>OY728147.1:1826442792-1836442792 GCA_963277665.1 Viscum album
TTATCATATCCACTGATCCAATGTGGATGATTCTTGTTGTCTTCTTCTAGATCTGTTGTGAGATATCATTCCATAGGGCTTTTTCTTTCGTTGGTTGTGGTGCGACGGGCGTCCTAATTTGAGGTATGTGGGTTTCCTCTCTTCCACTGACCTTTTGTGTTTATATTTGAATCAATCTTATCATGTATTAGATTCTAGGGTCTCTGTTGGTGTTTTTGGGTTTCATTCTTGGTTTTGGATTCAGTTACGGGCGTGTGCGACCCAAAACTTGATGTAGGTGGTTCTGCCTCTAGCCTATGATAATGATCTTGATTGTTATTACTTAAAAAATTGATTTATGAAATTTTAAGGATTTTTTGTGTGTGATGGAAAATGGTTTTGAAAGATAAATGGTTTTTCCCTGGATTTTGATAAATGGATTGTGAATTGGTTTTGAATTGTTTTCAAAGCATTGAAATTGTTTTGTGAAATTGAGAACATGGGTTACCTTGGGTACTTAGGTGGATGGTTTAGCTTGAGTCCATTGTCTATTTCTTTGTGATTATCAAGGAGGTATGTATTGGGTATTTCCTCTATTTCCTAGGACTATTGTTCTAGGGGACCGATATTGACATTTTGGGGGGTTTACCCATGGGGTATTCCTCAGCTTCCAAGGCCTGTTGTTCTAGGATCGGATTTTTTAACTTGATTCTTATGGTACGAGTAGTCTACTTCCTAAACCTGTAGTATTCCTTGGTGTGTGATACTTGTGCTTCTATTTGGTATTGCTTGTATTTCTGAGTTATCCTAGATATGCATGTTTATGCTTATGGAAAATGATATGGAAAATGTGCTTCGAAATTGATATACCTATTTTTGTTTAGAACTATGGAAAAGGGAATGTTTAACATGTTTTCTATAAAACTAATTTATTTCTTATCATGCCATGTTTTATTTTAAAAATGAGCATGCATGATTTTTTATACAGATACTTATTATGGAACACCTAGGTGGGATCCAACTGAGCCTATTATTTCACACCCTATGAACTAATTAGGTGGTTTGTAGACCTTTTTTTGTCTTCCAGTGCAAGGAAAGGAAAGGCGTTGTAGTGAGGCGGCGAGGTTCATATCATTTGGGATGGGTAGATAGTGGTGAGATGGTTAGAGTTCGTCCATTCCATCATTAGAGTAGTTGTTTGGTTTTGAGTCCCTTGAAGTTGGACTTGTATTTTAGAGTTTTTATCTCCTGTTACATATATTCTGTTTTCACTATTTTCTTGTTGTTATAGTATATATTTTTTTCATCTTCCATTGTTCCCTTCTTGCTTTGTATATGTATTCCATATGTTTGTTCAGGTTGGCAAAAATATTTCCCTCAGTTTTGTCATTCGATGCTCGGGTACTTGTCACCAGCTCATGGGGATCGGGAACGTCCTTCAGTTATTTGATGGATCAAGTCAGGTGTCGGGTTTAAGGGTAACCCAGGTCAATTTGTTATATTCAACATCATGTACATCATGAAATATGCATTGAATTTGAAATTTTCTGAGTTGGCCTTGGTGCCAATAAAAACTTCCACTGATCCTGAGACCTTCAAGTGGCATCTGAGTAGTCATGTTCAAATTTATAATTATTTATTTTATTCTTTATCATTATGAAATTAAAATTAAAATTTCATTTAAAGTTTTAATTCATTCTTAATCCATCATCAAGATATTTTCTTCCACCTCTTCATTTCTTGCTTACGTGACCAAGGTCGGTTAATAATTAACAGAGAACTCATCCAAAGAACCCATCTGTAGGTGCTAATAACATTGGATAGATAACATAGGGTTACATGGAATATAATCCTTTTTCACACATTTTATATCCTTGTTCATTTCTCTAGGAAACCCACATAGAATCTGTGTCATCATGTAATAAATACACATATCGTGCATTAATGCACCATGTGTATACCATCTGAAGTGGTACATAGTTTTCCTGCACTACACACAATATAGATTGCCTACACACTATGTAGTCCATGTGTTTTTTATGAAGTAAATATAAGGTTAAGACTTGTCATGTAATTAAAGTACCACGTGTATTTAATACACAACATGTATAGGATAGAAACCATGAAACTTGAGGTTACATGTTGTGTATCCTTCCCATACTCTATGTACCTCATAAATGTTTTTGGAAATTACATTCCAAGTCCCTAAGTGTGTACCATGGGAATCTGGTAAATAAAATTAAATCTTGTGTGGATTTCCCACACACACTATTTACTTTATCTGTTTATGAATAAATATTAAATTTAATTAATTACTCCATTAAACCTCATAGACTTGAGTTTTGTCAGTAATTTAATGATAGTAAACTCCAATAATTAGCTTTTATATTATATTAAATGATTAATGAATTTCATTCAGTAAAAAAAAATACAAGTCATGTATGGTATTTTTATACTAAAGACTCAGCGTCCATTAAATTTTATAGGCAATGTAATTTTTATGTATTCTATTGTCACTACCCGACCCAACAGGGCTCGATCCATGACTCCCCAAGACCACCTCCAATAGGATAGGGGCTGGAGACTAGCACTGAGTATGCTATCACACACATGGAAATCATTATTCTATCGTACCTATACACACGTACCCACATACACCTCCATGAAATAGTGCAAAGATATATAAAAACTGAAAATAAATACATGAATACACCTATTCCCAACCAAATTACAATAGAACAAAAAGGTTAAAACATGTCCCACTAAAAGGAAATCTCAAAAGCATCCATCTTGCTCAGATAGAGGGTATCGCTATCAAAAGCACCGCCAAAAAGATCTTTGGCCATCCTCTGGTAAACCCTGGTCGTCTATCTCACTAAGCTCCACCTAGTCTGGGTCCTCCTGGGACTCTGTTGAAAGGCATGTGGTCTGCACAAGACAAAAAACATGTGTGGCTAAAGCTCGTGAAAGGGTGAGTATAAAGATACTTAGTAGGCACCCCAACCCCCCTAAAAGGAAAGGAGTAACTGAAACGCATCAGTCGGCTCATCCTAGCTATAGGGAACCCAAATGAGAGAGAAAATCCATCTCGAGACCATCCTCAGTAAAACATGACTAGTCATCTAAAACCATGGGGTGTTTCAATGAATAAGTGACAACACCATAAGCAAAACCCAGAAAACACACCCTATATATACTCATTTCAGGAACCAAGACTCAAGAGGTTCTAACCTCATCAACGACGATAGAATCTATTTGAGGCTCTACCAGTAACAATGCACTAAGACCAACTCTAATGACCAACAATAGAGATCCCAAAAATGATGACCTATGCCCTATGTACGATCATAAGAACTGTGGAGAGTCTTGCACCTCGCCACTGCCCCACAGTAGAGGGAGTACTAACTCTAAAACCAACTTTAAAAACCTTCTTCACTCCTATTTGGAGGGTCTCACACCTCATTCCATTAAGGGAGTAAGAACTCAAAACCATGAATCATGCATAACAAGTGGAGGTGTCCACTCCCCGCTACCAACTCAAACATGGAGGAGCACTACTCCATAGGTGTGAACTCATGGCCTGGTACAACAGGGGAGTACCACCCTGTGAAATATAAACCGGCACCCTAACACAGTAGGGGAGCACCATTCTGGAAAATGTGATCCCACACCCACTAATAGGGGAGCACCACCGCAAGAGATGTGGGCCTGCACCCACAGTAGGAGAGCACCACTCTGTGAAACATGATCTCACACCCACGGTAGGGGAGAACCACTTCAAGGAAAGAGGACTCGCTCCCTAGCACGGTAGGGGCGTACCAACCCTACCATCCAATAAGATTGGAGATCCCACGCCTTTACATGGAAAGGGATTAGTCCAAATACAAAAACTTCATGGGAAAACTTGCACCCTAATCCATCATGGGAGTAACAACCCCAGAAGAAATTACCTAAAGGTAATGGTCATCTTCCCATGACATGTGGAGTCTCAAAATTTGTAACGAAGGCCACCACTATGTTCTATGTGGAAAAACACTTAGGATAGGCCATTTACTTTCCCAAAACAAACACCTGGTGAAAAGGTCACATTTCACCACAAACACCCAAACTGAGCCTCATGGGGGTTGCACCTCAATTCAGGTTTAAGCACCCGAAATAAGTATTAAAAATTCTTCCCTAAATTCAGGTTTGCAACACTGTTGAAGGTGCATCAATTGGATATCATATGTAATAGATACGCCTGATATGAGATTCAACAAATAATAATAATTATATTATTATTATTAAAATTTGACATTTCATGTCACCGAGTCTCGAGCCCAAGACATAAAGTCCTCAAACTAATCTTAAAATATCTTACTTAATGATATGAATGTGTGGACTTAGATGAAACTTAAATCATATGTCCTATTTTCAAGTTATGGGGGTTTAGCACTCCCTTAGCTCATTCTGGCTGGGCTAGGCTAGTCCACTGCACCATGGACCAACCGCGTCCAACCCTTGGCTGGCTCGTGCTCTAAGCAAGCCTGCTGGCTCCCAACCACCACACCACTCGTTCTACCTTGCCCATCCCCCACAGTGCCTTTCCGCACCCAGCCTCTATGCCGCCTTGCTGGAACCTGCCTCGATGGAGTCACGCCCTACCAGACCCACACCGTCACCCCCTTCTGCGGACCACCAAGACCACTTCGGTAGTCAAAAAATTGTTCTGATTCCAGATCTAAAAACCTCAGAACAAAATCTACATAGACTCAACCTCCACTCGATGATTCGAATAAGAATGAAGAAAGAATAGGGGGTATGGATTAAAACTCAAAATGAATACCTCGTTGGTGAAACATCGAATCTTCAAGGTTGAATCGGTGCTCTGAAACTACTACTGCATGATCTGGGAGCATCCGTCGTTAAGATCTGAGACTGGTAGTGCTTCGTTTCCTTGATTTTTCCTTCAGGTCATTAGTTGGTGAAGAGGAGGAGGGGGTTTCTGATCCTCTATCATGTGCAAAAAATGGGAGAAGGGGGAGATGGGGATTCAATTTTTTTTAACTAAATCCCCACAACTTAAAATCCTGACCCTGACTTGCCTCTGACTCGACACCCAGCACTGACGAAGTTTATGTAATGCCTAGGGTAAACATAATGTTTTATACTCAACTGTGGTCTCAAAAAGTTGATCCAAGAATCCCTTCAAAATTTATTTGATCCAACATCCCCAAATAAATTTATTAATTTATTTATTAAAACACCCTCGATAACTTTTTCAACATAAGGTCTGCACCCATAAAAGTTATACCCCACCTATGGGTAAACGGAATGCTCCTGAATCAACTGTGTCCTTGGTTTTTTAATCTGAGTTACCATTTAAGAGATAACTCATTTCCTCCATGTGTATAGTATAAAAATACTTAATATTTTTATAAAATGTATTCTCGGAACACCATGCCATGTAATCGCTCGCCGTCTCAATTCCTAGCTCTTGAAATTTATGTAGAAATATTCCAAATACTAATAGGTCCAAAATCAAGTTGTTAAATCCTCCCCACCATAAAAATTATTGCCCTTGAAAATCCAAAGGCTCAATACGATGGAAAGAAACCCCTCTCCAGTGACTTCACCAAAACCACCACAAAGCCATCAAGGGTTCTTGTGCTGCTGATAAGAACACCCATAGGGGAACCAAAAGGGATACCCCACCCATGTCCAGATCATCCCAAGTTGACATTGTGGAATTGGGTACCTATCTCCTTAGCTGCGACAGGTGGGGAACACTAAGAGTCTGGTCTCCTGTAGTTATAGGGTCAAGTGGTATGCCACCTTGCTAACCTGATGTAGAAACCAACAAACCTACTCCAAACACATAAGTCAAAGGGACTCATTCACCACACCTCGATACTATCCTCTTTCGGAGGAACTAACTCACCCGCATGGTTTTTTATTTCATCTCAAGAACGTGTCTTAGTGGGGAAAGCATCCATTATTCTTGAGAGTCTGAAGTCACGTCAAACCACACCACAGCCTCCTCAAGTGAATTGTGTACCAAGATGATGTCGAACATAAAAGAGTATAAAGGAACAAAATAGGGCTTCCCAATCCCACACCTTGGGTATTACTAGGACCTTCGTGAAAACTTACCAACACACAAACTTTCCCCAAACACACAAGTCAGAGGGACTCGTCCACCACACCTCGACATTGTCCACTTTGGGTGGCACTTACTTGTATTGTTTTAGTTGCATCAAAAAAATTGTCTCGGTGGGGAAAGGATCCCTCTTTCTTATGCATTTGAAATTAGAAAAAAAAACACTAACATAGGGTCTTACTGACACCCTGAACAAACCTCGACCAGGAAATAGAATGCAAAGAGTACCTTCTAATAGTGTCTATCAAAACTACTACGGAAAGTAGAAAGGGAAAAGAGTGTACCTTTATCCATCCACGGAGCCTCTGGGTCAATGGACTCTATGGAATGTTGTTTTCCTCACCCCCTTCCTCCATATCTCTAAGCCTGGAATGGACCACCTGGGGGTGGTAGTGGTGGAAACTCATACCATATTCCACATCCCACTACTACACCCACTCCTCCACCTTGTTTTCCACCTTGTGGACCCCCGTGCTTAAACACTACCTCTTCCAAGTAGTTCCATCGACCGTCTCCCTCTTAATAGCATAGCAGGTCAGAAAATCTCTATCAAGATGTCCCCAGTCATCACAAGCATAGCAACACCTCTCCTACTGCTGACAAAACCCTGGCTTGGATCATGCCCCTCATACCCACATGCCTAAGTCTGAGCATGAATATGCCTCCTGATTTTCTATCTAGATGCATGATGTCTCCAATCTATGGCTTACATATCCGCCTAAAAAACCCTATTGTGGCTCAAGTCCTCATGTCCCTCCGCCAGGAATCTCCCAACCACTAGAGCCCACTCCAGTACCCTCGCATAGGTGGGAAGGCACAAGGAGACCTCACCATCTCAGACATCTCTATGGAGGCTCTCCTCAAAAGTATGGGACCTAAATAACAAGTCCTAAACTATGTCCAAGGAGTATCGTGACAAGTTGGTAAACTTTTTCGAGTTCTCCTCCAAGGTCATGCTACCTTGTCGAAGATTCAAAATCTCCTGGATCTGCATCGACCTCAACGTGTCTGGATAAAACTCCTCCCTGGAGAGCTACTCAAACTCATCCTAGGTGAGTGTCTCTTCATCATGGATATGTGTCACAAGACACCACCAGCGCCCATCCAAACCATGAAAAATTATTTCAACTAGGACCACCATGTGATCGAAAGGTTCTCTCACTAGGTAGAAAACATGCATGGCTACAGGGATCCATTCATAAACTACCTAGGGGTATGGTTTAACTTGGAATCTCAAAGGTCACTGCCCCTGGAACTCATACATTGCACTCAACCTATGTGCATCCTCATCCTGTACTGCTGGCACAACCTACTGCTTGAAAGGTGGTGGATCAACTGGAGGACCACCTGGGGTTTCATCCCCAGAACCCATGCCCTGCTCCAAAGCCTCTACTCAGGGCGGATCATTACCACAATCACATCATGGAACCCCGGCTGGATGTCGGTGTGGAGGCATCCTGAAATACAATCAAGATGCACCACGATCAATGAGTATATCTGAAGAGCTAACTCAAAAAGGGTAGGAAAACACCAAAATCCAGTCTTATATGATGCATGTACCATTGATTTCTACTGTGAACAGTGTCCTAATGCCCCGAGTCAAAAGGCAGGTTATCAGAGTCCTGGTGAATGGATACGTCGGCCACTGCACCAACACTGGAGTTCCTGACCTTAAATATGAATTCGAAACACTCTAACACTATCTCTATAAAACCCAATCCAAACTCAGGACGGTGGTCTCAAAGTGGAACCAACCTCCTATGATACCACTCTATCATGACCTGACCTGACCCAAAGAGGCTCTAGCTATGACTCCCCAAGCCTTCCTATAATAGGCCAGGGGCTGGAGACTTGTGTCGAGTAGGCTATCACACACATGGGAGGCCTTATCCTATTGTACCTATACACACACACCCGCATACACCTCCATAAAATAGTGTAGAGATATATAAAAATTGAAATTAAATGCATGCATACATCTATTCCAAACCAAAGTACAGCAGAACAAAAAGGAAAAAATAGGGCCCACCAAAAGCAAACTAAAAAAGTGTACAACCTGCTCAGATGGAGGGGATTTCTGTTAAAATAACCACTAGAAATCTCATCATCCAAGCTCTGGTACACCCTGGTTGTTCTAGTTCACAAAGCTCTACCTGCTCCGGGTCCTCCTGGGACTCCATCAAAAGGCATGTGGTCTACACAAGACACAAAACATGTGCAGGGTAATCCCATATAGGGGTGAGTATAAAGATACTCAGTGGGAACCCCAAAAACCCCAAAATAAAAGGTGAAACTGAAATTCATTGGTCCTCTCATCCCAGCCAGAGAGAACCCAAATGAGAAAGAAACTCCATCTCAATACCATCCTCGGCTAAAAATGGCTAGTCAGCTCAAACCATCAAGTGTGTCAACGAAAAAGTGAAAACACCACAAGGGAAACCCAGAAAACACACCCTAGATATACTCATATCAAGAACCAAGCCTTAGGAGGTTCCAATCTCATTCCCAGTGATAGTTTCTATTTGAGGATCTATCGGTAAAAACATACTAATCCCAACTATAGTGTCTAGCATGAGAGATCCCACCAACGATAACATGCTCTTTGTGCACGATTTGAAGAACTACAGAGAGTCTCACACCTCGCCACTACCCCACAATCGAGGGAGTACTAACTCCAAAACCAACTCATGAAACATTTGTCTCTTCTATATAGAAAGGACCACACCTTATTACATTGAGGGAGCACAAACTCCAAACTAGGAATCATGCATAACAAGTGGACAGGCCCACTCCCTATTTCAACTCGAACACGGGGGAGCACTAATCTGTAAGTGTAAACCCACACCCCGGTACAATAGGGGAGTACCACCTTGAGAAACATGATATCGTACCCTAACAGGGTAGGGGATCACCATTCCAGAAAATGTGATCTTGCACCCAGCAATATGGGAGCACCACCGCGAGATACATGGGCCTGCACCCATGGTAGGGGAGCACCACTCTAGGAAATTTGAGCTCAAACCCACGGTAGGGGAACACCACTACAAGGAAAGAGTACCCACTCCCTGGCATGATAGGGGAGTACCAACCCTATCAACCAACAAGATTAAAGAGCCTAAACCCTGACGTGGTAGTGGAGTAATCCATATGCACGAACGTCATGGGGAAACCCAAACCCTAATCCATTAGGGGAGTAACAACCCTAAAAGAAACCACCCAAATGAAAAGATCTCATTCCAATGATGTGGGGAGTCCCTAAAGCCGTAATGAAGTCCACCATCTCATTCTACACAGAAAAACACTTAGGATAGGATATTTACTTTCCCAAAATGGACACCTGGTGAAAAAGTCACATTTCACTACAAATGCCCAAAACGAGCCTCGTGGGTCCCATAACTCAATTCTGGTTTAAGCACCCAAATTTATTCTTAAAACCTATGCACTAAATTTAGGGTAAAAAATGCCACTAAAGATATATAAATCGTACATCGGACACAGGAGATGCGTCTGATACAAGATTCACCAAACAATAATTATTATATTATTATTATTAAAATTGGACTTTTCATGTCACCAAGTGTTGATACTAATTCATAAAGTCCTAAAATAAGTCTCAAAAGATCTGCCTCAATGATAGGAACGTGTGGCCATAAACGGTACGTAAATCGAACATCTGGTTTGTAAGTTACGAGGGATAAAAACTCTCCCAGCTCATTCTGGTTGGGCCGGCCTGCTCCGGCCAGCCCACCGCTCTAAATCCCCCACTCCCAACATGCATGCTGGCTCCCGGCCACCATGCCACCCACTCCACCTCGGTACACCGCCGCTGCACCCACCCGCATCATGTCGCTGCACCTAGCCTCCACACTACCTCGCCAAAACCCATCGCGCCGCGCCTCACCAAAGCCACACCCTGCCGGACCCGCATCGCTGCCACCTTCCACACACCACTAAGACCACTCCAGTGGTCAAAACATTATTCTGATACCAAGTCTGTAAACCTCAGGATGCGATCTACACAGACTCGGGCTTCACTTAATGATGAGAACAAGAACGAAGAAAAAACAAGGGGGCTCGGGATTAAAACTCAAATCATATACCTCGCGGGTGAAATGCCAAAGCTTTAAGGTCTAATCAGTCATATGATGTTGCTACTTCATGATCTAAGAGAATCTACCGTCAAGACCCGAGACAAACAGCGCTTCATTTCATCAATTTTTCCTTCAGGTCGTTCATCGGTAAAGAGGAGGAAGGGGTTGTTTCTCCTCTATCATTCATAGCATAGGGGAGATGGGGATTTAATTTTTTAAATTAAATCCCCTCCACTTAAAATCTTGTCCCCAAATTTCCTCTGACCCGACACCTGATGTCGACGAAGTTTATGTCACGCCTAGGGTAAATACGATGTTTCGGACTCAACCGAGGTCTTAGAAATTCAATATGAGACTCTATTCAAAATTTATTTAATCTGACATCCCAAAATAAATTTATTAATTTATTTATGAAAATTCCCTCAATAACTTTTTCAACCAAAAGCCTGCTCCTGCAAAACTTATAACCCACCTAGAGTAAATGGCATGCTTCGGACTCAATCGTAGCCTCAGTTTTTTGATCTGATCTACCATTTAAGAGATAACTCATTTCCACCATGTAAATTGTATAAAAATACTTTATATTTTTATAAAATTTATTCCGAGCACATCGGTCCACGGAATCGCACAACATCTCAGTGCCTAGCTCTATAAATTTATATAGAAATATTCCAAAGTCTAATAGGGCCAAACCCGAGTCACTATATCCATGATTCATTAATTTAAAAATACAAATTATGAGATACAATGCATTTCATGTATCTAATTTTTCATGTGATTTCATTGTATACAACAATGACCATACTAAGTAGTTTGGGAAAGTACTCACCGAGTTGCTTCCAAGTACAAAGTTGTATACTTTTTTATTAATTTTTAAATAAAATTAATTTTTTTATTTTATTTAAAATCATAGAAAATTTTATTATACATGATTATTGGATAAAATAAGATAAAATTAATTAATCAAATTAATTCGTTCATGTTTTATCATATAGAAGAATGAATTGAAATTAATGCTAAATAGTTGTTTTAAATGCGTAATTGTTGTATGTCAATGAATGATAATGATATTTGAACAAAACTATGTATATGTTAGTTTTATTTAATTTTATTTTATTTCATGATTTTGAAATTATTTATTATTAAAATAAAAATGATTTCATGCATGTCATCACTCCCTCCTTTATTATGTAGGACTAGTGTTTCCATGGTTATTTTATGTAATTCCCCTTAACCAGTCATTTGGTTCCCCTCACCTATGTGTGATTTATAAGACATATGTAATAAAATGAGTATCTAAAGGTTCATAGATTCGATTCAATGGTGGATCCATGATAGAGGTGGTTCTAGATGAAACTGAGATGAAACCAACTTGGGAAATACATAGGTAGACATGAAAAATGTTGCAACTCATGCCCAGACCGCCATAAGTAGTTTTCCCCTAGGTTCATAGGCTGATTTATTATCCAATAAATAAATAAACCATTAGATAAATCTCATGATCATATCATTTATTTATTTATTTTATTTATGTCTATTGTATGATTTATTATATGGATATAAGACTACAATCATGTAACGACTCGAAAATTTCAAGGAAATTTTTTTCTTAATTTTCTTTGGAATTTTATAAGAACGCAGTTTCTGACGGCGCCTGATTCCGAGGCCCGGTGTGCCCGGAATCATTTTCTGAAGTTTAGCTCGAGTACGTTCAGTGAACCAACGAGCGGGTTTTTCTAACTTTTGAACTGTTGCTCGGAATTGAATTCTGAGGGCGCCGATGGAACCGCAGCGCCGGTAATTGCTTAAGAACACCTGTTCCGGAGTTGCGTTTTCACGAGAGTTGATGATAAAAATTGTAGAAGTTTATTTTATAATTATTCTACAATTTTTATTTTAACTAAGTGGATTAGGCTTTGGGTGGAAGTTGGGTTACTACCCAACTTCCCAAGGGAGGTTATGAAGGTGGTGGGGCCCACACGAACCCTACCCCTTCACCTTCCCTAACCTTCCATAACTCTTTACATTCTTTAACCCCCCTCAACTCACATTTAATATTTGACAACTTAAGTTTAATAACTTATGTTATTAATTAAGTGAGTTAAGTGTGGTTATTTGAATTTTAAACTCTTGAAATTCAAATATTTGTTATGTTAATAAAATAAGAGGTAAGCTTATTTTATTTTAGGGTTAGAACCTTTGTTGCTTGAAAGGTTTGGGGAGAAAAGCTAAGGAAATCTAGAGTTCTTCATCTTCTTCAACGATGAATAACGTGAAGAATTAATCGGTCTCTGACGAAGAACATCATCCTTCCACGAAGAACGACGACGTGCCTTCCTTCCTCTTCACCGCAACACGTGAGGAGACGTCGCTTCCTCCTCAGACGCACCCCGACGTCGTCTTCAAATCCTCTTTCCGCGACTCTGATCTTGAAACTGAGGTAGGGGGTTTATGTGATTTTTTCCTTACGTGATTCTCTTCCGTCTTTTATCCGCGTTTATTTGGACCGCATGATATCAGTTAACGGGAGGAGGCTGGACCGAACAAACACGGCCGCCCCCTCCCTATTGTTTTTCTTGTTATTGCAGATCGAATGAAAGTAACGCGGTGTCGTCGCACAGCGTAGGATTGAGCGGCAAGAAATGTGCGATGTCGTCACGCCGCGCATTCAAATTTTTGAACCAATTCTGCGGCACCGTCGCGCCGTGCCGAAGAACCGCAAAAGAACCGCGGCCGGAGTCGGGTCGCGGCGAAGGGGCGCGGCGCCATCGCGTCGCGCCGGAAAACCACAAAGACGGTACGTTTTGTTAATTGATGTTCGGATTGACAGGTGATGACAATTGGGGCCGCAATTTATTTTTGAAGCTTGCACAGTAAAGTTCGAGACCCGAGATGAACACTGGCTGAGACAGTTTTGAAAACGGACCACTGGAGCAACACTGGTGGCTCGCGGAAACACCCGGAGGCACGGGTCGCCGGCGCGGCACCGCCGGCGACCGGGGGCGATGGCCAGAGCCGTCCGGCCGCCAGGTGGTGGCGGCGCCCAAGCGCGCCGCCGGAAGATTGGCGGCAGCGGATCCGCCGCCGGCCTCAATCAACGGCAAGGGCGGGACGCGCACCCCCCCCCCCCCCCCCCGCTCCGCGACTTCGCCTCGGACACGCTGGCCGAACCGCGGTCGGGCCGGGCTGGGCCCATCCAGGTCGGACCCGGGTCGGGCCGACCCAGGAGGCCTCGGGCCGGGGCGGTCCGGGCCCGAAACCCTCATTTCGGACCCTCTTTGGTCATTTTCCCATATCTTGGGCTACGGACTTCTGATTGACGCACCATCAGTTGTGTAGCGATCCTTGGAATGAGACGGTCGTTTCGGTATATTGCACTCAAGGTTTCGGAATACTTTGGGTTCAGCTGGGTTGGTTCGTATACGAAACCAACCGGGCCCTCGGAGCGGAAACGCTTATATCTTGAGCTCCGGACGTCCGATTGATGTGCCGTCGACTTTGATAGATTCCTCTAAGTGAGACGAATCTTTTGGCTTACTCCGCTCGAGTTTTGGATGTCGTCGGAGTGCGGTCGGGTTTGTTCGCTCACAAAACCAACCAGGCCCTTGGAACGAGAAAGCCAATAACTCACAGACCGGGCGTCCGATTGAGGTACCGTCTGTCTCGTTGATTTCCTCTTGATGAGACGGAACTTTTGGCATTCTTCGCCTGAGTTTCAGTTGCTGTTGGATAGTGGTCGGGTTGGATTGTACCCGAAATCCAATCGGGCCCTTGGAATGGAAAAGCTGTTATCTTTTAGACCAAACGTCTGTTTGACGAACCGTCAGCGGTGTTAGTGATCACGTTGAGAAACGGTACCTATGAGTATAACCTATGAGAGTTCAGGGTACAATTGAGATACGTCTCGCTTGGTTCGCTCACGAAACCAACCGGGCCCCTGGGACGAAAAGGCTAATAACTCACAGACCGGACGTCCGATTGACGCGTCGTCTGTTGCGTTGAGACCCCCTATGACGAGGCGGTCCTTCGAGATACTTCTTCGTTGGAATTTGAGATACTTGGAGTATCGACCTATAGCTCGTGGAGCAGACCCTCCCGGAGACGAGCGTATGGAGTACGGAGACCGTGTAGGCGGCTGAGACCTAACGACTGCTTGACCGACTCGACTTGGAGTGAGTCGACTAGCCCAGTGGACGGAGCGCCCGGTATTTGGCGATAGACCCACGGTGGACGGAGCGCCCGGTAGTTGGCCACAGACCCGCGGTACTCGACAGGAGGAGTACCTCTGTAGGCTATTAGGGGGAGCGCCCAGTATTTGGTGACAGACCCAGAGCGGACGGAGCGCCCGGTACTTGGCCGCAGACCCGCAGTACTCGACAGGAGGAGTACCTCAGCAATCTTAGGTTAGTGAGCAGTACCTCGGAGTCGTGACAGGACCATTGTACACTTTAGAGACGGAGCTCTTCAGCAGTTACAGTTTCGATAATGAAAATCCTGGTTTGAGCTAAGACTTTTGACCTTTGTGTTTACCTCATGATTGAGATGGGTCACTTGATAACTTAGGTATATGTATGGGCATATACCTGGGTAGTGGTTATCCGTTTATTTCATGATCCTTGTGTTTCCTCATGATTGAGATGGGTTACATGATAACTTAGGTATATGTGTGGGCATATACCTAAGTAGATGTTATCTGTTGACATCTTCTTTGTGGTTATCCTTGTTGGTTTTAGTGAGACCTTGAGGGTCTCGGGGTCCCTACTGAGTATCGTTATACTCACCCCTGCACGGGGTATGCCTGCACCTCGTTGTGTTGGTTGCAGACGACGGGCTGTGCTGACAGAGGCCGAGTGTTCGAGGACTGGACGGTACCCGGAGGTGGACTACACGACGAGTCAGTACCCGAAGGTGGACTACACGACGAGTCCGTATCTGGAGGAGGACTTCACGGCGAGATGACACACTGAGGAGGTTGACGGGAGAGAGCGTTGATGAGGCTATCTGTACCTACCCTTCAGGTAGGATCCGTGGTGGACGATCCAGGAGCTGTGCCATCTGTACCTACCCTTCAGGTAGGATCCTTGGAGGACAACCCAGGAGCTGCTTCCTTTCTTCCAGCTATTTTCTTTTTCTGTTGTACTTTGTTTAGTTGTAGTTTTACTTTCATTTGGGTTTGTATTCTGGCCCATTTACCTTTCAGCACTTCTCTTTGTACTTAGTGTTTTACTTCCGCTTGTACTCTGTAGTGTTTTGTTTACTTTAATAAAGTAAATTCCTTCCCAGTTATCGGGATTTACGCCTTTGGTGCTAGTCGCCAGCCCCTGGCCTATGGAAGGCGGGCTTGGGGTAGTCACGGCACGGGCCCCGAGGACGGGTTGTGACAAATTGGTATCAGAAGAGTCGGTTCTACCGAAGAACTTATAACTCTGATATTTTCTTTCTGTGAAGCAATAGTGTTAAGGGTACCGAGTGTGGTCTTTAGTTCAGGGAATCCAGTGTTGGTGCGGGCGGCCGACGTATCCATACACCAGGACCCTGACAACTGAATTTTGACTTTGTGCACGAAAACACTGATTGCATGTGTGTTTCCAGAAGTTGTATTTAAATATCAGCTCAAACCAAGACAGCTCACCAGGTATAAGTCTTTTGACCGTGTCATGTTTGTTTCTTTCAGGATGCCTCCCCGCGGACGACTAGCTAGAGCCCCGAGAGTTGTTCGTACTAACAGCCCGCTGAGCGACGTGGCCTCAGTACAGGGCTCTATTCCAATTGAGGAACTAGCGGAGGCACCAGCGGTACTACTACCCGTTGGGCCACCGATGCCACCAGCCCCAGCAGCAGAGGGTGCACGTCACTTGAGCGCATTGCACGAGTTCCAGCGCCAGAGGCCACCCAGGTTCCAGGGAGAGACGGACCCGCAGGCGGCTGAGGATTGGATAGAGGCTGTGGTGAGAGTCTTCAGGTTAGTGGGGACACCGACAGACTTCATGATGATCCTTGCAGCCAGCCATCTTCAGGCAGCAGCATGCAGATGGTGGAGCCTGATTCTCCAGATGCATGACGAGGCGACACTTCTTTGGGCTGACTTCGAGAGCCTGTTCCGGGCAGAGTTTGTACCAGCCACCCTTCGAGCGGTGCGTATACAGGAGCTACTTCAGCTTCGGCAAGGCAGCATGACAGTGGCACAGTATTCAGCGAGGTTCACAGACCTCTCGCCCTACTCCAAAGATATGGTACGGGACTCGTTCTTCAGGGCCCGAACCTTTGAGTAGGGGCTCAGGCGATAGATTAGAGCTTATGTTGTTTTTCACAGCATTCCTATACAGACAGGGGTGTTGGAGATAGCCCTCTGAGTGGAGAGTTTCCTTGCTGAGCAGTCTCCAGCAGCAGGACCCACCACTAGCCGGCTTGCGGCAGAGTCTTCTGCAGCAGGCAGTAGACGGATGATGCAGAAGTCCAAGAGGACCAGACCTACCAGTGGCTGACTGCACGACTCAGGTTCAGTTGTGCGGGGAAACTGGGGTGGAGTCAGAGCCAGACGTGCCGAGAGTGGACAGTGTTACTCCTGCGGCAGAATTGGTCACATGGAACATGACTGTCCAACCCGCCATGCAGATGAACAACAGTTAAATGAAGAACCTCCCAGCCAGAGGCAGAGGTTCGATCAGGGTAGACCGCAGGGGACAGGAGGACATGGGAGAGATCAGCTTCAGGCATCTGAGGCCTATGGTCATGGAGCTCCGGAAACAGATGGACAGGAGCGGGACTATCTCCAGGCCTGGAGGCTATTGATCCTGTTGCTTCTATTTTTGTTGATGTTTGTTTGTAGTTGCTTCGTGTCTTTGTACTATGAGCTTCAATAATAAAAAAGATACTTATCTTTGTGATGTTTTCTTTCCTGTCCTTTTGTTTGGTTGATACTGAGTGGTCCCGATTAAAACTGTTGACTTGACCCTCACTTTTGAGATTTCTACTGGAGGAGACCTAGTGACCTCACAATGATGCCGATAGTGTGACTCGACCCTTGGAGGCGAGAGTGACAGTTGGATTTCTTGGTAGTTGCGTTGAGGCCTTACGACGTCATCCATGGCATGAATGCATCATTCATGTCAGGATTGACTGTATTAGGCAATGAATGTGGTTCATCCAGGGGATGAGACAGGATTTCTCTTATCGGCAAAGAAGAGATCATAGTAGCTCCTGTGAGACTAGAGAAGGTCCAGGTCATCCAAGAGCAGATGAGGACAGCACATGGCCGACAGAAGCCTTATGCTGACCGGACTTGGAGGCCTCTAGAGTTCGAGGATGACGATCACGTCCTTATATGGGTTTCAGCTCGACGAGGTTTACGGAGATGTGTCCAAGGGGGAAAATTATCCCAGAGGTTCAGTGGACCTTCTTAGGTCCTCAGCTGGGTAGGAGAAGTGGTTTACCGCTTGACGCATCCACCTCAGTTGCACCAGGTGCACGACGACTTCCACGTATCTCAACTGAGGAGATACGTGTTCGACCCTTCGCATATCATCGACCATGGTGAGCTGGACTTTGGCGATGGGGTGACTTTCACGGAGGTTCCAATGGGAATCGAGGATCGATAGGAGCGGATCCTATGAGGATGGACGATTCCTCGGGTGCGCTTTCACTGGCAGTACGGGAACCTCCAGGTGAGCACATGAGAGCGGAAGGCTCAGATGCGTGCTCAACACCTCTTTTGTGACCCTAGTTTGTGTTGAATCTTTATGGGGATGTAAAGCCCTGAGGTGGGAGTACTGTAAAGACCTGAAAATTTCAAGGAAATTTTTTTCTTAATTTTCTTTGTAATTTTACAAGAACGCAGTTTCTGACGACGCCTGATTCCGAGGCCCGGTGTGCCCGGAATCATTTTCCGAAGTTTAGCTCGAGTACGTTCAGTGAACCAACGAGCGGGTTTTTCTAACTTTTGAACAGGTGCTCGGAATCGAATTCCGAGGGCACCGATGGAACCGCAGCGCCGATAATTGCTTAGAAACACCTGTTCCGGAGTTGCGTTTTCACGAGAGTTGATGATAAAAATTGTGGAAGTTTATTTTATAATTATTCTACAATTTTTATTTTAACTAATTGGATTAGGCTTTGGGTGGAAGTTGGGTTACTACCCAACTTCCCACGGGAGGTTATGAAGTTTTTGGGGCCCACACAAACCCTACCCCTTCACCTTCCCTAACCTTCCATAACTCTTCACATTCTTTAACCCCCCTCAACTCACATTTAATATTTGACAACTTAAGTTTAATAACTTATGTTATTAATTAAATGAGTTAAGTGTGGTTATTTGAATTTTAAACTCTTGAAATTCAAATATTTGTTAGGTTAATAAAATAAGAGGTAAGCTTATTTTATTTTGGGGTTGGAACCTTTGTTGCTTGAAAGGTTTGGGGAGAAAATCTAAGGAAATCTAGAGTTCTTCATCTTCTTCAATGATGAAGAACGTGAAGAACAAATCGGTCTCCGACGAAGAACACCATCCTTCCACGAAGAACGATGACGTGCCTTCCTTCCTCTTCACCGCAACACGTGAGGAGATGTCGCTTCCTCCTCAGACGCACCCCAACGTCGTCTTCAAATCCTCTTTCCGCGACTCCGCTCTTGAAACCGAGGTAGGGGGTTTACGTGATTTTTTCCTTACGTGATTCCCTTCCGTCTTTTATCCGCATTTATTTGGACCACATGAAATCAGTTAACGGGAGGAGGCCGGACTGCACAAACACGGCCGCCCCCCCTCCCTATTGTTTTTCTTGTTATTTCGGATCGAATGAAAGTAACGCGCTGTCGTCGCACCGCGTAGGATTGAGCGGCAAGAAATGTGTGACGTCATCACGCCGCGCATTCAAATTTTTGAACCAATTCCGCGGTGCCGTCGCGTCGTGCCGAAGAACCGCAAAAGAACTGCGGCCAGAGTCAGGCCGCGGTGAAGGGGCGCGGCGCCATCGCGTCGCGCCGGAAAACCACAAAGATGGTACGTTTTGTTAATTGACGTGCGGATTGACGGGCGACGACAATCAGGGCCGCAATGTATTTTTGAAGCTTGCGCAGTAAAGTTCGAGACCCAAGATGAACACCGGCTCAGACGGTTTTGAAAACGGACCACCGGAGCAACTCCGGTGGCCCGCGAAAACATCCGGAGGCGCGGGTCGCCGGCGCGGCGCCGCCGGTGACCGGGGGCGGCGGCGCTCGAGCGCGCCACTGGAAAATTGGTGGTGGCGGATCCGCCGCCGGCCTCAATCAACGGCGAGGGCGGGCCGCGCACCCCCCCCCCCCCCGCTCCGCGACTTCGGCTCGGCCACGCTGGCCGAACCGCGGTCGGCCGGTCGGGCAGGACCGGACGGGCTGGGCCGGGCCCAGCCGGGTCAGACCAGGGTCGGGTCGACCCAGTTCGGGCCGACCCAGGGGGCCTCGGGTCGGGGCGGTATGGGCCCGAAACCCCCATTTCGGACCCTCTTTGGTCTTTTGCCCATATCTTGGGCTACAGACCTCCGATCGACGCACCGTCAGTTGTGTAGTGGTCCTTGGAATGAGACGGTCATTTCGGTATATTTCACTCAAGGTTTCGGAATACTTTGGGTTCGGCCGGGTTGGTTCGGATACGAAACCAACCGGGACCTCGGAGCGGAAACGCTTATATCTTGAGCTTCGGACGTCCGATTGACGTGTCGTCGACTTTGATGGATTCCTCTAAGTGAGACGGATCTTTTTGCTTACTCCGCTTGAGGTTTGGATTTCTTTGGAGTGCGGTCGGGTTGGTTCACTCACGAAACCAATCGGGCCCCTGGAATGAAAAAGTCAATAACTCACAAACCGGGCGTCCGATTGACGCACCGTCTGTCTCGTTGATTTCCTCTTGATGAGACGGAACTTTTGGCATTCTTCGCCCGAGTTTCAGTTGCTATTGGATATTGGTTGGGTTGGATTGTACCTGAAATCCAACCGGGCCCTTGGAACGGAAAAGCAGTTATCTTTCAGACCAGACGTTCATTTGACGAACCGTCAGCGGTGTTGGTGATCACGTTGAGAAACGGTCCCTATGAGTATACCCTATGAGAGTTCGGGGTAAAGTTGAGATACGGCCGGGTTGGTTCGCTCACAAAACCAACCGGGCCCCTGGGACGAAAAGGCTAATAACTCACTGACCGGGCGTCCGATTGACGCGTCGTCTGTTGCGTTGAGACCCCCTATGATGAGGTGGTCCTTTGAGATACTTCTTCGTTGGACTTTGTGATACTTGGAGTATCGACCTGTATCTTGTGGAGTGTGTAACACCCCAAGCTTCTACGGTACGTTTCCCTTTGAATAATGTGATAGCGTGTGTTGTACGCAACCTCGAGTTCTAACACACACCACAACTAATTAAACTAGCCGTTGTGAATAGTAATACCTAATTTTTGAAATCATATATATTCTATATTTCAAAATGGACTTCATTTTTGGATTCGGAATATCAAAATTAGCCTAGGGTGAAATTTTGGTACATTTCGGATAACTTTCATATTTTGATGAATAGTGAAAATTTCTAAATTTTAATTAAAAACAACTTTTTTAATCAAAATAATTAATAGTGATAAATTATGAATTTGAGTGGTTTTAAAGTATATTTAGAATATATTTTTACCATTCAATTTAATGTTTATCATTGGACATAATTTTACAATTAAACCGAACATAAACAAGTGTCAATCTTTTGATAGTTATTATCTCTTAAAAACACGCTTTTTGTTTTAACAGCGGGAATTAATTTTAAATTAATTTCTGCCAATTCTGTGTTTTGAATTTAGGAAAATGGATTCCATATTTGGAATCAGGATGTCCAAATTATGTAAATAGGTAACTTTTATTTTTAGACATTTTGAATAATTACTGCGGTAAATATTTTATTTACCATGGTTAAAGGGTAAATCCGGTAAATAAGGGTTAAAAAATAATATTATAATAATACAAAATTACCCTAAAACGTGTCTTAACCCTATTGGTTGATACATGGTCGACCATGGGCATCTTTGTGTCAATTTTGGGACCCCATGGATCCACTTGTAAGTGATAATGACACTTTATTTTAATTAAGTTAAAATGAATACAAAAATGACACAAGCATATATCTTTTAGAAGAACAATTTTTACATAGGGTTATACATGTTGGATTTTCGATTATAAATATTCATTAGAAAGATAAAACGATTTCCTACATAATGATATTTTACTTATAATTTTTAGACATTAAATAATTTATTTTATTTATGACACAATGATGATGCAGTAATTACTATAATAGTGAAAAATTAAAATAAGTGATATTATAAATACCCAAATAAATATAATATGAAACTTTTAATGAATTAAACTAATTTTATAGGATAATATGATATATTAGGATTGATTTAATTGACTTTGTGCGAAGTAATAAATCTGTTATGAGTTTCACAAAAATCAACTAATGAATAGTGTCAAAATTGACATAAAAGAATTCTTAAAACAAATATTATATTATTAATTGATATTAAATTCCTAAAAATCTAAGGCTCGGCCAAGAGACTTATATTATGATAGGTTAATCATTAATGGACCACTTGGGGGTCGCTTGGATGTATATAGTAAGTTTATTAACCATATTATATAAAAATACAAAGAGACATTGTAAAAGTGAAACTAATTAACTTAGAGTTAATACTTAAAGATAAGGTTAATATAAGTACCCAAACCTGTCTAAATTCTATTGGATGAGTTGTTTTCGACCTATCCCCACCTCATCCTTTGAATAGTCAACTTTGGAGCCTTTAGAAACCGAATATGAATTTATTATAAATTAATATTTCTAACTTTTCCAAAGGTGCCCCTCACCCCTCTTATAAAAGGGCACTCCTCCTTCTCATTTCTTCACACCTTCAAAGCCTTTTGGTTCGGCCAAACTCTGCCCAAATACTCTCCCAACATCCCTCAATACAACCTAGAGGCCTTAGTTTTATCAGAAAGCCAACCTAAGGAGCCCTTTTGATCAAATCAAAAGGAAGAACCCGAAGAAGAGGTAATGATTTCACCACCCTTTTCTAAGTTCATTTCTTCTTCCACTTCTTCTTCCTTTGTTCTTACCATTCTGAAATAATAACTCCAGTATCTCACATATACTGTGATGTTATTATAAATATGGTACAATCATATTCAGTATTCTATCCACCCTTTGAATAACATGTCACCATACGTGCGTACGTACGGCTTACCGTCTCCACGTCGTGGTGTAATTGTTATTCAATATAATATTATTTGGATGGGTATAATAATGATGTGTAACTCATGTAAATAATAAATATAACATGTTAATGATTCTGTATATATGATATACCATCCATTTATATATTATTTTAATATCAAAAGAATGATATTGTCGCTCGTGCGTACGTACGGACTACCGTCTCCACGAACGCGATGAGATTCATTCTCCATCGTATCCATTCAAGTATAATTATCATTTGATGATTTAAAAATGATGTTTAAGGACTGTATATCATTCTGGATATGAATAAGATACAACAACCATGGCTTATGTAACAAAACATATAAAAGAAAATGAGTAAGTTAACTCCCGAAACGACGATAATTCTAAGATATTATTAACAAATCAATGTTAAAAGATCATATATGATATCATATTAATATATATGATTCTTGTATAATTTAATAACAACTATTTCACTATTATACAGGAGGTTAACCTACCCCAACCAAGGAAAAGTACAAGGTAAGGGTTATTTCACAATCTCTTCATTATCCGAGGTTGTATTATACGTAATAATCTACTGGGATCTCTTTATCATCCACATCCATGTTTCTTCGAAATGTATTTCAAAACATTTTTACTATTTACAAGAATATGGGTTAAAGTCATTTATACCCTTGTTTGACTTTTTATAAGAGGTTTATAAAGGAATCTTTCCGTCGTTTTCAAAACAAGGTCCTTTTTAACCTTTTCGACAGAATTGAGGTAAGAATGTTTTTTTAACTTATACGGCGGGTGCGGTTATTTTCCGCCGTTATAAAATCGTCGAAGCTTCCCATACAAGCTTATAAGAATATTTTCAAAGAAAATGTTTTATTTTATATGGATCTTAAATGATTTCAAAATAAAAGGAGATATTTCTTTTAAAAGAATTTTGATTTCATCTATGTCAACATCCTTTGATGGATTTTAAGATTATTTGAAGTTGATTTATTATGATACAAAACTTCTATATTGTATTGAAGGTTTTGTGATATGTTTGACTGTGGATGTGCTATTTTTATACCATTCATAGTTTATTGTGAAAGTATTGACATTTCGTATGCTAGTTTTAATACGAATGTTTATGTTATGTTTAAACCTTTTCATATGGGAATGCATTGGACTTAATAAGTGACGGGTGGAGCCCGCTATAGCTCCTCGATGCATCGGTAGGTCTCATGAGACAAACTAGTGTCTTGGCACAAGGCCTTGACAAAATCTTATTTGTAGCCTTGGCACGAGGCCTTGGCTATGTGGTTATGATAGTCTGGCATTATGCATTCCAACATTATGAAAGTGGTTATTGATTTTTGCATGTGATTATTCGATTAGTAGAATATCCATGTGAATAAGTAAATGGCATTATTTCATTTTACTTTTGCCATACCATGTTGAAGTTCAATTTTAAAAGGCTTTTGTTTTAGTAATGCATTGCCTTAAATGTTTATTCTTATTTATGAAAGTTTCCGCTATATTGTTATCCTTACTGGGCATTTGAGCTCACCCCTTTTCTATGTTTTATTTTTCCCCAGGATGTGAAGAAGTAAATTATGAATGACCTGCAGGGATATTATGAGGGGATAGTAGTGTGGATTATGGAGACATTATGTTGTTGTAGTAGTTTTTCATTTTATGATGTAATGTAAAACTTATGAATATATCTAGTGTTTCCAAGGCTACTAAACCAATCGGTCTTTCGAGATTTGATCTTTCTTGTGATCATGCCAATGTTATGTAATAATGCACCGACTCTAGGCAACTAGGGTCGGGGCGTTACAGTTGGTATCAGAGGAAGTTTATTACAAACCTTGGAAGCTAGATTTAGATAAACTCTGATTAGAGCACGTAGACCTAAGATGAACTTTGAGGATTAGTATAGAAGAACTTCCTAGAATTTTGGTATTGTAGAGATTTTGTGAGTTTTTCGAGCAATACATCCCTGTCTGGATACGAGCAGGTAGAGGTGGCTCTGGCACAGATGTACCTAGGGGTAAAACCCGAAAACACCGCTTTGAGCTAGACTCGAACGGGAACTGGTGCACGACAACGGGCCTTGCTGCACTCTTGGTTACGACACTCCCGGGGGATATGCTTAGGATAACTCTCACTATCTTTACAAATCATTATGAAGGGTTTATGAGTATATACTTCCTCAAAGAAAACATTTTTATGATTATGGATTATATCCATAAATAGTTCAATTTATGTTAAGTGTTTTATAAGTATGGGATTATGTATTTTGATGCATAAACTGATCTAGTTTATGCCATTTTTTTAGAAATGGCGCCTAGTGGAAGAAATGGAAACTGTATCAATGAACGCACTCCATGTAGGGATTGCCCTCCTGCTCAAGATAATTATAGTGGGGCTGGTGATGCAACTGGTGCTGATCAGCTAATCACCGTACTGGGACAACTTACTCAGGTTATGAATAATAACCTTACCCGTATGGAGCACCCTGATCCGCAGCGTGGAGGATCAATGTTAGATCGATTCATGAGACAACAACCACCAACGTTCAATGGGAGTACAAATCCCTTAGTAGCTGAGCAATGGATATTTTCCCTAGAGAAAATATTTCAGGCTTTGGGGAGTAGTGAAAGGGAAAAAGTTACCATGGCAGTTTACCGCCTCACTGGAGATGCTGATCAATGGTGGTCATTGATTCAAAACATGAAGGAAGATGATGAAGTATCAAACATGGAATGGAGGGAGTTCAAAGATCTGTTTTTAGAAAAATACTTTCCTCGCGACCATCGAGCAGATATGGAAAGGCAATTTCTGAGTCTGAGACAAAAGGAGGATGAGAATGTCACAAAGTATGAGGCTAACTTTACAAGGTTAGCGAGGTACGCTGGTGATTATATTCGCAACCCAAGAAGTAAGATTGATCGTTTCTTTGATGGGTTAAAACCATTTCTCCGTCGAGCATTAGTCTCACAATCCTTTTCATCGTACGAAGACATTGTCTCATGTGCTATCAAGACCGAAAAGGAATTCTCTAAGTCTTATGACTTTAAAGCAAAGCAAGAGAAGAAGAGACCTGCTGATCAATCTGGGAATGGAAATAAGGGGAAGAAGGGAAAGGTTGAATATCCATCTTGTGGTAAGTGCGGGAAGAAACATCCTGGTGCTTGCCTGAAGGGAATGGGAGTCTGTTACAAGTGTGGTGAAAAAGGCCACCAAGCTCATGATTGCAAGGGGAAGAAGGAAGCTACCAACGTTCAGTGCTACAATTGCAGGGAGATGGGGCATTATGCAAATGCATGTCCTAAGCGTCAGGAGAACTTACCTCAGAAAAGGCCAAGGGATCAAGGCCAGGCTTATGCTATCACTACTGCTGAGGTAGAAACTCCGAAAGACGTGGTGGCAGGTAATTTAATGGTTTCCTCAAGTTTAGCAAATGCATTATTTGATTCTGGATCATCGCATTGTTTCATATCTTCCCAGTTTGCTAAGAAAATTAGATATTTCCAATTTGATTTAATAAGGGAGTTGTCAGTTAAAACTCCTAAGGGAAGTATCGTTGAAACAAAGTTTTGTGAATCAGTCCCCATTAGAGCACATAAATTTTCTTTATCTGCTGATTTCATCGTCATACCTATGATTGAGTTTGATATAATCCTCGGTATGGACTGGCTTTCGGACTATGATGCGAAGATTTATTGTAAGAAGAAAGAGGTTACGATTCTTGATGATAATGATAAGGAGCACCTTATTTTTAGAGCAGAATCGTCACCACCTAATTCTTATTTAGATCCACCCCCTGTAGCTCAACTTAATTCAATTATCGGGGAGGAAGAGAATGAAATAACTGTCGGTGAGGAAAGAAATGTTCAAATAGAGGATGTACCTATTGTGAAAGAGTTTGTAGATGTATTTCCGGAAGATTTACCTGGACATCCTCCAGAACGAGAAGTAGAGTTTTCCATTGATTTAATTCCTGGATCAAGGCCTATATCGAAGACCCCTTATAGAATGGACACTGTAGATCTAGTCGAACTAAAGAAACAACTAGAGGAATTGAGTAATAAGGGATTTATTCGCCCTAGTGTTTCTCCATGGGGAGCCCCTGTTCTTTTTGTTAAAAAGAAAGATGGATCTATGAGGTTATGTATCGACTACAGGGAGATCAATGCTATAACGATAAAGAACAAGTATCCCCTACCTCGTATTGATGATTTATTTGACCAACTGCATGGAGCTCAATACTTTTCAAAGATTGACCTTCGATCTGGATACCATCAGTTGTGTGTGAAGAAGGAAGACATTCCGAAGACAGCATTTCGAACCAGGTACGGGCATTACGAGTTTACTGTAATGCCGTTTGGATTGACTAATGCACCCTCTGTATTCATGGATCTGATGAATAGAGTTTTCAAGGAGTATCTCGATGAATTTGTGGTGGTATTTATTGATGATATCTTGGTATACTCCAAAACCTACAAAGATCATGAAAATCACTTGCGCATTATCTTGAAGACTCTGAGGAGGCATGAATTATATGGAAAGTTTAGCAAGTGTGAATTCTGGCTTCAGGAGATTTCTTTTCTTGGCCATATTGTCTCTAAAGATGGAATCTCTGTTGATCCTTCTAAGACCAAGGCAATCCAAGAATGGCCAGCACCTACGAATATAACTAAGGTACGTAGTTTTATTGGTTTGGCAGGTTATTATCGACGTTTCGTCCAGAATTTTGCCCGATTGGCTAACCCATTAACGAAGCTCACACGTAAAGGGGTTAAATTTGTTTGGACAAAAGAGTGTGAAGAATGTTTCGAAGAACTGAAGAGAAGATTAGTCAATGCTCCTATATTGACTCTACCATCGGGGAATGATGGGTTCGTTATTTATAGTGATGCATCGAAGAAAGGACTTGGCTGTGTCCTTATGCAGAATGATAGAGTTATTGCCTATGCATCACGACAGTTGAAAATTCATGAACAAAACTATCCTACTCATGATCTTGAGTTAGCAGCTGTGATCTTTGCTTTGAAGATATGGAGGCACTACCTCTATGGTGAAAAATGTGAGATTTATACTGATCACAAGAGTTTGAAGTATATTTTCTCACAAAAAGAACTCAACATGAGGCAAAGGAGATGGCTTGAATTACTCAAGGATTATGATTGTACGATACACTACCACCCGGGGAAGGCAAACAAGGTGGCAGATGCTTTGAGCAGAAAAGACCATGGAGTTCTGAACATGATGAGAATTGAAAGGGATCCAATTTTCATGGATCTAGTGAAGATGGACATGGGAATAACCAGGGAAGGTGAAACATCAATGCTTTTTCAAATGGTTGCCAAACCATCTTTACTAGAAAGGATTAAGAGTTCTCAGACCGATGATGAAGAATTTCAGAAGAAGATTAAAGCTGTGAATGATGGGAGATTGAGAGACTTTGCGTATGAAGGTGGAATTTTGAAATTCGGGAAGAGACTTTGTGTTCCCAATATACCTGATCTAAAAAGGGAATTGCTGGATGATGCTCATAGTTCCAATTTCTCTATACACCCTGGGAGCACCAAAATGTATAGAGATTTGAAGGAACATTTTTGGTGGGACAACATGAAGAGGGAGATTGCTGATTTTGTGTCAAGATGTATGGTTTGTCAACAAGTGAAAGCTGGAAGGCAACAGCCTGGAGGAGTCATGCAACCTCTTCCCATACCGGAGTGGAAATGGGACAATATTACGATGGACTTTGTCATGGGGCTACCAAAGACTCCTAGAAGGAACGATGCAATATGGGTTATTGTTGATCGTCTTACCAAGTCAGCACATTTTCTTGCTATAAGAGAAGATCTACCCCTGGAACGTCTAGCAAGACTATATATTAATGAAGTTGTGAGACTTCATGGAGTACCCCTATCGATTGTTTCTGATCGTGATCCCCGTTTTACTTCAAGATTTTGGAAAAGTCTTCAGAAATCCCTGGATACTGAACTTCATTTGAGCACTGCTTACCACCCTCAGACAGACGGACAATCAGAACGGACTATTCAGACCTTAGAAGACATGTTGAGATCTTGCTCACTTGATTTTCAGGGTATGTGGGATCAATATTTACCACTAGTAGAATTTTCCTATAACAATAGCTTCCATTCGAGTATACAGATGGCACCATATGAAGCGTTATACGGAAAGAGATGTCGTACACCAACCTGTTGGGATGACGTTGGTGAAAGAAAACTTGTAGGCCCAGAGCTGGTGGAGGAAACGGTGGAAAAGGTGAAAGTAATCCAAAATCACATTAAAGCAGCTCAAAGT
This sequence comes from Viscum album, assembly GCA_963277665.1. Taxonomy (NCBI): domain Eukaryota; kingdom Viridiplantae; phylum Streptophyta; class Magnoliopsida; order Santalales; family Viscaceae; genus Viscum; species Viscum album. The sequence continues at coordinate 1,826,471,561 of OY728147.1, forward strand.
AGGCAGAAGAGCTATGCCGATAATCGAAGGAAGGATTTGGAATTTCAAGTCGGTGATCATGTTTTCCTGAAGGTATCTCCATGGAAGGGAGTCATACGTTTTGGTAAGAAAGGTAAATTGAGTCCCAGGTACATCGGACCTTTCGAAATTCTAGAACGAATTGGGGTTGTAGCTTACCGATTGGCAATGCCGCCAAGTCTCTCCAAATTTCACGATGTGTTCCACGTATCTCTGTTGAGGAAATACATGCCTGACCCAACGCATGTACTCACCTATGAGGAATTAGAACTGGAACCCGATCTTTCCTATTGTGAAGAGCCCGTCAGGATTCTTGATACAAGAGAACAAGTACTGAGAAACCGGACGACGCGTCTGGTAAAAGTTTTGTGGAGAAATCATAAGATGGAAGAGGCAACGTGGGAACCCGAGGAACTTATGATGAAGAACCACCCGAGTCTTTTTATGCAGTAATACCCTAGAAATTGCGAGGACGCAATTATTTGAAGGAGGGGAGAATGTAACACCCCAAGCTTCTACGGTACGTTTCCCTTTGAATAATGCGATAGCGTGTGTTGTACGCAACCTCGAGTTCTAACACACACCACAACTAATTAAACTAGCCGTTGTGAATAGTAATACCTAATTTTTGAAATCATATATATTCTATATTTCAAAATGGACTTCATTTTTGGATTCGGAATATCAAAATTAGCCTAGGGTGAAATTTTGGTACATTTCGGATAACTTTCATATTTTGATGAATAGTGAAAATTTCTAAATTTTAATTAAAAACAACTTTTTTAATCAAAATAATTAATAGTGATAAATTATGAATTTGAGTGGTTTTAAAGTATATTTAGAATATATTTTTACCATTCAATTTAATGTTTATCATTGGACATAATTTTACAATTAAACCGAACATAAACAAGTGTCAATCTTTTGATAGTTATTATCTCTTAAAAACACGCTTTTTGTTTTAACAGCGGGAATTAATTTTAAATTAATTTCTGCCAATTCTGTGTTTTGAATTTAGGAAAATGGATTCCATATTTGGAATCAGGATGTCCAAATTATGTAAATAGGTAACTTTTATTTTTAGACATTTTGAATAATTACTGCGGTAAATATTTTATTTACCATGGTTAAAGGGTAAATCCGGTAAATAAGGGTTAAAAAATAATATTATAATAATACAAAATTACCCTAAAACGTGTCTTAACCCTATTGGTTGATACATGGTCGACCATGGGCATCTTTGTGTCAATTTTGGGACCCCATGGATCCACTTGTAAGTGATAATGACACTTTATTTTAATTAAGTTAAAATGAATACAAAAATGACACAAGCATATATCTTTTAGAAGAACAATTTTTACATAGGGTTATACATGTTGGATTTTCGATTATAAATATTCATTAGAAAGATAAAAAGATTTCCTACATAATGATATTTTACTTATAATTTTTAGACATTAAATAATTTATTTTATTTATGACACAATGATGATGCAGTAATTACTATAATAGTGAAAAATTAAAATAAGTGATATTATAAATACCCAAATAAATATAATATGAAACTTTTAATGAATTAAACTAATTTTCTAGGATAATATGATATATTAGGATTGATTTAATTGACTTTGTGCGAAGTAATAAATCTGTTATGAGTTTCACAAAAATCAACTAATGAATAGTGTCAAAATTGACATAAAAGAATTCTTAAAACAAATATTATATTATTAATTGATATTAAATTCCTAAAAATCTAAGGTTCGGCAAAGAGACTTATATTATGATAGGTTAATCATTAATGGACCACTTGGGGGTCGCTTGGATGTATATAGTAAGTTTATTAACCATATTATATAAAAATACAAAGAGACATTGTAAAAGTGAAACTAATTAACTTAGAGTTAATACTTAAAGATAAGGTTAATATAAGTACCCAAACCTGTCTAAATTCTATTGGATGAGTTGTTTTCGACCTATCCCCACCTCATCCTTTGAATAGTCAACTTTGGAGCCTTTAGAAACCGAATATGAATTTATTATAAATTAATATTTCTAACTTTTCCAAAGGTGCCCCTCACCCCTCTTATAAAAGGGCACTCCTCCTTCTCATTTCTTCACACCTTCAAAGCCTTTTGGTTCGGCCAAACTCTGCCCAAATACTCTCCCAACATCCCTCAATACAACCTAGAGTCCTTAGTTTGATCAGAAAGCCAACCTAAGGAGCCCTTTTGATCAAATCAAAAGGAAGAACCCGAAGAAGAGGTAATGATTTCACCACCCTTTTCTAAGTTCATTTCTTCTTCCACTTCTTCTTCCTTTGTTCTTACCATTCTGAAATAATAACTCCAGTATCTCACATATACTGTGATGTTATTATAAATATGGTACAATCATATTCAGTATTCTATCCACCCTTTGAATAACATGTCACCATACGTGCGTACGTACGGCTTACCGTCTCCACGTCGTGGTGTAATTGTTATTCAATATAATATTATTTGGATGGGTATAATAATGATGTGTAACTCATGTAAATAATAAATATAACATGTTAATGATTCTGTATATATGATATACCATCCATTTATATATTATTTTAATATCAAAAGAATGATATTGTCGCTCGTGCGTACGTACGGACTACCGTCTCCACGAACGCGATGAGATTCATTCTCCATCGTATCCATTCAAGTATAATTATCATTTGATGATTTAAAAATGATGTTTAAGGACTGTATATCATTCTGGATATGAATAAGATACAACAACCATGGCTTATGTAACAAAACATATAAAAGAAAATGAGTAAGTTAACTCCCGAAACGACGATAATTCTAAGATATTATTAACAAATCAATGTTAAAAGATCATATATGATATCATATTAATATATATGATTCTTGTATAATTTAATAACAACTATTTCACTATTATACAGGAGGTTAACCTACCCCAACCAAGGAAAAGTACAAGGTAAGGGTTATTTCACAATCTCTTCATTATCCGAGGTTGTATTATACGTAATAATCTACTGGGATCTCTTTATCATCCACATCCATGTTTCTTCGAAATGTATTTCAAAACATTTTTACTATTTACAAGAATATGGGTTAAAGTCATTTATACCCTTGTTTGACTTTTTATAAGAGGTTTATAAAGGAATCTTTCCGTCGTTTTCAAAACAAGGTCCTTTTTAACCTTTTCGACAGAATTGAGGTAAGAATGTTTTTTTAACTTATACGGCGGGTGCGGTTATTTTCCGCCGTTATAAAATCTTCGAAGCTTCCCATACAAGCTTATAAGAATATTTTCAAAGAAAATGTTTTATTTTATATGGATCTTAAATGATTTCAAAATAAAAGGAGATATTTCTTTTAAAAGAATTTTGATTTCATCTATGTCAACATCCTTTGATGGATTTTAAGATTATTTGAAGTTGATTTATTATGATACAAAACTTCTATATTGTATTGAAGGTTTTGTGATATGTTTGACTGTGGATGTGCTATTTTTATACCATTCATAGTTTATTGTGAAAGTATTGACATTTCGTATGCTAGTTTTAATACGAATGTTTATGTTATGTTTAAACCTTTTCATATGGGAATGCATTGGACTTAATAAGTGACGGGTGGAGCCCGCTATAGCTCCTCGATGCATCGGTAGGTCTCATGAGACAAACTAGTGTCTTGGCACAAGGCCTTGACAAAATCTTATTTGTAGCCTTGGCACGAGGCCTTGGCTATGTGGTTATGATAGTCTGGCATTATGCATTCCAACATTATGAAAGTGGTTATTGATTTTTGCATGTGATTATTCGATTAGTAGAATATCCATGTGAATAAGTAAATGGCATTATTTCATTTTACTTTTGCCATACCATGTTGAAGTTCAATTTTAAAAGGCTTTTGTTTTAGTAATGCATTGCCTTAAATGTTTATTCTTATTTATGAAAGTTTCCGCTATATTGTTATCCTTACTGGGCATTTGAGCTCACCCCTTTTCTATGTTTTATTTTTCCCCAGGATGTGAAGAAGTAAATTATGAATGACCTGCAGGGATATTATGAGGGGATAGTAGTGTGGATTATGGAGACATTATGTTGTTGTAGTAGTTTTTCATTTTATGATGTAATGTAAAACTTATGAATATATCTAGTGTTTCCAAGGCTACTAAACCAATCGGTCTTTCGAGATTTGATCTTTCTTTTGATCATGCCAATGTTATGTAATAATGCACCGACTCTAGGCAACTAGGGTCGGGGCGTTACAGAGTGGACCCTCCCGGAGACGAGCGTACGGAGTACGGAGACCGTGTAGCCGGCTGAGACCTGACGACTACTTGACCGACTCGACTTGGAGTGAGTCAACTAGCCCAGTGGACGGAGCGCCCGGTATTTGGCGACAGACCCACGGCAGACGGAGCGCCCGGTAGTTGGCCGCAAACCCGCGGTACTCGACAGGAGGAGTACCTCTGTAGGCTATTAGGGGGAGCGCCCGGTATTTGGCGACAGACCCACAGCGGACGGAGCGCCCGGTAGTTGGCCGCAGACCTGCGGTACTCGACAGGAGGAGTACCTCAGCAGTCTTAGGTTAGTGAGCAGTACCTCGGAGTCGTGACAGGACCACTGTACACTTCAGAGACGGAGCTCTCCAGCAGTTACGGTTTCGATAATGAAAATTCTGGTTTGAGCTGAGACTTTTGACCTTTGTGTTTACCTCAGGATTGAGATGGGTCACTTGATAACTTAGGTATATGTATGGGCATATACCTGGGTAGTGGTTATCCGTTGATTTCATGATCCTTGTGTTTCCTCATGATTGAGATGGGTTACATGATAACTTAGGTATATGTATGGGCATATACCTAAGTAGAGGTTATCTGTTGAGATCTTCTTTGTGGTTATCCTTGTTGGTTTTAGTGAGACCTTGAGGGTCTCGGGGTCCCTACTGAGTATCGTTATACTCACCCCTGCATGGGCTATGCCCGCACCTCGTTGTGTTGGTTGGAGATGACGGGCAGTGCTGACGGAGGCCGAGTGTTCGAGGACTGGACGGTACCCAGAGGTGGACTACACGACAAGTCAGTACCCAGAGGTGGACTACACGACGAGTCAGTATCTGGAGGAGGACTTCACGGTGAGACGACACACAGAGGAGGTTGACGGGCGAGAGCGTTGAGGAGGCTATCTATACCTACCCTTCAGGTAGGATCCGTGGTGGACGATCCAGGAGCTGTGCCATCTGTACCTACCCTTCAGGTAGGATCTGAGGAGGACGACCCAGGAGCTGCTTCCTTTCTTCCAGCTGTTGTCTTTTTCTGTTGTACTTTGTTCAGTTGTAGTTTTACTTTCATTTGGGTTTGTATTCTGGCCCATTTACCTTTCAGCACTTCTCTTTGTACTTAGTGTTTTACTTCCGCTTGTACTTTGTAGTGTTTTGTTTACTTTAATAAAGGCAATGCCTTCCCAGTTATCGGGATTTACGCCTTTGGTGCTAGTCGCCAGCCCCTGGCCTATGGAAGGTGGGCTTGGGGTAGTCACGGCACGGGCCCCGAGGACGGGTCGTGACAAATCACATAAATAAATGGATTAATATGAAAATATTGAATTAAAATAAATGGATTATGCATAAATGTTTTATCCAAAAATGTTAAACCCTTAAGTAAAATCTAATTATAATTAATGATATGTGTAAAGTATAGAATAAGAAAATTTTATGCATAATAAATAAAATCCCTCAATAAAATATGAATTTGGGATAATCTGTCCATTTCTAGATTATGAATGAAACCATAGAACTAAGTGTTGTTCCAACCCTTACTGGGACACTTACTTTTATCAAGGTTTTCTTATGAATGTTTTGAGTTTAATTGACTACTTTAAATCAATAATAGTATCCCTTGAAATACTTGATGTAACTTTGAGGAAATGTTGAAGAAACTCAATAAAGGGTTTTTAGATTGTGGAATCCACTCAATCAATTAAGGAGTTGAAAATACATAGTTGGAAAAGACTTTCCTACCTAAATACCTTCATTTAATTGACCAAGACCTCACTTAGGTTATAATAAGGTGAATATGGATCCTTGACACTAGAATATCCAAGAAACTGGACATTTTGGGTCCAATGGTAATGGATTTTGGGACTTCATAAAATATTGGGAGACATATAATTAAATTTATTTCATATCACTTTTAGTAATCATATAAATTACTAATAATAGGATTTGATTGTTTTTATAATAAAATGGATAGTTCAACAGCCGCTATATTATCCCTAAACTGCCCTAGATAAAGAAAATATTTTTTCTCACACAAACTTCTAGGAATGGTACATGAAATATCACATTGTACTACATAAATAATGAAATTTATATATGTTAGAGTCCCTAGATACTAATTCTCTCACTATGGAGTTGAGGGGGTAATAATTACTTATCTACGAGATACACTTAGACAATTGATTTTATGTCCAATGTTTAATGCTATCATCCATGTTTGGTGAAATATAAAAATAACATGATGTTATGGATTCATATACAATGATTGGTCTTATTTAAGATATTTATTAAGAGATATTAATAAAAGAATGGTTTGAGATATCCAAGCCAATATTTACATGAAAACTTGTAGAATGTGCACCAATTGGTTATCACATAGTCAAAATTATAAGCTACATTGAGCCACTATAAATTTTAAGGTTGAAACTACCTGATAAATTTCTCACTGATCACATTCTCAACTCACTTACTCGGAGATTCTCTAACATTATTTTCAATTTTAAAATGAACAATATAAAGAATTCACTCCCAGATATCCTCACTTTAATTCTTTATACTGATAAGGAATTGAAGTTTAAAAAATATTTTATCCTTATGGTGAATAAGAGTAACGGTAAGGGAAAGATAACCAGGACTAATTCAAAGTCTAAGGATACTATGAACCATCCTTCCAAGAATATTAATATCAAATGGGAAGTGAGGTAGAAAGATTTTTTGAATTTATAAAGTGGTGAGAAGGTCCACTAGAAGAAAAACATCACTGTGGTAAGGAATCAAAGATATTCTAAATGTATGTTTATTATCAAGTGTACCCTTTCAATTTATACAAATTGGGTATTGGACATTTAATTTGGTTCTCACTTTTTTATAAAAAATTAAGAGTCTAGTAGATTCTAAAAGTTTGTATGGGTTGGTGTGGATTTGTGGGATATAAATGGAACTAAGTTGTAAGCATTATGCATTAGTGACCACTACCTCACATTGTCATTATGGATGATCTTGGTTCTTCATAATTATTATTATGTTACAGTAATTACCAAAAACATTATTTATGTATATAAATTAGATATAGGAGGATTTATTTTAAAGTTTTTAAATGAAATTTACTTATTTTATAAAGAAATCATATGTTATGGTAAGGCACATTTGCATAATTTTCTTTATGTATTAGATTCTGAGAACTAAGTGTTTTCAATAGATAACAAATTAGATTCAAGTAACTCATGCCACACCTAACTATGGAATCACTCCATAGTTCATGTAAATGAGAAATGATTGTCTGACTTACATCAATATGGTTATTTATATTTATTTGAACTAAAACCAATTGGTATTTTTAAGCGTGTTTACAAGGTAAAATGAATAAATCTTTATTCAATGGAAAAGGTGAAAGGACCATAGAGCTTATAGAGTTGGTTCACACTGATGTGTGTGGACCATTCTCAGTTGAAGCAAGGGGTGGGTGCTCATACTTCGTAACTTTTACTGATGAATTTAGTACATATGGATATATCTACTTAAAGAGGTAAAATTTGTAATCCTTTTATAAATTCAAAGAATTTATAAATGAGTTTGAGAACTATTTTGGAAATAATATTAAGAAACTCCACTCAACCCATCATGGATAATATCTTAATCAAGTATTCATCATCTATTTATAGGAGAATGGGGTTTTATCCCAACTCACTCCTCTCTATACACCCTAGTGGAATAGTGTGAGTGAAAGGAGGAACCGCACCTTGTTAGACATGATGAGGTCAAAAATGATTCATGAAAACCTTTTGCTGTCATTTTGGGGATATGCATTATAGACATTATTACACATACTAAACCAAGAACCAATTAAAGTGATAGATGGTATATCATAAAAATTATAGAGTGAAAAGAAACATGCGTTGTCGAACTTATATGTGTGGGGATGTGCAACATTTTTTAAGGCCTCTACAAGCAACAAAATTACACCTCTAGGGAAAAAGTGTATCTCCACAGTATACCCCCAAGGAAATAAGAGGATATTTCCTATATGAACCCTTGGATAAAAAATTAAATCATGGCAGTAAATTCCATGTTCCCAGATAGGTAGAACATCTCTAAAATAGCTATTAAGAGTGATATAGACTGTGATGAAGTCCAAGATCATGATACAAATGAGTTTGTATAGCAAAAAGTTCTATAAATCCCCATGGAACAAACTATTTATGAGACACAAGTACTATATAGGAGTAAAAGTGAGGTTATAGAACCTGAAATATATGGTTTTCTAGTCACTAAAGACGGTGAATCATTGTTAGTCATTCAAAATGATCCTCTAAACTACAAGAAAGTATTCAATGCCATAAATGTTTCCAAATGTAAAGAAGCAATGAGTTCTTAAATGGATTCCACTACAAGAAAACTATCGTTTAGCGGCGGTTTTTTTGCGGCGGTTTTAAAAACCATCGCTAGACGCGTTTCGGGCCGCAATTTCGCGGCGGTTTTTAAACCGCCGTGAAATGCCATAAATTTTTTTTATTTTTTTTTTATTTTTTTTAATTTTTTTCAAGGATTAGCGGCAGTTTTTTTAAAAACCGCCGCGAAATAGTGGCGGTTTCGGTAAAACTGCCGCGAAATGAAATGAAAAAATAAAAAAAACACGAGAAACCCCGAAATCACTAAAATTACCATAACTTTTGATACGGGCGTCCGTTGGAGCGCCACGACCAGTCAAATCAAAGCTCATGAAGAGATCTAGAGGCACATATAATCAAAACTGTGAGACAGTCTAAGGTGCAGAAGATATTAGAGTTATAAGAAAGTTGAAAAAAGTTCTCCAACTTCAAACAGCCATAACTTTCGCTCCAGGTGTCCGTTTGGGCTCTATCACGTATCAAATCGAAGCCAGCGAAGAGAGCTATGCACTAATTCAATAGAAGCAGGCTTTTTTCATGTTTTTCGACCACAAAAACCCCTCCAAAGGCCTTTGAAACCCCGTTTCTGTCACCGGTGTCCCGTCGAACTTGTCTTCAAACGGACCTAACTTTCGATCTGTGTGTCAGTTCGGACTCCTCCACCTGCCAGATCATAGCTCGTTCCATGAGCTTCAGTTTGACTGGTCGCGACGCCCACATGCACTCCTAGATCATATGTTATGTCCTTTTTAGTGGATATTGGGTTTGTTATGTTTTTCGATGCCTCGTTTCTAGCACCTGTTCCCCGTCAGCTTTTTTTTAAATGGTCATAACTTCCGATCCGCCTGTCCATTCGGACTCTTTCACCTTTCAGGTCGAAGATCGTTTCAGGATCTTTTATTTGACAGGTCACAGATCTAAAACGGACTCTCGTATCATAAGGTATCTCCGTTAATGTGATTCTAATGTTTTTGTCTCTTTATGACCGTTTTGACGGGTTTTAACGGTTGCTCCATTTATTACTGTTTATTTGGGTTTCCATGACTTTTTATCTTTATCAATGGTTTTTTGTGGGTTATTATGATGATTATGTTGAATTATTAAGGGGTTTTCCAGAGTTGTCATGAGTTTTCATTCATTCTCATTCTTTCTAATGTTTCATTCTTCATATGCTTCTCCATCCGTTTTCATGCGTTTTCATGATTTTTCATCCCTTAACACGTCTTTTCATACTTTTTCATGTGTTTCCTTTATTATTTATTATTTATTATTTATTATTATATAATATACCTTAATTTATTTATTATCTATTATTTGTAACTGGTTATTTATTATTTATTATTTATTATTTATATCTATTATTTATTTATTATTTATTATTTATTATTTATTATTTATTATTTATTATTTATTATTTATTATTTATTATTTATTATTTATTATTTATTATTTATTATTTATTATTTATTATTTATTATTTATTAATTATTTATATTTGTTAATTATTTATATGTATTTATTATTTATTATTTATTATTTATATTTATTTATTATTTATTATTTATTATTTATTATTTATTATTTATTAATTATTATTTATTATTTATATTTATTTATTATTTATTATTTATTTTTTATTTTTTATTTTTTATTTTTTATTTTTTATTATTTATTATTTATATTTATTTATTACTTCTTATTTCTTATTTATTATTTATTATTTATTATTTATTATTTATTATTTGTATTTATTATTTATTATTTATATTTATTTATTATTTATTATTTATTATTTATTATTTATATTTATTTATTATTTATATTTATATTTATTTATTATTTATTGTTTATTATTTATATCTATTATTTATTATTTATATTTATTATTTATATTTATTATTTATTATTTATTATTTATATTTATATTTATTTATTATTTATTATTTATTATTTATTATTTATTATTTATTATTTATTATTTATTATTTATATCTATTATTTATTTATTATTTATTATTTATTATTTATTATTTATTATTTATTATTTATTATTTATTATTTATTATTTATTATTTATTATTTATTATTTATATTTATTATTTATTTATTATTTATTATTTATTATTTATATTTATTTATTATTTATTATTTATATTTATTTATTATTTATATTTATTTATTATTTATTATTTATATTTATTTATTATTTATTATTTATTATTTATTATTTATTATTTATTATTTATTATTTATATTTATATTTATTTATTTTTTATTTTTTATTTTTTATTTTTTATTTTTTATTTTTTATTTTTTATAATTTATATCAATTATTTATTTATTATTTATTATTTATTATTTATTATTTATTATTTATTATTTATTATTTATTATTTATTATTTATTATTTATTATTTATTATTTATTAATTATTATTAATTATTAATTATTTATATTTATTAATTATTTATATTAATTTATTATTTATATTAATTTATTATTTATTATTTATTATTTATTATTTATATTTATTTATTATTTATTATTTATTATTTATTATTTATTATTTATTATTTATTATTTATTATTTATTATTTATTATTTATTATTTATATTTATTAATTATTTATATTTATTATTTATTTATTATTTATATTTATTTATTATTCATTATTTATATTTATTTATTATTTATTATTTATTATTTATTATTTATTATTTATTATTTATTATTTATTATTTATTATTTATTATTTATTATTCATTATTCATTATTCATTATTTATTATTTATTATTATTGAGTTTATATCTATTATTTATGTATTATTTGTTTTTTCAATTAATATATATAAGTATATTAAATTATGTTTATTAACCACATGACGAGCTTGCTGGAGTGGTAAAGTCTTTAAAAAATATGCAAGAGGTTAGGGGTTCAAATCTCACCAAACGCAGTATTTCTTTATATTGCATGGGCATGTGCATGGGCATGTGCATGGGATGTGCATGCATAGACAAATAAAGTAAATAAAGTAATACGAAATAAATAAAATAAATAAAATAAATACGAAATAAATAAAATAAATAATATAAATAATATAAATATGAAATAAATAAAATAAAATAAATAAAATAAAATAAATTAATTAATTAATTAATTAATTAAAAAAATTAAAACAATTTAAAAAAATTAAAAAAAAATTAAAAACCCGCCGTTAAATCATTTAGAGGCGGTTTAGACCGCCGCTAAAAACCACCACGAAACGTTATGCGACGATTTTAAAAACCGCCGCGAATAGTTTCCCGACGCATGATTTCGCGGCAGTTTTTCAAAACCGCTGCCAATCTATTTAGCAGCGGTTTAAACCGCCGCGAAACGAAAAAAACCCGCCGTGAAATCGTGATTTTGCCGTAGTGTTCCATGTACCAAAACCAAGTCTATATTTTGGTGGATCCTCCAGTTTTATAAATAAAATTTGTTCCAAATGGGTATTCATGAAGAAAATGGACATCAATAGTCGAGTCAGTACTTATAAGGAATGATAAGTCGCAAAAGTGTACAAACAGTATCAAGTCATTGACTTCAATGAAACCTTTTCACTGGTCACCATGATTAAATCAATAAATATTCTAATTTCTATAGCAGTATACTATGACTATGATATTTGGTATATTTATTTCAAAATATCCCTCCTTAATTGGAACCATCATAAGGATGTTTATATGGAACAACCAGAAGGGTTTGTGAATCTAGGTAATGCTAATAAAGTATGAAAGTTGTAGATATCCATATATGGATTAAAGAAAGAATCTTGGTCATGGAAAATTTATTTTAATGAATCCATAACAGAATTTGGTTTCATAAGAAATGAATGTGATCCTTGTTTCTATAAAAGTTTTATTGAGAGTGCGGTCATTTTCTTAATAGTATATGTCGATGACACTTTACTGATAAGAAATGAGATACTTATCTTATATACTATTAAGACATGTTCAAATATATTCTTATCCATGAAAGACTTTGGTAAAGTAGCATATGTTCTTGGGATCAAGATCCTTCATGATAGATTCAAGAGACTTATCGGTCTAAGTCAGGGTATATATTTTAACAATATATTAGGGGTATTTAGTGTGGAACAATCTAATAGAGGATTGATGCGTTATAAATTAGGAAATTTATGTATGTAATATTGTGTACCAATCTATATATTTCTTATTCCTTCAGTTTAGTAGGTAGATATCAGGAAGATTCGGGAGATCTCCATTGGATGGTTGTCAAAAACTATCCTTAAGTGTCTAAGGAAAACTAAAGATATATTCCTAGTATATGGAGTATATAAGGAGTTAGTCATCGGGGGATATTTTGATGTTAGTTTCAAACCAGATCAAGATAATCTGAATTCATAGTTGATATACGGATTAACCATCAATGGAGGAGTCATAATCTGGAAGATCTTAAAGAAATATTTTGTCGTTGATTCTATAGTGGTGTCAGAGTACATTACGGCTTCTGGTGTAGTTAAAAAATTAGTATGGATACATAATTTTATCTAATAGTTGGAGGTGGTACCTAGAATTAAAGACTATATCACAATTTACTATGATAATTCTACAGTAGTGGATCTCACTAAAGAACCAATGTCACATTAGTAGACGAATTTCATACTTCAAAAGTATCATCTATTGAATGAATTTTCAAAAATAGGTGAAGTTTCAGTGAGTATAATTTCCATGGAAGACAATGTGGCAGGTCCCTTAACGAAACCCATGTCACGGTAGAAACATGATCTTCATGTGAGAGCTAGTGGATTAAATTTCATTAGTAGTTGGATCTAGTCCAAGTTGGATTTTATTGGAGTTGGTGTCCTAGAACCAACTACTTTTCAATTTAGATTACTGAGTATATTCAAATAAGTTAATATTAAATATATCTTATCACATGTTGATCATTATTCTTCATGAATTTAATGTGATAATTTCTTAGGGTATATGTCGTATCAAAATAGGTCATAAACATGGAAGTTTTAAAACATGGAAGTCTTAAAACATGGAAGTTTTAAAAACAATTGTTTCATAAGGAAATATGTATTTAATTGGATTATGTAATAGTTGTTTCTCATTCCATGTCTTATAGTTTGTTTGGTTAATTATTTTTAGGCATCACTTATAGAATATGTTATCTCCCTTATTCTTTATTTGGTTATCTACTAGTGTAATTTGATGAATTTTATATTAAAATTGTTTATAATTAATTGTATAATTATGGTTTATATTATTTATTTGAATATAACTTTTTTTTGGTAATATAATGGATAGAAGTTGGATGTATCATACCGATCATATTTCAACCAGATTTCATAATAATTTCGATTTTTATAGATTTTTCATTTAACAATGCTTCAAATAGAGGTCATATATATTTTCCATGTTATAATTGTGTTGGAAGACCATGGTTAATCTGGAAAGAATTTACCCACCATATAACAAAAGCTATATTTAAAACAAACTATTATGTTTGGTATCACAATGTAGAGATGAGGCAATCTTTTATTTTTCATGAACGTAAATAAAGTAGTGGTGTGGAGAATTTGATATTTTATCAGTTTCCATTGATGCATCATCACAAGAAAGATAGTATTCTAGTGTAATAAGACAATAATATCAATACATGTGAGGAAAAGAATGAATATGATTATGTTGAGAGAGTGAATAAAATTAATGGATGATGTCATAACTCTTATATATTAGGAATGTACTAAAATGAAAAAGTTATAATTTTTAACGAGGTTATATCAGTGAAAAACCATGTATAGAATTTATAATACCATCATTGATTATATTATTACATTTTTGAAGGATTTTCTTCCTTATGGTGTAGATATTCCCTTAAATATTTATATGGAATGGAAGTTACACTATAAGAAAACTTTCGTTTAGCGGTGGTTTTTTCACGGCGGTTTTAAAAACGGCCGCTAAACGCGTTTCGGGCCGCCGTTTTGCAGCGGTTTTTAAACAGCCATGAAATGCCATAAATTTTTTTTATTTTTTTTATTTTTTTTATTTTTTTTAATTTTTTTAATTTTTTTCGAGGATTAGTGGCAGTTTTTTAAAGAACCGCCGTGAAATAGCTGCGGTTTCGGTAAAACCGCCGCGAAATGAAAGGAAAAAATAAAAAAACACGAGAAACCCCGAAATCACTAAAATTACCATAACTTTTGATCCGGGCGTCCGTTGGAGCGCCACGACCAGTCAAATCAAAGATCATGAAGAGATATAGAGGCACATATAATCAAAACCATTAGACGGTATAATGTGTAGAATATATTAGAGTTATAAGAATGTTGAAAAAAGTTCTCCAACATCAAACGGCCATAACTTTCGCTCCGGGTGTCAGTTTGGGCTATACCACATATCAAATTGAAGCCAGCGAAGAGAGATACACACTACACTAACACAAGAAAGCTTTTATCGTGTTTTTCAACCCCAAAAACCCCACTTAAGGCCTCCGAAACCCCATTTCCGTCACCGATGCCCCGTCGAACTTGTCTTCAAACGGACCTAACTTTCGATCTGAGTGTCAGTTCGGACACCTCCACCTGCCAGATCATAGCTCGTTCCATGAGCTTCAGTTTGATTGGTCACAGCGCCCACATGCACTCCTGGATCATATGTTATGGCCTTTTTAGTGGGTATCGGGTTTGTTATGTTTTTCGATGCCTCGTTTCTAGCACCCGTTCCCCGTCAGCTTTTTTTTAAATGGTCATAACTTCCGATCCACCTGTCCATTTGGACTCTTTCACCTATCAGGTCGAAGATCATTTTAGAATCTTTGATTTGAAAGGTTGTGGATCTAAAACGGACTCTCGGGTCATAAGTTACCTCCGTTAATGTGAGTCCAATGTTTCTGTCTCTTTATGACCGTTTTGACGGGTTTTAACGGTTGCTCCATTTATTACTGTTTATTTGGGTTTCCATGACTTGTTATCTTTATCAATCATTTTTTGTGGGTTATTATGATGATTATGTTGAATTATTAAGGGGTTTTCCAGAGTTGTCATGAGTTTTCATGCATTCTCATGCGTTCTCATTCTTTCGAATGTCTCATTCTTCATATGCTTCTCCATCCGTTTTCATGCGTTTTCATGATTTTTCATCCCTTGCCACGTCTTTTCATACTTTTTCATGTGTTACCTTCATTATTTATTATTTATTATTTATTTATTATTTATATTTACTTATTATTTATTATTTATTATTTATTATTTATTATTTATTAGTACTAATAATAAAATATTATTATTATTATTAATATTTGTCAGTGGATATTTATTATTTATTATTTATTATTTATTATTTATTATTCATTATATATTATTATTTATTATTTATATTTATTTATTATTTATTATTTATTATTTATTATTTATTATTTATTATTTATATTTATTTATTATTTATTATTTATATTTATTATTTATATTTATTATTTATTATTTATTATTTATATTTATTTATTATTTATTATTTATTATTTATTATTTATTATTTATTATTTATATTTATTAATTATTTATATTTATTTATTATTTATTATTTATATTTATTTATTATTTATTATTTATTATTTATTATTTATTATTTATTATTTACTTATTATATATTAATTATATATTTATTAATTATTTATTATTTATATTTATTTATTATTTATTATTTATTATTTATATTTATTAATTATTAATTATTTATTATTTATATTTATTTATTATTTATTATTTATTATTTATTATTTATTCTTTATTCTTTATTCTTTATTCTTTATTCTTTATTCTTTATTCTTTATTATTTATTATTTATTATTTATTATTTATTATTTATTATTTATTATTTATATTTATTCATTATTTATATTTATATTTATTTATTATTTATTATTTATTATTTATTATTTATTATTTATATTTACTTATAATTTATTATTTATATTTATTTATTATTTATATTTATTTATTATCTATTATTTATTATTTATTATTTATTATTTATTATTTATATTTATTTATTATTTATATTTATTTATTATTTATTATTTATTATTTATATTTATATTTATTTACTATTTATTATTTATTGTTTATTATTTATTATTTATTATTTATTATTTATTATTTATTATTTATTATTTATTATTTATTATTTATATTTATTTATTATTTATATTTATTTATTATTTATATTTATTTATTATTTATTATTTATTACTTATTATTTATTATTTATTATTTATATTTATTATTTATTAATTATTTATATTTATTAATTATTTATATTTATTATTTATTTATTATTTATTATTTATATTTATTTATTATTTATTATTTATTTTTTACTATTTATTTTTTATTTTTTATTTTTTATTATTTATTTTTTATATTTATTTTTTATTTATTATTTATTATTTATTATTTATTATTTATTATTTATTATTTATTATTTATTATTTATATTTATTTTTTATTTATTTTTTATTTTTTATTATCTATTATGTATTATGTATTATTTATTATTTATTATTTATTATTTATTATTTATTATTTATTATTTATTATTTATTATTTATTATTTATTATTTATATTTATTAATTATTTATATTTATTTATTATTTATTATTTATTATTTATATTTATTTATTATTTATTATTTATATTTATTTATTATTTGTTATTAATTATTAATTATTTATTATTTATATTTATTTATTATTTATATTTATTTATTAATTATTATTTATTATTTATTATTTATTATTTATTATTCATTATTTATTATTTATTATTATTGAGTTTATATCTATTATTTATGTATTATTTGTTTTTTCAATTAATATATATAAGTATATTAAATTCTGTTTATTAACCACATGACGAGCTTGCTGGAGTGGTAAAGTCTTTGGAAAATATGCAAGAGGTTAGGGGTTCAAATCTCACCAAGCGCGGTATTTCTTTATATTGCATGGGCATGTGCATTGGATGTGCATGCATGGATAAATAAAGTAAATAAAGTAATACGAAATAAATAAAATAAATAAAATAAATACGAAATAAATACGAAATAAATAAAATAAATAAGAAAAATAAATAAGAAAAATAAATACAAAATAAATAAATAAATAAATAAAATAACTAAATAACTAAATAAATAAAATAACTAAATAAGTAAATAAGTAAATAACTAACTAAATAAATAAATAAATAGATAAATAAATAAATAAAATAAATAAATAAAAAATAATAATAAAAATAATAATAATAAAAATAATATAAAAAAAATTAAAAAAAATTAAAAAAATTAAAAAAAAATTAAAAAACCACCGCGAAACGTTCTGCGACGGTTTTAAAAACCGCCGTGAATAGTTTCCCGACGCACGATTTCATGGCGGTTTCTCAAAATCGCCGATAAATCGTGATTTTGTCGTAGTGTTAATTAAGGAGCTTGGATTTTCAACTAATAAAATTCATAATTTTCGAAAAGATTTTAGTTTATTTTGGGAGGAAATATAAAACCTTAATGACTATAAATAATGTGGTACATAAAAATGGAAGGAAAATGATGATGGAAAACCATCTCATGTGCCATGAAAATTCATGTGGCACTTTCCATTGATTGTTAAGCTTAAAAATATATTCATGTCTATAGAAATATAAACCAATATGTGATTGAATTATGATGAGATAATTAAAGATAATGTTGAGTTATTTCTTCCTGTAGATGGATTATCATGGATACATTTGATGAAAAACATCCTGATTTTGCAGCTGAGGTTCATAATGTCAAGTTGGCTCTATCATGTAATGGTTTTAATCTATTTGGTCATATTCTTACTTCTCACAGCATGTGGCCAATTTTTATTCATGTTTATAATCTTCCTCCATGGATGTGTATGAAAAAACCTTTCACTTTCTTGAGTATACTAATATCTGGATCTTTTGATCTTGAAAATGATATAGACTTCTACTTGTAACCTTTAATAAGAGAGTTGAAGCAGCTTTGGGATATGGGTGTGTACACATTCAATGCTTCTTTAAAAAATATATTTCATATGTGTGTTTCCCTTCTATGGACTATAAATGATTTCCCTATTTATGAAATGATTTATAGTTGGAGCACGATGTGACAAATATCATGTCCTATTTTTATGAAGAATACATGATCTATAAGACTTAAATATCTTTATAGTTTCAGTTTGATGGGGAATTAATGATTCTTTCCAATGGATCATTAATATAGGAATAATCATTAAAGGTTTGATAATAAAATTGATAGTGAATATCCACCTCAAAAAATGTTAGGAACTGATGTTCTTAATGAATTTAAAGGTTCCAATTTTCATTAGAGAAAGGTCAGATGAAATCTAAAAAATAGAATAATTTTGACACTGAATCCACTTACTATTATAAAAAAGTAGCTTTTTTGAATTTCTATATTAGTCAACCAATTTGTTATTTCATTATTTATATGTAATCTACATTGAGAAAAATATATGTGAAATGTTTCTTTTAATTCTTCTAAATATCAAGGGTAATACAAAATAGGACTTACGATCTTGGAGTGACATGTTGGATTTAGGTATTCAACCAAAACTTCATCCCATGTGTATCGATGAAAATAGATGGAAAGCTTCTTATTATTCTTATGTGATGACACATTTATAGAAAAATAACTTTCTATAAGTATTATATAATATCAAATTTCTTGATGTCTATCCCAGAAATATATCTAAAAGGCTCAATAGAAGGGATTTGAAACTAAAATCCCTAAAAATTCATGATTATCATATCTTTCTTCATTAATTGATTCCAATAGAAATCTTGAATTTACTATCCAATAATGTAAGGGTGATAGTGATTATCTTGTACCATTTTTATAGATACCTTTGTGCTAAAAGGTTATCCAAGTATTTCTTGATAAAAATTCAGCAAGAGGTACCATTAATTTTGTATGAGTGGAGAAAACTTTTCCTCCATCATTTTTCACTTGCATGTAAACAATTTATCTTCCAACTGAAACACTCCTTTGGGACCCATTTATTTTTTGTGGATGTATCCTACTAAAAGAAATATATGAACAATTAAATCTTATGTTCTAAGAAAGAATCATCATAAATTTTCCATTATGATAGGTTATCTAGCTCAAGAATGTATTTATTTTTGTTCAATTCATTGTCTGGTGTGAGAAAAAGACATAACTAGACAATGAGAAATAAAGATGATCGGTATGGGGAAATTGACCCCTCATTTCCATCTTTTCTTTAAATGGAAGGAATTTTTGGGTTATATACATTGGCTAAATTAATCCTTGAAGATAATAATGTGGCACATCGCACAGTCTTGTTTAACTATGGTTTATTCAATGACTATATCAAGTAAGTAATTTGAATATTTATATTTTATCTTATACTATTTCATTTCACATATACCTTAAGCTTTTATTATCATTTTATTTAGGTAAAATAAATAAATTATAAGTAGAGTTCATTGATCTTTTCCTTTGATAAGGATAGGGGTTTTTCATAGCAAAGAGTTTCCTACTTGGTTAAAATAAAAGGTATAACCATTACTTTAATTAACTTAAAATTCAACTATTAATTTAATTGTATTATTCATATATATTTTACATATTGGGTTTACCTGTTGACTCCATCTATCAAGAATTAATAGAATTGAATTTTGGTCCCAATTCCTTTCTTCTTGAATGAAAATATTTGATAATCAATTGGTATAAATTTGTTACAACTAGTCAAACGGCGAATATGAGAACATACAATGATGGTGTTATGTTAACTGAAACAATGAACTATTATTATAGTGCACCAGATAGAAGACCTTGATATGAATATGTGTCTTATTATGTACTTTTTGAGAAAATATTATTATTGGATTACTACTCTCTTGGTTGAGCCACTATGATGAAATATAAATGGTTTGATTCAATGATGTGACATGGTATATTTATTAATGACTATAGATTCATATCTATTGACATGGGTCACTTTCCATCTATCGATGAACCATATATTTTTAAATCAATGGAAAAATAATTATTTTATGTGAAAGATAATTTGAGACCTGATTACGGTGTCATTATTGAAGTAATCCCAGGACATTATTTTCATGATGATGGGGGTGAAATTGACACCATTTATGCCCCATTTGTGTTGAATAAAATATTTTATTTGATGACTCAAATTTTATAATTGTGGTAATTGATGTTAAACCTGAAGTAGTGGTGGGTAAAATATAGAAGTATCCATATATGTTCATAGTTCATTCAGTTTACCTTAATGTGGGTTTATCAGGTTGGTACTACTATAATTACTTTAATTTAGTTTCATTTAGGAATGATATGTTTTTTAAGTATTTCTTTTTTTCATTTAATTTAATTAGATTTATTTCAATTCATAAAATTTAGTTTAAAATGGATATTTAAAACCTATATAACTTGGTTTTAAATTATATTAGATAAAACTTGTTATGATATTATTTATGTCTTGTTTGACTTCTAAGTGGTATAAATAGTTTTTAAAAACTATTTCTAAAAAAATTATATTTCATTCTTATGAATATTATGAAAGATATTGAAGAAATTTGAAGGAAGATTCTATTTTATAATGATCGATGATTGTGCGAACTAGGGCTTCCTCCTATATTTCCCTTAGTGAGTATAATAATTTTAATATTTTTCTTCAGTATTACATTTACTGTAATGTGCTTATTCTTTGTCAAAAAAAATTAGGGACATTCATTTAAACCGGAGTTAACCTCTCCTTTGGCTACTAGTATGGGTCTGAGAAGGGGTGATTTTAGAGCTACACAGAGTGTTGGAACCATGGTCTTCTATGCATGATTTGGAGTATGGTTTGTGTTTGTTTTCAATCATCAATGGAAGTTCAGATCGTGTACCAACAAAGAGATCATACCATTCAAGCAGACAACAGTATTGAAGGTGGCGCCGTTTCCCAGTGTTTGCCGAATTTTTGGGGTCCAAAATCTGGAAGTTGCTGAGCATCGCGAAGAGTGGATTTCCATGAAGATAATAATTAAATATGGCAAAGGAATGAATTTCGTGAAGAGAGGATGCATGGTTTGGAAATCGCGAACACCAGAAGAATGGAGGCGGTGAGTCTTCGCGATTACGTCAGAACTTTGCAAACGGCAGAGGATGAAGAGCATCGCGGCGATGAAGAGACTTGCGAGGGAACATCGCGGCGAAGGTGCGAAGGAAATGACGGAACACTCCGCGATTACGACGAGCTCCACGAACGGAAAATTTCCGTAGTGCTTCGTGATTTTGAGAGAATTTCAGCGGGAACTTCGGAGCTTCGCTTTTTGAGCTGACATGGTGCTGACTTCGTGCAGAAGGGTCGAGGGTCGGTGGAATCGCCTATAAATAGAGGTCGACCCCCTCAAGAGAAGTGGATAGAATTTCAAAGAAATTCCTTTGCTCTCTGTTCGCAAAGGTCTCTCGCGAAGGCAGTGTGCTTCGCGAAAGAGGAGCTTCGCGGTGGCTATTCTAGCTCCGCGAAAGTCGTGCGCCCCGCATTGGCTCAGTGAGCTTCGCGAAGAGGCAGGAGATCCGCGATAGCCAAGCATTGCGAAGGCTGGAGCATCGCGAGAGTGCTTCACGATTGAGCTTCGTGAAAAGGCAGGGACTCCACCAAGGCTTGTTTGAGCTTTGAAAAATTGGAAGCCTTGTGAAGTAGGGTACTTTGTGAAGGCCTTTTCCAAAGGTTGTTTGCCTAGTGGACAAGGGAAAAGGGGGTATTCATAAGTGGTTGGAATTTGGACTTTAACAGAGCATTAACTCAGGACTCTGATGCAAGCAAAGTCTCATTCTGAACAGGAGACAGAGACCTTCACGTCTATAAACTGAGTGAGACTTTACCAATGGCAGTGAGCTAGGGGGAGTCAATGGGAGTGACCTGAGGGAAGCAGTGATCTATCCCTGAACCTTTGTAAAGGCAGTGAGCCTGAGACAGAGTGACTGTGCCCAAACAATTGTAATCCACAACTTGTGAAGATTAGTGGATTTTGGTATGACGAGCAACTTATCGGCGTATTCTCCTTGAACGTAGCCCTTAGTGGTGAACCAAGTAAAAAGGGTTGTGTCTTCTCTGTGCATGTGCATGTTTGCATTCTGATCATTTTCATCATACAGGTTAAACAAGTTCCTACCAACGTGGGAACAAGATCCATCACATTAAAAGAAAAATTTGTCACCCTAATTCACCCCTCCCCTCTCAGGGTGTCCTGGGGTCCTTCAAGTGGTATTGGAGCTAGGTTACTGGTGTTGAATCTGTCCTTTAGAATCATGGAGAATGCAGTCAATGTCAGGGGAGTCCCTCACTTCGATGGAAGTAATTTCCAGATCTGGAAGAACATAATGAGATCTCATCTAAGATCTCTTGGAATTGAAGTTCTCTTTTCTACTGTGCAAGGAATACAAGTCACTGACCCAACAGGCTTGGCTATAACTGAAACAGACAGGAAAATTCTTGATGCATATGCTAAAGCACAAAATGCACTTACTGTATCCCTTTATGATCAGATCTACCTAAAGGTGATGAATTGCACCTCAGCAAAATCCATGTGGGATAAACTCAAGAATATTTTTGAAGGAGATAGCAAAGTGAAAGAGGTGAAACTACAAGTGCTGCACAATCGGTTTGATGATCTGAAGATGCATCCATACGAGAATGCAGACTCTTTCTTCAATCGAATTACTGAAGTGGTTGGAGAAATTCGGGGTCTAGGTGAAGAAATCAAAGACATTGATATTGTAAAGAAAATATTAAGAATACTTCCACCTCTGTACAATGCAAAGGTGTCAGCCCTTGAGGAAAGAGATCTTTTAAAACTTTCTCTGGATGATCTACTTAGCAGCTTGGTAGCATATGAAATGAGAGTCAAACCAGAAGATGCTACGTCTCATGTGAGAAAGTAAATGGCATTCAAGGCCATGGATAAACTGAAAATCTCAAAAGATAGTAGTGGTGAAGATGAAGAAGAAAAAGAAATTATTTCTATCATTGCAAATAAGTTCCAGAAGGGGAAAGGGAAATTCAAATGGAAGTTACCTCTCGCATGTTTTTGTTGTGGAAAAGTTGGGCACATTGCCTCTCAGTGCTTAAGAAAGATCAATGATGAAAATAGTGAAGATGAATGCATCGAGAAGCCTCAGAGAAGGTTCTTCAAAAAGGGAGACTTCAAATCTGGAAAGAAAATGAAAAGGAAGAGTTTTGTCTGTGAAGAGGAAGAAGATGATAATGAATTTTTTGATGAAGAAGAACCAGAATTCAAAACTGGGAACCATGCTTCCATGATGTCCACTGTTGAAAAGTAAGAAGATTCTGGTGGAGAAAAACAACTGAGAACTTGTGTAGATCCCGAGATGCAACTTAAGGATGCGGTTAATAAGCTTAAGATTAAAAACAATAGTTTCAATAAGTGGAAATCTATTGTAGAAGAATCAGCTGAATATGTAGATCAACTTGAGGCAGAAATTGAACGACTGGAAGAATTTGTGAAGGTACAGTCGAAAATAATTGAAAGCAATGATGATGTAGTGGATCTGAAGCTGAGAATTGAAGAGCAGGAAAAGGTCATCAATGACCTCACCTTCAGAATAGATTAAAAATCCAAGACTGTTGAGGGTCTTGAGGAGGAAGTTTTTACTCTAAGGAGTAAACTTGAGACTGAATCAATTCCAAAATAATAGAGGAAGAAAATACAGTTTGGAAGATTCTAAGATGCAGAATTACTAGCAAGATCCAAGTGCGGTTCAGATGGGGTTGGAAACATCTTGAGTAATCAAAGACCCACTTGCATGGGAAAGAGTGTAATTGGATGTGAGGCTGAGACATCAACTACTGGAAGTGAAAAGATCCAAAAGAAAGATAAGATGAAAGTTGAACATGTTGAAACGTTGCCTAAAGTGCTGAAAAAGGAACCCTCAACCAAAACTAAAAGGAGAACTGAAAATTATCCTCAAACATTTAGAAATGATGGACAGTCTAACTTTTCTCCCAAGGAAGAAGGTATGAGGAGAAATTCAAGTGAGAAGACATTTCCTCTCATGAAGTTTCAGTTCTGTGGCTATCTGGGCCATACCGTGTCTTATTGTGATGAGGCAAGAAGCTATCTGAATGGAGAAGATATAGAAGTTTAACAAAGGAGAAAAAATTCATATCCTAATTCTTATAGAAGAAACAATTTCTATGGATATTGTTTTCATTGTTCTAACTTTGGTCATAAGGCTACTAATTGCAGGAAGATAAGGGACATGGACACCTCATACTGAAGATCAAGACAAGTCAAGTATCGTCAACAAGACAGTGTTTCTCTTTCAAACAGGTCTTCTCCTCTCGAAGAAGATTTTGACTATGAAGAACCTGGGTATGTGGAAGAGATAATTGAAAGGACATCAGTTCTATATACTCAATCCAATATCTCATGAAGTAAAGGAAGAATATTGAGAAATCCAACCTTGTAGAGGTGGCCCTCAATGCTACAAAGAACAACAGTACCTGGATTCTGGATAGAAGTTGTTCATCTCATATGACAGGTAATGCGGGCCTGCTAATGGATATCAAAAGGACGGTTGATGGTACAGTACGATTTGGTAATGATGGGGCTCTGAAAATCAAAGGGAGTGGAAGTACCGAGTTAGCTAATGGAGAACTAAAGAAGACTGAAGTCCTTTACGTTGATGGCCTACGTCATAATCTCCTCAGCGTGAGTCAACTCTGTGATGCAGGACTTATAGTTACTTTTAATCAGAAAGGATGCAATATCAATGGAAAGACAGGCAATTCACTTATGAAGGGATGCATAACATAAGGCAACTTGTATCAGGTTGATAGTGAAGAAAATGTATGTTACATGACTGTTGAAGAAGAAAACAATTTGTGGCATCGAAGACTGGGACACATCAATCAACAAGACATGGAGGAAATTTCAAAATTGAGAATTGTCATGGACATTCCCAACCTGAAGCGTGAGCGTGAAAAATCTTGTGATGCTTGCATTCGTGGGAAGTTGGTCTGCAGTTCATATCATCCAAAGAAGAAAAGGGCATCTCACCTTCTTGATCTGATTCATACAGATGTATGTGGGCCGATAAATGTTGCCGGAACTCATGGAGAAAGGTACTTTGTCCTTTTCATAGATGATTACAGTAGAATGGCATGTGTGATGGTCATTCACAGGAAACGACAAGTCCTTGACTGCATGAAAACATATCGGCGAATCACCGAGAATGATACTGGATGAACAATCAAAGTGTTTCAATCTGACAATGGAGGATAATACACATCCATTGAATTTGAAAATTATCTGGAGAAGCATGGGATACAACAAGAGTTAGCTGTTGTGAGAACTACACAACAAAATGGAGTTGTTGAACGTAGGAATCGACAGGTGAACAACATGGCACGAACTATGCTGATTGAGAGTCGTATTCCACGACATTACTGGAAAGAGGTTGTTCAAGATTCAGTGTACATTCAGAATCGAACGGGACTTTATATGGGTGAGACGAAGACACTATATGAATTGTGGCATGGACGAAAGCCTTCTTTAAAATACTTTCGTGTCTTTGGAAGTAAATGCTTCATCAGGAACAAAGAAGGAAATCAAGGGAAATATGGAGACAATGCAGATGAAGGAATTTTCCTCGGTTACTTAATGAATAGAAAAGCCTACAAGTGTTTCAACAAGCGTTTAGGAAGAATTGTGGAAAGTAGTGATGTTAAGATAATTGATGAGAAAAGTATAAATGCTTTAAGGATGTCATATTCTGATGTGATAGAAAGTCAGGAAGAAAGTGAACGGGAAGAAAATACAAATGCAAAAATAGAGGAAGTTGTTCAAAACAATCAGCAGTCGCATCATGATGTTGAATCAGAAGAAGAATCTGAAGAGGAAATCTTGGATGGTGAGAATGAGATTAAACCTCACATGAGAAATCTAAGAGTAGAGATTGATCCATCTAACATAATTGGAGATAGGAATGTACCCACACAGACAAGGAGGATGAGGAATAACACACCTCCTACATTTCTGTCAGTTATGGAGCCATCCTCATTTGAAGAAGCTACAAAGGATGAATCCTGGGTGAAAGCCATGAATGAAGAGTTAGATCAGATTGACAAGAATCAGACATGGGATCTTGTCCAGAGACCAAAAGGTCACAATGTTATTGGAACAAAATGGATATTCAAGAACAAGTTTGATGAGCATGGAAATGTTATCAGAAACAAGGCCCGACTTGTATGTAAAGGGTATTCTCAGATAGAAGGTGTTGATGTTGAAGAGACCTTTTCTCCAGTGGCTAGACTGGAGTCAATCAGGCTATTTCTTTCCATGGCTCTCCAAAGAGAATATAAAGTATATTAAATGGATGTCAAGACAGAATTCTTAAATTGTGTACTCAAAGAAGAAGTCTACATTGAACAACCCGTGGGTTTTCTTCTTGGTGTTGATGAATTAAAAGTCTGCAAGCTAAAGAAAGCACTTTATGGCCTGAAACAGGCACCACGGGCGTGGTACTCTAGACTGGATTCTTACCTCAAGAAGCTGGAATTCAAAAGAGGAGGAGTAGATCACAATCTCTATGTGAATAATTCTTTGAAAGATCAGTTCATGGTTCTAGTTTACGTCGATGACATTATATTTGGTGGCAGCATGCAGAAATCAGTGGATGAATTTTCCAATCATATGAAATCAGAATTTGAAATGTCAATGATTGGGGAGCTCACATATTTCTTGGGACTGCAAGTGACTCAAAGGAAAGACTTCACTTTTATCTCTTAGGAAAAGTATGCCAGAGAGCTGTTGAAGAAGTTTAATATGTAAGACTCCAAACCAATGTCAACTCTGATTGTAGTTGGAACCAAACTTGGAAAGCATGAGGAAGGGACATCTGTAGATCCCACCATGTACAGAAGAATCATTGGGATCCTACTGTACCTGACAGCGACACGGCCAGATATTGTCTTTGCCACATGTCTTGCAGCCCGCTTTCAGAGTAGTCCAAAGGAGGAACATATGGCGGCAATCAAAAGAATCATGCGGTACATTCAAGGTATACACAACTTTGGGTTACATTTTCCTACAGGTAGGGACAGTGAATTATCAGCATTTTCTGATGCTGATTGGGATGGTGATGTAGTAGACAGAAAGTCCACCAGCGGTGGAGCTTTCTATATTGGGAAGAAATGTGTTGTCTGGTTGAGCAAGAAACAAGAAAGTATTTCTCTTAGTACTGCTGAATCTGAGTATATATCCACCACAAAGTCATGCACTCAACTGCTATGGATGAATCAGCAATTAACTGGTATTGGAGATGAGGTGAAGCAACCAATGGTGATTTACTGTGAAAATAAGAGCGCAATTGATCTTATAAAGAATCTTGTTCAGCATTCTCGTACAAAACACATTGAAATCAGGTATCACTTTATCAAAGAGAAATTTGAGCAAAGCGTGATTAGAATGGATCATGTGGGAACAGATGAGCAAGTGGCTGATATCCTGACAAATCCACTGTCAGCGGCTATGTTTGAGAAGCATCAGTTGAACCTCGGTGTTCGGCCACCTCCCAGTGCATAAGGAGGTTACGGAATTCCCCTCTCCCCATTTGTGATAACTGTTTTTATATTTTTTTGGCTATGATGCAGTTTTATGGGGGAGATACTATCCAGGGGGAGTGTGGTTTGAGCTGAACAATGAAAAAAAACATTACTGGTCTTTGGATTTATTGTCAATGGGGGAGAGAGGAGAATAGAATAAATTTAGGAAACTTCTGTGATGAGAAGAATGAGAAAGAAAACAGTGGAACCCAATTCAAGCCTCCTCTCTTGTTTTCTACATCGAGCATTGCTCATGTAGACTTAGAGTGTTGACTTAGTTGATTCCTACATTTTTTGGCTCACATAGATGGAGATCTATTGAATTTATTTTCTGATTGCCAACAAACCCAAAGGGGGAGATTGTTGGAACCATGGTCTTCTATGCAAGATTTGGATTATGGTTTGTGTTTGTTTTCAATCATCAATGGAAGTTCGAATCGTGTACCAGCAAAGAGATCATACCGTTCAAGCAGACAACAGTATTGAAGGTGGTGTTGTTTCCTAGTGTTCGCCAAATTTTTGGGGTCCAAAATCTAGAAGTTTCTGAGCATCGTGAAAAGTGGATTTCCATGAAGATAATAATTAAATATGGCAAAGGCATGAATTTCACGAAGAGAGGATGCATGGTTTGGAAATCACGAAGACCAGAAGAATGGAGGCGGTGAGTCTTCGCGATTATGTCAGAACTTCACGAACGGAAGAGGATGAAGAGCATCGCGGTGATGAAGAGCCTTGTGAGGGAACATCACGGCAAAGGTGCGAAGGAAATGACGGAACTCTCCACGATTACAACAAGCTCCGCGAATGGAAAATTGCCATAGTGCTTCGCGATTTTGAGAAAATTTCAGCGGGAACTTCGGAGCTTCGCATTTTGAGCTGACGTGGCGCTGACTTCGCGCGGAAGGGTCTAGGGTCGGTGGAATCGCCTATAAATAAAGTCCGACCCCCTCAAGATAAGTGGAGAGAATTTCAGAGAAAGTCTTTTTCTCTCTGTTCGCAAAGGTCTCTCGCGAAGGTAGTGTGCTTCGCGAAAGAGGGGCTTCACGGCGGCTATTCTAGCTCCGCGAAAGTCGTGCACCCCGCGTTGGCTCAGTGAGCTTCGCGAAGAGGCAGGAGCTCCGCGATATCCAAGCATTGCGAAGGCTGGAGCATCGCGAGAGTGCTTCGCGATTGAGCTTCGTGAAAAGGCAGGGACTCCGCGAAGGCTTGTTTGAGCTTTGCAAAATTGGGAGCCTTGCGAAGTAGGGTACTTTGTGAAGGCCTTTTCCAAAGGTGGTTTGCCCAGTGGACAAGGGAAAAGGGGGTATTCATCAGTGGTTGGAATTTGGACTTTAACAGAGCATTAACTCAGGACTCTGATGCAATCAAAGTCTCATGCTGAATAGGAGACAGAGACCTTCACATCTATAAACTGAGTGAGACTTCACCAATGGCAGTGAGTCAGGGGGATTCAACAGGAGTGAACCGAGGGAAGCATTGAGCTATCCCTGAACCTTTGTAAAGGTAGTGAGCCTGGGATAGAGTGAATGTGCCCGAACAATTGTAATCTACAACTTGTGAAGATTAGTGGATTTTGGTATGACCGGAAACTTGTCGGCGTATGCTCCTTGGATGTAGACCTTAGTGGTGAACCAAGTAAAAAGGGTTGTGTCTTCTCTGTGCATGTGCATGTTTGAATTCTAATCATTTTCATCATACAGGTTCAACAAGTTCCTACCAACATAGGAACAAGATCCATCACATTAAAAGAAAAAGTTGTTACCCTGATTCACCCCTCCCCTCTCAGGGTGTCCCGGGGTCCTTCACAGAGCACCCATCATACATGTTCACACCCTAACTCACCAGTAGACATCCCATCTACCACTCTTATTCACCCTCCACTTGAGCCTCTAGGTATATTCCCACACAAGCCTCCATCATCATCTTATTTAGGATCTACTTCACATACCATGTCTATTCCACCTCTAGGTATTTTCCCAACTATACCATATCCATATCCAATGATGTATCCCCATCCCTTCTATCCTTATCCTGCCATTTCTACACCGCCTCTATTTCCTATTATCCATCCAAGATCCAATTATTGTGCTCCTTTATATTCCACTCCACTACATCCAGATGACCAGATTCATGCATTAGAACATTCACATCCTTTAGAAGCTTCTGATTCATGATGGACCACGGATCTATCAGAGCCTACTGATCAACCTATATCAGTTTTTTTATAAGTGTTTAAAATTATATCACATCATTCTTTTCATGTTTTACTATGAATTAATTCTATTTTTTCTTTTATCTTATTTGGTGGGATCTTCTAATAAGTAACGTGGCCACACCTATATGCATGAAGCCTAGAATCTTCAATCACAAATAATGGTATATTACAATGAATAAAATCAAATGATAGGTAAAAATTTCATACAATGTATATGTTTTATGGAAACTTTAGCCAAGTATAGTGATATCATTCAGGTGAAACCATACTCATGGAGGAATATAGGTAATGAAATCAATGATAAATCATGGGTAGAGATATGGGTAAGAAAATTTTTTAAATTAATATCTATATTATTATTTTATTTATATGAATTAACAAATTTGTTGTAGCATCATTTTACCTTTTTCGATGGTCAAGATTCTAAGGTCGTATTGTTGATCAAACTTAGGGAGTTGTGGTGATCATGTAATTATGAGTTATATATTAGTTTGAAGAGTATATTAGGCTCTAATATATAGGTTCTACCAATATTCATCAACTATCCAACAATACAATACCAAGAAATTATCATATATTGGAAGAGTAATGAGTTTAAGGTATTTTTAATATTTACTGGTTTTTATTGAAAATTTAATTCTTATTAATTATATTAATTTTTTTCATGATGTGTTGGAAAAAAACAAAAATAATAAAGATGATATGATGTATATGCACACTTTGGGGTTCACTACAATTCTAGAGCATGAGAGGTGCCAGGTACTTTTATGACCAATTGATTTTTACTAAGAACTGATCAATTAAATAATATTTGAATGATGTTTTTTTATGAAATTTGGGGGAGAATTATATTAGGGGGTGGGTTTAACCACTGATCCATGAAATAATACACCTTTTTTATACATCAAATTAGGCATTAAATCTATAAAATTCTTTATTAGAAGTCAACTCATTGATGTTTAGTATACCAGAACATATAAAGTTCACTACAGCCAAGTCATCACATTGATCTGATCCTCACACACACTCAAGAGAAAATAAAAGACAATAATTTAATAAAAATAACAATAATATAAATAATATATTACTTTATATAGTTCAAACATCATGTCCTATATCCATGGGATAAAATTACTACTTTTCCATTTCATTGGAAAATTATAAGAATTGCAATCACTTTCTCTATGTCCACCAATTGGATCACTAATTACATGTAATAAATAAATTACATCATCACATATGTGGTTTTTATCCCACTTGATTATAATAAATATTATTTGGTCATCTAGTTTCACTAACTTCCAAAACTTCATGGAAGTCTCCCCATTGAGCATGGGGATTTTCTAACACCTATAGCAATTCCAGCTAAAACCTTTAACTTTTGATGAGTAGTTAATGTCATGCTTACTTTTCTATGAATGAATCTTACATTCAAAAAACATTTTCTTAATACAATGTGGATAATACCTTAACATATCACCATTAAAAACCCATATTTAAAAAACCATAACTTTTATTCATAACTTCTTGACTACTGACCATTACACCATCCACTTCTAAAAAACATATCTTTCAAAATTCCCACCACTATAAGATATTTCAGTAACTATTTCCTATATAAAAAATCAATGATATATTTTGGAGCCTCTCCTTTTGGTCGAATTAATAAAAACATGAATAAGGAATCACATCCCAAATATTTTCATGCTTGAAGGCTGATTTATGGAGACTACAGTATCATATAACTCTTCAACACAATATAGAATCCCCTAATCTGGCACTCTCTCATGTGGCCATAAAGGGTTGGTTATGAGACCTCAAGCATGCCTACCCATATGCCAGAGGACACTGACTAGTAGAAGTGGTGTCATAAGTATAATGGGGATATTATATCCCCTGGTTATAGAGTTACAACACAATGGAATAATAAAATAATAAAAAATAAATATCTAAGTGGAAATAATGGAAACAATACAATATAGTGGAAAACAATAATAGAATCCAACTGAATAATCCAATAAATAATAAATGAGTAATTTAATGAAGTGATGTAATGTGACTAAATGTCATGCTAGATGTAATACAAATAAAATACTATCAAACTCAAATAAAGACTCAAAATTCCCCGGTCCTGAACCCCATGTCATTCCCGTCTCCAAACTCCAACCCATCCAGCAAGAAATAATAAATAGCAAGGTACTTTTACCTTGTGAAATCATACATCCATATAATCTTATCAGGTACCAAATGGCGTCCCAAATAGGGTGTGATTGTAACTTAATAGGTCGATAACACCATTTCTAACCATAACCAATCTGATAATAAGTGTATTCAATAATGAAATAAACAAGTGTATTAATTAATTAAAAAATTAAATTAATACCAAATAAACCTACTTTGACACCATGTCGAAATGTATCTAAGCATGTATCATGATCATGCCAACCATAACCATATAACCATGGAAGAATATAACCTTACTTGGTGCCATTCCAGAATGTCTCTGAGCATGTCTCACAACCATGTCAACCATAACCTTATAATTAAGGTATAAATTAAAAAAAATTGGGTTAAACCTACTATATAATCATTTTATCATTTAATTATGTCCAAGATTGGTATATAATAATTATATCATCTTTCAGGTTCAAGCTTGGTATATAATCTTTTTAGCATGTGTTAAGGCCAATCCAGGAATATAAGCATTTTAGCATGTTTCATTGGGCATAGCCCGCTATATAAGCATTTTAGTGTGTAAATTGGGCATAGAATACTATATAAGAATTTCATCATGTAAACTAGGCATAGCCTACTATATGATCATTTCATCATGTAAACTAGGAATATCCCACTATATAAGCATTTCGATATGTAAATTGGGCCAACGCCCCATATAGGCAATATAGCATAGAAATCACAACACATGTTATAGAAATATTGATATCACAATATCAAATAATATGGATCGATGGTTAATTATTAAAATTACCATTTATATTTCAATTACACATTTCATATATCAATTGGTTATAACCAATAACAAGCTTGTTGACTTAATAAACAATCCAATTCAAGGTAAATATATATCAAGCAATCACCCTCAATCTATGTCATGCTAAACACACTATAATACATTAAACAAATCATTTATAATAAAAGGTTTTCTCAAAAAAATGGTAGAAACAATCTAGGTCAATAACCAATTCAATCCAAAGGGACTCAAAGGAATAATCCAATTCATCATATAATCAACTGAGGTGCATGTATGTTGGAATAGTTGCAATATTACACATACTTGAAAAATATCAAACGATAAGGTTAAATTTTAGACCCCCTACCTTTAATTGATGAACAACCAATGATTTCAGTAAGATTTTACAATAAGAAAAAAGTCATAGATGATCATAAGAATATTCCTAGATCATAACCAATTAATATCAAAACCAATAACACACATGTTTAAGATATTACACCGCAATGATCGGAGAATGTCAGAAGAGAAGAGGAAAATGAAGTAAAAGAAAATACTGAGGATTGATCGCATAAAAGGGACATCTGAAATAGGTGGAAGGGGCCCAAAATGTCCAAGATGGTTTCCCAAGGTTTATAGGAGGAAATCTTCATGTGGGTGAGAATAAAAATTGTCTGTATGGCGCTTTTAAAAACCTTCTTGAGAAATTACATGATGTGTAATTCAGTTACATGTCATGTATTTATTTTTTAATGGATATTCCAAAAAAACCATCACCACATATGAATATTTAATTTTCCTGAACATTACATTATGTGTAATTAGTTCACGATGTGTAACCACTTAACATCATGAATCAGTTCACGACATGATACCGGTGGCTTTTACACTTCATGTAACCCATTTACAAGGTGTGAAAATTTCCTATAGATAGTTTTTGACCCAGTTTCCTTATAAAATATTGAATCCCCTTTAATTATTATAGACATACCAATAACCCTAGGTAACACTTGACCCATTTATACCCAGACTCCATTTAATTCAAACTGACATACATTCCCAGACTTTAAGTAATTTTCCCCTAAAAAGGCTCTCTATCTTTGAACAAGACATAGCCACCATGGCTCAAAAGAAAACTCAAAGAGAGACATACCTGGAAAAAGATAGGATCTTACAACCTCCCCACCATATCATATCTCTTCATCGAACTACTCCAATAATCATTGTGGGGTCTTGGTGTACAATTCTAGACACTATTCTTACATATCAGACTCCCTCTCCCAGGTCTCCTTCTAAAGTCACCCATGCTTCCACTACACTCAAACCAAATAAATCTACCTACCTCAGAGATACTTCTCGCTATGATCCACATTCTTTATTGGATGATTCTTAAGTGATTCATTAGCACTAAGCTCGGCATCTACTAAATCTATCACATGAGAATGATATTAATAATATCTCTGAAGTTGTGAGATGTGAAAAACATCATGCATGGAATTTTAGTGTTGTGTAAGGGCTAATTGGTATGCCACTGGACCGACACTATCCATTATCTCAAACAGCTCGAAAAACCTAGGTGTTATCTTTCCCTATTTCATGATATGGAATTTCCCCAAACTAGGTGACAGCTGAAGGAAAATAGATTGAAAAACCTTAGACTCCAGAGGTCATCTCTAATGGTCATCTTAGGATTTCTACCAACTTTTCATGGTCACCAACCATTGTCTGATAAAATTAACCTACTCGTACATCTCCTGCACAAGACTAGGCCCAAAAAGAACTGACTCATCTGCCTCCAACCAAAAAATAGGCAAATGGAATGGCCTTCCATACAAGGCCTCTAAAGGTTCCATCTGGACTAATGCCTAAAAAATTTTATTATATTAAAACGCCATGACTTTCATATGATACTCCCATGAACCTCCAAAATCTAGAACACATACTCATAAAATATCCTCAATAACCTAAATAGTCCACTTAGATTGACCATGAGTCTGAGGATGGTAGGTTATACTCAAAAGAACATGTGATCCCATAGCCCTATGGAGACCCTTCCAAAAACATGATTTGAAATGAGGATCTCTTTCTAAAATGGTACTCCTTAGAACATCGTGTATCCAAACTACCTTGTGCACATAAAGAATTCCCAGATCATCAACTTGGAAGGTCTCCTTGATAGAAAATAAGTGCGATAACTTCGTAATTAAATCCAAAATCATCCATACATCATCATTCTTATGGGTTTTCCTAGGTAATCCTGTCACAAAATCCATAGTGACATCATCCCATTTCCAATACGAAATGGTTAAAGGATGCAAAATACCAAATGGCCTCCCATTCTCTGCAATCACCGGTTGAAAAGTGAAACATCTAACCAAAAATCCTATTATCTCCTTCATTACTTACCACCAAAATAGTATATAGAGATAACGATACATATTTTTCAAACTAGGATATACCACCAATCTAGAATCCTAAAACTCCATCATCATATCCTCATGAAATACCTTAGGAACTCATACTCTTACATGGAAAAGAAGAGAATTTATACTATCAAGAGACTATCCCAATGGTTTATACCCACCATATAAGCTATATATCATAACTAATCCCTCTGGATCAGATGAATACTTGGTCTTGATCCATTCCAAAATCATGGGTATAACAGATGTTGAATTCAGAGCTACTCATCCCTGAGACTCATGGACATCTATATGCATGTCTGAAAAGAGGTCCATAACCTACCAATATTCAAAAGACTCCCATACTTCCTATGCCTACATCCTTCAACTCAATGAATTGGTAATAATATTTCCCTTTCCCAGTGTATAATCCAACTCAAAGTCAAAAGACTATAGATACTCGACCCACCTTCTCTACCAAAGGTTCAGGTCCCGCTGATAAAAGATATAAATGAGTCTCTTATGGTCCGTGTATACCCTAAACCTATCACCCCTGAGATAATTCCTCTATAGTATAAGGTAATTTACTACTACTGCTAACTCCTAATCATGAGTAGGATAATTCTTCTCATGCAGTCTCAGATATCTGGATCCATAAGCAACCACTCGATCCTCCTGCATTATAACTCTTATGAATCTAACTCCGGATGTGTCATGGTATATGTTATATGCTTTAGACAACATAGGTAAAGTGAGGATATGTGTTAATTTTATCCTACACTTTATCTTCTGAAAATATCTCTCACAAGTATCTGACCAAACAAACATCACCCCCATCTTGGTCTTCCCTGACATTGGTGCTTCCAAATAGGATAGGTCCAAGATAAAATATCAATAATAACCTACTAAATGTAGAAATATCTGAATATTGAAGAAATTATTATGATTCTCCCAATATACCATGTCTACAACCTTCTATGGATCCACTAACACTCCTGCCTCTGAGAGGAAATGTTCCAAGAAGTTCACTTTATCAATCCAAAAACTGTATTTGGTTATCTAGGAAGAAATTTTATGGTATCTCAATGTACTTAGTATAATTTCAGGATGTTGGGAATTCTCATATGCTGATTGATATTACACTAAGATATTTTCAACAAAAACCACCACAAACTAGTCCAGAAAAGGATGAAAGATCTAATTCATCAAATTCATGAATACCGATGGTGCATTAGTCAGACCAAATGGAATCACAATGAACTCATAAAATCCATGCCAGAATCTACAAGAATTATAAGGTATGTACAATGGTCTCACCCTCAAATAATGGTATCCTAATCTCAATTTGATCTTGTAGAAGATATTATCACCTCTCATTTGATCGAAGAAATTTTCAATGCATGAAATAGGATACCGATTCTTGATCGTCATCTGGTTTAACCTCCAATAATCCACACACAAGCGCAAAGTACCAACATTCTTATTGGAAAAGAGAACTAGAGAAACCCAAGGATATGTATAAGGTCATATGAAACCTTTATTTTTTAGGTCTTATAACTAAACCTTCTACTCTTAAAGCTCTGTTGGTTCCATTCTATAAGGAAGGATAGAAAATAGATCTTCTCTCAGCACCAACTTGATCGTAAACTCGATCTCTCACTTGGGAGTTAATCCATATAAATCATCATAAAAAACATCTTAGAAATGGTTTACCACTATAGGAAAATTATCCTACTATATTCCACCATTATCTAGATAAATACCATTTATCTAATCCATGAGACAATTCAATCTACACTAAATTGGTCCTACATGACCAACCTGAAGATCTCACTCACCTTGGTGAGAATAACTACCTCCTTATGAAGATAGAAAGTTAATTATCCTACGGTAACATTTGATATGATCCTGGTATATAACTAACCAATCCATACCAAGAATCAAATCAAATCTTTTCATTTCTAGCACTAACAGTTCCCAAAATAAACAATAACCACCAATATCTAGAGAACATGCCTTAAAAAATTTGATATCCTCTGAAGAGAATCCCAACGATGAATTGATGTTCAAAATGACATCTAAAATTTCCATATCCAATTCCAAACCATTTACAAAAATAGAGGATATAAAGGAAAGTAATGATCTTTTATCAAACAAAACATAAGAAAAGGTAGATCATATAAGAATCGTACCTCTGATACTAGATGACCAAGCATCCACACTAGCCATAGTAGTATATATAACATGCATTTGACCATCCCCTTTGCCCTGGGATCTAAACTAGCTCACCTAAGCTATACCCTCTAACTGGTATGGTCATCCCTACATGGGGGTACCACATCCCCTTCCTCGACCAGAACGTCTCATGGAACTCCAACTACATGTTTGCTAAGGAGTAGTGACACATGCCTATCATGGGGTGTGGAAAAAAAATATTTCCTAAGTTAAAATTTACTATAGTGGTCAAACTAGGTTGTATCTAGAGATTATTTCACAATAATCACATTTGTCACTTGAAATTAGAGAAATAAGTGGAGGTTGTTTTTGAAATTATTTGATTTTAAAAAGAAATAAAGCAATTAAAAATAAAGTTTGGACACAAGTTGATGAAGAGAGTTATGGGTTTAGGGTAGG
The DNA here is from genome assembly GCA_963277665.1 of Viscum album. NCBI lineage: Eukaryota > Viridiplantae > Streptophyta > Magnoliopsida > Santalales > Viscaceae > Viscum > Viscum album. Next base: position 1,826,510,155 of record OY728147.1, read on the forward strand.
ATCATCTTTTTAAATGTCATAATGGTCGTAAAAATCATTCCCCCTCTCTTATTATTTAATGATAAATGAAAGACTCCTCGATCGAGTTGTCAATCGCCCTTGGTTGAAGGAAGCAATAAAAACCACTCATGTGTGCATGAAAATTCATAAACTCATTCCCAAATAACTAAGGAAATTGCCAACTGGGAATTTTTTCCCTTATAAATCTATAAAAAAATCACTTATTCCACGCACGTGCCAATGATCTCTAGACACTCACCACCTAACACAATCTTCTCGATCGAGACAAACTGCACTTCGTGAAGGGAGTTTAAATATATTCAAATAAATCTATAAAAAATGATTAAAACCAAAACCCAAAATATTATCACATTAATAGAATTGGGAAACACTAAAAAATATAAATAATTCAATAAAAAAGAAATTTTTAAATTAAAGCACAAGACTCCGACATTACAAATGGAAAACTCCCCCTTCCCCAATCAGTCAAGATCTTTAACCCTCCATGCGAAGGGTAATATAGTTGAATGGGTAAGAAGAGGTAATTATGAAACTAAGAAAAGAGAAAATAGAAAATATATAGTAATTAAAGTTTATAATCCTATAGTATATCTCCTCCTTCAACTTCTTCAACACCATTGAATGGAAGTGGACACACATATTTATAGGGATGAGAGGTGTAAAATTTTCCCTCCAGATTCATTACACAAAAAGTTTGAGTTCAATTAGCATAGTAAATGGATGAATCTTGGTAATTTATCTTACCAAAAAAATTCCCCTATATAATTTTCATTCTCCCTCCAAATATCAGATTATTTGGACAAGTGGGAAAATTTATTCTATAATTACTGAAGAATTCTTTTTTTCTACCTGATGAGACTCCTCAACTCTTTCCAATTTTGAGTATTAAAGGGATGCCTTAATGAAATAAATTATTCATGAAATTTAATGTAAACATGAGGAAATTATTTATCTTTCTTCTATAGTAATAACACCATATTTTTATTTATATAGTCCTAGATATACCTCTATTACTGAGGTAGGGTCTATTCTTTCAGCAAGAAAAATTTCTCTAATTAATTAATTTTTATTGGATAGTATATTTAGAATTGGATATTGGACTATAAGAAAATTTTAATACCATAAATAAATAAATACTAAAAAATAATCACTTAAATTAGATCAAAATTGTAAAAGTTATTCTTGAAATAAATAAGCTCTATAAAACTTTTAAATTTATAAAATTTACCAATTTTAACAATTAAACCCAAAATTCACTAAAAATACTAAAATGATGAAAATAATATCAAATTGATTAATTGGAAAAGAATAAATCATTGAAAAATATATTAATAATTATGAAAATATTAGCTCTATCAATTCCCCCACACTTAGCACTTGGACTCCCGAATAAGTAAGAATCATAACCAAATCAAATAAAATTCAAAACATATGCCCATGAGATCTATTAATTCCTCAAAAATAAACAAAAGATATAATTCCTCATCCAAAACCATTATTTCAAGTTATCCATTAAGATCCTTTAATATATTTCCACATCATTTCTCCTCCCATGCACACAAAACACCTACCTCACATGAATTTTCTCTCATCTCACAAATGTAAATTTTCAACAAGGTTTTTCTCATCCAAAAATCATGAAAGGGTCAGAATAGGCTTGATAAATTCCAATATCTCCCCCATATGTGATTAAAGAACATGTTTTTATTAGGATTACTTTTTAGGGTTGTTATGTGACTTACGGTTGGAAGGATTTAGATGTCATAAAATTTTAAGGCCGAATGAGGAGGGCTTGGCTTTTTTGAATCAAAATTTCAAGATTCTAATTTTCACTCAAGTATAGTCTCATATCCACTCCCCTTAGTAGAAAATTATCTTCATAATCATGAAATCTCAATGAAATTTCATTCCATCCATAATTTCATCTGAAAAAATTTCAATCTTCTCAAACATAATTTTTTCTGAAAACTCTAGATAAGCATAGCTTTCTTTCTCCTTTGGAAGCTCTAGAAAGGCACGGGTTATTTTATTATGAAAGCTCTAGAAAATGAAAAAAATTCAAAAAAAAATTAGCATCAAACACATCTATTCAAAATTTTATTTTTTTAGCCAAATTATCAACAAAAAAGGTAGCATAATACAAGATAGCTTCACCCACACTTAAGTTCAACTAGATCATGAAATTTCACTTCAAGATTGGGTTGGATATGGAAAATTAGCTTGTAATGTGGCTAACCTAATATAAATTTCATAGATTCTAAGGGATATAATGATTAAATGTATAATTTGGGATATAATTAAAAGGATTCTCTTGAAAATATGTATTTAAAACCAAATAAATTCCTAAATCATTTAAAAAAAGTACCTCAACCCCTCAAGTTTTGATAGGAATAAATCAAATTATAGTTAAAGAAAGTGTATTCTAGTTCTCTCAAGAAGTGAGGTGAATGAAAATAATATGATAATAATTGTTTAGAAACCTCATGGGAAAATTATTTCAACGATAAAGATGGTGAGATGTGTCATGGGATTCAAAAATCAGAGTACTTCTCATGAAATTCCCAAAGATTTGAACTTGAAACAAAGTTATTTTCAGTATTAATTTAATTTCAGTTTCATGGAATAAATTGGTTCACTCATTGACATGGGTTTCAAAAAAGGAAATGATAATCATTTTACCTCAAAAGTTTCAAAATCACACAAAAATTGAAAATGACACACACAAAAATTTAAAAAACACACTTTTTTGGAAAATAAAAAAGTAAACAACAAATGAAAATCATAAACCAAAAAGGTTCCCTCCCTCATACTTAAATGATTCATTGTACACAACGCATTCAAATGGATTTAACATGCAAGTATATTTAAAAATGAATCACAATAATAAAGAAATTGTAAATGAGAGGTAATACCTGGTGGCTCTTACTGACAAATAGGTTGGAGGGGTGTGATCTCCTCTATTGGATCTGATGGAATGGTCCCATGGAATGTATTTATCCTGTGTCCATTAATAGTGAATGGATCCTAATATCCATCCTTAAAAATCTACATGTCACCAAAATTATATGCATTAGTAACTATAAATAGACCTTCCCATCTATAATGAGGTTTACCTAGCATTAGCTTGAGTCTTGAGTTGAATACCAGCAATGTGTCTCCAGGATGGAAGTATTTTGGCTGGATCATCATTTCATGAGACACTCTTGTTCTCTCTTTTTAAATCCTATAATTTTAAAATTCTTACCTTATAATTTCCTCTAAATATTTAAACTATAATATTCCCTCTTTCCCAGTGCTTTCAAGATCCAAAATTCATCTTTCTCATAGCCTAATATGTCTTATGTTACAATTTTATAAGTAGTTGGAATATTTTACCATAAATCAAACTATTTAGAATCATTATAATCAAGGTTTTTTAGGCTATCCTATAAGACCATAATGTATCTTCTAACCTTTGTCTCAAATTCTTCATATTTGGTTTAACAATCTTTTCCAAAATTCCTTTGATTTCCCTATTGTACACTTTAGCTTGACCATTAGTCTATAGATGATAGGTATTTGGTGTTTTATGATTCACCTCATACTTTTTCAGTAAATCCTTCATTATCGTATTTTAAAAGTTATTCCCTTGATCACTAATGATGGTTATGGGAACTTTAAACCTATAAAATATGTTATCCCTAAAAAAATCACAAACAAATTTAGCATCATCAATCCTAGTGGCTTTTACTTCCACCCATTTGGAAACATAATCAACTTGAAGAAAGATATAAGAATTTATAAATGAAATTAAGAAATTACCCATAAAATTTATCCCCAATATTTCAAAAATATCACAAAAATTAAGTGTCTTTTGGGGCATTTCTTGTCTCTTTGAAATATTTCCAGAAAACTGACATTTTTCACACATTTTAAAAAATTCATGAGCATATTTAAAAAGTGTGGGAGAATAATGTCCAGATTATAAAACCTTTATTTTTTTCCTTTGAGGTTAAAAGTGGACTCCACAACTTAAAGTGTCAAAAAACTCAAATACAGAACTAATTTCACTCTCAAGAAAAAATCTTCTTATCACTTGGTCATTACAAATCTTACAAAGAAATGGATCATACCAAAGGTAATATTTGGAATCCGATTTCATTTCTTGAATTTGGTGGGAATTGAAATGAGATGGGACCTGAGATGATACCATATGATTGACCATGTCAGCATACCAAGGCACGTATCCTTCAATCAAGTATAACTTCTCTCCTAGGAGGTGATTATTCAGTGGTTCTTTATCTGGAATTTCAACTTTTGTAGTGTTGGGCAGTCTGCTTAAATTATTATCCTCTTGGTTCTCAACTCCCTTATTGTCCTTTATTTCTATGTTGAACTCCTATATTAGTAACATCCATCTCACTATCCTTGGTTTAGCTTCATCCTTCTTCATCAAGTACCTAAGAGCTGCATGATTAGAAAACAGGGTGGCTTTAGTACTAATAAGATATGATATAAATCTTTCTAAAGTAAAGAAAACTAATAAAAACACTTTTTTTTGTTATGTAATTGAATTGTGATGAATCTAAGGTTATTGAGTAATAGTTAATGACTTTTTTTCTTCCCTCAATTCATTGATAAATGATTTAACCAACTACTTGGTTGGAAGCATCACAAAGTATCTTGAATGGTTCTTCCCAATTTGGTGGTTACATCAGTAATGGTGTAATCAATCTCCACTTCAACTCCTTAAAGGATTCTATACATAAACCATTTAAAGAAAAATTATTATATTTAAAAATAAATATAGATAGAGGGTGAGAAATCTTACTGAAATATTTGATAAACCACATATAGAACCCTACATGTCCTAAAAATGATCTAATGTGTTTTACAAAAGTTGTGTAAGGTAATGAATTAATCACTTAAATTTTTTATTTACCCACTTCAATGCCTTTTTTGAAATTAAATTCCCAAGTACAATTACTGTCTCAACTATGAATTGAAACTTTTAAAAATTTAAAACAAGATTATTTTCAATGTAGGTTTTCAAAAAAAATTCCAGATTTTTCAAAAAATGGTTAAATGAATTTACAAAAACTGTGAAATCATCTAAGAAAAAATTCAATAAATATTCAATGTGATCAAAAAAATACTTATCATGCACATATTAAATGTACCTAGATCATTACATAATCCAAATGGAATTCTTTTATTTGAAAAAGTTCTGAAGGTACAAGTAAAGGTTGATTCTCTTGATCCTTAGGAGAAATAGGTGCCTAAAAATACCCTGAAAATCTATCCAAAAAGCAATAATGAGTTATAAATTATAATCTCTCTAACATCTAGTTAATTAATGGGGTGGAGAAATTATATTTTCAAGTTACCTAATTCAACTTCCGAAAATCAATGTACACTCTGAAACTATTATGAATTCTCATTGGGATTAATTCATTCTTTTCATTCCTCACAGTGGTTAGGCCAGTTTTTTTTAAACTACATGAATGGGGAAAACCCATTGTGAATATGATATGTAATAGATGATCCCAACTTCCAAGAGGTTCTTAATATCCTTCTTCAAAACCTCCATCAAGGTAGGATTCAGCCTCCTTTAAGATGTCTGACGGGTTTGGAATCTCCCTCAAGAAGAATTCTATGTGAGCATATTGTTGGGTTTATTATTGGTATATCACCTAATCTCCACTCTATTTCTTGAAAATTATCTCTCAAAATATCAATCAAAAAAATATTGGGTTTCAGAAATATTACTAGTAATTATCATTGGTAATTTATCTCCCTCCCTAAGGTACACATATTTTAGATCACTGGGGAGGGGTTTTAATTCGAGATATGGGGGATTCTCAAAAGATGAAATTAAATTGAGGTCCCCCACTTACAAAGGTTGGACTTAATACACACAAGAAATAATATCATATTCTTCATCATTTATCAAATCATTAATAAAATCATATTTTTCCTCTTCTTACCACATAAAATTATAATCTCTAGGGTGTTGGGAATCCATGTGTTCAATGATATTTTCAATGTAAAAATTTTCTCCTAAGGATAAGAATTCATGGTACATACCTCATTATTAAATGGGTTCAGTACCAACTTCATGGAAGAGTGAAAAGGGTAAGTGATTATATGATGGGTGCCTCATGGATTCAAAAATATTGAAGTGGAAAGTGATATCTCCAAACTCCATAGTGAGTATCCCTTCATGGAAATTGATGATGGTTTTGAAAATATTTAAGAAATTTATCCCAAAATTATGGGTTAGTGTGATGGGATCCTATCTTCTTCTGTATTCAAAATATATAATTCATTTGGGAATAAGAGATATTTGACTTTCACAAAGACACCCTACAGAACTCCTATTGGGAAAACTATAGATCTATTTGGAACTTGGACCACCACTCTTGTGGGATTCAAGTCTCCCATATTCAAATAAGTGTATAATAAGTGATTAATTACATTAATTGAATCACCTAGATAACACAAATCATTAGAGAAATTTAAATAACCAATGGTGCATGGAATAGAAAATGTCCATAGATCTTAACATTTAGTTGGAAACTATGGTGTGATAAGGGATGACACACTTCTTTCAATTTTGATCCTCTTATTCCATTTAAGTCTCTAATTCTTGGTGAAAATATCCTTTAAAAATTTAGTATGATTTGGAATTTTTTTGAGTGCTTCAAGAAGGGGGATGTTAATTTTCACTTTATGAAAGGTGTCTAAAATTTATTTTTGAAGTACTTCCTACAATCTCTTTGATTCAATCATACATTATGGAAATGGTGGGGGTAAGTCTTTTTTATCCCTTTTTTTAAGGTGTTTCATGTCTCTTCCTCATCATCATATCCTCCTCCTCCTCTTTCTTCTCTTCTTCATGGTGCATTTTCACATAATTTTCATAATTTCCAACTTTATTCTCCCTCAGATTATGTGGTCTTCTTTCAGGTTCATGGGATGCTGGTTGTGAGAGTTATTTTACACTTATTGTTTTTATAATACTAAAATTATCTTTTAGGTTTGGGATTGTATGTTAAAGAAGTTTTTTTGGGTTTTTTTATATGATTTCAATAAGACTTCCCACCATGTTTTCCAGATTATCAAAATTATCCTCTAGACCATCAAACTTGGATTGTAGTTGTTCCACAGAATGTTGGGTGATAGTGGGTGGTTTCTAATAGGGTATTTGGAAGTGTTTAGTTAGTGGTATAAAGGATTTTTATAATATTTCTTTTTTTTAAATGGTGGTGGGTTTTGAAATGGTTGCTGGAATGGGGTTTTTTTTAACTGGTTTTGGTATGGGGGTCTAGCTTGATTCTGTTGATTTCTAAATCCATATTGAACTTGGTTTTGTTATCTATATCCTTGATTTTTTTTGAACTACCTTGGCTGAAATGTTTCTGCACAAGTTTCCATTCCCTATATTTCAACACATTGTTCATTGAAATTATCAGGTGATGAGCATAAACCACATACCTTAGTCGGTGCTTGTTGGGTCACCCGCTAGTTTCAAGGTCATCTATCTCATCAAACTGGTTATCTATTAAATAATATTTTCTAGTAAGGGTGATGTATGATAATTTCTTACATCATTAATACCTCTTGTTCCAGTACCCCTTATACCAAACTATTGTGAGTTCTAGGAAATCTTCTCAATCAATCCCTTAGCTTATTATGGTGACTTTTTCAAACAATGTACCTCTAGATGATGAATCAAGAAGGTTTCTATCATTGTCCAGTAATCCTTGATAAAAGAAGAAAATAAAATTATGCTCCTTAATTACTTGATGTGGGCAGCTGGCATGTAGATTTTTAAATATTTCCTAGTACTCAGTTTTCTCCATATGACTATCTGATGGTATAGATTTCTTTTCTGATGGTTGTTATTCTATAGGTGGGGAAGAATATTTGCATGAATCATCTCACTAGGTCATTCTAATCATGAACATATCTTTTATATAGACCATACAACCATTCTTTGGCAGCTTCTTCCAATGAAAATGGGAATACCTTCCACTTTACATGCTCCTCAGCTACTCCTCGAGGTCTGAAAGTATAGAAAACATATGTGAACTCTTAAATATGTTTTTTTGGGTATTCACCTTCCAAGAAATAAAATTTTGGAAGCAATGGGATCATGTTAGGTTTCATTTAAAAATCATTTTGTAAATCTGGCATGAAAAGTTGATTATTTTAATTAAGGAATTGTGGTGAACATTGGTCTCTAAGGGTTTGTTTCTAATTTCTAACCATGATGAAAGGCACAGAGTGAACACTTGAAGATTAAATCAAGATTGAAAGAGAAATTTCCTCAAATTAATATAAAAAAATTAGGTTTTTAAGTCTATTCTACAAGGTTCTTTCAATTTCAGGATCTAGGGGGAAATTTTCAGTGTTTGTGGTTCTAGTCATGCATTTTTAAAGAGAAAAGAAGAAAATAAAATAAAAGATTTTTGGAACCACCTCCCCAAAAATGATGCCAAGTTCTGACATGTGCCTATAATGGGGTGTGAAAAAAAATATTTACTAAGTTAAAATGAATTATAGTGGTCAGCCTAGGTTTTCTCTAGAGAGGATCATTCAATAATCACATTTTTTACTTGAAATTAGAGAAATAAGTAGAGGTTGTTTTTTAAATTATTTGATTTTAAAAAAGAAAGAAAGTAATTAAAAATAAATTTTAGACACAAGTTTATGAATAGAGTGATAGGGTTAGGGTAGGATCACCTTTTAAAATGTCATAATGGTCATAAAAAAAACATCCCCCTCTCTTCCTATAGAATGATAAATGAACGACTCCTCGATCGAGTTTCCAATCACCCTTTGTTGATGGATGAAATGGAAACCACTCCTGTGTGCATGAAAATTCATAAATCATTACCAAACAACTAACGAAAGTCCCGATCAGAAAATTTTTCTCATTATAAATATAGAAACAATTCACTTATTCCACACATGTGTCAACAATTTCTAGACACTCACCACCTAACACAATATGCTCAATCGAGAAAAACTACATTGGGTGGAGGGAGTTTAAAGATATTTAACCAAATCTATAAAAAATGAATGAAAAAAAAACCAAAGTATGATCACATTAATATAATAGGGAACCATTGAAAAATATAAATAATTAAATAGAAAAATATAGTTTAAAATTAAAGTACAAGACTCTGAAATTACAAAAGGAATACTTTCCCTTCCCCAATCACTCAAAATCATTACCCCTTTATGTGAAGGGTAATATAGTTGAATGGGGAAGAAGAGAGAATTTTGAAACTAATAAAAGAGAAAATAGAAAATCCACAGAACTTCAAGGTTACAATCCTCTATCATATCCCCTTCTTCACCTTCTTCAACACCCTTTAATGGAAGTGGTCACACAGATTTATAAGGTTGAGAGGTGGAAATATTTCCCTCCATATCATTCCACCGAAAGTTTGAGTTCAATTATCATATTAAATGGAAAAATATTAGTAATGTGTGTTCATAAAAGTTGTTCCTGTTTATATTTTTCATTCTCACTCCAAATATCATATTATTTGTACAAGTGGAAAAATTTATACTATAATTACTGAATAAGACTTTTTTCTGCCCGAGGAGACTCCTCAACTCTCACCAATTTGGCACATTCAATAGATGCCTTAATGATCAAAATTCTTCATTACATTTAATTTGAACATGATTATTGTAGTTATATTTATTCTCTAGTTTGAATCAACACATTTGTATTTCTCTAGTCTAGTATATACCTCCATTAATGAGGTGGGGTCCATTCTATCATCCAGAAAAATTTATCCACTAAATTGATTTTTCGGGGCCAGTGTGTTTTTAATTTGATCTTGTTTTAGAAGATAAATTTTAATCCCAAAAATAAATAAATACTAAAAAATAATAAATTAAATTGGATTTAAATTGTAAAAGATTTTCTTGAAATATATAAGATCCAGAAAACTGTTAAATTTACAGAATTTACCAATTTTTAGAATTAAGACCAAAATTCACTAAAAACACTAAAATGATGTAAATCAGATCAAATAGATTAATTTTAAGGGATTGAATCATTTAAAAATATATGAATAATTATGAAAATATTATCACTATTAAGTTTTTGATTCCTTCCAAGACTCAGGTACCTACCATAATCATTTTCCATAGCTTTGATGTTGTATTCCCCAACAAAATATCTATAGGTAGCCAAATATTTCGCAATCACAACACTCCAAAGAGGGGTATGGACACTGAGACCATTTATGGACCAATTTCCACAATAATAGCATTATAATGTAACACAGTCCTAATATGTATACCCACTTTCCTAACTAATCTAACTGTTACTTCCCTATAGAAAACTATTCTAGTGATGCTTCTTTCTTTTAGAATAAGTGTCCACGATTTTCAGTACTAAAATAGCATGATCACTTCTTAGGGCCTCTCTCAGATTCCCTTATGTGATGAGTTTTTTTTCATCATGTTTTCAAAAATTCTCAGATATAACACGTTCACCTATGACCTGATCTCATAGTGAAGACCATCCTGAAAACATCACACCCTAGCGATCTCATAAGCTGCTGAAGATAGCGTAAAGCACTGAAAGTCAATGAAACGTTCAATGTAGTCCAACACTAAAATTCCCTATTGTTTCAGGTTCATGAACTCACGGGCCTTCTCATCCCTCAACATATCTAGATATAAATGGCTTAGTAACTTCATCTCGAAGTCCTTCCAAGATAACTCCTCTTGTAGCCCTTCCATATCTAGAATATCCCACCAAGGCTTGGATGGTCCATAAAACATATAAAAAACGAGGTTAACCCTCCTATCTACAGGTGTCTCTAGATACTTAAAGATTATATGGACTGACTTGGTCCAAAACTCAACTATCTCGAGGCCTCCCTCCCCAATGAACGTAGGCAGGTACTGCAGGTGAAACTCTCTCATCAACTCAGACATCAAAGGCATGGTGTAAACAGTCTCTCTTTCTATGGATCACATGACCCTCGAGAAGTTGTCATGAAGTAGAAAATCCATATGATCCTCAGAAACTATAGGAATCTCCAGTCTAGTTTCCTTAGGAGTGTGTTAATTTCCACTCTTCTGATGCTCAACTCAAAAATGATCAGGAGGCATTTTCTATATAAGACAAACACACTCCTTAGAACACTGGTAATAACAAATTCAACCTCAAAAGGTGATAAAAACAGAGAACCAATGACTCCTAGTCTCTCTAAACATGGATTACAAGTGGTTTAACATGAAATAACAGTTTACTTATTTCATTTATCAGATATAACAGGTATCTCATATCACAGTTCAATATGAAATTATATATCACATGCGGTAAATATGTACTCATCATGAAAAATACATTCCAATATATGTGTGTGTGTGTGTTTTCCCATCATGATGCATGCATAATCATCCCACGCCATATTAGGCCATGATTATAAATATCAAGAACCAATAACATCATGAAATAATAACCTCACACAAAATGTGAATCACTCAGGGTGAAATAACATCAACTATAACAAGAAAACAGTTAAATATCAATCTACCTTTGGCACTCAGATTTTCCTTCAAACATGAGTTAGCTACTCCCATGAAAAATCTAATTACCAAGTCTTGACACATCCCAATCTCCTTTATACCTTTTCCAAATAGTAAATAAATAGAAAAGAAACCAGGTGTCTTCTGATACCACTTTGTAACTCCCCCCCCCCCCCCGATCTGATACTCTCTAACATGTCCGTAAAGTGTCAGTTGTGAGACCTCAATCATGACTCCCCATACTCTATAGGTTTTCTACTAGAAGTAGGGTGTGATAAGTATAGTGGGTAGAATATACCCTCTGGTTACAGAGTTACAACACAGTGGAATAATCCAATAATTATAAATAAATATCAGAGTGTGTAAATAATGGAAACAATGAAATAAAGTGGAATATCTGCAATAGAATCCAACTGAATAATCCAATAAATAATAAAGGAATGATTTAATGAAGTGTTGGAATGTAACTAAATTTCATTCTAGGTGTAATACAAATAAAATACTAGAAAACTAAAATAAAGACTCAAAAGTCCCTAGTCCTAAACTCCATGTCGGTCTCATCTCCAAACTCCAAATCATCAAGTAAGAAACAATCAATAGTAAGGTCTTTTTCCCTTATCTGATCCTATATCCATATAATCTTCTCAAGTACCAAACGGAGGCCCAAGTAGGGTATGATAATAACTCGGTAGTTCAACACCATTATGTCAAAGTATAACCAGTATGACAATAAGTGTATGCAATAATGAAATAAATAGGTGTATTAATTAATTAAACAATTAAATTAATACTGCATCAACCTGCTTTAGTTCCATTCTATAAGTCTCTGAGCATGTCTCACAACCATTTCAGCCATAACCATATAACCATGGAATAACATAACCTATCTCGGTGCCATGCTAAAATTTATCTGAGCATGTATCACAACCATGCTAACCATAACATTATAACCAAGGTATAAATTACACAAATCTAGGTTAAACCATCTATATAATCATTTCAACATTTAATCAAGGCCAATCCTGGTATATAATCATTTCATCATGTATTAGGTTCAATCCCAGTATATAATCATTTCAACATGTTTCAGGGCCAAGCCTAGTATATAATCATTTTAGCCTATGTCACTAGGAATAGCACACTGTATAATCATTTTATCATGTAAACTAGGCATATCCCACTATATAAGCATTTCACCATGTAAACTAGGCATAGCCTGCTATATAATAATTTTAGAATGTAAATTGGGCATATCCCATCATATCAGCATTTAAACATGTAAACTGGTCCAACACCCCATATAATCATTACAACATGGGAATCACAACACATGTTATAGCAATATATATATCACAATATCACATCATATGTCTCAATGGTTAATTTTTAAAATTACTATTTATCTTTCAATTACACATTTCATATATAAATTGGTCATAACCAATAACATGTTTTTTAACTCAATAAATAAGCCAAGACAAGGTGAATCTATATTAGGAAACCACCCACAATTCATGTCATTCTAAACACACTTTAATACATTAAAGAAATCATTTATAATTAATAGTTCTCTCACCAGAATGGAAGCCACAAGGCAGGTCAATAACCAATTGGATCTAAAGGGACTCCAAAGAACAATCCAATTCATCATTTAATAAATTGAGGTTCATTTATGTTGGCATAGTTGAAATATTGCACATAATTGAAAAATATCAAACCATAAGGTTAAGGTTTAGACCCCCTAACTTTAACCGATGATCAAAAAATGATTCTAACAGGATTCGCCAACAAGAACAAAGGCACAGATGATAGCAAGATGGTTCCTAGATCATAATTGATCAAGATCAAAACTAACAAGGCACACGGTCAAGATATTGCACCGCAATGATCAGAGAACGATGGAAGAGAAGAGGGAACAAAAGAAAAACAACATAACAAGGATTTATTGCACAAATAGGGCATTCAGAACATATTGAAGGGGCCCAAAATCACATGGTTGATCACCCTAAGTTAAGAGGAGGAAATCTACTTGTAGGTGAGAATAATAATCATCTACATAACACTTTTAAAAACATGATCTGAAAATTAAATGGCATGTAATTCAATTACACACCGTGAATTTATTTTTAAAGAGATACGCTGAAAACCCATCGCCTCAACAAAATGTTTAATTTTATTTAACATTACACAGCATGTAATTGGTTCACGATGTGTAACCACTTCACATCATGAATCAGTTCATGATATGAGTCTGGTGGCTTTTTCACGTAGTTTAACCCATTTACATAGTGTCTAAATGTCTTGCAGATAGTTTTTGGCCTAGTTTCCTTATAAAACCCAAAATCCCTTTTAAGGCTTCTCAAATTTCCAAGAACCCTTGGTAACACTTAACCCATTTATAATTGGACTCCATTAATTCAAAAAAAACATACATCCCTATACTTTAATTCATTTTACCCTACAAAGTCTCTCTGTCTCTAAACAAGACACATCCACCAAGGCTCAAACAAAATACTCAAAGAGGGATGTACCTAAAAAAATAAAGGATTATACAAACAAGATAAAAAAAACTAATTCCTACAACACATGGTGTCTCCACTCCATTATATTAACCTAAGTTTTACTTGTGTATAATATTTCCTTAAACTTTATTAGACCAACACCTTGGTGGAAATTTGAGATGTATTTTCTTCCAACTATCTTTTAAAATTCATTTACTCAGTCCTTAAAAACATTTTGGATGATGTGGTATTATAGGATGATATGCTTCATCCATGGGGGGGTTATAATTTTTTGAGACAAATGGATTGTATTTTAATTATCAAAAAACATCACTCCTCTCCATTGAATAAATTTAATCTCTTCTAATATAAGCATCAGCCAACCAATTATTTTCTAGCATGAATTGTAGACATGTACTCAACGTTAATGGTATATATTGTGACTACTAGTTATAAACTTAATATATATTTAACTGTTATTACCCTATAGGTGAATGAATAACCTATGGTACTCTTAGAGTTGTCTAAGTATCCAAAAAATTAATTATCAATGTAAAATTTCATTGGATTTTTCATCCTAAATTAAAGAGTTATATATTTAAAACCATTATGATATTGGATAAAACACTTCATGCCTTTCTAGTGTTATTTCACTGAATTTCACAAGAAATAACTCACAACATCAACTAAAAAGGTAGTTTATGATATTTTATATATCATGTATTAGATCAAGATACTTACCATTGATGAAAATATAACTCATTCCATATACTTTACTTCACCTTTTATTTTCAGCACACCATCTTTAGAAATTTTTATGTGTCTAGTCGATATAGTTGAAACCAGCTTACATTTGGATATTCATAATTCTACTAAATGGACCCAACATTAAACGTTACATAATCTAGTAAATTATTTTATAATTCACTTATTTAAATTCACAAATATCTTTTCGATTTATAGTTTTAGAAACTTAGTACATAATTCAAACATATCAACCCACAAGCATACAAAGTCGGTATTACTAAAACAATGTCCATTTTTTTCATAATACAGTAGTTTTTAATAAAAAAAATGAAATATTTTAATGAAAATTATTCATGAAATTAATCTTGGATTATTCATTTCTCTTACCCATCCTTAAACCCTGTGAAAAACATTTTAAAACTTGGGATGAGCACAAAAAGCTCAGTAAGGGATATAAAAAGAAAGAGAGAAACTATTAGTACATGAATACTTATAAACATATGAAATCATTTTCACAAAAATGTAATTCTCACCCAAAGTATCATATAGTTACTTTGTGAGAACATTATTTTTACATAAAACATAGAAAACATAAATTATACCATAAATGTAACTTGGGGAATTACTTACTTAATATTGTAACCCTTACGACTACCTTATGATTTATAAACCTCACGTCTACCTTACAATGTAACCCTCACGGATACCTTATAGTATAACCATCACAGTTAAACTTGGATTAACCATAAATATAGGTCTCATAATTCATCATAAAAAATTTATAAGAACTAGAATATAATCATAAAATAATAATACTTTCATAAAAACATTCATTTTTAATTTTTTAAAACTAGAAATTTAAAAGAGGATTTTTAAAGAAACATCCCTTAAAAATATCATATATTTGAAGTCAGAATTGATAAAAAGAAAGTAATATGTGTATAAAATATAAATACACATAATAAAACATAATATAATCAAAATTCATTTCACAAATAATCTTAGTACCACATAATCAATGAAGTATAAGTTTAACTCTAATAATGGAAATTGGGTTAAGAATTCCCTTACCTCAGGTTCGTATTACTTAAAATGTGTTTAAACCTCCTCTGTAATGGTTAAAATAGTGTTATTAATATTTCATAGAAACATTTTCATTTTTATAACACCTTATATGATCATTTTATAACATCAATCCACCCATTTATTGATAATATTTTGTTATTTCCATTGTTTTGGGTGCGTTCTTTACATGGTTTCCATGGTCGGTTTGTAATGGATTTTCTTATCGAATGGAAGCGGAACTCCAGAAGTAGAATGAAATGGTATTAATATGTTTAAATAATAATAAATGATACCAAAAATCATTTATTTTTTATATATGATGATGAATCATTAGATAAAATATTAATGATATTTGTTTAGATCATTTTGGTGGTTCTTCGATAATCACGAACTAGTTTCATTATTTAATTTAATATTATGTATATATGTTAATTACAGAAAATAAAAGAGGTTATATCATAAACTTTAAAATATTTTCAACCATTAAAATTATTTTATTTCCATCCATGAATGTGGTAATGGAAATTGAAAATACATTGTCCGTGATGTCGGGAAATCGAGACATCACGGACGATGTTTTTATTTTTTTTAGAATAAAAGGGAGAGGAGAAGAAGTGTGATGATGAATTTTTCCATAAACATGATAATATTATAGAATATTTAAGATACTAGAGATTTAATTACACTTTTATAAGTGTATTTGAGGAGAGAATACTAAAATAAAATAAATTGAAAATAAAATAAAATAAAAAGAAAGAGGATTTTTACCTCTTGAATTATCTCCCTTGAGAGCCTCTTTAAGGCCCTTGGTTTAGGCCTTTTGGTGAGACCAAAAGGTCTTGGACATAGGGAAGAGGCTTAGGAAGGTAATTGGATAGAAATTAAACAAGATACATCGCTTTGAGTTGTGAGGAGAAGAGGTGGTGAGGTTGGTATTTATAGTGGATGAGAGGAAGGGTTTTTTATTATTTTATTCATTAATTTATTATTTTGTCTCAAGACTATGAATAGTTTAAAAATTTTCATAAAATATATTAAAATATTGAAGGATATTTTGATATTTTTAGCTTAAATCATTTTTACATCATCTATGACTCAAAAAATCATGTATTTATCTTATATCGTAAATTATCGTATTTCACTATTCATTAAAAATTCAAGTATTTCAGAAAAATCTCAAAAAAACACCCTAACCATTTTTCAATGTGTAGAATTAAAAAATGAACGTATTTTTGAAAATAATTTTTAAAATATGAGAAATTTAATTTTTAATTAAAATCGTCATTTATTTGAAAATACCAATTTTAAAACTACAATTTATTTTATAACACTTTGAAAAAATAATTAAAGTCTCGTAAAATTATCTTATGATCATAAGACAAAAAAATAATAATTCATGAATCTATTTTATGAAAATATATTTTCTTTCAAATCATTATATTAATTATAAAATTATAATTAAATATTTATGACTCACAAAATACCAACACTTAATTAATAATTTTCAAAAAAAATTACTTATTAAATGATATAAATATATCATATTTTCACTTATAAGATGGATAAATTTTATTTATAATTTATTAGGTGAGGTTACTATTCTATTGGACATATTATTATTCCTAATGGTCATGTTATTATTCCTAAGGTCAAGTTACTATTCCATCATTTTAAATTCATTAATTTATATAAATGACACTTATTCATTATACATTTATAGTGGATTTAACTATTTAATTACAAAATGAAAACAAAATAATATATAAGTACCTAGGTTGTTACATTCTTGATTACCTTCAAGGTATTGTCATCTTTAGATGGAGCCAAACATCCATATTTTATATTCCTCTGAATCCTCATCTGTAAGATTTTATTAAGGTGGTTGATATCTTTTACCTTGATTATTCTAGACAATGCATGATTCAATTCATAAATCATATAATTTACAGAAAAACCTATAACATATCATTCACCTACAAGAGAATGGGGATGAATCCCCATAAAAACACAAACACAAGAAAAGTACCCAAGAAAAACTATAATAACTCCCATACAAAGCTTGTAGCATTAGATAGACCCACCATGAAGAACAAATGGATCATAACCGAAATTTGTAGCATTCTTGATCCAGCTTGTACAACTCAGCCACATTGAGACCATAAAAGGTTCACTTAGTTATTTTAGTGTCCAATTCACCCTGAATAATCCACACTTTGACCTTCCTGCAACACCTTTAAATAATTTTAAAAGAAAATGAGTTGTGTATCTCCGACCATTATTAAAAAATTCATCAACCATATTAAGACATATAGTCCAGATCCAACTACAAAGAATCATGTATCAAGACTCTAAAAAGAGCCTTTACAACCACAAAACCAAAATAATCTATCAAGTATCAAATATCTTAATCCTGAAAAGAGAGGATTGAAATAGCATATCCTTATCAGATGAAAATGTGGAATCTAATAAATGATAATGGAAAAACAATTAAACTACACACTATTAGGGCATCATATCATTTACATATGAAACTATTACAAAGTTCACTATAAATACTAAAAAATACTATAAATACTAAATGATACGTGGTTTGTATAAAATAGTTTATAATTTCTCACTATTATGGATATTGATGGATAGAAACCATGCAGTTAAGTGATATGGTATTCATTTATGAATTATAGAATATGATCTAGTTAGTTAATAATTAGAAACAACTAATGGATCGAGGCCATGCAGTTAACTAGTATGGTTTGCATTTATGAATTATAGCATATGATCTAGTTATATGCTTCTTCATTTTATATATTTCTTCAAAAATTAAAATTTTAATTCATTCTAGGTTGTGTTGAACTCCTATGTAGCTTAAATTCGTTACTTTAAAATGAGTTTCTCATTATATTATTAATCTTAGATAGTTTCATCCTTAATTATGTTTCCCATTGGAGATTTTATTTCACTTAATCACATGTAGATTCATTCCCTTGTAGCTTAATCTAATGTGAGGATTTAATATAATAACACATAGTGACTCACCATAATAATTTAATATAATGTGGGAAATTTTTAACTTGATGTGAGTTGATGGTTAATCTCACATGTCTTCACAATCAAATTTGTTTTGGTTTTGTTTATCAATTTAATATTATTCAATGATGTACTACTATAGTAATCAATTTCATTTGCAGCAAGAGACATTGGGCATCGAAGACCATGTGCCTCAAGAAAAATTATTTTTCTCAAGAGAGAGAAAAAAAGATAGATGTGTTATACATGCACAGACACAAAAAAAGATTATAAACCTTTGTATTGATATTTCAAATTTTGATATGTAATTTATAATTTAATATCTTATTTATATTTTCAACAATGTGCCCTAGAGGCTCTCAATGAGAAAGAAGATGAAATCTTTGAGCCAAATGGTCATTTGAGATGGGTATTAGGTGAGGAGAACCAGGGGAGAGCATATTGTCAACACAGGAAAAGCGTCATATCCACTAGGTATTGGACGTCATTGAGTGCCTCTCAAAGTGCTCACACCACCAAGATAAAAAATGTTGTGCATAAGCTGTTGAGGCCAAAAAAAATAGCTATAAAATAGTGTGAAATATGTAAATTAATCACTGAACACTTACTAAAAGCTATGATAGTTATATGTCTATCACTACCATCATAGGCTGCTAATTTTTTATTTATGTATGGAAACAATGCGCTCTTTATATGATGCACCGAGTGATGTCAATGAGGGTCCTAGTGGTGGTCGAGGTGATGATACTCCTGGTGATGATGATGATGGTGGTGGTGATTATGTTTCTTCTCTAGACGATGATGTTGATAAGGATGATGGTGATGATTATGATGGAACTAGTGGTGATGAGGGAGATATTGATCCCCTCCATTTTTGAGTTGACAGTAAAGATACATGTGTGGATGATGTTTAATGACTAAAAGTGATTGATTTTGTGGATTTTATATGTATGTTAGAGTATTGTAAATGTTTTGAAAACTATTGATAACCAGATGATTAAATGATAAATATATAATATTTGTACTTCATTAAATCTGTATTGTGGTTTGTAATTTATTTACAGGTTCTCAAAGAGGTGTTGGATGGTGCTACTATGCAATGGGGATAAGAAGCTATACCAGTGGTTCTGTGAACTGTTGGTATACATCACTACTGGACAGGATTCTATAACCACGATTTCATGAACCGTTGGTATAGATGTATACTTAGGGTTTGCATCAAATCATGGGTATTCAAATTTGGTTGTGAGTTATACCAACGGTTTCCTATACCCACGTTTTCAAAGGAAACTATTGGTATAGCCCTACATTGATGCCTAGAATCCCCACGATTCACAAAACCATTGGTATAGGCTATACCAATAACTCTATTTCCTATACCAATGGTTCTAAACCGTTGGTATAGGGTATTTTTCTAGTAGTGACCCCACCGATGCATGGTATGGTTAGGATGTCAGAATGATGCTTCAAGCTTCCCTAGTTCAGATATGATGTGGATACCTACACTCCCATAGATCTAGGAAAGGGATGTGTCAGCTTTTATCAACACTAAATAAAAAGCATTGATAAAAGGGGGTCCTTTATCAATGCTAGCTAAAAGCGCTAATAAATCTACAATTTATCAGCACTAAAAAGAGCGATGATAAAGGTGTTCTCTTTATCATCACTTTTTTTAGCACTAATAAAGGGTAGATTTATCATTGCTATTATTAGTACTGATAAAAGTTTTTAATAAAAAATATTATTAATTTATATAAAATTGTTATATTTATATTCAAAAATAATGTTTATTTGTATACATTAAATAAAAAACGCATGTTTATAATTAATATATTTTTTTAATAATTCAAATGTATATATAATGTTTTAAAAAAAGTATTTCTAAGATTATAATTAAATAAATATATATTTAAATAATTATAAGATTATAATAAATTTCATTAAATAATAAATATATTTATTATATTTATTATATTTATTATATTTATTATATTTATAATATTTATAATATTTATTATATTTATTATATTTATTATATTTATTATATTTATTATATTTATTATATTTATTATATTTATAATTATATATAAATATTTTTAAATATATATGTTTATAATTATAAATATGTGTGTGTGTGTGCTTCTAATAAATTTGGTCAATAAATATATTGATCCGTGAGTACAATTGGCGTGTATATATATTATGCATTCATCATGAATGTTCATTTATATATTACACCCTCCTTATTATTTATGTTGTCCATATGTGATGACTCATTTTTTATTATTTATATTTTACCAAGTATATGATTCATTCATGTTATACCCATAAATCTATTATATTCTCAAAAATACTTATAAAATTAAAATAAATATATTTATTATATTTATAATTATAAAATTTTAATTATATATAAATAATTTTTAAATATATTTATTTGTAATTATAATTATAACTATATATATATTTAAATAATTATAAAATTAAAATAAATATATCTATTATAATTTTATATATGTATATAATTATATACAAATATTTATAAATACATATTTATAGTTAGAATTATAAATAAATATATTTATATATATGTAAGTAATTATAAAATTATAATAAATATATTTATTATATTTATTATACTTATAAAGTTATAAATATATATAATTAAATAAATATATTTATAAATATATATATATAAATATTTATAAATAAATACAAATAGTTATAATTATAATAAATAAATACATATAGTTATAATTATAATTCTAAATAAATATAGATATATTTAAATAATTATAAAATTATAATAAATATATTAATTATATATATTTATATATATTTATATACAAATATTCATAAATAAATACAAATAGTTATAATTATAATTATAAATAAATATAGATATAGTTAAATAATTATAAAATTATACAAAGGCAGATCTGATCATGGACTTGGTAACCCAAATCCATGACCCTGCAAAATTTTATTAAAAAAATAAAGGTAAGCAAATACACACACCATGGTTTGTAGACCCACAATATTAAACAACTCAAAAGACAACAACATGAATGCATAGAATACTAACATATGAATACCATGCGACCAGGATTTCATATGGCAGCTGCCAACCACGAATATCTTGCGCACCCAACCACATTGATGCAGTTAACTAACAAAACACCATCCGAGAGGATCGGGTGAACTATGTGTTGATCACCCAAGGATATCTCCATGCCCAGTGTTATCATGATCACAATCATTCTTGTCCCCAATGTCCATCATCAGAGATTCCGGTCAGTAGTTCATCAGTGAGGATTCTCACTGTTCATGTCCCATACCACCGACAACTCATGGTGCCCAAGTACATCACACCACCGGCATCCCATACCACTGATAGTCATCTGCAACCTAAATAAGCATCCAAAAACAGTGGCCCAAAAATAACACATGGCCTATGAGCCCCATCATCGTAACACCATATCCCCTTAAAAAACTCAAATCATAAGCAGTCCTAATAAATGGGACCCACACCACAAGTTTCCATGCATCTAGTGAAACCTGCATTCCAAGGCCACACTGCCCGAGATCATCTCTCATACCGAGGTCTCCCTTCCTTTCATGATAAAGTCGTGTTTTATCATCACTTTCTAATTTAGCATTTATAAAACATACCTTTATTTGTTCTTTTTAACAAGCACTGATAAAAGATTCACCAGATTTTATAAATGAACCCAAATATTCAGCTTCTTCTCTCACACACCTCAAGCTTTCGTGTAAGCCAACCCCTACATTGTTGACCCCTCCTCTACCCCGACCTCACCACTGTTGTCACCAACCCCGCCTCTGCCACCAACCCCTCCTCTACCATCGTGAATCCCTCCTCTACCACTATGAACCCCTCCTCCACTGCGAACCCATCTCCACCGTGAACCGTCATCCGCTAGGAACCCACCTCCATTGTGCACTAAACCCCACCTAATTCCAAAAACCCTCCTCCACTGTGAACCCTCCTCCACCGTGAACCCACATCCACCGCGAACACCACCTCTGCCACAAACCCCACCTCCACTACAAACCACTCTGTAGCCTATGTTGTCGTTGTAGCCACCTCCTACCCCGACTTCACCACTACTGGACCCTACTGTTATCACCGGAGGGGTATGCCCTTTTTCCACATTATTGGGAATTTATAATATATATATATATTTTTTGGATTGGTTTTGGTCAGTTCTTACATTACATTTAATATGAAATAAATTCCTTTGAATACCTTCAAATAGAGTATCATTGATTCAAAAACCCTAGTAGTATCATAAAAATCCTTTAAAATTTTCTATATTTTCTACAATAACATTGTTGGAATGATTGCCCAAAAAATAGTGAAGTGAAAAAAAACATTAACTTTAATGTTCTGATGTGTTTGTTGTAATGTCCTGAACCTGAACAGCCACCAGAATAGTGTTAAACGGGTCGGGTGTTACCACCTTAGGCACACCTCCCCAAATTCCAAAGGCTGCCGACTAGCAGAGAGGGTGTAAAAAAGGTATCATGGGGAGGCTATACCCTCTTAGAGGAAAATAAGGTACTGGTCTGAGCAAAATAATAAAACATGAAATGACAATAAAGACTCAGCAAACTCAAACTAAACCTGCATAGCGGAAGCACATCCAATATCAATAAACCATTAGAAGAAATATAGAAACAAGTGTAGTGGAAAGTAAACAGAACAACATGTTGAACATCACTAGTAACTACTAAAAAAACCAAGCAACCATCCTTAGCAGGCCATACATGTCAATAAATAATGGCACCCATGTCTAACCAAAAGTATCTAAAAAATAAGTAATCATATTAATACAGTAAAGAAATAAAAACAAAGTAAACTTCAAGTAGACACAACCTCAAGGTTCATACCATCTCCATGAAACATCTAATACAATCTAACTCTTAAAGTTTATCTCTTTCTTGCACATAAATCCATAAAGTCTGCACGCGTTCTGAAGGGCCCATGTAGGGTGTGAGACAAATCTCAGTGGGATACCACCCAATGGTGTGTACCTAGTATAAGTGTTTAAGAATGAATGTATCTATAAGGAAAGAAAATAGTACAATGCACAATGTAAACATGAAATCGACTAGTGCATAGTATCCACCAGGGAGCATCACCTACTTTGGCCAACGTCGGAATCTCAGTCATGTATCTGGGCACCATGTGCCTCCTGACACCGCGTGTCTCAAGTACCGACATCCTGATGGAATTCCCAAACAATAGTAACTCATTCTCTAAAGATCACATCTTCCCATGGCACAACAACTAGAGGAACGGCGATGCATGTCCTCAAATAAAAATCAGAGGAATAATGATGTTTGTTCTCAAATAAATAACCGGAGGAATAGCAATATATTCCCTCAATATCATAACCCGGTAGCCTCATCACTACCAACTAAAGGATCCTCTCCTTCTACATGGATTACTATGATAAGAACCCCCAAACCAATATTCTATAAACCGCAACTATCGAAGGCCTCTACCCACATGAATGGTCAAAACTACCTCATCAAGAAGTCAACCTATGTGTACACGACTCAAATCATGGGTGAGCAGAAATAACCAAATAAATAACCCAAGCCACAATATCTCTAACACCTCGTATCCCTATGAACATGTCAATCAAATATGATGGCCTCTCCATCCAAGTATCATGGGCTATGCCCAACCTGACAGTTACACTGCCTCAAACCGACATCCATGACGCCCAATCCTGTGGTCAAACCACTCGAGTAATCCAGACCAATCCCAACCTGTGATCAACATCACTCAAGAGTATCTGGGTTATTCCCAACACAACCCCAAGGGTTATAGAATATGCAATACCAAGCATCACACACACATATATATATATAATTAAAAGAAATTCTTTAAATAGGAAAAACAATTTAAACAGATGATTTGTACTAGCCTTTTGTTTTCCCATACCAACACTAAGGTCTTGAAATACTCTAATAAACTTAATCATGCTTTATCAGTTTAAACTCGGCAGTTTAATCAAAACAATTCACTTATAACCATTTTGGAAACCCCATCCAAAATGCCTTAAATGAGCAATGGAATCTAACCTATCCTTTCTCAAGCATAACAAGGTAAGGGAATGCCCAATTTCATTCCATAAGGCATATGGTCAATTCAATATAAAGAAACATGGGTCTCGCTCAATACCCGACGTTGCGCTAAAAAGCTGAAACACCCAAATGACCACAAAAAAACCAAAACAAGTTATGCACCACCTACCTTAGACTCATATAAATAGGAACCTCTGATATCAAGATCCAATTCAAAGCTTATCTTCGTAGATATATGTTTCTGTCAAATCCCAGCAATTCTACTTGGATGGAAACTGCAACGTGTGAGGTAAAGGAACAATAAAAAAATAGGGTGTGTGGGTTTAGCCTTCCTGATGCGATCTTACAGCCACTGAAGGATTGAAGAACGGACATCGGATGAAGAATCTATGAGAAGAAATGTTCTCGGCCTCCCAGAGTGTCATAGTCCAAAAATGGAGAAGAATAAGATATTTTTGGAAACAAGACGCAACACTCGTCCATATAAATGAATAAAAATAAAAGTACATGGTGTGTATTAAGGACTAAATGACGTGTAGTATCTCATCTATACTCTGACTTACATGGGTTTCTAGGTCATCACACGGCTTAGATGCATCACACGGGTCAACACACAGCTAGGGCTCAGCCGGTACGTGTAAAGTAAAATGCATAGTGTGTTAAGTAACACTACACACTGTGTAGTATATTATTTTTACATGGTCACCACACAGTATGTACTTAGACATTACGCTGGCAGTACACACCTAACATACACACGGCGTGTACTTGGGAGTACACGACATGTAACCTAGAAATTTCCAGAACTACCCATTTTTTTCCCTTTTTCTCAAAAACAACGTAAAAAGAAAAGGAAAAAAGAAGACTTGTACCAAAAAGGAAGAACCAAGTTCTTAAAAAAATCCCCCCTTATAGAAATTTGTCCCCAAATTTCCCTTCTAAGGGTGGTGAAGAAAGATTCCAAAAAAACTCTAGCCCAAAACTCAAATCAATCAAAGGTCCATCGACCTATTACTCGGACCCATGGTCATCCCGTGATGCATCGTCACCCCTTCACCCTATCAGGTTCCCCTGTGTCGTTCCCAACACCCAAACATATCTTGTACCACATCGATGTCCACTTCTATGAGGTCCTGTATCCCATGTATGCTCAAAACAAAAACTAGTGCTTTGCACCTCAAGTAACCCGCATCCTTGATGCCCCGATGCCCATGGCACCTCAAGTATTCTGCATCCTCGGTGCTCTTTATGCCATGCATCTCATATATATATATATATATATATATATA
Source organism: Viscum album (assembly GCA_963277665.1). Taxonomy (NCBI): domain Eukaryota; kingdom Viridiplantae; phylum Streptophyta; class Magnoliopsida; order Santalales; family Viscaceae; genus Viscum; species Viscum album. Next base: position 1,826,536,472 of record OY728147.1, read on the forward strand.
TATATATATCATGCACCCGAAATGGGTTCAATCCCACTGACTAGCATTTGGTCAATCCACATATATATTGTGCACCTCGTGCACTCAAAACGGACATGCCTCAACAGGCCATGCCAAAAAGGAAACAAGAAAATCATGGCCACGCTCACAGCATACCTTTGATCATCATCGACTCACCAGCCTACTCAGCCTATGGAAGCTCCACGGAATGTACCTAGCCTGAAGTATGACTGCCTAATGCCTGAATTCCATGTAGTGCTTCTCTAGTCACCATCCACTGACCCCTCAGCTGGGTCCCACTGTCTCTTCCATGTCCTCTGTGTGCAGCTAAGCCTTGGCTACCCTCACCTGGTACCGATCTTGAATAAACCCTAGACGCCACTGTCTATCCTAGTCCCTACCTTTCGGTTGTCTGAGAAGGCTACCTATAGAACCTCTCTATATTTCTGACCTACCCGCATGCTCAGCACTCCTTTGGAGGCCTATCACACTGATTGCGGACATACCCTGGCTTCCCACATGGAAATAAAACCACTCATGAACTTCCACGAGGTGGTCTAGCTGAGCCCTTGGCCTAACTACCCTACTGGAACTCATCTTGACCTCGCTTCCTGCTATCTGAACCAACACTTGAAGCCACCAACCAGCTCAAATGATATTTTTCTATCAAGTTACCCTCAACTATGAGAGCCTAATTCACCACCTCTGAGAACGAGGTCAACTTGAAGATGTTTACCTGTACCTTAATGTTGTGTCGTAATCCATCCTTGAAGTGCCTAACCCTTGAGGTGTCTTCGCTTACCACACCTGGTGCAAAGCGAGACAACTCAGTGAAGGTAGTTTCATAGTCCATGACAGACATGTCACCCTGTTGGAGGCTCAAGAACTCTCGAGCTCTCTCTTCCCTCAGCGTCTCTGGAAAAAAGTGCTTGAAAAACCTGTCCTCGAAGTGCTTCCATGCCATTCCTTCATGTTTGGGAGCCTAAACATGTACATCCCACCAATGATTCACTGTTCCTCTCATCATGTACGTCGCTAGCTTGACCATCCACCCTAGAGGCGTCTCGAGATTCTTAAAGATCATTTTCATGCTCTCTATCCAATTTTCAGCCACTTGTGGACCACCCTCACCCTGAAAAAGCGATGGGTGATGCAACTAGAACTCTTATGTCAAATATTATATAGAGAGCTATGTACCCTGCGTGCCTCTGTCGATCCCCTACAAAACATGTACCAGGCTAGATTGGAGCTGCTCATCGAGCCACAACCCAAATGCTGTCAAACCCGGCTACTCTGCTTACACTGAATCCTGAACCTGATCATGTCCCTGATTCTATACCTAAGGCTCATGCTCTTCTTGTCCCTCAAGTGTCTGAACCTGATCGTACTCCTTCAGCACTCTACCATCACCCTCCTGAAGTTCCATAAAGCCGTCTAGGAGGTACCCGCTTAATTCCATAAATGGTCAGACATCCCATATATATAACAATATATATATATATAACGTAGATAAGGAAAACAGTAAAGAAACAGTGCATAACAACTACCCTTACTCTCCCCCACCGCAACCATGCCCATGGCATCCTGGCCAGACATCCTCCTTAACCACCCTCAATAGAGTCAAGTATCATAGTAACCTCGGGCCACGCTCGTCCTAATAACCAACGTTGCCTCAAACTGACGACTGAGTCACCCAATCTTGACAGCCATACTACCTTAAACCGACGTCCAGGATTCCCAATCCTAGTGATCAACATCACCTCAGTCATATTACATGCCTTATCACACATGAGCCAGGCCAAATCTCATGCCACATGCAATTTTACATAATTTAAAGCATGGAATATTACATTGAAATAAACAAGAAATTCTATTATTAATTTCACCCTTCACATTTCAAAAGCATCTATAGCATGGAAATTGATATTATTCACATGTTATTATCACTTAACAAAGAATACATGTGGTTATGAAATTGAAACACCATAAAAACGTGCCTACCAAAAGCCAAAATAATCACACCTTACCATGTTGATCCAAGGTCTAATTTCTTTCTCCCATACCTCACTGGGTTAAGGGTCGTATTTCACAAACAATAACATCACATACCAAGTGATCCACCAAGGTGGAAATTACATAAACAGTGATCTGAGCAAAATAAAAACAGCAATTCCCAACCAAGGTAACTTGGTCCATCCCTCGTACCTAGGGCTGCAGGCACTCAAGCACAAGCTAGAATCCTAGTTCCAAAAACAACCTATCTCCAGTATACCATATCCCAAATAGTAAAACCATCATAAATAAAAATTCAGTCTCGATCTCATTAGTAGTTTGTCAAAAACTTCTACTAAATCCCAGTCAAGAACAACTACCTCTGATACCACTTTATAACATTCTGAACCCAAACAACCACCCGAACAGTGCTAAACGGGCCGGGTTTTACCACCTTAGGTGCACCTTCCCAAATTCCAAAGGCTTTTGACTAGCAGAAAGGGTGTAAAAAAGGTATAGTGGGGATTATATACCCTCTTAGAGGAAAATAAGGTACCGGTCCAAGAAAAATAATAAAACATGCAGTGGAAATAAAGACTCAACATACTTGAACCAGACCCACATAGCGGAAGAACATCCAATATTAATAAACCAACAGAAGAAATATAGAAACAAGTGTAATAGAAATTAAACAGAATAGCACATTGAACATCACTTGTGCCTACTAAAAAAACCAATCATGCATCCACAATAGGTCATATATGTAAATAAAAAATGGTGCTCATGGCTAACCAATAGTAGCTATGAAATAATTAATCATGTTATTGCTGGAAAGAAATCAAAACAAAGTAAACTCCAGCTAGGCACGACCTCAAGGTCCGTAAAATCTCCATGAAACATCTAATATGATCCAACTCCTAAAGTTGATCTCTTTCTTGCATGTAAATCCATAAAGTCTACACACATCCTAAAGGGCCCGTGTAGGGTGTGAGAAGAATCTCAGTAGGATACCACCCAATGGTGTGTACCTAGTATAAGTGTTTAACCAGGCATGTATATATAAGTAAAGTAAGTAGTATGATGCACAATGTAAACAAAAAATCCATGGGTGCTCATCAGCCACCAGGGAGTGTCACCTGCTTTGTTCAATGCTAGAATCTCAATCAAGTATATGGGCACCATGTGCCTCCTGACACCGCGTGTCTCAAGTACTAACATCCCAATAGAATGCGCAAAAAATAGTAAATCGTGCTTGAAAGATCACATCTTTCCATGGCACAGCAATCGGAGGAACAATGATGTATGTCCCCAAATAACAATCTGAGGAACAACGATATTGATCCTCAAATAAATAACTAGAGGAAAAGTGATATATTCCTTCAATATCATAACCCGATAGCCTCATCTCTACCAACCTAAGGCTCCTAACCTTCCACATGGATTCCTATGGAAATCACCCCCAAACCAATAGTACCTAAACCACAACTATCGGGGTCTTATACCAACACAAGTGATCAAAACCACCTCATCACAGAGTCAACCAATGTGCACACGACTCAAATCGCGGGTGAGTGACAATCACCAAATAAAGAACCCAAGCCACAACATCTTCGACACCTCATGTCCCTGTGACCATGTCACTCAAATCTAATGGAATCTCCATCCAAGTATCATGGGCCATGCCTAACCTGATAGTTACACTGCCACAAATTGGTGTCCATGATGCCCAATCCTGTGGTTAGACCACTCAAGTAATCTAGACCAAGCCCAACCTGTGATCAACATCACTCAAGAGTATCTGGTCCATGCCCAACACAACCCCAAGGGTTCAATAATATGAAATATCAAGCATCACATATATATATATATATAATAAAAAGAAATGATTTAAACAGGAAAAACAATTTAAATAGTTGATTTTCACTAGCCATGTGTTATCCCATACTAGCACTGAGGTCTTGAAAGCCTCTAATAAACTTAATCATGCTTTATCAGTTTAAAATCCGTAGTTTAATAAAAACAATTCACTTATAGCCATTTTGACACCCCTGAAAAAAATTCACCAAATGAGAAAGGGCCTCTAACCCAGCCTTGCTCAAGCATAAAAGGTAAGGGAATTCCCAACAGTATTCCAAAAGGCATACAGTCAGTTCAATATAAAGAAACATGGGTCTCACTCAATAAATGATGTTGATCTAAAAAGCCACAACCCCTAAACAACCATGAAAACACAAAACAAGGTATGCACCACCTACCTTAGACTTATAGCTGTAGGCACATCTAATATCGAGCTCCAATTCAAAGTCGATCTTCATAGATCTATGATTCTGTCAAATCTCAGCAATTATACTTGTATGGAAACTACAGTGTGTGAGGTAAAGGAACAAAAAAAAATAGGGTGTGTGGGTTTATCCTTCTCGATGAGACCCCGAAGCCATCGATAGATTGAAGAATGGATGTCAGGTGAAGAATCTATGAGAAGAAACATTCTCGGCCTCCCAGAGTGTCACAGTCTGAAAACGGGGAAGAAGTAGATGTTTTTTAGAAACAAGATGTGATGATCATCCATATAAATGAATAAAAATATAAGTAAACGACATTTATTAAGGACTAAACGTTGTGTACTAGCTCATCCATACTCTGACTTATGGGGGTTTCTAAGTCATCACATGTCTTAGACGCATCACACGGGTCAACACGCAGCTAGGTCTTAGCCAGTACGTGAAAAGTAAAATACATGGCGTGTTAAGTAACACTACACGTCGTGTAGTATATTATTTTTATCCGGTCATCACATAGAATGTACTTAGTCAGCATGAAGCACGCCTAACATACACATGTGTACTTGGGAGTACACGACGTGTAACATGGAAATTTACCAAACTACCCAATTTTTTCCCTTTTTCTCAAAAATAGTGTAAAAAGAAAAAGAAAAAGAAGACTCGTACCTAAAAGGAAGAACTGGGTTCTTATATTTGTTAAGATGAGTTCATGTTTATGAACTATCTTTTAATTCTATTTTTAAATCCCAAAATATTTGTATTCTAAATTAGTACAACATTGAGAAATGTGAATAAAAAAATATTTTGTTTTTGTAAAACAAATATTTTTTTCTATGGAATGAACATGTGGAAAAAGTTTTTCCACTCATTTTTATTTATTATAATTAAGAGGGTGTGGAAAATTGAATTTTTTTTTACATGAATTAAGAGTAAATAATTTCAATAGAATTGAAAATAAATATAAAGGGGGTGATTAAATCACCCAGAGTTATGTTTCGTTTTATTTTTTCAATAGTTATCAATGAAAATTTCAATATTAATGCGGACAATTTAAGTGATGGATTGAGTATCCAACCAATTACATGTAGATTGGAGGTGTTTCTCCTTAACTATGGTTATGTACATAGATGGAATTTTTTACTACCTACAAATATCTAGCTAGATAGATTCTCGTTTGATGATAAAAGATTAAATGATTTAAAGTACTAATCTTCATGATAAAAAATAACAAGTACTAAAGGAAGTGTTCCAGTGTTCTCTACAATATTTTGGAAATAAGTTTCAAATAATTCAGCTACTTAGAGAGATTGAAAATGCCTAAGTGGCTCTTTTAAAATGATTTAAGTATTTTGAAATGTCTCTTAAAAATATATATGTGTTAAAAATAACCTTTTTGGTTTTAAATAGATTTAAAATGATTTAAATACTTGGCATGGACTTGGGTTTCATGTAAAGTGGTTTTCAACTCACCTGATTGGATTTCATAAAGGGATGTGAATTTTTTGAAAGCATATTTAATGCTTGTTTAATTTTAACAAGGGTTGTTTGAAGTTTTAAATGAAAATTTGTAAAATATATAGGGTTTCTGTTCATTTTAAATGATTAAGACTTTTGGATCATGAAGTTTCCTTGAATTATTTAAAAATAGGAATTGTGGTTTTGTGAAAGAGTTATTGTAATTGATTATTTTATTTTAAAAATGGTGTGTTATTTTAAAGAGGAATTTGTGTAAATGGTTTGTTTTTCTAATGGGATTTTAAATTTGATTTTATAAATAGTTTTCAAAGGATATCTGAAATGTAGTTTTTCTATAATATTTTATGTTTATATTTTTATAGAATTAGGAAAACTAATACATTATATAGGGAAGACAAGTATATTGATAATAACACCATAGAAAGGGCATGTCACTAACTCTATCCAACCCATATGATATCCATCATGACCTCACTCCCGCTAAAGAAAAATTAATGTTTAACACCATTACAATTACTAAACATACTTTGCATCCAACATCATCTACATGGTTTAAATTAGGGGGACCCTAGTTTGATATATCTATTTAGGACTTTTCCCTTTGAGGGATGCAATTAATTATTAATATAAAATATTTTATGCTTATTCAGGGATGTGAAAATGGTCTCTTTCTTGTGAGGGTGTTTGAGTTTCCATGTGATTTACTACTTATATTATATTTATTCATGTGATGATCATTGACTTGTTGTTTCTCACTTCCACTTGTTTGGATGCATGAGAACCCTATGAATTAAGAAATAGGTCTAGATACATATTACACTAGTTAGCTCACACACTAGCTAGTTTCCCCTAGTTGTATGGTTTTATTAGTCTATAGGAGTGTCCCTAATGAGAAATGTGTGGGTAATTTAGGTGGATTTTATATTTTTTTAGGATTCAAAATAGGCCGACTATTGGCCTCATTATAGTGTGAGTACAAAATAAAGGAATAATTGAATCCCCTCTATGATTTTGATACATTGTAGATAATATAATTGAAACCAGAAAAGAGGGATCTATAGAATAATTAGATTTATCATCTAAAGGATGAATTTGATGATATGAAATAGTAAAATGTGTATCTAGTTGTAAATGTATTTCAATAATTAAAAGTATTATATTTCAGTTATATTTTCTCTCCTGCTATAAAGTATATAATAATTTAGATGGTTCTCATCTTGGTTTTGATTGAAGGTTTATTTCTAGAACAAATGGATGTCATGATTATATTCCTTCATAGAGATTTAGAGTAAGATATCTACATAGATCAACTGAAAGGTTTCATGCTAAATGGAATAGAAGGTTCGGTTCCAGTCTCAAATGGAGTTTTTGTGGGCTTAAGTAGGCACAAAGATAGTGTAACTAGAATTTCAATGCTTTCATGGTAGAATTAATGTTTATGTAGTGTAATGTAAATAATTTCTATTATATGAAGGTGTATGATGATGGGAGTTTTTTCATTTTACTTCTTTATATGGATTAATTTCTCTTAGTTAGACTAATGAAGGAAAATCTGGAAGATCTGAATATTTATTTATCTAGAAGATCCAAAATGAAGGATCTTGGTTCTGAAAAGTGGATATTAGGGATAAATATTGAAAGAGACTTAAAGTCTATAACTTTTTTTAGCCTTGGTAAATTTTTATATCAATATTTTTTTATTTATTTTGTTAAATATTAATATTACCAAATCAAATAGGATGGATATGAATAAATAATGTATGGATTCCAATCATCTGACAAAAGACTACGAAGATGGACTGAAAGAGTTCATCAAGTTTGAAAAAGATCATGCATATGACCCTTCTCAAATCCTTTGTCCGTGTTTACACTATTTGTTATTTGAGACAAATTAGTCCAGAGGAGTTGGAAGAGCACTTGATCTTTCATGGAATATATCTAAGTAATAATTGCTGGAATAAACATTAAGAAAATGAATGTAGCTAGTGTATGGGATAACACTGCGTTTTATGGATCATTTGATATGATTACAAGTGTGGAAAATGAAGAAGACTATATCGAGGATATGATTTCATATGTGAATGATGATGAAGATTGTATTGAGGAAATGAAAAGGACATTTGAAGATGAACTTCATGATTTCCCAAAATTGTTTGAGAAGTTAAATAGTTGTAAAAAGACTCCACTATATGTTGGTTGCACTAAATATACAGCATTATTAGTCATACTAAAGATATATAATTTGAAAGTAGGTAATGGATGGAGTGACTCTAGTTTGAAATTACTTTCTCTCTTGAATGACACCATGATCCCATAAGATAATGAGCTCTCGATCTAATCGTATGATTCCAAATGAATTCTACACTCGATAGGTATGATCTCTAAAAGAATACATGTCTTCCCAAATGATTGTATACTATTTCACAAGGACCATAAATCACCTATAGAATTCCCAAAGTGTGGTGCTTCTCAATAAAATAAAGATTAATATGGTTCTATGAAAGTTGTATGGTATTTTCCAATCATTCCAAGTTTTAGATGCCTATATGGAAGTGAGGATACTATAGGGAAATTGACATGGCATAAAGATACAAGAATTAAATATGGGAATCTATGTCACCTAGTAAACTTTCCTCAGTGGAATAGAATTGATCATGAGTATTCTGAATTTCTAAATGAGCCGAGAAAACTTTTTCTTGCATTATTTATATATGGAGTGAATCCTTTTGGTTTTCAAAGAAACTCTCATAGTACATGGCTGGTTATGTTAGTAAATTATAACTTAACACCATGGTTATGCATCAAATAAAAATACATCATGTTATCTATGCTTATATCAGTAAAAAACAACTGGGTAATGATATTGATGTTTATTTGGATCCATTGATTGAGGATTTGAAATTATTGTGGGATTCAGGTGTTACATTGTATAATGCTTACAGAAATGAAGATTTCACATTGAGATCCATGTTTTATGGTACGATAAATAACTTTTATTTTTAGGGAAATTTTTTAAGATATAGAATTAAAGGAACTCAATGGAGTCCCATTTGCGAACAAGGTATATAGTCAGTTAGGTTGAAACATTCATCAAAAACTGTGTTTCTAGGACATCAAAAATTTCTATCGTGATGGCATAAGTACTGATCTTGGACGAAATCATTTGATGGAAGTTCATAATAATGTACATCACCATCTCCACTAACAGGTGATCAACTATTTTATAAAGTAAAAGATGTGAACACTACTTTTGGTAAACTATTTTCAAAAAAAACTTATGAAAACAGAGATCAGTTTTATTTTTTAATTACCATACTAGAATTTTCTGTATGTCATACATTTTCTCAATTTTATGAATATTGAAAAAAATGTATGTGATAGTGTCATTGACATGTTTCTAAATGCACCGTCAAAAACAAAGTATGGAATTAAGGATAGGTTGGACATGGTTGACATGGGAATACGAGAATATTTGGTGTCAGTGAAGGGTGAAAAACAAACTTTTTTCCTCCAAATGGTTACACTCTTTCTAGGTAGGAGAGATATCATTTTTGGAACTTTGTGAATTATGTAAAGGTTCCATAGGTTTATTCATTGAATATCAAAAACATCGTATCAATTACTAATTTAAATTTAAAGGGTCTTAAATCACATTACTTCCATGTTTTGATGAAATAACTAATTATTATAGATTTACATTGCATTTTTTCCAAGAATTTTTTTCATACATTAATAAAGATTTTTTTCTTCTTCAAATCTATATGCAACAAAGTTATAGACCCGGTGAAATTTCTGACTATGGAAATAGAAATTGTCATTATATTATGTGAATTGGAAATGTTCTTACTGCCAACATTATTTGATATGGTGGTTCATTTTATGGTTTACTTGGTGAGAGAGATTTGACTATGTGGTCCTATACACTATAGGTCGATGTACCCCACTGAACGGTATATGAAGATTTTGAATGGGTATGTCAGAAATCAAAGTCAGCCAGAGGGTTGTATTGTGAATATATGTATTTTTGGTGAAGTCCTTGAATTCTATACTGAATACTTGTCTGGTGTGGAAATCATCGGTCTACTAAAATCTCATCACACTGGTCAGCTTACGAGTGAATTAAATTTTAGAAGAGATGTTGTCACAATCAGTATTATAGATCAAGAGCAGGTACACCTTTACATTTTACATAATGGTTTGGAGGTTTTCCCATATGTTGAAATCCACAAAGAAATTATTAGTCATTTGAATCCATCAAGGGCTGAAATATGGATATCAAATACACATAATCAATAGTTTATAGGATGGTTTTTAGACCATATTTTTAAGGAGTCAATTAAAAACCCAGATTCAATTTCAGAACGAATTTGATGGGTAGCTGGAAGACCAAGTGTATATGTATTATCTTACAATAGTTATGTAATTAATGGTTATACATTATATAAAAATGAACATGATGAAGACAATACTATACAAAATAGTGGATTTACACTTGTGGATGAAGCGATGCATGTTTCTAGTACTAAGGATAGAAATACAATTTACGTGAATATGTAATAATTTGGAATAATCAAAAAAATATGGGAGTTGTATTATACAATATTTAAAGTGCTTATTTTTCAACGCAAGTAGGTTTATAATAGGAGTGTTGTTAAAATAGATGAATTGGGATTCGTAAAATTTGATTTCAGTAAGTAATGGTACAAAATGAACCATTTATAATGGAATCATAGGTAGTACAATTATTTTATGTTCCATATCCCACAAAGAAAAAATGGCCAATTATTATGTTATTGACCAAAACCACTAAAGGGTCGGATGAAAATTAAACCAAGGATGACCCTTTCATTGGGACTTCGCAATAATTTTGTAGTAGTCCCAATGTAGAGATCATTTTGTATGTAAGAGTAAACCACAATGAAGGTGTTTGGATAGTCGATAAAGGGTTCAAATCCCTTCATACTTTAAAAAGGAGTTCAATAATAAGGTAATATATTTTTTTAATATGCATCATGTTACCTCATGTTATTATTCGTTTGTTGCTACATTTATCTACTCTAAATTAAATGTTAAACCGCTTCTGTAGATAATGACTTCTTCACATGTTGGTGCTCCCAATCCTAAGGAACAATAGGTCTCTCAACCTGCTACTACTCATAGTGCATATAAACAATGGCCTTTTGCACATAATGGTGCTCCCAATCCTGAGACATAATTGGTCTCTCAACCTGCTGCTACTCGTAGTGCATAGTAATAGTGACCTTATTCACATGCTAGTTCTCCCAATCCTGAGGCACAATAGGTCTCTCAACCTACTCTTGATCATAGTGAAGAATAATAATGGCCTTCTACACGTGTTGGTGCTCTCATTCCTAAGGAACAATAGGTTTCTCAACCATTTGCTACTCCCAGTGAAGAGATACAACGACCATATGTACATTTCAATGCTACCGCTCCATAGGAATATATTGATGATGTTTAATCTGAGGATATGGTATGTGGTAAAGGATCAATGAAGTAGAAAAAATATAAGCATCGTAGTTTGACGATGTTAGAAAAAATCATTAAAGTGAAAGTCAAAGGAATCAAATATGAGGTCAGATGGAATGTGTGGGGCTAGCATGTTAAACCCAACAATGCTATGTTTAGTAGTTACATTGAAATTTTTACTCATAAATGTGTGATGATTGATGTAGATTCATGGAATCATGTTGTGCCCGTGCTTAAGACACTGATGTGGGAATAGATTACAATAACATTATGATATCATTTCTTTATTTTAATAAAAAATAAAATAATGAAACATTAAATTACTCTTCATCATCCATTGCATATTGTATTTATAGTAGATGAATCCCACAAGAAATATGTATTAATTATTTCTAGAAGGATTCATAGAGGATTTCAAACAATTCTAACAAGACATCATCTTAAAGATTCTAAAGGGAAAATAAATCCACACCCACCACTTATCTATGCACACTTGATAACCCAAGAAGTGTGGGGTGAATTTACTGGTCGTCATACAGATGTGTCTTTTTAGGTACATTGTGGTTAGTAATACATTGGTTAATGATATGTGTATTTATCACTTTGGTTGACATTTTTTTATTTATGAAACAACAATTTAGTGATGGAAATAAGTAACGAGTAGCAAAACCAACGTACCCCTACCATAAAGTAAAGATGGGGTATGCTTCACTTGAAAAAAATTGGTATGTATTTTAAATCTACTGTAATACTTTTATGTGACATGAAATAACACCACGATTATGTTCCTCTGTTTATATAAAGATTGATGACTCCAAATATAAATCCACTTTCATCCCGTGACATGTGATATGGAAGGTGACACGTGTAAATAAATATTGGATACTAATAGATGAAAACACACAAAAAGTGTGGGAAACATGTGTAAGTATTACATATTAAAAAATTGTTTCTTATTTAAATTTTTATTACATAACAATGATCAATTATTTTCCTATATTTTCTATTGTACATAGTCACAGGAATCAAAAACACTTGTACCGGATGAACACATACTATTGGTATCCTTGAAGCATCCAAAATAGTATGCCCATGTTAGAGGTGCAAGTTTTGGGGTGACACCCTGATCATATTTTAAGAAAAAAAACAAAAGGAGGATCAAAGTGAATTAATGAAGCATATGGGAGAAATAATAGCTAACCTTGAATAAGAATTATAGTGGAAGATAGATTTGATGGAAACTTTTATGCAGGGCATGAAAAGAGAAGAAACAACTCAATAACAACCATCGCGTGAAGATTTTGCCCCACCCCCACGCCAACTTTGAGGCAAGCCATTCCCCTAAAAAACTGTCTTAGCTGAGGTGATCAATGTTCTAATAATTTCTTCGATGAAATGTGAATCATATAGACATTGATACCATTCATGTACTGATATTTTATAGGGAGATAATGATTGTGATTTATATCTATCAACACCCACCCATTGCCTTGTAGCGGGGGCTACAGTGTTCAATATCCAAAATGACATACTGCATTATAGACCACTTCTAATAGGTCATGTGAGAGTGTTGATTAGCATAGACCATGATCCAAGCACTGATCTACCTATTCCAATTGATTAGGAATATATTCTTGAGGTCGAACAAGTTGTTGGAACATTCATCGCATGGTTGTCACATCTTTTAAAAAACCATGTCGACAATGAGGTATTCATTTTCAATTTACTTTTCAAACTAAACCTTTAACAATTAATGACAAAATTTATGAACCAATGAATGTTATTATAGACGAGCAAAGGGAAGGGGTGAAATGAAATACTATCTCAAAACCTTCTAAAGGATTGAACAACCATTCAAAAAGATCTTCTGAAAGCACCTTTACCCCGCTCGTTCTATATCCACATTTACTATCATTGAATTTTCACGTGGATACAAGGTTAAAAAATGGTCATACTCACATAGTTTATTTTGAATAAAATATGTATGGAGAGAAAGTTTGAGAAATCATTGGTTTTGATAATGTAATTGAAATCCTCGACTATGATTGGCTAGGCGGCTCAGTTGTAAATGTATACATGAGGTATGTTTTTATGATTTGATTTTCCAAAAGCTAATATACTATGTTAATTATGAAAAAATACATTTCATATTTTTTTAGGCACATATATGAAAAATAATTGAATGTATTTCCCATTCAAAAAAAATTTGTACTCATTATTCCTCACACCACCTCTACAGACCAACCAAAAATAGATTCCAAAAAATATGATGAAATAGTGGAAGGCCTAGTCTAATCATTTGAAAGAAAAATTTCAGATGACAGACTCTTCTTAATACCAATTATATAGGGGTAAAACTCTAAAATTTAATCATGTAAAATATAATTTAATTTCTTTCATTACTTATTCCTTGTTGTGTTTTTAGGAAACATTGGATGCTCATTGCGGTCAATTTGGATGCTCCAAATATTTATTTTCTGGATTCAATGCATGGATACCCAAAAAACTGACCCCAAATGATGGTATTTGTTAATAAGTAATACACTACATCCAACTTTTTAGAACTAAACATCAAGTTATATAATTTAGATTATCTTTTAATAAGGTTTCTATTATGATAGGGTGGTGTATGATTATCGTGAAAAATAAGGAATGAGGCTAGGGGATAAGCATGAGAAAGATGAAAAGTTTTACGACTATACAAGTATCAGGGTATATATAATAATATTTCACTATCCAAACACATATCAACAAATTACTTATTTTTCTCAATGTTTTTTCATTTTATGAAACAAATAAATGGAAAATATTGTGGTAATTATGTTTGTAAATTTATGAGAGAGGTCATATTCCATGAACTAACTAGAATACCTGAAGATGTATTTTTGAAGATAATTACTATTTAATTTAAAATATTTTTTAATCCTTTGTGTATTTATATTTTTTTGGTACTACTATGACTTTCAAAAATACTCATATTCACAAGATGATATAGATTTTCTTAGAAATGAATAGGAAGTATGCATGATGGAACAATGTACACAAATAGCATGAATATGTGACTTCCATAGAATTAGTGGATTGTTTCATATTTATGTTTAATTTACTTCTTTTTATTATTACTCACATAAGAAGTTTTTTCTTATATAGGTGGATTCCTTTTTCAAGTTGGGGCGGTTTGTTTGAAACTGATCATGCTTGTGGGAGATTTGACTTTGAGGTTGTAACTGATATAATGATAATAAGGAAATGGGTCAATAATTTATAAAGGTTAATTCCTACTACTTATGTAATTAATTAATTTTTTCATCATTTTATCTACTATTTTTAAGTTAATTTCCTTATCATTTTATTTAATACTTATTTAGTTTTTTTTACAGATCTTTTGGGAAGTTATACTTTCCTTTCAACTATCTATAGCAAGCCATAAAAGGGAGAACATGTTCCTTTCAGGTGGAAGAGGAAACCTCATGTTTCATGTGTTGGTCAGAGTAGAGTACTCAAGAGGGGGGTTAATTGAGTATCTATAAAAATTTATGCTAAAATGTATTATTTAAAATTCCCCCAAATTTAAAATTTAATTGACTAGTTAGCCAGTAGTGGATTTATAAGAGCTTGACTGTTTGATTAACTTCTCAGAAGAGTGATTAGTTCTTAGTTGTATCGATTTGATAATTAATACAACTTTTGAAACTAACCTAATGATTCAATACTGTTATAAACACTTTCTATGACTAACTATTAGAGTTCAATTTAGTTTTAGGAAATATGTGACAAAACAGAGTAAAACTAAAAGTAAAAGCACACTGGAAATGAAACAAGAGGTTTAGTCTCAAGTAGAGACCTAATAATATCCACTTGGTGATCACCTACCACCAAGCAGTTTAAATTAATAAACAGTTTGATCCACACCCTAGATCGGGGTTCAAAACAGTACACAGGCTGTCCAGGTCACAAGACCTCTACCACAGTTCTTTGTGGGTACAAACTACCAGGTCACACAAGAACCTATTACACACTTATCTATGAGAGTAAAAAGGTTTAAGAAGGTATGAGTGTAAGGATATCTTATATCCTTCAATTTGATACAGGAGACAATGTGTGATTTACATACAGATACACACACTGCTCAAAGTATGTAAAAATAAACACAACAGATAAAATAAATATAAGAAAGGATTTAGAGGTCTCTATGTGTCTTGAGATGAAGCTCTAAACTCTTCAGATGTAGCTAAGATGAGGTTTGAGTTCTCTTCTGGAAGTTGGCACTAAAACAGAGTGTCGTATTATGGCTTTCAGGTACAAGTAAGGTTCTATAGGTATATTCTTCTCCTTCTTTGATATGTTGAAGTAACTTTTCAATTTGATGTATATCTTGATTTAGATTAACCCATGTGTTCTTATTTTGTGCTTGCATTCAAAGTGGGTTCATGAGAGTCATGTATGTTCTTCTGTATGTCTCTCACATGGGCACGCCACACACCTTACTGCTTCTATCTGGAAAAATGCTTTTATTTTTGAGGGACAAAACAGAGCATGATATTTTCATGTGTATAGGTTCATCATACCTCATATTTTCTACTAAAATTACTAAAAAATATTATTAAATATATCAGTATCATTAAATGATTCAAATATGACCGTTAGAAATAATTTTAATAAATGAAAATTTAAACAATCTGTCAGTGACTCCTATGTCGGTGAGTTAGTCTATCGGTGAGTTATCCTATCAGTGAGACATCATTCAGTGACTCATATGCCGATGATACATCAGTTGGTGATTCATCATGTCGGTTAGACATTAGTCGGTGACTCGTCTTTTGGTGAGACACCATTCGGCGATTCATCATGTCGGTGAGTCAGTTCTTCTATCGGTTTTAGTGACTCATACTTAGATAATTTTAGATGTTATGTTTTTCTTACAGTACAGTAATGTAAGATTGTGTTAATACCAATAATTACACATAGATAATCAGTTATAAGCTTTTTTATAATTAAACAAACATAATTAGTTATATGACTTAAATGATCTGATAAACTAGAAAATATTTGACATGATTTAGGATCTGTCATGAGGTAAGATATGTGAAGTGTGATTAAGAAAAGATTTTTGATAGTGAGTTATGATATATGTTGTTATATATGACATGATTTGTGATAATTAAACCCATTATAGTGAGAGATAGTGGCCAACAATATCCTATGGGCCAACAATCTCCCCCTTTTTGATGATCACAGGTCATGGAATTATTAATCACCATTAGAGAATGGTTAAAATAAACAATATGATAAAGATTAATAGGATAAAAAAATAATTATGGGAAGTAAAATGTATCAGAGTAAAATAAATAATAATAATTCATAAATTTCTCCCCTATTTAAGTAAATAAGAATGCATTAATAATGCTTAAGAACCATTATAGAATGATTAAAATAAACAATCTAATAAAGATGAATAGGCTCAAAAATAATTATACAAAGTAAAATGTATCAGAGTAAAATAAAAAATAATAAGGCATCAATTTCTACCCTTTTTAAATAAAGAATAATGCATTAATAATGCTTTATAATTTTCTCCCCCTTTTGGGATTAGTAAAATGTGGAAGATTAAAAACTAAAAAGCAAAGTAGAAATAGAGAATTGTCAGTCATAATCAAATTACACTGAAAAAAAAGAGTATAAGAACTAATCCATATCAAAAAGAATAACTCCACACTACTTCTTAGGGTCAAGGGGTGCATTCCCCTTATCATATGGATAAATGGGAGATTCAGAAGGTGGTGGAGGAGAAACAGGAGCATATAAATGAATCTTCAGTGGAGGTAAAGGAATTCCTACTGGAACAGATAGTGCCTGGATTGGTTTGTGTTGGGATAATAGCTGAGGTTGAGTTTGTTCTGTGATAATAGGCTTGATGTGGGTTAGGTCTTGAGCAACCAACATTGGAGAAGAAGTCATTGGCGGAGCAGAGTGAATAGAAGCAGCAGCTGAAACAACTATGGCTTCACTCTGAACATGGAGATAAGGTCTCAACAGCCTGATAAATTCCTCAATGATTTCTCCTCCATGCTTCATTGATTTTTCAAAGTCATCCTTGTTCTCTGTAAATTTATTCAAGGGAGCAGTTAAATCCTTCGGTTTCTAAACCTGGTCTTTAAAGGAAACAGTCATAGGAGGTAATCTATGATTTTCCACTAAGTATTTGAAGTGACTGGTGAGCTTATTATTGGTATAGATCTTCTAAAAATACTTATTTACTTTCTTGGTAAGCTCTTCCTAAGTATCAAAGTCTCCCTTGGTATAAATCCTGACCATTTCTTGCACATGGTCAACATACTTGTCAAATTTTTCAAGGGTTTCTAAATTTGTGCCACTTGGAATTGCTTTCAACTCTTCCCTAACAACATCTTTGACGGCTACTAAATCTTTGGAGTGTGCATAAGCAGTTGTGGTTGAAGAAAATTTCACAATTTCCTTTACTTCCTTTCTTATTTTTTCAAAATCAGGAACTTTAAGATGAGAAACAGGATCTGAAAATCCTTTCATGACACTTTACATTGTAGTCTTGTACTTAGTGGTTAAAGCATTGATTCTAGTAGTTAATTTATTCATCTCGTTCCCAAGATTGGTGTTGTTTTCCATAATGGTTTCGATAGTTGTAATCAAATTTGGCTGAATTTCCTTTATCACCATCTGTGAGACCGAAACAACATCATCTTGAGATGCACTTGCTAAGGCAGGAATAGAACAAGAAGTCCCAGTTTTCCTTAAACCTTCAACCATAGACTAGATAGATTTTATGTTATCATTCAGCTTAGTGTTTTCTCTTTTAGCTTTATCAATATCATATTTCATATGAGATTGTATTGAATGTCTTACTGATGAACATATGTCTTCCTTGAATTTTTCCAAATCGGACTTAGTGACATAGTCACTGGGAAGGGTATCAGCCACTAATTCCCTTTCAATAGGTACAAAAACTTCATCATCTGAATCTTCATAATATAATCCCAGTGTCACATACCTAGGATTCCTTGCCCATTCAACCATTACATCACCATCTAGAGGAGTGAGAGTATCAAGACTTACTATTCCAAGTTGATGCTCTTCACCAGCTTGATCTTCTCTTTCTTGAGGCTCCCCCTCAGTGTCAGCCTTCTTGGAAGCTTTCTCCCCCTTAGTTTTATGTATCTTCCCTACATAAAAGATTGAGGAGCAGGTGACAACTCTTGATTTTGTTGATGTTCCCCAGGATCATCCACCTCAAATTTTTCAACTTGGCCATCTTCACTACCATCATCACCACCATTGTTGGCATGATCAAGTCCAGAATCACATCCATCACCATTTTCTTCATCCCCTTCCTCTTCTTCCTCTTATTTCTCTTCTTCATCTTCTTCCTCATTTCTAGAACCATCTGCCTTTCCTTATTCTCTTTGACCCCCTTCTTCTTCTTCTTCTTCTGATTCATTATATTCATACTCTACACTTCCACTCACTTTTTTTCCTCTTCGTCTTCATCATCCTTTAAAATTTATTATTTTTAAGGTGAAGACAATGGTGGACTAGTTTGTATATAGGTTACCTTAGGAGGACTTACAGTAACATCATGATCACTCATGTCATCAATAGAAGATCCTTCCCTGTCATCTCCAGCTTCCTCACCTCCTTGCTTATCAGATTAATTTTCTTCTTCATCAGACCAAGATACCTCATATCTCTTGGTTTGGTAGGGTGATCCATAGGATTGAATTTTTCATAATATTTCTCTTCATTACCAAGAAAACTTCTCTTCCATGGATTTTAATGAATATTCATTCTTCCACAAATAACCTTATTTAAACAAAGGGAACTGTATTCTGATATAGTTTCATCACTATCATCCACACAACCCTTTTCTTTCAACATATCTGATATCATCCTAGGGTAAAATAAAGAATTTTTCTTGCAAAGATTCACATTAACTCCATTCTTCAGCAAATAAACTAGGTAGACATCCAGGTACTTAAAAGAAGAAAATTATCCTTTCCTGGAACAAATTTGGTATTGGATGAACTTAAACAAGATTCTTCACTCTCCAAGCATCTCATTAGTAACTAGACTTTGAGGCTCTTCATTTTCAGTAAGTTCTTTCAAAGTATTACCAAGGCTGAAAATATCACTTTCAGGTGGACAAGTACCTTGATAGTCATCAAAAATTCCTTCATGGGGAAATTTGAGACATTCAACCCACTGCTTTGAAGAGAAATAAATCTTATTTCCTTTTACCATTTATTTTATCCAATAGGCATCACTTCCTTCCAGTAGAAATTTAGAATTCATGTAAAACTCATGTACCAGATTTGGATAATATTCTTTTCTATTCTCAGAAAACCACTGAATCCAACCCTAATCCTGTATAACATTCAGCAGCAGTAACTTTCTCTCCAACAACCATTCTGCAGATACCTCTTTTTCTAGAGTTACTATATGATTGGCCAGTGCTCAATATAATGGACGATAAGATCCACTAGACTCTTCTTTCTGCTTCTTACTGGGCGGTGACTTATCAGAGTATCCTTCAGCAGGTCGCTTTACCTTTACCATTTTGAGAGCTTGGTTAAAGGCCATAAGGTGAAAGATCAAGGGTAGAGTGAGCAACAGAAGTCTCAAGGTAAGTAGTAGAATGGAACAATTTGATTTTATATCATTTAGGGCTTAAATTGAGTGAAATTGTGAAATCGCAAACTCGGTTCCATAAATAAACAAAATAGAGTCATTTTAGTTAAAAACATAAAACAGTTAAAAGAGTGACTCATCGGTGTTAGCATGGAAAACGTGTTGGCATGACAAAAGTATCAGCATGACAGTGTTGGCATGACATTGTCAGCATGACATTGTCGGCATGACAGTGTCAGCATGACAGTGTCGACATGACAGTGTCGGCATGACAGATTCGGCATGATAGAGTCTGCATGACAACGTAGGCATGACAGGGTCAGCATGACAGGGTCGGCATGACAGATTTGGCATGATAGAGTCGTCATGACAGAGTCGTCATGACAGAGTCGGTATGATAGAGTCGGCATGACAATGTCGGCATGAAGGATTCGGCATGACAGTGTCGGCATGACAGAGTCGTCATGACATATTTTCTTAGTTTTGACAAAGGAGAAAGACTATAAGAAACTTATATATTAATCATTCCCAGCCCATGTCTGATGTAATTCATTATTTCAGAGTTCAATGGCTTAGTAAATATTTTAGCAAGATGATATTTAGTGTCAATAAATTCTAAAGTGATATCACCCTTTTGATAATGATCTCTCAAAAAGTGATGTATTACATCAATATGTTTTGTTCTAGAATGAAAAATTGGGTTCTTATAAATGTTAATAGCACTTGTATTGTCATAATTTATAGGTACATGTCTAAATTGATATCCATAGTCAAGAAGAGTGTGTTTTATCCATAAAATCTACGCACAATAACTACCATTGGCTAGGTATTTAGATTCAGTAGTAGATAATGAAATAGAATTTTGTTTCTTACTACACCGGTCCATGAAACCAAAGACTTTCCCAAAAAGTGACATGTTCCAGAGGTGATCTTTCTATCTAACTTTCATCCACCAAAGTTAGCATATTAATAACTCACTATATCAAGTGATTATCCATTAGGGTAAAACAAACCTAAATTGATAGTATGTTTTAGGTATTTGAAAAAAAATAGCATTTAAGTGAGATTCTTTGGGTTTAGCTTGAAAACGGGCACACATACACACACTAAACATTATATCTAGCCTACTGGAAGTCAAGTATAGCAAACTTCCAATCATTCCTCTGTAAGTGGTTTGATCAATAGATTTACCATCTTCATCAATATCCAACTTACAAGTAGTACTCATTAGAGTGTCACTACTTTTAATACTATCAAATCCAAATACTTTTAAAAGGTATTTTTTGTATTTACTTTGATTTAAAATGATACCTTTTATTTTAAAAAATATGAAATCCAAGAAAGAATTTGAGTTCGCCATCAAACACATTTCAAACTCACTTTGCATCATTTTAGAAAAATAAATAGATAAATAATTTCTTGAAGGTCCAAAAAAAATATCATCTACATAAATTTGAACTACTAAAACATCTTTATAAATTCTTTTTATAAATAGAGTAGGTTCATTAATTCCTTTTGTAAAACCTTTTGTAATGATAAAAGTACTTAGTCTATCATACCAAGCTCTTGGAGCTTGTTTTAAACCATATGGAGCTTTTGTTAATTTGAAAACATGATTTTGAAAATGAGGGTTTGTAAAACTAGGGGTTTTTCAATAAAAACATACTCAACTATATACCCATTTGGGAATTAAATTTTAACATCTATTTGATAAATCTTGAAATTAAGATGGGCAGCATAAGAAAGCAAGATTCTGATGGCCTCAAGTCTAACAACAGGTGAAAAAGTTTCTTCATATTCAATGCCTTATTCTTGACTATAACTTTGTGCAACCAATCTGGATTTATTTCTAACAATATTACCAAATTCATCTAATTTGTTCCTAAACACCCACTTAGTGCCTATGGTCAAGGTGTCTTTGGGTCTATCCACAAGTTTCCAAACTTTATTCCTTTCAAATTGATTAAGTTCTTCTTGCGTATCCATCACCCAAAATTCATCTTTAATTGAATAATTGATGTTTTAGGTTTGAGATGTGATAAAAATGATTGATGTTCAACCTGGTTTCTAAGAGAAGCTCTAGTTTGTGTCCCTTTATCTAAGTCTCCAACAACAGCATCTAAAGGATGGTTCTTGATAGTTCTAGTTGGTCTAGAAAAAGAGGGGATAGTAATTTCAGGTTAATCTATAGGTTCAGGTTCATCATGTCCAGAGTCTGAAGAATTTCTAGAACTGTTTGATATAACAGATTGCTTGAAAAGAGGATTATATGATTTTACATTTATTTCCATATTTGATGTATCATCTTCAAGGTTGTCTAGGGTGGTCTTAGGTTCATGTGGATTTGTTTCATCAAATTTGATATGCATAGATTCTTCCAAACACTTGGTTATTTTATTAAAGACTCAATAGGCTTTACTAGAGGTTGATTAACCTAAGAAGATTCCTTCATCGCTCTTAGATGCAGATTTTTCAAGATTGTCCTTTGTATTAAGCATATAGACTTTGCAACCAAAAACTTTGAAGTAACTAACTTTGGGTTTTCTATTATTCCACAACTCATAAGGAGTCTTCTTAAGGATAGGTCTAATTAAGACTATTAATTATGTAGAAATTTGTATTCACATCCTCAGCCCAAAAGTAAACCAGTAGATCATATTCATTAAGCATTGTTTAGGCTATCTCATGTAAAGTTCTATTTCTTCCTTCCACAACTCCATTTTGCTGAGGTGTCCAAGGGGCAGAGAAGTTATGATTATAGCCATTATGTGAGAAAAAAGATTCAAAGTCTTGATTTTCAAACTCATGTCCATGATCACTCTTTAAGGATTTTATTCTAAGTCCACTTATATTTTCCACTATTTTAGTATACTTGGTGAAGTAAGTACTTGCTTCACTTTTGTGTTCTAAGAAATAAGTCCAAGTTTATCTAGAAAAGTCATCTACAAGAACATAGACATAGTGCTTACCATTTAAACTATAAAATCTAGATGTTACAAAAAATTCCATGTGAACCAACTCTAAAGGTTGAGAATTTGAAACTTCTTTCTTTGATTTGAAATATATCTTGTGTTATTTACCCTTTTGACAAGGATTACAGACTTTTTCATTTGAAAACTCAAGTTTGGGTAGATCCTTGACTAGTCCTTTTTGAGTAAGATTTCTAAGAGAGTGTAAATTACAGTGTCCTAATATTTTATTCCAAATCCAAGACTCTTTATGAAAGGAACTTAAACAAGAAACATTTTGAGAAACTAAAGAATCTAAGTTAACAACATATACATTTTCATTTCTAAAATCAAAAAATACTAATTCATTTTTAGAGTTAAAAACATTGTAAGAATCATTTTCAAATTTAAAATGAAATCCATCATCACATAATTGTAAAATACTAATCAAATTATATTCCAATCCATCAATAAAAAGTACTTTAGAAATTAAAACTGAGTTAGAGTTACCAATCTGGACAAATCCAGTTATTTTTCCTTTAGCATTTTCACCAAAAGTGACATATCCACCATAAATCTTGACTAGGTTCTTGAAGATTTAATAGTATCCTATAATATTTCTTGAACATCCACATTCCAAGTACCACTAACTCTTTTAGGAGCTCTTTAGATAGCTTTCCTACAAAATAATCAAACAAAAACAGATTTTGGTACCCAGATTTGTTTGGGTCCAGTAAAATTAGTAATAAATGATTTAGGTACCCACATTTTCTTTATGGTTTTCCTATAATAATTATGTAAAATATTTTAAAAATAGACTCTATTTGGTCTAGAAAAACTAGAGGTAGTAAAATATTTTCCAAAATTGGAACTAGCAGCATAATTTTCATTTTTAGGTAGAAAAAACTGATTTTCTAGATTTGGTTACAAAATTTGTTTTAGATAGGTTTCTTTGTCCAGGATAATATCCAATACCATAAGTGTACATAGGAGCTATCTATTTACCAATCATCTGAGTAAGAGTATCTTTTCTATTGGTAAAATTTGCTAGATCTTTCTTCAATTGCTCATTAGAAATTTTTAGTTCATTGTTTTCTTTGATCATTTGAGCATTATTTTCCTTTGCAGTGGTAAGTTCATACTTAATATTTACAATGAGATCATGTTGTTTCTTTAAAGATTTATATTTACCTTTAAATTCATTTAATTTCTCTTCCATCATGTTACAATATTCAAATAGTTCATCACTTGTCATATTTTCATAGTCGCTTTCATCTCCAGAATAGTAAGAATTATGTACAGGAGAATCTAAGGTTACCTTAAATGTGTTTGTCATAAAACACATATTTTCCATGTAATCTCTCTCATCGTGAGAAGATTATGATTCATTGGATCTATCCTCAGAGGCACTCCATGTGGCCTTTATAGATTTCTTATACTTATTGTCTTTTTTTCATACATCTTTTTGTATTTTAATTTTGGACAGTCAACTTTGATATATACTCTCCTCTTACATTCATAGCAGAAAATGTCCTCTGATTTTTTATTTCTTTTCCAGTATTTTTTCCAGTTTCCCTTGTTATCATATCTTCCTTTATAATTGGGATTCCTAAAGAACTTATTCTTTCTATAGAATTTCTTGAATCTTCTGGCCAGCTGAGCCATCTCTTCATCACTATCTGATGTTGATTCATCATTACTGGAGATTTCAAGAGAGGATATCACCTTTTATTTTTCCTTATTCTTATAGGTATTAGTCTTAAAGACTAAAGATTTTCCCTTAGGTTCATCCTCTTCTTCCTGGTTTACTTTTATCTCTTCTTCATACATCATTAGTTTTCCAATGAGTTCTTTGACATGTAGTTTGTTGATGTCACATAATTCTCTAATAGAGAGAGAAGTTCATATCCATCTATCAGGTAAGCATATGAGAATCCTTATAATTTGTTCTTTGGTAGTAACCACTTTTCCCAGAGAGCTCATGGTTTTAACTATATCATTGAACCTAAGATACATGTCAGAAATAGGTTTATTAGTCTTCATCTTAAAGTTATTATATTTAATAGTATATGTATTAAGCCTCGTTTCCTTGACATTAGTTGTTCCTTAATGTGAAACAGCTAAGGTGTCCCAAATTTCAAAGGCAGTTTTACATACAGAAATTTTGTTGAATTCCTCATCTTCTAATGTACAATATAAATTATTCATGGATTTACAGTTATTACTATAGGAAACTTTATCAGTATCATCCCAAGTATTTATAGAAGTAGTAGGGATTTCATATTCAGTCTCTATAGTAGACCAAATCTCAAATCCCATACTCTCTAAATGCATTTTCATCTTAATTTTACATTGAGAATAGTTGGTTCCATTGAAAAATGGAGGTATGTTGGTAGCAGCACCTTCTAGCCTATTTTCCATAATAAAATTTTAGAAAAAGATTTTAAAGAGATAAAAGTTTAGTATTAATATAAATTTTAAGATCATTGAAATACAACTAAAATCACAGTTGAAAAGGTTTGAAAATGCTTTGAAAATAGAAAATTCCAAACCCTCTGATACCAAATGTTGGTCAGAGTAGAGTACTCAAGGGGGTGAATTGAGTATCTATAAAAATTTCTATTAAAAGTTATTATTTAAAATTACCCCAAATTTAATATTCAATTGACTAGTTATATAATAGTGGATTTATAAGAGCTTGATTGTTCGATTAACTTCTCATAAGAGTGATTATTTCTCAGTTGTATCAATTTGATAATTAATAAAACTTTTGAAACTATCCTAATGAGTCAATATTATTATAAACACTTACTAAGACTAACTATTATATTTCAATTTAGTTTTATGAAATATGTGATAAAACATAATAAAACTAAAAGTAAAAGCGCATCAAAAATGAAACAAGAGGTTCAGTCTCAAAAAAAGACCTAATTCTCTCCACTTGGTGATCACCTGCCACCAAGCAGTTTAAATTAATAAAGAGTTTGATCCACACCCTGGATCAGGTTTCACAATAGCACATAGGTTGTCTATGTCACAAGACCTCTACCACAATTCTTCGTGGGTACAAACTACCAGGTCACACAAGGACCTCTTCCACACTTATCTATGGGAGTAAAAAGGTGTAAAAAGGTATGAGTGGAAGGATATATTGTATCCTTTAGTTTGATATAGGAGACAGTGTGTTCTTTACAGACAGATACACACAATGCTCAAAAGTATGTAAAAATGCATGCAACATAGCAAATAAATATGTGAAATGATTTAGAAGGCTCTGTGTGTCTTGAGATGCAGCTCTAGACTCTTCAGATGTAGCTGATATGAGGTTTGAGTCCTCTTTTGGAAGTTGAAACTAAAACATAGTGTCGTATTTTGGCTTCCAGGTATAAGTATGGTTTTGTAGGTATATTATTCTCCTTATTTGATATGTTGAATTAGTTTGTCAATTCGATGTACAGATTTATTGTGATTTCCCCATGTTTTCTTCTTTTGTGCTTGAGTTCATAGTGGGTGCATGAGAGTCACAGATGTTCTTTTTTATGTCTCTCATGTGGCCACGCCACACACCTTACTGCTTCTATCTTCAAAAATGCTTTTATTGAGGGCCGACATAGATCATGATATTTCCATGTGCATAGGTTCATCATACCTCGTATTGAATACTAAAATTCCTACAAAATATTATTAAATATTTCAGTATCATTAAATGACTCAAATATGACCGTTATAAATAATTTTAATAAATGAAAATTTAAACAGTTTTTCGGTGACTCCTCTGTCGGTGAGTCAGTCTATCGGTGAGTTTTCATGTTAGTGAGACATCAGTTAGTGAATCATCTGTCGGTGATACATCAGTCGATGAGTCATTTTGTCGGTGAGACATCATTCGGTGACTCATTTATCAGTGAGACATCATTCAGTGAGTCGTCTTGTTGGTGAGTTAGTTCTTCTGTCGGTGTCAGTGACTCATACTTAGATAATTTTAGATGTTCTATATATCTTACAGTACAACAATATTAGAATGTGTTGATACCCATAATTACACATAGATACTTAGTTATAAGCTTTTTTATACTTAAACAAATATAATTATTTATATGATCGAAATGATCTGATAAACTAGAAAAGCTTTGATATGATTTAGGTTTGTCATGAGGTAATATATGTGAAGTGTGATTAAGAGAAGATTTGTGATAATGAGGTAGAATATATGTTGTTGTATATGATATGATTTGTGATAATTAAAATCATTATAGTGAGAGGTAGTGGCCAACAATATCCTATGGGACAACATCATGAAATGTGAAGAGAATCGTAAGGATGCATCTACCAAGGGATTTCTCAGTAGTTGAATGAAAAATATAACTTCCTAAAAGATCTATCATGAACATTTTCCTGAACAGTGTAGTAATCATCCGTAGCTAAATCCAATACACAGTGTGCTCGGTATGAATCAAAGTGTATGTTTTTAGTTTATAATATTTTGTGATCCTTTAAAATTCATGTCTTCTAAACTATCATGATTTAATCCATGACTCTTGATTATGATCTATGATATGCAAGGTGTGAATTTTTGATGTTAATATCACCTTCTAACATCTTTATGCTCATGTTATCCTTATATTATCATTGATATCTCCCTTTTTTACACTTATTTAGCATCTATGATCACCCTTTATTATATTTCATATCCTTAGGTTATGAATAATGGTTTTAGAAATGATATGTCTAAAAAGGTTTCTGGTAAAAAATAACATAATGAGAGACTCTTATGAACTAGTTATTTATATTTTCATATTTCAAAAATGTACTAGTCCTAAAATATTTTGGCATAGATCATTATGTTATGTAAGGAATATTAATCTACTAAGATGTGATATCTATTTATGAAATATCTGGGTCAATATAGTTTGTATCAGAGCAACTAACATACTCAAAATCGAGCAAATGCATTCAGTTGTTTTGATACTTTAGAGAAACGATCCTCATTTGAGACGTTTAAGAATCAACTCCACCTCAATATGACGCATGATGTGACCGATATGACTCAAAGTGTCTTTTTATTTAAAATTGACATTACTTTTAGTAAAAAGAACAAGTGACATACTGAAAACTGATCAAATGAATTCGGATTGTTTTGATACTTTAGGAAAACGATCCATAAGTCATTTTTGATGTGTAAAAATTAACTACACCTCAATCTGACGCATGTTGTGAATGATATGACTTTAAGTGTGTATTTTTATATTAAATTGACATTAAATTTAGCAAAAAGAACAAGTGATATACTGAAAACTGAGCAAACGCATTTGGATTGTTTTGATACTTAATAAAAACAATCCATGAGTCATTTTTGAAATGTAGGAATCAATCACACCTCGATCTGATGTACAGTATGACCGGTATGACTAAAAGTGTATGTTACCAGTTTAAAATTGACATTTTAGCTCGAAACATGTCACTCACTGAAATCCAAGAAAACATGCTCAGATTGTCTTTATAATTTAGGATAGTGATTAACAATTTATTTGTGATGTTTATGAAGTAGTATCATGTCAAACCAATGCACAATGCGACCGGTATGACTCAAAATGCGTGTTTCCAATTAGAAATGACATTTTAGTAAAAAAACACAATTGGCATACTGAAAACTGAGAAAAAACATTCGTAATATTTTGATACTTTAGGAAAATGATATATAAGTTATTTTCGATGTGTAAGAATCAACCGCGCCTCAATATGATGTATGGTGTGGCTGGTATGACTCAAAGTGTCTCTTTTTATTTAAAATTGATATTAATTTTAGTAATAAGAACAAGTGACATACTGAAAACCAAGAAAATGAATTCGGGTTATTTTGATAATTTAGGAAAATAATCCATGGGTCGTTTTTATATGTAAGAATCAACCACACTTCAATCTGACACACGGTGTGAACGGTATGACTTTAAGTGTGTATTTTTATATTAAATTGACATTAAATTTAGCAAAAAGAACAAGTGACATACTGAAAACTGAGAAAATGCATATGGATTATTTTGATACTTTAGAAAAATGATAAATGAGTCATTTGTGGCATGTAGGAATCAACCATACCTTAATTTGATGCATGGTGTGGCTTGTTTGACTAAAAGTGTTCGTTGTCAGTTTAAAATGGACATTTTAGCTCAAAAAGTGTCACTCGCTGAAAACCAAATAAACGCACTATGATTGTATTCATAATTTAGTAAAGAGATTAAAAGTTAATTTGTGACATGTATGAAGTAGTCTCACATAAAACTGACGTGTGATGGGACCGGTATGACTCAAAATACATGTTTCCAGTTTGAAATGAAATTTTAGTAAAAAAACACAACTGACATACTTAAAACTGATTAAACGCATTCGGATTGTTTTGATACTTTATTAAAATGATCTATAAGTCATTTTTGATGTTTAGGAATAAAATTAACCTCAATATGATGCATGGTGTGTCCAATATAACTCAAAGTGTCTCTTTTTATTTAACATTGGCATTAAGTTTAGTAAAAAGAACAATTGACATGCTGAAAACTGAGAAAACAAATTTGGATTGTTTTGATAATTTAGTTCAATGATCCATGAGTCATTTGTGACATGTAGGAATAAACCCCACCTCAATACGATGCATGATGTGACCGATGTGATTTTAAGTGTGTATTTTTATATTAAATTGACATTAAATTTAGCAAAAAGAACAAGTGACATACTGAAAACCGAGTAAATGCATTTGGATTGTTTTGATATTTTAGGAAAACGATTCATGAGTCATTTGTGACATGTAGGAATCAACCACACCTCAATCTGATTCATGGTGCGACTGGTATGACTAAAAGTGTTTGTTATCATTTTAAAATTGTTATTTTAGCTCAAAACGTGTCACTCATTGAAAACCAAGAAAACACACTCTGGTTGTCTTCATAATTTAGGACAGCGATTCATAAGTCATTTGTGATGTGTATGAAGTAGTATCGTGTCAAACCGACGCGTGATGCAATCGGTATGACTCAAAATGCGTGTTTCCAGTTTGAAATGACATTTTAGTAAAAAACACAACTAACATACTGAAAATCGAGTAAACGCATTCGAATTATTTTGATACTTTAGGAAAAGAATATGTAAGTCATTTGTGGTGTTTAGGAATAAATTTTACCTCAATATGGTTCACGTTGTGGACGATATAACTCAAAGTGTATCTTTTTATTTAAAATTGACATTAATTTTAGTAAAAAGAACATGTGACATACAGAAAACCGAGTAAACGTATTCGGATTGTTTTGATAATTTAGAAAAAATAATCTATGAGTCATTTGTGATCTGTAGGAATAAACCCCACCTCAATATGATGCATGGTGTGACCACAATAACTCCAAATGTGTCTTTTTATTTAAAATTGATATTAATATAAGTAAAAAAGAACAAGTGATAGTCAGAAAACCGAGAAAACGCATTTGGATTATTTTTATACTTTCAGAAAATGATTCATCAGTCATTTGTGATGTGTAGGAATCAATCATACCTCAATCTGATGCATGGTGTGACCGGTATGACTAAAAGCAACCGTTATCAATTTAAAATTGACATTTTAACTCAAAATGTGTAGGTCACTGAAAGCCAAGTAAACGCGCTCCATTTGTCTTCATAATTTAGGATAGTGATTCACAAGTCATTTTTTACATGTATGAAACACTCTCACATCAACCTGATGCATGATGCCTGTCATGACCCGACCCGTACCGAGGCTCAAGCCGCAACTACCCCAAGCCCGCCTCCATAGGCCAGGGGCTGGCGACCAGCGCCGAAGGCACAATAAACTACGGGAGGCCTTTGCCTAAGAAACTGTACACACACATGCAGCCAACTCAAAGCAACAGTGCAGAGAAAAGAAAGCAAGATACAACACTGCTATAAAAAGGGGAACCAACATACATGCATCGACCTCTAACTAGCACAAGTAAAGTGCTGACAAGTAAACTGAACAGTAAAAGGGGAAAAACATGCGCCCATTCAGAAAGGTGCCACAACCCGGAAACAGGTAAAACAAAGGTAAACCACTGGTGAGTCTCACACCTAGGAAGTCCTGCTACGACCACTGAACGCAGCCCAAGCTCATGTGTCCTCTACGCTCCTCTGTAGTCTCGACCGACCTGTCTGTCGTCTGCAAGGGCACACCAAGTGCGGGCAAAGCCCGAGCAGGGGTGAGTATAAAAATACTTAGTAGGATGCCCCAAAATCTCGAGGGAGCAACAAGGAAGGTACTAAAATGGTGAGCAGTAGATGGAGCAAAGAACAGTGTAAGAGTACAAAAGATAGAGAGAGAGAGTGCAGATCAACCCAACAAGAGAAAGGAAGCAGACTCTTCCAGACGCAAGGAGCTAGAGACGGTGAGAAGACGAACTTCTTGTCGAGTCTTCGCTACCTATAGCAGGAGAGTAGACTCGTCCAACCAAGAGGAGCTAGACACGGAAAGCACGTGGCATACCTCGTGCGTCTTCGCCCCTCCAAGGAGAGTAATCAAACCCAAGGAGTGGGAACAACAATAGGATGTGTATATATATACTCAACGAGAAACCCAAATGAGTATGTAAGGGGAATCTCTATCTCGAAGATCAGCCCAAGAAGAGTCACCAACAGTTCAAAGGATATCCAACACTAAACCCAACCGTCCTGCACGTTAACCTAGGAGGTACAAGTCAAAGGGGATCAATCACCGCACCTCGATATTATCCACTTTGGGTGGCACTGACTCGCCCGCACGGCTTTTAGGTCGCTTCACAAGGACGTGTATCGGTGGGAAAAGCACCCCTTGTCCTCGTATGCTCTAAGGTCACGTCAAAGATGTCACATCACTGACCCGTACAACCAAGGGTCTCGCTCCGATAGTCATGGAGAAAAAGTCACCGAGTAGCCTCATAAGAAGGCCTAAGTCTGAAATGTCAACGGGTGACCCACTGCCCAGCCCTGCTGGAGGATAAACCCTAATACCTCATCAGGCGACCCACTGCCCAGCCCTGCTAGAGGGTAAACCCTAATACCTCATCAGGCAACCCACTGCCCAGCCCTACTGGAAGGTAAACCCGGAACAAGTCGACAGGTGACCCACTACCCAGTCTCTGCTGGAGGGTAGACCCGGAACACGTCAACAGACGACCCACTGCCCAGTCTCTACTGGAGGGTAGTACTAAAAGAAGTCGACAGGCGACCCACTGCCCATCCCTGGTGGAGGGTAGACCCTAAGAAGTCGACAGGCGACGCACTGCCCAGTCTCTGCTGGAGGGTAGACCCGGAATAAGTCGACAGGCGACCCACTGCCCAGCCCTGCTGGAGGGTAGACCCTAAGAAATCGACAGGCGACCCACTGCCCAGTCTCTACTGGAGGGTAGACCCGGAATAAGTCGACAGGCGACCCACTGCCCAGCCCTGCTGGAGGGTAGACCCGGAATAGGTTTTCAGGCGACCCACTACCCAGCCCTACTGGAGGGTAGACCTGGAAATGGGTCTGATAACTCAGCACTACAACTGACATCACCAGGTGTTACCAACATCGTTATCGTGCGTTGGTTCAGAGTGCGTCAAAGGAACCTCCGTCCATCACCCTTCCATGTTTCCACATTTAATACGATCACGTAAGAGGATCCGCTCGACTGAACAGATTACACTGTTGTAATCCCCATGGAAAAACACGCGAGATAGACTACTTACTCGCTGAAAACGGGCTCCCGTTAAAAAAGGTAATATTCACCGTAACCAGCCCGAGTGGGGCCCACACCACGATCGCAAAAAAGATCAGGCGAACTGCGCCATTACGATGCTCTCGGAAAACCACATCAAAATGACTACTCATACGCCTCAAACGGGTGTCGGAAGAAAAAGGCGCAGTACGCTGCACACAGCTCAAGAGACGGCTCGTGGGGCCCACGCCTCAACTCCAGTTTCAATGCCTGAAACCACCCCAGTCAGTTTCGCCTCGGTGCCAGGGTCACAATGCCCTTGACGGCGCCAAAAACGGACCCCGGATGCAGAAGCTGCAATTCCCCGCGTTATACGCAAACGGGGCCCCGTGGTCCCCGCACTTTGAGCCCGAATTTAGGCGGGTGGATTGCGCCGTTGCAATCCTCTCAGAAAAACACTCAGAAATAAGTACTCAAACACCACAAACGGGTGTCAGGTGAAAAGTGGGATTTCACCGTAAAACGTGCGAACTAGGCCCTGTGGGGCCCGCACCTTATCTCCAACCCGAACGCTTCAGGAAGCATCTCAAAAAGTCCGCACGAGGTCTGGGGTGACGCTGCCGCTGACGGCGCGTCAATCGGACATCCCA
This sequence comes from Viscum album, assembly GCA_963277665.1. Lineage (NCBI taxonomy): Eukaryota > Viridiplantae > Streptophyta > Magnoliopsida > Santalales > Viscaceae > Viscum > Viscum album. Next base: position 1,826,569,657 of record OY728147.1, read on the forward strand.
AGCAGGAGTTAGGTCCGACGCAACAATTAATTAATTAATTCCTCACATTTAGCGTTTCTTGCTACCGAGCAACGAAACCAACCCGCAAAGGTTCCAAACGAACTTCGGAAGGTCCGTCTCAACTCCGGGACCACAGTGCCTATGATGGCACGTCAAACGGACGTTCGGCTCGTGAGCCACGTCCGTCGCAACTTTAATAATAATTTATTATTATTAAATTAAAACTCCTCGGGTCACCCGCCTTTGGGCGCATAACCGAAAAAAACCCCGAAACATACTTTATAAGGTCTGCCTTGTCGATATGGTCTCCCAGCCGCAGACGGCGCGTCAAACAGACGCGCCGTTTGGAAATTACGGCCCCCCGAATTTAAGGGGGTCCAACCGGGCCGGTTCGGACCGGCCGGCCCGGTCCGGACCGCCGGCCCACGGCCCAGCCGCGGGTCCGGTTGAACCCGCCGCAGCCCGCTGGCCGCGGCCCGCCTCAAACCACCGGACCCTCGGGTCCGGTTCTTCAAACAGACCGACCGAAGGCCGGTCTCCTCAGGTCGCCCCAGCAGGACCCGCAAACAGCGGGTCCTTGTCCACGCCGCACGCCCGAGGCGGTCAACGCCTCGGGTTCCTCCGCCGAGCGCGACAGCCGCCCGCGCTGCCTGGCTCAGCGCTCCGCCGCACCGGCAGCCGCCTGGTGACCCCAGTCCCCCGCTCCGCTACGGCCCGCCGAACAGCCCTCCGGCCTCGCCTTCCCGCAGGAGCCGCACGCCCAGCCGCTGGGCTTCGCGCTCCGCCGCACCGGCAGCCGCCTGCTCCGCTCGACCACACCCCGGTGACACCCGCCGCCACCTCCGAAGCCCGGCGTCGCCCCTGCTGCACCGCGCCGAAGCCCCGAACCACTCCTCGCCTGAGCGTCGTGCTTCCGGCCGCGACCGCTGCCCGACGCCCGGACCCCCACTGCGCCTCCCCGAGCTCCGGCCACCACCCTCGCCGGAGCCGGGACTTCCGACGGTCGTCGCCACCACTCTGGTGGCCCGATTTCAAAACCAAACGCGGGTTCGGGTTCCTCGGGACGAGGCCTTCGCAGGGCTCACCTTCGTTCGTCGATCCGACGAGATTTGGCGCGTTCGAGGTTTTGGACGAAGAACGCTCAAGAACGGGTTTTAGAACGGGGCTCGGACGATGGTCGTGTTCGTTCGGCCATTGTTCCGATTCAAGAATTGCAAAGAATAAACAATGAAATTGAAAGAAACACCGAAATTGACGAGGGTGTGGAAATTTAGCAGAAATCCTACCTCAAATCGCTCGTTCGTCGTTGGCGACGCGTCCACAACGCTCCCGCTCTGATCCGCCAAGGCTCCGGCGGAGATCGCTCCTCGATTCGTAGAAGAACGCCGAAGGACGCCGAAGAACGTGAGATAGAGAGAGAGGGGGGAGAGGGGGAGAGGGAGAGAGATGGGTTGTCTCCTCTCAAGCGAATTTATAAAAAAATTCACTGAAACTCTCTCAACGGGCGCGGATTCTGCAACCTCTGCGCCCGCCTATTTTATATCACGCCTAGGCAAAACACCCCATTTCGAATTCAACGGAAGTCTCAGATTTCTATTCTGAGACTTCTTTTAAAAGTTATTCAAAAGAATGTCAGTGATAAAAATCTCTAAGTGGTCATTTCGAAAAGACCATTTTGCCCCTCAGTGACATTTCTCACAGCAGGCCCGCGCCCGCAACTTTTACACCCCGCCTAGGGTAAACGACATGCTCCGGACTCAACGGTGCCCTCGGTTTTCTTATCCGAGCAACCGTTTGGGAGTTATTCAGGTTTGAGCTATTAAATGAATAATTTAATTTAATTTATCCATTTAACACACCGCTAACGAGCGAGGGGTCCGAACGTCCCACGCCGACTTATTTTACGTCGCACCTAGGGTAAACACCGCGTTTCGGACCCAACCGTGGTCTCAGATTTCCAATCCGATCAACCATCTAAGAGATATCACATTTTCTTTAGTTAACCACGCGTGCGTAATATAAAAACACATTTTTATATAATTAATTCCGAGCACACCGGGTCTCGGAATTGCACGCCGTCTGAACGCCCTACTCTGGAATGACATCAAGAAATTTTTCAAAGTCTCAGAGTCCCAAAACCTGGGTTCTTACAATGCCACTAGTATGACTCATAATGCGTATTTTGAGTTTGAAATGACATTTTAGTACAAAATAAAACTGACATACTGAAAACCAAACAAACGCATTCGGATTGTTTTGATACTTTAGGACAACGATCCATCAGTAATTTGTGACATGTAAGAATCATCTGCACTTCAATCTGACGCACGGTGTGACCGGTATAAATCCAAATGTGTCATTATTTAAATTTGATATTAATTTTAGTAAAAGAACAAGTGACATACTCAAAATCAAACAAACACATTCAGATTGTTTTGATATTTTATAACAATGATCCATAACTCATTTGTGACGTGTAGGAATCAACCTCACCTCAATACGATGCACGGTGTGACCGGTATAACTCAAAATGTGTCTTTTATTAAAAATTGACATTTTATTAATGTATTATTTCATATTAATGTTTAACTGATTTCTTTATAGTATTACTAACATAATATTTGTTTTCTTATATATGTGGAATCTTTTGCTCGAGTTGGGATGATTTGTTTGGAAACTGATACCATGGGAGGATATTTTTTAGAGGGGATCACGGGCGTCAAAAGATGAAACATTAATGTTTTTAACTATTTATTGGATAATTGTAAATGTAACTATATGAAACATTGTTTGGAATGTATATAACAGTGTTTTTTGTATATACCATGGGTGGATATTTTTGTATTCATGAAGTCAATTAAATGTATATAACATTGTTTTCTAGGTGCGCTGTATATACCTGCAGGTTTTTGCTGAGTGTGTTGTTACATTAACACCACATTGCAGCCAGCTTGGCCTTTATCAGCGCTATTTCGAATGTTGATAAAGGGGGTCCTTTATCCATGCTAAATAGTGCTGATAAAGGAGGGCTTTTATCGTCACTTTTTTAGCGCGAATAAAGAACTCCATTTATCAGTGCTTTTTTAAAGCTAATAAAAGGGACCCCCTTTATCATCACTGTGATTATCATCACTTTTTAGCATTGTTAAAAGCCATTTTGCATGCTGTTAAAGGGAATATGTGTAGACTGAGGCTCCAAGGTACAATGATTTGATTGAATTGATTAATGAGCGCCCATGTGATGTAAAGTTTTAAACCCCTTATAGTATACGGTTCGGAATTCTGGCGTGGGGCGAAGCAGGTTTGGTGTATTGGTGCCATAGTAGAAATCGAGAGCCCATGGAGCTAATTGATAATTGTTTATTTAAAAACCTCTTTACTTTCACTGTCTTGTTTATTGTTTATTTGTACTTCTGCATACACTGAAATTAGACTGGATATTGTTGTAGACACCGTTGGTGGTGGCCTACTGAGTTGTACTCACACTTTGTTCGGGTCTGCGTTGGGTACCCGAGTAGACTTCATATTTGCTTGACTAGATAGGGACAAGGGGTCTGCGACAGATGGTTGACTTGGAATGGAGTATGGACGAGGGAACCAGACATGCCTTCGGGACCTGTTGTGGGGATCGCCTTTAGTGTCTTAATTTGGTTTCTCTTTTGGCACTTTAGACTGTCATGATATGTCATGTTTACTGTATTGGTTTGCTGGTACTTCCTTGGTTTGGGATTGTTGTATGTGATGCTTTAGTATTTATTATTATTGTGTGTCGATGTTTAATTTGATTTTTTGTTGATGTTTTACTTTGATAAAGAGTGTATAGTCTCCCCGTATGTTTCATTAGACCATCACTGCTAGTCGGCAGCTTCTGACGTACGGGGAGACATGCTTGAGCTCATGTGACAAACCTACTCAGGGCACCGGTTTAGTGGCACTCGGGTCGGGACGTTACATGTGTAAATACATTTATCTTATATATGTTTGTATATTTATATGTGCGTGTTTCAATATATATGTATGTATATATATCTTAATATATATTTGTTGCAAAATGTGTATGTGTGTGTATCTATATATTTGTGTGTGTGTACACACACACATATTTGTATAGGTGTGTGTCTATATATGTGAGTGTGTATATATTTTAATATACATTTGTTTTAATGTATATATGCATATACACACACACACACACACATTCCCATATGCAAATATATATATACACACACACGCGCGCGCGCGCTTTTTTGCAATGGATATACATTCAAATATATATACATACATACATACATATATATAAATATATAAATACATCATTATATAATGTATTTAAATATATTTATATTAATATAAATTTTCTATTTCTCTATTATATAAATTAAGAAAATAAGATTGATAATAATTTTTTGTTTTAATATGATTTTTATTTTAAAATATTCATTTTATATGTAATTTTTTTAATATATTTAAATATTTATGTTGATATTTTATAATAAATAATAATATATATATTATATATAAACATAAACACACATGTGATTATGTATTTGTATTATAAATTATATGATGTGAATATAAATATATAAATTTAAATATGGATTATATTTAATGTACTTATATAATTCATATTAATATATTCAATGCATTCATATTAATATATTTAAAAAGACCGAAAATGATGGGAATGTAAGATCGGTGGTGAGTAAAGTCAAGGCCATAAATATAGAAAAGGAAATGTATCTGCGGCAAAGGCGGACGGCTCGTAATTATTTTAATGAGAATCAAACAAAACACGTGAGGAAGTGGAAGAAAAACTTGTTTAAGAATTTGAGAACCACAGAATAAATGGGTTGTCCCTGAGGGGTTTGTTCCTTTGGCGGGACCCCTAAAAACCTGAGTCGTATGGGTCCGAACATTTCCCACTATCTATTGTCTGACCCACTTCATTTACTCGTCCAACTACATCGCCTTAAATTTCAAATCCATATTAATTTATCATAACATAAATTTTGTATCAACAATTTATCACTTAAAATTAGTAATTTGCAAGCGATCAATGGGTTTCTCAATGTCATGCGAAACAACAATAAAGTAAAAGTAAATTATATTAATAAACATTTATATAGTGTGCCACTCTAATGTCCATTGAAACAACAATCATGCAAATGTGAATTATATTATTGAACATTTATATTGAAACTCATTCATACACGCATTATTACAGATCGCACGCTATTCAGCGCTACTTAAAAAAACGCTGATAAAAATAATACTTTTAACAACGTTAAAAAACGTTGATAAAATAGTACATTTTGTCATCGCTTCTTTTAGCGCTGATAAAAATGTTACTTTATCGATGCTTTTATCACCACCGATAAAATCTCCACATTTAACACTGTGAAAAAAACTATGTTAAAGAGCACAGTGAAAAATTTAATTTATACATGCATATTTATATATTTTAAAATAAGATTTATATTACAATAAGTATATATATGTAAATATAAGATATGAATATGATTTATATATCTTTTAATAAAAAATTATTATCAATCTTATTTTTATAATTTCATATATAAAAAAGTATTAAATTTATGTTAATCAATAAAAATGTTTAATATTATATTTATATTTATTAATTACAAATTGTATATATATTTAATATAAATATGATATATTAATATTTTATTTAAAAATATATATAAATGAATATATTTATTTAAATATATGATTCATGTTTGAATTTATATATTTATATTTATATTAACTAATTTAAAATATATGTACATGTATTTGTAGTATATGTATGCATGCATGCATGTGTATGTATGTAGATGTATGCGTATGTCTATACGTGCGTGTATGTATGTGTTGTATGTGTATGAATGTGTTGTGTGTGTGCGTTAATGTTTGTACGTGTATATATGTATGTGTGTATGTATATGTGCATATGTGTGTGTGTGGATGTACATGCATGTGTGTGTGTGTGTGTGTGAAATGTGTATGTATGTATGTGTGTGTATGTTTATGTGGTGTGTGCATGTATGTATGTGTATGTATGCACATCTGTATGTAATTGTATGTATGTGTGTGTGTGTATACATATGTGTATGTGTACGTGTATGTATATGTATATGCATGTATGTGTATGTATGTTTATGCACATGTGTATGTATGTGTATGTGTATGCATGTGTGTGTATATGTATACATAGGTGTACAGGTATGTGCATGTATGCGCATGCGTATGCGTATGTGTATGTGTCTATGTGTGTGTGTGTGTATGTATGTGTACATGTATGTGTATGTGTATGTGTATGTATGTTTATTTTAAGATATTGTCTTTTCAGGTACGTCGCTCCTTAAGTTTCGGAAAACCCTTTGGGGACTAGTTGTCCTTTATTGAGCCTTGGTTGGTGAGTATCAAGCGAGTTAGGCTGGTTCTGGGTAAGTGCGACAGAGGTGTAGAATGGCAAGGTGCATAGTGAATTTACGCCGTAAATTATATATTTATGATGAAAATTCATCGGGTCAACTCGGTAAAACCAAAACAAGTCATGAATTTGTCGGGCAAGCCGGGAATCGTAAATTATAAATTTACAACGTAAATTCAATTTATTGCCGGTTTTTAATTCCAGGTGATTAGTTTTTCAACGTATGCGGGAATCGAGGGATTCATGACGTAAATCCCCTATTTACATCATGAATTAGCAACACTCATCCAGTTTTTAACTCTTTAATGGCGTGTCGCGCGTTCTGAAAACGCGATATGCCCTTCTCGCTCTCTCTCTCTCTCTCTCTCTCAAATTTTAGACCTTCCAGCGTCGACAAAAGATACTTCCCCTTCAAACCAGAAGCTCGTTCCGTCAAATCATTGTGTTTCAGATCAAGAGTTGAAGGGAAGAAATGAGAAACCCAACCTTACCTCAGACGTTGAGAATTGTCGGCATCCACTTTGCTTTGAGGTAGGTGGTCTAGAACAACTCCCTAAAAGTTTGTTTTCAATTCTCTAGTATAAACGATAATTGTGATCATGCTGGCATCCCATGCGCGCGACATGAATAATTGAATAAATCACTATTTGATGATAATCTTATGTTGAGACCTCTCATTAGATCTGTCAGGTCCATTGGCGCTGAGACCGGGCTCGCAGCCAACTGCGAGGTGAATCTACCCTTGAATTGGTGATGAATTGGTGGCCTTGTTTAATGTGAAATTGGCATAACAAGTGAAATGTGATAATTGGTAATTTGGCTCAACGGAACAAAAGGTTGTTAATCGGTAATTAGATGACATGTTTAACCTGTTGGATGTGTGCCCATGTGTTATATTGGCTTGGCTTATTGTCTTGTTATGACTTCTAGATATGTTATAATGCTTAGAGGGCTCTTCCCGGATATGGTGTAATGCTTAGAGGTCTCCACCCTGATATGTTGTAACGCTTAGAGGGTGCTACCCGAATATGGTGCAATGCTTAGAGGGCGCTGCCCGAATATGTTGTAGTGCTCAGAGGGCTCTGCCTGGATATACTGAAATGCTCAGAGGGCTCTGCCTGAACATGCTGAAATGCTTAGAGGGCTTCACATGGTTTTCCTATGATGATTTGTGGGTTATACCCTAGAAAAGTTACGAATATGTTTGCATGGTTTCGTGACATACTTAAAGATATCCAACATCATGTTGAAGCAGGTTTGGCTAGCCTTGGGTGTTAACCCAGAGCTGAAGGGTTAGCAGATCTATTCTATGAGCTGTATTAATTTATTAAATTAATACCCATGTTTATCGCATTATAGTAGGCACTACATTCTCATATTGGAGTTTTTAGACATTGTGGTGTCAACCTACTGAGTTGTACTCATACCATGTTCGGGCCACAGTTTGGTACCCGAGAAGATTTCATGAATGTAGGTATGGACAAGGGCAAGGGGCCCTGTTGTTGATTGTTTCTTGCTGGATGGGTTGGAGTTTGGAGATGAGGTTGATATGGTGTTGGAGTTGATATCACATGACCAACTGTTTATATTTTGATTATATGAATATTCAATGTTTTCAATATTAATAAAATATCTTGTTACATATTCTTCATTGTTTTGCATGACTTTAATGTAATAATGTTCTAGAGTATTCATCGTACTGATAAGGTCATAGCAATTCCCCGCTATGATGAGAACTTTGAAATGATACAACGATCACTACTGCAAATATAGTATTTATCAGTGCTAGAAAAGGACATTAACAGTGCTAGAAAAGCGCTGTTAATCGGGGCGAAGATAAAGGGAGTCCCTTTTATCAGCACTCAGAAAAACGCTGATAAAGACCCCTCTTATCAGCGCTAAAAAAAGCACTGATAAAAAGGCCATTTATCATTACTTTTTTTAGCGCTGATAAAAGTAAAAATAAAAATAAAAAAAAAGTTAAAAAGAAAATACAATGCTCGGGGTGCTTTTAACAGCGCGCCCCCTTTTATCAGCGCTAGGCGGACCCCCTCCCACTCTCCATGCGTTGCACTTGCCAGCGCATCCCCCACTTACCCGCGCACCCCTGCTTCCACCCGAACTCGAACCCGAGACCTCTCCCCTCACGCGCCTACACCTTTACCACTAAGCTATTTAGTTTTTTTCTCTATTTAATGATATATCTATTTATATATATATATATATATAGTTATATTTATTCATATATTAATATAGATTCATATTAATATAAATATATTTAGTTATATTAATACATATATATTTATCCATATATTAATATATATATATATATTTGTATATTAATATATATTTATTTTTATTTATATATATATATAATTATATTTATTCGTATATTAATATAGATTCATATTAATATAAATATATTTAGTTATATTAATACATATATATTTATTCATATATTAATATATATATATTTATTCGTATATTAATATAGTTATTTTTTTCGTATATTAATATAGATTCATATTAATATAAATATATTTAGTTATATTAATACATTTATATTTATTCATATATTAGTATATATATATATATTTATTCATATATTAATATATATTTTTATTTATTTATATATATATATTTAGTTATAATTTTGTATCCGTATATTTATTTGTATATTAATATATATTTATAAGATTAGTTTTAAATACATTTATGAAATATGTTTTTTTATGCGTGTTTATAAATAAATAAATACATACATACATACATATATACAACACACACACACACATATTTACGAATAAATACATATATGTGTATCTGAAAAGCCATAGAATGTTAAAATGACCATAAATTTTAATCCAAAAGTCCGTTTCAACTCCACAACTAGTCAAATCGAAGAAAATGAAACAATCTTCGATATGATATGTGGTACAGGACTAGCGGACATCCAGGTCAGAAGTTATACCTATTTGAATGTTAAAAAATTGGGAAATCCCGACTAAAAACTCAATTTGGAGGCCTTTTGGGGCTTTTTGGGTCTTGAAAAATATGAAAAAAGATTCCCTTTGATCACTAGCGCGTAGATCTCGTCGTAAGCTTTGATTTGATATGTTGTAGAGCTCAAACAAACACCCGGATTAAAATTTATGACCGTTTGAAGTTTGAGTTACATTTTCAATTTATTGTAGATCTTTTTGTTTTGATTTTTCATGTATTCAAATTGTTATTAAATGATTATTAATCGATGATAATTAGCAAATTATTAATTAATAATATTTTATAAAATATTTTAAAGTCATTTTCACTAAATTTCTTATATATTAAATGTAATAGTCTATTCATACTTATCTAAAACATATTTTAAAAATATATATTATATTTATATCAATATAAATATACTTATATAAAAATATATTATTTTTCATGATTTTTTTATAATATACACTTTATCAGCGTTAGGAAAAAGCGCTGATAAAGCCCCCCCTTTATCAGCGCTACTAAAAAAACGCTAATAAATGACACTTTTAACATCACTTGATAAAGGGGTCCCCCTTATCAACGTTTTTTTAGCGATGATAAAGGGTGACACTACAGAAACCCAATTTTGTGGTATTGGATATACTACTACAAAATAGACCTTTAACAGTGCTGGTATTTATCAACGCTAGAAAAAAACGTTGATAGATGACATATCTATTAGCGTTAAAGAAAACGCTGATAAATTTAACTTTTTATCAGTGATGATAAAGTGAAGATTTATCAATGCTTTCTTTTTAGCACCGATAAAGGGTATCCTTTATATCAACGCTTTATTTTTAGCGCTGATAAGGGGTATCCGTTATCAGTGCTTTATTTTTAGCGCTAATAAAGGGTACGCTTTATCAGCGTTGATAAATATTTATTTCATCAGCGCATTTTTAGCGCTGATAAATATCTGAATAAATAAAATTAAATAATTAAAAAATAAAAAATAAAAAATGCGTTTATTAAAAAAAATATTACAAATTTTATTAATTAGTTGATTATTAATAAAAATGAATAGATTGATTATATATTATTAAATATTAAACATTTTATTAATTAGATAATTATGATAAGTAATGTTATTAAATTGTATATATTAAATATATATGCACTCGATGTTCAATGTTTGATGTTGTCATCAATGTCTAGTGATCTCATGAAGTCTCATGAAGACATGGATGCCTATAGCATGCTCGAGCACCTCCATGGTCTATACCAGGAGAGATCAAGATATGAAAGGTTCGAGATCTCCAAGGCTCTATTTCAGAGAAAGCTTGAAGAGGGTTCCCCAGTTGGGACTCATGTAGCCAAGCTCATTGGCTACATTGAGCGCTTGGAGGTTCTAGGGTTTAAACTCCCCGAAGAACTGGGTACCGATCTCATTCTTACATCACTCCCCCAGATATTCTCTAACTTTGTTATAAATTTCAACATGAACAACATTGAGAAGTCTCCATCTGATCTTCTTATCCTCATTCGCCAAGTGGACAATGATATGAAGCGTGAAAATCCTTCTGTCCTTATGGTGAATAAAAGGAAATGGAAGGTGAAGATCTTTAAGACCAAAGCTTCTTCAAGGAATTCCAATAAAAGGAAGATCAAAGGGGAGGTAAGAGAACATGAGGTTGTTTGTTTCGCATGTGGTAAGAAGGTCCACTGGAAGAAAAACTATACCCAGCCAAGGAAGCAAGGGGAAGCTTCAGGTGCATTTGTTATCGAATGAAATCTATCTATTTCTACCAATTGGGTATTAGATACTCCTTATGGTGCTCACATCTTTATCCAAATACATAAACCAAGTAGATTCAAAAAGATTGACCGAGGTGAGGTGGATCTGCAAGCAGCCAACGGAGCCAGACTTGCTACTATAGCTGTCGGAGACTACCACCTCACATTTCCCACTGGGATGGTCTTGGTATTAAAAGGATGTTATTATGTACCCTCTATAACCAAAAACATTATTTCAGTATCCAGATTATATACTGATGGATTTATCTTCAAATTTGGAAATGAATGTTGCTACTTTTATAAAGATAGCATTTGTTTTGGTAGGGCACATTTATATAACGACCTTTATGTGTTAGACTACACAAACCAAGTAATGGAAATTGATGACAAAGTTAATTCATATGACTCATACCATACCCAACTTTGGCATCACCGGCTAGGTCATCTCAATGAGAAACGTTTGACAAAATTACATCAAGATGGGTATTTAGATTCTTTCAAACTAAAACCACTTAGTGTATTTCATGCGTGTCTACAAGGCAAAATGACCAAAGCCCCATTTAGTGGGAAAGGTGAAAGGGCTAAAGAGCTTCCAGAATTAGTTCACACAGATGTGTGTAGACCATTTCCAGTTGAAGCAAGGGGTGGGTTCTTGTACTTCATAACTTTTACTGATAATTTTAGTAGATATGGATATATTTACTTAATGAGGTATAAGTCTGATTCTTTTGATTGGTTCAAAGAATACAAGAATGAAGTTGAGAACCAGCTTGGTAACAAGATTAAGAAACTCTGCTCAGATAGAGGAGGAGAATATCTTAATCAGGACTTCATTGATTTCTTATGGGAGTTTGGGATTCTATATTAACTCAATACTCCTTACATGCCTCAATGTAATGGTGTAAGTGAAATGATGAACCACACCCAGTTGGACATGGTGAGATCAATGATGAGTCATGAAAGTCTTCTATTATCCTTTTGGGGATATGCATTACAAACAGAAACACACATACTAAACCAAGTACCAAATAAATCGATAAATGGTATTCCATACGAGTTATGGAGTGGAAGAAAATCTATGTTATCAAATTTACATGTGTAGGGTAGTGAAGCATTTATTAAGGCCTCTTCAGGTAACAAACTTGCACCCCGAGGCACAAAGTGTACCTTTGTAGGATATCCCAAGGAAACAAGGGGATATTACCTATACAACCCCTCAGATAAAAAGTTTATAGTGTCAAGACATGCCATATTACTTGAGAGGGAGCACATCTCCAAAATAGATAGTGGGAGAGAGATATACTTCGATGAAGTTGAGGCTCAATATATACAAGATTTGGTACAAGAACAGATTCCACAAAGCCCTGTGGAAGAACAATCTGTTCCAGAGACATAAGAACTGTGTAGGAGCACGAGAGAGGTGAGAGAGCTAGAACGATATGGTTTTCTTGTCACCGAGGATGGTGAATCATTATTGGTTGACAATGATGATCCTCTTACCTATAAGGAAGCAGTTGAAAGCATAGACGTTGCCAAGTGGCAAGAATCCATGAATTCTGAAATGGATTCCATGTACCAAAACCAAGTCTGGATTTTGGTAGATCCTCCAGTTGATGTAAAGCCTGTTGGTAATAAATGGGTATTCAAGAAGAAACTACACATGGAGGGACAATTCAGCACCTATAAGGCATGACTGGTTACAAAAGGTTTTAGGTAGCTTCAAGTAATTAACTATGATGAAACCTTTTCATCGGTTGGGATGCTGAAATCCATCAGAATCCTATTGGCCATTGCCGCTTACCATGACTATGAAATTTGGAAAATGGAATCCTTAACGGGAACCTACAGGAAGATGTCTATATGACACAACCTAAAGGGTTTGTGACTCCAAAGGATGCCAACAAGGTATTCAAGTTGCAGAAATCCATTTATGGATTAAAGTAAGCATCAAGGTCATGGAACATTCATTTTGATTAAGCCGTAATAGAATTTAGATTTGTTAAGAATGAATGTGATCCTTGTTTCTACAAAAGGTTTAGTGGAAGTGTAGTCGTTTTCCTAATAGTATATGTTGATGACATATTACTAATTGGAAACGAAATACCTATCTTACAGTCAGTTAAGGCATGGTTGGATAAATGATTCTATATGAAATACTTGGGAGAGGCAGCATATATTCTTGGGATCAAGATCCATCGTGATAGATCCAAGAGAATGTTGGGCCTGAGCCAAAGTACATACATTGACAAGATAATAAAGAGATTCAGTATGGAACAGTCCAAGAGGGGATTGTTGCCAATGTCACATGACATTCATCTTTCCAAGAAAATGTGTCCTCAGACACATAAGGAAAGAAAGAAAATGGTAAGGACCCCTTGCACATCTGTGATTGGGTCAGTCATGTATGCTATGCTATGTACAAGGCTAGATGTTGCTTACACATTAAGTGCGGTAGGCAGATATCAAGCTGATCTAGGAGACCACCATTGGATGGCAGTCAAGACTATCCTTAAGTATCTAAGGCATACTAAGGATATGTTCCTGGTTTATAGAGGAGATGAGGAACTAGTCATCAGATGACATGAAGTCGTAGACTGGATACATCTTCAGTTTGAATGGAGGTGCAGTGAGTTGGAAGAGCTCAAAGAAAGGTGTGGTCACAGATTCTACAGCAGAGTCTGAGTATATCGTAGCTTCTGAGGTAGCTAAAGAAGCAGTATGGATGCGAAGCTTTGTCCAAGAGAAATATTTAGTACCCAGTAGTAAATATCCTATCACACTCTATTGTGATAATACTGCAGCGGTGGCACTTGAAAAAGAGCCAAGGTCACATCAGCGGACAAAGAACATACTTCAGAAGTATCATCTCTTGAGGGATTTTTCTCAGAGAGGTGAGGTTTCAGTGAGCAGTATTTCCACGGAAGATAATGTGACAGACCCCTTGACTAAAGCCTTGACTTAGTAGAAACATGATCATCATGTGAGGTCTAGTAGACTAAAAGTCATAGACAGTTGGCTCAAGTCCAAGTGGGAGTTTGTTAGATTTGGTGTCCTGAGAACCAACTGTTTATACTTTGATTACATGAATGTACACTTATTATATATTGTTCATTGTTCTTCATGACTATAATATAATAATGTCCTGGAATATTTGTTGCATTAATAAGGTCATGGAAGATCCCTACTATGATGAGAAACTTGAAATAATATAACAATATTCTTAAATAAAGTTCTATGATTGGATGACATACTATGATAGGATACATAGTATACAGACCGTCATGTGCGAGTACTCATAAGAAGATGAGACTCTCTCTCATGGAGTTCTCACTTGGTAATATCTAAGATGGGAGATTATGAGAATAAACCCGCCAGTAGTAATTCCGCATGTCTTGGTGTCATCGGACATTGCTATATAAGAGCGTGTGTAATGGTCTTTAGACTATAATATTATCATTAACTCATGTCATGACTCGCACACTTAGATTTACTGATGAAAACCATCACGAAGATAGTTGGTGGGAAGTAGGGTACGTTGGGTGTGTCACGAATGACATGTTGTTAATGGATAAGTCGAGGAAGGATTTGTCCCTTTCATATTTATGGAAGTAAATATCTCAGGCCCTTTGATTGAAATAGAACTGTCGCCCAAATTCCATGGCCATGGTGTCACAATGAGTTTATTTCTAGAAGTCAAAGAATGACAGATCAAGCATATAGGTTTATGACACTGCCATGAAACCTGCTTGATGAGATATTTAAAAAAAGGGATTAAATTACATGGTAAGCATTCGTAAGAGGTGACACATCAATGCGGCGTCAACTTCTTTCTCTTGGGTGCCTTGACCCATTACTAGACAGTAATCTTGGACTTTAGGCAAGTCCGCCTAATGCTAATGAGAAAGAGACCTAGAGGGTCACACGTTAAGTGTATCCAAGTATCTCAAGTAGAATAAAGATTATTCCTATATGTGCTTTAATAATTATTCAAGGAAGCCTAAATCATTCTAATGTTGGAGGAAGAATAAAATGAAAACAAGATAGACACGCCATGTACATTGAATGTACACACTGTGTAGTCTTTATTTTGGAAATAAAATGAAAACAAGATATACACATCGTGTACATTGAATTTACACGCCCTTTAGTTTTTATTTTGGAAAGGAAATGAAAACAAGATATACACGCCGTGTACATTGAATGTACATGCTGTGTAGTTTTCATTTTGGAAAGGAAATGAAAAACAAGTACACGTTGTGTATTAATTATTACACGCTGTGTAGTTTTTCTAGTCGGGATTTTGAGGAAATAATATTGTTTTATCAAATTATATTTATTATAATTAGCGTGGGTGCATGTAAAGGAATTAATTATTCAACATGGGGGTTTTCAATAAGAGTTAATGAAATAAATAAAACGCGTAATGCGTTTATTTATTGTCATAACTCTATAACCTCAAACCCGGTTATAAATATCCTTACAACCCCAACACTTTTCCCTAATCGTTGTGCACAAAAATTCTGGAGAATTCTTTCAAGGATGAAAGAACTCCTTCCTCCAAGAACGCTCTCAAGACAGATAGAGATCCTCCTCCATCGGATCAAGGAGATCTAAGGCGGACAACGCAAGAAAATACTTCTCCATGCTAGCACTCAGAGACTCCTTTGGCGACGTCCAGAGATACATGGTGCATGTGTGGATCACCGCTAGAGGAAGTCTACACTTGGATTCTACGATGTAACGAAGAATCAAATTGGAATGTGATCAGAAATATCAACAAATAAAGAACACCATAAAAGGTACTTCTTGTCAATTAATTAAATTAATTATAATCAACCTGTGATGATCCTCCTTTATGGTTCCAGGACTATTCTTCTTCTTTGTCTATTTCTGTGATTCAATCTGTGGAGTTTGGCATTTATCCTCGTATTGATCCTGGATTGATCATTACTAATGAAAAAAAATCCAAGTGGTCACATTCACCCACGAGCTTCCACTGCGCTCGGGACCTTCAATACCCTCATCCTCAATCAGCGTTGTTTTTTGTTTGCACCAAACACAAGAAGGTGCGGATGTAACCTGTGCAGGGGTGAGTATAACGATACTCAGTAGGGACCCCAAGACCCTCAAAGGTCTCACAAAATCCACAAAGGTTAAACCAAAAAGCATGAAAACAACTGACAACCCTACTTAGGTATATGCCCATACATATACCTAAGTTATCATGTATACCCATCTCATTCATGAGGAAACACAAGGCCCCAATCCTTAGACAAAGTACAACTGTTCCATGAAGGAAATAATACCATGAAGGTAACCACCATTATGGTAAGCACCACAAAGGTATTCCACATAGAAGAATATCACAAAGATATCACCACAAAGGTAAGTACCACAAAGGTACGCCACACAGAAGATTACCACAAAGGTAAAGACTTATCTCACACCAGGTATAACTTAAGTATAGAAGTACAGATGATTAGTCGTAAACTAGATTATCTTATTCTGTTAAGAAGCATTACTACTAACCTACACAGGATCGATAGGTAACTAACACCCGTTGACCCACACAGGATCTATAGGTAACTAACCCTCACTAAACCACACAGGATCTGACCTATAGAGGATAGGTATGCACTGACCCACATAGTATCGTTGAGCGCTGACCCACATAGGATCTTACCAACATAGTATCGATAGCTATTGACCCACATAGGATCGATGTTCTTTCTTCACGTTGCATCCTGCCACAGGTTTCCTCGCACCCAGTGCACTCGAGTTCCGTAGAATCTACCCCTCGAGATATCGGTTGTACCTCAACCACCAATAATCTCCAAATAGTAGTAACCTAAAGGACCACCATGTCGTAAGGGTTCCAACGTGATAGACGACACATCAATCGGATGCTCGGTCTGTGAGTTATAAGCGTTTTAGCTCTAAGGGCCCGGTTGGATTCGGGTTCGATCCAACCTGGACGTACTCCAACTTTCTCCAAAACTCAAGTGTGGTATACCAAAAGGAACATCTCTATCCAATGTTTCTGGAACCATAGACGGTTCATCAAACGGACACCCATAGCTCAAGTTATAGCCGAAAGAATGAAAAGGGTTGAAGCTGGTCCAGGTCCGATCCGACCCGATCGGACCGACCCGACCCGACTTGGCCTGGGCCAACCCGACCTGGTTTGGGTCCGACCCTAGGTTTGACCCAGCTCGCTGGGTCTGGCCCGGCCTGCTGGGTTTGGCCCACTGGACGGCCTGCGATAGGCGGCCCACGGTGCGGCCCGCGGTACGCGGCCCACTAGGCGGCCCGCGCTGGGCGTCCCGCGGTGGGCCGGATGTCCAACCCTCCTCCGCAGTGTGGTCGCGCACCGTGCCACTAATGGTAGTTGGCCGCGATCCGGTCGCCCTCCTTCACCTCTGTAGCTCCTGCACGCCAGCGGAGCGGATGCGCGCCGCCTCCTCCCCTTCGCGCGGCCGTCAGTGTGCTGGTCGCCGCCTCTGATACCAATTTTTCACGACCCGTCCCCCGAAAGCCTCAAGATGGAGGCACTAGTCAGCCTCTGCCTCAGCTCCTGAAAACTCCGCTGGCATCTCTCCGACCACACGAAGGGTTTCCCCATCTTCATCAATGCTGATAAAGTTGCTACAACTCTGAAGAAATCTGGCACAAACCTCCGGTAGTATCCGACCAAACCCAAGAAACTCTGTACCTCCGTCACACTCCTGGGTGTCTCCTAAGCAAGTACCACCCCAATCTTTATTGGATCCACCGCAACTCCATCCTACGAGATGACATGTCCCAAGAAGTGAAACTCTCAAATCCATAACCGGCACTTCGATAGCTTACCATAAAGCTAGTGCTCTCAGAGTGTATCCATAACTATCTGCAAGTGATAGGCATGCTCCTCCTTGGTAGCCGAGTAGATCAGAATGTCATCGATGAAGAATAATACAAAGTGATCAAGGTATAAATGGAAGATCTTGTTCATGAGTCCCATGAACACTGTTGGAGCATTGGTCACGCTGAACGACATGACCAAGAACTCGTAGTGGCCATACCGACATCTGAAATCTATCTTCTTCACATCCTCATCTCATATCCTGAGTTGGTGATAAACTGATCTGAGGTCTATCTTCGAGAACGATTGTGCTCCCTTCAGCTAATCAAAGAGGTCATCAATCCTCGGGAGTGGGTACTTGTTCTTAACGGTTACCTGGTTCAGGTGCCGATAGTCAACACAGAGTCTCAAGATCCCATCCGCCTTCTTGGTGAACAAAATCGGGGCTACCTAAGGAGAAACACTGGGCTGGATGAATCCCTTCCCCTGCAAGTCCTCTAGCTATACCTGTAGCTCACGAAGCTCCACGGGAGCCATCCTATACGCTGGTGTATATATCAGTGCCATCCCAGGGTACAATTCAATGTAAAAGTCCACCTTTTTGTGAGGAGGTAGACCTGAAAAATCATCAGGGAAGACATCTGCATACTGGTCCACCACTACAGGATAAATCAGACTCTCCACATCAACCACTCTGAGGGTAAGGCTAGCCAACTTATGAGTGATCGGCTGCACTCTCCTCCGGGTAAGTCCATCCTGTGCTGCAAAGGCTCCCTCCTCGCCGGAGAAGGTAAACCCAGTCCCATCAGTGCGGACACACTTCACTTTGCGCCTAATATAGTTAATTTGAGCATGGAATATAGATAACCAGTCCATACCCAATATGACGTTGTAAGACCTCAACACCACTACTAAGATATCCCAGCCAAATCTCTCGCCTCCTAGATTAAGCTCACACTGCCAGCACCAGTGCGTAATCTTTGAATCTGCTCATAAAGAAGTCTCTAGCCATAAGGATTGATCCAACGGCTCCGTCGGAATCTCTGAGCTCCGAATGAGGGCAGTGGAAATAAAATAATGAATGGAACATGTGTCTATAAGTACTGCAGCTAAGGTGGAGTAGACACAGATCGTACCTCGTATCATATCTGTAGCGCCATGGTCACAGGCCTCAACTGCTTGGAGTTGAGCTCTCCCCTGTCCACCTGCTCCCTGTGGTCAGGGTGGACCACCTGGTGGTGGTGGTGGTAACACCTCAAATCGTCATCCACCACCAGCTGCACGACCAACTCTTTTTCCACGTCCGCTTGCTCCCTGCAGAACTCCTCAGTAGGACCTCTGTCTCTGCCTGGGTGGTTCTTCAACCGTCTCTTGATCATCCGTACGGTGGGTCGGGCAGTCTCGAGCCATGTGACCCTACCTACCGCATGCTTAATACTACCTTCTCCTTGCATGACTGACTCTGTCTCCGGTGCCTCGCACAACTGACCCTAAATCCTATGGTCGTCCACCTATAGGTATGGTCCTCTGGGACCTCTATGACATCTGTTTTCTACCAGCTATAGAAGACTCCACCACGTGACGCCCAGTGGTGGGTCTCGTTGCTGGTGACTGCTCAGCAAGAAAACTCTCCACTAAGAGGGCTCACTCTAACACCCCTGCCTGCGTCGGGATGTTGAGAGAAATCATCGAAGCACTGATCTCCTTCCTGAGTTCCTGATCAAAGGTCCGGGCCCTAAAGAATGGGTCCCACACTATATCAGTGGAGTAGCGTGAGAGGTCAGTGAACCTCGCTGAGTACTAAGCCACATTCATGCTACCTTGCTGCGGATGAAGAAGCTCCTATATGCGCACCGTGTGAAGGGTCGCTAGGACAAACTCTACCTGAAACAGGCTCTCAAATTCTGCCCATAGAAGTGTCACCTCGTCGTGAACCTAGAGCATCAAGATCCACCATCTTCCTACTGCTGCCTATAGAAGACTAGCGGCAAGGATCACCATGAGATCAACTGGTGTCCCAACCAGTCATAAGACTCTCACCATGACCTCCAACCAATCCTCGACTGCCTATGGGTCCGTCTAACCCCTGAACCTAGGTGGCCTCTGGCGTTGGAACTCGTGAAACACGCTCATGCAGCATGCACTCTCCACTGCTGGGGATGGTGGCATCGGTGTCCCAATGGGTAATGGTACCGCTAGTTCCTCCACCGGTGCCCCTAATGATAAAGGGCCCTACACTAAGGCCTTGTCGCTCGGTGGACTATCATTGCGTACTATACCCAGAACCCTAGCTGGGTGTATGCGTGGAGGCATCCTGAAAAGAAACAGGTGCACAACAGTTAATAAATTATACCTGGTGAGCTGACTCAAAGAGATCACAAAGAAAACTTTTTGAAACACACACGAAATTAGTGTTTTCATGCACTGAGTCAGAAATCAGAAGTCAGGGTCCTGGTGTATGGATACGTCGGCCAATGCACCAACACTGGATTCCCTAAACTGATAACCACACTCACTACACTTAACACTATTGTCGTTAAAAAGATCAGAGTCCAATGTTCGAAGGTAGAACCAACTCCTCTGATACCAATTTTTCAAGACCTGTCCCCTGGGGCCCATGCTATGACTACCCCAAGCCCGCCTTCCATAGGCCAGAGGCTGGAGACTAGCACCGAAAGACATATTTCCTAAAACCGAGAAGGCATTGCCTTTATAACCTATAAACACACACAACCAATCACACAGCAATATACGAACACAAGTAAACCGTATAGTAAACAGGGTGCGTACAGTAAGAAAAAGGGTCCAGAATACAAGCCCAACTATAAAGTACAAGAAAACCGAAAATTACAAGTAAAATGAAACAGATCTTGTGAATACCCGCTAAGGATCCCACCTGAAGGGTAGGTACAACTCTCGAACGGTCGTCTCTGCGGTGCGCCTCATCTAAGGTCCACCTCTGAGCTACCTCCAGACCTGGTACCCTCGTCCTCAATTAGCTTTGTCCATCGTATGCACCAAACACAACAAGGTGCGGACATAGATCGTGCAGAGGTGAGTATAATGATACTCAGTAGGGACCCCGAGACCCTCAAAGGTCTCACAAAATCCACAAATGTTAAACCACAAATCATGAAAACAACTGACAACCCTACTTAGGTATATGCCCATACATATACCTAAGTTATCAAGTATACCCATCTCATTAATGAGGAAACACAAGGCCCCAATCCTTATCCAAAGTACAAATGTTCCATGAAGTAAAGAATACCACAAAGGTAACCACCACGAAGGTAAGTACCACAAAGGTACGCCACATAGAAGAATATCAAAAATATATCACCACGAAGGTAAGTACCACAAAGGTACACCACACAGAAGATTACCACAAAGGTAAAGACTTAGCTCACACCAGGTATAACTTAAGTACATAAGTACAGATGATTAATCCTAAACTAGATCATCTTATTCTGTTAAGAAGCACTGCTGCTGACCCATATAGGATCGATAGGTAACTAACACCCACTGACCCACACAGGATCGATAGGTAACTAACCTCCGCTGACTCACACAAGATATGAACCACAAAAGATCGGTATGCGCTCACCCACACAGGATCGCTAAGCGCTAACCCACATAGGATCTGACCCATACAGGATCGATAGATGCTAACCCATATAGGATTGATGTTCTTTCTTCAAGTTGCAGCCCACCACAGGTTTCCCCGCACCCAGTGCGCTCGAGTTCCGTAAAATCTGCCCCTCGAGATATCGGCCGTACCTAGACCACCACTAAGCTCCACAAAGGAGTAACATAAATGACCGCCATGTCATAAGGGTTCCAATGTGAAATATGACACGTCAATCAGATGCTCAGTCTGTGAGTTATAAGCATTTTAGTTCTGAGGGCCCAGTTAGATTCGAGTTCGATCCAACCCGACCGTACTCCAACTTTCTCCAAAACTCAAGTGGGGTATACCAAAAGGACCGTCTCGATCCAAGGTTTACGACGCCATATATGGTTCGTCAAACAAACGCCTGTAGCTCAAGTTATGGCCAAAAGAGAGAAAAGGGTCGTAGCTGGTCCGGGTCCGGTCCGACCCAGCCTGGGCCAACCCGACCCGGTTCGGGTCAACCTGGCTTGACCCGGGTCTGACCCTGGGTCTGACCTAGCCCGCTGGGTCTGGCTCGACCCTTTGGGTCCGGCTCGCTGGGTGGCTCGTGATGGGCGGCCCACTGGGTGACCTGCGGTGTGGCCCGCGCTGGGCGGCCTGCAGTGCGGCCCGCGCTGGGCGGCCCGTGGTGCGGCCCATGCTGTGCGGCCTGCGGTGTGCATCCTGACGGGCTGCCCGCAATGGGCGGCCCATGAGCCGGCCACCCTCTTTCGCCGCTGCAGCTCCTGCACGCCGGCGGTGCGGACGCGCGCCGCCGCCTCCCCTTCGCACGGCCGACCGTGCGCCGACCGCCGCCGTCTTCACGGATGACCGATGTGCCAGACGCCGCTTCTGAGTCCTATCGGCGCCAGTCATCGGTACCAGTCGCCATCCTCCTCTATCGCGAAGAATTCATCAAAAAACAAAAATGTTGCAGAGTGGTTGGGCCATATTCGTTTGGCCCACACCCTCCATGTTAGAGCGGTAGCAAGCGGCTAATGGGGAGAGATTCAACGTAAAAGAAATTAACGAAGATCAATCAAATCACACCCCTACCTTGTCATTCGTTGGAGGAGTCGAGAGGTAGAAGATGAAGTTATTGAAGAACGTTAGCGTTTGTTACTTCCACAAAGTGCTTTCGATCTAGGATCGGGGTCGGTTCCTTGTTCTTCGTTGAAGAGGGTGTTCTTCGTTGGAGAGGGCGTTCTTCATTGGAGGAAGAGTTTCTCAAAAGTTCAACCCTTTTCCAACGATTTCCTCAAGGAAATTAGGATCCAACAAATTAAAATAGGTTTATTAAATTAATTTACGTTGACATAATTAAAGTTGGCACAAATAAATGGCACAATTAATTAATTGGATAGTTGAGAGGTTTTCCCCCATTAAGAGGGGTTTGGGTGGTCCCCACCACCATGAATTCAAATTGGGAGGTTTTTCTAGCTCGGGTGGCCCCTACCTCCATAATTTCAAAAGAGAGATTTTAAAAGAAAAATAAAATGTTAATTATTTTATTTTTCATCTTCCATGAAAAAGTGAAAAACTATCTACCACCCTCGACCTATTGCGGTCAAGGTGAAGGTCTCTTTAAACGAATATCAGTGCTGCGAGTTCAACAATGTCCTTGGATTTCAATTCTGAGTGCCGATTAAAAAGTTATAAAAACACGCTCGCATGTTTATTTAATGTACTTAAAAAAAGTTCAAAAATTCATTCCGGGAACTCCGGGCCTCAGAATCATGCGCTGTCAATTTTTGTGGACTCGTAAAATTCCCATATAATTAAAAAAAATTACATGGAATTTACAGGTCTTTACATGTCCTACTGGCGACTAAAAAAACATCGAGTCAGTTGAAAATTCAATCGAGGATAACCCTTTCATTGGGATATCACAATCAGTTCATGTCAGTCCTAATGTAGAAAATTTATTGTACATTAGAGGGAACCACAAAAAATGGATTTGGATTCTCGAAAGAGGAACCAAATCCTTGAAACCTTTTAAAAAATAAAGATATTTCAATGAGAAGGTAAAAGTATTTTTTTAATATATTATGTTTTTACTCATAATATTATACGTTCTCTACTACATTAACATAATCTAAATTAAATGTTTGACTACTCATATAGACAATGTCTTCTGAACATAATGATGTTACCAATCCCTTAGAAGAACAAAATATAATGAATGAAACCCTTTGGATAGATGCAAAGGTATTGTTACAATATACTTTCTCTATTTTATTGAAAAATTATATAATGGAATATTGATTTAATTTTTATTATTCCTTGTAGAGTTCATTTATTTTAGAAGATTTCTGTCCATGTGTCATGACTTTTCAAAAAGAGAAACGATGTTGTCTCTACTCAATCATAGAGGTAATATTGATGTTTTTACAGTAAAATAATTGTCCATATAATTAATGTATTGTTTCATATTTATGTTTAATTTATTTCTTTTTAGTATTAATCACATAATAGTTGTTTTATTATACAAGTGGATTATTTTTTTCGAGTTGGGGTGCTCTGTCCAACTTTCATGCTCCTTCTCCCTTAAAAACTTTTCACCCCTGAAGTGGTTCATTTATCACTTTCTTTCAAGTTACCTTCGTTTCCTTTGTAGGAAGATAAACAATGCTACCTCTACTCAATTACAAAGTTAATCTTTATATTTTCACAGTAAAATAATTTTCCATAGAATTAATGTATTATTTCATATGTATGTTTAATTTATTTATTTTTAGTATTACTCACAAAATATTTTTTTCTTATACAGGTGGATTATTTTGTTCGATTTGGGGTTCTCTATCCATATTTCATCCCTTTATACTCCAAAAATTCCATAGAATTCTTCTCCCACAAAACCTTTCACTCCTGTAGTGTTGACATTTATCACTTTCCTTCGAGTTCCCTCCACTGCTCAATCACAAAGGTAATCTTGATATTTGAACAGTAAAATAATTTTCCATAGAATTAATATATTATTTCATATTTATGTTTAATTTATTTCTTTTTAGTATTAATCATAATAATTATTTTCTTATACATGTAGATTATTTTTTTCAAGTTTAGGTGGTTTGTTCAAAACTACTCATACAATGTAAGTTCGACAAAGAAAGCCAATGGAAATCATGGTAACATTGACGGTTAGGATTGTTTTTGAATGTATGTAATAATTTTTATTTATTTAATTATATAAACCAATGTTTTAAATGTCTATAATATAGTGTTTTTTTCTGGTATTTGTGTTGTAAATTTCATTTCATTTAAATTATGTATTAGGACTTGTTTTTGTTAATATCTGGTGTGTTTCTGATGCTGTAGTGTACTATAACAGCATACTATGACCCTTTATCAGTTCTTTTAAAAGAAGTGATAAAAGGCCTTTATGAACACTTTTTCAGCGCTAATAAATGGTTCCTTTAGCGGTGCTAAAAAAGCACTGATAAATGGGTCCTTTATCATCACTTTTTCAACACTGATAAAATTCATGGGCTTTTAACATCGCTCACATAATTAACACTTTTCTAGTGATGGTAAAGGCTATTTCTAGCACTATTAAAGTACTGTTTTGTAGTAGTGATGTTCTAAAATATAGTTCTGTGGTCATATAACACTCTATGATGAGACACATAGAATGTGACTGTTAGGTGTGAGTACTCATAAATAGATGAGAACATGCCCATCAGTAGGAATTCTGCATGGTTTAGTGTCATCAGATATTCCTATCTATGAATGTGTGTACTGATCTTTAAACTTTAAGATTATTATTAATGAATGTTACAACTCATGCACTTAGATGTATTTCTCAAACCATGATGATAACAGTTCATGGAGAAGTTAGATATATTAGGTGCATCATGAGTGATGTGTTATTAATTAATAATTCAAGGAAGGATTTTTTTGTTCCATTTTTATGGAAGCTGATATCTCAACATTTTTATTGGAATAGAATCATCACATTAAATTTCATGGTCATGATGCAAAAATGTGTTTTTTTTTCAGATCAGAAAATAAAGATGCATCAAGTACATAAGTTGATGAAACAAATGTGCAACTTACTTTATAATGACTCTGATTTTTCCATGCATTACTTTGGAACATTATATGGATTATTTTTGGAGTCATACGCTGAGACAATGTGAGATTATGTGGTCCAGTGTTCCCAGAATTAATTTCTAAAATATATTAATATCACTCACATTCTATTTTCCTGAAAAATTATAATAACTCTCGAATAGAGGCCCAAATCAGAAATTTGAGGGAACTATTGAGTTCAGAACATGAGTTTTACCCTTGGAACGACATAACCTTTATCGTTGTTAGACATTTGTGAAAATGTTATCATGAGCACGAATTAATAAAATTAATTAATTTTTTTTGATGTAGTGAACTAGATATCCCATATTTAAATGTTTTTATGAACAATTTGTAGGTTTATCCGCATAACCCTACAAATTTGAGAGGATTTGTTGTAGAGAATTGGAGGCGCTTCCGTGGGTGAACGATGACCAAATTGTGGATCATCGATTGGTGTGTAATGGAATGTGTGGATCTCACCAACGATAGTGACATAGGAAATTCCTTCATCAATGATCGATCCAAACTCCAATTAGAATGTTGATTTATGATTTACATCCCGTTCTTTTATTCCGAATGAATGCAGATCGATTCCATGAACATAATTGATTCACGCATCAACGGTAGATCTATTTTCTAGTGGAAATATTTATTTATTATTCATAGTTTATCTATCCCTTTTTGTTCATCAATTATAAAAAATGGATCAATTCCAAATGAACAAAAGTCCTATATTCATTCCTCACAATTTTTAGTTTATGGATTTCTACCATGTTTCTTCACACGTTCATCACCAGTATTTTTCTTTGACCCATGGTTTGACTATTACATGGTATTTGATTGTTACATGACCATTATTCGGCACAGAAAATCAATACCAAAAGTACATCTTGCGATGAAGGTTGTGATTTGAGGATAAATGATGATGGTGGATGAATCGAGGAGTAATGAGACCAAATTATACCATACGTTCTGTTCCCATGATAGATATGCGATGGAGGCTTGTGATGGTGGTATATTAGATTGAAGGATCATTTTCCAAGTAGATAGAGGACCATAATTCGGCGAGTGGATTATAGAAAGGTTAAGAAACTGTATATCCACAATTTTCGATGAGGATGGCGGCTTCGACGATGCACAAAACAATGTGGAAGAGATCCCAATGGATTTAAAAAATCCCAAGTTACATGGCGTGTAATATGGAATTACATGTAGTGGGGACCCCTGTGTGGTGCTAGGGTTTTTTTCATAGAGTTAAATATCACACATTGTGTGACTCTGTCACATGTCATGTGACCCTTGTTGGCAGCTTGGCATGTATCCCAGAGGATATATGGGCACGACCAAGCCAAGTGCATGAACACGACTAGGTGTACATGGGTTGGTATATAGGCATGACCAGTGGTACACGAGCACAACCAAGAGACACAGGTAACGTGTTGAGAGATCTCTACACACCCTATACTATTCTTACACGTTGTGTATATGAATATTTACATGCCATGTGAGGCAACACCACACAAGCAGACTAGGGGTTGGCTAGACACGTCATGTGTAACACCCGATATTTTATGAAAAATATTATTTTAATTTCATTGATGTCTTGTGTTGTAAGCTACAACAAGATTATCTTGTGCTATACGCAACACCGTATTAGCTTGCAGTATACGCAACACTATTCTTAGATTGTGTTACACACAATTTCATGTTTGTTTGATAATAGTCATTCTACTCAACATTGAGTGTATATACATATATATATATTCAATGTATAAATGAAAAATGGTTGGATTCTGTTATATGAAACAACAAAGGAGTCTTTCACAACACGCAACCCTAACTTGTCTTACATTACACGCAATCGCAACCTTCCTCGATAGCGTGTGTTGCATGCAATACCTGGTTTTACTAAACAACGATATATTATTATAATATTATTATGAACTAGACGTTATGAATAGTACTAAATAAATTTTGAATTTTATAACATTATTATTCATCTTACACATTTTCTAGAACATGGTATAAGAAAAAAATAAATTTTTCAGGTAAAATAAGTATTTTTCAAAAAATGTAGTTTTGCCGCCTTTTGATGGCGCACCAACCTTAAATCTTGTTTTTGACATGTCTATAAGTTCAATTTGACAAAATAAAATTATTCTTTTGGAATCAGGGTATAAAAATTTACTTTGGATAAATTTTTCATATTATTTTGATAACTTTCATATTTTAAGGAATAGTAAAAACACGCTATATTTTAATTAAAAACAACTTTTTTTCATTGCAATAATTTATATGGTTAGATTATCTTTTTAATTGGTTTTAAAGGGTAATTAGAATATATTTTTACCATTTAATCCAATGTTGGTCATTGGAATTAATTCCACTTTGAAATTGGATATAAACAAGTATCAATCTTTTGATAGTTATTGTTTCTTAAAAACACACGATTTGTTTTGACGACGAGAATTAATTTTTAAATTAATTAATGAAACTGATATGTTTTGAATTTGGTGAAATAGACACAAATTTTGAATTCATAATATCAAATACAGCTTAGGCCTAATTTTTGGTATTTTTCTGGAAACTTTCATTTTTTGATGAATAGTGAAACCACTAAGTGGTAGTTAAAAAACTGAATTTTTCATAAAACTTAATTTTACCGCTTCTGTGAGTGGAATTTCGAAAATCCGAGAGACATGGTTAATATCAAGGACTAAAATGTGGTTCAATGAGATGGAAATAATTTTTGGTGAATAGT
Organism: Viscum album; assembly: GCA_963277665.1. NCBI lineage: Eukaryota > Viridiplantae > Streptophyta > Magnoliopsida > Santalales > Viscaceae > Viscum > Viscum album. Next base: position 1,826,598,176 of record OY728147.1, read on the forward strand.
AACTTTTTACTTTTTTTTACCACGGTTAAAAGTAAATAGGGTAATTAAGGGTAAAAATGATATTATTATTACCCTAACACATGTCATAATTCTATTGGATAAGTTTAATTCGACCAAAAACAACCTTAGGAATAATATATGACCATTTAGGCCCACTTGGATTAGATTAGGACATTTATTATTAATTTATTTAAAGAAGGGTTAAAATAGTTAAAATCAAAATTTAATAAGTAGATAATTTTTAATATAGGGTTATACATAAGATAAATTCGACTATAAATATTAATTAGAAATATAAAAACATTTCCTACATAATGGTATTTTATTTGTAATTTTTAGACATTAAATTATTTAATTTCTTTATGACACAACGATGATGCAATAATTATCTTATTAATGAAATATTGACATAATTGATGTTATAAATACCCAAATAAATGTAATTTGAGACTTTTTATGAATTAAACTAATTTTCTAGGTTAATATGACATGTTAGTATTGATTTAATTAACTCTTTTAGAATTAATCATTCTGTTATGATTTTCAAAAAAATCAATTACTAAATAGTGTCAAAATTGACATGAAATAGTTTTTAAAACAAATATTATATTATTAATTGTTAATTTATTTCTAAAAATCTAACGTTCAGAAAAATGACTTAGATAAGGTTATATATATTAATAATAAACAACTTGGGATTCGTTTGGCTTGTTATAGTAAGTTTATTAACCTTATAGTGTAAGAACACAAAAAGACACGGTAAAAGTAAAATTATCTAACTTAATGTTAAATCTAAATGATAAGGTTAAAATAGGAACCTAAACTTGTCTAAATTATATTGGATGAGAGTATTTAGACCCATACACACCTTATCTTCGAAATAAATCAGTTTGGATCTATTTAAAACCGAATTTGGCTTTATAATAAAATAATATTTTTAGTTATTCCAAAGGTGCCCCTCTCCTCCCTTATAAAAGGGCACCTCCTCCCTCTCTTCCTCACACCACTTTGAGCCTTCAAGATCGGCCAAACCCTGAAAAATTTTCTTCTCCATTTCCATAGCAACATCCTAGAGGTCCTGGTATTCTTCAAAGATCAATTTTAGTTCCCTAATAGGAGGAATCAAAGAGGCGCTTCAAAGAATAGGTAATATCCGTTACCGATTCTTTCAACTTTATTTCTTATTCCACTTATTCTTATTAGGTTTTTTCATTATGAAGTAATAACATAAGTATCACTCATATACTGATATGTTATTATAAGTATGAAACAACCCTATTTCACCATCTATCCATCCTACGGAAAATGAAATCACCGCGCGTGCGTACGTACGGAATACCGTCTCCACGCCGTGGTGTAATCTATTTTCCATCACCACCTTACTTGGATGGGTATAATGGTGTAAATAATAACTATATATAATTATTGTAAAGTGATATTGATTCTGAAATAGTATACATACACTCCAATACAATTCCACGATCATGAGAACGATATCATCGCTCGTGCGTACGTACGGACTACCGTCTCCACGACGGGATGAGATTCATTCTCCACGTTAACCATTCATGAATGATTATAAAGTATATATAATAAGTAATCATGAAATATATGACATAATAATGATACTGGATTTATGTGTATATATATGTATGTCATCTACTTAATTCCTTTCAACTCAATAAGGAAACGAAAACAACGTTCATGCGTACGTATGGCCTACCGTCTCCATGAACAGTGTATTTATTTCCATTTACTGATCTATTATATATATGTATATTATGAATATATATTATATATAAATCATGTTTTATATTCTGGAATTAAGTAATCATGATCTAAGTAATCATATGAATAATTCCATGTCAAAACACGGACGACAAATGAAACGATTTTACCCAAAACGCTCTTTAACATGGAATTTACAAAAGAACGGGTAATATAAAGTCATAAGTGAACCATATATGATATCATAACAATGAGTATGATTCTGGAATAAGTCAATGACATTATTTAAATCATTATACAGGAGGTTCGGACACTTACGAAGCAAATCGGACCTAAGGTAAGGGATAATTTTTCAAATCTCATTTTTTTATCCGAAATTGCTTATACGTAAGTATTTACTGGGGTTATTGTTATCATCCATGTCCATGTTTTCTAAAAGTGTTTTTATTTATGTTTAATGTACTTTTTACCCATTTTGACTTTTACTACATGGTATGTAAGGAATCTTTCTTTTGTTTACGTTACGAGGTACTTTTTGACTTTTCCGGTAAAAGTACGAGAAGAATTTTTTTTTAACTTATATGGTACGAATGGATTTTTACGGTTTTATAAAGCCTTATTTTTATGAAGCCTCCTAAAAAATATTTCATGACTATTTTCAACAAAATCCTTTTCTTTTAAAATTTCATGACATTTTGTAAAAAGAGAATGATTTTGAAGAATAAAGGATATTTTCCTCAAGAATTCAGTTCAAGTGTTTTATCAAAATTATTTTCCATCTAAGATAATATAGAGTTCTGTTTCTATCCCTATTATTACATTTATTTGATTATGTTGTGATGGAATTATTTTTATTAATTCATTTATCTTATATGAATTGTTTTATGATGTCATGTTGTTTAAGAATCCCATTTTTATTACATGGGTTATTCAATGATGTATGATTTATGATTTTGTGGCACACATATGAATGGTATCATTATGAGATGAGTGGGAACTATATCTCCCTCCAATGCATTGGGTAAAGATTTATATCTCATGAGATAGACATGGCTGGAACGACAAGTTAAACCGGTTCAGTAATACAGGACTGGAACGAGGAGTGAACTCGATTCAGAAAGGGACTTTGTCCACTAAGATGGTCTTGGCAGCAATGCCTTGGCTACTATGGAAATCATTACATGTGCTTAATGGATTCCACAATTACATGTTTTATTAAAATGCTATTTTATCATTCTTAATGTTTCTTTATGATCTATGCCTTACGTACTTCCATGTTTTATGTCATTTCTCAAGATTTTGATGTTTAAACATTATGTTCATGTTTTTATGTTCAAATGTATATGGTATGTTTTATTTTATCCATGCTTACCCTTACTGACCATTTGAGCTCACCCTTTTATGTTTTCTTTTCCACAGGATATAAAGAAATGTTTTAGGTAAAAAAAAAGAAGATCTTTATGGGAGATGTTGAAGATCTTTCGCCACGATTAAAAGATTATATTCCGAGTTTCCAAAGACACTAAACTATTACGGTCCTTGTGTGTGTGTTTTTGTTATGTACTAAGTATTCCCCAAAAGTAATGTAATGTCCATGTACGTTAAGTTTTGGGTCTCTACAGTTGGTATTAGAGGAAATGTTTAGTCAACCTTTGGAAACTAGGATGCGAGAACTTTAGTGAGATCCCTAGAGATATTTCTAAGGTATGTATAGGGATGTCCCTAAGTTTAAGTATAAGTATAGGTTATAGTACTAGAATTACGGTAACCCAAGATGTTAGATATTGAAGGTACTCCCCCTTTATTATGTTGTTTTCCCTAGCATGATTTTTTCCTCTCACAGAATTCTTTTTGTGTTTTAGTCAATGGAGAGAACCAGAAGGAATTCGGTTAATGTTGAATCCAATGGAAAAATTGGTGACTATGAGAAAAAAAATTGTGTAATGCCTAGAGAGAAAGATATTGTGATTATGCCGAATCAATCATCGCGATATATGATTAACAAGGTGAAATTTAGTGGTATGCCTAATTCATCAAATAAGAGGGAGGTAGACTTTTATGCATGTTCGCATGTTGAGGAACATAAAGAAAGGAAGATTGAGATTTATAAAGAAGGGAAGAAGAACCTTAAGGAATACCTCAAATGGAGGGGAAGATGTTATCTCTGTGGAGAAAAGGGTCATAGAGTGACAGACTGTTATGGAGTTCAATGTGTTATTTGTGGAGAACATGGACATTACCCAACTCAATGCCCTGACTTAAAAAGTTACTTCTAAATCAAGGAAGGACTTATTCTAGGACAATAATTGAAGAGGATGGATTAAAGTGTTTATGTATTGCTATTCAAGAATAATGTTGTTGAGGTACTTTTATGGTGTATTAGTCTATTGTGGTTTTCAATAATTTTATGGTACCGGTAACCATGGAAAGTGGTTGAGATATTTTTGGAAAGTAGATGATATGAGCATAATGAAGGTATAAGAAGATAATGAGATGTTTGATTGTATTCATGAGATCATGATTGATATAAGGACTAAGTGATATCATGGTTTGAGTATATAGAATTTTGAGGATTTTGGTATGTGGAAAGTGTTAACTTTTAACTGCATTCATGTTTCCACTAAGGTTCAATGGGTATTCATTCTTCAAGATAATACATGATTAAGGTATTCACATGTTTGTAATTTGACCAACAAGATATATCTTATGATATATGGGGGATAAATGATGGAATTCACACGATTGTTATGTGATATTTCAAGTAATCATTTTCTTTATACTATGAGCTTGGAACGAAGTATTTTAGATAAGCCTAAATATTGGAATGGATTATGTTGGAAATAAGTTAGTATTGTTTAAGGATAGAAATTTTTTCTATATTATTGATGGGATGTTATAGGAATGTAGTTTTAGAAAAAAGGACAACCTGCGGGACGGGCGACAACCCATCGCGTCGGGCAAGGCTGTGGGAATCGAACCCACAACCAAAGTGCGACTGGCCTTTATCGCCTACAACTGGCCTACAGGAAGTCCCTGGTTAGTAGAAACTAGTTTTATTTTATTACGCTGTATGATATATGAAGTATAAGTTCATTTTTGGAATCGTATACGATTAAACTCACCATTGATGGACTTATGTATTTTTGATAACTTTTCTAACCTTTTGTTTGAGACAGATGGAATGACCCATCATTCTATCACATGATCCACTAACACTTCATGAATGAAAATTTTAACTTCATTTCTTTAAGAGATGAAGTGGAAATTGTCCAAAGAACGACCAACGGTGAAACTGTACCAAAATCACGAAAGTATTTATTCTAATTACAATTTCATCAACTTTAGGGAAATGATCTTGAAAACCAAAAATGTTGTCCTAGTGCCCTTATATCCAATGAATCATATGGTACCTTAGATCATCACAAATATATGGCTTTGTGATTGATGGCTTTTTCATCGCCATGTTCTCTACCACTCTCCATCATAACTTGATGGTTAGATTTTTCTTCCATATCCATATTTTCACCTATGTTATCCTATATGGAAACCCAGTGATGAGTTACTTTGGGTAATCGTTAAATTTCATACTTTAGTTTTTAAAATTAAGTTTTAGTATTCCTTTTTAGGATGTGGGTTTCTATAAATAATAAATGATTTATAACCCCGACGAATTTCGAGGGAGAAATTCATTTTAAGGGGGGTAGAATGTAACACCCTGATATTTTATGAAAAATATTATTTTAATTTCATTGATGTCTTGTGTTGTAAGCTACAACAAGATTATATTGTGCTATACGCAACACCGTATTAGCTTGCAGTATACGCAACACTATTCTTAGATTGTATTACACACAATTTCATGTTCATTTGATAATAGTCATTCTACTCAACATTGAGTGTGTATATATATATATTCAATGTATAAATGAAAAATGGTTGGATTCTATTATATGAAACAACAAAGGAGTCTTTCACAACACTCAACCCTAACTTGGCTTACATTACACGCAATCGCGACCTTCCTCGATAGCGTGTGTTGTACGCAATACCGGGTTTTACTAAACAACGATATATTATTATAATATTATTATGAACTAGCCGTTATGAATAGTATTAACTAAATTTTGAATTTTATAACATTATTATTCATCTTACACATTTTCTAGAACATGGTATAAGAACAAAATAAAATTTTCAGGTAAAATAAGTATTTTTCAAAAAATGTAGTTTTGCCGCCTTTTGATGGTGCACCCACCTTAAATCTTGTTTTTGACATGTCTATAAGTTCAATTTGACAAAATAAAATTCTTATTTTGGAATCAGGGTATAAAAATTTACTTTGGATAAAATTTTCATATTATTCTCATAACTTTCATATTTTAATGAATAGTAAAAACACGCTATATTTTAATTAAAGACAACTTTTTTTCATTGCAAAAATTTATATGGTTAGATTATCTTTTTAATTGGTTTTAAAGTGTAATTAGAATATATTTTTACCATTTAATCCAATGTTGGTCATTGGAATTAATTTCACTTTGAAATTGGATATAAACAAGTATCAATCTTTTGATAGTTATTGTTTCTTAAAAACACGCGATTTGTTTTGACGACGGGAATTAACTTTTAAATTAATTAATGAAACTGATATGTTTTGAATTTGGTAAAATAGACATCATTTTTTAATTCATAATATCAAATATATATTAGGCCTAATTTTTGGTATTTTTCTAGAAACTTTCATTTTTTAATGAATAGTGAAACCACTAAGTGGTAGTTAAAAAACTGAATTTTTCATAAAACTTAATTTTACCACTTCTGTGAGTGGAATTTTGAAAATCTGAGAGACATGGTTAATATCAAGGACTAAAATGTGGTTCAATGATATGAAAATAATTTTTGATGAATAGTAACTTTTTACTTTTTTTTACCACGGTTAAAAGTAAATAGGGTAATTAAGGGTAAAAATGATATTATTATTACCCTAACACATGTCATAATTCTATTGGATAAGTGTAATTCGACCAAAAACAACCTTAGGAATAAAATATGACCATTTAGGCCCACTTGTATTAGATTAGAACATTTATTATTAATTTATTTAAAGAAGAGTTAAAATAGTTAAAATCAAAATTTAATAAGTAGATAATTTTTAATAAAGGGTTATACATAAGATAAATTTGACTATAAATATTCATTAGAAAGATAAAAAGATTTCTGACATAATGGTATTTTATTTTTAATTTTTAGACATTAAATTATTTAATTTATTTATGACACAACAATGATGCAGTAATTATCTTATTAATGAAATATTGACATAATTGATGTTATAAATACCCAAATAAATGTAATTTGAGACTTTTTATGAATTAAAATAATTTTATAGGTTAATATAACATGTTAGTATTTATTTAATTACCTTTTTTAGAATTAATCATTCTGTTATGATTTTCACAAAAATCAATTACTAAATAGTGTCAAAATTGACATGAAATAGTTTTTAAAAAAAATATTATATTATTAATTGTTATTTTATTTCTAAAAATCTAATGTTCAGAAAAATGACTTATATATGGTTATATATATTAATTATAAACAACTTGGGGTTCTTTTGGCTTGTTATAGTAAGTTTATTAACCTTATAGTGTAAGAACACAAAAAGACACGGTAAAAGTAAAATTATCTAACTTAATGTTAAATCTAAATGCTAAGGTTAAAATAGGAACATAAACTTGTATAAATTCTATTGGATGAGATGATTTCGAACCATCCCCACCTTATCTTCGAAATAAATAAATTTGGAGCTATTTAAAACCGAATCTGGATTTATAATAAAATAATATGTTTAGTTATTCCAAAGGTGCCCCTCTCCTCCCTTATAAAAGGTCACCTCCTCCCTCTCTTACTCACACTACTTTGAGCCTTCAATCTCGTCCAAACCCTGCCAAATTATCTTCTACATTTCCCTATCAACATCCTAGAGGTGATGGTCTTCTTCAAAGATCAATTTTAGTTCCCTAAGAGGAGGACTCAAAGAGGCGCTTCAAAAAAGAGGTAATGTCCGTTACTGATTCTTTCAACTTTATTTCTTCTTCCACTTATTCTTCTTAGGTTGTTTCATTATGAAGTAATAACATCAGTATCACTCATATACTGATATTTTATTATAAGTATGAAACAACCCTATTTCACCATCTATCCATCCTACGAAAAATGAAATCACCACGCGTGCGTACGTACGGAATACCGTCTCCACGCCGCGGTGTAATCTATTTTACACCACCACCTTACTTATATGGGTATAATGGTGTACATAATAACTATATATGATTATTGTAAAGTGATATTGATTCAGAAATAGTATACATACAATCCAATACAATTCCATGATCATGAGAACGATATCATCGCTCGTGCGTACGTACGGACTACCGTCTCTACGATATGATGAGATTCATTCTCCACGTTAACCATTCGTGAATGATTATAAAGTATATATAATAAGTAATCATGAAATATATTACATAATAATGATACTGGATTTATGTGTATATATATGTATGTCATCTACTTAATTCCTTTCAACTCAATAAGGAAACGAAAACAGCGTTCATGCGTACGTACGGCCTACCGTCTCCATGAACGGTGTATTTCTTTCCATTTACTGATCTATTATATATATGTATATTCTGAATATATATTATATATAAATAATGTTTTATATTCTGGAATTAAGTAATCATGATCTAAGTAATCATATGAATAATTTCAAGTCAAAACACAGACGACAAATGAAACAATTTTACCCAAAACGCTCTTTAACATGGAATTTACAAAAGAACGGGTAATATAAAGTCATAAGTGAACCATATATGATATCATAACAATGAGTATGATTCTGGAATAAGTCAATGAAATTATTTAAATCATTATACAGGAGGTTCGGACACTTACGAAGCAAATCAGACCTAAGGTAAGGGATAATTTTGCAAATCTCATTTTTTTATCCGAGATTGCTTATACGTAAGTATTTACTGGGGTTATTGTTATCATCCATGTACATGTTTTCTAAAAGTGTTTTTATTTATGTTTAATGTAATTTTTACCCATTTTTAATTTTACTACATGGTATGTAAGGAATCTTTCTTTTGTTTACGTTACGAGGTACTTTTTGACTTTTCCGGTAAAAGTACGAGAAGAATGTTTTTTTTAACTTATACGGCACGAATGGATTTTTACAGTTTTATAAAGCCTTATTTTTATGAAGCCTCCTCCAAAATATTTCATGACTATTTTCAACAAAATCCTTTTCTTTTAAAATTGCATGACATTTTGTAAAAAGATAATGATTTTGAAGAAGAAAGGATATTTTCCTCAAGAATTCAGTTCAAGTGTTTTATCAAAATTATTTTCCATCTAAGATAATATAGGGTTCTGTTTCTATCCCTATTATTACATTGATTTTATTATGTTGTGATGGAATTATTTTTATGAATTCCTTTATCTTATATGAATTGTTTTATGATGTCATGTTGTTTAAGAATCCCATTTTTATTACATGGGTTATGCAATGATGTATGATTTATGATTTTGTGGCACACATATGAATGGTATCATTATGAGATGGGTGAGACCTATATCTCCCTCCAATGCATTGGGTAAAGATTTATATCTCATGAGATAGACATGGCTATAACGACAAGTTAAACCGGTTCAGTAATACAGGACTGGAACGAGGAGTGAACTCGATTCAGAAAGGGACTTTGTCTACTAATATGGTCTTGGCAGCAATGCCTTGGCTACTATGGAAATCATTACATGTGATTAATGGATGCCACCATTACATGTTTTATTCCCATGCTATTTTATCATTCTTAATGTTTCTTTATGATCTATGCCTTACATACTTCCATGTTTTATGTCATTTCTCAAGCTTTTGATGTTTAAACATTATGTTCATGTTTTTATGTTCAAATGTATATGGTATGTTTTATTTTATCCATGCTTACCCTTACTGAGCATTTGAGATCACCCTTTTATGTTTTCTTTTCCCCAGGATATAAAGAAAGGTTTTAGGTAAAAAAAAGAAGATCTTTATGGGAGATGTTGAAGATCTTTCACCACGATTAGAAGATTATATTCCGAGTTTCCAAAGACACTAAACTATTACGGTCCTTGTGTGTGTGTTTTTGTTATGTACTAAGTATTCCGCAAAAGTAATGTAATGTCCATGTACGTTAAGCTTCGGGTCTCTACATCATGTACCCCCAGTAAATACCATGTACCCCCGTTTTGGGTGTTTGTATCCCTTCATTTGTTTAGTATGGACCTGTTTCAATTGAGTGTGTTCCCTTGGTTCATTCCCTTAAGGGTAAAATGTGGAATTACGTCCACATCTTAGGATTGTGATCCCCTCGAGAGGATGAGTCTCAGATAGAGTTTGTGGTGTCCCTCTATGAGACTTGTGTGTGGATCCTCTATCATTTTTACCCTAGGTGGGGTTTATGGAATTTGTGTGACTTCCTTGAGTTGGGTGTTGATCCTCTATCTAGTAGGCCATATTTGTAGGGTTTGCGGTATCGTTGGAATATGACCCCCTATGTAGCAGGTTGATCCAGATTGTGTTTGTAGTGTCCCCCAACAGTCCTGGGTGTGACCCCCTATCTGAGTATTAGGGTCTTTTAACACCAGTGAGATTTATTAGGTGGGGACCAATTGATCATGACCTCTTGGATGAGTGCCTCTGATGATTCCATGGCTCGTGGAGCAGATTCTCCTAGAATGAGCATTTCTTTTAGCAGAATCTTATGGCCGACAGTTTGGTTGTGATTTCCTGGAGGTGTGGGGTTTTTTCTAAGTATATAGATTTTTCTTATTAGGAATTGATTGTTATAACTTTTTTATGATATAACTATTCATGGTTATTTATTTTTAGTATTTTCAGGGTGTCCTACTAGGTATTTCTATACATAGCCCTGCATGGGATCTACCCACATGTGTCATGTCTTATGAAGATAAAGACCCTTTTGATGGTGTCCTTAGAGGATAGAGAGTAGGTGGAGCATATCATGATCTTTATAGATCAATGTGTTTTTTGGGTGGTTGCATTTGATCGTAGTCCTCACCCTTGGAGAAGGTTATACTCTCTACAGTTTTTTGCTGGGCTTGTATTTGGACCCTTTTTCTCTTTTAGTACTTTACTGTCATACTTTGGTTGTGGGATCATAGATGTATGCATGCGTTGATTTCAGTTATTTTACATTTCAAAATTATGTGGGCTTGAAGATGTGTGCATGTATACAGCTACATTAGGATAATGCCTCCCATGTGTGTGATATTCTTACTCGGTGTTGGTTTCTAGCCCTTGGCCTATTAGAGATAGTCTTGGGGTAGTCACGGTTCAGGCCCCATAGGGATGGGTTGTAATAGAGTGGTATCAGATTAGTCGATTCTACCTTAGGAATAGAGTATGTGAGATTGGTTTGGGGAAACAATGCTAAGTGTTTCGAGTTTGGTTTTACGGCCAAGGACTCTAGTGGTGGTGCGGTGACTGACGTATCCATACACCAGGACTCTTCTCACCTTACTTTAAACTTGGTACGTGTAGACATTGGTTACATGGAAATCATTGGTATATGAATAATATAGTAATGGGTTGTGGTTTCCATGTCCTTCTTGACTCATCTCCCCAAATATACTCTTTGACTATGGAACATCTTGTTTATTTCAGGATGCCTCTGTAAAGATGGCCAACCAGGATTCCACTACATGATCACAAGGATGATCCAATGAGTGATGAGACTTCAATACATGGGCTTGTACCATAGATAACACCTCATGGTAGTTTAATAGTTATACCACCACTCGTTGAGTAGCAACTAACACTAGTAATGATAACAGAGGATGCATACAGGCTGAGTGCGCTGCATGAGTTCTATAGGTAGCAACCTCCCAGGTTTCGGGGCGAGCCATACCCCCCAAGTGGTTGAGGATTTGATAGATCTAGTTGCTTGAGTTTTCCAACTTATAAATATTCCTTCATATTAGATGGATATCCTCATAGTGAGTCCTCTTTGGGACTTCACTGGGTGATGGTGGAGTTTAGTGACTCATTCACATGATAAGAAAATTCTCTTCTGGTCATACTTAGAGCATATCTTCATAGAGAAGTGAACATCTTGGATCTTCTATATCGTAGTTTGTCTATAGTGGAGTATTCAGAAAGATTTACCAATCTCTCATGATACTCCATGAATATGGTGCGAGATCCACTCTTCAGAACATGGACCTTTAATCAAGGCTTATGCTGGGATACCAGGGATTCAGTGATATCTCTTTATATTCCCACATGTGCTAGAGTGATTGAGAGGGACTTGGTGGTGGACAGATTCCTGGTAGAGCAGGCGCCGATAGGGGGTGCTGGTAGAGGACACCTAGGAGATGAGACCTCATCAACAGGTAGCCAATAGTATTCATAGGTACCCAAGTGTTCCAGTCACTTCAGAAGGTGATCCCAAGACATAAGATCAATGATGCATGGATCTCAGGGTGGATGAAATCAACCGAGGGAGGGGATGTGTTTCTCTTGTGATGGTCGGGGACATCTGGAATGGGATTTCCTAACCCATCATACAGCTAATTGAGATACAGTCGAGGGGCCGCTGAGATAGAGACAGAGGTAGGAGAAGGGTGGTCCACATGGCGATGGATATAGTAGAGGGTAAATAGAGTAGCAGGGGGTGGTCATAGGTTTGAACTATTACCACCACCACCCCCGGGTTTTCCATGCCAGACTCAGGGAGCTAGTGATTAGGAATGAAGACAACTGCATGATATGAAGGCCTATGACCTCGATGCTCTAGGGATGATATGAGGCACGATATATGTTTTTTCTACCTTAAATGAAGCATTAATAGACAGGTGTGAGTCATTCCTTTCTTTTCATATCTCTGGTTTGAGACTTAGAGATTTTAGTTGAGCCTTTGTCTCAAACCTTGTGATTAGAGACCCCGAAAGGTGGTGACTCAATGATTTCTCACTTCTTCCAGCAGTGAAATCTGATGCTTGGAGGTGAGATATATGTATGATATCTCTTTGTAGTAGTGAAGAGGCCTTATGAAATCATCCTAGGTATGGACTGGCTATCCATAGTTCATTCCCATATTGACTACTTTAGGCAGAGGATGTGGTGGGTCTATAGTTATGGGATGAGGTTTTTCTTTATAGGTGAAAAGGAAGCCTTGGTGAATCAAGACAGGCTCAGATATAAGAGAGTGTAGCTGATTACTCACCGGTTGGATAAAATGACTCTTAGATTAATGGATTCTATGGGATACCAGTTCCCTACGACAATGTTGTAGTATGAGGATATATTTCATGAGGATGTGTCAGGCTTACCTCCCCATCATGAGCTAGACTTCTGCATTGACTTATACCTTGATAAGAACCTGATATCTACACCAGCATATCATATGGATCCCATAGAGCTTCTTGAGATGAGGGTGTAGTTAGAGGAATTTTAGGAGAAGAGATTTGTGATACTTGGTGTTTCCCCCTGGGCATCCCTAGTTTTGTTCTCCAAGAAGGCAGATAGGAGCTTGAGGTTATGTGTGGACTACCATCACTTGAACCAGGTGACTGTAAAGAATAAGCATCCACTACCGAGGATCGATGACCTCTTAGATCAGTTGATAGGGGCATGATGGTTCTCAAAGATTGAATTTAGATTGGGATATTAACAATTGTGAGTATGGGATGATGATATATCGATGATGACATTTAGATATATCTACATTCACTATGAGTACTTGGTGATGCCCTTCAGTGTTATGGATTCCACAACAATGTTCATGAGTCTCATGAACCTGATCTTTTAGCATTTCTTAAACCAATTCATGGTGGTCTTAATCAAAGATATCCTAGCATAATCAGTGTCTGATGAGGAGCATGATAGACACTTGAGAATGGTCTTGTACACACTCCAAGAGCACTAGATTTATGGTAATATCTCAAAGTGTCAGTTTTGGATTTGAGAGGTCCACTTTCTAGGACATTTCATCTCAGAGGCAAGAGTGGTGGTGGAACTAGAAAGGGTTGAGCTAGTCCTAGCTTGGGATCCACCCAAGAGTGTTACTGAGGTACAAAGTTTCTTTGGGTTGGAAGGGTACCATCATAGGTTTGTACCCGATTTATATAGAGCACCACCACCATTTTTAGCTTTGACCTGAAAGGGGGATCCTTTCATGTGGATAGAAAGGTGCCAATAGCACTTTCAAGAGCCAAGATAGAGGTTGAAGAGTGCTACTATATTACAATTTCTAGAGGAGGGTATCGAGTACATAGTGTTCTATGATGCATCAGGGGCTAGTATTTGTTGTGTTCTAATGTAGAGACAAGTGGTGATTACCTATGGTTCACATTAGTTGAGACCACAGGAGAAGAATTACATGACCCATGATCTTGAGCTAGTAGCAGTAGTCTTCGCATTGAAGATGTGGTGACACTACCTAATGGGTGAGTGGTTTATCATCTACTTTGACCACAAAAGTCTCAAGTATATCTTCTATAAGAAGAATATTAACTTTATACAAAGGAGATGGATAGAGTTCCTCTAGAACTATGACTTCAAGATTGTTTATAATCTTGGGAAGTGGAACATGGTAGAAGATGATCTCAGTAGGAGATCTTATTCTCAATTTTTGACTAAGGCATCATATTAGTTAACCTCATTGATGTTTTCCTTAGTAGACATGGATGGTGCTTCATATCTACAATCGATGGTTGTTACCCCACCAATTTTATAGCATTTCAGACATGCTTAGCATAGAAATATTGATTGTGAGACCTTAAGTACTCATATATCCACTGGATGTACTTTTTATGAATATTTTGAAGGTGGAGATCATGATATCCTTTATAAAAGATGGACAATTGTACCATTGGAATTACGAGATGAGGTTATTAGGGAGTTTCATACATCTCCTTTTGTGGTACATCTGGGTGTAGAAATATGTATCAAGACCTTTGAAGTCATTTTTGGTGCCTAGAAATGAAGATTTATATTGCAAAGTTTGTCTCTTGATATCTCACTTATCAGCAAGTGAAGGCTAAGCAACAAGTTCTAGTGGGTTTAGCTCAACCCCTAGAGGTTCCAAAGTGGAAATGGGATGATATATTCATGGACTTCAACACGAGGTTACCATGTAAATCTAGAGGACACAATTCTATCTAGGTGATCATATACTAACTCACCAAGTTGTCTCACTTCCTATCCATTTGATAGAAGAGTTCAATAGAGATATTGGGATGTATCTACGTGCAAGAGATAGTTCAACTCCATGGATTTCCCTCAAAGATCATTTAATAACATAATAATCACTTCACATTGCGATTTTGAAAAGTATTTTAGTAGGCCTTTGGGATTTAGTTGTGCTTGATCATAGTGTTTCACCCCTAGACCGATGACTATACTGAGAAGACCATTCATGTCTTGGAGGACATGCTGTGGGATTAAATTTTGGATTTTGGTCATAGTTTGGAGGATTATCTAACCTTGGTGGAGTTTGTATACAACAACAGCTACCATTCCACCATTGTAATGGTGCCATTATAGTCCTTGTACAATCAAACTTACAGGTCACCACTTTGTTGGATTTATCTAGGAAAGTCAGCACTCATGGTCCTAGAGTTGGTGTGAGATACTACATAGAAGATATTGATCATCCAGGAGTAGATAAGGACTGCATAGAGCCGTCATAAGTCTTATGCGGACTGAAGATGGAGACTCCTGGAGTTTGAGGAGGGATACCATGTGTTCCTAAGGGTGTAACCTTGACGTGGAGTACAAATATTTTTTTGGGGAGTCAAGTTATCTCTGAGATTCATTGGACCTTTCCAGATACTACACAGAGTTAACGAGGTGGAATACCACTTATATCTACTGCTGTAGCTGGATTGGGTACACAACGTATTCCACATGTCAGAGCAGAGAAGGTATGTGCACAACTTGATGCATGATACTGATTGGGGTGATCTAGAAATTGAGAATCTTCAGGAGAGCACATGATAGTGGGGGACCCAGATGTGATCCCAATACCCTCATCCTTTTTAGTAGGATTTTCTATTTTAGGGAAAAAAATTCCTAAGGTGGGAAGAATGTAATGACTCTGATTTTCCATGTATTACTTTGGAATATTATATGGATTATTTTTAGAGCTAGGTGCTGAGACGATATGATATTATGAGCCCTGATATTCTTGAGATTAATTTTTAAAATACATTAAATATATTAATATCATGTGCATGTAGTTTTCATGAAAAAGTGGAATAACTCCCAAAAAGGGGACCAAATTAAAAATTTGAGGACATCATTGAGTTCATAATACAGGTTTTACTCTAGGCATGACATAGCCTTTATCAGCATCAGGCATTTATGAAAATGTTTTTGTGGGTGAAAATTAATAAAATTAATAAAATAAATAAATAAATTATTTTATTTTATTTATTTGATGTAGTGATATAGCTATCCTCTATTTAAATGCTTTTATGGACAATTTTCAAGGTTAACCACATAACCATGAAAATTTGAGAGGAGCCGTTGGAGAGTGTTGGAGGAGCTTCCATGGGTGAATGACGACCGAATCATGGATCATTGATTAGTGTGCAATGGAATGTGTGGATGTAACACCCCGAGCTTCCACGATACGCCTCTCTTTCAATAATGCAATAGCTTGCATTGTACGCAAGTTCGAGTTCTAAAACACCGCGACTAATCAAAGTAGCCGTTATGAATAGTAATAACCACTTTTTAAAATTATAGAAATTTTATATTTCAAAATGGACTTCAATTTTGTATTCGTAATATCGAAATTAGCCTATGTTGAATTTTTGGTATTTTTCTGAGAACTTCTAATTTTTTATGAATAGTGAAAATTACTTAAAAACAACTTTTTTAATCAAAATAATTTATACTGATAAATTATACTATTTAGTGGTTTTAAAGTATAATTATAATATATTTTTACCATTTTATCCAATGGTGGTCATTATAATTAATTTAACATTGAAATTGGACAAAAACAATTGCCAATCTTTTGATATAAATTGTTTCTTAAAAACACGCTATTTTTTGTAACGGCGGGAATTAATTATAAAATTAATTAATGAAACTTATATGTTTGGAATTTTGTAAAATAGAAATCATTTTTGAATTCGGAATATCAATTATATCTTAGGGTGAAATTTTGGATTTGTTCTGAAAAACTTCAATTTTTGATGAATAGTGAAACCACTAAGTGGCAGTTAAATAACTGATTTTTAATTTAAATGAAATATTACCACTTCTGTGATTTGATTTTCAAAAATCCGACATACATGGTTGTCATTAAGAAGTAAAATGTGGTTCAATGAGATTAAAATAATTTTTGGTGAATAGTAACTTTTAAGTTCTTAATCGCGATTAGAGGTAATTAGTGTAGTTTAAGGTACAAATAATGTTTTAATAATATGAGATGAGCATGACACTTGTCCTACTCCTATTGGATGAGTCATGGCCGACCAAGACAACCCATGGGTCAACTTGGGGACCCCATGGAGCCACTTTAGTTGGAAAATGACATTAATATATATTTATTTAATGTTAAAATTAAATTGACACAAACATGAGTTGTTTTACTAAAACAGTTTTTAAGTGGGGTTACACAAGTCCAAATTTTTATTATAAATATTCATTATAAAGCTAAAAAGATTTCCTACATCATAGTATTTTTTTTATAATTAAATAAAATAAATTATTTATGACATCATTATGATGCGGCGATGACCTCATTATTTAAAGATTTTAATAAAATGAAAAGATAATGTAAAATCCAAGGATTACACTTGTCCAAAGCCTATTGGATGAGGAGATTTCGAACCCTTATCACCTTATCCACAAATTATATAAGTTTTGGACCTTTATAATCTTAAAAGCATTGTATAATAATGTAACATTTCAATATTTCCAAAAGAGCCCCTCCTCTCCACTTATAAAAGGCCCCCACCTCTCCCACCTTATTTACACTTCCAAGCCTTTTTGTTCGGCCAACCTCTGCCCAAATACTATCCCAACTTCTCTCCCTTAATCCTAGAAGCTTTACTTTAGTCAGAAATCCATCCTAAGGAGTCCTTTTGATCAAATCAAAAGGAAGAAACCGAAGAAGAGGTAACATTTTCATCACCCTCTTTCAAGTTTCTTTCTTCTTCCACTCCATCTTTGTTTATTATTTCAATTCTAAAATTATAACTCCAGTATCTTCTATATACTGTGATGTTATTATAAATATGGAACAACCATATTCAGTATTCTACCCATCATTTGAATGACATATCACCATACGTGCGTACGTACGGCTTACCGTCTCCACGTCGTGGTGTAATTGTTATTCAATATATTATTATTTAGATGGGTATAATAATGATATGTAATTCATGTAAATAATAAATATAACATGATAATTATTCTGTATATATGATACAATATCCAATTATATATTATTTTAATATCAAAATAATGATATTTTCGCTCGTGCGTACGTACGGACTACCGTCTCCACGAACGCGATGAGATTCATTCTCCGTCGTATCCATTCAAGTATAATTATCATTTGATGATTTAAAAATAATGTTTAAGGACATGATATCATTCTGGATATGAATAAGATACAACCTATCCATGAAAAACATGACTTACGTAACAAAACATATAAAAGAAAACGAGTAAGTTAACACCCGAAACAACTATAAATCTAAGATATTGTTAACAAAGCAATGTTAAAAGATCATATATGATATCATATGAATGTATATGATTCTTGTATAATTTAATAACAATTATTTCACCATTATACAGGAGGTTAACCTACCCCAACCAAGGAAAAGTACAAGGTAAGGGCTTACTTCACAACCTCTTCATTATCCAAGGTTGTTTATACATAATTATCTACTGAGACCTCGTTATCATCCACATCCATGTTTCTTAAAAATGTATTTCAAAACATTTTTACTATTAAATGGAAAATGGGTTAAAGTCATTTATATCCTTATAAGTTTTTGAAAGGAATCTTACCGTCGTTTTCCAAACAATGTACTTTTTGACCTTTTTGACAAATTTAAGGTAAGAATGTTTTTTTTACTTATACGGCGGGTGAGGCTATTTTCCGCCATTATAACTTCGTCGAAGCTTCCCTAACAAGCTTATAAGAATGTTTTCAAGGTAAATGTATTATTTTATAATTATGTGACTTTTAAATGATTTCAAAAAGGAGAGATATTTCTCTCAAATAGCTTTGATTTCATCCATGTCAACATCCTTTGATGGGTTTTAAGTTTAATTGAAATTGATTTATGATACAAAACTTCCATTGAACATTTTGTGAAATATTTGACTGTGGATGTGTTATTTTATACCATCCATAGTTTATGGAGAAATTGTTGACATTTCGTATGCTAGTTTTAATACGAATATTTATGTTATGTTTAAACCTATTCATATGAGGAATGTATTGGACTTAATATGTGACGGGTGGAGCCCACTATAGCTCCTCGATGCATCGGTAGGTCTCATGAGACAACTAGACGTGGAATTGGCCGAGGCCCTTTCCCAATTTGATTTATGGTTTTGGCCGAGGCCTTAATCATTTTAGACGTCTTGGCCAAGGCCTTGACAAAATGTTTCAGAATGTCCGGCATTATACATTCCCTCATTATGAAGGTGGTTATTGATATTTCATGTGATTATTCGTCTAGTAGAATATCTATGTGAGCAAGTAATGGCATTATTTTATTTTACTTTTGCCATATTATGCTGAATTTCAAGTTCAATAAGGCTTTTGTTTTAGTTATACATTGCCTTAAATGCTTATGTTTTCTTATAAAAGCTTCCGCAATATTGTTATCCTTACTGATCATTTGAGCTCACCCCTTTCAATGTTTTAATATTTTCCAGGATGTGAAGAAGTGTATTATGACTGACTTGCAAGAATAGTCAGTGAGGATATGAGTGTGGACTATGAAGACCATGTTATTGTAGTTTGTTTACTTTTTGATGTAATGAAAGACTTATGAATGTATCTAGTGTTTCCAAGGCTACTAAACTAATCGGTCTTTCTAGACTTGATCTTTTGTGATCATGCCAATGTTACGAAGTAATGCACCGACTCTGGGTAGCTGGGGTCGGGGCGTTACAGTTGGTATCAGAGGCAGTTTAGTACTAACCTTGGAATCTAGATTTAGATAAACTCTGATTAGAGCACATAGCCCAAAGATAGACTTTGAGGATTAGTATAGAAGAACTTCCTAGAATTTTGTTATTGTAGAGATTTTGTGAGTTTTCCGAGCAATACATCCCTGTCTGGATATGAGCAAGTAGAGGCGGCTCTGGCACAGATGTACCTAGGGGTAAAACCCGAAAACACCGCTTTGAGCTAGACTCGAACGGGAACTGGTGCACGATAATGGGCCTTGCTGCACTCTTGGTTATGACACTCTCGGGGGATATGCTTAGGATAATTCCCATTTTCTTTACCAACCACTATGAAAGGTTATGAGTATATACTTCCTCAAATAATTTTTTTTTATGATTATGGATTATATCCATAAATAGTTCAATTTATGTTAAGTATTTTACAAGTATGGAATTATGTATTTTGATTCATAAACTGATCTAGTTTATGCAATTGTTTAGAAATTGCCCCTAGTGGAAGGAATGGAAACCGTATCAATGCACGCACTCCGTGTAGGGATTTCCCTCCTGCTCAGGATAATTATGGTGGAGCTAGTGATACAACTGGTGCTGATCAGCTTCTCACCATACTGGGACAACTCACGCAGGTTATGAATAACAACCTTACTCGTATGGAGTACCCTGATCCGCAACGTGGAGGATCAATGCTAGACCGTTTCATGAGGAAACAACCACCAACCTTCAATGGGAGTACAAATCCTATAGTAGCTGAGCAATGGATAAATTCCTTAGAGAAAATATTCCATGCCTTGGGGAGTAGTGAAAGGGAGAATGTTGTCATGGCAGTTTACCGCCTCACTGGAGATGCCGATCAATGGTGGTCACTAATTCAAAATACAAAGGAAGATGATGAATTAACAAACATGGAATTGCAGGAGTTCAAAGAGTTGTTCTTAGAAAAATACTTTCCTCGAGACCATCGAGCGGATATGGAAAGGCAATTTCTAAGTCTGAGGCAGAAGGAGGATGAGAATGTCGCAAAGTATGAGGCTAACTTTACAAGGTTAGCAAGGTATGCTGCAGATTACATACGTAACCCAAGAAGTAAGACTGATCGTTTCTTTGATGGGTTGAAACCATTTCTCCGTTGAGCTTTAGTATCACAAACCTTCTCTTCATACGAAGGTATTGTCTCGTGCGCTATCAAGACAGAAAAGGAATTCTCTAAGTCTTATGACAACAAAGTAAAGCAAGAGAAGAAGAGAACGGTGGAACAAGAGACAAATAAAGGGAAAAAGGGAAAGAAGTATTTTCGATTATGTGATAATTGTGGGAAGAATCACCCTGGTACTTGCCTAAAAGGAATGGGAGTTTGTTATAAATGTGGAGAAAAAGGTCACCAGGCGCGTGATTGCAAGGGAAAGAAAGAAGCTATCAATGTTGAATGCTACAATTGTAGAGAAATGGGTCATTATGCAAATGAATGTCCTAAGAGTCAAGTAAAATTACCTCAGAAAAGGCCAAGGGATCAAGGCCAATCTTATGCTGTGACTACAGTTGAAGCGGAATAATTATTGTATTTGTGTTTTTGGACTCAAGAACTAGATTATGGTTATAAGAATAATGTGATATATATAAGGATTGTACTGCAGTACATGTTGTTTTCATTAAGGATTTAATATGATGAAGGTAATCATATTTTTAGTATGTGACAATAAGAGAAACTTTACTTTGTTTGGGGAATCTGAGGTTACAATTGATTTTGGAATTTAACGACCCTTTAGAGAAAGTCTGTACGGAGGTATTTTGGATAACTATAAAGGTTGGAATGGATTAAGTTGATCTTTGGATAGTATTGTTTAAGGTTAAAACATTTATGAAGATTATTTTTGGAATAGTATAGTACTATATTTTTAGGAAAAGGACAACCTGCAGGGTGGGGCATAACCCGCCGCGTCGGAAAAAGCTGCAGGAATCGAACCCACAACCATAGTGCGACAGGCCTTTATTCCCTACCACTAGCCTACAGGAAGTCCCTGGTTTTTACAAAATAATTTTACTAATCTAAATTGTATGTGTTAACATTTGGAACCTTATAAAATTAGGAAAAGTATAATATTTTTGGGTTCTATTATCTTTTTGAGTGAAAGGTGAGTTGAAGGTTGAAACTCTAATTGTCAGGCATAAATATATATATACCTATCTGTTATTCAATGAATAAATTAATTCTTAAACTTTAGTAAAGGGATATTAAAACAAAAAAATGCGTTATCCTAATACCTTATGTCTTGTTGAACTGATGATATTTTAAATCAACATAGATTGAAGGCTTTGAGGCCCTCAATTTGACAGTTGATTGTGATTGATGACCTCAATCACTCCCTACAAATATTTACGTTTTTCCTCCAATTATATGTCTCTAATTGCCACCAATGTTCTCATAATCGAGATCATAATTGGGTGGTGACTTTTTCATTTCCCTTTCCCTCTTATTAAGGCTAAATTTTATTAACCTTATTTCCGATGTGGGTTTTCCACAAAGGTATTTTCTATTTTCAACCTCTTATTTTCAATGAAAAATATCAAATTGCGAGGATGAAATTTATTGAAGGAGGGGAGAATGTAACACCCCGAGCTTCCACGATACGCCTCTCTTTCAATAATGCAATAGCTTTCATTGTACGCAAGTTCGAGTTCTAAAACACCGCGACTAATCAAAGTAGCCGTTATGAATAGTAATAACCAATTTTTAAAATTATAGAAATTTTATATTTCAAAATGGACTTCATTTTTGTATTCGTAATATCGAAATTAGCCTATGTGGAATTTTTGGTATTTTTCTGAGAACTTCTAATTTTTTATGAATAGTGAAAATTACTTAAAAACAACTTTTTTAATCAAAATAATTTATACTGATAAATTATACTATTTATTGGTTTTAAAGTATAATTAGAATATATTTTTACCATTTTATCCAATGGTGGTCATTAGAATTAATTTAACATTGAAATTGGACAAAAACAATTGTCAATCTTTTGATATAAATTGTTTCTTAAAAACACGCTATTTGTTGTAACAGCGGGAATTAATTATAAAATTAATTAATGAAACTTATATGTTTGGAATTTTGTAAAATATACATCATTTTTGAATTCGGAATATCAATTATAGCTTAGGGTGAAATTTTGGATTTGTTCTGAAAAACTTCAATTTTTGATAAATAGTGAAACCACTAAGTGGTAGTTAAATAACTGATTTTTCATTTAAATGAAATATTACCACTTCTGTGATTTGATTTTCAAAAATCTGACATACATGGTTGTCATTAAGAAGTAAAATGTGGTTCAATGAGATTAAAATAATTTTTGGTGAATAGTAACTTTTAAGTTCTTAATCGTGATTAGAGGTAATTAGTGTAGTTTAAGGTACAAATAATGTTTTAATAATATGAGATGAGCATGAAACTTGTTCTAATCCTATTGGATGAGTCATGGCCGACCAAGACAACCCATGGGTCAACTTGGGGACCCCATGGAGCCACTTTAGTTGGAAAATGACATTAATATATATTTATTTAATGTTAAAATTAAATTGACACAAACATGAGTTGTTTTACTAAAACAGTTTTTAAGTGGGGTTACACAAGTCCAAATTTTGATTATAAATATTCATTATAAATCTAAAAAGATTTCCTATATCATATTATTTTTTTTATAATTAAATAAAATAAATTATTTATGACATCATTATGATGCGGCGATGACCTCATTATTTAACGATTTTAATAAAATGAAAAGATAATGTAAAATCCAAGGATTACACTTGTCCAAAGCCTATTGGATGAGGAGATTTCGAACCCTTATCACCTTAGCCACGAATTATATAAGTGTGGGACCTTTAGAATCCGAAAAGCATTGTATAATAATGTAACATTTCAATCTTTCCAAAAGAGCCCCTCCTCTCCACTTATAAAAGGCCCCCACCTCTCCCACCTTATTCACACTTCCAAGCCTTTTGGTTCGGCCAACCTCTGCCCAAATACTCTCCCAACTTCTCTCCCTTAATCCTAGAAGCTTTACTTTAGTCAGAAAGCCATCCTAAGGAGTCCTTTTGATCAAATCAAAAGGAAGAACCTGAAGAAGATGTAACATTTTCATCACCCTCTTTCAAGTTTCTTTCTTCTTCCACTCCCTCTTTGTTTATTATTTCAATTATAAAATTATAACTCCAGTATATTCTATATACTGTGATGTTATTATAAATATGGAACAACCATATTCAGTATTATACCCATCATTTGAATGACATATCACCATACGTGCGTACGTACGGCTTACCGTCTCCACGTCGTGGTGTAATTGTTATTCAATATATTATTATTTAGATGGGTATAATAATGATATGTAATTCATGTAAATAATAAATATAACATGATAATTATTCTGTATATATGATACACTATCCAATTATATATTATTTTAATATCAAAATAATGATATTGTCGCTCGTGCGTACGTACGGACTACCGTCTCCACGAACGCGATGAGATTCATTCTCCGTCGTATCCATTCAAGTATAATTATCATTTGATGATTTAAAAATAATGTTTAAGGACATGATATCATTCTGGATATGAATAAGATACAACCTATCCATGAAAAACATGACTTACTTAACAAAACATATAAAAGAAAACGAGTAAGTTAACACCCGAAACAACTATAAATCTAAGATATTGTTAACAAAGAAATGTTAAAAGATCATATATGATATCATATGAATGTATATGATTCTTGTATAATTTAATAACAATTATTTCACCATTATACAGGAGGTTAAACTACCCCAACCAAGGAAAAGTACAAGGTAAGGGCTTACTTCACAACCTCTTCATTATCCAAGGTTGTTTATACATAATTATCTACTGAGACCTCGTTATCATCCACATCCATGTTTCTTAAAAATGTCTTTCAAAACATTTTTACTATTAAATGGAAAATGGGTTAAAGTCATTTATACCCTTATAAGTTTTTGAAAGGAATCTTACCGTCGTTTTCCAAACAATGTACTTTTTGACCTTTTTGACGAATTTAAGGTAAGAATGTTTTTTTTACTTATACGGCGGGTGCGGCTATTTTACGCCATTATAACTTCGTCGAAGCTTCCCTAACAAGCTTATAAGAATGTTTTCAAGGTAAATTTATTATTTTATAATTATGGGACTTTTAAATGATTTCAAAAAGGAGAGATATTTCTCTCAAATAGCTTTGATTTCATCCATGTCAACATCCTTTGATGGGTTTTAAGTTTAATTGAAATTGATTTATGATACAAAACTTCCATTGAACATTTTGTGAAATATTTGACTGTGGATGTGTTATTTTATACCATCCATAGTTTATGGAGAAATTGTTGACATTTTTTATGCTAGTTTTAATACGAATATTTATGTTATGTTTAAACCTATTCATATGAGGAATGTATTGGACTTAATATGTGATGGGTGGAGCCCGCTATAGCTCCTCGATGCATCGGTAGGTCTCATGAGACAACTAGACGTGGAATTGGCCGAGGCCCTTTCCCAATTTGATTTATGGTTTTGGCCGAGGCCTTAATCATTTTAGACGTCTTGGCCGAGGCCTTGACAAAATGTTTCAGAATGTCCGGCATTATACATTCCCTCATTATGAAAGTGGTTATTGATATTTCATGTGATTATTCGTCTAGTAGAATATCCATGTGAGAAAGTAATGGCATTATTTTATTTTACTTTTTCCATATTATGCTGAAGTTCAAGTTCAATAAGGCTTTTGTTTTAGTTATACATTGCCTTAAATGCTTATGTTTTCTTATAAAAGCTTCCGCAATATTGTTATCCTTACTGAGCATCTGAGCTCACCCCTTTCAATGTTTTAATATTTTCCAGGATGTGAAGAAGTGTATTATGACTGACTTGCAAGAATAGTCAGTGAGGATATGAGTGTGGACTATGAAGACCATGTTATTGTAGTTTGTTTACTTTTTGATGTAATGAAAGACTTATGAATGTATCTAGTGTTTCCAAGGCTACTAAACTAATCGGTCTTTCGAGACTTGATCTTTTGTGATCATGCCAATGTTACGAAGTAATGCACCGACTCTGGGTAGCTGGGGTCGGGGCGTTACAGTGGATCTCTCCAATGGTAGTGATGTAGGACCATCCTTCCTTAGTGATAGATCCAAACTCTATGTAGGATATTGATTTGTGATTTACATCCCGTTCTTTTATCCCATACGAACGTGGATCAATTCTATGAACATAATTGATTCATGCATCGATGGTAGATCTATCTTGTGGTGGATTTATTTATTTGTTGCTCATTATTTACCTATCCCTCTTGGTTTATCAATTCTATGACAACATATCAAGGATGAACAAACAAAGGTCAAGGTTCATTCCTCACATTTTTTTTGTATATGGATTTCTCCCTTATTTCTTCATGTGTTCATCGTGGGAATTTTTCTTTGACCCATGGTTCAATTATTACCTAATATTTGATCGTTTTGTGACCATTATTCAGTGAAATAGATCAATACCATGAGTATGACTTTCAATAGAGGTTGTGATTTGAGGATTGGTGACCACAGTGGATGAATCGAGGAGGAACAAGACCAGACCAGACTAAGAGTTCCATTCCCATGATGGATACACGATAGAGGCTCTTGGTGGTAACATATCGGCTTTTTGGATAGTTTTTTGAGTGAATCAAGGATCAGAATCTGATGTGAAAGATACAACAAGGCCTAAAAACCATAGATCCATAGGTTCTGGTGAGAATGGTGGCTTTGGTGATGCACATAACGACACCGAAGAGATCCTGATGGATTTGGAAAATCCCAAGTTACATGGTGTGTAATCCAGAATTACATGATATGTGGGACCCACTGTGTGGTGCTAGGGTTTCCTCACAAAGATAAATATCACACTCCGTGTGACCCTTTTTGGATACTTGATGTGTATCTCATAGAATATATGGGCATAGGTAGGACAAGCACACAAACACGACCAGAGTGCGTGGACATGTGTACACAGGCATAGACACAACCAAGTGTACATTAACATGGGCATGGAAAGGTATACATGGGCTCGACCAAGTTTACATGGGTTGGTACATGGGCATGGAAAACTGACATATATGGGGTGCCAATAAATCTCCACACGCTATTTAATATTCCTAAATGCCATGCATATAGTGATTTACATGTCGTGTGAGGCAAAACTATATGAGAAGACTAGGAGTTGGCTAGACACGTCATGTACCCCCAGTACACGCCATGTACCTCTTTTTTGGGTGTTTGTAGCCCTTCATTTCTTCATTATGGACCTGTTTTGGTTGAGTGTTTCCCCTTGGTCCATTACCTTAAGGTTACAATGTGACATTCTATACACATATCTTGATTATGACCCCCTTTGGAGGATGAGTCTCAGATAGAGTTTGTGGTATCCCTCTATGTGACTCGAGTGCAATCCTCTATCATATTTTTATCCTAGGTGGGGTTTGTGGAATTAGCGTGAACTCCTTGAGTAGGGAATTGATCCTCTATCTAACAATCCATATTAGTAGGGTTTGCAGTGTTATGGGCATACAGTCCCCTACATAGTGGGTTGATCCAAATTGGGTTCGTGGTGTCCCCCAACAGTTCTATGTGTGAACCCTTATCTGAGTATCAAGGTATTCTGAGACCAGTGATATTTTTAAGGGAGGTACCAATTTATCATGACCTCTTGGACAAGTTTCTACAGTGATGGCATGTATTGTGGAGTGGATTATCTTGGGATGAACATTGTTTTGAGCACAATATTGTGGCTAGAAGTTTGGTTGTGACCACTTTGAGGTGAGGTGTCCTTCCTGAGTATATCTAGGTTTTTATTGTTATTAATTGATTGTTATATTTTTTCTATGATTTGAATATTCATGATGCTTCATGTTTAGTTTTTTCAGGGTGTATATTGCTATACTCACCCCTGCATGGGTTCTGCTCGCACATGTCATGTCTTATGAAAATGACGACTCTTTTGACAATGTTCTGAGAGGATATAGAGCAGGTGGAGCATAACTTGATCTTGAGAGACTGAGGTTTTTTTGGGTGATTTCATTCACCCTTAGAGCAGGTTGTACTCTCTAAATTTTTTGGTTGGGATTGTATTTGGCCCCTTTTTTCTTTCAGTACTTTACTATCATACTCTAATTATGGGATCATAAATGTATGCATGCATTGGTGTCGGTTGTTTTACATTTCAGCATTATGTGGGCCTGTATATCTGTGTGTGTGTGTGTGTGTACATTTGGTTAACGCCTCTTATGTGTGTGATATTCCTACTTAGCGTTGGTCTCCATCCCCTAACCTATTATAGGCGGGCTTGGGGTAGTCACATTTTGGGCCCCACTGGGCCGATTCATGACACTCTTTATGAGATATTGATACAAAGAGATTATATTAAACAATGAGCATTCATATGTGGTTTTCATCATCGTGACATTAAGTTATTTCTCTTGGGTATCATGACCCATTTCTATACAGAGGCAAGCCCACCTAATGCTAATGAGAAAGAATCCTAAAAGTTCACACACTAAGTTTTCCATTAATCTCAATTAAAATCTAGTTAAAATTAATTATTGGAATAAATATTATCTCAAGACCGAAGAGTAATTATATTCAAGTTTTATTGATCTCTAATAATTACAAGGTAATAAATAATTATTTATTCATTAAATAAATAATTTATTTTATTATGTGAATATTTAATAAATATTTATTCACTAGATTTTGAATAACATTTATTTATTTATTTATTTATGAATAAAATATTTAATAAAATATTTATTTGGGTATTCAATAAATATCAAGTAATTGGAGTGGACCAAGATCTTGTCCGGTGATGAATATTTATTTGAAAGCTGATAAATAATATTTATCATTGCATGAGCCAACACACATAGCAAAATAATAATAATAATAATAATATATAAAATGAAGTTTAATAATGATTACTATATTATTTAAGGGCCATTATGCAATTAAATAATTTTATAACCTAAACCCTAGTTTTATTAATATATGGTTATTTCTATTGTGTAGGGTTAATTGAGATTTGAGAATCATTGTGCATAATAGTATTCTCTCTCCATTCATCCATCTCTGTTCCTCTCAAGAATGAGAAGATCTAGAGATATTACTTCAAGCTTGAAGGAATAATAAGCGATCAACACAAAAAAGTAAGACAATCGATTCACTGTTCTAACACCCAAAAATCAATTAGCGTCATTGAGAGATCAAAGGAGTGCACATGGATCACCACTTTATAGATTCTATACTTGAATCCTTATAGCACAATAAAGGTAATCTAAAAAGGGTTTTTAGATGATTAACAACATCTTCATCAGAGAAAGTTTCTAAGACTAGGTATTAATTTATTCAGATCTAAATAAATTAATTATAAATTTAACACACAAGATCCTATATTAGGGTTTTAGATAACTTTAAGTCAAGTTAATTTTTGATTTATCACTCATCAGGGGTGATTTAGCTGTATATAGAGCCTTTAATTCATATCAGAGCAGTCATGTTTCAAATATATAATTATTTATTTAATTTTTGATCTATATACGCAATAGTGGTCAGATTTTTCATTTCATAATTATTCATTTTTTAATATGTTTGTTTAATTAACATGCCTTTGAAATTTTAATAATCATCATTCAATATTTAATTTTATTAATGGTTTATGAATATATGAAGAATGATCAGAGATTCCATCAATAAGTGTCAAATATTCTGGCTAAAGAGCATGGGATTATACAAGACGTAATCGGAGTATATGCCTTGTACCCAAGTTCACTGCACCTAGACATGTCTTGGGATAGACAATGCGCTGATCATTAACTACACATTATACATTTATTGAACACTTTGTGTAGACTGGGCTGACCTTGCACATGAAATGTTGGATTACACGACGTGTAGCTGGCATACACGCTATGTAGTATACACATTTTAGTGGTGAAATTCACACAAACCATGTGGTCAAATACACGGTCAAAATCATGTGATACTAATATCCTAGAACATTAATGAAGCACAAAATGTGTATACGGCATACACAATGTGTAGTTCATTAATTCCCATGTTTGAGATACACACCGAGTTCCTCCGCGAGTTATGCAGACACACGACATGCAAGATACATAGTGTGTAGCTGGATTATACATGTCATGTATTCCCACGTCTGATAAACATGTCAAGTCCTTCGACGTGTTGAAAAAATACATGGCAAGAGTGATACACAACATATGGTTGTCTTGTACACACTGTGTAGTCCAACCAAGATACACACCGAAGCCCCATGTGTCTATCCTGGGTACATGAAAAACGAGTTACACAATGTGTATCTCATAAGTACATGTCGTGTAGTATCCCAATAAAGGACATAATTAAATTACATTAAATTTCTAATTGTAGCATTAAAAAACTTATTATATTGATTGAAACCTTTTTCATTTGAAAATTTAATAATGGTTTTAAATAATTATTAAATGATCATTTAATTTATTGTAATAATATGTGATTATTACTTCTGCCATTTATCTTTCATGAATAATTTTAATGATGGGTATCTACAAGAGAATTCATATGACCATTAAGATGAAATGAAATTAATTAATTAATTAATATAAGTGCATTTATATTAATAATAATGAATGAATATGGAATGAATGTTAACTGGTTTTACTTTTTCATATTCATCGCATGTTCATAACCATTTATGAGCTTGACTAAGACCTGTGTATGTGTTGACTTTATTTAATCTAATTTATTGCATGAGTTTTTAATTATTAATTATTAAATTAAAATGATGGTTTGTGTATCATCCCTCCCTCTATTATTATGTAGGACCTGCATGTCCAAGGTTATTTATATAATCCCCTTAAAAAAATCCTTTGGTTCCCCTCACTTGTGTGTGAGTTATAAATAATTGTAATAAATGGAGTATCCCAAGGTGTGTGAAGGATATTCAAGATGAAACCAAGATGATGCAAACCCATGTGATACATAGGTGAACAGGTGGAGCCGCAAATCATGCCAAGATTAGTAGAAGGATTTTTTCCTTGGGTCATAGGTTTATTTATTGTCCGCTCAATAAATCAACCATTAGATAATCTCATGATCGAGTCATTTATTTATTTATTTATTTTTGTCTTATACATTATTTATTTCTATCTTATACATTATTTATTTTATTTATTTATTTATTTCTTGTACATTATTTATTTATTTATAATTTTATAAATACTTTTTTAAAAACATTATATATATTTGAATTATTAAAAAATATATATATTAATATATCATATTTATATTAATTATATACATGCATTTTTTAATTAATGTATATAAATAAACATTATTTTTTGAATATAAATATGATAATTATATATATATATTAATAATATTTTTATTAAAAGTTTTTATCAGTGCTGATAAAGATCCACCTTTATCAGCACTAAAAAAATCACTGATAAAGAGTATACCTTTATTAGCATTTTTTAGCACTAATAAAGTTACATCTATCAGTACTTTTAGCTAGCGCTGATAAAGATAACCCTTTTATCAATTTTTTCTATTTAGCACTAATAAAATTTGGATGTAACGCCCCGACCCCAGTTACCCAGAGTCGGTGCATTATTACATAACATTGGCATGATCACAAAAAAGATCAAATCTCGAAAGACCGATTAGTTTAGTAGCCTTGGAAACACTAGATACATTCATACAGTTTTACATTACATCATAAAATGAAAACTACAACAATATAGTCTTCATAGTCCAAACTCTTATCCCCTCAAACTATCCCTGTAGGTCATTCATAAATTACTTCTTCACATCCTGGGAAAAATAAAACATAGAAAAGGGGTGAGCTCAAATGCCCGGTAACGATAACAATATAGCGGAAACTTTCATAAATAATAATAAACATTTAAGGCAATGTATAACTAAAACAAAAGCCTTTTAAACTTGAACTTCAACATATTATGGAAAAAATAAAATGAAATAATTCCATTTACTTATTCACATGGATATTCTACTAATTAAATAATCACATGCAATATCAATAACCACTTTCATAATGATGGAATGCATAATGACAGACTATCATAACCACATATCCAAGGCCTCGTGCCAAGACTACAAATAAGATTTGGCCAAGGCCTTGTTCCAAGACACTAGTTTGTCTCATGATACCTACTGATGCAATTTTTTTAGAAGATACTTACGTTTAAAATTGCTCAAATAGACTCCAGTGTTTTTCTGAAAACATTATGCAAGCTTCTGAAAAAAAATAACTAATTCTGAGACTGCTCGACTAATTACAGGACATGATGGGTCCACGCCCAATCCCTTCCTGTCTACCACACTCGAGAGTCTGGTTTTCTGAAAACATTTTTAAGCTTGCGTTAAATACGTATACATTTGCACTGGATTTTCATATATTTGAGAGAAATATCCCTTTTTTGAAATAATTTAAAAGTCACATAATTATAAAAAAAACATTTACTTTGAAAATTTTCTTATAAGATTGTAAGGTAAGCTTCAAAGATTTTATAATGGCGGAAAATAGCCACACTCTCCGTATAAGTTAAAAAAACATTCTTACCTTAATTCTGTCAAAAAGGTTAAAACAAACCTTGTTTGGAAAACGACAGAAATATTACTTTATAAACCACTTATAAAAGTCAAAAAGGGTATAAATGACTTTAACCCATATTCTAGTAAATAGTAAAAAATGTTTTGAAATACATGAAACATGGATGTGGATGACAAAGAGATCCCAGTAGATTATTATGTATAAAAAACCTCGGATAATGAAGAGATTGTGAGATAAACCATTACCAATTTGGTAACTTACGAAACATACACCCCTTGAAAGAGGTATCATACAATGAATATTTAAATACACATAAATTAATGTGTATTACACAAAGAATACAATTATGGGCAGTACATACACCACACAAAAGTTAATAGTGGCAATATGGCATGAATCTCACGGGAATAAAGAGTGAGATGAAAAACCCTTACCTTGTACTTTTCCTTGGTTGGGGGTAGGTTAACCTCCTGTATAATGGTGAAATAATTGTTATTAAATTATACAAGAATCATATACATTAATATTATATCATATATGATCTTTTAACATTTCTTTGTTAATAATATCTTAATATTATTGTCGTTTCGGGTGTTAACTTACTCGTTTTATTTTATATGTTTTGTTATGTAAGCCGTGTTTGTCATGAATAGGTTGTATCTTAATAATATACAGAATGATATAAAGTCCTTAGATACTATTATTAATCATCAAATGAGAATTATACTTGAATGGATATGATGGAGAATGAATCTCATCGCGTTCGTGGAGACGGTAGTCCGTACGTACGCACGAGCGACAATATCATTCTTTTGATATTAAAATAATATTTAATTGGATGGAATATCATATATACAGAATCATTATCATGTTATATTTATTATCTACATTAATTACACATCATTATCATACCCATTCAAATAATAATGTTTTGAATAACAATTACACCACGACGTGGAGATGGTAAGCCGTACGTACGCACGTATGGTGACATGTCATTAAAAGGATGGATAGAATACTAAAATATGGTTGTAACATGTTTATAATAACATCAAAGAATATATAATATACTGGAGTTATTATTTTAGAATGGTAATAACAAAGAAATAAGAAGTGGAAGAAGAAAGGAACTTGAAAAAGGGTGGTGAAATCGTTACCTCTTCTTCGGGTTCTTCCTTTTGATTTGATCAAAAGGGCTCCTTAGGTTGGATTTCTGACTAAAGGAAGGCCTCTAGGATGAATTGAGGGAATTTGAGAGAGTATTTGGGCAGAGTTTGTCCAAGACAAATGGCTTTGAAGGTGTGAATTAATGAGGAGGGGGAGTGCCCTTTTATAAGAGGGGTGAGTGGCACCTTTGGAAAAGCTAGAAATATTATTTTATAATAAATTAATATTCAGTTTCTAATGGCTCCAAAGTGGATTATTTAAAGGTTAAGGTGGGGATGGGTCTAAAACCACTCAAACAATATAATTTAGACAGGTTTGGGTCATTATATTAACCTTATCTTTAAGTATTAGATCTTAGTTAATTAGTTTCACTTTTATAATGTCTCTTTGTATTTTTATATTATATGGTTAATAAACTTACTATATACATCCAATAGACCCCCAAGTGGTCCATTAATGATACAAATATCATGATATAATTCTCTTTTCTGAACATTATATTTTTAGGAATTTAATATCAATTAATAATATAATATTTGTTTTAAAAACTCTTTTATGTCAATTTTGACACTATTCAATAATTGATTTTTGTAAAAATCATAACAGTTTTATTACTTTGAAAAAAGTTAATTAAATCAATCCTAAAATGTAATATTATCCTTGAAAATTATTGTTATTTATAAAAAGTCTCAAATTACATTTATTTGGGTATTTATAATATCAATTATTCTAATTTTTCATTAATTAGGTAATTACTGCACCACCATTGTGTCATAAATAAATTAAATTATATAATGTCTAAAAATTATAAATAAAATACCATTATGTAGGAAATTGTTTTAGATTTCTAATGAATATTTATAGTTGAAAATACAACATATATAACCCTATGTAAATTTTTTTTTCTAAAAGATATATGCTTATGTCATTTTTGTATTTATTTTAACTTAATTAAAATAAAGTGTCCCTATCACCTACAAGTGGCTCCATGGGGTCCCAAAATCAACACAAAGATTCCCATGGTCGGACATGTATCCACCAATAAGGTTAGGACACGTTCTAGGGTAATTTAGTATTATTATAATATTATTTTTTAACCCTTATTTACCGGATTTACCCTTTAACCATGGTAAATAAAATATTTACCGAGGTAATTATTCAAAATGTCCAAAAATAAAAGTTACCTATTTACACAATTTGGAAATCTTGATTCCAAATATGTAATCCATTTTTCCAAATTCAAAACACAGAAGTGGCAGAAATTAATTTAAAATTAATTCCCACTGTCAAAACAAAAAGCGTGTTTTTAAGATATAATAACTATCAAAAGATTGATACTTGTTTATGTTCGGTTTAATTGTGAAATTATGTCCAATGACCAACATTGTATTAAATGGTAAAAATATATTCTATATATACTTTAAAACCACTGAAATTCATAATTTATCACTATTAATTATTTTGATTAAAAAAGTTGTTTTTAATTAAAAATTTAGTAATTTTCAGTATTCATCAAAATATTAAAGTTATCCGAAAAGTACCAAAATTTCACCTTAGGCTAAATTCGATACTTCAAATCCAAAAATGAAGTCCATTTTGAGAGATAAAATTTCTAAAATTTTAAAAATTAGAGATTACTATTCATAACGGCTAGTTTGATTGGTTGTGGTGTGTGTTAGAACTCGATGTTGCGTACAACACACACTATTGCATTATTCAAAGAGAAGCATACCGTAGAAGCTTGGGGTGCTACATTCTCCCCTCCTTCAAATAATTTTTTCCTCGAAATTTATAGAATACTACCGCATGAAAAGACTCAGGTGGTTCTTCATCATAAGTTCCTCGGGTTCCCACGTTGCCTCTTCCATCTTATGGTTTCTCCACAATACTTTTACCAGACGAGTCGTCTGGTTTCTCAGTACTTGTTCTCTCGTATCAAGAATCTTGAAGGGCTCTTCACAATAAGACAGATCGGGTTCCAGTTCTAATTCCTCCTAGGTGAGTACATGCGTTGGGTCAGGCATGTATTTCCTCAACAGAGATACGTGGAGCATATCTTGAACTTTGGAGAGACTTGGCGGCATTTCCAATCGGTAAGCTACAACCCCAATTTGTTCTAGAATTTCGAAAGGTCCGATGTACCTGGGACTCAATTTACCTTTCTTACCAAAACGTATGACTCCCTTCCATGGATATACCTTCAGGAAAACATGATCACCGTCTTGAAATTCTAAATCCTTCCTTCGATTATCGGCATAGCTCTTATGCCTACTTTGAGCTTCTTTGATATGGTTTTGGATTACCTTCACCTTTTCCATCGTTTCCTTCACCAGTTCTGGGCCTCCAAGTTTTCTTTCACCAACGTCATCCCAACAGGTTGGTGTGCGACATCTCTTTCCGTATAACGCTTCATATGGTGCCATCTGAATACTTGAATGGAAGCTATTGTTATAGGAAAATTCTACCAGAGGTAAATATTGATCCCACATACCCTGAAATTCAAGTGAGCAAGATCTCAACATGTCTTCTAAGGTTTTAATAGTTCGTTCTGATTGTCCATCTGTTTGAGGGTGGTAGGTAGTGCTCAAATGAAGTTCAGTATCCAAGGATTTCTGAAGACTTTTCCAGAATCTTGAAGTAAAACGGGGATCACGATCAGAAACAATAGATAGGGGTACTCCATGAAGTCTCACAACTTCATTAATATATATTCTTGCTAGTCATTCAAGTGGTAAATCTTCCCTTATAGCAAGAAAATGTGCTGACTTGGTAAGATGATCAACAATGACCCATATTGCATCGTTCCTTCTAGGAGTCTTTGGTAGCCCCATGACAAAGTCCATCGTAATATTGTCCCATTTCCACTCCGGTATGCTAAGAGGTTGCATGACTCCTCCAGGATGTTTCCTTCCAGCTTTCACTTGTTGACAAACCATATATCTTGACACAAAATCAGCAATCTCCCTCTTCATGTTGTCCCACCAAAAATGTTCCATCAAATCTCTATACATTTTGGTGCTCCCAGGGTGTATAGAGAAATTGGAACTATGAGCATCATCCAACAATTCGCTTTTTAGATTAGGTATATCGGGAACACAAAGTCTCTTCCCGAATTTCAAAATTCCTTCTTCATACACAAAGTCTCTCAATCTCCCATCATTCACAGCTTTAATCTTCTTTTGAAATTCTTCATCATTAGTCTGAGAACTCTTAATCCTTTCTAGTAAAGATGGTTTGGAAACCATTTGAAAAAGCATTGATGTTTCACCTTACCTGGTTATTCCGATGTCCATCTTCACTAGGTCCACGAAAATTGGATCCCTTTCAATTCTCATATTGTTCAAAACTCCATGATCTTTTCTACTCAAAGCATCTGCCACCTTGTTTGCTTTCCCTGGGTGGTAGTGTATCGTACAATCATAGTATTTGAGTAATTCAATCCATCTCCTTTGCCTCATGTTGAGTTCTTTTTGTGAGAAAATATACTTCAAACTCTTGTGATCAGTATAAATCTCACATTTTACACCATAGAGGTAGTGCCTCCATATCTTCAAAGCACAGATCAAAGCTGCTAACTAGATATCATGAGTATGATAGTTTTGTTCATGAATTTTCAACTGTCGTGATGTATAAGCAATAACCCTATCATTCTGCATAAGGACACAACCAAGTCCTTTCTTCGATGCATCACTATAAATAACGAACCCATCATTCCCTAATGGTAGATTCAATATAGGAGCATTGACTAATCTTCTCTTCAGTTCTTCGAAAAATTCTTCACACTCTTTTGTACAAACAATTTAAACCCCTTTACGTGTGAGCTTCGTTAATGGGTTAGCCAATCGGGAAAAATTCTGGACGAAATGTCGATAATAACCTGCCAAACCAATAAAACTGCGTACCTCAGTTATACTCGTAGGTTCTGGCCATTCATAGATTGCCTTGGTCTTAGAAGGATCAACAGAGATTCCATATTTAGAGATAATATGGCCAAGAAAATAAATCTCCTGAAGCCAGAATTCACACTTGCTAAACTTCCCATATAATTCATGTCTTCTCCGAGTCTTCAGGATAATGCGCAAGTGATTTTCATGATCTTCATAGCTTTTGGAGTATACTAAGATATAATAAATAAATAGCACTACAAAGTCATCAAGATATTCCTTGAAAACTATGTTCATTAGATCCATAAAAACAGAGGGTGTATTAGTCATTCCAAAAGGCATTACTGTAAACTTGTAATACCTGTACCTTGTTCGAAATGTTGTCTTCAGAATGTATTACTTATTCACACACAACTGATGGTATCCAGATCGAAGGTAAATCTTTGAAAAGTATTGAGCTTCATGCAGTTGGTCAAATAAATCATCAATGCGAGGTAGGGAATACTTTTTCTTTATTGTTATAGCATTGATCTCCCTGTAGTCGATACATAACCTCATAGATCTACCTTTATTTTTAACAAAAAGAACAGGGGCTCTCCATAGAGAAAAACTAGGGAGAATAAATCCCTTATTACTCAATTCCTCTAGTTGTTTCTTTAGTTCAACTAATTCTATAGTGGCTATTCTATAAGGGGTCTTTGATATAGGCCTTGATCCGGGAATTAAATCAATGGAAAACTCAACTTCTCGTTCTGGAGGATGTCCAGGTAAATCTTCCGGAAACACATCTACATATTCTTTCACAACAATTATATCCTCTATTTGAACATTCCTTTCCTCACCCACAGTCATTTCATTCTATTCCTTCTCAATAATTGAATTTAGTTGAGCTACTGGGGGTGGATCTAGATAAGAATTAGGTGGTGACGATTCTGCTCTAAAGATAAGGTGTTCCTTATCATCATCATCAAAAATCATAACCTCCTTCTTACAATAAATCTTCGCATCATGGTCTGAAAGTCAGTCCATACCGAGGATTATATCAAACTCAATCATAGGTATAACGATGAGATCAGCAGATAAAGAACATTTATGTGCTCTAATGGGGACTGATTCACAAAAATTTGTTGCAATGATACTTCCCTTAGGAGTTTTAACTGAAAACTCCCTTGTTAAATAAAATTAGAAATATCTAATTTTCTTAGCAAGATGGGAAGATATGAAACAATGCGATGATCCAGAATCAAATAATTCATTTGATAAACTTGAGGAAACCATTAAATTACCTGCCACCACGTCTTTAAGAGCTTCTACCTCAGTAGTAGTGATAACATAAGCTTGGCCTTGATTCCTTGGCCTTTTATGAGGTAAGTTCCCCTGACGCTTAGGACATTCATTTGCATAATGTCCCATATCCCTACAATTGTAGCATTGGACATCGGTAGATTCCTTCTTCCCCTTGCAATCACGAGCTTGGTGGCCTTTTTCACCACACTTGTAATAGACTCTCGTTCCTTTTAACCAAGTACCGAGGTGTTTCTTCCCGCATTTACTGCAGGATGGATATTCAACTTTTCCCTTATTCCCTTTATTTCCATTCCCAGATTGATCAGCATATCTCTTCTTCTCTTGCTTTTCTTTAAAGTCATATGACTTATAGAATTATTTCTCTATCTTGATAGCACACGAGACAATGTATTCATACGACAAGAAGGATTGTGAGACTAATTCTTGATGGAGAAATGGTTTTAACCCATCAAAGAAACGATCAATCTTACTTCTTGGGTTATGTATATAATCTCCAGTATACCTTGCTAACCTTGTAAAGTTATCCCCATACTTTGTGACATTCTCATCCTCCTTTTGTCTCAGACTCAGAAATTGCCTTTCCATATTTGCTCGATGGTCATGAGGAAAGTATTTTTCTAAAAACATATCTTTGAACTCCCTCCATTCTATATTTGATACTTCATCATCTTCCTTCATGTTTTGAATCAATGAACACCATTTATCAGCATCTCCAGTGAGGCGGTAAACTTCCACGATAACTTTTTCCCTTTCACTACTTCCCAAAGCCTCAAATATTTTCTCTAGGGAACTTATCCATTGATCAGATACCAATGGATTTGTACTCCCATTGAATGTTGGTGGTTGCTGCCTCATGAAGCGATCTAACATTGATACTCCACACTGTGGATCAGGGTGCTCCATATGGGTAAGGTTATTATTCATAACCTGAGTGAGTTGTCCCAGTATGGTGATTAGTTGATCAGCACCAGTTGCATCACCAGCTCCACTATAATTATCTTGAGCAGGAGGGAAATCCCTACATGGAGTGTGTGCATTGATAAGGTTTCCATTTCTTCCACTAGGCGGCATTTCTAAACAATGGAATAAACTAGATCAGTTTATGAATCAAAATACATAATTCCATACTTATAAAACACTCAACATAAATTGAACTATTTATGGATATAATCCATAATCATAAAAATGTTTTCATTGAGGAAGTATATACTCATAAACCCTTCATAATTATTTGTAAAGAAAATGAGAGTTATCCTAAGTATATCCCCCGGAAGTGTCGTAACCAAGAGTGCAGCAAGGCCCGTTGTCGTGCACCAGTTCCCGTTTGAGTCTAGCTCAAAGCGGTGTTTTCAGGTTTTACCCCTATGTATATCTGTGCCAGAGCCGCCTCTACCTGCTTGTATCCAGATAGGGATGTATTGCTCAGAAAACTCACAAAATCTCTACAATACCAAAATTCTAGGAATTTCTTTTATACTAATCCTCAAAGTCCATATTAGGACTATGTGATCTAATTAGAGTTTATCTAAATCTAGCTTCCAAGGTTTGTACTAAATTTCCTCTGATACCAACTGTAACACCCCGACCCCAGTTACCCAGAGTCGGTGCATTATTACATAACATTGGAATGATCACAAGAAAGATAAAATCTTGAAAGACCGATTAGTTTAGTAGCCTTGGAAACACTAGATACATTCATACAGTTTTACATTATATCATAAAATGAAAACTAAAACAATATAGTCTCCATAGTTCACACTCTTATCCCCTCATACTATCCCTGCATGTCATTCATAAATTACCTCTTCACATCCTGGGAAAAATAAAACATAGAAAAGGGGTGAGCTCAAATGCCCAGTAAGGATAACAATATAGAGGAAACTTTCATAAATAAGAATAAACATTTAAGTTAATGTAAAACTAAAACAAAATCCTTTTAAACTTGAACTTCAACATAGTACGACAAAAATAAAATGAAATAATTCCATTTACTTATTCACATGGATATTCTACTAATCGAATAATCACATGCAATATCAATAACCACTTTCATAATGATGGAATGCATAATGCCAGACTATCATAACCACATAGCCAAGGCCTCGTGCCAAGACTACAAATAATATTTTTCCAAGGCCTTGTACCAAGACACTAGTTTGTCTCATGAGACCTACCGATGCAATTTTTTTTGAAGATACTTATGTTTAAAATTGCTCAAATAGACTCCAGTGTTTTTCTGAAAACATTATGCATGCTTCTGAAAACAAAATAACTAATTCTAATATTGCTCGACTAATTACAGGCCATGATGGGTCCACGCTCAATCCCTTTATATCTACCACACTCGAGAGTCGGGTTTTCTGAAAACATTTTTAAGCTTGCGTTAAATACGTATACATTTGCACTGGATTTTCATATATTTGAGAGAAATATCCCATTTTTTGAAATCATTTAAAAGTAACATAATTATAAAATAAAACATTTACTTTGAAAATTTTCTTATAAGATTTTAAGGTAATTTTCAAAGATTTTATAACGGCAGAAAATAGCTGCACCCACCATATAAGTTAAAAAAACATTCTTACCTTAATTCTGTCGAAAAGGTTAAAAAGGACCTTGTTTGGAAAAGGACAGAAAGATTCCTTTATAAACCACTTATAAAAGTCAACAAGGGTATAAATGACTTTAACCCATATTCTAGTAAATAGTAAAAAATGTTTTAAAATACATTTTTAAGAAACATGGATG
Organism: Viscum album; assembly: GCA_963277665.1. Lineage (NCBI taxonomy): Eukaryota > Viridiplantae > Streptophyta > Magnoliopsida > Santalales > Viscaceae > Viscum > Viscum album. The sequence continues at coordinate 1,826,639,919 of OY728147.1, forward strand.
TGGATGATAAAGAGATCCCAGTAGATTATTACGTATAAACAACCTCGGATAATGAAGAGATTGTGAATTAAACCCTTACCAAGTAACATACAAAACATACACCCCTTCAAAGAGGTATCATACAATGAATATGTAAATACACATAAATTAATGTGTATTACACAAAGAATACAATTATGGGCAGTACATACACCACACAAAATGTAATAATGGCAATATGGCATGAATCTCACAGGAATAAAGAGTGAGATGAAAACCCCTTACCTTGTACTTTTCCTTGGTTGGGGGTAGTTTAACCTCCTATATAATGGTAAAATAATTGTTATTAAATTATAAAATAATCATATACATTAATATGATATCATATATGATCTTTTAACACTTCTTTGTTAATAATATCTTAATATTATTGTCGTTTCGGGTATTAACTTACTCGTTTTCTTTTATATGTTTTGTTACGTAAGCCGTGTTTGTCATGGATAAGTTGTATCTTAATAATATCCAGAATGATATCAAGTCCTTAGATACTATTATTAATCATCAAATGAGAATTAAACTTTAATGGATACGATGGAGAATAAATCTCGCCGCGTTCGTGGAGACGGTAGTCCGTACGTACGCACGAGCGACAATATCATTCTTTTGATATTAAAATAATATTTAATTGGATGTTATATCATATATACAGAATCATTATCATGTTATATTTATTATCTACATGAATTACACATCATTATCATACCCATCCAAATAATAATGTTTTTAATGACAATTACACCACGACATGGAGACGGTAAGCCGTACGTACGCACGTATGGTGACATGTCATTCAAAGGATGGATAGAATACTGAAATATGGTTGTACCATGTTTATAATAACATCAAAGTATACATAATATACTGGATTTATTATTTTATAATGGTAATAACAAAGAAAGAATAAGTGGAAGAAGAAAGGAACTTGAAAAGGGGTGGTGAAATCATTACCTCTTCTTCGGGTTCTTCTTTTTGATTTGATCAAAAGGGCTCCTTAGGTTGGCTTTATGACTAAAGTAAGGCCTCTAGGATAAATTGAGGAAATTTTAGAGAGTATTTTGGCAGATTTGGGCCGAGAAAAATAGATTTTAAGGTGTGAATTAATGAGAAGGGGGAGTGCCCTTTTATAAGAGGGGTGATGGGCACCTTTGGAAAAGCTAGAAATATTATTTTATAATAAATTAATATTAGGTTTCTAATGGCTAAAAAGTGGATTATTTAAAGGTTAAGGTGGGTATTGGTCTAAAACCACTCAACCAATAGAATTTAGACAGGTTTTGGTCATTATATTAACCTTATCTTTAAGTATTAACTCTTAGTTCATTAGTTTCACTTTTACAATGTCTCTTTGTATTTTTATATTATATGGTTAATAAACTTACTATATAGATCAAAGAGACACCCAAGTGGTACATTAATGATACAAATATCATGATATAAGTCTCTTGGATGAACCTTAGATTTTTAGGAATTTAATATCAATTAATAATATAATATTTTTTTTAAAAACTCTTTTATGTCAATTTTTGACACTATTCAATAATTGATTTTTGTAAAAATCATAACATAATGATTACTTAGAAAAAAGTTAATTAAATCAATCCTAAAATCTCATATTATCTTATAAAATTATTGGTATTTATAAAAAGTCCCAAATTACATTTATTTGGGTATTTATAATATCAATTATTCTAATTTTTCATTAATTAGGTAATTACTCCATCACCATTGTGTCATAAATAAATTAAATTATATAATGTCTAAAAATTATAAATAAAATACAATTATGTAGGAAATATTTTTATATTTCTAGTTAATATTTATAGTCGAAAATCCAACATATATAACCCTATGTAAAAATTGTTTTTCTAAAAGATATATGCTTATGTCATTTTTGTATTTATTTTAACTTAACTAAAATAAAGTGTCCCTATCACCTACAAGTGGCTCAATGGGGTCCCAAAATCAACCCAAATATGCCCATGGTCTGACATGTATCCACCAATAAAGTTAGGATACGTTTTAGGGTAATTTAGTATTATTATAATATTATTTTTTAACCCTTATTTACCGGATTTACCCTTTAACCATGGTAAATAAAATATTTACCGAAGTAATCATTCAAAATGTCTAAAAATAAAAGTTACCTATTTACACAATTTGGACATCGTGATTACAAATATGGAATCCATTTTTCCAAATTCAAAACACAGAAGTGGCAGAAATTAATTTAAAATTAATTCCCGCTGTCAAAACAAAAAGCGTTTTTTTAAGATATAATAACTATCAAAAGATTGATACTTGTTTATGTTCGGTTTAATTGTGAAATTATGTCCAATGACCAAAATTGTATTAAATGGTAAAAATATATTCTAAATATACTTTAAAACTACTCAAATTTATAATTTATCACTATTAATTATTTTGATTAAAAAAGTTGTTTTTAATTAAAAATTTAGTAATTTTCACTATTCATCAAAATATTAAAGTTATCCGAAAAGTACCAAAATTTCGCCTTAGGATAAATTCGATACTCCAAATACAAAAATGAAGTCCATTTTGAGAGATAAAATTTCTAAAATTTTAAAAAGTGGATATTAATATACATAACGGCTGGTTTGATTGGTTGTGGTGTGTGTTAGAACTCGATGTTGCGTACAACACACACTATTGCATTATTCAATGAGAAGCGTATCATAGAAGCTTGGGGTGATACATTGGAAGTGTATAAGACATGATATTTGGTAGTTTATAAATAATTTGTGACATGTATGAATCAACCACACCTCAATCTGATACACGGTGTGTCCGGTATGACTCAAAGTGCGTGTTTTCAGTTTAAAATTGACATTTAGGTTCAAAACACATGTCACATAATCAAAACGAAGAAAATTAATTTGGATCGTGTTGATACTTTAGGAAAATAATCTATAAATCATTTTTAATGTGTAATGATTAGTCTCACATAAATCCAATACACAGTGTTCCCAATATGACTCAAAGTGTCCATTATCATTTTAAAATTGACAATTTAGTTCAAAACACGTGTCACTCACTAAAAACCAATAAATAATGCTTAGATTATCTTGATAATTTATTAAAATGATTCATAAGTCATTTTTTATATGTAGGGATAATCAAACCAACACATGATGTGACTGGTATGACTCAAAGTGCATGTTTTCAGTTTGAATTGAAATTTTAGTAAAAAAGGCATGTGACATACTCAAAACCAAGAAAACACATTTAGATAGTTTTGATACTTTAGGAAAATGATACTTAATTCATTTTTGTTGTGTAGGAATCATCCACACCTCAATCCGACACACAGTGTGACCAGTATGACTCCAAGTGTGTCTTTTTATATAAAATTGACAATTTAGTTCAAAACACACATCACATACTCAAAACTAAGAAAACACATTTAGATTGTTTTTAAACTATATAACAATGATCCATAAGTAATTTTTTACATATAGAAATTAGATTCACCTTAATACGATGTATAGTTTGACTGGTATGACTCTAAATGTGTCTTCTTTTTTAAAATTAACATTTTTGTTCAAAACACATGTTACATACTCAAAATAAAGAAAAAAATTCAGATTGTTTGATACATTAGGACAATTATCCAAAACTCATCTTTTATTTTTAGGAATAATTTTCACCTAAATTTGATATATGATGTGATCGGTATGACTCAAAGTGTCTATTATTTGTTTAAAATTGATAATTTAGTTCAAAACATATGTACTCACTAAAAACCAAGAAAAAGTGCTCATATTATCTTGATAATTTAGGAAAGTGATTCATAATTCATTTGTGATGTGTAGGAATAAATCTCAAATCAAAATGACTCATGATGTCACTAGTATGACTCAAAGTACATGTTTTCGGTTTAAATTGACATTTTAATAAAAGAGGCACATGACATACTCAATGTTGAGAAAGCACATTCAGATTATCTTGATACTTTATAAAAATTATCATTAAGTCATTTTTTATGTTTAGGAATCAGTTGATAGTCAATAAAACACATAGTGTGACTAGTATGAATCTAAGTGTTTCTTTTTATTAAAAATTAACATTTTAGTTCAAAACACATGTTAAATACTCAAACTCAAGAAAAAACATTTGGATTGTTTTTATGCTTTAGGAAAATGATCCAAAAGTCATTTGTGACATGTATGAATCATCCACACCTCAATATGATACACAGTGTTCTTGGTAATACTCAAAGTGTCTATTATTAGTTTAAAATTGACAAGTTCAATGTGTATCACTCACTAAAAACCAAGAAAACATGTTCAGATTTTATTGATACTTCAAGACAGTGATTATTAAGTCATTTATGATGTATAGGAATTAGTATCATGTTAAACTAACACAAAATGTGATTGGTATGACTTAATGTGCATGTTTTCAGTTTAAATTGAAATTTTAGTAAAAAAGACACGTGACATACCCAAAACCAAGAAAACACATTCAAATTTTCTTGATACTTTAGATAAATAATCCTTAAGTCATTTTTGATGTGTATGAATCACCCATACATCAATACGATGAATAGTGTGATCAATATGACTCCAAATGTGTAATTTTATTTAAAATTGACATTTTATTAATGTATTGTTTCATATTTATGTTTAATTTATTTTTTATAGTATTACTAACATAAGAATTGTTTTATTATACATGTGGATTCTTTTTCTTGATATGGGGATGTTTGTTCGACAACTGATACCATGATCGAGCTTTTTTGAGAGGGGTTCGGGTGCTAAAGATAATAGAACCATTGATGTTTTTGAATGTTTATGATATCATTTTCTAATTTAATTATATAAATCAGCGTTTTAAATGTCTACAATATAGTGTTTTTTCTTGTATTTGTGATGTAATTTTTAATTAAATTAAATTATGAATTTTTCATATACAAGTGTATTTTCTATTATGGTGTGCTATGATTTTAATAGTACAGTACAATAGTATGACCATTATCAGCACTAAAAGAAGCAATGATAAAGGGAACCCCTTATCAGCACTAAACTTGCACTGATAAAGGACCACTTTTACCAGCATTTTTTTAATAATTGATAAAGGCCCATCTTTGTCAGTGATTTTCTAGTACTGATAAAATTGATCCACTTTTAACGAAGTTTAGATCAATCATGATTTTTTAGTGCTTATCAATTCTTTTTATAGCACTTTTAAAATCAACTTCTATAGTAGTCTATGGTTTTCTCACAATGAACAAATAAGCAGTTTTTAAAGGTTAGATTCCCATTAAAAAATGGGTTTAGGGGTCAAAACCAACCAAACTACCTATGAATTCTATGAAATCAAACAAAAACTATCGTATAAGTATTTGTGAAATGTTAGAGTTGATAGAACATTAATCTAAATTTTTGTTTTCCCTGGATGAACAAAAACACACTTTTAGTGTTTTAAAATCAATAAAACGTGCATGTAAAGATCAAAACTATATAAAATGTTATAATAATGTTGTGAAATCATTGAAAAAACTACCTTTGTATTATTTTTATTGTGTTAGAGAAGGGGACACGTCAATCAGATGGGTGGTGTATCCTGAACGATTGAATAAGTAGATTTTAAAGGTTTGACGCCCTTTAAACATGTACATTAGGGGGTCAAAACCAATTAAAAACCCTTTGAATGATGTGAAACTAGATGAATAAAAATGTATAGTGATTTATGGAATAGTGGAGTGTATATAATGTCAATATGAGGTTCCATTTTCCCAGTATGGTCGGAAACACACTTTTATTGTTTTAAAACACCAAAACATGATTTTAATGGTCAGATTCATAGAAAACAACCTAGTAATGGCATGAAATCATAGAAAATACATATTTGTATTGTTTTTTATGTCTAAGGGTAGACGAAATTTTAATTAGATGTGTGGTATTCCCAAAATGACCAAATAAGAAGTTTTTAAAGGTTTGTGGCCCTTTAAAAATGTGCATCTGGGTGTCAAAACCAACCGAACAACCTCTGAATGCCATGAAATCATAAAAAAACAACCATAAATTTATTTATGAAATAATGGATTAGACAGAATGTAAATCTGAGTTTTTATTTTCCTGGGATCACTATAAACACTCTTTTATTATTTTAAATCACAAAATGTGAGTTTAATGGTCATATCCATAAAAAATATTTCAAAATGATGTGAATTAATAGGAAAAATGTCTTTGTATTATTTTTTATGTGTAAGAGTAGAATACACGTCAATCAGAAATGCGGTCTTCCCAAAACAACCAAATAAGAATTTTTTGAATGTTTGACACCCTTTAAAAATTTTTTTAAGGGTCAAAACTAATCGAACGACCTATGAGTGACATTAAATCATAAGTCAAAAACTGTACATTTATTTTTGATTAATGGTGAATAAGAAAAAACATAAATCTAATTTTCCAATTGTCTGGGATGACTAGAAATAGACTTTTATTATTTTAAAACACAAAAACATGAGTTTAACAGTCATATCCATAACAAATGACCTCGGAATGATGTAAAATCATAGGAAAAATGTCTTCGTATTGTTTTTGATGTGTTTGAGTAGGTTTCATGTCAATCAGACATGTGGTATATCTAGAACGACTGAATAAGAAGTTTTTAAAGGTTTGATGCTATTTAAAAACATGCATCAGAGGGTCAAAATCAACCAAAGGACCTTTGAATGCTGTGAAATCAATAAATACAATCGTACATTGATTTGTAAAATGGTGGAGTGTATGAAATGTTAATATGAGGTTCCATTTCTCCAAGATGACCGAAAATACACTTTTATTGTTTTAAAATGTGAAAAATGTGAATTTAACAATATGATCAAAAGAAAAAGAGCTCATAATTACATGAAATCATAGTATAATCATCTTTGTATTCTTTTTCATGTGTATGAGCAGATGAAACATCAATCAGATGTGTAGTATGTTGGGGACAATCGAATATGCACTTTTTAATTAAAAAAATGATTAGAAACTATTAATATATTCAAAATCAAATGAACTTGGACCATTGTACTAAGTTTTAGTTGAAATATTCTATTACATTATAATTATTAGATTTTTTTTATTTATTTATTTCACTAATTATTATTTTTTAACTTTTTTCATATTTAGTTTTTTGGGAACGAGGTTTGAAAGATGACAGAAAAAGGTTATTTATGAGCTTGTGATTTTATATATCATTGAGAAATTTATTGAATATTTGAATGATGGTAGTTTTTGTGGTTTTTTAATTCTGTTGAATTTTTTTTATTAAAAAATAAACTAACTAGAGCAGCCTTTGTTTGGTGGTCATTGTAGTGTACTCTTATAGCAACCTCCAAATGGTGTCCACCATAGGCCACCTTGGGATGGTCTTTATAGACCTCTAAATGGTGGTCGTCATAGTCAATAATGATAGATCAAAAGTGTTCGCAGTTTGGAAGCCATTGTGTGGATACTAATGGGTAATAGCTTTTGATTTTGGTGGCCACTAAAATTATTTTTTCTAGTAGTGGAGCTAGTTTGTCTAATCAGTTAATAGATGGATTTTATGGTTTAGAAGATAGAGATTTTCTGGTCCTTTATGATTGTGATATTCCATATCCATGATGATATAATATCGTATCAGGCTCATCTAGGTCTTTTAGGGATAGAAAGAGTGTTCTTATTATGATGGGTTTAACATGAAGTGCAGAAGTTTTATACCTTGGTTCATGTTATGAACCACCGCTTTGGTCTAAAAAAAGGGTTCCCTCATTAGAATTCATTTTGATAATTGATATCCTTTAGGGGTATTTGTTTTTTTACTCAATACTATACATTATTTTAACTTTTATTTGTTTTACATTTCATTGTATGATTAATTTCAAGGTGTGCTTATTTTTTAACCATTCATTGATTAAAAGGAGTTACAAATTGCCAGTTTAAATCTATCTATGGTTTTTTTCATTGTATATATGAAGTAAAATATTACAAAACATTTCAAATTTCATACAAGGTATCAAAACCATATGTCTATGAGTTCTTTGCATGCTCACAGAATGAAAGAAAGCCAACACTACTACAAAATAGGCCTTTAACATCGCTAGAAATGGCCTTTATTAGTGCTAGATAAGTGTTGACTACCAGAGCGATATTAAAAGCCCTAGTCTTTTATTAGTGTTAAAAAAACACTGATAAAGGGGTCCTTTATTGATGCTAAAAAAATCATTGATAAAGGGTCATACTGCAACATGCTGCAACAACACACTGCAACACCAGTGCAATGTGCTGTAACAACACACCTCAACATGAGAAACACACCATATATCAAAAAAATCAAGTACCAATACAAAATTTAAATGAAATAAAATTTACAACATAAATAAAATAAAAAATATATATTGTAGAGATTTCAAACATTGGTTTATACAATTACATAAGTACAAATTATTACATAAATTCAAAAACAATAATGTTCCTTCGTCTTTTGATCCTAACCCCAACACATGCTATTTTTGAACAAAACACACCTTATTGAGATAAATTACACATCTATATAAGAAAAAAATTCTTATTTTAGTAATAATATAAATAAATAAATTAATATAGAGTGTTATTTTTACAAAAATTGATGTCAATTTTAAATAAAAAGACACACTTGGAGTCATACCAGTGACACTGAGCATCATATTGAGGTGTGTCTAATTCCAACACATCTCAAATGAATTATGGATCATTTTTCTAAAGTATCAAAACAATTTTAATGCGTTTTCTTAGTTTTGAGTACGTCACTTGTCTTTTTTACTGAAATGTCATTTTAAACTAGTTAAATAAACATTGAATCATACTAGTCACATCGTGTCTCGGTTTGATGTGAGACTAATTCTTACACATCAAAAATGACTTATGAATTGGTTTCTAAATTATCAATACAATCCAATCACGTTTCCTCAGTTTTTAGTGAGTGGCACTTTTTGAACTAAAATGTTGATTTTAAACTCATAATGGACACATTGAGTCATATTGGGAATATTGTGTGTTGTATTGAGTTGTGGTTGATTTATACACATCAAAAATTACTTATGGATCATTTTCCTAAAGTATCAAAACAATCCAAAAGTGTTTTATTAGTTTTGAGTAGGTCAGTTGTCCTTTTTACTAAAATTTATGTCAATTTTAAACAAAAAGATACACTTAGAGTCATACCGGTCACACTGTACACCGTATTGAGGTGAGGATGATTCCAACACATCTCAAATTAATTATGAATCATTTTCCTAAGGTATCAAAATAATATGAATGTGTTTTCTTAGTTTTGAGTACGTTGGTTGTCCTTTTTTACTAAAATGTTATTTTAAATAAAAAAATACATTTTGACTCATATCGATCACATCGTGTAATATTTTAAAGTTAGACAGATTCATACACATCAAAAATTAATTATGAATCATTTTCATAAATTATAAATAAAATACGAGCATGTTTGATTGGTTTTTAGTGAGTGACACTTTTGAACTAAAATATAGATTTTAAACTCATAACAGATACTTTGAGTCATACCAGACACATCATGTATCAGATTGAGGTGAAACTGGTTACTACACATATCAAATGACTTATGGATCATTTTACGAAAGTATCAAAACAATAAAAAAAAATTTTCTCAGTTTTGAGTAGGTTTGTTTTCCTTTTTACTAAAATTGATGTCAATTTTAAATAAAGACTCACTTATAGTCATTACGGTCACACCATGTGTCAGATTGAGGTGTGGATAATTCCTATACATACCAAATGAATTATTGATTTCTCTACTAAAGTATCAAAACAATATAAATGTGTTTTCTCAGTTTTGAGTATGTCACTTGTCTTTTTTACTAAAATGTCATTTTAAACTTCAAACACACACTTTGACTCATACCGATCACATCATGTATCAATTTGATGTGAGACCAATTCTTATACATAATAAATGATTTATGAATCAATATCCTAAATTATAAATAAAATATGGTCATGTTTTCTCAGTTTTCAGTGAGTGACACTTTTTGAACTAAAATATTGATTTTAAACTGATTATTGACACATCGAGTCATGCCAGGCACATCGTGTATTGGATTGAGGTGCGACTGATTCCTACATATTATAAATTGCTTACGAATAATTTTCCTAAAGTATATAAACAATATGAATATTATCTCTTGGTTTTGAGTAGGTTCGTTTTCCTTTTTACTAAAATTGATGTCAATTTTAAATAAAAAGATGCACTTGGAGTCATATCGGCCACACCGTGCATTAGATTGAGGTATGACTAATTCCTAGATGTCTCAAATGACTTACAAATCATTTTACTAAATTATCAAAACAATATGAATGTTTTTGATCAATTTTGAGTAGGTTAGTTGTCCTTTTTACTAAAATTTATGTCAATTTTAAATAAAGATACACTTGGAGTCATTCCGGTTACATTGTGCATCGAATTGAGGTGCGGCTGATTCCTACACATCCAAAATGATGTATGAATAATTTTAATTAATTATCAAAACAATATAAATGAATTTTATTGGTTTTGAGTACGTCACTTTCCTTTTTACTAAAATTTAATTTTAAACTTGAAACACACACTTTGACTCATACCGATTTCATCATGTATCAGTTTGATGTGAGGATGATTCTTACAAATTACAAATGTTTTATGAATTTATTTACTAAATTATCAATAAAATATGAGTTCATTTGTTTGCTTTTTAGTGAGTGACACTTTTTGAAGTAAAATATCGATTTAAACCGATAACAGACACTTTTAGTCATACAGGGTACATCGTGTATCAGATTGAGGTACGATTAATTCTTACACATCATAAATGACTTATGGATCATTTTATTAAAGTATCAAAATAATATGAATATGTTTTATCAGTTTTGATTATGTCATTTGACCTTTTTATTAAAATTAATGTCAATTTTAAATAGAAATAAGTACTTGGAGTCATACTAGTCACATCATGTGTCAGATTGAGGTGTGAATGATTTATATATGTCCCAAAGTCTCAAAAATCCTAATTATCAATTTTACCATGATTTCCATTGGCTGTATTTATCAAACTAGAAACACTACATATTGATTCGATTTTCTTATCCTAAAAAACTTTCTCATTATTGAAATAAGGAAGAGTAGAGGAAGCTCAAGTGCCCATTATATCATGAGAAGTTACCGCAATGGGAACATGGGATTTTTATACTCTTCTAGATTTAAAAGTGAAAAGTTTTTCAGCTAAGAATATAGGCTTAATATGCAGTGTCAGCAGATTGGAAAATAAAGACAATGAAATGTGTGGTAAAATCAGTAGAAAGGAACATTTTATGTCTTTTGTGGCTTATTGCAGATAATTGAAAGAAAAATACGACTTCCCAAAAGATTTGTGAAAAATAAATAAATAAATAATAGATAAAAATGATAATAAAACTAACTTATAAATAGTAGATAAAATGATGACAATATTAATTAAATAAGTAGTAGGAATTCACCTTTTCATGATGGTTGTATGAATTCTTGACACAATTTCTTATTGTTATTATCTAAATTGTAGGTTCAAAATCCAATATCTCATGAGCATGAGTATCTTCGAAGAAACCACCTCAAATCGAACAAAATAATCCACCTATATAAGAAAAAAATTATTAGATGAGTAATAATACAAAGAAGTAAATTAAACATAAATATAAAATAATACATTAATTCTATGGACAATGATTTTACTGTGAAAACATAAATATTACCTCTATTATTAAGTAGTGGAGGGAACTTGAAGGAAAGTGATAGATTAAAATACTTCAGAGGTGAAGATTTTTTGAGGGAGAATAAGTCTATAGATGTTTTAGTGTAGAAATGCATGAAAGATAGACAGACCACCCAAACTTGAACAAAAGAATTCACCTATATAAGAAAAAAAATTATTATGTGAGTAATACTAAGAAGACATAAATTAATCATAAATATGAAACAATACATTAATTCTATGGAAAATTATTTTACTGTGAAAACAGGAAGATTACCTATGTGATTGAGCAGAGGTAGCGTCGTTGCTCTTCCTACAAAGGTAGTGGAGGGGACTTGAAGGAAAGTGATAAATTACAACACTATAGGGGTGAAAAGGTTTTGAGGGAGAATAAGTATGTGGAAGTTTTGGTGCAAAAGGCATGAAATAATGATAAAAATATTCTAAAATAAATGAACTCTGTAAGGAATAATGAAAATTAAATCAATATTTCATTATATAATTTTTTGGTTAAATAGAGAAAGTATATCGTAGAATTAACCTTATATCTTCCCAAAGGTTTTCCTTCATTATAGTTTGTTCTTTTGATATATTGGTAACATCATCATGTGCAGAAGACATTTTCTGTATGAGTATTCAAACATTTAATTAGTCATTTTGAGGTAGAATGAAACGAAAAGCAATAGGAATCAAATCTTGCATCAAAACATGACAGTAATGTGATTTTAGTCCTTGTAACTTCAAATTAGTCATTTACATGAAATTATTGATATTTTATGAATACCCCTATGGAGCATTTTAACTATTAATGAAAATACAAAATTGCATTTTTTTCATGTCTGGATAGAGTGTAAGCCGATGGAGGAAGAAAAGTCCGGCCTTTACCCTTCACTAGTGCCAACTCTTCCCTTATCCCCATGTCAATCATGTCCAACCTAGTCTTAATTCCATATTTTATTTTTCTAGTAACATTTAGTAATGTGCCAATAACACTATAAAATACATTTGTTTCTATATGCACGAAATTAAGAAAATTTATAACATACAAACAATTCCAATATGGTAAGGGTTATCCTCTGAATTCATTCAAAGGTGAAAGTTATAGTAAACTGTCATCCTCATCAACTCATCTCTCAGACATTTATCATTGCATTTTGTTGTTTGACACACACCCTACTTCTCTTGTGGACATGAAACTATGTTGATTGAAATACTCTAGTAGTCATTCATGGGATGACTAAGGATAATAGTAGTACAAGAAACATAAAATAGACGGGGGATGAGTCTTAAGAAACAAATTGAAATAATAAATGTTCAGGAGATGAATTTGATGAGGATGATCATTGTACTGCATGAAATATGAGCAAGGATGAAATCAATGAATTGAATGTCATTGGTTATCAGAAAGTTTCAATGCAAACTTGGAGGAGTAAGAATCTAAAAAAACTCATTTTTTCCAAGTAGAGCCTAAATAATTTATAGAGGATGAAAAGGGTGATAATTGGATCAAATCTATGCATGGGGATCTTGATCTGAATAATAACAATGTGACATGGAAAATTGTTCCAAGGTTGGAAGACAGAAATATTATCAGAACCAAGTGGGTGTTCTATAATAAACTCATTGACTATAGAAAAGTAACTCAAAATAAATAATGGATAGTGCGTAAGTGGAATTACTAGATAAAAGGAATTTATATTTATGATAAATTTACTCCCATAGCTTGGTTGGAAACTATTTAAATTTTATGGGCTATTTTAGTGAAAATCTAGTTAAAAGTATACCAAATAGATGTCAAATCTATGTTCCTTAATGAAGTTCTTAAGGGGGGAGTATACATTGAGAAACTTGATGGGTTTATTATGAATGAAAATGAGAGAAAGGTGTGCCAGTTAAATAATTCTTGGTATAAGATAAAGAAATCACTAAGGACTTGGTATTTAAGATTGGATCAATACCTAAGAAAGCTTTGTTTTTAGTGAGGTAGAGTTGATCACGACCTATGCATCAAGAAGAAGAATGATCAAAGGATGTTGGTACTCATCTATGTCGAAGACATAATATTTGAGGATTGGAAAAATCACAATGAAATTTTTGTGTGGATCATATGAGGTATGATATCGAGATGTCCATGATTGGTGAGTTAAACATTTTCTTTGGTTTATAGGTGAATCAAGGAAATCATAGCACATTAATTTCTCAATCAAAATATGAAAAAGAGTTTTTCAGGTGATTTGCAATGGAATATTCCAAACCAATAACAACACTAACCACTATATGGATGATTTTTTCAAAATTTGACAATTGCAAAGCTGTAGTTGTCATGGAATATAGGTATTGGGAGCCTATTATACCTCACAACAACATGAACCAACATTGATTTTGATATATTTCAAGTCACACAGTACCAATGTTGTCTCAAGGAGAGCCACATGTTATTGGGGAAGATGATACTTCAATATATCTAAAAAATAGTGAATTTTGGGTAGTTTTATTATAGGATATTGCAACTAGAGTTGTTGGGATACATAGATATGGGTTGGAAAGGTTCAACAGATAACTAAGGGAAAGTAGAGATATCGAAAAACCTAGATTTTGTTTGATCCTTGGTTACGTTCGACCCTTGAAATAGTTGGAGTCTTGATTCTAGCCTAGATTTGAGCTTGGATTTGATAACGAGGACTATCGACAATAGGTGGTTTCTACGGAGAGATTTGGATATCACAAACAGGTTCATGATGGTTAGGGTTTTTAAAATAGATCGGTGCACTTTTATCAGTGTTTCCAAAAAAGCATTGATAAAGATACTTTTTATCAGTGCTAAGTTACTAAGCATTGATAAAAGGAATCTCTATCAGCGCTTATTACTCAAGCACTAATAAAGGATTTATAATTCTAATTATAAATATTTTTTTTGTAAATATATTTATATAATTATATATATATATATATATTTATATATATTTAATATATATATATAGTAAATAAATTCTTTATTTAAATATAGTTATTATAATTTATAATTATTTGAATATATAATTATTTATTTATAATTATATAAATACTTAAAATAATTTATTTATATAATTATATATATTTAATAAATATATATAAATATAATTATAGTTAATATATATAATTATTTATTTATAATTATGTTAGTATTTTAAAAAAATAATATTTATTTATTTATAATTATAAATATATTAAATATGAATTTATAAATATATTTATTTATAAATATTTTTTAGAAATATATTTGTAACATTATTAATGAATATTTAATCTTAAGTGCATGCAAGTTAAAAATAAGTGAAATTGAATAATTAAAAATGAGTACACTTTAATAATATAGAAAATGTAGATAAGTTTTATTAAATAAATATAAATCATTAAAAAAATATGGATATATATTGAAATAAAGATGAATAAATATTCAAAATATTAAAA
This sequence comes from Viscum album, assembly GCA_963277665.1. Lineage (NCBI taxonomy): Eukaryota > Viridiplantae > Streptophyta > Magnoliopsida > Santalales > Viscaceae > Viscum > Viscum album. The sequence goes on from OY728147.1 coordinate 1,826,655,172, forward strand.
CATAGTAAATAAATAAATAAATATATATATAATAAATAATATAAATTGATTAAATTCCCCAAAAAATAAAAAATCAAAAATAAAACATATTAAAAAATAATAAATAATACCTAAATTTAATAATATTAACAATAAATAGATAAAATTTACCAATTCAAAACATAATATATTAAATGTTTCATGTTATAATGAAATTCTTAAATGAATACTAACCCGAATGGCCCGAAGGCCTTCTTTTTTTTTTTATGGATAATCTCCCTTTTAAGGGTTGAAGGGGAACCCGTACATAACTTGTAGGCCCAAGGCACAAGGACCGACTGACCCGTAATACATGACCCGAAGGCCCAGAGGCATACCATGCCCATTACATGACCCATAGGCCCAACCCACTAGAACTTCCCCTCCCCAGCTTCTGCGTCATTGATCACCTAGCTCCCCACCTTGCATTGCTGATCGGCTAGTATTGCCCCATACAAAGTTGCACGACACCTTTATGTGTGCGTGTTGTATATAAAAATGCCTTAATTATGTATATGTATGTGAAATCAATATAACACACATTTGATCTATGTTAAATTGAAAAATCAAATGACATTTAATTATATCCATTACTCGATGCAATTAGTCAGTATTTTTAATTCATATTAATTTTTAATTATAAATCATTATTCACTATATATATTAACTATTTAATGTAAATCATAAATATTCTGTATTATATAAATCATATATATATATATATATATATTTAATATATGCTATTTATTAAAATTACCAATAATTATTTAATTAATAAAATGTTTAATATTTTTCTCAATTTAATTATTTTTAGTTTTTATTTGTTTAATTTTAATTTTACATATATTTATATATTTATTATATACTATTTAGTAGTATTTATAATTTATATACAGTATAATCAGTTTATTCATTTTTATCAATAATTATTTAATTAATAAATTTTTTAATATTTTTTAATAAACTTGTTTTATTTTTTTATTTATTTAATTATTTATTTTTTTTCAAACCTTTATCACCACTGAAAAAATCGTTGATAAAGGATCCCTTTATGAGTTCAAAACATAAAGCGTTGATAAAGTTACCCTTTATTAGCACTAATAATAAAGCGATGATAAAGGGTACCATTTATCAGTGCTAAAAAAGCACTAATAAAAGGTTCCCTTTATCAATGCTTGTTTTAACACTGATAAAGTCCACCTTTATCATCGCTTTTTGCTAGCAATGATAAAGATCAACACTGTTAAAGGCCTGTTTTATAGTAGTACAAGAAAAGGAGAAAGTTAGGTGGGCAAAGCAAGGAAACAAACGGACTTAATCTTATCCTAAAAATATTATCTTTTCCTATCTTTTACCCTTTATAACTTTAATAATTACCATGATCCTCGACCCAACACACCATTGTTAATATTCCACCACCGACTAGAATTATCCTACCCTTTGTTGCTCTGATCAACCCTAGAGTGGGAGCTGATCGAAATCTACCCCAGCTCTCCAAAGGGGAACAACGGCCTCTCATTGCTGTTTTCTTTTCCACCTTACAGGATAACTCCACCAGAGATTCTTTAATTTAAAGTTTAGTTGGAAGATCTAGAAGCTAAAAGTTTTATATGGCCTAGTACGTCACCACGGGGTTATCTAGTTATTTTCCCAAAGAAGGCTAATGGGACTTTGCATTTGTGTGTGGAGTATCAAATATTGAACCAGATGATGGTCAAAAACTAGTATCCCCTTTTGCACTTTGATAATCTCTTCAATCATTTTAGGGGTGACAAAATTTTCTCTAAGATTGAATTGAGATCAGGGTATCATTAATTGAGAGTGAGACCATCAGAAATACCTCAAACTACTTTTAGGAGCATCTATGGATTGTATGGGTTTTTAGTGATTCCATTTGGTTTTACGAACACACCGATGATATTCATGGCCTTGATAAATTATATCTTTAGTCCTTTTCTTGACTAGTTTGTGGTTGTTTTTGTTTTTGATATCTGAGTGTACTCTCGGTCTGTATATGATCATTCCCAACATCGTGAAACCATCCTAAGTACATTGATAGACCATCATATTTAAGATAATCTATCCAAATAAAATTTATGGATTGATAATTTGTACTTCTTGGGCCATGTCATCTCAGAGTCTGAAGTGTGAGTGGACCTAGAGAAGGTTATAGGCATAATATATAACAACCCTGGCCTTTATTACACACTTAAACATGATTTATTATATAAAATTCACTTGATACAACATATAAGATAGATAGGTCTAGTGTATTTGGGTCTTAGGATCATTATATAACAACTTAAAATAGGAAACATGCAACAAATTTATTGAAAACTTCCTTTACATGACCACTACATTCCCTCGTACTTAGCATTGCATGGGGTAACCTGAGGACATGCATAAGAAAAGGGTGAGCTGCAAAGCCCAGTAAGGGAATAAACATGGAATAACATGAGGAATACAATACATATTATACAATAGGCATATATATATAGGATGAGAGAAGCATAAACATAAAGGCATGATAAAGCAGGATAATCATAACATGGAAATGTGGCAACAATACTTAACATGGAATTAACATGAGCCAATGCTCATTGCACATGGAGCATGAGTAAATCCTCATTGCACATTAATAATTAGTAAAACCTCATTTCACATGAATTAGAATGAGTAAACACCCATTGCACATGACGTATCATGATACTATACTTTACCCAAGGCATTGGAGCGCTATAAGGGCGCACCCATCTTAAACATTTCATTTCATGAACAAGTGTGACACACGGATTCATAAAACATAATCATTTATTCCACGATAAAGGAATGTGTAATTCATACATGAAACTTTATAATCAATAAGTAAATGTGCATAAAGGTGAATACCCTTGATAGAGAAATGGGCATGGTATTCACTACACAATGACATAGGCTTGGAAAAATCGGTACAATTTTGGCAGCATAACGACGTGATGTAAGAATTCATAAAAATGGTTTATGAGAGAGAAAGGGGTGTATCATCATATTTACATGAAATGGATAGTAAAGGGGTAATATAGATACATGTCCCAACAATTTTAATGGAATTTAGATTCATGATACAAAAGAATTGCTTGAATGTAAATGAGGAGAGGGAAATTCCTTTTGCAATTTTGGCATAGTAACGGGTGTACATGGGAGGCATTTAATGAGAGAGAAAGGGGTCTACCATCATTCAAACATAAATAGGGCAGTATGGGGGAGGTTTTAAACCATACCCCAACATTTATAATTTAAATTAAAATGGCATAACAACTTAAATAATATTAGACAAAAATGAGAAAGGAAGAAAAACCCTTACTTGGAAGTGTGCTTCGAAAGGCCTGAGAGAGGCTTGAGAGAGGCTTATTGGGAGATTGGGGATCCTTGGGAGGATTCTAGATAGAGTAGGGAAGAGGTTGGACGAACTCCAAAGGCTTTGAGTGAGGAGAAAGTGGGAGCTTGGGTGGGTTTATATAGGAAAGGTGGGGGAATTCTTTATTATTTAGGTTTCGGACACCTCACATTAAACTAATCCAAACCACAAACTAGACCATGGTTTTTGCCCATGGTTTTTGGAAAAGGGAAGTGGAAAAAAATATTTTATAAGGCCAAAGTCCTAACTTCTTAAAATAATGGGGTTGCTTATATGGAGGTGAGTCCCACTCCCAAGGAAAACAATTTAAAAAGACAAGATGTTTAATAAGCCTTTAAGGGTCCATTAATGATTTGTAAAATAATTAAAACAAACCCAAAATTCACATTATTTTAATGTTAAAACATATATTGTCCGAACATAAGGCTTATATTATTTTATTACATCACTATTGGGTCATTATGATGTCATAAAACACATTAAGTATTTAAACGGTATTTAATTTTTACCCAAAAATTTGACTATCTCAGAAAATTATGAAAAATTCACCATTGGATAATTTAGAAATCCTGATTCAAGAAATAAATATTCATTTTATCTAAATAATTTTCAAAATATGTTAATTTTCACTTTTAAAATAAAAACCGATATTTATCGTAAATTTACGGGTTTTGACAAAAATGGCTTTCAAACCTTAATAAAAATTACAATTGCATTCATAAAATTATAAAATCATTTATATTTAATAAAAATTATTTTAATAATAATAATAATATTTTATTAAAATATTATTTAATTCAAAAAACTATTAGTTCATCAAAATAGATTTCTTAGTTGAACATTAACTAAAAATAATATTTTCACTTTAAAAACTATTTACAAGGTAACAAAAATAACATAAAAATATATTCATTATTATATACAAAAATAATGTACATAACCATAGTGATAATGTCTTGTTAAATAACCACTTATAACACCCATATAAGACCGAAGAGTAAGGTGTGCGATGGTGACAGATTCTTGGGGTCGCTCGGATAACATTGCTCGGGTGGTAATCTCTATCAACTTCCACTTCTCTCGTAGGCGGTCCTGCTCGAGCTTAACCTGTTGAATATCGGCTTGGGCTTGGTCAAGAGAGAAGCCCAATGATGCCACCTCTTTTCCGAGCTCTGACAAATGGGCTTTGTATGGGGAACGTCTACTGGATGATGCCATCGCTTCCTTTGTCTGAGTAAATTGGATTCATTAAAGCCCTATATTTATACTAATCATGTGATCACTGTTCAACAGATATATTAGCAACGGTCATAATTCTTAACATAAAACCAAAGAAGTTGAAATTTTATTATTACACTTTACATAAATAGATATTTAATTAGATCAAGAGGTATTTCCATTAATGAAAGTTTGGGTAGTTACAATCTTCCCCCTTCAGAAATTTCACCTTCAAAATTTCATTTTCCCACACTAAAACAAATGCGAGTAACTCTGTTTCATCACTTCCTCTGATTCTCACGTCGCTTCTTCAAAATTGTGGTTTCTCCACAACACCTTGACAAGGGGAATTGTCTTATTTTATAGAACTTTTTCTCTACGATCTAAGATCTTCACTGGTTTCTCCTCATAAGAAAGATCATCCACTAACTGTACCACCTCTGAGGAGAGTACATGTGAAGGGTTTGGAATGTAATTCCTTAGGAGGGATACATGAAAGACATCATGTACTTTGACGATGGTAGGTGGAAGTTAAAGTCGATAGGCCACAGCCCCAACATGATTAAGAATCTCGAAGAGGCCTATGTACCTTGGACTTAACTTCCCTTTCTTTCCAAACCTCATGACCTTCTTCCACAGAGATATGCGTAGAAATACCATGTCTCTAACTTTAAACTCAAGGTCTCGTCAACGGTTATCTGCATAACTCTTCTGTCGACTCTGGGATGCCTTGATATGCTGCTAAATAGTTTTCACCTTCTCCACCATTTCTTCGACCATTTCTGGTCCAAGAAGCTTACGCTCACCGACCTCATCCCAACACGCCGATGTTCTGCACCTTTTCCCATAAAGGGCTTCATATGGTGCCATTTGGATGCTCGAGTGGAAACTATTATTATAAGAGAACTCAACCAGAGGAAGATGTTGATCACATCCTCCTTTAAAGTCCATTGAGCATGCTATCAACATGTCCTCAATTGTTTGGATAGTCCGCTCAGATTGGCCATCAGTTTGAGGATGATAGGCCATACTGAAGTTCAGTTCCGTATTCAGAGCATGTTGAAGACTCTTCCAAAACTTAGAGGTGAATCTTGGATCTCGATCAGACACAATAAATAGTGGTACTCTATGCAGCCTTACCACTTCCCAGATATATATCTGTGACAGTTGATCCAATGAGAAATCCTCCCGAATTGAAATGAAGTGTGTAGAATTTGTAAGACGATCCACAACAACCCAGATTGCATTGTTGCCTTTGGATGTCTTCGGAAGTCCGGTGACAAAGTCTATGGTGATGTTCTCCCATTTCCATTCTGGTATGGGCAATGGTTGCATCATCCCCTTAGACTTCTGCCTCTCTGCCTTCACTTACTGACACACCAGGCACTTTGATGTATATTCAGTGATCTCCTTCTTCATATTATCCCACCAATAATTATCTCGAAGATCTCGATACATCTTTGTGTTTCCTAGGTGAATAGATAAATTTGAACTATGTGCATCATCCAAAAGTTCCTTCTTCATCTCCAGACTTGATGGAACACATAGTCTTTTCCCAAATCTCACAATTCCTTCTTCATTAGCATTAAACTCCAAGGATTTCCCTTTTTCGATAGCTTCCACTTTCTCTTGAATTCCCACATAATCCTTTTGAGCATCCTTTAACCTTTCCAAAAGTGATGATTGAACAATCATTTGTGAAAGGATTGATGATGTTTCCTTCTTTATGATTACCATGTACATCCTCATCAAATCTAAGAAGATTGGATCCTTTTCAATTCTCATCAATGATAGAATTTCTGGGTCCTTTCTACTTAGAGCATCCACCACCTTGTTTGCTTTCCTAGGGTAGTAATGGATTGAGCAGTCATAGTCTTTGATCATCTCTAACCATCTTCGTTGATGCATATTAAGCTCTTTCTGTGTGAATATATATTTGAGACTCTTGTGGTGAGTATATATCTCACATTTCTACCCATAGAGATAATGCCTCCAGATTTTCAAGGCAAAGATCACAGCTGCCAACTCCAGATCATGTGTTGGATAGTTATGTTCATGAACTTTCAATTACCTTGAAGCATAGGCAATGAATTTTTCATTTTGCATCAACACACATCCCAGGCCCTTCTTCGAAGCATCACTGAATACCACAAAAAGTTCTCCACTTGTGGGTAAAGTGAGCACGAGCGCAGTGATAAGCCTCATTTTCAACTCCTTAAAGCTTTCTTTGCATTCATCACTCCAATCAAACTATACTCCCTTTTGATTTAGATTGGTAAGAGGGTTGGAAAATCGTGAGAAATTTCTCACAAATCATCGATAATATCCAACTAACCCCAAGAATCTACGGATATCCGTTACCGATGTTGGCCTAGACCATCCCTCAATTTCATCTATTTTAGAGGGATCCACAGATATCCCATTGCTTGTGATGATGTGGCCCAATAATGATACCTCCTTTAACCAGAACTCACAATTGCTGTACTTTTCATAGAGCTTCTCCTTCTGCAAGGTCTCTAGTACAGTTCTTAGATGCTCCTCATGATCCTCCTTGGTTTTGGAGTATATCAGAATATCATCTATAAATACTACCAAAATATTTTTGAGGTAATCTCTAAAGACTCTATTCATCAAGTCCATGAATATTAATGGAGCATTAGTGAGTCCTAAAGTCATTACTATGAATTCATAGTGCCTGTATCTTGTACGAAAAGTAGTATTGGGGATATCTTCCTTCTTCACCCTTACTGGATAATATCCCGACCGCAAATTCACCTTGGAGAAGTATTGTGCTCCATGCAGTTGATCGAACAAGTCATAAATTCGTGGGAGTGGATACTTATTATTTATCGTTATTTTGTTAATATCATGATAATCGATGCAAAGGCGCATTGACCCATCATTCTTCTTGATGAAGAGGACTCGTACACCCCATGGTGAAGCACTTGGGTGTATAACCCCCTTATCAAAATTCTCCTGTAGTTGCTTCTTCAGCTCCTCAAGCTCTACAACATCCATTCTATATGGATTTTTGGATATTAGAAATTCCCCAGGTATAAGATCAATTGAGAATTCAACATCTCTTCTAGGAGGAATACCATGAAATTCCTCAGGAAACACTTCAGTGAATTCCCTCACGATAGGCATGTCTTCTAGGATGGTTTCCTCCTTAGACTCAATCATTTGATCCAGATACGCATACTCATAGGGCAGTAATATCCATGCTTGAGATGATGGATCTAAAGAAGATTCATCTTCCTCCTTGCACTTGTAAAGAATCAGGGGTCGATTCTCCATATGGAGAGTGATTTCCCTCTCATGACAATTTATGTTGGCTCTATATAAGGAAAGTCAATCCATGCCAAGAATTGCATCAAATTCTACTAGAGATAGTATGATGAGGTCCGCTGGGAAGTTTAATCAATAGATTATGATAGGGGAGGAGTTATATTCCTAGGATACAATGATTGCCCCATTTTCCGTACTCACCGACATCTTTACTTCCATGATTTGTGGTGGTGTTGAGATTGTTCTACTGAACTTTCGAGATATAAAAGAATGCGTAGAACCTGAATCAAAAAGTACGTTTGCTATTCTTGAATGAATAACTAGCGTACCTATCACCACTTTGTTGTCGGGGTTCACTTCGGCAATGGTGATAGCAAAATCTTGCCCTTGCTACCTTAGAGGTTGTTGGTTGCCTCCTAAAACCCTTGTATTAGGGCACTGATTTGCAAGTTTCCCTGGTTCTTTGCAGTTGTAGCAATTAACAATTCATTGAGGTTCGAACGGATCATTCCTCTCCTCTGTTGCAGCCATGGGTTTTTCTTGTCGACAGTTAACATCCAGGTGACCTTCTCTTCCACACCTAAAGTATTTTCTCATCCCCTTCAGGCAATTTCTAGAGTGCTTCTTTCTAAACCTTTGGTAAGTAGGGTGCTGTGTCTTCTTATTACCATTGGATTTATCCATCGGTCCACTAGTAATGAATTCCACATTACAATTATTATCCCCATGATACCCCTAAGATTCTCTAATCTCCATTTCAACCTTGAGGGAACATCGGACAATTTCCTTATAGTTGTCGAAGTCACAGATCGCCAGTGATTTCCACAGGATAGGCTTCATCCCACCAAAGAAGCGGTCAACCTTGCATTCGGGGGTAATGAAAAGGCCGGAAGCGTATCGTGAAATCCTTGTGAAGTTTTCCTCGTACGCTCCAATGGATTCGTCTTCTTTTTTCTTGAGGGTAAGGAAGTCCCTTTCCATATGAAGCCGGAGGGTGCAAGGAAAATATTTATCGAAAAACAACTTCCAGAAATCCTTCCATTCCAACATCTTGATCTCCTCCTCAGTCTTTGTATTTTTGATCAACGTCCACCATTGATCAGCTTCACCCTCCATACGATAAGCAGGTTCAGCGATTGAGGGATCAGATGATCCATTAAAAGTAGGAGGCCTTTGTCTCATGAATCTCTCGATAGCGACTTGTTCTTTCTTGGGGGGGGGGGGTTGAATGTTTCTCTTGACCCATGTTTCTATTAAAATCTCGAGTTAGCTGAGAGAGAAGCATGAAAAAGTTCGCGATTCCCGCTTCCATTGGATTGGGCATATCATCGGTACAATCATCACATTGATCTTCACATTGGTTGTCAGCCCGAGTCCTCCTATTACCAGACATTGGATGGAATAAAAGGAAATTTAGGGGAAACACATAAAGGGTAATCCAAAGATAAAAACTGATGAATTGTAAATAACTTTCATTTCCTTAACTTATGAATCTATTGGCTTCAATATATGTTATCCATGATCTAATTTCTAACATATATTCTTTGGGAATTTTTTCCCCTTAATAATGGTCCATACTAAGCTTGTGAATTTACAAAAGCATATTTCTTAGGAGTGTCACAACCAAAAGTGCAGCAAGGCCCATTTTCATGCACCAGTTCCCGTTCGAGTCTAGCTCAAAGCGGTGTTTTTGGGTTTTACCCCTAGGATACATCTGTGCCAGAGCCACCTCTACCTGTTTGTATCCAGAGAGGGATGTATTTTCTTGATAAACCACTTACTCAATACTCACCAAAACATAGGGATGTTTTTATTATACCTAGTCTTGTCTATAAGGCTTCACTAGGGTTTTCTAATCCTAATCACAAAAATAACTAAACCTATTCTCTGATACCAACTATGACAACCCTAATCATTATTGCACACTTAAACATGATTTATTATATAAACTTCACTTGATACAACATAGAATATCGATAGGCCTAGTGTCTTTGGGGCTTAATATCATTACATAATAACTTAAAATAGGAAACATGCAAAAAATTTATTGAAAACTTCCTTTACATGACCACTACATTCCTTTGTACTTAGCATTGCATGGGGTAACGTAAGGACATGCATAAGAAAAGGGTGAGATGCAAAGCCCAGTAAGGGAGTAAACATGGAATAACATGAGGAATACAATACATGTTAGACAATAGGCATGTATATAGATTACGAGAGAAGCATAAACATAAAGGCATGATAAATCATGATAATCATAACATGGAAATGTGGCAACAACACTTAACATGGAATTACCATGAGCAAAGGCTCATTGCACATGGAGCATGAGTAAATCCTCATTGCACATAAAGTACGAGTAAAAAATCGTTGCACTTGAATTATCATGAGTAAACACCCATTGCACATGACGTATCCTGATACTATACTTTACCCAATGCATTGGAGTGCTATAATGGTGCACCCTTCTTAAACATTTCATTTCATGAACAAGTGTGCTACACAGATCATATAACATGGATTCATAAAACATAATCATTTATTCCATGATAAAGGAATGTGGAATTCATACATGAAACTTTATAATCAATAAGTTAATGTGCATAAAGGTTAATATCCTTGTTAGAGAAATGGGTATGGTATTCACTACACAATGACATTGGCTTGGAAAAATCAGTGCAATTTCGGCAGCATAACGGCGTGATGTAAGAATTCATAAAAATGGTTGATGAGAGATAAAGGGGTGTCTCATCATATGTAAATTAAATGGACAGTAAGGGGTCATATATATACATCTCCCAACAATTTTAATGGAATTTATATTCATGATACAAAATAATTTCTTGAATGTAAATGAGGAGAGGAAATTCCTTTCGCAATTTCGGTATGTAACGGGTGTACATGGGAGGCATTTAATGAGAGAGAAAGGGGTCTCCCATCATTAAAACATAAATAAGAAATTATGGGGGAGGTTTTAAACCATACCCCAACATTTATAATTGAAATTAAAAGGGCATAACAACTTATAGAATATTAGACAAAAAAGAGAAAGGAAGAAAAAACCTTACTTGGAAGTGTGCTTCCAAAGGCTTGAGAGAGGCTTGAGAGAGGCTTCTTGGAAGCTTGGGGCTCCTTGGGAGGATTCTATAAAGAGTAGGGCAGAGGTTGGACGAACTCCAAAGGCTTTGAGTGTAGATAAAGTTGGAGCTTGGGTGGGTTTATATAGGAAAGGTGAGAGAATTCTTTATTATTTAGGTTTGGAATACCTCACATTAAACTAATCCAAACCAAAAAACAGCCCAGGGTTTTTGCCCATGGTTTTTGGAAAAGGGAAGTGGAAAAAAATATTTTATAAGGCCAAAGTCCGAACTTCTTAAAATCATGGGGTTGCTTATGTGGAGGTGAGTCACACTCCCAAAGAAAACAATTTAAAAAGACAAGATGTTTAATAAGCATGGAAGGGTCCATTAATTCTTTGTAAAATAAGTCAAACAAACCCAAAATTAAATTATTTTAATGGTAAAACATATATTGGCCGAAAATAAGTCTTATAGTATTTTATTACATCACTATTGGTTCATTATGATGTTATAAAACACATTATATATTTAAACGGTATTTAATTTTTACCCAAAAATTTGACTGTCTCAGAAAATTATGAAAAATTCACCATTGGGTAATTTCGACATCCTGATTCCAGAAATAATATTCATTTTATCTAAATAATTTTCTAAATATGTTAATTTTCACTTTTAAAATAAAAACCGACATTTATCGAAAATTCACGGGTTTTGACAAAAATGGATTTCGAACCTTAATAAAAATTACAATTGCATCCATAAAATTATAAAATAATTTATATTTAATAAAAATTATTTTAATAATAATAATAATATTTTATTAAAATATTATTTAATTTAAAAATCCATTAATTCATCAAAATAGATTTCTTAGTTGAACATTAACTAAAAATACTACTTGCGCTTTAAAAACAATTTACAGGGTAACAAAAATAACATGAAAATATATTCATTATTATATACGAAAATAATGTACATAACCATAGTGCTAAGGTCTTATTACATAACCCCTTATAACACCCATATAATACCTAAGAGTAAGGTGTGCGATGGTGACAAATTCTTGGGGTGGCTTGGATAACATTTCTCAGGTGGTAATCTCTATCAACTTCCACTTCTCTTATAGTCGGTCCTGCTTGAGCTTAACCTGTTGAATCTCAGCTTGGTCTTGGCCAAGAATGAAGCCCAATTACACCACATCTTTTCTTATCTCTGATAAATGGGCTTCGTATGGGACACGTCTACTGGATGAGGCAATCTCTTCCTTTGTCTGAGTAAATTGGATTCATTAAAGCCCTATATTTATACTAATCATGTGATCACTATTCAACGACTATATTAGAAACTATCACAATTCTTAACATAAAACCAAATAAGTTGACATTTTATTATTACACTTTACATAAAGAGATATTTAATTAGATGAAGAGGAATTTCCATTAATGAAAGTTTGGGTAGTTACATAATATCTGGGGAGTAGCCCAAGAATGTCTTTGAGATTTAGAGTTTTCTGGGTTTATTAGGTTATTATCAGTGTTTTATCAAGTAATTCTCCCATATAGAAGCATCGATGTCCAGGCTGACTGATTAACGCTCAAATTTACCCAAGAGATGAAGGTAGAACGGTCCTTGTAGTTTAGCTTGGGTTATCGAATCCTCAGATACCTAAGAAGTAACCTACAGACACATACATTCTATGGATTGTTTTTTTCTATAAATTGGCCAACTTTGGGATTCTTTTAGATGGGTTTTAAATTAACTTTAATATACTTAAGTGAATTCAATTTAAAAGAGTGATTTGATCCAAGGTTATCACTTGGGGTGGATTGGACGTATTTGTTTTTCAATGATTTCAATTTCTTATATTTGAGATGGGTTCATTTAAGAAGATAAAACAACATCATCACTTACTGGTTTAATGCCTACACTTTTTAGTACTAATCACCTATACACTTGAAGGATCGAAGTTTTGATCACTTCAAGGTAAAGGTTCGTATTATCACTTGAAGTGTGTGGCCTTAAATTCAACAAGTACGATGGAGTTTAAAAATCATCAAATAAAAATCTCAATTAAAGAAGTTATTATAAATTAATGGGGTGATAAATAACATCCAATACAGCCTCTTTCTACTCCCTTGGATCAACCCATAAGTGGGTTATCCCTCCATTGATTCTATGGTTTCAATGGAAGCGGGAAGTAGACTCATGAGGGAGGAAATGGAGAAGTAAAAAAAACAATGAAAAGAAAATGATCACTCCACCGTTGTATGAATAATTTCACAAGGTTTAGTGTGAATAAATTAAAACCTTGAACCAAAGGTATCAGATTGATATTAAGAACAACATAATAAGAGTAAAAGAAGAGCTTTTATTAAGAAACTAAAGTGAATTGAACAACTTACATGTGAAAGACAAATTTGAGACAACAAAACTGCAACATAACATTACAATTGAACAAAGCACCAAAGATCCTCAACTACTCTACCACCACTACCTTAAATAGTAATTTTTTAAGACTTGGGTAGATCATTCAATAGTCTAAGTCTTCTCAATTAATTTTGGTAGGCCATAGGTGGGTGAAAAGTTGAGGGAGAGTTGATTTTTTCACCCTTGACCCGAGGTGGCATCCAGCTTTCATCCACCGAACAGACGCGCTTGGAAGACCTTCTAGATGGCCAAATCAGAGTGGGACATATCAGAAGAAAATGGATCCCCGGATATCTCCTAACCTCCTGTAAATTTTGGGCCCATTTTTAGTTTTATATTCTTAGATATGATTATATTAGTGGGATGTTTTTCTGGGCCATAGAATCTGGCCCAGAATTTTATCTCTAACTTGGGACGCCTAAATGACCACAATGGAGACAGAATTAGCACTGGATACTGAATAATGATTTGTTCCTCTATATGTATTATATCATCCTACGAAATTTGGGGTTCATTGGGTTTTTTTTTGGGCCCCACATTCTCATCTGTGGGATGGTGTCCAATATGACTTCACCAGAATTGTTTCCTTTCATCATAAAATATCCGCATTTTCTTCCATGAATTATCCATTGATCCCTAAATGAAACATGATCATATTGAAGTTTATATCAATTTCAAAAAATATAAAATTTAAATATGGATAATTATATTCCTTAAAATCAGATGAATCATTGGATACTTTAAATGATGTTCAAAAATGTACCACATAATAGTGCATTTTAAGAAGGTATTACAATCATAATGTGAAATGATGTTCAAAGGGTAAAATTCACTAAAATTGTGTTTATTAATAATAAAGAACATGAATATTATATATATTAACAATGAATATTAGCCTCATTTAGTGGCTAATCACACCCCCCCAACTTGAGTTTTGCTAGTCCCGAGCAAAATATATCTCAACAATATGAAATTCAAATTCTCTTTTCCAAAAACATTTTAATACACAATGATCACCAAAAACCCTTATACCAAAAAATCATGAAACCCATCAAAATATTTTAATACATGATAGTTTCATAAGCAGATCCCAATCCCAAGCTCATTCTTTTGTTCAAATTCGTTGTCATATTTCATCCAATATCAATTAAGTATGAGGATGTGTTGTGTATCACAATAGATATGGGGGTTCATCTTTATTCAAGGGGGAAATTATGGAAGCACTAGATGGAATCAAATTTCAATATTAACATGAGTGTTAATTTTTTTATTGTATTATTATTTTTTGTTTTGTTTTTTTTTTTTGCAATTTTGCCATGGTAATTGAAGTTGCACTCAAAAGAGTCAACCCCTGTAGCGAGACTTTACCGATGACTCCTAGGCTCAAAGACCTTAGGGTACCAAGTGAAGCCCACATACTCGGGCATCATCTCAAGTTAACTCAGTCAAAAACATATTCAAATTATCAAAAATAGAGATAAAATCACTAACTCTAGGCCAGACAACTATGGAGTCACGATCCCCAAGTTCTGAAAGCCACGCATTAGGTCATTTCATTGCTCTATGCGCAATTTTTTTTTAATTTTTTTTTGAATACTCATGTTAAACTAAAATGATCACCAACCTATTCTATTTATTTGGGGGACCCCATGAACTCAAACTAATACCCCACTATCCAAAGGACGTGCATTGTGATCTTTTTTTTATTTGGATGAAAATATAAATGATGAAATATCACATTGGACAGACACACTTTCCAAAATCTATGCCCATGAAATTATACAAGGATTAAAATCAGAATCAGGGCATGCTAAATTATTTGATATTCAGTTTCAAATTGTGCAATGTGTATTACCATGTTCAAAGTTAAAATAATTTTTCCTTCCATTTAATTTTTTTTTCAAATCATTTTTTTTTCACAAAAGAATTTTTTTTTATTTCATCTCCCCCCCAACTTAAAACAACATTGTCCCCAGTGTTTGAAGAAATGAAAATTTAGAAGAAGTAGAGGCAGATAATAAAAGTTCAAAAAGAAAATTAAAAATGAGGATCATGGAATGAAGTCACCTTGTGGTTGAAGTTGAAATTCTTGTTGCTCCATTTTAATCCTTTGATATCCATGTCACTTGCAGAGTTCCCTAGTAGAAAAAGGAAAAACAAAACAAACAAAACAAAACAAAACAATATATATATATTTATATAATAAAGAAATTAAAATATAAGTATATATATAAAAATTATAGAATAAGGAAGCACAAAAAGCCATAGGTCAGTGGTAAGCGCGCGCCCCTGTCTCCCTTCGGTCCCTGGTTCGAATCCCTACGGCTTTGCCGGTTGTGATGGGGTTTTACCCATGACCCACAACGTGTCCCTTTTTATTATTATTATTATATTTTATTTATTTTTTTGTATTTTTATTTTAACCTACAAAAACATTAAAATAAAATAAACTGATGATACATTGTCTTATTTTTAAATATTTGGGGTAAGGCATTACTCAAGGATCACACCATGTGACATGGATGAATATGGTGCTCCTCTTTCATACCCATCCATACTCATAATAGAAGAACAGGTCAATAGTCTATTTTTTAAATATAAAAATGATTAATTAATCCTATTTAAAATATAAATTTTATTAAAACAAAAAAATGATAGGAAACTTGAAAACCATGGGTTGCCTCCCATGCAGCGCTTTGTTTAACGTCGTTAGCCTGACATGGACCCTAAATCTATCAATTTTTTCCTGGTTCATAGGTTGGCTCAGTTAACTCAACCTCTATTTCCTATTTATTGAGTGATTCAATGAATGGTTTTAACCTTTGACCATTGACCTTGAAAATGTAACCACTTGTGGGATCTTGAATCTCTACTGCCCCATGGGGGTATACATGATGCACTATGAAAGGACCTGACCATCTAGACCTTAAATTTCCCAGGTGTAAATGAAGTTTTGAACTATACAAGAGCACAAGTTTTCCCGGTTCAAAATGTTTGACCTTGATATTCCTATATTGGTAGCCTTAAACTCTAGCTTTATTGATCCTTGAATTTTCATAAGCCTCCTTCCTTAGTTCCTCCAGTTCATTGAGATCTAATTTCCTTTTTGTTCCAGCCAATGAGAGGTCATAATCCATTTTCTTAATTACCCAAAAGGCCTTATGCTCAATTTCAACAGGTAAATGGCATGATTTTTCATAAACCAACCTATATGGTGACATTCCTAGGATGGTTTTTTATGTTGTATGATATGCCCAAAGAGCATCCAAGAGTTTCTCAGAACAATCTTTCCTAGAAGGATTGACAGTTTTCTCAAGAATTTGTTTGATTTCACAATTGGCTAACTCAGCTAGACCATTGGTCTGTGGGTGGTAAGCAGTGGACACTTTGTGAGAAATTCCATATTTTTCCATGAGTGATGAGAATGTACGATTGCAAAAATGAGTTCCATGATCACTAATGATAGCCCTAGGAATTCCAAATCTAGAGAAGATATTTTCCTTGAGAAATCTAATCACAGTTTGATGATCATTGGATTTTGTAGGAATGGCCTCAACCCATTTGGAGACATAATCAATAGCTAAGAGAATGTAAATATATCCCCTATAGTTTGGGAAGGGACCCATGAAATCAATTCCCCAACAGTCAAAGATTTCAACCACTAAGATAGGAGTGAGTGGCATTTGATTCCTTTTTGTGATGGACCCTACTTGTTGACACCTAGGACAGCTTTAACAAAATGTGTAGGAGTCCCTCGAGAGGGTGGTCTAGAAGAGACCACATTGAAGAATCTTAGCAGATGTTTTCTTAGAGGAAAAGTGACCTCCACATGCCTCACTATGACAGAATTTAAGGATGGACTCTTGTTCAGATTCTGGGACACACCTCCTAATGACTTGGTCAGGGTAGAACTTATAGAGGTATGGATCATCAAACACATAGTGTCTAACATTAGAAAGGAATTTCCTTCGAGCTTGAGTCCCTAAGAATTTTGGAATGACTCCTGTAACTAAGAAATTGGCTATGTCGGCATACCAAGGGCAGTCACTCATAGAGTATAGGTGTTCATCAGGAAATGAATCACACACAGAAAGGTGATTTGAGTTGTCTTTCAATTCCATCCTAGAGAGGTGATCAGCTACAAAATTTTCAGCTCCCTTCTTATCCTTGATTGTGAGGTTAAACTCTTGTAAGATAAGGACCCACCTAATCAGTCTAGCCTTAGCATCTTGTTTTTGGAAGAGGTATTTTAGTGCAGAATGGTCTGTGAACACAATGATGGGGGATCCTAAGAGGTAGGACCTAAACTTCTCTAAGGCAAACACAATAGCAAGTAACTCTTTTTCAGTAGTGGTATAGTTGATTTGGGCATCATTTAAGGATGTGCTTGAATAAGCAATGACATAAGGAGTTTTATCACAACATTGTCCTAACACAGCTCCAACAGAAAAGTCACTGGCATCACACATAAGTTAGAAAGGAAGGTTCCAATTTGGAGATTTCATAATGGGAGGAGAGGTGACAGAGGATTTGAGGGTTGAGAATGAACCCTCGCAGCTTTTTTTCCAAATAAATGGAGCATCCTTTACTAGGAGAGCACAAAGGGGATGGGAGATTGAACTAAGTCCTTGATTAATATTCTATAGAAACCAGCATGTCCTAAGAAATACCTCACTTCCTTGACAGTTTTTGGTGATGGAAGGTGAGGGATGATGTCAACCTTGGCTTTATCAAATTCAATCCCCCTACCCGAGACCAGATGGCCTAGAACTAGTCCCTCTTTAACCATGAAATGGTATTTTTCCCAGTTTAGGACCAGATTTTTTTCTTCACATCTTGACAAGACTCTCTCCACATTTTTTAGACATCCCTCAAATGTATCCCCAAACACAAATAAGTCATCCATGAAGACCTCTAGAAAATCCCCTACCATGTTTAAGAATATTCCCATCATGCACTGCTGGAAGGTTCCAGGAGCATTGCATAAACCAAAGGGCATGCGTTTGAAGGAAAAGGTGCCAAATGGACATGTTAAGGTAGTCTTCCCTTGATCCTCTAGGGAGACCTCAATTTGATTATACCCTGAGTACCCATCTAAGAAATATTAGAAGGCATGGCTTTCCACTCTCTCAAGGACCTGGTAAATGAATGGTAAGGGGAAATGGTCCTTCTTGGTGAATGAGTTTAGCTTCCTATAGTCAATGCAGACCCTCCATCCACTACTCACCCTTGTTGGAAGAATCTTTCCATCCTCATTGGTTATCACTGTGATTCCATCCTTTTTTAGAACCAATTGGATTGGGCTCACCCATTCACTCTCAGCTATGGGATATATGATACCAGATTTTAACAATTTCAGAAGTTCTTTCCTTACTAACTCCATGAGATTAGGATTGATTCGCCGTTGAGGTTGACGACATGGCTTTGAATCAGATTCCAGAACAATCCTATGAGTCCCAATAAGTGGTCTAATCCCGGGAATATCAGACAGGGTCCAACCAATGGCTTTCTTATGTTTCCTAAGGACATCTAGAAGCATCCTCTAATGATTGGCTTCAAGAGAAGAAGAAATGACATTAGGATGTGTTTGATTTTCCCCTAGTAAATCATACTTGAGTGCAGAGGTAAGTTCTTTTAATTCAAGCTCAAGTCTGTTCAGAATTTCAGTAAAAGATTGGGACATTGGATCAATATCAATTTTATTTCCTAAAGTTTTAGATAGGATTGATTCCCCACATGTAGAAGTTTCAGCTACTAAATTGGCTTGATCAGATTTATGGAAGGAACTTGGGGTGGTCTCCATGAAAGTGGTTTCTTGAAAGGTTTCACTGATTGTTGGACCTAATACTTCATCATAAGAGAAATTTGAAAATGATTCAAGCCAAGGAGATAAACTTACTTCATATGAACAAAGGAAATCAATCTCATAATGACTTAAACATTCATCAAATGTTCCTTAATGTTCTATGGATTAATTATCAATGCTTCCTATCATGTTTACTTCATTAATGTCCTCGCCATCCCCTATTTTTGAGCTTTCATTATAGATGTTCAAGTCTAGACTCATGTTTCCAAAGGTTATGGTCATGTTCTCATTTCGGACTCGGATAATAGAGTTGATTGTTTCAAGGAAGAGACGACCAAGGATGATTGGGATTTGTTCCTTATTTCCTAAGTTTGGATGGTTGTCAAGGACACTGAAGTCAGCAGGGTAGATGAATTTTTCAACCTTTACCATAACATTCTTTAAAATACCCTTTGGAACCCTAATGCTATGATCAACAAGTTTAAGTGTGACAGATGTGGGTTGGAGCTCTTCTAGGCCTAACTGGCAGTACACAGCATATGGAATGAGATTGACACTAGCACCTATGTCACACAAGGCCTTGAAAACTTTTCTCTCTCCTAGTTCAACATTGATGTAAGGGAAACTCGGGTCTTTCAACTTAGGAGGAATGGTCCCTTGAATAGTGGTACTCACATTATCAGCAAAAAGGACTTGATTGTTATGTGAAAATTTTCTTTTAAAAGTGTACAATTCCTTAAGGTACTTTGAGTAGGCAGGTATAGTTTGGATGGCATCGAGAAGGGGAATTTTCAACTTGACTTGTGAGAAGATTTCCCTCAATTTTTCACTCAATTTAGGATTGGTTTTCCCCCTCATGCGTTGAGGAAATGGTGCAGGTTGTGGGGTTGTTTGTTGAAGAGTTGTTTCTTTGACAATGTTATCATGTTTTTCAGTTTGATCATTTAGTTCATTTGAATTTTTATCCAAGTTTGAATCTTCAGGTGGGTTCTGAATTAGTTGTTCAGGTTTCTCAATTGATTTCCCACTTCTTAAAATAGTCACAGCCTTTAGTTGTTCATGAGTTGTTTGAGTACAACTTGACTCTCCCCTTGAAGTTGAGAATGGAACCACCTGAGTAGGCATGGGTGCCTTTCCAATTTTGATGGTTTTAATTTCTTGTTTAAGGGAAGATGCTTCCGAGTTCATCCATTCCATTTGTTTGCACAGTTGTTCTAGTAGAATTTGTGGAATAGTTTGGGTTTGTTCTTGAGAAGATTGGTTTATCCTGGGATGATATTTTGGAGGTGGGATGGTTTGTTAAAAATGGACAGGTGTCTATTGGTATTGGATAGGTTGGGTTTGGAACTGGTTATGGGTTTGGTAGTTCTGATGGGGGTAAGGATTTTGTCCCTATGGTTGGCTAGGTTGTTGGTTATCTTTCCAGCGGAAGCCTGGGTGGTCATTATACCTTGGGTTGAAGTTGTTTTGGTATTGAGGATTTTGAAAGTTTAAAGCATTTACTTTCGTTGGGGGTCCTCCTAAAAGAACATCCTTGATGGATGGAATGGTTGGGAAGTTGTCTGTCTTATGGTCATGTTTGTCACAAATTGCGCAAACAGGGTCAACAGTTTGGATTTCATGGACTTTCCTAAGGTCTATCTCTTCAACCTTCCTAGAGAGTGCTGCGAGTTTATCCCTAAGGCTTTACTCTTCTCTAAGTGTATGAATTCTAGTAGTTCTTTGTGGATTTTTAGAATAAGGTGAAGTTCCCCATGTTTGGTTTTGTTCAGAAAGGCCTTCTAGATACTCGTAAGCATCATTTGGGGCTTTGTTTTTAAAGGTTCCATTACACATCATGTCAATGAATTGTTTGTTCCCCAGACCCAACCCTTCATAGAAAATTCTCACTTGTTAAGGAATAGAAAAACCATGGTATGGAACCATGATTAGAGTGTCTTTGAACCTCTCCTATGTTTCATAGAATGACTCTCCCTCTTTTTCAAAAAAGTTTTGGATACTCTTTTTAAGTGCAATTGTTTTGTGGTGGGGAAAGTATTTTTTGTAGAATTATCCTTGTAGTTGGTCCCAAGAGTTTATGGATGATGGTCTCAAATTTTTTAGCCAATTTTTAGCTTGATACTTTAAAGAAAAAGGAAATAGCCTCATCTTAGCTGATTTTAGCTGATGTGGGGGACACATGGTTTCTACAATGTCATTGAATTCCTTAATGTGAAGGCAGGGCATCTCGGACTCCATTCCATGGAATGTGGGAAGATAGTTTAGGACATGGGGTTTAAAGATGTAGTTGGCATCTCCTAGGGAATTATGTCTAATGCATGAGGGTTTATTGGTCCAGGAAGGTGTGAGGTAGTCATTCATGGTTTGATCAATTTCATTCCCCAAGTTTGGGGCTGCCTCATTTGGGTTTCCATTTTGGTTCCCACCCGGGTTTATGAGTTGGTTTCTTTGAAGACCTTCCATTGAAATGGGATCAATTTTTGACTCTGGAGTATTAAGAAGATTAGGATCTAATGGAAAGAGTTCCCTTGGTTTACTTGACTCCCCAACCCCAGGACTATCCACCCTAACTAGACGGTTTGATTGATCGCGGGTGTAGGCGGACATGCGCCAAAAGAAAAAAAACAAGAAAGGGACAAGATAAGAGAATTTGGATGAGAAAAGAATAAATGGGGGAGAATAGAATGGGTGTTTATATGACTTACTTGGGTCCCCGGAAACAGATCCACAATTTGATTCACACTCAAATTTACCCAAGAGATGAAGGTAGAACGGTCCTTGTAGTTTAGCTTGGGTTATCAGATCCTTAGAGACCTAAGAAGTAACCTATAGACACGTACATTCTATGGATTGTTTTTGGATATGAAGTGGACAACTTTGGTCTGATTTTAGATGGGTTTTAAATGAACTCTAAGATAATTAGGTTAATTCAATTTAAAAGAGTGAGTTGATCCTGGGTTATCACTTGGGGTGGATTGGATGTATTTCCTTTTCAATGATTTAAATTTCTTATATTTGAGATGGGTTCATTTAAGAAGATAAAACAACATAATCACTTACTGGTTTAATGACTACACCCTTTATTACTAATCACCTATACACTTGAAGGATCAAAGTTTTGAGTACTTCAAGGTAAAAGTTCGTATTAACACTTAAAGTGTGTGACCTTAAATTCAATAAGGACGATGGAGTTTAAAAATCATCAAATAAAAATCTCAATTAAATAAGTGATTATACATTAATGGGTTGATAAATAACATCAAATCCAGCCCCTTGATACTCCCTTGGATCAACCCATAATTGGGTTACCCCTCCATTGATGCTATGGTTTCAATGGAAGCGGGAAGTAGACTCATGAGGGAGGAAATGGAGAAGTAAAAAAAACAATGAAAAGAAAATGATCACTCCACCGTTGTATGAATAATTTCACAAGGTTTGATATGAATAAATTCACACCTTGAACCAACGATATCAAAGTGATATGAAGAAAAACAGAATAAGAGGAAAATAAGATCTTTTATTAAGAAACTAAAGTGAATTGAACAACTTGCATGTGAAAGACAAATTTGAGACAACAAAACCGCAGCATAACATTACAATTGAACAAAGCACCAAATATCCTAAAATACTCTACCAACACTACCTTAAATAGGAATTTTTGAATCCTTAGGTCGATCCTTCAATATTCCAAGTCTCCTCAATTAATTTTGGTAGGCCATAGGTGGGTGGAAAGTTGAGGGAGAGTTGATTTTTTCACCCTTGACCCGAGGTGGCATCCAGCTTTCATCCACCGAACAGACGCGCTTGTAAGACCTTATATATGGCCGAATAAGAGTAAGACATAGAAGGAGAAAATGGGTCCACTGATGTCTCCTAACCGTCTGTGAAATTTGGGCCCATTTGGAGTTTTATATTCGGAGATATGATTATATTAGTGGTATGTTTTTCTAGGCCGCAGAATCTGGCCCAGAATTTTATCTCTAACTTGGGCCGCCTAAATGACCACAATGGAGGCTGAATTATCACTATATAATGAATAATTATTTGTTTATATATATTTCTTATATCATCCCATGAAATTTGGGCTTCATTGGGTTTGTATGTTGGGCCCCACATTCTCATCAGTGGGCTGGTGTCCAATCTGACTTCTTCAGAATTGTTTCATTTCATCACAAAATATCCCCATCTTCTTCCATGAATTATCCATTGATCCCTAAATGAAACATGATCATATGGAATTTTAGATCAATTTCCCAAAATATCAAATTGAAATATGGATAATTATATTCCTTAAAATCAGATGAATCATTGGGTACTTTAAATGATGTTCAAAAATGTACCATATAATAGTGCATTTTAAGAAGGTATTACAATCATAATGTGAAATGATGTTCAAAGTGTAAAATGAACTAAAATTGTGTTTATGAATAATAAAGAACATGAATATTATATATATTAACAATGAATATTATCCTAATTTAGTGGATAATCACAGACCAAGAAAGGGATAAAGTTTGTCTAGTCAGATTCTTGTGAGTGAACTTTTTAGGAGTTGAAGGGAAGGCTGATCTCAACACTGATTCTCACCTTACCTGTGTTAGGTAAGGCATATACCATGTGTTTTGATGCATCTATAGTTGGACTCAAAATAGTTTTGATGTAGGAGGACTAATTGGATTCTTATGGATTCAGAAAGCTAAGACTACATGAGATTAATTATCCTGCTCATGATCTAGAGTTAGCTACAGTGGTGCACACCCTAAGATGTTGGATACACTATTTTAGCTCAAGGAAGACAGATGTAGTGCGTGAGTCTTACAGAGAGTGGTGGATGATGGTGCTCTTTGCATACATGTATCTATATGTTCAATAGTCCTATGGATGAGTAGCTCTAACTTTAAAATTTTGTTATACGTTTTCTTCTTGACAGGATCAATACTAAGAAGTTATCTGATCTGGAGGGATTGGCTCTGAGGAACAACTTATATGGTGGGTAGTCTCCATTAGGATGGTATCTAGGAAATGAAAATGTTCATCTTTTACATGGTCAAGTATGGGTTCTTATGGGCTTTCACGAGGAGCTGATGAGAGAGTTTCATGATTATAGATGGGTGGTACATCTAGTTCTAACAAATATGTATTGTGATCTACCTAGACAGTACTGGTGGCTAGGAATGAAGGAGGTAGTGAGATTCATGGAAATATGTTTCACCTTTCAGCAGGTGAAAGCCAAGCATTAGAGGCATCTTGGGCTTTTGTAGCCTCTTCCCATTCCAAAATGTAAATGGAATAATGTCACTATGTATTTTGTAGTAGGATTACCCATGAAACCTCACAAGAATGATACAATATGTGTGATCATAGATTGACTATCTAAGGTAGCCCACTTTTTTCTATCATGGAGTTCTTCACTGGTGATGATCTAGGTAGTCTTTACATGCAGAAGATAATCCGATTTCATGTTGTTTCAAAGAGTATGATTTCTGATAGAGATCATCATTTCACATATTAGTTTTGGAAGTATCTTTAGAAGGATCTAGGATTGTAGGTTCTTCTGAGTACAACCTATCATCCATAGACTGATGTCCAATTTGAACAAACTATTCAGATTCTATAGGACATTCTATGAGCCTATGTTTTTTGGATTTCAGTGGTTCATGAGATCATTATTTAGCACTCATAGAGTTCTCTTTTAATAACACCTTATATGAATCGATACAAATGGAACCTTTAAAGGATTTGTATGGAAGGCTATGTCATTCTCCTCTTTGTTGGTTGGAGGTAGGTGAGTCAGCACTTGTTGGACCTATTCTCATGCATGAGACATTTGAGCAGGTTCAGTTGATCAGGAGGTGATTGGTGACCGCATAGAGAAGGTAAAAATATTATGTTTTCCATAATAGAAGACCTTTGGAGTTTGAAGTGGGTCTTCATGTTTTCCTTTGGGTGTCATCTAAGTTGGGGTAACACTATATCAAGAAATAGGGAAAGCTAGCACCCAGGTTTGTTAGGATGTTCGGGATAGTGGAAAGGGTTGGTCCAGTGGTGTACCAATTGGCCCTTCCACAACACTATAGTTCCATTCATGATGTGTTTCATGTATCACAACTATAGAGATATCATCCTAACCCTTCTCATGTGGTATAAATTTATGACATTGAGCTTGGTCTAGATGCATCCTTTGAGGAGCATCTGATATAGATTCTAGACCGTAGTGAGAAGTATATATGGGGAAAGACTATACCTCTAGTTTGAGTATAGTGAAATCATGGGAATGTTCAAGAGGAGACATGGGAGAGGGAGTCTGATGTGCAATAAGTGTGGCTTGATTTGTTCCTTGAGACCTCATAATGATGCTTGGAGAATCTTAGGGATGAGCTATTATATGGTGGGGAGGTTATAAGATCCTATCTCTTTCTAGGTATATTGAGGAAAATGACCTAAAGTTTGGGGATGTATGTTTGTTTGAATTAATGGAGTCTGAATATAAATGTGTCAAGGGAATACAAGGGTTCTCTTTGAGTTTGGAAGTATTTTAAGGTGGTTCGGGTTCTTTTTTCAGAAGCTGGGTTGAGATCTATCTACAAGACACTTTCACGTCATGAACATGTTATATGATATGAAATTATTGTTAGGTAGAAGCCATGAACTGGTTCAGAGCATGAAAATTTACACACCGTGAAACTGGTTCACATCGTGAAAGAGTCGATCAGGGTTATTTTAACCTGAGGTGACACATTTTTTAGTGTATCTTATAAATTAGGAATTTCAATCCATGAAATGGTTTCATGACATGAATATCTCGGACTTAGTGATTTTAAACCACGCTATGTGAATGATTTTATTTCATCTTCTGTGGAACCTCCTCTCTCAAACCCCAGAGTGACTCCGGGTGATTTTGGAGTGATTTATCCCCTTTTGAATGTCTCAATCAAGCATTTAATCTCTGGTGAGTAACTTCTCTTTCTTTTCCCCCTTTATTCCACTTTTTCTCTATTATTACTATGTGATCACTTGACCGTCGTTGAATTGAGTTTTGATCTTGATTTTGTGTGATCTATGTTTTTATTGTGATCACCATCACCTTAGTTCTTTATTGGAATTACCTATTGGAATCATTTCAATAATCTCCAAATAAAAGACAGAAACTTTGAGTGATATCAGCCACACCAGGCCTCAGATTGAGGCGGGGTTGACTCGTACACATCACAAAGGACCCATGGATCATTCTCGTAAAGGATAAAGATGATAAGAATGCGTTTGGTCAGATTTTCGTAGGTCAGTTATTGTTTTTATTTAAAATTGTGTCCATTTTAAACAAAAGAGAGACACTTTGAGTGATATCGGACACACTGTGACTCATATTGAGGAAAGGTTGACTCATACACATCACAAAGAACCCATGGATCGTTCTCTTAAAGGATAAACACAATCTGAATGTGTTTGGTCAGATTTTCGTAGATCAGTTGTTGTTTTCACTTAAAATTGTGTCCATTTTAAACAAAAGACAGACACTTTGAGTGATACCGGCCACACCGTGCCTCTGATTAAGGCGGGGTTGACTCGTACACATCACAAAGGACCCATGGATCGTTATCCTATAGGATCAACATAATCCTAATGCGTTTGGTCAGATTTCCGTAGGTCATTTGTTGTTTTCACTTAAAATTGTGTCCATTTTAAACAAAAGAGAGACGCTTTGAGTGATACCGGCCACACCATGCCTCGGATTGAGGCTAGTTTGACTCTAATACATCCCTAACTCACCCATGTATCGTTCTCGTAAATGATCAAGACAATCCTAATGCATTTAGTCAGATTTCCATAGGTCGTTTGTTGTTTTCACTCAAAATTGTGTCCATTTTAAACAAAAGAGAGACACTTTGAGTGATACCGGCAACACGGTGTCTCATATTGAGGCGAGTTTTACTCGTACATGTCACAAAGGACCCATGGATCATTCTATTAAAGTATCAACACAATCCGAATGCATTTGGTCAGATTTTCATAGGTCAGTTGTTGTTTTTACTTAAAATTGTGTACATTTTAAACAAAAGACATACACTTTGAGTGATACCGGCCACATAGGGCCTCGGATTGAGGCAGAGTTGACTCTTACACGTTAAAAAGGACCCATGGATCATTCTCCTATATGATCAACACAATCCTAATGCGTTTGGTCAGATTTCCGTACTTCAGTTGTTGTTTTCACTTAAAATTGTGTCCATTTTAAACAAAAGAGAGACCCTTTGAGTGATACCGGCCACACCGTGCCTCAGATTGAGGCAGGGTTGACTCATACACATCAGAAAGGACCCATGGATCATTTTCCTAAAGGATCAATACAATCCAAATGAGTTTGGTCAGATTTCCGTAGGTCAGTTGTTGTTTTCACTTAAAATTGTGTCCCTTTTAAACAAAAGAGAGACCCTTTGAGTGATACCATCCACACCATGCCTCAGATTGAGGCGGGGTTGACTCATACACATAAAAAAGGACCAATGTATCGTTCTCATAAAGTATCAACACAATCCGAATTCGTTTGGTCAGATTTTCGTAGGTCAGTTGTTGTTTTCACTTAAAATTGTGTCCATTTTAAACAAAAGACAGACACTTTGAGTGATACCAGCCACACCGGGCCTCGGATTGAGGCGAGGTTGACTCATACATGTCAAAAAGGACCCATGAATCATTATTTTAAAGGATCGAGACAATAAAAATGTGTTTGGTTATATTTCCGTAGGTTAGTTTTTGTTTTCACTTAAAATTGTGTCCATTTTAAACAAAAGAGATACACTTTTAGTGATACCATCTACACTGTGCCTCGGATTGAGGCGAGGTTGACTCGTAAAAGTCAAAAAAGACCCATGTATAGTTCTCTTAAATGATAAACACAATCTGAATGAATTTTGTAGGATTTTCGTAGGTCATTTGTTGTTTTCACTTAAAATTGTGTCCATTTTAAACAAAAGACAGACACTTTGAGTGATACTGGCCACACCATGCCTCAGATTGAGGCGGGGTTGACTCGTACACGTCAAAAAGGACCCATGGATTGTTCTCCTATAGGATCCACATAACCCGAATTCATTTGGTTGGATTTCCATAGGTCAGTTGTTGTTTTCACTTAAAATTGTGTCCATTTTAAACAAAAGAGAGACGCTTTGAGTGATATCGGTCACACTGTGCCTTGGATTGAGGCGGTGTTGACTTGTACATGTCCCCAAAGAACCCATGGATCATTATTCTAAAGGATCAACACAATCCGAATGCATTTGGTCAGATTTCTGTATGTCATTTATTGTTTTCACTTAAAAATCTGTCCATTTTAAACAAAAGAGAAACACTTTGAGTGGTTCATCATTCTTGCATGCTGTTGGTGCATATCATTTGTTAAAATGGGAAAATGAATCATTGGAGAAGGGTTTTTTTATTTAATAACAATTAAAAATTTCCTACGAACATTTACATACAACAATTTTTCATCTTTTGATCCCCTTAACCCCTCTCAAAAATGACCGCCAATTGTACACATCCCCAAGTCAGATCTTCGTGCTATTTGTGTACAATATGCCATCAGGTATGTGGCCCACTCATTTATGAAAAAATCTATATCATCTTGTGAGTATGAGGCTTTTCAGTAGTCATATTATTACTTCAAAATATAAAAATAAAGAATTAATAAATAAATTAAACGAACTAGTAGTTGTTTTTGAAAATACCTCTTTAGGGATGCTAGTTTGTTGATGAAAAACGATCTCTTTCATAAATTTACAAACATAATAACCACAATCATTATCGTTTGTTTGTTTTGGACACTGAAAAAAAATTGATCATTGGGAGAATAAGTAACTTGTGTTGAGATGTTTTTGGATAGTGAAATTTCATTATATATACCCTGATATTTGTCCAGACGTAGTACTTGCTTGCCTCCTTATGCTTAACCCCTGTCCTCATTCCTTTTTTTAAAAGATAATGATATACCTCCCTATCATAACAGAATACTCAGTAAAAGATAATATAAATTATATTACTTGATGTTTGGACCTAAAATGTAGGATGTAGTGTCTTACAGATTCACAAACTCCATCATGTGTGGTCGGTTTGATGGATATCCTTTCTTTGAATCCAGAAAATAAATCTTTGGAGTATCTAAGTTCACCGCAATTAGCAACCAATGTTTCCTAAAAACACAAAAAGGAATAATTAATAAATGAAGTGAAAATATAATTGATATGATTTAATCGTAGAGTTTTACCCCTGCATGGTTGGTATTAGGAAGAGTTTGTCATCTGTAATCTAGCTTTCAAATGTTTTCAGCAAGCCGTTAACTATTTCATTCTTTTTTGATGGCTCTAATTTCGTTAGATGTGTTGATGTGGTATGAGGACTAACGAGTCCAAATTTTGGCTCATGGGAAAATTCCTACAACTGTTTTTCATAAATACGTCTGTCAACAATATAAAATGCATTTAGTCATAATTTGAACATTAGATCAGCTTTTAGAAAATCAATTCATGAAAACATACCTCATATATATATATTTACAACTGTGAAACCTAACTAGGGGTGTAATTTCGGCCCGGCCCGGCCCGAACAACCCCATGAGGCGGCCCGAGCCCGGCCTCAGGCCGGGCCAAACCATCAGGTCGGGCCGGGCTTTTTCGAGTCGGGCCATGGCGGGCTTTTATTATTTTCAAAATAATTGTCTCTTAATTTTTTTTATTTAAACATTTTTTTAACATTTATTTAAAACGTTTCTTTACATTTATTTTTAAATTCATGTTTTTTGTAAAAACATTTATTTTATTTTTTATTAACATTTTACAGTGGGTGAATATGTTTTTTTGTCTAAATAGATTTATATATATTAGGGGTTGGGGGGTGCGTCGGAGTGGGTGAGTTAATTTTTTTTCTAAATAGATTTTTATATATATAGTATATATAATATATGTATGTTGCAACATACCTAAAAAAATTAATGAAGTTGAGGGACTTGCACGAACATCATTAGGTGAATGTGTTATTTTTTTATTAATATACAACAAGTTATTATATATATATAATATTAAATCATTGATATATATATATATATATTAATAGATTTGTTTATATATATATTATATTAAATCACACACACACACACACAGAGATGTATATATATATATATATATATATTATTAATGGATTTTTAAAAACCACACTTAATTGATATATATTATTAATGGCTTTGTTTATATATATACACTATTATATATATAATTATATATCGTTGTATATATATATTTATACACACATTATAATTATATATAATAATAATTATATGTATATATAATATTATTTTTTGTTAATATATAATGATATATGAACATATATATATAAATATATATATACACACAAATATATATATAGATACATATATAGATAAAATTTTGGTCCAGGCGCAACCTTGGGAGCTCGTGGTAGGGGGATTGAATCCCCCTACCCGCAGTTTCCCTGTTAAATTTTTTACAGCGGGGCGGGCTTCGCACGGGCCAGCGGGCCGGGCTTTTTCGGGCTGGCTCGGCTGGGCTCGCGAGCCTTCTTGGAAAGGCCCAGGCCCAACCCGCTAAACCTACGGCCCGAGCCCGGCCTGGCCCGATGCGGTCTTTGTCGGGCCAGGCCGCTCGGGCTTTCGGGCCGCCGGGCCAAAAATACACCCTTACACCTAGCCAACCGTTTTCAAGGAACTCATTTACATTTTCAGCAGCAACGAAATCTTGACTTCCCTCTCCGTATATATTCTTTTTGAAAACCACTATATGACTACTACCACCTCTTAGCTTCGTATCCACATGAGTCTTCAATGCTAGTAAATGTGGATAGAGAACAGGTGGTGTTATTGTGCTTTCAGTAGCTCCTTGGAATCGGTTGGTCGATCCTTTATATGGTTTTGAGCCGACGTTTGTCACCCCCTTCCCTTTCTCCGTCTATAATAACATTAATTGGTTCAAACCCTTTTTTCATTAATTGTTAAAGGTTTATCTTGAAAAAAAGGAAATAAATACCTCTGTCCACATGTACTCTTACAAGTTGTGACGGCCATGCAATGAATTTTCCAATAGTCTTTTCGACCGTATAAATATCATTGTCATCAAGTGGAATAGGTAGCTCTGAATTTGGCTCATGAGCTACAGTAATCGTCACTCTCAGATGATCTTTCGGAAGTTTTCTATTATGCAGCGTGTCATCTGGGATGTTGAACACTGTAGCCCTCGCTACAAGGTGATAGGTGGGTGTTGACAGATATAAATCAAAATCATTATCACCCTGTAGAAGATCAGTATAGGAAAAGTATCAGTGTTTGTCTGATTCACATTTCATGGGAACAATTATTAGAATATTGATTACCACGGCTAAGACAACTCTTTGAGGGGAATGGCTCGCCTCAAAGATGGTGGGGGTGGGATCTTCATGCGCTGGTTGTTTTTAAGTTGTGTCTTCTCCTTGCTTCCCACCCATAAAAGTTTCTAGCAACTCTCCTTTCCATTGTAATCGTTCTTCAAGGGTTGTTAGTTTTTCTCTCATTTGTTTCAATTTTTCATCTTTATCATCCGTTTTTCTTCTTCTCAAAATATACTCGGGGTGTCACCCCAAACCCCAAAACTCTGACACGACTGTATTTTTTTGGCTGCTTCAAAGCCGTCGATAATAGGTTTGCATCCGTTACAGGATTAGCTGATTCCTGTGACTATCAAATATAGGAAAATAACTAATTATTTTTATGTAATAGCAATTTAAAACATATATTTTTATCGTCGTGTCATACTTACACATGTTTCCCACACTTTTTGTGTGTTCTCATCTACTAGCTTCCCTTCCTTATTCACACGTGTCTCCTTCCATAGCACATGACATGGGATGGAAGTATCTTTGGTTTTAAACCCATAAATCTATATATAAACATAGAAAAATAATTATGATGTTTTTTATTGGCAGCTAACAATATTACTATAAATTTAAAATACGTACCATTTTCTTTTCTAGTGAAGCGTACCCCATCCTTGCTTTATGATAGGGGTATGTTGGTTTTGATGCACGTTCCTTATTTTCAGTACAGAGTTGCTATTTCATAAATGAAATATTGGCAATCAAATTGATGAATACACGTATTCTCAAACAACGTATTATCACCCACAATGTACTTGAAACTTCTCATCCCCATGGCAGCCAATAAATGAATCCCATGCTTCTTGGGATATCAGGTGAGTGTAGACAATGGGTGGGTGTGAGTTTATTTTACCTTTGGAATCTTTCAGGTGACATCTTGTTAAAATAGTGTGAAAACCTTGATGAATCCTTCCTGCAAGCCTTAGTACATAATCCTTGTGTGAATCGTCTACTATAAATGTACTCTGTAAGATATTGAGAAGAGTAAGACATTGTTTCATTATTTTATTTTCTAGTAAATTAAAGAAATAAATCCATAATGTTACCGTAATTTCTTCCCAGATCACAGCCTTCAGCCCGGACACAACATGGTTCCATGAATCTATGTCAATCAGCATGCGTTGCCGAGTGACAACTCCAATGTAACTACTAAAAATAGCCTTGTTGGGATTCACATGTTGGCCTTGTGCATTCCATCCGACGCTAAATTTGATGTCTTTGATTTTCGCCTTAAAAACATTGGCTAACACCGTCAAACTACGACGTACCTGTGTTTTCTGCGACGTCAGTCCTTTATTCCCGACCATTTAATCGATATCAACATCATCTATATGTTCATCTAAAATGGTAGCAACGACATGTGATGATGGTTGTTGGACCTCAACACTAGGAGCAACAACAGGTTCAGAAACTTGTTGTTGCTCTGTACTGTGAGCAGTAGCAACCGCAGCAGCTTGAGAGACTTGTTCAGCCTCCAGGTTAGGATCACCAGAACGTACAAAAGTCATTATCTACAAAAGTGGTTGAAAAATTAATTTAGATTACATAAATTCAGTAATGATAAGATAATAACATGAGATAACAAGATCTATATTACAAACAAAATATAATATGTTTATTGAACTCTATTTATTTTTTTCAACGGCTGGAGGGATTTGAAACCTCTATCGATTATCCAAATACCTTCATTGTGGTCTCCTCTAACATACAAAACATCATCTACATTGGTACCATTGTGAAATGATTGTGACGTACCACTGAAAGGATCATCCTCAACTGAATTTTCATCGGACCCTTTAGTATTTTTGGACGATAACAGAACAATCTACCACTTTCGGTTTGCGGGATCTGGAACATAAAAAACTTGTACCACTTGTGATTCCATTATAAATTGTTCATCTTTGTACCCTTATTTACTAAAATCAACATTCACAAATCCTCATTCATCTATTTTAACACCACTGTTGTTATCAACCTATTTGCATTGAAAAATCAGCAATTGGAATGTCATATAATCCAACTCCCATATTAGTTTGATAATGCCAAAGTATGACATATTTGCATAAATTGGATTTATGCCCTTACTACTAGAAACATGCATCACTTCAGCCACTAGTGTAACTCCACTATTTTGCATGGTACTACCTTCATCATGTTCATCTATATAGAATGTATAACCATTAATTACATAACCACTGTAAGATAATACATACACACTTGGTCCAACGGCTAGCCATCGAAGTCGTTCTGAAATTGAATTCAGATTTTCATCCAATTGCTTAAAAATATGGTCCTGAAACCATCCTATAAACTGGTGATTATGTGTATTTGATAACCATTTTTTATCCATTGATGGATTCAACTGCCTAATAATTTCTTTGTGAGTTTCAATATATGGAGCAACCTTCCAACTGTTATGCAAAACATAAAGGTGGGTCTGCTCTCGATCTATAATACTGATTGTCACAAAATCTCTTCCAGAAATTCCCTCACCCTCAATGCGTCTAGTGTGACGATATTTTGGGAGACTAATGCTTTCCACATCAGATAGGTATTCGGTACAAAATTCAATGGCTTATTCAACAATATATCGCTCCACTATACAACACTATGTCCGACTTCGATTTTTGACACACCCTTTCAAAATCTTCATATACCATTCAACATGATACATCCATCTATAGTGTACAGGACCACAAAGTTGAATCTCTCTCACCAAGTGAATCATCAAATGAACCATCATATCAAAGAATTCTGGCAGGAAGAACATTTCTAATTCACATAATATGATGAAAATTTCTTTTTCCATAGCTAGAAATTTCGCCTGGTCTAAAATTTTTCTACATATAGCTTTGAAAAAGAAACAAAGTTTGGTTAACATATGATAAAAATTCTTGGAAAAATGCAACGTAAAGCTATAGGAATCAGATCTTGCATCAAAACATGGAAGTCATGTGATTTCAAACCTTTCAACTTCAAATCATTCATTGACAAAATGTTCTTGATATTTGATGAATACCCCTCTGGAACCTTTACATCATTGAAGAAGTTGTAAAACTGATATCTCTCATCCCTAGAAAGAGTATAAGCAGTTGGAGGAAGAAACATTTGATTTTCACCTTTCACGGGAGACAACTCTTCTCTTATTCCCATGTCAACCATGCCCAACCTTGCCTTAATTACATCCTTTGTTTTTTCAGGGGCATTTAGCAACGTTCTGATAACACTGTCACATACATTTTTTTCCACATTCATCACATCAAGAAAATGTCTGACGTACAAACAATTCCAATATGGTAATTCAAAAAAACTGATCTCTTTTTCCAACCAATTTTCGTAAGGTTTTTCAAAAATGGTTTACCAAAAATAGTGTTCACATATTTTACTTTCTCAAACAGCTGATCACCTATTAGTGGAGACGGTGTTGCGCGTTGTTCTGAACTTCCATTGAATGATTTCGTCCAAGATCGGTACTTATGCCGATGAGGTAGAAATCTATGATGTCCTAGAAACACAAATTTCGATGAATGTTTCAACTTAATTGATTATGTATCTTCTTCGCACACGGGACACCCTTGAGTTCCTTTAATTATATAGCCTGAAAAATTTCCATAAGTAGGGAAATCATTTATTGTCCCATACAACATCGCTCTCAATGTGAAGTATTCACTTTTATAAGCATCATACAAAATAACACCTGAATCCCAAAATAACTTCAAATCCTCAATCAAAGGATCCATATAAACATCAATATCGTTACCTGGTTGTTTTGGTCTTGATATAAGCATAGATAACATGATGAATTTCCGCTTCATGCATAACCAGGGTGGCAAGTTATAATTTACCAACATAACAGGCCATGTACTCTGAGTGTTGGTTTGAAAACCAAAAGGATTCACTCCATCTATAGATAACACAAGACGAAGGTTTCTTGGCTCTTTTTCAAATTCAGGATAATCATGACCAATTTTCTTCCATTGAGGAGAGTCGGTCAGATGACGTAATTTCCCATCTTTATTTCTTTTATCTGCATTCCACGACAATTGTCTTGCAGTTTCTTCACTTCCATATAGATGCCTAAACCTTGGAATGATTGGAAAGTACCATACAACTTTTGTAGGATTGGATTTATCTTTCTTGTATCGAGAATCACCACACTTTGGGCATTCTGTAAGTGATTTTTCTCCTTATGAAACAATATACAGTCTTTCGGGCAGACATGTATTCTTTCAGAAATCATACCCATCGAGCATAACATTCGTTTAGCTTCATATGTCCGGCTTGGAAGCTCATTATCTTCCGGGAGAATTTCATTCAAGAGAGCAAGTAGTTCTGTAAAACTGACATCACTCCATTTGTTTCCTACTTTCAATTTATACAACATCAGTACAGCTGACAATGTTGTATATTTAGCGCAAGCAGCATACAATGTCGTCTTTGCACAACTCTTTAACTTCTCAAACAATTTTGGGTAATCACGAAGTTCATCTTCAATTGTCTTTGTCATTTCCTCAATACAATCTTCGTCATCATTGACATCTGTAATCACATCCTCCATACGGTCTTCTTCATTATCCATATTTGTATTCATATCTGATGATCCATAAAACGTAGTTTTATCCCAGCCAGTAGCTACATTCGCTTTTTCTCCATGTTTATTCCAACATTTATAACTCCGATCTATTCTGTGACATATCAAATGTTCTTCCAACTCCTCTGGAGTAAGTAGTCTATAATAACAAAAACATAAACATAGATAAAGGATTTTAGAAGGATCCTTTGCGTGATCCTTTGCAAACTTGATGAACTCTTTCACTCTGTTCTCATACTCTATTATCAAACGATTAGCATCCATCCAATCTTTATTCATATACATCCTATTTGAATCTCAAATGTTAGTATTTATGGTTCAAGTACACAAAACAAAACTTTCATAAAATTGGTGATTCCTCAAGATGTCCAAAACTATTATCAAATTAGGTATATGATCATCCACAGTTTTAGAATAAACCATGATGTCATCCATAAATACCATAACAAAA
This sequence comes from Viscum album, assembly GCA_963277665.1. Classification (NCBI taxonomy): domain Eukaryota; kingdom Viridiplantae; phylum Streptophyta; class Magnoliopsida; order Santalales; family Viscaceae; genus Viscum; species Viscum album. The sequence continues at coordinate 1,826,691,880 of OY728147.1, forward strand.
TAGTTGAGATACTAGTGGAAAATCCTATTCATAATCACCATAAATATATATGGAGTGTTAATTCAGCCGAATGGAATAAAAAAATACTCATAGTGGCTATACAACTCCTAAATGAGGTCTTTGGAATATCAAACTTTTTGATCCTGAGCTGGTGTTAACCAAACTAAAGACTGATCTTAGAGAACCACTCCCCCCATTTAGAAGATCTAATAAATCATAAATATAGGTTAACATATAATTTTTATCGATCATAACCCGATTGATATTCTGGTAATCAACACACAAGCGAAGGGTTCCAATGACCTTCTTGGTGAAAAACACTAGTTCTTCCCAAGGCAACACACTAGGTTAAATAAATAATTTGAAAACCAATTCATCCCACTGATTATTTAGTTCCTTCAATTTAACTAGTTATATATGGTAAGATAGAATAGATATTGGTTTTGTACCCATCGCCAAGTTTATAGAGAACTCCACCTCCCTCTCTAGTGGTAGACCAAAAAAGACTAAAGAAAACACTTTGGAAAATTCAATAGCTACTAGGGGAAGTTCACTATAATAGGCTTCCTACTCCAGTTCAATAGCATAAAAGGATATCATCCCACTCAACTCTGGAAGAAGAGGTCTAGCTCGACTAGACCTCAGGTCTAATTCTCTATGGAAAACATGGAATTCTCCATCGGGGGAAGTGAAGGACACCCACCGATGACAATAGTAAATCCAAGATTTATTAGAAACTAGCCAGTCCATTCTGAGAATAACATATAGGGGAATCATTTTAAGAACCAAAAAATATCATATGATCTAAATCTCTCAAAAAGAAAAAGCATGAGAGGGGAATCAGAGACCTTACTCCCTCTTTATCGAGAGAGATGTTACAATCTCTATCACATAATCCATGAGCTCTATTATAAGTTTCAATAGTTATATATTGAGGTTTGATATGAAATAATGATGGGAACCAATATCAAATAAAACATACACTAAAGAAAACGAAATGGAAATGGTGCCTCTCACTATCGCATGACCCACATCAGTTCCTACTGGAGATTTATACACTGCATTAAGTTGTTTCATTCCTAATAAATGTTTCTAAGATCCCATTGTTATTGAATAATATTACTATGATTTTGTACCTCTCAATATTTATGATTCCATTCCACTACACAGGGTAGTAAAAACATGTAAAACCCTATTCAAGTGGGTTTAATGTCTGTATGAGATGTAAATCTTCAATTCTTCCATGCAATAATGCATTGAGTGATCAATATTTCCACATTTTAAAAAGTCATTTGGCCTTTACTAGACACTACAGAGGATCTGGAGGAAGTTTTTTATAAAATACCACCACCACTATTTTCACTAACAGGCTCATTCTACTTTATATTCCACTTATAGGAACCACTAAAACTACCACTGGGAATATAAGTAACTCTAGTTGACCCTGAAATAATAGTCATGCCAATTTCTTCCATCACATCCCTATCTAGAACATCAAAATTTTAGGTAAACTTTAGCATAAATACTTGATATTGGATATCTGATCGAAGACCCGTATAAAACCTCTGGGACTTAAGATTCTTGTTTGACACCACTTCAAGTGAAAACCGAGCAAGTTTAGCAAAATTATTAGTATATTGAGTCAATGTCTAATAACCTTATATGAGGTTGAGAAACTCCATGGACTTACCTGATACCATCGAATCTAGATATAATTGCTCCGTAAAAAATTTCTTGAAGTATTTGCAATCTAAGAGCCCATTTAGCTTAACTATAACTATATCACCACTTTCACATACACATTCCAATCATCATAAGCACATAAGGATATTACCACTTTCACATTTTCACATTTTCACATGGATCCAATGATCGAAATCTCACACCAAAACCACTATTTTACACAAAAAGCCACTTTCCATTTCACATGCACACTAAAACCATTTAGAAATACATTTCAAACCACTTTCAAAATTTATAAAACACATTTGGAAACACATCAAGAAGAACACATATGGAATCCAACCATTTTTATGTGAAAATCCCCTTTCAAATTCATGTGGATCTCAAAAACCTTTCCAAAACATATTTCGCACCAAAAAAGTAATCCATAGAACACATTCATGAAACTAAGAAAGCATATCAAAATCATCTAATAATGTAAAAGCATTGAATCACTTACCACACACTTGGAAACTTCCATAGGTGGAGGTGCACAGGAGGAGGTGCACGGGAGGAGCCGCCAACCGAAGAGAAATGGAGGAGTAGGGTTCGCGGGGAGTAGGGTCGAGCGAAGAGGAGGAGAAGTAGGGTTTGCGGGGAGGAGGATCCGCCAAAGGGGTTCGAAGGGGAGGATTAGGAAAAGGGCTAGCGGCGGAGGTCTGACAACGTGAAGATCAAGGGCGGCGGAGGTCCGTCAACGCGAAGATCGGGGGGTGGCGGAGGGGAGTCGTAGGGTTACAATACCACAAGAGCTTTAGGTCACGATAAACCGAGGACATTGTGTGACCGATTTTATAAAATATGGGACTATGGTTTTATCAGTGCTAAAAAAGTGCTGATAAATCCTTCCTGTATGAGCGCTAACATTTTAGTGATGATACAAGCCTTCTTTATCAGCGCTAAAATTTTAGCGCTCATACTGGGAATCTTTATCAGCGCTATAAAAGCGCTGATAAAGAAACCCTTTATCAGCGCTATAAAAGCCATGATAAAGAATCTCAATATCAGCGCTAAAATTTTAGCGCTGATACAGGGTTTCTTCATCAGCGGTTTTTGCTTAGCGCTGATATAAGTTGGCGCTTCCCTTGCCCGTTTTTTTAGTAGTGTAAATTATAGTTCAAAACACACATCACACACTCAAAATTGATAAAACACATTTATATTATTTTGATACTTTAGGATAATGATCCATAAATCATTTGTAACATGTACGAATCAACTGAAACTCAATCTGATACACGGTGTGTCCACTATGACTCAAAGTGCATGATTTCAGTTTAAAATTGACATTTTAGTTCAAAACACACATCACATACTCAAAATAGAGAAAATAAATTTGGATTATGTTGATACTTTAGGAAAACAATCCATAAATCATTTTTGATGTGTAGAAATCAACCACAACTCAATCTGATACACTATGTGTCCAATATAACTCAAAGTGCTTGCTTTTAGCTTAAAATTGACATTTTAGTTCAATACACATGAAACATACTAAAAAACGAGCAAACACATTTGGATTGTGTTGATACTTTAGGAAAAAGATTCATAAATCATTTGTGACATGTAGGAATTATTCGCGCCTCGATTCAATACATTATGTACCCGATATGACTCAAAGTGTCCATTATCAGTTTAAAATTGATAATTTAGTTCAAAACACGTGTCACTCACTGAAAACCAAGAAAACATGCTCGTATTATCTTGATATTTTATTATAACGATTCATAAGTCATTTTTGATGTGTAGAAATCAGTCTCACATCAAACCAATACATGATGTGACTGGTATGAATCAAGGTGCATGTTTTCAGTTTAAATTGACATTTTAGTAAAAAAGACACGTGACATACTCAAAACTGAGCAAACACATTCAGATTATTTTGAAACTTTAAGAAAAAAATCCATAAGTCATTTTTAGTGTGTAGAAATCATCTGCATCTCAATCTGATGCATGGTGTGATGGTATGATTCAAAATGTGTCTTTTATTTAAAATTGACATTTTAGTTTAAAACACACGTCACATACTTAAAACCGAGAAAATATATTTGGGTTGTTTTGATAATTTAGGAAAATGATTCACAAGTCATTTTTGATGTGTAGGGATCAACCACACCTCAATCCGACACACGGTGTGATCTGTATAACTCCAAGTGTGTCTTTTATTTAAAATTGACATTTTAGTTCAAAACATATGTCACATAATCAAAAGAAAGAAAACACAATCTAATTATTTTGATGCTTTAGGAAAATGATCCATAAGTAATTTTTGATGTGTGAGATTCATTCTCACCACAATCTGATACACAGTGTGCCCAATATGACTCAAAGTGTCTGTTATCAGTTTAAAATTGATAATTTAGTTCAAAACGCGTGCCACTCACTGAAAACTGAGCAAACATGCTTAGATTATCCTGATAATTTAGGGCAATGATTCATAAGTCAGTTTTGATGTATATGAATCAGTCTCATGTCAAACCGATACACGATGTGACCAATATGACTCAAAGTGCATGTTTTCAGTTTAATTGACAATTTAGTAAAAAAGACATGTGACATACTCAAAACCAAGAAAACACATTATGTTTTCTTGATACTTTAGTAAAATGATCCTTAGGTCATTTGTGATGTTTAAGAAGCATCCACATGTCAATCCAACACACGGTGTGATCAGTATGATTCAAAGTGTGTCTTTTTATTTAAAATTGAAATTTTAGATCAAAGCACATGTCGCATTCTCAAAACTAACCAAACATATTCATATTTTTTTTGATACTTTCGAACAACAATTCATAAGTCATTTATGATGTGTAGGAATCAACCACACCTCAATCTGATAAATGGTGTGCCCGGTATGACTCAAAATGTCCGTTATCATCTTAAAATTGATAATTTAGTACAAAACGTGTGTCACTCACTGAAAATTGAGCAAACACACTTGGATTTTCTTGATATTTTAGAATAACAATTCATAAGTCATTTATGATGTGTAGGAATTAGTCTCACATCAAACTGACACACGATGTGACTAGTATGACTCAAAGTGCGTGTTTTCAGTTTAAATTGACATTTTTGTAAAAAATACATGTGACATGATCAAAATCAAACATACACATTCAGTTTGTCTTGATAATTTAGGACAATGATCCTTAAGTTATTTGTGACTTGCAGTAATCATCAGCACGTCAATTTGATACATGGTGTGACATGCATGACTTCAAGTGTGTCCTTTTATTTAAAATCGACATTTTATTAATGTATTGTTTCTTATTTATGTTTAAGTTATTTCTTTATAGTGTTAGTAATATTTGAATTGTTTTTGAAGTGCCCAGATCAGTGTGAATCACTGAGAGGGGGAGGGGGTGAATCAGTGATCCCTTAAAACTTTTTACTAATTGATTCTTTATCAATTAAACCTCTATGGCTTGTTAAGGCCTCGATCCACTCTTCTTGTATCTCTCAGCCTTTCCTCGAGTGATGCATTAAATGTAAAGGCACAGGACACAAGGATTTACAAGGTTCGACTCCAAAGGCCTACGTCCTTGCCATGTTGGTTAAACACCCCAACATGGTTTCTTCCATTATAATCTGTTAGTATTACAATGGTCGATACAGAGTCCCACTGTATCTCTCCTGAGTCCCACAGGAGGGTCTTTATACTACGTCCCATAGTGTTACCAGAGTCCCACTGGCCTGCTCCAGAATCCCACTGAAGACTTCTTCCACCCTGAGTCTCACAGGGGGCTTCTCCTGGCTTCTTGAGTCACACGAGTAGCACTTCTTCAATTCATGTTCTTCAAGTATCTTCAGAAGCCTGGGATAAAGGCTGCTGGCCTTGCTCTCTTCCTCTGATCACTTGAGTTGATCAGGACTTCTCGTCTTGCTCAGGATTTATCTCCTTTCTCTTAGGATAACCTGGCTTCTCTCTTCAAGAATCTTCAACAGCCTCTGATAAGGTCTATTGGTCTTGCTCACAACTTCTGATCACTTCTGTTGATCAGGGTCTTCTCAATTACTGAAAACTCAGCCAGCTGATGTCTTTAAATTCAGTTTGTCTTCAGTCTCACTTCACATCAACTTCATGCACTGAGTGCATGGAAACTCTTCTTCCTCATGCACTGACTGCATGGCTTCTCAATAATCTTCAAGAACTTCTGGTCTTGGACAACTCAAATTGCACACAAACAGATTCAAATTGTTCACATGTGCACGTGCATGCATGCATGCTTGCACTCCCCTTCTTCTCTTCCTTGGTGTGATAAACACTCAAAGAGTGTAATTTCTCCTTAAACACACACACCTTCGTCACTTCACACACTTTGGTCTTTTTGTCCACACACTTAAAAGTGTGTTATACTTTAGTGTGGATGTCCTCTTCCTTCTTCTTCTAAATGTGTACACTTTTCACACACCAAGGTTCGGCCTTCATGTCTCTTTGTACACACTTCATTCAATTTTTCACACAAGTGAGCTTGGACTCCCTTCTCTTCTTGCACACACCCAAGGCTACGGCCTCTTGTTCATGTGCACTTATACCACCCGTAGGGTGTCTTGACTTTGCACACACACAAGGTTCAAGCCTTCCTTGCACTTAGCACACACACAAGGGGAAATGTGGCTACGACCTTCTTGGCTTCTTCTTGTACACACCCAAACTCCCTTGTCCTTCAAAGGAGGCGTGCAAGGTCTTGGTGCAAGGGGCAGCCGCACAAGTGCGGGCTTCAACCGTGGGCGCGCAAGGTGCTGTGGCCCCGGGGTCTTCCTGTCGCGCAAGGGGAAGGTGCGCAGGGGTCTTCTCCCCTTCTTCTTTCGCGCAAGTATGCGAAAAAGGGACTTCGCGAAGCCAAAAATGGCTCTGGTCTTCTCTGCCGCACAGGGGGCGCGCAGGGTGTTCTTCGTGAGGCTTGAAGCACTCACGGGACGTCAGATTTTCAACAAAGGATCAGCAAGCTGCACTGAGGTCTCAGCCTCTCTTTATATAGGCAGAGGCGGTGCAAAATCTTCCGCGTGAGATATCTCCCGAACCCCCGAAATTCTCGGGTTTCCAAGATTTTCAAAATCTTGATATTATCCTCTGTTTTACCGCGGGTATTCATTCATTTCCTTCTTAACGTGTATTCCCATGCCGAACATTTGCATACCTTCTGTTTAGGCCCATGCATGCAAAGCATGATCTCCACGTGGCCTCGGCATTTTCTTTTGCCTCGGACGAACTCCAAATTCTCCATTCAACGTGTGCATGCCTTTTTTATTGCATGTATATGTTCCTTAGGGTGAGACGAGCACAATGGTGCCTTCGGCTTCGAGAAAGACAGCCGGGAGCTCGACTTCAGTGCACGGGGAGGCGCCTGGTACACAGCGAGGACGCGGGTGGCACGGGGTGTCCTCGACTCAAGCTCGAGGAAGGAGATGATCTTCGAGCCGTTGGATCACCTCTCAAATGATCAGCGACGGCTGAGATTAGATCGCGAGAGGCGCGATGAGATGAGTGGTGAAGATCAGCTGCGAGATCGCTTGGACGGCTCAGATTAGATCCTGGGTATTTTTCGCCGTCTCACATCGAAACAGAGGCCGGTTTTTCCACGGTTCATCAAAGTTCTGCTCCCTGCCAACCAACAATTGAACTTCCCCCTCCACGGTGCCGCCCCGCACCGTGTTCTCTCTGAGGGAACGCTCTTGCGCCCACCCCTGCCTCTCACGAGCGCGCTATGCGCCCACTATGCACTCTCGGACACGGGCTCCGGCACCCACGCTCCGCAGGCTTGATCCCCCTGCGTGGCCTGGGGCTTATACACGGCCCCGGCCTCCTCTTGGGCTGGCCCCATGGGATCCCCACGGGCGTGGTGACCTTGAGTCCCACAAGAGCCTTGGGTTGAACCCTTAAGGCTGGCCCTTGAGGTTGGCATATTTTTTTTGCTAAGTGTAGAACAAGTCCTTTGTGTAAAAACAAAGTGACCAAGTTCAAATGCCAAATGCCGCATCACCATTCATCTTCTCCCAAGCCATTCTTCTTCTTCACCTCCATTATACTTCATTAGAATTCATCATTCCTCCTCAACATATATTCTAGACTTATGAGGTATTTGTAGAAGGTTCATCTTCAACCGATTCTCCTAAATCAATTAATTCCTCAATGTTCTTCATTGATCTAATCAGAGATCAAGTTGGATCTTCTTCAGCTTCTCATACACTAAAAGATAGTGCATGATCTCCATTAATCCACTTCATCCACTTAGAAGTTGTGGATGAATCATCTTCATCTCCTCATGCATTGTAAAGACAATGCATGGTCTTAAAACATTGTTGTAACATTGTATCCACTTGATACAAGTTCTTGTTTCTTCAAGTGTTGTCACTTAGTATCACCTTGATACAAGTATTGAAACATTAAGATCAGTTCTAAAATCGTCTGATATCACTAGAGAATGTTTCAACCATCATCTCCTATGTCACTTAGTGAATCTCCTAAGTGACATTCCTCTATGGTCCATGGCCATTCTCCATTCATCACCATCACCATCACATCCTTTGACATTCAAATCTTGACGCTCCTTGACATCCATCCATTCCATGTCACCTTTTGACAACAACATACATAATTGACAACAAATGCAACATAGTGCACTTCAATCTCCCCCTTTGTATTTGTTGTCAATACACTTCTTCAGCACATATGAATGGGTCAATATGTGTGCCAATCTTTTCTCCCCCTTATTGGCAATCAAATGCAAAGATGTGGCGTGGTTCACTTTCAAAAATACCTTCCTCCCTTAGAAAAGCATTTTCTTCAAAATCACTAAGAGAGGGATGATGTCACGTGTTCTCTTTAGCAAAGAACCTTTAGTAGATCAAATCTAAGTCTACGTGGGCTAACCCGGTGTAGAAAACAAGAGTGATGTAACCAAGGAACTCAATGCTGTCCTAAATTCACTGTACATGTGAGATCATGCTTCAAGGGGTTTGAAAATTTTCAGATATATCAATGAATTGCTAAATCCTGCACATACTTCATAAAACTCATTAGAAAGTTCAGGTGCAAAGATAAAGATTCCCCTTTCAACCATTTGTCTTCAATCAATACTCCCCCTTAATTGTCATGATGAATACAATTAAGAAACAAGGGATGAAAGTATGATTGGAATACCTTCACTTTTCTCAAGATGGTATTAAATCTCAGAATCCCATCTTCTACAGATTGGCTCCCCCTCAAGGGGTGCACTCCATTCTGTCCAAACCACTCTCCAGATGATAATGATCATCATCTTCAATTCCCTGAAATGTTAGCACATGTAAATAAAAGTGGTTAGGGAATAAGATGGAACCTCCTTGGTTCATCAATGTGAACAACAAGGTTGAGAAGATTCTCTCAACCGAGATGTCCCATTTTCACCATTCTTCACACTTGCACATTTGATCTTCAATGATGTTTGTGCTGGTGTGGATCTCAACACCTCTTTTACTTCTTTGTGTGTGACTCCTCTATTTCTAGGTGCTTTCTGAGCACTAGATTCTCCTGGTGCAATCTTCATTCTTTTGAAGAATCCCTTCTGAGCTGGAATGAATATCATGCATTTATCACTAGTATGTCCATCTTGATTACACCTCACACACAGAACTTGATCTTCATGTGAAATATTTTTCTTTCCTTTTGCCTTAGCTATTGCCAGTGCTTTATCTTCAGCTCTCTGCAGCTCTCTGGCAAGTTGCAACTGATTAGGCCATATGACTAACAAGTCATTTGGAAGTGAGGCCTTAGTTTTGGAAATTCCACATGGTTCTTTTGATGCTGTTAAGATACCTTTCTTAGGAAACTTATTTTCAATCAATCCCTTTTGCTTCTTCTGGATTGATTGTATTTTTGAGTCCAGTCTGCTTCTATTCAGTTCCATGGCTTGTTCACAAAGATCCATGGTGTGTCCTTTCTTTCCACAGTAGAAGAATGTTTTCTTAGTGGTCCTTATGGATGCATCACCCTTCTTGGATTTAGACTCCAAGGAAGTCTTTTCCTTTTTCAAAACCTTCTTGGGAGCATCTTCAACTTTCTTCTTGCTTCCCAAGGATTCCATTTTATCCAGGTTCAGTGATCTTCTCTTCTTTTTAGCTCTGGATACAATTGGAGATTGACATGTATCTTTTTGACCACTTTTGCAAACATCCCAGATGTTGTCAAGCAATCCAAATCTATTAGCAGTAAATAGATGTCTCTGGACCTGTGGATGCTGCTTCTTTCCTTCTGGCTTGCTCCCCCTTGGCATGGGCTTCCTTTGTGCTTTCACATTGAGAGGATTGTACCAACAATCATTTGCACAATGCCCATACTTGTTACAACACCAACATTGACCCACAAATCTTGACTTTTTGAGTCCTTCTGGTTGTTCGGTACTTTTCTTGACTTGTTGTGTTGTTTCAGGAGAGCTCTCTTTCTTCATTGTCTTCATCCATACTTGTTTGGAGTTATTCTTCCATCCTGCACTTTTTGTGGAAACACATTTAGAAACATGAGAACAAGATGGGATGGATGGTACCTTCTTTTTATAAGTTGTTGACCTTTTATTATAGGATGTATTTCTTTTAGAATCATCCTGCTCAATGCATACTTGAGTAGCAACATTTCTCCTTTCAGCTGACTGGGAGGCTTTGGCTTTGGGTGATTACAGATTTTTCAATATCACCTCCAGTTCTAAGAATTTCATATTGAGGGAGTTCTTCTCATCCTCAATAGTTCTTAGCCTTCCTTCCCAATTTTCTACCATCTGTTTCATCTGGTCATCATGCATCTTCTTCATTTCTAGCAATGAATTGTCAAGCTTCTTCACCCTTTTGACTTTATCTTCTAGTTGAGCATCTCTGACAACTATTGACACTTTGTGCCTCTTTTCCAGTGCATGGAAAACATCTTTAACCATTATCTTAAATAATTCTTTCTCAGAAAGGATTCTTTGCAATTCTTCAGTAGTGTCTTCATATCTTTCATTGTAAAGAGATATTGTTTCATCTTTATCCTTCACCAGCTTTATGAGAGTGTTGTGTATGCCAACCCTTTTAGCCAACTGATCTTCCATTGCATTGGCTTCTTCTTCTAGCTGTACTTTTTCTTCTTGAAGATCAAGGATTCCAGTAGTAATACACATTGCCACTTCCTTGGGAACTGTCTTCTGAAGATATTTGAGTGCATTTTGAAGATCATTCATTATTCCAACTTCATCATAGCTAGGACATGCTTTCTTCAACTTCTTTGCCTGTTTCTTCTTCCTATTTTTCAGAGTCTTGGCAGATATCTCCATTTGAGGGTATTCACTCACTTCCTCAAATCTGCACTTCATAAAGACTCCCTTGGATCTTTTAGAGGTAACCTGGCTCTGATACCAATTGAAGTGCCCAGATCAGTGTGAATCACTGAGAGGGGGAGGGGGTGAATCCGTGATCCCTTAAAACTTTTTACTAATTGATTCTTTATCAATTAAACCTCTATGGCTTGTGAAGGCCTCGATCCACTCTTCTTGTATCTCTCAGCCTTTCCTCGAGTGATGCAGTAAATGTAAAGGCACAAGACACAAGGATTTGCAAGGTTTGACTCCAAAGGCCTACGTCCTTTCCATGTTGGTTAAACACCCCAACATGGTTTCTTCCATTATAATCTGTTAGTATTACAATGGTCGATACAGAGTCCCACTGTATCTCTCCTGAGTCCCACAGGAGGGTCTTTATATTGTGTCCCACAGTGTTACCAGAGTCCCACTGGCCTGCTCCAGAATCCCACTGAAGACTTCTTCCACCCTGAGTCTCACAGGGGGCTTCTCCTGGCTTCTCGAGTCACACGAGCAGCACTTCTTCACTTCAAGTTCTTCAAGTATCTTCAGCAGCCTGGGATAAAGGATGCTGGCCTTCCTCTCTTCCTCTGATCACTTGAGTTGATCAGGACTTCTCGTCTTGCTCAGGATTTATCTCCTTTCTCTTAGGATAACCTGGATTCTCTCTTCAAGAATCTTCAACAAACTCTGGTAAGTTCTATTGGTCTTGCTCACAACTTCTGATCACTTCTGTTGATCAGGGTCTTCTCAATTACTGAAAACTCAGGCAGTTGATGTCTTTAACTTCAGTCTGGCTTCAATCTCACTTCACATCAACTTCATGCACTGAGTGCATGGAAACTCTTCTTCCTCATGCACTGACTGCATGGCTTCTCAATAATATTTAAGAACTTCTGGTCTTGGACAACTCAAATTGCACACAAGCAGATTCAACTTGTTCACGTGTTCACGTGCATGCATGCATGCATGCACTCCCCTTCTTCTCTTCCTTGGTGTGATAAACACTCAAAGAGTGTAATTTCTCCTTAAGCACACACACCTTCGTCACTTCACACACTTTGTTCTTTTTGTCCACACACTTAAAAGTGTGTTATACTTTAGTGTGGATGTCCTCTTCCTTCTTCTTCTAAATGTGTACACTTTGCACACACCTAGGTTCGGCCTTCATGTCTCTTTGTACACACTTCATTCAATTTTTCACACAAGTGAGCTTGGCCTCCCTTCTCTTCTTGCACACACCCAAGGCTACGACCTCTTGTTCATGTGCACTTATACCACTCGTAGGGTGTCTTCACTTTGCACACACACAAGGTGCAAGCCTTCCTTGCACTTAGCACACACACAAGGGGAAATGTGGCTACGGCCTTCTTGGCTTCTTCTTGCACACACCTGAACTCCCTTGTCCTTCAAAGGATGCGTGAAAGGTCTTGGTGCAAGGGGCAGCCGCGCAAGTGCGGGCTTCAACCGTGGGCGCGCAAGGTGCTGCCGCCCCGGGGTCTTCCTGCCGTGCAAGGGGAAGGCGCGCAGGGGTCTTCTCCCCTTCTTCTTTCGCGCAAGCATGCGCAAAAGGGACTTCGCGAAGCCAAAAATGGCTTTGGGCTTCTCTGCCGCGCAGCGGGCGCGCAGGGTGTTCTTCGCGTGGCTTGAAGCACTCACAGGACGTCAGATTTTCAACAAAGGATCAGCAAGCTGCACCGAGGTCTCAGCCTCTCTTTATATAGGCAGAGGCGGTGCAAAATCATCCGCGTGAGATATCTCTCGAACCCCCGAAATTCTCGGGTTTCCAAGATTTTCAAAATCCTGATATTATCCTCTGTTTCACCGTGGGTATTCATTCATTGCCTTCTTCACGTGTATGCCCATGACGAACGTTTCCATGCCTTCTGTTTAGGCCCATGCATGCAAAGCATGATCTCCACGTGGCCTTGGCATTTTTTTTTCCTCGGTCGAACTCCAAATTCTCCATTCAACGTGTGCATGCCTTTTTTATTGCATGTATATGTTCCTTAGGGTGAGACGAGCACAATGGTGCCTTCGGCTTCGAGAAAGATAGCCGGGAGCTCGACTTCAGTGCACGGGGAGGCGCCTGGTACACAGCGAGGACGCGGGTGGCACGGGGTGTCCTCGGCTCAAGCTCGAGGAAGGAGATGATCCCCGAGCCGTTGGATCACCTCTCAAATGATTAGCGACGGCTGAGATTAGATCACGAGCGGCGCGATGAGATGAGCGGTGAAGATCAGCCGCGAGATCGCTTGGACGGCTCAGATTAGATCCTGGGTATTTTTCGCCGTCCCACATCAAAACAGAGGCCGGTTTTTTCGCGGTTCATCAAAGTTCCGCTCCCTGCCAACCCACAATTGAACTTCCCCCTCCACGGTGCCGCCCTGCACCGTGTTCTCTCTGCGGGCACGCTCTTGCGCCCACCCCTGCCTCTCGTGGGTGCGCTATGCGCCCACTATGCACTCTCGGGCGCACGCTCTGGCGCCCACGCTCCGCAGGCTTGATCCCCCTGCGTGGCCCGGGGCTTATACACGGCCCCAGCCTCCTCTTGGGCTTGCCCCATGGGATCCCCACGGGCGTGGTGACCTTGAGTCCCACAAGAGCCTTGGGTTGAACCCTTAAGGATGGCCCTTGAGGTTGGCATATTTTTTTTGCTAAGTGTAGAACAAGTCCTTTGTGTAAAAACAAAGTGACCAAGTTCAAATGCCAAATGCCACATCACCATTCATCTTCTCCCAATCCATTCTTCTTCTTCACCTCCATTCTACTTCATTAGAATTCATCATTCCTCCTCAACATATATTCTAGACTTATGAGGTATTTGTAGAAGGTTCATCTTCAACCGATTCTCCTAAATCAATTAATTCCTCAATGTTTTTCATTGATCTAATCAGAGATCAAGTTGGATCTTCTTCAGCTTCTCATACACTAAAATATAGTGCATGATCTCCATTAATCCACTTCATCCACTTAGAAGTTTTGGATGGATCATCTTCATCTCCTCATGCATTGTAAAGACAATGCATGGTCTTCAAACATTGTTGTAACATTGTATCCACTTGATAAAAGTTCTTGTTTCTTCAAGTGTTGTCACTTAGTATCACCTTGATACAAGTATTGAAACATTAAGATCAGTTCTACAATCTTCTGATATCACTAGAGAATGTTTCAACCATCATCTCCTATGTCACTTAGTGAATATCTTAAGTGACATTCCTCTATGGTCCATGGCCATTCTCCATTCATCACCATCACCATCACATCCTTTGACATTCACATCTTGACGCTCCTTGACATCCATCCATTCCATGTCACCTTTTGACAACAACATACATAATTGAAAACAAATGCAACACAGTGCACTTCAATCTCCCCCTTTGTATTTGTTGTCAATACACTTCTTCAGCACATATGAATGGGTCAATATGTGTGCCAATCTTTTCTCCCCCTTATTGGCAATCAAATGCAAAGATGTGGTGTGGTTCACTTTCAAAAATCTCTTCCTCCCTTAGAAAAGCATTTTCTTCAAAATCACTAAGAGAGGGATGATGTCACATGTTCTCTTTAGCAAAGAACCTTTAGTAGATCAACTCTAAGTCTATGTGGGCTAACCTGGTGTAGAAAACAAGAGTGATGTAACCAAGGAACTCAATGTTGTCCAAAATTCACTGTACATGTGAGATAATGCTTCAAGGGGTTTGAAATTTTTCAGATATATCAATGAATTGCTAAATCCTGCACATACTTCATAAAACTCATTAGAAAGTTCAGGTGCAAAGATAAAGCTTCCCCTTTCAACCATTTGTCTTCAATCAATACTCCCCCTTAATTGTCATGATGAATACAAATAAGAAACAAGGGATGAAAGTATGATTGGAATACCTTCACTTTTCTCAAGATGGTATTAAATCTCAGAATCCCATCTTCTATAGATTCGCTCCCCCTCAAGGGGTGCACTCCATTCTGTCCAAACCACTCTCCAGATGAGAATGATCATCATCTTCAATTCCCTGAAATGTTAGCACATGTAAATAAAAGTGGTTAGGGAATAATATGGAACCTCCTTGGTTCATCAATGTGAACAAAAAGGTTGAGAAGATTCTCTCAACCGAGATGTCCCATTTTCACCATTCTTCACACTTGCACATTTGATCTTCAATGATGTTTGTGCTGGTGTGGATCTCAACACCTCTTTAACTTCTTTGTGTGTGACTCCTCTATTTATAGGTGCTTTCTGAGCACTAGATTCTCCTGGTGCAATCTTCATTCTTTTGAAGAATCCCTTCTGAGCTGGAATGAATATCATGCATTTATCACTAGTATGTCCAGCTTGATTGCACCTCACACACAGAACTTGATCTTCATGTGAAATATTTTTCTTTCCTTTTGCCTTAGCTATTTCCAGTGCTTTATCTTCAACTCTCTACAGCTCTCTGGCAAGTTGAAACTGATTAGGCCATATGACTAACAAGTCATTTGGAAGTGAGTGTCACGACCCGCCCTCGGGGTCCGTGCCGTGACTACCCCAAGCCCGCCTTCCATAGGCCAGGGGCTGGCGACTAGCACCAAGGCGTAAATCCCGGTAAAAAGGGAAGGCATTGCCTTTGAAAAGTAAACACACACCACAGAGTAAACAAGCGGAAAGTAAACACTAAACAAGCAGAGTACGACTGAAAGTGCGGAAAAGTAAATGGGCCAGAATACAAACCCAAACTGAAAGTAAAGTACAACTCGAAAAGGGAAAAACAGCAACTGTAAAGTAAAAGCCGCTACTCTGAGCTGTCCACCGGAAATCCCACCTGAAGGGTGGGTACAGATAGCTCCTCTGCTCCACGGGTCCCGCCGTCCGCTCCGTGCACGTCCCGCCCAGTGGTCCACCTCCGGGTACCGTCCCGCTCTACAAGCCTCAGCTAAGTCAACGCTGTCCGTCGTCTGCAACCAACACAACGTAGTGCGGGCGAAGCCCGTGCAGGGGTGAGTATAAGCTACTCAGTAGGGACCCCGAGACCCCTGAAGGTCTCTCAAATCCACAAAGGATAAACCAAGAAGAAAAGTAACAATCACGAAGTAACAACCGACACTACTTAGGTATATGCCCATACATATACCTAAGTCATCAATTCAAATACGCTCCAACCTCCGAGCCCAAGTACAACTCAGTCCACACAGGATAGTAAACGTATTCCACATAGGAAAGCAAAACATAATCCACACAGGATTGCACAACACAATCCACACAGGAAAGCCATAGGATTCAGCTCACACAGGTATACTTCTTCAAGGACGATAAAGATGATCACTGATCCATCTAAGTCGTCGGACCCACGAAGGATCGATAGGTAACTAACCCCCGCAGAAGACCCACACAGGATCGGGCTCACACAGAACCTGTAGGCGCTGGCTCACACAGAACCGCTGAGCGCAAGGACCCACACAGGATCGGGCCCACACAGGACCTGTAGCACTGATCCACGTAGGATCGCTGAGTGCTGTAGTCGTCGTCGTCGAATCCACACAGGATCTCTGTACTGTCGTCGTCGAAGTCACAGTAGCAGTCGTAGCAGTAGAAGCAGTCGCAGCCAGCACTAGGGTTCCCGCACACAGCTAGCTCGTTCGGAGGGTCTGCTCCACGAGACGAGAGGCTGATACATCAACTGTCACAAAGACCAGAGTTGATGTATCCAAGAGTTCCGTATCGTCAAAAGGAACTCAACGCAACAGACGGCGCGTCGATCGGACGCCCGGTCTGAGAGTTATTGGCATTTTCGTCTCCGGGGCCCGGTTGGTTTTTAAGGTTAAACCAACCCGACCGTACTCCACCTGCGTCCAAACCTCGGGCGGAGTATGCCAAAAGATCCGTCTCACTAAGAGGAACACTACGCGACTGACGGCATGTCAATCGGACGTCCGTAGCTCAAGATATGAGTGTTTCCGCTCCGAAGGCCCGGTTGGTTTCGTGAACGAATCAACCCGGCCGAACTCAAAGTATACCGAAACCTTGAGTGCGATATACCGAAACGACCGTCTCGATTCAAGGATCGCGTTTCCGCAGACGGTTCGTCATTCGGAGGTCCGAGACTCAAGTTATAGGCGAAAAACCAAATCGGGTTCGAAACGGGGGGTCCGGGTCCGGGCCGACCCGGCCCGACCCCCCCCTGGGCGGCTGCGGCGGCGGCGGCGGCGGGCTGCGGCGGCGGCGGCGGCGGCGGGCTGCGGCGGCGGCGGCGGGCTGCGGCGGCGGGCCGCGGCGAGGCTGCGCACGCGGGGGCTAAGCCCCGCGGTTTTTGGAGGGGCGGCGCGGCACAAGGGCTGCGCCCCTAATTTTTTAAAGAAGCCCCCCCCCCCCACGTGGGGGGCCTGCTGGTGCGGAACCGAGGGGGCCGGCTGCCCCCTCCCTTTAATTAAAACCGCCCCCCCCCCCCCCTCTTTAAGAGGGGGGTTTAGCATGCTGGCCGGGGAATTAATTCCCCGGTTTAACGGCATCCGGCCGGCCAGCTGGCCGGCCGGTTTTCTCCAACGGGACCGGAATTTCCGGTCCCCTCTTCGGCTTCCGACGCCGGCGGCCCGGCCGCCGGTCTTCTCTTCCGCCGCGGCCCGGAACCGGCCGCGGTCTTCTCGTCCCGCCGCGGCCCGGAACCGGCCGCGGTGTTCGTCGTCCGGCGCGGTGCGACGGCACCGCGCCCCTTTCGCCGTGCCATGAATCCTTTCAACGCGGCGCGACGGCGTCGCGTTCTTGAAGATTTTTCCTTGGCGTAGCGCGACGGCGCCGCGTAAAATATAAGCACGTTCATCCGCGTGGTGCGACGGCACCACGCCACTTGCTTTCTTCCGCAAAATAAACATGAACGATGGAGGGGGGGGGTTCGGCCGTGTTCGTGCGGTCCGGCCCCCCTCGCGTTAACAATAACACTTATATAAAATATTTAAATGCCTCACGTAGACATGCGATCCACGAGCAAGAAAAGGAATAAGGAAACCAAAATGAAATCAACAACCCCTACCTCGGGTTTAAGATTCGAAGATTCGTCTACGTTCCGCGGAAGACGGCGTCGCGGAGGTCGGGCGTCGCGGTCGTCGTTCGTCAAATCCGTTGACGAAGAGTTATGCCCGAAGAGATACGTCGTTGGCGAAACTTCGTTTGCCGACGAAGAAGGTCCGAGGAGGAAGCGGCGTTCCCTCTTGTTGACACCGAGGACGAAGAAGAGAGGCGTCGTTCTTCGTCGGAGTTTGAGCGTTCTTCGTTCTTCGTCAGAGCTTGAAGATGAAGAGGAGCTCTCAAAATGACAAACAAAGAACTCAAAATAAAATAAGACTACATCTTATTTTATTAACACATAACACAAAAGAATTCCAAAAGTTTGAAATTCAAAAAGGCTTAACTCCCAAAATTAATTAAGTAACTTAAGCCATTAAAGAGGGGGGTTAAGGGAATTTGAAAAGTCTAGGGGTTCGTGTGGGCCCCACCACACTTAATCCTCCCAAGGGAGGTTAAGTGGGTGTGGGTCCCACTTCCAACCCCCTTAGGTAGGTTTTTAACAAACTAAAAAAAATAAATTTGTCTTACACAAATTTTATTTAACTCAACTGAAAACCCCAAAACTTAACTTTCAACCCGCAACAAACGCAACTCCCGAAAAGGTCTCTTTAAGCGAATATCGGCGCTGCGAGTTCATCGGTGCCCTCGGATTTCAATTCCGAGCACCGGATCAAAAGTTAGGAATTCCCGCTCGTTCGTTCACTGAACGTACCCGAGCCAAACTTCGGAAATTAATTCCGGGCACTCCGGGCCTCGGAATCAGGTGCCGTCTGAAACCGCGCTCTTGTAAAATTCTAAAGAAAATTAAGAAAAAAATTCCCTTGAATTTTACGGGTCTTTACATTACTCCCACCTCAGGGCTTTACGTCCCCGTAAAGATACATCAAAAACTAGGGAAACAAATGAGGGTACTGAGCACGCATTTGAGCCTCCCGCTCCCATGTGCTCTCCTGGAGATTCTCGTGCTGCCATCTGATGCGCACAAGAGGAATCGATCGCCCACGCAGGACCCGCTCCTGTCGATCCTCTATCTCCACCGGGATCTCCGTAAAAGTCGCCCCATCGTCAACGTCAAGCTCCCCATGATCAATGATGTGCGTCGGGTCGTGCACGTATCTCCTCAGCTGGGATACGTGGAAGACGTCGTGCACCCGGTGCAACTGAGGTGGTAGAGCCAGGCGATAAGCCACCTCGCCAATCCTGCTGAGAATCTGGAAAGGTCCGATGAAGCACGGAGATAACTTGCCACCTCTGCCAAATCTCTGAATACCACGTCGAGGTGAGACCCGCAAGAAGACGTGGTCGCCATCCTCGAACTCCAGTGGCCTCCGCCTCCTGTCAGCGTATGACTTCTGCCGGCTCTGAGCTGTCCTCATCCGATCCTGGATGACCTGGACCTTCTCTGTCGTGGCCTGGACCATCTCCGGTCCCACCAGTGCTGACTCCCCAGGGTCTGTCCAGCACAAAGGAGATCTACATGGTCGGCCGTACAACGCCTCGTACGGTGCCATCCCGATGGTGGAGTGGTAGCTGTTGTTGTACGCGAACTCCACCAAAGGTAGGTGGTCCTCCCAGCTACGACCAAAGTCGAGGACACATGCGCGGAGCATGTCCTCGAGAGTCTGAATGGTCCTCTCCGTCTGACCATCTGTCTGAGGGTGAAAAGCTGTGCTAAGACGTAGCTGCGTCCCGAACGCCTCCTGTAACCCCTTCCAAAGCCGGGAAGTAAAGCGGGCATCTCGATCGGAAACGATAGATGATGGCACGCCGTGGAGCCGCACAATCTCCTGAACGTAGAGACGTCCCAAGCTCTCCACCGAGCCCTGCTCTCTGATGGGTAAGAAGTGTGCCGACTTGGTGAGTCGGTCAACAATCACCCAGATGGAGTCGTGACCTCTGGAAGTGCGTGGAAGTCCAGTCACAAAGTCCATAGATATGCCGTCCCACTTCCACTCCGGAACCTCCAAGGGTTGTACCAAGCCTGCTGGTACCTGATGTTCAGCCTTCACCTGCTGGCAGGTGAGGCATCGAGAAACGAACTCTGCTACTGCCTTCTTCATGCCCGGCCACCAGTGCTGTCGTCTGAGGTCCTAGTACATCTTCGCCACTCCAGGATGTACCGCCAAAGGAGATGTGTGAAACTCTCTCAGCACTTCCTCTCGCAAAGCTACTGGTACCATGGTACGTCCTCTGAAAAGGATGTCGTGCTCTGCTCCAAGGGAGAAACCATCAGGTGTCTGTCCCGAGGATATCTGTCCACGCCGTGTCTCACAGTCAGCGTCCCCGCGCTGTGCCTCCCTGACTCGCTGCAGTAGTGAAGGAGTGACTGTGAGAGACTGAAGAAAGGCTGCTCCATCTCTATCCACGAAGGATATCTGCAAGGAGGCTAGCTGCTCCGTTGCCTCCTCAAGTAGCTGAATGCCCGTCCTCCTGCTGAGGGCATCGGCTACTACGTTCCCCTTCCCAGGAGTATAGACTATCTCAAAGTCATAGTCCTGGAGGAACTCGAGCCATCGTCGCTGTCTCAGGTTCAGGTCCTTCTGCGAGAAGATATACCTGAGACTCTGATGATCGGAAAAGACTGTAAAGCGCTCTCCCATCAGATAGTGTCGCCATGTCTTCAGAGCGAAGACCACTGCTGCTAACTCCAGGTCATGGGTAGCGTAGTTCTGCTCATGCGGCCTCAACTGTCGTGATCCATAGGCGATCACTGTCCGCTCCTACATCAGGACACATCCGAGTCCGGTCCCTGATGCATCGCAGTAGACTACGTACCCTACTCCCTCCTCAGGCAACCTCAAGATAGGTGCGCTAGTCAATCTCTGTCTCAGCTCCTGGAAGCTCTGCTGACAACTGTCTGACCACACGAAGGGTTTCCCCTTCTTCGTCAAAGCTGTGAGTGATGCCGCAACTCTGGAGAAGTTCGGCACAAATCTCCGATAATATCCAGCTAGTCCCAAGAAACTCCGAACCTCAGTCACGCTCCTGGGTGGCTCCCATGCTAACACAGCCTCA
Source organism: Viscum album (assembly GCA_963277665.1). Classification (NCBI taxonomy): domain Eukaryota; kingdom Viridiplantae; phylum Streptophyta; class Magnoliopsida; order Santalales; family Viscaceae; genus Viscum; species Viscum album. The sequence continues at coordinate 1,826,712,964 of OY728147.1, forward strand.
ATCTTCGCGGGATCCACTGCAACTCCCGCCTCAGAGATAACGTGTCCCAAAAAGTGGACCTCACGTATCCAGAACTGGCACTTTGAGAGCTTACCATAAAGCTAGTGCTCTCGGAGTGTGTCAAGAACAACTCGCAAGTGATAGGCGTGCTCCTCCTCTGTCGTAGAGTAAATCAGAATGTCGTCGATGAAGACCACGACAAACCGATCGAGGTATGGCTGAAAGATCCTATTCATGAGAGCCATGAACACTGCTGGAGCATTGGTTACACCGAAAGGCATAACCAAGAACTCATAGTGGCCATACCGACATCTGAAGGCCGTCTTCTGCACATCCTCGTCTCTGACTCTGAGCTGATGATAGCCTGACCTGAGGTCAATCTTCGAGAACCACCGTGCTCCCTTGAGCTAATCAAAGAGGTCATCAATCCTCGGTAGCGGATAATTGTTCCTCACTGTCACCTGGTTCAGGCGACGATAGTCAACACAAAGTCGCAAGCTCCCGTCCGCCTTCTTGGCGAACAATATCGGGGAAGCCCAGGGTGAAACACTGGGTCGGATGAACCCCTTGCCCTGCAAGTCCTCCAACTGTACCCGTAGCTCTCGAAGCTCGGCGGGGGCCATCCGATATGCTGGAGTGGATATCGGGGCTGTCCCGGGGTACAAGTCAATATAAAAGTCTACCTCTCTGCGAGGAGGTAGCCCTGGAACGTCGTCGGGAAAAACGTCCGCAAACTGATCCACCACTGCAGGAAAACCAGGACTCCGCACGTCAACTGCTCCAAGGATAAGGCTAGCCAACTGATGAGTGATAGGCTGTCCTCTCCTCCGCGGAAGTCCATCCTGTGCTGCTAAGGCTCCCTTCTCGCCGGTGAAGGTGAACCTGCTCCCGTCGGTGCGTACACATCGCACCTTGCGCCTAAAACAGTCAATCTGTGCATGAACCGTAGATAGCCAATCCATGCCCAAGATGACGTCGTAAGGCCTCGACGCTGCTACAAGAAGATCCCAGCCGAAGCTCTCGCCTCCTAGAGTAAGCTCACACTGCCGGCACCAGTGCGTAATCGTCGAGTCTGCTCCCGTAGGAGTCTCTAGCCGTAAGGATCGAGCCAACGGCTCTGTCGGAATCTCCGAGCTCCGAACAAGGGCAGCGGCTATGAAAGAATGACTCGCTCCTGTGTCTATAAGAACTGCAGCAAGGGTGGAATAGACACAGATAGTACCTCGAATCATCTCAGGTGCGCCGTGGTCGTAGGCCTCTGCTGCCTGGAGCTGTGCCTGTCGCTGCCCGCCAGCTCCCTGTGGTCGGGGTGGACCTCCTGGTGGTGGTGGTGGCAGAGCCTCAAAGCGTCGCCCACCACCGGCTGCTCGTCCAGCTCCTCTGCCTCGTCCGCCTCCTCCCTGCGGACCGCCACGGTCGACCCTCTGCCTCTGCCTCGGTGGTCCATCAACTGACTGCTGCTCCTCGGCACGACGGGTCGGGCAGTCGCGAGCCATGTGGCCCTGCCCGCCGCACGAGTAGCACTGTCTGCCTCTCGTAAGACTGGCTCCGCGCTGTGTGCCCCGCACTGCTGAGCCAGTGCCCTGAGGTCATCTGCCTGAAGGTCTGGTCTGTCTGGACCCCTGATTCATCCGTCGACTGCCCGCTGCAGATGACTCTGCCACGTGCCGCCCTGCGGTGGGTCTCTGTGCTGGTGTAGACTCAGCAAGGAAGCTCTCGATCAGAAGGGCCCGCTCCAGTACTCCTGTCTGAGTCGGTATGCTGAGGGAGATCAGCGATGCCCTGATCTCGTGTCTCAAACCCTGCTCGAAGGTCCGGGCCCGGAAGAATGGGTCCCGTACCATGTCGGTCGAGTAGCGCGAGAGATCGGTAAATCTCGCCGAGTACTGTGCGACCGTCATGCTGCCCTGCCGCAGCTGTAGAAGCTCCTGGATACGCACCGCACGTAGGGTGGCTGGGACGAACTCCGAGCGGAAGAGGCTCTCAAAGTCCGTCCAAAGAAGAGATGCCTCATCGTGCACCTGGAGCATCAGGCTCCACCATCGTCCTGCTGCTGCGTGTAGTAGGCTCGCAGCGAGGATCACCATGAGGTCTGCTGGTGTCCTCACTAGACTAAACACTCGAACCACTGCCTCCAGCCAGTCCTCTGCTGCCTGGGGATCCGTCTCCCCGCGAAACCTGGGCGGTCGCTGTCGCTGAAACTCATGCAGTGCGCTGAGGCGACGTGCATCGTCAGCGGCTGCTGCTGGAAGCATCGGGGGATCGGCGGGTAAAGCTACCGCCGGTGCTACTACTGGAAAAGGGCCCTGCACCGAGGCCTCGTCGCTCGGTGGGCTGTCGTCTCGCTCGACTCTCGGAACCCTAGCTGGCTGCCGTCGTGGGGCCATCCTGAAAAGGAAACAGGTGCGCCACGGTTAGAACAGTATACCTGGTGAGCTGATATAAGTAATCACAAAGAAAACTTTGAAACACACACGCAATTAATGTTTTCGTGCATTAAGTCGGAAATCAGAAGTCAGGGTCCTGGTGTACGGATACGTCGGCCGCCGCACCAACACTGGACTCCCTGGACTGATAACCACACTCAATACGCTAAACATTATTGCTTCACATAGAAAAGATCAGAGTTCGCGGTAGAACCGAACTCCTCTGATACCAATTTGTCACGACCCGCCCTCGGGGTCCGTGCCGTGACTACCCCAAGCCCGCCTTCCATAGGCCAGGGGCTGGCGACTAGCACCAAGGCGTAAATCCCGGTAAAAAGGGAAGGCATTGCCTTTGAAAAGTAAACACACACCACAGAGTAAACAAGCGGAAAGTAAACACTAAACAAGCAGAGTACGACTGAAAGTGCGGAAAAGTAAATGGGCCAGAATACAAACCCAAACTGAAAGTAAAGTACAACTCGAAAAGGGAAAAACAGCAACTGTAAAGTAAAAGCCGCTACTCCGAGCTGTCCACCGGAAATCCCACCTGAAGGGTGGGTACAGATAGCTCCTCTGCTCCACGGGTCCCGCCGTCCGCTCCGTGCACGTCCCGCCCAGTGGTCCACCTCCGGGTACCGTCCCGCTCTACAAGCCTCAGCTAAGTCAACGCTGTCCGTCGTCTGCAACCAACACAACGTAGTGCGGGCGAAGCCCGTGCAGGGGTGAGTATAAGCTACTCAGTAGGGACCCCGAGACCCCTGAAGGTCTCTCAAATCCACAAAGGATAAACCACGAAGAAAAGTAACAATCACGAAGTAACAACCGACACTACTTAGGTATATGCCCATACATATACCTAAGTCATCAATTCAAATACGCTCCAACCTCCGAGCCCAAGTACAACTCAGTCCACACAGGATAGTAAACGTATTCCACATAGGAAAGCAAAACATAATCCACACAGGATTGCACAACACAATCCACACAGGAAAGCCATAGGATTCAGCTCACACAGGTATACTTCTTCAAGGACGATAAAGATGATCACTGATCCATCTAAGTCGTCGGACCCACGAAGGATCGATAGGTAACTAACCCCCGCAGAAGACCCACACAGGATCGGGCTCACACAGAACCTGTAGGCGCTGGCTCACACAGAACCGCTGAGCGCAAGGACCCACACAGGATCGGGCCCACACAGGACCTGTAGCACTGATCCACGTAGGATCGCTGAGTGCTGTAGTCGTCGTCGTCGAATCCACACAGGATCTCTGTACTGTCGTCGTCGAAGTCACAGTAGCAGTCGTAGCAGTAGAAGCAGTCGCAGCCAGCACTAGGGTTCCCGCACACAGCTAGCTCGTTCGGAGGGTCCGCTCCACGAGCCGAGAGGCTGATACATCAACTGTCACAAAGACCAGAGTTGATGTATCCAAGAGTTCTGTATCGTCAAAAGGAACTCAACGCAATAGACGGCGCCTCGATCGGACGCCCGGTCTGAGAGTTATTGGCATTTTCGTCTCCGGGGCCCGGTTGGTTTTTAAGGTTAAACCAACCCGACCGTACTCCACCTGCGTCCAAACCTCGGGCGGAGTATGCCAAAAGATCCGTCTCACTAAGAGGAACACTACGCGACTGACGGCATGTCAATCGGACGTCCGTAGCTCAAGATATGAGCGTTTCCGCTCCGAAGGCCCGGCTGGTTTCGTGAACGAATCAACCCGGCCGAACTCAAAGTATACCGAAACCTTGAGTGCGATATACCGAAACGACCGTCTCGATTCAAGGATCGCGTTGCCGTAGACGGTTCGTCATTCGGAGGTCCGAGGCTCAAGTTATAGACGAAAAACCAAATCTGGTTCGAAACGGGGGGTCCGGGTCCGGGCCGACCCGGCCCGACCCCCCCCTGGGCGGCGCGGCGGCGGCGGCGGCCGGCGGCGGCGGCGAGCTGCGGCGGCGGCGGCGGCGGGCTGCGGCGGCGGCGGCGGGCTGCGGCGGCGGCGGCGGCGGGCCGCGGCGGCGGCGGGCCGCGGCGAGGCTGCGCACGCGGGGGCTAAGCCCCGCGGTTTTTGGAGGGGCGGCGCGGCACAAGGGCCGCGCCCCTAATTTTTTAAAGAAGCCCCCCCCCCCACGTGGGGGGCCTGCTGGTGCGGAACCGAGGGGGCCGGCTGCCCCCTCCCTTTAATTAAACCCCCCCCCCCCTCTTTAAGAGGGGGGTTTAGCATGCTGGCCGGGGAATTAATTCCCCGGTTTAACGGCATCCGGCCGGCCAGCTGGCCGGCCGGTTTTCTCCAACGGGACCGGAATTTCCGGTCCCCTCTTCGGCTTCCGACGCCGGCAGCCCGACCGCCGGTCTTCTCTTCCGCCGCGGCCCGGAACCGGCCGCGGTCTTCTCGTCCCGCCGCGGCCCGGAACCGGCCGCGGTGTTCGTCGTCCGGCGCGGTGCGACGGCACCGCGCCCCTTTCGCCGTGCCATGAATCCTTTCAACGCGGCGCGACGGCGTCGCGTTCTTGAAGATTTTTCCTTGGCGTAGCGTGACGGCGCCGCGTAAAATATAAGCACATTCATCAGCGTGGTGCGACGGCACCACGCCACTTGCTTTCTTCCGCAAAATAAACATGAACGATGGAGGGGGGGGGTTCGGCCGTGTTCGTGCGGTCCGGCCCCCCTCGCGTTAACAATAACACTTATATAAAATATTTAAATGCCTCACGTAGACATGCGATCCACGAGCAAGAAAAGGAATAAGGAAACCAAAATGAAATCAACAACCCCTACCTCGGGTTTAAGATTCGAAGATTCGTCTACGTTCCGCGGAAGACGGCGTTGCGGAGGTCGGGCGTCGCGGTCGTCGTTCGTCAAATCCGTTGATGAAGAGTTATGCCCGAAGAGATACGTCGTTGGCGAAACTTCGTTTGCCGACGAAGAAGGTCCGAGGAGGAAGCGGCGTTCCCTCTTGTTGACACCGAGGACGAAGAAGAGAGGCGTCGTTCTTCGTCGGAGTTTGAGCGTTCTTCGTTCTTCGTCAGAGCTTGAAGATGAAGAGGAGCTCTCAAAATGACAAACAAAGAACTCAAAATAAAATAAGACTACATCTTATTTTATTAACACATAACACAAAAGAATTCCAAAAGTTTGAAATTCAAAAAGGCTTAACTCCCAAAATTAATTAAGTAACTTAAGCCATTAAAGAGGGGGGTTAAGGGAATTTGAAAAGTCTAGGGGTTTGTGTGGGCCCCACCACACTTAATCCTCCCAAGGGAGGTTAAGTGGGTGTGGGTCCCACTTCCAACCCCCTTAGGTAGGTTTTTAACAAACTAAAAAAAATAAATTTGTCTTACACAAATTTTATTTAACTCAACTGAAAACCCCAAAACTTAACTTTCAACCCGCAACAAACGCAGCTCCCGAAAAGGTCTCTTTAAGCGAATATCGGCGCTGCGAGTTCATCGGTGCCCTCGAATTTCAATTCCGAGCACCGGATCAAAAGTTAGGAATTCCCACTCGTTCGTTCACTGAACGTACCCGAGCCAAACTTCGGAAATTAATTCCGGGCACTCCGGGCCTCGGAATCAGGTGCCGTCTGAAACCGCGCTCTTGTAAAATTCTAAAGAAAATTAAGAAAAAAATTCCCTTGAATTTTACGGGTCTTTACAGTGAGGCCTTAGTTTTGGAAATTCCACATGGTTCTTTTGATGCTGTTAAGCTACCTTTCTTAGGAAACTTATTTTCAATCAATCCCTTCTGCTTCTTCTGGATTGATTGTCTTTTTGAGTCCAGTCTGCTTCTATTCAGTTCCATAACTTGTTCACAAAGATCCATGGTGTGTCCTTTCTTTCCACAGTAGAAGCATGTTTTCTTGGTGGTCCTTCTAGATGCATCACCCTTCTTGGATTTAGACTCCAAGGACTTCTTTTCCTTTTTCAAAACCTTCTTGGGAGCATCTTCAACTTTCTTCTTACTTCCCAAGGATTCCATTTTAGCCAGGTTCAGTGATCTTCTCTTCTTTTTATCTCTGGATACAGTTGGAGATTGACATGTATCTTTTTTACCACTTTTTCAAACATCCCAGATGTTGTCAAGCAATCCAAATCGGTTAGCAGTAAACAGATGTCTCTGGACCTGTGGATGCTGCTTCTTTCCTTCTGGCTTGCTCCCCCTTGGCATGGGCTTCCTTTGTGCTTTTACATTGAGAGGATTGTACCAAAAATCATTTTCACAATTCCCATACTTGTTACAACACCAACATTGACCCACAAATCTTGACTTTTTGAGTCATTCTGGTTGTTGGGTACTTTTCTTGACTTGTTGTGTTGTTTCAGGAGAGCTCTCTTTCTTCATTGTCTTCATCCAAACTTGTTTGGAGTTATTCTTCCATCCTGCACTTTTTGTGGAAACACATTTAGAAACATGAGAACAAGATGGGATGGATGGTACCTTCTTTTTAGAAGTTGTTGCCCTTTTATTAGAGGATGTCTTTATTTTAGAATCATCCTGCTCAATGCATACTTGTGTAGCAACATTTCTCCTTTCAGCTGACTGGGAGGCATTGGATTTGGGTGATTGCTGATTTTTCAATATCACCTACAGTTCTAAGCATTTCATATTGAGGGAGTTCTTCTCATCCTCAATAGTTCTTAGCCTTCCTTCCCAATTTTCTACCAGCTGTTTCATCTGGTCATCATGCACCTTCTTCATTTCTAGCAATGAATTGTCAAGCTTCTTCACCCTTTTGACTTTATCTTCTAGTTGAGCATCTCTGACAACCATTGACACTTTGTGCCTCTTTTCCAGTGCATGGAAAACATCTTTAACCATTATCTTAAATAATTCTTTCTCAGAAAGGATTCTTTGCAATTCTTCAGTAGTGTCTTCATATCTTTCATTGTAAAGAGATATTGTTTCATCTTTAGCCTTCACCAGCTTTCTGAGAGTGTTGGTTATGCCAACCCTTTTAGCCAACTGATCTTCCATTGCATTGGCTTCTTCTTCTAGCTGTAATTTTTCTTCTTGAAGATAAAGGATTCCAGTAGTAATACACATTGCCACTTCCTTGGGGACTGTCTTCTGAAGATATTTGAGTGCATTTTGAAGATCATTCATTGTTCCAACTTCATCACAGCTAGGACAGGCTTTCTTCATCTTTTTTGGCTGTTTCTTCTTCCTGTTTTTCAGAGTCTTGGAAGATATCTCCATTTGAGGGTATTCACTCACTTCCTCAAATCTGCACTTCATAAAGACTCCCTTGGATCTTTTAGAGGTAACCTAGCTCTGATACCAATTGAAGTGCCCAGATCAGTTTGAATCACTGAGAGGGGGAGGGGGTGAATCAGTGATCCCTTAAAACTTTTTACGAATTGATTCTTTATCAATTAAACCTCTATGGCTTGTTAAGGCATAGATCCACTCTTCTTGTATCTCTCAGCCTTTCCTTGAGTGATGCAGTAAATGTAAAGGCACAGGACACAAGGATTTACAAGGTTCGACTCCAAAGGCCTATGTCCTTGCCATGTTGGTTAAACACCCCAACATGGTTTCTTCCATTATAATCTGTTAGTATTACAATGGTCGATCCAGAGTCCCACTGTATCTCTCCTGAGTCCCACAGGAGGGTCTTTATACTGCGTCCCACAGTGTTTCCAGAGTCCCACTGGCCTGCTCCAGAATCCCATTGAAGACTTCTTCCACCCTGAGTCTCACAGGGGGCTTCTCCTGGCTTCTCGAGTCACACGAGCAGCACTTCTTCACTTCAAGTTCTTCAAGTATCTTCAGCAGCCTGGGATAAAGGCTGCTGGCCTTGCTCTCTTCCTCTGATCACTTGAGTTGATCAGGACTTCTCGTCTTGCTCAGGATTTATCTCCTTTCTCTTAGGATAACCTGGCTTCTCTCTTCAAGAATCTTCAACAGCCTCTGATAAGGTATATTGGTCTTGCTCACAACTCCTGATCACTTCTGTTGATCAGGGTCTTCTCAATTACTGAAAACTCAGGCAGCTGATGTCTTTAACTTCAGTCTGGCTTCAGTCTCACTTCACATCAACTTCATGCACTGAGTGCATGGCAACTCTTCTTCCTCATGCACTGACTGCATGGCTTCTCAATAATCTTCAAGAACTTCTGGTCATGGACAACTCAAATTGCACACAAGCAGATTCAACTTGTTCACGTGTGCACGTGCATGCATGCATGCATGCACTCCCCTTCTTCTCTTCCTTGGCGTGATAAACACTCAAAGAGTGTAATTTCTCCTTAAGCACACACACCTTCGTCACTTCACACACTTTGTTTTTTTTTCACACACTTAAAAGTGTGTTATACTTTAGTGTGGATGTCCTCTTCCTTCTTCTTCTAAATGTGTACACTTTTCACACACCTAGGTTCGGCCTTCATGTCTCTTTGTACACACTTCATTCAATTTTTCACACAAGTGAGCTTGGCCTCCCTTCTCTTCTTGCACACACCCAAGGCTACGACCTCTTGTTCATGTACTTATACCACCCGTAGGGTGTCTTCACTTTGCACACACACAAGGTGCAAGCCTTCCTTGCACTTAGCACACACACAAGGGGAAATGTGGCTACGGCCTTCTTGGCTTCTTCTTGCACACACCTGAACTCCCTTGTCCTTCAAAGGAGGCGCGCAAGGTCTTGGTGCAAGGGGCAGCCGTGCAAGTGCGGGCTTCAACCGTGGCCGCGCAAGGTGCTATGGCCCCGGGGTCTTTCTATCGCGCAAGGGGAAGGCGCGCAGGGGTCTTCTCCCCTTCTTCTTTCGCGCAAGTATGCGCAAAAGGGACTTCGCGAAGCCAAAAATGGCTCCGGGATTCTCTGCCGCGCAGGGGGCGCGTAGGGTGTTCTTCGCGAGGCTTGAAGCACTCACGAGATGTCAGATTTTCAACAAAGGATCAGCAAGCTGCAGCGAGGTCTCAGCCTCTCTTTATATAGGCAGAGGCGGTGCAAAATCTTCCACGTGAGATATCTCTAAAACCCCCGAAATTCTCGGGTTTCCAAGATTTTCAAAATCTTGATATTATCCTCTGTTTCACCGCGGGTATTCATTCATTGCCTTCTTCACGTGTATTCCCATGCCGAACGTTTGCATGCCTTCTGTTTAGGCCCATGCATGCAAAGCATGATCTCCACATGGCCTCGGCATTTTCTTTTGCCTCGGCCGAACTCCAAATTCTCCATTAAACGTGTGCATGCCTTTTTTATTGCATGTATATGTTCCTTAGGGTGAGACGAGCACAATGGTGCCTTCAGCTTCGGGAAAGACAGCCGGGAGCTCAACTTCAGTGCACGGGGAGGCGCCTGGTACACAGCGAGGACGCGGGTGGCATGGGGTGTCCTCGGCTCAAGCTCGAGGAAGGAGATGATCCCTGAGTCGTTGGATCACCTCTCAAATGATCAGCGACGGCTGAGATTAGATCGCGAGCGGCGCGATGAGATGAGCGGTGAAGATCAGCCGAGAGATCGCTTGGACGGCTCAGATTAGATCCGGGGTATTTTTTGTCGTCCCACATCGAAACAGAGGCCGGTTTTTCCATGGTTCATCAAAGTTCCGCTCCCTGCCAACCCACAATTGAACTTCCCCCTCCACGGTGCCGCCTCGCACCGTGTTCTCTCTACGGGCGCGCTCTTGCGCCCACCCCTGCCTCTCGCGGGCGTGCTATGCGCCCACTATGCACTCTCGGGCGCGTTCTCTGGCGCCCACGCTCCACAGGCTTGATCCCCCTGCGTGGACCAGGGCTTATACACGGCCCCGGACTCCTCTTGGGCTGGCCCCATGGGATCCCCACGGGCGTGGTGACCTTGAGTCCCACAAGAGCCTTGGGTTGAACCCTTAAGGCTGGCCCTTGAGGTTGGCATATTTTTTTTTGCTAAATGTAGAACAAGTCCTTTGTGTAAAAACAAAGTGACCAAGTTCAAATGCCAAATGCCACATCACCATTCATCTTCTCCCAAGCCATTCTTCTTCTTCACCTCCATTCTACTTCATTAGAATTCATCATTCCTCCTCAACATATATTCTAGACTTATGAGGTATTTGTAGAAGGTCCATCTTCAACCGATTCTCCTAAATCAATTAATTCCTCAATGTTCTTCATTGATCTAATCATAGATCAAGTTGGATCTTCTTCAGCTTCTCATACACTAAAAGATAGTGCATGATCTCCATTAATCCACTTCATCCACTTAGAAGTTGTGGATGGATCATCTTCATCTCCTTATGCATTGTAAATACAATGCATGGTCTTCAAACATTGGTGTAACATTGTATCCACTTGATACAAGTTATTGTTTCTTCAAGTGTTGTCACTTAGTATCACCTTGATACAAGTATTGAAACATTAAGATCAGTTCTACAATCGTCTGATATCACTAGAGAATGTTTCAACCATCATCTCCTATGTCACTTAGTGAATCTCCTAAGTGACATTCCTCTATGGTCCATGGACATTCTCCATTCATCACCATCACCATCACATCCTTTGACATTCACATCTTGACGCTCCTTGACATCCATCCATTCCATGTCACCTTTTGACAACAACATACATAATTGACAACAAATGCAACACAGTGCACTTCAGTTTTCTTATACAGGTGGATTCTTTTACTCGAGTCGAGGTGGTTTGTTCGGCAATTGATACCATGATCGTGCTTTTTTGAGTAGAGGTCGGGTGCCAAATACAATGAAACCATTAATATTTTTGAATGTTTGTGATAGTATTTGCTAATGTAATTGTATAAAACAATGTTTGAAATGTCTATAATAGTGTTTTTTTCTTGTATTTTTGTGATGTAATTTTGATTTCAATTAAATTCTGAATTTTCCATTTACAGATGTAATTTTTGTTGCGGTGTGTTGTAATTTTAACAACACAATGCAGCAGTACGACCTTTATCAGCGCTAAAAGAAGTGTTGATAAAGGTCCCCCTTTATCATCACTTTTCTATTAATGATAAAAGTGTTCCCCCTTTATCATCACTTTTCTATTAATGATAAAACAAGCGAAGGGTTCCAATGACCTTCTTGGTGAAAAACACTAGTTCTTCCCAAGGCAACACACTAGGTTAAATAAAGAATTTGAAAACCAATTCATCCCACTGATTATTTAGTTCCTTCAATTTAACTAGTTCTATGTGGTAAGATAGAATAGATATTGGTTTTGTACCCATCACCAAGTTGATAGAGAACTCCACCTCCCTCTCTAGTGGTAGACCAAAAAAGACTAAAGGAAACACTTTGGGAAATTCAATAGCTACTAGGGGAAGTTCACTATAATAGGCTTCCTACTCCAGTTCAATAGCATAAAAGTATATCATCCCACTCAACTCTGGAAGAATAGGTCTAGTTCGACTAGACCACAGGTCTGATTCTCTATGGAAAACATGGAATTCCCCATCAGGGGTAGTGAAGGACACCCACCGATGATAATAGTAAATCCAAGATTTATTAGAAACTAGCCAGTCCATTCTGAGAATAACATATAGGGGAATCATTTTAAGAACCAAAAAATATCATATCATCAAAATATCTGAAAAAGAAAAATCATGAGAGGGGAATCAGAGACCTTACTCCCTCTTTATCCAGAGAGATGTTACAATCTCTATCACATAATCCATGAGCTCTATTATAAGTTTCAATATTTATATATTGAGGTTTGATATGAAATAATGATGGGAACCAATATCAAATAAAACATACACTAAAGAAAACGAAATGGAAATGGTGCCTCTCACTATCGCATGACCCACATCAGTTCCTACTGGAGATTAATACACTGCATTAAGTTGTTTCATTCCTAATAAATGTTTCTAAGATCCCATTGCTATTGAATAATATTACTATGATTTTGTACCTCTCAATATTTATGATTCCATTCCATTGCACAGGGTAGTAAAAACATGTAAAACCCTATTCAAGTGGGTTTAATGTCTGTATGAGATGTAAATCTTCAATTATTACATGCAATAATGCTTTGAGTGATCAATATTTCCACATTTTAAAAATTCATTTGGCCTTTACTAGACACTACATAGGATCTGGAGGAAGTTTTTTATAAAATACCACCACCACTATTTTCACTATGAGGCTCATTCTACTTTATATTCCACTTATAGGAACCACTAAAACTACCACTGGGAATATAAGTAACTCTAGTTAACCCTGACATAATAGTCATGCCAATTTCTTCCATCACATCCCTATCTAGAACATCAAAATTTTAGGTAAACTTTAGCATAAATACTTGATATTGGATATCTGATCGAAGACCCGTATAAAACCTCTGGGACTTAAGATTCTTGTTTGACACCACTTCAAGTGAAAACTGAGGAAGTTTAGCAAAATTATTAGTATATTGAGTCAATGTCTAATAACCTTATATGAGGTTGAGAAACTCCATGGACTTACCTGATACCATCGAATCTAGATATAATTGCTCCGTAAAAAATTTCTTGAAGTATTTGCAATCTAAGACCCCATTTAGCTTAACTATAACTATATCACCACTTTCACATACACATTCCAAGCATCATAAGCACATAAGGATATTACCACTTTCACATTTTCACATTTTCACATGGATCCAATGATCGAAATCTCACACCAAAACCACTATTTTACACAAAAAGCCACTTTCCATTTCACATGCACACTAAAACCATTTAGAAACACATTTCAAACCACTTTCAAAATTTATAAAACACATTTGGAAACACAGCAAGAAGAACACATATGGAATCCAACCATTTCCATGTGAAAATCCCCTTTCAAATTCATGTGGATCTCAAAAACCTTTCCAAAACATATTTCACACTAAAAAAGTAATCCATAGAACACATTCATGAAACTAAGAAATCATATCAAAATCATCTAATAATGTAAAAGCATTGAATCACTTACCACACACTTGGAAACTTCCATAGGTGGAGGTGCATAGGAGGAGGTGCATGGGAGGAGCCGCCAACCGAAGAGAAATGGAGGAGTAGGGTTCGCGGGGAGTAGGGTCAAGCGAAGAGGAGGAGAAGTAGGGTTTGCAGGGAGGAGGATCCGCCAAAGGGGTTCGAGGGGGAGGATTAGGAGAAGGGCTAGCGGCGGAGGTCCGACAACGTGAAGATCAGGGGCGGCGGAGGTCCGGCAACGCGAAGATCGGGGGCGGCGGAGGGGAGTCGCAGGGTTACAATACCGCGAGAGCTTTAGGTCACGATAAACCGAGGACATTGTGCGACCGATTTTATAAAATATGGGACTACGGTTTTATCAGTGCTAAAAAAGCGCTGATAAATCCTTCCTGTATGAGCGCTAACATTTTAGTGCTGATACAAGCCTTCTTTATCAGCGCTAAAATTTTAGCGCTCATACTGGGAATCTTTATCAGCGCTAGAAAAGCGCTGATAAAGAAACCCTTTATCAGCGCTAGAAAAGCCATGATAAAGAATCTCAGTATCAGCGCTAAAATTTTAGCGCTGATACAAGGTTTCTTCATCAGCGGTTTTTGCTTAGTGCTGATATAAGTTGGCGCTTCCCTTTCCCGTTTTTGTAGTAGTGTAAATTATAGTTCAAAACACACATCACACACTCAAAATTGATAAAACACATTTATATTATTTTGATACTTTAGGATAATGATCCATAAATCATTTGTAACATGTAGGAATCAACTAAACCTCAATCTGATACACGGTGTGTCCACTATGACTCAAAGTGCATGATTTCAGTTTAAAATTGACATTTTAGTTCAAAACACACATCACATACTCAAAATAGAGAAAATAAATTTGGATTATATTGATACTTTAGCAAAACAATCCATAAATCATTTTTGATGTGTAGAAATCAACCACAACTCAATCTGATTCACTATGTGTCCAATACAACTCAAAGTGCATGTTTTTAGCTTAAAATTGACATTTTAGTTCAATACATATGAAACATACTCAAAAACGAGCAAACACATTTGGATTGTGTTGATACTTTAGGAAAAAGATTCATAAATCATTTGTGACATGTAGGAATTATCCGCGCCTCGATTCAATACATTATGTACCCGATATGACTCAAAGTGTCCATTATCAGTTTAAAATTGATAATTTAGTTCAAAACATGTGTCACTCACTGAAAACCAAGAAAACATGCTTGTATTATCTTGATATTTTAGTATAACGATTCATAAGTCATTTGTGATGTGTAGAAATCAGTCTCACATCAAACCAATACATGATGTGACTGGTATGAATCAAGGTGCATGTTTTCAGTTTAAATTGACATTTTAGTAAAAAAGACACGTGACATACTCAAAACTGAGCAAACACATTCAGATTATTTTGAAACTTTATGAAAAAAAATCCATAAGTCATTTTTGGTGTGTAGAAATCATCTGCATCTCAATCTGATGCATGGTGTGATGGTATGACTCAAAATGTGTCTTTTATTTAAAATTGACATTTTAGTTTAAAACACACGTCACATACTTAAAACCGAGAAAACATATTTGGATTGTTTTGATAATTTAGGAAAATGATTCACAAGTCATTTTTGACGTGTAGTGATCAACCACACCTCAATCCGACACACAGTGTGATCTGTATAACTCCAAGTGTGTATTTTATTTAAAATTGACATTTTAGTTCAAAACATATGTCACATAATCAAAAGAAAGCAAACACAATCTAATTATTTTGATACTTTAGGAAAATGATCCATAAGTCATTTGTGATGTGTGAGAATCATTCTCACCACAATCTGATACACAGTGTGCCCAATATGACTCAAAGTGTCTGTTATCAGTTTAAAATTGATAATTTAGTTCAAAACGCGTGCCACTCACTGAAAACTGGGCAAGCATTCTTAGATTATCTTGATAATTTAGGGCAATGATTCATAAGTCAGTTTTGATGTATATGAATCAGTCTCATGTCAAACTGATACACGATGTGACCAATATGACTCAAAGTGCATGTTTTCAGTTTAATTGACAATTTAGTAAAAAAGACATGTGACATACTCAAAACCAAGAAAACACATTATGTTTTCTTGGTACTTTAGGAAAATGATCCTTAGGTCATTTGTGATGTTTAAGAAGCATCCACATGTCAATCCAACACACGGTGTGATCAGTATGATTCAAAGTGTGTCTTTTTATTTAAAATTGAAATTTTAGATCAAAGCACACGTCGCATTCTCAAAACTAACCAAACATATTCATATTTTTTTGATACTTTAAAACAATAATTCATAAGTCATTTATGATGTGTAGGAATCAACCACACCTCAATCTGATAAATGGTGTGCCCGGTATGACTCAAAATGTCTGTTATTAGCTTAAAATTGATAATTGAGTTCAAAACGTGTGTCACTCACTGAAAATTGAGCAAACACACTTGGATTGTCTTGATATTTTAGAATAACAATTCATAAGTCATTTATGATGTGTAGGAATCAGTCTCACATCAAACTGACACACGATGTGACCGGTATGACTCAAAGTGCGTGTTTTCAGTTTAAATTGACATTTTAGTAAAAAAGACATATGACATGATCAAAATCAAACATACACATTCAGTTTGTCTTGATAATTTAGGACAACGATCCTTAAGTTATTTGTGACGTGCAGGAATCATCAGCACGTCAATCTGATACATGGTGTGACATGCATGACTCCAAGTGTGTCCTTTTATTTAAAATCGACATTTTATTAATGTATTGTTTCTTATTTATGTTTAAGTTATTTCTTTATAGTGTTAGTAATATAAGAATTGTTTTCTTATACAGGTGGATTCTTTTACTCGAGTCGAGGTGGTTTGTTCGGCAACTGATACCATGATCGTGCTTTTTTGAGTGGAGGTCGGGTGCCAAATACAATGAAACCATTAATATTTTTGAATGTTTGTGATAGTATTTGCTAATGTAATTGTATAAAACAATGTTTGAAATGTCTATAATAGTTTTTTTTTCTTGTATTTTTGTGATGTAATTTTGATTTCAATTAAATTCTGAATTTTCCATATACAGATGTAATTGTTGTTGCGGTGTGTTGTAATTTTAACAACACAATGCACCAGTATGACCTTTATCAGCGCTAAAAGAAGTGTTGATAAAGGTTTCCCTTTATCATCACTTTTCTATTAATGATAAAAGTGTTCCCCTTTTAACGGTGCTCAGATTAACAATGTTTTTTTAGTACAACGCTTTTTTAGTGATGATAAAGGACTTTTCTAATGCTTTTAAAAGCTACTTCTATAGTAGTGTGTAGTTCGCCCACAACAACCGAATAATCAGTTTTTATAGGTTAGACGCCATTTAGAAATGTGTGTTAGGGGGTTGAAACCAACTGAACGATCTCTGAATGTTGTGAAATCAGGAAAAAAAAACAATTGTACAGGGATTTGTGAAATGTTGGAGCAAACAGAACATCAATCTAAATTGTTGTTTGTCCGAAATAACTGAAAACACGTTTTTAGTGTTCTAAAATCACTAAAATGTGAGTAACGGTCAAAACCAGAGTAAACGATGTCAGAATAACGTGAAATCATAGAACATCTACCTTTATATTATTTTTGTTGTGTAAGAGCACGCAACACTTCAATCGGATGCGATGTCTGCCCTGAACCATCGAATAAACAATTTCTAAAGGTTTGTCGCCCTATAAAAATGTGCGTCTGGGGGTCAAAAGCAACTGAACGACATCCGAATGACGTGAAATCAGATTACTAAAAGCGTATAGTGATTTGTGAAATGGTGGATGAAACGTCAATATGAAGTTCTATTTCCACATGATGGTCGAAAACACACTTTCATTATTTTAAAACACCAAAATGCCCTTTTAACGGTTGGATGGATATCAAACGACCTAAGAATGACGTGAAACCATAGAAAAATTGTCTTTGTATTGCTTTTTATGTGTACAACCGAATAAGATGTTTAAAGATTTGTGACCCTTTTAAAAACGTGTGTTCAGGGGTCAAAATCAACTGAACGACTTCTGAATGCTGTGAAATATGACAAAAACAACCGTAAATTGATTTTTGGACGGACATAACATTTTTTTTTCTTGAGATGACTTGAAACACTCTTATTATTTTAAAGCATAAAAATGTGCGTTTAACGATCATATCCATAAAAAACGATCTTGAAATGATGAAAAGGAAAACTGTATTTATATTTTTTTATGTGAATGAATGGATTGAGGGCTTCTGTGGTTTGGATGACAAAGTCTATCGATTCGGTTCCTCAGGACCGTGAACTTCCATAGCCAGGAAGATAGATTGTCATATCAGATCTTTTAGGGATAGAAAGAGTGTTTGTGTTATGATGGATTTATCATGAACATCCAAAGTGGGGAAGTGGTATACCATGGTTCATGTTAGGAACCCCGTTTTGATCTAAAAGCAAAGGATTCTCTCATTATAATACGTTTTAATAATTGATATCCATTATGGGCATTTGATTTGTTACTCATTACTCCATCGTTTGTTTTACATTGCTTGTAAGATTAATTTCATGGTGTCATTGATTAAAAGGAATTACAAATCCATGATCTATGGGCTTTGGGTGGTGAAGTCTAAGATTACAAAACATTTCACATTTCACACAAAGTATGAAAACCATATGTATCTAGTTCTTGCATGCTCACCGAATGAAAAAAAAACCAAGAAAAGGGGAAAGTGAAGAGGGTGAAGAAAGAAACAAACGGACTCGACCCTCTCCTAAAAATATTCTCCTTTTCCATCTTTTACCCTTTATAACTTTACCAATCACCATGATCCTCCACCCAGCACACCATTGTTCATATTCCACCACCCTCCAGAACTCTCCTGCCCTTTGTTGCTCTGATCAACCCCAGACCCGGAGCTGCTCGAAATCTGCCCCAGCTCACCAAACGGGAACAGCAGCCTCTCATTGCTGTTCTCCTGAAACCCATGCTGGCCGCCCCGACCCACTCCGAACCCCTCCACCGGAGGGAAACCCTTGAACTCCGCCGGAAACGAGAGTCCGGCATCCGCCTCCGGCGCCGGGCCCTGCATGAACGAGTTCAGACCTCTGGAGGCCATCCCAGTCCTGAACAGTTCGGTGGCGGTGGGCGGCGCGGCGGACCGGTGATGACTGGGAGCGGCGGCGGAGGCGGCGATGTGGGTTTGGTCGGGCCTGGGGCCATGGGGGTGGACGAACTGGGAGAGACCAAGGTAAGTGTTGAGACCCAGATCGTGGGGCGTCCCTCCATGCACGCCGCCGTGAGACCTAGGGTTGGGGTCGTGGTGGGGCGGCGGAAGGAGCGAGAGGCTCTGCGGGCTGAGATCCGGGATCCTGAGGAAGGCCTGGGTGGAGGCGGTGGTGGCGGTGATGGCGGCGCCGGCGGAGGAGGCGATGGTGATGGATCGCTTGTTCTTCCTGGAGCCGCCCCCGACGGGGACGTTCCGGATGGAGCCGCCCTCCGTCCAGTAGCGGCGGCAGTTCTTGCAGAAGTAGCGCGGCTGGGAGAGGCTGTAGTTGTTGTAGTAGCAGAACTTGGTGTTGGTGGAGCTGCAGCGGGGGCAGTTCAGCGCCTGCTCCTTGCTCTGGGGAGGCCTCGCGCTTCTCTTCTCCATCGCCGCCTTGGAGGAGCTCACAACGTAATTATTAGGGTTTATCTTCTCCTCCACGGGCTTCATCATTCCGCCGTCCTGGAAAACAAAACCCTAAGTGATCCAAAGCATAAACGAGACCCACATTAGGACGGACGAAGAAGATGATAAAAAACACAGCTTTTATTCAGTTGAAGATGAAGAGAAGATGAAGACGACACACAATTAATTGGCAGTGCATGATGGTCCCTTTTGGGCTAAAAGAAAAAAGTGAGCTTTTTTTTTTTTTGGGTTTCATCCATAAGATAAACCAAACACGAATCAGAGAAAGAAGAGAAAAGTGGGCGGCGGGGATTGTACCTGAGGCCAACTTTCAGTATCCATATGAATTTGGGAGAGGGGGAGGAGGATGGAGATAAAAGTGGAGCAACGAATAACTTGGCACCGCCTTTATCTCTGCAACTTGGGGTTCGTGCTGAGAGGGAATGTTTTTTCCAGGTAGACTGTGGAGCGGCTTTTACGCGTAGGGTTTACTTCATGGACGATGGATGGGGATGGGAAGGCGTGAGCATGTGTGTTTTGGCTAGCCGTTTAGGTCTTTTTTTATTACACAACTTTTTATTCTTTTATTATTTTTCGGGCTGTACAATCTTCCGTAATGTGGTGTGCCTGTCTGTTTTTAATCCTCAATCTGTGGAATTATGGGGAGGGATATTGACCAAGAACGATTCTTGTGCATCCAGATAAACAATCTCATTAATCGCTTTAGTGTATTTTCCTGGATAACAATATCAAAGAATAAAGACCCTGATGCATCCACACTTACCAGGATGAAAGTGGTATTAGAACTTTTATATGTGGGGTATCACATAATCGTTACCAGGGTTTAAAAAAAACAATAATAAAATGGGTGATTTTATCACCACTAACTAAAAGTGACGACGACGGTACCATTTATCACACAATCGCATATGTAGATTTTAAAATCAGTGATAATCAAAGAGATATTAAAAGGGTATCTTTTATTAGCGTTTTTTTAAAATCACGGATAAATTTTAAAATATATATATATATATATTTTTAAATTGGAGGTCCTTGTAACAACGTTTGACCGCCCGTTTAACAACCCTTGCCCCCACCCCTTGCACTCACCTGCACACCAACTCACCCCCCTCCCGCCCACGCACCCCTTTAACATCACCAGAGCCATCTGCACCCACCCGCGCACCCCTGCCTCCGCTTGGATTCGAATCTGAGACGTCTCTCTTGCGTGCATGCACCTCTACCACTCACTCATTTTGTTGTGTTCTCTCTTTAATGATATATCTATTTATATATATATATATATAGTTATATTTATTCGTATATTAATATAGATTTATATTAATATATATATATATATATATACGACTTATACAACATACATACATACATACATATACTATATATATGTTTATCTCTAAGTATAATTAGACATATTTATATATATTTACATATTTTATATATTAATGTCTATACATATGTTAGAATATATTGATAATATATACCAGTTTGTTAATACAGACACACTAATACACACACACACAAACACATTATGTAGATATATAGATATTCATATATTTGTATTTTAAATAAAACGGATATTAGTTTTTATTTCAACAAGTCTTATATATTGAGAAATATATTTAATATGTAAATATGTTTAATTATTTATTTATAAAATTAAATTTTTATGTGTGAATATATAAAAAAATATGTATATATTGTTATGTGTTTGATTATAAATAACAATACATTTTGAAAATCGGTAAAATTTCAAAACCATAATATCAATATGAATGTAATCTTTAGGAAGAAATTCAGTCCTCATTGAAGGCCTTATGGACCTTTTTTGGCCTTGAAAAACGTGAAAGACAAATTACATTGAGTCACTAGGGTGTAGAGCCCGTCACATGCTTCGATAGGATATTTGGTAGAGTTAAAACGAGCACCCAAATCAAAAGTTATGTCCATTTCAAGTTTGAGTTAGATTTTCAACTTATTTCATATCTTTATTTTGTTTTTTGTTTTTTGTTTTTTTATATTCAAATTGTTATTAAATGATTATTACTCGATAAAAATTACAAAATTATTAATTAAAAATATTTTTTAAATTATTTCATAAACCTTTTTTTACTAAATATCTTACATATTAAGTTTAAATTTCAATTTATCCTTACGTAAAACATATTTAAAAAGTATATATTATATTTATATCAATATATTTATATTTATATATTTATATATTATTTTTAATGTTTTTTTGAAATATACCCCCTTTATGAGCGCTAGTAAATAAACGCGGATAGGGGGTCTTTATGCATTTAAAAAAAACACTGATAAAAGTACCATCTTTGTCAGCGCTTTTTTACTAGTGCTGATAAAGGATAGCAGTGCCCTTGCGTCGATTTGTGGTAGTGTCATTACTAAAAAAACACCGCTAAATAGCCACCTTTATCAATGTTTCTTTTAACGCCGATAACTACCACATCTGTTATCATCACTGATAAAAAGCGACCTTCATAAAAAAAATATATATCATTAAAAATCACATTTTAATATAAAAAATATTGATATTGATATATATATATATATATATATATATATATATATATATAATATTTTCCATTAAAATAATACCATTTTATAATATCGGATTTTTTGATGATGACCATCGTAAAATCATGATCGCTCAACTACAAAATAAACTAATTGATGCAATTTCTCATCCAAACCATTGCATCCTATTATCCATCAATGTCATGTTTTGTCTTCCATTGATCCCAATCTTCCCCAATGTATTTCCAAACCCAATTCATCATCATCAACACCATCAACCCATCCTCGTTATTGCAATTAACAGCTTAATCCAAACCACCACTAGAAGTAAAAAACCCTAAGATCCTGCCCTGACACAACTGTTATGTACAAATATACATTCCCCATCAGAAATCAAAGCTTTACACTTAAATGAGGAACACAGGCATCGATCAATGCCTTTTTTCTCAAGAACACGATTTTATTAATCCCAAATTGTAGAGCACTCTCTCGGATCTGGTCCGGAAGAGATTCCCCAAGGAAAATTTTCCAATGGAATTTCATATTTGTTTAAGAGGGTCTTTTTCTCTTTTTTTTATGGAAGCTAGATTTATTCATAGGGATTACTTTCATATGGATATTATGGTATTCAGATTTTATTGTTTTTCATACTGCAGTGTTATTTATAATTATATATATATATATATATATATATATATATATATTTGTATATATTTACATATAAAAATCAAATCGTATAAATAAATATTCAAACATATTTACATGTAAAATATATTTTTAAATATAAACCATATGGAAAAACTTATTATCCATTTTATTTAAAATAAAAATGTATGAATATGTATATATTATACAGATGTATAAATATAAATACATGTCTCTGTATGTCTGTATTAACAAACACACACATATATTTTTGCATATGTTCTAATAATATGTGTTGGAGCTTGTGATGGATATCGAACTGGTGTCCTGAATACATTTTCTGGTATAAAATCTAGGTTACCAAGGATATGAGATTGTTATTCTTGGTTTTTGATTTTATGGTTGTATGAATTCACATAGCATGATGCACATGAGTTTTGAGATTTACGATTTATGATTTATTAGTCTTTGGTTCTTGGCCCGGAGGCAATAGATCCTGTACATGCATCTTATTTGGCACATATGATTAACATGACATATGTCTATCTGTGTGTGATTTTACTAACGATTGACAATTTAGTTGCTGAAAGTGACAACAACAACCTATACGACATTTTCCCATATAGCTTGGTGGTTACATTCCACTTAAGGGTGTAATTTTGGCCCGGCGGCCCGGCCCGGCAAAGCCCGCATCGGGCCAGGCCGGGCTCGGGCCGTAGGTTCAGCGGGTCGGGCCTGGGCCTTTCCAATAAGGCTCGCGAGCCAGGCCGGGCCGGCCCGGAAAAAGCCCGGGCCGCTGGCCCGCGCGAAGCCCAGCCCGTGCAAAGCCTGCCTGCTGTAAAAAAAAATTAACAGGGAAACTGCAGGTAGGGGGATTCTGCCACAAGCTCTCAAGGTTGGGCCTAGACCAACTGGTCGAGGCGCTACACCTATAAACTAACCACCAGCATATATATAGATATATAGATATATCTATATATGTATATATACATATATACATACATATACATACATACATACATATATATATATATATACATGTATATGTATACAAATATATTTATCTATATATGTATATATATATATATATATGCGTGTGTATATATATATATTTCTATATATATGTGCATATATCATTATATATTAACAAAAAATAATATTATATATATACATATAATTATTATTATATATAATTATAATGTGTGTATTAATATATATATATATATACAACGATGTATAATTATATATATAATAGTGTATATATATAAACAAAGTCATTAATAATATATATCAATTAAGTGTGGTTTTTAAAAATTCATTAATATATATATATATATGTATGTATGTATGTATGTATATGTATATGATTTAATAATATATATATATATATATATATATATATATAAACGAAGCTATTGATATATATATATCAATGACTTAATATTATATATATATATATATATATAATAACTTGCTGTATATTAATAAAAAAATAACACACTCACCTAATGATGTTCGTGCAAGTCCCTCAACTTCATTAATTTTTTTTAATTATGTTGCAACATGCATATATTATATATACTATACATATATAAATCTATGTCCCACCGTTGGTGGTGGGGTGGTAAGGGTTTGGGGGGGTGAGGGGCAGGTCGCGGGGTCAAGTCCCTGGGCTTGCAGTTTAATGTAATTTTCTTCCTTGCGTCGTGTCCCGCTTTTGCGGTTGTACCCAATTTTTTTTATACATATACAAATCTATTTAGAAAAAAAATTAACTCACCCACTACGACGCACCCCCAACCCCTAATTATTATTTTTATAATTTTTTCATATTATATATATATATATCAATCATTTAACAATATATATATATATAATAACTTATTATATATTAATAAAAAAATAACACCCATCCAATGATGTTCGCGCACACCCCCAACCTCACTAATTTTTTTTAAATATGATGAAACTTGGATATTATATATATGTATATATAAAAACAAATATACTAATAATATATATATACATATATATATATATATATATGTATATATATATATATACATATTTCAATGATACGATAATATATATAAACAAAGTCATTAATATTATATATAAAGCTATTAATAATATATATCAATTAAGTGTGGCTTTTAAAATTTCATTAATAATATATATATATATATATATATATATCAATGATTTAATATTATATATATATAATAACTTGTTGTATATTAATAAAAAAAATAACACACTCATCTAATGATGTTCGTGCAAGTCTGTCAACTTCATTAATTTTTTTAAGTATGTTGCAACATGCATATATTATATATACTATACATATATAAATCCATTTAGAAAAGAAATTAACTCATCCACTGCGACGCATCCCCCAACCCCGAATTATTATTTTTATAATTTTCTCATATTATATATGTATCAATCATTTCACATTATATATATATATATATATATAATAACTTATTATATATTGATAAAAAAATAACACTCAACCAATGATGTTCGCGCACACCCCCAACCTCACTAATTTTTTTTTAAATATGATGAAACTTGAATATTATATATAGGTATATATAAAAACTATTCTACTAATAATATATATAAACAAAGCCATTAATATTATATATAAATCTATTAATAATATATATCAATTAAGTGTGATTTTTAAAAATCCATTAATAATATATGTGTGTGTGTGTGTGTGTCAATGATTTAATATTATATAATAACTAATTTTATATTAACAAAAAAAATAACACACTCACCTAATGATGTTCATGCACGTCCTCCAACCTCATTATTTTTTTTAAATATGTTGCAACTTGAATATATTATATATAAATTTATTTAGAAAAAAAATTAACCCACCCACTGCAGCGCACCCCCAACCCCTAATTATTTTTTTACAATTTTCTCATATTATATATATATATATATATATATAATAACTTATTATATATTAACAAAAAAATAAATAATTACCAAATGATATTCGCACACCCCCAACTTCATTAATTTTTTTTAAATATGATAAATCTTGCATATATTATATATACTATATATACATGTATAAATCTATTTAGAAAAAAAATTAACTCACTCTCTGCTGCGTGCCTGTTAAGGGTGTAATTTCAGTCCAGACAGGGCCGGGTCGGGCCTGCCCTGCAAAAAAATTAAAAAATGTTTAAAAAAATGTTTTAAATTAAACAAACGCTTAAAAATACTTTTCATAGATAAGTTAAAAAAATAAATGTAAATAAATGTTTTAAATAAATGATAAAAAACGTTTAAATAACAACACTTTAAACTCATCACCCACTGCTGCGCACCCCCCAATAACACATTAATTTTTTTTAATTTGTACATAATATATATAAATTCACAGACATGTATAAATCTATTTAGAAAAAAATAAAATATCCACCCACTGTAAAATGTTTTTACATAAAACGTGTTAAATGTTTAAAAAAATACATGTAAAAAATATGCGTTCAAAAAAACGTTTTAAATTAAACGTCTAAAAATAAATGTGAAAAAAACGTTCTAAACAAGTGTTAAAAAATGGTTTAAATAAAGGTTTAAATAAAAATGGTTTAAATAAAGGTTTAAATAAAAATGTTTAAAAAAGTTTTTAAAACAAACATTTAAATTAATTTTTTTAAAACAAACACTTAAAAAATACCTTTTACAATAAAATATGAAAAAAGTTAAATGTTTTAAAGAAATACTTGTAAAAAGCATGCGTTTAAAAAAATTCAAAAATGTTTTAAATTAATCATTTAAAAATAAATGTAAAAAAACGTTTTAAACAGATGTTAAAAAACGGTTTAAATAAAAATGTTTAAATAAAAAATATTAACAAACGCTTAAAAAATTATAAATAAGTTAAAAAAAATAAATGTAATAAATGTTTTAAATAAATGTTAGAAAAACATTTAAATAATAAGGCTTTAAACTCACCCACGTCAGCTGCGCACCCCTCATTATTTTTTTTACAATTTGCAAATAATATATATATATTCACAATATATAAATCTATTTAGACAAAAAACATATCCACCCACTGTAAAATGTTAATAAAAAATAAAATAAACGTTTTTACAAAAAACATGCATTAAAAATAAATGTAAAGAAACGTTTTAAATAAATGTTAAATAAATGTTTAAATAAAAAAATTTAAAAAAGAATTATTTTGAAAATAATAAAAGCTCACCATGGGCCCACTCGAAAAAGCCTAGCCCGGCCCGACCCCATGGTTTGGGCCGGCCCGAGGCCGGGCTCAGGCGGCCTCATGGGGTTGTTCGGGCCGGCCCGACCTGACCCGAATAGTGGTCATCGGCCCGACTCTTTGCATGGCAGGCCCGGCCCGACCAGGCCAAAATTACACCCTTAATTCCACACAACTGGACCACAATGTATTTATTTCTGATAACGGCTCAGGGGGATCTATTGTGAGATGCTCAATGATGACGTCTATGCAATCCCCCAACATAAAGGATGTATAGTGACCCTAGTACGTTGGTACAAAGATTTGATGCCTAGTGATGAACCCCTTGGGGGTGATTGGAAAAAATAGGTTTGATTATTTAAACTCTCAACATCAATCTATACGGTCTTTTCCCATATAGCTTGGTTATGAAATTATACTAAATCCAACCACATGACTATGATTTCTCTAACACTAATCATTTATGATGATGCAATTATATAAGTAAATTATAATGGATGAGAATGTGATCCTCGAGGGGTGGCTCTCGTATGCGAAGGTTCAATGTGGATCAACATGAGATTGTGATTCTTGAGGGGGTAGTCTCATATGTGGATACTCGATGAGAGTTAGTGCCCTGAGTAGGTGATGAGTTGGCATGTGATATCGGATATGGATACGTGTATACGAGACCCTGGAGTGGGTGTTTTGGCACATGAGTTTCCTTGAGATATTTGAGATGGGAACATAGAGGTGTTGCTCATGAGCTATGGATTATGTGAGTTATGACCTATGGGTTAGGCAAGAGAGCATAGTGCTATAAGATGCGACCTATGATATAGTTGAGCCAAGTATTGTGGATGAGTTATGGTATACGAGTGTAACTTGAGTGAGGGGTTAGCCGGGCTTGTGAGTGCCTTAGAGGCGAGGAGCATGGTTATATGCTTCAGTTATGAGACAATGCACAATAGGTGGTGCCAGATATGGTATAGGAATGATTATTCCTTGGAATTTCATAGAGAAGACACCTTGAGTGCTAATGATTTGGTATCAAGGTTTAGTTTTAAGGGTGGGACCGGTCAAGTTCCCGAACTTATTGAATTTGGATGTGCTTTTAGGAGCACTGTGAGAGCATGGGTGGATGATTGTGGTTTTTTGGAATCGAAGCCAGTTGATAGGTGGTTGTGTTGTAGGCCATGGAATAGGTGAAGTGCCTCAATTTTGAAGAAGAATACCAAGGGTGCTTCTGGTTAGACGAGAATGACATGTCGTCAAGCATGGTTAGTTGTTTTGGTGTGTGGACCAAAATAGTTGGTAACGTGCGACTCAGAGGAGCATGAGTTTGTTGATATTACATGGTGGTATTAGAGTGTTCAACCATTGGTTCAAATGAGAACAATATGGTATGCATCAAATACGCGTGGAACCATTTGAATGATGGGTCGATGAGAAGTCATTTGCAAGCAGAGAATATATGGAATTAATGGAACACGTGTGGGCTTGGTTGCCTAGGGATTTGATAAAATGGAGAAATGTCCCACTATACTAGAGGGGTCATCAAAGATGGATTGGGTGATGTGGAACAACGAAACCAAGGTTGTGCCTTGACATGTATTGATAGGAGGGCGTGGTGTCAAAATTGATAGTGGATGAGCATGGCTCAGGAGGAGCACCAAACTTGTGATGATGGAACCTATTGAGATTATGCTCAGGGAGAAGTATAAAAAAATCTATATGGTGTTGAGTAAAACATTGGATGGTTGAGTTTGCGACCCTCATTGTGATTGAAATTTCAATGATTTTTTGAGGGTGATGTTCTCATAAGCCAGAAAGAGGCAGCAATTGATATTTTGTGATTGGCGCTTGTGTATGAGTGGGATAATCACATCTAATCATTACATGTGATAGTGTACATAATGTGAGATATAGACGTATGACCCCATGTGGGTGGGGAAATGGGTGTAGTGGGACTGATCATAGGATGATCGATATAGCATTGGGATGCTAGTGAGCTGATGAGCTCGAATTATTTGGTGCCATGTCAAATACCAGTTTTGGGATTCAGTTGAGGTATTGGATAGAGTCCATGCATTGGAATTGGGCTCATGTTGATCTTGATGTGATCTGAGGGTGATTCGTGGGGGTGCAACATGATTTGTGACATGATTCGGGAGGTCAATCACAATTCCTCACATGATTTATATATATTTACATATATTATATATTAATATGTGTATACATATGTTATAATATATTGATAATATATATCAGTTTGTTAATACAGACACACTAATACACACACACAAACACATTATATAGATATATAAATATTCATATATTTGTATTTTAAATAAAATGGATATTAGTTTTTATTTTACTAAGTCTTATATATTGAGAAATATATTTTATATGTAAATATGGTTAATTATTTATTTATAAAATTAGATTTTTATGTGTGAATATAAAAAAATGTATATATTGTTATATATTTGATTATAAATAACAATACATTGTAAAAATTGATAAAATTTCAAATTCATAATATCAATATGAATGTAATCTCTAGGAAGAAATTCAATCTTCATTGAAAAAGGGAAAAAAGACCTCCTTAAACGAGGCTGAAAATCCATAGAAGGTTAAAAAAGCAGGGTACCCCGACTAAAAACTCGGTTTTGGAGGCCTTATGGGCCCTTTTTGGCCTTGAAAAACGTGACAAAGAGTTTATTTTGAGCCACTAGGGTGTAGAGCTCATCAAATGCTTTGATTTAATATGTGGTAGAGCCCAAACAGACACCCGGATCAAAAGTTATGGACATTTGAAGTTCGAGTTGGATTTTCAACTTATTTTAGATATTTATTTTATTTATTTATATTCAAATTGTTATTAAATTATTATTAATCAATAAAAATTAAAAAATTATTAATTAAAAATATTTTTTAAATTATTTCATAAACCTTTTTTACTAAATATCTTATATATTAAGTTTAAATTTCAATTTATCCTTATGTAAAACATATTTAAAAAGTATATATTATATTTATATCAATATAAATATATTTATATATTATTTTTAATGTTTTTTTGAAAGATACCCCCTTTATGATAGCTAGTAAAAAAGCACTGATGGGGGGGGGGGTCTTTATGCACTTTTAAGAAAACACTGATAAAAGTACCCCTTTTGTTAGTGCTTTTTTACTCGCGCTAATAAAGGATAGCGCTGCCCTTGCATCGATTTTTGGTAGTGTCATTATAAAAAAACACCGATAAATGGTCACCTTTATTAGTGTTTCTTTTAACGCCGATAACTACCACATCTATTATCATCACTGATAAAAAGTGACCATCATAAAAAAATTATATATTATTAAAAATCATATTTTAATATAAAAAATATTTCTATTGATATATATATATATAATATTTGATTAAATATGATTTATATAATAATATATATGTATTTACACTTGATGTATAATATATTTAGCGAAAAAATGGTTTATAAAATAATTAAAAAAGTATTAACTAATATTTTTCTAGAAAATACCGATCAATAAAATTTAACAACAATCCCATGATAGAAAATATCAATAAACCAATTAATCTCTTAAATAAGCTGAAAAGAGGACTTGAACTTCAAACGAACATAACTTTTGATCAGAGCGTCCATTTGGGATCCACAATACGTCAAATCAAATATTGCGAAGTGATCTATGTCATGTTGTCATAAAGAACCATGATCATAGTTTTTTTCTCAAAAAAATCCCGAAAGACCTTCAAAACTGAGTTTTTAGTTGGGATACCCTAATTTTTTAAATATCTAATTTAATTTTAGATTTGTTTAAGAGGGTATTTTTCTCTTTTTTTTTGATGGAGGCTAGATTTATTCATAGGTATTACTTTCATATAGATATTATGGTATTCAAATTTTATCATTTTTCATATTGTAGTGTTATATATATATATATTTGTATATATTTACATATAAAAATTTAATCGTATAAATAAATATTCAAACATATTTACATGTAAAATATATTTTTAAATATATTAACCATATGGAAAAACTTATTATCCATTTTATTTAAAATAAAAATGTGTGAATATGTATATACTATACAGATGCATATATAATGTATATATATAAATACATGTCTCTGTATGTCTGTATTAACAAACACATATATATTTATGTATATATTCTAATAATATGCATTGGAGCTTGTGATGGATATCGAACTGGTGTGTCGTGAATACCTTTTCTGGTAGGAATTCTAGGTTACCAAGGATATGAGATTGTTATTCTTGGTTTTTGATTTTCTGGTTGCATGAATTCACCCAGTATAATGCACATGAGTTTTGAGATTTATGATTTATGATTTATTAGTCTTTGGTTCTTGGACCAGAGGCAAGAGATCTTGTACATGAATCTTATTTGGCACATATTATTCACATGAAATATGTCTATCTATGTGTGATTTTACTAACGATTTACAATTTAGTTGTTGAAAGTGACAACAACAACCTATACAACATTTTACCATATAGATTGGTGGTTACATTCCACTCAATTGGACCACAATGTATTTATTTCTGATAACAGGTCATGAGGATCTATGGTGAGATGCTAAATGATGAAGACTATGTAGTCCCTCAATGTAAAGGATGTATAGTGACCCTAGTAGGTTGGTATAAGGATTTGATGCCTAGTGATGAACCCCTTGGGGGTGATTGGAAAAAATAGGTTTGATTATTTAAAGTGTCAACAACAATCTATACAGTGTTTTCCTATATAGCTTAGTTATGACATTATACTAAACCCAACCACATGACTATGATTTCTCTGACACTAATCCTTTTTGATGATGTGATTATATACATAAATTCTAATGGATAAGAATGTGATCCTCGAGGGGTGGCTCCTGTATGCAAAGGCTCAGTGTGGATCAACATGAGATTGTGATTCTTGAGGGGGTAGTCTTGTATGTGGATACTCAATGAGAGTTAGTGCCCTGAGTAGGTGATGATTTGGCATGTGATATCGGATATGGATGCATGTATATGAGACCATGGAGTGGGTGTTTTGGCACATGAATTTCCTTGAGATATTTGAGATGGGAACATAGAGGTGTTGCTCATGATCTATGGATTATGTGAGTTATGACCTATGGGTCAGGCAAGAGAGAATATTGATATAATATGCGACCTATGATATAGGTGAGCTAGGTATTGTGGATGAGTTATGGTATACCAGTGTAACTCGAGTTAGAGTTTATCTGGGCTTGTGAGTGCCTTAGAGGCGAGGAGCATGCTTATATTCTTCAGTTATGAGACAATGCACAATAGGTGGTGCCAGGTATGGTGTAGGAATGATTATTCCTAAAAATTTCATAGGGAAAACACCTTGAGTACTAATGATTTGGTATCAAGGTTTAGTTTTAAGGGTGAGACTAGTCAAGTGCCTGAGCTTATTGAATTTGGATGTGCTTTCAAGAGCACTGTGAGAGCATGGGTGGATGATTTTGGTTTTTGGAATCGACACCAGTTGATAGGTGGTTTTGTTGTAGGCCATGGAATAGGTGAAGTGCCTCAATTTTGAAGAAGAATGCCAAGGGTGCTTCTGGTTAGATGAGAATGACATGTCATTAAGCATGGTTATTTGTTTTGGTGTGTGGACCAAAAGAGTCGGTAATGTGCGACTCATAGGAGCATGAGTTTGTTGATATGACATGGTGGTATTAGAGTGTACAACCATTGGTTCAAATGAGAACAATATGGTATGCACTAGATACACATGGAAACATTTTAATGATGGGTCAATGAGAAGTCATGTGCAAGATGATAATATATGGAATTAATGGAACACGTGCAGGCTTGGTTGCCCAGGGTTTTGATAAAAAGGATAAATTTCACACTATACTACAGGGGTCATCAAATATGGATCAGGTGATGTGGAACAACTTACCCAAGGTTGTTCCTTGGCATGTATTGATAGGAGGTCATGGTGTCAGAATTGATAGTGGATGAGCATGGCTCAGGAGGAGCAGAACACTTGTGATGATGGAAGCTATTGGGGTTATGCTCATAGAGAAATATAATAAAATCTATATAGTTTTTAGTAAAACATTGGATGGTTGATTTTGTGACCCTCATTGTGAATGAAATTTCAATGATTTTTTGAGGGTGATGTTCTCATAAACCGAAAATAGGCAACAATTGATATTTTGTGATTGGCGCTTGGGTATGGCCGAGATAGTCACATCTAATCATTACATGTGATAGTGGACATAATGTGAGATATAGGCGTATGACCCAATGTGGGTGGGGCTGTGGGTGTAGTGCTACTGATCATAGGATGATTGATATGACATTGGGATGCTCGTGTGCTGATGAGCTCAAATTATTTGGTCCCATGTTAAATACCAGATTTGGGATTCAGTTGAGGTATTGTATAGAGTCCATACATTGGAATCAGGCTCATGTTGATGTTGATGTGTTCTAAGGGTGATTATTGGGGGGGGGGGTGAAACATGATTTGTGACATGATTTAGGATGTGAATCATGATTCCTCACATGATTTAGGGGTGAAATGTGATTCATGATGTGATTTAGGGGGTGAAACATGTGATGAATCATAGCGATGGTGATAGTTGGGATGAAAATACTTTGGGAACCAAGGTAAGTTGGTCCCATGGTTTTAGGTATGAGTGGGACCCTATGTGTGGGGGTTGTAAGTGAAAATGATGATTTGGATGTATGTGTTCTTTTGAGGATGTGTTGGAGGGTGTGGTCGAGCGTCTTCGGGTAAATAGACCAAAGGAGGTATAACTGGTGTTTTTTCATGATTTGGTTATGGTGATATAGAGACCTAAAAGAGTAGGTTATTGAACCTCAAGAATTGTGTTTTGGTAGGTTATTTTGATGGTGGAGGGAACCATGTATTGAGAATTAGCCTTTATGAGTTAAGGCCTATGGTGGGAAGCACTATAAACCTAGGGATGAATAGATTTATGAGACCATGGTGTCTCTGGTTAGATGGTCATGGGTAACTGTAGTCTATATGTTTTAGTAATGGTGATGAGTGGTGGATCTTATTTTGATTAATAATACGCCTTGTGTTTGATGTTTCCTAGAAGAAGCTCGTTCGACATTCCAAAGTAAAACATGATGAGTTGATCATGAATTGATGAATTTATTTGTTCAAGATGTGTGGTTAAGTAGTTGATGAAACTTCTCAGGGATGATAAGTACTAAGGTGAGGATGTTATAACACCCCACATCTTTATTGGGCGTGAAATTCTAGGGGAATTTGAATTTTTGAGTTGGTGGATGATTTATTTTGACAATTAGGGATCAAAATGGGATCCTAAGAGTTTTATGTATTAAATATATTTTTTTGGATGATGTTTAAGATTTGGTGGAGGGACCATGTGATAGGTTTTGTATGATCATCAAATGACCATTTATAGCAGAATACAACCCAAAAAACAGGTAGATCTATCTTCAAGAATCAACATAATAAATAATACAAAAATAGAGGACCTCATATTCAAAAGTTTTAGAAATCATTTCCTTCTCTCTAGAAGAGAATTCTGGAGGGAGATCACAAGGTGCAGTGAACGCAAGAACCCCA
The DNA here is from genome assembly GCA_963277665.1 of Viscum album. NCBI lineage: Eukaryota > Viridiplantae > Streptophyta > Magnoliopsida > Santalales > Viscaceae > Viscum > Viscum album. Next base: position 1,826,747,057 of record OY728147.1, read on the forward strand.
CCCCTATGGTGACACTTCTACTAATGTATCTATGATAGTATCATGAAGATAACCAAGAAATTGAAGGGGTTCTAGTGCATTCTCAAGTGAGATAAACAATTCTTCACAAAGAAGAAAGATTATCAGAGACTCATATGGATCACATACCACACACCAACATGAGGGGATCTCATCCTCTAATATAGGCGAAGCCCAAGGCATCTAAAATACATAACACATCTCATGTGTTACTTCCCATTGGTTATAATTCATTGAAAAATTTCAATGAATTAATAAAAATCCATTAATCCATGTAACTGATGAATAAACCATTAGTAGAAAAATAATATATATATATATATATATATATATATATATATAATTTCATGCATTGTATGCCTAAATAATACATGCATCAAATGAATATATTATATGTAGACCATATATAATATCCAATATATTATATGTAAATATATCTCATGCATCATATTTATGTGTAAATACATACCATGAATTTACATTTTAGTGCACATCCAATAATATCCCAGTTGCACTAAAATACCACAAGGTCTATATGTAAAACTTTACAACTATTTATAAATCTATCCAAACTCTTTTGGATATAGTTTTTCATCAAACTCTCTTCATTTTGAACAAAAATTTTGTCCAAAATTTTATCATTATCCAAGGGTCTAACTATGTGACCCAACAATCCATAGAAAAATTGATAACAACTATGGAATCCAAATTTCATAAATATAAACAAAGAGCAGCTTTTAGAAAATCATTAGTGCTACTCAAGCTACTAAGGGGTCTAGCGTGATCTTCATCAAACATACTCATATCTCTATACAAACATTTCCACCATAAAATGTATTATATACACCACATGTATCCTATATAATCCCTTTGTCTATGACATAGAGTGACCACTATACGTGGAACATGTAAATCTAGTATTGGACTCTTATCATTTCTCAATTCTCTAAAAAAGAATGACCAAGTTAATAAATGCATCACATGTTATTCATTTATCTGATAAGTACATCACATGTCACTTATCCAAGTAGTTGGACACATCATATGTGAACTAACGAAGCATGTCCATGAATTTCCTCAATATGATTCAATCAAGGGACATATGTATTTTCTTGTCATACAAGTGAAAAAATCTCATATTGGTTGCACTTCGACCGACAACATGATCAACAACATACCCAACCACACCCAGATTACCTATGTTCATATGTTGACTTGTGTAAGTAGGGTATCAAAGTATTAAGGTTCTCATTCTAGGTATCTCTCAAATATAAGTTAATAAGTATTGATAATAAAAATACACCCCTAAGTATATCTATGTCCATATGACATTCAATGATATATACTTTCACGAATCAGTCCAAGTAACAAGTCTCTATTTTTACCTAAAAAATCTATTCTTCATATCTCATGAACAACCCTTTATAATTGATACAAGAATCAATTCAGATAACCTTTACATATCATCACAACCTATTATACTCCATGATGATCATCAGTTAGGGACAACTCAAAGTTTGTACTTTAAGGGGATATTTATCATTCATCTGTTCATGTAAAATAAATTGCAGTACACATGAATGAATGATAAATAGAGATTTCCTTTATTATAAATGCTTGATATGTTTGCAACCATTAAAAATAATATCTTTAGAGATTCTAAATGAATTTCATGTTGTTTTTTTTAGAAATAGTTTTTGAACATTACATCCATATGTAATTCTTGTCCCATCTCTATATGGCCATTGGATAAAATACTCTCACAGACCTCTCAGTGAGTAACATTTAAGATGAAAGATAATTTGAATAAAGATGATACTTAGGGATCATATTACTTAAGTTCAAATATTTTAACCTATATTCAAACTCCTTAACTTAATAACATCAAATGTTATAATGTTATCTCTTATTGTCTACTTAGAACTCTTTTGAAGTACATCATCATCATCTTTGGAGTCCTTTCCATCAAAATTTTTCCTTGAAATATTTTTTAAATAATGTAACTATTTACATTATCACTTTATCATCACATCCTAAAATATTTTAGGATAAATGATATCTAATTTATACATTTTTTTTATATTGGTTGGTTTAAGACTTTATAGAACAGTGATGTTCACATGTTATAGTAAATAAATTTAATTATATATTTTTTTTAATTACCATCACATATCATAAAATTTATTAGAATATTAAATGAAGAATCACTAAAATTTTAGACCGGTATAATTCTTTAGTTAACAGTGATATTCACAGTCTCACAGTAACTAAATGTAACTACTTACATTTTTCTATACTGTCAAATATCCTAATTATTTAGGATATAAAGTAAATAACCACTTAAAATAAAATGGGTACAATATTATATTTGTTAATTTTTAACTTCTCTAAGTCTAAAAATATTCCCACTATCCTATTAGATATCATATTATATTCATAATATCTTTATTAGACTCAACACAAACTACTTTTTGTTTTATAAAATAACATTTATTTTCTTTTAGTAGGAATATTTTAATAAATAAGTAATTGTTTCCATATGATATATAGTATTCTATGTGTTTGGAACCTTTCCTTTTGAAAAGAATAATTTATTAAAATCTATCACTAATCAATGGTGGGAACACATTCCCACATATTTTAACAAATACTTAGATAAACATTTTATCCTAGATAAAACTCTTTTATCCATATCTTATTCTCAAAATATGTTATAGAAATTGATGAATCATAAACCATGTGTAACACCCCCAAGTTTCAGGTAAATGACCATTTATTTATGTATTTTGAGTCTATATAGTTATTGGGTTAAGTTTTGTAAGGTTATAAGTGGTTTTGTCTTGTCTTGGAGGCTTTTCTGGAGGTTCACGATTAGTAGAAACTGTAAAGAATCTCCAGGAAACCATGTAAGGGAAGACAACAAGCACTAAGTAAGAGTACAATTTTGAAAAATTATGTGAATTTCTAGAATAAACTATGCATCTTAAAATATAGAAAAATCATGGTTGGTGCATGGTTTTTCTAACTATGCAAGCCAACTATGTGAGGTGTGGTCTTAAGACAGTAGCACCACACAGTTGGCGCACAGTTTTCCAAACTGTGCAGCCTAACCATGCGGTGTATAGTTGGACCTCCTTAAATTGTGGATCTTATCTGAATTAAGAATTTTAACCATATTTTTTTCCCCTAATCCCTCCATAAACCAAATTCCATTTTATCCCAAGGTGTGAGAGATGATCCCCTTTGACCCATGAGTGATCCTTAAGCGAATCAAAGAGCATTGGAGGCCCGAATTCATCGGTGAATACCCATTCTTCCTTTTTCTTCTTAGATCCAAGGTTATTATCACTCTTGGAACCAAATATCTATTCCATTATGGATATATCTATGTGTTATTAATGGTTTTATGATGACATATTGTGGGATCTAGTGAAGGGAACATGGGTTGTGATCAGATCTTGAAGTTTTGTTGTGTCGTTCTTCATTTTTTCCAACCATTGTAAGGTAGGTGAATTCTAGATTATGTCCACTTAATTTAGAACTTGAAGGCTTAGTTTTAATTAAAAATTTTTATTGAAATTTTGATTAAATCCTTGTGCGATTCTTGGTGGAAATACCTATTAGTATTGGATTTGGAAAATTGTGGGAAAATTTGTTGGATTTCAGAAAACCCATTTTGGTTTTTAATTTTAAAATGTTGATTTTAAAATTATGGTTTTTTTATTCATGGGAATTTTTTGTTGAAATTATTTAAATAAATAAAGGTTTTTATAATGGTTTTACATGTATTTTTTCATACATGGTTGGTGTGAGTTCATTTACATTAGACATGACCCTGTAGATGGGGTGTGTGTTATTGGGGTATATGGTATTAAAAACCTCATGGAAAATTTGTGGATTGACAAGAGACCCTCATGAGTATGAAACTATCACCTAGGAATAAATGGTGTGTTTGGATACATGGTTATGGGTATTCCAAATGATTACAAAAAGGTTTAGGATTGTTAATGATTTCCTTAGAAAATTGTTATGGTTTATTATTTTGTTTATGTTTTGAGTTGTATTTTGTTTTTATCCATCATAGAGTTGTTTTATTGGTTTTTTCATGTAGTTTGGATGTTTTATCTTTCAAATGGAATTTTTTTCCCCAAATGTTTTTTGAGGCCCTTGGAATTTATTTTCAGCCTTTGGTGTATTGGGGATGTCACCTAAGGCCTAGTAGCTCCCTTGAGACTTATTAATCCAATGAGGAAGGGAGGGATGTTATAAATGGTACCATACTGTTAGATCCTTGACATAGTAAATAATATCATATTTTTTTATCCTTAACATAATAAATGGTACCAATCTTGGTCGATACGTCTATCTTTTGGGACAAATTGTGTTAGTTTTGTTTGGTCTTGGAGTTTGAAATGGTATCACTCTGTCTCTTAGGATGGTAGTTAGGAGATAGAATTTTAAAAAATTGAAATGTAAATAATAAAAATGCATAACTATCCTATTTATGCTGAACTTAAAGTTACTAGGATTCTTGGGTACATGAGTGTTTTAATACACTTCTAGGTGAGTTTTCACCTCATCATCATGGGTTTGGCTGATGAGAGTTGCATTACATGTATTGAAAGCAATAATTCATAATAGGAATGCATTGATCATTTTGAGTTAAATAGTTTATGAAATAGGCAAAATGTATTGATTTTTGAAAATAGTGAAAATGGTTGATTTTGAAAAGCATGATTATAGTATTTTAAAAAATATTTACAATTTTTACAATGGTTGAATTATGGAAGACTATGATATTGTATGTTTTGATATGATAAATTGGAATTTATAAGCCTTAAATTTGTAATGAGTGAGACTAAATGGTTTTTGTTTGGGTTATAGTGAATGGAACAAGGTAGGAATAATAGAAATCAACCAGAGGAAGCTGCTAAGAATGTAGTTGAACCTAAGACATAGATGAACCAATAGTTGGTCCAAAGCATTGTCCAGGATTTTTAGGTCATAGATAAAGGTAATAGGAATGATGAACCTTGGAAAGTGAACCATTTGGTTCAGTTCCAAAAGCAAAATCAACCCATATCTTGGGGGGATCCTGAGATGGAAAAATCATAATCATGGATGAATCATATGAATCTGGTCTTTGATTTCCTTTGGAAACCAATAAAACTGAAAGTAAAGTTAGAAATGTATATGATAAAGTATTTGGAATGCCAGTGGTGAGAATTAGTAGTTTTGGATAAATTGGACCAATACATGTCATTAGAGTATTTTGCAGAATTTTTTAATAAGAAATTCTATCCTATCACCTTTCATATTTCTAGAAAAATGGACTTATTTAGTTTGAAGTAAGATAATCTCTTAGTGATAGAGTGTGAAACTAAATTTATGAATTTAGTCCACTTTTATCTGGAATTTTATATAAGTGAATACTTAAAAGGAACACATTTTTGACTCAAGGTTGAGGCCATATACTATCTCAAATATTTCCATTCTTTGTATAATGGATTATAGAGAAATGGTCAATAGAGGGATGGTTTCAGAAAGGTATATCTTGGGAAATATGGTTGGAGGGAGAATGTTTATTTCTATGGGAATAGGTGGGAATACTAATGCTCGGAACAAGTGGAAGAGGGAAACTTAATTCCAGAGTGGTGGTGCAATTTAGAATCATACCATGGGACCAGTAAACATTCCTCATTAACAAAAAAGTAAGTTTGGATGTTTTCAATGCGGTTCTATAAATATGACTTATGTTTGGGGTAACACCAATTGTGAGTTTGAAAGGAATATATTCCTAATATAGCTCTAAAAATAAGATATAGACATTATGAGTATTTGGTTATGCCTTTTGGTCTTATGAATGCACCCACTATCTTTATGGAATTGATGAATTGAATCTTTTAGAAGTATCTAGATTCCTTTGTGGTGGTGTTTATTGATGATATACTAGTGTATTATAGGAAAAAATTGGATTATGATAAATAATTGTCTATATAGTTGGGTATCTTATGGAATCATTTTATGTATTCCAATTTATCATTGTATGAATTCTGGATATAAGAGGTATATTTCCTTGGACATAACATTTATGAAAAAGGTGTTTCTATAGATATTAAAAAGATAGAAGCTGTTATCTATTGGAAACCACCCAAGAATATCTTTGAGATATGTAGTTTCCTTGTATTAGTAGGATACAACATATGTTTTATATGTGATTTCATTTTAAATGTGATTTTCCATGTTTGGAATCATCAATGATAGTTTCGATAAGAAAAGGCATTCCTTTCCAATGGAATGAGAATGCCAAAAATCATTTCAATAACTTAAGGCTATAATTAAATCAGATCCTATCCTCATATTTATATAGTTTGTATAGGGCTATATAGCCTATTGTGATGTATTATGATCTGAATTGGGTTGGGTTATCTTGTAGGGAGATAATGTTGTTGCTTATGGTTCACGATAGTTATAGTTTCATGAGAAGAACTACCCAACACATGATTTTGAAATAGATGTTGTGGTCCATGATTTGAAGACTTGGAATCATTATCTATTTGGTGAGAAATTCACAATGTTTACAGATCATAAGAGTTTAAAACAAATTTTCTCATAAAGACATTTCAATTTAAGGTAGCATAGATGAATGTAGTATGTACAGATGATTGAATTAGACTTGATGTATACACCAGGTAAAGGGAAATCTATGGTAGATGTATTGAGCAGGAAGTCATTTACTCAATTGGCTAAAGAGGCTTCAGACTAGTGAAAACTAATGCCAGTTATAGGGGATATGTATCTAGATTTCTCAAACCAAGGTGATGTTTCAGTTTTCTTTCTAGTTTCATATGTTCTTGATTTGGTTGAGAAATTTAGAAAGGATCAAACATCTAATCCTAAATTTGTTACTTTGATGTAAAAACTCAATGGTGGGGAGACTATTGAGGGATGGTGAAGTTCCAAAGATCAAATAACAACTGAGGGGGGGGGGGGGGTTGAATTAGTTGTTCACTTTTTATAAGTTTCAAAACTTCTAGAAACTTAACCCCTAAAACCCGTAAAGATTTATATCCTTATCAACCTTTAGTAAATAATCATGCATTCAAATGTAGGAAAGAAAGAAAAGAACACAAGATTTAAAAGTTTTGGCCTCAATGTGATAACCTATATTCTTACCATAGCCACTCCCATGAGTCTATATAAATCTACTATTATGAAGAAGTGAATACAACTTGTGCCAAATCCTATTAGACACCTTCTATCTTTTGATAAGAAAGATTATATTGAATCCCACCAGTTTACAGTGTTTTCTTATAAAAAATTGAGACATGCAAAAGAATAACAAATTTGTTACATATTCTCCACAAATGATCAGTCCGAATCCTCAATCTTATTTAGATGAGTCCAATTTTCTCTGTACTATAATGATGGTTATGATTTTTATCTACTAAAAAACTCAATAAAAATATTATTTAATAAGGTGGGAACTTTTCACTTCAAATTCTCCAGCACTCTTCCTTTTGTGCATATGTAAAAGTTACAAATAAACAAATGATCTGAGCAAGTATTTATCGGAAACTCAAAAAACCAAAGGTAGGAAACTTGAAATATTTCCCGCTTCCTTAAATCTCAAAACTCTACAAATATCTCACATTTAATGTTCAATCTTTGACTTCTTCAAACCTCCTTAAATTTCTCCAAGATTTATAAAAAATTTAAATTCAAGTTTGACTTCTAAAACTCTTAATATATTTCTCAGTACAATAATGCTAGATCTTGAGTCTGATTTTATAAGAATGATAAAGTTGTATATTGGTTCTGATTTTCTATATATGATCAAGCTGAATCTTGATTTTGACTTTTTGAGTATGATAAATCTGGATCTTGGTTCTGATTTTTCCAAAAAAAGGTTCCGATTTACTTAGAATCTTGGTTCTGATTTGGTCAGAAAACTGGTTCCGATTTACTCAGAATCTTGGTTCTAATTTTCTCAGAAAACTGGTTTTGATTTGTTCAGAATCTTGGTTCTGATTTCCTTAGAAAACTGGTTCTGGTTTTTCTTATAATCTTGGTTATGATTTTCTTAGAAATTTGGTTATGATTTTCTTAGAATCTTGGTTCCAATTTTCTCAGAAAAATGGTTCTGATTTTCTTATAATATTGGTTCTGATTTTCTCTAAAATATGGTACCAATTTTCTCAGAATCTTGGTTCCGATTTTCTTAGAATATTGGTTCCAATTTTCTTAGAAAAATGGTTCTGATTTTCTTATAATCTTGGTTCCTATTTTCTCAGAAAACTAGTTCTGATTTTCTCAGAATCTTGGTTCCAATTTGCTGAATGTTCCTTCTATTTTTCATAATAAGAATGTTGGATATGATTTTCTAAAGATTATAGATCTGATTTTCAGAATAAGAATGTTGGAATTGATTTTAGCTTCTTTTTAGTGATTCTAATTTCTTCAAACCTCACCACTATTTCTTAAAAATATTTTATCATGAAAGTTTTCATGATTTGTGAGAACTTATTGATCAAAAAAACATTATCTGATTTTGTTTAGAATGTTTTAAAAACTTTATAACTTCTTACTTCTCAATATTCATCAATTTCTTCTTTCAAAACTCTTTTGCAACAAAAATACTTCTTCATTCAACAACTTCTATCTCAAAAAATTTTTTCTTTCTAACTTATCAACTTCATTCTTCCTGGATAAAAAAACATTCTTATACAAAAAAGGTTAGTTTTCAGCAAATACAATAACTTTGTTAAAATAATTTATCACAAAGGTAATTCAATATCCCCCTTTGGATTCTTTGACAAACCTCATTAACAACTTTTCCAACTCTAATTTTTTTTCACAACTCATATTTTTCAAAAAACTCAATTTTTTTCTTTTATCAAAACATATCCTTTCTCAAAAGAGAGTGTCCTGACACCACACTACTGGAAAAAGTAATTCTTTAAAGGAATTCCATCCATCAGTGGCAAACAAATTTTGTGTCCATGTAAAGATAACTGCATGTCACTTTTCTTCTCCTCTCAATCTTATCTTTTCCTTTATCACTTTTCCTTTTCTCTACCCCATTATATGATAACCAAATATTTAGTTTAAAAAAAAGTGAAAGATAAGTAAAACTTCTTACAAAGTAGAAAGTTGTTACTTTATCTCCCCCTTGGTCAACATAATCCAAATAACAGTGGGGGAATTTCCTTTTGAGGTTTAGGAGGACATGAGAGGAGGATGAATATGAAGTTACAACCTCAATTCAAAAAAACTTTCCTTTTAAATTTCTTTTGAAAAGATATCATCAATCTGATACTTTGTTGAAATGTATTCTAGAAAAACATTTCTAGAAACAACTTTATCTTTTATAAAGTGAAGCTTTCTATTAATGTGTTTTGATCTTTAATGTTATAAAATATTATTATAAAGATCAATTGAACTTTGATCATCACAAATTATCTTCAATGGTTTATAAACCTTTACTTTCAAATCTTCCAATTGAACTTTCATCCACAACATTTGACCACAAGCCTGAGTGGCTGTAACATATTTATATTCGGATGTGCTCAAAGTTATTGAAATTTGTTTCTTACTATGAAAACTCACACAACATTCACCTAGAAAAAATTTTCCTCCTAATACTGACTTTCTATCATTGCAATCTCCAACCCAATCAGTATCATTATAACCAAGAAAATTCATCTCATAATTTCTTTTGTATAACAACCAATGTAAAGTTGTTCCTTTAACATATCTCAGAATCCTCTTTTCTACCAAAATATGTGATTCTTTTATATTACTTTCATACATGGAACATAAATTCACAACATAAAAAATATTAGGCCTTAAAACTCTAAGGTAAAGAAGAGTTCCTTTCAGATTTCAAAAATCTTTATGATTCACACTTATTCTAGATTCATCTTTACTCAACTTTGTGCTCACTTAAATAGGAGTTGAAACTTATTTGGTTTCATCCATCCCAAAATTATTTAACAATTCCCTATCACACTTTACTTGAGATAAGAAAATATATTTTTCCTTTTGTTGAACTTGTAATACAAGGAATAAAGTTAATTATACCAACATTTACATTTCAAAATTCTTCTTCATTTCTTTAGAAAACTCTTCATAAACATTTTATTCATCCCCAAAAAAAATTATATCATCCATATAAACAATTACAATTAAAGTTCTAGAGTCAACATCTTTCACATATAATTTTCTATAAACTTTTACTTTAGAAAATTTCATCATTTTAAAACAATTTTCAAGATTCAAATACCAATAATGTGGATCCTATTTTAGCCCATACAAATATTTCTTCAATTTACAAAATTTGTTTTCCTCCTCATCAAGTATAAACCCACAAGGTTACTCAATGTAAACTTCTTCCTCAATCTCACCATTTAAGAAAGTTGACTTTACATCCATCTGATAGAATTTGTAATTCTGATGAGCATCCATTGCAAGAAACATTCGAATAGTTTCTATCATTGCAATGGGGGAAAAGGCTTCATCAAAATCCACACCTTCCACCTATGCATATCCTTTACAAACATATCTTACTTTGTTTCTTGAAACTTCTCAATGATTATTCAATTTGTTTCTATAAACCCACCTGGTTCTGATTACATTTTTATTTACTATCCTTGGAACAAGTTCCCATGTTTCATTCTTCTCAATCTGATCCAACTCTTCATTAATAGCATCCACCCATTATTTATGTTTAATAACCTCTAAAACTGATTCTAGTTCAAGTTTTGAGATAAGTGAACTATGATTTTATAATCTCAACTTCCTTCTGGTCTGAACTGGAGCCTTATGATTCCCAATAATGTTTTTGGATTCAATATGTTTTTGTAAGGTAGGAAATTTTAATGTTTCTTTCCCAGCTATAATTTCCTCATCACACGATTCTTCTGAATCTTGACAAGAATGTTTTGAATTACTTTCACTATTATTGGAAATATCCAATTTATTCTCCTCATCTTTCTCAATAATATTTGTTAAGGAACTTTTATTTTCAATTACATTCACATCATATGATTCTATCAACTTTTGTAAACATTTGTTCCAAAATTTGTAACTTATTCCATTTGGTGAATAACCCATGAATGTTCCTTCCTTAGCTTTCTCATCAAACTTTCCCAAATCTGGATTTTTGACCTTGAGAAAACATGGACTTCCAAAAAATTTTAAAGTATTTCAATGAAGGTTTTTTGTTATACCACATTTCATAAGGAGTCATTTTGGTTTATGGTCTCAACAAGCATCTATTTTGAACATTTACAACAATACTAATAGCTTATCTCCAAAAGAATTTTGAAATTTTGTATTCTGCTAATGTACTTCTTCCCATCACTACCAAGCTTCTATTATTTCTTTATGATACTCCATTTTATTGTGGAGTATAGGTAGCACTATATTGATGTTTTATACCATTTTTTCTCAAATAATCTTCAAAATCATTGTTTTTGAATTCGATACAATTATCTATTCTAAACTTCTTGATGAAAACCCCCAATTCTTTCTCGACATATTTTCTGAAGAATTTGACCATTTCAATAGCCTCTGACTTATGATTTATGAACATGATGTTTTTCATATGAGTGAAATAATCAATAAAAGTGATAAATTATAAGTCTTCTTTTGTTGATTGATGTCTCATCGATCCACATAAATTGGAATGAATAATCTCAAGTGGTTTGGTAAATTGAATCTCAACTCTTTTATGACTTTTTTAGTCATATTTCCTTTCCAGAAAGTAATAAAAACTTATTCATCTATTCTTTTCAATTATGGAAAATTCAAAACTACATAAAATTTAGAATGTTTATTCATGTTTTTCTGCCCAAGGTGGACAAGTATTCAATGACAAAACTTGTTTTCATCTTCAGTACTCAAGCAATAAGAGTTATTGAATTCTTCTATTTGATAGAGATTCCCACTGGTTTTTTCTCCTTTTGTAATGAATTTTACATATTTCATACTTTTGATGACACATGAATCCTTTCTGAAGATTACTTCTTTTACATCATCACAAAGTTGACTTAAACTAAGTAAGTTATGTTTTATACCATCAATAATTAAAACTTCCTTAGATTTCAATTTATCTGCTTCAATATCTTCCATTCCAATTCCTCTTATTTTTAAGGAACTATCATTTCCAAAAGTAAATAATCCTCTATCATGACTTTCTACACATTTCAAGATTTTTATATCACCTATCATATGTGAATAAAAAACACTATCAAGTATCCATGTTCCATTTCTCTTACTTGATTTCAAAGTTGTCTTAACAACAAAAGATCTTTCCTCAACCTTCTTATTTTTATTTTTCTTTTCTTTTCTATTATAAGAAACTTGTTATGGAAGGAGTGTCATAAATATTTTGTCATGATGACCAGACTTATCACATCTTCCAAAAACTTATTCCAAACATTCAAATTGATTATTTTTTGGAATGTTTCTAACATCTTGAAAATTCACCTTTTCAAATTCCTGTAAGTTAGGAAAGTTACTCATTCGTCTTTCACTATTTATTATATTTTTCGCAAAACTTATTTTGGGTAAATATAAGTTGATAAAAAAATTATAATCTATGTGCCCATATATTACACAACATCAAAAATAGACATAAAATCTAGATTTTCTATTCAAGAAAGATCTTTCTATATAAAAACTTTGTTGAGGTTGGTAACTTCTTTTAGCTCTAACATGCTCAGGATGTGGACCATCTTTTATTTTTAGTGAGTTTTATAATATTTTAGAATTTATAGGTTTATTACTTACTTTCTCCACCCAATATTTACTTATACTTTTTCTAGAACCTAAAATGTTAACAGAATCAGATGAAACATTATTTTTGGTAAGTGAAGATTTCACCTGATTCTCGTATTGATCCTTTTCATCAACTTTAGAAGTCTCATATTTTACTTCTAAATATTTATTGAAGTTTTCATTCATCTTAATCAAGGTACTTTAAGACTCAAGAAGTTTTTATTTCAACTTGTTAACCTCTTATTCCTTAGCTTCCAACTTCTTACTAAGATATTCAATCATCTTTCCCTATTCAACAATTCTTTGTTTGTAACTTAAAATATCCTGAATATATTCATCCTCCTTCTTAATGACATCTTTTCTTCCATAAAATTTTTTTTCATGATATTTCTTCATTACTCTAATTTATTTCTTGAGAGTTTTGTTTTTCACAATACATGAAACAAGTTCGGTTCTGAGCTAAAATTCTCTATAAGATTCTTCACCACCTTCTTCACCATCTGAGGAATCTTTTGTTTTCTCAAATTTTTCAATGAAGGTTCTAAATTTTCTTAAAATTTCATCTTTCGATGAAATGTTGTTAGTTGTGTTCAATTCAACTTTCTTACTCAAAATACTTCTTTTGTTTCCAGTAAAATTCTTCTTATATCTGTTAGAAGACTTTTTTTCTTTATCATTTTTATTCCACTTCTTCCATTGAGTTTTTTCATTAGAATCATCTTGACATTATACAACTTTATTCTTAGTTAAATTCATAGAAAAGTTTCCAATTCCACCACACTCAAAAAAAAATAGAGAAAGTTTACCTCCATACTTTATTATTCCTCTTTGATAGTTATTGGATATAAGAGATGATTTTTTCATTCAGGTCATCATCCTATTTATCTTCAAACTCACAAGGATTTGCTTCTTTAACATCTTGTATTTTCATCTTTATCATAGATTAAAAATACATTTCATCTTTCATATTATTTTAAAAAATTGGGGCTTTCCTTATTTCATAATAAACAATAAAGTTATTAAATTAATCAAGAGATAAATCATTCTTATCTTTAAAAGAAGAAATTTTAGAATCAAACATATTTGGAAAGTTTCTCATAAGTTTCTTCACAATTGTAGAATCTTCCATGAAATCTCCAAATCCTCTGATGTTGCAAAAAATTTAATTTACTTTGGTGAAGTATTCATTAATTGTTTCTTTATCCCTCATTATTATGTATTCATACTTACTATACCAGATTTGTAGCTTTTCTTCCCTGACTTTAGTATTCCCTTCAAAAACACTCTCTAGCTTGTCCCGCATACTTTTTTAAGTTTTGAGACCCATCAACTTCTGATAAACATTTTCTAATAAGGAAATAAGGATTGAATTTCTATCATTTCCATAAAATTCTATATTTCTCTTATCAACAAACATCATAGGATAATCTTTCTAAATAGGTGGAAAAACAATAGTAGCAACCTCAACAACTTCTAGGCCAAGAGATAGAAGATAAGGAATCATCCTATTTTTTCATCCATAATATTTTTTTCTATAAAATGTACAAATTCCTTTAAAATTGACAGAATTTATATTATCCATGATAAGGATTCAAGAACAAAAACTCTCTCTGATACCAATTGAAGTTCCAAAGATCAAATAACAACTAAGAGGGGGGGGGGGTGAATCAGTTGTTCACTTTTTATATGTTTCAAAACTTCTAGAAATTTAACCCCAACAACCTGTTAAGATTTATTTTCTCATCAACATTTAGTAAATACTCATTCATGAGAAGGTATAAAAGTAAGAAAAGCACACAATATTTACAAGGTTCGACCTTAGTGTGAGAACCTACATCCTTTTCATAGCCAATCCCATGGGTCTATGGAAATCCACTATTATGAATAAGTGAATAAAACTTGTGCCAAATCCCATTAGACACCTTCTATCTCCCAATAGGAAAGATTATATTAACTACCATAAGTTTACAATATTTTATGATAAAGAAATTGAGCCATGAAATAGAATAAAAACTTTGTTGAATCTACTCAAAAAATGCTCAATCCGAATCCTCATTCCAATTTGGATGAGTCTGATTTTTTAGTAGGGTAATGATGGTTCCAATTTTTCTCTCCTCAAAACTCAATAAAAATATTCTTCAATCAAATGGTAAATTTTTACTTCAAATTATCCAGTGCTCCAGATTTTGTGCATATATAAAAGTTACAAATGAATGAATGATCTGAGCAAGTATTTATAGGAAACTCCAAAAACCAAAGGTGGGAAACATGAAATCATTCCCGCTTCCTTAAATCTCAAAACTCCGCAAGTATCTTATATTAAATGTTTAATCTTTAACTTCGTCAAACCTCAAATTTCTATGAGATTTATGGAAAATTGAAATTCAAGTTTAATTCATTCAACTCTTCATATCTTTCTCAGTATGATAATACCATATCTTGGGTCCAATTTTCTAAGCATGATAAAGCTGGATCTTAGTTATAATTCTCTAAGTATGATTGTAAATACCTGAAAATTTCATATAATTTTTTAATTATATGGAATTATTATGAGACTGCAAAAATTGATGGCACATTATTTCGAGGCCTGGAGAGCTCAGAACATAATTTTGAACTTCTTTTAAGGTATGTTCAGTAAACGTGCGAGCAAGGATTTCTATATTTTGAACCAGTGCTCGGATTAAAAATATGAGGGCACCGTTGAATTCACAGCGCTGGGATTCCCTTAGGCAAAGATTAACTTTGACCAGAAAGGTTCGGACAAAAAATACAATTTTTGGACTTTCGGGAAAAAAATTATAAAATAACTATAAGCTATTTTATTCTTTCTACAACCATTGAGCGGCGGATGGCGGGACCGTAGTGTAAATATGAACATTAAATAAGAGACATTTAATGACACGTCCCTTTGGATGTGTAGACGCAACGTTGGTAGATTAAAGGTTCATTAATTTTCATTAATTAATTAACCTTATTAATGAATGCAACGTGGTGTGGTTTTTTTTATTTAATCAAACCTTTGGTTGGGAATTGAGAACCCATGGGAGGAACCTATGACAAAACGCTGAAGACTTTACTCTCCAATGAAGAACAGTGGACAAACGACGACCGTTGGGGGAATCGATCCGGGGATCAATGAACAATGACAAACGACTTTGAACACAGATTCCTTCCATCATCTGCAATAGATTCCACCAAATCCAAGTAGGGGGGTTTACATGTTTTATGTTTCCTCTCATCCTGTTCTTGGAAAATACAATGAACGTGGACCAACCGACTAACGGGTTGATCCATGTCTCATTTATTTTTGTGGATGGTTGTTTCAGGGTTTTAATTTGGGGAATTATTCTTTCTTATTGATGATTGTTATCACCCCATGTTGGAACACTAATGCGAAAGGTGTGGGCCAATCCAAACAAGGCCCAGACCCCCTCGCCATTCTTGGTTTATGTGTGTTCTTTGTGTGCGAATGAGAAATGAGACAACAAGATGAATTTAAGAGCCTCACAGTGAAGGCGGCGACCTGAGAGGCCTGTGGGAACAGACGGGAAATAAAACAGATCACCAGAGCATCTCTGGTGGCCCGTGGCAGGAATCGTCGGTGTAGCGGCGACCATCCGAGCTGGCCGGATGGAGGAGTGGCGCCAGCAGGCACTACGACGGTAGGAGCCGTGACCAACCGGGCCGTGGAAGGTGGAATGGTACGACATCATAGTGCCACACGGGAATAGGAGTTTCCCACTCGGGCCGCTTGGATGGACCAACGACCAGATCCAAATGGCCGTTTCAGAAGGGGGGGGGGGGCTCGTTGGCGCCGCCAGCTAGCCGAACCAGACGCACCACGTCCGGTCGGTGCGTCCAACAACCGGACCACATTCATGCGGGACGGGTTTTCCAGGCGGGCCAGACCCACCGGCCAGGCTGGACCCATGAGCCAGGCCAGACCCGCCAGCTGGTCAGGGTCTGCCAACTAGGCTGGACCTGCCATCCAGGCCTGACCCCTACCGGACTCAGACACGACCAGTCCCGTTTCACTAAATTGGGCATATCTCGCAAACCAGGCATACGATTGTCACGCCATCAGTGGCGTGAGGACCCTCGCGACGAGGCGGTCCTTTTGAGATACTCCACTTGAGTTTTGGTAGAAGTTAGAGTATAGATGGGTTGGATCAGACTCAAATCTAACCAGTCCCTATTAACCTTTTTACCTATATCTTACAGATCGAGCATCCGATTGACACACCGTCTATCACATTGGAACCCTTATGACAAGGCAGTCCTTTAGGTTAATTCTTTGTGAGACTTAATGGTAGTTGTAATACGAATAATGGCTTGAGGATCAGTTTCTCAGAAACTCAAGTGCACCAAGTGCAGGAATCCTGTGGCTGACTGTCAAGTGAAGAGTGACCCTCTATGAATCAGTATGAGAGAGACCCTTTATGGATTAGTAGTAGAGTGACCCTGTATGGATTGACAGTAGTGTGACCATGTGTGGATCAACATTAGTGCAACCTTGTGTGGATCGACAATAGAGTGACCCTGTGTGGATCGACAGTAGTGCGACCCTGTGTGGATCAACTATAGAGTGACCCTATATGGATCGACCGTAGGGAATCCCTGTGTGGATCAATAGTAGAGAGACCCTGTGTGGATCGATAGTAGAGAGACACTGTGTGGATATACAGTTCAATGACCCTTCATGGATCAACAAAAAAACCTCTCAATAGAATAAAATGATCTAGTTAAAGACTAATCATCTTTATTCATGTTCTTTAAGTTGTATACCTGGTGTGATCTGTCTTTTACTTAGTGCTTTGTGATTGAGATCATGATTTTTGGTTTTTCCTTTGTGTAATTTTGAGAGACCTTTGGGGGTATCGGGGTCCCTACTGATTATTGTTATATTTACCCCTTCACGGGCTTTGCCCGCACCTTGTTGTGTCTTGTGCAGACTACGAAAAGCTTTACTGAGACTCGAGGATCTAGGGATAGACAGTGCTTGAAGGTGTTTGAAAGACATGGAAAGTGTTAGTGACGACAAACGATGAGCTATACCTACCCTTTAGTTAGGATCCTTGGTGGACAACCTTCGAAGCAAATTTTTCCCTTTTTACTGTACTTTATTTCCATTTGGGATTTTATACTATCCCCTTTACATTTGTTACTTAATTTTACTCTTGATGGTGGTTTTTAGTAGTGGTTATTCTTTTCCTTTTTCCTATTGTGTCTTACTTTTATTCAGAGTGTAACTAGTCTGTGTGTGTACAGGTTTAAAGGAAATACCCTACCTTTTTGGGTTATTCCTTTTTGGTGCTAGTCGCCAACCCCTTGCCTATGGAAGTTGGGCTTGGGGTAGTCATGGAATGGGCCCTAGGGGATGGGTCGTGACAAAGTGGTATCAGAGGGTGGTCGGTTCTACCAAAAGAACTAAGAGTTTGTGTTTTTCAATGGAGCAATTGTGCTAAGTGTCTTGAGTTCAGATTACAATTTGGGGAGTCCAGTGTTGGTGCGGTGGTGGACGTATCCATACACTAGGACACTGAGTTCTGATTTATGAATCGATACAAAAAAACTATTTTCAGGTGTTTTGAAAATATTTTTCTTTTTATCTCTTTTGAGTCACCTCACCAGGTATAACTTATTAAACATGGCACATCTGTTTCTTTACAGGATACTACTGTGTAGACAGCCAACCATGATTTTAGTGAGAGATCATGATGACGGTCTACTGAGTGATGAGGCATTAATGTAGGTCCCTCTTATAGCGATAGCACCTTCAGGTGGTGCACTAGTAGCACCACCACCCTTAGGGTAGTAGTTTCCCCCCAGCCCCACCAGTAGACCGTGAATGCCGACTGAGTGTGTTGCTTGAGTTTTAGAGATAGAGGACTCCTATGTTTTGAGGCAAGACAGATCCACAGGCAGCTGAGGATAGGAAAGCTATGGAATGGGTTTTCTATTTGGTCGAGACACCAGTAGACTTGATGGTGATCCTAGTTGCTAGTCTCTTTCAGGGCACAACATGGAGATGCTGGAGCCTGACACTCTAGACGCATGAGGAGATGAATCTTTCCTGGCTGGACTTTGAGATCCTCTTCAGGGTGGAGTTCTTACTAGATACACTATGCTCTGTGCGTATTCAAGAGATACTGTACTTACAGTAGGGCAGCCTGACAGTGGCCCAGTACTTGACAAGATTTACTCACCTCTCTCGCTACTCCACCAACATGGTATGAGGCCCTTTCTTTAGGGCCCAGAACTTTGAGTAGGGTCTATGATGGGAGATCAGAGTTTCAATGATATCGCTCAACATCCCGATGCTGGATGGAGTGCTAGAGAGATCCCTATTGGTGGAGAGCTTCCTAGCTAAGAAGGCACTGGCTGTGAGAGCCACCACCAGACGATAGGCAACCGAGTCATATGCAACAGGCAGTAGGTAGATAATGCAGAGTTCCAAGCGAGCCAGACCTTCTGGAGGATGACACCAGGAAGTAGGGTTGGAGGTTTGGATCTCACAAAGCAGAGGAGGTTAGTAGAGGAGTAGACTGTACTACTCGTGCGGCGGGCAGGGTCACATGGCTCGTGACTTCCTGACCCATCGTACTGATGATCAGTAGATGATTGGGGGACCACTGAGGCAATGAAAGAGGTTCAAACAAGGAGGTCCATAGGTTGGAAGATGTGGTAGAGGAGCAGGCCGTGCAGCATGTGGTGAATGACAGTTTGATGTACTACCGTCACCACCCCCAAGTGGTCCACCCCGACCCCAGAGAGTAGGTGGACAGGGACACGCTCAACTTCAGGTGGAAGAGGCCTATGACCAAAATGCTCTGAATATGATTCGAGGTACGATCTATGTCTACTCCACCCTAACTGTAGTTCTTATAGACACATGTTCGAGTCACTCTTTCATTGCCACATCTCTCATTCGGAGCTTTGAGATTCCAATAGAGTCGTTGGCTCGATCCTTATATTTAGAGACTCCTATGGGAGAGGATTTGATGATTACACACTGGTGCAAGTAGTGTGAGATTACTCTAGGAGGAAAGAGATTTGGATGGGAGTTCCTAGTAGTATCATCGAGGCCTTATGACGTCATATTGGTTATGGAATGGCTATCCATAGTCCATGCTCATATCGACTATTTTAAGTGAAAAGTGTAGTGTATCCGTGAGAATGGGACCAAGTTTTCCTTCACTGGTGAGAAGGAAACCTTTATATCACATGATGGAATTTCACAGAGGAGGGTACATCTGATCACTCATTAGTTGGCTAGAATCACCCTCGGTGTGGTGGATGAGAGGAGTTTGATCTATCCCATTGTGGTGGACTAGTATGCAGACGTCTTGTCTAAAGATGTTTCAGGACTACCTCCTCGTAGATATGTAGACTTATACATCGACCTTTACCCTGAGACAACACCGATATCTACACCAACATATCATATAGCTCCCGTATAGATTCGTGATTTGAGGGTATAGTTGGAGGACTTGTAGAGTAAGGGGTTCGTAAGACCCAATGTCTCTCCATGGGCAGTCCTGATTTTGTTCTCCAAGAAGGAAGATGGGACTTTGAGGCTTTGTGTGTAATATTTTCACCTAAACTAGGTGACTGTGAAGAACAAATATCCTTTTCTGAGGATTGATGATCTCTTCGACTAGCTGAAGGGGGCACATTGGTTTTCAAAGATAGACCTCAGATCAGGCTATCATCAGCTCAGGGTACGGGATGAGGACATACTGAAGACAACCTTCAAATGCTGGTATGGCCACTACGAGTTCTTGGTAATGCCTTTTGATGTGACCAACGCTCTGGTAGTGTTCATGGGACTCATGAACAAGATCTTTAAACCTTACTTAGATCGCTTCATGGTGGTCTTCATTAACGACATCTTGGTATACTCAGTGTCGGAGGAGGAGCACACCATGCATCTTCATATAGTTCTGGATACACTCCGAGAGCACCATCTTTATAGAAATCTATCGAAGTGCTAGTACTAGATACGAAAATTCCACTTTCTAGGGCACGTTATCTCAAAGGATGGAGTTGTAGTGAATCTAAAAAAGATAGAGGTAATGCTTGTTTGGGAGCCACCCATGAGTGTGGCAAAGGTGCGGAGTTTCCTGGGATTGGCTGGGTACTACTGGAGATTTATATCTGACTTTTCTAGAGTAGAAATACCCTGGTTATCTTTGAAAAAGAAGGGGTATCCCTTTTCATGGATGGAGAGATTCCAGAAAAGTTTCTAGGAGCTGAGGTAGAGAATAATGAGTGCCCCCATCTTGAGGCTACCAAAAGAAGGTGTTGGGTATGTAGTCTACTGTGACACATCAGGGACCAGATTGGGATGTGTCCTGATGCAAGAGTGAGTAGTGATTTCCTACAGATCATGATAGCTAAGGAAACACGAGCAGAACTATAAAACCCATGATCTGAAGTTAACAGAAATGGTATTTTCATTGAAGATGTGGTGACACTACTTAATGAGAGAACGATTTACTATCTAGTCTGATCACAAGAGTCTCAGGTATATCTTCTCACAGAAGGACCTGAACTTGAGACAACGATGATGGATGGAGTTCCTCTAGGATTATGACTTTGAGATAGTCTACACTCACGTGAAGGGAAAATTAGTAGCAGATGCACTTACCTGGAGGTCGGGTCTACACCTGCTGAGTGAGGCAACATAGCATCTAGCCACGTTGAAAATATCCTTCGAGGATAGTGATGGAGAAACTTACCTCCAGTCTATGAATATCACTCCCCCAATCCTTTAGCAAGTTCGAGAGGCACAACTTGGTGATGTTAACTGCGAGGCCCAACATCCACAGATATCCTCAGGATAGGCTTATTATGGATTCTAGATAGGTGGGTAGCACGTCATTCTTTTTAGAGGATGCACTATGGTACCAGTGACGTTTTGGGAAGAGGTGTTAAGGGAATTACATACACCCCCTTTGGTGGTACATCCTGGTGTGGTGAAGATATACCAGGACCTCCGACGTCAGTACTGGTGTCTAGGGATGAAGAAAGCAATGGTGAAGTTCATTTCACAATACCTCACTTGTCAGCAAGTGAAGGCCAAGCACCAGGTTCCAGCAGTCTTAGCACAACCACTTGAGGTACCAAAATGAAAGTGGGACAATATCTCAATGGAATTTGTGACAAGATTACCACATACATCCAGGGGCCATGATTCTATTTGGGTGATTGTTGACTGACTCACCAAGTCAGCCCATTTTCTACCCATCTGGGAGCAGGGGTCAGTAGAGGGAATGAGACACCTCTACATCTAGAAGATAGTACGACTTCATGTGATACCGTTGACTACCATTTCATATCATGACATTCGTTTTACATCCCATTTTTGGAAGGGATTACAAGAGGCGTTCGGGACTTAGCTACGCTTGAGCACCACCTTTCACCCTTAGACAAATGGTTAATGGACCTGACCATACATACACTTGAGGACATGCTTCATGCTTGCATCCTTGATTTTGGATGCAGTTTGGAGGAACACCTGCCACTGGTGGAGTTTGAATACAACAAAAATTATCACTCCACCATCAGCATGACACCATTTTAGGCCTTATACAGATGACCTTGTAGATCACCTCTATATTGGATAGACCCAGGAGAATAAACACTTATGGGTCCAGAGTTGGTATGAGATACCACTGAGAAGGTGAAGGTCATCCAGGAGAGGATGAAGACTCCATAGAGCATGCGTAAGTCTTATGCCGATAGAAGATGGAGACCCTTGGAGTTTGAGGAGATCGGTCATGTTTTCCTTCGGGTCTCACCCTGATGAGGATTGCAGATATTTGGCCGGGGCGATAAGCTATCTCTGAGGTTCATCAGACCTTTCTAGATCCTGATCAGAGTTGGTGAGGTGGCATACCACCTAGCTCTTCCCCCATAGATTCACCAGGTTCATAATGTTTTCTATGTGTTGTAGTTGAGGAGATACGTGCATGATCCATCACATGTCATCGACTGGGGCGAGCTGGACATTGATGATGGGGCGATGTTCGCAGAGTTCCTGATGGAGATAGAGGATCAACAGGAGTAGGTATTATGGGGGAAGTTGATACCTCTGGTGCGATTTTAGTGGAAGCACAAGAACCTTCAAGAGAGCACATGGGAGTGGGAGGCTCAGATTAGTGCTTAATACCCCCATTTGTTTTCTTAGCCTTTGTTGTGGATTTTGGGGATGTAAATCCCTAAGGTGGGGAGAATGTAAAGACCCGAAAATTCCGTATATATATATTTTAATTATATGGAATTATTATGAGACTGTGAAAATCGACGACATGTGATTTTGTGGCCTGGAGAGCCCAAAACGAAATTTTGATCTTTTTTAAGGTACGTTCAGTAAACATGCGAGCGACGATTTATATCTTTTGAACTGATGTTGAAATTAAAAATACAAGGGTATCGTTAAATTTTCAGCGCAATGATTCGCTTAGGCAAAGCTTAACTTCGGTCGACAAGAGTCGGACAAAAAAGATAATTTTTGGACTTTTGGAAAAAATAAAATAAAATAACTATAAGTTATTTTATTCTTTATACAACTGTTGAGTAGAAGATGGCGGGACTGCAATGTAATGATAGAAATTAAATAAGAAACATTTAATGACTTGTCTTTTTAGATGTGTAACCGCAACGTTCGTGGATAAAAGGTTCTTTAATTGTGGTTAATTAATTAACCATATTAATGAATACAATGTGGTTCAGTTTATTTTATTTAATCAAACCTTTGTCATGAGAATTGAGAACCCATGGGAGGAACCTATGACAAAATGCTAACAAATTTCCCCTCCAACAAATAATGGTGGGCAAACAATGACTTCTTGGGGAATCTATCCAAGGATCAATGAACAATGATGAACGACTTCGAACATTGATTCCTTCCATCGTCTGTAACGAATTACACTGAATCCAAGTAGGGGGTTTATGTGTTTTATGTTTCCTCTCATCCCGTTCTTGGATAATACAATGAGCACGGAAAAAATGACTAACGGGTTGATCCACGTATCATTTGTTCTTGTGGGTGGTTGTTATAGGGTCTTAATTTGGGGAATTTCTCTTTCTGATTGATGATTGTTATCACCCCATATTAGAATAATAACGCAGAGGGTGTGGGCCAATCTAAAGAAGTCCCAGACACCCCTCCATTCTTGGTATATGTGCATTCTTTGCGTGTGATCGGGCAACGAGGTGACAAGATGAATTTAAGATCCTCCCAGTGAAGGCAGAGACCCGAGAGGCTCGTGGGTGCAGACAAGAAAGAAAACGGACCACCGGAGCATCTCTGATGGCCTGTGGAAGCAACCACTGGCGCAACACCACCGACGCGATGACACCGGCAACCTGAAGTGATGGATGGATGAGCCGGTCACATGGAGGAGTGGCACCCACAGGCATCATGGCCAGCCATCCCATGGTGGGTGTAATGGCATGGTTCCATCGCGCCATGCGGGAAGAGGAGCGACCTGCTTGGCCTGCTCAGTTGGAACAACGACCAACTCCAGCTGTCCATTTCAGGGGGGGCACCCCGCTGGCACCGCCAGCTAGCCAAACCGGACACACCGCATCTGATCGGTGCATCCAGAAACCGGCCCGCATCCACGCGGTCCAAACCCGCCATCCGGGATGGACCCACGAGCTGGGCCAGACTCGCTAGCCAGGTAGGGTCCACCAACCAGGTCGGACCTGACCAATCCCATTTCTCTAAATTGGGCATATCTCTCAAACCAGATGTCTGATTGACATGAAGCCCATGGTGTGAGGACACTCGTGATGAGGTGGTCCTTTTGGGATAATCCACTTGAGTTTTGTAAGAATTTGGAGTACGGTTGGGTTGGATCAGACTTGAATCTAACCAGACCCTATTTACCTTTTTGCCTATATCTTACAGACCGAATGTCCGATGGACGCGCTGTCTGTCACATTTGAACCCTTATGACAAGTCGGTCCTTCGGGTTACTTATTTATGATACTTTTTGGAAGTTTAAATATGACTAGTGGCTTGAGGAGCATTTTTTCGAGAACTCAAGTGCACCAAGTACAAGAATCCTGTGACTGGATGCCAAGTGAAGAGCGACCCTCTATGGATCGATATGAGAGAGAACCTTCGTAGATCGGCCGTAGAGCGAGCCTATGTGGATCGAAAATAGTGAGATCATATATGGATCACTAGTAGTGAGACCCTATGTGGATCGACAATAGAACAACCCTATGTGGATCGATAGTTGTGCGAACCTGTGTGGATCGAAAATAGAGCGACCTTGTATGGATCGACAGTAGAGTGACCCTGTGTGGATATATAGTTCAGTGACCCTTCGTGGATCAATAGAAGAACCTCTCAAAAGAATAAAATGATCCAACTTAAGACTAATAATCTTTATTTCTATTATCTAAGTTGTATACCTGGTGTGAGCTATCTTTTACTTAGTGCTTTGTGATTGAGATCATGTTTTGTGGTTTTTACTTTGTGGAATTCTGAGAGACCTTCAGGGGTATTGGGGTCCCTACTGAGTATTTTTATACTCACTTCTGCACGGGCTTTGCCCGCACCTTATTGTGTCTTGTGCAGAAGACAGACAACTTGACTGAGACTTGAGGAGCTAGGGCAAGACGGTGCTCAAAGGTGTTTGACAGACGTGGTGAGAGGTAGTGACAAAAGACGAAGAGTTGTACCTACCCTTCAGGTAGGATCCGTGGTGGATGACCCCAGAGCATGTTTTTCCTTTTTTTTTTTCTGTACTTTCTTTCCAGTTGGGCTTGTATACTAGCCTCTTTACATTTAGTACTTACTTTTACTCTTAGTGTTAGTTTTTAGTAGTGGTTATACTTTCCCTTTTTCCCATTGTGTTTTACTTGTATGTAGTGTGTACCTAGTCTGTGTGTGTACAAGTTTAAAGACAATGCCGTCCATTTTTGGGTTATTCCTTTTCGGTGCTAGTCGCTAACCCCTAGCCTATGGAAGGTGGGCTTGGGGTAGTCATGGAATAAGCCCGGGGGGATGGGTCGCGACAATGATAAAGATAGATCTTTGTTATGAATTTTTGAGTATGATAAAGCTAGATCTTGGTTATGATTTTCTTAGAATCTTGGTTCTAATTTTCTCAGAAAACTGGTTTCGATTTTCTCAGAATCTTGGTTATAATTTTCTCAGAAAACTGTTTCTGATTTTCTTAGAATCTTGGTTATAATTTTCTCAGAAAACTGGTTCTGATTTGCTCATAATCTTGGTTCTTATTTGCTCAGAAAAATGATTCTGATTTTGCTCAGAATCTTGGTTATTATTTTCTCAAAAAACTAGTTCCAATTTTCTTAGAATCTTGGTTATGATTTTTTTAGAAAATTGGTTATGATTTTCTTAGAATCTTGTTTTCGATTTGCTCAGAATCTTGGATCTGATTTTATAAGAAAACTTGTTCTGATTTGTTCAGAATATTGGTTCTGATTTTCTTAGAAATCTGGTTTTGATTTACTCAGAATCTTGGTTCTAATTTTAGGAATGTTAGTTCCATTTTTTAGAACAAGAATATTGGATCTGATTTCAGATTCTTTTTAGTGATTCTGATTTTTCCAAACCTATCCACCATTTCTTCAAGAGATTTTATCATGAAAGTTTTCATGATTCTTGAGAAATTATTGATAAAAAAAGAATCATTTGATCTTGTTTATAAAGTTTTAAAAACTTTCTAACTTCTGAATTCTCAATCTTCATCAACTTCCTCTTTCAAAACTCTTTTGCAACAAAAAGACTTCTTCTTTTAGAAACTTCTATTTTAACAAATTCTTTCTTTATAACTTAGAAACTTTATTATTCCTATATAAAAAAACATTCTTATAAAAAAAAGGTTAGTTTTAAACAAATACAAAAATTTTGTTAATTTTTTTTATCAAAAAGGTACTTTAGATGAAATCTAGATGGGAATTTAGTGTTGCAGTTTAGATATTGGATGGTGGTACCTTTGGATTTTAAAGAACAAATTCTTAGTGCCTACTAACATTTGAGATGGTATGTTCACCCTGGAATTTAAAAAATGTATAAAGTTATGAAATCACATTTTTAGTGGGTTTTCATGAAAAGAGTTGTATAGAAGTATGACTTGAGATGCTTCACCTTTCAGTTGGTCAAGGAAAAGCATCAATGGACAAAGGGAATTTTGTAGTATTTATCAATTCCTATATAGAAATGGGATAAAATAGCCATGTATTTTGTAATAGGTCTACCAAGGATGGTTAAGAAACGTGATTCTATATGGGTGATAGTGGATTGAATCACAAAGTCAGCTCATTTCATCCCTACCCATGAAACTAATACGGTGGAAGACTTGTCCAAAATCTACATTTGAGAAATTGAAATAATTCATGGAATTTCAATCTCGATTTTATCTGATATAGACTCCTGATTTATATCCTATTTTTGGAAATTCTTATAATAAGACCTTGGAACAAAATTGACTATGAGTACGTCTTATCATCCTCAAATGGATGGACAATGTGAAAAGACAATCCAAACATTGTAGGACATTCTTATGGCTTGTGTAATGGATTTTAGTGGCACATGGGAAGATTATTTACCTTTAGTTGAGTTCTCATATAATAATAGTTATTAGGCCTCGATATATATGGTTTCTTTTTTATCATTGTACGACCATCCATGTCATTATCCACTTTATTGGGTGTAAACATGTGAGACTTCACTAATTGGACCTAGATTTATACAAGATATAATAAAAAGATCCAATTGATCATAAAGAGGATGGAGATAAATTAGAGTCATCATAAATCATATGTAGATCATCATCAGTGACCGCTGTCATTTGATATGAGTGATCATGTGTTCTTGATAATATCACCAAGGCTTTGGAATCATTGTTTTGGTAAGTATGGAAAGTTTTCTCTTCAATACTTAGTCCCTTTTGAGATACTTTAATTATTTGGTGAGGTGAAATGTCGATTGGATTTTACACCAAGGTTCAATTAAGTGAACAATGTGTTTCATGTATCTTAGTTGAAGAAGACCAACTTGATATTGACCACGTGATTCAATGGGATCAAATTAACCTAGATATGAATGCTATGTTGAATCATGTGACAATACATATTATGGATAGGCAAGAGAAAATATTACATGGTAAAAACATCAGTTTAGTGTGGATTTTATGGAAACATGGTTGGATTCAATAACAAATTTGGGAGCGTGAAAAGGAAGTGTTAGAGCAACGACTCAAACTCTTTTAGGAAAACAAGGGTTGTCTACTTTATAGGGATAGAAACACCAATGGTGGAGATAATTTAACACACCTAGTTTTAGGTACATGACCCTTTATTCATGTATTTTTAGTCAATATAGTGGACAAGTTAAGTTTCGGGAGGTTACAAGGGGTTAGGCATGTTTTGGATGATTTTCTGGAGGTGCTTGGTTTGTGTATGGTTAGTAAAAACGGTGAATAATCTCCAGGAAATCATGTAAGATAAGAGAATAGGCATTTGGAAGGCACATAGTTGGCACATGGTTTAGCCAAACTGTGCAAATTCCTAGGAGAAACCGTGCATATTGAAACAGAGAGAAAATCATGGTTGTCACACAGTTTGATTAACCGTGCAATCCAACCATTCGAGGTGTGGCCTTAAGATAGTAGCACTTCTTGGTTGGAATATAGTTTTTCAAAACATGTGTCTTAACCGTGTGGTGTACAATTGACCCGCCTTAAATTGTGGATTTAATCCAAATTAAGCCTTTTAACCCTTATTTTCCCCCAATCCATCCATAACCTGAATTCCTTTTTCTACCAAGGCATGAGAGATGATCCCCTTCAATCTGGGAGTGATACTTAGGCAAATAAAAATGGGTTAGAGTTTTGGATTCATTAATTAGTACCCATTATTCCTCATTATTATTAAATCCAAGGTTCTTCACTCTTTCAGAATGATAGATCTAGTTATTTATGGATATATTTATGATATTAATGGTTTTATGATGAAATATTGCGGGATATAGTGAAGGGAACATGGATTCTGATCAGATCTTGAATTTTTATTGTGCTGTTCTTTATTTTCTCCAACTGTCGTGATGTAGGTAACTTCTATTTTATCTCCACTTGATTTATATCTTGGAGGCATAGTTTTAATTAATTTTTTTTATTAAAATCTTTTTGAAATACTCATGTGATTATTGGTGGAAATTCATATTGGTATTGGCTTTGGAAAATTGTGGTAAATTTGGTTGTATTTCATAAAACCCCTTTGGTTTATAATTTTAAAATATTTATTTTAAAATTATGGTTTTATTTTGATGCATGGAAATTTTTTGTTAAAATAATTTTAAAAAGAAAGGTTTGTAGAATGGTTTTACATGTATTTTGTCATACATAGTTGGTGTGAGTTAATTTTCATTATATGTGATCCTATTGAAGGGATGTGTTCAATTGGAGAACCTGGTATTGGTCACCTTATGATGACTTGGTGGATTGTTGAGAAACTGATCATGAGTATGAAATCATTACTAGGGTATGCATGGTGTGTGTGGAGACATGATTATGGCTATGCCAAATGATTTTAAAAATGTTTATGGTTGTTTATACTTTCCTTGGTAACTTTTTTATATATTTGATTTAAACTTCTTTACTACTTAAAATTGTTTTATATAAATTATTCGAACAAGTGTTTTCCTAGTGGAATCAGTTGGGAAGTTATTGGGGAAAACCTACTAATTTTAGACTCACCCTATTTGGGAACAGTTGTACATTTGCAGATTCCATATATAAAAACATAAGTAAAGGTAAGGTATCTCATTTATTTAGTGATTATTATTGATACTGTGGACATGGCATGTGGAGTTGGATCTTGGAGCAGGTTGGGTATTGCCGGTTTATGTTACTTGGGAGTTTGATTTTTGTGGTCTTTTGGTTCTCTTTGAGTATGTATTTTGTTTTCTGGTTTTACTCTAATTTGGTTTATTGATTTTTATGTTTTTATTTGTATTTTGTTTTCATGCATTATATAGAGGTTTGATTGGTTTTGTTAATTTAGTTTGGATGTTTTATCTTTCAAAGGGAAATCATCCCCTAAATGTTTCTTGAGGCACTTTACATTTATTGGAAGCCTTTAATGTATTGTGGATATCACCTAAGGCCCAATAGCTCTCTCATCACTTGTCAAGACAATGAGGAGGTGTGGGATATTACACCATGTGTATACAATTAATCATATCATACATGTTATAAATAACTCTTTGTAATCAAACAACTTCTCTTATCACATAAGATGAATGAGATGAAGATACACATCTTTAACTTAGATTCATCCAAGCTTGATAAATTTTTTTTCACATGAATATAACATACATGTTCAATCATCTCTTCCTTTTATTTTCAACTCATTTATATTTACAACGCATTTTAAAATATAAATTTAGTATCACATACACTTAAAAACTGAATAATTAATTATATAAAATTAATACCTAACATATACATTCCATGGAGTTACCAAAATCCTTCAAGTATTATAAATAGTCTTATTATATGGAATCATTATTATTCCTTCCTGAAAACCCTAGGTTTCAATGACCTTGATAGGATTCTTGAAGAAACATTGTTAAAATTTTCAACTAACTTTTTGTTCTTTTAGTTTGAACATCTACCAACTAGTACTATTCATATAGTACCAGAATAAAAAAATTATATTGCTAGTTCATCCATTAAAAAAACTTTGAGAATGTCAGGTAAAATTTTCTTGAATTCATTCACTCTCTTGTAACATTTCTATAAATGGAAATAGTATGAATTCCCTAACCATAACATTCTATTTTATTCTACCCTTAAAGTATGTTATCGAACTTAAAAAATCATTACTATGTGTATTACAATCCATATTATTTAAAATAACAATTTTTTAAACTCTTCTCAAGAGAAAAATAACTAAATAAAAATATTTTGAAATATTCATCTGACCTTGAAGCATCCAAGTATCCAACACAACAACACATTTTATCTATCATTCGGATGTCAAATTCAAGCTTGATCATTAATTTCTTTATTTTTATGGTGTCCTGTATATTTACATCACTTCTAAAACAAATAATTGGTATCATATAAAAATAAATAAATGAATTATATAACATTCATACCTAAAGTGGATGCTCTACATGGATTCTTTCATCCATTTAGGTGATCTGGAAAATTTTTTCACCAATAGAAAACTTTTCCTCAATGAAAACATTATCCTATATTTTTCTTTCTCAATTTTAAAGGTAGTGCATGCTGGTCAGATATTGGCAGCACTAAGACTCAAGAGGGGGCGGGGGGGGTGGATTGAATTCTTGAAATTTTCATGACATAAAAACAACCCTCTTTAAAGGTATGATTACCTTTGATATTTTATTAACACATGCACATAGTGGAAATAATTTCACAATGAAAAGCAATTAGAAACCCGAAATAAATTCTTAACTCCAAGATCTTGGTGATTTTCACTAAACCAGTCATTTTGATGGGGACTGTCATCCATTTTCCTAGGGACTAAACAACTGAGTAAAAGAAGTCGATACTTGGTACAATAAAAAGAGCTTTAAACTTGGATAAAATTTCACGACTCATCCTAGTGGATCCCATGTCGTGACTCCCCAAGCCCACCTTCAATAGGCCAGGGGCTGGTGACAAGAACTATGTAGGCATATCACTGACATGGGAGGAATTTCCTAAGTACCTACACACACACACACACATCTCCAAACCCACAAAATCTGAAATGTAAAATCCACTAAGGAATAAAATTTATGCATACCACTAAACCCACCCAACATAGTACAATAGGGAAATTGAAGTGTATTAAAGTAAACTGGGTCAGAATACAATCCAAACAAAAGAGTCTATAAACTACAAAGTCCAACCTATAAACAAAAGGTACTAGGACTACTGTTTGTAGCTATAGGAACACCTCAAACTATTTGAACTCACGAAG
Source organism: Viscum album (assembly GCA_963277665.1). Taxonomy (NCBI): domain Eukaryota; kingdom Viridiplantae; phylum Streptophyta; class Magnoliopsida; order Santalales; family Viscaceae; genus Viscum; species Viscum album. Next base: position 1,826,778,842 of record OY728147.1, read on the forward strand.
CACCACTTGGTCCTTATACTAGTCCTATTCCTCTTAGTACTCTATCAAAAGTTCAATTGTCTGCACAAAACACGACATGGGTAGGAAAAGACCGTGTAGGGGTGAGTATAACAATACTCAGTAGGAAACTCTGAAACCAAAAAGCAATAAAAAAAGTAAAGGTATAGTTATATCTACACAAGTATATATCTACAACACATATAAAAAATATATCCAAATATACTCAAACCTAGACCCGTATTCTAAAGGTAAGTCACAACTACTGTATACCAATACTAGAGATTCAGTCCAAAAATTCCAAAAAACACTCATCCAAGAGAACACACTTCTGAGTCTGATAGCACTAATGACGTCTTCCCAAGAGGTACTTTTCATTAGAAACCATCATGAGAGAGATACACTAATAGATCTAAAGATAGATATGATACACTTTCTTTGGGAGAACTCACTCCATGAGTAGGGAAGATCACAATACACAGATGAGGATTATTGCTAGGGCTATGGGGTGATACCATGACTCATCTAGATTAACCTGCTAAGTAGAGTATAGATGTCTGATAGGATTAGTCACATTGATATCAAGACTCTACTTAGGGCATAAGAATAGATAAAGGATCCTGCTCAGGGACTCTTAGAGTGGATTCCAACTACTCTATCAAGAATGTCCTGATGAAGGGATCATACTTCTATGAGTAGGAAACGACACCCACTAACCTTCAGTGGATGAATCAAGGGTAAAAACCCTAAAAAAACTTGTCCAATATATGATATAAAAGGAGATAAATCCATGTATAATAGAGTACACAACGTGTAGTAGAGTCACACACTATGTCCCTTGACCCCGGGTACTGCCTGTGTACAACAACCCATCTCAGAAGTACATGTTGAATAAAAATAGAGCAGATGATGTGTAGAAGGTCCACACACCATTTCCTTCCATTTGAGGTCTTCCCATGTACTCTAGCCATGTTCCAGTACACAGTGTCAACCCATGTTTACCTACTCGTGTACCAGTACATGGGGTAACCCATGTGTCCGGTCTCGGTCTGGACATGTGGTGGGGTAAACACCGTGTAGTCAAGCTGTGTACTCCACCCCATGTTCGTGTACCTCCCAAAGGTCCCACCTACTATGTGATAGGGGTCACATGTCGTGTGAAACTTTACTGCCTCCCGAAACCCTAGCCCACACTGAGGGGGACCCACACACCTTGTAATCCGAGATTACATGCTGTGTAGCATAGGATTTTCTAGAATCACAGGTTTGCACTCTGGTAATCTTCTCCACTACTCCAAACACTATTCCAGTCATGCCTTGCTAGGAAACTCAAGATCTAACCTCATCCGATCACACCATCACCCAAATAATGTGTTTCTTCTTTCGATCCAGTCACATGACAGATTAAAAGGTCATTCTTCATTCCACTGAAGAATGTTGAAGAACATGGATTTGGGGATCCACCATTGTTCAAATCACTCAGTGTCTATCTTCGCACCTCTATCATGTCACATCGATCCCAGATTGGTGATATCGAATCGTTATACTAAGAACCATGTGCATGATGATGGATTAATTAGGATATTTTGAGTCATGGTCCAAGAGAAGAATGCCCATGACGAACAATGAACATGGGAGAAAATAATAAATCAAACAAGAGGAACAAACCTCGATCAATGTTTGTGTAAATCTTGGTTTGTTTCTATTAGAAAAAAATATAATTAGTCAACAAATAATTAAAAGATAAAAATCCCAATAAATCCCATAGAAATAAAACCCATCCCACAAGAATGATCAAATCAAGGATCAACTTGTTTTTTGGTTGGTTCACATTCATCACTGAATTCAAGAATAGGGAAGGAAATCCAAAAAAACACATCGTACCTTTGAGTTGGATCGATTGCTGATTAAGATATATCACTACGTCGTCGTTGTTGGCAAGATCCCTCAATAACAACATTTATTGATCACTGATACGTGATTCTATCACTGTTTCCTTGAGAGGTTTATCTAAATATCTCCCTAGTAATTCTCTAATGTTCTCAAGGTTATTTGGATAACTTTGGGATTTCTTCATAAGGATTATTTTAAAGGAAATCGTCACTGCATCAACAAAATAATTTATCTTTAAATTTTTGAATGACGATTATGTCCCTTTCATGTTTTTCCATAGAATACCTTTGCTGACTATAGTTAAGTTACACCCAGAGAAAACACCACATTATGAAATCAATGGTGGTATTAGATTTCCAATCTGATTCCTCATTCATGAGTTATTAGGATTTGAAAATAAAATAATTTTTATTTAATTATTTTATTTATGGTTATGTCTAAAAATTGTCTTTCATAGATGAATCATGCACATCCAATGTTAGGCCTCACATAAGGTTAAACTGATACTCTGAACATAATGGAACCCTTGTATTTATGATCTAGGTACCTATTTAAGTGTTATTCCACTTTTTCAGAAAAACCGCTCGTGTGATTTATTAAAAACTGAACATTTTTTAATGAATCATTTGGGGAAAACCGGGCCTCAGAATCACATTCCGTATTAGAAAATGGTATCAAAATTTTCCTAAATAATTTATAAAAATAAAATTAGGAAAATTTGAGTCGTTATATTCTCCCCACATTAGGGATTTATGTTCCCAATAATAAAAAAAACTATTAAATAATATGTGGGTACTGTGCACGAATCTGATCCTCCCACTCCCATGTTCTCTCCTAGAGATTATTCTGCTACCACCAAACATGCACCAAAGGAATAAACCAGCCACAAAGGATCCTTTCCTACTGATCCTCAATCTCCACTGGGTACCCAACAAAAGTCACTCCATTCTCGATGTCCAGCTCGCCCCAGTTGATGACGTGTGATGGTTCATGCACGTACCTCCTCAGTTGCAAAACTTAGAAGACATTGTGTACCTAGTCCAACTGTGGGGGTAGAGCTAAGATATACTCCAACTCACCAAATCTAAGCAGTATCTGAAAAGGGATGATAAACCTCAGAGATAACTTTCTTCTTAGACCAAATCTCTGTAACCCTCATCGAGGTGAGACCTAAAGGAACACATGGTATCCTTCCTCAAACTAAAAAGTTATATGTCTCTTGTTATAATACAAATTATTCTATCTTTATGCAGTCTTCATCCACTCTTGGATGATCTGCACCTTCTCAATAGTATCTCGTACAAACTCCAGGCCCATGAGTGCTGACTCTCTTATGTCAGTCCAACAAAGTGGTAACCTGTAGGGTTGCCCATACAGAGCCTCAAATGGTTCCGTAAAAATGGTGGAGTGGTAGATATTGTTGTATGAAAACTCCACCTGTGGTAGGTGGTCCTCCCAACTAAGACCAAAGTCCAACATGTAAGCCCGTAGCATGTTCTCTAGGATCATAATGATCCACCCCATATGGCCATCTGTTTGTGGGTGAAATGCTATGCTCAAGCGCAACTAAGTCCCAAACGCCTCCTATAATCCCTTCCACAATCATGATGTGAAACAAGCATGATGATCTGAAACTATCTTTGATGTGACTCCATGGATTTGAACTATGTCCTTCATGTAGAGGCGTCCCAAGCTCTCTACTGAACTATACTATCGGATAACTAGGAAGTGGGTTGAATTGGTGAGTCAGTCAATGATCACTCAAATGACATTGTTTCCCCTATAAATACATGGTAAACCCACCATGAATTCCATAGATATTTCATCCCAATTATATTCTGGCACCTCAAGGGGTTGATCTAAGCCCACTGGAACCTGGTTCTTAGTCTTCACCTGCTGGCATATAAGGAATCGAGAAATGAAATCTGCCATTGCCTTCTTTATCCCTATCCACCAGAACTAACATCGTAGGTCCTGGTATATTTTTTCCACTTTAGGGTGCACCACCAAAGGGGATTCATGAAACTCTCATAGAACATCCTCTCACAATGCCACTGGTACAACTGTGCATCCATTGAAAAGAACAACATGTTACCCACCTTTTAAATATCCATCATGCGCATGCCCTGTGGACATCTGAGCATGTAGGACCTTGTAGTTGATATCTCCAAGATGTGCCTCCCTGAATTAGTGTAAGAGTGGTGGGGTGAAACCATCAACTATATGTAATCTATACTATTCCCATCTATAAAGGATAACCATAATGAGGTGAACTACTCCAATGCATCATTCATCAACTACAAACTTGATCTCATACTGAGAGTATCTGCCACCATGTTCCCCTTCCTAGGAGTATATAAAATATCAAAGTTATAGTCCTGTAGGAACTCTATACATCGCCTCTATCTCAAGTTTAGATACTTTTAAGGGAAGATATACTTGATACTCTTGTGATCAGATTAGATGATAAAACAATCACCCATCAGGTAGTGTTTCCACATCTTTAATGTGAATACTACCACTTCCAACTCAAGATCATGGGTAACATAGTTCTACTCATGTTACCTCAACTGGTGCGAACCATAGGCAATAAACAATTTTCTCTACATCAGGACACAACCAAGTCTGTTCCCTGATGCATTGTAGAACACTATGTACTTGACACCCTTCTCTGGTAATCTCAAGATCGAGACACTTGTCAAACTATGCCTCAAATTCTGAAAGCATTGACCCGGGTTCAACCTTCAAGAACCATCATATCCCTCTCAACTACTCAGAGAGGTCATAAATCCTTGGTAGTGGATACTCGTTCTCCACAACCACTTTGTTTAAGTGTTATAAATCTACACACAACCTTAATCTCTCATCTTCTTTTTTTGGTAAACAAAACTGGGGTTGTCCAGGGTGAAACACTGGGTCATACTAAGCCCTGCCTCTACAATTCCTCCAACAACTCCCTCAGATTTCGAAGATTTGTGGGATCCATCTGATATTCTGGTGCTGATATCAATGCTATCATGGGGTTTAAAAAATGCAGAAGTCTATCTCCCAATGGGGATGTAATCCTGGAACATCTTTAGGAAATACATCATCGTACTCCGCTACAACTTCCAGAAACTAGAATCTCATGATAACTACTACTCTGAGGGTTAGGATATCCAAATCATGAGTAATGGGATTCACCCTCCTATGCATGAGTTCATCCTAGGCTACCTAGGTTTCCTTTTCTCTAATAAAGGAAAACTTTGTTCCATCACTGCGGACACACCGCACCCTTCACCTAAAACATTCAATCTGGTAATGGACTATGGATAAACAATCCATAACAAGAATTAAATCATAAGGTCTCAACACTACCAACATGAGGTTTCCAACCAAAACTTTCACTTCCAAGGGTTAGGTCACATTGTTGGAATAAATGTCTGATCACTGAGTCTTATCTAGTAGGTGTCTCCAAGCATAAGGGTTAAGTCAACGGTCTAACCAGAATCTCAAGGTCTCATAAAATATTTGTGACAAGAAAATAATGACTAGTATCTATGTATATAAATATGGAAACTAAAGTATAAAAGACAAAGATCTTACCTTGAATCATTCTTGGAGCCTCTGGGTCGTACACCTCAATCACATGCAGCTGTCCCCGCCCTTGTCCTCTAGCTCCCTGAGCCTGGCACGAACTACCTGGGGGTGGTGGTGGTAACATGTAAAAATGTATTCCAACTATTGATGCTCTCCTAGATTCTCTTCCACATCCATCACCTTATGGATCTATCTGTTCCTATTTCTGCCTCTACCTCGGTGGACCATCCACTGTCTCCCTGTCAGCAGCTCGACAGTTTGGACAATCTTTGGCGATATTTTCCCTACCACCACAAGAATAACACTGCCTATTCCTAGGATAACTAGATCCACCTTGTGAACCCTATACTATAGATCCTATATCATGGGACCTCCTCTTGAAATGTCTTCCACGTTCAGATCCCTGAGACTAACGTCGACTCCCTGCTACCGAGGTCTCTGCACCCGCCTGCCCACTTTTGACTACCACTGGCTATATCTACCCAACCAAGGAACTCTCAACCGAAAAAGCCTACTCTATAACCCTAACATAGATAAGAATGCACTATGGGGATACACTGGTTCATATGTCTCTACGCATACCTCACTCAAAGCTTAGAGCCCTGTAGTGCTGATCACGTGTCATATCCATAGAGTATCTGGAGAGGTTGGTATGATTTTATGAATACTCAAACACCGATATGTCATCCTACAAGAGTTGTAGAAGCTTATGGATATGAATAACCCTTAGATTATATGGTGATAAACCCTCTCTGAAAATTTCCTCAAACTTTTCCCATGGAAGGGTCACATCGTCATAAGATCGGGTAACTGAACCCCATCATCGCCCAATTAAGCCAAAGAGAAGGCTCACCGCCAGAACCACCATCTGATATACTAGTGTCCTAACCCGATATAAAACTTGGATCTCCACCTAAAGATAGTTATCATACTCCTGTGTTTTGGGACCACCTTAGAACCAAAGGGGTATATGCTGCTGAAACTCATGAATCATGTTCATCCTGCTCTCTTTATCTGCTAGTACTGCAAGTACCATCTTCTGCTCTACAGGTGGTGATATGGATGGTGCACCACCTAGAGGTAAAATCTGGGGAACTGATCCCTATATTGAAGTATTTTAACTAAGGGGGTTATCCTTGTGATCATCTTATTGAATCCTATATGGTATACGTTGTGAAGACATCCTATAAGAGAACAAGATATACCACGATCAGTGAGTATATCTGGAGAGTTGACTCAAGAAGGAAATGAAAACCAAAAACCATTCTTTTATGATGCATGTACAATTATTGTTTCCCTAAAACCAATTTTCTCATGTACTAAATCTAAAATCAAGTTATCAAAGTCTTGGTGTATTGATATGTCGGCAGCTGCACCAATACTGGAGTCCCTGGCCAGAAAGTTGAACTCGAAACACTTAACATTATTTCCCCAAACCAATCTCACATACTCTCGGTTCTAAGGTAGAACCGAACACCTCTGATACCACTCTATCATGACCCGTCATAGTGGGGCTCATGCCATGACTCCCCAAGCCCGCCTCTAATTAGCCAGGGGCTAGTGACTAACATCAAGTAGGCATATTACTAACATGGGAGGCATTGCCTAAGTACCTATATACACGAACACATCTCCAAGCCCACAAAATATGAAATGTAAAAACCACTAAGGAATAAAATGCATGCATACCACTAAACCCAACCAATAGAGTACAATAGGGAAATTAAAGTAAAGTAAAGTAAACTGGGCTAGAATACAATCCCAACAAAAGAGTCTATAAACTACAAAGTCTAACCTATAAACAGAAGGTTCTTGGACTGCTATCTGTAGCCGTAGGAACACCTCAACCTGTATGAACTCATGAATCACTACCTAGTTCTGGTTCTGGTCATAGTCCACCTATGAATCTATCCAAAAGGTTTATATATGCATAAGAGACAACACGTGCAGGCAATTCCCAGGAAAGGGTGAGTATAACAATACTTAGAAGGACACCCCAAAACCAAAAAGAAATACACAAAGTAAATTTATAGTCAGAACTACACATGTATGTGTCTAAAAAATATACAACAAATATATCCAGATATACTCGAACCCAGACCCATAGTCTAGAGGTAAGTCGCAACTACCATATACCAACACTAGAGATTCATTCTGAAAATTCCATGAAGCACTCATTTAGGAGAACACACTCCTGAGTCTGACAACATTGATGAAATCCATCTAAGATGTGTTTCTCATAAAAAACCATCATGAGAGAGATATATTGATAGATCTGAAGAGAGATATGATACACTCGCTCTGAGAGACCTCAATTCACGAGTGGGGAAGATCACAATACATAGATAAGGATCACTGCCAGGGACATTGGGTGATTCCACGAATCATACAGATTCACCTACTAAGTATAAGATCAATGTCTGGTAGGATTGGTCATGCCGATACCAATACTCTACTTAGGGAGAAAGAATGGATAGAGGATCCTGCTCTAGGACTCTCAGAGGGGATTCCAAATACTATATTCAGAAAGTCCTATTGAAGGGATCATACTCATGTGAGTAGGAAATGATACCCACTAACCTTTAGGGGATGGATCAAGGGAACCAAACCTAATGAGACTTGTCCAAGATATGGTGGAAAAGGAGATCAATCCATGTATAATAGAGTACATGGTGTGTAGTAGAGTCACACTACATGTCCCTTAACCCTGGGTACTGACCGTGTACAATGACTCATGTTAGAAGTAAATATTGTATAAAAATAAAGTACACAATATGTAGAAGGTTCACATGCCATGTCCTTCCATCTGGAGTCCACTCGTGTACTTTGGCCATGTTTTAATACACAGTGTCAACCCATGTTCAACTGTCCGTGTACTAGAATAGGGGTAACCCATGTATCTGATCTGGGTCTAGCTATGTGGTGGGGTACACAGCCTGTAGGAAAGCCATGTTCTCCACCTCATGTCTTTGTACCTCCCGAGATACACAACGAGCCTTGGGGAAGGTTCCACACACCATGTGATAGGGGTCACACCCTATGTGATACTTTACTACCTCCTGAAACCCTAGCCACTCCTGAGGGTGCCCCACATACCACACAATCCCGGATTACATTCCGTGTAGCGCAGGATTTTCTAGAATCCCAGGTTCGTGCTCCGGTCATCTCCTTCGCTGCTCCGACCACCATTCCAGTTGTGACTTTATAGAAAACTCAAGATACAATCTAATCCATCCACACCATCACCCAAAAAATTCCTTTCATCTTCCTATCCAGTTGCACAATAGATTAAAAGGTCATTCTTTGTTCCGCCGAAGAATGTCGAAGAATGCAGATTCAGGGATCCACCATCATCCAAATAACTCAATGTATGTCTTCTCACCTCTATTGTGTCATGACGATCCTAGTTCTAAGATATCGGATCATTACACCAAGAATCGGTTGCACAACGATCAATTGATCAGGATATGTCGAGTCGTGGGCCAAGAAAAGAATATCTGTGATGAATAATGAATGGGAGGGGGGGGGGGAGTATAAATCAAACAAGAGGAATAGACCTTGATCATTTTTTGTCGATATTGGTTTGTTTATATTAGAAAAATGATCAAACTAGTTAACAAATAATCACAAGATCAATCTCCAAATAAATCCCGCAGAAATAAAACCCATCCTGCAAGAACGATCGAACCACGAATCAACCTATTAATTGGTTGGTCCTAATTCATCATTAAATTAAAGAATGGGGAAGGAAATAAAAAATAACACATCTTACCTTTGAGTTGGATAATTCACTAACAAATATCTATCATTGCGTCATCATCGTTGGTGAGATCCATCAAGAATAGCGTTTGTCGATCGTCGATCTGTGATTCCATCGCCGTTTCCTTGATAGGTTTATCCAAATATCTCCCTATAAATTCTCTGAAATTCCCAGGGTTATGCAGCTAACCATGAGATTTCTGTATAAGGATTATTTTAAAGGAAATTTTTACTACATCAACAGAATAATTTATCTTTAAGTTATTTAATGAAAATTACGTCCCTTTTGGGTTTTTTTCACAGAAGACCTACACTGACTAAAGTTAAGTAGCACCTAGGGAAAACACCACATTATGAACTCAAAAGTGGTATTTTATTTCCAATCCAAGTCCCCATTCACGAGTTATTAGGATTTGAAAACAAAATAATTTTTATTTAATTATTTTATTTACAGTTATGTCCAAAAACTATCTTTCACAGTTGACCCGCACCAGCCAATATTAGGTGTTGAGTAAATTAAATATGCTACTCTGAACACAACAATGCTCTCATATTTCTAATCTCAGAACCCATTTAAGAGTTATTCCACTTTTTTAGAAAAAATACTCACCTGATTTATTAAAAACTAAACATTTTTCAATGAATCATTCTGGGCGCACTGGGCCTCAGAATCGCATATCGTCTTAGTGCCTGGTCTCAGAGTTTTCCCAAATAATTTCTAAAAATAAAATCAAGAAAATATGAGTCATTACATAAAAAAAGGATTTATGAACACCAACCTTAGAGTTTATTTTACTAGGAACCATCACAATGAGAGAGGGAATAAATAATGAGTTTATAGATGAGGCTCATAGTTGTAAGATAAGACTGATAGAAGATAGGATATCTCTATGAGAGATGATAAGAATACAAAATAGCTCAAGGAAATTCCTCATAAGAAATAAATATTGATCATGATAGCATAACTATAGATCTTTAATCCTATTCTTCTTTTTCATGTAAAACAGAGTATCACAAAAAGAGAGAGAGAGAGAGCATCAAGAGAGAGGGTTCTAATTTCTTGGTGTAATATATTCTTCTCTTGTGTATATTCACTTATTTTCTATTTATATAAAATGCATGAAAAACTTATCTCTTTAATTTCATAGTAACATATCTATAAAATCATAGATATGAATTAAATTCCCAAAGTCCTTTTTAAAAAAATAACTCAACAACAGTAGTTACCATTAAATTATCCATATAATTTTTTGATCTTTGTGCTTGTAGTTTTTTATAATCATTTTTACCATAAAGAAGAAATATAATTGTTAATTCATACATGAAAACATTAATTTCCACTAAAAGTACACTAAAGATAATAAATAGACGGTTACAGAATGTCACAGAAAATTATAGATCACCACATAGATGGATTTAAAGATTTGAATTCACATATCGAAATTGATCGATGTAGTCATTCTTTACATAGCTAAATTATACATGTATCTGAATTTATACAGTCCTTCTTCATGTAGGATTCTTACTCATTTATCCAAATATGGTGTCATTGAATGAATTATGTATCCATTTGGAACCACCTAGCCAATTTATACACGTATCCAAATCACATAGTTGATTACTACACATAAACAATTCATGCAGTCATTTGATCTATATAGTTGAATGCTTACACATGTGATTCATCAACGCTGGTGATTTCCACATAGTCAATTTCATGACATAGCCTTTTCACATAGGTGTTTCTTTTACATAGATGATTTAAATGGCCCTTTTATAAACATAGTCATTTCTCCACGTAGCTGAATTCCCCACATATCCGATTATCCATACTCAGTTAGATTTTCATCAAACTTCTAGAAATTGTAGATTTCAGTAGAATGAACTAAAATAAGGATAAAAACATGAAGAAAACACTAAAAAAACAAAATCATCAGTAACATATGAAGGGTATTTGAGATCATGAAAACCTAAAGTACATGGGATATGTTGGGACAACATTAGTAGTTCAAAAATCTTCCCCTTTTTGATGATAAAAAAACCCATAAGTTATTAATCATGAAAGTTTAGTCAATTTGATTGGATTTTGAAAAAATATGTAATTTATATATTTATTTTAAAATTTCATGATTATCCTTTTCTTATCCCCCTTAATTATAAACTTATCTCACTTTTAAATACTGCTCCCCCTTGGGTAAACTTCTCCCAACAAGGATAATTATCCCCCTTGGGTAAAATTATCCCAACAAGGAAACTTCTCCCCATTTTCGTGTCATTAAAAGGGAAGGTAATGGAGTTGAAAAACAATTTTAATTTAGAACTCAGAGTAATGAACTTATTGAGAACAATACTGAAAATGAATAATAATTATGGTAGGAGTGGAATTCAGTTCGAAATAGATATATCAAATCCAAGAAAAGAAATAAAAAATTGAAAAATTAAATGAAAATAATCACTAATAAACACACAATAAAAGAATAAATAAGGATTTCATTAAATGGAAACATTTGTACAAAATTATAGTTACTAAAAAACCAAAAAATTATATACACACAACAATAGTTAGAAGACCCAAGCTTATAGATAGGGTCAAACTGAGAAGGTTGTTTGGGTGGAGGTAGTTTGAATGTTAGAGAGACCTGAGAGGTAGTAGGAGGGTCTATTATTGGTGGTAAAAATGATTTTTCAATATTAGTAGTAGAATGATTTTTAGATTCATTTTCTAATTTATCACTTGTATCCTAATTAGGTGTGCTAAGAAATCCTTTAATAATTCATTAATAAATACTGAAATCATAAGATCCTACAACTACAAAATCCAACTTCTTTGGAAGGGCTGAGGGTGAATATTTTGGATTGTATCATTCAACAACTAAGACAACATCAATATTGGTTTTATATTTCCTATTAATTAGTACTGGATAAAAAAAAACTTATATTCTCTGTTTGGCACCTCTAAAGGTATTTAGAGGTGCTCGTATGATATTCCTTCTTCCTATGAGGTAAAACAAGGCACCCACACACATATAAATCCATTTAATGATATTTGTCTTACAAAAATATAGAATAGTTGTAGACTACTATCTATGAATTTTGGAAAATGAGGAGAGACCAATGTTCATAATTACTTTGAAGGATTCAATCTATATAAATGAAAAACTTTGCTATGATTTGAACAAGGTAGGGGGAAGAGAACTGGGTGAAGAAACTGGTAAGTATACATAAAAATTATTTAGAATCTGGTCCACAGATCCTTACACACCGATTACTATTCCATTCATAGATTGAAACTTCCTTTTCTATATTGGATATCTATTATACGAAAGGATAAGATACCCCTTGAGAATCACTATAAGGATATTGATAAACTAGAGCACTAACAATATCAATAGTAGGCTTAGGTGAAACTGGAGCAAGTACAGAAGGGGTAGAAGAAACTGGTTTCACCAAAGGAATAATTCTAAGAGTCTTGTAAATAAAAAACTCTTTACTTATAGTAGAAACTAGAACTATTAGTATTTACTCAGACTTTGAGGAATTGGAATCCTATTTTGAAGAGTCAGAGTACAAGCTTTCAACTTCCTTAAATATTTTTACCAGCAAGTGTGTAAATTACTGATGATTTCTGGTCACTGGAATAATTGACCTAGATATCATCCCATGAATATCTTCAGATACTTCTAAGATATATTTCAAATTTACACCAAGATATTTTTAATGATATCCCACCATGTCATTCAAGGACATGTTAGTTCCAACACCAAGCTTTTTAATAGCTTCACAGGTGTCCTCAAACTCACCCAAAAGATCCTTATTTAAATATTTCATTAACAAAGGTGTGAACATATCACAATGAAGATATTGAATCAGAGAGGAGACAAAATAAAACTTAGAAAGAATATAATAAATCTCATTTTGAAATCCAGGAACCAATAAAGGTGCAGTTGTAGAGGTGTAAGTCATTTAAAACCTCTCAAGGACCTCATAGCGACTCACCACTATAATATTCAAAGTACAAAATATACCCTTCATTTTAGACTTAATTTTTTTAATATTTTCAACTATATCCTGAGAAATATAATATTGGATTATAGAAATATTTTGAATCATCTCCCTTTGAGATGAAACTAGAACACCAAGCTCATTTACTTCAGACTTTGTAGAATAGACTTATCTAAGTCAATCTACCTGATATTTCAGGTCTTAAAAATTTTTAGTAGTCACTTTAGTGGTAATTGATTTTATAGAAGACATTGGTTAAAGATTTTTAATAAAGTATATCTAAGTTTAAATGATCCCAACTATATTTTCAAAATATTCTTTCAAAATAGAACTTTCCTCGAGTATTATAATCTTATACTTAGAGAATATCTAATCTCTTTTCAACCCATCATAATCTCCCCTGATATTATCAAACTCATTAATAATGGTAGAGGCAAAATTTTTCATACCCTAACTTTCATGACTCTTACTGATTGAAGATTCATCCTCATGTACACAAGTAAAAAAAACCTATAGATTATGAGAAAGAACTCCAACTTATTCTAAAACTATATCTCTAGTTCCATCTCTTTCTGTAGGTGATCCAAGAATGATTGGATCAACTTTTTGAAATTAAAACTCAACTTATAATATCCATTTATTATCTGAAACACTTGGTAAAATTTCAACTAGAATTTACTCATGAACCAAATCAACTGTATCAATATCTAGTTCAACAACCTGAAAAGATATAGAAGCTCCATACACTTATGTTTCTTAGATATGGAAGAAATATTTCACAGTAGGTATGATCACTAGAAACTAAGGCTTTGGTTTTAAAACTACTACCTCCTTCATCTCCCTAGCATGAACCATCTCAACTGGTGTTTCATCCCTAGGTGGTGAGGTTTGGGACTCCTCCTCCTATGACACACCTTTCAATACAAAAATCTTTAAAGAGTTTCAAGTAGTTTCCCATTGGTATCCAATTGTATTTTAAATAATGGATAAAATCATATTACATTTATGGCATTTTATATCCTATTTCTCATTGAGATCCACCTCTTTCTTCTTTAGCACCAGGGAGATAAGCCTACCATAAGGGTAATAATTTAATTTCCATTTTTGTTTAAAGTAGTGATTCATAAACCAAATCACATACCTTGGAAGATTTAACTTAACATTATTAATCATGACATATAAGAGGAACATTTCCTTAAATAACACTTTTTACATTTCAATTGCTCTCTAGGTAATCCCAGTCTAAATGAACTTACATAAAACTTTTATTAAGCCTCTAAATCCTTTATTTATTTTCTATAAAAGAAGAGGTTTTTAATAGGAACTTTAAAACCTCAGTTGATCCCACTGGACTCATACCAACCAAAATTTGACTAAAACGGATCTTCCCTTCATATGGTAAATGAAAGATTTAATCTATTTCTACTGAATAAACAAGCATAGAATTTTCATTGAAATTTTATGAAAACACATCCTCTGATTCACCAAACTAGAATTCTGAATTCTTCATGAAACCATCCAATTATTCCTCAAACAAAAAACCTGAATTATTTTCATAAAAGAACTCATAACCTTGAAACAAAAAGTATTTATTTTAGCATCATCTCTGTATTCTTTAACTAACCCTCCTCGACAAATTTTCTAGATAGTACCTTGCATGGAGCACCACCTGACTTAGGTTTATTTGAAGAATCAGAGGTTTTATGATCTCCAAGATTGGAATTTACCATGTAAGAAGGTTAGTAGAAGGTTGAGATGGAATTGGGAGATATGTAGGAGGGAAAAGAGTGACATCTTGACTTATGAGAGAAAGGATTCAAGATAATAGAGAAAGAAAAGAGGGTTGATTGGGCTCTTAGGTCATATACTTAATCCAAAAAAGGATTAAGTACCCAATTCAGGCTTTAGGGTCAATTCTGATTTAAAATAAATAAATAAATAAAAATTAAAAAGGGGAATAATTCATTTTATAACAAACACATCTAGTACAATAAGAATAAAATTTGAAAATAAAATAAAACAAGATAAATTCTCTTAATTTTTATAAAATATTAATAAAATAATACATTAATAAAATAATACATATGTTAAAATTCAAATAAATATGATAAATTATACTTATTTAAATTTAAATAACCCCAATTACCTTTTAATAAAATCAAAACATTCGCATTCAAGGGTATTAATAAAAAATATCTGCTAACTGGTTCTTAATAGAGATAAAATCAAGAATAATGTCACCTTTTTTTAGCATGATATCTTAATAATTTATGCCTTAAATATATATGATTAGTTTTAGAATGAACAATTAGATTATTTGAAATGTTGATAGAACTAGTGTTATAACATTTGATTTATACTTGATTGTAATTGAATCTAAATTCAATTAAGGTGTGTTTCATCCACAACACTTGTTCACAACAAATAACAATAGCTATATACTCCACTTCATCCATAGATAACGAAATATAATGTTGTTTCTTACTAAACCAAGATACTGTAGATTTACCTAGAAAATTGTAGGTTCTTGAATTAATCTTCCTATCTAGTCCACAACCACTAAATTTATCATTCAAATAATAATTAAAATTAAAATTATATGTTTTTGGAAAAAGTAATGAAAGAGAAATTATTCATTTGAAATACCTTAAAATTATTTTGGTAGCTTTGAAATGAGATACCTTAGAATTAGCTTGAAATATAGAACTTAAGTATACTGAAAAAATAATGTCTAGTATACTAGTAGATGAATATAGTATACTCTCAATCATTACTCTATATAATTTGTTGTCAACTAGTTTCCCAGCTTCATCCAAGACAAGTGTTTCATTAAAACTTAGAGTAGTTGTATATACTTTAACACTTTTAAGTCCAAAACTTTTAATTATAGTATGCATTTTATTTGATTTAGCACAATCCTAAAGTCTTTTTGTTAAATATTAAGACCTATAAAATAATTTAACTCACCCATCATGCCCTTTTCGAATTCTTTCTTTCATGGGTTTTGAAAATTCATTGCACAATTTTTTATTTGTAAAACCAAAATTCACCACATCAACATATACCTAAACTAAAAAAATATCTAAATATAAAGTTTTCTTGAAAAGAGTAGGATATTCCAATCCAACCAAGAATATATTTGATAAAATAAAAGAACTTAAACATTAATACCAAGATTTAGGTGCTTGTTTAAGGCCAAAAATATCTTTGGTAAGTTTGAAAACTAAAATTTGAGAATGAGGATTTTCAAAACCAGGAGGTTGTTCAACACAAACTTCCTCCATAAGAAAAACATTTAAAAATATTATTTCATATCTATATGATATAATTTTAAATTTATGTGTGATGTATAGGATAAGAGAATTATATTGGATTTTAATATAGATATAGGTGAAAAGGCCTCTTCATAATCCACACCTTTTTCTTGGTTATACCCTTTAGCTACTAGTCTAACCTTATTCCTAGTGATCACACCATGATCATTATTCTTATTCTTAAAAACCCATTTTGTTCCTATAAAAAAATATTTAGAGTGTTTATCAACTAATTCTCATACCTTGATCCTTTTAAACTAGTTTAAATCTTATGAAATTTCTAAAACCCAGCTCTCATCCACTAAGGATTATTCTACAGTTTTAGGTTATAGTTGGGATAAAAAGTCAAAATATTATATAATATTTTATACAATCCTTATAGTCCTAACCCCTTCATCTAAAATTCTTATAATTATTTCCAAGGGATGATTTTTTATGTTATAATCTATCTAGGTAATACACTTTCTGGTTCATTAGTATCCATATATTCAAGATTTGGTTAACCAAAATCAAGTTAAAAATCATCATACTTTTTATTTTCAAAGAGAGGTTTAGGTATCATGTTTTAAAAAGAATCTATTAGCTCATAAAATTGAGTCATTTTTTGATCAAAAGGAAAATTTTAATAAAATTTTACATGAGTTGATTCTTAAAATTTTGTTGACCTTTTGTTGAAAACTCCTTAAACAATTAAAGTAATAGAATAGATAAGGAATATTCCTTCATTATCCTTTGGATAAAATTTACCAAGTTTTTACTTAGTTCTTAGAATATAAATCTTGCATCCAAATACTTTAATATAACCCTTGGTTCTCTATTATTACATATCTCATATGTTTTTTTCTTCAAAACATGTCTAATTAGAACTCTATTTATGACACAACATATAGTATTTGTAGTATCAACCCAAAAATGAGTAGGAAATTTATATTCACATAACATTGTTCTAAAAATTTCTTGCATATTCCTATTTCTCCTTTAAACAACTCCATTTTGTTGAGGTGTCCCGAGGGTAGAAAAAATATGTTTGATACGATGTTTTAAACTATATGAATTGAAATAACTATTTTGAAATTCTTTTATATGATAACTTCTTTAAGAAATAATTTTGGAATATTTATCTTTTTGAATCAATTTACAAAAATTTATAAAATTTGAGCAGGATTCAATCTTAATATTAAAAAATAAAACCCAAGTAAATATTGAAAAATTATTAACTAATACATAAACAAAAGATTTTTCTCTTAGACTTGTAGTTATTGATTGACTAAATAAATATATACGAATAAGTTCTATGAGTATAGAAGTTGAAACCACTTTATTTGGCTTGAAAGATAACTTCTATTTATTTCCCATTTAGAATACATCACATACATTATTTTTGTTCAATTTAAGATGAGGTAAATATGAAACTAAATTTGTTTTAGATAATTTTTTAAATAATAGACTTTACAATGTCCCTATATTCTATAAAAAATAAAATATTAATTCTTTTTAGCATTTATATAGTTCACTTTTTATCTACTCAAAGAATTAAGATCTAGAATATAGGAATTATCCATTCTAGTTTCCCTAAATTTAAAAATTTTATCTTTGAAAAAAACATGCATTGTTAAAAAAGTCTACAAAAAAACCTTCATCTCAAAGTTGTGAAATACTTATTTTATTGTTCTTTAATACTTCCATATAATAATTTTTTTTGATGTGGATTAATCTTGGATTACCAAAAAATCCAACTCCCATAATCTTTTCTTTAGCAATATCACTAAAAGTGACACAACCTCCATCAATTTTTGATAAGGAATGGAAATTGGATAAATCTCCACTCATATTTCTTGTGATTATATTATCCGTATACCATTTATCATTGATATTATTAGACCTTGTTCCGTATAAGAAAAATTAAACAATAAATTGTTTTGTTACACATATTTTCTTGGGTTTAACAATTTTAGAAACCAAGTATTTGGGAACCCAAATATGATTATGTTGTCTAGAAAATCATGCACTATTTTTTTTAAATTAATGAATATTTAATTCTAAAAAAATAGAGGTTTATGAAAATATAATTATTAAAATAGTTTCATAATTATATATAGTGAAAATAGGAAACTTTGGAGAGGTTTTTATTCTTAAAACTTGGCACAAAATAATTTTTATAAAGCTTTGAGTTTTCACCTTGGCTTCCTATTCCAAATTTATTTTTTTGACCTTTATCGATTCCTAGAATTTATTTCAAATAATTTTCACATTTTTTTAAAACACTTGAAGATTATTTAAAGTCTTGAAATTATTTCTACAATCTTTAATTTTTTTTTATCATTTTCAACATATTAAATAGTAAAATTTTCCATCTTGGTTTTCAAATCTAAAATTTATTTATTTAGGTGTTCTTTTCTAATTTCAACATCACTATAAGATTTTTTGAGGGATTTTATTTTTTATTTTTCAAGATTTAAAACTTTTTTTCCAGCATGGTACAACATTCATTTAATTATTCATAAGATAAATTTTAATTTTTTGATTTAGACTCATGCTATGAAGAATAAAAAGAATTCACCTCATCTAAATGTGCCATAAAGCACATATTATCATTTTTTTTAAATTTCAGCTTATGAATTTAGAGATGTATCATTACTAGAATATTAAGAAGCACTCCATGTATATTTGATAGTCTTATTGGATTTATTCTTATAAAAAAATTTCTTAAATTTTTTTTCTTATATTTTTTATTGTCTTGAAGTTTTGGGAATTCTGACTTGATGTGACCAAGATTCTTACAATCCCAATATCCAAATTATTTAATATTTTCCTCTTGATTATTATAATTATTGAAAGGTTTATTAAAACCACTTCTCTTATTATATAACATTTTGATATTTCTTAAAAAATTTGAAAGTTAACTGTCTGAAGAAAAACTTTTTAAGTTATCTTTATATGATGACTCAACCAATTATATCTGATTTCTTTTCTTGTCATATTTTGAAGTTCATACTTTCAAATTAGTATTATACTTATTCTAAAATATATATTCTTTTGCTTTAGTTTCTATATCAGCCTCATACATCATAAGAGTTCCAATGAGATATTTTATTTTAAAATTTATAACCTCTATTAATTCCCTAATGGAAGCAAAGATTCCACTCTATCTAGGTGGTAGAATTCTAATAATTTTCAAGGCTTAATCTGCTTTTAGAATGGGAGTTCCTAAAGATGTAACATTGTTTAAAACCTTAGTAAGTCTTCTATTTAGTTGGGTAATTATTTATAATTCCATTATTCTGAAAGTATCAAACTTAATATTGGTAGTATTATATCAAAGATATCTTAAATTTTCTATTTTTTATAATACATTAATATAATAGTCCATATTTCATAAGACTTTTCATATTTTAAAACACGATTTAACTCATATGGTCCTAGTAAACATATTATAGTCTTTATAGATTTGGAGTTTAAGTCACAAATATCTTAAATATTAGCATTACAAGTTTTAGATTGTGTTTTTGAAATTTTATAAGGCTTCACAGTTTTAAGATAAACCTTTAAACCAGGGTTCTTTAAATAAATTATCATCTATACCTTCCAGCAACCATAATTCTCACCATTAAAGTAGGGAGATTTTACCAATGAAATACCTTCTCCATTTTCAGTCATAATAGACATTTTCGAGATGATCTTAAGATTTCAACCTTTAAAGGCTAAGAACTCAAAAGTAACTATCCTTTGATACCAATTTTTGGTGAGAGACTGACTTCACTAACATTCAAGAGGGGGTGAATTGAGTTTTTAAAATTTTATTGACTTAGAAACCACCAAATTTAAAGATATGATTACCACTAATATTTTCTTAACATATGAACATATTGAAAATTAAATCATAAAGAAAATATACCAAACACCATATGTGTATAGTGTTTTGGGGAATAGAAATACCCTTGTCCACTCTACCAACTCTGAACTCCAGGTTCTTGGTGATTTTCACTAAACCAGTCCATTTTCTAAGAGCTATCAGTCCTATTACTTGGGGCTACATGATTGAGTTCAAGCAGTTGATACTATGTACAATAATTAGATCTTTCAACCAAGCTCCAACAAGGCTTTACAAACACCAACCTTTAAGGTTATTTTATTATGAACCTTCATAGTGAGAGAGATAATAAAAAAATAGTTTACATATGAGGCTCACAATTTTAAGATACAACTCACATAAGAGAATATATATCTTGGATAGATGATAAGAATACAAAATAGCTCAAGGAGATCCCTCATATGTATAAATTGTTGATCATGATAGCATAAATGTAGATATTTAATCTTCTTCTTCTTTTTAATTTAAAATAGAGTATCACACCAAGAGAGATTCTAGATATTTGAAATAGTGAGTTAGAAGTTCTTTGTATAATATATTCCATTCTTTTGTATATTCTATTCTTTTTCACTTATATAAAATTCATGAAAAAATACTCTCTTTAATTGCACAGATTCAGATCCATAAAATCCAGTCTTGGAATTAAATTCCACCAATCCTTTTTTTTTGAAAATACCTCAATAAAAACACTTACCATTAAATTATCCTTGTACTTATTTCTATTCATGGTACTTATAGATTTTTTATAATAATTTTTACTATAAAGAAGTAATCCAATAGTTAATTAATGAATGGAATCATTAATTTCCATTGAAAGTACACCAACGATAATAAATAGTAGTTTGTAGAATGATGTAGTAGATTTTAGATCACCACGTAGCCAAATTTCATAGATTTTAATTCGCTTAGATGAATTGATCCATGTAGTCATTCTTCACATAACTGAATTGTAATAACCCAAAGTTTTTCAATGGAAATTATCTTCTTATAATTATGTCATAAAATAACATGAAAACACAACATAATGAACTACTAAGTGATAAGTGACCTTTAAACATAAGTTTTTCACTTCTGTTTTTGGAATTTTGAAAATCTGACATACACGATTGTGTTCAAGATGATTTTTGGAGTCAAATGAAATAAAAATAATTTTTGGTGAATAATAACCTACCCTTATGAATAGTAACATACCCTTATGAATAGTGATATACCCTAATTAATAGTAACCTTACCTATGATAGTATACAAATAATATTCAAGTGAAAGTATGATGTACCTATATTTTAGAATAAGTAAATGAATGTTTTAAAAACTGTTTTTTAGTAATAAACCAAGATTTTAATTAAATATTAAATTAATAATATTTAGAAAATTATTTTTGAAAAATGGACTTCATTTTTGGATTCTACATGTAGAAAAATGGTTGGGGTAAATTTTTGGGATTTTTCTGAAATACTTGAATTTTTGATGAATAGTGAAGTACCATAATTTACAAAAATAAGATAAATAAGATAATTATAGTGTCATGTGTGATGTTCTACTGATGTAAGCCCAATTTTTTCGGGATCACATGATAAAATTACTATTTTTGGTCAGGGAATACTCACTATTCCATTGTCTTGTGGAGAAATAATAAACTAATGAATTTTATATTAAGAAAACCCCTCTCCCCTCCACTATAAAAACCACCCTTCACACCCTCATTTCCTCACACCTCTCAAGCTCAAAGCCTTATCCAAAATCTGCCCAAACACCTTCCCTATCTCATATCCCACGTTCAAGAGATTCCGGTCTCATCAAATGACCAAGATTAGGCCCTTAAGAAGGATCTCAAGAGGAAGATTTAAGAGGTAATATCTCTCCCTCTTCTCCTTTAATTTTCTTTCAAGTTCAAGTTCACTTCTTGATCTCTCCCAACCTATCTTCATAAAAATGGAATTTTAACTCCATTATTATACATATAATGTAATTTTATGATTCTAATGAGATATTATACCATCCAACCCCCTTTCCCTCTTCCTTTTATTTTATTAAAGAGAACGTTGTTCGTGAGGTGTTAATTTATCACCTTCAAGAACGACATGATTTCTTCTTCCATTTCTACATTTAGATCTGGTCATGAAACCATTTTTATGGTTGAACCAGAATTTTTTATATGTATTATTTCCTATTTAAAGTTCTAGAAATAACCTATGTCCATATTACTAAGTGATAAGTTAAAACAAGTTCTTTGTGATCGAAAAACCGCCCAAATTAACCCAAATAATCATTATTTAATTCTTATCTAATGATTCATCCAAATGGATCTAATATAATTAATTAAAAAATAATTAAAACATATGTAATATCATTAATGAAATGTAATATCAGTTCTGGATGTTTACCCATGTTCTACCCAAACTTCAATTTAAGAATACAAGTGAACCACTCAAGAAAACCATAAAAACAAACATTCCCGAATAATGTTTTTAAACTCTATAACTCATCCAAAGGCACATAAAATAACTTAATTAAACCATAATGAACCATATTAATGTAAAAAAGGTTCTTTATTTATAATTAATTAATATAATGTCATTATACAGTACATTAAAGAGAAGGAAGCATTCAGATACAAGGTAAGGGGAAATTCTCGAACCCAACATTCATCCTTCGGGTTCTCCCTCTTTCACTCCATTTTGATATGTTTACTTCTTAAAAATCATTTGTTCATAATTATATTTAATTTTATGGGATATAAATGTTTGTCACTAGTATTTATGAAAAACCAAATGTTTTCCAAAATAACTCTTCTTTCAAGAACCCACCTTTTACCTCTCATTCAAGATTGACGGTTCTTGTAACATGTATGTTATTCCCTCATTCTTTTGGGGAACCAATGTTTATGAATGTGTTATTATGAGATGAAACCCATTAATTTTCATGGGTTCATTATGTTCATTTATGTTATATGTTCATTGTGGCATGCATGATAAATGATAATGTTATGATGTGACGGGTGCGCCCGGAATTATATAACGCAATATGAATGTTTAAATGTGATGGGTGCGCCCAGAATTATACAGTGCTCCAATGAATTGGGTAAATTGATGAATCTCATGAGTAAATGTTAAATTATGTGTGAACAAGATTCTATCTTGGTTCACAAGTATGTGTGGTAGTTAACCACTAAGACATGATGTTTCATTTTTATGCATTGCCACATTTCAAGTCTTATATTTATGCTTCCTCTCATGTTCATGATCTTTTTCCCTGTTATGATTATGATCACCCCATGATATATTGTTATTATTTATCCTCTTAATGGGATTTTATGTATATCCTCAGGTGGGTATATATACTAAGGAGAGGAAAAGTTCCAATAAGAAGTTAGAGAAGAAGAAATTAAATAAATGTTTATGCTTGATGTTGTATTGGTTATGTATGGTCCTAGTTTTCCCAAGACACTAAACCTTTGGATCATCTATTTGTAATACTATTATGTTGTTTATATTTAAAATGATTTAATATTAATGTAAGAAAATGTTGGTTCACTATATGAATTATCCACATAGCTGAAATTTCATAGGCCTTCTTCACATGGTCAATTTTCTTCACATAAGCTTCTTACTCACATAACCAAATTTGATGTATCCAAATGAATTAATTATCCATTAAGAACCACATATCAAATATAACCATTTATCCAAATCAAATAAATTATTACTCTATGTAACTGATTCACGTAGCTATTTGATCTACATAGCTAAATTCTCATGTAGGCAATTCATCGAAGTAGGTGATTTCCACACAGCTGATTTCACGACGTAATGATTTCATGCATGAATTTAATTTCCATAGATGATTTAAATATCTGACTACTCAACATAGCCATTTATCAATGTAGATTAATTCCTAATGTAGCTGATTATCTATTATTAGGAATATTTTCAGCAAACTTACAGAAATTGAAGATTTCAATAGAATGAACTAAAATAAAGATAAAAACCTAAAGAGAACACTTAAAAAAACATCAGTAACATATGAAGTGTATTTGAGATCATAAAAACCTAAAGTAAGTGGGATATGTTGGAAAAAACATATCTATTTAATAGTGTGGACTTTATATAACCAATTTTCTTCTATCCTTTTCCATAACTTTTACCCATGTCCTTTTGTACCATTATTATAGTGTTTGAGACTAAACTTCCCATGTATTGTTAAAAAATACTCAATATATTGAGGAGACCAAGTAATGGTTTATATAGTTCATTCATATTTTAATCAACAACATACTATTGGAATGAATTCGATAGTGACTGTAGAATGAAATTTGTTACCAATTCAATATTTAGAGGTGAACCCAACCTCTCCATGTCATTGAAGCACCCAATCATATTGAGTATGTGGGAAGATACCGAGGTTCCTTCTATCATCTTTCAATAAAAAATATCTTTTGAAAATTCACACCATTCACGTGTTTCTTGTTCTTGATAGATCATTTTTAGGTTATCTATCATTTTAAAGGTAATAAGAGTCTCATATTTATTTTTAAAATTTGACTCCATTGTAACCAACATGAGTGTTGAGACTTCTTATGAATCATTTTGGTGTTTAGAATAGTTATCTAAATCCTTTTGTTGAATAATTTCACCAGTCAGTTTATCAGGAGGAGGTTGTTCCAACAAATATAAATTTTCTTTTTATTTGGAAAAAATTCTCAAATTTCTACACCAATTAAGGAAGTTGATTCCAATAATTTTTTCTTTTTCAATGGCTGATCTTAAATTCAAGATTGATGATGATGAAATTTATCTATTTTTTTATCAGATGAATATCATATCCTATTTATTTTCATTATGGTATTTAAATGAAATTAATCTCACTAAAAATGACGACCCCATACATCATATCCATTTAGTGATCCAAGACCCATATTTCACTAAGTAATGAGTTCTCTTTAGAATTCATCTAATTACTTAGTTATTTAGGTAGTAAATCATCCAAATCACAATAGTTGTGACTTTTTGATAGTTGAGAAGATAAACACTTATCCAAATCCTTAATATGGATCCACTCAACTCTATTCCAATAGAAACCTAACCATTAGGTATTCCTAGTTAGTGTAACAAAAAGTAAGTGCCAAAAATAAGTTAACCAAGGAAAATATAGGGGCACCCATATTTGGAATAAAACTACCCAAAATGACAATCCAGAGTCACTTAATACTTGATTTACTTACACAAGATAATCTAGGTGAATCTAGATTTGGCACAAAACTACATGATTGGATTATTGAGGTCTTGAAAATTGTTTATTTGGAAAGAATATCACACTTAGTATTTTAGGGGTTTAGTCTCATCAATTTAAAATAAATCATATGTATATTAAACTATTAAATCATATGTAATCATCATTATTTCATGTATTATTTCACTTTATGTATTCATGCTTCTAATAATTTAGTTTTGTAAATCCTTATTCCAACACCAAATTAATGAATTCACACCACATTAATGTGTAACTCTTTACACAACCCAAAAGTATTTATTAATTACCCAAAAAAAGAAGCTAAGTATTTTCATACATATCCAAATTCATCATTTGCATAAGGTACATGAATGATTAATATTAAGTAAGAGGGTTATATTAGATTTAAAAACTTCACATGAGTAATACCAGAGTGATATATAGCCTACCCCATTCACTTTCCTAGACAAAAAAGCCTCCAGGAAAGTAGGTGGTCTAACCCCAAGTCCCTCTACCTGGTGAGACTTTAAACAAGTGATAATTCAATTCATGAAAACTCTAACACCTAATATATCCAAACTAATCCCAATTACTATTATCAATATCATAACTAAAAATACAAAGTGATTTCAAGGTAGATGATAACTATAATTTATGACATCAAACCTAGCATGATATGTAAGGCTCTATCTCGGAATAAATTTATCATATAAATGGGCATACACAATATTCATATTTCATAAGTAATTTTCTAAACATGAACATCATGGAGATTTAACAAGTAAATTAAAAATTTATTTATTTTAAAAAACTTGAGACATTTATTAACTATTCATAAATAAATAATAATTATAAAATTTTATAAATTAGTAGGAATATAAAAATTTTATATTAATTTAAATATAAACCCCTTTATTTTTTATATTAAAAAGAATTTATATGATATTTCATGAATTATAAACATTTTATAATTCAATATATATTATATAAACATTTTATATAATTTAAATATCTTATATTTTGTAATTTATTAACACTTTTTAAATCACCACTTATGATTTATAAATAAAAGTTTTATTTATAGATTGTAAGTCATTCCATTTAATTTGTAAAAAGGTATTTTAAAATATTATCCTTTAACATTTGGGAAAAATGATTCCAAAACATTTATTTATTTAATTAAAAATAATGTATAATTGATTAATTAATTTATAAAATCCCTATATATTGAAAATTCCAAAAATAACTTTTAACATGATTTATAAACAATTAAAAAAATTTAATATGTTAATTTTTTTAATAATATTTTGTTTACCCTTATGAAAATCTCCTATTATATGCAAGGATATCCCCTTACTAACCTTATTCAAATGATTTGTGTAAGGGTAATCAAGGTTTTCAAAATCCTTTTTAAAGGTAACTTAAAAGTTACCTCTAAACAACCCGATTGAACAACATTATGTAAAGGTAGTATGCAGATTACCGTTACATAGCTCCCTCATAGAAAGGTATTACCCTCACACATCTCCTTTATGTATGGTTACCTTAAAAATATTCTCATGATGTGTAAAGGTAAACTTCAAGGACCCTTATACAATATCTCAAATACCCTTACACGTATGGTTAAAGCATCAAAATACCTTTACATAATGGCTTGTAGCACTACTGCATAAGGGTATCGCATAAGGGTAATAACTTTATATAATGACTTTCATAAGGGTATTAACTTTATGAAACTTACCCACATAAGGGTAGATCATATCTAATTTTACACATCTTATATAAGGTATCAAAATCTAGATATGATTTATAAAAATGATGTACACCATTTTTCTTTAAAAACCAATGATTAAAATATGCATAATTATTGATGAAACTTTATCTAATACCACTGATGGTTTTTTTATTATTATAAAATGAAAATTATCTATAGAAGAAAACCCAAAAACAGTGGTTTATCTATCTTCAAGAATAAAATTCTAAAATAATATAAAAATAAAGTACCTGGTATTCAAAAGTTGTAACTACTGTTTTCTTCTCTTCAGAAAAGAATGATTGAGGGAGATCATGAGGAGTAGTAAACATAAGAACCTTGTATCCAAGGTGATACACCATACAATGGATCCACGATCACATCGTGAGGATACCCAAGAAACCAATGGGGTGTTAGTTCCTTCTCAGGTGAGATGAACAATGCTTCAGGAAGAAGAGAGATTAATATAAGATCATATGTATTTTATTCCACACACTAATAGGAGAGGATCTCATCCTATTATATAGGTGAAGCCTGAGGTGTATAAAATACATAACACATCTCATTCATTATTTTACATTGGTTATAATTCATTGAATTATTTTAATTAATTAATGCAAAGCCATTAATCCATATAACTGATGAATACATCATCAGGATAAAATAAATAAATAAATAATATATATATATATATATATATATTATTTATTGCATCACATGCATGAATAATACATACATAAAATTAATATTTTAAATGTTCACCACATATAATATACAATATATTAGATATAAATATATCTCATGCATCATATGTATGTGAACATGAATCTTATTCTTGTATATTTTAGTGCACATTCAACACCTAGTGTTTGGGAAGATGTCAAAGAAGGGCCAGGTGGATGGGGGGATAGACTACTACAATTTTGCAGCAATATCCCATTTACGATGTTATCATAGTGGTAATATTATAAGTTTTTGATATAGAGGGGGAAAGAACCTATACTTAGGATTTTCACAGAGTGTACATTTATTCACACTTTTAAGCTGGTTGGGGGGATTTTTTTAATTTTAAAATAGGTCTCATCCCCCTTTGTTTTGGATTGGATAGGTGCATGTGGGGAGGGAATTCTACTAGACCTTCCCCCCTCTTCCTCCCCTCTTGATCAAAGGAATTTTTGGTGTAAATTTTATTATTTTTAAAGTATGATATCCCCCCATAATTTATCATCTTCATTTACTTAGACCCAATGATTTTGGCCTGATTTTTGTTTAGGGTTTCAACTTTTATTCCATAGAAGCAAGGTGGAATCGACCAAAATGGATGCGTCTTTTTATCAGTATGCATAAATGATATCCCAAGATGATATGTGTATTCCATCACACACCATTTCAATTGAGGTACATTTCCTTTTTAATTATATCATGAGATTACAAGCCTTGTTAGATCTTTGTAATATGATACTATGGTTAGAACCCCTAGAAATACCAAGTGTAGCTCACTTCAACTTTATGATAGGATTTAAAAACCTCTATATACACATGATAACAGAATAACAAAGGTGTATTATGTGATTTCTAGTGGGACTATGAACAATGATCAGACAGATATTTAGAAGAATTACTGTCAATTTTCCCTTTCCTATAGTTTCCATGTTTAGGATAACTATGATAATCATGAATGGGTTATATTTAGACCTATTTATGGTGAAAAGATAAGAATGCCTTCCACTATTTCTCACACTATCAATTTGGTTGGTCAAAAACATTATCAATTGGATTCAATGTTGGATGGTATAAACTATAACAATCATTTTTTAGTTAAGAACACATATCTATCCACCAAGGAAGGCATGAACCCTCATAAACACTCTATTATATCTTCTATGGTTTCTGGTGAAATTAAAAGATAGATTTATATAGATCCTCAAAATTCCAATGAAAATGATCAGATTCATCACCAGGTGGCTATAGAGAATGATGAAAAAACCAATGTAGTCCCCTCCCATACAAAAAGAACATACCTTTCCTCTTTTGTACAGAAATATAGAGATTTATATAGAACTATACCTAAGTCTTCTATGATTTCCAATGATGGATCCATTAAAGGAAGAACAAAACCTCATTAATTGGAGAAAGTCTAGAGATATAATAGTGAAAAAATTTATGGTAGATATAATATAGTTTTACTGGAAATTCATCCTAATGATGAAAGGTTTCTGGATCTTCTTCATCACCAGGTGGATACAGAAAATGATGACAAAAATCTTGAAACCCCTTCCTATAAAGACATACTAGATAAGTCCACATATGTATAGGATGTTAGATTTATTTATGATGCACTACCTAGATCATCTATGATTTCCATTGATGCATCCAATAAAATAGAATAGAATATCATGAATTAGAGAGAGGATAGAGATGAAACAGTGAAAAACATGAGGGTAGATCTAATTAAGTTGCAGTGGAAACATAAAATCCTATTGATCATGTTCCCTCAGATCAAATGAAGATAGTGGTATGTCCCAGTCTTGAAACATCATGTGAATAGAAAAATGATAGTTCTAATAATGAGAAAAAAACTAGTGACTATAAGAAAATCAACCAGAAACAAAAACTATAGTGGAAAGAAGAAAGGGAAATCTAGCTCCAAACAATTTTTTAAATGAAGATTCTCTTATATAATTTTCTGGGTTTGGCCAACTATGACACAAGTAATTCTATTTATATTTTTATAAAAAATATTAGGCCTGATATTATTGGTCTTGGTGAACCAAAAATAACTTTTTCTAAGAGAATTATATCTTTTGATAAGATGGGTTATCATCTTAGTAACACAAATAAATCCACCAATAACATCAAAAGACTTCGGGTCTTATCTCACTCGAGCATGGATGAAATATATCTTATCAATTCCATAAAACATATAGTCAACTTCAACTATTGTAGTTTGGTAATGAAACAATTTTTTTCTATTTAATTTATTCTCATAATGGTTATCAAGATAGAAGGGATCTTTGGTAGAAAATTTAGGTTATGAGAAACTCACTAAATTTTCCATGAAATATTTTTGGGGATTTAAATTCATTTCATAATATTGATGAGAATATTGTCATGATTAACTCTTCTACTTTAAACAAGGAAATAAGGACTTGTATTGAGATTAAAAATTTTCATGAAGTTATCATGGTTGCTGTAAAATAAACTTGGTACAAGAATCATATTCACAAAATGGTGGCAAAAAAATTGGATAGGGTTTTCTCAATGATGTAGCTCTTGATGTATGTGCCTCTATTTTTTTGCACTACTCTTGAGAAAATTAATTCTGATCATCATTATATTTTAAAAATCCTTTCCATTAGAGGTGATAAGACAACCTTTTCATTTAGGTTCAACGATTCTTGGTACTTACATCCCGAGTGTAAGGAATTGGTTCAAGTCACCTGGAATTATTTAAATTTTAAGGATGATGATATGGATTGTGTATTTAAGATTAAAGTTCTTCAGAAAAATATGAAAGCTTGGGTAAAATAGCGCTTCAGTCACATGAATGAAAGTATTTATCAACTTGAATCCTTTCTTCACATTATTCATAATAATGATACTAATAGCGATTTTTCCATGGATCTTGAGTAGTAAAATGTAATTACTCATGAGATCAATACACTCTTAAATCTGAAAGAATGTATGAATAGGGAAGCCTTCAACATCAAATGGATTAAGGAGGGTGAAAAAAACTCCAAAATTTTCAACTCTCTCCATAGATTTAGGAAACTCAGTAGATCTTTGACTATTCATAGCGATAATGGGGAGCTATTTGATAAAAGATAGGATTTTAATAATCATGTTGTTTCTTATTATAAAAATAGGTTTAATGGCCCCATCAATTTCACCAATCTTATGGAATACATCATTCTCAGGCCTGTTGACAATAGTGATAATTCCCTTCCGACTTCCATTCCCCTTGAATTTGAGATCAAAGAATACGTCTTTGTTATTGACTATGGTAGTTCTACCAGTCTGGATGGTTTCACAAACTCCTTCTTTCAAACCTTTTGGGAGACTATTCATGGTGATGTTTGAAGGATTATTAATTATTTTTTAATGGTGGTCAACTAAAATAGGGAATTAATGAACAATTCTTTAAATTGATTCCTAAATTTGAAAATGTGAATGAGATTCATCTCTTCAAACCCATAGCTCTTATCAACACTATTTACAAAATTATTGGGAAAATTTTCACTATCAGGCTTGTTGATATTGCTAATAGAATTATGTCCCATAATCAGTTTGGATTTATCAAAGGTAGAACAATTCAAGATTGCCTCATCACTACCTCTGAATGTGTTAACCTTCTTAGTAAATCTACCATAGGAGGAAATATCTCTGTCAAAATTGATGTAAAAAATACTTTGACACTTTATATTTGGGATTAATTTTCAAGAATTTAACTATTTTCAGATTTAATGAAAATTTTATTTAATGGGTTAAAATTATTCTAAGCTCATCCTATATTATAATTCTTATCAATGTCACTCCTAAGGGATACTTTACATGCTCTAGAGGTGTTCCATAAGGTGATCCTCTTTTTGCCATCATTTTTTCTATTACTAAAGATTACTTAAGAAATCTTCTTTTTATCATGGTTAATTTTAAAAAAATAAATCCCATCAGAGCTGGGATATACCTTTATTCCCCCACTCATTTATTGTATGTTGATGAAATTATATTTTTCACTCATGGTGAGAAAATAAATACCAATAATATTAAAAATGATTCCGTTTATTATGAAAATGTATATGGATAGAAGATTAATTGGAAAAATTACTTCTCATACTTTGGAAAGAATATTAGGGTGTCTAGAAAAGTGTAAATCATTAATGAGTTGGTAATCAAAGAAGGTGTATTTTCTTTCACTTACCTTGGTGTTCTCATGTCTTGGGTAAAACCATGTGTGGATTATTTTTCTCAAATTATGATCCAAAATAGAAATCTACTGACTTCTTGTAAATGAAAGATGCTTTCAATGGCATGGAGGGGTAGTCTTGTGAAATTAGTGATTATTTCAATTTTTTTACTCACTCATGGTTTATAAATGGCTGGTGTCCCTTATGGAAAACATAAATACATACATAAAAAATTCTATTTGGAATGTAATCACCTTTCAGATAAGACTTGTGACTATCCCATGGAAATAGTGTTGTTATCCAGTTGATTATGGGGGGATTGGTATTAAAAATCATTAAAATTTCAATAAATCTTTTCAAAATTTCTTTATGTGGAGTCTCATCAATGAAAAGTTCGAGGCACTTGATTTTATAAGATACAAGTTCTTAAAAAAACTCAAAATTGAGAATCTTAACTATATAGAATATTATATTTGGGCTTCTCTTAAGGACTATTTTTCTATTATTATAGTGGATTATCATGGGATAACAAAATTCAATTATTCCATCAATTTATAGTTAGATAAATGGATAGGTATACCTCTTCTTAACATTCTAAACTATCCTGTTTCATCACTCGACACAAATGTATTGATAAATGAGAAAATAAAGGTTTCTTTGGATGATGTATCTATTTAAATCAAGGGACAAGTTATGAATTTCACCTTTATTAATGGATATGATTATTAAATTTGTTAACCTACCTATAATGGGAGGATTTCCCCAATTTTTTTCTATCAAATTTCTGTGTAGGGGAATAAAAATAGCTAGGATCTTGAGCAGATGTTGGATAATTCCATCCAAATATACTCTTGTATATAGGGTTATGAATTTTAAACTTCTTACTAATGTTTTCTTATAGATTTGTGGTGCTAACCTATACTCTATATTTGTTCTATTTCAGTAGCATAGGGATGACATTGATCACTTGTTTCTTAATTTAGAGACTTCTTCTATGCTTTGGACTATAATAACTATTTTTTTGTGGTTAGAATACCTTATAAAATGTGAATCTGGGACTATATTTTCTCTTGCATGAAGTTTCTTCTTGCCTAGAAGATGATGAAAATATTTTTAGTAGCCATATATGAACTTATTCATCTGACATGGACCAGACGAAATAACACCATACATGAGAACACACATTTCCACATTCAATCGGTGCTAGTCAAAATTATAAAAGTAGTGAAAAATGAAAATAGCATCTAGAATAGTTTTTGTGATAATTATATACATGATTTAACTATGCTAAAATGTTTTGACAACACAGGTAATTATTAGCCTCCTTTTGGTATACTTAAAGTTTTTTTGGATATGTCTATTTCTAAGCTAGATCAAATGTAACATGGATGGAGATTCAAGAGGAAATATTGGTCCCTTTGGATATGGTGTGGTATTCAAAAATCATTATGGTGAAGCACTGGGTGGCCTCTATTGTCCCTATGAAACTACCACAACTCTTGATAATAAGATTCTTGGCATTGTCAATGCAGTTGAAATGAAAATGAAATTTGGTTAGTTTAATTTTTGGATTGAATGTGATTATTCCACCACTATGAATGTTATCATTAATGGAACCTTTCATCTATCATAGAGGTTGACTACAAGGTGGAGTAATTTCTTGGACTCCCTTTCATCCATGAATTAAATCATCATACATACATATCATGAAGAAAATTTCTTGGCTGGTGGGTTTTCAAATAAAGGGATAACTTCTTCTGAGCTGAGCTTACTCAATGATGCACGTGATAATCTTGATTCCTTTTTACAAAGGGATTATTATAAAAGACCTTATTTTCAGTATTGTGAAATATTTATTTATTTATTCAAAAAAGGAATCTTGTTCATTTGGGAAAACACTCATTCTATTAAAAAAAATTAAATTGGATGTCTTGGCATATGTTAGGCCATCGTGATGATAAGTAGTGGATGTTTGGACTTATATGAGATCAGGCAAGAGTTATTGAGATTTGATTAAAGGAAGTTAATCCATTATTGAGGTTGGTATTCCCTTGTACATACCCTTATGGTATTTTCATTTATTTATTTATGATCATCATGCGATGTGTATGGTATCATCACTTTGGGTGGCCAAAAAATTTAAGTTTAATAAATTGTTTAATTAAAAATTAAATGCCTATATATGAAATGAAAAATGTTCTAAGGTCACGATAGACCTTACATAATGGTTGGATGCCTTAGCTGCTGATGGATGATGCCTTGATTATAATTGTATACCCCATGAAACTTGTACCCTAAGGGGTTTAAATTAAATAAAATGAAATAAATGTGATATATTGTCCCTAGTGTTAGGTCCCCTTAGTGACCTATATTTAGAGGGAGTGATGAATTGAGATCTATTATCCTGATTAGGGAATGTGATAACCTTTAGATGTCTTAAATCCTTTGGGTTTGTGAGATAAATATGAGGTGAGTATTCCTCCTCCACCGAGCTTGTGATTACCTGGGAGGGTAGACCCTGTAGACATGGATGGATAGATTGGATAAGAAGACCGACCATGGGATGTCTTGGGAATAGAGATGGGCCTTTTTCCATCTCTTAAGAGAAATAGAAATGAGGCTTACCTTATGAAGCCAGTGAGGCTATATTATGATCATGATAAATATTTGGGATGTATTACCCATGAGTTATGGGTGTTGAACCAAGATATGTAATTAAGGTAAGGGAAACTATGAATGGTGTTCATGATTGATGAAACTTAGGGGACATCAGTGGGTTCCCTAGTGATATGTTGACCCTAGAGAAGTTGTGTGGGAAATGGGTAGTGATGATCATGTGTGTCACATTAGAATATGAATTGACAATGTGATCCTAGAGAGGATATGGTTCCTATGACATCAGATGGTTTAGGTGGGATGTACTACCCATAAAGATGTATTGAGATAAATGGGATGCATTGGATATTATACATGGATCTAACCTTCATGAATGATGGATACATAATGATAAGGATTACTTATTGAGGTTTGTCTGTGAATCCTAATTCTAGTACATGATTTCCTGGGACCATCCCTCCAGAAATCGACTGTTGATCTTGATACCACTGGATTGCCTAAGGTCACCGCTTAAGAATTGATCATGTTCCTACTATTTTGTGACTTGTTTTCCCGATAGATCAATCACCCAAATTTATGAATGAGATTGGTATCCCAATACATTGGTATCTGGTAGTTGAGGTCTATATGGATTTCTCAAGATACTTAGGAATCAAATGCTGATCTTGACACTACTGGATTCCCCATGAAGCATGAGAATTGATTGTTGAGCCTAACACTGTGGGATTTACCAAGAATCATTGGAATTAAATTTTGATCCTAACATAACTTGATTTTACAATATTCCTAAGAATTATCTATTGATCCTGATACTAATATATTTATAAGGGTCATCCCCCAAAGAATCAACCATTGAATTGATACTATGAGATAAATTAGACATTATCCTTGGATCCAGAAGTTATTCCAGATGTTATGTGTACATTAGGCCTGATTATTGGTTGGAATGATTACAAAATATGCCAATAGACACCGTAACACTAGATGAAGATAGTTTGGGTCAATCTTGGGTGCTACACAAGACCAAAGGATTGATAATGATTATTTATTTATGATTATAAAATCCAATTTATTTATTAAGTTGAGAATATTACATGCATGTATACTGTATTTACTAGTTACATATGGGACCATGCTAGTGATTCCCTACTGATTTATAGTCACACCCTTCTTGGGCAGCCATGAAACTTGGGTTCCAAATAAACCTTCACTAATTTCAATTTCAAGTTGGGTAGAGGTCTGAAGTAGCTTGATCGAGCAGGATATATTAGAGGGGATTGGATATTGGGATGAGGTAAGGATCTGAGATGGAAGTAGAGCCTTAGTGTCCCTTATTTATTTATTTATTGATTATACCAATGGGTGGTTAGTGTTGTATGTTGGCATGACCATGAGTCTATATGACTATATGCTTCCACATGATAATTTTCTATTGATTGAAATATTTACTATTTTTGTGTACTATGATTATTTACTACCATGGATGATGATTGGTTTATTTTACTATTATTTCTCACTATGATATGGGGGTATAGTATCTCCATGGTACTACCCTAGACCCCCATTACTATTCTCTATAATTTATCATATAGGTAGGTGCACTTAAGGTCCCAGTGGTGACCCCTTAGGTTTGTTCATCACTCAGTGGCCACAAAATGGGGGTGGGACATTATAAAAAGGGCCAAAAAGCCTACCAGATTAGTCATGATATGAAAAAGGATGAGTCAGTATCAGGATGTTATGTTTTGGTCTGAGTTTGAACCACAATCCAAACTCAGAAACCCAACCCAAATCCCTCCCAATTTCACCCGATCTAATCTATAAAAATCATGGAAACCTATGACATGGGAGGCTTGAAATCACTTCCTCTAACTTCCAATACCATGCTTGGACCAACTAGCCCGATAATTTTACCAATTATATTTATATAATCAACCAGATACTCATAATACATTTAATATTATATAATCAGTTATAAAATCATAATACATTTAAGACTATTATGTTTACTTTATGTTATAAGGGATGTTTTATTTAATGATTAAGTAAATTTCCTTAACATAATTTTTTATTTTAAAATATTAAATATATTATTTAATGATAAAATATATTATAAATATATATTCATGAAAACACTATATATTCATATTGATATTTATTATGATAAATAATTTTATCAACGTATGAAACATTGATATGGTTTTTTATTTGAAAATGAATATGTTTTATTTCAAATAAATAATATTTCTATGTATTATATGGTTTTATTTTAAAGATAAATTTATTAATTATAGAATTTTATATTTATAAAACTAAAATAATTTTTGGATTCCACATGAAAAAATTAATTTAGGGTGAATTAATTGTATTTTTCTAAAAATGTTGATTTTGGGTGAATAGTGAAAATTCAGTTTTTACAAATACCGAAATTTTATGACATCATCATGATATAAGAATGAATTAAAAAATTTTTAAACCATTTTCTTGAAAAAATATGCATCTAATGAATAAAATAAATAACTTAAAAATATTATTTTGAATTTAGAAACCTATGTTTTACATTTTGGAACTTAAGTGATATTTTATTTTTATAAAAAAACTATTTTGGTCATTTTATTATAATGAATTATTCACAATGATCCATTCAGTTTTGGGTTTCTTTTAAATAGAAATAATATTTTTTATTCATAAACCAAGGAATTTTATAATAATCAATACAATGAAATATTTTGGTGTAAATTCATTTATATTCTTACAAATGCATTTTTTATGAAAACTATTTTCTTCACGTTAATTGTAATTTTATTAAATTTAATTTTCATCACCTCTAGAATTTTAATCTTGTTATTTTTTTTTCAAATTTGGAATCATAATGTTAAAATTTGGTAATAATTTCCATTTCATTTTTATTCTTAAAAACAAGTTACCAGAGTAAATGTTAATCACCTCGATAAGAGTTAAATGTGGTAAAATGGTTAAATTATGAAATAATGTTAGAAAACATCACAAAAACTTATCCATAAATACTTTTATAGAGGAATTATTGACTTAAATGTTATATTTTTTCAACTTTTATCTATATTTTATCTTCTTTCATTGACAATGACTTTCCCTTTTTATATAAATAAATTTATATTGCAAAAATGTCACCCCTCTCATCTAAAAAGAACCTCTTCACTACCCTACTTCTCTTCAAACCAAAACCTTCCAAGTTTAACCAAAATATGAATAAAAATTTCCTAAAACCTCTTTTAAACATCCTAGAGTTTATAAAATCACCAAAATACCAATCTCATAGGGCTTAGGGAGTGGTTTAAATAAGTTTATCACAAGAAGAGGCAATTATATTAACTGAGTTCCTTTAAGTTTGTTTATTCTTAAATATCATCCAAATATATTTTAACCATAATAATGTAATGAAATTGAGATCATTAATATAATGAAATATTATTATATTTATTTGGAACTGTTATCTACCTCCCTTCTATCCAGTGGTAAAAAAAAAAACGTCGTCCATGTTACTTGCGAACTACCGCTTTCACGAACAATGTATTTAATTTTTCATCACTAACATATAGGGGTGGTTTTAAAAATTAATTTAATGAATAAATATTATATTTGTAACATTATTAAGTTCCTGAAAATATATTTTTTAAAATATATTTATTATATTAACAATAAATTTTCATCGTAAAATTTAGCTGCCTAAAATGAGCATACTGAGACACTTTTATTTATACGAATATATTATAGATTCCCTATTGAACTATATAAATTTTCTGATATTTTTAATATTAATATATAAATAATATTTTGTTTTTTGGTTTTGGGATGGTATTATTAATGTTAAAATGATTATTAATATACCACTTTACTTCTTTAAAAATTACAAAAAACAAGCCCATTACGAGTTTCATATTTAATAATCATATCTTCAACTCTAATGGAATGAACTTGGAAATTCATAAATAATTATGGAAAATCTATTCTAATAATTTTAAATTTATTTAGATAATTAACACATAACCATAGAATGATAATTGAAATAACTATATCGAAACTGACATGGAACAATTAAAGCTACTAACACCAACGATCAATATTAACTAAAAATAATTAATAACTATGTAATAAATGAATATAAAGGATTAATATAAAAGGATATAAATTGTAAAAAAATTATTATAAAAATGATTAAAAATCCTTAGTTTATTATAAATTAGGATAGAAAACATCTGACTAAGTAGGAATCCAAGGTAAGGGTTTCTTGGCCTCAATTTCAATTCCATGAGCCATGATTTATTTTTTACACCATGTTAAATTTTACAAGGTGTTATTATGATTCACTACCACATGAATTTATTATATTATATTTTTCATGTAATTAATTGGAATTAAAAAACCAAATATATTTCTTATTTTCAATGAATTATAATTCAAGTATTATAAAAGCTGTAAGAGTCATATATCTCAATTTCTATTTCATGTGGCATATTTTAAGTTACGAACTTAATTTATTTAAAATGGAATATAAAATTAATATTTGAAAAAATATTTAATTAATCTACTTATACTCATAAAATTTTTAGTTCCTTCTCAATTTCTTTCTTTTAAGGGGGTTTTATTTTAAAATTCATAAAGGGTTTTATGTTAAATCATTAGTTTAAATGTTTTGAAGTATTTTTCCCAACACCATTCCTCCATAACCATATTATTTATATTGTTTCAATAGTATTCCTATATATAAGAAAATTAATGTTTATTTTAATTTTCAAATATATTTTAGTTTTTTTTCAAAGTTTTTAAAAGGAATATTTTTAATGTTTTCTATACGATTCATTTTTGACCTTCTTTATAAACATGTGAAAATATTTTTTTAATATTTACTAATTGATCATATTTTCTTATTTTTATATCTATTATTACTTATTAATCATAAATTTTTAAATTTTTCATGGTTATCTAATGTAAATTCCATTCCTATTGTTATATGAATTTTTTTTTTCTTAAAGAGTTGTCAAAGAAAATGAAATTTCCTTCTATATTTATCTCATAACTTTAAGTGCTTATGAATTCAAATGAATTTTTTGATGTTTTTATGATAAAAATTCAAGACCTTTGTGTTTTATTCATGTTATGGTTCTTTTATATTATATATGATTATGAATGGGTCTGATATATCTCTTTACTACATTGATTAATCCTTTATTCTCTAGAGAAATTATGTTTGAATTAAGTGGGGAATTTATTCCATTATAATGGTGATTTTAAGTGTGATATGAATATGATGTTATAAGTAAACTTCATGACTATTATTTTGTTAAATTATTTAATATGATATTTTTCTATATAAATCTTGATCTAAGAAGCTAAAATTTATCCATGTTATATTTTCATGGATCTTGATTATTGACTCATGTTTTTATACTTCTTTTCCTCATATCTTATGGAAATATTTTTTCTATGAATAATGAATTTTGATCCATGTTTTATTGGTTATGATTTCATTATTATATTTCATTTACCTTGATTATATTCTAATACCCACATTAATATCTTATGACCACTTATGATCTTTGATTTTGAACTCGTATGTTTACCCTCACTAAGAATTTGAGCTCACCCTTAATTTGTTTCTATTTATCCAGGTTATAAAGAATAATATTATATATGATATGTCTAGATGGGTATAATTTTTAGATAATTCTGTATGATACAATGAAGAATTATTATGAAATAAGAAGAACCTGGTATAGTGGAAAAATATCCATTTGGTGAGAAAGATATGTCTTTTCTTAATTAAAGGATTTTTCTAATTCTCTAAAACTCCAAACCCAAAAGGTATTTGGTATACAAGTTTAAAAACCTATCTAATAATAGAATATATTTTTTATATTTATATAATTCACGAATTAGATAGTTATATTCATTATAAATATATTAAGTAATTTTTAAATAAAAAATGTATGTAGTTTTATAAAACTGTTTTCTTATAAGGTTTTATTTAAAAGTCCAATTTTAAAATTATATAATTTGAATATGAAAAAAATTAATTTTATTTTTCAAATCATAATGTGAAAATTATCTTAAGATTATTTTTTTATAATTTTCTGAAAATATTTATTTTTTAGTGAATAATGAAAAATACTGATTTTGTTTTTGAAAATTGTTTTTATTTTTAAGTATTTACAAAGTAAAATTCTATTTTTTATGAGTTTTAAAATTTCATTAGTTTCCTTAGATTTAAAATAATTCAATTATTTTTTTAAATGAATTTTATTATTTAATTTAGTATAAAAAATTTTACATTAAGAATGACATTTTCTCTGAAAAATTGTTTTCATACCATTTTTCCAATATATTTTTAAATTAAATTATTCAACTTATATGAATTGAATATTGAAAATTTTATTTCATATTTAGTATCAGTGGATCCAAAATTATTAAATAGACCCATTTTAATTTTAATCAATATGAATAGTAACCTCAGTAATTTTTTTACCAAGGTAAAGTATAAATCAGGTAATTAAAGTTTAAAAAATTATAAGGACTATAAAAAAACCTTAAAACTTGACTAAATATTATTTTATGATTACATATCATCCATAATCAAACAAATTTAAAATATATGTTCGTTTTTTTATTTTTATTTTGTTATAATAATTATAATATTTTATATAAAGGAAAGTAAAAAATTTCACTCTTATTTTTAATAACTATAATATTTTTAATATGGTGATAACCAGAGGATATGTTCAGTTATAAATATTATTTTTAAAACTAAAATATTTATCTCAATAATTGTAAATTATTTTTAATTTTTAGTGAAAATATAATTACCTTAAATGCTTACACAACCCTAACACAATAATTATTCAATTAATATAAAAATAAAATAAATGAAATTTAAAATATTAAATGTATTATAATTATAAATAATTAATTGGGCCCATGAATTTTATAGATAAAAATAAAATTTTATAAATTTATTAAAATATTTTCTTCAAATTTCCTTTGTTATATTGATGTTATAAAATTTTAAGTAAATGAATAGTTATAAGATTGACATTATTGATATTTTGTGAAAATAATATTTTATTAAATGATATAAAATTTATAAAAATAATATCTTCTGACAAGTTATTTGGATATGGTTGAAAATATAAACCATGATCTATTTATGTAATGTTTTTCCATTTATAGTAACTATTATGATCCTTAAAGTGTAAAAACCTTTGTATGTGTGAAAAAGGTTAATAAAGGGTTAAAACAAAAAGATATGACTAAAAAAGTGATCCAAAATTGTCCAAATTTTATTTTATGATATAATTTAGACCCATAATAATCTTATATTCTAATATTATCAATTTTTGGGAAATTTTTACATCAAAATTATTTTATATTAACTTTTTATTTTAAGAAATTCTAAGAGTTCCCCTACCCTCTCTTATAAAGGGAAACATCTTCTTCTCATTTCAC
The DNA here is from genome assembly GCA_963277665.1 of Viscum album. Lineage (NCBI taxonomy): Eukaryota > Viridiplantae > Streptophyta > Magnoliopsida > Santalales > Viscaceae > Viscum > Viscum album. Next base: position 1,826,821,238 of record OY728147.1, read on the forward strand.
CACAATTAAAAAATTTTTTTTCTAGGAAATATATACACAAATACTTTCCTTAAATCATTCCTCACATCATAGAAGCTTATTTTTTATCATAAAACCAACCTATCAAATCTTTTGGTGTAAACTTTAAGCAATTTTCCGAAGAAGTGGTTTTGTTCTTGACTGATTGTTTTTGTTTTATTTCTTCTTACACCTCCTTAAAATATTATTTAACCATGATAAAACAAAAAAATAATAATATATTCCATATAATAAGGTATTTTTTTATTAAAGTAACAACCAAAATCCATCTCCTATTCCATCAAATGTGAAATGGAACCATAATTCGTGTGTACGGTAGACTACCTTCTTGCGAACCAATGTAAATCATTTTCCATCACCGTATATCACAGATGATTATACTGATAGAATTAATATATATATATATATATATATTATATTTATAAAATATTTATCATTATGAAAATATATAATTTACTTTCTTACGTTTCCATTTTTTGAAAAATGATAATGTCATTTGTGCGTACGTGTGAACTACCACCTCGATGAAGTGATGTAATTCATTTTTCATCACCACATCACATGAATAATATATATAAGTATGTTTGAAGAAATAGTATGGTATTTATGATATAATTATAAATATATAAAGATAATATAATACTTACCTTCTTTATGTATTGATCATTAAACAATGAAAACGATACTCATGTGTACGTAGGATCTACCATGTCCATGATTATAACTATAGCATCCCTATTTTTTCTATAGAAGACTTAGGAATATTTATTGGAATATTCCTGAAGTCAGGTTCTATTATGAAGCATGATTCTGAGGCCCATTGAGGCCAAAATTAATATCTTAGAAAATATTAAATATATTAATATCATGGGTGCACAGTTTTCCTAAAAAAATGGAATTACTCTCGAATAGAGTCTCAAATCAGAAATATGAGACCATCGTTGAGTTTGAAAAGTGGGATTTTACTTAGGCATGACATAAAATTTTTTAGCATCGAGATTTTGTGAAATTTTTTTCATGGTCGTAAAAAAATAAAAAAATAAATTTATATTATTGTGTGTTGGTGTAGTGACCTAGGGATCTTTTATAAATACACCGCTAGAACTGATTAGTAGGGTAAACCTTATGACACTGAGAATTGAGAGGAGAGAATATAAGAACATTAGTGTACATAGGGATCATGGATCAATGATCAAAGTACTATAAGGATCACCAACGGCAACCCAGTTTGTGGATTTTTCTAATAACATCAACGTGTGTCCATTCTTCATCAGTGATTGATCAAAATCGGTGTATGATTTTTTTATTTGTATTTATCTATGAAGAACATGAATCAGTCAACTAGTAGGTTGATTCATGGATTGATCGTATTTCTTTTATGGGACTATTTTCTAGGAATTTGTGGATTTATATTCATGTTTAATTGATATCTCTTCATTCCTCATTCTAATGGAAATGAATCAATTCCAACATGAACATTGGATAATGTATGATCCTCATGTTTTTTTTGTGAATTTTATCCCCAGTTCTTTATTCGTTCATCACCAGTGTACATTTTGTTCTATGGTTTGAAAAATACCTAGTAAAAAATCATTATGCACCCATTTATTGACACAAAATATTGATACCAATGATCTAGGTTCACGGTGATGATGGGATCAAGCTATGATAGTGATGAAAATGGACCAGGGAACAAATAAATATTATTGTGGCCTTTGATGTGTGTTTATGGGATGTCATGATCAGATGGTTTCCTATGCAAATTAGAGGGTTATATTTTGGTTAGCGGTGACTGAAGGGATTGAATGGAATAAATCTACAAATTCTAGTAAGGACCATGGCTTGATTAGAGGCCAGAGTATTAGATGGCGATGCATGAAGTAGATCCATGGTTTCTAGAAAATCCTAATATACACTCCTTTTACTTCAAGAACACATGTCTTGTATCATATTTATATTGGAGGCTAAGGTTTCTATAGATATTTAAGGACCAAACACCGTGTAGTCCCTACCACACACCGTGTAGCCCCTAGATAGCCAACTTAGTGTGTACAAGGAGTACATAACCTGGAGGCTGGGTAGCGTTACATGATGTGTGGGCCATACCACATTTTGTTTACACCCTAGTAGGTGGATCAATGTATACAGTGAGTTCACGCCCATGATATCATGTAAACCCACATGCCATATGTGGCATGATACATTGCATGTACTTTAGAAAGTACACAGGCATGTCCATGAGACCCACTGAGTTCCATCTTGAAATCTACATGTTGTGTACCCCTATGGGACATGCCGTGAATCATGAAAAAAAGGTATTTCATGTGATAACGATACATGGGCAGTCCCAGTATTAGTGAGACACACCGTGTACCAATAGGGATACTATATATACTCCTTAAAGGGAAGGTTGGAGCCCTGCTTCTTCTTAGTTTCTCTTTGTTGTGAGATTGTGTGAAATTCTTTGGACTAATATCTTTTGAGTGTGTTCACTTGGTATATTCCTTCGAGGGTATAGTTTGGAATCATGTCCTTAGCATAGGATTGTGACCCTCTATAGATTTTTTATTAGATAAAGTTTGTGGAAAACCCCATGGACCTGGGGGTGATCCTGTATCATCTCTTTTACCCTAGGTGGAGTTTTTGGAATCAGCATTACCAACTTTACCCATGCATCGATCCCCTACTTTTCATGTTAATCTAGATCAGGTTGTTGGTATACCCCCATGACCTTGGGGGGTGATCCCTAATCTATGTATTTATATCTATTCCTTTATGTCAAGATGTATTCCAATGAAGTGTGTATATCACCTGAACCCTCTCAATTTCCTTAGTGTTTATTTATGAAGATAACTTATAAGAATGAAATCTTGGATGGAATCCTTTAGTGATATTAGACTCATGGAGTGAGCTCCCGGGAAATTATTGTTATGAACCCATGAGTAGGGATCCTTGAATAGCTTAGTGGTTGAGACATCTTTGAGACTTGGATTTTATTATCAGTATATCTAGGTTATATTTTATTATAATTATATCTCATATATTTATTGACATACATGTGTATTAGTGATCTGACCATTCTTGATGCTTATATTTGGTTATTTTGGGGTGTCGGAATTGGTATTGTTATACTCACCCCTACATGGGATCGAACTATACACGTCGATTCTTATGAAAGGGGTCCTTAGAGGACTAGAAGAAGGTGGAGCATAGTTTGGGCTAGGAAAACCAAAGATTATACCGATGTGTATTTTGATAGTAGTATCCTAATTCTGAGTAGGATGGAATTTATTTTAAATATTTTGGTGGGATTATATTTATCCATTTATGAATTCAATATTTGTTTTCATACTCTAACTTAGGATAAATATTATGCACGTATTATTGGTATTAGTTTTTCTTTAAATTTTTGTATTGTTTGGTCTTGGTGATATGTGTGTGCATAGAGGTACATTAGGTTAAGCCCCCCCACATGTTTGTTATGAAAAATTGATGCAAGTGACCATCCCCTATCCTATTGGAGATGTAATTAGGGTAGTCACACTCATCTTATTGTCATTTAGGCAGTCCCTAGTGGGATGGGTCATGATATAGTGTATTAGAGTGGTTGTCATAGGATTGGATTTTGGAATTTATTTTTTCTAGATTTGAAGTTTGATTTGGTTTGTATGGAAATAGTGTTAAGTGTATCAAGTTATTATTTTAGAACAGGGACTCCATTTTGGTGCGGTGGTCGATATATCCATTCATTAAGTCTCTGACTACCTTCTTTTTGACCTGGGACATACAAGAAATGGTTGCAGGGAAAACATTGGTACATGCATCATAGGGAATGGGTTGGGGTTTCCATGTTTTTGAGTCATCTCACCTAATATACCCAATAACCATGGTATGTATTGTATTCTTTTAGGATATATTCATGATGAAAACCAGTGAGGTTTCTGTAGCAGAGTAAATAATATGACTTGATGAGCGATGAGGCCTCTGTGAAGGGGCTTGGTCATGAGGCAGTCTTTATTTGGGATGATACGAAAGTGGTTATTTCACCCATTGATTATTTCATGGAACCACCTTCAGTGGTTCAGGTGGATGAATAATGTTATACTGAGCTATGGATAAATCTTATGGTACTAGATTATGGTGCACAAGGATCAAGTGTGTATAGTGAGCTTTTGGGGAAGGCATTTCTTGGGATCTAGGGACATCAGGACCCACCGATAGTAGTTGTGTGATATAAGTTAGAAAATAAGAGGTTTAGTCATTTACAAGGATCCTGGGGATAGTTCAGTCCACTTTGGTCAGGGAGTTTTTATGCTTTCAATTAAAGAGAGTATATCAAGTGATATTTTCCTAACTATCATGTCATAGTTTGAGATATGGTTGGTGGGATGCCAAGACAGAGGCAACAACTAGAGAATAGAGGTCTACGAGATGAAAAATGTGTTAGAGGAGACGAGGGAGAAATAATAGGTGGATGGAACTTTGGTTTGATGCAACCTCCCCAGGTGGACCAACTTAGGATCAGAAATCTAGTGGTCAGGAACTTAGAAAACTTCAGGAATTGGGGGATCTTGGCCCAAAGGCTCTAGGAGTGTTTTGAGGTATGTTCTGTATCTTTTCTACCTTTATTGTAGTGATTATAGAAATAGATGTGATCCACTCTTTTTGAATCTTTTATTCAAGTCTTTATAGGTTGAACCAAGGAATCAGTGGATCCCTGTATTGGTAATGTTTGATTCATGTTTGGACACTGAAGAAAGTAGGATGATTTCCCCACTATGAAACATTCTTGTGATGTGATCCAAAAATATACAGAAGAGTTATTGATGCCCAAAGAGGAAATTTAGAGGTTTAGAGGATGATTTACTTTTAATTGTGTGTTGAGAAAAGGTTGGTGTAATAAGATGTTGGAGGAAGCCTTGGTTGTGGTGAATATGCGAGAAGGGAAAAGGATGAGTTCCAAGAAGTAGGAAATTGCAAAGTGTTCAAGAACAATTTGAGGTATGATGTGTGTTTCCACTTCACCAAATTTAGTTTCACATAGAGACTTGGGATACCTATCCCTGAGCATAACCCTTGTTCAATATCTAGAGATAGTAGTGATTACTTTTAGTTTGACCCTTGTGTTTGAGTCTCCAGCAGATAGGATCGATGATCACACACTTATTCCAATGATGTGACTTGACTCTGGGGGGAGTGAGAGAGCCTCATGTAGAATCATTCCATAGTAGTGGTGATACCCTATGACATTTACCTCAGTATGGAATGGTTTCTTACCATCTATACTCATTTTGTTTCCATGTGTGGGTGTGGTGGAGTTTCCATCTTATAGGATAGTGTTTTAATCCTTTAGTAAAGAGAGATTCCAGGTAGAGAAAGATGTGACAATGTGAAAGACAATACAATTTAATTCTTATTAGTGACCTGTATGTCCTTCATAGTGGTTGACACTATGAGATTCTAGTTTTTGGAAGCAGTGGTGGAGTTTGAGGATGCCTTCCCTGAGGGTGTTCCATGCTTACCACCACATCAAAATTTTGTTTTCCAACATAGTCTTACACTCAGGTTGGTCCTATTTTTGTGATATAATATGATATGGAACTGATTTAACTTAATGAGTTGGAGGATCTAGAGAGAAAGGTCCTTTAGATAAGGGAATTTTTAAGACCAAATGTGTTCATCTAGCCAGGACAATGTTATTCATCTAAGGGGAAGATGAGCACTTTAGGTTGGTTGTGGATTGATAACACATAAACCTGGTTAAATATGGAAATTTATTCACCCTTTAGGATATTTGAAATCTTTTCCCAATAGTTAGGGGTGAAGTGGTTCTCATAGCTTGACCTTGAGACAAGTTATCACTAGATCTAGTTACAGAGGTGGATATACTTGAAGAAGAATTACAAATCCACTATAGTAGTTTGGAGTTTATGGTGATACCCTTTGGTGTGTTGTACACCCCATTATATTTTTATGATTTATGGATCATATCCTTAACCCTTCTTGGATCGATTCATAGTAGCCTTCTTAGAAACATCCATGTGTAATTAGTGTTTGAGGAGGATCACGCTAAACACTTGTGAATGGTGTGGTTTACCTCTAGTCGATGGATGTTACCACTCCACTTATTCATTAATCTCGGAATTCACAACTTAGGGATATCAAATGAGAGTTTTTGTTTGACTGGTTATCCATTGGATATATTCTTAATGGATTTTCAAAAGGTGGGGAGCACATTATCCTTGTTTTAGGATGGATGGTGACACCAATCACACTATGAAAAGAGGTTCTAAGGGGTTTTCTTCCCATTATAAGTTCATCTGGTATAGGTGAGGATGTATCAATATCCCTTGGAATTAGTTAGGCATCATGGAGAGTTACAATGAGTTTTCACATTAAACTTTTTGTGTGTCATTTATCAGTAGGTGAATACCTATAAGTTTTTGTGGAGAGTTTAGGAAACCTATGTATGTAAGTGGTAGTTTGGATTCATGAAATTTCCTTGATGTTCATTTATATTATGCCCACTTAATGTAATTATTAGGGAGAGAATGCTGGAGGATTTGGGACTCAGTTGTGGTTAAGAAAAACTATTTCTACCCTGGGTATTTATCCATGTAAAGTGGACCATTTGGGTTCGAAAGAACATTATTTAGGATTGCATGTAAGCTTGGGTCCAAATCCTATAGGACCTCATACCATCAATGGATTTTGTGTATCATAATAGTTACCACTCTACCATCAGTGTAGTACCATTTAGGGCCATGAGTGGGAGACCTTGCAGGACATTGTTGTACTGGTCAAAGATAGTGAGATACAATGCTTGTGGGCCTAGAGTTGGTGATAGTGATAGTTGTAAAGGGTGAAATCCATCCCTAGGTGGATGAGAATTACCCATTAATGCCAGGAGTTCTTTATGGACTGATAATAGAGACCTTTAGAGTTTGAGAGTGGATACCTTGTGTTCTTGAAGGTCTCACCTCTATGCATTTTATAGATATTTGGATGGGGTAGTAGGCTATCTATGGGGACCATAGAACCTTTTTTCTAGTTACTACACTAGGATAGAGAGGTGACATACTGCTAGACCATGTTCCATAATTTAACTAGGTTCTTTGTGTTTTACACTGATCATAACTAATGAGTCCTTCTCATGACTCATTTCATGATGTAAACCTATGAAGAGATGAACATTGATGGTGGAGTTCCCTTGTCTATGTTCCAATGACATTAAAAATTGATAGGATAATACCCTTCATGGGAAAGTGTTTCCTTGGTTCTCCATGTGTTTAAAACATAGGAAAAATTTGGGAGATCTTATGGGAGTGGGGGACCCAGTTGAGATATTTGTACCTCACTGGTGATTATATTTTTTACTTTTTAAGATGAAAATCCTTGAAGGTGGGGAGAATGTAGCATCCCTTTTTTTTTTCGTGTAAGACTTTAGAATATTTATAAGAATATACCTAGAGCTAGGTGTTGAGATGGCCTAATATTCTGAGTCTTAGTGATCTCGAAATTTATATTTGAGAAAATATTAAATATATTAATATCACATGTACACAATTTTCCTAAAAAAGTGGAATAAATCATGAAAAAAGTCTTAGATCATAAATCTAAGGCTTCTGTTGAGTCTAGAATGAAAAATTTACCATATTAATGACGTAATATTTATTAACATCAGATGTTTTTGAAAAATTTATCATAGGTGTAAATAATAAATAAATAAATAAATAAATTTATATTATTGTGTGTTGGCATAGTGACACATGTATCTTATATAAATACAATGATATATCCAATTAATAGGGTGATCCCCATGACCCTAATAATTGATAGGAGAGTATGGATGAATGTTGGAAGACATTGAGATCATGGATCGATGATCAGAGTATCACAAGGATCACCAATGACAAAATATTTTGTGGATATCACCAACAACATTGATGTGTGGAAATTATTCATCCATTGTTGATCCAAATTGAGGTAGTAATTTTGTTTTTTTTGTGGATTTATCCCATTTTTCATGTCCTATGATGATCACGAATCAATCAACCAACTTATTTATTCATAGATCGATCATATAATGGGTATGGGATTATTTCTTAGGATTTTAGGGATTTATCTTTATTTTTAATCTACATATCTTTATTTTTAATTCCAAAGTAAACGAATAGAGAACAAAATGAAAATTGGAATAGGTCTTTTCCTTATGTTTTTAGAATTTCTTCCCCCATTCTTCATTTTTTTATCACCAACATTTGTTTTAGCTGGTTGTTTGAAAAAAACCAGATAAAAAATACTATCACACATATTTCTTGGCCCACCAGATTGATATTATAGATATAGGTTCATAGTGATTATGGGATTGAGCTAAAATTTTGGTGATGATATATCAGGGTCCAGATTGGTGTTATTCAGGTGGGATTTGACATGTGGTGATGAGATGGCATGACTGGATGGTTCATCATGAAAATCAGATAGCTGAATTCAGGTGAACGATGATGGAAAGGCTTGGATAGAATATATCCATGATTTTTAGTATGGATTATAGCTGTATAGAAGGATAGAGGTATGGGTTAATATTCATGAATCATATCCTTAATTTTTTTAAAATACCAATGTACATGGTGTGTACTTCAAGAACACATTCCGTGTATTGTCCTCAGAGATGTGGCTAGGATTTCCATAAAGAGTTAAAGATAACACATTATGTGGTTCCTTCCACATGCCATATAGCCCCAAGCTGTCTAGATAAGCGTGTATAAGGAGCACACATCCAAGAGGATGAGTGGAATCACACATCATGTGGGACATACTGATTCCATGTACACCATGGAAGGAGGCTCAATGTGTATTGGGATTACATTCCGAGGAGATCATGTGGCCCTACATGTCATGTGTGGAGGGGTACATGACATGTACTTCATAAATTACATAAGCACAAGAAGGGGACCCACCAAGTTCTATATAAAAATCTACATGTTGTGTACCCCTATGAGACACACCATGTATCGTGGAAAAAGGGAATTATATGTGAGTGAGAGAAATGGGAAGTTCCAAGATCAGTGAGACATGATGTGTACCCTTTTGGAAACTCTATGTACTCCTTAAAGGGAAGGTTGGAGCCCCCCTTCTTCCCAATTTTTCTTTTTTGTGATCTTGTATGAGATTTATTGGATAAATATTAGTTGAGTGTGTTCACTTAGTCTATTCCTATGAGGGTATAGTTCAACATCACATACTTATCACAATATTGTGACCCCTTTAGGTAATTTTTCTCGCATAGAGTTTTTGGTATACCCCATATCCATAGGGGCGATCCTATATCATCACTTTTTCTCTAGGTGGGTTTCTTGGAATCAGTGTGACCAAATTTACCTAGGTGTTAATCCCCTACTTAGTAGGTTAATCTAGATCTGGTTGTCAGTATACCCCCATGGCCTTGGGTATAACCCCTCATCTATGTATCAGTATCTATTCCTTTCCATCAAGGTGTATTTCGATCGAGTGTGTATCTCGGATAAACCCTCTCAATTTCCTAATTGTTTCTTTATGGTAACACCTAATGAGCATGAAATCTTAAATGAAAACCATCAGTTCTATTAGTCTCATGGAGTGAGCTCTGGAGCGAGTGTTGTTACAAACCCGTGAGTAGGGATCATAAGCTGGCTTAGTGTTTGAGATCTCTTTGAGACTTAGAGTCTATTATGAGTGTATATGAGTTATCTTTGATTATCATTATATCTTGTATCTTGATTAACATACTAGTATATTGATGAGCATAATATTATTGATTCTTATGTTTAGTTATTTCAGGGTGTCCTACTGGATATTTTTATACTCACCCATACATGGGATCTACCTAAACATGTCACGTATTATGCAGACGAAAAACCTTTTCATGGGTTCCTTGGAGGACTATGAGTAGGTGGAGCATAGTTCAGGCTAGGCAGACTAAAGAGTATACAGATGTGGATTTTGATAGTAGTCCCTTCTTTCTAAGTAGGTTGGACTTTATTTTTCAGCTTTTTGTGGGCTTGTATTTGGCTCTTTATTCATTATAGCCTTTTTTGTACTTTGATGTGGGATAGATGTTATTCATGCATTATTGGTATCAATTTTTCTTTACATTTAAATATTGTTTGGTATTATAGATTTGTTCCTACATACAGGTACATTATGATAAGGCCTATCATATTTATGTTATTCCTACTCGGTGCAAGTTACCATCCCTAGGACTATTGGTGGTGGTCTTGGGCTAGTCACACTAAGCTTATCACTAAATAGGTGGGCCCTGGTGGGTCAGGTTGTGACAGTAACAAAATTTATTTTTCATAAATGTTTTTCCTAAATGGTTTTAGAAGAATAATTTATGTATAGAAATGATAATTACATCATGATTATTGTTCTAGAGATAATATAATAATTACCTCTTTGACCATAGTCAACCTACCAAAGTCATTTTGGACTTATGAACCAAATATCATCAAAACATTTGACATAACCTTAAATGATTAAGTAATTGTTTATGAAATGGTAATAAGTGAAATAAAGAGAATAATAAACATTAAAATGGTTTTCAATTAAGTAAATAATTAACATGGATTTATTATTTAGGAAGCTAAAGATCATATATGATGAGTCAGACTTGAGGTAATAGAAACTTTAACTTAAAATCCCATTTTAAATTTTATAATGATTTATTTTCAAAATATTTATCTTCCATGTCCATGTTTTTAAAATTATTTTATGAATTTACTTCTATGGATATAAAAGAACTATAAAAGTTAATTTTAAGTCACTTTATTTTAAAGGTTTTAAAAATGGAATCTTTTTATGGAGTTTTTCACTTTCTTTAAAAAAGAAAAAAGGAATGTTATATTTTAACATATATGATAAAAATTACTCTTCCTACCACCATAACCATTATTTGAAGTTTTTCTTCCATTATAATATTTCATGTTTTCTTTAGAGAAAAACCCCATTTCCTTTTTAGTTATTTTTTTTTTGAAAATAGGTTTTTAAAAGAAATGGGTATTTCGATATCTGAAAGTATTTTGTGCGTAGGTTTAAAATATTTTCAAGGGTTTTAGTCATGATATAGTCCTTGAAATTTTTTATGATGGGTTGAGTCCCATTATATCTCAGTATTTATACCGATATAACTTATACGAAAGGTTGATCCCCAATATAGCTTATGGGTGATCCCGATATAACTTAAATGATGGGTGCACCTAGATAGTTCTCCAATAGATTAAGTAATAGTTATTTTATTTGGAGTATTATTTTTGAATTTTGTCATATGGTTATTCTAATTATAAATTTATTTAAGGGTTTTAAGTTTTTGATGTCCCAAGGCACCTAAATTACCTTTCTATACTTACAAATAATTTTTCATGGAAATAATTTGATTTAAAAAGGTAACATAATAATATTTTTAAAGGAAATTTTTTTCTATTTTTAGATAAAAAGGTATGTTTTTAAGAAAATGTTTTCATGGGTTTTCATGTTCTTCATTAGAGTAATATATTTATTCTTTTTATGACCCTTATTGAGCTTCTTATTCTCATCCCACATTTTAATTTTTTTTCACAGGGATTTAGTGATGAGTAGGGATAAGGATGAGGTCGATATCATTTTTTAAGATATGTCATAAAAAGAAAACATGTTTCTTTTTAAATGTTTATCTATTTTAAAAAATTTATATTGAGTAGAAGTGTACACTTTGAAATATATGGGATTGTTATGTAAGAGTTACGATCCAAATTTCTAAAAATATAAACCTAAAATATCATTGGAAATTCAAGAAAGTGAATTTAACTTTGAAGTCACTAGAATATATAATGTTTAAGGATAGGCCCTTACAGTTGGAATCAGATAAAGGTTTATATAACTTTAGGTAATTAGGATAATGATAATATAATACCCTTAAAATATTTTACCTAATGGTTAAGTTGAAATGATATAGAATTTGAATATTACCATGTTGCTTCAACTAAACTATTTTTTTCAAAATGGTATTTATAGAGTATTCTGTGAGGTTGTAGTAGGATAGAACCATGAGGATGATATCCTTCTAAATCAATAATCTAGAATGCTCAAAATTGGAACCGAGTAGTTTTTATCCGATGATGGATTAGTTGAAGCAATCTATAAATGGTGGTGGAATCCTTTATATAGATAATCTAGATCTAACACAAATGAACATGATAATAATTGGGAAATTCATGAAATAGAACCCTCAAGTATTCGATGAAACTTCAGATCTAATAGGGGATGACTGATTGATTAATGCCTTGTAAATGTTGTTTGAAGTAATGGGTTGTTCAGAATGTAAAAATAAAACCCTTTACATTTATCATTTTGAAGGTGTAATAGATCAATGGTGGTCTTTGGTTAAGAATACCAAAGTGAGAGATGGGGTTGATTCCATGGAATATGACACATTTAATAATCTCTTCCTTGATAATTATTTCCCTAAATTTATTAAAATTAGGATAGAGAAACAATTATTTTAATTTAAGAAAAAAGATAAAGATTTTGTAGTTATGTATGAAGAATATTTTACAATATTGGATAGGTATTTATCATATTTATACAGGATATTGATAGTAATATTAATCGGTTTTACTCAGGTTTGAAACCAAGATATCGAAGGGAATTATATTCTCATAAATTCAAAAGTTATGATAATTTTTTTCAGTGTTCCAAGAAGGTGGAAATGAATTTTTCATGATAATCATGCATTCTATTATAATTACCAAAAAAGGTCTAGATGGTAGTAAATGGAGAAGAATTCATTAAATAAATATGAAGGTATGAAAATAAATATATCATATTATGATAAGTGTGGTAAAATTAATCATGGGTAATTTCTATTAAATTATAGAAAGTGTTATCAGTGTTGTAAGTTTGGTCACATGGCTTGTGAATACAAAGAAAAGTGTCCTAAAAAAATCAAATAATGGGTTAACTAATATCCATCCATTAACTAAATGTTTTATCTTTAATGAGTGGGTCATTATGCTACCGTGTTTTTGAAGTTAGTTAATTAGGATGTAAATCATCAAGATTGAAAGTAGAAAGGTGTGGAAATAAATTTTTCTAATACTAAGGTAGATAGAAGACCATCTAATAAATTGGTGATAGGTATGTTACTTGTTTATTCAAATTATACCAATACCCTATTTGAATCTGGATCTCCACATTCCTTTATTTCTATGAAATTTGAAAGTAAAATGGTAATATCACCTCATGAAATTATAATAAAATTTTTGGTTAAAACTCTGGGTAGAAATATTAAAGTAACCAAAATTTATAGGAATCTTCATGTTTTTATTAGTGGGATGGTATTTCCTACAAATATTATAAAGTTTGATATTATTTTGGGTATGGATTGGCTTGAATCTTATCATGATAAGATAGATTACTATGCTAATAAAGTTTTATTCAATGATTTTATACCCTTGATAACCTACCAAGAATATAATAATTTTTTTAGATTTGGTAGTAAAATATACTTATTATATGTTATTTAAATGAAAGAAACCATAGAGATTAGTGATTTTTTAGTAGTGAATGAATATATGGATGTTTTTTATGATGTTTTATTGGGTGTTATTTCTGATTGGGGGTTGAGTTTACTATTAAATTAGTGCCTGATGCTAATAAAATTTGAAAACCCCCTTACAAAATGGATCAATTAAAACTTTTTGAGAAAAAAAATTAATTTTAGGAGTTTCTAGGTAAAGGTTTCATTCATCCTAGCACATCACCATGGGGTGAACATGTTTTGTTTGTTAAGAAGAAAGATGGTATCATGAGACTTTGTATTGATTATAGAGCTCATCACTGTTAAGAAAAAGTACCCTTTACCTAATATTAATGATTTTTATAATAAACTTTAGGGAACACAATATTTTTCAAAGATTTATCTTAGGACAAGGTACCATCATTTGAAGGAAAAGGAGGAAGATATTCCTAAGTTTTTATTTTGGACTAGATATGGGCACTATGAGTTTGTAGTTTTGACCTTTGGGTCATCTAATGGACTAGATATATTTATGGACATTATGAATAGAGTATTCTATGTATATTTGGATAAGTTTTTGGTTTTATTTGTTAATTACATATTGGTATATTATAAAATTCATGAGGACTACGAAAAACACCTAATGATTTTTTTCAAACCTTAAAATAAAATAAGTTATATGGAAAATTTAGTATGTGTGAATTTTGGTTGAAATAGATTTATTTTATTTTCATATTATTTATAAAGATGAAAAAACTATTGACCCTACAAAAACTAAAGTTATTGAAGAGTGGACATGACCTACCAATGTCATAGAGATTTTTAGTTTTCTTAGATTAATGGGTTTCTACCGAAGGTTTGTTGACAACTTTTCTTAGTTTTCCTGAACATCGACTAAGTTAACTTGAAAAGGAGTTAAATTCATCTAGATAAAAGTTTATGATGATTTTTAGGAACTAAAAAGTATATTGGGGAATGATCTAGTTTTGGACGTACCCTCTAGAAATGGATTTTTTTATCTACAATGATGCTTCTTTGAAGGGACTTGGTTGTGTCTTGATGCATAATTCTTAGGTAATTTCTTATGCCTTACATAAATTAAAACCTCAAGAGATAAATTGTATTTCAGATGATCTGGTGTTAACTTCTACATTTTTTTCTTAAAAAATTTAGAGGCTCTATTTATATAGATCCAAGTGTGAAATATATAATGATCATAAAATTTTGAAGTATATATTCAATCAGAAATAGTTAAATGCAAGATAGAGAAGATGGTTAGAACTGATCAAGGATTATGAGTGTATGATTTATTATAATTATTCAAAATCAAACAAAATAGGTGATTCTTTGAGTCTGAAAAATATTTCAACCCAAACCATGTTATGTTTATAACTTAACCATTTGGTTAATGATTTGATGATTTTTTTCCTAGAATTTTTGGATGCAGGAACTTCCTCTATTTTGTTTCATGTGTCAGTACAATAATTTATATGAGAATGAATTAAGAAAGTTTAGAAGGAAGACCATGAGTTACTAGAAAAGGTATAATTGGTTAAGAAGGGTAATCTTCCTGAATTTAATATTGAAAAAGTAGGTGTTTTGATATTTGAAAATAGATTATGTGTACTGTGTGTTTCCCATTTGAAGTGATAATTGTTGAGTGAAACTAGTACTTCCCCATTTTCTATTCATCCTGGAATCACTAAGATGTATAGAGGTATATGGGATTATTACTAGTGGGATGGATGAAAAGATATATTGCTAAATTTATCATGAAACGTTTTACTTTTCAAAAGGTTAAAGAAGAATTAAAATTAACAAAGGGGATGCTTCATCCTTTTCTAGTTCTAGAGTGGAAATAGGAAAATATATTGATGGATTTTATGGTGGGATTACCAAATACTTATCAAGGTAATAATGAAATTTGGGTTATTATTGATCTATTAACTAAATATATGAATTTCATTCCCATTCTAGATACAATGTCTTTAGATGAGATTTCTTGACTGTATCTTAAGGAGATATTCTGGTTACATGGAATTCCTATCTCCATTTTATCTGGTTGTGATCCTAGGTTCACTTAAATTTTTTTGTAAAGTACTTAAAAAGTCATTGGGTAATGAATTAAATTTTAGTACAAATTTTCATCCTCAGTCTGATAAAAAATATAATTAAATTATTCAGGACAAGAAACACATTATTTTTTCTTGTTCAATGGATTACCAGGGAAGTTGGTATTAATATTTTTCATTATTGGATATTTATTATAATAAAAGTTTTCATTCCAATATAAATATAGAACCTTTTAAAGAATTATATAGAAATAGGTGTAAGACTCTAGGATTTTGGGTTGAAGTGGGAGAACGTAAGTTTATGAGACAAGATATGGTAGAGGAAATAGATGAGAAGGTGAAGACGATTCAATAGTACATGAGGATGGATTAGTGTAAGAAGAAAATATATGTAGTTAACTAGAGGAAAGTTCATTCTTTTAAGGCAGGTGATCATGTTTTTCATAAAGTATATCCATGGAAGAATGTTATGAGTTTTGGTAAAAAGGGAAATTATGTCCATGATTCATTGGACCATATAAAATACTTGAGAAATTTGGATCATTTTCTTACTGATTATCCTTTCTTTCAGTTTTATCCTAGATACACAACGTTTTTCATTTTTGAATGTTAATGAAAAATTTGCTGGATTCATATCATGTTTTGAGTCCTAAAATAGTTTAGTTGGAATATAATATTTCTCATGAGGGAAAAATATTAATATTATTTTCCATAAAGAGAAATTATTATGGAATATTAATTAAGTTAAGGATTTTTGGAAAAACCATATGGTTGAAGAAGTAACATAGGAATTTGAAAATACTACGAGAAAAAGATATCCCCACTTGTATAATAAGTGAATAAAATTGAGAGGATTCACTTTTCAAAATGGGGGGGGGGATAATATAACAACCAAGGTAATTATAGAATAAATATTTTTATATTTATATCATTTATGTATTAGATAGTTATATTCATTATAAATATATTAAGTAATTTTTAAATCAAAAAAGAAAATAGTTTTATTAAACTCTTTTCTTATATGGTTTCATTTAAAAGTTTAATTTTCATATTTTATAATTTAAATTTGAAAAATTTATTTTCATTTTTGAAATAATCCTGTGAAAATTCTTTTAAGATTAATTTTTTTTATAATTTTATAAAAAGATTGATTTTTTAGTGAATAGTGAAAAATTCTGATTTTGTTATTGAAAATTGTATTTCATTTCAAGTATTTACAAAGTAAAATTCAATTTTTATAAGTTTTAAAATTTCACTAGTTAATTTTGTTTTAAAATAGTCCAATTATGGGGTTTTAAGTGAATTTTATACATTAATTTAGCATAAAAACAATTTTATGTTTAAAAGGGAATTTTTCTAAAAAACTATTTTTTGTCACTTTTTTACTATTTAATTTTAAATTAAATTATTCAAATTATGTGAATTGAATATTCTAAAATAGATTCAATATTTTAAATTAGTGGGTCTAAATTTATTAAATATTCCCCTTTTAATTTTATTCAATATGAATAGTAACCTTAGTAATTTTATTATCATGATAAAGGGGAAATCAGGTAATTAGAGTTAAAAATAAAATTATAAGGACTATAAATGACCCTAAAACTTGAATAAATTTTATTGGTTAAGAATATATCATCAATAATCATATAAATATCTAATATGTGGAATTTTTTTTCCTTTGTATGTGATTATTAACATTATAATATTTTATGTAAAGAAAAGTAAAAAATGTCACACTCTTATTTTTAATAACTATATTATTTTAAAAAAGGGGATAACATGATTATTTATAAGATCCCATATTTTTCTAGGTACTTATATATTTAGTTTTAGTTTAAATATTTTATTTGGGTTTTATTTTCTTCTTTAAACCTCTGTGGTTGAGTTTTTTTGGGGACAAAAATATTTTATTGGGGAAAATGACCTAAAACTAAAGGATTTATATTTGTCTGATTTAATGGATTATAGGTATAAATGTGTTAAAAAAATATAGGGGTTATCCATGGATTTGGAAATATTTAGATATGGTTTGGGTTTTTTTCTATAGAATCGGGGATGTGATCTATCTACATGACAATTTCACATCATAAAAGGGTTACACAATGGGAACCTGTTACCAGGAACATGCAGTGAACTGGTTTAGAGTGTGAAACATGTACACACCATGAAATTGGTTCAATACATGAAATAATTTATTGGGTTTCTTTAAACTCTAGGTAAAATGTAATGACCCGACTCTTTGGCAAAGGTACGGATCGTTAGTTTTCTTTCAAATCTTTCCTTTAAGCTTGTATAATGTGTGTAAAATCTTAAGAAAGGTTTGGGAAGTGTACGGGGTTGGTTCGGGGCCCGAGAGTTTGAGAAATGGGCTTACAGGCAGTGGAACACGGCCTGTGCACGGTCTGCACACGGTTTGGGATAAACTGTGCGGCTACAGACAGGGGAACCTCTAGTGGCGCACGACCATGCGGACGAGGCCGCACGACCATGCAGCCTTTGTCTGGGAGGCAGTGAGGTGCGCACAGTTTGCACACAGTTTGGGTAAACCGTGCGCCTAAACCGTGCGACCCTTTTCTGGGTGAATTTACCATTTTTCCTTACTTGTTTTAAAAGCCTTAAGCCTTTCATTCTTCCTTCCCACGGACAGAACCAGAGGAGGAGCCCTCCTTTGAGCCAAAAATCTCTCTCTGACTCTTTATCTTGTGGATTATTCATCTGGAGACCGTTCTTTCATCCATCTAAGGCGTTGAATCACCCTCGATAAGGCTTACCTCACACACCCTTCTTTACTTAGTGAATCTTTCCTTCCATCTTGTTAAGTTTTCGCAGGATAATATGCCCTATTTTCCAGGGTATTGGAATGAAAATCATATATCTTCTAACCTACTGTGAATCTGAGGTCGATATCAAGCGAGCCTACACCTACATCCCTAAGTAGGTGGTCACGTGGTTTCCATTTTGGGTTTTTTCCTTTTTGAGTTATTATCGTTTTGCCGTGGTTTGTCTTTCACCAAACCCCTTATTTGAAATGTATGCTTCATATCTAAATGACTCGTGTGGTATGAGATTGATGAATCTAACCTTGTTAGGGTGTTTAAATGAGTGTTGACGCTCCTTTCGTCACAGAATCTAAAGATCGGAAAAGGGGGAATATCTGAGCTCAATGTGATTCATCCTTTGAAGAAACATCAAAAATCGACAAAGGGATGAACAAGGAGAACATTGCCCATAGGCCGCGCAAGTTCCCTCATGGTCGCGCAAGTACACTTGCGCGCCGCCTAGTGGTCGTGCAAGTACTTGCGCGACGCCTTATGGTCGTGCAAGTGACTTGCGCGACCTAAGTGGTAACCGCCCGGTAACCGCCCAGGGTCTTCTTTTTCATATAAATAGACCCTGTGGGCCCCCCATTCGGAAGATCTTTTCCCAGAAACTCGGATCAAAGCTCCCGACGCCCAAGTCTCTTCTCAAAGCTTCCAGAACACTTCTAAGGTAATTTCTTACCTAGAATGGAAGATCTAAAGGGAAGAAGGAAGGCCTAAGTGTTGAAACTTATCAAACACTTGCGCGCCGACTTAATTCCTTCAATATAACTTGCGCGTCCCTCTTCTGGAAGAACCTCAAGAGGATGGGAAAGGGTTTAATAAAGAGTCGCTCAAGTAATTCAACTCTGATTGAAAATTGCGCAAGTATCCCTTATGTCGCGCAAGTATACTTGCGCGACCAATACTTGCGCGCCGCCGCAGGACTTGCGCGACCTTCAATACTTGCGCGCCCCTATCTTTTTGGGTGCCCATATTGCCCTTTTTAACCCCTCTTAAGCCATTTCACCCTTCCTATTCAAGATTCAGTCTTCAAGATACTCTTCAAAGCCATTTATGGCATGATTTCTTGATTTGACATCCTTATCTGAAAGGAATTATGTGAAATATCTCTCAAAACCTAATGATTTTAAACATCTTTATGTCACCAAAGATTGAGAGTTCATTCATTCAACCTCATCCTTTAAGATGAGAGAATCCTAACCTGGGTCTCCTTTTTAGGAATAAGACTCAGTCATAACCTTGGGCTTCCTTTTCAGGAGTAAGCCCCAAGTCCCCTAAACCTAGGCTTCCTTCTCAGGAATAAGTCCTAGTCATGAACCTTGGGCATCTTCCTTAAGAATAAGCCCCAATCAAAGTCCTTTAATCTTGGGCATCCTCCTCAGGAGTAAGCCCCAAACCTTAATCCCTAACCTGGGTCTCCTTTTCAGGAATAAAGACTCAGTCATAACCTTGGGCTTCCTTTTCAGGAGTAAGCCCCAAGTCCCCTAACCTAGGCTTCCTTCTCAGGAATAAGTCCTAGTCATAAATCTTGGGCATCTTCCTTAAGAATAAGCCCCAATCAAGTCCTTTAAATCTTGGGCATCCTCCTCAGGAGTAAGCCCCAAACCTTAATCCCTAACCTGGGTCTCCTTTTCAGGAATAAGACTCAGTCATAACCTTGGGCTTCCTTTTCAGGAGTAAGCCCCAAGTCCCATAACCTAGGCTTCCTTCTCAGGAATAAGTCCTAGTCATAAATCTTGGGCATCTTCCTTAAGAATAAGCCCCAATCAAGTCCTTTAAATCTTGGGCATCCTCCTCAGGAGTAAGCCCCAAACCTTAATCCCTAACCTGGGTCTCCTTTTCAGGAATAAGACTCAGTCATAACCTTGGGCTTCCTTTTCAGGAGTAAGCCCCAAGTCCCCTAACCTAGGCTTCCTTCTCAGGAATAAGTCCTAGTCATAAATCTTGGGCATCTTTCTTAAGAGTAAGCCACAAGTCTCTTAAAATTTCTCTTAACCAGTCATAAATTCCCTTTGATTTGGGTTTCCTTTTCAGGAATAAAACCCAATCATAAGTCCCCTCCTAATTTGGGCATCCTCCTTAGGAGTAAGCCCCAAGATTAGAGTATTCAAATCTCCATAAAGCACATATAACTTTGTGGACCCTGTTCATGGATTTTCTTCCTAAAAGTAAATCCTAAACCTTCACCTATCTGGGCAGTCATCTATACATAAGCCCCAAAACAAATTCTTATGATTGCATCTTTTATGGCACAATTGTCTAAATTTTACCAATACCTCTTGTTTCTCACACCGAGCATGACTCACGTGAGCTTAGAGTGTAAAAGTAATTATGACATTCATCTTTGAGCCATCAATCATAAAACATCATATCCCATTCCTCGAACTACGTGGGTTCTGATTCCTTTTTCAAAACAAAGGATACGTAGGTAGCCCATTCATGGGTTCGATCCCAACATTGAAATAATCTCTGTCCTTCTGAATGACGATAAACTTCAAGTGCCCCACTGAGTGGCTTTAAAACCAGCCTGGTCATCAAAATGACCAAGAGACTTTTATATAAATGTTTTGAAGGATACCATTGACCAAGAATCTCTAAACAAATATAGATGATTCTATATTGATGAAGAACCTTGAATACATATAAAAGATTCTCTAAATCTCTTGCATATTTAATCATTGATTGTTAAAACTAAAGGAAAGCCCATTTTATACTTGGTAATGTAATAAGGATTCACGAACTTAACTTAAATCTATAAAGAGAGTCCCGGAGTAGACAATAATTCCCCTCAAAAAGGTGTGATGAGTCCGACCTCCCATCCTCTCGACCAATGCAAATTCCTAAGCCTTATTAGCCCACAAGCTAATGAGCGCCTGCCTTTGGAAAGTAGGTCCAAACGGATGTGGAATCATTGGATGTTTCCAGTTCTACGAACAAACCCGTTAGAAACCGATCGGAACGTTTGAATCTCCCGTCCAGGAGGTCATCCCCGGATTCCGCGCGAAACAAAAAATGGTGAACCCGACGTGAATCCTTAACCAAGTTAAAGTGATGTTCTTCTTAGATGTTAGGCCCCTTGGGCCAACAAGGCAATCATTGACATATGATCATCCAAAAGATGCAGTAGCCGGATTCATCTTGATTATGTCTGTTATATGGAACAGGCACTCTTTTTTCAAGATCTTCTACAAAAAAATGGCTTTCCTTAAATTCACCCCTGTGAATACTGCTGCTGAGAACACCTCTACTGTGAGGTCTGCTGCCATGAAAACCAATGCTGCTACTCCTGCTGGAACGTCATCCGCTCTGAGGATGACATCACCAACTCAGCGTCTTCAACGCTGTGTTTCAAATGCACTGGTTAAGGAGTACCGTCGTAACGGTACTATCCCAACTCTGGAGGCCGCTCGTCAAGCCCTCCAAGTTAACAATTCTACCTGGTCGTCCGGACAACGGCGACCAGCAATCAAGAAGCAGGCGGTGCTGACTACCGTCTCCAACCGTTTCGGGTCGTTATCCCCGGAACGCAATTTCCATTCACTCCCTTATTCTGAGGAAGTGAATGAGCAGGTCCCGCGGGACCTTAATTCAAAGAGACAGGAGTCCTTCTCAAGGGCTCCCATCAACAATCGCCGCCAGACTCGTGCGGTAGTGCACCCTCAACATGATGAGGGTACCGGCTCCAGGCATTCAGCTCAGGTTCCTCGAACCCGAGCAGGCAAGATGAATCACCAGAGACGGAATCCGGTTAATAATAGGCAGGTTGTCATCCCTGCCATCTCCGGAGAAATCCACCAACCTAACTTGGTGGCAAATAACGAGCAGGCATACACACCTGTTCGTTTTAATCCCGCTGTCCAGCAGACTCGTCTGGCAGCATCAAGCCGATCCCGCCAGGCAATTCCGGCGGAGTACCATAGGCAGGAACATACACCTGCTTATACATCAGCAGTTAGTCAGCAGGCTCGTCTGACTACATATGATGGATCTCGTCAACAGCGTTTGGCGAAGTGTAATCAGCAGGCACATACACCTGCTAATACTAATCAAGCCTACCAACAGTCTCGTTTGGTAGCGCACGGAGAAGTCAGTCGGAAAGCCCCGACGAAAAACAGGAGGCAGACTAAACTCTCTGCCTCCACACTTAAGTACTGTCAGGATTCACTGACAGGAAAAGGAGGACAGGAGCAGGCACATACACCTACTCCAAGCCCGGAATGGACGTATATCCCTGTTCCGGCGGCTGAAGTCACCAAGCATATTTTATCAATGGTGAAAGAGCAGAAGCAAATTCCTGCTCATATTCTGGATGCTTGCCAGGATATCATAACATCTTCAGCATCATCTCAGGGACAGACACATAAATCTATCCCTAGCAGTGGAGTGACACATCAACAATTCACTCCGGAACAGACACACACATCTGTTCCAGTCCAAGAGGGTTGTGGGGCCTACTCCCCCATATCATATGGACAACCAAGTCAGGCACATACACCTGATTTGAGCGATGATCGTCAGCCTAACCTGACCATCTTTCCTGATCAGGCACATACACCTGCTCAGAGCAATCACTTTCGTCATCAAGTGATTTCTAAAGCGAGTAAGAAGGCATCTAAGAAAAAGATCCGCCCAGCACAGTCAGGAGATCAAAGGCCAATCTGCAACAAGGCCTTGCTCGATGCTGGAGTTCTTGAAGCCCTCAGACATTTATCTGTCGAAATTCAAGATTCTACTCCCTCAGTTCCCAATAACAGGAACATTAATCCCGAAGGTCTTCAACAGACACTTCCTCATGAAGACTTGCTTCATGAAAATTCGGTCAATCTTGAAGTTTCTTCTTCAGATGAGAACCACAGGAACCCTCTGTGTGGTCAGAAGACCAAGGAGCAAGAGATATCATCTTTTGCTGTAACCCATCATGAAGGTCCTCCTCATGGTGATGAACTTCGCTGCGAAAGTCCTCTCCGCAGTAGTGATTCACATTGTCTCGAAAATTCTTCAGAAGGCAATGTAGTGACGAGAAAGCCCTCCTATCTCGAGGCACTTGCAAACGTAAAACCAGTCATGTCTGAAGTTTTACTATCGGCAGGTGAAACTCTTTCTCCATCAGAAGATAGCTTGGGGTTCAGGTTATTCTCCGAACCTTCCCTAGGTCATTCATCTTCCAGCATGAATAGTGATTCCTCTACCAATCTTGTTGAATCCGATGAAGCAACAAGGAAACACCAACTCTGGTCCAAACAGGTAGAAGAATCTTCATTTAATGATAAAGAGGAAATGCTGAACATGAGGAAAAAACTGGCAAAAGGTGAAGTACCAGTCATGTTTTGGCCTTTGGCTGATTCACAGTATGACATTCCAAAGATGTTGACGGATGATGGAATCCATGATATTCGTCTTAACATATGGAAAACTCTTTGTCAATTAAAGAAGAAGGTATTATCTTACGATGAATATGAAAACCATCTTAAGATAATAGAAGGGTTACAACGCCAGATTGATTTGGCATCTCTATCAGTCTCTCGGTATCCGAAGGCTGAAAAGCAACAGAGAACCCTTCAACGTTCATGCCTTGGCGCGCTGAGAAAATTGCGTCAGTTAATTTCCAATGCTCCATCTAATGTTCATATCAGAGGATGGGGTATTCACGGAGCACTACATTTCACAGTGCTTTCCGGTCAGCAAAGCCCGCCGAAAATGGTCTCATGCAATGTTATTGCCCATGGCCGGCCACAGTCAATGGGCTTTGTTCATAATCAAAATCTTGCTCGAGATCAAGCTTCAACTAGTTCCTCTCAAAATCAAGTATATAGAGAACAGGTTGTTGAATTGCTCCTACATCAAGCAGGCGAGAATATTGCACAAGCCTCTCGTCTGGAGCAAACACGTCATCAAATGACAGAAGTTTCGGAAATCATCCAACGGTCTGTTGAACCAGGTGATAAAAGTGGATACAGGTTAATGCATCCAGCTAATTTCCGAACTAAGATCCGCAAGATCAAGAGAGATTTCAAGAAGATCTCAGACATAGCATGTCAAGAGACACCCCAGCTTGCCAGACTGGGGACTTCTCTAACCCAACCCTCAGAATCAACGAATGGAATTCGAGGAGTTGAGCAGAAGCAACAGGAACACCCCCAGTCCACCGGACTGGGGACTTTTTCAAATCTTCAATCCCTCCCTCAGAGAAAGTCAGTATTCTCTCGATTAGGGAATAAGCCTCAAGAGGAACGAAGAGCCAAGATGTCAGGAGATTCTCTCCAAGTGACGGTTCACAAAGAAATTCCTGAGGGGTCAAGTCAACGGAATGCCATGTCTTATCATGGACATAAAAGGAGACAATATCATAGAAATGCTGATAGAAAGGATTTCATGAAATATGCATCCATTAATGTCATCACTGCCGTTGCTGCTGATTCACCAGATGAGGCTCAATCAGAGGGATCAGATGAAGAGGTTCCTGCTCAAGAAGTTGCGCACACAGACCTAAATGAAGAAGGTGTGCGCACACGTAATCAAAGGCTTACCCAAAATTTGGGTATTCCTTCAAGTAACCCACTTCCCCCTCTCCGAAAAGGATCCAATAAGGGGAAAGGAAAGAATCAGGTTACTTCTCACCCTTCCTCTGAAGGAGGTCAATCGCTCTCATTAGAGCAAAGGCTTGCACAACAGGAGGAAGAAATGAAAGAATTAAGAAGGTTGAATGCAGAACTACTTCAGAGTAGTCTTCTTCTTAAGAATGCTGAAGTCCGACAGCCGAAGGAATTTGTTGTAACTACTGAGATGGATCAGGAATATCCTCCTTTATCAGTACACCCACAGAGGTCTAATCCTACGGGTCAAACGCAACAACGGTTGGCAGCACTACCATTAGTTGCAGCACCAACCTCCACGGCTGTCCAAGCTCCATTCATTGCACCTACCCAAAACCAAGTTCAACCTGACGTTTCTCAAAAGTTAATAACTACTATTGAGTCATTAACAGCTCGGTTAGAAACTATGGAAGGGAAACGGGCGCAAGTTCAACCTGAAAAGAAAGTTTACCCTGAATGGGTAGATTCAATTTCTCCTCCATCCAGTTTTGGAAACCCTATTTTCCCTACTTTCAATGGATCAGGCGACCCTGAACAACATTTGACGCATTACGTGTCTTGTTGTGATCCTATGATGGGAACTCCAGAACAACAAGAAGCAGTGAAACTCAGATGCTTCGTGCGAACCTTGCAAGGACCAGCTTTTGTCTGGTATACAAGATTGAAATCCCGGTCAGTCATCGGATGGGAGGATCTTCGTCAAAAATTCCTTCTTCAGTTCAGCTCAACTTTGCCAAAAACGACAGTTTTCGATCTTACAAACTGCAAGCAAAGGGAGAATGAAAGAGTCTCTGATTTCATTGCTCGTTGGAAGGGATTAACGTATTCCTTGAGTTTATCACTCCCTCAGGAGGAATTATTGCCAATCTGTGTGGCAAATTTGCGTGACGAATTACGCACGCCATTGATCCCTGTGAAATACACAGGAGGGTTTCGAGACCTTACTTCAATCGCTCAACAGATTGAAGATTCCCTTATGCAGGCTAAGGTTAAATCTCGTGTAATTCCATCAGCTCCAGGAAGAAGAATGGGTAAAGCAGAAACTGCTACAGTTATGCTTAAACAGGCACCTGTACCTATTTCTACTTCAAAACCTTCATCTTCTCGAAGGGCTCCACCTCCTGAACGCCAACAACAAAGGCTGTTTCGTCCAAATGATCAAAAAGATCAACGACGAAAACAATTTGAGGATATGAAGAGTAAAACATACTATTTCCGAAGTGAGCAAGTTCCTGGTTACTTCATTTCAGCTCTGGAAAATAATTTGGTTCAATTACCAGTGCCGAAGAGACCAAACAAGGAAGGAGATGAAGACCGTCCCAATTATTGTCCCTTTCATCAAATGTTGGGACATCCCATCCAGGAGTGTTTTGTCTTTAAAGACCTCCTACAAAAGATGGTTGACTTGGGACAAGTCAAATTGAAGGGTTCTTCAGCTCATGTAGCATGTATTACCGCTACAGATCCAGAGGAAGGAGGCGAGTGGCAGGAAGTCAAAAGCAAAACTGCGAAAAAATATGATGATTGGATGGTCAGAAAGACAATCAATCGGACCCATTCCATTTTGCGAACACAATTGAAGAAGCCAATTGTGTCTCCTACAAAAGCTGCAGTAAAGCCTCCATCAAAGGACAAATCCTCAAAAGGGCAGCGTAATTCAAAGAAGAAAGAGGAATCAGAAGAAGATGAGTATGCATCAAAGCCTAAATTGTCTTTGACTCTGGCAGATTTCATGCCATCTACTTCAAAGTCACGGGCACCGTCCCACCAAACGGCACAGCCTAAACAGGCCAACCAGGCAGAGTCTTTATCAGACGAAGAATTGATCTTTGGTTCTGTTAATATGATTCAATTAACAGATTCATATTCCAGTCTTGATGAGCCTGAATTCCCTGTATCAAATAAAGGAACCCGAGGAAGTTCTAGAGGTTCAGGATATAGGGGAAGACGTGGATCTTTCCGAAGCCACTACTCTAATTCTACCCCTGCTAGCACTGTATATGCAGCAGAAACTCGTGGTAGAGCCCTTCAGCGAGCTCAAAATGAACAAGCAAGTTCTTCTGCTAATGGCCAACTCAGCTTCGGCACAATTATTTTGGAAGACCGATTAAAGGTTCCATCTTCTTTATCTCAGCAAGCAAATGGATCTAATCAGTCTAATTTTCCAAAACCAAAGATGTTGCCAACTTCAATACAAGATGCATCAGCTTCCAAAGCATCTGCTTCCAAGATACCTGCTAAACCACATATTCCTATTGGGAAACGCAGGCCTCTAGATCAAAAGTATGATATATTGAAACACTTGGCCCAAGTACCAGCCAAATTATCAATTTTGGATGCTTTGAATCTATCAAGAGATCTTCGGGAAGCACTCATCGAAGCTTTGTCAAGTCCTCAAGAGTTTGAAGCTGAGATTGCTGCAGCTGAAATTTATCACATAGAGAATAATCCTGCAGAATGCCATGCAGTGATATCTTTTACTGATAAAGATGAGGATGATGTTGTGCATGGGCACATAAAACCTTTGTACTTATCCGGCAAAGTCAATGGTATAGATGTTCGAAGAGCTTTCATTGACAATGGTTCAGGAGTCAACCTCATGCCCATTCGCACACTTCGTCGATTGGGCCTCACAGAATCTGATTTATCTCCTTCTACCATGATGTTGCAAGGATATGATAAAAATGAACAAGAACCACTGGGAGAAGTTACGCTCAGATCAGTTTGGAGATCTTGTTTCCAATTCAGATTTCATGATTGTTGATCAAGACTCAGCTTTCAATATCTTGCTTGGAAGACCCTGGTTACATCAGCATGCAGCTATTCCATCATCATACCATCAATGTCTCAAATATTGTTTCGATGGTCAAGTTGGAACATTATATGGTGATAAGGCCCCGTTCAAAACATGTGAGTCTCAATACATTGAGGCGGAATTTTATCACATGAAGGGAAGAGAAAAATCTACAATAAAGGAAATTACCAAAGTTAATGCTCCATATGGTTTGGAAAAAATTCCAATAAATCCATTTTCACATGTGAGTAAAGATTATGTGTTACCTATCAGTCAAATTGACAAAATAGGCCCAAATCAAAATACTCTTATGGAAAGATCCATAATGTCAATTACGGCAATCGAGCCAGACAACATGGGAGAAATTGGTAACTTACCAAGCAATGATGAAAGCATAAGTGGTGACGTTTTCATTTCGTCTGCTGAAATCCAACAAGTCTATACTTCGCTAATCAGGCCAGAAGAAGTTATAGCAACACCAGAGGTGAATGTTGATGTCGATTCTCAATCCATCATCTCCTCTTTATTTCCCAAAGAAGACCCTTGTTCATCAATAGGGACGGAAATGGAAGCTTCTTCTTCAAAATGTGAAAATTTTGACATCTCTTATGATCATGAGAATTTCGTTTTTTCATCTACTTTGCAAGTAGAAACGGAAGATATAACACATGATGAAGAGGAAGAGGAAGATCTTAGAGATGCTCCTCCAGCATTTGAAGAGGGTATCTCTACCACTGTGGATGAACTCAGAGAAGTAAATCTGGGTACAGAGAAAGATCCACGCCCCACTTTAATTAGTGCGGCCATGACCCTTGAAGAACAAGAGATGTATATTTCTTTTCTAAAGCAAAATAAAGATATCTTTGCTTGGAATTATACAGAGATGCCTGGCCTTGATCCTGATGTTGCCACCCATCATTTGGGTTTGCCAAAAGAACATCGAGGATTCAAGCAAGCCGCGAGAAGAACACACCCAACCTATGCTTCCAAAATCGAGGCTGAAGTGGATAAGCTTATCAAAGCTAACTTCGTCAGAGAAGTTCAATATCCCAAGTGGTTGGCTAATATTGTCCCAGTAAAGAAAAAGAACGGACAAATTAGGGTTTTCATCGATTTCAGAGATCTTAATCGGTATTGTCCCAAAGATGATTTTCCAGTTCCGATTACAGAACTCTTAATTGATGCGACGGCTGGCTATGAAGTACTTTCTTTCATGGATGGATATTCTGGATATAATCAGATCCGAATGGCCCCAGAAGATGAGGAATATACAGCCTTCAGAGCTCCTCAAGGTGTGTTTTGTTACCGGGTGATGCCCTTTGGTTTAAAGAATGCAGGTGCAACATATCAACGCGCCATGCATCGTATCTTCAAACCTTTTCTAGGGAAATTTGTTGAATGCTATGTAGATGATTTGGTGGTTAAATCCAAACAACGTTTTGATCACTTGGCTGATTTGGAAATCATATTCCACAAGCTTCGACAACATAATTTGAAGATGAACCCCTTAAAATGTGCTTTTGGGGTAACCTCAGGAAAATTCCTCGGCTTTGTTGTACGCCATCGTGGTATTGAAGTCGATCCTGAGAAGACCAAATCAATCCTTGGTATGTCACCTCCTCAGAATTTGAAAGAATTAAGAGGACTTCAAGGACACTTAGCCTATATTCGGCGTTTCATCGCCAATTTGGCAGGCAAAAGTTTACCTTTTACCAAATTATTGAAGAAAGGAGTCACTTACCAGTGGACTAAAGAATGTCAAGAAGCATTTGATATTCTCAAGAAATACCTCTTAAGTCCACCAGTACTCATGCCACCTGTTGAGGGTAGACCTCTTATCCTCTATGTGACAGCTTTAGAGCGATCATTGGGTGCCTTTCTCGCTCAAAAGAATGATGCTGGGAATGAAAATAGTCTCTACTATCTCAGTAGAACTATGCTTGAAGCAGAAACCCGGTATTCGAGTATTGAAAAATGCTGCCTAGCATTAATATTTGCAGTTCAGAAACTGAGACACTACCTGCAACATCACGAGGTCCAATTGGTATCTCGTAATAATCCACTCAAATTCATCCTTAGTCGTCCAATGCTTACAGGACGTCTGGCAAGGTGGGCGGTTATTCTACAGCAGTTCGACATTCAATATGTGTCTCAAAAGGCAATTAAGGGCCAAGCTCTGGCTGATTTCCTGGCTGAACACCCTTCAGTGGAAGACACATATTCAGATATCGAACTCCCTGATGAGGAAGTTTTTTCTATTCAAGAGAATCCTCAAACATGGGAAATGTATTTTGATGGTGCTTCTAGAAGTCCAACAGGGAAGAAAATGGAAAATCCTAAATTCAACAAAGTTGGTTTAGGAATTGTGCTCATTTCTCCAGATAAGGCAGTGTTACCTTATTCCTTTTTGTTGTGGGAAGGTGGTACCAATAATGAAGCTGAATACCAAGCTCTCATTGCAGGCTTGGAGTTAGCGCTTCAAGCACAAGTGAATCACTTAAAGGTAAAAGGTGATTCAGACCTGGTAATCAAACAAATCAATGGGGATTATGCCATCAGAAAAGAAGAATTAATCCCTTTGTATGATTACGTCAGAGAGTTAATGTCGGAATTCCCTTCAGAACCGACATTTTCTTATGTCCCAAGATCACAAAATGCTCAAGCTGATGCACTGGCTAATATAGCCACAACTTTAGCAGATCCAAATCGGGACGAGACAACCATCGGTATTGCCCACCGTCGTGCAATTTCACCTTATGTTCAAGTCAGAACAGAGGAAATTAATGAAATTAGTCCCATTCCTGAACCATATGGTCATACTACAGGATGGATGTCACCTATCAGGGAATACCTTCAAAATGGAACACTTCCACCTGATAGAGCCAAGAGAGAACAAATTCGGCGATGTGTGGTCAATTTTACTCTTTATGATGGTCCAAACCACCTCGAGAAAATTCTCTACAAACGTGGTTTTGATGGAGTTCTCTTCAGATGTATTGATGGTGAAGAGACAATGGCTGTCATAAAATAAGTGCATGCAGGAGTCTGTGGTGCCCATCAGTCTGGACATAGATTGTCTGATCAAATTCGAAGACTTGGATACTTCTGGCCTTCAATGATACAAGATTGTGTTAATTTCACAAAGAAGTGTCATTCATGCCAAGTATATGCCAATTTCATTCATCAACCTCCAGAATTGCTTCATACAGCTAAATACTCATGGCCATTTTCCACATGGGGAATGGATGTGGTGGGACCTTACCCTTCAGCTACAGCCAAGCAGTTTAAGTACATTCTTACTGCTACTGATTTCTTTTCCAAATGGGCAGAGGCAGTACCTCTCAAAGAAGTCAGTTCTAAATGCATTGTTAGCTTCATCAAGTCTAACATCATTACTAGATTTGGTGTCCCTCATACCATATTGACAGACAACGGCACCAACTTCTGCTCTTCTGAGGTAAAGAGATTGTATCAAGAATACAACATTAAGTCCAACCATTCATCTCGATATCATGCAGCGGCTAATGGCCAGATAGAGGCCTTCAACAAGACTCTTTCAAATATACTGCAAAAAATGGTGGATAAAGATAAGAGGTCATGGCCTGATAAACTCTATCATGCTTTATGGGCTTATCGGACTACCACTCGCAATGCAACGCGGTCTACTCCATATTCATTGATATATGGAACAGAAGCAGTCTTGCCAATTGAAGTCCAATTGCCCTCACTCAGAATAGCCATTTGTGATCAGTTATCAACAGATGAGCAATCCCAAAAGCGGTTGAATGAATTGGAACAGTTAGATGAGAAAAGATTGTGCACTTTGCACCACTTGGAAATCTATCAGAATCGAATAGCACGAGCTTTTAACAAAAAAGTTCGTCTTCGTTCATTTATTCAGGGAGAATTGGTATTGGTTCTCAGAACACCAATGATACCAGGAAAGAAGCCTCCCAAGCTTGAACCAAAATGGGAAGGACCTTATTCAGTACATAAGGTCTACTCCAATGGAGCGTATTCTCTGATTTCAATGGATGGAGAACACATCACGACTCCAACTAATGCCAGATTTCTGAAGAAGTATTTTGTATAAACACAAAATATTGTTCACAGAACTAAGACTCTTACATTTGGTTCATACAGCAATGGTCCAGTATGACCTTAAACTACAACTACGTCCAGCATGACGATAAACTGTATGGTCCGTGCATATGACCTTAAACTATTCGCACTTATGTCCCTGCAACATGACACTAAACTGTGCAGCACCAATAGTCCTAACTGCAAGACTTTAAACTGCATAGTCCCTGATTTTGTCCTACATGACAATAAACCGTATAAAAGTTCTTATATTTTGTCCGAGATGACATTAAACTATATTTTGTCCTAGCGACATGACATTAAACTGTGTGGCACTTTCATCGTCCAGCATGACGTTAAACTGTGTTAAGTCCCTTATTGTCCTACATGACACTAAACTGTATTCTGTCCGAGATGACATTAAACTATATTGTGTCCTAGCAACATGACATTAAACTGTGTGGCACTTCCAACGTCCAGCATGACGATAAACTGTAAAAAGATCAGAACTGATATCCTCATATTGATTCACCTTAGTCTTAGCTACATGACTTTAAACTGTACAGCATCAGTTCGTCCTTTCTATATGACGCTAAAACTATACAGCAATGGTCCAGTATGACCTTAAACTACAACTACGTCCAGCATGACGATAAACTGTATGGTCCGTGCATATGACCTTAAACTATTCGCACTTATGTCCCTGC
The DNA here is from genome assembly GCA_963277665.1 of Viscum album. Classification (NCBI taxonomy): domain Eukaryota; kingdom Viridiplantae; phylum Streptophyta; class Magnoliopsida; order Santalales; family Viscaceae; genus Viscum; species Viscum album. Next base: position 1,826,853,858 of record OY728147.1, read on the forward strand.
AACATGACACTAAACTGTGCAGCACCAATAGTCCTAACTGCAAGACTTTAAACTGCATAGTCCCTGATTTTGTCCTACATGACAATAAACCGTATAAAAGTTCTTATATTTTGTCCGAGATGACATTAAACTATATTTTGTCCTAGCGACATGACATTAAACTGTGTGGCACTTTCATCGTCCAGCATGACGTTAAACTGTGTTAAGTCCCTTATTGTCCTACATGACACTAAACTGTATTCTGTCCGAGATGACATTAAACTATATTGTGTCCTAGCAACATGACATTAAACTGTGTGGCACTTCCAACGTCCAGCATGACGATAAACTGTAAAAAGATCAGAACTGATATCCTCATATTGATTCACCTTAGTCTTAGCTACATGACTTTAAACTGTACAGCATCAGTTCGTCCTTGCTATATGACGCTAAAACTATACAGCAATGGTCCAGTATGACTTTAAACTGCAACTTCGTCCCACACGACATTAAAACTGTGAAAAAGTTCCATAAACAGTCCAGCATGACCTTAAAACTGCATCATTCCTGGTCCATGTATACGACCATAAACTATTTGCAAATATGTCCAGCAAGACGTTAAATTGTGACGTCCTAACTACATGACGCTAAACTGTATAAAAGTCTCTCACGTCCGGAAAGACGTTAAACTATATAATCATCAAAAGTCCAGCATGACATTAAAACTGCACAATCCCCCTTTCGTCCAATATGACGTTAAACTGTATTGTCCCCATCGTCCTAACTACATGACGCTAAACTGTACAGAAAATCCTTGATATGTCCTACATGACATTAAACTGTGCATCGTTAAGGTTGTTATTACCTCTTGTTTCTCACACCGAGTATGACTCACGTGAGCTTAGAGCGAACATCAACCATAACACTCCCTTTGGGCCACTAACCATGTGTAAGTCCCAACAACATTTTTTTTTAGATCATTGTCCACAAGAACAACTTGATCATTAATTCATTCTTTAATTGAACTACACAGACTTTGATCCTTGCCCTCCAGGCTGGGTATGTAGGCAACCTCCCAAAGGTTCAAGCCCAAAAACAATCTCTTCACATTGGTTCACCACAATCTCATATGATGATGATTTGTGAAACCACCCTTGGAATCAATATCTTTACATTGATTCACTTTCGTCCTTGTTATATGACGTTAAACTATACAACACTTTTGTCCAGTACGACAATAAACTACAATATTCTTTGATTTCCTCATTTGAGAAGGAACCATTATTAAACATTGATTCTTTTTCAATCATGGTTTTCATTTTCAAAAAGACTACGTACATACATGGTAATGCCTAAACTTTTTATCTTAGGTTAAAACCATCATTGCACTAAAGTCCCTTTTCACCCTTCACATGTACGAACCAAATTTGTACAAAGGGTAGTTTCTAGAACTACGTGGACTTGATTCCCATCTTTATGGGATACGTAGGAACATTCGAGTGTCCCTCGAATCCAGTCCCAAGTCTTTTGGGCCTAACCCCAAATTTCACTTTCAGTCCCTTGGCTGAAAAGTCCTCATGAAAACACACACTGTGTATTCATTATTATGGTCCGAATTCTATGACCCTAAACTAAGATCACTCATCCTTTCGTCCTGCACGACGTTAAACTGCATTTCAAGAACTACGTATGGCTTGATTCTCATTCTTATGAGATACGTAGTGAAGTCCAAAATTTCAATTCAGGACCCAGCCACAACATGATTATGGTTTTCATTGACCTATGTATCTCTACATACATTGGACAATACCCATATTTATGTGTTATAATCCTAACCTTAAATATTTTCAGATCTTCATAACCCTTTTCATGACTTCTAGTCACAAAAATGTCAAACTTCTGAGAATTCTTTTGCCTGACTATGCAGCACGTGCCCATAGGTGGCCTTGCATAAACAGTCCACATAAAAGACTTGTCAGCCAAGAGATGCTATTTATTTGACTATGCAGCCAATGCCCATAGGTGGCCCTGCATATTTCAACCCCCTAACGGGTTTGTTAAATAATAGTAACTTCATTCTTGGGAAGAATGCCTCTTTTGTCCTTATTTGTCTTAAACGACAGTATGTAGGGATCCGCAAAAATAGCCATCCTTAACGTATTTGTCCCATATCCTTTTTCATGATCTGAAAGTATTCAAGTCTATGGTTTATTCTTCTTCCCTACGTTTGGGTCAGACCTTCGTAGGAGTGATATTCATCCAGTTCTTCGATATTCTTGTTTGGAAATATCTTCTCCATATTCAAGTACCTCTTTCCATACAACAAACTCTATGCTTTAGAAAATTTGAATCTTCATAAACTTTCACAGGCTTTTAGCACTAGGAAAGTAAATTTCTGGGAGTTCTTTTGCCTGACTATGCAGCACGTGCCCATAGGTGGCCTTGCATAAACAGTCCACATAACAGACTTGTCAGCCAAAAGATGCTATTTTATTTGACTATGCAGCCAATGCCCATAGGTGGCCCTGCATATTTCAACCCCCTAACGGGTTTTGTTAAATAATAGTAACTTCATTCTTGGAAACTACTACTTCTAATGCCTTTTAGCTCTTTTTTTTTCATATCATTCCTCAGATTCAAATATTCTTAAGCCATAGTTTACATTTTTTCCCTCATACTTGAGTATGGTAAATATGTTTTCAGATAAATTATCAAGGAATTGAATCCATTTTAATCCATTTTTCGGTCAAAGCTATTTCGACCTTAAACATTAGCCCCTTTATGTCCGGCGTGCATGACTTTAAACTGCCCACACAAAAGACAAAGGAACTCTGAATAAAAGTCAAGTTCCAGCACACTTGCGCGCTGCCCTCTGTGCACTGAAGACTTGCGCGCCCCCCTTTTCCTTTGAATGGATTCAATTTCCTCAGAGTCAAATCCTCATTTCTTTCCGGATCCAACTCTGAGGGGGGACTTTTGTTGACGCTCCTTTCGTCACAGAATCTAAAGATCGGAAAAGGGGGAATATCTGAGCTCAATGTGATTCATCCTTTGAAGAAACATCAAAAATCGACAAAGGGATGAACAAGGAGAACATTGCCCATAGGCCGCGCAAGTTCCCTCATGGTCGCGCAAGTACACTTGCGCGCCGCCTAGTGGTCGTGCAAGTACTTGCGCGACGCCTTATGGTCGTGCAAGTGACTTGCGCGACCTAAGTGGTAACCGCCCGGTAACCGCCCAGGGTCTTCTTTTTCATATAAATAGACCCTGTGGGCCCCCCATTCGGAAGATCTTTTCCCAGAAACTCGGATCAAAGCTCCCGACGCCCAAGTCTCTTCTCAAAGCTTCCAGAACACTTCTAAGGTAATTTCTTACCTAGAATGGAAGATCTAAAGGGAAGAAGGAAGGCCTAAGTGTTGAAACTTATCAAACACTTGCGCGCCGACTTAATTCCTTCAATATAACTTGCGCGTCCCTCTTCTGGAAGAACCTCAAGAGGATGGGAAAGGGTTTAATAAAGAGTCGCTCAAGTAATTCAACTCTGATTGAAAATCGCGCAAGTATCCCTTATGTCGCGCAAGTATACTTGCGCGACCAATACTTGCGCGCCGCCGCAGGACTTGCGCGACCTTCAATACTTGCGCGCCCCTATCTTTTTGGGTGCCCATCTTGCCCTTTTTCACCCCTCTTAAGCCATTTCACCCTTCCTATTCAAGATTCAGTCTTCAAGATACTCTTCAAAGCCATTTATGGCATGATTTCTTGATTTGACATCCTTATCTGAAAGGAATTATGTGAAATATCTCTCAAAACCTAATGATTTTAAACATCTTTATGTCACCAAAGATTGAGAGTTCATTCATTCAACCTCATCCTTTAAGATGAGAGAATCCTAACCTGGGTCTCCTTTTTAGGAATAAGACTCAGTCATAACCTTGGGCTTCCTTTTCAGGAGTAAGCCCCAAGTCCCCTAAACCTAGGCTTCCTTCTCAGGAATAAGTCCTAGTCATGAACCTTGGGCATCTTCCTTAAGAATAAGCCCCAATCAAAGTCCTTTAATCTTGGGCATCCTCCTCAGGAGTAAGCCCCAAACCTTAATCCCTAACCTGGGTCTCCTTTTCAGGAATAAAGACTCAGTCATAACCTTGGGCTTCCTTTTCAGGAGTAAGCCCCAAGTCCCCTAACCTAGGCTTCCTTCTCAGGAATAATTCCTAGTCATAAATCTTGGGCATCTTCCTTAAGAATAATCCCCAATCAAGTCCTTTAAATCTTGGGCATCCTCCTCAGGAGTAAGCCCCAAACCTTAATCCCTAACCTGGGTCTCCTTTTCAGGAATAAGACTCAGTCATAACCTTGGGCTTCCTTTTCAGGAGTAAGCCCCAAGTCCCCTAACCTAGGCTTCCTTCTCAGGAATAAGTCCTAGTCATAAATCTTGGGCATCTTCCTTAAGAATAAGCCCCAATCAAGTCCTTTAAATCTTGGGCATCCTCCTCAGGAGTAAGCCCCAAACCTTAATCCCTAACCTGGGTCTCCTTTTCAGGAATAAGACTCAGTCATAACCTTGGGCTTCCTTTTCAGGAGTAAGCCCCAAGTCCCCTAACCTAGGCTTCCTTCTCAGGAATAAGTCCTAGTCATAAATCTTGGGCATCTTTCTTAAGAGTAAGCCACAAGTCTCTTAAAATTTCTCTTAACCAGTCATAAATTCCCTTTGATTTGGGTTTCCTTTTCAGGAATAAAACCCAATCATAAGTCCCCTCCTAATTTGGGCATCCTCCTTAGGAGTAAGCCCCAAGATTAGAGTATTCAAATCTCCATAAAGCACATATAACTTTGTGGACCCTGTTCATGGATTTTCTTCCTAAAAGTAAATCCTAAACCTTCACCTATCTGGGCAGTCATCTATACATAAGCCCCAAAACAAATTCTTATGATTGCATCTTTTATGGCACAATTGTCTAAATTTTACCAATACCTCTTGTTTCTCACACCGAGCATGACTCACGTGAGCTTAGAGTGTAAAAGTAATTATGACATTCATCTTTGAGCCATCAATCATAAAACATCATATCCCATTCCTCGAACTACGTGGGTTCTGATTCCTTTTTCAAAACAAAGGATACGTAGGTATCCCATTCATGGGTTCGATCCCAACATTGAAATAATCTATGTCCTTCTGAATGACGATAAACTTCAAGTGCCCCACTGAGTGGCTTTAAAACCAGCCTGGTCATCAAAATGACCAAGAGACTTTTATATAAATGTTTTGAAGGATACCATTGACCAAGAATCTCTAAACAAATATAGATGATTCTATATTGATGAAGAACCTCGAATACATATAAAAGATTCTCTAAATCTCTTGCATATTTAATCATTGATTGTTAAAACTAAAGGAAAGCTCATTTTATACTTGGTAATGTAATAAGGATTCACGAACTTAACTTAAATCTATAAAGAGAGTCCCGGAGTAGACAATAATTCCCCTCAAAAAGGTGTGATGAGTCCGACCTCCCATCCTCTCGACCAATGCAAATTCCTAAGCCTTATTAGCCCACAAGCTAATGAGCGCCTGCCTTTGGAAAGTAGGTCCAAACGGATGTGGAATCATTGGATGTTTCCGGTTCTACGAACAAACCCGTTAGAAACCGATCGGAACGTTTGAATCTCCCGTCCAGGAGGTCATCCCCGGATTCCGCGCGAAACAATGAGGTGTGGATCGGGAGTGGTCAACCATAGGTGATATGCCTTGAGATTTGGCCCTTTATCACCTTTGGACCTTAATGCTATGTCTTTAATGGGATTTTCCATGTTAGGAAAATGAGATGGTTTGGTTAGAGGTTGGCTAGGATGAGATAGCCTGAACCCTTTAATGAATTGAGATGTATGTTTTACTTATAATGTGATTGGGAAATGTCATGATTTGTTAAAGTAATATGATATCAGATGGATTGCCTTATATATTGTGATGTGAATGGTTATGCCATACTGTGTTGACATGCTTTTGATAACCCGTGTGTGGGTGGGAGGCATTCTTACCCCGTGCAAGATGAATCTCCATGTATGGGTAGGACGCATTCTTACCCCATGCCAGATGAGTCTCCATGTGAGGGCGGGAGACATTCTTACCCCGTGCCTATATATCATTTATGGGTGGGAGGCATTCTCCCCCATGCCAGTTACAATGATTGTGGACGAGAGGCATTCATACCTCGTTCTAGTGATGATTATTACATATGTGAGGAGCATGAATGAGAGGCACACGTACCTCGTGCCGGTGATAACCTATATCTATGTACTTATACCCCTAGTGATTGTTCAGAATACCAGCCATGAGCTGAAGCAGGTAGACCCGCTAGGTGTCCTTCCGGAACCTGAGCGGGAGGGTTGTTTATTACTTTACTTTACTTGCGGTTTTCTACACACTGTTTATTTTTGCGAACACCTATTTGGATTACACATAGACACCATTGGTGGTGGCCTACTGAGACTTGTGTCACACCCTACCCGGGCAACCTCCTTGGCACCCGTGTAGACTTTACTACTACAGGTACTAGTAGGGGAAAAGGCCCAGCTCCATATTGATGATAAATATATATTCTAGTTAGAGATCCAGAGCAAAGGACCGAGCTTGGATAGAGATGCTTTTGGACTAATTTTGTTCTATTTTTGTATTACTGTATAGAATGCTTGCCATCTATTTCTACTGTATCAGTATTCCATGCATCCATTTTGCATCAGACACTAACTATGTGCCTTTTGTATATTTATCAGGGTTTTCCTTACTTCTGTTGTTTGGTTTGTATGTTTCCCTTTTTCTCCTGTTTATCCATTAGTTGTGATTCTGCTATTTAATCACTTGCTGTTATATTGCTGTGTACTCTGACATGGGGGTACAATCTCCCCACTGACTTAATATTACACCCCCGCTGCTAGTCGACAACCCCTGGCCTATGGGAAGACGAGCCATGGGTCATGTGGCCAACTGGGATCGGGGCTCGGGTTGAGGGGCAGCCAGGTCCGGGACGTTACAAAGTGGTATTAGAGGTTTCTTTCTTTCTTTCTTTACTATTTGGTGATGATATACTTGGATACTGAGAAAGCTTAGGGACTCATCCATGAGCCGTTCTTGGGCATCACGAACCCATGTACAGGGTATGGGCTAAGTTTTCTATTTTATGTTGTTATTGATTCTGCTATTTACTGTTGATACCATTTCACCATTGGGTTCTTCACTTGTTTTGTGATGTTATTGAGATTTGTAGTGTTGGAATTTGGATTTCAGGGTTCGAACCAATGAAATGAGGGTTATGAATTAGAACATGAATCACGAAAGGCACAATATGATTAGGCCATACATCTTGCCATGCCACGTTTAAGTTTTCAACGATCATTTCTTGTTGTTTATTTCCATGACTTGTTAATATGTGTGCAACTGTGCTAAACCTTCTTGCAGGTTGTGAATTGAGGAATGATGTGGTTTTAGTGGGTGTCACTCTTTGGTTCATAAGGTGTATGGGCCCTTATGGATCGGAAAATGACATTACAACTAAACCAATCATTTTCTTTAAAGGAAATTCAAATACTTGATTAGTATAAGTAAACGAGAAATGACATCCAAGTGCGTGTCATCTTTCAGTTAATGAGGAGTATGGGCCCTTATGGGCTAGGAAATGCCATGTCACTGGATTTAGTTAAATTTGAACAGTTACAGGTTTTACTAAGAATTCCTATGGGTGTGGATAGGTGTTTTAGAGTTAGGAAGGCGTAGTACCTGTCCAAGCTTCTAGAGTTAAACCTTTAAATTTTCTTGGTTTCTTATTTTGAGACGTTTGTTTGGCATTGTATCACTATGCCTCTGAGACTTCCTCAAGTCGTGCGTGTAGAAGGAAGTGATGATCACATTCCTGAGGTGGCGGGCCCTGAGCCGCTAGTTGATCTTCCTGTCAAGCCACCTGTGGTTCCTCTTGCTATTCTTGAGATGGGTACTGATGCCCAGTTCCATGAGAGATTCTTGAGTAAGATGAAGAGTATGCAAGGTGGAGTGTGACCTGACCCGAGTATGGTAGATTTGACCCGTGAGTTTCAGTCGCAGTATCCTCCTATATTTACAGGAGATGGTGGACCACTTGCTACGGAGTCCTGGTTGGAAGCTATTCTGACCATCTTCGAGCACCTTGAGACTCCTCCAGAGCGGAGGGTCAAACTCGTAGCTTATATTCTACGTGGTTCATCCAGGAGGTGGTGGGATGTCATCACCCAGTTGGGACAACATAGAGATATGATCTGGACTGATTTCCAGACCATCTTCTATGATTATTTCTTTCCCCAAACTTTGAGGGATGATAGAGCTAGGGAGTTTATGAATCTGTAGAAAGGGACCATGGAATTTATGGAATATTTATCTCATTTCACTGAGTTACATCATTTTTATCCTACACTAGCTGCTGATGATCTCACGAATGCTAGGAATTTTGAGGATGAGCTGTGTTACGCCATCCTGTCACAGGTTAACGTGTTCAGGTTGATGACCTTTTCAGAGATTTTCAATTAGGCTTTGATCACAGAGAGGAATTTGAGAGAATCAGACAGTGTGAACCAGGGAAGTTCGGAACCTAAGGGTTCTATTGGATCTGCTTCTAGGAAGAAGCGATGTTTTGAGGACTCTCATAGTGTTAGTGGTGCTCAGAACATTTTCTTAGGTGGTACTCCTATCTGTCACCAATTTGGGGTGCCATGACATATGAGGAGGTAGTGTACGCGAAATCCAATGGAGTGCAGAGGTTGTGGTAGGTTGGCTCATCTACACCGTTTCGGAAGGTCTTTTACCCCAGGGACTAGTGATCAGGGATCTGTACCTACTCCATGATCTGGTGCTGGATCGGTAGGATCATGTCAGTCAGGTTGCTGGAATACCTCCGGCCGATCAGGCCGTGGCGGCAGTCGAGACAGAGGTAATCAGGTGTATGACTCTCAGCGCCAGCAGGGCGGGTCTGCTCAGGGTAGTCAGGCGACCAAGGGACGTGGTACCGGCCAGTTGTATGCAGTTGAGCCTACACCACAGGAGCAGTATGCCGGACCATCTACTGTATGAGGTATGATTCTAGTTGCCTCTATGTTAGTATCTGTTTTTTTTAACACATGCGCTTCTCACTCTTTTATATCGGAGGCGGTTTTTGGAAGTTTGGGCCTTGAATTTGAGTCATATCATGGAATGATCATGTTAGATACCCCATTAGGTATCCATTCAGAGGGCATTCTTCGTTGTCAGAATTTTCCCCTCAAGGTGGGCAGTTACCTTTTCGTGTGGAACCTGAATGTTCTGGATATGACAGGTTTTGATGTAATAATTGGTATGGACTGGTTAGTTCCCTATAGAGCCTGAATTGACTGCTATCATCAGAGGGTGGAATTTACATCACCAGAGGGTGGCACACATATCCATAAGGTGGAATGGGATCTTAGTGCGACACGAGCACTATAGGAACACCAGATCTTAGGTGGTTTCATGGTACATGTTTCCATTATTTATCTTAATGACCAAGGGTTACAACCCTCGATTTATCCTCCTGTGGTGGAGCATTTCAGTGATGTATTTCCTGTTGATTTCTATGGTCTACCTCATGTGCGAGAGGTGGAATTTACTATTGAGCTTATACCAGGAGCAGCACCAGTGACCATTCCTCCTTATAGGATGGAACCTAAGGAACTTCTGGAGCTCAAGAGTCAGCTGGAGGACCTGGAAGAAAAAGGATTTATACGTCCCAGTACTTCTCCTTGGAGATCACCGATTCTCTTTACCAAGAAGGCAGATGGTACCCTTCGTCTTTGCGTGGATTATCGTAAGTTAAATCAGCTTACTATTAAGAATCGGTATCCTTCACCTCGAATTGACAACCTCTTCGATCAGCTCCAAGGAGATAAGGTGTTTTCAAAGATAGATTTGAGGTCGGGATATCACCAGGTGCGTGTTAGGACTTCAGACATACCTCACACGACGTTCAGGATCAGGTATGGTCTCTATGAGTACCTAGTCATGCCGTTTGGGCTTACGAATGCACCTGCAGTGTTTATCGATCTCATGAATCAGATTTTTCACCCTTACCTTGATTATTTTGTGGTTGTATTTGTGAACTATATCTTAGTTTATTCACGCTCAATACACGACCATTTAACCCATATTGAGATCGTGCTAAATATACTAAGATAGAATCAGCTTTATGCTAAGTTTAGTAAATTCCACTTTTGGATAAATAAGGTTCACTTCCTTGGTCACATAATTTCTGAGTCTGGAGTTTTAGTTGACCCTGAGAAGGTGAGTGCTGTGATTTCTTGGGAGAAAACCAAGAATGTATTTAAAATTAGGAGTTTCTTGGTGCTTGATAGATATTATAGGCAGTTCATTTAGGACTTTTCATGCCTAGAAGCACCACTTACAACTTTGACCAAAAAGGGGGTGTGATTCGATTGGTCAGAACCTTGTGAAGTATCTTTTCAAAAACTGAAGGGCAGACTAACTTCAGCACCGATACTGATCTTTCCAGAGTGATCCAGATCTTATACGGTCTATTGTGATAAGTCAGGTGTTGGTCTTGGAGCTGTCTTGATACATGATGATCGAGTCGTTGCATATGGTTCTCGTCAGTTAAAGGCTCATGAACGGAATTATCCGACGCACAACCTCGAGCTCGCAGCGGTTGTACATGCCTTACAATATTGAAGGCACTATTTTTTAGGAGATAATTTTGTGGTATTCACTAACCACAAAAGCCTCAAATATATCTTCACTCAGTGGGATCTAAATCTCAGGCAACGCAGGTGGATCGAGTACCTGCAATCCTGTGATTTTGAAATGGCCTACACTCATGGGAAAGGAAATTTAGTAGCCGATGCATTGAGTCAGAAAACTCAGTCATAGGTGGTTTGGGAATCTAATGAGGAGTGGAAGTTGATGGACCTATTTTCAGATATGCACATTGAGGTTCAGGAGGTTCAGGGTCAAACTATTCTCTCAGCCTTAGCGGTGACATCTACTCTTTTGGAAAAGGTTAGGGCAAGATAGTTATCAGATCCAAAAGGCCTTGTTCTACGAGAAAGTGTCACTGATGATGCCTCTACAGATTGGACTGTGTATGAATGTGATACTTTATTGTTCTGTCGGCATGTATGGGTCCCAGTAGAAATCAGATAGAAGCTGATGATGGATTTCCATGCCTCAACATGGGCAGTTCACCCAGACATCACCAAAATGTATCGTGATTTGCGACGATAGTACTGGTGGCCTAACATGAAGCGGGAGATAGCCGGTTTTATCACATGTTGTTCCACCTGTTAGAAGTTGAAGGTGGAACATCATCATCTGGCAGGGATTTTTCAACCATTGTCCATTCCGGAGTGTAAATGGGATGATGTTTCTATGGACTTTGTAACCAGTTTACCGAGGTAACCTCGTGGGAATGATGCAGTGTGGGTTATTGTCGACCGTCTGTTGAAGGTCACACATTTCTTACCTATGCGGGAGACCTTCACGGTTGATGACTTGGGAAGACTGTATGTCAAGGAAATAGTGCACCTTCATGGAGAACCTCGTTCTGTTGTCTTGGATAGAGATCCTCATTTTACATCTCGTTTATGGCAGGGTTAACAGAAGGCCTTGGGTACGATGGTACTTTTGATCACGGCCTATCACCCATAGACTGACAGACAGACCGAGCAGACTATACAGGTACTAGAGGATATGTTACGTGCATGTGTTCTCAATTTTGTAGGTTCATGGGAGAAACACATTCCTCTTGTCAAGTTCAATTATAAAAATAGATTCTAGGATACCATTGTGATGGATCCCTATGAAGACTTATATGGTAGGCTTTGTCGCTCACCTTTGTGTTGGCTTAAATCAGGGGAGGCAACTGTTCTAGGACCACGTCTTGTGTAGGAGACTACAGAGCAGATACAACTTATTAGGAAGCGTATGCAGACAGCTCAGTCTTGACAACAGTCCTATGCTAACAAGCACCAGTGACCTCTTGAGTTCGAGGTTGGGAACTGGGTTTTCTTGAAGGTATCATCCAGGTTGGGGAAAAGACGTATACAGAAGTAGGGTAAGCTTTCACTGAGGTTCGTAGTACCCTTTGAGGTGATGAAGCGGATCAGACCAGTAGATTACTAGCTTGCACTTCTGCAGAGATATCATGCCATGCACAATGTTTTTCATGTATCTCAGCTACGCTGGTACTTTTCAGACCCGACTCATGTTTTTCAGCCTGATGAGGTTGAACTGGATATGGATGCTTCCTTCGAGGAGTATCTAATGAGAATTGTTGACCAGAGTGTGAAGGCACTCCGTGGAAGGTCTGTTCCTCTTGTACGGGTTCTATGGTAGCACAACTGGGTACAAGATGAGACATGGGAGCAAGAGGCTGATATACATTCTCAATGGCTAGAGATTTTCATTGATGACACCTCGGTACCCTCAGAAGGCTAACTCGGGGATGAGTTGCTTTAAGGAGGGGCGGTTGTAACGACCCGACTCTTTGGAAAAGGTACAGATCATTAGTTTTCTTTTAAATATTTCCTTTAAGCTTGTATAATGTGTGTAACATCCTAAGGAAGGTCCAAGAAGTGTCTGGGGTTGGTTCGAAGCCCGTGAGTTTGAGAAATGGGCTTACAGGTAGTGGTGCATAGCCTGCACACGATCTGATCACTGTTTGGGATAAATCATGCAGCTACAGACATGGGTACCTGCAGGGGTGCACAACCATGCAGACCAGGCCGCACGACCATGCAGCCTTTGTCTAGGAGGCAGTGAGGTGCGCACGATTTGCGCACGGTTTGGGTAAACTGTGTTCCTAAACTGTGCAACCCTGTTCTGGGTGAATTTAACATTTTTCCCTTACTTGTTTTAAATGCCTCAAGCTTTTCTTTCTTCCTTCCCATAGACAGAACCAGAGGAGGATCCCTCTTTTGAGCCAAAAATCTCTCTCTCACTCTTTCTCTTGTATATTCTTCATCCGGTGACCGTTCTTCGACCCGTCAAAGGCATTGGATCACCCTTGGTAAGGCTTTCCTCGGTGAATCTTTCCTTCCATATTATTATGTTTCCACAGGCTCATATTCCCTATTTTCTAGGGTATTGGATTGAAACTGAGATATCTTCCAACCTACTACGAATCTAAGGTCGATATCAAGTGAGCCTACACCTACATCCCTAAGGTAGGTGGTCACGTGGTTTCCATTTTGGGTTTTCTCATTTTTGAGTTATTATCTTCATGTCGTGGTTTGTCATTTTCCAAACCCCTTATTTGAAATGACTACTTAATATCTAAATGAACCTTGTGGTATGATATTGATGAATCTAACCTTATTAGGGTGTTTAGATGAGGTGTGGACCAGGAGTGGTCAACTATAGGTGATATGCCTTGAGATTTGGCCCTTTCTCAACTTTGGACCTTAATGCTATGTCTTGAACGAGATTTTACATGTTAGGCAAATGATATGGTTTGGTTAGAGGTTGGCTGGGATGAGATAGCATGAACCCTTTAATGAATTGAGATGTATGTTTTCCTTATAATGTGATTGGTAAATGTTATGCTTTGTTAAGGTAATATGATATCAGATGGATTTCCTTATATATTGTGATGTGAATGGTTATGCCATACTGTGTTGACATGCTTGTGATAACCTGTGTGTGGGCGGGAGGCATTCTTACCCCGTGCTAGATGAATCTCAGTGTATGGGCAGGAGGCATTCTTACCCCGTGCCAGATAAATCTCCATGTGAGGGCGGGAGACATTGTTACCCCGTGCCTATATATCCTTTATGGGCGGGAGGCATTATTCCCCACGCCAGTTGCAGTTCTTGTGGATGAGAGGCATTCATACCTCGTGCCAGTGATGATTATTACATATGTGAGAATCATGGACGATAGGCATGCTTACCTCATGCCAATGATAACCTATATCTATGTACTTATACCCATGGTGATTGTTCAGAATACCAGCCATGAGCTGAAGCAGGTAGACCTGCCAGGTGTCCTTCTGGAACCTAAGTGGGAGGGTTGTTTATTACTTTGCTTTACTTACTTTCAGTTTCCTACACACTGTTTATATTGCTAACACCTATTTGGATTACACGTAGACACCGTTGGTGGTGACCTACTGAGACTTGTCTCACACCCTACCCGGGCGGCCTCCTTGCACCCGTGTAGACTTTACTACTGTAGGTACTAGTAGGGGCAAAGGCCTAGCTCCAGATTGTTGATACATGTATGTTATAGCTGTAGATCCAGAGCAGAGGACCGAGCTTGGATAGAGATGATCATGGACTACTTTTGTTCCCTTTTTGTATTACTATATATCATGCTTGTTAGTTATTTCTGCTGTATCATCATTCCATGCATCCATTTTGTATCAGACACTGCCTATGTGGCTTTTTTATATTTATCAGGGCTTTTCCTTACTTATGTTGTTTGGTTTGTATGTTTCCCTTTTTCTCCTGTTTATCTATTAGTTGTGCTTCCGCTATTTAATCACTTTCTTCTGTACCGCTGTGTACTATGACATGGGGGTACAGTCTCCCCACTAACTTACCATTACACCCCCACTACTAGTCAGCAGCCCCTAGCCTATGGGGAGACAAGCCAGGGGTCATGTGGCCAACCGGGCTCGGGGCTCGGGTTGAGGGGCATTCGGGTCTGGGACGTCACGTAAAATGTTTTTTGTGTATGTTATAAATCTATAAATTCACATCTTGAAAGGGTTTCACATCATGAATATCTCAGGAATACCAATATTTAAATCACAATGTGTGTATGATTTTATTTTCATCTTCCATGAAGCCTCCTCTCTTGAATCCCAGGGTGACTCTAGGAAATTTTAGAGGGATTAATTACTTTCTAGATGTCTTGGTATAGCATTTAATCTCTAATTAGTTCCTTTAATTTAGTTTTACTATTTCTTCTACTATCATCCTTATAATAGTATGATATCCTGACCATTTTTGAATCAGGTTTTGATCTTAATGAGTTTTGATATAGGTTTTCTTTGTGATATCCTTCACCTTCTTTATTCATTTTATTTCCTTTGATAGTGTTTCTTTGATCTCCAAATTAATGTGGGTGGTATAAAACTTGTCCCCTTTTTTATTAAATTATCTATAGTATGTGAAATATGTGAGATCGTGCTAGCACGCCATGTACACAACTTAATTAATTGGATAAACCTATTAAATAATAATACTTTATTTTTATACTATCCATTAGATCTATTTGGGTCCATAGGTGTGGATACTGAGACCTGTGGCCACCTGATTGGTGTGACACCCTTAATCCTTATTGAGACTTAGCCAACTTGACATTAGAGACTTGAGATATATTAGGAAAATTGATTGATTATTGGATTAATCTTATGAATTGAAATAACATGTAATTTTTTTTGATTTTATTAAGGTAGAATCACCTCAGCTAAATTGGGTTAACTGATATGTTAATGACCTCAGGGTTAAATTATAAATGGAATAGGTTGGTATTTTTATCAGGATAATTGAAAACCTGGTTTTATGTGACATAAATAGAAAGAAAAATGATAATTTGTGGATTTGGTCATTGTAAATTATGGTATATGTTGTATTATTTATTTTGGCATTAATAATTATTTTATTTGATTTTTAGATTACGCGACATTGATTTTTATTGATTCCTAAGGGTGGGATTCTTAGTGAAATGTTGAGTTTGTTTGGATACGACTTCTATTTTATGTTGATGCTTGTAGGCTTGGTGAATCATTTTTTATACTTCTTGAGGGATAAAAACACTGGTAATGGATTCTCATGGGTGTATTTTATGATTATATTAGATTTACAAGGACTAGAAGCATATTCTATAGATTCCTAAAGGAGAGATTTTGGATAGCCTATGGGATTATGCCTTTTTTACTTTGATGTTTGGGTAATTCATCCTCAGTGGGAGAATCTACCACCCATTGTGTGATTCATACTCATGTAAGAGGATTCAACCTTAGTCAGAGATACCCAACAGGGCACCAAAGTAAGTTTGTATGGCCTTAGGTGTTAACCCTTAACTTGAGAGTTAGATGGTTTATTTCTTATGAAGTATTAATTTAAAAAATTAATACCCTGTTATTATCTTTATTTCATGCACTACATTTTTGAAATTGTATTTTTTTAGAAATTGTGGTGTTGACCTACTGGAGGGAATTCCATTTTGTACTCAAACAGATTTCATGTATGCTAGTTTGGACAAGGTAAAGGGACCTTGTTACTAATTTGTAGCTGGTTGGGTGGATTGGATCTTGGAGATGGGACTGAAATGGGGTTCAAGTCTAGGGTCTTTGGGGTACTTATTTGAGTCTATTCTATATATTTTCTACAAAAATTTGGGCATGTCATTTAGTACATTTATCTTTTCATTACATTATCCTATTATTATTTGGATTTGTTTAGTTTCTCCCTTATCATCTTGGTTCCTATTTATTTATCCATATTTTTTATTTTATATCCACTACTATGCTCTTATTTACACTTTCATTATAACTCTTTACCAGAGAAAATAATATCCCTACTATATTTATTACATCATCACTTCTATTTAGAAGCCTCTGGAATACAAGGAGGTGCACTTGAGGTCATATAGACAATTGGATCGCTCACTTGAGGGAGTACCAGGTTATTGATTCTACAAAGTGGTATCAGAGGAGTCGAGTTTCTTTTCTATTGATTTCATATTTGAGAAAGGTAGAATGTAGACTAGGATGTGTCTATACTTGGTAATGAGCTTGTTCATGGGAGTATCTAACCCATTTATAGGGAAAAATCTGAGTGCCCAGGGATGAGATTATTTTTTCATGATGTTTGCATATTATAGTTGATATTATTTCACCTTTGGTGACTCACATGTTGTGTGATGTTATTATTTCTTGAGGTTTATACTCATGTATTGGGATTGTGAAATATGAGTATGAATGCATCATGATAGGCACATAGGGATATATATTTACATACATTATTCATGATAGGAATATATTTATTACGTGTGATATATTTTCCTGTATGAACCATAAAAGGAGATACCTATTATATATGATGAAGAATGGAATAAATGAACTATTCTATCATTAAAATTCACTAGATAATCCATTTTTAGAGATACCATGATCCAATGGTTCTTAATTATTTTTACCTATTTACATTGACCTTGATGTTATCTAATGTTCTAAGGAGTTCATTTTTATTATAGAGAAAATTATTCCTAATCATATTTTAATTGATCATGAAGAGATAAAAAATCATCATGATCCTAACACCGCTAAACCAAAGTTTAATGTAGCTCATGAGGATCATATGTTTGTTCAGTTTTACAACAAATTCTTGAGGGTCATGTGATCCATGGAGAAGGAGACTGTTCGCACCATACCATTGATGTATGAGCTGCTAAGAGATTTTTAACTATAGTATCTTCCTATGTTAACTGGGGGGACCTTAGGTAGATGAGTTATGGATCGAGTAATTCCATATGATCTTTAATGACCTCAAGACACCAACAGATTGGAGGGAAATGTTTGCTGAAAACATGCTTCATGGACCAACTAAGTGTTGGTGGGATCTTCTGGAGAAATCTGGGAAGTAAAATGAGTTATCCTAGAAGGACTTCGAGGAATGATTTTTGATCCACTTCTATCCTAATATATTGAGGGATGAGAAGGATTTCAAGTTCATGCACCTAAAACATGATATCCTATTAGTTATAGACTATGTCGAATGCTTTACTGGCATGTAGTGATTTTCTACACCCTTAGAAGATGATGAGATCTCTAGGGAAATATATTTTCAGGATGGGCTTTATCATGAGATCAGGTCATAGGTGAATGTATTTAACATGAGAATGATTTTAGATGTGATTAATTATGCCATCATCATGTAAGATAATCTGATAGAGGCCCTGAGAAAAAATTGGTCTTTTTAAACAAGGAAAACTGGGAGATCTTCTTCTGGTGGCAAGAAGAACCACTATGATAGTTATCACCAAGGAAACAATAGGAAGAACATTTAGGGTAGTAGAAATCCATCTTATGATCATGTTTCATTTAAGCGATATAAGTGTGGAAACTTTTTTTTTCAAGTTTACTCAATGTCCATACCCTTCTTTGGAGTGTCGTGATTGTGGAAGGCTGGGCCACCTATAGAGGTTTTATAGGGTAATTCTATAAAAGAGTTGTGGTAGGAGGTCAAGATAGGTACTAGAGTCTAGGAAGGAATTAGATAATACTCAAAATAATGGTATCTAGAGTTCCAATGGAAATTCAGGTCGTGGTAGGGTGCATGGTACCTAAGTGCTAGAGAATTAGTACCATTCATAGGGAGAATCATAGGGGAGTCATACTAGATCCCAAGGTGGAGGGGAAAGTTAGATGCATGCTATACAATCCACTCCAGTTAGTTTGGATGTTGTAATTTATTCCACCAGAGGTATGATTCTAATATCATCTACCCTTTCTAGCATTTTTTCTGATATAGGAGAATCACATTCCTTTCTATATTCACTTTTTATGAATGGTTTGGTCTAGGTTATAAAAATATTGGATAGTGTCAGGACTATTGACACACTGTTAAGAGTGAGTCCAGAGAATATAAAGTGTTTCAAGGTATGTTCTATAGAAATTGGTGGTTACCATTTCTTTTGGGATTTTATTCTAGGTATGGATTGGTAAGCTCTATACTAGGATTATATGAACTTTTATCAGAGGAGATTTAACTTTCTATCATCTGAAGGAGGAATATATTTTCACTAGGGTGAGTGGGATATTTAGGCTGTTCATATAGGACCAATTTAGTGTATATTGGATTGTATCATGGATTATATAGAAGGTATTTATCAAGATAATGGTGGAATGAAAAATTATACTTTTCTTCCAGTGGTTGAAAATTTTCAGGATGTGTTTCCTAAAGAGTTATATTGTATACCACCCAATCAGGAGACTGAGTTAATGATCGAGTTGATGTTGGGAGTAGATCCAGTTTATATATCAAATTATAGGTTAGAACTAGTAGATATTCAAGAGTTTAAGGTTTATTTGGAAGATTTTTAAGCCCAGGTTTTCATACTTCCTAGTACATCATTTTGGGGTTCTCCCATGATTTTCACCAAGAAGGATAATGGGACTTTGCGCTTGTGTGTGGACTATCTAGGATGAAACTAGATGACGGTCAAGAATCGATATCCCTTATGCACATTGATGATATATTTGAATAGATAATCGGTGAAAAGATCTTATCTAATATTTATTTGAGGTCAGGATACCTCTAACTGAGGGTGAAACCATAAAAAATAACTCGGACTACTTTTAGGAGTAGGTATGGATTATATGAGTTCTTAGTGATTCCATTTGGTATGATGAATGAACTGGCGATATTCACGGAATTGATGAACCAAATATTTTATACCTTCTAGTATATTTTTTAAGGATTTTCATTGAGTAAATATTAGTGCACTACTAGTCAGAAGATGATCATTTCCATTATCTTGACATCATCTTGAGTACATTGAGACAGAATAATCTTTACACCAAGCTATCTAAATGTAATTTTTGGATTGATAGAGTGAATTTCCTGGGCCATGTTATCTTATAGGCTTGAGTTTCAAAGGAACTAGATAAAGTTACAACCATGGTATCTTGGGAGAGACCTAATAATGTCTTTGAAATTCTGAATTTTCTGGGTTTTATAGGTTATTAACGACACTTCATCCAGAATTTCTCCCCTCTAGAATCACTGATGTTTGGGATGACCATGAAAGGGGTGAAGGTTTTTTGGTCAGATACTTGTGAGATATATTTTCAGGAGATAAATAGAAGGAAAAAATTAGCATTGATCCTAAAATTTCCTATGCTAGGTAAGAAATATACCATGTATTGTGACATATCCAAAGTGGGATTTAGATCATTTATGATGTAAGAGGATTGGGTGGTTAGATATGGCTATAGACATCTGAGACCTCATGAGATGAATTATTCTACTCTTGATCTGGAGTTAGATATTCTAGTACACACCCTAATATTCTAGAGAAAATATCTTTTGGGTGAATGTTTTATGGTGTACCAAGACAACAAGAGCCTTAGGTAAATATTTTCTCAGCAGGACTTGAAACTTTGAAAGAGGAGGTCGGTTGAGTATATATAATATTTTGACTTTAATATAGATTATACACTAGGAAAGGGAAACTTTTTTACCAATGACTTGAACCATAAGATGAAAATGGAGGTAGTTTGGAAGTCTGTTGATGAGTTTCAAATGATTTAACTCTTTTAATACATACATGTATATGTTTAGGAGACCCATGGGTGATTTTTTTTGACTTCGATATTTGTTATACCCATGCTTTTGGATCAGATCAAGATAGAGTATTTGTCAAATCCATAGGAATTATCACTAAGGGACAATATATATGGTGGGGATCCACCATCATATGGTCTCTTGGAAGTGACAATACTCTTCTTTTATATGGCTGAGTATGAGTTCCTATGGGCTTGTGTGAGGATTTGATGAGAGAGTTTCATGATTCTAGATTGATGTAAACCCAAGTTTGAAAAATATTTATCTTGATCTATATAGATAGTTATGGTGGCTAGGATTAAAGAAGGAGGTATCTAGATTCATGGAGAGATGTTTCACCTGTCAACAGATGAAGGTCAAGAATTATGTTCTTGCAGGGATGTTGCACCCTCTTCCCATTCTGAAGTTGAAGTATGATGACATCATAATGGATTTTATGATAGAGTTACGTAGGAAACCTCATAATAATGATACAATATTGGTGATTGTAGATTTTCTGAAGAAGGTATCCCACTTATTTAACATCAGGGATACCTTCACTATTGATGATCTGGGTTGAATTTAAGTGTGGTAGGTAGCTCAGTTTCCTGGTGTTCTGAGGAGCATTTTTTCTGATCAAGATCCTTATTTCACCTCTCATTTTTGGAAGGGTCTTCAAAGGCCTTGGGACCATTAGTTCTACTAATTAAACTTATCACACACAGATCAATGTTTAATTTTAATAGAATATTAATATTATGTTGGATATGTTATGAGCCTATTTTTGGATTTAGGAGGTTCATGGGAGAAACATATGGAACTCATAGAGTTTTTGTATAATAACTGCTTCCAGACCTCTATCCAAATGGATTACTTTGAGGCCTTGTATGGAAGGCCTTGTCATTTTATCCTTTTTTAGTTATAGGTAGGTGAGTCAACCCTTGTAAGACCTAGTATCATGAAGGATACATCTTAGTAGGTTTATTTGATCTGGAAGGGGTTGGTGAATATAGAGAGTATGAATAAATATTATACTGACCAGTGGATACAACCTATGGAGTTTGATGTGGGACATTGTGTTTTCCTTTGGGAATTTCCTAGGTTTGGTAATTTTCATATTAGGAAATAGGGAAAGAAAGCTTCTAGATTTTTAGGCCATTTGAAATGGTAGAAAGGGTCGATACATTGGCATACCAATTGACTATTCCAAAATTATATAGTTCCATGTATGACGTGTTTCACATATCGTAGCCTCAGAGATATCAATCAGACCCATATTATGTGGTATACATTTATGAAATCAAGATTGGTGTAGATGTTTCCTTTGAGGAGAATCCAAAATGGATTGTAGACTACCATGATAAGTATCTTTGAGGATAGACTATACTTCTTGTTTGAGTGTAGTGGTAGAATGGGAGTGTTCAATAAGAGACCTGGGAGAGGGAATTTGATATACAAGAATAGTGGATAGACATGTTTATTAATACCCCACAATGATTTTTGGAGTATCTTTGGGATGGTTTTTTATATGATGGGGAGGTTGCAAGATTCTATCTTTTTCCAGCTACGTCTCTCTTGAGTTTTGGTTGAACCACTTTTAGTTGAGTTTTATTTTATTTTTTAAACCTTGTTGGTCAAGTTTATTTTGGTAATGGAGATATGTTTTATGGGAAATGACCTAAATTTTGGGGATGTATTCTTGTTTTAATTAATAGAGTCTGATTATAAAATTTTCAAAGGCCTATGAGGGTTCTTTATGGGTTTGGAAAGCTATAGATTTTAATTTTTTATAAAGAACATGGGTTCTGATATGTCTGTAGGATATTTTCACATTATGAAAGGGTTACATGAAGTGAACCTATTTCTGGGCACATGATATGAACTAGTTCATATTGTGGACCTTTTACATGCTGTGAAACTAGTTCACATTGTGAAATGTTCTATTAGGGTTATTTTAACTCAAGGTGATGCATTTTAGTTTTAAACCATGTTGTATATATGATTTTATTTTCATAATTTGTGTAACCTCCTCTCTAAAACCTTATGATGAATCCTGGCAGTTTCAGAGTGATTCCTTCTTTTTTGATGTCTAAATCTAGTTTTTCATCTCTGATGAGTTCCATTGATTTGGTTTTCCCCTTTCTTCATCTATCCTTATTATAACAGTGTTATCTGTTAACCATCATTGAATCATGTATTGATATTGATGTTTATGTGATCTTATTTTTCATTGTGAACCCCTTAACCTTTTCTCTTTATTGGTGTTCCATTTAGATTCTTTGATCGTCAAATTAAGGTGGGTTGTCTAAAACTTATCCCTATTGTCTAATTTAATTATCCATTGTATTTTCAATATGTGTGATCTTGCTGGAACACCACACACAAAACTTATTTAACAAATAAACCCTATTAAAAACAATAATTCTTTATTTTTAGACCATCCATTATATCCCATTGGGTTCATAGGTATGGAAACTGAGACCTGAGACCTGCGACCACCCAATTGATATGACAACCTTGGACCTTATTGAGACTTGGAATCTTGAAATTATATCATTGAGATATATTGTAAAAATTTATTTATTATTGGATTAATATTATAAATTTTAATATCATGTAAATTGTGTGAGTTTATTAATATATAATCACACCATTTAAATTGGGTCAACTAATATGTTAATGACCTTATGGTTAAATGATAAATGGAATAGGTTTGATATGTTTATGTGGATAATTAAAACATGATTTTATGAGAAACAACTGGAAAGTCAAATGATAATTTGAGGAATTGATCATTATACATTATGGTGATATATCTTGTTTAATTTATTTTGGACTTGTGAATTGTTTTCTTAGATTTTGAGCTTATGTGACATCGATTGTGATTGATTTTTGAGGGTGGGATGCTTAGTGGAATGGTGAGTTTGTTGGATACGACTCCTAATTTATGTTAACACTTGTGAGATTGGTGCATGACTTTTAATACCAATTGAGAGCTAGGAGTGCCAGTATTTGATTCCTTAGGGAAGAGTATATGATTATATCGGATGTTTGAGGACTATATTAATAGTTTATAGATGCCTGAGGGAAATATTTTAGATAGCCTATGGGTAGAGGTATTTTTTTATGTTTGTGTGATTAATCCTTGGCGGGAGAATATTCCACGCATTAGGTAATATGTCCCGATGAAGGAGGATACAACCTTAGTCTAAGATACCTCATAGGGAACTGAATCAGGTTTGGATATCCTTAGGTGTTAACCCATAATTTGAGAGTTAGCATGTTTATATCATCTTCAATATTAATTTAAAAAATTAATAACATGTTATTATATTTACTAAACGCACTACATTTCTTAGATTGGATTTTTTCAGACATGACGGGGTTGACCTATTGAGTTTTACTCAAACCCTGGATGGGCCACCATTTGGTACCCAAATAGATTTCATGGGTGATAGTCTGATTAAGGGAAAAGAATGTTTTTTCTGATTTGTAGCTAGTTAGATGGGTTGGAGATTGGTGATGGGACCAAGATGGGGTTTGGGAACAAGGTATTTGAAGTCATTATTTGATTATGTTTTGTCTTTTATCTCTATGAATTTTAGCATGTCATTTAGTACATTCTACGTATCATTACATTATCCTATTATTATTTGGATTTATTCTATTTGTCCCTTATCATCTTGGTTTCCTATTTATTTATCCGCATTTTTCTATTATTTATGATAATATACTATTATTTAAATTTTAATTGAAACTATTTACCATATGGTATAGTCTCCCCACTATATTCCTTATACCCTCACCACTAATCGACAACCTTTGACATGTGGGGAGGCATTCCTGAGGTCATGCAGCCAACCAGATCAGTCAAATGATATAGAACCAGTGCAGGAAAATTATAGTAAATATTTGTTTATAAATATTATTCTCAAATATAAAAGATTTATCTTCATCATGGTAATTCATTTTTAATTTTTTGTGTAGAAATAATTACCTTAAATGATTACACAATGCTGAAGTAGTAATTATGCAATTAATAGAAAAATAAAATAAATGATATCAAAAATATTAAAATTAGTATAATTTAAAATAAATGTGAATCATGAATTTTAGAGACAAAAATAACATTTTAGGTAAGTATTAAAATATTTTATTCAAATTTTATTTATTTTCATGATGTTTTAAAATTCAAAGTAAATAAATAGTTCTAAAATTTATATTATTGATATTTTGTGGAAATAATATTTTATTAAATAATATAAAATTTCTAAAAAACATATATTTTTCCAAGTTATTATAATATGGTTGAAAATATTAACCATTATCTATTTATGTGACGTTTTTTCATTTATAGTAACTATTATGACCCTCAAAAAGTGAAAACCCTTGTTGTCACGGTAAGTGTGAAAAGAGTTAATGAATGGTTAAAAAAATATAAGGCTAAAAATGTAATCCAGAAGTTGTTCAAATTTTATTAGATAAGAGTATTTTGACTCATACTAATCTTATATTTTAATATTATCAATTTTGAGCCATTTTGACCTCAAAATTATTTTATATTAATTTTATATTTTAAAACATTCTAAGAGTGCCCCTCCTATCTCTTATAAAATGGAAAACATTCTTCTTATTTAATTACAATTAAAAAACATTTTGGTTCATAAAAGATAAGACCAAATCATTTACTTACATCCCTTATCACATCCTAGATTCTTTTTTTTATCTTTAAACTAACCTAGAAAAGCATTTGGTGTAAATCTTGAGCGATTTTCTGAAGAAGATATATCGTTCTTAACCGAGTGTTTTTTGTTTTATTTATCTTTACACATCCTTAAAATATTATATATCCATGACAAAATAATAAAAACTATATTCTATATATACCTAGGCGTTTTTATGTTAATCTCACAACCAATATCCATCTCCTCTTCCATCAATTGGGAAACCAAACCACCATTCGTGTTTACAGGGGACTACCACCTCACAAATCGATGTAATTCATTTTCAATCACCATCTATCATGGATGGTTATAATGATAAAATTAATATATATATATGATATTCATTAAATATTTATCATTATTAAAATATATCATTTACTTTATTTCCATTTTATTCGTTGGAAAATGATAACATTATTCATGCGTACATGTGGATTACCACCTCCACGAAGTGATGTGTTTCATTTTTCATCATCACATAACATGGATAATATATATAAGTATGTTCAAATAAATATTATGGTATTTATGATATAATTATAATTATTTAAAGGTAAAATAATACTTACCTTCTTTCTGTAATGATCATTAAAAAATGGAAACGTTACACATGTGTACGTATGACCTATCATCTCGGTGATTGTAACATATTTCATTTTTCATAACCATATTTTATGATTGGTTTTAAATTTAGAATTGATGTATAAAAATAATAATTATTTCATGATTATTATTTTGGATATGATAGAATAATGACCTCTTTGACCATAGTGAGCCTACCAAAATCTTTTTGGGCTTATGAACTAAATATCATCAAAACACCCAACATAAACTTAAATGATTTAGAAACTGTATATGAAAAGAAAATAAGTTAAATAAAGGGAATAATAAAAATTAAAAATTTTCTTAATAAATTTAATCACTAATATGAGTTTATTATTCAAGAATATAATGAACGTACATGATGAGTTAGACTCACGATATGAGACACTTTAACTTAAAACCCCATTTTAAATGTTATAATTATTTATTTTAAAAATATTTCTCTTATATGTACATATTATTAAAATTATTTTATGAATGTATTTCTATATAAATAAAAGAACTATAAAATGGAATGTTATTCCACTTTATTTTAGAGGGTTTTAAAAATGAATTTTTTATAGAATGTTTGACTTTATTTATTAAAGACAAAAGGAATGTTATATGTTAATGTATATGGTGAAACAAATTTTACCACCATTACAAATTCTATATGAAGTTTTGATAAGTTTAAAATATTTAATGTTTTATTCAAAGAAAAACCCACTATCCCTTTTTCTGGGTATTTTGGTATTGAAAAAGAGTTTTTAAAAGAAATGGGTATTTTGATATCCGAAAGTGTTTTACACATGGGTTTAAAAGAATTTTTAAGGGTTTTATTCATGATATTGTACTTAAATTTTTCTTAAAAGGTTTAATCCCCATTATAGATCATGAGTGATCTTAGTAAAAATTATAAGAAGGGATGAACCAGATTATAGTTGATAGGTCAGCCTGATATGGATTATATAACGATTGTTCCCAAATAGTTATCATATTCATTGGGTAATGATTATGTTCTCTCAAGAATTATATTTGAATTTGGATTTATAGTTATTCCAATGGTAAGGTTTTTTTATGTGTTTTAATATGATGATGTGAATGACATTTCTATTCTTTCTAACAAGTTTTTTTTGGAAATTGTTTGATTTCAAAAGTTAATATAATGATCTTTTTAAAGGAAAAATGATTTATTTTTTGGATAAAAAAGGGTTTTCATGGGTTTTAATTTTTTTCAATGGAATAATGAATTTCTTCTTGTTATGTCCCTTATGAATCTTCTTGTGATCATACTATATTTTAAAATTTTTTTACTGGGATTTAAGGATGAGTAGGGAAAAGAATGAAGTTAATATAAAATTTGTGATTATATTTTATGAAAAGAAAACATGTTTCTTTTTGAAAGATTTGTTTGGTGAAAAAATGGATACCAAGTAAAAGTGTCCGCTTTATAATATATGCACTACTGTAAAATAATCTTTTACCAACGGTTACAAACTATTGGTAAAATCCCCAAAACCGTTGGGAAATTCTATCCCAACAGTTTACTAAACCATTGGGCTGTAAGGCGTGGGGATAACCATATGCCAATGGTTCATCTTGAACCATTGGGATAGTTTGTCTGGATTTTTAAAATACCAATGGTTTAGTGTTAACTGTTGGTAAATTTCTATCCCAATGGTTAATAACTGTTGGTCACCAAGGTATACATCAACAGTTGTTAAACCATTGGTATACCACCTACAACGCACTACTCCCAACGGTTTCATTGAAACCGTTGGGATATAGGTATACCAACGGTTCTCAAATTGTTGGTATATACTACTAAATATGTATACTAACGGTTCTATGAACCGTTGGAATTTCAACTCTCCGCAAAAAAAAAACTATACGCACCTCTTCTAGCCAAAACCAGCATACATAAGCCTCCCCCTCTGCATCAAGCTGCATACAACAACCTCCCCTCTCCAATTCTAGTACTGAAATTCCAACAAGCATCACGTCACTTCTTCCACTCTGGAATTACAGTACAAACCTATAGAATAATGATGAATACAAAAAAAACACTCATGCAGACAATATACAATGACGAACACCAAAACACTCAATGCACCCCCTTGGACAGCCGCCTTGCACCCCCACTGGACACCCCTCCCCCCCAGACACCCCCTGGACCCCCTGCCCTACAGACCCCCCTAGACACCACCCCTAAAACCACACTCCTACCCTGAAGACCCCCCTAGATACCCCCCTAGAACCCCACCCCTTGCCCTGCAGACCCCCCCTAGACACCCCCCTGGAACCCCACCCCTTGCCCTGTAGACCCCCCTAGACACCCCTCTGGACCCCCTGCCCTGCAGACCCCCCTAGAAACCACCCATGGAACCCCACCCCATCCCTATAGACCCCCTAGACACCCCTATAACCGCACCCCCTGCCTTGAAGACCCCTCAAGACACCACCCCTGGAACCCCACCCCTGCCCTACAGACCCCCCTAGACACCCCCTGGAACCCCTCCCCCTGCCCTACAGACCCCCCTAGACACCCCCCCTGGACCCCCTGCCCTATAGAACCCCCCTAGAAACCACCCCTGGAACCCCAACCCTACCCTGCAGACCCCCCTAGACACCCCCTGAAACCCCCCCGCCCTGAAAACCCCCTAGACACCCCCCTGGAACCCCCTGCCCTACAGACCCCCCTAGACACCCCCAAAACACCTGCCCTACAGACTCCTCAGACCCCCTAGACACCCCCTGGACCCCCTCCCTACAGACCCCCCCTGAACCCCCCCTGAACCCTACCCTACAGACCCCCTAGACACCCCCCTAAAACCCCCTGCCTTGCAAACCCCCCAAACTCCCTAAAAACCCCCTACCCTACAGACCCCCTCAGAAACCCCCTGGAACCCCCCAGACACCCCCTCCTAGAAACCCCACCTGCACCCTCCCCCTTGCCCTATAGACCGCCCACACCCCCCTAGACACCCCATGGACAGCCCCAGGCTTCCATCCAGAACACAACAGCCTTCCTGTTTTCCCAGTACAACCAAAATTTCATTCTGGATAGTTAATATATTAAAAAATATGACAGAACAAATATGAATCTCCTCAATGGATTCAGTATCCCAAATACTCCATCTGGTAATCTAAATTGATTCATGTAACCAAATATATTCACGTTGTTTAGACTCCATCTAGTAGTCTAACAAAAAATACCTCTGGTGATCCTAACAACAAAGTTTCTTATGTCCCACTTTTTGGAACTAATATAAAACCAAGTAGTTTATCCTATAAGAAACCGGTGAGAAAAAATATACAGTTTTTAAACCACCACTTATAGGGTCTGACATATCACTTCCTTTTTCCCTTATTGGAGATTCCTCCACCACACTCAGGAATAGAAGAAACATGAAATACCTCTAGTATAGTGGTTAGCTCTGCTATAGTGGTTAGAGTTTCTACAATGTTCAAAGTTGTAGGCCACAAGCATTCGACCCAACCAGATCCAGCTACACCATTCCAACAACTTCAGAAGCATCTATTTTAAAAGTATATTCAGCTTAAATATTTGAAAAGATTCTAATTATTCTTTATTAATATCACTTTAAAACCTTGAAAATAATTAACACTATCCCTTTTTCTAATGGGATTGAAAAAATTTCCAAAAATAGGTTATCATTTTAAATCCAAAACATTTTAGACACTTTTCCAAATAAAAATATCAGTACAAAAGTATTCACAAGTTTTCTATAAGAATAAATGTATTTTTAAACTTTCCCATTTAATGTTTCCATTTCAAATTAACCCTAGACAATGAAAAAACACATAGTATACCATGATTCATCAGAACCAAACCATAAAGAAAATGAAAATAACTCAAAATAAAAAAAATGAAAAATTACAAGTCGACAAAAACACACAATAATGCAAAAAGAGATTGAAATCAAGATTCATTCAAGAAAGAGGATATCTCAATTCAAGAGTGTTAAAGGGGTTGAGAGACCCAGATAGTTGAAGAAATGATGTGACTATTTGAGATGAGTAGATCTAATCATGCCTATCAGCTACTAAAGATCTTGAAGATTATGTTCATGAGTAAACTGGGTTATCTAGTGTGTTCATGCAGGGATATCTACATCAAGTGGTGCATAAAAAACTTGGATATTAGGGGGATATTTTATTTTAATAATAACTTTTTATTGGTTAGTGGGAAGATGCATTCATTAGTGGGACTCTAGAGTAGGAGCATATTGGGTATCTATTCTTATAGGATTGAGAGGTCCTTAGTGTAACCAATTGGGTTTATAGTAGAGAATCCGCAACTAGGGTGACTAAAAAATCATGAAAAGGAGTAGGAATTTGAGTCTGAACCTTTTATAACCTTGGGACGTTATGGAAACCGTAGTGAGTAATTCAAGCAGAAAAACTAACCAAGTCTTTGCAAACATTAAAGACCTGATATAGAATGAAGAACTTCATCGAAAGGAGGAATCTTCTAGAAATGCATATAGTGTGGAAGGAAGGGGATAATTCCACAACACAAAAATGTTAGAGAAAAGGGAAATCAGAACATGTTGGAGTGAAAGTAGCTCAGAAGAAGATGGTCCCACTCCAGCCCCCCATCCCCCACTCTAGCCCCCCGCCCCACTCCACAGAACCCCCCATCCCCCACTCCTCCCCCACCCCCACTCCACAGAACCCCCCATCCCCTAATCCACTACCCCCCTACAGTAGCCCCCCCTGCAGCCCCCCCTGCCGCAACCCCCCCTGCTGCAGCCCCCCCCTGCCACAACCCCCCCACTGCAGCCCCCCCTCATCCCCCACCCACTCCACTCCACTACCCCCACTCCACTACATCCCCCCACTCCACTACCTCCACTCCACTACACCCCCATCCCCTACTCCACTGCCCCCCTTGAAGTATAAATGGAAACTTCATCTAAGGTAGTGAAAAATAGGTATAAGAAAGAGGAAAATAAGAGGATAAAATTTATGAATAATGAAAGGGATCAACCACTTATAGGAGTTGAATAGATTGTTAAGTGTTAATCTATTGAATATGTTTATAGAGATACTTTTGATGATTCATGTAGCTATTGAGAGTATAAAGAGATCAAACTAGTTGAATAATTCTACTCTCATGTTAGAGTTTATTTGAATAAATTTCCTAATGAATTTATTTGATATATACTTAGTATTATTAAAGAAATAGTTGATGAAAAAGCACAAATAGAGGAATAATTTGATGCCATGTATATTTCATTGCCTAAATAGGTTAGAAAATGTAACACCCTCTCAAAATTAGTGAAATTCAAGGCATAAATAGTCTCACTTTTCAATGATAACATGTCTTTGACTGATGAAAAATTTAAAAGAAAAGTTGTTATTAAGGAAGTGTTTAAGTCTACGACTACTGAGGTATTCCAATAATTGGAAAATCTACACAAGTTTTCTGTGAATGTTAAGGTTTCACAACTGGAAGTGAAAGCTAAAATAGTTAAAGAACTTGATAGTTCACTATAATTGAGAAAAAAGATCCATAATGAAAATGTTCAAAATATAAAGAGTGATGGGGTAGTCAGGTTGAGATCATTATAAGATAAAAATATCACCCTCAGACTGAAGTTTCTAGATTTGGAAGTAAAACTGAAAGACATGGAATAAAAAAATCTAGAACTTCCCAAATAATTGAGAATATTACTTCCACTACTCAAGATTTATAAATGATATTTCCATTAAAAGAGACTCATGATAGTGATAAAGTGATTTTGTTAATTTTTGTAAAAGGATCCACCTCATACTTAGTGAAAAAGGTACCCTGTAACTAGGTAAACTCCGCTAACACTAAATCTGGATTATCAGGAAATGTAGGAAAAAAGTAAAATTCTGTACAAATGTGAAACATTAAAAAATCTAGGACACCTAATGATATTTCAAGAAATTATTTGAGAATTTATAATAAAATATTCCCCCCAAATAGACCCTAAAGGTTTGGGGTTCCAACCCAAGAACAAAAAGAATTTAGGATTAGATAGACTGCACCTACAAGAAAAAAATCAAGTCTAATTGGAAGACACTGGCAATGCTAGAGATTTAAGAATATATCCATTGATTATTAGCATAATATATTAGTATGTAAAATTTCAATAAGGAATGAATAAAGGGGTATAAAATTTAAAATAAAGGGAGAAATTAATGGAGTGAAATAGTCAGAGAATACCAATATCTCCATGTAAGGAGCCCATAAGCTGGTGCAAGTGTCCCAGTGTCAAGGAAACACCAGTTGGGAACAATTTTTCCCACAACCAAATAATAAAAACAGCATCAAAAAATAAATAAAATTTAGGGGCTGGGGTTTTTGGCTACTGTGGTTGGTGTCTGTGGCTGGTTTGGGCTGGAGTGGCTGGTGTGGGTTAGAATGCAGGTGGTAGGGGGCTGGCCGGGGGCTGGCAGGGGTCTTGTGTGGGTTGGAACAAGTGGTATGGGGTTGTTTTGTAGGATGCAGGGGGTTGGTATGGGCTGGAATGTAGGAGGCTACGGGATGAATAAATGATCCAAATTTTCCTATTTAATCCAACATGGTTTTATCAAAACTTATTTCAAAAATAAATTTCATTCATTAAAACATCATTTTTACCCATGCGGTGTGATTGCGGCATGACCGTGGCGTGATCGCGGTGTAACCACGGTGTGTTGTCCTGGTCCAATGACATCCGCGTGGCAGCATCTTCCAGCCAAGAGCGAAGGGATCTAGAGGAGGCGGGGCAACATTCCGGCCGTCGCCCCATTGAAGGAAATTGTGATTAGTCAGTCTCAACATTGATCACAAGAATCATGGAATACTATCGCAGATATGATCATCCATAAGATTACCCATTGTTGTAGAAAGCTCCAACTACACTATATGAGGTGTGTGCTGTTTACTGTTCTCACACAGAAAAAAAGATAACGTATAATCATTTTCTCTAAAAGGGTCAAAAAACTCATCAGATCATCATAATCATAAAAATATCAAACTCTGAAGGAAAAGGACAAGTACAAAATAGAAAACCACACATAAATGGTTTCATCAACTCTGTTGAGAAAGTTAATTAATCATATTTTAGTAGAAAATCTTTTATTATTATTTTTATCAATCATGTTATATAATTTCATATGCAATGAATGGATCCTTAGAATGGAAAAATTAGGATAGGAATCCACTCTTATAGAATATGGAACCAAGTGGTCATGGCATAAAGCGGGGAGGACTAGGGATCATATAGAGTTTTTAAGTATTTTTGAAATTTTATTCTACTTACCAATGTCTATAATAGATATCAAAATTTTGACTATTTATACAGGATTCCAAATAAATCCTATGTAGTTGTCCTTTACATTATAGAAACCGATCTTATGTTATAAAAAAAGACTCTTGATTCGGGATTGTGGTATGATAAAGATATATATTTTATATTCATTGTTTTTAAAAGTAGTACTAGGTAGTTAAAAATACTGATTGAGAGTCAAATTATGTAGGTGCATTACTTATCAATGGTATATGCATTTCTTGGAACTCTAATAATATAACTTTAGTTAACTTGAGAACAATAGAATTTGATTATGTTTTAACATCTCAGGATGAAACACAAATCTTATGGGAGAATTAATATATATAAAAAAATAGATGTGCATCGTGGATAGGCAAACACCCCAAATGGTGTTAATATGAAGATTATGGTGGGGAGAACCATAAGCCTGAAAGGTGTTAAACAATGACACCGTCAGTGTTTTTAGATATATAGGCTCGGGTAAACACCCAAAGGGGTGGCCAAGAGGCCAGGAAAACACCTGAAACAGGTTTCACCATAAGATAAGGTCACAAAGGACATGATAGAACAAATCAACTATTTAATATGTTATAACAAGGGATCATCAGAAGGTTGTAGTGAGCAGTATAATGACACAACGTATAAAGGGAAACGAAATGACAGAAAAGAATCATACGCCCTAAACAAAACATTTACAAATTCATTCACTTTGTCTAAACATGAAAATTTCATTTATAATATTCAAAGGATGAAAAGGAAAGTGTCATGGTCAAGACATATGCCTACTCGGGCAATGTCATTTGATCTAAATGGGTATGATAAGCCAATTTATATTATTCAAAGAAAACAAAAACTAACATGGCACAAAACAAACACCAACAAGAGACATATGGAAAACTCCAATCAAATCTAAACATGATACAAATAACCATCACTACACTTTGGTTTAAAAGACAGCGCACCTCCGTTGGAGAGGTTTTATTATAAAATCAAGGAATGGATTTATTACACAATTCATTTAATTATATTTAACAATTATTCTAAAACTCATTCAGCACAAATAAAATGCAATAACTTAAGATACTAGATCAACAAAACTATCAATATGAGTTGTCGTGGACATCGCACCTCCGTTGGAGGGGTTTTATTATAAAAACATGAATTTATTTATCAAATGAAACAATTATATTAAAGAATAGTTATTCAAGATATGAAATTCAATATAATTAAGCAGAATTAAGAAACAAGTTAAATTCAATTTAAAGAATTCTTGAATTAAAAAGTCTAGGAGAGGGACCCTACCTCAAGGTGGAACCAAGCTGTCTACTTTAGCTCTTGGAGTTTTCTAACTAAAAGCTGCTGCTCCCCAACTAGGTATACACACTTTCACACACATTAAAGGACTCCTAGCCCCTATGAACACACTCACATGGCCATGAGCATGTCCAAGTGGATCCTTGTACATATGATTATATTCATATACCAGTCTCCACTCACCTATGTATGCATTTATATATATATACATGGACACACCTATCCCCATACGTGCATAATCACTGCCATGGATGACTATACACATAATAAGGGAACCTACATACATATACTTACTTACCTATGCACACGCAGGCAAGTCTCCCTTGACTTGGTGACTTGAAACCAATGAGTAGGGATCAACGTACTACACAAAGGATATTAGAAACCTTAAAACACATAAAGGATGATAAATAACCAGTGAGAAACCAACCAACAACATTAAATCCTTACCTCGATTGGAATTAGAGAACCAAATCCACCCAAACCAACATGAAACAATCCAACTCCCTATCGAAACCATAATATGTAGTAAAAAACACCGAAAGACCCAAATACATGAGGTGCGAGACAAGTAGTAACCATAAAATCTTACCTCAGATCAAAACTGGCAGACCGAATCAATCTAAACCCCTTCGTAGAATATAACTACCCTCTATCCATAGAAATTAGTAAAAGACCTAAGTGGCCAATGCGATAAAGAAAATAAAATAAAAACTAAACTAAAACATACATGTCTCCTGTGACTATACACGTCACCACCCAACATATAAGAACCACAACTCCCCATGGGTAAAATCATTTTCCTACAAGCAAAGGGGAAATAGATCCATGTTTCAAAATGATACTATCAAATAACACATCCCTATTAATTAACAATTAATCTTCCTATTAATGGTATATAATCAGTTTGGTTCGAGTTTGAGCTTAGTTTAGTTTTGTTCGATACAATTTGTTTGGGAAATTTCCATTAGATTTAGTTTTCCTTG
This sequence comes from Viscum album, assembly GCA_963277665.1. Lineage (NCBI taxonomy): Eukaryota > Viridiplantae > Streptophyta > Magnoliopsida > Santalales > Viscaceae > Viscum > Viscum album. The sequence goes on from OY728147.1 coordinate 1,826,889,072, forward strand.
TTTTTGTTTATATTATCTTGGAAAATTTCATTCATTTTAGTTCTAGTCAATCATGAAATTAATAATAACTAGTCAATCCATATTAATAATTATATCCATTAGTTCCACATCTAGAGTAAAAAATACATAGAAATGAATGATATCATATAAGAAAAATCATAAGATGGGAAAGATGTAAAGTAATCTTATTGATGAAATTCATAACTAATATTTATTTTTCATGGACACATAAATCACCAAAATCCCCAAATTAAATTGGGCCAAAAAAAGAGGGCAGAATAAACCAACATCAAATGGTGGCAGATGAACCAAGATGATCCAAATTTCTTTACCATCAAAAACGGATGCCAAATCATGTATAAGGTTGACATGAAAGAACCATGATACGCCCTAGAAATAAGGATCAAAGTTAGATATGGGGAAATTATACAAATAAATATCTATAATTTTTATGATAGAAAATTTTAACTGAAGATGGAAACCATCCAAGAAAGAGATAGTAGAATTGGATTAGTAGTTGACATTTTTAAAGAAGATCCTAAGATATTTTTTAAGGAAAATCAAAAGTAGTTAAGGATGTTTTTCGAAGGTATAATTACGTTTGTCATGGATCTATCATATGTATGACTTTGATTATAGTGTCAAAAGAATTTGATTTTTGGTAAGGGAAAAGATCCAATGTTATCATGTTCTAAATCAGTTGCTACAAATGGATCCACACCTATGAATAATGTTGGACATGATAAGAAAGAATGTTTTATCATATAGTCTTATGAGTTATAAAAGGATAAACTAAAAAAATGAAAAACATTGAGAGTTCTGTAATTGTTCAAGTGAATATGCAATTTTCAAACAATAATAAACATGTAAAAGAAGAGAAAACCATGTTTCCTCAACAAAAACATATTTAAAATGTGAGAAGTAAGAAAGTGAAAAGAAAATAAAACACTTTTGAGCTACAAAAAAGGTGCTTTAGTGTGGAGAAAAAAGCCTCAGTCAGTGTTATAACTTATAAGTTGATAAACCCACCTTATTACCATACTTGTTGATATAAAAAACAATCGAATGTAAATGTCACATAACACGCACTTCACACACACACACACAAATATATATATATATATATATATATATATATATATTTAAAGGAAAATAATTTTGAAAAGTGAATCCTTCATATAGTGTTGTTATTCTTCTATGTCACTCTCAATGCATCCATGAATCTTGGCTTCACAAATCCCTAATTGAAAATGCCTATTCAATAACTAATAAAATTGATTTTGGAAAAAACCCCATGGAAGAATATGAAAAAGTTAATACCTTAATGAATCGATGTGCAAAAAAAAGGGATGAATAAACCTTCCTAATTGTATAAAAATCAACGAATAACCCTTTATAATCCTAATTATAGAAAAAACAGAATATTAAACATTGAATAACCCAAAAAAAGAATATGAAACATTGATTTAGGTTTCCCCTATTCCTAATTATAGAAAAATATCTATCATAAATGATTGATTTCACCATACTTCTGTGAAATAAATGAATAAATCTAAAACAAACACTTCTGAAATTAGATATTCTACCTTTATGCACATCACAGATGAAACGCAAAGTGAAGAATTTACGGGGGAGGGGTGAGCGACGGCTGTTAGGGCACGAGATTGGAGGGAGGGGAGGGGCAGGAAATGGCGAGCGGGGAGCGGGGAGTGGTGAGCAGGGATCAGGGAGTGGGGAGCGGTGAGCGGGGAGCATTGAGCAGCGAGCGACGAGCGGCGAGGGGGAGTTGGAAAGGGAGTAAGGGAGTGCGAGGGGAATAAGAGAAGCAACGATGGGAGGACAGAATGGGAGCGATAGTTAGGGGAGGTCGGGCGGTGAGGTGAGGTCAGGTGGTGAGGGGAGGTTGGGAGTGCTTCCAACAGTTTACTATATCCGTTGGGAAAACCAAACATATATTAGTCTACACCAACAGTTTCAAAGAACCATTGGTATAGATTATTTTTCCCAACGGTTTTTACAAACCATTGGGAAAGAAGTGTTGGTATAGGTGGGATTTACAACAGTGATGGGATTTTTATATAAGATTAATGACCCTAATTTTTAAAAATATAATCCAAAAATACCTTTGGGAATATAAGTATGTTCATTATATTTTAATGTCACCAGAATATGTAATGTTTAAGGAAAAGTATTTACACTAAGTGACTCAATATTTTTTATTGATATTATAATTATGGATGGTTAAATTTGGGTCATTTTATTTGGTATCAAATATAATATGTAATAGATTTATTTAACACTATATCTAGATGTACAGATATAGGTCACCATTATTGGTATTAGAGAAGGGTTTAGAAAACTTTATTGGCCAATATGTTATAGATGATAATAATTTAAGAGTTATGGAATACCATTATGAGTTGATAAATTTAAGGTTTATTATAATTTAAAAGGCATAGATGCCTATTTTGATGTATTATTTTTAGGTGACTATATTTTGAGAGATTTTAATTATGTCATAAGAAGAATACATAATCGTGGTTTAGATAAACCATTGGGTTGTTATGTGATTTCATGCTAAGGTAAATATAGTTAATTCAGAAAATGGGTTAATTAATTTTGGGAAAATATTGAGATATTTTATGAGAGAAAATTATTAGAGTATATATGTGTATGTAACGTGACATGATGAGTGACATTATGTTTTTTGGGATAAAATCTGAGTTGATTTTAAAAGAATACATAATCAGTTTTTTTTTAATTTTTAGATTTATAATTTGGTTAAGCATGAATTGAAGAGTTTTAGGGTTTTGTTATTTAGGGGTTGATTTAAGTTAAAAATTAATTAGTATTTTTATATTTATATTTTATAGATTAAATCATTACTTCTCTGTAAAATGGTTTATTTATATTTCATTAGGTATTGTATTTACTCATGCTTATAATTTTGAGTTTTGTAATTAGTCAGAAATATGAGTAATAACTTGTTTTAAAAAATCCTTTATAAAATTAGAATAATTATCCTTTGGTGGATATCATAATATATTAAGAGTTTCTTTTCATGGTTTATGAATGAATTATTCATCTTGGATATTCATCATTTAGAATGTGGGAAGAAATAGAGGTATAAATTGATCGAAACACACATCCAAAGGATGATATTCTGATTATAAAATGGAATTAAATAAAGTAAGTATAATTTATCACATTATCTATCTTAATGGTAAAATAATTCCTCAAAATCAAGAAAATTTATGATATATATATCAAGTATTATATGGAAAAAACTAGTTGAATATCAGGATATGCCTTTGAAACTCATTCAAAAGTATAAGTATTATAATACTATAATATGTTTTAAAAATATATGTATGATAAGTATCCTCATATTGAATTAAAAAATGTATGTTACTAATATTTAGGATCTCTTTTCAAAATCTCTATTTTATACCTCAGAAAAAATATGTTGAAAAAATACATTAATTTAATTTTTGATGAATTGTTGGTCTCTTTTCCTATCTTATGTATTTATAACTCACACACCACATTGTTTAAAATGGATTTTATTGAGAAAATATCTTTTTATTAAGTCATAACTCTTCTTATTTTACCATTTTCTTCTATGATTGATATATTATATAATTAATTTTCTCGAATGTTATTTTCTTTTTCTCTCCAGGGAAATTACATTTTCATGTCATGTTCTTCTTCTTTGATGATTTTTTATGATGTTGTTAATAATAATTTCCCTCATCTTTATTGAATATTTTCTCATATATGTCCATTTTATTTCCTACTAAAAATTATTTATTATTTTGGAAGATAAATATGTATTATTTTCTGAATAATATATATTTCACATCTTCTATATTCAGAAGGAAATTTTATATTTTTTTCTATATGTGTTTGCATAAGAAAAATTCAAAAAAAAACCCAAGAAGGTATTACATGAAACTTCTATATATTTATTTTTTTCTTCCACTATACATTTATTATCTTTAATTTTTTCCTTTTTAGGTGCCTTTATTGAGGATTCAATTAAAAATTATGCTTTTATAAGTCCACTAATACCCTTTGAAATGAACTTAATTTTTTTTCTAACTTTATTAATTTACAAACCCTTTCTCTTTAGAATCAAGATAAAATTATGAGGGAATAATTTATTTAAGGGGATAGAATGTGACAACCCATGTTTTTTAATAAGATATCCCATTTATTTTTATTAATATTCTTGATTATGTATTTATTTATATGATTTAAACACTTATATATGTTTATATCATGTAATAAAAGATATTATATAATAAATTAGATACTCATAATATATTTAATTTTAACATGTTTACTTCATCTCATAAGATATGTTTTATATAAAGGTCATGTAAATTTCCTTAACATAATTTATTTTTTTGAACTAATAAATTAATTATTTAATTATTAAACATGTTATAGATAAATTTCCATGTTAATTTTATAAATCCATATTCATATTTATTATGATAAATAATTTTATCAATGTATGAAACAATGATATGGGTTTTAATTTTAAAAAATAGGTTTTATTTTAAATTAACTATTTTCATGTATTATATAGTTTTATATAAATGTTAAATTTATTAATTTTATATTTTTAATTTCATAAAATGAAATTAATTTCAGCATTAATCATGAAAAAATTATCTTTGGGTAAATTTTAGTGATTTTTCTAAAAAGTTTGATTTTTGGTTGAATAGTGAAAAATATAGTTTTTAAAAATACCAAAACTTTTATCAAATCATCACGATATAATATTGAATAAAAAGTTTATAAATCCATTTTCTTGACCAAATATGTATTTAAGGAGTAAAATAAATCATTTTAAAAAATATCATGTTTAATTTAGAAACTTATGTTTTACATTTTGAAACCTAAGTGAAATTTTGTTGTAATAAAAAGATATAATATGGTATTTTTATATACGGTCCTGGCCTTAAAACGTTACATAATCTAGTGTCTTTAAAATTTAATTCACTTTATTATATTCTCAAGGACCATTTAAGTTTATAGTTTTAGAGAATTAGGTAATAACTATTTTATAAAAAACACATATATATGTTACAAAGTTAACAATACTACTTAGTATCCATTTTCCCCCAAAGTAAAACTTTTAAAATAAAAATGTTTTCATTTAATGAAAAATATTCATAACTTTCAACATGACTTATTATTTATTCTTACCCATCCTTAAACCTTGTGAAAAACATTTTGAAATATGGGATGAGCACAAAAACCTCCGTAAGGTACATAAAAAGAATAAATCCACCAGTCTAGTGAAAAATATGAAAACCCACAAAATAAATACCTTTATCACATTATTCTTAGATAATATTAAATAAATAATTTATTCATTAAATAATCACACTTTTCTTTAAAGAAAAACTTTAAAAATCCTAGAAATCAAATAGAAAACCATTTTAGAGCATCATATTCATAACCTGTGTCAAAAATAACTAGATACCAGTTAAATACATACTAGTTATCACATTTTTTAAATCCTTCCTTACTTTATTTAAAGATAAGGAACATTATTTAATGCACTAGAGAGCAAGAATAGGGCTAACACTTCATATAAGATATATCAGGCTCACCCATTATCATGAGCTATAATGAGGCTCAACGCATCATATAAGCTGTATCAAGCTCACCTACTTATCATATATAATGATAAAGGTTACATATCAGGAGTAAAAAATTTTATACTCGAACCTTTTCATTATAAAACCCTTGAAAAACGCTTTTAAACCCATATAAAAACACTTTTGAAAACCGAAGTACCCTTTCCTTTTTAAAACCCACTTTTAATACCAAAATGGAAATAAAAAGTAAAATTGTTTTTTTCTTTGAAGAAAACATGGAAGCTTGTAAATGAAACAAAAAATTAAATAATGATTAATTTTGTTTTAAAAACCATTGGTTCCATATACCTTAAAATAAAAAATTTCTTTTATATATTGTGAATAAAGGTAAAATGTTCCATAAAAAGATTCTTTTTGAAAACATTTGTATGAAAGGGATATAAAATTTCCTATATAATTCATTTATTTCTAGAAAATACATATAAAAAGTACATTTAAGAATATTGATATTGAAGATAAATATTTACAAAATAAAATTTTAAAATATTTTAAATGATATTTTTAAAGTAAAGTGTCCCTTACCATAAGTACGACTCATCACACATATTCTTTATCTTCCCGAATAATAAAATTTTGTTAATAATTTACTTTTTTAAGAACCATTTTCAAGTCTATTATTCCTTTTTATTTTATTTATTACCATGTTATATTCAATTATTTAGTTATTTATGATTATGTTAGATATTTTGATGATATTTGGCTCATAAGTCCAAAATGACTTAGGTAGGTTAACTATAGAAAATGTGGTGATTATTTTATCATCTTAAGTATAATAATATTGAAATAATTATAATTTTTATATGTAAATTATACTTTTAAAAACCATTACGAAAGATGGTTATAAAAAATGAACTACATTACAATCATGGAGATGGTAGGCCGTATGTATGTATGAGTAACATTTCCATTTCCAATGATCATTATGGAAAGAAGTTAAGTATTATTTTATCTTTCCAGAATGATAATAAGTAGAAATAAATCCCACTAGAAATGACTCTATAATTTAGTCAAATAAGCTCTATAGTAAAATAGTTAAGGAAGAAAAGGAAGAGGAATCCCTGCCAGCTTCTTCCCATAACTCATATAATTCTCTAGGGTACATTAATACCCCTATGGAAAGGATTATGATAGACTCTACACCAATTCCAAGAACTCTAATAGATAATGATTACTAGACTAGTGTGGTTATTTATAGATATATTCAAACAATAAGCCTTACCAAGATGTATAATGGTTCAAAAATACCGTCAAGCAAGAATAAATTCAAAGGTAAGAAAAAGAAAGGAAATTCCAAAACTAAAAATGGTTCAAGATGAATGTGCTATTTTTGAGTTTTTAGGGACTGGATAAAACTCAAGCAGTTAACTACATTCATATGTATATACATAACCATAAATCCAATCTCTTGGGTATTACTGAATAGAAGGATTATTACTCTCATGGCAATATTGGTTTGAGTAAGATTGGTTACCATCTTATTGGCACTAATAGAGGTAATGCTTCTATGGAAACCTTATGGTTTTGCACACTCTTCAATTGGTATCATTCATATCTTCATAAATTAGGAGTAGATGTTAACATGTAAAGTTTAGCTTCATGATGGAATTTTTACCTCTATTTCATTTATGAAAAAATAGGTATCAGGAAAGAAGAATATTATGGAAGGAAATTGAAAGACTCAGGGGATGAATTGGTGTTTCTTGGATTCTTATTAGTAACTTCAATACCATTATTTTTCCCAGTGATAAAGTTAGTGAAATTCTATCTCCCATTATCCTCAGGGAATTTAGGGCCATTATAGAGGATAATTACTTGATTTAAATTAATAAGGTTGGTGCTAAGTATTGTTGGTACAAAAGAAATCTTAACAGAATGGTTGAAAGTAAGCTAGACTAGGCCTTTACCAATAAAATTTATCTTAAAAAATGAGATAAAATCTCCATCATTTCTATTCTTAAGATCAATTCTGACCATCAACCTATTATTATTTTTAAATCAAGGGAGGGGAGGCTTCCACTCACTTTTAGATTTAATAATTCATGGTCCTATCATGCTGAATGTGATAGAATCATCATATATTTTTGGACCACAATGCATTTTTGTGAGGATTATACGAATTGTGTTTTAAAATTGAAGTTATTAAAGTGAAAATTAAAGGTATGAAGAAAAAAATCTTTTAGTTGTATGGATAAGGAAGTTATAGCCATTGGGGACTCCCTTCAGTAGATTCAAGATGAAGCCACTAATAAATATTTTAGATTTGATCTATCTTAAGAGGTTAACATTTCTACAAAGGTGAATGATCTTCTCTTAGTTAAATAAATGATTCAAAAATAATAATTTAAGTTAAGATGGATTAAATAGGGTGATAGAAACTAAAAATTTTTCACCTCTTTATAAAGGGTCCAAAAATTATATAGACCCATTACATTATTAAAAGATTGGGATAAAATAATTACTGATAAGGAGAGTCTCTAAGATTACATTTTTACATGTTAATCAATTCTCTTCAATGGCCTTGTTACTATGGGGGAATTAAATGAGGGTATCATTCCCAACCTTGTTAATCTTGAAGATGACACTATAATTAATAGTGTTCCTCTTGAATTTGAGATCAGGGACACTTTTTTTAGTCTCAACTCTGGTAGTGCACCTAACCTACATGGATTCACAAGTTTCTTATTCTAGAATTATTGGGATATCATTCATGTGGATGTTTACAAGTAGGTGTCCTATTTATTTATTACAGGCATTATTCCCTAGGGGATAGTTTCTCTATTTCTCTCCCTAATCTCAAATATTGAAAATTCTTGCAAGATTTACCTTTTCAGGACAATTTCCCTCATTAACTATATCTACAAGACTATTAGTAAGATCCTCACAAACAAGTTGGATTTTATCACTAATAAAATCATCTCCTAGAGTCAATTTAGTTTTTTTCAAAGGTAGCTTCATTTAGGAGTATATTTCCACTGCATCATAGTGTGCCAATATTCTTAGAAATAGAAACAAAGGTAGAATCCTAGCCCTTAAATTTAATACATGGAAATAATTCAACACCCTGAATTGGAATTTCAAATTAAATGTGATGGAAAACTTTAGGTTTTACTATTTTATCATTAGATGGGTGAAATGTCTTTTTGGATATGCTCATATTTTGTTTTTTTATAAATTTTGTGGTCAAAACCTCATTTTTTTTAAATAAAAGACCTCCTTTTGTTTGGGTAGAGGAATACCCATTACAAAGCCCAAAGGCCCAAGGCCAAGTGGCCTGAATACAAGGCTTGAAAGGTTATTTTAAATGCTTTATAGGGGTCAGATAGGAGGATCCTATTTCAGCTATTCTTTTCTCTATTTTTAAAGATTACCTCAATATGATTCTTACTGACATGGTTGTTCAAGGAAATATCATGTCTATACAAGCTTTAAGGTCTCTCACTACTCCATCTCAAAACTTATATGCTGATGATGTGATTATTTTTTTGAAAGGTAGTAAGAGAAAGATCAAAGTTCTTAGGAATATTCTAAATCATTATGAGAGAATTTTAAGAAAATATATTAGTTGGGAGAAGTCATTCATTTATTCTGGGAAGGGATTTTCCGCATCCAAAAAATATAATGTCTTTGAAAATTTAGAGATTAGATGGAGGAATTTACGTTTAACTTATTTTTAAGGTCCTTAATTTTTGGTAAGACCAAAAGTATATTTTTTCAATGGCCTTCAATGTCCTTACAGATCAAATTAAAACCCAAATATCTTCTTAGAAATGGATGGGTCTTTCACTGGCTAGAAGAGTATATATTTTTAAGTTCAAAATTGTTTCAAAAATTGTTTACTCATTCATGGTTAACAAATGGCCTTGGAGAATGATTAAAATTCTCAATGATTTCATTAAAAACTTTTTTTAGAATATTAGTATACTTTAATGGAAGATGGTGATAGTCCTTTGGTAAAAATGATGTCGTCCTATTAATAATAGTGTCATTGGAATAAAAAACATAAATTGTTTTAATGATTCCTTGTAAGCATGGTTGAATTAGAACCTCATTAAAGACAACTTGGATGCCCTTGTTTTTCTTAGATCTAGAATTTTGGAAAAACTGAAGGAAGGTAAATCATCCTACTTGTGATCCTCCATTTGGATTGTAATTAAAGATTCCTACCAGAAGATCATGACTTATTATCACTATACTTCCAATAAAAATTATGCCCTAAAATTATTATTTGAAAACTGGATAGGATCACATCTTATTGAGGATTTTAATTTACAAGACTCCTCCATAGGATTGAACTGCACTATTAATGATTAATTTGAGGCTAAAACACACCTAAGGGAGGAAGTTAGATATATTATTAGTAGTTATACTTTTTTTTTGGTCTAGACATTATCATATGGGAACTAACCAATAATGTTATTCTCAATAGTAATCTTTTATACAATCAAAACATTGAAAAAAATTAGGATTTTGATAGGATAAATCACTTTAATTGATCATGGATAAATCCCTTGTGATTGAAACAATTATAGAGTATTTATCATAACTTATTACCAATGGATAATTGTTAACAACTTTTTTATCTCTTGTTGTTTTCCAGGTGTGACCTCTAAAACCAGTACAGTGAAGACACCAATCACTTATTCCTCAGTTATGCTATAGATTTTTCACTTTTGAAGGATGTTTAGGATCTATTAAAACTTATGAGGCTATGATTCAAATCCATTAATGTTATTTCTTGATATATTTTGGAAGTGGTGCTTTCTACCCAGCTCAAATATCTCTTTTAGGTTGTAGTTGTGAGGATGATTCACTCGATCTGGTTTAGTCAGAATATCATGATCCACAATAACACTACCTTCAACATCTAATCATATATTTCAAAGATTATTTTATTGATTAAATATTCTAATGTGATTAAAAATAATAATTATGATAACATTGTTTGTGACTTTACTTTTTTGAGGATATTGGGTATTACTATAAATTATAATCCAATGGATAGAACCTTTGTGGTTATTTAGAAACCACATTTTTATAATTGGATAGAATTAAATATGTATGGGGTGTTGAAAGGGAACCTAGGCCATTAAATTTGTTGGGATATCTTTCATGATCATGGTGGAAGCGTTCTTGGATGTTTCTATGGCTCATGTGGTTTGTCATATTCTCTTAAAGCGGAAATGTAAGGTATATTTTTCAAAATCTATTTTGCTTATTCTAAGAGATAGAATAATTTATGGATTGAGTGTGATTATACTTCTATTGTACAAGACATTATAAATGGTATGATGAATTTATCTTGGAGACTTACTAGTAGATGGATGGAATGTATGGATATCCTTATGATTATTGATTTTATTATAACTCACACCCATTAGGAAGTAAAGTATGTGGCAGATGGCCTTTCCAAAAAAGGGGCTAGTATTGATCTCACTTGGTTGGATGATCTACCTATGGACTTAGTTCCATTGAAGATAATAGATTTAAATAAAAATAATCTCTTCAAACTTTTGTAATTTGTTTTTATTTATTTTATGTTTAGCCTTTATAGCCAAGGACCTTTAATAAAATTAATATTAATAATGCATGAAAATGATTTATTTTGACCATACTTAGGTAGTTACATTCTCCCCCTTTTTATGTAGTTGGGGTTTGGCTTAGTGGTAAGCACCCCATAATACTACATGAAAAATGGGGGTTCAAAACCAATTGGGCATAGGTTACTGTAGCAGTACTGTAGAATTACTATAGCAGTACTATAGCGGGTACTATAGTAGTGGTGGTACTATTGATCAGCAGGTACTGTAGCGGCGGCTGTACTGTGCAGGTACTGTAGCAGCCGGGTTACTATTCACAGAATAGGAATTTGGCGAAAAAGTTGGGCCTACGGGTTATGTAATGGGCTTCAAGCCCACTGGGCCTTCGGGCTATGTAATGGGTATCCCTCTACCCAGTTAAAAGAGGTATTTTCTTTGGTTTATTAATAAAAATGAGGCTTCTACCCCAACCTTTAAAAAAACATTCTCCCCATTTTTATAAATTTCATCATTGCAATTTTATTCACTTATTAAAAGTGTCTATATATTTTCCTTATAGAAATTTTAGATTCTTATGTTGTTTTTTCAACCATATGAGTCATCCAAAAAACTTTAACCTAGTGAATCACATTATTCTTCAAAAATTTCTCTCTATAGTCTATAATTTGTACTGGATATTCCCCACAAGAAAGGTTATCTTCTAATAAAACAATATCTGGGATCAGAACATGGGATGTATATGGAACGTATTTTCTTAACATCAAAACATGAAAACCATTGTGCACCTGGGATAAACTCAGAGGTAATGCCAATCAGTAGGAAAATGATCCAACTTTTTCCAAGATTTTATATGGTCTAATGAACTATGGACTTAGATTCCCCATTTTACCAAGATGAATAAAATATTTACATGTTGATACCTTAATAAAAATATGATCACCTACCTTGAAATAAGGATCCTTCCTCTAATTATCTGCATAACGTTTCTACCTACTCTAAGCCATCCCCATATGTTTCTAAATAATATTTAACTTATAAACTGTTTACTCTACCAAATTTAGTCCTATAAACTTCCTTTCTCCAAATTCAACCCAAAAAATTGGAGTTCAAAACCAATTTCTATTTAATTCCTCAAAAGATACCATATTTATAATAGAATGAAAACTATTTTTATAAAAAAACTTGACCATTAGAATATACTGATGCCAACTTCCATGATAATCCATTGAAAAATCATGAATATTTTTTTACAAGGTATGAATTATTCTCTCAGACTAACCATAATATTGAGGATAAAAAGATCTACTGAAATATAGTTTAATAAAAAAAACTTCTAAATTCCTTTCCAAAAATTAGAAGTGAACTTCAGATCACGATCAGATATAACAGAGAGAGGAAATCGATGTAACTTGACTATATCCTTTAGATATAGTTGATAAACCCGATCTAAAGATAGATTATCTTGAATAATAAAGAAATTCATATATTTAGTTAATTGATCATCAATAACCTAAATCACATTTTTACATCGAGATTCATTTGGATATCCCACCATGAAATCCCTAGATATGCTTTTCTATTTAAACTTCAGTATATGCAAGGGTTGATGTATCTCCTTAGGTAATTATAATTCCTATTTAACCTATGGACAAGTCGTATATTTCATGGTAAATTATGTAATTTATCTTTTTATTCTATCCCATCAGTAATACTCCAGAAGTTCTCTTTACATATTAGTGCTGTAGAGTGAACTAAAAAAAGGAACTATAAGCTTCACTCAAAAATTCTCTCTTCATCTAGAAATCAAAATGTACATATAATATATTTTTAAATATAATAATTCCTTATCCATCATCATTAAACTCTAGAAACACACAATTCTTGATATATTCTACTTTTTCCTATGAAAAACAATCCTTCTTCTGAGCTTTCTTAATTCTTTCTGACAGATAAGATTTTACGAACACCTGAAACAAAAAAGGGAAGTTCCTACATGCAAAATTTCTAGTCCAAAACTCATAAAATAATTATGAGAAGGGTCATGTTCACCAATGTAACATGGTTAATGTAGTATTATTTTTCTAAATCAAATAATCAGTTTTTTTTCTTTTCCATGATGTTAATGAATCATAGATTCATAATCCTTAATCAGTTCCAGCCACCTTCTCAACCTCATTTTCAACTCTTTCTGAGTGAACTTATACTCTCAAATTTTTGTTATTAGTATATATTTAAAACTTCAATCGATATAAATTATGTCACTAAATTTTTAAATAAAAAACCATAGCAGTTAATTCCATATCATGAGTATGATAATTTAACTCATGAGGTTTTAGTTTCCAAGAAGTATAGAAAATTTTATGATCATTTATCATTATAAAAAAACCAAGTTACTTCAATGAAGCATCACTATAGATAAAAAATTCACCATTTATAGAGGTAATGAAAAAATGTGGAATTCACCAATGTTATTTTTAGTTCCTAAAAATAATCATCAGATTATTTCACCCTGATTAATTTAACTCCTTTTCAAGTTAACTTAGTTAGTGGGTTAAATAATGGAGAAAAGGTTTCAACAAAACAATGATAGTAACTAATTAATATAAGGAAATTATGAATATGTATTACAATTATCGGTATTTTCCATTCTTTAACAAATTTAATTTTATAAGGGTATATAGTTAATCCATATTTAAAAACAATATTCATGAGGAAAGAAATTCATTAAATCAAAAATTCACACTTACTAAATTTTCCGTATTGTTTATTATCTTTTAAGGTTTTCAAAACAATCCAAAGGTTTATTTTATGTTACTAATGTATTTTAAAATATACCAATATATTCTAATGAAAAAAGCACAAACTTATATAAATATTCATGGAAAACTCTATTCATAAGATCCCTAAATATAGTTGGCACATTAGACAACCCAAAGTGCATAACTAAAAACTCATAATTACTATATCTACTCTTTAACACTATCATTGTAATATCCTCCTCATCCACCTTCAACTGATGGTACCTTGAACTATGATCAATATCTATAAAATACTATTCTACTTAGAGATCTCACCACTTCATTAGATAACCCAACATCAAGTATAGTAGTAGAAAAATATGTTTCCACACCTTTCTATTTTTTCTCTCAATAATTTCCAACATAAGTAAGTAATTTCATACACACGTTAGCATAATTTCCCAAATCATTACAATTAAATCATCTCACCATTGGCTAGATATTTGTTATCATATTATTGGATTGTTCATGACTATTTTATTCGTAGTCACAATCCATGTGACCAACCTTACCACAATGGTAACACTTTTTAGATCCTATCAAAAATTCCCTAAAATTCATTTTACCGCACCCAGAACATGTTAAGGGATTACCTATAGACTTTTTAATTGGTTTCTTATCTATTTCTTACCTCCTTGAACTTTTCTTACTTCTGTTATCCCGAGGAGCATAAGTTTTGAATAACTCCATATAAACGTTCTTAAAACAACGAACAAATTTTTCATAACCTTTAAATTCTTAGGTGGCCAAAGATCTTCATAAAAATACTTTTGATCTTTAGTAAAATCTATTAATTTTACTATCAAGGTCTTGAATAAAATTCAATACGTATCTGTACAATCTTTTAAAATTCAATTCATATATGGATATTGAATCTTCATCATTTTGTTTTAATTCCAAGATTTTTTTCTCCATCTTGAGTTGAAAAACCTTAGAGAAATATTTCTTAATGAGAATACTATTAAATTGGTCCCATTCCATGGAATCATGACCATCATTCTCTATAGAATTCTAAACCAAAAACCAATATCAACTAGATTTACCTTTAAAATGATAAATGGAAAGGGTTACCATTTGATGTTTTTAACAACCCATGAATTCAAATAACTTTTCTAGAGCATCGATCCATCCTTCGACTACCATTGGATCTGAAGTTACACCAAAATATAGAGGATTCTATTTCATGAAATTCTTGAATATCGACATGTTCCTTTATGGTAAATCTAGTTACTCTTTAACATAGATTCCATTACCATTTATACACTTGGTAAACTGATTAATCACTATTAAAAATTTCTTAGTTACAATTCCAACCATTCTAGGATAATGGTTTGGAAGTATATTTTCCTCTTTATTCCTTTCTGCTTAAGCTTCTTTGTTTCCTCTTCATAAAACTATTTTGAATAGACATAAATTAGAATTTTTTTTGGTAATCTTCAAATTATGTCTTTTCAATTTTAACAATAAACTATAATATTTCAATAGTATTATATTAACATTATTTTAAACTCTAATGTTATGTAAACATTTCATTTAATACCTAATATAATAAACCTACCTTAAAATACTACAAAATATAGTGTATTCAAAATATAACACATTAATTTATTTTCTTGATGACTTTTTTGGTTTAGATTTTTAAAAAACTAAGTTATAAATACTTCATAAAAAACCCATATATATGTTACAAAGTTGAAAATACTTCTCATTATCCATTTTTACCAAAATATAGAACTTTTAAAATGAAAAATGTTTTCTTCTCATGAAAAATCTTCATGACTTTTAACTTGACTTCTTTGTTATTAACCATACTTAAACCTTGTGAATAACATTTTAAAACATGGGATGAACTCAAAAATCTCAGTAAGGTTCATAAAAATAATAAATTTTCTAGTCCAATAAAAAAGATAAAAACCCATAAAATGATTAGATTTATCACATTATTATTTGAGAACATGAAATAATTCATTTCTTCAAGAAAACACACATTTTTTCCCATATAAAAACTTTCAAAATCATTGAAATAAAATAAGAACCTGTATTAAGTTACCTAGAGAATCATATTAATAACCTATGTTAGAAATAACAAGAACCTAGTTAAATACATTGGAGAAAACACACCTATTAACTCCCTCCTTCTAACCTTTTAATGCAAGTAACATTACCAATGCGTAGGAGAACTATAATGGGGATGGACCTTCATATAAGATATATCAAGATCATATGTAATCATGGGATATAATCGGGATCAAACCATTGTATAAGATATATCAAGCTCACCAATTTCTCACATATAATGTTCAAGGTACAATATCAGGAATAATACATTTTATTATTTCACCTTTTAAACATAAACCCTTGAAAATATCTTTTAAAACTGTATGTAAAACACTTTTGAATAAAAAAAATACAATTTCATTTTCAAAACCCATTTTCAACACCAAAATACACAGAAAAAATAAAAGAGGGATTTTCTTTGAAGAAAACATGAAATATTGTAATGGAAAAAAAATATTAAATTATAGTTATGGTGGTGAGAAAAATAATTAACTTCATATAAGATGAAATATAACATTTCTTTTGTTTTTTGTAAAGTAAGGAAAAAAATTCCATAAAAAAATTCCTTTTGAAATCCTTTATATTAAAAGGATATAAAATGTACTTTATAATTCATTTATATCCATATGAATACATATTAAATAGAATTTTAAGAATATTCACATGGAAGATAGGGATTTAGAAAGTAAATCTTTTAAGTATTTAAAATGCATTTTTAAAAGTAAAGTGGTCCTTACCTTGAGTCAGAATCATCATGTATGTTATTTATCTTCTTAAATATAAAGTTTATGTTAATTATTTACTTTATTAAGAACCCTTATGAAGTTTATTATTATTTTTTTATTTATTACCTTGTTATATTTAATTTCTTAATCATTTAAGTTTATGTTAGATTTTTTTATGATATTTAGTTTATATGTCTAAAATAACTTAGGTAGGCTGACTATGGCCAAATAGGTCATTATTCCATCATATCCATAATAATAATCATGAAATAATTATCATTTTAGCACATAAATTATACATTTAAAACCAATAATGAAAGATAGTTATGAAAAATGAATTATGTTATAATCATAGAGATGGTAGGCTATACATACTCATGAATAACAATTCCAATTTTCAATTATCATGATAAAAATTTGGTAAGTATTATTTTATCACTCTATAATTATAATCATATCATAAATAGCATAGTATTTATTTAAATTTACTTATATATATATATCATCTATTTGATATGGTGATGAAAAATAAATCAGACCATTTCATGGAGGTTGTAGTCCACACATATGCACGAATGACGTTATCATTTTTCAATGAATTAATAGTTATGAGAATATATGGTATATGTAACACCATGATATTTTATAATATATTTCTTTTTAAATAAGTTTAATTTCTTCAATAGATTTTGATACATGCAACCCCAAGTCTAAATAAATTGTAATGCAGTATACCATTATAACCTAACCATTAAATTAGAAGGTATGAATATGAATAACTAAATGATGAAAATTTTATATTTTGTGTTTATATAAAATAAATTCCTTAGTTATCGATTAATTAAATATAAAAATAAAAATCTTTTGAAAATAAAGGAGATATTTTTCTAAAAAATTGTCTTTTTGAATGAAATGTGTTTAATTTTAATGAAATTTATACATTTTATACTCAATAAAATTATTTAACTCTCATTTAATTTTTGTAGGCATGAGATAATAAAAAATCCAGTTTTATTCTTAAAAATTTATTTTTCAAAAAATTAGTTTTCATCAAATTTTTCATGATTATTTTAAAATGAATCACTACCACTTATAAAAAATGAATTGTGAAAAATCGATTCTATATTTTGAATCAATAAGTCCAAATTTTTTAATTAACCCCTTTTACTTTTTGGCATTATGAATAGTAAGAGTGATAAAATTCATCACCCTAGTAAAGAGTAAATTAGGTTATCCTCGATTAAAACTAAATGATAAGGACACAATTTTTCATCTTAATTATTATTGGATGAAGTTAATTACACCCTTATCACATTAGGGTTAAAATTTTAATGTTTATGTGACACCTATCCATGAAAATTACCTATATACTGTTTAAAGAAAAAAATATCACCCTCTTTTAAATATCTATTATATGTTCACAATGGGAAAAATAAAGTTTTAAATGAATATTATTTTTTATTTTGATCATAATGAAATTATATTCTTGATGAAATTTTTTTTTCTAGTTTTTAGTAATTATATAATTACCTTAAATTCTTATGAAATTCCAACACAATGTTTGTTCAATTTATAAAAAATATAATAAATGATTTTAAAAATATTAAAAGTAATATAATTTATAAATTTATAATGTTCCATGAATTTTTATAAATATATAAAATATTGGGGATGTGTGAAAATACTATATTTGAATTATATCATTATCTTGGTTCCATTAATGTCAAGACAAATGAATAGTTCTAAAATTGACATTAATGACATTTTATAATAAATTATATTTTATCAAATGTTTTAAAATTCATAAAAACATTATATTTGACAAAATTAATGTAATATTGTCTAAAAAATCAATAATATTCCATTTATTATTCATTTTTACATTTATGGTAACATTATTGAACCTTTATGATTGAAATAGTTGTTTCCATAGTTAAGGTAAAAAAAGATTAATGAGGGGGTTGATAAAAAAGAAAAGCTTTAAAATGACAAAAAAATTAGCATAAATTTAATTTTATTATATTATTTCAACAAAAAAATATTTTTATTTTAATTAATGTGAATTTGGAATCATTTTTCTTTAAAATGACTTTATTATATTTTAATGTTTTAAGAAATTTAAAGTTTTCCTATCCCTCCATTATAAAATGACACCCCTCTTTTCTCTTCTTTATTTTTTTTTGATTTTTATAGATCAATAAATCCCTAGAAAATTTTATTTTAAATTTACTTATCCATTTCTTAGAGGTTTTTGTCTCCCCAAAAGACCAATCCTATGGTCCTGAAGAGGTGATCCAAAAGATTTCTTTCAAAGAAGAGGTAATCTTTATAACAAATCACTTTATTTTTACTTCTTCATATAACTCATCTAAATCTAAGGTATTTAACATAAAATAATAAATTAATTATGATCAATATAATTAAATTTTATTATTATTATTAAAACTTCATTATCCACCCTCGTTCCCATCAAATGGTAAGTGAAGGTATCAATCGTGTGTAAGTATGACTTACCATCTCCACGTATTGATACAATTTATTTATCATCATAATTTTTTATGGATAGGTATTATGACAATTATAATGTTTATATATGATATTTATGATATAATTATGCTTATTTAATGATAATATAATATCTAACTTATTACCTTCTAATATGTTTGAAAATGATAATGTCGCTTGTGCGTACGTGTGGAGTACCACCTCCATGGAGTGATGTGATTTTTTTTCATTTCCATTTTACATAGATGGTAATGGGGATATATTTATTTAATTTATATTATATATATGATATAATAATAATTATTTAAACGTGAACTGTTATTTACCTTTTTTTCCATCCCTCAAAAAATGAAAATAACATTCATGCGTACGTATGACCTATCATCTCCATAAATAGTGTAATTAATTTTTCTATCTCTAATTTTATGGGTGAATATATATATATATATATATATATATATATATTAAATTTATTTCATTATTAAAATTCTGGAGATGATGGAACCACAATCAATATACAAGGAACAAAACCACCGAACCAGAACATACATGAAAAACGAAGTAGTTATCACAAAAAAAGTGACTTTAATAAAGAATTGTTAATAAATGAGTGATTAAAGGTTATAAGTAAATATTATATGTTATGGTATATATGGATATGGTTATATAATATATTTATATCAAATCTATATTTATTACACATGAATTTTGAACACGAATAAATGAAGTCAGACCAAAGGTAAGAGTTTTTATTCTTAAATTATATTATTTGGGACATATGTGATGTTATGAATATGTATTATTTTATGAGGTATATATTCAAACCATTTTAAATATTATATCATGAATCTAAATATTTTAATTTCATTTAAATTTTCATTTGATGTTATTTTTCATGGGGATTATGATTCAAAAGTTTCCAAAGTGATAATGGTTTTATGTTAGTATCTCATTATTTATTTAGATTATTTATGATTATGTTTAAAAATGATGAAATTTAATGATATAACTCTCAATAAACTCATCAATTTTTTCTACTCTAATTATTTCTTTGGAATAAATGTTTTACTTTTATTTTCGTCTATTTAAGTACTCAAAATACTAAAAGAATGTTTTTATAGAAAACCATTTTTATTTCTCTATTTGATCGAAATTATTTTCTCTTCCATCTCTATATTTTCTAATAATTTTTTCAATAATGTATTTAATAATATAAAATTTTTATTTGAGATTATTTTTACTCATTTTTGTGTTTAAAAAATGGTTTAAAAGGATTCTTCTTGTAATTTTTTGAATGAGTTACTTTTTGACTTTTTTTAACAAAAGTATAAAAAAATGATTTATTTTAACTTATATGACATGAAAAGAATTTACCATCATCATGAACAAAAAATTACTTGATGATTCATTTATAAGTTCTCAATTTTATTTTCAAGTACTTTTTTCCCAATATTATGTAATTTTTTATATTTTAAATAAGTGATTTCAAATAGAAAATGGTATTTTCCCCAGTAAATGTTCTTAATGATATTTTAGAGACATTTTTCATCTAAGATGACTTCATTTCATGCTACTTAATTTTTAATAGGTATATGATACAATGATCTAATCCTTATTCTTTCTTTGGATGATTTGTTATTACAATGAAAATATATTTATGAAACCTGTTTCTTTTCTACAAGTTATGGCATGAATAAATTTTTATGAAAACTGTTTCTTTTTCATAGGTTATGATATAATTAATGTTTTATGATATTATGTCACACATCAGTATGATTTTAATTATGTGATGGGTGGTCCCATTATTATATATCCATTTAATTAATTGGTTAAAGATTGATATCTCTTGATATAAACAAGACTGGAATGGGGAGTGAACTTGGTTCACTAAGGGGATCTATACACTATGATAGTATTAGGAGTAAACCTTGACTTCTACACTATTTTATAGATTTATCCCAATCCACTATTATAGTCTTTTCAGTAATACTTGAATACTAAACAAATTATTTTCTATTCTTATATGCATTCCATAAGTCTTAATGTTATTATAATATTATGCTATCATGGATCATGTTCTTTGATTCCTTTATGATTCATGTCTTATAAACTAATAATATTTTTTCCATGACTCAAGATTATGATTTATGATATCAATAGTATAATTTTTAGATGTTATTCTCATGTTCTCATAACCTTTTCTCATGCTACGTTCAAGTGATCATTGATATATCCCTTGTTTACCCTTACTGATAATCTAAGCTCAACCATTATTATGTTTCCTTTATATAGGTTATGAAGAAAGGTATTATGTATGATTTGTCTAAGAAAGGTTCTCGATATAAGGAATATATAGGGAGATGATGTAGTTCACTTATGAACCAGTTGTTTATATATCCAAGCTTTTAAATCCATTGAAACTATATAATTTTGGAATGGATCATTTTGTTATGTAATAAATATTTATCTATTAAGATGTGATGTATATGGATGACATATATGGGTCACTATAGTTGGTATCATATAAATTTTTAGTTAACCTTTAGAAACTGGGAAGAGAAAATTTTAATGAGAACCCTTAGGATAATCCTAAGTATTAAAGAATAGCCTAAGTTATGATAAAGTGGGGAGTGTGGTTTTCCTATAAAAAAATATACATATGGATATTATAAGTGGATATTTTTTTGGAACATATGTTTCTAGGGGTAATAACCTTAAAAATAGTTATTCGAGTATATATTACCAATAATTTTGGTATATGGTCAGTGTTCTTTTACTGTACACCTAGTTTGAAACCCCAAAATTATAATCCTAGGTTAACTTATATTTTATTTATGAAATATTATGATGGATTTTAATATATAATGATCACTAATTACCTTGGTAAAACCTAAGGTGTCATAGATTGAAAGTAAGGTGTCATGATTTATACATACTAGAAAGGTTTTTTTCATGATTATATGGGTTTTCACTATGATTATTATTGATAAAACTATGATTTTTGGTTTTAGTCAATGGATGTAACTTGAAGGAATGGTGTTAATTCTAAATGTGACTGAAACTGCAATTATTTTCCTCCAGAGAAGCCAAATGTTATGGGAGATGGAATGAAAAATATCATTACTATGATTATAAAAATTTCTCAATCTATGAATCATTATGAAATCACCAATGAGAAAAGGGTAGAATAATGATGTTTTGAGTATTTTATGAGGAAACATCAACCTTATTTTAGTGGCTATAATGATCAAATAGTTTTTTAGTAATGGATTTTTACCATTGAAAATATATTTTTAATTCTTCAGTGTTCATAGAATGAAAAAATAATTTTGTTTTTCTATCATTTAGAAGGTGAATAAGATCAATAGTTTACTCTTATCAAGAATACAGGATAACAAGAAGAAATTGAATCCATAGAATTGGATAATTTTAAGAACTTATTTTTTCAATAAGTAATTTACTTATATTCTTCATATAAAAATAGAGAAAGAGTTTCTTGAGATAGAGAAGAAGGATGATGAATCTGTTGGTACCTATAAGGGAAATTTTACAATACTTTTGAGGTATGATTATGGTATTATCATCCAACCTAAAAGTAAGGTTGATCAATTCTTCTTTGTCTTAAAACCAAGTATCCGAATTCTGTTATCTATAAGGTACTTTTTTAGCTATGAATTTTTTTCTCTATGTTACCAATTTGGATATAGGAATTTGAGTTACCCATCAATCTCATAGTTTTGATAAGCAAATAAAGATGAAATTCAAAGAAAAATACAAAAACAACAGAGATAAGAAGACTATACTTCCTTTATGCTTGAAGTGTGGAAGGAAACATAAAAGAAATTTTAGTAAGGGGATTAGTAAATGTTTTAAGTATAGAAAGTAAAGTCATTAAGAAATGTAATGAAAAAGTGATGGGAAGCCGTTATCTAATTATGTGAATAGATATAAATCTACATAGAATGAACCAACCACACTCCAATGTTTCAAATTCAAGGAGTAATGGCATTATGCTAACCATTTATCAAATATGAAGGTTAATGATGATGATCAATTCCATCAACCTCTTTAGCCTAGAAACAAAGGGAAATCTCATGCAATAACTATTTTTGATGAGGGGTGTGATAATGAAGTGGTAAAAGGTAAAATTACCACCCATTATAGAACTAATAATGTATTATTTGATTTAGGATCTACCCACTCTTCTATATCTGAATAATTTTCTTAGGATATCAAAATTTCACCCAAACAATTAGATGTTCAATTAATAGTGAAATCCCATATTGATATGATGATCACATATTACATATATGATTCTTCCCTAGTTTAATTTTATGGGAATGTTGTTCCTAAAAGTATTTTTATTCTCTCTATGGTTGAATTCAATTTCATATTAGGCTTGGATTTGATTTCCCTACATAAAGCCCACATCAATTTATAAGGAAGGGATACCAATTTTGATATTCTGAACCAACCTATGACCATCTATCAACGTGTTGATAAATATGAACTTACAATGGAAATTAAATCCATTGTATGGGGTTTGTTTTATATAAAAAGGGGTTTTTATCTCAGATGGGTGGGAGAAACTCAACATCTATGATTTTCCTATTGTACATGATTTTGTTTATGTATTTCTGGAAGAGTTTACTAGTCTTCCACCAAATATTGAAGTTGATTTCTCTATATAACTCATATGTAGAGCTACATCTATTTCAAATAATCCATATAGATTGGCCGTAATTGAGTTGTAGGAATTGAAGAAGAGACTCTAGGAGAATCTTGACAAGGGATTTATTTGGCCAAGTGTGCCACCTTGGGGTGAACCTGTTCTTTTTGTTTAGAAGAAATATGGATCAATGTGATTTTGTATTGATTATAGAAAACATATAATGATCATAATCAGTAATAATTATCCTATGTATCATATTAATGACTTGTTTGATCAACTAGGTGGAGTTCAATACTTTTCCAAGATTGAACTTTATTCTGGATAAAATCAATTAGGTGTCAAGAATGAGGATATACCTAAGAAAATATTCTGTATGATGTATGAACACTATGAATTTATAGTGATTTCATTTGTTTTTTCTAATGCCTCCACTACCTTCATGAATTTAATTAGTAGCCTTAGATATTAACTTCATCAGTTTATAGTAGTCTTTATAGATGATATTTTTATATATTGAAAGAGTAAAGAAGAGCCTGAAGATCACTTGAGGATTGTACTGAAGACCCTAAGGAAAGAGAAACTGTATACAAAATTTAATGTGAAAATTTGGGCTGAAAAAATTTTATTTTTGGGTTATATAATCTCAAGAGAGAATATATTAGTGGATCTATCAAAGATGGAAGTTATTGAATGTTTTCATAGAACAACCACTATGATTGAGATCCAAAGTTTTCTTAGTTTTTTCTATATATTATTGGAACTTTATGAAGAATTTATCATGAATTTATTATCCAATCACCAAGTTAACTCATAATGGAGATAAGATCCTTTGGATTGATGAATGTAAGGAAAATTTCAAGGAACTAAAGAGAAAGTTAGTCAGTGAACCTGTGCTTATATTACTCTATAGTGGAGAAGGGTTTGTAATCTATAATTAATTAAAGAAGGTATTGGGATGTGTTATCAAGAATAATAATATATTTATAACTTATTTCTCACACTAATTGAAGTCTTATGAGAAAAATTACCAAACTCATGACTTGGAGTTAGATTTAGTAATTTTTGAAATAAAGAAATAGAGGCATTATCTCCATGGAGAAAAGTGTGATATATATACTGATCATAGAATTTTAAAGTATATATTAACTTATAAGGAGTTGGATATTCACCAAAGAATATGGATGTAGTTGATTAAATATTTTGACTGCTCAATAAATTAACACCTTGAGAAGGAGAACAAGGTAGCAGAAACTATGCGTCAAAAGGATCATGCTAGCTTATGTATGATGAGGATAAAAATATTTATATTATTTATATATTTGGAAAGGATGGATTTATAAATATTAAAGGTAGGGGATTAATATTATCTCTATGAAATAAGTGTTCAACCATCTATTCATGAGGGGATTGTAGAGTCATAGAAGGAAGAAATAGAACTACAGAAGAAGTTCATAATATTACAAGGTTCAAACTTGATTATTAGGGAATGATAAGGTTAGGGAACCATGCATGTGTTACATCCATACTATATTTTAATGAGGAGTTATTGGATGATTTTTATAGTTCATCATTCATTATTCATCCCGGAACTATAAAAATGTTTAGATATTCAAAAGAGTATTTTTGGTGGGAAAAAATGAGGAGAGATATTACAGAGTATGTATCATGGTTCTTGGTAATTTCATAAGTTAAGCATAAGGGAAATAAGTATAAGGGGATGATATAACTATTACCCATACTTGATTGGAAATTGGAAAAAATCACCATGGATTTCATTGTCAGACTTCCCAACACATCTAAAGGGAATAATTATATTTGGATTGTAGTCGATCACCTTAAAAAGTTTTCACCCTTCATTTCAATCAGATAATATTTCTATATTTATCATATTTCTAGAATATAAATTTAGGAAGTGTTAAGGTTTCATGGAGTACTACATTCTATTGTATTCGATCAAGATCTGAGGTATAGATGGAAGTTTTAGAGAAGTCTTTAGTAGGATCTGGATAAAAATTTCAATTTTAATACAACTTATCATCATTATATATATGTTAACCAGTAAATCATTTTTTTTATTTTAAGAAGTCACTTTTTGGTGAAGTGAGAACCATACCAAAACCTCCACATATCCCCATCACATATACCACTTAGACATCAACATACACCATAAAAAATGCTTAATTCAAAAAAATCATCACTGTAGACAAACCCTCTAAGAACTGCCACGTGCTGTCATCCATGATCAAAATCGGATCACTTTTACATACCTGATTGCTACCAAAAACCATTTAAAAATTTTAAAATCAAAACACTATCGGACCATTATCACACCTCGGACACCTAACCGCCTCGAAACATAGAACACTAAAAATGTCGTCCATCACATCTGCATCGAGACCCTACCATCGAGGCCCTTGTCACTATTGAGAGAAACCCACACCATCATCATCATCATCATTGTAAAAGGCCACCAGAAACCATCATCATTGCCATTGAGAACCCATCATCACTGCCATGAAATACTGCATAATCACCAAAAGAGATGACAGAACTGGAAAGATCCACCACAAGTCATGCTGCCCGGAACCTCATGTCGTTCCCCATACACATCCCAAAACATCCTTCAGAATCGTCACACCCTACCGACCTGGGAGAGATCAAAGAAATAGGAAGACAGAGTAGAGAGGAGTAGAAAATAAGGGGCACAGAGCAAGCTAATGGAAGAAAAAACAAGATAAAATCCTTAAAGAATAAACAACCATAGAACGAGAAAAGGGAGACCAGGGGATGAAAACCTATGAGAACCACCGTGAAGCAAGAAATAAATAACCAGGGAAGAAACCCTAAAAGTAAGAACAACATCCTAGAATGAAAACAGGGAATGTGGGGCTCAAAACCAAAGATAAATAGGAATAATGGGGAAGATGAGATTGAATCCCAAAATACGAAACACCAAAAAGGGAGAAGAGATTAACCGAGGCAAGAGAATACAATGGAAGAATATATCTGATAGAGAAATATGTGCTACCCATACTTCCACTACCATAGTCCCAAACCCATTTAAAAAACCAACACATTTGACTAATATGGAGTCAAGTGTGTTGGGCCAGACCGGTAGAGTAGGGTTGGTAGAGGAGAGAGCGTGACTTCAAGAGAAGAAAGGAAAAAGAAGACCCAGAAGGGGATAATAACCTAGAATAAGGGAAGGGGTAAGGAGGATGAAAACCTATAGGAGAAAGAGGATGAATGTCCCAACGACGTAGGCGATAACTCAAAACCCTATAAGAAAGCATGATGCTGAGGACATGAGAGTAGGAGCTGATAAGGAATAGGGCAAGGCCGAGAGTAGAGGACGGGAGCCGGGAGAGTGAGGAACCATAGAGAAACCCTTCCTTATATATATGTTCAATATGATATAATACTTGAAAATCTATAGTATATGTTGATATCTAGTTCTATTTATTTTAAATGTGGTTGAGATCCACAACTTCCTATTGTCAAGTTTTCTTACAAAAATAGATTTCACTCAAGCATTCATAAGTCTCCTTATGAAGACCTACATATAAAGAAGTGTATAACTCCAATGTTCATAGATTAAGTTAGAGAAATAAATCTATTGAGACATAATTTAACTATGGAAATGTTATATAAATTCAGATCTATTTAATAGAACATTAAGGTAGCTTAGAGTTGACAGAGAATTTATGTCTTCAATTGTCAGTGTGATATGAAGTTCAAAGTTGGTTATAAGGTGTTTCAATGAATTTGTATATAGAATAAGGTTATGATATTTGGGAATAAAATAAATCTAGGCTCTAGTTATATTTCCACCTTTGATATTCTTTATTGACTAGGGATGGTAGCTTATCGCTTGATGATTTCACCGAACCTCTCTCAAGTTCCGGATATTTTTCATGTATCTATCAGGAGAAATTTAATACCTAATCCTTCACATGTAATTAAATCATAGGTCTTACCACTAGAGAATTATATTTCATATAAATAACAAAAAATATAAATATTGCATCATATAGATAAAGTGTTCTGGAATGAGAATACTCACCTAGTTAGAGTTCTCTAGATGAATCATAAATTTAAAGAAGTTACTTGGGAACAAAAGGATGCATTGAAACAGAGATATCATCATTTTTCTATATCTATGTAATGGAATTTTTTGGGTTAAATTAATTTTAAGGGGTTTTAGTGTAACACCCTAATATTTTATGATATATTTCTCTTTAAATAAATTTAATTTCTTTGACAGTTTATAATACAAAAAACCACAATTCTATATAAACCATAGTCCAATATACCATTATAATATAACCATTAAATTGGTGGATATGAATATGAATAACTAAAATTTTAAAAACATATGGTTTATAGATGTATTAAACGAATTAATTGGTTATTAATTAATTAAAAATGAAAATGAAAATATTTTAAAAATAAATGAGATATTTTATTGAATTTTTTTTCTTCATAAAATGTGTTTTATTTTAATGAAATTTATATATTTTATATTCAATAATTTTTTTATCATTTATTTAATATTTTTTCTAGGACTGATATAAGAATAAATCTTGTTTTATTCTTAAATATATATATTTTTTTTTCTAAAAAGCGGTTTCCATAACGTTTTTCACACCTATTTTAAAATGAATCTCTATAAATTATAGAAATTAAATCATGAAAAATGGATTCCTTATTTAGAATCATGAGATCCAAATTTGGTAAATAGGGACCTTTTATTTTTAGACATTATGAATACTTACCATGGTAAAATGTATCACCTCCAATGGCCCAAAGGCCTTCATTTTTTATTGATTTTGATAATCCACCTTTCAAGGGGTGAGGTGGAACCCTTACAGGGTCCGTAGGCATAAGTATTACATGACCCGTAGGCTTTAGAGGAATTCATTGCCCGTAGGTTTCAAACATTACATACAACCCATACTAACTACTTGGAACTGCTCCTCCCCAGCATCTTCATCGTCAAATCAGCTCTCTACCTTCGCATGGCAGTTCGTCTAGGCTTTCCCGTGCATTTATAGGCTTCTACCGATGGAAGGTTCCATACCCTCTCATTCTTGCAATCCGTTTTTCTTCTGCTATGGTGAAAGCTGCTTGCTCCTCCTCCTTCATAAGTTTGTTCCTTTGTAGGTTTTCTAGTTTGCATCTGCACTTAAGGTGTCCCGAAGGCCCTAAGGTGGCCCGAAGACCATATAACCCGAAGGCCTGGGTGGCCTAAAATCCTTAAAGGACTCTGGGACCAAATCAGTGGCTTGAAGGCCCAAACGAGGGAATATTCCTGGCTTCTACAGTGCCAAACAATGCCTGCTACAGTTCTGCTACAGTACCTGCTATAGTTTTGCACAGTTCCTACTACAGTAATGCTACAATACCTTCTACAATACTTCTACAGTACTGGAAGTTAGCCTCCGTTTGGATTTCATCCTTGGTCTCCTAGATACACTTAAGGAGTCCTCACCAACTAGACTAAGGCTCATGTGTGAAAAATGTATCACCCCGATAAAGTTCAAATCTACTTAGACTAGGTTAAAACTAAATATTAAGGATATAATTGTCACACTCCAGCCCTGAACTGGCCAGAGCTGGTGCAGTTTTACATAAAACGTGGTGTGTAATTTTTTTTTATAAAAAGAAGAGCTGAAAATTATAGATCTTGTTCCACTAAAGAGGATCTTTTTGGTTTAGGTCCTCTAGAACCAGATACAATTGTTACAATTCATTCAAAACTAGAAGAGAAAAGAAACTCCACAAAACTTCCACCAAACGGTGTGTCTCAAATCAACTAAAACTATAAAATGTAAGTTAAAACATAGGGTGAGCATACAAATGCCCAGTAAGGGGTTTTAAAATAAAATAAAATTTCAATTAAAACCTCTTGAAAACATTTCATTAAAATTATGCATAAAACATTTTTTAAGGAAAGTTGTAATACAAGAATCATAACATATCATTTTTCCAAGAATTATTAGTGAAAATTTTAAGGATTACTAACAAGGTCACAATGAAACATATTCCACACATAATCATGCTAATACAAAATATAGGGTGTGCAATAAATAAAGTAAGAGTCATTCTAACTTTAATAATAATCACATGCAAGAGTGTAAGTAATAAATTTACAACTAAGATTCATACATTATTAGAGTTGTGCATAAAATAATAATACTGATATTTCCTTACTAACTGTAAATCATAAACTAAAAAATAAACATCTGAATGTTGAAAAAAAAACATTATGCCATAAGAAATTACTTCTTCTAATTCTCATAAGTAAAAGATATTTAACAAAGTATATTCTACTAGTCGAATATTCACTTGGTTAATTAGATTTCATAGTCATAATGGGGGAAGTGCATATGCCGGGCTGTGTCAACGCCTCATTCCAAGACTGTAAACTCTCTGTCAAGGCCTCGTGCCAAGACCATAAATCAAATTTGGGAAAGGCCTCGACCAATTCCACATCTAGCTATCTCATGAGACATACTGATGCATTGAGGGACTATAGAGGTCCCCACCCATTACATACTATGTCCAATGCATTCCTTATTTCTTTAAATCAAAGTGCTCATACAACTTTGATTTATTTAATTACTTATTACTTATCATTCCAAGTGTCACATAATACTTGGTTTCTTATTTCATTTTATTCAAAGTGTCCCATACCACTTTGAATAATTTAATTTCTCATTTCATATTATTCATAGTGTCCCATACCACTTTGAATATTTTAATTCTTTATTCCATAAAATGCCATTTGATTTTGATTACATTCTTTAGCATTAACGTATACAAAGAGAGTCATGTATATAACTGTTAATACCAATACAAACGACTGCATGGCTATAGAAATAAATGTCACATATGATAAGAATATTATAGCACATGTGACAATAACTAAAGAACATAAAATACAGGTTTTTCACATAAAATGATAACCCTTAAATTACAAAATTATTACTATGAGAGTAAATATATTAGGTTCTAAAAATGCATAATTTTGAATTAAGACAGATGTCATTTATACACAAATCATGCACTGATAATTGGCCATGTCAAATATACTACAACTACTGAAAAAATTTAGTATCCCATTGAGTTTCAGTGCAACAGTTGTTTTATATAATGCATACATGCATAAAAATTTAATTATTCATATCAAAAACATACTTTAATTACCAAAGTTTGTTTCATGTAAATTTATTTCAGGTTATGGTTTAAAACCCATATTCATATACATATAACCATATATATATATATATATATATTTAAATAGCTCAATTAACACCAGATAAATAGAATACTCACATGGTATACATGTATATTTATAAAGGTATGTTTTCAACCTTCAAAATGGAAACAAATAAACAAGAAAGTTTGTTGCGTAATGAACATATTTGCACACATATATATATATATATATATAACTGAGTATACAATATATTTAAGGGTTTTTTCACAATAGAAATAATCCCTCACAAATGAAATACACTTTAAGAACTTCATTTAAGGATTAAAAAAAACTTAGAAGGCTTGAAAACTAGATAGAATTTCAATATATATGAAACTATATGTTTATATATATGTATATATAACCAATATAAAAAGTGTATAAATTGGGTTTTTATGAGAAATATAATCCTTCATGTTTAAAATAATACTTAAATCCAAAATCAATAAGTCTTAGAATCATTCATAAGAGAGGTTTATCTAAAAATGTATTAATATATATATATATATATAAATAAATATACAAAGTGTATAATTGGTTTTTCACAAGGAAGACAAGATATATTAAACCCGTACCAGGTTCGAAGGAAGGGGAGAGGTCCGAGGAAGCTCGATGGAGGTGCTGGAGAGTGGAGAACCCGTAGGGTTTGAGTGAAAGTTGAGTTATATATATAAATGATATATAATATATTTTTAAGGCCACTTGCATGGAGAACCGAGACTCCTCAGTTTAAAATAAGACTAAGGATGTCGGTCTTGTAGAAAACAAGTGAGAAGAGGGGCCACCCAGTGTCACAAGTGTGGAAGAAAAAAAATAAAGTGCAGCATGGGCTACTAGTGCTACGCATGCGGGAGGAAGAAGACAAAGTAGACGGGAAACCCAGAAATGAAATAGATGGTCCAGATTAAGGGGGATCTGATCGGATGGTGAGGGGTGATTTGAAGATTTAAAAGGAGATGGACGATCCAGATTGGATCATATTTGATCGGAAGGCTGTGAGAAATATGAAGTTTTAAAAAGTTTTGAACGGTTGAGATTATATTGTGATGGATTTAACGGTTGATAAAAATGTAGAGGGAAATCCATTGCTGCTGGGAATCGAGGACCAAACCGAATTGAATGACTCAGATCTCGCACAGTGAGATATGAAGGCTGAGATCACGTTTCTCATAAAAAACTCTATCCTACATCGAAACAGGGACGCTTCTAGAGCTCCATTATAAGCCTGAATCTCTTGTACATAGCTCAGAATACTCCCTACCCCCTCCCGATACTTCCCTATACCGGGTTTTGCAGGCATGCTCTGCACCCACCCCTACCGCCGTGCTGCTCCGCACAATGTCTCACTCGGGTTTCCTTGCACACGCATGCCCGTGCGCGCTTAGGGTTCACTATGACCCCTGTGCACATGACTTAGAATGCACCATGTGTGCATATCCCTAGGCCATTGCCTGGGGTTGTGAGTGAGATGGCCCACCAAGGCCTTGAGTGGCTGCCTCTATAAGGAGGCCCTCGGCTAGGTGGGTTGCTCACCATTTTTTTGCAAAGTAAAGTTTATTTTTATTAAACATAAAAATAAGTTTTCATATTCATATATAGGTGTCTTCAAACAATGAATATGAATTGTTTTTTATGACTAAGAAAAGTCGAAAAACCAATATTTTCTTTAGTTTAAAAACAATTGAGTTTTAAAACACAAATTTATAAATCAAAGTTTAGTACATCATAGAGAAAATATTATATTATATTTAAAATCCAAAATGTATTTTTAGTTAAGACCTTATTTTATACATCAAGGATGAAAACATTTATAAAATATTTTCAATTTTTTTTGAAATATTTAAATACTTAATTCACTAAGTTTAGCTAAAATATTAAATACAATCATGGTTATTAATTTCATTTTCCCAAAGTATAATCTCAAACTCAAAAATATGTTTCTTTGTACCAAAACCAAGCAGTATCAATTGTTTGATTCTCTTGGTATAATTCAAACCCATCATCATTTTAAAATATATAAAAAGTGTTTATTAAAAACATGTTTAAAGTTGTAAATTCAATGCACACTTTAAACCCTTGGAAAAATAATTATACCAAGGTATTTTAAATTAAACCACTATAAAACCAAAGAACTATATGGTCTTATGGCCATTAGAGACTCTACGGTCACCTTATTTTAAACTCCAATCGCCCTAAAAGGAATATAACGGTCATATATAATCTCAAATGGTCAAAAATACCCTTATAAATACATGTTTAGGGTGATTGAACTTCTAACCAACTTGGTGAAAATGGTGCTCCTCATTCCTCTGATGTTCTGTACGATTGTAGTTTCTCTAGCTATACTGATGTTTACCATGACAGATCCGAAAGTCCCCGACTCTTTTCTCGGGTTTTTTGTTTTATTGGGTGGTCTCCCAGTAATTCTAATTGGTCTCTTAGTAGGTTTTTTTGGTTATTTAAATTCTCTTATCCTTGAAACAATGTAATAATTTCAGTGTTATTTGAATAAAAAAAGTCCTGTATTTATTTTCAAGTAATTTTTTGGTCAGTATAGAAATTAAATGAAATAAAGCCATACAATATTGTCATTACATAATAAATAAGATAAGGGCATCACAACAATTTTTTCCTATTAATTATTATTTTAAGAATTTAATTATACTCTTATCACATTATTCATGAAATTTTATTTTTTATGGGACACTTCTCTATGAAAATGACTAATATATTATTTAAAGAAAACAAAAATATAAAATTCCACTCTTTTACTCTTAAAAACATCTTATGTGTTCACATTGGGAAAAAAGAAATTTGTGAATTAATATTAATTTTTATATTAATGATAATGAAATTATTTTCATGATGGTAATTTATTTATAATTTTTAGTAATTATATACTTATATTAAATTCTATTGCAACATTGCCACAATATTTATTCAATTAGTAAAAAAAATAAATAAATGATTTTAAAAATATTAAAAGTAATATAATTTGAGTGATTTATAGTGTTTCATGAATTTTTTAGATACATATTACATATTAAGTTTTTTTAAAGATTAGATTCAAATTAAAACTTTACATCAGTGTCTTTAAAGTCAATATGAATGAATAGTTCTAAAATAAATATTAATGATATTTTATACTAAATGATATCTTATTAAATGTTTTAAAATTAATAAAAATAATATAATTGTAAAATTGAAGTAATATGGCTGAAAATATCAACCATTTTCTATTTATGATTATCTTTTTTATTTATGGCAACATTCTTGACCCTTTATGATTGAAATAGTTGTTACTTCTGTTTTGGTAAAAAAAGATTAATAAAGGGGTTGATAAAAAAGATAAGGTTTAAAACGACACAAAAACCTATATAAATATAATTGTATTATGTTATTCTAACACTATAATATTTTTATTGGAATTAATGTCTATTTTTATGTATTTTTTGAGAGAATTATTTTATTATATTTTAGTCTTTTAATAAATTCCAAGTGTGTCCTCTCCCTCTCTTATCAAAGGGAACCCCTCGTTTCTCTTATTTACATCACTTTTAGACCTATATATTGACTATTACCTTGAAAATTATCTTATAATATTTCATATTCATATTCTTGAGGTTCTATTATCCCAAGAAGACCAACCTTATGGTTCTTAAGAGGATATCTAAAGGAGTTCTTTTAAAGAAGAGGTAATTGCCTTAACCGATCACCTTATTTTTTACTTCTTCTTTTACCTTCTATAAACATGTAAAATTTATTATAAAATAAAAAATTTATTATAATAAATATACTAAAATTTTATTATGATTATGAAACCACAATTATCTACCCTCTTTCCCATCAAATGGGAACTGAAATTATTGCTCCTGCATACGCACAACTTACTTTCTCCTTGTAGCAATACAATTAATTTTTTATAATTATATTTTATGGATGGGTATTATGATGGATATAATGTTTATATATTATATTTATGACATATTTATTATTTTTAATGATTATATGATATATACCTTCATACACTCCAATTTGTTGTAAAGTGATAACATTGCTCGTGTGTACGTGTGGACTACCGCCTCCACGAAGCGATGCGATTTGTTTTTCAATTTAGTTTTACATTGGATAAAATAAGGATATATTTAGTGAATTTATGTGATATATATTATATTATAATGATTTTGTAAATGTGAACTATGATTTTTCTTTCTTTCATTCCATCAATCGAAAAACAAAAACAACGCTCACGTGAACATACAACCTATCGTATCCATGAACGGTGTAATTCAATTTTCTATCTATAATTTTATGGATGAATATAAATATATATATTTAATATATATGAAATTTTTATCATGATTAAAATTACAATGATGATATAACTATGATCAAAGTATAAGGACTAGAACTATCAAATCAAATCATACATGAAAAACGAAGTAGTTATCACTCGAAAAAATGGTTTTAATTAATAATTGTCATTAAAAATGTTATAAAAGGTTATAATTAAATCAAATATTTTATTATATATATTTTTATTGGTAAATAATATATATATATATATATATATATATATATATATATAATAAATATATAATTATTTTACAAGAGGTTTAAACACGCATGAGAGAATTCGGACCTAAGGTAAGGGTTTATCATCTCAAATTATCTTCTTTGGTACATATGTCATGTTATGCAGCTATATTATTTTATGATGTGTATATTGTAACAAACCATGATTTTATGAATTATTTATTTCAAATATATTTAACTTATTCAATATCTTTCATTACATGCAACAACGAGTTTAAACAAACCATGATATACTATTAAAAATATTATTATTTAATATTATCACCTAGCCACTAAATTGGTGGGTATTAATATGATTAAATATTTTATGAAATATATATAATTTTCCTAATAAATATAAATTTATTGATAAATTATTAGTAATCAATCTATCAATTTTTAGAAAAGTCATTTTATTCTTCAAAAATACATTTTCTTCAATAATTATTTTATTTATTTTTTGTGAATAAATATTATAATTAATTTCAAGAACTTTTAGAAAATTTATTTGATAATTGTTTTTAAATCATCATATCATAATTATCTTAGATTTTTTTGGGTACTTTTTTTGAAAAGATTGATTTTTCCATGACTAGTGAAAAATATTGATTTTTGTAAAATGGTCTCTTCTTTTAATTAAATAAAGTTATTTAAACTATGATTATATTTTTGATCTAGTATTAAAGTGGAATATGATACATTTTAATTTAAATAATAAAATTAATTTTAATTTAATTATAAATTTTAATTATTTTTGTATAAATATATTTTTATGCTTAAAAACACATTTTTTTTTCTAAAAACTATTTTTAAGTTCATAATGTTTTTCCATTATAATTATTAAAAATAACTCCTAATTCATAATTATTTAAATTAAATTTATACATTATATATATATATATATATATGAATTGAAAATCATATAATTAAGACCACTATTATATATATATGTATGATACACGTTATATGGGATGTGGTGGATCTAAGAAACTACTTGGTTACTTATGCTTGTTTGGATGGTCTGGTGATTCACCTAGGTGTATATGGGCAAGCCTTGTGTAGAATGATGTACTGGTTGTGTTGCTCACCCAGGTGTCTTCAGGCCATCCATTTTAGAGAGGGATGGCTTAGGACGTGCAATGTTGGGGAAAAGTGGAAAACAAGTGGAGAAGTGGTAGCGGGGTACCCTTGATATTATTTATTATATTATATATTATTGTATAAAATACTTGGTGAGAGTATCCATGGTGAGGTTGGAAACTTAGTATACCTATTTAGGTGATGAGTCTGTTCACTTATTGTTCACTGTGATTTAGCAAGCATTCTTTACTTTTTCACGAGAGACTCCGAGGAGGATCCTACTAAGTATGCTATTATACTCACCTATATTGTATAAATTTTTTTAGGTCACTTAGAATAGGTTGGAGATAAGTCTAGTTACTACTATCTTGGGGTTTGTAGGAGCTATTCGAGCTTCGTGATCACTACCGTTTTACTTTCTTTTATGCACTTGCAGTTTTCCCTTTCAGTTGTATTAGTTATTGAGTGAAATTAAATATGTGTACCTAGTTTCTTTTTATATCATAGTCTAAGATGGGGTTAGTTGGTGTCTATCTTATATCTCTCTTATGTATGTGTTCTCTCAAAGGGCAATTCCTCCCATTTGCGTGTTCACTATACCCTCAGTGCTTGTCGCCAACCTGAGGCCTACTAAAGGTGGGACTCAGGGATCATCATCTCTCTTCTCACAATGCCGGATGAGGAGGGGTTCACTTTGTGAGGTGGGGGTCATGACTGAGTGGTATCAAAGGAGGTTTAGGGATGGGATGGAGTTTGAATTTAGGCATAGGTGAGGTTGCATGGGATGGTAGGGAAATAATGTCAGCTAAGTTCAGAAAGTGCTGTAAACACTAGGGACCGACTGAGACACATGTATTTAGGGTCCCCTGTAATATGATTCAAGGACCTTTATGTTTATAGTGGCTACTAAATGAAGTGATGCTGGTTGTAGGGTAGAGACTTAGGAAAGTATCTTGCATCATTCTTCTTTGCACCTGTATTTTAATGGGTAGACCTTGAGATAAGTTAACCTAAAATGAATGAAATAAAACAATTAATTAATGTTAAATTGTTCCATATTCCATGTTTAGGAGATTTAATTGTTCTTTCTTTTATAGGTATGGATCTAGTTCGATGTTCTCATCAGGTTCACAGAAGATGTCTGGAAGGCTGTACCCGAAGATCACGACAAAGTAGAGGTTGATGACGATGACACTTGGAGGATGACACTCCGAGAGTTTCAGTGAAAGAGTCTCCATAAGTATGAGGGATCTATTTTAGATGTATTCATAGAAGACTGGTTGGAAGAGGTTGAGACAACATTCAATTCGATCCGTGCTTGGAAGAAGCAATGAGTGTCATTGGTTGCGATGCTACTACATGGGGCAGCGAGGCAACGGTGGTTCTTATTAATCATGAATTTTGAGGAGTCAACAGTCTCATGGAAGAAGTTCTGAGATAATTTCAAAGCCGATTTTCTTTCTTTGTCTGTGAACATGGCCAATTTCTAGGAGCTACTTACCCTTCATGAGGGAAGCTCCAGTGTGTGAGAGTTAAAGATCTATTTCTAAAACCTCATGCGATATGATTATGAACTGTTTCTAGATGATGAGGCCAGGGCGAGGCATTTTGAGGATGATTTTCATTAAGAGATCCAGTGGTAGGTCACCCCGTTTATACTGATGACATATCTTGAGGTTATGGAAACATGAGAAGTCATTGAGAGGACATTATCTGGGACTAGATCATCACGAGATGGGAGACTTCTGGATTCCTCCTGAATCATAGCTGTGGTCTGGGGTTCCTAGTTTTTAGGGCATAAGAGTTTCAATTCGGCCAGGGTCAGGTCCCATATTTCAACATCTCATTTCTCTAAGGGCAGCAGATCTCAGGCTTATTCCAGGGGATCAAGTAATTTTTTTCTTGTGTAGGCCAAGTTCATCAGTAGAGATAGTGCCCAACCTTTTAGAGTATTCATCTTGCACCAGGTGTTCCGCTCCAGGTTCTTCTGTTGAGGCAGTAGCAGTAGGTTGCACCATCTTTGGATTAGTAGAGAGAAGATGAGGATAGAAGAGTATATCCCTAATATTATCCTTGTCCTCAAAGAGTATATATTGGATGTGTTGGTGGTTTTTGTCAGGGTTAGAGAGGCCATAGAGAAGGTCGTGGTCAGCTTCATGATTTTGCATTGCCAACGCCAGGAAAGCCAGACGTCATTCGAGGTACCCTTTTCTTGTTTTCCACTTGGGTGTATGCCTTGTTTGAATTAGGAGTGACAGAATCCTTCATATCACCAACACTTATACATGCTTTAGGACTTGAGGTAGAAAGGCTTCCAATGCCCTTAGAATCGACTACGCCAATTAGAGGTCAAGCTGACTTGTTTGAAGTCTGTAGAGACTGCGAGTTAGTGCTGGGGAAGCACCGCTCTTAGGGAGATTTATTATGTTTTTTATATACAACCATATATTTTAATCCTCATCATGAATTGGTTGTATTCGGTGTAGGCTATTGTGGATTGCTTCTGAAGGTAGGTGGTGTTATTCTATGATGATGAAGAGTCAGTAGTATTGGTTAGAGAGTGGGACCCTCATATGGGCTATAGGCGTGTTCCTTCTTTATCATCCTTGATGGCTGATCAGATGTTGAGTTCAATGGAGGTTCAATAGTTAGTGTTTCTTAGGGTCATTGAAGAGTACCCTGATGTCTTTCCATAAGAGGTTATAGCGTTACCCCCTTAACATGATATCAAGCTACAGTTAGGCGTGTCCCCAATCTCAATGTATCTGTATAGGATATAGCCTTCACAATTGCGAGAGATTTGTATAAATCATGATGTTCTATTATAGTGTGGTTTTGTTTAGTTGAGTGTGTCACCATGGGGTGCACCAATTTTTATTGTGAAGAAGGCTGATGGCAGTTTGCGATCGTGTGTCGATTATCATATTTTGAACAAAGTGACAATGAAGAACCACTATCCCCTTCCATAGATTGATTATTTTTTTGGTCAAATGATGGTTGGAAGTTGGTTCTTTAAGATCAACTTGCGCTTAAGATACCATCATATGCATGTGAAGGATGAGGATATCCCGAAGACTGCTTTCTGTTGTCGTCATGGGAATTACGAGTTCTTGGTGATGCTGTTCGGTGTGGAGAATGCTCCATTTGTGTTCATGGTATTGATGAACTCTATGTTCTATGAGTTTCTATATAAGTTCATGGTGGTTTTAATTAAATATATCCCTATACACTCCATGTATGAGGATAAGCATGCAGAGCATCTGCATGCCATTTTAGGAGTTGTTCGTCAATAACAGCATTTTGGAAAGTTGTCAAAGTGTGAGTTTGGGTCTCGTGAAGTCTGTTTCTTGGGAAATATTGTATCCCAATAGGGAGTATTTTTGGATCCACCAAATATATAAGGAATTTTGTATTATGAATCCTCCAAGATATTGGCAGTGGTGTGAAGTTTCCTTGGTATTACAGGATATTACAAGAGGTTTGTAGCCGATTTCTCTCAGGTTGCGACTCCTATAATAGCATTGACCGGGAAGGATCAGGATTTCTTGTGTAATGATCAGTGTCATCTAGCATTTGAGTATTTTAAAGAGAATTTGGTTAGCGATCTGTTTCCTTGTCTTCCTGCAAAGGGAGTCCAGTTTGATGTTTTCTGTGATTCTTCGCATCTAGGGTTATGATTCATTCTGATGCATCAGATATCAGTTGTTTCTTATGGGTCTCGACAGTTGTGTCCCCATGAATGTAACTATGCCACCCATGATCTTGAGTTTGTAGCAGTGGTGTTTTCTCTGAAGTTGTTGAGAGATTACCTCATTGTCAAGGACTTTGTGGTTTTCACTGATCATAAAAGCCCGAGGTATGTTTTCTCCCAGCATGACTTGAAATTTCATCATCTTCAGTGGATGGAGTTTTTGTAGGATAATGACTTTGAAATATCTTATACACATCGAAAGGGGAATATTGTTGCTGATGCACTAAGCAGGAAGTAATGTAGTGATGCAGTGCATGAATCAGGTGATTCTTGGAGAGTGATGGAATAAATTTTAGAGTTACATATGGATATTGAAGAAGTTGGGGGAAGAGGTTGTCTTTTCTAGATGACATTGCAATCATATATGGTGTAGTATATAGAAGATTCCTATTTGGGGGATCTTTAGGAGGAGGTCTCAAGAGGCCGAGTTGTTTGTGGTGAGGCCCCTAAATGTTGTTATGAGGATGAAAAAAACTGAGTGTATTTTTAGGGAAGGTTTTTTGTTCCTTTGGTGTCATGTGAGATGGTTATTAGAGAGTTTTAAAGTTTTCCTTTAGTGGTACATATTGGTTTGATAAAGATTTAACGATCCTTAAGGAGTCAGTTTTGGTGGATTGGGTTGAATTGTGCAACTGCAGAGTTTGTGTCTCGATGTTTGGTCTTCCAGAAGGTGAAGGCCAAGCACCATGTTCTTAGTGATTTTCTCCAACCGTTAGATATTCCTCAGTGGAAGTGGGAGGAAATATATATGGAATTTGTTACCTATTTACCTTGATCTCAGGGAGTCCATGATGCTATATGGGTGGTAGTGGATCATTTGATGAAATCATCCACTTCATAGTAATCAAGGAGTCTAGATTAGTGGAGGTTTTATTGAGGTAGTATCTTGACATGGAGGAAGGATCTCACTAACCCATGTGTCAAGACAATGTGATATTTGAGGTTCATGTGGGTTTTTGTGGTGGTAGCTATCAAGGAGGTTTTCTTGGATGTCGAGGGTTTCACTCCAGTTTTGGATCAACACAGGGTGGTTTGTCCTTGATAGGTATCTTACTGGGTGGTTGTTTAGACCCCTCTTTCCTATGTTTTTTTTAAATTCTTGAGGGAGAGAATAGTTTTAGAGGTTTTTTAGGTAATTAACCAGACCACTATAGGCCATTCCTTTGTGAAAATCTAGTGTCTAGGATGTTATGAGAGGTGTTAGTGACTCATTTCTAGAGTTTTCAAAAAAAAAAATCCAATTTTTCTATCGGTGTGTCATTTTGAACTATCGGTGTCATCATGTTTTATTGAACTGTCGGTGTCGGTGTGTCATTTTGAAATGTTAATGTCTTCTTGTCATTTTGATCTGTCAGTGTCGGCATTCCATTTGAATTGTCTATGTCGGCATTCCATTTTAAACTATTGGTGTTGGTGTGTCATTTTGAACTGTCAGTCTCAGCATGTCATTTTGAACTATCAGTGTCGGCATGTCATCTGAACTTTTGGTGTCAGCATTTCATTTTGAACATTTTGTGTCAACGTGTTATTTTGAATTATCAGTGTCAGCATGATAGTTTGAATTTTCGGTGTCGGCGTGTCATT
This sequence comes from Viscum album, assembly GCA_963277665.1. NCBI lineage: Eukaryota > Viridiplantae > Streptophyta > Magnoliopsida > Santalales > Viscaceae > Viscum > Viscum album. The sequence continues at coordinate 1,826,931,293 of OY728147.1, forward strand.
TTGAACAGTCAGTGTCGACATGTCATTTTGAACTGTCGGTATAGACATGTAATTTTAAACTACTGGTGTCGGTGTGTCATTTTGAACTGTTAGTTTTGGTGTTGGTGTGTCATTTTGAACTATTGGGGTCATCATGTCATTTTGAACGGTCGGTGTCGGCATGTCATTTTGAACTGTCAGTGTCAGTGTGACATTTGTGAACAATGTTTCCAACTTCCTACAATTTCGCCCCTTTGACATTTTCTTTGACTTAAAACATGTTAAAATCCTTGTTTTATGGGATTTAATTCCAATTCAAATCATCATATATTAACTTTCTTAATTATCGGGAGGCCTTTACTCGGTCAAAATGCGTGATCTTTGATAGATCCGATCTTAATGGAAAATCTAGAATATCTTAAACTGCTTCTTAGTTAAATATTATAATGGGATGAGATATCTTTATAACTTATTCTTCCTTCTTCTTAAATGGTTCTAGCTACCCAAATGTATTTCTCCCATAGGATTCGTGTGATCAAACTGCGGTCCTTGGATTATTTTCCTTGGAGTCTTCCTGTTACAAGCACACCCCCTGTTTTTGTGTAATAATGAAGTGTCGATCTATCTCCATTATAAGGTATGTTCTACCATTATTCTTCTAGGTTCTTCACCTTCAATTTCTCCTTTCCATGTTATGTCATGTGATCTATATGTTTCTAATGGAGTTCTCTGGGTTGTTGGTTATTGTGGTGGTGTCTCTGTGTTCAGGTGGATGTAGTCTTCGAGGAGAGGTGATCATGATTTGTTGTGTTATCCTGTTCTCATGAAAAGAACATCATAAACCTTTTAAATTAAGGGAATCATTGCTTATCTTTTATTTATGTTAAATTGTAGTTCTTTCATTGTTTATCCCATTAGATCACAATGGAATTGTCATAACTAATATTTGAAATGAATTAAAGAATTGGTATCAATTGCTTCCGGATGTTTTTGCCTCTTGATTTTCTAGATAGTGTGATATCTATGATTTTTTTGTTTAGCATGTTGATCTTAATGGAAATTGGTAAAGAAAGTAAATTGAGATTAATTGTGAATCAATTGGCCAAAGATAAAGAGGAATGTAACTGAATCTGGTTGTTGTTGTAATTTGATGGTGAACAAATTGATGCAGTAAGCATGTTTAATGGGATTGATTGATAAAACTAAATCATGTTGATTCTTGTTGATTAAAGTAATGTTATATTTAATTGTTAAATTAATTTGTGATAGCTATTATAGCTTGTTGTTTAGGTTTCCCATAATTGGAACCTGCTAATAAAGAATCAGTTAATACAAGATGGATTAAAGAAATCATTTTTTGATAAAAGATAATACCAAATAGGGTTATGAGTTACTCTATTGATTGTAAGTCCATGTGCCTTATACTTTGGAACCATGAGAGATCATTTATTGTGAAGGAATAATGCCTTGTTTAGGTCCAATAGCCCAGTTGCCTTTTTGTTTCATGGAACTTGTGATGTTTTGTGAGCCTGGATGGCTGTTGTGAGATGTAGGGACAAGGGGGACTAGTGGTTGTGGCAACAATTAATGCCTAGAGTGGATACATGCATTAGTTTATACATGTAGGTTTCAGGGATAACATCAAAGGTGATGAAACAGGTTTAAGTAGGGCTTACCTGCTGCTATGATTGTTGGATGCTTGTTGAATCTGTTATGTGTGTTTTTGTTTTACTTTCCCCACTGCCTATGCCAAATGGTATTGCTTAACTTTCTTCAAAAAGAGGAAAATATGCATGGGGTATGCCACATGATTTATATTTTTAGTTTCTCAAGTATGGATGGGTTTATGCTCTTGCTATAGGTGGAAAAGACTCGATAGGTAGTCCATCTAGTCATCATGTTGAGCCACTTGTATTTGGTTACTTCGTTTTTCTTTTCTAGAATTCCTAGAATTATGGAAAGTAATAATGTTGTTAATAAATGATTAAATAAATGATTTTTAATACATGGGGTTTGAGCTTCCTGGCATGCAATGCTGAGGTTATAACTTTGAGGAACTGTGGACTCAGTTTGGTTATTCCTAGAGGGCATGTAACTTGTTGTCATGCTAATGAAATGTAATGCAGAGTTGATAACTGTTAATTATTTATTAATGAATTAATTAATGTAAAGTGAAACTAATAAAAATGGAATTAAGTAATATAATAAATCTCCTTAAATGGTTGTGTGCTTATAGGATATCTAATTTTAGTAGTAGAATCTGAGAGTCTGAGAGATGTTAGATGTAGTTGTGTCTGAGACTAGGTTTTTTCCATAGTGTGGTTGTGAGGTATATTATATAATGTAATTTTGTGTTTCTATATGATACTCCACCCTATCGGTTAGGGAAACTAACACCCTGGGGATTCTGATCCATGGGGGGGGGGGGGGGTGTTTTCCCCGACATCCTAGTAGGAGGATGGATGAATGACTTCTCCTTTGGCCACACTCTCTTCTCTTGGTAGTTACTTGTGCTGGTATACATAACGATTAGTTTTCCCCATATATGTGTGTAGAGGGTTGTAATGGCTTGTGGTTATTTGACACACATATATTTTGGATATAGTTTACTATGTGATACTATAGGTATAATGTGTATAGGTTATGATGGATTGAGAACCCTTAGTCAATGTATAAGATGTGATGTCTTGAGGCATAATACCTGATGTATGATACATGTTATGAAGGCTGTGGTTGCTCCTGGGAACTACCTAATTACTTATTATTGGGTGGATGGTGTGGTGCTTCTCCCAAGTGTCTATGGGAAAGCATTGAGTGGAATGAGGTGCAGGTTGTGGTGCTCGCCTAGGTGTCTTCAGGCCATACTTTTTGGAGAGAGATGGATTAGGATGTGCGACGTTGGGACAAAAAAGAAAACTAGTGGGGAAGTGGTAGTGGGGAACCCTTGATATTATTTATTATATTATATAATATTGTATTCAATACTTTATGATAATATCAATGGTGAGGTTGGGAACTTAGTATACCTATTTAGGTGATGATTTAGTTCACTTGTTATTAACCAGGCTTTAGTAGGATTTCTTTACTTTTGCAGAAGAGGATTTGGGGAGGATCCTACTGAGTATACTATTATACTCACCCTATGATATATAAATTATTTTTTTAGGTTATTGGGAGAAGTTTCGAGATCTGGATTGTTACTACTAGCTTGGGGTTTTCAGGAGATGTTCGGGCTTTGTGGTCGCTGTTGTTTTACTTTCTTTTGGGTACTTATAGTTTTACCTTTCAGTTGTATTAGTTATTTCATGACAATATATATGTGTACTTGGATTTATTTTTTATATCACAGTCTGAGTTTGGGTTGTTTGATGTCTATCTTATCTCTCTCTTTATCATGTGTTCTCTTAGAGGGCATTGGCTCTCATTTGTGGGTTCACTATACCCTCAGTGCTTGTCTCCAACCCAAGGCCTATTTGAGGCAGGACTTGGGGGTCATCATCTCTCTTCTTACACTATCGACCCAGGAGGGGTCATGAAAAAACATGTATATAATAAATATATATGATATTTTTATTATTATTGACATTTTTATATTATTTTACCATGATAAATATATAATGACCAAACTACTAAACTAGAAAATACATTAAAAAATGAAAGAGATATCATCTAGAACAATGATTTTAATATATAAGTTTTAAGAAACAGGTGATAAAAGGTTATAAGTAAATCATATATGATATATTATATATGATTATGGTTATTTAATATATTTATAATAAATATATATTTATTATATATTAGTTTCGAATGTGTATGAAGAAAGTCATACCTAAAGTAAGAGATTTTCATTTCACTTTTACTTAAGTGAGATAAATTCCATATTCACCAAATGTTTCTTTTATGTTGTCTATATACTACGGTGAATGTATTTTTTTATTATTCTTATTAATTTTATGTTGATTTAAAAATCTATATAATATTATTTCATTCATGGGTATTATGATTCAAATGTTACCAAAGTAGTAAGGGCTCTATGTTAAAACCTCATAATTTATCAAGATTGTTTATAGTAAATAATGATGATGAAATCTTATAATCTATATCTTAATAAACTAATGAATTTAATTATACCCTTTTAATTTCTCAATAAAAATGTTTTCCTTTCATTTGTCTCAACTTATGTACTCAAGAGGCCAAAAATATGTTTTTCAGGAAAATCAATTTTATTTCTATTTGGTTGAAAAACCTTTTTCTTCTATATCCATGTTTTTATAAAATGTTTTCAAGAATGTTTTTAATCCTTTACTTTGATTTTTTAAAGTCATTTTTACCCATTTCTTACTTTTTATTTTTTTTAAAAAATTAATCTTCTTATATTTTTCCAAAAAGGTGTTTTTTTACTCTTTACCAAAAATGTGAAAGGAGTGTCTTTTTAACTTATATTTAATAAAAAAAATTTCACACCATCATAACCCCTCAATTTTTTTAATATTTATTTACAAGTTAACAAGGTTATTTTAAAATAAAATTTATTCCATAATAGTTTAGAAATATTTGTATTTTAAAATTCATTTTCAAAATGTAAAGGTTATTTTACTCCATAAATATTTCAGTGATCTTTTAAATAAATATCTATATATGATAACATCCATTAATATTAATTATGATTTAATATGGATATGATCCAATGTAACCATACATATTCTTTATTTGTGTGGTTAATTTTTATGTTTATAGGATGTTTATGAAACCCATTTATTTACCATTGTTATGTTATGATGAATGAAATAAATGTTTATGAAACCCATTTTCTTTGCACAAGTTATGATGTGATGATATGATGAATGTTTAATGATATTATGGCACACATATGTATGGTTTTCATTATGTGATTATTATTATATTATAATCAAGAATAGTGGTTACTTTATAACCAAGGATGGTGGTTACCTTATAATCAAGGATTATGGTTACATTATAACTAGGGATGGTGGTCACATTATTTCAAAGGATGGGTGGTACCTAAATCTCCCTCCAATGAATTGAGTAAAAAGTTATATCTCATGAGATAAATAGGACTATAATGGGGAGTGAACCCAGTTCGGTAAGGGACTTTGTCGACTATGATAATCATAGAAGTGAACCATGAATACTACAATGTTTTGGTGAGTAAACCCAATCCACTATGATAGTATTGGGGGTGAAACTTAAATACTATTATAGTTTATGGAGTAAACCCAATCCACTATTATAGTCTTGGGAATTATCCTTGGGTATTAATGAAATGATTTTCTATACTTATATTTATGCCAAAATTCCATGTCTTTCCCAATGTTATGATTCCATGGATTCTGTTCTTTGGTTCCTTTATGATTCATGTCTTATGAACTACCAATATTTATTCCACGACTAAATATTATGATCTATGATATATAGAGAATTGATTTATATTGTTAAACTCACGTTCTTACATCCTTATGATCAAGTTATGCTTATGTGATCATTGATATATCTCTTGTTTACCCTGATTGAGCATATGAGATCACCCTTTTTATGCTTCATTTACCAAGGTTATGAAGAAAGGAACTTATATGATATATATAAAAAGGGTTCTAGTTTTTAAGTACTTAGTGGGGGAAAATGTGGATATTTTATGAAACAATTGTTTATGTGTCCAAGTTTCCAAAGTCACTATACCAATACAATTTTAGCATGGTTCATTATGTTATATAATGAATATTCATCTACAAAGATAAGATATCTATGTGCGAAAAGTATGGGTCACTATAGTTTCTATCAGAGTAAAATTTAGTTTACCTTTGAAAATAAGATGAGAAATCTTTAGGGGAAACCTTGGGGATAAGTCTAAATATAGGATAATATCATAAAGTTTTGGTGATGACCATGGATAACCTAGGTTAAAGCTAAGGTTCTATAGATCGAGAAGAAGGTGCCATGATTTAGAGATAATATGAATTATATTTCATGATTATTTGAAAAATTACTCTGATTGTTATAGTTTTATATTTACACATTAATTTTTGGTTTTAGTCAATGGCTAGAAACATAAGATGTTGTGTTGACAATAGATGCGATAAACAATTCAATGATTGTCCTCTTGAGAAACCGAATGAGATGTGAGCTGGAAGGAGAATCCTTGTGGTTATTCCTAATTATCTATCATGATAACACAAAAATAATTGAGTATCATAGTATGTTGAATAAGAGGAAAATTGGATTTTATATAATTTCAAGTGGCAATGATTATGGAGGTAAGAATGTTGAATTTCTTATATATCTCGAATGTTGGAAGAAGAACCTAGAATTATATATTAAATATAAGGAAATATATTTTCTATGTGGAAATAAATAGAATAGAGAAAATAATTACCAAGTAATTCAATGTATTTTATGTGGCAAACACAGGAATTATCCAAGTCAATGACATCTTCTAAATGCTACCTCCTAGACCAAAGAAGAACCAATGTTATGCCAAACTTTGAAGTGAAAGGATTAAATAGTTTATATATTGGGATTAAAGAATTATATCAATGATATTTAGGATATAATATTCATGAAAAATATAAGGATTTTTCAACCTTATCATTAATTATGGATTTGAAAACTTATTTTAAATGGTACCAATAACAAATAAATGTGAAAAAAATTAATTGGAAAAAAATAGACAATTAACAATGATTGGATATTTTTGGTGACCTTAAAATTGGTTACTAATTTTATGTAAAAGTGATTTAGGTCATCTTTGATGATGTTTATTGTATTTTTGGATTTATATAAATGTTTTATAATATTATTTTAAGAATAAAAGCTGTTTTAATTTTTGTAATCATATATTTTTTCATGTGAGGTTAACCTAAAAGTTATGGATACCATCACGGGTTTAAGGTTTATCATAAGTTCAATGGAATTGAAGCCCAGTTTTTAAGTTTTAAGTGATAGGTTTTTAGGTGATTAATTATATTTTTGAATATTGGATTAAAAAGGGTAATCCAATTCTGTATAATGTTTTCAAAGGTTAAGGTATTATATAATATATAAGGGTATTTACTTTACAAGGATAAATTTTATTTTTACATGAAATAATTAATTTTTTATTTTAATGATGTTCTTTTATGTAGATTAAGGATCATTTATAAAGATGTAAGTAAAGTGATATTTCATGAAATTCATATCCCTACTAGATAATTTAATCATCACAAACATGAAAAAACAATGTTGAAATTTTTTTGAAAGTTTTTTCGACATCCAAATCACCTGCAATAAACAATTTGATCTATCTAACACATTTTAATTTATCTAAAATTTATATGGATCATTGTGTCTCTTTTATATGATTTCAAAATATCAATTTATCTATCTCATTCTATTAGGGAAATACCACAATGAAATTGACTATTTATTTTCTAGAGATATGGGTTTCATGTTGGAAGAGAAAATTGTTATCAACAACATAAAAGAAGACCCTGATGTCTGAATTTAAGGTATGCATTATTTTATTGTGTTATTAGTATTAAAAATGATTGAGTTTATATTTAAGAATAATAATCAAATAATTAATATCTTGTATTTATAGGAATAAGGTAATAAGGGATAAGACAAAGAAACATGGATTATGGTTTAAGGATATTTTTATGGAGTTTTCATAATTATGATATGGAGATATTTTATCAATATTATGAGAATATTGAATCACCTAAGAATTATTCTATAAAATATTTTTTTCAAAATTTGGAAACATATGTTATATGGGATCATTACTTAAAAAATGGTATAGTGAAAAGTGATAATATTTAGGAAACATTTATTGAGTTTGATAAATGTTGGAGGTATATGTAACCCTTATGTTTAACATGTGAAAAAATTTATTTGAGGAAGCGTGCATTTAAATTTTTTGGACATAATTTTAAAGGTATTGATGAATTTTAAGGTTTGTATGATCCTTGATTTTGAGGTAATTATAGTTTATTATAATTTGGGAACTTATGTTTTATCATATAGATAACCATTGGATTGGAAATTTATTAAAGGATGAAATTATTATTTTCAAGTATGTATATTTTCATAAGTTCTTAATCTAGAAGATAAATGAATTACTTAACTTTAAAAAAGTTTTTTGAAACAAAAGTTAATCCTATTACCTTTTTTTTGGATGAATCGATGGTCTTTTTCATGCCTTATATGGTTGTGGTTTTGTGGTAGTTAAATTTCTCAAGATCATCGAGTTTCTTGTTATCGATGTTCTCTATCACTTATATCTTAATTTAGACAATAATTTTTATTCCATGTCCATATATTCCCTTCCCACTAATGTTATTTGGAAACTGAGTATGTGTTATCCTAGATGACCTTCGTGCTTTCCTTTTTATTTTTTCAAGAGGAAGTTTTATTAGCCATTTTTATGAAGTGTGTTTCCATAAAGGAATTTTAAAATGTGAAACCCTTGATTAATGAACAAAAAATTGTGAGGATAAAATGAATTAAAGTGGGAGAATGTAAACCCCCAATATTTTGGAAAAAATTTATTTCAAATAAATTTACCTTCTTTGACAGCTTTCAATACACTTAACAATGAGTTTAAATAAACTGCGATATACTATTAACTATATTATTATTTAATGTTATCACTTAGATACTAAATTGGAGGGTATAAATAGGATTAAATAATTTAAGAATTATATATAAATTTTATAATAAATATAAATTTATTGATAAATTATTAGTAATTAATCACTAAATTTTTAGAAAACGCATTTTATTTTTCAAAAATATGTTCTCTTCAAAAATAATTTAATTGGTTTTTGTGAATAAATATCATAATTAATTTCTAGTAATTTTCTAAAATTTATTTTATAAAATAAAACTCATTTTTTAAATCATAATATAAAAATTATCTTAGGGTGATTTTTTTTGAAAAGATGGATTTTTTTGTGAATAGTTATAAATATCGTTTTTTGTAAAACCATATCTTATTTTCATTAAATCAAGTAATTTAAAGCCAAATTATACTTTTTTTATTTATTATTAATGTTACATATGATCCATTTTATTTTTTAAATTCAAATTAATTTCATTTGAATAAGTGATTTTCCTGATTTTGGTATAAATCTATTTTAATGCTTAAAAACACTTTTTCTGAAAACTGTTTTTAAGTGCATAATGTTTTTTCAATTATAATTATTTAAAATAACCCATAAAAAGGAATTATTTAAATTTAAATTTTATATTATATATCTATATATATGAATTTAAAATCATATAATGAAGATTACTAGTCATCGCGTTAATGTCAAACCATATTTTCCTAGAAAAATGTTTTTTCCAGAAAAACCGCTTTTGGTCATGTTTTACACACTTATTTAAAAATTAATTTATTCCAATTATAGGTATTTAATTTTTTAAAATGAATTTAATATTTATAATTATGATTTTAAAATTTGGTAAATATTCCCCTTTTAGTTTTCATTAATACGGATAACGACTCTGGTAAAATTTATCACCTCGGTAAAGGGTAAATTGAGTTAATCTAGGTTAAAATTAAGTGATAAGGCCCTAATTTTTCATGATAATTCTTAATGGATGAATTTAATTATACCATTATCAAACTATTCTAAAATATTTTGTGTTTAATAGACACTTTTACATTAAAATATCTTATATAATATTTAAACTAATTAAAGTTACAAAATGTTACACTCTTAGTTTTAAATATCTCTTATGTGTCCACATAGGGAAAAAAATAAGCCATGAATGATTATACATGTCAATTTTGAGACTAATAAAATAATTTTTATGATATAACTTTATTAATAATTTTTATTAAATACACAATGACTTTAAATAATAATGCAACACCAATGTAGTATTTCTCTAATTTAAAAAAATATAAAAAATTATTTTAAAAATATTAAAAGTAATATAATTTGAGCGACTTAATGTGTTTCATGAATTTTTTAGATGAATATGAAATATTTGTGTTCTATTAAATAATTATATTCAAATTTCAACCTTTTCTTTATGCCTTTTAAGTCTAATTAAATAAATAGTGTCTAAATTATAAATAATGATATTCCATGAAAGTAATATTTTATTAAATTACATAAAAATAAAAAATATTAAAATAGGAAAATTCATATAATATAAGGTTTATAATTTCATCAATTTTCCATTTATATTACAACACCCTGAGTTTTTATGAATAATTTTTTTTGAATAAACTAAAATTCTTTGATGGATTGAGTTTCACTCTACACCAAGTTAATCTTGATTTTTATGCAAAACCATGTTAATATTATGATAAACGCAACAATGAGTTTAGATTTTTGTACATGAAAAACTAATTTTGTTTTTTTACACACAATACAATATTCCTTTGATAACATTCATTACACACAAGACCGAGTTTTATCGAACTATAATATACTATTAATATTACTATTTAATTTGATATTTATCACCTAGACATTGGAATGACAAGAATGAATAGGATTAATTAACTTATGAAAATATATATTTTTTTATTTTTTTTATTTTTCTATTGTTCTTAAATAAAATTATAATCATTTAGAATAAAATTAAATGTTTGTTTTTGAAAAATAGTATATTTTTAAAAGACAAGTTAATTGTGCTTAGTGTATATACTTTAAAATTAGTTTTTAATAATTTTAGAAAATTTATATTAAAAAATAAAATTATTTTATAAATTTTAAAATCAAAATTATCTTAGGATTAATTTTTGGTACTTTTCTGAGAAGTTTATTTTTTGATGAATAATAAAAATTCTAACTTTTAATTGAAACCTACCTTTTCATTTAAATAATTTATATTATTAAACTATTTTTATCTAGTTTTAAAGTAAAAACAGTTAAATTATATATGTTAATCCAATTTTGGTCATTTTACTCATTTTAATATTTAATTTTGATATAAAAACATTGTATCCTTTTCAACATTTTGATGTTAAAAATTGGCTTTCCCATTTCATATTCTGGATTAATTTTAAATTAAATTATACCACTTCAGTGAATTGAATTTGAAAAAGTAGATTCCATATTTATAATTATCATAGTTTATAATTTTTAATAAGTCCAACTTAATTTTTGATCAAAGTGTTTAGTGAAAATAGATAAAAATAAATTATAGCAATCAAGGGGAAAATGAGTTTACTTAGTTGTTAAATTTAGAATTTAAGGTGTAATAATGATATAAAACATGTCCAAAAACCATTATAGACATATTTAAACCCTTGAGACCTTAGGATATAATGTTTTGAGTTATTGGGGTACTATTCCATGAAATTGGCCTATATAATAAGTTAATTAAAGAAAATGACAAAAAATGTTCCTTTCTTCCTTTTAATTTAAATAATGATTTTAATAGATAAAAATCTACATAGGTTCGTTTATAAAAATTATTTTGAAAGATAAATTATTATTTTACATGATAATTTTTTATAGATTATATAATTACTTTAAATGCTTATGAAACACCAATACATGAATTATTTTGTTAATAATTAACTAAAATAAATGATACTAAAAATAATAACAGTGAACTAAATTGAATTAATTATTTTATTATATTAATTTATTAGAATAATATATCATGTTAAAGAGGTTTTAAGTTAATATATTAAAATTAAATTTTTTTTATATTATAAAATTAAAATTAAATTAATAATGTCAAAATTTACATTAAAGTTTTTTAATAATAAATGTTATTTTATTAAATGATTTAAAATTATTAAAAAATATATATTCTTAAAAGTGATGATTTAATATTAACAAATATCAAATATGATCCATTAATGGACCAATTTATCTTTTATAATGAACATATTGACCCTAAAATATTAAAAAACTTTATTAGCGCAGTTTGGTTTAAAACAATGTTTTTGTGTGTTACTTGTGCTTCTGTTAAAATTAATTTACAACACTTATGAGATTTTTATTTTATAAATAAATATAATATTTTATAATCCTTTGGTATAAATTTTCTAATATTTATCACTTTAATTTATTCCCAATGAATAAATTACATATGTTAGAAAATTAGTTATCTTAATAAAAAAGCAAAATTTAAGAAATAGGGAAACATAGAAGTTAAGAATAAATTTATAAAAATTCATTTAGTATTATGTGGTGGATGTGTATATCGACTAAATTAACCCTACCATATATTATCATCCAATTTTTGTGCCACAAAAGGTTAGGGAGACCTCCTAATAGTGAATATTTTTCAGTATTTAAAAGAACGCCACTTATCCTCAACTATAAAAGGGAACTCATTATCCCCACTTATTGAAACCTATAAATCCATTTGGCTCATTAAAACCCTAAAAAATTAGTCCCCTACTTCAATTCCCTCATCCTAGAAGACTTAGTTTCAGAGAAAAGGAAATATTTAAAGGTTTTAGTGCAATCTTTAGGAGGATACCTGAAGAAGAGGCAATTTTCTTCTAAAATAAATTTTTATTTTATTTTATTCTCCACCTACTTCAATTAATTTTATGTACTTATTATATAATAAAATTAGTATAATATATATAGTTATATAATATTATGATAATATTATTATCTACAACCACACACACTTCCATCAAAATGGTTTTGAAATCATTGTTTTTGTGTACAGCAGACTATCGCCATGCGAACCAATGCCGTTCATTTTTCCATTACCACATTTCAAGGTAGGGAATAATGATGGAAATAATATTTATATATTAAATATATGATATTTATGATATTAGTGATATTATTATGATTCTATATTTTTTTATATCACACATTCCTTCATGATTTCCATTTTTTGGGAATACGATAACTTCGTTCATGTGTACGACATACTACCACCTCACAAAGCGATGTGACTTGTTCATGATATACATGGAATTTATTAAGTTTGAGTTTAATAAAAATATGATACATATATGAACTATTAATTCTACTATAATGATTATATATATATATATAAATTAATTTTATTTCTTTCAATATGATAAGAAAATGGAAACAATATTCATAGGTACATACATCCTACCATCTCCATAAATGTTGTATTCCATTGTTTATCACCAAATTTTAAGGAATAATATAAATAAATATATAAGGAATATATATTATATTTATATCATGTTTTACATTATGGATATGATAAAAACATGATTGAAGTAAGAGGATAAAAAATGACAATTCAAGATATATATGAAATACAAAGCAATTATTACCCAAAACATAAATTTAACATAGAGTTGTTAATAAAATTGTAATATAAAGTCATGAGAAAAACATATATGATATGATATATATTAATATGAATAAATTATCAACCCAGATTCCACACACCAATGCCTCAAGCCAGTTGGTCACATGACCTCAAGTGTGACTTCCTGTACGCCAGAGGCTACTAAATAACATCAAGGGTCTAATATCAGTCAGGGGGATACTATACCCTCTTTGTTAGAGTAAACACTAGAATAAAGTAGATATAAAATAACCAAATTTATAACCATAACCATAAATATTAAATTATCAAATAATGAAAAAAACTGGAGATATAATATCAAACTAAAGAATAAACTTGTTATGCAAATGTACATGACAAGTGTCAAATTGAAAACTCAGAAGTATAGAAATTGATGAATCCTAAATAGGCCGCAAACCACATTTGTTTCCCTCATCCATGCTCCTTCCCAAAATATCCATATAACATAGGTCCTCTTCCCTTATTTGTTCTTATAACCATGGAATGTATTCAGGTACCTATTAGGCAGCCTTAGTAGGGTGTGAGTACAACTCAGTAGGCAACCACCAATGGTGTATAAAAAAATATATTTTCAAATAATATTGTATATAGTTATATAAACAATAAACAATAATACATAAATAAACAGTTATCACTTTATCAATTATTCCTTATTTAACCTCATAAACCCCCTAGGTTCACATGGACACCCATACCACAATACCTAATTAGGACCATGATAGAGTTTGAATTACCAAAAAGGGATGTCATATCTTAGGATTACATTATTACCATTATTTAGTTCATACTTTAATTCCCATGTTACCATTAATAATTTATATAATTGAATGACCATGTTTCCATTCTTAACACATAATTAAATGACCATGTTACCATTCTTAACGCACAAGTGAAATTTCATGTTACCATTCATAACACATGATTGAATAAACATGTTACCATTCATAATAGAAAATTGAATGACCTTGTTACCATTCTTATTGTATACAATTGAATGACCATGTTACTATTATTAACACATAATTGACTGACCATATTACAATTCCTAACACATAATTAATTCAACAATTAATTTTACACATAAACCACATTAATAATTCAAAATTAGTTCATCACATAATTCCCATTAATTAATTTCCAAGTCAATTAAGCATATCAATCCCATTAATTTAATCACTCATTAGTTAATCAACATCCACCGATTCAATATCCCATAATTAATTCCACAATTACTTATCTAATTCACAATCTCAACATCTCATAATTAATTCCATAATTAATTATTGAAATAAATAATCCCAATATCTAACAATTAAATCTGTATTAATTATATCAAATAAAAGAAGCAGGTATCTAATAATTTATTCCATAATTAATTATTCAAATCAACAATATCAATATCTCATAATTTATTCTACAATTAATTATCTCAAATCAAAAAATTCAGTATCTCATAATTAATTCATCAATTAATCATCTCAAATAAAAAAACTAAATATCACATTGTTAATTAATCAATTATTTATCTCAAATAAACAAAATAAATATCTCATAATTAATCAATCAATCAATTATCTTAACCTATAATTTATAAACTTTCTAATTTCATGTCTCCTAAATTAATTAATTCACCAAATTATTTAATTCAACCAATAAATAATTTCCTAAAAATTTAATATAAATTATGAAAATAAAAACATATAATTTAAATAAAGACTTTGGGATTTTAATTATTGACCAACCACCTCAATTTTTTTAAGAATTATCACCCAATAGAAACCCCCAAAAATTTAAGCGGCATAATGACATAGAATGAGATCCAAATATAATACCCTAAACCAATATTGAACAAATAAATATCCTTAAGATATATATCCAACTAAACCATCCCATATCTATATCTACAAAACCAGATCTAGATCTAATAAAAATAGTAAGAACAACCCCTTTCTTGAATGAAATAATAATGGAATAAGAACGAGAAACCAAGCGGGATATGATTCACTTACCGAGAGGGGAAGATCTTAGATCTGGGATTTGAATTGAAAATAACAAAGCTTAGGAAGGATTGGAATATTTATAGGAGGATCTAAAATCCTGAAATGATGTTTGGGGTTGAATGGGGTTTAATTTGGGTGAGTTTTATGGGCTCAATAGATTAAAATTATTTTTTTTGGTGAATTAAAAATTCGCGCATGGTTTGATGCGATGAGGTGCATAGTTTTCCCTAATCTTGCACAGAAAATATGTGCCTATTTTATAGGGGCTAATGATTAATTCTAAAAGGTTGAAAAGTTTGAAAAACCATGTGCCAACCGTGCAACCCCCCTTTATCCAAGGTTGCGCGGTTTGCTGGCTTGGGTGCATGGTTTGGGAAAACCTTGCACCACCCATGCACTGCCCTCCATCTTTCAATTTTTCTATATTTTCACCCAAAAAAACCCCAAGGAAAAACCCAACCAATGTATGTTAAAAATAATAATAATACCTAAAATCAATCTCGAGTCAACTCTAGAAAATTTTGGGATCTTATAATCTCCCCACCTTATTACAACTCATCCTCAAGCTGTACTCCAAAGCACCTCTTAGTCCAAGACAAAAGGATTGGTCCATTGAGACCTCATATTCGTTTCTCTCTCCCAAGTTTCCTCCTTTACATATCCATGCTACCAAAAAATGTGAACTATTGGCATGGTCTTTCCCCACATCACTTTCTCATTACAATCCAACACACGTATTGGGTGCTCCTAAAAGGGCACATCTATCTCATGCTCAACATCATCCACATCGATGACATGAGAAGGGTCAGGGTGATACTGTATAATTTATAACACATAAAAATTTTATACATGGCACTGTATCTCTATGGGATATCAAATCGGTATGCCACCAACCCAATTCTCTCCACAACCTCAAATGGTCCAACGAACCTGGGAGCTAGCTTGCCCTGTCTCTGTATCAAATGGTGACCCAATCTAGGTGACACCCAAAAGAATAAATGATAACCCTATATAATCTCTAGGGGTTATCAAAATCTACCATTATATGATTTATATCTACTCTAAGACATAGACACACACTTCTGAATAATCGAAACCTATTTTGATGTCTCCTGCACGAGAATCGATTAAAAAAACTCTGACTCGCCTATCTCTATCCAGCAGAGAGGTGATCTACATGGCCTATTATAAAGAACCTTGTATGGTTCCATGTGAATAGATCCCTGATAATTGTTGTTATTGGAAAACTACACTAAATCCAGGTGCTTCCCCCCAAGACCCAACAAAGTCAAGAACACACGTTCATAACATATCCTCAAGCATTAGAATAGTACGTTCTGACTGCCCATCTGTTTGTGGGTGAAAATCCTTACTAAAAAACCTGAATCGCAAGAAAATTCTGTAAACCCTTCCATAATTGTGAAGTAAATCACATTTCGCGGTATGAAATAATAGTCTTTGGCAACCCAAAAAGACGGAATATTTCTCGAACATATAGTTCTCCCCGCTTGTCCACTGAGATAGTTTCCCATACAATAAAGAAATACACTAACTTAGTCATCCTATCCTCAATAACCGAGATAACATCGTTATTATAAGGAATACTCATAAGATCTACCACAAATTCCATGGTAACTTCATCCCACTTCCATTCCGAAATGGTCAACGACTACAAAAAACCACCAGGTCATTGATGCTCATCATTCACCTACTGATAGGTGTAACATCATGTCCAAACACCAAAAATACTTACGTATCCCATGATAAATTTTAGTCACACTTAGATGTACCACCCACTTTGAGGAATTAAACTCACACATCAACTCCTTCCTCATGCTCATAGGAACAAAAATCCAACTTCCCATGTAGATGATCTCATCCTCATATACAGACCAATCAGAAGGTGTCTCACCACCTTCAAGCATTTAACTTAAGGTAAAGAACTCTAGATCCTCATAATTCCTATCCATATTCTCTATCAAAAGCATAGACTCTACTGAAACTAATATGAGAGTCATCTTCTCTAGACTCTCGTGGACCAAAAAATGAATTTCATCCAGTAATGTCAACATCTTCCACTCAGCACTAGACTCCTTAACTGCCTCAGTATGAGTTTTCCTTCTCCAAGTGTTAGCCACATTGTTTCCCTTCATTGGTATATACCCTAGATCAAAATAAAATGACTTTATATAGTTAACCCATCCCCACTTCCAAATATTAAATTCTCATTAGGAGATGATATACTTTAAGCTCTTGTGTTCCGTATACACCGTGAACTTATCTCCCAATGGATAGTGATGACAAAACATCAAGGCATAAAGAACTACTGCCAACTCGAGGTTGTGCGTAGGGTATTTCTGTTCATGTGAACTCAAATATCAATACTTGTATGCCACAACTCAATCTCTATGCTTCAAAACATCTACAAGTCCTTTCCCCGAAGCATCTCAATACACCGTATACTCCTCACCTAGCTTATTTAGGATCAAGATCATGGTGGATCTCATGCAATTCTTAAACTCCAAGAAAGAATTATCACATGCTCCAGACCAGTCAAATGTTATTCCCTTTTTGGTTAATCCCAAAAGTGTAACTTCTAAATGGGAAAAGACTTGAATGAATCTCTGATAATATACATCTAATAATAAAATGCTATGGATAGAAAAAAAATTCTTGGAATGTTCCTAAGAAACCACATCTTGAAACTTCTCTAGATCTACAGATAAATCTTCCTTTAACATGAAATGACCAAATAAGTGTACTTGGTCAATCCAAAACTGAAACATAAATAGATTAGTGTGTATCTAATCATCTCTTAGTGTTGTTAGGACGATGTCAAGATGTTGGGAATGATCTTCATGAGTCTTAGAGTACCCCAAGATATCATCCAAAAACACTATGAAAAACCGATCTAGGTATGGATGAAAGTTTCTATTCATCTAGGCCATAAACACCATTGGTTTGTTCGTCAACCCAAAAATAATTACGATAAACTAAAAAGGGCCATACCTTATTTTTAAAGTAGTTCATGGTACATCAAAAGTGAAAAATCTCAACGGATGATACCCCAATATCAGGTCTATCTTGGAAAAGACACAAGATCCTATCAAATGGTCAAACAGATCATCAATACAGGGAATGAGATATCGATTCTTCACTTTCATCTAGTTCAACTTTTGGTAATCGACACATAAGCACAAAATATAATTGGCCTTCTTAGAAAATAGTACTGTTGAACCCTAAGGTGATGTACTTGTATGGATAAATCCCTTCTCCTATAACTCCTCCAACTGAGTATTGAGATCTTAAAGCTCCTTCAGTTCCATTCTTTATGGTGGAATAGAAACCATCTTAGCCCCCAACATGTTATTAATGGTTAATTCCACATCTCTCTCTGGTGGAAGCATTGAGAATAATTCTAGAAGAACTTCTTGAAATTGATCCACTATAGGTGAAAAAATATCCTTCTTCATACCTCCATCATCCAACAATAGACTAGGAACATGGGCTATGAGATCTCCCAGTTTCTAAGTAATTGGACCCACTTGCCCTGTCTGGATATCCCACTCTCCATGGTGAATATAGTTTCCACCCTTAGGATATGTAAAAGTTACTCTCCATTGGTAACAATCTATATAGAATCAGAAGGCTACTAACCAGTCCATACCCAAAATTAGGTCAAAGATCAACATTTCAAGGATGAAAAGATTCCACAAAAATAATATTTTCCAACATCTATAGAACATACCTTGCATAAATAGATGTCCCTAGAACATGTTCTCAGAGGTGTGTCTATCCTCAACACCCTACTCATGAAATTCATATCTAGGCTCAAACCATTAACAAGTTTTGTAGAAATAATGGAATGAGAGGAACCGGTATCAAATAAGGTAGTAGATAATATAGAAGCTACAAGAATAGTACCTCTCACCATAGATGGTCCAACCTCACTATCCAATAGTGTAGGATTCACCACATGAAAATATCCTACCCCTCTTCCCTGTGATGCAATCTAACTCTCCTGATCTACAACACCCTTTTGGTAAGTGTTCTCTTTCACATATTCTCCATGTACACTACCTCTACCAACATTTACAATATTACTCTAGCTGCCATACTGATATGGTGTAGAAGATCCCCTTCCTAAAATATGATTCTTCCTATCTTCACCCTCACTGACCATTTGTTTCTAGGTCCTATATAACTTCTATAAATGTCCCATCTTGCCGCAAGATAGACACTCTACTGGTGGTTAGGGACAATATCTACGATAGTGGCCCTACCGGCCATATTGGTGGCATACAATATGGGTAAGGTCCTGAGTTATTGACCCTTACCTTTTCCACACTTCTTTCTATTCCCTTGACTAACACCCTCATAATGACACTTCTTGCTCTCAAAAGACTTACCTTCTAATCATCATGTACTAACTACTTGTCCTACACAAAAATAGTCCCTTAGGTTTCCCTTAGTTATGGGAGCCCAATACACAAACTCAGTAAACTTATTTAACCAAAAATGGTTAAATTAGGACTTAATATCACATTTATTCCCATCCTGGAGAAGCCTCACTGTAGTTTTATCATCCCATTCCAATGTTGGAGAAAAGTGTTTCAAGTCTGTAAAATGTCCAGCATAGTTCATCACAAACATATTCCACTGAGTCAACCTCATGAAATCAGTAGATCTCTTCTACCTTAGAATATTTGGATAGAAGTACTCCAAGAAATTTTCCAAGAAGTTGTTCCATAACATACCATCATCCTATCTAGTCTGAGCCTGAATGTCCACCAGTACTTTGCTGATCCCTGTAGTATATAAGTAGGCAACTTGGCCCTCCTCTCAAAAGGAGTCTCTAAATGGTCAAGTATAGTCTTGATGGACTCAATATAGAATTTAGATCTCTTATGTATACCCTATCTAGTAAAATTTGAAGGGTGATACAATTAGAAATCACACGTCTAGTTAGACGTGCTCCTCACAACCTACTCTAGGTCTCTTTCCATGAATTTCATAAAGCGAGCAAAGTTTGCCCAGAACTACTCCCCTACTTCCTCACTTGACACTACTAGTGCCTCAGGCTCCATTACTGGTAGACCATCTCTATCTATATCCTCATTTAATCATCTCAACAAATGTCATCATGGAGGCATATATCTATAATTCCAAACATAGGCTTTATGACACATAACACAGGTAATACATTTACCAGAAACACAATATTCCGCAAAAAGTCATTTCCCAAAACCCAATCACACGGTAAAAAGAAATGTGCTAACACCGCCATTAACTATCTTACACCTAAGTCTTATTTAATAAGGGTTAGAAAATTCTTATTATTCATGTATTTCATTAGACACCAATTTATTCTCATATTGCATCATTTTACAATACCCAATTTCCCATTCGGCACATTTTTTGTCCAATTTCAAAAGCAAGGAAAAATATTTCATGTTTAATAACTTACCCAAAACCCATTTTCCCATGAGTACCTAAAATGATGAATGTCACAAAATAATCCTGATTACCTAGACTGATGCATGAATACTAAAATATCATGTCATACAAAGCTATGATTCGATTCTCATAAAATCTCAGAAACAATAGTTACATCACACCACTAGTGCATCACCCAAGGTGAAATAATATTCAACTATAATAGAAAATATCAATAAAAAAAATCCCACCCTAGGTACTTGGGTTATCCCTTGTACATGGGTTAAATACTCCCATGAACAAGCTCATTACCAAGCCCCAAATCTTCCTAGTATCCATTCCATATTTTCTAAAAAGTAATACAAAACAAGAGAAAAGAAATCTAGGCTCTAATACAACTTTATAATGTCCCGAACTAGATTCCACACACTAGTTCCCTGAGCCAGTCAGTCACACAACCTCAATCATACCTCCCTGTATGAAAAAGGCTTCTAACTAGTAGTTAGGGTCTAATATCAGTCATGGAGAGACTATTTCCTCTTTTTCAAAGTAAACACTAGTAGAAAATAGATAAAAAATAACAAAATATATAACCATAACTAGAAATATTATAATATCACATAATTAAAAAAACTATAGATAAAATATAAAACTAAAAAATAAACGTGTCATAATAATGTACGTGCTAAGTTTCAAAATGAAAACTTATAAGTAAGTACAATGATGACTCTCAAATGGGTCCCAAACAATATTTGGGTCCCTCTTCCATGCTTTATCCCATCTCATCCATCTGAAACAGGGCCTTTAAACTTATCTTTTCCTATAAAAATAAAATCTATTCGGCTATCGATGAGGAAGCTCGAGTAGGGTACGAGTAAAACTCATTAGAACACCACCAACAGTGTCTAAAACAATATCCAGTCAAATAATAGTGTACAAAGTTGTATAAAGGATAAATATCAATGAATAAATAAATATTTTTCACATTATAAATTATTTCTTATTTAACCACACAAACCCCCTAGGTTCCCATGGACACCCATTGCTCAATACCTACTTCGTCCCATACTAATGTCTAAATTACCCCCAAGGGATGTCATATTTCCGGATTCCATTATTAATATTCTTTAATTAATACTTTAATTCCCATTTTTCCATTCATACTTTATACAACTGAATGACCATGTTACAATTATAAACACACAATTGAATGGCCATGTTACCACTCTTGACACATAATTGAATGACCATGTTACCATTCATAATACACAATTGAATGACCATGTTACCATTCATAACACACAGTTGAATGATCACATTACCATTCATACTTTATAAAATTGGAGGACCTTGCTACTATTTTTTAACACACAATCGAATAACCATGTTACCATTCATAACACATAATTAATTCAACAATTAATTTTCCACATAAACCTCATTACTAATTCAACAATTAGTTCATCACATAATTCCCCTTAATTAATTTCCCAATAAATTAAACATATCAATCCCATTAATTAAATCACCCTTTAATTAATCACCATATACCTATTTAATATCCCAAAATTAATTCCATAATTAATTATCTAATTTAAAATCTCAATATCTCATAATTAATTCCACAATTAATTATTAAAATCAACAATCCCAATATCTCATAATTAATTCTTCAATTAATTATCTCAAATAAACAAACTTAGTATCTCAAAATTAATTCCATAATTAAATATTCAAATCAACAATCTCAATATCTCATTATTAATTCTAAAATTAATTATCTCAAATCAACAAGATCAATATATCCTAATTAATTCATAAATTAATTATCTAAAATAAAAAAACTTAATATATCATAATTAATTCCTCAATTAATTTCTCAAATCAACAATCTTAATATCTCATAATTAATTCTATAATTAATTATCGCAAATCAACAAACTAAATATCTCATAATTAATTCATCAATTAATTATCTCAAATCAAAAAACTCAATATCTCACAATTAATTCATCAATTAATTATCTGAACCTATAATTCCTAAAATTTCAAATTTCACATCTCCTTAATTAATTAATTCACCAATTTAATTAATTCAAAAAAAAAAAATAAATTTCTAAACATATAATATCAATTATAAAAATAGATACATGTAATTTAAATCAACATTGGGATTTTAATTATAGAAAACCTACCACAATTCATTGAAGAATGATCTCCTAATAGAAATCCCCAAAATTTGAGTTACACCATGGCATAGAATGAGATCCAAATCTAAAAATAGAAAAAAAGATTTAACAAATCAAGATCCTTAAAATCTAGAGTTAAATCCACCATCCTAGATGTAGATAAAAAAAACTTGATCTAGATCTAATAAAAACAAGAATAAAAACCCTATTATTAAATTTAAGAAGAAAGGAAAATTAATTAAAAACAAAGAAGGATAGTATTAACTGACAAGGAGAGGTGTAGATCATTGATCCGAGCTTCGAATCGTGAAGAACGATGGCCGAGAAGGCTTGGAATCCATATTGGAGGCTCTAAAATCATGAAAGGATATCAGGAGTTGAATAGGGTTAAATTTGGGTGAGTTTTTGGGGGATGGGTGCTTAAAAATCTAATTTTTACATGAATTAAAAATCCATACATGATTTTCTAGGCTGGGGCACATGGTTTTTCCTAACCGTGAACATAAATCGTGCCCCTCTTTTATTGGGGTGAATGGTTACTCCCAAGAGGGTGCATAGTTTGAAAAATCATGAAAAAACCATGAAATCCCCATTAATCTAATGTTTCATGGTTTTTTTGTCTAGGGAACACTATTTGGGAAAATCGTGCACCACCAGTGCACTACCCTTCATTCACTTTTTTCTCATTTTCACCAAAACACACCCTATGGAAAAACCCAACCAACGTATGCTAAAACATAGCAAAAAGAATACCTGGAATCAAGCATACATAAACTCTAGAAAAGTTTGGGGTATTATAATAGGTTCTATAATATATTTATAATAAAATTATACTTATTATACATGAATTTTGAATGAGTACGACTAAATTCAAGACCTAAGGTAAGGGGTTTCCATATCACTTTTTTACTTTTGTGAGTTACTAGATATATTCACCACATCTTTCTTATATACGGTGTATATAATTCCCATGAATGTATTTTATAAATATTCTAATAATAGTTATTAGTATTTTCATTTCCATCTTAGTATATATCTTTCTTGGGGTTTATTTTTTAAAATTTATCAAATCAGTAAGAGATTTTTGGTCTCACATTTTCTTCTTTAAGATGTATGTTATGTGATGCACCTATATTATTTAATGAGGTGTATATACATCCCATTTTACATAAAATATCATGAATTTATTCATAATCATGATATTTTCTGTTTTATTTTATTTTTATTATTTCATGGGGCTTAGGTCTCGTGGTTACCAAAGTGGTAAGAGTTTTATGTTACAATCACTCCATTTATTGGGATTGTTTATGATAAAGTATCCAATATTGAAATATAATGATATAACTCTCATGAATTATAATTAATTTTCTTTCCTCAAGTTATTTATCATATATTTATGTATTTGTACCATTTTCCTACTCTTTGGTACATAATATAATTAATAAAATCTTTTTTAAAAAAATCCTAATTTATTTCACTCTTCGATCAAAAATTTATTTTCTTCCAAAACAATGTTTTCTGAAAATGTTTTCAAAAATGTTTTCAAATGATATTTCAGGCTCATTTTCGTCGATTTTTTAAAATTGTTTTATGTTTTAAATTATTTTCAAATATTTCTTTATAAGTTTTCAAGTTCATTTTCAAAGAAAAGGTTTTCAAAATGGTTAATGTTTTAATAATTTTTTTTCAAAGAAGAAAGGATATTTTTCTTAAGAAATGTTTTAAATTATGCTTTGAAAATTATTTTCCTTATAATATGAAATATTTCAATGTTACCTATTCCTTATGGGGGATATTATTCAATAGTACTATTCATATTCTTTCCTTGAATGGTTTATGATTTGATGACATGATATTTATGAAACCCCTTTCTTTTCCATGGGTCAATCATGTTCTAAAGAGGTTGTTATGAAACCCATTTATTTTCTATGGGTTGATCTTGTTTCAATGATATTTACATGAAACCAATTTCTTTTCCATGGGTTAATTAGGTTATGAAATAATAATTGTTTTTATGAGTTTTTATGATGATATGCAAGATATTTGTACTTTATTCATGTTGTGGTTCTTAGAAATAGATTATACGATCAGAATGACTATATAGAACTTGGTAATGATTTTATAGATTATATGATGTGGAAACCTAGATAATATTGAGTAATACTATTATAGCTTATACGATGGGGGGGGGGGGTCCAGATAACTCCAGGTAAGACCATTACAGATTATATAGTGGGGTGGCCCAGATAGCGTCTGGTTATCCCATTATAGCTTACATTATGGGTGCACCCAGATAGTGCTCCAATGAATTAGGTTAAGATTTATATCTCATGATATAGACATGGATATAATGGGGAGTGAAACTAGTTCAGTAAGGGACTTTGTCTACTAAAATGGTCTTGGGAGTGAAGCTTGACTACTAAGATGGTTTGAGGAGTGAACCCATTCCATTAAGATAGCCTTGGAAATGTTCATTGAATACTTTATAAATCATTTCATTTGTTTTTTTCTTTGAAAATTCCTTGTCTTATTCCCATGATATGATCTCATGGCTTACGCTCATGATTTCATTATGATTCATGTTTTATAATATTCCAATATTTATTCCATGGATCATGTTTATGATATTTTATATACATGGTACAATATTCAAATGTTATGATCATGTTATCATACCCTTATGTTCATGTTATTCTTATGTATCTCCTTTATTTACCCTTACTAAGAATCTAAGATTAGCCTTTCTTCTGTTTCCTTTCCCTAGGTTATGAAGAAAGGTTTTAAATAGAAGTACTAATTGGGAATATATTTTTAGGAAACATTGAATATATTTCCCCAAGTTAAAATATTTCATTACAAGTTTCTAAATACAATAAACAAATATGGTCCTTAGGCATGTAATTTGGTAATGTGTTTAATATTCATCTAAAATGATGTAATATCTATGTATGAAAATCCTAGGTTTATATAGTTAGTATTAAAGGAAATTTTTAGTTAACCTTTGGAATCTAGGATGATAAAACTTTAGTGTGATCCCTAGGGATATTTCTAAGGATATATCTAGAGATTTCTCTAAGGATAAGAATAAAGATGGGTCAAGGTTTAGAAAAATGCACTGGAATTTTGGTAAAGGATAGAGCAAGTGGTTTCCTTGAAATATATCCTTGTCTTATACTATAGGTGGATATGTATTTTTCATAGATGTATCTTGGGGTAACAACTTTGAAAATAATCTTTTGATCTAGACTCAATTGGTAAATAGTGCACGACAACATGAATTTATATACACCTAGTTTGACACTCCCAAGGATATTATTTGGAAAATAAAAAAATATTTAAAAACCACCATAGAGGATTTAAATATATGATGATCATGGTGACCTAGGTTAAGACTAAGGGTTCATATATTTTAAATAAGGTGTCATGATTTAGACACACTATAAGTGATTTTTAATGATTATGGGGTTTTATACTATGATAAGTGTTTATCAAACTATGATTTTTGGTTTTAGTCAATGGAGGGAACAAAAAGAAATTGGGTTATAATTGTATGAAATGAATTTTTTTTATGAACATTCAAATAGGATGATGAATGGAGTGAAGGATATTATGATTATTCCTAATGGGTTTTCATGGAACATGATTAACAGTGTATACCTCAACAAAATCTTTGATTAACTAATGAATAGAAGAGAAGAGTTCACTGAGAGTTTGGGTAGTGGATTCCATGGAGGAAAAAAGATTATGTTTTCTATGTGTTGAGAATGTTTGAAGAAACAAACAAGTGAATTTTTTAGAGGATCAAAAATATGTTTTGACTGTGTAAAATAAGGACACAAAGAAAGTAATTGTAAAGGAAATAATGAAAAGTATAGTTAACGCAATGGATGAGAATATTGATATCCCTAAGATATAATATATTGTTGAATGTTTTAAATGTATAAATTTTGGTTATTATGAAAATCAATGTCTTAGGGGAAAATATAATAAAGGAAATCATAAAGGTTTTATGAGTAATGGTTCTTCTAGTAATGATGAAGATACCATGAATGAAATATGAAAGGTATGTGCTATTTGAATAGTATTGTTTATAAGAATGATTAAATTGAGTTTGATTAATGTTAATATATGATTAGTATTTCATATTTTAGGTAATGGGTATTAATGAATAAGATGATGAATCCTAGTTAATGGTTTGATAAGGAAGAGGGATTATTAAAGTATTTACATATTTGGATTCAAGAATTATGAAATGTGAAATATATAAATATTGTTGAGTATAAGTTTTCATTAAGTATTTGAATGAATATGTTGATTGATGTTGATGGACTAGAAAAGGGATTTAATGTAAAGGTGATATTTTTATTATGGGAAGGTACCCCTTAATATGTTCTAAATGTTGAGAAAATGATATTTTTTATGAATAAAGTGATGGTTAACATGGATAAAGTAAATTAGAGAGAATTGATGACCTCATAACTGATAAGGTATTTTTTGAAAAAGTAGTTCATGTTATCATTGATAGAGTTTACAAAATTATTGAATATATGGAGTATATTCAATAATATTTGGTTTTTTAAGGAATGAGGAAGAATGATTATTTTGATTAAGGTTATACGGTAATTTATGTTATTAAAAAGTTTGAAGAGAAAACATGGTGATTGTATTCAAATGTTGGGTATATAACAATTAAGAAATAATTTATAATATATGGTGTATTAATGTTAAGTTTATTATGAGAAATTTAGCAAAGTTATTTATAAAGTTTTGTATTTTCATCCTTTAGAAGGGTCAAAGGTTATCCATTTATGAAAAGGTTTGTGTTGATATTTGGATGACACTTTAGAGATTAATTTATTATTTCACCATATTAATATTTAGACTTGAATTGTGATAACCATTTTTCTATAATGTTAACTTAATATAGATGAAATGAATTCCCATTCTATTTATAGATCATATGATTTGTTAATGATTCAGTAATAAAAAATTCATCATCATTTCTTAGAGTAAGAAATAAAGTTGAAATTGACAAAGGAACAACCAAAGGGTGAGACTGTACTAAAAATAAAGTAAGTATATCTTATTGTGAAAATTATTCCACTTTAGGAAAAGTATCTTGGAACAAAAAATTTATCATAATACCTTCATTTTTTATGAGTTAAATGGTCCCTTAGATCATCATATATTTATGATTTTTTTGTCATTAAATTTATCTGGATCACCCAATTTCTTATGATTAGTGTTCTATATAAATATCTATATTAATTAATTCTTTTCATGCATGTCTTAATATTCACTTCCTATATATGTTCTCCTATGAGAAAAACTAGTTATGAGTTACTTTGGGCAACCGTTGTGCTTCTAAATTTCCCCATTTAAATGAATTTTTAGAATTATTTTTTATGATGTGGGTTTCTATAAAAGGAACTTTCAAATTTTAATGAATTTATAAACTAGATGAATTTAGAGGGATAAATTAATTTTAAGGGTGGTATAATTTAACACCCTGAGTTTTTATAAATTAATTAAGATTAGAATAAATTAAAATTATTTGATGGCTTGCATTGAATTCCATACCAAGTTAGGATTTCTTTATATGCAACAAAAATTTAAGAATAAACTACATGAAAAAATGAGTCTATATTTCAGTACACACAACAATAAGTTTGTCTTTTGCAACACACAATGATGAGTTCCTTAGATTTCTTGTATTACACGTAAGATTGTGTTTTACCAAACTACAATATACTATTAATATTATTATTTATAATAACAGTTATAACCTATCCATTGGAATAGAGATAATGAATAAGATTAAATAACTTATGAAAATATATATTTCAAATTTTTATTAGTTATCTATTTTTTAGAAATAAAATAATAATCATCTAAAATAAAAATAAATGTTTTCAGAAAAAAATATATTTTCTAAAATATAGGTTGATCATTCTTGGAATACATAATTTAAAGTTAATTTTTACCCCTTTTAGAAAATTTATAAGAAAAAATAAACTTAATTTTTTAAATATGAATATCAAAATTATCTTAGTGTGAATTTCTAGTATTTCCCTAAGAAGTTTATTTTTTGTTGAATAGTGAACAATACTGAATTTTAATTGAAAACTTCTATTTCATTTAGAATATTTATATTGTTAAAATATATTTATAATTGGTTTTAAATTAAAAATCGTTCAATTTTACCTATATTAATCCAATTTTTATCATTTTAACCATTTTAATATTTAATTTTTACATAAAAACATTGTAAAAGTTTGAACATTTTCTTGTTAAAAATTCACTTTCTCATTACATCTTTAAGATTAATTTTTAATTTAATTCTTCCACTTCTGTGAATTGAATTTATAAAAATGGATTAAATATTTAGAATTATCATAATTTTTAATGTTAAATAAGTCAAAATTATTTTTTTACCAAATTGATTAGAGAAAATAGATAAAAATAGATTACAACAATTAAAGAAAAAATGAGTTTACTTAGAGGTTAAAATTAGAATATAATGTGTAACAATGACCCAAAACCTATAAAAAACCCATTGGATGAAAATATTTAGAACCTTATGACTTTAATATCTATTTTTATGAGTTATTATGATACTATTCCATGAAATTGTCTCATATAATAAGTGAAGTTAATAAAAAGACAAAAAAATGTGCCTTTATTCATTTTAATTTCTATACAGCTTTGGAATAGGAGAAAACTACAAAGGTTCAGTTTTAAATATTATTTTTAAATTTAAATGATTTATTTTCATAATGATTTATTTTTATTTTTTTATAGATTTTATAATTACATTAAATGCTTAAGAAACACCAATGCATGAATTATTTTGTTAATAATTAACTAAAATAAATGATACTAAAAATATTAAAAGTGAAGTAAATTGAATGAATTATTATCTTCCATTAATTTTTAGAATAATTTATCATTTTATAATTTTTTTAAATTAATATATTCAAATTAATTTATTGTCAAGATATTTTTAAATTCAATTTAAATAAATAATCTTAAAATTGACATTAATGTTATTTTATAATAAAATATATTTCATTAAATAATTTAAAATAACAAAAAATATTATCTTCTAAAAAGTGACTATTTAATGTTAAAAAATATAAAATATGGTCCATATATGGACCAATTAATACTTTTAACGAACATATTGACCAGAAAAGTTTAAAAAAATTTGTTAGCACGATTAAAGATAAAGTACTGTTTTTGCACGTTACTTGCACTTCTGTTAAAATTTGTTTACAACATTTAAGATATTTTTATTTTATAAATTAGATATAATATTATACAATAATTGAGTCTAAATTTTATAATATTTATCACATTAATTTATTATTAATGAATAAATTACCTATGTTATAAAATTAGTTATCTTAATAAAAAAACCAAAATGGAAAAAATAGGGAAACTTAAAAGTTAAGGAATAACTTTTGAAAAATGATTTTTTTTAATTTTTTATGGGTGTGCATCATCCAAATAAACCATACCCTCCATTATCATCCAATTTTTGTGGCACATTAGTCATGGAAAACCTCTCTATAGTGAATAATTTTGAGTATTTACAAGAATGCCACTCCTCCTCAACTATAAAAGGGAACTCACTCTCCTCCCTTCTTCACACCTCTAAAAAAATTTGGATTGAAAAAAACCTTCCAAAATCATTTCAAAAATTCCCTCAACACATCCTAGATGGATTATTTTTTGAATAATTTAAACCTTTTAAGGTTTTAGTGAAAACCTAAGGTGGATACCTTAAGAAGAGGCAATGTTCTTCTAAAAGCGTTTTTTATTTTATTTCTTTCTCCACCTCCAATTTTTTTATATGTTGATTATATAATAAACTCAAAAATAATATATATAATGAGTTTTTTTTGCTAAGTATATTACCTATAACCACACACACTTCTATTATATGGGTTACCAAATCACCATTCCTGTGTATGGCGGTCTACTGCCTCACGAACTAATGTCAATTGTTTTTCTATTAAACCTTTCAAGGTTGTGAATAATGATAGAAATACTATTTATATATGATATATATGATATTTATTATTTTATTATTAATATATAATTTTTATATCACACATACCTTTATACTTTACATTTTGTGGGAATTCAATAACTCTGTTTGTGTGTACGGCGAACTACCAGCTCGCGAAGCGATGCGACTCGTTCACACTATACATGGAATTTATTAAGAATTAGTTTAATATAAATATGTGATATATATGATATAATAATTATACTGGTATTATAATATATATATATATATCAATTACTTTTCTTTCTTTCAATATGACAATAAAATGGAACAATGTTCATGCATACGTACGACCTACCGTCTCCATGAACGGTGTATTCCATTTCCCATCTCTAAATTTTATGGAATAATATAAATATATATAAAATGAATATATATGATATTTATAACATTATTTAAATTCTTGATATGATTAAACCATTATCAAATTAAGAGGACCAAAAATGACAAGTGAAAACATATATGAAAAACAAAGCAGTTATTACTCGAAACAAAACTTTAAGATAGAATTGTTAATAAATGGGTAATATAAAGTAATTAAAAAGTCATGTATGGTTTTATATATATGAATATGGTGGTTTTATAATTTTATAACAAACTTTTAATTATTATATAGGAATTTTTAATGAGTATGACGGAAGTCAAGACCTATGGTAAAGGGGTTTCCATCTCACATTTTTACTTTTGTGAGACATATGTTGTATTCACCACCTCTATATTTTATGTGGTGTATATAATTACTATGTATATTTTTTTTGATTATTATAAAAATAATTATTTTTATTTACATATCTATTTTATTATCTCTCTTTCATGAGGTTTACAATTCCAAAGTTACTAAATCAGTAAGATATTTTTGTCTCAATTTGCTTTCATTGAGACTTATGTTATGTTATGCACCTATATTCTTTCATAAGGTGTATATACAGAAACTTTGAATTGTAACATCATGAATTTATTCATCCAAATTAAATTTTAAGTTTCATTTTATGTTATTACTTCATGGGGCTTAGGATTCAAGGTTACCAAAGTGGAAAGAGTTTTATGTTACAATCTCACAATTTATCGGGATTGTTTATGATCTAGTATCCAATGTTGAGATATGGTAATATAAATCTCAAGAATTATCATGAATTTTATACCTATATATGTATTCAAGATATATTAATTTAATGGTACCATTTTACACTCTTTGGTACTTAAGATAATTAATAATTTTTTTTTAATAAAACATGACTTTATTTCTCTCTTCAATCAGAATTTTTTTTTCTTCTTGAATTTTTTTTTCTAAAAATGTTTTCAAAAATGTTTTAAATAATATTTTAGGATTATTTTCATGTTAAATTAATTTCAAAATTTTTTAAGCATTAATTTTTTAAATTATTTTCAAGGTTTCCTTTATAAGTTTTCAAGTTAATTTTTAAGGAAAAATACTTTCACAATCTTTAATATTTTAAAAATAATTTTACAAAGTGGAATGGATATTTTTCGCAAGAAATGTTTTAAATTATCCTTTATGAATTATTTTCCATATAATATGAAATAAATTTTTGTTATCTATTCCTTACTAGGGATATTATCCAAGGATACCATTCATATTCTTTCCTTGAATACTTTATGTTTTGATGTCAGGATGTTTACAAAACCCGTTTCTTTTCTATCGATCAATAATGTTCCAAAGAGATTATTATGAAACCCATTTCTTTTACATGGGTTAATCATGTTTCAAAGATATTAATATTAAAGCCATTAAGTTCCCATGGGTTAATCACGTTATGAAAGAATAATTATTTTTATGAATTTTTATGATGATATGAAAGCTCTTCACACTTTATTCATGTTATGGTTCTTGGACATAAATTATATGATGGGGTAGACTAGTTAGCACTAGGTATTCCTATTAAAATTTATATTACTAGGAGTCCTAGATATTTCTATGTAATATCATTATAGCTTATATGATGGGGTGACCCAGATAGTTCCGGGTAAGGCTATTATAGTTTATATGATGAGGTGACCTAAATAGCATCGGGTGGACCCATTTTAGATTACATGATGGGTGTACCTAGATAGTGCTCCAGTGCATTGGGTAATGAAAAATATATTATGAGATAGAAATGTATTGAGTAGGGAGTGAAATTGGTTTATTAAGGTAATTTTCTTATTAATATGGTATTGGGTGTGAACCTTGATTGCTAAGATGGTTTGGGGAGTAAACTGATTCCACTAAGATAGACTTGGAAATGATCCTTTACTTATGAGGATACCATTTCATATGTTTATGTGTCTACCATAATTCTTTACATTATTTATATGTTACGATATTAATAATTTATTCTCATGATTCCCTTATGATTCATGTCTTATGATCTGCTAATCTATACGCCATGACTCATGTCTATGATCTTTGATATGCATGGTATGATCTTCAAATGTTATACTTATGTTCTCATAACCTTATGTTCATGTTATACTTACATACATACTTTATTTACACTTAATTAGAATCTAGAATCACTCTTTATTATGTCTAATTTCCATAGGTTATGAAGAAATGTTTGATGTAGGAGTACAAAATGGGAAGATCTTTGTGGGAAACATTTAAGATCCTTCCCCAAGTTAGAAGATTATGTTCCAAGTTTTCAAAAACACTAAACTATTATAGTCCTTGAGCATGTAATTTTGTAATGTGATGAGTATTAATCTAAAATGATGTATTATCCATGAATGATAATCCTTTTTCACTATATATATTCCATTTGGGACCATTTGGATTAATAATTAGTTTATTATATTTTAATCTTTTATGAAATCACAAGGGTTCCCCTCCCATTAATTATAAAAGGGAACCCTTACTTTCTCTTATTAACATGATTGTGGGAATTATAAATCAACAAAAAAATTCCAATTTATCTTCTTCATTTCTAGGCACATTATAGAGGTTTTTGTATTCTAAAAATACCCACCATACATCCCTTAAGAAGACATCTAAAGGAGTTATTTCAAAGAAGTTGTAATTGACTTAACCGATCACTTTATTTTTAATTATTATTTTACCTCATATAGTTAGTTTATATTCTTAAAAAAAATAATAAACTAAGTATTCTTAATATATTGAAATGTTATTTTGAAAATGAAAACAACTTTATTCACCCTCTCTCAATCAAATAGGATGTGAAAATATGGCTAGTGTGTACATACGACTTACTATCTCCACATAGCAATATAATTCATTTCTCATCACCATATTTTATGAAAGGTTATTATGATGTTTTTAAGGTTTATGTATGAAACATATTAAATAATTAAACATTTTAAATTATTATATCACATCTAACTTCTTAACTTCTAAACTGTTGGAAAACGATAATGTTGATCATTCAGACGTCTGGACAACCCCCTCCACGAAGCGAAGCGATGCGATTCATATTTCATTTTTGTTTTAATTTAAAGGTAATAAGGATATACTAAATGAATATATATGATATTATAATGATTATTTAAAGGTGATTTATTATTTAAATTTCTATCATTTCATCCACTAAAAAATAGAAATACCATTAATACGTACGCACGACCTATCGTATCCATAAATAATGTGATACATTTTTATATCTCTATATTTTATTAATGACTATAAACATGTATATAATGAATATATATGATATTTATATCATTATTAAAATTATTTATATGATTTAACAATGATAAAAATACAATGATCAAACTACCCAACTATGACATATATGAAAAACGAACCAGATATCACCCAAAATAATGATTTAAATAAAGAAGTCTTAACAAATGGGTGATAAAAGGTTATAATTACATCATATATGGTATGATATATAATATCTTGGCTATTTAATGGATTTATAATAAATATTTATTTATTATACATGATGTTTTAACACATATGAAGAAATCAGACCTAAGGTAATGTATTTTCATCCTACTTTTACTTCAGTGAGATATAAGCCATATTCACCACATATTTCTTTTATGTGGTATATATAATGACATGAATGTAATTTATAATTATTACAATTAATTTTATAGGTATTTAAAAATCCATATAAAGTTATTTATTTCATGTGTCTTATGATTCAAATGTTACCAAATCAGAAAACACTTTATGTTATAATCTTATTATTTATCTGGATTGTTTATGGTTAAGTTCTGATGATGAAATGTTATGATATATCTCTCAAGAAACTCATGAATTTTATTATCCTATATTTATTTATTAATAAAAAATGTTTTCATTTCAATTTTATCACCTTATTTACTCAAGATACCAAAAAAATGTTTTTATGGAAAATTGGCTTTATTTCTCTCTTCGTTCTAATTTTCTTTTCTATATCCATGTTTTTATAAAATATTTTTTATATTAACCTATTAATATATAAAGTAATTTTTACCCATGTTTAAATTTATTAAATGTGTTTTAAAATTAATCTTCTTATCATTTTCTGAACGAGGTACCTTTTTAATTTTTACCAAAAATGTGAAAATATTTTTTTCTTTTAACTTTTATGGAATGAACAGAATTTTCCACCGTTATGACCACTCAGTTTTTTGAATATTCCTTTACTTGTTAACAAAATTATTTAAAAACAGGTATTCCATAATATTTTAGAAATATTTGTATTTTAAAAATTTATTTTTAAAGAGTGAATTTTATTTTCCTCAAGACATATTTCAATGATATTTTTAATAAATTTTTATATATGATAACATCTTTTGATATTAATTATGAGTCACTAGGGATTTGATAAAATTAAATCATCCTTATTATATCTATGGGTTGTTAATGTTTATGTTGATTATATTTTTATGAAACCCATTTATTTACCATGGGTTATGCTATGAAAAATGGATGAAATGTTTATAAAACCCTTTTCTTTTAAAGGATTTTGATGTGATGATATGATGATTTTTTTGATATTATGGCACAAATATATATGATATTAATTATGTGATGGTGTTTATGTAATAATAAAGGATGTTTTTTATGTTATTAACAAGGATGGAAGTTATGTTATAACTCAAAATGGCGTTCATTTTATAACTAAGGAAAAGTAGGACCTATATCTCTCTCCAATTCACTTTGTAAAGATTGATATCTACTCATATATATAAGACTAAAATGGGGATTTAATCTAGTTCATTAAGGTACATTGTCAACTATGATAGTTATGGGATTGAACCATGAATACTAAAATGCTTTGGGGAGTGAAACAAATCCACTACAATAGTCTTGGGAGTGAACCTTGACTATTAATATAGTTTGGGGAGTAAACCCAGTCCACTATAATATTATTTTAAATGATCTCTTAATACTAAGGAAATGATTTTCTATACTTATGTATATTCCAAATTTCCATGTCTTATGCCAATATTATGATTCCATGAATTATATTATTAAATTCATGTATGATTGATGTCTTATTAATGGTCAATATTTATTCCATGACCCAATATTATGATCTATGATATACATGGTATGAATTTTTAATTTTAAACTCATGTTTAAAAATAGTTATGCACATGTTATACTTATGTGATCATTAATATCTCCTTTATTTACCCTTAGTGATAATTTCAGCACTCCCTTTCTTATGTTTCATTTCCCCATGTTATGAAAATAGGTACTAGTATGTTATATCTAAGAAGGGTGATAATTATGAAGAAATTAGTGGGAGATAAAGTAGATATTTTATTAACTAGTTGTTTAAGTGTCCAAGTTTCCAAATACACTAGACCTATATGATAATTACATGGATAATTATATTATGAAATGAATATTTATCTATTAAAATGTAATACCTATGTGTGAAAATTAATGGTCACTATATATATATATATCCCCTTTGAAATTTAATATCATGTATATTATCTTGCTAATGATATTTAAAGTTTCATTTCAAGTTATTCTTTCCTGAGGGTTATGATTCAAAATCTACCAAAGCGGTAAGATTTTTATGTTGCAATCTCATTATTTATAGGGATTGTATATTATTAAGTTTACCAATGATTAAATTTCATGATATAACACTAAATAAACTCTTTAATGTTTCCCCATATGTCTATTTGTATAGAATACATGTCTTATTTTCATTTTAATCAATTTAAGTACTCAAAAGATTAAAATATTGTTTTAAGAAAAACTGGATTTATTTCTATCTTTATTATAAAATCCTTTCTCTTCCATGTACATGTTTTCTAAAAATGTTTTTAAAAATGTTTTTTATTTTATGAAATTATTGTTTAAAGAAATTTTTACCCATATTTGACTATTTAAAAAATGTTTTAAAATAATATTCTTGTCATTTTCTGAATGAGGTACTTTTTGACCTTTTTTAAAAAAGTATGAAAGGAATGTTATCTTTTAACTTATATAAAATGATAAAAATTTCCCACCATTATGACCACTCAATTAGTTGAATATTAATTTAAATTGTTTTAATATTCTTTTCATAGAAATGTTTTCCCTAATATTTTGTAAATTTTTAGATTTTAAATAAGTGATTTCAAAGAGAAAATGGTATTTTCTTTAGGAAATGTTCCATGTCATCTTTTAAAGACATTTTCCATCTAAGATGGAATCCTTTGATATTAATTAAGTTTTAATGGGGATATGAACCAATTATAACATCATTATTATTACTCTATATGTTTTAATATTATAATGACAAGATACATATGAAACCTGTTTCTTTTCCATGGGTTATATCATGATGAAATGTTTTAAAAATTCATTTCTTTTTCCCTGGATATGATATAATGACTATTTTTATGATATTTTAGCACAAATATATATTATTATAATTATTTAATTAATGGGATAATAATTATATATACCTCTAATGCATTAGATAAAGATGGTTATCTTATTAGAAACATGACTCGAATGGGGAGTGAACCCAATTTAGTAGGGGACTCTGCCCACTATGATAATATGAAGAGTGAAACTTAACTACCACGATGGTTTGGAGAGTGAACTAAATCTACTATGATATTATTTAAAGTAATCCTTTACTATTAAGGAAAATATTTTATTTATTATGTGTATTCCACAAATCTACATCTTATGCCAATGTTATGCTCTCATAGATCATGTTCTTTTATTCCTTTATGATTCATGTGTTATGAACTAAAAATATTTAAAAAATTATTCAATATTGGGATCTATTATATGGATGTTTTAATTTTAGAGTTTTATTATCATATTATCATACCCTTATAATCATTTTATGTTTAATTTATCCTTGATATCTCCCTTGTTTTCCCTTTTTGAGAAACAAAGCTTACCCTTTCTTATATTCCCTTTCCCCATGTTATGAAGAAATGTATTATGTATGATATGACTAAAAAATTTTATATTTATGATAAAAATAGTGGGAGATGTAATAATTAACTTATGAACCAACTTTTTTATGTATCAAAGTCTCCAAAGGCACTAGAACTATACGATTATGACATGAATTTTAATGTTTTGAAATGAATAATAATATTATAAGATGTGATATATTTGTATGAAAAGTGTGGATTTATATAATATATTAATTATATATAATAATAAATATTTAATGAATATCATACATATACATTAAATCTATCATTATAACCAACCTTGAGAGGTGGTGATGGAAAATGATCTACATTGGTTCGCAAGGCGGTAGTACGCCCTACACATGAACAATGGTTTTATTTCTTATTTAATAGAAAAAGAGATGGATATAGGTCATAAATTCATTATAACAATATATAAGTATATGGAATATATTTTTGTTATTATTTTATCATTTTTTAATAAATTTTGAAGGAGTTAGAAGGAGAAATAAAACAAAAAATCTTGATGAATAACTATTCCTCTTCTTCAGAAAACCTCTTAAGGTTTACTCCAAAATGAATACTAGGTTAGGTTTATAATAAAAAAAGGAATATAGTATGTGGTCATGTATGTATGTAAGGTATTTGAGTAGGTATTGTATTGACTAAAATATTTTTGAAGTGTAAATAAAAGAGAATATAAGGTTCTGTTTATAAGAGAGTGGAAGGGCACTATTGGAATTTCTTTGAGTATTAAATTAATATTAATTAATATTCATATAAAAATGGATAAAAATGGATAATATTAAAATATAATATTATTAGGAGTCAAAATAATCTCATCTAATAATTTTTTTACAAGTTTAGATTATATTTTACCCTTATGTTTTTTTAACACACCGTTAACCCTTTTGACAATTAGAGTGATATTAATGTTTTTTACTCATTATGGGTAAAAATAGTTACTATAAAAGAAAAATTAGACCATAAATAGACCATGTTTTATATTTTAAACTATATAAAAATAAATTGTATTAATATATGATTTTTAAAAATTTTAAATCATTTAATAAAATATTATTTAAGTCATTTTTGAAACTATTCATTTAATTTGACTTTGAAAATATCATGATAAGAGAGGAATTACAATATAATACTATAAAACATCCCTAACATGTTATATTTTTCTGAAAAATTAATGTAACACAATAATTGTAACACTCTAAGCTTCTACGGTACGCTTCTCTTTGAATAATGTGATAGCGTGTGTTGTACGCAACATCGGGTTCTAACACACCACAACCAATGAAACTAGCCATTATGAAGAGTAATACCTACTTTTTGAAATTATATATATTTTATATTTCAAAATGGGCTTCATTTTTGGATTCAGAACATCGAAAATATCATAAGTTGAATTTTTGGTATTTTTCTCAGAACTTCCAATTTTTATGAATAGTGAAAAATACTTAAAAACAACTTTTTTAATCAAAATAATTTATAGTGATAAATTATATTATTTAGTGGTTTTAAAGTATAATTAGAATATATTTTTACCATTTTATCCAATGGTGTTCATTAGAATTAATTTCACTTTGAAATTGGACATAAACAATTGTCAATCTTTTGATATATATTGTTTCTTAAAAACACGCTATTTGTTGTAACAAAGGAAATTAATTATAAAATTAATTAATGCAAATTATATGTTTGGAATTTTTTAAAATAGAAATCATTTTTGAATTCGGAATATCAATTATAGCTTAGGGTGAAATTTTGGCATTATTCAGAAAAACTTCAATTTTTGATGAATAGTGAAACCACTAAGTGGTAGTTAAAAAACTGAATTTTTCATAAAACTTAATTTTACCTCTTTTGTGAATGGAATTTCAAAAATCCAAGAGACACGGTTAATATCAAGTAGTAAAATGTGGTTCAATGAGATGAAAATAATTTTTGGTGAATAGTAACTTTATACTTTTATTTATCACGGTTAAAAGTAAATAGGGTAATTAAGGGTAAAAATGATATTAATATTACCCTAACACATGTAATAATTATATTGGACAAGTGTATCTCTACCAAAAACAACCTTAGGAATAAAATATTATCATTTAGGTCCACTTGGATTAGATTAGGACATTTAATATTATTTAATTCAAAGAAGAGTTAAAAGAGTTAAAATCAAAGTTTATTTAATAAAACATTTTTAATATAGGGTTATACATAAGATAAATTCGATTGTAAATATTAATTAGAAATATAAAACTATTTCCTACATAATTATATTTTATTTATAATTTTTAGGCATTAAATAATTTAATTTATTTATGACACAATGATGATGCAATAATTACCATAATAGTGAAAAATTAAAATAATTGATATGATAAATACCCAAATAAATATAATTTGAGACTTTTAATAAATTACACTAATTTTCTAGGATAATATGACATGTTAGTATTGACTTATGTAACTTTTTTGGAAGTAATCATTCTGTTACGAATTTCACAAAAATCAATTATTGAATAGTGTCAAAATTGACATAAAAGAGTTTTTAAAACAAATATTATATTATTAATTGATATTAAATTCTAAAAAATCTAAGGTTCTGCAAAGAGACTTATATCATGATATTTTTATAATTAATGGACCACTTGGGGGTCCCTTGAATGTATATAGTAAGTTTATTAACCATATAATATAAAAATACAAAGAGACATTGTAAAAGTGAAACTAATTAACTAAGAGTTAATACTTAATGATAAGGTTAATATAGTAATCCAAACCTGTCTAAATTATATTGGTTGAGTGGTTTTAGACCCATCCCCACCTTAAACTTTAAATAATATAATTTTGAGCCATTATAAACCGAATATGAATTTATTATAAAATAATATTTCTAGCTTTTCGAAAGGTGCCCCTCACCCCTCTTATAAAAGGAAACTCTTCCTTCTCATTACTTCACACCTTCAAAGCCTTTGGGTTCGGCCAAAATCTGCCCAAATACTCTCTCAACTTCCCTCAATACAACCTAGAGGCCTTAGTTTGATCATAAAGCCAACCTAAGGAGCCATTTTGATCAAATCAAAAGGAAGAACCCGAAGAAGAGGTAATGTTTTCACCACCCTTTTTCAAATTCATTTCTTCTTCAACTTATTCTTTCTATGTTATTATCATTATAAAATAATGAATCCAGTATCTCCTATATAATGTAATATTTTTATAAATATGTTACAACCATATTCAGTATTCTATCCATCCTTTGAATGACATGTCACCATACGTGCGTACGTACGGCTTACCGTCTCCACGTCGTGGTGTAATTGTTATTCAATATATTATTATTATTTGGATGGGTATAATAATGATGTGTAATTAATGTAAATAATAAATATACCATGAAAATGATTCTTTATATAAGATATACCATCCAATTAAATATTATTTTAATATCAAATGAATGATATTGTCGCTCGTGCGTACGTACGGATTACCGTCTCCACGAACGCGATGAGATTCATTCTCCATCGTATCCATTCAAGTATAATTATCATTTGATGATTTAAAAATAATGTTTAAAGACTTTATATCATTCTGGATATGAATAAGATACATCCTATCCATGACAAATATGGCTTACGTAAGAAAACATATCAAAGAAAATGAGTAAGTTAACACCCAAAACGACGATAATACTAAGATATTATTAACAAAGCAATGTTAAAAGATCATATACAATATCATATTAATATATATGATTCTTGTATAATTTAATAAAAATTATTTCACCATTATACAGGAGGTTAACCTACCCTCAACCAAGGAAAATTACAAGGTAAGGGTTTATTTCGCAATCTCTTCATTATCCGAGGTTGTTTATACGTAATAATCTACTGGGATATCTTTATCATCCACATCCATGTTTCTTAAAAATATATTTCAAAACTTTTTTAAAATTTACAATAATATGGGTTAAAGTCATTTATACCCTTGTTTGAATTTTTATAAGAGGTTTATGAAGGAATCTTTCCGTTGTTTTCCAAACAAGGCGCTTTTTAACCTTTTCGACAGAATTAAGGTAAGAATGTTTTTTTTAACTTATACGACGGGTGCGGCTATTTTCCGCTGTTATAAAATAGTTGAAGCTTCACTTACAAGCTTATAAGAATATTTTCAAAGAAGATGTTTTATTTTATAAATATATGACTCTTAAATGATTTCAAAATAGAAATAGATATTTTTCTAAAAAGAGTTTTGATTTCATCTATGTCAACATCCTTTGATGGATTTTACGCTTATTTTAAGTTGATTTATTATGATACAAAACTTCTATATTGTATTGAAGGTTTTGTGATATGTTTTACTGTGGATGTGTTATTTTTATACCATTCATGGTTTAGGGATGAAGTATTTACATTTCGTATACTAGTTTTAATACAAATGTTTATGTTATGTTTAAACCTTTTCATATGGGAATGCATTGGACTTAATATGTGATGGGTGGAGCCCACTATAGCTCCTCGATGCATCAGTAGGTCTCATGAGACAACCTAGTGTCTTGGAACAAGGCCTTGGAAAAATATTATTTGTAGTCTTGGAACGAGGACTTGGTAATGTGGTTTTGATAGTCTGGCATTATGCATTCCATCATTATGAAAGTGGTTATTGATATTGCATGTGATTATTCGATTAGTAGAATATCCAACGGAATAAGTAAATGGAATTATTTCATTTTATTTTTTCCATACTATGTTGAAGTTCAAGTTTAAAAGGCTTTTTTTAGTTATACATTGCCTTAAATGTTTATTCTTATTTATGAAAGTTTCCGCTATATTGTTATCCTTACTGGGCATTTGAGCTCACCCCTTTTCTATGTTTTATTTTTCCCAGGATGTGAAGAAGTAAATTATGAATGACCTGCAGGGATATTATGAGGGGATAAGAGTGTAGACTATGGAGACTATGTTGTTGTAGTTTTCATTTTTATGATGTAATGTAAGACTTATGAATATATCTACTGTTTCCAAGGCTACTAAACTAATCGGTCTTTCGAGATTTGATCTTTCTTGTGATCATGCCAATGTTATGTAATAATGCACCGTCTCTGGGTAATGGAGGCCAGGGCGTTACAGTTGGTATTAGAGGAAGTTTATTACAAACCTTGGAAGCTATATTTAGATAAACTCTGATTAGAGCACATAGACCTAAGATGGACTTTGAGGATTAGTATAGAAGAACTTCCTAGAATTTTGGTATTGTAGATATTTTGTGAGTTTTCCGAGAAATACATCCCTATATGGATACGAGCAGGTAGAGGCGGCTTTGGTACAAATGTACCTAGGGGTAAAACCTGGAAACACCGCTTTGAGCTAGACTTGAATGAGAACTGGTGCATGACAACGGGCCTTGCTGCACTCTTGGTTACGACACTCCTGGGGGATATGCTTAGGATAACTCTCATTTTCTTTACAAATCATTATGAAGGGTTTATGAGTATTTAATTCCTCAAAGAAAACTTTTTTATGATTATGGATTATATCCATAAATAGTTCAATTTATGTTAAGTGTTTTATAAGTATGAAATTTTGTATTTTGATTCATAAACTGATCTAGTTTATGCCATTGTTTAGAAATGGTGCCCAGTGGAAGAAATGGAAACCATATCAATGCACGCACTCCATGTAGGGATTGCCCTCCTGCTCAAGATAATTATAGTGGAGCTGGTGATGAAACTGGTGCCGATCAGCTAATCACCATACTGGGACAAATCACTCAGGTTATGAATAATAACCTTATCCATATGGAGCACCCTGATCCGCAGCGTGGAGGATCAATGTTAGATCGATTCATGAGGCAACAACCACCAACATTCAATGGGAGTAAAAATCCCTTAGTATCTGAGCAATGGATAAATTTCCTAGAGAAAATATTTCAGGCTTTGGGAAGTAGTGAAAGGGAAAAAGTTATCATGGCAGTTTACCGCCTCACTGGAGATGCTGATCAATGGTGGTCATTGATTCAAAACACGAAGGAAGATGATGAAGTATCAAATATGGAATGGAGGGAGTTCAAAGATCTGTTTTTAGAAAAATACTTTCCTCGTGACCATCGAGCAGATATGGAAAG
Organism: Viscum album; assembly: GCA_963277665.1. Taxonomy (NCBI): domain Eukaryota; kingdom Viridiplantae; phylum Streptophyta; class Magnoliopsida; order Santalales; family Viscaceae; genus Viscum; species Viscum album. The sequence continues at coordinate 1,826,975,722 of OY728147.1, forward strand.
GCAATTTCTGAGTCTGAGACAAAAGGAGGATGAGAATGTCGCAAAGTATGAGGCTAACTTTACAAGGTTAGAAAGGTATACTGGAGATTATATACATAACCCAAGAAGTAATATTGATCATTTCTTCTATGGGTTAATACCATATCTCCGTCGAGCATTAGTTTCACAATCCTTCTCATCATATGAAGACATTGTCTCATGTGCTATCAAGACAGAAAAGGAATTCTCTAAGTCTTATGACTTTAAAGCAAATCAAGAGAAGAAGAGATCTGCTGATCAATCTGGGAATGGAAATAAGGGAAGAAGGGAAAGGTTGAATATCCATCCTATGGTAAATGTGGGAAGAAACACCTCGGTACTTGATTTAAGGGAATGGGTGTCTGTTACAAGTGTGGTGAAAAAGGCCACCAAGCTCGTGATTGCAAACTGAATAAAGAAGCTACCAATGTTCAGTGCTATAATTGCAGGGAGATGGGACATTATGAAAATGAATGGCCTAATCATCAGGGGAACTTATCTCAGAAAAGGCCAAGGGATCAAGACCAAGCTTTTTCTATCACTACTACTGAGGTAGAAGCTCCAAAAGACATGGTGGCAGGTAATTTAATGGTTTCCTCATGTTTAGAAAATGCATTATTTGATTCTGGATCATCGCATTGTTTCATATCTTCCGAGTTTGCCAAGAAAATTAGATATTTCCAATTTGATTTAACAAGGGAGTTTTCAGTTAAAACTCCTAAGTGAAGTATCATTGCAACAAAGTTTTGTGAATCAGTCCTCATTAGAGCACATAAATGTTCTTTATCTGCTGATCTCATCGTCATACGTATGATTGAGTTTGATATAACCCTCGGTATGGATTGGATTTCGGACTATGATGTGAAGATTTACTGTAAGAAGAAGGAGGTTACGATTTTTGATGATGATGATAAGGAAAACCTTATCTTTAGAGAAGAATCATCTCCACATAATTCTTTTCTAGATCCACCCCCAGTAGCTCAACTAAATTCAATTATTGGGGAGGAAGAGAATGAAATGACTATGGGTGAGGAAAGGAATGTTCAAATAGAGGATTTACCTGTTGTGAAATAATATGTAGATATATTTCCCGAAGATTTACCTGGACATCCTCCAGAACGAGAAGTTGAGTTTTCCATTGATTTAATTCCTGGATCAAGGCCTATATCGAAGACCCCTTATAAAATGGCCACTGTAGAATTAGTTGAACTAAAGAAACAACTAGAGGAATTGAGTAATAAAAGATTTATTCGCCCTAGTGTTTCTCCATGGGGAGCCCCTGTTCTTTTTGTTAAAAAGAAAGATAGATCTATAAGGTTATGTATTGACTATAGGGAGATCAATGATATAACAATAAAGAACAAGTATCCCCTACCTCGCATTGATGATTTATTTTACCAACTTCATGGAGATCAATACTTTTCAAAGATTGACCTTCGATCTGGATATCATCAGTTGTGTATAAAGAAGGAAGAAATTCTGAAGACAATATTTCAAACTAGGTACGAGCATTATGAGTTTACTGTAATGCATTTTGGATTGACTAATGCACCCTCTGTATTCATGGATTTGATGAATAAAGTTTTCAAGGAATATCTCGTTGAATTTGTGGTGGTATTTATTGATGATATCTTGGTATACTCCAAAAGCTACGAGGATCATGAATGTCACTTGCACATTATCCTGAAGACTCTGAGAAGACATGAATTATATGGGAAGTTTAGCAAGTGTGAATTCTAGATTCATGAGATTTCTTTTCTTGGCCATATCATCTCTAAAGATGGAATCTCTGTTGATCCTTCTAAGACCAAGGTAATCCAAGAATGGCCAGCACCTATGAGTATAACTGAGGTACGCAGTTTTATTGGTTTGGCTGGTTATTATCGACGTTTTGTCCAGAATTTTTCCCGATTGGCTAACCCATTAACGAAGCTCACACGTAATGGGGTTAAATTTGTTTGGACAAAAGAGTGTGAAGAATGTTTCGAAGAACTGAAGAGAAGATTAGTCAATGCTCCTATATTGACTCTACCATCAGGGAATGATGGGTTCGTTATTTATAGTGATGCATCGAAGAAAGGACTTAGTTGTGTCCTTATGCAGAATGATAGGGTTATTGCCTATGCATCACGACAGTTGAAAATTCATGAACAAAACTATCCTACTCATGATCTCAAGTTAGCAGCTATGATATTTGCTTTGAATATATGAAGGCACTACCTCTATGGTGAAAAATGTGAGATTTATACTAATCACAAGAGTTTAAAGTATATTTTCTCACAAAAAGAAATCAACATGAGGAAAAGGAGATGGCTTGAATTACTCAAGGATTATGAGTGTACGATACACTACCAAGTAAGCACATTTTCTTGCTATAAGGGAAGATTTACCACTTGAACGACTAGAAAGACTATATATTAATGAAACTGTGAGACTTCATGGAGTACCCCAATCGATTGTTTCTGATCATGATCCCCATTTTACTTCAAGATTCTGGAAAAGTCTTCAGAAAGCATTGGATACTGAACTTCATTTGAGCACTGCCTACCACCCTCAAACAGATGGACAATCAAAACGAACAATCCAAACCTTAGAAGACATGTTGAGATCCTGCTCACTTGACTTTTAGGATACGTGGGATCAATATTTACCTCTGGTAGAATTTTACAATAACAATAGCTTCCATTCGAGTATTAAGATGGCACTATATGAAGCGTTATATGGAAAGAGATGTCGTACACCAACCTGTTGGGATGACGTTGGTGAAAGAAAACTTGTAGGCCCAAAACTGGTGGAGGAAATGATGGAAAAGGTGAAGGTAATCCAAAATCACATCAAAGCAGCTCAAAGTAGGCAGAAGAGCTATGCTGATAATCGAAAGAAGGATTTAGAATTTCAAGTCGGTGATCATGTTTTATTGAAGGCATCTCCATGGAAGGGAGTCATACGTTTTGGTAAGAAAGGTAAATTGAGTCCCAGGTACATCGGACCTTTCGAAATTCTAGAATGAATTGGGGCTGTAGCTTACCGATTGGCAATGCCGCCAAGTCTCTCCAAAGTTCACGATGTGTTCCACATATCTCTATTGAGGAAATACATGACTGACCCAACGCGTGTACTCACCTATGAGGAATTGGAACTGGAACCCGATCTTCCTTATTGTGAAGAGCCCGTCAAGATTATTGATACGAGAGAACAAGTACTGAGAAACTGGACGATGTGTCTGGTAAAAGTTTTGTGAAGAAACCATAAGATGGAAAATGCAACGTGGGAACCCGAGGAACTTATGATGAATAACCACCCTAGTCTTTTCTTGCGGTAGTATTCTAGAAATTTCAAGGACGAAATTATTTGAAGGAGGGGATAATGTAACACCCCAAGCTTCTACGGTACGCTTCTCTTTGAATAATGTGATAGCGTGTGTTGTACGCAACATCGAGTTCTAACACACCACAATCAGTCAAACTAGAGGTTATGAATAGTAATACCTAATTTTTGAAATTATATATATTTTATATTTCAAAATGGACTTCATTTTTGGATTCAGAATATCGAAATTATCCTAAGTTTAATTTTTGGTATTTTTCTAAGAACTTCCAATTTTTATGAATAGTGAAAAATACTTAAAAAAACCTTTTTAATCAAAATAATTTATAGTGATAAATTATATTATTTAGTGGTTTTAAAGTATAATTAGAATATATTTTTACCATTTTATCCAATGGTGTTCATTATAATTAATTTCACTTTGAAATTGGACATAAACAATTGTCAATCTTTTGATATATATTGTTTCTTAAAAACACGTTATTTGTTATAACAACGGTTAATTATAAAATTAATTAATGCAACTTATATGTTTGGAATTTTGTAAAATAGACATAATTTTTGAATTTGGAATATCAATTATATCTTAGGGTGAAAATTTGACATTATTCAGAAAAACTTCAATTTTTGATGAATAGTGAAACCACTAAGTGGTTGTTAAAAAACTGAATTTTTCATAAAACTTAATTTTACCGCTTCTGTGAATGGAATTTCAAAAATCCGAGATACACAGTTAATATCAATTAGTAAAATGTGGTTCAATGAGATGAAAATAATTTTTGGTGAATAGTAACTTTTTACTTTTATTTACCACAGTTAAAAGTAAATAGGGTAATTAAGGGTAAAAATGATATTAATATTACCCTAAAACATGTCCTAATTCTATTGGAAAAGTGTATCTAGACCAAAAAAAACCTTAGGAATAAAATATTATCATTTAGGTCCACTTGGATTAGATTAGGACATTTATTATTATTGAATTCAAAGAAGAAAAGTTTATTTACTAAAACATGTTTAATATAGGATTATACATAAGATAAATTCTATTGTAAATATTAATTAGAAATATAAAAAGATTTACTACATAATTATATTTTATTTATAATTTTTAGACATTAAATAATTTAATTTATTTATGACACAATGATGATGCATTAATTACCATAATAGTGACAAATTAAACTAATTGATATTATAAATACCCAAATAAATATAATTTGAGACTTTTAATGAATTAAACGAATTTTCTAGGATAATATGACATGTTAGGATTGAATTAAGTAACTTTTTTCAAACTAATCATTCTATTTTGATTTTCACAAAAATCAATTATTGAATAGTGTCAAAATTGACATAAAAGAGTTTTTAAAACAAATATTATATTATTAATTGATATTAAATTCCTAAAAATCTAAGGTTCGGCCAAGAGACTTATATCATTATATATGTATCATTAATTGACCACTTGGGGGTCTCTTAGATGTATATAGTAATTTTATTAACCATATAATATAAAAATACAAAGAGACATTGTAAAAGTGAAACTAATTAACTAAGAGTTAATACTTAATGATAAGGTTAATATAATAATCCAAACCTGTCTAAATTCTATTGGTTGAGTGGTTTTTGACCCATACCCACCTTAAAATTTAATAATCCACATTGTAGCCATTAGAAACCGAATATTAATTTATTATAAAATAATATTTCTAGATTTTCCAAAGGTTCCCCTCACCCCTCTTATAAAAGGGCACTCCTCCTTCTCATTACTTCACACCTTCAAAGCCTTTTGGTTTGGCCAACCTCTGCCCAAATACTCTCTAAAATTCCCTCAATACAACCTATAGGTCTTAGTTTGATCATAAATCCAACCTAATGAGCCCTTTTTATCAAATCAAAAGGAAGAACCCGAAGAAGAGGTAATGTTTTCACCACCCTTTTTCAAATTCATTTCTTCTTCAACTTCTTCTCTCTTTGTTATTATCATTCTAAAATAATGAATCAAGTATCTACTATATAATGTAATATTATTATAAATATTTTACAGCCATATTAAGTATTCTATCCATCCTTTGAATGACATGTCACCATACGTGCGTACGTACGGCTTACCGTCTCCACGTCGTGGTGTAATTGTTATTGAATATATTATTATTATTTGGATGGGTATAATAATGATGTGTAATTAATGTAAATAATAAATATAACATGATAATGATTCTGTATATAATATATACCATCCAATTAAATATTATTTTAATATCAAAAGAATGATATTGTCGCTCGTGCGTACGTACGGATTACTGTCTCCATGAACGCGATGAGATTCATTCTCCATCATATCCATTCAAGTATAATTATCATTTGATGATTTAAAAATAATGTTTAAGGACATGATATCATTATGGATATGAATAAGATACATACTATCCATGAAAAACATGGATTACGTAACAAAACATATCAAAGAAAACGTGTAAGTTAACACCTGAAACGACGATAATACTAAGATATTATTAACAAAGCAATGTTAAAAGATCATATATGAAATCGTATTAATATATATGATTCTTGTATAATTTAATAACAATTATTTCACTATTATACATGAGTTTAATCTACCCTCAACCAAGGAAAAGTACAAGGTAAGGGTTTATTTCGCAATCTCTTCATTATCTGAGGTTGTTTATACGTAATAATCTACTGGGATCTCTTTATCATCCACATCCATGTTTCTTAAAAATGTATTTCAATTTTTTTTACTATTTACAAGAATATGGGTTAAATTCATTTATACCCTTGTTTGACTTTTTATAAGAGGTTTATGAAGAAATCTTTTCGTCGTTTTCCAAAAAAGGTTCTTTTTAACATTTTCGACAGAATTAAGGTAAGAATGTTTTTTTAACTTATACGGCGGGTGCGGCTATTTTCCGCCATTATAAAATCGTCGAAGCTTCCCTTACAAGCTTATAAGAATATTTTCAAAGAAAATGTTTTATTTTATAAATATATGACTCTTAAATAATTTCAAAATTGAAAGAGATATTTCTCTAAAAAGAGTTTTGATTTCATCTATTTCAACATCCTTTGATAGATTTTACGCTTATTTGAAGTTGATTTATTATCATAAAAAACTTCTATATTGTATTAAAGGTTTTGTGATATGTTTGACTGTGGATGTGTTATTTTTATACCAGTCATGGTTTAGGGATGAAGTATTTACATTTCGTATGCTAGTTTTAATACGAATGTTTATGTTATGTTTAAACCTTTTCATATGGGAATGCATTGGAATTAATATGTGACGGGTGGAGCCTGATATAGATCCTCGATGCATCGGTAGGTCTCATGAGACAAACTAGTGTCTTGGCATAAGGCCTTGGAAAAATCTTATTTGTAGTCTTGGCACGGGGCCTTGGCTATGTGGTTATGATAGTATGGCATTATGCATTCCATCATTATGAAAGTGGTTATTGATATTGCATGTGATTATTCGATTAGTAGAATATCCATGGGAATACATAAAAGGAATTATTTCATTTTATTTTTTCCATACAATGTTGAAGTTCAAGTTTAAAAGGCTTTTTTTTAGTTATACATTGCCTTAAATGTTTATTCTTATTTATGAAAGTTTCTGCTATATTGTTATCCTTACTGGGAATTTGAGATCACCCCTTTTCTATGTTTTATTTTTCCCAGGATGTGAAGAAGTAAATTATAAATGACCTGCAGAGATATTATGAGGGGATAAGAGTGTAGACTATGGAGACTATGTTGTTGTAGTTTTCATTTTTATGATGTAATTTAAGACTTATGAATATATCTAGTGTTTCCAAGGCTACTAAACTAATCGGTATTTCGAGATTTGATCTTTCTTGTGATCATGCCAATGTTATGTAATAATGCACCGACTCTGGGTAACTGGGGCCGGGCGTTACAATAATTCATTCAAATTTAAAGTCATTTATTTTAGTATCCTTTTAATTAAAAAAGTAATGTGCCAAAATTGAGAAAGAATTTTAGATAATTATTTCATCATTAAAAAGTATAAATAAATTTCCATGACAAATAAAAATATTTTTTATTTAAAAATAATTTTTATAATTCAATATAAGTTATTTTTATCTCTATCACAAAATATTATAGATATTTAAAGCAAGAAAGTGACATTTTTGACATTATATTTACATAAAATATTATAAAGGTAAAAATCAAATAAATATGGAACCATGTTTCCATATATTCAAAAATTAGATGGAAATTACTAAAGTAAAATCACATAATAGAAAAAATTTAAATATTAGGGTCATTTTCTAGTCCTTACTATATTAATTTAACCTTAATTACTCAATTTACCCTTAATGTGGTGAAAAAATGATTATAATATCTTGAGATTCTGTAAAATATCTTTTTTAAAATTAATTTTACTTATTTTATAATTTTTTTGCATGAAATTAAAAGTTTATATTTCATTATACCCAACACCAAGATTATATTTCATTGCACATAACATCGAAATTCATCTATTACTTATGTTATGCACAATGCCGAGTCTTACCGGATAACAATATAATATTAATATTATTATTTAACATGATAGTTATTTCCTAGCCATTAGAATGGATGGAATGAATAATATTAACTAAATTATGAAAATATGGTTGAAACGTGTTTATAATTAATTCATTTTTTAAAAATTAATTTTAAATGAAAAAAACCAATCTAATATAAAGGAAATGTTTTAAAAAAACTATTTTTATGCCCACAAAGGAATTTTATCTTAATTAATTAAATTAATTTCTATTATTTAGATATATTAATTAGATTTATATACTATATATTCAACCAATTTTTTTTAATATTCATCCAATAATTTTTATAAACATAAAGTAAGAATAAAACCAATTTTAGTCATGAAAAGTTGCATTTTTCTAAAAGGTACTTTCCACCTTTTAATGGTAGAATTATTTTAAAACTAAAATTTAAAACTTTTATAAATTTTATTTTACAAATTAAACTTCTATTTTGAAATATTAATGTCAAAATTATCCTCTGGTTAATTTTTGACATTTTTCTAAAAAGTTTTGTTTTCGATGTATATTGAAAAATATTTAATTTTAATTGAAAATTGAATTTTATTCAAAATAATTTATAATTGTAAATTATAATTTGAATTTGTTTTGATGTAAAAATAGTTAATTTATAAATATATTAATACAATATAGGTCATTTTAATAATTTTCATTTTGAATTTTGATACAAAAACATTGTTAACTTTTGAACATTTTCATTTTGAAAACACGTTTCCTTGTTGCGTTTATGGGATTAGTTTTAAATTAAATTATGTGGTAGATGTGAATTTAATTTTTAAAAATTGATTCCACATTTGTAATAAAAAGAATTTATAATTTATATTATGTAAAACATAGTTTTTTCAAAAAATATTAGTGGAATAAATTAAAATTAATTAAAGTGATTAAGGTAAAAATGAGTTTACTTAGTGGTTAAAATTTAAAATTAAGGGCCCAAATGACCTAGAAACTTATATAAAACCCATTATATGGACATATATAAAGAATAAATCCTATTTTATCTAATTTGGTTCATTATTGGAGGAACATGACGTATGAGAGACATCCCAATAGTGTTTTATTTCCTGTATTTACAAGAATGCCACTCCTCCTCCACTATATAAAGGCACTCACTCTCCCCACTTATTAAAACCTATAAATCCTTTTATATCATAAAAAACGTTCCCAAATTAACCTCAAAACATAACTAATTTCATCATATAAGCTTTAATTTTTTTGTAAAGAAACCCAATTAAGGCCTTTGGTTTAATCCAAAAGGAGTTACCTGAAGAAGAGGTAAAACTAATTAGTGTTTTTTTGTTTTTTCTTGTTTCCTTATCTAATCCATTAAATTATTCTTATACCATTATATTTTAATAAAATAAGTATAATAAATATAAATATATATTTTTATGTTTATTTTATGACTTATACCCACACACACTTCCATAAAATGGGTTACTAAATCATCATTCGTGTGTACGGTGGACTACCCCCCCACGAAACGATGTCTTCGTTTTTCCTTTACCACCTCTTATGGTTGATAATTTTGATGTAAATAGTATTTATATAGGATATTTATTATATTTATGACATAATAATACCTCTTGAGTCCTTATATCTTATATACACCTTCTACATTTTATACCGTATGTGATACAATAATATTGCTCATGTGTAAGGTGGACTACCGCCTCACGAAGTGATGTGATGAATTTTTCAATAATGCGTTACATGGAAGGAAATAATGGAAAATATAATTAATATATATGATATTCATGAAATAATTATCTCTCTAGACATATAATGTATAACTCTCTTCTTACCTTTTCTCACAGTGAAAAAGTTATAATGTCGTTCATGGGTGTGTGGACTACCACCTCCTCAAAGCGATGCGAATCTTATTTTTTCATAACCAAATAAAAATAATGATATATATAAGTATATATAATTAAATAACATGTTAGTTATGATAAAATTATCATTATATAAAGATAAATGTTACTTATCTTCTTTACATGATGATAATTGAAAAGTGGGAATGCTACTCATGCATACGTACGACCTACTATCTCCATGACTATAACATTGGTTCATTTTTCATAATCATATTCCTTGATTAGTTTTAAAATAATAATTTATTTATAAATATGATGATTATTTTCTGATTATAATTCGGAATATTTCTAAATAATTAACCCTTTAACCATATTCGACCTACCAAAGTCGTTTTTGACACACAAAATGAATATGGTCCAAACACCTGACATAAATTTAAGTTATTAAGTAATTATATATAATTTGATAATAAGTTAAATAAAATTAATAATAAAATTTATAAAGGTTATAAATAAAGTAAATAATTATCATAAGTTTTTTATTAAGGAATATAAAGAGACACATGACGAATCATACTCAAGGAAAGGGAAATCGTCATAATTTCCTTTCATTGAGGCATTTTTTTTGATTTTATGCACCTATATTCTTTTATAAAGTGTATATATAGCCTGGTATAAATTTTATATAATAATTTTCTCTATTATAATTTTATTTAATGTTTTTAATGTCATTCTTTAATGGGGTTTACGATTCAAGTTTTTACTAAGTGATGAGGGGCTTTTCTTGTAAACAAATCATCTTTTAATATTTTCTTTCAAAATATCTTTCTCTTCTTCATGCATGTTTTTAAAATGAAATTTGAAATGTTTTATATGGACATAAAATATTTATAAATACCATTTTATGTCACTTTTACTTTATTTTAAGATCTATAAAGTTCATTTTATACCTCCTTTACTTTGTTTCAAAGGTTTTCAAAAGGAACCATTTTATTTGTTTTAAATGAAATGTTTTGACAAACGAAAAATGAAATGTCCTATTTTTAAAGTATAATGAAAACTAACTTTCATTACATAAAATATGTTATTTTATTTACATAATAATTTCTAATTTTACATGTTTTCTTAAATAAAAAACTATCTTTCCATTTTTTTGGGAATTTTGTTATTAAAAATGATTTTTCAAAGAAAAGGGTGTTTTGGTATTGAAAATGGGGGTTTAAAGTAAAATCATATTTTTATTTGAAAGTGTTTTTCATTTGGGTTTAAAAATAATTTTTCAAGGTGTTTTATGATGAAAGTTTTTTATTTATGATTTGGAACTTGAGCATGATATGAAATGGGTGATCCAGATACAACTTACATGAAGGGATGAGCCCCATTATAGCTCACAGGTGAGCCTGATATAAATTATACAAATGGTTGATACACATTATAGCTCATGAAAGATGGGTGAGACTGATATATATTATAGAAAGGTTTGAGCCCCATTATAGCTCATCATTGAGCCCGAAATAGCTTATACCAAGGGTGATCCCCATTATAGATCTCCAAGAAATTAGGTAATGGTAATTTTGGAAGTCAGCCATATGGTTATTCCAACTAAAAGGGTTTTGAAATGGTTTTATGCATATGATGAACTAGTCACCTAAAGGAGTTTAAATTGGTTTCTATGGGTTTTAATGATTTTATTTGAGTAAAATGCGTGTTTTTTCAATGTGTAAATGTTTTATTTCATATTATCAAATAAATTTAAAGATAAAGGTAAATGTTATATGAAATTTCATGTGTTTACTAGACTAATGGGTTTCCTTCTTTTTGTTTCTATTACTAATATTTTGTGATCATCCCACTTTTTAAATTGAACTACTTAAGAGTTAAGGATGTGTAAGGGAAAAGAAGAATTCAAGTTTAAAGTCATAGAGACTTTACAAGAAAATAAATCATTCTTTTTTATAAGGTTTATATTATAGAAAAAATGGATACTAATCAGAAGTTTTTAATTTTTATTTCATGGTTTTGTTATGTACGAGTTATGCCACATTTCTATAAAACTATAAACCTGAAAAAAATCCTCAAACATAAGAGAATGAATTCTTCACTAAAACTCAATATTATGTAGTGTTTAAGGATGAGTCCTTGTAGTTGGTATCAAAGGTCAGTTTATAAAACTTTAAAGGTTAGGATAATGTTAATAATATGCCCTTATAAGATTTTACTTTTTGTTTAAGTTGAAATGATATAACATTTTAATATTTATAAGTTGATTCATCTAAAATATGTCTCTCCAAAATGGTTTTATGTAAAGAAAATAATAAATACATAGTGGGAAGGAACTAATCGGAAAATATACTTCTAAATCAGCATCCAAAGAAGGTTATAATTGTAAGAAAATTGTTTTTTGCAATAATGTATCAATTGAAACAAGCTATAAATGGTGGTGGTATCCATTATAAAGGGTAACTTTATCAACCAAAAATGAACATGTCTATAGTGGATCATTTCATGAGGAAAATCCCCCATAATTCACTGGATCATCTGACCCTTTGGGAGCCAAATGATGGATCAATGCCCGAGGTAAGGTATTTGAATTCATGAGATTTTCAGAACATTAAAAGGTAACTATTTTAATCTATAATTTTTAAGGTGAATATGATTGATGGTATTTTTTGGTTAAGAATAAAATAGATAAAGATGAAATTTATTCCATCGAATGAGAAAAAATTAAGGATATTATTCTATATAAATATATCCCTAAGGTTGTTCGTATTAGGATGGAAAAACAATTCCGAGTATCAAGGGAAAAAGATGAAGATATGTGGTTGAATATAAAGAAGAATTCACAAGATTGTCTTGTTATTTGATTTATTTTATTCTAGACATTTATATTAAAATTAATAGATTTTACAAAGGATTAAAACCAAACTTATAAATAGCATTGGTTACCCCAGAACTTAAAAGTTATGCGAAATTTGTTCGTTATGCTTAGAAATTTGAGATGATGTTTTCTAACAGTTATGTTCTATGAGATGAAAAGAGTAATAATTGGTTAAGGTGGAAAAAATGGGGAATAAAACATATAATAATTCTATAGTTAAACCCAAAAAGTTTTCCAAGTTTAATAAAATAAATTTTGGGGAATGTATGTTTGGATCTAAAAAGTGTTACTGGTGTGGTCAGTTTGGTCTCAAGGTCTATGACTACAAATAAAAGAGTCCTAAAAAATTCAATAATGAGATGAAAAATATTGAGTTGACAATGACATTTTTTAGTTGTAATGGGTTGGGAAATTATGCTAACATGTGTCCATAGTTACTTACTCAAGGTGTAAATGTCACACTCGGTTTTTCATGTCTTTGTTTTGATCCGGTTTATTTGAAATCCCGATACTTTTATTGGGTCTTGTGTGAGATTAATGTTGAGTTTTTATGTTTTATCTATGTCTAATCACCCTAATTTGGGTTCCCCATTGCTTGTTTAGTAGTTTTGGGAGAAAGGGTGGTTACTTTATGATTTGGACCAACTGTAGGCCCATTTCCCGTTTAAAAAACAAAATTTGTTTCTTTTATAACTCCTTTGTTTTTCAACATTTTCACCCATTCCACTTATCACATGGCCTAAACTGATATATTAAAACTACCATATCCTTTTGGATCCCTTAATAATTCATAATCATGGTGAATTAGGGTTACTTATTTAGGTATTGGGCCAGCCCATTGGTCGATTTCCTATTTTAAAATAAATAATTTGTTTATTTTATATCTAATTACATATTTAATATTTTTGGTGATTACACCTCCCACCAGAAAAAAATATCCATATAATCACCCCATTTTCTATTTTCCTTCTTTGGAGCTCATAATAGTCGTGGAGTGGGGAAACATTCGCAATGTCTCTCAAATCGTTCAGAATTGACAAGGTAAATTGTATCATTCATAAATAAACCAATTATTAATCTTTTGGACACCAATATTCTTTTAATGGTTCTTCCAGACCTTAGGAGTCTCTCCAAGAAGTTTCAAGCCATTAAATTTTATCTAAGGGTGCAGGTCTAGTGGAATACGAAGAGTTTTCTAGTTGAAAAGGTAAGATTCCTTCTCCTTTATCCTCCATATTCTTCCTCCTTTCATTATTTATTGGTTTTATAATCTAACCTAGTACTATTCTACTTATGGTTCTGTTATTAAATTATTTTTTGTGGTGTTTTTATTCATTTGGTCCTAGTAGTCATAGGTTTAGGGTTTATAAACCCTGAGATGGTGATTTTGTGCGTGCGTTTCCATTACACCAAGGATTTAATGTAGGATATCCCTTGCACTTGCCTTTATTATTTAAGTTTCATCATTTTATTATTGTTAAAACCTGATATATATGTGTTTAATATTTTTTTTCAGCCTTTGGATAGTTTTCTTGGTGTTCAAAATGGTTGTTTATGCCTCTTTTTGTGAAAGGTAGTGTTGTTTTTTCAAAAAAGTGCACACCAAGTGTTTGTTTAAATGTTTCGCTATATTTCAAAACTATTTTGTGAGTTTTATAAGATTTTTTATGGTATTTTGAACATGTTAAATTATCTTGAATAAAATATGGCATTCTATTGGTGTTTTATTCCTTTTCAAGTTCTTAAAATAAATTGTTTTATTTTAAAAGGGATGCCTTATGTTCTGTAAATTGCCCGATTGGGTTTTATGTGTGATGGGTGATTTAAAAATTATTTGTTTGGATTTATAAATGAATTTTAAGAATTATAAATGGTATTATTTGGTCATTATATGGATTTACAATTTGGATTTGTTTTTACAAACAAATGGGTTTTGGTTTACAACATGTTTTGGCCCGAGTTGTCGGAAAATGGTCCGTTTCACATCCTTATGACAATGGTTGTGTTTTGAATATGTAACCTGAGTGTTTTAAGGGATTTATGAATTTCGGTTGTTGCTGTAAATGGTGTGTATACACATCCTTAAATAAAATTTAATGCATACCTTGGTGAAATGTTAGTTTTGAGAAAGGCTTAATGGCCCGTTAGACATTTGTTTTGTTTTGTAAAAATGGTTTCCATGTGTATTTCATGTTCTATATTTTTGGGAGATCTTATGGTCCATGAAAATGATTTATTAATTTTTTTTGGGGCTTCCAAATATGGTTTGTTATGTTATTTATTGGTTTTTTTCCTTAAAAGAGAATCTTTTAATGAATTTTATGTGTTAGGCCTCGTGATACTCCATGAAATTGTTTTACAAAACTTTTTAGTGGTTTATTGATTTGTGAAATAAATGTGAAGAAAGTTTATGATATTTTTGTGTTATTATGGTTTGGGAATGTAATTTTGATGTGGAAAGTGTATTTTATAATATGTGTAACTTGATTTAGCACCAAAGGGAATCTCAGGTATCTAGGTGGGAGGATGTGTACCAGTATGGTAGTGATTCTGTGGGGTTTGGCCCATGTTTCACGTAGCAAGTTTGACGATGAAAACACTAACTAAACTATGATTATGATGATGTTGGAGGAAAAATTGGTTATGGGTATGCTCCCTACTAGTGTCTCTTGTGCATGAGAACAAATATTTATTATGGTTACTTTCACCGAGGTACGAGGTACCTGGGGCTCACAATTAATTAGTACCTAGAGGTGTTCCCGTGATTTGTGTCCATTGGCTATTTTGTACTCACCATTGGCATACGGTGTGTTTGGTTGGTAAATTCAGTAGTGTGAGTTATTTATTTAAAATTGTACAATCTTTAAAGCATCCCTCACTAAAACAATTTCATTTTAATGTTGAACCTATTTGAAAAATTGTTACTTGAATTTTTGTTTATAAAACATGCAAGTTTTTTTATGATAATCATTATAGCATAGAACCTCATTTGAAAAACATACTTTTATATCTTGTATTTAAAACATGAAATTGATGTTTCTTTTATTTTAAAGGAAGTACATTGGGAATAGAATATTGGGTTAACCTACTGAGTTTTAATACTCACACCTATAGTCTTCTTCTGTTTTTAGCCATTGTGCAGGTTTCAGCTTGAGTTCGATTGCCTTGGGAGATGTGTGATCATTGTGTTAGAGAGTGACCAGTGGTGTCACATAGAGTTATTTGGTTATCAGGTTTTGTCATTTGAGTTGTTGGTTTAGTTTTACTTTTAGTTTCTTGTACAAATAATGTTTAGTTCAATTTTTATATAAATGCATTTTGGGATGTCCATTTATTTCTGATATTTGTTTGATTGTTTATATATGGGAGAAATTGTTCCCTTGTGTACTCTATTGATACCCTTGGTACTTATCACCATCCCGGGTGGATCAGGAACGCCTCTCGGGACTTGTCATGGGCTGGCCTGGGTGACCAGTTCAGGGTTAACTTGGGTTGGTTTGTGATAGTAAATCATCATGATTGGAAGCAAAAAGGTGTGTAAAAATAATTTTATACTTATACTGTTAATATTAGTCTATTTAGTAAAGTGTAGATAGTTCGAGAGAGATTAGTATTTTTTAAAGGTTGGTCCTAAGACCAATTTATTTGGTACCCATATTTTTTTTAAATAATAAAAATACCTTGGGAGACATTTATTGAATTTTTATAGATGTCTAAGGTATATATTCAAATGTTATTTAATTAAGAATACCATTAATTTTTTGGACACAAGTTTAATGGTATTGATGACCATTAGGGTTATATATTTATGGAATGATTTAGTTGTAACTTCAGATATCACTATTAAAATTTATAGATTAATGTATTATCAGGTCACATGAATGTTTAATAGGTTTTGGAATTATCTTACTATTTTCTGACCATTTTGGTTTTGGTTAATATATAAAGATAATAGGAATATATTTTTATCTTTTTTAGGATTATGTGATTTGTTATAAGTATATTCAAGTGATTTAGTAATGAAAAAATCATCTTGAATACTCATCATTTGGAGAAAAAGATGAGATTGCAGTTGAAATTGATTAAAAGATGAAATTTTTCTCATCAAGTAAGTATATTTTATTATTCTTTTAGTCGATATGGAAAGGAAATTCCTAAATTTTTTGAAAAGTATATTGATTTTTTTATCCTTGTACCTTCATTTCTAATGAACTAATGGTCTTTTCACTCATCACAGATTTATGGCTTTGAGGCCCTTACCTTTCCCTTGACCATTATAACACACCAATATTTTTATGCGATAGATTTTTTTAAATTTATTTGATGTATTGTGTTGTAAAATGCACCATGATAATAATGTGCTGTATGAAACACTGAATTAGCATGCGGTATACACAACACTATGCTTTTCTTGTGTTACACAAAATTTCTAATTATTTTGATAGAATTTATTTCACACAAGACTGAGTTTAATCGAGTTTATAAATAATAAAATCACTCTTAATAAATTTTATTAATGAAATAAATATTTAATATATTTAGTCTAATGTTTAAAATTTATATTATATGATTTCTATACATGATATTAGAACGAAATCAATTTTTCAGATAAAAGAATTTTTTTTTTCAAAAAAATAAAATTTTTCCGCCTTTTGATGATGAAACCATTTTAAATATATTTTTGACACTTTTATAAATTATATTTGTAAAAATAAAATTTTAATTTGGAAGTGGGATGAAAACTTTAATTTGGATGAATTTTTTATATTTTTCTGATAACTTTCCATTTTTGGTGAATAATAAAAATACACAAAATTTTAATTGAAAACAAATTTTTTCATGGAAATAATTTCTAGGGTTAAATTATATCATTGAATAGTTTTAAAGTATTTAAATAATATATTTTTATCAGTTAATATAAATTTGGTCAATAAAATTAATTTTACCATGAATTCTGATGTAAAAACATTTAAATCTTTTGAAATATTTTAACTTTTTAAACACATTTTTCATTCAAAAAATGGGACTAATTTTAAATTAAGTAATTAAAATTCTGTGTTTTTAATTTTAAAAAATGAATTCCCTATTTATAATTAGTAGGTACAAATTAATTTAATAGCATTATTTTAGTTTTGGTCATTATAAATAACAACTTTAGTATTTTTTGTTAATATAGTAAAAAGGTAAATTGGGTAATTATGGGTAAATATAATATTATAAAATTACCTTAACACTTGTAATAATATGATTGGATGAGTGATTTTTGATATAAACCATCCTTAGATCTAAATTATTCCCTTTAGAATCCACTTGGATGATATTATTACATTTAATATATTTTAATTAAAGAACAGTTAAATCTGTGTCACTCAAATTTTAATAAAAAAATTATTTTTTATATAAGGTTATAAAGAAGATAAATTTAATTATAAATTCTTATTTGAAATATAAATAGTTTTATTTATCATGGTAATTTATTTTTAATTTTTAGAAAATAAATAACTACCTTAAAGACTTATACTTTGATGATGTAAAAATTAATTAATTGATTTGAAATCGATAGAACATTTTTTATTAGAATTCTAATAACCATAAAAATAATAAAACACTTAAAAAATTCTTATTATTTGATTATATTGTGACCATAATCATCTAAGGGTCTATTTATTTACCATTTTGTGGCATATGGAAGAGATAATGACACTTATATTATTTTATTTAAAGTGATGTTAAGGTTGTCATATTCATAATTTATTAAGTATAACAGTTTTAATGTTATATTTTCCATATTCTAAATTCTAATACAAGTATTATTATGAAATATAGTATTTTTATCTTCATCATAGTATTTTATTTATAATTTTTACCCAATAAATAAGTTTATTAAATAGTTACATAAAACGGAAGAAGTAATTATTTTATTAATGGAAATATCAAATTAATGTTATTAAAAAAATAAAATAATTATAATTTTATATTATTAATAATTAAAATTATCTTTATTGATGACCTAAAACCCATATGGATATAAAAAAAATATTTTTTTGCGGATAAAATCTTATCTTGGCATTTGTAAAAATCCATGAATTGAATAGTGTTAAAATTGAAATTATTGTTTTTTTGGCAAAACAATATTTTATTAAATTATTTAAAAACTATATTTTTTTTAAAATATATAATAATTATGATATGGTCGGAAATTATATAAATTATTTATTTATGATTCAATATTTCACCCTTTATTATTGAAATAATTATTACCCTAGTTAAAATGAAAAAGAATAACTAATTGTTAAATTAAAATGATCAGGCTTAAATTTACATAATAACTGGTAAAAAATTTATTGGCTGATTATATTAAAAACCTAAATCACATCATCTTAGAAAATGGGAAATTTTTTAGGTTTTTGAGTGGGGTTTTATTTTATTATAACTTAATATTTTTGAGGTTTTCAAAACTACCCCTCACCTCAATTATAAAAGGGAACCTCCTTTATCACCTCTTCACTTTACTTTGAGACTTCAAGATCAGCCATAACATAAAGATTTACCTTATTAACTTCCTTAGTCACATTATATAGGTTTTCTTTTTATTTTTAAAATACCAACACTAGTTCCTTTAAGAGGAGATCTAGAGGGAGCTCGTCGAAGAAGAGGAAATCTCCTCTACTGATTCTTTCAAATTATTTATTCTTCTACATCCTCTTCATGAGTTGTTCCCATTATAAATTAATAAATCTAGTAAAAATTTTATAATTGAATTTTATAAAGATTATGGAATTAAAATATTCAACATTATATCTAGCCTAAGAAAAATGAAATCACCACTCGTGTATACGTACGTCTTACCATCTTCAGGCCGTGGTGTAATCTGTTTTCACCACCACATGACTTGGATGGGTATAATGATGGAAATAATAACTATATATTATTATTATAACCCATTTTTTTCTTTAACTATATATTTACCATCCACTTAAATACTATTTAACAATTAAAGGAATGATATCATCACTCATGCGTACGTATGACCTACCATCTCCACGATGCGATGTGACTCATTCAACACGATATCCATTAAAGAATGATTATATAAATGTAATTAGTTAATAATATGGTATATAATATATTCATATCATTTTTTAATGATATAAATATAACCTAAGAAGTAGAATTGTATATTATTCAACAAAACATGCATAAGAACATAAAGCATTCAACAACCAAATAACAAGTAACAATGAAATGTTACTAGTCAATAGATGATAGTATGATCATATATGATATCATAAAAATATATATGATTCTATAATAAGTCAATGAAATGATTTAAATCACTATACATGAGGTTCAGATATATAAAAAGGATAGCATACCAAAGTTAAGGGATAATTTCTCAATCTCATTATTATCCGAGATTGTTTATAGGTAAGTATTTACTAGGGTATATTTATCATTCACGCCCATGTTTCCTAAATTTGTAATATTATATCTGTTCTTATAAATTTTTTTAAATTCAGTTTTACCTATTGGTGAATTTTTATTAAATGGTATGAAAGGAATATTTTTTATTTATTCGATACGAGGTACTTTTTGACTTTTCTGAAAAAAGTACAAGGATAATGTTTTTTAACTTATACAGAATGAATGGATTTTAAATCTTACTAAAAAATTATTTACATGAAGATTACTCTATAATATTTCAATTTTATTTTCAAATAAATTCTTTTCTTTTAAAATTGTGTGGCATTTTGGGAATAGAAAACGTTTTTGAAGAAGAAAGGATATTTTGCTTAAGAATTAATTTCAAGTGTTTTATCAATAGTATTTTCCATATAATATTTAGGATATGTTTCAAGTATACTATCCCTATTATTCTTATGGTTAATTATTTTTATGATGGAATTATATTTATGAAATCCATTTATTTTACATGGATTATATTATGAAGGAATGATGTTTAATAAACCCATTTTATTCCTTGGGTTATGCTAAAAAGAATTATTTATGTTTTTGTGGAACAAATATGTATGGTTTTTATTATGTAATGGTTAGAACCTATATATACCTTTAATTAATTGGGTAAAGATTTATATTTCATGATAAAGAAATGACTGGAATGACAAGTAAATCTAGTTCAGTAATATAGGGCTGGAATAATAAGTAAATCTAGTTCAGTAATATAGGGATGGAATGAGGAGTGAACTCAGTTCAGTAATGGACATTGCCCGCTATGATGGTCTTGTAAATGAGCCTTGGATAACATGGAAATGATTTTATATTATTACGTTCTTTCCCCAATTCCATGATTTATGCAAATGTCATTTTATCATGATTTATCTTCCTTTATGATTTATTCTTTACATACTACCAAGATTTATTTCATGACTCTGGATTTTGATATTCAAAATTTATGTTCATGTTTTTAAATTCTTATATTTGTGTTTTGATTGATTTTATAAATGTTTACCCTTAACGATCATTTGATATCACTCTTTTTATGTTTTCTTTTCCATAGTATATACAGAAAGGTTTTAGGTAGAAAAACTAAAGGGGATAATCTTTACGGGAGATTTTGAAGATCTTTCACCAAGTTAGAAGAATGCATTCCAAGTTTCCAAAGACACTAAACTAATATGGTATTTGTGTGTATATTTGTGAAATGTAATAAGTATTATGAAAAATAGATATAATTTCCAATCTTTAAATTCTTGGGTCATTAGAGTTGGTATCAGAGTGAAGGTTTGTTTAACCTTTGGAAACTAGGATATATAAACTTTACTGAGATCCCTATAGATATTTCTAAGGATATATTCAAGGATGAACCTAAGGACAAGTCTTACTATAATTTATAGTCCTAGAATTATGGTAACTATGAAGAATGACCTATTATTAAGTTTAATATGTTAGATATTGAAAGGAACCCCCTTGATTATGTTGTTTTCCTAGTATGATTTTTGTCTCTCACATTATTCTTTTTGGGTTTTAGGCAATGGCTAGAACTCGAAAGAGATGTGTTAATGATCAATGTAGTGGGTAATTTAATTATTTTCCTACGAAAAAACCAAATGTTATGTGAGGTTAAATGAAAAATATTATCAGTATACTTACATAGGCTATGAATCATTTTGGACTTCCAAATAACCAGAGAAGGGAACAACATTCTGTTGTGTCCTTCACGAGTTAACATCCACCTTCTTTCAGTGGGTATTCTAATCCACTTATTGATGAACAATGTATTAATAAAATTGAAAAGATATTTAACATCCTTCACTGTTTAGAGCATGAAAAAGTAATTTTATTTTTTTTATCGTTTAAAGGAGAAACAGAACAATGGTGTACTCTAATCAAGAATAGAAGGAAGCATGATGAAATCGAATCAATGGAATGGGACGAGTTCAAGAAATTGTTTTTTAATAATTAATTTCATCGTATTCTACTAATAAAGATAGAAAATTTGTACCTTGAGATTAAGAAAAAAGATGATGAATCTGTTGGTATATATGAGTAAAATTTTACAAGACTTGCAAGGTATGCCTCTAGCTTTATCATCCTACCTAAAAGTAAAGTTGATCGATTATTTAGTGGCTTAAAACCAAGTCTTTGAACAGAGTTAGATATAAGATACTTTAGTAGATATGGAGATATTTCATGTTTTTCAATCAAGATAGAAATATAATTTGGTGTTACATATCAATCTCATGATTTTGACAAGAAATAAAAGATAAAGTTCAAGGGAAAATCTCAAAATAATGGTGAATAGAAGATGAGTGTTTCCTTATTCTCAAAGTATGTAATATAGCATGGTGGATATTTTCTTAAAGGGACTAGAAAATGTTTTGAGTGTGGAAAATAAGGTCATCGGGTAGATGAGTGCCGAAGTAATAGAAAAAACATAGCTAATAATTCAAATAGAGAAAAGGCTATAATGAATTTACCACCCACACTTCAATGTTACAAGTGCAAGGAAATGGGGTATTATGCCAATAAATGATCTATTACAAGTGTTATTGATGATAATAAATTTCAAAAACCTATTAAGGCCAAAGGTAAAGTAAAATAACATGCGATCACTATTGGTGATGTTGAGTATGATAATGAAGTGGTTTAATTATTGAGTGTTTACTTAATAGAATTATAGAATAATGTTGTAGAATCTATTTTATAGTATAATATAATATTGAAATATCCTTGTATTGGTCCATTGTAGTTTTCCATAAATATATGGTACTAGTAAACATTAAAAGTGTTTGATTTTTTTTTGTAAAACACATGATATGTTCATAATGATGGGATGAGGAGATAATGAGATGTTTGATTGTATTAATTACCTTATGACTGATGAAGGACAAAGTGATATCATGGCTTGATTAGATAGAATTTTTTGGATTTTTGGTAAAGTGTTAATTTTTGAAAAAATGCATGTTATCACTATGGTTATATGGTAATTTGTGTTATTACCATGTTTCAAGAGAATACACAATTAAGGTATTCACATGTTTGGAATGTGACAACCACGAACTACCTTATTAGATATGGGAGATAAATGTTAAGCTGATTTAGTTCACCTCTATCTAAATTTTTGTATTTTCATATTTTAAAAGGATTGTAAGGTTATAAATTTATGGAAATTCTAAGTTAAACCTCAGATGACATTTTTTAGAATAAAGTCTTATCACACCATAGGTGGACTTATGCATATTTGATAACTTGTACTAACCTTATTGTGATAAAAATAGATGGGATGACATATCATTAAATTTATGGACTACATGATCTTCTAATTATTTAAGAATTCTAAATTCAACTTAATTTCATTGAATAATATTTGAAGTCTAAATTTTTCAAGGAATGACTAAAGGTGTGATTGTACTAAAATCATGTAAGTATTTCTTCTCATGTTCTTCAACTTTAGGGAGAGGATCTTGAAAACAATTTTTTTTATCCTAGTACCTTCATATCTGATGAATTTTATGGCCCCTTAGATCATCACATATTTATGTTTTTGTGATTGTTAACTTTTTTTATAACCATGTTCTCTATCAATATTCATCAGAACTTGATAGTTAGATATCTCTTACATATCCATGTTTTCACTTCTCACCTATGTTATCCTATGTGGAAACCCAATGATGAGTTACTTTAGGTAACCATTATATTTATAAAATTCCTTTTTTTAAAATGAAGTTTTAGTATTCCTTTTTATGATGTGGGTTTCAAAGAAAAAGAAACATTCAAGTATTTAAAATTTTATAACCAAGATGAATTTTGAGGGTGAAATTTATTTTAAGGGTGGTAGAACGTAACACCCCAAGATTTTTATGAGATATATTTTTTTAATTTTATTAATGTGCTGTGTTTTAAACTACACCATGATAATATTATGCTATATGAAACACCAGATTATCTATTGATATAGACAACACTATTCTTGGATTATGTTACACAAAATTTCTAATTATTTTGATATAATTCATTTCACAAAACACTGAGTTTAATCAAGTTTATAAAATAATAAAATAAATCTTGATAAATTTTATTAAAGAAATATATATTTAATATATTCATTCTAAGGCTTAAAATTCATATTATATGTTTTTTTAGACATGATATAAGAAAAAAAAAATCAAATTTTCATATATAAGATGTATTTTTTTCAAAAAAAATGAAATGTTACCGCCTTTTAATAGAGAATCCATTTTAAATGTAGTTTTGAAACTTTTATAAGTTATATTTGAAAAAATAAACTCCTTATTTAGAATTGGGACAACTAAATTTTGTTTTGATGAATTTTTTTATATTTTTCTGAAAACTTTCAATTTTTGATGAATAATAAAAATACACTAAATTTTAATTAATAAAACTTTTGTAATCGAAATGATTTATATGGTTAAATTATTTTATTTAATGGTTTTAAAAGATAAATATAATATATTTTTATCAGTTAATATAATTTTGGTCATTGACATTAATTTTTTAATGAATTTTGATGTAAATAAATTTCAATATTTTGCAATGTTTTTAACTTTTAAAACCCATTTTACTTCTAACAACGGGATTAATTTTAAATTAATTAATAAAACTGACATGTTTTGATTTTTTAAAAATGGATTCCATATTTTTAATCAGTAGGTCTGAATTATTTTAATATCATTATTTTATTTTTTTTCATTATGAATAGATAATTCATTAATTTTTATTAATAATGTAAAAAGTTCAATCAGGTAATTAAGGGTAAATATAATATTATATAATTACCTTAATACTTGTCCTAATATTATTGGATGATTCCCTGGGTCTAAATGATACCCTTTGGAAGCCACTTGGATGAGATTAGGGCATTTAATATATTTTATTTGAAGAAAAGTTAAATATGTCTCACTCAAATTTTAATAACAATATCATTTTTTATATAAGGTTATACAGAAGATAAATGAGATTATGAATACGCATTTTAAATATAATTATTTATTATTTATCATGGTAATTTATTTTTAATTCTTAGGAAATAAATAATAACCTTAAATACTTATACTTTTATGATGTAAAAATTAATTAATTGATGAGAAATCAATAAATTTTTTATTAAAATTATAATAACCATTAAAAGACCCAAACACTTAACGAATTATTATTGTTCAAGGATATCTTGACTATAATCTTCGAAGATTTGAGTTATTGACCATTTTAATCCATATGGAAGATATTGTGACACTTATATTATTTTATTTAAAGTGATGTTAAAGTTGTCACATTCATAATTTAACATGTATAACATTTTTAATGTTGGATTTTAAAAAATATAAATTTGATTGCAATAATTATTATGAAATATATTTTATTTATCTTTATCAAACTATTTTATTTTTAATTTTTACCCAAAAAATAAATATATTAAATATTTACAAAAAGATGATGTAGTAATTACTTTATTAATGAAAATATCAAATTAAGGTTATTAATAATAATAATAATAAAATTTAAGATAATTAATAAGTAAAATGATTTATATATAATATCTAGACTTAATAGGGATATAATAAAATATTTTTTTGAGGATAAAATCTTATCTTGATATTTTTAAAAATCTATGAATTGAATAATGTCAAAATTGACACAATTGCTGTTATGTCAAAACAATATTTTATTAAATTATTTAAAAACAATAAAACATTTCTAAAAATATATAATAATTATGATATGGTATAAAATGATCTAAATTTTTTATTTTTGATTTAATATTTTACCCTTTTAATATTGAAATAATTATTACCCTAGTTAAAATGAAATAGAATAACTAAGTGTTAAATTAAAATGATAAAATTAAATTGACATAAAAACTAGTCAAAAATTTATTGGTTAATGAGATTAAAACCCTATATCATCTCATATTCTAAATTGGAACATTTTTGAGGTTTTTTTGTGGTTTTATTTTATTATAAATTAATATTTTTGAGGTTTCCAAAAGTACCCCTCACCTCAATTATAAAAGGGAACCTCATTCCTCACCTCTTCACATAACTTTGAGCATTGAATCTCAGACATCCCCTACCCATTTCTCTTATAAACATCCTTAGTCACATTCGAGAGGTTTCAGTCTTCTCAAAATACCAACTCTAGTACCCTTAAGAGATCTAGAGGGAGCTCATCGAAGAAGAGGTAATATCCTCTACCGATTCTTTCAAATTATTTATTCTTGTACTTCTTATTAATGAGTTGTTTACAATATAAATTAATGACTCCAGTATGAATTGTATAATGAGATTTTATTAAGATTATGGAACAATAATATTCCACCTTCTATCCATCCTATAAAAAATAAAATCACCTTGAGTGCGTACATATGGATTACCGTCTCCACGCCGTGGTGTAATATGTTTTTTACCACCACATTACTTGGATGGGTATAATAATGGAAATAATAAATATGTATGATTATTATAATAATATATTTATTCTGGAACAATATATATATACTATCCAATTCGATAACATTTCATAATCAATGGAATGATATCATCACTTGTGCGTACGTACGACCTACTGTATCCACGATACGATGTGATTAATTCTACATGATATCAATTAAATCATGATTATATAAATGTAAATATTGAATAAATATGGTATATATTATGTTCATATAATTTTTTAATGATATAACTAGGTCCTAATAATGATAACCAGATCTTATTCGATAAAATATGCATAATAACATAAAGAAGTTAATGACCGAATAATGAGTTACAATGAAATGTTCCTAACTAACGAATGATAATATGATCATATATGAAATCATAAAAATGACTATGATTCTTTAATAAGTCAATGAAATCATTTTAATCATTATACAGGATGTTCAGATACATACAAAGGATGGCAGACCTAAGGTAAGTGATAATTTCACAGTCTCATTATTATCTGAGATTGTTTATATGTAAGTATTTAATGGGATATATTTATCATACACATCCATGTTTCCTAAATATATAATATTACTTATATTCTTATAAAATTGTTTAAATTCAATTTTACCCATTGGTTAATTTTTATTACATAGTATGAATTGAATCTTTTGTCACTATTCAATACGAGGTACTTTTTTGACTTTTCTAAAAAAAGTACGAGGAGAATGTTTTTTTAACTTATACAACATGAACAGATTTTTACATATTCATAATGCCTTATTTACATGAAGCTTACTCTACAATATTTAAATTTTATTTTCAAATAAATTCTTTTATTATAATTTTTTTGGGTTTTTGATAAAATAAAATGTTTTTAATAAGAAAAGATATTTTACTCAGTAATTAATTCAAGTGGTTTATTAAAATTATTTTCCATCTAATATTAAGGATATGTTTCAAGTATAACATCCCTATTATTTTTATAGTTAATTATGTTTTTTTATGGACTGATATTTATGAATTCCATTTGTTTTACATGGATTATGTTATGAAGGAATTATGTTTTAGTAACCCATTTTATTACTTGGGTTATACTATGATGAATAATTCTTGTTTTTGTGGAACACATATGTATAGTTTTCATTATGCGATGACTGGGACCTGTATCTACCACCAATGCATTGAGTAAAGATTTATATCTCATGAGATAGACATGACTCTAATGGAAATTAAATTCAGTTAATTAATATAGGTCTTTAATGATAAGTAAATCTAGTTCTTTAATACAGGGTTGGAATGAGGAGTGAACTCGGTTCAGTAATGAACTTTTTTCTCTATTATGGTCTTGGAAATGATCCTTGGATAATATGGAAATTATTTTCTATGATTATGTACTTTCTAAAATTTCATGGTTTATTCCAATACTATTTTATCATGGTTCATGTTACTTTATGATTTATGCATTACGTACTGCCAATATTTATTTCATGACTCAAAATTTTGATATTCAAAATTTATGTTAATGTTTTTACATTCTTATGTTTATGTTTTTTTTGATGTTCTCCATGTTTAATCTTACCGAGCATTTGAGCTTACCCTTTTTATGTTTTCATTTCCCTCAGATATAAGGAAATGTATTAGGTTGGCAAACTATAGGGGAAGATCTTTAGGGAGATGTTGATGATCTTATAACAAGTTAGAATAATGTGTTCTATGTTTACAAAAACACTAAACTAATACATTCCTTGGGAGTCTATTTGTGTAATGTATTAAGTATTTCTAAAAATAAATTTAATATCCATTTACATCAAGCTTGTTTCGTTAGAGTTGGTATCATATCGAAAGTTTATTTAACCTTTGGAAACTAGTATGTGAAAACTTTAGTGGGATACCAAGAGATATTTCTTAAGATATGTCATGGGATATCCCTAAGGATAAGTCTTACAATCGGTTATAGTCCTAGAATTATGGTAACAATAATAAATAACCTAGGATTAAACCTAAGATGTTATAAATTGAAAGTAATCCCCCTTGATTATATTGTTTTCCTAGTTTTATTTTTTCCTCTCACACTATTCTTTTTAGATTTTGATAATAGATGGAACATGAAGGAGCCGTGTTAATGATAAATGTAATGACTGTCATCCTGAACAATGAAATGTTATGGGAGTTGGAATGAATAATATTATCACTATACTTAAATAAGTTATGAATCCTTATGGACTTAAAAATTATTAGAGAAGGTAATAACATTATGTTGAGTCCTTCATGAAGAAACATCCATGTTCTTTAAATGGGTCTTCTGATCCACTTTCTGATAAACAATGGATCAGTACCATTGAGAAGACATTTTCCATCCTTCACTGTTCAGAAAAAGAAAATCTCATTTTGGATGTTTATCATTTAGAAGGTGAAGAAGACCAGTAGTGGAATCTAATTAGGAATACAAGGAAAAAAGATAAAGTTGAATCCATGGAATTGGACGAGTTCAATAACTTATTTTACAAGACTTTCAAGGTATGCTTCTGGCATTATCATCCAACCTGAAATTAAATTTGATTGATTATTTAGTGGCTAAAAACCAAGTCTTTGAAGGAAGTTAGCTATAAGAGACTTTAGTATCTATTTAGAGATTTTGCATTGTGCTATCAAGGTAGAAATAGATGTTTTTGTTACATATTAATCTCATGGTTTTCACAATAAATGAAAGATGGAGTTCAATGGAAAATCTCAAAACAATGGTGAAATGAATATGAGTGTTTCTATATGCTCAAAGTGTGGAAAGAAGAATGATGGATATTATCTTAAAGGGACTATAAAATGTTTAAAGTGTAGAAAAGAAGGTCATTAGGTAGCTAAGTATGAAAGTAATGGAGAAAAATGTAGCTAATGATATGAATAGAGAAAAGTTTACATAGAATTAACCACCCACAATTTAATGTTACAAGTGTAAGGAAATGGGAAATCATGCCAATAAATTCCCTAATTAAATTTTTATTAATGATGATTGAAATCAATAACCTATTAAGGCCAAATTCAAAAGCAAATCACATGCAATCACTTTTGGAAATGTTGAGTATGATAATAAAGTGGTAGAATGATTGGGTTTATATGTAATGGGATTCTAGAATAATGTTATAGAATATATTTTATAGTATTATGGAATATTTAAATATCGATTTATTTATCAATTATGGTTTTCCATAAGTATATGGTACTAGTAACCGTGAATAATGATTGAAATATTTTTGGAAAAAACATGATATGTGCATAATGATGGGATAAGAGGATAATGAGATGTTTCACAGTATTAATGACCATATAACTGATATATGGACAAAGTGACTTCATGACTTGAGTATATATATTTTTTGGAATTTTTGGTAGGTGTAAACAGTTAATTTTTTACAACATGCATGTTATTACAAAGGTTTTATGGTAATTCCTGTTATTACCATGTTTCAAGATAATACACGATTAAGGTATTCACATATTTGGAATGTGACAACAAATAACTGCCTTATGAGAAATGGGAGATAAATGTTAATCCAATTTAGTTCACCTCTATCTAAATTTTTTGATTTTAAACTTTTAGAAGTATTGTAAGGTAATAAATTTATGGAAATTTTAATTTAAACCTTGGATGACATTTTTTAGAATAAAGTCTTATCTCACTATAGGTAGACTTATGCATTTTTGATATCTTGAGCTAACCTTTCAATGATAAAAATAGATGGAATGCCATATCATTCAATTTATGGACCATATGATTTGGTAACACTTTTGGAATGACTAATTAAAATTAATTTATTTCAACAATATATGAATTAGAAATTGTTCATGGAATGACCAATGGTGAGATTGTGCTGAAATAAAGTAAGTATTTCTTCTCATGTTCTTCAACTTTAGTTAAAGGATCATGAAAAAAAATAATTTTATCCTAATAACTTCTTATCCAATGAATCAGTTGGTCCCTTAGATCACCACATATTTATAGATTTTTTATTGTTAACTTTTTCCTAACCGTGTTCTTTTTTACTTTCTATCTGAACTTGATAGTTAGATTTATCTTCCATATCCATGTTTTTACTTCTCACCTATGTTCTTCTATGTGGAAACAAAGTGATGAGTTACTTTGGGTGACCATTCTATTTCTAACTTTAATTTTTAAAAACAAAATTTTATTATTAATTTTTACGATGTGGGTTTTTATGGAAGAAACTTTCATGTATTAAAACTTTTATAACCCAGACAAAATTTAAGGGAGAAATTCATTTTAAGGGGGGTATAATGTAACACCCCGATATTTTTATGAGATAATTTTTTTAATTTATTTGATATTTTATTTTTAAAGAAAACCATTATAATTTTTCACTATACAAAACCCCATTTTAGCTTGTGGTATACACAACACTATGCTAGGATTGTGTTACACAGAATTTCTAATTATTTTGATAGAATTTGTTTCACGGAAGACCGAGTTTAATCTTGTTTATAAAATAATAAAATAACTCTTGATAAATTTTATTAAGGATATATATAAGTAATATATTCAATATAATATTTAAAATTCATCTTATATGTTTTCTAGACAAGATATAATAACATAATCATTTTTTTAGATAAAATAAGTTTTTTTTTTCAAAAAAATGAAACTTTGCCATTTTTTGATGGAGAAACCATTTTAAGTACAGTTTTGACACTTTTATAAGATAAATTTGAAAAAATAATCTCTTTATTTGGAAAAGGTATGTAAAAATTTAGTTTGGATGAATTTTTGATATTTTTCTGATAACTTTCAAGTTTTGATCAATAGTAAAAATACACAAAATTTAAATTGAAAACAACTTTTTCCATTGAAATAATTTATATGGTTAAATTATATTATTGAATGGTTTTAAAGTATAAATATAATATATTTTTATGATTTAATATAATTTTATTCATTGAAATTAATTTTACTATGAATTTTGATGTAAAAACATTTCAATATTCTCCAATGTTTTCACTTTTAAAACCCATTTTACATTCTGTCAACATGATTAATTTTAAATTAATTAATCCAACTTCTGTGTTTTTAATTTTAAATAATAGATTCCATATTTTTAATTAGAAGGTCCAAATTATGTTAATAGAATTATTTTATTTTTGGGCATTATGAATAGTAACTCCAGAAATTTATATTAACATGGTAAAAAGGTAAATATAGTAATTAAGGATAAATATAATATTATTGAATTACCTTAACAATTGTATTAATATGATTATATGAGTGTTTTTTGACCTAAACCATACTTGGGTCGAAATAATACCTATTGGAAGCCACTTTGATGAGATTAGAACATTCAATATATTTTATTTAAAGAAAAGTTAAATATATATCACTCAAATTTTAAAAACTAAATAATTTTATATAAGGTTATATAGAATATAAATTATATTATAAATAATAATTTGAAATATAAAATGTTTTTCATAATCATGGCAATTTATTTTTAACTTTTAGGAAATAAATAATTACCTTAAATACTTATACTTTAGTGATGTAAAAATTAATTAACTGATGAGAAATCATTAATTTTTTTATTAAAATGATAATGAACATAAAAATACCAAAACACTTAACTAATTATTATTGTTAGAGTATCTATCAACCATAATACTATAATGTTTTAGTTATTGGGCATTTAGTTCCATATGAAAGAGATTGTCACACTTATATTATTTTATTTAAAGTGTTGTTAAATTTGTTAGATTCATAATTTAATAAGTATCAAATTTTTAATGTTCGATTTTACATAATATAAATTATAGTAAAATTATTATTCTAAAAGATAGTAGATTTATCTTTATCATAGTATTTTTTTTTTAATTTTAAACTGAAAAATAAGTATATTAAATAATTACACAAATCTGATGTAGTTATTTTATTAATGGAAATATCAAAATAATGTTATTAAAAAAATTAAAAAAAATAAAAGTTTAAATAATTAATAAGTCCAATTATTTTCATAGATGAACTAAACCCCTTAGATATATAATACAATATATATTTTTAAGACAACATCTTATATTGATATTTTTAAAAATCCATGTATTGAATAATGTCAAAATTGACACTATTGTTGTTTTGTCAAAAAAGTATTTTATTAAATTATTTAAAAGTAATAAAACAGTTTTTAAAAATGTAGAATAATAATGATATCATCTAAAGTGATTTAAATTATTTATTTATTATTTAAATTTTTACCCTTTTAATATTGAAATAATTGTTACCATAGTTAAAATGAAATAGAATAACAAAGTTCTAAATTAAAATGATAAGGTTTAAATTGACATAAAAACCTATCCAAAATTTATTGATTTGTGAGATTACAACCCTATATAATATAATATTCATAATGGGGAAATTTTTTAGTTTTTTTAGTGGGGTTTTATTTTGTTATAAATAAATATTTTTGAGGTTTCCAAAAGTACCCCTCACATCAATTATAAAATGGAACATCCTCCCTCACCTCTTAACTTTACTTTGAGACTTCAAGATAGGACATACACTGCCCATTTTAGTTATCAAATTCCTTATTCACATTCTATAGGTTATGGTATTCTCAAAAAACCAACTCTAGTGCCCTTAAGAGGAGATCTAGAGGGAGCTCATCGAAGAAGAGGTAATATCATCTACCGATTCTTTCAAATTATTTCTTCTTATACTTACTATTCATGAGTTGTTTCCATTATAAATTAATTATTATAGTATAAATTTTATAATAAGATGTTATTAATATTATGTAATAACAATATTACACCTTATGTCTATCCTACAAAAAATGAAATCACCACACTTGCGTACGTTCAGTTTACCATCTCCACGCCATGGTGTAATTTGTTTTCACCACCACCTAAATTGGATGGGTATAATGATGAAAATAATAACTATATATTATTATTATTAAATTTTATTTATATTTTAACAATGTATAAACCATCCACTTTGATACCATTTCATAATTAAAGGAATGATATCATCACTCATGCGTATTTACGACCTACCGTTTCCAAAATACGATGCGATTTATTCTACATGATATCAAATAATGTATGATTATAAAAATGAAAATAATGAATAAATATGGTATATATTATGTTCATATAAGTTTTTAATGATATAAATATGACCTAAGAAGGATAATTAGAGCTTATTTGACAAAACACACATAAGAACATAAAGTAGTTAATAACCGAATAACGAGTAACAATGAAGTGTTACTAACCAAAGGATGATACTGTGACCATATATGATATCATGAAAATGAATATTATTCTTTTATTACTCAATGTAACAATTTAATTCATTATACATGATATTTGGATATATATAAAGAATAGTAGACCTAAGGTAAGGTATAATTTCACAATCTCATTATTATCCTAGATTGTTTATACATAATATTTACTAAGGTATATTTATCATCCATGTCAAGAGTTCATCAATATATAATATTATTTATATTCTTATTCAATTTTTTAAATTCAATTTTACCCATTGGTGAAGTTTTATTAAACGATATGAAAGGAATATTTTTTTATTATTCTATATGAGGTACTTTTTGACTTTTCTGACAAAAGTACGAGGATAATGTTTTTTTAACTTATAAAACATGAACATACTTTTACATATTCATAACACATTATTTACATAAAGATTCATCTACACATTTTTAAATTTTATTTTATAATTAATTCTTTTCTTTTAAAATTGTGTGGTATTTTGAGAAAAGAAAATATTTTTGAAGAATAATGGATATTTTCCTCAAGAATTAATTTCAAGTGTTTTATGAAAATTATTTTCCATCTAAGATTAAGGATTTGTTTCAAGTATGGTATCCCTATTATTTTTATGTTTAATTATGTTTATTATGGAATTATATTTATGAAATCTATTTCTTTTACATGGATTATGTTATGAAAAAATAATGTTTAAAAACCCATTTTATTCCTTAGGTTTTTCTATGATGAATGATTTATGTTTTTTTGGGACACATATGTATGGTTTTCATTGTGTGATGGGTGGGACCTATATACCCCTCCAATAAATTGGGTAAATATTTATATCTCATTAGATTTACATGAATGGAACTAAAAGTAAATACGGTTCAGTAATATAGGTCTGGAATGACAAGTAAATCTGATTCAGTAATACAGGGATGGAACGAGGAGTAAACTCAGTTTAGTAATAAAATTTTTCTGCTATGATGGTCTTGGAAATGAGCCTTGGATAATATGGAAATGATTTTATATTCTTATGTGTTTTCCAAAATTCTATGATTTATGATAATGTTATTTTATCATGGTTCATGTTACTTTTTGATTTATGCCTTACGTACTGCCAAGATTTATTTCCTGACTCATGATTTTGATATTCAAAATTTATCTTCATGTTCTTACATACTTATGTTTTTGTTTTGTTTGATGTTCACCATGTTTAACTTTACTTATCATTTGATCTCACCATTTTTATATTTTCTTTTCCCCAGGATATAATAAAAGGTTTTAGGTAGGAAAACTAAATGAAAAGATCTGTATAGGATATGTTGAAGATCTTTCACTATGTTAGAAGAATGTGTTTCAAGTTTCCAAAGACACTAAAATAATATGGTCCTTAGGTGTCTATTTTTTTAATGTATTAAGTATTCCAAAAAATAAATATAATGTTCATATACGTTATTCATGGGTTATTACAATCATTCAATTTTTTGTGATCAATGATCTAAATAACTTTCCATCATTATTTATACCTTTCCTCTATTTATAAATATTTATTACCCTCATATGTGCTATTATTTAGAAATTTGGAATGTGTTATTCCAGATAAACTTAATATAACCTTTTATTTCTTATCAATAAAATATTTTATTATCCTTTTTTATGATGTGGGTTTCAATGAATGAATTTATAGAATGTAAATCCTTTTCTAACCAAGATGAATTTCGAGGGTGAAATTAATTTAAATGGGGATAGGATGTAACATCAGAAGATTTTATGAAATATATTATTTGAAATTAATTTAAATTCTTAGATATATTTAGATTACATGAAAAAATTATTTTGTCTTTAGTTACACATAAGACCAAGTTAATCTTGTGTTGCATGTAATACCGAGTTTCTTTTATAACTTATGTTACACACAAGGCTGAGTCTTATCAAACAAAAATATACTATTAATACAATTATTTAACATGATAGTTATTACCTAGTTATTAAAATTAAGGTATTTAATAATATTAACTAAATTATTAAAATATGGTTTACACATGTTTATTAATGAATTAATTGGTTTTTAATTAAATAAAAATGAGAATAAAAAACAATTTATCATAAAAGAAATGTTTTTACAAATTTTTTTATACACATAACGGAAATTTTTCTTAACAGATTAAATTAATCACTATTATTGAGAGAAAATAATTAAATTTATATATTATATTTTTAACTAACTTTTTTTACTTTCATCCAATAAGTTTGGTAGGCATAAAACAAGAAAAATCCAATTTCAAGCAAGAAAATCTGTATTTTTATAACAGGAATATTTTATTCCTTTTAATGGAATAAATGTTTTAAAACTAAATGTTGAAAATTTTATAAGTCTTATTTGATAACAAAAAATTTTTTTGAAAGTGGAATGTCAAAATAATGTTAGGGTGAAGTTTTGGTATTTTTATGAGAAGTTTCATTTTTTGATGTATAGTGAAAAATACTAAATTTTAATTAAAAAACGGATTTCATAAAAATATTTTATAATGTTAAATTCTATTTTGGATTTTTAAAGTCAAAATAGATAAATTATAAATCTATTAATCCAATATACTTCATTTTAATAATTTTTATATTGAATTTTTATATAAAAACATTGTGTACTTTTGAACTTTTGAAATTTGAAAACCCACTTTCTTGTTGTGTATTATGTGGATTGAATTTAAAAAAATGGATTCCATATTTTAATTCAAAATTATTTATAATTTATAGTAAGTTCTACTTAGTTTTTTACCAGAAATATTAGTGAGAAAAATTAAAACTAATTACCGTGATTAAGGTATAAATAAGTATACTTAGTGATTAAACTTAAATCTTAAGCGGCCAAATGACATATACACTTGTTTAAAACCCATTTGAGAGACATATATCGACCAAAAAACTTGTTTCATAGAATTTGTTTCACTATTTGAGGAAAATTGTGTAGTTAATACATCCCAATAGTGTTTTCTTTATGGTATTTATAAGAATGACACCCCTCCCCTATATAAAGGCACTCAATCTATATACTTCTTCAAACCCTTAAGGCCTTTTGGATCATCCATAAATTGAAAATAATCACCTCCCAACATGCCTAATCTAATCCTATAATCTTAAATTTTGGAATAAATCAAACCAAGTAAGACCTTTGTTTCAAACCAAAAGGAGTTACCCGAAGAAGGGGCAACACTCATCAATGTGCATTTTTGTTTTTCTTTCCATATCAACCACTTAAATAATTATTATAAATTGATTATATAACAAAAAAATAATCCCAAATGAACTGAGATGCTTTCATGTTAAAGTTAATACATAAACCCACACACAATTCTATCAAATGGGTTACAAATTCATCATTTGTGTGTACGATAGACTACTGCCACACAAAACAATATCATTAATTTGATTCATTTACCATCTATCATGGTTGGGAATTATGATAGAAATACAATTTATATATTAAATTTATTATATTTATAAAATAATAATTCATCTGTATTAATTATATAATATACACCCTTTTTATATTTTATACCGTTGGTGATACGACAACATCTCTCATGTGTACGACATACTTCCACCTCGTGAAATGATGTGAAGCGTATTTTACTAACATGTTACATGGAGGGTAATAAGGGTAAATATATGAATATATATGATATAAATAAAATATTTAGGATTTTAATGACATAATTATATTTATTGATATATAATATATAATTTTCTTCTTACCTTTTCACACACTGAAAAAGTGATATCGTCGTTCATGGACACGTGGACTACCACCTCATCAAATCGATGTGATTATTATTATTTTCATAACCAAATAAAAATAATGATATATATAAGTATATATAATTAAATAATATAGTATTTATGATAAAATTATCATTATGGGAAGATAAATGTTTCTTACCTTGTTTCTATAATGATCATTGAAAAATCAAAGTGCCACTCATGCGTATATATGACATACCATCCCCATGATTTTAACGTTGGTTTATTTCTCATAACAATATTCTACTATTGGTTTTAAAATAATAATTTATTTATAAGTATTATTATTATTTCATGATTATGATTCTGTATATGTTTAAATAATGACCCATTTGACCATATTCGATCTACCGAATTCATTTTTGACACATAAACTGAATACGGTCAAAACAATCGACTTAAACTTAACTGATTAAGTAATAGTATATAAATTGTTAATAAGTTAAATAAAATTAATAATAAACTTCAAAACGGTTCTCAAAAAGATAAATAATTAATCTAATTTCATTATTTAGGAAGATAAATACACACGTGATGAATCAGACTCAAGGTAAGGGACTACATCTCAATTTCCTTTTATTGAGGAATTTCTTTTATGTTATGAAAATATATTTTTTTAAAAGGTGTATATACAGACCCTTTGATAGGTTATATCATATATTTATCTATCATAATGGTAGTTATTGTTTTTAATGTCATTATTTACTGGGGTTTACAATTCAAGTGTTTCCCAAGTGATAACACTTCTACAAAATAGGTGTTTAACAACACTGGTATTTATCAACGCTAGAGAAAAGCGTTAAAAAATGGAATATTTATCAGCAATAAAAAAAAGAACTAATAAATTTAACCCTTTATCAGTGATTTATTTTTCATGATGATAAAGTGATGATAAATCTCTATCTTTATCAACATTAAATAAAGTGCTGATAAAGATTCATTTTATCAGTGCTTATTATCTCAGAATTGATAAAAGGTATCTTTATCAGTGTTTTTTTTGAAGAAATGATAAAAGTTTCACAATATATTTTAATAACCCTCACCATCACAAACGAGTTCATGATATCCGATGATCTTTATGGAATATAACTCATACCGATGCTCCTTGTTGTCGAATCTGAGGTCAAATCTTGGCTAGAATCAAGGCTCCAACTATTCCAAGGCTCAAATCCATGTCTCAAGCGATTCAAGGGTTAAACGTAACCAGAAATGGAATGAAATCTATGTTTTTTGATATATCTAATTTCCACCGGTTATACATTGAATCTTCTCATCCCACATTAATGTTTCCCAACAAGTCTAGTTGCACTATCCAATAACAAAACAACCCAAAATTCATTATTTTTTAGATATATTGAAGTATTGTCTTCCACGATATCATATAGGTCTCCTTAAAACAAAATTGGTACTATGAGACATGAAATTTGTGAAATCCAATGTTGGTTTATGTTTTTGTTAGATATTATTGGCTCCCAATACCTATATTACATGACATCTACCTTTTTCAATCACCAAATTTTGATAAATTCATCTATATATCGGTCGATGTTGTCATTGGTTTTGAAAATTACATTGAAAATCACTTGGATGATGAAATATCTCACATCAATGAGGTATTATATTATGTCATTCAACAATTGGTACAGAGAGGTTTGAGTGAGGAGGAACTGAAATATAGGGTTATCCCCTTCTATTTGAAAGGTAATTCTGGAATTTGTTTCCAAAAAATGGATGATGAAATTTCTGATAGTACCTGGGAAAAACTATATAATTAATTTTTTATGAAATTTTTTCCTAGGATAATGATAATTGAAATAGGGTGTAAAGTTAATGGGTTTATATAAGATGACTGCGAAATATTTCATGAGGCTTATGATAGATTTAATTATCACTTATGAAATGTAACAATAAAATGATTCTAATGAATCTGTTAAATTATATGAGAAAAAACATTATATATGTTTGATTTATTGTCTTACTTATTTAACTACTTCTTGAAAAAATATATATTTTTTTCGTTTTTATTTTTGAAATATTTCAATTGGAATTTAAATAATATGATTTAAATTCAATAAAATGAAAAATCAAAGGGGCTTAAGGTAATATAATACTTGGACTATATTATATATGAAAAATTATTTTTAGATAAAATGTAATTGATATTTTGATTTTGGTTGTTGAAATATAGTAAAAAAATATACAATTAGAATGAGTAATTTTCTTGGAAAACACTTAAAATCATGGTGTTTTAAGAAACAAGATACTATTTAATTATGTGGTGTGGAAGAAGAGTACATTTCTGATAGAATTTATTGTTATCAATCCTTTAAGATTGATCAAATTTTTTCTAAATTTGATATTTTCTTCGAAAAGTAACTTATTTAATGAGAAATTTCTATAATTATTTAAATTTTAAATATTATTTTAAATTATTCAAGAATAAATCTTATACCACTATATTTAAATAATTGTTATAAAATAAAATATTAACATCAATTGATGTAAATTTAATTTTTTTTAATAGAATATATTTTTTTTAAATTAAAATAAATTTTCATGGATAAAATCATTTCAAATTTATAATATCACTTCAATTAAAATTTATTAGTTTGGATTTAATAATTTATTGTCCTGTTATGTTAAATATAGATTCTTAATTCTATTGAATTTTGTGGTTTACTAACAAAAACTTAAATCCATTTTTATGTCCTTCTTGTGGTAATATGATTCCCCAAACATGTGACCATATCAATTACATGACATAAAAAAATGTTTCATTACAATAAATTACCATGACCTTTTATGTAAAGAGTTTTACAGAATTATGAAAAAAAATTAAATAAAAAAGTCATGTATTTTCAAAACAATGGACATTTTTTGGAATAATATATACAACAACTTGATCCATAATAAGCCTTCATTGTTATTATTAAGATCAAGATCCTTATGTCACATTTTTCTTATTTTTATCAATATCCTCATTAATATATTTGAACCAGTTGTCATCCTTTTCAACCTCTCTAAATGATTTATGCTCTACTTGGAAAAAATGAGGTCTTTTGTAGAGTCTTACTCCATAGAGTTTTGACAGAAACTTTCCAATATCAAAGGACACTTTATTCATTGATTTCAGCATTGATTTTTGACAAATAATAATTTTGTTGAATTTTTTATGTATAATAAATGATCAAATTTCTTCAAATTTTGTTAAATTTGTTTATTTATTAAATATTTGGGATTTGATCGTTCATTTGAAAATTTGATTAAAATTACAGTTTTACCCTTTAAACTACACTGTAGCATTTCAGCCAAAAATATTTTATGTTTATTATTTGAACTTAAATTTTGTAACTATGTTCCTAAATTAATGTGACACAACTTTTATTCAGGTCATCTAAGTTAAATATCACATTTGATTGGAGTAAATGAGCCATAAAGTTTAAGTTGGGCTGAACTCGCCAGATTAGACATCACTTCAGAAGTTGGTCCATAAATTATTTATCCTGGATTTTATTGGGCCCAAATTTTGGGGTAATATCAAGTAAATCATTTCTCACAAATCATTCTTTTGGAAGGACAACTGGTTCACACGTTTTGAAGGTTAAAAAGGTGTCGTAAGTTAGAAAAAAAATATTTGGATGAATTTCCCCATTAACACTTGAAACCACTTGTATCCTAGCCTCCCCTACACTATATAAATGTGTGTTTTTATCATTTGGAGGGGGTTTGAAGTAAAATAGTGGATTGGTATAAGAGAATATTTTTTTCCTTGCAAATTCAATACACCATTGGAGGAGGAAATCTACCAAGCTAGGATCTCCTCCAAAATGCTCTTATCTTCCCCTTCTTTGTTGTAATATTGTTGTTATTCCAATAAAATCATAGTTTCTCTTCCATTTATTATAATATTTTCAATTTTATTATTACTATTTAGGCTTAAAATCAATATTAGAAATGTTGTTGGGTTATAACCATTCCATGACCATTTTTAATGCAATTCGTTTCTACGATGACTACACCGCCCATGGAAGAGTAGTTTTTTTTGTCATCGATCTACATATCACCTTATTCATTTATTTATTTTGAATAAATGAGATAATTTAATTCAAATAATATGATCCATTAATTTATTTTTTAAATTATAATAAACTAATCAAGTAATTAAATAATTAACCCAAAAATACATGAGGTCAAGATTTGTGTAAATTATGAGAGTGCAAAATTAATCGGTAAAACAAAACCACATGGAATAAATTTTTAGAGTTAAAATAAAATCCATAAAATCAATTAATCCTTTTTTATAGAATTTATTTATGACCTAATTTACCACTTAACATATGCTAGCCTTATAATGACAATCAAAGTAGGGTACTGTGTTTTCATTTTCAGAAGATAGCCTAGGGTTTAACTCTTTTCATCTTTGTGGTAAAGTTAATTCTCATTGTTATTAGGAGTTAAAAAATTATGGGATAAAAATTAAGTGCATATTAATATAAATAATAATGATTAATATGTAATTTAATAGGTATAATAATATTAGTTATTATATTTATAATATTTTTCTAGAAAAACATCTTCTCGTTGTGCTTTATTAAATGAACTTCATTTAAAAAACAAAAAAAAAATACAATCTTATTCCAGAAAACTTGTTATTCATATTTTATTGACATAATCCCACTCCCATATTTCTTAGTTATTTATTTTATCTTTATTTTCATAATACCTTTAATAATTTGTTTTAATTTCTGCCTCTTTGAGAGATAACCTTGGTCATCAACTCTGTTCCACCTAAGAAGTAAAAAATTTAACATCATTTGAGACCGCCCATGATAGCACCTTTTAATTTGGAACTGATTCTAGAGAGGAAAGTATTTTATTCCACTAATTAGAGGTATTTGTTTTCACTTTAATTTTTTTCTTTTGTTTTCTATTCTTTCTTCTTTCTTCTTTCTATTTTCTCAAATTTTGTTTGTTTTTTCTTATTCTTTCTTTCTTTCCTCTCCCTTTTCTAATCTTTTAGAACATCAATTGAAACTTATTATCATGATATTATAGTATAATATTGTTAATTTATATGATTTATTACACGATCCCATCTTGGAAATCTCTTTGATCTAACCCTGATATTGAACATAGCCTAATGGATCGAATCATACAATCTTGGTATATGGGAAGTGTCAGCATTTACTCAACTTGTGAATTCCTCCATTTAGGGAGAACTAAAATTGGAAAAACTTATAATTCAAAAATTAAAAAAGAACCAATGGCTGAAAATAATAATACTTATCTTAATATAACAATATGATAATTGGATATACCAGTTATTAACTATCTACCAAATTGTATTGCATACCCAAATCTTGAATATGACTTTTAATTGAAATATGGATTAATTCACCTACTTTCCAAATTTCATGGATTATATGGTGAGTATCCAAACATAAATTTCAAATAATTTTATGTGGTTTTCTCAAACCTTAATATAATAAATGTCTCTGAAGATCAAATAAAAATAAGGGAATTCCAATTATTACTTGATAGAATTCTAAACAACTGGATGGATTAAATACAACCTAAAGATGTAACTTGTTGGAATGATTTGAAATGTCTTTTATTATAGAGATTTTTTATATAATAAAGTACCACTTCCATTCAAAAAGAGATATTAGGAATCAAGCAAGCACATGGGGAGTCAAAATGAGTACTGGGAGCAATTAAAAAAGTTATGTGAAAGCTGCCTACATCACCAAATTAGTGAGAAGATTGTAATACAATCTTCTATGAAGGACCTATAGAAAGTATCAAGGTGGATGTTAAGGATAAAGAGTAATTGGTGGAGAAAACACTAGTAGATTCATGTGCATTGATCGACAATATGGCACAAAAATCCCAACAATTTTCCAATCATGGTACACCACATGTTAGAGGAGAACGTATGGTAAGTCCATCTTCACTTGAAAGTCATTTAATTGATACCAAGATGGAAGAACTGACCACTATAGTGAGGAAGATTTAATTATATCAAAAGAAATCTCAACCCACTCTTATAAGGAATTGTGGCATTTTCCCTGAAATAGAACACCCAACTGATTGTTTCCCCTAAATACAAGAGATGGAGGATTTCACAGTAGTATTCCCTGGGAGACTATATTAGCAGCATCAATAAACAAATCCCCAGAATAAGTATGATTACTTTTCTCCAACATACAACCAAGGGTGGAAGGATCAATTAGACATGAGGTATAGCTCTAGAAAATAGTGAAATATACCCTTTTCAACAAAATTTACAGTAGCCT
Organism: Viscum album; assembly: GCA_963277665.1. Taxonomy (NCBI): domain Eukaryota; kingdom Viridiplantae; phylum Streptophyta; class Magnoliopsida; order Santalales; family Viscaceae; genus Viscum; species Viscum album. Next base: position 1,827,019,624 of record OY728147.1, read on the forward strand.
TTGTGTTACCAACAGGGTTTCCAAAAACCCCAAAGGAGATTTGAATCTCAAGAAACAACAAGACAACAAGAAGGTAATTATCAACCAAAGGTATATTCTAATACTAATGATATTTTTAAACAAATTGTTCTTAATCAACAAAATGAGTTGAAGAGGCATGGTTCATAGTTGAGGGAGTTGAAGACCCAAATGAGATAGATTTAAAACACCATCCATGAACTAATAAGTAAGAACTCTAGAAATATTCCTTCAAAACCACCTAAAAATCCCAAGGGAAATGTGAGTTACATCACATTGAGAAGTGTGAAGCAAACAACTGATATATCTACACCCATCATTCCACCAGAATTTACCTCAACCCTAGATAATTCCCATTCTATACCATCTAATGAGAAACCCAAGGAGAAAGATAAAGGTACGAAAAATATTGTTGATTTTCCTCTCAACCCCCCTCTTTTTCCAAATAGAGTTTTTCAAACCAAGAATATGTCTGAAGAGGAAATGTAAAACATGGTTTTGGTAACATTCAGACATGTGGAGATAAAAACCCCCCTTATTAAATCCATTATGAAAATACCAAGGTATGAAAAATTATTAAAATAACTTTATGCTAATAAAAGTGGGATCAAGGAAAATGAGAGGATCAATCTTGGAAGGAATGTATTAGAACTCATTAAACCAAATCTAGTAATGCCAACAAAGTGAAAGGATCCTAGGACATTCACCATACCATGAGCTATAGGGGAGTTACACATTTTTGATGATTAATTTGATTTAAGTGCTTCCATAAATGTAACGCCCCGACCCCAGTTACCCAGAGTCGGTGCATTATTACATAACATTGGCATGATCAAAAGAAATATCAAATCTCGAAAGACCGATTGGTTTAGTAGCCTTGGAAACACTAGATATATTCATAAAGTTTAACATTACATCATAAAGTGAAAAACTACTACAATAAAATAATGTCTCCATAGTCCACACTATTATCCCCTCATAATATACCTGCAGGTCATTCATAATTTACTTCTTCACATCCTGGGAAAAATAAAACATAGAAAAGGGGTGAGCTCAAATGCCCAGTAAGGATAAAAATATAGCGGAAACTTTCCAAAATAAGAATAAACATTTAAGGCAATGTATAACAAAAACAAAAGCCTTTTAAACTTGAACTTCAACATAGTATGGAAAAAGTAAAATGAAATAATTCCATTTACTTATTCACATGGATATTCTAATAATCTAATAATCACATGCAATATCAATAACCACTTTCATAATGATGGAATGCATAATGCCAGACTATCCTAACCACATAGCCAAGGCCTCGTGCCAAGACAACAAATAAGATTTTTCCAAGGCCTTGTGCGAAGACACTAGTTTGTCTCGTGAGACCTACCGATGCATCAAGGAGCTATAGCGAGCTCCACCCGTCACATATTAAGTCCAATGCATTCCCATATGAAAAGGTTTAAACATAACATAAACATTCGTATTAAAACTAGCATACCAAATGTCAATACTTTCACCATAAACTATGAATGGTATAAAAGTTGCACATCCACAGTCAAAAATATCACAAAACCTTCAATACAATATAGAAGTTTTGTATCATAATGAATCAACTTCAAATAAGTGTAAAATCCATCAAATGATGTTGATATAGAAGAAATCAAAACACTTTTTAGAGAAATATCTCTTTCTATTTTGAAATCATTTAAGAGTCATATATTTATGAAATAAAACATTTTCTTTGAAAATATTATTATAAGATTGTAAGGGAAGCTTCAACGATTTTATAATGGTGGAAAATATCCGCACCAGCCGTATAAGTTAAAAAAAACATTTTTACCTTAATTCTGTCGAAAAGGTTAAAAAGCACCTTGTTTGGAAAACGACGGAAAGATTCCTTTATAAACCACTTATACAAAGTCAAACAAGGGTATAAATTACTTTAACCCATATTCTTGTAAATATTAATTTTTTTTTGAAATACATTTTTAAGAAACATGGATGTGGATGATAAAGAGATCCCAGTAGATTATTACGTATAAACAACCTCGGATAATGAAGAGATTGTGAAATAAACCCTTACCTTGTACTTTTCTTTGGTTAGGGTAGTTTAACCTCCTGTATAATGGTGAAATAATTGTTATTAAATTATTCAATAATCATATACATTAATATGATATCATATATTATCTTTTAACATTGCTTTGTTAATAATATCTTAGAATTATCGTCATTTCGGGTGTTAACTTACTCGTTTTTTTATTTGTTTTGTTATGTAAGCCATGTTTGTAATGGATAGGTTGTATATTATTCATATAAAGAATGATATCAAGTCCTTAGATACTATTATTAATCATCAAATGATAATTATACTTGAATGGATACAATGGAGAATGAATCTCATCGCGTTCGTGGAGACGGTAGTCCGTACGTACGCACAGGCGGTAATATCATTATTTTGATATTAAAATAATATATAATTGGATGGTATATCATATATACAGAATCATTATCATGTTATATTTATTATTTACATGAGTTACATATCATTATTATACCCATCCAAATAATAATTTATTGAATAACAATTACACCACGACGTGGAGACAGTAAGTCGTACGTACACACGTATGGTGGCATGTTATTCAAAGGATGGATAGAATAGTGAATATGGTTGTACAATATTTATAATAACATCACAGTATATATATTATACTGTATTTATTATTTTATAATGGTAACAACAAAGGAAGAAGAAGTTGAAGAAGAAAGGAACTTGAAAAAGGGTGGTGAAATCATTACCTCTTCTTTTGGTTCTTCCTTTTTATTTGATCAAAAGGGATCCTTAGGTTGGCTTTATGATCAAACTAAGGCCTCTAGGTTGTATTGGGGGATGTTGGGAGAGTATTTGATCAGAGTTTGGCCGAACAAAAAGGCTTTGAATGTATGAAGAAATGAGAAGGAGGAGTGCCCTTTTATAAGAGGGGTGAGGGGCACCTTTGGAAAAGCTAGAAATATTAATTTATAATAAATTCATATTCGGTTTCTAATGGCTCCAAAGTGGATTATTTAAATTTTAAGGTGGGGATAGGTCGAAAAAAATTCAACCAATATAATTTATACAGGTTTGGGTCATTATATTAACCTTTTCTTTTAGTTTTAACTCTTAGTAAATTAGTTTGACATTTACCATGTCACTTTGTATTTTTATATTATATAGTTAATAAACATACTATATACATCTAAGAGACCCCCAAGTGGTCCATTAATGATAAAAATATCATGATATAAGTCTCTTGGCCGAACCTTAGATTTTTAGGAATTTAATATCAATTAATAATATAATATTTGTTTCAAAAACTCTTTTATGTCAATTTTGACACTATTCAATAGTTGATTTTTGTGAAACTCATAAAAGAATTATTAATTAGAAAAAAGTCAATTAAATCAATCCTAATATGTAATATTATCCTATAAAATTAGTTTAATTCATTAAAAGTCTCAAATTATATTTATTTGGGTATTGATAATATCAATTATTTTAATTTGTCACTATTATGGTAATTACTGCATCATCATTGTGTCATAAATATATTAAATTATTTAAATTATAAAAATTATAAATAAACTATCATTGTATATGAAATATTTTTAGGTTTCTAATTAATATTTATAGTCGAAAATCCAACATATATAACCCTATGTAAAAATTGGTTTTCTAAAAGATATATGCTTATGTCATTTTTTTACTTATTTTAACTTAATTAAAATAAAGTGTCCCTATCACTTACAAGTGGATCTATGGGGTCCCAAAATCGACCCAAAGATGCCTATGGTTGAACATGTATCAACCAATAAGGTTAGGACACGTTTTAGGGTAATTTAGTATTATTATAATATTATTTTTTAACCCTTATTTACCAGATTTACCCATAACCATGGTAAATAAAATATTTACCGAAGTAGTTATTTAAAATGTATAAAAATAAAAGTTACCTATTTACACAATTTGAACATCCTGATTCCAAATATGGAATCCATTTTTCCAAATTCAAAGCACAGAAGTGGCAGAAATTAATTTAAAATTAATTCCCGTTGTTAAAACAAAAAGCGTGTTTTTAAGAGATAATAACTATCAAAAGATTGACATTTGTTTATGTCCGGTTTAATTGTAAAATTATCTCCAATGACCAAAAATGTATTAAGTGGTAAAAATATATTTTAAATATACTTTAAAACCACTCAAATGCATTATTTATGACTATTAATTATTTTGATTAAAAATGTTGTTTTTAATTAAAATTTAGTAATTTTCACTATTCATCAAAATATTAAATTTATCCGAAAAGTACCAAAATTTCATATTAGGCTAAATTCAATATTATGAATCCAAAAATGAAGTCCATTTTGAGAGATATAATTTCAAAAATTAGGTATTACTATTCATAACGGCTAGTTTGATCGGTTGTGGTGTGTGTTAAAACTCGAAGTTGCGTACAACACACGCTACTGTATTATTCAAAGAAAAGCATACCGTGGAAGCTTGGGATGTTTCATTTTAAATTTTTGATGTCCCCATTTAGTCAAAAAGTTTAAAATATTGTATTTAAAAAGGGTTCACTATTAAAAGTTGATAAAAGTGCAATACTGAAAATGAATTTGTTCTCGCATTATGTCTAAGAAACTCATAATATGGATTCTAAAATTATAAGGATTATATAAAGTTTAAAATTTAGTCAATACTATTAATAAACTATTTTGAACGGGTTGTTTGGTAAGTCATGGTGCGATTGAACTCGGTGTTGCGTGTAGTGCAAGTTATTGAATTATTTTGAAGAAATAACACACTATGAAATCTTGGGGTGTTACATTCTCTCCTCCTTCAATAAATTGGGTCCTCGCAATTTGAAATTGTTCTTCGAAAATAAAAGGTTGAATATATAAAATATATTTGTGGGAAAACCCACATCAGAAATTGGGTTGATAAAATTTATTCTTAATAAGAGTAAAAGAGAAATGGAAGGGTCACCACCAAATTATGATATCTATTCAGAGAACATTGGTGGAAATTAGAGACATATAATTGGAGTAAAAATGTAAATATTTATTGGTAGTGATTGAGGTCATCAATCACAAAAAGTGTAAAATTGAGGGCCTTAAATTCATCAAACTATGATGATTTAAAATACCACCAGTTCAGCAAAACATATGGTATTAGGATAACACATTTTTTTGTTTTAATATCCCTTCACTAAAGTATAAGAATTAATTTCTTCATTTGAATAAGAGAAGAATAAAAATATATACTTGACAAGTAGAGTCTCATCCTTTAGCTAATTTCTGCCACAAACTCATCTTTCACTGTAAAAGATAATAGAACGTAAAAAAAATATTCCATTTATCCTATTTGTATAGGGTTAAAAAAACGAATTTATAATTCATCTACCAGATCTTTTAAAAAAAACTATATTATTTAATCTTGGACATCACGTGGGTCAGTGGTAGGTGATACACCCTTGTCGCCCTTCGGTTGTGGGTTCAAGTCTCGCGGCCTTGCCGAATGCGACGGGTTGCCGCCCGACCTCCGTGTTGTCCTTTTATGGCAATCCAAAATAATTCAAACTAGAACTATCCAAAATACTTAAGTCCAAAATTTATAAGGAAGGTAAACACAATGAAGATCCTTTTTAAAGCGTAATAAAATGTTATTACCTTCATCATTTATTATTTTAAAACACTGCAACATCCTAAATTACCATAAAACCTTATTGATTACTTTCATGATCCCTTATTCCTTAAAGAATAATAGATATACTCCTTCAATCCAAAAATGTTGTAAACCCCAACAATGATGGAATATATAAATCATTAATCAGTTTCAAGGTAGTCAAGAATATCCAATATAATTTATCCAAATCAATCATGTATTATTCTAAAATCACTACCTCAGTATCAAAACCATATAATGGTTTATCTTTCCCTCAACCATATATTTTCCAAAAATTTAACCTGCTATTGAGTCACTTTTCATTATTCCACACAATCTCAAGTCCTTAATGAAATAGTACTGCAGTACAATCCTTATATACTCCATAAATATTATAACAAGTACATTGTTGATACAACACTCAAATGAAATAACCAACATAAGAACTCTAATCATTCCTCTTCATCTGTGGTAGTATCATAATTTGGTTATTATCCAATAGCATCATTTGTGGCATAGTTTGATGACTGGTACATAGGTTCGCATAGTGTCCAAACTCCTTGCAAATGAAGCATTGTACATTTGAAACCATTTTATTACCCTTGCAGTCACGTACATTGTGCCCTTTTCCTCCACACTTATAACAAACTCCCATTCCTTTCAGGAAAGTTCCATGGTGTTTCTTCCCACGATTATCACATATGGGAAAATTCTTCTTTTCCCTCTTCCCTTTATCCATATTTATCTCTTTCATCCTTTTCTTCTCTTGCTTCCCTTAAAATCCATAGGACTCAGTAAACACTTTACTTATCTTATCAACACATGATATTATTTCTTCATATGATGATAATACATGGGAGACTATTTCTCTTATAAATTCTTGCTTAAGACCATGAAATATATGATCCTTATTTCTCTTTGGATCATGTGCATTTCTGGAGTTCTCATTCCTTCTACTGGGCGCCATTTCTAAACAATGGAATACACTAGATTAGTTTATGAATAACAATACCTAATCCCAAACTTGTAAAACACATAACATAAATTAAATAGTTTATGGATATAATCCATAATCATAAAAATGTCTCCTTTGAGGAAGTATGTGCTCATAAACCCTACATAATGGTTTGTAAAGAAAATGAGAATTATCCGAAGCATATCCCCCGGGAGTGTCGTAACCAAGAGTGCAACAAGGCCTGTTGTCGTGCACCAATTCCCGTTCGAGTCTAGCTCAAAGCGGTGTTTTCGGGTTTTACCCCTAGGTACATCTATGCCAGAGCCGCCTCTACCTGCTCATATCCAGATAAGGATGTATTGTTCGGAAAACTTACAAAATCTCTACAATACCAAAATTCTAGGAATTTCTTCTATACTAATCCTCAAAGTTCATCTTAGGTCTACGGGATCTAATCAGAGTTTATCTAAATCTAGCTTCCAAGGTTTGTACTAAAATTCCTCTGATACCAACTGTAATGCCCTGACCCCAGTTACCCAGATTCGGTGCATTATTTCATAACATTGGAATGATCACAAGAAATATCAAATCTCAAAAGACCGATTGGTTTAGTAGCTTTGTAAGCACTAGATATATTCATAAAGTTTTACATTACATCATAAAGTGAAAAAATACTACAACAACATAATGTCTCCATAGTCCACACTATTATCCCATCATAATATCCCTACAAGTCATTCATAATTTACTTCTTCACATCCTGGAAAAAATAAAACATAGAAAAGGGGTGAGCTCAAATGCCCAGTGTGGATAAAAATATAGCGGAAACTTTCCAAAATAAGAATAAACATTTAAGGAAATGTATAACTAAAACAAAAGCCTTTTAAACTTGAACTTGAACATATTATGGCAAAAGTAAATTGAAATAATTCCATTTACTTATTCACATGGATATTATACTAATCGAATAATCACATGCAATATCAATAACCACTTTCATAATGATGGAATGCATAATGCTAGACTATCATAACCACATAGCCAAGGCCTCATGCCAAGACTACAAATAAGATTTTTCCAAGGCCTTGTGACAAGAAACTAGTTTGTCTCATGAGACCTACCGATGCATTGAGGAGCTATAGCGGGCTCCACCCATCACATATTAAGTCCAATGCATTCCCATATGAAAAGTTTTAAACATAACATAAACATTCGTATTAAAACTAGCATACGAAATGTAAATACTTTCACCATAAACTATGAATGGAATAAAAGTTGCACATCCAAAGTCAAACATATCACAAAACCTTAAATACAATATAGAAGTTTTGTATCATAATGAATCAACTTCAAATAAGTGTAAAATCCATCAAAGGATGTTGACATATATGAAATCAAAACTCTTTTTAGAGAAATATCTCTTTCTATTTTGAAATCATTTAAGAGTCATATATTTATGAAATAAAACATTTTCTTTGAAAATATTCTTATAAGTTTGTAAGGGAAGCTTCGGCGATTTTATAACGGCGGAAAATAACCGCACCCGCTGTATAAGTTAAAAAAAACATTCTTACCTTAATTCTGTCAAAAAGGTTAAAAAGCACCTTGTTTGGAAAACGACAGAAATATTCCTTTATAAACCACTTATAAAAAGTAAAAAAAGGGTATAAATGACTTTAACTCATATTCTTGTAAATAGTAAAAATGTTTTGAAATACATTTTTAAGAAACATGGATGTTGATGATAAAGAGATCCCACTAGATTATTACGTATAAACAACCTCGGATAATGAACAGATTGTGAAATAAACCCTTAACTTGTACTTTTCCTTGGTTGGGGTAGGTTAACCTTCTTTATAATGGTGAAATAATTGTTATTAAATTATTCAATAATCATATACATTAATATGATATCATATATTATCTTTTAACATTACTTTGTTAATAATATCTTAGAATTATCGTCGTTTCGGGTGTTAACTTACTCATTTTTTTATATGTTTTGTTACGTAAGACATGTTTGTAATGGATATGTTGTGTCTTATCCATATAAAGAATGATATCAAGTCCTTAGATACTATTATTAATCATCAAATGAGAATTATACTTGAATGGATACGATGGAGAATGAATATCATCGCGTTCGTGGAGACGGTAGTTCGTACGTACGCACAAGCAATAATATCATTCTTTTGATATTAAAATAATATATAATTGGATGGTATATCATATATACAGAATCATTATCATGTTATATTTATTATGTACATGAGTTACACATCATTATTATACCCATCCAAATAATAATTTATTGAATAACAATTACACCACGACGTGGAGACGGTAAGCCGTACGTACGCACGTATGGTGACATGTTATTCAAAGGATGGATAGAATAGTGAATATGTAATGCCCCAAACCCAGCTACCCAGAGTTGGTGCATTACTTCGTAACATTGGCATGATCACAAAAGATCAAGTCTCGAAAGACCGATTAGTTTAGTAGCCTTGGAAACACTAGATACATTCATAAATGTTACATTACATCATAAAGTGAAAAACTACAATAACAAAGTCTCCATAGTCCACACTCATATCCTCTTCTAACAATCCCTGCAGGTCATTCATAAAATACTTATTCACATCCTGGAAAATATTAAAACATTGAAAGGGGTGATCTCAGATGCTCAGTAAGGATAAGAATATTGCGGAAGCTTTCATAAATAAACATAAAAATTTAAGGCAATGTATAACTAAAACAAAAGCCTTTTAAACTTGAACATCAACATAATATGGCAAAAGTAAAATGAGATAATGCCATTTACTTCTTCACATGGATATTCTACTGGTCGAATAATCACATGAAATATCATTAACCACTTTCATAATGTTGGAATGCATAATTCCAGACTATCATAACCACGTAGCCAAGGCCTCGTGCCAAGACCACAAATAAAATTTTGTCAAGGCCTCGTGCCAAGACACTAGTTTGTCTCATGAGACCTACCGATGCATCGAGGAGCTATAGCGGGCTCCACCCGTCACTTATTAAGTCCAATGCATTCCTCATATGAATAGGTTTAAACATATCATAAACCATAACATAATTGTATCACATAAAACATGCATAAAGGAAACATAACATTTACACATTTCAATCACAAGATATCAATACAACACATTGATATAATAAAAACTCTTTCAAAACCATTTTCAATACCAAAATAAAAGAAAGTTAAAACTTTGTATTTATTTTTCATTAAAAAAAAGATGGCTTATAGAGGAAGCCGAAACTCAAATAATGGTCACGACGGTGGAGAAGTCGTTGTCGCCGCATAAGTACAGAAAGAAAAACATTCCCTTTTGTCATTTAGCAAAACGCTTTGTATAAAAATATTCCTTTTGAATAACCGTAAAAGTCAAAGGGGTTTATACACCGTATAAAAGAAAGTTGTGTATAAAACCAAATATGCCTCAATGAAAGGGGATTGAGACGAAGTCCTTAAAAGATAATTTTTCAAATAAAATAGATCTATTATGTGTATTCACTATAGGTACAAATAAATAATGTAAAAATACAAAATAGGACATAATATTATCATGACATAATTTGAAAGTAAAAGATTAACCCAAAGAATGGAAGTTGGGTTAAGAAATTCCCTTACCTTGTGTCCGACTTGACTCAACTGTTCTTTACCCTCCTGAATAACAAACTAGAGTTAATATCTACCTTATTAAGAACCATTTTAAATTTCATTATCCTTTTTATATCACTTATTACAATGTTATGAACATTATGTAATTATTTAAGTTAATAACGGTCGTTTTGTCGATCTTTGGTAACTTGAGTCAACAATAAACTTCTTATAATTATAAGTTGTTCATGTGGTAGAATATCCATTATATATAGAATTATATTCATGATTTAGATTTCATATATATCTTATATATCCAGTATATACATTCATTTATAATATTACGTAACATTTATAGGTAAGAAATGAAATGCACCGTTCATGGAGACGGTAAGCCGTACGTACGCATGAACGCTACTTCCATTTCAATTTCATATTTAATGGAACGAAATCATAATGATATAAATTTATAATATAATTCCAGTATAATATAGTGTATAATAGCATTTACTCCATCCTTTATACATCCCACATATGGTATTAACGATTCAAATCACTTTGAGGGGGCGGTAGTCCGCACTTCCTAAAATGAAATTATCGCGTTTTACCCATAATGGAAATCATAAAGTATTCCATAAATGAGAAATACAGAAGCATAAGTAAAACATAAACATATTATATATCATATATAAAAATAGTTACATCTTAATGGCCACCTTTGAATGTGTTATATGAGTGTTGAACAATCATAGTTTCGTGAGGCAGAAATTCACCATCCATAGAAACCGTATGTTCTTTAACCATTAGATGTAGGTGTGTGTAAGTGTAGATCAAATACTTTTTATAAAAACATCCTAGTATATTTAGGATACTGGTTTTGTTACAAAATAAATGAATAAAAAGAGTTTAGGGGGTTGGAGAAGAAAAATAAAACAAAACAACATTAGAGAAGACATTACCCCAAAATCGGGTAACTCTTTTTGATTTGAGCCAAAGGCTTCCTTGAGAAGAGTTCTGCCCAAATTGAGGCTTCTAGGAGTAAGAGAGGGATGTTGGGAGAGTATTTGGGCAGAGGTTGGCCGAGCCAAATGGCTTGAAAGTGTTAATAAGGTGGGAGAGGTGGGGGCCTTTTATAAGTGGAGAGGAGGGGCTCTTTTGGAAAGATTGAAATGTTACATTATTACACAATGATTTTCGGATTCTAAAGGTCCCAAACTTATATAATTATAGTCTAAGGTGATAAGGGTTCTAAATATCCTCATCCAATTGGCTCTGGACAAGTGTAAGCCTTGGATTTTGCATTATCTTCCCATTTTATTTAAATCGTTAAATAATGAGGTCATCGCTGCATCATCATGATGTCATAAATAATTTAATTTATTTAATGTATAAAAATTATACAAAAAATACTATGATGTAGGAAATCTTTTTAGATTTCTAATGAATATTTATAATCAAAATATGGACTTGTGTAACCCCACTTAAAAACTGTTTTAGTAAAACAACTCATGTTTGTGTCAATTTAATTTTAACATTAAATAAATATATATTAATGTCATTTTCCAACTAAAGTGGCTCCATGGGGTCCCCAAGTTGACCCATGGGTTGTCTTGGTCGGCCATGACTCATCCAATAGGAGTAGGACAAGTGTCAAGCCCATCTCATATTATTAAAACATTATTTTTACCTTGAACTACACTAATTACCTCTAATCGCGATTAAGAACTTAAAAGTTACTATTCACCAAAAATTATTTTAATCTCATTGAACCAAATTTTACTTCTTAATGACAACCATGTATGTCGTATTTTTGAAAATCAAATCACAGAAGTGGTAATATTTCATTTAAATGAAAAATCAGTTATTTAACTACCACTTAGTGGTTTCACTATTCATCAAAAATTGAAGTTTTTCAGAACAAAGCCAAAATTTCACCCTAAGCTATAATTGATATTCCAAATTCAAAAATGATGTCTATTTTACAAAATTCCAAATATATAAGTTTCATTAATTAATTTTATAATTAATTTTATAATTAATTCCCGCTGTTACAACAAATAGCGTGTTTTTAAGAAACAATTTATATCAAAAGATTGACAATTGTTTATGTCCAATTTCTATGTTAAATTAATTCTAATGACCACCATTGGATAAAATGGTAAAAATATATTCTAATTATACTTTAAAACCACTAAATATTATAATTTATTACTATAAGTTATTTTGATTAAAAAAGTTGTTTTTAAGTAATTTTCACTATTCATAAAAAATTAGAAGTTCTCAGAAAAATACCAAAAATTCAACATAGGCTAATTTCGATATTATGAATACGAAAATGAAGTCCATTTTGAAATATAAAATTTCTATAATTTTAAAAGGTGGTTATTACTATTCATAACGGCTACTTTGATTAGTCGCGATGTTTTAGAACTCGAACTTGCGTACAATGCAAGCTATTGCATTATTGAAAGAGAGGCGTATCGTGGAAGCTCGGGGTGTTACATTCTCCCCTCATTCAATAAATTGCATCCTCGCAATTTGATATTTTTATTTGAAAATAAAAGGTTTAAAATAGAAAATACCTTTGTGGAAAACCCACATCGAAAATAAGGTTAATAAAATTTAGCCTTAATAAGAGGGAAAGGGAAATGAAAAAGTCACCACCCAATTATGATCTCGATTAGGAGAACATTGGTGGCAATTAGATACATATAATTGGAGGAAAAACGTAAATATTCGTAGGGAGTGATTGAGGTCATCAATCACAATTAACTGTCAAATTGAGGGCCTCAAAGCCTTCAATCTATGTTGATTTAAAATATCATCAGTTCAACAAGACATAAGGTATTAGGATAACACATTTTTTGTTTTAATATCCCTTTACTAAAGTTTAAGAATTAATTTATTCATTGAATAACAGATAGGTATATATATATTTATGCCTGACAATTAGAGTTTCAACCTTCAACTCACCTTTCACTCAAAAAGATAATAGAACCCAAAAATATTATACTTTTCCTAATTGTATAAGGTTCCAAATGTTAACACATACAATTTAGATTAGTAAAATTATTTTGTAATAACCAGGGACTTCCAGTAGGCTAGTGGTAGGAAATAAAGGCCTGTCGCACTATGGTTGTGGGTTCGATTCCTGCAGCTTTGTCCGACACGACGGGTTATGCCCCACCCTGCAGGTTGTCCTTTTCCTAAAAATATAGCACTATACTATTCCAAAAATAATCTTCATAAATGTTTTAACCTTAAACAATACTATCCAAAGATCAACTTAATCCATTTCAACCTTTATAGTTATCCAAAATACCTCCGTCCAGACTTTCTCTAAAGGGTCGTTAAATTCCAAAATCAATTGTAACCTCAGATTCCCCAAACAAAGTAAAGTTTATCTTATTGTCACATACTAAAAATATGATTACCTTCATCATATTAAATCCTTAATGAAAACAACATGTACTGCAGTACAATCCTTATATATATCACATTATTCTTATAACCATAATCTAGTTCTTGAGTCCAAAAACACAAATACAATAATTATTCCGCTTCAACTGTAGTCACATCATAAGATTGGCCTTGATCCCTTGGCCTTTTTTGAGGTAAGTTTCCTTGACGCTTAGGACATTAATTTGCATAATGACCCATTTCTCTACAATTGTAGCATTCAACATTGATAGCCTCTTTCTTTCCCTTGCAATCACGCGCCTGGTGACCTTTTTCTCCACATTTATAACAAACTCCCATTCATTTTAGGCAAGCACCGGGGTGATTCTTCCCACAACTATCACATAATGGAAAATCCTTCTTTCCCTTTTTCCATTTATCCGTTTCTTGTTCCACCATTCTCTTCTTCTCTTGCTTTACTTTGTTGTCATAAGACTTAGAGAATTCCTTTTCTGTCTTGATAGCACATGAGACAATATCTTCGTATGATGAGAAGGTTTGTGATTCTAAAGCTCGACGGAGAAATGGTTTTAACCCATCAAAGAAACAATCAATCTTACTTCTTGGGTTATGTATATAATCAGAAGCATGCCTCGCTAACCTTGTAAAGTTAGCCTCATACTTTGCGACATTCTCATCCTCCTTCTGCCTCAGACTCAGAAATTTCCTTTCCATATCTGCTCGATGGTCACGAGGAAAGTATTTTTCTAAGAAAAGCTCTTTGAACTCCCTCCATTCCATATTCGATACTTCATAATCTTCCTTCATGTTTTGAATCAATGACCACCATTGATCAGCATCTCCAGTGAGGCGGTAAACTGCCATGATAACTTTTTCCCTTTCACTTCTCCCCAAAGCCTGAAATATTTTCTCTAGGGAATTTATCCATTGCTCGGCTACTAAGGGATTTGTACTCCCATTGAACGTTGGTGGTTGTTGCCTCATGAATCGATCTAACATTGATCCTCCACGTTGCGGATCAGGGTGCTCCATACGAGTAAGGTTATTATTCATAACCTGAGTGAGTTGTCCCAGTATGGTATTAAGTTGATCAGCACCAGTTGTATCTCCAGATCCACAATAATTATCTTGAGCAGGACGGCAATCCCTACACGGAGTTCTTGCATTGATACGGTTTCCATTCCTTCCACTAGGCGCCATTTCTAAATAATGGCATAAACTAGATTAGTTTATGAATCAAAATACATAATTCCATACTCGTTAAACACTTTACATAAATTGAACTATTTATGGATATAATCCATAATCATAAAAAGAAACGTTTTCTTTGAGGAAGTATGTACTCATAACCCTTCATAGTGGTTTGTAAATAAAATGAGAATTATCCTAAGCATATCCCCCGGGAGTGTCGTAACCAAGAGTGCAGCAAGGCCCGTTGTCGTGCACCAGTTCCCGTTCGAGTGTAGCTCAAAGAGGTGTTTTCGGGTTTTACCCCTAGGTACATCTGTGCCAGAGCCGCCTCTACCTGTTCGTATCCAGACAGGGATTTATTGCTCGGAAAACTCATAACATCTCTATAATACCAAAATTCTAGGAAGTTCTTCTATACTAATCCTCAAAGTCTATCTTCGGGCTATGTGCTCTAATCAGAGTTTATCTAAATCTAGCTTCCAAGGTTAGTACTAAACTGCCTCTGATACCAACTGTAACGCCCCGACCCCAGCTACCCAGAGTCGGTGCATTACTTCGTAACATTGGCATGATCACAAAAGATCAAGTCTCGAAAGACCGATTAGTTTAGTAGCCTTGGAAACACTAGATACATTCATAAATGTTACATTACATCATAAAGTGAAAAAATACAATAACAAAGTCTCCATAGTCCACACTCATATCCTCTTCTGACAATCCCTGCGGGTCATTCTTAAATACTTCTTCACATCCTGGAAAATATTAAAACATTGAAAGGGGTGATCTCAGATGCTCAGTAAGGATAACAATATTGCGGAAGCTTTCATAAATAAACATAAAAATTTAAGGCAATGTATAACTAAAACAAAAGCCTTTTAAACTTGAACATCAACATAATATGAAAAAAGTAAAATGAGATAATGCCATTTACTTCTTCACATGGATATTCTACTGGTCGAATAATCACATGAAATATCATTAACCACTTTCATAATGTTGGAATGCATAATGCCAGACTATCATAACCACGTAGCCAATGCCTCGTGCCAAGACCACAAATAAAATTTTGTCAAGGCCTCGTTCCAAGACACTAGTTTGTCTCATGAGACCTGCCGATGCATCGAGGAGCTATAGCGGGCTCCACCCGTCACTTATTAAGTCCAATGCATTCCTCATATGAATAGGTTTAAACATATCATAAACCATAACATAATTGTATCACATAAAACATGCATAAAGGAAACATAACATTTCCACATTTCAATCACAAGATATCAATACAGCACATTGATATAATAAAAACGCTTTCAAAACCATTTTCAATACCAAAATAAAAGAAAGTTAAAACTTTGTATTTATTTTTCATTAAAAAAAAGATAGCTTATAGAGGAAGCCGAAACTCGAATAATGGTCACGGCGGCGGAGAAGTCGTTGTCGCCGCATAAGTACGGAAAGAAAAACATTCCCTTTTGTCGTTTAGCAAAACGCTTTGTATAAAAAGATTCCTTTTGAATAACCGTAAAAGTCAAAGGGGTTTATACACCGTATAAAAGAAAGTTGTGTATAAAACCAAATATGCCTCAATGAAAGGGGATTGAGACGAAGTCCTTAAAAGATCATTTTTCAAATAAAATAGATCTATTATGTGTATTCACTATAGGTACACATAAAGAATGTAAAAATACAAAATAGGACATAATATTATCATGACATAATTTGAAAGTAAAAGATTAACCCAAAGAATGGAAGTTGGGTTAAGAAATTCCCTTACCTTGTGTCCGACTTGACTCAACCGTTCTTTAACCTCCTGAATAATAAACTAGAGTTAATATCTACCTTATTAAGAACAATTTTAAATTTCATTATCCTTTTTATATCACTTATTACAATGTTATGAACATTATGTAATTATTTAAGTTAATAACGGTCGTTTTGTCGATCTTTGGTAACTTGAGTCAACAATAAACTTCTTATAATTACAAGTTGTTCATGTGGTAGAATATCCATTATATATAGAATTATATTCATGATTTAGATTTCATATATATCTTATATATCCAGTATATACATTCATTTATAATATTACGTAACATTTAGAGGTAAGAATTGAAATGCACCGTTCATAGAGACGGTAAGCCGTACGTACGCATGAACGCTACTTCCATTTCAATTTCATATTTAATGGAACGAAATCATAATGATATAAATTTATAATATAATTCCAGTATAATATAGTGTATAATAGCATTTACTCCATCCTTTATACATCCCACATATGGTATTAACGATTCAAATCACTTTGAGGGGGCGGTAGTCCGCACTTCCTAAAATGAAATTATCGCGTTTTACCCATAATGGAAATCATAAAGTATGCCATAAATGAGAAATACAGAAGCATAAGTAAAAAATAAACATATTATATATCATATATAAAAATAGTTACATCTTAATGGCCACCTTTGAAGGTGTTATATGAGTGTTGAACAATCATTGTTTCGTGAGGCAGAAATTCACCATCCACAGAAACCGTATGTTCTTTAACCATTAGATGTAGGTGTGTGTAAGTGTAGATAAAATACTTTTTATAAAAACATAATAGTATATTTAGGATACTGGTTTTGTTACAAAATAAATTAATAAAAAGAGTTTAGGGGGTTGGAGAATAAAAATAAAACAAAACAACATTAGAGAAGACATTACCCCAAAATCGGGTAACTCTTTTTGATTTGAGCCAAAGGCTTCCTTGAGAAGAGTTCTGCCAAAATTGAGGCTTCTAGGAGTAAGAGAGGGATTTTGGGAGAGTATTTGGGCAGAGGTTGGCCGATCCAAATGGCTTGAAAGTGTGAATAAGGTGGGAGAGGTGGGGGCCTTTTATAAGTGGAGAGGAGGGGCTCTTTTGGAAAGATTGAAATGTTACATTATTACACAATTCTTTTCGGATTCTAAAGGTCCCACACTTATATAATTCGAGTCTAAGGTGATAAGGGTTCGAAATATCCTCATCCAATTGGCTTTGGACAAGTTTAAGCCTTGGATTTTGCATTATCTTCCCATTTTATTTAAATCGTTAAATAATGAGGTCATCGCTGCATCATCATGATGTCATAAATAATTTAATTTATTTAATGTCTAAAAATTATAAAAAAAAATACTATGATGTAGGAAATATTTTTATATTTCTAATGAATATTTATAATCAAAATTTGGACTTGTGTAACTCCACTTAAAAACTGTTTTAGTAAAACAACTCATGTTTGTGTCAATTTAATTTTAACATTAAATAAATATATATTAATGTCATTTTCCAACTAAAGTGGCTCCATGGGGTCCCCAAGTTGACCCATGGGTTGTCTTGGTCGGCCATAACTCATCCAATAGGAGTAGGACAAGTGTCAAGCCCATCTCATATTATTAAAACATTATTTTTACCTTGAACTACACTAATTACCTCTAATCGCGATTAAGAACTTAAAAGTTACTATTCACCAAAAATTATTTTAATCTCATTGAACCACATTTTACTTCTTAATGACAACCATGTATGTCGGATTTTTGAAAATCAAATCACAGAAGTGGTAATATTTCATTTAAATGAAAAATCAGTTATTTAACTAACACTTAGTGGTTTCACTATTCATCAAAAATTGATGTTTTTCAGAACAAAGCCAAAATTTCACCCTAAGATATAATTGATATTCCGAATTCAAAAATTAGTTCTATTTTACAAAATTCCAAACATATAAGTTGCATTAATTAATTTTATAATTAATTCCCGCTGGTACAACAAATAGCGTGTTTTTAAGAAACAATTTATATCAAAAGATTGGCAATTGTTTATGTCCAATTTCAATGTTAAATTAATTATAATGACCACCATTGGATAAAATGGTAAAAATATATTCTAATTATAATTTAAAACCACTAAATATTATAATTTATCACTATAAATTATTTTGATTAAAAAAGTTGTTTTTAAGTAATTTTCACTATTCATAAAAAATTAGAAGTTCTCAGAAAAATACCAAAAATTCAACATAGGCTAATTTCGATATTACGAATACAAAAATGAAGTCCATTTTGAAATATAAAATTTCTATAATTTTAAAAGGTGGTTATTACTATTCATAACGTCTACTTTGATTAGTCGCGGTGTTTTAGAACTCGAACTTGCGTACAATGAAAGCTATTGCATTATTGAAAGAGAGGCGTATCGTGGAAGCTCGGGGTGTTACAGAATATGGTTGTATCATATTTATAATAACATCACATTATATATATGATACTAGAGTTATTATTTTAGAATGGTAACAACAAAGGAAGAAGAAGTGGAAGAAGAAAGGAACTTGAAAAAGGGTGGTGAAATCATTACCTCTTCTTCGGGTTCTTCCTTTTGATTTAATCAAAAGGGCTCCTTAGGTTGTCTTTATGATCAAAATAAGGCCTCTAGGTTGTAGTTAAGGAATTTGGGAGAGTAGTTTGGTAGAGTTTGGCCGAACCAAAAGTCTTTTATGGTGTGAAGAAATGAGAAGGAGGAGTGCCCTTTTATAAGAGGGGTGAGGGGCACCTTTGGAAAAGCTAGAAATATTAATTTATAATAAATTCATATTCGGTTTATAATGGCTCAAAAGTGGATTATTTAAATTTTAAGGTGGGGATAGTTCTAAAACCATTCAAAAAATAGAATTTAGACATGTTTGGTTCATTATATTAACCTTAACTTTTAGTTTTAACTCTTACTTAATTAGTTTGACATTTACCATGTCACTTCGTATTTTTATATTATATAGTTAATAAACTTATTATATACATCCAAGAGACCCCCAAGTGGTCCATTAATGATAAAAATATCATGATATAAGTCTCTTGGTCTAACCTTAGATTTTTAGGAATTTAATATCAATTAATAATATAATATTTGTTTTAAAAACTCTTTTATGTCAATTTTGACACTATTCAATAGTTGATTTTTTTGAAACTCATAACAGAATTATTACTTCGAAAAAAGTCAATTAAATCAATTATAATATGTAATATTATCCTAGAAAATTATTTTAATTCATTAAAAGTCTCAAATTATATTTATTTGGGTATTTATAATATTAATTAATTTAATTTGTCACTATTATGGTAATTACTTTATCATCTTTGTGTCATAAATAAATTAAATTATTTAAAGTATAAAAATTATAAATAAAATATCATTATATAGGAAATCTTTTTATATTTCTAATGAATATTTATAGTCGAAAATACAACATATATAACCCTATGTAAAAATTGGTTTTCTAAAAGATATATGCTTATGTCATTTTTGTACTTATTTTAACTTAATTAAAATAAAGTGTCCCTATCACCTACAAGTGGATCCATGGGGTCCCAAAATCGACACAAAGATGACTATGGTCGAACATGTATCAAAAAATAAGGTTAGGACATGTTTTAGGGTAATTTAGTATTATTATAATATTATTTTTTAACCCTTATTTACCGGATTTACCTTTAACCATGGTAAATAAAATATTTACCGAAGTAATTATTCAAAATGTCTAAAAATAAAAGTTACCTATTTAAAAAATTTGAACATCTTAATTAGAAATATGAAATCCATTTTTCCAAATTCAAAACACAGAAGTGGAAGAAATTAATTTAAAATTAATTCCCATTGTTAAAACAAAAAGCGTGTTTTTAAGAGATAATAACTATCAAAAAGATTGACACTTGTTTATGTCCGATTTAATTGTAAAATTATCTCCAATGACCAAAATTGTATTAAATGGTAAAAATATATTCTAAATATACTATAAAACCACTCAAATTCATTATTTATCACTATTAATTATTTTGATTATTAAAGTTGTTTTTAATTAAAATTTAGTCATTTTCACTATTCATCAAAATATTAAAGTTATCCGAAAAGTACCAAAATTTCACCTTAGGATAAAGTCGATATTCCGAATCCAAAAATGAAGTCCATTTTGAGAGATAAAATTTCAAAAAGTAGGTATTACTATTCATAACGGGTAGTTTGATCGGTTGTGGTGTGTGTTAAAACTCGAAGTTGCGTACAACACACACTACTGTATTATTCAAAGGAAAGCGTACCATGGAAGCTTGGGAAGTTTCATTTTAAATTTTTGATGTCCCCATTTAGTCAAAAAGTTTAAAATATCGTATTTAAAAATGGTTCACTATTAAAAGTTGATAAAAGTGCAATACTGAAAATGAATTTGTTCTTGCATTATGTCTAAGAAACTCATAATATGGATTCTAAAATTATAAGGATTATATAAAGTTTAAATTTTATTCAATACTATTCATAACCTCTTTTAACGGCTTGTTTGGTAAGTCATGGTTTGAACTCGGTGTTGCGTGTAGTGCAAGTTATTGAATTATTTTGAAGAAATAACACACTATGAAATCTTGTGGTGTTACAATAAATGTGATTCCTAGATCTATATTCTATTATTTTCCGGTTGGTGAGTTGAAACTGACAAGAGTAGTGTTGCAGTTGGTGAATAAGGCAACAACATATTCAGTAGGAGTCCTTGAGGATGTACTTGTTCATATAAGAGACACAATATTTATAATATATTTCTATGTTATTAACCTAGAGGATGATTAGTTAAATTCTCATTATCCCATTTTATTAGGTAGGACCTTCCTTAAAACTATAAAAACTATCATAAATGTTCATTAGGGTACACATTCCATGTATTTTGGATATAAAGTTGTGATCTTTAATATTATGGACTCTATGAAGTACCCCTCAAAGGAAAATTCTACTTTTGTTATCTCTCATTTTGAATTGCCTAGTAAAAAACCCTTGGATTTTGATTGTCCCATGCTTAGAAATGTTGTGATCATTGGTTCTAGTTTGATTCATAAGAGAACTTTTAAACCCGTTTATAATTCACAAAGATCTCTCAAATTCGATTTTAAAATGGATTCGTATTCTGGTTTTGATCATGCTCACTCTGATTATGACTTGACTATTGAGTATAATGATGGATTTGAAGCATTATTATATTATTTTTATGATCTTTATTTTGGTACTGATGTTCATTATGCACATATTTCATTTCCTTCAATGTATCCATCCATATTGCACCCCCCTCATTGGAAATCAATACACTACCACTAAATCTTAAATACTCATACTCATTGAGTTGGGAGAGATTTACTATTATAATTGATAACAATATTCCTTTTGATCATGAAGAAAAAATATAGAATGTTCTTAGGGAGAAAATTAGGGAAATTGGGTGTAACTTTGTTGACATATCAACTATTAGCCCCTCCATTTTCATGTATAGTATCCATTTGGAGGATGGGGCTAAACCGGTGAGGCAGCCACAAAGGATATTGAATACAACTCTTTTGGAATATAATGTCAAAACATGGGATAGAGTTTGATAGGTACATGGTAGATATTATTTTATCCTTACCATATCATTTATGTGTGTGATATGTTAGATCATTCTTAGGCAATTCAGCCATTTATCGGTTCTTCATCAAATATTTTAGAAATATTTCTCTTCCTTAGTCATGAATACTTAATAAAGATTATATTTTTTTGTTTGATGATTCTTGTAGGGTTTTCCATTGATGATATAAAGAAGACTCTAAAAACTCCACCAATCATACATCCCCCACAGTGGGACCTTTCATTTGAGCTTATGTGTGATGTGTATAACATCGTAGTTGGAGTTGACTTATCCCAGAGGGTGGATGGAAATTAACTTGTGATTACATATGCATCGAGGACATTGGATTCAGTCCAATAAAACTACACAACCATGGAAATGTAGTTTCTTTACATCATATTTTCTTTAGATAAAGTCTGTTAATATTTATTGGTCTCTAAAGTAGTTTTTTATTTCTGACCATGTAACTCTGAGTTACCTCTTGAAGAAGCCAGATGCAAAGCCCAGGCTTATCCGATGGATACTCCTCCTTTATAAATCTTATATTGAGATAAAGGATAATATGGGTTCAGAAAAATTGGTGGTGGACCACATGAGTTGGATTACTCAAACATTAGAGGATGACACTTTGGACTAGGTACCACTTTAAGAAACTTTCCCTGATGAACATCTTTATTCCATCTCAGGTATGAATCCTTGGTATGTTGATTTAGTTAACTACCTTTTTTCCTATGAAATTTCTTCAAATTTAAAGGAACATCATGTCCAAAAGTTAAAGAGTGAGCCAAAATTTTATGTTTGGGATGATCCATACCTCTAGAAAATGTATAGTGGTCAAGTTATTAGGAGGTGTGTTACTAATCACGAGTTGAGTCACTTATTAATTTATTCCATACAATTTCATGTGGAGGAAACTTTGAACCCCAACAGATAGCTAGGAAATTCTTTGAATTTTGATTATATTTTACTAGATTATTCCATAATGCTCATGTGTTTTGTATGTCATTATCACATTTCCAATACATTAGAAATATTTTGAGGAGACACGAGATTCCCCAACAACCCATATTAATCTGTTATATTTTTATGTTTGGATAATTTATTTTATTGGTCTTTTTCCAAGATATTTTGGTTTCTTTTACATTTGGTTGCTGTTTATTACGTGAGAAAATGGGTGGAGGATAAAGGAACCATGATTAATGATTCTCATGTAGTAGTGGACTTTGTCAAAACACATTTTTTTTTGTAGTTTTGGAGTAACAAAGGCCATCAATAGTGACCAAGGGACACATTTTTTCAATTAGAATTTGGATTCCCTTATTCATAAGTATGGGGTGACACACAAAACATAAACACCATACCACCCCCAAACAAATGGTTAGGATGAGGTTTAAAATCATGAGTTGAAACAAATTTTGGAGAAAACCATGAAGTAAAATAGGAAAGATTGTAGAAAGAACTTGGATTATGCACTTTGGAATTATAAGATAGCATACAAGAAACCCATTAGTATGTCCCTATTTAGGATTGTTTTTGGAAAATCTTTTCATCTCCCCATGGAAGTTGAGCATAAGTCTTGTTAGTCTATAAATAAATGAAACATGGATTTGAACCAAGTTGGGATTCCAAGGAAGATGAAAAATCAAGAGCTTGAGAAGATTTTATTTCCATCATATGAGAACTCAAGGCTCCACAAGAAAATATCCAAAGTGTAACATGATGTAATGATCCAATAAAGGGAGTTTTATGTTGGAGAGAAATTACTTCTCTATAGTTCAAAAATTAAGCTGATTCCTAGTAAGTTGTGTTCTAGATGGTTATGTCCTTATACTATATCTAATTTTTTTCTTTATGGTGTAGTGGATATAACACAAGATGTCATTGGAAGTAGTATTATAGTTAATGAGCAATATTTAGAGAAAACATTAAGGGAGGTTCCTTTGATGCAGTTGATTTCATCACACTACATAAACCCATCATCACATGAGAATATTAGGCTATTCCTAACCCTTTCACTTTTATATTATTTTTTTTGTTTAAAATTATGAATTTCATATTCATATATCATATAATGGGTTCGAATTGAGGACAATGAAATATTTTAAGTGTAGAGGTTGGGTACAACATTTTGGGGTAGTTGTTTTTAAGATTTTTCATTTTTGTATTTTTTTATGTTTTCTGTTAAGTTTTATATTAAATTTATAAAACAAAAAAAAAACAAAAAAAAAATATATATCATGTAAAATTCTCATTTACATGTGGAAAATATTGTAAATGCATGTTTTTAAAATTTATTGGTGGCCTGATAATAATGATCAAGATTTCATTATTAAGGGTTTATTTTTATAAAATTTAAGTCATTGATGATATTATTGGTTGATTCATTATAAAAAATTGTATATTATGACACCATTATTTGTGATATTAGTTCATGGTATATTGTGTCATTGGTTTCTCCACACAACTTGTCACACAACCATGACTTTTGAAAATTTTCCGAATCAATTGAAGGTATAACTAATTTAGGTAATTTTTTTATATTATATCAGTGGTTGATCCATAAATTAGTTTCTATTCTTATAAATTTCATTACTATATTGAATTTACCTATGCGTGTGTACCTATTATCTGACTATTGTACACCGTAAAAAAACACTAAAAAATCAAAATAAAAAAAATAAAAATATTGGTTGCATCTTGGGTAGGTCAAAACCCACTCTTCCTCAACCTTTGATCTTGTTACAACTATTAAAATTAGTGTCTTGAGGAGATAAAAAAAGAGTTAATAGATGAGTGTGAGATATGTTCCAAGTGAAATTTTGAAAAAAAAACAAATCAAAAATAATAATTGTGGGGAGTGATGAAATGTACAATATATGGAGATATCTTGGTCGGGAGCTTAAGGTATGAATTTCAGGGTTGATTAAGTGAGTGGGTCTTGAAATTTGATTACAAAGGAATATAGAATAGGTTTAGTGAATTAAAATTGGTAAATATAAATATTTTTCTTGACTTAAAGGTACAAAATAATGGGTGGAGATATGATCTTAAAATGATTGGCAACTACACACATGGGGAATTATTTCCATACTAGACCCATGACTTATTTCACTTTGATTAGTTTCATTAATCTCACTGGATTTTTTTGAGAGACAATTTATTTAAAATTTATTAATATTTACTTCTTGATGAGATTCTAATTTTTCCTTTATTTCTACCATGTATTGAGAGGTATGAACATGTATATCTTGTCATGATTTTCTTGATTACATGACATGTGGTTTTGCCGAGGAATGAAAAAGGGTAAGTGTGTGGGAGTTGATAAATCCCAATTATATTGAATATTTTATCAATAATAAATGATATAATTTCCTTAAATTTTGTTAAATATGTTTATTTATAAAATATTTTGTATTAGATCATTCATTTGGAAATTTAATGAAAATTCCAATTATACCCTTTAAACTGTACTATAGTTTTTCAACCATAAATATTTTCAAGTTTATTATTTGAATATAATTTTTTTAAGTATATTCCTAACTTAATGTGATAACAATTTAATTCATTTAATCTAAGATAAATTTCACATTTGATTGGAGTTAATAGGTCATAAATTCAAAGTTGGAATGGACTCGCTAGATTGGAAATCACTTTAGTAGTTTGAACATAAATTATTAATACTTCCTTGGATTGGGACTAAGTTTGGAGAGACAATTTATCACATAATTTCTTACAAATAATACTTCTGCAAGGACAAATGTTTCATGCATTTGGAAGGTCGAAGTGGTAGTGTAATTTTGAATAAAATATTTTTCCAAATTTCTCCATTCACACTTGAAACCACTTGTAACCTAGCCTCCCCTATACTCTAAAAATGAGTTTTTTTATCATTTTAATGGGGTTGGACATGCCATAAAAGATTAGGAGCAGAGAATAATGGGTTCCTTTCTAATTAAATATACTATTGGAGTAAGGAAACAATCAATCTATGATCTCTCCCAAAATACTATTATTTTCTCCTTCTTTATTGTAATATTGTTGTTCTTTCAATAAACTCTTAGTTTATCTTCCATTTATTCTGTTATTTTCAATTTCATTCTTTTATTAATCTTCCAAGTTAGTCTGGAAACTAAGAGTAGAAATATTATTGGGTTATACCCTTTCCATAACATTTGTTAATGCCAATAATTTCTATGATGACTACACCGCCCATGGAAGAGTAGGTTTTTTAGTGATAGATCTACCTATTACTTTATTAAATTATTTATTTTGATTAAATGAGATAATAAAATTAAAATAATATGATCCCTGAATTTAGGTTTTAAATTATAAGAAACTAATCAATCAATTTCACAATTAACATAAAAAAAATTGAGGTTGAGATTTGTGTAAATTGTGAGAGCGCAATCTTAATAGGTAAAATAAAACAACATGAGATAAATTTGTAGAGTTAAAATATAATCAATAAAAATAATTCATCCTTATTTATATAATAGATTTATTTCATATATTTACCACTAAATATATGCTATCTGTAGAATGAAAATCAAAGTAGGGTGCTATGATTTCATGTTCCGAAGCTAACCTAGGGTTTAACTCTTTTCATCTTTGTGGTAAAGTTAATTCTCATAGGGTTTTGGTGTTAAGAAATTAGGGGATAATAATTAATTGGATATTAATATAAATGATAATTATTAATAATTAAGTGAAGAGGTAGATACATATTAGTTACACTTTTTTAATTTTTTTTCTAAAAAACATCTTCTCATTGTGGTTTACTAAACAAACTTCATTTCAAAAGCCAAACAAAAAAATAAAATATTCTTTCAACAAATTATTATTCTAATTTTTTAAACATAAACCCAACCACATCATTCTAGGTTACTTATTTATTTTATATTTATTTTCACAATTCCTTTAAAAAGTTGTTTTAATTATTTCATCTTTTAGAGACGGCCTTACTCAGCCACTCTACTGCACATAAGAAGTTAAAAATTTAATATCATTTAAGAGTTCCCATGATAGTGCCTTTCACTTTTATTTATTGAAGTTGATAAAAATATAACCATATTTGAAATTTTTACCCACTCAGTAATATTTCTTAAAAATATCTTCATTTCTTTCATCAAACTTCTAATAAACACTATGTATGTTTTACTTTATTCCATCTAAAAATATACAATTCTTTAAATTTTTTTTTTGGGTTCCACCCTTTTTTTCTCTATATCCTCCTCACTGGTTGATTTATTATTTGATGAGATCTATTTGTGTATTTGTATCATCATTCTTACTTTACCATCGACATATCCATGTGGTCAAAAATGATTTGACAATAAAATAATTATCCATAGAATCAATGTATGATTTCCTATTTATGATTAATTTATTTCTTTTCAGTATTAATCATATAATAATTGTTTTATTGTAAAAGTGGATTATTTTTTTCAATTTAGGGTGGTTTGATCAAATATTCTCATGCTTTTGAGGGATCAGACTTGGAAATGAGATAATGAAAATAGGGTAATTCATTGAGAATGCATACAACCATTAGGAAAATATGAATTCCCCCAACTTATTTAATTATTTTTTTTATCATTTTATCTACTATTTTTATGTTAAATTCATTATCATTTTTATATAATAATTTTTAATTTTCTTCATCTTTCTTTTGGGAAGTCATATTTTGCTTTCAACTATCTACAAAATCCATAAAAGAAATAAAATTATTCTTTCTTCCAATGTAACCACGTTTTCCATATTCATTGCCTTTATTTGTCGAGTTACTAACACTGCATATTGATTCAATGTTGTTTGCTGAAAAAAAATTCTCATTGTTGAAAAATAGGAGACTATAAGAGGCTCATGTGCTAATTATAGTTACTTCTCATGATATAATGGGCACCTGATATTCTTCTACTCTTATGATTTTCAACAATAAGAAAAAACTTTCCGATAAGAACATCAAGTAAATATACAATATTGGAATTTAGAGATAGAATGACAATTTAAACGTGTCTAAATTGGTATTTAAGATTTTATTGAGAATTTGGGACATATAAGAATCAACCGCACCTCAATACGACATGCGGTGTGATAGGTATGACTCCACGTACTTCTTTTTATTTAAAATTGCTTTGAATTTTAGTAAAAAGGAAAACTTACATAATAAAAACCGACCAACCATATTAAAATTTTTATGATACTTTAAGGTAATGATACATAAGTTATTTAGGATGTGTATAAATTAGATTCACCATAATTCGACACACAGTGTGATCGCTATGACTCAATGTGTTTATTATCAATTTAAAACAAACAATTATGATAAAAAATGTCACTCAGTAAAAAGAAACAAAAATGATTATATTTTATTAATAATTTTGGACATCGATTCATAATTCATTTTTATATGTAGGAATTAGTCTCACCTCAAACCAATACACAATGTGATTAGTATAGATAAAAGTGTGTGCTTTTAGTTTGAAATTATATTTTAGTAAAAAAAATAAGTAACATACTCAAAACTAAGATACAACATTTGAATTGTTTTGATATTTTAGTAAAGATATTAATATTTCATTTGAGACATTTAGGAATTAGCTATACCTCAATACAACACATAGTGTGATAATAATGACTCAAATTTCATCTTTTTATTTAAATATGACATCAATTTTAATAAAAAGGAAAAATAACCTACTCAAAAATGATCTCAAACATTTATACTATTTTGATACTTTAGTAAAATGGTCCATAAGCCATTTGTGATGTGTTTGAATTATTCAAACCTCAATCTGATGCATGGTGTGAAAGATATGACTCCAAGTGCATCTTTTTATTTAAAATTGATATCAATTTTAATAAAAAGGAAAACAGACCTACTCAAAATCTGGAAAACACATTAATATTGTTTTTATAATTTAAGAAAATTATTTATAAGTCATTTTTGATATGTAGTAATCAGACTTACCTTAATCTAATACATGATGTGCCCGGTATAAATCAATGTTTCTGTTGTCTTTCTGTTGTCAATTTAAAATCGACATTTTAGTTCAAAAAATTTCACTCACTAATAAATGATCAAACACAATCATATTTTTTTTTGATAATTTAGGAAAGTGATTATTAATTCATTTCTGATGTGTAGAAACTGGTCTCATATCAAAATAATACATTATGTGATCAGTATGAGTCAAAGTGCGTCTTTCTATTTTAAAATGTCATTTTAGTATAAAAGACAAGTGACATACTCAAAACCAAGTAAATGATTTATGATTATTTTCATACTTTATAAAAATGTTCCATAATACATTTTAGACATGTAATATTGATCTTAACCACAATCCAACTCATTTTGAGACCGATATTTCTCAAATTGCATGTTTTTATTTAAAATTGACATTAATTTTAGTAAAAAGGACAACTCACCTACTCAAAACCAAGATTTTTTTTTATTATTTTGATACTTTAGGAAAATGATCCATAAGTAATTTGTGACATGTAAGTATCAACCACACTTCAATCCAAAACATGATGTGTTCCATATGACTAAATATAGCAGTAATCAGTTTGAAATCAACATTTTTGTTCAAAAAATATCACCCAATGAAAATTGAGAAAATGATATCAGATTATATTTATAATTTAGGATAATGATTCATAAGTAATTTTTGATGCGTAGGAATTGGTATCACTTGAAACCCACACATTACATGACCATTATGAGTCAAAGTGCGTCTTTCCAGTTTAAAATGACATTTTAGTAAAAAAATAAGTGACGTACTCAAAATTGAGAAAACACATTTGGATTTTTTTGATACTTTAGGAAAATGATCCATAAGACATTGGAGATGTGTAATAATAATATTCACCAAAATTCAACACATGATGTGACTAGTATGACTCCAAGTGCATTTTTTAAATATATAAGTATCAATTTAGTTTAAAACGCATATCAAATAACTAAAACTAAGAAAATGAGCCTAGATTATTTTATCATCATTTAAATTATGTAACTGTTTTTGATTTTTATAATTTTTTATTTTTTTTGTGCTTTGGTGTTCTGTTGCAGCACACTACAGTGATGCTATAGTGTGCTGTAACAACACAATATACTCTAACCCTTTATCTTCACTTTTAGAAGTTCTAATAAAAGACTCAAGATTTTAATCTATCTCTAGCAGTCAGTTCTTCTCTAGCAGTGATAAAGGCCATTTCTAGCACTCTTAATGGATGATTTTGTAGTAGTGTAATGGGATTTTCTTCGAAAAAAAAAATACAATTTTATGGTTTTTTATGTTCATTCATTCAATTTTAAAAATTTTATTGCAATAAATCCATGATCTAGAATGAAACAACATCAAGGAGGCTTGGAGTAGTGAAACTTGAGGGTATTAGCTCTTGGCATTCCACCAAAAATGACTATGTCCTTGTTTTTAAAATGATATTTGAAATGTTTTATTTGGACCTAAAACATGTATCAATTTTATTTTATATATATTTTACTTCATTTAAAGATTTACAATGTTTATTTTATATCTCTTTTGCTTTATTTGAAAGGTTTTTAAAAGGAATATTTTTACATGTTTTAGATGGAATGCTTTGACAAACGAAAAATTAAATGTCCTATTTTTAAAGTATGATGACAATGACAGTTCATATCATCATAAATTTTATTTTATTTCTAGATTACTTTGAAAGCTTAAATGTTTTGTTAAATGAAATACCAAATTTCTATTTTTTGGGTATTTTGGTATTAAAAATGTTTTTTCAAAGAAAATAATGTTTTTGTATTTAAAATTTGTTTTAAGATAAAATGATATTTTTATCTGAAAGTGTTTTTTATATGGGTTTAAAAAGAGTTTTTAAAATGGGCTTTTGTTGAATTAATTTTATTCATGATATGGTTCTTGAGAATTATTTGAATTAGGTGAGCCCCATACATACAAAGGGATGAGGCCAATTATAGCTCATAGGTGAGCCTGATTTAACTTATATAAAGGGCTTATCCCAATTATTGATCATAAAAGATGGGTGATCTTGATATAGATTATATGAAGGGTAGATCCCCATTATAGATCATGGGTGAGAATGATATATCTTATATAAGGTGTGATCACTATTATAGATTTCTAAATCACTGGGTAATGATAACGTTAGAAGTCGGCCATATGGTTATTCCAACTAAAAGGGTTTTGAAAGGGTTTTATGCATATGATTCTCTATTTCACCTAAATGATTCTTAATTACTTGTTATGGGTTTTAATGATTTTATTTGAGCAGAATGTGTGTTTCTTTTTCATATGAAAATGTTTTTTTAAATAATCAAATAACTTTAAAGATAAATGTAAATGTTATACAAGTTTTCATGTATTCATTGGACAAATAGTTTTCCTTCTTTTTTATCCCTTTCTGAGATTTTATACTCATCCTATGTCTTTAATTGATTTTCTTAGGACTTAAGTATGGGTAAGGTAAATAAAGTAGTTGAGTTGAATGTAATGGAGATTTTCTATGAAAATAAATCATGAATTTTTTAAGAGTTTTATATTATTTTAAAAAGGGATACTAATTGAATGTGTACACTTTGATTTTTTTGGATTTTTATGTATTATTTATTACCTAATTATCAAAAACTCAAAGCTTTATAAGATCAAAAAATGTAATAGAATTAATTATTGAATAAAACTTAATATTATGAAATGTTTAAGTCTGGGGCCATATAATTGGTATAAAAGGTCTATTTAGAAAACTTTAGATGTTAGGATAGTGTTAATAACATTCCCTTACAAGATTTTACTTTATGGTTAAGTTTAAGATATATAGAATTTTAAGATTGACAAGTTTCTTCATCAGTTGACACATGCTTTAAATGGTGGTGTTATCCATGCTAGATAGGGACCTGTCTATAGTGAAGCATTTCATGGGAAAACATACCCCATAATTCATTGGATCATCTAACCTAGTGGTAGATAAAGTATGGATCAATTACCTGGAGAAGATATTTGAATTCATGAGATGTTGGGAATGTGAAAATGAAACTCTTTACATCTATCAGTTTGAAGGTGAAGTTGATCGATGGTGGTATTTCATTAAGAATACCAAAGAGAAAGATGATATTTATTTCATGGAATGGGAAACATTTAAGGATATTTTTCTTGAGAAATATTTCCATATGATTGTTTGGATTATTATGGAAAAAAATTCCTAGAATTGAGGCAAAAAATGAATATTATGTGATTTCATGTGAAGAAAACTTCATAAGATTGGCTAGGTATGTGTTAGAATTTATTAAACACATTGATATTAAAATTAATAGATTTTAATAAGGATTAAAACCAAGATTATTAATATATTTTTCCACACAATAATTTAAAATTTATTGGATTGTTTTTCATTGTACTGAGATATTTGAGACAGAGTTTGTCGAAACTTATGTTTCACAAATCGAAAAGAGTAAGAAATGCTCAATGTTGTAGGAAATAAAGGATAAATAAATAAAAATTATAAAGGTAAGCCCAAAATTGTTCTGAGAATGGTAAAATACATTTTGGTGAATGTATGTTAGGATCTAGAAAGTGTTACCAGTGTGGTAAGTTTGGTCACAATGTTTATTACTTCAAAGAAAAGTGTCCCAAATGGTTCAAGAATGAGATGACAAATAGCCAGTAAATAGTGATATTTTTTAGTATCAATGGGTTGGGAAATTATTCTAATGTGTGTATGAAGTTACTTTGGGTGGAAATCATTATGATCAAAAGAAAAAAGGGGTTTCAAAATCATTTTCTACTTAAACTATTGATTTTGGTCCATCTGGTGAAGTGGAGATAACTCTAGGTAGATATTTATTTTTCAAAGGTTGATCATAATCCATATTTATTAGGAACCTATTTTTTAATTTTTTAAATAATTTAAATACCCAGTGATACATTTATTGAATTTTTATAGATGTCTGAGGTATATGTTTAAAAGTTATTTAATAAAAAATACCATTAATTTTGTGGACATAAGTTTAATAGTATTGGTTACTATTATGGTTATATATTTATGGAATATTTTAGTTGTAACATTGGGTATTACTATTAAAATTTAGATATTAATTTTTTATCACAACACATTAATGTTTGATAATTTTGGGAATTATCTTACTATGTTCTATCAATTTTGGTTTTTGTTAATATCTAAAGGTAGAAAGAGTTTATTATTATGATTTTTGAGGGTTATATGATCCATTAGAATTTGATTTAAGTGTATCAGGCATGGATAAGTTATCTTGAACACTAATTTTTTAGAGTAAAAGATGATACTATGGTGGTAATTGATTAATGGAAGAAATTATGTTCATCAAGTTAGAATATTTCCTTATTCTATTAGTCTATTTGGTAAGGGAATTACTCAAATCTAGGAAAATGATCTTGAATTGTTTTTATCCTAATACCTTAATTTCTAATGAACTAAGGGTTCTTTTAGTCAGAATGGATTTATAACTGTAAGTCCCTTAACATTCCATTTATCATCCACTTTTGTATGATCAATTACCACAATCACTCTCAATAATTATTTATGCTTTTCCTCTATGTCTAAATATTAATTTCCCACCTATGTCCCCCCTATTTAGAAATATATAATGAGTTATTTCAGATAACCTTCATACAACCTTTTATTTCTTATCAATAATAAGTTTTATTAACACTTTTTATAATGTTGATTCTATGAAGTAATTTTCAAAAGGGAAAACCATTGATAACTGAAATGAATTTCGAGGGAGAAATTAATTTTAAGGGGGAATGATGTAACATACTAATATTTTATGAAATATATTATTTTAAATTAATTTAAATTAATTTATATATTTAGTAATGTTAAATTAAAATTTTATATTTTGTTATATAGAACACCCAATTTATCTTCTATTTCACGTAACATTGAGTTTCTTCTATAACTTGTGTTACATGCAAGGCCGAGTGTTACCAGACAACAATATATTATTAATATTAATATTTAACATGATAATTGTCAACTATCCTTTGGAATTTTGTGAATGAATAAGATTAAATAAATTATGAAAATATGTTTTACACATGTTTATAATTAATTTATTGGTTACCAATTAATTATAAATGAAAATAAAAACCAATTGAATATAAAGGTAATGGTGTTACACAAAACTATTTTTAAACCCAAGAGGCATTTCATCTTATTAAATTAAAAGAATCTATATTAGTGGGATATATTAACGAAATCTATGTATTATATATTCAACAATATATTTTTACATTCATCCAATAAGTTTTATAGTTATAAAATATGAACAAGGAAAATTTTTAGTATGAAAAGATGTATTTTTAGTTTGAAAGTGTAATGTCAAAATCATATTCGGTTAAATTTTTTGTATTTTTTAGAGGTTTTATTTTTTGATGTATAGTGAAAATAATGAATTTTCATTTAAAACTAATTTTTTATCAAACTAATTTATAATACTAAATTATATTTTGAATTGGTTTTAAAGTAAAAATAGTTAATTTATATATATATTAATTCAATATAGGTAATTTTAATAATTTTCACATTGAATATTTGTAATGTCCTAACCCCAGTTATCCAGAGTCGGTCCATTATTACATAACATTGGCATGATAACAAGGGACCAAAATCCTGAAATACCGACCAGTTTAGTAGCCTTGAAAGTATTAGATACATTCATAAATTTTACATTACACTATAAAATGAAAAACAACAAAAACATTGTCTCCATTGACCACATTCATCCCTTAGACTATCCATTCAAGCCAGTCATAATATACTTCTTCACATCCTTGGAAAAATAAAACATTGAAAGGGGTGACCTCAGATGCTAAGTAAGGATAACAATATAGAGGAAACTTTCAAGAATAAGCAAAAACATTTAAGGCAATGTGTAAGACAAAAACACATGCCTTTTAAACTTAAACTTCATCATAATTTGGCAATGATAAATCAAATAATGTCATATACTTATTCAAACAGACATTATACTTGTCGAATAATCACATGTGATATCAATGGAAAATTTCATAATGTTGGAATGCATAATTCTAGACTTCATAACAACATAGTCAAGGCCTTGTACCAAGACAACAAATAAGATTTTGTAAAGGCCTTATGACAAGGCACTAGTTTTTCTCATGAGACCTACCGATGAATCGAGGAGCTATAGCGAGATCCACCCGTCACTTAGTAAGTCCAATGCATTCATCATATGAAAAGGTTTAAAAATAACATAAACATTTGTATTAAAACTCGAATAAGAAATGTAAATAATTTATCCATAAACCATGAATGGTGTAAAAATTACACATCCACATTCAAACATATCACAAAACCTTCAATACAATACAGAATATTTTTATCATAATAGTCAACTTCAAATAAGCTTAAAATACATCAAAGGATGTTGACATAGATGAAATCAAAACTTTTTTGTAGAGAAAATATCTTTCTATTTTAAAATCATTTAAAAGTCATATAGTTATAAAAGAAAAAATTTATTTTAAAAATATTCTTATAATCTTGTATAGGAAGCCTCGACGATGTTATAACGGAGTAAAATAGCCGCACCCACCGTATAAGTTAAAAAAAGACATTCTTACCTTAATTTTGTTGAGATGGTCATAAAGTACCTTGTTTGGAAAATGATAGAAAGATTACTTTCAAAAAATATTTGGTCAAATAAGGGTATACATGACTTTAATCCATAGTCTATAAATATTAAAAATGTTTGGAATTACATTTTAAAGAAAACATGGATGTGGATGATAAAGAGGTCTCAGTAGATACTTACGTATTAATAACCATGAAAAAGTTAAGAGATTGTAGAATTAACCCTTAAATTGTAATCTTCCTTAGTCTAGGGTACATTAAAATCCTGTATAATAGTTAAATAATTGCTATTAAATCATTGAATAATCATATACATAAATATGATATCATATACGATCTTCTAATATTGCTTTGTTAATAATATTTTAGTAGTATTATCGTTTCGGGTGTTACATGGTTCTTTTCCTTTATATGCTTGGTTACGTAAGCCATGTTTTTTATGGATATGAAGTTTTTGATTCATATATATAATTTTATTATGTTCATAAATATTATTTTTAATCATAAAATGAAAATTATTCTTGAATTATTATGATGGGGAATGAATCTCATCTCGTTCGTGGAGACGGTAATCCGTACGTACGTACGAGCGACAATGTCATTATATTGATGATGAAATCATATGTAATTGGATGGTATATAATATATAAATAATAATTAAAATGTTATATTTATTATTTAAATTAGTTATACTCATTATTATACCCATCCAAATAATGAAGTGTTTGAATAACAAACTACACCACGACGTGGAGACAATAATCCATACGTATGCATGTATGGTGACTTTGTCATTTATAGGATGGATAGAATAATGAATATGGTTTTACCACATTTATAATAACTTCAAAATATGTATAATGTACTGGAGTTATTATTTTGTTTTGGAAACAACAAATAAAGAGGAAGTGGTAGAAGAAAAGAACTTGAAAGAGGGTGGTGAAATTATTACCACCTCTTCAGGTGTTTCCTTTTGAGTTGATCAAAAGGGATCCTTATATTGGATTTATGATCAAATTAAGGCCTCTAGGTTGAAGGTTGTATACTTGAGAGGATATTTGGGAAGGGTTTGGATGAGACAAATGGATTTGGAGGTGTGAAATTAAGAGAAGGTGAAGTACCCTTTTATAAGAGAGGTGAGGGTCACTTTAGGAAAAGCTTGAAATATTATTTTATGATAAAATAATTTTCGGTTTTTAATGTTCCCAAAAAGATTTATTTCTTATATAAGGTGGGTATGGGTCAAAAAAATCTCAACCAATAGGTTTTATAAAGGTTTAGGTTACCATATCAACCTTATCTTTTAGATTTAACTCTTAGTTAAATAGTTTGACAATTACCATGTCTCTTTGTATTTTTATATTATATGGTAAATAAACTTACTATAAACTACCAATAGAACAAAAAGTGATTAATTATTGATATATATAACATTATCTAAGTCATTAGGCCAAACCTTATATTTTTATGAATATTATATCAATTAATAATATAGTATTTGTTTTAAAAACTCAATTATATAAATTTTGACAATATTTAGTATTTATTTTTTTAAAATCCATAAAAACTTTATCAATTCAAATAAAATTTATTTAATCAACCCTAAAATGTGATATTAACCTATAAAATTATTGGAATTAATCATAAGTCACAATTTACATTTATTTGGATATTTATAATTTCAATTATTTTAATATTTCATTATGAAGGTAATTACTACATCATCATTGTGTCATAAATAAATTAAATTATATAATGTTTAAAAATTATAAATAAAATAAAATTATGTAGGAAATATTTTTATCATTATAATGAATATTTATAGTGGAATTTATATTGTGTGTAAACCTATATTAAAAATGGTTTAGTTATTAAACTTTGAATTTAACTCTTTTAACTCTTCTTTAAATAAAATAATAATAAATGTCCTTATCTAATCCAAGTGGACCAAAGAGGATCATATTTTATTCCTAAGGTTGTTTTTCTTCGAATTACACTTATCCAATTGAATTAGGAAATGTGTTAGGATAATTATTATACCATTTTACCCTTAATTACCCTATTTACTTTTAACCATGGTAAATAAAAGTCAAAAGTTACTATTCACCAAAAATTATTTTAATCTTATGGAACCAAATTTTAATTACTGATGTCAACTATGTCTCTCATATTTTTGAAGTTTAACTCATAGAATTGGTAAAATTATGTTTTATGCAAATTTTCAAATGCTCCTAGAAGGTAGGTAAAAGACGGTAAAAAGTTCAATAAAATTTTATATATCTAAACTTATTATAAAATAAATCCAATGAATTACATTGAACATATATAGGTATTATGTATCTATTTTGAACTAAAATAAATTAAAATAAAATAACTAATTACTTAAATAAAAAGACAGTTTTAAACAATAATGTAGTGTTTTTCACTATTCATCAAAAATTGAATGTTTTCAGAAAAATACCGAAAATTCACCCTAAGAAAATTTTGATATTATGAATTCAAAAATGAAGTCCATTTTTTTAAAAAAATAAATAAAATTTCAAAAAGTGGGTATTAATACTCATAAAGGCTAGTTTGATTGGTCGTGGTGTGTTAAAACTCCATATTGCATACAACACAAGCTACTGCATTATTCAAAGGGAAACATACCATAGAAGTTTGGGGTGTTACAATTTTGATATAAAAACATTACGAACCTTTTAACTTTTTCACATTGAATACTTGCTTTCTCATTATGTCTACAAGATTAGTTTTTAATTAAATTATGACACTAAGGTAGACTGAATTTGAGAAAATGGATTATATATTTGGAATCATCATAATTTATAATTTATATTAATTTAAAATTACTTTTTATGAAAAATGTTAGTGAAATAAATTAAAATTAATTATAATGATTATGGTAAAAATGAGTTTAATTAGTGGTTAAACTTTAATATTACGAGGCCAAATGACATGAAAACTTGTACAAAAAAATTTTATGGACTTATATAGAACATAAAGTATCTTTTATAGACTTTGTTTAATTATTGGATGAAAATTATGCTAGGTAGACCCAATAATAATGTTTTCTTTTTGGTATTGACAAGAATGTCACTCCTTTTTCACTATATAAAGGCACTAACAATACCCACTTCTTTACACCTCTCAAAAATTTTGGATCATCCAAACCCTGAATAAATAACATAAAAAATTCAATCGTATCATAAAATAATTTTAAAATTGTATATGAATTAAACCATGGAAGTACTTTTGTTTAAATCATATGGAGTTACCCAAAGAATATTTAATAATCATCAATGTGAATTTTTGTTTTGTTTCCTTCTCCACACCCTTCAATTATTATTATTCAATTATTATATAAAAAATAGCATCCTAAATATAATGGCATATTTTTATGTTAATTTTATTACCTACATACACACACACTTCCATCAAATGGGTTACAAAATAATCGTTCATGTGTATGGCAGTGTAAGAACCCGGTTTTTGCTGAGAAAGACTTTGGAATATTCTTGATAATATTCCAGAGCAGTGCCTTCAGACGGCGTGCGATTCCGAGCCTCGGAGTGTCCAGAATTAAATTTTCAGTGCGCTCACACTGGAAATGATAAATAAATGGGATAACTCCAAAATGGAGTTCTGGATCAGAGATCCGAGTGTACGGATGGGTCCGTAATGGGGTGTTTACCCTAGGAACGACATAAAACTTGTCGGCGCGGGATGTTTGGACCCCTCGCTCGCTTTTGGAAGGTTAAACGGATAAATTAATTAATTAATTTATTCGTTTAATGGCGACATGATAGTATCTCTTAAAAAATGGCTCGGATTGGAAAACCGAGGGCACCGTTGAGTTCGGAGTGTGCCGTTTACCCTAGGAAGGGTGTAAGTTTTGCGGGCGCGACCCGTTTGTGAAAAATGGCCCCAGGGGCATTTTAGTAATTTGGCGGCTTTGGGCGTTCAACTTTATAACATTAAAACAGAAGCTCAGAATAAAATTCTAAGACCAAAGTTGTGCTCGGGAGGAGTTTTTTACGGTAGGGGAGGTTTAATTCCGACCTTTCCAAAGGTTTCAGATGCGAGGAAAATTATGGGTTTAATTAATTAAAATTTTATTTATTTATTTATTTATTTAAACCCTCCTTCCTCCCCTCCCTTGTTCTCCCCTGGTGAAACACCCCCTCAAGGCAGCCCCTCCTCTCCCTCTCCCCCTCCTCCTCCGGCGAGACAGCTCCGGCGAGGCGCGACTCTGAAGGATCGCGGCGAAGCTCCGGGCGAAGCCCAACGAGGTAGGAGGTTTTGGTTACGTTTTCATGTCCGAACCTTCCTTTGGATTCAATTTTATAAGTCGATTTTCCATTTTATCTTCGAAAAAATTCCATGGTCATTTGTTACAAATTCTACTCTTTATGACGCTCGTTTCATATTTGAAATCCGGGTTCGGATGGTGTCGCGGTCGTCCGTCGAAGTTTGCGGGAATTCCTGGTTTTGTGGGTGTTTTCCGGCGGTCCGAGGCGCGGCGGCGCATGGCGGTGGCGGCGACGCTTGGCAGTGGCGGCGGCGCATGGCTGTGGCGGCGGCGGCGAGGCCAGCTTCAGCGGAGGTCGGCGCTCGGGCGAGCGGCCTGGGAAGCCGGGTGACGGCGAGGGCGAGGCCCAGCTCGCCGGGGCAGGGGAGAACTGGGGTCGCCGCGCGACCCCGCAGGGGAGACATGACCCGCGTCTCGCGGGTCGTTGGGCAGCAGACGACCAGCCACGAAGGCCCGTCCTCATGGACCGAGGGTCCACGGCCGGCCCGCGCAGCAGAGCCGCGGGCCGGTACTCCAAACCGAGCCGGCCGGCGTGAGCCGACCCGGGCTGAGCGGACCGGCCGACCCAGGCCGGTCCAGCCCGATGGGATCTGTTTCCCCCTCTTCGAACACCCGTAATTTTCATTACGGGTGTTCGATTTTCAAGCCGTCTGTGGCAGAGCCTTATTGGCGTCGAGGCGAAGTTTTTGAGATGGTTTCAGGAATTTTTAATTCCCGAAACGAGGGGCTTTGGTAGCACGACTCGTGCGTCAAGTAAGTTTGTCGTTTTTTTCCAGGGGAACTTGTTTTGGCACAGCGTGGACGCGCCCGACGTCCGTTTTAAGCGCTGTCAGTGGCGTTGGAACCCTGTCATCGAGGCGGAGGTTTCCAGGGTGGTTCTGGGCGTTGAAGCCGGAGTTGAGGTGTGGGCCCCACGACCCGTCTTTTGAGCTGCGTGCATCTTTTAGCAGATTTTTCATCGGACGTCCGTTCGGGGCGTGCGAGCAGTCGATGTTGGGTGTTTTTTCCGAGGGCATCGCGTTGGCGTAGCCTGCCCTCTGTAATTCTGCACGATGGTGCAGCCCTGCGAGGGCCGTTTCGGGAGTTGACGGTGATTTCCGGCCTTATCACTGGGCGACCGTTTTGGACAAGTGAGTAGTCCATATCGTGCGCTTTTTCGAGAGGATCACAATGGTGCAATCTGTTTGTTGAGTTTCGGGATCGGGTTGCGGGTCCCATGAAGCACCTCTTGTGTGCGGTGCGCCAGAACGTATCTTTTTCTCCGGATATCCATTGCACTCAAGTGAGTAGTGATTTTGACATGTTTTCCCGAGGGGATCGCAATGGTGCGACGCGGCCAACTATTTTCGGGGCCGAGGCTCGGGATCACGGGACGCCGTCCGAGCATGAGGCGGTGTTGGCGACTTTTCCGTCGGATATCCATTGGAGGCGAGTTAGTAGTCAATCTCACGTGTTTTTCCACGAGGATTACAACGGTGCGATCCGTTTAACTGTGCGGAGGCTCTTGAGAAATCTTATTAAGTATGGAAGCATGAAAGGTGCTCTGGTGGCGGTTCGTCCTACCATGTTTGTAGCGGACCCTTGGCGTGTGATCGCACACTCTTGGGAGAGTGATATAAATGGTTCACAAGATGTGGTAGGCCATGCCTGGGCCTTTGAGTTGGAGATGTTATTTCACGCCTTCTCATTGATGTTGGGTTCCATGTGCACAATGACCCTTGGGCTGAGAATGGGGTATACTCTGGGAGTATACGAGAATGCTTTGAGGTACATGTGGTTGTTCGTACTTGAGAACGTTTGGGCGCTTGGTTGGGGTTGCGATGGGGACACACGTTGTGTGGGCCCCACAAGCGTGCCGGGTTCGGCTTTGCATACTTGGACCTCTCGCAGCGTAGAGGGTCCCTTTGTTCTCGTTTGTTTGACCAACAGGGTTGAGTGGTCTCCCCCTGGTTTCGTTCTCGATGGATCGACCAGTAGCGGTGCTAGCGACACCCCGTGATGGAACAGGCGCAAAATCTCTTTTGGGAGAGTTGTTCTGGAGTTGGGGGGGTTGTAGGATACCCACTCCATGTTCGGTTGGCCAGTGTCATACCCTCCAGTAGAGATGGCCAGAGCAGTTCTGAGTTTTACCCTCCAGCGCGGTTGGGCAGTGGGTTACTCATCGACTTCTTCGGGTTTACCCTCCAGCAGGGCTGGGTAGTGGGTTACTCATCAGCTTCTAGGGTATACCCTCTAGCAGAGACTGGGCAGTGGGTCACCTGATGCTTTTAGGGTCTACCCTCCAACAGAGACTGGGCAGTGGGTCACCCGATGATATTAGAGTCTACCCTCCAATAGAGACAGGGCAGTGGGTCGCCTGGTGCACTTTTGGTTTACCCTCCAGCAAAGACTGGGCAGTGGGTCACCCGAAGACCTCTTAGGGTCTACCCTCCAGCAGGGCTGGTCAGTGGGTCGCCCGTCGTCTAGTTCTAGGTCTACCCTCCAGTAAGGCTGGACAGTGGGTCGTCTGTCGACTTATTCCATGTCTACCCTCCAGCGGGGCTGGGCAGTGGGTCGCCTGATGATGTATTAGGGTTTACCCTCCAGCAGGGCTGGGCAGTGGGTCACCCGATATCATATTATGAATTACCCTCTAGCAAGGCTGGACAGTGGGACACTCGTTGACATTCCAGGCTCAGTCCTTTCTACTAGGATTGCCTGTGGCTTTCCTCCGTGATTACCGGAGTGGGACCCTTGGTTATATGGGTCAGTGTTGTGGCGGCTTGACATTGAGGAGACCTCTCGACTATAGGGCAGTGACGAGGTGTGGTTTGACTTTCCCTAGAACTCTCAAGTTCTAGGGGCACTTTTCCCACCGAGACACGTTCTTGAGACGCGATCTAAAACCGTGCGGGTGAGTCAGTGTTGCCCAAAGCAGATAGTGTCAAGGTGCGATGATTGAGCTCCTTGGCTTGCGGTTTAGGGAAGACGTGCGGGATGCTGGGCATCGATGATGGGTTTATGTCTGGGACTGTTAGTGACTCATTTTCTTGGGCTGAGCTACGGGACGGAGATCCCCTTACGACGTTGTTCGGGTTTCTGGTTGAGCATACAGATATGTATATAACTTGTTTCTGGTACCCACTTCTTGGGTTTGGTTACTCTTCTTCCAGGAGAGGCGAAGACGCGCGGGGTATGCCACGTGATTTCCGTGTCTAGATT
The DNA here is from genome assembly GCA_963277665.1 of Viscum album. Taxonomy (NCBI): domain Eukaryota; kingdom Viridiplantae; phylum Streptophyta; class Magnoliopsida; order Santalales; family Viscaceae; genus Viscum; species Viscum album. Next base: position 1,827,063,115 of record OY728147.1, read on the forward strand.
CTCGTGGTTGGACGAGTCTACTCTCCTGCTATAGGTAGTGAAGACTCGACGGGAAGTTCGTCTTATCACCATTTCCATCTCCTTATGTCTGGATGAGTCTACCTTCTTTCCTCCTGTTGGGTTGAGTTGTACTCTTTAATGTACTCTCTATTGTACCCCTCTACTTTCCTGTTCTCTCTACTGATCACCCTTTGGTACCTCCTTTTGTTGCTCCCTCGAGCCTTCAGGGTATCCTACTGAGTATTTTTATACTCACCCCTGCTTGGGCTTTGCCTACACTTGGTGTTCCCTTGCAGACGACGGACAGGTGGAGCGTGACTTCAGTGGAGCGTAGGAGCTTGGGAGCTTGGACCGTGTGCGGTGGTCATAGCCGGGTCCAAGTGGGAGACCCGTCAGCTATTTGTTTTTGTTTACCTGTTGCTGGGTTGTGGCACCTTTTCTGGTTGGGCGCATGTTTTGCCCCTTTTTTCCTTTTCAGCACTGTACTTTGTACTGTTGTATTGAGTTTGTTGCGTGTGTGTGTACAGGTAGTTAGACAATGGCCTCCCCGAGTTATTGTGCCTTCGGCGCTGGTCGCTAGCCCCTGGCCTATGGAGGCGGGCTTGGGGTAGTTGCGGCTCGAGCCCAGGTAGGGTCGGGTCGTGACAAAGTGGTATCAGAGGTGGTTCGTTCCTTGGGACGCTGTTCGGACGTCCCTAAAATAAAAGGAATTGGTTGGGATCTAGGGAAACAGTGTTAATGTATCTCGAGAGAGGCTCTCAGGCCAGGGAGTCCAGTGATGGTGCGGCGACCGACGTATCCTTTCCCCAGGACCTTGATAACCCGCTTGTCGACTCGACATGCTGAGACACTTGTTGCGGGGAAAATTGGCTTGTGCATCACATAGGATTGAGTCTTTGACTGTCCTTCTTGAGTCAGCTCCCCATCATTGTTGTATTAGTATATACATATATGCTCATCTGACCGCGACACTCCTTGATAATATTCAAGATGTCTCCGCGAAGACAGCCAGACAGGATACCAGCTATGGGTGCATGACGAAGACCCTGTGAGCTACGAGGCCACAGTCCAGGACCCATCATGTGAACCCCTTTCTCCGGGTGGGCTGGTAGCAGCACCCCCACCTGCTGAGCAGCAGGCAGTTTCAGCAGAGGTGGCTGAGCAAGAGCTCAGGTTGAGCGCGCTCCGTGAGTTCCAGTGGCAGGGACCGCTGAAGTTCAGTGGTGAGCCAGACCCTCAGGTAGCAGAGGTTTGGCTCGAGGCAGTGGTTAGTCTCCTGAGGCTTGTGCAGATGCCGACAGATCAGAGAGTGGCTTTGGCAGCCACCCCTTTTTGTGGATCATCTTGGCATTGGTGCAGTCTGGTGACTCAGTTTCTTGACGAGTCGTCGCTTTCATGGGGCGACTTTCAGTTGTTGCTCCGTGAGGAGTTTTGGCCCCTCCTGCTTACGCTCCGTTCGGATTCAGGAGCTCCTGCAGTTTCATTAGGGAGGGATGATGGTGGCCGAGTACGCGGATAGTTTTGCAGACCGTGCACGCTTTTACCTGAACTTGGTCCATGACGACAACTTCCAAGAACGGAAGTTTGAGCAGGGTCTCCTCCGAGAGATTCGTGCTATCTTAGTACCTTTGGGCGTTTCCACATATGCCGGGGTGCTAGAGCAGGCGTTGGTGACAAAGATCTTCCTGTCACGTTTTGCGGTTGGTAGTGGCAGAGGGCATGACGGATCCGAGACGTCTGCCGTAGTTAGCAGGCGCCGGAGGATAGGACCTCGATGCAGGTGGCCTTTCCACTGCCGGTTTTGGAGATGTGGTCATATACCACTATGGCGAAAAGGCGAAGGGCCTCAACCGAGGATGCCCTTCTGTGAGTGGATCTCGGGCCGTGGTCGTACACCACAGTGGTGCCGGAGGACACCAGGGAAGCCCAGAGAGCGCCGGTGCTATGATAGTGACGGACGAGGTCACTTGGCATGAGACTGCCCGACCCGAGTTGCTAGGAGCTTCGGGCAGGCAGCAGGTGCACCACCACGGTAGAGGCAGCGCCGTGATTGGAGTAGCGCTCAGAGAGGTGGTTCTAGTAGAGGAGCGGGAGTAGCTGGTAGTGGGGGATGACTTTATGAGATCTCCCCATCACCACTAGGCGGTCCACGTCAGGCTCCGGGAGCTGACGGTTGGGACCACGGACATCCGCGAGCTTTGGATGTCTACGATCCTGCAGAGCATGGGATGGTGAGAGGTACCCCTTGTGACTCATCTACTTCTTGCAGTAGAATTGTTAGGCTCTGTGTGTGAGATTCTTTCCTCCATGCTCCTTGCTTGATATGTTACCAGGGTGGCGCGGGGCATCGGTGTAACCCTGTGTTGGTATGATAAAAGGGCGTGACACCTTTTCCTTTAGTCGATGGTGTTGACTCCTTCGCCTTTTGAGCGTGTAAGAGAGCATCGACTGTGGAACCTTGCGTGACAAGATATCCTTGGGTGTTTCACCATATGGATATTCTAAAGGAGGAAATCACCGGGCCTTGTTTCAGGTGCGGGCAGTGATTCCAGACGCGACGTGCAACGTAGATGTTTTACCGGGGAGGTGAGCTACCCCCGAGGGCCTTCGGGCCATTTGAGACCGTGAAAAAGGGATGGAGAGGTACCCTATTGCCTTGCCCTAACCCCAAAGTCTGGAGTGGGTGCACGACATCGGCGAGGGCCGACCTAGCGTGAACAGATCAATCCTTTGGTCTGTGTGCAGTGACGCAGAGCTGTGCCTGGGTTCTTCTGGGTATGAGAAATCCAGGTGCGAGATTAGTACCCTGTGTTGCTCCCTAGTTTGGCTTTTCGGGGAAGAAAAGCTTGAAGGATGGAAAGATTTAAGAACCTAGTTTTTTCTGAGAAATACTTTGGAATATTCTTGATAATATTCCAGAGCAGTGCCTTCAGATGGCATGCGATTCTGAGCCCAAGAGTGGCCAAAATTAAATTTTAAGTGCGTTCACACTGGAAATGGTAAATAAATGGGACAACTCCTAAACAGAGTTCTAGATCAGAGATCCGAGTATACGGACGGGTCCGTAATGGGGTTTTTACCCTAGTAACGACATAAAACTTGTCGGCGCGGGATGTTTAGACCCCTCGCTCACTTTCGGAAGGTTAAACGGATAAATTAATTAATTAATTTATTCGTTTAATGGCGACACGCTAGTATCTCTTAAAAAGTGGCTCGAATTGGAAAACCGAGGGCACCGCTGAGTTCGGAGTGTGCCGTTTACCCTAGGAGGGGTGTAAGTTTCGCGGGCGCTGCCCATTTGTGAAAAATGGCCCCAGGGGCATTTTCGTAATTTGGTGGCTTTGGGCGTTCAATTTTATAACTTTAAAACGGAAGCTCAGAATGAAATTCTAAGACCACCATTGTGCTCGAGAGGAGGTGTTTACCCGAGGAGAGGTTTAATTCCGACCTCGCCAAAGGTTTCAGATGCGAGGAAAATTATGGGTTTAATTAATTAAAATTTCTTTTTTTTTAATTTATTTAAACCCTCCTTCCTCCCCTCCCTTGTTCTCCCCTGGAAAAACACCCCCTCAAGGAAGCCCCTCCTCTCTCTCTCCCCATCCTCTTCCGGCGAGACAGCTCCGGCGAGGTGCGGCTCCGACGGATCGCAGCGAAGCTCCGGGCGAAACCCAGCGAGGTAGGAGGTTTTGGTTACGTTTTCATGTCTGAACCTTCCTTTGGATTAAATTTTATATCTCGATTTTCCGGTTGATCTTTGAACAAATCCCTTGGTCATTTGGTAAAAATTCTACTCTTTCCGACACTCATTTCGGATTTGAAATCCGGGTTCGGATGGTGTCACGGTCGTCCGCCGAAGTTTGCGGGAATTCCTGGTGTTGTGGGTGTTTTCCGGCGGTCCGAGGCACGGCGGCGCATGGCGGTGGCGGCGACGCTTGGCAGTGGCAGCGGTGCAGGGCTGCGACGGCGGCAGCTTATTTTCTAGGCGGTGGTGGTGGGGCTGGCTTCAGTGGATGTCGGCGCTGGGGCGAGCGGCCTGGGAAGCCGGGTGACGGCGAGGGCGAGGCCGAGCTCGCTGGGCAGGGGAGAACCAGGGTCGCCGCGCGACCCCGCAGGGGAGACACGACCTGCGTCTCGCGGGTCATTGCGCAGCAGACGACTGGCCACGAAGGCCGGTCCACGTGGACTGAGGGTCCACGGCCGGCCCGTGCAACAGAGCCGCGGGCCGGCGCTCCAAACCGAACCGGCTGGCACGAGTCGGCCCAGGCCGAGCGGACCGGCCGGCCCAGGCCAGTCCAGCCTGAGGGGATCTGTTTCCCCCTCTTCGGACGCCCATAATTTTCATTACGGGTGTCCGATTTACAAGCCGTCTGTGGAAAAACCTTCCTGGCGTTGAGGAGAAGTTTTTAAGATGGTTTTGGGAATTTTTAATTCTCAAAACGAGGGGCTTTGGTAGCACGACTCATGCATCAAGTAAGTTTGTCGTTTTTTTTCTGGGGGAACTTGTTTTGGGACGGCGCAGACGCGTTTGACGTCCGTTTTAAGCACCGTCAGCGGCGTTGGAACCCTGGTGTCGAGGCATAGGTTTCTAGGGTGGTTCTGGGCATTGAAGCCGGAGTTGAGGCGTGGGCCCCACGACCCGTCTTTTGAGCTGCGTGCAGCTTTTAGCGGCTTTTTCATCGGGCGTCCGTTCGGGGCGTGCGAGCAGTCGATGTTGGGTGTTTTTCCGAGGGAATCGCGTTGGAATAGCCTGCCCGCTGTAATTTCACATGATGGTGCGGGCCCCGTGAGGGCCATTTCGGGAGTTGATGGTGATTTCCGGCCTTGTCACCGGGCGGCCGTTTTGGACAAGTGAGTAGTCCATCTCGTGTGCTTTTTCGAGAGGATCGCAATGGTGTGATCCGTTCGTTGAGTTTCGGGATCGGGTTGCGGGTCCCATGAAGCACCGCTCGTGTGCGGTGCGCCAGAACGTATCTTTTTCTACGGATATCCATTGCAATCAAGTGAGTAGTGATTTTAACGTGTTTTCCCGATGGGATCGCAATGGTGCGATGTGCCCAACTGTTTTCGGGGCCGAGGCTCGGGATCACAGGACGCTGTCTGAGCGTGAGGCGGTGTTGGAAACTTTTCCATCGGATATCCGTTGGAGGCAAGTAAGTAGTCAATATCTCGTGTTTTTTCACGAGGATTACAACGGTGTGATCCGTTTAACTGTGCGGAGCCTCTTGCGCAATATTATTAAGTGTGTAAGCATGAAAGGTGCTCTGGTGGCAGTTCGTCCTACCATGTCTGTAGAAGACCCTTGGCGTGTGATCGTACACTCTTGGGAGAGTTATATAAATGGTTCACACGATGTGGTTGGCCGTGCCTGGGCCTTTGAGTTGGAGATGTTACATCACGCCTTCTCGTTGACGTTGGGTGCCATGTGCACAATGACCCTTGGGCTGAGAATGTGGTATAATCTGGGAGTATATGAGAATTCTTGGAGGTACATGTGGTTGTTCGTACCTGAGAACGTTTGGGCGCTTGGTTGGGGTTGCGATGGGGACACACGTTGTGTGGGACCCACCTTCGTGCCAGGTTCTGCTTTTCATACTTGGACCTCTCGCGGTGTAGAGGGTCCCTTTGTGCTCGTTTGTTTGACCAGAAGGGTTGAGTGGTCTCCCCCTGGTTTCGTTCTCGATGGATCGACCAGTTGCGGTGCTAGCAGCACCCCGTGATGGAACAAGTGTCAAATCTCTTTTGGGAGAGTTGTTCTGGAGTTGGGTGGTTGCGGGATACCCAATCCGTGTTCGTTTGGCTAGTGTCATACCCTCCAGTAGAGATGGTCAGAGCAGTTCTGAATTTTACCCTCCAGCGGGGCTGGGCAGTGGGTTACTCATCGACTTCTTCGGGTTTACCCTCCAGGAGGGCTGGGCAGTGGGTTACTCATCGGCTTCTAGGGTCTACTCTCCAGCAGAGACTGGGCAGTGGGTCACCTGATGCTTTTAGGGTCTACCCTCCAACAGAGACTGGGCAGTGGGTCACCCGACACTATTAGAGTCTACCCTCCTGTAGAGACTGGGCAGTGGGCCGCCCGACACACTTTTGGTTTACCCTCCAGCAAAGACTGGACAGTGGGTCGCCCGACGACCTCTTAGGGTCTACCCTCCAGCAGGGATGGGCAGTGGGTCTCCCGTCGTCTAGTTCCAGGTCTACCCTCCAGGAAGGCTGGGCAGTGGGTCGTCTGTCAACTTATTCCAGGTCTATCCTCCAGCGGGGCTGGCCAATGGGTCGCCTAATGATGTATTAGGGTTTACCCTCCAGTAGGGATGGGCAGTGGGTCACCTGATATCATATTATGAATTACCCTCCAGTAGGGATGGGCAGTGGGGCACTCGTTGACATTCCAGGCTCAGTCCTTTCTATGAGGCTAGCGTGTGGCTTTCCTCCGTGATTACCGGAGTGGGACCCTTGGTTATATGGGTCAGTGTTGTGACGGCTTGACTTTGAGGAGAACTCTTGACTGCAGGGCAATGACGAGGTGTGTTTTGACTTTCCCTAGAACTCTCAAGTTTGAGGGGCACTTTCCCCACCGAGATGCGTTCTTGAGACGCGATCTAAAACCGTGCGGGCGAGTCAGTGTCACCCAAAGAGGATAGTGTCAAGGTGTGGTGATTGAGCCCCTTGTCTTGCGGTTCAGGGCAGACGTGCGGGATGCTGGGCATCGATGATGGGGTTATGTCTGGGACTGTTGGTGACTCATTTTCTTGGGCTGAACTACGGGACAGAGATCCCCTTATGACGTTGTTCGGGTTTCTGGTTGAGCATACAGATATGTATATACCTTGTTTCCGGTACCCACTTCTTTGGTTTTGTTACTCTCCTTCCAGGAGAGGCGAAGACGCGCGGGGTATGCCACGTGCTTTCCGTGTCTAGCTTCTCGTGGTCAGACGAGTCTACTCTCCTGCTATAGGTAGCGAAGACTCGATGGGAAGTTCGTCCTCTCACCGTTCCCATCTCCTTGTGTCTGGACGAGTCTACCTTCTTTCCTCCTGTTGGGTTGAGCTGGACTCTTTACTGTACTCTCTATTGTACCCCTCTACTTTTCTATTCGCTCTACTGCTCACCCTTCGGTACCTCCTTTTGTTGCTCCCTCGAGCCTTCAGGTTATCCTACTGATTATTTTTATACTCACCCCTTCTTGGGCTTTTCCCGCACTTGGTGTGCCCTTGCAGACGACAGACAGGTGGAGCGTGACTTCAGTGGAGCGTTGGAGCTTGGACCATGTGCGGTGGTCATAGCCGGGTTCCAAGTGGGAGACCCATAAGCTGTTTGTTTTTGTTTACCTGTTGCCGGGTTGTGGCACCTTTTCTGGTTGGGTGCGTGTTTTGCCCCTTTTTTCCTTTTCAGCACTGTACTTTGTACTGTTAGAGGTCGATGAACACTATGGTTTATATATAGCAGTTTCCCTTTTTCTTTTCCTGTCTTTAATTTTACTCTGCACTGTTGTGTTGAGTTTGCTGTGTGTGTGTGTACAGGTACTTAGGAAAAGGCCTCCCTGAGTTATTGTTCCTTCGGCGCTGGTCGCCAGCCCCTGGCCTATGGAGGCGGCATTGGGGTAGTTGCGGCTCGAGACCGGGTAGGGTCGAGTCGTGAAAAGGTGGTATCAGAGGTGGTTCGTTCCTTGGGATGCTGTTCGGACGTCCCTAAAATAAAAGGAATTGGTTGTGATCTAGGGAAACAGTGTTAATGTGTCTCGAGAGCGGCTCTCAGGCCATGGAGTCCAGTGATGGTGCAGCGGCTGACGTATCCACTCACCAGGACCTTGATAACCCGCTTGTCGACTCGGCATGCTGAGACACTTGTTGCAGGGAAATTGGCTTGTGCATCACATAGGATTGAGTCTTTGAATGTCCTTATTGAGTCATCTCCCCATCATTGTTGTATTGGTATATACATAAATGCTCATCTGACCATGACACTCCTTGATAATATTCAAGATGTCTCCGCGAAGACAGCAAGCCATGATACCAGCTATGGGTGGGTGACGACGACCCTGTGAGCTACGAGGCCACAGTCCAGGACCCATCATGAGAGGCCCTTTCTCCGGGTGGGATGGTAGAATGTAACGACCCGAAATTTTGAATAAATCTTGTTTACTAATTTCATGTGTTATTTTATTTTATTTTTATACTCAACAAAAATGTTTTATTTGATAAACATGATTATAATTAAAATGAGATCAGTGGGTTTTGACTATTATATAACCATCGGTCAATATGACCACTGTGAACAAAAATGTTTTGATTATTGTCTCTAAATATAAGTAATCTTGGTTAATTATTATAGAAAGAAGATTCGATGGCCTCACCTAGTAGTCTTGGACCGATCGAAGCCCACCTAACAGAGCTTGGGAAAGAGGTAGCACCATTGGGCTTTGCTCTGGATCAAATCCAAGCCGAGCTTCATCATGTGAAGCTAGAACGGAATCTCCTTCGTGAGAAGTTCAAACTGATAGAAATTACTACTCGGGCAATGTTGACTGAGCCGCCCCAAGCTTCTATCACCCTAGCACACCTTACTCTTAGATCCTATGCTGGTATTATAAGGGGCTATGTAACGAGACCGTAACTACCTTGTGTAATCCTTGTTTTAAATAAAAATTGGGATTTCTTCTTATGATGAAGTTTATGAATTTTGAAATGACCGGATAAATATAGTATGCATATTTTTGATGAATTTTATAAAAAGGTTATTTTAAAAATGGTTGTGTAAACCTTAAATAATTAAAAATGTGTAATGATTTTCAAAAAATGGTCTTCTACAATTATGTCCAGTACGAAATTTAGAGTCTAATAAGATCAACTTGATTTTTGATGAATAGTAAATTGTGAATAGTGATTTTACGCTTAGGATTAGTAATGTGACCAAATGGATTAGTAATCTCACTTAAAGAAAGTTTTAAAATAATCTAGGCACCTTGATTAAGTAATGTGATTCAATAAAATGGTTAAATAACGGTTTCATTAATTATTATTCAAGTATTAGTTTTTTAGGGTGAATAGTGTTTTTTAATTAAAAAATTAATTAAAAATATTTAGAAAATTATTTTTAGAAAATGTATTTCATTTTTGAACTCAGAGCATCGATATTATGTTAAGGTAATTTTTGGGGATTTTTCTGAAAAAAATGAATTTTCGGTGAATAGTGAATTTATTTAAAAATTGAATTAAAAATATTTAGAAAATTATTTTTATAAAATGGAGTTCATTTTTGAAATCAGAGCATTGATATTTGGTTAGTGTGAAATTTTGGGATTTTTCTGAGAAAGTTGAATTTTCAGTGAATAGTAAAAATGCAGTTTTAGGGTTTCGGTATGTTTAGTGACATCATAGCTGTGTCATGATGATGTCATGAGATATTTTGAGGGTTGGCCGGCCAAGGGTGATGAATTATTGTTGTGGGGGCCCCATGTGGCCTAACTCCATGATAAATGCCAAGGGAGAGCACATGGGTTTGAGAAAAGCACATGTGAGGTGTCCTTTGGCCATTAATGCCTTGTCCCCTCACTTTCCCTATATATACCAAGACCTCCTCTCATCCATTCGACTCCCCACTCATTCCCAACGAATTTCTGGTCTCATTACCTCCCAAAGAGTCCTCCCAAGGTGCCCCCAAGCCCTCAAGGTCCCAACCTTTGAGGTTTAAGAGTTACATTTTAAGGTAAGGGATCCGACCTCTCTCTTTCTTTTCAAGTAATCTCTTTTATGTCTTTTCTTTTATACTCCATGTTCTTATGTTGGAGGATGTTATTTTATATTCATCCTACTGCCTATTTCATGTTTATATGATGAGAGACCCCCCCTTGCTCTCATCAATTCGTTTTAAGAATGTTTAAGTGGCGCCGTTAGGCTGCCGAATTTTTAAGGGATTCTTTCACCTTCCTCGTTTTCAAGTTCTATTTTCATTCAAGTCTTTCATGTTTCTTTGTATTATGTTGGGGAATGATCTCTAAATTTATCATACTGATCGTTTATGATCATATGATGAGAGACCCCATTTTATCTCTTCAATTCAATTTTTTTGAAGTTTTATGTGGCGCCGTTAGGCTGCCGAATTTTTTAAGGGATTCTCTCACCCTTCTCTTTTTCAAAGTTCTACTTTCATGTCAAGTCTTTCAAGTTAATTTCTATTATGTTGGGGTATGATCTCTATATCTATCATACTGGAATCTTATGTTCATATGATGAGAGACCCCATTTGATCTCTTCAATTCAGTATTTTGATGTTTTAAGTGGCGCCGTTAGGCTGCCGAATTTTTAAGTGGTTCTTCACCCTTCTCGTTTTGAAGTTCTACTTTCATGTCAATTCGTTCAAGTTCCTTTTTGTTATGTTGGGGAATTATCTCTATATCTATCATACTGAACTCTTATGTTAACATGATGAGAGACCCTATTTGATCTTTTCAAATCATTTTTGTTGATGTTTAAGTAACGCCGTTAGGCTGCCGAACTTTCATAAGAGAAATCTAATTTTTTTCTCCCTTCCATGTTTTTCATTTCAAATGGTATGTCCTTGAAATTTCATTACCATGATCATGTATCCTTCTTATTCTGTCCATGTACTATTTTATGGGTCATTTATTAATGTTTGACCCATTTTACCTCTCATTTCAATGTTTTTTAAAACCCCGAAACTTAGCCGTTATGCTGCAGAATTTTCCCCTCAAAATGCCTCTCTCTTTTCTCAAAAATTATTTTATGTTATAAAGTGAATACTCAAAGCTCTTATTTCTACAAGGGTATTCACATATATATAAAAATGTTCCATTTTAAATTCTGGGATTTACATACATGAGACCCGCTTTCCCTTTCCTTGGGTTTAAAGTGACGTAAAGATCATGTCTTTAAAGCAGTTTTTAAAACGTTATGATTATGAAATGAAACCCATTTTATGCTATGTGGGTTATTTATGAAATGTTTGATGATGATATATGTGGCTCACATGATAATAAAGGCAAATTTAAGGGTGCGCCTTGATAGCGCTCCAATGCATTGGGTAATGATGTAACCACTAGAGATTACAATTTTCATGATACCTTGGTGAATAACCTTGGTAATTTTCAAATGACACCTTGGGGATGGACCTTGGTGATATGTTCATGATTGTCTATGTTAAATGATGTAGCCACATATTCAAGTTATGAAAATGTTATTTTTATTATGATATGACACATGATTTCTTTTTTTATCATGCCTTAAAGTTCTTGTTCATGACATAGTTGATGTATCTCAAGTTCACATGTTAAATGTTTCCCTTGTTTCCCTTACTGGGCCTTCTTCTCACCCTTTCTTTTGATGTATGATCCCAGGTTATGTGATGCCGTAATGAACCTAGGATGAACATGAGGAGAAGCCTTTCAAGTCTTTTAGAAGAATGTTTTATGTTTTCATGTTTTAAGTTCCTGGTTTCCAAGACACTAAACCTTAAAGATCCTCAGTTTTGTATAATGTAATGAAAGTTTATGTGATAAAAAGGCGGGATGCTATAGTTGGTATCGAAGGATGGTTTAGTTATTTGTGGAAATTAGGATATGAAAACTCTAGGAAGAACCCTATAGAAAAGTTTAATATAGGAAATCTTCCTGGTATTTTGGTGAGTATTGAGTAAGGGGTTTCCAAGCAAATACATCCCTGTCTGGATACGAGCAGGTAGAGGTGGCTCTGGCACAGATGTACATAGGGGTAAAACCCGAAAACACCGCTTTGAGCTAGACTCGAACGGGAACTGGTACACGACAACGAGCCTTGCTGCACTCTTGGTTACGACACTCCCGGGGGATATGCTTTGGTAAATTCATAAGCTTGGTATGAACCATTGTTTAAGGAACAAAGATAAAATAAAATAAAGGTTCACATAAGAATATATGATCATTCATAACCTAGATGGAAACCTAGGAGATCACAAGTTAGGGTATACCTTTCATATACAAGTTATCCTTATATGCTTTCAGTTCCTTTTCATGATTATTAGCTAAGTACTTAAGCCCATAATTATAGTTTCTTTTCATAGTTAATGGCGGGAAATAGAAGAACATGTCTCAACAACCAATGTGATAGGAAATGCTACGATTGCCGTATTAAGATGACAGAGATGATTAGGGGATTAAAATATGATTTTTTATTTTGGAAGACGTTCACTATTTTGGGGACCCTATATGGTCGAGGTAAATAGATTACAACGGTATTTTCATTGAGGAGTAAGGTTGACTTATATTTTGAAGAGTCGATGAATTTAAGGCGGACTTATAGTAATTTAGGTTACTTACGGGAATGATTAACCTATCTTGGGTAAAATATGTTTAGGTTAGCTACTTTTGTTATAAGATGTTAGGAGTGGTTTATGTTGTTTGGAGATGAACAATGAAGTTTATTTTGGAAGACTATGTTATCAAATCTTTCTTGTATTTGGGTTTCAATCTTAGTTTGGTTTATTTTGAGGAATCTTAAGGACCGTTATTTACGGAATGGACTATGATGAACTTTGGGTAGTACCATGGAATTTGATGATTTAAAAGTAGTTTCCATTCCTATGGGATTCTTTCTTTTTGAAGATTTGTTTTACCATAACCTTTCTGTTTTTGGGATAATGTTTAAAGATAGAAGAAATAGATAGTTAATCTTTTGTAGATTATGTGATTCTATAGAAGATGATTCTTGTGCTTTTATGAGACCAAGTGTTTTTGAATTCTCATCATTTGGAGAAAAGATTAGTGTTGGTAGGGACTTGTTAAAGGATGAAACTCTACTTGAAGGTAGGTATATTTTCTTATGTTTTTGTTCTATGTAGTAAATAAAATCCTCAAAATTATGAAAAGAAACGTAAAACAAAAATGTTGTTGGTTTACGTTTCCTACTAGGTAATCAAAGACCGTTTACACACATCATAAGTTTGGGATTTTCTCATGGTTAACTTTCTCCTAATCATGTTCTCTATCACTCTCCCTCAGAACTTGACCCTTTGTTTTCTCCTCCATGTCCATGTTTTCCTACATGGAACCCTAGTGTGGGTTAACTCGGGTGACCTTTGTACTTCCCTTTCTTTATTTTAAAGTAATAGTTTTACTGACTCCTTTTCCGATGTGGGACTTTCAATGAAATTTCAAAACCCAATTTTTTTTTAAAATTGCGAGGATGCAATTTCTTAAGGGGGGAAGATTGTAACGACCCGAAATTTTGAATAAATCTTGTTTACTAATTTCATGTGTTATTTTATTTTATTTTTATACTCAACAAAAATGTTTTATTTGATAAACATGATTATAATTAAAATGAGATCAGTGGGTTTTGACTATTATATAACCATCGGTCAATATGACCACTGTGAACAAAAATGTTTTGATTATTGTCTCTAAATATAAGTAATCTTGGTTAATTATTATAGAAAGAAGATTCGATGGCCTCACCTAGTAGTCTTGGACCGATCGAAGCCCATCTAACAGAGCTTGGGAAAGAGGTAGCACCATTGGGCTTTGCTCTGGATCAAATCCAAGCCGAGCTTCATCATGTGAAGCTAGAACGGAATCGCCTTCGTGAGAAGTTCAAACTGATAGAAATTACTACTCGGGCAATGTTGACTGAGCCGCCCCAAGCTTCTATCACCCTAGCACACCTTACTCTTAGATCCTATGCTGGTATTATAAGGGGCTATGTAACGAGACCGTAACTACCTTGTGTAATCCTTGTTTTAAATAAAAATTGGGATTTCTTCTTATGATGAAGTTTATGAATTTTGAAATGACCGGATAAATATAGTATGCATATTTTTGATGAATTTTATAAAAAGGTTATTTTAAAAATGGTTGTGTAAACCTTAAATAATTAAAAATGTGTAATGATTTTCAAAAAATGGTCTTCTACAATTATGTCCAGTACGAAATTTAGAGTCTAATAAGATCAACTTGATTTTTGATGAATAGTAAATTGTGAATAGTGATTTTACGCTTAGGATTAGTAATGTGACCAAATGGATTAGTAATCTCACTTAAAGAAAGTTTTAAAATAATCTAGGCACCTTGATTAAGTAATGTGATTCAATAAAATGGTTAAATAACGGTTTCATTAATTATTATTCAAGTATTAGTTTTTTAGGGTGAATAGTGTTTTTTAATTAAAAAATTAATTAAAAATATTTAGAAAATTATTTTTAGAAAATGGATTTCATTTTTGAACTCAGAGCATTGATATTATGTTAAGGTAATTTTTGGGGATTTTTCTGAAAAAAATGAATTTTCGGTGAATAGTGAATTTATTTAAAAATTGAATTAAAAATATTTAGAAAATTATTTTTATAAAATGGAGTTCATTTTTGAAATCAGAGCATTGATATTTGGTTAGTGTGAAATTTTGGGATTTTTCTGAGAAAGTTGAATTTTCAGTGAATAGTAAAAATGCAGTTTTAGGGTTTCGGTATGTTTAGTGACATCATAGCTGTGTCATGATGATGTCATGAGATATTTTGAGGGTTGGCCGGCCAAGGGTGATGAATTATTGTTGTGGGGGCCCCATGTGGCCTAACTCCATGATAAATGCCAAGGGAGAGCACATGGGTTTGAGAAAAGCACATGTGAGGTGTCCTTTGGCCATTAATGCCTTGTCCCCTCACTTTCCCTATAAATACCAAGACCTCCTCTCATCCATTCGACTCCCCACTCATTCCCAACGAATTTCTGGTCTCATTACCTCCCAAAGAGTCCTCCCAAGGTGCCCCCAAGCCCTCAAGGTCCCAACCTTTGAGGTTTAAGAGTTACATTTTAAGGTAAGGGATCCGACCTCTCTCTTTCTTTTCAAGTAATCTCTTTTATGTCTTTTCTTTTATACTCCATGTTCTTATGTTGGAGGATGTTATTTTATATTCATCCTACTGCCTATTTCATGTTTATATGATGAGAGACCCCCCCTTGCTCTCATCAATTCGTTTTAAGAATGTTTAAGTGGCGCCGTTAGGCTGCCGAATTTTTAAGGGATTCTTTCACCTTCCTCGTTTTCAAGTTCTATTTTCATTCAAGTCTTTCATGTTTCTTTGTATTATGTTGGGGAATGATCTCTAAATTTATCATACTGATCTTTTATGATCATATGATGAGAGACCCCATTTTATCTCTTCAATTCAATTTTTTTGAAGTTTTATGTGGCGCCGTTAGGCTGCCGAATTTTTTAAGGGATTCTCTCACCCTTCTCTTTTTCAAAGTTCTACTTTCATGTCAAGTCTTTCAAGTTAATTTCTATTATGTTGGGGTATGATCTCTATATCTATCATACTGGAATCTTATGTTCATATGATGAGAGACCCCATTTGATCTCTTCAATTCAGTATTTTGATGTTTTAAGTGGCGCCGTTAGGCTGCCGAATTTTTAAGTGGTTCTTCACCCTTCTCGTTTTGAAGTTCTACTTTCATGTCAATTCGTTCAAGTTCCTTTTTGTTATGTTGGGGAATTATCTCTATATCTATCATACTGAACTCTTATGTTAACATGATGAGAGACCCTATTTGATCTTTTCAAATCATTTTTGTTGATGTTTAAGTAACGCCGTTAGGCTGCCGAACTTTCATAAGAGAAATCTAATTTTTTTCTCCCTTCCATGTTTTTCATTTCAAATGGTATGTCCTTGAAATTTCATTACCATGATCATGTATCCTTATTATTCTGTCCATGTACTATTTTATGGGTCATTTATTAATGTTTGACCCATTTTACCTCTCATTTCAATGTTTTTTAAAACCCCGAAACTTAGCCGTTATGCTGCAGAATTTTCCCCTCAAAATGCCTCTCTCTTTTCTCAAAAATTATTTTATGTTATAAAGTGAATACTCAAAGCTCTTATTTCTACAAGGGTATTCACATATATATAAAAATGTTCCATTTTAAATTCTGGGATTTACATACATGAGACCCGCTTTCCCTTTCCGTGGGTTTAAAGTGACGTAAAGATCATGTCTTTAAAGCAGTTTTTAAAACGTTATGATTATGAAATGAAACCCATTTTATGCTATGTGGGTTATTTATGAAATGTTTGATGATTATATATGTGGCTCACATGATAATAAAGGCAAATTTAAGGGTGCGCCTTGATAGCGCTCCAATGCATTGGGTAATGATGTAACCACTAGAGATTACAATTTTCATGATACCTTGGTGAATAACCTTGGTAATTTTCAAATGACACCTTGGGGATGGACCTTGGTGATATGTTCATGATTGTCTATGTTAAATGATGTAGCCACATATTCAAGTTATGAAAATGTTATTTTTATTATGATATGACACATGATTTCTTTTTTTATCATGCCTTAAAGTTCTTATTCATGACATAGTTGATGTATCTCAAGTTCACATGTTAAATGTTTCCCTTGTTTCCCTTACTGGGCCTTCTGCTCACCCTTTCTTTTGATGTATGATCCCAGGTTATGTGATGCCGTAATGAACCTAGGATGAACATGAGGAGAAGCCTTTCAAGTCTTTTAGAAGAATGTTTTATGTTTTCATGTTTTAAGTTCCTGGTTTCCAAGACACTAAACCTTAAAGATCCTCAGTTTTGTATAATGTAATGAAAGTTTATGTGATAAAAAGGCGGGATGCTATATAGAAGCACCCCCACCTGTTGAGCAGCAGGTAGTTTCAGCAGAGCAGGCTGAGCAAGAGCGCAGGTTGAGCGCGCTCCGTGAGTTCTAGTGGCAGGGACCGCTGAGGTTCAGTGGTGAGCCAGACCCTCAGGCAGCATAGGTTTGGCTCGAGGCAGTGGTTAGTCTCCTAAGGCTTGTGCAGACGCTGACAGACCAGAGAGCGGCTTGGCATCCACCCCTTTTTGTGGATCATCTTGGCGTTGGTGGATTCTGGTGACCCAGTTTCTTGATGATTCGTCGCTTTCATGGGGCGACTTTCAGTTGTTGTTCCGTGAGGAGTTTTGGCCCCTCCTGCTTACGCTTCGTTCGGATTCAGGAGCTCCTGCAGTTTCAGCAGGGAGGGATGACGGTGGCCGAGTACGCGACTATTTTTGCAGACCGTGCATGCTTTTACCCGGACTTGGTCCATGATGACAACTTCCAAGCACGGAAGTTTGAGCAGGGTCTCCACCGAGAGATTCGTGCTGTCTTAGTACCCTTGGGTGTTTCCACATATGTCGGGGTGCTTGAGCAGGAGTTGGTGACAATGATCTTCCTGTCATGTTTTGAAGTTGGTAGTGGCAGAGGGAATGACGGAGCCGAGACGTCTGCCATAGTTAGTAGGCGCCGGAGGACAGGACCTCGATGCAGGTGGCCTTCCAACTGTCGGTTTCAGAGATGTGGTCATATACCACTGTGGCCAAAAGGCGCAGGGCCTCAGCCGAGGATTCCCTTCCGTGAGTGGATCCTGGGCTGTGTTCGTACACCACAGTGGTGCCAGAGGACACCAGGGCAGCCCAGAGAGCGCCGGTGCTATGCTTGTGACGAGTTAGGTCACTTGGCACGAGACTGCCCGACCCGAGTTCCTGGGAGCTTCGGGCAGGCAGCAGGCGCACCACCACGGCAGAGGAAGCGCCGTGATTGGAGTAGCGCCCAGAGAGGTGGTGCTATCAGAGGAGCGAGAGTAGCTAGTAGGGGGGATGACTTTACGAGATCTCCCCATCACCACAAGTCGGTCCACGTCAGGCTCCGGGAGCTGACGGTTGGGACCACGGACAGCCGCAAGCTTTGGATTTCTACGATCCTGCAGAGCATGGGATGGTGAGAGGTACCCCTTGCGACTCTTCTACTTCTTGCAGTAGAATTGTTAGGCTCTATGTGTGAGATGCTTTCCTCCCTGCTCCTTGCTTGATGTGTTACCAGGGTGGCGCGGGGCGTCGGTGTAACCCTGTGTTGGTATGATAAAAGGGCGTGACACCTTTTCCTTTAGTCGATGGTGTTGACTCCTTCGCCTTTTGAGTGTGTAAGAGAGCATCGACTGTGGAACATTGCATGACCAGATATCCTTAGGTGTTTCACCATATGGATATTCTGATGGAGGGAATCACCGGGCCTTGTTTCAGGTGCGGGAGGTGATTCTAGTCATGACGTGCGACGTAGAGGTTTGACCGGGGAGGTGAGCTACCCCCGAGGGCATTTGGGCCGTTTGAGACCGTGCAAAAGGGATGACAAGGTACCCTACCACCTTTCCCTAACCCCAAATTCTGGAGTGGGTGCACGACATCAGCGAGGGACGACCTAGCATGAATAGATCAATCCTTTGGTCTGTGTGCAGTGACGCAGAGCTGTGCGTGGGTTCTTCTGGGTATGAGAAAGCCAGGTGTGGGCTTAGTACCCTGTGTTGCTCCCTAGTTTTGCTTTTCGGGGAAGAAAATCTTGAAGTATGGAATGATGTAAGAACCCGGTTTTTTCTGAGAAAGACTTTGGAATATTCTTGATAATATTCCAGAGCAGTGCCTTCAGACGGCGTGCTATTCCGAGCCCCGGAGTGGCCGGAATTAAATTTTCAGTGCGTTCACAATGGAAATGCTAAATAAATGGGATAACTCCTAAATGAAGTTCCGGATCAGATATCCTAGTGTACGGATGGGTCCTTAATGAGGTGTTTACCCTAGTAACGACATAAAACTTGTCGGCGTGGGATTTTTGGACCCCTCCCTCTCTTTCGGAAGGTTAAACGGATAAATTAATTAATTAATTTATTCGTTTAATGGAAACATGCTAGTATATCTTAAACAGTGGCTCAGATTGGAAAACCAAGGGCACCGTTGAGTTCGGAGTGTGTATTTTACCCAAGGAGGGGTGTAAGTTTTGCAGGCGCGGCCCGTTTGTGAAAAATGGTCCAGGGGCATTTTCGTAATTTGTCGGCTTTGAGCGTTCAGCTTTATAACTTTAAAACGGAAGCTCAGAATCAAATTCCAAGACCACCGTTGTGCTCAGGAGGAGGTGTTTACCATAGGGGAGGTTTAATTCCGACCTCGCCAAAGGTTTCAGATGCGAGGAAAATTATGGGTTTAATTAATTAAAATTTCTTTTTATTTATTTATATATTTAAACCCTCTTTCCTCCCCTCCCTTGTTCTCCCCTGGTGAAACACCCCCTCAAGGAAGCCCCTCCTCTCCCTCTCCCCCTCCTCCTCCGGATAGACAGCTCCGGCGAGGCGCGGCTCCGACGGATCGCGGCGAAGCTCCGGGCGAAGCCCAGCGAGGTAGGAGGTTTTGGTTACGTTTTCATGTCTGAACCTTCTTTTGGATTCAATTTTATATGTCGATTTTCCATTTGATCTTCGAAAAAATCCCATCGACATTTGGTACAAATTCTACTCTTTCCAACGCTCATTTCATATTTGAAATCTTTGTTCGGATGTTGTCGCGGTCATCCGCCGAAATTTGCGGGAATTCCTGGTGTTGTGGGTGTTTTCCGACGGTCCGAGGCGCGGCGGCGCATGGCGGTGGCGGCGGCGCTTGGCAGTGGCGACGGCGCATGGCTGTGGCGGCAACGGCTTCTTTTCTGGGTGGCGGCGGCGAGGCCGGCTTCAGCGAAGGTCGGCGCTGGGGCGAGCGGCCTGGGCAGCCGGGTGACGGCTGGGCGAGGCCGAGCTCTCCGGGGCAGGGGAGAATCGGGGTCGCCGCGCGACCCCGCAGGGGAGACACGACCCGCATCTCGCGGGTCGTTGCACAATAGACGACCGGCCACGAAGGCCAGTCTACGTAGACCGAGGGTCCATGGCCGGCCTGCGTGGCAGAGCCGCGGGCCGGTGCTCCAAACCGAGCCGGCCGGCGCGAGCCGGCCCAGGCCGAGCGGACCGGCCGACCCAGGCCGGTCCAAACTGAGGGGATCTGTTTCCCCCTCTTCGGACGCCCGTAATTTTCATTACGGGTGTCTGATTTGCATGTCGTCTGCGGCAGAGCCTTCCTGGCGTCGAGGCGAAGTTGTTGAGATGGTTTTGGGAATTTTTAATTCTCGAAACGAGGGGCTTTGGTAGCAAGACTCGTGCGTCAAGTAAGTTTGTCGTTTTTTTCCGGGGGAACTTGTTTTGGGACGGCACTGACGCGTCCGACGTCCGTTTTAAGCGCCGTCAGCAGCGTTGGAACCCTGGCGTCGAGGCAGAGGTTTCCAGGGTGGTTTCGGGCGTTAAAGTCAGAGTTGAGGCATGGGCCCCACGACCCGTCTTTTGAGCTACGTGCAGCTTTTAGCGGCTTTTTCATCGGACGTCTGTTCAGGGCATGCGAGCCGTCGATGTTGGGTGTTTTTCCGTGGGCATCGCGTTGGCGTATCCTGCCCGCTATAATTCCGCACGATGGTGCGGGCCCCACGAGTGCCGTTTCGGGAGTGGACGGTGATTTCCGGCCTTATCACCGGGCCACCGTTTTGGACAAGTGAGTAGTCCATCTCATGTGCTTTTTCGAGAGGATCGCAATGGTGTGATCCGTTCATTGAGTTTCGGGATCGGGTTACGGGTCCCACGAAGCACCGCTCGTGTGCGGTGTGCCAGAAGGTATCTTTTTCTTCGGATATCCGTTGCACTCAATTGAGTAGTGCTTTTGACGTGTTTTACCGAGGAGATCGGAATGGTTCGATGCGCCCAACTTATTTTGGGGCCGAGGCTCGGGATCACGGGACGCCGTCTGAGCGTGAGGTGGTGTTGGCGACTTTTCCATCGGATATCCGTTGGAGGTGAGTAAGTAGTCAATATCGCATTTTTTTCCGCGAGGATTACAACGGTGCAATCCGTTTAACTGTGTAGAGCATCTTGCGTAATCTTATTAAGTGTGGAAGCATGAAAGGTGCTCCGGTGGCGGTTCATCCTACCATGTTTGTAGTGGACCCTTGGCGTGTGATCGCGTACTCTTGGGAGAGTGATATAAATGGTTCACAAGATGTGGTTGGCCGTTCCTGGGCCTTTGAGTTGGAGATGTTACGTCACGGCTTCTCGTTGACGTTGGGTTCCATGTGCACAATGACCCTTGGGCTGAGAATGTGGTATACTCTGGGAGTAAACGGGAATGCTTGGAGATACATGTGGTTGTTCGTACCTGAGAACGTTCGGGCGCTTGGTTGGGGTTACGATGGGGCCACACGTTGTGTGGGACCCACGTGCGTGCCGGGTTCTTCTTTGCATACTTGTACCTCTCGCAGCTTAGAGGGTCCCTTTGTGCTCGTTTGTTTGACCAGCAGGGTTGAGTGGTCTCCCCCTAGTTTCATTCTTGATGGATCGACCAGTAGCGGTGCTAGCGGCACCCCGTGATGGAACAGGCGCTGAATCTTTTTTGGGAGAGTTGTTCTGGAGTTGGGTGGTTGCGGGATACCCACTCCGTGTTCATTTGGCCAGTGTCATACCCTACAGTAGAGATGACCAGAGCAGTTCTGAGTTTTACCCTCCAGCGGGGCTAGGCAGTGGGTTACTCTTCGACTTCTTTGGGTTTACCCTCCAACAGGGCTGGGCAGTGGGTTCCTCATCGGATTCTAGGGTCTACCCTCCAGCAGAGACTGGGCAGTGGGTCACCCGATGCTTTTAGGGTCTACCCTCCAGCAGAGACTGGGCAATGGGTCACCTGACGCTATTAGAGTCTACCCTCCAGCAGAGACTAGGCAGTGGGTCACCCGACGCACTTTTGGTTTACCCTCCAGTAAAGACTGGGCAGTGGGTCACCCGACGACCTCTTAGGGTCTACCCTCCAGCAGGGCTGGGCAGTGGGTCGCCCGTCGTCTAGTTCCAGGTCTACCCTCCAGAAAGGCTGGGAAGTGGGTCGTCTGTCGACTTATTCCAGGTCTACCCTCCAGTGGGGCTGGGCAGTGGGTCTCCTGATGATGTATTAGGGTTTACCCTCTAGCAGGGCTGGGCAGTGGGTCACCCGATATCATATTATGAATTACCCTCCAGCAGGGCTGGCCAGTGGGGCACTCGTTGACATTCCAGGCTCAGTCCTTTCTACTAGGCTAGCCTGTGGCTTTCCTCCGTGATTACTATAGCGGGACCCTTGGTTATATGGGTCAGTGTTGTGACGGCTTGACTTTGAGGAGACCTCTCGACTGCAGGGCAGTGACGAGGTGTGGTTTGACTTTCCCTAGAACTCTCAAGTTCGAGGGGAACTTTCCCCACCGAGACGCGTTCTTGAGATGCGATCTAAAACCGTGCGGCCGAGTCAATGCCGCCCAAAGCGGATAGTGTCAAGGTGCGGTGATTGAGCCCCTTGGCTTGCGGTTCAGGGCAGACGTGTGGGATGATGGGAATCGATGATGGGGTTATGTCTGGGACTGTTGGTGACTCATTTTCTTGGGCTGAGCTACGGGACGGAGATCCCCTTACGACGTTTTTTGGGTTTCTGGTTGAGCATACATATATGTATATACCTTGTTTCTGGTACCCACTTCTTCGGTTTGGTTACTCTCCTTCCAGGAGAGGCGAAGACGCGCGGGGTATGCCACGTTCTTTCCGTGTCTAGCTTCTCGTGGTTGGACGAGTCTACTCTCCTGCTATAGGTAGCGAAGAATCGACGGGAAGTTTGTCTTCTCACTGTTTATAGCTCCTTGTGTCTGGACGAGTCTACCTTCTTTCCTCCTGTTGTGTTGAGATAGACTCTTTACTATACTCTCTATTGTACCCCTCTACTTTCCTGTTTGCTCTACTGATCACCCTTCGGTACATCCTTTTGTTGCTCCCTCGAGCCTTCGGGGTATCCTACTAAGTATTTTTATACTCACCCCTGATTGGGCTTTGCCCGCACTTGGTGTGCCCTTACAAATGATGGACAGGTGGAGCGTGACTTTAGTGGAGCGTAGAAACTTGGGAGCTTGGACCGTGTGTGATGGTCGTAGCCGGGTTACAAGTGGGAGACCCGTCAGCTGTTTGTTTTTGTTTACCTGTTGCCGGGTTGTGGCACCTTTTCTGGTTGGGCATGTGTTTTGCCCCTTTTTTCCTTTTCAGCACTTTACACACTGTGGTTTATATATAGCAGTTTCCCTTTTTTTTTTTGCTTGTCTTTAGTTTTACTCTGCCCTGTTGCATTGATTTTGCTGCGTGTGTGTGTACAGGTACTTAGGCAAAGGCCTCCCCGAGTTATTGTGCCTTCGGTGCTGGTCGCCAGCCCCTGGCCTATGGAGGCGGGCTTGGGGTAGTTGCGGCTCAAGCCCGGGTAGGGTCGGGTCGTGACAGGCAGACTACAGCCTCGCGAAACAATGTCTTTCATTTTTCTTTTACCACCAATCATGGTTGGGAATTATGATGGAAATACTATTTATATATTATATTTATGATATTTATAATATAATAATACCTATATTTTCATTATATTACATAAAACCTTTTTATATTTCATATTATACGGGATATGATAATGTTACTCATGTGTATGACGGACTACCACCTTACGAAGCGATGTGAAGCATTTTTCAATAATGTGTTACATGAAAGATAATTTTTATAACTATAATAAATATATATGATATAAATGAAATATTTATGATATTAATTATGTAATTTATATTTCTGTACATATAATATATAATATTCTTATTACCTTTTTACACATTGAAAAGTGATAACGTCATTCATGGACCTATGGACTACCGCCTCCTCGATGTAATGTGGTTATCCTTTCTTCAACACCAAATCACTAGAATTATATATAAAATTATATATAATTAAATAATGAAATCTTTATGATATAATTATAGTTCCTTAAAGTTGAATTTTACTTACCTTCTTTCCATAATGATCTTTAAGAAATGAGATTGTTACTCATGCTTATGTATGGACGACCATCTCTATGATCTTGACATTGGTTAATTTTTCATAAACATATTCCATGATTGGTTTTAAAAGAATAATTTATATATAAATATGATGATTATTTAATTATTATTATTTTTTATATGTTTAAATAATGAACCCTTTGACCGTAGTTTACTTTCCAAAGTCATTTTTGACTCATAAATAGAGTATGAGCAAAAAACTCAATAGAAATTTAACTAATTAAGTAATTGCATAACAATTATTAGTAAGTTAAATAAAATTAAAAAATTTTCTCAATAAATTAAATAATTATCATAATTTTATTATTTATGAATATAAATACACACATGATGAATTAGACTCATGGTAATGGAATTCGTTTTAATTTACTTTCATTGAGGCATTTTTTGTTGTTATGCACATATATTCTTTTATAAGGTGTATATAAATCCCATTTGACATTTTATATCATAAATTTATATTTTATCATTGTATTTAATTATTTTAATGTCATTATTTAATAGGGTTTATGATTCAAGTGTTTTCCAAATGATAAGGGGATTTTCTTTGAAAGAAAATCCTCATTTATAGTGTTCTTTCAAACTCTCTTTATCTTCCATGTCCATGTTTTAGAATTATTTTTGAAATGTTGGATATGAAAAAAAAAGATTTATAATGTTTATTTTATATATATTTTACTTTTTTTCATGATCTATAAAGTTCAATTTATATCTAATTTATTTTATTTTAAAGGTTTTCAAAAATAATCATTTTACATGATTTAAATGGTAGATTTTAACAAAAAAATGAAATATAATACATTTAAAGTATGAAGACAATAAACTTTCATGTCATCATGGATTTTATTTTATTTCTATATTTATTTTCAATATTTCATGTTAACTTAAATGAAAAACCATCTTTCAGTTTTTTTGGTATTTTGGTATTAAAAATGGTTCTTCAAAGAAAATGGTGTTTTGGTATTGAAAATGGGGTTCTAAAAAAATGGTATTTTTGTTTAAAAGTATTTTTCATATGGGTTTGAAAATTGTTTTGAAAGCGTGTTATGATGAAAGTTTTTTATTAATGATATGGTACTTGAGAAATATATGAAATGGGTGAGCCTGATATAGCTTATATGAAGGGTTGAGCCCTATTATAGCTCACAGGTGAGCCTGATATAGCTTATATAAAGGGTTGAGCCTTATCATAACTCATGATATATGGGTGACATCAATATAGATTATACAAAGTGTTGATCCCCCTTATAGATCACAATTGAGACTGATATACCTTATAAGAACGGAGATTCCCCTTATGCCTGAATGGCCCGAAGACCTTCATTTTTATTGATTTTTGACAACCCCCCTTTCAAGGGATGAGGGGGAACCCTTACAAGGCCCGTAGGCTTAGAGATTACATGGCCTGTAGGCTTAGAAGATTACATGACCTGAAGGTCTATGAATTCAACCAGACTATCTACAAGGAACTGCCCCTCTCTAGCATCTGCATCCCGATAGTAGCTCTCCACTTTT
This sequence comes from Viscum album, assembly GCA_963277665.1. Classification (NCBI taxonomy): domain Eukaryota; kingdom Viridiplantae; phylum Streptophyta; class Magnoliopsida; order Santalales; family Viscaceae; genus Viscum; species Viscum album. The sequence continues at coordinate 1,827,088,367 of OY728147.1, forward strand.
GCATGACCATCTGGCTAGGATTCCCGTGCAAGCACAGGCTGGTACCGATGGCATAACCATACCCTCTCATTCTGATAATCCATTTGGCTCTGCTCTGGTGAGTTCACCTACTCTAAATCCTCTTTTGGGGCTGTTCCTTTTTGTAGTGTGTTTGGGACCTGCTTTCATGTGGCCCGAAGGCCTTGGGGTGGACCTAAGGCCTTAAGGTGGCCCAAAGGCCTTGGGAATAAACTGGCCCAAAGTCATTGGGTGGCCTGAAAGCCTTGCAGGACCCGAGGACCAAACCGGTGGCCCAAAGGCCGAGATGGATGAATATTTATAGCTAATACAGTACTGAACAATGCCCCTATAGATCTCTAATTCATTAGGTAATGATAATTTTAGAAGTTGTCCATATGGTTATTCCAACAAAAATTATTTTTAAAGGGTTTTATGCATATGATTCTCAAGGACACTTAAAGGAGTTTAAATTTCTAACTATGGGGTTTAATGATTTTATTTGAGAAAAATGTGTGTTCTTTTTCATGTGAAAATGTTTTATTTTACATTCTTAAATAAATTTTAAGATAAAGGTAAATGTTATATGAGTTTTCAGGTGTTCACTGGATTAACATGTTTCCTTCATTTTGTATCTCTTACTAATATTTTGTTATTATACCATGTTTTCAATTGATTTATTCATGACTTAAGGATGGGTAAGGGAAATGAAGAATCCATTTTGAAACCCATAGAGATTTTACATGAAAATAAATCATTTAAAAAAAAATTATATTATAGAAAAATTGATACTAATCAAAAGTGTTGAATTTTTATTTTTTGATTTTTTTATTAGTGAGTTATGACCTAATTATATAAAACTATAAACCTGAAAATATCCTTAAATGTAAGAGAATGAATTCTTGAATATAACTCAAGATTATGTAATGTTTAAGGTATAATCATTATATATATAGTGGAAACCTTAGATGTGGTCTATTTTTTATTGATCCGATATCCTTTTTTGGTTGACTCAATCCTAGTTTAGATATAGTTTGGAGAGTGGCATGTTAGGATTCTGGTGCCGTGTGATGGTTCAGATTTATTGGCCTATTTTTTTATTCACACAATTATAATGAAATTTATAAATCAATATTCTTTTATTGATATTATTCTCAAAGATTCTATATTCATTAAGAACACCATTTTCTCTAATGGAGTTGACTAATTCTCCAAGTAAGATTTTCCCTAATATTATAGAGAAAAGGATACCTTTAAGAAGTTTAACCAAAAGACATATACCATGGATCTTGATTCTAAATATAATGGTTGGAAAATTTAGGATTCAACGAGTGAGAGTTTTTAGAGGTGAATAGTTCCTAAGGGTTTTATCAATGGAAATCATATTGAAGGATCTGATGATATCATTAAAGTATATGAAAGTGGAGAACTATCCATGCTTATTGGTGTTTCTATAAAAGATAATGATGATCTATGAGGTGAGATTAGGTTATTAAAAATATTCAAAGAAATATTAAAATGCACATTCTTGTATAATTATAAACCTCTTGTGAACTAATTTATGAAATCCGGTAAAATACGACTTTGTTCTACCTTACTGTAGAGACAATTATTTACTACATTTACTATCTATAATAGAAAAAATAAAATGGGACTATTTACCAAATATAGAACTCCTAATTTCAAATAAAATTTCATTTTTAAAGATTCAATTCACATAATTGAAAAAATTTAATTCAAAATTAAACTCACAAAGAGCGATGAAAAAATTTCTTTTTATGTATAAAAAATATTTTATACTAAATTAAAGAATAAAATTCATTCTAAGGACTAAAATTGAATTATATTTAATAAAAATAATGTAATGAAATTTTAAATCTAATATAAAATATATTATAGATTTTTAAATAATTTAAAAGAAAATACAATTTAAAAAAAATGAGTATTTTTTATTATTAATTGACAATTGTATCTCTTTAGAAAATTCTTAAAAATTTAAAAATTAATCCTATGATTATTTTAACACTATAAATTAAAAAAATGAAATTTATTTTGTCAAATTCAAATTCTGTAATTTGAAAATCATGATTTTTATTAGAAACTTATAATGAATGAAACCCATTTTTGTTTGAAAGAAATATTTTTTCATTTTGGAAATAAAAATTAATTAATATTCATATAATAATTATAAATACATATAAATAATTAGTAAATATTAATAAGACATGAAAATGATTTATCTTGAATTTAATTAGGTTAATATATTTTCCATTAATTATATATTCTCAATGATCCATTTATTTTTAGATTGATTTGAAAGTAAAAAAAATCTTATTTGATTAGTTGTAAAATAAAAAATATCATAATGATCAAAGCAACCCACTGTTTTGGTTTAAATTCACTTTTATGCTTAAAAATGATTTTTTATAATTTTTTTTGTTATATTAAACCTATATTTATTAAAATTAAACTTTTACTGACTCTAGAAATTGAATATTGTAAATTATTTTTAAAATTTGGAATCATTATATTTAAATTAGATAATAAGGTCCATTTTATTTTTATATATTAAAATAAGTTACCATAGTAAAAGTTAGTCACCTTAGTAAGGGTTAAATATGGTAAATTATTAAAATTAAGGGATAATGTCACAAAAGTATATCTTTAAATGATTGTATAGATTATTTATTAACCTCCATCTTATCTCTTGTATATTTTTATCCATATTGGACCCACTTTACTTGGGAATTAATTACCCATTTTATATTAAGAAATTAATATTTCCAAAATTCTACCCTCTCATCTATAAAAGGACACCTTCACCACACCACTTCTCCTCCCAGAAAAACCTTCTTATAACAGCAAAAAACTACCAAATTATCTCCCCAAAACTCATTTTCACATCCTATAGGTTTTTGTTTCACCTAGATTCTAGTTTAAGGAGGATTAAAGAGTGTTTTAATGAAGGTATAAAGTAAAGCGGTAATTATCTTAACCAAGTTATTTCATGTTTGTTTCTTCCTATACCAGATAGAAATAAATTCTAACTATATTATTGTAATTGTATTAGTATCATTAATATAATTAAATTTTATTATATTGATGGAAAAACTATTATGTACTTCCTTTCCATCCATTAGAAAATGAAATTTTTTCCCTTGTTACATGAAAATTACTATCTCTATGAATAACATACATCATATTTCATCACTGTCTTACATGGAAACTTCTAAAAAATATATAATGACTAAATATGATATTTATAAAATAATTAATGTTTTTACTATAATTTGGCCTTTATATTGACAGTATTAACAATAAATAGTCATTTTAAAATTTAATCTCCTAACATAAGAAAACTGAGACACTTTTCTTTATTTGTATCTATTTGGGACAACATATTAAACTTTATAAATGTAACAACCCAAATCCAATAACCCATACGTGCTGTTTACTTTATTACATTGGTTTTTGACTTGGTTCCTTTTATTCCTAGCTATTGACTAGAAATAGAGGTAAAATTATGAGTGACAATTTTTTAACTTTTAAAGACATAATTGGGAAACCATTAACATTAAAGGGATAACTCTTAAATGATATATATTCTTTAATCTTTGAATTTATAGGTTGAAATAAAAGTTATCTATTATATATTTCCTAACATAAAATATTATGGGAATTTTTATCCCCTTAATAATGGTTTTAAAGGATCTTTTGAGTTTACCAAGGAATTATCCCCAAGAGTGTTAAACCAAGTGTGTAAAAAGGACTATTTTCATACACTAGGTGATGATTGAGTCTAGATCAGTGAACCCTTTTTAATGTTATTACCCCTAGGTACCTTTATGCTAGAGATTTATATAGTTGTAGTATCTATACATGGATATATTTTCTTTTTAACATCCTATTATTTTTTTCAAGTACAACTAAAAAACCATTTTGATTATTCTTTGTTTGGGTTTCATTTATGGTCACTTCAGGTGAAATTTTAAAAATTTTGAGAGGATATTTGGCTGTGAACATTTGGTGCATGGTTTGGAAAATCCGCACACCCTACTAGTGAAAATCAATAAAACCCTAGTAGTGAGGGTTTGTATGGTTGGTGTATAGTTTGAAAAATTTTGCGCCCACCAAGAAGAAACTGTGCAACCCCAACAGTTGGGGCACACAACCTAGGGTGTATGTTTTGACAAACTGTGTGTCCCTGCCTTGCTAACCATATGTTTGGGATTTTATTATTTATATTTTTCTTTAAATTTCCAGGAAGCCTATTTTTATCTCTCTCTCATGCCTAAATCACCCTATTGATTTTTCTTAGGTTGGGAGGGCTCCCAAGAAACATTTTTAGCTCCTCAATACCCCTTTCAAAGTGAATAAAAGCATAGAGATCATCATTCAATACTTTCCTAACAAGTTTTTCTTCCCTGTTCCTTATCTCCCACTCTCTCCTTCTCTCCTCCCCAAGTCTTGTTATATCTTCATGTTATTTTAAGACCGAATCCTAATTGTTTTAGATCTTGAATCTAGGTTTGATTCTTAGATCTCGTTTACCGATGTTCTCTGTTGGAGTTTCACATTTGTCTGTTGTGTTTCGTGATACTGTGATCCTAAGGTGAGAGGTTCTATTTATGATTGTCCAGTTCATTTAACCCTAAATTTATTTATTTAAATTTAATTTATTGATTTAAATTACATTTCTTTCAATTAGTTAATTAAAAACCCAATTCTAATGAATTGGGGATTGAATTTGATTTGGCATGAAATTGGGAAAAAACCCAAATTCCAATGAATTGTGGTGTGTTTGTTTAATTAATGGAAAATTTTGGAAATTAAATTTTGTAATATAAATTTTGGAATTTAAATTGTGAAATTGAATTGTGAAATTTATTTGCGGAATTTATTTCATGTTTTTAATTGAGAAAAATGGATTAAATTATTTTGATAAGAACCCACTAGTTTTATCTTGGAAAAAACATGATTTGATTAAAAATCCATTTTGAGTTTTAAAAGAAAATTGGTATATTGAAATTGAAAAAATGGTTTTATTGTATTTTTATTTTTTTCAAATAAATTTACCAGTATTTATTATTTCTAAAGCACATGAAAGCTTAGGTTATTAGTTTTTTATTCGAGAAAACACTCTATTGATTCTTTAAAACTCTAAAGAAACATATTCAATAGGTAACATCCCTAATGGTATGGTGATGGGTCCTCTTTTTCCAGTTTATAAGGATGTGTATACATATATTTCTATGATCACCTATTCGAGTGTGAGGGGATCCCATAAATTGGAACTATCATACCTATTAGTAGGTGACCATGTAGCTCATTTTTAATGTTTTGATATATATTCCATTGTTTTTAAATTGTTTTACACATTCGTTGTGAATTTATATAAACTGTTTTATATAAAATGTTTATTAAGGATTTTTTTTAAATATTTTTATCAATTGAATGTAAAGTATATTTTTTTTGAATATGCCTTTGAACTTCCATTCATGTTTATTAAAAATTGAAAGATTTACTTAGTTAATTAATTATGAAATCTTATTATAGAATCCTTAGTGAGACCCTAATGGGATTTTTTCTCACACCCAACCTTTTCCTTTGGGTGTTTGTAGGTTATCATTTTCCAAGTTTGGGAAAGGGTAAAGTGACACTTGGATGTTGTTCTTTTTGTTGATTCTTGGGCTTGGAGAGTTGTGTATACTAGGAATTAGGTTGTTTATCATGTTTTCTAGTATGTTTTGGTTTTATGTAGGGTTTTTTTACCTATTTGACTTCTGGTATAGTTCTCCCTATGGAGTTTGCTTTTGAGAATAATGAATTGTAACTATTTATTCTATTTTTTTGTGTTAAAACCATACTTAGTCTTATCTTGTTTTATTCCATGTTCTAGTCACCAACCCGTGGGAATCAAAAACACCCTTCAGAAAATGTAAGGACATTATTGGATATCAGGTTACTGGGATATCTAAGGTGGTTCATGAAAACGTAGTTTCAAAGGTGTAAGTTAATCATCTTACTTTGATGTTAGTATGTAGTTGACTAATCTTTTCAGGACTCAGGATGTATTTTTGATTGTGTTCCTAGCCATCCTTCACCACAAAGGGCTTTAAGTCACTAGTGGTGGTTTTCTAGAGTTTTCTTAAGGATTAGTTATATTATTCTCCTTCATTTTTATTTGGATAAATTGAACTCCAAATCATGTTTGTCTATTTTTTGGGATTTATTTTCCACATTTCTATGTTGAGTGTTGATATAATGTCTTTAATGTTGTTTAATGATGTTTTGTAGAATTATTACTCTAATAAGTCATGTGAATTATATCTAAGAGGAAGATACTGATGAACTATTGTGATCAAATCTTCTCATGGATTATAATTTGTTTAAAGTTGTGGTGCATACTGTTCATATTGGAGTTTGTGTCCTAGAACTAACTAATTTGTAATTTATTCATTAATAAATACCTTATCACATCTAGATTGTTATTCTTCATGATAATTCATGTGATAATGTCCTAAGGATAGCTATTTCATTAAAGGGTTATAGTGGATCCCTACTACGATGAGAACCCAAAAGTTCCATAACACTATTCTTGAATATGTGTTCTATGGACAAATGATGTTATTTGAGGGACAAAAATAATATATGCCATTACGGGTGTGGACATATAAAATATTGAGGCACCTTATAATGGTTTGTTCCCTCGGTAATATCCAGGAGGATTTTATGAGAACAAGACCCACCGGTAGGAAATCCACATTTCATAGTGTCATTAGATGTTCCAATATCTGGATGTGTGTATTGGTTCTTAGACTTTAATATTATTATTAATGGGTATTATAACTCACTCACTTAGATGTATTGATGAAAACAGTGATGAAACACTATTTGCAGTGAGGTAGGATATGTTGGGTGTATCACGAGTGATAATGCATTAAAAGATAATGCGAGAAAGGATTTATCCCTTCTGTTCCATTATAGAAGAGGATATATCAGGCCCTTTGATGGAATTGATATAGCCTAAATAAATCCATGGCCAAGGTAAGGAATGGGTGAGTTCAATTACAGAAAGTCAAAGAAAGAATAATTGAGCACATGGGTTGATTGCACCAGCATACAACCCGTTTGATTCGAGATATCGATACACATGGATTATATTACAGGGTAAGCATTTGTAGGAGGTGACACGTCATTGTGGTATTAAATTCTTTTTCTATGGGTTCCTTGGCATGTTTCTAGACACTAACCTTTGAATTTAGGTAGGGTCTACCTAATACCACTGATAATGTGGCCTAGAGGGTCGCACAATAAGTGTGTCCAAGTATCTCAGTTAAATATTAATTTAACAAGTTAAATAAAGATTATTCCCGATTGTGGTTTAATAATTATTTAAGGATGCTTGAACGCATTTAATTCGACACTGGTTATTTGAGAGAATATATTGTGGGAGAAATAATATATTTATTAGTGAGTATTGTAGTGATATTTATTTTAGAAATAAAAAGCCATTATTCAAGGTTTAATAAATGTGGTGGAGGAAATAAAGAAAAATGGAAAAATAAAATTACAACCATGTATATTTAATATACAAGCCATGTATTTTTTTGGGGAATTTATGAAAAATAATAATATTTATTTATTTAAATTATATTAGGTGTAATTATATGGGAGCATGTCATGTTATAATAATAGTCAACTGTTATGATTAGACATGGGGTATTACTAAGAATTAAAAGAAATGAATAAATTCTTTTGGGTAATTAATTCATTTTATTATTCTATGTAATTAAAATCCCAATTATATAATTCTCATTAGCCTATACATTTTTTGTGTGGTGGCTATGCACAACGGATCCAAGAATACTCTCAAGATTTGAGAGAGATACTCCTCCACCAAATCAAGGCGATCGAAGGCGGACATCACAAGCAAAGGTTCTTAGGTGCTAGCACCTAGAGATCCCTTTGGCGACGTCCAGAGATACGTGGAACACATGTGTATCACCACTAGAGGAATCCTACACTTGGATTCTATGATGAAAAAACGAATTACATCAGATCGTGACTGGAAACATCAATGAAGAATGAATTCCATCAAGGTAATTCTGGTCAATTAATTAAATTAATTATAACCAACATATGACGATCCTATATATTGTTCCGAGACTCCCCTCTTTATTTTTCATTCTTAATTATATTCTAAAGATCCGACATTTTATTGTCAAGAAAAATCTTGGATTGATCGTTGTTAACGCTAAAATTAAGTTGGGTACACCCACCAATGCGCTTCCACTGCACCCAGAACCTACAAGTGGTATTAGAGGGAGTCATATCATTGATTATAATTATTTAGTTTTTCATTGGTGATTTATGCATTTAAAAATTTTATTGTTTCAATTCAAGTTAATCATTCTTTAAATTTGAATCTCGAGATCTGTTCCTCGTCTCTTGTTTCTCGTTCACCTTATAGAAATTATTTTTTCTTTTAATTTTGATTAAAATAAAATAGAGGATCACATCCAGTGGTGCCAAAAGTTCCTAGCCATACAACACCAGAATACATGGCTTGTATTTGGAAGTACACATTGTGTAGTCTAGGTTAAATGCATTAGAATGGTCCCCCAAATTAGGCCGTGTAAATGGATCCTATCCAAGTCTTTAAGACTCTGTGTGTTGACCAGGAATAGGTGGAACACGGTTTCAGGATTACACGCTATGTGGCCCATGGAACACAACGTGTATTCCCTTTGGGTTAGGGTTGGACCGTGTACCTCGTACATGGGTTTCCTAGATGGAAACCGTGTAATGTGGATACTACACACTGTGTGTCCCTCCAAACACACCGTGTACTCAATTTTGTTTGAAGTACATCTACACGCCATGTCCCTGGGCATGTACTTTGGATGGACAGTGAACAAAAGTACATGCTGTGTAGTCAGAACTACACACTGTGTACTCATCCAAATTACATAGATTTATTAAAATTTATTATCATATCATAAAATCCCTTGATACATGTACCATAGTGAAGGCATAAAGCTGAGGAACAACATGTGATAGGTGTTTTATATATTTGTGTCTAATTTAACATCTGCGTATTGCTCATTTCTACACATTGGGTAGTTATGAATTTGAATTCACCTGGTTACCTCCAAGGTACAAGTTATATACAAAGATAATTTCAAATGAATTTATTTGTTTAAAATTATAATGGATGGGAATCTCAAGGAAATTTAGATAAGGTTTTAAGATAAAAATATTGATTAATTCCAGATAATTAATTGATTCGAGCGTAATTTATCTTAAAAAAGAATGATTAAAGAATTTAATACTAGTTTTTTTATATGTATATATCATTTCATGTATGAATGATAATGAGCTATACCAAGACCTTTGTATGTAAATGGTTTCTTTTAATTTATTTATTTAAATTAAATTTGTTGGCATGTGAGCCTTCTCCTCATTAATATGTAGGGAATACATCACCAAGGTTTATTTTATGTAGAACCCCATTTTACCCCTCACCTGCATGTGAGATAAAAGCATATGTTACATATGGAGCTCCCAAGCTAGTGAAGGTGGATCAAGTTAGGAGCGAAGGTGAAACTAATCCAAGGAGATACAAAGGTGGACTTGTGGAAAGCTATAAACACGAACCCAAAAGGTTCGATGTGTTTCTCCCCTAGGTCTTGGGTTAGTTTGTCAATCACTTGATAAAATAACCAATAGAACAAGATAATGATCATACCATTTATTTTATTTCTATCAGTTTCATGGTTTATTTTTTGTGGGTGTGTTATCATGATCATACCATTAATGAATTAAAGAATCATGAAATATGGAACTAAAATAATACCGACTTATGCGTAATATATTATCTTAGACATAGATAATAAATTCAGTATATCCTACTAAATATTAAAAAGCATGTAATCAAAGATAAATAAAATTTATGTGTAAGGATAAAATCCCTCAATGAAATATTAATTCAGTATAGCCTTCCATAATCTTAGTTAGAATCGAACCATAGTTCAAAGTTCATGACCAACACTAGTTGGGGTGCTTTCAATTATCGGGGAATTCTAATTCATTGTTTTGGGTGGACTTGACTTGGTTTATATCAAGGGTTGACTAGCACGGTAGCACTTGGTGTGACCAAGATACAAAGGTTGAGGATATCCAAAAAATAAAAGGATTTTAGTATTGGGGAGTCCACTCAATGGATCAAGGAGCTGCGAGTTAATGCAGTTTGTATTTGGAATGTCTACCTAAAACCCTTCAAGTTTCTTGACCAACCCTAGTTGGGGTAATGCAAAGGGAAATATGAATCCTTACCACTATAATATTCAGGAAATAGAATATTCTAAAGTCTATGGAGAGGGCTATTAGATTTTGATAAAATAGTGGGAGACAAGTAAGTATTAATTTATTTATTTGTCTCAGTTTTTTCTTGATAAAGTACTAAAACTTTTCTCATCTTAATTTTTAGATATAGAAAGAAAAATGACTTCAAATTTATCATTGTAAACCATACTATAGAAGGAAAACCTTCTCACTGACACCAATTTCCATGAATGGCACATGCGTTTATGTGTCATCCTTCACCATGAGAGGAAATTGTATGTGTTGGAAGAGCCTATTCTAGTTGCACCTTGAAAAGAGGCCAGTGATGAGGAACTATCTCTCTACATGAAACAAATGGATGATTCCACGAATGTCCAATGTTTCATGCTATCATCCATGTCTAATGAGCTCTTAAAGAAACATGAAAACATGGATGCCTATAGCATGATGTCTCACCTTAAGGATATATATCAAGAGAAGGTGAGACAAGAGAGATATGTGATCTCTAATGATTTGTTTACAACTAAGCTTGGATAGTATGCACTAGATGGGCCTCATGTAGTCAATCTTATTGGCTACATTGAACACCTGTACATCTTAGGGATTAACTTCCCGGATGATTTGCGTAATGATCTCATCCTATCATCACTTTTCAAGACCTTATCTAGCTTTATTGTTAACTATAACATGAGAAACGATGAGAAAAGTCTATCAGAACTTCTGACCTTAATTCACCAGGTAGATAAGGACATGGGGCGTGACAAAACCGCAGTCTTTATAGTGAATAAGAAAAGGAAGGACAAGGAAAAGGGGCTAAGGACTTATAAACGGTCTGAATACCCTAAGCATCGTCCCTCCAAGAAGGGAAATATTTAGAGGTAGGGAAATAAACGAGAGGCAGAATGTTTTTCATATGGAAAGCAGGGCCACTGGAAGAGGAATTGCACCCAGAAGCTTGGGGACGTTAAAGGTGCGTTCGTTGTTGAGTGTAATCTTTCTATTTCTACACATTGGGTATTAGATATATCTTGTGGGGATCACATCTGTATTCAAATATAGGAATCAAGTAGATTTAGAAAGATTTCCAGAGGAGAGGTGGATCTTTGAGCTACCAATGGCATGAGGATGGCTACATTATCCATTGACGATTACCACCACTCATTTCCAACTGGGATGATTTTGGTTTTACACAACTCTTATTATGTTCCTAGTGTAACCAAAAGCATAATTTCTATATCATGTTTGGATATGGATGGATTTATTTTCATGTTTGGAAATAAGGGTTTCTTATTTTATAAGAACAACATATTTTATTGTATGGAATATATAAATAATGGTTTGTAAGTATTAAATTATGAAAACCAAGTGTTTTGAATCGATAACAAAAAAACTCACATGACTCATACATCACCCAGTTGTGGCATCACCGTCTTAGTCATGTAAATGAGAAGTGCTTGACAAAGCTCTTCCAAGATGGCTATTTAGACTCTACTGATCTAAAACCACTTGATAGATGTCACTCTTGTTTACAAGGTAAAATAACCAAGATGCATTTCGGTGGACAGGGTGAAAGGGCCATAAAGCTTCTAGTATTGGTACTCATTGATGTGTGTGGACCATTACGAGTAGAATCTAGAGGTGGATATTATTACTTCATTACTTTTAATGATAATTTCAATAGATATGGATATGTCTAATTAATGTGGTATAAGTCAGAATCCTTAGAGAAATTTAACGAATTCAAGAATGAAGTAGAGAATTAGATTGGTAAGAAGATAAAGAAGCTTCGATCAGATATAAGTAGATAATATCTGAACTAAGAGTTCATCGATCTTCTACGAGATTCTAGGATTCTATCTCAATACAATCCTCCTTATACACCACATTGGAATGGGGTTAGTGAAAGGAGGAACCACACCTTGTTGGAATTGGTGAGGTCGATGATGAGTCATGCAGATCTTCCATTATCCTTTTGGGGATATGATTTATAGATTGAAACATAAACATTAAATCGAGTACCAACTAAGAAGAAAAATGGAATTCCCTCTGAGTTATTGAATATAATGAAACCCATTTTGTTGCACACACATGTATGGTGATGCGAGGAATTTTTAAGGCCTTCTCAAGAAATAAACTATCACCCCAGGGCATGAAGTTTATCTTTATAGGATATCACAAAGAAACTAAAGGATATTTCTTATATAAACCTTCAGACAAAAAAGTGACTATCTCCAAACAAGCCATATTTACCAAGAGGGAGCACATCTTCAAAAAGAATAGTTGGAGTAATATTGACTTCGATGAAGTTGATGCTCAAGATACACAATAGTTGCTATAGGAACAAGTTCCAAAAGTCCCCATTTAAGAGGTTCTAGAAACACAAGTACTGTGTAGGAGCTCAAGAGAGGTAAGGGAAACATAGAGATTTGGTTTCCTAGTCACCGAGGATAGTGAATCATTTTTGTTGGACACTGATGATACTCTCTCCTACAAGGATGAAGTAGAAATCTAAGAAGCTGCAATATGGATAGAAGCTATGAATTCTGAGATGGATTCCATGTATCAGAACCAAGTCTGGGTTCTGTTTTATGAGCCAATTGATGTAAATCTTGTTGGAAGAAAATGGGTATTCAGGAGAAAACTAGACATGAAAGGTCAATTTAGCACCTATAAATCACGGCTAGTGGCTAAAGGATTTAGACACTGTCAAGGAATTGACTATGATGAAACCTTCTTGCCAGTTGCCATGTTTAAATCCATAAGAATCATACTTTCCATAACAGCGTACCATGACTATGAGATTTGGAAAATGGATGGAAAAACCGAATTCCTTAACGGGAACCTTCTGGAAGATGTCTATATGATACAACCAGAAGGGTCTGTGACACCAGGTGAAGCCAAACTAGTTTGCAAGCTGCATAAATCCATTTATGGATTAAACCAAGCATCCAGATCGGGGAACATTCTATTTGATGAATCCATAAAAGAATTTGGTTTCATTAATAAATAATTCAAATCATGTGTTTATAAGCAGTTTAATGAGAATGCGTCCATTATCCTAGTAGTATATTTTGATGACATATTGCTTATTGGAAATGATGTACTAGTCTTACAGTAATTTAAGGACTGGTTGAACAAGTGTTTCTCTATGAAGGACTTGGGTGAAGCGGCCTACATTCTAGGGATAAATATCATTCATGATAGATCCAAGAGGCTTCTTAGACTAAGTCAGGGTATATACATTGACCAGATACTAAAGAGATTTAGTGTGGAAAAATCTGAGAATGGATTGGTTCCAGTGTCACATGGCTACATATTTCTAATAAAATGTGTCCTCAGACACAACAAGAGTAAGATAGAATGAGTAAGATCCCATACAATTAGGCTATAAGATCTATCATGTATTCCATGTTATGTACCTAGCTTGATGTTGCCTATTCATTGAGCATGGTAGGTAGATATCAAGCAGATCCAGGAGAACAACATTGGACTACTATTAAGACTATCCTTAAGTATCTGAGGAGAAATTAGGATATGTTCCTGGTGTATGGAGGAGAAGAGGATCTTGTCATCAGAGGGTATGCTGATGATAGTTTTCAGACATATTAGAATGACCTGAAGTCGCAATCTGGATATGTTTTCTGTCTCAATGGAGGAACTGTGAGCTGGAAGAGTTCAAAGAAGCCAGTTGTCACCGATTTTACAGAAAAATCTGAATATATAGCGGCTTCTGATGTAGCCAAGGAGGTCGTCAAGATTTGGAAATTTGTCCAGAAGCATGATGTGGTGCCTAGCTGTAAAGATCCTATCACATTGTATTATGATAATACAGCAGTAGTGGCTCTTGCAAAAGAAACAAGGTCACATCAACAGACAAAGAACATACATCAGAAGTATCACCTATTGAGGGATTTATATCGAAGGGGTGAAGTTGATATGAGAAGAGTGTCCACGGAAGATAACATGGCAGACCCCATGACTAAAGGCGTATCTTAGTAGAAGCATTAATATCATGTAAGATCTAGCGGGTTAAAAGTTGTTAGTAGTTGAATTTGGTCTAAGTGGAAGTCTATTGGTGTTGGTGGCCTAGAACCAACTACATTGTACTTTATTCATTAATAAATACCATATCACATCTTGATTTTTCTTCTGAATGAAAATGAATGAGATAATGTCCGAAGGATAGATGTTTCATTAAAGGGTCATAGCAGATCCCTGCTATGATGAGAACCCAGAAGTTCCATAACACTGTTCTTGAATATATGTTCTATGGCCGGATGATGTTATTTGAGGGAAAAAGATAATACAAGCCATTAGGGGAGAGGAATTATAAAACATTGAGGCACCTTCTCCTGGTGTGCACCCTTGGTAATATCCAAGAGGTTATTATGAGATTGAGACCCACCAGTAGAAAATCGACATTTCATAATGTCATTGGATTTTCCTATATGCAGATGTGTGTATTGGTCCTTAGACTTTAAGATTATTATTAATGGGGTTTACAACTCACGAAATTAGATGTATTGAAAAAAACTGTGATGACACACTGTTCGTATCAAGGTAGGATACATTGGGTGCTTCTGGAGTGATACTGCATTAATATATAACACAAGAAAGGATTTGTCCCTTCTGTTCCATAATGGAAGTAGATATCTTAGGCCCTTTGATGGAATTGATATAGCCTAAATAAATCCATTTCCATGGTATGGAATCGGCGAGTTCAATTTTTGAAAGTCAAAGAAAGAATAATCTAGCACATGGGTTGATGGAACTAGCATGCAACCCGCTTGATTCGAGATATCGAGACAAAGGGATTATATTACACGGTAAGAGTTCGTAGGAGGTGACGTGTCATTGCAGCGTTAACTTCTTTCTCTATGGGTGCCTTGGCATGTTGCTAGATGCTAACCTTGGACTTTAGGTAGGCTCCACCTAATTCCACTGAGAAAGAGGCTTAGAGGGTCACACACTAAGTGTCCAAGTATCTCAGTAAAATATTAATTTAACAAGTTAAATAAACATTATTACCGATTTTGGTTTAATAATTATTTAAGGATTCCTGATCACATTTATTTTGACACTAGTTATTTGAGAGAATATATTGTGGGAGAAATAATATATTTATTAGGGATTAATACAGTGATATTTATTTTAGAAATAAATTACCATTATTCAAGGTCTAATAAATGTGGTGTAGGAAATAAAGAAAAATGGAAAAATAAAAGTACACACCATGTATATTAAATATACACGCCATGTATTTTTTCTGGAAATTTATGATAAATAATATTATTTATTTAATTAAATAATATTAGGTGTAATTGGCTGGGCACATGTCTAGTTATAATAATAGTAAACTATTATTATTAGGCATGAGGTATTTCTAGGAATTAAATTAAATGAATAAATGATTTCGGGTAATTAATTCATTTTATTATTCTATGTAATTAAAATCCCGATTATATAATTCTCATTAGCCTAGCCATTTTTTGTGTAGTGGTTGTGCACAATGGATCCAAGAACACTCTAGAGCTTTGAGAAAGAGATCCTCCTCCACCAGATCAAGGCGGTTGAAGGCGGACATCGCAAGCGAAGGCTCTTCGGTGTGAGCACACAGAGATCCCTTCGGCGACATCCAGAGATACATGGAGCACATGTGGATCACCACTAGAGTAATCTTACACTTGGATTCTATGATGAAATGACGAATCACATCAGATCGTGACCGGAAACATCAACGAAGAACGAATTCCATCAAGGCAATTCTTGTCAACTAATTAAATTAATTATAACCAACATATGATGATCCTATCTATAGTTCTGGGACTCCCCTCTTTATTTTTCGTTCTATATTATATTCCAAATATCTAGCGTTTTATTATCATGATGGATCTCAAAATGATTGTTGTAAATGATAAAATTAAGTTGGGTACACCCACCAACGCGCTTCCGTTGCGCCTGGAACCTATAGTTCAATCTCTATGACAGGAAACTGCACCCATTCCCAATCAGGATCCAGTTATGGAAACTCATAGGGATGACTTTTGGATTCATGATCAAGAGTTCCTTCACAAAAATATATCAGTGTTCCAAGTATCTAATGACCCAAAAATATATGAGGGTTGGTTGAGGAATATTTAGATTTTATTTGATTTATTAGAGATACCAAATGAAATCAAGGTGAAATGTGACCCCTTCAAGCTAGAGGATTCTAGAAGGAGATGGTGGGATATGACAATGATGGTGAAGAATCTTGAGGGATTAGCACAAAAATACATTAAAGTAATTTTAACAGATCATTACTTTCTAGAGTCAATGGTATTATAAAGGATTTTGAGTTTTTAAAACCTGTGTAGGCTGTCATGACCACGATAGAATATAAAAAAAATTTATCTTATCTTATGTAGTTTTCACCTAGGATAGTATCAAATGAGAAGATGAATAATAAAAAGTTTTAGATGGGACTTGGATTCGATATTAGTTCTTAGGTATTCTTTCTATATTTTCTTTCTTGTATTGATGTGATGGATAGAGTGTTGATGGTTGAAATGGACCTGGTTGATAAGTCAGGGTTGATGGGAGTTCCTTTTTATCTTAGTTCAAGTGTGATTTCCTTCGAAGAAAAGAGGAAGTGTGATGATTCTCATGGTGGTTCTTGACATTAGGGTTTTCTAGACCTCTTGTAGTGCTTGGGATATGCCCTTTGATTTATTACCTATGTGGAAATCTTGGTCACTCGAAATGGGTTTTCTACTGAGGAACCCAATATATGTGGCTCCTATGGATGCTCATGTCACTTATAGAAGTATTTACATTTCTATTCTACTCCATGTGGTGGAACACTATCATCAATTCCTACTAATAATATGGTGTAATAAGATGCTTCATGAACAAAGGGGTTCCAGCCACTTGAATTCAAAATGAATATTATTCACATTGTGGAAGAGTCTCCAGAGGAAATAGATATAGGTTCAGTGATTGTGAGAGGTACCATCACTATATATTCTTCATTAGCGACTTCTTTATTTTCTATTTATATATCTCATTTTTTCATCTCAACCCATATTGTAAATATACTAAATCTTTCAATAGAGATTTATTCTTACGTGATGGATATTACTACACCCCTCAAAATTAAGAGAGATAAGGGTATCCATATTCATACTTGTATTTTATCATTATTAGATATCAAGATTTCTTGGGATTTACTAGTTCTCAACATGAAACTACTTGATGTCATTTTTGAGATGGATTAGATCGTTGCTAATAAATCCATGATTGATTGTTATCTTCGATGGGTCTCTTTTACTACACCCGATAGGGTGTGCCATATATTGCAAGGAGAATGGGACCCAAGTTCAAGTAGAGCCAAGACTTCTTATATAGAGTTGGTAAAAGTAATATCTATATTTTCTTTAGATCTAGAGTCGGAATACTTGTGCGGTGATATCCATCTAGTGGTTTTCAAGTTTTCCAATGTTTTACCTTCTAACTTATTTTGTTTTCCATTGGTAAGGGAGGTATATTTTTCTATCAATTTAGTTCATGGAACTCAACTAGTATATATTCCTTCTTACCATATGGAACCAACTAAAATGAAATTGCTGAAGACTCAGTTAAATGATCTGTCAGAGAAAGGGTTTATATGCCTGTGCGTGTCATCTTGGGAGGTGTAAAATCTCATTTTTAAGAAATGTTATGGGCCCTTCTGCCTTTGTGTTTATTACCAAAAAATAAATAGAGGTACGGTAAAGATAAAATATCTATTCGCACTAATTGATGAACTTTTTGACCTGTTAAAATGGAAGAAATGGGTTTCAAATATTTATCTATGATTTGGTTATCACCAGTTGAGAATAAAAGAATTTAACATTTAGAAAACTTCCTTTCGGTGTTGGTAAAACCATTATGTTACCTTTTCATGTCACTTGGTATAACTAATTCTTTTTAAGTATTTATGGTTTTAATGAATAGTATATTCCATGTGTATCTTGATACTTTTTTGGTAGTCTTTGTGGATGAAATCATTGTTTACTCTATGCCCATGGAGAATCATGTGCATGATCATAGAGTAGTTTTGGAATTATTTTGAAATCACTAAATTTATGCCATGCTATTGAAATGTGATTTATGAATTTTGGAAGTAATGTTCTTGGAACACATGGGGTCAGAACATGGTATCTTAGTTTATCATGAGATGGTGAAAGATTTTTTTGAAATGAGAGCAACCATGAAATGTTTTCAAGATTCAAATTTTCTCGGGTTTAAATAGTTAATATCACTAGTTTTTAAAAGAAGTATCAAAGATATATTCTCCAATGACTACTATAAATTTAAAGGGAGTAAAGTTTGTTTTGGATGTAAAATGTCAGAGTTATTTTTTTGAGCTGAAAAGTATTTTGACTACTATTCTGGTATTGACTCTTTCAAAGGCCGGTCAGGTCTATATGGCCTTTTGGGACACATTAGGCTTGGGTGTGGCCTATTTTCTAATGTAGGGTGATCATGTCATTACTTATGAATCTCAAAATCTTATCCCACATGAGAATAATTACTGGACCCATGACCTCGAACTCACAACTATGACGCACACACTTAAGATTTAGGGGAATTCCCTTTTTATAGAAATATGTACCATGTATTCTAACAATAAAATCTTGAGTTATATCTTCTCTCAAAAATATTTGAATCTCTTCTAGAGGCATTGGGTAGAATATTTTCTATATTTTGGATTTGATATCACCTATACCTTAGGGAAATGAAATTTCATCTCATATTATTTGAGTAGGAAACTTCCAACCCAGGACATGAAGAAATCATAAGAAGAGTAGATCTTGATGGTGCTCTTTGTACAGTTTCTTGTTGGAGTATGGGAATCTGGGGCCATGGTTTCCTTTCCCAAAGTATTGTTGACTTATACTCTTCATGAGTTTATTATTCATGAACAACAACTTGATGATGAGTTCTCTATAATTAAAAAATCTCTTCATGGTGGGGAGACCGTTTTTGATTGGTTATTATCTATATATGGAATTCTATGTTATGAGAGTCATTTTGTGGTACCGTTATTTGTAAGGAAAGATGTTATGGATAATTTCCTTAATTACTAGTGGGAAGTTAACCTAGAAAACATGAAGATGATCTATGACATATGACGTTGATTCTAATGGAAATGTATGAGACATGGAATTGATAATTTTGTCTCTCACCAAACTACATTTTTATTAAAAAACCCAAAGAAAACAGGGATTTAGGCAGATACACAACCATTTAAGGTGGTCTAAAATAGTGGAGACCAAGTTGATCTCCCCTAATCAACCCCACTCCTTCTTGTTCAATATGGAGAATACTATGAGAACAAACAACATTATTACCTTGATCCGCCACCTTCAAGGATGCAAAGTAGTATGCAAATTTATTACCTTCACGCCATGTATGAGAAAGATGAGTCTTCTTGCTTTCAATCCACATCCTGAATTTTCTGATAAAATAAGAAATCGACCAGGGAGTAGATATCTTACCCTCCATTGAATTGATAATAATCAATGAATTTGTTTCAATTTGAGAAATAGAAATGTTTCTTTGATCACACAGAATAATCCCCTTATTCATAGCCTCAACCTCAACTTGAATGGAATTACCACTCCCATAAAACATAGAAAAAGAAATCAAGATGCTTCCACTCTCATCACGTACAACACCACCTCACTGAATATAGAAATAAATACAACAACCATCAAATTTCATCTTAAGACCCATGTTAGGTGGACACCAACTCACCCGGTTTCCTTTCCTCATAAGATCTGGATGATGCATTACTGGACAGATATACCTCAAGGAAGGAGCATCACTTGATATTCTAGAATAACAAACCAAGTCAAGCAGTAGAATTCTAGTTCTTATTACAACCAATACTTTTGAATAATGGATATCGTCAAAATTAACTTTATTCCTTGCTTGCCAAATGAACCAACACCCGGCACTCAAAATCACAGATCTGGCTGTTTTTTCAGGACCTCCAATATTCAGATTATGAAACAACCTTTCAATAAAATAGGTTCTAGTTGGTAAATATTTTGAAAACTTAGTAAATCCACCAAAAAAATTCCATACAACCAAGACCCAATCACTCTTAAAAAACATATGGTTGTAATCTTCCTCCATATGAGTACTGCAACAATGACATTTAGATATGAGGAAAATGCCCCTCCTTTTCACATTCTAATCTGTTGAAATAGCCTGATTTCTAATTCTCCATACAAGGAAATTGAATTTAGTAGGAATGCTCTTACACTATACCACATCATTCCAAGAATCATGCTGAGCCTGGTAAATATAAATATTCTAAAACTCTTTAAAAGAAAACATACCAGACTTTGAAGCAGTAAAAACACATCTATCCAGATCCATGTTCATCTCAATAAGATCAAAATTCTTCCTTTGTTCCTTTTCAAGAACAACATTAATAAACTTGGGGTAATTACAACCTTCCCTGAAAGAGATCATTGGAGTAGGAAAACTTGGAAAACCAATAATAGATCCAGCCCAATTACACTTCCAAAAAGATAAATCTCCCCTTCCTATAATCCAATGCGAGTGTTGAAGAATAATAGGCAAAAAATTCTGAATTAAAGCCCAGAAAGGAGAAACACTTATGCTATCCTCCCTACAAGGCCATAATTCTACCCTAAAGAGTGCATCCCTCAACAACTTCCCATGCCAGCTTCTCATTAAAACAATGAATTGCAGCATGGGAAAAAGTGGATAGACCTTATTTTTTCTCTCATTGTTATTCATGGAAATAGGTCAAGGACCAGTACCAGAGACCTTTAGTTTTTCTTCCACCAATTATAGTATCAATTTGAAAGTGGGATGAGATCACTATAGACTTTGGGGGGGGGGAGTTTCCACGTACCTAGAAAAATAAGAACATGATATTTGTTGTGATAAATAGGCTGAACAAAGCAGATCGATTGATACCCATTCTTCATTCAAACAAATTTGAGGAGTTATGAAATATATATTTGAAAGATATTGTATATTTATAATGAGTTCTATATTCAATAGTATCTAATAGGGATCCTCATATTACTTATCTAGTTTGGAGAGGCCATCAAGAGGCACTAGGATCTCAGGTCCTTTTAAGTATGACATACCATCTATATTCAGATGGACATGAAGAATGAGATATGAAAATTCTTGAGGATATGATTCCTGCTTTCATTTTGAACTTCAGTGGAGTGTGGGATTACCATATCAGACTGGTTGAATTTTCTTATAAAAATAGTTACCAATCCATGATAAGGATTTATTCTTTTTAGGCCTTAGATGGAAGGCCTTATAAATCTTATCTATGTTGGTTAGAGATTAGTGAAAGGTCCTTGGTTGGGACAAGATTGGTTTAAGAGAAAAAAACATAGATTTAGTTTATTTTTCAGATAATGTCAATATAATAGACCTGAGATAAATATTATGCTTATTTTCATCACATACCATTGTAATTTTTAGTTGGTGATTAGGTTCTTTTGAAATTTTCACCTCGGTTGGGTCATCAATGGCTTATGAGGCAAAGGGAGCTTGCTCTTTGCTTTCTGAGAACTTTTGAGGTTGTTGAGAAGGTGGGGAAAGTTTATTACCATTTATCACTTCAACTATAGTTGTGTCGATGCATAACATGTTCCAAGTATCATTGATTCAAAAGTATCCTTGTGATCTATCTCATGTTATGAGTTGGAGTGAGATTAAGGTTGAGCCAGATTTATCAGTGAATAAAGACCTATTAAAGACAGTTGATTCTTAAACAAAGGTAATTAATGAGAGGATGATACCTTTGTTTCAATTTTTATGATATCACGGTTTAGATACTCATGAGACTTGAGAGAGGGAGGCACTAATGAGAGAGAAGCGACCTCATCATTTTGATAGGGAACCTTCTTAAGAGGATTTATGGGGATAGAAAGTATTTATGGTGGGGAGGTTGTAACATATTGATACTTTTATTTGATACACCTAAACCCTTATTCTTATCATTATTTTGTTGGGTTTCATTTATTGATGCTTCAGGTAAAATTTTGAAAATTTTGAATGGCTCTTGGCCTTTGTACGATTGGAGCACGGTTTCCCCAAACCGTGTGCCTTTTTAGTGAAAACTGTGAAAAACCAAAAAGTAAGGGTTTTCATGGTTGGAACACATTTTGAAAAACCATGATCCCACAAAGGAGAAATTATTCAACCCCACCAACGGCCATGACCTAGGGTGCACAGTTTGACAAACCATATGGCCTTTCCCAGCTAACCGTGCGTGCAAGATTTTATTATTCATTTCTTTAAATTACCATAAACCTATTTTTATCTCAAAATCAGTTGTAACTCAACATATTGAATGTTCCTAGGTTGTGAGGGCTCCCAATAACCTTTTTTAATCCCTTAAATCCATTTCAAAATGAATCAAAGCATGGCGATCATCATTCGATCCTTTCCTGGTAAGATTTCCTTCCCCATTTTTTCTCTCCTACTCACTCCTTCTCTCTTACTTAGGATTTTTTTAGATCTCCATGTTTTTAGAGGTTCTAATCTCCATTTTTTATATCTTGAACTTATTTTTTTTATATATCTTTTTTTATGTTCTTTGTTGGATTTTCCCATGTGGGTGTTGTGTTTTGTGATCCCGAAATCTCGAGGTAGGTGTTTCTATTTATGATTGGCCAATTGATTTAACCCTAAATTTATTGATTTAAATTATTTTTTATTTTAATTGGTTAATTAAAAACCCAATTAAAATTAATTGGGGATTTGAATTTTATTTTGCATGAAATTGTGGAAAACCCCTAGTTGCAATGAATTGTGGTGTGTTTGTGGAATTGATGGAAAATTATGGAAATTAAATTATAGAATTTAAATTATGGAATTTAAGAATTTAACTGTTAAATTGATTTGTGAAATTGATTTCAAAATTTTATTTGAGAAAAATATATTGAATGGTTTTTATAAGAACCCACTACTTTTATCCTTGAAAAGGCATGATTTTATTTAAAAACTCTTTTAGTTTCTAAATCGAAATTGGAATATAAAAATGGAAAAAAACTGGGTTAATTGTATTTTGAAAAGTTTTAAAATAAATATCCCATTATTGATTTTTGTCAATGCACATGAAATTCTATTTAGTTAGTGAGTTATTCAGGAAAAAACTCTATTGATGTTTTACAACTCTAACAAAACATATGCAGTATGTCACATCCCTAATGTGATGGTGATGGATCCTCTTTTTCCAGTGTTAAAGAGATGTGTGCACTCATATTTTCATCATTACCTATTCGAGTTTGAGAGGATCCTATAACCTAGAATTATACTACCTCTTTGAATATGACCATGTTTCTCATTTGTATTTTTTTTATATATTCCATTTTTTGTAAACTATTTTACACATACCTTGTGAATTTATATAAAATGTTTTTAGAAAATGTTTTTCAAGCCATTTTTTTAAATATTTTCATAAATTTAAATGTAAATAATTATTTTTTTAAATATGGTGTTGAACTTCCATGCCCGTTTATTTAAAATTGAAATCTTTATTTGGTTAATTAATTATGGAATCTTATTATAGAATCCTTGGTAAGATCCTATTGAGATTTTATCTCAAACCCTACCTGTGCCTTCAGGTGTTTGTATATTATCCTCTTCCAGGTTAGAGAAATGGTAAAGCGCCACTTGGGGGTGGTTTTTGTTATGTGATCATTGCACTTGGAGAGTTGTTTCCACTTGGACTTGGGTTGTTTATCCCATTTTCTAGTACTTCATGGTTGTACTTTAGTGTTTTTACCTATATAACTTCTGTTACAGTTCTCTCTATGGTTTTTTATTTTGAGAATACTAACTTGTAAGTATTTATTCCCATGTTTATGTGGAAAAACCATTCCCAGTTTCATCTTGTATGATGTTTGGTTCTAGTCTCCAACCTGTGGGGTTCGGGAACGCCCTTTGGGCTATATTAGGTCTGGCATGGTTATAAGGGTACTAGGGTATCTGGGATGATTTTTAACATGCTTGGAAACCAATTAATAGATAATTTTACAAACATTAAGCATGTTTTCTTCTTTTTAGTATTATCCCTAAAGATAATACTAGAGTTTTCTAATACTAATCCAAAAAATAACTATACTTTCCTCTGATACCAAATGTGATAACCCATATATTTAATAAAATTTATTTAGTGATTAATTACATAATGGTAAACATGATAAAATACATGAATATTGTAAAGTATAGTGCATTTGTAAAATTAGGTACATATAATAATAACTTGAAATAGAAATGAAATTACATTATTGAAAATATCTTTAACATGCTCCTAAAATTCCACCATTCTTCTAAAACCGCCCAAGATAACCTGGGGATGTACATAAGAAAGGGGTTAGATTTAAATCTTAGTGAGGGATTAATCAAATAACAATATGAGGTAAAGTGGTACATGTGATCCAAGATGCATACCAAGGTAACATAAGAATGGTGAAAATAATAATATTGAATAATTAGGAATGATACAATATCATAATATAAAGAAAACATAGGAATGAAGAAATGACATAAAACATGACATCATAAATATAATTCAAGGCTAACCACCAAGAAGAAATAAAAAAGTATTATTAGGATAACCTCTAATTAACTATAAAAGGAATTTCTTGGGATAGAAACATTATCTAATTCCTTACAGGTCTATATAATTTTGGGCCCAACTTTCACTTTCATATCATGTTCATGCATAAGTGTGCTACATAGATCGTACAACATAAGGATGTCTTTCCAAAATTTTAGCCCCATTATTAATGAGTGTGGGTTTTATACATGTAAATACACAATAAATAAAGGATAGGTAAAACTAGGTGAATATCATTGAGTGGAAATGGATATGGGTATTCAGTACACAAATGTTTGACACAGAAAATTGAAAGATAATTTCGACAACATAATGGGTGCACATAATGTTTTATAGAAGGCGTGAATGAGAGAGAAAGGGGTCTCTCATAACTTGGTATTAATAAGGATAGTAATAGGTATGTATAAAAATATATCCTAACTTTAATGATTGGAAATTATAAGGCTTGAAATAAAGAAGGTTCATGAATATAGAGGAGAAGGATAAGAACCCATACCTTGAGGGGATGGTTAGAAATGACTTGAAGGATCTTTTTAAGTGTTTGTAGGAACCTTAGGAGGAATATTGAAAGGGAAAATTATATTAATTTCATTATCTAAAGTTTTTGAGTGAATAAAAATTTTAGGTTGGGTTTTTTTATATAGAAAAAAGAGAGGATACTCCCTTATTAATTTACAAACATAGGTTTTGGACTCTATAGGATAATGTAATAAAAATAAAAAAACCTTCCACTGGTTTATACCCATGATTTATTCCAAATAGAAGAGTTTTTTATTTTATAAGTATAATAACCATACATATTAAAATAATTAACTTGGTGATTTGGAAGTGATCCATGATTACGAATATTTGATTTTAAAACCTTAAAAAATATAACATAGGTTTTTGAGGATTAATTAAGGGTTTATAAATATATTAAAATATCTTCAAAACACATTATTTTAAATAGAAAATATAATTATGCTTGTGTATAAAGTTTATGGAATATATCAGTGAATTTCTAAAGGTTCAAATAAAAAATTAGGGGGGGGGGGTTGAATCAGTTATTTACTTTTTATAATATCAAAACTTTTAGAAACTTAAACCCTAAAACCTGTTAAGATTTATTACCTTATCAAATTTTAGTAAATACTCATGCATGAAAAAGTAGTAATGCAAGTAAAGGACACAATATTTACAAGCTTAGGCATTAGTGTGTGAACCAACATCCTTTCTATATCTACTCCCATGGGTCTATAGAAATATACTATTATGAATAAGTGAATAAAACCTGTGCCAACACCCATTAGACACCTTCAATATCTTGATAGGAAATATTATACAGACTCCCATTAGTTTACAATGATTTATTATAAAAAAATTTATCCAAACAAAATAAAAAAAAATACATTGTTGAAACCAACCCACAATTACTCTGTTCGAATCCTCTGTCCTATTTGGAGGGATCTGATTTTCTCAATAAGATGAGTCTGGATCCGATTCTCTTAATCTGAATAGTCTGCATTTGATTCTTTTTGTATGATGAGTCCGGATCCAATTATCTCAAATGATAACTTTGGATCTGATTCTCTTAGTATGATGAGTATGTATATCATTATAAATCTACCAAACTCATACACTTATCAAAAAATAATTATGATCTTTCTCAATCTGATCAACTTAATACGATTTCCTCAATACGATATTTATCAATATGATAAAAAAAACTTCATCTGTCTGATCCTCCTCATTAGATCTCTAACCAGAAATAACTTTCATTTGATTTCTTTAACGTTCCACCTTTTCTACTCATGTGAAATGTTAAAAATGATCAAATGATTTGAGAAAGTATTTATAGGTGACTCATAAAAAATCAAGAAACTTGAAAACTTTCCCTGTTTCTTCAAATTTCAAAAATTAAAAGAAACAATCACATTCAAACTTCAGTTTTGACTTCTTAAATCCTCCTTATATTTCTTTGATATTAATGAAAAATTTAATTTCAATTTTTTACCTCTTCAAATCTCCATAAAACTTTTAGAATCTTATTTTTGGTTATTATTCATAATCCTCTCATTACAAAAATATTTGATTCTTAGCTCATTACGAATCTGTTTCCTTATCTGCTCATTATAAATTATTTATATTTCTCATCTCATTCTAATTTTTGTTTCCTTCTCAGCTCATTACAAGTTATTTTTATTTCCCAGCTCAGTCTGGTGGAATTCTCATTAAGATGGAATTCCCATGATGATGGAATTATCATTTTGATGGGATTCCTATAATGATGAATTTTCCCATTATTCTAGAAATATCATTATGATTATTTTCCATAATGATTGAATTTATTCAACGATGAATTAAATTTAACAACTTTTAACACCTTGAAACTTCATCAGCTTCACACCTTCTGTCTTCTGGATCCAATATTCTGAAATATTCTTCCTTCGATGGATTTCTCTATAATTATGGAATCCCCATTAAAAATAAATTCTCTTTCCGATAGAATTTACAATTAAGAAAAAATTATTTACTCTGTAATTTTTAATTTCATCAAACCTCTCCACCATTTATTCAAAATATTTCATCATGAAAGTTTTCATGATTTGTGAGAACTTTATGATTAGTAAAGAATCATTTGATTTTTTTTGAAAGTATGATAACTTTACAACTCCTAAATTCACAATCATCTTTCAAAAATCTTCAAAAACAATATGAATTCTTCACTCAAAAAATTATTTATTTATATGATTATAGTGAATAAAAACTTATAACAAACAACAATCCTACCTCTGATTCTTTTGAATTCAATGATTTCCAATGCCATGCCGATGGACCTGAATACGATAAATTTTATGACCAAAAGCTTCATCTTCTTGTATGATTCTATGTCTGGTGCAACTCAATCTAAAAAACCTGAGTCTAGAAACTTGTGTTCCAAAGAAAACTCAATCCGGAAACTTGGGTTTAGAAACCTATATCTAGAAAACAGCCTCATTACAAAGGATTAGGTCCAATTCCTAAATAGTAAGAAAATTATTTAGTAAAACGTTTAGTTGTAAAAACATATAAAAAATTTGTTAAAACAATTTATCACAAAGGTTTTTTAATATCCCCATTTTGATTTGTTGAAAACCCTTGTTTCTAACCTTTCCAACTCTCAGATTTTTTTTCACAACTCAAATTTTCTAAACAAATCAAGTTTTTTTGACTTTTATAAAAACATATCCTTTCTAAAAATAGAGTGTCCATACACCACACTACATGATAAAGTAATGTTTTTGAAGGAATTCCATCTCTCTGTGGTAAGAAAATGTTACTACCATGTTAAGATAATCATTACTCACTTTTATTTTATCTCACTGATTTTATGATAACCACAACTTCAGATTCATAAAATAATGATAAGTAAAACATCTTACAAAGTACCAAGTTATTACTTTATCTCCCCCTTTTCAACATAATCCAAACCATGGTGGTATTGATTCCTTAAGAGGTCTAGGAAGAAATAGGAGGAGGTTGAATGTGAAGTTATAACCTCAATTCCACAAACCTTTATTTAGGTATTTCTTTTATAAATATATCAGCAATTAGATACATTTTTATAATATATTCAACGAAAAAATCTCCAACATCAAATTTACCTTTTATAAAGTGAAACTTTATATCAATTTTTTTATCTTGAATGTTGGAGAATATTTTTAGAATGATTAATTTAACTCTAATTACCAAAATGTATATTCAATGGTTTAGAAAATTTTACTTTCAAATATTTCAGATGAAATTTCATCCACAACATTTTAGTATAATTTTGATTAGTTGATAAATATTAAGATTGAGCTATGCTCAAAGTTATTGAACTTTGTTTATCACTATTACAACTCACACAACATTCACCCAATAAAAATGTTCCTATTGAGGTTGATTTTCTGTCATTATAATTTATAACCCAATCAGCCTCAGTATAACCATGAAACTTATTCTTAATATTTCTTTTGTATAATAATCCATTTGAAGTTGTTCCTTTGTAATATCTCAAAAATAATCTTTGGTACTAACATATGTGATTATTTTGAATTACTTTGATACCTGGAACACAAATTCACATCATAAAAATATCATGTCATGAGGATTTAAGGTAAAGTAGACTTCATATGAGCTTCTAAAAGTATTTCTAATTCACACTTATTATAGATTCATCTTTACTGAACATTTTTCTCACTAAAAAAGAAGTTAAAACTTCTTTGGATTATTCTATACTAAATTTCTTTAACAATTCCCTAGAATATTTTTCTTGAGATTAGAAAATTTATTTTTACTTTTGTTGAAACTATAATCCTAGGAATAAATTTAATTCTCCTAACATAGGTATTTCAAAATTCTTCTTCATTTACAAATAAAATGTAATAGAAACATCTTCTCTATCCGTATCAAAAGTTATATCATCCACATAAATAGTTACAATTAGAGATTGAAAGTCAAAAAATTTCACATCTAAGTTTAAATCAACTTTTTTATTTATAAAAGTTTAAAATTATTATACAATTGTTATGTTCTGAATACTAAGCACATGGAACTTGTTTTAGCCCATAAAATTATTTCTTCAGTTTAAAAACATTTTTTTTCATCCTCATCAACTAGAAACCCATAGGGTTGTGTAATGTAAATGTATTCCTCAATATCACCATTTAAAAAATATGAATTTAAATCCATCTGATAAAATTTGAAATTATAATGTGCATCCACTAAAATAAAAATTCTAATAGTTCTCTATTATGACCCCATCCCTCTAAATATTCCCCTCTTAAGCTGATAACAAAGGAAGAGAGATAATGACCTCTGATTATCACCTC
This sequence comes from Viscum album, assembly GCA_963277665.1. Lineage (NCBI taxonomy): Eukaryota > Viridiplantae > Streptophyta > Magnoliopsida > Santalales > Viscaceae > Viscum > Viscum album. Next base: position 1,827,118,199 of record OY728147.1, read on the forward strand.
TAGTCAGCCTTGAGTTGGAGAACAACACCAAAGGTATATAAATCTCACAAATTGGGAGGCATTACTCTTTTTATAGTAACCAAGATTGGGAGATAAGGCATACCAACATAAAACAAATCCAAGAAAGATATATATAGATAAAAGAAAAGACAAACCATCCCACATGAATGTTCAAAATGCATATTGGTATAAATAAAAAAGTATCTGAATAAAGTACCAAAAGTAAAGCTCAACAAAAACATAACAACTATTATGATCCAAGATAGTATGTTCCATCAGAGTACCGACAATCCTCATGGAAAACTAAAATTAATTTTATAATGTAGGGTGAGCATACAAGTATACTCAGTAGGAAAACAAAAGTCTCTAATGCATAAGTGTGGGAGATAAAATACTTCCCCCGTGAGAAAATACTAGAAACCAAAAGCACCTAAGAAGGTATAATAGCAACCCCAACCTCACTAAACTAACTATTACCAAATAACATAGGACAAGTAAATTAATATAGATAACATCGATGACAGGGTACCCCGCGCCACTTTCCCACTAATTAGTCACTCTCACACCCTAATGGTAGACATCCTCGTACTCCCACCTCTTCCAAAAATTACACACCACATCCCACCTGCAGACACCTAGGCCTCACAACCACATATAAACCCTCCCACATATACTTGTTCCCCACAACCATATCTCATCCAGCCTACAAACACCTAGAACAGAAACTAAACCACATCATGAGGACACATGGGAACAACTACACATCTCACCATGAAGAAAATTGGGATGGAAAACTTTCCCAAAGTGTCTTGGGCTATCACCTCCTAGAAAAGGGAGCAGAGAAGAGAGGGTGGCCATCCATCCATCCTCCCACTACGATGTTTGGAAAAGGCACCCTCTCCTATAATAATAGGGGTGATCGATACATAACACTCAACTAGGGTGGGTTTCACATAGAATTCACAAGGAAATAAATGTAAATATATATATATATATATATATATATATATAGGTAGAAAACACTTAGCCCAACCTATGGGGTTCTAAAAAAAACCATCCCACAAAACTACTATTGCTGCTACCTTTAAAATGAATGTATCAGAAAAAACGATGGTGACTTCAGAATTTGATAAAAGAAAGTTTCTTAACACCAAATAATTTTAATGTTATTAAGAATTTTACAGTTATTCCATCCCTACCTAGGTAACTAACAACCACCAAACACAACCAGCCTCACAACAAATCTAAATAGAGGAAGAAAATTTTGATAAAACATCCCACTTCACACTTCCTCTCCAATTAGAAACCAAGCCAACCACTTCCATTATAATTCTTCAAAGTCATACCGCACTATCCTTTCTCCCAATAAGAAAACCCCAAAATTGAAGTCAGACCCCACAATACACCTCATCACAACCAACCTGACAGCCCTGCTGTATAAAAAAACCCAACCCAGAAACATAAACACACCACCAACCGAAACTACAACCCCACTCCTGAAACACTACCCATTAACTCAAGAATCAATCAATCTCTCAACCTAAGACTCCACTACACCATCTGGAGTGCCCAAACAATATCCATACCATAAAAAACAAAACCACCCTTCCTTAAATGGCAGATATCAGAATGAAAACACACACACCACATAACCACACCAAAAAAGGAAAATTGTATTCAAATTTAGTGAACACTCATTTTTTAATTCCACTTTGATAAAATAAGGGTTATTAGAAAATTATTTTGATCACAGGGAATCAATTATTTAACTAATTATACGTGGTTAATCGATTTCTTATATAAAACCACTCAACATGAAATCAATATCAAGTATTGATAATACATATAGGTTCGTAAACAGAGACCACCAATGACCATGATTTTTAGAAGTCATACAACCAATACAAATCATAGAATGGATCAAGTATAACATATAAAACAATACAATCATCATTATCATCTTCCCAACCCTTCATTAGTATTTATTTAAATTGGTTTTAGCCATAACCACAAGAAGACATAAGTAAAACCACCCCATATGATACAAAAAAAAGAGAGATGAAGGGATCCCTATCTGAAAAAACAGTCGATCAAAACATATTCCTTGTTCTAAAATAAGGGGTGCAAAAACTGTTGGAGGAACCTATAGGGGGAAGGGATTCAAGGGTGCTCACCACAAACGCACGATCACTTGGGTAAGAAGGGTTCAAGGAACCATGGTATCAAGAGAAAAGGAAACTCCCAAGGGAGGACAAGGTATCGACTTTAGATAGGCCAGATCCTAAATCTATAGGAGAAATAGTTTCAAAGGCCATTAAAGTGGGATCATGATCAAGACCATGTGATTTAGGTGTCAAAAGAATCATCATGATTTTAAGAGATAAATTCCATTTGAAATGACACAAGACTCATTAAATGTGGTATTTAAATCACTTAATACCAAAGGGGTGAAACTAAAAAAACTAGAGAAAACTAGAATTTTGACAAACCATTGGAAATGAATAACTATTGGGTGAGTCACTGATAGAGAGTCAGCGATGTTAGCCACCAATGGTGAGTCACCGACATGAACTAATGATGCCTGACTCACTGAAACCACTAACCGACACTAGTTACAGATTCCTGACTCACCAAAACCACCTACCAATGTGAGCAACAATCACCTGACTCACCGACACCACCTACTGATGCGAGTCACCAATGAAACTCACCAATAATGAGTCACATATATGAAGCACCTATTCTAGACTCACCAACGCCACCTACCAATGTTTGTCATTGATGTGACCCACTGATAGCGAGTCACTGTCATGACCCACCGATGCGAATCACCATTATAAAAACTGAAAAACTAGAAAACTCTTGAAATGAGTCACTGTGACCTCCTAGAACACCCCAAACATCATATTTTCATAGAAGAATGGACCAGAGAGGTACAAGCCATTACATTTCTAATCTTTAAAATGGTGAATTTTTTTCTTCAAAATCTACAACTTACACCTATAGATATCCTTTACAAATAAGTTTGGATTTGTTTCTTGAAACTTCTCCATGTTTATTTAATTTGTTTCTATAAACTAACTTGGTTCTGATATCAGTTTTATTTTCTATCCATGAAATAAGTTCCCATATTTCATTATTCTCAATCCAATAGAAATCTTCATTCATAGAATCCACCCATTGTTAGTGTTTAATAGCTTCTGAAATTTATTCTGGTTCAAATTTTGAGATAAGTTAATTATTATTATCTAATGTCAACTTTTTTATTGTATGAACTGAAGACTTCTCATTTCCAATAATGATTTCAGGCACAACATGTTTTTGTAAAGTAGGAAATTTCAAATTTTATTTACCAATTAAACTTTCCTCCTCACCTGAATTTTCTTAATCTCAAAAATGATATTTTTTCATATATTCACTATTGCTGGAAATCTACAGTTTATCTTCCATAGTATTCTCCACAACATTTTTAAGGAATTTTTATTTTCAACTACTTTCACATCATATGATTCCAAAAAATTTTGTAAATGTTTTTTCCATAATTTTTAACTTATTAAATTTGGTTAATAACCCATAAATGTTTGTTCCTCATATTTCTCATCAAACCTTCCCAAATATATATTTTTTATTTTGAGAAAACATGAAATTCCATAAACATTGAAGTATTTAAATAAATATTTTTTATTATCACAAATTTCATAAGGAGTCATTTTGGATTCTGAACTCAATAAACATCTATTTTGAACATGTAGAATAGTACTAACAACTTCTCTCCAATATAAGTTTGAATGTTGTATTCTGATTACCTACTTCTTCCCATTTCCACAAAGATTCCATTCTTTATTTATGATACTCCATTTTTTTTGTGGAGTATAGGGAGAGATATACTAATATTTGATACCATGTTTTCTAAAATATGTTTCAAAATAATTTATTATGAATTCAATATGATTATCTATTCACAACTTCTTTATATAAGCCCCCATTTTTTTCTTAACATATATTTCAAAAAACTCAAACATTTCCACAACATCTGAGATATGTTTCATAAAGATGATGTTTTCATCCTTGTAAAATCATCAATAAAAGTGATAAAGTATAAATTCCCTTTACTTATTTATGTCTCATTAGACCACATAAATTAGAATGAATATGTTCAAGTTGTCTAGTAGATGGAATCTCAATTCTCTTATGACTTTTGTTAGTCATCTTTCCTTTCCAGAAAGTAATACAAACATCTTCATACCTTCTTTTCAATTCTAGAAAATTCTTTAAATCATCAACTATATAAAGTTTATTTGTGTTTTTCTTCCCAAGGTGGACAAGTCTCCAATGCCACAATTTTTTTTCATCTTTAGTAGCCATGTAACAAAAGTTGTTGAATTATCTTATTTGAAAGAGATTTCAACTAGTTCTTTATACTTTTGTCATAAGGTTTCCATCTTTCACCCTTTTTATGATAAAAAATATTTTCTAAAATAGTTTATTTTCCATCTTCAAAATGCTAACTTACACGAAGTAACTTATGTTTTATCCAATAAATAAATAAAACTTCCTTAGATTTTAACTTTTTGGCTTCAATCTTCAGCCATTCCAATTCATTTGATTTTTAAAGAACCATAATCTCCAAAGGTAATTGATCCTCTATCATCAATTTCAACATGTTTCAATATTTCTATATAACTTATCATATGTGAAGAAAATACACTATCATGTATCCATGGTTTTTTATTTTACTTACTTTCAATACTGTTTCAACAATAAAATATATTTCCTCAAGTTTCTTCATTTCAACTTCCCATTATTTTCTATCATAAGAAATTTTTTCTAGTAGGAGTGTCATACATATTTCAAAATGATGAAGAACATGATAAAATTTTTTAAAAACATATTCCATACATTCAAATTTATTTTCAGGAAGGTTTCTAACATCATGTAAATTCACTTTTTCAACTTTATATAGGACAGGAAAGTTACTCATTCTGCTTACACTATTTCTTCCACCTTGTTCAAAATTTCTTCCAACTAGAGATAATTTAGGCCATAAAATTATATTCCCTATGCCCATAGATTCCAAAAAAATAGAAAAATCCATCAAATAATAATTTTCTATTTAAGAAAGATATTTCTTTGTAGAAACCTTGTTGAGGTTGGTAACTTCTTTCAGCTCTAATGTGGACCATCCTTTATTTTGAGTGAGTTAATTTTTTCTAAATTTGATGGGTTTCTCAAATCATTTCACCACCAAATATTTACCAAAATACTTTCTATAAAAAAAATGTTAAAATAATTAGATGAAACATTATTTTTGGTAAGATAAGATTTCAACTGATTCTCATATTCATCATCCTTAGAAATTTTAGAAGTCCCAACTTTTACTTATGGATTTTGTTAAGTTTTCATTCATCTTTCTCTAGGTACTTTTGTACTGTAAAACCTGTTAACCTTTTCTTCCTTATCTTATATCTTCTTACAATGATATTTTGTAACACCCCAGGTAAATAAAGAATATGACATCTTTATATTTATCCATATTTGTGAATAAAATATTAATATTACTTTAAAGGGGATGCTATGCTCGATGGCGTACCCAATACGCAACAATGAGTTTCTTGGGAATCTTACGTTACACTCTAATAATAAAATAATATTATTTTAAATGGTAGTTAACGCATAGCCGTTGTAATGGCGAGAATGAATAAAACTAACTAAAAAATTATTATATATGTTTTTCAAATATTTTTACTCTTTAAAATAAATGTTAGAGGATTAAAAATGCAAATGAATCTAGTTTTTAAGCGTGGACATTCTAATATTCTTTAAAAGGTCGATTAACCGCCTTTTGACGGCGAACCCCTTTTAAATCAACTTTTTGAAAATTTTATAAGCTCTATTTTTCAAAATAAAAATATTATTTAGGATTGGGACATTGAAATTTACCTTGGGTTAATTTTTGGTATTTTTCTGACAATGTTCATTTTTCAATGAATAGTGAAAAATACTGCATTTTACATCAAAACTGCTTTTTCATATAATTTAATTATATGGTTATATTATCTTCTTAATTTGTTTTAAAGTATAATTAGAATATATTTTTACCATGTAATTCAATGATGGACATTGGGATTAATTTCACTTTGGAATTAGGCATAAACAAGTGCCAAACTTTTCATAAATATTGTTTCTAAAAAACCCGCTATTTGTTTTGACAACGTGAAGTTTTTTTAATTAATTATTGAAATTTATGTGTTTGGAATTTGGTAAAATGGATTACATATTTGGAATCATAAGGTCCAAATTATGTAATTAAGACTCTTTTGTTTTTTGACATTATGAATAGTAACGACGATAATTATCTTTAATTATCTTGATTAATGAGTAATCGGGTAGTTAAAGATAATAAGATAATATCATAATAATTATAACTGACCAAAAAATGTGTCCTAAGGCTACTGTTTGTCTCATGGCCGACCATGGTATGCCTTGTGACAAACTTGGGGGCCCCATGGAATCACTTTTGTGAGAAAGTGACTTTTTATCTTTTTATTTTTAAAGAATGTTAAATGTAACAAAGAATGTATCACCTAAGTAAAATATTTTTAATTTTGTCTACATAAATGATATTTTGGACTATAAATATTAAATAGATATATAAAAATATTTCCTAGATCATGATATTTTTTTTATAATTTTTAGACATTAAATTTATTAAATTATTTATGACATCATGATGATGCAACAATTACCTCATTAATAAAGGATTTAAATAAAATGGAAAGATAATGTAAAATATAAGACCTAAACATGTCAAAAACTATTGGATGGGTGCATTTTGAACCCTTATCACCTTATCCTCGAAACACATCAAATTGTGACCATTAAAATCTGAAATTCATTTCAAAATAAAGTTACATTTTATACCTTTCCAAGAGTGCCCCTCCTCTCCTCTTATAGAAGGCCCCCACCTCTACCACCTTACCCACACTTACAAAGACTTTGGATCAGCCAAAACCTGCCCATTTTGTCTCTCCACATCCCTATCTAACTCCTCGAAGCCTCACTTTGGGCAGAAGCCTTCCCAAGGAAGCCTTTGAGCTCAAACCAGAGGGAGTTACCCGATTTTAAGGTAATGTCTTCACTTGAGTCCTTTTGTTTTATTTTGCTTCTCCAACCCCCTAAACTCTTTTTATTCATTTATTTTGTAACAACTACGATATCTTCAATATAATAGGATGTTGTTATAAGAAGGATTCGAGCTACAATTACACACACCTACATCTAATGGTTAAAGAACATACTGTTTCTGTGGATGGAAAATTTCTGCCTCCCGAAACGATGATTGTTCAACATTCTTTTAACACCTCAAAAGGTGGCCATTAAGATGAAAATATATTTATATATGATATATAATATGTTTATGTTTTTCTTAAGCTTCTTTATTTTTCATTTATGGAATACCTTTATGGTTTCCATTATGGGTAAACGCGATATCTTTATTTTAGGAAGTGCGGACTACTGCCCCCTCAAAGTGATTTGATTCGCTAATGCCATATGTGGGACTTATAAAGGATGGAATTAATGGTATTACATATGTTATCCTACTGGAATTATAATATAACTTTATATCATTATGATTCCATTCTATAAAAATATTAAATAGAAATGAAAGTAGCGTTCATGCGTACGTACGACTTACCGTCTCCATTAACGGTACATTTCATTTCTTATCTCAAAATGTTATGTACTATTATAAGTACATATATATAGTGGATATATATATGTAATATATTACATCTAAATGATGGATATCATTCTGTAATTATAACACACACATATATATATATATATCTCATTTTGTTTTAATTCCATTAATATGACAAAAAAATGAAAGTGACGTTCATGCGTACGTACGGCCTACCGTCTCCATGAACGATGCTTTTAATTTTTATCTCCAAATGATATGGAATAGTATAAAATGAATATATACTGGATATATATGATATTTAAAACATCAATACTATTCTGGATATGATGTACCTATAACTACATGGAAAATTATTTTCCAACAAGTTCAATTTTTGACTCATGTACCAAACTTCGACAAAAACATCTGATATGAACTCATATTATTAACCAATTATTATAACATTAAAATATGTGATATGAACTGAATAATAATCTTTATAGGAGTTCCTTAAGAAATTATAAATTGATCAAAGTTTATTATTCATGAATATAAAGAAACGAACAAGACAAGTTGGACTTGAGGTAAGGGATCCTACTCCACTTTTTCTTTTTAAGTACACTCTTCTATGTAATTCCTTTTAAAGCTCATATTTCTTGTTATTGGGATGTTCCTTTATATTAATATTACTGTAATGTTTATGTTCATGTGATGAGAGACCCTATTCTCTCTCATTAATCCATTTTGGAAGTTTTGAGTGGCGCCGTTAGGCTGCCGAATTTTCGTAAGAGATCTATCCTCTCTCTTTCTCTTTAAGTACTCTCCTTTATGTCACTTCTTTTAAGCTCCTCTTTGTTATGATGGGGGATGTTCTTTTATATTCCTCTTTCAGTACATTTTATTTTAATATGATGATATACCCTATTTGATCTCATCAATCCATTTTTGGAAGTTTTAAGTGGCGCCGTTAGGCTGCCGAGTTTTCGTAAGGGATTTTTCATCTCACTTTTATTCCAGTGAGATTTATGCTACATTTGCCACAATTTCCCTTGAGTGGTGTATTTACTGACCATTATTTACTCATTGTGTAATATTCTTTCATTTATGAGTATTTACATCAATGTTGTATTGTCCTTCTTTCATGGGGCGTATGTTTCGAAAGATACCCATGTCGGTAAGGGAACCTTTAACCCTCCTCTTTTTAAAAGACATATTTTGTTATGTATTTTAATTAACATAATATTATTTTGGGATATGTTCTTATATATCCTTATTGATGTAAATTTTATGTCCAAGTGATGAGATACCCGTTTTATCTCTCATCAACTCTTTTTCTGAATTTTGAAGTGACGCCGTTAGGCTGTCTAATTATTGCAGGGGAAATTCTTAACCCAATTTCGATTCTTTGGGATAAACTTGTACACCTTGAATATGTCGTTCTATGATTATGTGTGAATGTACTCTGATTTTTTTACACTTAATACCCACTTATATTTCGTGTATTCGTTTGTCACACATAGTTCTGTAACTGATTTATCCTTAATCCAAGGATACCGTCTTTGTATGGGACTTCGTCTCAATCTCCTTTCATTGAGGCATATTTTGTTTTATACACAACCTTATTTTATATGGTGTATAAAATCCTTTGACATTTAAGTTTATTCAAAAGGAATCTTTTTTATACGAAGCCTTTACTAAACGACAAAAGGGAATGTTTTTGTCGTACGTATGCGGTGACAACGACTTCTCCGCCGCCATGACCATTATTTGAGTTTTGGCTTCCTCTACAAGCCATACCTTCTTTTTAAAAGAAAAATAAATACCATGTTTTACTTTTCTTTTATTTTGGTATTAAAAATGGTTTTCATAATGTTTTTATATGAATGTGTTGTATTGATATCTTGTGATTTAAAGGTGGGAATGTTATGTTTCCTTTATGCATGTTTTATGTGATACGATTATGTTGAGGTTCTTGGGAATTATTATGAAGACGGGTGGTTTCGTGATAAACTAATGGCGGGTGAGCCCGATATAGCTCTCCAATGCATTGGGTAACGCGAAAGAGTGAAACGTTAAGGTTTCTCCGAAGAGATTTAGGGAATATACTGTGGTGGGTATTCCAAACGTAACCAAGAGGGTTACTCCCTACGTAAGAATATTTTGAATGCCACAAGTTACCTTTTATGTCTTATGATTTCTGTGATTTATTCATGATTTGATGAGGTATGTTAGAGTGACTATGTTTTATGGGTAAAGTATGATTTCATTCTTATGTATATATAAACTCATGTTTCCTTTCTATATTTTTATAACCCTTACTGAGCTTTTTATGCGCATCCCAAGTTTTTGAAATGTTTTTCACAGGTCAAGGGAAAGGTACATGACGTGATGATAGTGTCAAGGATGGGTCAATAAAGAATATGTGTTTTATTTTAAATATGTTTCTGTTGATGGGAAGAATGAATACTGTCTTTTATGTAACCACTTTGTTTAAATGTGGAATGTAATGCAAGTTTCATGATCTAATTCTCTAAAACACTAAACCTGAAAAGATCCTCAATGTGTAATCTTGTAATAACTCAAGATTAAGTAAGGTTTAAGGATGGGGCCTTATAGTTGGTATCAGAGGTCAGTTTAGATAACTTTAGAGGTTAGGGTATCCTCTAAGCATAAGTGACATTACCATAATGGTTAAGATTTCATAAAGAGTCCTAGTTTTAGATAAAGTGAATGAGTAAGTATATATTAGTGTTTGTCTTCCTCATTAGTACATGATGGTTTTTATACTCACACTGACCTTTCTGTTTTTAGTGAATGTATGGATCTAGCAGGAACCAAAGAGACAACAGGTTTGAAGGAAACTGTGGTGGTTCTCGGATTAAGATACTAGATAAAATGGGGGATTCAATGAGGAAACTCGTGGTTGTTCTAAACCAACTATCAAGGAGTCATGATCATCCACTTAAACCTTGGTATGTTCTGTAATGCATCATGTATGAGATGACCAATAGATGTAGAAGTTCAGGTAATAATTATAAAGGTAACCATTAGAGTTTATATGATCCTTACTTTTGACGTAATTATGGGTTATTATATGTTATGATGGAAAATGAAAGGCATGAGATAAACATGAGGTTAAAATATGTTATGATTATTTTTGATGATTTTATCTCTTTTTGGGGAATGATTTGAGAATTATATATTTTTGGAAAAAGGACAACACGCAGACCGTGTGACAACCCGTCGCGTCGGACAAAGCTGGCGGAATCGAACCCACAACCAAAGTGCGACTGGTATTTATCGCCTACCACTGGACTACGAGAAGTCCCTGGTTAGTTTGACTTATTCTTTTTAGTTAGATGATTTTATGAATTAAGAGTAATTTGATTTTGGGTTATCTATGGATATTTATTAACCTATCATGGAGGATATGTGATTAGGTTAATTACTTTTCAATACGAGACATTAAGAGCAACTGATGTTGTTTAGAGATAAATGTTACGATTTAACTTGGAAGACTATGTGACTAAATCCTTAAAATATTTGGGTTTCAATCTTATATTGGTTTACTTTGAAGAATTTTATGGACAAATTGTTTATTGAATGGTCCTCATTGAACTTTGGGTTTTGTTGGACAAATTTTAGAGATTAAGAATAGATTTTCTTTTTATAAAGGGTTATCCTTTTCTGGAATATTTGATCTTGTACTAACCTTTTTGGTTTTGGTTTTGGTTTAAGTCTAAAGACATGGGAAGTATATAGTTCTCTTTTGTGGATTAGGTCATTCTCTAGAAGTTGATTATAGTACTCTTAATGTGAACAAGTCTTCCTAAATAATCGTCATTTGGAGAAAATATGAGTTTGTGTAAGGAATCTAATAAAATTTGAAAGTCAACATGATAAGTGATTATGTTTCCTTATGAATAAATTCCTCAATAAAAAGTAACTTAAAACAAAAATGTTGTCTATTAACTTTTCCTACTGGGGAATCGAATACCGTTTAACCCATCACAAGTTTGTGATTTTCTAGTGGTTAACTTTCTCCTAGACATGTTTTCTATCACTCTCCATCAGAACATGACCCTATGTTTTCTCCTCCTTGTCCATATTTTTCTACATGTAATCCTAGTATGGGTTAACTCGGGTGACCTTTGTACTTATCTTTCTTTATTTTAAAGTGATTGTTTTACCGACTCTTGTTCCGATGTGGGACTTTCAAGGATGTTTCCAAGGTCAATTTTAAAATTTCGAGGACGGAATTCCCAAAAAGGGGGAAGGATGTAACACCCTAGGTAAATAAAGAATATTACATCTTTATATTTATCCATATTTGTGAATAAAATATTAATATTACTTTAAATGGGATTCTATGCTCGATGGCGTACCCAATACGCAAGAACGAGTTTCTTGGGAATCTTACGTTGCACTCTAATAATAAAATAATATTATTTTAAATGGTAGTTAACGCCTAGCCGTTGTAATGGAGAGAATGAAAAGAACAAACTAAAAAATTATTATATATGTTTTTCAAATATTTTTACTCTTTACAATAAATTTTAGAGGATTAAAAATGCAAATGAATCTAGTTTTTAAGCGTAAACATTCTAATATTATTTAAATGGTCGATTAACCGCCTTTTGATGGAGAACCCCTTTTAAATCCACTTTTTGAAAATTTTATAATCTCTATTTTTCAAAATAAATATATTATTTATGATTGGGACGTTGAAATTTACCTTGGGTGAATTTTTGGTATTTTTCTGACAATGTTCATTTTTCAATGAATAGTGAAAAATACTGCATTTTATATCAAAACTGCTTTTTCATATAATTTAATTATATGGTTATATTATCTTCTTAATTTGTTTTAAAGTTTAATTAGAATATATTTTTACCATGTAATTCAATGATGGTCATTGGGATTAATTTCACTTTGGAATTAGGCATAAACAAGTGCCAAACTTTTCATAAATATTGTTTCTAAAAAACCCGCTATTTGTTTTGACAACGGGAAGTTTTTTTAAATTAATTATTGAAATTTATGTGTTTGGAATTTGGTAAAATGAATTACATATTTGGAATCAGAAGTTCCAAATTATGTAAATAAGACTATTTTGTTTTTGGACATTATGAATAGTAACGACGATAATTATCTTTAATTATATTGATTAATGAGTAATCGGGTAGTTAAAGATAATAATATAATATCATAATAATTATAAATGACCAAAAAATGTGTCCTAAGGCTACTGGTTGTCTCATGGCCGACCATGTGATGCCTTGTGCCAAACTTGGGGGCCCCATGGAATCACTTTTGTGAGAAAGTGACTTTTTATCTTTTTATTTTTAAAGATTGTTAAATGTAACAAAGAATGTATCACCTAAGTAAAATATTTTTAATTTTGTCTACATAAATGATATTTTGGACTATAAATATTCATTAGAAATCTAAAAAGATTTCATACATCATGATATTTGTTTTATAATTTTTAGACATTCAATTTATTAAATTATTTTTGACATCATGATGATGCAACAATTACCTCATTAATAAAGGATTTAAATAAAATGGAAAGATAATGTAAAATCTAAGACCTAAACATGTCCAAAACCTATTGTATGGGTGGATTTCGAACCCTTATCACCTTATACTCTAAACACATCAACGTGGGACCATTAAAATCCGAAAATCATTTGAAAATAAAGTTACATTTTATACCTTTCCAAGAGTGCCCCTCCTCTCCTCTTATAAAAGGCCCCCACCTCTACCACCTTACCCACACTTACAAAGCCTTTGGCTCGGCCAAACCCTGCCCATTTTGTCTCTCCACATCCCTATATAACTCCTTGAAGCCTCACTTTGGGTAGAAGCCTTCCCAAGGAAGCCTTTGAGCTCAAACCAAAGGGAGATACCCGATTTTAAGGTAATGTCTTCACTTGAGTCCTTTTGTTTTATTTTGCTTCTCCAACCCCCTGAACTCTTTTTATTCATTTCTTTTGTAACAACTACGGTATCTTCAATATAATAGAATTTTGTTATAAGAAGGATTAGAGCTACAATTACACACACCTACATCTAATGGTTAAAGAACATACTGTTTATGTGGATGACGAATTTCTGCCTCCTGAAACGATGATTGTTCAACATTCTTTTAACACCTTAAAAGGTGGCCATTAAGATGACACTATATTTATATATGATATATAATATGTTTATGTTTTTCTTAATCTTATTTATTTTTCATTTATGGCATACCTTTATGGTTTCCATTATGGGTAAACGCGATATCTTCATTTTAGGAAGTGCGGACTACCGCCCCCTTAAAGTGATTTGATTCGTTAATGCCATATGTGGGACGTATAAAGGATGGAATTAATGGTATTAAATATGTTATCCTACTGTAATTATAATATACCTTTATATAATTATGATTCCATTCTATAAAAATACGAAATAGAAATGAAAGTAGCGTTCATGCGTACGTACGACTTACCGTCTCCATGAACGGTACATTTCATTTCTTGTCTCAAAATGTTATGTACTATTATAAGTACATATATATAATGGATATATATGTAACATATTACATCTAAATGATGGATATCATTATGGAATTATAACATATATATATATATCTCATTTTGTTTTAATTCCATTAATATGACAAAAAAATGAAAGTAGCGTTCATGCGTACGTACGGCCTACCGTCTCCATGAACGGTGCTTTTAATTTTTATCTCCAAATTCTATGGAATAGTATAAAATGAATATATAATGTATACATATGATATTTAAAACATAAATACTATTCTGGATATGATGTACCTATAACTACATGGAAAATTATTTTCCAACAAGTTCAATTTTTGACTCATGTACCAAACTTTGACAAAAACATCTGATATGAACTCATATTCTTAACCGATTATTATAACATTAAAATATGTGATATGAACTGAATAATAATCTTTATAGGAGTTCCTTAAGAAATTATAAATTGACCAATGTTTATTATTCAGTAATATAAAGAAACGAACAAGACAAGTTGGATTTGAGGTAAGGGATCCTACTCCACTCTTTCTTTTTAAGTACACCCTTTTATGTCATTACTTTTAAAGCTCATATTTCTTGTTATTGGGATGTTATTTTATATTAATATTACTGTAATTTTTATTTTCATGTGATGAGAGACCCTATTCTCTCTCATCAATCCATTTTGGATGTTTTGAGTGGCGCCGTTAGGCTGCCGAATTTTCGTAAGAGATCTATCCTCTATCTTTCTCTTTAAGTACTATCCTTTATGTCACTTATTTTAATCTCATCTTTGTTATGATGGGGGATGTTATTTTATATTCCTCTTTCTGTACATTTTATTTTAATATGATGAGATACCCTATTTGATCTCATCAATCCATTTTTGGAAGTTTTAAGTGGCGCCGTTTGGCTGCTGAATTTTCATAAGGGATTTTTCATCTCACTTTTATTCCCGTGAGATTTATGATACATTTAGAACAATTTACTTTTAATGGTGTATTTACTGACCATTATTTTACTCATTGTGTAATATTCTTTCATTTATGAGTATTTACATCAATGTTGTATTGTCCTTATTTCACGGGGCGTATGTTTCGAAAGATACCCATGTCGGTAAGGGAACCTTTCACCCTCCTCTTTTTAAAAGACTTATTTTGTTATGTCTTTTAATTCACATAATATTATTTTGGGATATGTTCTTCTATATCATTATTGTTGTAAATTTAATGTCCAAGTGATGAGATACCCTTTTTGTCTCTCATCAACTCTTTTTCTGAATTTTGAAGTGACGCCGTTAGGCTGTCTAATTATTGCAAGGGAACTTCTTAACCAAATTTCGATTCTTTGGGATAAAATTGTACACCTTGAATATGTCGTTCTATGATTATGTGTGAATTAACTCGGATTGTTTTACACTTAATACCCACTTATATTTCTTGTATTCATTTGTCACACATAGTTTTGTAACTGATTTATCCTTAATCCAAGGATACCGTTTTTGTATGAGACTTCATCTCAATCTCCTTTTATTGAGGCATATTTTGTTTTATACACAACCTTATTTTATATGGTGTATAAACCCCTTTTACTTTTATATTTATTTAAAAGGAATCTTTTTTATACGAAGCGTTTACTAAACGACAAAAGGGAATGTTTTTGTCGTTCGTATGCGGCGACAATGACTTCTCTACCGCTGTGACCATTATTTGAGTTTCGGCTTCCTCTACAAGCCATACCTTCTTTTTAAAAGAAAAATAAATACCATGTTTTACTTTTATTTAATTTTGGTATTAAAAATGGTTTTCATAATGTTTTTATATCAATGTGTTTTATTGATATCTTGTGATTGAAAGGTGGGAATGTTATGTATCCTTTATGCATGTTTTATGTGATATTATTATGTTGAGGTTCTTGGGCATTATTATGAAGACGGGTGGTTCCGTGATAAACTAAGGACGGGTGAGCCCGATATAGTTCTCCAATGCATTGGGTAATGTGAAGGAGTGAAACGTTAAGGTTTCTCCGAAGAGATTTAGGGAATATACTGTGGTGGGTATTCCAAACATAACCAAGAGGGTTACTCCCTACGGAAGAATATTATGAATGCCTCAAGTTACCTTTTATGTCTTATGATTTATATGATTTATTCATGATTTGATGAGGTATGTTAAAGTGACTATGTTTTATGGGTAAAGTATGATTTCATTCTTATGTATATATTAACTAATGTTTCCTTTCCATATTTTTATAACCCTTACTGAGCTTTTTATGCTCATCCCAAGTTTTTGAAATGTTTTTCACAGGTCAAGGGAAAGGTACATGATGTGATGATAGTGTCAAGGATGTGTCAATAAAGAATCCGTGTTTTATTTTAAATATGTTTCCGTTGATGGGAAGAATGAATACTGTCTTTTATGTAACCACTTTGTTTAAATGTGGAATGTAATGCAAGTTTCATGATCTAATTCTCTAAAACTCTAAACCTGAAAAGATCCTCAATGTGTAATCTTGTAATAACTCAAGATTAAGTAAGGATTAAGTCTGGGGCCTTATATATTTAATCATATTTTACTATTAATCAATTCTATATTTGTAACTTAAGACATCCTCGATATATTATTCCTCCTATTTGATGACATATTTTCTTCCATCAACAGCTTCTTCATAATGTTTCCATATAACTCTAATTTCTTTATTGATAGTTATGTTTTTATCACGGCACAAAACAAGTTCTATTCTGAGTTGATACTCTCTATAAGATTTTTCACCACCTTCTTCACTATCTGAGTAGTATTTTTTTCTCAAATTTTTTAATAAATGTTCTGAATTTTTCTAAACTTTCATCTTTAGAATAATTGTTTTTATTTGAGTCTGATTAGAATTTCTTACTCAATATATTTCTTTCATTTCTTGTAAACTTCTTCTTGTATTTTTTAGAAGACTTTTATTCTTTATTATTTTTTCCACCTCTTCCATCGAGGTTTCCATTGGAACCATCTAGATATTCTACAACATTTTTCTTGGAGAAATTTATATCAAAGTGTTTGATTACACCACACTAAAAAAATTTGAGAGAATGTTTTACTCCATACTCTCCTCTTCCTATTCTATATTTCTTAGATATAAGAGACATGATTTTTTCTTTCAACTCATCATCCTCTTTATCTCCAAAATCACAAGGATCTGCTTCTTCAATATGTTGGATTTTTACCTTTCTCATAGATTCAAAATCCATTTCATGTTTTATATTATTTTTAAACATTAGATATTTCCTCATTTTATAATAAATAAGAAATTTTTTCAATTCCTTAAGTAATAAATCATCCTTATCTTATAAAGAATAACTTTTAGAATCAAACATGTTTGGAAGGTTTCTCATAAGGTTCATTATAATTTTATAATCATCCAAGAAATCTCTAAATCCTCTGATGTTTCGAAAAAATTAATTTAATCTGGTGAATTAATCATCAATTTTTTCTTTATCTCTTATTCTGATGTCTTCGTACTTACTATGCCAGATTTGTATATTTACTTTTTTAACTTTAGTATTTCCTTCAAAACAATTTATATATTATACCACATACTTTTTGTTGTATTGAGATCCACCAAATTCTCATAAGAATTCTATGATAATGATATAGGGATTTTATTTCTAATGTTTCCATAAAATTTTATATTTATCTTATGAGGAAAGGTCATAGTATCATCTTTCTCAATAGGGGTAAAACCAATAGTTGCAGCATAGAAAAATACCCTGACAAGAGATTGGAAATAATTAATCATCCTATTTTCCATATATAATAGTTTTTCCATCTGACATAGGAATTCCTCTACTATTTACTGAATTGATATTATCCTTGATAAGGATTCAACTAGGTTACCTTGCCTTTCATACCAATTGAAGTTCCAAAGGATCAAATAACCACTGAGAGGGGGAGGTTAACTTAGTTGTTCACTTTTTATAAGTTTCAATTTTTTTTGAAAATTAACCCCTATAACCTGTTAAGATTTATTTCCTTATAAACTTTTAGTAAATACTCTAGCATAATGAAGTAAGAAAGCTAGTAAATCACACAATATTTTTGAGGTTCATCCTTAGTGTGAGAACCTACATCCTTTCCATTACCACTTGTGGGTCTATGAAAGTCCACTATTATGAAGAAGTTAATACAACTTATACCAACTCCTGTTAGTCACATTCTATCTATCTATAGTAAATATAATACTGAATCCCATAAATTTAAAATGTTTTCATATAAATAAATGCATCCAAACAAAAGAATATATACTTTTTTGAAACTTCTCCACAATTTCTTAGTCCGATTCCCCAGTCTAATTTGGATGTATCTAATTTTCTTAATAAGATGAATCTAGATCCGATTATCTCCATATGATTAGTCTGGATTTGATTCTCTTAGTATGATGAGTCTAGATCTGATTCTATAAATATGATATGTCTAGATTCAATTCTCTCATTTCAATGAGTCTATATCTGATTCTGAATCTACAAAACTCAAAATCTTCAAAAAAAATCCCTATGATCTTTCTCCATCTTATTGAGTCAATATGATTTTCTCAATACGATCTTACTCAATCCAATAAATAATCTATTAAATCTATGATCCTCCTCACAAGATCTCTATTAGAAAATAAATTTCACTTTATTTCTTCACTGCTCCACCTTTTCCACTTGGGTGAAAAATTAACAATAAACAAATGATCTAAGCAAGTATTTATAGGCCACTCATAAAATATTAGTATGAAACTTGAAAACTTTCTCCGCTACCTAAAATTTAAAAAATTATGAGAAATACTCACATTCAAATATCAACTTTAGCTTCTTCAATCCTCACATTTCTCCAAGATTTATACAAAATTGAATTTAAAATTTTGACCACTTCAACTCTACATAAAACCACTAGAATATTATTTTTGATTGTTCTTTGTAATTAGTGAATTATGAATATGTTTTATGCTTGAATCATTATGAATATTTTTCCTTCTCAGCTCATTATGATTTTTTATCATCTCATTCTAAATTCAATTTACTTCTCAGCTCATTATGAATTCTTTTTCTTTATTAGCTCATTCTAATGGAATTTTTATTATGATGGAATTCCAATTATGATTGAATTATCATTAAAATGGAATTACCATAGTGATGGATTTTCCCATTATTATGGAAATATCATTATAATGGCTTTATACAATGATGGAATTTATTCAGTGATGAATTCACTTTAGCAACATTGAACATATTCAAACTTAATTAGCTTCACAGATTATGACTTTTGGATCCAATCTTCTATTTTTTTTAATTATATAGATTTATCCATAATTATGGGATCCTCATTATGATTAAATTTTCATTCCAATATAATTTAACATTATTATTGAATTCGTTACTCTGAAATTTTAAATTTCTTCAAACCTCTCCACCATTTCGTCAAAATGTTTTATCATGTATGTTTTCATGATTTGTGAGAACTTCATGATCAGAAAAAAAATCAAATGATATTATATTGAAAGTATGAAACTTTTCTAACTCAAAATTCTCAATCATATTTCAAAACTCATTAGCAACAACATGACTTCTTCACTCAACAAATTCTTTCTTTCTCTAATTACGGAAAAGGAAAACATTCAGCAAACAAAATTATTCCTTCGATTATTTTGAATCTAATGATTTTTAATTTTATGTAGATAGACCTGAATACAATAAGTTTTCTAATAAAAAACTTAATCTTCCTAAATAGTTCTATGTCCGGTGAAACTCAATCCAAAAAACCAGGGTTTGGAAACTTATATTTTGAAAACAACTCAATCCGAAAACCATGGTCCAGAAACCTGTGTTTGGAAAACAACCTCATTATGATTGACTGGGTTTGATTCCTGAATAAATAAAACATTCTTCCATAAAAGGTTAGTTTTTAACAAATAAAAAGACTTTGTAAAAACAATTTATCACAAAGTCTATTCAATTACATGACTTTTGAGTCATTATGAATTCACCATGCATACAGTGTATTTATACGATATTTATTTTTTACCAAAAAATTTCACTATCTAAGAAATTTATGAAAAATAATAGTTGGATAATTTCATTCTTCTTAATTAAATAACAATACATATTTAGTAAAACTAATTCTCTAAATATGATATTTAACATTTTTTGATAAAAAATCCATATTTACTGAAAAATGCCTTTTTTTGACAATAATTGTCTTCTAACCCATTTAAAAATTACATTTGGATTCATAAAATTATATTATAATTTATATTTAATAAATATTATTTAATATTATTATTTTATTTAAAGATAATTTATTTCATATATTTCTAAATATCATCAAAAATGTTTCCTTGATTGAAACTATATATTTCCCAAAAATAAAATTTGTGTTTCATAGTATAAAAATCTATTATTTATAAAACTAATTATTTAATCATTAAAAAGTAACATTAAAATAGATAATCATTGTTTTATTAAAGAGAAAATATAAAAAATAATATTTTTAGGGTCTAGATATATATCCCTCTATTATACCAGTCAATTCACTAAGGTTGTGGCGTGTGATGGTGTGATTTTAAGGGGGTGGTTCAGTGAATATGGCTTAGGCTGTGATCTCGATGATTTTAAACTTCTATAATAAATGATTTCATTAATGTTTTAATTATTGAATAATATCATGGGTTGGTTAAGGTTAAATTATAGTGATGCTAAATACCTCAAAATCTTTTGTAAATGGGATTCATAGGGTCTAATCATACTAGTCGAGGACATTTATTATTCCATTAATGTCAAATAGACTTTATCATAACCCTTAATATACTATTATTAGTGGTCACAATAAATTGGATATAAAATAAATGGTTATGGTGATTAAAAACGAATTTATTCATTAAAAAAAGGAATTTCATTTATAAAATCTCAGGTAATTAAACTACCATTATTGAAAATATTATTTGTATTATTCCTGATAAATATGATGCTAATGTATAATCCTTAAAAGATAGAGATTTTGAAACACTCTTTATTGTTGATTTATTATAATTACCTAACCTTAAAAATTACATATTCAAGTAAATTCCTTTAGAATTCACTTCTTTACATTCCTAAAGATGTTTTCAGTTTATAGTTTTATTAAGTTAGGAAATAATTCATACATATCAACACACAAGAATAAAAAGTGGTTAATAATAAAACAGTATCCATTTATTTCAGAATAATTTTTTTAATAAATCAACATGAATTCTATTCATGAACTGTCTTCACAACATTCAGGTTGTATTCTCCTTTTCTCTTACACATCCTTAAAATCTTTGGATGAGAACAAAATGCTCTATAAAGGATATAATAAGAACAAGAAAAACCTTTAGTACATGTATACTTATAAACATATGAAATCATTTTCACAAAGACATAATTCTCACCTAATAATTACCATATAGTTACTTTGTGATAACATGAGATATCTATATAACATATAAAATCTTAAATAGATTATATATGTAAAATAGGAAATTAATTACTTAATATTATAACCCTCACAACTACCTTGTGATTTTTAACCCTCACACCTACCTTATAATGTAACCATCATGAATACCTTATGGTGTAACCATCACAGTTACATTTGGAGTAACCAAGGGGAAAAACTATAAAATAAACATACCCAATAAATTTTACGTAGATATAGGTTCCAAACATCATCATAAATAATTATCAATAACCCCAAAACATTCATAAAACAATAGTACTTTCATAAAACATTCCTTTTTGAATTTTTAAAAATAGAAATTTAAAAGAGGATTTTTTTAGAATTGTCCCTTACAAATATCATATAATTTAAGTGAGAATTTAAAAAAAAATGGAATATGTGTATAAGATATAAATCCAAAGTATAAATCATAATATAATCAAAATTAATTTTACAAAATAATCTTAGTACGACATAATCAATAATATAGAATGTTAACCCAAAGAATGGAAATTGGGTTAATAATTCCCTTACATCCGGTTTGTCTTACTTAAAAAGTGTTTAAAACTCTTGTATAATCGTTAAAATATTGTTATTAATATTTTATAGAAACATATTTATTTTTATAACACATTTTATGATCATTTTATGACTTCATTCCATCCATTTATTAATAATACTTTGTTATTTACATTGTTTTAGGTGCGTTCTTTATATGGTTTTCATGGTCGGGTTGAAATGGATTTTGTTTGTCAAATGGAAGAGAAACTATAGAAGTGTAATGAAATGGTATTAATATATTTAGAAAATATTAAATTATACCATTAATTTTTTCCAAATATGCTGATGAATCATTAGATAAAACATTAATGATATTCATTTAGATCATTTTGGTGGTTCTTTTATAATCACAAACTATTTTCATTATAAAATTTAATATTATGTATATGTGTTAATTACAGAAAATGAAAGAGTTTATATCATACGATTTAATTTATTTATCAACCATTAAAATTATTTGATGACCAACCATGAAGACGGTAATGGAAATTGAGAACTCATCGTCCATGAAGTTGGTAAATCTACACATCACATACAATGTTTTTATTTTTAGAATAAAAGGGAGATGACAAGAAGTATGATGATTAATATTTACATAAAAAAATTATAGTTTATATATGATAATGGAGTTTTCATGCCTCTTGGATATGTTTTGGCAAAGATATTATAATAAATGAAAAATAATTGAAAAAATAAAAGAAAATGAAAG
The DNA here is from genome assembly GCA_963277665.1 of Viscum album. Taxonomy (NCBI): domain Eukaryota; kingdom Viridiplantae; phylum Streptophyta; class Magnoliopsida; order Santalales; family Viscaceae; genus Viscum; species Viscum album. Next base: position 1,827,141,167 of record OY728147.1, read on the forward strand.
AGGGTTTTTACCTCTTGAATTTTCTTCCTTGAGAACCACCTTAAGGCCCTTGATTTTGGTATTTAGGTGAGAATAGAAAGTATTGGTTGTGGGTAAGAGGCTTGGAAATGGATTTGGGAAGAAATTAATCAATCTATAGGGCTTTGAGGTGCGAGGGGAGGTATTTATAGTGGAGGAGAGGTGTGTTTCTCATTATTATATTCATTATTTTATTAATTTGTCTTAAGACTATGAATAGTTTTAGAATTATCATCAAATATATTAAAATAATGAAAGTGAGTTCTATATTTTGGGCTTAAATCATCCTTAAATAATATATGACTCAAAAAATCATGTATTTAGCTTATATGATAAATTACCTTATTTTACTATTCGTGAAAAAATTCATGTATTTCAGAAAAATCCCAAAAATTCACCCCAACCATTTTTTGATGTGTAGAATTAAAAAAAAGCTCCATCTTTTTTAAAATAATCTACTAAATATGAGAAATTTAATTTTTAATTAAAATCATAATTTATTCAAAAAATTCTATTTTTAAAACTATAACTGATTTTACTTTGAAAAATTAATTAAAGTCTCATAAAATTATCTTATAATAAAAAAAAACAATAATAATTCATGAATCTATTTTATGAAAATATATTTTATTTTAAATAATTATATTAGTTATAAAATTATAATCAAATATTTATGACTCATAAAATACCAACACTTAATTAATAAATCTCAAAATATATATTTACTTGTTCAATGATATAAATATATCATATTTTCATTTATAAGATGGATAAATTTTATTTATAATTTATTAAGAGAGTTTAATATTCTATTGTCCATATTATTATTTCTAATGGTCTTTTTACTATTTCTAAGGTCATGTTACAATTATATCTATTTAAAGTTCATAATTTCTATAAATAACACTTATTCATTAAACATTTATAATGAATTAACCGTTTAATTATATAATGAAAACAAATTATTATATAAGTACCTAAGTCATTACATTCTACCCACCTTATAGAAATTAAATCTTCATAATTTTTATTTACTTATTAAACAAGTTAGGGTACCTTTCCCCCATATCATTTTCAGATCCCCATGTTGCTTCTTCAACAATGTGGTTTCTCCACAAAAACATAACCTAGTGAATTAAATTATTCCGCAATACTTTCTCTCTAAGATAAATAATATGAACAGGCTTTTCCTTATAAGGGAGTTTCTCTTCCAACTGAACTACTTATGGGATCAAAACATGAGATGGATCTAAAACATAGTTTCTCAATATAGAAACATGAAAAAAATTATGAACCTGAGATAAAATTAGAGTAAAATCTAATTGGTAGGTGACTAGTCCAACTTTCTCTAGGATTTTATATAGTCCAATGAACCATGGAAGCAACTTTCCTTTCTTTCCAAAATTCATAACACCTTTCTATGGTGCGATTCTAAAAAAACATGATCAAATACCTCAAAAGAGAAGTATTTACTTTTGTAATCTGCATAACATTTTTTCCTTATCTGATTTGTCCTCATGTGTTTCTAGATCATCTTCACTTTCTCAGCCACTTCCACTTCTAATTCTAGTACCGCCAATTTCCATTACCCGACTTTATCCCAAAATGATGGATTTTGACACCACTTCCCATATAATGCCTCAAAAGGTACCGTCTTTATACTAGAATGAAAACTTTTATTATAATAAAACCCAACTAAATAAAGTTGATGATCCCAACTTCCCTGGAAATCCATTGAATAGGCTTGAAGAATGTCCTCCATGGTTTAAATTGTTCACTCATTCTGTCCATCAAATTGAGGATGAAAAGTAGTGATGAAGTTTAGTTCTATTCCCAATGAATTATAAATGACTTTCCAAAAGTTATAAGTGAACCTAGGATCTTGGTAAAATACTGTGAATATAGGAACTTCATTTAACCTGAAAATCTCTTTAAGGTACAATCGAGAAAGCTAATGCAAAGACACAGTATCTTGAATAGGAATGAAATATGAAGATTTATTTAGTCATTCAATAATCACCCAAATCACATTGTTACCTCAATAAGTCTTCGATAGTCCCACCATAAAGTCCATAGATATATTTTTCCATTTCCACTCTCGCACCGGAAAATGTTTAATCATAAACTTTGGTAAATGTCACTTTGATTTGACCTATTTACATGTCAAACATTAATGGAAAAATATTCAATATCTGTTTTCATTACATAACACCAGTAATAATTCAGAAGGTCTCTATAAATATGTTTACTTATAGGATAAATTGAAAATGAAGAACTATGAGCTTCACACAATAATTATTTATTCAGCTATGAATCACAAGGCACTAATAATCTCTTACTGAATCTTAAAAGAAAATATTTATAAATATTAAATTCCAAAAACTTTCACTTTTTCACTAATTCTACCTTTTTTTATAACTCATAGTCTTCCTTTTTCACTTGATTAATTCTGCCTTATAAAGATAATTGTACTAACACTTGAAACAAAACAGATGAATTCTTACACCAACAACTTCCAAGCCAAAATTCATCAAATAATTAATCAAGGGTTCATGTTCCAAACGTAACATGGTTAATGATTCATGATGTTTTTGACTCAATGCATCCATCAGTTTGTTTTATTTTATAGGATGGTAATTTATTATGTAATCATAATCCTTTATTAGTTCAATCCATCTTCCTTGCAACATGTTTAATTCCTTCTGAGTGAATATATACTTCAGACATTTATAGTCAGTATAAATTTCACATTGGGATCCATTTAAATTATGACTCCAAATATTCAAAGTGAAAACCATATTTTCTAATTACCAATTACGTGTGGGATAATTTAACTCATGAGGTTTTAGTAGTCTTGAAGAATAATCAATTACCTGATCATTATACACTAGAACACAACCAAGTACTTTCAATGAAGCATAAATGTAGATAAAAATTTAACCATTTTGGAAGGTAGGGCCAAAAAAATAGGATTCACCAATCTATTCTTCAGTTCATTAAAAAAACATCACATTCTTCTTTCCAAATAAATTTAACCCCATTTCATTTTAACTTAGTTAGTTTCCTGGATAACTATACAATTTTTTTAACAGACTATTGGTAATATCCTAATAATCCTATAAAACTATGAATCTCTATAACATTTCTAAGTATTTTCCATTAATAAAACACCTTTTTTTTATATTATCAACTATTATTATTTCCTTATTTACAAATTTCCTAAAAAAAGAAATATTTTCAACCAAAAATATAATTTTTTAAATATTCTGCGTAACTTATTTTATTTGAAAGATTCCTAGAAAATCCTTAAATGTTTTTAATAATCCTCATAACTTTTAGAAAATAAAAAAAATATCATCAACAAAAAAAATAGAAAAATAATCTGAATATTCCTAAGATCCATGAATACAGAAGGGGATTTTTTGAAACAAAAGGAAATAACAACAAACTCATAATTCCCATATCTAGTATGAAAAACTGTTTTAGGGATGTCATCCTCCTTCACCTTAAATTGATGGTATCTATATCTCAAGTAAATATTGAAAAAATATTGAGCTCTCTAGAGCTGATAAAATAAATCATCAATATGAGGAAAAATATACTTATTCTTAACAGTAATGTTATTAAAATATCTGTAATCAATGAAAAGTCTCATAAAACCATTTTTATTTTTAATAAAAAAATAGGAGCACACCATGGTGAAGTGCTAAGAAGAATGAAGACTTTATAAAGAAACTCCTTTAACTGAATTTTAATTTCAATATGTTCCACTTAAGCTATTTGATAAGTGGGTTTTGAAATTTGATTATCATTAGTAACTAAGTCAATAGTAAATTAAACTTCCCGATCAGTTATAACACCAATCAACTTATCTGGAAACAAATCTAGGTATTAATTTATTACCAGCACATCATTAATCTAAAAATTTATATTGTTTTCAAAGATATGAGAAAGTTAACTTAAATTTCCATATTTTAACTGTATCTCATCTTCTTGATATGTTATAACTTGTATGGGTTTATTCTTGTATAAAAACTAAAAATATTTCTGAAAAACAACTTCTTTAGCTCTATAATCAATCTTAGCATGATAAATATAAATCCTATCCATATTCAGAATGATATAAAACTCTAATATAGGAAAAACAACAAGGTTTTTAGGTAATTTGTTTCCTTAAATAATAACTTGAAGATTCTTATAATTCATTTTTTCTATAATATTTTTCCATGGTGTTATAACTATAAGTTTCTATCTAATTTCTTGACCAGAAACTTCCAATTTACCGTAAAATTTCTCAGAAATAAAGGAATTTCTAGACCCCATTGTAACATCGTCATCCGAGGATCCAGTGGAAGGGTGCTCTGAGATGGGTTGGCCATATAAACTCAAATTCATCTCCCCAAAAAATAGAGGCTACCGAATTTCCATGAGAGCCTTTTTAACATGTCTATGGGGGAGAATATGCCCTCATGGGTCATAGGGAATGTACAATGGAATACTTTTTTTTATAACAAGTAGAAGAAGAATTTAAATAATCAAACTACATCAGAAGAAAATAAATAATCCTAAATGAATAATTGAAGAATGTGGGAGCTGATAAATAAACCCAGATACACAATGATTTCATGCTATGATGTCTGTAGTAAAATAACAGTATGAAAAGAATGAATACAAGAATGCTATGAGAATGTAATGAAAATGAAATAAAGTGAAACAAAAACAACTCCAGAAAGGCTTGGTTCTCAGACCAAATCTCCATCCTAAGAAACAAGAAACACTCAAGCACTAAAACAACATGATTACAATTATCCATACCTATAATAATAAAGTATACTCAGGTACCAAACAGATCCTAAGCAAGGAGTGAGATATAATATCAGTAGGTTGGCACCCATGGTGTCTAGACCTTTCCATTTCGTGCTGTGATCAAAATCAGTTTTCCAACATATGATAAATGCAAGCAATAAAAAAACAAAATAAAATAAGTATAACTTAGTCCGGTTTCTCAATTGAACCCATCCAGACCACCTACTTAGGCCTAATATGAGAATCTGAATAAGTTAATTGTAATCAACATGATGTATATATATAATAAAAGGCTAGAAAAACAAATGGAAGACAAAAGGTAACATACCCCCAAGCTTGTGCTTTAGATTGGGTATAATTTTTCTGTCAAAAACTTTTTCTTCAAGGAACCAGAAATGTATCACAATTCATAAAGAACCCAAAGCTAAAATAATAAAAAACATCCAATAAATTTCATTATGATAATGTTAATGTTTATATTTAGAGTCCGAGACCATCCCGAATGTATCTATATGGTACATCCTTCAATTTATCCAATACCACCAAGCCTGTCCAAGTAAATCCTCATAAATATGAGGTATCTCTCGAGGCATGGATTTATTATGAGTCTGTCTCGGGTATTACACATCAGGGGTCATGTTTCACCTGAAGCATGGTGTAGCCTTTTTGCCAACAGGTCCATCCTTTATTGTCCCTTATGGAACCAGTATCTCTCATGAGTATATAGAAAACCCATGAAAACGCTTGTCTCACGAAGCCTAAGACATCACCTCCTCGATGCATATTGTAGTAACTAATCATGAATAAAGAGTTAATGTGTGGTCCTTAATACAAAACCCACATTGTATCACCACCCTAAATTTAATTAGATATCAAGGAAGTAGATATCACATAATATTCATTTATAATTTCAAAAAAACAATTTAAGTAACAAATATCTACATACTTCCAGATCATTCAAGCCAAATAGTCACAGTCAAAACCCTTTATTAGAAAAAGTAGAAAAATGAAATTTTTTGTTTTATAATGGAATAACAAAAAAATACTTTTATAAAATAAAATAATTAAGCATAAAAAACCAAAAAAACACTGAAAATCATGGCTCATATTTATCCTAAATAATTTATTTTATTAAAATTCAACCAAAGAGGGTCATACAACACATGAAATTAATAAATTAATTATTCTGGGCTAACAGAAATTTGACCAATTACTTTGACACACCCAAAGGGGTATCCAATGATGATGTAATAAATTAAACAAGCTAGATTATCTCAAAAAACTTTTCCACAGTCAAGCTAAGTAATTTAATTAAATTAGAATAGGAAAAATTGAATATTCTCAGTATGCACCGATGAGAAGAAAAATGTGAGATCTAAAGGACGCAATGAAATAATAGAAAAGAGAGTAGATTTCCAATCTCATAACTGTAGAGGATCTTACGCTCCACGATGATATTTGATTTGACCTAAAATGGAAGAAAATATATGATTTTAGAAAGACCCCAATTTCAAGTAAAAACCTTCCATGAAAGATTTCACAAAAGACAATGGATATGATTATACTATTTTTTGTGAGTAATGTTAGACTTATCGATAGCTTTATTGTGCACCTAACAACAAAGAAAAAGAAGGAGGAATAGAGTCACAAATGGCTTTTGAAGGAGGAGGAGGTTAGGGTGATAAAAGGGGCACTATAGGGGGGCGACGCACCAACGGAGAGGGAGGAGAGAAGGAGATAAAAATGAAAATAAATATAGAAAAAATAAAAAAAAAATAATAAAAAGAAGAAAATAAAGAAAAAATAAATAAAAATGGTGAATAAATAAGAAATAAGTAAAATAAAATGGATGAGAAAGAAAACGAAAATTATACTAATAAAAATGGTCTAATTCCCATTTAAATATTTTTACTTCACTCGCTACCCAGTTTTTATTATATTTTAAAATCTATTTTTATCCCTTTTTTACTTTCTTTTAATTTTCTTTAAATTCCTTTCTATTATTTCTTATTTTTTTTATTTTTAACTCGGATTCTATTCTAGGGCGTGATACCCATGCAATCATTTAAATTTTTTTAATAGCTACAATTGACATGCAATAGGGTGTGAAGGCATGCGTCCTTGGTCATTTCAAGGATTTGGAATAAAATTTTAAATAGTCTGTGCCATTATTAAAGAAAAAACATTACTACCTCTCCTCTTTAAGACAACTCATCCCTGATTTTTCCTTTCGAGGGTAGTGGAACGTCGTTTGAGAAAAGATTTGGCCATTGAGCACACACATCAGTATCCCTTTCCAAGGTCCCATCCTGAAAACATCCATACTGCCATAACACCCAGACCAGAGGAATGCACCTACCCCTAAGAACCTTTATGCTACATTAGACTATACATGTCGAACACTCCTAAAATCATACATCCACTATAAGATTGATGTTGTCAGTATTATATGAATGAGACAAGTCATGATGATACTGTCAAAGTTGAGATACATGGAAGACATCGTTCATGACATAGTACCTCTAACGTAATAGTAAATGATGTTCTATTAGCCCAACTCTCTCCACTATCTTGAATGGAACGATGTATCTCAGTGATAAATTCCCCTATCTCCCGATCCACCTGTGACCTAACCTTGGAGAAACATGCAGAAAGACTTGATGTCCTACCTCTAACTCGAGAGGTTGGTGGTGATGATTGGTAAAAGATTTCTGTCTCAACTAAGTTGTATTCAAATGATTTTGAATCATCTGAACTTGCTCTGAAATATCCTGAATGAGGTGAGGACCCAATAGAGTTGCACCACCTTCTTTGATATAACATACAGGTGAACAACATGGTCTACCCTAGAGAGCCTCATATGGATCTATTTAAATTGTTTTTTAAAAGCTTTTTTTATAGTTAAACACAACAATAGGAATATGTTTCTCCCAAGAACCTCTAAAATCAAGGATACTGGCCCATTGCATATCTTTTAACACCATTATGGTCTAATCAAACTACCTTTTAGTCTGAGGGTGACATGAAGTACCCAAGAGTACCACCGAACCTAGCACTTTCTACAACCTTTTCTAGAACTGTAAAGTAATGTGGGCATCTCAGTCTGAGATAATAGAATGAGGTACACCATAAATTCTCACTATCCTTTGAATATGTAGCCTTCCCAACTCATCAAAAGTGAAGGTATCTTGGATAAGTAAGAATTGAATGACTTTTTCAATATATTGGCAATCACCCAAAACACATCACTACCTCAAGGATATCTTGGAAAGACTATAAAAAAAATCCATGGTGATGTATTTCCATTTCCACTCAGGAATAAATAGAGGATGTATAATTACATTAGTTCTTTGGTGCTCTACCTTCACCAGCTGACAGTGGAGCACCAAGTAATGAAAACCACTATATGCTTCTTCATACCCGACCACCAGTATTGATGACACATGTCTTTGTACATCTTGGTAAGTCCAGGATGAACGACCCAAATAGAGGTATGAAATTCCATCATTAGGTCTTCCTGTATATTTGAAGTTACCAATTCTCGACCATGGTAGAGTAAAGTTTCACTCCCATCAACAACCCAACCAGGAGGAGAGTTCCCTCATGCGACTCTTTCCCTCAAAATGAGACCCTCTAGATTAGATAAGTTTCACATATAGTCTCTCTCCAGAATAGAGGATGTCACTATAAGAGTTTTTAGAATTGGTTTCCCACACAGTTCTTGAACCTCTATATGCATCTCATAAAATAAATCTGTCATTTTACACTAATTACAAGATTCCTAGATAGCTTGTGTCTATGTTTTTTAAATAAAAACATCATCCTCAGCATATCCACTACCACAGGGTATAAGAAAGATAAAAATTGAATGCATGTAGGTATTTGACCCTCATACGCTGCCTTAAATTTAAGTCTAACTATGTGGAGATATTTTTTAAGCTTTTATGATCCATGTAAACAATGAATCTATCACCCAAAAATTAGTGTCTCTAATATTTTAAATCATGAACCAATGATGATAACTCTAGGTCATGTGTAGTACAGTTCTGCTTATGAGGTCTCAGCTGGCAGGATCCATAATCCATGACTCGATCTCCCTATATCAAAATTTCACCCAATCCTTTTCCTAAAGTATCACAATATACAATATGGATTCTATATGGATTAGGAAGAATAGGTATGAGAGCTGAGGTTAATAATCCATATAACTCTCGAAAATATTTTTCAAAATATTTTGACTGGATAAACTTTACACCCTTTTTAGTGAGGGCCATAAGAGGTGCTTCTAAGCACGAGAATTTCAATATGAAATGCTTGTAATAGCTAGAAAGCCTTAAAAAACTACACATGTCAAAAAAAATTCTAGGGATTCTCCCATGAAACTACAGTGCTCACCATTTCAAGTTTAACTGATACACCTACCTAAGATATTATATGACTCAAGAAGTGAAACTTATCAATCCATAAGTGGAATTTTATGAGCTTTTTATATTGACGGTACTCTCTTAGTGTACTCAACACAATATCAAGATGGGTTTCATGGTTTTGTCTAGAACACGAATACACCAAGATTTCATCAACGAAAATAACCACAAAAGAATCAAGGTACATATGAAAAACATGATTCATCAGAGTAATGAAGACTGCCAACATATTTGTGGGGCCGAATGGAATAACTTGATACTCTTATAAGCCTTACCTGCTCTATAATGTCGTATGTGGTATGTCATATGGTCACACATGCACCTGGTGATATCCCATCCTCAGATCAATATTAGAGAAAATACTTTCTCCTTGGAGCTGGTCAAATAGGTCATTAATATGAAAAAATGAATATCGATTCTTTACCATAAGATGGTTGAGTCGATGATAATCCATGCACAACCTGAGGCTACTATCCACGTTCTTGGAAAAAAGAATTGGTGAACCCCATAGTGATGTTCTAGGTCTGATAAAACCCTTAACCTTGAAGTATTCAATATTATTTTTGAGTTTATGTAGATCTATAGGTTCCATCCTATAAAGAGGAATAAACACTAGTTCCCCTCCTGAAATTAGCTCGATAGTGAAATCCACATCTCTCATTGTAGGTAAGTTAGATAAATCTTTATGGAATATGTCTCTAAAATGATTCACAATGGGAAGAAATTCTAATAGATGCATTCCTTGATCGCTCTAGAAGAGACATGATAAATGAGCTATCAATCTTCTCAAACATGCACATTTAAGTTTAGCTCGATGTTCCTACATAACCCATTATCCTTTATGGTGATATGTGTCACCCTCTGGGGATGTGAAGGACACTCGACGATGATAACAATCTACTTGGGAACGATAAGAAGAGAGTATGTTCTTACTAATAATGAAGTTGATAACAAATATAATGAGAATATAAAAATTCCAAAGAAAATGATACCCACATATCTCGAGGGGGTACTCTTGGCATTGGAAAATGCCCTATATCCTAACCCATAGTGGAGTGTTGGGAGACATGATCCTGTAAAGGTAATCAATTGTTAAACAAAGGATTTCAACAAAATAAGTAGATAAAAAGGAATAAGATGCAATGGTATCAAAAAGGAAAGAAACTAAGGTAGATTCTACCAGAATAACACCTCTAAAAGTAGATGGTCCTGCACTCTTCTCCTCTGGTGTAGGTTTCACTGCATATATAAGACCTAAACCACAACCCTAAGATGTTGGCTGATTGTCCTGAGTAGGTCTACTCGGCTGACGCTAATAGTCTCGAACATGATTTACTTAACCACGACCTCCTCCATTACTTTGTCCTAATCAGTTGGTGGAAAATGAACTTATAGCCTGTTGTGGATTCATAGATCTCATACTAGATAGAGGTGTTTTTATGGATCCACTTCCATTGGATTCTAATGAGAAATAATGGAAACAACTCTAAAGGTTTCCCATATTTCAATAAGCTCGACACTCCATTGGGTTCCTCATACACTGGGTATTCTTATGGCTGATCGTGTCGAATTGATGAAATATGATTGTGTTACCAGTATGTGTTGTCTAGTTTTAATTTTCCCCATGCGCACCCTTTAAGTAGCACATCCAAATACCCGAAGAACTATCACCCTATCTCAGAACTGAACCGCCCTGAATCACAGGTTTAGCTTTGCAGACATTTCACTCCAAAATTAGGGCCAGATTCATGATATCTATCATAGTTGTCAAGAAAAAAGACATTCACCTGCGATCTTATGGTATATATTAGTCCCTCATCAAAGTTTCTCACATTTTTCTACGTATCACTGGTCATAGATTGGAAAAAATTCTGAAGATCTGTGAAATGAGTAGAATACTCTAGCACTATCATATAGCCCTGATGAAGATGTATGAATTCCTTAGAATGACCATCTATCAGAGTATGTAGAATGAAGTGATCGTAGAAAGATGTTTGGAAGTGTTCCCAAACCATGTCTCTGGTATGCTCTGCTTGAGAAATGACATCCCACTAACGCTTGGTGGAATCACGAACAATGTAGACTGCAAGTTTGACCCTCCGCTCTGGAAGCGTATCAAGATGGTCGAAGATAGAATTCATGGATTCTATCTGTCACTCTGCAGCATGATGACCACCACTACTTGAGAATGTGGGAGGGTACTACTATAGGAAGTCCCATGTAAGTTCTTCCATAGACAGGGTATGTCTGGGAACATTCTAAACTAATTGCAAAAACCTGGGGAGAATATACCTGAACTGAGCATTAAGTCCCATCGATATATCAACTAGAAGTGGTACCATCAAAGGCACTACGGGTGGTAATACAGGTAACACTATCAAAATAATTACAAGAGGGACTTATGGTGGTTCAATACCCACAATCTCTATAATGCTCTCATCGCCACTCTCTTAAGGTACGACACAAAGACGTCGTGGTGGCATTGGTCTACCATATCAAAACACACACATTTAGAAATAATTCATAATAGATGAGGATGATAGGTTATGGTGAAATAAATAAGCTAGGTATATAGCTTGCCTATGGGAACTACATAACAGAAAAATGGATTCAAGAGCCATATCGAAATAAGGAAGAGAAAACTTAGAAGGATCACTAAAATAAGTCATACTACCAATTCCCAGGTAAATTCAAGTTAACATCTATCAGCGATCACAAATTTATATTAAAAAAAGGCACTTCAAATTTTTTTTACAACTAGGAACAACACCACTCACATGAAACATGGTAGATGCACACTGACAGTATATATGACATGACAATATACATGGAATTTTAAACCATATTGTACTTAATATGATTCATGTAAATGTATTTCCATCGTATCATCAGGCTGCAATGATAAAAACCATTATTTCAATAATTACAATATCAATAACAATAAAAAACAGGTGTATCACCCAACAGTGAAATCATATCAATAATAATTGGCATAATCAATAGCTTCCATCCCAACCTAAGAATTTGGGTTTCCTCTATACATGGGTTAGCTACATCCATGAACATGGTATGTTTCAGATTCCTATATCCCAATCTCTTGTCTAACCCAAAATAGTAAGAAAAACGGGAAAAAATAAACACCTCTGATGCCACTTTATAACGTCCAAGTCCTAGGATCCAATAGATGGGTGCTTCGAGCCGGGCTGGCCACATGACCTCAAGCACATCTCCTTGAATGCAAGAGGGTACCGAATAGTAGCAATGACCTTTTTTATATTTCTGTAGGGTATACTATTCCCTCATAGGTAATAGGTAATATAGAGTGGAAGAAAAGTAGTTCATAATAAGTAGAGTAGGAATATAAATAATCAAACTACATCATGAGGAATTAAATAATCCCAACTAAATAAATAAAGAGTACAGAAGCTGATAAATCATCCCATCTATACAATAATGTCATGCTATGTTATCTATACTAAAAAAAGTATAGAAAGAAATAATACTAGAATGATATCAAACTATAATGAAAATGAAACAAAGTGAAACAACAACATCTCGATTAAGGATCAGTTCTCTACCCCTAATATCCATCCTAAGCAGTAAGAAACACACATGCACCGAAATCAACACAATTACCACTTTCCATACATACTAGCATAAAGTCTAATTGAGTACCACATAGATCCTGAGCAGGGAGTGAGATATAATCTTAGTCGGTTGACACCCATGGTTTCTAGACCTTTCCATTTCATGTTGTGATCAAAAGCAGTATGCCAATAGAAAATAAATTAATGAAATTAAATAAAAAAAATTATAACTTGGTTTGGGGTCTCAACGTCACCCATCTATACCACTTTCTTCGGCCTAAGATGAGAATCTGAATAAGGTACCTATAATAAGAAGGATGTATATATACAATAAAAATTCAAGAAAAAATGAACGCAGAAAAAGGGAACATACCCCCAATCTTGTGATTTAGCATGTTTCTAATTTATGTGTCAACAAAGTTTGACTCAAGGAACCAGAAAGGTATCAAAATTCAGAAGTAACCTAAAAATGAAATAATAAAAACCTTTCATGCAATTTCTTTATGATTATGTTAAAGTTTAGAGTTGAGTCTAAGCCTTTCCTAAAGGTATCTCTGTGGTATATCCTTTAATTTATCCAATACCATTGAGCTCATCCAGGGAAATATCTCAAAAACAATGTATCACTTGAGGTAGGGCTTTACCATGATTTCATCATGGGTATCACACATTAGGGGTAGAGTATCACCCGAGGCATAGTGTAGCCAATTTTCTAATAAGTTCATCCTCGATTTTCCCTTAGGGAACTAGTATCACTCATGAGTATTCAAAAAGCCCAAAAAAACTATCATATGGAAAAGCCTAAGACATCACCTCCCTGATGCGTAGTGTAGTAACCAATAAAGAATGAAGAGTATATGTGTGTTCCTTAATACAGAACCCATATTTTCTCATGACCTTAAATTTAATTATATTTCACAGAAGCAGATATGAAAGATAATACATTTATAATTGCAAGAAAACAATTTAAGAAACAAAGAGCCACATACTTCTTAATCATTTAGGCCAAACAGTTACAATAAAAACACTTTATCAACAAAAGACGAAAAATACACTTTTCTCTTTTATAATGGCATAGAGCGAAAAGACTTTTAAACAAGTAAATTATTAGGCACAAACTACCAAAAAAACTCCAAAATTCATGGTTAATGTTTATCCAATATAATTTTTTTGATTTAAAACTCAACCTAAGAGGGGATGTACACTACAAAAAATTAATAAATTAATAATTTGGGACTAACAAAAATTTGACCAATTTTGTCAGCACACCCAAATGGGTATCCAGTGATGTTGAAAAAAATTAAACATGCTATTTTATCTTAAACATGGTTGGAATGGTCAATCCAGGTAATTTAATTAAATTAGAATTTGAAAAATTGAATATGACTGGTAGGCACCGACAAGCGGCACAATGTGAGATTTGAAGGACACTATTAAATGATGGGAGAGAGAGTAGATGCCAAACCTCGTAACCATATTTGATCCAAAAATTTGAGATGATATTTTATTTGACCTAAAATAGAAGAAAAAAAAATGTTTTATAAAAACCCCAATTTTAGGTAAAAACCTCCCGCGACAGATTGCTTGACTAATAGTGATAAGATCTTATAATTCTTGGTGTGTAAAATTATCCTTATAGATAGCTTTACTATGCACTTGATGATGAAACAAATGGATGGGGAATAGAGTCATAGTGGAATTCCAAATGAGGAGGAGGTGAGGGCACTTCAAGGGGAACTACAGGGGGGCGGCACACAAAGGAAGTGTGAGGAGAGAAAGAGAGAAAAAAAGAAAAAAAGAAAAAAAAGAATAAATGAAAAAAATGAAAAAATAGAAAAAGGGAAAATAAATAATAAATAAATTAAATAAAATGTATGAGAAAGAAAAAGGAATAAAAATAATAAAAATGGGTTAATTACAATTTAATTTTTTTTACTTTTCTCGTAACCCCCTTTTTATTTTATTTTAAAATGTCTTTTTATCCCTTTTTTTACTTTATTTTAATTTCCATTACATTAATTTCTATTTATTTTTAGTTTATTTTTATTATTTTTACCCAAAAACTATGCTAGGGTGTGATGTAATATTTTACATAAAACTTGTGCAGTCATTTAAAAAATTTTAATAGCTACCCGGGACCTGTAAAAAGGTGCATAGTCACACGCCCAGGGTTTCTTTAAGGATTTAGAATAAAAATTTAAATGGCCTTTTCCTTGATTAATGTTGGGACGTTACATCCATATTAAACATGGTATTAGAAAAATCTTAGTAAACAAACAAAGTTCCTGGTACCACTTCACTAGATAGACTGACATCTACTAACATAGTCATAAATGATCTCACTATATGTTTATGCTTATAATCTGGCTACTTTCCATCATTCATATCTTTTTTTGGGCAGGTATTTTTATAATAAACCATCTCAACACATTTAAAACACTATATTTTTTTATCAAGATTAATATCAAGATCAATTTCATTATAATCTCAACCCATATGTCTGAACTTATCACATCGAAAACACTTCCCAATTTTGTTAAGTCATTCCCGAGGGTTCTTTTTTCCAAACTTTTCACAAACTGGAAACTTGAATTTATTACCTTTTTATTTATTTGATCGATTCTTACCCATTTCCTACCATATGGACCTTTTATTCCATTTTTTTTAAAAGTACATGTGATCATCATCAAACTTAATTTCTATCCTCTTATTACATCTAACAAGATTTTAATAACTTTTTAATTCACTTGAGGCTAATGCCCTTCAATATATTGGCTTCAATCCAGAGTAAAAATGAATTATTTTTCTATCAAGATCCCAAATAATATTTTGAGCATACCATTATAGTATATATAAGATTCTGGAGTTTTCATGCCTCTTAAATAAGGGCTGTTTAAGATAGTATAAGAAAAGAAAATGAATTGAGAATAAAAGAAAAGGAAACAAAAGAGGATTTTTACCTCTTGAATTCTATTCTTTGAGAACGTCCTTAAGGCCCTTAGTTTTGGACTTTTGTTAAGACCAACTTGTCTTGGATGTGAGGAAGAGGCTTGTGAAGGGATTTGGGTGGAAATTAATAATTCTAAAAGGCTTTGAGGTGTGAGGGGAATAGGTGGTTATGGGAGGTATTTATAGTGGATGAGGGGGGAATTTTATCATTACTATATTCATTAGTATATAATTTTGCTCAAGACTACAAATATTTTTATGATTATCATAAAATATTTTAAAATAATGAATTATTGTTAGAGATTTTGGGCTTATATCATCCTTACATCTTCTATGACTCAATAAATCATGTATTTATATTATACCGTACATTACTATATTTTACAATTCAAAAAAAATTCAAGTATTTCAAAAAAATACATAAAATTCACCATAAATTTTTTTGATATTTATAATTAAAAAATAAAATCCATTATTTGAAAATAATTTTATAAATATGAGAAATTTTATTTTTAATTTAAATCAAAATTTATTAAAAAAATACATATTTTAAAACTATAACTGATTTTATAAAATTTTGAAAAGATAATTAAAGTATCATAAAAGTATACTATAATCATAAGAAAAAAATAACAATTCATGTATCTATTATATGGGAATATTTTTTTCTTTTAAATCATTATATTAATTATAAAATTATAATCAAATATTTGTGAATAAAAAATTACCATCACTTAATTAATAATTTTCAAAAAAATATCTACTTGTTCCATGATATAAATATATCATATTTTCACTTATAATATGCATAAATTTTAATTATAATTTATTAGGTGAGGTTAATATTCTATTTTCTATATTACTATTCCAAACAGTCATGTTATTATTCCTAAGGTCAAGTTATTGTTCCATTAATTTATGGTCCATAACTTCTTTAAATACCACTTATTCTTTATAAATTTATAATGAATTTGACCATTTAATTAAAAAATTAAAAAATAATTATATAAGTACCTAGGTCATTACATTTATATAATATTCTCATCGCATATGAAATTATTAGAGAAAAGAATGACATGAATAAAATTTTTTTGGCAAGGAACTCTATTTCAAAGTCACTAAGAAATGAAATTATAAGAAATATCCCAATAAATAATTCAGATACAATGAAACTAAAGATAAAGTAAGTAAAATATTTGATAAAATCAAGTATTTTTTTTCTAGAATATAAAAATAGGCACATGAAAGTAGAATGGAAAGTTACCATTGAAGAGATTTAGTTGTGTAACCATTGGGAACTTCATAGTAAAATATCTACATATAAATGAAGATAAGGAATATAGGAAACCTAAATGATCCTTTAAGAAGAATAAAGGAAAATAAAAATAATTTTTGAAAGCAAAGGACAAGAAGTTATTTAAATATAAATATATCATCTTTCTGTCCATGTCTGAGAAATATGATCATTGTGAAGTTGAAGTTGAAAACATTAGTGATGATTATGCTGATAAGTTTCTCATTATAGAAGAAAATGATTAAAATTTTACATGTAGTGAATGAACATCACAAAATAATATGAATTGTAAACTCATAAAGATTATATGATTAAAATATAATTGAAATATTTTATTTCAATGATTTTTAAACTTGATAGAGAGAATAATATCATGAATAAAGAATATCTATCAATAAAAAATTTAGAGTCATAGTTTGATGAAAAATTTGTTATAACTAAAAAATCTTCTATATTTAAGATAAAGATGTGAAGAAGCTATAAAAAATCTTATTCAAATTATGTAACCAATGTTAATGGTGAGAAAGATGATGGAAAGTAAGTACAATGTATTAGAAAACCTAAGGGTTATAGAAAAAAAATCTGTTTTTATGGATATTTTTGGTGTTTTGGTTGATTTGGGAATACTGAGAAAATGTTTTGATTCAATAAACAATAGTTTAATGAATCTAGGAGGTACTAGAGGCATAATTTCAGTCAGATCCAACCCTCTGAAAAAATGAAACATGAATAATCCAGTATGATAAATGAAAATAGATTTAAACCTCTAGAAATTATTTGTAAAAGATGCGATCTTCTAAGATATCTTTCTAAAGGATGTAATTAAACACCACCTTCTCAAAACAAATTATATAAAAAATATATAAACCTTATGGAAAATAGGAAAATGAAAAATAAAATACTCTAGTTGTTGAATTGGATCCCAAAGATATAAAAGGAGAACGAACTTGGATATTGGATAATTTTTGTTTTTCAAATATTAATAGAGATTTAAATATGTTAAAAAATGTGAATGACTATAATTAAGGGACAATTTATTTTCAGAAATGGCGAGTCACTCAGAATCAAAGGTATTGGATATGTTTTCATTGGAAAAGAAAAATCAAAATCTAGAAATTCTTTTTTTATTGATTTATTGAAACACAATTTGTTAAGTATTTTAATGTTTTTGATAAAGAAAATGAAATTATCTTTTGAAGTGATATATTTTCTATTAAAATTATTAAAAATGGGGAAGTTTTAACAAGAGGAAAATGAAATAAGGGAAATTTATTTTAGGTTAGATATGCATAGGGATCATGCTGTCTGAGTATGAGGGAATAACATCAGTTATGTAAAAAATGGTATTGATGATATTCATTTTTATATAAGAATAAGATATTAGTATTTTTCTCTATGATAGAATGAAAATATTTCAAATTCACCACATAATAGTGTTTAGATATAAAAAATTCATCCCATATAATTTATTCATTATTAAATTTGTAGGCCCATGAGAAAGAAATAAAAAAATATAGATAAATAATTTATTTTATTTATTAATGATTTCACTCATATTACATGTATTATGTTATTGAAAAATAAATGTGTGGCTCTCAAATTTTTTAAGAATTTCTGGTGAAGTTCCGAAAAGGAATATAGATATTTCATGAAGAAGATTTGAACTAATAAAGAGGATAAATAAAAAATGATAACAATAAAGAATATCTTGAGAAATGTGGAATTCATCATAAACATAGTTAACCACACACAGCATAGTAGAATCTAATTACTGAAAAAATAATACAAGTTTGGTTGATATGGATCAAGCTATGCTGATGGAACATGATATTTATTGATTCTTTTGGAGATAAGATATCAGAGTATATGTTCACATTTAAAATAACTATCTATACGATAAACTATTCTATGACTCCCTATGAAATGTATTATAAAGATACCCCAAGTGTGAAATACTTAAGGGAATTTTCAAGTCTCTATGTTATCAAATTCAAAGGTGAACATCTTAAAAATTTTGTTCAAAGAGGAGTTGATGGTATCTTCCCTAGAGACCCACCAAATGATAGAGGAAACATGTGTTACAACAAAGAAACATGAAATATTTTTGACTCTATTGATGTTAAAGTGTTATAACTTTCTGATAAATAAGTTTCATAGTCATTTGAATATATAATGGGAATTGAAGATGAAGTTTTTGCAATCAAACAACATAAATATGTTTTAGATAATTATAATGATGCATAAATACTAAAATATGAATATCCCAACACAAATATTTCAAGTGATTAGGGAAAATTGTGAGTATATAATCCAAGGATGTAGAAACCAGTGGAGGTCCATATGATCATTAGAGATCAAGGAAAATAGGTTCAAACTGGGATAATAACAAATACCGTTTCACATACTTATTTTTTCTCATAGGTTGAGCCTAAAGATGTTGAAGAATATTTGAAGAATCAAGAGTGCGTTGATTCCATGAAAGAAGAGTTAAAAATTGATTAAGAAAAATGATACATGTGAACTTGTGTCTAAAACAGAAGATAAAAATGTGATTGGAACAAAGTGGGTTTTCCAAAAAAAGTTAAATAAGGTTAAGTAGTAAGAAAAAAGAAAGTTTTGTTTATAAAAGATAATCATATGTTGAAGGAATTTATTTTGATGGGACATTTTTCCTAGAATCAAGAATTGGTACCATCATAATATTATAGATATTACTACACAACAAAGATTTAATATATTCCAATTGAATGTCAAATCTATCTTTCTTAATAGATAGATTAAATAGGATGTTTATATTGAGAAATCATATGGATTATTTCTTGTTTAAAAATAATTCTATGTATGCAATTTAAATAATTATTTTTAAGAGTTGAAACAATATCTGAGGGCTTGGAATTCAAAAACATACACTTTCTTGATGAAATTAAAATTCCAAAAAGGATGATTTAAGAAAAACCTAGAAGTAAAATAAATCCAAGATTTCTCCATTTCTATGATTTTTTATATTGATGATATCATATTCATTGAGAATAATGAAGAAAATTGGAATAGATTTTCTAGGAAAAAAAGGTCATGTTTGAAAGTTATATAATCAAATAAATGAGGTACTTACTTGCGTTGAAAATCTATCCATAAGAGAATCACGTTTCGCCATCATAGGGATAATATGATAAGGAATTACATAAAATATTGGGAATAGAATATTCAAATATAATTTCCACACCAACTTTAGTGAAAGTAAGTTTTTAAAAGATATAAAAGGAAAAGAGTATGATCCTAAAGAATTTAAGAAGATGATTGGAAGCCTTCTATATCTCACCACTTCAAGTATAGATTCAGTTTATAATGTTAATATTTGTGATAGGTATCAATGTGTGCTAAAATTTTCTGATGTTTTGGATATGAAAGGAATTATATGATATATTAAAGTCATAATTGATTTCTGGTTGAAATATGATTGAATAAGAAAGATTGATTTGTTTTATTACACATAGATATTGGGTAGGTTGTGTCAATGATAGAAGATCCACATACAGTTGATTTTTTATTTTGGGACAATGATGTCTAAGATGGCATATAATGAAGAAATATTCAGTGACTCTCAAAAAAATATAGGTTGAGTATGTAGTTGAAACTAAAGCTAAGACATAATTCATATGGATGTTAACATAATTGGAGGATTAGTTGGTTGATGTTGAAATACCTCTCTCTTGGTTTGTTATAGTCAATGTGTTATCAAGATAACTACTAATCTAGTGAAACATTAAAAATCTACGATCATTGATATTAAATATCATTTTATCATAGAATATTTGTAAATAAATGATGTAAAAATGGGGTTTGAACCAAAAAAGGAGAAAGTAACTGATATATTCACTGAACCATTTCCAAAGAAAAAATTCTACCAGGTGAGTTTAATAATGGGCGTTCAAATTCACTTTCTTTAAGGTTTAGGTATGTGGTATACATAGCCTCCCTAATACTGTGTTTTGATAGTGTAATTAAAGGTGGATAAAACATATAACATAAATCTATCCATTGATATATGATTTACCTTTCAAGAGAGTGAATATATTTAGGAGTGTTTATAAAAGGGGTAAGATATGATGTCATTATATGTGAACTATTTTAATAGTTTGTTGAAGTGAATATAGGAAAAATTATTTAATTTTATGACGGTTTTTATGATAAAGTTTTTAGTTGATGAAAAAGATTGAAAAGTTTTCTATACACTACATTACAGACCAAATGATATTATTGTTAAATGATTATTATTTCCAACAACAATTTCACTTTTATAGTATTAAAAATATTTAATAGTAATCCATTTATTGAGTTTCATAGAATTATTGATTTATGTTCCTTGGTTGAAAAAAATAAAATGGGGATATTATTGAGCTAAAGAAGTTTTAAGACATTGAAAAGAATCTGTTTGTGAAGAAATAAGTATTTCTAAGTGTTTTATTTTTTATAAATAAATCAATTAATGATATTGAATCTTCTTATAAAATATATAGATAGATATGTTTGTATCCAATAGATATAGTACAATGGATCAAGTTAATCAAACCAAGACTATTGAACAAAAGTGATTTGATGAAGGATGAAACCAATTGTTTATTCAATTGTAGTCTTATTTCCATCAGAAAAATGTGCTCAAACAAAGATCAATCAGGCTACTTTACTATTCATAATTATTATAAACATCATGATTACTAAAAGTTATCAGGTCCCATGTAATGTTTTTACTTATTAGTTTATATTGTTTTGGATAGAGTGAAATATGAAGTTCATCAGAAAAAGATCTCCGAATGATAGAATAGTGGTTTCCTAAAAAATTCATTGGATTGAGAAAACATGTGATTATAATCATATAGTGAAGCTGCTATGGAAGCTCTGGATGAAAGGGAATTATAAGAATATTTTTGGATAGATGTTTCTTAGAACAATTATCAGATAAATGTTTTTTATAGTAGTTATCAGATAAAGGACTTGAACGAGTTCATTGGATGGAGGTTTATAGACAGAGTCCATCTGATGAATAATGTGTGTGGATTCATCAAATAAAGTGTTCCAATTAGAGCCACCAAATAGATTAACTCAAATAGAATTGAATAGAAGAAACATATAAGGGTTTTTGGATATAAAAATATGAATTCTACCAGATAGAGGGTGATTAGAAAAAGAAAAACCTTTAGCATATTGATAATTTCCTATGATAATGAATTGAATGATGTTTGATGAATCTTTATATTTCTTTGGTAAATTTATTAAATGTGATGATACTGGGAGGGACATTCAATTATTTAATAACCACAAAGGGAATATCATCATGCTATTTGTGATATCTGTAATTTTTATGAGTTTTCTAAAGTTGATATTTAAGGAAAGTTATTATAAAGAGTGTTGAATACTATATATTACAAGTTTTTAAGGTGGTAAAGTGAAGAGTTATTCAATTGAGATATTAAAAGTTCAAGGGAAAACTTGTAATTTGAAGTTAACACTCTTTCAATGAGTTTTGGATAAATGTTATCTATATTAAAGGGAGTAAGGTGCACTATGAATCGGATATTGTTCAATGTTTTGATACTATATGAGTTTTTGAAGAAGTGAGGTACTGATTAAAGTTCATAAGAGATCTTATTGCAAAGCATTGAAAAATGTATCCATATATCGAGTAGTACTAGGAGAAATATACAGAATAGTTAGTATCATACAACAAGGTGAAGAAGAAATCAAATGAATAGGGTATCTGATAGAAGATATCAGACTGAGGGTACCAAAATAAGGGTATCATATGGATAGGATTAGAATAATAAGTTTATACAAAAGTTTTTTCTCATTGATATGCAATAAATTGAAGAGGAGGAATAACTTATAGGAAGAAAATTGTGAAGAAAGTATAAGTAACATAGTGATAACATGTCAAAGCTTGTTGGTGAAGGTTCCTTTTATTATTGAATTTTTTATAACATATTTTTTTTTGTGAGGAGCACATAAACTATCAAAGGACTATATTTCTATGAAAATTATGGAAATTCCCTACTTACTGTAAACCAAAAAAAAGTATTTTTTATAGAGGATGTGTGGTCTTGGATTATTTCCAAACCATACCAAGTTCTACATACTCTTATTGAGTAGTGAACCTTGTAAATACTTGTGTTCCTATGGGTGTTATTTTATATTGTTTTCTAGAAGAGTCAATTCTCACTAACCATAGGTAAATATTGTTATAAACTAGAAACCATAAAAATAATAGATCACAGATTCACCCCCATCTCAACGATTACATTGATCATAATTGGTAATTTCACATATTCTATAATATACAAGAATAGATATTTCTTTTATTATTACAATAAATATATAGTCAAGAAAGCATAAAGTAGGAAGAATAGAAAAAATGAGTCTAATGAGGTCTAAAATAATGAATACTAAGGGCGTCAGCTCAAACTAGATCCATGCATTCTGGAGGAAGACTTCCCATAATAGAGAAAATAATAAGAGGCTTATCCTGGATCCCTTTGACAGCTAGGAAATCTACCACTTTGTTTCACCCTCTCAAAGTACAAATAGAGTCAACACTATTAGGAGAATGACCCATACAACTCTAAATAAGATATGCAATAGACAATGGGGAGGAATCCTTACCCAGAATAGAGTTGTGGAAAATAGTTGAATTAGTTTCAATAACCGAGATAGACGGATTATGAGAAATGAAAACATCCATCCCATTTAGCAAGGAATTGGACTCCACCATAACCAAGCTCCCCTAAATATAGAAGCTACTAAAATAAAAGTACACTGTCCATTATTATCCTAAACCACTCCTCCGCCACATATCAAACCAAGATTACTATATCCATCAATATTAAGTTTCAAACCAATAATAGGAGGATTCCAGCAAACCCGCCTCCACAGTGTCACTGGTTCTTATAAACATGTGGATGGAGGAAATATACTCATGGATTGTTTGAGAAGCTTTAGGGGTCTGATGTTATCCCACTTTTTAACTAATAGAGTTAGCTCCACCACAAGATACCTAGAGCAAACTCGGATAGCCAGAACAGAAGAATAATTACCATCTGTACAAGTAGAATTCCATGCATTTCAGATTGTCCAGCATCCCACATCCAAGACAGTAGTCCACGCAGTGCGAATTGGGTCGTATTAGAATAAAACTTCCAATCCATATAATGAAATAATTCTTCAATTCCACACTAAAATTCATATCCCATCACTCTTTTGAGGTACCTCCATAAATAAGAGTCCTATTCACTATAAAATAATAGATGGTCCATCGATTTGATTTCATCGATATAATAACATGAGCACCGAGAAGCATTGGATATACCCTTAGAATAGATCACATCATCCATGGGAATGAAATTATGAAAAATTCTCAAAATCAATAAGTTATACTTGATAGGAATGTATTTACACCAGGAAAAACCAACCCCACTACTAATATCTAAAACATGTCAGAGCATGTGCTTATAGGCCTTAGCTGAGAACACCCCAGTTGATGCATCCTTTAAAATCAGATAATCGAGTTTAGAGGATAAATCTATGCCATCGAAAAATTAATATTGATGTTGATTTAGAATATTAAGATTAAATTAAGGGAAGATACTTTCCTATGGAAAGGATATGATAGGGGTGGGACAACCAGGGAAGTCCATAGTAGAGTTGGCCTAATTATAAAACTAGAAGTTGAGGTTTCCACTCTCTAAAATCCACAAGGAGTGTTGATGTATTCCCCCCTTTGAAGATAATGGATTTTATATATGCATCAAGAGTCATAATAACCTTATCTTTAAAAAAAAATCATTATAATTTTGAAATCCAATCATTAAAAAGGATTATATCAAAGTAACCCATAGGTAAAACAACCAATTTTTCAGATTGGGTATGTATATACATCATAATGGGGACTAATTGAATTATATTTTATAAAATAATATTTCTAATATTATTATTTATTGATAAATCCCTTATTAGGGTGGTAAGTGATGATTTAGGGTTCTTGGAAAACACGAATGATATAAAAGAACATAGAGATCTAGAATAAAATAAAGCATTAAATAAGTTTTATTTTTCAATAAAATTACATTCCACCACATATTTAGGAAATTCAACTTCTACTATTTTTATCACATAAGCTTAAACTTCCCCCTTAACCTCTTCCATGATAGTGTTTCTTAATTCTTGAGGTTTTGGTTTAAATAATGCACCATCTCCCTATAGTTGAAGCACTAAATAACAATGGTTTATTTCTTTCCCTTAGATTAATGATCTAGATTTATATTTTCTAGGAACCTATAATTAACTCCTATTCCCATTGATCTTTTACTAGGTTTTTTATTTTCAAAATTATCATATTTTTGAAATACCATCTTTCATTTCTTCTTATTTGACTCAATTAATTTCCCTTGGTTCTCAACCAAACTATTCTTTTCATAACTTCCCATGAAGATTTAATACCTAGAAAATTATTTATATATTTTGATAGAACATGATACTATATCATTATATAATGAAAACATTTGAGAAACCAATTCCCTTCGAAGATTCATCTTAATATCATCAAATAAATGTTCAATCATTCTTTTTCTAATTATGTATATAATTAGCTTCATGCCTTACTAAAATTATGAAGTTGGAATCATATTCACCAAAACTTTACTTCTAGTTGTGATTTAGGTTTAGGAACTTTTTATCCCTTTTATATCACTACTCTCAAGGAAAACAATTATCATATAATATCACATTAAAAGTTCCTCATTCAATACATTCTATTTATTCATATTCTTTAGTATCATGGATTAATGAACACCAATGATTAATATCTACTTTTAAACAATATACTATAGGAATAACCTTTTTTACTTTCATTAATTCTGAAAACTAGGAATATATTTCAAGGTAATTAATCCATTTCTCAAATATTAATGGATTTGTAGTTCCATTAAAGGATAAAGACTTATATTACATAAAATGTTCCAAACTAGGTGCATTATTCCATGGAACAAAAAGTTTCTCCATACAGACAAAGTTATTTTTCATGACCTCAGTTAGCTTCCCCAACATTTCCATGATCTTCTCAACTCCAACACCCACTTTATTGAATTTATCAAAATGGAAATCCCTTAATTAACTATAGGAATTGACATTTTTTCAATTTCATTTTCTAGGCATCATATCTAAATAAAGAAACACACATAATTATCCAATAACATCAGGAATGTTGATCTATAAAATAAATTACCTCAACGTTATAAAACATTTTAATGGTTTCTATTAATTATTATGCTGGCTTTGTTATTTTATAATATAGTTCCCAAGGGTCCTACAAAACATGATTTGATACCAATGAGAATAACCTAAATCTAGAATACTAGAGTTAGTGTTTACTTTATTATATTTATAAAATATACAAGGGATAACCACACAAAGTATCAATAAGTTCATCTGTATTTAGAGACTAGATACATACATTAATTTTATATTACATTAAAAAAATATAATATAGCATGAAACACAATATTACATCATTGAATATCATTCAAAGATTCTTTGTTCATATCTCATAGAAAGGAAAACATAATAACGGGTGATATCAAATTCATAGTAAGCAAAAGTGAATAATAGAAGCTATCATATATAAATAAGATATACAAATATAGTAGGTTGAATAATAAATACATATTCCATTTAATTAATAACTTGAGAAAGGAATAAATCAATGAATAAAAGTAAAAATCATGGATAATAATAACTAAATGTTCACTAAAATAAATGCATAATTTCATGAATTCATGAACTTATCACCAAGGAATTATTCCAATCCATTAGGAATATTATCATAATGGCCTTATTTCGAGAGACTTTAAAAATTTGGGTAGGCACATACATAATAATTAATAAATAAAGAATGATAATTGGCTTGTTTCATGTGATATTTTAATGCATTAATGAGCTATTTATAACCAAACCACTCCCATAAATTAAAAATATCCAACTAATTACTCATATATTGAATCAATAATGTAAAATATAATAAAAATTCCTTATCAATATATAAAATTTATATTGAATGAATAATACAAACCATCAATATTTATCCAGTAAATTAAATTTACTTGTTAATAAGATTCCTTTAAAAAATAATGTATATTGAAATAGTATACGATTAAGACAATATCAAAGTAATATAAATGATTCTAAATACATCCATGATATTGAAAATATGGACATGAAGGATAAAGAAAATCTCTAATGAATAAAAAAGAGTGATAAATAAAATGATCACAAGAAAGAGAATGATATCAAAATATGGTATAATCTATAAATTGGTTAAGGATTATAAGAGACCATCGATTTATCAGAAATCAATTCCTATAATGATGGAATTGTTTTTGAGAATTATGATAAAAAATAAAATAAAAACTCTAAAAATAACTTTTGGTTAATCTTTTGTAACCTTTTATGGTAAAAATTAAGTTATAAATCGTTTTAAAAATTCTTATCAACATTTTTGAAAAAAATTACCTTTTTATTTTAATAAAAATTCATTTAATAATGGAAAAAATATTTTCTTTGAAAATCCATGGAATCTTATCAAGGAATATAAATAGTGAATAATTGTCATGGAAGTGGGAAAATCAGTTCATGTGATATACATTAGAAAAACATTCCTTTCACATTTTTGTAAAAAGTAAAAATTGAATTCTTTAAAAAACATTAAAAAT
This sequence comes from Viscum album, assembly GCA_963277665.1. NCBI lineage: Eukaryota > Viridiplantae > Streptophyta > Magnoliopsida > Santalales > Viscaceae > Viscum > Viscum album. The sequence continues at coordinate 1,827,168,999 of OY728147.1, forward strand.
GTTCTTTTAAACATTTAAAAAAATTTCAAAATTGTTATAAAAATACGTTTTCCAGTAGTTTAAAAGTTGATAAAAATTTCCATGAAATAAATTTAAAAATATGGATAATAATAAAAACATTCCATACCTAAAGAAGGAAATAAGTTTGTATTTTCATAAAACAATTCTTTCAGTTTTTGAGTTCCAAAAGAGAAAATGGTGGAAGAAAAACATGGAAACCCCAAACAAACCATAGAAGAAAAAAATAGACGTGGTTTAAAAATATATATAACATATGATTCTTGAAATGTATATTTAATCATGAAAAATCCCAAACAATAGTGATCATGTAAAATAAACTTTTATAGATTTAATAAAATTTGAATAAAAACCCTTAAAATGTAATGGCCCAGGTTTTTGGGGTCCAATACTTTGTGAAAATCTCATTTTGGGTTTTCGAGTCTGGGAATCACGGTGGTGTAGGCCTACCGGTAGCCTTAGCCTACCGGTAACAGGCCTACCGGTAGCTCGGTCTACCGGTAGCTGCGGCCTACCTGTAGCAGCAGCCTACCGGTAGCTCGGCTAACCGGTAGCGGCAGCCTACCAGTAGCTCGGACTACCGGTAGCTGGAGCCTACCGGTAGCTCGGCCTACCGGTAGCTGCAGCCTACCGGTAGCTCGGCCTACCGGTAGCTGTGGCCTACCTGTAGCAGCAGCCTACCGGTAGCTCGACCTACCAGTAGCTGCAGCCTACCGGTAGCTCGACCTACCGGTAGCGGCACCCTAACGGTAGCACGACCTACCGGTAGCTCAGCCTACCGGTAGCTGCAGCCTACGGGTAGCTCGGCCTACCAGTAGCTGTGGCCTACCGGTAGCTGCAGCCTACCGGTAGCTCGGCCTACCGGTAGCTGCGGCCTACCGGTCGCTGCAACCTACCGGTAGCTCAGCTACCAGTAGCTGTCACCCACCGGTATCTCTCATCTACCGGTGGCTCTAGCCTACCCAGCGGGTTATTTCCAGCTGCGCTCCGTTTTGCGCAAATAGGGTTTTAAACCCTATTTTGACCTGTTTGAGCATGTTTTAAAGACTCGTAACGCACATAAGAGTTTTAATTAAATACTTAATCAATTAATGAGTCGGTTTAAACCACCTGGACCCCTTTAATGACGAGTGGAGCCGCGTGATCAATCCACGACCCCCGCGCCTTACGTGGTTTCGCTTTCTCAACTCAAACATCCGCGGATCTTATAAACCAAGGGTTATCCGTGCTTTCTCTTTTCCTCGATCACGGCTTTTCACAAAAAACTTCTGGTGCATCAGGCACGCCACATCGTTAGGGAATTTCTCTTTTGCCTCTCTCTTTTATGTATCATGTGGGGTGGGCATGCTTCTGTTCTATAGAATTGGAAAAACTAGACCTACATGAAGATAATGAACTGGATTCTATAAAGAAAGATGGGGGGATGTGATCGTTGATGTTGTTTATATTATGACCATCTTGTTGAGTCGTGCTGGCTTTGCCTTCTGAAAATCGAGGTCGTTGGTGGTTGTTGTTTGTGCACAAATGAACCCTTGCTGATGTTTTAAATGGCTTGTTGTGGTTGTAAACTCCTGTTGTGAAAAGTAAATTGGTTAATCACGTATATCCGGCCAAATAAATTGAGGCACCATGATCAATCCTTCTGTGATAACCCCAGTTAAAACACACAAAAATTGAAAATATGGAGTGTGTTAAGTCATTTAAATCTGAAAATACTGGCAAGGCCCTGCTTTTGTTGATGGTGGTAGTTGGTTGTTTTCTTTTTTGGGCCGATTGATGGAGATGTGGGAGGGGATGGGATCCCCTGTCTTTATAATCTCAGTGGTTGTGTGAATTTGGGGATGAGATCCCCTGTTGGTATGGATTCAGTGGTTGTGAGTTTTAAGACCGGGAGGGTACTTGTTTGTATCACGAATTGAGGTGGGATCCTCTGTTGTTGAGAACCCGGTGTGGGCGTTACAGTTGATTCTTGACTATTTACTTTCATGGACTTGTTCCTATGATTACTAGTTGCCCAGTAGTGCTTAAACTTAATTAAACATTATCACTGAACATGAAGCAAGAATGGGACAAATGGGTTTTGTTGGCGAAGGCCGTGACTTGGGACTTGGACGCAGTGGTGTTGTGTTCTGTAGGCTGGTTAGAAAAACCTAGGCTTTGGGTGAGTGCTTGTTACCTATATCTATACTTGTAGTTTTGTGTTTCTTATTCACGCCCCACCCATGTTGAGCACTTAGTGCCAAACACCCCCATTTCACGGGGAGGGTGTTTTTCCCAACACTATTCTTAGTGGCTGGTTATTAGCTCCTTTTCTTCTCCCTTTTCCAGATAGCCGAAGTATCTTTGGGCTGGCTGTGATGGTCTGAGGTCCATTATTAGCCCAAGAACCTTCGGGCGGCGTAGTGTGGTGGTTGGCCAGGTGTGTGTGGTAGGTGGTTTCCCAAGTGTCTTCAGGATGAGGCCCAGGTGTCTTCGGGCATGGCAGTGGATTTTTCTAGCCCAGGTGTGTTCGGGCGTGGTGGTTGTTGTTCTGGCCGAGGTGTTTGCAGGCATGGTTACATGTGATAGTTGTGGCCCAGGTGTTTGCGGGCGGGATTTGGTAGTGGGACTGCATGTGGTAATTGTGGCCTAGGTGTGTGACGGTGGGTGTGGCAGTGGGACTGCGGTGAGAATGGCGGGATTTGTTTGATGATTAGGATGTCCAAATAACCAGTGGGAAAGTGGTGCGGGGTACCCAAACATCGATGTGCTCTGATTATATATATTACTTGACTTGCGTTATTTGGGGAGTGTGCCTTGGTGAGGCCTGGGGTGGATAGTTTACCTTGATAGGTGTTTGGTTTACTCCTTTTCTCATGGGACTTTAGCACGTTCCCCCACTTGTGCACGAGAGTCCTTGGTTTTCCCTACTGAGTGTACTTGTATGCTCACCCTACGTATATAAAACTGCTTTCAGGTTTCCAGGAGGACTTCGGAGATCATGCAGGACCATACTAGCTCGGACCCATGGGGGAGTTGCAATTGTTGCTTTTCCTCTTTGGTACTTACCTTTGTAGTCACCTTTTGTACTTTGTGGCTTACTTTTGGAACATGCATGTGGGAATGGTTTACTTTTGGCTTTACTTTTCTTTTACCTTTGTGTTGATGAGTTTCATCATCTTATCTCTCGATCTTATAAAACAAAAAGGGGTAATGCATTCCATTTGTGAGAAATTTCTATACCCTTGGTGCTAGTCGCCACTCTGGGATCTATTGAAGGCGGGTCTCGGGGGTCATTCTCTCTCCTTCAACATAAAGAAGGGAGGGCTTGACAATCTGCTAACCCTTCCCTCCTTTTGGTGAAGGCAGGTCATGACAGAATGGTATCAGAGGTGATGTTTGAGAGATAGGATGGAGTATGGAGTTAGGAATAGTGAGGATTGCATGGGATGGTAAGGCAACAGTGTTGGGTGTCCTTGGCGCGTGAATTAGGCTAGGGAATACCGGCTAGGACACGGGATTTTAGGCCCCCCCGTGATCCTATGCAAGGACTCTGGACCTACCGAACGACCAAGTGAGGCCACACTAATTGCGGGGTAGAGACTCTAGGAAAGGTACATGCATCATAATGACTTGTTTTCTTGTGTTTCTGGGATGTCTTGGGAATTAAGAATAAATTAAAAATTTAAGATGTTTTAAGAACGATATTCTGCACTACTTGGGCTTAGGCATTCCTTGTTTACCTTGCAGCTATGGCACCTAGAAGGTGACCACGTGTGGTACAGGCGATCGAGGCCCTGGAGACTACTTTGCCTGATCGGTAGAGAGCTGATCGAGAGGAAGAGGACGACCAGTGACAGAAGACTCTTCGGGCCTTCCAGCAACAGGGCCTCGAGAAGTATGAGGGCATCACCTCCGACATGAATACGGAAGGCTGGCTAGAGGAGCTAGTTATAGCTTTCTTCCTGATTCGGGCCCCGGACGAGTACTAGGTTCCTCTGGCCGTCATCTAGATGCGGGGAGCGGCGCATCAGTGGTGGACTCTTTACCTGGGGGAGAGGAGAGAGTCTGAGGTGTCTTGGGAGGATTTCGAGAGGGAGTTCTGGGCAGAATTCCTCTCCTCGACGATGAAGGTAGAAAAGAGACAGGAGTTACTCTCCCTCCAGAAGGGGAGTATGTCCGTGAGGGAGCTAGGGATCAAGTTCAAGGACCTACTATGTTTTGCTCCGGACCTCTTTCCCGACGAGGACTCTTGGCCAAGGCGTTTAGAGGAGGCGCTCTGACCCTCCCTCCAGTATGCTGTTACCCCCTTCACCATGCAGACATACATGGATGTCCAGAAGAAGGCCGAAGTGGTGGATATGATGCATGCTCTAGGAGGAGTGTCATGAGAGGGGATTCAGCTGGGACCATCGAAGGGATAGGCCGTCAGCACCAGGCCTCCAGTGTCAGGACCCTCTAGGTTCCGACCAGCAGGGAGTAGACCGCAGCAGTTTCAGTTTCGATCCCCCATCCCTCGCCCTTTCCCTTCGGGCCCGGGACCGCGGTGCTTCGTCTGTGGGAGACCCAGACATCTCTGGAGTCAGTGCCCGGACTGGGTGCAGTACGACGGTGGCGAACACCTCTCGCACCCACCCCAACCGTAGCTTCCAGCCAGACCTTTCCAACTGCATCAGGGACAGCGAGCTCCCTCTCCTCCGAGGGCAGACGTAGGAGGAGGAGGCCAACATCAGGGCGCACGTCAGGGACCTCGACCGGGGCGTGGTCGGGGAGGTGGCTGACAGCCGAGGGGAAGGGGAGCTGGGCGTGGATAGTTACACGCCGCAGAGGCAGCATTTCTAGCAGGGCTAGAGGTTGTTCGAGGTACGATCAGTCTGTTTAGAACTCTTTCTTATGCCTTTTTCGATACCGGAGCTTCGCACTCCTTTCTTTCACCAAGTCTAGACCGTGCCTTGGGTTTAGATGCGGAGATACTTCCAGAGCCCCTGGTGTTAAGCACACCAGTTGGAGGTTAGACCAACTTGTTGTTTGTTTGTCAGGGATGTAGACTGATGATAGGGCCACATCAGTCGGTTAGGGATCTTCTTCTGCTACAGATTCAGCCATATGATGTCATCCTAGGCATCGACTGGCTATTTTACATGTGTGCCATCATCGACTGTTTCCGAAGAAGGGTTGTGTTCTCAGACTTGGAAGGTCGGCGTGTTACCTTCACCGGTGAGCGAAGTAGTCATAAGGGAAACAGGCAAGAGGAACCCCTCCTCTCCTTGTTGGCCGAGCTGACAGTGGAATCCGTAGATGCTGAAATGGTGGAAGTACTAGAGATCGTCCGTGAGTTTATGGACATCTTCCCTGAGGAGGTGACGACTCTACCCCCTCGGCGTGATATTGAGTTTGGGATAGACCTGCAGCCCGACTCTCGACCGATCTCGATGGATCCTTACCAGATGGCACCTTCAGAGCTACGGGAGTTGTGGATCCAGATTGACGATCCGATGAAGAGGGGTTATGTTCGCCCAAGTGCGTCACCATGGAGCACTCCAGTCTTGTTTGCAAAGAAGGCAGTTGGTGCTCTCAGGTTGTGCATCGACTACAGGAGGCTGAAGTAGGTGACGATCAAGAATTGCTACCCTCTTCCGAGGATAAATGATCTCTTCGACCAGCTGAAAGGGGCAGGGTGGTTCTCAAAGATCGACCTACGGTCTAGGTATCACCAGCAAAGAGTGAAGGAGGGCGAAATCCTGAAGACGACGTTCAGATGTAGGTATGGACACTTCAAGTTCGTAGTCATTCCCTTCGGCGTTACGAATGCCCTAGCTATGTTCATGGGTCTTATGAACTCCATCTTCTGGGAGTACCTGGATCGGTTCGTGGTCGTATTCATCGATGACATCCTGGTCTACTCAAGATCAGAGGAGGACCATGCGGAGCACCTGAGGATGGTTTCAGAGGTCCTCCGACATCATCAGCTCTATGGGAAGTTGTCGAAATGCATGTTCTGGACACGGGAAGTGCACTTCCTCAGGCACGTGGTGTCCGAGCAGGGGGTAGTAGTGGACCCATCAAAAGTTGAGGTGGTTGTTTCTTGGACAGCACCCAAGAATGTGGCAGAAGTCCGTAGTTTCCTTGGGCTCGCGGGTTACTATCGGAGGTTCGTACCCAACTTCTCCTGAGTTGTGGCCCCTTTGACAGCCCTGACCAAGAAAGACCAGGTTTTCGTGTGGAGCGAGCAGTGTGAGTCAGCCTTCAGCTATCTAAAATAGAAGTTGGTTAGTGCCCTAGTGCTGAGATTACCAGAATAAGGGGTGGACTATGAGGTGTTCTGTGATGCTTCAGGACAGGGCATGGGATGTGTGTTGATGCAGCGACAAGGGGTGATCTCTTATGGGTCCAGGAAGCTACGCCCCCATGAGCATAATTACGCCACCCACGACCTGGAGCTTGCAGCGGTTATTTTTGCGCTAAAGTTATGGAGGCACTACCTCATCGGGGAATGCTTTGTGGTCTTCATGGATCACAAAAGCATGTGGTATATCTTCTCCTAGCGGGACTTAAACTTGCGACAGCGGAGATGGGTGGAGTTCCTATAGGATTATGACTTTGAGATCTTTTATACTGAGGGCAAGGGCAATGTGGAGGCCGATGCCTTGAGCAGGAGGACGCAGAAGGATGCGGTCCGAGAGTCGGCGGACACCTGGAAGGCAATGGAGGAGTTGGCTGCCTTACACCTAGATGTGAAGATGGATAATGGAAGAGGCTGCCTATATCAGATGATAGTGCAGTCATCTCTGTTTTGACAAGTGGAGGAGTCTCAGTGGGGAGACCCGGAGTGCGAAGTGATGCGTAATCGAGTTGACCAGGGCAATGCTCCGGAAGGATGGACAGAGGATGGTCAGAACCAGATGCTTTTCCAGAAAAGGTTGTTTGTTCCAGGAGTGATGCGCGAAAAGGTTATCAGTGAGTTCCACAACTCACCCCTGGCGGTACACCCAGGAGTTTCCAAGATGTACCAGGGACTGAAGAGGCAGTTCTGTTGGCCCGGAGTTAAGCGAGCGATGGCAGAGTTAGTGGCCGAGTGCTTAGTGTGTCAGTAAGTGAAGGCTGATCACCGAGTTCCAGTCAGCCTACTGCAGCCCCTGGATGTCCCCGAGTGGAAGTGGGATGACATATCGATGGATTTATTCATGGGACTACCCAAGGTTCAAGAGGGATACGACACCATCTAGGTGGTAGTGGACAGGTTGACGAAATCGGCACACTTTCTGGCAATCAGGGATTCGAGTACTGTGGATGCTTTGGCACGAAAGTACGTGGATGAGGTGGTGCGGTTGCATGGAGTTATGAGGTCTATAGTCTCGGATAAGGATGCACGGTTTACCTCACAAGTATGGAGAGGATTGCAGCATGTGTTTGGCACCCAGTTACGCCTTAGCACTGCTTTCCATCCCCAGACAGATGGAAAAATAGAGCGCACCATCCAGACCTTGGAGGATATGATATGGGCATGTGTTCTGGACTCAGGAGGATCATGGGTGCGACACTTTCCCCTGGTAGAGTTCGCCTACAATAACATCTATCACTCTACCATCGGTATGGCCCCATTTGAAGCCTTGTACGGGAGGCCATGCCGTTCACCTATGTGTTGGGACGAAGTAGGAGAGGTAGGCATCCTTGGACCGTTGGTGGTGCAGAACACAACAAAGAAGGTTCAGCTCATACGGGAATGGATGAAGGCGGTCCAGGACTGACAGAAGTCGTACGCTGATACCATGAGGAGGCCCTTGGAGTTTGAGGTTGGGGACCACGTGTTCTTGAAGGTCTCCCCTCGACGTGGGCAGCGGAGGTTCGGTAAGGGGAGTAAGCTTTCCCCCAGGTTCATCAGACCCTTCGAAGTGTTGCGGCGGGTCGGCGAGGTGGCTTATCAGCTAGCATTGCCACCACCGCTACTGAAGATACATGGTGTCTTCCATGCATCCCAGCTCCGTCGGTATCTGCACGATGATTCATACGTCCTTGACTGGGGCGAGCTGGACATCGTGGACGACGTGACCTTTGTGGAGAGACCAGTGATAATCGAGGATCGCAAGGAGAAGGTGCTTCGTGGACGAACCATCCCCTTGGTTTGTGTGTTGTGGAGACATGGTGGGCTTTAGGAGAGTACGTGGGAGAGGGAAGCACAGATTCCTACCCAGTACCCAGAGTTCTTTTGAGTTGTTCCTTGTTGTACCTATTGTGGTAGAACGTTTTGTCTTTTGGATATGAAATGTACTGGTTTTCTTTCCTCTGTTTGTGTGTGAAAATCCCTGGTTATGGGGAGGAGAGAACCCTACCCCTAATCAAGGCGCATTAAGGTGGATTCGATCAAACCCGTGCGAGCAAGTCAGTGCCGCCCAAAGCGGATAATATCTTGACATGGGGGAGAAGACTCCCCAACCCACATGCCCGAGCAGTTTAGAATGGTATGTTTCTTGGTTCTTGGCGGGGAAATGTTTTAGTTAGCATGGGTTCGCTCCTAAGAGGTATCTTTTGAGGTGGTTGTTCGGACCCTCTCTTCCATTTTGGTTTTGTTTTGATTCTCGAGGAAGAGAATTGTTTAAGAGGTATCTGATGTAATGGCCCGGGTTTTTGGGGTCCATTACTTTGTGAAAATCTCGTTTTGGGTTTTCGGGGCTGGGAATCATGGTGGTGTAGGCCTACCGGTAGCCTTAGCCTACCGGTAGCAGGCCTACCAATAGCTCGGTCTACCGGTAGCTGCAGCCTACCTGTAGCAGCAGCCTACCGGAAGCCCGACCTACAGGTAGCTGCAGCCTATCGGTAGCTCGGCCTACCGGTAACTGCAGCCTACCGGTAGCTTGGCCTACGGGTATCTCCAGCCTACCGGTAGCTTGGCCCACCGGTAGCTGCAGCCTACCGGTAGCTCGGCCTATCGGTAGCTGTGGACTACCGGTAGCTGCAGCCTACCAGTAGCTCGGCCTACCAGTAGATGTGGCCTACCGGTCGCTATAGCCTACCGGTAGCTTAGCTACCGGTAGCTGTCACCCACCGGTAGCTCTCAGCTACCGGTGGCTCTGGCCTACACCGCGGGTTATTTCCAGTAGCGCTCCTTTTTGCACAAATAGGGTTTTAAAACTTATTTTGACATGTTTGAGCATGTTTTAAAGACCCGTAATGCACATAAGTGTTTTAATTAAATACTTAATCAATTAATGAGTCGGTTTAAACCACCCGAACCCCGTTAATGACGAGTGGAGCCGCGTGATCAACCCACGACCCTCGTGCCTTATGTGGTTTCACATTCTCACCTCAACCGTCCGCAACTCTTATAAACCAAGGGTTTTCCATGGTTTCTCCTTTCCTAGATCGTAGCTTTTCTCAAACAGCTTCTGGTGCATCGGGCACGTTGTATCGTTAGGGAATTTCTCCTTCGCCTCTCTCTTTTGTGTATCATGCGGGGTGGGCGTGCTTCTGTTCTGTAGAATTGGAAAAACCAGACCTAAATGAAGATAATGAACTGGATTCTATAAAGAAAGAGGGGGGATGTGATCGTTGATGTTTTTTATATTATGACCATCTTGTTGAGTCGTGTTGGCTTTGCCTTCTGAAAATCGAGGCCATTGGTGGTCGTTGTTTGTGCACTAATGAACCCCTGCTGATGTTTTAAATGGCTTGTTGTGGTTGTAAACTCCTGCTGTGAAAAGTAAATTGGTTAATCACGTATATCCGGACAAATAAATTGAGGCACCAGGATCAATCCTTATGTGATAACCCCGGTTAAAACACACAAAAATTGAAAATATGGAGTGTGTTAAGTCATTTAAATCTGAAAATACCGGCAAGTCCCTACTTGTGTTGATGCTGGTAGTTGGTTGTTTTCTTTTTCGGGCCGATTGCTAGAGATGTGGGAGGGGATGGGATCCCCTGTCTTTATACTCTCAGTGGTTGTGTGAATTTTGGGATTGGATCCCCTATTGGAATGGATTCGGGGGTTGTGAGTTTTAAGACTGGGAGGGTACTTGTTTATATCACGAATTAATGTGGGATCCCTTATTGTTGAGAACCTGGTGTGGGCATTACGGTTGATGCTTGACTGTTTACTTTCCTGGACTTGTGCCTATGCTTACTAGTTTCCCAGTAGTGATTAAACATAACTAAACATTATCACTGAACTTTAAACAAGAATGGGACAAATGGGTTTTGTTGGCAAAGGTCGTGACTTGGGACTTGGATGCAGTGGTGTTGTGTTCTGTAGGCTGGTTAGAAAAGCCTAGGCTTTGGGTGAGTGCTTGTTACCTATATCTATACTTGTAGTTTTGTGTTTCTTATTCGCGCCCCACCCAAGTTGAGCACTTAGTACCGAACACCCCCATTTCATGGGGGAGGGTGTTTTTCCCAACACTATTCTTAGTGGCTGGTTATTAGCTCCTTTTCTACTCCATTTACCGGATATCCCAAGTATATTTGGGCAGGCTGTGATGGCCTGAGGTCCATTATTAGCCCAAGAACCTTCGTGCGAGGTAGTATGGTGGTTGGCCAGGTGTGTGCGGCAGGTGGTTTCCCAAGTGTCTTCGGGATGAGGCCCAGGTGTCTTCGGGCATAGCAGTGGATTTTTCTAGCCCAGGTGTCTTCGGGCATGGTGGTGGTTGTTCTGGACTAAGTGTTTGCAGGCGTGGATAAATGTGATAGTTGTGGACCAGGTGTTTGCGGGCGGGATTCGGCAGTGGGACTGCGTGTGGTAGTTGTGGCCCAGGTGTGTGCGGGTGGGTGTGGCAGTGGGACTGCGGTGAGAATGGCGGGATTGGTTTGATGCATAGGATGTCTCAATAACCAGTGGGAAAGTGGCGCGGGGTACCCAAACATCGATGTTCTCTAATTATATATATTACTTGACTAGCGTTATTTGGGGTGTGTGCCTTGGTGAGGCCTGGGGTGGATAGTTTACCTTGATAGGTGTTTGCTTTACTCCTTTTCTCACTGGACTTTAGCACGTTCCCCTACTTGTGCACGAGAGTCCTTGGTGTTCCCTACTGAGTGTACTTGTATGCTCACCCTACGTATATAAAACTGCTTTAAGGTTTCTAGGAGAACTTCGGGGATCACGCAGGACCATACTAGCTCGGACCTTTTGGGCAGTTGCAATTGTTGCTTTTCTTCTTTGGTACTTACCTTTGTTGTCACCTTTTGTACTCTGTGGCTTACTTTTGGAAAATGCATGTGGGAATGGTTTACTTTTGGATTTACTTTTCTTTTACATTGGTGTCGATGAGTTTCATGATCTTATCTCTCGATCTTATAAAACAAAAAGTGGTAATGCCTTCCATTTGTGAGAAATTTCTATACCCTTGGTGCTAGTCACCACTCCGATATCTATTGAAGGTGGGTCTCGGGGGTCACTATCTCTCCTTCAACTTAAAGAAGGGAGGGCCAGGCAATCTGATAACCCTTCCCTCCTTTTGGTGAAGGCGGGTCGTGACATAAAAGGTCAAAATTGAATTGGAAATTTAAATACCATAAATAAAGATTAATTCATGATATAACATTTCAAAGGATAATTATATACACAATATAAAATAAATTAGACGTATAATATAAAATATGTGTCAATGGAGTCAAAATTGAGAATAAAAACATTCATATTGGATTCCTGATTGGTTAGACATGTTATATCCTCATAAATAATCAATTTAAATTTATTAAATACTTTATTAAAAAAATTCCACAATATTCTAGTTTAACACCCTTTTATAATAATTTTAAATCCATTCATTGTATTGTTCTTTCTTACATTAAATGGTTATATCCTATCTACAGTTTTAATAATTTCAGGGATATATTTTGTATCAAATATATATAATTTTAGAATCATTAATGTATGGTGGTAATAAAAAAACAAATCACACCAATTCATGGAGGTGGTAGTCTATATATATACTTGAGCGACACTATCATTTTATAGTGGATGGAAGGGTACAAAGATAGATAAATTATTATTTTTTAAGAATTATTATTATGTAATAAATATATAAATATATATATACATATATATTCATTTATTCCATATTTATAATCATCCAATTGAGGTGGGGATGAAAAATGAATTACCCCACTATATAGAGATGATATGTCATACATATGACTGAGTGATGTTTCCATTTTACATTGGATGGAAAACAGATATAAAATGGATATAACTTTAACATAAAAACTATCATTCTCTTTAATTTACTAATTTAATTATTTTATGATTTTATTTAGTATTTGAATGAGGTTTAAGATGAAAGTAATTTGGAAAATATTAGTAAGAACATATACCAATTTCTTTGGTAATATCCCTTGCCTCACACTATAAGCCTTCTTGAAGTGGTATTATGGTGAGATAAGTACCTATTGGATGATAAAAATAATGTTTTAAAGGTATTTAGTTAGGTATTGCTTGAGATAAGAGGCCCAATAAATGTGGATACGAGAGGATGGACGGTTCCATTTTATAAGACAGGTGGATAGAAAACTTTTAAATGCTTGAAACATTATTAAATAATATATGTAATACTTAAATAAAGTTCAATTTTTTTCATGTATTAAAATATTATAAGTTTAAGTTTGAAAAATAACAAGTAAATGATATTTGAGAAAGTGTTTTATGTTATCTTGTAGCTTTATCACATTATTTTATCCTTTTAACTCATTTTACCCTTAACCGAGGTGATAAATATTTACTATGTTTACTATTAATTATAAAGAAAATTAATTAAATATTATTACCAAATATTAAGTAGCATAACTAAAATATGTAATCCATTTTACTTAATTAAATACATGTATGTTTTATAAATTACTTCAAATATGATTTTTCGAAACCAAATGAAAACTGTTTTAACAAAAATCAATATCATAAGAATGAAAATGATTTTATAGTAAAATAAAGAATAAGGTGTATTAAAAAGAAATAAATTGGATTATAATGGTTCAAATTTAGATTTTTTTACTTAAAACCAAACTGAAACTAAAATTAATCTTTTGAATACTTGATTAAAAGAGAACTACTAAAAATAGTTTTTATCGGAATAAAAAAATACTTATATGTTCAAAATGTTGAAAATTGAATTATAATTTAAAAATTATATTTATAAATGAATAATATTACTTTTGAAATATATATTTGGTCTATAAAAAGGTTTCATAAACTATCAAGTTATTCTTATATCCTGATAGTTTCATAATTGTGGAAATATTTGTAAAATCAATATTTTGCACCATTCCCCCTCAAATCAACTATTTATGAAAAATCTAAAAAATTAACCCTAAAGTAATTTAGAAATTTTAAATACAAAAGTCAGATTATAATAATTAAATTAATATTATAAATTTGGGGGATTTTTTATTTACATTATTGAATAAAGCTATGTGTATTTTTCTATAACTTCTTTAGAAAGAAAAAACTACTTATCATAATTGAAGCTCAAGTGTTTCATTACATTTTTTATACAAGTATGAAATTATATTAATATTTAAATAATATTTTGTTTTTTATTCTATATTTTCAAAAAATTTTCTTAACTCATTATTAAGATACCACTTTTAGTTTATAAAAAATTTCTTAAAACAAGCTCATTATGGGTTTTGTCTTATTAATCATACTTAAAACTCAAATGAAATGATCCTATGACTTCATAAATAATTATAGAACATCCATTAAAATAATTTAATTTTTATTTGTATAATTAGATTCTAAACATGGAATGATAACCAAAATCATTATATCAAAATGTACATAGAACAATTAAAGCTACCAGCACAAAAAATCAATATTAACAAAAAATCATAAATAAAAATATAATAAATGAATATGAAAGATTAATGTAGAAGTTTATAAATATGAATAAGTGTTTTATATAAATTATTAAAAAGTATTATTTTATTATAAAGGAGGATATAACACATCTAAACAAGTTGTAATCTAAGTTATCAATTTCAATTCCTCGTGAGATGTTTAATTTTGTGCACCGTGTAAACTATTAAATGGTGTCATTTTCATTTAATTACCCATGAATATATTATATTATATTTTTTATGTAATTCTTGGTATTTATATATTTAAACAATGTTCTTTCTTTCAATGTACTTTGACTGATGTGTTATAAAATTTGTAATGGTTCATTGTCTTAATTTCTATTTTTTAATACATATTTCAAATTATTCACTTATTTTATTTTATATAGTTTATAAAATACTTATTTAAAATATTATATAATGGATATATTTATATTCATGATATTTTAAAATCATTTTGAAATTATTTCTTTCAATAGGGGTTTGATTTTAAAAGGTCTAAGTGGGTTTATTTTAAATCATTACTTTAAAAGTCTTGAAATATTTTAAACGATTATTTTTAACCCATATCCATATTATTTATATTGTCTCAAGATTTATCTTATATATAATCCAATTATTTAGTAAGGTCATTTCTATTTATTTAATATATTTTTACAATTTTTTAAAAAGAAATATTTATGATGTTTTCTGTAAGATTCATTTTTTTGTTTTTAATAAATATATGGAAACATTTTTTTTATCATTTAACACTTGATATCCTTCTCACACCATTATGAAATTTCATAGTTATGAAACTTAATTTTATATTTTTCATGGTTTTCTAAATTAAATTAAATTCCCATTTTATATGAAATTTTCTTTTCTGAGAGTTATAATAGAAAAATATGTTTCCAATTATTTTAGTGTGATAACTAAAAGTGATTATATATATGGGTTTATATGAATGTTTTTATGAGTTTTATGATATAAATGAAATAAATATTTGTTTTATTCTTGTTAAGGTTCTTTTACATTACATATCATTATGGGTGGGTCTGATATATCCCTTTAATGCATTGGGGTATTATTTATTCTCTAGAAAAATTATGTTGGAATTAATTTGTGTAGTTATTCCATTATAAGTGTTATTGTAATTATGATTTTAAGATTTATATGTATATGATGTTCCAAGTAACCCTTATAATTATTTTTTTCTTTAATTATTTATTAGGATATTTATTTACGAAATTCTCGAGCTAAGAAGTTGAAACATATCTATGTTATGTTTTCATGGATCATGATTACCAAGTCATGGTTTTTAACTCCTTTTAATCAAGTCTTATGGAAAGATTAATTCTATAAATCATCAATTATTATCCTTGTTTTATTGGGTATGATTTACATTTTATATATTCATGTACCTTTATTATATTCTCATAGACACATGATTATATTTTCTCACTTATCATTTTTAATTGTGAATGTTAATGTTTGCCCTTACTGATAATTTTAGACCACCATCTTATGTTTTTATTTCTACAGGTTATGAGGAAGTCTATTACATATGATATTTCTAAAATGGTATTATGTGTTGAGAATTTTTTGGGAGATATTGAAGAATTATTTTGAAATAAATATTTATTATGATAATGGAAAAATGTCCATTTGGTGAGAAAGATATGGTTTTTTTAGTTTAAGTTTTTTCACAATTCTATAAAACTATAAACCTAAATGGTATTTTTTATTAAAGTTATTCAATATTAGTTCTTGATATTTTAATTATTTATGGTTTGGATAATTTACATCGATATCAAATCCATCATTTCAAGGATTTATTTTCTCGAACCAGATTCAGGTGTACGGGTTTTGGGTGTCATAGTTGGTATTATATCA
Source organism: Viscum album (assembly GCA_963277665.1). Classification (NCBI taxonomy): domain Eukaryota; kingdom Viridiplantae; phylum Streptophyta; class Magnoliopsida; order Santalales; family Viscaceae; genus Viscum; species Viscum album. The sequence goes on from OY728147.1 coordinate 1,827,184,698, forward strand.
CGTTTTATATAACTTTAGAGGTTAAATTTTTATCCAATGAGGTTAATTTAAAATTTTTAGAATACACTTATGATTTGATAATTTTACGGTTGATCATAATTTCAAAGGAATAGATACCCATTTAACGTATTATTTTTAGAAGATTAATGACATTTTTAGAGATTTTAATTAGGTATTAGAAGAAATACATTATTGAGGTATAGAGAACCCTTCAAGTTGGTATGTGACTTGATGTTGAGGAAAATATGGTTAATTGGGAATATAGTTTAATTGATTATGGGTAAAGATAAATATATTTTTAGATAACATTTAATTATGGTATAAACGTTTTTGGCATGAGACATTATGAGTGAATTTATGTTATTCAATGATTAAAGTAAATTTGAATTTGAAAGAATATGTGATCATTTTTTTTCGTTTTTTGGGTTTTGGATTTGGTTAAACATGTATTGAAGAGTTTTTTGGTTTAGTTTTTAATTGTTTGGGGGAATCCCCCCATTTTTTGTTAAACCAAATAAATATCTTTTTTTGGGAAGAGGGGAACCCATTACATGGCTATGAAGGTCAAGGTACATATAAAGGATCAAGATACATTTCCTAAAGTCCCAAGGGGAATTAAATCCCAATACAAGGCCCATAGGCCCTTAGATGACCAGAACTACATCCCACCTTGAATTTTTTTCATGACGGACTATCATTCTTTTGACCATCCCGTATACTTTGGAAGAAATGGGTCCATTGAGGGACCACTTACCCTTTACACATGCACCAACTAGACCATATTGTCATCAATGGAGACCACCAACCCCACTATTACTTCATCTACCCTATAATTTTCCAATGTCACCCAGATGAATCATCTTTTATATAGATTTCCACTACCCCATGTTGATGTGTCCCACCCAAGCATCATCATCGAAGAAGAACACCACCCTTCTTGTGCTTGCATCATCGATCTACATAATCATCGATGGAGACTAAAAATTAATTCCTTTCAACTTAAAAGTCCCATGATATCCATCAATGATAGAGTATTTTTGTAATTCATGACATTATATGACAGGATCAACTAAGAATATGACCCCAGAAGTTGGGAGCACATTTGTTGGGGTCAAACCCCCAACCTTTGATGTAGTAGATGATGTTGATTCCACTCAAATGAGAACTCTATTTTAGTTTTAGGGTTTATTTATTTTTGGAATGTTTTAATTTAAACATATTTCAATTCTTATACTGAGTTTTCGGATATTAATGTATTACTTATCCATATAATGTTCTATTCATATTTAATTGAGTATGATCTTTTATCATTGTAACCATTTTGGTTTTTTAATTTGTTATAAATATTTGGAATAAATTGTTATAAAAAAATCCTTTATACAATGAGAAAAATTAACTTTTTGTGGATCTCATGATCTATTAATATTTTTTTTGATTCTTTAGGAATGAAAATTTTTTCTTGGATATTCATCATTTGAAATGTGTGATGAAATAAAGGTGGAAATGGATTGAAACATCCAACCAAAAGATGATATTGTTCTTATGGAAATATAATTAAATCAAGTATGTATTGTAATAACTCATACCTTCCATCCCATTACATTATAGGAATTATGGTCACGGATGTGTTTAGGGGAATTTATGAGGAGGAGAAGAGTGCAAGATATGTTATAGATGGAAAATATAGTTGGGAGGATTCCTACAATGTAGATTCTTATGATGTGTTACAGGGTTGGAAATCATGGAATTGGGAAGCCAAATACAATGTAGGGACCCCATAGAAGGAGTTTTGGGGGGATAATACCTATTTAGGGGTAGCTAAACCATGGAACCTTGGTTTCGTCATATCCCCTTCTAATCTGTTGATGGTTCAACATAGAGACCATGAATACCTCGTTACAACCCAAGGGTTAATTTTCAAAGGTTCTTTAAAAATCATCACAATTATGTCATGAATATGAGGCTACAACATATCCTTCTCATAGTAAAAATGATTTTATAGAGTGGTCCTTATCACTAATCCATGGCCCCTTTACTCAGTTATTGTATTTATGGCATGGATATATCCCAATATTTTGGATTTTCTTTTTGTAACACCACTACAGTGTGGGGGAGTAGGTTTTTCCAATGTTTGATGTATTTCTCAATAATTCTAAAATGTAAATACTATGTTTTATTATGGTCTTATGTCTTATAGGCTATAATTCCAAGGAACCTAATCACCTTTTCACATATTCACTCATTTATTGTAAAATCCTAGTGCATCCTAATGAGGCCTTTCAACCCCTTTAAGTTAATTTTTACCTCAACCTTGGAGGATGGATCCATGGTGGTTTAGGTAAGTTCATTTAATCATTTTTTTTAGTTTTCCAATTTGTTTTCTTATTTGGGGAGGTTAGCGTCAATAGAAATATCATGTTTTGGTGTTTTTTCAATGTGATAATGATGTGGTTGTTGTGTTCTATGCTAGTTTGGGTTTTATCTTTTCTTATGGTTCTTGGTGGCTAATCTCTTGTTCCAACCTTGTATAGCGGATATGAAATAACCATTTTAGGAAGGGAATATTCATTTATTATTTAGTTTCACTCTGCATGATGGGTTCATACTTTTGTTAAATTTTGTGAATATATTTTTGATCAAATTAATTAAATATAAATTATATTTTTAAAGTTAATTGAATGGGGAATGGAAATAGAATCACTTGTTTTTATAGCTTTCAATATTGTTTCGATATTGTGGTTTGATGAACTTAATGACTAACTAAAAACTATGTCTACTATGGGATTTTTTTATGATTTGGTTGATGTGTTGTGTAAAACTTGTTGTGTGTTGTTTTTTATCACCAAAAATAAAAATTGGATAACAACTTATATCCAGTTAATTAATTTTTTTCTCCCATAGATTTATGGATTGCATGATAATTCCTTTGAATGAAGAAGTGGAATATAATATAAATCCCCTTGAATAATTAGAAGAGGGATGCCTGAATTTGATGTGAAAAGTGATGGGACGTGCAATTGTGTGATAGGGTGGTGATATGTGGTTGTGGTGTTTGGGTAGGTGATATAATGAGAAGTAGATGTTGTATGTGGTGATTATGATGTGGGAAATGGTGTCGGTGTGGAAAGTGGTTGTGGATATGAAATGGTGATGATGTGGAATTATTACCATGGGATGGATGGTTGTTGTTTTTTATTGTTTCATATGACTATTTAGTGATGGAATAATTTTTTAGTAATTAAAGTGAAATGGAATAGGTTGGATGGATAATAAAATAATAGGAATGGGAAGGAAAAATTACATGGTTGTTCCTTAATGATATTGAAGCAGGCTTAAATAATGAAATTAATGGGATAAATGAATGGAATTATTTGATAATATTAAATTGATAAAATTGATTAATTTTAAAAGAAAGGGTGGAATGTGTCTTGTGGTTATTGTGAGGCATTTTTAATTTAGTAATGGAAGAAAAAAGGGAGAAAGGTTGCGAGACCTTGGCTGAGTTGGTTGTTTTTTGTGAAAACATAGTTTGGGATTGTGTGTGGATCTTAAATATAAATATTTTATTTTTCTTGTGATTTCAATATTCACCCCACCCAAGTCGAGCACCATGATCCAAAAACTGAATTCTTTTGGGGTGTTTTTTCCAACACCCAGGTAATAAGGATGGATGAATGGTTACTCAACCTTACTCACTCTTTCTTCATGGTGATAAAGATATGAAAGAGTTGTTTTTACAAGAATTCATAAGTTTTATAATGTCCTTTTAATGAGATTATGAGATATATTATTGTGGGGGTCGTTCTTGGTAGTAGGAGGAAAGGATATTGATTTACTTCGTGTTCATAATTCTTTATTATTTTCGTTATGACTAAGATGTGATGTGATGTGTTGGCCTAGAATTATTTGGGTGATATGCGATGTGATGTGATAATCCAAGTTTCTATGAGTGGGATGTGATATGATGTTATACTGAAAATATGGGAGTTCCAAGACATATGACATTGGGGAATGAGTGTGTAATCCTATTTGGAAAGCAATTAGGGGCAACCTTCATTGATATGCTTTATATTATGTTATTATGATTGGATGATTTATTTAGTGAGAATTACTTAGTGTGGATGGGATTGGGTATCTTTCTTATTTAGTTTTTTTTGGTAATATTATTTTCTAATAGGTTTATTGGTATTCTCTTTTTTACATGTGTAGTAGATAATTTAGAATGTTCATAATAAGTATACTTTTATTCTCACCCTATATATATAAATTTTTTAGGTTTCTTGGGGGACTTCTTAGACGGTGCTAGACATTTATTTCATGGGCTTCAAAGCTATTTTTGTGTCACTGAATTAGGTTTTTGGGGTATTTTTATGGGGAATTTCATCTGTTTCTATTTTATTTATACATTCATTGTGGTATGAGTTTGGTTTTATTTTTATTTTATGTCATGGAGTTGTTTTTAGTTTCTTTATCACATAGATTTTCTTATTCTTGTATAGGGTAATGCATCTCATTAGTGAGATTTTTATAACCTTCAAGTTAGTATCTAACCTGGGGCCTACTGGTGGTGGGAATCAGGGGTACCTTTGGAGGGAGGTGTTCCTTAGAGTGTTATCAATGGGTTTGGTTAAGGGATATGATGGAGTTTGGAGTTAGGAACAATGAGGATCACATGGGTTGGTAATGATAAAATTTTAGTTGATCTTGGTGTGTGACATAGCACGGGGAATACTAACTAAGACATTAGATTTTATTATCCCCCATGATCTAATGAAAGGACTATAATCTTATTGAACTATCATGTTAGGTGGAACTATTTGCAAGTTAGGGACTTACGATTTGAACATAGTCTATGATTAACTTGTGTTATTGTTTTAATTGGGTGTTTTTAGAGAATTTAAAATGAATTAATTAAATATTAATAAAATTAAAAACAAAAGGGATTAGAAAATATATTTTTTCACTTTATGATATGGATCCTAGCCATCGTTTATGTGTAGTTCATATAGTGGAGGTTTAGTAGGCTGATTTGGTTGATTGTATGAGGGTTGATCCATTTGACGGGGATGATCAATGGTAGAGAACATTGCATTCTTTTCAGGATCATTCTCTAGAGAAGTATGAAGACAACATTTCTTATCTAGAGATAGAGAGCTAGTGTGAAGAGCCTAAGACCACTTTTAGTTTGATTTACCCCCATTAGAGTACTGGGTCCTATTTTTAGTTAGTAATATATAAGGATATGTGTGTCAATGTGGACACTGTATCTTGGTGAGTGGAAGGGGTAAATTATTTGTGGGTTGAATTTTTGAAAACTTTCTAAGTGGATTTCCTCTTTTTGACTATAAATGAAGTGAAGAGGTAGGAGATACTTATCTTCAACTAGGGAGTTTTTCTATGTGGGATACTGGGATCAAGTTCAATTTTATTTTATATTTTTCAAAATCCTTTTTCCAAATGTGGACTCCCAAGCACAGTTTCTTTAAGAGGCACTTCATCCTTCTATCCAGTATGTAGTTACCCAATTTACATTGCATACATATCTTGAGGTTTAAAAGAAGGAAGAGGTGATCAAGTGTATGAACTCGTGGGGATTTTACCCTAATAGTTGAACCAATAGGGTTCCTCGAGGATTCGGGTTGTCAGTGGAATGTCTCAGGCATTAGTTACTTTGAGGTTTCAACCATCATGGATTCAACTTCAGTATATTTACTTCAAGACATTTAGGACTAATGGCTTTCATGCTTCCACTGGGGGGGTCTTGGGATGGTGTAATTCGGTGGTCGGGCTCTCATCCAATTTATTAGTCAATTTTTAGTGGTTATCTTAGATCACTATAGTAAAGGTAGTCTAGTTCAGTGTTAGTCACCAAAGCATCCTCTAGTGAGTCCATTTTAGCAGTAGGGTCAGTAGGTTTATTCCCCACCAAGAAGATATGGGGTAGTGAAGTGATCGACTACCAGATATACCTTATATTTAAGGACCTTGAATTGTGCTTGTCCATGGAGGTGGCCATCCGAAGATATGAATAGAAGATGGGAGTGGTCTGTTTCATGCAGTTGAGGAAGCAGTGCTAGAGGTGTCATAGATCATTCAATGAATTCTTATCTTACTAAATTCCCCTTTTTGCACCTTACTTGATTCCTGAGCTTCACCCTCCTTTGCCACACCTACATCATTACATGTTCTAGGACTAGAAGTAGGGAGGCTTCCCATTCCCATAGTTTTAAATATGCTAATTAGAGTCCCAAACAATTTTTCTGATTTGTGTTGGGATTGATGAAAAATGATAGGACAACATCACTCATGTGGGGATTCTTTATTGCCATAGGTGTAGTCTTACAATTTCATTCTTGACATCAATTGTTTTTATTCCATGCATACTATTATTAAATATATCTTAATAATAGTTGTTTTCTTATATATAGATAGAAATTGTGTGGTTTTTATTGGAGAGATAATTTGTTATGTGCGAAGTAGATGTGTGAACGAATTACTCTCTTTGATGGATAAGTTGTTTGTGGAATCATTGGAGAATAGAAATGTGATGCTTCCCTGGATATTTGGAGAGTTTTTGGATGTTTTTCATGATGATGTTGTGATGAAACCCCCTCAACAAGATGTTGTGTTTAGGATAAACTTTCACCCCAACTATTCTCTGATTTTGATATATTCTTATTAGATATAGTCTTTGAGTTTCAAAAGTTAGGGATTTAGTTAGATGATATGATAGAGAAGGGTTTTATCCAACCCAGTGTGTCACTGTGGGGTAATCCAGTGTTATTCTCTAAATAGTGAATGGTAGTCTGAGTTTGTGTATATACTACTGAAGGTTGAATCCGCGGAAGATCAAGAATCATTACCCCTATTTAGGATAGATGATATTTTTGACTAGCTTAGGGGATATAGTTGTTTTTATAAGATTGATATGTGGTATGGGTATCACCAGTTGAGGGTAAAAGAGGGATATGTCTCGAATACTTCCTTTATATGTAGTTATAGGAACTTTAAATTCATAGTAATTTCATTTGGTGTCCTGATCACACCATCTATGTTCATGGAGATCATGAAATCCATGTTCCATGAATTTCTAGACTTGTTTGTAATCATGTTCATCAATTATATCTTAATATACTCAAAGATAGGGGATAATATGATCATCTAATACCTATATTGAAGGTTATGCAACACAACTATCTTTATGTAATTTTTTGGAAAGTGTAATTTCTATACACAAGATGTGAATTTCTATAAGAATTTGGTTTCCCAGTAGGGTGTGTGCATGGATGCATAAAAGATAAAGAGAATTGTTTCTTAAGAACCACTAAATAGTGTGATAGAGGTTCATATCTTCCTGTTCCTTAAAGGATATTACTAGTGGTTCATATATGAAATATTTTGGATTTTGGACCTATTGATAGCTTTTACTAGGAAGAAACAAACATTATATGGACTAATCAGTCTCAGGTATCATTTTACTATCTGACATGGAAGTTGATTAGTGTTCCAGTGTTCCAGTTTTTAGGGTAGGATGTGATGTTTGAGGTGTTTTATGATACTTCTCATCTGGGTCTGGGATACGTCTTGATATTATATACGGAATATATCTCTTATGGGTCTTGGATATAGTGAACTAGTATTTTTATATATGAAAATTACATATTTTTAAATAAATATTCTGTACATTTTACAAATACATGCCCAAGGGCCGTAATGGTTTAGTGTATTTTTTGACTAGATAAATAATATTCTAATTTAATGGAATTTAATTAATATATACTAAAAATATATTACCCTTTTGTACTCTTTAGAAACATACCATACTTAAAACCATTCTTCATAACCCAGTGAAAAGAAACATAATAAAGACTGAGCTAAAATGACCAGTAACGGTAAACATGGGAAATATCATTATAAGATCTTATGAAATAATAAGATAATCATAAGGGTAAGATATCCTGAAGATAACTTAAAATTTTCATACCGAGCTTATCATAGATCATAAACATGTTTTATGGAATAAATCATTCTCAATCTAAAAGGAATGATCCATAAGAGTATTAACTCATCATAATTCGTGAACTACAAACTCATGTTATAAATGTGTGGAACCAAAATAGGTATAGAAATCAATTTATTTGTCAAGGTTAACTAACAAGATCATAAAAAAGAGTTTACAAGGCCTCATAACCTATTTTATATTATAGATCAACACCATCTTCCTGTTTCCTATTGCAGACTAAGCCCATCAGCCTATTTGCCACTATGGATCAAACCCACTATCCTATTTCCCATTGTGGATTCGGAAATTAATTTTTTTTACCATTTTTATATAATGATATAAAAGGAATTACTTAATGAATTATATGGAGATATAGGTCCCACCCATCCTTTGTTATAACTTGACCATCATACTTGGTTATAATGTAATCAACATCCTTGGTTATAATGTTACCACCATACTTTGGTATAACATAACCACCATCACATAATTAAAACCATACATAAGTGTGACAAATGGTTATGAAATAGTCATCATGTCATGACCCATGAAAGTAAAAGTGTCACATAAAAATTCCATCATAAGAAAACCCATATATTGGAAAAGTGTTTTATAATCATCTCATAAACTCATCAAATCATAACTAGTAGAAAATTAATATGTTTTTAATACATATATTTATCATATAAAAAACCATATTTGAAAATAATTTGGATGGTATAATTGGATAATATCCATAATAAATTATAATTAACATTAAAGGATGTCATCTTATATGGAAAATCATTTTGAAGGATCCCTTTGAATATATATTGAAAAAATAGCCTTCCCTCATTAAAAATCACTTTTTTTTTAAAAATGAAAAATTCTCAAAACATTTTAAAAATAATTTTATTTGAAAATAACATTGGAAACTTATAAATTAAACTATAAATCATTTATTCCTTATGATGGTGTGCAATTCCCTTCATGTCATACACATTTAAATAAAGATGCCTTTCACATCTTAGTAAAACCAAAAAGGGAATTGTTCAGAAAATGACATAAAGATTCCATGGAAACCATTTTTTAGAAATTAAAAAATGGGAAAATAAATCATTAAAAAATCATCATAAAATAGTAAAATTTTCATTTAAAACAATTTTAGAAAACACGTATACATAATAAAAAGTGTTTTTGGCCGAAGAGACAAATAAAAACATTTTTTATAAAAAATTTTCTTTTGATATCTTTAATAATTTTTGATAGGAAATGAAAGGAAAACATGTATTTCATAGAAAAATATAATAATAAAAGAAATTATTTTTTTTAGATTTAGATCATAATATATCGACAATGGTATCTTATAATAAACAATTCCATTAAAAATGAGATTGTAACATTAAAACCTTAAAACATTGGAATCTTTTGAATAAAAATACCCATAAAATCAATAATGTTAGATGGATATTTATATCCCATAATTATCAAGTTAAGTATTATAAAATATATTCATGGGTATTATATACACCAAAAAAACAAGTGGTGTATAATTTATGTGTCCCACATTATTAAAAGTGAGACGAAAATCGCTTACCTCAAGTCTCAAATTTATTAATACATATTAAAACCTCATTTATAATGAATATAGTTTTATTATAAATATATTATAGAACCGTACACATATATATAATTCCATATATTATTTAATTATTAACTTTTATTACTCTTTTATTAACAATTCCTTTCAAATGAAATTTTAGGTAATAACTCTCTTATTTTTAACGTATGTTTTGGTTTGGTATTTTTAGTCCTTTAATTTTGATAATATTTAGATAGTATTCAAAAATTTAAACACTATATAACTATCATATATATAAATTATATATGTAATTATAATAATCCATAAATTTCGGAGATATAAAATGAATTACACTATTCATGGAGATGATAGGTCGTACGTATACACGAACGTTGTTTCCATTTTCTCAATAGATGAAATGAAAAAAGTTAATATCAACATTAAAGATTCCTAATAATTTCATATATATCAAATATATTAATTATATATATCCTTATTAACTTACATGTAAATTATATGTGAAAAACGTATCACATCACTTAGTGAGCCGGTAGTCCGTCGTACACACGGGCAATATTATCATTTTCAAAAAGAATGGAATGAAAAAGTTATATGTGATATTATAATTTCAAAAGTTTAATTATTTCATAAATATAATATAATTTTTTTTAAATACATCGATATATCCATTCGATATAGATGGTGATGGAAAAAAAATTACATCTGTTTGTAGGGCAGTACTTTGCCGTACAAAAAATCATCAGTTTCATTTCCCATTTGGTGGAAAAGGAGATAGAGATATGTTTTGTCATAAACCTAAAAAAATATAATTATATTTTAGATATTTTTTATTATATTGGAATTATTGAGACAATAATAAAGGTGTTAAGAGAATAAGTAAAAAAAAGAAAGAGTTTAGTGAATATTATTAAATTTTATTTAAAAACCTCCTTTGAATCTCTTATTGAGGACCCTAGGGTTGGTATTTTTGGATGAGAGTACTATCTCAAAAATTTGTAATGATTTTGGTTAGGGATTTTGGTATGTTTTAGCTAATACCAAGGTCTTAAGGAGTATGAATAAATGAAGAGAGGAAGTGAAATTTTATAACTAAGGATGGGTGAAATTTTATGAAATACGAAAAACTATTCAATAAAAGGAAGTCACTCCCACCCCAAGTGTCAAAAACATTTAAAATTAAAATATTTTAGAAAATATATAGTTATAAAACACCAAAAAAACAAATAAACACATTTTATAAACATGTTATTTATTATAATTTAAGTTTACTTAATTTTACCGTTTTATTTTTCTCCATGATAACTAGTTTTTATTTATTTACGTAGTTGATTTATCCCTTAATACTAAAAATAAAATGAGGCTTACTAGATAATTTGTACCAAATTATTATAAATTTTAAATCCATTTTTAAAAAAAATAATCCCATGTATGTGGAAAATTAATTTTAACAAAAGCACATTTCATGTGAAAACCCCATTTTATACATAACTGTGATAATTATTTTTTACTATTTTTACTAATAATTATAAATAAAAATTAAAATTAAACTTATTAAATAATATTAATTGTTATTATTAAAAATAATTAATTAAATTAAAAAAATTCAATTCAAAAAATTCAATTCAAATATTTGGTTTAATTTAATATAAAATTAAACCTGCACACGTGAAAAAAATAGTTTTCCAAGGAAAAATATCTCAAACAGTGTAAAATTATTCATAAGAAAATCAATTTTAAATTGATTTAAATGAAATAAATTAGATTAATAATAAAATTATTGAACTAATTATACTTTTAAAACATTTTAAAATAATATTTAACTTTATAAATACTTAAATTTTTTTAAATAAAATCAATATTTTTTAACTATGCATTGAAAAATTAATATTTTATAAAAATTACCAAAATTTTAAAAAAAATATAATTTTGAATTTTATATTTCAAAAATAGGTTTCACTTTTTTAAATAAATTTTCTAATAGTGTGAAGATTATCTTTTTATAAAATGTTCGAAACATGATGAAACCGTTTTTAATTAACTATTTTAAGCTTAAAACTAAATTTCTTTCTATCTCATTAATAGAAAAAATATTTGATGAATGGTAAAATATTTGATAAAATATATAATATATAAATTTCTATAAAAAAATTCCCAAATAAAGACTAATTTAATTTATGAAGAAAAATTTTATTTACGTGCATAAAAACTGTTTCTTCAGAAAAAAAATTATTTTTCCTTAAAATGTTTTTTATTTTTTTTTGTAATTGATTGGAAACCAATGAATTTAGTTTATACATTTGTACAATATTTATTTTTTATAATTTAGTTATTATTCTTTATACCCCCAATCCATTATCTAGGTGATAACTTTCATATTAAATAGTAATATTTTAATAGTATATCGTGAATCGTTTCAACTTAGTATTGTGTGTAATGAAAGTTATTGAAAAAAATTAAATCTATTTGAAAAATCTATTTAATAAAATATTTATTTGTTATAATATTCCCCCATAAAATTAATTTCATCCTCAAAACTCTGTTACTCTTCTATAGATAATTGAGGATATTTCTACTTCATCACACCTTCAGGTTCCCACGTAGATTCTTCTGTTTTATGATTTAGACACAAAACATTAACTAAGTGAGTTGTCTTGTTTAATATAACACTCTATGTGCAATCCCGAATCTATGATGATTATTTCTCATAATAAATTTCATTCTATAGTGGTATGAAGGACGTTTTTATTATATGTGGTCGATCAGTTATATTCTTCCTTAGGAGAGATACATGGAACAACACATGAACATGAGAGAGATTTGGCAGAATCTCCAAATAAAAAGATCTGTCTCAATATGACCATTAATTTGAAATGGAACCAAATATCTAGTGATTAAATTTCATTTATATCATAAGCAAAATTTAATCCGTTCTTTTTTCTTCTATCAATTTTCACTTCATATATTACTCTGAGAATTGAATATTCATGATGATTTGTTTTTCATTCTTGAAGCAATAAAGTCATCATAATATCCATAAATTAGTCCTATAGCCTCTAAATATATACCAAAACCAAAATGGTTAGAATAAGTTATCCAAAATCATCCAAGGTTATATTTAATCCATTCTGTAAATAGTTAACCTTTAGTCTCCTCTAAAATACATTAGAGCAAAATAAAATCCCAAATATTTGACTGAATTGATCTTAAATCCTTTAATGATAAATTTATAAATAATAATGTCTTATAAAAAAATGTATAAACCCTAATCACTTTAAAAAAGAAACAAAAAACTATATATTCTTATAAAATGTAATTCACATTTTATTCCATAAAAAGATTTTATCTTATCCAAAAAAATTCCATTGAAAAGCTGGGTTCATCCTTGAACTGATAGATGATCATAAGTTAATTAAGAATATCAAACGTGATGTCCTTATTCTAAAATATATATATAGATATATAAAATGTTTATAATCAACTAAAATTTCACTAAATGATACATAATAATATTTTCTTAGAGATCATTCATACAAAATCAAACTTGAAATAACCCACTATCGAGTTTCCTAATTATCAGGATTCACTTTGTTTTTGAGATTGAATAAGATTTTCCTTTATCCATTTTATTCAATGTTTATTAGGGTTTTTTGTCCTCATTGGAAATTAGATTTGGGAATTGATTTTCATAATTACCAAACTCTTTTCATTTGAAACACTAGAGTTTGGGTGGTGTATTCTATTGAGCTCTCCAAATTTATTTCATTGACTCAAATCTTCTCATCACTAATCAATTCTTTTTATAGATGGGCAAGCTTCCCGCACTTGTAACACCCTCTTGTTATGTTCAAGAATAAAACTAAATTCTTCTTCCAACATTTTTGGTATGTAGGTGACTTTAGTTTCATTCCACTGTGTGATTTATTTGAGTTCTCCTGAGAAATTATTATTTTTCTTATAAAAACCATGGGAATAGTTGAAATCTCAAATTTATAATTCTAACTTAAGTTCACATTGAATTAATTTTTTGTAGCTACTAAAGTATCTTATATCCAATACCTTTTGATGACTTGGTTTTAGGACTCCAAATAATTGATCAATTTTTCATTCAAGGATGATGATTAAAAAATATGTTTACCTTGAAAGTCTTTTAAAATTAGATTCATAAGTATAAATTGATTCATAGTACTTCTATTTAAGCTCAATAAATTCCTTCTCTATCTATGTTAATAGAATATATGGGAATTAAATTTTGGAAAATATCCTATTAAACTCATCCCATTCAATGAATTCAATTTCCCCATCTTGACTCATATTCTTAATTAGGTTTCACTATTGATCTGCTTAACCTTCCAAATTATAGACAACCAAAATGACTTTTTCATGCACTGAACATTGGATAATGAAAAATATTTTTCTATGGTACTGATCCATTTCTTAGTGACTAGTGTATTGATGGACCAAAAGAATTAAGTTGGATGCTTCCTCATGAATGAATCAAAAGAACATTGTTCCCTCTTTTTTCTCATATAGATGTTCAGTAAGATTCATAGCTCGTGAAAGCTATCTTAAAATTGAAAAGGGATTTTTGATTTTAGATCCCATAACATATGGTTCCTTAGGATTATAATAATTTTATTGTCTATTTTATTCAACATTATCACAATTCCTTTGGATTCCAATAATTGAATAAAACCAAAAAGAATAATTTGAGAAACTATAATTATATTGGGAAAACACATAATTATGAAAAATATTTTTTATAGGATATCTAAATCATGACTCCTTTATTTCAATCTATGACACCATATATTTATCCTAGGTAATATTTGATTCTCATTTATTCCAATCTTTCATAATGGTCCATAATGAAAATATGGATTAAAAAAATCATATCCCCTCGAAGTGTCAAACCAGGTGCACAATAAGGGAACAATCACCATGAATCTGAATATTGGCTAAGATATTCTTGAAAAACTATTTTTGATGTTTTATCCCATATATTAATTTTTTCCAAAACCACATACAATTTTAGTATCAAGACATGGATGTAATTTCTTAGAAACCACTCACTATATCCTTCACAAAAAATTCCATAATATTTTCTTATACTTAGAATTATACTTAGAAATATGGTTAGACATATTTTTAGAAATATACTTTACATACATTTTTAAATATACTTATACATATCCTTATGGATCCCAATAAAATCTTCTCATCCTAGTTTTCAAATTTTAACAGAACCCTTCCTCTGATACCAATGATAGTGACCCAGTACTTTCATACATAAATATTACATATTTTTAGATGAATAATCAATAAATTTCAGAAATAAACATTTGATGACCATAATGGTTTAGTGTATTGGGAGATGAGATAAATAATATTAAGATTTAATAAAAGGTCTTCATCATCTACCATAAATATCTTCCCCTTTTGTACTCTTCTTAAACACAATTTACTTAAAAGTTTTCTTCATAACCTAGGGAAATGAAACAAAACAAAGGGTGAGATTAGAATCTTAGTAAGGGTAAACATGATCAATATCATTATATGGTCATATGAAATAACAAGATAATCATAAGGGTAAAATATCATGAATATAAATATCAAATTTTCTACCTAACCTATCATAGATCATAAACAAGACTCATGATAGAAGACATTATCATTCAAAAATACATGATCCATAAGAGTTTTAAATCATCATAATTCATGAACCACAAGCTCATGTCAAAAAAGTGTGGCACCAACATTGGTATATAAACCATTTTATTTTTTAAGACTAACTACCAATACTATCAAACATAGTGGATCAAGCCTCATCACATGTTTCCCTTTATGGATTAAGCCTATCAATATGTCTCCTATTGTGGATCAATCCATTATATGTGTTTCCCATCATTAAATCATGATATATAAAACTTTACCAAATGAATTAGAGGTAGATATAGGTCCCACCGTCTTTGGTTATAATGTCACCACCAACCATCCTTAGTTATAACAAAACCATCATCCTTGGTTATAATGATACCACCATCCTTAGTTATAATGTAACCACTTTAAAATTATTAATACCATACATTAGTGTTCCAAAATATCATAAAACTTTCATTATATAATGACCCATGAAAATAAAAGGGTCTCTAAAACCTTCCACCATAGCATAACCCATAGATAATAAATGGATCAACTAATCATCTAATCAATTCATCATAACATAACCCATAGAAAATTAACAAGTTTCATAAATGTCCATTCATCATAATCATAAAACATCTAGAAAAAATAATAAGGATGGTGAAATTTTATCATATCCCCCATAAATCATATGTTAAAAAAGGATTTCATCATAGTAGGAAAACGTTTCTGAAAGATCACTCAGAACATATCATGAGTAAAATAGCCTTTCTACTTTGAAAATCAATTTTTAAAACTAAAATTTCAAAAAACATCACCAATATCATTTTTATTAAAGATAAACTTTTAAAATTATAAAGGAATATTCAAATCATTGATCAGTCATGATGAAATAAAATCTCATTCATGTTGTATATGTTAAAAAAATGATTCCTTTCACAGTTCAAAAAAATAAAAAAGGAATTTTTTGGAAAATGACATGAATATTCTTTTTCAACCATTTTGAAAAAAAATCAAACATGGGTAAAAATATATAAAAAAATTAATTGAAAAATAGTAAAAAATTTCTTTAAATTTATTTAGAAATAAGGATTTTGAAGAGAAATGGGTTTTGACTGAAAAATGAAATAAATACATTTTTCTTAAAACATTACAGAAAAAATAGTAGACTAAAGGGGGTTA
Source organism: Viscum album (assembly GCA_963277665.1). NCBI lineage: Eukaryota > Viridiplantae > Streptophyta > Magnoliopsida > Santalales > Viscaceae > Viscum > Viscum album. Next base: position 1,827,201,104 of record OY728147.1, read on the forward strand.
TTTAGATGGGGTTATGAACATCCCCCTCTAAATTCATTTTTATATTTAATTAGAGGGAGTTCTAGATAACCTCTTCTAATCATTGAATTCAGAGGGCATTATGAACCCCCTCAAAATTAATTTTCTATAAAATTTGAGGGTGGTTATGTACAACACTCATTTATTATCAAATTTAGAGGGGGGTTATCAAACCCTCTAATTTATTAAATTAGAGGGGGATTTGAACCCCCTCAAAATTTCTTATGATTTTTTAAATATCCAATTGTATTATAGAGGTGTTTCAAAATCCCATCTAATATCTTAAATTTTAGGGGGTTGAAACCCCCTCTAATTTAAGAGATTAAAGGTGGTTATGAACACCCACTATTTTTTAAAAATAAAGTTATATTATATATATATATAATGAAATGAAAGTATATTAATTTATTTAAATACATTATATGAAAATATTATATAAAATATTTTTATGATTGTATTTAATTTTATTTACAAGTATAAAAAAATATAATTGCATAATATTATGTGCATTAATATATATATATTTGTTTAAATTGTATTTTATAAAAAATTATTTATTTATAATATAAAAGTACTAACCTATTATATAAATTTATACATAAATATAATTTATTTTAAAAATATATAATATACTATTTATAATTTATATTATTATAATAATAAAAATATTTTTAAATAATATGTTTATGATTTTATATTATATATAATTCATAATTGTTTTTTAATCTACATAATAATAAATATATGTATTAAAATACATTATTTTAATATATTTTTAAATACATTATATAAATATAGTAGGTAAATAATTATATATATATATTATTTAAATAAACATTTTTATAATATATATATGTATATATGTATTAAGTATATAAATAACTTACATAAATATATAATATAAATGTTATTTATATAATATATAAATGATATAAATCATAAAATAAATGTATCATATTTATAAAAACAACAAATAATTTTTATTTTTAAAAAAATGTATGTAATAACAATAACAATAATTAATAATATTATTGTTATCACACAAACACACACTCACATATATATAAGTATATAAAAAATAATTACATAAATATATATTATAATTATAATATATATATATAAATACTATATAAATATATAAACACACACAAAAATATAAATGTATCTATAAAAATATATTTATATATGTAAGTATAATTATTTATATATATTATATAAATAAACATGTATATAATATATAAATATGTATTGAATTATATAAATAATTTTTGTGAATATATATATAAATATATAAAAATTTGAGTGTTTACATATAAATATATAGTTTTTATTAAAATAGTATTTAAATATATTATGTAGATAATATTAAATATAATAAAAAATAAAATATAAATTAATAGATTCAGATGTGAATAAGTATATTAAATTGAAGTAGGATATTGGTAGATTGGGGGAGGTGTGAGGTAACTCTGGTGGTGCCGATCGGGGGGGTTCAAATTCCATGAGATTAGTTTTACAGAACCGCATGCGGGGTTGTAGGGACCTCTTGCCTGTGGAAGATAATGGATGGGGTGTTACGTGGGGTTGACATGGGGAAAACATGAGGCTAAAGGTGGAGGAAAAATGTTGAGGGCATAGTAGGAATGAGAGCCTGTGGGGTGATGGGACTGTGGGGGTAACAGGAGGCATGCCTAAGGAACTGGATGAATCAAGTGGGGGTAGGGCAGGAAGAGGAGGCTGAGGGGTGAACGAGAGAGGAACAAAGACCCTATTGTTTAAAAAGGTTTAGGGATGATTCTAACCACCTTTAAATTGTTTCTTGTTTAAGAAAGGTTTAAAAACCGCCTTAAAAATTTATCTTTCAGATCAATTAAGGGTGGTTCAAACCACCCCTAAAATGATAAATTATTTAGAAGGGGTTTAAATCCATTCTAATTATTCAGTTTTTAGTAATTCTATGACAGATTTAGAAAGGGTTTAAACCCTTTCTAAATTAACCACCTCTAATATACACCCAAATGTACCAGTGGTTGATGAAAAATTCCTTTAACCCAACACTATGAACACTTAAGTAGAAGTTCACCAAAACCACCGCTAAATCATTTTGATGGGGTTATAACCCCTATAAATGTAAAAAACCCCTTCTAATGACAACTTTTTTTTAGTGAAAACATTATTTTGGTATATTTAATACTTTGATATAGGAAAATTAAAGAAAAATATGTATTTTGTAGGAATAATAATAGGATAAGAAAATAAATTATTCCCTTGAGAGGTGGATCATAAGATCTCATGGTTGGAATCATATCATAAACAATACTATAAAACAATGAGATTGTAATATTAAACATTAACCACTGTGGTATCTTTTGAATCATAAGACCCAATGATAGAAAGAAAAATATATGGATATGTATATCTCATAATTATCATTATAAGGATCCTAAAATAAATTCATGGGTAGTATATACACCACAAAAAAGAAACAAGTTGTGTATATTTCATGTACCCTATAGAAATAAAAGTGAGATGAAAATCCCTTACCTCAAGTCTTGAATTTATCCATAAACATTAAAACCTTATATATAATTAATATATATTTATTATAAATATATTATAGAAAAATAACCATGTATATAATAACATATATTATATACTTAAAACATTTTATTTTCCATTTATTAATAATTTCTTATTAAAATCACATTTTGGTTAATAACTGCCTTGTTTTTTATTTATGTTTTTGTTTGATATTTTCAGTAATTTTATTTTGATCATGGTTTAATCATAGAAATAATGCGAATCATGATATAAATATCATATATATGCATTATATATATATTTTAATCCATAAAAGTTAGAGATAGAAAATGAATTACACAATTCATGGAGACAGTAGGTCGTACGTTCGCGTGAACACTGTTCCCATTTTCTCAAGAAATAGAAAAAATAAAGGTAAATAATATATCAGAATTATAGAGTAGTAATTATTAAATATATATAAAATATATTAATTAAATTTATCCTCATTATCTTCCTTGTAAAGTGTAAATTAAATATGAATCACATCGCATCATGAGGCGGTAATCCACCGTACATACAAGTGACATTATTGCATTCCCAAATAATGGAAAGTAATAAGGTATATGTGATATTATAATTAAAAAAGTACAATTATTTCATAAATATAATATAAATATATTAAATCCATCATTATATTCAACTATGATAGGTGGTGATGGAAGAAAAATTACATTGGTTTACGAGGTGGTCATCCCCTGAACACACAATTGAAGGTTTCATTTCTCATTTGATAGAAGAAAAGATAGATATTGGATATGTAATAAAAATAGTAACATATAAATATATTTTATATACTAGTGTTATTATTTTGTAATTATTACAACACAAATGAAGGTTGTATGGGAATAATTACAAAATAAGGAATTTAGTAAAGGCTATTATAATCTCTTAGAACAACCTCATATTAATCTCTTATTAAGGACCCTAGGGTTGCAGTTTTGGGATGAAAAAACGATATATAACATGAATAAGTATGTTGGGGAGGTATTTTGGTAGGTTTTGTTCTAAAAAATGGCTTATGTTGTGTTAATAAGATATGGGAGGAAGTTCTATTTTATAATTAAGGAGTGAAATTTTTTTAAATACCAAAAACTATTAAATAATTGGAAGTTTTTCTCACCCCATATTCCTAAGAAATTGATTATTAAACGAATGTTTTTAATATATATTACAAAAATTCTTCCACATTAAAAAAATGTTTTTAACATGTCATTCTTTAGCCTTTTTGTTTACTTAATTTTTCCATCGTATTTTTCACCACTATAAATAGTTTTTTATTTACTTAGGGGATTTTTCTATTAATCATAATAATAAAATTAGTGTTATTAGATAGTTCAGACCCATTGATTATAAAATTTAAATTCAATTTATTAAATAAAAATGTTATGTTTTTGTAAAATTAATTTGAACAAAATCACATGTAACGCGTAAAACACCATTTTAAACTTAACCATGATAATCAATTTTCCATATTTTCATTGTTCATTATGAATAAAAATTAATTTTTTTTACCAAATATTATTATTATTTTTAAAATATTGAACCCATTTTACCAAATTCAATTAACAAAAGTGAAAGAATTTAATTTAAAATTAAACTTGCAGAGGTAATAAAAAAATGGGCTTCTAAGGAAAAAGATCCGAGAAGTATAAAAATTATCATATGAAAATTGAATATTTTTAGAAAGATAGAGGTTGGGCCCCTTTTATTGAAAGCAAGTAAAAGAATATGAAAATTTAATATGAAATGGATTAAAATGACATAAATAGGATTAATTATAATATAATATAACTAATTTTAATTTTAAACCACTTTAAAATAATATATAACATTCTAAATACTTTAAACGAAAAGGCTGTTTTTAAATAAAATGAGTATTTTTTTACTATTCCTCAAAAATTACTCTTTTTAGAAAATTATCAATAAATTCACTAAAATATAATTTTTACATGTAAATGTTAAAATTGAATTTAAAATTTTCAATTTTTATATATAATATGAAAAATTAATTTATTTTAAAAAGTATGCAAAATGCGATGAAATCAGTTTTTATAAAAACACAATTATAAATATAAAACATAATTTATTCATATATTATTCCTATAAAAATTTCAGATAAATGATAAAATATTTTATTAAATTTATAATATGTAAATATCATTAAAATAATTCTTTAAACATGATTGAATTAATTTATTATGATAAAAACACATTACCTCCATAAATATAGTTTTTCAGAAAAAAATTTCTTTTGCTTTCAAATGTTTTTTATTTCTTTTTTCTAATTATTTAATAGAAAATGAATTTATATTATACATGTTCACACTTTATAAAGTTTTTAACTTAGTTATTCTTATTCATACCAAAAAAATTTAACTACTAGGGGATAATTGGAAAATTAAATAACTATATTTTAATAGCATATCAGGGATCATCTGAACTCAATGTTAATGGTAATGAAAGCTATTAAAAAATATATATTTGGATTTTTTTAATAAAATATATAGGTGTTACATAGGCAGTTATTTCCCCATGAGCATAAATATTAGACCCGTGATCTATAATAAGTGGAAGTTGTGTCTGTGCTAATGTTGTGGAGACATTACCTCATTGGGGAGAGTACCATGGTCTTTGTGGATCACAAGAGCTCAAGACATATCTTTTATCAACATGACCTAAATTTGTGACAACAAAGGTGAATGGATTTTCTAAATGTCAATGAATTGTACATATCTTACACCTCATGGAAGTCGAATGTCATGGGTGATGTTCTGATTAGGAAATCACAGAAGGATGTTGTTCAAGAATTTGTAGATGCTAGGAGAATGATAAAGGATTTGGCAGCCAAATATTTAGATGATAGGGTAATTGATGGTGGAGTTTTCATGTTATATATGATAGTGCCGTCTTATTTGGTGAAACAAGTGGAGGAGTCTAAGTGGTGATACTCAGAGGTAGAGTTGATGCATGCTCTTGTTGGTCATGGTGATGCTTCAGAGGGATGGTTGGATGATAGATAGAACCAGATGTTGTTTCAGGGGAGGATATTCTTTTCAGTAGTGATATATGATATATTCCTTTAGGAGTTTCACAACTCACCTTTGGTTTTATGCCCTTGATTATCGAAGTTGTACCATGGCTTGAGGATGTTTTTTAGTGATCCAGAATGAAATGGGAAGTGGAAAAGTTTGTATCTTGGTGTTTGATTTTACATATAGTAAAGGTTGAACACCATATTCCTAGAGATTTTTTACAACCATTGAATATTCCCAAGTATAAATAGGATGAAATATCAATGGAATTCATCACTAGGTTACACTGATATTAGGTAGGTTGTGATGTTATATGAGTAATCATGGATTAGTTCACAAAATAATCTCACTTACTGGAGAATAGGTAGTTGAGCATTGTCGATGTTTTATCTTATAGGTATGTAGATGATGTGGTGAAACTTCATGGAGTTTTGAGATCCATTGTCTCAGATTAGGATGATTATTTTACCTCATGATTTTGGATGTGATTTTATTATTATTTTAACACTTAATTTTTCCCCATCACTTCTTTTCACCCTCAAATAGATGAAAAAATTGAGCAGACTATCCAGACATTGGAGGATATGTTATGGGAATGCATCATAGAATTTAGTGGATCTTGGTCAAATCACTTTAATTTGGTTTATTTTTCTTATAATAATAGATATCACTCATCCATTGGAATGAACACATTTAAGGATTTATATAGGTGACCATGTCATTATCCTTTGTGCTGTATCAAGGTTGGGGAGTCATCAGTTATCAATCATAATGTGGTGCATAGAATGACAGAGAATGTTCTGGTTGTTCGAGAGAAGATGAAAACAACACATGAACAAAATAAATCTTATGCCGACGATAGGAGGAGTGCCTTGTAGTTTATGTTTCGAGTACACATGTTCTTGAAGGTTTTCCCTCAATTTAGGAAAGTAGTGCTATAGATGGGGAGTACACTATTTCCTTGACCTGTTGGGCCTAATGAGGTGTTGGCACACATTGGTGAGGTGTCTTATTTTTTGGCACTTTTTCCCCAACTTAAATGGATTCCTGATGTCATCCAAATCTCTCAGCTCCATCGATATTTTTATGATTAATTCAATTTCAATGACAAGAGAGAGTCAGATATCAGGGACAACATGACATTTTTTTAGCAACCAATGGAGATATAGGATTATCAAGAGAATTTTCTGTGGGGATTGACCATTCCTTTGGTTCAAGTTCCATGAAGGCATAGTGGCTTGAAGAAGAGTACTAGGAAGCGTGAGATGCAAATGCATATCCAATACCATGAGTTTCTTTGATTTTTTCTTTTTCCCTTTCTACCATTATAAAATTTGTAGCATGGAGATAGTCGTAGACCTTAGATTAGCTTTTAACAACACCATTATAGTGTGGAGTAGAAGGTTGTGCCATGGTTTGGTGCATTTTTAGCAATTCTACATCATGGAACCTAATCTGCACGATAATATTATGTTTCATACACCACCTATAAATTCAAAAATACCTTTGAATCTAATCACTTTTCCAAATTTTATCACATTTATTAGGAGAGCCTAGTGCATCACAATTAGGTGTTTTATTCCTATTTTAGTGGCTTTCAACCTCGACATTATAAGAATGATCCATGGTGGTTGAGTTTAATTCCTCCCATCTTTTTCCAAGTTCCTCCTATTTTATTATCTAGGGAGGTTGTTGTCAAGATAAATAGCAGGTTTTGGTATTGTTTAAATAGAATAATGATGTGGTTGCTGTGTTATAAGATGTTAAGGGTTACATCCTTCCTCATGGTGCTTTGTGGCCAACTTTTTATTCCAACCTTGTGCATCAGATCCAAAATCTATGTCTGAGGCATCAGATCCTTCACTTCTAATTTAGTTAAATCATACGGGATAGGTTCATGATTTTGTTATAGTTTGGGGTGAGAGTTTTAATATAATTAATTAAAGAAAATGAATTGGTTTAAAATGAATTTAAGGGTCAAGGGGAATGAAATCACATGTTTTTATAGTTTTCAATATTATTTTTATACTATGATTGAACGAGCTTAATGCCACACTAAAATTGTGGCAATTGGGGCACTAAGGGAAAAAAGAACTTTTGATACAGGACACTTGCGACTGGCCCAAAGACCATATAAAAAATTCCCCTTCACAGGACTATTTGTGATGAGATTATAATTCCGTCGTAAATACTATTAAATAAACATGTATTTGCAATGAGAAAATAAACCCATCGCAAATACTGTTGGAACACCTTCCCACAAAAATATGGGAATGAGTTTTTACGACGGGAAATTGTTCCCGTTGCAAATACCCTTGGTATTGAAAAGGTAATTGTGATAAGTTCATTCTCCCATCACAAATATTTTATTGGCAAGTGATTATTTGCGATGGGTCTTGTCATAAATAGTTTTTTACTGTCGTCTCAATTATTTATGACGTGAACTATTTACAACAGAGTTCCCATCATAAATTGTCTCGTCAATACTAATCTAACATATATATACCATCCTTTCTTTTTTCCTCCATTCACAAAATCACCTCCCCTTTCTTATGTTTTCCCCTTCCCCTCTTCACTTGTTCAAGTAGAAGTTTAATTTTTCACGGGAAATGAAATTTTGAAGTTTGCAGCCCACAAAAGCTTCATTTTTGAGGTATTTATGCAATGTTTTTAATTATTTTATTAGATTTTATTATTATTGATTTATTTTAATTAGAGTAAATTAGAAGTAATTATATATAATTATATGTAATTATTTATAATTAGAAGTAATTATTTATATTGATCAATAGTTATTTTAAATTAGAAATATTTAGTTTTAATTAGTAGTAATGTTATTAGTTTAAAACTAGATAGTTTAAATTTGCAGAAATTAGTTTTAATTAGAAGTAAATAGCTATAATTAACTATATTTAGTAATAATTAATGATAATGAGTAAAATATGTAATGTCCCAGGTTTTTGGGGTCCATTACTTCGTGAAAATCTCAAATTGGGTTTTCTGGTCTGGGAATCTCGGTGAAGTTTGGCCTAACGGTAGGCCTACTGGTAACCTTAGCCTACCAGTAGCAGGCCTACCGGTAGCTCGGTCTACCGATAGCCGCAACCTACCGGTAGCTCTATCTGCCGTTAGGTCGGTCTACCAGTAGCTCGGCTACCGAAGGCTCTCACCTACCCCCACGGGGTTTTTCCAGTCGCACACATTTTTGCGCAAATTGTGTTTTAAACCCTATTTTGACCTGTTTTAAAGCCCAGAAATGCCCAGAAATGTCGTTTAATTAAATATTTAAGGAATTAACCTGGTGTGTGGGTCGGTTTAAACCATGGGGACCCATTAACGACGTGTGGGGTGTCTCAACTGCGTGGTCAACCCAATACCCCACTCCTGACGCGGTTTGGTGTTCTTTATCTCAACCATCCCCAGCCTTTATAAACAAAAAGTGTTCTCCTTAGGTTTTTTTATTGATCACCCTATACTAGGAGTACCCTTTGTTGTAACGAGAAGCTTTTCGTTCAGATGAGCCACATCACTATCCGTGAGGTTCCACGCCCGGGCTTAGCGTCGATCGTTGATAACAAGTAGCGAATTTCTCCTTCGTCTCTTTTTTTGTGTATCATGAGGGGTCGACATGCTATTGATTATGTATAATTGGATAAACCCGAAACTTAATGAAGATAATGAATGAACTCTTAATAATGAATGGGGGGCTGTGATCGATGATGCTGCCTTGATTTATAATCTTCCATAATTTTTATGATTTCTGAATTGTGTGGGCTTACGCCTTCTGAAAATCATGGTCGTTGGTGGTATTTCTCTGTGTACTAACGAATCCCTGCCTCTGGTGATGTTAAATGGATTGTTTTTGTGGTTGTGAACCCTTACTATGAGAAGTAAATCGGTTAATTACTTGTATTCGGTTAACAAATTGAAAGGACAATGATCAACTTCTTTTTGTGATAACCCCAGTTAAAGTACAACGAATTGGAAAAACATGGAGTGTGTTAAATATTATAAATATGAAAATACCGTCATGGGCCTGATTAGTGGTGGTGGTTTGGTTGTTTTCCTTCACGGACCATTTTCTGGGTGATGTGGGTGGGGATGGGATCCCCTGTTATTATACTCTCGGTGGTTGTGAAATTGGGGATGGGATCCCCCGTGTTATGCTTTCAGTGGTTGTGGTTTTTTTAAGACCAGGTGTTTACCTTGTTTATATCAAGAATTTGGGGGTGGGATCCTCTATTGTTGAGAAACCCCTTTTTTCTCCTGGATATTGGGTATGGGGATGTAACTTAGGGTTCTCTTTGGTTGATGTGGCTTTACGAGAGAACCAGGTGTGGATGTTATAGTTAATTCTTGACAGTTTTCTTTCCTGGACTTATGCCTACGCTTACTAGTTGCCCACATAGGTGCAGAATTTATTTAAAAATCACTACTGAACATGAAAACGAATGGGATAAATGGGTTTTGATGGTGAGATTTGGGACTCGGACTTGAGTGCTGTTTGTGTTCCTTAGGGTTGCTGAAAAACCTAAACTTGGGAGAGTTTTTGTTACCTATATATATACTTGTAGTTTTGTCTTTCTTATTCGCGCCCCACCCAAGTTGATCACTTAGTGCCGAACACCCCCATTTCATATGGGGGAGGGTGTTTTTCACAACACTATTATTAGTGACTGGTTATTAGATCCTTTTCTGCTCCCTTTCCCAGATAACCCAAGTATCTTCGGTAGGCTGTGATGGCCTGAGGTTTATTATTAGCCCAAGAACCTTCAGGTGGGGTAGTGTGGTGGTTGGACCAGGTTTGTGCGGGTAGGTGGTTTCCCAAGTGTCTTCGGGATGAGGCCTAGGTGTCTTCGGCCATGGAAGTGGATCTTCTAGCCCAGGTGTCTTCGGGCGTGGCGGTGGTTGTTCTGGCCTAGGTGTTTACATGCATTGTTACGTGTGACAGTTGTGGCCCAGGTGTGTGCGGACGGGGTTTGGCAGTGGGACTGCGTGAGGTTGTAGCCCCGGTGTGTGTGGGCGGGGTGTGGCAGTAGGACTGCGGTGAGAATGGCGGGATTGGTTCGATGCGTAGGATGTCTTCAATAACCAGTGGGAAAGTGGCGCGGGGTACCGAAACATCGATGTTCTCTTATTATTATACATTACTTGACTTGCGTTATTTGGGGAGTGTGCCTTGGTGAGGCTTGGGTGGATAGTTTACCTTGTTAGGTGTTTGGTTTACTCTTTTTCTCACAGGACTTTAGTATGTTCCCCCACTTGTGCACGAGAGTCTTTGGTTTTTCCCAACTGAGTATACCTGAATGCTCACCCTACGTATATAAAACTGGTTTTAGTTTTATAGGAGGACATCGAGGATCATGAGGTACCATACTAGCTCGGACCTTTGGGGCAATTGCAGTTGATGTTTTTCTTTCTTTGGTACTTTACCCTTGTAGTCACTTTGTACTTTGTGGATTTTTACTTTTGGTACATGCATGTGGGAATGGTTGTTTTGTTTTTACTTGAACTTTTAGTCTTGGTGTTGTGGGATTTACTATCTAATATCCCGATCCTATTAAAACAAAAAGGGTAATGCCTTCCATTTAGTGTGTGATTCTATACCCTTGGTGCTAGTCGCCACTCCGGGACCTATTGAAGGTGGGTCTCGGGGGTCATTATCTCTCCCTCAACTTAAAGAAGGAAGGGCCTGTCCATTTGTTGACCCTTCCCACCTTTTGGTGAAGGCGGGACGTGACAAAAAATAACGATAATTAGTATTAATTAATGGTAATATGTAAAAATTTGCAATAAATCAAAATAATTTTTAAAAATTATCAGCAATTAGTAAAAGTTGTTATATATTAAAAAAAATTAGTAATAATAATTGGAAATCAATAGTTATTAGTATTAATTAGTGGTAATTACTAATAATTACTGGTAATTAGTAAAAATTAGTGATTATTAGTAAAAATTAGCGCTAATTAGTAAATATTGACAATAATTAGTAAAAAATAGCAGTAATTACTAAAAATTATAAATAATTAGTAAAAATCAACGACAATTAGTAAAAAGTATCGATAAATAGTAAATATTAATGCTAATTAGTAAAAATTAATGGTAATTTGTAAAAAATTGTGCTAATTACTAAATATTAACGGTAATTAGTAATAATTACCTGTAATTATTAAAAACTAGCGCTAATTATTAAAAAATAGTGGTAATTAGTAAATATTGATAGAAATTAGTAAAAAATAGCATTATTTAGTAAAAATTAGCAGTATAGTGTATTAATTATCCATAAATCAATATAATTATAAATAATTAGCAGTAATTAGTAAAAAGGTTATAAATTAATAAAAATTAGTAATAATAAGTGTAATTAGACGTAATTTGCAGTAATTAGTGATAATTAGTAATAATTAGTGGTAGTCAGTAAAAATTGGTGGTAATTAGTAAAAAATAGTGGTAATTAATAAAAATTAGCATTTTAATGTAACAATTAGAATTATTTAGTAAAAATTAGTAGTATAATGTATTAATTAGAAGTAATTAGTAAAAGTTAGCGATAAATCAATATAATTATAAAAACTTAGCAGTAATTAGTAAAAAATTGTTATAAAATAAAAAAATAGTAATTATTAGTGGTAATTAGCAGTACTTAGAAATAATTAGCGGTAATTAGTTATAATTATCAGTAATTAGTAAAAATTAATGGTAATTAGTAACGAATTACTAAAAAATAAACAAATTAGTAATAATAAGTGTTTATTAGGAATACATTGTAATAATTAGTGATAATAAGTAATAATTAGTGGTAATTAGTAATAATTTGCTGTAATTAGTAAAAATTAGCAATATAATGTATTAATTGGTGATAAACAAATATAATTATTAATAATTGGTTTTAATTAGTAAAAAAGTATTATAAATTAATCAAAATTAGTAATTATAAGTGACAATTAGTACTAATTAGTAATAATTATCAGTAATTTGTAAAAAATAGTGGTAATTAATAAAAATAAATGGTTATTAGTAAAAATTAATGGTAAATAGAAAAAATTAGCGGTAATTTGAGAGAATTAATATTATAATGTTTTAATTAGCGTTAATCAGTAATAATCAGTGATAAATCAATTTAATTATTAAAAATTAGTTGAAATTAGTAATATGTGATGATTTGCAGTAATTAATAATAATTAGTGGTAATTAGTAATAATTACTAGTAATTTGTAGAAATTTGTAGTAATTAGTAAAAATTAGCTGTAATTGGTAAATATTAGATGTAATTAGTAAAAAAGTGTTATAAATTAAAAAAATTTGACAATAATAAGTGGCAATTAGCAGAAATTACTAATAATTAGTGGTAATTAGTAATAATAACCTATAAATAGTAAAAATCAGCTGTAATTAGTAAAAATAGTGGTAATTAGTAAAAATTATTGGTAATTAGAAAAAATTTCATGTAATTTCTAAAGTTTTTTTATAAATTAATAAAAAATAGTTTTAATTATTAGAAAATAGCAGTAATTAGTAATAATTAGCGACAATTACTTATAATTAGAGGTAATTAGTAAAAATCAGCGGTAACTGGTAAAAAATAGTGGTGATTAGTAAAAATTAGTTGTATTATGTATTAATTTCTGATAATTAATAAATGTTTGTGATCAATTAATAAAATTGTTAAAAATTAGCAGTAATTAGTGAAAATCGTTTTAAACTAATAAAAAATTGTAATAATGAGTGATAATTAGTAGTATTTAGTAGTAATTTGTGGTAATTACTAAAAATTACAAATTATTATTAAAAATTATCAATAATTTGAAAAAATTATCTATAATTAGTAAAAATTAGAATTATTTAGTAAAAAATAGTGGACATTAGTAAAAATTAATGGTATTTATTAAAAAGTACCATTATAATGTATTAATTAGTTATAATTAGTAAAAATTAGCAATAAATCAATATGATTATTAAAAATTGTTTGTATTTAGTAAAAAATTATTACAAAGAAATAAAAATTAGTAAAAATTAGTAAAAATTAGTAATAATTAGTATTTATTTTTATAAAAAAATAAAGATTAGTACTGATTAGTGGTATATAATAATAATTAGCTGTAAATAGTTACAATTAGTTTTAATTAGTATTAATAATTATAAATTATTAGAAAAGTTTAAAAAATAGGTTGTTAATTTTTAGGCTACGATCGATAACAAATTTATACATACAGGGTTGACACAAATTAGTTATTTCTCATGGCCTAAAGATTTGAAATTCTTTGACTTACGCATTTTTAGTAATTTATAACATATTTTATTACCGTATAGTAATTTATAATTTTTTTTATTAATTTATAAAAAAAATCTATTAATAGTAGCAATAACTAGTAAAAATCAACAATAAATGGATAAAATAACAAATATTTATAAGTAAATTATGATTGTTTAATTTCTAATCTTTTTTTATCATCTTTTTATAATAGAAAATTAATCCTAAAATTTTTCTTATTTAATATTTTTTAGAGTAATATAGTGCAAGGAAGTCAAAAATAGTCTTGATTAAATGATCGTGATTGGATAATCCATCACAGGAATCCTATTGATTATGGTATAAATCTTGTATATATTGATTGTGTTGAAGATTTGTTTGGGTGTCCATTAACACCATGAAATCATTAATTATGATAATTATTTTTATAAAGGCATGTAATAATGATATATATTTTTCAATTAAAAATAAACTATGTTTAATTTTGAATAAGTTGTTTTTAGGTATTATATGGTTTTATTTAATAGTTACATTTCTAAAATTTATAATTTAAATTTGATAAAGTTAACTTGAATTTTTTTCATAATGATAACATTACAATTGGGTGATTTTTTGAAATTTTTTATAAAAAGGTCGATTTTTGAGTGAACAGTGAAAAGTAATTTTTTTAAAAGTACCAAAACTTTAATGAAATCATTATGATATAAGAATTAATTATAAATTTATAAAACATTTGGCATGAACATATATGTATTTATGGAGTAAACTAAAGGATTTTAAAATATTATGTTGAATTTACACACATATGTTTCCCGAGTCATATTGTATCCTAATAAAAACCCATTTTGATCATTATACTTTAATTAAGAATTAGAAATGATCAATTTAGTTTTGGATTTCATTGAAATTTAAAAAAAATTATTTTTTTTCTGAAAAAACAAATAAATTTATTAGGAATCATTACTATGAAATATATCTGTGCAATACATTTTTATGCTTAATGTTTTGCCTGAAAACTATTTTTGTTGTGTTTGGAATTATTTTATTAAAATTAATATTTTCAACCCCTAAAAATTTAATAATATAAAATTGTTTTCCAATTTGGAATCATCATGCTCACATTAGGTAATAAATTATCTTAAAAAAATAATTTATCATATTAAAAGTTAGTCACCACAGTAAGGGTTAAATATGGCAAAATAACTAAATTAAGGGATAAGGTAGAAAATTTCACAAAAAACAATCCATAAATGAGTGGATAGAAGATTTATATAGATACCTAATATCTTTCATCAATTTATATCTTTATTTTATCCATCCAATTAGAATGAAATCTAGTTTTTTATATTAAGAAACTAATATTACAAAAAATAACACCCCTCTCATCTATAAAGGGTCACCTCACCACCCCACTTCTCCTCGCAAAAAATACCTAGCTTGAATAAAATATATTAAAACCATTTTTTAAACCAATTTAACACATCTTATAGATTTGTATATCACTGTAATACCAATCAAATAAGGTTTAAGGAGTGGTTAATAGGAAGATATCAAAGAAAGAGGTAATATTTTTAATCACGTTCTTTCTCGTATCTTTCTTCTCCTACCACCTACAATTATATTATAATGATCCCAATATAATGGAATCAATATCATTAATATACAATAATTTTATTATTTTTTATGGTGAAAAAATTATCTACCTCCCTTTTATTGATTTGATAATGAAAATGTCAATCTTGCTATGTGTAGAGTACTGCCTCTATGACAGAAATATTTCATTTTTCATTAGCTCCTCAATTGGATGGTTTAAAAAATATTTGAATAAATAAATATGATATTTATAAAATTATTATAGTTACATAAATATATATTTCCCATTTTATTAATCATATTAATAATGAATTATTATCATAAAATTTAAATGTATAAAATGAGCATGCCTTGGCACTTTTCTTTATTGGGATCTATTTTAGAAAACCAATTGAGCTATATAATTTGTTTTCTATTAGAAAGATATGATATATGTATATATATAATATGTTTTTAGGGAATGATAACATTAATGTTTATCTTATTATTGAAATACTATATTTTTTTTGTTAAAAATTACGTTAGATAAACCCGCTCTAGGTTTCACATTTAATAATCATACCTAAAACTCACATGAAATGAACTTGTGACTTTATAAATAATTATGGAAGAGATATTAAAATACATTGAAAATTATATAGATAGTGAACTCATAACCATGAAATGATAACCTAAATAATTATTCTGAAACAAATATTTTCAATTAAATCTACTAACACTAATAATAAAAATTAATTAAAAATAGTTAATAACTACGTTATAAATGAACAAAAATATTAATTCATAATTTTTTAAATAATAAAAAGGCTTTAAAAATAATTTAATAGTTTTTATTATTTTATTATAAATGAGGTTATAACAGATCCGTCCAAGCATGAATCTAAGTTAAGGGTTTCTTAGTCTTAATTTCAAATCCTTCAGACATATTTCATTTTGCGCACCATGTTAAATTTTATATAGTTTTATTTCTACAACTCATGAATAACTTTTATTATATTTTTTATATAATTCATTGGATTAAAAAATTTAGATAAAATTATTTCTTCAAATTTATACTGATTCAAGTGTTATAGATTTTGTAAAGGTTCTATGTCTCAATTTCCATTTATTGAGACATATTTCAAGTTATGTACCTATTTTATTTTATTTTGTGTATACACAAAATCTTTGAAATATTATATCATTAATATGTTTATAGTCATTAGATTTTTTATTTCCATATTAAGTTACATATTTCATGTGGGTTTTGAATTTAAAATTTATAAGGGGTTTAAATTTAAATCATTTCATTAAAATTTATGAAGTCTTTTACCCAATTTTCCCTCCATATCTATACTCTTTATATTATTTCATAAATTTACTATTATATACTATATTGATTTTTTAATTTAATTTTTAAATATCTTTGACTTTGTTTATAATGTTTTTTAAGTGATTTTTTACCAGTTTCTTTATGGTGCAATTTATCTTTATTAATAAAAGTTTGTAAAGAATGTTTTTTAGTATTTACCTCCAGATCAAAATTTCAAGTAATAATATCCATTATTAGTAATGAATCTTCCTTTTCAAATTTATATAGTTTTCTAATGTAAATTATATTTCCATTATTATGTGATTTGTTTTAAAGTGTTTTCAAAGAAAATAATATTTCCTATTATTTTTATTTCATAAATATAAGTTCTTATAAATATTAGATAAAATGAATATTTTTATGTGTTTTATGATGGAAGTCAAATCCATTTGTTTTTATTCATTTTATTGTTATTGTATATTATATATGATGATGGGTGGGTCCAAATATCCCTTTAATGCTCTAGGTAATGATTAATTCCATAAGGAAATTATATTGGAATTAGCTAGTAAAGTTATTAAATTATAGTGTTGATTTTAAAGGTGATTGTAAGAGTGATATAAATATGATTATATAATTAACCTTTTTTATTATTAATATTTTTTCTTTTATTATTTCTTATGATAATGTTTTATTGAATTATTAATCTAAGAATTTGAAACATATATCTATTATATATTCATGGGTTTTGATTATTGATTCATGATTTCACACTCCTTTTTTTCATGAATTATGAAAATATTGATTCTATGACTCATGAATTATGTTCCATGCTTTATTGGGTATGATTTCCTTATTATTTCTTTATATAGCTTGATTATATTCTCATACCCACTTAAACATCTTATTTCCACTTTTGATCTTCTATTGTAAATGCCTATGTTTACCCTTACTAAGCATTTGAGATCACCAATCTTATGTTTCATTTCTCCAGGTTATGAATAAGAGTATTACATGTGATATGTATAGAATGGTATCATATGTGAAGATTTATTTTAAATCTGATTAAGAATTATTTTTAAATATAAAGTTCTTATTATTGTGTGAAAACGTCAATTGGGTGAGAAAGATTTGAGTTTTTTCATTTAAAGGATTTTTTTAATTTTCAAAAACTATAATCCTAAAAGGTACTGGGTATATAAGTGAAAAAATATTGGTTATTGATATTGTAATTATTTTTGGTTTAATTTGTGTTTTTTCATTTGGTAACTAATATATCATCTAATTTATTTGTTTTTTAGCACTGGATCTAAGTGTATGAGACCGATACATGACTTAAAATCAGCCTTTCTATTTCTCATTGTGGAGTAATATCTAAGTAACAGTTTTCTTAAATCTATCGGATTAGGGTTTATATCACTTGTTAAGGCCTATAGAAACCTTATAACTCTTAATCACCTATTTTATATTGATTATATTCTCATATTTTGTGATGTTGATTATAAGTCTCTTACTTATATCAAAAATATATTTTATCACTTTGAATCTATCTTGATATAATCCATTAGTTAGAAAAAATAAATTATTTTATATAGTAAGAATATGACTGCTTCAATGTTAAACTGAATTGATTCCATTCATGGTTTTGATAGGGATCGTTCCCATTTAATTAGCTGGAAACATCACACTTTTATAGAAAGAATCAAGTAATTATATATTGAATGGATTGTAACTAAAATCCGAAAGAATATTTCCAGCTATAAATGCAATTGTAGTTCATTAATAGGTCGTATTTTCCTTGTTAAATGTATTATTAATTCCTTTTTTATGTTCCCTTGGTTTGTTTGGTTGTATTTGTATTTAATAAGTGTCATTATGTATGTCTTGGTGAGTTTTGGGTGATGGATTGAGTATCCCCAAACCAAAGTAAGCTGAAGGTGATTCCATCATAAATATAAATGGGTAAAGAAGCTACCCTTCAATAAATGGATAGTTATATACAAGTGAGAATTAGTAAATATAATTATCCACAAGAAATTACTTATATAAAAGATAAGTGATGAAGGATGAGAAGTACTCTATACAAAATGTCATAGGATAATGAAAAGTTGAAAGTAGAACTTGCTATTGACATATACAAGAAAGATCGTATACCCTTAATTAAAAATATTGAAATTGATTCAATATGTCAAGGAATATTTGGATGGTTATGTAAAATATATCCTTATGAAATAAATATTTAATGATATTGATATCAGTGATTAAATAATTTCGAAAAAGGTTTAAGAAAGTTGAAGTTGAGGCTGAAATATTAAGGCATTGATCCGCTTGAGAATATTCTACATTGAGTATATATACTTCTAGGGTCCTTGGGAATGTTTTTTTAGTGTTAAATAAGGTTTTTTAATTTTCCAATGACATTTTAATGAGTTTTTAGATGGTTTGAGATGATTCAAAGTGAATCTGATCTTATTTGAATTGATCTACATTTTGGAGTTTTAGGATAAAAATTTATATGAACTAAAGAGAATATGGGTCATACAAAGTAGTGTATGATTCATTACTTACCCCATACGTGTCATTTTAGATGAAAATAAATGTGCATATTAGTCACCTAAATCCATGTATGATTCATTTATAAGATGCATATGAGTAATCTAATATAGTGTATGAGTAATTGGACTCAATTTAAGAGTCGTTTAGACTTATTTATGAGTCATTAAGACTTATATATGATTCAATATTTACTATATATTATTATTTTCACTTTGTACAAGAGATATATTTAGATCATGTATGGGTCATGACTTAAAATAATTTTTGAAAAATCAGCTTGGTGAAAATATAATTTCGATATTTTTAATCTGAAGAAGGAAATTAATTATTTTAATTCCAAAGTTTTTCTTAAGTGATCTAAACCTCATGATGCTATAATTATACATTATTTAATGATTATTTAAAGATAATGTGAATAATATGTATAAGGACCCGTCCTTAAAAAATTACTTAATCTTAAGATAAGTCAATAATTTGACTTTAATTTACATCGATAAACTTTTCAAGTTTAGAGTTTTAAATAATTAGGCCATTATTAATACTTATCATCCAATAATCATTCAAGAGGATACTATCAAAAAAAATATTTATTTTTTTACCAAAATAAACCATTAAAAACATGATTTCTTTTCTTGATAAAAATATTCTAGACTTATTATTTTATCTTACTCATCCTTATACCCATTGAAAACATTTTTAAAAATCTTGGGATGAGCACAAAATCTCAGTAAGGGATAAAATACGGAAATAAAACATTAGTCCATGAATATTTATAAACCCATGAATTTATAAGAATCATGAAAAACTTTATAGTAATCATAAACTATAAAGGTATCTTGTGGAATCCAAATCATATTTACTTTGTAGCTTTTACAGTCTCATAGGGAGTTACCTTCAAGGTTACATTTGGAATACCCATTATTGTATATTCCCTAAATTTATTAGGACAAACCTTAATGTTTACCACCGTCATGTTACCAAATTAATTAGAGAGTTATCATGGGCTCCCCCACCCTCAGTTTATACAAAACCACCAATATACATAAGTAATTCCGAAGAACCATAACATAATTAGAAAAAATGAACAAGCATAAAGGAAAAATAACATTTATAAATTACAATAACAATACATAATTTAGATATATTGATATAATAAGTCCATTATAAAAACCATTTTAAATACCAAAATTCCTAAAAATAGGAATATGCTATTTATTTTTCTTTTTAGAAACATTACAACTTGTCGAGGAATCCAAATATCAAATAATGATTATGGCGGCAGAAAGGCATTGTCGTAACGTACATTAAAAAGAAAAATTCCTCTTATCTTTTAGTAAAATGATTCATAAAAAATATACATTTTGAAAACCATATAATGAAATTAAGAATTCAAAAGGGTTGATTATACACCATATAAAAGAAGAACGTATATAAATAAAAATATGCCCCCAATGAAAGGAGATTGAGACGAAGTCCCTTACTTTGAGTCTGAATCGTTACATACAATCATTATGTTCGTAAATAATAAACATAGGGTAATTTATAATTTTTTATAGCCTTTATAAAATTTATGTAACACCCGAGATTTTTATGAGTAATATTTTGTTCAAAGAATCTTTCACTACACACTTTCTTGGCTTACTTTACACGTAATCGCGGCCTTCCTCGATAGCTTGCGTCGTACGCAATACAGAGTTTCACTAAACAATGATATGCTATTAAAATATTATTGAAACTAGCCGTTATGAATAGTAATAACCACTTTTTGAAATTTTATTAATTTTATTTTTCAAAATGGACTTCATTTTTGGATTCGGAATAACGAAATTAGCCTAGGGTGAAATTTTGGTATTTTTCCGAAAACTTTCAATTTTTGATGAATAGTAAAACCACTAAGTGGTAGGTTAAAAACTGAATTTTGCATAAAACTTAATTTTACCGCTTCTGTGAATGGAATTTCGAAAATCCGATAGACACGGTTGATATCAGTAAGTAAAATGTTGTTCAATGAGATAAAAATAATTTTTTGGTGAATAGTAACTTTTTACTTTTTTTACTGCGGTTAATAGTAAATAGGGTAACTAAGGGTAAATATGATATTACTATTACCATAACACATGTCCTAATTCTATTGGATAAGTGTAATTCGACCAAAAACAACCTTATGAATAAAATATGACCATTTGGCCCACTTGAGTTAGATTAGGACATTTATTATTAATTTATCTAAAGAAGGGTTAAAATAGTTAAAATCAATGTTTAATAAGTAAATCATTTTTAATATGGGGTTATACATAAGATAAATTCGACAATAAATATTCATTAGAAAGCTAAAAAGATTTCCTACATAATGGTATTTTATTTATAATTTTTAGACATTAAATAATTTAATTTAATTATGACACAACGATGATGCGATAATTATCTTATTTATGAAATATTGACATAATTGATGTTATAAACACCAAAATAAATGTAATTTGAGACATTTGATGAATTAAACTAATTTTCTAGGTTACTATGATATATTAGTGTTGATTTAATCAACTTAGTTCGAACATATAATTCTGTTACGACTTTCACAAAATTCATATATCAAATAGTGTCAAAATTGACACAAAATAGTTTTTAAATCAAATATTATATTATTAATTGGTTCGGACAAATGACTTAGATAAGGATATATATATTAATAATAAACAATTTGGGGTTCGTTTGGCATGTTATAGTAAGTGTATTAACCATATAGTGAAAGAAAACAAAAATACATGGTAAAAGTTAAATTATTTAACTTAGAGTTAAATCTAATTGATAAGGTTAAAATAATACCCTAAACTTGTCTAAATCCTATTGGTTGATAGGATTTCGACCCATACCCACTTTATCTTCAAAATAAGACCCTTTGGAACCATTATAAACCGATTTTGACTTTAATATAAAATAATATTTTGAGATATTCCTAAGGTGCCTCTCTCCTCCCTTATAAAAGGGCACCTCCTCCCCCTCCTCCTCACACCAATTTGAGAACTCAAGCTCAGACAACCCCTGCCATTTTCTCCTCTCCACTTCCCTAGAATAATCCTAGAGGTCCTGGACTTCTTCAAAGACCAATCCTAGTTCCCTAAGTGGAGGATTCAAAGAAGCGTTCCAAAGAAGAGGTAATATCCATTACCGATCTTTTCAATTTCTTTCTTCTTCAACTTCTTCTTCTTTAGTTGTTTCATTATAAAGTAATAACATCAGTATTACTTACATACTGATATGTTATTATAAATATGAAGCAACCCTAATTCACCTTCTATCCATCCTACGGAAAAATGAAATCACCGCGCGTGCGTACGTACGGAATACCGTCTCCACGCCGTGGTGTAATCTATTTTCCACCATCACCTTACAAGGATGGGTATAATGGTGTAATGAGTAACTATTTATGATTATTATAAAGTAATATTGATACTGAAATAATATATATATACTCCAATACAATTTCACAATCATAGGAACGATATGATCACTCGTGCGTACGTACGGAATACCGTCTCCATGATGTGATGCGACTCGTTCTACATGATCATCATTACATAGTAATTATATAAATGAATTGAATGAATAAATATGATATATGTTACAATAATACCATTCTGGATATAAGGTATCTATAACCTTAAAAGAAGAATAAGAATTTATTCGGCAAAACACGCATAAGAACAAAAGGCAATAAAGACCCGAGTAACAAGTAACAATGAAATATTACTAAAAAGAAGCTAAGAATATGACCATGTATGATATCATATCAATATGTATGATTATGGAATAAGTCAATAACATTATTTAAACCATTATACAGGAGCTTCGGACACGTACAAAGAAAATCGGACCTAAGGTAAGGGAAATATCACAATCTCATTTTTATCCGAGATTGTTTATTCGTAAGTATTTACTGGGGTGTATTTTATCATCCACATCCATGTTTCATCAATATGTAATATTATTTCCATCCAACTACAATTGTTTAAATCCATTTTTACCCTTCGATGAGTTTTTAGTAATATGTATGAAAGGAATCTTTTGTCGTTTTTCGTACGAGGTACTTTTTGACTTTTCCGACAAAAGTACGAAGAATGTTTTTTTAACTTATACGGCATGAATGGATTTTTAAAACATTATTTCCAAGAAAATTCCATTAAAAGTTTTCAAGTTTATTTTTAATCAACTTCTTTTATTTTATAGTCGTATGACATGTTATGAAAGGAAAAATGGTTTTGAAGTAGAAAGGATATTTTCCTCAAGAATGGAGTTCAAGTATTTTATCAAAATTATTTTCCATCTAAGATAATAAAAGGGTTCTGTTTTTATCCCTATCATTACATTGGTTTGATTATGTTGTGATGGAAATATTTTTATGAATTCCTTTATCTTATATGAATTGTTTTATGATGTCATGTTGTTTAAGAATCCCATTTTTATTACATGGGTTACGCTATGATGTATGGTTTATGATTATGTGGCACACATAAGAAAGGATTCATTATAAGATGGGTGGGACCTATATCTCCCTCCAATTCATTGGGAAATGATTTTATATCTCATGAGATAGACATGGCTGGAACGGTAGGTTATACCGGTTCAATGAAACAGGACTGGAACGAGGGTGACTCGGTTCAGAAAGGGACTTTGTCCACTAAGATAGTCTTGGAAATGAGTCATGACTAACAAGAAATGATTTTCCATGATTATGTGTGCATGCCACAAAGTTTCAAGTTTTATGTTATGATTATGGGGATCTCATTTTCACTTCTATGATTTATTCCATGTTAAGATATTATGATCTCTTTTGCAGGATATGATTTTCAAAAAGATATGATATGATTTTTATTTCCTTTATTTGCCCTTGCTGAGCATTTGAGCTCACCCTTTTATGTTTTCTTTTCCCCAGGTCAGGAAGATGGATATTAAGTCGAATATGCTAAAAGGGACCCTAGATATGATAAATGGGAGACACTGTAGAAGATTTATGAACCAGTTGTTTATGTTTCCCAGTTTCTAAAGACACTATACCTATACGGTCCTTTGTGGTTTTGTCATATGTTGTGATAAGTGTGCTTCAATTTTGAAGTATTAACAATGTATGTAAAGTATGGGTCATTATAGTTGGTATCAGAGGAAAGGTATAGTCAACCTTTGGAAACTAGGATGTGAAAGCCTTAGTAAGAACCCTAAGGATAAGTCTATGAATAGAACACAATCTTAGTGTTTTAGAAATGGCCTTGAATACCCTAGGATAAGACCTTAAGTGTGAAATTTTATCCTTGATTATGTGGTTTCCCTATTATAATTAGTGTTGCTCACACTATTCTTGTTGGTTTTAGTCAATGGCTGGAACCCGAAGGAACCGTGTTAATGCGGAATGTGATGGGCAATGCAATGATTGTCCCCCTGAGCAACCAAACGATATGGGAGATGGAATGAAAAATCTTGTAGCCATGCTCACACAACTTTCTCAAGCTATGAATCATGCAGGACTTCCAAACGAGCAAATGAAGGAGCAACATTTTGTTGAATCCTTCATGAGGCAGCGTCCACCTTCTTTCAGTGGGTCTTCTGATCCATTAGTTGCTGAACAATGGATTAGTACTACTGAAAAGATATTTTCAATTCTTCAATGTTCTGAACATGATAAAGTCATCCTAGCAGCTTATCGTTTGGAAGGAGATGCTGATCAATGGTGGAATCTTATTAAGAATATGAGGCAAAGGGATGAAATTGAGTCTATGGAATGGGACGAGTTCAAGAACTTATTTTTTAATTAGTACTTCCCTCGTATTCTCCGAACAAAGATGGAGAAAGAGTTTCTTGAACTAAAGCAAAGGGATGATGAATCTGTTGGTACCTATGAAGAAAATTTTACAAGACTTGAAAGGTAAGCTTCTAGTATTATTATCCAACCTGAGAGTAAGATCGATCGATTCTTTAGTGGCTTAAAACCAAGTCTTCGAAGGGCGTTAGCCATAAGGGACTTCAATAGCTACGAGGAAATCGTTCGATGTGCTCTCAAAGTCAAGATGGAGATTGGAGTAACCCATCAGTCACATGGGTTTGATAAGAAGAGGAAGATGTAATTCAAAGGAAAATCTAAAGAGAACACTGAAAAGAAGATGAGATTTCCCTTATGCTCAAAGTGTGGAAAGAAACATGGAGGGATTTGTCTTAAAGGGACAAGTAAATGTTTCAAATGGGGAAAGAAAGGTCATCGGGCATTTGAATGCCGCGATAATGGGAAGAAGATGTCTAATGATGCAAACAAAGGAAGGGATACACAGAATGAACCTACTACACTTCAATGTTTCAAGTGCAAGGAGATGGGGCATTATGCCAATCAATGCCCAAATCCAAGGGTTGATGATGATGGTCGACATCAACAAAATCTTAAGGCTAAAGACAAAGGAAAGTCACATGCAATTTCTATCAGCGATGTGGAGTACGATAACGAAGTGGTGAAAGGTACACTTACCATCCACTCTAAAGTAGCAAATGTTTTATTTGATTCTGGATCCACCCACTCTTTTATTTCTGAAAAATTTTCTAAGGGTATCACCGTATTACCTCAACAATTAGATGTTGAGTTAGCTGTGACAACACCTAATGGAACAACAGTCGCATCAAAAGTTTATAATTCTTCTCCGATCGAAGTTTGTGGGAAAGTGCTTCCTGCAAATCTTGTGATCCTTCCTTTAGTGGAATTTGATGTGATTCTTGGCATGGATTGGATTTCTCTACATGGAGCTCATATCAATTTCCAAAGAAGGGAAGTCACATTTCATATTCCAGATCAATCTACGATCGTCTATCGATGCAACGATGAATATAACCTTCCAGTGGAAATTCCTTCCATCTTATGGGTCTTGATTCCACTTAATGAAGGTTATTTATCTCAAATGGTTGGTGAGAAACTTACGATTAAGAATATGCCCATCGTACGGGAGTTTGATGATGTATTTCCGGAGGAATTATCGGGTCTTCCACCAAATCGTGAAGTTTAGTTTTCAATAGAACTCGTACCGGGTGCTTTGCCTATTTCAAAGACACCTTATAGAATGGCCCCAATTGAGTTGCAGGAATTGAAGAAGCAACTCCAAGAGAATCTTGATAAGGGATTCATATGCCCTAGTGCGTCACCTAGGGGAGCACCTGTTCTATTTGTTAAGAATAAAGATGGATCAATGAGACTCTGCATTGATTATCGAGAACTTAACAAGATCACTATCAAGAACAAATATCCTCTCCCACGCATTGATGACTTATTTGACCAACTACGCGGAGCTCAATACCTTTCCAAGATTGATCTTCGTTCAGGGTATCATCAATTAAGGGTCAAAAGGGAGGATATACCAAAGACGGCTTTCCGTACAAGGTATGGACACTATGAATTTATAGTGATCCCATTTGGTCTTACTAATGCCCCTGCTATCTTCATGGATCTAATGAATAGAGTCTTTAGAGACTATCTTGATCAATTTGTGGTAGTATTTATAGATGATATTCTTGTCTATTCAAAGAGCAAGGAAGAGAATGAAGATCACTTGATAATTATATTGAAGACCCTGAGAAAGGAGAAGCTTTATGCCAAATTTACCAAGTGTGAATTTTGGCTTCAAAAATTTGCATTTTTGGGTCACATAATCTCAAAAGAGGGGATATCTGTGGATCCAGCAAAAACAGAGGTTATTGAAAGATGGTCAAGACCAACAACAGTAACTGAGATCTGAAGTTTTCTTGGTTTGGCTGGATATTATCGACATTTTGTAAAAGATTTTTCACGATTATCTAATCCACTCCCCAAGTTGACTCAGAAAGGAGTTAAGTTTGTTTAGACAGAGGAATGTGAAGAGAATTTCAAGGAGTTGAAAAGAAGGTTATCCAGTGCACCTGTGCTCGCACTGCCTTGTAGTGGAGAAATGTTTGTGATCTACAGTGATGCATCCAAGAAGGGATTGGGGTGTGTTATTATGCAAAATGATATGGTGATAGCTTATGCCTCACGACAGTTGAAAATCCATGAGCAAAATTACCCAACACATGATTTGGAGTTGGCTGCGGTAATCTTTGCATTAAAGATTTGGAGTCATTACCTTTATGGTGAAAGGTGTGATATTTATACTGATCATAAAAGTTTAAAGTATATTTTCACACAAAAGGAGTTGAATATGCGTCAAAGAAGATGGTTGGAGCTGATTAAGGATTACGACTGCTCAATCCATTACCACCTTGGGAAAGCAAACAAGGTGGCAGATGCATTAAGTCGACAAGACCATGCTAGTTTATCCATGATGAGGATCACAAAAGATCCAATATTTATGGATTTACAAAGGATAGATCTTGGAATTATAATGGAAGAGGAAAAATCTTATCTTTCTCAAATGAATGTTCAACCATCTATACATGTGAAGATTAAAGAGGCACATAAAGAAGATGTCGAGTTACAAAAGAAGGTGAGAAATGTTCCTGAATTTAACCTTGATTGTGATGGGATAATAAAGTTCAGGAATCGGGTTTGTGTTCCTCCCATCCCCGAATTAAAGAAGGAGCTGCTGGATGAGGCTCATAGTTCATTATTATCTATTCATCCTGGAAGCACGAAGATGTATAGGGACCTGAAAGAGTACTTCTGGTGGGATGGCATGAAAAGAGATGTTGCTGAATATGTCTCTTGATGCTTGGTTTGTCAAGAAGTTAAAGCTGAGAGACAGAATTCTAAGGGGATGTTACAACCATTACCCATACCCTAATGGAAATGGGAAAACATCACTATGGACTTTGTCACAGGACGTCCTAAAACATCCAAAGGCAATAATGCTATTTGGGTCATAGTTGATCGTCTTACAAAGTCTGCACACTTCATTGCTATTAGAGAGGATTTCTCTCTAGATCAGCTTGCCAGGATATATGTAAAGGATGTGGTAAGATTGCATGGAGTACCACTTTCTATTATATCTGATCGGGATCCGAGATTTACCTCGAAGTTCTGGCGAAGTCTTCAGCATACTCTGGATACAGAGTTGAGTTTCAGCACTTCTTATCATCCCCAGACAGACGGTCAGTCTGAGAGAACAATTCAAACCCTAGAAGATATGTTGAGAGCTTGCTCTATGGATTTCAAAGGAGGTTGGGATCAACACCTACCTTTGGTGGAATTTTCTTATAATAATAGATTTCACTCCAGTATTCAGATGGCTCCTTATGAAGCTCTCTATGGAAAGAAATGCAGGACTCCAACTTGCTGGGATAAAGTTGGGGAAAGAAAGCTATTAGGACCTGATCTCGTTGATGAAATGGCAGAAAAGGTCAGATCTATTCAACAACACATAAGAGCAGCTCAGAGTCGACAGAAAATTTATGCCGACAACCGAAGAAAAGACCTAGAGTTTTAAGTGGGTGATAAAGTGTTCTTACGAATATCTCCCTGGAAGAGGGTTATGAGATTTGGAAAGAAGGGGAAGTTGAGCCCTAGATATATTAGTCCTTTTGAAATACTAGATCGTGTTGGAAAGGTATCTTACCGATTGGCGCTTCCACCGAATCTCTCTCAAGTTCACGATGTGTTCCATGTATCTCTCCTGAGAAAGTACATACCTGATCCTTCACATGTACTCAACTCAGAAGTTGTACCGCTAGAGCAAGATCTTTCTTATGAAGAACAGCCGATAGAGATTCTGGATCGTAGCGAAAATGTCCTACGAAACAAGACCACTCGATTGGTGAAAGTTTTATGGAGGAACCACCAATTAGAAGAAGCTACATGGGAGCTTGAGGATATGATGAGGGATAAGTATCCTCATCTGTTTGTTACAAAGTGACGAATTTCGAGGGAGAAATTCTTTTTAAGGGGGGTAGAATGTAACACCTGAGATTTTTATGAGTAATATTTTGTTCAAAGTAATATTTCACTACACACTTGCTTGGCTTACTTTACACGCAATCACGACCTTCCTCGATAGCTTGCGTCGTACGCAATACCGAGTTTCACTAAACAACGATATGCTATTAAAATATTATTAAAACTAGCCGTTATGAATAGTAATAACCACCTTTTGAAATTTTATAAATTTTATTTTTCAAAATGGACTTCATTTTTGGATTCGGAATACCGAAATTATCCTAGGGTGAAATTTTGGTATTTTTCTGAAAACTTTCAATTTTTGATGAATAGTAAAACCACTAAGTGGTAGGTTAAAAACTGAATTTTGCATAAAACTTAATTTTACCGCTTCTGTGAATGGAATTTCAAAAATCTGACAGACATGGTTGATATCAGTAAGTAAAATGTGGTTCAATGAGATAAAAATAATTTTTTGGTGAATAGTAACTTTTTACTTTTTTTTACTGCGGTTAATAGTAAATAGGGTAACTAAGGGTAAATATAATATTACTATTACCCTAACACATGTCCTAATTCTATTGGATAAGTGTAATTCGACCAAAAACAACCTTATGAATAAAATATGACCATTTAGGCCCACTTGAGTTAGATTAGGACATTTATTATTAATTTATTTAAAGAAGGGTTAAAATAGTTAAAATAAATGTTTAATAAGTAAATAATTTTTAATATGGGGTTATACATAAGATAAATTCGACAATAAATATTCATTAGAAAGCTAAAAAGATTTCATACATAATGGTATTTTATTTATAATTTTTAGACATTAAATAATTTAATTTTATTAGGACACAACGATGATGCAGTAATTATCTTATTTATGAAATATTGACATAATTGATGTTATAAACACCAAAATAAATGTAATTTGAGACTTTTTATGAATTAAACTAATTTTCTAGGTTACTATGATATATTAGTGTTGATTTAATCATCTTGGTTCGAACATATAATTCTGTTATGACTTTCACAAAAATCATATATCAAATAGTGTCAAAATTGACACAAAATAGTTTTTAAATCAAATATTATATTATTAATTGGTTCGGCCAAATGACTTAGATAAGGATATATATATTAATAATAAACAATTTGGGGTTCGTTTGGCATGTTATAGTAAGTGTATTAACCATATAGTGAAAGAAAACAAAAAGACATGGTAAAAGTTAAATTATTTAACTTAGAGTTAAATCTAATCGATAAGGTTAAAATAATACCCTAAACTTGTCTAAATCCTATTGGTTGATAGGATTTAGACCCATACCCACTTTATCTTCGAAATAAGACCCTTTGGAACCATTATAAACCGATTTTGACTTTAATATAAAATAATATTTTGAGATATTCCTAAGGTGCCCCTCTCCTCCCTTATAAAAGGGCACCTCCTCCCCCTCCTCCTCACACGAATTTGAGCACTCAATCTCAGCCAACCCCTGCCATTTTCTCCTCTCCACTTCCCTAGAATAATCCTAGAGGTCCTGGTCTTCTTCAAAGACCAATCTTAGTTCCCTAAGTGGAGGATTCAAAGAAGCGTTCCAAAGAAGAGGTAATATCCATTACCGATCTTTTAAATTTCTTTCTTCTTCAACTTCTTCTTCTTTTGCTGTTTCATTATAAAGTAATAACATCAGTATTTCTTAAATACTGATATGTTATTATAAATATGAAGCAACCCTAATTCACCTTCTATCCATCCTACGGAAAAATGAAATCACCGCGCGTGCGTACGTACGGAATACCGTCTCCACGCCGTGGTGTAATCTATTTTCCACCATAACCTTACAAGGATGGGTATAATGGTGTAATGAGTAACTATTTATGATTATTATAAAGTAATATTGATACTGAAATAATATATATATACTCCAATACAATTTCACAATCATAGGAACGATATGATCACTCGTGCGTACGTACGGAATACCGTCTCCATGATGTGATGCGACTCGTTCTACATGATCATCATTACATAGTAATTATATAAATGAATTGAATGAATAAATATGATATATGTTACACTATTACCATTCTGGATATAAGGTATATATAACCTTAAAAGAATAATAAGAATTTATTCGTCAAAACACGCATAAGAACAAAAGGCAATAAAGACCTGAGTAACAAGTAACAATGAAATATTACTAACAAGAAGCTAAGAATATGACCATATATGATATCATATCAATATGTATGATTATGGAATAATTCAATAACATTATTTAAACCATTATATAGGAGATTTGGACACGTACAAAGCAAATTGGACCTAAGGTAAGGGAAATATCACAATCTCATTTTTATCCGAGATTGTTTATTCTTAAATATTTACTGGGGTGTATTTTATCATCCACATCCATGTTTCATCAATATGTAATGTTATTTCCATCCACCTACAATTGTTTAAATCCATTTTTACCCTTCGGTGAGTTTTTAGTAATATGTATGAAAGGAATCTTTTGTCGTTTTTCGTACGAGGTACTTTTTGACTTTTCCGACAAAAGTACGAAGAATGTTTTTTTTAACTTATACGGCATGAATGGATTTTTAAAACATTATTTCCAAGAAACTTCCTTTACAAGTTTTCAAGTTTATTTTTAATCAACTTCTTTTATTTTAAAGTCGTATGACATGTTATGAAAGGAAAAATGTTTTTGAAGTAGAAAGGATATTTTCCTCAAGAATGGAGTTCAAGTATTTTATGAAAATTATTTTCCATCTAAGATAATAAAAGGATTCTGTTTTTATCCCTATTATTACATTGGTTTGATTATGTTTTGATGGAAATATTTTTATTAATTCCTTTATCTTATATTAATTGTTTTATTATGTCATGTTGTTTAAGAATCCCATTTTTATTACATGGGTTATGCTATGATGTATGGTTTATGATTATGTGGCACACATAAGAAAGGATTAATTATAAGATGGGTGGGACCTATATCTCCCTCCAATGCAATGGGTAAAGATTTTATATCTCATGAGATAGACATGGCTGGAATGGTAGGTTATACCGGTTCAGTGAAACAGGACTAGAACGAGGGTGACTCGGTTCAGAAAGGGACTTTGTCCACTAAGATAGTCTTGGCAATGAGTCATGACTAACAAGAAATGATTTTCCATGATTATGTGTGCATGCCACAAAGTTTCAAGTTTTATGTTATGATTATGGGGATCTCATTTTCACTTCTATGATTTATTCCATGTTAAGATATTATGATCTCTTTTGCAGGATATGATTTTCAAAAAGATATGATATGATTTTTATTTCCTTTATTTGCCCTTGCTGAGCATTTGAGCTCACCCTTTTATGTTTTCTTTTCACCAGGTCAGGAAGATGGATATTAAGTAGAATATTCTAAAAGGGACCCTAGATATGATAAATGGGAGACACTGTAGAATATTTATGAACCAGTTGTTTATGTTTCCCAGTTTCTAAAGACACTATACCTATACGGTCCTTTGTGGTTTTGTCATATGTTGTAATAAGTGTGCTTAAATTTTGAAGTATTAACAATGTATGTAAAGTATGGGTCGTTATAATTTATTATTCCTTTTAAACCACTTATTACCATTTTATAAAAATTATATTATTATTTATGTTCATATCGGTTATTTTTCGATATTCGATACTTGAGTCGAAAATGAACTTGTTTCGATGTAAATTGTCTATGCGGTAAAAATTACATCATCTCCAGAATAGTATTCATGATATAAATATCATATATATCCTGTATATATGTATTTATAATAGTCTATCACATTTGGAGATAATAAATGAAATGCCCTATTCATGGAGACAGTAGGCCGTACGTACGCATGAACACTACTTTTCTTTGTTTTTCATATTAAAGGAATGAGTATTAAATAATACATATGGATATTATAATTATAGTATAATATATATGTTATATATGTTACATAAGTTCATTAACACCATCCCTTATATGTTTCATTTATGGCATGAACGAGTCCCATCACTTTGAGGGGGTGGTAGTCCACACTTCCTCAAATGAGATTATCGTATGTACACATTATGGAAAGAATAAATTTATGTTTTAAATAAAAATTACATAAGAATAGAGACAATATAAATATAATATATATCATATAAAAAAACCATTCCATCATAATGGCCACCATGATAGGTGGTAATAGAAAATTGACCAATGTCTTTTCGTGAGACAGTAGTTCGCCATACACATAAACAGTTTGTTATATATCCATTAGATGGAGGGGTATGTAAGTGTAGGTTGAAAACTTTTCATAAACACATCCTAGTATATTGATAATACTGTTTTTTAAAATAATTTAATTAAAATATGTTAGGGGGTTGGAGAAGGAAAATACATGAAAGGAGTTTGAGAGAAGACGTTACCTCTAAATCATGTAACTCCTTTTCATTTGAGCCAAAAGGATTTATGGAATTGACTTATTCTCAAGGTAAGAATTATAGGATGAAGGGAGGGATATTGGATGCTTATTTTAGCAGAATTTGGATGGTTAAAGGGTTTTTAGACATGTGAGTAAGTAGGTAGAGGTGGTTGCATTTTATAAGAGGGAGGAGGGGTACTTTAGGAAAGTATTGAAATATTATTTTATTATAAATTTTATTTTCGAATTATAATAGTTAAAAAGTAATATATTTAAATGATAAGATGATTATGGGTATAAATCCTCTCAAACAATAGGTTTTAGACATTTTTTGGTCACAAATTTAACCTTATCTTTTGGCTTGAACCCTTAGTTAAATAAATTAACAATTACCATGTCTTCTTGTATTTTGACACGATATGGTTAATATGTTTACTATAGAATGACAAGAGAACAAAAATTGGATAATTAATGAAATTTTTAGCATTATATAATTCATTTGGCCAAATCTAAAATTTTTATGACTGTTATATTATTTAATAAACTAGTATTTGTTTTAAAAAACTAATTTATGTCAATTTTGAGACTATTTAGTAATTGATTTTTGTTGAAGTCATAAAAACATGATTAATTTGAAAAAATACATTAACTAAAATATAATATGTCATAATAATCCATAAAATTTTTATATAGAATAAAAATGTTCTAATTTCATTTATTTTAATTTTTATAATAACATTTATTTGAATCCTTAATTAATAAGGTAATCACTACATCATCATTGTGTCATAAATAAATAAATAAATTTATTATCTAGAAATTATAAATAAAATAACATGATTTTGGTAATATTTTTATATTTCTAATTATTATTTATAGTCAAAGAGATAAATTATATATCTCTATATTAAAATTGTTTTAGTGAAAGACACATGTTTATGTTATATTTCCCTTTAAATTATATTAATTATCATAACATGTCATTATCACAACAAAGTGGCTCCATGTCATTCTAAAATCAACCCATGGATGATCATGGTCGCCCATATACCATACAATAGAATTATAAAACATTTTACGGTAGTTTTATTATTATTATAATATTACTTTTTACCCTTATTTACCTGATTTACCCTTTAACCAAGGTAAATAAAAATATTTATTGAGGATACTATTCATAATGTCAAAAAATAAAAGGTACCAATTTACACAATTTGTACCTTATGATTCAAAATATGGAATCCATTTTTCTAAATTCGAAACACCTAATTGGATGAAATTAATTTAAAATTAATTCGCATTATCGAAACCAGAAATGGGTTTTTAAGAAGTAAAAACTATCAAAAGATTGAAACATGTTTATAACAAATTTCAATGTGAAATTAATTAAAATGAGAAAAATTGGATTAAATGATAAAAAAATAATCCAATTAAACATAAAAAACAATTAAATGTATAATATAACTATATAAATAAACAATAATAAAAGGTTTTTTTGAATTAAAATGCAGTATTTTTTACTATTCATTAAAATATGAATTTTATCAGAAAATTACCAAAATTTCAACCTAGGTAAATTTTTTTGTCCCACTTCCCAATAAAAAGTTTATATTATCAAATGGATCTTATAAAAGTTACAAAAACTATTTTTAGAAAGGGTTCTCCATCAAAATGTGGTAAAACTACCTTTTAAAAAAAATTAGAGTATTTTATGCTTAAAGTTATATTAATTCTCATTTTAAGCCACTAAAATTCATTGGATAAATGTGAAAACATTTATAAAATATGTAAAATTATAATATATTTTATTTTTTTCATTCCCACTAATAAAAAGACTAGGCATTATCTTTCATTTAGAATAATAATAATATTATTCTATTATTTTTTGGTATAACTCATTATTGTGTGGAATGTAAGATTTAGGAGAACCCATTATTGTGTGTTGGGTACACTATCGTACTTAGTGTCCCCTTTAAACTAAAATTAATATTTAATTCAAAAATATTAATAGATATAAAAATGTATTATTTTATAAATACCTCAGATGTTATATTCTTCCCCCTTTTGGAAATTGTGTCCTATCAATTTTATTCAATTATCAAATAAGTGGGGGTATTTATCCCTCATATCATTATAATATTCCCATGTTACCTCTTCAACCATATGGTCTTTAAATAAAATCCTTTACCCGATGAATAAAATTATTCTGAAACACCTGCTCTCTTTAGTCAAGAGTATGTACTTGCTATTTCTCATAAGAAATATTCTCTTCCAACTGAACTGTCTCTCGACTCAAAACATGAGATGGATCTACCATGTACTTTCATAACATTGAAACATGAAAAACATTGGGTACCTAGGATAAACATAGAGGTAAATCCACTATAAAATAAAATGATCTGACTTTCTTTTGTATTTCATAGGGTTCAATGAATGACCTACTGAACTTTCCTTTCTTACCAAAACACATGAAACATTACCATGGAGAAAATTTAGGAAAGACATGATCACCTACCTCAAAAGGAATATCCTTTTTCCTATCATTCGAATAAATTTACTACCTACTTTAAGCTATCCTCATGTTATTCTGAATCAATTAATCTTTTTATGCCATATCTACCACTAATTTTGGCCCCATAAACTTCCTTTCACCTACTAAATCCCAAAAATCTATAGTTCAAGACCTTTTTTTATATAATGATTCAAAGAGTTCCATCTATATATTGGAATGAAAACTATTATTATAAGAAAAATCAACTAAATAAAGATGTTGGTCCCAAAATCCCAGGTAATACATTTAATAAGAACATAGAATATCCTATAAGGTCTGAATTGTTTGTTATGACTACCCATCTGATTGAGGATGAAAAGATGTTCTCAAATTTAATTCAGTTCCCAATGACTTCAGAAGACCTTTCCAAAAGTTATAAGTGAACCTGGGATCACGATCAGATAAAATAGAGAGGGGAACTCCATGTGACATGAATATTTTTTTAAGATACAACCAAGAAAGTTTATCAAGATACAGAGTATCTAGAATAGGAAGAAAATGGGATGATTTAGTTAATTGGTCAAAAATTACCCAGATTTTATTGTTACATCAAGAAGTATTTGGTAATCCCACTATGAATTCCATGGAAACATTTTCCGATTATAACTATGATACTGGAAAAGGTTGAATCATCCCCTTTGGAAATTTTCATTCTTCTTTCACTTGATTACAATTCAAACACTTCATAGTAAAGTCAACAATATATCTTTTTATTCCATCCCACCAGTAATACTCCTAAATATCTTTGTAAATTTTATTACTACCATGATGTACTGGAAACAAAGAACTATGGGCTTCACATAATAACTATTTCTTCAACTATGAATCACAAGGCACACATAATCTTTTTAAAAATCACAAAACACATTCTTTATCAGTTTTAAATTCAGGTAAATTACACTTTGGGACCAATTATAAGTTTTTCTACAACTCACTGTCTTCCTTTTGCACTTGATTTATTCGATATCCTAGAGATTATTAAACTGAAACCTGAAACAAAATAGAATAATTTTCTACACCAAAAACTTCCATGCCAAATTTGATCAAATAATTAATCAATGTCTCACATTCCAAATGTGACATGGTTAGCGTAGCTTTAATTTTATGACTCAAAGAATCAGCCTCTTTGTTCAATTTTCTAGGATGGTAATGAACCATGTAATATTAATACTTGATTAATTTAATCCATATTCTCTATCTAATGTTCAATTCTTTCTGAGTTAATATATACTTTAAACTTTTATGGTCAGTATATATTTGACATTTTACTCCATACAGATGATGCCTCCAAATTTTTAAAGCAATAACAACAGTAGATAATTTCAAATCTTGTGTAGGGTAATTTAACTAATGACTTTTCAACTGAAGTGAAACATAATAAATTAACTAATCAATCTGCATTAGGACACAACCAAGTCCTTTCCATGAAGCATCATTATAGATAAAAAATTCACCATTTCTAAGTGGTAGTGACAAAACTGTCCTATTCACTAATATTATTTAAATTTATGAAAACATTCATTACATTATTTTGTCTAGATGAACTTAACACATTTTTCTGTTAACTTATTCATTGGGCAAGATAACCATAAAAAATGTTCAATAAACCTCTGGTTGCTAAACCAATGAAACTGTAAATCTTAGTTATATTTGGGGGTCTTGGCCATTTTTCAACAAATTTTCTTTTACCAGGATCAATAATTATTCCGTCTTTGGAAACAATGTGACCAAGGAATGAATTTTTTTAACCAATACTCGCACTTATTGAATTTCACAATCATTTTCTTTTTGTTTAAATATTTCAAGATAAAATTTAAATGACTTTGATGATCCTCTTAACTTTTAGTATATTCCCAAATATCATCAATAAACACAACAAAAAACTTATCCTAAACCTCATGGACAATTATATTCATAAGAACCATGAATACAATTAGTGCATTATTCAACCCAAAAGGCATAAATAAAAAGTCATTATGGACATATCTATTATGAAACATGGTGTTAGTATTGTCTACTTCCTTTACATTCAAATGATGGTGTACCGACCTCAAGTCAATATTCGAAAAATATTGAGCTCCCTGGAGATGATGAAACAAATCATCGATATGTGGAAAATGATACTTGTTCTTAACAGTGATGTTTTTAAGGTTCTATTATCAATTCAAAGACTCATTGAACCATATTTCTATTTAACAAATAAGATCGGGGAACCCCATAGTGATATTCTAGGTCGAATGAAACAATTATCTAATAACTCCTTCAATTGCTTATTTAAATATGAAATTTAAATTTGATCCATTCAATAAGGGGGTTTTGAAATTTAATTAGCATCAGGAACCAAATCAACAATAAATTCAAATTCTTGATCAGGTATTATACAAGGAAACTCATCCGAAAAAACACCATGATACTCATTTACCACTGGCACACCATTAATTTGAATTGTTCATTTATTTTCAACAATATGTGAAAGGTAATATTAATTTACATCTTTTACTAGTTTCTTAGTTTCTTGATATATTATCAATAGTAAGGGTTCATTCTTGTTGACGAAATGAAATTATTTTTTAAAAAACCCCTCTGTAGTAAATATTAGCATAATAAACAGAAAGACAATCTATACCCAAAATAACAACAAACTATACGAGAGGGAAAATAATAAGGTTTTTAGGTATATTATTTCCCTAGATAAAGATAGGAAGGTTCTTATTACTTTATTTTGTCTCAACATTTCCCGTAGGTGTTTTTACCACCTGTTCAAGATTCATTTCTTCAGATGGAATTCACAATTTACTAGAAAAATATCTTATAAATGAAAGAATGTGTAGTCCCAAAATCAAACAACACATTGGAGTAATCTCAATAAATAAAAGTTCTCCTAATACTAATTCATTTTATGGGCCACCACCTACTGAAGTAGTTTCAAACGATTCACCACCCATTTCTACTATTAGTTTAGATGATTTCCATCATTTGAGTTCTTCACCGGACACTCATTTTCATAATGACCCATCTCATTTCATTTAAATTTTTTTACTAATTTTAAATCATATTTTTTTCTTACCACTACCCTGATCTTTTTCAGTGTAATTAAGAGCCTTATGTATAATTTTACCTCATCTAAAGAACTTACCAGAATTCAAAAGGAGTTCTCCAGTGTGCTTTTTACCAAAATTATAAAAAATTGTAAACTTAACTTTCTTACTATCATAATTTTTTGAAGAGTTTTTCCCTTTTGTATGCCACATCAACCTCTTACACTATTGTTTTTCCAAGAACACTTGATCACCAAAAAACTTCATTTCAACATTCTCTTCACATCAAAAAAGTTTTTCATAACTTTTGAACTCATAAGAAGCTAATTCCCTTTGATAATTTGGCTTTAATCCTATGTGAAAATGATTTATTTTACTATCAAGATCCCTTATGAATTTTGGAGAATACCTTTCCAGTCATGTGAAGTTTTCTTCATAAGCAACCACTAAGTCATCCTCATGTCTCAATTCTAAGAATTATTTTTCCATTCTATGTTGAACCGCCTTAGGAAAATATTTCCTGAGAAACATTCATTTAAATTCATCCCAATCAAGTGAATCAATATACTCACTACACCTAATATTTTAACCATTGACTACCACTGATTAGCTTCACCTTTGAAACTGTAAACAACAAGACTTAACTTTTTATTTTATAAACAACCCATGACATTGAAAATCGTTTCTAGGGATTGAATACACTCTTCATATAGCACATGGACATATGATCCTATAAATGATGGAGGGAGTTGCCTCATGAAATAAACCACTATTGACATGTTCCTATATTGTTTATCTGGATGATATCACGCATGGATACCTCCTCTATTTATAGCCCTATTCAACTATGATATCATTGTAAAAAAAAATTCATTTCTGATTCCAACTATCCCGAGTTGCTAATTTTTAAGGTTGTTTTCCTCTGGATGTTGTCCCAACATAACATCCTTGTTTTCTCTTTAGAAAACCATTCTGAATAGATGTATCTTAGATAAAGAAACATGGTAATCCTAAAATACTATTTCGATTTGATCATAAAGTAAAATTAATTTATAGATATTATTTTATCAATATCATAACCCTTAAATTTATTTAAACTGGTCTCTGATACCAACTATAAGGCCCCAGCTTTAAAACATTACTTAATCTCGAGATAAGTAAATAATTTGACTTTAATTAACATTGAGGATCTTTTTATGTTTAAAATTTTAAAAAATTAGGCCATTATTAGTACGTATAATACCATAATAAAATAAGTGGATACTATCAAACTAGTGCCCATTTTTTCCCCCATAGAAAACCATTAAAAAACAAGATCTCTTTTCTTGTTAAAAATCTTGTTGACTTCTTCCTTTATCTTACTCATCCTTGTACCTAGTGAAAACATTAAAAAAAACTTGGGATGAGCACAAAATCTTTTTAAGGGATAAAATAAGGAAAGAAAACATTATTCCATATATATTTATAAACCCATGTATTCATAAGAATCATGAAAACTTCATAGCAATCATAATTCATAAAGGTAGATTGTGGCATCCATATAAAACTTACTTTGTAGATTTCACATCCAAATAGAGAGTAACCTTAATGGTTATGTTTGGAATACCCATCATTGTATATTCCATAAATATCTTAGGAGAAACCTTAACTTTTATCTCTGTCACATTACCCAATGCATTGGAGAGCTATCATGGGCGCACCCGCAATTAGTTTATCAAAGAACCACTAGTATACATAACCAATTCCCATAAACCATAACATAATCATAATATATGAAAAAGTATAAAAAGAAAAAACATTTTCACATTTAAATCATAAGACATCATTTCGAGATATTGATAAAATCAATCTATTATCAAAACCAATTTCAACAACAAAATAGTAAAAAAAATAAAAATGGTATTTAATTTTCTTTTTAAAAACATTACGTCTTGTAGGGGAATCCATATATCAAATAATGCTCATGACGGTGGAAAGGTTGATGTCTTCAAGAATGTTAAAAAGAAACATTCCTCTTTTCATTTAGTAAAATGCTTCATAAAAAGAGATTCCTTGGGAAACCGTGGAATGAAATTAAAATTAAAAGGGTTTTATTATCCACCGTATAAAATAAGGACACATATAAATCAAAATATGGCTCAATGAAAGGAGATTGAGATGAAGTCCCTTACCTTGAGTTTGACTCATCACGTACAATCATTATGTTCCTGAATAATAATATTAAGTTAATTTTTAATTTATTGACAAAATTTTTTAAGTTTATTATTCATTTTATATCACTTATCACCATGTTATAAAAATTATATAATTATTTGAGTTCATTTTGGTCATTTTGTCGATATTCGGTACTTGAGTCGAAAATGAAATTATTGTGATGTAAATTTTCTTTGTGGTAAAAATTACATCATCTACAGAATATTTTTCACTATTTAAATATCTTATATATACAGTATATATGTATTTATTATAGTATGTAACATTTTAATATAATAATTGAAATGCACCATTCATGGAGATGGTAGGCCGTACGTACGCATGACCGCTGCATTCATTTCTTTTTCATATTAAAGGAATAGAAACTAAATGATACATTGGTATATTATAATTAAATTATAATATATATGTTATATATGTTAAATAAGTTAATTAAATCCAACCTTTATATATTCCATCAATATCAGGAATGAGTAATATCACCTTGATGGGGCGATAATCCACACTTCCTCAAATGAAATTACCGTATTTACACATTATGGAAAGAATAAATTTATGTTTTAAATAAAAATTATAGAATTATAGAAAAAATATAAATATAATATATATCATATATAAATACATTTCCATCATAATGGCCACCATGACAGGTGGTCCGATAAAATTGAACAATCATCATTTCGTGAGGTAATAGTTCGTCATACAAAGAAACAATATGTTCTATATCTATTAGATGGAGTTGTGTGTAAGTTTAGGTCAAAACATTAGTATAAAAACATCATAATGTATTTATTATACTAGTTTTGTTATTAAATATGGAATAAAATGAGTTTAGGGGGTTGTAGAAGGAAAATAAATTAAAGGAGTTTGAGAGAAGATGTTACCTCTAAATCGCGTAACTCATTTTCGTTAGAGAAAAAATGGTTTCTTGAATTGCCTTATTCCCAAGGTATGGCTTCTAGGAGGAATTAAGGGATGTTTATAGAGATTATTTTGGCAGAATTTGGATGATACAAAGGTCTTGAGAGGTGTGAGTAAGTGGGTAGAGGTTTTGGCCTTTTATAAGAGGGAGGAGAGGCACTTTAGGAAAGTCTTGAAATATTATTTTATTATAAATTGATTTTAGAATTATAATTGTTCCAATGTGATATATTTTTAGGTTTTGATGAGTGTGGTTAAAAACCCTCGAAACCAATAGGTTTTATACAAGTTTAGGTCACAAATTTAACCTTATCTTTTTTCTTTAACCCTTAGATTAATAAATTAACTCGTATAATAACTTCTTTTATTTTTACATGATATGGTTAATATGGTTACTATAAAATGCCAAGAGAACCTCAAGTGGATAATTAATGAAATTTTTAACAATATCTATTTCATTTGGATGAATATCATATTTTTATTACTATTATATCATTTAATAATTTTTTTTAAAAACTCATTTATGTCAATTTTGACATTAATTAGTAATTGTTTTTATAAGTCATAAAAACATGATTAATTATAAATAACTACATTAAATAGAATATAAAATGTAATAGTGTTCTATAATTTTTTTATTGCATCAAAATGTTCACATTTCATTTATTTTCATATTTATAATATCATTTATTTGAATCATTCATTAATAAGGAAAGCATTGCATCATCATTGTGTCATAAATAAATAAATTTATTTAATGTATAAAAATTATAAATAAAATACCATGATGTAAGAAATATTTTTATATTTCTAATTAATATTTATAGTCAGAGAGATAAATTATATAACCCTCTATTAAAAAAGGTTTAGTAAAGATATACATGTTTATTTTATATTTCTCTTTACTTTAAATTAATTATTATAACATGTCATTATCACACCCAAGTGGCTCTATGGGGTCCTAAAATCCCCCCAAGGATGTTCCTAGTAAGAAATAGCTCATGAAATAGGATTCAAACACAATTTTGGGTTGTTTTATATTATTATAATATTATTTTTTACCCTTATTCACTTAATTTACCTTTTAATCACGGTAAATAAAAAGAATAACATAAGTTACTATTCATGATGCCCAAAAATAAAAGGCACCTATTTACACAATTTGGGACTTCTAATTCCAAATATCGAATCCATTTTTCCAAATTCAAAATAAAAAATTAGTAGAAATTAATTTAAAATCAGTTCTTGTTTTCAAAACTAGAAAGTGGGTTTTTAATAAGTAAAAACTATCAAAAGATTAACACATGTTTATGTCTAATTTCAATGTGAAGTTACTTCCAATGACCAAAATTGGATTAAATTATAAAAAATAACCTGGTTACACCTTAAAACTAACTAAATTGATAATATAACTATATAAATAAATTAGATGAAAAGATAGTTTTGAATTAAAATGTAGTATTTCACTATTCATTAAAATATGAATTTATCAGAAAAATACCAAAATCTCAACAAAAGTAAATGTTGATGTACCTATTAAAAATAATAAGTTTATTTTATGAAATGGAACAATTAAAAGTGACACAAACTATTTTTAAAAATAATTTTCTATCAAAAGATGGTAAAAATACCTTTTAAAAAATAATAGAATATGTTGTGCTTAAAATTGGATTCAGTATCATTTTAGGCCTCTAAAATTCATTGTATAAATGTAAAAATATTTAAAAAATATGTAAAATTAAAATAAAGTTAATTCTATTCATTCCTTCCAATACAAAAACTTGGCGTTAACTACCATTTAAAATAATAATATCATTGTTGTATTATTTTTCAATATAACTCAGTGTTGCGTTCAACTTAAGATTTCAAAGAAACCTGTTGTTGTGTGTCGGGTAAGCTATCTTACATATTTTCCCCTTTAAACTAAAATTAATATTTAATTAAAAAATATTAATATATTTGAAAATTTATTACACTCTAAAAATCTAGGATGTTTCAATGTGAGACTATGATGATTATTGTACCATTATAGTGTGAATTTCAAATGACTATATTTGAAATTTAATATTGGTGATAAAAAATTGGTGATTAAAATTAGATGATTCAAAATATGGTATTAAATGATATAAATAACACAAAATAATTTTATATTCAATAAAAATTACTAAGAAAAATGGTCTCTATTACATTCAAGTTGAATACCAAGGAGAAGATGGGTTTTTTAAATGAATTTAATATATTATCAAGAATAATGCTGATATAAATGGGTTGATACTTGTAATATGATTTAGTGTATGAAATATTAATAATTATTTTTTGATCCAAGAATAATAAATAAAAGGGAGATATGATTCTAGTAGATGCGTATAGGTTTAATTTGGAACCTTTACTGATTTTTTGAAAGCTATCAAGCCATGAGTTGAGGTATCTTGATAATAATAATGTTATTGTAAATTATTATACAA
This sequence comes from Viscum album, assembly GCA_963277665.1. NCBI lineage: Eukaryota > Viridiplantae > Streptophyta > Magnoliopsida > Santalales > Viscaceae > Viscum > Viscum album. The sequence goes on from OY728147.1 coordinate 1,827,245,925, forward strand.
ACATGAATGTTTTTTAACTACATATTTTCTGTGATAGTTTTTGGGAGAATAATATAACCTCATATTTCAAGAGTTTTAAAGGAACATTCAATCATTCAGGAGATAAAATTAGTAGAAAACAAAAAGTAGGACATTCATAAAAATTCCTTGGAGACACAAGTTGAGAAAAAATGGGACATGGATACCATGGGGCATGTCTATAAACGCAACCTAATTTATTAGATTCCATGAATTTTCTAAAATATATCTATTTTTAAATATAAAATTACCCTCAAAAAAAGGTGAGTCCATATATACAACTATGAAAACCATTGAGATAAAAAGTAAAATATGCTAAATAAGGGATAGTGTTTTATTTGTGGGTGATTAGTGGGTGTTCCAAGAGAACAAGGTGGTCACTTTAAGGAAAAAGAATCTTAAAGGAAGAAAAATAACATCTTAGAGAGGGATAATACCTGGTTTGGTGATTTAAATTTAATCCAACTAATAATCAAAGCCAAGTGTGATGAACCATTGTATCAGTTAAATAAAATTAACAGAAAATAGAAGAAGATAAATTCTAGACCTATAAATATTCATGTGTTTTTAGATAGAAAAAACACATGATTATCCTTTTTCATATCAGAAAAAATTATTATAATAAGTTTACTTATTTGTTATATGTTATTCATATAATAAATTTAAGGTTGTTTTCTTAAAGGACAAGTTGTCAGAATCCATCAAGAAGTTTTGAAGAAGATCTGGGAAGCTAGGATGATAACATTGACTAAGATGTATGCGGTGTGTCAAGAATATTAGAAGTAAGTAAAATACTCAATTTTTTAGGAAGAAAATTAGATATTGGATGGAGTAAAATCCCCATATAGTGTTGTGATATAGTTTAACAATTTCTATAGGTGTTGTTAATTAACAGGAGAATGTATAAAAATCTTATGAGATATAGCTTATGTTAACATGTGTAATATTATGGACACTCACTTATGTAATACAATGAATTCCTTAAAGATTATCTAAAAAAATACACTTTTGAATTGATGATAATGTTTTTAGTAAAAAATATGAGACTCTGACATCTAGAGCATAAAAACGAGTAGGTTTCCCACATCAGGGACAAACCTTGAAAAAAAAATGTTCTGTATGATTTACTATATTACTATAATTGAATATATGTGTGTGTTCTAGGTTAAATAATAAATATAAATTCATCATAATTAAAAATTGAGATTCAAATACCAAATGGTTTAAATATCAAAATAAGATTTTAAAATTTTCTAAAAATTGTCCACACTTAGTACACCCCCTCTCTGGTGTGTTTTCACCGGTCCACGAGGCCCAACATTTTTATATGTATTCCACATATATTATTGGTCTTGAGATCTATTAAAATGTCCTAAAAATTATATTTATAAATTTATTTGGTCTCATTGTATTTATTAAAAGAATATAGTGATTGTGGCATGTGAGAAAAATTCTAAACTTAATGCATTTGGTTGTCTAGACCTAAAAAATTCAATCATTTTCATTGAATACCCCGCTACAATTTAATTGTTTTATATTATCTTAAATTATAACATCAGCCTTACTTTTCTCAAATAAGGTTCCATTGAAGGAATTTAGATGGGAAACCTCTTCAATATCAATTCATCTCTTTGTTATATAATCAAGAGATATTTATTGTTTATGTTTCCTCATGTTAAATGGGTTCCATCCAAGAATATTAAGTCATCCTTTTAGAAATTTAATTACTTGTATATCCCCATTGAGTCCTCCTATTATATTCCACTGGAGATATCTAATCTAAGTATATGTAAGTCCTGAATTATTTTGATCAGACTGAATTACATACCCATTCAACATTTTTAGAATAGATTTGAGGATATAACACCATTGTCATTGACTATTGTTTATGAATGTTGATAAGGATAGATTGTCTTAATGTTTTTATTTCTTATAATCAACTTTGTAAAACATCAACCATGACTCCAAGATGAATTTGTATGTTTAAAATAAAATTTATTCAACCTTATAGTTTCATTATGCACTGGAATATTTACCATATTAGAATTCCCATAGATGATATTTCTTTATTTAATTGGTCTCCAAATGACTTCAATTTATCAACTTTCTTTGAAGTCTTATGATAAATATGCCCATATTTGATTTCTATGTGAATTTTCAAAGGCTATTTGGGGATATGTATTTAGTTTATTTCTTCATGAGATATAGTTTGGTGATGAACTAACTTCTTTTATGAGTGATATCATGGATATACACACAAGCCAAAAAAATAATGACCTACATTATTTTAATATAGTGACAACTAGTTTCCTTTAAAGATTTAAGTATATAAATTCAATTTGTTTTGATGTACAAGTGATAGGATTTGAGATATTTATACATATATCAGTAGAGATGTTCATTTAGAATCCAAGGTTTAAATAGGTTCTATGAATAACCATTTAAATTATTTTATTATCTCATATTTTATTTATCTTTATTGAATCCCCATGAAAACCCAAGATTATAAGAATATCATATGTATTCCTCATATTATACCCAATATAAATTATAACGTGGATGGTGTAGCACTAGGAGCTCCTAATTTATCTAGTTATAAAGGAACTTAAGGGAATAATATATGCTTCCTTAACGGATCATTCTCTTGCTTCCTTAGATCTCATATTTCCTTTGAGGCTGATATGTGAAAAAGGAAAAGAAATTTGGGTGGATTAACCTTTGGACCCTAATAAACTCTATCCTTGTTACTAATTAAGTTAAATATAGATAATGCAACATCAAATGAAAATTTATTCTATAAAAAAGAATATCTAACACAAAATGGTAGTGATAAAAATTACTATTTATCATTCTTACTGATAAGTGAATATGGATATATACATCCTTCAAAGAAATAAGTGAAAAGTCACGAGTCATTCTGGTCCTTAGATCTTAAGGATATCCTTTCATCTCTACATCTTTCAAATGTGGTGGGTGATATTTTTACTCATATCTCAGAGTTTTCTCCAGTAATGTAACATGTTATATTTTATTGACAATGAAGGATCCATCTATTTCAGATACTTGAATGTTTTTTCTTATTTTGAAATTAATTTAATTTGTAATAATTATATTTCAATTTTAAAAAATTATTAATATAATTTGTAATTACTTTTATTTTTATGAGATATAAAACTATTTATCAAAAAATATACATAGTAATTATTTTTTAAAAGAATAACTTATTCAAGGGTAATTAATCATTAGAAATCATAGTAATTAAAATTATTCATATTTTTATTACCGAATAATCAATTAATATTTATATTATTCCATGTTAAAAATGATATTTGTAATTATATTAAACTAATATTATTAATAGAAGTAATTAAAATTAATTACACTTGTATTAAATAATTTCTTCTATTATTATATTTTTTAATTATTTTTCTTGTTATTACATAGTAATTAAATTACTAATATCATTATAATATCTAATTAAGTAACACTAAAAATTTATTTATGATTTTACTGTTGCATTGAAGATGAAACCTTTGATCACTGGAAGAAGACCTCTTGAACTTCAAAAGTGTAAACAAAGACCACATAACTAATGGGAAAGGAATAAAACCACAAAAATGATCTATCGAAAAATAAAAGACAAACCTCACCTAAGTCACTACACCACAACACTCACATCTATAAAAAACCAAACAAGGATTTCTAGAAAAATCTTCTAAATTAATACATTTAAAAGTGAAACACAAGTGTTTTACAAGGTTCAGACTAAGTCCTAATCTATGTGGGGAATGTGGAAATATATTTATCGAGGAAAAAAGATGGGTAAAATGTAAATATATCATCAGAAAAGACAACCCCACCCAATTTTTTATTGTAAAGTGCAACAAATTCAACCAGTTTCACCACCTTCTGATCTTTATGGAGAGTATTCCCACATGGATATGATCTTTATAGGAATCCCTCAACTTGGTCAAAGACATCCACCACTAAAACCTCTTGTTCTAATAAACGATGTAGAAATATGGAATCTCGATAAGTTTATTCTTATGTATAATCTAAAAAAATATTACATATCATTTTTTTATAACTGATGGAACCTTAAACAACTTCAAAATGAATCATATGAAAATAATTTGAATTTTACTACATCCCTTTAGACTTATCGAAGTATATTATCTCTTTTATGCATCAAACTAGACTACTTATAGTCTACCTACTTCTATACTCCCTTACATTGGTAACTCCACTCCACCGTCTCCATCCAGAATAAAAAATTATACCTCCGTAATATCTAATTCCATAAGTTCCAATTCCCTAACTATAAAATTCTTTTCACTTTAATGAACAGAATAATCCATAACTTGAGAATAATTTCCAATATTTTTCACCAAGTCCTCTATCAGTTCTCGAAAAAAAATACACACTTAAATACACTTGTAGCTATATGGTTCTTTTAATATGTTTCTAGTTATCCTTACTCAGCAAAGGTGTAAATAATCAACATATCTAAAACTAAAATGGTCAGTATATCTTCTAGATTCTGAACTCCATCCACCTTTAATGTATAAAACACATTTTACTCCATTAACTTCTTGATAGTGTGATACTTCATATTTTAGGATCCTCCAATAGATACTGCAGCCAAATCAACTCCCTAGAAACATCAAATAATATGATTTTCTATACCTCCATTGTTAAATGTGAAACTATCTATTGAAGCTTTGATATAAAAGTAAAAACTACGCCTCTATACATGAACGCATATCCCATGGTTTTCATTTTAGTGTCTAAATCTACCCCAAAATATGAATCTATAATCATCTATAAGGATTTATCTATAATCCTCTATAATAAACTCCCACAGTTTGATGTATTATGTTCTTGAAGTCTGTTTGGGTTCCCCCTCAGCACTTAAAATGGGTTTTATAATAATAATAAAAAATTAATTTTTTGTCTATTCATGTAGAAACCATGAAATAAATCGATATTACAATTACCAATGAAACTAAAAACTTTTCCTTGTTCTCAACCTTTTCTTCCATTCTATATTTTTTCTCTCACCCAGTTTGTTGTTTCTAATAAGGGGAGTGGTAACCATTTTCACCTTCCTAAGTGTGATGAATTCTACCAAATTATAGATACAATAATATTGAGTATTTAACAAAGTTATTATAATTAATCCACTTATAATACATATCCCTAAAATTTTATTTATTGGGGTGAAAATTTTCATCTAAAAAATTTCAAACAATTCATCCTTTAACTCATCAATACTTTCTTTTATCGATCTTATAATAATAATTTTATCAATGTAAAGATATAAGGTGATAAAAATAAAATCATCAAACAACTTTTTTATGTTAATAATTATATTCATTACTTCGAATGAATCGATATTACACCATAACAGTGTCTAAATTCTTATTCCACTACCTTGACAATAACTTCAACTCATAAGGATCCTATTAAACTTGCACACATAATATTGATTCTATTTATCAACAAAACTTTCAAAAACTTTATATAAATATATTAATCTAAGTATCCATAAAGAAATTTAGTATTCACAATTAATAACTCCAGATGCTACCCTTTTATAACAACCATACTAAGTGACATAAATATAGCCCTGTGATGAATAATCAAAGAAAAGATCTCAGAAAATACACCATCCAGTTATTAAAAACACTTCATGATAAGCCTCCACTTATACCTCTATATATAGTTTTCTTCCAACTTCATCTAATAAAACCATTTATTCTAAAATAGTATCCTCCTAGCAGTTATTTCCATTAGATCCCATGTCTTGAAAACATAAGGAACATATTTCTTTCCTCATGGGTAAATACCATTGAAAAAATTCATTGAGAATTTATAATGACCCATGATTTTTATAAAAAAATATTTCATATATTTAAATGAATTTGAAATATATAAAGATTAATTACATTCCAGAACCATAAAGCTTTAGAGTCTTTGGTGATTAGATATAGAATCTACATTATTTAATGAATGATCTTCAATATCTCATAAAAAGAACTTCCAAAATATTTTCATCAAAGACTTACCTTACTAAAAACATTTTTCATAACCTAGGGAATGGAAACATAAGAAATGGGTGATATCAGATGCTCAGTAAGGGTAAATATGGGAGATATAAATTTAAGATAATAATAAAGTAAAATATAATTATAAGTGAATGATATATTGACCATAACTTATGGAGTTCATACCCAATTTTTTAAAGATGAAAAAATGAGTTATGAAATAAATCATTAACATTTAAAAAGTCATTAATCTTATGGATGATAATTCTTCATAACTCTATCATTATATATAAATTCATGTCATGAATTCTTATGGCACCATACTATGTACAAAAACCATTTCCTAAGTGATGTCTAACTACCATGATTATAAAAACAGGCATCGACACCAGTTTTCTATAGTGGATCAAGCTCAATGATTTTTTCCCATAATAGATCAAGCACTTCGACGTGTTCATCAGTACTATATCATGATATATAAAAATTTAACTAATTAATTAGAGGTAGATATAGGTACCACCAATAATATAATGAAAACTATATATATTTTTACCATGGGATCATAAATCATTCAACATATCAAAACCCATAAAAAAAGGGATTTATAAACATTCCATATTTTAATTACAAACATAACCATCCAAAGAAAGAATATGGATTGTATACTTAGATAATATATATATAAATGTTTAATTAACATCAAATTCTATCATCTTAGATATAAATAGATTTTTAAAATCACTTGGAATAATTCTTGAGGGAAAAAATTTTCCCCTTTAAAATCACTTTTCCTTTAAAAAAACTACAAAATTATAAATGAAAGATTTTTTTTGAAAATAAAAGTGTACAAATGTAAATTAATGTTCAAATAATTGAGGAATCCTGATGGTGGGGAAGTATTCTCATGTCGTATAAGTTAAAAGAACATTACTTTTATATTTTTTTCAAAAGAGTCACAAAGTACCTCATTTGAAAAATGGGAAAATTTCATTCAAATTGTTTTATAAAAAAGTCAAACACGAGTAAAAATGATTTTAAACACTTTAAGAGAATATTAAAAAAATTTAATTTTTTTAGAAGTAATATACTTGGAAGGAAAATATTCTCCATTGGAGACTTAAATATAAACACTCTTGAATAATGATGAGATTATAAAATAGACACTTATCTCAAGTAATGCCTTTCCATATTCATGTTTAATCATATTATACAATAAATATGGAATTTTTTACATTTATTCCATATCCATATTCATATTTATTATATCATTTATGATTTATTTATAACATATTATCACCTATTTACTAATAATTTTTTATTAATTTAAATGTTTTTGGTGATAACTACATTTTCCAAGAATGTTTAACTTGGGAAGTCCTGGTCATTATAATTTTATCATGGTACCATAATTTATATAATTTTAATCATGGAAAAATAATAATATATATTCACAATATACACATTTATAATAATTTATAAAAATTAGAGACAGAAATATTAATTACATCATTCATAGATACAGATGGTCGCACGTACGCATGAACATTGTTTCTATTATTTGACTAATAAAATGAAAGAAAGGTAAATAATAATTCACTATCAAAGAATAATTATTATGTAATATATATCATATATATTCATCAAATTCATCTTTATTACCATCCATGTGAAATATAAAGTAAAAATGAACAACCTCACATCGAGGGGATGTTAGTATATACATACGCATGAGCAAAATTATCATTTCCGAAAATATTGGATGATAAGAAGGTAGACATGATGTTATAAATAAATACGGATAATTATATCATAAATATAATATATAAGAATTGTAACCATCATAATACCCTTCCATAAAATTTGGGGGTGGAAAATTATTTGTATCACTACATGGAGATAATAATTCGTACGTTCGCACACGCGATACTTTCACTTATTATTTAGTAATATAAGGGTTTATAATTATGTTTTAAAAATAATAATAACATTTAAGAATATTTAGGAAAAAATATTTTTTATTTTATGACAAATACCATGGAATTAGAGTATTTAAAGAAGATTAGAAAAAGAAATTGATTGGTTAGGGTGGTTACCTCTTCTACAAAATGACTCCTTTTTATATACAATAAAAGTATTTATGATTGGTATTTTGGGAAGAAAAATACTTATAGAATTTGTATAAGGAATTTAAGAACATAATTTTAAAGAGAATGGTTTATCTAGAAGGCTCAAATTTATAAAATAAAATGAGGATTGAGGCAATCTTTTATTATTGAGGTTAGGGGTACTGTTGAAATTTCAAAAAAAAAGATTAAATTATAATAAACTAATTCTCAAGATAAATAACTAAAAATGGTAATGGATTCAAAGATAAAGTGGTATATGGTTTTAATAAAATCAAAAAATATAATTTAGACAAGTTTGGTGAAATTTTAATCATTATCATTTTGATTAACACTTAGTTAACCTATTTTAATTTTATCTAGGGTAAAAACATTTTAAATATTAAAGGTTTTTACTTTTTTACTTATAATGTAAAAATTGGACCATAAATTGAAAATTTATGAAATTATAGACCATATTATAAATAATTTGTATTATTATAATATTTTTATTATTTTTAAATAATTTAATAAAATTTTGTTTTGATAAAATATCATTACCATTATGTTTGACACTATTCATTAAATTTATCTTTAAATAAGTAAAGCAAAAAAGGGAAATTAGAATATAATGATTTAAAACCTCCGTAATGTGTCATATAGATATATAAAACTTTTTTCACATTAAATCAATCAAATTATGTCACTTTTAATATTTTTAAAATCATATATTATATTTTGTTATTAAATAGGGAAATACTCCATTAGTGTTGCTTATGAAATTATGGCCATTATATAATTACTAAAAATTAAAAATAAATTTATATCATGAAAATAATTCTATTAATATCCAAATATATGTTTTTTTAATTTATAACATACTTTTTTCCCTATGTTGGCACATAATAGATTTTAAAAATAAATAGAGTGACATTTCGGAACACTCTTTGATTTTAATAATATATAAGTCATTTTTATGGATAAGTTTCCATTAAATAAAAAATCTTAGGGCCTTAGTAATTAAGGTTATAATTTCCTTCATAAAATAATAAATAGGATGAAAACTTATTACCTCATAACTTGTTTTTATTCATTATTAACTCGACTTACCCTTTATCGAGGTGATAAATTTAACTTGGTTACTATTCATATTGAAAAAGGGGACTAATTAGAAAATTTAAGCCTACTAATTATAAATATAAAAATAATTTCATTTAATGATAAACATATAAATTTCATAAATTAATTTTATTGTAATTGTGTAAAATTTGAAAAAAACTGCTTTATAGAATAAATACATTTTTAAGCATAAAACTGGATATAATCTTATCACATTGTTAGAAAAATATTTTTTAATGTTAAGAAAAATTTACCAAGTAATTAATATATAAATTTAATTAAAATCATTCACAAATATGGACTAATTGAATTTATTTATATTGAATACATTACATGAATAATCAATTTTTTCCGAAAATACATCACTTTTATTTTCAAATAATTTCTATTTTTTTATGATAATAATTTGATAATAAATGAGTTAATTTTATAAATTTGGAGAACATATAGTTTTACTAATTTAATTATTACTATTCATACCTTATAATCCAATAACTATAAGATAATGAACACATAATATTTTAATAACATTTCACGGTTCGTCTACACTAGTTATTTTGTGCAACAAAAGATATCCATGAAAACAAATTATTTAAAGAAAAATATTTCAGAAAAATATCATGGAATTACATTATACCCCCCTAAAATGAATTTCACCATTAAAAATATTCACTTTGATACAAATAGATGAGGATAATTTTGAATCATCACATCCTCAAGTTCCCATATAGTGTCCTAAAAATAGTTGTTTCTCTATAAAACTTTTATGAGATGAGTGATATTTTTTCATAAAACATTATCTATATGATCTAGAATATCTACTAGTTGTTCATCCTAAGAGAAATCGTGCTCCAGTGGTATGAACAGTAATGAACCAAAGTTTTTCAATGGAAATTGTCTTATAAATATGTCATAAAATCACATGATAACACAACATAATGAACAACTAAGTTCTAACTGACTTTTAAACATAAGTTCATCACCTCTGTGCTTGGAATTTCGAAAATCTAACATACATGGTTGTGTTCAAGATGATTTTTGGGGTCTAATAATTAAAATATAATTTTTCGTGAATAGTAACCTACCCTTATAAATAGTAACATACACTTATGAATATAAGTACATACCTTATGAATAGTAAATCATCCAAAATAAGATTAAACTTACCGATGAATAATTAAATAAAATTTAGGCATCCTAGAAAGTGACAATTTGACCATAGTAAACGTTTTGGTATTTTTCTAAGTCATAAATAATTAAATATAAATAATTAATTAATTTAAAAGAAAATTTATTTTCTTAATTTATTTTCGAAAATTAACAAATCTATGTCTTCTAGTTTTTAGATAATTTTATAAGACCCTACGTAATTTTTGAAAGCATTATAAAATCAGTTTCAATTTTAAAAAACCGTATTTTTCAATTAAATTATGATTTTAATTAAATATTAAATTAATCATATTTAGAAAATTATTTTTGAAAAATGGACTTCATTTTTGGATTCTACACATCGAAAAATGGTTGGGGTGAAATTTTGGGATTTTTCTGAAATACTTGAATTTTTTTATGAATAGTGAAATACCATAATTTACCAAAATAAGCTAAATAAGCTAATTATACACTCATGTGTTATGTTATGATGATGTAAGCCCACTTGGTTCGGGATAACATGATATAATTACTATTCTTTGTCAAGGAAGACTCACTATTATTTATCTTGTGGGGAAAAAATAAACTAATGAATCTTATATTGAGAAAACCCCTCTCTCATCCACTATAAACACCACCCTTCGCACCCTCATTTCCTCACACCTCTCAAGCCTAAAGCCTTGTATAAACTATAACCAAGAATTTTCCATATCCCCCCATCCAAAATCTTCTGTTCTCATCAAAATTCCACGCTTATTCCCCTTAATGAGGATCTCAAGATGAGGATTCCAGAGGTAATTTCTCTCCTTCTTTTCCTTTAAATTCCTTTCAATTTCAAGTTCTTTTCTTGTTCTCTACCCAACTATATTTGTCCAAAAGGTATGGTAACTCCAGTATCATACATATACTAGAATTTAATGACACTAATTGGATATTATACCATCCAACCCCCTTCTCCTCTTCCTTTTATTTTATAAATGAAAACGTTGTCCGTGAGGTGTTAATCTATCACCTTCGATAACGACATGTTCACTTTTTTTCATTTCTACCTTCAGATATGGTATTGAAACAATTTTTATGGTTAAAACAGAATATTTTATGTGTATTAAGTCCTATTTAAAGTTCTGGAACAAAATTATGTACATATTACTAAATGATTAATCAAAATAAGTTTGTTGTGGTTGAAAAACCGTCCAAATTAACTCAAACAATCATCATTTAATTATTATATAATGATTCATCCACATAGTATAAAATTTAATTCATTATAATTTCATTTTAAATTATGATATATAATTAATATCACGTAATATCAGTTCTATATGATTACCCATATTCTACCCAAACTTCAATTTATGAATACAAGTGAACTGCTCAAGAAACCGTAAAAACAATCATTCCGGAACAATATTTTTAAACCCTATAACTCATAAAAAGGCCCATAAAATAACATAATTAAACCAAAATGAACCATTTTCATTTATAAAAGGTTATTTAGTTTCTTATTAAAGAATATAATGACATTATACCAGACATTAAAGTGAAGGAAGCATTTAGATACAAGGTAAGGGGAAATTCTCGAACCCAACTTTCATCCTTCTCATTCTCCCTATTTCACTCCTTTTTGATATAGTTACTCCTTATAAATATTTTGATCATAATTTTCTTTAATTTTATGGGATATAAATTTTTTTCACTTTTATTTATGTCAAACCAAATGTTTTCCAAAAAAACTCTTCTTTTAAGAACACACCTTTTACTTCTCATTCAAGATTGACAGTTCTTGTAATATGTATGTTAATCCCTATTTCTTTTGGGAACTCAATGTTTATGAATATGTTCTTATGAGATGAAAACCATTCATTTTTATGGGTTAGTTAGGTTCATTTTCGTTATATGGCATTCATGATAAATGATAATGTTATAATGTGACGGGTGCGCCCGAAATTATATAGCACAATATGAATGTTTAAATGTGACGGGTGAGCCCAGAAATATATAGTGCTCCAATGAATTGGGAAAAGTGATGAATCTCATGATTAAATGTGAAATTATTTGTGAAAAATATTGTATCTTTGTTCACAAGTATGTGTATTAGTTAGCCACTAAGATATCATGTTTTATTTTTTGCATTGTCACATTTCATGTCTTATATTTATGCTTCCTCTTATGTTTATGATTTTTTGCCTATGTTATGATTATGCTCATCCCATGCTATATTGTTCTTATCTGTCCCCTTACTGGGCTTATAGATCACACCTTTTGATGTATATCCTCAGGTGACTACATGTACTAAATAGAGGTCAAGTGCCAGTAAGAAGCTAGAGAAGAAGAAATTGAATAAATGTTTATACTCAATGTTGTAATTATTATATATGGTTCTAGTTTTCCCAAAACACTAAACTATTTAATCCTCTATGTGTAATAATATTATGTTATTTATTTTCAAAATTATGTAATAGTAATTTATGAAAAGTCTGGGTCACTATATGAACGTTGTGTTTCATTCATAAGAATGATTAGGTATGTAGTTCTACATGGAAGATACATGAAAAACATCATGAACTCGAAAGATATTTGGTGGAAGTTCCCATCGATAAGCTACCTTTTGGATACGAACAAGAATTTAAAAATGACCGATATACCTATGGATTACCTCAACCTTATTTAAAAATCTTATCACTCTCTTCTAGGGAGAAATTCATAGGAATACCTTATCACCCACTTGAAACTCTAGATATTTTCAACAATTTACAGTATAACTTGTTTTTTTATCTATAAGCTTCTCTTATGTGATATTGAATGTATCTAACATTATCTAACATTTCTTCAGCTATATTAGGACCCAATATATTTCTTCCTCCAACTTCATTCCATTATGATGTATTTTTTAACTTCCTATTATAGAGGGATTCATAAAGATCTATTTGAATAATGGATTCAAAACTATTTTTATAAGAAAATTATACCAAATAAATGTTCATTTCCCAAATTCCTTTGAAATCTATAGAGAAATAACTAAATATATATTCTAGAGTGTGAATAGTGCTCACATATTGGATGTCTATCTATGGTTGATAAGTATTTTAGAAACATAACTTTGTATCCAAAGTCTATTAAATACTTTTCCAGAACATCAAGGAAAACCTCAGATCCCAACCAGATACAATAGAAATTGATACTCAGTGAAATCTTATCACTCCTTTAATATATACCCTAGAAATAGGATGAATAGATAAATTTTATTTGATAAAAATTAAGTGTTTCTAATTATGAAGGTGATCAACTATAACCCTTATTGAAATATGGCCTTTATAAGTTTTGAGGAGTCTGATGATAAAATCCATGGTGATATTTTCTCATTTCCATTCAAGTATAGTTAATGGTTGTAGTATACCCTTATACTTTTGAATGTCAGCCTTAACTTTCCAATAATCCAAGCATTGAGAAACATACTCAATAATATCTCTCTTCATTCCATCCCACCAAAAATATTTTTTGATTTCATTATACATCTTTTTTTACTTTCAGGATTAATAGATAATGATGAACTGTGAGGCTCATCCAACAGATCCTTCTTCAAATATTGTATGGGTGGTAAAAATATGTGGTTTCTAGAACCTTAATATTCCATCACAATAAATCATCAACTCATGAACATTTCTCATCTTATTTTTTGGCTCTACATCTTCCTTATATGCCTATTTAATATTTACTTAGAAAGATGGGTGAACATTTATTTAAGATGGATAATATTTCTCCCCTTACTCTAATATTTATAGATCTATACATTGTAAATGAATAAATATTGGACTTTCTTTATTCACATAATAGATAATATAGTACGTTCCTTTTGTCTCAAATCATCTACCACCTTGTTCTATTTCCCCAGGTTGTATTGTATTGACCGGTCGTAATATTTATTTAACTCCAACTATATTATTTGGTGAATGTTCTTCTCTTTTTGAGTGAAAATATACTTTAAAATTTTGTGATTAGTATACATGTCACACCTTTCAAAATAGAGATCATTCATCTAAATCTTTAATGTGAAAATTTTTATAGAAAACTCCAAATCATGAGTCGAGTGATTTTGATCATGGACCATTAATTAGATTAAGGAATAATCTAAACCTATATGAATTTTCATGATAACATATCCTAGCCACCTTTTGATGAATCAATATATATAACCAACATTTCTTTTCAATAGGTTAATTTGAGCATTGGTTAACTAAACAACCTTTTTTTCATATCCTTGAAATTATATTCAAATTCCTCCATCCATAAGATCTTAACTCATTTCCGAATCGACATGGTGAGTGGATTATGTAATCTTGAGATTTTTTTAAAAAAATTTCAATAATATCCTACCAACACAAGAAATCTATGTATTTCATTTATCGTGGTTGGTCTATGAAATTTCTCAATAACTTATAACTTTGAAAGATCTATTGATATGCCCTCATTTGATATTATATGACCCAAAAATGAAACTGTCTGAAGCCAATATTCACACATGCTAATTTATTTACAAATATTCTCATTCCATGGGGTCTTCAACATATTTATCAAATGATCTTAATGTGGTTTATTTATCATCTAATATATATGAATATCATCTATAAATATTACAACAAAGTTAATAAGATATTATCTGATGACTCTATTCATTATGTCCATGAATATATAAGGGATATTTCTAAGACCAAAAGGAATTGCTATAAATTCAAAGTTTCCATACATTTTATGGATTCTTGTCTTGGGTATATCCTCTATTTTAACTCTCAATTGATGATTTAAAAAATGATGATCAATTATGGAAAAGTACTGATCTTCGTATAGTTGATCGATTAATTCATCAATTTGGGGAAGAAAATACTTTTTATTGAATGTTATCTTGTTAAGTTCTTGATAATAAATATATAGTTGCATTGATCAATATTTATTATTAAAAAAAATATGTTCACCCCAAGGTGATGCACTTGGATGAATGAATCTATTTTCAATATTCTTCTTGAGTTTCTTCTTCGATTTCAATAACACAATCGAGGCCATTATTTATGGAGTCTTTGAAATAGGCATATATGAATGTATGAATTATATTTAAAACTCAAATTAATGATTTGTTTGAATCCTCGATAACACTTCTAATAGGACATAAATAAACTTCATCATAATATGAATATAATCGATGTTTAGTTTCTCCCCAACCATATAAGATAAATGCTATTTTTGAAAAGTAATCATGACCCACAAGATGCATATAATTTATATTGGACGTTTATATTCATCCTTGCATTGATTAATGATCATAGGTTCGTTCAAAATATAAAATGTGAATTCCCTTCACCAATAATAAAAATGGGTTCCATATATATAAATCCTATCAATTCGAATAATCCTATAGAATTCAACTAAAGTTAAAATCATAAGAATTATAGGATTCCATTTACCACAAACATTAATCTAAGAAGGAATATGGCCATAATATATGAAAATTGTTCCATTATGATTTTTAATATCTAAATTAATATCTAATTATTGAGTTTATATAGTGATACCCTTAAAAAGTTCATTATAAATAAAAGAGTGGGTGGATCCAGAATTAAATATGACACTATATGTTCAAGAGTGGATGATAAGTGTAACTCTCACCACATCACTCTCCTAACCCACTTTAGTAGTTGTGATCACTTGAGATT
The DNA here is from genome assembly GCA_963277665.1 of Viscum album. Lineage (NCBI taxonomy): Eukaryota > Viridiplantae > Streptophyta > Magnoliopsida > Santalales > Viscaceae > Viscum > Viscum album. The sequence goes on from OY728147.1 coordinate 1,827,262,065, forward strand.
TCACTTTTTCTACTGAATTTAGATGGTTTTTATGATGACCATAAAAACCATCAAATTTGTTCACTGGTTGGAACAATTCATATACTTCTTACATTTGAATCATTAGATCATGGGTGGTGCATTAGTTGGAATCTTCTTTTACTCGATTATATTAATCATCCAATTCATCACCATCAGACATTCATGAGATTTATTACCCACCTTTCCACATTTAAAGAACCTACTAGTTCCATTAAACACTTCCATTTATGTTACCCCCAACATTTATAGCTTATATATGGTTGGAATTCCTTTGTATCGTGTGATTTATTTGAGTTTTCATGGGACTACATCATTTTTTCTTATGAATACCATAAGAATGGTGGGATTATCTAATTTACATTTTTAAAATGAACACACAAGGAGCGATTTATTTATATCTACTAGAGTCACTTATATCTAAGGAATTTTGGATATTTGGTTTAATCCACCAAAGAATCGATCAATTTTACTTTCAGGGAAGATAATTAAACAAGAGTAATTCTTTCTAAGTATTGTAAAATTTTCCTCATAAGTACTAATTGATTTTTCATCCTTTTTCTTTAACTGAATAAATTACTTCCCTGTCTTTATATATAGAATATAAGGAAATCATTATTGAAGAATATAACCTTAAGGTAATCCCATTTTAGGGATTTAATTTCTCCCTCTTATCTCATATTCTTGATAAGATTCACCATTGATTTTCTTCTCTTTCTTGATGATAAAAAACTAAGAATTTTTTTTTCATATCCCTAGGATTGAGGAACATAAAATATTTTCTCAATGGTGTTAATCAATTTCCTAATCACTAATAGACCAGAAGATCCACTAAAAGGTGTAAATTGACACATAAAAGATTCAATAGTATGTTGTTCCCTGATTTGATCATTTGGAAACTTGGAATGATTCATAGCCTAAAAATGTTTCATGAAAATAGTACCAAGATTCTATATTCTGGCTCCCATAACATTTTGTTACTCAGGTAGACAGTCATTTAATTTACCATCACATTTAGTGTAAACATAATTTATTTAGTTTCCATCCACTAATTAAAACCAATAATAATGGATGAATAATAATTCCCCCTTTTTATTCTGGTCATTTACAAGTCTTGGGATTGACTAAACCCTACTCTGACACCAACTATAAAAGATTGAGATTTTATTACAAAACATTAACATCTATTTATATAAATATTCAATATATAAAAATAAAATCCTTTCTATAAATTTAAAGGTTTATAATCTTTAATTATTAGATAAAAAATATTCTTATTTTCTAAAATATCTTTAATATATCCCATAAATAATTTCCAACATATTACTCTTCATATGCATACCCTACTAAAAACATTCTTCACAGCCTGGGGAAAGGAAACATAAGAAAAGAGAGATCTCAAATTCTAAAAAAGGTTAAACATGGTAGATATCAATTTATCATAATATTAAAGAATAATATAATCATAAGGTCATGCGATATTGACCATAACTTATAGATTTCAAACCTAATATGAAAAAGATCATAAACATGAGTTATGGCATAAAAGATTAAAATTTAAAAAGTCAGGAATCATAAGAATAAAAATTCATAATAACTCAATCATGTACTATTAGTTCATATTATAAATATTTATGGCACTATCATAAGTATTGAAACCATTTCATAAGTCATGTATAACTACCAAGACCATTAAATTAAGCATCAACACCCGTTTTACATAGTGGATCAAGCCCACCATCTTCTTTCTCATAATGTATCAAGTACATAAACTTGTTTCCCATAACCATATTACAATATATAATAATTTTTCTAAGGAATTGGAGGGAGATATAGGTCCCATACTTCACATAATGAAAACCAGACATAAGTGTGTTGCATGATCATAAATCATTCATCATATAAGAACCCATGAAAAGAAATGGGTTTCATAATTATTTAATCTCTTAATCATCAACATAAACCATTGATAAAAATAATAATAATGGTATTATTGGATAATATCCCCAGTAAATTATAAGTAAACTATAATTATGTCATCTTATATGGAAAATTAATTCGAAATATCACTTGGAATAGTTCAAGATGATTTTTTTCCATTTTAAAATAACATATCATTTTTAAAAGCTACACACTTATCAATAATTTTTTTTGAAAATAAACTTGTAAAGTAAGATTCAAATCAATGAGGAATCATGATGGTTGTAAAATAAACTCATTCTTTATAAGTAAAAAAATATATTCCTTCCATTATTTTTCAGATAAGTCACAAAGTACCTAATTTGGAAAACGACAAAAAATCCCTTTCAAACCATTTTGTAGAAAAATACAATATAAGTAAAAATGCTTTTAAATTTTTTTAGAATAGTAAAAAATCTTTGAAAATAGTTTTATAAAACATATACATGGAAAAGAAATACCCCCCAATAGAGACTTCAACATAAAAAATCCCAAATAATGATGAGATTGTGAAATAAACCCTTACCTCAAGTATCACATTTCCTTGTTCATATTTGAATATCCTGTTTAATAAATATGGTTTTCTTATACATGTATTCCATATAAATATTAATATCTATCATACCATGTAATATTTATTTATAAAATCTTATCACAAGTTTATTAATAATTTGATATTAAAATCACTCTTCTCCGTGATACATTCTTCGTTTTTCATGTATGTTTCGGTTGTCAGTAATGATCCTTATAATTTAATCATGGTCTTATAATTTATATAATTTTAATCATGGTATAAAAATCATATATTTTTATTATATAAAATTTTATAATCATTTATAAAAATAAGATAACGAAAAATGAATTACAATTTTCATGGAGATGGTAGGTTGTACGTATGCATGAAAGATGTTTCCATTTTTAGAAAGATGGAATAAAAGAAAGTTAAATAACAATTCACCTTTAAATAATCATAATTTTAGACTATATACCATATATATTCATCAAAATCATCATTATAATAATCTGTGTAAAATATAAATGAAAAACGAATCACATCGTATCATGGAGATGGTAGTCCATACATACACATGAGTGACATTATCATTTTACAAAACACTGCATGGAAAGAAGTTAGAAATGAAATTATCAGTAAATTAATATAATTATATATGAAATATCATATATAAAAACTAAAAACATTATTATACCATTCCGCAAAAAATGGTTATTAATCTCTATGTGGAGAGATAAGCCATACGCATGCATGAGTGATACTTTAACTTATTATTTGATGAGAAAGATTGTTTATAATTGGGTTTTCATAATCATGATAACATTTTATCATATTTATCATACTAAATTTATTATTTAATGATAAATACCCTAGATTTTTAGTTAGTAAAGAAGAGTAGAAAAATAAATTGATCAGTTATGGAGATTACCTATTCTTTGAAATGTCTCCTTTAGGTCTCCTCCAAAGGGATTTAGGATTGGTATTTTGGGAAGAAAAAACCAAAATAATGTGAATAAGGAAGTGGGTAAGATAATTTGTGTCACATCCCAAACGTGGATGCCAGTCAATAGTGCTCTGAGCTAGATTGGCCAACTGGTCTCATGTGAATCTACCCAAATACCAGAGGCTTCCAACTAGTAGTGAGGGCCTTGGGTGTGTCCACGGGGATACTATGCCCTGATTACTAGAGTGTAACACAGTGGAATCAATAACACACAAGTAGCAGAAGAAGTATAATATCCAAACAAGATGTAAGTAGTGAAAGACTTATATATAAATAATTCTAGAAGTAATTTCTTAATCATATTGATGATACATGTATCCCAAATACAAAAAATACAAAAAATGATATATTTAGATAGAATAATGAGCCTTAGCTCAGTCCCCTGCTCCCCTTCTCCTAGGCATGGCCGAAAATCATCCGCCATACTCTGGAAGCTTTCCCCTATCTCTAACTACATACAAATAGTCTTTTTGGATACCTAATGATGACATGAACAGGGTGTGAGATACAATATGAGTAGGTAACAACACAATAATCTATAAAAATTCAAGGCTCTGAGAAAATAATGAGCTAAATAGGTAAGCGTTAAATAAAAGTAAGTTCCCATGGAACATCTATAACATGAAAAAAACATTAAATAGCCTCTCAAGGCTCACTACAAAACAAGTGCTAACTTCTATTTAAGGAATATATAATAGAAAAAAAAGTATCCAACATGGCCTCGTTGTACATCCATATATAATAAGACAACCAAAACATTACTGTATAACAAGAAGAGTCACAATATTGATGGAAACACCATACAACCAAGAATATCACAATTTACCATAAATGTGATGTAAAATCATGTATATCATATTCATCATGACCATGTATTATAATCTATGTGTTAGAACATGAAGGGACGAATACAAGGTGTAGAAGAACAAGGCATCCTCATCGAGTCCCTTGAAAAAATCAATAGAAACTCAGATAGGTTTGAGATGGGGTTCAAGGAGAATGTCTAGTGACCATTCCCACTTTGAGCACATTAAAAAAAATATCTAAGGGGTATAATTCCAATGGAATCCAAAAGAATCAAGACCCAAGGAGCATACTAAATCCACAACATCCACTACTGTGTTCAAGATCCAAGGGAAGCATCCAAGGAATCAAAGGAATTATTCATCATTTCATACCATTAACCAATTAATATCACATGAGTACACCCACTTGTATAACCATTCAATTTCAAATTCATATCTCAATTATACCATGTCATATATCACAATTCAAATTCAAAGGCAACCAATGAGTATACCCACACACTATTCATAATTCAAATTTTAATATAACACATGAGTTTAACTAATCTTTTCTACATTTTCCAAATAAAACATTTATGTAATTAAAAACGAATTAACATGAAAATGAGGAGATACATCTCCTAAATAATCATATCCATCTCATTTAAAAGTAATTGAGCTTCTTTTAGTAAGGAAATCTTAAATCACACCCAATGGGTGGTTCAATATGTGGCATAGAGAAAATGTCACATCCATGGGTGGCCTTGGTAGGGGAAACAACTACCAACCAATCTTATGGGTACTTAAGTGAATCCCTAATAGATTCAAATCTATTTAATTCAATCAATCAATTCAGTTTCAGGGCCGCTTCGGAAAGTCCAATGAGTGGCATAATTACAGTTGTCATAATAAAGCACCAAAACTCAAAGAAAAGGTATATACCACCTATCGTAACTTGGTAGTAAATTGATCATCTAGTATCATCTCCTTATTCGACTCAGATCATAAGAAAAATAAAGAATCTATGAAGAACATGAAAATAGGGAGAATTTTCTTGCATCTAAATAGCACAACTGATATCTAGAAGAACAAACAATGAAAATAAAATGAATCAAGTACTCACCGATATAGATCCAATGATATGAGAATCGCATGAATCAAATATCTGATGGAGGGTAGGTGACAATTCCAAGAATAGTCAGCAAAGAGAGCTATCAAAGGGGTGGGTCTATTTTAAATATGAATAGTAGGAAAACAAATTTAGGGATAAACATTTAGTAAGGAAAAAATGGACATTTTTCCCAGAATATAGGCGTAGTACGGTTTAATTGCATAGTTTCTAAAAACGTGCACCAACCTTGAATGGTCTTATGTAGCGAAGGGGAACCCACACAATTTCCTCAAATGGTTTAACTAACTATGATGAAACTATTCCAAAATCAACTTTAAAAATTGAAGACATGGCCACATGGACATGAAACCCAAATATCCAGGTTTGGTCTAACTGTGTAGTCGGTAGGTCTCCGCTGCCCACCCTCCCATGATTTTATCTAACCGTGTAGACTTCCACATGTTATTTGAAATAATCGTGTGCCATTTCATTTTCACCAAAAAACTTGGTTCTGGGCTCTAAAAGGCCATGGAAACCGACAGTAACTCCGTGACCTCAATGAGCATTCAAATTAGTCCATATTTAAACCTGAAAAATGAAATGAAAAGGATACATACCTCATACCGAAACCCATGTTCTTACAATCTCCCCCCTTAAATTAATTCATCTCTAAATTTACCTTTCAAGTGTGGTTAAGAATTATCAAAGAAAAACTATGGACAACAAGCACGTACATTAGCCTCCCACTCCCAAGTCTCATCTTACAAGTGATCATGCTTGCATAACACCCGTACTAGAGGAACTAACCTTCCTTGGAGAACCTTCATGCTCTTATCAATGATACAAATAATATGCTCCTACATGGATGCATTAACTTGTAGCTCATCCTCCTCTAGCCAAAATTCCTGAGATGTGTCTGAGTGATGGTGACATGGTTGAGATACGTGGAAGATGTCGTACATGGCTCAATATCTCTAAGGTAACTATGACTGATTGGTTACCGACCCGAATCTACCAAGAATCTCAAGCAACCTAAAATTTCACAGGGAAAGATTACCCTCTCTTTAGATCCATCTATATACCAGCCTCGATGAAACATTTTAAAATACCCAATACCTAAACTCAAACTCTAGAGGTCATCAGTGGTGATCAATAAAGGATTTATGTTGAGGCTGTGAAATATCCGTCCTTTTTTTAATCAAATGGAACTACTTAGAAGTATCTTTTATTAGATGTGGTTCTATTAAAGCTAACTCATCTATCTATAACCAGCACAAGGGGAGTTTCATGGCCTACCATAAAAATCCCCATAAGGTTCCATTTGTATAGTCTCTTTATTGATATGTTTTAGGAGAACTCAATTAGGGGTATATGCCTCTACCAAGAGCCCCCAAAACCTAGGATGTATGCTTCTAGCATATTTTCAAGAACCTGTATCATACGCTCTGATTGGGCTTTAGTCTGAGGGTGGTAAGCTTTGCTCATAAAAACCTATGTAACTAGTCCCCTCTGTAAACTCTGAGAAAAATGAAACATAAACTAGGCATTCTAATTTTAAATGATAGTGTATGGGACCCCATGGGGTCATAATATCTCACAAATATACAACCTCTCAAGATCATCAACACTAAAGGTCTCTTTTATTAACTATAAATGAATGGACTTTGAGTTCCTATCTAACTCGAGACATGATAAAAACATCGTATATTTTACCAAGTAGCCCAAGGGGCTTCTCACCTTAAGTTTTAATGGGAAATTTCAATTGACCTGACTGAACTAATGACACTTATTTCACTTGAAGGTTGAGAAAACCCTTACAAGGAACCCATTTCAACTCAAAACATGTATTAAATGGTATTATAACCATTTCATACCTCATTTAAAAAATAAACTATTTGAAATTACTCTAGATGACTAATCTCAAAAAGTGCTCGACTTAAATTAAAAACACACCTCAAATAGACACACAATGATTTCCCACATTATACCCTATATAATACTAGAGAATGAACATTGAGTCCCATACCCAACCTCCATGACATCTTCTTATCAAACTATTATTGTTTCCTTTTATCAAATGGTATATTCATGACAAGATGACTGTACAACAACTGGTAATAACCATCCCTAACCCTTTTGTCATGAGGGTCATCCAATAGTTGAGGGGAACATCAACACAAAAAGGCTCCCTTTAAACCACTCCTAGAGTTAACCACCATGAAGTTCATTCAATAAGTTTTAAAGGTCATTTGATTACATTATCTTGGTGTATAACTGATGCCCTCTCAATGTATACAAGACATCGTCAAGATATGGGTCATGCTCATCACTAAACATGGTTTACAATAAGATTTTTATTTCTAGAAATGTAGTGTCCCTCCTGATCAAAACTCATATAGAAAACATGCAATAACACCCTTAACCAATGCCTAACACAAAATCTCCTAAAAATGAGTTTCTATGCCTAAAATATGGGGCAACTTTCTCGTAGTACCCAATTCGATTTTAGAGTTTACCTCATCATGGAACCATCTTTATTTCACCCAAGATCCTAATTGAGAATCCCGAAAGGTTCAATAAGAAACCATCAGTACTTTTATTGCACTCTACCACTGATCAACCATCTATTGAAATAGTAATCTATGCCACCAACAGGTACCAGGTTTCCCATAAGTAGTGGTTACACACTCCTATACCACCATGTTCCATATCTGACTCACATTCTTAATGGGTTTTCAACATCAAAACAAATATGGTCATGCTAATTATCACTTAAGTCTCATTATGTTAAGATGTCCCTTGTAAATCATTTGAAAATGTGAAGATACAAGTGCCACTAACCATCGAATGACCACCCAACTCATGATGCCATTTTTGGAGGGCCGAAAACATGACCAACAAAAATCAATCGAGTCAGGAACCTGAATTATCCTACCCATTGATCCTATTTTGAAATATGATTACCCATGGTGCTTCCCAAAAGAAAGGCCTCACCATGCCTAAAACTAATACCCTAAGAATCTACCATGAATCAGTCAAGAATGAGCATAATGAAAGCTCATTTCTCTTAAGGAAATCTCAAACCTTGAGCCAACCATCCACATAGGGTTTCATTATTCAACTGATCAATACTGATCTACTAGGGTCTAATTCAAGTGTGGGAAATCTACGAATACCACCTAGACCAAGTAAAATGGTATAAGATAAGGGACACTAGGTTCTATTACCCATCCCTATAGTTTCCCACATGAGAACTACATCCTACATAAGGTATTCTATTACATAGAATCCCAACTGCCTGAAAATCTCTCTAAAAGGAGGATATAGTAAAATTAATAAGGAACCTTGAACTACTATGGTTAGAATCAATCATTCAAGGAAAAATGGAATCACATTCCAACAATGACTATAAGGACCTGATCAATCTTAATATGTAAAAATAGGAGTGATATTTGAAGGATTAAAAAAATAATGTAAAAATTAGAGAGCTGACACTCATTGGGTATCCACCTATGCATAGTACCCCTTGAGGTCTAAGCATCTGATATCCAACAATTCACCTAGGTGTCATTTTAAGATAAAAGGTCCTACTAAGGAAAACCGATACTCAAATGGTACATACTATCAGAAAACACATAAAAATAATTTATCACAACTTAAAGTCTAAGGGTGATTCCTTCCCCGACTTAGACCCTTTTCAAGGTCACCAGGCCTTAGCACCCATCCAATAGGTCTGACCCAACTTGGGAAGAGAAACTAACTAAATAGAATGACAATGATCACATTCCCTCTCAAACATTCATCAAATAATAGAACTAGTAAACCTTTAATTGGGGTTCAAGCTATAACACCTCAATATGTTCAATTTAAAATCATAGAATAAGGATAATTTTTCACAACATGATAAGAAGTTGCAATAGGAAATATCAATTACTAGTTATAAGGAATACCATACCATCACATTTAGAATTTAAACACCATCATGGGGCTAATCTATGTATCATATCATAAGTAAGGAAAACCAAAAAATGTCCAATCATATCAACTGGGTTCACTAAAAAAGAGCATGACATTAATCACACCCTACTCATGAAATATAAACCCATTAACCCTTTTATGTATCAAGGTATCAGAATTTTTTTATAAAACATGGTTTGTATATCACCCTAAAATCTATCTTGTATCCTATCATCATAGTCGAAATAATCCAACGGATCCTTTATTCTCTATGTTGCATATACATTGCGATCTTCACTCTACTTTTAGGAGGTGTCGCCTGATGCTTGAATATCGATTTCAAAGTCTCAGGCCACAGTTAAGTAGAATGTGGAACTCCATCCCCAAAAAATGTGGGTGGATACTGATGATCTAATACACACATGAAATCATCCATAGATAAGGTAGGGTACACTGCGACATGAAAATTATTCATTAATCTATAGAAAACCTAACATTAATATGCATCAACACCGGTGTCTAGACAACCATTGGTGCCATAACTAGAACTAAATGAGAAACCACCAATATTCCATGGACCACCACAATATAAGTGTGGTTGTTTCCACCCTCCTGTAATACGGTGGTACATTGTCATGGTGGCATGCCTCTATAATTCCAAACACATTCCTTAGAAAGATTCAGTATCAAATATCACAGGTTAAAAGCATATGAAATGTCAAAACCCTCCTAAAACTAGGTCATACCACATAGATTTCTCCTAAATCTAGGATTTCAATGGATAAAAGTCACAAACACACCTATAAACACTTCCTCTTTCCCACTAAAAATACATGTTTAGGTCAAGTCTCCATTTTCCAAGTTCAATTTTCCATTTTAAATTAATTTAAAATTTAATTCCAATAATTCATTTATTCAAAAAATTTAACCAATGGTTTACCATGTTCTAATCCATGAGGGAACATAACCCCTCATGAACTAAAAAATGGTTCCAAAATATTCCATACCACATTAAATTCCTTGTAAATAAATTAATAAAAAGGTTCATCACTTCCAAACCTATAAGGTCCCATACTCTTCAGGAACTAAATTATTGTGTCACTTTCTCTATCCAATAAACAAAATCTATCACAATAGTAGGTATATGTATCATAACACCTATAAGAATAGATTGTTAAAAGTAATTAATCCTAAGTTTCATGGTATAATACATTGAATAATATTTGTAGGAAGTGCCTAAAATGATGCATGAGATTAAATAACATCATATCATTTGGTTGAAACAAAATAAAACCCATGATTATGTTAATAATAACAGCATAATTCATGTGTGTCACAAAATGGTGGAATAAAATCAACTATAGTAGTCAAAATATAGAAAATAAAAATTTAATTTGAGGTCATTTGGTTTTTTCCTATACACGCAACATCTAATCCCAGGCACAACTCATTACAGAACTCCAATTCATTCTTATCCCTTTGTATTGTTCCCAAATAGTAAAGTAAAATTGAAAAGAAATATCTGATAATAGTTTGTAATGTATCAAACCCAGATTCCACTCAACAGTGCTCCGATCTGGGTAAGTCACATGGATTTAAGTGCATCTCCACAAATTCCATAGGCTACGGACTAGAAACGAGTGCCTTGGGTGTCTCCATGGGGAGACTACACCCTCATTACCATAGTGTGACATAGAGAAATCAATAACTTATAAGTAGAAGAATTCGTACAATATCCATGAAAGATATAAGGAGTGAAAGACTAATTTATAAACAATAAAAGAATTAATTTCATATATAAAATAATGATACATATCATGTGTCTAAGAAGACAGAGAAAAAATGTCCATAGCAGTACAATACAATATATGTATCATAAATACCACTAAATAATAAAAACACTATAATGACCCATACTTTACATACATTGTTATTACTTCATAATTGAATCACACTTATTAGAACATATAACAAAACTAGGAAAGGACTGTATAGGTATAGTGTCTTTAGAAAATGGGAAACATAAACAACTGGTTCATAAAGCATCTACATTGCCTCCCATTTATTTCATCATATCTAGAGTCCCTTTGTGGAATATCTTACTTAATAACCTTCTTCCTGACCTAGGGAAAGAAAACATACAAAAGGGTGAGCTCAAATTCTCAGTAAGGGTAAACAAAATAAATATCAATCACATCATATTCATAAGAACGTAACATTTTGGAAATCTTAACCTGTAAAAGAGATCATAATTTCATAACATGGGATAAATCATAGCAGTGAAATGTATTCCCATTAATGATAACTTAAAACATAAAACTATGTGGCGTAAAAACGTAATCATAGAGAATCATTTCTTAGTAGTCAAAACTCATAGCCAAGACTATCTTAGCGGACAAAGTCCATTTCTGAACCGAGTTCACTCCTCGTTTCAGCCCTGTTTCACTGAACCAGATTAACCTTCCGTTCCATCCATGTATATCTCATGAGATATAAATATTTACCCAATTAATTAGAGGGAGATATAGGTCCCACCCATCTCATGATGATACCATTCTTATGTATTCCACAAAATCATAAACCATACATCATAGCATAACCCATGTAATAAAAATAGGAATATTAAACATCATGTCATCACAACATAATCCATATAAGATAAAAGGATTTCATAAAAATAATTCCATCATAACATAATCAAATCAATATAAAAAATAGGGATAGAAACATAACCCAATATTATCTTATATGGAGAATAATTTTGATTAAACACTTGAACTCCATTCTTGAGGAAAATATCCTTTCTACTTCAAATTTTTTTTTCCTTTCTTAAGATTTCGTACGATTTTAAACTAAAAGAATTTGATTAAAAATAAACTTGAAAACATGTAAATGAATCTTCTTGGAAATAATGTTTTAAAAATCCATTCATTCCATATAAGTTAAAAAAACATTCTTCTCGTACTTATGTTGGAAAATTCAAAAAGTACCTCATACAAAAAATGACAAAACATTCCAATCATATATTTTACTAAAAACTCACCAAAGGGTAAAATTGGATTTAAAAATTGTATGTGGATGGAAATATTATAAAATATTGAGGAAACATGGATGTGGATGTAAATATTCCCCAGTAAATTATGAAGTATAAACAATCTCAGATAAAAATGAGATTTTGAGATTTTCCCTTACCTTAGGTCCGATTTGCTTCAAAAGTGTCTGAACCTCCTGTATAATGATTTAAATAATGTTATTGACTTTTTCCAGAATCATAATTATTTTTATGATATCATATATGGTCATATTCTTAGCTTGTTATTAGTAATATTTCATTGTTACTTGTTATTCGGGTGTTTATTGCTTTTTTGTTCTTATGCGTGTTTTGTCGAATATATTCTTATTCTTATTTTTAGGTTATAGATACCTTATTTACAGAATGGTATTATTGCAATACATATCATATTTATTCACTCAATTCATTTATGTAATCATTATGCAATGAAAATCATGTAGAACGAGTCGTATCACATTGTGGAGACGGTATTCCGTACGTACGCACGAGTGATGATATCATTCCCATGATCGTGGAATTGAATTGGAGTGTATGTATACTATTTCAGAATCAATATAACTTTACAATAATCATATATAGTTTTTATTTACACCATTATACCCATCCAAGTAAGGTGGTGGTGGAAAATACATTACACCACGGCGTGGAGACGGTATTCCGTACGTACGCACGCACGATGATTTTGTTTTCTGTTGGATGGATAGAAGGTGAAATAGGGTTGTTTAATACTTGTAATAACATATCAGTATATTAGTGATACTTATGTTATTACTTTATAATTAAAAAAATAAAAAAGAATAAGTGGAAGAAGAAATAAAGTTGAAAAAATCTGTAACAGACATTACCTCTTCTTTGAAGTGCCTCATTGAGACCTCCTGTTAGGGCACTAAAATTGGTCTTTGAAGAGGACCAGGACCTCTAGGATGTTTCTAGGTAATTGGAGAAGAGAATTTTTCAGGGGTTTTCCGAGATTGAAGTCTCAAAGTGGTGTGAGGAAGAGAGGGAGGAGGTGCCCTTTTATAAGGGAGGAGAGGGGCACCTTTAGAAAAACTAAAAATATTATTTTATTATAAAGTAATATTCGATTTTTAATAGCTCCAAATTGATTTATTTCTAAGATAAGGTGGGGATGGGTCGAAATCCTCTCATCCAATAGAATTTATACAAGTTTAGGTATCTATTTAAACCTTATCATTTATATCTAACTTTAAGTTAGATAATTTAACTTTTACCGTGTCTTCTTGTTTTCTTACACTATAAGGTTAATAAAATTACTATAACAAGCCAAAAGAACCCCAAGTTGTTTATCATTAATATATATAACCTTATCTAAGTCATTTGGCCGAACCTTAGATTTATGGGAATAAAATAACAATTCATAATATAATATTTGTTTTAAAAACTATTTTATGTCAATTTTGACACTATTTGGTAATTGATTTTTTTGAAACTAATAACAGAAAGCTTAGTTCGAAAAGAGTTAATTAAATAAATACTAACATGTAATATTAACATATAAAATTATTTTAATTCATAAAAAGTCTCAAATTACTTTTATTTGGGTATTTATAACATCAATTATGTCAATATTTCATTAATAAGATAATTACTGCATCATCATTGTGTCATAAATAAATTAAATTATTTAAAGTATAAAAATTAAAAATAAAATACCATTATGTAGGAAATATTTTTATCTTTGTAATGAATATTTATAGTTGAATTTATATTATGTATAACCCTATATTAAAAATTATTTATTTATTAAACTCTGATTTTAAGTATTTTAACCCTTCTTTAAATAAATTAACAATAAATGTCCTAATCTAATCCAAGTGGGCCTAAATGGTCATAATTAATTCCTAAGTTTGTTTTTGGTCTAATTACACTTATCCAACAGAATTAGGACATGTGTTAGGGTAATAATAATATCATTTGTACCCTTAATTACCCTATTTTCTTTTAACCGTGGTAAAAAAAGTAAAAAGTTACCATTCACCAAAAATTATTTTCATCTCATTGAACCAAATTTTAGTCCTTGATACTAACCATGTCTCTCAGAGTTTTTAAATTCCACTCACAAAAGTGGTAAAATTATGTTTTATTTGAATTTGTAAATTCTCCTAGGAGGTGGGTAAAGACGGTGAAAAGTTCAATAAAATTTATATATATATAAATTATTATAAAATGACTCCAATGAATTGAATTGAACATATATAGGTATTATGTATCAATTTTTACCTGAAATAAATTTAAATAAAACAAATAATTATTTAAATAAAAAGTCTGTTTTTAAATACTAACCCAGTGTTTTCACTATTCATCAAAAATTGAATGTTTTCAGAAAAATACAAAAATTTCACCCTAGGGTAATTTCGATATTCCGAATCCAAAAATGATGTCCATTTTGAAAGATGAAATTTACAAAATTTCAAAAATTGGTTATTAATATTCATAACGGCTAGTTTTAATAATATTTTAATAACATATCGTTGTTAAGTAAAACTTGGTATTGCGTATGACACAAGCTATCGAGGAAGGTCGCGATTGCGTGTAAAGCAAGACAAGTTAGTGTTGTGTGTAGTGAAACATTCCTTTAATGATTTATATAACATAAAAACAAAATATTTCTCATAAAAATCTTGGGTGTTACAAACACTACTAGAAAAATACCTTATACCAACGGTTTGAAACCATTGGTATTGGCCTCCAAACCGTTGGTATACTCAATACCAATGGTTTGGAGGACTGTGGCCAAGTAAGCCATGGGGATAGGTCCATACCAATTATTTTCCCAAAAACTTTGGTATAGACCTATACCAATGGTTTTCAAAACCATTGGTATAAGTAATATGAAAAATCAATACCAACGGTTCCATAAAACCATTGGTATATGTATTTCAAAAAAGAAGCATTCGGTGGGTTTTGATCCCAGTACCTGCAGTTTATGATTGAACCGTCTAACCACTAACCTAACTCGACTTTTTTGAACATAATTTCATTAATATATATATTTATTATCATTAATATTTTAAATTATGATTTATTTAAGGTTCTCTATAAGAAGATTCCATAAAAAATACATGTAACTATACCAACAATTATCAAAACCATTGGTATAGACCTATACCAATGGGTTTGAGATCTTTTGGTACAGATTCTTTGATTTTGGGACCTATAAAAATGGTTTTGGACAAACCGTTGGTATAGGGGGGGACCTATACCAACGGTTTGGGGAAAACCATTGGTATAGGGTGTCTATTATAGACCTATACTAACGGTTTGGCCAAAACCGTTGGCATATGTCCATATAAGTGACTTATACCAACGGTTTTCCCCAAATCGTTGGTATAAGTCCCCCCTATACCAACGGTTTGTCCAAAAACGTTGGTATATGTCAAAATTAGTGAACTATACCAACGGTTATTTTCCAAACCGTTGGTACAGGTCCATATAAGTGAACTATACCAACGGTTTTCCCAAAACCGTTGGTATAGATATTATTTCTAGTAGTGAAAGTACTATCTCTAAATAGCATCACAAGCCTCAACTTGGTACCTTGCTCCCATGCTCCTAAGCATGGAACAAAATCAACCCACAAACTCTAGGTGCTTTCCCTTGTCTCAACCTATATCCAAATAATCTGTTATGGTACCCAATGACAACCCAAACAACTTGTGAGATATAATTCTAGTAGGTGACCTCCAAAAGATCAATAAAATTTCCTGGTTGTGAAAAATAATGAGCTATGAAGGTAAGTAGTAAATAGAAGTAAGTTCCCTTGGCACATCTGTAATAAGACAATGAAACTGAATAACCTATCAAGGCTCCATGAAAAACAAGTTTCAGCTCCAATATAATGTGGCTATAATAGAAATAAAAATATCCGACTTGGGCTTACCATACATCCATATACAACATGATAAACATGACCTTACCGTATAACAAGAAGAGTCATCACAACCATGAACACACCGTAAAACCAAGCACATCAGAATTTACCACGGTTGAGCCGTATGATCATGTATAACATATTTCTCACGGATGTGTCGTATAATCAAAATTTTAGACCACTAAGGTCTAGATCCACAGTTTAGAAGACCAATTCATATTCATCGAGTCCCAGGAGCATCTTGATGGAAACTCAGTTAATCTTGAGATGGGGTCTAAGGAGAATGTCTAAAAACCATGCCCACTCCAATCCCAAGAAAAAACAGATCCAAGTGATCATAATGCACAATTCATCCCATGAAATCAAGACCCAAAGAGCATAGCCAATCCAAGTCATCCTCCACCATGTTCAAGATCCAAGGAGCATCATCCGAGAAGGAATTATTCAACATTTCATACTATTAACTAATTGGTACCACCTGACACTACCCCCTAATATAACCATTCACATTCAAATTTATTTATTGAGTATTCCTACTCATATATCACATTTCAAATTCAATGAAAACCAATGAGTATACCCACTAAATGTTCATAATTAACATTAAAAAATGACACATGAGTTTACCCACTCATTTTCACATTTTTTGAATAAACCATTTATGAAATTAAAAATGAATTAATGTTAAACGAATGAAATATATCTACTAACTAAAAATTTGCATCTCATTTAAATATAATTGAGAACAAGGAAATAGTAAGTTACACGAGATGGGTGGTTCAGCATGTGGAATAGGTAAAATGGAACACATCATGGGTGGTCGTGGTTCAAGAAAAAATAACTAAACAATGTTAAATATACCTAAGGGTATCCTTAACAAGTCTAGTTACATTCAATTCAATTAATAAATTCATTTTTAGGGCCATGCATGAAAGTCTAGTGGTCAGAAAAACAACAACTAGCATAATAAACCAACAAAACTCATGTAAAATGTATAGAACACATGTTATAGCTCACTAGTAGAGAGATAATCTAGTATCATCTCCCGATTAAACTCAAATCAGTAGAAAAAAAAATAACGAATAAAGAACCAGAAAATAGGGTGAATTAGCTTGCACCCAAATAGCATAAATGATATACAGAAGAACTAAGAATGACTAAAAAGGAATTGAGTAATCATCGATGATTATCCAATGAGATATGAGACACTTGAATTAGAGATAAATAGAAGTTCCAACAACAATGCCTAGAATATTTTACCATGAGGGATCTTAAAGGGAGCAGTTTTTCATTATATGAATAATATGAAAACAGACTTAGGGTTAAACATTACGTAAGGGAAAATAATAATTTTATATAAAATATCTAGATCACATGGTTTAGGCTCACAGTTTGAAAAATTGTGCACCAACTATGCATGGTCTGTTATAGGAAAGGGCCACCCACATAGTTTTCTCACACATTTTGACTACTTTGTGCCAACAATGCCAGAACCCACTGTCAAAATTGCAAACATGGTCACACGACCATGCACCCCAAATCACATGGTTTGGTCTAACCATATGACCTGTAGCTCCCTATTGACCATCATCACATGATTTTATCCAACTCTATGGAGATATATTGTATCAATGCTTCTTAAGAAATTATGGATATCATATATGTACTAAAAATAGAAAATAAATTTTCAATTTGAATATAATTATTATAATATAAAAATATAATCTAATATTCATTCATAACATACTTTTTCCCCAACGTGGACACATTATTAAAAATAATGAGAGTGACATTTCGTACCCCTATTTGATTTTAATAATATATAAATTATTTTATGTAAAATTTTCCATTAAATAAATAAATTTGAAACCATAGGTGTGAAGAGTCAAATTAAACCAATCTAATTTTAATTAGGATGAAATATTTTGGATTTATACCTTATTTTTAATCCATATTTACACGATTTTCCATTTACCGAAGTGATAAATTTTACCATGGTTACAATTCATATTGAAAAAAACAAAAGGGGCCTAATTAAAAAATATGAAACTCTTCAATCTAAATATTAAATTTATTTTTATCTAATTAAACACCTATAAATGGTAGAAATTAGTTTTAAAGTAAGTGTGAAAAATGTGACAAAAATGGTTTTTTTAGAAAAAAATAAATTTTAAGCATAAAAATGGATTTGTTTTTATCCTATGTTTAGGAACATATTTTTTTGAAGGATTAAAAAATTTTATCAAGTAAATAATATATAAATTCCAATAAAATCAGTCACCAATCAAGATTAATTCAAAATATTGATATAAAATACATTTCATTTAGAAAAAACGTTTTTTAGAAAAAATTACATTTATTTTCAAATAGTATTTATTTTAAATGATAATAATTTAATTAGTAATGAAGTAATTTTATTAATGTTTAGAGAATATATTTTTCATAATTTTTTATTACTATTCATACCACCCAATTCAATGGATGGACAACAACAGATGCATAATATTTTGAAAATGTTTCATAATTTGTCTAAATGAGCCATTTCATGCAACCCAAGATATCGATGAAATAAAATTATTTAAAGAGAAATCTTACAAAAAAATCTCAGGGAATTATAGAATTGCATAATCGTCTGGGATTTGTAATCCTCAATCATCATTGAGAAGAAAAAAATGTAAGTAAATTATGTATCTATACACTTGGCAGTGAATCTTAGTAGAACTCTTTAACTATACATATAGATTATATCATGTTTGGACTTCATAGTCTTGTGATCATCCCTAAGATTACATTGTCCCTAATATTTCTAGTATATCTAGAATTGGAAACACCATTTAAAATTGAACACATTCCGAAAAATCATTTTTAAAGTCAGATGTTTTAAAATAGACAAACACCCAAAACATTATAGAACATTTTGAACATCCATAATTACATTTACTAAAACCTCAACTTGTGATGATTATTTGATCTCATTATTTTTTTCTTCAAATTTGTGTTCTTAATACGAGACCTCTTCATTGAATATAACATTCAGTCTGATGAAAATATTCTATATTTTTCAATTCTAGAGAAAACATCTAATGTATTATTCACCATGACTTACAAAAAAACTATCTTGGGACTTTTCCTCAAATATTTACCTTTAATTAAAATCAATGTAGATATAGGTGAGTAAACTAAAATCATTAAAATGGGAAATTTAAATATTCCATCTATACTAACAAGCTTCTTAATGTTCCTTCCCCAACAGAGATGATAGACTTTTATTAACTATGTTGGAAACATAATTTATGGATTTAACACAAAAATTATTGGGAAAACCAAAGTAGATACTCATGATCCTTGCCTTACCCACTGAAGTTATTTTCATCCTCTCTATTACTTTATTCTATTTTAGAGAACCTAACACATTCTTTTCAAACCATATACCTTTCCACTTACAAATTATATGGAACTTATTTCTTATATATTCCCCATCATTGTTAGGAATATAAAATTGTAGTTTACTTATGATATCCTTTTCTACCATGAATCTCAATAAAATGATTGTTATCAATACTTTATAAAAGTACATGAGAAATAATACCCACAGTTTTTGTGTTACATCATTGATGAAGTTAATATAATACAATGAACCTCTCTGAAAATGAACTGGAGTTTTCTACCACAAATCTATATGAACGTTCTCAAACTTATAGTTTTTCAATTTCATACTTTCCAAATGGAATGAAAACTTCTACCACTTACTAAATAATAAATATTAATATGTTTTATAATCCATGATTATGATCTTTAACATTCCTTTAAGAATAATGGATTTCATCCCTTATCACATAATTGACCAAGATATCCACACCATAACATTGAAAAAGTTACTTATCTAGAATTTATTACACCTTATGAAGCTCTTTCTATTATAATTTTCTATCTTTCAATCCTTTGTCCACATCTATAGTACCATTTTCACTTTATATTATCTATCTACAATGTTTTTAACAAAGCCTTCACTCTATTACTATCATACCAAAAGAATGTTCTTCAATAACCTTGGTGTGTGGAACTATATTTGGAATTATTGGAAGATTCCATTATTTATATAGTTGAAAAAATCAACCTTTGAGAGCTTTATGACCCACAAGATACTAATTTACTTGATAAAAAGTGTATAAAATCTTCGATATATGGGCATGGGTTTGATGTTGAAAATTGAACTCATAATTTTATATCACATGAGAATGTAAACTATTCAAAATAGATAATTTCAACATAAATTAGAGTAAAAAAAGTAAACATGCCTCATAAAATAAACAACCATAAAGTTAAAAACATAACTAAGATAAAACAAAAAATCATAAATTAAGAACAATTAAAAAATACATAGAGTTGGGGAAAAAAACCTTATATTTCTTTAAAGGGTGTCATTACCAGTAGTTCTAATTTACAGAACTATTAAATTTTAATCCAATGTGGTAAGGGGAATGGTAAAAATATTTAAGGTATAAAAATTAAATAAAAGTAACTTCATCTATCCAGCCTAGATTATAATATAAAAGTTAATCACTTAGAACTTTCTCAACAAACATCAACAATAGGTAGTTCAATCCCTGATATCCACTATGACTAACATGATTAAAATAATTCTAACACCCTATAATTTACCAAACACAATGTTTGGAAGAATAATATTGTTAGACTAGGAACTCATAGATCAAGTAAGGTTAATTGTAATGATTATAAATCAAAACCAATATATTTTACAATGAAATACTCACACAATTACAATCCCAATGAAAACACATTGAAAAAAATATAAGTGAGAACTCTCAAAAAGTTTATATAGTGCATAAATTTATGTAATATCTTTTAATAGTTTATATATCTTTATTATGTTTCATTTATTATATCCTCGATTCATTTATAAATTATTATGTAACTAAATATTTCGATATATTTATGTTTAGTTACAATAAAATTAGATGTATTAGCAAATATTCCTTTAAAATGGTTTTGTGAGGCTTCTCCATTTTCTAGAAAATTCATGGATCTTATTCAACTCATCAGAACACAGTGTATCAAAAGTTACAATCCATATAAAAATAGAACTTATAAAAAAATTAAAGTAAGATTAAATTTCATGGGAAGTGTATCGTGATTTTAAATACATGGATATAACATCCTGGGAGCTCATTAATAAGTAACTTGACTTGATAGACCAAATTAGCTCAAGTGAACATCCTTGTATTTTAAAGGATTCTGACTAGAAGTGAGAATCTATGATGGTATATTGGGGAGATTGTACCCACTTTATCAATGTGATGCACATTAGTAAAGTCTAAATAAACTAGAGGAAGAATTATAATGTAAATAATAGAAGTAATTTATCAAGATATATAAATAATCAACACAACCATAGGTAGTATCTTTTAAAAAATGATCCTGTTATGTTTCGATAAAAAAATGGGAAGTAAGGGGAATAAGATAGCACACATACAATACAATAGGTGATCTAAAAAATCATAAAGAAGTTTTAAAGCTAAACTTCTATGACATCAAAAGAACTTTCTTATTAATCTTCTCCTATAATCCATCCTATTATATGATATTAATGTGTCTACAGTTGGGTGCACCATTTATCCCTAATTACACCCATGACATCTATTCGGGTACCAATTGTCAGCCCGAGTAGGGTGTGAGTAGAACTTAGTAGGCCACCCCCAAAAAAATCCAATACTATACAACATGTGAATCTAAAATGAACAATGTGTAGGTATGATGATAAATGAATGTTGTAAGATAAACTAAAAACCATTTGACTGTAGTACTTAGAGGACACTCATCTGACTCCACCATGTTTGGCATAATCCTTTATTTCTTTGAACATATGTCATTATATATATATATATATATATAAGTGTTTTTGTGAGTAATAAGTACTAACTAGGACCTAGGGCATATAATCAAGTCATCCAAGTGTTATATGATAATATTATACCAATACCATAGAAGGTTAGACCAACTCATAACTATTAGTGGTGAAATTAGTAATAAGGGGATGAGTATAATCTAGGGGAGAACCTACAACATTTCACTTCTATAAAAATAAATATTTCAAGCCCTAGGGATAATCCCTAGGTAATCTTTGTATAGGCTTGATTAAATCTGAATAAGATAATCTAAGAGATTAATCATCCAAAGACATCAATCTAAATCCAAGGAGATAATCCAACTCATTAAAATTGTGGAGAAATTAACATATTCGTCCATAGTGTGACAATAAAGTTGTTATCAAAGTAATAAAAGGTCCAAATCCAAGATGGATTTCAAATGTTAGAAAATATATCCATGAATTAGGTGGCAACCTATGGTTTTTCAAGGTTGACCCATGTGGGGAATCCAAGACTTTCCCTAGGAATTCCATCCTATAACAATATATAAAGGTCATAAATAAATTCCTAAGATTGTGTAACCCTTCTTACAATCCACGTAAATTATTATAACATTTCATATTTCATTTAATTACATTTAGTTGTGGGAATAATTAAAAATATAATAAGGGTAAAGTGAAATGGTATTACCATTCACATTTAATTTAATTCATATAACCAATTCATTTAATAGTTAATCCAAACCCACATTAGGATGTGGTTTGGTCATATATGCATGGTAAAAGTGTCATGGAACATATATAAATGCCCCAAAGGGGGTTGTTCTAGTGTAATTTTTCATCCTGCAATAACATCTAGGGTCTATGGAAGTGTCTTAGTCAAGGTTTAAACAATTAAAAAAGGAATCACACAATTCTAAGGTGACATGTAGAAAGTCTTGTGCCCATGTAAGGAATCCTGATAAAAAACACTATTAATTTTGGGTAATTTACTAGAAAACCTATCATAGAATAATAGATGACTCTTTATTAGGTATTAGCTTCAGAGTCGGACTATAACTGAAGAATTCAAAAAACCAGAAAAAATCCATAAAAATAGGGTATATGAGTTTCCAAGGAAATAACATACAAGATATAATGATAAAAAGAGAAAGAAAGAAAGATAACACTTAGAATTACTGAGAGTGATTTAATGTAATGAATGGCTATCAAAATATAGCTTAGATAAAAGAGGTATATCAAATCCTAGATGAGGAATAAAGAAGAGCTTCCAATGAGAGGGGATACAGTGTGTTAAAAGAAGAATAATAGATGGATGAAATGTTAAAATCCTAAGATAAAAATGGTTATATAAACCTTTTTAAAGGGATACATGTTTTGGACAAACATTTAGACAAACCTTACATGTAAAATACCGTGGAATCTTTCCAAGAAGACAAACCTTGTATTTTTAAGACACATAGTTAAACAAAGCATTCAAAAACTATGTGACTTCCATTTATAAAATGTTAAAGATTTTTCAAGTCCATGATACCCATATTTCATGGTCAAAAAAACTATGCTCCTTCATTTTCGGTAAGCATGGATGAGGTGCACATTTATAACTAACCATATGCCAACTATGTACCTCATACAGTTTCCCTAAAAATAGAGACTATGGGACCTGATATGATCCCAAACACACCTAAAACCTCTATGAACTCCTTCGTAATTTACATATAGATAAAAATGAGGGTTTATACTTTAACTAAAATGATCTATAGCTGATATAAATTCCTGGATCTTATAACCTCCTCTCTGTAAAAAAACTCATCCTCAAGTTTCCCTTATGAGGATGATTCGAAATCATATCAGAATAACTCCGACTTCTAAGCATAGATAACAAACTCTCTCTCCACGGTCTCATCCATTACATGGTATCACTAGCATAACACCCATAATATAGAAACTTCTATTCCATGAAGAGACTTTTTTCTTAGCTCATATATAAAAATAAGATATACCTCAAAAGAAGCATAAACCACTAAATCAACTTCCTCAAGATCAAAATCATGAGATGGATCAGAATGATATCGATAAAGCTAAGAAACCTAAAGATATAATGAATATCCTAATACCACCATGAAAGATCTATATTATATTCTAATGACCTAACCATATCTTGAATCTCAAAAGTTTAGATGAATTGAGATGATAACTTACCCAACCTCTGAATTTGTAAATGATCCAATCTTGGAGAAACATGTAAAAAGACCTGATCCCCCACATCATACTATATAGATCAATGGAAATTATTGGAATATTTCTTCTTCCTAGATTGATTTATATCCATATATTTAATGATAAGCTTTACAAGATCTGTTTTCTCATAGAAGAGATGTGGTCCCAGTAGCATTGCCCCCGACCTCTAACCATTACATAGTTAATCGACATGACTTACCATATAGGTCCTCCTAAGGATCCAAATAGATAGTTTATTTGAAAATATTAGTATAATAGAACTTGAAAAGAGGTAATTCTTTCTCCTAAGAGACAAAAAAACAAGGAAACATGAACGAAGCGTGTCCTCTAACACCTATATAGTATGATTAGATTGACCATCAGTTTGAGGGTGTTATGTTTTACCTATAATTACATTTGTACACATATACTTATACAACCATTTTTAAAACCAAGAAGTAAAAAAATAATCCTTATCTGATAAAATGGTTTTTGGAACCTCATGAAGGCGTATAATATCATAGAAATAAATCTTTCCATATTTATCTACTGAAAAGGTCTCCCTGATAGGTAGGAAATGGGTGACCATTATCAGTCTATCCATGATAAACCTTACTAAATCATAAAACTTGAAGAGATTTTTGTAATACCATCGTGAAATCCACATTAAATTCATCCTATCTGCACTTTGAAATGGGTATTGGATGCAAAAGGACTGTAATCTTATGGCGTTCTCCCATAATCCGCTAACAGTGGGAACACCATGTAACAAAACTATGTATGTACATTTTTATACTAGGCTATCAATTCTAGTAGAATACATCATGGGAAATCTTGGGGAGTATAAGATGAACTTACCATTTTGAGGCTTGAGATTTTTACAACATCTCCCCTCATATTTCCTTGGGTACCTAGAAACATCCATGAATACATAAGATCTCATCTATATTAAAGACCGAAAAGGGAGGTGGTGCCTCATCTAAAACACTTTCAATTTGGAATAATCATTTATGATTTATATGTTTTCTCATATTTACTCAATAAAAAAGTGATGAGTTCATTTCTAAATCTATAAGAACAAGTTTCTCATGACTCTCTTTAACCTCCAGATGCATATTTAAAATGAGATCCAACAACTTCCTCCCGCTATTAACTTCTGGAATAGGTTGTGTCTGAGTCTTCTAGATTAGAGCATCCACCATTACACTTCCTTTCCTAAGAATTTATGAAAGCTCAAAGTTGGAGGACTAATGATTTTCAACCCATATTCATTATATAAGATTCACGTGATGCATAGTGAATATGTATTTGAGGCTTTTGTTGTAAGTGTTTATAGTGTACCATTCCCCATGTAGATAGTGTCTTCAACAAAAAAAATCATACACAAATGTATCTATATATATATCATTCTTTGGGTAATTGTTCTTGTGAGCCCTCAATTGGAAAGAATTATATGCCATGGATTATCCACCCTATATCCAAAAAGATCCCATCCAGAAGCCTGATGCATCATAATAAATAGAAAAACTTCTTTTAGGCTATAAAAGAAACAGGATCAGTGCTTAGTTTAACCTTAATTTGATTTATTTAAAGGCCTTATCATAAGATTCATACCATAAGAACATTATTCTCTTCTTATTCAAGCTCGTAAGTAGTGCAACCTGGCATGACAATTTCTAAGCAAAATACCTATAGTATCCTGATGGCCCCAAGAAACTCTATATATAAAAAATATTACATGGATGATCACATTAAACAATAACCCTCACCTTTTTTGGATCCATAGATTCTATGTCTTCAGATGTGATATGATCTATGAAGTGAACTTTATCAATCAGGAAGTGCCACTTTGTGATATTTTTACATAGAAAGTTCTATCTTAAAATATTCAATATGATGTTAATATGTTTGGAATGATCGTGTTGATTTTGTGAATACACAAGGATTTCATCCATGAAAACTAATGCAAAGGAATATAGGTATGGGTGAAAACCCTATTTCATAATGGTCATAAAGACTACTGGTTCATTTGTGATATTGAACATCATTACTAAATAATCATGAAGGCTATATTTTCTTCAGAAATTTGTATGGTGTTTATCCCTAATCCTAACTTATACATGATTATATCATGATCCTAGATCAATCTTTGAGAATTCATTGGCTCCTAAAAGCTAGTGGAAGAGATATTTTTTGCATTTAAGTGGGTTTCTAGTTTCATGGTAAGCAGATTCAACCACTGGTAATCCATATATATTTTGAGGGTCCCATATAACATTTTAGTGAAAAGCATCAGTAAACCCCAAGGAGATATACAAGGTTAGATAAAACCTTTGGATTTTGGGTCCTCTAATATCCTCTTGAGTTCCTTATACGCAATAAGAGCTATCCTATATGGATGAATAGTAATTGGTGCTACTCCTATTACAAGCTCAATTGTGAAATCTACCCTTCTCGTAGGGGGTAGTCAAGAAAATTTATCAAGAAATATATTAGTAAAAAGATCCACCATGGGAGGGAATTTATATTTATATACTCCTTTATCATCAAGAAAAGTTACAAAAATCTAGGTTGACACTAATCCTAGCCTCTGATGGTCTGGTCTTGCTCGACATTCTTAAAAATCTTATTTACCCTTTAGATGAAATTACCACCCTAAAGTGATGTCAAAGACACTCTCAAATGAAAAAAATAAATATGCGATTGATATGGAACCAAACAGTACATCCCTAGAATTATACCAGGGCCAGTCATGTTGAGGATGAAATGATTCCAGAGTAAACAATAACCACCTATCTAAAGGTTTGACTATATTCATTGGAATGCACATTTTGATTTAATTCCCAATGGAGTGTAAAGAGTCATAACTCCACAGAAATACTCAGTTTCTTGACAATGGCTTTCCATGATGTTCAAAAATATAAAGGAATGTGAATATCCTATGTCAAATATACCATACACTAAATTTGTTCCCACATGATTCATGCCACACATTATAGATGGGATAAAAATATACTACTTTTGAATAGGCCATACGGAATATATTTTCCCTAATCCAAAACACTGAGCTACAAATTTAATACTCTGAGTAGGTCCTCTACAACGTCACTGCATATCAGAATTCTAACTTAATCAACCATAACCACATCCTTGGTCTGATCTACCAATCACTATTTAACTTCTTGTTTGGTGAGGATCCACTGATCCCACTCCTGATCATAGAGTTAGTGTATATTATTTATCTCTCTCTAGGAATTGATGGAAATGTCCAATAGAATATTTTAATATGACCCATTCTTCTATAGGATCAAAACTCTACTGGTTCTCTTATACACTAGGGTTACATTTGTTCTGACCATTTAAAATTATGGTATACCACACTATTAGTGATGTAGACCATCTGTATGGAACTTCCATGATTAGAAAAATCAAGTTGATTTATACTAATATTGGATGCACTACTTCCCTACCTAGTTTTTGGACTACCTTTCCCCAAACCATCATACTTCCTCAGGTTAATCTCAGAGATGAGGGATTTGTTTACAATCTCCAAAATAGTCATCAAATAGAATATGTTCACATGTGATCGGTTTAAATACAAGAGACCATCCTCAAATATCCAAGCTTGAGATACCTCATCACTAAAAAGAGTTGGAAAAAACATTAGAGTTCTATGAATCAAGATGAGTAGCCCATAAAATATAGATTCTCCTACTCAAAATGAATAAATTATATATCTTGATTGGTTCTCAATATCTCTAAAAAAAACTAATTATTTAAACTAGTTTGGATATCCCTCTAGGACATAACATGATATTGATAAACTTATGTTACTACATCCCAACATCATTTGGATGATAAAAAAGCATGTTTGTAGAAATATTCAAACTCATTTCTAGAGGAGTCTATATGTTCTAAAAGATAAAGAATATAGCCTCCCTCTATAACTTGACAGCCTAGGGTGCACCTTCCCCTAAGAATGTTGGAGGATTCTACTATTAAAACCCCCAAGTAAACTATGACATAGTTGGTGTTGGTCATGGAGCTTCCAGTATGTATTTCACTCAACATAGAAAACCCTATCTATGTTGAGAATAAATTCCCAAATTTGGAATAATAGTATGTTAAAAAGGTTGCAATACTATAGTTAACACTATTGGTTCGGGTCCCATCACTTCTCGAGTTTGGGAATCAACACCCCAATAGAATTATACTTGAGAAAATCATATGGGAATATGTATATAATACCAAGAACACATGCCAAAAAAGATTTAATAACAGAAGAGATTACATTGGAACACAATATACACCCCCAACTACCCAATAATATATTTAGGTCTGGGTGAAAGTTCTTATTTTATAATAAAGGTTATGATATATAGAGTGTCAATTGAAACTAATATAGTAAAATGGTCTTTATGTTGAAATTGTTATCCTTATTTAGTTGAAATGATTTCCTTTAAAAATTATAGATTTGAAAGTTCATATATATATATTTATATATATATCATGGTCCAGTTAGATGAGTTACCATTCCCAAATTATAAATAACTAAACTTTATAAGTTACAATAGGCACAACATGTGACTATAACCAATGTTTTACATTTTGTCTTAGAATATACTAATAAATATATGATGATTTGATTATATGGGCTGCCATTCCAAACTTATAGAGTCACAAACTTATTAATTTACTGTTGGAATCCATTTATTCACAATAAAGAAATGTTTCAGCCCATGATAAAAATGTCACAAGGATCAAACATATGATAATTAGTTAGTTAAGGATCCAACATTAGGATAGGTGAAAAAATGTCATTTAGGTTGATGAAGAAACATTAAGTAACCAATTATTTTATATTTTTTTTCTGACAAGAAACATTCGTAAAAATTTAAATATTGTAATCAAGGAATATACAAGATTCTATAGGAAATATAGGAAATATAATAATCCTGACATGGAATATACATGGAATATAAATCCCCAGGTTCATATAATGATGAATGAATGATGAATCCTTGACATACCATTACAACAGTAGGAATATATAATAATAAAAAACATAAAAACTATCTGCATCACCCAAAAGTGAAAATAATACAACTGAAACTAGTGAAGATCGTATCTTTAATTGGAATATGTCAAAAGTTTTCTTCCCCCCCACACATAGGTTTTCTACTCCCTAGAACTTTATCATTACCAAATTTAACATGTCCAAGTATTCTGTCTATCATCTCAAAATAGTAAGGCAAGTAATAGAAACCTTTAATACCCCTTATGATGTATTGGGCCTAGGTGACTGATAAGTAACAGACCTGGTGGGTCACATTGCCTCAATCATGGCACCCCATATTCCAGAGACTACGACATAATAGTGAGTGTCTATGGTGGTATGGTTTGGAGACTATACCCTCTTTACTAGAGTGGTTCACAATGGTAAAGAATAAATAAAAAATAGGAAGTAGTCTAATGGAAATAGTGGAAGTAAATAATCAAGATATAAAAATAATCAAAACAACTGTAGGTAGTGTCATATTCAAAGTGATGACTTCATGGTACTATAAAAAATGGACAGTAAGGGGAACTGGGTAGCAGAAATGAAATACAGTACATGCTCTACACAAACCTATAAAAATACCAAAAGCTAAACTTAGATAGTATCGTGAGCACTAGCTTGGTGCTTTTTTCCAACTCCTTCCAAGTATAGGATATTCAAGCATACATATCATGGTGATTCCCTTTTTCCCTACTTGCATCCATGATTTCTGTTCTGGTACCAATAAACATCTTGAATTGGGTGTGATTAAAACGTAGTAGGCTTCCACCCATGATGTTTAATAATATCCGTCATATGAATATAAAATAAATAGTGTGTAGTTATGTAATGGCTCGGACCTCTCCGGCCCATTGCTTTGTTAAAAGAAGGTCAAGAAGTGTTCTAGAGGGTATAATGGACTTTTCCCACACTTTCCAGAATTTCGAAACTACACGCCGTGTACCCCCTTTCCGGGTATACCCCGTGTTGGAGCCGTATCCTTGCCGTGTGCAATAAATGGGTGCACGCCGTGGGACCAGTTCTACACGTCATGTAGTCCTTCTCCGTGTACGCATTACCAGTCAACGGTCGTGTACCGTGTTGGAGCTGTGTCCTTGCCGTGTGTAATAAATGGGTGCACGTGGTGTGACCAGTTCTACACGCCGTGTAGTCCTTCCCCGCGTATGCGTTACCCTCAAACTGTGTGTTGACCAGTCAACGGCCACAGAGCCGTGTTGGAATCCGTGTGGAGATCGTGTGAAAGAACCGAGTACATGCCGTGTACCATAAAGTACATGCCGTGTACTTTTGATTTTCATTCCTATAAAAGGAGGGGTCCCCTCCTCCTTTCAACTCACACCTCTCCTCCCCTCTCCTCTGAGCAGAGCTCTTTTAAGAGACTTAAAGGCTCTTCCTTCCATAAATTCTTCGTCTGAGCTCTGATTTATGATCCGTCAGCGGCCACGGGATCATAACGACGCGGAAGAGCTTCCGAGCTTGGATCCGTTGTCTTTCCTTTGGCCTTTCTTTCCGACTTCCACCTGAGGAGGTTTTGCCGGGACCCGACAGAAGTGACGGACCCCGACAGACATCTTCTAAAGTTGATCCGGGGGTGCGTTGTGATTGGGAACCTGTTGAGATAGGGATCTTACCTTCGTCTCTCTAATTTCTGCATCATGCAGGGTGGGTATCCTCTTGATTTCATGAGAAAGAGTTGAACCTCCAAATAAAGTTAATAACGGGTTAAATAACGGGGATGGGAAGTTGTGATTGTTGTTACTTTATATCATGTGATATTATGTTGTGAATTGAATGAGATTCTACACACTGAAAATCACGGTCATTGGGGGCCTCTGATTATGCAATTAAATGCTGCCATCTCCTTCTGAATTTTCTTATGGGTTGAAAGCTTGTGGAATGTGGAAATTGGTTAATCCCGTAAAGTTGACTTTAAAATCTGGAACCCTTGTGTGATCACCCCGGTTGAACAAAAATGAAATAATGAACATGTAGATGTTGCCTTGGTTACGTGCCATGTGATGGGGTGTTTTGTGGGTTGTTGTGGATCGGGTGAGCAGCGGGGCTGCGGTTGACTTCGTTGTGGGTTGGTGTAAATGCTATGATGGTGATGGGAAGTAGGGCTACAATAAATGGAATTAAAGGGATAATAATGATAAACGGTCTTCGGTGCAGTTGTGGTTATGGTGGTTGGTAGCAGGGCTGCAGGGCTGGGTTTAAATGTGAATGGGCTATGGGTTGTGAATATTAAATTAAAGTGGAAGAGTTAATAAATGGTGGGGTGTGGTAATGGAACAGAGTTAATAATCAATGGGGCTGGTTGGTTGATATGAAGGGATTAGTTGTGTTGCTTGTGATTTTCTAACTTGATTTGTGGATGGCAGGGATATGTTTTACGAACGATTGATGTGGATGGTTGTGGATAGTTGCCCAGTAGTTAAGGAACTGAATAAACTAATTTCTGCTGAAAACGTGAAAACCTAGAGGGGGTTAGGATTTTCTGTTGTATGCTTGCTTCATAGTAGTAGTGCCGAGGTACTTGCTCAGTTTCTCTGTTTAGAAGCCATAGGTTGGGTTGTGTGGTTGGTATATATATATATGTATATTTTGTGTTTTATCGCACCCCACCCATGTTAAGCACTTAGTGACAAAAACTCCCATTTCATGGGAGATGGTGTTTTTCCCTTAGTTACTAACTCCTTCCTGCTCCTTCTCCCCTAGGCTGTGATGGCTTGAGGCGACCTTACACCTAAGACTCTTCAGGTAGGTTTTGATTGGGGTGGTTTTAGCCCAAGACTCTTCAGAAAGGTTCTACTGTTTCCCAAGAATCTTCGGGATGAGGCCCAGGTGTGTGCGGGAGGGATACATGGTTGTGAGGCCCAGGTGTGTGCGGGCGAGATACGTGGTTGTGAGGCCCAGGTGTGTGCGGGCGGGGAGAGTGTGGCAGCGTCAGGACGTTCATCCTTAGGAAGGGAAGCTAACTAAATAGAAATGGTGCGGGGTACCCAATACTCTTGTTCTTATACTACTACTACCTATTGTGATTGTGTTTTGGTGAGTGTGGCTGGTGAGGTTGGGTGGATAGAATTCCTTGCTAGTTTTCTTCTGTTGTTCTCACATGACATTAGGATGTCTCCCCACTTGTGCATGAGATATTTAGGTTTCCCTACTGAGTATACTTGTATGCTCACCCTACGTTTACTTTCAGGTTTCTAGGAGGACTACCAGGGCCATGCAGGACCCTACTAGTCGGACAGTTAGAGTTTTTGTAGTTTCTGTTGTCTTGTTTTCTTTTGGTATTGTACTTTGAGCTTTCTTGTACTTGTACCTTGTTATAAAATTTTTTAAACATGCATGTGGGCTTGGTTTGGGTTTATTTCTATACACTTTTTCTTCTTCCTTTTTGGTTGTTGACTTGTCCTATTTCCCGATCCTAAATAAATAAAAAGGGTAATGCCTCCCATAATTGTGAAAACTCATACCCTTGGTGCTAGTCGCCACCCCAGGGCCTACTGGAGGCAGGAATAAGGGGTCATTATCTCCCTTTCACCATTGACAGCTCAGGAGGGGCATCTTTGGTGGGAGGGGGTCGTGACAGAATGGTATCAGAGGCGATGGTTGAGAGATAGGATAGAGTCTGGAGCAAGGCATAGTGAGGATTGCATGAGATGGTATGGTGACAATGTTAGTCAATCTTGGTGCGTGACATAGGCCAGGGAAGACCGACAAGGTCACGAGATTTTAGGGCCCCCCGTGATCTGATGCAAGGACTCTGAGCCTAACGAATGACCAAGTGAGACTAAATTTATTGCAGGGTAGAGACCCTAAGAAAGGTACATGCATCATCATGATTGTGTTTTACTTGATTTGGGTGTTCTGGGAAAGAAATTGAAATAATATGATAAAATAAAACCTTGAGTTTTCCTTACTACTTGGGCTTAGAAGATCCTTGTTTACCGTATAGCTATGGCACCTGGACGTCGTCCCCGGGTGGCTCAGACGGCCGAGGCCCAGCAGATTCAGGCGGTCGATCAGCTGAGGATTGACCAAGAGGAGGAAGATAGCGAGTGGAAGAAGACTCTTAGTTCTTTCCAGAGGCAGACCCTCAAGAAGTACGAGGGTAGTACTTCGGGTACGGAGACAGAGGGGTGGATTAAGGATCTAGGGAACGCTTTTACCTTAATCCGTGCTCCGAGGGAGTACTGGGTTACCCTAGTAGTTAGTCAGTTGAGAGGTACGACGCGGTAGTGGTGGACGCTCTACCTCAGAGAGAGGATAGAGGCAGAGGTTCCCTGGGCTGACTTTGAGAAGGAATTCCGAGAGGAATTCCTTTCTTCCACGATCAAGGCGGAGAAGGGGCAGGAGTTACTCTCCCTTCAGTAGGGGAGTATGACGGTATGAGTGCTGGGGATCAAGTTCAAGGATCTACTGCACTTTGCTTCGGATCTCTTTCTAGATGAGGAGTCTCGGGCGAGAGGTTTGGAGGAGGCGCTTCGTCCTTCGCTCCAGTATGTTGTCACCCCCTTCACCCTCCCGACGTACTTGGCAGTATAGAAGAAAGAAGAGGTTGTAGAGAGGATGCACTCGGTGGTAGGTGCACCCCAAGAGGGGATCCATCTAGGTTCGTCAAAGGGGAAGGCGGTCAGCAGCATGTCTCCTGCGACGGGACCTTCGAAGTTGAGGCCAGTGGGGAGCATGCCCCAGCAGTTCCAGTTCATATCTTCCGGTCCTCGTCCCTTTTTCAGGAGCCCGGGACTGAGGTGTTTTTGTTGTGGAGGTTTCGGGAACGTTTAGAGTCGGTGCCTGACCCGAGCTTAGTACGGTGGAGGTGGGTAGGTTCAGCACCCACCTCAGTAGAACCAGTTGTCGGCGAGGCCCTTCCAGCAGCAGCAGCACCATGCTCCACCGAGGGAAGACATTGCGGGAGGAGGCCAACCTCAGTGTGCTCCTCAGGGACCTCGACTAGGGCATGGTTGGGGAAGTGGACGACATCAGAGAGGTAGAGGAGCTGGGCGTGGACAGTTTCATACAGCAGAGTTGACAGCTCTAGCAGGACCAGAGGTGGTGCGAGGTACCATTTGTTTGTTCAGCACTCTTGTTTCTGCTTTGTTT
Source organism: Viscum album (assembly GCA_963277665.1). Lineage (NCBI taxonomy): Eukaryota > Viridiplantae > Streptophyta > Magnoliopsida > Santalales > Viscaceae > Viscum > Viscum album. The sequence goes on from OY728147.1 coordinate 1,827,296,652, forward strand.
GATTTGGGAGCTTTGCACTCCTTTGTTGCACCTGGTCTAGCCCATTCCTTGGGATTATACATAGAGAGACTTTCTTTACCACTGGTACTGAGTACACCAGTTGGGGCCCAGACCAGCGTATCTTGTGTATGTCGAGGATGTGGGCTGACGTTGGGACCACATCGATCTAGTGGGGACATTCTTCTGTTACAGATGCAGCCATACGATGTCATCCTAGGCATCGACTGGTTGTTTTCCATTAGTGCCATTATTGACTGCTTCCAGAGAAGAGTCGTGTTCTCCGACGTGGATGGGAAGCATGTAGCTTTTGTTGGCGAGAGGAGATATCAGGTGGGAATCCGGCGTGTGAAGCCTCTCCTTTCCTTGTTAGGTGGGATATCAATGGTTCCAGTTGATACAGAGATGATGGATGTCCCAGAGGTTTTTGGGGAGTTCCTCGATGTTTTTCCTGAGGATGTTGTGACTCTACCCCCCTGACGTGATGTTGAGTTCGGGATAGACTTACAACCTGGTGCCCGTCCGATTTCGATGGCCCCTTATCGGATGGAACCTTCGGAGTTGCGGGAGTTGCAGATTCAGATTGACGATCTGATGGAGAAGGGTTTTGTTCAACCCAGCGTGTCTCCATGGGGTGCTCCAGTTTTGTTCGTGAAGAAGGCAGATAGTGGTCTCAGGCTATACATAGACTACCGAAGGTTAAACTAGGTAACGGTCAAGAACCGCTACCCCCTTAAAAGGATAGATGATCTATTCGACTAGCTGAGGGGAGCATGTTGTTTCTCTAAGATTGATCTAAGATCAGGATATCATCAGCTGAGGGTGAAGGAAAGTGACATCTCAAAGACGACTTTCAAGTGCAGGTATGGGCACTTTGAGTTTGTAGTGATGCCGTTTGGAGTTATGAATGCACCGGCTGTGTTCATGGGACATATGAACATGGTCTTCCAGGAGTTTCTGGACCGGTTCATCATTGTGTTTATTGACGACATCCTGATCTACTCAAGATCAAAGGAGGAGCACATTGAGCATCTCAGGGCAGTCTTGGAAGTCCTTCGACACCACCAGCTTTACGGGAAATTGTCGAAGTGTAAGTTCTTGACACAATAAGTACAATTCCTTGGGAACATGGTGTCTCAACATGGAGTATTAGTGGAACCATCGAAGGTGGAGGCAGTTGTTTCTTAGGCAGCACCGAAGAGCATGGCAGAAGTTCGTAGTTTCCTGGGGTTAGCAGGTTACTATTGGAGGTTCATTTCAAGATTCTCTCGATATGCTACTCCTTTGATAGCTTTGACGACGAAGAACCAGGTCTTCCTATGGAACGAGCAGTACCAGAAGGCTTTTGACTACCTGAAGGAGAAGTTGGTCAGTGCTCCCGTAATCAGGTTGCCAGAGGAAGGGTTGTTGTATGAGGTGTTTTGTGATGCTTCTGGCCTTGGTCTGGGGTGTGTGCTGATGCAGAAGAAGGGAGTTATTTTTTATGGGTCTAGGCAGTTATTCCCTCACGAGCGTAACTATGCCACCCATGACCTAGAGCTTTCAGCAGTAGTGTTCGCACTAAAGTTGTGGTGACATTACCTTTGCGGGGAGCGCTTTGTGGTCTTCTTAGATCAGAAGAGCCTACATTATATCTTCTCCCAGCGTGACATGAACTTACGGCAGAGGAGATGGCTCGAGTTTCTCCAAGACTATGACTTTGAGATCTCTTACACTGAAGGTAAGGGAAATGTTGTGGCTGATGCCCTGAGTAGGAAGTCGCATCAGGAAGTGGTTCGGGAGTCCACTGATGATTGGAAAGCAATGGGAGAGTCGGGTTCCTTGCACTTGGATGCTAGGGTAGAAGGTGTTAGAGGCTGTTTGTTTCAGATGACGGTGCAGTCCTCCTTGATGAAACAGGTGGAAGAGTCTCAGTGGGGGGACTCCAAGGCGGAATTGATGCGAGATCGTGTCGATCAGAATAATGCTCCAGAAGGATGGTCAGAGGACAACCGACATCAGATTCTTTTCCAGGGAAGGTTGTTTGTTCTGGAGGCAATGCGTGAGGGAGTTCTCTATGAGTTCCATATCTCATCCTTGGAGGTACATCTAAGAGTTTCAAAAATGTACCGAGGCATGAGGGAACAGTTTTGGTGGCCCGGGTTGAAACGGGCAGTGGTGGAGTTTGTGGATAAATTCCTAGTGTGTCAGCAAGTGAAGGCTGAACACCGTGTTCCCAGTGGTGTGTGGCATCCTTTAGATGTCCCTGAGTGGAATTGGGATGACATCTCAATGGACTTCGTCACAGGACTACCCAGAGCTCAGGGTGGTTATGATGCTATCTAGGTAGTGGTGGATCGACTAACAAAATCAGCTCACTTCTTAGCAATCAAGGATTCAGGCCCGGTGAGTACCTTAGCACAGAGGTACGTAGACGAGGTGGTGCGTTTGCATGGAGTTCTGAGGAATATCATCTCAGATCGGGATACTCGGTTTACCTCATGAGTTTGGAAGGGGTTACAACATGCTTTTGGCACCCAGCTACGCCTTAGCACTGCTTTCCACCCCCAGACCAACGGGAAGATGGAGCAGACTATCCAGACGTTGGAGGACATGCTGCGAGCATGCGTTCTGGATTTCGGAGGATCATGGGTATGACACTTGCCTTTAGTGGAGTTTTCCTACAACAACAGCTTCCACTCTACTATTGGCATGGAACCATTTGAGGCTTTGTATGGAAGGACATGTCGTTCACCCATTTGCTGGGAAGAGGTTGGTGAGACAGGTGCTCTTGGGCCAGAGGTAGTGCAGAGCACCACAGAGAAAGTCCAGCTTGTACATGAGAGGATGAAGGCGGCTCAAGACCGACAAAAGTCTTTTGCTGATCGTCGGAGGAGGCCCTTGGAGTTCTAGGTGGGAGATCATGTGTTCTTGAAGGTTTCCCCTCGACGGAGGCAGCGGAAGATTGGGAAAGGGAGAAATCTCTCACCTAGGTTCATCGGACCTTTTGAGGTGCTGAGGCGAGTCGGCGAGGTGGCATATCAGCTAGCCCTGCCACCTCAGTTGAACAATGTTCATGATGTCTTCCACGTCTCCCAGCTTAGTCGGTACTTACACGACGACTCCCACATTATCAACTGGGGAGAGTTAGATATGGGGGACAACGTGACCTTCGAGGAAAGACCAGTCAAAATCGAAGATCGTCAAGAGAAGGTGCTCCATGGATGAACCATTCCCTTGGTTCGTGTGTTGTGGAGGCATGGCGGCCTCGAGGAGAGCACTTGGGAGTGGGAGACCCAGATGCACGCTCAGTACCCGGAGTTGTTTTGACTTGTGTTTTTCCCTTGTTCTTCTGATCTTGAGTTGATGTTGTACTCTGTACCCTTGTTATATGGAATTATTGGCTTTTCAGTTGTGAGATCTTTTGTTCCCTTGTTCCCTGGTAATGTGTAACATGTTCAGATGTGTGGGAAAGGGAAAAACCTGACCCTTAATCGGGACGCATTAATGCGGATGCGATTGAACCCATGCGGGTGAGTCAGTGCCGCCTAAAGCGGACAATATCTCGACATAGGAGAAGAAATTTCCCAAACCCACATGTTCAGGCAGTGTGTAGGTTGTGCGGTGTTGGGGGATGTGTGAGTTGAAAAATCCTAATGTATGGAAGTGGGAAGACATGATTCTTAATCGAGACACATTAATGAGGATGCGATTAAACGCGTGCAGGCGAGTCAGTGCCGCCTAAAGCGGATAATATCTCGACATGGGAGATGGAATTACTAACACCTATGATTTGGGTTGGTGGTTGGGTTCCTGTTATAACGATAACCCTAAGAGGTATCTTGTTGGGTTCCTCTGGGTTGGTTTTTGAATTCTCAGGGACGAGAATGTTTTAAGAGGTATATTATTTAATGGCTCGGACCACTCCGGCCCATTCCTTTGTCAAAAGAAGGTCAAGAAGTGTTCTGGAGGGTAGAATGGAATTTTCCCACACTTTCCAAAATTTTGAAACTACACACCGTGTAGTTTGAGTACACGCCATGTACCCCCTTTCCGGGTATACCCCGTGTTGGAGCGTATCCTTGCCATGTGAAATAAATGGGTGCACGCTGTGTGACCAGTTCTACACGCCGTGTAGTCCTTCCCCGCGTATGCGTTACCAGTCAACAACCGTGTACCGTGTTGGAGCCATGTCCTTGCCGTCTGAAATAAATGGGTGCATGCCGTGTGACTAGTTCTACACGCCGTGCAGTCCTTCCCTGCATATGCGTTACCCTCAAACTGTGTGTTGACCAGTCAATGGCCACAGAGCCGTGTTGGAAGCCGCGTGGAGACCGTGTGAAAGAACCGAGTACATACTGTGTACCATAAAGTAAACGCCATGTACTTTTTTTTTCACGCCTATAAAAGGAGGGGTCCCCTCCTCCTTTCATCTCACACCTCTCCTCCCCTCTCCTTTGAGCAGAGCTCTCTTAAGAGACTCGAAGGCTCTTCCTTCCATAACTTCTTCGTCGGAGCTCCGATTTACGATCCGTCAGTGGCCACGGGATCGTAACGACGAGGCAGAGCTTCCGAGCTTGGATCCGTTGTCTTTACTTTGGCCTTTATTTCCGACTTCCACCCGAGGAGGTTTTTCCGGGACCCGATAGAAGTGACGGACACCGACAGATGTCTTCTAAAGTTGATCCGGGGGAGTTCTGTGATCGGGAACCTATTGAGGTAGGGATCTTACCTTCGTCTCTCTAATTTCTGCATCATGCGGGGTGGGTATCCTCTTGTTTTTATGAGAAATAGTTGAACCCTTAAATAAAGATAATAACTGGTTAAAGAATTGGGATGGGAAGTTGTGATTGCTGTTACTTTATATCCTGTGATATTATGTTGTGAATTGAATGATCTTCTACCTACTAAAAATCACGGTCGTTGGGGGACTTTGCTTATGCAATTAAATGTTGCACTCTCCTTCTAGATTTTCTTATGTGTGGAAACCTTATGGAATGTGGAAATTGGTTAATCACGTAAAGTTGGCTGTTTAAAATATGGAACCCTTGTGTGATCACCCCGGTTGAACAAAAATGAAATAATGAACATGTTGATGTTGTCTTGGTTACGTGGCTTGTGATTGGGGTGTTTTGTGGGTTGTTGTGGATCGGGTGAGCAGCGGGGCTGCGGTTGACTTGGTTGTGGGTTGGTGTGAATTATATGATAGTGATTGGAAGTAGGGATACAATAAATGGTATTAAAGGGACAATAATGATAAACGGGCTTCAGTGTGGTTTTGGTTATGGTGGTTGGAAGCGGTGCTGCAGGGCTAGGTTTAAATGTGAACGGGCTATGGGTTGTGAATATTAAATTAAAGTGGAAGAGTTAATAAATGGTGGAGCGTGGTAATGGAACATAGTTAATAATCAATGGGGCTGGTTGGTTGATAAGAAGGGATTGGTTGTGTTGCTTGTGTTTTCTTAAATTGATTTGTGGATGACAGGGATATGTTTTACAAACGATTGATGTGGATGGTTTTGGATAGTTTCCCAGTAGTTAAGGAACTAAATAAACTAATTTCTACTGAAAACGTGAAAACCTAAAAGGGGTTGGGATTTTTTGTTTTATGAATGCTTCGTAGTAGTAGTGTCGAGGCACGTGCTAAGTTTCTCTGTTTAGAAGCAATAGGTTGGGCTATGTGGTTGATATATATATATATATATATGTATCTTCTGTGTTTTATCGCACCCTACCCATGTTAAGCACTTAGTCTCGAACACTCCCATTTCATGGAAGATGGTGTTTTTCCCTTAGTTACTAACTCTTTACTACTCCTTCTCCCCTAGGATGTGATGGATTGAGGTGACCTTACACCTAAGACTCTTTGAGTTGGTTTCGATTTGGGTGGTTTAAGCCCAAGACTCTTCGGGCAGGTTCTACTATTTCCCAAGAATCTTCGAGATGAGTCCCAGGTGTGTGCGGGCGGGATACGTGGTTGTGAGGCCCAGATGTGTGCGGGCGGGATACGCGGTTGTGAGGCCCAGGTGTGTGCGGGCGGGGAGAGTGTGGCAGCGTCAGGACGTTCGTCATTAATAAGAGCAGCTAACTAATGGGAAATGGTGCGGGGTACCCAATACTCTTGTTCTTATACTACTACTACCTGTTGTGATTGTGTTTTGGTGAGTGTGGCTGGTGAGGTTGGGTGGATTGAATTCCTTTCTAGGTTTCTTCTGTTGTTCTCACGGGACATTAGGATGTCTCCCCACTTGTGCATGAGATATTTAGGTTTCCCTACTGAGTATACTTGTATGCTCACCCTACGTTTACTTTCAGGTTTCTAGGAGGACTACCAGGGCCATGCAGGACCCTACTAGTCGGACAGTTAGAGTTTTTGTAGTTTCTGTTGTCTTGTTTTCTTTTGGTATTGTACTTTGAGCTTTCTTGTACTTGTACCTTGTTATAAAATTTTTTAAACATGCATGTGGGCTTGGTTTGGGTTTATTTCTATACACTTTTTCTTCTTCCTTTTTGGTTGTTGACTTGTCCTATTTCCCGATCCTAAATAAATAAAAAGGGTAATGCCTCCCATAATTGTGAAAACTCATACCCTTGGTGCTAGTCGCCACCCCAGGGCCTACTGGAGGCAAGAATAAGGGGTCATTATCTCCCTTTCACCATTGACAGCTCAGGAGGGGCATCTTTGGTGGGAGGGGGTCGTGACAAGTTATGATTATGAATGAATTTTGTAGGATAAAATGAAACCTACCTGTAATGCTCCGACCCCAGTAACCCAGAGTCGGTGCATTATTTTAATACATTGGCATGATTACAAGGAATCAAGTCCCCAAGGACCAATCAGTTTAGCAGTCTTGAAAAAATAGACCACATACATGAATGTTACATTTTCACTTTAAGACGTACAAAACAACATAAATAATCTTTATGAACGCCATTATTCCCTTGGCTTAACCCTGCATATCAATGACATTACACTTCTTGGAATCCTGGGAAAAATAAAACATAGAAAGGGGTGAGCTCAAATGCTCAGTAAGGGTAAGCAATACAACAAAAACTTTCAAAAATAAGCATAAACATTTAAGGCAATGTAAAAAACTAAAACAAAAGCCTTCTAAACTTGAACTTCAACATAATATGGAATAAATAAAATGAAATAATTCCATTTACTTATTTACATGGGTATTCTACTAATCTAATAATCACATGAAATATAACTAACCACTTTCATAATGATGGAATGCATAATGCCAGACTATCAAAACCACATAGCCAAGGCCTCGTGCCAAGACTACAAATAAGATTTTATCAAGGCCCTATGCCAAGACACTAGTTTGTCTCATGAGACCTACCGATGCATCGAGGAGCTATAAAGGGCTCCACCCGTCACTTACTAAGTCCAATGCATTACCATATGAAATGGTTTAAACATAACATAAACATTCGTATTAAAATTAGCATACGAAATGTCAATAATTTCTCCATAAACCATGAATGGTATAAAAATAACACATCGATAGTAAAACATATCACAAAATCATCAATACAATAAATTTTTTTTATCATAATAAATCAAATTCAAATAATATTAAAATCTATCAAAGGATGTTGACATAGATGAAATCAAAACTATTTGAGAGAAATACCTCTTTTCTCGAAATCATTGAAAAGTCACACATTTATAAAGGAAGTAATTTAAAAGAGATTTTTGAATCAAAGTGTCCCATACCACTTTGAAACTTTTGAATATAAATATCATTTCAAAACATTCATGTCCATATAAATAAATCCTTAAAATCATTTTGAAAACATGGATATTAATTAAAAAGATTTAGAAAGATAAATCTTTACAACATTTAAAATTATGATCCTGATAAAGAGTACCTTTCAAAAATTCTTAAAATATTCATTTTGAAATTATTTGAAAGTCACATAATTATAAAATAAAACCTTTACTTTGAAAATATTCTTATAAGCTTGTAAGGGAAGGTTCAACAATTTTATAATGGTGGAAAATAACCCCACCCACCGTATAAGTTTAAAAAGACATTCTTACCTTAAATTTGTCGAAAATGTTAAAAGGTACCTTGTTTGGAAAACAATGGAAAGATTCCTTTCAAACACATAAGGGTATAAATTACTTTAACCCATTGTCTAGTAAATAGTAAAAATGTTTTTAAATACATTTTTAAGGAACATGGATGTGGATGATAAATAAATCGTAGTAGATTATTTCGTATAAACAACCTCGAATAATGAAGAGATTGCGAAATAAACCCTTACCTTGTACTTTTCCTTAATTGGGGGTAGGTTAACCTCCGGAATAATGTTGAAATAATTGTTATTAAATTATACACGAATCATATACATTAATATGATATCATATATGATCTTTTAACATTGATTTGTTACTAATATCTGAGTATTATCGTTGTTTCGGGTGTTAACTTACTCATTTTCTTTTATATGTTTTGTTATGTAAGCCATGTTTTCCATGTATAGGTTGTATCTTAATCATATCCAGAATTATATCAAGTCCTTAGATACTATTATTAATCATTAAATGAGAATTATACTTGAATGGATACGATGGAGAATGAATCTCATCACATTCTTGGAGACGGTAGTCCATACGTACGCACGAGCAACAATATCATTATTTTGATATTAAAATAATATGTAATTGGATGGTATATCATATATACAGAATTATTATCATGTTATATTTATTATTTACATGAATTACATATCATTATTATACCCATCCAAATAATAATTTATTGAATGACAATTACACCACGACATGGAGATGGTAAGTCGTACGTACGCACGTATGGTGACATGCCATTCAAAGGATGGATAGAATACTGAATATGGTTGTACCATATTTATAATAACATCAAAATATATAGAATATATTGGAGTTATTATTTTAGAATATAAATAACAAAGAAAGAAGAAGTTGAAGAACAATGAAACTTGAAAGAGGGTGGTGAAAACATTACCTCTTCTTCGGGTTCTTCCTTTTGATTTGATCAAAAGGGATCATTAGGTTAGCTTTATGATCACAATAAGGCCTCTAGTTTGTAGTGAGGGAAGTTGAGAGAGTATTTGGGCTGGGTTTGGCCGATCCAAAAGGCTTTTAATGTGTGAATTAGTGACAAGGGGGAGTGCCCTTTTATAAGAGGGGTTAGGGGAACCTTTGGAAAAGCTAAAAATATTATTTTATAATAAATTCATATTTGGTTTATAATGGATCCAAAGTGTAATATTTAAAGTCTAAGGTGGGTATGGGTCGAAAACCACTCAACCAATATAATTTAGACAGGTTTGGGTCATTATATTAACCTTATCTTTAAGTATTAACTCTTAGTTAATTAGTTTCACTTTTACAATGTCTTTTTGTATTTTTATATTATATGGTTAATAAACTTACTATATACATCCAAGAGACCCTTATGTGGTCCATTAACAATACACTTATCATGATATAAGTCTCTTGGCCGAACCTTAGATTTTTAGGAATTTAATATCAATTAATAATATAATATTTGTTTGAAAAACTCTTTTATATCAATTTTGAAACTATTCAATAAATGATTTTTATAAAAATCATAACAGAATTATTACTTTGCAAAAAGTTAATTAAATCAATACTAACATGTCATATTAACCTAGAAAATTATTGGTATTAATAAAAAGTCTCAAATTACATTTATTTGGGTATTTATAATATCAATTTTTCTAATTTTTTATTAATTAGTTAATTACTGCATCACCATTGTGTCATAAATAAATTAATGTATTTAATGTATAAAAATTACAATTAAAACACCATTATGTAGGAAATAGTTTTATATTTCTAATTAATATTTAGAATCTAATTTATCTTATGTATAACCCTATATTAAAAATGGTTTAGTAAATAAACTTTGATTTTAACTCTTTTAACTCTTATTTGAATTAAATAATAATAAATGTCCTAATATAATACAAGTGGACCTAAATGATAATAGTTTACTGTTAATATTGTTTTTGGTCGAGATACACTTTTCCAATAGAATTAGGACATGTGTTAGGGTAATATTAATATCATTTTTACCCTTAATTACCCTATTTACTTTTAATCGTGGTAAATAAAAGAAAAAGTTACTATTCACCAAAAATTATTTTCATCTCATTGAACAACATTTTACTCCTTGATATTAACCGTGTCTCTTGGATTTTCAAAATTCCACTCACAGAAGCGGTAAAATTATGTTTTATGAAAAATTCAGTTTTTTTAACTACCACTAAGTGGTTTCACTATTCATAAAAAAATGCCTGTTTCTAGAAAAATACCAAAAACTAGGCCTAAGATATATTTGATATTATGAATTCAAAAATTATGTCTATTTTAACAAATTCAGAACACATCAGTTTCATTAATTAATTTAAAAATTAATTCCCGTTGTAAAAACAAATAGCGTGTTTTTAAGAGATAATAACTATCAAAAGATTGACACTTGTTTATGTCTGGTTTAAATGTGAAATTATATCCAATGACCAACATTGTATTAAATGGTAAAAATATATTCTAAATATACTTTAAAACCACTCAAATTAATAATTTATCACTATTAATTATTTTGATTAAAAAAGTTGTTTTTAATTAAAATTTAGTAATTTTCACTATTCATCAAAATATGAAAGTTATCCGAAAAGTACCAAAATTTCACCCTAAGCTAATTTCAATATTACGAATCCAAAAATGAAGTCCACTTCTAAAGATAAAATTTATAAAATTTGAAAAGGTAGGTATTACTATTCACAACGGCTAGTTTGATTGGTTGTGGTGTGTTAGAATCTCGAAGTTGCGTACAATGCACGCCATTTCATTATTCAAAGGGAAACGTACTGTGGAAGCTTGTGATGTTTCATTGTATATTTTTGATGTCCCCATTATAAAAAGTAAATTTATTTAGTCAAATTGAATATATAAAAGTTTAAAATATTGGATTTAAAAAGGGTTCACTATTAAAAGTTTGTAAAAGTGAAATACTGAAAATGAATTTGTTCTTACATTATGTATAGAAAACTCATAATATGGATTATAAAATTATAAGGATTATATAAAGTTTAAAATTTAGTTAATACTATTGATAACCTCCTTTTAACATCTTGTTTGGTAAGTCATGGTGCGCTTGAACTCGGTGTTGCGTGTTGTGCAAGTTATTGAATTATTTTGAAGAAAATAACACACTCTGAAATCTTGGGGTGTTACATTCTATCCTCCTTCAATAATTTTCATCCTCGCAATTTGAAACTGTTCTTCAAAAATAAAAGGTTTAAAATAGAAAATATCTTTGTGGGAAAACCCACATCGGAAATTGGGTTAATAAAATTTAGTCTTAATATGTGGAAAAGGGAAATGAAAGGGTCACCACCAAATTATGATCTCGATTAGGAGAACATTGGTGGCAATTAGAGACATATAATTGGAGGAAAAACGTAAATATTTATAGGTAGTGATTGAGGTCATCAATCACAAACAAGTGTAAATTGAGGGCCTTAAATTCATCAATATATGATGATTTAAAATACCATCGGTTCAACAAAACATATGGTAATAGGATAACACATTTTTTGTTTTAAGATCCCTTCACTAAAGTATAAGAATTAATTTCTTCATTGAATAAGAGAAGAAGAAAAATATATTAATGACAAGTAGAGTCTCATCCTTTAACTATGTTCTACCACAAACTCATCTTTCACTCTTAAAGATAATAGAACTCAAAAATAATATTATATTTATCCTATTCATATAGGGTTCAAAAAAATGAAATTTATAATTCATCTAATAGAACCATTAAAAAAGAAACATTATTCAATCCAGGACATCACGTGGGTCAGTGGTAGGTGATACACCCTTGTCGCCATTCGGTTGTGGGTTCAAGTCTCGCGGCCTTGCCGGACGCGATGGGTTGCCACCCGACCTCTGAGTTGTCCTTTTATAGAAATCCAAAATAATTCAAACTAGAACTATCCAAAATAATTCAGTCCAGAATTTATAAGGAAGGTAACCACAATGAAGATCCTTTTTTCCACATAACAACATTTGAACACCTTCATCTTGTATTCTTTTAAAACACTACAACATCCTGAATTACCATAAAACCTTATTGATTACATTCATGATCCTTTATTCCTTAAAGAATAATAGATATACTCCTTCAATTCAGAAATGTTGTAAACCCCAACAATTATGGAATATAAAAATCATTAATCAGTTTCAAGGTAGTCAACAATATCCAATATAGTTTATCCAAATCAATAATGTATTATTCTAAGATCACTACCTCGGTATCAGAACCATATTATGGTTTATCTTTTTCTCAACAATATATTTTCTAAAAACTTAACCTGCTATTGAGTCACATTTCTTTGTTCCACACAATCTCAAGTCCTTAATGAAATATTACTGCAGTACAATCCTTATATACTCCATAATTATTATAACAAGTACATTGTTGATACAACACTCAAATGAAATATCAACATAAGAACTCTAATCATTCCTCTTTATATGTGGTAGTATCATAACTTGATTATTATCCAATAGCATCATTTGCAGCATAGTCAGATGACTGAGACAAAGGTTCACGTAGTGTCCAAACTCCTTGAAAATGAAGCATTGTACATTTGAAACCATTTTCTTACCCTTGCAGTCACATACTTTTTGTCCTTTTCCTCCACACTTATAACATACTCCCATTCCCTTCAAGCATTTTCCAAGGTGATTCTTTCCACAGTTATCACATATGGGAAAATCCTTCTTTACCTTCTTCCTTTTATCTGTCCTTCTCTCTACCATCCTTTCCTTCTATGGCTTCCCTTCAAAGCCATAGGACTCCGAGAATTCTTTACTTATCTTATCAACACATGATACTATTTCTTCATATGATGATAATAGTTGGGAGACTATTTCCCTTCTAAATCCTGGATTAATACCATGAAAGATATGATCCTCCTTACTCTTTGGATCATGCGTATTGTTGGAGTTCTCATTCCTTCTATTGGGCGCCATTTCTAAACAATTTCATAAACTAGTTCAGTTTATGAATCAAAATACATAATTTCATACTTATAAAACACTTAACATAAATTGAACTATTTATAGATATAATCCATAATCATGAAAATGTTTTCTTTGAGGAAGTATATACTCATAAACCCTTCATAATGATTTGTATAAAAAATGAGAGTTATCCTAAGAATATCCCCCGGGAGTGTTTTAACCAAGAGTGCATCAAGGCCCGTTGTCATGCACCGGTTCCCGTTCGAGTCTAGCTCAAAGCGGTGTTTTCGGGTTTTACCCCTAGGTACATCTGTGCCAGATCCGCCTCTACCTACTCGTATCCAGACATGGATATATTGCTAAAAAAACTCACAAAATCACTACAATACCAAAATTCTAGGAAGTTCTTCTATACTAATCCTCAATGTTCATCTTAGGTCTATATGCTCTAATCAGAGTTTATCTAAATCTAGCTTCCAAGGTTTGTACTAAACTTCCTCTGATACCAACTATAATGCTCCGACCCCAGTTACCCAGAGTCGGTGCATTATTTTAATACATTGGCATGATTACAAGGAATCAAGTCCTAAAGGACCGATCAATTTAGCACTCTTGGAAAAATAAACCACATACATGAATGTGACATTTGCACTTTAACACATACAAAACCACATAAATAATCTTTATGAATGCCATTATTCCCTTGGATTAAACCTGAATATCAATCAAATTACACTTCTTGGAATCCTGGGAAAAATAAAACATAGAATGGGGTGAGCTCAAATGCTCAGTAAGGGTAAGAAATACAGAGAAAACTTTCAAAAATAATCATAAACATTTAAGGCAATGTATAAAAATAATACAAAAGTCTTTTAAACTTGAACTTCAGCATAATATGGCAAAAATAAAATGAAATAATTCCATTTACTTATTCACATGGATATTATACTAATCAAATAATCACATGAAATATCACTAACCACTTTCATAATTATGGAATGCATAATGCCAGACTATCATAACCACATTGCCAAGGCCTCGTGCCAAGACTAAAAATAAGATTTTGTCAAGGCCTTGTGCCAAGACACTAGTTTTTCTAATGAGACCTACCGATGCATCGAGGAGCTATAGAGGGCTCCACCTGTTACTTACTAAGTCCAATTCATTCCCATATGAAAAGGTTTAAACATAACATAAACACTCGTATTAAAACTAGCATACGAAATGTCAATACATTCTCCATAAACCATGAATGGTATAAATATAACACATCCACAGAAAAACATATCACAAAAACTTATATACAATACAAAATATTTGTATCATAATAAATCAACATCAAATAATCTTAGAATCCATCAAATGATGTTAACATAGATGAAATCAAAACTATTTGAGAGAAATATCTCTTTTCTCGAAATCATTGAAAAGTCACAGATTTATAAAGGAAGTAATTTAAAAGAGATTTTTGAATCAAAGTGACCCATACCACTTTGAAACTTTTGAAAAGAAATATCATTTCAAAACATTCATGTCCATATAAATAAATCCTTAAAATCATTTTGAAAACATGGACATTAATTAAAAATATTTAGAAAGATGAATCTTTAAAACATTTAAAATTATGATCTTGGTAAAGAGTACCTTTCACAAATTCTTAAAATATTCATTTCGAAATCATTTTAAAGTAACATAATTATAAAATAAAACCTTTATTTTGAAAATATTCTTATAAGCTTGTAAGGGAAGCTTCAGCTATTTTATAACCGTGGAAAATAACCGCACCCGCCGTATAAGTTTAAAAAGACATTCTTACCTTAAATTTGTCGAAAAGGTTAAAAGGTACCTTGTTTGGAAAACAACGGAATGATTCCTTTCAAAACACATACGGGTATAAATGACTTTAACCAATTGTCTTGTAAATAGTAAAAATGTTTTTAAATACATTTTTATGGAACATGGATGTGGATGACAAAGAAATCCCAGTAGATTATTTGGTATAAACAACCTCGGATAATGAAGAGATTGTGGAATAAACCCTTACATTGTACTTTTCCTTGGTTGGGGGTAGGTTAACCTCATGTATAATGGTGAAATAATTGTTATTAAATTATACAAGAATCATATACATTAATATGATATCATATATAATCTTTTAACATTGAATTGTTAATAATATCTTAGTATTATCGTTGTTTCGGGTGTTAACTTACTCATTTTCTTTTATATGTTTTGTTACATAAGACGTGTTTGTCATGGATAGGTTGTATATTAATCATATCCAGATTGATATCAATTACTTAGATACTATTTTTAATCATCAAATGAGAATTAGACTTGAATGGATATTATGGAGAATGAATCTCATCGCATTCGTGGAGACGGTAGTCCGTACGTATGCACGAGTGACAATATCATTCTTTTGATATAAAAATAAAATATAATTGGATGTTATATAATATATAAAGAATCATTATCTTGTTATATTTATTATTTACATGAATTACTTATCATTATTATACCCATCCAAATAATAATTTATTGAATGACAATTACACCACGACGTGGAGACGGTAAGTCGTACGTACGGACGTATGGTGACATGCCATTCAAAGGATGGATAGAATACCGAATATGGTTGTAACATATTTATAATAACATCACAGTATATAGAAGATATTGGAGTTATTATTTTAGAATAGAAATAACAAAGAAAGAAGAATTTGAAGAAGAATGGAACTTGAAAGAGGGTGGTGAAAACATTACCTCTACTTCGGGTTCTTCCTTTTGATTTGATCAAAAGGGATCCTTAGTTTAGGTTTTTGATCAAAATATGGCCTCTAGATTGTATTTAGGGAAGTTTAGATAGTATTGGGGTAGGGTTTGGCCGATCCAAAAGGCTTTGAATGTTCGAATTAGTGAGAAAGCGGAGTGCCCTTTTATAAGAGGGGTGAGGGGCACCATTGGAAAAGCTAAGAATATTATTTTATAATAATTTCATATTAGGTTTCTAATGGCTCCAAAGTTTATTATTTAAATATTAAGGTGGGGATGGGTCAAAAACCACTCAAACAATAGAATTTAGACATGTTTGGGTTATTATATTAACCTTATCTTTAAGTATTAACTCTTAGTTAAATAGTTTCACTTTTACAGTGTCTCTTTGTATTTTTATATTATATGGTTAATAAACTTATTATATACATACAAGAGACCCCCAAGTGGTCCATTAGTGATAAAATTATCATTATATAAGTCTCTTGGTCGAAACTTAGATTTTTAAGAATTTAATATCAATTAATAATATAATATTTGTTTTAAAAACTCTTTTATGTCAATTTTGACACTATTCAATAATTGATTTTTGTAAAAATCATAACAGAATGATTAATTCGAAAAAAGTTATTTAAATAAATCCTAACAGGTCATATTAACCTAGAAAATTATTTTTATTTATAAAAAGTCTCCAATTACATTTATTTGGGTATTTATAATATCAATTATTCTAATTTTTCATTAATTAGGTAATTACTGCATCACCATTGTGTCATAAATAAATTATATTATTTAATGTATAAAAATTATAAATAAAATAAAATTATGTAGAAAGTATTTTTATATTTCTAATGAATATTTACAAGAAATTTTTTCTTATGTATAACCCTATATTAAAAATGGTTTTGTAAATAAACTTTGATTTTAACTCTTTTAACTCTTCTTTGAATTAAATGATAATAAATGTCCTAATCTAATACAAGTGGACGTAAATGATAATATTTAACTCCTAAGAATTTTTTTGGTCTAGATACACTTGTTCAATAGAATTAGGACATGTGTTAGGGTAATATTAATATCATTTTTACCCTTAATTACCCTATTTACTTTTAACCGTGGTAAATAAAAGTAAAATGTTACTCTTGACCAAAAATTATTTTCATCTCATTGAACCACATTTTACTCCTTGATATTAACCGTGTCTCTCAGATTTTTGAAATTCCACTCACAGAAGCGGTAAAATTATGTTTTATGAAAAATTCAGTTTTTTTAACTACCACTAAGTGGTTTCACTATTCATCAAAAAATGAAAGTTTCCAGAAAAATACCAAAAATTAGTCCTAAGATATATTTGATATTATTAATTAAAAAATGATGTCTATTTTAACAAATTCAGAACACATCAGTTTCATTAATTTATTTAAAAATTAATTCCCGTCGTCAAAACAAATAGCATGTTTTTAAGAGATAATAACTATCAAAAGATTGAGACTTGTTTATGTCTGGTTTAAATGTGAAATTACATTCCATGACCAAAATTGTATTAAATGGTAAAAATATATTATAAATATACTTTAAAACCACTCAAATTAATAATTTATCACTATTAATTATTTCGATTAAAAAAGTTGTTTTTAATTAAAATTTAGTAATTTTCACAATTCATCAAAATATGAAAGTTATCCGAAAAGTACCAAAATTTCACCCTAAGCTAATTTAGATATTACGAATCCAAAAATGATATCCATTTCAAAAGATAAAATTTATAAAATTTTAAAAGGTAGTTATTACTATTCGTAACAGCTAGTTTGATTGGTTGTGGTGTGTTAGAATCTCGAAGTTGCGTACAATGCACGCCATTGCATTATTCAAAGGGAAAAGTACCGTGGAAGCTTGAGATGTTTCATTGTAAATTTTTGATGTCCCCATTCTAAAAAGTAAATTTATTTAGTAAAATTTAATATATAAAAGTTTAAAATATTGTATTTAAAAAGGGTTCACTATTAAAAGTTTGTAAAAGCGCAATACTAAAAATGAATTTGTTCTTACATTATGTATAAGAAACTCATAATATGGATTCTTAAATTATAAGGATTATATAAAGTTTAAAATTTTGTTAATACTATTCATAACCCCTATTGAACGACTTCTTTGGTAGGTCATGGTGCGCTTGAACTCGGTGTTGCGTGCAGTGCAGGTTATTGAATTATTTTGAAGAAAATAACAAACTATGAAATCTTGGGGTGTTACACTAGATATCTTGGGTTCTTAAAGGATACCCATCCAACTCTAAATATTTCATCCTAATTTGGAATGTATTTAAACTTGTGTCATTATATATATATATATATCTGTGTGTGTGTGTGTGTGTGTGTCTCTATGTGTGGGTGTGTGTGTGTGTGTAAGAAGTATCAGCTAGTAATTGGGGAATAAAACTATGGTGTCCAAGTGTGATATCATAAAAGTATACCTTGATCTTTGAGGGTAAATTACTACTACAAAATAGGCCATTAACTGCACTGTCCTTTATGAGTTCAAGAGAAAAACAATGAAAAAGGTTCCATTTATTAGTGCTAAAACAAGCACTAATAAACGGTACCTTTTATCTGTGTTTTTTTGTAGCGTTGAAAAACAATTCCCTTTATTAGTGCTTTTTTAGCATTGATAAAGGGTACCCTTCATCCGTGACTTTTACTAACATTGAAAAAAGATTCCCTTTTTCAATGCTTTATTTTTAGTGCTAATAATGACTACCCTTTATCAACACTTTATTTTTATCATAGATAAATAGACCAATTATCAGTGCTTTTTAGCACTAATAATTGTCTCAAATTAAATAAAAAAACGTTTATTAGAAAAATATTAATATTTTTTTATTAAATAAATAATTTTTGATAAAAATGAAAAAATTGATTATACTATATATAAATTATAAATAATAATAAATAGTATATATTAAATATATAGTTATATATAAACTTAAAATTAAACAAATAAAAAAATTAAAAAAAGTTAATAATAAAAATATTAAACATTTTCTTAAATAAATAACTATCGATATTATTAATAAATAGTATATTATATATATATATATATGTATATAAATATGACTATATAATAAAAAATATTTATTCTTTACATTAAATAGTCATATATTTAGTGAAGAATGGTTTATAATTAAATATTAATATGAATTAAAAATACTAACTAATTGCATCGAGTAATGGGCATAATTGAATATCGTTTTATTTTTCAATTCAACATATATAAAATGTTTTATATATTGATTTCAAATAGTTATACATAATTAATGTATTTTTATATACAACACACACACACAAAGATTTATTTAATTAATAAAATCTTATATTGATACACATACCCCCAATATTTATGTAATTTATTCAAATTTTAGTACTGATTTTAGAATTTCATTATAACATGATAAATTTAATATATCATGTACCTAATAGATAAATTTTATTTATTTTTTTAATTTTATTATAGCTAGGTATTATTTCATTTAAAATATATTTTAATTTTTTATTTTTCGTATTTCTGTTATTTAATCAATATCTATTATTTATTTATATATATTTATTAACTATGTTATAATATTTTTAATATATATTCATCTTTATTTAAATATATATCCATATTTTTTTAAAATTTATTTTTAATCAATAAAAAATATCTATTTTTCAATATTGTTAAAGTGTTCTCATTTTTAATTATTCAATTTCACCCATTTTTAACATATACACACACTAAAGACTGAATAATCATCAATAATTTTAAAAATATATTTTTAAATTAGTAATTATACATAAATATATTTATAAATGTATATTTACTATATTTTTACATTTATATATTTATAATTATAAATAAATAAATATTACTTTTTTAAAAAGTATTTCTGTAATTATAAATAAATAATTACAAATAAATAGTTATATTTATTTAAATAATTATTAGACAATAATAATTTTATTTAATCAATGAATATATTTACTATATATATATATATATATATATTTATTATATAAATATATATAATTATACAAATTTATATAATGGTAACATATATATATAAGTCCTTTATTATTGTTTAAGTAATATGCACTGAAAAAATGAATCTTTATCAGTGGATTTTTAGCATCAATAAAACTCTACCTTTATTAGTGCTAAAAAATATATGATAAGGATTATTTTTATCAGAGCTTATTAATTTATTGCTGATAAAATGGATCTTTATGAGTGCTTTTTTGGAAGCCCTAATAAAAGTGTCCTGATCTATTATAAGAACCCTAACCATAACGAACCGGTTACGATATCCAAAGCATTCCATGGAAGCCACCTGATACCGATGATCCTTGTTGAATCCAAGCTCAAATCAAGGATCTAATCAAGGATCCAATAATTCCATGGATTAAATCGAAAGATCGAATGATTCAAGGGTCAAATGAATTAGTGGCTCAAACAAAATCCAAGTTTGGAGATATCTCTACTTTCTCTCAGGTGGTTAAAATATTCAATCCAAGGAATGTTATTATATCATCCTCCTCACTTATTTATATCTTATTTGGATATATATATTTACATTTTTTATAATAATTCTTTCTTTTATTGATTTCAAAAATATTTCTTCTCACACTATAATTTGATAAATTCTAATCCTTACAAATTTATATTGAATATGATATATATTGCTGACAATATAGGGAATGACTTAGTAACCACTGGACATGTATAATGTGTTTCTCTTTATTCATTTATCCCGATGGATTTGTAAGCCAAGGGTAATTCTACTCAATTTAGATATTCATCCTAACATTGGACATAAGAAATACTAGTACTAATGCACATGTTATAATAATGTACTAGTTACTTACATGGGAAAAAAATCAAAGGCAGTTAGGTGAATAATATTGATCATTTCTATAGAGTGATTGTTAAGTTGGGACAACACATTAAGAAAAAGATTGAACACATATATAGGAAATCCCCCAAGGATTAATTATTGTTTCTGATAATAATTTATTAATAATCTTATATTTTCATTATTACTATTATTTTGTTTACATCAATTTTCAAAATCCACAATATTTTTCATCTTTTTCAAAATATATATAAAATACCACAAAGATAATAATTTGGTAGGAATAGTGATTGATCCAAAATAAAATCATTAAGGGAATTACCATGGCCATTGACTATGCTATACTAATGTGGAATATAAATTTTTTTTACCACCCCATAACATGTGTTTCATATACTCATCCCCATAATCTAATATATACTTCCTCACCACATAATGAAAATCATTCTTAATACTTATTCTTTAAATTATAATCCCCTTTAGAACATTATATATAAATATAAGACTAAAACAAAATACATATGATCTGAGTATAATTTTAAATTGGTGAAATGAAATACATGACATAATGAATTTATTTATACTTTGAGGGTCCATATATATCATAGTGAATAAACTCCAAGGGGTGTTTAATTAAAATATTTTATTTATTATTTTAATTATTTACAATATCCCTATTCTAATTAGTAAAAAAAATATATCAATTTTATCATTTTAGCATAAAAATATTTCAACCCATCCTTTTTAATTCATCATTTAAACGTATCATTATCTAATATGACCAATTTTTCACTACCAAAAATCAATTTACCTTTTAAAACAAAATTACCATAAATTCCTACCAACCGCAAATAAAAATATGGTTTGACTAGTTTTCTATACCCCTGTAAAAATATAGCCATCTTTGAAATGATAAACCACTCATTAATACTTTTTAAAAATCACTGCATTTCTTTCATCACACATATAATAAAGGATATATATATTTTAATTTCATCCATGTAAAATTAGATCATTCTATAACATTTTCTTTTATTTCCAACATATTTTAAATAAAAAACATGTATCTTAAGAGATCCACCATTTCTATAATAATAAGAACCTTTTTTAACTTGAAAAAATATTTAATTATATCAATTTACCTTTGATGTGAGATGAACAACCAATATCTATTATTAAATGATATTTTTTTTGTAAATTCATTTGTGTGTCATCAATAATAAATTCATCTTACATTCCATTATTTTTCATACAATACATTAATAATTATTTCTTCACATTTATCATTTTTTTAGAAAATATTGACAATCCTTCATTCAACCAATTAATTTTTCACATGTTTAATAGAGTTCATTCAATGGTTTAACTTAATCATCTAATTTTACTTATGAATACTCATCTCACTTCGAAAGAATTTTTGTAAGAGTGGGTCATATTCCTTTTAACATAAATCCTCTATATCTTCTTTAATAACTATTATTCATCTCATTATGACTAAGATTCTGTACTATATACCCAAAATCACCACAGAACCCTAAATGGTCCAGAAAATGAAATTTTCTTATAAATCACACTCTTGGTCTGCTTGGAATTTTTTTTATTTTCAACCTATTTAGACATAATTCTTGAATAAATTTTTCAACTAAGAATGTTGAGATGTTTAAAACATTTATTGATATTATGTATATTCTTTTCCAAAAATTATTATTTTTCTATTCCTTATCTATTTTTAATTGTAATTGAAATTATATTTTTGATATGTTATAAAATATTTGATATACCATTAATATTAAATTTAATGATTACATAGATTGTTAAGTCACTTGTTCCAAAAATAAAATGGAGGTTATAAAATTCTATATATGTTGGAATAATTATTAGAAATTATTTTTAGGTATTCATCATTTTTGGTCAACATATATTGATTACACCTCTAGGAATATATGATCACCATAAATGTATATGAAATTAATATTCATTTATTAAAATTTTTGTCAATATGTTTTTATATATTGTAGTCGATCAAATGAGTGTTTATTATTATTTTTTTATCATATTTTTCTTTCTTATTACTCCTTAATTACCACTATTATAATATAATTTGTTTTGGGTATTTATAATATACTTGACGTATCATTTTAATAGAGGAAGGACAAGTATCGATTAGATTATTGAAAGTATTGATAGTGGGATTTCTCCTATAAAAATAGAATTCATAAAGGCCCCATGGTTTCATATATCATAACATGTCCAAACCAAGACCCTTTGAATCATGGACAAGAACATATATTCCCCATGAATCTCAATTTAATAGGCCATGAGTTCTTAACTTGTGTAAATTTTGTAATTATCACAAATGGGATGAATTTACCCTTTTGGAGAACACAATAGAGTATAATTGTCATCCTCATTACCTTCATCTACCGAATAATTATTATTGCAATTTTTTTTCTTGAGACTCATCCCCCATCTATTATATGTTGCTTGTACCAATCTAACAAGTAGTTATCCCATGAATGACTGTTGTATAGAGTATTTCATCATTTCCACAAGAGATGGAGGACGAGTGTCAAAAAATTCAATGATAGCTATTTGGGAGATAAGAAGATAAGGATCTCAGGTTTTTATAACATTCTACATTGAATGAATTTAGAAGATACCACCTACCATTGTGAACTAATTATTTTCTTCAACTAAATTACCCATTTTCATCAAAACATACTAAAATTATTTGAACTAATGAAATGTTGGGTTTCCCTTATTAAATTATCTATATCACCAACATTAATAATGAATATCTTATTTGTATTTATTTATTTATTGTAAAAAAAATATTTTATAAACCCATTAGGGTGAATATGAATCAAAAAAGGATGAATGTAAATTATTAGAAAAAAAGAGTGTGAAGATGAAGTTAAACAGTTCATCAAGTTTTCAATAGAGCATCCATATGACCCTTATCAAATCCTTTATCAATATTTATGTTTTTTTATTCAAGATAAATTAGTTTTTAAAGAGTTTTAAGAAAATTTAATTTTTCATAGAATAAATATGAACTAGAAATGTTAGAATAAACATGGAATACAACTAAACATGAAAATAAATTGGGATGATACTATGGTTTATAGTTAATTTGATATGAATAAAAGTTTAAATTGTGGTGTAGATCGTATGGAAGAAATGAAAATGGAAATTGAAAACAACCTTCATGATTGTTTTAAGTTGCTTGATAAGTTAAATATATGTGATAAAAGATGATTGTATACTAGTTTTACTAAATACACAATATATTTAGCTATGTTGAAGTTATATAATTTGAATGATAGGAGTGTATGGAGTGACACCAACTTTACAAAACCACTTGGTCTTCTGAATGATATGCTACTAGATGAAAAATAACTACCATGTCACACATATGAAACTAATAGAATTATACATTCAATGGTAATTATATCTAAAAGAATACATGCTTATCCAAATTATTTCATTTGGTTTCACAGGGACTATGAATCACTCATAAAATTACCTAAGCACCACACATATTGATAAAAGAAAAATGAATCAAGTCCTTTGAAATCTCAAGGTAACTTTCCCAGGATTCCATGTTTTATAAGAATAGATGGATTCTAGGAAATTGTGAGAAAATTGACATCAACTCATGATACAAGAATTAAATATGGGAACCTACGTTATTGTTTCCCTCAGAATTTGGGGATGACCTCCTTTATGGGAGGTTCAAACATTCCAATCGGTTTCTAACGGGTTTGTTTGTAGAACCGGAAACATCCAATGATTCCACATCCATTTGGACCTACTTTCCAAAGGTAGGCATTCATTAGTTTGTGGACTGACGAGGCTTAGGAATTTGCATTGGTCGAGAGGATGGGAGGTCAGACTCATCACACCTTTTTGAGGGGAATTATTGTCTACTCCAGGACTCTCTTTATAGATTTAAGTTATGTTCGTGAATCCTTATTACATTACCAAGTATAAAATGAGATTTCCTTCAGATCTGGAAATTAATGATTAAATATGTAGGAAATTTAGAGAATCTTTTATATGTATTTGAGGTTATTCATCGATATAGAATCATCTGTATTTATTAGAGATTCTTGGTCACTGGTATCCTTCAACAAATTTATATAGAAGTCTCTTGGTCATTATGATGACCATGCTAGTTTTAATGCCACTTAGTGGGGAACTTGAAATTTATTTCAATTCAGAAGGACATAGATTATTTCATAATTGGGATCGAACCCGCAGATGGGCTACCTACATATCCTTTATTTAGAAAAGGAATTAGAACCCACGTAGTTCGAGTAAGGGAGTATGATGTTTATGATTGATGGCTCAAAGAAGGATGTCATAATTACTTTTACACTCTAAGCTCACTTGAGTCATGCTCGTTGTGAGAAACAAGAGGTATTGGTAAAAACTAGACAATTGTGCCATGAAAGATGAAATAATAAGAAATAATGTGGGGCTTATGTATGTATGACTGCCCAGATAAATAAAGATTAGGATTTACTTCAAGGAAGAAATCTAGGAACAGGGTCCATAAAGGTATATGTGCTTCATGGAGATTTGAATACTCTAACTTGGGTATTACTCCTGAAAATGAGTCCCAAATTAGGAGAGGACTTATTATTGGGTTTTACTCCTAATAATGAATCCCAGATCAAAGGTAAATTAGGACTGGTTAAGAGAAATTAAGACTAGGGCTTACTCCTGAAAAAGGAGGCCCAAGTTAAGAGACTTGAAAAATTAAGGGACTTGGGGCTTACTCCTAATGAAGATGCCAATATTTGAGACTGAGGCTTACTCTTGAAAATGATGCCCAGGTTAAGGGAATTACGGTTTGGGGCTTACTCCTAAGGAGGATGCCCATATGTGGGAACTTTAAGAATTGGGGCTTACTCCTGAGAAGGATGCCCAAATTAGGGGACTGGGGCTTACTTCTAAGGAGGATGCCCAGATTTGAGAATTATGACTGGGGATTATTCCTAAAAAGGAGGCCCATATTTGAGACAATTTCTCTCATCTTAAAGGACGAGGTTGAATGAATGAAATATCAATATTTAGTGACATAAAGATGTGTAAATCACTTGGTTGTGAGAGATATTCCATAGAATTCCTTTCATATAAGGACGTGAAATCAAGAAATAATGCCATAAATGTCTTTTAAGAGTGTCTTGAAGACTGAATCTTGAATAGTAGAGGTGGAATGACATAAAATGGGTGTAATGGGCAAAAAGGGAACCCAAAAAGGCAGGGGCGCGCAAGTCCTGGAAGACGCGCAGGTACTGCGTGGGCGCGCAAGTCCTGGTCGCACAGGTATACCTGCATGACACAGGGTACTTGTGATATGGTTAACCAGTAGGGTAATACTTGAGAGAATCTTGGTTAAAGCCTTTAGAATTCTCTTGAGGTTCTTCCAGAATAGTGGCGCACAAGTTCTATTGAAGGAGTTATTCAGCGTGCAAGTGTGGTCATTCCCCTTAAGGGATGGCCACTCAGGCGCGCATGTGTTGATGAGTTTCAACACTTAGGCCTTACTCCCCCTCTTTAGATCTTCCGTTCTAGGTAAGAAATTACCATAGAAGTGTTTCAGAAGCTTTAAAAATAGACTAGGGCGCCGGGAGCTCAAATCTTGGTTTCTGGAATAAATTCCCCCTGAAATGGGGGGCCCACAGGGTCTATTTATAGGCTAGAGAAGACACCGGGCGATTATCCTTTAGGGCGCGCAATTCACTTGCGTGACCATTAGGAACCACACAAGTAGACTTATGCGCCAGTGATGGAACTTGCACGACACATGTTCTATTGAAGCTTTGTTCATACCTTTTTCAATTTTTGATGTTTTCTTCAAAGGATGATTCTATTTGTACTAAGATAATCCCCTTTTCCAATATTTAGACTCTATGACGAAAGGAGAGTCAACAAAAGTCCCCCCTCAGAGTTGGATCAGAAAGAAATTAGGATGTGACTCTGAGGAAAAGAAGAAAACTTAAGGAAAAGCAGCGTGCAAGTGTTGATGGCGCAGAGGGCGGCGCGCAAGTGCGCGTCGCGCAGGGTCTGGAACGCAGGGGTACGACATTTAGTTGCATAGGGTACGGCGCGCAGGGTTCTGGCCGTGTCTATAAATAGAGGGCCTCACTTACGTACAAAGCATCTGGATTTACGGATTTCAAACTTCGAGCTCTCGTCGCGCAGGTCACCTTCGCCACGCAGGTTGCTCTGTTTTCCAATGTTTCTTTACTG
This sequence comes from Viscum album, assembly GCA_963277665.1. Lineage (NCBI taxonomy): Eukaryota > Viridiplantae > Streptophyta > Magnoliopsida > Santalales > Viscaceae > Viscum > Viscum album. The sequence goes on from OY728147.1 coordinate 1,827,323,600, forward strand.
TTGCGCTACTGTATAGGTATTTGGACTTTCACAATGATAATTGCACACCAAATACTTGCGTGACACATCCATACTTGTGCGCCAAGTTTAGACTTGCGCGCCTTAATGCCTTAGCCTTTTTTTCAAATTTCATCACAAAGTTTATGAAAAATCAACTTACTTAAGAGTTAATTATTCAACTCTTGTGCAGATTTAATGGCTCCCAAGAGAATCGTAACGGGTGATGGACTAGCTATCAAGAGGATTGATGACATGATGAACATTGTTTTCCATGATTACTATGATATCTGCGATAGCACTCTCCCAGATTTGGCTAAGTACTTGAAGAAATATCATCTTAATTTCCCACAGAGCATCTATCTTCCTCTGTGTGGTCATGGTCACCTACAAGGAGTCAATGTCCCAGATGCAAAGAATTATATGCCTGAGATGCAGCTGCACTACTAATCCTCTATTTCGGTTATGTTGCGCATTAAGAGCAACAACAATGGTGTGAACTTTCAAATTCTTCCTTCATGTCATTTCCTTTCAAATATGAAAATGGCAAACCCATGGGCTGAAATGTTTTCCGCTACCGGTTGGTGGAGAGAAGAAAAACATGGCATTAGAGCAATATTTGAAAAGAGTACTCTCTCCAAATGGCTCTTTACTTCCAATGCTTCATTCTCAAATCCATGTATCCATCTTCCAAGTCTCTTGGAAAGAAACAGAGTCACTGTTTGATCAGTAGAAAATTTTCTCAAACCGCACTCAAGAACATTCTTTTACAATTGTTCCAAGAAGAGATGGTATCACTGCATCTCTTATGGTATCCAGTTGAATGAATGAATTCCAGGTGGCTGCTAATGAAGCTTGGGATGCCGTAAATCAAATGAAGAGTTATGTTGGAAGTCTTTTGTAATTACTGAAAAAGAGAAGAGACTCCAGTCTATGGATGTCCCTCTAATTCTTGTGCATCAATGAAAAACACTTTCACCTTCAATCATTAGTACCTACATTCTCTTTTTCTATCTGCTTTAAATTTTACCTAAGCCAACGGGCCTAATAATCATAGTTTGATTTTTATTAGGATTAATGTAAATAAACCTACAAAATTTGAACCTTTTAATTTCTCAATATTACCTAAATCATACAAAATGTATGTTTAGTGAGCTGGAACATGAATTTTATTCAGAGTTCCCTTGTGTTTTGTGGGAATTCTAAAGTCATGCACGTCGAACATAAAGAGGCTAATGTTTAAGGTCGAAATAGCTTTGACCGAATGAATAAGAATTGACTCAATTCCTTAACAATTCATCTGAAAAAATAGTATCATACTCAAGTATAAGGGGGGGGGGGGAAATGTAAACTATGACTTAAGAATATTTGAAGATGAGGAGTGATATGAAAAATAGCTAAAAGGCATTAGAATAAGTAGTTCCCAAGAATGAAGTTACCATTATTGAAAAACCCATTAGGGGGTTGTTTTATGCAGGGCCACCTACGGGCATTGGCTGCATAGTCAAATAAATTGTATCTTTTAGCTAACAAGTCTGTTATGTAGACTGTTTATGCAAGGCCGCCTATGGGCACATGTTGTATAGTCAAGCAAAAGAACTCTCAGAAATTTACTTTCCTAGTGCTAAAAGCCAGTGAAAGTTTATGGAGATTCAAATTTTCAAAAGTATAGAGTTTGCTGTATGGAGAGAGGTACTTGAAATATGGAAAGATATTTCTAAACAAGATTATCGAAGAACTGGATGGATATTACTCCTACGAAGGACTGACCCAAACGTAGGGAAGGAGAATATAAACCATATACATGAATAATTTCAGATCATGAAAAAGGATATGGGACAAATATGTTAAGGATGGCTGCTTTTACGGATTCCTACATACTGTCATTTAAGACAAATAAGGACAAAAGAGGCATTATTCCCAAGAATGAAGTTACCACTATCCGAAAAACCCGTTAGGAGGTTGAATTATGCAGGGCCACCTATGGGAATTGGCTGCATAGTCAAATAATAGTATCTTTGGGCTGACAAATCTGTTATGTAGACTGTTTATGCAAGGCCGCCTATGGGCACGTGCTGCATAGTCAGGAAAAAGAATTCTCAGAATTTTGACATTTTTGTGAATAGAAGTCATGAAAAGGGTTATGAAGATCTGAAAACATTTAAGGTTAGTATTATGACACATAAATATGGGTATTGTACAATGTATACAGAGATACATAGATCAATTCTAACCAAAATCATGTTATTACCGGGTCCTGAATTGAAATGTTGGACTTCACTACATATCCCATAAGGATGGGATTCAATCCATACGTAGTTCTTGAACTACAGTTTAATGTCGTGTGGGAAAAAAGGATTAGATATCTTAGTTTAGGGTCATAGAGCTTGGACTATTAAAAGAAATACAAAGTGTGTGCTTTCATGGGGACTTTTCAGCCAATGGACTGAAAGGCTAATTTGGGGTTAGGCCTAAAGACTTGGTGCTGGATTCAAGAGACACTCGAACCTTCTTACGTATCCCATAAGGATGGGAATCAAGCCCACGTTGTTCTAGAAATACCCTCTGTACAAATTTTGTTCATACATGTGAAGGGTGAAAGGGGACTTTAGTACAATGATGGTTTAACCCAAGATAAAAGGTTTGGGAATTTCCATGTATGCACGTAGTCTTTGAAATGAAACATGATTGAAAAATCAATGTAAATAATGGTTCCCTCTCAGGTGAGGGTATCAAAGAATATTGTAGTTTATTTTCATACTAGACAAAAGTGTTGTATAGTTTAACATCGTATAACAAGGAAGAAAGTGAACCAATGTAAATATATTGATTCTTGGGGCAGTTTCACGAATCAACATCGTATGAGATGAAGGTGAAACGATGTGAAGAGATTGATTTTGGGCTTGAACCTTGGGAGGTTGCCTACGTACCCAGCCTGGAAGGTAATGATCAAAGTCAGCGTAGTTCAATTAAAGAATTAATTAATGATCAAGTTGTTCTTGGGGAAAACGACCTAAAAAATGATGTTGTTGGGACTTACACATGGTTAGTAGCCCAGAGAGAGTGTTATGGTTGAGGTTTTCTCTAAGCTCACGTGAGTCATACTCGGTGTGAGAAACAAGAGGTAAAAAACAACCTTAACGATGCACAATTTAATGTCATATAGGACATATAAAGGGACTATGTAGTTTAAAGTCTTCAAGTTAGAACTATTGGTGCTGCACAGTTTAGTGTCATGTAGCAGGGACAAAGTACAGTTTAATGTCATGTAGGACATATCAAAGGACTTTCTGTACAGTTTAGTGTCATGTAGTTAGGACGATGAAGACAACACAGTTTAACATCATGTTGGATGAAAAAGATGACTATGCAGTTTAATTTCATGCAGTAAGGTCAAAAGAGTACACCATTTAACGTGATGTTGGACGTATTGGGGATTTTTTCCACAGTTTAACGTCATGTTGGAAGAAAAAGGGACGATACAGTTTAGTGTCATGTTAGACGAAAGTGCGAATAGTTTAAGGTGATATGCATGGACCGTTGCTATATATTTTAACATCATATAGCAAGGACGATGAAGGGGACACAATTTAATGTCATGTTGGACGTATGTGCAAATAGTATAGGGTCATATGCTTGGACTATTGATGATTCTTTTTAACATCTTACTGGACCAAGGTGCAGTTTAAGGTCATACTGGACCATTGATTATGTAGTTTAATGTCTTTACAGACGTAAGGGACTTTTATGCAGTTTAGAATCATGTAGTGAGGATGTCACAGTTTAACGTTTTGCTGGACGGTGGTGCAGTTTAAGGTCATACCGGACCATAGGGGGACTGCGCAGTTTAATGTCATGCAGTGAGGAAAAATTAGGGAATTGTTTCCCACAGTTTAACATCATGTGGGACTAAATTAATACAAATTGTTTAAGGTCATATGTATGGACCGTTGCTGTATAGTTTAACATCATATAACAAGGATGATGATGACATTTTGTGTTTATACAAAATAATTCTACAAGAATATGTCATTGTTTGGAGTAGTGATGAGTTATCCATCCATCGAGATTAATTAATAAGCTCCATTGGAGTAGACCCTATGTATTTTATAAGGTCCTTCCCATTTTGGCTCAAGCATGGGAGGTTTCTTTCCTGGTATCATTGGAGTTCTGAGAACTAATACCAATTCTCCCTGGGTGAATGAATGAAGATGAACTTTTTTGTTAAAAGCTCGTGCTATTCGATTCTGATAGACTTCCAAGTGGTGAAAAGTGCACAATCTTTTCTCATCTAACCATTCCAATTCATTCAATCTCTTTTGAGATTGTTCATCTGTAGATGACTGATCACAAATGGATACTCTGATTGAAGGAAATTGAACTTCAATGGGCAAGGCTGCTTCCATTCCATATACCAATGAATATGGAGTTGACCGAGTTGCAGTGTGGGTGGTAGTCAGATAAGCCCATAAAGCATGAAAGAGTTTATCAGGCCATGATTTCTTATCTTTATCCACCATCTTTTGAAATATATTTGACAAATTCTTGTTGAAGGCTTCTATCTGGCCATTGGCCGCTGCATGATACCGAGATAAATGGTTGGATTTGATTTTGTATTCTTGATACAACTTCTTCACCTTGGATGAACAGAAGTTGGTGCCATTGTCCATGAATATGGTATAAGGGACACCAAATCTGGTAATGATGTTAGACTTGATGAAGCTAACAACGCATTTAAAACTGACTTCCTTGAGAGGTATTACCTCTGCCGATTTGAAAAAGAAGTCAGTAGCAGTAAGAATGTACTTAAACTGCTTGGCCGTAGCCGAAGGGTAAGGTCCCACCACATCCATTCCACATGTGGAAAATGCCCATGAGTATTTAGATGTATGAATCAACTATGGATGTTGATGAATGAAGTTGGAATGTACTTGGAATGAATGAAACTTTTTTGTAAAATCAACACAATCTTGTATCATTGAAGGCCAAAAGTATCCAAGCCTTCAAATCTGATTAGACAGTCTATTTTCAGACTGGTGGGCACCACAGACTACTGCATGCACTTCTTTCATGACAGCCATTGTCTCTTCAACATCAATGCATCTGAAGAGAACTCCATAAAAACCAATTTTGTAGAGAATTTTCTCTAGGTGATCTGGGATATCATAATGAGTAAAAATTACCACACGTCACCAGATTTGTTCTTTCTCAGCTCTATCAGGTGGAAGTGTTCCATTTTGAAGGTATTCCCTGATAAGTGACATCCATCCTATAGTATGACCATACAGTTCCAGAATGGGACTAATTTCATTAATTTGCTCTGTTCTGATTTGAACATAAGGTGAAATTTCATGATGGTGGGCAATACTGATGGTTGTCCCGTCCCGATTTGGATCTTCCAGAGCTTTGGCTATATTAGCCATTGCATCAGATTGAGCATTTTGTGATCTTGGGACATATGAAAATGTCGTTTCCAAAGGGAATTCCGCCATTAACTCTCTGACGTAATCATACAAAGGGATTAGTTCTTCTTTTCTGATTGCATAATCCCCATTGATTTGTTTGATTACCAAGTCTGAATCACCTTTCACCATTAAGTGATTCACTTTTACTTGAAGCGCTAATTCCAAGCCTGCGATGAGAGCTTGGTATTCTGCTTCATTATTGGTACCACATTCCCACAATAAGAAGGAATAAGGTAATATTTCCTTTTCTAGAGAAATGAGCACAATTCCTAAGCCAACTTTGTTGAATTTAGGATTTTCCATTTTCCTCCCTGTAGGACTTCTGAAAGCACCATCAAAAATACATTTCCCATGCTTGAGGACTTTCTTGAATAGATAATACTTTCCCATAAGGGAGTTCAATATATGAAGATGTGTCTTCCACTGAAGGGTGTTCATCCAGGAAATCAACCAGAGCTTGTCCCTTTATCACCTTTTGAGACACATACTGAATGTCGAATTACTGAAAAATAACTGCCCACCTTGCCAGACGTCTTGTAAGAATTGGATGACTAAGGATGAATTTGAGTGGGTTATTGCGAGATACCAATTGGACCTCATGATGTTGTAGGTAGTGTCTCAACTTATGAACTGCAAATATTAATGCCAAGCATCACTTCTCAAAAATTGAATACCGGGTTTCTGCTTCAAGCATAGTTCGACTGAGATAGTAGAGGCTGTTTTCATTCCCAACATCATTCTTTTGAGCAATAAAGGCACCCAATTATCACTCTAGAGCTGTCACGTAGAGGATAAGTGGTCTTCCTTCACCAGGTGGCATGAGTACCGGTGGACACAAGAGGTATTTCTTGAGAATATCTAATGCTTCTTGACATTCTTATGTCCACTGGTAAGTGACTCCCTTCTTCATAAATTTGGTGTAGGGTAAACTTTTGCCTTCCAAATTGGAGATGAAACACCGAATATAGGCTAAGTGTCCTTGATGTCCTCTTAATTATTTCAAATTTTGAGGAGGTGACATATCAAGGATTTACTTGGTCTTCTCAGGATCGACTTCAATACCACGATGGCGTACAATAAAGCCGAGAAATTTTCCCGAGGTTACCCCAAAAGCACATTTTAAGGGGTTCATCTTCAAAATATATTGTCGAAGCTTGAGGAATACGAATTCCAAATCAGCCAAGTGATTAGAACGTTGTTTGGATTTAAACACCAAATAGTCTACATATCATTCAACAAACTTCCCTAATAAGGGTTTGAAGATACGATGCATGACATGATGATATGTTGCACCTGCATTCCTTAAGCCAAAGGGCATTACCCGGTAGCAAAACACACCCTGAGGGGCTCTAAAGGCTGTGGATTCCTCATATTCTGGGGCCATTCAGATCTGATTATATCCATAATATCCATCCATGAAGAAAAGTGCTTCATAGCTAGCTATTTCATCAATTAAAAGTTATGTAATCGGAACTGGGAAATCATCCTTAGGACATGCCGATTAAGATATCTGGAATCGATGCAAACACTAATTTGTCTGTTATTATTCTTTATAGGGACAATATTATCTAACCACTTGGGATAATGAACTTATCTGAAAAATTTAGCTTTGATAAGATTATCCACTTCAGCTTTAATTTTGGAAGCATAAGTTGGGTGTGTTCTTCTCGCGGCTTGCTTAAATCCTCAATGTTCTTCTGGTAAACCCAAATGATGAGTAGCAACATCAGGATCAATCCCATGAATTTCTGTATAGTTCCAAGAAAATAAATCTCTATTTTTCTTTAGAAAAGAAATATACATCTCTTGCTCTTCAAGAGTCATGGACGCACTGATTAAAGTGGGGAGTGGATCTTCTTTTGTACCCAGATTTTTTCATCTGAGTTCATCCACAGTGGTAGAGATACCCTCTTCAAATTCTAGAGGAGCATCTCTAAGATCTTCCTCTTCTTCTTCATCATGTGTTATTTCTTCCATTTCTACTTGAATAGTAGATGATGAAGCAGAATTTTCATGATCAGAAGAGATGTCAAAATTTGCATATCTTGAAGAAGAAGCTTCCATTTCCGACCCGATTGATGATGAAGGGTCTTTTTTGGGTAATAAAGAGGAGATGATGGATTGAGAATCGACATCATTATTCACCTATGATGTTGCTATAACTTCTTCTAGCATAATTGGCGAAGTATAGACTTGTTGGATTTCAGCAGATGAAATGAAGACGTCACCATTTGTGCTTTCATCACTGCTTGGTGGGTTACCAATTTCTCCCATGTTGTCTGGCTCGATTTCCGTAATTGACATTATGGATCATTCCATAAGATTATTTTGATTTGGGTGTATCTTGTCAATTTGACTGATAGGCAGCACATAATCTGTACTCACATGTGTAAATGGATTTACTGGAATCTTTTCCAAACCATATGGATCATTAACTTTGGTAATCTGCTTTTTTGTGGATTTCTCCCTTCCCTTCATGTGATAGAATTACGCCTCAATGTATTGAGACTCACATGTCTTTAACGGAGCCTTATCACTATACAATGTCCCAACTTGACCATCGAAACAATATTTGAGACATTGATGGTATGATGAAGGGATAACCGCATGTTGATGTAGCTAGGCTCTTCCAAGCAAGATGTTGAAAGCTGAGTCTTGATCAACAACCATGAAATCCGAATTGGATACAAGATCTCAATACTGAGTTCTGAGTGTAACTTCTCCCAGTGGTTCTTGTTCATTTTTATCATATCCTTGTAACATCATGGTAGAATGAGATAAATCAGATTCTATGAGGCCCAATCGACGAAGTGTACGAATGGGCATGAGGTTGACTCTTGAACCATTGTAAATGAAATCTCTTTGGATGTCTACGCCATTGACCTTTCTAGATAAGTACAAAGGTATAATATGCCCATGCACAATATCATCTTCATCTTCATCAGTAAAAGATATTATTGCATGGAATTCTGCAGGATTATTCTCTATGTGATAGACTTCAGCTGCAGCAATTTCAGTTTCAAACTCCCGAGGACTTGACAAAGCCTCGATGAGTGATTCCCGAAGATCTTTTGACAGATTCAGAGCATCTAAAATTGATAACTTGGCTGGTACTTGGGCCAAGTGTTTCAATACATCATACTTTTGATCCAGAGGTCTTCGTTTCCCAACAGGAATATGTGGTTTATCAGGTACCTTGGAAGCATATGCTTTGGAAGTAGAGGCATCTTGTATTGGGATAGGAGTTGATAATATTCCTGGTTTTGGAAGATTAGACTACTTAGATCCATTTACTTACTGAGAGGAAGAATATGGAACCTTCAATCAGTCTTCCAAAATAACTGTGCCAGGAATGAATTTTCTTTTGGTAGAAGAACTTGCATGTTCTTGTTGAGCTCACTGAAGGGCTCTACCACGAGTTTCTACTGCGTACACAGTTCTAGCAGGGGTAAAATTGGAATAGAGGCTTCTTAGAGATCCACGTTTTCCCCTGTATCCTGAGCCTCTGGAACTTCCTCCAATTCCCTTGTTTGATATAGGAAATTCAGGCTCATCGAAATCGAAACTGCGACTGATATATGGATCTGTTAATTGAATCTTATTAACAGAACCGAAGGTTAACTCTTCGTATGATGAAGACTCTACCTGATTAGCCTGTTTAGGCTGTTCCGTTTGGTGGGGCGGTGCCCGTGGCTTTGAAGTAGATGGCATGAAGTCTGCCAGAGTCAAAGAAAACTTAGGATTTGACACATAATCATCTTCTTCTGATTCTTTTTCTTTCTTTGAATCATCTCGTTTCTTTGAGGACTTTCCCTCTGACGAAGAGGGCTTTTCCGCAACATTCATGGTAGAAGACACAATTGGTTTCCTTAATTGTGTTCGCAAAATAGCATGAGTTTGGTTGATTGTCTTTCTGACCATCCAATCATCATAATTTTGTGCATTTTTGCTTTTGACTTCTTGCCACTCACCTTCCTCCTCTAGAACTATAGCAGTAACACATGCTACTTGAGCTGAAGAACCTTTCAGTTTGACTTGTCCTGAGCCGACCATTTTTTGCAGGAGGTCCTTTAAGACAAAACACTCTTAGATGGGATGCCCTAATAGTTCATGAAAGGGGAAATAATTGGAACCGCCTTCATCTTCTTTCTTGTTTGACCTCATGGGCATTGGAAATTGAACCAAATTATTTTCCAAAGCCGAAATGAAATAACCAGGAACCTGTTCATTTAGGAAAGAGTATGTTTTGCTCTTCAGATCCTCAAATTGTTTTCGTCTTTGATCTCTTTGATCATCTTGATGAAACGACCTCTACTGTTGGCGCTTAGGAGGTAGATCCCTTCGAGAAGATGATGGTTTTGAAGTAAAAACAGGTACAGGTGCTTGTTTAAGCATAACTGTAGCAGTTTATGCTTTACCCATTCTCCTTCCTGGAGCTGATGGAATTACATGAAATTTAGCCTTATCCTGTATAAGGGAATCTTCAATCTGCTAAGTGATTAAAGTAAGGTCTCGAAACCCTCATGTGTATTTCACAGGGATTAACGGCGTGCGTAATTCGTCACACAGATTTTCCAAGCAGATTGCAACAATTCCTCTTGAGGGAGTGCTAAGCTTAGGAAATATGTTAATCCCTTCCAGCAAGAAATAAAATCTGAGACCCTTTCATTCTCTCTTTGATTACAGTTTGTAAGATCGAAAATTGTTGTCTTTGCCAATGTTGAGTTGAACTAAAGAAGGAATTTTTGGTGAAGATCCTCCCATCTGGTAATTGATCGGGATTTCAAGCTTGTATATCATAAAAGGCTGGTCCTTGAAAGGTCCATACGAAGCATCTGAGTTTTACTGCTTCTTGCTGCTACGGAGTTCCCATCATAGGATCACAACAAGACACGTAATGCATCAAATTCTGTTCAGGGTCGCCGGATCTATTGAAAATAGGGAATACAGGGTTCCAAAAACTGGATGGAGGAGAGATTGAATCTACCCATTTAGGGTAAACATTCTTTTCCGGTTGAACCTGCACACTTTTCCCTTCCATAGTTTCTAACCGAGTTGTTAATGACTCAATGGTAGTTATTAACTTTTGAGAAACATCCGGTTAAAATTGGACTTGGGTATGTGTAATGACTGGAGCTTGGACAGATGTGGTGGTTGGTGCTGCAACTGATGGGAGCACTACCAACTTTTGTTGCACTTGACCCATAGGATTAGACCTGTGAGGGTGTACTGATAGAGGAGGATATTCTTGATCCCTCTCAGTAGCTGCAACAAATTCCCTTGGTTGACTGACTCCTGCTCGCTTAGGAAGAAGACTACACTGAAGTAGCTCTGCATTCAACCTCCTTAATTCCTTCATTTCTTCCTCATGTTGTGAAAAACTTTGCTCTAGTGAGAGTGATTAGCCTTCTCCATAGGAAGGATATGTAACATGATTCTTCCCCCTCCCTTTATTGGATTCCTTTCAGAGAGGGGGAAATGGGTTACTCGAAGGATTACCTAGGTTCTGAGTAATCATATGATTTCGTGTACACACACCTTCTTCATTTGTGTAGGTGCGTACATCTTCTTGAGCATGAACCTCTTCATCTTAATCCCCTGAGTGAGCCTCATATGGTGGATCAGCAATAAAAACATTGATGACATTGATTTATGCATAACTCATCGCATCCCTTCTATCAGCATTTCTGTGATATTTTCTTCTTCTATGTCATTGATGAGACATTGCCTTTTGTGGATTCTATCCCTCAGGAACTTCTTGACGAACCGTAATTTGGAGGGAATCTCCTGATAATTTGGATCTTTGTTCCTATTGAGGCTTCTTTCCCAATCGAGAAAAGGCCGACTTTCTCTAAGGATGGGATTGATGATTTGAAAGAGTCCCCAGTCCGGTGGACTGAGGCTGTTCCTGCTCAACTCCTCAAATCTTATTTGTTGATTCCAAGAGTTGGTTTAAAAGAGTCCCCAGTCTGCTGGACTGGGGTGGCTCTTGACATGCTATGTCTGAGAATTTCTGAAAAGCTTTCCTGATCTTGCAAACCTTAGTCCTCAAATTAGCTGGATGCATTAACTTGTATCCACTTTTATCACCCGGTTCAAAAGACCGTTGGATGATTTCTGACACTTCTGTCACTTGGTGATGTGCTTGCTCCAAATGAGAGGCCTGTTCAATATTCCCGTTTGCTTGATGCAAGAGTAATTCAACAACTTGTTCTCTGTATTCTTGATTTTGAGAGGAACTAGTTGAAGCATGTTCTTGGGAAATCTTTTGATTACAAACAAAGCCCATTGAATGTGGCCGACCATGGGAAATAACATTGTATGAGACCATTTTCGGCGGGCTTTGCTGACTGGAGAGCACCGTGAAATGCCGTTCTCCATGAACACCCCATCCTCGGACATGAATACCAAATGGGGAATTGGCAATTAACTAGCGCAACTTTCTTAGTGCACCAAGGCATGAACATTGAAAGGGCTCTCTGCTGATTTTCATCCTTCGGATATTGAGGGACTGATAGAGATTCCAAGCCAATTTGGCGTTGTAAGCCTTTTATTATCATAAAATTATTTTCATATTCATCATAAGATAATACTTTTTTTTTCAACTGACAAATATTTTTCCATATGTTGAGACGAATATCATGAATTCCATATTCCGTCAACATTTCTGGAATGTTATACTGAGAATCAGCCAGAGGCCAAAACATGACTGACACTTCACCTTTCGCCAATTGTTTTCTCATGTTCAACATTTCCTCTTTTTCATTTGATGAATATTCTTCTACCTATTTTGACCAGAGCTGGTGCTTCCTTGTTTCTTCATTGGATTCAACAGGATGGTTAGAGAAATCACTGATTAAACTAGAAGATGCATGACTTAGGGGTGGTTAGGAGAATGACCTACACCCTGGGCTATCTTCTGATTGAGAAAGTATTTCACCTGCTAGCGATGAAGCATCAAACATGACTAGTTTCTCATTTTCAAATGCCTCACGATAAGAGGGCTTTCTCGGCACTAAATTGTCCACTAGAGCATTTTTCGGGCAATGTGTATCACTACTACACAGAGGAATTTCACAGTGAAATTCATCATCATGGGGAGGACCACCATAATTGGTTACAATAAAAGATGAGATATCTTTCTCCTTGGTCTTCTGACCACACAGAGGGTTTCTCTGGCTCTCATATGAAGATGAAACTTCGAGATCGACTGAATTGTCATGAAGCAAGCCTTCATGAGGAAGTATCTGTTGAAGACCTTCAGAATTAATGTTCCCACTATTGAGAAATGAGGGAGTTGAATCTTGGATTCCAACAGATAATTGTCTGAGGGCTTCAAGAACTCCAGCATCGAGCAAGGCCTTGTTACTGATTGGATATTGATATCCTGACTGTGCTGGGAAGGTATTCTTCTTAGATGACTTTTTTACTCTCTTTGGAAACCACTTGTTGAAGAAAGTGGATGCTCTGAGCAGCTGTATGTGCCTGATTAGGAAAGATGGCCAGGTTAGGATGATGATCTCCACTCAAATCAGGTGTATGTTCCTGACTTGGTTGTCTGTATGATATGGGGGAGTATGACCCACAACCCTCTTGAACTGGAACAGATGTGTGTGTCTGTCCCGGAGTGAATTTTTGATGTATCACTCCACTGGTAGGGATAGATTTATGTGTCTTACCCTGAGATGCTGCTGAAGTTGTTATAATATCCTGGCAGGCATCCAGAATATGAGCAGGGATTTGCTTCTGCTCTTTCACCATTGATAGAATATTCTTGGTGACTTCAGTTGCCGGAACGGGGATATACGTCCATTCCAATATTGGAGTAGGTGTATGTTCCTACTCCTCTCCTCCTTTTCCTGTTATTGAATCCTGACAGTACTCAAGTGTGGGGTCAGAGAGTTGAGTCTGCCTTCTGTTTGTTGTTGGGGATTTCCGACTAACTTCACCGAATGATACCAAGCGAGACTGTTGGTAGACTTGATTAATACTAGAAGGTGTATGTTCCTGCTGATTTAACTTCACCGAACGTGGTTGAGGAGATCCATAATATGTAGTAAGACGAGCCTGATGACTAGATGATTATGTATAGATAGGTGTATGTTCCTACCTATAGTACTCCGTCGGAATTGCCTGGCGGGATTGGTGTGATGCTGCCAGACGAGTCGGCTAGATAGCGGAATTAAAACAGGAAGGTGTGTGTGCCTGCTCGTTGCTTTCCACCAAGTTAGGTTGGTGGACTTCTCCGGAGATGGAAGAGATGAGAACCTTCTCACTGTTGACTGGATTCCGCCTTTGGCGGTTCTTCTTTCCTGCTCGGGTTCGAGGAACTTGAGCTGAAAACCTGGAGTCGGTACCCTCATCATGTTGAGGGCACACTGCCACACGAGTCTGGCAGCGATTGTTGGTGGGAGCCCTCAGGAAGGACTCATACTTCTTTGAATTAAGGCCCTGAGGGACCCGATCCTTCACCTCCTCAGAATATGGGAGTGAATGGTGATTGTGTTCTAGGGATAATGACCCGAAATGGTTGAAGACAGTGGTTAGCACTGCCCGCTTCTTGATCATTGGTCGTCGCTGTCCGGACGACCGGTGTGAGATGTTCACTTGGAGGGCTCATCGGGCAGCCTCCAGAGTTTTAATGGTACCGTGTTGACGGTACTCCTTAACCAGCACATTTGATACCCAGCGTTGAAGACGCTGAGTAGGTGATGTCATCCTTAGAGCGGATGACGATCCAGCAGGAGTAACAATAGTGGCATTTTCATTAGCAGTATTCATAGGTGTGAACTTGAGAGAAGCCATTCTAGAAATGCAGAAGATCTTGGAAAAGAGTTCCTGTTTGATATAACAGACGTAATCAAGATAAATTCAGCCACTACATCTTTTGGATGAGCACATATGTCAATGATTGTTTTTGTTGTCCCTCTCATTGAGTTTTTAAAAAAGCTCCTAACAAATAGGTAAAAAATCATTTTAACTTGGTTAAGGATTCACGTCGGGTTCACCATTTTTCGTTTCCCTCAGAATTTGGGGATAACCTCCTTGATGGGAGGTTCAAACATTCCAATCAGTTTCTAACGGGTTTGTTCGTAGTACTGGAAACATCCAATGATTCCACATCCATTTGGACCTACTTTCCAAAGGTAGGCATTCATTAGTTTTTGGACTGATGAGGCTTAGAAATTTTCATTGGTCGAGAGGATGGGAGGTCGGACTCATCACACCTTTTTGAGGGGAATTATTGTCTACTCTGGGACTCTATTTATAGATTTATGTTATGTTCATGAATCCTTATTACATTACAAAGTATAAAATGAGATTTCCTTCAGATCTGAAAATCAATGATTAAATATCTAGGAAATTTAGAGAATCTTTTATATGTATTCAAGGTTCTTCATCGATAGATAATCATCTATATTTATTAGAGATTCTTGGTCAATGGTATCCTTCGACACATTTATATAGAAGTCTCTTAGTCATTATGATGACCATGCTAGTTTTAAAGCCACTCAGTGGGGCACTTGAAGTTTATTATCATTCATAAGGACATAGATTATTTCAGAATTGGGATCAAACCCGCATATGGGCTACCTATGTATCCTTTGTTTAGAAAAGGAATCATAACCCACGTAGTTTGAGTAAGGGAGTATGATTTTTATGATTGATGGCTCAAAAAAGGATTTCATAATTACTTTTACACTCTAAGCTCACGTGAGACATGCTTGTTGTGAGAAACAAGAGGTATTGGTAAAAACCAGACAATTGTGCCATGAAAGATGCAATCATAATAAATAATTTGGGGCTTATGTATGTATGACTGCCCAGATAAATGAAGATTAGGATTTACTTCAGGGAAGAAATCCAGGAATAGGGACTATAAAGGTATATGTGCTTCATGGAGATTTGAATACTCTAACTTGGGGCTTAATCCTAAAAAGGAGGCCCAAATTAGGAGAGGACATATGATTGAGTTTTACTCCTGAGAAGGAATCCCAGATAAAAGGTAAATTAGTACTGGTTAAGAGAAATTAAGACTGGGGCTTACTCTTGAAAAGGAGGCCCAAGTTAAGAGACTTGAAAAATTAAGGGGCTTGGGGCTTACTCCTAAGGAGGATGCCCATATTTGAGACTGGGGATTACTCCTAAAAAGGAGGCCTAGGTTAAGGGAATTAAGGTTTGGGGCTTACTCCTAAGGAGGATGCCCAGATGTAGGAACTTTAAGAATTGGGGCTTACTCCTGAGGAGGATTCCCAAATTAGGGGACTGGGGCTTACTCCTAAGGAGGATGCCCATATTTGAGAATTAATACTGGGGCTTATCCCTGAAAAGGAGGCTCATATTTGAAACTAGTTCTCTCATCTTAAAGGATGAGGTTGAATGAAATGAAATCTCAATCTTTAGTGACATAAAGATGTGTAAATCACTAGGTTGTGAGAGATATTCCACAGAATTCCTTTCAGATAAGGATGTCAAATCAAGAAATCATGCCAAAAATGGATTTGAAGAGTGTCTTAAAGACTGAATCTTGAATAGGAGAGGTGGAATGACATAAGAGGGGTGAAATGGGCAAGATGGGAACCCAAAAAGGCAGGGGCGTGCAAGTCCTGGCAGGCGTGCATGTACTGTGTGGGTGTGCAAGTCTTGGTCGCGTAGGTATACCTGCATGACACATCGGTACTTGCACGATGGTTAACTAGCAGGGTAATACTTGAGCGACTCTTGGTTAAAGCCTTTAGAATCCTCTTGAGGTTTATCAAGAATAGTGGCTCGCAAGTTCTATTGAAGGAGTTAGGTGGCGCGCAAGTGTGGCCATTTCTCTTAAGGGCTGGCCACTCAGGCACACAAGTGTTGATTAGTTTCAACACTAAGGCCTTCCCCCCACTCTTTAGATCTTCCGTTCTAGGTAAGAAATTACCTTAAAAGTGTTTCATAAGCTTTGAAAAGAGACTAGGGTGCCGGGAGATCAAATCTGAGTTTCTAGAAAAAATTCCCCCTAAAATGGGGGCCCCCAGGGTCTATTTATAGGCTGGAGAAGACCCCGGGCGGTTATCCTTTTGGGTGTGCAAGTGACTTTCGCGACCATTAGGCGCCTCACAAGTGGACTTGCACACCAGTGATGGAACTTGCGCGACACATGTTCTTTTGAAGATTTGTTCATACCTTTGTCTACTTTTGATGTTTTCTTCAAAGGATGAATCAATTTGTGCTAAGATAATCCCATTTTTCAATCTTTCGACTTTGTGATGAAAGGAGTGTCAACAGTTATCCAGAATATTCTCCTTAGTGTAAGAAAATTTATTTCAAGTATTAAGAATTTGGTAATGATCTTATAATTGTTCATATTTCATTATCTACTGATGGAATAATTCCTTTAGGTTTACATAGTAGTTCTCATAGTACATGTCCTATAATGTTGTAAAATTACAACTTTCCTCCCTAGTTATGCATGAATTGAAGATACATTATGTTCTATATGCTTATATATGAGCCTAAGAAACCTGGTAATGATATTGATGTATATTTTTATCCATTGTTTGATAATATGAAATTGAGGTGGGATACAGGTGTTATATAGTATGATTCTCATGGAAGTGAAGAATTTACATTGAGGTCCATGTTGTAGTAGATGATAAAATACTTCCTCGCTTATGTAAATTTATCAAGATATTTCATTAATGGAATGTTGGGGTGTCCCATTTGTGAATAATTCACATACTTAGTTAGGTTGAAACACTCCTCAAAGATTGTGTTTTAAGGGCGTCAAATTTTTTAACCGCGATGACATAAATACCAATCCTGGATGACACCATTATATGAGAATATCAAACAAGGTATAACTCCATCTTAACTAATGTGTGATCAAATAATCAATAAAGTAAAATTTATTGACACTATTTTTAGTAAAGGATTTTATGTAAAACCTTATAAAATCAGGTTATAAGAAGAGTTAAATTTTGATTGAATTAAAAAGTTGTAATTATTTGTACGTTAGTAGTTTTTTTGATGTCAGGCATGTAGAAGAAAATATATTTTATAATGTTTTTGGAATGTTACTAAATGTTCATGGAAAACCAATGTTCTTGGAAAACCGAAAGATGAAATCAAGTCTAGGATGGACATGAATGGAATGAGGATAACGGAATTGTTGGAACTAGGGAAGGGTAAGGGGTATACATTTCTTCCTCCAGCAGCATACACTCTATCCCGATAGGAGAAATTTCAATTTTTCCTCTTCCTTAATAGAGTAAAAGTTATATTGGTGTATTTATCAAATATTAATAATTTCTTTTTAATAACTTATTTGAAGTTATAGGTACTAGAATGAAATGACTGTTATTTTTTGATGCAATATCTAATGCCTATTTATTTTCTCTGCATTCTTCCTCAAAATTTATAACATATATTAACAAGACTATGCTTCTTTTTCAAAGACATATACAGTAAATTTATAGACCCGATTATGTTTATAATCATTAATAATGAGGTTGCATCATATTATGTGAATTAGATATGTTCTTCCCACCAAAATTATTTGATATAATGGCCCACCTAATGGTGAACTTAGTTAGAGAGGTTATACTATATGGTCATGTCCATTAAAGAAGAATGTACCCCGTATAATTCTATATGAATATTTATAAAGGGTATGTAGGGAATCAAGGTTATCTAGAAGCTTGTACTGTAGAATTATATAATTTTGAAGAATCTGTTGAATTATGTACAGATTACCTATCAGATATTGGAAACATCAGTCTCCTGAAGTCTCATAATAGCTTACAACTTATAGGTAAAGGGATATCCAAAAGTGTTGTTGTTAAAATTACCATGATAGAGTGGTAGAGAGTGAAACTATATATTTTATATAATAGTAAATATTTTGATCCATACATTTAATCCCCCAATGAAAATTTTAAATATTTTAATCTATCAAGGGCCGAAGGATGGATATCAAATACATATATTCAATAAATTATCGGATGGTTCAAAGATCAAATTTATAAGGATTTATCCAAAAATCTGAATTCATTTAATGAACAACTTTGATAGTTATCCAAAAGATCTAATAAAAATGTTATATCTTACACTATTTTTGGTAATCAATGCTTATATGTTTTATACAAAAGAACATGATGATTTTAGTATGATGAAAACAATTGGTGTTATGCTTTTAGAGTAAGTGATTCACATATTTTGTTCCAAGAATAGAAATCCAATTTATGATTTTTTTTTATATTTTTGCAGTATAGAATATATATATGAGTTTAATTTTACTACATTTCAAGTGCTGATTTTCCTTTGAAAATGGGTTGATTATATGAGTACAATGAAAGTTGAGGAAATGAGCTTCATAGAGGTGAATTTGAGTGTATAAGGGTAAGAATATGACATATTCATAATGGAATCATAAAATGTGAAATTATTTTATTTATCAGATCCAGAAAACAAAAATTGGTTGATTTTCCAGCTAGTAAAAAAAACAAATGTCGTTTCAGATGAAAATTTTATCGAGGATGAAACTTTCATTGGGAGATCACAATCAGCTCATGATAACCCCAATGTAGATAATGTCTTGTACATTAGAGGAGACCATAAATAGGGGATTTAGATTCTTTATAGAGGAACCAAATCCCTAAAACCATTAAAAAAGAAATAAGGTTCAATTAAAAGGTAAAAGTTTATTAATATACTATGTTTTACTTATAATATTATATGTTATCTACTGTGATATCATAATCTAAATTAAATGTTTGAATAATCATACAGACAATGTATTCTATACACAATGACATTACGAATCCCATGGAAGATCATACAATAAGGAAAGAAACCCTTTAAGAATATATAAATGTAATGTTATGAAATATGTTCTCTATTTTACGAAAAATTTATATAATAAAGCATTGATTTAATTTTAATTTTTACTTATATTATTTGTTTATTTTAGAATATTTTTTTCCATATTTTATGCATTTATGATTTAAAAATTCTACATGATTATTCTCCCAAAAAACCTTCTCACCTCTAAAATGTTGGGATTTATCAATTTTCTCAACGTTCCCTCCACCACCATTGAAGGAAGAGCAACGATGCTGCCTCTACTCAATCACATAGGTAATTATTTGGTTTTCACAGTAAAATAATTGCCCATATAATTAATTCATTGTTTCAAATTTATGTTTAATTTATTTATTTTTAGTACTACCCACATAATAATTGTTTCCTTATATAGGTGGATTTTTTTTTGAGTTGGAGTGGTTTGTTTGAAGATGCTCATGCTCATGAGAGTTTCAAATTTGAGGCTATAACTAAGATAATTAAAAGGATATAAGTGAATGATATATACAACCATTAAGAAAAGGTAAATTTGTAATTCTTATTTAATTAATTTCTTCATCATCTTATATATTATTTATAAGATAAATTCGTTATTATTTTTAACTAATACTTATTTATTTTTTTTCAAAGATATTTTATGAAGTGATATTTTCACAGTTTATTTATTTTAGATGATTTCAATCCATATTTCATGCCTTTTGCCTGGAATTTTCAATAGAATAAATCTACCTCAAAGCGTTTTCACCACTATAGTGTTGGGATTTATCAATTTCCTTGAAGTTCCATCCATCAAATTTATTGGAAAAGAAACGATGCTGCCTCTACTCAACAACAGAGGTAATATTTATGTTTTCATAGTAAAATTATTTTCCATAAAATCAATATATAGTATCATATTTATGTTTAATTTATTTGTTTTTAGTATGAATCATATAATAATTGTTCTCTTATACAGGTGGATTATTTTTTTTATTTTGGGTGGTATGTTCAAAGATGCTAATTTTCATGGGAGATTGGACTTTGAGACCCCAACTAAGATAATGAAAAAAAGTAAATGAGTCATGAATGTATATAACCATCGTGAAAAGGTGAATTCCTATTACTTATTTAAATAATTTTTTCATCATTTTATCTTTTATTTATTAGTTAATCTTCGTATCATTTCTATATAAAACTTATTTAGCTCTTTTTATAGATCTTTTGGGAAGTAATATTTTTCTTTCAACTATATACAAAAATCAAAAAAATAGATAATATATTCAATTTTCCAATTTTACCACATTTTCCATTTCCTCTCATTTTCTTACTACAACACTACATATTTAGTCAATATTATTAACTAAAACCCCTTTTCAGCTAAGAATATTGACTAAATTTGTAGTCTTGGTAGTTAAAAAAACAACATAAAATGGAATGCATGTATACCTTAGTATTTAGAATTTTTTGAGACTTTGGTACATGTATCAGTCGATTTCACCTCGATCCAACACACAGTGTAACCAGTATGACTCTAATTGCTTGTTTTATATTTAAAATTGACACTAATTCAAGTAAAAAAGAAAACTAACATACTCAAAATGGATAAAACCCATTCATATTTCTTATATAAATTATAAAAACATTAAAAATTTATTTTTCAACATATAGGAATTACCCTCACCTCAGTCCGATACATGATGTGCCCAGTACATATCAATGTGTTAGTTATTAGTTTAAAATCGACATTTTAGTTATAAAAGTGACACTAACTGAAAACCAAGAAAGAAACTCTGATTTACTTGTTATTTTTTCATAATGATTCACAATTCATTTGTGACATATTGAAATGTGTATCACATCAAACTAATATAGAATGTGATAGGTTTGACTTAATGTTAGTGTTTTGAGTTTAAAATGAAATTTTAGTACAAAAGACAAGTCACATACTGAAAAAAATAAAACAAATTTATTTCGTTTTTATAATTTAGGATAATAATCTATATGTCATTTTTATGTGTTGGAACAAGCCACACATCAATCCGATGAAAAATGTGACCTATATGACTGGAAGTGCATCTTTTTATTTAAAAATGACATTAATTTTAGTAAAAATTACATCTGACCTATTCAAAACTATGAAATAACTTTTGTACTATTTTTATAATTTATTAAAATTATCCATAGGTAATTTTTGATATTTAAGAATAAGTATCATCTCAATCTAATACATGATGTTTTTGATATGACTCAATGTGTCCGTTATTAGTTTAAAATTGATATTTTAGTTCAAAAAGCTTCACTAACTAAAAACCAATAAAAATAGGTAGTGTAGTCTTGATATTTTAGAAAAATTATTCATAAGTAATTTTTTATTTTTTTTAATTAGTATCACATCAAAACAAGACACTATGTGACTTGTATGATTGAATGTCTATGTTTCCAGTTTAAAATGGCATTTTTGTAAAAAAGAAAAGTGATATACTAAAAAACAAGAAAATATGTTTCTATTATTTTTGATACTTTAGGAAAATTATCCATTAGTCATTTGAGATATGTAGGAATCAAAAACACCTCAATTTGACTCATAGTGTGACTGGTATGACTCTAAGTTTGTTTTTTTATTTAAAATTGACATTACTTTTTGTAAATAAAAAACTAAACATACTAAAAATAGATCAAACAAATTAATATTATTTTAAAACTTTATAAAAATTATCTATAAGTATTTTTTATGTGTAAGAATCGTCCTCACCTCAATCTGATACATGTTGTTCCTGATATAACTCAAAGTGTTCACTATTAGTTTAACAGTGACAGTTTAGTTAAAAAAAATTCATTCACTAAAAACTAAGAAAACATGCATGAATTGTATTGATAATTTGTTAAAATGATTTATAAGTAATTTTTGATGTTTTGGAATCAGTATCACATTAAAACAACAAACGTTGTAATATGTATGGCTTAAAGATTGTGTTTCTTTATTAAAATGGAATTTTAGTAAGAAAGAAGAGAGATGTACTCAAAATCTGGAAAACACATTAAAATTGTTTTTATACTTTTGAAAAAAATATCCATAAGTAATTTGTGAGGTTTAGGAATCATACCCACCTTAATATGACAGATTGTGTGACTGGTATGACTCCAAGTGTGTCCTTTTATTATAAATTGACATTAATTTTCAGAAAAACGACAACTGGAATACTCAAAAATGAGAAAAAAATCCGTATTATTGTTATAAATTATAAAAAATAATCATAAGTAATTTTTGATGCGTAGGAATCATCTAAACCTCAATACAATACAAAATGCTCCTTTTTTGACTTAAAGGGTCAATTATCAATTTAAAATCGACAAATTAGTTCAAATTTTTTCACTCATTGAAATCTAAGAAAAAATTATAAGTTTTTATTGATTATTTAAGAAAACTATTAATTATTAATTTTTGATGTGTTGGAATCAGTCTCACAATAAACTGATAGAAGATGTGTCTTGTATGACTCAAAATGCATGTTTCCTATTTAAAAAGTAATTTTTGTGAAAGAACAAGTGAAATACTAAAACCCTGGAAATGAATTCATATTGTATTGACACTTTAGAAAAAATATCCATATATAATTTGGGATGTTTTGGAATCACTATAACCTCAATCCCATGCACGGTGTGATTGGTATGACTCCAAGTGCATCTTTTCAATATATAATTGTCCTTTTTGTTTAAAACGTGCATAACATTGCCAAAACTGAGAAGATGAGACAAGATTGTTTTCTTATCATTCTATATACCATTAAATAATAAAATTCTTTTTCATTTTTATCTTATTCTTATTTACTAAATTTTTATAGAGATAATTCTTGAAGGAGAACAACAAATCGTCTGACGTATAAGAACCAACCACAACTCAATCCGATATATAGTGTTCTAGGTATGAAAAAAAATTTGGTTTCAAATTAACACTATATATAAATTTATTTCTTTATAATATTACTAATATAATTTTTTTTATATTTTTATGTTCTTTTTCTTAACCAAGGGAGATTTTTTCATCAATATCATGAGTTGGGGTCAGGATCAAAAGACAAAGGAACATTGATATTTTTGAATATATGTAAATTTCTTTACTTATGTAATTGAATAAAACAATGTTTTAAAGGTTTATATTATAGCTTTTTCTTGTAATTTTTTTCAAATTTTATTTCATTTAAATTTTTTGTTGGTAGTTGATTTTACTGATTTCTAGTGCTATTTTTCTTACTGTAGTGTGATGTTACCTCAAATTACATTGGTGCTATAGTGTGTTGTTACAACTTACTGCACTTGTACTATATCATACTATTACAACACAATGTAGTATTCCCATTTATTAGCTTTTTTAAAAGTTATAATAAAGGGTTCCTTTATCCATTCTTTTATAAGTGCTGAAAATGGCCCCCTTTATCAACGATTAATAAAAACCATGATAAATGTTTTCCTTTATCCATGATTTTTTAGATCTAATAAAATTATAGGGATTTTAATCTCTCTCTAGTAGTAAGTGATTCTATTTAACTGATAAAGGCCATTTTTAGTGCTTTTATAGGCCTATTTTGTATTTGTGTGGCTAACTCACAACTATCATTGGTGATTTTGGTTACAAGGGGTTTAGTGAAATTCAGGGATGAACCCTCAACATTAACACTTCTATAATAATTTTTTTTAACTCAATGGAAAATCCCTGGGTTTCCTCGAGATAAACTTGATTAGAGATAAAATAGATAATATGAGGTGGTACACATCCTAAGATATCCTCTGGAATCCAAGGATATAATCAAATGAATTGTAATTCTGAAAAAAACTAATAGATTAGTCTATGGAGGCATGCTGAGGAAGTCATAAAATTAAGACAAGGACCAAATCCAAGAGGGATGTCAAACCTTGGAAAATAAATCTATGTATCGAGTGGTGTCCTTTGGGTATTCAATGTAGACCCAGGTGGGGAATCCAATACTTTTCTATGGAAGGCCATCCTATAATTGTATAAAAAGGTTGTAATAAAATCTATATACATGCTTAACCATTTATATATGAAAAGTAAAGTATTATACCATTTCAAATTTCATTTAGTCCCATTTAGTCATGGGATAAAATGAAAATTTAACAAGGGTCAAGTGACATGGTCTCATCATTCACATTTCATTTTATTCAATTAAAAAATTCATTTTCAAGGCAATCAAAAACCACTTAAAGAGGTAGTTTGGTAATAGTTTCATGGTAAAAGTTTCAAGTAATATATATAAACCCACCTAAAGAGGGTGGTTCAAGTTTAGGTCATCGAAAATTGACAACCTCAAATATTTATGGGAGTATCTTGTCAAGGTCTAATCAATTTAAAAAATAATTATAAAATTTTAAGGCAATGTGTGTTAGGTCTGGTGTGTGAAAAAATGCATGATATAAGAAAGTAGAATTTTAGGGTAAATTACAAGACCACCAACCTTGTATTGGTAGATGAATCTTTATCTAGTATCAACTTCAGATTTGAGCTAGTATGAAAGTAATTGAAGATTATAAATAATAAATAAAAATATGGTATATGAGATTACTTGTAATTAACACCATAGAAAATTATTGAAATTGAGAAAGGAAACAAGAGGAAACTTATACATACTGAGAGTGATTCAAAATGAGGAATTATAGAAGAAAAATATCCCAAGTTAAGGAGGTATCTAAAATCCTAGAGGAGGAATGGAGGATAGATTCCAAAGAGATGGGATGTTATTTTTGAAATGATTAAGAAAGGAGGGTTGAAAGGTTAATGGAATTAGGGGAAAATGGTAGAATCACCATTTTTAAAGGGATTCATGTTTAGGAAAACCATTCTGAAACTGTGTATCAACCCCTATCCAAGAAGGAAACCCTCACATAGTTTATGAACACAATTAGGATAATTGTGAAAAAACCATGAAAATTCCCTTTGTAACTAATTATAGGTTTTTAATGGACATGAAGTACATCTTTTATGGTAAAAAACTATACTCCTTCATTTTTGGGCTGTATGGTTGAGCTAAATGGTTAACTCTAACTATTCTCTAAGCATGCGACTCATATTGTTCCTCTAAAAAACTGAGACCCCACACCCTGAGATGATCCCCAAAACTCAAAAAACCTCTATGAAATCCTAAAAAATTCCATATAGACAAAAATAAGGGTTTATAAATAAAGCAAAATGTTCCCTTTTTAATATAAAATACTGGTGTCTTACAACCTATCGTCTTTAAAAAAACTCATCCCCAAGTTTCCCTTTCAAGGGTGGTTAAGTATCAAGAGAGAAAAAATTCAAATACTGAGAAAAGATACCAAAATTTCTCACACAGGTATCATCCTATACATTATTGTGATTCCATAGAACCTATACTAGATGAATAACCCTACCACAACAATCCTTTACACTTACATAAACAATATGAAAATGATACTCCTCAAAAGAAGCATCAACCTCTAACTCAATTTACTCAGGATCAAAAGAATGAGATGGGTTATAGTTTTATTGGAAGAGATGGGAAACATGAAGGAAATTATTCATAGACCTAAACCATTATATAAGATCTATCCAATGTGACACCAGCTCAGAACTATCTGTGATATCAAAAGTTCTGATTAATTGAGGTGATAACTTACCCTATCTCGGAATTCATTGATGAACTATTCTAGGTGAAACATAAAAGGATAACAGACCATCAACTTAAAAATCTAGGGTTTGGTGGTGATAATTGACATATGGATTATTCCTAGATCGATTTGTATTCATACATTCTCTAATATTATTTACTTTCTCTGATGTCTCATAGAAGAGATATGGTCCATGTAATACTGATACCCTTGCCTCTAAGAAGAAAATATTTGATTGACATGACCTACTATATAAGGCCTCATAAGGAGTCATCTGTATAGTGTCTTGTAAACTATTATTATAAGAAAAATTATAAATAGATAAATTTTTATCCTAAGAGACTAAAAAATCAAGGTCAAATGCTTGAAGAATTTACTCTAACACCTATAAAGTTTACTAAAATTAACCATTAGTCTAATGGTGTTATACTACACTGAGAAGTACCCATGTACCCAAAGCCTTCTACAAACCCATTTAGAACATAGAAATAAAATGAGCATCCCTGTTTTATATGATGGTACATTAAACACCATGAATGTGCATAAACTATCAGACATAAATCCTTCAATATTATTCCACTGAAAAGGTCTCGTTGACAGGAAATAAATGGGAAACATTCATCAGTATGTCCATGATTTAACATAATGCATCACTGAGAAAAAGATAATTTGGTAATATAATGATAGAATATATATATAATTCATCTCATTTCTACTTTGGAATGGGTAAGAGCTCTAAAATACTAGTAGTAAGTTGGTGTTCCCCCTTAACTTGCTAGAAATTGGAACACTAATTAAAAAAAACAGCAATATTCATTTTCATAATAGGCCACTAATACTGGTAGTGTACACTATTGTACATCATAGTGAGTCTAGGATGAATTGGATATTTGGAGTCCTGATTTCAAGTATCAGTTCTTCTCACATTTTTTTAGGTACCCATACATGTCGATGAATAGGTAAGATATCATCATCATTAATAACCAAGCCTGGAGGTGGGTCCTTAACAAATATCCTTTCCATTAAGACTTATACTTTAGGTTATTAAAGATTCCGTATCTTCAATTAATCCAAAAGTTATGAGAAAATTGCTAAGTTCATAATTATATACTACTTTTGATACACATAAACCTCACGATACATCTCAGAAAGGAGAACCATTAACATCCACTTGATATCGGATTCTTGAAAAGCTTATGTCTGAGTGTTCCATCTTCAAGAATCAGCTACTGCATTGCATTTTCTAGTCATATAACCAATCCCAATGTCAAAGGACTAAATATATTCAACCCATATTCACTATCTAAGGTTCAAGTGTTTCTAAGTGAATATGTATTTGAGGATTCTTTCCATGTATAAAAGAAACTATTCCATAAGTATATATTGTATCCATCAATGAAGATTATGTAAAAATTCTACTAGTTCAAGATCACGTGTCAAGTAATTTTTCTTCTGAGTCCTTTATTGGTGAAACTCATATTCCATGAATCATTCCCCCTATATCAAAACTAATCCTAGCTCGACACCTGATTCATCATAATAAATGGTATAATTTATTCCTGACCAAGGAAGAATTAGGATTGTTGTAGAGTTCATCCATCCTTTCAATTCCTGAAAGGTCTTCTCACAAGCTTCATACCATATGAACCTCACACACTTCATGGTTAATCCCATAATTAGTGCTATCAAGCATGAAAAATTCTATATAAAACACCTATATAAGCCAACTATCTGTAAGAAACTATGAATATCAAAACAATTATTGGGATACTACCATAAAACTATGAATCTAACCTTATTTAGATCCAACGATACTCCTAATTTGGATATGATGTGACCCAGGAAGTGAACTTCATCAATTATGATGTGGAATTTTTTGATCATAGCATATAGTAAATTCTCCTGTAGTGTTTTAATACGATGATAATGTGTTTGGAAATACCATGTCACAATTTTTAATGCATTAACATGTTATCGATGAAACCTACCCTAAAGGAATATAGGTATAAGTTTAAAACCAGATTCATCAACACCCTAAATACTTCTGGTGTATTATTGATACAAAAAAAATTACCAAATACTCATAAGGGATAGGTCTTCTTAAGAATGATATATGTGATAAATTCGTAGGCCTAACCTGTATAGGATGATATCCAGATATCAGATCAATCTTCAAGAAGACCCTGGCTCCACAGGACTGGATGAAGAGATTGTATATATATGGAAGTGGGTTATAGTTTTTCATGTTAAGCTGATTCTACCTCTGGTAATCAATTTAGACCCTAAGGGTACCATCCTCCTTCTTAGAGAAAATAAGAGAAAAATCCTATAGATAAAAATCAGGTTAGATAAACCCTTCGTATTCCTAGTCATCTAGCAACCTATTGAGTTCATTATGTTAAGTTGGATTAATCCTATATAAAGGAATAGTTACTAGTACTAATCCTGAAATAATTTTGATAGTGAAATATTTTACTCTTCTAAGTGGTATTTGAGAAAATTCATCATGAAATACATCTCTAAAATGATCCACCAATGGAGTGAAGTTAGCATAATGTACTCACTGGTCATTCAGAAATAACCTAAAATTTTTGGCTGACACTCTGACTATCCCCTGATTCTATGGTCCATCTCGACTATCCTAGACATCCAATACACCCCTTTTGATGTATTTACCATCCTCAGGTGATGTGAAAGACACCCTACATTGATAAAAATCAATATTTGATTGGTAGATAATCAACCAATCCATCATGAGAATTATATGAAATTCAGTTCTCTCAAAGATGAAAATATTCTAGATGAAATGATAGCTTCTTATATAAATCAGAAAATCCTTGAATTATTGTACACTTTTTTATTAGATTCCCAATGGAATTTTAAGAGTCATAAATCCATATAAATACTCAATTTCAAGACCAATAATTTCCTTTATGGCTAGAGATATAATGAAATGTGAGGGGCCTATTTCGTATAAATAAGAAAGTAAATTTGAGGTCCCTAGAATCGTACCACGTGGTATCGATGAACCAAAAACATTATCCTTAGTTGGAGGATATAATTCATATATATGGCCTAAAATCTTACCCTAATATACAACATGACTACTATGAGTAGATCCTATCTACTAGTACAATGTATTAATAGTCTGGCTTCCTCGACCATGAACACCTCCACAACCTGATTGGAAAGTGATACCACTCCCGATCCTAGAGTCAGTGTAGATACTATATCACTAGGAAAAGGTGTAAAGTTACTATATAATCTTTTAGGATGACCTATTCTACCATAATATCGATACAATAATAGGTATCTAATATATTGGGTCTCATGTTTCCTAAGCTTCCACAATGATGGAATATCATGATACTACCGGTGCATACATTACGTATACCACTAACCTCAAGAGAAAAATAAAGGTGATTATTATTTCTATTAGATTAAATGATTCCATACCTAGGTGTTGAACATCCTTTCCCAACACATTCAGCTTCCCAAAAGTTATGCTTGAAGACGAGTGATTGGTTTACAATATTAGAAATAGTTTTCAGATGGAAAATGGTCACCTATGATCTAATGGAATACCTGACCCATCATTAAATTTTATATCTCTGGACAAATCATTACCCAAAAAAGTTGGGAATAAATGTTGGAGTTATATGAATTGAGTTTATCAGTATATAATAGAAATAGTTCCCTACTTCAAATTCATAAACTCTCTAGCTTGATTGGCTCTAAAAATATCTGAAAAAAAGTAATCGTAAAAAATAGTATAGAATCTCTCCAGACCAAAACTTGCAACTAATATTCCAGTGTTAGTACATAACACTATCCTTTTATAGATACTTGAAGAATATATGTGTAATTATTCACTCTCCTTTTTAGAGGAGTCTCTGGGAGCTCAAAGATAAAAAATATAGCCTCTATAAATGAATTTCCAACCTGAGGTCTACCTTCCATTAAGAAATTATGATCTTTCTGTTGCTAAAAATACATAGTCATATCTATAAAAGTTGGTGTAGGTCACATAGTAGTATAAAACTCTTCCTAAGTTCAGTACGAGTTCCTAAATTCGGAATAAGAGGAGGTTACACATGAACTATAGGTTGTAACACCATTGGTTCAGGTCCCACAACTTTTGGTGCATGGTTGTTGCTTCCCTCCTGGAATTCAAACCGAGTCCATTGTAAAGTCATATATATATACTATTTCAATCACATTCTTTAAAAAATGGTTTGATAACAGATGATATTATAAAGCAACACAAGATACACATCCAACTACCCACTTATAAGGTAAAATCGTTATCAAAGTTACTTGTTTTATAATAGAGTTTTTGGTATATGGGGTTTCAATTGGAAGTTATATAGGAAAAAAAATTAAGTTACAATGGAATCCCCATTTAATGGATACCATTTCCTTTTATAATTGTATATCAACATGTTTATATATATGTATCATGGTCCAAT
This sequence comes from Viscum album, assembly GCA_963277665.1. Lineage (NCBI taxonomy): Eukaryota > Viridiplantae > Streptophyta > Magnoliopsida > Santalales > Viscaceae > Viscum > Viscum album. Next base: position 1,827,353,994 of record OY728147.1, read on the forward strand.
TAGATGAGCTACCATTCACAAGTTATAAATACCCAAGATTTATAAGTTACAATCAGAATATCATGTGACTGCAACCAAACTTTTACATTTTCCCTTAGAATGTAAAAATAAACATATGGTGATTTTATTACAAGAATAAAAATTCTAATTTTATAGACGAATAGACTTTATAAATTATAATTGGAACCCATTTAATCAGAATAAACCAATCTTTCAGACAATTTAACTAAAGTTATATTGATTAAACATTTGATAATTGGTCAATTGAGGTGCCACCATCAAGATATACAGGAAAATGATATTTAAGTTGATGTATAAATAGTAAGTAACCAATAATTTTCAATCTTATTCTTAAATAAATATTAATAAAAAATTCAATATATCAATTAATGAATATATGAGATAAAACATGAAATGTATACAATATAATAAACCTGGAAAGAAATATAAATTCTCAAGTTCCAATAATGATTGATGTCAAATTATTCCATTCTATATAGGGACATGGGTACAAATCTCTAGTCAAATTTTTTTAGAAAACATTTATATCACACAAAGGTGAAAACAATATCGTTGTAATAAAAGAAAATATTAATAATAAATCACATTCCAAAAAACATGGATTTTCCCTCCACATGGGATAGATACTCCTAGGAACAGGTTCATTACCAAGTTCAGACATATCCAAGTCTCATGTCTACTATCACAAAATAGTAAAGAAATAAAATAAAACATTTGATAACATTTTTTGATTTCTTAGACTTGTCTTAGTTCTATGTAACCCTACCCAGTGGGCTACATGTCCTCATGAGAACCTCCCCGTACACCAGAGGCTACCGACTAGTGGAAAGGGTCCACGATGGTAAGATAAGAAAACTATCCCATATTTATTAGAGTGGTACACAATGATAAAGAATAGATTACACATGAGAAGAAGTTTAATGTAAATAGTTAAAATAAATCATTTGAATATATAAATAATCAACACAACTACTGGTAGTGTCATATTCAAAATGACAATGTCCTGGTGCTGTACAAAAATAGGGAGTAAGAGGTATAGGGTAGCAGACATAATATACAATAAATTAACTAGAAAACCTAAAAAAACAAAATTATAAACTATGATAGAATCATGAGCACTAGATTAATCCTATCATCTCGTATTCCATCCTAGTACAGGATATTCAAGTGTCTATTGCTGAGAAATTACCTTTGTACATGTTTGCATCGATGGAGTCTTTTTGGGTATCAATCAGTGGCCTAAATTAGGAATGATTAAAACTTAGTAGGCCACCAAAAATGATATATAATACTATCCGTAATATAATTATAAAATGTACAGTGTTAATGTATGCTGATAAATGGAAACTATAAGATAAACTAAAACCCGACTTTCCGAGGTTCTTAGTGGATATATGGATGATACTACATACTTTTTTCTATGTCGTAATGTCTATAAATATATTTCATAATATATATATATATATATATATATATATTTAACAAGTAATGTATATGACCCAAGTAATATTACTAAATCATTCAAGTGTGATATCATAAAATTATAATATGACCATAGTGGGTTAGAAAAACTCACAATCATTAGTGGTGGAATTGGTATCAAAGGGTTGGGAATAATATTGGGATTAACCCTCCTCATTTCAAATATATAATAATAAAGATACTGATACCTTGGGAAACTCCCTTAGTATCATTAGAATAGACTTGATTAGAGCATATAGAGATAATCTCTGGTGGTCTGCGTCCTAATACATAAAGATGTATCCAAGGAGATAATACAAGGAATTATAACTATAATGAATGTAACAATTGAGACCATGGAACTGAACTGAGTTATTAATCAAAGTATCATATATAATGAATCGAATATTGTGAAATGCATCAATTAATTGGGAGGCATCATCTCGATAGTCAAGGTAGACTAAGGTGAGAAATACAAGACTTTTTCAAGGCAGACCATCATATAATAGTATATAGATGTCATAATAATAGCCATAAGCATGTTTTACCTTTCAATAAATCAATGTAAAGTATTATACAATTTCAATGTTCATTTAATCCCATTTAGGCATGTTCATAATTGATATTTTAACAATGTTTAGGTTACATGGTCTTACTATTAACATTTAATTTAATCTATTTTAACCAATTCATTTAATAGGAAATCTAAACCAACCTTAGGAGGTATTTTGGTCATATAGGTATGGTAAAAGGGTTAAGGAACATATATAAACACAATTTATGGGGTTTGTATGAGTTTAGTTTCTTAACCTCTGACAACATCAAGGGTATATGAAAGTATCTCGGCCAAGGTCTAATTTTTTTAAAATAGAATTAATTTTTTTAAGGAAATACAAGAGACATCTATTGCGCAAAACAATGATGTATGATATAAAAAACTAGAAATTTAGGAAAAATTACTAGACCACCTACCTTATAAATGTATATTAATCCATTTTCTGTATGAGATTCATATTTGAGTGAGAACAGGAGAGATCACAAAACATGAAAGAAGACCTGAAAATATATTATATGAGATCTCATGGAAATAACTCTAAAAATGGTAAAATGAATATATAAATGATCTAATTGGACTCTTATAATTAATAAAAGTGATCCAAAATGAAAAATAATAGTCAAAAAAGAATTCAGATAAAGAAGGTAGCTCAAATCCTAGTGGTGGAATAGAGGATAGTTTCCAAACGAGGGAATGCAATGTCTGAAAGAAAGAACAAAAGAAGCGGTGAAAGGCTAGAGTCCTAAGGATAAAATTTAAAAATCACCCTTTTAATCGTGAAATTTGATTTCCCACATAGTTAGATAATCCATGAACCAACCATGAGTTGGAAAATATCCAAGAAGTCACCCCTCACACGGTTTAGGAACATGTTTAGAAAAACACTACGCAAAACATGAGAATTACATTTAAAATAAATTGTAGGGTTTTCAGTGATATGCATCCTATATTTCATAGTTAAAAATTTTTGTGATCATACATTTTTATGTCGTATAGTTGATCCATATGGTTACTAATAATCATGCACCATCCATTAACCTCATACTCTTTATCCCAAAATCGGGAATCTGGGACCTAAGCTACATCTGAACGCTCCTAAAAACTCAATTAACTCATTATTCATTCCCATTTAGATAAAAATAAGTATTTATATTTAAAGGAAAATTATCCATTCATAATTGAAAAATGGGTTTCTTACAAGGGATATGAAATAATTCATTTGACTAGACAACCTTCTTATGTTATTTAACTCAACAGATGCACCATGTCAAACATTCTGGAAGTAAATTTTTTTATAATTCTTCTCATACATATATTTTGAAAAGAATAAATAGAGTCTATAATCCAAGATCCTAGTGTTTAGAAGGAACTAAAAAATATACATCTCATATATTCATAATTTATTTTTATATATACACTTACAGAAGTATATATTTTAAAATATACTCTTCTCTCACTACAATATTTATACATAGGGATTTTATTCCCACAATTCCAACACATGGTACTTCTATTCAATGAGATAATATGTGTTCAATTTATTAATCCTTTTCATTTCTTGTGACTCTTCCAGGTAATGAAATATCCCCAAAATTATGGACTATAAGAATTATCATTAGATACTTAGATATTATTATTTTGAATATTCTCATTGATAATCAGATCACTAATGTCTATAAAAACCAATTATAGAGTATTTTTTCTTTTACTCGCTATGGTGACCAACACATCCTATGATTTTGGTAGTGGTGAATTTAATTGAAACACCAACTCTAGATATTTAAAGTTTACATTAATTTGTTTTAACTAACATCAAATTATATTGGAGTCACAAACTCGGTCATCTAGTAACTATCCCTTTAATATTTTTGTGTAGAATAACCTTAGTAAAAGGAATACCATGTTCATTGTTGTTAAATTATCATATATATATATATATATCTGTATGAACTTTCAAATGATATTAAGATTTATTAACCTCACAGATGTTATAATCTAGGTTCTAGGCTAGTGAAATTATTATAAATACCAATGTTGTCTTATCAATCTTTTACCATTATCTCTTATTCAGTAATTTTTGGTTCTGTTCTTGTTAATAGAAGATAAATATCCTTTTATAGTAGACCATACTCTATCAAAATATTTGAGAATAAAAATTACTACTCATCAAACATCACAACTTAGAACTTACACCCATGAAATTCCATTTCAATTGAAATTAATGAACTCCAACTAAGTTTCAAAAAACATAATATGGATTATGAACTTCTTACCATAAATATCTTATAAGATAAAGGGTAAATTGATGATGTTGAACAAATCTCTAAAAAATCCTTGAAAGATTCTAATTAAACTATATTACTAATCTCTGATATAACTTATTGGGGTCAAGATTATAACTTTAATTACCATAAGTATACCTATGAAACTTATATAGTGAAAAAATTCCATAGAACATTCAATATTAGAATAAACCCATACTGAATCATTTTATACCAACCACTCCTATGTCACAAAAATAGAATATAGAATTTGATACAAGACCAAAAATACATCTAGAAATCAAATACTTAATAAACATAAGAAAAATAATAGCATATGTTTTTTACATGGTTTATAATAATTATTATTTCACTATGGGAATGATATAATACTTTTATTAAGGAATGTAAGATTTTTAAAATTTCAATCATTAGTCATAAAAAATGATTCAACCCAACCGTATATAGCCGACTCTACAAAGTGAAACCTATTTCACCACCTTTTAATATTCATGGAGAGTATACCCACATAGATATTTTATTTGTGTATATCCATTCACATGGTTAAATATTTCAACTACAGAAACTTCTTATTTTTTTTGAATAGTTCATGAATTCAAAAACTACACATGTTTGCATTTGAAAAATCATATAAATAACCCTTACATAACATTTATGAAGTTATGGGACCCTTACATAACTTTAGTATGAATCTTACATATTTCCTTTAGATATCTATAATTCCACTTCAAGACTCATCAAGGTAGATTTTGGTTATTCTTCTTCCAACTATAGTAATTTTTGTCTACTTGCGTATGGAATTATATTCATTGGTTTATTAACTCAACCATCAACTTAAAGAATAAAAAATAAGACTTTGGAATCAATCCTTCAATAAGTTCCATTTATATTTAAAAGAAATGGTGTTTTCATTATAGAACATTAGAATTAGATATGTAATATTAAGTATCTTTAAAATTGTGAACATGATATCATACACATGGTATATAAAAAAACAAATCTATAGTAATCACTACACTAGAAATATCAAGGGATAGGCATGGAATGAGCTCTGATTCCTGTATATAAGTGAAGATTATATTGGCCCATGATAATAAAGGATATTAAATTCTATGAAGAACTTGAATAGTGTGTGAATTAAAAATCTTAAGAAAAATATATTTTTTAAATTTTCATTCTTAAATCATTTTATCAAAGAACCAGTTTAGAAATGCATTAAATAAATACTGTGAAATCATGATTTTATAAATAAATAATGATTTGTAACAATAATGAAAATTAATATATAAGAAATAATTTTTTTAATAATTTATTATAAGACTTATGGTTTCACTAAACCATTAATGGAAAGAATATCCAAAATATGATAAATTAATAATGTTTTTAAATATTAAAAAAACTCTGGAGGATTGATAATGAATAGTTTATATTAACTCTCCATAATTTTTCATGTTAAAATATTATAAAGTTAAAATAAATAGAGTGAAATAAAAAATATAAAAACTAAAAATTAATTTAAAAATAATAGTATAGATGGATAGTACATGAAAAATATTAAATATACATTGAATAATAAATATATACAACCCTATTTTATATTGAGTAAACTTTGTTATCCCAATTAATATTAATCTCTTTTACCCTAGAATGGTCAGAAGATCCCATGATTTATCTAGACAACACTGAGTATAAGTAGTACCCAATTTATAATAAAATTAACAAGTTTTTAGAATTACGACTTCTTCAATATAATATTATATGATGTCTCAAGTCATTATACCCAAAGAATTTTCTAATCATAAGATATTTAGTTGAAAAGTACATATTCATAGATCTTTAATATAAGATTTATAAATGGAAAGTCCTTATTCCCATGGAATAATTGATCAATTAATAAAAAATATGGAGTGATGGAGTGAATAAAAAGGAAGGGTCTATATTCAGTTTTAAAATAGACATAAAACAAGGTAAAGATAAGGCATGAAGGTGATAAAGTGAAAGCTAAGAATATCAAGAAGAAAAAGTTATTCTCATCGAATAGAAGGTTTAATAAGGTTATTAAAGGGATGTGTAAATAGAATGAGATCTCATCATATCTGAAGTAATTTCTTACATATTTTTAGTCTATGTGTTTACCATACTTTAATCCATTCTTCGGGATTATTTAAATAATATATTCTAGGGAAATTATATAGATTCAGAATATGATCTTTGAGAAATATAATCTTTAGATCGTTATGTGGTTTCTTTTCTAAATAGAACTCATTTAACCATTATATCCATCATGGATTCATCTATATCCACTCATTTATCATACCATTTTATCAAAGGTGTATTTATCCTGATGATAATTTATTTTTCATTTATTTTATATGGATGTGGATATTAATCATTAAATTCTTAGTATATATAATATAATCATTGAAAGGAATTTTTTTCCTAGATAAAATATAGTCATTATATATCCTTATCCACTTGATTAAGTCCATTAACCATGGTCATTTTTCTCTCCCAATGGATTAGGAGGAGTGGAATACTGGATAGAAGTCTTAGTAGGTTCTTATGATTATCTTTTACTTTACAAGCTTCTTCTATTTAGTGTCTTCCTAGATATTATATTTAAGTAAATGATGTACATGTGATAATTTGGTTCCATAAAAATCACCACTATACTATCCTTCATCCATTAAATGTTTCATCCATTTTTCTAAATGTTTCTATTGTAATTTTATTGTAAATGATTAGGTTATTCTATATAAGTCTTTTTTGAACTTTTTTCTACATATTTTTAATATTTCATCCATTTTTTTCAAATTCCTAAAAAATGGATTTTGGATATTGAATTTAACTCTATAAGATATGTAAATTAGCTCATTTTTTAATTTATTTTTTATTCTCCATCAATTATTTAGTCTATTTTGGATGTTAACCTTGACCCTTTGACTGGATCATTTCAGGGTTTATTCCATATTTTTTGTACTATTGTATGTTTTTCAAACTTTTTCATTATCGTGTTTGTTGGTATTATTTTTTAGTTATACTTATATGGTAATCACTATTATATCCTTTTTTTTCACATATCATTTTTTTATTTACTTTAATTAAATAACATAATAAATATTTTTGATAAATATTTGAGTGCCTTTGATTATTAATACCCATAAATATAGGTGATGAGAATCGTTTTATATGGATGATAACCCACAAATATCTATAGTTTTAAAGATCATGAATAATGATATATTAATAATAAAAAAATGGTCAATAATAAAAATATTAGTTTCTTTCGATCTTTAGAACACATTAATATAGAGGTTACATAAATTTTATTTGGAGGATGACACAAAAATTCTCCCTTTTTGATACTAATAAGACATGATATATTAAATCATAATATAAGGATAATTGAATTTGATTATAGGATTTATTTACCTATTTAAACCAAGAAGATAAATAATTTTTTATCTTAGGATTATGAATAGATTTTGGTTTTGAAAAAACTCTCCACCCTTGTGAGAAACAAAAATATAATGTTAATATTTTTTTATTCTATCCATTTAACTTATTGTAATTCTTTTAGAAAGAGGGGATTAAATCTTATAATGCCTCTATTATAATTTAATTACTCTTTTCTTAAAGTCATTGGTTTCATATATTGAATCCCCCTTTATAAATTAGAAAAAAATCATAGAAAATAAATTAAATATCCCAATATGGAAATTAAAAAAGGATTTATTCACTTGTGAATGTAGTCATTGATCCATGTTTGGATAAATTATATTTTAAATTTAATAAATGATAATAATTTATTTATACATATAGTCAAATCATGAAATCTAAACAACAATGAAAACAATACAAGTTTTTTTGTTAAATAAAGATAATAAAGTCTATCTTTTTGAAAAAGTACTTGAAAATAATTAAAAGAGACAAAATTAAATAAGATTAGAAGTTAAAGGGGACTATCATATTTTTAATTTTCAAAACATAAGAATATTAAACCAAATTGTTTCATTATATTTTTTATTGATGTAATCCAATTAGTTTTCTTTTGTAGGATGTTATTTGGAAGAATTTTATTTATTTTGTAGATTTAATATAATTAGTTTTTTTAATTTTATATTTGGCTATTTTAGAAAAAAAATTGGTTCATTTGAATGTAACTTTTAACATTTATTTATATTTAAAAATTTTCATCTTTAATTCTGTATGATTAAATTTTATTCTTGATTCTTATGGGTTGAGTATTATTTTCACAAGATGTTTATGAAATTTAAAATAATGGATTTTAGAAAAATTATTTTTAATGTATATAATAAATTATCAAATTGTACTCAAAATAAAAGATAAAAACATTTGACATGAAATGATCCATCTACTTCTATTCTCATTCATACATCTAGATTTTTATAAATATATCATACCTTCACTGTGTCATACTAATCCACCCATCAATAAATTTTCTAATATCATCCCAATATTTGAGTACATTAAAGATCTTCCAAGATCATGTGAGGAAAATATTGACTATTCATTGGTTGGGGAGAGGGAGTTTCTTAGTTTTTGTACTTACCAACCTTTTTGTGAGTGGAATATTATGTTTAAACCTTTATCTCTACTTTCATTGGAGACTATTTATCAATATGGGCATGTGATATTATTTATTAATAAAATATCATTAGTACCTAAAATAATAATTAAGAAAATAAGAAGACAGTTTGATAATAACGGTAAAAAATGTTAAAATATGAAATATTATATTTGGAATACATTTTAACACACTTTTATAGTGAATAGGAGAAAGGATTCAAAATATATTTTCAATATGTGAGGAATGAGAAGCTATTAATGAGTTTGTTTAAGTAGATTCATTGTTCTATTTATATAAATAGAAGGGTAGATCAATAGTTATAGAATATTAAATTACTAAATGTGAATAAAAAAAGTTTCTTAAAATATAACCATTGAAATCAAGTGTCAAAAATATATTTGTAAAAACATTCATTCATCATTGAGACGATGTGTTTAGAAAATAAAAAAATCTGTTATCTAAAACATAAATTATCATTAAATGGAGTAATATCTATTTTACCTTGTTGATTTTTAATAATCCGAAAATTAAATAGATATCAATCAATGAGAGTTAAAATATTGATATTTTGGGAAGGTGATTTTTACTATCTAAAATTCTTCATAATGAACACTAGACAAGAGGGACCTTGAAATCCAAATCATCTTTGATCTAAAAGTTTTAGCACATAATGAATTCAAAAATATTTATAGTTTTGGATTAATTAAACTTAGAAATCATAGAAAATTCATTTTAATATATTCATTGGATAAATATATTTTTTTTTTATCCTTGAAAAATATTCTTCTATATCAATAATTTAATGAAATCTAGAATTAAATACATATATATGAATTTTTATTGCCATTCATAGATGTATCCAGAGTCTTATTTAGATCATAATTTATCCCATTTTTATAACCTGTGACACTTATATAGGGGAAAGATAAATGGAGGTTTTAATATTTTCTCATGATGTGTTGGATCTTATTCCAAAATTGGTATAAACCTATTTAACATATCATTTTTACTCACACATAAACCTAAAAATAAATACATAAATAAAACCAAGTCACAGAAATTTTACATGGTTCACCAATATGGGCTAATACAAGGGGAATACACTAATGATTTGTCAGTTGTACATGAATTCACTTTTCTTTACTTATTTGGTGTAGAAAATTGATTATCCATGACTACTCTTTTACATGTTCACTTCATTTTCTGATGCTTTCAAGGAACATCATATTTTTTTTAACTCAGATAACTTCCTTTAAGACCCCCTTTAATCATTACTAAGGAAATTATCCACTTTAGTTTATATACATTAAAGTCTCTTCTAAATAATCAAATATATTTATAGTTTTTTCATAACGAATTACAGAATACAATGTTTTAATTAAATTCTCAATATCAAAATAAACACCACCAATAGTTTCATAAATATTTCCTTTTTATCAGGATTGTTTAACAAAGTTAAGTTAAACCATGTTTGCTCCTTCATTCAAGTATAATTTTCCCAAGTCACTTTACCTAGGTTTAGTCCTTTTCGTAGGTATATTTCCGAAATGTACTTTATTTCAAGAAGTTTTACTAAAGTATTTATCATGGAACTACCTTCATGTTACTTCCTTTTCACAGTTCCTTCACTCAAGTTTGTTCACATAAGTATTTTTTTTGAACTATATTCATGAAACTCATTTTTCTCAACCTTTATTCAACGAAAAACCATAGTGCATCTCATATGATTTGGATTTTTTACCCATTTTTGGGGTGCGCTACTTGATTCAACCTCATCTTATCATGAAACTAATTTACATTATGAATTAAGCATTAATCCCTTATATAAATCTTAATATTTTATAATGATGGGGAATCCAATATTTATAAGAAATAACAAACCTTAATGATTATTGATTACATGAAATGTTTTTTCAATAGATATTTTTCCATAGTTCTTAACTAGAGTGAATCTATAAAATACACTACAAATGATTACCGTATATCCCACATGCTAACATGAAACCTGACCCTTGTATAACTCATAACTATCATGATTCCTAGTTAGAGTAAGGTGAGTTTACTAGAATGAAAAACTATAAAAACTGTGAAAATTCTTCCACTTCTCCAAAATCATCTTTTAACTTCGTCCAACTTACTCTTTGACTTCCAAACATCCATAAATCTTCCCCCTTTTCCTGGGAACCTCAAGAACATATAGAATTAGTTAACTCTTCATGAATTCCCTTTCAACAAGAAGTTATGACAGAAGACCCAATTGATGAAATCTTATTCCATTGCATATGTATTAAAAAAACAACATCAATATCTATCTCAAGTCACCTTGGTCACAATATTATCCTACATTAGATTTGTTTTCAATCCAAAGTGAAATTCATTTTTTCACACCCATTTTACTACTTCCAAATAATAATGAAATATCTTATCCATAAATAGAAGTATATATGAAAATTGACCGGTTTATAAAACAATAATTTAAGAAACTATCCCATGGATAAAGTCATTCATAACATCAAAACTACCCAATATTAAATCTTGTACAAATAAAATCCTTTCATCCCCCATGGATCATATATCCCCCTGAATTTCATAATATGTACTACCCCTTGACGAGGGAATCTCAGCATTGAATCTGATTAAATGAAAATATTATTTCACTACTAATTTAAATGTAATTTCTTGTTAATTATACCAATTTAGAAATAATCCCAAACAAAAGGAACTTTCAACCAGAAAATAAAACATATAAACAATTAGATAAAAATATTGAGAGTTGAAATTCCAAACCTCCTCAAGGGGAGGGAGGAATTTGAACACCAATAGAGAAACATTTTTTACTGATTTTTTTATTTTTAATTTAATTTTTTAAATCCCAATAAATTGTTATTTTATGGGAAATTTTCAAATTTTATGGTTTTAGTAGCATTATGAGTTTAATTAAAAAAATGATCTTTTTTTGGATTTTAACTATTTTAATTTTTTTAGTTTAACAATAATTTTTTATAAACTGATCAAAATTTTAAAAATATTATTTTGAAAGTTTCTATGTTAGTTTGGATGCATTTGATTTGGATAAAAACAAATCACAATCCATCATTTTAAGTCCCAAAACTAGCTCATTATTTGGACCTCAAAATCAGTGAATTAAACTAGATAGTTTTAATGATGGGACCATATCTCATAAATGGATGATTGAAATTGAGTGAAATTATACATGAAGTAATAGGAAATATATGGGAATATAATTTATTACCATTTCCATGTGTTCTTCCTTTCTTTTCAAAGTGATAAATGAATGGGAAATCAAATTAGTGGAATACGAAGAGTCTGACTAGCTATATAAGATATCCGGAGTAAATTGACAATAAATCATTCATTTATTATCTAGTAATGCTTAAATGTCATGATAAGACATATTAAAGATAGTGGAACAACATTCAAGAATATAACTCTTCACAATTAGGTCATTAAAGGGGTCTACCATGCGTAAACTTTTAAAGGAAAATTACGATGCCAAAATTTCACCCATTTTGCCTATAAAAATTTATATCCACTCATTTTCAAAGGCTTGGAATTTTTTTTGGGATTTTTTAGTTTTTTATTTTATTTGATGTGGTAATAGTATTATTAATTTTTTATATATATATTATTATACTTTCTCTCATTCTATCATTTTTTTCTTTTGTGTTTCTACTTTATTCTCTTATCCACTATGACCTCTAATACTCATGATCATGTTAAACTAACCCAAGAATGTTCTTAGTGGAGAAATAAAATATTTAAACCATGTTTTTTAGATATCATTATTATTTTTTATTATTTTCTTAGAGTTAGGCTGAGGGAGATCTTAGTGGGTAAGGTTCCTTTGTGTCTTTACTTGCCACCCGAGGATTAGCTTTCTATTTTGCAATATTCTAAAAAATATTAAGGAGGTGGATTTACAACTTCTCGGTGGTTAATGATTTGACCATATATTCACAACATGGTTAGAATAGGATTCTTATACATACGATGGATAATTTTTATTATGATTATTTGTAACTAACAATGAGACGATGAAGGTCCACTATGGGTGTTCTCCTGGGAGGATTTCCTCCATATTAAACATCATGCTTTCTGTATTAATTTTGTTCAAATTTCACACACACACACACACATATCAATATTTAATTAATATGTTATACTCATCCTATTTATATTATTTAATTTTATATTATATATAATATAAATCTTAATAAAATAATTTTGGTTTTTCTGTTAGCTAAATTATAGATACAGATCCTGGGTGTACATAATATTTCTTGATTAGTTAAATAAAATATTGACTAGGGTTTATTAATAAATCCTATCGAATATATATGGAACTTTTTTTTGGGGATGTGTAACACATTGACACACCTTTTTTCATAATAAAAAAAACAAAATATCATAAAAACAAAAAAATTAAAAAAATATTATTATTAATGATGTAATTTAATTTAAATTATTATTCATTGAATGACCAATATCACCTATAAAAGAACTTTATAATTATCTTGAAGTTTGGTTTCAAATGATTCAAGAGGCAATGAAAAACCTATAGAGATAAATAGAGTGGATTTATGAATATAAACATGCATGTTAAGATAAACTAGAACTTGATTTAGAACCAAAACTAGAACGGGTGGAGGAAGGGATGTTACTACTCATTTTTAGGTTAAAGAGCCTGATGAGGTTGAGAATTATCTACTAAAGAAATTAATGAAAACATATTTCACTTATCCATTACTTTAGGATATCCATGAATAACACATTAAAGATAATTCACTTATGCGAGATCAATATTTTTTAGAGGAATCCTGAAATCACTTTGTTGAAGATAACCCATAACATGATCTTCCCATCATTTGTAGTGAAAAATCAGCACTTATCGTCCTCTCTCTTGGTTTAGAAAGTGATGATGAAGTTTAATCTAATGAGATATAGTTTCTAATGGTCCTTCCATAAGAGATAAATTTCCAATATGAATTACTTGAAATATAAATTTTCTTTATTGATTCTTTATTTTCTAATCTTATTCAAGTGGAATTGTTTTCAATATTATATTTTTCTAAAATTTCAGTAAAAATGGACAAGGAATTGAGTGTTAAGGATGATTCAACCCAAGTGGTGGTTTTTAAAGAATAATATTTGAATAAGAATTTTTTTGTTAGGACTACCACTTCTACAACATCTTGTATACCATATAGACGAGGAACCACAAAAGTCAACAAGGAGCACTCATCTCTTCATTTCTCTCCCACTCTAAATATAAATTTCTCTATTTCTTCTTTATTAGGGTTTGGTAATTTTCTTATTATCTTTTATGTTCTCCAATCTCAGTTTTTACTCATGCACACTAGGAAAAGTCACATGTGGTGGTTCATCTCAAAGAAACCACATCCAAATTTTGATTGGGGATAATCCACTGTAACTACCTGTCTTGGGGAAAAAATCCTGGGACCTTCTTGGGGGGGGGGGGTATAAACCATGAATTATCCATTTTATTTCCTCTTTCTATTTTCATTTTCCTTATTTTTATTATGTTTTTTTCTTGATTTATTTAGTTTTATCGTGGTATTAGAAAAGAGATTAACTCTAGGATGCCAGTGAAAAATAAATCTGGTTATATATATTTTTTTCATTTTTTTACACCCAAATAAAATTCTATAAGAAAATAATGATTTATCTAATTTTAAATGAAAAGAGCGTAATAAATGGAATAATTGTTGGGTACAGATGAAACTATGTTTTTAGGATATTTTTGTGTGTGCATCCATGTCACAAACTAACCTGAAAACCCTAGTACCCTTATACCTAATCTGAAACTAATATAGATCAAAGGGAATTACCAATCCCCACCAGTTGGTGAATATCACTTGAAATTATACAACATAAAATTGTTAATTTTTTTCCAAAAAAATATAGTAAGAAATAGATACTTATCAGTATACTGAAAACCCCTCAGGGGGAATCTATTAGAAACCAAACAAGTAAATCAGAACTCAGAATAGTAAATTATCAATGTAGTCAAAATCATGTTTGATAAATAATTTAAAACCCAAAGGTCACATCACTCCAATCCTTAAAAGAATAAGAAAATCCACCTCCCCTAAGAGGCACTTTCCCTTTTCTCAAACTTGGTATAAGAAAATCAACAAACATCCGAAGGTAAATATAGGGTGTGAGCTAAATAACCTTGTAGGGTCTCACCAAGTGTTCCATAATAAGATTCCATAAAAATAAACCAAATATTAGTTTAAATTTTAAAAAATAGGGAATGCTGATAAAAGTTTATGTCTAAAACAAAACAAAATTATCATTTCAAATGATGGATACGATTTTCAAAAAATGAATTAATAACCATTTTATATAATTTTTTTATATAAATCAAGGAGAACTAATAAAATATATTCAAAATCAATTGAATAAAAATAAAATTAATCAAAATAAGAAGCATGTTAATATTATATATGGTATGATAGTTCCAATTCATAAGATCCTCATACTATCATATCAGTGATCTTGGAAATTTGCGCACATATCCCTCAGGATCAGGCCAAATATAACTCATCAATATCACATTTAGGATAAGATCCACCTAACTAGGTTTTTGTTAGAGTTTTCATCATCAATAAATTTATATAGAAATACAATCCTAGAATACTTGTCCCAAATAACCTATAAAATACCCAATATCGGATGTACTCAATTAGTCAATCAATAATGGGAAATTCATTTCATTTGAAATCTAAAAACAATTTACAATTAAATTTCCCAATTTCATAGTTCAATATTCCAAATCAATTTCATTACCAAAACATGGATTTTTCATCATATAATGCCTTTTAAAAATAATTAAAGTCATAGGTTTTTTCCAAATCAATTTTAGTGATTTTTTAAAATTAATTCTCAAATCAATTCACAAATTCCATCAATTTCCAAAACAGGCCCCAAATTCCTATACCTTTGGAATTAGGGTATTTCGAAAAATCTATATTAAATCAATTTAAATCCCAAATTTCATTAAAATAGGGTCTCATAATTTAATTGAAATAAATTCTAATAAAATCAATAAATTTAAGGGTTTATTAAATGGTAAATATTAATGGAGCCACTAAACTTTAATCACGGTATCATAACTCAGTACCTAAAATAGGATTTCTATTGGAAAATGATGATAATGTAAATCAAGAAATCCAACCTAGATTCAAGATCCAAATAAATAGATATTAGATCTAAATCAATAGATATTAGATCCATAAATCACATGATGATATAACAAACCCTATTGAATAAATATATAAATATTGGGAGAGAAGGAGGAGGAAGAGAAAGACTTACCCGTAAGGGATCGATCGAGATCCTCTATGCTTTGAACATCATATGATTGAGTTTTAATGAGACAAAAAGGGTTATTTAGAGACCCAAATACCTAGGATTTCGTTTCCTCTAAATTTATGGAAGAGAAAAAGATTAATAAGGTGGTTTAGGAATTATTTAGATAATTTACAGAAATAAAAATTTACGCAGACACGGTTAGGTGGACAAGGTTGTATGATTTCAAAAAACTTTGTACCCCAACCATGACCCCATCTAATAGGGTTCATAATTTCAACTAAGTAGGCCCATATTTTTTAAAATAATGTGATGACTATGAACAACACCACTATGTAGGGTTTCATGGTTTTCATTGGGTGGGTGCACTATTTGGGAAAATCGTGCAACAAATGTGCACACCCTAGAATTTTCCAGAAACTTCAGCTTTACAACCTAAAGTATGTGAGACCAACCCTAAACAAATCATGAAAAAAATTAGGGTATTAGAGTACCTAAAAAATATTAACAATATGTTACAACTTCCCCACCATTGAAATATTCAATCCCCAAAACTCTTTCAAGTAGTACCAATATCAACATATGTGGCTGCTACTCTCTCATCGGTTCCTCCCTCTACCATATCTCATGCATATAAGTTTTTTTTACCATATCACTTGGAGAAAAGGTATCATCATCCCATGAAATAATTTTGTTTCATAATTAGCAATATTAACAATATTCTTAGTCACAGATAAATTAATCCCAACATCTGGATGACTCTAGATCATAACGTGGGATGAATCCGATAGATATATCCATAACAAAGACACATGGAACATGTTATGTATTGTTTTCATATTTGGATGAGGTTCTAAATGGTAATCAAATTTACTACCTTTTCAACAACATTAACAGGTTGAAAAAAATGAGTAGCAAGCTTCCCTTACCTCCCAATCCACCAATAACCCAAACATTGAAAATCTTTCAAGAACACAAAGTCACCAATTAAAAAATCCAATTGTTTATGATGATGATCAACATAATATTTATTCCATCTCTCTGCAATGAAAATCCTATAAAAATTCAACTAAATATTTACTTCCATCTACTAGACCAATCTCGATCCAACAATGAAAGTATCACTAATCTCCAACCGACACAATAGATATTTACAAGGCCAAAAGGGATCAAAAGGAGCCATTATAAAAGTTGACTAGTAAATATTATTATATGAAAATTTGACCAGTCCTAAAAGGTCATCCCAAGTTCCAGTAATGTTGAGGATGCAAGAAAAAAGAATATCCTCAAGAATATATATATCCCTCTCTATCTAGAAATTCGTATGTGGATTGTACATTATACTCCAATGAACCTGAGATCCAAGTACCTCTTAGAGGCCTCTCCAAAAGAAATAATTAAATCGGGGATCCCTATTAGAGACTAAAAAAATATAACTCCATAAAAACATAAATTATCCCTCACATATATATTCCCCATATACTTAACATTGGTTTAGACATGAATGGGTATAACATTAGATGATTTGGTCAGCCTATTGGTCATAACCCATATCATATTCTTCTTTTTATGGGTTTGTAGAAACACAAAAAACAATTACATAGATATCTCATCCCACGTCTAAGTCAGTACTGTAAGTGGCTGTTGTAACCCCAATGTATTCAAATGCCCACTTTGGATTTTCAGTAGGTATAGGAGTGAGAAAAAAGGTCAGTGATGTCTCGTCTCATACTTGAGCACCAGAATAATCATCGCATATCATGAAACATATTTTTCATTCCTGGGTTCACACCCCATTGAGAATTATATAAAGCCTCATCATAGATTTTATTATAGTTAATGGTATAATAAATCAATTCTAAAGATATAGAACACCCTTCATTGAGAATGACCAATCTGCAATGATGTATCCTCCATAAATAGATTCTCTAATGCCATAAAATTCAACATAAAGATTATGTTCTTGAAGAATCATCTTAAAAAGTGAACAGGTTAACTGAAAACATGAAAACACAACCCCAACCATTTTTCCTCGGCCTCCTAAATGACCATCCACCAAGTTAGAATATTCTAATGATTCCTTCATGGATTGATTTATAAGTTTCTTGCTCAAATCATTAGTGATGAAATTACATTTCCTTGGGGTATATGAAATGTCAAAATAAAAATACTAATGGTACTATACCCATAACTTATAGAGGATATATAATTTTTTAATAGAATATAAAAATCGAGATCTTGTGGAAAAAATACACTGTAAATCTTTCTCTAGAAAGGTAATGATTCGAAGTCTTATGTTCATGCATCACAACTGCATGTTCAAGATCTTGGGTTGGATAATTATTATCACATGGAATAATCTACTGATATCCATAATGAAGGACATGATCACCCTGTATAATAACATAGACCAAATTTGAACATGATGCACTATAGAATACCACATAGGCCGACCTAGTCTCTAGAATATTCAACACTGGTGTAGAAGTTGAATTTTAATTCAGCTGAACAAAAAAACTCTAAAAATTTTCATCCTAATAAAACTTTAATCCCTTTCTAGTGTGTGATTTTATTAAAGAAAAATCATTGATAAATATTTTATAAACTGATGATAATATCCTACTAATCTCAAAAATCTCCAAATCTCAAAAAAATTACATGGTTTCTCCCATGTAAGAACACCTTTCACCTTATCAGGATAAACTAAAATACCATGTTCCAAGACTATGTGTCCCAAAAAATTCACTTCCCAAATCATTAAATCAAATTTATAAATATTGGAATAATTTAAGTGACTTATCAATAGTATTAGAACTTCTCTTGGACAATGAACCCAACCCTCCTTAGACTTCAAGAAAACTAAGATGTCATCTATAAATACCACCATGAAATTAACAATATAATCATGGAAGATCTTATTAATCTAATAAAAAAAATTCCACACAATAATTGGTTATACAAAATTGAATGAAAAGTTACTCATAATGGCCATACCTTCTCTAGAATACAGTTTTCTAAATGTTAGATTATTTTATTTCCAATTGTAGATAACTAGATCGAAGATAAACCTTCAAGAACCACTTATCCCATTTTAAATTTTAATAAAGATCATAAATATGTAGAAATAGATAGTTTTTTCTCTAACATGACTTTATATAGTTTCTAATAATCAACAAATTTGTGAAGTGTTTTATTAAATTTCTTAAAAAAGAAAATAGGAACCACAAAAGGTGATACGATTAGGTGCATAAATCCTTTCTCCAACAAGTTATCCAAATAATTATTCCACTCTTTCATTTAAACTAGTTCCATAAGTAAAGAAGGTGCATATAAAAAACGAGGACCCGATACTAAATAAATAGAAAACCCTACCTTCCTTAATAGTGGAGAACTATAAAATTTAAAAGGAAAAACATTAGGAAAACTGATGACAATTGGAGGAAGATCATCGTTTAAAGATTTCCACTCGAGATAAAAATAAAACATTGATATTAATTTACATGAATCTCGATAGTATGGCCCTTATATATTCAAAATTGGATTCTAATCTCCCCATAAGATATGAAACAACCCATTAGGTGTAGTAAAAGATACCCATATGATATAGTAATTAAGAACCATTAAAGATAACAACCAATTTTGTAATTTATTAGGAATGAGAAAATCCATCCAAAAAATGAAATCAAGAGTTTTATTATCAAGAACCCAAAAAAAAACCAAGTAAGATAAATAGTTAATAAATAAAAAAATGTTGGAAAATAATGACCATGCTCTCTCTTCATTCCGAGGCATGTAATAATATCCATCACTTAACATAAAATATTCAAAGGAAGATTTAGCATGTTCAAAATATGCATTGATATAAACGAATGAGATATAATCGTATTAAATAAATCAATCACTAAAGATTAATCAATAGTGATGGTACCTCTGATAGTCATGGAACCCATATCTGCTTCCTCTGGAGTCCTTACTATTTCACGAATACTCTTCATTATAGATACATATGGTTGGAACCTCTTAGATATTGAAGAATAATATTTCACTATAATACTTTTTGGTTCCTATAATCCTATTTCATTGTGAGGTACATAGAAGATATAACACAAATTTTTCAAGATTCCTAAATGTAAATTGGATTTGTTGATTTTGGGTGCCTCAGTGAAAATATATTTCAAATGGATAGGATTTTTACACTGGAAACATGTCAAATGTCCTCTTATAGAAACTATAGAAGGTCTAGAAGAACGTTTTATCAAAATATATCATGAGACTGAAAACATTTTCTCTTCCCTTGTTAAAAACTCATAAAACTACCACTAAGAGAAAAATAAACTCTTATCAACACTAAATCACAAGCCAGATCAATTACTTCCAAAAATTCTTTATCCAACACATCAACATAAGAATATATATTTAACAAGTAAACCTGATAATGAATATTATATTGAAGTCCCATCTCAAACTATTGACTCTTCATATTCTCATTCAATACAATCTCATGTAAAATATTCACAATATTAGAAAATCAATTTTCGCATTACATCATGATCATGTCATCCTGCTCAATTTTAAAAAAATTCATTGCCTTTGGTATCAATATAAACTATGGAGAGAACTAGTCAGTGAAGAGAAGCCTTATTACCTTCCACTCTAAAAACTCATTCTTATTTTCCATCAGCATTGAGTCCCACCACATCATACTGGGTAGCCCCTGCTTAAAGGTAACCCACTTTGCCTTAACAACCACAGGATTTTCCTAAAAATCAAATAGAATCATTATATTACTCAAAAAGTCCTCATCCACATGTGGATTTTCAAATCCTTGTAAAGTAGAATCTTTTTTTAAAATGAACCCCTATGAATTATTTCATGATTTTTTTTATCAGGTTCCATAACTTTATCATATATGGGAATGGGTACAGGTGCCTGTCCAAGTGCAAGAAAAACACATAAACCAACCTCACTAGATTCTAGTCAATGGGGGTATTTATCCACTATGGTTTATCAAATTCAACCTACTAGATCCTATTCACATTTCTTCTTGGTGGCATGATAATAAAAATGTTTTTCAAAAAACATTGAAGAAATTAGAAATAATAATTTGTTCCATACTCAAACAAGATAAACAGGTAAATTAATCCCATTAAATAATCAAACAAGATTTGGGTTTCATCCTATCTAAATAAAAATCATAAAAAATTATAGAATTGGCCATTAATATACCTTTCCGAAACCACCCATGGTGAATTTAGGTTCTTTATTATGAGATATGGATATACCATCACTTGTAACTACCTCCAATATATCGAAAAGATCTCAAACTGCATATTGACATTTAGGAAAGATGCACATGCTGCACATCTAATACCACTTTTCAATGAACCAACCTATACTCACTAGTACCGTGATACCCAATCCATAAATTATATATACTTATGGGTGTTCTTGCCCCCTTTGGTTGGGAACCGACATCTATAATCATATAAGATAAAATTTGGACAACTTTTTTCCAAAAAAATGAATGAAATTGATACATATCAGAATGCTCAAAACTCTTTAGGGAGAAAGTACCAAAAACCAAATAGGTAAACCAAAACTAAAAACATTACATCATCATAGTACTAAAAAAAGATAAAATAAACTACCCAAAACCCAAAGTACACATCACTCCAAACCCGAAAGGATCAATAAAATCCACCTTCTCCAAGAGGTGCTTTCCCTTTTCTCAAGTCAAGAGGAAGAGAATATAAAAATGCCCAAAAGAAAAGGTAGGGTTTGAGCTAAAAATCCCAATAGGGTCTCACCAAGTGTTCCATAATAACATGACATAATAATAAACCCAATCAAGATTTCAATTTTAAATAAAATAGGGAGTGATGATACAATTTCATATTTAAAACAAAACATGATTTTCATTATAAAATATGGATATTTTTTTTTCATACAATAACTTAACAATTTTTCTATATAAAATAAATTAATATAGTTCAATAAGTATAGATAAATTTGTTTCACAATCAACAGAATATATATCAAAGTAATCACGATAAGAAACATGGTTATATAACCTTTGGAAATATAGTATCAGGTTATAGGATCCTCACACCCACATATAACTAATGTACCAAGATCAAATGTTCTCAATCATTCAATCAATGATGATAAATTCATTTTCTTTAAAGTTAGAAAATCATTTACACATTCAATTTCCGAATTTATCAGTTCAATATGCCAATTCGATTTCAAAACAAAAAAATATTTTTTTAATCATTTCATGCATTTTAAAAATAAAAATAATCATAGTTTTATTTCAAATTAAGTTAATACATTTTCTAAAATAAATTTTCAAATCAATTCAAAAATTACATCAATTTTCAAAACATGCCCAAAAATACAATTCCATGGGAATTTGGAATTTTCTCCAAATCCATACTGAATCAATTTCAATTAAAACTCACATAGAATTGGGTTTTCAAAACTAAATTGAAAATAAATAATATAAAATCAATAAAATCAAGGGTTTATTAAATGGAAGATCTCAATGGATCAACCTACCATTAAATAGGGTATCTAAACTCAACACCCGCAATGGGATTTACCAACAACAAAGGATGAAATTGGAGATAAAGAAATCCAACTTAGATTCAAGAACAAAATAAATATATTTTAGTTCCATAAATCAAATTATGATCTAAAAAACCCAATGGAGGAAAGAAACATAGAGAGGGAGAGAAGTAATAGGATGAGAAACAATTATTGGAGAGGGATCAAATGAGATCCTCCATGATTCGATCAGACATGCTTTGATCTTCCTAGAAACGGATTTATAAGAGACAATAAGGGTTATTAAAGGGATCTAAGATCTAGGATTTTATATTATCCTAATTTAGCGTCAAAAAAGGATGAAAAGGCGATTCTATAAATTTTTAAGTAATTATTAGTATTAAAAAGATCCACACATGTGGTTAGTTGACATAACCATAAAGATAGAAAAACCAAGATCCCATAAACTAGAGTGCATGGATTCTACTAAGTGGGAACATAGTTTTTCAAATTGTGTGCCAACTATAAAATATTCCATTTTCTAGTTTTTCCTTATTTTTGTAAGGTTGGTGTATGGTTTGGGAAAACTATGCACCAACCATGAAAAAACAAGAATTTACAAAAAAAATTAGATTTCTTATAAAAAGCACCCAGGGCCAATCCCAATAAAATATTTAAAAAAAATAAGGGTTCTGGTAGGCATAATAAATAGTGAAAATACATTACATTAAATTGTATTTTCTAATAATTTTTATGAATTTTTCAGGTTTTCTTTTTTTGATGTTTTTTAGGATTCTTGAGTTAAATCAAATACTTTGGAAAATTAAAACCACCTTAGTGATTTTGGAATATTTAATTATTTTAATATCTGAGATTTAAAATTATTTCTAAGTGGATTTTTCTCCTAATCTTCATTATTTCCATTTTAAGATGTTTGATTGATTGTGAAACTCTTGTGCACATGTACTATTAAAATTAAAAATCATGCCCAAACTGAGAGGTATCTAAATTTTTTTTAAAAATTAATTACATATCCTTTTTTCTTGATAGTCAGAAGACATTTTTGTGGCCCAAAACATTATATTTTTATATTTTTAATGCTTTTAGAATTAATGGAATGTTTCAATAATGATTGAGGCACCACTTTGATAGCCCTTTTTACATTCAAAAATTATTCTAGTATATCTTTTGAAATGATCCTTATTAAGCCCCTAGTATCCATGAAATACCATGTTAAGACGCCACATTAAAATAAATTTATCCCTTTCTAAATTTCTCTATAACTTAAATTCCTGATTAATTTTGAACCCAAGTGTAGTGGATATATAAGATGTGTTGTATTTGGTTTTCCTACAGAATATGTTTGAGCTAAAAAACGATTTCATATTTATTGATACATTGTTGGAAGAAATTTTATGTTGTAAATATAGATGGGTGGAGAAAATTATAATTACAAATACGGGGTGGGAGTTAACCAATTTTTTAAGATAAATATTTTACTCTCTATTCCCCAAAGAGATAATTTTGAAATGAAATCCAAATCTAAAATCTAGCTAAAATAGTACTACAAATTTATGAAAAAAAGGAATAAATTTACCATTGATGCTGAAATTACAAGTGTAAACGTTATAATAATAAAAATAGGTTTTGGAGGTGATTTATTTTTATGCTAATCGAGGAGAAAAGAAATTATTGAGAAAAAAAGTTTTCATGCATTTAGTTCACTTTTGAGCTTAACCCTCACCATTCATCCTTAAATGTTATTACATTTAAAACCTTCTAAACCATCTACCATGAAAAACCAATGAAGAACAACTCATTATTGAAACATTTTTACTATATGAAGTTGATATACTAGGAGGATATCAAACCTATGAAGATCACACATGTCATTTATATTGAGAAAAACTCCATAAAAATTACGTGAGTGAAGAGAAAAATATTTATATAGTGAAGTATGTATGACTTATACATGAGTATTAACATGATATTGAATGTATTTTTATGATTTTGAGGTTTTAGGTTTTTTTAATTATGTAGGATGCATGATATTATATTTTTATGTGATAATTAATCCGTGTTGTTATTTTAACTTTGAGAATTTTTTTAACCTTGGTATTAGATGGTTTACTAGAATTGCAGTTTTTATTTGTGGGGGAATAAACTGAAAAAATATTTCAAAATATTTTAATTTTAATTTAAAAGTTTTTAATTCCACCAATGTTTTATTTTATTTTATAGTTTCTCATTTTTTTGTTTTAGTAACATCTTGAGCTATATGGAAAAAATGTATTTATTTTGGAAATTAACACGATTAATTTATTTATATATTTCATCCATAAAATATTATATACAAGTCCATTTTGAAATATTATTCCTTTTATGGTTTATATTATTATTTTTATCCATTTTATTCTTCTTTACCCAGAAATCTATCCCAAATTCAAAGGCCCGAAAGCAGATCACAAGTCAGTTCTTGAAATTAAAGCACATATCTGGATATATATGAAGTTAAGACCATATATCAAAAATTGCTTCATAAAATGATTTGAAATTATACATGGTACAATATAAAATCTGGAGTAACATATTTTATTTCTTTTTCTATTCTTCATTCCATCGTTTTCATGGTGATAAAGTCATGGGAAATCTATAATGTGGAAAATGAAGATTCTTCTTGTACTGATTAACTATACAGAGATAATTTTCTATAACTCATTCAATACATTGAAAATAATTTTTATATTTTGTGAACTGATATAGGAGATATATATGAATAAATTTTAAGAGGATAAATATTACCAATTAGGTAATTAATTTTTTCTACCCCAAATAAAATTTTAGAGAAATAACTTTAGAGCCAAAATTTCACCCTTTTTTCTTAAAAAAATACATCACCTCTTATATTGGAGGGGTTCAAAATTTTTTTTTTGATATTTTTTATATTTTTATATTTTTTTCTACTATAAATTTATTATGAATTTTTAATATTTATTTTTCTTCTTATTCCCCTTATTTTATCATTTTTATCTTTTCTGTTTCCACTAAATTTATTATCCACAGTGATCTCTAATACTAATGATCATGAATTACTAACTCGAGGAAGTTACTAGGGGAGAAATCCAGTGTTAAACACAAATTTTTGATCTATCACTATTAATGTTTCTTATTTTGTTATATTTATTCCTAGGGGGATATTAATGGGTATGATACCTTTTTGGATCCACTTACCACATGAGGTTTACCTTTCTCTTCTGTAATATTCTTCCCCGATCGAGGAGGTGGATGTGAGATCTATCAAAAATCATTGAGTGAATCATATATTCACAACATATGAAGAATATTATGTTTATGAATATGATGGATCATGTTCATTAAGTTGATTTGGAACTAATAATGAGATGATGAAGGTTCACTCTATGTGTTCTCCTCGGAGGATCCCCATTTTTGTCTAAAATCTTTATATTTGTATTCATTTTCCTAAAATTTCATATATATATATATATGTAAATGTTTCATGAATATTTTTTTAATGATACCCTTAATATTATTTAGTTTTATATTAGATAAAATATTAATAATGACAATATAATATTTGTGTTGTTTGAGTTTCCCCCTAGAGGCTGACCGTGGGTGTGCACTATATTGCATGGTTCAATAAACAAAACATTTTGACTGAAGGCTTTTGAACAACCCCAGTGAATCAAACACCAAGTTTCCATTGATTTTTTTTTTAAAAAATTTCAGAGTGGCCAACAAATGTTTCTTGAAATATACCGCTTAATAATTAGTTCAAAAAATCTACCACTTACCACTCCTTGATTTACCTTTTCTTTTATTAAGTTATATACGATCTAAATATGCTTGGTTTGAAAGAACCACATAAAATTTTTTATGATCAAAATCACATTCTTATTTTCAAAAAATATTACCATTGGGTACATCACTTCTTCACCTATATCTTCTCATTATTTATTCGTATACCGTGGTTGTGTGAATATAGTTTTAATTAACATATATATTATACTTATTTTGTGAACATTTAAGTGATTTAATACATTTTCATTAAACAAATTACTCATTTAATTCCAATATAAAATACCCCACCAATTTTGGAATTTTTTCAAACTATAACAATATCCTAGTATATATTAGAGAATGTGTATAACCAATTATCCCATTTATTATCTAGAAGAAATCCATAATTAAGAGTACCTTGGATGTACCTAATGAACTATTTAATTTTTAAGAGATAATTATCATTGGGATTAAATTGGAAATGGGCTTCAAATTACACTAGGACAGCAATATCTAGTCATGTTGTAGTTAAATACAATAATATTTCAATTATATTTTTCCACAAAGTGGGATCTATATATTTCACCTAATCATGATTCAAAATCTTCTATATCTTAAATTAGAGTCAAAATTGGCTTGTAATCTCTTTTAGAATCTCTATTACATACTTTAATTGAAGGATAAATTATAATATTTATTTTTGAACCACTTACTACCCTAGAAATTACGTGAGTTCACCAATCATGGAACTTCCAAATTTTGAACTCATTAAACTAGGAAATTCCTCAATAAATTTCTTCTTTATTTCATAAATATTATATCACCCACATAAACCATCATAATACACTATTCTTCACTAGATTCAGTCATATAATTATTTTCATCAACACCACTTATTTTGAATTCTAGGTTCTTTAAGTGAAAATATTGTCAATCATACCATGCTCATGGTGCTTAACTTATATTATACAAGGTTATTCAAACCTCAAACTTTGTATTTATAATTTCCAATCAAGACACATAATATATTCAATATAAACCATGTCTTTGAAAATACTATTCAACAATATTGATTTTATGTCCATATGAAAAATATTGAATCCTATTAATATAATCATTTTCAAAATGATTCTGAGTTACTAATGTTGATCCATGGATGAAAAATCTTTTCCATCATCGTAACCTTCAATTTTGGAAAAACCATTACACACTATATGTTCCTTATTTCAACTTATATTACCATGTTTTGAAAGCTTATTTGTAAAGATTTTTTTTTCTGATCACATTGTGATGTTCAAGATTCCTCAAATGATGTTGGTTCCACCTTTTATAGTAGAGAAAAATTCTCATCATTCATAATTATTTGTGTTTGTGTTGAAGAAGTTATGTCTCAAATTATGTTAGATGAATAAACATTCACTATCCTATTTCTATTATACAGTGGATATTGAAATTAATTATCAAATTTATCCTCTTCTTATTTGGCCTCAGAATCTTCATCATTTGGGGAACTATTTAAGACCATATGATTTGAATAAACTTCATCTAATTTTTCACACAATTAATTAATAATTGAAAACTAAAAACCCATTCCACATTTCTCTTAAATGAGATGATAGAATTACTCTCCATAATTTGGTTTAACCTTTTGTTGAAGCATTTTTAGGCCTTACTCTTCAATTATAATCCAAAAAATACTCCAGCATCTACTTCATTTTCATACATCTATTGATTACCCTCTATACTATAGATATATAATATTATTATATAGACCGAAAATTATATTAGATAATATTTTATTTCATTCCACATTTCATAGGGTGTTCTCTCTCTCCCATGATTTGACACTTCCTAGTTTTGAACATAAAATAAAACTTATACTGCCTACTTCCAGTACCATTGAGAAGAATAACTTTCAATTAGAAATATTTTATCTATATTATTTACCGGCTAAATTATTTATTCAATAACTCTTTTCTAATATTGATTTATTACTTAGGATTCAAAATTCTTAATGTTTTATTTCTCAAGGTAGTTTTCAAATCCACTGTACTTTTATTCTATTTCATTTTCATATTTAAAGATCTTGATCACTCGTCTGTTCAAATTTTACACTATCCTTCGACAATTTCTTATAAAATAGAGGAATTATCTTTTTATTTTCACAAAAATAATAGAGAAATTATTCTATATCAATAAATAAATATTATGAAATACCACTCTATACATTTTAACTTCTAATTCATTATCCCAAAAACATAATTTTGAAATAGTTAAACAAGGTTTGATGCCCCTTTATTCTTTTGTTGATTCATATTTATGACTATATTTCTTTTCAAAAAATGAATTACTTGTTTTTGAAATATCTTGTATTATATTTTGAATGTATACTTCATATTTTATCTTGGATATTCATTGCATGATATTTTTTTGAATGTGTAAAATCATTCGATTCCATAAGATGTTGTCATCATAAACAATTAATGAATAAGTGTTTTATTCACTATATACTTGGTATAGAAAAATACTTTTCCTACAACCATTCATGAATGAGTTATTTATAATTCCTTTTATAGACACTCATTATTATGGAATGTAACCGGAAGTTTGGAGTAAATAATTTGATTCAGAATCAAGAGGTTGTGCCACAAGCCATCCATATAGAGAACTTCTATCTTCAATGGAATTATCTCATATTAATATGGTATTTCTAATTCCTTTGATTTTAAAATATCATTCATTTTAGAAAAAAACTATTTCATTAAATATTCACTCCACATTATTCATATGGATCATATTTATAGTCATATGTGATGATCACCCATTATCAAGGATCGATATGTTACTATTTCCCATAGCCTTGAGATAAATTTTAGATATGTTTTCCTTCTTCAAATTCTTCTTTTCCTTTCATTATATTCTTGATTTATTTGAGGCATATAATATCTTCTATTATTTCCCATTTATCATTGGTGATATAATAATAATCTTTTTCTTTTATAATAGAAAGTATCTAATTTTCAATGAAATAGGTTTTGGCTATATTCACTTGGCTTCGTATTCCAAAATGGTAACCATCAATTATTCATTTCATAAAAATAATATATTTGTACAAAAAATTAGAATAATGAAAGTAATTTCTATAGAAATAATTTTTTTTTTGGGATTATGGATATATTCTCAATCTTTTTCACCAATATTTGGGTGCATCTTTATTCAAATAACTCCCCACATCTTCAAAATAAAATATGGTGTGGACATGAATGGCATATAATAGAGACTTAATAAGTGGGGAAAAGTTATTATTAAATCTTATACCTATTTCCAACCTTATTATATCTTTTATATTGTTTATATGATTTCAAAGATTGAGTACTGTATCTGGCCCTCTGTTTTTCTTTTTTCTAGGCATTCATCATTCTTTCTTATGGTGTTTTTATGAAAAAATCACTAAACTTGTACTTCCCTTTATATTGATATATCACTATTCCTACTTTTTAAAGCTTGATATCATAAAAAATTACACTTTTACCCATAAACACTCGTCTTTTATCATTTAATATTTTCTCAATATATTTGATGCCTCATTTGGCTCATTCCAGTAATTCGCTATCTGATAGAATCAAAAAGAAGAATATCTTATTTATACATATTTAATTAATTTCATATTAAAATATATTTACCAATGTAATAACATATTTTCCTCAATATTAACCCTTATCTTTCCACTTCTTCACATATTAATTAATTTTATCAATCATGTAAGAATTTTCTTTTATATTTAAATTGATATTCAATAATTCTTTCAATTTTACTTAACTGACTGATCGATATTCTAGTTATTTTTTTAGTAGATCAATATAAACATCATATTTATCTAATTATTAAAAATATTATTTTATAAATACATTATTTATTTATTTGAACAACATCCTCTTAATGAGATCACTTATGTTATAATTTTGATATTAACAACACCTTCTGGTTGATTATCTTCCTACATATCAGAATCTTCCTTTTAAACTATATCCATCATATAATATTCTATATCAAATTTAAATTTCATTCCAACTTCCACTTGGTAATATTATTTATCATATTCTTCATTAATTAGAAATATATTCCTATAAAAATAATTTCTCAAGGAATTTATTGGTTTGATGTTTGTGTTTAGAGATAATATCCACTAAGGTTTCTATATGAATTCTGATTCAATTTATTCTTCATCAAATTTTATTAGACACGATACCCTAATGTTCTTAAATTTATCAAATCTAAATAATGATAAGGTTATCTTTCTAACAAACCTACCCTTCCCTCTTTTGAATATATTTTCTCTAAGGGAAATATATTCGTCATCAACATCATCTTTATCATCACCAACTTTATAAATTTCAAGTTTATCCAGAAATTTTAAATTAATCTCATTATATTGATGACTTGAAATTCATTTTGGATAGATTTGAGTTTTTTACTCATCTAGATGGATTTTTATATCTTCTAGATAAATCTTTTATAAGTACATATTTTCAAGAGAAGACAACTTTGGATTATTCAGTGGTGTAATTATTCACATAATATTTGTCACCATATTGAAATCTTTTATCTCCTCAAAAAGTATGCATATAGATTAAATAACAACAATGATTTAGTTAAATAAAATAAAAATATTTTCACCAGGGAACATATTCAAGTCATAGAGATTATTTAGAAACACTGGAAGCTTCAACTCATTCACCTTTCTACCACCTTTATATACGTTATACAATTTGTCTCATTTCATCTTGGAACTACTGTATCTATTAACCATGATATAAATGTAGTTTGATAGATCCTAGTATCTCTAAATTTGAGACTTTGAATCTATATCAAGCCATTTCTTATATAACCTTATCATGGATAGTTCAGATGCATTACTAACATGTATCCCATGTATAGAAATAGAGAAAACCACAATACCAATTTATTATAAATGTGATATCTTTCTTTTCTTAAACATTTATCAATTTCATCAATAAAATAGACGAAACCATTTAAATTTTACAATATTCAATATACTGAGAATCAAATGATAGATTCAATTCTTATAAACTCATCTCTTATACCAATTGTTATAAACACTTTCACCCAGATAGATGAGGGTGAATCACCCTACTATTTTTTTCTTGTGAATCATTGGATATTATTCCCACATTATTATAAAATCATTTAACCTAAATTTTTTAATCTCACATCAACCAAAAAACAAACACATAAATAAAGTACTAACTAAAAAAAATTTACTTGCTTCCCCAATATGGGCTCATCCAAGGATCAAATACCAATGATGTGTCAGTAATACTATAATCCACTATGCTACAGTAGTTTGGTGGATGAAATTATTTGGATATGTTTACTATGTGCTATGAACACTTCCTTTATAAATGTGTTTTGAGAATAGTGAACTACCTCCCCTGGATTGCTTCAATCAACCCTTAGTTTTCTCACTGTTACAGATTATAGTATCCAACATTTATCAATTCTAATGTCTATTATATATCATAAATTTATTTCGAGTTTTGTTCACCATGAATGAAAAATTAATATTCTATAATTAAATTATAAATCTCATAATAACCACAATAAATATTTATAAAAATACTGAATTTCACTTAGGTATGTCCTCCGATGCCATGTTCACCCATGTATCCTTATTTATTCAATCATAAATCAAATAAGTCCCTTCACTCATGTATGAACCTTCTCTTAGGTTTGTTTTATCCGAGCATGTTCACCCAATATTGTTTACTCAAGTATTACCTATGCGACTACCTTCACACTATTACCTTTTCCAGAGTACTTCACTTAAGTTTTTCACTAATTGAAAACCCCCTATACCAATGGTTTGGAACCATTGGTATAGTTCTCCAAACCACATGTATAGAATATACCAATGTTTTAGAGGGGATTTTCCTATTTTGGTGTTTCTATAAACCTATACCAATGATTTTACAAAACCATTTTTATAGGTAATGTCAAAATAAAACCCATCCTGGTTTTAATTCCATCACCTACCTTTTATAATCCAATGACCTAACTACTAACCAAAGATGGTTTTTTTAAAAATAATATCATAAATATCTCTATGTAAATTTACATGTATTTTAAAATTTGATGTATTTAATATTATTTAACAAAAAAATTCATAAAAAATATGGGTTCCTATACAAATGGTTCTAAAAACCACTAGTATAGACTGATACCAATGGTTTTCAAAAACATTGGTATAGATAACTTTATTTTTCAATCTATACCAACAATTTTTCCAAAACCATTGGTATAGGGTAGACATATACCAATTATTTGGGAAAAAACATCTGTATATGGTCACTATATGGGATCTATACCAATGGTTTTGGCCAAAACCATTGGTATATGGTCTCTTCAGGGTACCTATACCAACAATTTTCCAAAACCTTTGGTATAGGTTATCTATAAGATACCTATACCAATGCTGTTTTTGAAACCGTTGGAATAGTTCAATCGGTGTAAGTCCAAATTTAGTTGTTTTTCCACTTAAGTATATTAACTGAACTATCTTTGTGAAACTCATTTATCTTATACTTTATTTACTAAATTCGCTAGTCTTTTTATATAGAACACTTGTATGATTACATAATCATTAAGACCTACAAAAAATATTTATTAATTTATAATGTGTGGGTAATCCTGAATTTATAGGCCAAACCAAACCTTTATACTTTTTTATTACATGATATATTGTTCACATAACTCCACTTCTATGACACTTGACTATAAAAAATGTTATATAAAGCATAATAATATCCTATAACCCATTGAATTTAATAAAATCTGACCAATATGTAATTACTAACTAGAACTACACTTGACTAACATGATTGGTATTGAATAGAATGAAAAAACACTGACTAGAATAAAAATATTAACTTTTCACTAGAATGAACTACAAACATAATTAAACTTACTTACCAATGTTTAACTTCCAACAACCTAATAAATTTTCCATAAAAATAGAAGAACATATAGGATAATTAATTTCTACAAGCCTTAATTTTTAATAACATTTTTTTCACATAAGATGCATTAAATAAAAAATTATTCTATTATAAATGGATTTTTAAGAAAAAAACATCAATATTAATCTTATTTTACCTGGGATCCAACTTTATTCATCTTTTTATCATGTTTGGAAAAATTTATATTATATGTTCTAGGATGCAATAATAATACGGATAATGGGAACATAATGAAAGTAAAATAAAATCCTATCAAATATCATATAAATTAAATTTAAAAAATAATAAAAATTAAATGAAATAATTCTTAATGATGGGATTTAATATTTTAATCAATTTTTAATTATTGAATCCAAGCCACCTTTAGTTTCCACCAGAAATGCTAATGAAAAATAACATGGTGGGATAATCTTCCAATTTAAGTTATTATAGTATATCCAACATCAAAAAAAGGTAGTAGTAATGAGAAATATAATATATATCATCTCAATTAGTAAAATTAAGTAACTCCATTGAATGTGGAAAACTAGATGAATCTTTATTAGATGAGGAAAACTAGACAAATATTTCTTAGTTAAGTAAAATTATAGAATATTAAGAACCCGATTTAATTCCTCTCAATTATATAATGACTACACCCATCCTACTTCATATTTATAGTAATGGGTGTATTCAATAACATCCAAAGATATTTACCCAAATTAAAATATATGGATTTGTAATAAAGGGACTCTAATAGAAATTTGAAGCATTAATTAGCCTCCAAAAGTGAATTAATTCCCAAAGAACCTTGGAAGCATCATTGATGAGACTATAAATGTGTTAAAATTAGAGATGTTGGTGCTGAAATTACCTATTTAGATAATCATATGAATCTTACTCATATAATGTTCCTTAGAAACCCATTACTCTAAGTGCATTCCCACATCCCATTACTCTAATTCATTTCTTATACTTTTATCTTGAAATATATAAATAATTGGGGATAATCCATTATGCGCAGTTAGATCTAACCATAAATTAACTATTAAAAACTAGATTATATTATCAGTAGCGGGATGCATGGTTGGAACATGATTTTTCTTACCATTTGAGAAGTTGTGGAGGTTTCTAGATTGAGGATGTTTCATCAAAAACATTGGCGCATGGTTTGAAAAACTGTAAAACATAACCATGTGGTATATATAAACTTTCTTAAAAAAAGGTGAAATTCCAAAACTACCCTTACTCAATTTTAACTCTAACTCTCTAATTTCACCACTTCTAGAAATCCACCCCACACATTTTGAACCATCTTATCATCCTATTTATTCAATTTCATGTGGGTTTTTTATCTTTTATTCTTTAAGTAATTAATTGGGAATTTATTCATTTTATATTTCATAGTTCTCTCTTTTCTCATGTTTTTATATCTACCCTAAATCCATGGTGGACTGGGGTTTAATTTGGATGATTTTTATGGTAGGGGTTTTGGTTATAGGGTATCCTAATCTTTACAAACGTCCTTTATCACCCTTTATTTGGGATTTTCACCACTGAAAAGTGTTTTATTTTTGTAAATATAGGTTGTTTTATAATTTTTCTTTATTTTAAGAACCTTAAATGCTTGATTATTTTTAAATAATGATTTAAATTGTTTTAAAATTGTGTATTATGTTATCTTTATTATTTATATATGTTATAATTGTTTGAATATTTCCCCCCTTCAATATTGGTGATTTAAATGGCATGAACTTCAGGGTTATTCTTGGTTTTGGGGACTAATGATGTTTTATTTTATAAAAATCAGCATTTAAATGTTTTAATTAATCAAATAGTTACTTCATGAAGGTGGAAGAAAACATTAGAGACTAGGTACTTAGGTGATAGGACAGGTATAGGTACAATAAATAATCACATTCCCTAACTAGGTTTGGATTGATGCTACAACTATAACTAAAGACTGTGATGATATGTATCAGGATTCACTTATTGAGGTTGCCAATTTGTTCTTGGACTTGAGATTAATTTTCATTGTGGCATAGTATAGTTGTGTATGATTGGTTTTATCATCAGGTTATTTGAGGATCCTATATTTCTCAGACCTTATATACCTAGGTATTCCCCATTATACTAGTTTCAAATTGGATTTTAACATGTCGTTGATTCAATATTTCAAACATTTAAAAAACCGCCTCCCAAATTAAAATTTCTTAACTTGTTAAAATATAATTTTTATATAGTTTGTTTATAAAATTATATGATTAGATTTTTTCAACTAATATTTTTTTTGAAATACATATCAAGATCATGATGGGATAATTGTGATCACACCTTACATACATCCTCTAATAGTATGTGGACTATGTTTTTAATGTCATAGATAAAGGAAATGAGTCACTTGGTGGTGTTGGGTATTCATATAAATAGATAATAGGTTGATAGTAGTGACATGGTGGAACTAATACCTCATATCACATGGATATTAGTAGCATCTTTTATTTACTTTTGGTTCCAATATTTTAATCAGATTCTTGTATCGCCTATTCGTCTCCCTATCCCATCATATTTTTTATATGAGTATTCTTGACTCTACTTTTTGATTAGGATATAGATGCTATTTTTTAGAAGATATTTTGTAATTATATCTTGTATATTTTATTCATGTCTCTAATTTTTAGTTTTTAATGTTTCAATTTTATTTAACTGGGAGGATGAATTTCCATTGTACATTGAGGTCATGTGAGGTCCTCGGTTTGGATAAATTTAATGGGTTTATTTAGGAAAAACATTCACAAGGTCTACTCAGGATTCCCAAGGGATACATTCTATCCCACAAGGATTGGGAATTACCTTTGATGAATTCCATATACTGATTCAAGTGCCTAGGTTAGGGGTATCCTTTAACTTCCCCATATTTTACTATATATTTTCGCCATATATAAATATAATGCATTTTATTGATTTCTTCACATGAAAAACCATTATAAAACAAGATAAAAAATATTATATGAATATAATTAATAAAGTCATAAAAATAATAAAACCTCTATAAAATAAAAATATATTACTCAAATAAAACTGTTTAAAATAATAGGATAAAGTACTTATATGATTTAATATTAGAAAGAATTGTTCTTTCTAAAATACCATTTTTTTAAAATGTGTTTTATTTTTTATCCTCTTAAATTAAATTAACAACTTCTAAAATATTATTATATATAAAATAATGTAGTAACATTATTTAAATAATAAATTGATATGAAATGATATTTATAATACTCACAAACAACATTTTTTTTCATAAAAAACAACATTTCATTATATTTTTTATTTTTATTTTGAAAACCAAATCAATAAATTTTAGAATTTGAATTTAATAAAATGGAATGAATTTTATAATTAATCATATAAAAAAATATATTAATTTTGTTTTTTTATATTTTTTATGAGAAGGTTGAATTTTAAGGTGAATAGTGAAAATTATAAATTTTAAAAATATTATCACTTTTAAGATATTTTCAAAATACAAGAATGATTTGTGTATAAAAAAACTGACTCCAGTAACCCATAGATGATGGACACTTTATTGAATTAAAATATTTAGAAGGGTTATAATCCCAAATGAAAAATTAATTTTGTAGTCTTAGAGAACCATATACATACATGATACCCATTTTACATTGGGAATAAAATAGAAAACATAAAAAAAGAAAAAGATAAACAATTTTAAAACTCATTCAGAAAAATAATCTCTATATCATGGATAAAGGAAATAAAATAATAGTGATCTAAAATTCATATTAAGGGTTTTGTATAGAGTAATATATCATGAGTAAAACATGCATAATCACTATGTCAAGATGAATAACTAAAACCATACGCCATTTAATAAAAAACTTGAGCACAAAATGCAATCATGTATAATATTAATTAAGTAATTCCTTGGATAGTAATAATTGAATTTCTAATAATGGAAATGCTTAATATTGGATTTAGTGATATCCAATATCATGATATTTATAACATCAAGACTTTGCGCAAAAATAATTTCATTGATTGGTAGGTATAAACAAAAAAACCCATTTAGTTTGGCTAGTTGATTCATCTAATGAGAATAATGATACATTGAGGGGGATATCTATAACTAGGCCCCACCTATCATGACATTTCTAATATATTATTCATATATTTAATTATAAATTAAATTTCTAAACAATAATCCTTATAATTAAACATATGTATTGAGTAAAAGAACAACTATTTATCAATATTTACCACATTCAATCAAATCAATTTCATAGAAAAGCACCATATGTAAAAATGGTATATTATTTATATAAAAATCATCTTCATTATAAATATAATATATATGTTTAAGGGAAATTAAATGTCCAATTATAAAATTAAAGTGAGTTTTTCAAGAGTAATTTAACAACAACCAAATTAATAATAGAGAAGAGATGTCAATCAATTCATATTAAATATATGTTCTTTAATAAAATCAGGTCTTTTTGAGAAATAAACAAAATTTAATAAAATTAATAAAACAAAAATTCATTTTCTACCTTTCATTATAGAACCATTGAAAACTAATATAAGTTGTTAAATAGCATAAAACATTTATGAAATTAGGGAAGTTCGTTAACGTTACATATGTTTAAAAACATTTATTTTTACTTTTTATAAATAATGTTGAAAGTGAATATTTTTCAAAAAATCATAAATATTATTTTAATAACTTGTAAAAAGTCAAGGATAACTTGAAATTTCTTTATTAAATCATTTCTTTACTAAAAAACCATTTTTAGAACAATTCTGAAAAATATGGATATGAAAAAAAATACACGTGATTAAAAGAGAAATAAAATCAATTTTTCTATTAAAACTTTCCTTGTTCAATTAAATCTAAAGAGAGAGAGAAAAAAGGAAGAAAGTATGAAAAATCATTAAATATTGATAATATAAAAAATTATTGGAACTTATGAAATACAAATGATAAGAATCCTTTATTGAAAATATAAGAAATCACAAAATAAAGTGAGATTGTAAAATAAATAATTAAATATTTTGTAACTTTTGAATTATTAGACCTTGAAATAATTAAATTTAATTGAATCATTAATAATAATTGATAAATTTTTAATAAGGTAAAATACATGAAAATGGGTGTATATACACCAACTAAAAGTGAATAGGTACATAATAACAAATACGACCTAAATTAGTTGAAATTGAGATGAAATTCTATTACCTCATGCTTTCCTTCAGTTAGACATTCTACAAAATCATATATAATGCTTCATAAAATGTAATTAATTTATTAAATAACCATATAAATACATTTTATACAAATATAATCTTTTATAACATCTTATATCCTGTTCTTTAACAATATTTTATTATTACTATTATTTCAGGTGTTAATGGATTTGTTTTCTCATGCATGTTTTATCATTGAATTTATAGTTATGGTGTATAGAATATAGCTACATAACCCCTAAAATAAAATTAATTTTTTAAATATCATTTTTAATCATTATATAATTTTTTAATCATTTTAAATAGTTGCACATGGAAAATGAATCACATTGCTTCATGGAAATGGTAGGC
Organism: Viscum album; assembly: GCA_963277665.1. NCBI lineage: Eukaryota > Viridiplantae > Streptophyta > Magnoliopsida > Santalales > Viscaceae > Viscum > Viscum album. The sequence goes on from OY728147.1 coordinate 1,827,393,234, forward strand.
AATTCGTGCACTTGTGTCATGATATAATTTCCTTAATGGGTAAAGAGATAATTAAAGTGATGGTATATTAAAAGTTTATAATAAATATTATGACATAATTTTATTATATATTCATTGTTTTAATTGTTATATCTATACATGTGAGTTAGTGATGGAAAACAAATTACATCAGTTCATGAGTATATAGTACAATGTTCATGCAAGGAATGGTCTTGTTTCCCATTTGATGGATAAAGAGATGAATAAATATTATTTATTTAACATAATAAAAACTTATTATACGGTATAATTTTTTTTATTATATTTAATGTGTCAATACATAAGATAAAGTGGTAAAAAGATAAGTAAAAAAGAAAGAGCTTGGTGAAGACAATTACTGTTTCTTTGAATAACATCATTTTTATATATTATGAAGGAATATAGGGTTGGTATTTTGGGAATAAATTAAGCTCTATATTATGTATAATTATTTGGGGGAAATATTTCTTCATGTGTAGGTTTATACAAAGGGCTTTAAAGGTGTGAAGAAGTGCTAATAAGAGGTATCCTTTTATAGTTGATGTGAGTGAAACACTTGTAATGTTTCAATGTTTTTTAATAATTACATGTCACTTTATTATAATTATGGATAATATTCAATTGGTATAATTATAATTTCTAAATAATACCAACCAATGGTATTTCATCAACTTTTTATGTCATTTATACCCTTATAAATATAAATTAAACCCATAGTAAACATATTTTAACCTTAATAGTGACAATTTTTATGAATGGCCTAAAGGCCTTCATTTTTATTGATTTTTGATAACCCCCCTTTCATGGGATAATGGGGAAACCTTACAAGGACCGTAGGCTCAGAGATTACATGGCCCACAGGCTTAAGAGATTACATGACCCGGAGGACTTAGGGAATTCAACCAGACTATCTATAAGGAACTGCCCCTCCCCAACATCTACATCATGATATTAGCTCTCCACCTATGAATGGATGTCTGGCTAGGCTTCCCGTTCAAGCACATGCTAGTAACTATGGCATATACATACCCTCTCATTCTATAAAATACATTTGGCTCTGCTCTAGTGAGTGCCCATACTCTGAATCCTCTTCTAGGACTGCTCCTTTTTTGTAGTGTGTCTAGGACAACTACATGTGGCTCTAAGGCCTTAAGTTGGATCGATGGCCTTAAAAGTGGCATGAAATCCCTACTGACCGGAAGGCCTGGGTGGAGCGAAAGTCTTAAGGACTCCAAGCCCAAAATGATGTACCTAGGTGAATAGTTCCAGCTGCTATAGTACCGAATAGTACCTACTACAGTACCTGCTACAATGCTGCTACAATACCGCACAATGTATAGTCTGCTATAGTATCCGTACAATGTACAGTCTTCTACAATACCACACAGTGTACAATTTGGCTACAGTACCTGCTATAGTACTGCTATAGTACCCACAGATACATGCCTCTACCTGGTTTTGAACCTGGGTCTTATAGATGCACTTATGGATACCTCCCCAACTAGGCTGAGGCTCATGTGTGATAATTAGTTTTTACTATTTTTACTATTCATTATGAAAAAATGTAATTTGGACTTATTAAATAATATTAATTATGATTATTGAAAACATTTAATTTATTTTTTCAAATTGAATTCATATAATTAGAAAATTTTAATTTAAATATAAACCCGCAAGACGTGTCTAAAAGTGGTCTTTTATGAAATATAGTTTTCTGAAAAATTGTCCTTTTACCTCTAAATGTTTCCATATTTATTTATATCAAATTAATATTAAATATTTTTTAATTATTCAAATTATTTAATATTATTATAAAAATTGAGGAATAATTAAATAAAAAATTTTAAATTAATCATAAAATCATATTTCTAATGGAAACTTTTAGAAATTCATTCAGGGATTATTTTAACCAAATTAAAAATAAATATTCATTATATAAAATTAGAATTTTATTCCATGAAATATTCAAATATGAATTGAATCATAGTTTTATTAAAATATAATATTCACTTTCTATAATTGAGGCTTAGGTGTTAAATTCTTCCATCCTACAAAAATAACATCCTTAAAATTTTCATGAATATTACCTACTAAAAATGAGGATGGTTCTTTCTCATAACATCTATTTCTTCCCATGTTGATCACTCCATTTTATGATTTATCTAAAGTACCTTGACTTGTCGAGTTGTAATATTTTTCAATACTTACTCTCTAGTGTCTATAATCTCAATGGGATTTTCACATTATGATAGATCAGGTTCTGGTAATATTTATTTAGAAGTGATAAAATGCATTGGGTATTGAATATATTTAATTAAAAATGATATATGAATCACATCAAATAATTTATAGGGAATTTGTTTCATTTTTAGATGATAAGGCACAACTCCTATTCTTCCCAGAATTTCAAAAATGTCTGATGTACCTAGGGTTCAATTTCTCCTCCTTACCAAACCATATAACAACTCCTAAATAGTATACCTTTTTTACTGTATCCTCAAAAAGTTCTGGGCCAATAAGTTTCCTTTCACCAAATTCATCTCAATAAGTTAACAGATGAAATATATTGACATATAATGCTTCATAATGTGACATTAGAAAACATGAATGAAAACTATTATTATAGAAAAAATATACCAAAGGTAAATACTAATCCCACATACTATGAATGTTATGTGATAATGAATATAACATTTCTTATAATGTTTGAATATTCCTTTTATACTGTCCATAATTTTAAGGGTAGTAGGTGGTACTCAAATGAAGCACATTATCAAGGGACTTCAGAAGAATATTCTATAATTTTGATGTAAATTAGGGGGCATAATAAGAAAAAATTGAAATAATTTCACCATGCAGTCTTAATACATAATTAAAATAGAGTATTTCAAGGTTTTGAATAATAAAATATTAACTAATAAAAAGTAGATTCACATAATTTATTATGTGACCAATAATAATCCATATTTTATTTAAATTTCTTGGAGTATTTGGCAATCCAATGAAAAATTCTATAATAATATCATCCAATTTCCAAATTGTAATAGGTATAATTTGCATGAATCTTCTTGGATTACATCTCTTAGCCTTCACCAATTTATAAAAAATAATTTTGATACATAATATTTAATTTCCCACTTCATGTTATCCCCCAAAAAATCATCCTTCAAATCTATATACATATCGGTGATACTTGGGTGTATGATGAAATTCAGGTTATGAACATAATCCAATAATTTTATTTTTCATATGAGGTATATATAGAACACATAATATCTTTCCAAATATTAGTATTCCATTTTCACATAATAACTTCTTCCATATTTTCATCCTTCATAACAACTTTTTTTAAATTATCAACATGAGGTTGGAAAAAATTTATATTTTCCTATAAATATGGTTTTAAAATCAATTAAAAAATTATTCATTCTTACAATTCTTTAATAATTTCCATTTCAAAATTTCAAATATCTATGAGTATAGGATCCCTATCAATCCTAATATAGGTTATAACTCTGTGGTCTTTCCTACTCAACGCGTCTGCCACCTTATTTTTCTTTCATAGTTGGTAGTGTATTTGAGAAATCATAATCCTTTATAATATTAATTCATTAAATTTTACTCATATTGATCAATTTTTTTAAATGATGTATTTTATGCTATTATGGTCTGTTTATATCTCTAAACTTTCTCTATAGTGATAATGTATCCATATCCTCAAAGAAAATATAACATCTGTTAACTAAATATCATGGGTTGGGTAATTCTATTCATGATTACTTCTCTACCTTTATGAATAATCAATAAATTTACAATTCTTCTTAAGGAAACTACCAAGACACTTTAATGATGCATGGCTATATATCATAAATCCATTATTTTCTGGTGGTTGTGTCAAAATCATAGCACAAAACAATCTCGCCTTTAATTTATAAAAAATTATTCACCTTACATTTTCTATGTTATCATTAACCATTTACATGTAAGATTTGTTAATGGGTTAACTAATCAATGATTATTTTGAACAAATAACAGATAGTAACCTTCCAATACAATAAAACTATATACATCCATTATGTTTTTTTGGGGTATTCTATTCATTTAATGCCTTTCTATTCATGGGATCAACAATGATTCCATCCATAAAGATAATATGGCTAAGAAAATAAACTTCTTATAGAAAAAGTTAACACTTTATAAATTTACTTTATAACTCTAATCCTTTAAGAGTCTTAATAATGATCCACTAATTATTCTCATAGTCCTTATTTATTTTATAATATAAAATTATATCATCAATAAATACCATAAAAAATACCATCAATGATTACTAATTAAAAATTATCATGACATTACTTTCCTTATTTATTCATTAGATCTATATAAATAAATGGTGAATTTTCCTCTTCAAATAGAATTACTATAAACTCATAATGTTGATACCTCATTTGAAATGACATATTTGGAATATATTTTATCTTTACCCACCCTTAATCATACCCACAAAATAGGTTAATCTTTGAAAAATATATTGATTCCTTGGATTTTATTGAATAAGTCAGTAATGAAAGGAATAAGATACTTGTTATTTATTATAATAAAATTTATTTCCCTATAATAAATTCTTAACTTAACGGATCAATCATTGTTCTTAATGAAAAGAATAGGGGATCCCCAAGGTGAAATAGTAGGGTGAATAAATCCCTTATTACACAAATCCTTGAGTTTTTTCTTTAACCCCACTAATTTTATGGTGTAAATTCTATTGGGAGTATTTGATATATTCCTTACATAGGGATTAAATCAATGAAAAACTCAACTTCATGATTTAGTGTATGTCTACATAATTATTTTGGAAATATATTATTGTGTACCTATACAATAACTACATATCTACAATTTCAATATTTCTTTTGCCATCCATAGATTGTGTTTTATCTTCTTTCCTAAGAATTTCATTCATAATAGCTACTAGGGGTCTTTCCATACATGAACCAAATGATGAATTATTTACTATAAAGATATGGTATTTGATATCTTCATAATGAATCATATTTTTCTTCAAATTGTATTAAATTTTTTTACTTCATATTTTGAATGAAATTCCATATCACATATTATTTTAGAGTCAACCACAAGATTGATAATAATGTTATAGAATAGAGCATGTTTACATGTCATAATGGAAACTTATGGACACATCCTTACCACAGTGATATTTTCACCATGAAATATTAATGACAACACCATTCTTACTGTTCTAGTTAAATATTTAATTTTCATGAAAAAATGGAAGATATAAAGGATCATGAGGATCAATAATAATATTAATTATTAACCATATTTGAATATATGATTAAAATACCTGCCACCACATCTTTGGGAACTTCCACCTTAGCTGTTGTGATCAAATAAACTTGGCCTTCTCCACTTGTCCTCTTCTGTGGTATATTTTCATGATTATTAGGAAATATTTATTATCAATTAACAATTTAATTATATTTGATAAACTAGATAAAAATGGTATCTTTATTCCCCCTTCTTTAATGATCTAGATGACCCTTATCATGACACTTTTAAAAAATTCTCATTCCCTTCATGCATTTTTCAAGATGTTTCATTCCATAATTTTCACTTGATGGAAATTGGTTCATATTATTATTTTTTCCACATGTTCCCTTTTTCTTGGTATTTATGAGAAAATTTATTCTCTTAATTCCCCTTGAATATATAGAATCTATAAAATTAATTATTTTCATTGATGGTGCATAAAACTATTTCATTATATGATGAAAATGTTTTAGAAAGGAATGATTTTTGGGGACATGGATTAATCATTTTAAAGAAATGGTACATATTTTATTTTGTATTGCATATTGAATTTTTATTATACTTGTATATTATTATAAAGGTAGCCTCATACACTAAAACAATTTCTTATTTATTTTTATTTAATTTGAGGAACATTATCTTCATTTTAGTTTGTTGATGATGAGAGAAATATTTATCAAATAATGTTTCTTTAAAAGATATCCATTTCAAGTATTCTATTTAATATTACTCCCTAGTATTATATATCAATAACCACTATTGATTAGAATTTCCCTTGAGAGAATATAGATTCAGTGTAACTTTTTTTATTTTATCAATTCTCAAGGCCAGAAATATCATTTCAAGGGACATAATCCATTTCTTAGCTACCACTCAATTATTAGTCCCACTAAATGATGAGGGATTATATAGATTGAATAAATAAAATATATGATAAAAAATTATGTAATAAAATTTACTCCAATCAAGAAAGTTTATTAGTTATAACCTGTTTTAGATGCCCTAAAATATCCAGGACCTACCCAGTTCCAACACCAAATATGTTGTCATGTTCAGCCGGGAAATTTCTACATTGACCATGAGTATTGATACCATTATTTATTACACCAACCATTTCTATAAAATGTAATATAATAGATTATTTAATAAAATTTGAAAAATTAATGATAACATATAAATAAAAATATAATCTAACACTTAGAAAAATTTTAAAATTTATTCATTGACATTCATGGAATCATAAAATTTATTTCATTAGGAATATATATTTTTTTTCAAATCAAATATAATGTTTTTTAAACAAAATATGAATTAAACAAATAACATCCCTTGGTAATGTCAAAATAATTTTACAGTAAGTCTTGTAATCATGAAATATATGATGATTGAGTTAAATCCCAATGCACTATTTTCAGAGTTATTACCCCAAGGTACAACTATAGTAGAACCATGTGTACTTATAGAATCTAGACTGAGATATTTTTCTTCAAAAAACCACAAAATATCTACATTACAAAAAATTTATTATTTTATTCCACAATTTAACATATATTAAAATTCTATCATAGTATATTTTTCTCTAATATATGTTTTCTTAAATATAGCTCCCTATGATTTTAGTAAATTTTACCTCGTACCAACTATAACAACCCCAACCACAGAAACCTAGAGTTGGTGGTTAGTTTTTTATATAGAAATAAATACAAGGGTTCTAATCATGAATGAACTATAATTTTAGTAGCATTAGAGAACCAAATACTAACATGATAACCATTTAATGTTAGGAATAGAATATAAAACATAACAAAAACAAAATCTTAAAGTGTTTAAAATTCATTTATGGAATTCATGTTCATATACTTGTATAATGAATCATAACAAAGGTGAAATAAAATTATCAGTAAGGGTTACATAAATTGGAATATATCATGATTAAATAATAAAAAACAAATATGATATGGTAAATAATATAAAAAAACATTCCATTTAATCAATAACATGACCACAAAATTCATTAATATATAATATCAATGAAATAATCTCACTAATAATTATGAATAAATTATTAATGAAGAAAAAACATAATATTGGACATAATGATATCATAAATATGAATATCTATACCATAAATACCTTGTTCCAAGATAGTTTAATTGATGGGTAGGTATACATCAAAAAACTATTTGGTTTGGATAACAGATTTGTCTCATGAGACTATTGATGCATCAAGGGGATATTTCTAACTGGGCCCACCCATTACTACATGTTCGATGAGTTCCTCAAATAATGAATGATCAATTAAATTTATAAATAGAAATTATCATAAATAGATATTTTTATTGAGAAAAATAATATAGATTTATCAAGGTTTCCCCAGTCAATAAAATAAATTTCATAGTAAAGAACCATATATAAAAATGCTATATAGATTAAGAAATAATCATTTCCATGATAAAAATATATATGATATTTCAGTTATATTCAAAATCCAATGATCATAATAAAGAGAATGATTCAATAGGAAGTCAACAAACACAAAATTAATAAGAGATAAGATATGACCATTGTTTCATAGGAAATATTTTTTTAATAAAATAATATTCTTTGGAAAAATAATGAAAATAAAAGTGAAATAATAAAATAAGGTATCATTCAAGAGTTATCTTTGTAAAACTATTGAAAAAATGAGGAAGAGTCTAAATATCATAAAATAGTTAAAGTTGATGGAGAATTCGGTTAATGACAAATACATTAAAAAAATACTCTTTTGACTTTTGGTAATGATAGTCAAAATATTTGGGAAAACATTAGAAAAATTCAATTCATAAGATTTAAAAATTCAATCATAACTTAAAATATTATTAATAAATTATTTGAGTTGTAAAATAACATATGTAATAATATTTTAAAAAACACACATATGGAAGAAAAATACACCAGATTAAAAGAGAAATAAAATCAGTTTTACTTTTAAATATTTCTTTTCTGGATTAATGTTTGAAATAGAGGAAAATTTGGAATAAATGTGGGAAATCCATAAATAGTCAAAGGATAAGAGAATAATTGGTCCTGTTAAAGATAAATGATATGATTCCATCAAAAAAATACAAGAAATCACAAAATTAAATTTTTATTATAAAATAAATTCTTACCACATTCATAACTTTTGAATTATAACCCATTGAAATAATAAACTTGAATTTAACCTTTAAAACTCAAGAATAAATTACTATTCCTAATAAATATATAAAATTAGGAGTATATACACTACATAAATGTGAATAGGTGAATAATAAAAAGTATTTCCCAAAGTAGTGGAAATTTAGATGGAATTTCCTTACCTCATACTTCCCATTAGTTGAATGTATAAAACTAGTCAAGGTTGACCTAAAACATCACCTGATTGGGATAACTATAAGGTCTCAAGAACTACTTATTGAATTTTAGAGGCTTCAAAAAAAAAGTTAGGGTTTAATAGGTGATTTGGTGAGACTATAACCACAAGAAATAGTGTAATAACATTAGAAAATAAACTAACTCTTATATAAATATCATCATTAGAGTATAGATAATAAATAATAAAAAACAAGTTAATGAGATAACAAGTGGAATGTTGCATACATTCATATAGACTCTAGGAATGAAAAACATACAACAACTGGTCTCCCACTAGGCTGAACACATATAAAAAATAAACAAACTAAAAATAATTAATACAGGTTCTACTCCCAACATCGAGCGAAACAACATACTCAGTCTTTATGATGATTGAGTTGCACCGACCCAATCTTGAGATTCCACATGAGTAGACCCACTTGATCAATCTATTAGTGTGGGTACCCTAAAACCAAGTTCTATTTAATTTATGATAACATATATCCATTATTTTTAATATTAATAAACTCTTTATCACATCAATATTTTTCTTCTTTATAACATAGTATGTGAATTTTTTTTAAGAGTAGCTGTCGCACCGAAAGGTTATAGCAGTTATCCACTATGGTGAGAGCCCAAAAATTCCATGAAAGTATTCTTAAATATATGTTAAATATCTAAATGAAATCATTTTAAGGACCCAAATGATATAGGCTATCATGGGTGGAGACTCATAGTACTTTGAGAAATTTTCTCATGGTGTTCACCCTTGGTAAAATCTGGTGTTTCATATTATTAAATGAGGCCTTCTAGTTGGAAATCCACACTTCTATGTGTAATTTGATTTTCTTTTTATGTACATGTTTGTTGATAATTATATAATTTTATATTATTATTAATGATTGTTATAAGTTGCGCACTTTTATTTATTTATGAAAACCATGATGATGTATATTTTAAGTGAGGATGGATACTTTGGGTGCATCACGAGTAATATGTCATTAATGAATAATGGGAAAATGGATTTGACCCTTCTTTTATTTTTTGGAAGTTTACATAGCAGTCCAATTAATGAAAATGATATAGCCTAAATAAAGCGATGTAATTGGTTTTCTATGGGTAAGTTTGATTCCTGTAATGTCATAGAAAGTTAGACCGATCACATAGGATAATGACACCAACTTACAACTAGCTTGATTAGAGATATCATGATTAATGGATAATATTAAAAATTAAGAATCCATATGAGGTATTATGTCATTGAGACATTAAATTATTTCTCCATGGATGGCTTGGTAGGTTTCTAGATGATAATCTTGGACTTTATACTTCATCCCCTAATTCCACTGAGAAAGGGTCCTAGAGGGTCACACACTAAGTGTTTCGAGAATCCCTGTTAATTGATATATTATTATTTATTATTTTACTAGTTGAATAAATATTACTCCCATACATGGTTTAATAATTATTCTAGTTTTCATGATCTCATATATTCCATATCCATTTATTTTATATAATTTTATGTTACTGGAATATTTAAAAATAATTTATTTTCTATTTAGTGGATATAATATTTATTAATTTATTGAATAATAAAGAAGTGGTATTTATTTATTAAATAAATATATATTATTCAAAGATCGATAAATATTTATGATGAGGTGTGTACTGACTCAAATGGCCTTGTATGAATTAATATACATTTTATATTTTTTGAATAAATAATATTAATTTTAATTCCCATATTTAGAGCATGTCAAGAAATAATAATAATATTATTATAATAGACTTGGGGTTCTATAATAATTTAATAAATAATAAAATTCCCTTAGGAAATTTATTTATTCTAACCCTAGTATAATATAAATCCAATTATATTATTTTCTTAAGAGATGTGTTTTACTTGTTTTTTGTTTATAATGAAATCCAAATAATCCTATTGAATAATTAAAGAGATCCCTTCTCCCAGAATGATACTAAGATTGATGATTGATCTTCCTCCACCTTCAACCATAGAGTCTATATTAATCCAGGAGAATCCTTAGGATTTGATTATCTAGGTGATCAAAGGCGAACAATATAAGCATTAACATCTTGAGTGATAACACTGAGATATTCCTCTAGAGATGTGAAATGTTTTTTTTGTAAAATGTGTGGATCACAGATGGAGGGAATAAAATAATGATTCATACAATGTAACAATGGTACATTTTAGATATACTGTTAGATCCGTCAATAAAGAAATAATTTCACATAAGGTAATTATTTAATTTAATAAATTAATTATAAATAATATGTGGTAATTCTGTGCTTTGGTTTTGGTGATTATCTACTATTTATATTCTTTGATTCGTTCCAATTGATAATGATTTTTATCTTCTTGTAAATCTTCGTTTAATCATCGATCATAAAAAAAAATTTGAGTATGAACCATCACATAATTCTACTATGCCCATAACTTTCTTATGGTATCATAGGGGTCACATAATTATTTATAATTATTTAATGTTAACTGATTGATTTACACATTTATTTATGGGTTTTAATTCCAGTTTAGTCATTATTTAATCATAATTTTGAGATTTATTTTATTCATCTTCATTTTTCATTAATATAATAAATTAAATTAATTTTATGAATGAAATAAACTCGAAGATATCATTCATAGGGTCTAACAAATATGGCTCGATAACATAAGAGTACACACCATGTAACCCGGAGGTATGCACCATATAATAATGATTAATCCACTATGAATTAATTCATAATTAAGTCAATTCATGTGCTTACATTATATAAAATTAATTTAATTTTTCATAGTGTGTTGATCGATCTAGCCTACTGCATGGTCAACCAGAGTACACACCATTTAACTTCTATACAAAATGTGTGTTTCTTTAGTCACAAATGGGATGTGTATCTTATTACATGGCCCACAAGACTGGTGGCCATGTTACTTGAAGAACACACACTATTCGGCCCATGTACATATTGTTTACCCCAAAATTTTCTATGGCAGGGTTACAGGTAGAGTCTCTAATAGTGTTTCTAGGATAGACAATAAGAAAAATACATGTCGTGTTTCTAAAGTGTACACGCCATATACTTTTACCAAATTACATATAATTAAAATTAATTTATTATAATTTAGGAACCTTATCAACATGTGATTTCATGTGGTCATTAAGTTGATATGATATTCTATTTGATGGGTTATATATATATATATATTTAATTAATTTTTTTGTAATGTTTAGATCTACATATCATGTATAATAAATATTATATCTATTACTCTAGGAACATTAAATACTTACACGCTATGTAAATATAAAAAAATGAGGTAAATAATGTGATAATTAATTTGACAGTACACTTCATGATATTATGTGATAAGTGGTATATTCCACATGCCACAAGAGAAAACATTAAAAAATTATAATACACATTGGGTAGTTTAGGTAGGTACTTGCCATGTTCCCTAAAAGGTACATTTTTTGTACAAATTGAATTTTAAATAAATTTATTAAATCAAGTTAAAGTTATTTTGGATGATAATATAAAGGAAATTATGATTAGAATTAAGATAAAATAATTAATTACCTAAAAAAGATGATTAATTAATTCAAGGATGATTTATATTGAATAATAATGATTATAACTGAATGCTAATTTTATCATGTTTATAATTCATTTCATGAATGTGGATGATCTTTATCATATACCTTAACATTCTATGGGATTGGTTTCGTTTAATTAATTATTAAATTAAATTATTGGCATGAAGGTCATCTCTCCTCTTATTATACAAGGGAATACGCACCCATGGTTTATTTTATGTAAACCCCTTAACTAATCATTTTCTTACTCTCACCATCATATGATTAAAAGAATATGCAATGGATTGAAATTCCATGACAGTAGAGGCAGTTCAAGTTTGGAGTTGAGGTGAAAGTAATCCAAGAGAGATAATAGGTGGATATATGGAAAGGTGTAATATGAACTATAAATGAATCATATTGTTTTTACCTAGGTCGAAAGTTAGTTTATCATCCACTAGATAAACTAACCATAAGAAAAAGATCATGATTAGACTAATTTATTATTTTACTTTGGTTAAGTTTCGTTTTTATTTAATTATTGTTGTTTTTTTTCATAACCACATATATTAATGAATTGAAAATTATGCAAGATGAAAGTAAAATAGTTTTGGTTATGTGTAAATAGTATCTAATGCCTGGTTAATCAATTAATTAAATATAATTAATATTAAAAAGTATGTAAAAAGGATAACAACAGGAAATTTACACATGATGATAAAATCACTCAATTATGTGAAATATGTCAATATAGACTTCTAAAAATTCAGTTAAAATCGAACAATAGTTCACAGTGATCGACCTGCCAAAATTGGGATGATTTCAACTATTCACAAATTATAACTCGATGTTTTTTGTTTAATTAACTTAGTTCACATCAAGGGTTGACTAAAAAATAAGAACATGGAATAGATGAGAGGAAAAGGGTTGATCATATCCAATTTAAGGATTTTTAGACTGGGGATTCTACTCAACATATCACAGAACTTTGAGTTAATTCAGTTGGTATTTGGAATAACTACCTAAAACCATTAGAATTGCTTGACCAGAAAAAGTTAAGGAGATTATTAGAGGAACATGGATACATTAATCTAGAATTTCCATGAAACTGGATATTCCAATGCTAATGGTGAGGGATATTAGGTTTTGATAAAATAGTGGGAGATTAAAAACTATAATATTTATTTTTCTAACTTTTACCAGATAATGTACTAAAACTCTACTCATCTTGTTTTTAGAAACAAAAATAAAAATGAATTAAAAAAATTCACTCTGATCCATATTTTAGGAGGATAATCTTCTCATTGGAACCAATTACCAAGAATGGAAAATGAGATTATATATTATCTTATACCAGGAAATAAAATTGTATTTTCTAGAAGGACCTATTCTTGTTGCATCGGGTAATGATGCTTGTGAGAAAGAGTTATTTTTCTATGATAAAATTTGAACAATGTTGAAGATTTTCAGTGTTTCATGCTATAATCCTTGAAAAATAAACTATTAAAACAACACAAGGACATGGATTCATATAGAATGGGGTCTCATGTTTAGGATCTCTATAAAGAGAATGAGAGAAATGGTATATATGAGATCTCCAATTCTCGGTTTAAAAATAATCTTAGAGAGTATTCAACAGTGGAGTCATATTTAGTAAAGATTATTAGCTATATTGAATGTTTATAAATATTACATATTAAATTACTAGTATATTTTCACATAAATCTCATCATTTCCTCACTACACAGGACCGTCTCTTGTTTTATTAATAATTATAACGTGAAAAATACAGAAAATATTATTTCAGAAATTTTTACTATGATTCTTCATGTGTCTAAGTACATAGGGTGTTACCAACTCACAATACTTATGGGGAATAAGAAAAGTATTAATAAAGGGAATGAGCCAAAGACTAATAAAAAGTTTAAATCTCCCAAGAACCATCTTTCCAAGAAGAGGAAGATACAAAGGCAAGGTAAGGAAAAATATGCAATGTGTTTCTTATGTGGCAAGAAAGGCTACTAGAATAAGAAAAACACATAGTATTAAGGGGAAGATAAAGGTGAATTTATTATTGATTTTAAGATTTCAATATCGACACATTGGGTATTCAATACATCTTGTGGTTCTCATATATGTATCCAAATATAAGAACCAAGTAGATTTAGAAATATTGATAGTTAGGATGTGGATTTGCGAGTTTCTAAGTGTGTGAGGATGGAATCTATAGCCATTGGTGACTACTAAATTTCATTACCAACAAGGATGATATTAGTTTTAAGATATTATTATTATGTACCAACTGTTACCAATAACATAATTTCTACATAATTTCAAGATGAAAATGGTTTTATGTTTTTATTTTGATGTAAAAGTAGTTTCTTTTATAATGAAAATATATTTTATGGAATAATTTTTTTTAATAATGGTATTTATGTATTAAATTATGTAAAAAACTATTTAAAATAGGTAATGAATCATGTTTTCTTGACTCATATAACATCAAAATATGTTATCAATATATTGATCGTGTACATGAGAATTTTTTGACAAGGTTCTACCAAGATGGTTATTTTGAATCTTCTATGATAAAACCTCTTGAGAGATGCCACACTAGTTTACATGAAAAAATGATGAAACCACCATTTGGTGAGCTGGGTGAAAGGGACCCATAAATTTTAGGATTTTTACACACTAATGTGGGTGGACCATTTCCAATAGGATATATAGGTGGGTATACATATTTCATAACTTTTACTAATGAATTGAGTAGATATGGATATGTCAACATGATGAGGTATAAGTCTGAGTCCTATGATAACTTCAAATAATACAAGAATGAAATAGATAATCAACTTGGAAATAAGATAAATAAAATTCAATTGTATCGAGGTGGTCAATAATTTAACCATGAGTTTATTGACATTTTATGGGAGTTTTTGATTCCATCTCAATTCCTTACACCTTATACCCCATAGTTCAATGGTGTTAGTGAAAAGAGTAACTGTACCTTGAATGACATGGAAAGGTTGATAAAGATTCATGCTAATCTTCCATTATCCTTTTTGGAATATACATTTAAAATTGTATAATACTTATATGTGGAGATGTGAGACATTTTTAAGGCCCTCTTATGAAATGAACTATCCCCAAGGCACACAATGTATCATTATAAGATATCACTGAGAAACAAATGGATACTGCCTATAAAACCCCTCAGATAAGAAAGTTACAATCACTAGACATGTTTTCTTTCTTGAGAGGTAGGACATAATAAAAAATAATAGCAGGAGAAAGTATTACTTTAATTAATTTAGTGCTCAAGATATATAAGAGTCGGTATAAGAAAAAATTCCCTATGTACCTTTTGAAGAAGTAGTTCAAGAAACACAAGTATTGTGTAAGATCACTATCAAGGTAAGGTAACTAGAGAGATATGGTTTTATATTCATCAATTATGGTGAATCGTTATTATTTGACAATGATGAAACCTTATCCCACAAATATACAATATATAACTCAAAGGATTCAAGATGGAAACAATCCATGAATTTTGAAATGGATTACTTGTATTAGAAAAAAGTTTTCATTTTATTAAATGTTCCATTTGAAGTAAATTCCATAGGTAGAAAATGTGTATAAAAAATAAAACATAAAAAATGAGGCATATTAAATACCTATAAATAAAGGATAATGGCTAGATGGTTTAAACTATGTCAAGGAATTGATTATTTTGAAACCATTTCAATGGTTTCTATGTTTAAATTCATTATTATTATACTTTCTATAGAATCTTATAATGACTATGAAATTTGGAATATGGATGTGATAATAGATTTCCTTAATGGTTACCTTTAGGAATATATCTACATGACACAATGAGAATGGTTTGTCACACCATGTGATGAATTTTTTTTATGTTGCAATGGTCCATTTATGGACTAATGCATGCTTATATTCCATGGAACATCTGATTTGATGAAGCTATAAATGAATTTGGTTTAATTAATAATGAATTAGATATATGTTTTTATAAGAGTTTAGTTTAAAATGATGTCATTATACTAGTTTTATATGTTGTTGAAAATATTACTTAAAGGAAATGACATACTGGCCTTGGAGTCTGTTAAGGACTAGTTGAACAAGTGTTTCTCCATGAAGGACTTAAGTTAAGTAACTTATATTCTAGGGAAATGAAAAAATCATGATAGATCCAAGAAGATTATTAGACTATGTTAAAGTATATACATTGAACAGTTACAAAAGTGAACTATTATGGAAAAATCTAAGAGGGTATTGGTTCCTGTATCACATGGTAGACATCTTCATAAGAAAATGTATCCTCAAACATAATAGGGGATTAATATAATGGGTAAGATCCCATATGCTTCAACGACATGATAAATCATGTATATCATGTTGTGTACTATACATGATGTTGCCTATGTGTAACACCCCAAGCCTCCACGGTACGCTTCTCTTTGAATAATGTGATAGCGTGTGTTATACGCAACACCGAGTTCTAACACACCATAACCAATCAAACTAGCCATTATGAATAGTAATAACTACGTTTTGAAATTATATATATATTATTTTTTAAAATGGACTTCATTTTTGGATTCCGAATATCGAATTTAGCCTAAGGTGAAATTTTGGTACTTTTCGGATAACTTTAATATTTTGATGAATAGTGAAAATTACTAAATTTTAATTAAAAACAACTTTTTTAATCAAAATAATTAATAGTAATAAATTATGAATTTGAGAGGTTTTAAAGTATATTTAGAATATATTTTTACCATTTAATACAATGTTGGTCATAGGACATAATTTTACAACTAAACCAGACATAAACAAGTGTCAATCTTTTGATAGTTATTATCTCTTAAAAACACGCTTTTTTGTTTTAACAACGGGAATTAATTTTAAATTACTTTCTGCCACTTCTGTGTTTTGAATTTGGAAAAATGGATTCAATATTTGGAATCAGGATGTTCAAATTGTGTATATGGGTAACTTTTATTTTTAGACATTTTGAATAATTGCTGCGGTAAATATTTTATTTACCATGGTTAAGGGTAAATCTGGTAAATAAGGGTTACAAAATAATATTATAATAATACTAAATTACCCTAAAACGTGTTCTAGACTTATTGGTTGATATATTTTCTACCATATTCATCTTTGGGTCGATTTGGGGACCCCATGGATCCACTTGTAGGTGATAGGGACAATTAATTTTAATTCAGTTAAAATAAGTACAAAAATGACAAAAGCATATATGTTTTAGAAAAACAATTTTTTCATAAAGTTATATATGTTTTATTTTCAACTATAAATATTCATTAGAAATCTAAAAGTATTTCCTACATAATTATATTTTATTTATAATTTTTAGACCTTCAATAATGTAATTTATTTATGACACAATGATGATGTAGTAATTACCATAATAGTGAACAATTAAAATAATTGATAATATAAATACACAAATAAATATAATTTGAGACTTTTTATGAATTAGAATAATTTTAAAAGTTAATATGACATTTTAGGAATGATTTAATTAAATGTTTTCGAAGTAATCATTCTGTTATGAGTTTCATAAAAATCCACTATTGAATAGTATCAAAATTGACATAAAAGAGTTTTTAAAATAAATATTATATTATTAATTGATATTAAATTCTTAAAAATCTAAGGTTTGTCCAAGAGACTTATATAATGATATGGGTATTATTAAGGAACCACTTGGGGGTCTCTTGGATATATATATTAAGTTTATTTACCATATAATATAAACATACAAAGACACATTGTAAAAGTGAAACTAATGAACTTAGAGTTAATACTTAAAGATAAGGTTAATATAAGTATCCAAACCTGTCTAAATTATATTGGTTGAGTTGTTTTCGACCCATCCCCACCTTAAAAGTTAAATAATCAACTTTGGAACCATTAGAATCCGAATATGAATTTATTATAAATTAATATTTCTAGCTTTTCCAAAGGCCCCCCTCACCCCTCTTATAAAAGGGCACTCCTCCTCCTCATTTCTTCACACCATCAAAGCCTTTTGGTTCGGCCAAACTCTACCTAAATACTCTCCCAACTTCCCTCACAACAACCTAGAGGCCTTAGTTTGATTAGATAGCCAACCTAAAGAGCTCTTTTGATCAAATCAAAAGGAAGAACCCGAAGAAGAGGTAATGATTTCACCACCCTTTTCCAAGTTCCTTTCTTCTTACACTTATTCTTTCTTTTTTATTACCATTCTAAAATAATAACTCCAGGATATTATATATACTGTGATGTTATTATAAATATGGTACAACCATATTCAGTATTCTATCTACCCTTTGAATAACATGTCACCATACATGCATACGTACGACTTACCGTCTCCACGTCGTGTTGTAATTGTTATTCAATATATTATTATTTGGATGGGTATAATAATGATGTGTAACTCACGTAAATAATAAATATAACATGATAATGATTCTGATTATATGATATAATATCAAATTATATATTATTTTAATATCAAAATAATGATATTTTCGCTCGTGCGTACGTACGAACTACCATCTCCACGAATGCGATGAGATTCATTCTCCATCGTATCCATTCAAGTATAATTATCATTTGATGATTTAAAAATGATGTTTAAGGACTTGATATCATTCTGGATATGAATAATATAAAACCTATCCATTACAAACATGGATTACATAATAAAACATATAAAAGAAAACGAGTAAGTTAACACCTGAAACAACGATAATACTAAGATATTATTAACAAATAAATGTTAAAAGATAATATATGATATCATATGAATGCATATGACTCTTGTATAATTTAATAAAAATTATTTCACTATTATACAGGAGTTTAACCTACCCCAACCACGGAAAAGTACAAGGTAAGGGTTATTTCACAATCTCTTCATTATCTGAGGTTGTTTATACGTAATAATCTACTGGGATCTCTTTATCATCCACATCCATGTTTCTTAAAAATGTATTTCAAAACATTTTTACTATTTAACAAAATATGGGTTATGGTAATTTATACCCTTGCTTGACTTTTTATAAGAGTTTTATAAAGTAATCTTTCCGTCATTTTCCAAACAAGGTGCTTTTAACCTTTTCGACAGAATTAAGGCAAGAATGTTTTTTTAACTTATACGGCGGGTGCGACTATTTTCCGCCATTATAAAATCATCGAAGATTCCCTTAAAAGATTATAAGAATACTTTAAAAGTAAATGTATAATTTTATATGAATCTTAAATGAGTTCAAAATAAAAATTGATATTTCTCTAAAAAGAGTTTTGATTTCATCTATGTCAACATCCTTTGATGGATTTTAAGCTTATTTGGAGATGATTTATTATGAAACAAAACTTCCATATTGTATTTAAGGTTTTGTGATATTTTTGACTATGGATATGTTATTTTCATGGTTTATGGATGTAGTATTTACATTTCTTATGCTAGTTTTAATACAAATGTTTATGTTATGTTTTAACCTTTTCATATGGGAATGCATTGGACTTAATATGTGACGGGTGGAGCTCGCTATAGCTCCTCGATGCATCGGTAGGTCTCATGAGACAAACTAGTGTCTTGGCACAAGGCCTTGGAAAAATCTTAATTGTAGTCTTGGCACGAGGCCTTGGATATGTGGTTATGATAGTCTGGCATTATGCATTCCATCATTATGAAAGTGGTTATTGATATTTCATGTGATTATTCGATTAGTAGAATATCCATGTGAATAAGTAAATGGAATTATTTCATTTTACTTTTTCCATACCATGTTTAAGTTCAAGTTTAAAAGGATTTTGTTGTAGTTATACATTTCCTTAAATGTTTATGCTTATTTTTGAAAGTTTCTGCTTTATTGTTATCCTTACTGGGCATTTGAGCACACCCCTTTTCTATGTTTTATTTTTCCCAGGATGTGAGGAAGTAAGTTAAGAATGACCTGTAGGGATAATATGTGGGGATATGAGTGTGGAATATGGAGACTATGTTGTTGTAGAATTTTTTCACTTTATGATGTAATGTAAAACTTTATGAATATCTCTAGTGTTTCCAAGGCTACTAAACCAATCGATCTTTCGAGATTTGATCTTTCTTGGGATCATGACAATGTTATGTAATAATTCATCGACTCTGGGTAACTGGGGTCGGGGCGTTACAGTTGGTATCAGTGGAAGTTTAGTAAAACCCTTGGAAGCTAGATTTAGATAAACTCTGATTAGAGAACGTATACCTAAGATGAACTTTCAGGATTAGTATAGAAGAACTTCCTAGAAGTTCGGTATTGTAGATATTTTCTGAGTTTTCCGAGCAATACATCCCTGTCTTGATACGAGCAGGTAGAGGCGGCTCTGGAACAATTGAACCTAGGGGTAAAACCCGAAAACACAGCTTTGAGCTAGACTCGAACGTGAACTGGTGCACGACAACGGGCCTTGCTACACTCTCGGTTACGACACTCCCGGGGGATATGCTTAGGATAACTCTCATTTTATTTAAAATAATTATGATGTTTTTATGAGTATATACTTTCTCAAAGAAAACATTTTTATGATTATGGATTATATCCATAAATAGGTCAATTTATGTTAAGTGTTTTATAAGTATGGGATTATGTATTTTGATTCATAAAATGATCTAGTTTATGCCATTGTTTAGAAATGGAGGCTAGTGGAAGAAATGGAAATCGTATTAATGCACGCACTCCATGTAGGGATTGCCCTCCTGCTCAAGATAATTATAGTGGAGCTGGTGATGCAACTGGTGCCGATCAGCTAATCACCATACTGGGACAACTCACTCAAGTTATGAATAATAACCTTACCCGTATGGAGCACCCTAATCCGCAGAATGGAGGATCAATTTTAGATGGATTCATGAGGCAACAACCACCAAAGTTCAATGGGAGTACAAGTCCCTTAGTAGCTGAGCAATGGATAAATTCCTTAAAGAAAATATTTTAGGCTTTGGGGAGTAGTGAAAGGGAAAAAGTTATCATGGCAGTTTACCGCCTCACTGGAGATGCTGATCAATGGTGGTCATTGATTCAAAACACGAAGGAAGATGATGAAGTACCAAATATGGAATGGAGGGAGTTCAAAGATATGTTTTTACAAAAATACTTTCCTCGCGACTATCAAGCAGATATAGAAAGGAAATTTCTGAGTCTGAGACAGAAGGAGGATGAGAATGTCGCGAAGTATGAGGCTAACTTTACATGGTTATCAAGGTATGCTGGAGATTATATACGTAACCCAAGAAGTATGATTGATCATTTATTTTATGGGTTAAAACCATTTCTCCGTCGAACATTAGTATCACAATCCTTCTCGTCATACGAAGACATTACCTCATGTGCTATCAAGACCGAAAAGGAATTCTATACGTCTTATGACTTTAAAGCAAAGCAAGAGAAGAAGAGACCTACTGATCAATCTGGGAACGGAAATAAGGGTAATAAGGGAATGGTTGAATATCCATCCTGTGGTAAATGTGGTAAGAAACACCCCAGTACTTTCTTGAAGGGAATGGGAGTCTGTTACAAGTGTTGTGAAAAAGGACACCAAGCTCGTGATTGCAAGGGGAAGAAGGAAGCTACCAATGTTTAGTGCTACAATTGCAGGGAGATGGGGCATTATGCAAACGAATTTCCTAAGCGTCAGGAGAACTTACCTCAGAAAATGCAAAGGGATCAAGGCCAAGCTTATGATATCACTACTTCTGAGGTAGAAGCTCCGAAAGACGTGGTGGCAGGTAATTTAATGGTTTCCTCAAGTTTAGAAAATGCATTATTTGATTCTGGATCATCGCATTATTTCATATCTTCCCAGTTTTCTAAGAAAATTAGATATTTCCAATTTTATTTAACAAGGGAGTTGTCAGTTAAAACTCCTAAGGGAAGTATCATTGCAACAATGTTTTGTAAATCAGCCCCCATTAGAGCACATAAATGTTCTTTATCTGCTGATCTCATCATCATACCTATGATTGAGTTTGATATAATCCTCGGTATGGACTGGATTTCGGACTATGATGTGAAGATTTATTGTAAGAAGAAAGAGATTACGAATCTTGATGATAATGATAAGGAACACCTTATCTTTAGAGCAGAATCTTCACCACCTAATTCTTATCTAGATCCACCCCTAGTAGCTCAACTAAATTCAATTATTGGGGAGGAAGAGAATGAAATAACTGTGGGTGAGGAAAGGAATGTTCAAATAGAGTATGTACCTGTTGTGAATGAATTTTTAGATGTATTTATGGAAGATTTACCTAGACATCCTCCAGAACGAGAAGTTGAATTTTCCATTGATTTAATTCCTGAATCAAGGCCTATATCGAAGACCCCTTATAGAATGGCCACTATATAATTAGTTGAACTAAAGAATCAATAATAGGAATTGAGTAATAAGGGATTTATTCTCCCTAGTGTTTCTCCATGGTGAGCCCCTGTTCTTTTTGTTAAAAAGAAAGCTAGATCTATGAGGTTATGTATCGACTATAGGGAGATCAATGCTATAACAATAAAGAACAAGTATCCCCTATGTCGAATTGATGATTTATTTGACCAAATACATGGAGCTCAATACATTTCAAAGATTGACCTTCGATCTGGATACCATTAGTTGTGTGTGAAGAAGAAAGACATTCCGAAGACAGCATTTCAAACCAGGTACGGGCATTACGAGTTTACTGTAATGCCTTTTGGATTGACTAATGCACCCTCTATATTCATGGATCTGATGAATAGAGTTTTCAAGGAGTATCTCGATGATTTTTTGGTGGTATTTATTGATGATATCTTGGTATACTCCAAAAGCTATGAAGATCATGAAAATCACTTGCGCATTATCCTGAAGACTCTAAGAAGACATGAATTATATGGGATGTTTATCAAGTGTAAATTCTGGCCTCATGAGATTTCTTTTCTTGGACATATTGTCTCTAAAGATGGAATCTCTGTTGATCCTTCTAAGACCAAGGCAATCCAAGAATGGCCAGCACCTACGAGTATAACTGAGGTACGTAGTTTTATTGGTTTGGCAGGTTATTATCGATGATTCGTCCAGAATTTTTCCCGTTTGGCTAACCCATTAACAAATCTCACACGTAAAGGGGTTAAATTTGTTTGGACAAAAGAGTGTGAAGAATGTTTCGAAGAACTGAAGAGAAGAATAGTCAATGGTCCTATATTGACTCTACCATCGGGGAATGATGGGTTCATTATTTATAGTGATGCATCTAAGAAAGGACTTGGTTGTGTCCTTATGCAGAATGATAGGGTTATTGCCTATACATCACGACAGTTGAAAATTCATGAAAAAAACTATCCTACTAATGATCTCGAGTTAGCAGCTGTGATCTTTTCTTTGAAGATATGGAGGCACTACCTCTATGGTGAAAAATGTGAGATTTATACTGATCACAAGAGTTTGAAGTATATTTTCTCACAAAAAGAACTCATCATGAGGCAGAGGAGATGGCTTGAATTACTCAAAGATTATGATTGCACGATACACTACCACCCGGGGAAGGAAAACAAGGTGGCAGATGCTTTGAGCAGAAAAGATCATGGAGTTTTGAACAATATGAGAATTGAAAGGGATCCAATTTTCATGGATCTAGTAAAGATAGATGTCACGAACCAAATCTGGTCGCCGCCCAAACCGGCACCAAACCCAACCCATGACATGACCCGAAGGGCGTTCCCTATCCCCACGGGCTGGCACAAGTGCCCGGGTATCATTTATTTAGGTTTGGGAACGATTTACCCGAATATGAAGTCATAAACCATTAAAAACAATCAATAAACTGAATCTGAAAATTTATACCAAATGATGTTTAAACAAAAACCAGAATGGAATACATAGGTTTAGATTCAATACAAAAGGTCCAAAGACACAATGGAACAGAAACAAAACAGCCCCATGGACTCCACATGACAAGGGGTCATCACCCCCAAGTCATCTCCACTACTCCGCCCCAAGGATGAGGACTAACACCCTGAACCGCCATCACCCTTAGCCTTTCCTTTACCTGGGTCAAAAAAATGGTCTACTTACACCCAAGGGGTGTAAGTAGGGTGTGAGCCTAATCCCAATAGGATACCACCCTATGATTCCAAGGTGCATGCAATACAAGGTGAAAAAGCAAGCAGTTTTAATATGCAATTAAAAGCGGTGACAAATTCCACGAAATGAAACTTTAAATTGAAAACATTTTTCAAGATAAAACTTTCAGAATGTTAACACATTTAAATAGGGATATTAGATACTGCATTATAATTCTAAAGACACCTAAAAACAAGGGCAAATACCACACATCCACTGAGCAACAAAACTGGGAACACCCCTAGGCACTAGATAGTCTCAGGCCCCATGTACCTCGTACCTCAGTGTAATGTAACCATAGTAAAATCCTTTCTCATGCACGAGCCACTAGTAGGAAACATACCCATAACCTAGTGGTCCCCAATCATCATCCACATAGTTTAGTTAGAGTTGTCGTTATCCAAATGCTAAGTGAAACAGGGACAAAACCCATCCGGTCCACTAGCCGTACTAGTACAAATCCGCCCCACCTAGGTACCCGGGCTTCCCCCTTTGTGCTCAAACAATTTCAGGATTTAACACACATCCATTTTAATGTAAAACACCACTACTGGTCACATACACCAAATACAGTAGCTATCTCATTTTCTACCACTTAAAACACACAAGAAACTCTTTGAATTTGAATAAATCAATTTCACAAAATCTCGTGTAGTTTTGCACACAAAACCCCTTAAGAAACCCACTTGTACATGATGTTCACAATTGTAAGTTACCAAAACAGTAAATGCAGCCCAATAAATATCAATTAAAACAACAAATCAATTTATGGGCATCCTTATGTTAATCAAGAAGTGTTATCTTTGTAAAACCTTCATTTTCACACAAAAGTGGAACCAAAACTTCACTTTCTTTACAAGCACAATTAAAACTCATTATTTGCAACAATTACCAAAGGGGATAAACATTATAAACA
Organism: Viscum album; assembly: GCA_963277665.1. NCBI lineage: Eukaryota > Viridiplantae > Streptophyta > Magnoliopsida > Santalales > Viscaceae > Viscum > Viscum album. The sequence goes on from OY728147.1 coordinate 1,827,418,641, forward strand.
GTATTTTATGCCTTATTACAGATCAATAAAAACAACTAAGTATTTATAGGGCATCCCCAAATAAACAAACAAAACACTTCTTTGGAAAACCCCCAATTTCAAACCAAATTGGCATTTTAAATTCAATTGCAATGGAAACATCATTAGAACCAATTTTTGTAGCAATAATAAAATTATATAAATCTGAAAATATGATAAATACAGCATGCTAATACAAAAAGATTTCATCAACATTGGAATCACCGACCAAATCAAATGAAGCCATTGAATCCTTTGTGCGAAAACACAAACGCACCACCGCCGCACCTCAAGAAGGGTAGATCAAACCTAAAAATAGAAAATTGGACCAAGAAAACCCAAGGTTAAACCTTAGGTTAGATCCCCTACCCACTGGTCATTGTTCACTTCAATAAAAAGGGAGGAAACCCTAAAAAAATAGAATGAAACCCTAATTAATTTGAAAGGGGAAAAGAAATGGACAAACTTACTTGAGAAATCTAGAATGAATCTCCCAAAAACACTAGTATCTGAAATTTAAAACGGCCAAAACTCAGGATATGGTCTCACAAGAATTATTAGGTCATTTAGGAATTGGAATGGAGGGAAAATATTAATAATAGAAGGAGTTATAAAAGGATCCATTTACCTCTCCAAAATCTGGATGATTTCTGAAATCCAGAACGTTTCGACTATTTTCGCGACTCTATCGAGCTCCAAATTGTGGGAGGAGGGAATGGGGTCGCTCCTGGGATTCTTAGGGTCGACAGGGAGGTGGAATCACCGAAACATCCATTTTAATGAATAAGATATTAATAAATTAATAAAACAATTTAAAACTGGAAAATGGGCCTTCGGGTTGGCCCAATTCTCAAATAAAAACAAAAATCCCCCATGCTTATGGATTTATAAAAGCCCCAAATTTAAATTTGGGTTTAATATATCAGGGGCGAACAGTTAGGAGTTGTAATTAGTCAAAAATATTAAAAATTGAAAAAGTTATAAATGAATCAAAATTTATTTTTAAAACTGGAATTGGGCTCGCAGTTTGGCCCAATTCATGAAAACTCACCTATTCTCAATAAAACCTTTGGCAACCACCAAAACAAATCATGAGTGGAAAATAAATTTAAAATAACCCTAAAATAGGTTACGTACGTGACAATTCTCCCCACCTTGAAAACTTTCCGCCCCGGAAAGTCACAGCAAGGTCAAAGCAGCAACCAAACCCAACTGAGAAACCAATAGGTACACCCTTGCCAGGTTTCACCCCCAAAGGTCAAAACACCTCCAGTGATCAATGATGGAAAGAATACTGTCACAAACCAAACTTACACCACTTTCCTGAAACAATAAAGTACATTCAGGATTTATCCCAAATGAAAACTCCTCAAATACAATCTGAACAATACTCAATCAATTTACCCAAAAAAAACAACAACATTGAACAAGGTTACACTTCCCTACTATAACTAAACCATTGGAAACTCTCCAATATCAATGTTTACCCAATGAATATGTAGGTAGTTAGATATCTTCGAATGGTAATACCTACTTCCCAGACAATTCCAAAGAAAAAAAAATATGAGTTACTCGTATGAAGAGACACAAATGGGCTCCCCACCATAAGAGACAACTTAAATTGTTTTCCCGAGACAGAATCAAGACACTAATAGTGGGAGGCCCAAACATACTCTCTATTAAAAGGGATATAATTCCATTAAATGTTTATGAAGGAATATTCATGAAAATCATAGTGGGTCTCCCCACCATAAGAACTGACCATCTTAACCGACCAGCATGGGCCGACACAGAAAGACCAAAAAAGAAATCAAAGATTTAGGAAGGGCGCAGGATTAGTCTGCATGGTTTGGGAAACTGTGCACTAACTATGAATATAATTCTTTCTACATGGATTCCTAGCACACAACCACTACTAAAAATGCACAAACTATGTGCTCAACCATGACGAAACCATAGGTTTGAACTATTCCCATCTTTCATACTAAGGATAGGACTTTGTACAAGGGTTTAAATGGCCCTGGGATTTTCCTTGACTACGAGCCAGCTTCTCTCCGAGACCTATGGCTGGAGCTCAAATGATTGAAGCATCTTCGGCCTCGTAGTTAATATTTGGAAACCCACTGAATGAGAATTATTCTTTTCGGTGCCACCAAAAACTACACCGCAGTCCCAAATAAGTTTTCTAGACATAACACATTCCAAACTCACTTTACCTTATCCCGATATTTCACTGAAACAAGGGCTGAGAAGATACACACACATCACAACTCGTTTCTTCAGGTGAGAAACAATAGAAGTAAAGAACACCTACACTCACATTCCTCTAAAATAGATGATTTTGATGTTTTTCCAAGGGAGACATTTTCCCAACATAACAGGGACTCTCAGAGGATTTCACTACTTTCACCTATACAGTCAATCGAGTACATGACATCATAAGGCATCACCAAACATGACCATTTCAACTGATATAAACAATTCATGGAGAGGGACCTTATACAACATCCCCAAACAACACACAATTCTAGAAAGTGGCCACAATATCCTATCGTGACCATATTTCCCACACCGGTGGTTTAACATGAATTAATGCATCAAAGAAACTTTGAAGAACCCAAAGGTCCTCTTAGACACCATCGAGACACTCATCCACACTTACAACCAAAGAACACTTCCACCTTCGATGAATCATGAAACATTAGAAACTAAGGTTTCTTTCAACCTTCCACAATAACTTTACCACTACAAGAGGATCCAAAAATCAACGAAATGAATGGGTATAGACTCAATCAACCATGATCGATAAAATATTCCTTATATTGATCAACTGGAGGATTTTCCAATGGCGAAACAATATGGATTGCACTTCAGCTGTGCATTAACCCTTAATGGGGGCATACCTTATCCAATGAGAGAACCCAAGGACCCAACCAATCTGGTCCATTAGTCAAAACATGCCTCAAACCAGATCCAAACACATGAAGGGAACCACCGTAAAAGCATCCCAAAACATTTTTCAAAAGAGACCACTAATCGTCCCTATAACACAACTTACTGACCAAACCCAAACCCAAAACACAGTTCAAACAGGAGGGGTTCTTGGACTCAAAACATCCCACAACATCAACATTTTCCGAAAACACATAATATACACCATCCCAAAAAAAATCATCAAGAAATCATGTTTTTTTATTTAAAAACATTTCTTTGAAAACAAATGGTTCAGCGGTAAGCGCATCCACCAATGGTACCCCATGGGCCTTACACATGCATGTTTCTATGCCACACCAGGCACCCTCATCATTTCCATCCTGACACTCATCCAGTCATGTCATCAACCATCCCTCTTCCCATATAACCCCATGCATGTGGTTGCTCATGAAAATACCAAAGGTTAAAACAAAAATTCTTTCCACTTTTCAAAACCAAAATGGTCAACCAACACATCCTTTTTCTCAAAACCGCTAACCACGAGATCAAATTCCAACTCACATCTTACAAAACTTTTCAAAAATGCACAACCATTTAAAAAAAATAACTCACTTTCAATATATTCACATCAATTTCAAAACATCTCATTCCATTAAAACACTATTTTATTGTTTAGAAAACTCTATTGTAAACACTTTTCAAAACCAACTTCAATATAGTTCTTGCTTTCAAAAGAGGTGTAAAGACACCAATTTCCATTTCAAAACAATTCTAAAAATTCCATTCAACCATTTCATAAATCAATCCATTCATTATTTATTTGAAAATAATTTCAAAAAAACATTACGCTTCTTAAAACCAAGTCACCTTAAAACCAAAATGCCAAGATTTCAAAACTAAAGAACACTAGACAATGCGAGAGGAAACTAGTTTCAGTGGGTGACTTGGACATATGGTTGGCGGCCATATTCCAATGACTTCACTGTCACAGAGAGTGTTCTAGGGAATATCCCCGGCTCCACATGGCTTGCCAGACCCTGCGATCTCATTGAGACCATTAACCCAACTCTCTTTTCATTTCCCCTAATCATCATCAAACCAAGAAAACCCAAAGACATAGACAAATCCCAACTTCCCCTGGCGACTTGAATCCTGAAATGAGGTGTGGTGATCAAGCACACTACTCATAACCAGAATTCCATGTCCCAACAATCATAACTCTAGACTATCCTGACTATTTCCCAAATAACATGACTCAAATGGAGCGAACCTCCTCTGATACCATTTTGTCACGAACCAAATCTGGTCGCCGCCCAAACTGGCACCAAACCCAACCCGTGACATGACCCGAAGGGTGTTACTTATCCCCACAGGCTGGCACAAGTGCCCGGGTATCATTTATTTAGGTTTGGGAACGATTTACCCGAATATGAAGTCATAAACCATTAAAAACAATCAATAAACTGAATCTGAAAATTTATACCAAATGATGTTTAAACAAAAACCAGAATGGAATACATAGGTTTAGATTCAATACAAAAGGTCCAAAGACACAATGGAACAGAAACAAAATATCCCCATGGACTCCACATGACAAGGGGTCATCACCCCCAAGTCGTCTCCACTACTCCCCCCCAAGGATGAGGACTAACACCCTGAACCGCCATCACCCTTAGCCTTTCCTTTACCTGGGTAAAAAAAAGGGTCTACTTACACCCAAGGGGTGTAAGTAGGGTGTGAGCCTAATCCCAATAGGATACCCCCCTATGATTCCCAGGTGCATGCAATACAAGGTGAAAAAGCAAGCAGTTTTAATATGCAATTAAAAGCGGTGACAAATTCCACGAAATGAAACTTTAAATTGAAAAAATTTTCAAGATAAAACTATCAGAATGTTAACACATTTAAATAGGGATATTAGATACTGCATTATAATTCCAAAGACACCCAAAAACAAGGGCAAATACCACAAATCCACTGAGCAACAAAACCGGGAACACCCCTAGGCACTAGATAGTCTCAGGCCCCATGTACCTCGTACCTCAGTGTAATGTAACCATAGTAAAATCCTTTCTTGTGCACGAGCCACTAGTAGGGAACATACCCATAACCTAGTGGTCCCCAATCATCATCCACATAGTTTAGTTAGAGTTGTCTTTATCCAAATGCTAAGTGAAACAGGGACAAAACCCATCCGGTCCACTAGCCGTACTAGTACAAATCCGCCCCACCTAGGTACCCGAGCTTCCCCATTTGTGCTCAAACAATTTCAGGATTTAACACACATCCATTTTAATGTAAAACACCACTACTGGTCACATACACCAAATACAGTATCTATCTCATTTTCTACCACTTAAAACACACAACAAACTCTTTGAATTTGAATAAATCAATTTCACAAAATCTCGTGTAGTTTTGCACACAAAACCCCTTAAGAAACCCACTTGTACATGATATTCACAATTGTAAGTTACCAAAACAGTAAATGCAGCCCAATAAATATCAATTAAAACAACAAATCAATTTTTGGGCATCCTTATGTTAATCAAGAAGTGTTATCTTTGTAAAACCTTCATTTTCACACAAAAGTGGAACCAAAACTTCACTTTCTTTACAAGCACAATTAAAACTCATTATTTGCAGCAATTACCAAAGGGGATAAACATTATAAACAGTATTTTATGCCTTATTAGAGATCAATAAAAACAACTAAGTATTTATAGGGCATCCCCAAATAAACAAACAAAACACTTCTTTCGAAAACCCCCAATTTCACACCAAATTGGCATTTTAAATTCAATTGCAATGGAAACATCATTAGAACCAATTTTTGTAGCAATAATAAAATTATTTAAATCTGAAAATATGATAAATACAGCATGATAATACACAAAGATTGCATCAACATTTGAATCACCGACCAAATCAAATGAAGCCATTGAATCCTTTGTGCGAAAACACAAACGCACCACCGCCGCACCTCAAGAAGGGTAGATCAAACCTAAAAATAGAAAATTGGACCAAGAAAACCCAAGTTTAAACCTTAGGTTTGAACCCCTACCCACTGGTCATTGTTCACTTTAATAAAAAGGGAGAAAACCCTAAAAAAATAGAATGAAACCCTAATTAATTTGAAAGGGGAAAAGAAATGGACAAACTTACTTGACAAATCTAGAATGAATCTCCCAAAAACACTAGTATCTGAAATTTAAAACGGCCAAAACTCAGGCGATGGTCTCACAAGAATTATTAGGTCATTTAGGAATTGGAATGGAGGGAAAAGATTAAGAATAGAAGGAGTTATGAAAGGATCAATTTACCTCTCCAAAATCTGGACGATTTCTGAAATCCAGAGAGTTTCGACTATTTTCGCGACTCTATCGAGCACCAAATTGTGGGAGGAGGGCATGGGGTCGCGCCTGGGCTGTGTAGGGTCGATAGGGATGTGGAATCACCGAAAAATCCATTTTAATGAATAATCTATTAATAAATTAATGAAACAATTTAAAACTGGAAAATGGGCCTTCGGGTTGGCCCAATTCTCAAATAAAAACAAAAATCCCCCATGCTTATGGATTTATAAAATCCCCAAATTTAAATTTGGGGTTAATATATCAGGGGAGAACAATTAGGAGTTGGAATGAGTCAAAAATATTAAAAATTGAAAATGTTATAAATGAATCAAAATTTATTTTTAAAACTGGAATTGGGCTCGCAGTTTGGCCCAATTCATGAAAACTCACCTATTCTCAATAAAACCTTTGGAAACCACCAAAACAAATCATGAGTGGAAAATAAATTTAAAATAACCCTAAAATAGGTTACGTACATGACAATAGACATGGCAATAACCAGGGAAGGTGAAACATCAATGCTTTTTCAAATGGTTGCCAAACCATCTCTATGAGAAAGGATTAAGAGTTCTCAGACCGATGATGAAGAATTTCAAAAGAAGATTAAAGCTGTGAATTATGGGAGATTGAGAGACTTTGTGTATGAAAATGGAATTTTAAAATTCGGGAAGAGACTTTGTGTTCCCGATATACCTGATCTAAAAATGGAATTGCTGGATGATGCTCATAGTTACAATTTTTCTATACACCCTGGGAGAACCAAAGTGTATATAGATTTGAAGGAACATTTTTGGCGGGACAACATGAAGAGGTAGATTTCTGATTTTGTGTCAAGATGTATGGTTTTTCAACAAGTGAAAGCTGGAAGGCAATAGCCTGGAGGAGTCATGCAAACTCTTCCCATACCGGAGTGGAAATGGGACAATATTACGATGGACTTTGTCATGGGGCTACCAAAGACTCCTAGAAGGAACGATGCAATATGGGTTATTGTTGATCGTCTTACCAAGTCAGCACATTTTCTTGCTATAAGAGAAGATCTACCACTGGAATGTCTAGCAAGACTATATATTAATGAAGTTGTGAGACTTCATAGAGTACCCCTATCGATTGTTTCTGATCGTGATCCCCATTTTACTTCAAGATTCTGGAAGAGTCTTCAGAAATCCCTGGATACTGAACTTCATTTGAGTAATTCTTACCACCCTCAGACAGACGAACAATCAGAACGGACTATTCAAACCTTATAAGACATGTTGAGATCTTGCTCACTTGACTTTCAGGGTATGTGGGATCATTATTTACCTCGGGTAGAATTTTCCTATAACAATAGCTTCCATTCGAGTATTGAGATGGCACCATATGAAGCGTTATATGGAAAGAGATGTCACACACCAACCTGTTGGGATGACGTTGGTGAAAGAAAACTTGTAGGTCTAGAACTGGTGGAGGAAACGATAGAAAAGGTGAAGGTAATCCAAAATCACATCAAAGCAGCTCAAAGTAGGCAGAAGAGCTATGCCGATAATCGAAGAAAGGATTTGGAATTTCAAGTCAGTGATCATGTTTTCCTGAATGTATCTCCATGGAAGGGAGTCATACGTTTTGGTAAGTAAGGTAAACTGAGTCTCAGGTACATCGGACCTTTCTAAATTCTAGAACGAATTGGGGCTGTAGCTTACCGATTGACAATGCCGCCAAGTCTCTCCAAAGTTCACGATGTGTTCCACGTATCTCTGTTGAAGAAATACATGCCTGACCCAACGCATGTACTCACCTATGAGGAATTAGAACTGGAACCCGATCTGCCTTATTGTGAATATCCCATCAGGATTCTTGATACAAGAGAACAAGTACTGAGAAACCGGACGACCCGTATGGTAAACGTTTTGTGGAGAAACCATAAGACGGAAGAGGCAACGTGGGAACCCGAGGAACTTATGATGAAGAACCACCCGAGTCTTTTCAGGCGATAATATTCTAGAAATTTCGAGGAAGAAATTATTTAAAGGAGGGGAGAATGTAACACCCCAAGCCTCCATGGTACGCTTCTCTTTGAATAATGTGATAGCGTGTGTTTTACGCAACACCAAGTTCTAACACACCATAATCAATCAAACTTGCCATTATGAATAGTAATACCTAATTTTTGAAATTATATATATATATATTTTTAAAATTGACTTAATTTTTGGATTCGGAATATCGAATTTAGCCTAAGGTTTAATTTTGGTACTTTTCGGATAACTTTAATATTTTGATGAATAATGAAAATTACTAAATTTTAATTAAAAACAACTTTTTTAATCAAAATAATTAAAAGTGATAAATTATGAATTTGAGAATTTTAAAAGTATATTTAGAATATATTTTTACCATTTAATACAATGTTGGTCATTGGACATAATTTTACAATTAAACCAGACATAAACAAGTGTCAATCTTTTGATAGTTATTATCTCTTAAAAACACGCTTTTTGTTTTAACAATGGGAATTAATTTTAAATTAATTTCTTCCACTTCTGTGTTTTGAATTTGGAAAAATGGATTCAATATTTGGAATCGGGATGTTCAAATTGTGTAAATAGGTAACTTTTATTTTTAGACATTTTGAATAATCACTGCGGTAAATATTTTATTTACCATGGTTAAGGGTAAGTCCGGTAAATAAGGGTTAAAAATAATATTATAATAATACTAAATTACCCTATAACGTGTCCTAGCCTTATTGGCTGATACATGTTCGACCATAGGCATCTTTGGTTTGATTTTCGGACCCCGTGGAGCCACTTGTAGATGATAGGGACACTTAATTTTAATTAAGTTAAAATAAGTACAAAAATGACATAAACATATATATTTTAGAAAAACAATTTTTACATAGGGTTATATATGTTGTATTTTCAACTATAAATATTCATTAGAAAGATAAAACAATTTCATACATAATGATATTTTATTTATAATTTTTAGACTTTAAATAATTTTATTTATTTATGACACAATGATGATGCAGTAATTACCATAATAGTAAAAAATTAAAATAATTGATATTATAAATACACAAATAAATATAATTTGAGACTCTTTATGAATTACACTAATTTTAAAAGTTAATATTACATGTTAGGAATGATTTAATTAAATTTTTTCGAAGTAATAATTCTGTTATGAGTTTCTCAAAAATAAACTATTGAATAGTATCAAAATTGACATAAAAGAGTTTTTAAAACAAATATTATATTATTAATTGATCTTAAATTCCTAAAAATCTAAGGTTCGGCGAAGAGACTTATATCATGATAGGTGTATCATTAATGGACCACTTGGGGGTCTCTTGTATGTATATAGTAAGTTTATTAACCATATAATATAAAAATACAAAGAGACATTGTAAAAGTGAAACTAATTTACTTAGAGTTAATACTTAAAGATAAGGTTAATATAAGTACCCAAACCTGTCTATATTCTATTTTTTGAGTTGTTTTCGACCCATCCCCACCTTAAAATTTAAATAATCAACTTTGGAGCCATTATAAACCGAATATGAATTTATTATAAATTAATATTTATAACTTTTCCAAAGGTGCCTCTAACCCCTCTTATAAAAGGGCACTCCTCCTCTTCATTTCTTCACACCTTCAAAGCCTTTTGGGTCAGCCAAACTCTACCCAAATACTCTCCCAACTTTCCTCACTACAACCTAGAGGCCATAGTTTGATCATAAATCCAACCTAAGGAGCCATTTTGATCAAATCAAAAGGAAGAACCCGAAGAAGAGGTAATGATTTCACCACCCCTCTCCAAGTTCCTTTCTTCTTCCACATCTTCTTTATTTGTTATTACCATTCTAAAAAAATAACTCCAGTATCTTATATATACTGTGATGTTATTATAAATATGGTACAACCATATTCAGTATTCTATCCACCCTTTGAATAACAAGTCAACATACATGCGTACTGATGGCTTACCGTCTCCACGTCGTGGTGTAATTGTTATTCAATATATTATTATTTGGATGGGTATAATAATGATGTGTAACTAATGTAAATAATAAATATAACATGATAATTATTCTGTATATATGATATAATATCAAATTATATATTATTTTAATATCAAAAGAATGATATTGTCGCCCGTTCGTACGTACGGACTACCGTCTCCACGAACGCGATGAGATTCATTCTCCATCATATCCATTCAAGTATAATTATCATTTTATGATTTAAAAATTATGTTTAAAGAATTTATATCATTCTGGATATGAATAATATACAACCAATCCATTACAAACATGGATTATGTAACAAAACATATAAAAGAAAACGAGTAAGTTAACACCTGAAACAACGATAATACTGAGATATTATTAACAAAGAAATGTTAAAAGATCATATATGATATCATATGAATGCATATGATTCTTGTATAATTTAATAACAATTATTTCACTATTATACAGGAGGTTAACCTACCCCAACCAAGGAAAAGTACAAGGTAAGGGTTATTTCACAATCTCTTCATTATCTGAGGTTGTTTATACGTAATAATCTACTGGGATCTCTTTATCATCCACATCCATGTTTCTTAAAAATGTATTTCAAAACATTTTTACTATTTAAAAGAATATGGGATAAGGTCATTTATACCCTTGCTTTACTTTTTATAAGAGTTTTTTAAAGGAATCTTTCCGTCGTTTTCCAAACAAGGTGCTTTTAACCTTTTCGACAGAATTAAGGTAAGAATGTTTTTTTAACTTATACGGCGGGTGCGACTATTTTTCGCCGTTATAAAATCGTCAAAGCTTCCCTTACAGGCTTATAAGAATACTTTCAAAGAAAATGTTTCATTTTATATGACTCTTAAATGATTTCAAAATAAAAAGTGATATTTCTCTAAAAAGAGTTTTGATTTCATCTATGTCAACATCCTTTGATGGATTTTAGGCTTATTTGGAGATGATTTATTATGAAACAAAACTTCCATATTGTATTGAAGGTTTTGTGATATGTTTGACTATGGATATGTTATTTTCATGGTTTATGGATGAAGTATTTACATTTCGAATGATAGTTTTAATACGAATGTTTATGTTATGTTTAAACCTTTTCATATGGGAATGCATTGGACATAATATGTGATGGGTGGAGCCCGCTATAGCTCCTCGATGCATCAGTAGGTCTCATGAGACAAACTACTGTCTTGGCATAAGGCCTTGGAAAAATCGTATTTGTAGTCTTGGCACGAGGCCTTGGCTATGTGGTTATGATAGTCTTGCATTATGCATTCCATCATTATGAAAGTGGTTATTGATATTACATGTGATTATTCGATTAATAGAATATCCATGTGAATAAGTAAATGACATTATTTAATTTTACTTTTTCCATACCATGTTGAAGTTGAAGTTTAAAAGGCTTTTTTTTAGTTATACATTTCCTTAAATGTTTATGCTTATTTTTGAAAGTTTCTGCTTTATTGTTTTCCTTACTGGGTATTTGAGCTCACCCCTTTTCTATGTTTTATTTTTCCCAGGATGTGAAGATGTAAGTTATGAATGACCTACAGGGATAGTATGTGGGGATATGAGTGTGGAATATGGAGACTATGTTGTTGTAGTAGTTTTTCACTTTATGATGTAATGTAAAACTTTATGAATATATCTAGTGTTTCAAGGCTACTAAACCAATCGGTCTTTCAAGATTTGATCTTTCTTGGGATCATGCCAATGTTATATAATAATGCACTGACTCTGGGTAACTGGGGTCGGGGTGTTACACTATGTATTGAGTATGGTAGGAATATATCAAAAATAACTTGGAGGAAATCTTTGTCTTATTATTAGGGATATCCTCAATTATTTTAGAATAACTATGAATATATTATTGATATATGGATGATATGAGAAGATGTTTATCATGATTTATACTAATTATAGTTTTATAATATTTCATAATGGTATATAGTCATAATTAGGATATATGTTCTATCTTAATGTAGGAGTTGTGAGTTAGAAGAGTTCAAAGAATCCAATTTTCACTGATTCTACAATGGAGTCTTAGTATATAGTTCCATATAATATAGCTAAGATAACCGTTTGGATATGAAACTTTGTCTAAATATTAATGTGTCACGAAGAAAAGAATACACTAACTAATTGTATTGTGATAATACTACAGTAGTGGTTCTTGAAAAAGAGACAAAGTCACACAAACAGACCAATAAAAACTCCAGAAGTATCTCATATTGGGGGATTTTTATTAGAGGGGTAAACTTTTAGTAAGTATAGTTCCAACCAAATACAATTTTGTAGAAAACTTGAATAAAGTCATATATTGAAAGAAACATGAGTATCATGTGAGAAATAATGGACTTATGGTTGTTAATAGATGAATATAGTGTAAGTGGGAGTCTGTTGGAGTTGTTTCCCTAGAACCAACTTATTAATACATTATAATAACATGTGTTCATTGTTTTGAATATTAATAAAATCCTTATCCCATCATGATTGTTCATATATGTAACACTATATATGATAATTTCCTCATTGTAGCAGTCTCATTTAAAGATCATAACAGTCCCCCACTATGATGAGAACCCATAAGTTCCCTGATGATATTGTTAAATATATTTTCTATAAATGGATGAAATCATTTTAGGGACAAAATTATACAGGGTATCGGGGTTGGAGAATCATAGGACTTTGATTCATCTTCTCATGGTGTAGGCAGTTTTTAATATCCAATGTATGATATTATGATAACAACACACAATAGTAGAAAATCTATATTTATACATTTCATTGGATGTTCCAATATGCATACGTGTTTATCAATCCTTAGACATTAAATTTATTATTAATGTGTATTATAATTCACTTACATTTATGTATTAATAAAAACTCTGATTACATATGTTCACATCAAAGTAGGATACATTGCGTTCATCACGAGTAATATTTCAGTAATGAATAATGAAATAAAGGATTTATTTATTTTGTTGTTTAAAGGAAGTTGATATCTTAGTCCCTTTGATGGAAATTATACAAACTAAATAAATCCATTTCTATGTTTTTTAAAATAATCTTCTATTTCAATAAAGTCGAAGAAAGAGACATCGAGCACACAGTCTGATGGCACCAAAATTAAAATGGTTTATTGAATATACCATGATTAATGGATTATATTACACAATAAGCAGAAATATGAGCTATTTTATCATTGTGATATTAACTTATTTCTCTATGGGTTCCATGGTGTGTTTCTAGATGCTAAACTTGGACCTTAGGCTTCTTCACATAGCACCATTGAGAAAGAGGCCTAGATAATCACACACTAAGTGTATCCAAACTCTTAGTTAAATAATATATTATCAGTTATTATTAAAAAATATCAATAAATATTATTACCATATGAGGTTTAATAATTATTCATGTTTTCTGGATTGAATATATTACATCACCTGTTATTTGAAAGAATATATTGGTTTTCAGAATATATAATAAATATTTCTTTTATATTTAGTGGATATAATATTTATTTATTTATTAGATAATAATGAAGTGTTATTTATTTTTTAAATAAATATTCATTATTCATGGACTGATATATATTGTGGAGGAATGACCAACTAAGTAAAATGTTCTAATAAGAAATAATATATATTAAATATTATTTAAATAAATAATATTTATTTTAATTTGTGTGTTTACCGAATTTCACAAAGTAATAATAATAATATTTTTATTATAGACATGGGGTTTCTCATAATAAATATGGAAGCACATCCTAAAGTACCAAATAAATTAGTGGTCTTTATAGACTAGATACATAAATGATTCCCATATCACATTTGAAAAAATATATTGAAACCAAATTTTTTTAGAATAAAATTATTCCCTCTAAGATACCCTTGCATATAAATCATAGTAAATTTGATGGATATATATGAAAGGAACCAAAATAAGGGTGAGGTCAAATGCCCAATAAGGTTAATTACAATAAAAGATATCAATAATTAATAAATATATTCATGAAAAATGTAAATAACTAAAATCACATTCCATTGATATAATTTTACAAGAATAACCAATATGAAAATTTAAATAACAGAAAAAAATTCATTCAATCAATAACATGACTATTGAAACTAGATAAGGAATAATAAATATGATGTAGTAAATAAATGAAAACACATTAATAAATAACATGACTATCATAACAGGATAATACATAGTCATTATCACAAGTTAAATAATAGAAAATACATTCAATTTAATAAATAACATGAACATATTAACCTAATAAGGTATAATAAATATTAAAAGTTAAATAACTTAAAACACATGCCATTTAATAATTAAACTGAGAATTAAATTCATTTAGAGGTAATATCATTTCAAAAATATCAAAGATAATGATATATGAATTCTTGATGATGTAAATGATTAATTAGTGGATTTAAATGTTTTTAAGAACAAGAAATATGTACTAGTAAAACATTTCACAAGATGGTATAAAAATATATGTAGTACCCCATTTAATGCTAACTTTCTGATTTACCTCATGATACTATGAGTGCATTGATGGTCTATATAATTTTGGGCCCCACTCATCATTTCAGGTCCAAATAATTCCCCACATATCAAACGATCAATATATTTCATTAATAAGTGTTCTTTATCAACAAATATCTATATTTAGTAAAGATACATATTTATCAATACTTCCAAGTCAATTAAATTACTTTCAATGTTAACCCCATATGAAAAAATGGTATTAAATTTAGGAAATAATCATATTCATGATAAAAATAATATATACATTTAGTATATGTACCATATGTAAAGATAATATATATATTTTAGTAAATAATCATATCCATGATACATATAATATGGATATTTAATATAATTGAATGGTACAATGATAACTAGAAAGTGAATGTTTCAAAGGAAAGATAATGACAAGAAAAAATTAAATCGAAAAAGTGAATTTTAGTAATTTATTTGGTAAAAATGATCATAAACCATCCAAATAAATAATAAGGATGATACCAATACAACATATCCCTAGTGGATCTTATGTTTAACAAATTGATGATGCCAATGACGAATAGAAATACCATTAAGATGTCATTAAATATATTCTCAAGGAAAATAACTTTTTTAATTTAAAAAAAATTCTAAAACTAAATTTTCACAAAAATATTTTGTCAATAAATTTATTTTAAAATAACCTTTTAAACATAGTAAGTGTTATAAAATTTAGTGTTCATGAAGGTAGGATATTTCATACATGATGCGAATTTTAAAACGAAGATTCCTTTCACATTTTTAGAAAAACCCAAACATACCTTGTTTTGGAAATAACATGAATATTACTTTAATTTATTTTATAAGAAAAAATGGGTAAAAATTTATTTAATAAATTTAATGGAATATTCTAAAAATAATTCATATTATTTTTAGAAAATAATGTTTTGGAAGAAAATAGATTTCTGACCAAAGAGAGAATTTAAGTATAGTGTTCTTAAAAAAATTTATCAATTATTTTCAGTAATAATGAGATTATTAAATGTTATTTTTAGTTCAAAATATATGGAATAACTATATGGGAATAAAAATATATGGTTTTATTAGATAATGATCAAATTAATTCTTTCAACAGAAAAACAATCTCAATTAGAATGATATTGTGAAATAAACCCAAAAAATGATCATAAATTTGGTATGAGAATTAATAAATGAATCAATTATGTGTATTAAATATAAATCCACATAAAAAATAAGGAATAAATCTTAATTTAATTAAAATTAATTATAAAAACAATATTATATTATCGAGGATGATGAAGAAGTAATATAACCCCATGAAAATAAATTTAGTAAAAGAATTCTTTCCTATTTGTTAATTTTTAAGTCAAATAAACTTGGATAAAATAATTCAAATTAAAACTTAAAATACAATGAATTATTAATTAATCATGATAATACATATTAAGGGGTCAGTATTTACACCATATAAAAAAATTAGGTTCACTAAACCAAATATTCCTCAATGAAGGGAAATTGAGATGAACTCCCTTACATCACGTTTCCTTTTGGTTGAACATAATTTAAACTCATTTAAAATGGTTTTATTCTTGTTAATTAATTTTAAAATAACCATATTAATATTTATTATATTACATATCACCCTTTTATAAAACTGTACTTCCCTTTTTCTTATAATATTTCATTGTTTTCACTATTTTCGGTGTTAATTTCATTGTTTTATCATAAATATTTTGTCATACTAGTTTGGGTTAATGTGTATAGGATATAGATTAATCATATAAAGAATTACATTAATGTTTCAAATATTACATTTTATCATTTATACATTTTTAGAAACATTCTTTTAGGTTTTAACTATATAATAAATTACATCGCTTTGTAGATATTGTAGTTCGTACATATGCACGAGCGACGACATCATTATATCAATGGAGGAAACTCATAGGAAGTGGGTGATATATTAATTTTAAATAATCAATATCATGTCACATATATCACATAAATTCATTAAATTTATCCTTATTTACTTCTAAGAAATGAACTAGTGAAAAACAAATCACACAGCTTAGTGTGGTGTTAGTCCTTCGTACACACGAACAACCTTAAAATAACTTAGAAGACATGGAAATTAAAAATATATATGTAATATTTTAAGTAATTAAATATTTTAATACCTTAAATATCATATAAATATGTAAAATACATCATTATATTCACCATTTAATGGTGGCTGTGGAAAACAAGTTACATCGGTTCGCGAGACGAGAGTCTACTAGACACACGATCGATTATTTCATTTCCCATTTGACAGAAGAGGAGATGGATAAATATTATTCCACAAAAATAATAACATATTAGTAAATTAAATATACTTTTGTTATTATATTTGTAGATATAAAACAAAAATAAAGGTATAAAATGAAGAAAGGATGTGAAAAATATTTGTTTAGACAATTACATTCTCTAAGAGAAACCTCCTTTGTATCTCCTCTTAAGGTTCATTGGGATTGTATTTTTGGAGGAAAATAATCGCTCTAATTATATTAGAGATGTTTTAGAGATATTTTTGTAGGTTTAGTAGAGATAAATGTATTGGGTGGTGTGAATATGTGAATAGAGAGAGTGCCATTTTATATGTGGGGAAAGAAAACCATCTTGGAAAATAATTGGGAATTTCTGAAAAGAATCCAAAATGATAAAGTAATTCATATGAAAAGTTCTTACAAATAACCTTAGGTTTGAATTATTTTATTTTAAAATGGATATATATGTATTCAATAATATTTTTACTTGTTGGTATGTCATTTTAACCCTTATCTTATTAGTTTAACCATCAGTAAATCGATTTTTACCTTAACTCTAGTAAATAATTTTTAATTTTTTTAATATTAATTATGGTCAAGAATTAATTTCTCCTTATTATATAATATAAATTATTATTTTTAAAAATATTTAATCTATTTTTATAAATTCCATTAATAAAATCAGCCTAAATAAATTTAAAATTAATCCCACGGAAGCAATGAGAAAGCGGGTTTTGAAAGATAAAATGTTCTAAATTTTACATAGTTTCTATATCAAAATTCAACATTAAAATAATTAAAATGATATAAATTGGTTTAATAGATATATAATTCAAGTAAGTCTACTTGGAAACCAATTATAAATATATCTTAACTTTGGGAAATATTAAATTTAAAAATATGATTTCAATAAAAATATGCCTTTTTCACTATTTGTTGAAGATGAAACTTTTATGAAAAAAATCAAAGAACATACACTATATTAATTTTGAGTAGAATATTTAAAAAATTAATTTAATTTTATTATATAATTTCTTAAAAATGAAGAAAATTAATTTTAAATAATGTCCACATAGTGCGACTAACTGCCATTTTGAAAAAATTTTGTGTTTTATAATACATTTCTTTTATTTTAAATTAATGTTATTTTATTTATAATCAATAGATAACAATATCCCCCAAGGGCCTAGTTGTAACACAATAAGATTTTGTTATTTTTTTCAAGTTAACTGAATCTTTTTTAACATTTTTCATTTCATGAAACACTAAATTTATTTTCACTTTCTTTATATGCAAGGCCCTTATTAATCTTGTTCTACACCCAAAACTTAAATTAGCTTGTAGTACACACAACATTGAGTTAGAATGAGGTACCTGTAAAACCATGTTTTACCGCCTTTTAATGACACACTTATTTTTAAAACTAATGTTTTAAAATTTTATGAATTTTATGTGTAAAAATAATAATCATCTTACTTAAAAATGTTGAAATTAGATTATGGTGAATTTTTAGGATTTTTTTGAGAAACTTTATTTTTCTTTATGAATAGTGAAAATACACTATTTTTGTTAAAAATCACCACTTCGTTTAAATAATTACTAATGTTAAATAATAATATGAATGTGTTTATGAACTCAATAGATCAATTATAAATATATTAATCCAATTCAAGTCCTTGTAATCATTTTTATATTGAAATTAGATATAAAAAATTATTTGATCTTTTATACATTGTTTACTTTAAAAAACTCATTTTCTCACCTCTTCTGTAGGATTAGCGTTAAAGTTAAATTTCCCACTTATGTGATTTTAATTATAAAAAAAAAGAAATTCAAAATTTTAAAATAATAAAAATTATGGTATAATAAGATCAACTTAATTTTTTGAACAAAAATATTAGTGAAAGTGATTAAAATTAACTACATGGATTAAGAAAAAATCAAGCCTAATAATAGAATAAAACTTAATCTTAAGGACAAAAATGGCGTGTAATTTTTTTAAAGAAAACTGACTGATACTAATTTTACCATATCCTCTATTTATTTATAATTTTATGTGTTATTAGTATATTTTTAAATGGAAGTACCTATATAAAAAAATTATTTAAGAAAAAAAGGAAAAAAGGGAACTTTCCTTTCCTTTAATATTTATAAAACATTGAGATATTTAAAAAACATCATATTTTCAATTATAAATATATTTTTAAAATATAAATGGGTTATTTTTATCATAAAAATTAATAATTATTTTTTAAAGATGATTTATTCAACTAAAATTGTTAAAAAACACCAATGTAGTAATAATTTATTTAATTTTTAACTAAAATTAATGATATTATAAATATTAAAAGTGAATTAAATTGATTCAATAATTATATAAAATTATTTTTATATGAATATATAATATTAAACATCTTTAAAATAATATATTTTCATTTCAATATATTTTTGATATTTTAAAATTAAAATTAAATAAATAATGTCAAAACTGACATTAATGTTATTTTATAATAAATGATATTTTATTAAATGATTTAATTTAATAAAAATAATATATTCTCCCAAGTTATTTTTAAGTGTTAATAAATATTAAATATGGTATATTAATGGACCAATTTATATTTTATAATTAATATATTGACCCATAGATTGCAAAAACATTTTTAGGCGAGTCCATGTTTAAGTAGTATTTTTTGCGCGTCACAAGCGCTTGCTTTTAAATTAATTTCCAAAAAATATGAGATTTTTATTTTGTAAATTTGGTATCATATTTTAAATCAAGTGTCGCTATATTTTTCAAAACAAATTTCACTTTAATTTAGTCTTAATAGATAAAATACATAGCTTAGAAAACTAGTGTCTTTAATAAAAACTGAAATAATAAAATTGGGGAAACTTAGAAGCTAAGGAAACAAATTATTAAAATGAACGTATTTTTTTATGGAGGAGGTTTTTATAGACCATTATTCCCCATAATTACATTATTTTTCCTTTTTTGAGGCCTACAAGGTAAGGTATACCTCCGATTAATGAATACCTTTTGGTATTTACAGGAGTACCACTTCCCTTCCACTATAAAAAGGCATGCACTCTCCCACTTCCCCAAACCACTAAAAACACTTAGGTTCGGCCAAGATCTTCCCAACACACTTCTAAAAAATCATAACTTCTTTTTTGAAGCCTCAATTTATATATAATTCAATACAAGGAATCCCTTTTGTGAAACCCAAAAGAAGCTACCCAAAGGAGAGGTAACATCCTCCCTCGAGCCCTTTATCTTATTTCATTCTCCCCAACCCCTCAACTCTCCTTATCACATTATTATACTAAAAAAAATCCTATATATAATTATATATTTTTATTATAAGGGTTATAAAATCACTTACAACAAATTATATCTAATTAGTAAAAAAAT
Source organism: Viscum album (assembly GCA_963277665.1). Taxonomy (NCBI): domain Eukaryota; kingdom Viridiplantae; phylum Streptophyta; class Magnoliopsida; order Santalales; family Viscaceae; genus Viscum; species Viscum album. Next base: position 1,827,439,230 of record OY728147.1, read on the forward strand.
TACTGTTTTTTGTGTACGGTGAACCACCGTTCAAAAAAAATGATGATTATTCATTTTTTTCTTTACCACCTTTTAGGGTTGTGAATTATGATGAACACAATATTTTTATATTTTCTATATATAATAAATATATTTTTTTAAATTTTTTTATTTATTTTAAATAATATATCTTTATACTTTTCATTTTGTGTAAATATAATAATTTCGTTTGAGGAAGTGTGGACTACCACACCCTTAAAGAAATGGGATTAGTTCACACACTACCTGAAATGTATTAAACATGGTTTTAGTGAATTGATATGATATATATGAAATAATAAATATAATTTAATTTTATTATATACACATATACATATATTTCATCTTCTTTCATTCTTTCGAAACAATAATAAGATAGAAACAATATTCATTCGTACGTACGACCTACCGTGTCAATGAATGGTATATTCCATTTTATACATGTATATCATATATATTATTATAATATATATTTAATTAAAATAAATTAATTTTATTTATGATTTATATTCATCATATTGCGATATATGTATAAGGACCAAATATATAACAAATCAATACACATGCGAAAAACAAGGAGAACATTACCTAGAGCACAACCTAATCATGAAATTGTTAACAAGAGGGTAATATAGAATCATAATAAAAAATATGGTATTAGATATAAGAATATGGTTCTGTGATATATTTATAATAAACATATATTTATTATACATGAAATTTGTATGAGTCTGATGTGGGTCAAGACTCAAGGAAATAAAATTTCATCTCATATTTTATTTCCATATGATTGATGCTTTATTTACCACCGATTCCTTTTGTATGGTGTGTAAATAAAACATTGATTAATTATAAGATTATTATTCTTAAATTTAATAGTACTTATAAATCGTTTTTATGAAATTAATTTTGTAGGGTGTATGTTTCAAGATTTACCAAATCGGTAAAGTAATTTTGTCTTTATTTTCCTTCTTTGAGACACATGCCATGTTTTGCGCCGATATTTTTAGATGAGGTATGCCTACTACCTCTGAATTGTTATATCAAGAATATAATTATTTTATTGAAATTTTAAGAATAATTTAATGTAATTTCCGAAATTTGGAGTGTGTTTAAATATTACCAAGTTTTAAGAGTTTATTGAAACAATATCATCACCTTTCGAGATTGTTTATGTTTATGCTTCCTTTGATGAAATACTATGATATTTATCTCAAGAATACTCCTGAATTTTAATATCCTTGGGTTATTGATGATATTTTAATGTATTTGTACCATTTGTACACTCTTGGTACATAATATATTTAAGAAGTTATTTTTAAGAAATCCCAACTTTACCTCTCTCTTCGGTCAGAAATCTATGTTCTTTCAATCCAAGTTTTCTAAAAATGTTCTCCAGATTTATTTATATTTGGTCAAATTTTTTTCAAAGAAAATTTCTTAAATTTTTTAAAGTATATTTTATAACTTTTAAGGGAAAATATTTTTCAAAAACATTTCACATTTCTTTTATATGTTTTCAAGTAAAATCATTTTTAAAATGTTTTTATGTTTCTTTCATAATTTTTCTAGGAAAATATTTTTTAAAATGTTTTCAAGTTTCTTTTTTATGTTTTCAAGGAAAATATTTTTCAAATTTTCTTAAATTTTTTATATGTTTTCAAGGAAAATGGTTTTCAAAATGTTTTCAAGAATAGTTCTTATGTTTTGAAAGTAGTATAAAAGAAAAAGTCTTTGAAATTGTTTTGAAACTTATTTTATATTTTTGCATAAAAAAGTTTTCAAAATGATTTCAATACATTATTATATGTTTATAATTTATGTTTAATGAATACGGTTGCCAAAATGTTTTCGATGCTTTCCTTTTAATTTCAGCAGTTTATTTTCATGTTTTTTTTTCAAAAAGTTTTATGTTTTAAAGAGCCTATTTTTATGAAGAAATGATATTTTACTCATGAAATGTTTTCTAAATATATTTCCAAGATTATTTTCTGTCTAAGATTACATCCATTGATGTAACTTATTCTTTTCTAGAGAATGATCCAAATGTTCCATTAATATTATTTATCTGAATGTTTTAAGTTTTTTTATCATGATGTTTATGAAAACAATTTATTTTTCACGGTGTGTATGTTTATGAAACCCATTCCTCTTCCACAAGTTATATTCCTATGAAATATGTTTCAATTAAAAGGGTTATACCATGATAAATTATTATGAACCCCTCTTCTTTTCATAGGTTATTTTAGGATGAAAATATTATGAAACCAATATATTATCCATAGGTTATGGTATGCTTAAATGTTTATGATATCTATTTAATTTTGCAGATTATTACAGGATGTTTATAAATTCCCTCTCTTTTTATGGGTCATGATATGATGAATGTTTTATTATCTTGTGGAAAAAGTATGAATGATTTCATTATGTCATTGGTGGGAACTATATTTCACTCTAATTAATTGGGTAAATATTTAAATCTCATGAGATAATGATGTGAATCAAGTAAATGGGCTCGATCCACTATATGAAGAAGGGGAAACCCGATCCGTTACACGTAAAGAACTGTGACTGGGAATGATCGTGAGTCCCACCTAGTAGTTTTAGTCACCCAGATGATGGAATATGTGGAAAAAAATACATTATTGGAAAATGGGGAAACTATATCACTTACAAGTAAAGGACTATGACTGAGGATGGTGGTGTGTCATGCCCAGTAGGTGTAGTTTCAATGAAGTTCCCAAATAAGTTCAAGAAAGGTATATTAACTTATAGTGAATTATATCACATGTTTATGTCTACCAAATTCCATGTATTATTCCTATGAAATGATTTCATGGATTATTTTATTTATTCACTTATGATTCATGTCTTATAAACTGCAAAATTTTATTCCACGACTCATATTTCTGATATGATGATATGAAGGGTATGATCTTCTAATGTTATGATCACGTTCTTATATACTATTCTCTCTTTTATTCTTACATTGCTACATTGTTTACCCTTAATGAGCATATTATCTAAAACTTTTTTTATGTTTACATCCCCACTTTACTAAAATATATATTATGTTTGTTTTGTCTATGAAGGGTTTTAGTTAATAATTACCTAGTGGGAGATAATGTAACTCATTTATGTACTAGTGTTTATGATTCAATGTTTCCAAAATCACTAAGATAATACGGTCTTTGGGAGTTTATTTTTTTAATGTTATAAGTATTCCATAAAAGTGATGTAATGTCTATGTATGTTTAACATTAGTTCGTTATACTAGCCTAGTGCCAAAGGGCCCATGGGGTGTCTGGGAGGTGTTGGGTTCTTGTCTCCTTATCTTCATGCATGTGTGTGTTTATGTGCTTCTTTTTAACTTTGTATTTCCCTTCCCCAACCGTTTTTATTAGAAAATAATAATTTCCAAAAATTACTTATTTCTATTCATACCCACAAATTAATTAGATGGGTTATAATAATACACTATATTATATTTCATTTAGATATAGGATTGTGTGTTCTGAAAACCATCAAAGATATTAAATTAAATGAAATATATTTTTGGGGGTTATTTAATCTCAATATTTCACATAACATATTCTATCTAATAAAATTTTATTCATTTGTAATTTATTGTTTTTACAGAATGGATCATATTGAATCTTTATATGTTTAACCATGTCGGTCTCCACCATTTTGGACCAAGGTGGGTGTAAACTCTCTATTGGGACTAAGTATTATTTAAAAGATAAAAAGTATGATCTAGACTATTCTATAGTGATTAGCGATGGCATAGAACATGTATAAGTAGTATTATAATCAATGGTGACATCCATTTGAGTTATTAGTTTGTAATTGGGTGTTTTTATTATTGTCACCCCTTTTAGGTCACCAATTACTTGGGAAATATAGAAATATTTCTTTCATATATGTGGGAACTTTTATAGTCACTATAAGGATTTTGGAGGTGGGGTATCAACTATCATGACCTCCTTAGTTGCGGTCAATTCAAAACAGGTTCAACATTTCTCAATTAAAGAGGCACTACCATTATCTCTCCTATAATTTAAATTGGAAATATCTTTATTTGGAGATAGATATTTTTATAATTATCCATCCAATTCATATTGGTGACTTCTGAGATAATGGGAGGCATGATAGATCTATCTCATTGGCCCATACGTTTTGAAAATGTGGGTGAAATTATAATGATACTTAGGAGTTTAAATATTTCAAGAGGGAGTAGTGGCCTCACCTCCTTACTGATCACCCATATTTAAGATAACCTTCTATTAGAATAGGTGGCTTGTTTTGGATGACTATCAAACCCATAGTATCATTTTTTGGTATAAATTTTTTTATTAAATTAATTTTTTACTCTATTTTATTTTCATGTCTTTACTTTTGAAATTTGAAAAAATGGGGGACAATGAAAGTTGCATGGTTAGAAAATTATTAGAGTTATCCTTGTAGAAATAATTTAAATTCTAAAGTTCCTTATAAGTGGTAAATTAAAATGTTTGGAACACAATTATTTAACTATTTAGAAAACTAGTCAGGTTTCCTAGGTAATTTGTTCCATATTTATGGGTGGATTTTTTTTCAAACAATGCAATCTTACAATGTTGCACGTCCACACACATTTTTATATTTTTTGAAATTTGTAAACTATAGTAACCCCATTTTAACACTAACTCCCCCATTTTTACTCAAATAAATATCCATCTAGCCATATAAAAAATAAACCCTCCTTTCCCCCCATTTTCCTCATATTTCAAGTGGTACATGGCATGAATTCTTCTTGAAATCACATGGTATTTGATTAATTTCATATTTCCAAGTTATCCTCCAAATATTATCATGGATTTCTATCAACCCTAAAGCTATAGTGGCCCATGATTTCCCTTGTCCAATAATTATGGTTGGGGTTTTGGTTTTAAGGTAGTCCCCTTTCATTATAAAGTAACACTCTCCCCTTTTTAATTGGATTCTCCCTATTGACTAGGGTTTTTGTTAGGTAATGGTAGGTGGTTTATTAATTATTTTTTTTATGAACCTAAAATTATAGATTATCTATAAATAATGTTTTAAAATATTTTAAAGGATGTTTCATGATTATTTAAATCTATTATATATATATATTATGAATGTTTTTAAATCATTATGCTATAATATTAGTAACTAAAATGGGATGAAATCCATGTTATTGCTTGGTTTTGAGTGCTACTAGTATTTTTCTTGATAAAATTCCCCATTGAAATTATTTCATTGAATAATTTAATCTTCATGAAGGGGTAATAACACATGGGATCCTAGGTAATTAGTTTGGAGGACTTGGAAAATCACATATAGTATTGAAAGGACCTACCTATCACTTTATGGATTCTAAAACACAAACTATACACTATGATGATATATAAAAAGTGTTACTTGTTTGGGTGGTCCCTTATCTCAACGACTTGATAGTACTCACCCCAAAAGAGACACTTAATTGATTATTATTGGTTTTATCATTTATTTGTATGAAGATCCTAAATTTTCAAGACCATAGATACCTCAAATATTCCACATTGTACTAGCTTATAATTGATGATTTATCTAAATAAAATTATATATTTTATACTATTATAAAACCTCCACAAGAATATATCTTCCTTAAACTATTAAAAACACATTTTTATATTTTATATTTTTAAAATGACATGATTAGTTTTTTTACAATGATCTCTTATCAAACTCCTTATGGGATCCCACTGGGCTAGCTGTTGTCACACCATACATATAACCTATGGGTGTATGTAGACCCTGTTATGATATATATAGGTAAAGGAAAGATTTCACTAGTTGGTAGTAGTTATTAACTGTAGAAGATAATTGTTCTATGTTGGTGACATGGTGGGATTTATCCCTAGTGTTACATAAATATAATTGTTGTTTATGAATTTTATTGGTTCATTTTTTTGTATCATATTCCCATATCATATATTCAATTCCCCATCTAATAATACTTTTTATATGAGTTTTCATGAATATCCTTTTGATTATGATATGAATTTTATATTTTGTCAACTTCTATGTTGTTAGTAGTTCCTTGAGATTTTACCAACATATCTTATTATCATTTCATTAATATTTTAGTTTCATTTAATTAAGATTATGAGTTTCCATGTTATGTATTGGTCATTTCTGAACCTTATTTTGGATTTATTTGATTTCTTTATATAGCAAAAAAATTCCCAAAGTCAGTTCTTAATGCCCATACACTTGTTTATAGCTTACGAGGATCAAAAATTACCTTTAGACCATACCACATGCTGACATGTGTGTATAGGACAGGGGTATCCTGGGTTGGCAGGTGACATTATTTAAATCATAAAATTAAAATAATTATTTAGTTAATTTACAATAATATTACTAAATATTTTAAAATAATTAAACATAGATCATGGTTTTTTAATAATAACCATGAACATTTTACTTGATTAACTAATCACAATAGTACAAAAACCCCCAATTGGAATTATATTTTGTGTAAAATTAAGGGAACTTTGAAATGTTTGCACTGATCATGAATCTCATTAATATTCATAAAACAATTGTGGTGTTTTGAAACACACCACTATTTTCCAAATTATAATGAGGTATGGTGTGATCTAATCCACCATGTATCTATTATCAAAGTTCCCCTTTCCTTGACATCAATATTAAGCATAAATACAAATAATTTCAATCCAGCATAACTTATCAATTTTTCCAAATTAGTGAGATAATTAAATTTTATATAATTACATTCCATGTTATTATCTTTTCATGGATATATACATAGTTAAAACCCTATTGAAGTCCATGTTGTCATAAACAATTATATTGGGGGACTCTCGTTTGTGGTTAATTAAATACCTCTTTCAGAATAGTGATATAGTTAATTACCTTCTATCACACAAAATTCTATATTTAAATTCAATATATATCAATTTATGAAACTTCACTACTAGGGAATCCATTTGATAAACCATTTCGATGGTTTATATCCAATGATGACATGAATAACACCAATTATATATATATAAAATTCCATGTGGTGTAGTCAAAATGGGATAATCTTCATACAATTTCACTAACTAGGGTCCCATGATTGATAAGTCATTTCACTATATAAGTGATCATACTAACAATATTCTCAATATATTATCAAACCATAATTTTATGATCATAAATCAGGGATAACCTATACAATATTCCCAATATATATTATTTGATTAACTTTAAGGAACAAAAACTAACAATCTCCCACATAAACCAAATATAGTTTTTCCTAAAGGTAATTGCAAGAGGGCTAGTTTGGCTATCATACTTCTGTTATGTTAAAATTTTTGTTAGATAATCTAAAATAATATCCATTATATAAGCTTGAAAAATATTTTAATGTCATATATATCAATATTATTTTGATTGATATGAAATTAATTAATAATATGTTTTGATATCTTATGAGAATTTGGATTCCTAGCATGTTCAACCCCTACATTATTATTATGTTAGTTTTAAATTGGTTATATGATTCCTTAAATAACCCCTAGTATAATAATGAACTTATTTATTCATAAATATTATTTAGTATATTTAGCTACTATATTATATTCAACATTTGTTCTAAAATTAGAAACTACTAGTTGTTTTGAAAATTTCAAGAATATAGGCTAACTAATTAGGTAAGACAATTCCTTAATAATGTCTTCAATCATATTTATTAGTTTAGAAACTATCATTAGTGTAATCCTATACAAATAGATTTTCCTCACCCCAAAATATTAAGAATATATCCATAGTTCTTCCCATGTAGTTAAGGATATTCAAAACAATCAGCTAATAAATTTTAACTGGATTTTATTGGTATATACTTATTATAAAAAAGGTATATGATACATCACTAATAGTACACAATATATAGAACATTATTTATCCAATAATAGAGGAACATGGAATCTTAATCTTGAATTTTTATTCTTAAAATATCAAAGGAAACTATTCATTTGAAAGATAATTTCCATGAAATATTGGTAAAGAAGCTTTTTATATTTTCCCATGTAAAACCTTTTTATCACTTTATTAATTTATATGTTTTTAATGTGTATATAAATTCATTTAAACTTATCTATATAGACCTCAATAACTAGTATTTACATTGAATCACCAATACCATTTATTGAGAAGAAATGTATAAACTATTTTTAGGTAATTATATCTTGGAATATTTATTTTGATGGGAAGCATGTAATAAATATACAAAAAAATAAATATAACCATTCCCCCACAACTTTTTTATAAATAAAATTTATAAACTCATTTTATATATGGAAAAATTATTTGATAACTTCATATATATTAATTTAATAAAACTAGAATTATTATTAATCTATAAATAAATCATTGTAACTTAACAATATAAATAGTATCTCTTAGATATTTAAAATATTTGAGTTGTATCATATATATATATATATCCATGAATAAATTACCATAATGGAATGTGGTTTTGTAATCGATTTGATATATCTCATAACAATTATACGCTCCCTTGTATAAAATAATCAAAATATATTTGACACATTAATCAGAGAAAATGTATATTCATAGTAATTTTTTTTAATTCATCTATCAAATGATCATTGCATATAGACACTCCACCTTCCATGTTAGTCTTCTCAGGTATAACCCACTTGAACCCTATGGGTTTTACCTATTTAGGTTTATTTTCCTAGATTGAAACGTTTTTAGTGCATACTGATCCCATTTCTAATTCCATGTATTTCAACCATTAATAAATGTTAGAAATCATGATATCATATTGGTAAGATACTGGATCATATTTTATAAAAATTACATATCCTTCATTAGAGATAAAAAATCTATATCCCAAAATATATTAACTAAATCTATAAAAAATTTCTAGTTATTTCTCCAAGACCAATATTTTGGTGGTTGAGGGTACGTTTGGACTCCATAACTTTTTAACTCTTTGATATTTTCTCATTTTCTTAATGGATTTATTTTTAATAAAAAATAATTCTTAAATGTATAATATATACCAATTAGGTCCATTTTCCAAAAACCTCAGTATTACAACCACATGTTTTAATATTCGATGTGATATCAAGTATAAGTTAAAATAAGTCATTTAATATAATTTTATATATTTTTTGACATTTGGAATCAATTTGAGATGGTTGGTGATATACTCTTGAGGTTTTTGTAATTGTAGTAAAAAAATCACTATGTAACTTCAGGGATCACAAAACATGTTGAATTTTAGATAAAATGTAAGTCTCATATATAATATTTTATTTTTATATGTATGATCTTTTTCTCACATCAATACTTGATCTTGAACACCAAACGATGAATGAAGATGTAATAAATTGGAAGAGTCCCATACATATGATTTTGTGTTATGTAATATTTTTCTATAGTCATAAAAAATTTTAAAAATCACACCCTGTATAGAGATATAGGAAATTATAAAATTCCCGTATATAATATTTGATCCCCTATATATAAGGTTCATAAATGAAATAAAAGGTTTATATATTTTCTAAAATTTGAAACACTCATTCACAGAATGTGAAAGAGGTCACACCATGATGGGAAATAATTTTACTTTAGTGGTTCCACATTTTTGTAGGTGAGAATTCCAGGAATTGGTTTACTTCACAATAAGTTTAAAGATCAATATTAACTTTGATTTTTTTCATGTCATGATAAAAATTCCATGATATGTATAAAATACCCATTTTGTATTATTTCATCCATGAAAGTTAATCCATGAGTGGTTAATAAACAAAATTTAAGATCACAATGTGAAGTGTTCAAACACATCATGATGAAATTAACACCTGAAGAATGAATGATGATAAAAGTAATTTTACTCACTATAATGAATGTTATAATGCTATGATTACTGACCTAGTCTATCTTAGTCATTCTCCTTCACCCACCCTTCATAATGGTTGTCTTGTCTAGTGAGGTTCTCATTAAATCCCAAGGGAAAAACAAAGAATCACCTATTTAGATTATATATACCATTATTTATAATTTTTGTTGATTGGGAGACTAGAATAAAATGGACTTTTTCTTTAGTGAGGTTTGTATCAATAAATTATCACCATTAGAAGTTCTCATGCATAATAAGACCTACTATAAAATCAAAGTGTTTTCTCAATGGGTTGGCCTTTATAATCGAATTCATAGGGATTCCATGAAATACGAAATATAGATTTTTTGGAGTAACTCAGTTTATGTGGAAAAGATTGATGCCTCTGATAATTAAATTTATATAAAACTTAGTTTTTGTGGTATTTAATTCCTCTTATCTTTTTTCCATTCCATGTGTGACATTCTAGAAAGAAAGAAACATTGACATGAGCTGGAGGTCTTCAATGAGAAGGACTAACAAGATTTGTTGGAGGATACTTCAATACCATCATGGAAATACTGGTAAATAAGGGAGGTGTATTATATATATGGGAATATTGGAAGGATTTATTCTCATTATCTTCTCAAAAATGGTTCAAGGATCTTGGATAGAATGGGGATATGTATACATGGTACAAAAATAATAAGGGAAATAAGAAAACATGGATTATTGTAGATCGATGTCTCTTTAATATGTAGTAAATTTATATAATTCCTTATACTGGGGTCTCACACATGGTTTAGTTTCTACCAGATCATACACCTCTTTTAATTGGCCCGGATTCAAGATGTGATTGTAGGGGTTGGTTATTTGTTTCCACGTAGTTGACTTAAGAAACTGATTTTCATATAATGTTTATGAATTTTGGAAAATTCATTATCATGGCCATGGGTAGACATGATTTCAAAACAATCTTAGGAACCTTACCGGTGACCTTATATAATGGTATGATATGAAACCCAATCACCACCTTGAACTCATTATAATCTAGAATGACATTGAACATATTGAATACAGTCTTGAGGGTGTACGCAATAAAGTCCACTTTAGTACCTTTGTAAAAAGAACCAACCAGATCACTGCTATACTGCTTGAATAATTGATAACCAAGAATTAGGGGTCAAGAGTTACATAGATTAAAGAGAGGGATATAAATATAGAATCCTTCCTGGCTTGAATTAAAGAAAAGAGTAAAGGTTTACCTCTAAAAAATTACATTTATAATAAAACATTTTCCAATGATAGTTAGGAGATCAGTGGTAAGGCTATGTGCTATTTAAAATATCTTCTTGATGAGGTTAACCCTATACTATAGGTTGGGTACCATAATAGTCATAAAAAAATATTTTAATCCATTACCAACATAGTATTTAACTATAAAAACGAATTCCTAATAAGTATAATAGATGAAAGATTGATCTATGAAGTGGTAACCTCACTCAACTAGGATAGTTTCCCCAACCCAGATGGTTTCCAAGGATCGTTTTATGTGGAATACTAGGAACTCATAATGTATGAGCTGATTTATTCCATCTAAGACTACTTTAGGGGGGGACTTACCCTATGTGGCTACGAAACTAGCATCTTTATCATCCCAAAGGTGAAGTACTCATTCTCCATATATTATTTTAGACCAATCATCATGTGTATTTTCAGTTATAAGAGCATTGATATTTTTCTCAACATGAGGATATCAAATTACTTTCATTCTTAGGTTTTTGAGGAGTAACATTATATCATTATAGGAAGGTTGGCTCAAGTGGCCCTAGGACTAGCACCAGAAATGATAACTGACTAAGACAAGAAAACTATCAGTTTCAATATGGTGAATAAAATTAATATAGAAAAGAAATATGAAAGAATGGAATATGGGTTCGTTACCATGTTAATGGCTTGAATGAGATTCTTGAAGCAGGTTTAGAATATTTTCTTTACATATAATTTCTCCCCTTGAATCATGGTCTGTTTGATGGGAAAGAGTTATGGGTTATTTAATTTTATTTGTGTTCTTATAAATATAGACCCTATATCCCCTATATTTTTTATCACTATCTAGGACTCTTTGAGTAGACTCCATGATAAGAGAATTCCTAGTTAAAACATTCATTCTTTCAATATTGGGATGAATTTTAGTGGTGCTTTTTTTCATAAAATACATGATATTATTCATTAATGTAGGTGGAAAATACATCAGGGATTCAATAGTATCATGGAGGAATATAATAAATATGGAATCTAAATTTTTAATCACGAGTAGAGTAATATTTATGTCTTAAAAAATTTCTCAGATAGACACAATATTAGTGAAGAATAACTCTTAGGCATTCATAGATGATAATTTCCCATGGATTATCTGTAATATCCCTTATCCATTGGTGGTCTTTAGATTCACCATTTTGAGGGGGTTTTTGACAAGATCATGAGTTTTATTAACAACTATATTAATTGGCTCTTGTAATTTGTGGGAAATATCACTCTTGTAAACACTATCTTGGCCTCTATCCCTATACATGTTCTATCTATACATAAGGTAACTAAATAGTTTCTAGGAATATTTACAGGGATTTTACTTCCTTCATTTTGGATTCTCATGAAGAGGGAGGTACCAATAGCATTCATGGAAATGAATGGATAAACTAGTGGATAATGGGGGGATCAATCTTCTCTTATTAGAGGGATCCATGCACTATTTCTAGTGAAGCTAGTGTGGGAGGAGATGTAAGGCTGATACCTATGATTAAGTTTATTGTTGGGAAGTGTTCGACCAAACATGATTATCTAAGGGGAAAGTTTTCTCACATTTGGTATTCCTTATATGAGAATGTATCTGTTCTCAAAATGCACTCCATGTGGATCATTGGTCATGGTGAAATATGATTTTGGTTCCATTATTGGGTAGGGAATGCACTTTTCTTCCCAGGGTGTCTAACTCCCAATATCATATTCTCTTAGGTGTGGCTAATCCTAACCATAATCAAGACACTATTTATCATAAGTATTGGAATAATTTTGATAATATTCATTTCTCCATAGATCATGATTTCTTCATCTTATTAGATTCCCCTATGTGTGTTTTTTTGGACCAAGGCATAGAGGTATGTTCTCTCGGATAACACTAATCACACTGAATGGTGATCTTTGATTTGTTGGAAAAAAATTCATATCAAGTAGAATATCCTTATCTAGAGAATTTTCAATCATGCTATTCTAATAGTTGATTAAATCATGATAAAATAGATAAAAAATTCTTCAAGATGTTTTTGCTTCCATAGTTCAAAGGAGGAGTCCATTGCCCATCTATTTTTTGGGATAGATTGGGCTACAACTATTTGAAATGACATCATTACTCTCATTGGTATTGATATGGAAGGAAATAATGGTGCAGATATTCTTCATAATTTGTTAGATAATATGTTCTGTAGAAACCAAGAATTGAAGGAGAGGACCATACATTTAGCTGTATGAAATTGGATCTTTTGGAATGCATGGAATAAATCCCACCATGAAGGTAAACCTATCTCAGTCATGGGAATAATGGTATAATATTGAAGTATTATGGTGGACTTGGTCTTTTTTGAGATGTATTTGGAGAAAAATAAAACATTGAGAAGGGAATTGAATGGTAAAAGGGACTCTCCTTCTTACTTGGGTCTAATAAATTGTGGTAAATGGGTTCACTAGTATACCCCATTAGAGGTATCATACTCAATGTGGATGGATCTTGTACTCTTGTTCTAATTATTGGAGGAGGCATGGTATATGTCCACAAAGGGTCAATTTTGGTTGATTTTTGTATCTTTTAGGGTTGGGGTTATTCAATCATGACCGAATCATATTTCTCCCTAATAATATCACCCTATAAGTCATTGAAATAGACTATGTAGTGATTAATAATTCTATTTAAGGAAAGTACTCTACCCCTGGTCCATCACCTACCTTAGTTGAAGATGAAAGAAAAATTATAATTTCTTGAGCTTTATTAAAACTTGGTTGGAAGGGAATAAATTGATAGATTTTATTTCATAAGAGGGAAACTAAGACAATCCTTGAATGATTTTCCTCAACTTGAGGTCCATCCCCTCAAAGTGTTTTGACCTCTTTTTTACTAAGTCTATTTGTTAAACTATTTTAGACTCCTTAATTTCATTTAAATTTGTAGTATAGTGATTAGTTTCTTAATAAAATTTATTTTTTTGGGTGTACATTGTGTTTACGTCATATCATAAAATAACCCACTTGGAAAGAGGAGAGTGAAAGAGAGGAAGAGACTTTAGACCTTTACTGAACATTGAGATTATATTAAAAACTACAATAAAAAACTAGTGGAATAGTTAATATTTATAATATTATCATGTAATATATTTAAACTTTTCAAATATATCCAAGTATAGGTTAACCAAGTAAAAATTTATGTGTATGTTCTTTTTTATCTTTCATCTTTATATTTTTGATTCTTGTAAAGTACTTTCATTGGCCTCGTTTTCTAATTCTGTAATACATGATCTATATTGGTAAGAATATGGAATGGAACTTATTTATAAGACAAGTAAGATTCAAACTCTATTTCCTTAGTGGTGAGTATGAATGTTGGTTTTGGCATGTACTTCCTCAATAAAAAAACCTTGAAGATACAAATAACATTAAAAGGGTTGAGTTCCATATTTAAAATACAAGAAACATCACCTATTCTGTCTAAAATTTAAAAAGTCATAATGTACCTAGGATGCAAATTTACCTTTTTTAGAACACTTATAATCTCTTACATGGTGATACATTTGAGAATATATGATAACCTACTTGAAATTTCATGAAATTTCCCCTATTATGAACATATATTTCTATCTACTCTGAAATGTTTTGATTTGATTTTCGATAGCATACACCTTCTTATTTATATCTTCAACAAGTTATGTAAAAACACATCCTTTCCACAAATAATTCCTAGTAGACAATATTATGAAATCTTTTCCCACATAAGGCCTCAAAATGTTTCGTTTTTATACATGATTTTACCCTTTTTTTGTATGATAACATCCCTAGAGGAGAGTATTGTGTATATATTCCTTGGATGTTGAGTGATCATGACCTCAAAATTCCCTCTAGTGTTTTTTAAAGTTTTATTATATTTATTTTTTTGAGAACGGTAATAGGTTATAAAGTGTATATATGTGTAAAAAACCATTTGAGGACATGAAATGAGTGTCTCAATCAGATCGAATTGATCAAGAATTATCTTTAAGACTCACCAATTCATTGAAATAGAGGCGTGTGAGAAATTAAAGGGGTAGATCATCCCTTATTGTTGGGAAGTGTGAAAACATAGTGAGATGATCAAACTTTAACCATATAATATCATTATTATTAGATATCATACGTATTCTAATAACAAAGTCCACAGTGATTATCCAACTTCTACATTGGTATCGGGAAAAGCAACATTACACTGTTTGGGATTTGACTTCTATATTTTACTTATTGTAATAACTATAATCTTGAAACAAATTAAAAAATTTCCCACATTATGTTTTACCATTATAAGTGGTCCATTATACTCCAATAATACTCTATGATTCCAGGGTGTTTGGAAAAAAATCATGATATGAGCTTCATAAAACAATTCAATCTTCTACTCAGGTATTGATGGTATACAAAAATAGTTTCCCAACATTAACATATAATACTCATCAACGAATACTATCAATCTCCTCTAATATAAGGATATAGATTTCTTTTAGAAATCCCTTATCATCCTTTGACATTTCTTTATCATCTATTACAAATACGGTTTAGAAATTAATTATTAATGGAATGATTTTACCCTTTATTAATAATTTATATATCTTAATTTATGAATTACATGAATATTATATTCTTATATATCCTCATTATATATATTACTCCATGATCCTTATTGATCAATGCATCCACCACCCTATTTTATTTTCTAGGGTGGTGTTTTATGGTAAATTCATAGTCTTTGACCAGTTCCAACCATCTTATTTGCCTCATGCTAACTACTTTTTAAATGAATATATACTCAAAACTTTTGGGATCTACATATATGTCACATATTGGACCACAATGTTAGTCCCTCAATATTTGTAATTTAAATATTATAGATGAAACATCAAGATCATGAGTAGGATAGTTTTTCTCATGGATCTTTAATTCCTGAGATTCATAAGAAAAAGCTCTATCATTTTGAATGAGGACACACAATAGTCCTTTCTTTGATGGAAAACTATATATAGAAAATCCTTAATTTAAATATGGTTAGGTCAATAATAGTTTTTTGACCAATATCCTCATTATTTTGTCAACTATTTCTTCACATTAATTCAACCATGTGAATTTGACCAATTTACACATCAACTTGGTTAACTAATTAACTAAAGGGAAAAATATTCAAATATTATTTGATAGTAAAGTGATAAATCAAGTTAAATTTATATTCTATTTATATTCATTGGTGTGAGCCATTATTTAATAAAATTTTTCTTTTTTATGTTCAATGTATTTTTCATCATTAGAGATCTTATGGACAAAAAATAGACGTTCTAAAAGCTAAAACTCGCACATCATGGATTTCCCAAATAACTAAATCCTTAGAAAGTCAATGATGATTCATATATAGTATTCATGATTTAATTATCTCTTATATTATAACAATATATAATCAATAAAACTAAAAAAATATCAAGAAAATTTATCAAATCCATGAGCCCCAAGGGTGCAATATTTAACCCAAAGAGAATTAATATGATCCCATAATGGACACACCTTGTATGAAAATATTCCTTTGAAATGTAATACTTATTGAATTTTAATTGATAATAAATATAATTATATCAATTTTTGATAAGTATTAAGACTATTGTACCTGATAAAATTGAACAATAATGAAAGGTAAATGATAATTTCTCTTATATAGTAACAGAATTTATTTCCTTATAGTTAATTCAAAACCTCATAAAACCATCCTTCTTCTTAAAAAATAATACATGTTCTCCCCATAGTGAAATTACATTTTGTATGGATCCCTTATCACATAACTCTTGTAATTGTTTCTTTAATTCCACAAATTCCACTGGATCTATTATATAGGGTGGATTTCATATGAATTTTGAATTTTGGATATGATCAATAGAGAAATATAATTCATGTTTAGGCTGATATAATAGAAATTACCCTGGGAGTACATAATTATATTCCTTATTTACTATATGGATACACTTCACACTCATTAATTTATCATCACACAAAATTTCATTGAGGTAATCTACTAGTGGTGGTTTGAAACCCAAATCCGAAGAAAGATTCAATCCTTTAAAGATAATGGATTCAATTCTACCCTCAAATATTGTAATCTTTATCTCTCAAAAAAAATGCTTTCATTATTTTTTGAGAGATAATCAAAAACATTATTACGTTACAGTCGACCATAGGTATAAAAACTTGGTTTTCAACCCAAGAACCTACACATATTTTAAAAAGGAAAACCACTATTAATTTCATACTATAATATCTACACAAATATTTTTAGAGAAAAATCATTCTACATTACATCAAGGGATGACTCCGTGTTCTTAAAAACAATAAGGTATTTAAAAGAGTTCATATAACTAGAATCAAACAATATATTAGCTAATTTTTAAATCATTCTCAAATTACCAACCATGGAATAATTTGAGACCAAAATTTCTATTTTTATTGAAGTAAAGGCTTGGATATTCTCATTTGGATTAATTTTAGGTAACTTACCCTATTTTTTTGGGAATAGATTTGAGTAGTGACCCGATTTATTGCAATTGAAGCATTGATAATTTTGGTTTCATTCTTTTTATTAAACATTTGATTTTGATGGAATTCTACTAAAAAAATAGAAAACTAACATTACCATTATGTAATACATACAATTTGTATACCTAAATTTATTGCATTATGGGAACACTTCCCTTATTCCCATTTTTTAAATTCATTTATACATGGTTCTCAACAACCATTTTTTTATCTTAATCCACTTTGATAGTAAAATACATGGAGACCACCTTCTTAGTCTTGATGGAATTTTTGAAAATCTCCTCAAAAGTTAAAAAAATTTAGAGACTAATTCTCTTTTAATACATGGATTTAACCCATAAAAAGTGATAAATATTTATTTCATGTTTTCTCACATAATACATATCATGTATTTAAATCATTGCAAAGTTAGCATAATATTAAAAAAACACCCCCTTATTTTTTATTTAAATTCTAAAATTTCTTTTTTGTTAGATCCCTACTCGTGATGAATATATTTCTTTAGGGATATTAGTTTAAAATAATCCTACTCCTTGTATTTTGTTACACATCGCGATTTTAGTTTGTATTTACCTTTAGAATAAATCCATATTACTTGATATCTTATGATTGATACCACACTAAACTAATGAAAATAATGATTTGTATAAAACAATGATAAAAGTTTCATGTTATTTATATAAAACGTAATTAAGAAAATAAATTAATCATTTATAATTAAAATTATCTATTCCAATTAGAAAATATAATATATTTCAAAGAAACTATTTTTTTCCGAATTTTGAATTTATGATAAATTTACAAATTATAATAAAATAATTTTTATAGTAAAAATAGTGCTAGTTATTTTTAAAAAAAATTAGTAACATTCATGGAATAATTGAGTAACCATAAAAGTTTTTATTTAAATATTCAGGGCCAAAGAGAAGTGTTTTAATTGAAAACATTGTTTATTCTTAAAATATGACCTCCAAAATTAAGAATTATAATTTTTTTGAAATATACTATCTATACACATAAATAAATGGATAATAATTCATATAATTATTATCAATTGGTTATAAATGTATATAAAATCATTAGATACTAAAAATGGATATTTGTTTTCTGAAAAATATTTTTTATGTGTGCATGATATTTTTATCCTTATAAATTAAATTAATCAATACCAATGAATTATATTAATTAATTTTATTGATAATATATACCATTGAACAAATTAATATTCATTTAATGATATTAAAATTATGTTCTATCATTTGTAGATTTTTTTGATGAAAATGTTTTAATTTTTTGAATTAGTATTTTAAAATTTGGTAATAATCTCAATTTCCTTTTAGCTATAAAATAAGCTACCCAGGTCACCATAGTGAAGGTAAAAATTACAAAAAATTGTTAAAAATAAGTTATTGGTGCACAAATATAAAAAATACCCTCTATATAATTGATTGGATAAGGGTATTTATGAATACTTTATCTTATATTAAACATTTTTTTAATTTTATACCACATTCCTTTTAGAATGAAATTTATTTTATTTAATAATATAAGTATTTAAAACATTTCTATACCTCTTTCCTATAAAAGGACACCTCATATACCCACCTAAGATGAAAAAATAATGATAATTTATCTTTAATACCTTCTCATATTATCACTATCATATTAATATCTTTCTTTTTAGAACCTATTTTTATGATGAAGAAGAAGTCTTAAACCCCACATTTCCATGAGATTATTTAATAGGAGAATCAATTTTTCAATGTACATGATATTTTCTTATTGTTTTTAATTATATATGTTATCAATATAAATCATATTAAATATGAATTAAAAATTAGGTAAAATGTTTCTAAAATCATTAATATTATGTAAAAGTGATGATATCGTAATGAAATAATATGTTCTTACTCATTTAGTCATTATAACAACCTCTTGTTTGGGTTAGTTTTATTACCCACTTGAACGATGTTATACTTTTTACATAATTAATGATTAAGGATTATTATATACTGGTATTTTTATGTAAAATTAATGAATTTAATATTCTATATTGATTTTTAGGGACATATTCGCTTTATTATTCACTAATAAAAGTAAATATTCTATGGAATTGAAAATAAAAAAGGAAATTTTTAATGTGTCTGTGATAATAAACCCCATGAATTCCATGAAATAACCATTAGAATTCATATATATATATATATATATATAACACTATAAACCTACATTAAAATTATGATGATGATTAAAATCATAACTAAGAAGAATGTACTGAATCATATGAATCAGAATATGTGTAGAAAACGGAATTTTTTACCAAAATATATTAATTTTAATCAAGAATAAGTATTAAATGAATAATATAAAATTATTTATGAATGGTTTATAATAATTTAAATATAAATAATATTATAGTATATATTTATAAAGAAATTATTATATATGATGTTAGATCATGTTTGACCCATCATAAGTATGAGGTAATGAATTTTCTCATCTCAATTTCACTTTATAGAGATATGTTCTATATTAAGCACTTAATTTCTATTTTATTGTGTATATAGGTCCCATAAATGTATTTTATGAAAGTTTTAATAAAATATATAGGGATTTTAAAGTTCATAGAAGGCTAGATATTTCATGATTTTTTGATTCAAAGGATACTAGAGTAGTAAGTGGTTTACTTTAGAATCATTGTTTTAAAAGTTTTGAATCTTTTTACCCAACTAATTACCCCCTAATTCCGTATTATTTATACTTATTCGGTAAATTTATTCTATATAGTCCATTTTTTACCAAGGTCATTTATAAATATCTTTGACTTACTTATCAAATGTTTTAATAGAACCTTCTAATCATTTTTGTGAATAGAGAACAATAGAGCATTTTTATAAAAGTATTAAGGGAAATTTTTCTAACCTCTAACACTTGATTATATTCTCCCACCATTATTAAAATTATTCATTACTATGATTAATTTATTAGTTTACATGGGTTTTAAATAAATTTTATATTTCCTTTGTTTTTTGAATTTTTGATTTTTTTTAAATGTGACAAAAGAAATTGATATTTAATCTTTTCTTTAAAAAATATTTATAATGATTAAATAAAAGTATTTTTTATCTAAATAAACATACTAAAATTATATTTATTATTTTATGATAATATTATCAAATGATACCATCCCCCTTCTTTATTTTTATGTATTATGATGTTTTTTATGGAAATTATAGTAAAACCCATTTCTTTTATAAGGTTTAATTAAGCTTTGAAGTAATGTTGAATAATATTATGTTCTTGTGTAATATATAATAATGGTTTATAATTATGTGATGGGTGGGTCTATTATATACCTCCAATGCATTGGGTAAATCGTTATATCTAATGGGATAAAATATAAGAAACTTAAGAGTAATCTAAATTCACTAAGTGAAAATATCCAACAAGATTAAAAGGGAATGGGGAGTGAAACCAATCCACTATTGTGTTATATACACTATGTGATTATGTTATTAGCATGGAGACATAAAAAAGAAAATAAATTTATAGTTTTTTCTTTGTGCCATAATTTTAATCCATATTCCTATTCCCATGTTATTATCTCATGGTTCAAAATTATTGTCTTATTAATTATGTTTGTAAACTCTTAAGACCCATATCTTATGTTATACTAAATACTTAGGCCATGAATAATGATTTATAATCCATGAATTATTAGGTATGATTTTAATTTTTTTTGATCATGTAACTAGATTATATTTTAATACCCATATTATCTTATTATCCACATTTATGTTCTTTGGTTGATACCTCACATGTTTACACTTTTATGAATTTGATCCCATATCTTCTTTTGTTTCAATATCCCTTGGTTATGAATAGGGATGTTAAGTATGAAAATTATGAGTAATAAATTTGATGATAATTTGTGGAAAATATTGAATAAAATATATGAAATAATTTTATTATGCATATAATAATTAAATAAACTTATCCTTCAGGTTTTAGCGTTTGAATTATTATGATATATATTGAATATTCCTCTAAAATAAATTAATATACATGTATGTTCTGTTTGGGTCACCTTACTTGGTATCAATGTAGGTTTTAGTTATTATTTGGTTTGGGTTATGAAAATAAGAAGCTAGATATTATTAAATTTAAGAAAATCCAAAGTGATATAAAGATAAACTAAAATGTTATGGGTTGAGAAGGTATCATAATATAAGAGATTTTAGGAATAATTTTACCTATCATTTGATTTCTCACTCTTTTTAAATTTTCTTGATACTTGAATTATTATTTTTTGGTTTTAGTCAATGGATGAAACTTGGAGGAATAATTTTTCAAATTTTTGTTGATGTCAATTAAATGTCTATCCTCCTGAGAAAACAAGTGGATAGAGAGAAAAAATATAAAATATTATGGCTAATGTCATCCAAATCTATAAATATTTTGAGAATAATATGAATAATTCATGACATAATAATGGAAAAAGGATGGAAATACTCACCATTGTGATTCCCTAGAACCAAAATCATAGGTCTAGTGCCATAAACACATACTTCACATAATTTTTTGGATACCAACTGTAAAATCATGGATATTACCAACCATAATTAAAAAATAAAAATTATTATTTAATCTATAACATATGAATATTATTTTTTGGTTTATATATTTAATTAATTTTAACAATATATAAATTGATAGATCCTATGTTATTTTTATCAAATTGAACGTTTTTTATCGCATATGAAACTACTAATTCATGAGTAGTGTTAAAATTCTCCCAAAAATTTCTTTTAAAAGTGTTTTAGTTATAAACATGTATAATGTACTACTTTTATATCTAACCTATGTGAATATAAACATAAGAAGGGGTGAGATCAAATGCTCTTCAATAGAATCATATAATAAATAAATCATGGAATAAATATGAATTAAACATTATGACAAAAATATGTGGACAACATAAATACATAATAAACATGAAATTTAAATAATTCAATATCCATGAAAATAGATATCAATAGAGATATCAATAATAATGATCCCATATAGATGGAATTCATAATTTTAGACATAAAAAATCATCTTTCAAGGCCATGGGCTATGAAACTTACTTGTAACCGAGACTACAGTCAAGACATGATATTGTCAAGGACTTCTTCTAAGACACTTTCTTGGTAGGGGAATAATAATACATAAGAAACCTACATGTTTTCTCTAATGATACCTATTGATGCATCAATATCCTATATGATGCCAAGACCCTCCCACCACTAATTGAAGTTCTATTGAATTCAACATATAAAAAATGAATAAAAAATAAATAATCAACCATAAAAATAGTCACCTATATTGAAATAAAACAATACGCAATGATAATAAATGTACCCATGCAAATAAAAGAGAAAAACTAATTATAACCCATCTATAGGAAGTGGAATGGTGGATAAACAATACATATTAAACTTGATAATAATAATCCATATTAGAATGTCAATAATTTTACCCATTTAAATAGAATATCATAATTCTAGGTGAACATCATCCAATCCAAGTTATTTAAAATTTGATTTTCACACTATAAAGGGTAATGGTTATAAACCTAAAATGATACTGAAATAACATGATCATAATCCATCCCATGAAAACATGGATTATTTGAATAGAATATATCGCAAGAGGTGTGAAATATTTGTAAAACGTTTTTTGTGGTAGGAATATATATCCCTAGAGAAAATTTTTAGAATATAACATAATCATATAAATTCATATAAAGTACCTAAGTTAAATTAAATAAGTTCAAAGAACAAACATAATATAAAGAATGAACATTGAGCTTCAAAAAATCCTAACTACCGAGGAAAAAACCGAATAAACAGACACTTTATTAATTTGAAATTAATTGGATATTAAATCCAATTAAATAAAATTAAATAAAATTCATATAATAGAAAATCAATAGAACAACACAAAAATAGAACATGGTGCATAAATTTTATTAGTTCTCAAATAATGTGAATTGAGTCCAAGAAAATCGTTAAGACTTAGAAACTTTTAAATCAAAACCCCATGAAGGATAGGACTTAAAATTATATATTAAATACCATGATTAAAAGATAATTCATGATAGGATATCTCAAATATTTAATACACACACAAAATAAATGGAATTAGGTGTATAAATACAATACTTTTCTCAATGAACAAAAATTGAGATGAAAACCCTCAACACTGTTAGAACATTGGATAAAAAATCCCATGATAATGTTAACATAAAATGGGGAATTGAATACCATGAAATATAATAGGATCAAGAAACTAATATTTTAATGTGGTGGTAAGTACACCATACAAAATCTAACATGGTGTATAAAAGAAACACGTTTCAATGAAATAAAATTGAGAACAAAACCCTTACCTCTTGTCCAAACATCCATAAATGTTATTTATCCTAAAATATCACAAACATATCTATATTATTCAATTAATTCAGAAACTTTATCATATCTATTTTCATGTATAATATTCATAATTAATCACTTATTACATGATTTATTTCAATTTTCCACATCGATTATTTATAGTTTTGATAATATGTACTAGTATCATAATAGAAATTTCTATGTAAATTAATACCAAATTATCTAAAATAAAATAATATATGTTCCAAGATATTTAATAAAGTTATAATTTCATTTCCTTTCAATTATGGTTATGAATCTTGAAGATGAAATCTATGATGACCATGTTTTAGTTATTCTGAAGGAATGAAAGGTGATTTTATTAATTAATGAGTTAAATATTAGTGTACTATTTTTTAAAATAAAAACATATTTATATATTTATATAAAAATAAATTAATAAAAAATATTTCATATTCATACATGACATACATTAATAGAATTTTTCTATAAGGTGTCTAAGCCGACCCAAAAAAGAACATAACTTGATTTAATGATTGATTTTAAGGTGGTTATTTTTAATATTATTTTACCAAAAGAATAATGACATTATGTTTTGTTTGTTAGTTTGATATATCATCATTATAATGAGGTTGAATAATAATTAATGGATATGAAAATATTTCTAAATTTTAATAAATGATTATCATTTTATCACTCTTATCTTAAATGATTAAATTAATGATGATTGTTTCTTGTTTATAAAATTATTAGGTTCTTATATATTTCATACATAAACATTAATTATATCATAAAAATAAAATTTATACATTAATTCCATCCTTATATCAAACCTTTTATAGTGGTGAAGGAAACTAAAAAATGTTCTGTCATATCCGTGATTTTATTTTGAGGTATTTTTCAATTTATATCAATTCTACATTTTTAACATGGGATTTGATTTGAGTCTTATAGAAGAATAGAAAAAAAAATTTGGGAAGATCATGGCGCACAGTTAGTGTTAATATTGTGCCCTTCCCAAGAAAGAAAAGGTAGGTAGCATAGTGAGGATGACTCTACCGCATGGATAGCACATGACCGTGCACCTCGACCTTGGTATCTGTGTGATTGATGGACATTTTG
Organism: Viscum album; assembly: GCA_963277665.1. Taxonomy (NCBI): domain Eukaryota; kingdom Viridiplantae; phylum Streptophyta; class Magnoliopsida; order Santalales; family Viscaceae; genus Viscum; species Viscum album. The sequence continues at coordinate 1,827,464,574 of OY728147.1, forward strand.
GTGTAGCAATAACCGTATATATGGTGCATGGTTGACCAGACCATGTATTAGCCAAGTAGTATGTTATTTTTGGGATAATAATTGATGCATGATTGCAACTTGATATATGAAACTGTGTAGAATAACCGTGTGTCCTGTCTAGCTTATTAAAAATTTGATTTTTTTATTTTATACCCCCTGATTTTAACCATAAACCCATCATTTTCTTTCCATATTTTGGATTCATTCCCTTAAGTGTGCCTCCCTCCCCATTTCCCTCATATGGTGCTCCATCTTTGTGTTGAATTTGGGGCAATTCTACCTTAGTTCTTCAAGTTGGCATCTTCTCCCTTAATTTATCAATCCAATATAGGGTTTTCTCCCTATTTCTTTTGGGCATATCTACTCTAGTGTTTAGTGATATAATTTTAGGGCTGAATCTTGATATTTTGGGTCTGATCTTGTTATCTAGGTCTCAATCATGCTTCCTTCATGTTTGGTTGGAGTTTTACACCAAATTTTGGGGATTTCTACACCCAACATAGGTGATTTTGTGCTTAAACATTTTTTGAAAAAATTATATTAATTTCATGAATATTTTTGAGATGTTGTATGATTTATATGTCTAGTGGTAAAGGTCTTTTGAAAATTATTTTATGGTAACTAGGTTTAAAAATGACACTTCTATATGAAATAGGGTTTAATTCTGGTGAATGTCCATGTTGTTCCTCTTGTGGATATTTTATAAGTTGTGAAAATATTTTAGTAAATTTTGAAAGTGGTTCAAATCATGTTTTGAAATTATTTCAATGCATGTTTGATTTTAAAATAGGATTTTGGGTGTGAAGATGATGACATCTTATATTTTTTATATTTTTTGTCTTGAATAATATGAAATTGATGTGTTATGTGATATGCGGAACATACTTGAGCATAATGGGAAACCTGGGTAACTAGGTGGGTAGACTAGGATAAACATGTTATATGATTTGGAAGAGGTTTGTACTAATTTCATCTAGCTGGATTGATGTTGTTGTATTAACTAAATATTATGATTATTGGAGAATAATATGCCCATGAGGTTTTCCCTCATACTGGATTTTACAAGGAAAAGAAGTGATCTTGGTTTCTATTCCTCTTTTTAGTGACATAAGATGTGAATAGTGTAGCCTTTCTACCCAGTTCTTAGAAGGTTCTCTCCAGAGTAGTGATCTATGGTTATATATAAATTGTATTTGATATATAGTATTCTAAGTTATTATTTTAAAATCAAGAACAGTTTTCCTTGAAATATATTTTCCATAAAATTTTCTCGAGCACTTGTTTTATAAAATCTGCAATTTTATTTATCTTATAATGATTATAGAATGGAATCTTTTAATTGGTGGAATCCTACTAGGATTTGTCTCAAACCTTGATTACAGTTTTGGGTGTCAGTATAATTGGTTATGTTTGACCAAGGTAAATCCAAGACATTTGTAGATGGTGGTTTAAATTTACAGGGGTCATCCATGTGTGGTGTTTTTGGTGGTGGCTTGAGGGAGATGCTCCTCTTTTCATATGGTGGTTTTTGGGATATTTTATCTCATTTGTTGTATCCCCTTTTTGTGTTTTTGTTTAGTGTAGTAAAATAAAATCTATATAATTGTTTTCTTCATATATGGATATACATTTTCAGTTTCTTTTTTTATTGATATGGTTGTTTATTATAATTAGTTTTTTTAAAATCATTCCCATGATTTATCATTGATTCCTGGGAACTTTTTTCCATCCCGTGGGGATCGGGAACATCATTCAGGCTAGGCCACTAACCTGGTCAGGCACTGGTTCAAATGAAGACCTGTCTTGGTTCATGAAAAAATGGCATCATAGTAGGTTAATATATTTTGGGTCATGATATTTGGTATGGGTATAGATAGACTAGAGCCAGGACAATTGAGGAATGAGGATCTAGTTACAACTAGGGTGCCTAGCCATAAATCCTCATGATAGGCCTTGAGTCACCATGGGTTTTGGGATTTTTATTTTAATTATTCTCCAGGTGGGTTGTGCAGGTAGTTCATACATATAAATTAGGTGGGGGTGAAGCTGTATGTTCATTATATTTTTTTGAAATGTTTGGTTTATTTTTATTTTTTATTATTGCTAAGAATTTTCATATTTTTTATACTGATGGTTTTCCTTGTGATTGTTGATTTAGTTAGAAACAAGAATCCTTGGAGAATTCCATTAAAATTGTGGGAAGAAGCCAGAGATAATTCCCCCTCATTGCTTGATCCGAGGTTAGTGGACGATGTAGTCCAGGTAGTTTAGGCTCTGGGGTTGGGAGAAGCTCTTGGTCCTACTCCAGCCAGGGTATCTAAATCTAGTGATAAGAAGGAAAGATCCCAGGAGTTCTTTATGAAAAAATCACTTGTCTTTAGAGGTAGTACATAGCCTCAGAAAGCGGAGGAGTAGCTAGAGAAGATAGGGAATATGTCGGAATTCATTGACACTCCCAAGGAAGTTAGGGTAAAATGTACCCTATTTTTTAGAAGGTCTTATTCAAAGGTGATGGGACTCAGTGGTACCAATGGGGAAGCACGAGTAGATGGTCTACAATGTCATTAAGGATATTTTCAATGACCATTATTTTCCTGAGGTATTGGCCTATTCCAGATCCCAAGAGTTTATGGATCTCATTCAGGGGGACCGATCAGTGATGGAGTACACCAACCACTTTTTTGACAAAGTTCTGTTTTCACCCGAAATAATTTCCAACAAGAAGATGAAGGCTCACTATTTTGAAAGGTGTTTGTGGCAAGATATCAATTCAAATGTATTAATTTTCAAGATAAAGAACTATGACGAAGTATTTGATTGATATTTTTTTATGGATATCAAATGAAAGGGAATGTCTCATTACTATTGGGTAATGTCAGTGATGGTCAATGATAGTTCATCTAAGAAGAAGAGGAAGACAGATGATCAGGGGAAAAAGGGAAGTGGTAGCTCGGTACAACCTTCCCATTAGTTATGACTTGTGGATTCTGATGCATGGTCAGTTGTGTACCACCAGTGTGGTAGTGTAGGGAACACTCGGACTACATCTAAACCCCCTCCCAAACATTTTTCATTGATGTGAAGCTATAAGGCACTTACAATAATTTGGCAATGTGATGTGCCCATACCAGCATGGGGTGGGTTCTGTACCTTCCATGGGAATGTCATCCTAGCCAGAGCCATACATGACCACAAGATCTTGTTTTAGTGGTCGTTTTGTGTGGACCAAATACTCTTTTGGTCAGAGTTAGTTTAGGGTAGAGTCACAGGTTAGTGGTTGTGTTCAGAATCAGGTAGATACCATGGATCTTCATGATGTGGACCAAATACTTGTGGGATCATATATAGGGCCCTTAATTGTTTAAGGTACCCTTCTGATTAAATATTATATTAAAGCTATTTTATTTGACACTACTTCTTTCGTTTCATTTATATCTTTCATCCTTTTGTATATATTTAATTTTCCAACCAAGATTATGTCTTTCTTAATGGAGTTGGTAATGCCGTTGGCTAAGAAGTAGGAGTAGGGCCTCAGGTTCCCATCTTGTGAACTCACCATATTAGGGCCAATCTGGAATGGGTTTTCCTAATATTGGATACATACCTATTTGATGTAATATTTGGAATGGATTTTATGGTGTTATTTCAAGTTCATATCGATTGTTAAATGTAGTGGGTATGTTTTTTGGAACATGATTAGAGTTCTCAGGTTTTTCTTAGAAAGTGGGAACCTCATCCAGGTCGTGCTGGACCTCTACTCCCAAAGTTTGGTAATATTTTTTTTGATTATCATTGATCGTGTTGGACAATGTTGGTGGTTATCCTAAGGAAGGATTACCTCCAATAGTGGATGATTTCCCAAAGGTATTTCTCAATGACTTTTCAGATTTTTTCTCATATTAAGATGTGGAGTTCTCAATTGATTTAGCATCGAGAACAGAAAACTATATCTCTTCTATCATATCATATTAACCCCACCAAGATCAGGTAATTAAATATACAATTGTACTTTTTAGAATCCAAAGGGTTAATTCACCCGAGAATCTTTCCTTAGGCCACCACAGTCTTATTTTCAAAGAAGGATGATGGATATCTTTAGTTATGTATCAACTTCCAGAATATAAATAAGGTAGTTTTCATTAAAAGAATTATTTTCCCAAAATTGATGAATTATTAAATTAGTTGAAAGGGGTGATGTAGTTCTCTAAGATAAACTTTCATTCATGTAATCACCAAGTTAGAGTGATGGATTTCTAAAGAAGGTAAGACCACTTCGAGTACATCGTCATGCCTTGAAGTTTGTAAAATCTTCTAAAAGTTTTTATGGAGCATATGATTAGGGGTTCCACTAGTATCTTGATTATTTTTTAATGTTATTCCTAGATGATATATAAGTATTTTTGGATTAGAATAAGAGTATGATAATCATTTTCAGATCATACTCGTCACTCTTTAGGATCATCATCACATTGAAATTTTTTCCAATTTCACTTTCTAGATTGGGGAAGTAATGTTTCTAGGCCATGTGATATCTGAATAAGAAATTTAGGTGGACCCTGAGAGAATCATTATAGTTATGTCATTGGAGAAACTGAAGAATGTGTTTGATATTGGAAGTTTTCTTGTCTTGTAAGGTTATTATTAGCCGTTTGTTTGAGAATTCACTCAGATTTCTTCATCCATGATAGTGCTCACCCTTAAAGGAGATATGTTTTAATGGAGTCTTGAATTTCAGGTGTCCATTGAATAGATGAAGAAATGGCTGAATTCCATTCCTGTTTTTATATTTCCAGAATCGGGAAAGGGATACATGGTTTATTTAGATGCTTTATTTATGGGCCTTAGATGCATGTTTATGCAAGATGTTCATGTGGTGGGATATGACTCTCACTAAATATGGACACATGAAAAGAACTAGATTAATCATGACCTAAAGATATCATTGGTGATTCATTACTTGAAGACATGGAATAATTATCTTTTTGGGGATAAATTTGTGGTCTACTATAATCATAAAATATTAGACAACATCTTCTACCAAACAGATCTGAACCTAAGGCAATACTATTATATCTAATATCTATAGGGGCTCGACTTCGATGTTGTCTATACATAAAGAAAGTGTAATGTCATGGAGGATTACTTGAGAAGAAAAGTGGTAGTGCATGTATTTTGGAAGTCTAGTTATAAGTAGACCATAATGGTGTTTTTTCCAACCTTCCCTTTGAAACGAAGGAGAATAGAAGAGGTGTGTTCTTAGAAAGTATCCAATTTTATCCTTCTCTTCTATAGTTGATTCAATGGGATCAGCCTGGTGAGGCATTGTTTCAGTATTCTACATAGTTTATTCATGGTGGGGAGACACCCAGTTATTGGTCCTTAACTCCTGAGGGAGTTCTGTGTTTCAAGGTCCATTTTGTTGTGCCATTATCCCTGAAGAAAGTGGAGATATATAATAGGAACCATTCTAATTAGTCTATTCAACTTGGAGCTAACAAGATGTTTTATGAGTTTTCTCAGTAGTTTTGGTGGAAAAACATGAGGTGAGATATAGATTACTTCATATCGAGGTGCTATACATGTCAGAAGGTGAATACATAGCTACAAAGGCCGTCTGATTTGATTCCACCATTACCCATTCCAACATGGATGTTGAATGAGGTCACCATGGGTTTCATTATTGGATTACCTCATACACCTAGGGGATGGAACACTATTTGGGTTTTAATTGATAGTTTGACCAAAACATCCCATTTCATTCTTATTAAAGATTCAACAAAAGTAGATGAGCTGGGATGATTATATATTTCGGAAGTGGAAAGGTTCCACGGTGTTCAGTCAACAATCTTCTCTAATAGAGAGCCCTGTATAACTATCAGTTCTGGGAAGGCCTTATAAAATAATTGGGGTCACAAATGAAGATGAATATAGTATTCCATCCTAAAACGGATGGTCATATGATGTGGGAAAATTATATTCTTGAATATATGATTCAAACATGTGTCATGGATTTTGAAGTATCTTGGGATAACCAATTGGGATTGGTCAATATTTCATATAATAGTATCTACTAATCCTCTCTCCTGATTTGTCCTTTTGAGGTGATCTACAGTCGGCCATGTTGGTCTCATTTTTGTTGGGTTGTAGTTGGTGAAACCTCACATTTCGGGTAGAGCCATGTGCATGAAACATATGTGAAAGTCAAGTTGATTAAAAATCAGTTATTAATAGCTCATATTCCGTACAAATATTATGATGATCAATGGAAATGAGCTCATGAGTTTTATATGGGTGACCTGGAGTTCTAGAAAGTGACACCTTGTTTGGTTCATCATCGTATGGGAAATCAGGGGATGCTAACACCATGGTCTATCGGGCCTTTTAGAATCACATAGCAGATTGGAAAGGAAGAATACATGTTAGCTTTTCCATCCTAGTTTAAATAAATTCCTGACATATTTCATGCCTTATAATTGAAGAATTATAATCTTAACACATATCATGTGCTAAATTGGGAAGAATTGGAGTTAGAGCCTGATTTTTCTATGTATGAACAAATAATGTAGATAGTGAATTCCTAAAATAAAGTACTTCACATGAAGTTTATTCTATTTTTTCGTGCCCTTTTTCAGCATGGTATTGATATTCATGAGACTTGGGAGTGGAATTCAGGGATTGAGAAAGAGGACCTATTCTTATTTACTGATCAAAAATTAAATTGACTTTTTGAAGAGGGAAATTTTTTATGGTGGGGAGAATTTTCACATTTGTGATTTTCATTTTAGGTATTTTTCTATTTATTTTAAATATATGTTTCCCTTTGTATTTCCTTCGATTCTTAGAGAAAAAATGGAAACATTTGGGTGGGAATACCATGGTTCATAGTTGGAGCATAGTTAGTGGTAACCCTGCAGCTGACCTAGGTAACCGTGTGGTAGGTAGCTGGGTGGGGAAGAAGCTACCGCATGGGTGGAACATGACCGTGTGCCTCATCTTAGGTAACCATGTGGTAGATGGACATTTTGATTCATAATCCACTACTTGGATGGTGAACTGTTAAAAAGACTGTGTGGTATTTGTACTACAGGTTCTGTTTTGAATAATTTGGAAACCAATATCACTAAACGGTTTATCAAATCATGTAGACTAACCATGCATCTTTCCCATATCATTAAAAATATATTTTTATATTTTTTATCTCCTCCATTTTAACCATAAAACCATATTTTTATCTCCCCCTTTCAGATTACCCCTCCTAGGTGTGCCTTCCTCTCCATTCCCCTCACTTGTATCTCCATCTTTGTGCCATATTTGGTGAAATTACTCCTTGGTTCTTCAATTGCCTTCTCCCTTACTTTCTTCCTTCAATCTAGGGGTTTCTCACTATTTTATTGGGACCTCACTTTTTTCGTGGGCAAAACTACACATTTAGGGTTGAATATTAATTTTTTGGATCTGATCTAATTGTCTAGGGCTAGATCTTTCTTCTTTGAGGTGTGATTGTGGTGAGATTGGAGTTTCACACCGGATTTGTGGTATTTCTAGACACAAGGTCGATGATTCAATGATTAAACATTATTTTTTAAATTTATATTGCTTACTTGAAAATTTTGAGATGTTCTATGTTTTATGTATGCAGTGAGAAATGGGTTTTTGAAAGGATTTGATGGGAATTGGGTTCAATAGTTGTTCTACTATACTAAATTGTGGTTAATTCTTGTTAAACGTTGTGTTGTGCCTCTTTTTAATGCTTTATAGGATGTGGAAATGTTTTATTAAATTATAAACGTGGTTAAAATCACGTTTTAAAATGATTTCAGTGCATGTTTTATTTTAAATGTGGAGTTTGGGTTTAAAAATGATAGAATCTTTTGTGTGTCATATTTATTGGCTTGAATAATTCAAAAGTGATGTTTTATGTGACTTGTATAACATACTTTATCATAGAGGTAATCCTTGGTAGCTAGGTGGGAAAACTAGCAGTAGTACACTATATAATTTGGAAGAAGTTCATCCAGGTTTTATCAATATAAATTTATGAAACAACACTAACTAAACATTTAGATGAATTTTTACCACTAGGCCCATGGGGTTTCCACTTCTAGTATCTTGTGCACAAGAAATCAGTGGTCATGGTTTCTATACCACACATTCACAAAGATATGATTTACCTAGTGTCCCATTTCTATCTAGTTCCTAGAAGGTACTCCCATGACTAGTTCTCTATGATGATATCACATTTACCGTTGATATACATTATTCATTTTTGTTATTTCATTTGTATCATGAACTATTTTATTGGGTGGTATCCTAATGTTATTTGGATCACACCTTAATTATCCCTTTGGTTTTTCATATTCTTGGTTATGTTTTATGAAGTTAAAGGAAATACATTTGGAGATGGTGGTTCGGGTTTCTAGGGGATATCCTTATGCGGTGTTGTTAGTGGTGGCTTGTGGGTGATGATCCTATTAATTTTTAGCGGATTCTGGTATATTTTGTTCTCATTTGTTGTGTCCATTTTGTGTTTTTTTTCTAGTGTTATAAACACCAATCTGGGAAAATTTTTATTCCTTTTTTGGTGGTATATTTTTAGTTTCAATTTATTTGTTTTTTTGAATGGTTATGATAATGAAATTCATTAAAATCATTACCATACATTATCATTGATACATGGGAACTTTTTGCTAGCAAATTACGATCTGGAACACATTTAGGGCTATGCGACAAACTGGGTTAGGCACCGGTTGGGATGAGGACCCATCTTGGTTTGTGAAAAAATGGTATCAGAGCTGGTTAAGAGATTTTGGGTCATGTTATTAGGGACGAGTCTGGATAAAATGGAGCTAGGATAGTTGGGGGATGAGTCTCTAGTTGTGAGTAGGTTTCCTAGCTAGCACACCTCATGATAGACCTCAAATCGCCATGGGATGGTGGGATTTTTGTTGGACTTATTCTCTAGGAGGGATGTGAAGGATGTATATTGTACATGGAAATTCGGTAGGGGTGAAGTGCACTGATCATTATGTTGTTGTTATGAGTTTAGATTATTTTTTTCATTATTACTGAGAGTATTTAGATTTCCTTTATTGATGTTTTCCCTTGTGATTATTTCTTCTTTATCAACATGCCTTCCCAAATAATTCCCTTGAAACTGTGGGAAGAAGCTATAGAGAGTTCTCCATCACCGCTTGATTAGAGATTAGTGGAAGCAATGGTCTGAGCTACTTAGGATCTAGGACAGGAAGGTCCGACCCTCGTTAGAAAAGAAGAATCTAGTCCTAGGAAGGACAAATCCGAAGAGTTCCTTAAGAAAAAACCTCATTCCATCTGAAGTAGCATATAGACTTTAGAAGAAGAATAGTGTATTGAGAAGATAGAGAAAATGTTTGAATCCATTGACACTCCTATGTAAGTCAAGGTTAAATGAACCTCATTTCTACTAAAAGGTCCCAGTCGAAGGAAGTGGGACTCAATGGTCTAAAAATAGAAGCACGTTCAGATTAGCTGGATTGATTTTAAGATTATTTTTAGTGACTCGTATTTTCTTCAGTTCTCTTCCTAGCCATATCCAAGGAGTTTGTAGATATCATTCAGTGGGACCAGTTAGTGATGGAGTATATGAACCGCTTTTCTGAGCTATTTTTGTATGCACCTGAAATAGTTTCCAATTAGAAGATGAAGGATCAAATATTGAAGAAGTTTGTGTGGATAGAGTTCTATTTGTAGGACTTTTTTCTCATGTAAAAGAACTATGCTGAAGTAGTTGATCTAGATTGTATGCGGGAGATCATACACAAGGGAATGTCTGGTTGTTATGGGGCTATGTCAGTGATGGGTAGTGAAAATTCATCTGATAAGAAGAGGAAATGAGATGAGGAGGGGAAAAGGGAAGTGGTAGTTTGGTCCTACCTTCCAGTATTCTTAATATATGGATTCTGGTGCAGGGTAAATTATATACCGCCTGTGTGGGAGGAAGGGAACAATCACAATGTGTGTACATCCCCTCCCAGAGATTGCTATCAATGTAGAGATATGGTACACTTGAAACATTTTTGTAAGGTTACACGCCCATATTGTATTGGGGAAGGATCTTTAGCTTCTATGAGAATATAAGCCTTGTAAGAGTTATAAAAGACAACAAGATATTTATTCGGTAGTCATGGAGGCAGGACCAAATCTTCATTTTGTCAGAGTCATTTCAAGGAAGAGATATAGGTTAGTGGTTGTGTTTAGACTTAGGCAGAGACTATGCATCTTCATTATACGGACTAAGAACCAAGGAGATTACATATAGGGCCCTTGAATGTTCAAGGTACCATTCATATTTCATCTTCTATAGTAGATATTTTTTAATACTGGTGGTTTTATTTCGTTTATCTCTTCTCTCCTTGTGAATATGTTTAATTTTTCAATGAAGATTATGTATTTTTTTATGGAGTTGGTAATTTCATTGGGGAATAAGAATGAGAAGGGACTCAGGTTCTCATCTTAGGCACTCACCATATCAGGGGATGAGTGGGAATGTGATTTCTTGGTCTTGGATATCGAACAATTTTATGTAATCCTTAGCATTGGTTGGATGATGCACTTTCAATCATAAATCAATTGTTATAGGCGGTAGTAATGTTTCATTGCACATGATGGGAGTTCTTAGGTTTTTCATGGAGAGTGGGACCCTTGGTCGGGTCATGATAGACCTCTATTATGGAGTGGGGTAATATTATTTTTTAATTATAATCCCTTGTGTTGGTGGATGATGGTATTTCTCTTAAGAATGTTTTACCTCATGTAGTGGATGAGTTCCCAGAGGTATTTCCAGATGAATTTTCAGGTTTAACCCATCAGGGGGATGTGGAGTTATTGATTGAATTGGCTCTGAGGAGACAAACTATATCTCTTACATGATACTGTATTACCCCCATCGAGTTGAGGGAATTATAGATACATCTGTATGATTTATAATCCAAATGGTTCATTATCCCGAGTGTCTCTCCTTAGGATTCCATAGTCTTGTTTATAAATAATGCTGATGCATCTCTCTGGTTATCTTTCTACTTCTGGAATCTAAATAAGGTAACCATTCAGAACAAGTATCGTTTTACTTGAAATGATTGATTATTCCATATGTTGAAAGGGGATATGTGGTTATCCAAGATATAATTGAGTTTAAGTTACCACCATGTCTGGGTAAAAGAGGTAGATATTTTGATGATGGATATCTGAAGAAGGTACAAACACTTTGAGTAATTGATCAGGCCTTTCTGATTGAAAAATTATCAAGAAATATTGTTGGTTCTTATGAATAAGGTGTTCCATTGGTATCTTGATTACTTTTCATGGAATTAATGGATTACATCATAATCATTTAAAAATTGGTGTAAGAGGTTGAGCATAATTTTAAGATCTTGTTGGGCACTCTTCGAAATCATCGTATCTATGAAATGTTATCAAAGTGAACATTTTGGATTAGGGAAATAAATTTTCTAGTCTCTGTGATCTCAGAACAAGTGGTTTTGTTGGACCCCAAAAAAATTAGTGTAGTTATGGCATGGGAACAGCCAAAGACTGAGTTTGAGATTGATATATTTCTTGGACTGGTAGGTTTTTACATGCAGTTTTCTCGGTAATTCTATTAGTTTTCACCTTCCATGACAAAACTGAAATGGAAAAGAAATTTTTTTGAAATGATTCAAGAATTTCAAGAATATTTTAGAGATATGAAGTGACTATTGACTAACAAACCTATTTTTACCTATCCAGAATTTGGAAAGGGATACATGGTTTATTTCTATACGTTAAGTATGATCCTCAAATGTGTGCTTATGTAAGATGATTGTGTGGTGGAATTAGACTCTCACCAACTCTGGCCACATTAAAAGAACTACCCAACCCAAGATATAGAGTTGGAAATGATGATTCATCACCTAAAATTATGGAGTCATTATCTTTTTGGATAGAAATTCGTGGTCTACTATGATCATAAAAGCTTTTTCTTTTTATTCTCCGAAAAGGATCAGAACTTAATGTAGTTTCATTGAATCAAATATCTAAAATGGTTCGATTTCAATATTTTCTATACCCTTGGAAAGGGTAATGTTGTGACTGACGCCTTGAGAAGAAAAGTGCCAGTGTGGGCATTAAGGAAGTCCAGTGATGAGTAGACCTTAATTGAGCGTTTTCCCCACTAGCACATGGAATCCAAGGGGCACATTTGAGGTGCATTCTTTGCAAGTGTTCGGTTGGATCCTTCTATTCTATATCTGATTCAATAGGATAATCCTGGTGATGAGTTTTTCTAGTAGTATACATAGTTTCTTCATGTTGGGGAGACACCTCGATATTGACTGTTGCCTTTGGAGGGAGTTATATGATTCATAGGATATTTTTTGGTGACGTTATCCCTGAGGAAGGTGGTGATGCAGAATAGTCACCAGCCTTAGTTGGCTCTTCATCCTGGAGATACAAATATGTATTTTGATTTTTATTGTCAGTTTTGGTGGCCAGACATGAGGTGCGATATTTTTGACTTCATATTGATGTGCTACACATGTTATAATTTGAAAGTAGATCATCAAAGGCCCTCTGATTTTCCTCAGTTATTACTAATTTTTCCTTGAAGTTGGATGAGGTCACAATTGATTTCATTATTGTCTTACCTCATACACCTTAGGGAGGGATGGATATTTGGGTGGTAATGGACCATCTAGCCAAATCTTCCCATTTCATTTCGATCAATGATTTATAAAAATTGGATGAGATGGGCCGATTATTTGTTCAGGAAGTGGCAAGGATCTATGGTGTGCTGTCAACAATCATCTCTGATAGGGACCCTTATTTTACCTCTCGTATCTAGAAATTCCTTCAAAAGGAATTGGGGTCAGAAATCAAGATAAGTATGAAATTCAATCCTGAAATGGATGGTTAGGTAGAGTGATAAAACTATATTTTTGAAGGCATGAATCAAGAATGTGTCATGGATTTAAGTGGATCATGGGATAACCAATTGGGTTTTGTTGAGTTTTCATATAATAATTACTACCAATCCTCTATCCATATGGATCCTTTTGAGGTGCTCTATGGTTAACCATGTTGGTCTCTTTTGTGTTTGTATGAGGTAATTAAGAAACCACTTTTGGGGACAAGCCTTATTCAAGATATTTCTTAGAAAGTATGGTTGACTATGAATCAGTTATTGACAACTCATTGTCAACACAAATCTTACGCCAATAAAAGGAACATATATCTTGAATTTTCCATGGGTGAACAATTTTTCTTGTAAGTGAAAGATAATTTAGGTCATTATCATCTAAGAAAGAAGAGGAGGATAACTCCACGACATGTCAGGCCTTTCAAAACCACTGAGCATATTAGTAAGGTGGCATACAAGTTAGCTTTTCCTTCTCAGTTGACAACAAATAATGACATATTTCATGTCTTCCAATTAGTGAAGTATAATCTTGACCCGTCTCATGTGTTAAATTGTGAATAATTATAGTTAGATCTCGATTTATCTATGTTTGAACAGCCAGTGGAGATAGTGGATTCCCAAAAGAATGTGATTTTTGGGAAATAAATTCCATTGGTCTGTGACCTTTGGTATAATGGTAATGATACTCCAGACACCTGGGAGTGAAATTTGTTGGCTGAGAAAGAGTACCCTATTTTTTATAATCAATCATTGAATTGACTTTATAAGTATGGAAAGTTTTCATGGTGGGGGAGTTGTCACATCTATGATTTTCTTTTGGGATATTTTTATAGATATTTTCAGTATACCTTTTTACCCTTTATATTTCAATTGAGACATGAAGGAAAATGGAAAATTTTGGGTGGAAAGACCATAGATCTTGATTGGAGCATGGTTAGTGGTAACCTTGCGGTAGGTAGTTGTGTGAGGAAAAAGCTATCGCATGACCGTGTGCCTTAGCCTAGGTACCCATCCTATTGATTGACATTTTTAGGTAATAGCTATGACATGGCTGACACATGGTTATCCAGAATGTGCATTAGCAGTTTTGTAGGTCTGATTGTTATAGTGATGGAATCATAGTCACATTACGATTATTCAAACCATTCAAACTAATAATGTGGCCTATCCAGATCATTAAAAATTTGGTTTTATATTTTCTTTTTCCCTAATTTAAACCATAAACCCTTATTTTCTCTCCTCCATCAATATTCCCCCTCTTAGGTGAAGTTACCTCTATATTCACATTCCATAGAGCTCCATCATTGTGACAAATTTGGTGTGATCCCTCCTCGATTCATCATGTACGTGTATTATCCCTTTCATTCTTAATCCAATATTGATTTCTCTCCCTATTTCATTAGGGACTATCTCTTATACCATTTACGGATATGAATTTAGGGTTGAATATTTATTTTTTTGGCCTCATATTATTGTCAAGGGATCGATCTTTCTTCCTTGAGGTGCGGATGGAGTTTTACACCGTGTTTTGGGGATTTATACACCCAAGTTCAGTGATTCCATGTTTAAACAATATTTTATGAATTTAAATTGAATTCATGAGTATTTTGATATGTTATATGATTTATTTGTGTGGTGTTAAAGGTTTTTTAAATGATTTAATGGGAATTGATTTTAAAAATGGTTCTTCTATATGAAAATTGGTTGAATTCTTGTGAAATGCCTTATCGTGCCTCTTATGGATGTTTTATATGTTTTAAAAATGTATTATTAAATTATAAAAGTGGTTTGAATCATGTTTGGAAATGATTTTAGTGCACTTTTGATTCTTAAAAAGGATTTCATGTGTGAAAATGCGGGCATCTTGTGTGTGTTATTTTGTTTTCCTTTAATAATGTGAAGGTAACATACTTGAGCATAAATAGAAACCATAGTAACTAGGTGGGAGAACTAAGAGTAGTATTCTATATTATTTGGAAAAGGTTCATAAATTTTTTGTCTATCTAGATTAACACTACAAAACTAACTAAACATTGTGATTATTAGAGACCACTTGGCCCATAGGATTTCCCCTATTAGTGGCTCATTCATGAAAAAGTAGTGATTGTGGTTTTTCCCCTCTTTCACTGGGATAAAATGTACCTATTGTCCCATTTATAGATAGTTCATATAAGGTTCCCCTATGATTAGTTCCCTATGATGATATCTCACTTACCATTGACATATGATATGCTTTGTGTAATACTCTAAATCAATAATGGTTTTCCATAATTTTTTTTAAATAAAATTGTCTCTGCAACATATTTTATAGAACATACAAGTGAATTTATATTATAATTATTATAGCATGTATTATTTTATTTGTTGTAATCCTTCCAGTATTTAGATCACACCATGATTACACCTTTAGGTATAAATAGGCTTGGTTATGTTTGACTTAGGTAAAGGAAAGGAGATGGTGTTTTAGTTTTCTAGGGGTCATCATTTAATAGTGTTGTTAGTTGTGTCATGTTGGCGATGGTCCTCTAATCATATATTGGTTTTTGGGATATTTTGTTTATCCTTTTTTGTATCACCTTTTGGGCTAGTGTTGTAAACTCAAATATAAAAAACTTTTATGCCTTGTTTGGTTGTATATTTTCAGTTTCAGTATATTTGTTTTTATGGTTGGCTATCATAATGAAATCGGGTAAAATCATTCCCATTATTTATCATTGCTACTCAGGAACATGTTGCCTACTCGTGGGGATTAAGAATTCCCTTGGGGCATGTTATAGACTGGGTCAGGTGTCGGTTTGTATGACAACCCGACTTGATTCATGACATGTCACACCATGGAGGTCGTAGTCCATACAACACAAATACAATGATTTTTTTCTTTAATGGATTAGGTTTATAAATAAATGATGATAATAACCTTAAAATAGTAAAATAATAGTATATTAATGAAAATAATATCATTATATTAGTGTTTATAGGATAATTTTTAAATAATACAATTAAGAAGAAAAGTACTTAGTTGATAACTCTCACGTCAGGGACATGGATTTTCCATGGAAGCCTCCATAAATTGGAAGGTATTAGGATAACTATGAGTGACCATGAGCCTTATTTATGTGCATATGGATCTTATGATAGAAATATTTTAGAGTTTCAAGGATAAATTATAATTAATGGTGTGTTCTATATGGTGAATATGTTCCCCTTTTATAAGTGATGGGACATGTAGTTTTGGGAACCCCTATACTTTTTTTATAATTCTTTAACACTATTCAAGATTAAATGTAATCAATGTGTAAAAAAGTATAGGGCACTCATTTTTTTGTTAATAAAAAGATATAACATTCCTTTATTGGTAAGCTTTGAAAATATTTTATGCCTTTTACACTAGGTTAAACTCAATTTTCCCCTTTTACTTTTAACTTGGTAATTAATTTTAATGTGGAAGAATAAGGTTATACCTTTTAAATTATTTGATAATTCTAATTTTAAATTTGATTGTAATTTTATCCAAGAAAAATTTTAACTGTGTGAAAATTAAATTGTATAATAAACACACTTATTCTAATTGTTTTTTTAAATAAGATTTTTATGATTAAAATTTATATATAAGATAAAATTATTATGGTTTCTGATTTTAATGACATAATCTTATTTATAATTAACAGAATATGTGGTATGAAGATTACATGGAAAGAAAAAACTGAACCTCACTTTGAAAATTATTCACTTAAATAAAAAAGAGAAAATAGATTTTATATTAAAGAAATATTTTTATATATTGTAAAAATGTTTTCCACGGGATTATAAATTCAATTAAAATATTAATATGAAAAATTTTATTCATCAATTTCATATTAGATACTTGAAATTTTCCCTAATACCATTGTTTCTTTATAGTTTTATCTATTAATAAACATAAAATTGTTTTCTTGAGAGATAATTATTATTCAAGATTTTTCATTTATAATAATAATAGAATTTCACCTCATGTTGTCTCACTTTATAACACTTTCATGTTTTTCTATAGCTTTGAAAAATCAACCTTTACTTAACTAGGTTCATCCTAGATTACTTTGAGTTGTGTTCCCTCATAAATATTAACCCATACCATAAAATAGAGGTCCCAAATTATGATTAACTTTATTAAAATATTCTAAACTCAATAATAATTGAAATCTATGATCTAAAAATTTTACTTATCCTTTCTCAAACAACACCAATAATTCCTAAAATATGATACCCAATTATGTATATAATCTAATCATATAATCCCAACAAGATTAGTTTTCCAAAACTATTTTATTTTCTACAACATTATACCATAAAGATATCATATATTACTCAATAAATATTAACTCAATCTTTTACCCTCAATGGTATCGACCACTTGTTTGTAAGGTCACGCACTGGTCACTATATATCATAATATCAAAAATGAGATACAATTCCCATAAAATATCATTAATAAATTATTAATAACATGGTTACCAATCACTATCTAACTTATTCAAAATAAAACTATAATTTATTATCTCAATAATATGAATCTATTAAACATAAACATTTTCCATACCTCAAACTTTTGTTCTTAAATAGTTATCTCCAAAAGGGAACCTTTTCATAGAATTTATTTTCAAAGTTATTAATACCATTTAATATATATTTCATTACCTTTGAGGAGAAAATACTTAAGAATAATCATTATATGTTTTACATAATCCAAATGAATTTCAAAATATTCCATAATATCTTTCAAATATATCCCCCAAAAATAAAAATAACTATCAGTTTCAATATTATATGATCTCACTACCTGAGGTAAGAATAAGAATCTCATATTTTCTATCATGCATTTCATATAGTAAAATTCATAACAATTTTAGTATAGTCCCTTATTTTTAAATAATACATTGTCATTTCAATGTAAATACCTTTTTTAACATAATTTTGGTGATATTGTTTCAACCAAATTCTAAAATAAAAAATGTTTTATACAATTTCAAAAATATGAATTTGAAAACATCAATTCAAATATATCTTTCCTTATAAATTTTTTAACATATGATATTTATAGATGAACATATGACTCTTATTTTTCAATCCTTAGTTATTTGTGGTCATTTTCTTATTAAACTATCTTACCTAATTAGTTATCATCATTATTAAATCATTAATAATGATTCATACAAAGAATTTTAGGAGACAATGTATATCCCTCAATAAATTATTTCCAGGTGTGAAGTCTTGGACCTACTCATCATGCATATGAGTGATGATTGAGTCATTTCTAATCCAACCTTTTTTCTGGTTATTAACCTTAGGTGAATCTATTCCAAAACTATATCCACTTGAAAGTATTTAGATAATGATTAATTTCTAGGAAATATAATGGAATCATTATTTTATAAAAACAATAAGATGTTATCCAGTAATTAGAATTTTTCCTATGGTTTTTAATTTGGATATCTAACCTAAATCCCAACATAACATGTAAATTGTTTCCTTAATAACAAATCATATACTAATACAAAGGATTTTCTATAACTTTAAAATAGAGATCTAACTTAAAATTTCAACCCTTAAAATATCCGCATCCTACATTATATCCTAAAATTTTTCTAAACCTTTCCTTTTAAACCAACTATGACACCCCATATATGTAATCCTAGTTTTGGTGCCATAAACACATACTTTAAAAACAATATTTGATGCCATCCATAAAAGATGTTGATATATGAATCCTTAATATAAAATTGAAAATGATTATTTCATCTCATATATCTAAAGGATCTTCTTAGGTGTATAGATTTAGAGAATTTTAACACAACCTAAACTAATAAATCCCTTGTTCTTGGTATAAAATGTAAAATTATACCATTATATATGATACTAATTAAATCATTAAAAGTATTTAATCTATCCCAAAAAATCATTCACACATGTTATCCTTTTAAACATATCTTGTGTATTACTTTTCCCTATAACATGGGGAAATGGATACATAAGAAGGGGAGATATCAAATTCTAACTAAGTAAATCATATAACTGAAGCAGTGATGAAATAAACATGGATTAAAAATTATGGAAGGAATATGTATACAACATGAAACCATAATCAAATTGAAATTGAGAACATTCCATATCAATGGTAATAAATTATATTGGGGATATCAATAACACTAAAACCATACGAATGAAACATATAATTATAGACATTAAAAAATTTCTTCAAGGATATGTGTTAATGAAATTTACTTATAATCATGAAAAAATAAAGACATCCTACTGTTTGGGATTTTTTTCAAGATAATATATTATTATGGGAAGGAGAATACACGAAAACAAAACATTTTTTGTCACATGAGACCCATAATTGTAGAAGGTTATATATAAGTTCTGGCCCACCCACCACTTATTTAAGTCCAACGCATTCACCATAAGTGAAAATGAATAAATAAAATACAAAATCAATATTTAAAATAATAATCCATATAGAAATTACAACACATAGAATGCTAATAATTTTTACAATGTTAATAAAACAGAAAACATTATAATAACTATTTCAGAGGAAGAAGATGGATGGATAAAAAATATAAAGTAAAATTTCTTTAAAAAATATGTATTAGAATACCTATAATTTTCTCTATATAAATAAAATATTACACATTATTGGTGAATGTCATCCAATATGAGTTATGGAAAATGTGGTGCTAACATCATATATAGAAATTTGTATATAACTAATACAATATTTGAATAACACAATCATAAGCTGTATAGAGAAATAAAGTGGGTGGTTTCAATAAAACAATTCATTTTAAGTGAGAAATAATTTTTCAAAGGGTTTATATGGTAGGAATTTATAACCCCATAGAAAAAAATGAGAGAATACCAAAAAATAAAATGAAATGGTATAATGTACCACCATATTTATAATAAGTTCAGTTAATGATCACAACTTAATGAATGAATAATGAGTTACAAAAAATCCTTACTAATAGGAAAACAAAAAAATCATTAGGAAATTCAATAAGGGATACATGATTTGGCTATAAAATCACATGAAACAAAATAAAAAAAATATTTATGGTAATTTATATTAAAATAACACCATAAAATAGGATCATGGTTCATTAAATGTATCATTTCTGAAGGAATGATAATTGAGACCAAGAAAATCCTTATATTATAGAATCATTCAAATAGAACACCTTTAAAGACAGAGATTTTAGTTAACCATAACAAACCATGAGATAAATATAATTCATCAAATTATATCTCAAATTATAAATATTTGCACCACATAAATGGAATTAGGCACATAAATACAAAACCACTCTCAATGAAGTGAAATTTCGATGAAAACCCTTACAATCAGACTATTGGAACCCAAATCCCATGAGAAAGTTAAAATGAAATGTGAAATTTAATATAATTATGTTTAAGAGAATAATTATATAAATATTATAATGTTGTGTTATGTAAACCATAAAAAAATTAATCATTTTTATAACACAAACATGTCTTTATAAAAGGAAATTAAGACTGAAACCCTTAAACTTATCTTGACTTCCATGAACATATTATAACATCCTGTATCACTAAAATAGATATATTGATCAACTAATTTATAACATTAATGATATATATTTTTAATTATAATCATAATAATCATTAATTCAGTATATTAATTCATCTGATTTTCCATATCTGGTGTTTATAGTTTTGATCATTTGAACCAGTTTGTTAATAGTGGTATTCATTTTAGTTATTATTTAAAATTTAATTACTAATAGATAATATATTCTACTAGAATATATTTTAAAAGATATATTTTAAAGTTATAATATTATTTCATGTATTTTTTGGTTTTTCACAATGATGATTAAATCAACGAAGATCATGTTTTGATGATTCTTAAGGAATGAAAGGTCTTTTCATAATTAATGAGTTAAATAATGATATAACCGTACAAAAAATTATAACAAAAAATTATTTACATTTCTATATAACATTAAATTAGTAACTTTCTTCACATAAACACCAATGAAATAAATTCATAGTATTTTTTGATTAGGGGGTTAAACCAACTGAAATATGAACATACATTGAAAACAAACATATTGATATTAATGAATGTTTTTAAGGTGATTTAGTTTTAATATCATTATACCAGAAGAATAATTATATTATTTGGATATTTTTAGTGTTATATATCATAATTATGTGGTATTATAATTATAATTAATGGGTATAAAAATATTAAACAATTTGAAGAAAATAACTTCCTATTAGAATGCTTATTTTGAATGATTAAATTAATGATTATTATATGTTGTTCATAACATTAATAAGTAATTATATTTGTCCGAAAATATATAATTAAATCATAAAAAAATTTATCCTTTATTAAAATACTTATTTGAAACCTTTTATGGTGGTGAAGGAAAATTTAATACGTTAGCTTGTGGAGGTGGTAGTCCGAAAAACACATAAACAATGGTTTTGTTTTTCTTAGTGGATGGGGTATTTGAATGAATAATAAAAATAATCTTAATATAGTCAAATAGAAATATAAATAATAATAATATAGTTATACTAGTGTGTATAGGATACACTTGAAATATAATAATTAAACTAATAAATTAGTTAATAATACTAACGTTAGAGACTTGTATTTTCCTTGAAAGTGTCCTTGAATTTGAAGGGTTGAGGATAAATATGAGGAAAAATGGGATTATATTCTTGGGATAGAGTTATATTGAGATAAA
The DNA here is from genome assembly GCA_963277665.1 of Viscum album. Lineage (NCBI taxonomy): Eukaryota > Viridiplantae > Streptophyta > Magnoliopsida > Santalales > Viscaceae > Viscum > Viscum album. Next base: position 1,827,486,303 of record OY728147.1, read on the forward strand.
AATGGTATATTCTTACGGATAAATTAAAATTATTGGATTGTCATGAATAGATTAAGATGTTTCTATTTTATAATTAAAGGGAAGGGTCCTTTTGGGAACACCTTTACATTTTTCAATAATTTTACGACACTATTCATGGTTCAATGGATCAAAACTGAAAATATTTTAGGGGAAATGTGTCTGGTTTAAGAAAAATATATAATATCCATTTCAGGACACGTTTTTATATGTTTTAGGTATCTTTAATTAGGTTGAAATCAGTTCACACATTTTTTTTAGCTTTGTAACTAATTTTAACCCATTGCAATTAATTTAAATGAAAAAGATTGTGGTCAATTTTTTTTCATTCAAATTTGGATATTTGAAATTTAAAATTCTAAAATAATTTTTCCAATTAATATTTTTAATGGTGTGAAAATTTAATTTATAATTAAACACTTTTAATCATGTAAAAATTGTTTTTAGAAAAACTTTGGGTTTACGTTATAAATTATTATATGATATAAAATTATCATAGTTACTAATTTTAATCACATAAAATTATTTATAACTAGTTGAATAACATTTATACAAATTCAAAGGCAATACAAACTTGAACTTTACCTTGAGAATAGTTGATTTAACGAAAAGAGAGAAAATAGTTTTTATGTTAAACTAAAAATTAAATTAGTTATAATATTGTTTTTATAGGTTTTCTAAGATGAAATAATTTTTTAAAATCAATAATTTTATCGCTAAAATTCATATTTCATTAAATAAGAGGGTTTTAAACCTTCTATGCTATGCTTAAATAGTTATAAAAGAATGGAAATTATAATTTTTGCAAATCCAAAATTTTTTAAATAAAAATAAACCTTTTTAGAAAATGTTAAAAAATTCATTTTAAGTAATTTATTATTTGATGAATTCAGAAATGAAGTTAATTTTTTTATTTCAAATTCCAAAACATATAAATTTATTTATTTTACCAAATTATTAATCCATAATTGAAAACCATTTTTATTAGAAAATGAAATTTTAAAATATTAACTGATATTATATTTATTTAATATCGTATGAGAACCAATTATTAATATGAAAAATAATATATCATCATTCATTTTCTTCCTGAAATAGAAATATTTTTCATATAATAGGTAATTTAATTTATAAAAAGACCTTTATAAATGATAAATGATCTTATTAGTCATTCTAGGTAAACTAATTTTATTTCATTCATGTTACAAGTAGTATATATTTTATTTATACATATATTTCATACAGTGGTTACTCCTATTAATCACATCTTATTCAATGAATTGGTTTAAATGGTTATACTTAAATATTTATATTTTATCTAAATATATAACCATTTTTTATAAGTTCAGTGTTACGTGTAGGGAATGCTATCAAACAAATTAAATTATTTAAAGGTAAAAATATATTATAATTTCTGTGTGTTTCAACCCTTGGGAGTTTCATGAGAAATCACACATACTCTTTTATTGGGTCTTATAATCCCCTGATTATTGAGAAAAATTATAGTTTAACAGATTTTTTTATTTTCTCTAGTTCATGATAAGTGGAATTGTTGTTTTAGTCATTTATCATGTGAAAGGCGAAACTGATGAATAATACAATATTATTAGAAATACGAGGAAATATAAAGGATTTTAATCCTAAAAATCAGAGGAGTTTAATAATGTATTTTTCAATAATTATTTTTAATGAACCATCATTGGTCAACTTGGCACAAAAACCAATATGGTCTACCAAAACACTCAATGAACAATATCAGTCACCAAGGGTTGGAGATAAACACCGGGATATAAAAATACAAAATTCGGGGAATAATTTCATTGTAAAAAAATTAAAACATGGATCTTGTATAAAAATATAATTATAAACAAGCATAGTAAAACATAGATGAAAAGCTACACAACCACGTGACATAACAAACAAGACAAAATTATAATCCCATAAGAAATTCTAAACCATGTCCAAAACATAGTTTCCTTATGATCATCCATCACCACCATCAAAACCTAACATAAATCGATATCATCCAAGATAATCCATCATGATGCATGACACCCTCACCTTTATCTGTATCCTACAAAATCAATTTAGTATATTCCCCATGGAATATGCACGGTGTGAGGAAAACACCCAGTTGGATACCCCCATAAATCAATACATATAATTTCATAATGATACTCTTTTTTATATATTTAAAACAAAAAAAGTTTCATAAATTAATTTCATTTGAAAACACCATTTCATAAAACATCATTTGGTTTCCTCTATAACATTCTATATTAAAATAAATTTATAATACAAAAATTTACATGAAATATTAATTGAGAAAAAAATAAAAACCATCCGTGGAAAACATGTAAGATAATAACATGAGAAATTGAGAATAAAACATTACCATAATTAATTAAACCAATATCAAGTGGTCTCTTGACATCGTGAATATATATTAGGACACATAAAGGATCACTATGATGACATAACATGAATCCTTTTATACTGAGTCGTACCACATTCTCTTAGTATGCCAATCAGAACCCCTTGTGGTCCCACACTCAATAGGTTTTTTAATTATAGATAACCCAATGCACCCAAGGTTTTCAAAGTGACATGTTTTCTCTCATCACCAATCCCGTACATGAAAATCCAATTTCAGAGTCCAATCCATCATTTAGGCATTTTTCTATGCATGTGAGTGCATAAAACTTTTTTAAGAGAAAACAACATTAAAACCCTCTTTACATGAAACCCAAGATGAAATTTTATAAAAAAAATACTCAAATAATAAATAAATCAATTTTATAAATAAAACTAATGGAATTTATAAGAACATAATTTAAATCCTGACACAAAACCATTGTATATAGGCCCCTAACTCGATAATATAGAAAATATAGTCACCTATAAGAACTGTTGATGGAAATGATATGATATGGTCCTCAAAATCTGAGATTCATAATAAAAATCATCTATTTCCATTGAAAATCATTACATCCAACCACCATAGTTCTTAAGAAATTATACACTTGAAGAAGAAGTGATATTGTGGATAAATATAAAAAGATGTGTAGAAAATAGGTGGAAATCAAAGAATACCTCATATATATCCACCAAGAATGATGAAGAATCACTAAGAGACCAGAAGAGAACCTCATAGAGGGTTAAAGAATTTTTGGGTCCATCTAATGAGATATTAAAAGGATATTAGTGGTTAAAATGAGCAAGGTCATTAGGGTAGTTTTTTAAGAACCCCATATGTGTTTCATGTTTGGGCCAAACAGTAAGACAAACCATATACTGACCATGCGGTCCATATTTTCCATTGAAAATAAAAATTTGCGGTTACCTAGGATAAGGTTCATGGTCAGTCAAACCTTGGGCATTCAATTCCACTTCCTCTGGACCCATTACTAATAATTCACATGATTTTACTGGTGAAACACATGGTTAGAGTAATAGTGATTTAACCATAAAAAACTACCAGAGTTGTTAACTCAATATATCATCGTTACAACATTGATTTTACTAACCCTGAAAATACCATGGAATGGGATTATTTCTCCCAAAACTCAAATATTACAAACACTAACTCCCTCAATACTTTAGAACAAAAAATGAGATAAAAAATCCTAAAATAAAATTTAAATGTAACCTGAAGGGGATCATAATTATCCCCACTATAACACTTTATATCCCATAAATGAACCCTGGATTATTGATCTGTAATGTGAAAATTCCATAGATACATCATCAAAACTTTTCACTCCCATGTCTCATAGCTATCTTGTCTTCACATCTATAGTACCTGGAGCAACACAATCATTTAACCATGAAATACCATATGCTGATGATCTATAATCAGTACCAGTTCTCAACAACTGAGGTATCATGATAAATACCAACATCATTTCATTCAATACCAAAATTAGTTCTTGGTTTATGCATCATCAATTGGAAAACATGAAACACATTATAAATTTATGCAATGTGAGAAGTAAATTCAAACTGATAAGCCACATTTAGATGTCATTTAATGACATCCAAAGGGAAATTACACCACAATTACAAATTTATTTATTTTTCAGTAAAAAATTTCCCAAATGAGGAGAAAAATTGAGGAAAACATGATCACATAACATATTTACAATAGGTTATAAAGATGACCAACATACAATTTATAGTAATTATGAGCTATCACAAACCTCATTCGAGTCAAATGCACCCTTTCTATCGTCTCTTGGAAAAGACTCCATCCAACCAATGACCATTCTTCCAAATCTATTAAAACAAAAGTAGATATATATTGACACCATTAAAATTCATCATAGGGTTCCATTTAAATCAATAGTCGATGAATATTTTAATAGGAAAAATTGACTAAATAAACATGCTTTTTCCACAAGCCACTAGAATCATTCATGCATTCCCAAAGCATATAATAATGATTTTAAATGTACCGCTTAATATTCCCATAAAAATAAGTTTGATATACTTTTATTACTAATAATTTCATTACTATATATATCAGAATGGCCATTCTACTTCATAAAATACCACAATTGGGATACTAAGACCGGACACACAAGGTCTCTTCACTATTATGGTTTTTATTAAACCATTAACAATCAATGTATATTTCATGACCAATATAATTCCAATCATCAAATGAAGAATAATATTTTAAATAAGATAATAACATGTTCTCATAATCCTATTCCACATCTTAGTTTAACTCAATGAAATGACTCATCAATGACCACTCCTTTAGTGATCCCTTAAAAGCCAGATTCGGTAAATTTCTACTCAACACAACAACATCTATATTCCATTTTTTGGAAATATATTAAATATTTAAACAATAATAATGAATACACTCATATAAACATATATATCCTAATTTTAGGTATCTTCATCAGAAAATATACTTTAGGTTCTTATGATCCCAATATTTAGTAAACCTCTCACCAAAGAGTTAGTGGGACCAAGTCTTAAGAGTGTGCATAACTGCATCCAAATCAAGATAAATGGTAGGATAATTGTCCTCTCGAGGATGTATTTAAATATATCCAAAGGCTACCACTTCTTTACCATATACAAGAACACATTAAAATCCCATATTGTAGTTACAAAGAAAATATTATATCCCAATCCAACTTCAGAATGAAACAGAACTAGATTTGTATTCAACCTAACCATCAATTACTCAATGAATATTTAATACTGGCCAATCCATTAAAAAATTACACCCTTATGGGTTAACTCACTCATGTAATACAAAATATTGGGGAAATACCATATGAAATATCTATAATAACCACCTGATCCAAATAATCTCCAAATATAAAACAAATTTCAGGGTTTCTCCCAAAACATCACCACTAAGATCTTTTCAAGATTCAATGAGATGCCCCTATAAGATATAACATATCCTAGAAACATCAATTATTATATCCAAAATAATTAATCTAGAAATATTCCCATGAAAAAAAATATTATTTTAGGGTTCTAAGAATATTATATAGATAATATTTGTGTTCTTCACCTAACTCAGAATACATAAAAATAAAGTCCATAAAAACTATTATGAAATAATACTTGAACTGATGAAATAATTATTCATAAATCAAACAAAAATTTTAATATAATTATTAAGGTCTAATTGAATAACTAAATAAAAAAATTATCATACCTAATTCATAATATTTTCTTAGAAATGTCCCCCTTTCAGACTCCCTCTTGATTGTTCCCGAACAATGATGAAACTTTAAAACCATAAATATACCATGGAATGATCAATTAAATCACCAATCCTAGTAAAATAATATTTATTATTTAAAATAACATGATTAATACTTTGGTAATAAACATAAATATAAATGCATCCATAAAACATCTTTGTAAAGATAATTGATGAAGCCCAAGGTGACACACTAGGATGAACAAATCCTTTGGCTGTAAGATCCTCAAGATTAACTTTAATCTCATTCAATTAAGTGGATGGAATATGATAATTTGAAAATAATAAAGGACTAATCCCTTAGAGTGATTCAATATAAATCATATCCACCCTCTTTGACTGTAACCTAGAAAATCATCAGGAAAAATATCAATGTACAAATCCACTATAGTAAGAAATGAACCTATAAAATAATGTTTGATGGTGTCTCAAAACATTTTTTACAATTAGTATGATATCATTCTAGACTCAGATAGAACATTATTGGATCTCCCAGAACTGGGGCCCAACTCACCTTAAAATATGTGAGTAACCCCATTAGGAGATAGAAAGTAATCTTAATGATGATAAAAATTGATTTGATCTTCAAAACTAACCATTAAATCCATTCTAATATTGAGTATGAAGATATAATTATCATGAAATAAGAAAATACACATGACCTCATGGTTAGAAATCATGATCAAGAATTAATAACACTCAAAACCTTGTTCCTCACTCCTTCCTAATGAAGAGGAAAGATCTTTTATAAATAAACAAATCTATCTCTATAAAACATGTTAATCAATCAAATTATAATATATAAAATTTTTATATGGAAATGTGTCAAAAAAATATATATCCGAAAATGTTGATATTAAAAAATGTACCTCTTAGTATAGCCCAAACCGTTATATATTCTTATATTGCACACTCCATAAGAAACATAAGTCTAAACTAAACTACTCCTTGATCCTTCCTCAATAACTGAGTATACCTTTTAGCATGTGATTACGATCCAATACCTTTTACACTATTTTATTGGGCTTGTGATACTTTGGTAAAGGTTGATCTAACCCTACTACCTGAATATAATCTTCTGCGAATGTGATTAAGAAGATCATATTGTTTATAACGATGGAAAATCATGGGTGCTACCCAAAAATCAGACATAGTATAGAAAGATGTCCCACAATGATAGAAAACCACCTAGTATTGACATAAATAATCCCCTATAACTTCTACTGAAGTAAACTAAGAAATATTATTTCATTTTATATTCTGAAAAGATGATACACTCTAGATACCCTTTAATTTAATTTAAAATCCACAAATACCCGTCTTCTCAACTAATTCTACCATATCTATAATTTCATTATCAAACACATTATATTTTTTTAGGCACATGAAAAGAAGTTTGGATTGAATCTCAATATTCCAACCTATCTCAATCTGTCTATCCTTGAGTTAGTCATTAAAGATAAGATTTGGTAATAGGTGGACCAATGATAACTCAACATTTGGAATGAAAGTGAGTTGGCCTTACACCGTTCCCCACATACCACATGAGTTCTGATGGTCCTAAATATTGTCTACCAAAAACTATGGAAATGAATATTTCCTTTTATTCCATTTCATAATGAAAAAACCTAGGTCTACCTAACACATCACCCAAGATGGACCACTACAACACTTGAAGAACATTCTCGATCGACAAAGGTTGATGATATAGACCTAGGTATCAACATAAAATGCATGAAAACAATTTAACCATTAATACACAATAGATAGTTATTCATGTATAATAAGATAAAAATAAAAAATTATAGTACCACATGGAAGAAAAGGTGTACAAAAATGTCATATAAAAAAATCCAAAACAATGATCTTAGAAGAAAATAAAAACCAATGCCAAAACTGAGTCTCCTTATGACCATCAACCTCCTCCATCCAACCCCACCATGAAGTTACATTAAAAAAGTGTCACTATCAAGTCACATGACACCGTTCCATTTACTTGTATAATCCAAACCAAGTCTTTATATACCCCACGCCATATGTAGGATGTGATGAAAATTCCCAATAAGATAATAACATGAATATATAAATTTTTTAACATTAAGAAACCTTTATCTATAGATTTAAATTAATAAAGCTTAATAATTCTATTTATTTTTAATATACATTTTTAAAAAATATAATTTAGTTTCCTTTAAAACATGACACATTCCAATGAACCATGAATATTAAAATTTAATTAAACAATAAATAGAGGGAATGAATCAAAACCGTCCCTTTTAAATCGATAAAATAAAAGTGTTAATAACATATCATTAATCATTACCATTATGAATAAAACCAAGAAAACATGGGTTTTGGTCTTTTGTAATACATAATAGGATGAAAAAAGGAATGATATTAAGACATAATATGAATTATATGTTACAAATCCCAACAGAAGTCCATCAATATCATAATAATAACCCCTAATAGTGCCAAACTATCTATGGTTTTCATATTTCTATAACCCAACACAACTTAGGTTCTCAAAGTGATATTTTTTTATCAAAAAAATAAAATAAACCATGATAAAAATATTATAGAAACTTTATAAAATTAAATATTCAATTACCCATGGTTGATAATCTATATTTAGATTCAAAAACATATTTGAGTAATTTTATCAAACACATTATGTTCATAATTTATCTTAAAGAAAACACACTTTTAAAACAAATTCACTTACCACCCAAGATGTTAAGTCCAAAAAACCATTATGTGTTATTTAATCAATCATTATCATAAACCAAATAAGAATAATTTTCAAGATCATTATGTAAATCATCAGATAGAACCATTTCATAGATACATCAACCTTACCAATGGAGGAAACCTAGTCAACAATAATAATGGCGAAAAGAATTGAATTGATCCAATCCCCACAATCCTAAATCTATAATAAACAACATAAATTCCCCTTTACAACCTCTAGATATGGATATCAAAACCCTTATGATATTCCAAAATTGAAGGAGAAGAGATAAGATAGATTGATCTAGAATGAGTAGGAGAAAATATGTGAAAATTAGAGAATACTTCATAGAGATCCACAAATAATGAAGAAGAATCAGAAATAGGGAACCTCATAGTGAATCCTAGAATGTAAGTGTTTATATAAAAAAAGATTAAAAGGATATTAGTGTTTAAATGATCAATGGAATAAGTGTTATATTCTAATTCTATGAAACCCCTATGGGTTAAATGGTTGGGTAGCATGGCTAGACAAAACATGTGTTAGTGGTATGGTACCTACCACCTCTTTAAAATCTAACTCATGCTTACCAAGGAAAATGTAGACTAATAGTCAAACCATATAAATTATTTGAAATTGACCATGGATGAAAACCCAATCATCTATATTATTTTAATTGTGACTCAAAAAAATTAAAAAACCATCGTCAAAATAGGGAAAAATCCATTAGAGTTCATAGTTCCATATTTCATATTTACCAAATGGTTACTACTAACCATGCACAGAACACAAACCTATCATTTTTCTCCAAAAACTATAAATTCATTAACCCCAATCCAAAATACATTTGACCAAAAAATTTAGATAAACTAGTCCCAATATAAAACATAAAAATGTCCTAGAGGATGTCACATATTTACCTTAAACCCTTTATACTAAATAGTGGAAAAAATTACATGGTTTAAAACAAAGGAATGATAAATCTATTAGTACCTATGAATCAAACCTTAAATGAATAAAGGGGGAGGAATTTGGGTTTATAATAAAATCTAGAAGAAAAAGTTACGGGTTGTTTAATACCATAAAATCATTTCTCTAAATGGCATTTTCTATATAATACCATGGTAGCTATATGGAAATCATTTTACACTCTCTCAATATAGAAAAATGATATTTAAAACTTCTTTTATTCCCAATGTTTTTGTGATAAGTAGAATATAGTGGAGTTTTTGGGTAATTCATATAATAAAAACTATTAATAAATTAAAATAAATATTCCTTCATTAAGAAAATGTGGAAATAAGCATGTGGGAAATTTCCATAAGTGGAAAGGTAAATTTTTCATGTGTGGAAACAAGGCTATTAAAAAAATTAATGAAAGAGATATATCAAGATACTGACCAATGTCTTTAAGGGATAGAGAACTCAATTAAATGTACCACCCAAATTATTATTCATCAATTTAATGAGGTATGAAAATTATGCCTACAAGTTAATGAAACCAAGTGTTAATATCAATAATTGACATTGGAAACCCTTAAATTCCTGACATAAAAGAAAATCACATACAATCAAAACTAATAAACTAATCCATAAGAATGAAATGGGGAATGGTACATGCATTTTCAAACCAATCACCACTAATATATTGTTTGATTATAGTTCTACCAAAATTTTATATATGTAGAATTTTATAATGTTATCATATCGCAACCCTAATTATTATATATTTAATTATCCATGAAATTGCATAAAAAATATGATTATTGCATCCCAACTATATAATTTCTCTTTCATAGGGCTTTGTGGGAATTTTATAAAGGAAAATAGTCTTATTATAGATAATATCTAATTTTATGTAATTATGGTAATAGATTATCTCTCCCTATATCGATACGATTTCAATTTCTAAGGTAGGGATGTTACTTTTCATATCCTGAGTTAACCTCTGATTTTCTATCGGTGCAAGGATAAATATCAACTCCCAATAGAAATTACATCAATTATATGGGTATTAAGACCTAATAATGATTATTATATAGCTCAAATTATTTTGGTGAAACTCAACTCTGAAGATATATTTTTGAGATTATATTAATATATTTTTCAAAGAGTATCTAGGTCCTCCTCTGAATAAAAAAGTTTATTTTTTTCAATATAACTCATACCTTGTTCTACCCCGATTTTAATGAATAATTATTAAATGGATCCAATTGAGTTATAGAAATTGAAGAATAAAATCAATGGGAACACTAATATAGTATTATTATAACATACAACTAAACCATGGGGTGTATTAGTAATTTTGAATAAGAAAAGAGGGTCAATGCATCTCTACATTGATTATTGTGAACATAAAAAGATGAAAATCATGAAAAAGTATTCTAAACCCCTTATTGAAGTTTTATGACCTTCTTATTGGAGATCAATACTACCCAAATATTTAACTTCCATCTAGATATCATCAATTAAGGGTTAAAATGGAGGATAAAATCAAGACATCATACTGAATGAGCTATGGAAATGATGAATTAACCGTGATACCATTTAGACTTAAAAATAAAATACTATGTTCGTCGATATAATGAATAGATTATGTAGATATAAACTCAATAAATTTATGAAAGTATTTATAAATGATATTATTTTATATTAAAATCTGTAAGGGAGGGAAAAAATATCATTTGAGGATTGTGTAAAAGACCATGAGAAAGGAGAAACAATATTAAAAAAATTTATAAGTTTAAATTTTAGATTAAAAAATTACCATTAATGGGTCATGTAATTAAAAACAAGGGTATATATGTGGATTATTAAATAATGGATGATTTGGAATGGTGGTCTAGTCCCATTACTATGATCGATACTTGTGGTTTTCTTGGATTAGATGGAATCTATAAACACACTATAAGAAATTTCTCAATTTCATAAAATCCCTTAACCTTGTTAACTCAAAAGGGATCCATGTTCTACTAGAAATGTGAAAGTAAAGAATATTTAAAAGAGTTTATTAGAATTTTTCTCATTATGTAACACCATGATATTTTAAAATATATTTTTCTTAAATAAATTTTATGTGTTTGTCAGATTTTAAAGCGCACAACACTAAAATGAAGTGAACAATGACTTATTATAATATAAAACAAAATATGTTAATAGATATTTAAATTAAATTAATAAATCTAAACTATTAAAATTAATTAATTACATTTACAAATAGTTGTAAAATGATAAGGACTTTCAGTTCAGTAATTAATGGATAAACAAAAATGTTTTATTTATAATCATTGTGTGAATTATATATGTTTTATTAAAAAGTAAATTTATTTTACATTGAGAATTAATTTTTTTTATTTTTTTTTCTTAGAAATATATAACAGTTAATAATGATTCATATATTGATTCTAAAATGGTTAGAAATGACAATAAAGTAATTTTATGGTAAAAAGAGATATATTTTTAGAAATGTATTTTATGAAAAAAATGTGTTCATATATTAATAAATTTATAAATAACTATTTATGAATGCCTCCAATTAAATGTGTAGATAATATATTCAATTAAATAAATTTACATTCATATATTGCTCATTAATAAGAAAGTAATGAGATTAAAATCATTATATGCATAAAAATGTATTTTTTTCTTCTGAAAATGGGTTTAAATATTTTTTTCATGGATATTAGAATTAATTTCTGAAATCTCTACAAATTAAAGAGTTTAGGATGTATTTTATATTTGGAATTATAACAGAATATATTATTAAATATGTTCAATTTTATTATTATAAAAATTGAATAGTTAAAATGGTAAAAATATGGTCACCCCTTTAAAGGAAAATATGGGTTAAAATATTTAAAATAAATGGATAAGACTTCATGTTATCAATAGGCCATATATTTAATTTCATTGGTTGAGATAATTTAGACCTCCCTCATCTTATCTTTTCGAATTGGATGTTTTGGTGCCAATTTCCCATGAAAGTGACAGTTATATTTTATAATTATTATTATTTACAAGGTTGGAACTCCTTTAACATATAGAACGGGACCCCATATCCTCACCTCATCAAAGAATTCGAACACTCTATCACATTAATTAATAGACCAAATATTTTCCAAAAATTCCTTCCCATATTATATAGTTCCATTTATCAGAAAAATTATTTACTAATAAGGATTATCTTTTAAGCCAATGAAAGATACTAATAAAAGAGGTATATATTCATTCCAAACTTTTTCAAGTTTATTTTTTTTTCCACATTCTCCAAATCTCCAAAAACCATATTAATATTATTACATAATTATATTTAATATAATTTTTTTATTATTAATGGAACAAAAATTTATTAATCCTTTTCATCCAATTGAGAATGAAATTTTTGTGCATTCATATATACGGACTATCATCTTAAAGATGTGGAATGTTTCATTTTTCTTAACCAACTCACACCGATGTTCATTTTGATGTATTTAATGAATATATACAATATTCATTATATTACAATTATTTTATATTGTTAAATTTTTATTTAAATTCCTTTATTTCCATTCATTATAAAATGAAATCATCACTCATTCATATATGCATACTACCACCTCTACGAAGGATATAATTCTTTTTTCATCACTACCTTACATGGATTTTACTGAAAGATTAAATAGTGAATAAATATGTTATTTATTACTGGATTAATATAATCTATATAATTAAACCATGATAAAGGTTCAAGGATAGAAATTTCCAAAATAAAATATTTACGTTACGAAGTTGTCGACACATAGAATAATAATATTTGGGAAGAATTAGTAATAAAAGTGTGATTGGAAATTTTTAATGAATCGTAAATTGGAATACAAGTGTTAATATGATAAATAAATATATATATATATATATATTAAAAAATATAATTTGATTGGTTTTATCATGTACAAAGTAATTCTGTATTTCATTTATGGTTTTATGTTACAATATCATTTTTAAATTAGAATTATTCATGTTCAAAATTACTTTGTTAAATAATCTGATATCTCTATCTTAAACATAATCCATTTTACTCTATTATATTAACTGATAAGGTTTTTATTTATTCTTTCCATTTTCATTCAAAATAAGAAAATTCACATATGATAATGGGTTAGAACAATAGTTGTAGGCCAATGAACATGGAAATAGGGTATAAACATGGTTCCCCAAGAAAAATTATGGTAAAACCATTGTAATAGGTTTTTAGGATATGAGGTATTATATCATGGTGGTTATCTAGGTATATCCATGGTTTAAACCATGTAATCATCTCTTTATAGGCACATATTGACTATGGAAATGAGCCTCTAATACCTTGGTTAAAACTATTTAAATTAATGGCTATAAGAACATTTTTAGCTATGTAAATTTTTAGCAACTACCATGGTTTAACCAAGGAAATATTCATGTAATACCATGGTTAAAACTGTGTTAATTACAACATTAAACCATAGTTTAATGAAAGAAAATATTCTCATGATGATATTAAAAAATCAATAATTCCATGGTTTATACCATATATAAACCCTCCCAATGCTAAAAAACTTATCATATAAGCTTCCAATACTTGAAATAAAAACATGTAGATTCTCTCGCTTAAAAAACACTCATAACCTCTATCTAACAATTAAAAAAATCATTTTTTATTTAAATAATAATCAAAATTATTATAAATACCATTTGGAATAATTAAATAATGCTTAGAATTTTTATAATAACATAAAATGGATTAAATGATATGATTTTATTCAATATCAGGTATTATAATTCATTAAAAAAATCATTATATTCATTGTGTAATAAAAAAATTGACCTATAACTCTAGTTTTTTTTATATTTATTTCATAATTCCACCAATACCTCATTTTTACTAATGAATTATACAGATAATATACCGACACACCCAAAAATGTCTTGTAGTCAAACTTAACTCAATGGTATGTAAAACATAACAATACAAAATTGATTAAAAAATGTATCATTGAATTAAGTGTGGAATGAATACTCCTTAATAATTTACAATATTGAAAACTAATCTTCAAACTATCACTTTAAACCAACAACTTTCTATAAAGGCCACTTTCCATTACTCGAAACTTCATGCATTAAATTTTTACACACAAAAGGTGTTATATATACTGAGATAGAACATAATAGTTAGGAAAAACCATAAAAACCTCGATTAACTCAAGGAGTTAATTTTTGAATATAGAAACAACAGTGTAATTCCAAAAAGTCACAATTACCTTTATGAGAAACAAGGGAATACCATGAGATTTTATAACTCAACCCACTATAGGCCACTTGTATGTGACCATTAAAATAGCTCAAACAAAGAAAAACATAGTTAACGATTAAAACTAATAAAAAACTAAAAACAAAACATACTATGTCATTTTTTTTCATCTAACGAATCATGTTTTCATTACATTCCCCATGAATACCATCTGAAATCAATAATGAAATACAAATCCATTCTCTATATTAAATATCATAATTTTTACAACCCAATACAATTAAAGAGCCTTTAATAAGGTCTCAATATCCCAAATTTCATGTCAAGGATAATCATCCAACCATTACCCAGTTACTCTTCCAACGTATCCATTTAAGGATTCATTTTCATCTTTATTACATATAAATTTAACATGGAACTAAAAACATTACAAAATTGGTTAAGGAAGACAATCACACATTCTATTTTAATATACATTGGAATTTCATTCCCACTTAAAATCAATACCACATTCATCGTAAACATTTTTCAAGAATTTATCAAACCTTTAAAATCATTCAAATCTCAAACTTTGTAAAAACATCTCAATATCCAATATTTCATGTCAAGTATAACTAACCAACTATTCCCATTTATTCTTCACATGTAACAATGTTTAGTTTCATTTCTAGCTTCATTACGTATAAATTCATCATTTAACTCTCACCTTAACAAACCCATTTGCGGAATATCATCTTATATTATAGGTTGGTATAATGTGTACAAAATTTTCCCCTTAAAATCAAAATTATATTTCTCTTAAAAAATTTCCCTAGGATTTATCAAAGCATTTATATCATAGAAATCATAAACATTCGTATGTTCATGAATATTCCCGAAACCCTAATCACACTATATTATTTCTATAAGTTTACTTACCACGTCATTCTCTTCAAATAATATACATGACCTTTTATAATCCACCAAATATATATAGGAATGTATATAAATTGTTAAAGCATGAGGTTAATTCACAAAAGAAGGATTGACTTGATAATGCCTCTTAAATCCTCATTTCTACATGTGTAAATGGAAATTTTAGAATAAAATATACCCCATAAAACCACCAAGATATGTTTAAATTATCATAAGGACATAATGAAACTTTTCATTCCACCATATAAAATTAATAACAACTGATTTTCACCTAATATTAAATCAATAAAATTATTATTAATTTATTTCCCTTATTTACCTATTATTGAATATTTATCATATGCATTCCATATTCAACATTCCTTTATGATTACATTTTTTTTAAAACATGTATAAACATAATTAAAACCATATATTACCAATTTAGGGTCATCATCATCATTCTAAAAATCACAAAAAATCTAATTTTTACCAATTAGACCAATTACCAATCAAAGAGACACATATAAGAAATTAAAATTAGAAATCAGTCCATAATTCACATATAAACACGTACCAAGGCCATGAGAAAGTGATGGGTCATATATCACAATGTGGAAATAGAATCCTCTTATAGTATCGACCTATATCTTCTTTTAGATCATAAGGATTCAATAATATAATAAACTAAAAGAAATGAAAAGATAATTAAAAATATACAATGTTCAAGAGACCCATAATTTAAAATCATATTTACATTAAAAAAAATAATCAATAAATATTTTTAAAATTTGTTTTAGCTGGTAATCAGTGATTGAAATTTTTTTTTTGATCAGGAGGTCATGTAACCTAATTAATCTAGTAATATTTTTGAAACCTTCGAAAACAACATAAAAAAATAATACATCAATTGCGAATTATATGTCAATGCGGATATCATTCTTAAATACTTTCATCTCAAAATGGTAGTTTATAATCAAGAAGATATAAAATAATAAAGGAAATGTAATTTAAATTAGATCATATAGAAAATATATCTCGTTAAAAATTATTTTTAGAATTTATATTAATTTGTTTATAGAAAAACAATAAAGAGAAATCGATGGCCTAAGAAAAAATATGTTTTCTTAGTAACCTATCTTAAAAATAATAATATTTACTATCATATCAATTAAAAAATACAATTTTAAGGTCCAAAATAAAATTATAAACATATATTTTAATCAAATAAACATTTAGAACAAAATGAAAATATAAATTTTGATGATCACATTATAATTAAGTAATGATAGTATACTATATGCTATTAAATAGAGTTTGATATAATTAAATATAATTAAGTTGTTTCAATGACTAAAATAAATCCAAGGAAAGTGATTTTTTTATTATAGATAAAATGAAAAATTAACAGAATACACATATTTCATACCTCTAAAAATAATTTTATAATATTTTTTCAAAAACACTAGGAAGTAAAGAGAAATATAATTTCTTTTTTGTGTTTTCACCTAAGGTAATAAATTTATTGAATTATGATATTCCATAATAAAACTAACAAATAAATCAAATTGATAAAGTTATAAACATAATAAACTATGAAATATAACATGTGAGAAGTCATCCCTTCCCAAAAAAGTGTATCATAGAATACAGAAATCATCTAAATGTTTTTTTTGATAAAATTATGGAAATTTAGAGTAATTAGGAACTTTTTTAATGATTGAAAACAATAATATCAAGTAATAAATCACAGTGGAACTTATGAAATCAAAATAGAAAAAATAAATAATATTTATAAAGGATTTGATGGGTTTTTAGTCAAGTTGCATGTAAAAAAATAATGAATTGTGATAGAATATTTTTTTGTGATGAACTAATTCAAATTTCTTATTGATTAATATGTTAATTCAACGAAACTAGTTTAAAAAAAATATGGAAATGAAAAGGGTGCATATATCCAAGAGAAGTAAAATGTGTGATTTTAGGATGTTTCTAAACACAAAATAAAACAAAAGAAACTATAATCTTGAATAATGTAAATTAGAAGAATGTAAAAAAAAATTAGAAGTTGAAATGCATAATGTAAGAAACATACTATAGGGGAAGGGTTTCATTGGTTTAAGGGAAAATCATGGTTCCTATGGAATACAAATGGGTGGAAGAGGGAGAAAAAGGTAAATTAAAAAAATTTGATTGAATATTGGATGGATATAGTTCATTTTTTTGTTTAATTACCATGGAAATAACTTCTTTTTTGGATATATATATTTTAAATAATATATTTGACTCATTTTATAGCCTAAAATCATAAGATACCCTACCTATACTATTTTATAAATTGAGTAAAAACACTGAAATAAAATAAAATAATTGAGTAGAAAGAAAATCATGATCACCAAAAACTCAACATGGAGAAAAAATAATTTAGTTTTTCTGGGGATACATGGAATGTTCAATGCATAATGATGATATCAACTATCATGGAAGAGATAATGTATTTGTATTATAATGAACTAATTATTTTTTGTAAAAAAGAAATGTTCAAGGATTTAGTGAGGTTTATAGCTGTAACAATCTTATAATTTTTTTACCAAAAGGTTAATAACAATTCAAGGTAACTTTGGATAGATGAAAAATAGTTATTAAAAAAGGCTATATATTGATAAAATAAGACACACACTTACTTGAATATATACATACTTCTATCGATCATAGTTTTTTATCATGAATACGACTGTTTGAATATATAAATTACACCAAAATAGGAATTTTTAAATAAAATATACATCATCATTCATTTATAATTGTACTTTATTAATGAAATAGTTTATTGAATATATACATAATAAAAAAAATTGTTTTAGAAAAATGTATTATTTATCCAAAATAGATACCTTCCAGAAAAATAGAAGTTAATCAAGCACATAACTACCTAGAAAATATTAGATATGTAGGTATATATAATGAGACAATAACAAATACACCCACTTGGATTACCTCAACACTCCACTATAATATACTTATCAATGGGAAACACTTATAAAAAATCACTAAAAATTGGTGATATATTCTATAAATTTTTTTCAATAATTGAAATTAAATAAACCTTCAGGTGGTAAAAATTATACATTAGTTCCATTAAACTATTTTATACCTATAATCTCTAGGTAATATTGAAACTATTCGAAGTTGGGGATGATCTGATTGGAAAAGGGAATATAGAACAATATTTTTAGTCACCATTATAAAATTATATAAATATAAACATGGAAGAATATGAAATATATTGAAATCATAAATTTGATTCCTTATAATAAGGTTTAAATAGTGGGAAAATAAAATTAAAAAACAATAATATAATGGGACACAAATAATTCATATTTGTATAGAGAATAGAATAAAAGTTTTTGTTCATTAAATAAATATGGTAGACTATATAACTAATTTCATTTTATATAAGATTTAAAATAATTATATTATGGATATTGGGGTAAATTAAAATTCATAAATATAAATATACTTATAGAAGAAGATTTTAGGGGGGGTAGAAATAAGTAGTATGTCACCTATAATCTAAAAACACATTGGGATTGGAACCCAATGAAATTATGAAGATTTAATTCAATAGAAAAGTAAAAGGTCGGGATTTATCATGAGAAACTAAGGAAGTGATAATTTTATAGGGTCTTATGAATGGGTTTATTGATAAGTCATAGGAGAAAGTGGATAATGATTGTCGGGATGAGTTAAAATGAGAAACTGGTGTGGTCATGTAGATGCGACATAGGTGAATGAAATCGGGGAGGTGAGTTGGCTGTGTCTGAGCTGTGTTGATATACATTAGTGGGGGAGGATCACAAGATGTTTGGGTGGCCGTGTTGTATCCATGTTGGAAGATTTGTGGGGTGACTATGCGAGATCATCATCTTTAGGGGGTTGGGTTGGAAACGTCAAAGTTATGTTGGAGGAGTGGGATTGTTAGGAGAAGATCTTTAGAGATTGACTTGATTATGAAGAGGGGATATGGCTCCAGGGATCAATCCTCAAGAGGTGTTATAATTAGGTAAATGTGTTTCCATGGTTAAATAAAACAGGGATTCATATGACATATTTCCATAGTTTTAATGAACTTTGGAAATAGTTCTGTGGTAATAGAGAATTTTTATAATTATACACATTGGTACTCAAAATCAATAAAATTGTAACACCCAGACCCCATTTACCCAGATTTGGTGCATTATTTCATAACATTGGCAAGACCACAAAAGATCAAGTCTCGAAAGACCGATTAGTTTAGTAGCCTTGGAAACACTAGATACAATCATAAATGTTACATTACATAATAAAGTGAAAAATAACAATAACATTGTCTCCATAGTCCCCACTCTTATCTCCATCAGACTATCCCTGTAGGTCAGTCATAAAACATTTCTTCACATCCTGGGAAAATAAAACATAGAAAGGGGTGAGCTCAGATGCTCAGTATGGGTAACAATACTGCAGAAAATTTCATAAATAAACATAAACATTTAAGGCAATGTATAACAAAAACAAAAGCCTTTTAAACATGAACTTCAACATAATATGGAAAAAATAAAATGAAATAATGCCAATTACTTATTCACATGGATATTCAACTAGTCGAATAATCACATGCAATATCAATAACCACTTTTATAAAGATGGAATGCATAATGCTAGACTATCATAACCACGTATCTAGGGCCTTGTGCCATGACTACAAATAAGATTTTGTCAAGGCCTCGTGCCAAGACACGAGTTTGTCTCATTAGACCTACCGATGCATCGAGGAGATATAGCAGGCTCCACCCATCACATACTATGTCCAATTCATTCCTTATATGAAAATGTTTAAAAATATCATAAACTATAACATAATCGTATCACATAAAACATGCATAAAGGAAACATAACATTTCCACATTTCAATCACAAGATATCAGTAAAACAAATTGATATAATAAAAACATTATCAAAACCATTTTCAATACCAAAATAAAAGAAAAGTAAAACTTGGTATTTATTTTTAATTAGAAAAAAGTTATGGGTTGTAGAGGAAGCCGAAACTCAAATAATGGTCACGGCGGCGGAGAAGTCATTGTCGCCGCATATGTATGACAAGAAAAACATTCCGTTTTTTATTTTAGTAAAAAGCTTCGTATAAAAATATTTCTTTTGAATAAAAATAAAAGTCAAAGGGGTTTATACACCGTATAAAAGAAAGTTGTGTATAAAACAAAATATGCCTCAATGAAAGGATATTGAGACGAAGTCCCTTACCTTGTGTCCAACTTGACTAGATCGTTCTTTAAACTCCTGAATAATAAAATAGAGTTAATTTATAATTACCTAAGAACCTTTTTCAAGTTAATTATTCCTTTTATGTAACATATTACCATGTTATGAACCTTATTTAATTATTTAAGTTAATAATGGTCGTTTTTTTCGATCTTTGGTACTTGAGTCAAAAATAAACATATTATAATTACAAGTTGTTCATGTTGTAAAATATCCATTATATCCAGAATTATATTAATGATTTAGATAACATATGTATCATATCTATCCATTATATATATTAATTTATAATATTAAATAACATATAGAGGTAATAAATGAAATGCACCGTTCATTGAGACCGTAAGCCGTACGTACGTATGAAGGATACTTTCATTTCAATTTCATATTTAATGGAATGAAATCATAATGATATAAAGTTATATTATAATTCCAGTATAATATAATATATAATATCATTTAATCCATCCTTTATACATCCCACATATGGCATTAACGATTCAAATCACCTTGAGGGGGCGATAGTCCGCACTTCCGAAAATGAAATTATCGCGTTTACCCATAATGGAAATCATAAAGGTATTACATAAATGAAAAATACAGAAGCATAAGGAAAAAATAAACATAATATATATCATATATAAAAATAGTGTCATAATAATGGCCACCATGATAGGTGTTAAAAGAAGATTGAACAATCATCGTTTCATGAGGCAGTAATTCGCCACCCAGAGAAACAGTACGTTATTTAACCATTAGAAGAAGTTTTGTGTAAGTGTAAATATAATCCTTCTCATAAAAAAATCCAAGTATATTGATGATACTTTTTTTGTTACAAAAGAAAATAATAAAAAGAGTGTAGGGAGATGGAGAATCAAAATAAAACAAAACAACATAAGAGAAGACATTACCTTAAAATCGGGTAACTCTTTTTGATTTGAGCCAAAGGCTTCCTTGGGAAGACTTCTGCCCAAAGTGAGGCTTCTAGGAGTAAGATAGGAAATATGAGAGAGTATTTGGGCTGAGTTTGGGTGAGCCAAATGGATATGAAGGTGTGAATAAGGTGGTAGAGGTGGGGGACTTTTATAAGAGGAGAGGAGGGGTACTCTTGGAAAGTCATGAAATTTTACATTATTATGAAGTGACTTTCGGATTTCAAAGGTCTCAAAATTATATATTTCAAGGATAAGGTGATAAGGGTTCTAAATCCACCCATAAAATAGGTTTTTATAAGTATAAGTCTTAGAGTTTACAATATCTTTTCATTTTATTTAAATCGTTAATTAATGAGGTAATCGTAGCATCATCATGGTGTCATAAAATATTTAACTTATTTAATGTCTAAAAATTATAAAAAAATTTACCATGATGTAGGAAATATTTTTAGATTTCTAATAAATATTTATAGTCGAAAAGTTAACTTATATAACCCCATTTATGAATCGTTTTAGTAAAAAAACACATGTTTGTGACATTTTTATTTTTTCTTTAAATAAAAGGTATTAATGTCATTATCTCACACAAGTGGCTCCATGGGGTCCCGAAAATCGTCTCATAGTTTGTCTTAGTCGGTCATGACTCATCCAATAAGAGTTGGACATGATTAAATATAATTTTATATTCTTATAATATCATTTTTACCTTAAATTAATCTAATTACCTCTAATCGCGGTTAATAAAACTCAAAAGTTACTATTCACTAAAAATTATTTTATTCCCATTGAACCACATTTTACTTCCTAATGACAACCATGTATGTCAGATTTTCGAAATTCAAATCACAGAGGTGGTAGAATTTTATTTAAACGAAAAATTAGTTTTTTAACTACCACTTAGTGGTTTAACTATTCATTAAAAATTGAAGTTTTTCAGAAAAATACAAAAATTCACCCTAAGATATATTTGATATTCCTAATTCAAAAATGATTTATATTTTACAGAATTCAAAACATGTATGTTGAATTAATTAATTTAATAATTAATTCCCGCTGTCACAACAAATATCGTGTTTTTAAGAAACAATATATATCAAAAGATTGACAATTGTTTATGTCCAATTTCAAAGTGAAATTAAATATAATGACCACCATTGGATAAAATGGTAAAAATATATTCTAATTATACTTTAAAACCACTCAATTGTATAATTTATCACTATAAATATTTTTATTAAAAAAGTTTTTTTTAAGTATTTTTCACTATTCATCAAAAAATTTGATGTTCTTAGAAAATAACAAAAAAATCAACTTAGGATAATTTCAATATTCTGAATAAAAAAATGCAGTCCATTTTAAAATATAAAATTTATATAATTTCAAAAAGTGGGTATTACTATTCATAATAACTACTTTGATTGGTCACGGGGTGTTAGAACTTGAGGTTGCGTACAACACACGCTGCTCTATTATTCAAAGAGAAGTGTACCACGGATGCTTGGGGTGTTACATTCTCCCCTCCTTCAATAAATTGATTCCTCACAATTTGAAATTTTTCTTTGAAAATAAAAGGATGAAAATAGAAAATACCTCTGTGGAAAACCCACATCGGAAATAGGGTTAATAAAAATATAACTTTAAAATAAAGAAAGAGAAGTACAAAGGTCACCCGAGATAGCCCATACTAGGATTATATGAAAATATGGATATGGAGGAGAAAAAACCATCAATTTATGATGGATAGTTGTAGAAAACAGGATTAGAATAATGTTTAACTACAAGAAAATCACAAACATTTGATTGGTTAAATGATCATTAATTCCCCAGTAAAAAAATTTAACCGACAACTTTTTTGTTTTAAGTTGCCTTTCATAAAGTTGAAAAATTAATCTAGGAGATTTACTTAGAGCGTAAGGAAATATACATACTTGTCATGTAGACATTCGTTCTTTAATAATTTTTTACCACAAACCCATCTTTCACTCAAAAAGATAATAGAACTCAAAAATATTATATTTATACTAATCGTACAAGGTTCCAAATATTAACACATACCATTTAGATTAGGAAAACTATTTTTTATTAACCAAGGACTTCATATAGGCTAGTGGTAGGTAATAAAGGCCTGTCGAACTATGGTTGTGGGTTCGATTCCTGCAGCTTTGTCCGACGCGACGGGTTATCCCCCAACCTGTTGGTTTTCCTTTTCCTAAAACTATAGTATTATAATATTTCAAAAATAATCTTCATAAATGTTTTAACCTTAAAAAATACTATCCAAAGTTCAACTTAATCCATTTTGACCTTTATAGTTATCCAAAATAACTCCGTCTAGACTTTCTCTAAAAGGTCTCTAAATTTCAAAATCAATTGTATCATCAAATTCCTCAAACAAAGTAAAGCTTCTCTTATTACCACACATAAAAATATGATTACCTTCATCATATTAATTCCTTAATGAAAACAACAAGTACTTCAGTACAATCCTTATATATATCACATTATTTTTATAACCATAATATAATCCTTGAGTCCAAAAGCACCAATACATTAATTATTCCACTTCAACTGTAGTAACAGCATAAGACTATCCTTGATCCCTTGGCCTTTTCTGAGGTAAGTTTCCCTGATGATTAGGACATTAATTTTCATAATGACCCATTTCCCTACAATTGTAGCATTCAACATTGATAGCCTCTTTCTTTCCATTGCAATCACGAGCCTGGTGACCTTTTTCTCCACATTTATAATAAACTCCCATTTTTTTTAGGCAAGTACCAGGGTGATTTTTCCCACAATTATCGCATAATAGAAAATCCATTTTTTCCCTTTTTCCCTTTATCTGTCTCTTGTTCCACTATTATCTTCTTCTATTGCTTCACTTTGTTGTCATAAGACTTAGAGAATTCCTTTTCTATCTTGATAGAACACAAGACTCTATCTTCGTATGTTGAGAAAGATAGTGATACTAAAGCTCGATGGAGAAATGGTTTTAATCAATCAAATAAATGATCAATCTTACTTTTTGGGTTACGTATATAATCTATAGCATGTCTTTCTAACCTTGTAAAGTTGGCCTCATACTTTGCGACATTCTCATCCTCCTTTTGTCTCAGACTCTGAAATTTTCTTTCCATATCTGCTCGATGGTCATGAGGAAAGTATTTTTCTAAGAAAACTTCTTTGAACTCCCTCCATTCCATATTTGATACTTCATCATCTTCCTTTGTGTTTTGAATCAATGACTGCCATTGATCAGCATCTCCAATGAGGTGGTAAACTTCCATGATAACCTTTTCCCTTTCACTACTCCCCAAATCATGGAATATTTTCTATAGGGAACTTATCCATTGCTCAGTTACTAATTTATTTTTACCCCCATTGAATGTTGGGGGTTGTTTCTTCATGAAATGATCTAACATTGATCCTCCATGCTGCTGATCTTGGTGCACCATACGAGTAAGGTTATTATTCATAACTTAAGTGAGTTGTCCCAGTATAGTGTTAAGTTGATCAACACCAGTTGTATCACCAACTCCACTATAATTATCTTGAGCAGGAGGGAAATCCCTGCATGGAGTGCATGCATTGATACGGTTTCCATTCCTTCCACTAGGCACCATTTCTAAACAATGTCATAAACTAGATTATTTTATGAATCGAAATACATAATTACATACTTGTAAAACACTTAACATAAATTGAACTATAATCATAAAAATGTTTTCTTTGAGGAAGTATATACTCATAAACCCTTCATAATGGTTTGTAAAGAAAATGATAAGTATCCTAAGCATATCCCCCAGGAGTTTCGTAACCACGAGTGCAGCAAGGCCCGTTTTCATGCACCAGTTCCCGTTCGAGTCTAGCTCAAAGTGGTGTTTTCGGGTTTTACCCCTGGGTACATCTGTGCCAGAGCCACCTCTACCTGCTCGTATCCAAACAGGGATTTATTGCTCAGAAAACTCACAAAATCTCCACAAACAAAATTCTTGGAAGTTCTTATATACTAATCCTCAAATTCTATCTTATGGTTATGTGCTCTAATCAGAGTTTTTCTAAATCTAGCAGCCAATGTTAGTACTAAACTACCTCTGATACCAACTGTAATGCCCCGAACCCAGTTACCCATAGTCGGTGCATTATTGCGTAATATTGGCATGATCAAAAAAGATCAAGTCTCGAAAGACCAATTAGTTTAATAGCCTTGGAAACACTAGATACAATCATAAATGTTACATTACATAATAAAGTGAAAAATCACAATAACATAGTCTTCATAGTCCCCACTCTTATCCCTTTCATACAATCCTTGTAGGTCAATCATAAAACATTTCTTCACATCCCGGGAAAATAAAACATAGAAAGGGGTGAGCTCAGATGCTCAGTAAGGATAGAAATATAGCATAAACTTTCATAAATAAACATAAACATTTAAGGCAATGTATAAATAAAACAAAATCCTTTTAAACTTGAACTTCAGCATAATATATAAAAAATAAAATGAAATAATGTCGTTTACTTATTCACATAGATATTCTACTAGTCAAATAATCACATGCAATATCAATAACCACTTTCATAATGATGGAATGCATAATGCCAGACTATCATAACCACGTAGCCAGGGCCTCGTGCCATGAATACAAATAAGATTTTGTCAAGGCCTCATACCAAGACACTAGTTTGTCTCATGATACCTATCGATTCATAGAGGGGCTATAGCGGGCTCCACCTGTCACATACTAATTCCAATGCATTCCTTATATGAAAAGGTTTAAAAATTTCATAAACCATAACATAATTGTATCACATAAAACATGCATAAAGGAAACATAACATTTACACATTTCAATCACAAGATATCAATACAATAAATTGATATAATAAAAACATTATCAAAACCATTTTCAATACCATAATAAAAGAAAATTAAAACTTGGTATTTATTTTTCATTAGAAAAATTTTATGGATTGTAGAGGAAGCCGAAACTCAAATAATTGTCACGGCGGCGGGGAAGTCATTGTCGCCGCATACGTACGACAAGAAAAAATTTTCTTTTTGTCATTTAGTAAAATTCTTCATATAAAAATATTCCTTTTGAATAAATGTAAAGGTCAAAGGGGTTTATACACCATATAAAAGAAAGTTGTGTATAAAACAAAATATGCCTCAATGAAAAGAGATTGAGATAAAGTCCCTTACCTCATGTCCGACTTAACTCGATCATTCTTTAACATAATTAACAATAAACTAGAGTTAATTTATAATTGCATAAGAACATTTTTCAAGTTAATTATTCTTTTTATATAACTTATTACCATGTTATGAACATTATTTAATTATTTAAGATAATAACCGTCATTTTGTCGATCTTTGGTACTTGAGTCGAAAATAAACTTCTTATGATTACTAGTTGTTCATGTGGTAAAATATCCATTATATCCAGAATTAGATTCCTGATTTAGATACCATATGTATCATATATATCAAGTTTTTATATGCACTTATAATATTACATAACATTTAGAGGTAAGAAATGAAATGCATCGTTCATGGAGACGGTAAGCCGTACGTACGCATGAAAGCTACGTTCATTTCTATTTCATATTTAATGGAATGAAATAATAATGATATAAAGGTATATTATAATTCCAGTATAATATCATATATAATAGAATTTAATCCATCCTTTATACATATATGGAATTAACAATTCGAATCACTTTGAGGGGGCGGTAGTCCGCACTTCCTAAAATAAAATTATAGCGTTTACCCATAATGGAAATCATAAAGGTATGTAATAAATGAATAATACAGAAGAATAATGAAAACAGAAACATAATATATGTCATATATAAAAATAGTTTCATCATAATGGCCACCATGATAGGTGTTAAAATAATATTGAACAATCATCGTTTCGTGAGGCAGTAATTCGCCACCCACAGAAATTATAAGGCCCCGGCCTTAAACCATACTTAATCTTGAGTTATTACAAGATTACACGTTGAGGATCTTTTCAGGTTTAGAGTTTTAGAGAATTAGATCATAAAACTTGCATTACATTCCATATATAAACAAAGTGGTTACATAAAGATAATATTATTCATTCCCATCAATGGAAACACATTTAAAATAAAACATGGATTATTTCTTGACACATCCTTGAATCTATCATCTTATCATGTACCTTTCCCTTGACCTGTGAAAAACATTTCAAAAACATGGGATGAGCATAAAAACTCAGTATGGGTTATAAAAAAAACATGGAAAGGAAACATGAGTTCATATATACATAAGAATGAAATCATACTTTACCCATAAAACATAGGCACTTTAACATACCTCTTAAAATCATGAAAAAATCATAGAAATCATAATACATAAAGGTAACTTGAGGCATTCATAACATTCTTACGTAGGGAGTAACCCTCTTGGTTACGTTTGGAATACCCATCAAAGTATATTCCCTAAAATATCTTTGGAGAAACCTTAACGTTTCACTCCTTCGCATTACCCAATGCATTGGAGAGCTATAACGGGCTCACCCGCCCTTAGTTTATCACAGAACCACCCGTCTTCATAATAATGCCCAAGAACCATAACATAATCATATCACATAAAACATGCATAAAGGAAACATAAAATTTCCACATTTCAATCATGAGATATCAATACAACACATTTATATAATAAAATCATTATTAAAACCATTTTCAATACCAAAGTAAAAGAAAAGTAAAACTTGTTATTTATTTTTCTTTTAAAAGAAGGTATGGCTTGTAGAGGAAGCCGAAACTCAAATAACGGTCACGACGGCGGAGAAGTCGTTGTTGCCGCATACGTACGACAAAAAAATTCCCTTTTTTCATTTAGTAAACGCTTAGTGTAAAAAAAGATTCCTTTTGAATAAACACAAAAGTCAAAGTGGTTTATACATCGTATAAAAGAAAGTTGTGTATAAAATAAAATATGCCTCAACGAAAGGAGATTGAGACGAAGTCCCATACCTCGTATCCGACTTGACCCGACCGTTCTTTAATCTCCTGAATAATAAACTTGAGTTAATCTCTACTTGATTATGAATCCTTTTCAAGTTCATTATTCCTTTTATACCATGTTATGAACATCATGTAATCAGTTAAGTTAATAATGTTCATTTTGTCGGTATTTGGTTCTTAAGTCAAAAATAGACTTCTTACACTTACATGTTGTTAATTTGGTCAAAGGTTCATTATATACAGAATGGTATTCATGATGTAGATATCATATATGTCATATATATCCAGTACATACATGCATTTATAATATTACATCACATTTAGAGGTAAGAAATGAAATGCACCGTTCATGGAGACGGTAAGCTGTACGTACGCATGAACGCTACTTCCATTTTTATTTCATATTTTCTGGAATGGAATCATAATTATATAAGAGTATATTATAATTCCAGTATAATAACATATATAATATCATTAACTTTATCCTTTACACATCCCACATATGGTAATAACGAATCAAATCACTTTTAGGGGGCGGTAGTCCGCACTTCCTAAAATGAAGATATCGTGTTTTACCCATAATGGAAACCATAAAGGTATGCCCAAAATAAAAAAACAGAAGCTTAAGGAAAACATAAACATATTATATATCATATATAAAAATAGTGACATCATAATGGCCACCTTTGAAGGTGTTAAATGAGTGTTGAACAATCATCTTTTCGGGAGGCAGAATTTCGCCATCCACGGAAACCGTATGTTCTTTAACCATTTGATGTAGTTGTGTGAGCGTGTAGCTCAAATAAATCTTATAACAACATCATAGTATATTGAAGATACTGGTGTTGTTACAAAATAAGTAAATAAAAAGAGTTTAGGGGGTTGGAGAAGCAAAATAAAACAAATGAACATGAGAGAATGAATTACCTTTAAAAGTGTAACTCCTTTTGATTTGAGCCTAAAGGCTTCCTTTGAAAGGATTCTGCCCAAAGGGAATCCTCTAGGATGAGGAGAGGGATGTGGAGAGAGCAAATGGGCAGGGGTTGGCCGATCCAATGTCTTGAAGAGTGTGTGAAATGAGGTAGAGGTGGGGGCCTTTTATAAGAGGAGAGGAGGGGCACTTTTGGAAAGTAAAGAAACATTACTTTATTTGAAAATGTGTTTCGGTTTTAAAAGGTCCCACATTGATATAATTCGTGGATAAGGTGATAAGGGTTTGAAATCCACTCTTCCAATTGGTTTTGGCCATGTGTAGGTTTTAGATTTTTCATTATCATTCCATTTTATTTAAATCGTCAAATAATGATGTCATCGCTGCATCATTATTATGTCATATATAATTTAATTTATTTAATGTCTAAAAATTATAAAAAAATACTATGATGTAGGAAATATTTTTAGATTTCCAATTAATATTTATAATCAAAATTTGGACTTGTATAACCCCACTTAAAAATTATTTTAGTAAAACAATTTATGTTAGTGTCATTTTCACTTTAACATTAAATAAAAATATATTAATGTCATTTTCCAACTAAAGTGGCTCCATGGGGTCCCCAAGTCTACCCATGGCTTGTCTTGGTCGGCCATGACACAACCAATAAGGTTGGGACATGTGTCTAGGTCATTTCCTATTATTAAAGCATTATTTATACCTTAAACTACCCTAATTACCACTAATCGCGATTAAGAACTTAATAAGTTACTATTCACCAAAAAATTATTAAAATCTCATTGAACCACATTTTACTTCTTAATGACAACCATGTATGTCGGATTTTCAAAATTCAATACACATTAGTGGTAAACTTTCATTTAACTGAAAAATCAGTTTGCTTGATTACCACTTAGTGGTTTCACTATTCATCAAAAATTGAAGTTTTTCAGAAAATTACCAAAAATTCACCCTAAGCTATATTTGATATTCCGAATTCAAAAATGAAGTCCATTTTACAAAATTAAAATCATATATGTCACATTAATTAATTTAATAATTAATTCCCCCTGCTAGAGCAAATAGCGTGTTTTTACAAAACAATAAGTATCAAAAGATTGACACCAGTTTAAGTCTAATTTCAAAGTGAAATTGATTCCAATGACCACCATTGGATAAAATGGTAAAACTATATTCTAATTTCACTTCAAAAGCAATTCAAAACATAATCTAATCATATAAATAAATTAGATTAAAAAGCAGTTTTGATGTAAAATGCAGTATTTTTCACTATTCATGAAAAAAATGAATATTGTCAGAAAAATACCAAAAATTCACACAAGGTAAATTTTGATGTCCCAATCATAAAGAATAAGTTTATTTTGACAAACATAGTCTATAAAATTGTCAAAATATAGATTCAAAAATGGTTTTCCATCAAAAGGCACTAAAACAATCTTTTAAGAATATTAGTGTATTCCATGCATAAGATTGTATTTATTTTCATTTTAAGCCTCTATAACACTATCTTAATCATTAATAGACATGGATAAAAATATCTATTATTCATTACTTACTTGGGATGTTACATCCTTCCCCCCTTTAGAAAATTGCGTCCCCACAATTTATTTACTTATCGAATAAATGGGGGTACTTATCCCTCATTGCATTTTCAGATTCCCATGTTGCCTCTTCAATCATGTGGTTTTTCCACAAAACCTTTACCTGCTTAATCACCTTATTCAGTAACACTTGCTCCCTGTGGTCAAGAATCTGGACCGGTTGTTCCTCATAAGAGAGGTTCTCTTCCAGCTGAACTACCTCTGGACTCAAAACATGAGATGGATCTGGCATATACTTTCTCAACATCGAAACGTGAAAAATATTGTGTACCTGAGATAAACTCGGAGGTAAAGCCACTCGGTATGCAACTGATCCAACTCTCTCCAGAATTTCATATGGTCCAATGAACCTTTGACTCAACTTTCCTTTCTTACCAAATCTCATCACACTTTTCCAAGGAGAAACCTTGAGAAAAACATGATCACCTACCTCGAAAGATAGATCCTTCCTCCAGTTATCCGCATAACTCTTCTGCCTACTCTGATCTGTTCTCATGTGTTTCTGAATCAGCTGAACTTTTTCTGCCATCTCTTCTACCAATTCTGGTCCCATCAACTTCCTTTCACCCACTTCATCCCAGAAAGCTGGAGTTCGACACCGCTTCCCATATAATGCCTGAAATGGTGCCATCTGTATACTGGAATGGAAACTGTTATTATATGAAAACTCAACCAAAGAAAGATGTTGGTCCCAACTTCCCTGATAATCCATAGAAAAAGCTCGTAGCATATCCTCCAATGTCTGAATTGTTCGTTCTGACTGCCCATCTAATTGAGGATGAAAAGCTGTACTAAAATTTAATTCAGTACCCAACGACTTCTGAAGGCCTTTCCAAAATTTAGAAGTAAACCTGGGATCACGATCCGATACAATGGAGAGAGGAACTCCATGTAACCTGACTATCTATTTAAGATACAAACGGTAATGTTGATCAAGAGAGAAAGTATCTCGTATAGCAAGGAAATGAGCAGATTTGGTCAAGCGATCAACAATAACCCAGATTGCATTATTACCTCGAGATGTCTTCAGTAATCCAACAACAAAGTCCATGGATATATTCTCCCATTTCCACTCTGGCACTAGTAAAGGCTGAAGCATCCCTTTCGGTAACTGCCGCTCTGCTTTAACCTGTTGACATGTCAAACACTTCACAGTAAAATCATCAATATCTCTTTTCATTCCATCCCACCAGTAATACTCCTGCAGATCTCTATACATCTTAGTACTGTCCGGATGAACTGAAAACGGAGAACTATGAGCTTCACATAACAACTCTCTCTTCAACTGTGAATCACAAGGCACACATAATCTCTTCCCAAATCTCAAAACGCAATCATTATCAATGTTGAATTCAGGCAACTTACCTTTCTGAACCAGCTCTACCCTTTTCTGCAACTCACTGTCTTGCTTCTGTGCTTTCTTGATTCTATCTGATAGAGATGATCTCACTGATACCTGAAACAAAACAGAAGGACTTCCTGCACCAACAACTTCTATGCCAAAGTTCATCAAATCGTTAACTAAAGGATCACGTTCCAACCACAACATTGTTAATGAAGCATTACTTTTTTGACTCAAAGCATCAGCCACTTTATTTGCTTTTCCCGGATGGTAATGAATTGTACAATCATAATCTTTGATTAATTCCAGCCATCTCCTTTGTCTCATGTTTAACTCTTTCTGAGTGAATATATACTTTAAAATTTTGTGATCGGTATATATTTCACACTTTACTCCATACAAATGATGCCTCCAAATTTTTAAAGCAAAAACAACAGCAGCTAGTTCCAAATCATGTGTAGGGTAATTTACCTCATGAGTTTTCAACTGTCGTGATGCATAAGAAATTACCAGATCATTCTGCATTAGGACGCAACAAAGTCCTTTCAATGAAGCATCACTGTATATAACAAACTCACCATTCCTGGAAGGTAGTGCCAAAACCGGAGCATTAACCAATCTTCTTTTCAATTCCTGAAAACAATCATCACATTCTTTTGTCCAGATAAACTTAACACCCTTCCGAGTTAGCTTAGTCATTGGACTAGATAACCGTGAAAAATTTCTAACAAACCTTCGGTAATAGCCCGCCAAACCAAGGAAGCTACGAATCTCGGTTACATTTGTGGGTCTTGGCCATTCTTCCACAACTTTTGTTTTTGTAGGATCAACAGTTATTCCATCTTTAGAAACAATGTGACCAAGGAAAGAAATTTTTTGCAACCAAAAATCACACTTGCTGAATTTCCCATACAGTTTCTTTTCTTTTAAGGTTTGCAAGATAACCCTTAAATGTTTTTCATGCTCCTCTTTACTTTTAGAAAACACCAAAATATCATCAATGAAAACCACCACAAACTTATCCAAGAACTCATGGAAAATTCTATTCATTAAGTCCATGAATACAGCAGGTGCATTGGTTAGCCCAAAAGGCATTACTACAAATTCATAATGGCCATATCTCGTACGGAACGCGGTCTTCGGAATATCTGCCTCCTTTACCTTCAGCTGATGGTACCCCGATCTCAGGTCAATCTTTGAAAAAAACTGAGCTCCCTCGAGCTGATCAAACAAATCATCGATATGAGGCAAAGGATATTTGTTCTTAACAGTGATATTATTCAAGGCTCTATAATCAATGCAAAGTCTCATAGAAGCATCTTTCTTTTTAACAAATAAAACAGGAGCACCCCATGGTGATGTGCTAGGTCTAATGAAACCTTTCTCTAATAAATATTGCAATTGCTCCTTCAACTCTAAAAGTTCAATTGGTACCATTCGATAAGGGGGTTTTGAAATTGTCTTAGCATCAGGAACTAAGTCAACAGTAAACCCAACTTCCCGATCTGGTATTATTCCAGGCAACTCATCAGGAAAAACATCAGGATACTCATTTACCACTGGCACATCATTAATCTGAACAGTTCATTTATTTTCAATGACGTGTGCAAGGTAACATTCATTTCCATCTTTTACAAGTTTCTCAGCCTCTTGATATGTTATCAAAAGTAAGGGTTCATTCTTGTAAACAAACTGAAAGTCTTTCTGAAAAGAAACTTCTTTAGCTCTATAGTCAATATTAGCATGGTAAATAGAGAGCCAATCCATACCCAGGATAACATCAAACTCTACTAGAGGTAGAACAATAAGGTTTGGAAGTAGGTTCTTTCCACAGATAAGGATAGAAAGATTCTTATAAATTCTTTTTGCCTCGACACTTCCCCCAGGTGTTTTTACCAAAAGTTCAGGAGTCATTTCTTGAGATGGTATTCCCATTTTACTAGAATAGGTTTCAGAGATGAAAGAATGTGTAGACCCCGAATCAA
Source organism: Viscum album (assembly GCA_963277665.1). Classification (NCBI taxonomy): domain Eukaryota; kingdom Viridiplantae; phylum Streptophyta; class Magnoliopsida; order Santalales; family Viscaceae; genus Viscum; species Viscum album. The sequence continues at coordinate 1,827,521,084 of OY728147.1, forward strand.
ACAACACACTGGCATAATCTGAAAAAATAAACAAAGTACCTGATACAACTTCATTTGATGGCCCGACATCTGCTGAAGTAGTTGCAAAGGATTTCACCACCCCTTTCTGCTTGTAGTCTAACCGCTTCCCATCACTCAAGCTCCTTGTCGGACACTCGTTTTCATAATGACCCATCTCATTGCACTTATAACATTTCACTAACTGCAAATCAAATTTGTTCTTACCTTCAGCTTGATCCTTTTCAGTGCAATCACGAGCCTTATGTCCCATCTTACCACATCGGTAGCACTTTCCAGAATTCAGAAGACATTCCCCAGCATGCCTTTTTCCACATTTATCACAAACTGGAAACTTAGTTCTCTTACCATCAGACTTTTTTGAAGAATTCTTACCTTTCTCCTGCCACCTTGGTCTCTTCTTCTGCTGGTTGTTATAGAAAACTTGGTCATCGGAAAACTCCATTTCCACCTTCTCAGCACATCGAACAAGATTTTCATAACTTTTAAACTCACGAGAATCTAATTCCCTTCGATACTTTGGCTTTAATCTTGAGTAAAAACGATTGATTTTACTATCAAGGTCCCAGATAAAATTTGGAGCATACCTTGCCAATCGAGTGAACCTTTCTTCATAGGCAGCCACTGAGTCTTCCTCTTGCCTCAATTCCAAGAATTGCTTTTCCATCCTAAGTCGAACAGCCTTAGGAAAATACTTCTCAAGAAACATACCTTTGAATTCATTCCAGTCAAGAGCATCAATCTCATCGGCGTCCCTGGTATTTTTAACCATAGACCACCACTGATCTGCTTCTCCCTCCAAACGATAAATAGCAAGACTAACCTTTTGATTGTCTGAACACCCCATGACATCAAAAATCATCTCTAGTGCTTTAATCCACCCTTCAGCTAGAACAGGGTCAGATGATCCTCTGAATGATGGGGGGTGTTGCCTCATGAAATGTTCCACCACTGACATGTTCCTCTGCGGTTGATCTGGCTGATCTCGTGCATGGATACCACCGCCATTTATCGCTTGAGTCAACTGCTCCATTACTGCAACAAACTGTTCAGTTCCAATTCCGACCATTTCTGGATGCTGATTCGGAAGGTTATTTCCTTCTGTATGCCTTCCTAGCACTGCTTCCCTGTTTCCTCTCCGGAAAACCATTCTGAACAAACATGTCTTAGATGAAGCAACATGGTAATGTTTAAATGCTATATCATTTCAAAAAAATATTTTTGGATAATCATTTAATAGAATTCTAACTCCTAAAGTTATCTAAACCGACCTTTGATACCAAATATAAGTCCCCATCCTTAAACCATACTTAATCTTGAGTTATTACAAGATTACACGTTGAGGATCTTTTCAGGTTTAGAGTTTTAGAGAATTAGATCATAAAACTTTCATTACATTCCACATATAAACAAAGTGGTCACAAAAAGATAGTATTATTCATTACCATCAATGGAAACACATTTAAAATAAAACATGGATTATTTATTGACACATCCTTGACTCTATCATCTTATCATGTACCTTTCCCTTGACCTGTGAAAAACATTTCAAAAACTTGGGATGAGCATAAAAACTCAGTATGGGTTATAAAAAAACATGGAAAGGAAACATGAGTTCATATATACATAAGAATGAAATCATACTTTACCCATAAAACATAGGCACTTTAACATACCTCATAAAATCATGAATAAATCATAGAAATTATAAGACATAAAGGTAATTTGAGGCATTCATAACATTCTTACGTAGGGAGTAACCCTCTTGGTTACGTTTGGAATACCCATCACAGTATATTCCCTAAAATCTCTTTGGAGAAACCTTAACGTTTCACTCCTTTGCGTTACCCAATGCATTGGAGAGCTATAACGGGCTCACCTGCCCTTAGTTTATCACGGAACCACCCGTCTTCATAATAATGCCCAAGAACCATAACATAATCATATCACATAAAACATGCATAAAGGAAACATAACATTTCCACATTTCAATCACGAGATATCAATACAACACATTGATATAATAAAATCATTATGAAAACCATTTTCAATACCAATGTAAAAGAAAAGTAAAACATGGTATTTATTTTTCTTTTAAAAGAAGGTATGGCTTGTAGAGGAAGCCGAAACTCAAATAACGGTCACGACGGCAGAGAAGTCGTTGTCGCCGCATACGTATGACAAAAACATTCCCTTTTGTCATTTAGTAAACGCTTCGTATAAAAAAATATTCCTTTTTAATAAACACAAAAGTCAAAGTGGTTTATATATCGTATAAAAGAAAGTTGTGTATAAAATAAAATATGCCTCAACGAAAGGAGATTGAGATGAAGTCCCATACCTCGTATCCGACTTGACCCGACCGTTCTTTAATCTCCTGAATAATAAACATGAGTTAATATTTACTTGCTTATGAATCCTTTTCAAGTTCATTATTCCTTTTATACCATGTTATGAACATCATGTAATCAGTTAAGTTAATAATGTTCATTTTGTCGGTATTTGGTTCTAAAGTCAAAAATAGACTTCTTACACTTACATGTTGTTAATTTGGTCAAAGGTTCATTATATCCAGAATGGTATTCATGATGTAGATATCATATATTTCATATATATCCAGTACATACATGCATTTATAATATTACATCACATTTAGAGGTAAGAAATGAAATGCACCGTTCATGGAGACGGTAAGCCGTACGTACGCATGAACGCTACTTCCATTTCTATTTCATATTTTCTGGAATGGAATCATAATGATATAAGAGTATATTATAATTACAGTATAATAACATATATAATATCATTAACTTTATCCTTTACACATCCCACATATGGTATTAACGAATCAAATCACTTTTAGGGGGCGGTAGTCCGCACTTCCTAAAATGAAGATATCGTGTTTTACCCATAATGGAAACCTTAAAATTATGCCCAAAATAAAAAAAACAGAAGCTTAAGGAAAACATAAACATATTATATATCATATATAAAAATAGTGACATCATAATGGCCACCTTTGAAGGTGTTAAATGAGTGTTGAACAATCATCGTTTCGGGAGGCAGAATTTCGCCATCCACGGAAACCGTATGTTCTTTAACCATTTGATGTAGTTGTGTGAGAGTGTAGCTCAAATAAATCTTATAACAACATCCTAGTATATTGAAGATACTGGTGTTGTTACAAAAGAAGTAAATAAAAAGAGTTTAGGGGGTTGGAGAAGCAAAATAATACAAATGAACATGAGAGAATGAATAACCTTTAAAAGTGTAACTCCTTTTGATTTGAGCCTAAAGGCTTCCTTTGAAAGGATTCTTCCAAACGGGAATCCTCTAAGATGAGGAGAGGGATGTGGAGAGAGAACATGGGCAGGGGTTGGCCGAGCCAATGGCTTGAAGAGTGTGTGAAATGAGGTAGAGGTGGGGGCCTTTTATAAGAGGAGAGGAGGGGCACTTTTGGAAAGTAAAGAAACATTACTTTATTTGAAAATGTGTTTCGGTTTTAAAAGGTCCCAAATTGATATAATTCGTGGATAAGGTGATAAGGGTTAGAAATCCACTCTTCCAATTGGTTTTGGCCATGTGTATGTTTTAGATTTTTCATTATCATTCCATTTTATTTAAATCATCAAATAATGATGTCATCGCTGCATCATTATTATGTCATATATAATTTAATTTATTTAATGTATAAAAATTATAAAAAACTACTATGATGTAGGAAATCTTTTTATCTTTCCAATGACTATTTATAATCAAAATTTTGACTTGTACAACCCCACTTTAAAATTATTTTAGTAAAACAATTTATGTTAGTGTCATTTTCACTTTAACATTAAATAAAAATATATTAATGTAATTTTCCAACTAAAGTGGCTCCATGGGGTCCCCAAGTCTACCCATGGCTTGTCTTGGTCGGCCATGACACAACCAATAAGGTTGGGACATGTGTCTAGGTCATTTCCTATTATTAAAGCATTATTTATACCTTAAACTACCCTAATTACCACTAATCGCGATTAAGAACTTAATAAGTTACTATTCACCAAAAAATTATTATAATATCATTGAACCACATTTTACTTCTTAATGACAACCATGTATGTCGGATTTTCAAAATTCAATACACATTAGTGGTAAACTTTCATTTAACTGAAAAATCAGTTTGCTTGATTACCACTTAGTGGTTTCACTATTCATCAAACATTGATGTTTTTTAGAAAATTACCAAAAATTCACCCTAAGCTATATTTGATATTCCGAATTCAAAAATGAAGTCCATTTTACAAAATTCAAATCATATAAGTCACATTAATTAATTTAATAATTAATTCCCGCTGCCAGAGCAGATAGCGTGTTTTTACAAAACAATAAGTATTAAAAGATTGACACCAGTTTAAGTCTAATTTCAAAGTGAAATTGATTCCAATGACCACCATTGGATAAAATGGTAAAAATATATTCTAATTTCACTTCAAAAGCAATTCAAAACATAATCTAATCATATAAATAAATTATATTAAAAAGCAGTTTTGATGTAAAATGCAGTATTTTTCACTATTCATTAAAAAAATGAATATTGTCAGAAAAATACCAAAAATTCACACAAGGTAAATTTTGATGTCCCAATCCTAAAGAATAAGTTTATTTTGACAAACATAGTCTATAAAATTGTCAAAATATAGATTCAAAAATGGTTTGCCATCAAAAGGCACTAAAACAATCTTTTAAGAATATTAGTGTATTCCATGCATAAGATTGTATTTATTTTCATTTTAAGCCTCTATAACACTATCTTAATAATTAATAGACATGGATAAAAATATCTATTATTCATTACTTACTTGGGATGTTACATAAATAGTATGTTCTTTAACCATTTGACGAAGTTGTGTGTAAGTGTAAATAAATTCCTTCTCATAAAAACATAAAAGTATATTTAGGATACTTGTTTTGTTACAAAAGAAAATAATAAAAAGAGTTTAGCGGGATGGAGAAGAAAAATAAAACAAAACAACATAAGAGAAGACATTACCTTAAAATCGGGTAACTCTTTTTGATTTGATCCAAAGGATTCCTTGAGAAGACTTATGCCCAATGTGAGGCTTCTAGGATTAAGAGAGGGAAGTTGAGAGAGTATTTGGTTAGAGTTTTTCCGATCCAAATGGCTCTGAAGGCGTGAATAAGGTTGTAGAGGTGGGGGCCCTTTATAAGAGGAGAGGAGGGGTACTCTTGGAAAGTCATGAAATGTTACATTATTATGAAGTGCCTTTCAGATTTTAAAGGTCCCACAATTATATATTTCAAGGATAAGGTGATAAGGGTTCTAAATACACCCATGCAATAGGTTTTTGACAAGTATAAGTCTTAGAGTTTACAATATCTTTTCATTTTATTTAAATCATTAATTAATGAGGTAATCGCTGCATCATCATGGTGTCATAAAAAATTTAATTTATTTAATGTCTAAAAATTATAAAAAAATTACCATGATGTAGGATTTATTTTTATCTTTCTAATAAATATTTATAGTCAAAAAGTTAACTTATATAACCCCATGTAATAATCGTTTTAGTAAAACAACACATGTTTGTGACATTTTTATTTTTACTGTAAATAAAAGGTATTAATGTCATTATCTTACACAAGTGGATCCATGGGGTCCCGAAAATCATCCCATGATTTGTCTTGGTTGGTCATGACTCATCCAATAAGGGTAGGACATGAGTCAGTATAATTTTATATTCTTATAATATCATTTTTACCTTAAATTACCCTAATTACCTCTAATTGTGGTTAATAAAACTCAAATGTTATTATTCACCAAATATTATTTTAATCCCATTCAACCACATTTTACTTCCTAATGACAACCTTGTATGTTGGATTTTTGAAATTAAAATCACAGAGGTGGTAAAATTTCATTTAAACGAAAAATTAGTTTTTTAACTACCACTTAGTGGTTTCACTATTCATTAAAAATTGATGTTTTTCGGAAAAATACCAAAAATTCACCCAAAGATATATTTGATATTCCTAATTCAAAAATGATTTATATTTTAAAAAATTCAAAACATATAAGTCAAATTAATTAATTTAATAATTAATTCCCGCTGTCACACCAAATAGTGTGTTTTTAAGAAACAATATATATCAAAAGATTGACAATTGTTTATGTCCAATTTCAAAGTGAAATTAATTATAATGACCACCATTGGATAAAATGGTAAAATTATATTCTAAATATACTTTAAAACCACTCATTCATGTAATTTATCACTATAAATTATTTCGATTAAAAAAGTTGTTTTTAAGTATTTGTTCACTATTCAGCAAAAAATTGGAAGTTCTCAGAAAATTATGAAAAAAATCAACATAGGATAATTTTGATATTATAAATACAAAAATGAATTCTATTTTGAAATATGAAATTTATATAATTTCAAAAATTGGGTATTACTATTCATAATGACTACTTTGATTGGTCGTGTTGTGTTAGAACTTGAGGTTGCGTACGACACACGCTGCTATATTATTCAAAGAGAAGCGTACCATGGTAGCTTGGGGTGCTACAAAAATAATGTTTTTAATGATTATTTGTATTTACTTAAGAATCATATTCTTCTATATCAATATTAATTAAAATATTTAAATAATGTTATTTTATATTATCAATGATTTTTTAATTTCATTCGAAACTATATTTTACATTCATTAAAAATAAACAAAAAATATATCTTCACAATGTTTTCAAAATGTGTTTCATTTGGATTTTTACTGTAGTGTGAAAATAATTTATTTGTCACTTACCAAATGAATGAAATTTCTAGTTTTTACTGCTACTATTCACTATCAAGATATCATTAAAAGTTTTTATGGTCTTACAAATGAAATTCTATTCCACCTTTTATTATAAATATTTTTTTAAATTTAGCAACAATAAATGGATATTTTTTATGGTTTTCAAATAATATTTGCAATTATTTTCAAAAATATTTTTTTTCATATATTTTCAACATTAATTAATAAAACATATAATTTAATAGGGATATTATCTAATGATAACATCTATATAATTTCTATGGATAGATTATGATTATGTTTTAAAGAAATATTTATGAAACCTATTTTCTTTTCTGTAGGTTATGATTTGATGAAATGATGAATTCTATTTTTAACTTATTATGAACAAACATATATGGTTTGTATTATGTGATCAGAGGGACCAAAATTATATATCCCATCAATTCAAAGGGAAGTGATTGATATCTCATGATATAATATGATAGGGAATGTGGATTTAACCTAATAGAGTATGAGACTCAATCAACCATAAATTAAAAGGAAATGAGGTGTGATCCTAATCCAATACGGAACTCTAGAAACTATGTTATGGTGTTTTTTAAAGTAAGAGTTAACTAATGGAATAATTTTCAATGATTATTATATTTGACATTCTACTGAAATGTTCTTATTATTTTGATATGGTCTCATAAAAAGTTATTTAATTTTGATGATTCTTTACTCTTATGAATCATGTCTTTTATTATAACATCATTTTATATTGAATCATTATTTATGAATTTTGTCTAGTTGGGTATTAATTTTGTAAGTTATAATCAAGATCTCATACCCTTTTGATTATCTTATTTTCAATTTTTATTTCTTTTTTTATCTCCCATGTTTACCCTTACATTGCATCCGAGATTACTCTTCCTTATGCTTTTATTTCAACAGGTTATGAAAAAAGGTATTAAGTATGATATTTCTAAGAGGGTTATTACATGATAAGACCTTTGTGGGAATTGTTTTATATATTTTATGAAATAATTTTATTATGTATCTGGTCTCCAAATAAATTAACCATTTTCATTTATAGTGTATGAATTATTTTTATATTTATAGAATCATTATCTAAAATGATGTAATATTTTTTGTATGAAATACTTAGGTCACCTTCATTGGTTTTAGTGTCAAGGTTATTTATTTTTTTAACATTATTTTATGAATAATATGAGGTATAACTTATGATAACCCATAATGTATTAAATTTGATATTGGTTGAACAAAAATTTTCTATGATTTATAAAAAGGTGACATAATTTTATACATCTAAGGAATAATTTTCATGTTTTATCACTCTAATTAATTTTTATTGATTCTTTTAGCCTGATTTTTTTTAATCAATGGTTATTATTAGGAGTAATCACTTTATTAATGAATTTATAAGGCAATGTAATGTTTTTCAAAATAAGAATATGACCAACATGGGGGATATAATAAAAAATCATTTTACTATTCTTATATTCCCATCTCATGCTGTAAACCATGCTAATCTTCCAAATGAACAAAAGAAGTTGAAATCAAATGTCGAGTATTTCTTGATGTACCCTTTATATTATGTTAATGGGTCCTCAAATCCACTATGTTTTGATAAATGGATTAGTACCACTGAAAAAATATTTTTTTCTCCAATTCATAGATAATGAAATCATTTCCTTTTCTATTTATCATATAGAAGTCAAATTAATAAATTGGAGAAACATATTCATAATACATGAAAACATGGATAAATTTACTCTATGAAATGGTTTGAGTTTTAGAGGTTATTTTTCAGTAAGTACTTTCTCCAATCTCTGTGCCTAAAAATATATAGGGACTGTTTTATGCTAAAGAAGACGGATACTGAATCCATTGGTATCTATAATTAAAATTTTATATTATTTTCATGGTGTTAGTCTATGTTTATCATTTATTTATAAATAAAAATTAATCAATTTTTTAGTGGATTAAATCAATGTATCCAAATGGAGTTATCCATAAATAGATTTAATTGCTTTGAAGAAATATTTATTTTTTCTATCAAGGTAGAAATAAGGATTGGTGGATCTAATTTTTCACATGATTTTGGAGAAAATAAAATAAATATACAATTTTGAGGAAATTATAATAATAATACCCATGAAAGAAATAATATTAACCATCCTTCATTTCCAAGGTGTATAAAGAATCATGGGGGAATATTCCCTAAGGTGGGTTGGTAGAATATTTGAATCTTGAAAGGATGAAAATAAATATAATGATTAATGAAGGGATATAAAGAGTCTAGTCTAGGAAATTATTAGATAAAAAGATTAATTGAATGCACTACCCACACTATTAATCTTTAATTATAAAGAGTATGGGTATTATGCCATCTAGTGAAGGAATACCAGGGTTAACAATGAAAATATGTACAAAAAACCACATAATTAAGTAGATAAAGATAAATATTATTTAATGACAACTATTGAAGGGGGACATGAGAATGATGTGATGAAAAGTACACTTAAAATCCATTAGAAAATTAAAAATGTATTATTTGATTTAGGCTCTAAAAATAGTATATATCTGAATAATTTTCTAAGAGTGTCAAATCACTACCTCAATGAGTAGATATTTAATTTTAGTGAAAAATTATAATTGATTGAAAATAACATATAAAGTATACAACTCCTATCAAATTGATCTCTTTAGAAATGTGATTCTCTAAATTATTTTATTCTCCCTTTAGTTTAATTACATTTTATTTTGGGTAAGCATTATGTATACAAATATGTACACCATATCAACATCCAAGGAAGGGAATCCATGTTTGATATTATGAATAATCCTAAGTTCATCTATTGATGAGAGGATGTACATGGAGTTTTAATAGAAATTATTTTCATTATATGGGTATAAATGACTATTGATAGGGGAATTTATTTAAAATGGTTGGGGAGAAACTGATCATAAAATACATTCCTATAATTCAAGAATATTTTTAAAAAATTCATAAAGAGTTTCTCTATCATACCTTGAATCATGATGATAGGTTTTTTTGTAGAACTCATTTCAGGTGCTCTGCATAATTCCAATAATTTTTATAGAATGATCCTAATTGAGTTTTAGGAAGTTAATATGTCACTATATGTGAATTTGGATAGGGGATTAATTCATCTAATTGTTTACCTTAAGGTGTGACTATTATTTTTGTTAAAAAGAAATAAAGTTGAATATATTTTTACAATTATTATCATTAACATAATTATATCACTACAAAGAACATGTATCCACTACCACATATTGATGATTTGTTTAATCAACTATAAGGATCATAATACCTTTATAAGATTAATATTAAATATAGATATTATATATTAAGGGTAAGTAGAAATGAAATTATCAAGGAAAACCTCTATATGAGTTATGGACAATGTGAATTTATCGTAAATAAATTTTGGATTACCAATTATCCTACACCAATGAGCCCGTACCCGAGTGGTAAGGGGCCCTTTTGGCATCCAAGAGACCCAAGTTGAAGATCTGGTGGAGGAAAATTTCTGGGGTACTTTAGCGGTACAGTTCGGTACTGTAGTAGTAGGAACTGTTAACACGATTTGGGCCTTCATGACACCAGTTTGTGCTTACTGGTCTTAGGGGCCTTCAGGTTATCACAGGCCTTCGAGCCACAAGTCCATCGGGCCACAAACACCATGGAGTACCCTAGTTCACATAGAAAAACCCTCATAAAAGGATCAGAGCAACAATAGTAGCAGCCACCAGAAGAAGAGCTAACCGGATTTGAAGAATGAGAGGGTATGAAAGCCACCATTGGGACCTGGAACCGTGTGACTTTGTATGGGGAAATACTAGCCGATCAGCAATTCAGGGTTGGGAGATAGGTGATCAATGATGCAGCAGCTGGGGGCGGTTCTAGTGGGTTGGGCCTATGGGTCATGTTATGTGCATGGTATGCCTCTGGGCCTTCAGGTCATGTATTGTGGGTCAGTCTGGGCCTACATGGCATGCACAAGTTCCCATTCAACCCTTAAAAGGGGTATTATCCATATTAAAAAAAATAAGGCCTTTGGGCCATTCATGAAAATTCCCCTACTATCATGGTGGAGAATATGAATAGCATTTTCAGATATTATCTTGGTTAGTTTCTAGTAGTCTTTATTAATGATATTATTATATATTCCATGATAAAGAAGAGTATCAAGATCATTTTTGAATTTTATTGAATACCATGAGTAAGGATAAGTTGATTCCATATTTATAAGGTGTGAATTTGTTTTATAGAAATCTTAATTCATGGTCATATGATTTCAATGGGGAATATTAAAGGATCATTTAAGGATTAAAGATACCAAATACTGGCTCAGACTAAACATGATGACTGAGATGCATAGTGTTATTATTTTTTAAGAATACTAGTGATTAATGGTTATAAATTTCTCATTGATATCAAATAAGCTATCCAAGTTGACACAAAATGGAGACAATTTCATTTGGACCAATTAATGTGAAGATAATAACAAGGAACGAAAGAGAAGGATGGTTAGTGCAACTATGCTCACACTATCCTACAATGAAGAAGGTTTTTTTGATAAATGTTTATTCATATAAAAAGTGTTTGGGTTGTCTTCTCACATAGAATGATATCATTATAGCATATGCCTCTCAAAATTTAAAGGGTTGTGATACAAGTTACCCAAATCATGATATAAATATTGGAGGGAATTGTTTTCATTAAAAATTTAAAGTCCTCATCTTTATAGTGAAATTATATATATATATATATATATATATATATATTTATATACCAATAATAAAATATTGATGCATATATTAATACAGAAAAAATTGAATATGTTCCTGAGGATATTGTTGGGGTTGGTTAAGGAATATAACTGATCAATACATTACCACTCTAAAAATGAGAACTTGATTGCTAATTCATTGAGTTGGAAATATCATTCAAGATTGCACATGATGTGTATTTATAGTGATCTATTACTTATGGATTTGTAAAGTTTGAACCTTGAAATCATGTGGGAAGGGGAGAAATTATATCTTAATTAGATGAATGTTCAACAATCCATTAATGTGAATATTAAAGATGAATTGAATGAGGAAATGGAGATAAAAAATAATGAAAGGAATTTCCTTGAGTTCATTAATGATAGTGGTGGAATAATCAGGTTTTTGAACAGCGTAGGTTTTTTATCAACACAAGAATAAAAAAATGTGATATCCGATAAATTACAAAACTCATTATTCTTAATCTATTATCAAAATAAAATGTTGTATTGAGATCTAAAAGAGAATTTGTTGTGGGAAAAAATTATAAGAGATATTGTCGAGTATGTATCACATTTCTTAGTATATCAAAAAGTTTTAGATGAATGATATATGTATAAGGGAATCATGTATTGTTACCAATACCTGTAAAAAATTGGGAAAAAACCATGGATTTTGAAGTCAGACTCCCCAAGACATTTAAAGGCGATAATTACATTTTGGTTTTAGTTGGTCACCATATAAAGTTATCTCACTTTAGTATTATCAGAGAATATTTTCTCACTTGACCATATTCCTTGGATATACATTAATGAAGTTGTATGTCTTCATTGGGTATAACTTATAATCACATCTGATTAAGATCCATGGTTTACCTTGAAGTTCTAGATACATATTCTATAAGCATAGAATATAGAGATGAGATTTAGCACCATATATCATCCTTTGAGAGATGGTTAGTCTTAGAGGACTACTCAAAACATATAAGATATACTCATATCATTTCCAATTGAATTTATTTGATGTTGGGGTAAAAAACATTCTTTAATTTTCTATCTATTCATAGGACTTTATTATAGACGTAATCCTAGCCTAAAAAACTATAAATATGGATAGGAACATAATGTTATGGGGGCATGTAGTAGAGGAGCCCGAGAGAATCACCTATTATAATATTAACACCCCATGGGGAAAATATATAAAACTAGAGAATCAAGAATGGATATTTTCAAGAAGAGCCTTAGTGTCTTGGTGGTTATCCACTTTGGTCCCCGTGTTCCAAGTGTGGGGGATATCCATACCTTATTTTATCAGGTTCTTGAACTTATGGACATAAGGCAAGATTGATGAGGAGCTGGGGCTAGGTCCTTATATGGAATTGTAAATGAATAGGAAGTCCGCCTCCAATGTACAGAGCCTGGTATTTTCATTATTTCATAGCTCACGACCAAACAACACCACATTGTCTTAATACTATAGAGATTCACCATTCTCAAAGAATTCCATGAGTGAGATTACCGTGGAACCTTTTCTATCTTGCCCTATACCACCACACCACATCATTATCATGTTACCAAAACATTATGTTTTTAAATATAACCCCATACTATGGGGGAGCCAATGAATCATGAGCATAGGATGAAGGCTAGGGGAATAAGAACTGGTAATACCAGTTTCTTTAAGTATCCTAATAGAGGGATGAGAATCCCAGTTCTTGATCTGCTTACCAAATTGATCAGCAAACTCAATGTCCTGAAGGTAATGAACAAAGTTGAATCTCTATATATTAAAAACTAAATAACTAAAACATTATTGTATGAGGCTATAGAACAAATGTAATTTCATCCTGTAATAGATGATGAAATTGTGTAGAAATCAAGATCCATTCAATAACACATCAGGAGACCTGATATTCGAAAGATGATTTCTGCCAATAATAGTTCTCCAAAGCTAGAGTTTGAGGTTAGAGAGAAGGCACTATTGAATATATATCCTTGGAATAAGGTTATGAGATTTGGAAATAAGGGGAAGCTAATCCTAAAATATATTAGGCTTTATGTGAATCTTGATTATATCATGATACAACTTACCATTTGACAATTCTTCTGAAACAGTCCTAAGTTCACGATGTTTTCCATGAATCAATTTTTAGAAAGTAAATAATTTATACATATCCCATAATTAACTCTTATATTATGATACTAGGGAATGATATTTCTTATAAAGTAAAACCAAGGGAAATCAGGATTTAAGGGATAAAGTGATAGGGAATAAGACATCTCACCTGGTCAAAGTTTTAGGGTGAAACAAAAAATTTGAGGAAGCTTTATGGGACCCTAAGGTTATAATGAGGTATATGTATCTTGACCTATTTTTTTTATAAAATCGATTTTTAAGGATAAATTATAAACATTTGTGTAGAATATATTGCTATGTTTCATTAAAATATATATATATTTAATAAATTTGATGTGTTTGATAGTTTGTGGTGTACACAACACTGAACATAAGTGAAAAATGATTTATTAAAGTGTAAAATAATAAATATTAATTCATTGTTAAATTAAATTGAAAAAATTAAATTACTAAAATCAGTTAATTACATATACTAAATATTTTATAAATGATAAAAAATGTTATTCTTGTAATTCGTAGATAAACATAATTTTTTTTAAATTTTTTTATCATATATATTTTATTTAAAATTTAATTTATATTATTTTTATTATCACAATATTAGAAAAGTATTTAATAATGATTTATAAAAATTAATAATATTTCAAAAAAATCATCAAATGGTTATAAATTTAGATAAAATCATTTGATAGTAAAAAGGGCGATTTTTTACAAAAAAACTATTTAATGTGTTGTTATATATAACATAAATTAATCTCTATTGATAAATTACTTCCTCAAAAAATTTACACAATATAATCAATAAAATAAATTAATATTAATATATTTATTATTACTCAATATTAAATGATAATAAAATCAGTTTAATACTTAAAAATACATTTTTCCCAAATTTATTTTTTGCGTGTTTTGTGCATCGTTATGAGAATTAATTTTTTTGGCCTCCAGTATTTAAATATTTTATAATTGAATATATCATTATAATAATAATAATAAATACTAGTTTATATATTCAAATTAATTTTAATACATAATTAATTTTAGCAATGACAAAAATATTTACATCATAATAAAGGTAATTATGGGTTAAAAGGGTTAGGTTCATGGTGTAAGGATTAAAGATATCATAAAAATATATCTTTAATTTAATTTTTAAGTGTATGTGACCAAAAAAATGATTATCATTGAAAATTTTAATCTTTTTAGCCACATTACCATTAGATTTACTTTATTATATTTTTATGTTCTTAATATTTACAACGTTGTCACTCCACTCAATTATCGATGGGAACCCCATATCATCATTAATTCACACACATTGAGCACTAAATATTAGAAAAAACATAGAAAAATATCAACCTTAATTTATTTATCATGTGATAGAGGTATTGGTCTCACCAAAATACCATCATAATAGGGAATAAAATGTAAGATAGAGAAAGATAGTCAAACAAGAGGAATATGTTTTTCCTAGAGAAATTCATGTTTATTTCATATTACACCATCCCCAAATATTTTTTTTACATATAAATATAATTTAATTAGTAACATTACTCTAATAAAAGTTTTTACATTAATTTTATAACCTCTTTATTCCTTGTTTCCATCCAATGTAAATTGAAATCATTACTCATGAGTGTGTATGAACCACCATCTCCTAGAAGCGACATGTTCCATTTTCACACTACCTCACATGGATGGTTATGTTGAAAGCTTTAATTAATATATATGATATTTATGAAATAATTATGATTATATAAAGATAAATTTTTATTTTCATTACTTTCTTTCCATCCAATAAAAAATTAATGCATCACCCATACATATGTGCAGACTACTTCCAAAAAAAAGTGACGTAATTAAATTTTCATCACCATATTACTTGTATAATTATAAATCTTATATAATGAATAAATATGAAATATATTACATGAAAAATAATCCATATTTTATTAAAGCATTAACATTTTTAAAGGAGTATAATATCCAAACTGAAACATGCGTGAAAAAAAGTAGTTAACACACAAAATATTGATTTTAGTGGAGAATTATTAATAAATTTGTTATTTGAAATTATGATGGAATATTATCTAGTAATAAAAGTATAAATATGGGAATGGTATATATATATACGTAGGTATAATAAATATAAATTTATTATATAGGATGTTAGAGGTTATGTGAAGTAAGTCAGTACATCGAGTAAGTGTTTATCTTATAATATCATTTATAATTGGGATTATCAATGTTTAAATTTATTTTAGTGAAATTATATAATTTATCCCTCAAAAAAATATAATATTTTATTATCCTATTGTAATATTTTAGAGTATTATTTAAATATTTCCCTCTTGGGTGCTCAAAAAGATCAAATGAATATTTTTAAAAATAACTATCCTTATTTATCCTTTTTAGTAAAGAATATTTTCTTCCATTTAAATGTTATTTAAAATATGTCTATAATGCTATTTTATATTATATAGTGATTTTTAAAATTAATTGTCTTCCATATTTTAATATCATTAAAATTTTTTAAAAAGGAATCTTTATAATGTTTTCTAAATGAGCTATATTTTAATTTTAACAAAAGTTTTAAAAGAATATTTTTAAGTTTTATGAAATGAAAATATTTTGAAACCATATTTATAAATATATATTTAAATGAATCCATATTTTTTTCCATGAAAATACTATATATATATTTTTATTAATTTTTAGTTTTCAAAATTTACCAAAAAGAAAATTGTGTTTTCTATTATTTTTCTAACCATATTTCCAATGATTTTATAAATAAATTTTTCATCAATGTCAACATCCTTTATTTAATATTTTACTTCACTTCATATATTAACAAATGATTCAATCCATGTTTTTTTCTAGATGAACTATGATTATGTGATGAAGAAATCTTTATGAAATATATTACTTTTATAAAGGTTATGTTATGTTGAAATAGTGAATGTTACTATATTTATTTGACGCACATATGTATATTTTTTATTCTGTGATGGGTGGGACCAAAATTCTATATCCCTATAATGAGTTTGGTAAATATTGATATCTCATCAGATCATATGAATTGTAATGGGAAGTGCGCCAAATCCAATATGGGACTTTATCCACCAAGAATGAAAAGTGAATGGGTAGTGAACCAAATATGCTATGAAAATCTTTACACTATGTTATGATAGCCTTAATATGAAGCCACGATTAATGAAATAATTTTAGATGATTATTATTATGCACATTACTATGAAATTTTATTACGATTATGAAATTCTCTCATGACTCATGACTAATTATTGATGGTTCAACACTCTTATGAATCCTGCCCTTTAGAGTGACAATGTTTTATGAAATGACATATGATTTATGATCTATGAATAGTTTGGTATAAATTTCTCAAGTTATGTTCAAGATAGCATACCCTTATGATTATCTTATATTCACTTATGATATTAGATTAATGTCCCCTTTTTTCCCTTACTAAGAATCTAAGATGACCATTTCTTATGTTTCCATTTCTCCTGGTTAAAAAAAGGTATTAGGTAGGATATTTATATGAAGGGTACTATATGAGAAAATATTTATAGGAGATGTTGAAGTTATTTTTCTAAATAACTAGATTATATATCTTGAATCAAAAGACACAAAACCTTTATGATTCTAGGGAATTAATATTTGTTATATGTATTGAATATTCCTTTGGAATTTTGTGATCATTATGTATCAATTTATTGGGTTTCCTCACACTAAACCAATACTCACTTTACATTATATTAGAGATGGGTTTGTGGTATATAGTGATGCATGAAATAATGGATTGAGATGTATCCTCATGTAAAATTACATAGTGGAGTCATATGCATATTTCCTACAAAAGGATAATGGGAAACATTTCCCAATTTATGTTTTAGATTTATAAAAAGTGTATTTTTACTTAAAAATACGTTGACATTATATCTACAGTGAACGGTGTGATATATATACTAATCATAAAAAGTTAAAAGTATATATTCTTAAATAAGTATTAAAAAATGCTCTAATGGAGATGGTTTTATTTTATTATGGGTTATTATTTCTATATGCATTACTACCTTGGGAAGGAAAATAATGTGGATAATCCACATTGTAAAAATGGTAATTTTACTTTATCTATGTGGAGTACTGAAAAAGATCTTGTACTCATGGATTTTCATAGGATATACATTTAAATAATAAGAAATATTAAGAAATAAAATCTTTATAAAATGTATGTTCAACCATCCATTCATGTTGATATAAAATAAATGTATAAGGTTGATATGGAGCAATAAATGAATGAAATTAATATTATATAATTCATCATTAACCATAATGGAGTGATAAGTTTTATGACCCTAATATTTTTTCAATATAAAAATTGAATAGGGATATATTAGATAATAAACATACATCACCATTTTTTATCCATCCTAGAAGCACCATGATATATGGTGATCTAAAAAAGAAATTATAGTTGGACAATATGAAAAGTGATATTGGGGATTATATATCTCAGTGATTGGTATGTACGAAATTTATGATTGAATGTTATATTTATAAGGGAATGCTTAAACCATTACCTATACTAGTTTGTAAATGAGAAAATATCACCCTTGATTTCTTCATAGGGTCCATAATGATTATTAAGTTAATATTTCTATTTGGGATGTAATTGATCTTATTTCAAAGTCAGTGGATAACATTACATTCATAGAAACATCAAACCTGACTAAAATTATAGGATATACATTATGGGAATGGAAATAGTGTATAGAGTACCACATTCAACTGTATCTAATAAGAATTATAGGTTTAAAATAATGTTTTGGATAAACCTACAAAAATCATTGAATTCATTATTGAACCTATAATTAGATATCATCCTTATATAGATGGTATGTTCTAGAGGAACATTAAAACCTTATATCATATATTGATATACTATTAAATGGATTTAAAATGTGGTTCAGATCCCCACCCTACCCTGTTAGTGTTCTCATATAATAAAAATCTCAATTCTACCATTCATATAGAACTATATGAGTATTTTTATCAGAAGGGGTTCCAAAGTCAAACATTTTTCGATGAACATGATAGTGTAATCTTATCGGATTGAATATTTCTCATGACATGTTCGAAAATATTCAAACCATTGAGTCCCCCATTAAGCTATCAAAAGGGAATATGTAATCTATTATAAAAAGCATTGATTTTTTTGACTTTAGGTCAGGAAAAGGTATTCCATTGAATATATCCTTAGAATTTTGTTTTTATATTTATATAGAAGGGAAATTTAAGTCATATCTACCTTCGGAGTTTTGAAATAATTTATTTTATATGATAAATATATTACATATTTTCACTTTTATATAAACTCATCCAGGTGCGTGGTGTGTTACATGTATCTCTTTTATAAAATTACATACATAATGCTTCATAACAACTAAAATTAGTGGTTATATAGTTGGATCATAAGCTTTCTTATTAGGGGAAACTATATATGTAATGGACCATATAGATGAAGGATTATGTATAAATACGACACACCTAATTAAGCTTCTATAGATGAATTATATGTTCAGGGAAGCAAAGTGGGAACCATAGAATGTAATGAGGAAGAGGTATCCTCATTTTTAGACCCACAAGAAAAGGAATTTCATGAGAAAATTTCTTATAAGTGGGTATAATGTAATACCATATGATTTTAATATTCATTTCCCCTTAGAATAAATTCGTTATGTTTAATAGATTATGATCAATTAGTGCCAAACTATATTGAATCATGGTTTATATAATAAATATTTAAACATAATAACTGATATTTATAAAAACATAAATAAATAAATATTTAGAATTAAAACATTCTTATTCACATAGGAAATACAATTTATTTTATTGAAACTCATTTAATAAATTGGTAATTTTTATTAAATTTTATTTTTTGAAAAAAAATAAAATTTAATGATAAATTTAAAGTAACAGTTTTAAAATATTTTTGTAACAACAATGTAATAATTTAGAAACTATAACAATTTATAATTTAAATATTCATTACTAAAAATATATACTATTTATTTTTTTAAAAAAAAAATCTAAATATCTTTTATTTAAAGTATTCAATTTAATGAAATATATTGTTTATATATATTATAAACGAATAATGATTCATAAAGTTTTTTAAATTGTTAATAAATGAAGATAAATCCATTTTATTTTAAAATAGATATTTTTAAAAAACTACTTTGATGTGAACAATGTATTTTTACGAAAATAAATTAAATTTATCAATAAAGATGAATGATTATAATGAAATTTATTTAATAAAAAATTTATAATTTTTTTAATTAATATTAAATGTAAAGGATTAATATTAAATCAATTTTTATGATTAAAGATATATTTTTATTAAAAATGGGGTTTTATACATTATGTGAACTATTATTAAAGTTAAATTTTATCACTTATAGAAATTTTATTTTTTAATTTTTTAATTATTTTAAATAATCATATTACAATTTATTAATAATGACAATTTCATTTTTATTTATAAAAATATGATAACTATGTAAAACATAGTCACCAAGGTAATGTTTAAAATATAATAATATGGTTAAAACTAAGTGAGAAGAATACTAATATCAAAAAAAAAAATTATACATAATTGATTTGATGATGGTATTCCCAAATCAACTATCTTATCTTTGAAATTTGGTTAATTATTTTCCACTTTCCTTTAATAGTGATATTTATTTTATTTAATGTTAAAAGTATTTACAAAAGTGACACGCCTATCATATATAATTGTGACCCTTCTCCCCCATCCTCAAACTAAAAAATTAATTCAAATTTATATTTAATACATACCCAATGTATCTACCGCATAATAATATTTCATTTTTGGGAACCTATGGTCCCATGAGGAAGTAAAAAACATCTCATTTACATGAGATCCTTTAAAGGATATTCAATATCTTATCGTAAGAGACATCTTCTTATTTTTTTACCCAATTTATTAATCATCTAAATATTTTTAAATAATATTTTTAACATTCATAAAATGTTTTTTAAATCATTAATATTCTATATAAAAGTGATATTATTATTATGAAATAACATTTTCTTTCTCATTCAATCATTATAACATGCTCTAGTTTGGGTCGGCTTTTGCACAAAAAAGAATAATGCTTTAATGTTTATTTTAGTAATTATTAATTAATTTATGATACTAGTGATATTATTTACCATTAAAATACCATGGGAATCCGTAAATATATCAAAAAATGACACAAACCTTCATGAATATTTTATTGATTACTAAACCACTAACAATTTTTAATTTATGGAATTGCAGAATTAGAATATTTAATGAAAACTGAATTATTTATAAAGAATTATTGTTTTTAAGAAATATTTATTACTTAATGGGAAACAAAAAATCTCATGTGAATGGTATTTAGTAAAACAAATATAAATATATTTATAATATATATTTATATTAAATATATATTTTTTATATAAATGGTTATATAATTTCTGACCAATAAAAAGTTTGAGGTAAGAATTTTTCTCGTCTTAATTTTCATTTATTCATATATATTATATATTCACTAAATTCCTTATTTTTTATGGTGTATATAATATCAACAAATTTATTTTGTGAAAAAATTCATAAATTTTACAAGGATTTGAAAATATATCTAAGGTTCATTCTTCCAAGATATTTTTATTCAAAGGTTACCCAAGATGCAAGAAGTTTTCATTAAAATCGTTGTTTTAAAAGTTAATATGTCTTTTACATAACCCCTTTTTAATCCATGTAAATGTTTTTATATTGATTAAAAAATTATCTTATATATAATAAAATTACATCGTAAGGTTATTTAAAATTATAATTGACTTTATTTAAAAATTATCAAAATGAATCTTCTTTACATTTTCTATATGGGTCACATTTGACTTTATTACAAAATTGTGAAATGATTTTTTTTTATCATTTTTTACTTGAACATATTTTCCCTCCCTCGTGATCATTATTTATTATTATTCTTTAATTTCCATTTTTTTCTTTATACAAAAATTAACTATATTTACATTGTTCTATAGAAAATGTTTTACCCAAAAAGTAACTCAAATAGAAGTGCATATCCTCTTGTTTTCCAATGAATATTTTTAATGATTTTATAAAATACCTTTCCATCAATTTTACTAAAATTTAATTCAATTTATGCTTAAATATGGACATAATATAATTGTAACATCCCAAGTGAAAATATAATAACTTGTTTTCATAAATTTACAATTGAGTAAAATAGTTAAATTCAACATTTTAAGTAATTTATAAAATAAATTATTATATTAAACTAATTTTTTATATTTTATATTTAAAATATTATTTTTAAAATTATATAATTTTAATTTGAAAAAAATAATTTAATTTTTAAATTATGAATTTATAAAATATCTTAGAAGTGATTTCTATAAATTTTTTTAAAAATTATATTTTTGGGGAATCGTAAAAAATACAGAATTTTTTTAGAATACAATATTTTTTATGGCACCATCTAGACAGAAATTATGATATAAAAAATATAAAAATTATTTAATTACTAAGTTATGATATTATAAAATAAATATTTTACAAAAATAATTCATAACATGTAAATTAATATTTATTTTTTGATAAGTATAGAAATAATTGTCAGTGCCAACCCAGTGCATGCGTAGCATTGGTAATGTCAAATTTGTTTCCTTATTGATAATTATTGAGTAATAAAAAGTATTTTATCAACTTATTTTTTTTAATTATTACTTATAATTGATATTTTTGTCATATATGTTCTTATTTTGTAGTTATATTACATGAGAGTAATCCAATTGTTCATGCAATGTCTGCGCATGGAAAGAAAAGTCAAATTAACAAATTAATGAAGTTTTCTTAACATGGATATGATTAAATATAATTAATTAATTAAAAAAATTGATTATATTTAACATAATTAATTTATATTTAATAATTAATTTATTTAAAATATTCATATTTGAAATAAGTAACATTATCTTGTATGCAATGCTTATGCGTTTCTCATGCAAGAAGAAGAAAAATAAATAAAATGATTTTAATTAAAATTATAAGAACCATTAAATGACACAAAATTATTGATAAATATTATTGGATGATTACATATCTATCATTTTTTCAGGGTTATA
Organism: Viscum album; assembly: GCA_963277665.1. Taxonomy (NCBI): domain Eukaryota; kingdom Viridiplantae; phylum Streptophyta; class Magnoliopsida; order Santalales; family Viscaceae; genus Viscum; species Viscum album. The sequence continues at coordinate 1,827,544,076 of OY728147.1, forward strand.
ATCAATGTCCATTTAGACACTCCGGTATATGATTAATACCATATATAATATTTTATTTAAAATAATGTCATGTTGTTCAGAACATAGTTTTTAATTAGTATAATATTTTAATATAAAATTTAAAAGGAAATATATTTGACCATAAATAGTCATGTTTAATATAATAAATTTATTTTCTTCGGGGAAATTTATTTTTTACTTTTTAGGAAATAAATAATTACTTTAAAGGCTTATACAATGATGATGAATTAATTATTGAATTAATGGAAAAAATTAAATAAATGATATTAAAAATATTAAATGGAATATAATTTTGGATTTAAGGCAATCGAAACATTCTATAGATGAATATGAAATTTATAGGTTATAATATAATAATGGTTTTGAATATTATATTTTGTGTTGATGTTTTTAATGTCATAGTAATGAATGGTGCTAAATATGAAAAAAACATATTTCATAAAAATAATATTTTATTAAATTATTTTTAAATAACCAAAATATTGAATAAGACCGAATGGGATAATATTTTTTCAAAAACGTAATCCCATTTATCTTTTTTGTCCTTTTTTATGTTTTTACCCATATATTAAACTTACTATATTTAAATATATTATGAAATTACGAAACTACCACTAACCTCAATAATAAAGAGGGACTCATTACATCACATAATTTCAAAAAAAATGTGGATAACATCATTACCATACACTAGAAAATTGCCTTCTTCAATTCCCGATCCACATTCTAGAGGTCTTAGTTTAGAGATAACACCAACTTTTTTAGTACTAATGTGTTAATGAAAGCATTTTTCTAAATTAGAGACCGATTAAAAAATGTACGGGATGAGTCAAACTCAAGGTAAGGGGATTTTATGAAAGAATTATTTTTATTATAGAATCATAGATTTTTATTGAAAATATTTTAATTTCATTCATTTTTTAGATATGGACATCATCTATATTTTGTTTTCCATTTTATAACATTCATGAATTTTATATTAGATTTTGTTTTAATTTTAATTCTTTTCATTTACGTCTTTTAAATGTATGTCACTATTTTTCTGTAAAATATGTTTCTTCTAAAAATTATGTTTTTTAAATATTAGAGGTTATTAAATAATTTTTTTCTTTCAAAATAATTTATATATGGTTTTGAATTTTATTGGGTGATGAGTGAGAAATGATGGACCATTTAAAATGTCTTCTTAAATTATGACCCTAGAGTATGAGATAATTTAATGTGGTATGGGGAGTGTAACACCCTGATATTTTTTAATTATTATTTTTTAAATTAATTTATCTTTTTGATATTCTTCATTTCCCATGACACTGGAAATAGTTATATATATATATATATATATATATATATATATATATTAAAACACTAATTAAGACATTCCATTCACACAAAACTGACTTGAATTTCTCTAAACACAATACTAACTTGGGTTGCACTACACATAATACCAACTATTCTTGCACTACTGAGGACACCAACTTGGAATATGTTACACACAACAATGAGTTTTAGTAATGCATAATTTTTTTTCTAAATTATATAATTATAAAATTGATGTTAAAAATATTTATATGAATATTAATAACAAATTTTCAAATATTTTTTATAATGGTTTTATATAAATTAAAACATATTGTTAACAAAAGATATAATTTTTGGTAAAGTCCATATATATTAAGAAAATAATATGAACTACATTTCATCTATTTCTATGAAAAACAATAAAATTAAATTTATAAACATCTAAATATTTAATTCAATAAAATAAAACTCATTTTCAAATTTATAATGATGGAATTATCTTATGGTAAATTTTTGTCATTTTTCTAAGAAACATCATTTCTTATCAATAGTAAAAAAAATACCACTTTTTAGTAAAAAAACATCCCTTTTATTTAAATAATTATTTTTCTTGGATATATTTCGACCATAAATCTTACATTATTGATTTATGAGTGTTTTTATGACTTTTGTTTGGTAAGAACATGTGTACACCTAAGTTGTTTTCCCAAATTGCAAGTGAGTTCTTATCGTTCCCTATAAAAGGTCACCACCTCTCCCATATTCTCAAATCTATTAAATGTTTTAGGTTCGGACAAGATATTCCCAATCCACTTAAGAACATATATAATTTACTATTAGAATACATCCCTTGTGAAGAAGTATATATAAGGAACCCTTTTGAAAAAAACCAAAAGGAGTTACCCGATTAAGAGGTAATGTCTTCTCTCAATTTCTTTCTTTTATTTTAATTATTCACCCCCTCCACTAAATTTATTGCATTATTTAATAAAAAAGTAGTATACTAAATATAAAATTATTTTTTTATGCCTATAGTTTTACCTACACATACCTCCATCTAATGGGTAACAAACAAACTATTTACTTGTAAGATGAACTACCGTCTCACTGAACAATGATTGCTCAATTTTCATTACCACCTCTCATGGTGAACATTATTATAGAAAATATGTTTATATATTTTATTCATTATTTTTTTCTTTAATATTTTGTATTCTTTTTACAACACATATCTTTTTTTACTTTCCATTTAGTGTTAATACGATAATTTTGTTTTAAGAATTGTGGACTACCGCCCCCTTAAAGCGATGTGATTTGTTCACCCATTACATGGAATGTATTAAGAATTGATTTAGTGAAATTATATGATATATATAATATGATTATTCTACTAGAATAATTATATACATATAAAAATATTTAATTTACCTTCTTTCTTTTTATGCGACAATAAAAACCAAAACGACATTCTAGCATATGTACGACTTACCCTCTCCATGAATGGTGTATCCATTTCATACTTAATAATTATGTAGATTATTATAATACAAATATAATGTATATAAATGATATTTATATAATTTTTTATATTTTATAAATCATTTTATATGTATAAGGAACATAGATATAACAAATTTAGACACATGTGAAGAATAATGTGAATATTAACCGAAGTGAAACCTTATAATATGATTTTTAACAAGCAGGTAATATAAGGTATAATAATTTGATATATAGTATTAGATATAATAATATGGTTATTTAAATGATTTATAATAATTTATATTTATTATATATGTGGTTTTAATGAGTGCGATGAGAGTCAAGAGACAAGGTAAGGGGATATTATCTCGCTTTTTATTTCTATGACATGCATGCTATGTTCTCCACTAATTTAATTTGTGTATTTTATGTACTGAACATAATTATATTTTACATAAATATATGTGTATTCATAGATCCATTTTATGATCTTTATTTTATAAGGCTTATGTTTCTAAAGTTACTAATTTGGTAAAATAGTTTTGTCTCAATTTTCCTCCCTTGAGACTCATGTTTAGTTATGAACCTAAATTATTTTTTTGAGGTGTATATACTTTCATTTTACATTTTATACCATGAAATATCTTCTATTAATGATATTTTAAGATTAATTGAATTTAATTTTCTTATATTGAGAGTATGATCCCAAATTACCAGGTAATAAGAGTTTATTGAAAGAATCTCATCACTTTTTGATATTTTTTTTATTCATTATTTGATGAAATATTATGATCCTTCCTTCAATAAAATTAATGAATTATATTCTCCACTTTTTATTCATGATATATTCATGTATTGGTATGATAGTTTTACTCTTTGGTACAAAAGATATCTAAGAAATTAATTTTTTTTACAAAATCATGACATTACCCTCTCTTCGGTCAAAAATCCGTGTTCCTTTAAATCCATATTTTCTAAAAATGGTTTCCAAGGATATTATAATAATATACTATGATTAATAAAATAAATTTTTACACATTTTTTTACTAATGTTTTTAATATAATATTTATGTTTCTTTCCAAATAAGGAATTTTTCTATTCTTTTACAATACAAAATAAATATTCTTTTTACCTCATACGACATGTAAGGATTTATCCACCATCAATCCTTAGAAGATTTATTTTCATGATTAAAGGTCAATTTTTAAGAAAATGTTTTTAAAAGATATTTTCAATGAAACAAATTTTCAAAAAAATTTCAAGATTATTTTTTAAATTTTCATCCAAAATGTTTTCAATCTTATTTTATAAATTTTCAAGAAAAAATGATTTCAAAATGAATAGAAGAATTATTTATAAGTTTTAAAATTATTTTCAAAGAAATGGTTTTCAAAACATTTTCATGATTTCTTTATATGTTTTGAAAGGATTTTCAGAAAAATGGTTTTCATAATATTTACAATGTTTATTTATATGTTTTCAAAGTGTTTTCAGAGTAAAATTTTTTTTAAATGTTTTGAAGATTATTTTATATGTTTTCAAAGAAAAAGGTTTTCGAAATGATTTCAATCCCTCTTGATATTTTTTCAAGGTATTTTTTATGAATGTAATTATCAAATGGGTTTTTGTTTTAATTTTTTTTTAAAGAATAAAAGACATTTTCCTCAAAAAAATGTTTTTTAAAGATATTAGAAAATTATTATATATCTAATATTCCATATATTGATGAAACTCGTACCCTTCTAGGAAATTATGTAATAGTTTTATTCATTTATTTATATTAATGGGTTATGCTTAAAGTCATGATATTTATAAAACCCATTTCTCTTTCATGGTTCATATTTCTATGAAAACGATTTTTCTTTCACGGGTTATATGTTTATGAAATACATTTATCATTCACAGGTTATGATTTAGATGAAATTATTATCAAATCTATATCATTATCTATAGGTTAGGATATGTTTACATGTTTTTTATAACTATTTAATTTCATTGGTTATGATATGATTGTTTATGACATTGTGGTACATGTATGTATGATTTCATTGTGATATGTGTGGGACCTATATCTCTTTACAATATATTGGGTAAAGATTTATATCTAATGAGATAGATATGTATTAAAGGAGAAATGAAATCAGTTCTTTGTTACTGGGCTTGAATAGGAAATGAAAAAGGATCAGTATTATAGGGATTGAACGGGAAATGAAATTAGTTCAGTATTGTAGGGATTAAACAAGGAGTGAACTTAGTTCAGTATTAAATAGCTGGAATAGGGTGTGAAACCGGTTTAGTAATGTAATTTTCCACTAATATGGTCTCGACAACAATTCCTTCACTATTATGGAAGTTATCATATATGCTAATGTGTCGACCACATTTCCTCATTTTATTAATATGGTATGATTTCATGTCTTATGTTATTTATTTCCTTATGATTCACATATTATTATATTCCAATCATTATTACGATCTTTAATATATAGGGTATGATCTTTCAAATTTAATGTCCAAGTTCCATACCCTTTTCTTCGTATTATACTTATGAATTTCCTTTTTTACCCATACTAAGCATCTGATCTCACCCTTTTCTTATGTTTTCTTTACCCATGTTATGAATAAATGTTTTAGGTAGAAGTACTAAAGGTGGAGATCTTTATAGGAGATGATAAAGATCTTTCACTAGGATAGAATTTTTTTTCCATGTTTCCAAAGCCACTAAACTATTACAGTCCTCTAGAATATATTTTTGTAATGTAATTAATTTCCATGTATGTCAAGCCCAGGTCACTATAGGGACTGAAACCATGACCTATAGGGGATGATGCCCGGCATGTGAAATATCTTGGTGAACTTATTAATTTTTTAGGGATTTCTGATTATCATGATTAATCCATAAAAAATTTTATTTTCAAAATGAAGAAATCCAAAATAGAATATTAGAAGAATTATTATTTTTTGTATATATGGTTTTAATGTAAGATAAACAATATTAGAATATTCATAAAATATTTTCAATGTATTTAAAACACTTATATTTAATGGTTTTAAAAAATGATTTATTTGGTAAATATTTTCAGAAAAAATTATAGTTATCAAAGAAAAAAATGTCTATATAATTTTTAAAACCCAATATTGGGAAAATTAATGCTCACCCTATGTTTTAAATTTACTTTTTACTGGTTTAGTATAATTTCAATGTGGTGTGTATTTTAAATAAGGAAGAATTGAACACAAAGAAATTTTTTTTAAATTTTTTGTACAACTTTGTTAAATTGTAATATAAATATATAATTATTCAAAACCTAGATCGGAAGAGGTCTTGGTATGTAAAAAGATCTCTTCATTTTTAGTTACCTTTTATAAACAAATACCTAGTATTTTCATGCACCGAATCTGATAGTGCGGGTTTGGGGTTTTACATTTGGTATCAGAGAAATGATCTATAAATCATTAAATATTATGTGTTGTTGTTTAAAAAAACCATATAGATAATTGAGTTTCCTTGTAAGTTTGATCATTTCTTAATTTTGAAGATAGAGATTAAGAATTTTATTATGTAAAATGAATGAATTACATGGTCCCAATTAATTTAGGTGGGATAATGTAACAAACTAGGTAAAATTAGATTATTTTTTCATGTTAGTATTATTGAATAATGTAGTTAAATTCACTATGTTAAGTAATTTTTTAAATAAAAAAAAATTTTTAATTTTTTTTTTCAAATTTTATTATCAAATGATTAATGTTCTATTCATAGAATTTTATTTTGAAAAAATTGATATTAATTTTGAATTCATTATTTCAAAATTATCTTATTATTTATTATTAAGATTTATTTTGAAAATTTATGTTTTTGTTGAATAGTAAAAAATACAATTTTGTTGAAATAATTTATTTTTTTGTTACACCGTCAAAACAAAAATTATGATATAAAATTTATTAAACTTGTGTAATTACTAAATAATTTTATTATAACATAAATTTTTTACAAAAATAATTAAAAACATATAAATTATTATTAATTTCAAGATAGGTATAAAAATCAATTTAATTGTCGACATAGTGCCTACACAGTGATTGTAAAGTCAAATTTGGTTCCTTGTAGATAATAATAGTGTACTAAAATGTATTTTATTTTCATCTTTATAAATTAGTATGTTTAATTCATGTTTTTGGATTATCTTTTTTAATTATAGAGTTATATAAATGATCCTTATCTAAATTATTCTAAAATACATATAGAAGGTATGAAAACTCAAATTAACAAATTAAAGAACTTACGTTGACATTGATATGATTAAATATACTTAATGAATGAATTTAAATGATTATATAAAATTTAATTAATTTAATTTTATTATAGAAATTTATTTTTAATTTTTATATATGAATTAGTAAACTTTTATTCTTATGTAATGTGGATGAAGTACTTGTGCATGAAGAAGAAAAATCAATTAACTGATTTTAATTATAATTATAAGAACCATTAAATCACCAAAAATTATGAATATTTCTTATTTTATGAATATCTATTGACCAATTTTATTCAATTATCGAATTATTTACAATTTTTATCTGCATGGATATTATTAAGACCCTTTGTAATATTTAATTTTAAATTAAGTAATGTTTTTTACACTATAATATTTAATTAGTACAATATTTTATTATATGGTTTTCCGGGCATGATTTTAGACCACAAATGGTAATTCTAATTCTAATAAATTGACCTTATTCATGGAATTTTTTTTTAATTTTATGGAATAATTAATTACCTTAATGGATTGAAAAACAATTATGAATTAATTATTTATTTAAAGGAAAAAATCAAATTAGGGATATTAAAAATATTAAAATAAATAAAATTTGGGATTTTGAAGGTAATAAAAAAATTATATAGATTAATAATATATGAATATGAAATAATGAAATAATTTTTTTTAATTTGATGATTTTAATTGATGATTTTAAAGTCATAGTAATGAATAATATAAAATTTTAAAAAAAAATTATCTTTCAGAAAAATAATATTTTATTAAATTATGTAAAAATCAAAAAAAAAATCCTGAATAAGGACAAATGGGATTATATTGTATTGAAAATATAATACTTTTTTTCTTTTTATTCCTTTTGGAATCCTTTACCCCTTTATTAGACTTATTATATTTTAATATTTTAGGTAATTCCTAAATTTTCCCTCCCCTCAATTATATAAAGGGACTATCTCCAATTCACTATCCATATTTTATAGATTTTAGCTTAGGCAAAACACTAACTTGTGTGGTCTTAATGTGTTAACCAAAGCGATTTTTTGAAGAATAGAATGATAAAGAAACATATGTGTTGATTCGAAATCAGGGTAAGAAGATTTTTTTGAAAGAATTATTTTTATGATAGAATCTTATATTTTCAAGGAAAGTATTTTACATTAATTCAAGGTTTTAGACATATCCATAATTTATATTTGTTGTTTAAATTTTATGCATTTCACACAAGATTTTGTTTTAATTCCAAAGTGTTCATGTTCATGTATTTTTAATTTAATTAATTATTTTTGGTAACATCTATTTCTCATAAAAATGATATATTTTTTCAACATTATAATTTATTAAATTATTTTCTTTAATAAAAAATATTTATGTATGGTTTTGAATCATATTGGGTCCTGAGTGAGAAAGGAGGGACAATTTAAAATGTTTATTTAAATTCTAACAGTAGAGTGTTAGATGATTTTGTGTGGCATAGGGAGTGAAGCCATGACCTATAGATGAAGTTATCCAACATGTGATATGGGTAAGTGGCCTTTTCATTTTATTATTCCCTATTTAGTATCATGATTATTGCATAAAAATAATTATTTTCAAAATTGGACAAATCCAAGGTAGTATTTCAAAATAATTATTATTTTGAATTTATATAGTTTTCAAATAAATATACACCATTTAAAGATATTTTGAAAATGTTTTCAATATATGGATACCCTTCTATATGTTGTGGTTTTATCAAAAGATTTATTTGATAAATATTTTTAGAAAAATTTTAGTTTTCAAAGAAAATCATATCCAAATAATTTTTAAAATCACTTTCTGGAAAAGTTAATGACCACCCTATGGTTTAAATTTATTGTATACATGTTTAGTAGAATTTTAATATGGTGTTTATTTCATTTATGGAATATTTTTATGTGAATAAAGTTTTTTAAATTTTTTTAATCTTTGTTAAATTGTAATATATATTTTTAATAATTAGAAACCTATATTGGAAAAGGTCTATGTATGTAAATTTCTCTGTGTTTTTTCTGATGTCTTTTATAAAAAAATATAAATTATTTTCATGTATTAAATCCAGAAGAGTAGGTTTGAGGATTTATACTAATTATACCATCCACCTTCTTTCTATATATTGATTATAATGATGTTTTAAGGAAATTATCATGGAACCCATTTCATTTACACAATTTAATGAATCTATGAATGGATGATTGGTGATATTATATTCTTGTGGCATACATATATGTGGTTTATCATTATGTGATGGATTTGTGTGTTATATAACTCTAATTCATTGGTTAAATCATTATATCTAATGATGTACCTTGTAATGGAATGGAAATTGAACCCAAACCACTAAGGAATTTTATCTACCTTGGTTTAAACTGAATGAGAAGTAAACCAAACACACAATGGGATTCTTTTCACAATGAAATGAGTGTTTTGTAAGTGGGAACTGACAAAGGAAATTGTTTTTTATACTTATGCATGTTCCACATTTTTTTAATATTATTATTCAAATATTATGCTCTTGTGACTTAATATTATTAACTTTTGACTCCTTTTTAAACACTCTTATTAATCCTTTCTTATATTATGAAAATGAATTATAGAATGACTCATGATTTATAATCTATGACTTGTTGGCCATGATTTTTTTATTATATGATCATGTACATTAAATTTCACACCCCAAACTTTATTATCCATACTATTTTATTTATTTACTAGATTATGAGATTTTCTATGAGTTTTAGGAGTTTTATGTTTATTTTGTTTTATTTTGGGTAGTTTTTTCCTTTGGTTTCAATATTAGTTTTCATAGTTCAGGGGAAACCATGATTCAAAAAATATATATTAACATCTATAGATCCGTTATGTTATATTGTTGTTAGTTTTCTTGAGTTTTATTAGTTCTATCCAAACCATGAGAAACTCATTAGATACCTTTTGAACTCATTTTTTCATAAAGGTGTTGATGTATGACTTTTATACAGTTAAAATAAATTGTAAAATAAGTATGTAAATGGAACTATAATTTAATATATGCTTGATTCATTATTTTACCAACCATTATACCAAATCATGTATAGTTCCCAGGTTGATCCATTAGGACTTTCTTGGTTGGACTATATTTTGGAGAACCATGTATCTAAAAAATGTAGACTATATAGCTCATTAAAAATATAAAAATATCATTACATACCTCATTTTTTTACAAAAAATATTTCCCTTCTCCCCACACTCAGATCATTTGACTCTATGAAACCGCTCCCATTTAGTTTTCTCCACCTCTAAGAAGTTTTATGGATTTCCTTTGTGTATTCATATTGATATATTAAGGTAATATCATCTATTTCCTCTACTATCATATTTTTTTTACATTTGTAGCTTTTCCTGTCCCCCTAAATAGTTTATAGAAACCAATGTATTTTTTGATAAATTTCTTATAGTATTTTTTCCTTTTTTTTGATCCCCTTATTATTCTTAGTCTCTTCTCGCCCTATTTAGGTGGTTTGGCAAGAGAACTTATGAAAGAAATGTACCGAATCAGGGTTTCTCCATGTCTAATCCTCTATATTTTAAACTGTAACTGGATTTTCATTTTTTAATTATTTACTTAGGTATTTATATATGATATTTTGTATATTTAGTAGGGGTTTTAAATTTAATTTAATGATATTTGAATTTTATTTATTGAAAAATATATTCCACTATATTTCAAAGTGTAAACCTGCTTTTGAAAACCCATCCAGACCATATGATAATCTTATTACCTATTTGGCTATTTTAAATGAATTCACATATTTAAAAACTAGTTTTAGTATTTTAATTAAATTTCATAAAAGTTTTTTAATTTTAAAAGTGTTATTAGATCTTTAATAATGGGTCTTATCAGCATTAAATGTTTATATTTAAATAATGACAATGAGTATTAATTTTAAAAACATGTATTTATAATTTGGTTTCTCAATTGGTATTCAAACACCAAACTGGAACCCTTCATAATAGTTTTTAAAATTTTATATACTATAATCATGAACCTTATTTTTTTAATAAAATTGATATGTTATGTGATGATTTTTCCATTTTGTGAAAATGTTTATATTAACTGTTATTATCGATGAAAAATAAGGGGTTATTTTTTATAAAGGGTCTAAGGAGGTGAGGGTAAGATTACATATGATATGGGTAATTATATTCTTATATTTTAATTGATTTCATCATATAAATTTTTATGTCATAGAAATCCATGGGTAGTTATGTTGGAGATTTAGATACATATGCTTTACTAGTTTAGTATCATACAATTACTTTTGGTGTTGTGTTAAAATTTGGTCAGCTTATGGGATTTTCCCTTTAGTTATTCTTAGTAGGGTAACAGAAATGTTAGAATATTTTTTTAATTTTTAATACTAATAAATTATTATTTTGATTAGTGTGGATATGGTCTAGATTTTCCCAAGAACTCCTAAGATTTCATGATGTTAGTGATTGTTCTATTTCTTGATTGTTTGCGTATTCTTTCTCTTTGTTTTCTCCAACTTGTTTTAAAATTTATGAGCAGAGTTTTTAAAATAATTTTCAATAATTTTTTTGTTTTATTATACCATAGTTCCTATGTAAATAGTTTTTTTGACAGATGTATTTAGAAAAATAATTGTTGGATCTTAGTGTAACGTTCTAACCCGGATTACCATCAAATTGGTAGATAGTATGATGGGTCACATAACCTCAACCACATATCCCCATACGCCAGAGGCCGCCAACTAATAGTGAGTGTGTAAGGATACTCAGTTGGGAAACTATACCCTCATATTCAGAGTGAACATTTTTAAATAGAAAATAATAACAATCAACACATATATGTCGAAGTAGTATAATGTAATGATAATGTAGCAGAAGACAGATAATAGTAATATAATAAAAGTGTCCTTTGCCAGTTTATACAACAGATGAATGCATGGCCTGTTAATGATAGACATAGAAAAGAAGGAAACCAACATCATGCTTCTCACAATAGAAAAATACAAGAGTCAAATAAGGAAAATAACAAAACATCCTAAGGCAATTTCCATTTGAATCATGATCTACAACTCTGTCATTTTCTCCTAACTCTAGGTACAATCATACAATAGAAAGTATGGTCAATTTTCTATTATCCTATGAAGTAAAAAGGTTTACTCTGGTACCCCAGTGTAATGGCATCCTAAGTAGGGAGTGAGATATAAATATCAGTAGGCCAGCACCACCGATGTCTATCCCAATCGAAACTATGTAATATAAAGTTAACAGTGTGTATGTATGATGTATTAATGAAAGAATTGAATAAACAATTAACCACCATCTCAGTTCCTAAGGGATACCCAACTAAGATACCTGCTTCAGCCCATGGATGGTACGTCTGGTCAATTCACCATGTATATATATATATATGTTAACATTAGGAAGAGTTAATCATGTCTCTCATCTATTTGTGTGTATATAAATAGAGTTTATCCTTGGAATGAGGTAATAATGACTCTCATCCAGGGGAGATTATGTACATGGCATGATGTAATAATTCCTCTCATACATAGGGGATTATATAAATGGAATGATGTATGAATGTGTCTCATCCAAAAGAAGATTATTATAATGGAATGAGGTAAGAATTCCTCTCATACATAAGAGATTATAATAATGGCACGAGGTAAGAATTCCTCTCATCCATAACCATTTACCAAAGATTTCATGGGGTATGAATACCTCCCATCCCTAACATATAATAATAATAATAATAGCATAAGGAAATAATTCCTCTCATCTCTAGGAGATTATATAATTCATTAAGAAGCCTCAGCATGTACATAATATCAATATATATATGGGGTAAAACCCCCTCCCATCTTTAAAAGATAATAGATCTTATATAATGCATAAGGTAGTACCTTTTATGCCTTTCAAATGGAAATACCCTATTTTTAAACCTTTATGAAAATCAGCATAATGAAAAACCAACTTATTCATTTCAAGTTCAACCTCATTAAATGCAAGATCATGTGTTCAGTTCAGAGCTCGAGGAAAACCTCAATCATAGATGGTGTTGGATATTACCATTTCACTATTATATTACTTCAATCTACATATGGTGATTTATAAGGCATAATAAAGGGGCAAGGACCAAATCATCCCATGTGTGTCAGGATCACAATATTCCTTTCACTATCAAAAGTTGTTCTTACTACATTAACATAAGGCATGGTCATACCACCCTTTTATGTTCCATTTTAAGTTTAAGCAATTCATCTAAAACATTTTATGCAAGGAAAATATATTACGACTAAACATGGTAATGGTATTACCATCCCCAAAAGGTCATTTCACTTATAAACCATTTGATACTTTTTAATGAGAATAATTCCTATAGGAATAATCCATACATTTTAATGGAATTTGGACTTTGTCAAGGAAAGGAAATATATCACATGTGGGCCTCCCTTTACAAGACAACTCATTCACTTTACCTCATCTTGGAAAATTCATACACAAGGCATATAAGAGGCAACAAGGAAGTTAAGTAAACAAGTATACAATTCTAGTCATACTTCTTTATTTAGAAACTAATGGTAGTTCAATAATTACTATCTAATGCATTAAAAATATTAATAAGGGCATGAGAAGTGAATATATCTTAAAGTAGAAGCATGTCATACACTTTAGCTCTTGGAAATTTCTAACTAAAATCGAATACTCCCCCACTGAGTATATGAACCTTCACATACTTATAAGAAAACCTAGCCCCTATGCACACACCTGCATGACCATGAGTATGAGAAAGGGGATCCTTAAATGTAACTTATAAGCGTATACTCATCTCCACTCACATACGCTTTCATTTTCATATATATACTTAGGCATACCTATCCCCAGACACATATATTCACTTCTAGGGATGAATATACATGTAACTGGGGAACCTATATATATATATATATATATATATATACCTATGCATACGTCGGTGAGTCACCTTAGACCCGATAACTCGATACCACACAAAACAGTTCAATGCACTCAAAAAAACATACAATGAATTTTAAAATAGAAAAAGAACCAAATTTATTGGGAATGAACCAAGAGAAAAACACAAATCTTACCCTGAATCAAAGATAGAATACCGAAACCACCTGAAACACCTTACTTCCAGTAGCGGTTGGAAGAATCCACAAGAACAAGATCTGAGGAAGCCTTTACCTAACATAGAATCTGAATAACTCAAAAAATCACGGTTAAATCCTAACCCTAGGTTTGACTGAAACTTATGGGTCTATAGAGAAGCCTAAATTTTGTCCAAAGGAGGAGAAGGGGGAGAAGACCTTACCTTGGTGGATCGAACAAGATCTAGATGAAGAACCGGTGAGAAACCGAAGGGAGAAGAGGGACATATGGGAGAGGGTTTTCTGCGTGAGAGGGGGAACCCCTCTTGGGTTATTCATGTGAGTAAGCGAGATAGGGGAGGGATATGTGAGTGTTTAATATGTTTTTATTTTATTTTAATTAAATTAATATAAAATTCAATTTTTAAACTAGTATCGACGCATGGTTTGGGCCTCACATTTTAGAAAACTGTGCGCCAACCATGCTCCCTCCCCTAGGAAATCTACGTACTCCGCACGGGCAAATAACATGTATGGAGATCCATGCACAACTCTTATACATGCCACTATCCCCTTTTAACTCATCCACATGGTCTTCTATAGTGGGTCACACTGTTTAAGACAAATTTTGAGTCCTCTAAAGTCTTTCAAAATTTGTGTTTTCAGGTCTGTGACTCCTAAAACTCCTCGAGCCACAGTGGAGAGTAATCGAGCCTTCACCAATGCAAAAAATCAACAATTTGAAGCATACAAACTCTCCAAATTAAATTCCAAATCATGTTTTTAAAAACTAATTGTTAAGTAATTGAAAAAGTTCAAAAACCATCACATTTTGTCTGGTTGAAAACACATATCATTCCAACATTCACACCTTAGATATTATCATCTCATAGAAGCCTTTGGGAACAACAAAACCCAACACCCAACCTACATGGGTCATGAATATTTTCTCTAATGATAATGTTTTATTTCCAAACATCCAATGTACCTTAGAGAATTCCATAATCAAAAGGAAACTTAATACATTATATAACTAGGGCCAACAACCGATTTCCAACTAATCATCAATACAGCTCTGACCCAACCCCATTTACCAATATACATGGTTTAACAATCATATCAATATGTTCTGGCCCAAGGTACCTCCAAGATTAGGCTTTAATGTTAAATGGCCAATTCCAAACTATGACTCAACCACTATTGGAATTTTAATTACATTCACGCCCTTAAGTGTTTGATAATGCTCCTGGTGTGATTTTAAAATGATTAAATGACAAATTTCCCATCAACCCCAAATCCCGTGTTGAGCGTATTGTTCATGAAAAACATCGGCTGACACCAACTATACTTGTCCTAACTTGAAGACGTGGTCTAAAACAGTTTTCACCAAACATAACCATTAAACATGAATAGATTGAGTCAAGCCACTATGTCCGACTAATTAAGAGGAATATCAGCTTAGAATGCCAACATTTTAAATGTTGAACCAAGATTTCTTTCCCTAAGGCATCTCTCTTCAACCACAAAAACATTCACTGTAGCCTACTCCCAAAATTCGATGAGTTATTAGTGGTCAAAAAACTATGAAAACCATGAATACTTCATGAATCATTGATATAGAATGAACAAACCAAGACAAATGACTTAAAAATCAATGAACACAACATAAAACTAAGGCTCTCTAAGTTTATATAGGATGGAGACAAGATTGGTGATATGATCATTACTTAGTAGAATACACTAAGATTATTTTTAACAGATTCCAATCAATCATACCTGACTACTTCAAGGAAGAAAGGTTGCACCTCAAATTTTCTACTTTAAAGAGGAAACTCATCTTCACCTACAAACGCAAGACTACAACTAATCACAAGCCTTTACCAATCAATAAATTTAAGCGATCATTCAATATTTTCCACTGAAACTCATCTAAAGGAAATAATGTTTATTAGTGGTTGCAAACACAACCAAACCCAATAACGTCATGCTACTATGTAAGAATCTCCACATTTGCAAAACTTGTTATCCTAGAAATCATTTAAGAATGATCAACCATTACAAAAATGCATTTTAGGTAGTTTCCCTTCTACTTGGAAGACCAAATTTACCATATTCGACACGATGATCCCTGCCATAGGAGTTTTCTAGATACTAAGGAGATGATAACTTGCTGCTCATGAGCTCTCTAGACCAAAAAAACAAAAATGGACATCTGATGCTCCTCTGAGCTATCCTTACCATGTCAAGCATAAAAAGAAGATCACATCCCAGCTAAAACCAAAACCAATATGACTTTTTTATCAAAACAACCAAGTCTTTAAAAATTTCATCCTGAGCATTGGGATGAACCTATTTATTAGAAACTTAGGTCACTCTACCTAGAGATGAACCAAGACAACAATCAACCATTTTTTTTATTTTATTTAACAGTTCATGGTACTACGTACATCAATACATACCTCTAGAAGAAAGGAAAATATTCAAAATGATTATAGAAGAAACCATCCATTCCCAAGGCATGTCTAACCAACTAAAATTGACCATTTCACAATTCATACACCCAAAAAAAGGTCAAGAAAGCATGACCAACAACTTGAACAATGGTGTCATTGGAATTTGAAAGTCTAATAAGGGATAATGAAACCCGAATGACACTAAACATAAGATAACTCATAAAATTTAGTAAGGAATTCAATTTATAATTGATAAAACCACTACTTTCTAGTCCCTCATGAAGAAAAAACATCAAACCTAATGCTGGTTCATTCTAAAAAAAATTCACAGGCTCAACAACCTAACATTTTATGTTATTGGAAATAAGAAATAAATCCTACTAAAAACACCCACAACTTAATTCTATTTCCACTAATAGTAAAAGCTCATTCTACCCATAAATGAGGGATTTAACAAATCACCACTTACGGTTCCTCTTCCAAGACCTTTATATTTAATCACTTTTAAATCTTTAAACAACTAAATGACTTAATCTCACGGATAATGTACACTTCAAAACAAAACACAAGGAATTTGATTTAGATAAATCCATAAGGGAAACACAAAAAAGTTACATCAAAATTTATTTTTAAAATATTTAAATTTATACAATCAATGAAATATCATCATAAACGTGTCATTTATCATAATAAATTTCTTTTAATAGTTAAGGAAACCCAAGAGCATCTGACTAGGTCACCCAAGGTTATCCAAAATGAAACCAAATATTAGTTTCTCATACATTAATGTTTTAAACATACTAATGGGTATTTTCACAATAAATATACCCCAACTGACATACTTGGGTCTAGTTTCGCATTTAACAGTTGACCAGTTCATTTCTATTTAAAAATAAACAATGTTCTCATTTATAAACATTACACAAGATATCATGAAATTTCATCTAACATGGGTTTCCATTTCCCAATTCATGAAGCGCCCATACACTTTATGGATTGATAATTTTCTATCATTAATTAAAAAAAAATCCATTCATAATTTTATCATGCTCAAAATCCTTGGTTTAAACCTATGGGTCACCACCTACCAGCCAATAAATCACCCATACACATTACAGTTTGGAATTTGGATCCCTTTAATTAAAATAAATTCACTTTAACATATTAATTTAGAATCATTTAACAAAGGTTTTAAAATAAAGGATACCCTTTCAAAGTTATAAGGAGATCACACACCTTATAACTGAAAATTGGATCATGATCTAATCGTAACTATATTACATATATCAAACAATACAATAATACAATCACAATCACTAAGAAAATATCATGGCATATAATCAAAATAGATAGCATGGAATTAAAGGAAGATAAAACATAATAATTTTATAAAAATAGACATGCTATTGAATTCAAGTCATGGCATACTACTTAATCAAATTAACAGGAATCTTATATATGCAACTACATGGCATGGAACTATTCATGACATGTGAATTTCTATGTGCCTAGTATGATTCATGGAATTGATCTTACTTTCCATAATATGGTAAGCGTAGAACTACTACAAATTTTAATGGAAAGTACAATAATCACTCTTGGTTAAATCATATCAAATGTAACAATGAACAACATAAAACACAGTCCAATCCTAGGTCACATAGTCATTTTCTGTACATGGGGTTATTAGTAAAAAGAAATGATATGAAACAAGTGCAGACACATTTGTAATCTGATATCTACCAACAAAAAATAGTAAGACAAATGAAATGAAACAACCTCTCATACCACTTTGTAACATCCCAACCTGGCTTAACTTTGAATTGGTATCCAGACCAGTGGGTCACATGTCCTCAAGGGAATATCCCCATATTCCAGAGGGTACTGACTAGAACTAAGGGTGTAGGGATAATAAATGTGGAGTCTATACCCTCATATTCAGAGTGCACAACTATAAACAGACACTAATAGAAATCAATAGATATCTACAAAACCAATATGAAACAATAATAATGTAATTGAAGGTAGATAATATAAATAAGATAAAATTTTCCAATGTCAACTTATATAGTAGATGAATGAAAGACATCTTAATGATATGTACAATAATGTAGGAAACCAACATCGTACTTTTCACAATAGAACAATATAGGACTTAAATAAAGAAAATAACTAAAACGTCTTAAGGTAATCCATACAAGTATCCTGAGCTCAATCTTAGTCCTTTTCTCCTAACTCCAGGTATGAGAATATAATAATAGGCAATGTCCAAGGTAAGTAGTCTTATGAAAAATAAAGTTCTTTGATCACATAATGATTCCCTGTTCATTTCAACCCTTAAACCCCTATTTTAAACCAGTTTTGAAATAAATATTCCAAATATAATAATAAATTTCACATTATGTTTGATTAAATGAATTAATTTTTATCACTATTAAATATGTAAATTTTACTTTTTTATGGTTTAAATTGTAGGAGTAGGTGATTTTGAGAGCCCGTGATGGAATTAAATCACAATGGGTCGAACTACGCGAGATCCTAAGCATGCATGTGGAAATAAATATGAAATGTGGATAATTAGTACATCCAATTGAGCTATAAAATTTGTGTGCATGTAAAAACCATGTGGGGTACATTTCTCAAGAATACCATGGTTCCCAACTCATCCATTTGGAGGCCCAATATAAGTCCACATTGTGAAGAAATTCGATGCGGTCCATATTGGACCAGGCTTCTATATTTGGACCATAACATGGACCTCAAAAGTTATATTGAGTTGATTCCACCTCCATTGGATAGAAAACTAGAAGGCACACATCTTCACTATTTTTGAAGTCATTTTTATGTGTTTTGATCAGCCAACCATCCAAATAAAATTAATAAATAAGTTTACCATAAATAATCAGCTTTCCCCTTAGTAACTTGACTGATTTTGTGGAATGTGTGATATATTTGTCCATAAAATCACCCTTAACCCTCCTTCTCTCATGTTGTATGGCCAGGGGTAAGGTTGAGTCGAACTTGAGAGCTCTCTTCACACATTTTAGTTCTCTTCTCCATCATGTCCTTTAAAACCTCTTAGTGATCAATTTTTTTTGGGGGGTGTCCTTTGTTGTAATCCCGGTCTCAATTCTTATAATCTTTATAAGGTAATTTAATTTCCATGTTTGTTGTAATTTTCTCTTAATTTATACATTTTTAATATGTGTTTATTCAAGTATGATCAAATACAAATCAATGGAACCAAAATCCTCATGCTTTTATGCAAAACCCAGATCTAATGATGATTTGAGTGTGGTTTCCACTTTTCTCACCCCTTCACTTTCATGAGTGTGAGAATGGATTATGTTAGTTGATAAATTCCTAGAACTTGAACCCATGAATATCCATGTTCCTTACTTTTGTAATAGTGTATCATTGACACTAATCTGGTCATATCATCATGTTGTTGATGTGATTTATTGTTTGAGTTCTATTTTTAAATCGATTCAAGTTTATTGATTTTCAGCGATAACTGATAAACAATATCATCAATCGGTAAAATACTATTTGATAACCTAGTAAGAAATCACATTCCATATTGGTTCAAGTGTTTATAAATAAAGTAATCAATGATCCTTCCCATTTCTTTGAGAGCGACGATGGATTGAGCATCATGGGACACATCTCTAGGTTGATCATGATTTCTTCTTATTGTTTCTCCTAATTAGTTTTATAGTTTTTGTTTCTATTTTAAAATCAACAAGACCAAATTTTTATAAAAGCTCCAATGGCCCGACGACCTTCATTTTTTATTTATTTTTTATAATCCACCTTTCAAGGGGTGGGGAGGAACCCTTAAAATTCCCATAGGTTTAAGTATTACATGGCCCGTAGGCCTTAGAGGAATTCATTTGCCCGTAGGCTTCAAAGATTACATACAACCTAGACTAACTACTTGGAACTACTCCTCTCCAGCATCTTCATTGTGAAATCAGCTCCCCAACTTCGCATGGCTATTTGGCTAGGAATTACCATGCATGCACAGGCTTGTACTGATGGCATGTACCATACCCTCTCATTTATTTAATCTGTTTAGCTTCTATTGTGGTGAAATCTCCTTTCTCATCCTCATTGTAGAGTATTTTCCTCGTTGGTCTTCTGGTTTGCATCTACATTTGAGGTGGCCTAAAGGACTTGAGGTGTCCCAAAGGCCTTACTGACCCAAAGGCCCAGGTGGCCCAAAGGCCTTAAAGGACTTGGGGACTAAATCGGTGGCCCGAAGGCCCAAACGGGGGCATATTCCCTGCTGCTATAGTGCCAAAGAGTACCTTCTACAGTTCCCGCTACAAGTACCTGCTACAGTACTCCAGAGTTCCCACTATAGTACCTGGTACGGTATTGCTACAGTGCATACTACAGTGCTGCTATAGTACCCGGGAATAATGTCTCCGTGGAGAGATGACCTAGGGTTCCTACTATACTGTAGAAATTCTAGTTAAACATAAACATCAAATTTGACACACTCAACAATGTGATAAAATTTTTTCACCATTTCATGGGGGATAAGATCACTTTTTTTAATTTTACTCATTTTTAACTCTTTTTAATATCCCCTCCCCCCATTTTATTGTTTTAGTTTTGGTTTTTTTTTTCTGTATTCTTCCTCTCTCTCTCTCTTTTCTCCTCTATTTATCTCTCTAATTATGTAGTGTAAAAATATATTTTATTTTCTCATTCCAAAATTTTTAATTTTTTTTAACCATCCTTCATCATAAAATAAACACACACAAAAAGAAAATTGACAACTTATTTTCATGACCCTATTAGGAAAATAAATACTGTTTGAAATAGACCCTGAAATTGAAAAGACACTTCACTCAAAAATTTGGTCATCCAAAGTATGAAAGTAAAGTAAAATAGAGTAAACCACTGTTGAACCTCATGTGGGCTTAAAACAACAAAAAATTTAACCAAATCAAACCCTAGAAACTGTGGTTGCATATAACTAAACTTTAAAATAACTTACCACCCCATATGTGGAGTACTAACCAACACACATCCAATATCTTGAGGAAGTATCCAAATTTGAGCTGAGATCTGGCCTCATCCACCTACTTATCATGTTTCATGGTCTTCCTAGTGAGGAACCTCACAAAAATCTCAAAGATTTTCATATAGTCTTCTCCACCATGATACCCAAAAATGTGTCTGAGAACATAATTAAGATTAGTTCCTTCCCTTTTCCCTTGATGGTGTAGCCAAAGAATGAATATACTATATGAATACCTCAATTAGTAGATGGAATGACCTAAAAAGACTATTTTTAGAGAATTTCTTCCCTGCCTCTTGAACTTTATCAATTAGGAAAAAAAGTGTTGCATTAGGTAATCACAATGGGATACCCTTTATGAATACTGGGAGAGATTCAAAAAAACATTGATCATGATATCCCTACCACCAGATTAGTGAAAAAATGTTAATCCAATACTTCTATGTGGTACTTTTTTCCCAAGGATCATGGAATTATTGATGCTTCATTTGGTGGTTCCCTTGTTGATAAACTCCTTTTGTTTGTCATGACTTAATATCCAATATGGGTCAAAACGCACAATAATTTGGTACATGGTCTATTGAACCAACCCGAGGAGTTCATGAGGTAATTTTAACATCCCTAGAACAAAAGGAAGATAATAAACATGATGATATTCATACCATTCTAAGGAAATTGTCTCATGAACAAGGAAACTCACACTCTTCTTCAGTTCCATTACACCGTGATATTTTTTCTGACAATGCTCATTTTTCTGATTAGTGCCTACGAATTCATGATTCACCTGAGTCTTGTGCAGCTGTGTTCATAGGGAATCCATTCAAACAATCACCTCCCTTGAAGCAAGAACCATTCCAAAAAAATCCAAACCCTGGGTGGAAAGCACAACCCCAGTACTGACAAGGAAGAAAATCAAGATACCCTAAGAATAATTGGTACCAAAAAGTCCAAGGTATGAAACCAAATTATGCCTCACATTCATGAAACAATACCCATCCTCCTCTAAAATCTTATCCATGCCTCGATGATATGGTGATAAAAATGGAAACCTAGAACCTCTAGTTCTAACAGACCACAAAATCATCTATTGAAGACTTACAAGATCATGTTGGAAAATTGGAGAACACCATAAGCGAGATAAAGATGCAAGGTACTAGAAAATTATCTTACCAACCTATTTCTAGTCCAAAAGAAAAATGTAATTTTTTTTCAATCATATTTTTTAGTGGTAAGTAATTTTATTCATCCAAAGATTCTACCCAATAGGTATGTCAACCTCTTGAAAACACTCTTTATCCACCCATAAAAGAGTACAATGAACAAAAAAAGAAAAGGGTAATAAAATTATCATTGATGATTCAAAATAACAATCCATTCCTCTTTCTTTCCCCCAAAGTCTCTCAAAATAGATGAAGAATTTTGATAAAGATATTGAAAATAAATAATGGTTTCATTTAAAAAGGTTCAAAATAACATTCTGTTGTTAGCTGTAGTTAACAAAATCCCTCGATATTCTAAAATTCTTAAAGATATTTGAACCCACATAAGACGTATGAAGGGGAATGAAGAGTAAGCCTAGGAAGGAATGTTCCAGCCTTGATTCAACCAGAAATGCAAACAAAATGAAAGGATCCCGGAACTTTCACGAAACCTAGTACCATAAGGGATGCATTTTTTTCAGATGATGTGTTAGATTTAGGTTCTTCCATTAATGTAATGCCTCACTTTTTTATACTACTTTGAAGGTTTGAGAGACTCATCCAATAAGAATTTTCATGCAACATTCCAAACAGAGTACTACACATCCAATATGAGTAATTGAGGATGTCTTTGTAAGAGTGAAGAATATAATATTCCATATAGATTTCTACATTCTTGAGATAGAAGAAACCTGAAACCAAGGATATGATCCTCTCATACATGGGATTTCATTCCTTAAAACAATAAATATGATCATAAATTTTAAAAACTATACACTTTCTATTGAGTTCGGTGGAGAATAAATAAGTTTTAGTATCCTTGATTCATTGGCACACCCTGCTAAAAAGAAATACAGTCTTCCTATATATTCAATTGAAGTGATCTCTAACGACATACACACACACAAATATCTCATCAAACCATAATCTGAATAATTTTCCTATTTTTTACCCATGGATGATTTGAGTTTATATTTATGTATTAAGTGTTATGTGGGTTCTGAAATATGTCAAATTTTTTCTTTAATTGATGAGTTTGTTCATTTTGAGGTACCCCTGATCATCGATGATTATGAAAATCTCATTTTCATAGATTCACTTTCTTTAGAGAATAAACATGATTAGATAGACAGTTTCACGGACCTCGCTCCCCCTAAACCCCCTCCCTCAGTCCTAAAACCCCTAGTGTTGGAACTTAAACCACTTAATTATAATTTAAAAAATATTCATATCTGGAGGTTATTGAAGAATTTACCATCATCATTGGTAATAACATCTCTCCACAATAGGAATGAAAAATGCTCGACCTTTTGAGAGAGTGTAAAAATAAGATAAGATGGATATTGGCTGATATTCATTGAATTATCCAATCTATTTGTATGTATAGTATAATTTTAGATGATGAGTCTAATCATGTAAGAAAATCTCAATGTCTGTTGAATCCCACTCTACTTGTAGTGGTAAAACTAGAAGATAGTAAATTACTTGATTTTGGGATCATTTATCCTATATCTGATAGTAAATGGGTTAGTACATGACAAATTGTTCCTTCAAAAACTCGAATAATCATTGTTTCAAATGAACGGAATGAGTTGGTTCCAAAAAGTGTTTAAAACAGTTGGTGATTCCTTATTGACTGTCATTGACTGAATCAAGCCACACTAAAGTACCACTTTCCCCTACATTTCACTGACCAAATGTTAGAATGATTGGATGGTATGTACCATTATTGTTTCATTGATGGATATTAGGGTTATTTTCAAATATAGTTCCCATGAGGATCAAGAAATGACTACATTTACCTATCTATTCATCATATTTACATAAATATATATGCATTTTATTCTATGTAATTCTCCTGGTACATTTCAGCGATATAGGTTCAATATTTTTTCTGAGTACCTTGAGAATTATATGAAAGTCATTATCGAATATTTCATGGTAAATGGTTCTGTTTTTATGACTGTTTGGCACACCTAGGTTTTTTCCACCCATGCTTCATTGAAAAAGATCTTGTATTAAATTTATAGAAGTTCCACATCATGGTTGAGTAGGGGATAGTTCTCGATAATTCTATTTTAAATGAGGTAATTCAAGTGAATAAATCAAAAATTTAATTAAATTCAACCCTTACATATCCAAAATGTGTTCATGATGTGTGATATTTCTTGGGATGTTCTGGTTTTTACCACCGATTCATTAATTATTTTTTTAAGATCACACTTAAATTGTCTTGATTATTACAAAAATATTCTGAGATTGTGTATGATTCAAATTGTGAGGATTCAATAATTTCCATAAAAATGAGACTCACATCACCTCCTATCATCCAACCACCAGGGTGGGATCAACCCTTAGAAATTATGTGTGATGCCTCTAACATTTCAATAAGGTAAGTTTTATCACAAAGGGTTGAGAAGTCTCCTCAGGTCATTGCATATTCCTCATGTACCCTTGACTCTAACCATGGGAACTACACAACCATTGAAAAATATATCCTTCCAATTGTGTTTTCCTTATAAAAATTTCATTAATATCTTCTTGAGTAAAAATTCATTTTCTTTTTTATCATGTTTCCCTTCGTTTTCTCCAAAATAAACTTGAAGATATTCCTCACCTCATATGGTGGATTCTCCTCCTCTAAAAGTTTGACCTTGAGATTAGAGATAGGAGGGGGTGGAAAATTCTATAGCTGACCACATTTGTAGGATTTCTCCACCACTGGAAAATATTGTTGACCTATCTATCTTCATTAGTGAATTCAACCCTCATGGGAACCTTTGTGATGTTTTGGACCTTACCCCATGTTATATGGACATTGTGAATTTTCTAGAAACATTTAGGGTCCCAACTGATTTCAGCACTTTACCATCCAGGATACTTAATCATGATTCTCGGTGGAACCTTTGAGATGACCCAAATTTGTGGAGAATTTTTTGTGACAAATTAGTTCGTCAGTGTTTCCCTGACCACGAGTTCACCTATTTTTTGACCTTATTCCACACTTTTTATTAGGGGGACACTTTGGATCTCATCGTATATCTTGAAAGGTCGTTGACTAAATAATTCATTGTACAACATTTTATAGGGATGCCCATTGATTTTTCATGTCATATAGTCATTTTCAATTCACAAGGAATATCTTCAAGAGGAATGAAATGCCCCAACAATCCATATTATTTAGTGAAATCTTTGATGCCCATGGAATTGAATTCATGGGGCCTTTTCCGAATTCATTTGACTTTGTGTACATATTATTGGCTGTGGATTATGTCTCTAAATGAAAGGAGGTAAAGTCCACTAAGACGATGACTCTCGAGCTCTTGTTGATTTTGTGAGGTCCCAAAATTTTTAGAAGTTTGTTTTGTCGACATTCATCATTAGTGATCAGGGTTCACATTTTTTCAATCCCAACAAGAAAAATTTTACATTTAAGTATGGTGATGATAATAAATTATCCACTACATATCACCCCCAAACAAATAGATAAGAAGAAATCTCAAATAGGTAAGTTAAAAAAATCTTGAAAAAAATTGTTCAACGGAATATGAAATATTGTATATTGTGGTTGGATGATGCACTTTGGGCGTATTGTACAACTTTTAATACCCCAATCGGAATTCCACCGTACATGATTGTGTTTGGAAAGTCTTTTAACCTCATGGTGGAGGTATAACACCATGAATATTGGGATTTTAAACAAAGTAATACAAATCTTTTAGATGCAGGTGAGCATAAGAATCTGTAGATTCAAGAGTTGGAAAAAATTAGACATGATGCATATAGGAAATCTCAGATCTATTATGAGAAGGAAAAGACTATCCATGATAGCATGATTTATCAATGAAAGTTCCATATTGTCGAGAATTTCCTCATGTACAATTCCAGGATAAAGCTCTAACGAGGAATGTTCCTCATAGCTTAGCCCTTTTATTGTTACCAATGTTTACCCATTTGGTGGAATACAAATTTCTCATTAAAAGAGTGGATGAACTATTACCGCCAATTGACAGTGACATAAACACATTTATGAGGACTTTCAAAAGATTTTGGTGGAGTAAATATAGCTTTTATAATCAACATACCAGTGAATCACACTAGGTTTTATCCTTCCTGCTCATATTATCAATTATTATAGAGAGGAAAATGCACATTCTAGGTGTGTGTGGGGGGGGGGGGGGTGTGGATACATTCTGAGGTTCAGTAGGATTTTCATCATTATTATTATTTCTTCTCTTTTTAACCTTCTTTATAGTATTTTTACTTTTCCCATATCTTGTTTAGTTCATTTAGGTTTTCATTATCTTTCTTATTTATTCTCTTTCTCACCTTCATTATAGTATTTATACTCCCACCTTATGGTCACCAAATCATAGAACATATATAAAATTCGTGTTCAAATTTTTATTCCATGTTGTTTTAACATTTGATAAAAAGTTGTCTCTATTATGTAATTAATATTTGAATGAATTTAACATTAGGGAGCGATTTTTATTAAATTGGTTTTCATTTAGTGATATAAATGGTTGTATCTCTATGAAAACTTTTAGATGATTTATACCCCTTGTGTGAGTAGTTTTTGGGAAAACTGTGTCACTAATATCTCCACAAATTTTCTCACCAAACTACTAAGTGTTAATATTTTGTACTTAATAGAAGGTAAACATATTTTAGTTTAATAGTTTTCCTCTTAAAATGATATTTCCATATGTTCATTCCTTATCATATCTATTTCATTACTTTACTTGATTGAGCTATGTTTGTGTACCTGATATCCGACTATTGTACGCCCTCAATAAAATTGAATTGTGTCTTGGGAAGATCAAAAATTACTCCTCCTCAATCATTGATCTTGTTATAATGATAAAAAATATTATCATGATGAGATCAAACAAGTGTTTAGAGATGAGTTTGAGATTTGTTCCAAATCCAACTTATGAAAAAAACAATAATAACAATAAATGATGAGAGTGATGAAAAGTGAAAGATATGGGGATATCTAGGTTGGGAGAATAAGGTTTTAATTCAAATAATGATTCAGTGAGTTTGTCTTTAAATATTATTGTAAAGTATGTAGGGAAGGTTTAGTAGACTAGGTAATTTAAGCTGAGAAATATTAAAATAACATATATTTACTAGATAGAGTAGAAAGAATATAATGTAATGGTTTTCACACACACATATGTAGAGTTAGTGGTATGTTTTAATGTTTAATTCCTTGTTTAATTTAGTATCATGAATCTCTTCGAATTTAATTATGATATAATTTATGAGACATCTTTTTCCATTTTTACATGGAATTACTCTTTAGGGAGGTTTCTTCTTTGATCAGCATACATTAATGAATTAAAATTTCCTTGAATGTTAAAACTTCATGATATTGAGAATATATTCATGAAACTATTTTTTTTTTGATATGTGAGTTTTCCCAGGAGTGAAAATTTTTAGGCATGGGGGCATGATTCTATATCGATTCATTATATATTTACCCCCTTACCCCACTATTTTAAATTGTGTTTGTAATGAATATTACAAATATAATAATAAATTTCACTTCTTGTTTATTTTAGTGAATTAATTTTTATCAATATTTAATTGGGAAATTTTACTTGTTTCAGTGTTTACATTGTAGGAGGAGGTGATTTAGAGAGCCCGTGATCAAATTCTAATAAGAAGGGCCAAACTATGTGAGAGCCCAAGCATGCACGTGGACATTAATATGAAATGTGGATGATCCATGCATCAAATTGAGATATAAATTGGTATACATGTGAAAACCCATGTGGGATACCTTTCTCAGGAATTCCATGGATCCCAGTTCGTCTATTTGGAGTCCCAAAATAGGTCAACATTGTGATGAAATTTTGTGCTGGCTAGATTGGACCACAGTTTCATATTTGGGCCATAACTCGAGCCCTAGAACATCAATTGAGCACATTCCACCTCCATTGGGCAACCAACTCAAAGTCAAACCTCTCCACAGAATTTGAAGTCATTTTTTCATGTTTTCTCAGTAAAAAATCAGGATAAATAATGATAGAGATGTCTTCCATGAATAGTCACTTAGTCCATTGACACTTGACTTATTTTATGGAATCTGTGATGTATTTTTCCATAAAATAACGTCAAACCCTCCTTCCCTCATGTTTCAAGACCAGGGGAAATGGTGAGTCTATCTTGAGAGCTCTCTTCACCCATTTTTGTTCTCTTCCCCCTTGTTTACTTCTAATACTATTAGTGATAAATTTGGGGGTTGTCCTTTGTTGTAATCCCAAGATCCACACATGTAATATTCATAAGGTAATTCAATTTACAAGTTTTTTGTCAATTTATATTCATTTATACCTTCTTAATTTGTGTTTATTCTAGTATTATAAAATAAAAATCAAAGGAAAAATTATCCTCATGCTTCCATGCATAACCCGGATCTTGTGATCATTTGAATGTGGTTGCCTCTTTTCTCACCCCTTCCCTTTTATGAGGGTGAAAATGGATTAAGTTAGTTGATAAATTTATGTATATTTAACCCATAAATATTAATTTTCTTTTCTTGTGGAATATTTTATCATTAACACAAATCTTGTCATCTCATCATGCTTTTGATGTGATGCATTGATTGTTTTATTTTTTTACATCGATTCAAGTTTTTTGTTTTTGAGCGGTCACCGATAATCAAAATCATTTATCAATAAAATACTTGCTGGTAACCTAGTAATAAATCCCCAAACATACTGTATTTAGTGTGTATAAATCATTTAATTAATGATACATCCAAATCCCTTGAGAGCAATGATGGATTGAGAATCAAGGGACACTTACTCTGGATGATAACAATTTCTCCATCTTGTTTCTCTCACTTAGTAGTATAGTTTCATATTTTATTTTTAAATCAAGAGTCAAAAGTTTTATAAAACCCCATTACCCTTTTATTCTCAATATTAGAACCTTATTTTTGAATGAAGGATCTAATTATCCATCAAGAAATGATCTAGGGTTGCTGTTATACTGTAGAAATTCAAGTTAAAAATAATAGCGTCCACGATAACATGATCAATCTACTCAGGTAACCTAGTCTAATGGAGACCCAACTTGGGCGTGAGATGTAAATATCTATAGTTTCTCACTACCGATGTCTATCCCATTTCATATAGTGCAATATAAATTTAATATTGTGCATGTTTGAAGTATTAACGACAGAATTCAATTAATAATTAACACGCATCAAGGTTCCCAAGGGACACCTGATGGCCATACCTACTTCATTCCATGACAGGTATGTGAGATCAAGTCACCATGTATAAATATAAATATATAGATATAGGCTAACACTGGGATGAGGTAAGCATGTCTCTCATACCTTTGGGTATATATATAAAGAGGTTATCCTTGGCACGAGGTAAGAATGCCTCTCGTCAAAGGGAGATTATGTAAATGAAATGAGGTAAGAATGTCTCTTGTCCATAGGGGATTATATAAATGGAACAAGTTAAGAATTCCTCTCATCTATTTGATATTATAATAATTTCATGAGGTAAGAATGCCTCTCATCCATAAGAGATTATAATAATGGAACGAGGTAAGAATTTATCTCATCCATAATCATTTACCATAGATGGCATGAGATATAAATGATCCCCATACATATGATATTATAATAATAATCACATGAGGTAAGAATTCATGTCATCTATGGGATATTATATAAAAAATTATGTGACCTCAATATGTGCACACTTTTAATATCGGCATGGCATAAAACTGCCTCCCATCCTTGTAAGATAAAAGATTTTTTATAATGTATAAGGAAGAACCTATTATGAATTTCAAATGAAAATAAAATATTTGTAAATATTTATCAGAAGAATCATAATGAAAAACCATCTTATTAATTTAATGTTAAACCTCATTTAAGGAATTGTCACATGTTCAATTCAAAGCATGAGGTAAACCATTATCATGCATGCTATTGGATATTCCCATTTACCTTTATATTTTTTCAATTTACATATTGTGATTTATAAATCATAAGGAAGGTTAGGAAATAAATCATCCCACTTGTGTGAAGTTCATTAAATTCATTTCACTTTCAAAATTCATTTTTACCAAATTAACCTAAGGAGTGGTTGTACCACCCTACTTATTTCCCTTATGAGTATAACCATTTCATCTAAAACTTTTAACACAACGAAACAATCTATTACTACTAAATAAGGGCATGGTCTTACCATACCCAAATATTCATTTCACTTATAAACCATTTGTACATTTCAATGATAAACATTCCCTTAGTAACAAGCCGTCATGCTCCATGGAATTTGGACTATGTCAAGGAAAGGAAACCTATCACATACGGGCCTCCCTTTACAAGCCATCTCTTTCACTTAGCATGGACATGGAAAATTCAAACACAAGGAATATAAGAGGCACGAAGATAGTTATGAAAACTAGAATACAAGTATATTCGTACAACATTATTTAGAAACTAAAGGCAACGTGATAATTACAAACTAATTCATTAAGAATATTAAGTAGGGCATGAAAAGGGACCTTACCTCAAAGTGGAACCAAGACATTCACTTCAACTCTTGTAACATTCTAACTAAAATAAGCTGCTCCCCTACTCTGTATACATACCTTCACAAACATATAAGCACAATAAGGCCCTATACACAAACCCTCATCGCCGTGAGTGTGTGCAAGGGGATCCTTACGTATATTATTATATGTGTATACCCATATCCACTCATGTATGTATGAATTTTCATATATAACATAGGCTCACCTAGACCCATACATTTATATTCACTACCATGGATGAATATATATGTAATAGGGGAACCTAAATATTTATATTTACATACCCAAGTGGGTTTCCTTAGATTTAGTGGCTCGATACCACATAAAATAGTTCAACATAGTACACAAAAGATACAAAAAAGTCAAAACAAAGAAAGAGCCTAATTTAGAGGGTGATTAAAAAAGTGACAAACACAAATCTTACACTAAAATAAAACCATTTGAACAAAACACCCTGAATTGGCTCTCCTTCAGCGGTGGTTCCAAAATCTACAAGAACAAGACCCTAGAAAGCCTTTAAAAAACCAGAAACAGGAAGAACATCAAAATATCCGAGTTAAATCCTAGGTTCAGCTAAATCTCATGGGTTTAAAGAGAAACAAAAATTCAGCTGTAAACAAGGAGGAGAAGGGGAGAGGACCTTACCTTGGTGGATTAGACATGATTCAGATGAAAAATCGATAGTAAATTAAAGGGAGAAGATGGCCGTAGAAAGAGGGTGACACGTGTGAGAGGTAGAACCCCCCTTGGGTGCTTCATGAGAGTTAGCGAGAGAGGGGAAAGATATGAGAGTGTTTAATATGTTTTTATTTTATTTTAATTTAATTAAACAAAATAAATTTTTTAAACAATTCTCGACGCATGTTCTGGGCTACACAGTTTATAAAACTGTGCACCCTCCATTGAGCAATCTTGGTATTTCGCATTTTCTAGGAGCAAAGTTTGGAAAACTGTGCATAGTACGTGTGCACGACAATGTCCCGTTTAAACTCAGCCACTTGGCTGGAAAAAATTGGCTGCTTGGATTTAATAGAACCATACATCTACTACAGTCTTTAATAACTTGGTATTTTTGGGTCTAGTGCTCCTAAAAATCCTCGATCCACCAGGGAAAATTAATAAGACTTCACCTAATGTAACGCCCCGACCCCAGTTACCCAGATTCGGTGCATTATTACATAACATTGGCATGATCACAAGAAAGATCAAATCTCGAAAGACCGATTGGTTTAGTAGCCTTGGAAACACAAGATATATTCATAAAGGATTACCTTACATTATAAAGTGAAAAACTACGACAACAACATAATGCCTCCATAGTCCACACTATTATCCCCTCATAATATCCCTGCAGGTCATTCATAATTTACTTATTCATATCTTGGGAAAAATAAAACATAGAAAGGGGGTGATCTCAAATGCCCAGTAAGGATAACAATATAGCAGAAACTTTCAAAAATAAGAATAAACATTTAAGGCAATGTATAACTAAAACAAAAGAATTTTAAACTTGAACTTCAACATAGTATGGAAAAAGTAAAATGAAATAATGCCATTTATGTATTCACATGGATATTCTACTAATCAAATAATCACATGAAATATCAATAACCACTTTCATAATGATGGAATTCATAATGCCAGACTATCATAACCACATAGACAAGGCCTCGTGCGAAGACTACAAATAAGATTTTCCCAAGGCCTTGTGCCAAGACATTATTGTTTCTCATGAGACCTACCGATGCATCGAGGAGCTATATTGAGCTCCACCAGTCACTTACTAAGTCCAATGCATTCCCATATGAAAAGGTTTAAACATAACACAAACAGTCGTATTAAAACTAGCATACGAAATGTCAACAATTTCTCCATAAACCATGAATGGTATAAAAATAACACATCCACAGTAAAACATATCACAAAACCTTCAATACAATACAAAAGTTTTGTATCATAATAAATCAACTTCAAATAAGCTTAAAATCTCTCAAAGGATGTTGACATAGATGAAATAAAAACTATTTGAGAGAAATATATCTTTTCTCAAAATCATTGAAAAGTCACACATTTATAAAGAAAGTAATTTAAAAGAGATTTTTGAATCAAAGTGTCCCATACCACTTTGAAACTTTTGAAAAGAAATATCATTTCAAAGACTTCATGTCCATATAAATAAATCCTTAAAATCATTTTTAAAACATGGACATTAATTAAAAATATTTACAAAGATAAATCTTTAAAACATTTAAAATTATGATCTTGATAAAGAGTACCTTTCACAAATTCATAAAATATTCATTTTGAAATCATTTAAAAGTCATATAATTATAAAATAAAACATTTACATTTAAAATATTTTTATAATATTGTAAGTGAAGCATTGACGATTTTATAACGGCGGTAAATAGCCGCACCCGCCGTATAAGTTAAAAAAACATTCTTACCTTAATCCAGTCGAAAAGGATAAAAAGAACCTTGTTTGGAAAACGACGGAAAGATTCCTTTATAAAACTCTTATAAAAATTCAAACAAGGGTATAAATGACTTTAACCCATATTCTTGTAAATGGTGAAAATGTTTCGAAATACATTTTGAAGAAACATGGATGTGGACGATAAAGAAATCCCAATAGATTATTACGTATAAACAACCTTGGATAATGGAGAGATTGCGAAATAAAACCTTACCTTGTACTTTTCCTTGGTTGGGGTAGGTTAACCTCCTGTATAATGGTGAAATAATTTTAATTAAATTATTCAATAATCATATACATTAATATTATATCATATATGATTTTTTAACATTGCTTGGTTAATAATATCTTAGTATTATCGTTGTTTCGGGTGTTAACTTACTCATTTTATTTTATATGTTTTGTTACGTAAGCCATGTTTGTAATGGATAGGATGTATCTTAATCATATCCAAAATTATATCAAGTCCTTAAACATTATTTTTAAATCCTTATATTATAATTATACGTGAATGGATATGATGAAGAATGAATCTCATCGCGTTCGTGGAGACGGTAATCCGTACGTACACACGAGTTACAATATCATTCTTTTGATATTAAAATAATATATAATTGGATGTTATATCATATATAAAGAATAATTATCATGTTATATTTATTATTTACATTAGTTACACATCATTATTATACCCATCCAAATAATAATTTATTGAATAATAATTACACCACGACGTGGAGACGGTAAGCCGTACGTACGCACGTATGGTGACATGTTATTCAAAGGATGAATAGAATACTGAATATGGTTGTACAATATTTATAATTACATCAAATTATATATATGATACTGGGGTTATTGTTTTATAATGGTAACTACAAAG
Organism: Viscum album; assembly: GCA_963277665.1. Lineage (NCBI taxonomy): Eukaryota > Viridiplantae > Streptophyta > Magnoliopsida > Santalales > Viscaceae > Viscum > Viscum album. The sequence goes on from OY728147.1 coordinate 1,827,578,918, forward strand.
GAAGAGGAAGTGGAAGAACAAAGGAACTTGAAAAAGGGTGGTGAAATCATTACCTCTTCTTCGGGTTCTTCCTTTTGATTTGATCAAAAGGGATCCTTAGGTTGGCTTTCTGATCAAACTAAGGAATATAGGGTGTATTGAGGGAAGTTGGGAGAGTATTTGGGTAGATTTTGGACGAACCAAAAGGCTTTGAAGGTGTGAAGAAATGATAAGGAGGAGTGCCCTTTTATAAGAGGGGTGAGGGGCACCTTTGGAAAAGCTAGAAATATTAATTTATAATAAATTAATATTCGGTTTCTAATGTCTCTAAAGTGGATTATTTAAATTTTAAGGCTGGGATAGGTGGAAAACCATTCAACCAATATAATTTAGACAGGTTTGGGTCATTATATTAACCTTATATTTTAGTTTTAACTCTTAGTTAATTAGTTTGACATTTACCATGTCACTTTGTATTTTTATATTATATAGTTAATAAACATACTATATACATCAAAGAGACCCTAAAGTGGTACATTAATGATACACCTATAATTATATAAGTCTATTGACCGAACATTAGATTTCTAAGAATTTAATATCAATTAATAATATAATATTTGTTTTAAAAACTCTTTTATGTCAATTTTGACACTATTGAATAGTTGATTTTTTTGAAACTCATAACAGAATTATTACTTCAAAAAAAGTCAATTAAATTAATATAAATATGTCATATTATCCTATAAAATTAGTTTAATTCATTAAAAGTCTCAAATTATATTTATTCGGGTATTTATAATATCAATTATTTTAATTTTTCACTATTATGGTAATTACTGCATCATCATTGTGTCATAAATAAATTAAATTATTTAATGTCTAAAAATTATAAATAAAATCTCATTATGTAGGAAATCATTTTATCTTTATAATTAATATTTATAGTCGAAAATCCAACATATATAACCCTATGTAAAAATTGTTTTTCTAAAAGATTTATGCTTATGTCATTTTTGTACTTATTTTAACTTAATTAAAATAAAGTGTCCCTATCACCTACAAGTGGCTCCATGGGGTCCCAAAATCGACCCAAATATGACTATGGTCGAACATGTATCAACCAATAAGGTTTGGACACGTTTTAGGGTAATTTAGTATTATTATAATATTATATTATAACCCTTATTTACCGGATTTACCCTTAACCATTGTAAATAAAATATTTACCGCAATAATTATTCAAAATGTCTAAAAATAAAAGTTACCCATTCACACAGTATGAAATTCCTGATTCCAAATATGGAATCCATTTTTCGAAATTCAAAACACAGAAGTGGCAGAAATTAATTTAAAATTAATTCCCGCTATCAGAACAAAAAGCGTGTTTTTAAGATATAATAACTATCAAAAGATTGATACTTGTTTATGTTCGGTTTAATTGTAAAATTATGTACAATGACCAACATTGTATTAAATGGTAAAAATATATTATAAATATACTTTAAAACCACTCAAATTCATAATTTATCAATATAAATTATTTCGATTAAAAAAGATGTTTTTAATTAAAATTTAGTAATTTTCACTATTCATCAAAATATTAAAGTTATCCAAAAAGTACCAAAATTACACCTTAGGCTAAATTCGATATTCCGAATCCAAAAATGAAGTCCATTTAAAAATATAAAATATATATAATTTCAAAAAGTAGGTATTACTATACATAACGGCTAGTTTGATTGGTTGTGGTGTGTGTTAGAACTCGAAGTAGCGTACAACACACGCTACTATATTATTCAAAGGAAAGCGTACCGTGGAAGCTTGGGATGTTTCATTGTAAATTTTTTATGTCCCCATTCTAAAAAGTAAATTTTTTATTCAAATTGAATATATAAAAGTTTAAAATATTGGAATTAAAAAGGGTTCACTATTAAAAGTGGGTAAAAGTGCAATACTGAAAATGAATTTGTTCTTATATTATGTCTAAGAAATTCATAATATGGATTCTAAAATTATAAGGATTATATAAAGTCTAAAATTTAGTTAATACTATTCATAACCTCTTTTGAACGGCTTGTTTGGTATGTCATCGTGTGATTGAACTCGGTGTAGTTTGAAGTGAAAGTTATTGAATTATTTTGGAGAAATAACACACTATGAAATCATGGGGTGTTACATTCTCCCCTCCTTCAATAAATTGTGTCCTCGCAATTTGAAATTGTCCTTCGAAAATAAAAGGTTGAATATAGAAAATATATTTTTGGGAAAACCCACATCAGAAATTGGGTCGATAAAGTTTAGTCTTAATATGAGGAAAAGAGAAATGAAAGGGTCACCACCAAATTATGATCTCTATTTGGAGCACATTGGTGGTAATTAGAGACATATAAATGGAGGAAAAACGTAAATATTTATAGGTAGTGATTGAGGTCATCAATCACAAACAAGTGTAAAATTTAGGGCCTTCAATTCATCAATCTATGATGATTTAAAATACCATCGGTTCAGCAAAACATATGGTATTAAGATAATACATTTTTTTAATATCCCTTCACTAAAGTGTAAGAATTAATTTCTTAATTGAATAAGAGAAGAAGAAAAATATATACTTGACAAGTAGAGTCTCAACCATTAACTATGTTCTACCAAAAACTCATATTTTACTTTAAAAGATAATAGAACTTAAGAATAATATTCTATTTATCCTATTCGTATAGGGTTAAAAAAATGAATTTAAAATTCATCTAGAAGAACCATTAAAAACGAAATTATTCAAAACAGGACATCACATGGGTCAGTGGTAGGTGATACACCCTTGTCGCCCTTCGGTTGTGGGTTCATGTCTCACGGCCTTGCCGGACGCGACGGGTTTCTGCCCGACCTCCGGGTTGTCCTTTTATGGCAATCCAATATAATCCAAACTAGAAATATCTGAAATACTTCAGTCCAAAATTTATAAGGAAGGTAAACACAATGAATATACCTTTTTTTTGCCACGTAATAACATGTGATCACCTTCATCATGTATTCTTTTAAAACACTACAACATCCTGAATTATCATAAAACCTTATTGATTACATTCATGATCCCTCATTCCTTATAGAATAATAGATATACTCCTTCAATCCAAAAATATTGTAAACCCCAACAATGATAGAATATACAAATCATTAATCAGTTTCAAGGTTGTCAAGAATATCCAATATAATTTATCCAAATCAATCATGTATTATTCTAAAATCACTACTACAGTATCAGAACCATATTATGGTTTATCTTTCTCTCAACCATATTTTTTCAAAAAATTTATCCTACTATTGAGTCACTTTTCTTTGTTCCAAACATTCTGAATTCCTTAATGAAATAGTACTGCAGTACAATCCTTATATAATCCATAATTATTATAACAAGTACATTGTTGATACAACACTCAAATGACATAATCAACATAAGAACTCTAATCATTCCTCTTCATCTGTGGTAGTATCATAACATGATTATTATCCAATAGCATCATTTGTGGCATAGTCTGATTACTGAGTCATAGGTTCGCGTAGTGTCTAAAATCCTTGCAAATGAAGAATTGTACATTTGAAACCATTTTCTTACCCTTGAAGTGACTTAATTTGTGCCCTTTCCTTCCAAAATTATAACAAACTCTCATTCCTTTCAGGAAAGTTCCATGGTGTTTCTTTCCACAGTTATCACTTATGGGAAAATTCGTCTTTTCCCTCTTCCATTTATCCATATTTCTCTATTCCACCCTTTTCTTCTCTTGCTTCCCTTCAAATCCATATGACTCAGTAAACTCTTTACTTATCTTATCAACACATGAAATTATTTCTTCATATGATGATAATACATGCGAAAATATTTATCTTATAAATTCTGGATTAAGACCATGAAATATATGATCCTTCTTTCTCTTTGTATCATGTGCATTGCTGGAGTTCTCATTCCTTCTACTGGGCGCCATTTCTGAACAATGGCATACACTAGATTAGTTTATGAATAACAACACCTAATCCCAAACTTGTAAAACACATAACATAAATTAAATAGTTTATGGATATAATCCATAATCATAAAAATGTCTCCTTTGAGGAAGTATATACTCATAAACCCTTCATATTGGATTGTAAAGAAAATGAGATTTATCATAAGCATATCCCCCGGGAGTGTCGTAACCAAGAGTGCAGAAAGGTCCATTGTTGTGCACCAGTTCCTGTTCGAGTCTATATTAAAGTGGTGTTTTTGGGTTTTACCCCTAGGTACATCTGTGCCAGAGCCGCCTCTACCTGCTCGTATCTAGACAGGGATGTATTGCTCGGAAAACTCACAAAATCTCTACAATACAAAAATTCTAGGAAGTTCTTCTATACAAATCCTCAATGTCCATCTTAAATCTATGTGCTCTAATAAGAGTTTATCTAAATCTATCTTTCAAGGTTTGTACTAAACTTTCTCTGATACCAACTGTAATGCCCAGACCCCAGTTACCCAGAGTCGGTTCATTATTACATAACATTGGAATGATCATAGGAAAGATAAAATCTCGAAATACCGATTGGTTTAGTAGCCTTGCAAACACTAGATATATTAATAAAGTTTTACATTACATCATAAAGTGAAAAACTACTACAACAACATAATGTCTCCATAGTCCACACTATTATCCCCTCATAATATCCCTGTAGGTCATTCATAATTTAATTCTTCACATCTTGGGAAAAATAAAACATAGAAAAGGGGTGAGATCAAATGCCCAGTAAGGATAACAACATAGAGGAAACTTTCAAAATTAAGTATAAACATTTAAGGCAATGTGTAACTAAAACAAAAGCCTTTTAAACTTGATCTTCAACATAGTATAGCAAAAGTAAAATGAAATAATGCAATTTACTTATTCACAAGAATATTCTACTAATCGAATAATCACATGAAATATCAATAACCACTTCCATAATGATGGAATGCATAATGCCAGAATATCATAACCACATAGCCAAGGCCTCGTGCCAAGACTACAAATAAGATTTTTCCAAGGCCTTGTGCCAAGACACTAGTTTGTCTCATGAGACCTACCGATGCATCAAGGAGCTATAGCAGGCTCCACCCGTCACTTACTAAGTCCAATTCATTCCCATATTAAAAGGTTTAAACATAACATAAACATTCATATTAAAACTAGCATATGAAATGTCAACAATTTCTCCATAAACCAGGAATGGTATAAAAATAACACTTCCACAATAAAACATATCACAAAACCTTCAATACAATACAAAAGTTTTGTATCATAATAAATCAACTTCATATAAGCTTAAAATCCATCAAAGGATATTGACATAGATGAAATCAATACTATTTTAGAGAAATATCACTTTTCACAAAATCATTGAAATGTCACACATTTATAAAGGAAGTAATTTAAAAGATATTTTTGAATCAAAGTGTCCCATACCACTTTGAATCTTTTGAAAAGAAATATCATTTCAAAGACTTCATGTCCATATAAATAAATCATTAAAATCATTTTGAAAACATGGACATTAATTAAAAAGATTTAGAAAGATAAATATTTAAAACATTTAAAATTATGATCTTGATAAAGAGTACCTTTCACAAATTCTTAAAATATTCATTTTGAAATCATTTAAAAGTCCCATAATTATAAAATAAAACATTTACATTGAAAATATTCTTATAAGCTTGTAAGGGAAGCTTTGATGATTTTATAACTGTGGTAAATTGCCGCACCCTCCGTATAAGTTAAAAAAACATTATTACCTTAATCCTGACGAAAAGGTTAAAAAGCACCTTGTTTGGAAAACGACGGAAAGATTCCTTTATAAAACTCTTATAAAAATTCAAACAAGGGTATAAATGACTTTAAACCATATTCATGTAAATGGTGAAAATGTTTTGAAATACATTTTGAAGAAACATGGATGTGGACGATAAAGAAATCCCAGTAGATTATTACGTATAAACAACATCGAATAATGGAGAGATTGCGAAATAAACCCTTACCTTGTACTTTTCCTTGGTTGGGGTAGGTTAACCTCCTGTATAATAGTGAAATAATTGTTATTAAGTTATTCAATAATCATATACATTAATATGATATCATATATGATCTTTTAACATTGCTTTGTTAATAATATCTTAGTATTATCGTTGTTTCGTGTGTTAACATACTCATTTTCTTTTATATGTTTTGTTACGTAAGACATGTTTTTAATGGATAGGATGTATCTTAATCATATACATAATTATATCAAGTCCTTAAACATTATTTTTAAATCCTCATATTATAATTATACTTGAATGGATATGATAGAGAATGAATCTCATCGCGTTCGTGGAGACGGTAGTCCGGATGTACGCACGAGCGACAATATCATTCTTTTGATATTAAAATAATATATAATTGAATGTTAAATAATATATAAAGAATAATTATTATGTTATATTTATTATTTAAATTAGTTACACATCATTATTATAACCATACAAATAATAATTTATTGAATAACAATTACACCACGACATGGAGACGGTAAGCCGTACGAACGAACGTATGGTGACATGTTATTCAAAGGATGGATAGAATACTGAATATGTTTGTACCATATTCATAATTAAATCACAGTATATATTTGATACTGGAGTTATTATTTTAGAATGGTAACAACAAAGGAAGAGGAAGTGGAAGAAGAAAGGAACTTGAAAAAGGGTGGTGAAATCATTACCTCTTCTTCGGGTTCTTCCTTTTGATTTGATCAAAAGGGATCCTTAGGTTGGCTTTACGATCAAACTAAGGTGTCTAGGTTGTAGTGAGGGAAGTTGGGAGAGCATTTGGGCAGAGTTTGGGCGAACCAAAAGGCTTTGAAGGTGTGAAGAAATGAGAAGGAGGAGTTCCCTTTTATAAGAGGGGTGAGAGGCATCTTTAAAAAGCTAGAAATATTAATTTATAATAAATTCATATTCGGTTTCTAATGGCTCCAAAGTGGATTATTTAATTTTTAAGGTGGGGATAGGTCTAAACCCATTCAAAAAAATAGAATTTAGAAAGGTTTGGGTCATTATATTAACCTTATCTTTTATTTTTAACTCTTAGTTAATTAGTTTGACATTTACCATGTCACATTGTATTTTTATATTATATAGTTAATAAACTTACTATATACATCCAAGAGACCCTAAATTGGTACATTATTGATACACCTATCATGATATAAGTATCCTGGCCGACTCTTAGATTTTTATGAATTTAATATCAATTAATAATATAATATTTGTTTTAAAAACACTTTTATGTCAATTTTGACACTATTCAATAGTTGATTTTTTGAAACTCATAACAGAATTATTACTTAAAAAACGTTAAATAAATTAATCCTAATATGTCATATTATCCTATAAAATTATTTTAATTCATTAAAAGTCTCAAATTATATTTATTTGGGTATTTATAATATCAATTATGTTAATTTTTCACTATTATAATAATTTACTGCATCATCATTGTGTCATAAATAAATTAAATTATTTAATGTCTAAAAATTATAAATAAAATCTTATTATGTAGGAAATCTTTTTATCTTTCAAATTAATATTTATAGTCTAAAATAAAACATATATAACCCTATGTAAAAATTGTTTTTCTAAAAGATTTATGCTTATGTCATTTTTGTACTTATTTTAACTTAAATAAAATAAAGTGTCCATATCACATAAAAGTGGCTCCATGGGGTCCCAAAATCGACCCAAATATGCCTATGGTAGAACATGTATCAACCAATAAGGTTAGGACATGTTTTAGGGTAATTTAGTATTATTATAATATTATTTTATAACCCTTATTTACCGGATTTACCCTTAACCATGGTAAATAAAATATTTGCCGCAGTAATTATTCAAAATGTCTAAAAATAAAAGTTACCCATTTACACAATATGAAATTCCTGATTCCAAATATTCAATCCATTTTTCAAAATTCAAAAAACAGAAGTGGCAGAAATTAATTTAAAATTAATTCCCACTGTCAAAACAAAAAGCGTGTTTTTAAGATATAATAACTATCAAATGATTGATATTTGTTTATGTTCGGTTTAATTGTGAATTTATGTACAATGACCAACATTGTATTAAATGGTAAAAATATATTATAAATATACTTTAAAACCACTCAAATTCATAATTTATCAATTTAAATTATTTCGATTAAAAAAGTTGTTTTTAATTAAAATTTATTAATTTTCACTATTCATCAAAATATTAAAGTTATCCGAAAAGTACCAAAATTTATCCTTAGGCTAAATTCGATATTCCGAATCCAAAAATGAACTCCATTTTGAAATATAAAATATATATAACTTCCAAAAGTAGGTATTTCTATACATAACAGCTAGTTTGATTAGTTGTGGTGTGTGTTAGAACTCGAAGTTGCGTACAACACATGCTACTATATTATTCAAAGGAAAGCGTACCGTGGAAGCTTGGAATGTTTCATTGTAAATTTTTGATGTCCCCATTATAAAAAGTAAATTTTTTAGTCAAATTGAATATATAAAAGTTTAAAATATTGGAATTAAAAAGGGTTCACTATTAAAAGTGGGTAAAAGTGCAATACTGAAAATGAATTTTTTTCTTACATTATGTCTAAGAAACTCATAATATGGATTCTAAAATTATAAGGATTATATAAAGTTTAAAATTTAGTTAATACTATTCATAACCTCTTTTGAACGGCTTGTTTGGTAAGTCATGTTGTTATTGAACTCGGTGTGGTTTGTAGTGCAAGTTATTGAATTATTTTGGAGAAATAACACACTATGAAATCTTGGGGTGTTACACCTAAGTCCAAAACCAACACTTTAAAGTGTTACAACTCTCATAGTTAAATTCTGAATCTTGGTTTTAAAAATAACCCTTTCAACTATTGAAAAAGTTCAAAAACCTTCACATTTTCATCTCGTCCAAAATGTGGACTGTTACACTTGGAGTGAATAGATAATTTTAATATAATGTGATTTGGTACTAATTTTTAAATATAAATAACATAAACTTATTTTTAAAACTTACTTCAAACTAGTAATAAGTTATTTCATATTTAAATGTGTTTCATGGGGTGTGGTTAGGGAATACCTATTGGGAATTTATTCTCATGTATCCTATATTATAAGTTAACAGGTATAGTTGGATGTGGTGGATAATATCAATTTATTGGTTTGGGTTACTATAGGTAGAAAGTGGAGATGTTTCAATTTCACATGGAGATTGGTAGTCATGATTTTGGTCTATTCACTTTTATTATTTATTATTGTTCATGTATTGGAAATTTCAACCTCCTTTATCAATTTTATTTTAAGGTTATATTATTAGATGTTGGCCCTATATTTTTAATATTTGGTAATATTTATATTCATGTGCTATGTTTTTTTCATTTTATTTTAAAACTAATTATCTTATGTGAATGGATCTTCGATAAAAAGAGTGTCTATGTTAGGCTTTTGTGAGGATACTCATGCATCATTTTTGATACTATCTAAAATCATTCCCATTGTGATCACTTTGATTCCTTTGTAACTTGTTACTATACCAAGGTGATTGGTAATGTGCCTTAAGTTATTTCATAAGCTTTATTATGTGACATGTAGTGGAGAATCATGGGTTTGTTTATCAAAAAATTTTATAACATCAGAAATTATTAATAGAGCATAAGTTCTTGAAGTACCCTTTCTATTTAGGAAGTATGGATATACAGAATATATGACCATGATAACAGCGGGTTTAGGTGATATTGAGTGTCTGGTCAATAACTTCCTCATTGAAATCATGAGTCTTCAAGGATTTTTGGGATAGATACATCTTTAATATATGCCTAATTCTTGAATGTTTTTGATATGTTGAGTATCTTCTTCAGTGTTTATGATTTCCATTAACATGTTATGGTTCTATATGAATTTTTTTTATTTTATGTGGGGTAGGTAAGAGATCCGTGGCGTGATGGTCTGTTGTTCAATGTTTCAAAATCTGAGAATAGATGTTGAAAAATATAATATATAGATTCTAGTAAGACTCACATAGTTAGTGAATGGTTTAAAATATAATGTGGTAAAATCAATAATAGTGATGAATTATTCTTATATTTTTGAAATTTAATTTCATGAGTATGTTGTGATGAAATTTTATTTTTATGATTGATTTAGGATGGATTTTGTTATTTAACATGAATTTATTATAAATCAGAGTCAAATTTATTTGAAAAATTTGGTTTGACATTAATAGTTTATTTCAAATTAAATGGAATCTTATCAAATAAAATAAAAATTTTCTAGTATTTTTGATAAAAAATTAATCTGTGTTTCCAAAAAAATTATTTGAATTTTTCGGTTTTGATGATTGTATATAAAATTATGTTAAATGATTTAAAAAAATTGTGATTTTTTTTAAAAAAAATATTTTTTTTCTTAAATTGCTATGAGAAGTTAATGATTTCATAGGGTGTTGTTTTAAATATTTATGGAAGACACTTCTTATTTTTAAAATTGACTTCATGAAATATTTTGAAAAACCATAGAAGGATTCATAATGAAATTTAGGAAGTATTTCTAATATGACGAGGAGTTTTTGAAATTTTTTATAAATGAAACTAGCTATTTAATGTTTTAAAAAAATGAAAATGTTTTATTGTGTATTTAATTTTATTGAACTTGTTTTTAATCCTTTATTTGAAATCGAAGGGTTTAAATAGAAAAAAGAATAATTTTATTCAAGGTGTTATAATCATTTTCAATTTTATCTCTGGATATGGTCATTGTTTTGATTTGTTATTTAATTTTATTGTGGGGTATGACATGTCCCAGATTATAATTCATGTTACATTAATTTTTCCTTATGAAAATGTTTAGATTAAAATGGTAATGCATTCATTTTTGTTTGACCCTTAAGTCGTTTCCTTCTTTTGTCCTGGGTATTCTTCTTTTGTATGATGTTAGTTATCTATTTTTTATACTTCTTATTATCATGTGTAGAATAGGTGTAGTTTATATGTGGTTATTTATTTGTGAATCTCCTTGGAAATTATCATATTTTTTCATCATATAAGATAGTCTGTTTAGGAAATTCCTTTAGCCCAATATTTACTTAAGAAATTATAGTCTTTGATATTATATTATCATAGTTATAATATTATTATTTAAAGGGATAGAACATGGGGAAATTTTGGTGTGTGTTTGGGTAACAAGGTTGAGTGACATGCATTATTAATTCTAAAGGGTTCATCATGTTTTGATATTCTGGAAGAAAGGTCCAAGGTTACTCCCTATCTCCACCCTTGTCTATGACCATGTTGTTATAATCAAGGCATATTTTTTTGACATATTTGCAACATTTTATTATATTTTCCATAATGATATATCATGATTTTAATTATTCAAGGTTATATTAGTCTTAATCATTTAGAGACGGTGTGTTATTATGGTACTTCAGAATTTTTATGGTACAACTTTTATATACTCCTTCCATTATGGCCATCTTAAACTTGTTGTTTCTAGGATTAGTGATTATATAGAGAGTTTATGCATTAGTGTAGTCCTCAATATAGTAGGTAAAGCACCATAGGTGATCATTTTTCAGAATTATAGTTTTTAAAAGTTTTGTGATTTTTTTTCCTTTTAATTAAGAAGTGATATTTGTTTTGTTACATGTTTTTCAATTCTTCCCATACCACCACCACCAAATGGAATATTGTTTATCCTAGATCATAATTGTTTCTCAAGATGTTTCCATAGGATCAAGGATTGATTTTTCCTATCCTCCATATCCTTTTAATTTTGGTTAGTGTGTTCTTTGGTTTTCTAGATTGTATTTTACAGAATCCCATTATCTTGTTTGAGGCCACTTTAACTAGTTTTGAGTTTTGGTAATCTCTTTATGGTCCTTTATGGTCATATTTAATGAATTAAATGAGATGTTTTTGGGGTTTTCTATTTTAGTATTAATGGATATATATCAGATTAATAGTAGATGAAGTGAGCCAAGAAAAACGTGACAAAAAAATTACATTAATAATAGGATTCCAATAATAAATCTCACTATAGTCTCAAAACCCAAATATAGACAGGGTTAGTTTATTGAAAATTAGCAACAAGAAAATATTATTTTCCCACAATTGAAAACTTTTATCTCTAATCGTGCTCCTCATGAACCATTATAGACATCTCACATGATACAATCATCTTTATAACTGTGGGATTAAAAACATAATAAAAGAGTAATCTCAAACACTCAGTAAGTGAAAAGAAATATCATAAAATATTATATAATAAAAATTAAGGATAATATTATAAATATATAAATATCATTTTAAAATCTCAAAAGACCACATATAATAAAAATAAAAATTTATAGATAAATATAAGATCAAAATAATATCATCAAGGAACCATAAAATAAATGACTTGGAATAAAAAATATCAATAACGAGAGAACATGTGAGAATATTGTAAAAGTGTGGAATAATTTAGAAATAATATATAATAATAAAAACATGGCATAAAATGATTAAAAAAATGAGTAGGGGGAAGAATCATAAAGATATGATTCTTTATCCATATAAACCTTGATACTTAGCAACCTGTTCACGTGTAAAATTTCAGGTATAACTTAATTACATTAAACACAACCATGGTGAATGTAGTGACTTGATAACCTATTCACATGTACAATTGTGACTGGAGATGAACATCGTCATTCTCACCCCTTGCAAACCAAGAAACCTTCTATGTTGGTTGACTAAAAAATTGTAAGTAGAGAAAAACTCTATAACAATCACCAACTTGTAAACCTAGAATCATTATAAACTATTTAATTAGAACATTTTTAGTTGATATTAACTCCATCACAATTAAACATTGTGAAAATAGTGACTTTTTAATCTATTGACATTTAAAATTAATAGAATTGAAAAATTACATCGCACTCACCCATTGTGAACATAGTGAATTTATAATCTGTTCACATGTCTGTTTTTTTATAGATCATAATTCCATCCCAATCACCCTTTGTGAACCTAATGAATCACTAACCCATTACAAATAAAATCTTTAGTAGAGTTTAATGTTGGTACACTCACCCTCTATGAACCAATATAATTTATATCATTTTCAAATAAAATTTTGATATCACGAGATATGATATTTCTCCAAATGAATTGGAGGAATATATTGGTCACACCCATATCATAATCCATAAAATTAACTTTTACATAAAAATCATTCACTTTTCACATCATAAATAAACCATGGAAATAAAATATATTTTATTAAAAAATAGAATTTTAATCATTAAATATTCATAAGTAACCCTGTAATATAAAATGGGTTTCATTAATCATAAAAAAGGTAGGAAATAACATCATAAAAATGATAATTTGATATTTAAAACTTAATAAACCAAAATAATAACATGATAAAATAATAATATATCCTTAAATATGAAACATAATTCCATTGAAGAAAGATTACAATGAAAACTATTTCATGAAAATAGTGTATTGGAAGAAATTTTTATTCAACATAGAAAAAGTCATAAATTTACATATTCATTCAATATGTAGCTTTTATTTTTAATAAAATTGAAATAAAAACTTTCTTTAAAATGGTTTTGGTTCAAAATTAATTTTACATAGTAATAAAAATAGAATCTGTAAATTCATGGAAAATTTTTTCTTTTAAAAAGAATCCATCAAATGAAATCATGATTAGGAAATACTATTTTAAAAAAAGGGAAGTGAAAATAAATTGGAAATTTTTAATATTAAAATAATATTTAATAATTTTGACATGAAAAGAGAATAATGTTTCAAGAATTCAATTAATAATACTTTAAATAATTTACTTTAAAAATAATATTTAATAACAGATTATTGAAGTAGAAATAATGTTTTCAAAAATAAGAATTATAAATACATTGAAAAACATAAATCTTGAACGGTATATTTAACAATTGAACCTTTATAAAGACATAAGATTTAGAAAAATAATATCTCGTGTGGATGATAAAACTTTATATATTGAAAGGATTGAATTTTTTTAAAAAAAAATTTAAAATAACATTGTTGAAAATATATTTAAAAAATAGGATAAAGAAACATTTTCTTTGATATTAATTAATGGGATTAAAAGGATAATTTTAGATAAAAACAAATTATGGTTCCATTAGACAAATGAGGTGATTTTTGGAAATTGAAAACAAGTATATTAAATAAAAAACAAATAAAATAAATGTGAATTATTTTTAACAAAAATAAATTTTAACAAAACAATATAATTGTCAATGAAGAAGAATTTTGTGTGAAAAAATATTTTCCACAAAAAAGGAGGTGGAAATAATAAAACATCAATATTGGTTAAATGAATCAATCTTTAATAAATAATATTAAAATAATAGTGACAATGTCTGAAAGGAAAATTTTGTTCACTAAAAACCAATTTTAAACTTTATAACCTTTTAATCAAACACCATGATTGGTATACCATTAGAATGAACACTAAGTATCAAGAAATTATATTGAATGTTAGAAAATAATAAAATGGGGAATTATTTAAAACATTAAAAAGGAAACATGGTTTGTATCAAAACCATTTCCGAATGGATTAAAATTTGAGATAAAGAAACCCTTATGAAATAAGTAATTTTTGAAATCAAAATCATTAGAAAATTGAAAATCACGTGGTTATTAAAATATCATGAATTTTATAATGGATTTTGAGAAACATAAATTACTGGTTTGTATATACACCATAGATATAATAAAATGGTTCAATAAATAAACAATTTCTTGAAGAACAAAAGTTTAGATGAATGTCTCATTCCACGTTTTCTTTCTTAGTTGATGACATCCTAACCTTATTGGAGACTTGATTTTTCTTTTGAAGTTCCCTTGACAATAACATTAAAAGGGTAAATATGACTGAAAAGGGATTATGTTTCTAGGAGAGTGGTCTGGGTAAAGTAAAAGTGATTATTTTTAACGATTAATTCAAAATGGAGATGTGTCTTTGAAATGGTGTAAGTGATCCCCTTTTATAGGAGTAGAAATGGAATTTTTGGAAACACCCATTATATTTTAACAATTCTATGACACTATTCAAAGTTCAATGAAACATTTTTTATGAAATTATTTAGTGTGGTGTGTATTTGGGTTAGTCAATACTCAAAAAGGGTTTACACTCATGTTTTAAACATGTCAAAAGTCATTTACTATTATGTTTGTACATTATCTTTTTTTACATTTAAATAAGGTAACTAGTTTTTAACTATGTCGTTTTATATATTATTAAACAAATTACACAACCCACAAAACAAAATTTAGGTTTTATGGAAGTAGATTTAACATATATTTAATAAAATTAAAATTCTAATTATTATAAAATTAACTTTTAAATTAAAATAGATACTTTGAAGAAAAACCCATTTATTAAAAAAAGACATTTTGACCATTATGGATTCATAATATTTTTTATTATTAATTTATTATTAAATAAGTGATAATATAATTATTTATTTGTTAATATATCATATTAGATTTATTGTTTAAAAATTATAATTTTTATTGATTTGATATAAATTTAGTGGTATTAATAAAACAATCATTTTAAAATAATCATTTCACCTTATTCACGGTAATTATCTTGAATCCCAATATTATAAATTTTATAAATAATAATTAAATTAGAAATATAAAATAATATTAAAAAATTTATCTCAAATATAGGAGTAATTTTATGAAATTAACATTATATATGGATGAAAATTAATTTATCCTCAACACTTGTAATGCGCTAAAACACATTTTCAAAAAAATTAATTTTTAAGATAAAATATTCTTTATTTAGATAAAGCTATAAATTATATTGATTCTAATAAATTTAAAATAATTATTAATTATAAAATAATATTTATTTATCAATAAAATAAATACAAACATCTTTTATTAATGATATAATTGACTAAAAACAATTGAAAACATTTTTCACTAAACAACCACATAATTTTTTTAAATGTCGACATTGAGTTTATATATTAAATAATGTATTTAAAAACAACTTATTAATATTTATAATTACTATTAATGATTTATGATCATAGTTTTTACTATTGAGTTGTTAATTCTGTATAATTAATTTGTTATTTTTTTTAAATTTGCGTGTATCCTCTGACATAACTTTTTAAAACATAGTATATATTTTATAGGACCCAAAACATTAGGTTGTTAAATTATACCCCTTAAAATAACTACATCATCACAATTTTTATTATTACTCTTATATTAATGTCGATGAGGCTATTCTTAATATATACATTATTCTAGATATAAATTCCAATGTAAAATATACCTTACAATATTAAGATATCCCAAAAAACATATTTTTATTCGAAAAACATTAATTGTTCATAACCAAGTCTTATATTCTCAAAAGAATAACATTACCAAAACTGCCTATATTCCCATGAAATAAAACTAGAGTTAAATCACATATTTTTTAAGAAATTGATTTCTAACTTTTATCCGAAAATGTTATCATCTACTATTCCAACAAATTATACATTATATAATATATACCATATTCCAAAAAAATGTGATAAACATCACCAAAAAAATGATGATATTTCAAAAATCCAATGGATATTGACACTATATAACTTATAGTTTGAAAATTAAAATTAATTATTATCTCAAGATTAAACATGAGAAAAACCTAAAATGTTGCCATCACTTGAAAATGTGTTATTCAATATTTATCTCCAAAATATAATCATTCTATAAAACCATTTCTCAAGGTTATTGATACCATTTAATATATAATTTCAAAATATTAATGAAAAAATTATTGAAGAACAATCCTTATATGATTGACATAATCCTAAATTACTTTTAGAATATATGAAAGTATCATAAATACAAATCAATTCACTAATTAAAATATATATGAGAATATTTATATAATATTTATTAGGATATAAACCTTATTAACTTAGGAAAGACCAGAAACTCACTTTTTTGTTATAACAAGAATATACTAAGATTCATCTATTTATGTATGATACCTTATTTGGTTACAATCCATGGTGGTTTTTTGATAAATATCATTTTTATATTTATACTCATGATACTATTTCATCCAAATAATAAAAATAGACATGTTATGATATTTTCTAAAAGAATTGGGGAGACAACCCTTCCCCATCATGATACCAAAATGGGGGGGGGGGGGTGACTGCCTAAGTCCCACCTCCAGTAGTCCTTGGGTTCTAAACATGCACTGAGGGTATAAGAAAAAATAATAATGGAGGAATTACGCTCTAATAGAAATGTTAAAAAGAGATAAATAATGTAACACCCTAAGATCTTGTGAAATATATATTTTTCCAAGTTAATTTAATCTTTTTGATATTTTTCATTTCATGAAACAATATATAATGATTTTAATATATTAAAGCACTAAATTTGGATTGCATGCACTAAACAAGAATAGATTAGCTTTGGGAATAGAAATAAATATGATTTTATCATATTATATATAATACTAAGTCTCTTTGATAGCTTGCGTTACACACAAGACCAAGTTTTTACCAAACTACAATATACAATAAATATGATTATTAAAACATAATTATAGCTACCACATAGGTATTGGAATGTAAGTTACTAATAATATTAAACAAATTGGGAAAATATTATTTACACATGTATATAAAATGAATCAGTTGGTTATCTATTATAAGAATTGAATGTAATAAATATTTTGAAATAAATAAAATACTATTCTTAGAAATTTATTTTTCTATGTAAAAGAAAAATTTTATGTAAATAAATTAAACAAAATATTTTTTGATTAATGTTTCCAACAATATATATATTTATACTAAATTAATATTTTTTATACTCATAAAATTTGTTTTATAGGTATAATATAAGAAAAAATCCAATTTTATGAATAAAAATTTGTATTCTTCTAAAAAGTAATTACCTACTTTTAATGGAGGACCCATTTTAAATCAGATTTTTTACACTTTAATAATTTTTAATTAACCTAGTAAAATTAATTTTTTAAATTGGGACATAAAAATTGGATTTGGTTGAATTATTGGTATTTTCTATGAAGATTCATTTTTGATTTGTTGTAAATAAGACCAAATTTTAATTCAAAACATATTTTTTTCATCTAATTTATTTATAAGAAAAAATTATGTTTTTTTTATTTTTTTGATGTTACATTAGATTAATTATTCATAAATTAATCCAATTTAGATTATTTGAATAAATTTTAATTTGAAATTTTATATAAAAACTTACCAAAGTTTTGAACATTTTCACTTAAAACCTCAATGTATCATCCCATCTGTGAGACTAAATTTAAATTACGTTATATGAGTTTATTTATTTTAATTTCGATAAATGGACTACATATTATGTATAATTATAATTGAAATTTTTTTATTAGTTCATCTTAGTTTTTGATGAAAAATATCAGTGAAAGTGATTAAATATAATTACAACGATTAAGAGAAAAATTAGCTTAATAAGGGTATAAATCTTACACTTAAGTGAAACAATTACACATAAACTTGTCATAAATACATTTAATTGAAATATTTATATCTGATACTAAATTTTGTTGATTATTTTTCATTATTAGATGAACTTCTCATAGAAAAAATGTAGGTGGAATTCCCTATTACAAAATTTAAAAGAATGTCACTCCTCCTCCAATATAAATAGGAATTCACCCCTCCCAATTATTAAAATGTCTAATGAACTTTAGGTCACCTGAAATATTCTCAAATAAACATCCTTCATACCCCCATTTATCATATAATCCTCCATTTATGAATAAATCCAATAAAGGAATCCCTTTTTTGTAAACCCAAACGAGTTACCCAAAAAGAGGTGACATCCTTCCACAAGATATTTTCTTGACCACCTATCAGGATTGGGAAAATAATTATACCAAATATACTTATATGTTTTTATTCTATGGATTCAACCTATAATTATAAACACTTACATCCAAAAGGAAACAAACTTACTGTTCTTATGTACGAAAAACTACTGCCTCACGATATATTATTTTTTGTCTTGAGCACCTATCACAATTGGGAATTTTGATGTAAAATTTGTTTTTATTTGATATATATGATATTTATGATTTATTTAATATTATGAAATTATTATATAAAACCAAACATCATGCTTTCGTTTTTATGTAAATATGATAAATTCATTTATGGATGTGTGGACTATTCCATCCTTAAAGCTATGTGATTTATTCACAACATATGTGGAACATATTAAGGATGGGTTTAGTAAATTTAAATGATATATATGAAATAAAAAATCTATCACAATTATATTACATTTAGATATATTTAATTTACTTTCATTCTTTCAATATGATAAGAAAATGGAAACAACATCGATGTGTGCGTATGACCTACCGTTACCATAACCAATGTATTTAATTTAATATTTATATATTTTATAGAGTATTATAAATACATGTATACTGACTATATATGATATGAATATCATGTTTTATATTCCTGAAATAATTAATTATGATCTATGTAAGGGGACCCTAAATAACAAGTCAAAGAATATATATAAAAAAACAGATATTACACGAAAAGTAACAATAACAAGGAGTAATTAATAAAAATGTAATATAAAGTCATAAACAAATAATATATGGTATTTGATAAAGTAATATTTTTCTATTGTATATTTATAATAAAGTTATATTTATTACATAGGATTTCTGAATGGGTATGAATAAATTCGAGACATACGGTAAGGTAATTTCATCTCACTTTTTATTTATGTCAGATACATACCTTATACACCACTCATTTATTTTTTGTGATGTGTTTACTTATCATGGATTTGTTAAATTATTATTATAATTAAATTTATGAGTATTTACATATCCATTTTATGACCATTATTTTACAGGGTTTATGATTCAAAATTTACCAAATCGGTAAAGTAGTTTGGCCTTAATTGTCTTTCTTTGAGACAAATGCCATGTTTGCAGCTATATTTTTCTATGAGATATATTTACTGACATTGACATGTTATATCACTAATATTCTTGTTTTAATGATATTTTAAGCTTCACTTAATGTTATTATTTCTATTTTATTATGATTTGATGTTACCAAAGTGTTATCATTTTATTACTACAACTCATTGTATATCGATATTGTTTATGATTATGTTTCGATTGATTAAATATTATAATATATATCTTAATAAGTCTCATTAAGTTTATTATCCTATTGTTATTGATGATATATTAATGTATTTTATAAATTTTTTCAATGTTTTTTACTTCTCAAAATTGTGAAAATATTTTAAGAAAATCTGATATTATTTCTCTTTGTTTGGATTTATGTTTAATTCAAAAATTTTTTTTTTATAAAAATGTTTCCAATTTAGACGTGATATATTTAGATGAATTTAATGGAAAAGTATTTTTAAAAAGTTAATTATTTTTTAAAGTGTTTAAAATGTTTTTCAATGACTGATTTTAATTTTTTCAAAGATATATTCAATAAAAATGTTTTAAAAATGTTTCCCAGAATTATTTATATGTTTTTGAGTTTCTCTTCAAATGTATAGGTCTTCAAAAGTTTTTTATTTTTTAAAATTTATTTTCAAATATGAAAAAATATTTCCAAGAAGAATTCTTTTAATGGAAATTATAAATAATTATTTATAAGAAAGGATTTTCAAATGGTTTTATGAATGTTATTTTTAATGTATGATTATTTTCCTTAAGAAATGTTCCAAGTGATTTTTCAATATAATTCCCCAACAAAGATGAAATAATTTTTTATATTTTATGATTTACTTGGGATATTATCTAAAATTACCATACGTATTATTTCTTGAATGGTTTATGTTTTTATGGAATGATGTTTATCACACCATTTTCTCTTACATGAGTTGGTTTCATTCAAAAATCACTTCAATTAATGGGTTATTATTTAATAAAATGATAATGAAACCAATATATTTTATATAGGTAATGATATAATGAAATTTTTTTGATACCCATTTCATTTCTTGGGTTATGATATACTTATTTTTTATAATCTTGTGGAACACATATTATTGATTTTATAATGTGATGGGTGGGACCTATATCTATCTCCAATTCATCGGGTAAATATGGATTATTCATGAGTATATATGTTATGCCTGAACCTGATTAAATGTTCAAAATAAAATGCGTGAATCAGATTACATTTTCAAAATTTTATGCATATACCTAGTTTCATGTCCATAAGTTTATGTGTGAACCTTATTACAGGTACATAATGTTATGAGTGAACCTTATTATATGTTCATAATGTAATTCTTCAACCTAATTAGATGTTCACAATGTTGTGCATGTTCATAGTTTCTTGTTCACATGTTTATGTGTGAGCCAGATCATATGTTCATAATGTTATTTGTGAACCTGAGTAAATGTTCACTATATTATGCATATACCTAGTCTCATGTTCATAAGTTTATGAAAATACCTTATTTCATGTCTTAATGTTAATTAGTGACATTGTTTCTACTTATATATGTTTATAATATAATTCTCCAATATGTATTCCACACTTCAATGTCTTATTCCTAGGTAATTATTTCATGCATTATGTGCTTGATTACATTATGATTCATGTCTTATTAACATCAAATATTTATTCTATGATTCATTCCCACAATCTTGTATATTTAGAGTGTGATATTATAATGTTATGATCACATTCTCATAAAATTATTCTCATGGTTATACATAAATATCATTATTTTTTACCTTTAATAAAAATATGAGATCCCCCATTTTATGTTTCCATTCCTAAAGTTATGAAGATATGTATGATGTACAATGTGTCTAAGAAGGGTGATAGTACTATAGAAATTAGTGGGAAATAATTTATCTCACTTATGTAATAGATTTTAGGTTTCCATGTTTCCAATATAACTAGAATAATATAATATTTGGGAATCTTTTAATGAAATGTTCTATATATTCTGATAAAATAATGTAATGTCTACGTACTTTAATCTTGGGTTGTTATTGTTGGTATCATTGAAACAGTTTAGATAACCTTTAGAAACTATGATGAAAAAAACATAGTGGGAACTCTATGTACATGTCTAAGGTTAAGTCTAAGGATAAGTAAATTTGTAAGAAAATGTACTAGAATTTTGGTAAAGGAAAGAGTGAGTGGTTTCCTAGGAAATACATCTGTTTCAAGACACAGAAAGTGGACATGGTTCTCGAATGTATGTACCTAAGAGTAATAACTGACAAGGTGTGTTAGGCCTAACCCATTCATAACTTGGTACACATCAATGAGAATTACTGCGAACCTAGTTTGACACTCTTAGAGTATATTCATAGAGAATTAACAAAACCAACATGACCCATATTGAAGGATAAAAACATGTTCAATATAAATAACCTATGATAAACCAAGGGTGATATTGATTAAATAGGGTTTCATGGTTTAGTAATCCTATAATGGATTTTTCAGGATCTTGTGGTTTCTCATTATGAAAACAATTTTTTACTCTTTGTTTTCATGTTTTATTCAATCGCAAAGACTTGAAAGAATTGTGTTAATGAGGAATTCAAAAGAAAATGAAATATTTTTCAACCTGAGTAACCAAATTCTATGGGATTTGAAATCAATATCTCCATTTCTATTCTTTCTCAATCTATGAATCATAGTGAATATCCAATTGAGAAAAAACGAAAAAAATTCATTGTTGAGTCCTTTATGAGGCAGAATACACCTTCTTTCAATGGCTCCATTGACCTGTTAGTTGTTGAAAAATAGATCAATACCAATCGAAATATATTTTCTATTATCTAGTGTATAGATCATGAAAGGGTCTCATTGGCTGTCTACTGTTATGAATGGTGGAATCTTATCCAGAATAGATGGTCACAAGATGAATATGACTCCATGGATTGGGATGAGTTCAAGAATATATTTTTAAAAAATTAATTAAATTTTATTCTTCTTATTAATATGGAGAAATAATTAATAGAGCATGAGAAGAGGGATGATGAATTTTTTGGTCCTTATGAAGAAAATTTTAGAAGAAATGCATGGTACACTTTGGTATTATAATTCATCCTGAATGTAATATTGACTGATTATTCAATGTCTTGAATCTAACTCTTTGAATGGTGCTATCCATACAGAACTTTGAATACTATTAATAAATCATTCTATGAGAACTAAAAGTGTAAATTTATGATGGATAACCTCTTTTATCTGGTGATAAGAAAATGGAAAATGGGATTCCATGGAAAATCAAAAAATATTTCACTTGGAGAAAAGAAAATGTTTTAAACTCTTACTTACAAAAAATATGGGAAATATCCCATAATAGAGTGCCTAAAATGAATAAGAAGGTTGATTAAAGTGTGAAAATCCTATCCATCAAGAAAAACAATGTAGAAGCCAGGTGATGAAGTAATTCAATGAAATGAATGGAGAGAAAAGTATCAAAATGAACCTCTCACACATCAGATTTTCATGTAAAATATTTTTTGGAAGAATGTGAATAAATGAACCAATAAAAGGGCTAATATGGATTATAAGACATAAAAACCTTTTAAGAAAAAAGAAAATATTTTTTATAATATTGGTTGAAGTGAATCAGGATAATTATGGAAAACGTATCCCCACACCTAAGTTGGGAAGTTCATATTTGATTTTGTATAAATAATCACTATAAAATCATTATTTTCCGTCCTTTAGTTAAGTTTCATTTGATTATATCCCTCTACATGGATTTTGTAATAATGAAATAGCATTTAATGTTTTATCATTTAAAGGATCAAACAATGTATCTAATATAAAATTTTTTGTTATAAGACAAAAGATTAACTTGGTATAAAGG
Organism: Viscum album; assembly: GCA_963277665.1. Lineage (NCBI taxonomy): Eukaryota > Viridiplantae > Streptophyta > Magnoliopsida > Santalales > Viscaceae > Viscum > Viscum album. The sequence continues at coordinate 1,827,602,893 of OY728147.1, forward strand.
GTGAATTATATTTTTGAATTGTTACAAGGTTAACAATTTTTGGAATGGTATATGTAGAATGTTAGATGAGGTTTTAGAGACATAAATTGGTGTCTCACTATATGAAGTTTTATGCTTATTGGATAACTAGTACTAACCTTTTTGTTTTGAGAAGGACAGATGGAATGATCTATCATTCTATTTATGAACCTCACGATCTTCTAATGCTTTAATAATGGAAAATTCACATTAATTTCATAGAATAAGATATGAGTTGAAATTGATCAAGGCACAATAGAAGGTGATATTGTGATGAATCGTGAATGTATATCTTCTCATGAAAATTCTCCAACTTTAGGGAAAGTATATAAAAACCAAAAAGGTAATCCTAGTACATTCTTTTTTGATGAATCAAATGGTCTTTTTTACCATCATATATTTATGAATTTGTGATTGTTAACTTTATCCCGACCATATTATCCATCAATATCCATATGATATTGATAGTTATATTTCCCTTTTGTATCCATGTTTTTAATTCCCCCAAATGGTATCCCATATTGAATCCTTGTTATGATTTATTTTGGGTAAACATTATCATTCCTTTTTTTAATGGAATGTTAGTATTCATTTTCACGATGTTCGATTACATATATGCAAATTTAAATTATTAAAACTTTGATAACCCAGATAATTTTTAGGGAATAATTCACCTTAAGGGGGTATAATGTAACACCCCAAGATTTTGTGAAATATTTTTTTCAAAATAATTTAATCCTTTTTATATTTTTCATTTCTTTTAATACTGAAAGTATTTTTCTTATATATTAAACTACTATGTGTAGATTACCTAAACTGAAAAAAAAACTTATATTATTATATGGTACACACAACACTATGTTTTTATTATAATAATCATAATACCAAGTCCTTTTTATAGATTACGTTACACACAAGACCGAGTTTTTACCAAACTATAATATACTATTAATAATATTATTAAAATATTATTTTAGCTACCACTTACACATTAGAATGGAAGTTACTAAAAATATGAACTAAAATTTGAAAATATGATTTACACATGTAAACAAAATTAATCCTTTGGTAATCAATTACTATAGTGAATGTAACAACTATTTGAAAATAAATAAATTTCTTTTCTAGGAAAACTATTTTTCTATGTACAAACACTATTTTATCTCAATAAATTGAACAATAAAATTTCGATTATTGTTTTCAATAAAAATATTATATATATATATATATATATATATATTCAATCAACATTTTTTATACCCATCCAATAGATTTTATAGGGATAAGATAAGAACAAACCAATTTTATTAATAAAAAGATGTATTCTTCTTAAAAGTAATTTTACCGCCTTCTAATAGAGAACCCATTTTTGAATCTAATTTCAGACACTATTATATTTTTTATTTCAAAAAATATATCTAATTTTTTAAATAGACATATAAAAATTACATTTGGGTAAATTATTAGTATTTTTTAGTGAAGTTTAATTTTTTTAATTAATAGTGAATAATATTAAATTTAAAATCCAAAATTCATTTTCACTTAATTTATTTATAATATTAAATTATCTTATTTAATGGTTTTAAATTTTAATTATAAAAATTATTAATAAAATAATTCAATATATGTCATTGGATTAAATTGTACTTTTAAATTAGATATAAAAATATACACAATTGTTTGAACATTTTTACATTGAAAACTCGTTGTGTTGTCCCATCTGCAGGATTAAATTTAAATTAATTTATTTCAATTACATCACTGGAATTTAGAAAAATAGATTCCATATTTGATATCAGATAAATTTATAATATCTAATACCCGAAACAAAGTTTTTGGTGATTAATATTTGTGTAAGTTATTGAAAAAAATTACAATGATTCAAAGAAAACTTTTCTTAACAAATGACTAAACCTAACAATTAGGGGGGAAATTACCTATAAACCTATTAAAAATCCATTGGATATAAATATTTGGGCCCTATACTATCTTTAATAAAAAAAATTCATTATTAGAGCGACATTTCTTAGGAAATACCTTCTTAGGAAATACCTTGGTGAAATTCATATTTAAAAAATTTAAAAGAATGTCACTCCTCCTCCACTATAAGAAGGCACTCATCCATCCTAATAATTAAAAATTATCAATAAATTTTTATCATACAAGAGTATACTAAAATAATGTATTGAAATAACTACCTTAATATTATAATCCTGCCATTGTGCATAAGTCCAACCAAGGAAGCCCTTTAGGGTAAACCAAAATGAGTTAACGAAAAAAGAGGTTACATACTTCAACATGCTATTTTGTTTCATTTTCATTATAAGACACCTCAATTATTCATATTTCAGGAATATATAACTACATAATTATCCTAAATATACTGATATGTTTTTATTGTGATTATTTTTCCTCCACATACACACATGTTCATCTAATGGGTAATGAACATCACATTCTTTTGAACGAAAAACTACCGCCTCACAAAATGATGTTGTTTGTTTTTATTTTAACGCCTCTCATTATTGGGAAATATGATTAAATTATATTTTTTATATGATATATGTGATATATATGATTTATTGTATCTTTTTTAATAATTATATATAACATACCTTCATTATTTCTATTGTTAAAAAATATTGCAACTTCATTTGTGGACATGTGAAGTTCCACCTCCTCAAAGCGATGTGATTTGTTCACACAATACATGGAACATGTTAAGGATGTTTGTAGAAAAATGATATGATATATATGAAATAATAATGATAAAAAAATATGATATATATATACACACATATACTTCATTCACTTTATTTCTTTCAATACGACATGAAAACAGAAACAGCATTCATGCGTACGTACGACATACCATCTCCATGAACGACGTATTTCATATAATATTTATATCATTTAAATTTTATCATAAATAAATATATACTAACTATATATGATATTAATATCACTTTTTACATTATGTAAATAAGTAAATCATGATCTAAGTAAAAGGACTATGAATAACAAATCGGGACATATACGAAAAACAAAGCAGATATTTCCTAAAATGTAACATTAATAAGGACTCATCAATAAATAGGTAAAATTAATTCATAAAAAATAATATATGGTATTAGATAAAATGACATGGTTCCTTTTTAGATTTATTATAAACTTATATTTATTTTAAATGAGGTTTGAATGCGTACAATTAAAGTCAATACATATGGTATGAGACTTTCATATCACTTTTTTATTTTCCAAAGATACATGACTTATTCACCACTTTATTCATTTTTGTTGTGTTTATAATAACCATATATGTATTTATGATTATTAAACTTAAATTTATCATCATTTAAATATTCATTATATGATCATTATTTCATGGGGTTTAGTTTCACAAGTTACAAAATCGGTAATGTAATTTGGTCACAATTTTCCTTCATTGAGACACATGCCATGTTATATACCTATATTTTTATATGTGGTGTATATACTAGTATTGAAATGTTATATAATGAATATAACTATTTTCATGATATTTTAATCTTCATTTAATGTTATTATTTCCAATTTTTTACGATTCAATGTTACTAAAGTGGTAACAATTTATTACTACAATCTCATTGTTTATTGAGATTGTTTATGATTATGATTATATTGATGAAATACTATAATCCATATATTAAGAAATAAATTTAATTTTATTATTATCTATTTATTCATTATATATTCATATATTGAGAACATTTTCAACTCTTTATTACTGATGATCATTATGAAAATGTTTTTTTAATGTATGATTTTATTTTGCTTCCGTAAAAAATATAATTAATTGCAAAATTATGTTTTCTAAAAAAAATTTATTTTTTATAAAATAATATATTAAGTATATTTCCAAGGAAATATATTTTAATGAAATAATTTATGTTTTAAATAATTTTAATTGGTTTTTAAATATTCATGTACACATTTTCAATAATTCTTTATATGTTTTCTAGTTTATTTTCAAATAAAATAATTTTTAAAATGATTTATGTTTTAGAAATAATTTTTAGAAGAAAAAATATATTTCCCAAAAGGGATTTTTTATAGAAATTTTAATTCTTTATTTATAATATAATTATATTGAAATAGTTTTATGAATAGATTTTCAAAAAAATGTTACTTTCCCTAAGAAATATTCCAAGCGACCTTTCAAAATTCTTCCCCATATAAGATGACATATTTTCTATATTTTTTGATTTATTAGGGATATAATCTAATATTAACAATCTTATTATTTCTTGAATAGATTATATTTTTAAGGAATGATTTTTAGGACACCATTTTCTCTTCCACGAGTTATTTTCCTTTGAAAGTCACATATTTTCAGATGTAAATATTTAATGAAATGATTAAGAGATGTATCTATTTTTCATAGTTGATGATATGATGAAATTTTTATGATACCCATTTCATTTCATGTGTTATGATATCATGATTTTTTATAATCATGTGGAAAAAATATGTATTCTTTTATTATGTGAAGGGTGGGACCTATATGTCCCTCCAATTCATTGGTTAATGATAAATGAATCATGAGAATATATGTTATATGTGAACCATATTACATGTTCACAATGATATTTTTAAACCTGATTAAATGTTAAAATTTTATTCAAGGACCAATTTTCATGTCTATAAGTTTATGTTTGAATTAGATTACATGTTCACAATGTTTTAAGTGAACCATTTTACAAGTTAAAAATGTTTTGAGTGAACCAGATTACATGTTAATGATGTTGTTCATGGACCTAGTTTCATTTCCATAAGTTTATATATTAGTATGGTCACTTGTTCACAATGTTACATGTGAACCTGATCACTTTTTCACAATGTTACATGTGGACCTAGTTTTATGTCCATAATTTTATGTGAGGGCCAGATTTCATGTCCATAACTAAATGGGGGAAATTATTTCTAATTATTCATGTTCACATAGTTATAAGATGATTATTATTCCAAAATTAAATGTCTTACTCCTATGTTATTCTATAATGGCTCATGCTCCGGATTCGATTATGGCTCATGTCTTATGAACTAGCAATATTTATGCCATGATATGAGTTTAGGAACATTGATATATAGGGTATGATCTTATAATGTCATGATCACATTCTCATACCCTTATTCCCATGTTCATGCTTACATATAACCCATTTTTACCCTTAATGGTCAGTTGTGATAAACAATTTTTATGTTTCCATTCCCCACGTTTGGAATTAACATATTATATATGATGTGTCTAAGAGGGGTACATTTCAATAAGAACATTGTGGGGGGAAATGTAGCTCCCATATGTACCAGTGTTTATATTTCTATGTTTCCAATGGAACTAGACTAATATTGTCTTTGGGAGTCCTTTTGTGTAATTCCTTATGTATACCGCAAAAATGATTTAATGTATAAGCATGTTAAGACTAGGTTGTTATAGATAATATGGATACACCAATAAAAACCTACCTAGAAACACACACACACATATAATGAAAACCCAAGTGAAAACATGATATGTAATATAATACTAAACAACTGAAAGGAAACTATATGTACTGAAAAGGTAAATATGGTAGAAATCACAATGCCCAAACATCTCTTAGAAAACCCTGACCTATTAATATCCATCCCAATCACATTCCAACTCTTTCTATCCTAAAAAAATTATATATATAGGGTGATCATAATATTATAATCAGTAGGTTCCTCCTTGAATACTCTTGTAAAAAATCATAAAGAGAGCATGCTAATGCACAAATAACAATTGTAAAGCTAACTCATTACAAAAATAGGTATACTAAGTTCTCAGCCTCACCATTTCTATAACTCAACAAGTATCATCGAATAGAAAAAATATAATATAGTAATGAAATATAAATTGTACCATACTCTTTCTTCCCTACTTGATTCCCACTCTACACCTACATATAACGTCTTGAGCCATCTATCTCCAAAAGTTAGTCAGCTGGAAGACACATAGGAATGGTTTTACAATAAGATCTTCATGCATCACATAATCACATCATCTAATATCAAATAACTACATATAGTAACTGAGTAGTTTACATGATCCACCATATCTTCAATGATGTATATCAAAAATTAGGAATTATACCTCAAGCCATTATATCCCATACACCAAGTATATATCTGAAGCCATCACAACCTACACATGTCATACCTATAATACTTTTTTATACTATATATAGTAATAAATATGTGTAAAATAATCATAATCCATCACATCCCTATAGACACATATATGGTTAAACTATCCTCTATGAATACTAATAAAAGTGACTACCAAGAGAAGAATGTTGGGATAGAGGTGGTATTCGTCCAGCTATTCCGCCACCTGGATATTGGGGAAAACACTCTCTTTGAGTCCACTAGGTGTTTGTTGTTGTAACAAACCTAGGCATGGAAGTTTATGAAATCCAAAAATATACATGATATAATATAAATCATATAACAAACCGAAATTTTGTGAATTATTATTTTTTGAATTAATTTATTCTTTTCATATTTTTTTCGTTTCACGCAACACTGAAAATAGCTTATTTTATAACAAATACCCATGTATGACATACAATATATAAAAAATCATGTTTATAATGAAATAAACAACACAAATTTTTGCTTTATCTTTAAGGAACATTGATGTTATCTTATGTTACCATGATGATTTACTTTCCTTGATGGCTTATGTAACATGTATGACTGAGTTCTACCAAATAATAATATAATATTAAAATGATATTATTTAATATGATAAGATATATCATACCCATTAAACTATATGTTTTTAAGAGTATTAAAAAATTTATGAAAATATATTATTAACATAAAAAAGAGGAATTCATAGGTTTCCAATTAATTAGAAATTAATATGAAAACTAATTGAATATAAAAGAAAATATTAATATTTTTATGGTCACAAAGTTGTTTTACCCTAATAAAAAAATTTATTTACCATTAATGATTAATATAAATATAAGATATATGTTATATATTTAATCAAGTATTTTTTATATTCATACAATAGATTGGATAGAAAAAAGATAAGAACAAACCCAATTTTATGCTTAAACCTATATTTATATTAAGGCATTTTTTCTGCATTTTAATAGAGAACCCATTTTAAATCCATTTTTTGGAACTTTTTTATATTTAATATGTCAAAATATAATTCATCTTTTAAATTGTAGAAAAATAATTAGGTTAGGGTAAAATTTTGGTATTTTTCTGTGATGTTTCATTTTTTTTAACTAGTAGTGGAAAATACTTACTTTTTGTTCAAAAAATTCTTTTCATCTAATTTATTTTTAAGGTTAAATTACATTTTAAATTGACTTAAAAGTTAAATTAGATCATATTTTTATCAATAAACCCAATTTAGGTCATTTTAATCAATTTCACTTCGAAATAGATTATTAAAGCATAGAAAACATTTGAACATTTTTACTTTAAAAGACCATATTGTTGACCCGACTACGAGATTCAATTTGTATTAATTTATGGCCCTTCTATGATTGGAATTTTAGAAAGTGGAATCCATATTTGTAATCATAATAATTTATAATTTATAATAGGTTCAACATAGTTTTTGACCAAAAATATTTATGATATTAATTAAAATTAATTATATTGATTAATGTAAAATTAAGCTTAACTAAGGACTAATAATTAAACATAAGTGCCCAATGACTTAGAAACTTGTCCAAAAACTAATGGATGGCCATATTTATACCCTATAATTACATGTATCAAATTTAGACCATTCTTTTATCAAATTTACATGGGAAAACATGGATGGAATTCCATTTCCCAAAATTTGCAAGACTGCCACTCCTCACCCACTAAAAAAAGGCCTCTTCTTTCCCACTTCCTCAAAACTATAATTCCATGTTGGATCAGCTGAGATCTACCCAAATATCTCCAAAACACCTCTCTCCTTGTGATGTCCTGGACCTAGATGCCACTAATGGGTGCCTTGAGCATGGTGGGCCACATGGCTTCAGCGCTTCTCCTCAAACAAAAAAGTTGTTGAATAGCTGAGAGGTCCTAGGATGTGTCCATGGGGAGATTATTCCCTCATTACCAAAGTGTATCATATAAGATAGATAATACAAATGCAAATAAATAGAAGAATCAATATATGTAAATAGAATTCACATCGGAAAATAGATACAACATGAACAACAACTGAAATAACTAAAATAACATCAAAGAATACAACAACTGATGATGATATGCTAGGTCCCTAGAAAACTAGAAAATCAGGATACAAGACAACATGTATAATATGTTCAATAAATAATAATGAAAACAATGACTATCCCATGAATCCTAGGCTTTGTCTCAGTAATCTTCTATCACACTCCTTACTAAATAGCAAGAAATAAAGTGTTTACAGTTGTATTCTTCCCTTTTTCAACACCTGTAACCGTGTAATCTTTCCTAGGTACAAAAAGGCGCCTGGAGAGGGTGTGAGATAAGTCACAGTGGGGCACCACCAATGGTGTCTGTAAAATTCAGCTTTTGTAATGGAAATGTAACAGTGTGCTGACCTAGATATGTAAAGTAAAGAGGTACAATATAACTAAATACCCAAGGACCTAATTCGTCCCTTGGATGGTGTCTAAATGTAACTAGTGAATTTATATTATCAATTATTCGATTATATTAATAGGTCACATGAGGCATGGCCAACACTGGCATACTCTCATGATGTGTATATAGTGAAAGTTCCCAGGTAACCAAGGCAATGTAGACCTCAAGGGTATCCAAATACAAAGTTATTATATCTTGGATAAGGATAGGATTGTAGTACAAGGAGAATTTCCAAGGCATTCCACCATAAGGTGCCTACTAAATCCAAGGTAATTGTCCAAGGTAAGAAGGGGAAAAGCATTGATAGGGCCTAATGGGCGATAACCATGGAACCTACTTGTCAATACTAGATCCAAGGAATGTATTTGAGGCATCCATTTAAAATATTGAGGGATCCTACCATGTCAAACACAACATCCAAAAAAGTAAATTATCAGGATATAGGTGGTTTTCAACCTAATAAATTCATACCCATGAATTAGAATGGGGTTCCAGAGTATTCATGGAATTCCATGGTAAGAATCTAAAGATAGCTTGAGTCAAGACATTCCTATTTATAAATTCACGTAATATTTTAATTGGTTCAATCCTTTACTTTCATTAGTGTGATAAGTTCATTTATCATGAAACTGTTGGTTTATGCCTTTCCTTTCGTTACTGTGATAAGGTAAACTATCATGCATCCTTTTAATCAAGTCATTTGGTTAAATCCTTGCCTTTCATTATTGTGATAGGATCAAGTTGCATGAAATCATTCATTTAATCCATTTAAATCATATTACATTTTCAAGGTTCATTCCACAACCTTCCATTAATGTGTTAAGGGGTTCTATGGATACACAACCTACTATTCATTTACATTAAAGCCAAGTCATTCTCTCAATATAATTACAAATTCCCATTTTTCATTTCATTGTCAAATTGAAGAAGTCACTTTAGGCATGTCAAGTGGTATGCATAAATGGTAATTATCATTTTATAATTTATGTTATAAAAATCCATTTTATAATAGGAAATCTTACCCTTAGAAAGGTTAATCTAAGGCACACTCAAACGGTGGCACAAATGTGTCAAAACCCCCAAAACACAATTATGGAATAACATTCAACATGTATGGAATGGAGTTGTGGTCATAACCACAAAAATTTAATCAGATATATGGAAATATCATATCCATATGGTTCTAATTAATTTAATCATGGCATATAAGTTCTATTAAAGACACTTATTGAAATTGGTGGGGCCCTAATGAGAAATCCAAAATAAAAAAACATTAGGGATGAGTTATAGACCCCCACCTTATGGTTGTACGACTCTAATCCTATAGTATTGGCCCATTATTTGGATCATATCATTGTAGATCTAAGAAAATTAAAAAAATTCCCAATCCTGGATAACTAAATCGAGATCAATATAGAAGGAGAATGACCCAAACAGACTCGATTATTTACCGTTATCCATTCAACGTGATGAACTGAAGCTCAATCAGATCCTGAAAAAATGAGATCTCTTGATCCCTTGTTTAGATCTCAAATAATCCCCAAATTAAAAAAGGTTAATCTCACTAGTTCTCGTATTAGGATGAAGAAATATGATTAATACACTACTAAGGGAAAAACTATAAATTTTCTCAGAAAATTAGACCATGAATGGTTTGTTTGAATGGTTTGAAAAACTGTACCCAAACCAAGAAATGTTTTCTGGGTAAAAGGGTGTTATTTCTTGTGAGTCCACATGACTTTGTGTAGAATTTGCAAAGTGGTTTTATTTGGAAATTTTAATTTTCACGGGTAGCCAAATTGTGCGCTAATAGTGTGATAACCATGCAAACTATCTATTTTTTCCAAAAAAATATGGTTTTCAGGCTGCGAACATACCCAAAAGACCCCTGAGATCTTTTCTAACTCATTAGGTATCCATATTCGGACCAAATTAAAAATTTATACTAATATTGAAAGGATCTATACATGATTGAAAAACTGGGTTCTTACAGTCTTCCCCACTTAAAATAACTCATCCTCGAGTTCACCTTCCAAGGATAGAGAAACACTATCTGAGAAAAAATATTGTAATTCGGTATGTACAACGGCCTCCCTCTCCCAGGTTTCATCCTTTACCGAGCCATGCTTCTATATCACCCATACTGGTGGGACCGAAAGACCTCAGAGAGCCTTTGTGCTCTGGTCAACGATGCATACTGAATAATCCTCAAAGGGATCATCATCATATAATTCAAATTCATCAGGATAAAAAGTATTATATGGGTAGATATGATACTAGATAAGCTATGAATCATGAAATACATAATTCATGTCACCTTACCTCTAAGGTAGTAGCAATCAATAGTCTATTGGACCGACTCTCTCTAGAATCTCAAACGAACCTACAAAATGAGGTGATAGCTTTCCCTGTTTCATAAGTGTTTATGCCCTAGACTGTGAGAAACCTAAAGAAATAAAAAATCTCCAACCTTGAACTCAAGAGTTCATCAACAAAAATTGAAATAAGATTTCATTCTAGACAAAGCAGTAGTCATACACTTTTGGATCATAAAAAATTTCTCTAAAGTATCATGAACAAGACATGGACCTAGTAGGGATGCTTCACATGTCTCTATCCAGCACATGGGTGAACGAAATGACCTACCATTCAAGGAATAAAAGGACCTATCTGAATCATCACATGAAATCATTTATTATTGGATAACTCGATGAGGTGGATATGCTTCTCTGAAGAACCGCCGAAATCAATGACACGTGATCAGAACATATCATCTATAACCTATACTGTATGTTCTGATTTACAGTTGGTATGAGGGTGAAAAGTTGTTCTTAGATTCACTTGAGTCACCATAGCCTTGTACAATCCCTTCTAGAACCATGATGTTAAATGACCATTCTTATATAAACCAATAGTACATTGAACCCATGTAGGCACATGGTCTCACAGAAATACAGTCATCCCAACTCATACACAGATAGTCTCCTGAATTGGAATAAAATGGGATGATTTTTTAATTTGGACAATGACTACCCAGATAGAACCTCTACCATTTGGCGATCTAGGTATGTTGACTACAAAATCTGTGGAAACATATTCCCAATTATATTTTGGGACAAGAAGTGGTTTTAGTAAGCCTATAGGTATTTGGTGCCCTGCCTTTACCTATTGACATGTAGAACACCTAGTGATAAAGCCTATAATCAGGAATTTCATTCCAATCCCCCATTACTGGTGCCTCATATCTCGATACATCTTGGAGATTATTGGATGAATTTTCCACTGAGAAGCATGTGACTCTTTTATAAAATCTAATCTCATATCTGTCGGAACCAAGATATGTCCATGTAGATGCAGTACATTATCTCTATACACAAACAAATATGAATGTGGGTTATCTTCTGATAAACTCTCATAGAGTAACCAGTCTTCGGGATCCAAAAGATGTCTACTCCACATATTCTTAATAAGGGAACATGTAACTATTAAATAGGAGATTTAATTTGGCTTGTGAATTTTTTGAAACTCTAGATGTAGTTCCAAAAATAGGGCCATCAATTTCCATTCATCACCAGCTTTCTGTACAACCTTTTCTTGAGTTTTCTTAAATCAATGCATATGTAACCAAATTTACCATTCTAAGAATATAGGAAATATCAAAATCAAAATATTGTAGATATTTAACCCATATCTCTTGTATTAGGTTCATTTCACAGTGAGAATAGATATATTTGAGGATCTTGTGGTCTTTGTACACCACAATGTGATCACCCATCAAATAATGTCTCTAACAATGTATGGCATGTGGAACAATATCTAGCTCAAGGTCATGCATCGGGTAGTTTCTATCATGAGTCCTCAACTACTAAACTATGTAAACAAAAAAATTCCTCCTGCATTATAAATACTCATAAGCCGATGCCTGATACATTAGAAAATATGGTATAACCAATTTCTTGGTCTGAATGAGTTAGAATATGTGTCCATACAAGCATCCCTTTTAGCACCTAAAATAATTTCTCACATTCTTTTGAACATATGAGTGAAGCATGTTGAGAAAAATTTTGTATGAAATGACCATAATATCTAGTAAGACCCAATAAACTCTATATATCAAACACATTCTATGGATTCTCCTAGGAAACTACATTACTAACCATTTCAGGGTCAATGGATACACATGATTCTGATATTATATGACCCAAGAAGTGTACTTTCTCAATATAGAAGTGGAATTTAACAATCCTATCATAATGTTTCTACCCTATTATTATATATAGAATGATATCAAGATGTTTGGCATTGTTTCTATGACTATGAGAATACACCATGATGTCATCCACAAAGTCCATGAAAAAAGAATCCAAATAGGGGTGGAATTTCTATTCATAAGGGCCATGAAAATGGCAAGCACATTCATAAGACCAAATGACATAATAAGGTACTCGTACAAACCATACATACTACATAAATATATACAAGGTATGTATGATGGTTTGACTCACATCTAATGATAACTCGATCTCAGGTGGATCTTGGAGAAGACCTTTGCTTATCGGAGTTGGCCAAAGAGATTATCTATTCAAGGAACTGGACATCTGTTTTTGAATTTAAGCTAGTTAAACATTTTATAATTCATGAAAAGATGTAAGGTTCAATCTTCCTTCTTGAAAAAAAGCATGGGTGAAACTAACGAGGATTTACTAGGCCGTATAAAACCATTGGCCTAAAATTCATGTAACAACTACTTCATCTCATTATGTTTTGTTGGTTCCATCCTTTATTAAGGAAAGGACATAAAGATATTCATAGAACAAGATAAAAAGTAAAATCTAACTCTATTTCTAGAGGCAATACAGAAAACTTGTTGGTAAAGACATCCCTGAAACGATCCACTACTAGAGGGAGATCATCTTTTCATTAACCCTGATCATTCATGAAGATATTTTCAATCTATGTGGTCACTCCACCTAGCCCATGATGCTCTGTTCCAACTCTAGAATCCTAGACATCCCACTCACCCTTTTGTAGATAACCGCTACCCTCTAATGATTTAAAAATACTCAATGACTATATAAGCCTACAGAATCATGATGATGAACCAACCTGTCCATCTCGATTATGATGTTGAATCCAACTATCTTAAGAAAAAATAGGTTCCATGAGAAAGGGTAACTACCTACTTCAAGGGGATAGTCCTTACACTGGTGTATACCCTCTTTTTGTACCTCTAATGTAGTATCTAGGGTCATTACACAATTGTAATACTATATCTATAGTCTGATACTCGCAATGATAAATAGAGAGATAAGTGAGTTCGAAGCACCTATATTAAATAAGAAGATACTGTAGTATAGGATACTAGACAATACCTCATGCTATAGATGGTCCCGCATCCTGATCATTGGGTATCCGTTGTAGTGAATTCGACTGCTCTAATCCATGAACCCATGAAACAGATAGAATAACACAATCATAACTGCTCTATTGGTGCGGCTGGTGATCAGGGGTCTAGCTACCAAAAACATGACCTTCTATTCATCTAGACCTATTAGTACTATTACAACTCCCCACCTGACATAGTGTAAAATAACCCGCTCTTCAAGGTGTAGTTGGTGTAGTTCATTTTCCACTTGGATCTAGTGGAAAGGTCCTACTGAAATGCTAAATGTTCCCCATACGACCACAATACTATCACATTAGTGGGTCTTTATCACACTAAGGATTTTAATTCCCCCATTTTCCACACTGATGACACACATTATAGTTGTCAAAACAAACACTCTGGTTGTCCCTTCCCTGATGAGAAACCTCAAGGGAATACTTCCATCCATCGGTATAACTACTAGCCAGATGCGGCAATGATCCTCTATGCTAGGTACTATTGTTCTCCCTCAGGTTATGCTCAGTGATATGGGCCTGATAGAATATTACATAAAAGTTAGGAATGATAAAGACATTCTCTTACATATTGATGGCGTACTAAATCCCATCCTCCAAACTTCTAGCACATGAAATCTCTTCACCAGCTAAAAGTGGTGAAAATTGTTGTAATTCTATAAAATGTGTTCACTATTCCATAACTGGCATATAACCCTACTAAATATGCATAAAATATATATCTATATTATCTCTCAGTATCTGAGGAAAGAAATTATCATAGAAAATAGTTTTTAAGTCAACCCATATCATGACTTGATGGTGATCAGCCTTGGTAACCACTTCCCACCAACGCTTGGATGAATTTCAAAAAATGCATGTAGCATGATTGACTCTCCACTTTGGAGGAATTTTCAATTTCTGAAAGATAGACAGAATGGCCTCTATCCAAGACTGAGCAGCCTATCGACCACCATCCCCTAAGAAAGTAGGAGGATGATATTGTTTGAACTCATGAGTAAGATCATCCATCATAGGTTCAAGCCACGAAACACCATTCATGGACTGCATCAAATGTATTAATCTTTCAAAAACATGGGAATCAGTGCCTGAATCATGTATAGAAGGTGGTGCCTCATGTTCCACATTCAAAGGTAAGACTGGTAGTTCATGGCCCACCACCTATGGAGCATGGTCGCCACCACCCTCCTAGCGTACGACATGAGGACATCATGGTATCATCTTTCTACAAATTCCAAGAAAAAACCTTATAAAAAGCTTAGGTAGGAAGATATCATCACTATATAAATCTGAATGTAAGAAATCTCACTAGACAAGGCGTACTATCAAAACTTCCCATTTAGAAAACTAGGTATCGATAAGTTCTCAAGTATAAGTTTCATTTAATTTTACATTTAATTACCAAGTTCACTCCTTTACCTTTCATAAACATGAAAAGTGGGATAAGGATATTAAACCATTTCATATTATATTTCATGATTCCATTCATAATGGATAGTCATTTTAGTTGAATCAGTGACCATACACCTATCACCAGAAATAAAACACTTTTATTTATATAATAATGGCTCGAATCAGTAAATTACTCTTCCCAACCCCCGAGGGCCCATACTCCTGATGAATTGAGACATACAATCACTCAATAAAAACCAAGAGTAATAAAATAATAATATAAGGATCACAACATCACTCAACAATCACATGTATATCAATTAATGAAAAGTAATAAAATACACCTATATGAAATGGAAATATGCATGGCAAGTGAATTCTAGGATCCCATAATGATGCAAGTAAAAATGATCCTTACCCTCATATCATTGAGGGAAGCATGAAAGAAATACCTCAATCAAAGTACTAATCAAAAACTATACACAGTATGTGCATCACCCTAGAGTGAAATAATATCAACTATAATAAGAAAAAGTATAAAAACAATCATAATTTTTTGGAAACGTTGTTTTTACCCCGAACATGGGTTCATGATTCCTAAGAAAAAATTATGACCAAGTACCAAGAATTCATAATCTCCAATATATTATATCAAAATAGTATATCAATAAAAGAACCACCATTTCTAACACACTGTGATGTCCTAGACATGGATGCCACTTAATGAGTTCCACAAGCCTTGTGAGCCACATGGCCTCAAGAGCATATCCTCAAATTCCACAAGCTGCCAACTAGAAGCGAGGTCCTAGGGTGTGTCCATGGGAGACTATTCCCTCATTACCAAAGTGTATAAAAATATATGGATAAGACATAGGTAAATAAATATCAAAAGAAATATATGTAAAAATAAGGGACAATGGAAAATAGAGACATTAGAACAATAACTGAAATAAATTGAATAACATCCAAGAAAACAACAATTGATGATGAGATGTCATGTCACTAGAAAACTAGAAAACATGGATACAAGACATCATTAAAAATATGTTCAACAAAGTATAAAGGAATCAAAGACTATCCCAAGAATCCATAGATTTGGCTTCATCATCTTCTATTAAGCACTATAATAAACAGAAAGCAATCATGTGTAGGAATGCATATGTAATGTAATGTAGTAAAATTTATCTAAATGACCAAGTACCTACTTCATCCCTTAGCTAGTGTTTGAACATAAATAGTCCATTTAATAAATTAGTTAGCAGTTTATATTAATAGGTCATGTGAGGCATGTCCAACATTATCGTGATGTGTATATAGTGAATGTTTCAAGGTAACTAATGAAATGTTTACATCAAGGGTCACCAACATAGTAGTAAATGTAGCATGTCTAAGGATATTTGTATAATCCAAGAATCATGCCCATGGAATTATTCAATAAGGTGTCTACCGAATCCCTGGTGATTGTCCTAGGTTTGACAAGGCTATGTTGAGATAGGGCCCAATGGGCTGTAACTGTGGAATCTAATTGTCAATACTTTATCCAAGGAGTGTTTCCAATAAATAATGTAATAATATACAGGGATCCTATGGATTCATACTAGGAATCCTATAATATACAAGGATTGGGATCTAGGTGGTTCTCAACCTAATAAAGTTGTATCCTTGAATCAGAATGGGGTTCCCAAGTGCTCGTGGAATTCCCAATAAGAATCTGAGGTGAGATCGAGTCTGGCAATTTCTATTTATGATGTCATGTAATATTATATTTTTTCTATGCTGTCCTTTCATTAGTATGATAAGGTCAAGTATCATGAAACCATTGGTTCTTGCCTTGCATTTCATTAGTTTGATATACTCAATTGGCATTCAACCTTTTAATCAAGTCATTTAGTTCAAGCCTTGCCTTTCATTAGTGTGGCATGGACAAGTAGCATTCAACCATTCATTTAATTTATTTAAATCGTATTCAATATTCAAGGTTCATTCCTATACCTTCCATTAATTTGGTAAGGGGTTCTATAGATATGCAAACTACTATTCAAATACATTTACAGCCATGGCATCTTCTCAATATACTTGCAAATTACTGCTTCAAATTTCATTTTCAAATAGAATCTCTCAACTTTGGTGGGTTAATTGTTATTCAAACATAGTACAAACCATTATGAGTTTTACATTATAAACCAGCCATTTAATATAGGAAATCTTACCCTTAGAAGGGTTAAGCCAAGGGACACCCGAACGGTGGCACAAACGTGTCGAAACACTAAAAACCCAATTATGGAATAAACATAGACATTGAAGAAATGGATTTGTGGTCATAAAAACCAAAAATTAAATCATATATATGAAAATATCATATCCATACGGTTCTAATGAGTATAATATGGGAATATAAATTCTATTAACCACACCCGATGAAATCAGTTGGCCCCACACAACAAACCATAAATCCCAAAACATTAGGGATAAGCTATAGACCACCCAAATTAGTGTTTTAAAACTCTCCTCATCAATTATTATTTTTTGGATCGTATCAGAGTAGATCTATGAAAAGGAGAAAATTCTCATACCTCGATAACTCAGTCGAAAGAAAAAGAGAAGGAGAACAACTCAAGAAGACTTGTGTAGTTACCATTGTGCATCCAACAGGATTAATGGAGGCACGATCAGATCCCTAATGAAGAAGATATCTTTATCCATTCTTTATATCTTCAAAAATCCCCAAATTGAGAGAAAAATAGGTTAATCCCATAGAATGTTCAAAGTGATTCGGTGCAGATATTTTAATTTTAATGGTTAACCAAGGCGTATGCCAACCATGCATTAACTGTGAGACCTATCTAGTTTTCCAAAAAAAGATGGGTTCTAGGCTTTGAATGTTGAACATACACCCCTGATACTTTTTTAACTTATTAGGTATCCATATGATTCCCAATGTAATGATTTCAACAAAAATTTAAAGGACTCACATCTGAGTGTAAAACTGGGTTCTTACCCCCATCATCCTAGACGACTCCCATTTGACAGAATGAAATACATGTAATACATTTGGTGAAAACCAAAGGGAGTTACCCAAATAATAGGAGGTTCTTACATGTACGAAGAGATTCAAGACACAAGGTAAGATAATCTCATCTCACTGTTTTATTTTTGTGAGATGCATTCTTTATTCATCTCCCATTTATTTTTTGTGGTTTGAATACTTTGAATAGATGAATTAAATGATTATTATACTTAAATTTATGGTTATTTACATATACATTCTTTATTCACTTCCCATTTATTTTGTGTTGTTTGAATACTTTTAATAGATGAATTAAATGATTATTATACTTAAATTTATGGTTATTTACATATACATTCTACATTCTTTCTAGAGGTGTATTTAATTCCATTTTACATGTTATATATTGAATATAATTCATTTCATGATATTTTTATCTTCATGTAATTTCATTTTCATACATAGAGAGTTTGATCCCAAGTTACCATTTTGTAAGATTTTATTGAAACAATCTCATCCTTTATCAAGAATGTCTAGGATTAGACTTCCATTATTGAAATATTATGATCTATCCCTCTAAAAAACTCAGGAATTTTATTCTCCTCTATTTATCCATGATATATTCATATATCAGAAACATTTTTATAGTCTTTGGTACATAATATTGTTAAGAATGTGTTTCCAAGAAATCATGACTTTACCTCTCTCTTTCGTGAGAAATCTATGTAATTTCAAACAATTATTTATAAAAACGTTTTCAAGATTTATTTATACATATTTATTATAATTATTTTCAAGGAAAATGAGTTTCAAAACATTTTTATGATTCCTTTATATTTTTTCAATGTATTTTCAATGAAATGGTTTTCAAAACATTATAAATATTTTTTTATAAATTTTCAAGGAAAATCGATTTCAAAATGAATTCAAGATTTTTTTATAAATTTTCATAAAAATGCTTTTCAAATTATTTTATGTTTTAAAGATTCCTTTTTCAAAGTAGAACGGATGTTTACCTCATGAACTGTTTTAAAAATACCATTCCAAGTTATTTTCCATATATGATAACATCAAGAGATGTAAATCATGCCATTTGAGGAAATGATCTAATTTTTCCATTCATATTATTTTTTGAGTGGCTTATATATTGATCAAATTATTCTTAAGAAACCTATTTCTCTTCCATACATAATATTATTTTTAAACCTGCTTCATTTCACGGGATATTTTTTAAATAAATGATTGTGACACATATCTATTTTTCATAGGTTATTATGGAATTTAATGTTAATGATACCCATTTCATTTCATGGGTAATGATTTGATGTTTATAGATCCCATGTTTTTTATGGGTCATGATATAAGATTTATTATCTTATAGAACATGTATGTGTGAGTTATCATGTAACGGGTGGGACCTATATCTCCTTCCAATGCATGGGGTAATGATAATTTGTATATGAGCTCAAATGATACACAGGTTTTAACCCAAGACTAAAAATATGATGCTATATGGGTTATATCCCAAAGCCTAAAAGTAAGTGGGTACATGGGTTGTTGCTCAAGACAAAAAATAAGAAGGTACATTGGTTGTATCCAAAAACCTTAAAGTAATATGGTAAAGGGGTTGTATCATAATCCCAAAACCAACAAGGTACCCGGGTTGTATCCCAATACTAAAAACAAGAAGGCGCATGGGTTTTATCCCAATTTTAAAATAAAGTGGGTACACGAGTTGTTAGCCCAATACCAAACCAAGTCCACAAGTTGTATCACAAGCCTAACATGTTTCGAAGGTCTGTTAGGTATCCTTGAAATAAGATTTTTTATTCTTATATGTATGACACAAATTCTATATCTTATTAATCAGTTATGATTTCAATGCATTTAATATTTATTTTTTTATGATTCATTTCTTATGTATAGTAAATATTTATCCAATAATTCATTTTTATGTTCTATGATATATAGGGTATAATGTTCTAAGGTTACTATAGCATTATCATACACCTATGATCATGTTTATACATACATATCTATAATTTTTAACCTTACTGCGCATATAATCTCAAACATTTTTATGGTTCCATCCCCATGTTATGAAGATACATTTCTGTTTCCATGTTTCCAAAGGCACTAAACTAATATGGTCATTGGGCGTCTGTTTGTAAAATGTTATTAAGTATTCCAGAAAAGTTATGTATTGTCTATATACATTAATATTGGGTCAATATAGTTGGATTACTATTGAATTTTAAGTTAAACATTGGATACTAGGATACAAAAAATTTAGTGACACACCAAGGGAAATTTCTAAGGATATATCCAGGGTTTTCTCTAATGATATTTATAAGGATGAGCTAATGTTTACCAGAATGTCCTATAATTTTGGTAAAAAATAGTGTTAATTGTTTCCTAGAAACACATCATTGTCTAGATACTATAATAGGATGTGGGTCTGGAGAAGATGTACCTAGGGGTAAAAAATCTGAAAATATATCCTGATCCCGACTCATGGTAATCTGTTACATGACAACGGGCCTTACTGCACACCTGGTTTGACACTCTTAGGGGATATGTTTTGGAAATTCACAAAATCATTATAGACATTAATAAAATATTTTAATGGAATATAACTATTAAAAATGTAAAATAAACCTAAGGTGTCTTCGATTAAAAGGTTTGTGTCATGATTTAGATATCCTATATGTAATTTTTCATGATTACATGGTTTTATTCTATGATATGTGTTTCTCACCCGATGCTTTCTTTTTTTTAGACAATGGAATGAAATATAATGCACATGGTTGACAAATAATATTTCACATGTGGAAAGTATGGGAATTATGAAAATCTATTTCCCAATAGGAAATTTTAGAAAGATAATAAGGAACATCGTATTATTATTTCATATAATTATAAAGATAAAGAGATTGAAAATGACATGTGGAAGGTATGTGATGTTCTTCTAACATTATTTATATTAATCCTAAGAAGCATGATTAGATTGAGGTTGAGTAACCTTGATACATGGTTCATAATTCATATTATAGGAAATAGTGATTATGGAATAGGTTGGTGAAGCTTGATTAATGGTTTAAGAATAAATTTGGATGAATGATGTACTTATGTTTTTGAATTCAAAGAATATGTTATATTAATCAATATATATAAGTATTTTTATTATAAGTTTTCATCATATATTTAAAAGGATATGTTTAATGGTTATGAGGAATTAGAAAAGTGATATTTTTTAAGGGAAGGAAGCCCTTAATGTATTTCCACTCGGGTAATACCTCCTATCTATATAAAATAATGATCCCTCATAAGACAAACCTACTTCCAAAGGCAATCAATCACCAGCTCTATCCTTAGTCGGTCACCATCTACTCTGTTGTCCCCTTCGGTGCACAATCCTCTTTCCATTACTTTATTTCTTCTTTTAGCGACCTATCGAGAGCTACACCATCCCAATATATAGATATCATAGTAAATACCTCAAAGAATAGGACTCCTTATCCCCAAGACTCAACCTCTATAGTAAACATGCTAGTAATCATTGCTTGGACAGAGAGAACGAAGGACAAGGAAATAGAATGAATCAAGAGGTTGAGAAAATTGTGTTTCTCTTGGATAAAGAGATGACTAATTTTGAAAATGTAAAGTGGATAAAATTAATTACCCCAGATCAAATTAATTATTTGTTTAAAAATTTATCTATGTCATCATTGTGGAATTTTAAAACTTCTTGGATTTAATTAATATATCTTGTGACCTTTTTAATAATTAATCATGCATGTTTTATAAACCTATTTATGTTAATTTAGTTTATTAACATGTTTCAAGAGAATATATGATGAGGGTATTCACATGATTGAAATGTGACATCCAATATATAGATTTTGATATATGGTGAATCAATGTAATGCTGATTTAAAGACATTATTTCTTGTTTTTGGGATTTTCAATTTTCAAAAAGGGATATAAGGTTAACCGATTATGGAAATATTAAGTTAAACTTCGGTTCATGTTTATTTTATTAATATATTATGACACCAAATGTGCATTTATATATATTGGATAACCTTCTCTAACAACATTTGGTTGATGGTAACTGAAGATAGATGAGATCGATTATCATGGATCTCATGATCTTTTAGTGTTTCAGGAATGAAAAAATTCATCTTTTTTTTGAGAAAAAGGTGAAGTGGAAGTCAGCCAAGACAAGACCAAAGGTTGTGATTTTACTCAAGAAATGGAATAAAATCAAGTAAGTATAACTTATCATGAAAATTATTCAACTTTAACGAATGAACCTTGAAATAAAAAATTTTATCGCAGTTCCATCTTTTTCGATGAATCCAATTGTCCCTTAGTTAATTTCAGATTTATAGATTTGCGATTGTTATCCTTTTCCAGACTAAGTTCTCTATAATCCTCCACTATAACATGATAACTAGATTTCTCTTCCATGTCCTATTTACACTTTCCACTTGTGTTCTATTATATAGAAACCTTGTGATGTGATAGTTTGGGTAACCATTATGTTTCAAATTTTCCATTTTTAAAAAGAAGTTTTAGTGTTCATCTGAAAAATGTTGGTTTATATGGAAGGAATATTCAATTTTTAAACATTTGATAACCCAGATTTTATTTATGTGAGATACATACTTTATTCACCACCCATTCCTTTTGTGTGGTGTTTATGCTTCCCATGGATTCTATCAATTATCTTTATACTTAAAAACATGGGTATTTACATATCCATTCAATGGTCTTTATTTCATGTGCATAATGTTTCAAATGATACCAAATTAGTAAGACAATATTTCCTCAATTTTACTTCTTTGAAACATTGTTTTATTATAAATATAAATTATTTATACAGGTGAATATAATTACATTTTACATGTGGTATCTTGAATTTCATTCATTTCATCATAGTTTATTTTTAATTTCATTTAATTTTCCTACATGGAGAGTATGATCCCAAGTTACCATGGGGTGAGAATTTATTGAAACAATCTAATAATGATAGTATAATTTTAATTTTAATGTGATTTCATTTTCTGTATTAAAGTGAATTTTTTAATGAAGAATGAATATTTACCTTAGGAAATGCTTTCAAAGTATATTTCCAAGTTATTTTCCATATATGACAACATCAGTTGATGTTACACATTCCCTTCTTGGAAATTTTCTAATGTTTCCATTCATATTCATTTTTGAATAGATTATTTCTTGATGGAATTATTCTTATGATATTAACTTCTATTCCACAAGTTATATGATCTTGAATCCTAATTCATTTAACGAGTTATGATTTGTTGAAATTACTATGAAAAATATATCTTTTTTATAAGTTAGGATGTGATGAAATGTTAATTATACCCATTGTATTCCTGGGGTTAGGATTTTAAGTTTATATATCTCGTCTATATTTATTATTCATTATATAGGATTTATTATCTTGTGGAACATGTAATTATGAGTTTTATGTGATGGTTGAGACCTATATCTCCCTCAAATACATTGAGAATGATAATTTTTATATGATCTCAAAGGGTATATGGGTTTTAGCCTAATTACGAAAACATGAAGGTACATGGGTTACTTCCCAAAGACTAAAAGTAAGTGGGTACACAAGTTGTAACCCATGCCCAAAAGCAAAAATATATATGAGTTGTATCCCAACTATTAAAATTAATATGGTGTATAGATTTTGTCCCTATCTTGAGAATAAGAAGGTATATGGGTTGTATCCAAATCCTAAAAACAAGAATTTACATGGGTTGTAGCTCAATCCTATAATTAAAATATTACAGAGGTTGTTAGAGTAAGACTGAATCATGTACACGGTTTGTATCCCAATCCTAATAGGCTATAAAGGTCTTGGTATATGGCCTTGACATAATATTTTATATTCTTGTGTGTATTCCTCAAATTCTATGTCTTATTACTCATTTATTATTTCATAGATTATGATATTTATTTCATTGTGATTATTTTATTATGATCTTCCAAGATTTTTTCCATAATTAATTTTTTTGGTCTTTGATATGCAGGGTATGATCTTCTAATGTTATGACCAAATTCTAATACCCCTATGATCATGTTTAAAATTACTTGTCTCCCTTGTCTACCCTTACCAAGCATATGAGCTCAACCATTTTTATGTTTACTTGCATATGTTATGAGGATATATTTCATGCATGATATGTCTAAGAGGGGTGCTACACTTGGAGAACCTAGTGGAAGATAATGTAGTTTTCTTATATCCCATTGTTTACATTTACATATTTCCAAAGGCACTAAAACGATACCTTTTTTGGAAATACATTTGTAAAATGTTTCTAAGTATTACAAAAATTTAATGTAATGTATGTGCATGTTAAGACCGGGTCTCTATAGATCACAACCACACTATAGGCATAACCAAGTCTTAGAATGAACAGCAACTAACGTCACTCAAATTCTAATGCACCACTACTAAGACCAAATATTCAATAAACATATATAAATTTAAAATATATACAATATATTCATTATTTTATTTTATTCATTTACTTCATTTAATTAATTTATTATCCAACAATTTAACATTAATAATTTTTCACATTACATTACGTTAACATAATCATCAGAGTGAAGTCCATGACCTCCAAAAATATTCAAAACCAAGGAAATGGTTTATCAAGATTAACATCATTTAATATTTTCATTCCATCATTACCAACCCCATAGGTTAAGAAGTAATTATTCATTATTTTCATCATTTTATTTATAATGTAATCTAATAAAATCCATCCTATGATACAACCAAAAGGAAGCATGAAACCAAGAACCACCAACTTCCTCAAGCAGTGGGGAATGGAATGAAGATAAAATAAGCCAGTCACCTCTAAGACATTAAATATATTCACATGCGATCATACCAGATATTAGCATATTATCAATGTGTATTCCTAGCAACAACCCATTCCATCACCTCTATTCCCATCCATGGATCCCATATGCATATACCAATGAATATCACCATCACAGACATCAATTTATTCCATGTTAACTGAGTAGTCTAACCCACACAACACATCATCCATCCTAGGCTTATCCATACTAGGATCACATCACAACTAGGCATCCCCGCCCCATACCACATCAGCCATTCTAGGCTTATCCATCCAACTTTCATCAAAAAATTATAAGGAAGAAACAAGAAAAATCAATAGGTAAATTGGTACCTCAAAATATGGTATTGATCCTTCATATACAAAAGAACTATCACAACACCATGTCAAGGCACATGAACATCTCAAGAAAATGAGAAACTCAGTACTAATAAATATCTTTATCACATAGATGGTTCTTACTCCATCTTGAATTAACTGATCCATTTATCACATTTTACAACTATGGGAAACATAGGGATTCAAGCTATTATAATCTATCAAGAAATAAATATACTTAGCATTTATCCTGATCTCAACAAACCAAGAGAATAACCATGATCAATTAAAATTCTTTTTTTATTATAAAAGAAGCATAAAAATGAATCAACTTATTTATAAATTCCATTATTCACATGGAATACCATTTTTATAATTAAATATGTGAATTGAAACAATTTTATTTCTATAAAATTACACCATCCAAAGGATTAAAAACCTTCCACTCATTTAAGGATTAATGCAATTAATTATCAATTTAATTCTGAAATAATGTTATTTACCAATTTTAACATGATAATCCAAGCATAATAACATGATTAGAAAATCATATCATAGATATCACAGTATGTGTAAAATCATGAGGAAAACCACTATCACGGTTCAAAGAAGAAACACCAACAACATGCAATAAAAACATCATTAATATGGTAAAATAAATTTTATCCTCATTACATTTCCATATAAAGGGATAAAGTGGGATCTATTTATGATTTCAAAAAAACAAAAGAGAAGAAACAAATATCCTACAACAAAGGCATCAATATTCTTCTCATGATAACATACCTACATTATAGATCTCTGATCACCTCTCACTTAATAATAACATCCAAATATGGATTCCACACCACAACCAAACCAACATCCAACGAAGAAAATCCCATTTGAAAAATGATATATTATCCTCCATCACATGGAAAGAAGAACTAGAAGAATACAAGACTGAACTAGTAGATCCAGTAATAATTTTTGGTAGAAGTCAACATAGATCACTAAAAATAGAATATAGAATCCCAATGATTGTTCCTTTTTAATGGGATCCAAAAACAATAAATAGAGGTTCCTTGGCACTCGAAGCTGATAAAGAAGGGTAGAGTTTGAGAAAAATCTGAGTGGTTTCACACTTTAAAGATGAAATACACATCGAATTTATAGAGTTTGTAAACTGTTTACTTGTCATGTAAATGTTGGGGGTCATATCTCAATCAGAGACACATCACATCGAATTATTTTATCCCAAATTTATAATTTTCATGATGAACTCCAGGAACTAGTTTTATCAAGATGTGAACAGCACATACACAATGTAAAAACCCCTTAAACTTTGTGTTTTATCCCATATTCTATCTTTTTATAAGATAAACCCTCCAAAATCACTCTAGGCCTCCTATAAGGTACACAAGCCTTAGAAACACACATACATGCCAGATACATGGATCTAGTCCCTTGCATTATATACTTATGATATAATTCTCATCCTACAGAATCCAAAACCAAACATAGAGGGGAAACCATAATGGTTAATCTAAACAACCACCCCATTACATACTTCTCAAAGTTCTCTCCATCCCAAGAGCTCAACCAACTCAATCAAAGGAGAAAATCAGAAAAACCACGTAATAAAAACTAGGTCCAAAACACTCTTTTGGGTGTGATACCTCTCAAATGAGAGTCAATACACAACACAAATCATGATGAAATAATATCATAACCCAAAAAGATCAAAATACACCAAAGAACAACATTACAAGAGAAGAGATAAAAATAATGTAGCCTGAGGTACTAAATGAACAACTATGGCTCACATTCGTAGGTAATCTCTTCTGTGATACCATTGTTCCACTAGACAAGAACCAAGGGAATAACACACCCATTAACACACCCAATGGTGCAACTTTTATTCAAGAGTATCTATTGTCTACTTTGTCTAACTGACCCCCTACATATTAAAATTAATTCAGAGGCATAACAAAAAACCAAAACAATTATGGAGACCTCTTCACACCATGGAGGTAAGATGATAATCTAGATTTGAGATGATTGTAATTAGGGCTCCACAGAGTCACACCACCTCTTCTAGATATTTCCATGATAGAAAATACAATGAGATCAACTCCTCGATCAAGATAAAGTGTGTTGATTTCTTCAAATGATCCATTATCACACATATGACATCATAGCCTCCCAGATCTCATGGCAAACTAGTAATAAATTCTATCGAGATATCTTCCCAATTCAATATTTGAAAATATAACCATAGGAGAAAACCAAAAATAATATAGTTTATGACCTTTAATTTTGGTAGAGAAAACCTCAAGAAGCTGAATACATCAACCAAAATCACCAAAAATAAAATCTCAAGGCTCGGAACATATTTTTCAGGCTGGTATGTACCACAAAAGGCGTAATATTGAAATAATGAAGAACCATATCACATATCACCAAATGAGTAAAAATAATTTCCTGGAACAACAATCATTGTTATACATCCTTAGATCTGCCATTATGGTCATCAACAAAATCAACTAAGTCCCCTTAGACCTCCACCTATGAATCCCACAACTAATACACCTCCACCTACAAAACCAAAGATGACTACAATATCATATGAAAAAAACCTCTTCCTCCAACCTCTCTCATATCTATATGAATAACTGATAGTTCTTCCACCACTTTTTAGAAATCTCTAAATTCTCACATGACATCACTACACGCATTTGTGCTTATCACATCGGCTAAAACATTTACATTTAATAGAATATACAATATTTTTATGCCATAATCCTTTAATAATTTCATCCATTTATGGTGATGAAATTTCAAGTCACATTGGGAGAAGAGATACCTTGGTCTATTATGGTTAGTAAGTACCAAAAAATGATTTTCAATGAGATAATGCCCTATAAATTTCAAAGAAAACAAATCTTCTTCTAACTCATGATCATGGGTGGAATTGTTATTCTCATGTAAAAGTAACTTCCAATAACCAATTAAACAACCAATATCTTCTACATTAGAAAAAAACCAATCCAAGACAAAAATCACCACTAAAAAAACATCAAACTGAACTCCCTCTATTGGGAATCAAATGACTAAAGTACTAAAAAACCTCCCCTTCAAGTACTCAATATAAGGTTGACACTACTCAAAACATAGAAACACATGATTCATTAAACTTAAGGGTTATAGGAGCCAAAAATAGAGAAAAATTATATATGAAACTCCTCTAATATCTTAAATACAAAGGAAACTTCACACCTCTACCACAATCTTGGGGGCTGCACAAGACACAACTTCTTATATATTCAACAACTTCCTGAATAGCTTCTCTTTTTGAATAACTATCAAAATAATATGATGATTCTCTTCACAATCCTCCTCATATACAGATTAAACAATAATTTCGTCAATGAAAAACTAAAAATACATGTCTAGGAATACTCTAAACACTATATTCATAAACCCCAAGAACACGTCCATAGCATTCATCAAAACAAACAATATCACATCAACTCATAATTACCTAGATGAAAATGGTAAAAAAAATTATGAATATCTTTATCCTTCACCTACATATGATGATATCTTGACAACATATTGATTTTTAAGAACCAACTTTATCCTCTTATTTGATCAAATAAATCATAAATCCATTGAAGTGGGTTATAGTTCATCACTGTCGCATGGTTTAAGTAATGACAAACAATAAAAACCAAAAACTATCATCATCTATCTTCTGGAAAAAAAAAGTTCACCTCAAGGTGACACACTCATATAAAAAACCACACTAAAATAGGTCATTGATTTATAATCATAGCTCTTGAAACTCATAAGGTACCATTATATACATAGACATTGAGATAGGTATATTCCTAGTTGTAGATTAATCCCAAACATGATCTCCTTTTAAGTGGGTAACACTAAAAATGACTATGGAAATATATCAAGGTACTCATTCGAATCCCAAGGAAACACTGACTATTGATACATTGAGGATATCAACATCAACTAATACATCAATGATGATAAGGAGGGAACGTTCCTCTAACCCATCCAAGGTTCTCACTCATTAATAAACACCAATGGCTCCCCATCAATTTCATAAATCAAACCCATCCTCCTAAAGAAATCCACGATATTATACACCAAAATAAAAATTATCCATGTATAGTATAATGTAATATGTATATATCTATAAACATAGGAAATCTCCCCACGATAGGTGTTATTCTACCTCTATCTCACCATCACTACATACTTCAAACAAGTCAGCTCGACCACCAACTAGCATGGTGAAAACCATTAGAAGTGGAATCCACTATACATTATATCCCAATTCATGGATGATGGTTGGTGATATAATATATTGTTTCATTCGAAAAATAAATAAAACCATGCACCCATGTAGAGAAAAAGGATAGGGTACATCGAATGAATTTTTTCTTTCCTGATGCTGGCAATGCTAAAGTATGAAGTTGACCACGACATTCTATAATTCCTCTATAACATTACTAAATACCACCTTCGTGGTTGGTATATTATCATTAATTATGAGAAGATCCTAACATAAATAATCTACCTACCCTATCTATTCTCAGTTGGTCTCAAACTGGAACACCTTATTGCAGATATCTTAGCTGAAACTGTCTAAATAGAGGAACCTAATGCAGAACAACTGGCACACGCTGACTACTCATAAAGGTCAAGAAATAATATGGGTCAAAAGATTATCCACCAAAAGAAATCAATGTGTCTTATCACATATAATAGTTATGAGACGTTCCTCCCCAAAAAATTAGATGATGGTGGATAATACTTGGCCACCACTGACGGAAAACTATTCTATCCTAATAATTCAAAATAGTAGACCACAACTCTTCTTCACAAGGAATCCTAATGATTCCCCTCTTGTGAAAAAACATTTATTGCCAACATATTTTTGATATAATATACTATTTATAGTACCATGAGATACATATTTTGCATAAAAGGGGTAACATAGGGTCAGATCTATAGACAAAAAGCTCTAAATGCCATGCCTGGGCCTCATCATTGGAAGATAGGTTTGAGGCGTATCACAGAAGAGTCCTAAAATGGATCGAAAAATACCACATGATATAACTCCCCTACCAAAGGGTAAACATCTCTTGGTCACATTCTACCATCATGATTTAAGAAAGAAACTATTCTCAGAACTGGTCTCAAAACTTCTCCTATGAGAATGGCTCCTTTTAATGATCACTGAGAAAAAAGAACCCCCATTTCCCCACTCCTCTAAAAACATCATTATTAAAAAAATCAGAGTACTCCTTCGGTGAATCAAAAAAATTGACATCTATGTCAACCTCCTCCAACTAGTCTAACATGAACCCATACCCACAAAGATACCATAATAAACATGAAAATGAGATCCATGACCATTTTGGAGAAACATGTGGAAAAGGGAGATAAGATGGATACATCAATCAAAACCCACTCAAACAAACACACACACATATATATGTATATGTATAAATAAAACCCAAGTGAAAACATGAAATTTCATTCAATACAAAACAATTGAAAGAGAACTAATTTTATGGAAAAGTAAAGATGGAAGCAATCAAAAATCCAAAAAATCTCGTGAGTAACCATGAGATAGTAAATCTACCCTAATTACCAAACTAATCTGGATAATATAAAAATAGTTTACATACATAGTGTGTGAATAACATTATACTCAGAAGGATCCTCCCCAGATCCATATTGTAAAAGATAAAGGGATCATCCTAAAGCACATTCACCAATAGTAAAACTAACTCATCATCTAAATAAAAATACTAAGTTCCAAGCCTCACCATGGAAAAATTTCAACATGTATTTTATAAAAGGGAGAATATAATATAATAATGTACCATTAGGGGTACCCTACTCCCAATTACCCAATAGTTTTTTTCTCTTCCCCAGCATTACACAT
Organism: Viscum album; assembly: GCA_963277665.1. NCBI lineage: Eukaryota > Viridiplantae > Streptophyta > Magnoliopsida > Santalales > Viscaceae > Viscum > Viscum album. Next base: position 1,827,634,544 of record OY728147.1, read on the forward strand.
CCTGATCCATCACTATCCAAAAGTAATCCATCCCAAAGACACTTGGGAAAGATATCAAAATATTCACCTCATGCATCACATCGTCCCATTATCCTATATCACACAACTATATATAGAAATTCATTATTTTCTAGGATCATCCAAAACGTGTATGACGTATTTAAATTATTTGGTATTATAACTCAAGCCATTATAGCCCATACATCGAGTGAGTAGCTCAAAGAATCACATCCTATAGACATCATACCTATAATAATCCTTTTGATACTATGTCCGGTAATACATTTGTGTGAAATAATGTCAAGCCATCATAGGCCCCTACACAAATAAATGGAAAAATTGACCGTTTTCTACACCAGCACAAGTAACTAATAATAGAAGAGGGTGGGGCTAGAGGGGGGGGGGGGGGTAGTCAACCATCCATCCTCCCATTAGGATGTTGGGGAAAAACACCCTTCTAGAGTCCACTAGGTGTCTGTTTCCCTAACCAAAATATGCGGGGAAGCATATGAAATCACATAATATACATGAAATAATATATCTCAAAATAAAACTATGTTAATTACCTAGTCATAGAATCAATTATATATATCTTCTCTTGGACTCCCAAATGCCATTTCTTGGACTAGATATTAATTTATGTAGAAAATTATTTAAAAGAGCTACATTAATTTCATTATTTTATATTTATCATTTACTTAAATTAATTAATTCATAATATACTAATTAACTATTATCATTTTTCCACATTACAATACATTAACTTAATCATCAGATTAATTTTTATTCCCTCCAAGCCTAATTGAAACTAAGGACTCAGTTTACTAATATTTACCTATTTTATAATTTTCATTCCACCATTCTCAAATACAATAGTTAATAATTATTTATTCATTATTAGAATAATTACCTATACATGTTAATATAGTAAAAACCATCCCAAGCGACCACCAAGAGGAAGCATGAAACCATGTACCCCCTACAGCCTCATGCAGTGGGGAAAAGAATATATATAAAACTAGAAACCCAACCATTATCCATTAAAAAATCACAAGTGAGCATACCATCTCTCAAAATCTCATCGATGGGCCTCCCCATCTTCAACACATTCCATAACCTCTAGTTATGTCACCAACACCCATAAGCATATTCCAATGTATCTCTCTATGATAAGAATTAGTTTCTTCCACATCATATGGGACTCCCCACCCAGATAACTCATCATCCATCATAGGATCAGTCATACCATGGTCAAAACAAATATGAGACTCTCTATCCCATATAACTTCATCTATTCTAGGATCATTAAAAAACAGTAGAAACAAATTGGTATAACAAATATGTCAAATAGGCCCTCAAAAAATTTTATTCATCCTTTACATGAAACTGAGCTCTCATGGATAAAAAAGGCACTCAACCTTCTCAAAAAAATGAGAAACTCAGGGCCCAAATACTCTCATTATCACACATTCAGTTATTATTACATCGATATTTAACCCATTCATTATTCATAGGTTCCAAAAATGGGAATCAAAATTTATCGTGCTATAACATGATATCAAAGAAAACATTCACTTAACATTTATTCCATCTTGAAAAAACCTGGAGAGGTACCATTCAAAATGAACACACATTTTTTTATTATAAAAAATAATGAACATGCTTCACATTATTTATCAATTCCATTAATCACATGGAAGCTCATTTTATCAATTAAACATGTTCATTAAATTAGTTTTTTTAACATCATATTACATCATCAAATGAATTACAAACATATGTCTTCTAACATTATTAAGAAAATTAATTATCATTTTAATTATAGATTTATAATCTGTACCAATGGAAACATTCTAAACCAATCATATGAACATTATAACAAATAATAGCATATATATAACACTATTTGAAAAATAATTTGGTAAACTAATGTCATTGAATAAAGAAAAAACATCAACAACATGATATATAAACTAATTTATTTAATCCATTTCAATCATAGTGAGGATAATTCCAATTCCATTAAAATTCACAAAGTATGATCAATTTACAATTTCACAAAAACAAAATAGACGCAATGAATCCAAAAATTCAAAAGAATCAAAATTATTTACCAGAGAACATACCATTGTTACAATTCAATGATTACCTCTCCTACTATAACAATATCCCTATAATGAAACCACTCCACAACCATTCCAACAACCAAAAAAGAAAACCCCATTAGAAAATAAGAGATGATCCTCCCCCACATGTCAAGAATAACATGATGATAATGATACCAAATGAGAAGAACCCACAAGAGATAGAGAAAAAACTCACCTTGGATCCCAAAAAATTAAATAAAGAGTCCCAAAGAATGATCCTCATCAAAGGGATCTCAAAATTATGAAGAGAGTTACCATAGGCCATGGGAAATAAAGACTGAATGGAAGGTTTTGAGAAACACCTAATTGGATGAACCCATTAAAGATGCACTTCACATGGGATTTATATGGATTATAAGCCATTTACATGTCATGAAAATGTAATTGCCAGATCATTATATAAAACACATATCTTAGTAGCCTTTAATAATGAATTAAGACATATTGTAGGTCAGAGTTATTATCTTAAGAGGTTGGGGTTTAATTGAGCACCCAAGAATTTTTTTTAATAAAAAAGATTAATTTTAAATCTCCAATTAATTTAAAAAGGGTATATTTAATCAATATATTTGATCGTTATATGTTCTAATTTTTCAAATGATTTAAAAATGATTTTTTAGTTCTTGAGTATGTAATATTCAATATTAATTAGTCTTTTGAAATCAATTTACTTAATAAAAATATTTTAAAAACACTAATAAATATAAATATTAATGTAATAATTTTTTGAGTTAAAAGAGTTTCAATTTTAAGAAAAAAAATTAAAAAAAACAAGAAAAAATTAAAACAAGAGGTGTAGTCACTAGTTGATACTTTGTTCTACCCACTTGATGATAACCTGCCACTAAGTAGTAAATAAATTAAAAAAAAGTAGATCCACAACCAAGATCCTGTATTATAATAGGTTATAAACTGTACAGTTCATATAAATACTCTTACACTATTATTCATGGGGGTATAAACAAATAGGTCACATAGGGACCTCTACCACTATTATCCATGACAGTAGAGGTTTAACAAGAGTTAATAAAAAATATAAATTATCTTTTAGTTCAACATAAGTTATAATTCTCATGTGATAAAATAGAGCATCCAAACACACATCACAACATGTAAGAATAAAAATACTTAATTGAGAAATCTAAATGTGTAAGGATAGAGATGTTCAATATGTTGAAGTGTAGCTCATGAATATTTGAATTTTTCTGGAAATGTATCTTGATTCAAGTTCTATTGAAATATTTATAATAATAGAGTATCATAGACCCATATGTTATTAATTATAGGGAGTCATTAGATGTAATGGTGTAGTTTATCTTCCTAGTTGAGAAAGGGATATTTTTGAACTTGCAATTGGATTTAGCTTTATGTGTGTGTTCAATAAGCATGATCTCACTACATTCTATTAGATTACTTCACATCCTTGCACATGAGGGAGTCTTCTTCACTTTTATCAGTAGTTGTAGAAAGAATATTCAGATCTTACATCCTCGTACAAAATGTCTAAAAATTATATAAATGTGATTTGTCAAGAATATAAGAGATAATAATTAAAATATTAACAATTATTAACTTCAATAATATATTTTCTATAATTATTTAATTGAAAATTAATTTGTAAAATATTGGTAGTTTTTTAGTCTGGTGGTGTGAATTTGTGGTGAATCAATTTGAAAATTTCTCTATGTTTGGTGGTATCTCCATACAATAGTGTCATAAATTTGGAGATGTCTATTACTTAGCCAAAATTTAATTTTGGTACTGAATTTTCTACCAGTTTGTCATATGATGGGAAATAATTCTTCTGGCGGTAGGTCAAGCTAGCAGAGAGTCCTTTTGGCGATGTCTTACACTTTACCAGAATCTTACTATTGTGGTTTGAAATCCTAAAGGCATGACACTTTGAATGTTTTATATCCTTCTAGTGTCACATACTTTACCAATTTTACAATCTGATGACATTTTGTTTGAAATGGTCTTAAAATTAGAGAAATTTTAATACTGATGGTGAGTAATATACCACAGTGACTCATCTATAGGGGTGTCTCCAGTTCAACAGTGACTCATACTTGGGGAAAATTTTATAACCTATCATATAATATAAGAAACATAAAGAAAACTAATTAATATCACTAGAATATTGATTTTTTGATCATTAAAAGTATGTGTCCAAAAATATTCACCCTTTTTGATGATCACAAATTATAACATCAAAGGTATCACAAATATAAAATGTGACATCAAGGGTAAGATGAAGAAATAAAAATCATGGTATAGCATTCATCATATGTGCAGATGGTATCAAAGATAAATAATAAGTAAATCAATGTAATTATTAATTATCGATGGTAAAATAAGAAAAAAGAAATATAAAATTTTTATATGCTATCAATAATAAATAAGGACAGTAGGTGAATTTAGATAAAGAAGATATTCCATAAGAAATATCTATATGGGAATTCCATAATTTTATCCCCCTATTGTGGTTATAAATAAGAATAAGAGAAGTAATATAAAAGTTTAAATTCAGTAAAATTATAAATAACAAAGAAAGATTCATTAGTAAAGTTGACAAAAGGTAATGCAGAAGTGTCAACCAAAAATGTATTACAAAAAAATAATCCCATAAAAATATAATGTTGAATCCAACATTATCAAGGTTGGGTAGATGGGTTCATTGGTGATTTTCCCTTAGCTTTGGCTTTCTCTTGATCTGAAGAAATAGGATCTAAAGAAACTATAGATAAGGTATGTGGAACACCAGTTGGAAGTACAACAATATCCTAGGAGGTCATTGGTCTAGAAAAAGAACTGAAATGATTTTCCTTATAGCCTGTATAAGATGATGAATAAAAAATTTGAATTGGAAAGGTAGAGGTTCTCTTATAACCTTGTTAACTCATGGTCTAAGAGATATCCATAGAGTGATAGGAATGGATTTCTGAGTAACAACTATAGTGCCATGAACATGAAGAAATTTCTTCATGAGGTTGATAGGGTCTATGATGATCTTGAAACCAATATCCATGGAATAGAATAAATTTTACTATTATTCCATAAATAAATTTAGCACTGGAGTCATATCCTTAAACTTCCTTACTTTATCTTTAAATGCCCATGTCACAGGGGTTATTCTAAAACTTTCTTCTAAAAATGATGTTTTCACCCATAGAATGTTTGGGGTAAATCTGGTAGATATAGTATTTGATATATTTAGTTATTTTCTATCATTCATATGTCATATAATGGGAACATGAGGTAATAGCCTTAAGAACATTGTTATTCTTGTATCTTATTTGACTCAATGTTTCCAGGGGTTGACCAGGAATAACACTTGTAGCACTGGCAAAGGCAGTTCTCAATTCTTCTCTGACAGTAAGCTTGATCACCTAAAAATCAAAAAATAGAGGATTAGGGGAAACAAATCTCAATTATGATAGTATTAATATTAAAGACTCTTAATAATCCCAACCAAATAAGATTTAAAATCATATTTCATCACTTTAATTAATGAATTGATAGATTCAATATCATTACTTATCCTTTTATTTTCAATCTCTTTCTCTAGGATGTGATGCATAATTTTAGGTTGAATATGTTGAATAACCTAATAAAATAGATATCTTGCATCATTATAAATAATATTTTCCAATAAGAGAGCTTAATTATACAATCACTTCTCAAAATTAGAAAAAACATGTTACAAAAATCAACTAAGTCACTTCTTGTTACTACATCAATAGGAAAAATATGATCAAAAAGTTCAATTATATGATCTCTAACTAAGGAAAATTTTTATAACATCCCCTAAAATTTATATTGTGATATCATAGATCTCTTAGGATATCCTTCATTATGAACCATAGGTCCACCCTCCTTTTGTGAACACATTACCCCACTTGATAATATATCTCAATCTTCAAACATGTGATCAAACCAATTGTCTAAGGATTTAGAAACAATGTTTCAAATATAATAGGTATAAAGGATACAAATAAAAGGGTAAGATGGATAATAGAAGGTATTGATACATATTGAGTAGTATCATTATGTTCACCAACAGATTGTTCAATAATATCAAGTGAAACGTCTTTATAATCAATATTTTTTTATATTAACAAGTTTCTAGCCATAAAAATTAGGTAGAACTACTACCTAGACGTCAATAAGAGACTCATGAGTATCCATATCTACTAACTTTACATCACTTCCTAACTCATAATAAGGTATATCTCTATTACTTTTCTCAGCCACATGTTTCTCCACAACATCAATAAAAAACATCTATTCCACCACAGAAGATTCATAAAATTCCTGCTCATAACCAACTAAGCTCATTTTAGCTCCATCAACACTTGGAATTTTTTGAAATATTTTCACGGATGGGGAGTTCTCCCGACAAAAAATTTATCTTGCATTTTATTCTTTGTGTCCAATTCTCTAGTAAAATATGGTTTCTCAGCAAAAACACTTGGTGAAGTAAGAATCTCTAGATGCATCTCTACATATATCCAAATTTTTCAAATAGAATAACAAGGGTCAAAATAATCATCATAAACTTCACTATAATGACCATTTTTATCATATCTATTTCCATTATTACTTTTATTTCCATTTCCATTTTCATATTATTCTTTATCATTATACTTTGACCAAATTTTAAATTGATCATCCCCAGAAACATATGTTTCTTATTCATCACTCTTTACAAACATTTCGCTTTTTTAAAGGCTCCTAGGTGTACTAGGAGCTTCATAAATAATTATAGGTGATTTTGGGGATGAATCTAGGTCACTATCCTCATTAATTGAAATATCCATTACCAATTTTTATTCAACAGATTATTATTCTACATCATCTGAGTACTCAATAACCTCATCCCAGTCTAATATCAGATCAAATATATCCCTCGTCCTTTTGGGATAATCCACCAAGTTTAACTCAACATAAAACTTTTCATTATCAACTACCACTATCTATTGTAAGGGATAGAAATAAATTTTATTCCTTAATAGATAGCTCTTGAAATAAAGAGTCCTCTAGAGTATGTAATTGTTTGTTTACTATTAGTAACAGGACCCTTACCCTATAACATGGATGAAATAAATTGTGGCTAGATCAAAGAGTTTGATATCAAATAAAGATTTATCAACTCTAAAAGATGAATTATGAGATATCTATGTATATTGATCTGGTGTACTCTATTTATAAGACTTGTAAAGTATACATCTTGGTATCATAGTGTATAAAAATCACCCATTCATGGAAAAACCATATGATGAATGAACTTGAACAATAGTTTTCACTCTCTATCAAGTTATGAATATTCTTTCCTTCTAGATATTCAATAGCTTTTCAGTTTATTTAATGAGTATTGATAAATTTGGAAGTATTTATCCTCTAGAACATATCATTGTTAATCATCAAAAATAACTTCATGAGGAACTGTTAAGAATTAAAACCAATCACTTTCACAAAATAGGACACTATGAACATTGATTCTTGATATTAAGTAGCTTCCATATTATAATATATCGAACTCAAAAAACTGATAGAATTGATGTACTATCCATAGATAGAACGAAATCTCATTTGAAGAGAACTTGTTTAACCATCCTTGGATCTGTAGAACATTTAGTATTGGAGACTTACTTGAAAGCAAAAACTTTGATTCCAATTCCTTATCAAGTACAAAAACAAGATTTACAAGCCATGTATGAATATCTTCAATTGCAGCAACATCACTTGGCTTTCCTTTTCGATTATAAATAGGATGAAACTTATATGGTTAAGATTTAGAGGGATAATTCATTATTGACTTGAAGATCAGTTCAACAAGCTTCATCAATGGTGAAATTTGGAAAATTTGGATGGTGAAGGGTTGTATTAGTCTCAAAAGAGAAATATGGAAGAGTAGAGATGTGTTGGAAATATAAAATGTTTTGTTTCTATCATTTTGGATTTAGGTATTGGAAACATAAAAATTATACTTGAAACAGAATTTAAAATCCGAGAACATATACATATCTAAAGAAAAAAATGGGAAGTTCATATTTTTTAGAAGTATAAAAAATTCTAAATGTCATGATAATAATGGTGTAAAAATCCAATAGTGTGTAAAAAATGATGGAATGACAATCCAGTGGTGAGATAACAACAATGGTGAGACAACTAAAAAGTGTGACAAGTCAATGGTATGTTATACCCAACGGTGTTTCACCTAACGTTGTGTCACACCAATAGTGTGTCATACCAATGGTGTGTCAGCCAAAAATTAAACTCATTCAAATTTAATCATTCCCAATTTATGTTTTCTATAGTTTATTCTCTTAGTATTCAACGACTTAGAAAATATAGTATCTAACTAATTTTTTGTTCCAATAAACTCAAGAGTGATATCACCCTATTAAAAATGGACTTTTAAAAATTGATGTGTTATATTAATGTGATTTTTCCTAAGATGTGATACATGATTCTTAGAAATGAAAAATCACTCATGTTTCCACAATTAATAAAAACATCTTATAATTGATATCCATAGTATAGTAAAGTGTGTTTCATCCACAAAATTTGTGCACAAAAACTATGAGAAGCTATATATTTAGGTTCAGTTGTAGATAAATAAATAAACATTGTTTATTACTACACAATGAAACTATAGAATTTCCACAAAAGTTACATGTTCTAGAGGTAATTTTTCTATCTATTTTTTATCTACAAAAATATACTTTAGAATAACTCACTAGATGAAATGATTGTCCTACGAGAAGAAATAGTCATAAATTAGTTGTATACTTAGTGTATTTAAAAACTATTTTAATATCATTTTAGTGAAAAAATTTTGTATTTTCTTGAAAATGATCACACACACACATATTAAACCTTATATATGGATAACTAGAATTCATATAGAGAAGAATTCAAATCATACCTCTATAACGGGTTTGATCAAACATTTCCTTTCTTCATCAGGATCTAGCTTACAGGTAGTACCCATAGGATCATCATTACTCTTAGTGTCATCCCAGTTAAATTGTTTTAGAAGATGTTTTGTATATTTACTTCAATTCAAAATAATTCCTTCTTTATTTGGAAAATTATGAAATCCAAGAAAGAATTTTTTGTTACCCATTAATCTAATTTCAAAATCATTTTGTATCATTTTAGAATAATATGTACATAAATAATTTCATGAATACCCAAAAATAATATAATAAATATTTAAATTTACTACTAAAACATCTTTTGAAATTTTTTTTATAAAAATATTTTGGTGAAGTATACCTTTTGAAAAACATTTGGATATAAGAATGTTTTTTAGTATATCATACCAAGATCTAGGTGCCAGTTTCAAACCTTATAAAACTTTTGTTTATTTAAAAAATTGATTTTGGAAATGTGAATTTTGAAAACCAGGATGGTGTTCTATAAAGAAATACTCAACTATAAACCCATTCAGAAAAGAAATCTTGATATCTATTTGATAAATCTTGAATTTTTTATGGGCTTCATAAGAAAGAAGGATTCTTATAGACTCAATTATAGATACATGTGAAAAGGATTCTTCATATTCTATTCATTCTTCATAAATATAAACTCATGCAACAAGTCTATCCTTTTTTCAACATATAGTGCATAACTCATTATCTTTGTTCCTAACCATCCATTTAGTGATAATATTCATAGTTCTTTTAAGTCTATCAAAAACATCCCACACATTGTTTCTTTAAATTTATTTAATTCTTTTTTCATGGATATTACCCCAAATTCATCATTAATGGCTTCATTGATGTAATTGGGTTCTAGTTGAGAAAACAATGCTTGATATTCATCCTGATTTCTAAGAGAAGGTATAGTTTTAGTACTTATATATATATATATATCCTATTACAACATATATGGGGTGTTATATAAAATATTTAATAGCTATAGAGAAATATGGATTTGTTACATCTATTTTTATATTTTCAGTTTCAGGATGTTCTGAAAATTCATCAGAATTAAATGATTTTTCTAACTGTTTAATAATAGAATATAAAGGATTATAATTTAAGTTTTGAGAATAAAAATCACCCTCATGGTATTCTATGGAGGTATTAGGCTCATGTGTATCAGTCTCATCAAATTTAACATGAACCGATTCTTCCACAGTTTTGGTTCTTTTATTAAACACTCTATAGGCTTTGCTGGAGATTGAATAACCAAGGAAAATTTCTTCATCACATTTGAAGCATGTTTTTTTCCAAATTATAGTTACTATTAAGAATAAATACTTTGAACCCAAAAACTCTAAAGTAATTAACCTTAGGATTCTTATTTTTCAAAATTTGGAAACTGGTATTCTTAAGGATAAGTCTACTCAATACTTTATTTATAATGTAGTAAGTTGTATTAACAGCTTCTTCCCAAAAATAAATTGGTATTTCAGAAACATTAAACATGGTCTATGATATATCTTGTGAAGTTCTATTTTTTCTCTCAACAACACCATTCTTCTGAGGGGTCCTAGGAGTAAAGATTATATTAGTGTAACCATTTGTGAGAAAAATATTCATTGTCATTATTTTAAAATCCTAGGCTATAGTCACTTCTTAAGGTCTTAATTCAATGTCCGATAATATTTTCTGTAGACATAAGATACTTGGTAAATTTAGATCAAGCTTTAATTTTGTTAGATATAAATCATACCCAAGTGTAACTAGAGAAATCATCTATAAGAACATGAACATAGGGGATTCCATTCAAGCCATAAACTCTATAATGTCCAAATAAATCAACATGAAAAAAATCAAGAGGTTAAGAAGTTGATACTTCTTTCTATGATCTACAATCAACTTTTTTCTAATTCCATTTTTGGTAGGGGTTACAGGCTTTATCAGTTAGTAAATTGATATTAGGTAGATCCCTAACTAAACCTTTCCTATTAAGCTTTCTAAGTGAGTGAATGTTTCAATTGACTAGTATTATATTCCAATTCTAAGATTTTTTTTAAAAGGCACTTAGTCATGAAACATTATGAGAAATCAATGAATTTAAATCAATATCATAAACATTTTTCTTTCTTGAGGTTGTAAAAATTTAATCATTTTTAGAATAAAATAAATTACAAGCACCATTTCAATATTTGACATAGAATACATCATTCCTTTACTATGAAATATATAGAAGGATATATTTTAAACCATCAAAAAATAAAACCTTTGAAATTATAACCACGTTGTTGTTACTGATTTGGCCAAGGCTGATTAATTTTTCTTTAGCATTGTTACTAAAGGTGACGTGACCACCATCAATGTGAGGACTCGGCCCCCATGTTCCTGGAGGTGGTTCCCTTGAGACATGATGTATCATAATGATCACAATATATTAAATTCACAAAAACACATCGTGTCCCAGGCTACTGAGGATCGTGCAGTTTAGGTTCTAAGAAAACCAGTTGTATTCTGAAACTTCATTGAAGACATTACTGATACCTAAAAAAATTTCATTTAGAACATAGGGTGAGAAAGGTATGCCCAGTAAGGGGTTTGAAAAGAACTTGAAAATAATCTTTCTTTACTGAAAAGAAAATAGTACTCTTGAAAATAAACTTAAACATTGGAAAACTAATTATCATGAAATATAGAAAATTATTAACACAACATCTAATCATGATCAGGGTATGCAGAAATAAACAAAGTGAAAAGCCCTTGGACAATGCTTGTCCAATAATAATATGCTGGTTATGAATGTTTCCTATAAAAAGGCATAAAAATACTACATCAACAAGGAATAATCTGAGTGCACATAACATGACATTCTTATTCAATATTTCCCACATGTAGTAGCATAAAAAATGATGATAAATGGACCCAGTCTATCATTTCTGAAACATAACTTGTCAATTATTTTTAACCATCTTTGCAAACATTAGGCTCTATACCAGGGATATCTTACAAGTCGGAAAATACCATGGTAGGTCACATACTAACACATTAAGAGGAGGGTATAATGCCAGACTGTCTCAAGGCCTCGTGCCAAGACCAAAATCATCTATGTCCAGAAATTTCACCTGAACCGTAACTGTTGTCAGGCCTCGTGCCATGACATTGATTTGTCTCATGAGACCTACTGATGCATCGAGGGGATATAGCGAGCCCCACCCATCACAAAATAATTCCAATACAATCCTCTTATGTCTTAGGGGGATTATGTATCCAAAGCGTCGCATACCACCTTGGATACTCGATTTAATGTGTTGTTATTTGGGGTGTCCCATACTACTCCAAATAATGGGTTATTAAGTTCATTAATTATTATTTTGTGATCATTTTTTAAGGAAAAATACACACAATATGATACGGTAATTACTAAGGAAACACATGCTTGATGACAAATTGGAACGTGCATAATACAGTGTGTTAGATGTTAGAAATGTATACACAATTTATACATAAGGGAAATCTACTGAAAATTCACATGTATCATTTATACAGCATACTGATAAATGGATCTTGATGGAAGTTTATATAGGTACATTCTTTTGAACATATGTAATTATCTACAGGTGCATGGTTTTATTATTTTACAAAGATCATAAAGTCTTGTTTTTGAATCCTTGTAGATATCCCTAGATATTAAACCTACTAAGGATCTCTACTTGGGCCCTTTAAACATTTTCTTCTTAAGTTATTACAAAGGTGAAAAACTCTTTGACACAAATGGAATTGAACATTTGAGCATAAAATGGTGTGGATATTGACAAATATGTGTAAATGTATTCAGAATCATTATTTATACCATATACTTAGTTTTAAAAATTTCTTTTATATAACATATAAAAGTACATATATATATAGTAATAGAATGTGAATATTTGTTAAAATAATGTTTTCACAACCATAAATTTGTACTTTTTTCCCAAGCATGAACTTAATATGTTCTTCATAACATTTAGGCTTTGAAGACCTTAATTCCAAGTAAAAATAATCGTGTTTACTTATACACCCATTTATGCATTCATTACATCCCAACCTTGGAACAAAATATTTTCTTGAATGAATAGATAAAAGAACTTATCTTAAAATATATAGCTCTTGAAAATGAGAACAGAGGGTGTGATAGAGGGTTAGGGGCTTACGAATTATTTTGAAATGCCATTTAAATGTACATGTACACATATATACATATATATGTGTAAAACTTAATCTGCATGTAATTCTAAGGTCTAATTTTTTGTTTTAGTTAGTGTGTCTTTAAAACATGATATCCTTGGAAAATTAAAGATTGTAGACTGTCCCAAAAAGTTCATACATGGAACGTACTATAACCTATATATATGTATATATATATATATATATATAAATGTAAACTTTGATTAGCATGAGAAATAAAAACTGTTAACATCCTAAACCAAATTTAAGATCCACAAAATAGTAAATAAGAACGGAATTTCAGGGTTTACAAAATTGATCAAAATGTTTATATACATATATATATAAACTTTATAAATATATATACTTACATAAAAACCCATTATCACTCCAAATATTTAGAAATCTACATTGAAAAAATTGAAACCTTAAATGTAGAGAGTGTGTAGAGGGTTTTAGTGTTAAAAAAATAGAAAACAAGGTTGTATGCCCGTATATATATAATATATATAATTTTATCAACTTATATAAGACCAGTTCAATGTAAACTAGGATGAAAACCACCCTTAAAATTCTTATTAATATCTAAACAGGAAGTAAATGAGATGTTCAGGGTATTAATATAGATGAATACATCCGTATATACACACACACACACACACACACACACACACACACACACACACATATATAACCTAGTTTTCATAAAAAGAGAAGAGAAAAAAAATAAAACCCCCTTACCTGGAGTTAGAAATGGCTGGAGGAGAGGAGGAGGATGAGGAGGAGGAGAGGCTTGGCTTCAGTAGGCTTCAAGAGAGGAGGAGGTTGTGAAACCATGAGGTTGTTTCATGGTGGAGAGAAGATACTTAATGGAGGAGGGAAACCGACACATGCATGTACTCAAGGTCCTACCACACGACCTTGGTCTGCGCAAAAGTAGGTGAGGGATGGGGGGGAAAGAGGGTAGTCTAGCTGTGGAAGATATGGGAGATGAGAGGGATGAGAGTTGACCACTGGTGTAGCGCGGGGGATAAGGAGAATGGGGAGGAAGAAGAAAAAAGGATTGATGGCTAGGATTTTCCGTGAAATGATCCAATGATCGAGAACAGAAGTGGTGTTTAAATCGGTAGATCGGATGGCCCTGGGAAACAGAATCTTTTAAAAGTGGTCTATGGAAGAGATCATGCGATGTCGCGATCGACGTCTGTGACATAATTGTGCCGCGATCCGACGGTCGAGAAGCACTCCAAGTAAAAAAAACATTACCGCACCTTAGTTAAACATTTTGATATATATATATATATAGTGTATAAAACATATAACTTATGAAGTTAAATATTTACATCTTTCAAAAACAAATATAAATATAAACTCCTTAAATCATTTTCTCTAAAAATGCTTAATATGTATATAAAACATGCTTAAATCATGCTTGAAAGTATCAACATTTTAATTAAAACATTCTTTAAAGTGTAAAACATTCTTTAAATGGTAACCATTATATGTATATAAAACATGCTTTAAAGTGTCAACATTTTAATTAAAATGAAACTAATGGTCATAACACGGTAACCTTTTTAATGGTTACATTTAAACGGTCTACAAAGATAACAGTCACATAGAGGTTCCTATAAATAGTAGTGTGCACCCCCTTTGGGGTAAGTACTTAATCTTTTAGGTCATCTAGGATAGTGATCTTCATTCCTCTATTCCTAAGCACAATGGTGATCATTGCCATCATGATGCTCTACTACGTAGTTGATCTGAAGGAGGTATTATACCTAGCTGGTCATCTGGGTTTCCTTTGGGGTTTCCCGATTTATCTAATAGGTCTTTTAGTGGGGATGTTTGGTAAATAGGTTTCCCTAAGTCTCTTTTAAAAATTCTTTATGAAATAAAAATTGTCTCTTTTTTTAGATTATACATTGTTTATTTATGAGTTTATTAATATTAAAAACATAGTTTATTAAAAAATTATTGAAAAGGCATAAGGTTATGGGGTGTTACATTATCCCCCAGTTACAAGAATTTCATCCTTGAAATTTGATTCACAAACTGGAAAAGAAATTCCTAGATGATTATCATCACCATAATGGGAGATTCTACTCAGTCAACAGAATACCCTGGTTGGTATTCAGTTCCTCTGCTTCACTGGTCCAGATACATCTCGATCAGTACATCTCCAACTATGGCTTATGAATTCTACACTCAGGCTTCCACAGGGAGGCTCGAGCAGTAATAAGCTCAGAGATGTCCAAATGGACACATTCTCTGACGCACCATCGGAATACATCTTGCTCAAGATATTCGATTGGAATGATACAGTTAAACAGAATGAGGTTTAGGATCTGGAACATAAAGGATGCTCTCAGGTTCCCATCGTGGGCAGCCACTAGGAAACATGCTCTGGCAGAAAAATTCTATTCCATAGTGAAATATCGAAGAAGACCCTCGAAGTATCTCCCCCTTCTCCTATGACTGGGGAGTTGGGTAATGGCGATGAAGTGGAAGAATTGGTCATTCCCTTGATAGGAACGAAGTATCTCAGGGCTATTAGACAAGTCGAACATACATTGAAACAATCTTCGTAGTTGGAGGAAATAAGGATTGTCCACAGTGCATGTTCTGATTAAGATATCCTCCAATATTTCATTGGGTAGGGATGAGATATTTGTTTGTTGAGCCATCTGAAAACATATTTGTGAGAAACCATTTTCAATGTTTAGATAAAGTAAAGACATTAATGGGAAAGATAATAATTCAATAAAACATAAGTTCATTACTAAACATCAGTGCCTGAGTTCCCCTAATGATCTACTACACAAACTCCTCACAGAGAAGAAAAACTCCCTATCTCCTCAAACCAAGCACATAGTGAGAATTCATGGTTAAACTCATGGATAAACCTCTGATGTCTCCTAAGTGTGGTATGAGGGGTATGAAGTTGGGATACATCTAAATATACTTTTTTCCTGCAAGACAGTCGGGTGGATTCATCTATTAACATTCTGAAGTCCAACAACTGGCTCCAGAAGCCGTAGATCACGATTTGGAAAAGAGAGGCTGCTCAGAGGTCTCTGGCAGTAGTAGCATCTTAAAAAGTGTCTAGGTCCATAAATCCAACATCCCCACCATCCGTGAACACTCAGAAATGTACCTCAAGGTATCTTCACTGATGTACATAGGAGGATAATTGGCTCATTATCATAAAAAGGTAATCAAATCCTAATCCCCTATGTAACTGAAGCACTCGAGGTGAGTTTGACACATCATACAGGTGTTTGCACGTCATACGGATATGAGCATATTTAAGAAAATTATCTCAGATAGCTAAAGACACAATGGTCTTTTGGGCCTTAGTGGGGAGTGATAGTAGATTTGTAGGAATAATTTCATCTGCCATCTGAATGTTATAATAAAATCACTTAGTAAGGTTCAGTCATAGCTACATATTTCTATTACCTAGTTTTTCCAGAATTGTCTAAACCTATACTCTGATACCAACTGTGAGGACCCATCCCCGAGTGCCTGAATCTGGTGCCCATGAGACATGATGTACCATAATTATGACATTACATTGAATTCAAAAAAACATATCATGTCCCATGCTATTGAGGATCATGAGGTTCAGGTTCTCAGAAAACCAGCTGCATTCTGAATCTTCATTAAATACATGACTGATACCTGAAAATTTTTCATTTAAAACGTAGGGTGATAAAAGCATGCCCAATAAGGGGTATGAAAACAAATTGAAAATAATCTTTCTTTACTAAAAAGAAAATATTACTCTTGAAAATAAACTTAAACATTGGAAAACTAATTATCTTGAAGTAACGAAAACTATTATCACAACATCTAATCATGATCAGAGTATGCAGGAATAAACAAGGTGTAAATACCTTGTACAATACTTATCCAATACTAATATGTTTATTATGAATGTTGCTTATAACGATGAAAAAAATGCTACATCAATGTATAATAATCTAAGTTCACATAACATGACATTCTTACTCAGAATTTCTCACAGGTAGTAGCAAAAAAACTGCTGATAAATGGACCCAGTCTGACATTTCTGAAACATAACTTATCAATACTTTTTAACTATCTACACACACATTAGGCTTTTTTCCAGGGATATCCTACTAGTCAGAAAATTCCATGGTCGGTCACATACTAGCAAATTAAGAGGAGGGTATAATTCCAGACTATGTCAATGCCTCGTGCCAAGACCATAATCATCTATGACCAGAAATTTCACCGGAACCGTAACTTTTTTCAAGCCTCATTCCATGACACTGACTTGTCTGAGGAGACCTACCGATGCATCGAGGGGCTATAGTTAGCCCCACCCATCAAAAAATAAGACCAATAAGATCCTCTTAAGTCTTAGGGTGCTTATGTATCCAAAGCGTCCCATACCACATTGGATACCCAGTTTAAGGTGTTGTTATTTGAGGTATCCCATACCACTCAAAATAACAGGTTATTATGTTCATTAATTATTATTTTGTGATCATATTTTTTCAATAAAAATACAAAAAATATGATATGGAAATTACTAAGGAAACACAAGTTTGATGATAAAATGAAATGTGCATAATATAGAGTGCTAGATGTTAGAAATGTATACACAATTTATACATAAAGGAAATCTTCTGAGAATTCACATGTATCATTTATATTGCATGGTGATAAATGGATTTAGATGCAAGTGTATATAGGTACATGCTTTTGAATTTATGTAATTATCTACAGGTGCATGGTTTTATTATTTTACAAAGATCATAAAGTCTTGGTTTTGAATCCAAGTAGACATCCCTAGATATTAAACCAACTAAGGCTCTCCACTTAGACCCTTTAAACATTTTCTTCTTAAGTTATTACAAAGGTGAAAAATTCATTGACATAAATGGAATTGAACCTTGGGGCATACAATTTTGTGGATATTGAAAAATATGTGTAAATGTATTCAGAATCATTATTTCAACCATATACTTATTTTTCAGAATTACTCTTTTATTACATATACAGGTACGTACATATATATATATAGTAGTTGGGGTCTATCTTAGTGGTAAACAACCCTTTATTATGAATGAAAAATGTAGGTTCAAAACCCATTGGGCACAAGGTACTGTAGCAATACGGTAGTGGACTGTAGCAGCGGCGGCAGGGCACTGTAGCGGCCGCAGTGTACTGTAGCAATAGCGGTACTGTGCAGTACTGTAGTAGTGTGGGTACTGTAGCAGTACTAATTACATAATGGTATTTGGTCCAAAAAAATGGACCTACGAGTCATGTAATGGGATAAATTTCCACTGGGCCTTCGGTCTATGTAATGGGTCTCCCTCTACCCAGTTAAAGAGGTCTTTTCTTTGCTTTAATAATAAATTAGGCTTCGGCCCCAAACTTTAATATATATATATATATATATATTAATAGTTTGTGAATATTTGTAAAAATAATGTTTTCACAACCATAAATTTGAACATTTTTCCCAAGCATGAACTCAGTATGTTCTTTATAAGATTTAGGCTTTGAAGACTTTAATTCTAAGTAAAAATATTCATGTTTACTTATAAACCCATTTATGCATTTTTAAATACAAACCTTGGAAGAAAATATTTTCTTGGAAGAATAGCTAAAAGAACTTCTCTTAAAATATATAGCTCTTGAAAATGAGAACGGAGTATGTGATAAAGGGTTAAGGGCTTAAGACTTAATTTGAAATTTCATTTACATGTACATGTATACATATATACATATATATTTTTAAAACTTAATCTACATGAAATTCTTAGGTTTAATCTTCTTTTTTAGTTAGAGGGTCTTTAAAACATGATATCCTTGGAAAATGAAAGATGGTAGACTGTCCCAACAAGTTCAAACATGGAACGTACTATAACCTATATATTTGTATATATATATTTACATAAATGTAAACTATGATTTTAATGAGAAATAAAAACTGTAAACATCCTAAAAAAAATTTAAGATCCTCAAAACAGTAAATAAGAAATGAATTTCAGGGTTTTCAACATGGATCAAAACCTTTATATACATATGTATACAAACTATATAAATATATATTCTTATGTAAAAATATATTTTCACTCCAAATAATAAGAACTCTCGTCTTAAAAGCATGAATCCATAAATGTATAGAGTGTGTAGATGGTTTTAGGGTTTAAAAAAATAGAAAACAAGGTTGTATTCCCGTATATATATAATCTGTATAATTTTATAGACTTATATAAGACTGGTTAAATTTAAACTGGGATGACAAACATCCTTATAGATCATATTAATCTCTAAAAAGGAGGGAAAGGAGATGGTCAAGGTCTTAGTATAGTTGAAAACATCAGTATACGTACATATATATATATAACCTGGTTTGCATAAAAACAGAAGAGAAAAAAAGAAAATCCCCTTACCTGGAGTTAGAACTGGCTGGAGTAGAGGACGAGGAGTAGGAGGAGAGGTTTGGATTCATAAGGCTTAGGGAGAGGAGGAGGGAGTGTAACTGTGAGGTTGTTTTATGGTGGAGAGAAGATACTTAATGGAGGAGGGAACCCGAAACATGCATGTGCTCATGGTTCTACCATGTGACCTTGGGGTGCGCAAAAGTAGGTGAGGGCTTGGAGGAAAGATGGTAGGCCAGCTGTGGAAGATATGGGAGATGAGAGGGAGGAGAGTTGACCACTGGTGCAGCACATAAGAGAAGGAGAATAAGGAGGAGGAAGAAGAAAGAATGGACTGGATGGATTGTCTACCAAATGATCCAACGACGGAGATCAGAAGCGGTGTATAAATTGGTAGATCAGATGGCCCTGGGAAACTGCGACTTTTAAAAGGGTTCTATGGCCGAGATCGCGTGATGTCGCAATTGACGGCTACGACATAATCGCGCCTTGATCCGACAGTCGATAAGTGCTCCGAGTATAAAAATATTGCCACGCCTTAGTTAAACATTTCGATATATATATAGGTATTAAAACATATAACTTATGAAGTTAAAAATTTGAATCTTTCAAAAAGAAATTTAAATATAAACTTTTTAAATCATTTTCTCTAAACATGATTAATATGTATATAAAACATGCTTAAATCGTGCTTAAAAGTATCAATATTTTAATTAAAACATGCTTTAAAGTGTAAAACATGCTTTAAAAATGCTTTAAATGATATCCTTTATAGGTATATAAAACATGCATTAAAGTGTCAACATTTTAATTAAAAGGAAACTAATGGTCATAAAATGATAACCTTTTTAACGGTCACATTTAAACGGTCCACAAAGATAACGGTCACATAGAGGTTCCTATAAATAGGATTGTGCACCCCCTTTGGGGTAAGCACTTCTTCTTTCAGGTCAGCTAGGATGGTGCTCTTCATTCCTCTATTCCTAAGCACAATGGACATCATTGCTATCGTGATGTTATACTCGGTAGTTGATTCGAAGGAGGTATTTTATGTAGCTGGTCAGTTGGTTTTCCTCTAGGGTTTCCCGATTATTCTAATAGGTCTTTTAGTGGGGATGTTTGGTCAATAGGTTTCCCTAACTCTCTTGTAACATTTCTTTATGGAATAAAAATTATATCTTTATTTTTAGATTTTACATTGTTTATTTATAAGTTTATTAATATTAAAAACATTGTTTATAAAGAAAATATTTATTGCAAAGACATAAGGTTTTGGGGTGTTACAATCAACCTTAATAAGGCTCTTGAAGCATGGATAATATCTAGTTTTATGTCCTGAAAATCCAATATTAATGTATCATAGACTTATACATGGTGTCTAATAATATTTTCCCAACAACTAAAACATTTATACAAGAAATGAACTTAGTAACCCAAACTATTTGGGTCCAGATATGGGTTTCATATAAACATAGTTATGGAATTTTGAAATAAATTTTTTTTAGGTCCTTTATAAAACTAATTTGTAGAATAACAATCCTTTTTTGACTTAGAAACAACATTTTTCTTTGTTACTCTCCTCTATTCAGGTTGATATCCAATTCTAGTAACATATTTAGGTGCAATTTCATTAATTAAAATCTGAGTAAGATTTTATCTTCCATTTTTTAATTTTTATACACATTTATTTAACTCTTCATTTTAAATTTTGAGTTCAGCTACCTATTTGAGATGTTGATAATTTTTCTCTTTCTTAACAAAAATTTTAGATTTACTATTTATAATTAAAGTATGATGCCTTTTGAATTTTTTATATTTATATTTAATTTCATTAAAATTATCTCCCATCATTCTATAATATTGAAAATTTTCATCAAAATACATATCATCATAATTATTTTCATTCTAAAAAAAATTATAAATATCATCATTATGCACACAAAAAATATTAGAAACAGTAGGTACCTCTCTAAATTTTTTCATAAATAACATGTTTGCTCGATCTGAATATTACTTATGTGTTGAATCAGAATCACTAGAGCTATCCTCTAATGCACTCTAGGTGGAATTTATAATTTTTTTATCTTCTGTACTTCTCTTTGTATTTCTTCTTGTATATTAGATTTGGATAGTTTTTTTTACATGCCCTTTAATTTTGTACTCATAGTAGACAACCTCATTCTCATCATTCTTATAGTATTTATTCCAATGCATTTAGTATCATGTTTCCATTTATAATTATGATTCCTCAAAAAATTATTTTTTCTTTATAATTTCTTAAATTTTCTGGCTATTTGAAAAATCTCCTCATCATTGTCTGGAGGTGATTCATTGTCGGTTGAATTGGCGACTTGATCTTTCTAATTTTTCTTTTTTTTTCATTCTGTTTAGATGTAGTAGTCTTTAAGGAAACTGATATTCTTTTAGACTCTTCATATTCTTCTTAGTTGAATTTTAGATATTATTCATAAATCAAAATCTTACCAATCATCTCATTGATTAGCATTTTTCTAATGTCACAAGATTCTGTAATTGACATAGACATACCTCTCTATTTGGTCCTTATTAGGTATTGGATTTCCACAAGAGATCATGGAATTCACAATTTCATTGAACCTGAGGTAAATGTTAGAAATAGGTTCATTAATATTCATCTTAGAATTATCATACATAATAGTATTAGTATTAAGAGTCATCTCCATGACATTAGAATTTTACTCATGTGAGATAAATAATGTTTTGAAAATTTTATATTTTTTATAGATGTAGAAATTATGTAAAATTATTCATATCTTGAATACATTAAAGGAAATTCATTGTTTTAAAATTATTGTTATAATCTATCTTAGTACCTTTAGCTCATATAGCTCTAGCAGTTGTAGGATGTTCGTTTTTATCCTCTAATTCATACCAAATCTCAAAACTCATACTTTCTATATGAATTTTTATTTTTATCTTCCATTGTGGGTAATTAGAATCATTTAAAAGAGAGTTATATTAGTAGAATAAACTTCTTTTCTATTATCTATTTAAATAGATAAATTTAGAAATAACAAAACAATAATATCTTTAAAGTGCAACTGAAATCATAGTTGAAAATATTTGAAAACTATAATAACAAAGAAATAAACCTTTGATACCAAATCTGGGTTGGAGTTATTTTCTCAAAAGGGTAGGGGTGAATTTATCACCCAATAAAAATTTCTATTAAAATGGAAAAATTTGAAATACCCCAATTAATTTAAAAATGGACTAGTTAATCAATATAGTAGATCATTATAAAATTTATTTTTTCAAAAGGTTTCTAAAATATTTTTTGGACCTTGGGTAAGTAATATTCAGTATTAACTATTCCTTTGAAATCAATATACACAATTAAAATATTATAAAAATAATAATAATGATTAACTATCAAGGTATATATTTTTTCTAGGTTAAAACAATTTCAATTTTAAAAGAATAAATAATGTAAACAAAAACAAAAACTGGAAATTTGAAATAAGTGGTTTAGTGTCATGTTTAGATTTATTCCACTCCACTTGGTGATCACCTTCCACTAATAATTTTATATAAAATAAACATGTTGATCCATAATGTTGATCGAGTTTTACAATAGTTTACAAACTGTTGAGATCACACATGACCTCTTCTATTGTTATTAATGGGAGTACAAACAAACAGGTCACATAGGGACCTTTAACACAGTTAGCCATGAGAATAAATTTGTAATAAGAGTTAATAAATGATATCAAGTTTCTTCCAGTTTAACATAGGAGATAGTTTGTAGGTGATAAAACAGACTATGCACACACATTTCTCAATTTGTAAAGAAAATGAACAATCTACAAGTGTAAGGATAGAAATGATCAATTTTTTGAATTTTAGCTAATTAATCTTGGAAAGAATTTTGAAATGAATATTGATTTGAGTTATCCTAAAATAATTGCAATAATAGAGTTTCACAGTCTCCTATGCTCTTGACTGCAGGAAGTCTTTTGATGTAATGATGTAGTTTAGCTTCCTAGTCAAGTGTAGAATATTGATATTCTTACAATTTTATTCAGCTCAGTGAGTGTGTTATGTAAGGGTGAGAACTCATATATCTATCAGTCTAATTTATATCCTTGCACATGAGAGAGTCTTATATTGTTTTATCATTAGTAGTAGCAAGAATATCCAAACCTAGCTTCCCCGTACTGCACATCTGCATCTTAAAATAATGTTCTCCATCAAGCATTTAAGATAAAATCATTAAAATATAAATTTACCTTAACATTAATAATATATCCATTAGAATAAATTAATTCAAAATGAATAAGTAAAATAGTGACAGTGACTTAGTTTGGTGGTGTGAGTTTTGTGGTGACTTGGTCTGATGGTGTCTCAGAGTCTGGCGGTGTCTCCGTACAATGGTGATATAAAGCTATATGTGTCGTGTACATGTCCAAAATTTTATGTTGGTAGTGACTCATCTAGTAGTGAGTCATATTATGGTAGATAATCCATTAGGTGGTAGGTTAGTTTGGGGGTGATTCATTATTGTAGTGTCTCACACTTTACAAAAGTTTTACTCCAGTGGTATGATATCCATATGAAATTTCATCCGGATGGTGTGACATCCTAAAGGTGTCTAATACTTTTCATATTTTTCTCTTGATGTATTATTTCTGAAATTGTCTTATACTTTGCAAAATTTTAATACTAACAGTGATTCATAGACAATGGTGACTCATCTATAGTGGTGTCTCAACTTCCAAAGTGACACATACTTGGGGAAAATGTCATCAACTATCTCAAAATGTAAGATACCTACAGAAAACACAGAACTCATTAATATCTTTAGAATCATGATTTTTTATCATTAAAACAGTGAGGTCAATACCCCCCCCCAATGAACCAAACTATGAACAATCCTTAACAACAAAGGAACTCCACATACAAGTCATTAAAACCACTTACACATTTTGCATTCTCCATGATTATAGTTTTTACCATCTAAACACCTACAAACACACACTAGGCCTCCACTGAGGTCCACAAGCCTTGGAAACACACATATGGTCAGAATACATGAATCTAGGACCTTACAATCAATATTTATGAATACTAAATATCAATGCTTAGATTACTTCACCAGTTATACCTTTATTTAAAGATGTGATACTTTCATTTAAACTATGAAATACATGTTTAATTTGTTAAATCTCTTAGTTTTATATAAGTTACATTAAGTTTCATTCTATCTTAATTATTAACCTAATAACATAGTGTCAGATTTAAATAAATTCTTCATAACATTTTTTAAAGAGTGTAAAAAAAAACAAAGCACATTCCCTGGGATTTTAATGATAGGTGTGCAGTCAAAGGTCCACTCGTCGTATAGACGGGTGATGATTGAGTCGATGCTCAACCAACAATTTATGTGGTGATTACCATTAGTTGCATCTATGATGTAGTCATATCGACTTCATACTATCTATATAGAGATTTAATTCTTTGGAAAACCATATAATGAAGACATTAGAAATATTTTAGGATGTCATTTTTACTTAGGCTCAACTCTAGGGATTTCAATAATCTTCTCTAACCCTAACATGAATGGTAACTAAACTGATCTAGAAAAATAAGCAATTCAATCCCCAAAATAACTAAACCTATTTCTAATACTGAAAAAATAAACCCATGGAAAAAAATATTTAAATATTACATAAATCTCATGATTTAAACAATAAATATCATAATAGTCAAAATACAGGAAGAGAGAAATGTTTAGTGTCATAAATATTATCATTAATAATATCATATTTCACAAATATTGTTAAAGATTATCTATAATCATTCTCCTCTAGACCCTTTATAGAAATATCACATAATGAAATCATCTTTAAAACCTAGGGATTATAAACATAAGAAAGGGGTGACCTTGAATGAGACGTATCATCATGGATAAATTATATATATGAAGGATAATTCTCCTAGGTATGTAACTATTTGGTTATTCCTTTGAGGTGTATCACATGAGGTCTCAATATTAAGTCTCATTAAGAATTTTTAGGAGTAGTAGTTTCTTTGTGTCATTGTAATCCACCTCAATAGAATTATTGTAATAAAAATGGTGGACTATATGAGAAAAATATAAGTAACTTAACAAAATCTCAAAACACCATGTCAAATATTTATAAAACATAACATAGAAATATATGATCACAAGAATACCAATAAGGAACCATAAAACAATAACCTGGATTAAAAAATATCAATAGTCATAAAACATTTGAGCAAGATATAAAAGTATATAATACCTTATAAATAAGGGCTAATTATGAAAACCTAGAATAAAATGATAAAAAAAATGAAATCGTTACACAATTATAATCATATTATTTATTATCATTGTGAATCTAGAAACATTACAACCTATTCAAAAATGACATTGTGAGTATATATGTACAACTTTACACCCCCTTTTGATAACATATTTTATTTTTAACCTAATCACATATAAAATTTATATTATTACTTAATTATATGGTACTCAACCATTATAAACATAAAAACATACTGACATATTTACACATAAAATTCTGAGTAGATTTCAACACCATCACATATTCACTTTATGAATATAGTTCCATTCTTACTTTTTTAAAATAAAAACTATTATTTTAGATTAATTCCATCGCAATCACCCTTTATGAATCTAGTGACTTTATAACCATTTAACAGAATTTTTTTTGAGTAGATCTTAACTCCATCACACTTGTACGTTGTTAACCAAGCTACCGGATAACCTACTCACAAAGAAAAATGTTAGTAGAGCTTAACTCTATCACAATTACCTTTTCTAAACCTACTTATTATCTAACCTATTATCATGTAAAACTAAGAGTATAGATTAACTACACCACACTATCCATTTGTAAACCTAGATACTTTCTATATTGTTCACATAAAATTTATTATCATTAGACATTAGCCTTTACCCAAATTCATAGGGGTAGATATAGGTCTGACCCTTCTCGTAATCCAAAAATTTTTCATCCACATAAAAATAATATACTTTTGACATCATAAAGAACCCATGAAAAAATGTGTTTTATAAAACAATAAAGTGGGAATCATTAAATTTTGATAAGGTACCTAGAGAAATAATATTGGTTTTATAAAAAATATAAAAGTTATGAAATAAAATCATGATCTAAATCAAATGATACTAGAATGTTGATCACCTAAAATAATCACATAATAAAAAAAGTATATTATGAAACATGAAACATTACTCCATTGAATATTGATGATAATGAAAACCAATTCATGGAAAGATATTTTTAAAAATATTTTGAATTTAATGTTGTAAAATTCATAATTAGAATTTTTCTTTTAAGATAACCACTTTTTTATAAAAAAAAATTAATCCTGAAAATGGACTAGGTTGAAAACTATTTTTCCCCCAAAAATAAAATCAATATTTTAAATAATTTGAAATGTTTTACTTTAAAAAATAATCCTTAAAAATGGAAAAATGAAAAATTCATATTGTTTTCAATAATGGTAAGTGAAAATATTTTCAAACACATTTAGTTTTAAAATAATATTTAATAATTAGAAAATTATAAATTCATAAATCTTTCAAAAAGGGATGTGAAAATAATTTAAATTTTTTACTTTTTAGAGAATTATAAATATTGTAGACTTTAAATGGACATAACGCTTTTATAAAATTAAGTGAAAATATATTGATAGTTTTTATCTTTAAAAATTAAATGAGGAGTTGATGATAATTTTTTTAATGGATGGAAAAACCTTTTGATCATTCGGAAATAACATTCTTGAAAAACAACATAATAAATTGGATTAAAAAAATTCCATTAAAATAAATAAAGAGAATAAGAGGATAACTGGAGATTAAATTTTTTCATTAGGAAAATTAAAAAATTGGAAGAAATTAAAAACATGTATATTGAATAAAAATACATAAAATTAAATGTGAATTATTATTAACAAAAATTAATTTTAATAAAATAATTGAATAATCATGGAAGAATAATTTTCATTGAAAAATGGTTTCCCCATGAAAATATTTTTTAAATAAAAAATATAATTATTGTAGTTTAAATAAATATATTTTGAATTGTAATAGTAAAAAAAGTGTGATTGTTACCCAAGAAAAATATTTAAGTCATAAAAACATTTTATAGGCGTTGTATATTTTGAATGAAGCCCAATGAGAGGTATAACATTAAATATAAAAACATCTATCATGAAATCTATGAGGATAATGATAAATAATATAAATAAGGAATTTTCTAAAACATTAAAAAGGAAACCTGGATTATAGCTTAAACTCGGCTCAATTGATTCATACTTGAGATGAATAAATCCTTATGATATAATTAATATATGAAATAAAATTAATTAGAAGCATGAAAATCACATGGTGCTTTATATCTAATGAAGTAAAGAGTGGATTATGAAAAAAATATATATTATTAAATAGTATATACAATAGAGATATATGAAAATTATTCATAAAATTAAAAAATGTCTTAATGAAGAGAAATTAGATTAAATAACCTTACCTTGTTCCCTTTCTTAGCTGGTGACACTCTAACCACATTAACGGCTTTCTTTTTCCTTGAAAATTACCATTAAATTAAAGGTCTTGGGATAAGTATGAGTGAGAAATGGATTGTGTTAATGGGATTTTGTTCTGGGGAGAGCAAAAGGTTAGAGTTTCAAGGAGGAATTCCAAAGGAAGTTGTGTGTTTGAATGGGTGTCCGTGATCCTCTTTGATGAGATAGAACAATGGTATATTTGGCCACACCCATTATATTTTAATAATTCCATGAAACTATTAAATGGTCAGTGGATTTTTATAGAAATTACTGAGTTTTTAGTGTCTTTGGGTTGATAATGTCTCAAAAAATTCTTTCAACACCTTTTTAAACATGTTATAAGGATGTTAATAAATATTTTTACAGTTTACACAATTTCTGTTAAATTAGGTACATAGTTTTTAACAACGTGATTTTATATTTTATTAAAAATATAACATAATCCATGAAACCAAATTTTTGTGTTATAGAACTAAATTTAACATCCATTTAATCTAATTAAAATTATAAATATTATAAAATTAACTTTTAATTTTTATTAGATAATATGTAGAAAACCCTATTTTGTTGAAAAAATAATTTTTGACAATTATGGATTCTTAATTTTATTTTGTATTGATTACTATTTAAATGAGTTCTAAAATAGTTATTTATATTATTATATTCCATATTAGATTATTTTTTAGTGTATTTCAATTTATTTTTTAAGATATAAATTCTTTGGTATTAATTAGATAACAATTTGAAAATTGTTTTGTCAGCAATTTTGTGGTAATTATCATTTATCACAATAATATAAATATAATAAATAAAAATTGAATCATCCATATTATATAATATGAACATTATTATCTCAAATATAATAATAATTTAATCAAATTTTCATTCTATGTGTATGGAAAATAATCTTTAGGTTAGCACATGTAATGCGTAAAAACTCATTTTTATGTTTATTTTTAAGAAAAAAGACTCATGATTAGGATAATGTTATAAATTAAATTGAATCAAATTAAATTAAAATAATAATAATTATTATATAATTATTTATTTAATAACTAGATTAATAAAAAACATAATTTCATAATTTCATAATTAATTAAACAAAACAATTAAAAAATAGTTTTAATTAAAATTCATCATAAATGTTAAAATTGTTGTGTATAGGTTTACAAATTCATCATAGTATTTTAAAATTATTTATAATACTTTATTATATAATATTTCTTTGAAAAAATGTTTTAAAAACATTTAATGTATTCATATAAAAATTAAATTTCATAACATTTATTACATTTATACAATTGGTTTTTTCTCTATTTAACTAATAGTTGATTATTTTAGATTTATACTAAAAATATGACCTTATATGATTCTATTTTATGGGTTTAAAAAATAATTTTTAATTTATTAAATTTCAATTACATATTTTTTAAATTTCTTAGAGAATATATAATATAAAGAAATCAACATTTATTAAAAATATACTTTTCAAAATTAACTCTTTAATTATTTACCATATATAAGTAAAAAATACTAATTATTTACCCATTTAGTGTTTGTTATATCTTTATTTATAATATATTCTTAAGGTGATGTGTTCTTTTGGGGTAGTGTGTGATGAAGTTTATCAAACATATTTTGTATTTTATAGTAAAAAAAATCCCAAGTCGTTACTGGTGTCATGTCAGGTAATCCCTATTATTTATAGTCTCATGTTTCATGTCCCTAATAATATAGCTGTAACTCCCTCTATATAATATACCTTTTTCATTTAGGGAATTATGGGGGCATAAAGTGTAATGTTGGGGGAAAATTTCCCAACCCAACCTTAATTATCCCTTTTATTTTATTTTATTTATTTATTGGTTTTGACCTTGTTCATGAGTTTCATGAGTTTTAGATTTATTTTTTTAATTTTTAGATATTTTTCCTACCATTAAATTTTTAAAATAAACTATTTATGGGAAATCATGAAGCCACCCTTACATAAGTCTGATCCACGTTCAACTTTTTTCTTTCATAGTTTCTTTTCATGGGTACCGCATGGTTAGATATAAGCCATGACGAGCCTAGTATAATCCATGAAATATCCATTATGAATAAGGGTATTGGAAAAATGACTAGTCTATGAAAAGTATTAACTATTCAGTAGGCATGATAAGTGATTTTTAGTTTATAAGAGGTGTTTGCAATTATTGGTGTACTGTTTGATAAAATGTGAAACCAAAAAGTTTAGCATATACAACTCATTAAAAATATGAAATTACACTTCAAGAACTCTTAAATTTGAACCCAAAATACTTTTAATCTCCTAAAAATATTATTTTAAGACTATAAAGATCCCCTCCCATTCATTTTTATCCATATTATTGGTGATTTTATGGATTTATTTTGGGCTTTGATAGTGATATATTGAATTAATTTCATATTTGACATATCCACTCCTCATGTTGTTTAATTTTTTCCCTTAATAATTCCATGGTGAGGACATTTAAATTTATGGTTTGGATTGGGTAAACAATTATTGGGATTTTTAAGGTCCCCCTTATGCTTTTTGATCCCTTATTTTTCTTCTAGATGTGGTTTGACACCATAACCTATGAAAGTGATATACCCAAGGTATGTTTCTCTATGTTTAGGCATTTAAATTTTGAATCACAACTAATTATTAGTTGTTAGTTCTTACATTAGTTGTTTCATAAATTATATTTTGTAAAGGTAGTGTGTTTTGAAAAAATAAAATATTTCTAATTGTACTTATTTGTTTCAAAATAATTTTACACTCGGTTTAAAATTTTAAAAAATATTTAGAAAATCAAAACACAAGAATTATTTTTTATTTCACCCTTGGATCATTTAAATTAATATTTTTATTTAAGAATAAAATTATTTATTTTAAAAAAATTCTATAATGGTTTTTTTTATGGCTAATGGTGTGATTTTATTTTTGATAAGGCGATTAACTACCTAAAAATTTCAAATTTCAAGGATGATTATGTGTTTTAACATTCGAAGGATAAATTTAAATTTTTTTCATAATTTGTATTAGATAGCCTGATTTGATCCTTTCAAAATGGTTTTCCAAATTTAATACCATTAAAACATGCCTCATATTGTATTTTAGAAAATTGAAATGTTATGTGATTATATTACCATAGAGTGGAATGATTATTTTAATTACAGTTCAAGGTGGATAAGAGGGGGATTTTTTATGAATGATATTTAGAGGTGGGGGTGGGAAAACTTTTGAAATGTGTAATTATATTCTTTTTTTAATTGATTTGATCACATCAATTTTTATGTCATGTGTTGAATTTGGTAGCTAGGATGGAGATCATGATTCACCTGTTACACTAGTTTGGTATCATGCTCTTACTAGTGTCCGAGAGTTTGATTTTATCCTCATTATGTGATTTGACCCTTAGTTTCAAGGTTGGGTGACACTGAGTGTTAAGGAATGTTTTTTGAATTACAACCCCATTCTTTTATTTTGGTGGTTATGTAAAGTCATTTAATGATTGTACCCAAATATTTTAGGATTCCAAGAAGATTATGATTATTCTATTTATTGTTTCTATGTGTATTGATGTGCTTTGGTTGCACCTATTTTTATTAAATTTTATATGGATTGTTCTAAAATAATATTCTAACTAATTTTTTATTTTCTTAAACTATACTTCCTCTTTCAATTATTATTTTAAAAATATTCATTTGAAAAAAATGTCTATGTTTGGGTGTAAATACATAATTTTCAGTGGAATGATCTTTTATATTGGCATTTTAAAAAGAAAAAATGTAAAGATTATATTATAAATGTGTTTCAAACTATCATGGAATGATTTCCTATCTAAATGGTTCTATGGGTTGTGGTTCTTGAATACCTAATGAGAATTATTTCTTGATTATATCATATTATAGGTTTAACATGTCTTCTTGGATGTGATATATGATCTTGGTTCCTTTGTTTTAGTTTTCAAATATGGAAAGAGGAGATGTTCCCCTTGCGTATAGAGATGGGTAGTCATGGTTTTGGTCTCATCACTTTTAAATTTAGTATTGTCAATGTTTCAGCCATGTCAGTATCACTTATCAATCTTGATTAATAGTTATTCTATTTGATGTAGGCCCTATGTGATGTTTTTGTTTATTATTAGCTTCTCTTTATTCTCATGGGAGATTTTTTGTTTCTATTTTATTTTAAAAACACTATTTTTCTATGAATGGTTCACTAATATATAGAGTGGAAACTATAAGCCTCAGGGAGTAAACCCATGATTTATTTTTGAAATTGGAAACAATAATTCTCATTATGCAATGTTTGAATACCTTTGAACTTGCTTGCAGTATGGGGTGATCAGGGACCCTACCTAGGTCTTGTTAAGGGCCATCTTAGGTGCCCAGTTTAGGGGTGGCATATGTAAGTTCTTAAAATTTATTTTTTTCTTATACCTGATTTCTCATATTATAATATTTTGTGATCATTAGTTGTTATCTCCCATTTTTAATGTTGCTAATAATATTATCTCAACCATTCATATGTTTCAATTCCCCATATTTTGTAGAAGGGTGTTATGTATGATATATCTAGAAGGGTATTATGTTTATAGATTATTTTTGGAAAATTTTATTAAATGGTTGTTAAATATATTTATTACGCATCTAATGTTCAAATACACAAAACCTATATGTTTCGGGGTTTTAATTATTGTGATATACATTGAATATTCACAGGAATTGAGGCAATATGCATATATCTTAAGCCTTCGTAATCTCACATTATATATCTTCCTTCAAAATGGTATTTTAAAATAAAGACCACTGTTGAATAGTATATACCATTATTCATAATAAAACAATGATAAACATCACCCTTTCTCTACATCAAAAAAAATATATTCTATAAAGTATTCTTCAAAATATTATATTAGTGGTTCCATTAGAATATGATGTTTGTTATTACATGTAGCAGTCCAATATTGTTTCATAATGTTTAGGTAATGAAAGTTTTTCCATGTATAAATGGTTATTTATCATAAATTGAGTTAACTTATCTAATATATTCATATACTTCTAATCACTACCATTGGATTTCTTGATTTTCCATGGAGAGAAATATAAATACTACTAATGGGTATTGCAATAGTTTTTGTTCCTTCTATTAGGCACCATCATGAATAATGTTATCAATTATAAATTATAGTTTACATTTTTTTAAGGTGGTTCCTTGGACAATAAATTAATGTATAGAATTTTTTTAATAATATTGAAAACACATGTCAATAAATCTATAAAAAATTCTAAAATATCATAAATGTATGTTATAGGGTTATACTTTCTAAGAATGCTTTTTTAAATCAATATCCTAATGTTTTTAAAAATTTTCTCCAATATTAAATATAAGACCCTAATTGAAATACCCCATAGCTAGTTTTTATTTTATTACATTGATATAGAATACATAGATTATATCACAAATGATCCAACTTGTTCTTATTGTCATAAAACTAGACACATAGTTGAAAATTTAATTTCATTAAAACATAACATACATCATTTGAAGACCTAGATATTTTATTATTTCTCTTTGAAATTCCATACATCACACATAGTAATCTTCATGGTTTCCTAGGAAAATAAGAATCAAAATAAAGGGATGATCTCATATGCTCAGTAAGGGGTAGTGTAAAATGAATGATATCAGAGTATAAGAAAGGGATGATTAATATTTCATGAATATATAAATCCAATAACACTATAAATGAAAATAATACATTCCTGAATAACATAATGATAAATAAACACATGGATATTAATTAAACTCTATTTTTGATGAAATGCATAAATATGGATGATATAAAAAAATTCCATGGACTTATTTTATTAAATCATATTGTAATTGTTACAGATTGTACCATATACCCAAAATAATTTGTCTCATTATTCTTACTGATTCACCCAGGAAATAAATAATTCTATTCTCCACCTATTACAAATAATATCTAATGTATCCATTATATGAATTGAATTACTAAACAATATCCCACAGAAAACATAGAAACAATATGCAATTTTTAATGTAATGGAATGAAACCTTGTCAATGGAATGATAAAAAATAAGTATTTAAGATAAATTTTATTGTGTATATATATCAATGGTAAATAGTCCTTTCATTATGGTTCATAATGTGACCATGAATAATCCCAATCATATCCCTCAAAGTATCAAACTAGGTGTGATGTTTTCCCCACTAGTTATACACTGAGTGACTATTGAGTTATTAAAAAAAGTCCTTTTTGGGTTATTACACTAACTAACATATGTTTTAGAGCACGTATCTACTTTATTGTATCCAAAATGCGATTTCATTACTTGAAAACCTTATTCTCTTTACCAAAATTTTAGGATGGTTTATGCATATAGACATGTTTGGGAATTTTATGAGATTATAAATGTAGTATAATGATAGGGAATTATGATATATCATTTATGATCTTATATGAATTTTATATAAATTAATCATTATAAGAATTATGATATAAAATACAAGTAAATTGAAATATTGAAAAAAATAATTGTATAGAAGAGGTTAGGAACCCATACCTAGAAATATATCTTATTAAATATTTCTAAGGATATCATATAAACATAAAAGCTTCTTATAGATATAGTTAATAGTCTAAATGAGATATAATTAGTGATTGGTTGATTTTGAGTGGAGAGGAATAGAATAATAGGTGAAATTGAGATTTTTCATATCAGTGAAAAGGGATACATTTCTATGGAAACATAAGTTTTTAAAGGGGTAAAGATGGAAATATATGAAAGTTAGGTGAGTTTGGAAAACATTTTTCTTGAGAAATTTTGTATTTAATATCATACCATTAAATGATATTATATAAGGCTTATTTATCATTTTGGTCATCAAAAATTCATGCTAGTATAATTTACTCCTCTTACCCCCATTATCCTTGATTAATTATTTACCATTTTAATTATTCATTTTATAAAAATATATGTTTCCCCCAATAATAAAATTCATAAATTTATAATAATAATTTAGATTCCATTTATTCTTATTCAATATATAAATATTATAAATTAACTTTTAATTCATAACATATGTCATAGAAGATAATAGTTTTTTTAGAAAAATGAATTTTTATAAATTATGTGTTCTTGTTGTTATTTAATATTAGTAACTAATTAAATGACTGTATTTTTTTATTATATATGTTTCAAAATTTAAAATAATTAATCAAATTTATTTGGATAATATAAATAACACTTAAAAGAATAATTATTTGAAAATAAACCATTTTTATAAAAATACGAGACAAGCACCATAATATAATTTTGATATTTAGAATAAAAAAATTATTTCCATTTTACCAAAATTTCATTTTAAAATTTATAAATATAACATTAAAATATATTTATGTATAAAACTTGTGCTATTGTATTATAATTATGGGGTAATAAAATGTTAATGACTTAATAGTGTTGAAGATATGGTATTTAGCTGTTTTAGATTAGTCTTCAGTATTATAAAAAGAATATAATGATTTAAAACTTATAATATGATTGTGTTTATGTTTATTGATATTTATTTCATGTAATTTGAGTAAGTGATTCTATTGGAATTATAAAGATTCAATAAGGTAAGAAATTATTTAATTATATTGCAAAGGCTCAAAATTTCGTATTGAGATAATTCTATGATTATAAATATATGACATGGATTAATTTGACAATAGAAAAAGGAAAGTTGTATTATATTAATAGAATTTATTAATGATATATAAAATTAAAATATGTTATGTTATAATATCATAATAACAAATTTGTTGATTTTATGTTGAGTTCAAGTGAAAATGATGATAATTTTATCACCTTTCTTATAAATGTTACTAGGTATATTCATGGAATTAGTCATGAGATAAATGATATTGATAAAATTAAGAATATTTCATAGATATTACAAATAATTCACACTACAAAAATTGTGGAACATAATGATGTAAATATTAGGGGATTATCTCTCGATGATATACAGAGTAAATTGGTGACATATAAAATAAATTTAAACCTAGAAAGTTATCTATAACATTAAAGTATGTAATTTGAATTAAATTTATTAGTGTATTTATATATATATATATATATGAAATTTAAATTAAATATGGTGCTAGTGATTACTTTTTTTATGTAAATTTAAGAGTGGTAAAAGAATATTTTAGGGTAAGCTACTAGTAGATTCTTTTTTATGAAATGTTTTAGAACATAACATTTAGGTTCCCAAGAAGTTTTTATATAGAGTATGGTTAGTTCAAATTCATAGAAAAATAATTAATTATGTTCTTTCAAATATGTAACTACAAATATATAAAAGAAAGTGGAAATAATTACATAGTAATGGACCGATAATAAATTAGGAAGAAGTTACAAAATAAGATCCTTTAAATTGTATTGAAACCAATTTGATCTTAGAAAATAATATTATATGATGTATATAAATTATAAATAAAAATCAGTAGTAGAAAATTGTGATCATCTAAAGGGATTTGTTGACCTAAAGGTGGTATTGGGAGGCTATCTTGAGGATGTTTACCTAGAAATAAAGAAAAAATAAGATTATTTTAGTATATATAATAGAATAATCAATTTATGTTGATGATATTAAAGTAAAAAAATTAACACATAGAAAAATTAGTTGAATATCATGAAAATGATTAAGTGAAACCTGAATAAGTAATGAACCACATTTTAAATATTGAGGTATATTAAAATATCATTGATGATTTTAATATATCCATTTGGGAGAATATTTTGAATAGGTTGTATCTATGATTAATATGATTGAGTGTAATATAAAAAAAGGCATGTCAAGGAAGAAGCAATAGTTTGGATAGTTTTTAAATGAAGTATTATAAGGGATGTCTATACAAAGAATAAGAACATTTTATGAAGTGTTGATTAATCAATGATTCAATTTAATTATTAAAAGTTCTCTTGGATATTGGATTAAAACATAAAAACAAAGAAAGAAAATGTGAAGAGAAAATGATACTATATAAAAGTATAATTTAATTAATAATTTAGAACTTATCATTAAGAAAGTAGTTATGAAAAAATAGTACACATATAGAGATATTCAAGAAATATGATTTTTCTATGATAAATATATAATCCTATAGATACATAGGCCACACAATTATATATTGTAATAAAGATGTAAGTTACTAGAAAGAGGAATAAATTGCATACAATCATATAAATATTTAAATATATAATTCATATTATAATAAAACACATTCTATGAATGGTTTTTTAATTTCTCATACATTTGGAATAAATCTTTTCATATTATAAAAATTAGTGAATATTTTTACTATGGAAGAATAACAATAATGTGTTCAAGTCAATACAATTAAAATACATTGATACAATTATGTTACCCATTGTATAAAGAAGAATATTAATTGATGTTTTATGCCCAAGAAAACTATAATGTACCAACATTTTTTGAAACTCATTATATGGTTTCATATACATAGAAGAGCTAAAGATAAAATATAAATCTATTATTAGTGAATAACATAAATCTTTTATATAAAATTGTACAACTGTTTTTTAATAGTGGTTTTTCATCTCACATGATGGGAAGTATCAATCTTATTACGAATGTAATGGGAAGAGTTAATAATACTATTAAATATGTAAAATATTGAGCTCTAGAGATCAAAGGTTGTGCTAAGACTCACTTAGACGTAGAGAAATTGAAAAATACAAAACTTATCTATTTTTTATCCTTCATCATAATTTGTTTAGTGTAAGTCGGTTTTGTGACTTAGTATTGGATGTTTTATTTAACGAAAAAGGCATAAAATCACCTTTTTTTAAGGATTTAGAATAAATTAGAACATATATTTGGTGTATATAAAGTTTAATATTTGTATCCATACTATAAAATAGAAGAAAAATTTATATAACTAGAGACTTGGTCACATTCATTAGTAGAGTATAGAGAATCAATCAATTTTGAAAGATATTATTGAAATTTATTTACTAAAAATGAACAAATACAAGATTTAAGATTCATTATTTATGGTAAGGATGGTGATAAACAATTATTTTCCAAATAATAAGCGGGAATAATGTCGGAAAAATCTTATCCACACTAAAGTTTTTTGTCCAATTGATAAATCTTGATATTATAGTGATAAATATTTCATTTTTTTAATTACTATAGAGAGATGAAATTTTCAATGTTTATATAGTCTAAGAGTGAAGTGTTGGACTATCTAAAAATATTATAAAGAAAATTTGATAATTAAATTAGAATAAGAATAATGATTAATCGATATGATAATGGAATTGAATACACTTTAATTTAAGTTGATATTTTTATGAATAAATATGGATTTAGGAATGTGATAACACTAGTATGGTCACTAAAAAATTATATAATTGTGGAAATAATGAATAATTTTCTAAATAACAAAGAAAAAAAATTATTTATAGAATGACGAATCTCTTACCATTATTGTAATTATTCATTGAAAGTGGAAACGTATACCGAAAATGAAGTTTTTCTCTATCCTAGATGAGAGCAGACACTATATGAAATACTATATGGTTGGATGAAATAATTTAACATCTTATTAAATTTAAAATTAAATTAGTCATTTATAATTAATAGGGAAATAATAGGATTCATGATGATCCAAAATATAAAGGAATATTTTTAGTCTTCTCTTAAATGAGTAAAGCCTAGTTTTTTAGTAAAATTATAAATAAAATAGTAGATATAATTTATTTAATAAAATTTTTAATATTAATTTATATATTATTATAGAAAATTTTACCCTATCTATGTGAATAAATAAGAAGTAATGAATGTGTTTTCAATTGAATTCAATAATTTCCTAATTGATGATAATTTTGAAGAAAAATAAAAGGAATAGCAGGATGATGAAGGGATCAAAACTATGACCTAAAAAAGAATAAGAAGATTTGATTTTGATCTAAGAAGAATTATTAGAGAAAAATATAATCTTATAATGATGTATATAATGACAATAAAAGAGAAAAATACTCTATTTTAGTAGGGACAACAACATTTATTTGATTAGGAAACAAAATTACATTAAATGGTAAAAACCCCAAATAATGAGCTAAACTAAATTGTTAAGAATCAACTTGGGAATGGTTGGATAATCCTAGAATTTATAATGTGACTTTTACCAAATGTATCTTTTGGGAATTTTTTGGGGAACCTGGAAGAGTAGTACAAAATAATGTGAGTCTGTTATAAAGATAGAATGAATAGGTTGAAGTTGTTTATGTTGATGAAACATTTTCTATAGTGCACGAATGTAATCAATAAAACGCATTCTAATAGTGGGTTTTAAAATTAAATCTTGATTTTATCAAATGTATGGGAGGATATAATTTTTTAATGAAGACTTGAAATGATAAGTCCATATTACACAAACAATATTGTTTCATAGAAGAGTTGACAATTCCATGGGTTTTATAATGAAGATGGAATTGTATGGAAAAAATATTGTGTCATGTACTTGTTATGAATAAATGTTCCCATATTTTTGAAAGTTTTAATTTAAGTAATTAGGGGTAGTCCATATCTACTATAAGAAAGTCTCAGATTAACAGAATATAATGGTGACATTTTATGAGGATGATATCATATATGGTAGAAACAATTTCAACTTTTTTGAAATGTTAAAATATTTAGGCTTTTATAATTTGTGATGTTAATGATTGAACAATTTAAAAAATTTATTATGATCAATGTAGAATAAACTTAAGAAAAAACATTCATTACATAAGGGAAGTATTCAAAATAGGTGTTAATAAGTTCATAATGGAAGAATGACAACCAATTTATACTCTAATATAAATTATAATGAAACTTGAAAATCACAAGGAAAATAAGGGATTATACTCTAAATTGTACAAAACAATTATTGGGATTTTAGTGTATCTTACAATTTCAAGTCATGATATATTATGTTTGATATTATTGGTAGCACAATTTCATTATTTTAATAATAGACAACATCACCTAGAGTTATAGAGGATAATGTGGTATATTCATAAAACATTAAAATATTGTTTGGTTTTCAAACAAGGGGACGATCATTTTATTTATTTATTTAGATACAAATTCAACTAGATTTGTTTTGGATAAAAAATAAAAAATTGGAGAACAATTATTAATTTGATGAAATTTTATTTTATGGATAAGTAATAAGTAGGATTTTTTATCCTTGAATATAATAGAGGTAAAATATATTTCAATTAAAAATGCTATTACACAGTTGATGTTGTTAAAATAGTAATTGGATGATCATGTTGAAGAAGATTTATTCAATGATGATTAAATTTTATATAATTATTGTTGTTGAGTTAAAAACCCTGGTACAAAATTCCTTTATAAAAGACATTAACATATGTTACAATTCTATAAATGATAAGGTGGAGTAAAATACTCTGAAATTGAATATTATTGCAACTTAATAACATGTGCAACATATCTCTAAAAAAACACAAATAGAAAATGTGTTTGATAATTATTCATAAAACCTTGGATTTCAATAAATCTAATTACACCATTGGTGTTTGATATCCCATATCCACATGGTACATAATTATTCATTGGGATTTTGTTTTTACATCTAGGAATTTTATTTTTTCTGGTATAAAAAATAAGGGTGACATGATGCCTGGAAAATTAGAAGAAATTCGAAGGCTTTATTAATCAATATGGAAAACATGATATAAAATAACATATAATTTATAGGAATTTTATATGATTTTTAGAAGAATTATTAAATTTGGGGAACTATTTGATTGAAAAATAAAAAGGGAGATAATGTTACAACAAATGGTTGTAATGTTGATTTTTTTATCAAATGTATGTCAGTATATATTCATTTGAGGAAGTTTTATATTTTTTAATAAAGTTGGGATCAGTTTGATAGGGATGGAGATATACTCTATAGGTTGTTTTAATTATAGGAAAAAACATGTTGTTACCAAAAGGTTGACAACATTTATGAATCCTCAGAAAAATTCACTCTATATTAATAATATTGAATTATTAATGGACCTAATGCATGAATCACATTATACAGGATAATGTAGACTAGTATAGAGGGTCTAATGTGTTATCATAGGGACACTATACCCTTATATCATTGTAAGAAATAATGACGGAGATTACAAAAGTACCATACACCCATATAAATGAGGAAAAAATGTGTTTAAGTGCTAATAAATAATATGTAACCCATTATATATTAACATAGAGATAAAAATTTAATAAAAGGAATAGAATACATATTAAATATATATATGGGTAGAGCATACATAGTGAGGCCCAAAAATAAGAAAAACATAATAAATTGTGAAAATTAGAAAATCGATAAATTGTCCTATCATGGTCTTATCTCACATTCTCTAAACAATAAAACAATTATCTATCATTTATTTAGTTGTTGAACTTGTGCTATCCTTTGACTATGAAGTCTTCTTTGACTCTGAAGGTGGTTTGAGTAGGGGGTAAGTAAACCTCAGTGGGAAAACACCAACAATTTTTATAAACACATGTACTATAAGTAATATTTCAAGTTGTTGTACATAGAAAATAAGGAAATAAAATAAATAGATAAAAATTTACCATTGGTATGTAATATGAAACCCGCATTCTCGAATACCTATATTGAATATTGTCATATGTCTCTGATCATATCAATCAATTTCAACAAAATACCCTGGTGAAGTATGACCCACTCATAAATCTCATGTGACACTAGGAATACATGCTATATCATAGGTATGTAATCCATTCCATCATATCAGTATTAGGGATCACCAAATCATGGGTGGAAATCCAAGAATCCCATTATCACCAACCAT
Organism: Viscum album; assembly: GCA_963277665.1. Lineage (NCBI taxonomy): Eukaryota > Viridiplantae > Streptophyta > Magnoliopsida > Santalales > Viscaceae > Viscum > Viscum album. The sequence continues at coordinate 1,827,676,806 of OY728147.1, forward strand.
CTATAGATATTAAGAGGTAATATTGGGAATCTTATGATTGTTAGGAACTATCAAGTCCAAGGAGGTAATCACATGCATCAAATGTCCCCCAAACACTATTGGATCTCTAGAGGTAATCCCATGAATCCTATAATCATCATATTTTTCCTGATCATAGATTTTAATCCTAAGTATTCCACATAACCAGACACTATTGGATCCTAGGAGGTAATTTCATAGATTTCATAACTATCTGGCACCATCGAATCCTAAGTTTTAATTCTAGTCATCCCATTATCATTAGGAACCACCATATCCTATGAGGTAAGCCGAGGTTTCCCATGATCATAAAATAACACAAGATCTTAGAAGGTAATCCTAATAATTGTAGGATGATTAGGAACTTCAAGATCATAACAGGTAATCACATGAATGGCATTAATTCGTTTTAATTATTTTATTTACTCACACTCACACCGAAAAACATTAAATTTATTTTTATTTTTTTATCACTTATTCAACATTTAATATTTTTTCATAAAATCCTAGGATACATCCTAGGAATCCACACTAGTATACATAGTACGAATTAGTTTAGGGATCCCCATGGTCCATTCTCATTAATGGAATATTCATAAACCATGGGGAGGTGTAAATCACATGCAATAGAAATCCAATTCATTTATTCACAATCTTTGGTCAATAATTCATTAGGATAGTGTAATTTCACTTCACATGAAATAAAAAAATATCCATTACATTATGGGATAGTTCAAATACACAAACATTAGGCTCAGAGAAGCCAACATTTCAAGTATTGATCAAATGATTTATTTGAAATGATGAAAATCTATGAATAAGATAAAACTCGTAGAATAGGTTATAAATAGAAAAATTTAGTGTCAGATAGTTAGAAAGAAAATAAAATAGGAAAATTATGGAAACAAAGTGGTATCGTTTCCTATATCACACTTAAAAAAATTATTGGAAAATATAATTGAGATAGAAAATCCCAATTGAAGGATTAAAGATAAATGGAGAGGTCTGATTGTGGTTATGTTTGAACGGGGGAGGTGAAATATGGGGTTCGGGGTGTTAATACTAATAGGGTAATTTATTTCATTTCTAATATTTTATGTCCCCAATGAGGCCATATGATTTATCCATAGTGTTTTCAAAAATGTGCATTAACTATTCAATTCCCACTATCAATAGAAAAACACACCACATGATTAAACCAAATAGTTTAGTAAATCTTAGACCAACCATGAAAATCCAATATGATAAAAATGAATATGTTTATCATGGTTGTATTTGGAAGTAAAAATGGTTTGAATAACCATGCACCGAACCTTTATCATTACATGTATGGGGTGTATTTTTAGTCATAACCATGCATTAATCATTCGCTAACTTTACAACCTAACAAGTACAATCCATTTTAATATTTTCATACTCCTGACTCCCAAAACGCAATAAAAAACTCTAATAGACCATAAACACTGAAACCAATGATAATAAATAGAAAAAAAAGATATATAATAGTTTTAAGCATATATATTCCTTGTTAAAGCCTTAGTTTTTACAACTTTCCCACAATATAGGCATTCATTATAAAGCTTCCTCATATATATCATTGAGATTCATTAGTTAATACCTCTGGACACAAGTAATATATATCAGACTCTCATTACATCATACCATATTAGATATTACAATAATATAACTAAATTCAAAAGAAATGAATCATTATTCTAGGAATAATCTTCTTTCCTAATGGACTACCTAAACCAAATGATGTTAAAATGACCCATCTACCTCAATATCAATGTCATTGGCATAAGTTACATGAGATAGATAAAGATGGTGCGAAAAAAGAAATGATATTTGGAATATATCATTAATAATAGAGAAATACTTTGGATGATCCATCCAGTATACCAAAGTAACAACACTCTTCCATATCCCCATTATACCCTGACACCTGGGTATTAAATTCTATTTCCACTGAACATGATGATCATCCAACCTTATTGAAACTCTTAAAAATAATAGTAAAACATCCATCAATTTGATAGGATGAGGTAAAAAGTTGAAATATAACCTATTCATACTTCAATAAGTCACAAAATAATTCCCAATGAATTATACATGCTCTAATGTCTCTTACATGAGTCTCATGTTAATGATTATTGACTCACAAACTTTCAACTTACAAAATGGTTAATATAATAGCCTCCAGTAAAAGGTTTCAAATTGATAAATCTATAACAAATACATATTTATATTTTTATAAGATAAGTACACTAGATATAATTGGTTATCCTAGGAACACCAAAATCTAACACACATTCCCATAACATTTTCTTTAAGATCTGGATAGTTTTTTTTACTATCAATTTATGTATTGTTGATAGACAATGGTGAACTGTACCTTATTACCAATAAACATCTATAATCACTGTTAAATGAATTATGTAATTTGAATTTTTATTTTAGAAATGAAACTTTGAGGTCTTCCAAGTAGGAATACTGCCTCAAACACACTAAGCCTTCCCATCTCATCAATTGAAAAAGTATTCTAGATTGAGAAGTGACCCGCTATGGGAAATGATTATAAAATAAACCATAATATATTACAGCCTTTAGATTACCAATGTAATATTATCTTTAAATCCAATAAAATGTCATCCCATTTTTACCGTGGAATGGGCCGTGACTGTAATAAACTAGCGTATAACTGGTTCTTGTCCTTCAATTATAGATCGGTGGATCTATATTTTATGAATTCCATGATATCCAACTTCATCATAGGAACCCAATACCACCTATATATGTCACAATATATACTTTTTAATCTTAGTTGTGCCATCCAAATTTAAGAATATGCGTACCTCATCTTCTCCACACACATTCTTGTCGGTGTTAAGAGACTAGTCTGGTGGTGGATCAACAACATATATTAAATCTTTCCTGATCAGATAATCAAAATATAATAGATGGTTCTTATTACCCTATTAAGTATTTATGATTTGTTATATAAGAATATAAGTTCCACTCTACCCTGTTATTTCTGGACATCAAGATGTGTCTTAATAGAATGATCCATCAACATCCACTCAATACTATATTCATATAAAACATAAGTCTCGGTCTTCGAACTCAATTCATATACAAAAATGATCCCTTTCCTAGAGAAATATACCATATCAAAAAAATTACTACAAGTAATAAATCCATATTTTTTTCCAAAGGTAAATGTATTGTGGCGAGGGAACATATTTCTGAATATTGTAATCATTATATACCACAAATGATTTAGCCAAATGGTAGTACCAGTAATATCCAAATTCATCCACAACCTCTTCTAACTATTTATTATGATTTAGGTATTTATACTCATGAATACTAAGGTTCTAAGAACCATAAGCCACTACCTTAATGTATTAGGAATTATCCCATCCCAACTCTTGATGCAACACAATATAAGGAACACTCCTTACTTGGCTCAGGTAAGGTCAAAATTGGAACTATCTTCAATCTCCCAATAATCTCCTAAAAATAACTATGATCGGAATTAGAATAAATAAACATCAACCTATTTTTTCAATCCTAATATTTACATTCCCATAAAGTATAATTTCTGAATAATCCTTTCGTAAGAACTGGAAAACCATAAAAATCTATGAATTTCAGAACTATTTTTGTGTCTTCCCCAATAAACCTATGCTTTAACCCTCTCAGGTTTTATAGGCACACCAGCCTCTAATATAATTTTCCCTAGGAAGGTCAACTAGTATATCTATAAATAACACTTATATATCAAGTCATATATCCAATGCTCCCTTTTTATGTCCAAAATGATCTCAAGGTTCCTAGTGTGATCCTCATCAAACTTGGAGTAAACCAAAATATCATAATTGATTATGATAATGAAATTTTCCAGGAAAGCGTTAAATACATGATTCATCTAGTACCTTAAAAATGATGGTTTATTCATTAAGATGAATGAAATCAAAAAAAAAACTCATACAAATCCAACTTATTTATGAATGTTTTGTGAGGTATATCTGATGGTCGCACCCATAGTTGGTGATAACATTATATAAATTTGATCTTAAATGATATATAATATCGTTTAATATAATCAAATAAATAATCAATATAGGGATGGGATATCAATTAATAACCAACACATAAATTATATTTTTATATTCCACACACATCCTCAAGAATCCATTCACCACCATGGAGAATAAAACATTAAAATACCATGGAAATATACTATGATTTTTAAAACCCTTTCCCACCAAATACTAAAATAGACCCTTTAGGTATTTTATCTTTATAGAATCCATCCTTTATTGTGTAATAGAAATAGTCTCTACACCTTGAATGATTGGTTGGTAACTAAATATATTTTTCTAGTGAAAACCCCAAATACTCTTTAGGAAAACATACTAGAAACTGATTAAATGTGGTAGGGAAACTGTCTTTCATATTCCATCAAGATCCAAAATAAGACTATGAACCTTTATAGTAAACTATCCAACTACTGATGGTCAAGAATTTGACGAGTAACCTACAAATCACATTCCCTTGAATGGAAATAACTAATACCCCCTTGAGACATAATTGAGAACCATTGCTGATATAAATTGATACGGTATTGATATTATACTAATTAATCCATCCCAAGAATCAAGTAGAAACTAACTATCATTCTTTCAAAGAGATCCCTTGGGAATCATTAACAACCAATCATAATGTAACATTCCTTACATTAGTGAATTCTATCTGATTTCACCCCTAATGGAATGTCAATCGACAACAATTCATATAGATAATATATGAATATTCCCTAGACCCTAATAAACTAATAAAATAAGAAATAGTGTGATTATATTTTGTTAAAAAATAATATTCTAATGTTGAATCCACTAAATTTTTTCCTTTCATGAGAGAGGATCTAAAATTCTAATATGAATAATCAATATTAATGGAAAGCTTCTAAATTTTTTCTTGAACATGAGATCTTATCTAAATACCATATGAAGTACTAATATATTAGTTATATTAACCTGGCCTTGGGACTATATTCCCTACACAAAACTAAAAGACCAATATCACACCAAGTACCCACCTTCTATAGAAAATCTGATACAAATAAAGAACCCTATGCCTAACCACATCCTTTTTCTCTAAGAAACCATTGAGTTTTCCTAAATAACCATTATGTGTCCCATCATATAATATGTTTTAAACTCATATAGTGGATATTCATAGTGTGGATAAATGTTTTCGCTCCTAACACACTAAAACATTGAAAGAAACTACATTCATAAGGGGAAATAAATGAATCACCACCTAGGATACCCTTTCCACCACTTCTATGGAATAAACCTTCAAAAACGCTTCATAGAACATAGAAAAAACTATAAGTCCCTATATTATAAGTCACCATCTATGTGTGTCATAATTCTCTAAAGTTCTTCTCAGTAATAAGATCCTTGTTCAGAACTTTTGAAAAATAATATAACTGAAATACATTAACCTGAACTCATATCTCATAACTCATCCAATCCTCATAGTGTCTCACCCTAAATAACTTACCACCATACTGAAAGAGTTAAAAATTTATAATTACATAAATTTATCAATATAATCCATCATTGACATACCACTTTTTGTGAGGTGCACAAAAACTATAGCATTGTTTGGTCATATGGTGTAAAAGAAGAAATAATAAATGAAACGTGTATAGAATTATATACATGAAAAACTCCTGTGAATATATATAAATAGAATAATATCCCACTCCACATTCATTTGACCCTAAAGAATATAGAAAATATACTTTAACCTCCTCTCTATTGGTGTCTCAAAATGATCAAAGATCATCCGAACATACTCCATCTAGAACTCCATCACATGTGGGACACCCTTTATAATAAATAAATAATGGTTTCCATAACTAAAACACTCTTGTCACCATAGATAATATAGGTCAAGCTCTTGGTTCCTCTATCAACATTGACTACATGACTCAAAATAAATCCCCATAGAGATAAATAACAATATACTTCTGTTTTATTACCATATGATATAACACAATCACTAATGGGGGGATTCTCATCAACACCATCATGAAACTCTACCAGTGTTCATCATGGATTCAACCTTCTATAATTACAAACATTTTACTCTGAAAATGTTACTATAGTTTTTTTAATTTGAAATTTTAAGAAAATAATTAACAAATATAACGTCCATATATTCTTTAGATCCAATATCATAATATTCTCAAAGACGAGGCACTCTATATATTACTAATTACCAACACTTGAGGTCAATATCACATTCAATAATATCCACATAATTTATTTTCAACTGGTTTTAATAAGAGTTTTAAAATAAAGGATTCATTTTATAAAATTTATGTTAAATTTTATTAAAAGACTATATTTTTAAATTTTAATTATAATTTTATTTAACTCTATAAAATCCGATATGTCTTTGATTTTTAAAATAAATCCCTTTTATGGGATAAGAGGGAACACCATTACATAAACCCAATATATGTGATACACCAAAAATAGGCATCACAAAAGATCATAATATGATCAACTTGAAAAATAGACCCCCAAAAATCCACACTAAACTATTTATTTAAAAGCAAAGTACATTAACATTCAATCCATATTCTTGATGTTAAGGTTATGATTTTATTACATGATTCCATTATATGTAGCTTCTATGAATTTGAAGACTTCAAAAAATCAATACAAAATATAGAGGATGAGGTATTTAGTCTAGAAAGAGAATATAATGTTATTTTGATATCATATGAATAATTATACATTGATACCCAAAGGATCTCTTATTTTACATCAATTTTTAATTTTATATAATGATGTTTAAGATTAATGTATTGCATCTCATTTTATTCACCCACTTTATCATTTCAAAATTTATGATACAATAATTTAACTCTTTTATTAATCTTTTTGGGAAATGGTAATTCATGGATCACTTTACGATCAAATTTGGAACATAGTCCTTGAATGCATATTTTAATGAAACAATTTATATTTTCCCTCTTTAGCAAGCTCCCAAGTCAATTTTTTCTAACCAGGTTGATGAATTTATGTCTCATGATGACCCAAAACCATAACTAACTTTGCTTCTATTGGCCTAGGAAGCTTACATACCATTCTAGTCCTCATTAGTTTGTGAATATTGGAATAATTATTATTCCAAAAAAAATTCTGACCATTAACTTGATAATTTTCAGAATCAAAGTCATTGTTGTTACTTTTTTTAATCTACATTTTGTATGAAAATATTTCTTTACCTGCACCTATTATCCACAATCTAACAAATCCTAATGATATTTCTAAAAATCATTTTCATCATTAGTTGAAACATCATTATCCCTTTCCTTTAAATCATGGATTTATTATTGGAGATCTTAACATATAATCTGTAACTTTTAATTCCTCCTCTTATTTATTATATTATCTACCCCACATTATCCTTTTTCCGGGATGACAGATTTAAATCCATAAATTGATTTCATGTCACGAACCAACCCGATTCGACCATGAACCGGTCACCTGAGCCGGCCCGCGACATGGCCCGAGGGGCGTTCCTGATCCCCACAGGCTGGCAACTAGTGCTGGGAATCAAAATTAAACAGGTGGGAATGATTTGGCCCAAAAGAAAAAAAACAAAGCGGTGGAAAAATAAATAGAACAAAAGAAAATAAATAAAGAACAACCAACAACGCTACTAACCTGACCATGACCAAAACTCCACGTGACCCCATGGGTCACCCTCCAATACCACAACCAACGTTTCTCAAGAAGAACAACTAAAGCTGGAACCTACAAAAGAACTAAAAACAAGAAAACACTATAGGAGTGAGTATTAAAACTCATTAGGTAGGCCGGAATAATTCTATTCCCAACACAGATACCATTAAACAAAGAATTTATCAATTTCAGGTTTGCACTAAATTATATAAAATCGGTTTTTCACACACGCTTTCATTTTCAAAACAAGTAACAGTCTATTGCCCTTTTTAATTTAAAAACAAGTATAATGGTTGAAGGGAATAAGTGATTTTAATTTCAAAAAATTTATGCGAACAATTTAGAAATTCAATTTCTAGTTTTTAGTAAAAAGGGAAAACCACACAACATGCAACACACACTAAGGGAAATGGAAAAAGTGGCACACTGGGCCATCAACTGAACTAGACCTCTCAATCGTCTGCCACATACAAATAAACACTAAAAGAAACATGGGTCGAACCTAAGAGATCGTTAACAATCCAGAAAATACTATACATCTGACACATCCTGAAGGCATGCCCTAACTCGATGAAATCATAACGCCCATACTACTACCTGGTATAGCCCTACATGGCCTAAGCGAGGGGCCCAATCCCCGTAACAACAATAACTCAATATTCCTATAACAACACAAGATTTTATAAGATATATTATTTTTAATTTCATTCATATCTTCTATTGTACGATACACCAAGATTATCTTGCACTATACGCAACACCGTATTAGCTTGCGGTATATGCAACATTATTCTTGGATCGTGTTACACACAATTTCAAGGTTGTTTGACAGTTGTTATTCTACGCAACATTGAGTGTGTGTGTGTGTGTGTGTATATATATATATATATTCAATTTATAAATGAAATATGGTTGTATTTTGTTATACGAAACATCAAAGGAGTCTTGCACTACACGCAACCCTGATTTGGCTTGCATTACACGCAATCGTGACCTTCCTCGATAGTGTGTGTTGTACGCAATACCGGGTTTCACTAAACAATGATATATTGTTATAATATTATTATGGACTAGTATTTATGAATAGTATTAACTAAATTTTGAATTTTAAAACATTATTATTCATCTTACATATTTTCTAGAACATGGTATGAGAACAAAATAAATTTTTCAGGTAAAATAATCATTTTTAAAAAAATGCAGTTTTGCCGCCTTTTGATGGTGCACCCACTTTAAATCTAGTTTTTGACATGTTTATAAGTTAAATTTGAAAAAATAAAATTGTTCCTTGGATTCAGGATATAAAAATTTAATTTGGATAAAGTTTTGATATTTTTCTGATAACTTTCATATTTTAATGAATATGCAAAACACGCTATATTTTAATTAAAACCCACTTTTTTCATCGTAATAATTTATATGGTTATATTATAATATTGAATTTTTTTAAAGTATAAAAAGAATATATTTTTACCATTTAATATAATGTATTTCATTAGCATTGATTTTACCTTGAATTCGTAGGTTAAATCAATTCAATCTTTTGCAATGTTTTATACAAAAACCCATTTTCTTTCGACAACGGGATTAATTTTAATTTAATTTCTGTAACTTTTGTGTATTGGATTTGGAAAAATAGATCCCATATTTGGAATAAGTGGGTAAAAATTATGTTAATAAGCTACTTTTTATTTTTGGGCATTATGAATAGTAACTACGGTAAATTTTATTTACCATAGTTAAAGGTAAATCGGGTAATTAAGGGTAAATATAAGATTATAAAATTACCCTAACACCTGTCAAAATTCTATTGGATGGCTAAAAGTCGACCCATATCACCTAAGGGTCGGATTGGATTCATTTTATGGACTTTTTACAATAAAAATAATTTAATTATTATTAAAACCAAAGAAAGTGACAACATGTCACTCTCTTAAATCTTATAAGTATATTAATTTTAATTTAGTGATAAACTTCATGAAACTTTGAACATGAAAAGTATCAAGAAATCTAATGAAATTATCCACATCATATGAATTTATTTATAATTTTTAGGGATTAAATAATTATCATTAATTGTAACACAATAGTGATGTAGAAATTGTTTATCTAGTGAAAAATCAAGAATATAGTTTTTATTAAACTAATAGGGACTATAAAAGGCACAAAACCCTGACCAAAACTTATTGGTCATGTAAATTTAAACCATAATCATCCAATGGTAGAATATTTGACCATTTATAGCCTTATAAAAGTGATTATGACACATATATTATTTTATTTTAAATGATGCCAAAGTTGTCACCTTCATAATTTAATAAATATAATAATTTAAATATTGATATTTTAATATGATAAATTCGAGTATAAGTATTATTGTGAAATTTCATAGATATATCTTCATCATAGAATTTTATTTTTAATTTTTATGCAACAAATATGTATATTAAATAATTATACAATAATGTTGTAGTAATTTTTTTATTAAGAGATAAACCAAATAAATGGTTTTAAAAATATAAAATAAATATTATATGAACTATTTAATGTGCTCCAATAATTTTATAGATAATTATGACCTTTTATGAATCTATTAAAGATTTTAGTTCGAACATATCTTCTGTATATATTTTATTTAAATTCAAATAAATTAATAGTGTCAAAATTGACACTATTGTTATTTTATAAAAATAACATATTATAAAATTGTTTAAAAATCACAATAATATTTCAAAATTATAAGTTTAAATTTAGATGGTCTAAAATGTTATAAATTATCCAATTATGGACAATTCACAACAAATAAGTAATTATTTGTTATAATCTAAAATTTAGAATGTTATTACCACAAATAAAATTAATATGATTAAATAAGGATAAATCAAGTTGATAATGTTTAAAATAAATTCCTAACATATATAAATTTTATCCGAGATTTCTTATACGTAAGTATTTACTAGGGTTATTTTTATCATCCATGGACATGTTTTCTAACTGTTTTTTATGTTTGTTTAATGTCCTTTTTACACATTTTTACTTTTACTACATGATATGTAAGGAATATTTCTTTTGTTTATGTTACGAGGTACTTTTTGACTTTTCCGACAAAAGTACGAGAAGAATGTTTTTTCAACTTATACGACATGAAAAGATTTTTAAGATTTTATAAAACCTTATTTTCATGAAGCTTCATCAAAAATATTTCCTGACTATTTTAAACAAAATCTTTTTCTTTTAAAATTTCATGACGTTTTGTGAAAAGAAATTGATTTTGAAGAAGAAAGGATATTTTCCTCAAGAATTCATTTCAAGTGTTTTATCAAAACCATTTTCCATCTAAGATGACATTATTTCATATGTGTATGGTTCAAGTATAATGTCTCTATGATTTACATGGTTTCACTTTTCTTATGATGAAATGATATCCATTTGTTTTATATGGATTATGTTATGATGGGATGATGTTTATGAAACCCATTTTTATTCTTTAGGTTATGATGAATGATTTATGTTTATATTGTGGCACAAGTAAGAATGATTTCATTATGAGATGGGTGGGACCTATATCTCCCTCCAATGCATTGGGTAAATATTTATATCTCATGAGATAGACATGGTTGTAACGGTATGTTAATCCAGTTCAGTGTTACAGGACTGAAACGAGGAGTGAACTCGATTCAGAAAGGGACTTTGTCCACTAAGATGGTCTTGGCAGCACTTCCTTGGCTACTATGGAAATCATAACATGTGATGAATGGTTTCCATAATTACATGTTTTATTCCCATTATATTTTATCATAGTTGATGTTCCATTATGATATATGCCTCACGTACTTCCACGATTTATGTATTTGCTCAAGATTTTGATGTTTAAATTTCATGTTTAAGTTTTTTCTTTCAAATGTTTGTGGATTGTTTAATGTTCTCTATGTTTTTCTTTACTGAGCATTTGAGCTCACCCTTTATATGTTTTCTCTCCCCCAGGATTTAAAGAAAGGTTTTAGGTAAGAAAACAATGGGGAAGATCTTTATGAGAGATTTTGAAGATCATTCACCAAGATTAGAAGCTTATGTTCCAAGTTTACAAAGACACTAAACTATTATTATCCTTGAGTGTATGTTTTTGTTATGTATTAAGTATTACGAAAAAGTAATGTAATGTCCATGTACATTAAGCTTCGGGTCTCTATAGTTGGTATCAGAGGAAAGGTTTAGTTAACCTTTGGAAACTATGATGCAAAAACTTTAGTGAGATCCCTAGAGATGTTTCTATGGTATGTCTAGGGATGTCCCTAAGGTTAAGTATAAGTATAGGTTATAATCCTAGAATTACGGTTATGATCTTGGAATTAAACCTAAGATGTTAGATATTGAAGGTACTCCCCCTTTATTATGCTGTTTTCCTTAGTATGATTTTTGCCTCTCACAGTATTCTTTTTGGGTTTTAGAAAATGGATTGAAATAGGAAGATTCATGATAATGGAGGATATGATGGATAATGGAATGATATTCTTCCTGAGAAACCAAATGAAAGGGGATTTTGAAGTCCAAATTTTTATTATTATGCCTAATCAGAAGTCTCATAATATGATCAATAATCTCAACTTTGGTAAGTTTCCCAACTCAGATAATAAGAGAAAGATTGAGTTTCATGATTATCATAGAGGAAAGAAAGTTCCATTTCCCTCATGTAAGTCATGTGGGAAGAGGCATCAACGAGAATGTTTCAAAGGAACTGGAAGATGATTTGGGTTTGGAAAATAAGGACATAAATCCAGTAAGTGCAAAGGAAAAGGTTCATTTAAGAGAATAGACAAGTATAATGGTATTTACACGACATCAACAATGATTAGATATTTTAAATGTGTAATGTATGGGCATTATGAAAACCAATTCCCTAAGAGAAAATCTCATGAAGAGAATCAGCATGGTCATATGGGTAGTATTTATGTGGATGATGATGAAGAGACTACAAATTAAATATGAGATGAAAGAAATGATGAATCTAAGATAGTAGTTTAAGAAGTATGTTGAATGATTGTATGTTTATCAAGAATAATGTATGGTACTATGAAATAAAGAATCATTAGGATTATTACACTATTGTTTTTACTAATGTATTTGAAAGTATATGTTGAATGGTAATAGTAACCATGAAAGGTTATTCAGATATTTTTGGAAAGAAGATGATATGTGCATAATAAAGGGATAAGGAGAAAATAATATGTTTGATAGTATTCATGAGCTCATGGCTGATAAAATGACAAAGTGATATCGTGATTCGAGTATATAGATTTTATTTGGGATTTTTGTATGTGGAAAGAGTTAACTTTTGACAGAATTCATGTTTTCGCTATGGTTCTATGGTAATTCTTGTTTCAAAAGAATACATGATTAAGGTATTCACATGTTTGGAATGTGACCAAAAAGATATATATTATGATATATGGGGGACAAATGAAGGAATTCACATGCTCGGTATATGAAATTTCTAATAAACAGAAAGAAGTATTTTCGATAAGCCTAATGGTTGGAATGGACATCATATAGTATTGGTTAAGGATATAACTTTTTATTTCTGAAATTTTATGATAGTATAGTTTTAGAAAAAGGATAACTTGCAGGACGGACGACAACTCGTCGTGTCGGACAAGGCTGTGGGAATCGAACCTACAATCGAAGTGTGACTAGCCTTTATCACCTACCACTGGCCTATAAGATGTCCCTAGTTAATAGAAACTAGTTTTATTTTATTAAGCGGTATGATATATGAAGTATAAGTTGATTTTTTGAATCGTATATGATTAACCTCACCATAGATGGACTTATGTATATTTGATAAATTTTGCTAACCTTTTGTTTGAAACAGGTGGAATGACCCGTCATTCTATCACATGACCTGTTAACACTTCATGAATAACAAATTCAATTTCATTTATTTAAGAGATGAAGTGGAAATTGTTCAAAGCATGAACAACAGTGAGATTGTACCAAAATCAAGCAAGTATTTCTTCTAATTCAAAATTTTCAACTTTAGGGAAATGATATTGAAAACCAAAAATGTTGTCCTAGTGCTCTTATATACGATGAATTAGATGGTACCATAGATCCTCACAAATTTATGACTTTGTGATTGTTGTCTTTTTCATAGCCATGTTCTCTACCACTCTCCTTCAGAACATGATGGTTATATTTCTCTTCCATATCCATATTTTCACCTATGTTCTCCTATGTGGAAACCCATAGATTAGTTTATTTGGGTAACCATTACGTTTCATACATTAGTTTTTGAAGATAAGATTTGGTATTCCTTTTTACGATGTGGGTTTCAATTAAAGAAACTTTCAAGTAGAAAACCATTTATAACCCCGATGAATTTTGAGGGCGAAATTCATTTTAAGGGGGGTAGAATGTAACAACCCGAGATTTTATAAGATATATTATTTTTAATTTCTTTCATATATTCTATTGTACGATACACCAAGATTATCTTGCACTATACGAAACACCGTATTAGCTTGCGATATACACAACATTATTCTTGGATCGTGTTACACACAATTTCATGTTTATTTGATAGTTTTTATTCTACGCAACATTGAGTGTGTGTGTGTGTGTGTGTGTTTATATATATATATATATATATTCAATGTATAAATGAAATATGGTTGTATTTTTTTATACGCAACAACAGAGGAATCTTGCACTACACGCAACCCTGATTTGGCTTGCATTACACGCAATCGCGACCTTCCTCGATAGAGTGTGTTATACGCAATACCGGGCTTCGCTAAACAACGATATATTGTTATAATATTATTATGGACTAGCCGTTATGAATAGTATTAACTACATCTTGAATTTTAAACCATTATTATTCATCTTACATATTTTCTAGAACATGGCATGAGAATAAAATAAATTTTTCGGGTAAAATAAGTAGTTTTCAAAAAATACAGTTTTGCCGCCTTTTGATGGAGCACCCACTTTAAATCTGGTTTTTGACATGTTGATAAGTTAAATTTGACAAAATAAAATTCTTCCTTGGAATCAGGATATAAAAATTTAATTTGGATAAAGTTTTGATATTTTTCTGATAACTTTCATATTTTAATTAATAGTAAAAACACGCTATATTTTAATTAATAACAACTTTTTTCATCATAATAATTTATATGGTTAAGTTATAATATTGAATGGTTTTAAAGTATAAATATAATATATTTTTACCATTTAATATAATTTATGTCATTATCATTTATTTTACCTTGAATTCGTAGGTTAAATCAATTCAATCTTTTGCAATGATTTAAACAAAAACCTGTTTTCTATCAACAACGTGATTAATTCTAATTTAATTTCTGAAAATTTTTTGTATTGAATTTGGAAAAATTGATTCCATATTTGGAATCAGTGGATCCAAATTATTTTAATAAACTACTTTTTATTTTTGGGCATTATGAATAGTAACTATGGTAAATTTTATTTACCATATTTAAAGGTAAATCGGGTAATTAAGGGTAAATATAAGATTATAAAATTTTCCTAACACCTTCCAAAATTCTATTGAATGGCTAAAAGTAGACCCATATCACCTAAGGGTTTTATTATATTCATTTAATGGACATTTTACAATAAAAATAATTTAATTATTTTTAAAACCAAAGAAAGTGACAACATGTCACTCTCTTAAATCTTATAAGTATATTGATTTTAATTTAGTGATAAACTTCATGAAAATTCAAACATGAAAAGTATATAGAAATATATTATAATTATCCACATCATATAAATTTATTTATAATTTTTTGGGATTAAATAATTACCATTAATTGTGACACAATAGTGATGCAGAAATTGTTTATCTAGTGAAAAATCAAGAATATAGTTTTTATTAAACTAATAGTGACCCTAAAAGGCACAAAACCCTGACCAAAACTTATTTGTCTTGTAAAGTTAAACCATAATCATCCAATGGTATAATAATTCACCATTTGGAGCCTTATAAAAGCGATTATGACACTTATATTATTTTATTTTAAATGATGCCAAAGTTGTCACCTTAATAATTTAATAAATATAACAATTTAAATATTGTGATTTTAAGATTATAAATTCGAGTAAAAGTTTTATTGTAAAATTTAATAGATTTATATTCATCATAGGATTTTATTTTTAATTTTTATGCAACAAATAAGTATATTAAATAATTATACAAAAATGTTTTAGTAATTATTTTATTAAGAGATAAAATAAATAAATGGTTTTAAAAATAATAAAATAAATATTATATGAACTATTTAATGTTCTAAAATAATTTTATAGATACATATTACCATTTATGAATCTATTAAAGATTTTATTTCGAACATATATTCTGTATATATTTTATTTAAATTCAAATAAATGAATAGTGTCAAAATTGACACTATTGTTATTTTATAAAAATAAAATATTATAAAATTGTTTAAAAATCACAAAAATATTTAAAAATTATAAATTTAAATTTATATGGTTAAATATGTTATAAATTTTCCAATTATGGACAATTCACAACAAATAAGTAATTATTTGTTACAATTTAAAATTTAGAATGTTATTACCACAAATAAAATTAAATTGATTAAATAAGGATAAATCAATTTGATAATGTTTAAAATAAATTCCTAACATGTGTAATTTTTTTTGATGGTATTACAACCCTATCTCATCTAATATTAGTATAGGAGTCTTTTTGGATGATTTTATGTGGGGTTGGGATTTAATATAAACTAATATTTCTTATATTTCTAAAGGTTCCCCTATCCTCCCTTATAAAAGGGCATCTCCTCCCACTTCTCCACACAAAATTTGGAGCCTTGAAGCTCGGACAACCCCTGACCTTTTTCCTTATAAACTTTCCTAGAAACATTATATAGGTCATGGTATTCTTCAAAGACCAAATTTATTACTCTAAGAGGAGGTTTCAAAGAGGCGTGTCAAAGAAGAGGTAATATCTATTACGGATTCTTTCAATTTTATTTCTTCTTCAACATCCTCTTCTTTAGTTTTTTCATTATGAAGTAATAACATAAGTATCCCTCATATACTTATATGTTATTATAAATATTAAAAACCCCCATTTCACCTTCTATCCATCCTACGGAAAATGAAATCACCGCGCGTGCGTACGTACGGAATACCGTCTCCACGCCATGGTGTAATCTGTATTTCCATCAACACCTTACATGGATGGGTATAATGGTGTAAATAATAACTATATATGGTTAACTAAACTTTTCATGACGTTTTGTGAAAAGAAATTGATTTTGAAGAAGAGGATATTTTCCTCAAGAATTCATTTCAAGTGTTTTATCAAAACCATTTTCCATCTAAGATGACATTATTTCATATGTGTATGGTTCAAGTATAAAGTCTCTATGATTTACATGGTTTCACTTTTCTTATGATGGAATTATATCCATTTGTTTCATATGGATTATTTTATGATGGGATGATGTTTATGAAACCCATTTTTATTCTTTGGGTTATGATGAATGATTTATGTTTATATTGTGGCACAAGTAAGAATGATTTCATTATGAGATGGGTGGGACCTATATCTCCCTCCAATGCATTGGGTAAATATTTATATCTCATGAGATAGACATGGTTGTAATGGTATGTTAATCCAGTTCAGTGTTACAGGACTGAAACGAGGAGTGAACTCGATTCAGAAAGGGACTTTGTCCACTCTGATGGTCTTGGCAGCAATGCCTTGGCTACTATGGAAATCATAACATGTTCTGAATGGTTTCCACAATTACATGTTTTATTCCCATTATATTTTATCATGGTTGATGTTCCATTATGATATATGCCTTACGTAATTCTACAATTTATGTCTTTGCTCATGATTTTGATGTTTAAATTTCATGTTCAAGTTTTTTCTTTCAAATGTTTATGGATTGTTTTATGTTCTCTATGTTTTTCCTTACTGAGCATTTGAGCTCACCCTTTATATGTTTTCTCTCCCCTAGGATTTAAAGAAAGTTTTTAGGTAAGAAAACAATGGGGAAGATCTTTATAGGTGATGTTGAAGATCTTTCACCAAGATTATAAGCTTATGTTACAAGTTTACAAAGACACTAAACTATTATGATCCTTGAGTGTATGTTTTTGTTATGTATTAAGTATTCCGCATGAGTAATGTAATGTCCATGTACATTAAGCTTCGGGTCTCTACAGTGGGTATCAGAGGAAAGGTTTAGTTAACCTTTGGAAACTACGATGAGAAAACTTTAGTGAGATCCCTAGAGATATTTCTAAGGTATGTCTAGGGATGTCTCTATGGTTAAGTATAAGTATAGGTTATAATCCTATAATTACGGTTATGATCTTAGAATTAAACCTAAGATGTTAGATATAGAAGGTACTCCCCCTTTATTATGTTGTTTTCCCTAGTATGATTTTTGCCTCTCATAGTATTCTTTTTTGGTTTTAGAAAATGGATGGAAACAGGAAGATTCACGATAATGGAGGATATGATGGACAATGGAATGATATTATTCATGAGAAAACAAATGAAATGGGATTTGGAAGTCCAAACATTGTTATTATTCCTAATCAGCAGTCTCATAATATGATCAATAATCTCAACTTTGGTAAGTTTCTGAACTCAGATAATAAGAGAAAGATGAAGTTTCATGATGATCATAGAGGAAAGAAAGTTCCATTTCCCTCATGTAAGTCATGTGGGAAGAGGCATCAAGGAGAATGTTTCAAAGGAACTGGAAGATGATTTGGGTGTGGAAAAGAAGGACACAAAGCCAGTAAGTGCAAAGGAAAAGGTTCAGTTAA
Source organism: Viscum album (assembly GCA_963277665.1). NCBI lineage: Eukaryota > Viridiplantae > Streptophyta > Magnoliopsida > Santalales > Viscaceae > Viscum > Viscum album. Next base: position 1,827,695,438 of record OY728147.1, read on the forward strand.
CAGCATAGACAAGGATAATGGTATTTCCACGACATCAAAAATGATTAGATGTTTTAAATGTGGAATGTATGGGCATTATGAAAAAAAATTCCCTAAGGGAAAATCTCATGAAGAGAATCAGCATGGTCATATGGGTAGTATTTATGTGGGTGATGATGAAGAGACTACAAATTAAATATGAGATGAAAGAAATGATGAAGCTAAGCTAGTTGTTTAAGAAGTAAGTTGAATGATTGTATGTTTATCAAGAATAATGTATGGTACTATGAAATAAAGAATCATCTAAGGATTGTTACACTATTGTTTTTACTAAAGTATTTGAATGTATATGTTGAATGGTACTAGTAACCATGAAAGTTTATTCAGATATTTTTGAAAAGAAGATGATATGTGCATAATTAAGGGATAAGGAGAAAATAATATGTTTTATAGTATTCATGAGATCATGGCTGATAAAATGACAAAGTGATATCATGATTTGAGTATATAGATTTTATTTGGGATTTTTGTATGTGGAAAGAGTTAACTTTTGACAGAATTCATGTTTTCACTATGGTTCTATGGTACTTCATGTTTCAAAAGAAGACATGATTAAGGTATTCACATGTTTGGAATGTGACCAAAAAGATATATATTATGATATATGGGGTAAAATGAAGGAATTCACATGCACAATAGATGAAATTTCTAATAATCAGAAAGAAGTATTTTTGAAAGCCTAATGGTTGGAATGGACATCATATTTTATTGGTTAAGGATATAACTTTTTATTTCTGAAATGTTATGACAGTATAGTTTTAGAAAAATGATAACTTGCAGGACGGACGACAACCCGTCGTGTCGGACCAGGCTGTGGGAATCGAACCTTCAATCGAAGTGTGACTAGCCTTTATCACCTAGCACTGGCCTACAAGATGTCCCTGGTTAATAGAAACTAGTTTTATTTTATTAAGCGGTATGATATATTAAGTATAAGTTCATTTTTGGAATCGTATATGATTAACCTCACCATAGATGGACTTATGTATATTTGATAACTTTTTCTAACCTTTTGTTTGAAATAGGTGGAATGACCCGTAATTCTATCACATGACCTGTTAACACTTCATGAATAACAAATTCAACTTCATTTCTTTAAGAGATGAAGTGGAAATTGTTCAAAGCATGAAAAACAGTGAGATTGTACCAAAATCAAGCAAGTATTTCTTCTAATTCATAATTTTCAACTTTAGGGAAATGATATTGAAAACCAAAAATGTTTTTCTAGTTTTCTTATATCCGATGAATCAGATGGTACCCTAGATCATCACAAATTTATGACTTTGTGATTGTTGTATTTTTCATAGCCATGTTCTCTACCACTCTCCATCAGAACATGATGGTTATATTTCTCTTCCATATCCATATTTTCACCTATGTTCTCCTATGTGGAAACCCAGTGATTAGTTTATTTGGGTAACCATTAAGTTTCATACATTATTTTTTAAAGATAAGTTTTGGTATTCCTTTTTACGATGTGGGTTTCAATTAAAGAAACTTTCAAGTAGAAAACCATTTATAACCCCGACGAATTTCGAGGGAGAAATTCATTTTAAGGGGGTAGAATGTAACAACCCGAGATTTTATAAGATATATTATTTTTAATTTCATTCATATATTCTATTGTACGATACATAAATATTATCTTGTGCTATACGCAACACCGTATTAGCTTGCGGTATACGCAACATTATTCTTGGATCGTGTTACACACAATTTCAAGTTTGTTTGATAGTTTTTATTCTACACAACATTGAGTGTGTGTGTGTGTGTGTGTGTATATATATATATATTCAATGTATAAATGAAATATGGTTGAATTTTTTTATACGCAACAACAAAGAAATCTTGCAATACATGCAACTCTGATTTGGCTTGCATTACACGCAATCGCGACCTTCCTCGATAGAGTGTGTTATACGTAATACTGGGTTTCACTAAACAACGATATATTATTATAATATTATTATGGACTAGAAATTATGAATATTATTAACAACATTTTGAATTTTAAACCATTTTTATTCATCTTACATATTTTCTAGAACATGGTATGAGAAGAAAATAAATTTTTCGGGTAAAATAAGTAGTTTTCAAAAATTCTGTTTTTCCGCCTTTTGATGAATCACCCACTTTAAATATAGGTTTTGACATGATGATAAGTTATATTTTACAAAATAAAATTCTTCCTTGGATTCAGGATATAAAAATTTAATTTGGATAATGTTTTGATATTTTTTTGATAACTTTAATATTTTAATTAATAGTAAAAACACGCTATTTTTTAATTAAAAACAACTTTTTTCATCGTAATAATTTATATGGTTAAGTTATAATATTGAATGGTTTTAAATTATAAATATAATATTTTTTTACCATTTAATATAAGGTATGTCATTAGCATTTTTTTTACCTTGAATTCGTAGGTTAAATCAATTCAATATTTTGTAATGTTTTAAACAAAAACATGTTTTCTTTCAACAACGGGATTAATTCTAATTTAATTTCTGCAAATTTTGTGTATTGAATTTGGAAAAATGGATTCCATATTTGGAATCAGAGGATCCAAATTATTTTAATAAGCTACTTTTTATTTTTGGGCATTATGAATAGTAACTATGGTAAATTTTATTTACCATAGTTAAAGGTAAATCGGGTAATTAAGTGTAAATATAAGATTATAAAATTACCCTAACACCTTCCAAAATTCTATTGGTTGGATAAAAGTAAACCCATATCACCTAAGGGTCTTATTAGATTCATTTTATGGACTTTTAACAATAAAAATAATTTAATTATTATTAAAACCAAAGAAAGTGACAACATGTCACTCTCTTAAATATTATAAGTATTTTAATTTTAATTTAGTGATAAACTTCATGAAACTTCGAACATGAATAGTCTCTAGAAATATAATAAAATTAACTACATCATATGAATTTATTAATAATTTTTAGGGATTAAATAATTATCATTAATTGTTACACAATAGTGATGCCGAAATTGTTTATCTAGTGAAAAATCAAGAATATAGTTTTTATTAAACTAATAGTTACCATAAAAGGCACAAAACCCTGACCAAAACTTATTGGTCATGTAAATGTAAACCATAATCATCCAATGGTAGAATATTTGACCATTTGGATCCTTATAAAAGCGATTATGACACTTATATTATTTTATTTTAAATGATTCCAAAGTTGTCACCTTCATAATTTAATAAATATAACAATTTAAATATTGTGATTTTAAGACTATAAATTCAAGTAAAAGTATTATTGTGAAATTTAATAGATTTATATTAATCATAGGATTTTATTTCTAATTTTTATGCAACAAATAAGTATATTAAATAATTATACAAAAATGTTGTAGTAATTATTTTATTAAGAGATAAAATAAATAAATGGATTTAAAAATAATAAAATAAATATTATATGAACTATTTAATGTTCTCAAATAATTTTATAGATACATATTACCTTTTATGAATCTATTAAAGATTTTAGTTCGAAAATATCTTCTATATATATTTTATTTAAATTCAAATAAATTAATAGTGTCAAAATTGACACTATTGTTATTTTATAAAAATAACATATTATAAAATTGTTTAAAAATCACCAAAATATTTAAAAATTACAAATTTAAATTTATATGGTCTAAAATGTTATAAATTATCCAATTATGAACAATTCACAACAAATAAGTAATTATTTTTTATAATTTAAAATTTTGAATGTTATTACCACAAATAAAATAAAATTGATTAAATAAGGATAAATCAAGTTGATAATGTTTAAAATAAATTCCTAAAATGTCTATTTTTTATGGTATTACAACCCTATATCATCTAATATTCGGATATGAGTCATTTTGGAAGATTTTATGTGGGGTTTGGATTTAATATAAACTAATATTTCTTATATTTCGAAAGGTTCCCCTATCCTCCCTTATAAAAGGGCATCTCCTCCCACTTCTCCTCACTCAATTTGGAGCATTGAAGCTCGGAAAAAACCTGACCATTTCCCTTATAAACTTCCCTAGAAACATTATATAGGTCATGGTATTATTCAAAGACCAATTTTAGTACCCTAAGAGGAGGTTTCAAAGAGGCGTGTCAAAGAAGAGGTAATATCCGTTACCGATTCTTTCAATTTTATTTCTTCTTCAACTTCCTCTTCTTTAGTTTTTTCATTATGAAGTAATAAAATAAGTATCCCTAATATACTTATATGTTATTATAAATATTAAAAAACCCCATTTCACCTTCTATCCATCCTACGGAAAATGAAATCACCGCACGTGCGTACGTACGGAATACCGTCTCCACGCCGTGGTGTAATCTGTTTTTCCATCAACACATTACATGGATGGGTATTATGGTGTAAATAATAACTATATATGGTTATTATAACATCATAATGATTCTGATATATTATACCATCCACTCCAATTCTATTCAATAATTATGGGAACGATATCATCGCTCGTGCGTACGTACGGACTACCGTATCCACGACGCGATGAGATTCACTCTCCATGTTAACCATTCAAGAATGATTATAAAGTATATATAATAATTAATCATGAAATATATTACATAATAATGTTACTATATTTATGTATATATATATATATATGTATGTCATCTACTTAATTCCATTCAACTCAGTAAGGAAACGAAAATAGCGTTCATGCGTACGTACGGACTACCGTCTCCATGAATGATGTATTTCATTCCATTTATCTATCTATTATATATATGTATATTCTGAATATATATTATATAAAAGTCATGTTTTAAATTCTGGATGTAAGTAATCATGATCAAAGTAATTATATGAATAATTACAATTTAAAACACGAACGACAAATGAAATGATTTTACCCAAAACGCTACTTTAACATGAATTTACAAAAGAACGGGTAATATAAAGTCATTACTGAACCATATATGATATAATGACAATGAATATGATTCTTTAATAAGTCAATGACAATATTTAAATCATTATACATGAGGTTTGGATACGTATGAAGCATATCATACCTAAGGTAAGGGATAATTTTTCAAATCTCGTTTTTATTCGAGATTGCTTATACGTAAGTATTTACTGGGGTTATTTTTATCATCCATGTACAAGTTTTCTAAAAGTGTTTTTATGTATGTTTAATGTCCTTTTTACCCATTTTAACTTTTACTACATTTTATGTAAGGAATCATTCTTTTGTTTACGTTACGAGGTACTTTTTGACTTTTTCGACAAAAGTATGAGAAGAATGTTTTTTTAACTTATACGGCATGAAAGGATTTTTACGGTTTTATAAAGCCTTATTTTCATGAAGTTTCCTCAAAATTATTTCATGACTATTTTAAACAAAATATTTTTCTTTTAAAATTTCATGACGTTTTGAGAAAAGAATTTTATTTTGAAGAAGAAAGGATGTTTTCCTCAAGAATTCCTTTCAAGTGTTTTATCAAAACCATTTTCCATATAAGATGACATTATTTCATATGTGTATGGTTCAAGTATAAATTATCTATGATTTACATGGTTTCAATTTTCTTATGATGAAATGATATCCATTTGTTTTATATGGATTATGTTATAATGGGATGATGTTTATGAAACCCATTTTTATTCTTTCGGTTATGATGAATGATTTAAGTTTATGTTGTGGCACAAGTAAGAATGATTTCATTATGAGGTGGGTGGGACCTATATCTCTCCAATGAATTGGGTAAAGATTTATATCTCATGAGATAGACATGGATATAATGGTACGTTAATCTGGTTCAGTGTTACAGGACTGAAACGAGGAGTGAACTCGATTCAGAAAGGGACTTTGTCCTCTAAGATGGTCTTGGAAGCAATGTATTGGCTACTATAGAAAGCATAACATGTGATGAATGGTTTCCACAATTACATCGTTTATTCCCATTATATTTTATCATGGTTTATGTTCCATTATGAAATATGCCTTACGTACTTCCACGATTTATGTCTTTGCTCAAGATTTTGATGTTTAAATTTCATGTTCAATTTTTTGCTTTCAAATGTTTATGGATTGTTTTATGTTCTCTATGTTTTCCATTACTGAGCATTTGATCTCACCCTTTATATTATTTCTCTCCCCCGAGATTTAAAGAAAGTTTTTAGGTAAGAAAACAAAGGGGAATATCTTTATGGGAGATGTTGAAGATCTTTCACCAAGATTAGAAGCTTATGTTCCATGTTTCCAAAGACACTAAACTATTACGATCCTTGAGTGTATGTTTTTGTTATGTATTAAGTATTCCAAAAAAGTAATTTAATTTCCATTTACGTTAAGCTTCGGGTCTCTACAATTCCCCTGGTATGGGGTCACTAGCCAGTGCATTGTCTAAACTAGTGCATCAATCATTCTCAAAAGATTCATTCACTATGCCAGGTTCCCATGTCAACACATATAATAAAAGACGGGTGAATCAACAATGCCAAAAAATCAGTCACAATGCATAAACATCACATACAGCTCACGCAATCAACGCATACCAAAGATCACCCCTGAATGGATTTTCGAAAATAATTTATTTTATTAAAGTGTCAAGCGCGCCTTCACCAATTTTAAAGAAAAACCTCATTTCTCGAGAAAACCCAAAACACTTGTCCAAAAGAAATCAATTATCTTTAAAACTAGAAGTACATTTGAAATTCCATGGATTATGTTTAAAGGAAAAATGGGCATTCTTTCAATACTGGTTGTCCGCTCATCAAGAAAATGTCCCAAGTGTTCGGTATAAAATAAACGGATCTCTTCACACTAAATAATCATTTAAAGTTTTATTATTTAATATTATTTATCATTCATTAAAATTAATAAAAAATCAAGAACTTAATAAATTCTAAATTTAAAGGTGAGTTCAGTGGGGGACCTACCTCATCTCGCTGTCCAAACACAAAGGCGCGACATGCCTCACGCAGGCGTACAAGCAAGCGCAAGCTGATGACAACAATATCGTGGGGCTACCTTGCGAACGTGCTGAAATAAATGCATAAAACCAAAATCACATAATGATGGAATTAAAACAAACCAAACAAACAAAAAACATGAAAGAACCACCTCGACACATTTTTGAAACACGACTCTCACCATCAACATTATTTATTAGGTCACATTAAAAATCCGCAAAGTGTTTACAAAAACCATAGAACACCAAAATAAATCACTAATCACTTTAAAGAGCCAATAAAACTTTTTAAGAAAACATTAGTGCACAACCTGAAAAAAGAGCAAGACACGATGATATCAATATTTAAAAACACGTGTGCCTAACACATTTTCAAAACTAGGCTCGTAGCCTACACACTATTTAATAAATAATTTAAAAGTTTATAAATCTGATTTGAGAAATATACCACATCTTTCAACTCAAAAAACCAACTCGAAAACCGTTATTTCCAAAATACACACCAAACCAACATCACAACTAAACAGTCTTATCAACTCAACTTAAGGCCCAAGCATTTCACGAAATAAAAAAATTTCACAAAATCACCAAATATATTTTTTAACTCATTCAATAGAATTATAAACTCAACAATGGACTAAATATGGGGGTATTATAAAGTTGAAGATCAAATAAGAAAAATAATTTAAAGAATGAAAGTGTCAAAATAACGTATTGGAAATGATAAATTGGGATTCATCTACCTCAATTCAAGTGCAGACATGATGGAACTTCCACGGAAGGTGGAACAATGCTCCGCGAACCAAACAAACAACCCCGGGTGTGATCGGAGTGGGCTTGTCGGACCGGGGGAGTTTCCGGTGAGGTTGGCCAGAGGCGGGGGCTCGCTGGAGGCGCTGGCCGGCGGCAGGCTCTCACCGGAAGGGCTGGTAGGGGCGCCGGAATGGGCCAGAGGTCGGTGGCCGGCGACGGGGGCTCGCTGGAAGCACTGGTCGGTGAGGCGGGCAACGACAAGGGAGGTCGGAAACCGAAGGGGAGCGGTGGAGGCTGGGGGTTGCGCGGTAGCCTGGGGTGCGGTAGAAGGTGATGTTGGAGGTCGCACGGGTAGGCAGGGAGAGCTGCGGATGAGGGGAGCTGCGCGGTCGGGGTCAGGGCGAAGTCCTGCAGCAAGGGCGGCTGGTGCAACGGGAGGCAGGGTGCGGGTCTCCGGCGAGCGCGTAGCACGTAGTGAGGTTGGAAGGAGGCGGCGAGGCTGAGGGCTGGGCAGCGGACACGAGAGATGCTGGAGGGCAAGGGAGGAGGTGAGCTTAAGGGTTTCGGGAAGGGAAAGCAGGGAAGGGGGGGTTGCGGGGCAAGAGAGAGAGGGGGAAAACGGGGTGCTAGGGTTAGAAAAAAAATATATATAATGATAATAATAATAGGTATAATAATAATATTAATAATAATAATGATAATAGTAATAATAATATGATAAAATAAATAAATCAATCAAATCAAATCTTAATAATAATAATGAAGTTTACATAAAATTTTTCTTAAGAAACATTATAATAATAATAATAAGCTCTGTGATAATAATAATAATATCGAATTAATAATAATTTCACAATCCTAATAATTATAATAATAATACGAAAAACCTAATGTTTATAATTATAATACTTTCAAAATAAATTAAAATATTATTATTTAAAACATCGTGCAGACACACGATGACCCGGGCCAAACACACGGCCACCGCTAATGTTGCGGTGTCTGCGCACCGGTGCGAAACCTGCCAACATAATTAAACTTAGAAAATTTCAAACCAGGACCAAGAAAGGAGTAAAATAAGGGCGTATGCGGTCGGGGTGTGACAATTCTCCCCACCACAAACACTTTCTCCCCCCAGAAAGTCACCCAATCGAATGATAGATAAAGGATGAATCCATGCCCGGCTGAAAAACGAAAGAGACCACAATCCAAGAGAATGGGAGACCACGAAAGGGTTATCCCCACCACGGAACTCAATAATTGCAGAAATTCAATCCTCAGTAATACCATCCCGGGAGGGGGGCAATGCGGGAACTCCCAACCGATCCAGACTAACCTCCATGCCACAAGCGAAACAACACCTCCGCCAATCTTGGAGCTCTCGACTCAGACCAATGAAAGCCCAAACACTACAAAAAACTCCGAGTAGAACTTAACCCAAGCGGTAAACTCTAGCATAACTGCAATACTGGACTCCTCCGGAGGCACTTATATCTCCAAACTAACACCACTAATCCAAGATTAACCCACGCAAGGTCCAAACCTACCTTTAAGAAAACGCACGATTTAGAACACCATAAGCAGACAAACGAGACTGTTTGGATTAAAAATGAACATGTTCATCCCATCCTCATGACAACACAATGAACCTAAAACAATGCCAAAAATTTAACAGTGGATGGACAAGAACGGAATGACTTTAAATGTTTCGTTGCCAACATGGAACATGACCCAAACTGAGGCATCACACCCCTAAAAAATCCTGACTGCGCGCGACCTTCACCCCAATACCTATGGCTGGGGATCTGATGGATTAATCATATACTGCCTCATAGTCAGGCACTGGAAACTTCTAGTCATAGTGTCTTCCCCAGATGATGATTCCTGTAAAACTTCTCTAGATGACCTAAACACCTGCAATGATGGTACGTCTTCGGAGGGGTGTGACATGACAGCTTGTATGCCCTAAATGTTCATATTGATGGTACACCATTAGATGGTCCGATGAACTGGAAGTTAGAGCCACTGCAGAGAACTCTTTAGAAACAAAATCACCTAACACACATTGCTCGTCAGATGGGGGACCTTCACGAGTGACTGGATATGGTGGATTTCCAACCATTTACGCTCCAGAGACCAACTTAGCTATGAACACCTCATGAACCAACTCTCAAAAGTGATGCTCCCAAAAAGGGAGGACTCGCTCCATAATCTCTGGATGAAGACCCCTGATGGAGGCATAAGTCTTCATCCAGTCCTGCGACACTACCTCCAGAAAAAGAGATACAAGATCCTTGAAATGGTCAACATACGCTTTCAACATCTGTTGGCCTTGTTGAATGTGCATAAGGTCTTCCCTTTTCTTTGTCTTCACCACTTTATGTGTAAACCATCAGATGAAGACGGATTTATAGACATCCCACGCCATCACAACTTGCATTGATAGTGGCACGAGCAACTCTCATAAGTCCATAGATGGACCTTCAAACATACCCAAAACAACGCGCACTCTGACGGCTTCAAGAGTTCCCAATACCCTGAAGATGCGCTCAACCTCTTCAAGCCACTCCACTGTCTCTAACAAACTCCAATCACCATGAAGGACAGACAACGTCCGAGAAAGACCAAAAACTGGGCATGACTCATTAAAACTCTAGGGACCTTTTTGGGCGGCATTTCTGAACAACGTATAAAACACCAAGCTGAAACTTATATCAATCGAAACAACATAAATAAAACACCCTCATCCAACAATAACCGGCTCAAATCCAAACAAAACAAACAAAACCCCAAATAAAATCCCCTTTTTAGAATCTCATTTTTATTTTAGTTTTCAAAACCACTTTCTTTCAAGACCACCTTCCAAATACCAAAACCACTTTTCCAACCAAAATCACTTTCCAAAACCATTTTCCTCTTTAAAAGCCAATTTTAGAGAACAAGATCAAGCCTTTAATTTAAAACACACCCAGGTAATCCCATGAACCATTGCACATTTATTCATCCACTTTCATTCATACGCACCAACGCGCACTTTTCATGCATCCTCTCACATGTGCAAACGTTCATAAGGAGTACCTGAGGTTTCACCCCAAACCATTCTTGACAAATTTCCAAGTAAACACCGGTCTTCCAAACCAAAGGCTTTCAGTTTTAAAACCCATTTCATAAACTCAAAAGTCATTTAAAAGAAATCAGTCCCATTTTCAAAAACCTTTTTTCATTTCCAAAAATGCACTTACACCAACGGGAATGAAAACAAGACTCAACTTACATCCAACCCCCAGAGTGAGGGACTAGTGGTCACACTTAACCTAGAGACATGGTAGTGGGAAATGCCCCAAGTAAGCGTCAACAACTTGGATGAATTACAACCATGTAACCGGACTCCACATGGGTCACTACTCCATGTGAAATCACGATGTAACATCGGTTTACCCCCATTGTCATCCCTCAATCCGAAACAAACCAGAATGAAACAAAGACTCAATTCTCAAACTATCCCTGGCGACTCGAGGTACAGAATGGGTGAGGGTTCATGAAATTCTTCTCATACCTACCTCTCAAATCCCGATAATCCTAATCTCCATCTACCAGACACCCCAAATAACAAGGGCCTCCTCTGATACCATTTTGTCAAGAACAAACTCGGGTCGACCCTGAACCAGTCACCCGAGCTGGCCCGTGACATGGCTTGAGGGGCGTTCCCGATCCCCATGGGCTGGAAACTAGTGACGGGCATAAAAATTAAAGAGGTGGGAACTATTTGGAACAAAATAAAAAAAACAATGCAGCGGAAAAATAAATAGAAGAAAAGAAAATAAATAAATAACAACCAATAACGCTACTGACCTGACCATGGCCAAAACTCCACGTAACCCCATGGGTCACTCTCCAATACTTCAACCAACGTTGCTCAAGGCGAACAAGTGAAGCTGGAACCTGAAACAGAACTAAATACAAGAAAACACTATAGGCGTGAGTATTAAAACTCAGTAGGTAGGCCCGACTAATTCTATTCTCAATGCACATACTATTAAACAAAAAATTTATCAATTATAGGTTTGCACTAAATTATATAAAATATTGTTCTCACACATGCTTTCATTTTCAAAACAAGTAACAGTCCATTTCCCTTTATAATTTTAAAAAAAGTTTAATGGTTGAAGGGAATAAGTGTTTTTCATTTCAAAACATTTCTGTGAAAAATTTAGAAATTCAATTTCCAATTGTTAGTAAAAAGGGAAAACCACACAACATGCAACACACACTAAGAGAAATGGAAAAAGTGGAGCACTAGACCAGCAACAAAACTAGGCCTCTCAATCGTCCGCCACATACAAATACACACTAAAAGAAACATGGGTCGAACATAGGAGATCATGAAAAATCCAGAACATACTATACATCTGACACATCCTGAAGGCATGCCCTAACTCGATGACGTCATAATGCCCATACTACTACCCGGTATAGCCCGGTATGGCCTAACCGAGGGGCCCAATCCCTATAGTAGCAATAACTCAGTATTCCCCTACTATGGGGCCATTAGCCAGTGCATGGTCTAAACTTGTGCAGCAATCGTTCTTAGAAGATTCACTCACTATGCCAGGTTCCCATGTCAACACATATAATAAAAGAGGGGTGAATAAACAATGCCAAAAAATCAGTCACGATGCAAAAACATCACATACATCTCACTCAATAAACGCACACCAAAGATCACCCCTGAATGGGTTTTCAAAAATAATATATTTTATTAAAGTTCCAAGCGGGCCATCACCAATTTTAAAGCAAAACCTCATTTCTAGAGAAAACCCAAAACACTTGTCCAATAGAAATCAATTATCTTTAAAACTAGAAGTACATTTTAAATTCCATGGATTATGTTTAAAGGCGAAACATGCATTCTTTCAATACTGGATGTTCGCTCGTCAAGAAAATGACCCAAGTGTTCGCTATAAAATAAACGACTATTTTCACACTAAATAATCATTTAAATTATTATTATCTAATATTATTTCACATTCATTAAAATTAATAAAACATCAATAAATTGATAAATTCTAAATTTAATGGTGAGTGTAGTGGGGGACCTACCACGGCTCGATGTCCAAACACAAAGGTGCGACATGCCTCATGCAGGCGTACAAGAAAGCGCAAGCTGATGACAACAATATCATGGGGATACCTTGTAAACGCGCTGAAATAAATGCATAAAACCAAAATCACACAAAGACATACTTTAAACAAACCAAACAAACAAACAAAATGAAAGAACCACCTTGGCACATTTTTGAAACATGCCTCTCACCATCAACATTATTTATTAAGTCACTTTAAAAATCCGCAAAGTATTTAAAAAAACCACAGAACACCAAAATAAATCACTAATCACTTTAAAGAGCCAACATAACTTTTTAAGAAAACATTAGTGCACAACCTGACAAAAGCGCACGACACGATGATATCAATATTTAAAAACACGTGCGCATAACACATTTTCAAAACCAGGCGCGTAGCCTACACACTATATAATAAATATTTTAAAAGTTTATAAATCTGATTTGAGAATTATACCACATCTTTTCACACAAAAAACCAACTCGAAAACCCTTCTTTCCATAATACACACCTAACCAACATCACAACTAAACAGTCTTATCAACTCAACTTAAGGCCCAAGAATTTCATGAAATAATCAAATTTCCCAAAATCACCAAATATATTTTTTTAACTCATTAAATAAAATTATATACTCAACAATGGACTAAATATGGCGGTATTATAAAGTTGCAGATCAAATAAGATAAATAATTTAAAGAATTAAAGTGTCAAAATAACGCATTGGAAAGGATAAACCGGGATCCATCTACCTCAATTCAAGTGTTGACATGAAGAAACTTCCAGGGAAGGTGGAACAACGCTCCAAGAACCAAATGTACAACCCATGGTATGATCGGAGTGGGTTGGTCGGACTGGGGGAGTTGCCGGCGAGGCTGGCCAGAGGTGGGGGCTCGCTGGAGCTCGAATGAAGGCTGCCGGAGGAGGGCCGGGATGCCGGAACGGGCGGCGGAGGCCGCTGGCCGGAGTGGGGGCTCTCTGGAGGTGTTGGCCAGCGGGGGGTCTTGCCAGAAGGGCTGGAAGGGGAACCAGAAGGGGTCGGAGGTCGCTGGCCGACGACGGGGGCTCGCCGGAAGCGCTGGCCGGTGAGGCGGGCAACGGAAAGGGAGGCCAGAAACCGGAGGGGGGAGGTGGAGGTCGGAGGTCACGCGGAAGCTTGGGGTGCAGTAGCAGGTGACACCAGAGATCGTACGGGTAGGTGGGTAGGCCTTAGGACGAGGGGAGCTGCACGGTCGGGGTCAGGGAGGAGTCCTGCAGCAAGGGCGACTACTGCGACGGGAGGCAGGGTGCAGGTCTCTGGTGAGCATGCGGTGCGTAGAAAGGTTGGAAGGAGGTGATGAGGCTGAGGGCTGGGCAGTGGACACGGGAGGTGGCGGATGGCAAGGTAGGAGGCGAGCTTAGGGGTTGCAGGAAGGAAAAGTCAGGTGGGGGATGTGGCGCAAGAGAGAGAGGGGGAAAATGGGGTTCTAGGGTTAGAAAAAAAAATATATATATAATGATGATAATAAAAAGGATAATAATAATATTAATAATAATAATGATAATAATAATAATATGATAGAATAAATAAATAAATCAAATAAAATTTTAATAATAATAATGAACTTTACATTAAATTTTTTTAAGAAACTATATAATAATAATAATAAGCTTTGTGATAATAATAATAATATCGAATTAATAATAATTTAACAATACTAATAATAAAAATAATGATACGACAAACCTAATGTTTATAATTATAATACTATCAAAATAAATTAAAATATTATTAATATTTAAAACATCATGCAGACGCACGATGACCCAGGCCAAACACACGACCACTGCTAATGTTGCGGTGTCCGCACACCGGCACGAAACCCGCCAAAACAACTAAACATTGAAAATTTCAAACCAGGACCTAGAAAGGAGTAAAATAAGGGAATTTGCAGACAGGGTGTGACATTTCACGTCTCAAATATTAGGTGTACACATTTTTTAGAATGTTGAGAAGTTAATTTTAATTCTGAAGCATTCAAATCCTTCTAATAACCAAATACAAATCACTCATATCCTATAAAAATATGCACATCATATCCAAATTTGGAGGATTTTATGAGCAGATCATAGTGATGAAAAAATTTAGATACCAAATTATTAGGGATCTTCTTGTGGAGTTTTTCATTAATCAATATGATTTCTTCATCCCAACCATCACTAGAGAAATAAACTTATCGATTCAAAGATAATATCCTTGTAGTGTCTCGACTAGCCACAATAATAGTGTGTGATATATTTTTAATCTTAGAGGGTCTTTTCAAAGTGAACTCTTTCTGATAATGTTTTTACATAGAATATTCTTCACCAATATTTTTTATTGAAGTATGTTGTATGCTTTTCCCCACTTACATCAATAGAATATGGGCATTACTCCACACACTAGAACAAAAATAAGAAAGAAAAAAAATACTACTTTAATTCCAAAAAAAATTTAATCTCCACCATGAGCAGTTATATAAATATTATATCCATTTACATAATATATATCATTATATTTCTTTGGACCAAAATTAAAAATCTATTGTGAGTGTCCTAGAAAACATTATGTGGAAAAAACATGACCCATGAATCATAGAGAATTTTCTGGTTACAATAGATCTCTTCACCAACCTAAATATATAAAAACATCATTTTTGGTTTTTAAATGTATACTTTATTACATATGTGAGGGGTTTTGGGTTGAAAAAATACAATAGTTCTACTATCTGAGCATTTGTAGAGTGAAACCAGTTTCACTAACATGATGAAAATTAAAGGATTTTTAAAAGAAATAGTTGAGAAAGGGAAATATAAACATTAATATATGGTTGTGGGGGGATTATATTTCAAATAAAATCTTTAATACAATATGAAAAGAGAGAAATATGATCTGATAATGGTTTTTAGAGCCGTAGGATTTCTTGTTACCATGTATTTATCATTTATGAAAAGTATTTTAATGGGGTAGGATTCCATTAGAAAAAAAATTATACAATCGAGTAATCCAAAAGATGAGAAGATTAATATATTAATAAAATTAATTGAGTGCTAAATATTTCTAAAATGAGGAATCAATTTTAGGTTCAACTGGGTTGATGCCTCTGTGAACTCCAATGGTAATAGTGGATGCTTAGGGAACCTTATATGAAATAATGTGACATTAAAGTAAAATGAAATTATTTGGAAGTGAGTGAGAGAATCATGGTTGGATAAATGAGAAAAGGTGTGAGGATGAGAGAACTAAAGGGTCATAATATATTCCTCCCCTTCCAGTGGATGAGGTATCATCATTGCAACTATTTTGATAATGATTGATACATAAAAATTAAATATCATACCTATATACCAAAACAATTTAAAACATTATAGGTGATCATGTGAATGATATTGGAATCTTAAATTCCTATTATGAAACATGAACACAATCCATATTTATTTTATTAATAAGTGATAAAATCCAATAAATCAATAATCCTAAAATCATGTGTATCACTCTTACCAAAAGAATTCCTTTACATAAAAAATTTCCATCCTTGTTAACCTTTAATTTCCTCATGTGTGGGTTAATTAATCAAATTTCCAAGTTACATACCAAGTGCCAAAAATTTCTTATATGTTTTTAATATTTGTGAAATACTAAGTGTAATGAAAGGGATGCTCGGGCAATACATTGTGGTTCTTCAACACATTTTAATCTCTATTGGCCGGATTAGAGTACCGATATACCATAGGCTCCCTACAAATATTCTAGAGGCTTCCAATAATAATCAAGGATCTATGGTGTTACCATGGAAATACTATACCCTCATATAAAATTTAATAATATTATTGTAAATAATAAATGTATAATAAAACCATATAAAAAAGGAAATAAATTTCATTTTAAGGGATAATAAGTAACATTTTACCCACTATATATTAAAATGGATGGTATTAGTGTAAAATAAGGAATAAAAAACATATTAAGATCCCATTTTACTATAGTGTTTTTATTAAGGTCCTAGAAATAAGAAAAATAAAAAAATATAGGAAAAATGAAATATTTGTCTCAAGACTAGCCTCGTCCAATCTCCCATGGTACACAGTAGAAAATTAGAAATAATCAATTATTGTAAATTTTTATATTCCCTATCCTATAAACATGAAGTATTCTTTGGAATAAAAAGTTCATGAGCAAGGTTTTCGTAAAAACACAATAGGACACCACTATCTTTGTCTACAAATATATCCAGTTAGAGTAATAGTGCATCATGATGTGAATATTAAATGAGGAATATAAATAAAAGACAACATAAATCATTGAGTTTTAAGGTGACACCCATGATCAAAAATTAATGCTTTGACCAGTGATTAATGTGTCTGATCATAGTAATTCATGTAAACAACACACATGAGTGAAGTATGACCCACTCAAAAATATCATGTGACAGTATGTACGACACGCAACACCAAGCATGTAAAGGAATATAGAAACCAAAGTCTTTATGATATATTTATAGTTAAATAAAGTCATCCTTTAAAATAGAATATATTACATGAAAAAATAATCTTATCATACATTACAACCAATTTAATGTTTAGTTCTATCTAAAAATAACTTTATGGTAATCTTTTGTAAAGACCCGTAAAATTCAATGGAAATTTTTTCTTAATTTTCTTTGGGATTTTACATGAACGCAGTTTCTGACAGCACTTGATACCGAGGCCCGGTGTGCCCGGAATTTCTATCCGAAGTTTAGCTCGGGTACGTTCAGTGAACGAACGAGCGGGAATTTCTAAATTTTGAAATGATGCTCAGAATCGAATTCCGATGGCACCGATGTAACCGCAGCTCTGGTAATTGCTTAGGAACGCCATTTCCGGAGTTGTGTTTACACGAGAGAAGTTGTTAATTTATGGGGAAGGTAAAATAAAATTTATGCAACAATTTTATTTTTACTTTAAGTGGTTTATGCTTTGGGTGGATGTTGGGTAACTACCCAACATCCCAAGGGAGGTTATGAGGGTGGTGGGGCCCACACGAACCCCACCCCTTCACATTCGTAAACCCCCTCAACCCAGCATTATGAATGAAAACTTGTCATGAATTAATTAAGTGGAATTAATTCAAACTCTTGAAATTCAAAATTTTATGTTATGTTAATAAAATAAGTGATAAAATTATTTTATTTGTGGTTGTAACCTTGTTGTGTGAACTTTGGGAGAGAATCCAAGGAACTTTAGGAACTTCTTCGTCTTCTACGAAGAATGGGAAGAACACATCGGTCTCCGATGAAGAACTGCGAGTTCTCGGAAATCGATTACGCGATTTCATGAACCGTTACACCGTCAACGTCTTCTTTCACAACATCTCTTCCCACGACGAATCCTCGTTCGACGAACCTCCGTTCAATCTCACACGAGGTAGGGGTTATTTTATTTTGTTCGTGAATTCTACCTTGTCGTTCTTCGTGGAAAAACGACCAATTGCTATCGATTAACGAGAGGGGGCCGGACCGCACAAACACGGCCGACCCTCCTCATTTTTTCCATGTTATTGTTCCTAATGTGGTTGGAACAGAAATTGCGCGGTGTCATCGCACCGCGCGGGATCGTGCGACAAGGAATGCGCGGCACCATCGCGTCGCACCGTGAAATTGAACCAAGTCGCGGCGCCGTCGCACCGCGCCGGAGAACCGCAAAAGCACTGTGGCCGGAGAGGGGCCGTGGCGTAGGGGTGCGGCGCCGTCGCGCCGCACCGGACGAATGAAGGCTGTGGCCGGTACCGGGCCGCGGCGGAGCGTGGGAAACGACAGCCAGAAATGGTCTGCCGGCGTCGGAGCAGGATCGGTGGCCGGAAACGGGCCGCCGGTGTCGGAGCAGGGAGGGGACCGGCCGTCACCGGTCTCGTGCTGGCAGAAACCGGCCGACCAGGCAAGGTAAAGCCGGGGGTTCAAACCCATGTCCTGCTAGCTAGCGGCCCCCATTAAGGGGGGTCGTGGTTTCAAAATGCGGGGGGCAGCGACCCCCCCCCCCCCACCCCCCCGCAAACCGAACGGCTCGGCCGTTTGGCCGAGCTAGCTGGCGCCGCACGCCAGTGCGCCGGGCCGCCAGGCCGGGCACCGAGCCAGGCCGGGCCGCCGGACCGGGCTGCGCCCAAGCCGGGCTGGGCCGCGCCCCGCCGGGGCGACCCAGGGGGTCTCGGGTCGGGTCGGTCCTGGCCCGAAACCCCCGTTTTCGGACCCTTTTGGGTCTTTTTCCCATATCTTTTGATACGGACTTCCGAACGACGCCCCATAAGTTGCGATGCAATAATTGGATCGAGATGGTCGTTTTGGTATATTGCACTCAAGGTTTCGGAATACTTTGGGTTCGGCCGAGTTGGTTCATACACGAAACCAATCGGGCCCTCGGAGCGGAAACGCTCATAACTTGAGCTCCGGACGTCCGATTGATGTGTCATCGACTTTGTTGGATTCCTCTTAGTGATACGGATCTTTTGGCTTACTATGCCCAAGGTTTGGACGCAAGTGGAGTATGGTCAGGTTTGTTTTGCCTTAAAAACCAACCAGGCCCCTGGGATGAAAAGGCCAATAAATCTCAGACCAGACGTCAGATTGACGCGTCGTCTGCGACGTTGAGTTACTGTTGACTAAAAGGAACATTTGGATACATCAACTCTGGACTATGTGTCAGTTGATGTATCAGCCTCTCGGCTCGTGGAGCGGACCCTCCCGAACGAGCTTTCTATGTGCGGGAACCCTTGTGCTGGCTGCGTTTGCGACTGTGACGACGATGACGACTGTACAAAGATCCTCAGTGGATTCAAAGGTGACAACTACAACAGTCAAAAATCCTACGTGGATCAGTGCTACCGATCCTATGTGGGTCTGATCCTATGTGGGTCAGCACTCAGCGGTTATGTGTGAGCCAGCGCCTACAGATCTTGTGTGGGTCTGATCCTGTGTGGGTCTTTGCGGGGGTTAGTTGCCTATCGATCCTGTGTGGGTCAGACCCTTCCTGGGTCATTGTGGGGGTTAGTTACCTATCTATCTTGTGTGGGTCAGACCCTTCCTGGGTCATTGCGGGGTTAGTACCTATCGATCCTTTGTGGGTCTGACGACTTAGATGAATCAGTGGATATATCTGATCATCTCTATCGTCATACGAAGAAGTATACTTGTGTGAGCAGAATCATGTTTTCCTTCCTTTGTGGATTATGTTGTGCTATCCTGTGTGGATTTACGTTTTTCATTCGTGTGTGGACTGGGTTGTACTTGTGCTCGGATGTTGGAGCCGAACGAGAATTGCTGACTTAGGTATATGTATGGGCATATACCTAAGAAGTGTCGGATGTTACATCATGATTGTATCTTTCCTTTGTGGACTGTCCTTTGTGGATTCTGGGAGACCTTCGGGGGTCTCGGGGTCCCTACTGAGTAGCTTATACTCCCCCTGCATGGGCTATGCCTGCACTACGTTGTGTTGGTTGCAGACGACGGACAACACTGATTGTGGTTGAGGCTTGCTGAGCAGGACGGTACCTGGAGGTGGACCACTGGCTGGACGTACTCGTAGTGGACGGTTGGACCCGAGGAGATGTGGAGGCTATCTATACTCACCCTTTAGGTGGGAGTCCCAGTGGACGGCTCGACTTTGCGGCTTACTTCTCAGTTTTTGTTTTCCCTTTTGAGTTGTACTTTACCTTCAGTTTGGGTTTGTATTCTGGCCCACTTACTTTTCCGCACATACTGTTGTAGTCAGTTTTTACTTAGTGTTTACTTTTTCTGCTTGCTTACTCTGTGGTGTTTGTTTACTTTACAAAGGCAATGCCGTACCTTTTTACCAAGATTTACACATTGGTGCTAGTCGCCAGCCCCTGGCCTATGGAAGGCGGTCTTGGGGTAGTCACCGCACGAGCCCCGAGGACGGGTCGTGACAAATTGGAATCAGAGGAGTTCGGTTCTACCACAGAACTTGGGACTCTGATCTTTTTCTATGTGAAGCAATAGTGTTAAGCATATTTTGTGTGGTTATTAGTCCATGGAGTCCAGTGTTGGTGTGGAGGCCGACGTATCCGTACAGAAGGACCCTGACTTCTGATTTCCGAGTTAATGCACTAAAACATTGATTGCATGGGTGATTCAAGTTTTCTTGGTGATTACTTTGTGTCAGCTCACTAGGTATATTGTTCTGACCGTGGCGCACCTGTTTCCTTTTCAGGATGGCCCCACGACGGTAGCCAGCTAGGGTTCTGAGAGTTGTGCGTGACGACAGCCCACCGAGCGACGAGGCCTCGGTGTAGGGCCCTTTGACAGCTGAGGCACCGACGGTACCTCTACCCGCTGAGGCACCAATGCTTCCAGCCCTAGCCGCTGACGATGCACGTCGCCTTAGTGCACTGCATGAGTTCCAGTGCCAGCGACTGCCTAGGTTCCGTGGGGAGATGGACCCCTGGCTGTAACGCCCCGACCCCAGCTACCCAGAGTTAGTGCATTACTTCGTAACATTGGTATGATCACAAAAGATCAAGTCTCGAAAGACCTATTAGTTTAGTAGCCTTGAAAACACTAGATACATTCATAAATGTTACATTACATCATAAAGTGAAAAACTAAAATAACAAAGTCTCCATAGTCCACACTCATATCCTCTTCTGACTATCCCTGCAGGTCATTCATACAATACTTCTTCACATCCTGGAAAATATTAAAACATTGAAAGGGGTGAGCTCAGATTCTCAGTAAGGATAACAATATTTTGGAAGCTTTCGTAAATAAACATTAACATTTAAGGCAATGTATAACTAAAACAAAAGCCTTTTTAAACTTTAACATCAGAATAATATTGAAAAAATAAATTAAATAATGCCATTTACTTACTCACATGGATATTCTACTAGTCGAATAATCACATGCAATATCAATAACTACTTTCATAATGATGGAATGCATAATTCCAGACTATCATAACCACGTAGCCAAGGCCCCGTTCCAAGACCACAAATATGATTTTGTCAAGGCCTCGTGCCAAGACACTAGTTTGTCTCATGAGACCTACTGATGCATCGAGGAGCTATAGCAGGCTCCACCCGTCACTTATTAAGTCCAATGAATTCCTCATATGAATAGGTTTAAACATATCATATAACATAATCGTATCACATAAAACATGCATAAGGGAAATATAACATTTCCACATTTCAATCACAAGATATCAATACAACACATTGATATAATAAAAACCCTTTCAAGACAATTTTCAATACAAAAATAAAGGAAAATTAAAACTTGTATTCATTTTTCATTTTTAAAAAACTTATGGCTTGTAGAGGAAGCCGAAACTCAAATAATGGTCACAGCGGTAGAGAAGTCATTGTCGCCGCATACGTAAGAAAAACATTCCTTTTTGTCGTTTAGTAAAAATGCTTCGTTTAAAAGATTCCTTTTGAATAAAAGTAATATTCAAAGGGGTTTATACACCGTATAAATGAAAGTTGTGTTTAAAACCAAATATGCCTCAATGAAAGGAGATTGAGACGAAGTCCTTACAAAGATCATTTTTAAAATAAAATATATCTATTATGAGTATTTTCTATAAGTACACATAAATAAAGTACAAATACAAGATAGGACATAATAATATCATGACATAATTTGAAAGTAGGAGATTAACACAAAGAATGGAAATTGGGTTAAGAAATTCCATTACAAAGATCATATTTTTAAATAAAATAGGTCTATTATGTGTATTATATATAAGTACACATAAAGAATGTATAAATACAATATAGGACATAATAATATAATTAAATAATTTGAAAGTAGGAGATTAAGCCAAAGAATGGAAATTGGGTTAAGAAGTTCCCTTACCTCGTGTCCGACTTGACTCGACCGCTCTTTAACCTACTGAATAATAAACTAGAGTTAATCTCTACCTTCTTAATAACCTTTCTCAAGTTCATTATTCCTTTTATATCACTTATTACCATGTCATGAACATTATGTAATTAATTAAGTTTATAACGGTCGTTTTTTCGATCTTAGGTACTTGAGTCAAAAATAAACTTATTATAATTACTCTTTGTTCATGTGGTAAAATATCCATTATATCCATAATTATATTCATGATTTATATATCATATACCTAATATATTTCCATTATATACATTCATTTATAATATTACATAACATTTAGAGGTAAGAAATGAAATGCACCGTTCATGGAGACGGTAAGTCGTACGTACGCATGAATGCTACTTTCATTTCTATTTCATATTTAATGGAATGAAGTTATAATTATATAAAAGTATAATATAATTCCAGTATAATATAATGTATAATACCATTTCATCCATCCTTTATACATCCCACATATGGCATTAACGATTCAAATCACTTTGAGGGGGCGGTAGTCCGCACTTCCTAAAATGAAATTATCGCGTTTACCCATAATGGAAATCATAATGTATGACATAAATTATAAATAAAGAAGTATAAGGAAAACATAAACATAATATATATATATCATATATGAAAATAGGTTCATAAAATTGGCCACCATTAGAGGTGTTAAAAGAATATTGAACAATCATCGTTTCGTGAGGCAATATTTCTCCACCCACAGAAACAGCATGTTCTTTAACCATTAGACAAAGGTTTGTGTAAGTGTAAACCAAATAATTATCATAAAAACATCATATTATATCTTATATACTGGTTTTGTTAAAAAATAAAGGAATAAAAAGAGTTTAAGGGGTTCGAGAAGAAAAATAAAACAAAACAACATTAGAGAATACATTACCTTAAAATCGGGTAACTCTTTTTGATTTGAGCCAAATGCTTCCTTGGGAAGACTTCTTCCCAATGTGAGGCTTCTAGGAGTAAGGTAGGGAGGTTGGGAGAGTATTTGGGCAGAGTTTGGCCGAGCCAAAAGGCTTTGAAAGTGTGAGTAAGGTGGTAGTGGTGGGGGCCTTTTATAAGTGGAGAGGAGGGGCACTCTTGGAAAGTAATGAAATGATACTTTATTATACAATGATTTTCGGATTCTAAGGGTCCCAAACTTATATATTTTGAGGTTAAGGTGATAAGGGTTCTAAATCTACTCATCCAATAGGTTTTTGACATGTGTAAGTCTTAGATTTTACATTATCTTTTCAATTTATTTAAATCGTTAATTAATGAGGTAATCGCTGCATCATCATTGTGTCATTAAAAATTTTAATTTATGTAATGTCTAAAAATAATACAAAAAATATCATGATGTAGGAACTCTTTTTATCTTTCTAATTCATATTTATAGTCAAAATAGGAATTGTATTACCCCATTTAAAATTTTTTTTAGTAAAACAACTCTTATTTGTGACCTTTTTATTTTAACATTAAATAAAAAGTTATTTATGTCATTTTCCTACCAAAGTGGCTCCATGGGGTCTTAAAGTTGACCCATGGATTTTATTGGTCAGCCATGAAAAATCCAATAGTTGTAGGACAAGTGTAAATGTATTTTCATATTTTTATAATAGCATTTTTACCTTAAATTTCACTAAATACCTTTAATCATGATTAATTATACTTAAAAGTTACTATTCACCAAAAAATTATTTTAATCCCATTAAACCACATTTTACATCCTAATGAAAACCATGTATGTCAGATTTTTGAAAATCAAATCACAGAAGTGGTAATGATTCATTTGAACAAAAAATCAGTTTTTTAACTACCACATAGTGGTTTCACTATTTATCAAAAATTGAAGTTTTTCAGAACAATGCCAAAATTTTTCCCTAATCTATATTTGATATTCCGATTTCAAAAATTATGTCTATTTTAAAAAATTGAAATCATATAAGTTGCATTAACAAATTTTATAATTAATTCTCATTGTCACAACAAATAACGTGTTTTTAAGAAACAATATATATCAAAAGATTGACAATTGTTTATGTCCAATTTCAAAGTGAAATTAATTTAATGAACACCATTGGATAAAATGGTAAAAATATATTCTAATTATACTTTAAAACCAGTCAATAGTATAATTTATCAATATAAATTATTTTGATTAAAAAAGTTGTTTTAAGTATTTATCACTATTCATAAAAAAATGGAAGTTCTCAGAAAATTAGAAAAAATTTTACTTAGGATAATTTAGATATTAAGAATACAAAAATGATGTCCATTTTGAAATATAACCTTTCAATAATTTTAAAAAGTGGCTATTACTATTCATAATGGCTACATTGATTAGTTGCGGTGTGTTAGAACTCGAAGTTGCGTACAGTGCAAGCTATTGCATTATTGAATGAGAAGCATATCATGGAAGATTGGGGTGTTACACAGGCAGCCAAGGACTGGCTGGAGGCAGTTGTACGAGTTTTCCAGTTAGTGAGTACACCAGCAGACCTCATGGTGATCCGCGCAGTGAGCATACTGCACGCGGCAGCAGGCAGATGGTGGAGCTTGATGCTCCAGGTGAACGATGAGGCATCACTCCTCTGGACGGACTTTGAGAGCTTCTTCCGCTCGGAGTTCTTCCCAACCCCCCTCCGTGCGGTGTGCATCCAGGAGCTTCTACAGCTGCGGCAGGGCAGCTTGACGGTCGCCCAGTACTCGACGAGATTTACCGATCTCTCGCGTTACTCGACAGACATGGTACGAGACCCATTCTTCCGGGCCCGGACCTTTGAGCAGGGATTGAGACATGAGATCAGGGCATCACTGATCTCTCTCAGCATTCCGACCTAGCCAGGAGTACTGGAGCGAGCCCTTTTGATCGAGAGATTCCTTGCTGAGCCTTCTTCAGCAGCGAGACCTACCGCAGGGCGGCGGGTAGCAGAGTCTTCTGCAGAAGGTAGTCGACGGATGACTCATGGGTCCGGGTAGACCAGAACCTCAAGCAGACGACCTCAGGACACTGGCTCAGCAGTGCGGGGCACACAACGTGGAGCCAGTCTTTCAAGAGGCAGGCAGTGCTACTCATGCGGCGGGCAGGGCCACATGGCTCGTGACTGCCCGACCCGCCATGTAGAGGACCCGCAGACGGTTGAGGAACCACCTAGGCAGAGGCAGAGGTTCGACCGTGGTGGTCCGCAGGGAGTAGGCGGACGAGGCAGAGGAGTTGGCCGAGCAGCAGGTGGTGGATGACGTTTTGAGGCTCTACCACCACCACCACCAGGAGGTCCACCCCGACCTCAGGGGAGAGCACACCTTCAGGCAGCTGAAGCTTATGATAATGGAGCTCTGGAAGCTGGTGGACTAGTGCGAGACTAGCTCCAGGAATAGAGGCCTTTGCCCATAATGCCTCTATCTTCGTAGTTTGTGTTGCCTTGTTTCCTTGTACTTTGAGTTGAAGTAATAAAAGACACTTGAATTGGTGACGTTTGCTTTCTTGTCTGTTGTTTGTTATTACTAAGAGGTGCAGGTTAAAAAAAATTTTGACATGACCCTCACTTGCGAGATTCTTACTGGAGGCGACCCAGTGACCACACATTGATGCCAACAGTGTGACTCAACCCTTGGAGGTGAGAGTAACGGTTGGATATTTTGGTAGAAGTGTCGAGGCCTTACGACACCATCCATGCCATGAATTAACTAATCATGATGGGATTGACTGTATTAGGAAAGGAACGTGGTTCATCTAGGGGATGAGACCGGATTTCCCTTTTCAGCAAAGGAGAAATCTTTTCAGCTTTGAAAAACGTTAAGGAGGAAGGGGAAACCCTTTGTGTGGTTAGAGAGACGTAACCAGAGCTTCCAGGAGCTGAGACAGAGATTGACAAGCGCCCCTATCTTGAGGTTTCCAGAGGAGGATGTAGGGTACGTAGTCTACTGTGATGCATCAGAGACCGGACTCGGATGTGTCCTGATTCAGGAGCGGGCAGTGATCGCCTATGGATCACGTCAGTTGAGGCCGCATGCGCAAAACTATGCTACCCATGACCTAGAGTGTTCAGTAGTGGTCTTCGCACTGAAGACATGGCGACACTATTTGATGGGCGAGCGCTTTACAGTCTTTTCTGACCATCAGAGTCTCAGGTACATCTTCTCTCATAAGGACCTGAACCTGAGACAACGACGATGGCTCGAGTTCCTCGAGGACTATGAATTTGAGATAGTCTATACTCCTAGGAAGGGGAACGTAGTAGTTGATGCTCTCAGCAGGAGGAAGTGAATTCAGCTACTTGAGGAGGTGGCAGAGCAACTAGCTGCCTTGCAGATATCCTTCGTGGATAGAGATGGAGCAGCCTTCCTTCAGTCACTCACAGTCACCCCACCACTACTGCAGCGTGTTAGAGAGGCACAACATGGGGACGCAGATTTTGAGATGCATCGTGCACAGATATCCTCAGGACAGGCACCTGATGGTTTCTCCTTTGGAGCAGAGCACGACATCCTTTTCATAGGACGTACCTTGGTACCATTTAAATAATGGGAGGAGGTGCTGAAATAGTTTGAAAATTCTCTCGTGGTGGTACATCCCGGAGTGGTGAAGATGTACCAGGACCTCAGACGACAGCACTGGTGGCCGGGCATGAAGAATGCTATGGCAGAGTTCGTTTCTCGATGCCTCACATTCCAGTAGGTGAAGGCAGAGCATCAGGTACTAGCAAGCTTGGTACAACCCTTGGAGGTCCCGGAGTGGAAGTGGGATGGAATATCTATGGACTTCGTGACTGGACATCCACGCACTTCCAGAGGTCACGACTCCATTTGGGTGATTGTCGACCGACTCACCAAGTCGGCTCACTTCTTACCCATTAGAGAGCAGGGCTCAGTGGAGAACATGGGACGTCTCTACGTTCAGGAGATTGTACAGCTTCACGGTGTGCCATCATCTATCGTCTCTGATCGAGATGATCACTTTACTTCCCTACTTTTGAAGGGGTTGAAAGAAGCGTTCGGGACACAGCTACGTCTGAGCACCACCTTTCACCCTCAGACAGATGGTCAGACGGAGAGGACCATTCAGACTCTCAAGGACATGCTCTGCGCATGTGTCCTCGACTTTGGTCGTAGCTGGGAGAAACATCTACCCTTGGTGGAGTTTGCGTACAACAACAGCTACCACTCCACCATCGGGATGGAACTATATGAGGCGTTGTACGACCGACCTTGCAGATCTCCTTTGTGCTGAACAGACCCTGGGGAGTCAGCACTTGTGGGACCGGAGATGGTCCAGGCCACGATAGAGAAGGTCCAGATCATCTAGGAGCGGATGAGGACTGCTCAGAGCCAGCAGAAGTCCTATGCTGACAGGAGGCGGAGGCCCCTAGAGTTCGAGGATGGCGACCATGTCTTCTTGTGTGTCTCACCTCGATGTGGATTACGGAGATTTGGCCGAGGCGGCAAGTTGTCTCCACTCTTCATCTAACCATTCCAGGTCCTCAGTAGGATTGGTGAGGTGGATTATCGCCTGGCTCTACCACCTAAGTTGCACTGGGTGCACGACGTATTCCACGTATCTCAGTTGAGGAGATACGTGCATGACCTGACGCATATCTTTTATCATGGGGAGATGGACGTTGATGATGGGGTGACTTTTACGGAGGTCCCAGTGGAGATCGAGGATCGACAAGAGCAGCTCCTATGTGGATAGTCGATTCCTCTAGTGCGCATCAGGTGGCAGCACGAGAATCTCAAGGAGAGAACTTGGGAGCAGGAGGCTCAGATGCATGCTCAGTACCCACATTTGTTTCCCTATTTTATGATGTAACTTTATGGGGACGTAAAGCCCTGAGATGGGACTAATGTAAAGACCTGTAAAATTCAAGGAAATTTTTTTCCTAATTTTATTTGGGATTTTACATTAATGTAGTTTCTGAGGGCACTTGATTCAGAGGCCCGGTGTGCCCGGAATTTCTATCCGAGGTTTTGCTCGGGTACGTTCAGTGAACGAATGAGCGGGAATTTATAACTTTTGAACCGGTGCTCGGAATCGAATTCCGAGGGCACCGATGGAATCGAAACTCCAGTAGTTGATTATGAACGTCATTTCCGGAGTTACGTTTACACGAGAGAAGTTTCTAATTTATGGGGAAGGTAAAATAAAATTTATGCAACAATTTTATTTTTACTTTATGTGGTTTAAGCATTGGGTGGAAGTTGGGTAACAACCCAACATCCCAAGGGAAGTTATTAGGGTGGTGGGGCCCACACAAACCCCATCCCTTCACATTCCTAAACCCCCTAAACTCACCATTATGGATGAAAACTTGCCATGAATTAATTAAGTGTAATTAATTCAAACTCTTGAAATTAAAAAGTTTATGTTATGTTAATAAAATAAGTGATGAAATTAATTTATTTGTGGTTGGAACCTTGTTGTGTTAACTTTAGGAGAGAATCCAAGGAACTTGAGAAACTTCTTCGTCTTCGACGAAGAACGTGAAGAACACATCGGTCTCCGACGAAGAAAGTCGAGTTCTTGGAAACTGATTACGCAACACCGTGAACCGCGACACCGTCAACGTCTTCTTTCATGATGCCTCTTCCCGCGACGAATCCTCATTTGACGAACCTCCGTTCAAGCTCGCACGAGGTAGGGGTTATTTTATTTTGTTCGTGAATTCTACCTTGTCATTCTTCGTGGAAATACGCCCAATTTCTATCGATTAACGAGAGGGGGCCAGACCGAATAAACATAGCCGACCCTCCTCCTTTTTTTCCATGTTATTGTTCCTAATGTGGTTGGAACGGAAATGGCGCGGTGACGTCGCACCACGCGGGATCATGCGACAAGGAATTCGCGGCGCCATCGCGCTGCGCCGTGAAATTAAACCAAGTCAGGGCGTCATCGTGCCATGCTGGAGAACTGAAAAAGCACCGCGGCTGGAGAGGGGCTGCGGCGTAGGGGTGCGGCGCCGTCGCGCCGCACATGACGAATGAAGGTCGCGGCTGGTACTGGGCCGTGGTGGAGCGTGGGAAACGACGGCCGGAAACTGGCCGCCGGTGTCAGAGCAGGGAGGGGACCGGCCGTCGCCGGTCCCGTGGTGGCAGAAACTGGCCGGCCGGGGCGGGCCGACTGGGCAAGGAAAATCCGAGGGTTCAAACCGTCGGCCGGCCAGCTAGCAGCCCCCATTAAGGGGGGCCGCGTTTAGAAAACGCGGGGGGTAGCGCTCCCCCGCAAACCGAACGGCTCGGCCGTTCCGCCGAGCCAACTGTGCCGGGCTGGGCGGCACCCAGGCCGGGCCAGGTCGTGCCCAGCCGGGCCGACCCGGACCCGGGTCGGGTCGACCTGGTTCGGGGCTACCCAGGGGGTCTTGGGCCGGGTCGGTCCGGGCCCGAAACCCCCGTTTTCGGACCCTTTTGGGTCTTTTACCCATATCTTGGGCTACAGACCTCTGAACGACGCCCCGGAAGCTGCGATGCAATCCTTAGATCGAGACGGGCGTTTCGGTATATCGCACTCAAGGTTTCGGAATACTTTGGGTTCGGCCAAGTTGGTTCATACACGAAACCAACCGGGCCCTCGGAGCGGAAACACTCATAACTTGAGATCCGGACGTCTGATTGATGTGCCGTCGACTTTATTGGATTCCTCTTAGTAAGAATGATATTTTGGCATAATCCGACCGAGGTTTGGATGTAGGTGGAGTACAGTCGGGTTGGTTTTGCCTCAAAAACCAACTGGGCCCCTGGGACAAAAAAGCCAATAACTCTCAGACCAGACGTCTGATTGACGCGCCGTCTGCGACGTTGAGTTACTGTTGACGATATGTAACTTTTGGATACATCAACTCTGGAATATGTGTTAGTTGATGTATCAGCCTCTCGACTCATGGAGCGGACCCTCCCGAATGAGCTTGCTGTGTGCGGGAACCCTAGTGCTGGCTTCGTTTGCGACTGTGATGACGATGACGACTGTACAAAGATCCTCAGTGGATTCGACGGCGACGACTACAGCACTCATCGATCCTACGTGGATCAGTGCTACCAATCTTGTGTGGGTCCGATCATGTGTGGGTCCGATCCTATGTGGCTCAGCGCTCAGCGGTTCTGTGTGATCCAGCGCCTACAGATCCTGTGTGGGTCCGATCCTGTGTGGGTCTTTGCGGGGGTTAGTTACCTATCGATCCTATGTGGGTGAGACCCTTCCTGGGTCATTGCGGGGGTTAGTACCTATCGATCCTTTGTGGGTCCGACGACTTAGATGAATCAGTGGATATATCTGATCATCTCTATCATCATATGAAGAAGTATACCTGTGTGGGCTGAATCCTGTTTTCTTTCCTTTGTGGATTGTGTTGTGCTATCCTATGTGGATTTACGTTTTTCTTTCCTGTGTGGACTGGGTTGTACTTGAGCTCGGATGATGGAGCCAAATGAGAATTGCTGACTTAGGTATATGTATGGGCATATACCTAAGCAGTGTCAGATGTTATTTCGTGATTGTATCTTTCCTTTGTGGATTATCCTTTGTGGATTCTGGGAGACCTTCGGGGGTCTCGGGGTCCCTTCTGAGTAGCTTATACTCACCCCTGCATGGTCTATGCCCACACTACGTTGTGTGGGTTGCAGACGACCGACAACGCTGATCGTGGTTGAATCTTGTGGAGCAGGACGGTACCTAGAGGTGGACCACTGGCTGGACATACTCGGAGTGGACGGTTGGACCCGAGGAGCTGTGGAGGCTATCTGTACTCACCCTTCAGGTGGGAGTCCCAGTGGACGGCTCGACGTTGCGGCTTACTTTTCAGTTGATGTTTTCCCTTTCGAGTAGTACTTTAATTTCAGTTTGGTTTTGTATTCTAGCCCACTTACTTTTCCGCACTTACTATTGTACTCAGTTTTTTACTTAGTGTTTACTTCTTCTGCTTTCTTACTCTGTGGTGTTTGTTTACTTTACAAAGGAAATGCCTTCCCTTTTTACCGGGATTTCTACCTTGGTGCTAGTCACCAGCCCCTAGCCTATGGATGGCGGGCTTGGGGTAGTCACAACACGAGCCCCGAGGACGGGTCGTGACATCTTTCATTACATGAAACAAAAACATTCTTCGATAGATTGTGTTAGATGTAAGATTACGTTTTTCCAAATAAAATTAATATTGTTTTTTAAAATGAAAATTATCTCTTAGATATTAAAGTGGTGGCTTTTAATAGGACTAATTTTCTTATTATAATGTATGGTTTAATTTACTAGTTTCCAAATAATTAGAAATTAAAATATGATCCAATTGGATATAATAGAACAGTTTTTAAATGAACTATTTTAGGCCCCCAAAGTAGTTTTATCTTACTAAATTTAATTAATTACTTTTAATTATTTCTTATATATATATAATATATTATATTCCATGAAATATTTTTTATATTCATCTAATATATTTTATAGAAATAATATAAGAACAAACCCAATTTTATACATAAAAAGCTAAATTTTCTAAAAGGCAGTTTTGTCACCTTTTAATAGAACACCTATTTTAAAACTAAATTTTGAAGATTTTACCAATTTTATATTAAAAAATAAAATTCCTTTTTGAATTTTTAATTTAAAATTTTTATTAGATTAAAATTTTGGTATATTTTTGGAATGTTTTATTCTTTGATGTATAATGAAAAATAATGAATTTAAATTGAAAAATGAACTTTTCTGTAAATAATTTACATTATAATATTATTTTTAATTAGTTTAAAAGTAATATTAGATTTATTTTACATATATTATTCTAATTTAGGTCATTATAGTCATTTTTTAATAAATTTAAATTCAAAAACTGAGTAAAATTTTGAATATTTTCACATTAAAAACCTGTTTTCCCATCCTGTCTATGCGATTAGCACTAAAATAATTTCTTCCAGATATGTGATAGGAATTTAGAAAGATGGATTTAATATTTGGGATAATAATAATTTAAAATTTATAATAAGTTAAAAATATTTTTTTTTACAAAAATTATTAGTAAAATTTATTAAAATTAATTGTAATGATTTAGGTTAAAATTTGTTTACATAATGGTTAAACTTTAATCATAAGGGGCCAAAAAACATTGAAACATGAAAATAACTATTTTATGTAGATATTTAGAACATATAATCTCTTGCATCTAAATTTTTTATTTGGTGGAGGAACATGGTGTAAGATACACCTCCTAATAGTGTTTCCATTTCTACATTTACTAGAACACCACTCCTCCTCCACTATAAAAGTCACTCACTCCCTCACTTCTTCACACATCTCAACCATTTTAGATCAACCAAAAACACACCAAATAAACTCCGAAATTCTATAACCCAATCATATAGTCCACAATTTGGGAATAAATATAACAAATGAATTCATTTTTGGGCAAAACAAAATGATTTACCTGAAAAAAGGTAACTTTTTTCAACGATCAGTGTTTTTTATTTCCTTATCTACCCCTTAAATTATAATTATATATTTATTATATAATAAAATTATTATCTAAAATATTATGATTCTTTATTATCTCAATGGGAATAACTAACCTCAATCACATTTCAGTTCAAACGGGATACACAGTCATTGTTCGTGTGTACGGTAGACTACTGCCTCACGAACCAGCATAGTTCATTCTTCCATTACCTCTTTTGAATGTTGAGAATAATGATTTCTTTATTGTATATATTTGATATAAAATATATAAGAGTTGTATTTATTCTTCTTTAATTTATATATGACACATACTTTCATGATTTCCATTTGGGGGGAATAGGATAACTTTGTTTGTGGATGTATGGACTACCACCTCCTCAAAGTGATATAATTCATTCTTGCTAGACATGAAATTTATTAAGGATGGTTTTAATAAAAACATATGAAATATATGACATTAATATGATACTATAATTATAATATATATATATATATCATTTAATTTTCATTATTTTAACACTATAAGAAAATGGAAACAACATTTATGCGTACGTGTGGCCTACCGTCTCCATGAACAATTTATTTAATTTCTTATAACAAAATATTATATATTAACCTAAATGTATAAATAATGAGAATATATAATATTTAAATACTTTTTTACATTCTAGATATTATTAAATCATGATGTAAGTAATATTAATAAAAATAAAAACTCAAAACATACTCAATAAACATGGAAATTAACATCAGAAAAATTGAAATTAATGAAATATTATTAACAATCGAGTACTAAGGTATTATAATAAGATCATATATGATTTTATAAATATTATATGGTTTTATTTTAAGTAAATAAAATTATTAAATAGTGTTTATAGGAGTATAATGAGCATTCAACCAAAAGAAGTCATAATAAAATAGATTTCATCTTAATTTATATTCCATTGAGAATTATTATCTTTTATTGACCAATTCAATTACATGTGGTGTATATACTTACCCTTTATAATTTAATATTATTATAAAATCTAACATTATAGTATTTTAATTTTTACTTTGAATTATCTCATCTACGGGGGTTTGAAATTAAAATTACAATGTGGAAAATGTTTTGTTTACAAAATCACTTTCTTTTGTGATTGATAACGTTCTCTTGAAACAATAACTTCCTTATTATAATTTTTATTTTACATTTCATTTATATTAAAAATAAATATTCTAATACAATTTATATTGATAATTCCTAAACAGTATACCATTTTTACCTACTGTATTCACTTTGATAGTTATTTATTTAATAAGGGAAAAATTTATAAATTTGTTTATTTTACAAAAATAAAATATTTATTGATAATGCATTTTTTTATTAATTAAAAAATTATTTGATATATGTGGAGTGAATTGGACATTCTATAAATGGGTTGGGGACCTGTTAATGTAATCCTCTAGATACATTGGTACTCTCATGAGATGAAATTAGTTCGAGACAAACACTTTGAGTTTGTTTGCAAGAAGAATGAGAAGTGTTTATACCCATAGAATAAAAGTGTCTTGAGTATATATCTTGATGGTATAGGGGTTCATGTTATAAATACATGAGGTCTAATAATGTTGTACTTATTTCATTTAAATTATTATTATCTAATAAAATTTCACTTTGAAAAATAATATATTGATGTATTTTATTCTTATTTTATTGATTAAATAGAATGGTTGTTAAGTTATTTACCATGCCATATTGATTATTCCTTATATAGTTGTTTAATTGGAATTTTTGTTCAATTATCTATGTTTTAATTTTTTTTCTTATTGACCCATGATTACTTCTACTATACGCTTACCCTAACTAATTATTTGATCTTACCCTTATTTTGTTCCCTTTTCCTAGGGTATGATGATGAATTATTGGAAAGAGTTTCTAAGTTTTCTAAGTGTTTAATTTGGTTACATATTATGTTTTAATTACTAATGTAAAATGGGTATCATTTTGGTAATATGGTTTATATAACTAATAAACTAATTGGTCCTTCAAGATGTGATTCTTTATAATAATTAAAATATAATAAATTAAGGCATTGACTTCGAGATTACGGGGTTAGGGTGTTATAGTAATCCTTAGTATCCCATAATCAATAAGATCCTCCAGATCCTAGGAAGTGAACCCAAAAATTGCATAACTATAAGGAAATACATGGTCCTTATAGTAAATGTCTAGTATCCCCTGATTTCTAGGAACATCATAATCCTTGGAGGTGATAATAGGAATCCCACAATCAACATACTTCACTAGATCAAATTAGAAAATCCCATTCATCCCATGATCACAAAGAATCATTGAATCATATGGGGAAATCAAATCCATCCCATAAATATCAAGAACCACTAGAAATTATGAGGTAATTCTTGGAATCCCATGATCTCTATGTACCATCAAATCCTAAGAGATAATCACTTGGATCCCATAATCATCTAACATTACCAGATCCATGGAGGTAATCCTATGCATCCCATGATCACTAGGTACCACTATATCCAAGGAGGTAATCCTAAGCATCTCATGATAATCCAAATACATTGGATCTTATGTAGTAATCCCAAGCATACCATTATTAAATTTTAATTATTTAATTTATTAAATCTCACAACGTAGGCGCATTAAAAAATTTTATTGACTTTAATTCATTATTTAGGAATTAGGTGATTTCATCTGATCCTAAGATAAACCCTAGGAATCCACATAATTATACTTGTTCACAAATAGTTTGATGAACCCCTTGTTCCACACTAATGAAAAAAATACTCATTAATCATCATAATTTTTAAATACTATGGATTAAGAGTCAAATTAATTTATTCATAATCTTAGGTCATGTAAATAATAGGTTAGAATGACACATCACAAAATCAACTATGAAAAATCAGATACTTTAATATATAGTTCATAAAATACCTACCATAGGATTCTTTTATGATACGTGTCATGTATCACGCACTAGTTGAAGTTGAAATAAAGCAATAAAGAAGTATGAAAACACTGAAATATGGAATAAATATTTGAAACTTGTATGTGATTTCTAGGTAGTGAAAGAGATATAAAAAGGTTCAATATGGAATAATCGACTTAAATATCTATAGATGTATGAACAAATTATGCTTGATTCCACCATGACATGAGAAATAAATATAAAAATGATGTATGGAAGGGTAAAAGATAGATGGGGCCATGCTTCAGGTAAAATAAAGGAGGGTAAATGTGGGTTTTTCATATTACAACTAACTATGGTATTTTAGAAATTTATAAATTTTTATATCAACTATTTATCGACACATTTTTTCCATCTTGTTTTCTAAACCACATTCTAACAATTTATTTCCTACTATCTAAGGTGTCGTAACCCACATGGTTAGGATGCATAGTTTAGTAAACAATACACCAACCATGAAAATAAAATCTATGAAAAAATACCAGGAATTTCATGGACTCCTATATAAATACACTTGATTTGGGGAACTATGCACTAAGATTTTTTTCACCAAAGGGTATGGATGAATAGTTAGCAGTAACCATATACTAACCATGCACCAAACATTAACAATATCCTATAACATCCATTTTCACTATTTTCATCCCATGACTCCCAAAACACAATTGAAAAAACAAAAACACACCATAAACACTCCAACCAACCATAATAAAATAAAATAAAAATAATATTGGTAATAATTTTAAATATATTTTCCCCTTAATTAAGTATAGAATTTTACACAGTGATTTGAAGTTACAAAAAATGGTTGTCTCATATATATGTTTTTATTTTTACATGTATAGTTTTTTCACCATTCATGATTCAAGTATATCAATCATTTTGTGAATAAAGATGCCAAAAATTGGAAAAGTCCCTTACATATGATTTTTTTTGATATTTACTGTTTTTCTTAAGTAATTGTGAAATCATGTACAAGATAGTGTGAATGATGATACATGATATTATAAAAAGTTTCATTCATAATATTTTATATTTGATGTGTAAGGGCTATCATTGAAATGTATAATTTCCTAAATTACTAAAATGTTAAACACTATATCAAACCATGGGAAGGAGGAAATGTCATGAAGAGACATTGTTGCATTTTAGAGGCTCCACCTACTACAACGTTGCCACACTATGAAAGAGGTTCATTACATAACATGTTTGGAGATTGAAAATATTTGGAATACAATCACACCATTATTTAATATTAATTTTATGAGTAAAGGAACAACACCACTACATTTAGTCTTTAAAAGATAAGTCACATGTTTTGGAGTAATATAAATCCTGATGACAGAAATAATTCTTCTAACATTCCATGATATAATAAAGACTTGAACAGAACCTAATGATGAAACAAAATTTTCACACTCTGATAAATGTCTCTGAGTTGTGATTACTAAAATCTGTAATATTTGACTTGAATTAATGATGTGACATTCTAATTATTTTTTGGTGGTTTTTTAATATCATTTAAAACCCCATTTAAATATATATAGTAGATACTCACTTAGAAACAATGTAGTGGATAGATTTTAAAATAAAATTTTAAAATCCAATTGAAATGTGAGTTTTGACATGGAAATTAAAAAATAGCCACATTATGGAACCTGATATATATAATAAAATATATAAAGAAGAGGGAAAAATGATATCATGATGGAGTAAAGAATGCTGAACTAGTGAAAAATTTATTTAATATCTACTATTCAAGAGTGAAGTGTGAATGGATTGAATTTCAATGAATATATAACCTTGAATTAAAGATATGGTTTATATTTCTATAAAGACCAGGAAGAATATATCACATCATTATAGAGAAAACCCACGTATACTTGGTGTTATATTTTCAACCTTTATCACTATTATTTATACTTTTGTATTGAAATTTTGTCAATGTGTAATCCTCTTAGAAATAAGTGAGTGGTAGGTTGAAAAAGATCGTTAACCTTTTATGATAAGTGAGTTTTTCTTAAATATTTGAATCATAATCTAGTAGAGTATGGATTATTTGTAATATAAAAACATCATTAATATGTTCTCCTTATATGTTTCCTAGTTTTAGAGAAACGTTTTAAATTACCTATATCTTTATTTATTTCTATTTATGTTTTTTTAATATCACGTATTCTCATTTTTATAAACTCAAGGTGAATTTAAAAATGTATGGAAAATATCTTTTTGTACTTAAGAAAAAAATTATTTCAAGTCACCATAATTCACCCCCACTTATGTGTATTATAGTACGTCATGTCATAAAAAATTATTCTTATTACTCATCCTTATCAATATTAATCATCATATTTTCATTCGTGTAATCATGATATGAAAATATACTTTCATTAATTCTTTTGGAAATAAATTACCCTTCTGGAAAGATAAAAGTTTATGCCCCAAACACTTTGTCTTCAAATTGATTATAATATTAATAACCAACTATCAGTTTAGAATAAAAAATCATCTAATTAATGATTAGTTTTATTTTAGTAAATATGTTATAAATTGGTGTCATATTGTTAAATTTTCATTAAAGAATAATTATGATACTTCTCATTCCACATATAACATGGCTTGTTTTTAATAGCCTTGGATGGAATACAATTTAGTATAAATGAATCAATATCAAGGTAATAACCCCATATGTATGTAGGAAGGTGTACTTGAGTCATCATTGATATAACCATGATTAATGGAGTTCAATTTATCCTTTCAGAAACATCATTTAGATACAGTGTACTTATTCGAGTGAGTTATTTTATTTTACCCTAGTCTTTTAAATAGATATGAAATTCATGACTCAAATATTCTCCACCTGAATCAAATCAATGTGTTTTAATAATTTGTGAATTTTTATTTTCTACTTTTCTAGTAATTGAAATATTTAAATGGAATCATATTTATGTTTAATAGTATAAAAATATCCATTAAAGTAATTTCATCTACATTTCTAATTAAGTACTCAAATTGACCTTGATGTACTTTACTTATACAAACATATACATAAATATGTATAAATTATAATTAATAATTAGAAATTTTCTCTTTACACATAAAATATGATTTGGTATGTTTAATAGATAAAAAATATTGACATGCATTAAATCATTCATAATAATTAAAATATAATAATCCATCATTAGGTAGTTTTTCGACACAATTATTATTATAAACACGGTGATAATAAAAAAGATAAGTATAATTAAAATCCTTAATTTTTAACTTATTATTATTTATATAATAGATAATATTTTTAAGAACCAATATATATAATTCATTAAAAATTTTATTGTTACTATAAAATATTTCATTCATAATAACATAACCATAGTTTTAATTAATTAAAAATTAAAAAATAGACCCACCTAGGTAAAATATAGAAATAAATTTTTTATATATGTTTCATATGATATAAATATTCTAGAAATAATGGAAATATATAAAGAAGAATAATATTCACTATCCCCATAAAAAATTGATACTCCCTTTCTCTATTCCCAACTCACAGGTCAACTTGTCCCATAGAAAATATCCTCTATTACCTTAACATATTCACATTTCCACAAATATGTGAAGATGATTTCTTATCCAATAAACATGATCGAGAGTTAAAGAAATTTATTTCTATTATTAATTGTAAATGTGGTTCATTAAACCCTCACCACATGATTCCTAAAGAATATTCAAGAATTAAAGATAATTCCTCTCCCAATTCCCATTTTTTTGAAAAAGATACACTATACTTTCTTTTAAATACTATATTTTTATTGTTTTAATGTGGAGATTAATTATTTTAAATGAGAAATAATTTATTTCTCACTACCCTTAAATTTAACCTTCCCTTTATTCATCATCATGATATGGTAAAACCTTATTTGGTCTTATTATATTGTTCTCAACCTAATGAGAAGCTCAGGAATGTTATAATAAATCTTGTTGGATTTTAAATTATTAACAAACTAGTTAAATAGTCATGGAAATGATTTTATAACTGCATAAATGTTCATTTATTTCTTATTAAGATTCCCAATTTTTAATATGTTATTTTTGTGCCAAAAAATATTGATATATGAATAGAAATTGTGGTCACTTTAGACACCATTCACTTAAAAAATAATTGTCCCCTCATAATATCCATTTAAAACATTCTCTTGATAGATATATTTAAGTTCTTAAATCATATTCAATTCCACCATTGATTAATACTGATTCCAAGAATCAAAATATCTTAGTATCTAGCATTAGACTTGACCGATCTAAATAATCAATCATATACATATTATATACATATATATCAGTATGATGGGAGTGGAAATATGTTCACTTGGAATAACAAAATCCAAAAAATATAATTTCAACTCATTATAGTGAAAAATTCTAAAATTTTCGATAAAAGTAATTGAAATTATTATTATAAAATTTTTCCAAATCAAGGAAGGATCTTAATGATAAGTTGGAGGATATGATTGAAGAAACGAATATATACAACAATATATGCGTTATTGTTTATATAATGTATATTAATATTACAGAGAAACTTTTATTAAATATACTCCCAAAAAATTAATTAATCTCACTATTATAAATCTTATGCTACATGATCCAAATATCAGAAAGATTATACTCAACTATGATCACCTCTTAAGGGATTTATATTTTGGTAAAAACCCACTGTGATTTTATATAGTAAAAATCCAATAGTATATAATGAACAACATATTTCTCAATATTCCTAATTAATATGCTCAGCACCACAATAATTAGTACACTTTACTCTTAACATGTGAAA
Source organism: Viscum album (assembly GCA_963277665.1). NCBI lineage: Eukaryota > Viridiplantae > Streptophyta > Magnoliopsida > Santalales > Viscaceae > Viscum > Viscum album. The sequence goes on from OY728147.1 coordinate 1,827,736,464, forward strand.
GATCATTTATTTTTTCCTATAAATGACACATCTATTTCATCGATCAAGGTCTTCATAAATAAAATACTTATTAGGATAAATTTAACACATAGATATTTATAAATGGATTTTATATTTAGTATCATAATTATTATTATATTTATCACATAAAAAACATAAAAGGTTATATTTATAATCACTCTATTTTGTGTTTCATATTCACACTGAATATATCTCCTTCAAATTAATTACTTAATTAATTTACATTTTTATATCTTATAATGTTAAATACTTTCATCACATTAAATAAAATAATTATATATCTATACATCAATTTCAGTATGATACAATGGTTTATCATTTTAAAGGCATTAGTGTACTAGATCCTATAGCATGTAATATTTCACATAAGGTCAAAGTGGAATCTTACAACACAATATTTCCATTACATTATATTATAACATCATAAAATGTTCTTTCATATTCTCACTTTAGAAATAATTTTTATACATAGTTTAAATATATCATAATATAATAAAGTTTTTTAACCTTTAGTTTATGTATCCTACATTTATTATTCCTATTAATAATAAAACATGTAGGTTTTATTAGTGATAAAGATGATTTTCATAAACCAAAAGTAACATTAAAATATCCAATATCATGACAAGAAAAATTAAAGGCACCATAATAAAATTATTAAATTAAAATACCCTTTTTAAACTGTTTAGAATATTTTTATCTAGAATAAATTATTGAATACTGGTCTAATTTTATATCTACTAACAACACTAATCAAACTACTATAGAAAATATGTATAACCATGGGTGGAAACTATGGTCGTAGTTTTGAGGACCATGGTCATACGATACAACCACGATGCCTAAATACATGAGGGGTATTATCATTTCAATAGACCCTGATTCTATTTCCCTAGGCACCAGCTTATCACATAAATAACTTATTATAAAGGTATTTCTAATTTATTTTTCAATTCATTCTTTTTTTGGGGTTTTCTCAAGCTTTTATGGAGGAATGGGTGAGTTTTCATGAAATGGGCCAAACCATGAGCCCAATTCCCAATTTAAATATAAATTTTGTTTCTTTTATAACCCATTAGTTTTTCAACATTTTTCATCCATTAAAATTCCTATTTTGCGTAAAATGACCTATTAACACCAACATTTAAATTTGGAGTCTTCATAAATCCATAATCATGGTGGATTTCGGTTTTCATGTAAGGAGTTGGGCCACCCCGAAAGCCCATTTCTAGTTAAAAAAAACATTTTTTTATTTAATAACATATTAAATTTTAACTATTTTTCTGTTATTCTACCTCTAACTAGAACCCACATAACCTAGGAGCTCCCCCAATCTCTTCTCCACCTCTTTGGAGCTAGTTTTGTATTTTCATAACAAGTCGAAACACCCTAATCATCCTAAATTAGAGCAGATTTATAAAGTTAATTTGTTTCTTTCATAAATCCTTAATTTATCACTCATTTTTTCCAATTAAAATTCCTACATGGTGTCCTTATACTTTTTTGAAACCTTCCTTGAATTTTTGGCTGTTTTAAAATTCATCTACTGGTGTATTTGGGGCTATTTTTACAAGATCCCTCAAGTGAGTTGGTATTCTTCATTCTTCTTTCAATTTGTTGAGGGTTTCATTAAAGGTGGAGAAGGTTTCATCCCTTATCCTTGTGGTTCATAATGTCCAAAAGTTGGGTTTCGAACCTTGGGTTTTAATTCTTTCATTTTGGGTGAAACACTATGGTTTTAGGTTGGATTTCACTTCCTTGAGGTGCGGAGGTGGTGCAGTTTATGTTTCACACCATATTTTGAGGGTTTTGACATAAAATGTAGGTGGTTCCATGTGTAAAAAATTATTGATGAGTTATCTTTATGTATTTACTCATTTTTTATATTCTTAATATGTTGCATGTGGTGCGAAAATTGTTTATGATTGATTTGGTTATGTGTTTACATTTATAGTTGAATTTTAACTTGAAATTGGGTGTTTTCATGTGTAACTCATGGGGTATTTTTTTTGTGTATTTTATAACTTATGGAATTTGTTTAATAAATCTTTTTTGGGGTGATAATTCTTTTTTGGTAATGTATTAATGTCATGTGGGCATGAAAAGAGTGTTTTTGAATAGGTTTTATGTGTAAAACATTGTTATACTTATTGAGAGCATTTTATGAAAATGTGTGTTTTCATTTGTATATTTTTTGGTATTATTCAAGGTGATTTTATAACACTTGAAGGTGGTTTTATAAATTTATAAAGGTAGTCCAATTATATTTTGATACAAAATGGTATGGTTTGGTCTTAAATGGTTGTTTTGAAATGGGTTTTGTGTGCAAGACATATTTACACCACTTGGGTTCTTTTTAGAAAAATTGAAAATGTTTTGGTTGTTTTAACAAAGTCGGATAAGGGTGAATATGTAATATTTGGTTTTTCTGTACACCTATAATGGGGTTTTGAATGGTCAAGTGATGTTTTAAGTTGTACAAAAAATTTAGAATGTTTTGTAAATTTTTGACATGTTTTATTAAATTGTGATGTTGGAGTGAAACTTGTTTGTGGGCTGTTTCGTGTACGTTTGATGATAAAATGATTTTTAAGGTCAATAGGGAATTATGTGGCATGTGTGTGTGGGATGTTATGTTATGTGCATCAATTTTTAAATGTTTTATAAAAATGTTTAATGGATGTGTTGAAGTGTTGAACTGATGTGAAAAGTGTTGTGGGCTATTTTGGTGTGTGTATGATTTCTAAATGCATTTGAATGAAAAAGTGGATTTTGTGACTTTTGTGATGTACATGTGTTCTGTTTGGTAAATATGTGATGTTTAAATGATATTTTTATATGAAAATTATTTCTCTTTACTTTTTAAACTTGTTTGAGCACAAAGATAAAACCTAGGTATCTAGGTGGGTGGCCATGTACTAGTATGCTAGTGAATCCACGGGGTTTGGCCTTAGTTTCACTTAGCAAGATTGATGATTACAACTCTATCTAATCTATGACGATGATGATTGGGGACCACGAGGTTATGGGTATGTTCCCTACGAGTGTCTCATGCACGAGAACAAATATTTGTGATGGTTACTCTCACGGAGATAAGAGGTACATGGGACCCACAATGAGCTAGTGACTTGGGGTTATTTTCCTATTGCTTGTTCTGATTAAATCATTTATAATTACCATCGGCATACACAATATTTGGCTGGAAAATTCAGTTACTTTGTAATTTATTTTAAAAATGTTGATTCTTTAAATTATCCCACATGAAAACTACTTTTTTTAAGTTGCATCATTTAGGAATTGTAACTTTAAATTACTTGTTTTGAAAAACTTGCATGCTTTTGATCTTTGAATTTTTATGTCATGGAATATTTTAGTGGTGTTATCCAACTGGGCATTCTTCCACACCCTACTTACACCCTTGGGTGTAATTATACTTGGTTATTTTTGTTGTCGCACGTTGGGTACAATTTTTAGTTCCAGTGGTTCGGGTTTCTAGCAGGTCGTCGGTGGTAAAGTCTTGTGGAGATGAATTGGGGGTGGTTCCCCTTGAAATGAGGGTTCTTAGATATTCATTTTTGGGTTTTTACATTTGTGATGTAATTTTTACATTATTTGAAATCATGTAATTCAGTTATGAAATTTTGTAAAAGATGGTTTTAGTAGAAAAATTCAGATTTGTTTTATTGTGTTCATTTGTTGTTCATGGTTTATAAAATCATGTAAATAATTCCCAAACTTCATTTTATGATACCTGAGAACTTTTTCAAGCCCATGGGGATCAGGAATTTCCTTCGGTCCATGTCATGGGCAAGGTTTGGTGCCGATTTTGATGGCGTCCAAATTTAGTTCGTGAGAAAATTGTATCATAGGAGGTTCAGGTTAACTCCTTGAGTCATGTTATTTGGGGAGCAGTCGGGATAGTCTAGAGTTAGGATTCTCAGGACTTGGAATTCCGGTTATGGGTAGTGTGCCTGATCACCACACCTCATGACGGGATTCAAGTCACCAGGGGAGTCGGGACTTATCTGAGTCCTTTGGTTTTCTTGGTTTCATGATGATTAGGGAAAATGAAAAGAGAGTTGGGTTAATGGTCTCAGTGAGCTTGTGGGGCCTGGAAAGCCATGTGGAGCGAGGGATATTTCTTTATCACACTATTTTTGATGGTGATGTGATTGGCGTATGGACATCAATCATATTTCCACGTCACCCACCGAAGCTAGTTTCCCCTCGCATTGTCTTGTGTAATTTAGTTTTGAAGTCTTGAAAGTACAATTTTTAAGGAAGAATTTCAAGGTTTTAATAAGTGTAATGTTTTGAGAAATGATTTTCTAATAATGTGGGAATGGATTTATTTTTGAAATTCTGGAACTGAGTTTTCATATTTTTTTTGAATGGAAAATGTTGTGTTTACACCTATTTTGAAATCGAAAAAGAGTGTTAAAATTGGTTTTGAAAAAGTGTTTCCAATAGAGTTTTCTAAACTGTTGAAAGGTGTTTTAATGGGGTGAGATTTTTTGAAATTAATGCGCATGAATTAAAAGTGTGTTTTCATTTAAATGAGTGTTCCTTTTTGAAAATTTTGTTAAGATGTAATTTGGGATTGATTTCGTGGATAGCGGTTTAGAGAAAAAGGATGTATTGGTTGACTATTTTGGTTTTCAAAAGTGGAAAGAATTTTTATTAAATCCTTTGGAATTTCTATGATCGATCACATGCATAGGGATGTATGGGATGATGGATGGTTGATGACATAGTTGGATGAGTTCCAGGATGGATATGAGGAGGGTGTCTGTTGTGGCACAGAAACATGCATGTGTTAGGCTCATGGGGTACCAGTGGGGGATACACTAACCGATGAACCGTTTATTTTAAAAAAGGTGAGTTTAAAGAATTTTTTTTGTCTTGATGAATATTTTTTGATGATTTGTATTATGTGTTTTTTAAAATTTTGATTTTGTGGGATGTTTTGAGTCCAAGAACCCCTCATGTTTAAACTGTGTTTTGGGTTTGTGTTTGGTCGGTAAGCTGTGTTGAAGGGCCAGTTAGTGGTCTCTTATGAGAAATGTTTTGGGATGCCTTTACAGTGGTTCCCTTCATGTGTTTGGATCTAGTTTGTGGTATGTATTGACCAATAGACCATCTTGGTTAGGTCCTTGGGTTCTATTGTTGGATAAGGTGCACCCCATTAAGGGTTAGTGCACAACTGAAGTGCAACCCAGATTGTTTCACCGTTTGAAGACCCTCTAGTTGATTAATAAAAGGAATATTTTTCTCGAGCATTTTAGATTGAGTCTACACCCTTTCTATTCTTGGTTTTTTGGATTCTCTTGTAGTGGTAGAGTGATCGTGGAAGTTTGAACGAGACCTTATCTTCTTAAGTTTCTTGATTTACCGAAGGCGGAAGTGGTCTTGGGTTGTTAGCATGGATGAGGATCTAGTTGGTGTCTTAGAGGTCCTCTGGGTCCTTCATAGTCTCCTAGAATAAGGAGTTCATGTTAAACTACCAGTTTGGGAAATATGATCGTGAGAGGAAGGTGATTATAGGTTTTCTTTACTTCTTTTGTTTCTCACCCCAAGAAACAAGGTGTGATGTGTGTTCATTTTAGAAGAACTTGTTTCAATGAAATATAGGGATAGGTTAAAGTGGGTTAGGAATGTGTTATGTCTGGAAATATTATATTGTATTGCGGTGTAGTTTTTTGTGGCATAGAAAGAAGAATTCGCATTCAGTGGGTTTCCAAAGCCTGCGAGGTCGAAGATGCTTCAATCATTTGAGCTCAAGCCATAGGTCTCGGAGAGAAGCTGGCTTATAGTCAGGGGAAATCCCAGGGTCATTTAAACCCTTGTACAAAGTCCTATCCTCAATATGAAAGATATGAATTGTTTAAACCTCTTGTATCACTATATCGCTTCTATTGTTCACGTTGGGTGGAAATAGGTGGAGGGCCTTGTACCCATGTCATTTCCCAATGTCATTCCCTCCCCCTTTGGTTTCCATCGTGTCTTTGGAGAATGGTTGGAAATTTGGCTATACAGGATGAGCACATGGTTTGTGCATGATCAGGAGTGACCATGTGCCAGGAAGCCACGTGGGAAGAAAGATCTTTATAGTTAGTTCACTGTTTCCCAAATTTTGCAGACAAACCATGTGGCCTTCCAACATCTTTAAATTTTTGGGTCTTTCTGTGACGGCCCATGCTGCTTGGTTGAGATGGTTAGTTCTTATGGTGGTGATACCCACTATGGGTCTCATGTTTGTTCTTTTGTAAATGTCTAATGTATTTCTACCCCTTGTACTAGGGAGTCCGTTTGGGCCCCCCCCCAGTTAGTGTCCATATTCTCTCTTAGAAAAAAAATTTAAGTTGTCTCTTATGGTGGGGAGCCCATTTGTATCTCCTCATACAAGTAACTCATTTTTCTCCATGGTCTTGTCTTGGAAGTAGGTATTCTTTTTCGGGGATATCTGACTACCTCCATCTTCCTTGGATAAACATTGAGACTGGAGAGTGCACAATGGTTTAGATAAGCAGGGTAAGTGTAACCTTGTTCAAAGTTGTTGTTTGTTTGGGTGAATTGCTTGAGTCTTGTTTAGATAGTGTTTGAGGATTTTTCTTTTGGGATAAATTATAAATGTGGCTTATAATTTAAATACTATGTTTTATGTTTTGGTTTTGAGAGTAATCCATTTTTAATTGATCACTGGTGGTGTTTTGGCCATTGGGGGTGAAACCTGGGAAGGGAGTATCTCTTGGTTTCTCAGTTTGGTTTGGTTTTTGCTTTGACCATGATGTGACTTTTCGGGGTGGAAGGATTTCATAGTGGGGAGAATTTTCAAATACATAACATATTTTAAAGGTATTTTTAACATATTTTTTCATTCATGCTTTTTTTGGGGGGTTTCCGAATCTTTTATGGAGAGACGGGTTAGTATTCATGAATTGGGCCAACCGTGAGCCCAATTCCCGATTTAAAAATAAATTTTTATTCTTTTATAACTCATTTATTTTTCAACATTTTTCATCAATTCCAATTCTTACTTGGCCTCCCCTAACCTATTAACACCACTATTTTAATTTGGAGACTTTATAAATCCATAATCATGGTGGATTTGGGTTTTTATTTAAGGAGTTGGGCCACCCCGAATGCCCATTTCTAGTTTTAAAAAAACAAATTGTTTATTTAATAACATATTCAATTTTAATTATTTTAGGTGATTCTACCTCTAACATTATCCCAAGGAAGCTAGGCTCCACCCAATCCCTTCTAACCCTCTTTGAAGCTCGTTTTCTTCGTAGAACAAGTCGAAACGTCCTATGATTTCTCAATTCCATCAGATTTATAAAGGTAATGTTTTTCTTTCATAACTCCTTCATTTCTCACTCTTTTTTCCCATGAAAATTTATACATAGTCTCCTTATCCTTTTTCTAACCTCCCTTGAATTTTGGGCTATTTTCAAATTCTTCTACTGGTTTATTTAGGTTTATTTCCACAAGATCAGTCAAATAAGTTGGTCTTCTTCATTATTCATTTAATTTTCTTAGGGTTACATTCAATGTGATTAGAGTTTCGTCCATTTTCCTTTAGATTCTTAATTTCCATAATTTAAGGTTAGAACATAGGGTTTTATTTCTTGTCTTTTGGCTGAAATATTGTTCTTTTAGGTTGGATTTCACTTCCTTGAGATGCGGTGGTGGTAAGGATTATGTTTCACACCTGGTTTTGAGGGTTTCGAAATAAAAGGTAAGTGGTTACCTATGTAAAAAATTATTGATGAGTTATCTTGTTGTATTTACTCGTTTTTCATATTCCTCATATGTTGGGTGTGGTTTGAAAACTATTTACTATTGATTTGGTTATTTGATTACTCTTATAGTTGAATTTTATCTTGAAACTGGGTGTTTTCATGTGTAACTCAAGGGATATTATTTTGGTATATTTTATAACCTATGGAATTGGTTTAATAAATCTTGTCTGGCCTTCCAATTTTGGTTTGGTAATGTATTAGTGTCTTTTGGGCCTAAAAATGGGGGTTTGAATAGTTTTGATGTGTAAAACATTGTTATACTTCTTGAAATCATTTTATGAAAATGTATGTTTTCATTTGTATATTTTCTGGTATTATTCAAGGTGATTTTATCACACTTAAAGGTGGTTTTATAAATGTCTCTATGGTTACCAATTCTGTTTTGGATAGAAATATGTATGGTTGTGTTCTTAAATTGTTGTTTTGAAATGGGTTTTGTGTGGAAGACATATTTACACCACTTGGGTTCTTTTTATGAAAATTTTAAATGTTTTAGTTTGTTTAACAAAGTGGGAAAAGGGTGCATATGTATTTTTTAGTGTGCGTGTCTTCACCTATCATGGTTTTTTGAAAGGTTAAGTGATGTTTTATGTTGTAAAATATTTTTATAATGTTTTGTAAGTTTTTGAAATGTTTTAATAAATTTTGAAGTTGGAGCGAAACTTGTTTGTGGGCTGTTTCATGTAAGTTTGATGAAAAAATGATTTTGAAGGTAAAAATGGAATTATGTAGCATGTGTGAGTGGGATATTATGTGATGTGTATTAACTTGTAAATGTTTTTTAATTTTTTTTAAAGGATGTGTTGAAGTGATCTGAAAAGTGTTGTGGGATATTTTGGTGTGTTTATGATTTGAAAATGAATTTGAATGAAAAAGTGGATTTTGTGACTTGTGTGATGTACATGTGTTTTGTTTGGTGAATATGTGATGTAGAAATGATATTTTAATGTCCAAATTGTATTTCTTTACTTTTTTAACTTGTTTTAACACAAATGGAAAACCCGGGTATCAAGGTGGGTGGACGTGTACTAGGATGCTAGTGAATCCGTGGGGTTTGGCGTCAGTTTCACTTAGAAATATTGATTCTTACAACTCTAACTAAACTATAACGATGATTATTGGGGACTATTAGGTTATGGGTATGTTCCCTACTAGTGGATCATGCACGAGAACAGATATTAGTGATGGTTACTCTCACCGATATATGAGGAACCTGGGACCCACAAGGAGCTAGTTCCTCGGGATTATTTTCCTATTTCTTGTTCTCATTGAATCCTTTATAATTACCATCAGCATACGGTATATTTGTCTGAAAAATTTAGTAGATTTGGAATTTATTTTACAAGTATTGATTCTTTAAATTATCCCACTTGAAAACATATTTTTTAAGTTGCATCTTTTAGAAATTGTAACTAAAAATTACATGTTTTTGAAAACTTGCATGATTTTCATCTTTGAATGTTTATCACATGGAATATTTTTGTGGTGGTATCGTAATGGTAATTTTATAACACCCTACTTACACCCTAGGTTGTAAGTAGACTTGGTTATTTTTTTTGTCGTAGGTTGGGAACAGGTTTTAGTTCCAATGGTTTGGGTTTCTAGCAGGTCCTTGGTGGTGAAGTCTTGTGGAGATGGCTTGAGGGTGGTTCCCCTTGCCATGAGGGTTCTTGGAAATTCATTTTTGGTTTTGTACCATTGTAATGTCCTTTTTACATTGTTTCAAATCATGTAATTCAGTTATAAAATTTTGTAAAAGATGGTTTTAGTTGATACCCAGGAACTACTCTAGTACAATCATGCTTAAATGTGGTGTTCTAATAAGGTAGGCTTCCAAAAATTATGGTGTACCTTGTTGACATGAGTTATATAATTTATTCATTTAATGCTTTATTCAGGGGTGTTACATTCACCCCCCTTTAGAGCACTAAGTCCTCGTTGTGGGCCCTACATCTCAACTCAGGCAGTTCTCTGTACATAATATTGTGATCCTCCTCTGATACAAAATGTAACAATTGGGTCCTAGTGACAGCACATGCACCCATACATAACATGGTTGTCAGGTCCCATCCCTCCAGGTACCCCAGTTAGCCCATAGACACGTGGTCCTCACCAAGAAGTCCACCCACATGCCTGATCGAGTCATCTGACTTCGTCGGGTCCCGGCTCTCTAGGTATCCCTGTTGCCCCGTAGACACGTGGTCCCCACCATGGAGTCCACCCACATGCCTGAACGGGTCATCTGACTAATGAGATTCCCCAAAGACCTACACATGTCCTTTCCAGTCTGCCTTGTCCTTAATCACACACACCAAGGGTAACATCCTAGAAGGTCACCCATCCTGATCACTACTCTAGGCCAAGCACACTTAACTATGGAGTTCTAATCAGATTGGCTTTTGAAAAAGAAGTTACACCATGTTCAAATGAGTTATATAATTTATTCATTTAATGCTTTATCATTCAGGGGTGTTACACATCCCATGACTATAGATCAATCATTATAAAGAACCATTAAGCAACCTATTTCCACAAGTATTTCAACCCATGGGAATAGATCAATATCCAGCGGTTCATTCACATAGCCGTGTCCTATATAAAATTTTCAAACTTTTATGTCAATGTGATCCAATATGTGGTCCTTGAATTTACACTCATTGTATTTCTATCACTCATCTACAGAATTAAATAAAAATAGAAAAAAAATATATAAATGTTTTTATATATAAAGACACACCCAAATATGTATATATAAAAATTATCATATATTTATTATTATAATTATTCTAATAATGATTCATCCATATGTATGGGAACTAAAACCATGAGTTAGTTGGTTGGTGGATGTAGTGGACCTCTATTAGGGGCATGTTTCCAAAGTCATGGTGGCCTATAGTTGTTAGAGGTCCCAAAGGGGACCTTTTTCTGTTGGTAGGCGTGACTGTAGTAGAAGGGGTTACCGATGCGATCTATTTCCACAGAATTCCCTTCTTTTAGTGGTATGGGCATTACCCGATGGGGGATATTTCCATAAGAAAAAATAACCATGGTGGAAGGGAGTCTCTTGTGGTAGTTATTTCCATGATCCAACATACTGATGGTTGTTGGGAGTGGGTCCCCATAGGGGCCTATTTCCATATAAAAGTTTATATGTGTTAATAGAGGTACACTGTGGGAGATATTTCCATCGGAACTGCGGACTATGGTGGTAGGTGAGTCTATATGGGGACCTATGGACACATCCTGGTTGGACATTGGTGGTAGGGGTCTCTTATAAACATTCCTCATCCACCTTCCCTTTTACACATTATTTAGAGGCTCATATCTACTTAAACCATGGTATTCAGCTAGTCTATCACCATGTTTAATTCGCCCCATGGTATAATGGGGGCCTACGACCATGGGTAAAAACTACCCATGGATATATACAAACCTAATAACATTGTTCTACATACTATTTTTATAAAACCATGACCATTGAAAATTTTCTAATAGAGTTACTGTCGACTTGATGGAATCCTTTTTCTATCCAAGAGTTTGTAGTCAGTAAAAAGGAAGATTTAATATAGAATGAGAGGGAAAGATAATAGATAACATCTAAGATAATGAAAATTAAGTAACCATCTTGAATGAATAAACCTAGATAATTTTTTCATAGATGATGAAAACAATAGAATTTTAATAATCAAAATTTCTTTATTTTCACTAGGATTAAAACTAAACATGTTCCCTTTATATTTATAAAAATAGGGGTATTCAATAGCCTTAAATGTTTCTAATCCCATGTAAAATCTAAGGAGGTGAAATAAATATCATCCAAGATATTTTGAGCATTAAATATCCTCAAAAATTATCTTAATCCCCAAAGAATATTTATAGTTCTATTAATGATCCTACAAATGCATTATAAGTAGTAAAAGAGATTATTAAAAGAAAAACATAGAAAGGAATATGAATTTTCATTGTATAATGAACAATGGAATCCCATTAATCCAAGCCTATTATGTAACACCCCATGCATTCACGATATACTTCTCTTTCAATAATGCAATAGCTTGCATTGTATGCAAGTTCGAGATTCTAACACACCGCGACCAATCAAAGTAGTCGTTATGAATAGTAATACCCACTTTTTGAAATTATATGAATTTTATATTTCATAATGGACTTCATTTTGGGATTTGGAATATTGAAATTATCCTATGTTGAATTTTTGGTATTTTTCCAAGAACGTCCAATTTTCGATGAATAGTGAAAAATAATTAAAAACAACATTTTTAATCAAAATAATTTATAGTGATAAATTATACTATTGAGTGGCTTCAAAGTATAATTAGAATATAATTTTACCATTCTATCCAATGGTGAACATTATAGTTAATTTCACTTTGAAATTGGACATAAACAATAGTGAATCTTTTGATATATATTGTTTCTTAAAAACTTGCTATTTGTTGTGACATCGGGAATTGATTATTAAATTAATTAATGCAACTTATATGTTTGGAATTTGGTAAAATAGAAATCATTTTTGAATTTGGAATATCAATTATAGCTTATGGTGGATTTTTGGTATTGTTATGAGAAACATCAATTTTTGATGAACAGTGAAACCACTAAGTGTTAGTTAAAAAACTAATTTTTCGTTTAAATGAAATTTTACCACATCTATGATTTGAATTTCAAAAATACGACATAAATCATTGTCATTAGGAAGTAAAATGTGGTTCAATGGGATTAAAATAATTTTTGGTGAATAGTAACTTTTAAGTTCTATTAATCCCGATTAAAGGTAATTACTGTAACTTAAGGTAAATATAATGTTATAATAATATGAAATTACCTTTACACTTGTCCTACCCGTATTGGTTGAGTCATGGCCGACCAAGAAAATCCATGGGTCAACTTGGGGACCACATGGAGCCACATGGGTAAGAAAATGACATTAATAACTTTTTATTTAATGTAAATATAAAATTGTCACAAACAAGTGTTGTTTTACTAAAACAATTATTAAATGTGGTTATTTAAGTTAACTTTTTGACTATAAATATTCATTGGAAATCTAAATGGATTTTCTACATCATGGAATTTTTTTATAATTTTTAGACATTAAATAAATTAAATTTCTTATAACACCATGATGATAAAATGATTACCTTATTAATTAACGATTTAAATAAATTGAAAAGATAATGTAATATATAAGCCTTACACTTGTCAAAAACCTATTGGATGAGTACATTTATAACCCGTATAACCTTATCCTCGAAATATATAATTGTGGGACCTTTGAAATCCGTAAAGCACTTCATAATAATGTAACATTTCATGACTTTCCAAGAGTGCCCCTCCTATCCTCTTATAAAAGGCCCCCACCACTACCACCTTATTCACACCTTCCAAGCCATTTTTATCGGCCAAACTCTGCCCAAATACTCTCTCAACTTCCCTCTCTTACTTCTAGAAGCCTCAGTTTGGGCAGAAGTCTTCCCAAGGAAGCCTTTGGCTCAAATCAAAAAGAGTTACACGATTATAAGGTAATGTTTCACTACATGAAAACCACAGTTTAGCGGCGGTTTTTTTACGGCGGTTTTAAAAACTGCTGCTAAACGCGTTTCGGGCCGCCTTTTCACGGCGGTTTTTAAACCACCGCGAAATTCCATAAATGATTTTTAGTTTTTTTTTTAATTTTTTTAATTTTTTTTTAATTTTTTTTTAATTTCTTTCGAGGATTAGCAGAGGTTTTTTTAAAAAACGCCGCGAAATAGCGGCGGTTTCGGTAAAACCGCTGCGAAATGAAAGGAAAAAATAAAAAAACATGAGAAACCCCAAAATCACTAAAACGACCATAACTTTTGATCTGGGTGTCCGTTGGAGCGCCAAGACCAGTCAAATCGAAGCTCATGAAGAGATCTAGAGGTACATATAATCAAAACCGTGAGACGGTCTAAGGTGAAGAAGATATTAGTGTTATAAGAATGTTGAAAAAAGTTCTCCAAATTCAAACGGCCATAACTTTCGTTCCGGGTGTCCGTTTCAGCTCTACCACATATCAAATCAAAGCCAGCGAAAAGAGCTACTCACCAGATCAACACAAGCAAGATTCTGTTTTGTTTTTAGACCCCAAACCCCTATTATGGACTTTTAAACCCTGTTTCTGTCACCGGTGTCCCGTCGAACTTGTTTTTAAACGGACCTAACTTTCGATCTGCGAGTCAGTTCAGACACCTCCACATGCCAGATTATATCTTGTTCCATGAGCATCAGTTTGACTAGTCGCGGAGCCCACATGCACTTTTGGATCATATGTTATGGCCTTTTAGTGGGTATCTGGTTTTTTAATTTTTTCGATGCCTCGTTTCTAGAACCCATTCCCCGTCAGTTTTTTTTAAATGGTCATAACTTCCGATCCGCCTGTCCATTCGGACTCTTTCACCTATCAGGTCGAAGATCGTTTCAAGATCTTTGATTTGACAGGTCGTGGATCTAAAACGGGCTCTCGGATCATAAGTTATCTCTATTAATGTGAGTCCAATGTTTTTGTCTCTTTATGACTGTTTTGATGGGTTTTAACGGTTGCTCTATTTATTACTGTTTATTTGGGTTTCCATGACTTGTTATCTTTATCAATGATTTTTTGTGGGTTATTATGATGATTATGTTGAATTATTAAGGGGTTTTCCAAAGTTTTCATGAGTTTTCATGCGTTCTCATGCGTTCTCATTCTTTCGAATGCCTCATTTTTCATATGCTTCTCCATCCGTTTTCATGCGTTTTCATGCTTTTTCATCCCTTACCACGCCTTTTCATAGTTTTTCATGTGTTTCCTTTATTATTTATTATTTATTATTTATTTATTATTTATATTTACTTATTTTTATTATTTATTATTTATTATTTATTATTTATTTATTATTATTAATTATTTATTAGTACTAATAATAAAATATTATTATTAATAAAAATATTTTTTACTTTTTATTTATTATTTATTATTTATTATTTATTATTTATTATTTATTATTTATATTTATTATTTATTATTTATATTTATTATTTATATTTATTATTTATATTTATTTATTATTTATTATTTATATTTATTATTTATTATTTATTATTTGTTATTATTTATTATTTATTATTATTTATTATTTATTATTTATTATTAATATTTATTTCTTATTTCTTATTTATTCTTTATATTTATTAATAATTAATAATTAATTATTTATTATTTATATATTATTTATTACTTATTATTTATTATTTATATTTATTTATTTATTATTTATTATTTATATATATTTATTATTTATTATTTATTATTTATTATTAATTATTAATTATTTATTATATATTATATATTATATATTATATATTATTTATTATTTATTATTTATTATTTATTATTTATTATTTATTATTTATATTTATTTTATATTTTTTATTTTTTATTTATTATTTATATTTATATTTATTTATTATTTATTATTTATTATTTTTTATTAATTATTTATTATTTATATTTATTTATTATTTATTATTTATTATTTTTATTTATATTTATATTTATTTATTAGTTATTTTTTATTATTTATTATTAATTATTAATTAGTTATTAAGTATTAGATATTAGTTATTATTTATTATTTATTATTTATTATTTATATTTATTTATTATTTATTATTTATTACTTATTATTTATTATTTATTACGTATTATTTATTATTTATTACTTATTATTTATTATTTATTATTTATTATTTATATTTATTAATTATTAATAATTTATATTTATTAATTATTCATATTTATTACTTATTATTTATTTATTATTTATATTTATTTATTATTTACTATTTACTATTTACTATTTAATATTTAATATTTAATATTTATTATTAATATTTATTATTAATATTTATTTTTTATTTTTTATTTATTATTTATTATTTATTATTTATTATTTATTATCTATTATGTATTATTTTTTATTTTTTATTTTTTATTTATTTTTTATTTATTTATTATTTATTATTTATTATTTATTATTTATATTTATTAATTATTTATATTTATTAATTATTAATTATTTATTATTTATGACTTATTATTTATTTATTATTTATATTTATTTATTATTTATTATATATTATTTATTATTTATTATTTATATTTATTTATTATTTATATTTATTTATTATTTATTATTTATTATTTATTATTTATTATTCATTATTTATTATTTATTATTATTGAGTTTATATCTATTATTTATATATTATTTGTTTTTTCAGTTAATATATATAAGTATGTTAAATTCTATTTATTAACCACATGACGAGCTTGCTGGAGTGGTAAAGTCTTTGTAAAATATGCAAGAGGTTAGTGGTTCAAATCTCACCAAACGCAGTATTTCTCTATATTGTATGTGCATGTGCATGGGCATATGCATGGGCATGTGCATGGGCATGTGCATGAGATGTGCATGGGCATGTAAATAAAGTAAATAATGTAATACGAAATAAATAAAATAAAATAAATAAATAATATAAATAAAATAAATAAAATAAATAAAATAAATAAAATAAAGAAAATAAATAATATAAATAATATAAATAATAAAAATAATAAAATGAAAATAAATAAAAGAAAATAAAGAAAATAAAGAAAATAAAGAAAATAAAAAAATAAAGAAAATAAAGAAAATAAAGAAAATAAAGAAAATAAAGAAAATAAAAAAAATAAAGAAAATAAAGAAAATAAATAGAATAAATATAATAAATAAAATAAATAAAATAAATAAAATAAAATAAATAAATAAATAAATAAAATAAAAAAACAAAAAAAATATTAAAAACTATTAAAAAAATTTAAAAAACCGCCGCTAAATCATTTAGAGGTGGTTTAAACCGCCACAAAAAGTTTTGCGATGGTTTTAAAAACCGCTGCGAATAGTTTCCCGATGCACGATTTCGCGGCGGTTTTTCAAAACCGCCGCCAATCTATTTAGCGGCGGTTTAAACCGCCGTGAAACAAAAAAAAAACCGCCGCTAAATCGTGATTTTGTTGTAGTGAAACACCCGACATTTCATTTCTCCCTCAATAAACATGGGGTGTCTCATGGAACACATAAACACCACCCACACATGTTGTCATGAGATTGGTGTATGTATCAACAATTAGATACTAGGTCTACATATATATTGAATTTGATGATCAATGTACATGTAAGTAAACTAAACTAGTTTTATCTCATGAATTTTCTAACTCAAAATAAAATTACATAGATTGGTGATAACACACACTCCACAATGTTTTGGGTCATTGTTGAAATGTGAAGGAAAATGACCATTAAACTGAATCTATGGGTTTTATTACTGGGAATATCTTATTTAAGAATAATTTTATATAAATATTAAATTTTTTGAGTATTAGGTGAGGTGGAGAAGGGTTTAGATTGTGGAAATTTTACTATTCATAAGCCTTCATAATAAGATACCTTATTGTGGTGCAGAATATTTTAATAATCAAAGAAAAATACTGTTAAAAGGGGTTAGTTAACCAATGATATTTTGGTGTATTACATTAGGGGGATTATGACCATCAGGTAGCAAGTTTTTATCCACTAATAACCTTTAGGACCCACTAACTATCACTTTCTAAGGGAGGGGTTTATTGAATTATTTGTTTATCATGGTCCTCTAATTAAAATATTATTTCCTCCTCTTGGGTAATATTAAAAATTATAAAACCCTATATTTTTTTCTCATTTTTATTTCCTTAAAAAATTATTATTCCCTATTATATTATTGATTGTTTTTTGAGTTGGTATTGTAGAATTATGTCTAATATAATCTCATTGAGTTCAATGTTTTGTCATTTTGTTTCCTATATAAACTATACACATTTATTTTTCAGCTTCATGTTTATAATTTTGTTTAAAATTTTTAGAGGATAATGAAGGATTTGAATATTTTTTCATTTTGTCTATTTTTTTTGATTACTATGTTTTTTTATCATAATATTCTTCTCACCTTTAATTTAATTCTTTATTAGGGTTTCTGTTCTCTTTTCTATTATTATAGAATTAATGTGTTATCAATATTTGAAATTTATTTTATTCAAATATGAGGATAATAATTTTCATTTATATGGATAAAATAAGAAATTAACATGGGAAAAACGTTTTATAGTACACATTAAATAAAACATAGATGATTTAATAATTGTATTAAAAAAATTGAGTGAAAAAATGATTTTTATCATTGATGAAGAATTAATTAAATAGAAAATGTGAGAAATATATTATGTAATGATAATATAATTATTATTATTTGTATTATTTTAAACAATTTATTATTTTTAAAGGTATTTTTGAATATATAATATTTATAGAACATTTTAATGATGAATTTTCATATTGTGATTAATTTTTATACACTCTAATGATCATTTAATTGATATATAGAACATGATTTTTCATGTTAGACTCTGGGAATAAGTCATAGAGTTTTTTTAGGTATCAAACTGATAATAAATGAATTTTGAAATGAAAAATGTGGGTTAATGGATAAAAAAATAAATTTATGAGACATTTTTTCTACGTAATACCTATATGGTGCGTTGAAGTTTATTTTTTAATTATAAAAATCTATTTTATGTATTTATGCACCATTTTGGTTTAAATTGGTATTTTTATGAAATCATATAACTATAGATAATAATAAATTGTATTTTACATATTTTGAGTCATTTATTAATTTTTTTCATTTTTAATAGTTAATAGAAAGTTAAATTTAATAGTGTAGTTATATATAATATTTTTAAATTGATGGATATTAAAAATAAATTTTTGGGAGATATTTTTAAAGAGGTCCAACACATTATGAACATAGTTTTTCAAATTAAATTTGTTGGAATTTATTTATGATTTATGATATTTTAACCAAATATAATTATTTTTTTAATAGATAAAATTTTAATTTAGAATAATTTTTTACACTTAAAATGATCTAAATTTTCAAATGGGTTATGATGTTTTAATAAAAATTTATAGATGTTTTTACAAAGGGTTCATGAGGATTATTAATTGTTAAATTGATTGAATACATGTTGAATGATACGTTGAATTTTATATTGCAATTTATGAAATTGTGGTGTATAAAATATATATATGTAAGGTTCATTTGTTTGTCAAATATTCATCATAAACCCTGAGTTAGGATATGGTGTGATATGAGTCATCTGTTTGACTATGACTTGTTTTAACCATTATAAAAAATATTTCAATGGATTAGTGAATTATTTTATTAGGTTTTATTATGAAATAAAACATGGGTGTGACTATATGATGAGATAATATTTTAGTTATTCTAGTATTGATTTATTTATGTTTTATTTCATGAAACCATTTGATTCATTATTTTGGTAAGAACATAATTTAATGACATAGAAACTATTCACAAGTGATGGTTAATGAATATAAATATTGTTTTTAGGTTACTTGGTATGAAATTTACTGTTTTTATATATTTTTTATGTGTATATCCCATTGTATGGTAAAACATCACACACATAAAATAATATTAAAATGTAATTTATCAGTGTTTTTACAGTTGTTTTTTATTTTTATATTTCTCATACACTATTAATATAAATCTTGTGTTTTTAAAAAAAAAATATATTGTGTTGTGGGTTAATAAAATATTTTTTTCTGTGGTTGATGGGTAATTAGGATATAATTTAGATGATTTGTTGGTGATTTTGGAGTTATATTGTTGAGTTATTTTTTAATTTTTTTCGTATATTTTAATTATATATCATTATTATTTTTATACATAGGACATGGTTTATAAACTATTTGGATACATGAAATCATTATTAATTAATAAGATTATTTAATTTTTTGATGATATAATTAATGTTATTTCAAAGAGATTGGTTATTTTTAGATTATTTGTATATGAATGATTTTTGATGTTCCATTATTGATCAAAGCATATAATTTGATACATTAAGACCCTCAGCACAAGTCACTATCTTTGGTGATCATGAAGCATAATTGATCATATGTGATAGTTTTCTCAGTGTCAAGATAATGTCATGATACATCATTACAACATGCTATAAAATTAGTTTGATTCTTTGTTGTCTTAATATTTATGGAAGGTTATGATAAAAAAAATGAATGTGTGATAGGATAGCTAAACCATATTAAAATCAAATCCACTAAACAAGCGTGAGATTAATTTAAATAATTTTAATGATTTTTAAGGCATTATACTCACATATAATGGGGGTGAAGAGTTGAGTGATAATGAATCATTTTGGGGTAAAGGGACATGTCATATTTTTTAATTCATGTAATTTTACTATAACTATTATTTTATTACAAGAATTGAATTTAGTTAATTGATATAATTAATAATATTATTATTAGTATATTTTAAAATATATTATTAACGATGGATATGTTAAATGAATTTAGTGACATGAATTTGAAAATTTGGTGTGAATTATTTGGGTTGACTAAATACATATTAAACATATAAATCTAGAAAATGATGTCTTTTATATTTTATTGAAGTGAGATTTGGTTTTTAGTTATTTGTTTTTGTGTTTATTTTGTTGTGTTATGGAATTAAATTAGTGTGTTGAGTAGTTAAATTGGGATGAGTTTAACCACTTTTATTTTAGTATATATATATAATTATATATTATAAATTATACACATTTGATTAGGAAATAAATTTGTATTATGTAACACAAAACTATAGGTTAAAATAATATTAAGAAAATAAATCAAGAAATAAAAATTATTTATTTATAATATAATAATAAAAATGAAGGATGCTTATATTATATGAAGTTAGAAAAAGTAAAAGAGGTAAATAAATATAAATACTAAAAGGTGTAAATTTATTACCTCATGATTTTCTAAAATCACTATACCTATAAAATACACTATACTACAAATGAAATATATTATAAATAATATAGGCATTATAAAAGTATATTGAAAGTTTCAGGAAAAGTGAAATTTATATTTGGGTGATGATTTTTGGAGGTTTTTATAGAGACTGATATTGAGGGTAACCATTATTTGATCATTGAGGGTATGCCTTATAAGACTATTATGGTTATCCATTATATGACCATTAAATATATCAATTATATATAGGAGAGGGTTTTTATTGTGAAATGGATAACATTATATGTATGATATCAATTATATGGTCAATTTTGTAAATGTTGGATAATAAATTAGTCAATAATTTTTAATTTTCAAAAAATATTCTTATCTCATCATATAAAAGATATTTTATTTAAGGGATAAATAATGTTTCTCATTTGGTTTTATATTTTTTATTAAATTATGAAATTTATTTAACTATTAATTTATTTTAGATAAAAATTCACATAAATGAATTTATATTTAATATTTTTATTACTATATAAATAATTATTCCATAGAATTAAATATGGTTATATGATTTTATTATTAATTTTATGTTTTTTATATCAGTGATTATTTTTTATTAGTGCCTTATTGGTTTTTAAATAAAATAAAATATATCATATTTATTTTTTATTTTTAAACAAATTAATTCTCTATTTTTAATGACCATTTCAAGTGAGTTGTATTTCAATATTATAAAAAACATAAAATAAAACGAAGTTATAGAAAATTATAAAAACTTATACAATCAATATTTTTATCTTTTTTCTGAAAAAATCAATTTAAAAGTTTAGAACTGATATTTATATTTAAACGTACATTTCTATGTCTATAAAAAATAAATTTTAAGATATAATATACAAATTCAACTTAGTTATAATATAAGTGATTAATTGAAATTTGAATTATTTTTAAAAATAAGAGTACAAGTTCAAATTGAATTCCATTACTTAATATATATATATATATCATTTTGAAAAACTGTATAAATACATGTAATTTGTTTTAAAAATTTGTATTCCTAAAATAATATATTAATATTTTTTAAATTATAAAACATTTTCCAATGCATTAAATTATACAAATGATCATTTAATGTTTACGCAATACCTTTATAACTTGAAAGTAGTCAAAACTTGTTTCTTGTGAGTTGTCTCATGATAAGGATGAGAGGGAAGAGTGTTTTGGATGGATTTTTGGGTATTTATAATTGATAAAGATTAATTTTCATGTTAATTTTTCAATTAAAATAATCATAAAACATTATAATAGTTAATATACATATCTAGTGTTGACTTTATATTCAAGTAATATATAAAATGTATAATATAATGGATAGATATTGGAGTTAGAATAAATTTATTTCAATAATAATTCAAATATGATTTTTGAATATTTTTTTTTGATTAATAATTAAATATGTGGTTAACAAATAAAATATAATAAATAATTGATATTTTGAAACATAAATTATTTTGTTAATGTAGAAAATATCTATAAGTTATAGGTTGGTCCCTATTGTCTAACCATTACTCTGGGGAATTTATTTTTGTCACATATATTTTCTATATACAATCTAAACTCTTCTATTTTCATTCCCAACACATTATGGAATTCATTTATTAGCCTACTGACCCAATCAAGGTATTAATTTTTAAATATTTTTTAGTGTATAATTTACCATTCACAATTAATTATATTCTTATTCTTACTTCTATATTTTAGTATGTTTAACATGTTTTTATAACATCTAAGGTGACTAAAAATTGTGTTTATTCCTTTTTATTCATTATTAATCTATAAAGGAATAATTCAATTATATAAAACATTTAAATATGTTTAATTTTATAATCTTTTTTTAATTAATCTATATTCATTATTTTTGAAAGGAAATTTTAGATTGGATTGGCCACTTATTGATGGTTTGTTGATATTAATTTTGAAATATTTTAATTCCATGTGCTATCACATAAATTCACCATTGTGTATATATATTCAAATAATCATATAATGTAATGGATTGAGTAAATAATTCGATTCTAATTTTGTAAACTTATTTAAATTTCATTCTTTTTATATTTTTACTGATATCATATGAGTGAGAAATTACCCATATAAGGCCCCGACCATAAACCTTACTTAATATTGAATTAAATGAATAATTCACATTGAGGATCTTTTCAGGTTTAGAGTTTTAGAGAATTAGGACATTACAATTACATCTCAAAAGATTACAAAGTAGACACTTCTACTAAGTTTCCTTAAAATAAAAAATCTTAAAATGAAACATGTCTAGTTTCATGTTTTAGATAGTATGACTTTTCCTTGATCACATCCTTGACCCTATTCCACATTAAGTCCTGTGAAAAACATTTCAAAAACTTGGGATGAGCATAAAAAGCTCAGTAAGGGATATAAAAGTACGAAATGAAAACATTATTCCATGTATGAAATCATAATTTACTCATAAAACATAAGCATTTTAACATACCTCATCAAATCATGAATAAATCATAGAAATCATATGACATAAAGGTAACTTGAGGCATTCATAACATTCTTACGTAGAGAGTAACCCTCATGGTTATGTTTGGAATACCCATCACAGTATATTCCCTAAATCTCTTCAGAGAAACCTTAACGTTTAACTCCTTTGCATTACACAATGCATTGGAGAGCTATATCGGGCTCACCCGCCCTTGGTTTATCACAGAACCACCTGTCTTCATAACAATGCCCAAGAACCATAACATAATCATATCACGTAAAACATGCATAAAGGAAACATAAAATTTCCACATTTCAATCACAAGATATCAATACAACACATTGATATAATAAAAACATTATGAAAACAATTTTCAATACCAAAATAAAAGAAAAGTAATACATGGTATTTATTTTTCATTTTAAAAAAAAGTTAGATTATGGATTGTAGAGGAAGCCGAAACTCAAATAATGGTCGCGGCGGTGGAGAAGTCGTTGTCGCCGCATACATATGACAAATAAACATTCCTTTCGTCGTTTAGAAAAACACTTAGTATAAAAATAATTCTTTTTGAATAAGCTAAAAGTAAAAGGGGTGTATACACTGTATAAAAGAAAGTTGTGTATAAAACAAAATATGCCTCAATGAATGGAGATTGAGACGAAGTCCCTTAGAAAGATAATTTTTTAAATAAAATAGATCTATTATGGGTATTAACTATAAGTACACATACAGAAATTACAAATACAAGATTGGACTTAATAATATCATGACATAATTTGAAAATGAGAGATTAACCCAATGAATGGAAATTGGGTCAAGAAGTTCCCCTACCTCGTGTCCGACGTGACTCGATTTCTATTTAATATCCTGAATAATAAACTAGAGTTAAATTATTCTTTCTTAAGAACCTTTTTCAAGTTCATTATTCCTTTTATATCACTTATTACCATGTCATGAACACTATGTAATTATTTAAGTTAATAACGGTCGTTTTAACGATCATTGGTACTTGAGTCAAAAATAAACTCTTTATAATTACAAGTTGTTCAAGCATCCATTATATCCATAGATATATTAATTATTTAGATATCATAGATATCATATATATCCAGTATATACATGCATTTATAATAATACATAACATATATAGGTAAGAAATGAAATACACCATTGATGGAGACGATAAGTCGTACGTACGCATGAACGCTACTTTCATTTCTATTTCGTATTTTATGTTATGGAATCATAATTACATAAAGGTATATTATAATTCCAGTATAATTTCATATAATATATCATTAAATCCATCCTATATACGTCCCACATATGGCATTAACGAATCAAATCACTTTGAGGGGGCGGTAGTCTGCACTTCCTAAAATGAAGATATCGCGTATACCCATAATGGAATCCATAACGGTATACCCTAAATGAAAAATACATAATCTTAAGGAAAAAATAAACATATAATATATCATATATAAATATAGTGTCATATTAATGGCCACCTTTTATGGTGTTAGAAGAATATTGAATAATCATCGTTTCGTGAGGCAGAAATTTGCCATCCACGGAAACAGTATACTCTTTAAACATTAGATGAAGGTGTGTGTAAGTGTAGCTCTAATACTTCTCATAACAACATCCTAGTATATTGAAGATACTTTTGGTATTACAGAAGACATGAATAAAAGGAGTTTAGGGGTTTGGAGAATCAAAATAAAACATAAGAACACAAGAGAAGACACTTCCTTTATAACAGGTAACTCTTTTTGATTTGAGCTCAAAGGCTTCCTTTGAAAAACTTCTGCCCAAAGTGAGGATTCTAGAAGTAAGATAGGGATGTGGAGAGACAAAATGGTAAGGGGTTGGCCGAGCCAAAGGCTTGAGAGGTGTGGGTAAGGTGGTAGATGGGGGGGGGGTCTTTTATAAGAGGAGAGGAGGGGAACTCTTGGAAAGTTATAAAAGGTTACTTTATTATAAAATGATTTTCAGATTTTAAAGGTCCCAAAATTATATATTTATAGGATAAGGTGATAAGAGTTCTAAATACACCCATACAATAGGTTTTTGACAAGTGTAGGTCTTATATTTTACATTTTATTTTCATTTTATTTAAATCGTTAAATAATGAGGTAATCGCGACATCATCATGGTGTCATAGATAATTTAATTTATTTAATTTCTAAAAATTATAAAAAAACATCATGATGTAGAAAATCTTTTTATATTTATAATTAATTATTATATTCAAAATTATGACTTGTATAACCCCATTTAAAAATTGTATTATTAAAACAACACATGTTTGTGACATTTTTATTTTAACGTTAAATAAAAAGTTATTAATGTCATTTTCCTACCAAAGTGGCTTCATGGGGTCCCCAAGTTGACTCATGGATTGTCTTGGTCGGCCATGACACTTCCAATAATGTTAGGACATGTGTCAAGGTCATTTCATATTATTAAAATATCATTTTTACCTTAAATTACACTAATTACCTCTAATCGCGATTAAAAACTTAAAAGTTACTATTCACCAAAAAATTATTTTAATCCCATTGAACCAAATTTTAATTCCTAATGACAACCATGAATGTCGGAATTTTTAAATTCAAAACACAGAGGTGGTAAAATTTTATTTAAACGAAAAATCAGTTTTGTAAGTACCACTTAGTGGTTTCACTATTCATCAAAAATTGAAGTTTTTCAGAAAAATACGAAAACTTCACCCTAATATATATTTGATATTCCGAATTCAAAAATTATGTCTATTTAAAAAAATTAAAAACAGATAAGTTACATTAATTAATTTAATAATTAGTTCCCTCTGTTAGAACAAATAGCATATTTTTATGAAACAATATATATCAAAAGATTGACACTAGTTTAAGTCCAATTTCAAAGTGAAATTAATTCCAACGACCACTATTGGATTAAATGGTAAAAATATATTATAATTTAACTTTAAAACCAATTCAAAAGATAACCTAATCATATAAATAAATTAGATTAAGAAAATGTTTTGAATTAAAATACATCATTTTTCACTATTCATTAAAAAAAATAAACATTATCGGAAGAATATCAAAAATTTACACAAAGTAAATTTTGATGTCCCGATTCTAAAGAAGAATTTTATTTGGTCCAAAATAATGTATAAGAGTGACCAAAACTATATTTAATGAGGGTTCTCCATCAAAAGGCGATAAGTGGACCTTTAGTGAAAATTAGAGTATATATGCCTAGAATTGAATTATTTTCGTATTTTAAGCCATTATCCTTTATTGGATAAATGTAAAAACATTTAAAAAACATAAATATTCATATATATTCATGTGTTTATCAATCAACTGAACTTTTTCTGCCATCTCTTCTACCAATTCTGGTCCCATTAACTTCCTTTCACCAACTTCATCCCAAAAATCTAGTGTTCGACACCGCTTCCCATATAATGCCTCAAACGGTGCCATCTGTATACTGGAATGAAAACTGTTATTATATAAAAATTCATCCAAAGAAAGATGTTTGTCCCAACTTCCCTGATAATCCATCGAACAGGCACGTATCATATCTTCCAAAGTCTGAATTGTTAGTTCTGACTACCCATCTGATTGAGGATGAAAATCTTTACTAAAATTTAATTCAGTACCCAATGACTTCTGAAGGGATTTCCAAAAGTTATTAGTAAACCTGGGATCACGATCAGATACAATGGATAGAGGAACTCCATGCAACCTGACTATCTCTTTAAGATACAATCGAGAAAGTTGATCTAGAGAGAAAGTATCTCAAATAGGAAGGAAATGAGAAGATTTAGTCAAGAGATCAACAATAACCCAGATTGCATTATTACCTCGAGATGTCTTCAGTAATCCCACAACAAAGTCCATGGATATATTTTCCCATTTCCACTCTGGAACTGGTAAAGGTTGAAGAATCCTTTTCGGTAATTTCCGCTCTACTTTATCCTGCTGACAAGTCAAACACTTCACAGTAAAATCAGCAATATCTCTTTTAATTCCATCCCACCAGTAATACTCTCGCAGATCTCTATACATCTTAGTACTTCCAGGATGAACTAAAAACAAAGAACTATGAGCTTCACATAAAAACTCTCTCTTCAACTTTGAATCACAAGGCACACACAATCTCTTCCCAAATCTCAAAACACAATCATTATCAATGTTGAGTTTAGGCAACTTACCCTTCTGAACCATCTCTACCTTTTTCTGTAACTCACCGTCCTACTTATGTGCTTGCTTGATTCTGTTTGATAGAGAATATTTCACTGATAACTGAAACAAAATATAAGGACATCCTGTACCAACAACTTTTATGCCAAGGTTCATAAAATCCTTAACCAAACGATTATGTTCCAAATGCAACATTGTTAATGAAGCATTACTTTTTTGACTCAAAGCATCATCCACTTTATTTCCTTTTCCTGGATGATAATGAATTGTACAATCATAATCCTTGATTAATTCTATCCATTTCCTCTGTCTCATGTTCAATTATTTCTGAGTGAATATATACTTTAAACTTTTGTGATCGGTATATATTTCACACTTTACTCCATACAAATGATGCCTCCAAATTTTTAAAGAGAAAACAACAACAACTAATTCCAAATCACGTGTAGGGTAATTTACCTCATGAGTTTTCAATTAACGTGAAGCATATGCAATTACCCAATCATTCTACATAAGGACACAACCAAGTCCCTTCAACGAAGCATCACTGTATATAACAACCTCACCATTCCTGGAAGGAAGTACCAAAACGGGAGCATTCACCATTCTTCTTTTCATATCCCGAAAACAATCATCATATTATTTTTTCCAGATAAACTTAACACCCTTACGAGTTAGCTTAGTCATTGGACTAGATAACCATGGAAATTTTTTAACAAACCTTCGGTAGTAACCTTCCAAACCAAGAAAACTATGGATCTTGGTTACATTTGAGGGTCTTGTCCATTCTTCAACAACTATTGTTTTTGCAGGATCCACAGTTATTCCATCTTTAGAAACAATGTGACCAATGAAAGAAATTTTTTGCAACCAAAACTCACACTTGCTGAATTTCCCATACAATTTCTTTTCTTTTAAGGTTTGAAAAATAACCCTTAAATGTCTTTAATACTCCTATTTACTTTTATAAAACCCCAAAATATCATCAATAAAAACAACCAACATTTTTCACCTGAGTCAACTGAGCCATCACTGCAACAAACTGTTTAGTTCTGATTCTTACCATCTTAGTATGCTGATTTGTAAGGTCATTTCCCTTAGTATGCCTTCCGAAAAAATCTTCTATGTTTCCTCTACAAAAAACCATTATTAACACTGAAATACCTTAGGTAAAGAAACATGGTAATATTTAAATGCTATGTCATTTCAATCATACCATAAATTATTTTATAAATTTAAGAATTTTCTAACTCTTAAAGTTGTCTAAACTGACCTCTGATACCAACTATAAGGCAACGACCTTAAACCTTACTTAATGTTGAATTAAATGAATAATTCACATTGAGGATCTATTCAGGTTTAGAGTTTTAGAGAATTAGGACATAACTATTACATCTCAAAAGATTACAAACTAGACACTTCTACTAAGTTTCCATAAAATAAAAACTCTTAAAAATAAACATGTCTAGTTCCATGATTTAGATATCATCACATTTCCATGATCCCATCCTTGACCCTATTCCACATTAATTCCTGTGAAAAAACATTTCAAAAACATGGGATGAGCATAAAAAGATCAGTATGGGATATAAAAGTACGAAATGAAAACATTAGTCCATGTATGAAATCATAATTTACTCATAAAACATAAGCATTTTAACATACCTCATCAAATCTTGAATAAATCATATAAATCATAAGACATAAAGGTATCTTGAGGAATTCATAACATTCTTACGTAGGGAGTAACCCTCATGGTTATGTTTGGAATACCCATCACAGTATATTCCCTAAATCTCTTCATAGAAACCTTAACATTTAACTCCTTTGTGTTACCCAATGCATTGGAGAGCTATATCGGGCTCACCCGCCCTTAGTTTATCACAGAACCACCAGTCTTCATAACAATTCCTATGAACCATAACATAATCGTATCTCGTAAAACATGCATAAAGGAAACATAACATTTACACATTTCAATCACAAGATATCAATACAAAACATTGATATAATAAAAACATTATGAAAACCATTTTCAATACCAAAATAAAAAGAAAATTAATACATGTTATTTATTTTTCATTTTAAAAAAAGTTAGGTTATGGCTTGTAGAGGAAGCTGAAACTAAAATAATGGTCACAGCAGTGGAGAATTCGTTGTCACCGCATATGTACGACAAAAAAACATTTCTTTTTTAATTTAGTAAAATTATTCGTATAAAAAAATTCCTTTTGAATAAGCATAAAAGTCAAAGGGGTTTATACACCGTATAAAAGAAAGTTGTGTATAAAACAAAATATGCCTCAATGAATGGAGATTGAGATGAAGTCTCTTACAAAGATCATTTTTGAAATAAAATAGATCCATTATGTGTATTAACTATAAGTACAAATAATGAAATTACAAATACAATATAGGAATTAATAATATCATGACATAATTTGAAAATAGGAGATTAACCTAATGAATGGAAATTGGGTTAAGAAGTTCCCTTACCTCGTGTCCGACGTGACTCGATTGCTATTCAATCTCCTAAATAATAAACTTGAGTTAATTTCTACTTGCTTAAGAACCTTTTTCAAGTTCATTATTCCTTTTATATCACTTATTACCATGTCATGAACACTATGTAATTATTTAAGTTAATAACGGTCGTTTTAACGATCATTGGTACTTGAGTCAAAAATAAACTCTTTATAATTACAAGTTGTTCATGTATCCATTATATCCAGAGTTATATTAATTATTTAGATAGAATATATATCATATATATCCATTATATACATGCATTTATAATATTACATAACATTTAGAGGTAAGAAATGAAATGCACCGTTCATGGAGACGGTAAGCCGTACGTACGCATGAACGCTACTTTCATTTCTATTTCGTATTTTATGGAATGGAATCATAATGAAATAAAGGTATATTATAATTCTAGTATAATTTCATATATAATATCATTAACTACATCCTTTATATGTCCCACATATGGCATTAACGAATCAAATCACTTTGAGGGGGCGGTAGTCCGCACTTCTTAAAATGAACATATCGTGTATACCCATAATGGAATCCATAAAGGTATGCCATTAATGAAAAATACAAAAGCTTAAGGAAAACATAAACATATTATATATAATATATAAATATAGTTTCATTTTAATGGACACCTTTTAAGGTGTTAGAATAATATTGAACAATCATCGTTTCGTGAGGCAGAAATTCGCCATCCACGGAAACAGTATGCACTTTAACCATTAGATGAAGGTGTGTGAAAGTTTATCTCTACACCTTATCATAACAACATCATAGTATATTTAAGATACTGGTGTTTTTACAAAAGAAATGAATAAAATGAGTTTAGCGGGTTGGAGAAACAAAATAAAATATAAGAACACAAGAGAAGACATTACCTTTAAAACAGGTAACTCTTTTTGATTTGAGCTCAAATGCTTCCTTGGAAAGACTTCTGCCCAAAGTGAGGCTTCTAAAAGTAATAGAGGGATGTGGAGAGACAAAATGGGCATGTTTTGGTCGATCCAAAGGCTTTAGGGGTGTGGGTAAGGTGGTATAGGTGGGGGCCTTTTATAAGAGGAGAGGAGGGGCACTCTTGGAAAGTTATAAAATGTTACTTTATTATAAAATTCTTTTCAGATTTTAAAGGTCCCAAATTTATATATTTCTAGGATAAGGTGATAGGAGTTATAAATCAACCCATCCAATAGGTTTTTTACATGTGTAAGTCTTATATTTTACATTATTTTTTCATTTTATTTAAATTGTTAAATAATGAGGTAGTCGCTGCATCATCATGGTGTCATAAATAATTTAATTTATCTAATGTCTAAAAATTATAAAAAAATATATCATGATGTAGGAAATCGTTTTAGATTTCTAATGAATATTTATAGTCAAAATTTTGACTTGTATAACCCAATTTAAAAATTGTTTTACTAAAACAACACATGTTTGTGACATTTTTATTTTAACATTAAATAAAAAGTTATTAATGTAATTTTCCTACCAAAGTGGCACCATGGGGTCCCCAAGTTGACCCATGGATTTTCTTGGTCTCCCATGACACATCCAATATGGTTAGGACATGTTTAAATGTCATTTTATATTATTAAAAAATTATTTTTACCTTAAATTACACTAATTACCTCTAATCACGATTAAAAACATAAAAGTTACTATTCAACAAAAACTTATTTTAATCCCATTGAACCAAATTTTACTTCCTAATGAAAACCATGAATGTCGGATTTTTGAAATTCAAAATACATAGGTGGTAAAATTTCATTTAAACGAAAAATTCGTTTTTAAGTACCACTTAGTGGTTTCACTATTCATCAAAAATTGAAGTTTTTTAGAAAAATACCAAAACATCACCCTAAGCTATATTTGATATTCCGAATTCAAAAATGATGTCTATTTTAAAAAATTAAAAACATATAAGTTACATTAATTAATTTAATAATTAATTCCCGCTGTCAGAACATATAGCGTGTTTTTATGAAACAATATATATCAAAATATTGACACTAGTTTAAGTCCAATTTCAAAGTGAAATTAATTTCAACGACCACTATTGAATTAAATTGTAAAAATATATTCTAATTTAACATTAAAACCAATTAAAAATATAATCTAATCATATAAATAAATTATATTAAAAAGAGTTTTTGAATTAAAATACAAAAAAATTCACTATTCATTAAAAAAATAAACTTTATCGGAAAAATACCAAAAATTTACACAAAGTAAATTTTGATGTCCCGATTCTAAAGAATAATTTTATTTGTTCCAAAATAATGTATAAAAGTGACCAAAACTATATTTAAAGAGGGTTTTCCATTAAAAGGCGATAAGTGGACCTTTAGTGAAAATTAGAGTATATATGCCTAGAATTGAATTCTTTTCGTATTTTAAGCCTTTATACTTTATTGTATAAATGTAAAAACATTTAACAAACATATATAATCATATTTTAGTTATTTATATTCATTCCCTCCAATACAACGGCTACGTGTTAAGTACCATTTAAAATAATATTATTTTATTACTAGTGTGCAACATATGATTTCAAAGAAACTCTTTGTTGCGTATCGGGTACGCTATCAAACATAGAAACCCCTTTAAAGTAAAATTAATATTTAATTAATAAATATTAATAATTATGAAAATGTATTATTCTTTATTTACCTAGGATGGTACAACCCATGTAGTGGAATATTATGTTTATATAATTATATCAATACTTTAATTGGGTATCATCACTATATGTAACACATATAGGTACACCCATGAAAAAATAATGTAAATTATAAATCTATAAAAATATTTTATTTATTATTAAATAAAAAATTTGTAATGAAATTTTAATAACTAGGATAAATATTACTTATATTGATATTAAAACAAAAAAAATATTATGACATTCATTACATGTGAACTATGAAATGACATCGATATGAAGTTCTTTAAAAATTGTAATTTGTGTAATAGTAATAGTCAATAATAAATTACCATGAATAATGCTGAAATAGAAATTCAAATTTATATTCATATATAATATTAAAAAACTAAAATAAATACATATAATTTTATAATAAAATTTCTTTAATTTTATAAAAAAAACTATAACACATCATAATTGTAAGATATATAGTAAATATACACATGGATGTATCTAGGAAAGATGTAATCATATTCTTTCAAAATCATTCCAATTTGAGTTTCCTGTCATTATTATGAAAAACTTTATGCTCTTATGAACTTATAGTATACCATATTAATTTATTTTTATGATATTTAGGTTTTATTTTACTATATAATAATTAACAAACTTATATATCATAAATTATAAATTCTATGAGAGGTTTTATTTCCTAATATAAATTTACTGATATGAGTTCCTTATTTAATTTTATCTTATCTTATATTGTGATTAATTAAACTTAGAAATGTATATATTCCTTATATAAATTGTATATCAACTTATTATTCCCATTTAGCAGATTCTTACAATACATGTTATGATTTATATAAGATCAAATTATTTTGATTACTCTTTTTACTGGATATTAATATTTAATATACATGTTCTTCTTTTATTTTGTAATATAATTCATTGAATATATATTATACCATTTTACATGGTTTATAATGGTTTTCAGGCCTCATTTCATCAAATCAGGTTTATTTTCTTCCTCATGAAGTTGATAAGTAGTTATCTCTATAATGCACATTTGATTCTCTTTATGTTTTCTATAAATATCTCTCCAACATTATGTATTAATTTTCTTTGTAATCAAGTTATTGGTATGTTATGTTTCTTCACCGTTAATTGATATCTATTCTCCATTTTCCACTTCCAATAGAATTTTTTAACCCAGTCCATTCTATTTAAAATTATTTTGTGCAATTAAAATTGATATTAATCTCTTAGATTGAACTGTAAAATCTGATATGTTGATTTTTTATATGGTTTCTAGACCTTATTAGTGGAGAAAGTTTGGCCTATAATATATCCCCTAATGAATTGGGTGATGATTTATTATATAGAGAAACTGTCATCAGATTAACTATGTAGGTTATCCCATTATAAAATATTATGAGTGATTATAAGTGATATGATCATTTTTTCCCTAGAAGATTTAATGAAAAAATATTTTATCCATGATTACATAAGATATTTAATTATGATCCTCATAGAATAAAATTCATTTGTGAAAACGAATAATCATTACATTTATATTTATTTTTTGATTGAATATAAATTTTTCCATGATCTTATATGATTTCTTTATATCACACAATTTTAGGGATAAAAAATATTTCAAACACCATTAGTATTCCTATGTTTGAGGACATTAAAATTGTATTCTTTTCATGCATTAAAAAAATTTAAATAAAAATAATAAAAATATCATTTGACATTTATAAGTTTTATCGATGAATAGTAATGATAATGAAATCAATACTCAAGTTATTGTCAATGTTCTTAATGAATAATGTGAACATGAGAAGTATT
The DNA here is from genome assembly GCA_963277665.1 of Viscum album. Lineage (NCBI taxonomy): Eukaryota > Viridiplantae > Streptophyta > Magnoliopsida > Santalales > Viscaceae > Viscum > Viscum album. The sequence goes on from OY728147.1 coordinate 1,827,770,984, forward strand.
ATGAAATAAATTTATATTTACTAGGTGTAAAAAGTGTGTGTTTTTATTATTATTTTTCAGGGGTTATATTTTCTAATCCAATAAGATAGTAAAGAAAAAATTATTAGGAATGTGTGTTTGAGATATTTTTAGATAAACATAGAATTTTGTAATGGTTTATGTATGGGATATTATAGTTTGTATCAAATAGGTGTTTAAATGATATTATTTGATATGATGTTGATTAGTGATCAAATGTTTAATTGTTTTAGAAAACATTATATATTCGGATTTAGGGATTAAAATATAATCATATTTTTATATAACATTATGGATTAATTTTCTATTTGGATAATATTTGATAGAATGATTAAGTTATCCTTTTAGATTATGAGAAAGACAAGTGAATATTTCTGGGAATATTCATTCTAATTTTTAGAAAAAAATTTACATGATGTAATATTTGTTTTTTTATTTGAATAATAGTTTTTATATAGTTATTTAATTATTATTTTTTTCAAAATCATTTTTTATATATTAAAGTTAAATTTTTAATATGGGTGGGATAAAACATCAGACTACTTTATTATGCCCATGAAATATTTTAATTAAAATAAATATCTCAAAATCATTTTCATGTTATTTCCATTTGTTTTCAAATATTCAAATCAATTTCAAACCACTATATAATAAATGAAACTCTTCTTCTCTAATTCAAAATTTTAGACAAAATAATTTTTTATCAAATTTTATAATATCAACCACTTTATATCACAATAGAAAGAATGTATTAATAATTAATTTATCCTTTTCTAATAATTTAATTTTTATACCATGGACATAATGACATAAATAAATCATCAAATAAGGGTGATCTTCAGTATGATAATTTTTTTAGAGTTAAAATTTCATATTTTTAAAAATATTAATCATTTACTTAAAAATTTAAATTTTAAAATATTATAATACAAATCCCTCATATTATATATTAATGGTGATTATAATGTGTATTTCATCATATTTTATTCTCAAAATAACCCCTTTTAAACACTCTAATTGTTTCAACATAAATTTCTATCAAATTATTCTGACGGTTTTTGAAAAAAAATTATAATATTTAAAAATTATTTTATTTTGTTATTAAAATTCATGGAACCTCACTATTCATAGAAATTACAACTATGGAAAATAAATTTTGATAATTGGGTAAATGAATTAATTAACCTTTTTTAGAGCTCAAAATATTTCTTTCAATAAGAAAAATATATTAGACTATATTTTGAATCCTTAAATTAAGGTGAGATTATAAAATTTTAATATTAAAAAGAAAATATCATGGATTAACAATACATGTTTTCCCTGAAATTGGGAATTAATTATATGTATGAAGAGTTTATGTGATGAATTATGAAAGGGTAAATGTCTATATTATTTCTTCCAATAGTAATCATTATGAGGGAAGAGTTTCTTTTTTGTAGTATGGTGAATGAAACATATATATTTTTGTTAAAATTTTTGTTTCTTAATTATACATATGTCATAATGAAATTGATATTCATTATGCTTAATTTAACTAAAGGATAGATAAATCATATATTATAAATAATTAAATTACCACTATTTTATCATTATAATAAAAAAATTACTAATAATAAATGAATACATTTCATGCGGTAAATACATGTACAGTGGAATAATAAAAAAGTATATAGAAAGAATATAAGTTTAAAATAGGATTTATTGTTATTTTTTAAGAATATCATGGTAATTGGACATAATATATTATTAATGGAAATATGAATAAAAATATATGAATTTCATAAATTGTTGGAATTTTATAAGAAAATTTAGAGATGATTTGCGTGATTATTATTATAGGTATTTATAGAGAGAAATATTTTTGGTTTCTATTATATAATTATTGTGGGTAACTATTATATAAAAACTATGTGTTTCTATCATATGATCATTTATGTCATCACCCCATCCCCCTAGTGGTACACCTTATAGGCCTATAATGAGATAAAAGAGCTGGTGATTTTTTGAGTACCCCCTTCAGTAGGACTCAGTTTGGTGACATGCACTAAGGGTATAATAGACATATAGATGGAGACATTACCCTCTAAGAGAACACATAGAAGATAGATATAATATATTTACACCAATTAAAACCATTTCATGTATATATAAAGGAATATCATGTTTATACATGAAATATCATATAATAAAAAATTAATGGAAATCTATAATTACAAAATTAGAAAACATGAAAGGAACCAAAAATCCCAAAAAACTCTTAAAACACATGAGCTATTAATATCCATCCTAATCTCTAAAATTTGTTAGGTAACCAAAAATAATTTATATATATGTGGGGATATAATAACAATATACTTAGTTGGATCCTCACTCGAGTATCTCTTTCAAATGATAACATAATTATTCTAATTCCTAGTGAAAACAAGTGAAAATAACTCTTCAATAAAACACATATACTATGCTCCTAGACTAACCATGTCTATCAATCACCAAGTATCATATAAAATTATCATATCATATAATAAATAAATAGTGGTTCCCTGGTATATCTTCGCTAATAATTTTTCACTTGGTCCCAACAATGCACATACTAAGATATCTCTCTCTAAAAATATAACATCCCATAGAAACCTGACCTACGTATCAAAACATTATAATAATGATTCACATTATCATATCATCCCATTTCATGTATATATATAGTAACCTAGTAGTTTCTAGGTTCCCCCCATAGCTCGTATGACATGTATCATATATCAAGTATTATACCTGAAGCCATCACAATCTGTACATTGTGTTAGTACCTCGATCCATCAGGTTGTACATATACTAACCATTCAGATACTATATTAGGAAATACCTTTGTGTGAAATAACCATACTCCATTAAAACCCTCTACATTCATATATTTATACTAACCACTACACATAATCGTAGATAATACTATAATGAAATGAGAGTAGGACATGAGTGGTTAGTCGTCTATCGATCACCCCCATATTGTTGTGCAAAATGACTCACTAGATTCCATTGGATGTTAGTCACCCTAACCTAAATGGGTGTCTTATCATATGAAATAAAAAATACATGTTGTTATATATCTCACAACAACAATATGGTAATAAACTAGTCCTAATCTAAATTACAATGAACATCTCTTAAGCACCCAGCTACCACTACATGGGACTAGATATCATATAATTTAGCAACAATTTTAAGGGATACATAAATTTACTCTTTTCCTTTTTACCGATTATATTATTTGATTAATTAATTATCCTTTAATTAACCATCAAAATTTTTATAAATTACATTATATTAATCATCAAAGTGAAATTAAACCCTCCAATATTATTTCAAATTGAGTCCATGGTTTCTCAAGATAATCTCTTTTAATTTCCATCAATAACCAACCCAATGAGTTTAACATATAATAAAAATAATGAACCATTCAATATTTTAAGGTACTTTAGAAAAAATAATAACATATAACCAAGATAAATCACGCAACCAAACACATCGAAATGCCTTAAGAATTGGGGAAAATAACTAAATTAAAACAAGAAACTCAAGAATATGACCATTAATGAGATTTACCACAAGAAATAATACACCATTCATCACAAAAATAATTTAACTTATCCTCAAACATTACATCACCATAGGTTCCATCCTCAACATCCACACACATATATCCATGCATCGTGCAATCACAATCATTAACTACTTCAGAATTGTCGAGTCTCCCCACCCATATCTCATCATCCATCCTAGGTTGTGCCATCCCAATATCAAATAACATCACATTGAATGATCACATCAAGAACAAATTAGGATGAAAAAAAATGTATGCATAACCAAATGAAAAAATTGTCCCTAAATCAAGGCACATAGCATTTATATACAAATGATCTCTCATAGATCGCATCACAATACATACATCCTTCAAAAGAAAACATGAACTCACATTCCAAAAATATTAATCATTATCAAACAAATAATTTTATTATATATTTAATTACGTAATTCATTATTCAGTCGATCCAACTAAATGAAACCTAGTTAGTTATAATAAACTATCAAAACACATAAACATGATCACTAGATAAAAAAGTTTTAAAAATTGAGAGAAGAAATATACTCATTTAACATTCATTTTTATTATTCTCAACAAGAATCAACATGAATCACATTCTTTAGAAATTCCATTAACACATGGAATAACACATTCAATTAATAATGCCCATTTTCATCAATTTTATTATCATAAAAATAAATGAAAAATGAGATTACAACCATGTATATTCTTTAATTATTAATCCAATTGCTAAATTAATTATGAAATTTCAATCATTGATTTTTATATTTAAAATAATATGGTAAAACAATTAGAAAATAATGTTATAGAATCATAGAATAAATAACTCACTATCTATGAAATCCAGAGGAAGACCATTATTATGGTATCAAACATCAATATGAAATTTCAACCCTAATTTAATTATTACTCAAGTATAATATTTATTAGGTCAATTACATTTACATCCAAAGAGATAAAACTTAGTAAATTTTATGATTTAACATATATAAATGAGAATAAATTAATACCTTACTAAATATAATAAATGTAAATCATATAATAATGATTAAATGTCATAAATCATAATGTCATGTGCTGAAATAATTCTTCATCCCTCTAAGGACAGCTTCCACAATCATATGAATAGAAATAATCTGTCAGAACAAGGAGAAGAACTACCATTTCATTGAGAAGAAAGAAAGAGGAATATGATCATAGGACCACAAGAGAACAAGGGAGAAGTAATATAGGATAAAAAAAATCCAATACCTGAAGCTAAGAATCAATCCCCTTTGAATATCTTTATAAATTCATTGAGTAATGTTTCTTTCTGCCTAGATCTTTTGAGGGGAGTTCCATATTTTTTGACAAAAAAGAGAGCACTGCATTTTTTGTAATTATCTAACATTTTTGGGGTTATGACATGAATGGTTCATTTACATTTTATGTAGACCATTTATTTAGTTCCTTCCAAAAACACAATGCCTAAAATCACCTAACCTGCATTTAATTAACTAATTTTCGACGTGAGTATATATTACAATTATTTTCTAGGTACAAGTATTGGAATATTTATTATATAAATGTTATTTTATGTTATAAATTTAGATTATATAAATTTCAAAACATAATTCATAAAACCTTTCAGGTTATATGATGTATTTATGTAATAAAATACACTTTTGATGTAAACAAATTATTAGAATGTAAATTCTCCATGATTCTAGATTTTAGCACCATACCCCTATTAGAAATCCACTAATCATCTTTTGATCTCAAAAATCATTTCAAAAATGAAATGGCTCAAGCTATATAGATCTAGTCCCATACATCATATTCCTATCAAATAATTTTCTTCATCAAAAAACCAAAACCAAACCCATAGAGAAAGATACAAAAATGAGGTCATTTGAGTGTCCATCGTATGTGATACATCTCAAATACATCTCTATCATATGAGCTCAGCCAATTTATGAAAGGAATAGTAAAAACCCCTTCATCAATAACAACCTACTCCCAAACACTCTCTTAGGGGATATTCCTCTCAAATAAGGGATATGTAACAACAAGAAACAACAGAGGATACCAGTTCAAAAACCAAGAAGGAGAAACTTGAAAAATGGATTTTCTAAAAAGAAAAGGGATAAACAATAAAAATACCATGGTATAGATTTTGTACATATTACTCACAATACAAGGTAATCTCTTCCATTCCACCATGATGACACAATACACATACCAAGGGAACATCACACCCAGGCAACACCATCTCATGGAGGTCCTACATCTCTATAGGTATCTCATTGAAGGTTTCATCGTTAGAAACATAAATCTCACCCAAATAGATGATGTGAGAGTTTTGATGAAGGTAACAATAGATCTACGACAAGTGGATAACATCATGTATCTAAAACATCTATAGAGAAAGTTCAATATAATATTCCATGAATCCAACATAATTCAACAACTCAAAATGACTAACAAATTAGGGAAAATTCTTACATCCATGAAAAATATTTGGGTACCATGATAAATAGTTACATTTAGGTACATGTGATCTCTAATGTCAAACACCGGAGGTCTCCTCCAATAATTGACATATGATTTTTGATGATCTTACGAAACATTAATCCTCTCTTGAATTTCCTGTAAAATATATGTTGTATTAGGTACCCATTTTGGTCCTTTAATTTCTTCCTCTATGACGCTAGTCCATCACAATAGAGAATACAAATGAATATCTTAAAATTATTTATATCTTTCCATAACAATGGTAGAGTATAATCTATTATTATAAGGATACTCAACCAAAGGGTGGAACCACATACATGAAACTCCAAGATCATAGACACAAGAGTGGAACATATACTCAAGATTCTTGATGTTTCATATTGTATGACCATACATATATAGATGAAAATAAGTGTTGAGGAATAAAAAAATATCCAAATAATACTATGGGCCTCTCCACACCTTCATGGTTAAACATGGATTGTTATAATATATGATCTTACATGGGCCTTCGTAGAGTCTCATCACCTCTTCTAGATACTTACATGAATAAACCTACTCTTAACATGACTCACATAACACTATAAAAATGGATGATTTCATAAAGTGATCTACCATAAACCATTCATCATTACACCCACACTTAGATCAAGGTAAAATGGTAGTGAAAACCATCAAAAAAATTACACTTTTACTATGGAAAATCTAACATTTAGAAGGAAAAAACATTGAGAACATGGTGCCTCGCCTTTGCCTTATGATAGACAAAACATTTAGAAATAGACTCAGCAACTACATGCTTTAAACCAATGCACAAAAACTGACCACTTTCTGCATCGTACATCTTTATCAGATTATGATTTTCTAGTAAGGGTGAGATATGGAACTCCTATAAAACCTTATCATGCATCACCAAAGGGAAAATATATTTCCTTAAAATAACACATGGTGGAAATCATCCATATTCCAATCATAAGGGGAATCATAAAAAAAACTATGTCCCTTCAAAAATACAACTCATAATCCCCTAGCTGGAACTCCTAGACCTACTACAATGAATATGACTGTACTATATTCTAAGAAATAAAAACACTAACTCTAAAATCTCATATTTCATGATATATCACTAAGAGTTTGTCCATCACTCTCATGGAATCTCCAGATTCATGAACAGAATCACTATTTTTATTCTAGATCAGTTTAACTGATAAAAATTTAACATTAGATGACATATAAGAAATTAAAAAGTCATAATATTGTAATAATTTCATTCTTCTTCACTACCACATGTTTAATTTATGCTAGTAGAAGACCTACCATAGGCTCATATGATTTCTATAAACCACACAATGCATGAAGATGAGGTAATGTCACCAAAACATTATGTAAAACATAGTATTTTAAAGCATGATATCATGGGTGGCATAGTTGTGCTCATGAGGACACAAATATCATGAAACATATGAAATGATTAGTCCCAATGACATTAGAACACAGCCTAAACCAATATTAAATGAATCACATAAAACCTTTAACTAAAATCCCTCTACGAGAAAATAATGTACTAGAGAAATTGTTAATATCTTGGTTAGGTACTCAAAATATTCCTAGAACTAGTCAATCTACATGAACTCTTGATAAATTATATTCAATCCCATTAGAGGAGTCAAAAACTAAGATAAATCAAGCTATGAACCTCTTAAAAATCCTACAAGATTAACCAAACTTTTCACTTATGTTACAATATTGTGGGATTCCAATGAAACCAATATCTTGATCTTCAAAGGATAAAAAACTACCCAATTATAGGACATAAAATTCCCCAAGAAATTAACATCATGAGCCTATAACTAACACGTCATAAATATCCAATACAACTTCTACTGATGAAGAACTCCCAACATGAAACATTGATACTCTAAAAGCTCCTCCTTATAGGTTGAATATGCAAGGATTTTTTTGATGAAAACCACCAGGATTTTATTGAAGAACTATAATTAATCTCATGAACATGAATAAATCATTCCTCAAACCAAAACACATTATAAAAGTATCATAATTCTATTGATGACATCCTAAAGTGGTCTTGGGTTTATCTTTATCCTTTATCTACAACTGATGATACATTAATCGCACATCAAACATAAAGAACCAAACTTATCCCTTTATATGATCAAATACATCATAAATCCATTAAATGTGATTGAAGATATTCATTTTCAAATAATTCATGCAATGATAATTGATACCAAGTTGCAATCTTCCCTTATCCTTCTTCGTCAAAACAACTACTGCACCCCATGGTGACACACTCAGCCAAAAAAAATCTCACTGTAATAGGTCATTGTGCTATAATCATAACTCTCAAATCTCAAATGTTTTTATCATATTCAATGAAATTGAGACATGATATACATAATGTTTTAAATCTATTCGAAACAGGATCTTCCATTGAGTGGGTAATGGTACAACCTCCTCTAGAAATTCATCATGGTAAACTTCTAAAACCCTAAAAAAGAAAGAATTTTGAAGCTTTGAAGAACACAATATAATTTCATCCAACCAGGAAGACATGGACGAAAGACAACTCTTATCATCCAACAGACTGTCTTTATAAGAAAAACCACTTTCTCTAAATTAGTATCAAAGAAAAAAACTAGATCTTAAAGTAATACATGATAGCTTTCCCTAAATACAACTAATCTATGATGCAGATGATATCATATGGCCGTATTTTTAAACATGGGAAGTACCTATAATAGAGGATAATCTATAGAACTAGATACAGTCCGTACATACTTCAAAAAGGATATATCTAACTAAAACTGATTTAGACATTTATAAGAGAACCAGAAGCCTCTCTACCTCATGTCCCAAAGTATGTATACAGGAAGATGATATAAAAGACTATGTATCTCCCGAATCAAACAATGGATTCACCCATATAGAAAAAAATAAATGATTACATCTAACATTGTTTGAATTACCCAAATATCATATCACTAGAGATTGAATATGACCACAACTCACTTCATGGACTCTTTGACCCTACTAATGACCACCTCCATGGATGCACTATTTTCTCAATGGAGAATGAGTGTCATGGGATTATCCTATTCCTTACCCATATCCTTTATATTGATCATAATATAAGACACCATGTTGATACTACCCTTAGTGAAACTACTTCAATAGAGGAACTTAATGTAGAACACCTAGCACACACACTACCGGGTTAGAATGTTCAGGCACTCTTACTACAGTTGACCTCACCATTCACAAGATTACCACAAATATGATATCTTGGAATAGATCAAAGAAATTCTACCATTATAGAAATTAAATGATAAGGTATGGGACCTTCCCCATGTGTAATGAATGCTCTTATATTTGGGGAAATATGAACCACAATCCATGTTTATGCTTTATGAAGAATAATGATGACTCCTCAATCACAATGATCTAGTTGATGCCAACATTCATTCAAGAGCCTCTTATTTTTCAAGAATATCAAGATATGTCAATACCATAAATGAGATGACTTGGAACTAAATATATGGACACAAAGCTTCCTTTAAATTCATCTCTTTATCCTCCTCATATGGAAATAGATCTGAATAATATAATAGAATGGTTAATAAATGGATCCCAAACTCTTCTGCACTAGAATTCCACCATAAAAGGGTAACTTGTTCCAGGTAACTATCCACCATCGAAATAGAATAAAGAAACTAATCTATAACCTAGTGTTATAGGTTTTCCCATGATTCTATTGAATCCTTGAAATCTAAATCTAACAAGATCCACCACTTTATTATGGTATTATGCAGCATCGTCACTACCAAAAATACTCAATGCTCCTTCTAAGTACAGACGAACTGAAATCAACATCAACCTATTCCAACTATTATTCTATAACTAAATATAAAATAAACCCCTTATACTTGTTTAGAATATGTTTTTTATATAATCATAGTGTCCTCCTCCTAGTTTTATCATTGACAACCACTAATCCGTGATGATTAGATGGCACATCCTCTTGAACATCTTCAATGAGAACCTGACAAGGACATAAACATGGAACCACACTCATAATAATAAAAAATTGCTAGAATCCTAAAAACAGAATAAGGAATATATAAAATTTATTAATTAATTATTTAGCGGTACTGTTTAAGGTTTTCACTTATCCAATGGTATACCCATTTTAAATACATTTCCAATGAAAAATGTTGTACGATCCTTTTCCCAAGTATCGACCCTGCAACTAGGATACCCTCATTTCATAGAATCATTAAACAATATGGTCCATGAATCAGATCATAGGGATCCCTCTATACCCATTCCATACATGGTATTATGTTTTTACATAACTTACTAAACTTATCTAACACGGTTTCCCTTCAAAACCATGAAGTCTCACATTTTCCTGATACGAAACATATCCTTTCCCTAAAGTTGATCCTTTGATACCACCCTATCATGATTGAATCCTCCAAAAGAGTACCCCTACATAGTTGGAAATAAGGGAAGGGATAAGGTGCCTTCCAGTGTCCTTCCCCGACCAGTCCTCAAATTAGATACTATCACCAATGGTATAATTAATGTAAACATGGGAGGTACTACCCTCAACAAGAACATTTGGATGAGATATATAAGACATATTCATCAATATAGACCTACATATATATATATAATAATTCCAAGTGCCCAAATGAAATGTCAAACAATACTAAGTCAACTGAAAGGAAAACTAAAATTACCAATTAGGTAAACATGGTAACAACCACAAAGCACAAACAACTCCTCATCCCCACAAGTGATAAATATTAATCTCGTTCTCCAATATGAACCTATTGACCTAACAAGTAGTTTTTATATATATTAGGTGAGAATAAAAATATTCCAAGTAGGATTATTATCATAGCCTCTGATATAAAAGGTAATGAAATCATTCTAAATATGATTGAATAATAAGTTAAACTAAATCATAACTAAAATAGTTATACCATGTTTCCAGCCATACCATGGCTATATCTAAAAAAGTAACACATAAATATATAATATCATATAATAAATCAATAAGGTAAACCTTCTATAGCTCCCCCACTGGGCTTTTTCTCTTCCCCAAAATCACACGTCAAGAACCATCTCTCTCCAAAATAAATCCACCCCATAGACACCTGATCTAATTATCACAACATGAACATTGTGTGTCACATCGTCATATCATCCCATATTACATATCTATATATTTATTAGGTACATTTAAATATCCACCACAGCTCATATTTTGTGTATCATACATTTGCAATTTTCGCTTAATCCATTGACCATAGACTAAGTAAGTTCCTCAATCAATCATAACCCATGCACATCATACCTATAATTACCATTTGGATAATATATCTAGAGATTCATGTGTATGAAATAATGAAAAGAAATTATAGTCCTCAACAAAAATATACGGGAAGATAACAACCATGCATACAAACAAATAATACTAATAGGAGAAGAAAGTGGAGCTAGAGGGGCTAGTCATCCATCCATCCAACAACAAAGATATTTAGGACAACACACTCCTAGATTGTACTAGGTTCCAGTCTCCCTAACTAACATGTGAATGGTAGTATATGAAATCAATGAATATAAAAGATATAATATATCTCACAACTAAAATTGGGATATAACCTGGTCCTAAGCTCAACTATAGGTAATGTCTCTCAAATACCTGGCTACAACTTCTAGGGACTAGATATTCTATAAATGAACTACAATTTATAGAGTTACAATTTATTAATTCATTCCTTTTTATTATTTAATTTCATTAATTAATTCATTATTAGGTAGTGATCTAGGAACATTATTCCAAATTAAATTACACTAATCATCAGAGTGAAGTGTTTTCCTTCTAGACATATTCCAATCTAAATCTATGGTTTTACATGATCATCTATTTTTCATTCCAACAACAACCAAACCTATTCGTTAAATATTTATTAAATATTATTAACCATTCCATATTTCTAGGTACTCTAGGAAAACCATCCCAATATACCACCAAGAAAAAACATGCATCAGAGAACATCCACATACTTCATGCAGTGGGGAAAGTAATTAAATTAGAATTTGAAACCCACACATATAGAAATTAAATAGATTAATGAAAATAAATAATCACAATTTAATTACATAACATGTAAGACAATTTTCCACCACATACATCACATCCCATTCCAAACCTAACACCCACATGTATATCCGCATGCATTATTACAAGCATCAACTATCATCACAACCACATGCCTACCTACCCATATCTCATTATCCATCATAGGATCAGCCATAATATGATCATATCACATCACATAGAAGGTTCAAATCTAGTGCACATCATAAGGCATCATGTTATCAAGGGTAGTAAATTAATAACATGGACATAAAATAAAGAATTCAGAATTCATATAAAAATGTGTTCTCCTAGCTCCCAACACATTCCATTTAGCCTTTATAAAAAAAATAGTGCTAATGGCCCTAAAGGATTATCATTAGAAATAGACAGTTTTATTCTATGTTGAATTCATAGAATCATTATTCATAGGTTCTTATTGGGGAAATAATAAAGAATAAACTATAAAAAGATATCCAAACATTTAAACATTCTCTCTATGATAAAATAAGTTTCAAAAAATTGAGAGAACAATAGTTCTCAGCAAAGATGATATATTTTTATCATCAAAAAAGAATTAACCTAATTCAAGTGATTTATCAATTCCAAGAAATCATGGATTAACACATTCAATTAAACATGTACAATTAAATAAATTTTATTATCATTAAATTATTAGACCCACCATATTATAAAAATACATCTTCTAGAATTCAAAATCAAATTACTTAATTAATTTAAACATTAATTTCATTATAATTTTTCGTAAAAATAATCATATTAAAAATAAAATTAAAACAAGATATAAAATAATATAATACATAGCACACTATAAGGAAAATCATAAGTCCAAGAATTATCATGGTATCGATAATCGATACGTGATCACAATACAATTTATTTTTTAATATGGGTCAATATTAATGAGGTTAATTTCATTTCCATCAAAAGGATTTATTTATAGTAAATTTAAAATTTGATGTAAAGAAATGAGAAACAATGAATCCCCTATATAGAAAGCATCAATTTTATTTCCATAGGAATTGAACAATACCATAGATTCCAATCACATTCCCCATAATAATTAATTATCTCACCATGGAATCGACTTGAAAATTGCACAAAAATCAATTATAACATAAAGAGGAACAATAAAGACTTGGAAGAATAATTTGGGGGAATAATATTAGTGAATAAAAAGAGACTGAGGGAGAAATAACCACATATTTCTATAATCCCACACAGAAAGCTGGTAATGGATCCCCTTCAAAGGGATTTGGAAATTCTTTTAGTATTTTTGCTGGCTGACTAGTGCACTATGAGAAATTCAATAGTGTTTGAAAAAGTGGTGGGTGTTTTTGTTTTTATAATACATATCTAGGTGTGTCTCTACAATGTGAATGGGACATTTATGATATAAATGGATTAGATTTAAAGTTAATCTGTAAAAAATCATCACCTCATAGAAAACAAAATACATTTAATTCACATCATAAATTTTTTGTTTGTGATAATAATTTATTACAACCATATTTTTCAGGATCAAAGATCAACATATTTATGTTGAAAATACTAACTTTACATCATAAATTCCAATGCTACGAATCTCCCTACGGAAGCCATAAACCATTCGAACCATAATACACACCTACACAGTAAAATAAAATTTCCTAGTAAATACCTTTTTGTGATATTAATTATCCCTACTTCAAGCTTTTAGCATCCAAACACCACCTGACCTCCACTAAACCTCTTACAAGATCTATGAGCTTTATGAAAATCCAAAGGGTCAGGTGATATGGATATGGGAACCTAAAATTTAGGGTATACCTTATAAGAATGATGAGGTAACCATTAGGTCACATTCAAAATAAAGGGTAAGATATTAATAATACGATCAAATAATTAGACATCATATGATCAATTTTATACTCTTTTTTTATGTTGAAAATTAATTATGATTACTTCATGATTTAAATAGTATATTTTTTAATAGATAAATAATGTTTAATTTTTTTGTTATATTATATATGTTTAATGAATTTTTAATATTCTTAGATCTTTGTAGATATATATTCATGTTATTTGATTTATATTTATCAATATGATTATTTTTAAGTAAAAATTCAATGGTTTTAATTAAGGATATAGTTTTTAATTTCTAAAGATATTAATTTTATCAAAAAAAATTCCATTAATTATTTTTAAAGTTTATCTAAAATTTTATTTATCTTATTTATAGTTTTATTATAGTAAAAAGAACTCCAAATATTTAGTCATTACATCAAAATTTGGGGGAAATTATTTTTATAATTTTTTGTGAATAATGATGTATGATAAAAAATTGTAAAAAAATTTATAATCATATATTTTAATGAAAATTTCATGGTAATGTTAATAAATTATATTTTTCCAATATATATTTTATTTTAAAAAAAATTACTACCAATATATTAAATATAATTATTTATAAGTTGGGTAACTGCTATTAATTTGACATAATTTTTAAAATAACTGTTGATGTTAAAATTGATTTTTTTTAATAGTTATTGTCTATATATATTGTATGTTGTGAAATACTCTAAAAAACTAAAAAAACAGGGTATAAGTGTGACACATTAAATAACATATAATTATAATTTAATTTTAAAAAACTATTTTACATGTTAATATAATTATCCAAACACAAATGAAAGGTTGAAAAAATTATTTCACAACATACAAAAATTTAAAAAAATTGGTTTAGGAGTTTTTTCATTATAAAGATTATAGGGAACATTCTTTTGGAAGCTTTTGGGGAAAAATTAAATTTATAATCAATCTACATTATTTAAATTATTTGATGAAAATAATTATAAAACATTATAACAATATAAAAGTTTATAAATTGGTTAGTACTAAATTATTAAATGTCACAATTCGAATTCCAAATATTACTTGATATCTTCAAACTCAAATTACTTGATTAACTACAAAATTATCTATATATAGGGGTTTTGATATCTCTTCACAAGGAATTACTTTATGGAACATTTTTATCTTATATCATAACATTATATACTCTTAATTTTTCTCCCTTTATTTCAAAATACTCTCCAAATATCATTCCTAAACCAAAAAATGCAACAAAAGTTGAATTTTTAATAATAGATGATGGTATGATTTATATTTATTTTTCAATTATATTCTTCATCTTATTATTATTTTCTATAAATTTTAAACTATATTTATAACATTAATTATGCCAATAAATATGTTTTAGCCCTTCATTTTTCATTCATAAATGTTAAAAATAATTAATATTTACTCAATTATATGTACTTTTTTAATTCGATTTCATTTTCTCTTCACTTTTCCATTCATCTCTTTTATTTAATTTTATTGGACCCATCCAGGATGTTTATTAAAGATATGGATGATTTATTAAATTTTATTCTCTCTTATATTAAATCCATGTTATATTTTTTTTATTCCCATTTTTTTATATATACTCCTATAATCATACATAATATATTAATCCTCCACATATTAATATCAATAATCCATTTAACTTATATTTTATTTTTTTACATACATAATTTTTTTTGTATCTTAAATTACTATTAATTATTAATTATTATATGTATATGGGTATGTATTCATGTAATATTATTATCATTTCCACAAGTGAGACATAAACATACATATGTGTTTAATGATGAAAATATAAAAGTTTCCAAAACATTTATTTATCAGTAAATAATATGTTGACATTATAATTTTATAATGTAAAAATAATCTTAATAATGATATCACAACCCAATAATATTATAACAATAATTATATACAAATAATAAAATTTTGATGATAATAATGTTTATAAATCTTTATCATCGACTTGTTGTAAAAAATGAATTTTAATGACCTTGAGTACATTAGAATCGAAACATCATAGTAAAATTCATGTACAATATTATATAAATTCATATTTATATATATATATATAATATTATTTTAATGCTATAACAGAGAATAAAAAATCATAATTCATTTTTATTATGGAAATATTCACACTAAAGCTTCTCATTACCATGTAAGGGGATTCTTCTCTCTTTGAGTTTTCTCTCAATGATATGAAAAAATATAATTTCCAATAAATTTAAATCATGAAATTTTTCAAAATTATATATATATATATATATATTAATTTATTCATTCATTCATTATTTTATAATCATTTATGTGATTTATTTTTTACTTTCTTAATTATGAATCTTATAAAGGGTTTCTTTTCATAATATCACATCATTGACACATGTACCTTATTTATTTTTTATCTTCTCTTATAATGTTCTTATTTCATATTATCAATGTAAATATAACTTATAGACGTTACAATACATCTTTTTATTACCACTTCAGTTTACTATTGCATGATTTGTCCTGTTTTTTGTAAGAGGTACTCTTTTTATTCATATTTTTTTGTTATTTCAATTTTATATCCATTTTTTATGATTTAAATATCAAATTAATTAAATATGTAATATATCATTTTATTTTGTTTCTAATTATTTTCATTTACTTTTTCAATTATTAATTATTATTTCCTACCTTACAAATTTTTTATGGTTGTATTAATATTTTTAATACTACATTCTTTTTAATCTCATTATAATATTCTTAAAACTCGTTATTGTTATCTTACATTATTATTTATAATATTTTTATTCAATTACTATCCTTTGGTTATTAATCTTTTTTTTCTTCACTTTATCCCCAAAATTTAATTTGTTAATTGGTTTTATAGTTCTTGTTTTCATAGAGTGAGGGTAATTTTTATTCTTACACATAAGGATTAAAATTCAAGATACTATGTGTTTTACTCATGCTTTGGTTATTTTTAGTATATGTTATAACCATTGGATGAAAAATATATCCCAAGAATTAGTTGGGAAATGAATTTTTATATAAAGAAGTCATATTAGTAGTAATTTTATATTTTACTCCATTATAAATGATTATAGGTCATTTTCGGTTATATGAATATGATCTTACAAGATGAATTCAGGATAATGAAATCATCTTTAGGATCACATGATTGTTTTCGTAATTATTTTCATGGGATTTAATTGATATACTAAATGATTTTATCATAATACTTATCATTATTCAATGATAGAATAGAAATTATCATATGATATTATATGAGTTTAATATATTTTTATACCATTCATTTGAACAATATCTATATTTACAGTTATTCATGTGTTTCATGATCTAAATAATTTTTCTTCTGTTCTTATCCCATACAAATATTTTATATTTTCATCCATTGTATTCTTATAAAATCATAAGATTTATAGATGAGTATAAATTATTAAAATTTAATCATTACGATCATTATCAAATTTTATTAAACAAAATTATAAATTTTAGGAGAGTTATTTAGGTATATAAAAATTTAGTCCAAGTGTGATAACTCTTGTAAAATATACATAAACAAATTTAAAAGAACCAATACACATAAAAATTCTTTAATCAACTAGAATTCTTCTAAAGGAAATTAATGCATCAACTACACAATTTTTCTCTCTCAATGATTGTAGGAATGTAATTCCCTGTACAAATGATTTTAAATTTATATTTTATATAGTTAATTTTCAAATGTGTTACCCCAAATTTTTTTAAGATTCCAAAAACTAATAAAAAAATAAATCATAATGTTTCAAATATAAATTACCTTCACTATGAAAAAGTGAATTCCCAAGAGGGAATTCACCTTTGTTTTCTAATAGGGGATAACATGGAACAAATTATGTCATAGACCATGACACTTAAAACAATAGTGACATTGAAGAAATAAAAATCTATGATTAATTTAAAGAGATGATGTTTTAGAGACCATCTAATTCATTATCCCCATGAAGTTGTTTTACAAGTTAAAAGAACACAGACAGAGTATTTTGTGATATTATCCATGAAGGACCAATGGTACACAATATTAATCAGTAATTTTATTTCCACAGAACTCTTGAATACATGGGAAATTAGTGAAAAAATGAAATTAATGTCAGACCTAATCATAATTAAATGATAGTAGAGTCATAATTTCTAATAGATTGTGGTAATAAGAATGAATTAGAGGCGACTAGATAGTGAATTTACCAAAAAAATAAAAAAAATAGATAAGTACATCAAAAGAATTGTGATTAAATATTACTTCTTTCAGAGATATGAACTGAAGGAATAAATCAAATTTTTTGGTTTCTATCCAAAAATAGATTGGTAGTGAACTCATTATAGGGGGATGGTAACACATATTTTTAGAAATTAAATACAAACTATGTATCAGATATATATATATATTATATGTGATATATAATAATTATATTATATGTATTAAGAAGGTCATATTTTTTATATAATTTATCTAGAGTGTTTCTTTAAAGAAAAATATCTAAGAAAGGGAATGAGTACACCTATAGAAAAAATATGTAAAAAAGTGATGATTCATTTTTCTAGTGATTTCTAGATTAATCATGTCTAATATATGGGGGATTTAATTTTTAATGTGATTTTAAGAGTCACCCATCGCTATATTGAAAAATAATTTTATGGTATATCATGAATAAAAGTCCAAAAAAAGTGCTGGAAAATCATGGTAAATAATTTTTTTTTGAAAACATTTCCTTTTAAGAAGGAAATATTCTATGGCCAATAACTCATCTATTGTGATATAGAATAATGAGTTAGTTTAGGATAACCTTTACATAGATAGAAAATAAAAACATAAAGATGATATGTAAACTAGATCAGGGGAATTTTATATTATCTTTCCATGAATCATTCATATATAGAATTTCTTCATTATGTACCCGTGCAATCTTCACCAAAATACCCTCTATGGTTTCATCCAAAAAAGGGTTAATCAAGACCACATTAATCTATTAGTTTAGAGGTGCACTTTTTTCTAATCTAGTGTATAAATCTTTTGAAACAAGAATCATATAGATATTCTAGTGATACCCTTAATGTTGTGGTTTTTAGTCATGAAATAAACTGGTGAAAATGTATTATTTTAAAGAATATATATATATATAATTATAAATATTTTTTATGTATTTTTAAATGATATTTTTTATAATCCTTTAAAACTCTTATACTAATGTTTTTTGGAATATTGGATTTTTTATATTTATACTAAAACATGAAATTATATTGTGGGTTATTTAATAGTTGTAACATGAGGGAAATCATCAGATTCATACTGGGGAGTGCCAAGGGGGGAGGTCGAGCAAGAAAAAACCATAGAGGTGGTAATTTCAAAAATAAATTTTCATTGTTTTTTAGATTATGTATAGGGATATTTCTTATGGGTAATCTATGTTGATTGTTATCGAGTAAAATTTTAAAGCATAAAATACTCTATGTTTTATTGAATTGGTTAGACTATGGGTTTTAAAAGAGTGTATATAAAATTTTATTGAAATTTTGGAGTCTATCGACTAACCAAAAGGTATAATGGTGGAACAAGCAATTTTTATTCTTAAGATACTGAGATGAAATTGATGAGATGTTCTCGTACAAGTGAGTAAGACTAAGGGGTTAATCTAGGATTCATTTCTTACACTTTTGTTTCATAAATTATATCATGGGAATATTATGATAGAAATGGGTTCATATTTTATAGAGTTAATCAAATTAAAGAGTTATATTCTATATTTTTTGTTATATTAAGTCATTTGTTTTATATTCTCTATATTTAGGTTGTTATGAGTTGATAATGGAACTTTGATATCAACATATGATATAAGAATTATGATTATTTTATATTGTTTTATTTAAAAAAATATCTAAGGAAATAAATAAATCCATTATAGAGGATTAATATTTTAATAACGATCGTTTAAATGATTTTTTTTTCTGGTGTATGAAGATGTGGTTAGAAGATGAGATTTTATGATTTCATCAAATTTAATGAGTGATTAAGGAGTTATGGTAAAACTTACTCTTACCTTCATTTTTAGGTATGGTAATGAAATGTGTTGGTCAAGTTTCATTGGGATGGGAATAATCAATATATGTTCCCAAACAATGAGGTATTTTTATTGTGTTTTTGAAGGGGTAACAGATAACTTGAGGATAGAAATTTTTTCCCACTCAGGTATTTTGTGCATGACTCATTAGTTTGTAATTATTTTACATAGTGGTGGTATAGGTTCAGATGTTTAAACACAATGGGGCGATGAAAATGGTTGTTAGAAAACTCATGGTTCTTACAATAGATATATTACTATAAAATTAAATGTGGATCTTCAAACTCAAATAGATTATAATAAAGAAATAATTTCTATTATATTAAGGATTGTATTCACCCCAACCTTGTTTATTAGTTTTTTTTATATTGATACATCCATTTATTTGTTATATAGTTATTTTGTTGATTATTTGTTCTTTTATGTGGAGTGGTTTCTTATGGAATTGATGTGGATGATCCACTAAAAAAGAGATTAAAACCTAAAAAAATATCTCTATCATGTTTCATTTTCATTAATGGATAGAAAATTTTTTATGATTAATATATTTTTTAGATTATGGGTTTGGATATTTAATTTGGATAGGATTGGTTGATGCATTTATAAGATCACATTTAATTCTACAAGAGTCAGATGAAATTAATTTGTTCTATTGGTTAGTTTTATGATATGTTGATAGAATAATATTTTCATTCTTTTTAAGATAGTTATGATATGGGTAGCTAAAGACTATTATATCTTATATTGTGATGATGGTTCTTAGATAATATATGGGAAATGTCAATATCATTTTCCTTCCTATGCTCAATCAGCTTCAATATATGTTTCTAGAATATGAAATTAATTTTCCTCATGATATTAGTTAATTTTATAATATAATTGGTGCTAGTTACTGAACCCACTTATATTTATTCATACAATATATCTTCAAATAGGATTTGGGAAATAAATATTCAGTTTATGGACCTTAATTCAAATGTTTTTATGTTAATCATAGTGTATCACCTTGGGGTTCTACTATAATTTCGTACGAAAAGGATATCATAAACACGATATTATTTTTGAACTATTTATATATAAATTGATCCATTATTATGAACTAAAATAATTTATAAACAATTGTTGACCAATTTGGTGCATTGGTGTGGAGAGGTTTGATGGTTTTACATGAATGATCTTCAGTTAGGATATCAATAGCACATTATGTGGGATATATATGTTCTAAATATAGCTTTTATAAACTATTATAGTCATTTTGATATTGATGATTTTGTTTGGGGTAACAAAAGATCCATTCATATTTATGGATTTTAGGAATATGTTATTTTTTTTATTTAGAAACATTCTTGATAATATTTATATATTCCATATTAATATATTAATAATTATACGATGAACATGGTGAATATTAAAGAGTCATCTTGGAACCATTATGGGAATATATACATTGTGATAAAAAATTACAATTCCATTTATTGATAATTTAAGTAAATATTCACAGATATTTGGTATCAAAAGATTTAATATATTTGGATATTGAGAATGTGGTGTTAGATATTTTAGGTAGTAAAAAACAATTATATTAGGATTAATGTTTCTCGAGGTTCACCAGATATTTTACCAAATTTATCCTTGTTTTTTACTAAATAGTATCACCAATAACATTATTTATTAATAAGAGAGTGAAATTTCTATTGTTTGATTTCTTTGATATAGTATATTTTTAATTTAAATTGATATTAACATCAATAATTATTATTATATTATTTGAACTATAAAAGGACATGGAGGTCTATATTTGTGCATCTGGTGTGGTCCTTGGTTGTATCTTGATAAATGAAGGTTAGGTTAGGTATTATGGTTTTCAGAATTTTTTTATGATAAAATAATTACACAACTTGTGATATCTAAGTAGCAAAAAA
This sequence comes from Viscum album, assembly GCA_963277665.1. Lineage (NCBI taxonomy): Eukaryota > Viridiplantae > Streptophyta > Magnoliopsida > Santalales > Viscaceae > Viscum > Viscum album. The sequence continues at coordinate 1,827,793,199 of OY728147.1, forward strand.
AAATATATGAACTCAAGAGCCAAGAATAATATGTATTCATTGACTTATATTTTGTTTATAGAAGAAATAATATCCTAAAGTATTTTTTTTCTCCCAGTGATATTTCAATATATTCAAGTGGAGATGTGTATATTATCTCAATGATTTTTTTAAGATGGAATAAATTTATGGTATGTGTAATTATATTTTTGATTCATTGAGAAATATTTCATGAAAAGGTGTAGTGCATATACATAAGGATAGGTTAAAGCTCATGTGTTATTTCTCAAAGGTTCATGTACATTTATCTAAGTATAAGAGCCGTATGATTTTAATGTATTTGATATTAAATTCATATTTTACATAGTAGAAGATAGATATTCAGGTTTAAAACTCCAAGGTCCACATTATTTATAAAGATACTTTTATGGTGAATAGATACCCTATTATAACTTGTACATAGTTTTTATATCTGATAGGCATGAGTGTGTTATGGTCATATCGTATATATGAGAAGATATTATGTATGGTTTTCAAATTTCTTTGTGGTAATTTAATCTTGGATAGACCATGACATAATGTGGTGCTTGAAAAAAACATTATTGTCCATGGATAATGAGGAATATGGTTATGTTTGTTTCAATATTCCTTCTATGTAAAAAATTAAATATATAGAATCAAATTATAGTGTGTATGTTATAGTTATTAATCATTACAATGTATAAATGGGATGCAGTTATAATGAAATTTATAATGAATATTTTTAATCATCCAAGGGTGGATTTGCATTCTGAGTGATCGTTCATCAGTTGAAAAATGATTCTAATTTCGTGTAATTTTTACAGATGCAATTAATAAATGGGTTGGTGATCCTTTATTTTTTTGAAATCATGAAGCACAAAAGGTGAGTTATCATTATTATATTTTACTATAAAATGTGATTATCTTCTTAGTTTTGATGGGTTTTCAGAGAGTATTAGGACTTTGGTAATGATATGTACTACAAACTAGATATAAAAATATGATAATTATTAACACACTATCCAAATTAAAATGGATATCTTATGAATGTGTATTATATATTTTGGTGTAGTTTTGTGATATTATCTAGTATTTGTAGAGTTTTAATATAGCAATATCTACCAATAATCAATTCAGATGTCGCAATTTTAGGTGCTATGAGTGAGGTCATGTCATTCACCTTTGTGATGGATATAGGTCGATGATGTGATATGTACTATACTTAGTTTGGTATATGATACCATTGGTCAAGTTTGGATTATCAAAGTTTGTTCTGATATAACATAGAAAAGATAAAAATAATATAAATAGTGGATGGTGACCTCTATAATTTATTACAAAATATTTTTAATTTCTTAATGTCTCGCATCAATTGGTAAAACAATGATTATGTAATTGAAGGTAATTTTTTTCATTGATTGTGAATTGGTTTTTGATTTGTGAGTATACTAGAGTGATTATATATCAATGGTAATTTACTCAATGGGTTACCCAAATGTATGATTTTTTTAGTTTTCATAATTAGAAATAGATGAACAAATTTCATCTAAAGGGATTCATTGTGATAATATATAGATGAAATTTTATGATTATTTTTTTATTATATGGTATATGTTATTTATCAAGAATAATGTTCTTTGATGAAAGATCATGGTACGTGGCAGGGTATTGTGGAAACATGGCACATACATGGGGAAATTTAGGACTGTGTAACATACATGAGGTCCCAATGAATTGATTCATTTATAAGAGATCCTTAATGAAACTTCATAGGGTATGGAAGGAATGTTCCATAACCACAATTTTTTTAGTTTTTTGTTCATTTTATATCATTTTTTTTATTAAATGTTTTGATGTTTTTGATAATAGTGGATTAGGGTTATAGATTGAATCATGGTGGAGGTTATCTTATGTAGATGAAACCATTGGGCACCCAATAGGGATGTAATATGTAAATTATATTAGAGAAAAATAAAGTAGAAAATGATTCAACCTAAGAATATGGTCCACTATCATATAATGGGTGTCCAATTCCTTCCTTGTAGCTACTAGTTGTTCATTCATTACTAGATATAAATACTCATCTCTTCATTATAGTGGGGGTATTTTTTACATTGAAATATATGTATTATTTGATAAAAACTAGTTTTACACCTATATATAAATTCTCTCATTGGGTGACCTATTTGTTTTCCACTCATTTTTAATTTATTCTGAATTTTTTTTCCTTAATGATTTTTGAACTATTTGTTGCATTGGGATCAGATTTATAAATATAAAATATATCATATTATTTATTTTAAGTAATTTTTTTCATATGTTCTTTATTATAAATCATATTTATACATTTAGTAAATATAATTATAATTATATTGAATATAATATTAGTTCTACTATAATGTAAATTATATTATTTGATAATAATTAAATGGGTGATCACCATATAAAAAACTAAATGAGTTATGAAGTAAATATACGTGACATTTCCCACAAATTTTCCTAATCAAATTTTTTTAGGAAATTAATTTTAATCAATGACGATGACTAAATTAAATAGTGAATGTGTTGAAATAATTAGTAAACAATAATTAAATGTTATTTCATTTGATTATTTCAAATAATTTAATATTTATAAAGTTCATTAATAAATTTATATATTTTTTTAACCTATTAATGTGTAATTATATTATTGTGATTAGTTTCCATATGCAAAAATATCATTTATTAATATTTAGTGCATTAGAATTATTCTCAAAGAATTGAGTAATTGAAATATGTATTTGGGTATTGAAATTATAAATTAATATTTAATGAATTAAAATCATGGATAAGTGAAAATTTAAGTTATATATTGAGATTATTTTCTTACCAAATAATTTTTTTTCGTAATATAATTTTTGTTTTAACTAAAAATATTTTTTCTAATATTTATGAACATTTTATTTCATTCTTGGAGAATATTTTTAAAATTAGTGGAATAAATATAACATATAATGTGATTATATATATTTTAATTTTTATTGAAATTTTTTATTTTTAATGGTTAATCGAATGGGGAAATAAATTATATTGTGATATATAATTGTTTTGAAAATATGGATCCTGATGAGATTTTTATATTGGTTTTATTGAAGTTTAAAAAAAATGAATAAAATTTAACATAATTGATATTGATTTATGTTTAATGATTTTATAAAAGAAAATAAATATTTTAATGTAGATGAAATATGAATTTAGAATTATTTTATAGACTAAAAAAGGATTAAATAGATTAATCAATTTCCTTGTGCTGATAAACAAAAAATCATATTTTTAAAAAGGGAATTATCTAATATTATTTTTAATATTAATTTATTATATATTAATTGATATATTGATTCAGTTATTTTGATTTTTGATATTTTTATATATCAAATATTTAAATTTAATTCCATGTGTTTGGATAAAATTCATGATGACCTTGACATAGTCTATGACATGCTAAGAGTCATGGGATCAACTTGGCTTTATTTTAGGCTATTAAATAAAATCTTTTGTATTCTTGGATAGGACTTACATTCATCCAGGATTTAAAATACACCATGGTTATGGTGATGTTATAAAATAATACATATTTTGTTTCAATGATGAAGATTTCCACGTGTTTGACTAATAGACTATTTGAGCCCTGTGTTTAGATTTGATATACTTTTATAGACCTAATAAGTAGTTTCATGAAATTTCTATATTAGGTTAACATATTTTTTGTAGGCATGTAAATAAACTATTTTTTTATATTTAATTTTCTATGGTTTTTATTTTTAAAATGCACCATACCATTTCATATCATATCCTATACATAATTACAATATAAACATCACATGATGCATGAACTAGGTGGTTCAGGACTATGTTATTTTTTTCACCCTATAAATTCATATATCATGTCTATATATATTCCATTTATGGAGGTTTTGGTAATATAAAGTTTCATTTTTTGGTTTTTTATTTGTAATATTTATCTCATCAAGGTGGTTGAAGGGGGATATTAGGTGTTTCTACATTTTATTTTTTGATATTTTTTTATGTTGTTTCATTTAGATGAATATACTTTGTGAATGTTTTATACGATATTTATATACAAGAAATTATTTTGGTTTCTTGAATTTGAGTTAATAATATCATTTATGTGATTCTACTATGATTGATAATTTTAAATCAAAATTCATTGAAATGATTAGTGATGAACAAGTTCCCCTTAGGATACGCAGACTGTAACACCCCAAGCTTATATGGTACGCTTCTCTTTAAATAATGTGATAGCGTGTGTTGTACGCAACACAGAGTTCTAACACACCATAACCAATCAAACTAGCCGTTATGAATGGTAATACCTACTTTTTGAAATTATAGATTTTTTATTTTTTAAAATGTACTTCATTTTTGGATTCAGAATATCGAATTTAGCCTAAGGTGAAATTTTGGTACTTTTCGGATAACTTTCATATTTTGATGAATAGTGAAAATTACTAAATTTTAATTAAATTTTTTTTTAATCAAAATAATTAATATTGATAAATTATGAATTTGAGTGGTTTTAAAGTATGTTTAGAATATATTTTTACCATTTAATTCAATGTTTGTCATTGGACATAATTTTACAATTAAACCGGACATAAACAAGTGTCAATCTTTTGATAGTTATTATCTTTTAAAAACACGCTTTTTGTTTTAACAACGAGAATTAATTTTAAATTAATTTCGGCCACATCTGTGTTATGAATTTGGAAAAATGGATTCCATATTTGGAATCAGGATGTCCAAATTGTGTAAATAGGTAACTTTTATTTTTTAGCCATTTTGAATAATTACTGCGGTAAATATTTTATTTACCATGGTTAAGGGTAAATATGGTAAATACGGGTTAAACAAATAATATTATAATAATACTAAATTACCCTAAAACGCGTACTAACCTTATATTTTGATACATGTTCGACCATAGGCATCTTTGGGTCGATTTTGGGACCCCATGGATCCACTTGTAGGTGACAGGGACACTTTATTTTAATTATGTTAAAATAAATACAAAAATGACAAAGCATATAACCTTTAGAAAAACAATTTTTTACATAGGGTTATATATGTTGGATTTTAGAATATAAATATTTATTAGAAATATAAACAAATTTCCTATATAATGATATTTTATTTATAATTTTTAGAGTTTACAAAAGTTAATTTATGTATGACACAATTATGATGCAGTAATTACCATAATAGTGACAAATTAAAATAATTGATATTATAAATACCCAAATAAATATAATTTTAGACTTTTAATGAATTAAAATAATTTTATAGGATAATATGATAAATTAGGATTGATTAAATTGACTTTTTTCTAAGTAATCAATCTGTTATGAGTTTCAAAAAATTCAACTATTGAATAGTGTCAAAATTGACAAAAAAGTGTTTTTAAAATAAATATAATATTATTAATTGGTATTAAATTCCTAAAAATCTATGTCTCGGCCAAGAGACTTATATCATGATAGGTGTCTCATTAATGGACCACTTGAGGTTCTCTTGGATGTATATGGTATGTTTATTAACCATCTAATATAAAAATACAAAGAGACATTGTAAAAGTGAAACTAATTAACTTAGAGTTAATACTTAAATATAAGGTTAATATAAGTACACAAACCCGTCTAAATTGTATTGTTTGAGTGGTTTGCGACCCATACCCACCTTAACCTTGGAATAATCTACTTTGGAGCCATTAGAAACCGAATATGAATTTATTATAAACTAATATTTCTAACTTTTCCAAAGGTGCCCCTCACCCCTATTATAAAAGGGAACACCTCATTCTCATTTTTTCACACCTTCAATGCCTTTTGCTTCGGCAAAAATCTGCCCAAATACCCTCCAAACATCCCTTTCTACAACCTAGAGGCCTTAGTTTGATCAGAAAGACAACCTATGGAGCCCTTTTGATCAATTCAAAAGGAAGAACCCGATGAAGAGGTTATGATTTCACCACCCTTTTCCAAGTTCCTTTCTTCTTCCACTTCTTCTTACTTTGTTGATACCATTCTAAAATAATAAATCCAGTATAATATATATATTTTGATGTTATTATAAGTATGGTACAGCCATATTAAGTATTCTATCCACCCCTTCAATAACATGTCACCATACGTGCGTACGTACGGCTTACCGCCTCCACGTTGTGGTGTAATTGTTATTTAATATATTATTATTTGGATGGGTATAATAATGATGTGTAACTCATGTAAATAATAAATATAACATCTTAATGATTCTGTATATATGATATACCATCCATTTATATATTATTTTAATATCAAAAGAATGATATTGTCGCTCGTGCGTACGTACGGACTACCGTCTCCACGAACGCGATGAGATTCATTCTCCATCGTATCCAATCAAGTATAATTATCATTTAATGATTTAAAAATAATGTTTAAGGACTTGATATCAATCTGTATATGAATAATATACAACCTATCATTTACAAACATGGATCAAGTAACAAAACATATAAAAGAAAATGAGTAAGTTAACACCCGAAACAACGATAATACTAAGATATTATTAACAAAGCAATGTTAAAAGATAATATATGATATAATATGAATGCATATGATTATTTTATAATTTAATAAAAATTATTTCACTATTATACAGGAGGTTAACCTACCCCAACCAAGGAAAAGTACAAGGTAAGGGTCATTTTACAATCTCTTCATTATCCGAGGTTGTTTATACGTAATAATCTACTGAGATCTCTTTATCATCCACATCCATGTTTCTTAAAAATGTATTTCAAAACATTTTTACTATTTACTAGAATATGAGTTCAATTCATTTATACCCTTTTTGACTTTTATAAGTGGTTTATAAAGAAATCTTTCTGTGGTTTTCAAAACAAGGTCCTTTTAACCTTTTTGACAGAATTAATGTAAGAATGTTTTTTTCACTTATACGGCGGGTGCGGCTATTTTCCGCCGTGATAAAATCTTCGAAGATTCCCTTACAATCTTATAAGAATATTTTCAAAGAAAATGTTTTATTTTATATGGATCTTAAATGATTTCAAAATAAAAAGATATTTTTCTCTAAAAAGAGTTTTGATTTCATCTATGTCAACATCCTTTGTTGGATTTTACGCTTATTTGAAGTTGATTTATCATGATACAAAACTTCTATATTGTATTGAAGGTTTTGTGATATGTTTGACTGTGGATGTGCTATTTTTATACCATTCATAGTTTATGGTGAAAGTATTGACATTTCATATGCTAGTTTTAATACGAATGTTTATGTTATGTTTAAACCTTTTCATATGGGATTGCATTAGACTTAATATGTGATGGGTGGAGCCCGCTATAGCTCCTCGATGAATCGGTAGGTCTCATGAGAAAAACTAGTGTCTTGGCACAAGGCCTTGGAAAAATCTTATTTGTAGTCTTGGAACGAGGCCTTGGCTATGTGGTAATGATAGTCTTGCATTATGCATTCCATCATTATGAAAGTGGTTATTGATATTGCATGTGATTATTCGGTTAGTATAATATCCATGTGGATAAGTAAATGGAATTATTTCATTTATCTTTTGCCATACTATTTTGAAGTTCAAGTTTAAAAGGCTTTTGTTTTAGTTATACATTGCCATAAATGTTTATGCTTATTTTTGAAAGTTTCCGCTATATTGTTATCCTTACTGAGCATTTGAGATCACCCCTTTTCTATGTTTTATTTTTCCCAGGATGTGAAGAAGTAAGTTATGAATGACCTGCAGGGATAGTATGTGGGGATATGAGTGTGGAATATGGAGACTATGTTGTTGTAGTATTTTTCCACTTGATGATGTAATACTTTATGAATATATCTAGTGTTTCCAAGGCTACTAAACCAATCGGTCTTTCGAGATTTGATCTTTCTTGTGATCATGCCAATGTTATGTATAATGCATCGACTCTGGGTAACTGGGGTCGGGGAATTATAGTTGGTATCAATGGAAGTTTAGTAAAAACCTTGGAAGCTAGATTTAGATAAACTCTGATTAGAGCACGTAGATCTAAGATGAACTTTGAGGATTAGTATAGAAGAACTTCCTAGAATTTTGGTATTGTAAAGATTTTGTGAGTTTTCCGAGAAATACATCCCTGTCTGGATACGAGCTGGTAGAGGCGGCTCTGGCACAGATGTACCTAGGGGTAAAACCCGAAAACACCGCTTTGAGCTAGACTCGAACGAGAACTGGTGTACGACAACGGGCCTTGCTGCACTCTTGGTTACGACACTCCCGGGGGATATGATTAGGATAACTCTCATTTTTTTACAAATCATTATGAAGGGTTTATGAGTATATACTTCTTCAAAGAAAACATTCTTATGATTATGGATTATGTCCATAAATAGTTCTATTTATGTTAAGTGTTTTATAAGCATGGGATTATGTATTTTGATTCATAAACTGATCAAGTTTATGCGATTGTTTAGAAATGGCGCCTAGTGGAAGAAATGGAAACCGTATCAATGCACGCACTCCATATAGGGATTTCCCTCCTTCTCAAGATAATTATAGTGGAGGTGGTGATTCAACTGGTGCCGATCAGCTAATCACCATACTGGGACAACTTACTCAGGTTATGAATAATAACCTTACCCGTATAGAGCACCCTGATCCACAGCGTGGAGGATCAATGTTAGATCGATTGATGAGGTAACAACCACCAACGTTCAATGGTAGTAAAAATCCCTTAGTAGTTGAGCAATGGATAAATTCCCTAGAGAAAATATTTCAGGATTTAGGGAGCAGTGAAAGGGAAAAAGTTATCATAACAGTTTACCGCCTCACTGGAGATGCTGATCAATGGTGGTCATTGATTCAAAACACGAAGGAAGATGATGAAGTATCAAATATGGAATGGAGGGAGTTAAAAGATCTGTTTTTAGAAAAATACATTTCTCGCTACCATCGAGCAGATATAGAAAGGCAATTTCTGAGTCTGAGACAGAAGGAGGATGAGAATGTCGCAAAGTATGAGGCTAACTTTACAAGGATATCAAGGTATGCTGGAGATTATATACGTAACCCAAGAATTAAGATTGATCGTTTCTTTGATGGGTTAAAACCACTTCTTCGTCGAGCATTAGTCACACAATCCTTTCCATCATACGAAGACATTATCCCATGTGCTATCAAGACTGAAAAGGAATTCTCTAAGTCATATGACTTTAAAGCAAAGCAAGTGAAGAAGAGACCTGCTAATCAATCTTGGAATGTAAATAAGGGGAATAAGGGAAAGGTTGAATGTCCATCCTGTGGTAAATGCCGGAAGAAACACCCTAGTACTTGCTTGAAGGGAATGGGAGTCTGTTACAAGTGTGGTGAAAAAGGCCACCAAGCTCATGATTGCAAGGGGAAGAAGGAAGCTACCAATGTTACGTTCTACAATTGCAGGGAGATGGGACATTATGCAAATGAATGTCTGAAACGTTAGGAGAACTTACCTCAGAAAAGGCCAAGGGATCAAGGTCATGCTTATGCTATCACAACTGATGAGGTAGAAGCTCCGAAAGACATGGTGGAAGTTAATTTAATGGTTTCATCAAGTTTAGAAAATGCATTATTTGATTCTGGATCATCGCATATTTTCATATCTTCCCAGTTTGCTAAGAAAATTAGATATTTCCAATTTGATTTAATAAGGGAGTTGTCAGTTAAAACTCTTAAGGGATGTATCATTGCAACAGTGTTTTGTGAATCAGTCCCCATTAGAGCACATAAATGTTCTTTATCAGCTGATCTCATAGTAAAACCTATGATTGAGTTTGATATAATCCTCTGTATGGACTGGCTTTCAGACTATGATGAGAAGATTTATTGTAAGAATAAAGAGGTTACGATTCTTGATGATGATGATAAGGAACACCTTATCTTTAGAGCAGAATCACCACCACCTAATTCTTATTTAGATCCACCCCCAATAGCTCAACTAAATTCAATTATTGGGGAGAGATAGAATGAAATGACCATGGGTGAGGAAAGTAATGTTCAAATAGAGGATGTAACTATTGTGAAAGAATTTGTAGATGTATTTCCGGAAGATTTACCTGGACATCCTCCAGAACGAGAAGTTGAGTTTTCAGTTGATTTAATTCCTGGATCAAGGCCTATATCAAAGACCCCTTATAGAATGGCCACTGTAGAATTAGTTTAACTAAATAAACAACTAGAGGAATTGAGTAATAAGGGATTTATTCTCCCTAGTGTTTCTCCATGGGGAGCCCCTGTTCATTTTGTTAAAAAGAAAGACGGATCTATGAGGTTATGTATCGACTACAGGGAGATCAATGCTATAACAATAAAGAACAAGTATCCCCTACCTCGCATTGATGATTTATTTGACCAACTGCATTGAGCTCAATACTTTTCAAAGATTGACCTTCGATCTGGATACCATCAGTTGTGTGTGAGGAAGGAAGACATTCCGAAGACAACATTTCGAACCAAGTACATGCATTACAACTTTACTGTAATGACTTTTGGATTGACAAATGCACCCTCTGTATTCATGGATCTGATGAATAGAGTTTTCAAGGAGTATATAGATGAATTTGTGGTGGTATTTATTGATGATATCTTGGTATAATCCAAAATCTACGAAGATCATGATAATCACTTGCGCATTATCCTGAAGACTCTGAGAAGACATGAATTATATGGGAAGTTTAGCAAGTGTGTATTCTGGCTTCATGAGATTTCTTTTCTTGGCCATATTTTCCTTAAAGATGGAATCTCTGTTGATCCTTTTAAGACCAAGGCGATCCAAGAATGGCCATAACCTACGAGTATAACTGAGGTACGTAGTTTTATTGGTTTGGCAGGTTATTATCGACGATTCGTCCATAATTTTGCCCGATTGGCTAACCCATTAACGAAGCTCACACGTAAAGGGGTTAAATTTGTTTGGAAAAAAGAGTGTGAAGAATGTTTCGAATAATTGAAGAGAATATTAGTCAATGCTTCTATATTGACTCTACCATCAGGGAATGATGGGTTCGTTATTTATAGTGATTCATCGAAGAAAGGACTTGGTTGTGTCCTTATGCAGAATGATAGGGTTATTGCCTATGCATCACGACAGTTGAAAATTAATGAACAAAAAAATCCTACTCATGATCTCGAGTTAGCAGTTGTGATCTTTGCTTTAAAGATATGGAGGCACTACCTCTATGGTGAAAATTGTGAGATTTATACTGATCACAAGAGTTTGAAGTATATTTTCTCACAAAAAGAACTCAACTTGAGGCAAAGGAGATGGGTTGAATTACTCAAGGATTATGACTGTACGATACACTACCACCCGGGGAATGCAAACAAGGTGGTAGATGCTTTGAGTAGAAAAGACCGTGGAGTTTTGAACGTGATGAGAATTGAAAGGGATCCAATTTTCATGGATCTAGTGAAGATGGACATGGGAATAACCATGGAAGGTCAACCATCAATGATTTTTCGAATGGTTGCCAAACCATCTTTACTAGAAAGGATTAAGAGTTCTTAGACCGATGATGAAGAATTCCAAAAGAAGATTAAAGCTGTGAATGATGGGATACTGAGAGACTTTGTGTATGAAGATGGAATTTTGAAATTTGGGAAGAGACTTTGTGTTCCCGATTTACCTGATCTAAAAAGGTAATTCCTGGATGATGCTCATAGTTCCAATTTCTCTATACACCCTGGGAGCACCAAAATGTATAGATATTTGAAGGAAAATTTTTTTGTGGGACAACATGAAAAGGTATATTGCTGATTTTGTGTCAAGATGTATGGTTTATCAACAAGTGAAAGCTGGAAGGAAACATCCTGGAGGAGTCATGCAACCTCTTCCCATACCGGAGTGGAAATGTGATAATATTACGATGGACTTTGTCAGGGGACTACCAAAGACTCCTAGAAGGAACAATGCAATATGGGTTATTGTCGATCGTCTTACCAAGTCAGCATATTTTCGTGCTATAAGAGAAGATCTACCACTGGAACGTCTAGCACGACTTTATATTAATGAAGTTGTGAGACTTCATGGAGTACCCCTATCGATTGTTTCTGATCGTGATCCCCATTTTACTTTAAGATTCTGGAAAAGTCTTCAGAAATCCCTGGATACTGAACTTCATTTGAGAACTGCTTACCACCCTCAGACAGACGGACAATCAGAACGGACTATTCAAACCATAGAAGACATGTTGAGATCTTTTTCACTTTACTTTTAGGGTATGTGGGATCAGTATTTACCTCTGGTAGAATTTTCCTATAACAATAGATTCCATTCGAGTATTCCGATGGCACCATATGAAGCATTATACGGAAAGCGATGTCGCACACCAACCTGTTGGGATGACATCGGTGAAAGAAAACATGTAGGTCCAGAACTGGTGGAGGAAACGATGGAAACGGTTAAGGTAATCCAAAATCACATCAAAGCAGCTCAAAGTAGGCAGAAGAGCTATGTCGATAATCGAATGAAGGATTTGGAATTTCAAGTTGGTGATCATGTTTTCCTGAATGTATCTCCATGGAAGGGAGTCATACGTTTTGGTAAGAAAGGTAAATTGAGTCCTAGGTACATCAAAACTTTCGAAATTCTAGAACGAATTGGGGCAGTAGCTTACCGATTGGCAATACTGCCAAGTCTCTCCAAAGTTCACGATGTGTTCCACGTATCTCTGTTGAGCAAATACATGCCTGGCCCAACGCATGTACTCACCTATGAAGAATTAGAACTGGAACCCGATCTGTCTTATTTTGAAGAGCCCATCAGGATTCTTGATACAAGAGAACAAGTACTGAGAAACCGGACGACACGTCTTGTAAAAGTTTTGTGGAGAAACCATAAGATGGAAGAGGCAACATGGGAACCCGAGGAACTTATGATAAAGAACCACCCGAGTCTTTTCATGTGATAAGTATTCTAGAAATTTTAAGGACGAAATTATTTGAAGGAGGGGAGAATTTAACACCCCAACCTTCTACGGTACGCTTCTCTTTGAATAATGTGATAGCGTGTGTTGTATGCAACATAGAGTTCTAACACACCATAACCAATCAAACTAGCCGCAATGAATAGTAATACCTACTTTTTGAAATTATATATTTTTTATTTTTTAAAATGGACTTCATTTTTTGATTCGGAATATCGAATTTATCCTAAGGTGAAATTTTGGTACTTTTCGGATAACTTTCATATTTTGATGAATAGTGAAAATTACTAAATTTTAATTAAAAACAATTTTTTTAATAAAAATAATTAATATTGATAAATTATAAATTTGAGTGGTTTTAAAGTATATTTAGAATATATTTTTACCATTTAATTCAATTATTGTCATTGGACATAATTTTACAATTAAACCGGACATAAACAAGTGTCAATCTTTTGATAGTTATTATCTCTTAAAAACACGCTTTTTGTTTTAACAACGGGAATTAATTTTAAATTAATTTCTGCCTTTTCTGTGTTTTGAATTTGGAAAAATGGATTCCATATTTGGAATCAGTATGTTCAAATTTTGTAAATAGGTAACTTTTATTTTTTAGGCATTTTGAATAATTACTGCGGTAAATATTTTATTTACCATGGTTAAGGGTAAATCTGGTAAATAAGGGTTAAACAAATAATATTATAATAATACTAAATTACCCTAAAACGTGTCCTAACCTTATTGGATGATACATGTTAGACCATAGGCATCTTTGGGTCGATTTTGGGACCCCATGGATCCACTTGTAGGTGATAGGGACACGTTATTTTAATTAAGTTAAAATGAATACAAAAATGACAAAAGCATATATCTTTTAGCAAAACAATTTTTACATAGGGTTATATATGTTGGATTTTCGACTATAAATATTAATTAGAAATATAATAATATTTCCTACATAATTATATTTTATTTATAATTTTTAGAGTTTACAAAAGTTAATCTATGTATGACACAATTATTATGCAGTAATTACCATAATAGGGACAAATTAAAATAATTCATATTATAAATACCCAAGTAAATATAATTAGAGACTTTTAATGAATTAAACTAATTTTCTAGGATAATATGATATGTTAGGATTGATTCAATTTACTTTTTTCGAAGTAATAAATCTGTTATGAGTTTCAAAAAAATCAACTATTGAATAGTGCCAAAATTGACATAAAAGAGTTTTTAAAATAATTATTATATTATTAATTGGTATTAAACTCCTAAAAATCTAAGGCTCGGCCAAGATACTTATATCATGATAGGTGTCTCATTAATGGACCACTTGAGGGTCTCTTGGATATATATGGTAAGTTTATTAACCATATAATATAAAAATACAAAGAGAGATTGTAAAAGTGAAACTAATTAACTTAGAGTTAATACTTAAAGATAAGGTTAATATAAGTACCCAAACCTGTCTAAATTATATTGGTTGAGTGGTGTTAGACCAATACCCACCTTAACCATTTAATAATCATCTTTGGAGCCATTAGAAACCGAATATGAATTTATAATAAACTAATAGTTCTAGCTTTTCCAAAGGTGCACATCACCCCTCTTATAAAAGGGCACACATTATTCTCATTTCTTCACATCTTCAAAGCCTTTTGGTTCGGCCAAACTATGACCAAATACTCTCCCAACTTCCCTCAATACAACCTAGAGGCCTTAGTGTGATCAGAAATCCATCCTAAAGAGCCCTTTTGATCAAATCAAAAGGAAGAACCCGAAGAAGAGGTAATGATTTCACCACCCTTTTCCATGTTCCTTTCTTCTTCCACTTCTTATTCCTTTGTTGTTACCATTATAAAATACTAACTCCAGTATAATATATATATTGTGATGTTATTATAATTATGGTACAACCATATTCAGTATTCTATACACCCTTTGAATAACATGTCACCATACGTGCGTACGTACGGCTTACCGCCTCCACGTCGTGGTGTAATTGTTATTCAATATATTATTATTTGGGTGGGTATAATAATGATGTTTAACTCATGTAATTAATAAATATAACATGTTAATGATTCTGTATATATGATATACCATCCATTTATATATTATTTTAATATCAAAAGAATGATATTGTCGCTCGTGCGTACGTACGGACTACCGTCTCCACGAACGCGATGAGATTCATTCTCCATCGTATCCAATCAAGTATAATTATCATTTCATGATTTAAAAATAATGTTTATGGACTTGATATCATTCTGTATATGAATAAAATACAACATATCCTTTAAAAACATGGCTTACATAACAAAACATATAAAAAACGAGTAAGTTAACACCCGAAACAACGATAATACTAAGATATTATTAAAAAAGAAATGTTAAAAGATCATATATGATATAATATGAATGCATATGATTCTTGTATAATTTAATAACAATTATTTCACTATTATACAGGAGGTTAACCTACCCCCACCAAGGAAAAGTACATGGTAAGGGTTATTTCACAATCTCTTCATTATCCGAGGTTGTTTATACATAATAATCTACTGGGATCTCTTTATCATCCACATCCATGTTTCTTAAATATGTATTTCAAAACATTTTTACTATTTACTAGAATATGAGTCAAAGTCATTTATAGCCTTTTTGACTTTTATATGTGGTTTATAAAGGAATCTTTCTGTCATTTTCAAAATAAGGTCATTTTTACCCTTTTCGACAGAATTAAGGTAAGAATGTTTTTTTTAACTTATATGGCGGGTGCGGCTATTTTCTGCCGTGATAAAATCTTCAAAGCTTCCCTTACAAGATGATAATAATATTTTCAAAGAAAATATTTTATTTTATATGGCTCTTAAATGATTTCAAATAAAAAGAAATATTTCCCTAAAAAGAGTTTTGATTTCATCTATGTCAACATCCTTTGTTGGATTTTACGCTTATTTGAAGTTGATTTATCATGATACAAAACTTCTATATTGTATTGAAGGTTTTGTGATATGTTTGACTGTGGATGTGCTATTTTTATACCATTCATAGTTTATGGTGAAAGTATTGAAATTTTGTATTCTAGTTTTAATACGAATGTTTATGTTATGTTTAAACCTTTTCATATGGGAATGCATTGGACTTAATATGTGACAGGTGGAGCCCTCTATAGCTCCTCGATGCATCGGTAGGTCTCATGAGGAAAACTAGTGTCTTGGCACATGGCCTTGGCAAAATCTTATTTGTAGTTTTGGCACGAGGCCTTGGCTATGTGGTTATGATAGTCTGGCATTATGCATTCCATCATTATGAAAGTGGTTTTTGATATTGCATGTGATTATTCGTTTAGTATAATATCAATGTGAATAAGTAAATGACATTATTTCATTTTACTTTTTCCATACTATGTTGAAGTTCAAGTTTAAAAGGCTTTTGTTTTAGTTATACATTTCCTTAAATGTTTATGCTTATTTTTGAAAGTTTCTTCTATATTGTTATCCTTACTGGGCATTTGAGCTCACCCCTTTTCTATGTTTTATTTTTCCTAGGATGTGAAGAAGTAAGTTATGAATGACATGCAGGGATAGTATGTGGGCATATGAGTGTGGAATATGGAGACTATGTTGCTGTAGTATTTTTCAACTTGATGATGTAATACTTTATGAATATATCTAGTGTTTCCAAGGCTACTAAACCAATCGGTCTTTCGAGATTTGATATTTCTTATGATCATGCCAATGCTATGTATAATGCACCGACTCTGGGTAACTGAGGTCGGGGCGTTACACAGACAACTATAACATTTAGACCTTAACCAAGGTTTATATAAAAATATAAATGTAAATTAGAAATAGTGCCCATGTCTACAAACCCTTGAATCCATGTATAGCACTAGCCCCAAGATATCCACGGAGAAGCCAAGACATGAAAATATATTTATAATTATATCAGATTCTACATTTATATATGAGACACAATCCATGGAACAGAAACATCGGGTGTGGAATGACATTTCTAATAATTTCTATAAATAAAATATTAGAAGAACCTTCTCAAAAAAATTCTATAAATAGTTATATGAAATATCACATCTAATAATTTCTTTAATAAATGTTATGGAAAAAATTTCCTATTACGATGAAATCCATGTCTATGACATTAATAAATACAAAGGAACACTATATCGACAACATCAAAAAATATTAATGAAGTACTAGTTCATAACATCAAAAAATAAAAAAAAACTTTATATCTGTAACATCAGTTAATAACATGGAACACCATGTTTATCAATTTTTATATATCAATGAGGAGAACGATATCAAACAACTCTTAACCATTCATAATTAATACAATTTAACATTACTAAATACCACATCCATGGAATTCTTTATCAAAACCCACGTATCTCTCAAGGAGTACTAAAATGAACATACATGTTTCATTTCCTAAGTTAACATAGGTCATGGGAAGCTTCTATACTAATTTAAAATTAATAAATATTCAATTTATCACAAAACTTTCTAAGAAATTATAATAAGTTAAATGTACTGAAACATTCCATTTAACAACTAGTTTTACTCATTCCCAAAAAATGTTCATTTCCAATCAATTAATTCATTTAAAATTCTCAGATATAAAAAAAGGGTAAAATGAGGTATTTAATAATTTAACCTTTAATTTAATCCAATTTACACATTTGAATAATAATCTACTTGAAACCCCCACATTGATGGTTGTTTGGTCATATAAGAATTTATAAATGTGTCAAGGAACATAATAAACACAACCAAAGGTTAGGTATTGATCAAGGAAGATGACCACCAACAACATCAAGTGTCCTTGTATGTATATCTAATTGGGGACAACCAATAAAATTATAACGTATAAAATTTAAGGATAAATGAACAAAATATTCTAGTGTGTGCACAACAAAAACAATTTATAAATGTCATGAAATTGTGGTAAAATAAATATACCACCAAGCATATATATAATATGATTAACTTTTCAATACTCACAAATTTATTCAATCCAAAATAATATAAATCAAATAAACAGAAAACCTATCTAATAAATATATCATATGATCTCGCATGGGAATAGCCTCTAATAGGATAAGAGGAACTAGATAAAGGAGGATGAGAAATCATATACATACCAATACATATCCAATGGGAATAATGATGATTTAATATAATTATAAATTAAGGAGATCCAAAGAAACCTAGGAGGATGAGTAGAGGGGGAGATTGAGTTGTAATGTGTGAGAAAAAATGATGATGAAAGAGGGAGGAATTTATATTTAGTGAATGAAGGGAAATTTCATTTTGACACTTTCTAAGGGGCCCACATTTTTTCCATGTGGTTTTCCAAATCGCGTTCCAAACATTCACACTCACTACCTAAGGTGTAATCTACTTGAATGGATATGAGTGTGTTTCATAAAACCATGTGTAATCCATGGGACCCGCCTACAATATTTATGGAAATGTATTCACAATGTTGTGATACCTTAGGAATATGGTTTGAAAACCGATGTGCCTCCCTCATAGGGAGACATGATTTTCTAGGACATTTCACATGGTTTAAAAAAACTCTGTACCTCAAAAAAACTGGCCATAATGTTGAGACTCACAGTTATTACTCACCCTTTACCAGTAGTGAACCTATGGTTGTCTCTTCCAGAATTGAGTTTAAAAATCCCAATACTTCCAAAACTCATTTGGACTCCATGAAAACATTTTAAGATTAAATCCCCATCCAAAAAAAACACCATTATGCATTTCATATATCTTATTTTCATTCTAAATATTTTTTTAATGTTTATCCCATCCACCAAATGAAAATTTCAAATTCCTTTTGATTTTTCAACACATTATAAAATGTTGTGTGTTACAACCACTCAACCATAAAACATATTATCTATGATCATCCATGGGGAACATTGAAACTTCATCTAACCTGCCTGAGATTAGAACCCCCATTCAAATTAATTAATTTCATTTTAAAATCCCACATCACTTTTGAGATATACATTATGCATACAGTACTTATTAAAATATAGTATGATCCAAACATCATAATCAATTATGAAACATAAAAATGGTGCTTGATCAAACCTACGCCCATGAAAAAATCACATAATCTCAACTTTTATTAACCAACCACTAGTGATTAACAATATAGGTTCTAGGTTTATTTAGTAAATTTTGATTCATGTTACTTCTACCATCAGCAATTCCAATATAAACAAAAATTGACCATCCAATAGATGCTTTATGAATTGTATCTTTTTTCTAAACTGGATCAAATTTGGGGATACTACCTTTATATCTTAATAAGATCGGAATGGTTTAATCCAAATCAAACACACTTAACATGTCCACATTATATTTTCTTTGAAAAGACATAGATTTCCCATGGACTATACCCATCTCATCTCGATAGTATGCATGATACTCTTCCTCACTAACCACATACACCTCTAAAAGTAAATATACCTCAAATTGTCTATGGTGAACTATTTTAAAAAATATATCTATGTAATTAGTTGACACATCCTAAAATAGAATCTTGAAAAAAATTTCCAATGTACATTGAGATTGATTTGATCATGCACACTAAATCTAATTAGTTCCACTCAGTAAAGTCTCCTAGATAAACCTTATATTGTTCATATCTCTTTTTATCCTATAAAACAAGCACTAAAACATTCCAAATACAAGACTTTGGATCTTCATTAGATACTATAGATCTAATTCCCCCACTCAAAATTTCTCCAAGTCTATATTTGAACCTAAACCTTGAATTTTACACAATATATATATATAAATTATCTAATTTAATCAATGGTATATGAGATCCAAATAAACTATCCAATGACTGGGCTCAAAGTCCCATGACCTCTCTCTCATGATGGTCTCCCACAATGACCAACATATTTCTCCACACCTTTACAGCATCATATTTGTCATAACACAAAAAAAATCTGATTAACATAGGCCATGGTCCAACTACTCTTAGATATTATAACACATCATGGGAAAGAACATGATCATCCACAAGTGGTAACACAAATATTTTTTGTCTCTGGCTAACATTTTTCAAGAATATATTCAATTGAATTTACTATTATTCAACAAACAATGAGGGTTACCACTATTTAATGAACAAAATACGATACCCATTCTTATGTATTACTATAATCCACAACTCGAGAAAAACTCCCAAGGGTTCCATCTATCAATACAAAAAAGAAATTTAAATAGTTCGTCATATGTCTGATTATATCTCAGTGTATCCTAGATTATGTCAAGATATAGGGAATTCTCATCTCTAGAATGGAAGTATGCTAGGATTTCATTTATAGGTATTTTCAAACGCCTGATTCACACTCAAATCAACTTCTATATAAATTCATTATATAAACACTAAAACTAAATCATCTTACAATGCATTTCAGGGTCAACCCATGTGTTAGTAGTCTCTCGACACCTGGTAAATTTCGGAATTATTCAACACCATAGTGAAAAATCATTTAATTTCACAAATATTGCAGTCACCTTTCCCATGAGTTTCATATATGAAACCATTAATCCCCAATCTACCCCATAACTCTCACCAACTTTCCATTTCAAATGTTACTAAATACAACCAATGTGAACCATGCTCACCATAAACAGCTTGCGTATATCCCCATAACACCACTTACTAGACATATCTCATTCTCATGTGAGTCTATATTAAATAATTTATAGTTGGTTTTGATACCCAAAATTCCAACCATACTATATCATATATAAGGATTCAGCCTTAAACATTTCATAATCTTGAGTTTTAATTAAATTATTTATTCACTAACATTTGATTATCTTTTCAAGTTTAGAGTTTTAGAGAATTATCTCAAAACTCATACATTTTAAAACCATATATATATACATACAAAGTGTGCACTTCTAATTAGTATCCATGTTACCATAATTTAAAACATTCTAAATAATATGTGAATTTATTATCATCATAAACCTTCATGACATTCATCTTGAATTATTCTACCTTAACCATCGATAAACCCTAGGTAATTTTTTTTTAAATATTGGATATGAAAAAAATATCAGTACGGGATGTAAAAATAAGAAAACCATTATTATATTGAAGATCATAAAAACATATGAGAAAAAAAATATTTTTTAAATGAATCCATTTTTACCCTGAAAGGGGGATATATTTATTTTAAAAATATCATTATCATACCTTTCTAAAATCAAACAATTTCTATGAAAACTCATTAGATAGAATAGAAAAGTCATTTATGTTCCATTGGACATCATATCATAAAACCATTATTTAAACATTACGAAACCATTAACAATTTTAATAACCGTATGACTAGATTCCAATATAATTTTACAGAAAACATAATCATTACCCAATATATTGAAGAAATATGTGGTCACAACCATCATATAATCTATAACAGGGTCAACCAATTCTATATTGGTGCACCCACCATAAAATATTTACATGGAATATTTTATGAATATAAAATTTTAATCTTGGAAGTTTTTATAAAAAAATAATTAGAAAATATTTTAAACCTCTTTGCAGACAAATTTCATATTTCTTAATACCCATTTCTTTAAATACCCATTTTAAAAATCTGAAATTACCTAAAACTAGGAGAAAAGGTTTATTATTTGAAGAAAAAAATAAATATTCTAATTAAATGATAATTTAAAGTAATGTTTATTATTTTAGGAATTTCATTGTTATTGTATATGTTAAAATAAATCATTCCTTTTATCGTTTATAGAGAATGAAAAAGATTGTGTTAAAAACCTATTTTTAGAAAAACATTGAATGAAATAAGAGAATTAAATTTATTAAAAACTAATTCTCATAAAATAATATTTATAAAATAACTTGAAAAATATTTATGTGGAATAATAAGGGTTTTAATGAAACTTTAAAAGGGGATTTCTTTAAGAAATAAACTCCCTTACCACATTGAAAAACATTTCAATTGTAAGAACCATGAAATAATAATATTAAAAATAATATTAAATATCACATTACTATAGAAGTTAATTATTTAACATTTCTACTGGGATTAATATACACATAATGAAATAATATAGGCACATAATATAAAAAAATCCTCAGTAATTTTTTTTTGTCAGGTCACTTTTCTTCAGTCCAAATTATCGCATATGTTAATTATCCTCAAGAATAATCAATTTATGGTAATTATTTACTTTTATAATAATATTTTTCAAGTTTATTATTCTTATTATTTTACTAATTACAATTTTATATATAATTAAGTAATAGATTTGGTCTATGTCAAATTTTTTTCAGAGATGTAGCTTATGTGTCAAAAATAAATTCATTTGGTTGAGTATGGTCAAAGAGGTCATTATTCCAAAAATAATATAAATAATAATCATTCAAAAAATATCATTTCAATAAATAATTTATTTTTTTAAAATAGATCATGAATTATGATTAGGAAAAGCACATTGTGTTATAATCATAGAGATGGTAGGTCATATGTACACATGGGTAATGTGTCTCTTTATCAATGGTTATAATTTAAAGAAGGTATGAAATAGTTAATCTTTCCAAAATGATCATAATATATTAAATAACATATTATTTTATTAAATATAATTATTTATTTCATCCATATTTTTTGTTGATGAAGAAATAATGACATCACTTTGTCATGGTGGTAGTCCACATGTATGCATGAACGGTGTAATCATTTTTCAGTGTAAGAATGAAAATGATATGTTATATTTTCAGAGTGAAAAAGTGCCATTAATATCATAATTATGTAATTTATATCACATAAATTCATTAAATTTATCCTTATTATATTTTATGTAAAGTTTTAGTGATAAACAAATCACATGGCTTCACTTGGTCATAGTCCACTATACACATAAGGGATGTTATCATATCTATCACAGAATGGAATGTGAGAAGGTATATGTTATATCATAACAAAACATCTATAAATATGTAATAGATATATTATTAATAGTTTAAATTTATCATTATGAAAAACTATGAGAGGAGATGATGGGAAATGAATGACATCAGTTGGTGAGGCTGTAGTTCTCTGTGCACACGAATGATTATTTGGAATCCAATTTGATGGAAGAGGAGAGGGATTTAGGTTATTACATTACCATAATAATTTAAAAGTACATGTGATATAATTTTATTAATATAAAATAATTATCTGTATAGATATGAAATAGTTGGAAGAATAAATAAAATAAAAATGCTCAGTTAAGCAAAATACATCAAATTCAAAATACCTCCATTGGTTAGCATCAAATGCCATATTTGTGTGGATTTATGATAAAAAATTATTATAGGATGGGGATAATGGTGTAATTAAAATATATAGGTAGGTATTTTTCAATTAATATCGTTTTGATGGTGTTAATAGGAGAGGAAAGCCGATAGACATTTATAAGTGAGGTGAGTGTCACACTTAAAACTTTTGAAAAAAGGGTTACCCATGTTTTAACATGAAAAAAGGATAAAAATGCACCATATTTGAGATTTAGATAGAATAGTGTCTAAATATGACTATAGAATATATTCTAGACAACATTTTAGGTCATTTTAAAAATTATCTTTTTAGTTTAACCCCACAATATATTCATTTTTAACATTACTATGGTAATTAATTTTTACTATTTTTATTATTCATGTTGGGGAAAATGAAGTTGAACATATTATTTAATATAAATTATGATGATTCAAATAATACAATAAATTTTAACCAATTCAATTCATAGATGTGGAAAATTTTAATTTGAAATTAAACTCACAGACATGACAAAAACCCGGTTTTCAAGATGTATATTTATTAAGGAAATAATGATTTTATATTAACTATAGAACTTGTATTAATAATTTTTTAAATTTAAATTAATATTTAATAATATATAATATATAAATTTTATTTCAATCATTACTGATTAGGGGTTTATTCAATTAGTTTAAAAAGAGATACATTATGCAATTTAAAGCAGTTCTTAGAAAAACCTATTTTTAAAACCCAAAAATAAAGATATACCAAAATAAAATATTAAGATGATTAAAATGTAATTAATTGGATTAAATATAAATAAATAATACATATATTTCTTGAATTAATATTCAATAAATAATTAAACTTTTAAATTAATTTAATTTGTGAAATGAAATGAAATTTTTATAAAAATCGGTATTTTTCACTATTTAGCAAAAAATCAATATGTTTTTAATTATCCAAAAATTTCACCTTAAGTTAATTTTGATATGATTATTTAAAAAAATAATTTCTTTAATATTATAATTTTATTTTGTTATCAATGTTTATTTCAAATAAAAGATTATAATAAATGTGTTTAATTAAGACTATTTTTTATTTAAAAACTAATTTATATTTATATAATGAGAATATATATTAAATTCATATTAATCAAAGTTAAAAAATTTATTATATGATTACTTTAGTTTTTTAATGATACCAACCATTTGGAAAATGCATCCTCATAATTTTAATCACTTATTAAACATATGGGGACATCTTTCCCTCATAACATTTTCTGATTCCAATATTTCTTAATCGACCATATGTTTTCTCCATAAAACCATAACCTGTTTCATCATCATATTCCTCAAACATGCTATCTATGGTCATGAATCTAAATTTTTTATTCCTTATATGAAATGTTCTGTTCCAACTGAACAACTTTGAGGCTCAAAACATGAGATAAATCCAAGACACATTTCAAAAACATTGAAACAAGATATACATTAAGTAATTAGGATAAAAATAGAAGAAAATACACTTGGTAGGAAAGTAATTCAACTTTATCTTGGATTTTATATAGTCTAATAAACCATTGACCTAACTTCCCATTTTACCAAAAATTTGTTAATATTTTTCCATTTGAGATAGTTTGAGAAATATATCATCACCTACTTCAAAATAAATTTTTTTCATCTGGTTATTTTAATATCATTTCCACCTTCTATGATCCATTGAAATATGTTTTTCAATATACATCACCTTCATATCCATTTTCTATACCAAATCTTGTCCCATAAACTACCATTATTTAACATTATCTCTAAAATATTTTGTCTGATACTACTTGCCATATAATACCACAAATAGTTCCATTTTTAAACATGAAGAAAAAAATGTTATTATATGAAAAATAAAAAAAGTAATATTTTTATCTTGACTTCCCCTGTAATATATTGAATAAGAATGACACATATACTTCAAGGTCTAAATCACTCATTCAGACTGACCATTGGATTATGGATGATAAGTTTTACTAAAATTTAATTCAGTACCCAATGACTTTTTATGTCCTTTCAAAATATTAGAGGTAAATTTGGGATCATAGTAGCGACAATGAAGATTATAAATCCATGTAACCTTACTATTTTGAATAAGTAAAATTGAGAAAGTCGGTCTATATAGACAATGTGTTGAATGTGGAGGAGATGTGTTGTTCTAGTTACTCAATAAATAATGACCCAAATCGAATTATTACCGTAAGATGTATTTTTAAATCCCACTATCAAATCCATTGATATATTTTCCCATTTCCACTTCGGTACTTAGAGTGGATAAAGAATTCACTTTATTAACATTCATTATTATTTATCCCATTGAAATGTCAAAAATTTCATAGAAAATTCAAAAGAACATTTTTCATTTCATCTTACGAATAAAACTCCTAAATGTATTTATACATCATCGTGAAACCATGAAGAATAGAAAATAGGGAACTATGAGCTTCACTCGACAACTCTTTATTCAATTGGGAATCCCAATGCACCAAAATTATTTCCCTAAATATGATTACAACTTCTTCATTATCATTAAAAATAAGAAACATATCCATTTTAATAGTATCTACCATCATGGGTAAAGAATGAACTTCATTATATTATTGAAAAATTATTTTTTGAGATATTTGATGTCACTAAACTTGAAACAAAGTATAGGATGCCCATAGATTGAAAAATTCTCAGAAAATTTTCATAAAATCATTGACTGATGGGTCATGTTCCAAACATAACATTTATAATGTATCATTATTTTTCTGACTCAAATAATTGGACATGTTTTTTTCTTAGCTAGGATGTTATGGAATTGTGTTATCATAAGCATTGATTAGTTCTATACATCTTCTTAGTATCATTTAAAATTCATTTTGATTGAATATATACTTCAATCACTTATGATTAGTATATATTCACACTTTAATTGATAAAAACGATGCCTCCAAATTTTTCATTCAAAACCCATAGTAAAAAATTCTAGATAATGTGTAGGGTAATTTTTTACTCATAAGTTTTCATATAACATGAAACATAAACAATTTATTGATATTTTTTATTAGGAAAAAACCAAGTCACATTAATGAAACATCATTGTAGATGAAAAATTGTCCACTTCTCGAAGGAAGGGAAAAAATAGATCATTTACCTATCCTATTTTTAGTTCCTAAAAATAATCATCAAGTTCTATTATCAAGATTAATTTAACGGCTTTTCTAGTTAACTTAGTCTGTGTTCTAGAAAATATTGAAATTTCTTAAAAAACCCATCAAAAGTAACCCTATAATCTATTAAAATGATGACTCTCCATGAAATTTATTGGTCTAGTACAATCTTCAATAACTTTTATATAATTTTATTGAATAGTTATACAATATATAGAAAACATATGACCAAGAAAATAAATATATTTCAACCAAAACACACACTTACATAATTTCAAATATTTTTCATTTATTCTATAGTTTTCAAAACAATCCTTATGCATCTTTCATATTCCTCTTAAACTTATAATATAACAATTATCATCAATAAAAACAATGAAAACTCTTTTATGAAATCATAGAAAATATATTCATAATATCCATAAATATAACATATGAATTAGAGAACCCAAAGGGAATAATTATAAACTCATAATGATCATATCTTTCCTGATACACTGTCTTTAGAGTGTCATACACCTTCAAATGTAGAAGATAACACTTTACCATAGATTAACATTTAAAAAAATTTAATCCCCATGGAGATAATCCATTAAATTATCGATATGGGGCAAAGGATTCATGTTCTTAATAGTAATTTAATTCAAATATTTATAATAAATGAAAATCCTAATTAAAATATTGTTCTTTTTAACAAAAAAAATGGATAACCCCATAATTAAGTGAAAGGTTGAATAAAACTATTATCACCCATGAAATTTGATTTTTCAATTATATATGTTCTTCTAGATCCTTTTTATAAAGGGGATTAGAAATATGAATAACATAGGGAAGTAAGTAAATAGTAAATTTGACCTTTTAAAGAGGAATAAAACTAGGTAAATAATCAAGAAATATATCCAAAAACCAATTTAATATTGATATATCACTAATCTGAATATTTTAATTATTTTCAATAGTATTAACTATATAACTTTCTCATCCATCCTAAATAAATTTCTCAAATTATTTTTATATTAAAAATAGTATGAAATCATTTAATAAAAAATTATTGGATCTATAATCTATCATAAATTGATAAATTGAAATTAAATCCAAACAAAAAATGATATCAATCTCCAATATGGGTAGTTAAAAAAATTAGTAATGACAATCCCACTAATTAAATAAGTAATATTACCATAAATCACGGTTTCTTTAATACTTACAGCAATAGTTTTCACTAAAAGACATATCTCACTTTCTTGAGTTGATATTCCTAATTTAGGTGAAAATTTCTGAGAAATGAATGAATTCTGTGATATAAAGTTAAATATGGTGTTTTTATAAATTAAATATATAGGTATTATATATATCAACAATTCATTTAATGATCCAACAAAAACCATAGTAGTATAAAAATATTATTCCACGGTCTTTTCATTTGATCTTGATGATCCCCATCCCGAGTTACTAACTTTGGGAAAACATTAGCAGAATGACCCAAATCAATATAACTAAACATTATCACTATTTTATGGGTATTTATTATACCTATAATTTAATATTTAATATTATTTCCTTGAAATCATATTCTATATTAGAAAACATTCCACATTGGTAATACTTTCTTGATTTTAATAGACATTTTCTAGTGTACTTTTGATCACACATACCAAATGACGGTAACATAATTTTTTAACACAATATTTATTTAAGGAATTATTTCTCATCACCTTCCATCTTGAAAATAAATTACATTCATCATCATGAGGCACTTAAGTGTCATGAAACTCCATTTCCACTTTTCTATATCACAAAACACAATTCTGATCACTTTTTATTTACTTTGTGTCCAATGCTCTTTGTAAACTTGGTCCCAATCCAGAGTAAAATATATTAATTTTAGAATCAAATTAACAAAAATAATATGATAATTAATATGAAATTCATGTAAAAATATATTAATTTAGGGCAACATAATTTTCATCATTTTTCTTTCCAAGAAATTTTTTCCATTGGAACTTCAAAAAACATAGGAAAATATTTATCAGGGAAAAGATCTATAATGTTATACTATTACATGGAATCACTATCATCTTTACCTATATTACCCTTAACCAAATAACATAATAAAAATTCATCATCTTTAAAATAATAATCCAATAGTTTTACTTTTTAATTTATGAAAATCACATGATATAAAATATCTTTTAAATGAAATTGATCCATCCTACGACTAACACTAGATCTTAGGTTCCACAGAAAGCTAACAGTTGATGTCTCATTGTTAAATATGAAACCCAAATTCCACTTAATAGGTTCTATGATCCTATTGAGAAACATTCCCTTAGGCGCATCTACATAAATTCTAATGGTTTCCAAAAGGCTGTGAGGTGGTAGGGTGTATCCATGGGGAGACTATACCCTAATTTCTAGACTGTACCACAATATATATTTATAAAAAGTGGTACATATTATAACCAATATAAATAAATAGAATGCATAGTGGAATGATACAAATCATTAATAACTAAAAAAACTGAAATAACATACAATAGCTGATGGTGATATATGTCATGTCACATGAATGATGGAAAACATGGATACCAAGTAGTAGGAATACATGAAAAAACCAAATTTAGAATAAAAAATACAGTAACTGTCCCAATAATCCCTATCTATAGCTCACTCATCTTCTACCAGCTCCATCCTACCACAGAAATCATTCAATTTTTCAAAGAATTACACTTCCATTTATCAACACCTACATACATGTAATCTACCACTGGTACCAAAAGGTTCCCAGATAGAGTGTGAGATAAATCTAATTGGGTCACCACCAGTGGTGTCTATAACATCCATCCAATGAAACTGAAATGTAACAGTGTGTAGGAATGCATATATAATGTAATTTAGTACAATGTAACTAAATTCCCAAGTACCTGTTTCATCCCTCACCTAGTGTATAAAGATATTACCACTTTATTAATTAATTGATTAATATTTTATATAAACAATCCTTGTGAGGTATATCCATCACTGACATTTCCTCGTGATAGTGAAAATAGTGAATGTTCCAAGACGTAACACGACAACCATAATTGCTAATTAAGATGATGTGGTTTCATGGTATTCACCAAGGAAACATAGACCTCTGGGGCTACTAACTCAATAGTAAATGACTCTAGCTCAGGGGTAACAGTGTATTCCACGGGGAATCCTCCAAGTAATTACCAAAACAATATTTCTATTTGAGAGTAAGGAATATATCCAAGGTAAAATAATAAATAAGTAGTGGTAGGACCCAAGGATGTAACCAAGACACCTCAATTCATAATGAATCTAGGATTTTTATCTCAAGAATCTTGTAATAATAATTAATGGATCATACAGTTACATATCAAGCATCAAAAGTTAGACAAGGATTGGGTTCCAATGTTAGTCTCACCCAAGGCTACCAGCATCCTTGAATCGGAGTGGTGTCCTAAATTACCCATGGAATTCCCTAGGTAATTCATGATCTAACAAGATTCAAGCCTTACTATAAATATTTGAAGGTCCATGTGCATAAACAGTCTCCTTAAATTTAATTCACTATAATTATTTTGGTCATATGATAATTATTTCATTAACAAATTCACTTCATTCAAGCCTTTCCTTTCATTAGTTTTACATGGCCAAGTATCGTGAAACCTTTTAATTAAAATAATGTAAATCAAGATCAATTATTAAGGTTCACTACACTTCCATTTATGACCATGTAAAATCTTTCAATGGATTTCAAATCAAACATTAATTTACATTTAATAAGTCTATGCCATATACTTATATTTTCTTTCCATAATATCACTTGAATGAATTACTTGCATTTAAGAACATAACATAGGAGCATAAAGTTGAAGTGAAAAGGTAAAAGTTTTTCCCAATTTCATGATTCAAAAAGAAATTAATTTAATGAGGATTACTACTAGTTCATTCAAGGTAAAACACACTCAAACAGTGGCTCAAAAGTGTTAAAACACTAAAAAACAATTTATGGAATTTTACCCTATATGGGGTGTTGTGCATTATTAATACAACCACCAAAAAGTAATCCCAAATATGGAATGATAATAACTTTAAAACTAAAATGAATATAATCATGGAATATAAATTCAATATATATCCCCTGATGAAATCAGTGGGCCCTACACATCAAAACCCAAATCGATGAACTTGAGGGATGAGTTATAGACCACACACCATGTACTCATATGACTCTTCTTCTCTAGTATCAGCCTCTAATTTTCATCGATTAGAGAAGTTATAAAAATGATTATAGGGACTCATACCTCAATAATAGGTCAAGAAAAATAGAAACAAATTATGACTTAAGAATACTCAAATACTTACCATTTTGCATCCAATGTGGTAAATAGAAGCTCAATTAGATCCTGGATGAAGAAGATATTGCAATATCTAGTTTAGGACTTCATCGAGATAAAATATTAAGGAAATTTAGTTTCATATTAATAGAATTCATATAAGCGAAGAATGAGAATGATAAATATATCATAAAAGGTAAACTGGTAAAATTATACAAAAAATTAGACTTTACATTGTTTGGTTGCGTGGTTTTCCAAACTATGTTCTAACCATGCAAGGGTGCCTGGAGAAAAGGGGGAACTCACATGGATATGCCAAATAGATTGAGAAACCTTAAAACAACCATGTAATATACATCTGGATAAAAATATAGACTATATACATAGTTTAGATTAATCATGTGTCATCC
The DNA here is from genome assembly GCA_963277665.1 of Viscum album. Taxonomy (NCBI): domain Eukaryota; kingdom Viridiplantae; phylum Streptophyta; class Magnoliopsida; order Santalales; family Viscaceae; genus Viscum; species Viscum album. The sequence goes on from OY728147.1 coordinate 1,827,824,501, forward strand.
CTTAATGGGTTACTCTAACCATACAGAAGGACAATTTTTTCCAAAAAATAGGGTTATAGAATCTGAACATACCCCGAACACCCGTGAGACCATTTTGAACTCATTATGAATACACTTTAGGTCTATAAAATTGAATTAGAATAAAATTTATAAGATTCATACTGGATTAAAATATCTGGTTCCTATAGTCTTCCCTCATAAAAGAATTCATCACTGAGTTCACCTTCAAAGGGAGGTCAATCACTATTTGAGAATAACTCTTACCACTGAGCATGTGCATTGACCTCTGACTCAAAAGTATCATCCTATACTCAGTTCTTCTTCCATATGACCCATACTAGAGAGACATATTGGCCTCGAAGAGCCTTCATTATCATTTTGATTACCTCTATAAAATACCCCTCAAAAGAATCAGTACTATCAAGATCAACTTCTTGGAGATCAAAAGTATGAGAAAGGTGGGCATGATAACTGTGGGTAAATGAAACAAGGATGTTTTTATGCAAAAAATAGTACCTATGAGGTAGTAACAACTTAAAGGATACTAGACTAACTCTTTCCAAGATCTAAAATGACCTTACATAACAAGGTGATAGCTTCCCTTTCTTCCATAAATATTTATTCCCTAACTTGGGAGATACCCATAGGAAAACATGATCTATGGCCATGAACTCTACAGATCATCAACTATGATCAACACAATATTTCAATCTAAACTGAGTAGTTTTCATAGGCATCCTCATCATATAAACCATCTCTAAAGGCTCTTGTATGAGACAATGACCTTTTTGGGCTACCTCACATGCCTCCCACCTACACATGGGTGAATGAAACGAACTATCATATAAGGAATCAAAAGGAGTAATTTGAATTGACACCTAAAAGTTTTTAATATAGGCAAACGAAATGAGAGGGATATGACTCTCCTAAGAATCTTTGAAATCAAGGAAACATTCATAGATCACGTCTTCTAGAAAATTTAACATCTATTCCAACTTCCCATCGGTCTATGGGTGAAAATATTTTCCAAGAAGCACCTATATACACATAGCTTTTAGAAATCACTTGTAGAACCATGACATACACTAAGCATCACTATCTAAAACAATAGTATGGGGGACCCCATGTAGTAGTATGATCTCATAGACATATAGTCTCTATAGATAATCAATTGATAAATTATCCAGAATAGTAATGAAGTTGGATGCTTTCATTGGTTGGTCAATGAATACCCATACAAAATCATTACCCCTTAGTGGTATTGGTATACCAAATAAAAAATCCATAACAACAACTTCCAATTTCTATTCTGGGACTGGAAGCAGTTGTATCAACCCTATAGGTATTTAGTTCTCTACATTCAACATTTTTATAGGTGAAACACCTAGTGATAAGGGATTATATATATTGTTTCATCTGAGTCCACTAATACTAGATTCGCATACTAGATGAATTTTGGAGATGTATGGATGAACCGCCCATTGAGAAGAATAAGACTCACACATTAACTCTTATCTCATATCTGTATAAACCTAGACAGATCCATGTATTCCAAGGATGTATTCAATATCCACAGACCAAACCAGTAGTGGATCAGCTCCTAAGATACCCTCTGGGATAACCAATCCTTTAGAGTATGAATTTTTTTTACTATTAACCTTCTCAATAAGGGATGAGGTTACCGTCAAATGTGAGAGGAAATATTTTTGTTAACTTTCATTAAACTCTATATGCATCTTATAAAATAAGGCCATTAACATCCATTAATCATTAGCTTCCTGTACAACATATTCCTGAGTTTTCTTACATAATGAATTAGTGACTACATTGCCCTTTCTATGAATATAGGCAAGCTCAAAAAAGAAAGAATTTAGATATTGAACCCATATTCACTATCTAATATTCAAGTAACTTTGTGAAAAGATATACTTGAGGATCTTGTGCTTCGTGTACACCACAAAACACTCACCCAAAAGATAGTGTCTCTAGAAACATAAGGCTTGGAAAAATACTACTTGGTCAAGGTCTTTCATTAGGTCATTTCTCTCATGAGGCCTAAATTGCATATATTCATATGAAACAACACTATCCTTTTACAACATCACTACTCTTAGGCCGATTCTTGATGCATCATAGAAGTCGATATAATCTATTCCAGGATTATGAATAATCTGAATAGCTGTCGAGACAAGCCTCCCTTTTATCTCCAGAAAGGATTTATCACATTCTTCTAACCATGAGAACATGACAACCTTCTTAGTAAGTCTCATAATATGTGTATAAATTCATGATAATTTTCATATGAAACATTTTTAAAATCCAACATTCCCTAAGAAACTCTATATATCAAACACATTCTTGGGTTTCTCGAAGGAAACCACCACACTCACCTTCTATGGGTCAATAGAGACTATTGATTCTTATCTAATATGGTCCATGACATAAAAATTATTGATATATAAGTGTAAATTAGAAATATTAGCATAAATTGGATACTCTCTTAGTGTACATAGAATGATATCATGGTGCTTGGAATGGTCACTATGAGTGTAATAATGCACCAAGATTACATCTACAAAGACTATGACAAAATAATACAAACAGTGGTGGAACACCATATTCATCAAATCCATGAAAATAGTGGGAATTTTTGTAAGACTAAATGACATTAATAGGTACTCATATAAAACATACATGTTACAGAATGTTATATAAATTATGTCAATTGGACTGACTGGCGCTTGAAAATAGTCAAATCTCTGTCCGATCTTAGAGAATGCCATAGCTCCTCAGAGCTAGTCAAAGGGGTCATCTATTTTAGGCAGTGGATACTAGTTCTTAACCATAAGATGGTTAAACCATTTGTAATCCACAAACAAATTAAGTGTCACAGCCACCTTATTGGTGAATAGCATGAGCGAACCCGAAGAGGAAGTGATAGGCCATAAGAAACCCTTGGCCTCTAGTTCCTATAACTACCTCTTGAGATCATAGAGCAAAGTAGGTTTTATTCTATATGGATGAAAGGACACTGGATCTACTCTCGAAATAAGTTCGATCAAAACTCTACCTTCCCCTCAAGTGGTATTCTAGAAATATTTTTGGGAAAGATATCACTGAAATGATCTACCACTGGAATGAATTCAACTTGGTCAAAACCATGATCCTCTACGAAGATATAGGAAATCTGGGTTGATATCCCACCTAACCCATGATGCTCTGGTCTGGATCTACTAGCCTGGACATCCTACTCAACCTTGTGTAGATAACTGATTCCTTCTGGTGATTTAAACAATTCCCATCCACAATAGAAGTCTATAGAGACATGATATAGAACCAACCAATCCATATCAATAATTACATAGAATCCCATCATCCCAAGAACAAAGATTTAGCATAGAAAGGAATAACTACTTACTTCAAGGGGTAGTCCCTGCACTAGAATATGCTCTCCAATTGTACCCATGATGGTGAATATAGGGTCCTTACACCATAGTAACAATGTACTTCCTACCTAAAGCTTTCCAAGATAGATAAATAAATACACTATTGTGAAGCACATGTATCAAATAAAATAGATACAATAGTGGAGTATATTATTATAGTACCTTGTACTATAGATGGTTGTGTATCTTGATCCTTAGGTATTGGTGGTAATGTACGCAATTGGCCTGATCCATAGATCAATTCAATAGATGCACTATCGTCATCAAAATTGCCTTGCTGGCACTTCTAGTGATTATGGGTTTGGTAACCACATCAATGACCTCCTACTCAACCCATCCTTCAGGTGCTACTCTAACTCCACACCAGACGTGGTCTAAAAGATCTTACTAATGGAGGTGGAGTTGGTGTGAAACCTCTTCCACAAGAAGATGATAAGAATTTCCTGCAAAAACATTGAATATTCCCTATATGGACACAATCCTAGAACTCTAGGGGGTCTCTATGAAATTGGTTATTCATATTCCCTATCAATTTCACATATGGTATACTATAGAGCTACTAATATGGGTACCAGATTTCCACTTTTGTGATGAGAAACCTTGAGGGATCAATTTTTTCTACTAGAAGAACTATTGTAATACTTTGGCACTGATCCTATATGCTCAGTACTATCATCATCCCTTTGGTAATACTCAGGGATTATATGAATATTTATGATCTCAAAAAGGGAAGGTATGTAGAAAAAAATAACTTGAGTTTGGATGGAATATTGGAGCCCATCCTCAATGCATATAACACACGAAATTTCATCACCATCTAGAATTGGAGAAAGGAGATGAAACTCCATGAAACACATTGATTACTCCATAACTGGCATAGAACCTGTCTAAAGATACATGAACTCTCTTACTATATCATCTCTCGATGTATGTGGACTGAACTGACCATTCAATGTAGTCTATAAATCAACCCATAACATTCCTAATGAAAACTAGTCGGGGTCATCACATCCCACCAACACTTGGTTGAATCATGTAGCATCTAAATATCAAGTTAGACCTTCTTCTATGTAGTAATCCCCAAATGCTCAAATTTAGATAGGATTTCCACTAACCAAGACTCAGTACCTTGTGGACCATCATCCCTCATTAATGTGGGAGTAAACTATAGCTGAAAATTCTATGCTAGATTAGACATTGTAGGTGAAGCTCATAGATCATGATGCATAAAATAAATTAGATGTATAAAACTACCACATACATGGGAATCAGTTTCTGGATCAGGTATAGTAGTTGGTGACTCATGTGGAACTACTGGATGTAAGACTTTAGACTCAGGGCCCACCACATTTAGAGCATGGTCTCTACCACCTTTCTAGAATAATACACGAGGACATCATGGAAACATTGGTCTAAAAATTCCAAGAACATACATAAAAAATAAGCATAAATATATCATCACTAGTGTAAGATAAATGTAAGAAAACTCACTACTCGAGGTATACTACCCCAAAATACCTCTTAGAAAACCTCGTATTGATAAGTTCTCGAATATTACTTTTAGGGGTCCTGGTGGATGAATGGTCAATAGTACCTTGCCTTGTCATTTAAAATAATCCATTTCAACTCATTTAACATTTAATTACTAGTTTATCTCTATTAACATGATAAACATGACATGTCAGGATATGTATTTCCAACCATTCAACTTTAATGATTGAATTACATTATAACATGTATAAAAGTTATTTTAAAATGATTTTTCCTTCCCTGTTAATTAGGTCCCATACTCCTTATGAATGAGATTAACACCCACTTGAATTTCTAATAAAATTATTGATTCGATAATTTATTCATTTCATCCCATGAGGGCCCAGAAAACCTCATCAATTAAAATAGAAAATCACATAATCAAAACCCAAAGGTAGAATAAGCATATATATATGAAATTTTTTCTCAACATCACAGACACATCAAGAAATGAATGTAGTGAAATGAACCTATATGGAATAGAAGTATGCATGACATGTAAATTCTAGGTTTCTTTAATGATTTAGGTAACAATGATTCATTAAATCATATCATTAGGACAAGGATAAAATAGGATATCAAATAAACGAATAATCATCAAAAACACAAAAAAATTTGTGTCACCCAATGGTGAAATGATATCAATTATAATAGTCAAAAGGAAAACAAAAAATGTAATTCTGGAAACTCAATAATTACATTTAACATGGTTTCATGAAACCCAAGCATGGTTTTTAACCAAGTCATAAGTGTTTAAAATCTCAAATATATTGTCTCCAAATAGTAAATCAATAAGGAATCCCTTCTAATAAAACTTAATGACATCCCAGACCCAAATTCCACATAACGGGTTCCTCTAGCCCAGTGGGCCTCATAGACTCAAGCACATCTCCCCAAATGCTAGAGGATGATGACTAATAGTGAGGGCCTAGGGTGTGTTTATAGGGATATTATTCCCTATTTACTAGACTGCATCATAGTTGATTATTATAAACATAGGTAAATATTGGATGAAACATAAGTAAATAGAATGCACTATGTAAGGATAAAAGTCAATAATAACTATAAAAACTAGAAAAACATACAATTGATGATAATGATATACATAATTTCATTATAAATATAGAAAATGTATATATAAATTAAAAGGAAAACATGAAAAATACCAATGTAGAAAAAAATAAATATATAAACTATCCAAATCATCATGATTTATAGCTCGTTCATCTGCTATGAACTCTATCGTAGCACAACAAGCAATCAAGTTCTAGAATCATTACACTTCCCTTTATCAACGCTTGTATACATGTAATCCTCCTCAGGTACCAAATTTCACCCAAAGAGGGTGTGAGATAAATCTAAATGGTCCCCCACCAATGGTGTCTACAACATTTGGCCCATGTAATGGAAATGTAATAGTGTGCATGAATGAATATATAATGTAAAGTAGTAGAATGTAACTAAATACCAATTTTCATGCTTCAACCCTAAAATAGTGTCTCAAAATGTTGCCAATTTATTACTTAATCTATTCCCATTTCATATAAACAATCTTCATAAGGAATATTCATAATTGACATCACCTAGTGATATTGTAAATACTTAAGGTTCGAAAATGTGACAAGGAAACTACAATTGATTATTGATATGGAGTGGTTCCATGGTATTCACCAAGGAAACATAGACATTAGGGGACTCTAACTCGGTAGTGATTGAGTATATCTAAGGGGATATGAGTTTAATCCAAGAAATTACAACAATAATATATCTATCTTAGTCTAAGGAATACAACCAAGATAAAAAGGGAGATAAGTAGTGGCCAAACCTGAGGATGTAACCAAGGAACCTCAAGCCACTTCGGATCTAATGAATTTATCTGATGAATCATATAATAATAATAAAAGGATCCTATGGTTTCATATAAGGCATCCAAAGGTAGACTGGGCTCAGGTTCTTGGGTAGGTCACACCGAAGCCAACCAGCATCCTTGAATAGAAGTGACATCCTCAAGTACCCAAGTAATTCCCCCAGGAATTCAAGAGAAGAATCGAGTTAATGCTTCCTATAAATATGTCAAGGACAATGTGAATAAATAGTCACATTACTTTAAATTCACTAAAATTAATTTTCTTATATTATAACTGTGCCATTAACAAATTCACTTGGTTTAAGACTAGCATTTCATTAGTTTGACAAGGCCATGTAGCATGCATTATTTTAATTAACACAATGTAATTTATGTTTAATTAATAAGGTTAACTCCAATCACTTCCATGAACATGGTATGTTGTTCTATAGGAATGCAACCAAACATTCATCTACATTTAATAAATCTATGTTGTATTGTTAAGTACGCATTCCTTAATATCATTTAAATTAATTACTTAACTTTTAGCAGTTAACATAGTCAGGTTAGTGGAAGAGGCATGGTACAAGTTATTTATAATTGCAAGATTCGATAGGAAATTAATTTAAAGTGGCTTACCCATAGTGTGCTAAATGTTGAACATACTCGAATAGTGGCTGAAAAGTATTAAAACATTAAAAACTGAATTATGAAATATTACCCTACACGGGGTGATATACATTATTAATATAACCACAAATAAAAAATCAAATTTATGGAATTATCATAACCATATGTTTCTATTGATTATAATCATGGTGTATAAATTAAACAAATGGAACCCGATGAACTTAGTGGGCCCTACACGTTAATCCTAAAATCAGTTAACTTAAAGGATGTGTTATAGACTACCGACCTAGTACTCATATGAATCTCTTCCTCTAGTATTGGCCTCTATTTTGGATCAAATTAGAGTAGATATTCAACCCATGTATAAGGACTCACACCTTGATAACTATGGTGTTTAGAATGAGAAATCAATAATTCATTATCAAGACTTGTGTACTTATCATTATGAATCCAACATGAAAAATGGAAGCTAGATCAGATCCTATGTGAAGGATTTCTCTCAATCCTTGGTTTGGGACTTCAAAGAGCTCCAAAATGGGAGAAATGGAGGTTCATCCCATTATAATTTTTATTATGAAAGAATGTTGAGGGAAATTATATCATTAAGGGTAAAATGGTAAAATTTGCCAAAAATTATCATGTGCATGGTTTTGCCACACTATTTTCGAAACTGTGTGCCAACCCTATACGGGTACCTAGAGAAAATGACACACTCATATGACTAGGAAACATGGTTTGAGAAAATGTTTGCCAACTGTGTGATATGGCTCTTCTTCAAAACGCAGACCATCTGTATAGTATAGGAAAATAGTGATTCCTCCCCCACATAGTTTACTCTAACCGTGTGACATGACCATTTTTCTCAAAAATATAGGTTTTAGGCTCAGAACGAGCCATTGACAGCCTTTAGACCTCCGTAAACTCATTAAGAATCCATATAATGTCCATAAAAGTGAATTGGACCAAAATTTAGAGGATTTTCACCTGATTCAAAAACCAGGTTCTTACACTCATAAAATTATCCTCTAGAGAAATTTTTAACTAAGAAAAATCTGATTTCTCTCTAACATGGATTCCTCCACTAGTTATAGACTAATTCAACTGGGCCATCACCACACAAAAATTATTTCTTCTAATTCTAAACATTCTAATATGTTGATTTTTAAAGATATATTTCTCTTGGTTCCTTTATACTATAGCTTCCCTATTTCCCCTATAGAATACCATTAAAAAAAGATATAGATTATTCAAAATAAATAAAATTATTCAAATTATATATAATTTTGACATTCCTATAAACTATATTATTTCAAGTTTATGATGTTAATATTATTATAAACTCAAAAGCTATCTAAAAGTTTCCTCTGATACTAACTATAATTATTTTTAATTTTTTCTAGTATCTTATAATTAATAACTATTATGGAACTCTATAGGGGCTACACCTCCTAGGAGGTACACACCACCATTCCAAGTGGTATACCATTCCTTATTAATCCATTGGGTGGAGATCTAGGATTATTTTAACACTCACACAATAGATTTCCAAAGTATTGGATTCCTTCCTTTTCCTTTTATACCAACAATAAGGGCATGGAAATGATCATTACAAAATATTTATTTTTAAGTCAAGAATTCATTCTCTTACATTTTAGGATTTTTTTAGGTTTATTATTTTAGTGAATTAGGTCCTAATACATTAATTACAAAAATATATATACATAATGTATAATCTTTTGATTAATATCTCTTTTTCCCTTAATATAAAACTTTTGAAATTAAACATGACTTCTTTTCATGATAGATCTTCATGTCATTCAACATGACACCTTCTCTTCTATTACCAATCCCTAAAATATATGAAAAACATTATAAAACATGATATGAACACAATAATCTCAATAAGTGACTTAAAAATTGAAAACCCATTTTCCCTATTCAAAAATAAAGACCCATGAAAGAACAATTTTTATAAGAATACCTATTTTTATCCCAAAAGGGGATCATCATTACTTTATAAAGATAATTATATCTTTTTTATAAAATAAAATGATTTTCATTAAATCTCATTTGAAGGAATATAAATTTCATGTAGGTTCCATGGAGTGTAATATTATGGATCCCTTATAGAATCATTAAAAATTTTAATAACCATTTGGTTGACATCCATTATAGTTTTCTAGAGAACAAAATCAGTTCCGCATGCATTATATTTCTATCTGGGTGCACCAATCATATAAGATATAATGGGATCATCAAAATTTATCTAGGTTAAATAATTTCAATATAAAATATCATGAATTAAACATTTTATTATTATTACTTTTTGTTGTGATGCCCTTGTAAAAAAATTAACTTGTTTTGAAAGCACTTTCGAATATCAATATATCATTTTCTTTTGAAATTTTTTCCAAAATATAATGTAAACCTAACATGGTAAATGTGGGTTTCATTTGAAGAAAAAATAAAATATAATAAAGGTATCCTAACTTTAAATAATTGTTACAACATTAAGAAGAGTCACTATCTCCATATAATTTAAAACAAAACATTCCTCTTATAGTTTGTAATGAAAATCAAACACTTTGATTAAATATTAATTTTAAAAAACCGTAACAAATAAAAAAACTTCCTTTATAAAAAACTCATTACTATTTATTTACACTCATAAATTAATTTTAATGAAAAATGATATGAAAGAAAAATATTTCCAGGGTAACTTTAAATGTGGTTCTTAAAAAAATTAATATCCATTACCACTTTAAGAAAAATTTCTATCATAAGCACCATGAAAGCATAATAATAATTAAAACATTAAATATTATCATAGTAGAACAATTATGACATAACATGTCAAATGGGTAGTATATACACCTTGCAAAAGCATATATGATTATAAAGTCTAAATATGTTGAAACAAAGAAAAATTAGGATGAAGTCCCTTATGTTGAGTCTTACTCATCAGATAAGTTCTTTAAATTCATGAATAAAAGAAATAAGTTAATTATTTGATTTTTTAATAAAATATTTCAAGTTTATTATTCATTGCATTTCATTTATTTCCATGTTATCAACAATTACTTTTTAAATTATGTTTATGTCAGATGTTTTGATGATATTCGTCTTACAAGTCAACAATGACTTCTGTTGGTCGACTATGGTTAAATATGTCATTATTAAATCATAAATAGAAATAATAATCATTTAATTTTTATAATTTTTATACATAATTTATACTTTTAAAACCAATCATAAATGGTGGTTATGAAAAAATAACTCTATTAGAATCATCAAGATGGTTGGTTGTACGTATGCATGAGAAAAATTTCCATTTTTCAATGATATTTATACAAAGAAGGTAAGTAATATTTCATATTTAAATAATTTTAATCATATCATAAATAAAATTTTATTTATTTAAAAATAAATATATATATTATATATTTGTTTTGGTGATGAAAAAATAATCCCATCACTTTGTGAAGGTAGTAGTCCATATATACGTACAAATGGTGTTATAAATTTTCTGTTTAAGAAATAAATTTATGCATTATCATTTAATAATGATGAATATCTCATTAATATAATAATTATTTCACCTATATCATAAATATTTATTAAATGAGTCCATTTTACCATCTATAAATGGTGTTAGTGAAAAATTAATCACATCGCTTTGTGAGGTTGTAGTCCATCATATACACCAGAGACATTATCAAATGCAGCATAGAAAAAAAGGTAATAAGGTATATGTGATTTAATAACTAAAAAATTATTATTATTTCATAAATATTATGAATATATATATATAAATTTAAAAATCATAAAAACAAAAAAATAAAAGAGTGGTGATTATGGAAAATGGATGACATAAACTTGAAAAGTGGTATCCCTCATACATAAAAAAGATGGTTTCCTATCCTATTTGGTTAAATGGGTGATGAATTTAGGTTTTTACACTAACATAATAAAATTTAATTATATGGTATATAAAGTTTTTATTATATAGTCATAATTTAATAATTCTTTAAGGAGCTATATAAAGAAATAAAATATATTATCTCGGTTAAGTAAGATGCCTTTTATTAGCACATACTCCTTATGATAGCACAAACACCCATTATGGCATGGATTAATGATAAAAAATGATTCTAGAATTTTCTTAGGGAATAAAGGAAGATATTCAAAAAGTTATTTGGTGTGAAAAAATTGATATCATGGTGCGAATAGGATAGGAGAGTTTCTGGCCTTTTATGAGTGAGGTGAGTGGAAAGCTTGTAATATTTGAAAAGAAAAAGGTGTACCCACATTTCTCACATTTTACAGGGCTCCAAAATGTGAAATTCATTATTAATATATGTGTTACATATTAAATACATCCATAAAATAAATTTAATACATGTTTTATATCATTTTGTCTTGTGTATATTTAATTTAAAACCTAGTTAATCTATTTTTGCGTTAACAATGATAATTATTTATTATTATTTCAACGATTCATTAGGGTAAAAAATTATATTTTCATTGTTAGATAATATATGTAGTGATGAATCTAAATTTTTAAATATGTTCTTCCAAATTATATTTCTAGAATTGGAAGACATTAATTTTAAATTACACCCAAAAATGTGATGAAAGAAATATATTTTTTCAAGAAGTTTATTTTTCACGAAAATTATGATTTTATATTAAATCTATGACTAGAGATCATAATTTTGTGAAGAAAAATTAATATTTTTTATGTATAATCAATATATTTCAATTAAATAAATCTACAATATCTAATTTTGTAATCAATTAAAATAGATGAACATTATTCACTTTAAAATGTATGTTAGAAAACCCCATTTCTTAAACCCAAAAATAAAAAATATGCTGAAATATAATATAAAAAATATTAAAATGTATTCATGATTCTTTAATATAACTAGATAATAATTATGTTACTTGAAATCATATTCAAGTCAAAATGGGAATTTCAAATTACATAATTAATTAAATAGAAATGAAATTTTTACAAATATTGATATTATTCACAATTCACCAAAAAATCTATGTATTCAAAAAATAAAATAAACATCCTAAGTTAGTTTTGATATTCTAATATTAAAAATTAAATTAATTTTTCCAATTCAAATTTTTAAATTTATAAGTTAATATTTTAAATAAAATAGTATAATAAAATAGTTTAACTAAACTATCTACTTTTTATATTAAAATTATATAATATTTTAATAATAAATATATCACTATATTTTATATTAAAAAAATATGAAAATAAGTTATTCTATCATTAAATAGAATTTAAGGATATATGATCCCTTGGAAATCCTCTTATAATCAAAAACATTTCTTATGCCATAATTTATCCAATGATCTCTTATCCTTTGATATCATTTCATAGACCAAGGCATAAACTACACATCTACTGGTCGACTATTCTAGGTACTCAAATAGTCCTTCACAAAAAATCCAACCTCAACACCCAAGAACTCTAGGTGATTATTTTAAAACCTAAGTACAATCCTATATTGTATATCATGATCACCATTTTTTCATCAGTCTCATAATGATTGTATAACTAATCTCTCCACCTAAGAACTAATCGATAAACCATAGTCCAAAATCTATATCAAGTTTCCCTGGGTCAAAACAGTGCTAAAAACAATTAGGGTTTGATTAAAAAGAAACAAAGGGCCTTTAATTCTTCCACTTAGACCAAATAATAAAATCTCAAAACAGGGAAAATAGATCCTTCCACCCAGCTCTAAGGTCTCTCACATGAGAACCAAATCCCTTATATGAGATTCTATCAAGTGACATATAACATGCCTTTATAATCTCTCCAAAGAGGTAAAACCTCATGTATGTAAGGAGATAATTAAACTCTATATTTTTAACATCTCAATATTGCAGTAAAGGAATCACATACCAATCACTTGGGTACCAATACCCAACCCTTTCTAAGAATCCTCATAAAGAACTACTCCCTAGAGGTTCAATATATGAGAATAAAATGGACAAGGTTTTAACAATCACCAGGTGTCTATATATGTTAATAATCCTCTTGAGTTTCAACTTTCTAGACAACCAACCATCTACTCAGGGGTGTCTTTTCATCACAAGGAGTCTGACCCAAATCAAAAAATCAAAGAACAACATTTAACATTCCCAAGAACTCATCTCTAGAGTCTTCTGGTTTACCATTTCCAATGGTTTAACCTCAACTATTCTAGCCCCTAGTTTTACCATGAGACATTGACTATTAAAACAAGATTCATTAATAAAAGTTTACTAGGAACTACTACCTATTCTTTAGGTCCAATACACTAGTAGAAGGCCACTAAAACCAACAATAAACTTCTACATTCTAGTATAATGTAAATCAAGTCAAATGTTATGTCCAATCCTTACACAACAGTTCAAGATATTTACACCACTAGAGATCTCCATTTAAGACACTAAATCAGTACACATTAATTATAAACATTTAAGAAGGATTATATATATTATTTATTATGTATAATTATGATTAAAATCATATTATGACTATATATAATTATTTATTTAGTTTAAACCATGTAATATTCTTCGAAAATTACCTCATAATTTTTTTTAACCATTATTTTTCCATATATTCTCAAAACTGGTTTAGTTAAAGAAAATTTCAATTCCAATATATTGAGGAGAATATTTATTGAGTTATAATTAAAATGAAAATAATATAATTCCTCATATAAAATAAGATAATTTGAAAAAATTCCTTGTATTATATTAGGGGAATCAATTCTGCAAGCCTCTTCCATACATTTATATGAAACAAAAAATAAACAGATATTAAAATATTAACTAACCATCCCATTTATCATAATAACACCCCCGTGAGGTTATTGAAAATGGAATAAAAATATATTGAATACCTAGAAGGGTCCTATCAGGCCATATTGGGTTCAGTTATACGAGAATACATTCCTAATTTATTTGTTTGATACCTTATAAATTATAGTTTTCATGTTGTTTTAGTGAAACTCCTTAGTAGTATATTTATCATAATTTTAACATAGACTTAGTAGGGTGATATAATAGACATATATTCCTAAAAATAACCTACATGGGCCGAATCAAGCATCTAGGGATTTGATTACATTGGTCATTATTCCCAAAATATAGAGGTATTTTCCTTTAAATGTTGCAATTGTAACATCATTTAATTGAAATTCATATTTAATAACATGAAGTTAATTTAAAAATATATTTTAAATAAAATTTTAATGATTTTATTCATGTTAATTCACTATGAAATTTAAAACCATTTTATTTATTGAATGCATTTCATGATATTTAAATATATTACCATAAACAATCAATGTGGTAAAACTCCATTTAGGATGATTTTTACATAAAAATTGACCATCCATACATCATAACTATAATAAGGAAGACATCACATAATAAAAGAATACATGCATGTAATAAGGAAAACAAATAATCTGAGAATATACATGAGCATATTTATAATCATCCAAACATTGTATACATAAAATCATGCCAAATAATTACCTAAACATGATATATCAATAAGAATGGATCATAGTCATGAAATTATGGTACATAGATTAGAATTATAATGTAATTTAAATCTTATGACACTTAAGTGATTTTTTAACACAGTTCATATCATTCTATAATTGGATAAGATGAAAATACAATAAATTAATCACTAAAGGAAATACATCAATCACTCGAGCTGAAATAATACTCAATTGTAATAATAAAAACTCATAAACAATAATATAATACAAGGTAACTATATCTTTACACCATGAATGTATTGGACAAACCAAGACATAAGAAATTTACAAATTGTTGAAACATCCTTAGCCTCAGGTCGACCTACCCCAAATATTAAGACATGGAAAAAAATGACCAGATACAACTTTGTAATGTCTTGGTCTTGGTTCACTCAAAAGTAACCTGACTCAGTGGTTTACATATACATAATAACGCCTCCCCATATTCTATAGGATTCTAACATGTATTGAGTGTCTTATTTTAGAAACAGTTTCTTCTTTTTAATACTTTTAAATGCATATATAAATATTTTCGCAGCCAAGAACAAATACATACCATGATTCTGACGCACGATGTGCCCGAAATTAATTTTAAAAAAATAATAAATATATTTTATATTATGTACACATATTTTTTCATAAAAATTTTATATCTATTATATAGAGTCACATATCAAAAATTTGAGATGATATTTGAATTTAGATAACTTTTTTTACCCTATACACTATATAAATTTGTTCAGTGTGGTGTGTTCAGATGCAGTGGTTATTGGCGGGTTCCATTAATTAAAATAATAACTATTTTTATATTAAATAACCCAAAAAAATTCTCATTAAATATTTTATTGTATAATATCTCTAGGGTTATCCACATAACCCTATAACTATTGAGAAGAGGAACCACCATTCTTCATTGGCGTATCGAGATCGGGTGATGATCAACAACCGAATCAAGGTGAATTGAGGAGAAACAAATGAAAAGAATGTCCCTACTTCATCGGAAGTAGCGTGCTTCATATAAAATCAATAAGAATCATTTTAGGAATCTTAATTTTTAGTTTTCCACCCTTAAGTTTAAAAGAACAATAATAATGAAATTTATTTCTTGATCTATTCTTGTATTGAGTATTTTCATGCACCCATGTATATGATATAAAATTTTTATTTGATTTAGCACATTATTCCTGGTTTCCCAATCCAATATTAAAAAATATATATTCATTGGAAAATAATTCTTGACCAATGATTGTTTTACCCTTATTTATTGTGCCTTTCCACCATTGTTCTTCATTTTCATCACTGTCAGTCTATGGGGAGAACAGTTTTAATTTTCTCTATATGAGAAAGCATGACAAAACCCTCAAATTCAGGGTAGATTCATTTAAAATGATTATGATGATTATTTGAGCACATATCAATATTTTTTGTGGGTATTGGAGATGGATTTTGGTATTCATGATCTAAATAGAAGATGGCGATGACCAGAGGCATTCATGGCGGCAACAAAAACATTCGAAAGGGTTGGGGATTCGATCTCCCAGCCACAAGAGGGCCAGAAATGATGTTTGTTTTAATTTTCCCACTATAATGAGTATTAAAATTGGGATATTTGTTGAGGATAATCAAGATATGAGATATGAAAAGTATATTTTATATTATGTTTAAAACCTAACTATATTTCGTGTTGTTTGAAGAACACAAAACATGTTGGCCCCTGAATATAGTGTCTAGGCTTTCTAGGTAAGAAAAATATCACACATTGTTTGGGACACACACACCATGTAACTAAGTGTTTTTTAGAAAATGATTACTATTTGAGTACACGGACATGGGTGTGACCAGGAACATGTCATGTAACAGACACAATAAAGGTACACAGACATGGCCGGTGGACATGGACATGACCAAAAGTACACTATGATGACTAAGAGAACACAAATCATCCCCTGGTGTCTAATACATGTCATGTAGTCACCTTACATGTCATGTAAGAATACAAGGCTAGAAACACATTTACTATAAGGAACAAAACTAGGTAGAGGAGTGGATATAAATGACGTGTGGACCCCTTACTTGATGTGTACTTCCTTTTGTGAAATATTCCACCTCTCATATCTCCTTCATTTAGACTTGGATACTAGCCTATGGGTTTCCTATCATAAGTGTTTTTATTCCTAACATGTGATATCATACTTTGTATTGTCTTTATAGTTACGATGTGATATTTTCTGAGTGTGATGCTTATTTAGGTGGAACTTAATGATGACAGTGATCAGATTAGATTATTAGATTTGAAACAACTAGCTGAGATATTTCATGAAACCTCTACCATTTTTCGGAACTCTACTATTGGGTGTGGGAAAGGGTCCTTTATCTATAAACCATTAGAGTTGAATCCTCTTATGGAGTTAGTGCAGGGTCCTCTACCCTTAGAGTGGAACCCTCCTACGATGTGAGGGCATGGGTCCCCTACCATCAGAGTGGAACCCTCCTGTCAGAGTTAGGGAATGGGTCCTCTACCATTATAGTGGAATCCTCCTACATATTTATATCATGGTTCCTCTATAATTATAGTGTAACTATGCTATAGATTCTTGGAATGGGTCTTATGTTATTAGAGTGAAACCCTCCCCTGATGTCTGGGCATGGGCCTACTACCATCATAGTGGAACCATTCTATGGGGATAAGGAATGGTTCATCTATCTATATAATGAGTGTAATCCATATATAATATTAGGAAAATGGTCCTCTATCTAGTCATTATGGCCCCTTTACTGTGTAGAATAGTGGATGGGTGTCTCCTTATATGAATTATTCTTCAGACAGACATACAAGTTGATAATAATCATTGATATATCATGTAGAACTATAAAATATTCTTTTCTTAGGTTGGGCTATAATATGGAGATCCCCTTTATCACTCATCTAGGTTTCTATTATGAGTAAATATATCACTATATATTTGTTATCATTTTATATTGTTTTAGTTTTGTACTATTATCATGTGTCTTGGTTCTCCCCATTCAATATACAGGTAGTCCTACTAGGTATGTATATACTCACCCCTGCATAAGAATCCCCCCCCCCAAAGTTGTGTTTTCTATATGTGATGGGTATGTTAGTTGATATTATATAGGATAATAGGGATATCATTGTGTATTTGACCTCATACTTTGGTCAAGTATTAGATATTAGGATCTTGGATCTCTCAGCACATTACATTTATAATTCTGTAGTTAGGAAATATTTATAGTCGGGTATGTATTTTTTCCACTTTTTCATTTTATATTACATTGTCATACGCTTGTATTTCCAAGAGGTTTTAAATGCATAGTTTATTCCCTAGATGTTGAATCCTTTATTACCATTCCACTACCCTTCTTCATGTATATGGTTGGGTGAATTCATATAGGTATAATAATAAAATGCCTCTCATAATAGTTATTACTTTTTGTACTAGTTTTTATCCCCTATGATATGGTGGTGGGATTGGGGTAGTTGTGACATGAGACTTTTTGTGTTGGGTATGGATAGATGAGTATTAAAAATGGGTTGACATTTGGATGATGTTTGTAGATATGTACCCTTCATAGGTTCTTTTCGGATTTAGGGAAATAGTTTAAAAGTATCTTGAGTGTAGATTTCAGGAAAAGGAGTATAGTTTTGGTGTGGAAGGTGGCATGTATATACATCAATATTCTAACCATATAATTGATGACTCATCCCACTGATACATTAATTTCAAGGAACATCTATACAATAATCATTTAAGATTGAGTCATTTGGTATTCCTTCTTGAGTTATATATCCATATATATATGCTCAACTAACTATGGTATGCTTTGATTAAAATGTCAGGATTCCTCCATGATGATTTCTAGAAAGGTTATAGATTTTGGATCATGATTATGATCCAACGAGTTATGAGGCCTCAATTTAGGGGACATAAAATGATATTTTCACTCCATGTCTATATATTATATCACCTCCACCTGTTGAGAAGAATATATTAGAAAAAAATCTAGATGAGGATGCCTGAAGGCTTAGTACACTCCTCAGGATCTAGTTCTGGAGTCCACTGAGGTTTTGTGGTGAGCTAGATCCCTAGGTAGCGGAGGATTGGATCAAGTCTGTGATTTGAGTTTTCAGGATTTTTTGTACACCATTTGATCTTTTGGTTAAAATTGAAATAAGTATTTTCCATGAAGTAGTATTTCTCTATTGAATTCTAGTCAGAAAAATTCACGAAGAGTTGACACTCACATTGACTAATGTCTAATAGTAGTTTCATAAGGAATAATACACCTCATGATTGTTTGTTAGTTTGGATTCAAGATATTCTAAACTTTTAGGTAGGAGGGATGATAGTTATTTATTATTCCAAAAAGTTACATAAGATTACTTGATACTCCATCAACATTATTTGATATGGAATCATTTGGGTAATATGTTTGTATAAGGTATCTACAGAGAAACCCATGCTAGTGAGGTACCCCTATGAATTTCCACTTATACTGGAGTGCTGGAGAAAGTGGTGGTGACATAGAGATTCTTGTTAGAGGGATACCATGAAACTAGATCTAATAGTGGACACCATATGGATGAGTCATTTGTAAAATCTATTAAGTAGTATTTTTTAGGATCTCAATGTATGAGATCCTTTTATGGACAGACTTATACATATTATCATGTCACATAGAGACAATGCAGATGTATAGGAAATCTTAGAGAGTGGTGGTGGTATGCATATGATGGGTGAGGTCACAATGCATGTGATTGATTGATACTTCATGTTGATGTGGGAAGAAATATAGTGGATGGACTTCCATTTTAGTGGTAGAACCATGTTTATGGATATCCTAAGAGATGGTAGTGTGGCCCCTATGGAGGCGGAGCTAGAAGAGGAGTTGGTTGGGCTCTAGGAGAAGGATCTATGGGTGGTGGATGACTTTATGAGATCCTTCACCACACCACTAGGTGACCCATTTCAATCTTAGGGAGTTGGAAGTTATGGATGTGGGCTTCTTCAAGATATAGAGGCATATGACCAAGCATATCATGAGATGATTAGAGGTATGATCAGTGTTTATTCTTCTATTATGACAGTACTAGTTGACACTGGTGTGATTTATTTATTTATCAATTCACTCATGATGGGAGTGCTATAGTTCCTAGTTGAGATTTCATCCCAATAGATTTTCTTTGAAGTTCCTATTGGAATTGATTCTTAAATCTCTTTTATCTATAGACATTCTATGTAATCATTTAGTGGAGAGATTTTCTCATGTGACCTTTTGGTTATCACAATAAATCACTATTAATCCATCATGTGTATGGATATCTTGACCACAGTTGAAGCCTATATTTACTACCAAGAATGATGATTCATAATCTTTCACACTGATCGGGTGCTATTCTTCTTTTTAGGGTGATATATCTAATGGCATGAAGAGTGTGTTTTACAAATTGGATGATTCAACCTATCACCCCTCAGTTAGTGAGTGTATCCCTTGGTGTATGATTCTCTTCAAGCATCTATATTCATTCATATATATAGAATTATATGTACTCCTTCCGTAATGATATTATTGGACTACCTCTAAGGTGGGAGATATAGTTTAGTATCGACTTTCACCCTAGGACCACTTTGATATCTTATGTAGCATATAGAATATCCCCTACCAAGCTATGAGAGATGCGATTAAATTCACAGGATCATGGAGAGATAAATTTAATCAGACCTATTGTGTCACCCTGGGCATATTTATTATTGTTTTTGAAAAATGTGGATGGGAGGATACATATTTCCGTGGATTATCATCACCTAAACTGGTCCATAATAATGAAAATTTACCCTTACAGAGGAGTGACGACCTCTTTGATTATTTTAAATGTGAGATATGATTATAAAATATTGATCTCAGGTCTAGATACCACCATTTGAGTGTTATCAAGGATAATAATCCAAATATGACATTATGATGTCTCTAAAAACACTATTAGTTCATAGTGATGCCTTTTGATGTGAAAAATTCCCCTGTTGTATTTATGGATTTGATGAATAGGGTCGTTCATCCATATGTGGACTAATTTTTTTTCTTTATTAAGGACATAATAATACACCCTATTTTAATATATGAACATGTATAGAACATGAGGATTGTCCTAGAAATTATATGGGAGTGATAAATTTATGTTAAGATCTCGAAAATCTAGTTCAAGATACATGAGTTTCACTTTCTAAGGCATGTCATTTCTGATCATGGATTAGATGTGGACCTAAAAAATATCGATGAAGTTAATTTTTTGAAGATACCCATAATTGTGATATATGTGTAGAGTTTTAATTTCTTGGTAGGGCACTACATGTAGTTTTTTGCAGACTCCTTATGGATTGTATCCCCTTTGATTGTCTTGATGTGGAAAGGAAATCAACTTAACTAGACCAGGTGGTACCATAGATTCTTCAAGGAGTTCGGGATGATGGAAATGAGTACTCCTATTAAGAGATTAATAGAAGAGGGAGTGGATTATGTAATATATTTTGATTCCTCTAGATATGGGCTCAGTTGTGTGTTGATATAGATACATGCAGCTACGACATATGGTTCTTGGATTTTGTGACCCCACAAGCCGAACTATGTGACTTGTGACCTAGACATAGAAGTAGTAGTCTTCTCTTAGAGGATGTGGAGGAACTATATTTTGGGAGAGTTATTTATTGTTTACTCAAACCATAAGATTCTTAGGTATTCCTTAGTGTAGAGAGACCGGAACCTGATACAGAGGTGTTGGTTGGAGTTCCTATAGGACTATGAATTTGTGATAATCTATAATATAGGGAAATAAAATTTTGTGTAATATTCCGATAGTATAAAGTCCTAGTATTTTTTTACATGATTTATCAGATAAGTTGGATTCACTATAGCTGATTCTGGTTGAGGAGGAGGGTGAAAATTTTCTCTAATAGATGTTTTGTAATCCTCTACTCCTCCAACATGTGATAGATTTCATATTAGGAGACATCGTCTATGAGGTATTACAAAACCATATATCCTCATATGATTCACTAGATGGATGTTTTTAATGAGGGAATCACTTCATCATTTTTTAGGGACAAACATTGGTCATAGTAATGATATGAGATGAGGTTATTAGAGAGATCCAAAAATCTCAATTATTTGTACACCCCATTATGGTTAAGTTTCATTGATACCTTCTATGGAAGTTTTGGTTGGTTGTCATGATGCAAGAAGCATTTGTTCTTGTATTTTGGTGCCTCATGTGTTAGCATGGAATGGATGAGCACTAGTTTTCAACATGTTTTTTACCGCCTATTGAGTTCCTAAATTAGAAATAGGATGTCATATCCATGGATTTTATGATAGGTATTCGATGGAAAAGGAAATTAAACAACATGGGTGATAGTTGAATTCCTTATGAAATTGATGCCTTCCTTACTATCAAAGAGTAGAGTTCGGTTGATATTTTGGGGTAGTTGTATGTGTTGGATATAATCTAACATCATTGGGTTCCCTTGATGATTGTATCTGACCATGATTCAATGTTTACATCACAATTGTGGAGAGGCCTATAAGGGGAATTCAGGACCCATATGAGGATGAGTACAACCCTTTACCACCAAACATATGGTCTAACTGAGTTTACTATTTAGGTTATAGAAGATATAATAAAGGATTTCATGTTAGACTTTGGATGGATCTTGGAGGATTAGATCCCATTGGTAGAGTTTTTATTTAATAATAGATATCACTCTAATATTGGATTGGAAACTCTCATGGATCTATACAAATGATCGTGTTGGTCACCCTTATATTGGACTAATATTGTTGAGACATCCCTTTTTGGACAAAAATGGTGTAATTGATGATGGAGAAGGTCAACTCCATACATGAGAAGATGGGGATAGCCCAGATAAAGAAAAAACCTTATCCATATCGATGTCGAAGGCCCTTGGAGTTTGAGTTTGGAGACCATGTTTTCCTGATATTCTCTCTACGACAAGGATTAATGATATTTGGATAGAGATAAATGTTATCCATGAGGTTCATCAGGATATTTGAGATCATGTATAGGGTTATAGAGGTTTCTTATTGGCACTCCTTACCCCCATAATTGGATTGGGTGCATGATGTCTCCTATGATTCATTTCTGGGAAGATACAAGAATAATACCATGCACGTTATTGAATTAGGTGTGATGGACATCATGGATGGATCCACCTTTTCAATGAACAAGTTTTAAAATGAGGATCAACATGAGTGAAAGTTGTGTGGAAGGGACATCCCCTTTTTTCATTTATTGTGGTATCATATTAGGATGTAGGAGATCTCCTGAGATAGGAAGAGCCATATGTGGGATCATATCCTAACCTTTTTGTTATGTTATTACTTTTAGAGGATGAAAATACTGTTGGAATAAATAATGTAAATAATAGGTTTTTTTCATGTAATAATTTTAAATATATCTAGAAAAGTTTTTGAAGCCAGGAATTGAGACGACACATGATTCCACGGCCCGACCGACATGGAATTAATTTTATACAAATAGTATTTATATTTTTCAATACATATTCCTAGTTTTTATGGAAAAAATAATATTTCTTAATAAGTGAATCATATCAAAAAATTTAGACCTTGGTTGTATTAGTAATTTTAGGATTACCCCATTTGTGACCAAAATATGGTCGGTGTGGGGAGTTTTTATGGAGCAGCCATTATCAGGTGCATTTAATTAATTAAATATTTTTTTTATTTTTTTAAATTAAATTCCCTAAATGATTCTCACTAATAATATTATATTATATAATATCTCTATGTTTAGCCCCATATACCTAGAAATATTGTGTGGAGGATCCATTTTTATTCATTGGCGGATCAAGATTGGGTGACAATCAAAAACCGGGTCAAGGAAAATTAAGGCACAAAAAATGAAATAAATCTCTGTACTTCTTTGGAAACTAAATTATTAAACAAAAATCAATATGAAATAAGGTAACACTCATAATTTTTGAATTTACAAACTTATAGTTAAAATATAAAGAAAATTCTAAATTATTTCTTGATTTTTTCTTTTTTATCCATTTTATTTCCCCAAATATCATATTTAATTTAATTATTCCATTTTACCGGTGGTTCTATGTTTTATAAACCAATATTTAGTGATATGTATTCAGTGAAAATTAAATATTTACTATTAAATATTACACCATTGGCCTTGTACATTTCCACAATTTTCATTACATTCTTTACCATTTTTCTATGGGGACAACGATTTGTAATTTCTAGGGGGGATTAAGAATGATCAGTCTCCAAGATTTATAGAAGATCTGCCCAAAAAAATTAGGATGATGGTTTGTATAAGGGTTAGGATATTTTGATGGTGGAAGAGATGGATTCATTAATCTGTGGTTTATATCTATGATAGTGATGGTGAGGTGAATTTTTAGTGGTGGAAGCATCACGTGAAAGGGTATAGGATTTGATTTTCCAGACAACAGAGGTCCATAAATAATGGTTAGAGGAGGTTTCCAAAAATATCAAGTTGAAATAGTGTTGGATTTCTAGAGGATAATATGGATCTATGATGCATGCAGTGGATTTTAGATTCTATTGAAAACATGACTACACATTGTGTATTATAAAGAACACATGGTTTGTAGGCCCCTGGATATTATGATAAGGGTTTCGAGGTGAGATAAATTCCACACACCATGTGACTCTTTAATTGAGACTAGGTTTTTACTCATGAAGAAATTGAACACAGGCACGACTAGTCATGTTTTGTGTACCAGACATGATTAATGTACATAGACATTTCCAGTGTAAATAGACATGGCCCAAAGGACATGGGCATGACAAAGATAACATAGTTTTTCCCTAGGTGGATAATACACGTAGTGTAGTCCCCTTAAAAATCATGTAGAGATACATGTCTTGTGATCAATGTATTGGTAGGAAAACATCTAGGTAGAGGAGAGGTGACACATTCCGTTTGGACCCCATTACATGTTCTTTACTTCCTTTGGATAAATATTCTACCTCTCATATTTACTTCATTTAAAATGAGATTTGGTATGAGAGTTTCCTATCCTGGGTGATTTTATCTATATAATTAGATAATTTCCTTTGTAGTGAATTTTGAGATACCATTATAGATTTTCTAAGTGTGATGATTTATTCGGTTGTACTTGACAAAGATATTGATCAGATGAGATCATTAGAGTAAAACCCTCTAATTGGGACAGGGAATGCCTCCTCTTCCCACAGAGTGAAACCCTCCAACTAAGAAAGTGCTTGGTTCCTCTAGTTATCTACCATTATAATGGAACCCTCCTATGGTTTCTAGGAATGGGTCCTCTAACAATAGAGTGGAACCCTCCAGAGGATTTAGGGAATGGGTCCTCTACCATCATAGTAGAACCCTCTCTTTGAGTCGGGGAAATGGTCTACTGCCATTAGAGTAGAACCCTTCTATTGAGTCCAGGCATGGGTCCTCTAACATTAGATTGGAACCATACTTTGGAGGTAGGTAATGGTTCCACTATCATTATTGTGGAAAACTCCTATGGAGTTAGGTAATGATACCCCTACTATTAGATTGGAACCCTCCTATGCAATCAAGGCATGGGTCATATACCATTAGAGTGGAACCCTGTTATCATGATAAGGCATGAGTCCACTATCTATCTACAGATTGGATCTCTCTTATCGAATCAAGTAATGATTCCTCTATCTTGAGAATTTTTCCCCTCAATTGTGAGGCGTAGTGGTATGGTGTGGCCCTATATGGTGCTTCTCCAGACAAATGTGCGAGATTATTGGAATCATTTATGGACATCTTGGAATTGATGGAAGACTCTTTTCTTAGGATAGGTTGGGATAGAGATCCCATTTCTCCCCCATATAGGGTTCTTTTATATCCATATAAATATTTATATCCCTATTTATTTTTTATTTTTTTCTATGGCTTAAGTTTTCTACTTCTATTGTGTCTCTTACGGACCCCATATTTTACTTACAAGGCATTCAATGGGGTGTTCATATACTCACCCTTGCATGGTGTTTTCTAAATAAATGTCATTTATTATGTAGATGATGGATGGTTTGGTGATGATTATAGAGGATCGTTGAGATACCATGTTGTATTTGACCTCATACGGTGGTTGGGGCATAGTGATCTAGATTTGAGATCCCTCAATGCATTACTTTTCCTATTTTTTCTAGTTGGGTCATCATTCTAGTTGGATTTTATTTCCCCCTTTTTATTAGATTATGATGTCTGAATATTGTATTCCCTGGAGGTTTTACATGAATAGTTTATTCTTTATAAGTATCTTATTTTATTATTATTCCTCTATATTTCTTTCTGGAAATGGATAGGTTCAAGCATATAGGTACACTAGGAAAATTTCTTCAATGATAGTTATTTATTTCATCACTGGTCACAATCCCCTAGACATTGCATTTGGGAATAAGGTACTTCCATATTGAGCCCCATTGTGTCATGTTGTGAAACTAATGTTTGAAGTGTGGGGAGACTATACCCTATATATTAGTAATAAATATAGTGGAAACATACAATATGGAATTTATTGGAAAGTAACTATAAAAAATAATCAGTAATAAATATATAACCCAATAGACAATAATAAATACCACCTGTATGAACATGATGATTCCTAACACAAGTAGTCAACATAAAATAGGTAATACATTGAAGAGGAAAAGAGTGAAAAAGGAATATATAAATAAAATACCCATCTCAAATGGAACCCTATGTAAACTCTCAGTACCTAACTCTCATTTTTGTCATATTCTATATTAAATAACATAAATAAGAAAAATCCATAACCCTAACCTGTAGACATGAGATCTATCTAAGTACCTAAATGGTGTCATTGATAGGTTTTTTGAAAACATTAGAGGATAATCCAATAGTTTCTAATGAAAATCCAAACTATTAATATAAAATTAAAAGTGTTAAGGTATAATAAAAGACATCAAAAAAAATTTAAATACATCCATGTCAATATCATGTTGTTCTCGGGGAACCAAGCTGGCTATACCAGCTTCACCGGAATTCAGAGTGACTTGGAACATAGAAACATATCTTATTAATAAGACTGATGTGTATAATCCCAAGCATAAGTGTATAAAACTAGCCATGTGGATCCAAGGAGAAACCAATCTATCCAAATGTAATGACAATCATATTAGATTATACATTTAAATAAGGGGCATAAATCAATGAATCTAAAACATGAGGTGGTGAATTTTATGTCCTATAATTTCTACAAATAATTGACAATTCAAACCTTTTTAAACAATTTATATAAATAATTATAAGAGACATCATGTCCAATAATTTCTATTATTACTGATAAAGAACACCACATCCAATAAATTGGAATTCCATGCCCATAACATTAATAAATAAAAATTAAATCTATATACACAACTTTACTAAATATTTAAGAATTCCATTTCCATGCCTTCAAAATATATTAGAGAAAAATGTGTTCATAACTTAAAAAATTATGTTGAATAACATGTCAATTAATTTATACATAATGATGAGGGGAACATATCCAACACCGCTTCACCATTCATAATGCATACAATTTAGCTTTCCATTAGATCCCATCAAAGGAAGTCCATATCATAATACATGGATTGATCAAGGAATGCTAAAATTAACATGCACGTTGAATTTAATATGTAAAAAAATCTATGGATAACTTCCATGCTAATTTAAAATTCATCATTATTAAATTCGTTATATAGTAAACATGAAATTTAATAAGTCTTTTAACATTTTCCAAACAAAATTCCATTTCAAATAAATTAATTATATCAACCTTCTCAGTTATAAATGAACAAGGGTAATGTGATGTTGTTGAACTGTTCAAAATTTTATTTAATCCAATTTATTCATTTAAAACATAATTAGTAATCCAATCCCACATAGATGGTGTTTTGGTCACATCGGTATTTATAAAGGTGTAAAAGATCATAAAAAGCCCCTAAAAAGGTTAGATTTAGTCATAGAGGAAAACTATAGAAAATATTGAGGGTACTTTGGGTTATATCTTATAAGGGTTAACAAATTAAATTAATTGGTTTCACATTTAAGGAGTGGTGTGGGAAATTTCGGACATGTTCTATAAATAAATTATAAACTTAAATAATCTAATGGAAACTACATAGAACACCATCCTCATATATATTAAGAGTTGATCGTCTATTCTTATCCTTTAATTTGAGCAGAAACAAAAAAAATAAAGAAATGTAAACTTCCCCAAAAATAAAAAATATATGTTCACATGGAAATATCATCCAATATAGAAATAGATTGTAAAAAATAAGGAGTAATTATAAACATACAATTATCTAACTAACATTATGAATGGAGATCAAGTTATGATCCAGATGATTTAAATCCAAAGGAACCTATAAGGAGTAGGGTAAGGGGAAATAAAGTGATTGTTCATGGGAAAGAATGTGGGTGAAAAAGTTAAAAAATAAAAATAACAATGGAATGTAAATAATGTAATTTCTCGAGAGTATAAGTTTTATATGGTGGGACACACATTTTTACAAATAGTGCACAAGATTTATGCAATCACTACCTAAGGTGGTGCCCCCTACAGAGGGCTTGGTGGATGATTATGAAAACCATGTGAAATCCATTCAACCCCCCCCCCCCCATAGAATATATTTTATAGATATCTCAAGGTCATATGGAATTATTCTCAAGGTATTAAAACCCATGAACCTCCCTTTCAAGGTAACAAAATTTTATGGGACATTTCACACATTTTAGATACCCTTGTCACTCAGTAAAATAGGTATCATCGCTGAAATGCATGGTTAGTACAAATCATCACCCAACTATGTGCCTAGGTATATATCTTTTGGAATTTAGTTTTCAAATAATGATGCTTAATAAACTCATATAGACTATAGCTAAATCTATCAGGATTTAAATCAGATAAAAAACAAAAGTCTCAATCATTCTACCTCTAAAAAATTCACTCCAATACTATTTTTATAGTTTGTCCCAAACAAAAAATATTAATATCTGTTTTCGTTTTTAAACTATTATAAAATTAATGACGTTACATATCACATAATTTGTAATAAATTCTATAAGAATGTACAAAAATAAATTTGTATATACATTAAAACATTATTTTAAGACGTTATCTTTCATTTTCACCCTATATTTCTTCATATATAAAAAAATTAAAAATCTATCCATATATATTTTCCCTGATCTGTTAATATTTTTTGAAAAAACATTATAAAAACATAATATATTTTTAAACCAAAATTTATATCACCAAAAGGCATAATATTATTGATAGTAATTCTTAATCATCTAATCAAAAAATTTAAGAGAAGTGTATTCTCTATAATTACATTAGTGATAATTAGTTTAAAAAAGGATCTAATATTAACAAAAACACATTGACTAGCATACCCATTTCTGTCAAATCTATTTTATATAATATAAATTATCAAATAATCTTTTTTTAAAAATATTAACGTTTTCATCGTAGATATAGATCTATGGATCATTTTTACCATTAGTTTTAAGTATTTATGTGGGCCTTTATTACAAGGGAATTTGGTCATTTGGATGAACTAACAAGGCTTCTAATTATTCCACAAGGTAAATATGATAATATTTCATCACATCATATATACATTATTTTTACATAATCTATGAAACTTTTGTGGATTTAAGATATATTCAACAATTCCATTCCATTATTAATACCGGTTACCTTTGACATGAAAATTATTAGTCAAAAAAATGAATTGATATTGAAATATGGGTGTATCAAAGGTGTAACATATATATATATATATATATGAGAGGTTATCTGTATATATTTATGTTTTTTTAGCCATATTTATCTCTTGATAGTTGATTATTCTATGTTTTCGATCCATAGAATTGAGCACTCTGAAATTTTTCACCATATAGGGAGGTGGATGATGTTGTAATGATGGGATCAAGCCTTTGAAAAGTGATTCCTAGGTATCCCTATAAGGTAAATCAGAACCCATCTAGTTCAATTACACATAATGGGATATGTCAAACCATTGACGGTCATGTGATAATGACTAATTTGGAGCCTTTCATAGTCATTTTATAGAACCAAATATACTTACTCTTAAGGTCCAGCTTCAATGAAAAAATTATGTTCCTTTTTTAAAAGAAACTAGAACCATTTTATAATAATGTTTAATGTTATAAAATGAGGACCTATTCGGAGTAGTTTAAAATATTTTGTAATAGACTATTTGTTCAATAATATCTAGAATTTTTTGTGTAGGGATTATAAATAAGAATCATTTTCTAGTTTAACTCGTTAATTGGTAGATTGAGTAGAGAGGGTATGGTGGAGGTTATATCTAGTAGTAAGGAAAGTGGTATTTATGTAAAATTGATTGGTAAGGGGGGTGATATTATAAACATGGATGTGGTGGGGGAATACACATAGTAATATTCCCTATTGGAATTCCTTGAATATGTTAGTAACCATATAGAGATTGATGAAATGGTTCATGGGTAGAATTGTCCCAAAATGAAGGGTTTATAATGACACTGAGAATGAATCTAACTTATATCTCTAGGGAATTGAGTAGAGATAAGTAAGATTAATAAATGAATGATTTCAATGTATAATTTTATAAAGAATCTATAATGATTGTGTTGGACTATAAGGGATATTTTTTATTGTCAACGGATAGTGGTCCCCATTATCAATGTAATTCATGATTGTTAAAATCACAAGGACCCTATTAGATAATGAGATAATTAAGAATGAAATATTTTATTAATTGGATAATTAGTATTATCAAATAAATACCTGATCAAAGAATATTATAGATTTTTCATAATAACAAGTTCATATAAGTTTTTTGGAATTAGAGGAAGACTTAAAGGAATATGAAATTCAAGGATTGTACCATGGTTTGATGAAGCCAATAAATTCATCTGAAAAAACAATTCATTTTATGTAAGTGAATTTTCTGAAATTGGTTCCTTTTAAATAGCATATATATCTATAAAAGGTACCTTACTAGACTTAAAAAATAATAGATCAAATCATTTAGTGTGTCATTCCATATAAAAGAGATCAAAATATTCCTTAGAAAGACCACATTTCAAATAGTATTTGGTTTTGTGGGAGTAGATAGGGACCACTAATGATATAGGGGAATAAACAAGATCAACATATGATATATACGTTGTGGTTGGTCCTTTACAAATGAAACTAACTAGAGTACTTAAAATGGACATTACATATTTGGACCAAAACATTCTTATGTGGGAGGGGAATAATAATGAAATTATTATATGGGATCCAAATACATCTATAAAAATTAGATTAAAAATATACAAGAGAAATTCATAAAAAAATGAGTAATGGAAATGTTTCATAATGATATTAGTATACTCATACATTATACCCTGAAATGGATTCATCTCTTGAAATGAGTGTTAGGTACAATATCAATTGTAAAACCAAAAAACTTATAACTTAAAAATCCATCAAATCATCATCTATTAATATGTTTCTAGTCAGAAAGTTGTTATTCCAAGATTCTAAAAATGATAAAAAACACTATCAATAATAAAAAAAAATAACACCTCCCCACATGGAAGAAACACTTCTACAAGGGGATTTTTTTTATTATGTTATAAATGACTATTGTGCATAAATTGTTTCAACATTTCAACCGATGAACACAACCTCAATGAAACAAATGATGTATATACCTATAATAATTTCTTGAACATGAAAAGTAATAATACTTTCAAACCATAAATACATCCTTTGAATGATTGTTTCATAGATTCTATATGGTAGAACTATTTTATTTTTTTGTGATCCATTTTCACTTTCACTAAATTTTATTCCTCAATATATTCACTCCAAATATTATTTAATGTGTAGATTGTGTCTTTAGAGCATAAATACCCCCCCCCCCCATGTTTGGATCTTATCAGAATAAAAAGGATCTAATTTTAAGGAAAACACGTTTTATAGTAGAGTATTTATATTTATTCACATAAAATTTGTAGATAAAGGGTTTATGTGACACGAAGAATATGTCAGGGGCCCTCAATAATTACTTTATGGAATGCACTGATGTAATTAAAATATTCTATATCTAAAAAAGGACTCTTTTATTAAATTTTTAAAATGAATCTCACTAAATGGGAGGTATAATAACCTTTAGTCACGTAATTAAGAAAATATTTTTTTGAATTTTCATTTATTTGAAAAAAATTCACGTATAATCACCCTAAAATGTAGTTTTTATTTTATCCACCAGATGTATATGTCATGACCCATCCTCAGGGCCCGTTCCATGACTACCCCAAGCCCGCCTTCCATAGGCCAGGGGCTGATGACTGTCCGCTCCGTGTACGTACTACCAAGTGGTCCACCTCCAGGTACCGTACTGCTCCATTAGACTCCACCTTGATTAGTGCTTTCTATTTTCTGCATCTAACACAATGTAGTGTGGGCATAGCCTGTGCGAGGGTGAGTATACCATACTCAGTAGGGACCCCGAGACCCCCGAAGACCTCCCAGAATCCACAAAGGATAAACCACAAAGGAAAGATACAAACACGAAGTACCAACCAACACAATTTAGGTATATGCCCATACATATACTTAAGTCATCAATTCCAGTTCGGCTCCAACTCATGATCCCAAGTACAACCCAGTCCACACAGGAAAGCACAACACAGTCCACACAGGAAAGCAAGTCAATCACATCGATGATAATGATTGAAAATCAAGACTCAGCTCACACATGAATACTAATCACGAAGAGGGGTGGAGATGATATATGTAGCCTCTAAATCATCTCCCCTACCAAACCCATGTAGTATCCAAGTACAGAAGTCATCGTTGCCGAACCCATGTCGAATCCTAGTACAGTAACCATCGCCGCTGAACCCACGTATGATCCATGTAAATTCTTCCTCACTGCTGAACCCACGTAGGATCCAAGTACAGTCTTTCTCGCTGCCGAACCCACATAGGATCCATGTACAGTCATCATCGTTGCCGTAGTCGCAGCCAGCTCTAGGGTTCCCACACACAGCACGCTCGATTCTGGGAGGGTCCGCTCCACGAGCCAAGAGGTTCGATACATCAACTATCACAAAGTCTAGAGTTTGTGTATCCTGAAGTGCCGTATAGTCAAAAGGAACTCAACGTAATAGACGGCGCGTCAATCGGATGCCCGGTCTAAGAGATATAGGCTTTTACGTCCCAGGTGACTGGTTGGAAATATGCTCGCTTCTAACCCGACCGATATCCAAAATCATTCGAAACTCACTTAAAGTATCGCAATAGTACCGTCTCGTCGAAAAAATCATAGTGCCGTAGATGGCACGTCGATCGGGCGTGCGGTCTATAAGTTAACCTCGTTTAAGTGATTAACGGGCCCGACCCGTTTAGCCCATTGGGCCGATGGGTCGGGTTGACCCAGTTTGATGGGTCTAACCCAGCAGGGGTGTCGTACCGGTCCGAAGGGAATACTCAAGTCAGTCCGAAGGGATGCGGCCCGACTCGAAGTGGTGAGGCCCAGCTCGGCGGGGCGCGGCCCGGCCCGGCTTGGCCTGTCCTGGCTCGGCTGGCTGGCCGAGCGGCTCGGCCGAAGCTGAGCACATTCCAAAGGGGGGGGGGGGGGGGCGCCCCCCCCCCCCCCCAGTTTTCCGCACCAGCGGCACCAGGTGGCACTGCCCTTCCCCAAAACCCGTAGGTGTCTTGTGCACATGGCCCGCATGGGCGGGCCATCGGTACTCTAGCGTGACGCCCTCTTAGCACCGTGGTTTAGCACCGCCCAGCCGGCCGGTCCTCTAATGGGGTGACCTCCTAGCGCCGCGGCTCCACTTCTCCCGGCCGGCCGACGGGCCGTCCTGTTCTGCTGCCGAAGCGGCCCGCATTGCAGGCCCCGGTTCGTTCCGCACAACCGGTGCAATGATGCCAATTCCCTTCATCACGATCCTGGCATGGCACAACGACATCTTGTTTTTCCTCCGCCTTCGGTTGCCAATTCCAAAGGAATAAAGTTCCAGCGGAGGGTTTTCGGGCCGTGTTCGTTCGGCCCACACCCTCCACATTAGACGGTATCACATGGCCAAGATTGAACAAGGTTCACGAAACACAACAAACAATTTTATTCTCAATAAAATTGAATCAACACACCCTACCTCAAAAAAAGATGATGAGTGTTGGCGTTGTGTGATGGGGGTTCGTAGATGTCGACGGAGAGCATCCTAGGAAGAAGAGGTGTTTCCCCCTTTTTAAATGGAGAGAATATTGAAAGGCGTGACGTCCTTGGAGATTTCCCGCGTCGGTGTATCCTCCCTTGTCGCAGAGGAAGAAGAGGACGGAGAAACCGAGGTCACCGAGTCGATGTTCTTCGTCAAAGAGTTGATGTTCTTTGTTGAGGATGAAGTTCTTCAAATAAAACTAGATCTCTCTCCCCAAAATCTCAACACAACATGCCAACCCCAACAATAAATAAGGCTTCCCTTATTTTATTAAATCATTCCATGCATTCAAATTTACAAAATTCAAACACTTAATTAATTAATGAAGAGTTTCAATTAATTAATTAATGTGTGTGTTGGCATGCAATAAAGAGGGAGATATGGAGAGTTACTTAATTAAAGGGATTTAACAAGTTTTAAAGGGAGAGTTTATGAGAGTTATGGAAATGTGAAGGGTTGGGGCTCGTGTGGGCCCCACATCACATTTATC
Organism: Viscum album; assembly: GCA_963277665.1. Lineage (NCBI taxonomy): Eukaryota > Viridiplantae > Streptophyta > Magnoliopsida > Santalales > Viscaceae > Viscum > Viscum album. The sequence continues at coordinate 1,827,859,353 of OY728147.1, forward strand.
CTCCCATGGGTAGTTAGGATGTTAGTGGGTCCCACGCCGTGGAGGCTGAACAAAGCTGCGGCACTGTCGCGCCGCGCCGGAAAACCACGAAGAGGCCTCAGTTTGTTTATTTGACGTGCGGATCGACAGACGATGACAAAACGGGTCGCAGAGGCGTTTTGAAGACGTCGCAGTGCAGAGCAGGTCCCGGGAGGACCACTGGTAAAGACCGCAAGCAAAACGGACCACTGGAGCGTGTCCGGTGGTCCGCGGAAGACCCTGCCGGCGCGCCACGCCGGCATGGTGGCGCCGGCGGCCGGAGGTTGTGGCGTTCCGGCGCGCCGCCAGGTGGGACTGTCGAGGCTTCAGCCGCGGCTGCAGGCAACTGGTCCCGCGGCCGCACGGGACCGAGGGGAGACCGGGGGTCGTAACCCCTGGCTTTCAAAGGAATCGGCCCCCACCTGGGGGGCCACGGTTCAATTAATGGGGGAAACCCCCCCCCCCTCGCAACGGCATGACCAAGCTAATCGTGCGAGGCGCGCTCATGCCGGGCCAACCGGCCGCCCAGGCCGGGCCGGGCCGCACAGGCTGGGCCGGGCCGTGTAGGCCGGGCCATGCCGTGCCCAAATGGGCCAGACCCGGACCCGGGTCGGGTCGACCCAGGGGGTCTCGGGCCGGGTCGGTCCGGGCCCGAACCCCTATTCTCGGGCAGTTTCGTTCAAACGCCCATAACTTGGTCTAAGGACCTCCGATCGACACACCATTAGTTGTGATGCGATCCTTGGATCGAGATGGTCGTTTTGGTATATTACACTCATGTTTTATGAGAATTTTGATTACGGCTGGGTTGGTTCGAACACAAAACCAACCGGGCCCTCGGAGCGGAAATGCCTATAACTTGAGCTCCGGACATACGATTGATGTGCCGTTGACTTTGTTGCATTTTTCTTACTAATATGGACCATTTGGATTACTCCGCGCGAGATTTGGATGCAGTTGAAGTATGGCCGGGTTGGATTGTACCCGAAATCCATCAGGGCCCCTCGAACGGAAAAGCCGATAACTTTTAGACCGGACGTCCGTTTGATGAACTGTCAGCGGCATTGGTGATCACGTTTAGAAACGGTCCCTATGAGTATACCCTATGTGAGTTCAGGGTACAGTTAAGATATGTTCGGGTTGGTACGTACACGAAACCAACCGGGCCCCTGGGACGAAAATGCTAATAACTCACAGACCGGGCGTCCGATTGACACGCCGTCTGTTGCGTTGAGACCCCTATGATGAGTCGGTCCTTTGAGATACTTTTTCGTGGTACTTTGTGATACTTGGAGTATTGAACTGTAGCTCATGGAGTGGACCCTCCCGGAGACAAACGTACGGATTACGGAGACCCTATAACTGGATGAGACCTGACGGCTACTTGACCGACTCGACTTGGAGTGAGTCGACCAGCCCAGTGGATGGAGCACTACTGTGTTTGGGTGTAGACCCATGGCAGACGGAGATCCTGGTAGCAGGCAGCAGACCCGCGGTACTCGACAGGAGGAGTATATCTGTAGGCTATGAGGGGGAGCACTACTGTGTGAGGTGGCAGACCCATGGCAGAGGAGCACTACTTTGTGAGTTGGAAGACCCTCGGTACTCGACAGGAGGAGTACCTCAGCAGTCTAAGGTTAGTGAGCAGTACCTCGGAGTCGTGACAGGATCACTGTACTCGTCAGAGTTGGGGCTCTTCAGCAGTTATGGTTTCGATAATGAAAATCCTGGTTTGAGCTGAGTCTATGACCTTTGTGTTTACCTCATGATAGAGATGGGACACTTGATAACTTACGTATTTTTATGGGCATATACCTAGGTAGTGGTTATCCATTGATATTGTAACCTTTGTGTTTCCTCATGATTGATATGGGTTACTTGATAACTTAGGTATATGTATGGGCTTATACCTACGTAAAAGTTATCCGTTGAGATCATTCTTTGTGGTTATCCTTGTTGGATTTAGTGAGACCTTGAGGGTCTCAAGGTCCCTATTGAGTATCGTATACTCACCCCTGCACGGGCTATGCCTGCACCTCATTGTGTTGGTCGCAGATGACGGGAAGTGCTGACAGAGGCTGAGTGTTCAAGGAATAGTTGGTACCCAGAGGTGGACCTCACGACGAGTCAGTATCCAGAGGTGGACATCACGACGAGATGATACTCGGAGGAGGTTTACGGGCAAGAGCGTTATGGAGGCTATATGTACCTACCCTTCTGGTAGGATCCGTGGCGGACGATCCAGGAGCTGTGCTATCTCTACCTACCCTTCAGGTAGGATTCGAGGTGGACGACCCAGGAGCTGCTACTATTTTTCTTCCAGCTGTTTGTCTTTCCTGTTGTACTTTCGTTCAGTTGTAGTTGTACTATCAGTTGGGTTTGTATTATGGCCAACATACTTTCCATCACTTTCTTTTGTACTTAGTGTATTACTTCCGCATGTAATCGGTGGTGTTTGTTTACTTTTATAAAGGTAATTCCTTCCCAGTTATAGAGATTTACGCCTTTGTTGCTAGTCTCCATCCCCTAGCCTATGGAAGGTGGGATTGGGGTAGTCACGGCATGGGCCCCGAGGACGGGTCAGGACAAATTTGTATCAGAGGAGTCGGTTCTACCCAGGACTTATAACTTTGATATTTTATTTTCTGTGAAGCAATAGTATTAAGGGTACCGAGTGTGGTCTTCAGTTCAGGGAGTCCAGTGTTGGTGCGGCGGCCGACGTATCCGTACACCAGGACCCTGACTACTGATTTCTAACATTGTGCATGAAAACACTGATTGCGTGTGTGTTTCCAAAAGTTTTAAAGTCAACTCAAACTGGGTTTTCTCACCAGGTATAAAATGTTGACCATGTCGCATCTATTTGAGATGTCTCCACGCAGACACTTAGTTGGAGTCCAGAGATTGTACTCGATAGTGGCCCACTGATCGATGAGGCTCCGATACAGGGCCCTCTTTCTATATTGGTACCGTCGGGTGTTGTACCAGCACCACCACCTCCTGTTGGGAAGCAGATTCCACTTTCCATACTATCAGACGGTGCACACCAACAGAGCGTGTTGCACGAGTTCCAGCAGTAGAGGCCTCTGAGGTTATGAGGCGAGGCAGATTCCCAAACAGCAGAGGACTGGCTAGAGGTGATTGCTAGAGTTTTCCGCTTAGCTGAGACATCAGTATAGTGGATGGTGGACTGGGATATTAGTGTTTTCCAGTGAGTAACCATGAGGATGGTCTGCATAGTGATGAGGATTCGGTATGTGGACCGATGCCTGAGATAGTGCCTTCGGGTAGCGTTCCAGCTATACATCACTACCTGTTGGTCATCAGTTACAACCAGCGGTACCGGTATGTGACACATGTAGACTTACTTCCTTACATGTGTTCCAACATCAGATACCCTCAAGTTCCGAGGCGAGCCCGACTCAAAGGCAGCTGAGCACTGGCTTGAGGAGGTGGCTGAGAGTTTTCTAGAGCTTATACAGCTTCGGAAGGACGACATGTCGGTAGCTGAGAATTCATCGGGGTGTACCAAACCATTCTTAGTACTCGATGAATGCGATGCGATCGTTGCTTCAGGGCTCGGACATCCGATTCACCACCTTTTCACTATGCATTCATACCTATTCTAGGGTGCTAGAAATAACCTTTGTGGTAGAGAATTCTTTTGCTGAATGGATGAAGTCAGTGAAGGTTGGCAGTGAGAAATCTGAAACTCGTGCCAATCTCGGAGACTTGGGAATGTAAAATGTTTCAAGAAGAAGAAATGTTAAGGACAGATAAACCTGCAGAGCAGCAGACATGGAAGCAGAGCTAGGAGAGTAGCATGGGGTGGTGTACCTTTCAACATGTTACAATCACCCACCTTTGTAGTCCCCGCCAGGATCAGGGAGCTGGAGGGCAGGGGAAGAGAGTAGATGCATGCGGTCAAGGAGTGTGACCCAATGGCTCTAAGAATGATTCAAGGGATATTCTATGTCCATTACTAGATTCTGTAACAGAAAACTTTGATACAGATCATTCCTTCCACAAATCTTGTCCCAGACCTAGAGTTTCTGGTAAGCCGTAGACTTGACCCTCACATCTGGAGATAAATTTGGGAGGATACTCGATAACCACACTTATGCCGATAGTGTGGTCTAACCCTCGAGGTGAGAGTTTCCGTTGGAATATCTTGGTGGAAGCATCAAGGCCTTATGATGTTGGTCTTGATATGGATTGGATTCTTAGTTCATTCTTAGATTAACTGTATTAGGAAAAAGTTTGTGGTTTATCTACAACGTTGGGATGGGGTTTTCCGTGGTTGGAGAAAAAGGAAAACCCAGGTAGCACAAGATGGAATCATGCATAGGAAGGTGTATCCGATCACTCTTGAGTCGGCCAACTTCACCCACATGGCAGCATGAGTTTTGAGTTTCAGTTCTAATCAGGAAAGGGAGACCTCTAGAGTTTGAGGATGACAATCACGTCCTTATACGGGTCTCACCTCGATGAGGTTTACGAATATGTGGATGAGGCGGCAAGTTATCTCTGAGGTTAAACGTACCTTTCTAGGTCCTCAGTAGGGTAGGTGAGGTGGTTTACCACTTGACCTTTCCACCTCAGTTGCACCGGGTGCACGATGTCATCCTTGTATCTCAGCTAAGGAGATACGTGCATGACCCTTCACACATCATCGACCGCAGGGAGTTGGACGTCGATGATTGGGTGACATTCACAGAGTTTCTAGTGGAGAACGAGGATCAACAGGAGCAGTTCCTATGTGGACGGTCGATTCCTCAAGTGCTCTTTCACCGGCAACACGAGAACCTCCAGGAGAGCACATGGGAGCGGGAGGCTCAGTTGCGTGCTCAGTACCACTTTTGTTTTCCTAGATTGTGTTATAGATTTGCAGGGATGTAAATCCAGGAGGTGGGAGTAATTTAAAGACCCAGAAATTTCAAGGACATTTTTTTCTTAATTTCTTTGGAAGTTTACGAGACTGTGGCTTCTAACGGAACCTGATTCTGAGGCCCGGTGTGCCCAGAATCAAGTTCTAAAGTTTAGCTCGGGTACGTTCAGTGAACGAACGAGCGGGGTTTTCTAACTTTTGAACCAGTGTTCATAATCAAAATCTGAGGGCACCGATGGAACCGCAACACCGGTTTTTTCTTAAGAAGACCTTTTCCAAAGGTGCGTTTGCTCGGGAGGAGTTGTTTAAAATTTTAGGTGTAAGTGAAGAATAAAATAAAATTTGTAATCCAATTTTATTTTTCTTATAATTAGATTTATCCTTTGTGTGGAAGTTGGGTTGGTAACTTCTCATGGGAGAATAAAGGAGAGGTGGTGCCCACACGAGACCCCACCTTTTCACATTCTCCATAACCCCTTGAAACTCCCCTTTAATGTGAGACCACTCACCTCCCTCTCTCTCCTCTTTAATCATGCCAACACTCTTCATTAATTTAAGTGGTTTGAGTTTTGAATTATGAGTCTTTGTTGTGTGAATAAAAATAATAGCATGAGCAATTTTTTTTGGGAACATTTTGTGTGTTGGGAAAACTTTGGGGGAGAGCTCTTGAGTTTTTGAAGAACACCGACTCTCCAACGAAGAACGGTCTTCCGACATGGCAAAGAACGCTCCACGCTTCCCCAATCCTTTTCTTCCTCCACGTAAAGGGACGAGACTCAACCACGGGGAAACTCACCAATGATGACGGTTCTTTCCAGTGTTGACGGAGCGACATCGCTTTCCGCGTCTTCGACGAAAGAACCATTTTCAAGGAAGGGGTTTAATCTTCATTCATGTTTTATATAACGAACATCGTTGATAATTGTTGGCCGCTTGCTATCATTATAACGGGAGGAGGTCAGACCGCACAAACACTGCCGACCCTCCTCCCCTCATGTTGTCATACTCGTTGTGGCTCGAACGAAGGTGATGTGGTGCCATCTCACCCCGCAGAAAAAAAGAAGAATGGGCGAAGAAGCGCGGCGCCGTGGAGGCCGAACAAAGCCGCGGCGCTGTCGCGTCACGCCGGAAAACAATGAAGAGGCCGCGGTTTGTTTATTTGATGTGCGGATCAACGGGAGATGACAGAATGGGACACAGAGGCATTTTTAAGACTTCGCAGTGAAGAGTAGGTCCCGGGAGGACCGCTGGCGAAAACATCAGGTAAAACGGACCACCGGAGCGCATCCGGTGGTCCGCGGAAGACCCTACCGGCATGCCAGGCTGGCACGGCGGAGCCGGCGGCCGGAGGCGGTGACCGGCACCGGCCGACCGCGCGGAGTCGGCGGCGTTCCGACGTAGCGCCAGGATGGACCGTCGCGGCTTCAGCTGCGGCGGCAGGCGACCTGTCCCGCGGCCGTGCGGGACCAGGGGGAGACCAGGGGTTGTAACCCCTGGATATCAGAGGGAGCGGCCCCCATGTGGGGGGCACCATTAAATTAAGGGGGAAGCCCCCTCCCCCCTTCGCAACAGCACGACCAAGCTGGTCATGCGGGGCGCGCTCGCGCCGGGATGGGCCGTGCAGGCCGGGCCGGGCCGCGCTAGCCGGGACGAGCCACGCCAGCTGGGTCGGGCCACACCCAAATGGGCCGGACCCAGACCCGGTTCGGGCCGACCCAGGGGGTCTCGGGCCGGGTCGGTCCGGGCCTGAACCCCCTATTATCGGGCAATTTTGTTCAAATGCCCATAACTTGGGCTACAGACCTACGATTGATGCACCATTAGCTGCGATGCGATGCTTGGATCGAGACGGTCATTTTGGTATATTACACTCAAGGTTTCAGAGAACTTTGAGTATGGCCGGGTCGGTTCGAACCTGAAAACCAACCGGGCCCTCAGAGCAGAAACGCCTATAACTTGAGCTCTGGATGTCCAATTGACGTGCCATAAACTTTGTTGGATTCCTCTTACTGAGAAGGACCTTTTGGATAACTCCTCTAGAGTTTTGGATGCAGTTGTATTATGGCCAGGTTGGATTTTTCTTGAAATCCAACCGGGCCCCAGGAACGGAAAAGCCGATAACATTCAGACCAGACGTCTGTTTGACAAACCATCAGCGGCGTTGGTGAACACGTTGAGAAACGCTCCCTATGAGCATACCCTATGTGAGTTAGGGGTACATTTGAAATACAGTCGGGTTGGTTCGTACACGAAACCAACCGGGCCCCTAGGATGAAAAGGCTAATAACTCACAGACCGGGCGTTCGATTGAAACGCCGTCTGTTGCGTTGAGACCCCTATGACAAGGCGGTCCTTTGAGATACTTATTCAAGGGACTTTTTGATACTTGTAGTATCGACCTGTACCTCGTGGAGCGGACCCTCCTAGAGACGAGCGTACGGAGTACGGAGACCGTGTAACTGGCTGAGACCTGACGACTGCTTGACCGACTCGACTTGGAGTGAGTCGACCAGCCTAGTGGACGGAGCACTACTGTGTTTGGGTGCAGACACATGGCGGATGGAGCGCCTGGTAGTAGCCAGTAGACCCGCGGTACTCGAGAGGAGGAGTACCTCTGTAGGCTATGAGGGGGAGCACTACTGTGTGAGGTGGCAGACCCATGGCGGAGGAGCACTACTTTGTGATGTGGAAGACCCACGGTACTCGACAGGAGGAGTACCTTAGTAGTCTAAGGTTAGTGAGCAGTACCTTGGAGTCATGACAGGATCACTGTACTCGTCAGAGATGAGGCTCTTCAGCAGTTACGGTTTCGATAATTAAAATCCTGGTTTGAGCTGAGTCTATGACCTTTGTGTTTACATCATGATTGAGATGGGTCACTTGATAACTTATGTATATGTATGGTCATATACCTAGGTAGTGGTTATCTGTTGTTATCGTAACCTTTGTGTTTCCTCGTGATAGAGATGGGTTACGTGATAACTTAGGTATAAGTATGGGCATATACCTAAGTAAGGGTTATCTATTGAGATAGTTATTTGTGGTTATCCTTGTTGGATTTAGTGAGTCCTTGAGGGTCTCGGGGTCCCTACTGAGTATCGTATACTCACCCCTGCACGGTCTATGCCCACACCTCGTTGTGTTTGTTGCAGACGACGGGCAGCGCTGACAGAGGCTGAGTGTTTGAGGACTGGATGGTACCCAGAGGTAGACCTCACCACGAGTCAGTATCCGGAGGTGTACTTCATGACAATACGATACTCGGAGGAGGTTGACGGGCAAGAGTGTTGTGAAGGCTATCTGTAACTACCCTTTAGGTAGGATCTGTGGCGGATGATCCAGGATCTGCGCTATCTGTACCTACCCTTCTGGTAGGATTCGAGGTGGACGACCAAAGAGATGCTACTATTTTTCTTCCAGTTGTTTGTCTTTCCTGTTGTACTTTCGTTTAGTTGTAGCTGCACTTTCAGTTGGTTTTTTATTTTGGCCCACTTACTTTTCAGCACTTTCTTTTGTACTTAGTGTATTACTTCCTCTTGTACTCTCTGATGTTTTTTTACTTTTATAAAGGAAATGCCTTCCTATTTATCGGGATTTACGCCTTTGGTGCTAGTCTCCAACACCTGGCCTATGGATGGCGAGCTAGGGGTAGTCACGGCACGGGCCCCGAGGACAGGTCGTAACAGCCCTCCTCTCTGATAGGTAGGAAATGGGCCAACTTGGTGAGTTGGTCGACAATCACCTAGATGGAGTCGTGTCCTCTGGAATTATGATGGAGCCCCATCATGAAATCCATGGATATCTCTTCCCACTTCCACTCCAGGACCTCTAGGGGTTGTACCAAGCCTGCTGGTACCTGGTGCTCCGCCTTCACCTGTTGGCAGGTGAGACATCGTGAAACGAACTCTCCCACAACCTTCTTCATACCCGGCCACCAGTGATGTCATCTGAAATCTTGGTACATCTTCTCTACTCATGGATGTACTGCCAAAGGGGAAGTGTGAAACTCCCTCAGCACCTCCTCATGTAATGCAACTGGTACCATGGTACATTATTTAAAAAGGATGATGTTCTCTCCTATAAAAAACCCATCAGGTGCCAGTCTTGTGGATATTTGGGCACGTCGCATCTCACAGTCAATTTCCCCACGCTGTGCCTCTCTGACCCACTGAAGAAGTGGAGGTGAGACTGTGAGGTACTTTAGGAAGGATTTTCAATCTTTATCCACAAAGGATATCTGCAATGCAGCTAGTTGCTCTGTCACCTCTCCAAGTAGATGAATTCCCGATCTCCTGCTAAGAGCATCAGCTACCATGTTTCCCTTCCCAGAAGTATAGACTATTTCAATGTCATAGTCTTGGAGGAACTCAAGCCATCGCCGCTATCTCAGGTTTAGTTCCTTCTTTGAGAAGATGTACCTGAGACTCTAGTGGTTAGAGTAGACTGTAAAGTGTTCTCCAATCAGATGGTTCCACCACATCTTCAAGGCGAAGACCACCACTGCTAACTATAGGTCATGTGTAGCGTAGTTCGGCTCATGTTGCCTCAACTATCGTGAACCATAAGAAATCACTGCCCTCTCCTAAATCAGGACACACCCGAGTCCGGTCCGTGACGCATCACAGTAAACTACGTACCCTATGCCCTCCTCTGGTAGCCTCAAGATGGGTGCATTGGTCAATCATTGTCTCAGCTCTTGGAAGCTCTACTGATATCTATCTGACCACACGAAAGGTTTTCCCTTATTCTTCAATGCTTAAAGCGGTGCTGCAACTCTGGAGAAGTCTGGAACAAATCTCCGATAGTACCCATCCAGACCTAGGAAATTCCGCATCACTATCACACTCCTGGGTTGCTCCAAATCAAGTACTACCACGGTCTTCATAGGATCCACTGCAACTCCCACCTCAGAGATGACGTTCCCCAAGAAGTGGACCTCTAGAATACAAAACTTACACTTAGAGAGCTTACCATAAAGCTGGTGCTCTCAGAGTGTGTCAAGTATAACCTGTAAGTGGTAGGCGTGCTCCTCCTCAGTAGTTGAGTAAATCAGTATGTCGTATATGAAGACTACGACAAATCGATCGAGGTAAGGCTGGAAGATCCTGTTCATGTGACTCATGACCACTTTTGGTGCGTTTGTTATGCCTAAAGTCATAACCAAGAACTCATATTGGCCATACTGACATTTGAAGGCCATCTTCTGCACATCCTTGTCTCGAAATCTGAGCTGATGATAGCCTGACCTGAGGTCTATCTTCGAGAACCATCGTGTTCCCTTGAGCTGATCAAAGAGGTCTTCAAACCTCATAAGTGGATACATGTTCTTCACGGCCACTTGGTTCAAGATACGGTAGTCGACACACAGTCATAAGCTCCCATATTCTTTAATGGCGAATAAAATCGGAGAAGCCCAGGGTGAAACACTGGGTCAGATGAATCCCTTGCCCTGCAAATCCTCCAGCTGTACCCGCAGCTCACAAAGATCTGTGGGAGCCATCTGATATGCTGAGTAGATATCGGGGTTGTCTCGGGGTACAGGTCAATATAGAAGTCTACTTCTCTGCGAGGAGGTATTCCTGGAACGTCTTCAGGAAAAACTTCCATGAACTGATCCACCACAATAGGAAAACTCAGACTCTACACATCAACCGCTCCGAGAATGAGACTATCCAACTGATGTGTGATCATCTACCCTCTCCTCTGCATAAGTCCATCCTACACTGCAAAGGCTCCCTTATTTCCGGTGAAGGTGAACCTGCTCCCATCTGTGCGGACACACCGCACCTTGCGCCTAATACAGTCAATATGGGCATGAACTGTAGATAACCATTTCATTCCCAAGATGACATCGTAAGGCCTCAACGCCGCTATAAGAAGATCCCAGCCGAAGATCTCGCCTCATAGAGTAAGATCACACTACCGACACCAGTGTTTAATCATCGAGTCTACTCCCGTAGAAGTCTCTAGCCGTAAGGATCGATCCAACAGCTCTGTCAGAATCTCTGATCTCCGAACAAGGGCAGTGAAAATGAAAGAACGACTCACTCATGTGTCTATATAAACTGTATCAAGGTTGGAGTAGACATATATTGTACCTCGAATCATCTCAGGTGCGCCGTGGTCGTAGTCCTTGACTGCCTGGAGCTGAGCCTACCCCTGTCTGCCAGCTCCCTGTGGTCGGGGTGGACCTCCTGGTGGTGGTGGTGGTGGTAGAGCCTCGAAGCGTCGTCCACCACCTGCTCCTCATCTAGCTCCCCTTCCTCGTCCACCTGCTCCCTGTGGACCGCCATGTTCGAACCTTTTCCTCCGCCTGGGTGGTCCCTCAACCTTATGCTGCTCCTCTGCATGGTGTGTCGAGCAGTCATGAGCCATGTGGCCCTACTCGCCGCATGCATAGCATTGTCTGCCTCTCTTATGACTGGATCTGCTGCGTGTGCCCCGCAAATCCAAACCAGTATCCTGAGGTCGCCGACCTGATGGCTTGGTCCGCTTCGACCTCTGCGACATCTGTCTACTACCGGTTGTAGAAGACTCCGCTACAAGTCGCCCTGCGGTAGGCCTCGCTGCTGGCGTAGGCTCAGTAAGGAATCTCTCCACAAGAAGGGCTCGCTCCAGTACTCCTACCTGCGTCGGAATGCTAAGGGAGATCATCGAATCCCTAATATCATGCCGGAGTCCCTGCTCAAAGGTCCGAACCCGAATTAATGGGTCCAGTACCATGTCCGTGGAGTAGCGCGAGAGGTCGATAAATCTCGCCGAGTACTAGGCTACTGTCAGGCTGGCCTGCCGCAACTATAGTAACTCTTGGATGCGCACCGCACAGAGGGTGGCTGGAATGAACTATGAGCGGAAGAGGCTCTCGAAGTCCATACATAGCAGAGATACCTTTTCATGCACCTGGAGAATCAAGTTATACTATCTACATGTTGTTTCATGCAGGAGACTCGCATCAAGGATCACCATAAGATTTTCTGGTGTCCCTACCAATCTGAAGGCCCAGACAACAGCCTCCATCCAATCTCCTTCTGCCTGAGGGTCCATCTCTCTGCGGAACCTGGGTGGCCTCTGTCGCTGAAACTCATGCAGTGAACTCAGGCGGCGTGCACTCTCCACTACTAGGGCTGGTGGTATCGGTGGCCCAGCGAGTAGAGGTACCGTCGGTGCCTCTGCTATAATGGGGCCCTGCATCGAGGCCTCATCGCTCAGTGGTTTTCCATCTCGCACGTAACTGGGAACCCTAGCTGGCTGCCGTTGTGGGGCCATCCTGAAAAGAAATAGGTGTGCCATGATTAATACAGTATACCTGGTGAGATGACACAAATTAATCACTAAGAAAACTTTTGAAACACACATGCAATCAATGTCATCATGAACTATGTCAGAAATCAAAAGTCAGGGTCCTGGTTTATGGATACGTCAGCCACTGCACCATCACTAGACTCCCTAGACTGATAACCACACTCAATACGCTTAACACTATTTCTTCATAGAAAGAAATTTTCAGAGTCCTAAGTTCTGTGGTAGAACCGACTCCTCTGATACCAATTTTTCATGACCCGTCCTTAGGGCCCGTGTCGTGACTACCCCAAGCCCGCCTTCCATAGGCCAGGTGCTGGCGACTAGCACCAAAGGTGTAAATCCAGATAAAAGGGAAGTCATTTCCATTATATAAGTAAAAATCACAACATAGTATGCAAGATGAAGTAACACTAAGTAAACTGAGTACAAAAGTAAGTGTTGGAAAGTAAATGGGCCAGAATACAAACCAAACTAAAAGTACAGTACAACAGTAAAGAAAGAACAACTACAATAAAGTAAACCAGCAACCACTGAGTCATCCTCCAGATATCCCAACTGAAGGGAGGGTACAGATGGTCTCCTCAGCTCCTCGGGTCTGGCCATCCGCTCTGTGTACGTCCCGCCAAGTGGTCCACCTCCAGGTACTGTCCCACTCCATTAGACTCCACCTCGATCAGTGTTGTATGTTGTCCTCATCCAACACAATGTAGTGTGGGCATAGCCCATTTAGGGGTGAGTATAAGATAGTCGGTAGGGACCCCGAGACCCCCAAAGGCCTCCCAGAATCCACAAAGGATAAACCACAAAGGAAAAATACAAACACGAAGTACCAAAAAACACTACTTAGGTATATGCCCATATACATACCTAAGTCATCAATTCCAATTTGGCTCCAACTCACGAGCCCAAGTACAACCCAGTCCACACAGGAAAGCACAACCCAGTACACACAGGAAAGAAAGTCAATCACATTGATGATAATGATTGAAAATCAAGACTCATCTCACACAGGTATACTACTCACGAAGAGGGGTGGAGATAATAGATGTAGCCTCTGAATCATCTCCCCTGTCAAACCCACATAGGATCCAAGTACAAAAGTCGTCGCTGCCGAACCCACGTAGGATCCAAGTACAGTAGTCCTCACTTCTGAATCAACGTAGAATCCAAGTACAGTGTTCCTCACTATCTAAATCATGTAGGATCCAAGTACAGTCTTCCTCATCATTGCAGTCGCAACTAGCTCTAGGGTTCCCACACACAGAACGATCGATTCTAGGAGGGTACACTCCACGATCCAAGAGTTTCGATACATAAACTATCACAAAGTCTAGATTTGATGCATTTAGAAGTTTAGTCTTGTCAAAAGGAACTCAACGCAACAGATGACGCGTCAATCAGACACACGGTCTGAGAGATATAGGCTTTTCTGTCCCAGGGGCCCGTTTAGAAATATTCTCATTTCTAACCCGGATGAAATCCAAAATAATCCGAAACTCACTTAACGTATTGCAAAAGGACCATCTTGTCGAAAGAGTCCTACTTCCGTAGATAGCGCATCGATCGGACGCACGGTCTTTAAGTTAACCCCATTTAAGTGATTAACAGGCCCGACCCGTTTAGCCCAGTTGGTCGACGGGTCGGGTAGACCCAATTTTAAGGGTTCGACCCAACATGGGTGTCAGAACGGTCCGAAGAGAATACTCAAGTTGGCCTGAAGGGATGCGGCCCAAGTCTGTGTGTTGGCATGCAATAAAGAGGGATAGAGGGAGAGTTACTTAATTAAAGGGAGTTAACAAGTTTTAAAGGGGGAGTTTATGAGAGTTATGGAAATGTGAAGGGCTGGGGATCGTGTGGGCCCCACCTCACATTTATCTTTACATGGGTAGTTATGATGTTAGTGGATCCTACCCTAACTTACACATGTAGGTTATAACCACTTAAGATATAAAAAGAAAATTGTTCCACAATTTTATTCACCTCTCAATTAATCCACCAAAATTAACTTCTTCTCCCGTGCAAACGCATCTTTGGTAAAGGTCCTCTTAAGAAATTACTAGTATTGTGAGTTCACCGGTGCCCTCAGATTTCAATTCTGAGCACTGGTTCTGAAGATATAAAAATTCCGCTCGTTCGTTTACTGAACGTACCCGAGCTAAACTTCGGAAATTGATTCTGGGAAAGCCGGGCCCCATAATCAAGTGCCTTCAGAAGCCATAGACTCGTAAAATTAAAAACTATTTAAGAAAAAAATTTCCTTGAAATTTATGGGTATTTACAGTATATTTTTTTTAAAAAAATAATCATTCCATTTTTTTGGTTTTATCCATATATTTATATAATTTGAACTAACTCAATACTTGCTCCTTTTTTATTTGTTTCAAAAAAAAAATACTGATAAAGAAGTTAGATAAGTCACTATTATGGGAACATAGATTACCAATGATATCGAGGCATGTCAGAGTCAATATATATGGTTGAGTATTCAAATATATTTAGAATAGATATGAGAATTTCTATGAAATTATTCAAAAATAGGGAGGTAATTCCTGTATGATTTTGGGCCACTAAGTTATATACCCATCCCTACAACTGATCCATGTGAGAACTACCAACACATATGATCAACCGTCACCATGATCTTGATATTTAAATTGTGTCCATATCCAGTCAATTTGTTGAGGAGGTTAGTCACTAATATGCATATACACTTCTATTTACCCATCTTACCTAAGAATAAGGTGTTCTATATCTAGAGCTAGTGGTTCATAACTACTCCCCTATTCTATAGATTTCTATAGATTAATGGATACAATGGGGGTAGACCTATCAAGATATATTCCCCAGAGGTTTATTTGGAATGGATGGGGATTGGAATTTATGTGTGCATTGATTTTTTGAAAAAATTTGAATAAAATTTGAAGGAAGTAAGGCTTTAGGAATTTATTTGTATGCTAAATTAATTCTCCCAACACAATAAGAATATCGTGATGGACTTAAATATTGAAAGGATCATAGAAATGGTAACATTTTTCCTAATGAAGATAGATATTAGGATAATCCTATAGGAATAGAATATTATTAGTATGGTTTCAATTGTAATTGATATTTAGGAAAAGTTCAACCCTCTTAATTTTCTATGTGATGATACATAAAAGGATTCAGGGACCACAAGGGATATACTCTAGATAAATTGGTAGATCATGGAACAAAATAATCCAAACATAAGTTATTTTTCCCTTCTCAACATGGTCATAGCACTTCATATATAGAATTGTTTCAGATACATAGAAAAGGAGGACCGAATGATTCCTGGCCCACAGGACTCAGGGGATTCCATTTTCCATTTGGCCAATTCTAGAAGAAGATATAGTTACCGATTGGTGTTGGGATGTAATCATATAGGTTAACCCACTCGTATTCATGGTAGCCTTCATGGAGATTTTCATGAATCTATAAGTATTGTATTTGTGTGATTCACACAATTGGTTAAGGTTCAAGACATACATATTGGTGGATAAGTTGGTGATCATCATGGTGATCAACTTTGAAGTTCCAATGTTGGAGATGTTTTTCCATCATTATTGAAAAATAAATAAGGGGGTGTGGCTATTAAAGTTTATTGGATTCTATTATGTGATTTTGGGATATATTATAGATCACATGGGGGTATGTATGTTTATAAACAAAAACATGATCGCGATCATGTTTTAAACCTTTTATGTAGTTTTTTTAGAGTAAAGAAACTCATTCTAAAATAATAATACATGTGAATCAATATAAATTACTATAATCAATTATTCATTATTTCATATAGAAACCTATGAATAAAAATAAAGAATAAATCTATGTACACAATATAATGGTATGTGCTCTCAATCACAGTTATAGAAGGTTTATTAGCTATTAGGATAGATAGATAATCCATCCATGAGTTGTACTCCCCTACTAATTCATTAAATAGTTATGTGATTATAGAAAAGAAGTTTTATGCATCACCATGATGTTTCTAGGTTGAGTTACATCCCATGGATTCATTCCAAATTTAGTTAATGATCATTTAAGAATAGGATATCATGGTAGTAAAATTCCCGCCAAACAAAGATATCATTAGGATTTTGATGTTTTATACATAGAGTTATATTTTTTCATATCTCGATGAGTTGGTTCCTTGGATTAGGGGTTAATAAGTTGTAGAAGGTGAATAAGAACCATAATGACTGGTAGAGATGGGGATACCCTAATAGTGGCCCAAAACATGGAATCCGCAAATGAAACAAATTATCGGGTAGTGGTTGAGGCACTAGGACACATATCATGTTATGTAATGGGTGCTTAATTTTTCACATATCCCCACAAATTCTTAGTTTCTATAAACTTGGGATGAGTGATACTCTAGGAAAAGAACTTCATACCTCAATAAAATCTAATATTTCTTCATAATAGAAGTGTTTATCCTTAAATAAATAGGATAGTTATTTTCATTGATAAACATATAATATGATTATAATCATGTTTAGGTGAAGGATTATGTAAATTATTTTTATGTTATAGGTTAGGTAGTGGGGGGTTAGGCCATTTATTCATATCGAGCTCTTAAATTGATAGATATTAATTTGGATTTTGATATCGGCCATGATGATTATGAAGATGGTGATGAAAATAATTAGTATTCCTTAGTGGTTAAATATTCCACTAAATAAGGAGAGACTAACCAATGTTCCTATTGAAATGTGTTTTTATTGATATATTCAATTATAAATGATTCCATATTAGAATTTCGAATGCATTCTGTATGTATGGGTGTCTGCATTTGAGAATGATTTGGAATTAGTTTCATTTAGTAGAGGGGAATTAATTTGAACCTATTATCAGAAAAATATGTTGACAGTGTTAACCTATTATGTTATGAGTTATAAACTTAGTAAAAATCTCTAAAGGTGTTAAAAAGGCTCATTGGATAACTTATTGGATCCCTATAGCTTGTCGATGAGTTGATGGGTTTATTTTAAAATAGGGTGAGCCTAATAATTTTACCAATGCACCATTGTTAACATCCATATAAATATTTTCATTTACCACTCACACATGGTGGATCCCAAAGTGGGGTGTTCCCTCCATAATCAATATTAATGTGTCTATATCATTAAGGAACTATTTAGACTTCTGTGTAAAAAGTTGGGAGGGTTAGAGTAGGGTTATGAATCTTCTACAGTAAATTATTCATGTCATTCATATTTAGGAATGCTCTCATCATTTTAGTCAGTTTTACCCAATTTCTTGGATTTTATTCTATGTATTTTTTTCATTAAATTCAGGAAAAACTAGAAGATGGTTTCAAAAAACAAGTCTCAACTAGAACTAATGTAGGAAGTCCCATGAATTTATCCCATAGTCTTACCTCTTTTCTGAGAGTATTCATAGTGTGATCAGGCTGATTATTTCATGTTTTTAGATTGGTTAAATTAATTTTTAAAATTGAGTCACCTTAGTAAAATTCAACTTCATAACATGTCTTTAACCTTATAAATATAATCCACTATGATTTTAAAATGTAACTATTTTGACCTTATTATTTTCATATTAGACGGTATGTTTAGGTTTATAAAAATTTATTGAATAGTGTAATGAAAAACTAAATTTTAAATTGTTAGAATGGAATACTATAATTATCTTGTGGTTATGAAATTGTATTTCACATGAATCGGTATTATAAATGTAATTTTAAATTATAAGGATAAACGTGTTTGTAAATTTATGTGACTTTTTAAATGGGATTGTGTTTTAAATATTAAATGACCTATGGTAATGGTTTTGTTAATTATTTATAATACACAATGTTTAGAAAAAATTATCTGATGGAATGGGATATGTAGAATAATTTTTTTTAGTAATGGGTTGACATGGTCTATCAAGAGGACCAAGGTTTTTTATTCATGATTTATTTTTGTTTGATAAAAATGTATTTCTCTGTAAAAAAATATTATAAAATGAGAATTTCATGATGTGATGGTTAGAAGGAATTACATGGTAGGATTCCATAGAGTCTTTATATACCTAGACATGTGGGGGATACCATGATCTAATATTGTATTTCACCAAGGGACTCACATGAATATCATGGTGTCATTACACCCATAGATTCCTAGAGGTCCAATGCTATTGAATTTTTATATGAGGTCATTTAATTTCACATAAATTCATTATCATGAATGTATTGGGTTGGATACCCCTTGTCTTTAGTTGATGTTTATATTTATTGAACTCAATTGATTAATTTTATTGATTCTTGTAAAGTACCTTGGTGAATGTCATTAGATGAGCTCCCTATATTGTTCTTGGTTATCATAAGTGTAATTCCTCTAGCATAAGATGGGGATTCTGATCAGAATATTATTCTGGATGTTTCATATGGTTAAATGAGTTTAGAATGGTAGTTTTGTTTAGAGAAATTACAAGATTTTACCCTCCCTTGGATCCCCTAATGTTACGGTTGAGAGGGAATGCCCAGTAGAGCCATTTGGGTTCCCTTGAGTCTTTACAACTATTATTTTTTGGGTAGTATACATCGAAACCCATCAAGACGTAATGTATGGAATGATATGAGATATATTATTTAAGGTTGACGTAGGTAAATATCAATTTTCAGCGTCACCAAGGATCCAATAAATTGATTATTATTTTACTATTTTACCTATATTGTTAAATTATTAGCTACAAATTTTTGAAATTTTTATACAGTATCCATGTTATATTTATTAATCTTGCACACATTATTTTATGGACTAGTTACTATATAGAATCTATTGGTTTTGGAATACTAATTATTTCTCACACCCTACAATGAAATACCCAACACATTTTTACCCAATAAGACAAATATCTATGGAATGTTTAGTTCTGGGAAAGCACGTGATAATATTGATTTCCTAGTTGTTAGGTTAGGGCTTGGGACTTGGGACTATGAATGACATGAGATTGATATGGGGTTGAGATTTTTTTCTGTTTTATTTTTCTGTTTTATTCCATTAACATGATCCACTCATAGTGGATCGATTGTGGAATGTATTTAATTTCTCATTATTGATGAATTTTATATACTTAAATTACATTTTTTCCTACATGAATTATCAAAAATAATTATTTGGGATATATTATATGACTGCTCTAACTTCTTCTATTTGGATACACTAGTATTTGAAAATAGTCTCCCCATAAAAACACCTTATAAATTCATTTCTCATTGGTTTACTCTATAATACATGGAGTGGTGTATGAGGCCATGTTGCTAACCATCATGGAGTACTATTTTATAGTTCCTAGAAAGATGTGTGGAAAATAGTATCAGTTGTCTTTTATTTTTTTCTTATTACTTAGAAATGGTATATATGATACTAGGAAGGTGTTAGAATATGGTAATGAGTTCATTACTATGATTTATTAATCCATACATAGGGGAAACCCCCATGTTTGGATGGTAGATTTTGTTCTAGGATTTCTCTTGTATTGTTATATCTAATTTTCTCCTTGAGTGAGGCACTTGCTTCATGATGTTATGGTCTTATGTGATTTTATATCTTGTCTCAGTATGGAATGATAATTTTTGTGTGTTCATGCATCATTTTTGGAATATAGGGATTCATTTGACATTTATAATTCTCGGGATATGAATTTTAGATTTTAATTTTATACTACTAGTGATTTTGATTATCTCGTGGTTGTATTTTTTCCTAAATATATCATTTGGATTAATATCTTCCTATGATCTATATATTGACTGATAATATAAGGGTCAATATTTATATGATATTTAGTGTCCTATATGGTGTTTTATGTATACATCTATTGTATAATCATACTTGAAAAATTCCTAGGGTGTTCTATTGAGGCCTACATAGATATGATGGATTGATGATGGTCTAATAATATAATAGTCCAGTAAGAATCCTATAAATATTTTTTCTCATATCATGTGAATAAATATATATTTAACTAGTCTGTAGAACATATATTTTTTTAGATTCAAGATATATTAAATATTTCAATTCAATAAAAATGCACATGAATCATTATATTATGTTATTGGTTAAATTGTGTGCCAGTAAGAAACCTATAGAGCATAATCTTATATAGCATGTGAATAACACCATATTTAGTCAATAATTGGGAGGTGTTAATTTTTTTAAAAATATTGGATGTTTATGTGGGAATATTTTTTTAAAACATAGTGAGCTCACTTGATAATGTGAACATTACGACTAATAGAAATCGTGGTTCTTTAGAAAATGATATATTTTTTAAAATGGGTTTTGGGTTAATAAATTGTTATTATGTAATGTATTATGTGATTTCCTTCATAAAATTTATTTTATATTCTATTAAACTATCCTTGGGATTTGAACGTATTGAAATGATTACTTTTTTGTAGTGTTAATTTTATTGTGTTGACAATTAAGTGGAAGATGAGACTTAGATGCCTTATTTGTCTAGAGTGACCTGGTTTATGGGTAGTGAGACTACTATGAGGTCTTGATTTTTTGTGTTCCCATATTATGGATATTTTATATGTGTATTGATGACCCTATTATTGTTAGGAGGTGATATAGGGATAGCCGAGTTTG
Source organism: Viscum album (assembly GCA_963277665.1). Lineage (NCBI taxonomy): Eukaryota > Viridiplantae > Streptophyta > Magnoliopsida > Santalales > Viscaceae > Viscum > Viscum album. The sequence goes on from OY728147.1 coordinate 1,827,880,182, forward strand.
TAAGGATCCAATGTTAGAGGTTTGACATGTGAGATATCTTGTGACCTTGGGATAGGGAAGAGTGTTATACCTTGAGTGGAGACCATTGAGGGGATTGGATTATGGGATTGGTTATAGGACCTAATGATAGTTTTGGGAAGCATAGTTTTAGTATTTTGATGTCATGTGAACTTCATGGGAACCTCATAATATATGAATACGGGATATTTTGAATTTTCTTAGAGTGGTAGAGATTGGGTTAATTATTGGATTATGTTATTGATCCATGTTTGTTGTATCCATTTTTTGGTTTGTTTGAATTATATTAATTGATGACCAAGGGCCTTATGTATATTCCATATTTTAAATAGAAGGATTGTTTGTATGCCATACCATGGGTGTTATTGAATCACTTCTGTGTACATGGTGGCGGTGTAGGCAAGTGATTTGTGGTTCAAGAAGAAAAACATGGGATGGTGAGTGGTAAACTTCTTGGATTGATATATAAAAGGTGTTAGTTTTATTATAATAGGTTATATTAGTTTAATTTAGTCAGTATAAGTGAAATTTTGAGAGCATGCTACATTCTTTAGATTGGAATTAGAGTCTAAGTCCATTGATACTTGAGTTATGGGTAATCATTCAGGTTCTATAAGTTGTTCATAGTGTGTCATATAGCCTATGAATTTCAATGATATCTGATGGTGAAAGAGACTTAATCACTTTTTTGAGAACATTAAATGTATTTTTAGGGCTTAGATCAGTGTACATGGTGTATTTCTAGGTGTAAATGATATAAAAAGAATTGTGTTTAATGGTTTAAACCTCAAAATCATTTGGGGTTCTTGTGCTTGGTATCAAGTTGGGTGTATAGGGTTGGATTCACTGATTACCTTGACAATTTGACATCATGAATTGTTCTAGTAAATTGGTGAGAGTGGGGATAGATGCTTTCTTTATTGAAATGACTATAGATTGTGATTAGTCATGTGATAGGCCTCATTACGTGTGAAGTTCTAGATTTTGGAGAGGAGTAACTATGGTAATTTCAAAATATTATGGATGAACTATACATGATAATGGTCTATTTTTTATACATTCATTCCTAGTTTGGAAATGATATGACTCATATGAGTATGATTTAGGATATGTTATATGGTAGTGCATCAGAGTGTGCGCCTATTTTGGTTTTATGGATTAAGGTAGTGCATGTGTTTTAGCATTGTTCCTACAAATACTTTGGTCATAGACCCGCCATGTACAAACCTACGGATGATGAACTAGAGGAAAAATTGTGGTATTAGATTCCCATGATTTGTAAGTAAAAGGAAGTAATCATCAGTTTAGAGGGTCCGTGTTGGTTTGGGTAAAGTTTTTTTGACATGGTCAATAAGAGAGATCAATCATGGTTAATTTTTTATAGAACATTGGTGTGGTTTAAGAGGAGTGTCACACATATGGTATGTAGAATACCCATTAAGGCTGATGATTGGAGAGAATTTGAAGGAGGTATTTGTGATGGGGAGTCCACCATAAACTATATAGAATGTGACCCTCACTTTGAAAGGGTCTTGGTGATGACCAAGGATGATGTTACATGATCTGAAAGCAGATAATATTTTATGGTTGGAGTATCTATTGGGTATGAGTGATACTTTCTACATATGAACATATTAATTTTCATTAAAAGAAATGTGGTTTTTGAGATAGGGTTTCTTACTAAATAAAATTATGATAAATAAACTCCTTTGGTGTGGATCATTTCTTCAGTGTTGGTCATGTAACTCTCATGAGATAAGGGTCGATTTCATGAGGTATTGGTATTCAAATAGTAATGATGAATCTAGATGTCAGTGTGAATGTGAATTCAATGTAACTAGAATTCCTTGAGGAATGTTATAGGATAATCTCATTTTGTTTCTAGATGTGGTCTAAGTATTTACTGACTGAAAATTATATTTTTATTTGATTTTTGAAAACCTCTTTTTGGGTGAGCGGAAATCGGGCCATAAAATAGATTACCAGATCACCAAAATCAAAAGACAGTAAAGAATAAATACACTTTTGATACAAAATATAAAATCGCATAGGATTCCTCGGGACATAGATCCTCAGTCAGCAAGCCTCCTTGATCCACGCCCCCGACATCGACCCACCTTGTCTATATCTTCTTCACCTTCGTCACACATCACTAGCGAGAACCCACCAACCATCACTGCCACATCTTTAAGCATCAAAACCTTCACCCACTTCATCAAAATTCAAAATTCAAAATATAACTTAGATACAGATCCCGCCTATGTCTCGCATACTCATTCGCGTCGAGGCCAATAAACACCGTGATTCTTAGTATGGATGGAAACATGATTCAATAATGTCTTGATGTGGTGGTATGTTGGTTATTAGGTGAGATCAGAGGTAATATTAAAGGTGATACGTTTTTTTACTATGGAGACACATAGATGGAAGAGTTAGAACTCATTGTATCTAGATGATCATGTGATACCACCAGTGATAATGGAATTGTTATCCAAAAATTAAAAGGCATGTCAATAAAAGAAGTTGATAATCCATGAAATTGGTTGGCCTGAGGGGATTTGACTGATGATCATGTGGGTTTTTAGGATGCAATGAGATGATAGGTGGACATACCATTTTGTATTAGATATAATGGGGAAGTTTTATATTTTTCCAAGTATTTTCAAGGAAGATATGGTGGTTTTGATTTTTTTGGATGGTAGAGGAATGTACAATTATTATTCGACACTCAAAGTGAGATTCATTACTGATTCTCCCATGCATGTTCATATAGTGCATTGGGAACAATGAGAAGGAGGTCAGTGGGCTATTGAGAATGGGCTTTGATAGGAACATTCCAACAATGGGAGGTTATGAGGTTCAAAATAATCCACAGGAATTATTTCATACGTTAGGGAGCACCATAGGCTAGGAAAATTTGCTGGATAACTAGACATGGGTTCCTCCTTGGTGGATAAATTCCATATAGCATAATATATAACAATGATAAGTGGTATTACTGTTAGATCAGGAATGGTAACATTTTATTCTTGTGTTTAATATTTTTTGGGGAATTAATTGGGTTTTCATAGATGGAAATAACCATCTAGAATGAAACTAATGATGAAAATGGGTTGGTTGATGCTTTTAAATCGATATAAGGACTTCTCAGGGATATGAATAGTTATGTTGATGAGTTTGTAATACCCAAATTTCATATAAGAATTATAATTTGAGAAGCAGTTTCCCTTTTTCATTTAGTAGAGGGGTTTTTCAATGATATTCATAATGATGTTATCAATGTTTGAACCTCATAAAGGAGTAGTTTTTAAATTTTTTGGAAGATAAATGGGTGAATATAAGGTTGTGGTAGTGAATTGGAATTTTGGGGAGAGGAGTAGGGGCTTCATCTTGTTACTACATCCCCGCCGACTAGGCAGTTCGAGCCTAATAGATATCCAATTATCTCCAAAGGAGATTTTAAAATAGTGGAAACTTTATAATTTTACCAGGAAACCCTTTAACATCCCACTCATGATTTTTCTTCCCTACTTTCCAATAGTAGTGCCCAGAATGGGGGTTTTCCTCATTTATCCATTATAATGGATCTCTAATATCCAATGTATTTATTTAATTACATGTGAAACATTGGAAATTTATTGGTAGGATTACAAATCATCCTTACTCTTTTCTTTATAAAATCCACTATAAAAAACATCCCATCATTTTAGACTAACGTGAACTACTTCTTGATTTTTGGCCTTATTCTTCATTTTATTCTAATTAATGCCCAACATAAATATGGTTTTATATTTATAGACTCAAATAGAACTAATTTATGTTTTCCTGGTATTTTTACCATAATTATACCTTGTTTTTTGAGTGTATTATTAGTGTAATAAAGCTAATCATGTCATAGTTTGACCCGAATTTAATTAAGTTTTTTTTGTGAGTTTCTATAGTCAAATACCTCTATTTAATATAATTTTATCCATTGAAAGATAATATTTAATGGATATATTAGGTAATTAGTTTGACCTTGGAATTATCTTGTTAAAGGATATGTTTATGCTTATAAAAATTAATTTGAATAGGTTAAATGGAAACTCGTGTTAGAATTGGTTAGAATGGAATTATAGATTGATTAGATCTTTGTGACATGGTTTTTAACAATAATAAATATATTTAATTGAATTGGTAATTATATGGATAAATATGTTTGTAAATTTATGATACCTTGTAAGATGGTAATGTATTTTAAAGAAAACATGGATTACTCTAATGGGTGTTGTAATAAATTAAAATGGAAAAAAGTTAATTAATTTTTGTGATGGAATGGGATTTATATAAAATATTTTTTGGTTGGAAATGGGTTGAAATAGTCCATGAAGAGGTCCTTGGAGTTTATTCATGATTTTTTCATTTTGGTTAAAAATTTACTACCTAGTAATAATGTATTTTAAAATGAATATTTTTTGTCGTGATGATGAGTAGAAATTACATTGGAGGATTCCTCAGAGTTTTTATTGGCCTAGAAATGTGTTGGATCCCATTAGAAAGAATTTTATTCCACATAGAATATCTAATTAATTAAATTTTTTAATTGAACCATTGAATTATTGGAGGTCCAATACTATGGAATGATTTGATAAGGTAATTAGATTTCCCTTAGATTCATTTTAATGAATTCCTTATGGAATATCCACTATATAATAAAACTTTTCAATATTTTTCAAATTCCATAGATTCATGTTATGAAATCTAGAATGGTAACTTGGTGAATTTCATGACATGTGCTCTACAGATTTATCCTAGAAAATCTGAGTGGAACTCAACTATAAGAAGGGGTTTCCCATCAAGTTGTAATTATAAATGTTAATGATATTTTTTATGTCTATACTAGTACTTTAGATTACTGAAATTCGTAGGGTTTCCCCTCCCTAGAATTCGCTATGAATTGTTTTGAGAGATAATTCCAAGTGGGGCCACATGGGTTCCCTCAATATATTTTGATCATGGTTTCCTTTGTAGAATACCATATAGCGTATCGATCCTTGATTTATATCATGATCAAAGACAAATTCTAAATGCCTGAGAAGTAAAAACTGACATTGGGTGCCATCATAGAGAATAGGAATCAGTGATTTTGTTACTACATTTCATAAATTTTAAAGTAAATCATTTCTAAACTATTGTATTTTCAAATAGTAAAAATGATATTTTTATCAATCCTTCCAAAATTATTTAATTGAATATTTATTTTAGGGATTCCATTTGTGGTGAAAAACAGATATCTCATAACAACCTTCTTGGACCTCTATGTATTTTGGGTACATGAGGCAACAACTATCTCTAGCATGTTCAATTCTAGGTGGGACCCGATTATTTTAATTACGTGATTTCTATGAACAATATTGGAAGTCGGGACTAGGAATATCTTAGGGATGAGTTGGGGTTGAGCATTAGTTTGGTTTTATTTTTCTAATTTCTTATTTTTATGTGATTCACCTTCAGTTTTTATTTTTATAAATCCATATAAATAACATCAATAGTCATAATCCTATGTCTTTAGGTTTAGTTGCAATAACTCAGGCATAATTCTGCTTTATGCATTAGATCTAGCACAACTTTTATCATCCGATGAGTTAAAAAAATATCATAGTCTACCCATATATATAGAAAATGTTCTCTAGGTAAAGATTAAAAAAAGATTCAATGTTCCCCATTTATCTTTGATTCGTAACGGTCCCTTATAAATTTACAGAAAATGACTCATATATATTTTCAAGGATGAATCTATATACTATCATCAATGTGAGATGAGATGAGGTTAAAAACCACAAAGAAATCATCGATAAAAAAATTTCCATGATCAAAATACTTAAAAATGTAATTTCTATTTGAATTAAACCACCACTCGCAAGGTTTATTAAGTACATGAGGAAATTTCTCATCTGAAATTATATTGCACTACTCCGTGGTCAGACTTGTTGTGGTATGGGATAAAATGAATTTGTAAGGATAAATATTTATGAATAGAAGGTAATAATATTTCATTTTCCTAGAAAAAATCATATGGAAATAAGAATTTTCATATACCTTATACTCTCTTCAAATAACCAAACAACACTGGTTACTAATATGAAAATTCCATCTTTTAACCCATAAGTTCTTGTTCCTTTGAATCACCACCATCATATATTTGATATTCACCCTAAATATTAGTGTTGTCCTTATAAAACTAGTCTTCTTTATTTTATTTTCATCCTAGGTAATTGTTTATCCAATCCTTTTTAGTGGGATATGTCTCCATGTGTTTTATCAAGTGATATAAGTTCTTACAGCCTTTATGTTTTTCCTTTTGTGTAGAATATAGCTCCTTTATTCTCAATTTACTTTTTCTCCTTATTCTTCCTTTGGGTTTGAATTCCTCTACCACACATTCTATATAAATTTTCCACTAAAAATTGATTTAAGACATCATCACCTTACTCAATCACATATAAGCCTTTTACATCAGTGTTTTCCTTCACTAGTAGAGGTTATTGGATTCCAATATCCACCTCTAAAGATCCATCTCTATATGATGTCTCCATATTCCATTCCCCTCTTTCAATAACCATAACTTTAACTCACAGAACTTCAGAGAGGTTGAAAAAATTTAGGGTTATAGTGGTCCTTATAGAACTCATCTAGTTCATAACATTCATCTAGTCTCATTTTAGGTTTGGTTTAGCATTTATTGATCTTCCATGGGAAATCAAATAAAATGTCATTGCCTCACTTTATTCCTTTAGAAGCACCTCATGCATAGAATAACCTCCTATTCCCACTACCAATTCATAATATGTAGATTGTGGGATTAAATATATTTTCTTCAATGAACATGTTACATGAAACCCCTCAATCCTCACTAACCCTAAATACATTTACCAAATTTAGACCAAATCCTTCTTACTATCACTAGAAACGTATTCCTAAACCCTTTCACATTGACCTATTCTATTACCCTAACTATAAAAAATATTTTATAAATGGTTCTTGAGATCACATTGAAACACAAAAATAAAATGACATAGTTACTTGCAATAAGAATAGGAATCATACCACTTTGTGAAGATGAACTTTCTACTATAGAAAAACTCTTCCACAAACAGAGTTCAAACATATTTGTTTGGCAGTATTCCAATATATACTTTGACAAAAATTCATCAGGATATAGGGTGAAATAGAAAACAAGTTCTATTATAGGCACCTAAAAATTATCCAACCATATTCCATAACATTTTAATTATTAAGTGATTCTAAAATGGTGAGGAATTTTAAGAAAACTAACACATAGTTTTGTGGTCATTGAGTCACATTTAATATCGGGATCATTAGATAATCTAAATAAGTAGAAGCAGGATATATTACATATTCATGGAGCTCTTGTCTAGGTCATGATTAAATCATTCTCCAATGAAATGAAAATTATTATGTTCATATTATCAATAAGTGAAATAGTCAATCACTATTGTAAGCCTAATGATTTGAAAGGAGACCTATCAGACTAGTTTACTAATGTAAAATGTCATTAGAAGTATTCCTCCAATGTTAGATTCTAAAGGGAAAAAATCTTCTATGAAATCCAATGTTGAAAGAGTGTGTTATGGGTATCCATAAAATAATTTAGGGTTGGTCATATTATTAGGAGAGGGAGGAAAACATAAGGGTTAGATAAAGGAAAAAAGGAATGATGTTAATCCCCTATAAATGAAGATGGCATTCCCTCCCACTTAAAAGAAGGAGGGACCAAATTTTAAAACATTACCTCCATGGTCATAAAAGAGTACCCAGTATTATATAATCTACCAATGGAGGGTCAGTTAGAGAAAATTTGGAATTACTCATTATTTTAGATTTTCTGATACTATTGTTAATTTTAGAACTACCTTTCTTATCTATGATTACTATTTATTGTGACTTATATTACTGCTCTTTATTATACATTTTTGATACTCTATTTTATAGGTACAGTCTTCCCACTATACCACCATAGACCCATGATGCTTGTCCAAAACCTCTACCATAAAAGGAGGTGAACATAAGCCATTTGTCATAACAGATTGGTGAAATGGTTTAGTTCATCACAAGGAGGGCATGTAAAATTATCACAGACTTTTTCTGACTTTATTATTATTAATATGGATAAGTTTAATCTACTATTATGTCTATATAATATTCACCAGTTTAATGTACCTTGGGATGATGGCTAACAACAGTAGAAGGGTAGAAGAAGATCCTTCTCCTACCAATATGATATAGTGGAATTTTCCGGTCCCACAAACTATTTGATTATTATTTTAAACACAATTAGATGTTCCCTATAGAATTTTTCCTTCAAAAAAGATCATTTAGAGAGATCCATGATTTTTTTGAAGATTATCTTTATCACATGTCGTGTCAATAAATATTTTCACATTCTCATTGATTTTTTAGAAATTTTTTCAAGGTTAATGTGTTCATGAATGTGTGATACCAAAGAGCACTGAGTCTCTAAAAAAGGAAAAACATCCACTGTGGAAATAATTGGTGGAGATCATATGAGGACAGAGTCATGTATCAACTTGAATATTCTAGATAATGTATTATCTTACTCAAGATCAATAGAATAACTCATGGATATCAAAAACCTGTTTGACCCTCTGGAGTTTTTCTCCACTATATTCCGTGAACCCATAATTAAAGGTGTGTTATTTTTACTCTTTCACTATATTTATCATCTAAACTAATGAAATTATATTTTATATTAGTTCATCATGGGTCCATTCATGATGTGTTTTGTTAATACATACCCATCTCAATCATATCTCTCCAATAGATGGTGTGGTGGCATTAGTTGTGTAAAAGGTGAACCAAAGTACCATGGATGGAATACTATAACAAAATATCCGATAGATATAGGTAGGAAAAGTTTTCGATGCATATTAAGAGTCCCTAGTAAATATTTTAAAAGAAATAATGATAATAATATATGACCCTTATATTTTATATTATGGTAGAGTTAATGGTTGATGTAGTTATTGCCCCCAATGAATGAACTACTCTATTTTCAACTCAGTCAAGAGATATTGAGGGTACTAATTTTTACCATGGAAACATGAGAGGCCATTACATAAATATATAATTTGATGAAATATATTGGGGGATGAAAATTACTAGTGTCAACTAACTTCTAAGATATACAGTCCATAACCTCTCAATGTGACTTGTTTTTGCACTATTTTTCATTCCCTACAAAGGAATTTGACTAATACCCATGTTATGAATCACTCTAACATAGGATAAAATAGCTGGTATGGGGAAATATATGGAAGTTAGTATGTGAGAACCCCACTTGGGATCTCAATGTAAAACTACTTTACATTCAAATCATGTTCCATGTAGGGTTAGGGGGAATGGCTATTGAGTAAAACAAGAATCTATGAAGGATGTGATTATCACTGGGAATAAATATTGATCACCCTTGTAAATTCTTTAATCCATAGAATCTATGACATTTTCAATAATTCTTAGGACCAACAAATTTCATGAATAATAAAATAGTTAAACGGTGGAATAATGATGAGTGATCATGTCATTTAAGGAAAAACCTAATGAACTAACATTGTAAAGAGATGACCAATAGTAAGAATGTAGTATAAGAATAGAAGATAAAGGATGAGATATAAAATAATGTTGGGATAAATGATTTTATAAGGGTATAGTAACTATGTATTGATGAAAATACATAATCCTCAGGGTTGGATGAAGTATGTTTAGCATTTAGTGTATTAGAGAAATCAATGATCAAAATCCTAGAGTCAATTGAGTGAAACATATTAAATTATCCAAATTTATTATTGTTTTTTATACCATAGAGAGAGACTCAAGATTCAATACGAACCTATCCTTTTTTAATCAGTGATTGTAAAAAAATACTTATCGTACTATAATCAATTTTATATAAATTATGTTTTTGACAATCAATTCATGATAATCAATGGAAAATAAAAACAATATTAATATAATAATAATAATTAAATTCATTTGAGCATTAGATATAAATTGATTTATATAATTTTGATCTCATAATACTTAATTCAATGATAATGAGGCAATTAATAATCATTTATAAGAAACATGTCTCAAGATGGATATAAGAAAGCATGAGGTTAGGATTATTTCCCTAGAACATACTCACTTTGTAATTTTGATTACATATATATTTAAATAAATAAATGTTAATAAAAATCCTATCACATGATGAGTGTTCTTCTATGTAACATTAATTTTTTAATGTCATTAGAATGTTTTTTGAATCAAAATGTTTTAGTAGTTCCCCAATATAATGATAGCTTTAAATTGTTATGAAAATATTAATAAACATATATACCATGATCTAGATGAAATTTCAAAATAGGATATATATGGCGAATGGATATCATGCAATATAGGTTCATCGAATACTCAAAATTCTTCTCATAAATTTCTCACTTTGTGATCCTTAATAAAAGAGGTTATATGGAAGTACTCTATGACATTAATTTCATATGTTATATGTCATATTAGATATTCCTATATTAAAACATGTGTATTGTTTCATAGACATGATATTATTATCAATAAACATCATGAATTTTGTATTTTGATGTTTTAATGAAACCAATAATGATATATTCTTATAGTGTGGTATGATATATTGGGTCCATTATAAGTTGTATGGAATTAATTGAATAAGTTCAGATTAAATTTTTCCCTATTGAGTAATTGGTGAAACACCCCATGATTTTAAAATATGTTATTTTTTAAAATATGTTTTATCTCTTTGAAAACATACAATGCATGAAACCCCATGATTTTAAAATAACACTATGTTCGATAGATTATTTTACACATAACATCGTGCTAAAAAACTATTAAAATATTATTAATTAACTATAAAGGTTATCAACTAGAGGCTGGAATGGAGTGAATGAATGAGAATAAATAATTTCAGAAAATATAGTTTACATATCTTTATAAAATGAATTAATTTGTTATCAATTAATTAGAAATTAAAATTAAATAAAATTGAACTTAAAGGATGTGTTTTTAGAAATAACTATTTTTAAGTCCACAACGGTATTTAACATAATAAATTCAATAAATAACTATTAGTGAAAAATATAAAATAAATGTATATGTTATATATTCAATAAAATAATATTAAGTTCATCTAATATGTTTTGTAGCTTATGATACGAATAAATCCAATTTAATCATAAAAACTATATTTATTTCAAATCTAGTTTTTCCACCTTTTGATGGAACACCTATTTAAAATCTAAATTTTGACACTTTTATAATTTTAATTTAAAAAAATTATTTATCAAATAGGAATATAGATATTATCTTAGGGTGAATGTTTTGTATTTTTTTGAGAAAAATCATTTTTTGATTGGTACGGAAAAATATAGAATTTGACTTTATAAATGTTGTTCATCTAATATATTTCTAGAGTTAAATTATATTTTAAATTGGTTTGAAGAAATAATTAGTTTAATAATATATCATTACAATTCTTTTTTTATTGAAATCAATTTGATCTTTAAATTTGATATAAAAAATTTCCAAATTTTGAACTGTTCACTTTAAAAACTTTCTTTTTCATTGTCTCTGCGTGATTAATTTTTAATCAAAATTTTCAATTTATCTAAATAGAATTTAGTTAAATGGATTACATATTTGGATTAAAAAGGTCCAAGTTATGTTTTATGTTCAATTTAATTATTAACTATAAAAATTATTCCATGGTAAAAAAAAATTATTTACCATAGTATTGGTAAAAAATGAAACATGTTAATGTTAAAAAGGATAAAGCTTAAAATATAAAGAAATAATATGTTTAATTATTAGTTGAGGTATTTATAGACCCTAAAAATCCTTTAAAATATTATTTTCAACAAAATTTCATCATAAGTAATTCCACCTCAATGTGAATGACTTTAAATATCAAATAATCATTATTTTAATCACTTAAAGCCACTTATCCTCATGTATATATACCACCCCTCACCACCCCATTTCAAAAAACAACCCTTGATGCTGGTAAAATTTCTTCAAAAATATTTTCTCTAAACGTTCCATACATTCTAGATCTTTTGGTCTCACCAAAAGACCAAATACAAGGTCCTCTAGGGTCTCTCGAGGAGGTGATATTTTAGAGTTAATTTTCTCAAAACAAACCTATTATATTCTTTTCATCACTGAATTTCTAATCATATATTTCATCCATAAAGGAATAATAATTACCCAATCATGTACATACTTTAATATTATTTTTTGAATTTAAAATATTATATCCATCACTTTTATTAACTCCCCTTATTTAGTGAAACAAAAATATTGTCCAAATTATATCGGTTAATCGCCTCCATGAACAATATTTTTGTTATTTTTTATTTACCACCTTCATGGTGGGACAAAAAAAATATTATTCATATTAAATAATATTTTAATAGTTATCTTATGACCAATTTATTGTTCTTTACCAAATATATAATCATAATATTAAATAAAATGAAATTAGTTCATTGAGTTTAGAAAAATAGCCAAAGTAAACTAAACATTTAACATTAATATTTTTTCTAATGAATAATGATATTATAATAAATTAAGATGATATATGAGAATATTTATAGTTTTTTATGTGAATTAATACAATTTAATTATGCTTCTAGAGTTGTAATCCCATACTAAAATAACATTTTTAATTATAAACAAATGAACTGATCATGAAACCATGAAACAAACACACCTGAAACCATGAAAATAATGATATATTATTAATGTATGGGTCATGATATGTTATAAAATCATTAGGTAAGGAATTAAAATATTAAAATAGTTAAATAATTAGTTAATAACATTTTTTAAACCATTATATTGGGTGTTAAAGTAAGCATTATTAAGAGCAAGCGTGACTTAAGGGTTTTCTCGTATGTCTTTTACTTCTGTGTGATATATTCCTTATTACCCACTAATTTCTTAATTAAGGTGTATGTATAACACTTTGATATCTAATATCATGAATATAATTATATTCATGATATTTAATGTTTCATTTGATATTTATTACTTTTATAAGGAATATAATTTTATAGATTAAATTGTGGTAATGGAATTCTTAATCTGATTTCCATTATTTTAGTTAAACATCTACTCCATTGATTATTCTATTCTTTGATTATGTGTGAAAATAATTTTTATTGAATTAGGTTGTGTTTACAATTATTTTATGTGGATTTAAAACTAATACATACATTTTATTCTTTTAATTGATGTTCACATCAATAATATGGTATTTTTAATAGAAATTCTTTTTAAAATGCTATTTTAAATGTTTATTTTTCAAAGTATAAAAGATTTTTTTTAACAAAAATGAGTGGATTTTACATTTTCTTGATTCCATGATTTCGTAATATTAAATTAAAATATAATAATTTTATTTTCAAATAAAATTGCATCTTTTATAATTGTGCATATTTTTAAAATTTTGAAATTTCAAAGTTAAAAGTGTATTTTCCTTAAGATTTTTTCAGTGGTCATATAAAAGTGTCTATGTCAAATTCCTATTTTAATACTATTATTTATTTAGGATGATATCTTATGATACCATTTAACATATTTATTTTAATATTTTATAATATGTTGTACTGGGTATGTTCTCTTTTGGCACCATTCACTATATTTCTATGGATCGATTTGGATCATGTTTATTGAATAGGAAATGTGTTTACATTTTGTATGATAATATAAATAAGAATTTTTATGTTTCATGTGTCACCCATTTTATATGAGTTATTAATTGGACTTATTAATTAATAGGTGGGGTCTTCTATATCCCCTTGCTGAATCAGTAGGTCTAATGAGACAAACTAGATCAGATTTTGGTCGAGGTGTTACCCATTTATGAAGAAATGTTGGATGAGTACATTATGGTATGTTTTAGAAATCCCACATTATTAATTCCATAATTATGAGATTAGATATAGATATTCCAGATAATTTCTCAACTAGTATAATATCCATGGTTATGTTTCATTCTCGTATGATTATTTATATGGCATTATTTGGTCATCTTTTATTCCTCCCATACTATGATCAATATTATTTTTTAACATCATGTTTTATAAGTTATTCACCTTTAATTATTATTTATGTTTATTTATGACTGATTATACTTTATTCTTACCCTTATTGATAATATGATCACACCCTTTTATATGTTTTATGTTTCTCTAGGATACTGGGAAATGTTTTTTGATTTTCTCTACAGGATTGTCATAAATGGATAACGATGTTCTTAATGAAAATATATTTTTTCATTTTATGTTTGAAATTATTTTTAAATTAATGTATGTATATATTTATCCAATACTTATAAACTATTCATTCCATTGGGATGTGATCAATTATACCTAGTTCCAATGTAATAAAGTAAGCTAACAGCTCTGGGCTACTAGGGTCGGGGCTTTACAGTTGCTATTAGAGCATGTTTAGTAGAATCCTTAGGAAGAAGATTAATGAAATTATAGATTATGAAATATAACCATAAGATAAACATTGATTATAAGTACATAATAAGACCCCAAATAAACCATGTTTATGATCATGATATTATCTACTCATGAAGGGTTCATTTTGTGCTAAGTGTTTCACTATTTTGGGTATTATTCATTATATTACATCATTTAATGATCTAATCTAGTGTATGTTTCTATTAAAAAACTTATCCTAGCTAATGTAATGGGATCTAAAATAATGAAAATAATACTTTTAGATATTTCCCTCCTATGTAAGATGATTTTTTTTGAAGCTAGAGCTAGAGTTGTAGCTAGAGAAGAACAAATTATAACTATATTTGGACAATTGAAATAGGTAATGAGAGGTAAAGTAGACCATATGAAGTTTCATATACAAAAAATGGTGTAATAGTGTTAGAACACTAAATGGGACTACAAAATACATCATTAAATGAGACAACAAGTTAATTTATAAGAGACTATTGGATACATTATTTAGAGAAGATATTTCTCTCTGTGGGATGTAATGAAAGGAAGAATGTTTTAATGGTAGTTTAAAATCACTTTGGAGATGAAGATAAATGTAGGTTTTTGATTTGAAACACTATCTAAGATAAGTAATTAGAAAAAATTAAATGGAAGGATTTTAAGTAAATTTTATTGTAAAAGTTTTTCCCTTGATAACCGTGAGAGCGTATATAGATAGAATTCAAGAGTCTAAGACAAAAAGAGAGTAAAAAGTTTATAAATTTTGAATAAAATTATAGAATATTATAAATTAATTTTAAGGATTATATATGTATCCTAAGGTGTAATATTGATCATTTTTTCAATGGGTTAAAGCCTTTCCTCTGGATAGAACTGGTCTCCTAAATATTCTCATCATTCAATGATATAGTCTCATGTGATATCAAGACCGAGATAGAATTATATAAGTAATATAAATATAATTGAAAAAATAGAAGATGATACTAATATAACAAGATAATTATACAAGGAAAATGGAGTGAAGAATTTTCCCACATGTGATAATTGTTTAAAGAAACTCCTCAGTTCTTGCCTAAAGGTAATGGTAGTATGTTACATGTGTACATAGAAAGATCCCAAAGATCATGATTTAATGGTAATTAAAGAACCTATAAATGTTAAATTTTTCAACTATAAGGTGTTGGGACACTATACAAATGAATTCCAAAATTATGAAGTGAATTAACATCAGAACAAGAAAATAGATCAAGGTCAATTTTATTTTATAAGAACAGTCGAGGTAGAATAATTTTGTTCTTATGTATTTTGACTAAAGTATTACATTTTTAAATTATCAATGATATTCTAGTTTTATTAACCAAGATATATATAATTATTTTACTAAAATACTTCTTATATAATGATTTGGAGTCATGTTATGAATAGTACTAGAAACCAAGAGAGGTGATTCTTTTGTGTGTTGTTCTTTTGGAAAACAGATGATTTGAGGAAAATGATCTTCATATGTGATTGATATTGAGATAATAATGATAAATAATAGATTATTGGATATTATTTTTGACTATGAAAGTGGTTAGTGATTATTTTATTTATCATCGGTTTACTATAAGTTTGGATTTATAAAATATAGTAAATAATATGAGATCTTACATAGGAAGAATTATTTTTTTTTCATTTGGACTTAAAAGTGATAAAGGTATTAATATATTTGGTATGTTACAATAAGATCTACATTTTTTTTATTATGAAAATATGATATTATGTTTATTTTCTAATTTTCTGACGTTCCATCTAAACTTTTGGTCTTTGAATTTGGACGTGCATATTTTGGATTTGTCTTAAGAATTAATACATATGGAAAAGATTAAGATAAACTTTGGATATTACTTTTTTAGGTTAAACTGTGATTTATCATATTTTATTTCATGTTATAACCAATTTACTGTTTATAAAATATTTAAAATCCAAAGGATGTACTTATGGATCTTTTGAAAAAAGTGATACATGCATAAAAATTCAACATGATTAACCATATCATGGTATAATAAATTAAGTTGAGATAGATTGAAGAACTAAAAAAGTGTTACATTATAATTATGAGACGAAATCAATTAATTATATTTTCTAAAATTATTTTAAAATAAAAATTTTATCCTATTACCATCATTTTTATGATATTAGTGACCTTTTTCATAGATATTGGTCTATGGTTTTGTGGTCATTAACATTATAAGGACTGTGCCCTATATTATTCTTCATCAGTACTTAATAGTTAAGTTATTCATGGATGTATATGTTTTCACTTCGTAATAATGTTATACTTTTCATCAGAATAATTGTTTCATGACCTACACATTTCCACCAATTAAGAGGATGTTTTATAAACCATATTTATGATGAGGGTTTCCCATAAAAAAATTAAAATATAAACCTTTGATTTTTAAAGTTCAATTTTAAGGTGTGAGGAAACAATTTATTAATGTAGGGTTGAACATAACACCCCAAGATATTTCATTATGTTATTTTTTAAATAAATATAAACTGAACTTAAAGGATGTGTTTTTATAAAAAAACTATTTTAATGCACATAATGGTATTCTATCATAATAAATTAAATTAATCACTATTATTGAAATATTTTAATAAAATATATCTAATATATATTCAATTAAATTTTTTTATGTTTATCCAATAAATTTTATTGTCTTAAAACAAGAATCAATCCAATTTTAAGCATAAATCAATATTTTTAAAAGGTATTTTTTCCACTTTTTGAGGGTGAAACTATTTTAAATATATATTTGGAAACTGTTAAAAATTTTAATTGAAAAAATAAATTTTATTTTTAATGTATAATATCAATATTATCTTGTGGTGAAATTTTGGTATTTTTTGAGAAGTTTCATTTTTTTCAAGAATTGTGAAAAATAATGAATTTCAATTTAAAACTGTTTTTGTGTCATTTATTTATATTGTAAAATTATATTTAAAATTAGTTTTAAAGTAAAATTATTTTATTTAAAATTAAATAAAACCATTTTAGGTCATTTGAAACAATTTCACATCGAAATATGATATAAAACCATTTAAAACTTGTGAACTTTTCACTTTAATAACCCACTTTTTCATTATGTATGCAAGATTAATTGAAAATAATAAATTTCAAATTGTGTAAATTGAATTTGGTAAAATAGATTAAATATTTTTAATAATAATTTCTAAATTATTTTTTCAAGTCAATTTTAATATTATGAACAAAAAGATTTACCATGGGAAAAAATTATTTACCACGGTATAGGTAAAAAAGGAAACATGATTAAGTTAAAAAGGAAAATGATTAAAATACCAAAAAACTACAAACTTTAATGGTCGGTTGAGGTATTAATTAACCCTAAACATACATTAGAATACTAAATTTCATCTAATGTCATATAAATTAATTCCACCACAATGTGGTTGACTTTAATTATAAAATAATCATTATTTTAATCACTAAAATCCACCTCTCCTCAAGTATAAATAGCACCCCTTTCAACACCATTTCAACTCATAATATATTAATATATTAAAATATATACCCAAACCTATAATCCTCACTCTACCCACATCATATTTATTCTATTTTCAACAAAATACCAAATCCAAGGTTCTTAAGGGTCTCTCATGAAGTTGATATTCAAGTAGTAATTTTCTCAAACCCCATATCGTATTTTCTTTTCTTCATCTAATTTCTCCTCACATCATTCATCCATCCAAGAAAAATAATTATAGAATATTTTAAATAAAATAATGTTATTATTATAATGTAACATCTTATATCCATCACATTTATTACCTTCTCTTATATAGATAAATGAAACTATAGTCCAAATTATGTCGGTTAACTGCCGCTATGAATATTGTTTTTTTTATTTTTTTATTTCCTATTTAATCGATGGTAATAAATAAATTTTGGTTGTTGAATAATATTTTAATATGTATATTATAACTTATATCATATTCTGTATATAATATATTCTCACAATAGTAAAAAAATTAAACCAAATAATGGTGTTCATAAAAATACCAAAATAAACTAAGCATTTATCATTAATGTTTTATCGAATGAATCATCCTCATGAAATAAATAAATAAATATATGAGACCATTTATACATATTTAAGTTAGTTAAAAATATTAAATTTAACTTCTTGAGTTGTAATTCAATTTTACAAGAACATTTGTAATTATACACAATTGAACCAATCATGAAACCATGAAACAAATGCACCTAAAACCAAGAAAATAATAAAATATTATTAATTTATGAGTCATAATATGTAAAAAAATCATAACATAAAGTATTAAAAATATCTATATAGTTATGAAATTATTTAATAACATTCTTTATACCATTATACGGAAGGTTAATGTATGCACCACTGAAGGGAAGCATTTGGTACATGTTTTCTCATCTCACTTTTACTTATGTGGGGTATATGGCTTATTCACTTCGTATTTATTATGTGTGGTGTATTTACAATTATTTGATATATCAAATAATTAACCTAGTTATATTCGTGATATTCATTGTTTCATTTGAAAATTATTACTTTTATGGGGTATATGATTCAACTGATTATAAATTGGTAAGGGAATTCTTAACCCAGTTTCCATTCTTTAGGTTAAACATCTACTCCATTGACTATGTCATGCTAGAATTATGTGTGAAATTAATTTTTATTATATTAAGTTTTATTTAAACTTATTTTATGTGTATTTATATCTGATATATATAATCGACTCATTTGATTAATGCACACATCTATGATATTATATTTATAAAGGACGTTCTTGTAAAAATACTCTTTTAAATGATTATATTTCAAAATTTAAAAGGAATTTTTATTTATAAATATATATGTGTATTTTCATGATTTTAAGGTGCCTTAAATTTTTAATATACCATTACAATGTTACAGGGTTATTGTCAAATAAAATATTTTCTTTTCTAATTATGATGATTTATTAGATTAAGTAATTTCAAAGTTGAAATGGTATTTTCCCAAATAAGTTTTTAGTTATATTATCAAAGTATATATTTTAATATACTTTTTGAATCATATTATTTATTTAGGTTGATCTATTATTATAAAAATTACCATATTTTATTTAATAGTTTATGATTAGTTTGACTGGGGTTTTACTATTTTGACACCATTCACCATATTTGTTTTGATGGTTTATGATTGTATTTATTGAAAGAGAAAATTATTTACATTTTGTATATTTTTTTTAAATACGAACATTTATGTTGATTATGTTTCACCACTTTTATATGAATAATAAACTGGACTTAGTAAGTGATGGTAAGGGCCCACTATATCCCCTCGATGCATCAGTGGGTCTAATGTCACAAACTATATTGAGTTTTGGCTTAGGCGTTACCCATTTATATAGACTTCATAGCTAAGGACTTGATATAATATTTTGGATGTCCCTTAAATTTTATTCCCTCATTATGATATTATTTATTTATATTACAAGTTATTATTTGACTATTATAATATCTATGGTTATGATTCATTATTATGTGATTATTTATATGAATCATTTGATCATCTTTTATTCATTATATATTATTCTCAAGTTTATCATTTTTCACCCTACCTTATTGATTATGTTAACTTATGATTTCTTCCTTGGTATGATTACCCTTACTAAGGATCTAATATCACCCATTCTATATGTTTTAATTTTCTACAGGATACCAAAAAAAATATGATTTATTATATAGGATTTTTATAAGGGGATAATAGTGTTCTTAAAGAAAATACTTTGTGTATTTTATTACTGAAATGTAATTTTAATTTCATGTGTGGATCTAGTTCGGAAGGACTACTAAAATATTCAGTCCCTTAAAATGTGATCACTTATACATAGTACCAAATTAATAAATTAAGGAACTAACTTTGGGCTACTGGGGTCGGGGGTGTTACAATTGGTGTTTGATATCTCAATCCCTTTCAATTAAATAAAACTATATGATTAGGTCCATTGTTATGAATATTTTTTAAAAGGTTCAATTTAGGTAGATAATGAATGATATTTCAAACATTGAGGTTGATGAACCATGTATGAAACCTACTTGATGATATATTTAGATAAAGAAATTAAGTAACATTATAATCATTCTTATGATTATATTGTCATTGTGACATTATCTTATTCCACTATGGGTCATTTTATTGTGTTATTATATGTTAATCATGAGCTTTTGGTCATCTGTCCTAACATTGTTGAGAAATATGCCTAAACAATCACACACTAACTATATACAAAATCATATCTAAATTATATTTGAATGTTATATTTAAAATAAATATTATTCTTAACCTATGATTTAATGATTATTCAAGTTGGTTTGATCGAATAAATTCAAGGAACAATTATTCATGTTATAATATATATGAATATAATGTTAAATAAATATTTATTCACCAATTGTTGAATATAATATTTATTTATTTATAAAATTAATTATATAATGTTATTTATTTATTTAAATAAATATTTACAATTTGGGGTTTGGTAAATGTAAATGAGTGTTTATGGGATGAGTTAAGGCCTCGATAGAAATTATACATTATAATTAATATCATTTTTTTAATTAAAAATTTATTTATTTATTAGATGATATTTAATTATCCATGAGTTAGAGAATAAATTGGAATCAAATAGTAATAATATTATTGTTATTATATGAAATCAGTTTTATTTGGGATAATAAAATTTTTAGGTGTATTTATGAGATTTATAAATTGTTAAATCTAAGTATATAATAAAAATTATATAATTTCAATGGAGACAAAGTGTTTTTCAAAAAAAAAATGATATCTCTCGGGAATTGTCTATATTCCCTAAAGATATAACCTCAAGAACACACTCAATAATTAAGAGATAATCTCTCTCATCCTCCCTATCATGTATGAGATAACAAGATAGTAATTATTCATTAGTAACCTCGGTTTCTTGTAAGTAACCTTTTTATGCTTCATAAGTCTGTAAATTTTATGGGTGAAGTTTGGGATAGTTTGGAGTACTTTTTAGATGTTTTTCGGATTTTATAAATGTTCATGATTGGTTCACGGTTCCTTGAAACACCTACAAGAAACTGGGAACAATGTGATAGGGCATAAAGCGAAGGTGCATGGGCAGCACACAGTTTGCCCAAACTATGAAGAAGCATAGGAGAAACCATGCTATGATGGAATGTGGGATTTGGCATGACTGGTGCATGGTTTGGAATCCTTTAACACCAAACATGTGAGTAATATCCTTAAGGAAGTCGCTTGAATTTGGTTAGAACATAGTTGGTCTAACCATGTGACTAACTGTAAATGGGTAAACAAGTGACATCCTAAAATTGTAGATCTAACAAGTTTTAGTCTCTAACTCTCTTTTTTTCTCCTATGAATCCATATTTTTAGATTATCTCTTTCTAAAGGCCTATTAAACTTCTCCCATCATTATATAGGTGATCTAAAGTCTTATCTTGTAAATTTGAAGTCATATTATCATGGTAAGTGATCATTCTTGCTAGTTCTTGGTGCTTTATCTTAGATCTATTTTTATACATCTCTCGGCTTCTTAGATCTATAACTATTGTCGATAGATCCAAGATATTGGATGCTAAATTTGATTAGATTTTTTATTTTTTGTGATAGGTAAACATATCTTTGGTGTGGTATTGTTGATTCAATACGGTTTCATGAACATTGTCATGCTAATTTCTATTTTCTCTAAATCCTTCGAGATAGGTGGCTTCACTCTGGAGACCTCAATCTAAAATATGAATTCTTGATTTAAAATTGGTAATTTTTCTTCAAATATATTATTAATTTTCTATGAATATTTTGTTAAAACCAATCTTGAGTAACGGTTTTTGGAAACCTGTATATTTGGTGTTTTTTAGAAAGTGATTTATTTTCTTGATTTCAAAATGTAGATTTTTCCAAAATTGTGGTAAATGGTTTAATAAAAATGTTTAAAATAAAATTATGTTTTTAATTAAATTAATTAGGATGGTTGATTTTAAATATCTAGTTTAGAATGTTTTCAATAAAAGAATGGTTTTATTGAAATAGTTGAAATGGTTGTCTTGGAATTGGTTTTCGAAATAATGGTTGTGTGTGTTCAAGTGAATTTGGGATGAATTAGGGTAAGGAGTATTCCCCAATCATTAGTGGGTAGTACAAGGATCAGATATCTCTCCAACCAAAATGTTTTACTATGTGACAACTATGTGAAAGGATGAATTACCACACACGTATATAAGGAGATCCAGGTTTTCATGCATGGTTGGATATGGGGATAAGTAAAATGGAATGGTTATGACAAAACAGAATTTGTGAAATTATTTTAGAATATTTTTTAGTTTCTTTCCTTATAATTTTTGGTTCCTTTTAAAAAATATTAATATGGGAATTTTTTATATTTTGATATATACTATTTTTAGGATTTTTTATATATAAACTGTTTTATGTTATTGTGCTATTATTTTATATCTTAGTGAACTGAATAGGGAAGTCATTGGGGGAAAATATATGGAGTTTTTTTCTCAACCCTTCATTATACCATTAGTTATTTTGTATATATAGTTAATCAATATATTGGGAAAGGTAAAGTATCACACTTTTTTAGTGATGTTTTGTGACACTTGGGAGATTTTGTAGAGAATGGATCTTATTGGAGATTTAGAGCTTTGTTAGAGATATTGGTTCTTGTCAGTTTTTTCTTCTTCTATTTACCTTGATGTTTTTTAGACTTCCATTATGGTAATATTGATATGTGGTATTGATATAAATGTTTTTAACTTGATTTTTTTTTAAATTTTATCCCTCATTGCATAGTTATTGTATTAAATTGTGTTTGGTTAGTTTTTTTTCAAAGGGCAAATCATCCCACACTTTTTATTGAATCCCTTGGAATTTATTGCCAGCCATTAGTGTCTTGGGGATGTCTCTTAATTCCAAGTAACATTCCACTTCTTTCATAATCCAATGGATAGAAGAGAGATATTACAAGTGGTATCAACTTCTACGGTCCTTTCTTAACATGTGGTCTTCGTTTATCTCTATATTGGAATTTAAATTCCTCCTAGTCTATTCCTTATATTCCATTAGTATATATGAGTAGGATTATCATAACATGAAATGTAGTGCATAAAAATATGTGGATAACCTTTTTTTATGAACAGAAATTTACCAAGGATTTGGGTACATAATTGTTTTGGAGACAATTATAGGATTTAAAATCTCACTGTTATGGGTTTAGCCATTGAGACAAACATGACATGTATTATAAAGTAAAATCCTACTATGAGTACATATTTAATTTTTAGTAATGATATATGATTTGGTGAAATGTTTTTATTTTTCAAAAAAATTGAAATTATTTTTAAATGAAACACTTCGGAAAGAGCATGATTTTGGTAGTTTGAAAATGGTTTTATTTTCAAAAGAAATATTAAATTCATCAGAAATGGTTAAACATGTTAAATGTTGATTTTTTAAGGACCCAACCTTATTACATTACATAATATTCAATTTAGTCAAGACATAATTTCTTTTCACATTGAGGATCTTTTCAAGTTTAGAGATTTAGAGAATTGGGACATAATAAATTAATAACATTACACATTATTACAGAGTGGATACCATAAAAATAGTATTCATTTCTTAAAAAATATAAAACTTTTCAATTAAAAAATGATTTCTTTGACAATTATACAAACATTTAACTTGACCTCCTTCTTTGTCTTACACATCCTTATAACCTATAAAAATAATTTAAAAATAGGGGATGAGCACAAAAAGCTCAATAAGAGATATAAAAATAAATAAAGAGAACATTAGTTCATGAATACTTGTAACGTATGAAAACATTTTCAAAAGATATACTTGTCCCCCATATATACTAAAGTTGTGAAGCATGATAATTCCAAAGGATAGAAAAAAAAAATTAGAACATAAATAGAACCATAAAGGTATCTTGTTGCATTACATACGTAATCTTGTAACCCTCTATTCTACCTTATAATTTGTAACCATCATGGCTACCATACAATTTGTGTAACCATCGTAGTTACACTTGGAGTAACAATACAGCCGACCTCCAACATACAAATAACCAATACATTGGATGGATATATAGGTCTCACCCTTCATCATAAACAATTCCCATGAACCAAAACATAGTCATACAACATGAATAATCTCAAAAAAAACATTACTTTTGAATTTTGTAAAACATAATTTTAAAAGAATATTTTAAAATAAAATCCCCTTACAAATAACATATAATTGAAGTGATACTTAATATAGTGGGTGGAACATGTATATACACTTTATATACAAATAATTAAACAAAATTCTCTACAAAAACAATTTTAATACCACATAAATAATGAAGTATAAGGTTAACCCGAAGAATGGAAATCGGGTTAAGAACTTCCTTTCCACGATATTGTATTACTTGAAACTCATTTAAACCTACTTTATAATGGTTAAAATATTTTTATTAATATTTTAAAGAATGATTTGGATGTTTATAATACCTTATATGATCATTTTATTACATTATTTATCCTTTTAATTGTTTGTATTTTGTTCCTTGCATTGTTTTGGGTGGGTTATTTACATGATTTCCATGATCAGTTCATGATGGATACTCTTTTAGACTAGAACAGAAACTCCATAATTGGAATGGAATGGAATTTACATGTTTTCAAAACCATAACTTATACCTTTTAAAATTTGTTTTTCTTACATGAAGATGATTCATAAGTTAAAACATAATTGATATTTGTTTAGGTCATTTTGGCGACTCTTAGATCATAATGAACTCTTTTTGTTTCATAAATATATAGCTTGTGTAAAAAATATTTATATAACATTATATAAGATATAATACATAAATTATAATCTGGTTCAACCATAAAAATCGTTTCATGACCATTCTTAAAGTATGTAAAAGAAATTGAAATCAAATCATCCATGATGTTCATAAATCAACACATCACGGACGTTGTTTTCGTTTCTTGAAAGAGTGAGAGAGAAGAAAAAGATTGATGAGTAATTTTACATAAACATGAGAACATATAGAATATACAAGATTTTGGATTTTTCATTTCCCTTGGATAATAGTAGGGTAAGATAATATAATAAAACCAAAGGAAATGAAAGGAAAACACATGAAAATGAAAGGAGATTATTACTCCTTTATCTCTTCTCCTTGTGATCTTCATTAAGGCCTTTGGTTTTGATCTTTTGATGATACCAGAAACTCTAGGACATGGGTAAGAGCCTTGGGATAAATATGGGGTAGAAATTAGGTAAGTATCAAGGCTTGAGAGGTGGAATGATTGTTGGATAGCTGGGTGGTGGTGAGGCTGACGCGGAGGGAACCAACATGGTTGCATTGGATCAGGTGACTGAGGAGGTTCCAAATCATAAGAACAGTGTGAGCTGTAAAAAGAGGAAGAGGAAAAAGATTAATCCTTGCTCCCCCCTCCTTTGGAGACCCTCATTGGGAAGAAACTACCAGTGTCACTGCCCAACGCGGTGAAAGAGGATCCTCAGGCTTTAACCAAGGGGGACGTCAATGAAATGGGAAGTTTTACTGGGAGTGTAAGGACTATAAAGGAACCTATCCTTTGTTCCGAGGAGGATATGGTCGAGGAATTCCTATATGTTGACATTCCACAGGAAGAGGCTAATATGATGGGAAGAGCTGTAAGAGTGGAGGTCGACCACGAATAGGCAATGGTTATTGACAAGCAAGATTTGATCTTAATGAGAGGCTTCAACGACAAGAAAATCAGCAAAGAAGAATATATCCGCACTTTGGAAAAATAGGAGAACCATTTGGAAGATGTTATTGGAGAAGATCCTGGGGCTAAGGTATGGATAATGCATTGGAATCTCTACAGGGAAGAAAGCAATAATTGGCTAAGGTTGTGTTTTGGTAACATTTCCTTTTCTTATGAGGCTTCGCCCCCGGTCTGAATTGGGAAGTGCAGTCTGGACTTCCTCATTGGGCTAGAGCACTCTGCTATTTCCTTTGAAGGTCATTTATGATATGGATAATTTGGAGGGATGGAAACATCGGGAGGGACCATGCTTGTATGGGATCACTGAGTGTCCTGCTTAGGGATCGTGGTTGTTGTTGTGTGTATGTGGTAGTTCCTGCTCTCTCCGGTTTTTGTTTGGGTTTGTTTGGATGTCTTGTAGGACCTTTTGGTTTGTCACTTTTTCCACAAAATTGTTTCCTTAATAAAAATAATAATTTTCAGTCAGTATCAAGGCTTGAGAGGTGTGGGAGGAAGAGGGGAATGAGGGTGGTATTTGTAGTGGAGAGGAGCAGGTATTTTTCAGTATTTTAATCATAATTATAATATTTTTGCTCAATACTATGAATAATCTTAATTCATGTGACCCAAAATAGTAATAATGTAATTTGAGTTAGAACCATGTGTTCTTACATCACTTATGATGTCATAAATGGTGTATTTAATTGATAATTTGAATATACGGTCTTTTACCGTATTTCACTATTCCTCAACAATTCAAGAATTTTAGAAAAATACCAAAAAATCAACCTAACCAATTTTCAATGTGTAGAATTAAAAAATGAAATTCATTTTTTGAAAATATTTTTCTAAATATTATTAATTTAATTTTTAAATAAATTCATACTTAATACAGAAATTGCCAATTTTAATTCTATAACAGCTTTTATATCGCATTAAAAAATTAACCAAGATGTCATGATCATAAATCATTAAGAAAATAAAATAATAATACAATTTACTATTCATTAGTGTCATATTATTATTCGTATTACTATTTACAATGGCATGTTACTATTCACCAAAAAAACAAGTTGGATTCATTAGACTCCAAATAACTTACTGAACACAACTGTTGATGACTGTTTTTCGAAATTCAAAACATAGAAGTAGAAAACTTATGTTTAATGGCTAGTTATAAATATCTAGTTAAAACAATGTTTCATGCATTTCAATTTATTTATTTATTTATTTAAAACCTTGAGATGTTACATTATCCCCACCTTTTGGAAATTGTGTCCTCATAATTTTATTTACGTATTAAACAAGTGAGTTTATTTTTCCCTTATATCATTTTCAAAATCCCATGTTGCTTATTCAACCATGTGGTTTCTAGAAAAAAAAATTTACCTGGAGGATTACCTTATTTCACGATACCAATTCCCTTTGATCAAGAATCTGAATTGGTTTCTCTTCATAAGAAAGGTTCTCTTTCAGCTGAACTGCTTCTGGGATCAAGATATTAGATGAATATGGAACATACATACTCAACATAGAAATATAAAAACATTATGTACTTAAGATAAACTTAGAAGAAAAGCTACTTGGAATGCAACTGGTCCAACATTCACTAGGATTCCAAAAGGACTGATGAATCGTGGACTTAGCTTCCCTTCCTTACCAAAATGCATCACACTTTTACAAGGAGAGATTTTAAGAAAAACAAGGTCACCTACCTCATGAGAGAAGTATTTCCTTATATTATATGAATAACTTTTATTCCTACTCTGGGATATCCTCATGTGCTACTAGATCATCATTAATTTCTCTACCACCTCCTTTACTAATTCTGGCCCCATCAACTCTCTATCACTAACTTCATCCCAAAACTCTAGAGTTTTACACCGATTCCCATAAAATGACTCAAAAGGTTCCATCTGTATACTGGAATGAAAATATTTATTATAATAAAACATAACTAAAGAAATATGTTGATCCCAACTTCCCTGGTAGTCCATTGAACAATCATGAATCATATCCTCCAAAGTCTAAATCGTTCATTCTAACTACCCATCTAATTGAGGGTGAAAAGCTATACTAAAATTTAATTTTATGCCCAACGACTTCTGAAGGATCTTCCAGAAGGTATAAGTGATCTTAGGATCCCAATCAGATATAATGGAAATAGGAACTCTATATAACCTGAAAATCTCTTTTAGGTACAGTTGAGAAATCTAATCCAAATACATTGTATCTCGAATAGAAAGAAAATGTGTAGATTTAGTCAGCTGATCAACAACAAACCAAATAGTGTTGTTACCACGAGAATTCTTAGGTAGTCCCATCATAAATTCCAAGGATACATTCTCCCATTTCCACTCCAGAGCTAGAAAAGGCTAAATCATCCCCATTGGTAACTACTTCTCTACTTTAACCTATTGACATGTCAAACATTTCATGGTAAAATCAGGAATATCCCTTTTCATTCCATCCCACCAAAAAAACTTCCAAAGATCTCTGTACATATTTGTACAACTAAGATGAACTAAAAATGGAGAAATATGAGCTTCACACAACAAATATTTCTTCAACTAGGAAACACAAGGCACATACAACCTTTTTCCAAATCTTAACACACAATATTTATCAAGGTCAAATTATAGAAACTTACCCATTTTAACCAATTCTACCTTTTTTCATAGCTCATGGTCTTCCTTCAATGCATACTTAATTGTATCTGATAACGATTAATTTTTTGAAACCTAAAACAAAACATATTTGTTTCCTACACCAACAAATTCTAAGACAAAATTCATCAATTCATTAATTAAGGTATCATGTTCTAAATGAAACATGGTTAACGATGCATGATGTTTCTGACTCATGGAATCTGCCACTTTTTTTTTATTTTCCCAGATGATAATTGATCGTGAAATCATAATACTTTATCAGTTTAAGCCATCTTATCCGCCTGTAACATCCCAAGGTTTTCTAAAAATAAATTGAAAATGCTTGAAATTTTGTTTAAGGTATATATTTATAAGAATCTCTTAAACATAATTTTATTTCTTCTATGTTTTCAATTTCAAGAAACTGTCATCTACAATTGTGTTCAGTATGTTATTTAGAGTGTGATGAAACAAACATGATTTTTTGGTGAATTGTAACATATCCTTATGAATAGTAATATGACCTCATGAATAGTAAATAATATTATTATTTGATTTTCCCAAGTCAATAGGATAATGGGATCTTAATTAATTTTCCAATGTCACATAAAACTAATTACACTTCAATATTGTTATTTTTCAAATTAACTATGACCTTATTTAAAAATTAAATTAATAATATTTATATAATTATTTTTGAAAAATAGAGTTCATTTTTGAATTCTCCACGTCGAAAAAGGGTTGGGGTAAATTTTTTGTATTTTTCTGAAACTCTTGAATTTTCGGTGAATAGTGAAATACTATAAAATACCGTATAATCAATTTATCAGTAAACATTCACTATTTATGACATCATAAGTGATGAAAGGCCACTTTCTTATAACTCACATGATATTATCACTATTTAGGGCCACTTAATTAGAGATTATTCATAGTATTGATAAAAATATTATAATAATGATTAAACTAATCTAAAATACCTCTCCTCCTCCACTATGAATACCACCCTCACTACCATCTTCCTCCCACACCTCTCAAGCCTTGAGCATTGTCAAATTTCTGCCAAATTCCCTCCCCAATCTTCTTCCCCACGTCCTAGAGCTTCTGGTCTCACCAAAATACCAAAATCAAAGCCCTTAAGAAGGATCTAAAGGAGAAGAGATCAAGAGGTAAACAACATATTTTATTTTCATTCTCTTCTTTCATTTTATGTTATTCTCTTCCATTACCTTTGTTCTTTGTTGGGATATTTCATTAAATATTCCCCCTTACTGTCCATATTTTTTATGAATTATGAGATATTCCATTCCTCTCATCAATCTTGTTTTTATGAAATTTTAAGAGACGTCGTTAGGCTGCCGAATTTTCGTGAGAAATTTCTCATGATTTTCTTTTATTTCATGATTTTTTTTCTTCTTTCCTCACTGCCTCTTATCCAAGAGGCATGAAATCTCCATAATCATGTATATTCATTATGTTCTCATGATTATGTAAAATTCCTCATCGGTATACTTCTCCTCTTCCACTTATTTAAAGAATCAAAAAACATTGTCCATTTGTGTCGAATTACCGACATCATGGACGATGTATTTTCAATTTCCATTAATTCTTTCAAGTCTGTCCATGAAACCATTTATATGGTTGAACCATGTTATAATATATGTTTTATGACTCATATATGGTTCTGGAATTACTTTTTACTCATGGTTCTAATTTAAAGGACAAAATGACGTTGTTATTATCAAAGCACCACAAAAATGATCTAAACGAACATCATTAATGTTTTAACTTATAAGTCATTATCATATAAAGCATAAAAGTGAAAAATGGTATACATGATGGTACTAGAAATATTTAAATACTACTCCATTCCAATTCTGGAGTTTCACTTCCAATCAACAAGAACAATTCATCATGAACCGATCGTGAAAATCGCAAAAGAACTCACCCAAAATAATGCAAGGAACAAAATACTAACAATTAAGGGGTGAAATGAGGTTATGAAATGACCATATAAGATGTTATAAACATGAAAATGTTTCTTTAAAATACTAATAACACTCTTTTAACCATTATACAGGAGGTTTAAACAAGTTTGAAGTAAGACAAGCCTAAGGTAAGAGAATTCTTAACCCGATTTCCATTCTTTGGGTAAACCTTCTACATTATTATTTATGTGCTATTTCAATTGTTTGTGTGATGGGTTATATTTATATTATGTTTAATTATTTGTATTTATAGAGTATATACATATTCCATCCACTATATTAAGTCCCAATTCAAGTATATGATGTTTATAAGGGACTTTTCTTCTAAAATTCTCATTTAAAATTTTGTTTTACAAGAATCAAAAGCAATGCTTTTATGTTATTATTTATGTTGTATTATTATGTTTTGGTTATTTGGAATTTTTTATGATTAAGGGTGGGACCTATAACTCCCTCCAATGAATTGGGTATGATTAAGTTGGAGGTCGGACGTATGGTTACTCCAAGTGTAACTGCGATGATTACACAAAGTAAGGTGGTCGTGAGGGTTACAAATTTTAAGGTAGCCAAGATGGTTACAAGATTATGTAAGTAATGCCCCAAGATACCTCTATTATTATATTTATGTTTCCATAGATCTTGTGTAAATCTCATGTTACAAGAAGTAAGTATTTATTGGTGAAAAGCATGTCTTTTGAAAAAAAAATCATACGTTATGAGTATTCATGGACTAATGTAATTTTTCCTTCATTTTCATACCTTACTGAGATTTTGTGCTCATACAAAGTTTTTAAATGATTTTTCATAGGTTAATGGATGAGTAATACAAAGAAGGAATACATGTTAAATGTTGAAGAATTGTCAAGAGGTATTGTTTTAAGTTTTAATGTTTTATATTCTGAGAAAAATGGAAACCGATTTTGTGGAATCCACTATGTAACAATGTGTAATGTTATGAATATATTATGTCCTAATTATCTAAATATCTAAACTTGAAAAGATCCTCAATGTAAAAGGAAGTGTTTCCTTGACTAAATACATGATTATGTATGTAATAATGTAGGGTCCTTATAGTTGGTATCAGAGGATGGTTGAGATAACTTTAGAGGTTAGGGTGAAGCTAATAGAATACCATAAATGATTTTCACTCTATGTTTAATTTGTTATAGCATTTAAATATTACAATGTTGCTTCATCTAAGAAATGTTTGTTCAGAATGGTTGTCCGCATAAGGAACATGGATGCTGAAGAGGAGAGGCACCGACATAATGACATCCTTCCTGATCTACAGCCCAGAATGGTAGGGATTGAAACCGAACAGTTTGTGAAAGTAATGGATCAGTTAACGCAGGAAATAAATGGTGGTGTCATCCATGCAATAGAACCAATAGAGGTACCACAACGGAACATGATAGTGGTGGAACATTTTATGAAACAACATCCTCCTGCATTCAATGGATCTTCTGACGTAGTGGCAACTGAAGGATGGATCAAATCCCTTGAAGAGATATTTGATGTTATGGGATGTTCAGACAATCAAAAGGTAAGTCTTTTATTTATCTTTCTGAAGGGGAAGTTGATCAGTGGTGGTCAATTCTAAGAAATATCAGGGGTAGATAGGATTTTGATTCCTTAGAGTGGGATGAATTTAAAAGTCTTTTTCTTGAAAAATATTTTCCTCATGTGGTGCGAATTGGAATGGAGAAGCAATTCCTTGAATTGAAACAGAAGGAGGAAGAATTAGTGGTTGTGTATGAAGCTAACTTCACCTGACTGGAGAGGTATGATCCAAATCTTATTCTGGATCTCGATAGAAAAATCAACCGCTTTTACTCAGGATTGAAG
Source organism: Viscum album (assembly GCA_963277665.1). Lineage (NCBI taxonomy): Eukaryota > Viridiplantae > Streptophyta > Magnoliopsida > Santalales > Viscaceae > Viscum > Viscum album. The sequence continues at coordinate 1,827,913,087 of OY728147.1, forward strand.
CCAAGGTATCGAAGGGCGTTGACCTCCGGTGAATTCAAAATTTATGATAAACTTGTACGTTGTGCTGAGAGGGTATAGATGGAGTTTTCTGATGATCATGTGAATTTTGGAAACAAAGAGAAGAAGAGGTCTAGTTGGCAAGAAATTGGCAAGAATCAACTAAAGAAATCTAAGGGTAAGAAAATAAAATTTCCAGTTTGTGAAAAGTGCGGCAAGAAGCACCCTGGGGAATGTCTTAGAAAAACTGGGAAGTGTTTTAAATGTGGTAAGTTTGGACATATGGAATGATATTGCAATGAAAATGATCCAAAGACTAATCCTGATAAGCAAATTGTAAAGTGTTTTAAATGTGGTGAGATGGGTCACTATACAAATGTCTGCCCAAAGAGAGATCCAAATGATGCAAAGAATCCAGACTACAAACAGAAAGGTTTAGTGAGATCCTTTGCGACTACATCAGCAGACATCATTCAATCCAATGAATTTGTATCAGGTACTTTGTTTGTTCACTCAGATTTTTCTAAAGTTTTGTTTGATACGAGGTCTACACATTCCTTAATCGCTGAGAAATTTTCTGGTAAATTGGAAATATCACCTCAACAAATGAGACCTGAACTTTTTGTTGAAACACCAGGGGGATGTTATAGCAAAGAGGAATTATAAAAATCTTTATATTGTGGTATTTGGGAATAATTTACCTGAAAACCTTGTTGTTTAACCCTTAGTCGAGTTTGATGTTATTCTGGGGATGGACTGGCTTTCTGATTATCATGCTAAGATTGACTGTAGATCTAAAGAAGTTGTTTTTCAGAAAGAGTTTCAGTTTGTATACAAGAATGAACCCATACAATTGATAACATATTAGGAAGCTGAGAAATTATTGAAAGATGTAAATGAAAGTTATCTTTCTCATATTGTTGAAAACAATTAAACTATTCAAATTAATAATGTGCTAGTGGTAAATGATTTCCTTGTAGTTTTTCCTGAGGCGTTACCCAGTGTCATACCTGATTGAGAAGTTGAATTAAAAATTTATTTATTTCCTGATGCTAAGCCAATTTCAAAACCCCCATATCGTATGGCTTCAATAGAACTTCTTGAATTGAAAAATCAGTTACAGGATTGCTTGTCAAAGGCTTCATTCGTCCCAGCACTTCACCATGGGGAGCCCCTATTTTGTTTTTTAAAAAGAAAGATGGTTCCATGAGACTTTGCATTGATTTTAGAGCTTTGAATAACATCACTGTTAAAAACAAGTATCCTTTGCCTCATATTGATGACTTTTTTGATCAGCGCCAGGGAGCTCAGTACTTTTCCAAGATTGACTTGAGATCTGGATACCATCAGCTGAAGGTGAAGGAGGATGACATCCTGAAAATAGCCTTTCTTACTAGATATGGGCATTATGAATTTGTTGTTATGTCGTTTGGGTTAACTAATGCACCTGTTGTATTCATGAATCTTATGAATAGAGTATTTCATGAGTTCTTGGATAAGTTTGTGGTTGTATTTATTGATGACATTCTAGTTTTTTCTAAAAATAAAGAGGAGTATGAAAAACATCTAAGGGTTGTTTTAAAAACTTTAAAAGAAAAGAAACTATATAGAAAATTAAGAAAATGTGATTTTTGGTTGCAACAGATTTCTTTTCTTGGGAACATTGTAAATAAGTATATAATAACAGTTGATCCTGCCAAAACAAAAGTAGTTGATGAATGGCCAAGACCCACAAATGTTATAGAGATTCGTAGTTTTCTGGGATTAGCAAGTTATTACCGATGGTTTTTTAAGAACTTTTCATGGTTATCTAGCCTGATAACTAAGTTAACATGGAAAGGGGTTAAATTTTTTTGGATAGAATAATGTGATGTTTGTTTTCAGGAACTAAAGAAGTGGGGGGTGAATGCTCCAGTTTTGGCCTTACCTTCAGGAATGGTGAGTTTGTCATCTACAGTGATGCTTCTTTGAAGGGACTTGGTTGTGTTTTGATGCATAATGATCAGGTAATTGCCTATGCTTTGAGACAACTTAAACCTCATGAGCTAAATTATCTCACACATGATTTGGAATTGGTAGCTGTGGTTTTTGCTTTGAATACATGGAGGCATCATCTATACGGAACAAAATTCCAAATATATACTGACCACAAAAGTCTTAAGTACATATTCACTAAAAATGAATTAAACATGACGCAGAGAAGATGGCTTTAACTGATAAAGGATTATGATTGCACGATCAATTACCATCGAAGAAAAGAATACAAAGTAGCGGATGCCTTAAGTCGGAAAAATAATGCATCATTAACCATGATACGTTTAGAACACGATCCCTTGATTAATGATTTGATGAATTTTGTCTTAGAAGTTGTTGGTGCAGGGAATATATCTGTTTTTTTTTCATGTTTCAGTGCAGTCTTTGTTGTCAGACAGAATTATGAAAGCGCAGAGGGAAGACCGTGAGCTACAGAAAAAGGTAGAATTGGTTAAAATGGGTAAGTTCCAAGAATTTAATCTTGATAAAGACTATGTTTTAAGATTTGGAAAAAGTTTGTGTGTGCCTTGTGATTCCCAGCTGAAGAAAGAATTGTAGTGTGAAGCTCATAGTTCTCCATTTTCTGTTCATCCTGGAAGTACTAATATGTACAGAGACCTTCGATGGTATTACTGGTGGGATAGAATGAAAAGAGATATTGCTGATTTTATAATGAAATGTTTGACATGTCATCAGGTTAAAGCAGAGCGGTAGTTACCGAAAGGGATGATTCAGCCTTTTCCAGTGCCAGAGTGGAAATGGGAGAATATATCCATGGATTTTGTGGTGGGACTACCAAAGACTTCTCGAGGTAACAATGCGATTTGGTTTATTGTTGATCGGCTTACAAATTCTGCAAATTTTCTTTCAATTCGAGATAAAATGACTTTGGATCAGATTTCTCGATTTTACCTCAAGGATATTGTCAGGTTACATGGACTTCCTCATTATATTGTGTCTGACCGAGATCCCAGGTTCACTTATAACTTTTGGAAGGGACTTCAGAAGTCATTGGTCATAGAGTTGAATTTCAGTAGAGCTTTTAATCCTCAATCAGATGGGCAATCAGAACGAATGATTCAGACTTTGGAGGATATGCTTCTAGATTATTCCTTGGACTATCAAGGAAATTGGGATCATCATCTTTCTTTAGTTGAGTTTCTTATAATAATAGTTTTCATTCCAGTATTCAGATGGAACCTTTTGAGGCCTTCTATGGGAAGTGGTTTCGGACTCCTGTGTTTTGGGATGAAGTCGGTGAAAGAAAGTTGATGGGTCCAGAATTAGTAGAATAAGTGGCTGAGAAAGTGAGGATGATCCAGCAACACATGAGGACAGCTCAGAACAGGCATAAAAGTTATGCAGATAACAGAAGGAAAGACTTCTCTTTAGAGGTAGGTGACCATGTTTTACTTAAAGTATCTCCTTGGAAAAGTGTGATGCATTTCGGTAAATAAGGAAAGCTAAGTCCATGGTTCATCGGTCCTTTTGAAATTTTGGATAAAGTTGGAACAGTTGCATACCTCATAGCTTTGCCTCTGAGCTTGTTTTAGGTACACAATGTTTTTCATGTTTCGATGTTGAGAAAGTATGTGCCAGATTCATCACATGTCTTGAGCCCGGAAGCAGTTCAGCTTGCAGAGAACCTTTCTTATGAAGAGAAACTGGTTCAGATTCTTGATCGAAGAGAACAAGTATTGCAGAATAAGGCAATCCACCAGGTAAAGGTTTTGTGGAGAAACCGTGTGGTTAAAGAAGCAACATGGGAGTCTGAAAATGCTATGAGGGAAAAATAACCTCAGTTGTTTAATAAGTAAATAAAATTGCGAGGACGTAATTTCAAGAAGGTGGGGATAATGTAACAACCCATGGTTTTCTAAAAATAAATTGAAAATTCTTGAAATTTTGTTTAAGGTATATATTTATAAGAATCTTTTAAACATAATTTTTTTTCTTCTATGTTTTGAATTTCAAGAAATTGTCATCTACAATTGTGTTCAGTATGTTATTTAGAGTCTGATGAAACAAACTTGAATTTTTGGTGAATAGTAACATACCCTTATGAATAGTAATATGAATAGTAATATGACCTCATGAATAGTAAATAATAATATTATTTTATTTTCCCAAGGCAATAGGATAATGAGATCTTAATTAATTTTCCAATGTCACATAAAAGTAATTACACTTTAATATTGTTATTTTTCGAATTAACTGTGAACTTATTAAAAAATTAAATTAATAATATTTATATAATTATTTTTGAAAAATGGAGTTCATTTTTGACTTCTACACGTCGAAAAAGGGTTGGGGTATATTTTTGGTATTTTTCTGTAACTCTTGAATTTTTGGTGAATAGTGAAATACGATAAAATACCGTATAATCAATTTATCAGTAAAAATGAACTATTTATGACATCATAAGTGATTCAAGGCCACTTTCTTCGAACTCACATGATATTATCAGTATTTAGGGCCACTTTATTTGAGATAATTCATTGTCTTGATAAGAATTTTATAATAATGATTAAACTAATCTAAAATACCTCCCCTCTTCCACTATAAATACCACCCCCACTCCCCTCTTCATCCCACACCTCTAAAGCCTTGAGCATTGTCAAATTTCTCCCGAATTCCCTCCCCAATATTCTTCCCCACGTCCTAGTGCTTCTGGTCTTACCAAAAGTCCAAAATCAAAACTCTTAAGAAGGATCTCAAGGAGAAGAGATCAAGAGGTAAACAACCTCTTTTATTTTCTTTCTTTTCTTTCATTTTATGTTATTGTCTTCCATTCCCTTTGTCTTTTGTTGGGATATTTCATTAAATATTCCCCCTTACTGTCCATATTTTGTATGAATGATGAGATATTCCATTCCTCTCATCAATCTTGTTTTTATGAAATTTTAAGAGATGTCGTTAGGCTGCCGAATTTCCATGAGATATTTCTCATGATTTTCTTTTGTTTCATGATTCGTTTTTCTTCTTTCCTAACTCCCTCTTATCAAAGAGGCATGAAATATAAATAATAATGTATATTCATTATTTTCTCATGATTATGGAAAATTCCTCATCAGTATTCTTCTCCTCTTCCACTTATTTAAAGAATCAAAAAACATTGTCCATTTGTGTCGAATTACCGACATTGTGGACGATGTATTTTCAATTTTCATTAATTCTTTCAAGTCTGGTCATGAAACCATTTATATGGTTTAAACAGGTTATAATATATGTTTTATGACTCATATATGGTTTGGTAATTATATTTTACTCATGGTTCTAATTTAAAATACAAAATGACGTTGTTATTATCAAAGAACCACTAAAATGATCTAAACGAACATCATTAATGTTTTAACTTATAAGTCACTCTCATATATAGCATAAGAGTGATAAATGGTATACATGATGGTAATATAAATATTTAAATACTAATCCATTCCAATTATGGAGTTTCACTTCCAATGAACAAGAACAATTCATCAAGAACCGATCGTGAAAATCACAAAAGAACTCAACCAAAATAATGCAAGGAACAAAATACTAACAATTAAGGGGTGAAATGAGGTTATGAAATGACCATATAAGATGTTATAAACATGAAAATGTTTCCGTAAAATACTAATAACACTATTTTAACCATTATACAGTAGTTTTAAACAATTTTTAAGTAAGACAAGCCTAAGGTAAGGGAATTCTTAACCCGATTTCCTTTCTTTGGGTTAACCTTCTACTTTATTATTTATGTGCTATTTAAATTGTTTGTGTGATGGGTTCTATTTATATTATGTTTAATTATGTGCATTTAAAGATTATATACATATTTCGTCCACTATATTAAGTCTCACTTCAAGGATATGATGTTTATAAGGGTCTTTTCTTCTAAAATCCTCATTTAAAATTTTGTTTTACAAGATTCAAAAGCAATGTTTTTATGTTATTATTTATGTTGTATGATTATGTTTCGGTTATTGGGAATTTTTTATGATGAAGGGTGGGACCCATATTTCCCTCCAATGCATTGGGTATGAGTATGTTAGAGGTCGGTCGTATGGTTACTCCAAGTATAACTGCGATGGTTACACAAAGTATGGTAGCCGTGAGGGTTGAAAATTTTAAGGTAGCCAAGATGGTTACAAGATTATGTAAGTAATTCCCCAAGATACCTATATGATTATATTTATGTTTTCATGGATCTTTTGAAAATCTCATGTTACACGAAGTAAGTATTAATTGGTGAAAATCATGTCTTTTGAAAATGTTTTCATACATTATGAGTATTAATGGACTAATGTGAATTTTCCTTCTTTTTCATACCTTACTAAGATTTTGTGCTCATCCCATGTTTTTAAATGATTTTTCACAGGTTAATGGATGAGTAATACAAGGAATGAAGACATTTTAAATTTTGAAGAATTTTCAAGGAGTCTTGTTTTAAGTTTTAATGTTTTATATTCTGAGAAAAATGGAAACCGATTTTATGGAATCCACTATGTAACAATGTGTAATGTTATGAATGTTTTTTCTTAATTCTCTAAAGCTCTAAATTTGAAAATATCCTCAATATAAAATTATGTGTTTCCTTGACTAAATTCAAGATTATGCATGTAATAAGGTCGGCACCTTATACTGCCACATGTTTAATTCTTTCTGAGTGAATATATACTTTATACATTTATGATCAGTATATATTTGACATTTGGCTCCGTATAAATGAAGCCTCCAAATTTTCAAAGAAAAAAACCACAGCTTAAAAATTCTAAATCATGTGTGGGATAATTTAACTCATGATGTTTTAGTTGTCTTGAAGCATAAGAAATTACCTAATCATTCTACATCAAAACACAACTATGTCCCTTCAAATAAGTTTCACTATAGATGACAAACTCACCGTTTTCTGAAGGCAAGGCCAAAAATTGATCATTCACCAATCTCTTCTTTAGTTCCTAAAAAAAATCACATTTTTTTCAAATAATTTTAACCCCTTTTAGCGTTATCTTGGTTAGTGGTCTAGATAACCATGAATTTTTTTAACAAACCATCAGTAATAACCTACTAATCCAATAAAACTAAAAATCTATGTAACATTTTTTGGTATTGGCTATTTACCAACCACTCTTATTTTGTCAGGATCAACTAGTATTCCATTATTATTTACAATTTTCCCAAGAATATAAATCTGTTGTAACCAAAATTCACACTTGCGGAATTTTCCATATAGTTTATTTTCCTTTACGGTTTTTAAAACAACCCTTAGATTTTTTTCATGCTCTTATTTACTCTTATAAAATATCAGAATGTCATTAATATACACAACCAAAAGCTTCTCCAATAACTCATGAAATATTATATTCATAATATTCATGAATACAGTAGGTGCATTAGTTAACCCAAACTACATAACAAAAAATTCATAATGCCTATATCTACTATGAAAGGTTATTTTCAAGATTTCCTCCTCCTTTACATTCAACTGATGGTATCCGAATCTCAAGTCAATCTTGGAAAAGTACTGATCTCCCAAGATCTAATAAAACAAGTCATCGATGTGAGGAAAATGATACTTTTTTTAGCAGTGATGTTATTTAATGCTCTATAATCAATGTAAAGTCTCATGGAACCATGTTTATTTTTAAAAAAGAAAATAGGAGCACCCCATAGTGAAGTGCTAGGATGAATGAAGCTTTTATAAAGAAAATCATGCAACTAATTTTTCAATTCAAGATGTACTATTTGAGACATACAATATGGGGGTTTCGAAATTTTCTTAGCATGGGGAACTAAGTCAATTGTGAATTTGACTTCTTGATTAGGTATGACACCAGGTAACTCATTAGAAAAAACATCAAGGTATTCATTTACCACTAGCACATCATTAATATGAATAGTTATCCTATTTTCAATAATATGAGCAAGATAATTTTCATTTCCATATTTCAAAAGTTTCTCAGCTTCCTGATATGTTATCAATTTTATGGGTTCGTTCTTATATACAACCTAAAACTTTTTCTAAAAAACAACTTTCTTAGCTCTACAATCAATTTTATCATGATAAAGAGAAGTCAAATCCATTCCTAGAATAACATGAAACTTGACTAAGCGAAAAATAACAAGGTTTGGAGGTAAATTCTTTCCATAAAACACAATATAAAGATTCTTATAATTCATCTTTGCTATAATATATCCCCCGAGTGTTTTAACAATAAGTTATGGTCTTATTTGTTGAGGTGATATTTTCAATTTACCAAAACATTTCTCAGAAATGAAGGAATTTGTAGACCTCATATCGAACAAAATATTAGCAAAATTTGAGTAAACCAACAAAATACCTGATACAACCTCATTGGATGGTCTGGCATCTACTGAAATAGTTGCAAAGGATCTCACTACACCTTTATTCTTATATCTTGGATTCTTTTCATCATTCAGATATCTCTTTGGGAAGTCATTTCCATAATGACCCATATCCCCACATTTATAACTTTTAACAATTTTCTTATCAGAATTGGTATTAGGATCATTTTCATCATAATATCAGGCCATATGTCCAAACTAACCACATCAAAAAAACTTCCCAGTTTTAGCAAGACATTCCCTAGGGTGCTTTTTTCCGCACTTTTCACAAACATGAAACTAGATTTTCTTACCATCAGTTTTCTTTGGTTGATTCTTACCCATCTCTTTCTATCTGGAACTCTTCTTCCCCTTATTTCCAAAATTCACATGATCATTATCAAACTCCATCTCTACCCTCTCAGCATATCAGAACATTTTCTCATAACTTTTGAATTCACGGGAGGCCAACGCCCTTCGGTACCATCACTTCAATCCTGAGTAAAAGTAGTTTATTTTTCTATAAAGATCCAAAATAATATTTGGAGCATACCTTGCCAGTCAAGTGAAGTTCGCTTCATAAACAGCCACTGAATCTTCCTCCATTTGCTTCAATTCAAGGAATTACTTCTCCATCCTATGTCCCACCACCTTAAGAAAATATTATCTAAGGAAAAGAATTTTAAATTCATCCCACTATAAGACATAAATATCCTCTCTATCACTGATATTATTTACCATTGACAACCACTGATCAACTTCACATTCAAAAAAATAAATGGAAATACTTACCTTTTGATTATCTAAATATCCCATAACATCGAATATCTTTTCAAGGGCTTTAATCCATCCTTCTACCGCTACTGGTTCAGAAGATCCATTGAAAGCGGGAGGGTGTTATCTAGTAAAATGTTCCACTATTGTCTTGATCTGTTGTGGTCTCTATAGTTTTTCTATTTCATAGATTCCATAACCATTTATTTATTGCATTAGCTGATCCATTACTATTACAAACTACTCGGTTCCAATCCCTACTATACCATGCTGTAGATTCGGAAGAATATCGTTTTGTTGGTGCCTCTCTTTTTCAGCTTCCCTATTCCTTCTATGGGAAACCATTCTGAACAAACATATCTTAGTCAAATCAACATGGTAATATTTAAATGCTATAATATTTCAAATTAATCATATAGTAAAAATCATTTATAGTATTCTATTAACATCATCCTAACCCCTAAAGTTATCTAAACCATCCTATGATACCAACTATAAGGACCCGACCTTATTACATTACATAATCTCGAATTTAGTCAATAAATCACTTCCTATCACATTAAGGATCTTTTCAATTTTATATATTTATAAAATTGGGACATAATAAATTTATAACATTACACATTATTATAGAGTGGATACCATAAAATCCGTATTCATTTCTTTCAAAATATAAAACTTTTCAAATAAAACATGATTTCTTTGAAAATTATACAAACATTTAACTTGGATTCCTTCTTTATCTTATAAATACTTATAACCTATTAATATCATATAAAAACTAGGTACAAGAACAAAAATATCAGTAAGGTATATAAAAAGAATTAAAGAGCACATTAGTCCATGAATACTTGTAAGGTATGAAAACATTTTCAAAAGGCGTACTTGTCACCCATATATACTAAATTTTTGAAACATGAGAATTATAAAAGATCCAAAAAAACAAAATAACATAAATAGAACCATATAGGTATCTTGGGGAATTACTTACATAATCGTTTAACCCTCTTGGCTACCTTATAATTTGTAACTCTAACGTCTACCTTGCAATTTTTCTAACCATCATTGTTACACTTGGAGTAACCATATGGACAACCTCCAACATACACATACCCAATGCATTATAGGTTGATATATGTCCCACACATCATCATAAACAATTCCCAAGAACTAGAACAATATCATACAACATGAATAATTGCATAAAAACATTGCTTTTGAATTTAGTAAAACAAAATTTTAAAATAATATTTTAAAAGAAAATACCCTTAAAAATATCATAAAATTGAATTAATATTAAATAGAGTGGATAGAACATGTATATACACATAATTAAACATAATATAAAAAAACCATCACACAAACAATTTTAATACCACATAAATAATGAATTAGAATGTTAACCTGAAGAATGGAAATCGGGTTAAGAATTCCCTTACCTCAGGTTTGTCTTATTACAAAATCATTTAAACCTTCTATAAAATGGATAAAATAGTGTTATTAATGTCTTTTAGAAACATATTCATGTTTATAATACCATATATGATCATTTTATTACATCATTTCACCCTTTAATTGTTTTTTTTGTTTCTTGCATTATTTTGGGTGGGTTCTTTACATGATTTCCATGATCGGTTCATGATGGATACTCTAGTCGATTGGATGATAAACTACTGAACTAGAATGAAATGGTATTTAATTGTTTCCAAACCAATAAATTATAACTTTTATCATTTTTAATTCTGACATGAGAATGATTCATAAGTTAAAACATTATTGATATTTTTTTAGGTCATTTTGGCGATTCTTCGATCGTAATGAACTCATTTTGTATCATAAATTTATAGCATGTGTAAAAAATGATTACAGATAATTATATAAGATATAATTAATATAATATAATCTGTTTCAACCATAAAAATGGTTTCATGAGCAGTCTTGAAGGATGTAAAAGAAATTGAAATCACATCATCCACGATGTCGGTAAATTGACACATCACAGATGGTGTTTTAATTTCCAGAATGAGTGGGAGAGGAGAAGAAGATTGATGAGGAATTTTCCATGAACATGAGAATATATAGAATATTCAAGATTCTGGAGCTTTAATGCCTCATTTATAAGAGGAGGGGAAGATATTATAATAAAATAAAAGGAAATAAAAGGAAACATATGAAAATGAAATGAGAGTCTTACCCTTTGATATCTTCTCCTTGGGATCCTCTTAAGGCCTTTGGTTTTGGCCTTTTGATGAGACTAAAAGCTCTATGACGTAAGGAAGAGCCATGATAGGAGTATTGGGAAGAACATAGGTAAGGATCAAGGCTTGAGGGTTGTGGGAGGAAGTGGTGAATGAGGGTGGTATTTATAATGGAGGAGATGAAGTATTTTTCATTATTTTAATCATTATTTTAATTTTTTTTCTCAACACTATAAATAATCTTAATTTAGGTGACCCCAAATAGTAATAATGACATTTGATTTCAAATCAAGTGGTCTTACATAACTTATGATGTCATAAACAGTGTATTTCACTGATAATTTGAATATGCAGTATTTTACATTATTTCATTATTCATTAAAAATTCAAGAATTTCAAAAAAATACAAAAAATTAACCCTAAGCATTTTTCAACTTGTATAATTAAAAAATAAACTCCATTTTTTGAAAATAGTTTTTCAAATATTATTAATTTAATTTTTAAATAAAATCATACTTAATTCAGAAATTACCAATTTTAATTCAATAATTGCTTTTATGTTGCATTAAAAAATTAACCAATATGTCATTATCTTAAAGCATTATTTATAAAAAATAATAATATAATTTACTATTCATTAGGTTTATATTACTATTCATAAAACTTTTCATAAAGTTATATTAATATTCACTAAACAAACATGTTAGTTCCATCAGACTCCAAATAACATACTGAACACAATTGTAGATGACTATTTTTTGAAATTCAAAACATAGAAGCAGAAAAATTGTGTTTAAAGGCTAGTTATAAATATCTACTTAAAACAATGTTTCATGCATTTAAATTTTATTTTAAATCCTTGGGATGTTTCAATTTTGGAATGTTTTTTTATAATTATGATGTGATATAACTTGAAATGTTAAGCCTTCCATTGATAGGGAGTTATAGTAATAAATGTTGTTGTTTCTATAAAAAAATGAATTTGGTAGGCATCATAGAAAACAATCAGAAGATACTACTGAGAATATGGTTTCACCTGATCTATAAGGGAACCAATAACTATTTCATAGTATAGTATAAGTATTTCAAGATGTCGATACTGGAAATTGGAGGGATGATCCAAGGCAAGTGTATCATGTAGTCCAGTTCCAGAAGAAAAACCCACCCATCATTTAGCGTGATTCAGAACTAGAGAAATGAGAGGTGTGTCTGAATAAGATGAATCAATTCATCGATTTAATTAGCACACAAGCAGAGTGACACACACGTCATTGAATGCATTCCAAAGTGTATAAATTTATATTTTCCTTCTAAGTATTTTTTAGTGATATGTACGGTCAAACTAATAGGGAATTCTGAAGTTGAGTTTGAGTTATGAAAAATTTTCAAAACATACCCCACTATTGTTAATAGTGGGTGGATAAATTTTTTCATTTTGTTAATATTTTTTATATTTTTATGTAGCACAGTAATGAGACACAATGATTTTTTTATATTTTTTAACAACTAGGTTGAAAACTAAGCTATGATAGAGCAGTGAGTTATAAAGATAAGAAATACTGATAGATGAATAATCAAGATGAAATGCCTAGGGAGAATCTATCCTACTACACTAAAAAGGATTCATGCCACTAAAAATGTAAATTATAACATAAACATGGAAAAATAATGATTTATCTCCCTCTCAAAGAGATAAAACATATAAAATAATCAATTATGAAGTTCCCCACTCCAAAAAATATTCATTTTCAAAACAATATTTGTATTGGTCAAGAGAAACAAACTTTCTCAATGTTCTCAAGTTTTTATTTGTTGAATTAAAAGAATGAATAGTTTCATACATGATCAAATTCAGCAAATGATCATAGAATTTGAACTAAGGATAAGTTCCAAAATGAAAATGTTTGATTTCATAATTGATCGCATTGATCCATTATCAAAATATTGAAATAAAATGTGAATGATGATATTAATAAAAACCAGTAGAAAAAGATATTCCCTAAACTAAAATTATTTAGCCTAGATTCATATTCCTTACAAAAATTGAGTAGAATTCAATTAAAGAAAAATAAATTTACATACTAAGGAATATATTTTCTTCTTTAATCAAAAGCTATTGCTTTACTCACATCCTCATCTGGCCGACTCTTCTCTTATACTCTTCAAGAATGAATGAAAGAAAATAATCGAATAATTATCTTCTATGTCATCAATGCCCCTTGATACTTTATATATATTTTAAAATTTAATCATCATCTGCTAGTTGGCCACCTCTGAAAGGCACTGACTTTGTTGATCTTCCCTCTTTCATCAAACTTTTCTTGCAGTTTCCTCTAGTCTGTGTGAGTTTATAAAATCCCTTGTAACTAATTAGTGGAAGTTGAAAATTACAAACCTAAACATGATTTTAAGTGGGTATTTGAAAGTGTAAATAAACATAAATTAAATATTTTATTAATTGAACATCTATGTATTTAACTTTTTAATAAAAATAATTATTAAAAAATAAAATTATTATGTCAATTGATGTATAGTTATTTAAAATTATTTGTTATTAATTTATTGTAATTTTATAATATTGATGACTTCATTAATAATTATTATCAATTAAATTATTTAATTATAATTATTAATGCTTAAATTACTTTATAAAAGATAATCATTTATATTATTTTTTAGATTATTCAATTGCACTATTTATTTAATAATAATTTATTTTATTAAATATTATTATTAATGATATTGTTATTAATTTATTAATTATGATATTTTATTTGATATAAGTATTCATTTATTAAGGTTATTAATTTAAAATATTTTATTAATTTAATTACTTTATTTAATTAGTTTTTTTATTTTTAATTATTATTATTATTATAGTTTTATTAATTATTTATTTTTAATTCATAGTAATTGATTTATTTTATTTTTTTTATTATTTTTTTCTCGACCCTTATTCTGTCTTCACTTCATGTGTTTGTGGGGGTCGCTTCCTCTTTAATCCACGGTGGAAAAAGCAACCCCTGACAGTGTTCCATCAAGTACTAACGGCAATGGTGAAGGAGAGGGATTCAACCTCCTTATGTAGCTTCGACCTCCAACGATTACCCTCATAGCGGGTTCTTGTTGCGGATTCCACCTTCACAGCAGCACTGAGACTCGCATCACACATCTACTATGGTGAAGGTTCAGATTTGTGGCTTCAGTGATCAGTGCATGCTCACTGTAATGAACCGGACCCCAAACACCCACCCGAAAAGTGCTAAATGGGTTGGGTGCTACTACCTTAGGCGCACCTCACCGAATGCCGAAGGCTGCCGACTAGTAGAGAGAGTCTTATAGGTATAATGGGGAGGATATACCCAATTAGAGGATAATAACAATGGTAGTGGTCTGAGTATAATAATTATGATGCAGCAGAATAAAGGAATCATCAAAATCGAACTAGACCCGCAGAGCGGAAGTACATTCAATATCAATAACAGCATAAGCAATATGTATAAACAACATCAGTCAAAATAAACCCAATAGCAATATAATAACTTGTAACTACTACTAAACAACAAAACATGCTCCCAAGCAGGTCATACATATCTAAATATAAAGGGCGCCAATGGCTAACCAACTGCAGCTAATAACAGGAATGATGATACAGGAAAGTATGAAAACATAGTAACTCCAGCTAGGAAATACCTCAAGGTCAATACCATCTCCATGCAACAGCTAATGCAGACCATCTCTTGAAGCTCGCCTCTTTTTCATGTAAATCAATAATGTCTGCACGTGTCCCGAAGGTCCCGTATAGGGTGTGAGACGAATCTCAATAGGATACCACCCTACAGTGCATACCTAATATAAGTGTTTAAGTAGTCATGTATTTATAACGAAATTAGTAAACAGAACGATGAAAAAATAAACACAAACTCCACTGGTGCTAAGAAGCCACCATAGAGTGTCACGTGCTTCGACCAACACCGGAATCTCTGTCATATAACTCGGCACCATGTTCCCCCTGACACCGCATGTTTCATGTACAAACATCCCAAAGGCACGCCTGAGAAACAGTAACCCGGAGGAACCTCGATGTCTGCCCTCAATAAGTAACTAGAGGGACATCGATGTCTTCCCTCAAATAACGTAGCTGGAGGGACAACAATGTCTTCCCTCAAAGTAAAGTATTCGGAGGGACAATGATATCTTCCCTCAAATAATGACAAGCCTTATCCCCCAACCCGATAGCCTCAATTATATCCCTTTAAGGCTCCTCACCTTCCATGGGGCTCCCTACGGAAAGCACCCCCAAACCAAAAGTACCTAAACCACAACTAATGGGAGACTCTACCCACATGAGTGTTCAAAACCACCTCATCACAGAGTCTCTCTGTGTGCACACTACTCAAAGTTTTTGGGTGAGTGGTAATCACCAAAATAGTACCCAAGCCACAACACCTCTGACATCTCATGTCCCTACGACCATGTCAGTCAAGTCTGATGGTCTCGCCATCCCAGTAACCCAGGCCATGCCCAACCTAATAGTAATCCTGCCTCAAACCGATGCACATGATGCCCAATCTCATGGTCAGAATCACCCAATGTTACCTGGGCCAAGACCAACTTGTGATCAACATTACTCAATAATACACAGGCTATGCCTAGCAAAACCTGAAGGTTCTAGTATATGAAATATCACACATCACATATATATTCACAATGGAAAACTTTAAATGATCAAGGCATTGAAATAGTTGAATTACACTAGCAAGGTGTTGTCCCATACTAGCACTGAGGTCTAGAGAGCCTCTAACAATTCATATCAAGGTTCAGTAAACTAAACTCAATAGTTAATAACAATACAATTCAATTAATACCATTTTGGCACCCGAACCAAAATGTCCCAATGAGTATTGGCCACTCGCCTGGCCCCGCTCATGCGAAATATATAATAGGGCATACACAAAGGCATCCCATAGGTCAATTATCAATTAAACAAGTAATAATAGATAAAATAGGGTCACACACAAAGTACCTGAAAACGCTCCATAGGCCGCACCACCTAAAATTCTGTGAAAACTCAAAAAAAAATGTATGCAACACTTACCTGAGACTCGTACGATGCTACTCCTCCGATAACAGCCTCGAATTAGGTCCAAACCACATCAGATCTACAAAATAATCAAAACCTCTCAAACCCCAATAACTCATTCTAGAACAGTTTTCAAGAAAAATAGCTCAATAGGAATCAAGGCCTTACCGAGGGGGTTCCAATGGATTCAATGGTGTTCGAATCGGTTCTCAGACAATGGAACGGGAGAAAAAATGAGCTCTAGCTGGCTCTCCCTACTCAACCCGTCGAAGGGGTTGAGTTTCTGCCTCAAAAGGAGGCTACTGTCTGTTTTAGTGAGAGAAATAAAAGAAAATACATGGCGTGTACTGTAGGAGTACAAGCCATGTACCATTTTACTGTTCATAAGATGGCTGATATTCTGCTGACTTACTTCCCAGAACCATCCGACATGAGTACACGGTGTGTACCCAGGGGTACACGATGTGTATATAGTTTTTCTTCTCTTCCTCGCCGACTTACTCACACACCATGTATATCCTTCAAACATGGCTAGACTAAATGGTGTGTCTAATGATAACATGACGTGTACTTGGTTAAATGATTATATCCAACCAACAGGCCTACATGCCGTGTATGGCCTCCACATGGTCACGGGTACATGACATGTCTATAACTACACGCTGTGTAGTAAGAAATTTATACATGGTCATCACACGACATGTACTTAGCGAGCAGAAATCCGGTAATCACCCAACCCATACATAGCGTGTATTTTAGAGTACATGGCATGTACTTTGGAAATTTCTTGCTATTGCCTAGTTTCGTCAGTGCTCTCAGAAACAAGTCCGAAATTCAAACAAGGTCGCGATTTTGACCTTTTTATAAAAACATGGGTTTATACAATCTCCCACCTTAATATAGCTCGTCCCCGAGCTATCAAACAAAACCCGAAGATGGCACCGAACATACAAACCCAGTCAAAGTAACTTGGACTTCCCTAGTCTCAAGGTTCTGGCTAAATTCCTCAAGGTCTACCCAACTTAGGAATCACCTAACTCAGTCTCAACATGAAAAAACGTAAAACAAACAAAGGTCCACTGACCTGTTTTCCGGATGCATAGTACTTCCATGACGCATAGTCACCCTTATGCCTCATTGGTGCTCCTGTGTCATTCTTGACACCCAACATATCCTGCACCACATTGGTGTCTGCCTCCACGAGGTCCTGCATCCCATGGATGCTCAAAAACAAACCTGGTGCTTAGAACCTCAAGTAACCCACACCATCAATGCCCTAAAGCCCAAGGCACCTCAAGTAAACCACATCCTCAATGCCCTGAATTCTATGCATCCCATACATATATATATATATAAGTATATCATGCACCCGATATGGTTCCAATCCCACTGAATAATATCTAGTCAGTCCACATAGATCCTGTGCATCCCGTGCACTCAAAAAGGACATTCCTCTATAGGTCATGCCAAAAAGGAAACATGGAAAATCATGGAAACACCCGTGGTGTACCTCTAACCATCGTCGGCTCACCGACATGCTCAGCCTCTGGAAACTCCATGGCATGCACCTAGCCTAAGGTACGACAGCCTGATACTTGACCTCCCTGTGGTAGTGCTCCAGCCACCGGGCACTGACCTGTCAGCAGGGTCCCGCTGTCTCTATCATGACCTCTGCGTGCAACTGAACCTTGGCTAGCCTCTCCCGGTACCAAACCTAAACCAACTCCAGATGCCCCCATCTATCCTGGTCCCTACCTTCCAGATGTCTAGGAAATCTGTCTGCAAAACCTCTCAAGATGCCTGACCTGTCCACATGCCCGACACTCCATCGGAGGCCTATTGCACTGAGTCCAAACATGTCATGGTTGTCCACACTAAAAAAACCATTGAAGAACTACTACGAGGTGGTCTTACTGAGTCCTTGGCAAAACAAACCCGCTAAAACTCATCCCATCCTCACTTCCTGTTGTTTTAACCATCACCTAAAACTATTCCCCAGCCAACCTAGGGATTATCCCTCTTGTTTCCCACCGTTATGAGCACCTAATTCATCACCTCTGAAAAATAACACAGCCTGGATATATTCACCTGGATACAAATGGTATGTCGCAATCCATCCTCGAAGCACCTCACCCTTGACAGGTCATCACTAACCATACCAGGTGCAAAGTGAGACAACTCAATAAATGTAGATTCATAGTCCATGATGGACATGTATCTCTGCTGAAGGCTCAAGAACTCCCGAGCTCTCTCAGCCCTCAGTGTCTCTGGGTAAAAATGTTCGAAAAACCTATCCTCGAAGTATTTCCATGTCATTCCCTCATGTCTCCAAGCCTGAACCTGTACATCCCACCAATGCTTGGTCAGTCCTCTCAGCATGTACGTCACGAGCTTGACCGTCCTCCCTAGAGGAGTCTCGATCTACTCAAAGATCATATGCATGCTCTGTATCTAGTTCTCTGCCGCCTATAGATAACCCTCACCCTGAAAAAGCGGTGGGTTTTGTGACTGGAACTCATGTTTCATATACGCCATAGATGGATCTATACCCTGCGCTCCTCTATCGATCCACAACAAGACACATACCAGGCTAGCTCGGAGTTGCTCGTTGAGCCATGGTCCAAAAGCTGCCAAACCCGACTACTGTCCTACCTACACTAGATCTGGAACCTGATCTTGTCCCTAAGCCTGTACCTGAGGCTCCTACTGTGCTTGCACCAGATGCTGAACCAGATCTTGTGGCACTATATCATATCCCGACTGATTCTCCATCTGAGATGACTAAAGGGAACTTGTTGAATACCATAAATGGTCAGACATCCCACATACATAACAATTTATACATATATAATGCAGATAAGGAAAAAAAGTAAAAGGCAGTGCATAACTACTACCCTTACTCACCCCCACCGTAACCATTCCCCATGGCATCCTGGCCTCGTGGGCTCCTTACCCGCCCATAACAGAGCAAATTATCAAAAGTACCTCGGGCCATGCCCGTCCTGACAACCAACGTTGCCTCAAACCAATGACCGAGTTACCCAATCCTGGTGATCAAAATAACCTCAACCAATAGTACATGTCTACTCTAATAAGAGTCAGACTCAAATACCCTACCACAAGAAATTCTATAAATATGAAAATCACAGCATAACACATTGCAATAAACCAGAAATTATATCATGAATTTCACATATTCACATTTTAATGAATACAAAGTATTGCAATTTGATATTATTCACATGGCATTATCACTTCACAAAGAATACGTGTAGTTATGAAATTGAAATACCCTAAAAATGTTCCTATCAAAAGACAAAAAAACAGGCCTTTCCATATCGGGCCAAGGTCCAATTATCCCTTACCGCACCGAGTCAAGGGTCACATATCACAATCAATAACATCACACACCAAGTGAGCCACCGAGGTGGAAATCATATAAACTGTAATCTGAGAAAAAAGGAAACAACAATTCCCACCCATGGAAACTTGGTCCATCCCTCGTACATGGGGATACAGGCACCCAAGCACAAGCTAGAAACCCAGTTCCAGTAACAACCTATCTCCAGTCTACCATATCCCAAATAGTAAAACCAACAGAAATAAAAAGATAATTCTCAATATTATTAGTATCCAACAAAACACTACTACTAAATCCCTGCCAAGAACCTCCCTCTGATACCACTTTGTAGTGACCCGGACCTGAACAGCCACCCGAACAGTGATAAACGGGTCAGGTGCTACTACCTTAGGCGCACCTCTCCAATTCCAAAGGCTGGCAACTAGCAGTGAGGATCTTATAGGTATAGTGGGGAGTTTATACCCTCTTGGAGGATATTAAAAATGGTACTGGTCCAAGTATAATAATAAAGATGCATTCAAATAAAGGAATTAGCAGACTCGAACCAGACCCGTAGAGTGGAAGCACATTCAAAATCAATAACAGTCGAAGAAATAAATATAAACAACAGCAGCAGAAATAAACACAACAACATGTTGATAAATTGTAACTACTACTAAAAAAACATGCATCCCAATCAGGGCATACATATATAAATATAAAGGTCACCAATGGATAACCAACTATATCTAATAACAAGAATGATGATACAGGAAAGTACGCAAACATAGTAACTCCATCTAAGAATTACCTCAAGGTCCATACCATCTCCATGAAACAACTAATGTAGCCCAGCTCCTGAAGCTAACCTCTTTCCTACACGTAAATCCATTTAGTATGAACGCATCCCAAAGGGCCCATACAGGGTGTGAGACGAATCTCAATAGAATACCCCCCAATGGTGTGTACCTAATAAAAGTGTTTAAGTAGTCATTAATTTATAAGGGAAGTACTAAACATAACGATACACAAATAAACAAAAACTCCAGTGGTGCTCAGCAGCCACCATGGAGTATCATTTGCTTTAGCCAACGCCGAAATCTCTGTCATATAACCTAGAACCATGTTCCCCCTGACACAGCATGTCTCAAGTACCGAAGTCTTGAAGGCACGCCTGAGAAACAGTAACCTAGAGTAATAGCGATGTCTGCCCTCAATAAGTAACCAAAGGGACATCGATGTCTTCCCTCAAATAACATAGCTTGAGGGACAGTGATGTCTTCCCTCAAAGTAAAGTATCTAGAGGGACAATGATATCTGCACTCAAATAACAGCGAGCCTTTGCCCCCAACCCGATAGCCTCAATGCTATCCCCTGAAGGCTCCCCACCTTCCATGTGGCTTCCTACGGCAAACACCCCCAAACCAAAAGTACCTAAACCGTAACTAACAGGGGCCTCTACCCACACGAGTGGTCAAAACCACCTCATCACATAGTATCTCTATGTGAACACTAATCAATGTTTCCGGGTGAGCGGTAATAACCAAAATAGTACCCAAGTCACAAAACCTCTGACACCTTGTGTCCCTGCGACCATGCCACTCAAGTCTGATTGTATCTCCATCCTAGTAACCCGGTCCATGCCCAACCTAACAGTCATCCTGACTCAAACAGAGGCCCATGACACCAAATCTCGTGGTCAGAACCACCCAATGTAAACCAGGCCAAGCCCAAACTATGATCAACATCACTCAACAAAACCTAGTCCATGCCTATCAGAACCCGAAGGTTCTAGCATATGCAATATCACACATCACATATAAAATCACAATGAAAAACATTAAATATGAAAGACAATGAAATAGTTTAATTACACTAGCAAGGTGATGTCTCATACCATCATTGAGGTCTTGAGAGCCTCTAACAATTTATATCAAGGTTCAGTAAACTAAACTCAACGGTTTATAACTATACAATTCAATTAATACCTTTTTGGAACCCTCGACCAAAATGCCCCATTGAGCACCGGCCACTCGCCCAGCCTCGCTCATAGAAAACAGGTAATAGGGAATACCCAAAGGCTTCCCATAGGTCAATTATTTGTTAAACAGGTAATAATAGATAAAACAGGGTCATGCTCAAATTACCCAAAAATTCCCCATAGGCCGCGCCACCCAAAAGTCTACAAAAACACAAAAGAAGGTATGCCCCATCTACCTGAGACTCGTACGTTTATACTCCTCCGATAACAGCCTCCAATTAGGTCTAAAACGCGGTAGATCTATAAAAGAATCAAAATCACTCAAACCCCAATAACTCGTTTTAGAACAGAAATTATGAAAAATGGCTCAAGAGGAATCGAGGCCTTATTGAGGGGATTCTGATGGATTCAATGGTGTTCAAATCGGGTCTTGGACAAAGGAATGGGAGAAAAAATGAGCTTCGTATGGCTCTCCCTGCTCAACCTGTTGAAGGGGTTGAGTTTCTGCCTCAAAACGAGGATACTGCCCATTTTAGTGAAAAAACAAACTACACATCATGTACTTTAGGACTATATGCCGTGTATCATTTTACTGTTCATAAGATGTCTGATATTTCACCAACTTACATCCCAAAACCTGCCAACATGAGTACACGACGTGTACCTAGGGGTACACGACGTGTACTTAGTTTTTCTTCTCTTCCTCACTGACTTACTCACAAGGATTGTATATCCCTCATACACGGCTAGACTACAAGGCGTGTCCAAGGAGGACACAACGTGTGCTTGGTTAAACGATTCTACCCAACCAACATTCCTACATGCCTTGTATGGCCTCCACATAGTCACGGGTACACAGACTGTCTATAACTACATGCCTTGTAGTAAGAAATTCCTAAACAGTCATCACATGTCATGTACTCGGTGAGCACACGGGCGGTACTCACCCAAACCATACACAGCGTGTACTTTAGAGTACATGGAGTGTACTCTAAAAATTTCCAGCAACTGCCCAGTTTCTCCAGTTTTCTCAAAAACAAGTCAAAAATTCAAACAGGGTCGAGATTTTGACCCATTTTAAAAACCCAAGTTCTTACACTCACAACATAGGGTTTGTACAGTGACAGCAAGTATCGGGCGGCCAGTGGCTTCAATCTTGAGTTCTAGATCTGCAAAAGATTTCAATGAAAGGGGAGACTTTCGGTAAGGGAGAATCGTTGAGGCACTATTGCATGTGTATGGTGGATACTCATTTTGGAACTAAAAAATAAAAACAAATTAGTTAACAATTTTATAAAATTATAAAAATTAAGAAATAATAAATTAAAATTTAAAAACATAATTCGATTAACTTAATAAATAAAACGTAAACTGAAAATTGAATCAATACAAATAAAAAAATACTAATTAATAAATTCAAGCCATAAATTTGAAACCTAAAACTGAACTTAAGTTAAAAGATAATTAAAATTAAAAAAATAAAAGTTAATTAATTTGATAATGGAATTATAAGTTGAATAATTAATTAAATTATTTATTGAAATAAAATTAAATATTTATATATATAATTAAAGTTTAATAATATTAAAAATAAAAAATTTAACTAATTAAAAATTAAATTGGAGATACACTTAATTATATGAAAATAATTCCATTAATTGATTTAATTAATGAAAATATACAATCATAAAACTCTTTAGAAGGATTAAAATTTATTTAATATAAATAAAAATAACCAAAGACAAAACTAATAAGTTTAAAAACATAAAACACAAAATTAATTATAAAATTTGAATAATTTATATATTTAACACTAAAATTATTAATGTGTAATTAATTATCAAAAACAATAAAAATAATTAATTAAATTTTTAAAAAACTAAATAAAAGGTGTGAAAAAAACAAGTGATTTTAAGACCACATCAAATTGTGCCTCACTTAGTAATTGATTTTCCTCAATCAATTAAATGCTTTATTTCGTTTTTTTTAAATAGAACAATTTTTCTATTAAAAATATCAAAATGAAGCATGTTAGGCAGTTTAAAAAAATAGAGGATCACAAAATTTGAAATAGTCTTTTGAAAATAAATATCCAAATGAAGTATTTCCTAAATCAAATACTCACAAGGTGATCAAAGAAGCAATGATTCATCTACTTCTAAGGATTCCTTGCTTTAAATATGAATCTTTTTACTGACTTACTTCCATTTGAGCCCAATTTTTAAATCTAATAGTGATGAAATTTTAAATATAAGTGGAATTAAGAACATAAAAAAGGCACTTTACACATTGAATTTACCCTGGGGTTTCAAAGGACACTACTAGAAAAGTAGGCTATAACAACGGTTTATAACCGTTGGTATAGGCTGGAAAACTGTTGGTATAGTGTATACCAACGGTTTTCCAAACCGTTGGCCAGTTAGCCGTGAGGAAAGCCCTATACCAACGGTTTCATTTAAACCTTTGGTATAGGTGTTTGAGAATTCTGGGAACCTCTTTACCAACGGTTCTGAACCGTTGGAAAAGAGTTTCCAAGAGCTGATTCACTGCAGCCCCCAGAAGCCCTCCAGAAGCCCTCCAGATGCCCTACCATACACGTGCATAAGAAAACAGTGCACAACAACCCTCCAGTATACCCTCCATTATACACCTGCATAAAAAATATCACAAAAGCCACACACAGACTTCAAACAGTATAAAAAACACATAAAATAGCCCAAAAAACACATATGACAACAATCATCCGGTGGTAATTCACCTCACCGATAAAATTCTAATAGGCAGAATAGTTTGATAAATATCTATTATAGTTGAATAAGACATTCAAATTGACTAAAATCCCATTTTTTTGTGATACT
The DNA here is from genome assembly GCA_963277665.1 of Viscum album. Classification (NCBI taxonomy): domain Eukaryota; kingdom Viridiplantae; phylum Streptophyta; class Magnoliopsida; order Santalales; family Viscaceae; genus Viscum; species Viscum album. The sequence goes on from OY728147.1 coordinate 1,827,937,682, forward strand.
AGGTTTGGGTATGTAATGATTTGTGATTAATTTTGCATTGAACATGTATTGTTTATAATATATGGTGAAAAGATATTTTCTTAGGAGTCTCGTAAATTATGACCCCATGAGTGAAACTACCCAACTCATGAAAAAGAGTTTGCGACTATCGTTGATGAGTGTAAATTTCAGTTGTATTCACTTAAAATGATTTCCTTTTGAAATAAAAGAGAGACTTTGAGTGGTGTCATCCACACCGCACCTCGGATTGAGGCAGAGTTGACTCGTACACGTCAAAATTGACCCATGGATACATGTCCTATAGTATCTACAGTATCCGAATGCCTTTGGTCTATTTTTTCGTATGTCAGTTGTTGTTTTAACTTAAACTGTTGTCCATTTCAAAGAAAAGTGACACACTTTGAGTGGTACTGGCCACACCGCACCTCGGATTGAGGCAGGGTTGACTCGTACACATCACAAATGACCCATGGATCATTGTCCTAATGTTTCAATAGAATCCGAAAGTGTTTGGTCGGTTTTCCGTATGTTGTTTTTTTTACATAAAAGCGCATCCATTTTAAACAAAAGAAATACACATTGAGTGGTCTCGGCCACACCGGACATCGGATTGAGGCAAGTTTGACTCGTACACGTGACATATGACCCATGGATCGTTTTTCTAAAGTTTCAACAGAATCTGAATGCGTTGGGTCGGTTTTACGTATGCCAGTTGTTGTTTTCACTTAAAATCATGTTCATTTCAAATAAAAGTTAGACACTTTGAGTGGTGTCGGCCACACCGCGCCTCTGATTGAGGCGGGGTTGACTCGTACACGTCACAAATGACCAATGGATACATGTCCTAAAGTATCAATAGTATCCGACTGCGTTTAGTCAGTTTTCCGTATGTGGTTTTTTTTACTTAAAAGCACATCCATTTTAAACAAAAGAAAGACACTTTGAGTGGTCCCGGCCACACCGGCCCTCGGATTGAGGCGTGGTTGACTCGTACACGTCACATATGACCCATTGATACTTGTCCTAAAGTATCAATAGTATCTGAATACCTTTGGTCCATTTTCAGTATGCCCGTTGTTTTAACATAAACTGTTGTCCATTTCAAAGAAAAGTGGAAAACTATGAGTGGTCTCGGCCACACCGGCCCTTGGATTGACGCGGCATTGACTCATACACGTCAAATATGACCCATGGATCATTTTCGTAAAGTTTCAATAGAATCCGAATGTTTTTGGTCTGTTTTTCGTATGCCAGTTGTTGTTTTCACTTAAAATCCTGTCCATTTCAAATAAAAGTTAGACACTTTGAGTGGTGTCGGCCACACTGTGCCACGGATTGAGGTTGGGTTGACTCGTACACGTCACAAATGACCCATAAATCATTTTCCTATATTTTCAATAGAATCCGAAATTGTTTGGTTGATTTTATGTATGTTGTTTTTTTTCTTAAAAGCGTGTCCATTTTAAACAAAATAAAGACACTTGGAGTGGTACCGGACACACCAGCCCTCAGATTGAGGCGGGGTTGACTCGTACACGTCACATATGACCCATGGATCATTTTCCTACAGTTTCAACAGAATCCGAATGCGTTTGGTTGGTTTTCCGTATGTCAGTTGTTGTTTTAACTTAAACTGTTGTCCATTTCAAAGAAAAGTTAGACACTTTGAGTGGTACCGGCCACACCGCACCTCGTATTGAGGAGGAGTTGACTCTTACACGTCACAAATTACCCATGGATACATGTCCTAAATTATCAACAGTATCCAAATGCCTTTGGTCTATTTTTCGTATGTCAGTTGTCGTTTTAACTTAAACTGTTGTCCATTTCAAAGAAAAGTGACACACTTTGAGTGGTGCCGGCCTCACCGCGCCTCGTATTGAGGCGGGGTTGAGTCTTACACGTCACAAATGACCCATGGATCATTTTCATAAAGTTTCAATAGAATCCGAAAGCGTTTGGTCGGTTTTCCGTATGTCGTTTTTTACTTAAAAGCGCATCCATTTTAATCAAAAGAAAGACACTTTGAGTGGTCCCGGCCACACCGGCCCTCGGATTGAGGCAAGGTTCACTCGTAAATGTCACGTATGACCCATGGATCGTTGTCCTCAATTTTCAACAGAATCTGAATGCGTTGGGTCGGTTTTCCGTATTCCAGTTGTTGTTTTCACTAAAAATCATGTTCATTTCAAATAAAAGTTAGACACTTTGAGTGGTGTCGGCCACACCGCACCTCGTATTGAGGCGGGGTTGACTCATACACATCACAAATGACCAATGGATACATGTCCTAAAGTATCAACAGTATCCGACTGCGTTTGGTTAGTTTTCTGTATGTGGTTTTTTTTACTTAAAAGCGCATCCATTTTAAACAAAAGAAAGACACTTTGAGTGGTCCCGGCCACACCGGCCCTCGGATTGAGGCGGGGTTGACTCGTACACGTCACATATGACCCATGGATACATTTCTTAAAGTATAAATAGTATCCGAATAACTTTGGTCCATTTTACGTATGCCAGTTGTTTTAACTTAAACCGTTGTCCATTTCAAAGAAAACTGACACACTTTGAGTGGTACCGGCCACACCGGCCCTCGAATTGAGGTGGGGTTGACTCATACACTTCACATATGACCCATGGATCGTTTCCCTAATGTTTCAACAGGATCCTAATGCGTTTGGTCGGTTTTTCCGTATGACAGTTGTTGTTTTCACTTAAAATCCTGTCCATTTCAAATAAAATTTAGACACTTTGAGTGGTGTCGGCCACACCGCGCCTGAGATTGAGGTGGGGTTGACTCGTACACATAAAAAATGACCCATAAATCATTTTCTTAAAGTTTCAACAGAATCTGAAAGTGTTTGGTTGATTTTCCGTATGTCGTTTTTTTACTTAAAAGTGCATCCATTTTAAACAAAAGAAAGACACTTCGAGTGGTACCGTCCACATCGGCCCTCAGATTGAGGTGGGGTTGACTCGTACATGTCACATATGACACATGGATCTTTTTCCTACAGTTTCAATTGAATGTGAATGCGTTTGGTTGGTTTTTCGTATGTCAGTTGTTGTTTTAACTTTAACTGTTGTCCATTTCAAGGAAAAGTTAGACACCTTGAGTGGTACCGGCCACACCGCGCCTTGGATTTAGGCAGAGTTGACTCATACACGTCAAAAATGACCCATGGATACATGTCCTAAAGTATCAACAGTATCCGAATGCCTTTGGTCTATTTTTCGTATGTCAGTTGTTGTTTTCACTTAAAATCCTGTCCATTTCAAATAAATGTTAGACACTTTGAGTGGTGTCGGGCACACCGCGCCTCAGATTGAGGCGGGGTTGACTCGTACACGTCAAATATGACCCATGGATACATATCCTAAAGTATCAACAGTATCCAAATGCATTTGGTACATTTTTCGTATGTGGTTATTTTTACTTAAAAGCGCATCCATTTCAAAGAAAAGTGACACATTTCAAAGAAACAGAGTCTTTAGGAAAACTCGATACCTGAAATATAAACAAATAGTAAACTTAATTAAATATTATTTTTTTTAGTTATTATAGAAATATTTTTACCTTCAATTTCAACCAAGCAGAAAACCCTTTTCTATGCAAAGTCTCCTTCTTTCTCAAAGATAAAGAACGATGCTTTCTATATATCAATTCTTTATGTTCCTTGTAGATAAAAATAATAATAGTTTAACAAATATTTAAAATTACAAGAGATAAGATAACAGATACATGTACAATTAAATTACTTGATATACTCATCGAACAAATCACAATTGAACAACACTGTGCGATGTGCCATCTCTCTCTCTTCAAGGCTTAATGTTGTCAATGTATATGATCCCAGAATTCCTCCTGTCTGAGGAAGTGATGGAAAAATGGGTTCAATTTGCCCATATTTTTCTTCTTCATTTCTCATTGGTCTGTCTATTCTCGTAGTATGATCAGACAAATACATTGAGTAGAAATCCATACATTCTTGATCCAAGTAACCGTTCACAATAGAACCTTCAGGATAATTCCTGTTCCGAACATATGATTTCAATGTGCACATGTTTCATTCATTTGGATACATCCAACAGAAAGAAATGGGTCCTCCATGAAGTATTTTAGTCGGAAGATGGACAGTCAGATGCAACATGCATGTAAAAAATGATGGAGGGAATATTTTCTCTAACTCACACAAAATTAATGGTGTCTCTGCCACCAGTTTTTGCACGAGGGATTTGGACAACCTCTTAGCACAAAGATCTCTAAAAAAATAGAACAACCGAATAACTGAGACTCTAACATTATTAAACAAGAGATGACAGATTGCTATTGGAATCAACTCATTCAAAAGGACGTGATAATCATGAGTCTTCAAAGATTTCAACTTCAACTCTTTTCTGTTGACCCGTTTTGATATATTGCTTGAATAGCCATCAAGAACTTTAATAGTCTCTAGAACTTCTATAAATTGATTTTTTTCAGCAGGAGTCATCACATAAGAATATACTCTTCTTTTTCACATATAATCTTTTCAATGTGCATTACGTCTAAGCAATGACATAACAAGCTGGTTGACCAATATGACAACTCAATGAATATACTCTTCTTCTTCCAATTGTAATAGGTATCATTGGAAACATTTTTCCTCTTTCTAGATTTCATTACACTCTTCCCAAATGAATAACTGAAATCTTTCAATTCATTAAGCACATCAGTTCCAGACATACGCTAAGGTGGATCGTCATTCTCCATGGTATTGTCAAATCTTCGACAATTGTTTCTATATGGATGGTTCATTGGCAAGAATCGTCGATGTCCCATAAAACTACAACTACGATGATATTTCAGTCTTCTCGATCGAGTATTCTTCATACAAATAGGACATGACAATTTTCTTTTCATGCTCCATCCAGACATCATTGCATAAGCAGGAAAATCATGGATAGTCCACATAAGTGCAGCACTCATCTGAAATATGTCTTTCGAACATGCATCGTATGTGGGCACACCCACATCCCAAATAAGTTTCAACTCATTTATTAAAGGTTTCATGTATACATCTATATCATTGTCGGGATCAGAAGGGCCAAATATCAGTATACTCAAGAAAGTGTAAGGCTTTTTCATACAAAACCAACGGGGAAGGTTATAAATGTGTATGAAAACCGACCATGTGCTGTGCGAAGTAAGAATCTGGCCAAATGGATTAAAACCGTCACATAAAAGACCTAGTCTCAAATTACGCACGTCGGCTGCAAATTCAGGATATCGAGCATCAAATATCTACCATGAAAATCCATCTATAGGGTGGACCAACTCTTCATTATTCTTTTTTCTCTCGGTGTCATGCCATCGCATTTTTACGGATATTTCATCAGACATGAAAAGGTTCTGTAATCTGGGGATCAATGGAAAGTGCCACATTACTTTTTGTGGCACATGAGATGGTGTTCCATTATCTTTTCTTCCATCGGGAGGTTCCACATTTTATACAATCATTTCTTTCAGCAGTTTCCTCCCAAAATAAGCTGCGATCATTCGGGCAAGCATGATTTTTTTTTGAGAATCCAAGTTCATCAACCAACTTCCATGCAATATAGTGGTTTGAGGGAATATCTGCATCATCTGGAAGTAAGTCCTTCAAGAAGGTAATAATGTAATCAATTGCAGTATTTGAAATCTCATACATAGTTTTCCCATGAAACAATCGGATTACAAATTCCAACTTTTTCATTTTATCACATTGCCGATATACTAGAGTCGTCGCATCATCATTCAATTTTTTCACCCTATCAACTTAATCATTTTCATTGGACGCATCATGTGTGCTTGTATCGAAATCTTGTTGGCTGGACATCCTTTCCTTCTCATGATGTTGAATAAATGTAAACCGATCATTTATCAAACTCTCCAATTCAGTCCTATCATTTGGATCATCAACATTTTGAGATTCCATTTTCTCTCCATTGTGATACCACACATAATAGTTTGTTTGGAAACCATATTTGGTTATATGATAGCTAACTGCTTCACGGCCCAACCAAGGTCTTCCAACACAATTAAAACATAGGCAGTGTATACGACCACTATCTAAAGCCTTGTAAAATGCAAAATCTAGAAGGCTTTTCAAATTATTTTGAAAATCGGTTGAAATCTGATCAGTTTTGTACATCCAACATCTATCCATTCTGTAAAAAAATCGCAATAAGTCATTTAAAAGCAATTCAATAATATTAAAGTTTAATCAAAAAAATATTTACGTAAATGAAAATTGTTTACTCTATATAAAAGCATAACTGACACATTACTCTATATGAGAATCATATTAAGAAATACAACAAAATACAGTGTATATAAGAAAATAAGATACAAAATTTCTAATGCCTATATTCAAGGATTGACCAGTAAGATATTGGAAGTGGATCAAGCAATACATAATCCTTAAGGGTCTTGTTGGGAGTATATGAGTTTTATACTTTAACTTCTTCAAGTAGATCAGGATGAGGAGTAGGATGAGGATCATGGGAATGGCGGGACTTTCCAAGGGGGGTGTGGCGTGTCCAGGGGGGTGCGGGGTGTCTAGGGGGTGGAGGGGCCGTCCGGGGGTCGGAGGTGTCCAGGGGGTGGGGGCTGTCTAGGGGGGTAGGGGTGTCCAGGTGGGCGGGCTGTCCCTGGGGGTGGTAAGGTTGTCCATGGGGTCGGGGTGTATAGGTATATTTATATGAAAAGAATACCCACACAATAATCATGCAGCCCTGTCATTAGTCTAAACCCCTAGAACACATAAAAGAAGCTAGTATGTATATTTACTAAAATATTTAACACCATACGAATGAAAATACACTCTAAATATAGTTTGAGAGGATATAATGGTGTGTGTGGAAAAATGATATTAATTCAATTTAAATGAATATGGAACAAATGAGGGTTTATAATACACTAAGAGTACCTCAAACAATCCAAAACCACTATAGCACCACATATTCAACTTCATGAAACCGGACTTGGAAATCTTACCTACGTCTTTACTGATGACCACCTAATTGGAACACTCTATTTATGGTTCTTGAACACAAGGAACAAACAATGTTTGGTCTCTACCAACTCAATCACCCCCTTTTAGATCATAATATCGTTTCCCCTTATACTAAAATGGTCTCACTGGAAGCCACTATTAATACCGGACCTAAACCATTCATTCTCCATAAAACAATGATCAAAGAACCATAAGAGGTATCTCTCATATAACCACAACCATTTTTATCTATGATGTAACGAAATTCACAAGAATAAATTTTATTCAATAACCTTTTGGTATATAATGTGCATCAACAATGGTTCAATTATATGGTTCATCACATTCCAATTTATTAATCACCCATACATGATAAAAATTGAACATTCACTTTCATTTAATTACAACCATCATTTTTAATTTAATTCTTAACAAGCATAGAAGCATGGAAATTGGAATCTAATAACTTTAATTAGTCCCCAAAACATTTTAATAAATTTAACATGAAAAATAAAACACTTGAAATCTAAATAATCACTGTGAATTAAAATGATCTTGGAATTCTATTGCACAAGTAAAAACACTCAACGATGGAATATATGAAAAGAATATTAATATAAATTATTAAAACAAGATAATAAAGTAACAATGAATGTTAAAACTAAACATGTGATTGAATTTTATAACATATAATAAAAATTTCTTGGTAATGAAACATGAAAGTAACATCAAGAAATTAGACAACTATCTAATGCAATCTATATGGGATGGAATATGCATGGAATGTAAATAAAGAACGGAAACATAAATTGGGATGGAACAGAAATTCGGCTGGAATATGAGAATAGAAATTGGTCTCATCCCACATCAAAATGGAAACTAAAAACTAAGAAAATTATCACTCATGACTAACCATGCCACTATAAACAACCTAGAGTGTATGAGTTTTCTCTCTAATCTCAACAACATCATCAAACATTCATACCATGAGGTGAATCATGTGTAATATGAATGATATTAACACAAAATTCCCAGAAATACCAAGCCTTCTAAAAACTGAAAATTTATGGATGATATTAAAACACAATTCATTTTGAATCAAATTTGATTCACTTTACTACTTATCCCAATAGACCAAACTCATACTATAATCACTATATGTGTGCCACTATCAAAGATCAACACACGCACCCAAATCAAGTAGAAAACAAAATTCATAAACACCCAAATATAAAGAAAAAACCAAAACAGTAGATGTAGATAATTAAAATAAAAGTATCACTTACAGGAAATGTAGAACTAAGAAATTTTGAAGATGGGTTGGAATGAAGGATTTTTGCAGTACGGTAAACAGAATCCCAATTCACCGCTTCACCCAATTGAAAACAGAAAATCAAAAAAGATGACATAAAATCAAAATAGAATATACATAAAATTAAAATGAAAGTATAACTTACAGATTACAAATGAGAATCTAAGAAATTTTGAAGATGGAATGATTTGGACAATAGGGTAAAGAGAATCCCACTTCTCTACTTCGGTTTAGGGCTCCAGTCGCGCAGAATGGGGGAGCCCGAGGTTCTGTCTATTTCTGGTAAATCTTTCCCAACGGTTTTTAAAAACCGTTGGGAATGAAAACTTTTACCAACGGTTTTAAAAATCTGTTGGTAAAGCCCTTCAAAAACTCACTTTTACCAACGGTTTTACAAAACTGTTGGTATATCTTCATCAAAAAAAATCTTTACCAACAGTTTTGCAGAAACCGTTGGTATATCTTCACCACCACATACCTTTACCAACAGTTTTTGATAAACCGTTGGTATATTCATGGTATACTAATATACACCAACGGTTTAAGCAAACCGTTGGTATATATCCGTTGGGAAAACCTATATTTCCAGTAGTGGGAAAAAATTAAATTATTATTTTTCTGAATCACATTATTAATACAACTAAATGATCTTTATGAAAATCAATGATTCCCTTATTCCTCTAAGGTTCAAAATTTTCCTCCCCTTAATGAACTCATTTTTGAAAACTAAAATATTAAATTGTTTTTTTATTTTTCCCTACCATGAAACATTTTCTAAGCACTAGGCATATGCATATATTAGAATTGTATAGAGGCATTACTCACACACATTGTGTCTAGTGTCTCATAAATTCACCATGGGCTACCAAATAACCATTTTATTATAGTTTCAAATGATTTATATTAATACCATTTAAATTGGATCACTAAAGTAATTATTTATTCAATAATTAAAAAGTGAGTCCTCTATGATGAAGTTTAAACTTCTAATTTCATAAGGGTTTTGATTATAGCACCATAAAAATGTGTCATATATCACTCTCAAACATAGTTCATATGAATAATTTCATAAAATAAGTAATCACATTCAATCAGCAATCATTCATCCTAAAAAAATCATGTTTTAAGGAACTCTTAACTAATAGTAAGATGTTATTATAAGGAAATACACATTTTAAGTACAATGTGAATCCTAATGAAACTAAAATTGTGTAAGAATTTTTAAAATATTGACATTTTTAACAAAAAAAATTAATGGTGGAGAGATTTTATGGGATTCCATTAAAACATAGATTAACTCAGCATATGTTGACCCTCTCCATTACACATAAAACTAAAATTTTCCCCAATGTTGAGTAAAAAGTTTTAGAAATACAATTTTAATTGAAAAGGTCATAATAGATTATCAAATAAGTAGATAGATGACATGTTTGTTGGGTCACAGTTATAATCAAACAATTTTTTTTCCATAATTAATATTTCACTATAGATTCACATAGACACATGCATAATCTATTAATCCATTCATGAGACTTATTTAATTATGTTTAAAAGTAGCATGTAAAATATTTAAATAGAGTGAAAAGGGTGTCAGAAAGATCCAAAATTTTATTCAAACAAATTTTCAACGTCATAGTGAAAGGTATACTAAACACCCTACTTAATGCACTACCAACCAGGGGTAATTCACCCCACACTTAATTAAATAACTATTTTAACTATTAATTCTTTGAAATCAGAAAAATAAAGATGTAAAGGGAATAAATCTATGGAAAAGTTTCTTGAAAACCCCAAACTCAACCATAAAAAAACGTGACTTTGGGTTCGTGTAGATCATACCAGCAGTCTGAGGCACAATTATTAACCAGCATCCTACTCTCTCAACCAAGAATTCAAATCTCACACTAAATACATGTATTTAATAGAAAAAACACTGAATTAGAGTGATCACCATCATCAGAGCTCAGTTCTTATAGTCCATTACATGAATGCTCTTTGAGGTACACTCTCCATGGTAAGAACCATCATTATAAGACAAGTCATTGCATGTGAATTTCCCGTACACCTCACCAAGAAGGTCGTATGTGCCTTCTCTATGTTCTACTACTTCCTAGACCATTACTTTAGGGTGATATAATGGAGATCCCACCTAAAGGAGAATGACATGCTCATGGATTTATCACCTTTAACAAGTTCATCGCATTCAGATAGATGGTTGCCTCCCCCTCACTCTACCTTCCAAAAAAAGAACACCACTATTGGAACTGCAGGAATCATCATCTGATGTAGGCTCGCATAGTATACTCTACAATCGCTACTACAGGAACCCTTCCACTATCCAACCCAATGGTGACCATGTTGGGATTCAAGATGGTTCCCTCTAGTAATACATTGTGGTCATTGAGATCCTTATAGCAAGACGTAAGGACCCATTCAGTCACATCAATGCAATTTTCAATAGAGTGGGAGCTATTGATGAGGATCTCAAGCTCGAGAATGGTAATTTGGACATTATTCTGACAGATGATATCGTTAATGCATAATTCCATATCAGGAAGTGTTTTAATATCAATGAAATTCAATTTCCAGTAAACATGTACATGCGGAATATATTTTCCAAAAAACATCATTGACTCACTGCCACTACAATACTAGTGAGTCACTCTTGTGGTGACTCACTTCCAATAGAGGAATAATGAATCAAGTGCAACGGTGAGTCAGGTACTCACAGTTGTGCAATGGAATAGTGTCTTATCAGTGATTTTTTCTATAAAAGTAATAGAGGATCAGAAATGAATGCATAAATTAAATGAAAGAATATCCCTAATTACATTTTAACCAGATATGATCCAGCATGAAACACAATGTTATTTGTATAGAATTCGACTCCTCTAATGACACTAAGAGTAGCATTTTTTAATCTAAAGAAAATTACCAGTAAGACCATGAACACATTTCCAACATATAAATGAAAAAATGATATAGGATAAATTTTTCATAGAAAATAATGAGAGAAAAGGTAAAAAAAGAAAAACCATGGGTGGTCTCACATAAAGCACTGAATTTGAAGTCTCCAGAGAGACTATATTAATAATTAGTTTTCCATAGTAGGGAAGAGATCCATGTCATTTTTATTACCTTCAAAATACAACTGAAATATTTTTATATTAACTAGAATTGACTTGTTTTCTTCTCCAATAATCTAAATATATCCATTATTCAATAATCTAACAATTATAATAGGTCCAGACCACTTATATTTCAACATTCCATAAAAGAGATATTATCTAGAATTAAAGAGGAGTACCTTCTATCCAATATTAAATTGACTATTTTGAATTATATAATCATGAAAATTTATGGAACCCTCTTTTTATATCCTTGAGTTTTCAATAGACACTCTCTAAATAACTTCTAGCTCACTCAACTAAAGAATCCTTCTCTCTCCAACACTCCTAAAATCAGAATTTAGATCCTTAACTACCTTATATGACTTGTGATATAGCTCCACATGAAAATTATATCATTTACAAAATAATATCATCTATAGAGACATAAAAATTTGGGTCTTAAAATCTATTCTATATTCCCATAAACACTCATCTAACTTCAGAGAACAGTATTTCCGAGAGTTTGAGATAGTTTTCTCCAGAATCCTTTTTAGTTCCTTATTAGATATTTCTATTTATAGACTACATTTTTAATGGTAGGTAGTACTTCCACTACGGGTGAGTCCATATTTATCCATTAAAGCATTAAATTTTTAATTATTAAAGTGGGTTCCATTATTATTGATGAATGCTTTTGGCACTCCAAGCCTTGAAAATTTGTTCTTTCTAACAAATTTTATTATACTATTTTCTTGATTGTTGGGAAATGCTATTGCCTCAACCCAGATAGAAACATATACTACATCAACTAAGATATACTCATTCCTATGATATTATGGAAATGGTCCCATAAATTTTAAACCCCAAACAAAAAAATCTAATTCTAAAATACATCTTTTTGAGGTAACTATTACTTCTTTCCAACATCTCCCATACTTTGAAATATAACACATCCGACTACATAACCTATAGAATTCTTGAATAAGGTTGGATAATAAAAGGAAGCTTCAAGTACCTTTTGATTTATCCTCTCTCAAGCATGATGTCCTCCCCAAGACGAGGAGTGAAAAATATCTAGTATAGAAATTATCTCGTCTTCTGGAACACATCTTCTTAGAATTCCATCATCAAATTTCCTAAAAAGGAAGGGTTCATCCCAAAGACAATACTTAATAATGAAGATGAATTTCTTACTTTGGTTATTAGACAAGTCCTTTGGAATGATACCTTCCATTTTAAAATTGGAAATGTCTACAAACTATGCAGACTGCCTAATTGAGATAGTGAGAAGTTTCTCATTAGGAAGGGAAGAGTTTAAATCCCTTGGATATTCACAATGGGTAATTGGAAGCCTAGAAAGGTGGTTTGAAACTATATTTTCAGCTCCCTGGTTATCTATAATTTCCATTTCAAAATCTTGTAACAATAGAATCCATATAATAAGTATAGTTTTGTCTTCCTTATTAGAAATTAAATATTTTAAGGAATAATGATTTTTAATGAAGTTGAATTTAGAATAGAGAAGATACTTGTTAAATTTATCAATAGAAAAAAATGGATAACTAATCCTTTTCTGTAATGTTATTGTTCATTTTGGCCTCATCTAGTAACTTGATAGCATAATAAACAACATATAGCTTCTTATATATCCACTATCCTAAGATATCTATAATAGACATATCTCTTACACCACACATTAGCTTAAAAGGTAACTTCCAATAATGTGTAGTGATGATAGGGGATGTAGTAAGTTTTCAATGAATAGATTAAATGACTCAGGATAGTTTTCATTAAAATTTAAGGGTGAATCATTAACTAGAAAATAACACAAAGGATTATTTATTTTTGAGAAGTTTTTGATAAATTTCAAATAAAACTCATAATTCCCTAAGAAACACTACAGGAAAACCGCCTATTAGCGGCGGTTTTTTTTCATATAGCAGCGGTTTAAACTGCTGCTATATGGTTTGGCGGTGGTTTACAGAAACTGCCGCTAAATTTGGCATCGGTAATCTATTAGCGGCGGTTTTATGCATTTCACGGAGGTCAAAGAAAATCGTCGTAGTACCTCATTTCGCAGCGGTTTTTGGTAAATTTAGTGGCGGTTTTAAGGGAAATTTAATTAGCGGCGGATATAATCACCGCGAAATTCAGGCGTTCCAGGCACCTTCTTAGCAGCGGTTAAAACTGCCACGAATTCCGATGTGATTTTGCGGCGGTTTTAACCGCCGCTAAACAGTCTTCTGAATGCATGTAGAGGCGGTTTAAACCGCCGCTAAATGTATAAGTGGTAAAACATTAGTGGCGGTTAAAACCGCCACGAAATGCTGACCCGGAAAAAAATGCATTTCTGTTTATACTCCACCACTGCCCTGGAAAACAAACCAAACAACACATACAACATATATATAATAAGGAAAAAATTTATACACCACCTGCGCAATATTCATAAACACCCTTTCATTTAATGTTGAGAAAAAGTTGATCCAATTCAATAAGAATACCTAAAGAATACAAAATACATAAAATTATGGATTTAGAATGAAACACAAGATAACATCAAATGAAACAAGAGATTGGGGGTCACATGGATTTATACTTACAGTTTACAGATGATCAAAATTGAAAATATTTGATTCCATAAAAGTATCCCAATGTTCCAAATGATAATTGAAATCCAGTTAAGTAACATGAATACTATTTGAATTGGTAATGTCCAGTTTAGTATCCAAAGTTATTCTTGTATCCTGAAAACTATAATATATATTTAGTGCGAGAAAAAAAAGATATAATAATCTAGGTCTTAATGAAGTCTTCAATTTTAGGTGAAAATGGTGTGTTAATGTGCTGGCCATCAAATAGAATAAACAATATAACCCCATACATTTCATCTAAATAATCCTTTGTACACCATGGATTACTCATCAAATAATTGATCCAATATTATCATATGGAACTGTGTTCAACAAAAAATTAATGTATCCCCACTATAGATATAACGTTAATTTTCCACTCTCACAACTTTATATCTAATTAGCAATGCTCCCATCCCATCCAAACAAACCACGTCACATCACATAAAATCCTTCCTGTATACAAATGGGTTATCACATCACACCACATCCCAACAGCAGTCACCTAGGCCATCACATCACATCACATACCACCAGTAGACACATAGTCCATCACTTCACAATAAATCATACTTGTAGACAAATACACTACCACCTAACATCTCTTCCCACCCACGGACACATATTCTGTCAAATGGCATCCAAACTAGGACAAGAGTCTTAAGGTGTCATGAATGTGATGGACATAATCATTGTCCCATCCTCCTACCATCAATTACCCCACAATATATCACATAGAAACACATAACTTATCACTCATTGAAATTGGGTCAAATAGATCAATTCCCACCGGAAGGCACTATGGACATGACATCGTTTCTATGAATTCTCCAACACCAACATGTGTCACTAATTCTGAATGAAGTGAGAGGATGTGTGTGAACCCATGCCTAAATTTCACCACCATCATATTTATTGGTGAAAATTCCTAAAACTCTAAACCTTTGAGTAGTGGTAATTTTATATAAATTATTCTTGGTGTATAAAATAATAGAAACATTCATGGTATATAGATATCCCACAATACCAAACCTATGTGTCCACATAAACTACACTTGAGCTTATTAGATCACCACACCATAACAAAAATCAATAATCACAACCAATTAAATCACTATTTGAATCACCCAAGACAATCACAACACTATCAACACAACATTCCACTTTCCACATACATGTTTCACCACCTTTATTTTTTATCAATTAAAATTCACATAACACTTTACATTTTCATTTGATTAATTTATAACATATCTATTTCCAATAAATATTTTTTATTTACTAACCTAGATCATTTACATTATCAACATTGTTCATCTCATGGATAACCGAGAAACTGACATATCCACTCCATGCTACAACTAATTCAACTCACAAAAACTATCACCACAACACCACACATCCACCATTGTTTCCACACCACATTGCCCAACCCATATCAAAAAATCAAATACTCCTTAAAACCATCATTAAACTCTATGAACACATACCAAATCAACGAATCTGCTACAAAAACATTATTCTACAACCACTACACCACATCCATGACCCCATAACCATGTACCGCAACCTCATCATAGCACATTTCACTACTACCAAAATCACATACATGAAAATCGACCAAATAATCACATCCCCTTGTACTACACAACCAATCTGGTCAATAACATCACCATACAACTTCCTAAACCATATAGTGAACGACAATAAGATGAATTATCCACAACATCACAGATAACGACTTCAATGAATATTCCTGGGAATTATCACATATCATTTTTACTAATCGTGATTATCCCCACACAAAACCCTTAGTAGAGTAAGAAATTAATATGGAAAAAGGGGGGACCTTGTGGTATGGTAGGAATCGAAATATACAAAACCCTTAGTAGAGTAAGAAATTAATATGGAATGTTTTTATGAAAATATGGTTTCTAATGGGTATACCTTCTATGGGGACCAGGGTTCCCAAACAAAATTATCCAATTATATTAATTGAAAATATTTGATTCAATAAAGGATTAAAGTGTATGGATCAAAATGTGCCAAAGAAGAGAGGGGAGGGATCATTACTAGTCATTTGTCCTATAAGGATGAGGAACGAGGATTAAATGGGTTGATGTTCAGTCAGAATAAGAACCTTTAAAACATTATTGTTATAAAATACTTTATATCGATGATTGACATTATGGTTCCAGGAAATAAGGTCTCTCCTGTCTACCACATAAGAAGACATTTGAGAAATAGAGGACAAATTTAAAGAGAATAGATAATATATTAGAAGATATGTAACCATTAAGAGAGAATCAGTTGTGCTAATCAAACAAAATAAGTGCATAACATGGAAAACATTACGTGGACAACATGATCCATTATAGGTCACGAAAATCACATAACCCATAAAACATCTTTTGATCACATCAACCATACTACTCATGGTCCGATGGTGCATCGTCACCCTCTCCACCTCCATCTCATGCTGGCACCTGTAAGAACATTATATTGAAAATTAAATATTATTGCATATTTATAATTAAACATAAAACCAATAAAAGTTTGAAAACTAAATGATTGTGATTTTTTGTGATTTACCTGCTCACCACCACTCGGTGCACTACCACTGGGGGCATATATGCTCATCTGCTGATATAAATCAGTCAACACTTTCTGAATAGTGGATATCTGAGCCCCTTGGTCTTGAACTGTGGCTCGTAGAGAAGAAATCTCCCTCTTAGAATATTCAGGTATGGGATGACCATAACCAGGAGTAGATGCGGCTGGAATCCCTGATGGCCTGCTAAAGACCTCAGATGGTACGGGTCCCAAACCCATCCCGCGCACTCTACCAGGATGCTCCTTCCCAAGGACTTGAGAAGCCGGGTCATCCTGGGAGACTAAGTAGGACTGCCCAGGACTGGCATCCCATATTTCTTTAATTTTTACCTATAAATAAAATATCAATACATATTAACACAATAAAAACTGGTAGTAAGTTAAAAATTTCACTTCGTACCCCAACTTCTTTGGTAGGCTCATTAACAAAAGAGCCATCTGATTTTCTGTGAACATCCAACCATAGTTCAGTCCGGGAGGCTTCGTGCCCTAAATTCTGTGACTACATTAAGCAACAATACATAACAAATTCAATATATTAAATAGATAATATTGTATTATAAATATTTAAACTATTTAAAATATTACCAATGACATTCAGCTTCTAGAAAATCTATTTGAGCCCGTCGTGTGAGGGATGACTTGCTTCACCCTGTTTGATGCATTCTATCATGAAAGATCCTGAAATAAATAAAATGAAATTTAACAGTAATGTATCCAATGTCATATCCTCTTCATATACATGTAATAATGTAAAATGAGGATAATATAATAATATATATTTCAATACCATCCACTTCTCATCACGATGTCTGTCAACAAAAACTTTCCACTCCTCTTTCGATATCCCACTGGTTATCTTGTCATACATTTGTTCCAAGTTCAATGAAGTATCATTGACATCACACCACAATCTCCATTTGAAATCTACCCATTTTTTACCGGGATTTTTCGAAGTCCACTTCCGTGCTAGCACATCAGCAACTGTGAAGTGGAAGAACATCTGTATACAAAAATTCATCCTTGCAAGACTAATATTTTCAATATCATGATGGAAAAATAATTCTGCTTCCTGTTGTTGATGACATTCAACTTCAGAGGTCAAATCTTCCACTTCATCACCCATATCATACAAATCTCTTTGTATTACGTGAGTAACTACACTCCACCATTCATCCACAACATCATTCACAAATATAACATTTTTTCTTACGATGCTAAGACATATGGATCATGCATTTCACGATCACCAACATCCATCAAGCGAGAGAAGTTCACAGAAGTAAATTGCAACGAATCTCTTTTAACACCTCTGATAATATCGACCCATTTTCATTTGAATAAAACAACAGAAAAATGTCCATGGTAGTTTAATTCAATAATATCATGCAGCTTTCCATAGTATCTCACTTCAGCAAATGTAAATATACCACTATTTTGTGTTTTTAAACCCACTTCTCGATCAACTGTACGAAATCTAAAGCCATTCACATTATAAGCATCGAACTTTCTAACTTTCTTTATAGGACCTCTAGCAAGAAACTTCAAAGCTTCTGACAAGTCTGCTCGAGTATCAGTATTCATGATCTGAAAAAAGAAATATAATTTAATAGATTTACAAATTGTATGTGTCAAACTAATATTCTTATTTATTGAAATATTTATGAACTTACACGTCGTGCAAACCATTCTACAAGCTTTTTATTCACAGATTTCGTTATATCTTTCTCATTTCGTGTTCGGCCTCTCATTCGTCTCTTTGCTTGTATCCTCAACTCTTCAATAAATGGATATACAATTTCACTATTTAGCAGCACATATCTATGTTCCTGTAATAATTCCAATTTTGTCAGTGTCACATTTGAGATCCTCCCAACTGATCAGCCAATAGAAGGAAATATTTTTGATTTATGATTAATTTGAGATTGAGTTGATGTGTCATCAACACGTCCAACTCGATTAAATCTTGTCTCAATATCATCTAAATACTTGGAACAAAAGGTAAGACATTCCTCGGCCAAATAGCCTTCAACAATAGAGCCTTCTGGTTGATCTTTATTTCTCACGTATGGTTTCAAATGCCCAAGATATATGTGAAATAAAATAATAATATTATGCATTTATTTAAATGTCAAAAATTGTTTACTTAACTGGAAAACATATAAATAAAATACCTCTCAAATGGATACATCCATCGATAATGAACGAGGCCTCTTAATTTAGCTTCTTCAACCAAATGCACAGTTAAATGCATCATGATAGTAAAAAAGGACGGAGGAAAGATCATCTCCATTGCACAAAGAGTCAATACAAACCTCTCCTAGAGGTTGTCAAGCTGAAATGGATGTACATATTTCTCACATAATTGCCTAAAAAGTGTGTAGAATTTGAGTACAACAACAGTAACGTTTTCAGGTAATAATGTACGCAATGCCAATGGTAGTAACTGCTGTAACAAAATATGTGAATCGTGACTTTTCAATCCATGTAACTTACGATTCGTCAAGTCAACACACCTCAAGATGTCACTCAAATACCCATTATATAGCTTCACATTCTTTAAAATTCGAAGGAACGTATCTTTATCCCTATTTTTAATTGTGAAAATGGCCAGAGCTTACTTTTCATTCTCATCTGGCCAAAGATCGCATTTTATGTTCATTACTCGTAAGTCTTTGCGAGCATTAAGATGATCCTTCGACATTCCATGCTCATTAAGTAATGTAAAAATCAAATTATCACAGAAATTATTCTCAATATTCATCACATCAAGATTTTGGTGCAACAAATTAAATTCCCAATACGAACATTTAAAGAATATACTTTTTTTCTTCCATTGTTGCGTTCTGATTTCACTTGATGATGCACTTCGGACCCGTTTTCCGCTATCATTCAAATGATGAACCTTCACCAATTCAGTTTCAACATTTTCAAGTTGTGTCAATATTTCAGAACCGGTTAACAACTTTGGAGGTGGTCTACGATCAATGAAACCCTTAAATTTTGATTTGTTCAGCCAAAATCTATGAGATGCATCGAGAAATATTCGATGGCATAAGAAGCACCATTTTCTACTGTGAGGTAGCCATTTTAGCTCAAAATCAAAGTTACAAACGGGAAAAGACAAACCTGTATATGTGTTCCAACCAGATAAATTCCCAAGCCCAGGGAAGTCACTAATGGTCCATAGTAAAGCAGCATGCATTTTGAACATTGTTTTAGAACAAGCATCAAATGTCTCAACACCGTTACTCCATAACTCCTGCAATTCTTCAATCAAAGGCTGAAAGTATACATCAATATCATTTCCAGGCATTTGTTTTCTAGGAATAATCATTGAAATGATAAAAGATTATTGTTGCATACACATCCATGGAGGCAGATTATAAGGGATCAAAACAACTGGCCAAATGCAATAACTTGTACTCAAAGTCCCAAATGGGTTGAATCCATCGACAACCAATCCCAATCGAACATTCCTAGGATCAGCTGAGAAATCTGGATGTAATGAATCAAATGTCTTCCATGATTGGGAATCTCGTGGATGTCTCATTAACCCATCATTTTTATTTTCTACAGAATGACACTTCATGTGTTCGGTAGTTTTTGATGACATGAATAATCTTTGCAATCGCGGCTTCAAAGGAAAGTAACGCAAAACCTTTTCAGGTGTGTTCATTTTCTTCTTCTTCATGAAATTATGTTCAGTCAGACTTCCAACATCACCCTTTGACTACCATCTAGAAGAATAACATTTCTTACAATTCTGTATACTTGAATCCTCTCCCCAATAAAGCATACAATCATTGGGACACACATGTATTTTTATATAATTCAGACCAATCTTGTTAACAACTTTTTTCATGTCATAAAAAGATTCAGGGATTTTTGTTTCAGGAAATGCATCACGAATCAATTCCAATATCATGGACATTGCCGTATTTTTAATTCCACATAGACATTTGATATGGTACAACTTCAGCAGAAATGAAAGCTTTGAATATTTCAAACACCCACTATACAACTCTTGATTTCCATCGTCAACTAAATCATGAAACGCATTTTTATCAGTGAAGTTTTTCGTTATATTTGGATCTACAGAATCAAGAGGAGTATCCAATGATATGTTTCAATCTTGATCTACTTGTGTTACAGTCTCAAAAACATCACTTGTTACGTTGCAATTTGTAGCACCCTCTTCTGGTTGTTCTGAAATGTTTTGCTGCTGATAGTGGTGTCTTGCAGTGCCGAATGCATCATTTATGAGGTTTTGCATTTCATTATACATTGTCGACGAACTTGGGACCTCATTCTGTGGATTAACATCAGTGCTCAATATTTCTATATTGTTTGATTCTCTATGCCAATTCCAACACAAATATTGACCATGGAATTGCTTCAGTATTAAATGTTCATAAACTTCATCTCTCTTCAACCATGTTCAAAATTTACATTTAGGGCATGGAAATCTTATTCTCCCTTCAACGGATCGATTAGAAATTGCAAAATCTAAAAACTCATTCAAACCCTTAACATACTGAGGTGTGTTCCTCAGTAATGTGATCCAGCTTTTATCCATGTATATAACAATGTGCCTACACAAAATATATGATAGTGTAATATTGCAGAATTATAATATAATAAAGATGAAAAATTGATCATAAAGTATTCATAATATAATAAAGATGATTCATTGATCACATTTACCACTTACTTAGCATGCCCAGACAAACCAAAAATGTCTGGTCCTTAGGAGACTGTGTGAACACCTCATTGAGGAGTAGTAAGAATATCTGGATACACAATTATCATAAATATGGGTTAGTTATCATGCATAGGAGTATAATTCAAGTTCCCTATCTCACATGGTATAAACATTCCTAACAATACGTCACACTTAACTTGGAGCCTCAGTCTAGGTAGTTCCAAAAAATTCAACCATTAGGGGTATAGAGAATCAGTTCGACTCCATAACCCATGCATTCTTGGGGGGGTTAGAGCATCAGTCCAAACCGACCTATGGAAGGAGCCTCAGTCCTTTATCCCACCACCAAGCCATGTGCACATGCTTATTTATCCATTTCCACACACACACACACACCATATCGCAACCATACTCAAAAAAATACACATAAGAATATCAATCCATAACAATCAAGGAAGATTCTCATTCAATTTTGGTGGATTATGCAATAAATAGTGTGATCACTTGTCATAGGCTCCAAAATTTACCGAATTGAGAGGAAATTGATTTTCCATATTAAAGGGAATTATTTTCTTAATGAATTTTGGATTCCCCTAATTTTCTAGTGGATATAGAACAAGATTATATCATATATCTCCATATTGTAGAAACTAATTAGCATGGAGCTCATTAATGGGAATCTTCTATTCAGAAAGATGCTGAAACATAGAAGTCATACCAGGATCAACTATATTCTACATTGAACAAGACGGGTCATAGGGATTAGCAGTCCCTGTCAGTCCTTTAACCTGGTTGGGGTCTTGGTGTAAGGGTAATTACTTAGAGGAATCTGAAAGGCCATGCTTCTTTCTTTGATGGTGGGTTTCTAAACTTGGGGTGTCCAGTAGATGTTGTGCTACCGCAAAGGGTGGGTCCTCTTACTCATAATTTAATTTAGTTTATCACTCCCTAAATGTAACAATATCATCTATATTCAAGGTGACTATGCACAAAAGCACATTATTGACATCATTGGGAAGATTTGGCTATCATAGGATGGGATTGAAGTGGATAGAAACATAATTCCCTACGATGCAAATCTGTACTGGTGGGGACGCTTCCTTAATAATTATATGGATAATAAAAATGTTCTGAAGACATCATTGTAGATGGTACTGGTGGTATCTTGTTGATGTGGGTGGATACGACACGAGAAGCCCTGCTAAATAAACCATGTAACGTTAATGGAAAATGTCATCCCAATGCTCTTGGATATTATATAATTCAAAATAAGGTTCAAGAGGAAGAAATGTGTCTCCCAAATGGTTTGAAAAAAAAAACCCTATCATGATTGAGTGACCCCAGAATTATGATGTTGGAAGTAGTGATCATCCTTAATATATCAGAAAAATGATCAGTGGTTATAGTTTCGTATCATATTCTCCACTCTGAAGTGCAGCTTAACTCTTCATTTCCACATTCTTATAATTTGGGTGGCTCAGGAACTTGAAAAAATTATTCTGTATACCATTGTGGTAGTGGACTATCTGGTGGGGATAATGTTTCCTGAGATGATAGTCCACAACCTACTAGATTGTATCTCAAAGATGGTACATACTACTTCACCATTTTCTTATAGGACAGAGTATATTTCACATATTCATCTGAAAGGGAAGAGGCTGTCAGTTGAGAATCTTGTGAGTGATATCCACCAATCATACCAAAAACAATAATTTCAATCAATCCATATATCATTTGTTTGAATATGATTTTACATCCAAAAATAATCCTAGTAGTCTTGGATATATAAATATTTCAATTATAATTTTGTTCTATGGGATTATACGGCTTTATAAATACCCTTGATATATAATATTCCTTCAACAGTATGCAATGAAATTTTCCTTTACCATTTCAAATAAGGAATATTATTTTCATCTAAGTCCAAAAATAATTTAGATAAAATATTTTGAATAAAATTTTGTTCTCTATTTGGATCATAGTTCGTCGATGAAGATTAATGGAAACTATAGTTAACACATTGAGATTCAAGCTAATATTTCCCTCATATGAATGTTATAGAGTTTCTTATTTTGGTATTATTAATAAAATTTCGTCAGTTATTTAATTGAAATTATTAATTCTAAAATATTCATAAATAAGAGGTATACTGAGATATGTGAGTGGATAATCTATTATCTTTAAATCAATTATTCCTTCAATAGGAGTAACATGACTTTGAGAAATATTCATGGAATCTATGATCTTGATTTAAAATTCATTATCCCTTTTCCTGTATCTGAAATATAGTTATAATCTAATTTTTTGAAATATTCAATATATATTTTATATTAAATGAAAATATGAACATATCACCATTGAATAAGAGATGTGAAACTCATGGATATTCAAAAATTCCTTTAAACCATTAAATTCTACCTCCCTAGTTTATGAAATTTGGAATCCTATAAATTTCAGTCGTATAAATAATTAAAAAGGAATATGATAATAGGTATACCTATATAATTTTCCTATAAAATCCAATTGGGAACCATTCTAGAGATTAGGGAATAAATTCTTAGCAAACAGTTTCAGTTGAATCTAAAAATGTTAAAAAACACCAATTTACATTCCAGGAACTTATTAAAAATGATAAATATGCTTCTAAAAATCCCAAATCTAGTGAGAAACAAATGAAACATTTAACTAAAAAAACCAGCATGTACAAATATAATCGGATAGTACCATTTTCATAAAACAAGGCCTAAACCACCGATTTTTCAAACCCAATGAATTAACCAAATGGTGAACAATAATAATTAACACCTAGAAAAAAGTATAACAACAAGAAATAGATGAATGTAATATTATAAATCCAAGCACAATAAGACCGACATTATTTGTGCGATATTTCACAAAACAAAGTCAAATATCATAATACAAGATTAGACCATCATTTGCGAATGAAATTAATTATATACAAAGATTGAAATTAGATTATATAAATAAAAGATGGTGATAAAAACACATATTTAATGATTTTCAAATTAAAAATGTCAATTTCATGGGAATCCTTCCATAAATCTAGGGCGTGATAAAAAAGAAAACCCGTAGATCACACCGTAAGGGTTATAATTCCCCTATCCGACTAAAAATTATCATTAAAAATAAAAAAACAAACTAATTAAAGGAAAAAAAAGAAGAATGAAAATGGGTTTACTGGGGAGAGTTGTGCTGCTTGATTGAGTAGGAGGTTGCGGGTCGCCGGAGGTCGCGGGTCGCCGGAGGTCGCATGTCACCGTAGGTCGCGGGTCACCAGAGGTCGAGGGTCGCCGGAGGTGTGCGGGTCGCTGGGGGGTTAGAGGAAGATGGGAGGGCCCGAGGGTTTGGGGAACAATCGGGGTGGGGGAAGAAGGGTTGGGATTGTGAAATTATTTCCGGTTTTAGAGGCGGTTTATTAAAAACCGCCACGAAACCTTTCGGTGAAAACGTTTAGCGTCGGTTTCGTGAACCGCCACCACAAAACCGCCGCTAAACACAGATTTTGTTGTAGTGAAACTTCTAACACCCATAATATTATAAAGATGTGATAATTTTGAATTGCTTCAAATTATGGTAGTGTGCATATCTAAACCCATCTTGTACATTTTATGTCCAATAACTATATGTACCTTCAATGACCATGAAATGGAATTTTTTGAGCTTAGAACTAGGTTGGTCTCCAAGCATCTCTCTAACACTAACTCCAAATATTTCAAACAGGTGTCAAATGTCCTACCAACAATGTAGAAATCATCCATGAAAACCTAAATTATCCTCTTGATCATTTCAACAATTCTAGAAATCATACACCTTTGAATGTTTTCTAGAGAACCACATAATCCAAAGGGAAACCCCGGGTAGGAAAATGTCTCAAAGGGGCATGTGAAGGTAGTTTTCTCCTAATCCACTAGAGCTACTTGAACATGGTTGTAATCCAATTTTCCATCTAAAAAATAAAATAATTCTTTCCCAACAATCCTCTCAAGCATTTGATCAAAGAAGGGGATTGTAAAATGGCATTCCAAATGGATGAATTGAGCTTCCAATCATCTATATAGACCCTCCATTTGGTTTCTTTTCTCAATTGGATCCCTTTATTTTTTTTCATTAGTGACAATAATGAAACCTCGTTTTAGGGACGACATAGACCGGACTGACCCAAGTACTGTCATAGATAGGATATAAGAAAAGTTAGGACCAAAAGGGGCCTACATACCCTAAGAGGGGGGGGGGGTGAATCAGGGTATGGATATTCTATTTCAAAATTCTTCCTACCCCACTAGATCTTGACCTCAATATTATAAGGGTGTCTTTATTTATAATTATGAGTTACTATTGATCTTATTAATCCCTTATTTATCTGATTATGATGATGATTCTTTTAATGCGGTATAGGAATGAAAATAAGAAAAACACAAAGATTTTTACTTTGTTCACCCTCATTGGGCTATGTCTAAGGAGCATACAACGACAATGTGCCGATGTAACAAATTCACTAAAGCTCACTGCCAATAATGTTTGGGCTAGATCACATCTATGCCCAGGACCACTACCTTTACAATGTTTAGGGTCATTTCACTTCTTACTCAATGGTCACTCCCTATTTCTCTCTAACTAGCTCATTGCCGGTAGAAAGAATAACCTTCTTTCTCTTCCTTTTCTCACTACACTTGGAAGGGATCCACTCTAAATTAAAAGACATGTAGGTCTCTTCATTTTCATTAATACATGAAACCTCAACTGTTGACATATTCTCTATTAAAATAAAACTTTCATCCACATATGAAAACCAATTTACCTCTGAAACACTGAGCAATTCCCTTTGAAACTCTTTTGCTAAGAACTCTACCTTCATGAAGCTCCCATTTTTTAAAATCTAAAACAAGACTTTACAATGTTCCAACCTCTTCACGAAGCTCAAAGGTTCACAGAGATCACAATTGGGCAAAGATCACTACATCATAGAGCTCTATAGATCTCAGAGATCACACTAGTCTTTGCAATTTCACAAATCTAGACAAGGCTTTGTGAAGCGCACATCCTCTATAAATCCAAGATGGCCTTCATGATGCACCTCCCTTTCACCGAGCTCAACTGCCTCTACAAATTCCCTTTTCTTTTGTGAAGATCCTTGTTATGAAAATCTCCTTCGTAATTTGAGAGCTTAATTTTTTTTCATTTGATCTCTCTACTTCTCTCGAGGGGTTCGAGGTCTATTTATAGGATATTCGACCAACTTGAGAACCTTCTATGCAAACTTAGAGCCACATCAGCTCAAATCACAAAGCTCCAAAATTTCATCCGAAATTCACTCTGCTTTGCAAAGCACCATAGAAATTTTCTAAATTCTAAAAGATTATTATAATCACAAAACATTCCGTCCAATCCTTTGTGCCGCTACAATTCTCCTTCTTCCTTTGCACCACAAAGATTACTTGAAAAGCTCTTCACCTCTACCATTTGTGAAGCTCGTCGTAATCACAAAGAACACCATCATCATACTTTATGTCTTCAAAAAATCTATTTAATGAAACCTATATTCTCAAATTTCATTCCTTTTCCATATTTTTATGATATCTTAAAGGAAATACACATTTCACAATGCTCACCAAATCCCAAATTTTAGACCCCAAAATTTTGGGAAACATTGGAAAATGACGCCACCTTGTATTTCTTCTTTCGTAATACCTCCAAATCCTCCATTAATTTTTCATGGTTCTTTGTCAACATGGATTGTCAAAAAAATATCTAGAACTCAATAATTCACCATGGAAACGTACATCGTCAACAAACAAAACCAACCCACAAATGTTGCAATGTTACCTTGAAGGATTTTTCCCAACATGATAATTGTGTCCAAAAAATTGATGAATTTCTATCTAAAAACTTCTTTCATATTAGGGTTTAGTCACCTTTGACACACTACTCGAGGTTTTTGGTATAGTTCCATAAGGACTTAGTGCATACATAAATAAGGGATAATATTGTTAATATCATTTATAGTCCAACCGATAACAGATTTAAATTTATCCAGATTATTTAACATTTTTTCTTCTTTCTAATCTTTCAGCTCAGTAAAAATAATAGCAGTTAGTGTAGAGTTGTCACCAAAAAATTGATATTTAAGATGTACATGATGTTGTTTTATCTCCATGGTGGGTTATTTTTTACATGAAGAAGTAATTTTTGTCCTTGGTGGTCCATGGCCTTCAACATATCTATAGTATGGAGTTTGAAATGTGGAATGATTTTGAATTTCATAACCATAATTAATATTTCTCTCACTGCTGTCTAAAGTGGAAAGCTCACTCTCATAACTCTATATATCTGAATTCTGTATATCAATCAATGAAAAATCATCATGTTTTTTAATCATCTCCCCATATGATTTATAAATATTTTGTAAAAGTGATTTTAGAAGATAATCGTCATCAAGATCCCATATAATGTTTTTACGTTCAAAAGAAGATGATACATCTTTAGCAGAAGAAGAAACTGGACAGTTATCCAGTTATGGAAAATTTTCTAGACTCTTTATTTGAATAGATTCTATAGTTCATGAAACATAATTTTCTTCTTCTAGATTTATTTCTTCAGTGATGTTTATATTTTCATATTCTTCAAAACTTTCAAATTAGTTTTCAGCTTATAAGGACTCTATCTTAGAAAAATTTTCAGAATTTTTTTTCCTCTAACATTTTTAAGGACCTTGAATTCCACTTTTTGTTCCCAAATTTTAAAGATAAGTTGAACCATAGAAACATCAGTGACTGATATAATATTGGCCATGAAGATCCAACCCATAATGATGGTAACCTCTTGGTAACACTACCTAACTAGGAATAAGAATTCATATAGTAGAAAGCGGTTTCCTAATATAACTAAAAGATAATCAATCATCCCTTTAGGATGTGTGGAAGAGTGGTTATCTAACTATAGGATGAATGTGGTGGGTTGAAGATCACATAATATCAACTTTTGGAATAGTGATTATGGGAGGGGTTTGATACTAGAATCTAGTTCACACAAGTAGTTGAGTTGACTAGAATTCCCTACGACATAGGGAATGAAAAAACTACCTATGTCATTGAGCTTGGGAGGTATTTTGTTTGGAGTACAGTACTACACACTTCATGAAGGATATACGTGGTAGATTATTCAAGTGTCTTTTTTTTAGGAAACAATATTTTTAATAGATTTTAGTTATGATGGAATTTGAATCAAGGCATGGATAACATGAATACTATATTAGAGCTTGGTTAAAATTATAAGGAACCAGAGAAGAACTTTTTTTTTTACTTTTTGGTTTTATATTTTCCAAGAAAGGGGTGGGTGGGGATAAGTTCCTAAGAAAAAATATCATTTCCCTTAATTCTTCAATAGTTTTCCCCTTACTCTTGTTCTACTTATTTTTATAAGAATTTTCAGAATGATTTTCCGGTGGAAAATTCATATTTTCACCATTTTTAATAATTTTATGATGATTTCCATATTGTGTGTATATAAAATTTCTATTTTTGGATTAATTTGTTTTTTTATTGTGAAATGTTAAAGTATTTTTTAGGTTCAGTTTGAGTGTTAAGCCCACTTCATGTGCCAATATCCATGACATTCTCCCTATGGTTTATTTCAGTTGTCCTAGGGAGTTTATATTTATCCCTATATGCCAGGTGTCTAGCTAGTTGACCCAATTGAGTTTCGATATTTTCTATTCAAGGATCATTGTGAATTTTATCAGAATTATATTTGGATTTATTTATTCAGTGGAGTACTGAATTTTTCATCTTGATATTCCATCCTATTTAAGATTTGATCCATTTTAGAAAACATTCTACACTCAAATTTTTTTGTGAATCAGAAGACTCGCCCTTGGTTGATTTTGATATTTTTGTATTGGTTGATTTTGGTAACCAGGGGTAGTGGGATGTTTTATCATTCCTTGAACATTCCATGACATGTTAGGATGGTTCCTATATGTAGGGTTATAATTATTTGAAAATAGGTTATCTTTTTTAGGAATCCTAGGACCATGGTTTGTAATGTTGGCATTTTCATGTTGTTGGGATGGCATGTCAATGTTAGGAAATAAATTATCAATATGAACAAACAAAACAAAAATCCCACTTTGGGAACACTATTCTCTCATATATTGGTTTGAGATTTAACATCCCAATTCATTAACAACTTATTTTTGGAATTTTGGTTCATTAAAGATTGAAGTTGGTGTGTGATTTCGTTCTATTGAGAATTAAATTCTATTCCAAAACTAGTGTTTGAATTTCTATTAACTATTTTTCATCTTGAATTTTAATGTCGAAAATTTATGGTAAGGTTGTTAATAAATTTTCTTAACTCTTCAACAATTTTTCGTTATAGTTACCCCAAGCAGATTGGTCAAAAAGGTTTGCACCAAAAGAGGACAAGCCTTCATAGAAGATGTCCATGAGAACATGGGATGGGATTTGATGATGGGAAAACTACCTAAGAATGTCACTAAATCAGCCCCAAGCCTCAAGAAAGGATTCTCCATCATCTTGTTAAAAACATTTGATTTTCGTTCTAAGTTAACCTTTAAAGTATTTGAGGGTAAAATTTCTTGATAAATGAATTATTGACTTGGTCCCAGTTTTCAATGATATTTTCATCTAGACTCAAAAACTAGTTTTGAGCATTTATCATTAAGTAAAAGGGGAACTACATGTATTCTTAGCTCATTTTTAGTTAGTCTAAGATGTTTTAATTATTTCACAGTGCTATATAAATATATAATGAAGTGTAGAGATTCCTTATTAGAGAGTCTATTGAAGGTTCACAGCTGTAATAGGTGGGATTATTTGAATTCATAATTTCTATCTCTAGGAGAAAGTATAATAGATGAAGGTTTTATTGAAACTTGAGGGAGTTGAAACTCTCTCATCCTAGGCCTCTCAGTTTTTTCGTAGAGTTCGGGGTGAATTATTGGATGATTATTAGTTGTAGGAGCCCTCTCTCATATGTTCTCCATTTCATATTTTTTCTTTTTGAGATCACAAAAAAGTTTTTCAATTTCTGGGTTTTGGGGATCTAGTCTATCAAAATATGCTCTTGTGCTCATTCAGTAGATAATAAAAATGAAATTCAGCATAAATATTAAAAATCTTTAACAAACAACAAAAGAAAAATGAAATAAGAAAAAACAAACTAAAACAAAACAAGCAGTAAATGGAAGAAACAAATTTTTGTTAAAAAGATATCAATTTTAAATTTTATATATATATATATATGTGGTATTTTAAAAAAAATTACAAATAAAAAGTGGTTTCTCAAAGCCTTCCCTAGAAAGAGTGCCAAAAAATTTACACACATGTCATTGAAGGCATGCCGAAGTTTAAAATTTAATATTTTCTCGGTAACTAATATTTAGTGGAGAGTAGGGGTGACCAAAACATTTCAAAATATACCCCACTATTGTTAACAGTGGGTGGATATAATTTTTAATTTTTAAACTTTTTTTATATTTTGATGTAATTCACTAATGAGAGGAAATGATTTTTTTATTTTTGTTTAAGAACTAGGTAGAAAATTAAGCTACGAAAAAGAAGTGAGTAGTAGAAAATATAAATGACGACAGATGAACAATCAAGAAAAAATAATTAGGGAAAATCTATCACACTAGTTTAAAGAAGATTATTATTCATAGAAAATTAAATAATAATTTAAATACTAAAATTATTAATTTATCTCCCTCAGTTGGAGGTAAATCATGCTAAATAATTGATTATGGTGTTTCCCACTCGAAGAAAGATTCATTTGAACAAAAATATTTGAAATGGCTGAGAGAAAAAAATTCACTGAATGTTCTCAATTTTTTTTGTTTTTAATTGATTTCTTGAAAAGTTTCTTCCATAATCAGATTTACCAAATGATTATGGAGTTTGAACTGAGCATAAGTGGCATGACACAAATGAATGATTTTAGAATTGATCACGCTGATCAATTCTGAAATCGTTGAAATGAAAATTGAAAGATCAAATTAATGAAAAACAGTAGAAAATGAGATTCCTAAAACTAAAATTATTTACCATAGATTCATATTCATTAAAAAATTTACAATAATTCAATTTCAAACAAAGAAATTAAAAAACAATGGGAGAGATCTCCCTCTCAAATCTTGAGTTGCCAATCTGCTCTCATCCTTCTCCGGGTGACTCTGCTCTCCAAGTCTCCAGGAAAGATTTCCTGAAAAGAATCAAATGATTGTTGTCCTCCACATAAATCGCCACTCCTAGCACCTATTAATTTTAAAAGTCTACGGTCATCACCAAGTTGGCATCTGTTGGTAAGCATCTTCTTAGTTCATATTCCCTCTTACAGTTTCCTCCAGCTTGAATGCTTTGAGAAAATCCCTTGAAACTGATTAGCTATTGTTGGAAATCACAAACATTTACGTGATTTTAGGTGGGGTTTTCACATGGTAAATAAACATAAATTAAATATTTTATTAACGTAACACAGAAAAATTAAGATTTTATAAATAATTATATATTAAAAAAAATTATAATTACGTTAATTGATTTATAGATATTTTCAATTATTTGTTCCTTTAGGAGACTACAACAGTGATGAAGGCATGGTATTCAGCCTCCTTAGGTGGCTTAGACCTCCGATGGTGACCCTCATTGTGGCTTCTCGTTGTGGCTTCCACCTTCACGGCGGTATAGGGAAGCGCAGTACACATCTGTTGTGCCGAAGGTTCTGATCTGCGGGATTCAGGGGTCGGTGGTGAGTGGATTCGATGGAAAACTGAGGGTTTATAGCTCGGCGGAAGCTTGAGTCGAGGATGACTTGTTTTGTGAAGACACTGGCGATATGAAGATTGTTATAGGGCTGGCAGTGATGGCGTCTAAGTGATAGGAACGATAATGATGACTCACTTTTGAAATGAAAACTAAAAATAAATCAATTTTCAATTTAATAAAATTTAAACAATTAAGAAATTAGAAATTTAATTTTTAAAAAAATAATTCTATTAATTTAATAAATAAAACATAAACTGAAAATTGAATCAATAAAAATTAAAACAGTTAACAAATTAATAAATTCAAAACATAAAACTAAAAACTAAAGTAAAAAAATAGTAAAAATTAATATAAGAATACTTAATTAATTTTATATTGCAATTATAAATTGAATTAAAGATTAAATTAATTATTGAAATCAAATTAAATACTTATATAGATAATTATTGATTTAATAATATAAAAATTAGTTGATTAAAAATCCAATTCAAGATACAGATAATTAGATGAAAATAATTTTATTAGTAGATTTAATTAAAAAAAAGATACAATCATAAAACTTTTAAGCAGAATTAAAATTTAATAAATATAACAAAAAATATCTAAAGACAAAATTAATAATTTTAAAAACACAAAACACAAAATTAATTATAAAATTTGATTAATTTAAATATTTATAACTGAAATTATTAAAGTGTAATTAATATCCTCACACGTTCAGAATTCCAAAAACAACAAACTTATTCTGCTTAAACTATTAAAATATTTCAGCCTCGGAATATGTGGGCAAAATCATGAATTTAGTCTTCTTTTTACCCAAAGTTACAGTTAGTGTATCCTTGAAGGCATGAATATTTGAATCAAGGATGAGGCAGGATATTTTCTAAAAAATTATTGGGGTCATTATAACCATTTATACAGAGATTGTCAGTAGAGTGATTGTGTCTGAAAGGGAAATCTCAAGAGCTATGGTTTGAGGGAGTATGTTGATACATACAAGAAGTGGTGGGAACTATAATACTAAGAGAAAGAGGAATATGGACACCTATTTCGTGGGTGGGAGAATGAATCAAAATCAAATGGTTAGATTAGTTAATATTTTTCCACGGCCAAAGAGCCCTCCAAGATGTTTTCAATGTGGTTCATTCAACCACATGAATCAATAATGTATGGAACCACCAATATCATGTTATAATTTCAATAAAATGAAGAATCTTCAGCACTATTGTCATAGTTCTTCGAGGTCTACTGATTTGGACACTTCTTAGGTGTCATAGGAATCGTATGCTTCAAAGGGGTAAGGTCAGTAGAATCAGTCACATTAGTAGAATAGAGCTATCCATGGTTATTCTAGGAATACAACGACTCCTCAACAATGAAAGTCCCGCTAGGGAAACAAGGAACAAAGTACGACGGACAAGCAATTATATGAAGCTAAAAAGGTTATGGTGGATGATCATTCGGGACCGTCAACTGTGAGAGGTATGATTCTATTTAATTCTACCCTTATACATGTTTTTTTATACAGGTTCATCCTATTCATTTATTGCATCTCATGATCTTGACTTGCTATGTTTAAAATTTGAGAAGATGTCTTCTGTGATAAAACTTTAAACTCCTCTTAGTCAAATAGAATGGTGATACATTGCCTGTAGAGAATGTTGTATAACTATTTTTATAGACAAGATGAAATCAGATTTCTTTGTGCTTGAGATAGATGTTTTTGAAATAATCCTGTATATGAATTGGTTGACAACATACATGGCCGACATTGACTGTTATACCAAAAAGGATAGTTTTACAACTAATGATGGTGTCAAACATCTATTTTGAGGAGACAAGAATGTAAAAGAAATTGAAATAGTCTTGTTTTCACATTAAGTATGGAAACATTTTTACCATTTGAGGGATTTTACCTTCAAATCGATGGAAGAGATCATGTATGGTTGTTTTATAGAACTGGTTGATCAGTTTCATGATGTTTTTTCCATAGAATCTATTTGCGTTACCACCTATAAGGGAAGTGGAGTTTATGATTAATCTCTTATCAGGGACCATTCTTATTTTTCTTCCATTGTATATGATAGAACCTAATGAATTAATGGAATTAAATGTACAGTTGGAAGAGATTTAAAGAAATGGTTTCATTTAGCTGGGCATGTCTCTATGGGAAGCTTCTATTTTGTTTATCAAGAATTGAGAAGGAATTGTTCGACTATGTGTAGATTATCAAAAAGTTAACCACATTATAATAAAGAACATGTATCCACTTCAATGAATTGATGATCTATTCAATAAATTGAGTCGAGATTTGTGGTTCTCTAAAATTTTCTAGCAACCAGTATATCACTAATTGTGTGTGCGAAAGGAGGATATTCCAAAACAAGTATTTCATAAGTTAATATGGCCATTATGACTATGTGTTAATGCCCATACATCGTACGAATTCACTAATGGTCTTTTGGGAATTGGTCAACTAGATATTTCAACAATATCTGGTAACTTTTGTGCTAGTTTTTGGGGATGACATATTAGTGTATTAGAGGACAAGGGTTGAGAAGGAACGACACTTGCTGACAGTTTTGGGAATATTTAGGGACAAATGGTTTCATTCTAAATTATAAAAGGGTGATTTTTGGATATTAATGTTACATTTCCATGGCCATTTAATATCTAAAAAAGGTGTTTCTGGGGATCCAAAAAAGATTGAGGCTATGATCTCTTGGTAGAGATACACAGTTTTCCACTATAGGAAAACAGACTATTTGCGACGGGATCCCGTCGTAAATCGCCTGTTGTTGAAAACAGCGTCCCAAATAGGTGTTTTTGCGGCGGTCCCATCGCAAAAATAGTATTTGCGATGGTATTTTTCCCCCATCGCAAATTGGTTTCCGTTTATATATAAAAAAGGTATTTGCGACGGGTTTTCACAGATATATTAGTTGCGACGGGTTTCTGACCCGTCGCAAATGAAAAATTTAAATAATATTTGCAACGTAGGTATTTGCGACGGCCCATCGTAGAAATTTTTTTTTACGACGGGTATTCTTCCTGTCGCAAATGTTACAGTAAAAAAAACTTTACGACGGGACACCCCGTTGCAAATACTCCCGTCGCAAATACTAAAAGAAAATAAAATAATTAATACAAATCGTATAATATTAAATAAAAATAATAATTATATTAATAATATAAAAAAATTATTATTATAATATAAATAAAAAAAATATAAAATATAATTATGAAATATTAATATAAAATAATAATAATATGAATATAAATAATATAATATTATATAATAATACAAATATTAATAATTTAAAAAAATAAAATAATATTATCATTATTAAATTATGTATATAATAATAATATTAATATTAATAATATAAAGAAATTATATTATTATAATATTAATAATAAAAAATATATATAATATAATTATGAAATATTAATATCAAATAATAATAATAATATGAATATAAATAATATAATATTATATAGTAATATTACTAATATTAATAATATAAAAAATTAATATAATAATATTATTATTAAAATAAACAGAAATATTTATGAAAAAATAATATTAATATTATTAATATTAATAAAATTATAAAATTATAAACTTCTCAATATTTACAATAAATATAAAATATTAAATGTAATATTACTAAAATAAACAGACATTGAAAATAATACTAATAAGTAATAAAATATTAAAAAAATAAAAAAAAATAAATCATGCTATATTCATACCAATGCGAAAGAAGAATTTTAAATAGTTAATATGACAATAAACTACGAACTCAAATGTTTATTACATGTAAAAAAATCACTGGGGGTGGATAATCTAGAGGACTTGGAGGAGGTGGTGGAAGAAACTCCATCCCTAAACTATGAGTCAGACGATGCATATACTCCATCTACTCCTGATGTTGCTCCTGCCATCGACGCATCTCCTCATCCTACTGCTGACGCATCTGCTCCTGCCATCGACGCATCTCCTCATCGTGCTGCTGACGCATCTGCTCCTGCCTCTGATGCAAATCCTCTATAAGCTGACTCTATGCATGCAGCTGCTCCTGATACTGTGAGGTAAAAGATGATGTATCTCCACGAGCTCCTCTCGATCCAGACACCGACATCGCAGCAGTACCATAATAAGCTGGATGAGTCAAATGAGAGTCGATACCAACTACTCGGCCCTTTTCGAAGCCATACTGGGTCACCTACAACCGTGTCGTCTCATCAAAATGGTGGGCACTAGTCTGATCACTCGTCTCGTCTTGACTCTCAGCCTGTGTTTGAGAGGTCGCGGCCTCATATGACTCCTTAAGTTTCAATTATAAATTAAAATAATGAAAATATTATATGCATTTAATTTTCAAACTGAAAAGAAAATAATACTGACCACAATCTGACGCTGGCGGTCACCTTTAATCTCTCCAGTAGTCGGATCAGTGTACATCCTCTGATAAACACTGTACGTCGTAATACCAGGCTGCTCAGCTTCCTATATTAGTATAAAATAAACTATTTATATTTAAAGTTGTATAAAATATTAAAAAAAAGTACTTACCAGATGCTCTCTATGCGCACTGAATGTACGACTACCGGCTTGATGTGTCACCTCTTGTCTCCCCCGATTCTGTCGACCCAATGCAAATCTCCCCTGAAACCCACCACCCAACCAGTGTGTACATAATCTATCCCAAATGTGAGATGAAATGTACTCTGGTCGGTGGGCTCTACAGGACTCATCAAATTATGTCACTCCAGCTTTCCTCACAGTCGCCTTTCTCAAATTATGTAAAAACTGATGAAAACGGTCACACATAGACACCACCCATGCCGTGTGGATAGTGGCACGCATGATCTCGTCGATGATATACCATAAACTCTAATATAAAGTTATTAATGAAATAAATTTCAAAATAAATAATATTTAATTACATACCAGCCAATGATCGAACATGGCGGCCTACAAATTAGCAGGAATCTGATCCCATGTGAGCCAGGGCTGAGAAAAGTAATTGTGCAAGATAGCGCTCCCCTATCCAATAGCTATATGCGTAAAACTGTGAAAAAAGAACAAATAATCAAACAATTAGAATATAAATAAATTATAATGAAAGATAACTAAAATACGCAGGTTACCATACCACAGCATGTGCGCATCGAATCCAAGAGGTGGACGTCGCTCCGGGATAGGATCTGGAATCATCAGTCTGGAAAGACCACGCCCCTTCGAGTGCTCCCTGTAGTGCCAATAGCCTGATGGTTAGATGACTCAAGAATCTCATCATCCATAGGTTAATCAGCCTCCAGCAACTAACGATACGTTTCTGAGTCCATCTGAAACATGAAATGATTGTTATTAACAAACAGTTTAAAATAACTATTATGTATAGATATATATTTTTTATGATTCTAACCAACATTTTACTATGTCAATGTTCATATTTATCATCATCTTCATAGTTTTCAATGTCAATGTCTTCATCTTCCTCATCAACATCATCAATTTCCATATTAGTTTCACTTTCATCATCTCTTGTCATTTCAAATTTATTTGTAACATCATTGACAACATCGTCACCATCGACCCTTAACTGTGGGGTGTAATCATCGATATTCATGTCTCTTTGTGAAAAAGATATGTTTTGAGGAGTGTCCTAAAAATTTTCATTTCCTTTCACTTCAGTGGAACCACATTTAGTTTGAGTAAACTGATTTTCTCGAGATTTAACTTTTATTATAGTCCACTAATCATCCAAAACTTTTGCAGTAGCACAGTATTTTGCATAATAAATTTGATGTGCCTGATGAGCCAATAAAAATGGTTCATTTACTTCAAGAAGACTTTTATGTTTAATATCAACAATTCTATGAGTTGGATGAATACACAAGCCTCTCTCAGTATCAAGACATCGACATTTAAACATTTTTACATAATTCTGTCCCAAATAAAATAGTTCAATAATTTCTTCAAGCATGCCGTAAAAGTCAACTTCTATATCTCTATGATGTGATCCCTTCAAACAAACACCACTATTCATTGTTTTCTTTGATTCCCCATATGCACGTGTATGAAAGCGATAACCATTCACCACATATGCATTATAAGATTTTACCATTTTGGATGGTGGGCTACTCAATATACGCAATCGACTATCAATCTTAACAGCATGAACATATACCTGAAATTTTTTAAAACATTTATCACTATTACAAGTAATAAATTGATTTTATATGTAAAACCCAAAAATAATGTACGTTACCCATTTTTGAAACCAGTAGGAATTTTTTTTGCCGATGTTCTTTTAATCCATATACTATAATTTGTGGAAATTGTTTCTTGATATGATCATCATATAACCTAAA
Organism: Viscum album; assembly: GCA_963277665.1. Lineage (NCBI taxonomy): Eukaryota > Viridiplantae > Streptophyta > Magnoliopsida > Santalales > Viscaceae > Viscum > Viscum album. The sequence continues at coordinate 1,827,976,254 of OY728147.1, forward strand.
AATACAGTATGATTAATTTACTGTAACAGAATCTATATAATAAGGGATAAGAGAACTCATTGTACAATTAATGACATTTATTCACAGTTGAGTAGAACATATGTATGATATATATGATATTCATCATCTGAAAGCCATTTATAATGAACTCCACCAAAGCCAACTTCGGGCTGATTGAAAACTGATAATTGACTGTTCATATCATTATAAACATTCCCCTCGTTCTGGACCATGCGGTTAAATTTTGAGGGATATTTAGATTCAAAATAATGAGAGCAGAATAAAGCAATTTCCTCTTGCAAATAAGCTTCCGCAATTGAGCCTTCAACTGATGCTTTGTTACAGACTTTTTTCTTCAATTTCTGCATACATCTCTCAAATGGGTACATCCATTGAAACTAAAATGGACCTCCACATTTTTCTTCATGTGGAAAATGTAATATCAAATGTTCCATTGAGTAAAAGAAAGTCGGAAAAATGATTTTTTCCAGTTTGCATATAATTACAACAACAGCTTCTTCCAGTTTTCTTAGTGTATCGTAGTCTGTTGTCGCCGCACACATGTCTCGGAAAAAATATGATTTATCTGTTATCAATTCCAAATCATATAATTCAACAAACCTCTTAATTCAATAGGGATAAGTCTTTCCATTATAACATGACAGTCATGACTTTTTAATCCAGTAATATGACCATTTTTAACACATCTTCCCAAGTTGGAATCATAGCCTTCTTGAAGTCTCAAATCTGAAATCCACTGAAAAAATAATAAACGACTCTCTTTGGTCAGTGTATAAGCTGATTTTGGCTTCATTAATCTATGTGATCTGACATTTTCAAACAACTCAAGTTTTGGTCGCCTGCAAATTTGGGCAAGATCTAATCGTGTCTTTACATTATCATTGGTTTTACCCGGTGTCTCTAAAACTATATGAAATAAATTATCAAAAATGTTCTTCTCAATATGCATGACATCCAACATGTGTCAGACCAACAAATCAGACCAATATGGAAAATTCCAAAAAATGCTCTGTTTGATCCAATTGTGTTCTTTCCCAAAGCCATGAATTTTCTGTTGGGTTATTGTCAGTCCAAAAGTGATGGAAGGTAATGAAAATACAACTGATTGTAACTTTGTACTTGAGATAATTTTTGGAGGTTCAACTCTTTCAATTCTTCCATTTCTGAAATGAGATTTATTCCTCCGAAAAGATGATCTATTGGAAGAAATCTGTGATGACAGTCAAAATAGTAAGGTTTTTTTTCCATTCACGAGCATAAATGATTTTTTGTCTCCCATACAATATGTACAAGATTTTGGACCATGTATACTCTAGCTATATAACATGCCATATGCCAGGAAGTCACTAATTGTCCACATCAAAGAATCTTTCATTACAAAATTTTGTTTCGCAGCAGCATCGTATGTACCAACATCATGACTCCACAATAAATTTAACTCATCAATCAATGGTTTCAAATAAACATCAATATTCTTTTTCGGATGTCCTGGGATTAATAATGTCAAAAATATATAAGGCTCTTTCATCAACATCCATAGAGGAAAATTGTACGGAGTTATAAAGACAGACCAACATGAATATTGACTACCAAAAGATTCAAATGGACAAAAATCATCAGTAGAAAGACCCAATTGCATGTTCCGGGATTCTAAAGCAAAAGACAGATGCACGTGATCAAAATGTTTCCATGAATCACCATCAAATGGATGAATCAAGATTTTACCATTTTAAATATTGGTTTTGTGCCATGACATCATTGTCGCTGTGTTCTGAGTCATAAATAAACGCTGCAACCTGGGTGTAAGCGGGAAATATCTCAACTTTTTTACAGGAATCAATCCAGACTTCCCTGATTGAGCTTCTTTATACCTCAATTTTCCACATGTGGGATAACTATCCAACGACTCATTTTCACCAGAATATAAGATGCAATCATTTGAACATGCATGGATCTTATGATAACTAAGGCCCATATTATGAACTTGTCTCTTGCTCTCATAATAATTAGTAGGCAACACATTTACTTCAGGTAACAATGCTTTAACCAAAGAAAATATCTGATCAAAACAGTTATTTGAAATTCCATTATCTGATTTAATAGCCATAAATTTTGCAACTACATATAATTTTCTTATCTTGAAACCAGGATATAATGCATCCTCATAAGACCTAAACAACTCAGAAAATTCAGATGGTGCCAACTCGGGAGGTAAATCGACATCATCCTCAATTTCAGTTTGTTGAACGGATGACCCTGCAACATCCTGTACTAAATTCTGAAACTGTGATGGATCCAGAATCAAATTATTAGTATCTTCTCTGGAACTGCATTCACCGTTTTGATACCAAAAAATATACTCTTATTGAAAACCATAACACAAGAGATGTTTCCCAATGATGTCAAATGTCTCAAACGTTCTCAGAGCACATTTTTTACAAGGACACTTAACTGTCCCTTCTGAAACAAATTACGGGTTTGATGATGCAAATGATAAGAAATCTTCAACACTATCAGCATATACAGGATTTAAACTAGAACCGTTTGGATTTCTGTGCTGATTTATCCATTCACGATCATCTAATAATGATTTATGTCGATTTCCATGTTCCATATTCATATATATGTTTCTACAAAATTTAAAACCATTACTATTGTTAAATAATTTCATATAAGAAAAACAATATCTTTAAAAGATAAGATACACAATTATAGTTATTTCTTAGTAATTACCAATAATTATAGGCGACACAGTTTGTTTGTAATCATCCCCAATAATTAGTATTAATTTAGCAATACTTAACAATACGTGGCAAAATGAAATATGCTTGAATAATGAAATAAAATTTTGTAATCATCGTTATGGAGATTATATTACTAATTATTCTTATTTGTTTCCAGCGGATTGGTGGCAGCTCTTTTGCCTAACGACTCATCTCTTTGTAAGGAGATGAGTCATCAGGGAAAAGAGCCTCATTTGTCCGACGACTCATCTCTTTTTAACTTTCTCCCGACTGAAATCAGTATGAAAAACTTGCTCTGACATACGTTAGAGCACATTTTTCATACTAATTTCTGTGGTACAAAGTATCAAATATATGAGACGTTGAACAAAATGTATCCACCAATCCGCTGGAAATTGTGCCAATTTATAACCATGTACTCGAATTTATTTGATTTTTTATTAATTATTACTAATGATTACTAATTATTACAAATCTCAATATTTCCAACAGATTTTGCTCTATTCTTAACATGGTCAAATCTTAAAGAGTCGTCAGTTTTCAGGTCATGCCCAATAAAAAGTTTGCATCAACCATGTCCAATTTAAACTCTATAATTGTCCTTACATGGTTGATCACCTCACAAGTAGTGTTGCAATAGGACGACACAAGTAATGTCATTCTCGTCTTTAAGAATCATTTCACATGACCCTTTACATAGATCATTCTTCCTTGAAAAATTAAGATAACTTCAGTATCATTCCCTTAATTTTTCATGAAAGAATGGTCTATGTAAAAAGTCATGTGATATGATTCTTATAGATGAGAAAGACATGACTTGGGTAGTCCTATTACAACGCTACTTGCGAGGTGATCAACCAAGAAAGAAAAATTATAGAGTTTACAATGGACACAGTTGACACAAACTTTTTATTGAGCATGACCTGAAAAGTGACGACCCTTTAAGATTTGAACATGTTATGAATAAATAAAAACTTGTTGAAAATATTTATAATTGTAATATTTTATAATTTTTTTATAATTTTAATAATATTAATATTTTTTTATAAATATTAAACATATAATAATAAAATAATTATATTATTAGTATTATTTAATTATTAATATTAGAGTAATATAATATTTTATATTATGTTACTATTTATGTTACTAATTATATTACTAATTATGTTACTAATTAGTAAAAAACGTGATTGACCACTCATCTACCTCAATTTTCATTTCATTTGTGTGTTGAGGTTGACAGAAAACTTCTACCTCCACATGTAGTATTTACTTTTACTTTCAAAATTATAAACCTCCTCACCTCTATGCTGGCGTGGAGGTTGATAATTTTGACAGTAAAAACAAATATTACACGTGGAGGCAAATGTTTCCTTTCAAGACTCAACACACAAATGAAAATAAAATTATGGAAGATTAGCGGTCAATGACGCTTGCTAATTTTCCTAATTATTTTATTTTTAATTTTTTCCTAATTGTTTTCTAATTATTTTATTTTTAATTATTTCCTAATTATTTTTAATTGTTTCCTAATTAATTTTAATTGTTTCCTAATTATTTTTAATTTTTTTCTAATTATTTGTAATTATTTCTTAATTATTTTTAATTGTTTCCTATTTATTTTTTTTTGTTTCATAATTATTTTTAATTGTTTCATAATTATTTTTAATGGTTAACTAATTATTTTTAATTGTTTACTAATTATTTTTAATTGTTTCCTAATTATTTTTAATTGTTTCCTATTTATTTTTAATTGTTTTCTAATTATTTTTAATTGTTTTGTAAATATTTTTAACTATTTCCTAATTATTTTTATTTGTTTCCTATTTATTTTTAATTGTTTCGTAATTATTTTTAATTGTTTCTAAATTATTTATAATTGTTTTCATAATTATTTTTAATTATTTCCTAATTATTTTTAATTGTTTCCTAATTATTTTTAATTATTTCTAAATTATTTTTAATTGTTTCTTAATTATTTTTAATTATTTCCTAATAATTTTTAATTTTTTTCAAATTATTTTTAATTTTTTCCAAATTATTTTCAATTGTTTACAAGTTATTTTTAATTTTTTCCAATTTATTTTTATTTGTTTCCTAATTATTTTTAATTTTTTTCTAATTATTTTTAATTGTTTCCTAATTATTTTTAATTGTTTCCTAATTATTTTTAATTGTTTCCTAATTATTTTTAATTTTTTACTAATTATTTTAATTTGTTTCCTAATTATTTTAATTATTTAAATTATTTAAATTATTCTAATTATTTATAATCAATTAAATCTAATTATTTCCTAATTATTTAATGATTATTATAATTAAATCTAATTATTTATTAATTATTTAATAATTATATAATTATTCCTAATTAAATATAACTATTTCTAATTATTTCTAATTAAATATATTTATTTCTAATTATTACCAAAACATCCTCCGGGAGTGTCGAACCAAGAGTGCAACAAGGCCCGTTGTCGTGTACCCGGTTACCCCGAGTCAAGCTCGAAACACCTTGTCAGAGTTTTCACTCCTAGGTACATCTGTGCCAGAACCGCCTCTACTTGTTTGTATCCAGACAAGGATTATTTGGTACAACCACTTAATCTAATTATACTATATAACTACTAAAAATTCTATTAAAAGAATAAAATTAACAACTAAAAATAAAATTAACAATTAAAAATAGTTTAACAATTAAAAAATATATATATACCTTCGATATTTTGAAGCAGTTTGCACCTCCTAACTCCTTATCTCCTCTTCTCATAAGAAAAAATTAAAACGAAGGAAAATTTCTACTTAGAATAGGAAGTCAAAGAGAGAGAGGAAGAGATATCTGAATGATTTGAAAAAAAAGGATGGGGGTATATATAGGTTATAATATTTGTGACGGTCATATTTGTGATGGGATACTGTTGCAAATACCTTCGTCCACATTAATTACAGGCGGCAGTTAAAAGGGTTTTTGCGATGGGCCCGTCGCAAATAGTTGTCTTCCGTCATACTATTAGCGACAGGCTGGTATCCCCATCGTAAATTACTATTTACCGCCACCAGTATTGGCGATGGGCCCCATCGCAAATACCTTCACCCGCATTAATTACGGGTGGCGGGTAAAAGGGTTGTTGTGACAGGCCCGTCGCAAATAGCCGCCTGCCGACATACTGTTAGCGACGAGCGGATAACCCTATCGCCAATTCCTATTTACCGTCGTCAGTATTGGAGACGGGCCCTGTCGCAAATAATACCTTCTGAATATTTTTTGGGAAGGGACAATTGTCCCGTTGCAAATAGTATTTACCACCACCGGGTAGTTGAGACGGGTCGAAGGCGACCGTCGCAAATAGGCTTCCCGCGTTTTGGCACGAAAACCGCGCCATATCTATTGCGGTGGGGCCTGTATCACCGTCGCAAATAATTGACCATTTGCGACAGGAATATATCCCCATCGCAAATACGCTTTTCGTCGGAGTTTTTGCGACGGGATAAATCCCGTCGCAAATACCCCGTCGCAATAATCAGTTTTTCCCGTAGAGTTCTCAGATTGGCAGGCTATAATCGAAGATTTATGCATGATTTTTCACAATTATCTTCACCTATGATGACTTGTACAAAGAATAATGTTCAATTCCAATATAATTATGAATTTCATATGTATTTTCAAGACCTTAATGTTCATCTTACATCATTACTAATATTGTATTTTCCAAAATTAGGACAAGGGTACGTGATGTATTGTGATGCTTCAGGATCTAGGTTTAAATATGTTATCATGCAAGGAGATCATGTTGTTGCATATGGATCATGTTATATATGAGTTCATGAGACGAATTACCCAACACAAGATTTGGAGCTCATGTTTTTGGTCCATGCTTTGATGACTAGGTGCCATTACGTCTTTGGTGAGAAATTCACTATGTTTACAGATCATAAGAGATTGTAAAACATTTAATACTATGGGACATGAATCTAAGACAAAAAATATGGATGGAGTATATAAAAATGCTTGACATTGAATTAATATATACATCGACATAATGAAGCTCGATAGAAGATGCATTAAATAGATAGTTGTATGCTCATTTGGAAAAAGAAGCTTCAGATGAGTGGTAGTTGATGCCAATCTTAGCCAACATGTACTTGGAATATGAAGGCCAAGGTGAAGTTGTGGTATTATTTTAGATTTTGTTTATTCCTGATCTTTTAAATTTAGATAAAGAGTCACAAACATCCGATTAAGAATCTGTGTCTATGAGTTAAAACTCAATGGTAGAGCGACCATTGAGGGATGGAGACTAGATGTGAGTTTACTGTTATTGTTCAGAAATTTTATGGTCATACATATGGCTTGTTAGGAATAACTTATTCATTCTTACTTCCATTCAATATGGGTTGTTCATCCTAGAATGTAGAAGTTGTTTAAATCATTGAATGCACAATTCTGGTGGAACTACATTAAAATAGTGGTAGATGAATTCATGTCGATATTCTTATATTTTCAACAAGTTCATGAACAAAATTAGTGACCAGAAAGTATGTTGTAGTATTTACATATCCCTCTATGGAAATCGGAGCCGATAGTGATGGATTTTTTAAAATGTATCTCAAGAACAGTTGAGAAAAAAGATGCGATATGGGTGGTATTAGATCAACTCCCAAATTCAGTTCATTTAATTCTAATTTTTTAATATCATTAAGTGATTGAATTATCAAAAATCTATATCTGAGAGGTGATAAAGAGGCATGGAATAACAATCTCAATTGTGTTAGACAAAGTTCTGAGGTGTACGTCTTGTTTCTAGAAATCCTTATAGAAATCCCTTGGGAATTAGTTGACAATGAGTATGGCGTATCATCCCCATACATATGGGAAATCTGAAAAGATTATACCAACTTGGAAGACATGTTTTAGGATTTTTAAATGGATTTTGGTGGATCATGGAAAAATAATGTACGATTAATGGAGTTATCCTATATCATCAGTTATCATGTCTCAATATAAATGGATCTAATTGAATCATTGTATGGGATTCCTTTTCATTTTTTTATTTTTTGGTTGGAATCATGTGATACTTTTCTAGTTATGATGAGGCTTGTCTAAGAAAAACATGGAGATGATTCAGTTGATCAGGAAATAGATGGAGATGGCTTAGAGTATTCTGAATTCGTATTTGGATCTTCATTGATGGTTATTTTCATTAGAGGATAGTGATCATGTGTTCTTGATAATCTCTCCAAGACTTGGGCATTGATGTTTTGAGAAGTAAGGATAGTTAACTACTTAATACATAGGATCTTTTGAGTTTCTAGAATGGGTTAGTGAGGTGGAATATCATTTTTCATTGCCACCATAGTTCATTTGGATTCATAATGTGTTCCAAATAACTCAGTTAAAAAATTATTAACCAGATCATGACCATGTGATTTTATGGGATAATGTTGAACTAGAGTTGGATGTTTCATTGGTACATATTCTAGTGTAGATTGTGGATAGAAAGGAGAATGTATTGCATGGGAAAATCATTATTCTAGTGCGTATATTTTGGAAACATGGTTAGATTTAGGAATATACTTTCAAATGTGAGAAGGAAGTGAATGGTAAATGGATGGAACTATTTTTGGGAAATGATGGTTTTCTACTTTTCGAGGATGGAAAGGCTAATGGTGTGGATAATATAGCATCCCAAGTTTCAAGTAAGTAACACTTTCTTTATGATTATTAAGTACATAATGTTTATGGGTGATCTTTTGGAGGGTTTGAAAAACTTTTAGATGTTTTTCATTCTTTTATAAGGATGTAATGCTGATGCACAGTTTGGGAAAACCATGTAACACCTATAAAAAAATGTGCATAATGAGACAAGGGCTAAAGGGATGGCCAGCAGGTGGTGCATGGTTTGTCCAAATCATGTGATAGCCTTGGATAAATTGTGCTATATTTTAAAGTGGTATTTTTCATGATTGGTGCATGGTTTGGAAACCATTGGATCCAACCTTTTGAGGTCCAGTCTTAAGGGTGTGGCTTGCACATGATTTAAGCATGGTTTGTCTAACCGTGCATGGGGTGAAAGTGGGATCTTAAAATTGAGTATTTCATACTTTTTATTGTCCAAATCATTCATTCATCCCTCTATAACCTTGGGTCATAGAATGGATGGTATGATTCTAGTGCCTTATACCTGGAGTGAGAAATTGATTAAGGAATGAATAGAATTGTGAATTAAATTTGTTCTTCTCATGACATGTGAATTAGAATTTGTAATTATCAGTATGTGAATTATAATTGACACAATTGAAACATGAATTGATAATGTAGCATGTAACTGTATAATTGGTATGAAATTTGAAAATACACAATTTTATATTTAAAGGAACTAGTATTTGACATAATTGAATATGAGGAATAAAAATTGGTAATTTTAATTAATTAAAAAATGTGTCATATGTCAAAATATTAGTCATATTTTGGTGTTTTGTTAGGGGTTTTTCTTTGGGTTGTTCTTGACGCATGGTTATATAATAACTGGAATGGTTACTCCACACTTAGAAATATTTATTCTCCTTAAGAATGTAATCTTTTCAATAATGATAATTCACAGAAAGTCCATCAACCCATGGAATATTAGAGATATCCTGGGAATTGGTAATGTGTGTTAGGTTAGTGGTCCATGGAATGGGTAGTGTACCCTTTCATGGTTCCTTGTCAAGGAAATCATCCTGGATAATGGTAGGCATAGACATATATATATGGAACTCTATTTAATCAAGTTTGGAATACCCCGAGTGTCAACCTAGAGTTGAGTGTTGGCAGGATAATTTGATGTTCAACATTAAATTAATGAATTCATGAAAATTAATATCATATTATTACATGAAATATAAATTCAGACTAGATTTTTTTAGACACCATTGGTGGTGTCATAATATGTTTTACTCCAACCTATTTAGGATTCCCTTTAGAATCAACGAAGACGGCATGGATACAGTTCAAGACAAGGGTATGAGGCCCTATGCTCGATTGGTTATTTGGTAAGATGAGATAATGGAATGGATATGAGACGGAGCACGGCGTTCGAGACCATTTTTGGGAGAATTTATTGGGAGTTGTTCTTTAGGTTATTTACTTGTATGACAGTCTATTTATATTTTAGTTTGGCATACAATATGGAATGATATTATTTATTTGGTTAGTATTTTTTGGTAATTCCCTATTTATATATTTGAATAGATTTATATTGATTGTTTATGATGTTTTCCTCCTTTTGTAATATTTTTTATGAAATTTTATAGTCTCTCACTATATATATTAGCCCTTCATCACTATTTTCCTTTTAATGGAATATGGGGAGGTTTTTTAGAGTTCTTTTGATGACCCATCTCTCTCACATGTGGTAGATTCAAGTTGAGGATGTCAAAATGTTTTATAATTTTTAGTATTTTCTATTGCATTAGTAGATTTAGGACTGGTAAATAGGAGAATAGGATGTGTTGGGGATTGGTAATGAGCTCATGCATAAGATTAACTAACCCGTGAGAATGGTAAAACTGGGTTTCCAGGGAAGAAATTATTTTTCAGGAGTTATTCCTTGTACAGTTTTGATGTTATTTAACCTTGGTTGATGAACATGTTGGGTGATGTTAATATTTTATGTTATTTTACTCATGGTTCGATTTGGAATGGGGAACATCTAATAATGATATAGAAGGAAATTATGCTTTCATGCACTTATCATTCTTGGGATTTATTAATTTCATATGAAATTATATAACATGATTGATAAAAATAAGAATAAAAGATTTTGTACTAAAATATGATTAATTATCTTTCTCAACAAAAAGTGATGAAACTATTTATCTATGGTTTTCTGTTTTGTACTTGTCCTTCAAAGTTTGATATTTTTATGATCCCCGATGATCTTATGAGTGTTTTGACCTATGTAGAGAAAATTATTCTACATTATATTTTTTTCAGTGTGAGATCAATAAATAACACACACCACATATAGTGTAGTTGGAGCTTCCTACAATAATAGGGAATCTGGTGGATGATCAACTATGTGATAGTATTCCATGAGTCTTGTGATCAATGTAGAGACTGACTAATCACAATTTACCTTCTATTTATGATACCTAGATTGATTTTTAGATACATTACCCACCCATAGTTAATGGGGAGGGAGGCCCTAAGGTAGAAAATCTCTGGATTGAGTCTCTCATGAAAATATTTAGTCACCTGCAGACAACATTGGAGATGAGGGTGAATCTTGCTACTTGTATTCTAAAAGGACCATCTAAGTGCTCGCGGGACAACATAGTACATGTTTTACAATAAGAAGAGCTAACAAATAAATGATTCAAGGAGAAATATATGAGTCACTTTTATCTAGATATTTTGATGAATTGAATGGCATGGGACATCATAAAATTTATATATAGGATGATGTATTTAATAGACCATGAAGGTTACTTCACAGACCTGAAATATTTCCCCCCTACATGGGAAGGAGATGATATAGCTAGGGAGAAATTGTTTCAGCATGGGATTCAGTATGACACCATTTCACAGGTTAATTCCCTTTTTGTGAGATTTTTTATTCGATGAATCATGATCTCATCACTAAAGATAACCCAATGGAGGCCCTGAGTCAAGGGAAATGTGTTTCAGTTGGATGATCTTGGAGATCGACCTTAGGTGTCAATAAGCATTGATATTAAGATTTCCACCAAGGATGCAATGGTCAGATCAACTTGTGATGCATGCCACAAGTATCTATAAATCATTCTGATTAATTTTTTTTAAGAATTATATGGTTGAACATAAGATATTTCAGTGTCCTTTTCCTATTGTGGAGTATCGATCATTTGATATGATGGGTGCCATATAGAAGTTCTATATGAGCACTTAGCATATTATCATTGGAAGTGGATCATGGTTGGATCCATCTACCGGGAGATGATCTCCTACCCCTAACTAGATAAGTGATAGAACAAATATTTTCAATTATCTTATTCTGAATTTAAATTTTTTAATCCCACCAATGTGTTATTTAATGGGAAATTGTCACATTTTATGTTCTAGAAGTATTTTTGATCTTAATTGCTAAAATGGCTTATTTTGGATTTAAACAGTTTTCATTTATTTTAATGTTTCGGACATATAATTTTCTAAACTAGTATAAATTGAAAAATTATTCTTTTATAGGTTTTTATGTTCGATGATGTTCATTTTATCCTTCTGGACCCAAAGCTCAATCAATCATTTGGAAGCTCAAATCTATCTCACAAGTCAGGCCTCAAAAACTATGTACAGAACTGCATAATTTTATAGTTGGGACCATATCTCATAAATGGATGAACCATTGGAGCTGGAATTTTACATGGATATGGAATAAATACTTAGGAAGAGGTTTTATGAAGGTGGACGCGCCTGATTATTTCATTTTCAAGGTAATTAATGCATTGGAACTCGGTGTTGTAGAATACGAAGAGTCACCTAGATAGATTAAATGTTCCGAACCTAAACAGTCATAAAAACTTCATACGTGAACCAATAAGGATGAAATTTTTTGGGTAGACAGAGGAGATCCAGGTACACAACATTTAAGAAGTAAAAATTCCCAAATTCTGTCATTAATAAGGTCATCCATGCGCATACATCCAGAGGATGATTTTGGAGCCAAAATATCATCCCCGCTCCTTATAAAAAAGTGTATCCCTATTTTATTTCAAAGGGTTGGAAACTTAGGAATAGCCTTTTTTGGAAAAATTATGTAGTTTAGTATTTTTTTTCATTATTTAATAGCATTTCATTTTTTAATTCAAGTGTTATCCTTTCTCTCCATTTCATTATCTCTTTTGTTTTCTCCCTCTGTTTTCTTCATCACTATGAACTCTTATGCTCGTGATCATGAGTAGCTAACCCAAGGAAGTTCCTAGGGGAGTAATCAAGTGATGAACCCAAGACCTTGAACATTAATTCTAAATGTTTCTTATTTTATTATAGTTATACTGAGTGGGATCTTTGTGGGCAAGGAGTCTTTGTGTCTCCAGTTGCCACCTGAGGTTTAACTTTCACTTCTGCAATATTTTCCCTCGATTGAGAAGGTGGATGTGTGGTCTCTTGCCGATCGTTGAGGGTAACATATATTCACAACCATATGTAGAGGAGGATTTTCATGCATACGATGGAGCATGTTCATTATGTAAATTTGAAACTAATAATGAGACGATGAAGGTTCACTCTGGGCGATGCTCTTGGGAATGTCTCCTTTCTGTCTTAACATCATTCTGTTTGCATTCATTTTGTTTGCATTGCATTTGCATATTTAATTTTAGTAATTCATTATAATTTTTCAAATATATATTTCTGGTCATTTTATTTCATATATATATACATATTGTGAATTAGATATAGTGAGTGATTGGCTACGAAAGCTCCTCAAGAGATCGACCAAGATCAGACACTGTACTGCACTTAGTATAAATATTTTTGAGAGCGTGCATGACAAGGCTACATCAAATTGGTGCCATTTCTGGGGATCCAAGTGGTCTTAACTCACTATTTTTATTTACTTATTGTAAATTATTTTGCTTCCTTTTATTTAAAAAAACAACAAAAAAATCATAAATTTCAAAAAGTTAAAAAATCTATTTGTTCGTGATGAATTTCAATTCAAATTATCATGTATGGACTGACTAATCACAGGTGCATGAATAAGTTCAAAATGATTATGAATCCAAAATTAAAGAACTTCATGAATAGATTCAAAAACTAAATAGAACTTAAAAAAGTTTTGATGAATATATTCTTTCACCGATGGAGCAACCCGAACCTGATCCTGAGCCGAATCCTAAACCAAAACGAGTGGTGAAAGAGATTTCACCGATCATTTTTTATGTTAAATAACTTGAGGAGGGTGGGAAGGAGCTTCTAAAGGAATTAATAATATCATACCATACTCAAACATTGTTTGATGAGGTCCCTGATGTACACATTTTAGCTGATTCACTCATAGGAGATCAACAATTTTTGGATGAATCCTGGAATCACTTTGTTGAAGATAACCTGAAACTTGATCTTCCCATATTTGATAATGAAAAATCAACACCTTTTGACCTCGCTCTGGATTTCGAAGATGAAGAATAAGATGCACCTGCTGAGATGGATTTTCCAATGGTCCTTCTAGAAGAAATCAACTTCCAATATGACTTACTTGAAAGGTAAGATTTCTTGATTGATTCGTCATGTTTTAATTTTATTTAAACTAAATTGTTTTCTGAATTCACCTTTCCTAAAATTTCTGATACAGAAAAAAATGGATTAGGCCTTGGATGTTGATGATGACACCACCCAAGTGGTGGTGATTTATGAAGATAAACTAGGGAAGCTGGTGGTGGTGCGACTGCCTCCTCTACAACAACTTGAATACCCTATGGAGGAGGACACCACATAAGTTCACAGGGAGCACCCCTATTTTCTTTTACCAACCACTTTGGACCTTAAATTCTCTCTATATTATTTCTTGGGGGTTTGGAACATTGTTATCTTCTTGTGGTTCTCCAATCTCAGTGTCTACTGATGGACACTGGAAAAAGTCACATGTGGTGGTTTATCTCAAAGAAACCACACCCACCATCTGATTAGGGATAATCTGCTGCAACTGCCTGACTAGGGGCAGTAAAAACCTAGAACCTGCTTGGTGGTCAAACCAAGAATTATCCCTTTTCTATTACTTTTCTCTTTCTTTTTATTTTTCTTATTATGTGTTGTCATTTTTTTGTCTGTGATTTCATTTTATTTTTCATGTTTTTTTGAAATTTTCTTGTTTTCCTATTTCATTTTGTTTTGTATGTTTTTAGGAATCTTGAGCTGAATCGAATAATTTGGAAAATTCAAATCATCTTGGTATTTTTGTCACATTTCTTGATTTTAATGTTTTAGGATTTAAATGATTGCTGAATAGATTTTTTTTTTGATTTCCAATCTTTTCATTTGAAGAATTTTGATTGATTGTGAAACTCATGTGCACTAGTGCTGTCCAAAATGAAAATCTTGCCCAACCTGAGAGGTTTATAAACCTATTTTATATCTTCTTACATTTCCCTTTTTCTTAAGAGTCTTGAGACATTTTTTGTGATCCATAACTTGCTGTTTTTCTCTTTTGAAAAACTGTTAGAGTTCATGGAATGTGTTAAGTATGATTGAGGCATCACTTTGAAAGCCCCTTTTGAATTGAACTCTAATTTTGGCCTACATTTTCATCTGAACTTCATTAATCCCCTAGTATACATGAAATACATTTTTAGCCAGCCACATTACAAGACATTTATCCCTTTACAACCTTCTCTAGAAGTTAAATGCATGATTATTGATGAACTCAAGTGTGGGGGAGGGATAATATGGGATTTGTTTTGCTTTCTTGGAGAATCTATTTGAGATGAATTGAAAGTGTTTCCTTATTTATTGCTGCTTGGGTGGAAGAAATGTCATGATGGGAAGATTTATCGGTGGAAAAAAATATCATTATAATGATGGGCGGGGTGTTCACCAATTTTTTAAGATCCAAATCTGCCTCTCTTTTCCTCAAAAACATGATTCTGAAGAGAAATCTAGATCCGAATTCAAGATGAAACAATGAAAAAATTGGGGAAAAGAGGGATGAAATTCATTGAATCTGAAATCAGAAGTGTGAACTTCCCAAATGAAGATGTTTTTGGAGGTGATTCATTTTTTAGATGATTGAGGAGCACACCATTCTTTAGCAAAACTGTTTTCATGCATTTGCTTCACTTTAGAGCTTAACCCTCCTTATTCTGCCTCTGATGTTTTTACATTTTAAACCTACCAACCCAAGGCCTTAGAAAAACCCATGAAAAATACCTCATGATTGATAAATTTGTGACTCTGTGAAGTGGAGATACTAGGAGGATAGCAAGCCTATGGATATCACACATGTTCTTGGGAATGAGAAAAACTCCACATTAAATATCCTTGACTGAAGAGAGAAATATTTTTTTCGAGGAGGTAGGTACGAAAAGCATGTGAGGATTAACATGAGATTTAATGGATTCATATGAATTTTGAGGAGTTATGAAATTCTGATCCATGTAGGAGGCATGATATTTTCTATGATATGATAATTGAGTTGTGTTGTGTTGTTATTTACGCTTTGAGAAGTTTGTTTTTTTGACCATAGTATAAGATGATTTCCCAGGAGTGCAATGTTTAAGTGTGGGGGAATTGATAGAACAAATATTTTCAATTATCTTATTCTGAATTTAAATGTTTTTAATCCCACCAATGTGTTATTTAATGGGAAATTGTCACATTTTATGTTTTAGGAGTATTTTTTATCTTAATTGCTAAAATGTCTTATTTTGGATTTAAACAGTTTTCATTTATTTTAATGTTTCGGACATAACTTTTTCTAAACTAATCCAAATTTAAATATTCTTCTTTTATAGGTTCTTATGTTTGATGATGTTAATTTTATCCTTCTGTACCCAAATCTCAATCAATCATTTGGAAGCTCAAATGTAGATCACAAGACATGCCTCTAAAACTGTGTACAGAACTGCATAATTTTATAGTTGGTCCATATCTCATAAATGGATGAACCATTGGAGCTGAAATTTTACATATATATATAAGACATCCGTAGTAAGTTGTTTTAGGAAGGTGGACGCGCCTTATTTATTCATTTTTAAGGTCATTAATGCGTTGGAACTCGGTGTTGTAGAATATGAAGAGTCACCTGGACAGATAAAATGTTCCGAACCTAATCAGTCATAACAACTTCATACGTGGACTAATAAGGATGAAATTTTGTGGATAGACATAGGAGATCCAGGGGAGAAACTTTTAAGAATGAAAAATTCCCAAATTCTATCATTAAGAAGGTCATCCACGTGCATACTTCTGGAGGACGATTTTGGAGCCAAAATATCATCCCCACTCCTTATAAAAAAGTGTATCACTTTTTCATTTCAATGGGTTGGAAACTTAGGAATAGCCTTTGTTGGCTATATTCTGTAGTTTAGTATTTTATTTTATTTTCTTTTCATTCTGTAATATCATTTCATATTTTAATTCAAGTGTTATCCTTTCTCTACATTTCATTATCTCTTTTGTTTTCTCCCTATGTTTTCTTCATCACTGTGAACTCTTATGCTCGTGATCATGAGTAGCTAACCCAAGGAAGTTCCTGGGGGAGTAATCCAATGATGAAACCAAGCCCTTGAGAATTCATTCTTAATGTTTCTTATTTTCTTAGATTTATATTGAGGGGGATCTTAGTGGGCAAGGCTCCTTTGTGTCTCCACTTGCCACCCGAGGTTTAACTTTCACTTCGGCAATATTTTCCCTTGATTGAAGAGGTGGATGTGTGGTCTCTCAGTGATTGTTGAGAGTTCCATATATTCAAAACCATATGCAGAGGAGGAAGTTCATGCATATGATGGATCATGTTTATTAAGTAAATTTGAAACTAATAATGAGACGATGAAGGTTCACTTTGGGCGATGCTCTCAAAAATGTCTCCTTTTTGTCTTAACATCATTCTGTTTGCATTCATTGTGTTTGCATTGCATCTGCATATTTAATTTTACTATTTCATTCTCATTTTTCAAATATCTATTTTTGGTCATTTTATTCAATATATATATATATATATACATATTGTTAATTAGAAATAGTGAGTGATTTGCTGCGAAAGCTTCTCAAGAGATCGACCTAGGTCAGCAACTATGCTGCACTTAGTATAAATATTTTTGAGAGCGTGTGCGACAAAGCTACATCAATAGGCTGATGGAGTTCAACAGTCACCCAGTTTGGGGTAGGGGACATGGAACCGAAGCATAAGAGTAGTGGTATCACTAGTATGAAGAACTATAAGGGAGTCAATATATAGACCAGGGAAGAGGGTAATGTAATATCAATATTGTGGTGTATACTCATACTAATCAATATGTTGAACCGTCAAGTTTCATATGTACAATTCTTGTGTCATATGTAATTTATGTAATTTGATTAATACTTTTGGTTTCACTCATTTTCTTATTCAAAATTATCCAATTCCATTGGTTAGGCTATGTAAAAAATAGATGTGGTTATGAAAATTGAAACATCTATAGGGGTGCGACTCCACACTCATTATCTTATTCCTTTAGTGATTGGATAAATTTATTCTTCCAAGCTAGTGGTCCAAGGCCGATGGTTTGGAACACTAAGATTCATATATAATGGACTCAATACCTTTGAATTCATATGTTATATATATTCCTCTATCAGCAATCAATAGTGGGCTCCACGACCCTGAGAATATATAATAGACTCAATACCTTTAAAATTTAATTTTTGGACTCAATACCTTTTTTCATGGTGTTAAAAACGGTATATGTGGTAAAATTATAATGCTTGTGTTATTTAATGTGTATACAATTTAATCTTAGGAATTATAAAATTATAATTTGGGATTAGTGGGATATTACCACATAGACCGTTTTTAACATTATCCTAAGATCCATTATTGTTTTCATTGTTATAAACATATCTTAGTAATGTGATACATATTAATAAATAACATTAGCCACCATTTCTCTATCATTATCCACCTTAGCTGTTGTTCCCCCCCTCAGTATGTTACATTGATTATCATATCTTAGGGGATGCTTGACTCAATACCTTAATCATAGGGTAATAAGTTTACTTAGAAAAATAATCCCTATAAGTGGAATTAATCCATGGGTTCTTTTTCTAATGAATTGTTACATATTTTACTTAAAGTGAATTCAAGGATGGAGACATGAATTAAAATGTAATTAAACTGAATCAATTATAACCCAAATGAATGAAATTGTCTACGATAATATAAAAAAACAAGAAAAACTAAATCTAATGAAAATATCCCAAACAAACTTGTATCGAACAAAACCAAACTAAGTTGAAACTGGAGATAAAATGATTATATACCATTAATAGGAAGAGTAATTGTTAATTAACAGGAATGTACTATTTGATAGTATCATTTTGAAACCTGGATCTGTTTTTCCTTTCTTTCAAAAACATGATTTGACCCACGGGGCATTTTAGTTATTATATATTGGGAGGTGACATGTATAGTCACATGAGACAAGTATATTGTTTTTTAGTTTGTATTTTATTTTATTTATCACATCAGCCACATAGGTTTTTCACTGCTTTCTACGGACGAAGGGTAGTTATATTCTGTGAAGGGGTCTAGAAGGGAACTGGAGGTAGCTTCATGGATTTCTTTTCAAGGGAGGGAGATTGGAGTAGTGGAGAGACTCATTAATGTGTTTCATTTTTTTTGCATTTATTCCATGTTGCTTTGGTTTATTTTATTTTCCTTCAGCGTGGACGTCCGATGTACGGATGGGTCATGCCAATTTTTTTTTTATTTTTTGCTTCTATTTTTATTATTTTTTTGTGGTAACAATTGTTCCCAAGTGGTGTTTCCTTGATGCATGGACACTTGCGCCAGCTCATGGGATGCTTACATGGAGATATCGGTATTCTCTTTTTATATATAGACTATTTCACTCCATTAATTTCTCCCTTTATTTTAAATTTTATACCCCTTTATTCATTCTTTATTGAAATTTTACATACTAATATATTATTATAATAATCAATAGATATATTCCTAAATCTCTAGCATCATCAGTGTCTTCCAATTAGTCTTGATTTTTTTCTTGTAGGTGCAGTCTGTCTAATCATAAATGCTTGTTGTTCTTGGGTCGAACCCCCAAATTTTTAAGGTCTATTTGGGGGAATATTTTCTTATAAATTATCAAATAATTTCTTGAAATATCATTAGTTGTCCTATAGTTTTTAATGTTTCAAATTTGTAAAAAAATTTCTTTTTTTCCTATATTTCTTGATAATCCAGATTCAGTGTTAGCTAAGTTTACCTAGTAGCAGGGTACCTTTTTCACTAAGTATGAGGTGGATCATTCTACAAAAATTAAAAAACTCACTTTAACACTATCATGAGTCTCTTTTAATGGAAATATCATTTATAAATCTTGAGTGGTGGAAGTAATCTTCTCAATTATTTGGGAAGTTCATGCTTTTCTTGATTCAATGTCTTTCAGTTTTACTTCCAAATATAGAAACTTCAGGTTGAGGGTGATCTTTTTATATTATAATAATCTCAACCTGACTAACCCATCGCTCTTTATATTTTTAACTTGTTCATCATGTATCTTATTTCTCAATTATAGTGAACTATCAAGTTCTTTAACTCTTTTAACATTCACTACCAGTTGTGAAACCTTAACACTCACAAAATATTTGTGGAGATTTTCCAATTATTGGAATACCTTAGTAGTAGTAGCATTAAACACTTCCTTGTCAACAATTGTTCTTTGAAAATTTTCATCAGTAAAATACATGTTGTCATTGAAAAGTGAGACTATCTATTCCTTGAATTTCACTAATTTTGAGAGGGTGTTACATTTTTAACATATTTAGCCAATGAAATCTACATGGCATAAAATTATTCTTGTAGTTGTGCTTTTTCATCAACTATTTCCTTAATAATACTATGTATATGTCAAATAACTTCATTAGGAAATTTTTTTAAATAAACTCCAACATGAGAGTATAATTATTCAACTATTTTGATCTCTTTATACTCTCAATAGCTACATGAATCATAAAAAGTGTCCCTGTAAACATATTCATTGTATTAACACTTAAAACTCTATTCAACTTCTATAAGTGGTTGATCCCTTTCAATATTCATAAATTTTATCCTCTAATTTACCTCTTTCTTCTACCGTTTTTTTCACTGACTTAGATGATGTTTCCATTTCTACTTTGGGGGGGCAGTGGAGTAGGGGATAGGGGGATGGAGTGGAGTGGGGGGGATACAATGGGTGGGGGGCTGCAGTGGGGGAGGGGGGGGGGGCTGCAGACGGGGGGGATGCTATAGGGGGGCTGCTGCAGGGGGGGCTGTACTAGGGGTTGCTGCTATAGGGGGGTAGTGGAGTAGGGGATGGGTGGATGTAGTGGAGTGGGGGGGGGGCTGGAGTGGGGGATGGGGGGGGGGGGGGGTTGTTGGAGTGGGACTATCTTCCTCCAAGGTACTCCCACTCCAACATGTTCTAATTTACCTTTTCTCTAATATTTAGCTGTTGTGGAACTCTCCCCTTCCTTCCACACTATATTGATTTCCTGAAGATGGCTCTTTTAGATGAAGTTCATCATTCTATATCAGGTCTTTAATGTTTGAAAAGACTTGGTTAGTTTTTCTTCTTGAATTACTCACTATTGTTTCCATCACATCCCAAGGTTTTAAAAGGTTCAGAAACAAATGCCTACTCCTTTTCATGATTGGTTAGTCACCCCAGTTGCAAATTCTCTACTATAAACCCAAGTGGTTACACTAAGGACCTCGCAATCCTATAAGAATAGAGATCCACTATGCCCCTACTCAAGATTCCCTCCAATTAATTCATCTTACCACTAACCAATAAAAAGGTATGATTAAAATAAAAGGTCTCCCTAATCTCCAAGTTTCTTATGCACCACTTGACGTAGATATCTCTGCATGAACACACTAGATAACCCGGTCTACTCATGGACACAATATTCAGGATATTTAGTAGTTGATAGGCATGATTAGATCTTCTCGTCTCAAATAGTCACATCATTTCTTCAACTATCTAGGTCTCTCAACCCCTTGAAGACTCATGAATTGAGATATCCTCTTTCTTGAATGAATCTTGACTTCAATCTGTTCTTGCATTGTTGTTCATTTTTTTCGACTCGGAACTTTGTCACTATTTTTATTTTGAGTTATTTTCAATTTCTTTATGGTTTGGTTATGATGGATCATGGTATACTATCTATGTTTTCATTTTCTAGGGTTAATTTTAAATGGAAATTTTTAAATGGGAAATTTTAAAAATACATTGATTCTTATAGAAAACTTGTCAATACTTTTATAGTGATATTTGTATTTGGAAAAGTGTCAAAAATGTTTTGGATTTAAAATGATAACCTATTTTTGGGAATTTTTTCAATCCTATTAGAAAAAGGGATACTGTTAATTATTTTCATGGTTTTAAAGTGATATTAATAATGCATAATTAGAATCTTTTAAAGGATTTAATCAGAATGTACATTTAATATAGATGCTTTTGAAGTTTCTGGATTGGTGTAGCTTGATTTGGTTGGGTCAAATGCTTGTGGTTCGCAACTTTCGGGGGTCGAGCTGACCACTATAGTAAATCTGAACAGTGTAGCAATTCTGACCACTATAGTAGAGATAACCACTGTACTAGAGGTATTTCATGTTTCTCCTATTCCTACGTGTGGTGGATGAATCTCCAATAAGAAAAAAATAAAGTGCTATGTCAGACCCTATAAGTGGTGGTTCAAAAACTATATTTTTTTCACTAGTTTCTTCTAGGATAAACTACTTGGTATTATATAAGTTCCAAAAAGTGGGACATAAGAAAATTTGTTGTTAGGATCACTAGAGGTATTTTTTGTTAGACTACCAGGTGAAGTTTAAATAATGTGAATATATTGAGTTACATGAATCAATTTAGACTACTAGTTGGAGTTTTTAGGATACTGAATCAATTGAGGTGATTTATATTTGTTTTGTTATATTGGTTAATATCTTAACTATCCAGAATGAATATTTGGCTGTATTGGGAAAACAGGAAGGTTGATGTGTTCTGGCTGGAATCTTGGGGCAGTCCATGGGGTGTCCAAGGGGGGTGTATGGGGTCTGTAGGGCAGAGGGAGGGTGCATGTGGGTTGTCTAGGAGGGGGTGTCCCGGTGGGGTTCCAGGGGGTGTATAAGGGGGTTCAGGGGGCGTCTAGGTGGGTTTTCATGGTAGGGGTATGCAGGGAAGGGGGTGTCTAGGGGGTCGGGGGGGTCAGGGGGTGTCTAGGGGGGTCTTTAGGGCAGGGGGGTTCGGGGGGGGGGGGGGTCTAGGGGGGTCTACAGGGAAGGGGTGGGGTTCCAAGGGTGGTTTCTAGAGGGGTCTTCAGGGCAGGGGGTTCGAGGGGGGTGTCTTTGGGGGAGGGGTGTCCAGTGGGGGTGCAAGGGGCTGTCCAGGGCAGTGCAAGGGGGCTGTCCTACGGATGCATAGGGGTGTTCAAGGGGGTGAAAGGGGCTGTCCAGGGGGTGCATTTAGTGTTTTTTATATTTATCATTGTATATTTTCAGCATGAGTGTTTTATTTATTCATCACTATCCTACAGTTTTGTATTGTAATTATAGAGTGGAGGCAATGACATGCTGCTTGTTGGAATTCCAGTACTTGAATTAGAGCGGGGAGGCTACTGTACGCTGCATGCTGTAGAGGAGGAGGCTGATGTATGTTGGTTCTCACTAGAAGAGGTGCATAGAGTTTTTTGTGTGGAGAATATTAAATTCCAATAGTTCTATGAACCATTGGTATACAGATTGATTAGTATATACCAATGGTTTGAGAACCGTTGGTATACCTATATCCCAACTATTTGAATGAAACTATTGGGAACAATGTGTTTTAGGTGGTATACCAATGGTTTAACAACTATTGGTGTATAACAATGCTTAAAAACTATTTTTCTAGTTGTATAAACATATGGCTATTAACTGTTGGGATAGAAATTTACCAATGGTTAACGCTAAACTGTTGGTATTTTGAAAATCCAGCCAACCTATCCCAACAGTTAAAGCTGAACCGTTGGGATAAGGCTATCCCCACACCTCACAGCCCAACAGTTCAGTGAACAGCTGGGATATAATTTCCCAATGGTTTGGGGATTTTACCAATATTTTTTAACCAATGGTAAAATCTTATCTTACAGTAGTGATTAAACCTGGTTTAATGACCATTTTCATGAAAATTTCCATTTTCTCTAAATATTTGAAGGTATGTGGCTTCACTCTCAAATAAACTCTCTAGAATATGAGGTATTGACTTCATATTGGATGTTATTCTTGAAATGGATTGGGGAATTTCTATTTAATAGTTGTTTAAATCCCCCTTGAGTGACAATTTGTGGAAACATGGAAATTGGATGTTTTTTAGAAAGTGTTTTGTCTTCATTATTTTAAAGTGTTGATTTTAAAATGTTAATTTGTCAAGAATCATGGTAAATGGTTTAATAGAAATGTTTTCAATAATATGAGGGTTTTATTTAAATGAATTGGTATGGATGATTTGAAATAGTTGGTTTGGATGGTTTTTAATAAAAGAATGGTTTTATTGAAATGGTTGTTTTGGTATTGGTTTTTGGGATACTTTTTGTGTGTGTTCAAGTGAATTTGAGATGTATAAGAGTAATAATTCTCCCCCATAATTAGTGGTATTGATAAGTGGTAGGTATATCAACTTTCAAAATGGATCACTAAGTAAAATCATAGTGAATGTATGACTCACCACTCACAAGTATAGAGAGGTCTTGGTTTTCCTGCATGGTTGCATGTTTGGATAAGTGAAATGAAATGGTTTTTCCCTAAGGAATCATTTCATTTTTCCAACCTCACTTTTCCACCAATTATGATTAATAAAATTTTACTACATTGATGATGATGATGTGGAGGTTTTCATAAAATGGTTGATATGGAAATTGATTATATTTTGATATAATATGTTTTTAGAAATAGTTTTATATAAATTAGCTTATATAATTATGATAACAGTTAGTATCTAAGTAGTGTGAGTAGGGAAGTCATTTGGGAAAATATACTAAGTTTTAGTACTCATCACTAACATGGATCTTTGGTCATATTTAAAATACTGTTCATCAAGATACATGCAAAGGTAAAGTATCACACTTCTTTAGTGATGTTCAAAGATATGAAAAAAGTTTGTGCAATATAGAGTTTTTCAGAGATTTGGAGATTTTTTGGAGTCATTAGGTCTTGTTGATTATGTATTAAAATATTTACCATGATGTTTTGTAGACACTATCTATGGTACTCTTGATTTTTTGTATTGATATAAATGGTTTTACCTTGATTTGTTTTACATTTTTCATCATGCATCATGTAGTAGTTGTATTAAGGTGTGTTTGGTTGGTTGTTTTCATACAAGGGGAAAATCATCCCTACTTTTTAATGAATCCCTTAGTATTTATTTCAAGCATTTTTAGTCTTAGGGTTGTAGCTTAAGTCCATGTAACATTACACCAACTTCTCAATATAACAAGGAGAAGATGGATGTTACATATCCAATATATAGATAATAATTATTTCAATCATCAATTATATATGCAATATAGATGGTAACAATATTCTATAAATTTAAATAAAAATGATGAAATCTTGATATTTTTAGAGAAAATGTGGATACCTCTATTAGTATTTTACTTTGGATTGTTCATCGAAATGATGATAACACTATATAGGATACCAATTTTTTCAAAATTAAAGAATGAGTTATCATGATGATCTAATTCTTATGATGAATTAATTAATTTTTTAATAAATAAATCTTATCAATGAAGAATTTAGGATTTCATTACTTAGTTTTCATGATATTTTTGAATGAAAATTAATAAAAACTTTGTTGATCCTGGTAACATCATCTAACACTACCCTAAAAATAATAATGCAGTATCATATTGGTTTCATTTAAATTTATTATTATTTAATATATGGGAATCAATTTTTGTATTTATTTTTACAGGTTTTCATTTTTAAATTTTCATTGTTTCATCCAAAATTCATGATAAAATGATCATTATATTCATTATCAACAAGAAAACGCAATGAAAAAATGGTGAACACTTGATGATCCTATACAAATGTGGTGAGGATAATGGTTGAGTGTTATCGTAAAACATTTTATAAATTAAATATACATATTGCGAACCCTTGGTCAACCACAAAAGGGAGATTTGTGATTTCCACTACACAGTGTTTGGGTTTATGTGCATGGAATTTTTAATTATACATCACTATTTAAAATCTATAGGGAACATGATATGATAGGGTTTCATAGTGTGTAGCTGGTGTACATGTCATTTAACCCCACATAATTTCCCCCTATATAAATAACATATGTCATGTAGATAAATAATGTAGTGTGTAATTAATACTTATGTCATGTATTGATTGGTAGCCCAAAAATATAGGCCAAGTTTGATTACATGGAATGTAATTTGTTTAGAAACCATGTAACATGCAATATCCCGGGTAGAATACACAATGAGTCCTTATGTCTATACTGAGGGTGTCCAGAAATAGATTACATAATGTGTCTCTAGTTCTACATGAAATGTAACTCATGTTAAATCATACCGGACACACATTGAGATAGTAATGTCATGTGACTAAACACATAGTGAAAATTATGTAATGAAGAAAAGAAAAACTATACCATGTATAACTGGTCTACAAATCATGTGATGGGGTTTTTCATAATAATTACATGCTGATTGGTTTTAACCAGTCATGTGGTATTAAATTCATTAATAGTCATTTTTTATTTTATTATTCAAATACATGAAATCTATGGTAATTATACATACCATGTACTTTATAAGAGTCACCAATGGTAAACAGAACATATATTTAAGGAATGTTGTGTTTTTTACACACCATGTAGGCTATTTGACATAATCCATGGGAAAACACACCATTTATTTTGTGACAAAACATATATGATATATGCTATGTAAGCGAAAGAGATATGACATGGACCACATACGATGTTATTCACATGTCGTGTCATGTGATCATAAACAAAAAAAACCATAAAAACCTATAAATTGAATTAAATATATATATAATGGAACACATTATTTTGCACCAAATACAATATATATTTATTTTAAATTCCCATATGATTTAAAATCTAACAATATAGGTATAGATCACACTCCTTGTCTGTACACAATAAGTAATAAAAGGATTTAAATAAAAAAACTCTAATTTTTTAAAAATTACATAGGATGAAAATTTAATGAAGTCTTGGGATAGAAAATGGAGATAAAACAATTAATAAATAAATAAAATAATTCATAAATTTATTTGATAACTTTAATATAATATGGAATGAATGAAAATGAATATTTTCATGTCTAAATACATTATCATTTCATGTTATCGATGATTATGAAATTTAGTAACCAATATAGGTGTTTGGTTTTTATTTAATTTTACTATTTATAGCATGGAGTTTTAATGAAAATTTTATTAATAAATTAAATATGATGATCAGTGTATCATCCCTTCCTACTTGTTATGTATGGGACCACCCATCAATTGTTTATTTATGTATACATAAACCCTTTCTTCCCCTCACTTGTGTGTGAGTAATGTTATACAAAGGTCTGACCTCCTAATGATTAGGGATGGATTAAGATCAAATGGAGGTGAATATAACCAAGGAGATACAAATTCTAAAGGTATAATGTTTCAAATCAGGCCAAGTAATAGTTCAAGTAATTATTACCCTAAGGTTGAGGGTTGGTTTATCATCCTCCTGATAAAAAAATAGTTATAAAACATGATCATACCACATTTTTATTTTATTTTTTCAAGTGCATAGTAATTTGTTTATTTGTATGATGTAATGTTTATCTGATATTTAAACATGATCCCATAATGTAAATAAATTCAAAATCATGCAAGATGAAATAACATAAATGTATTATGTATAAATTATTTTATTATAGATGGATAATTAATTATGTAAATCCTACACAATGTTTATGATATTATAAAAGGATAAAATATACAGTATGATTTCATGATAAAAAAATCACTCTGATTAAACTATTAATTCAATTATCACCTTCCATTACATGAATCCAGATTCATCTATATTGTGATGTACATGTCTGGTCCCATAATAGTTTCATTATAGTATTAGGGTGTTCATACAAAAATTTTAGGTCGATTTAATAAAGTTAAAATTAATGGTTTATTTCTCAATAAGAAAATAGTGCAACATAATGGTACGTGTTGGAGAAATATGAGTCTATAATTTAAGTAGTGGGTATCCCACTCAATGGATCAAGGAACTATGAGTCATTATATATGGTAAGACCATCTACCAAAATATCATTGAGTAATTTTTAGGTACAATTCAATATTTTTTGAATGAAAAATGGACCCTTTCTTATATAAAATCCATGTGAAAATATATTCTAAATTCAATGGTGAGTGATTTCAGTATTTGATAAAATAGTGGAAAACTATTAGACTAAAATTTATTTCATGAAAATAGGTAATGATGATATTGTATGAAGATAAGATTTTTTTTACAAAATCGAATGTCATTTGACTATGACATTATCCTAATAATCAATATTGGATAAAGAAATTTCAGTTATAGGAACAAACTTCTAAGAGTGGTATGGGTGATTTCATATTATACAATGCCAAAATATCATGTTTAACTTTACTGAGTCCATAGTTATTTTTGGGTCTTCTATGGAGTCATGCGAGGAGGAGCATTTTGTCTTCTCAAAACATGTGATTTATAAATTGGTTGTACAATTACTTTTCCTACCATCTATAATTAGTGATCTACATGATGTTTGTTAGGTCTAATAGGCTAGCTTTCCTGAGGGGGGGGGGGTGAATCAGGGAATTACATATTAGAACAATTTCCCCTTTTGATCTTGTTTTGTGGTTAGAAAAAACCCTCTTCTCTCTCCTTCCCGTTACAGAATATAAATAAACCTTAAAGCATGCACATGAGATAATAATTTTTACATGGTTCACCCCCACTAGGCTACGTCCAAGGAGAATGCACCAAAAGTGTGCTAATGTACAAATTACACTATAAGCACATTGCTGTTTACAAGTTGGAAGTGGACTCACTATCCCTCATGGTTTAAAACCACTCACAATCTGAGAACTCACTGCTCTCTCAACTGAAGGGAGCTCACTGATTCTTCAAAAGATCCACTCACAGTTTATAGACGTGTAGGTCTCTTCATTACCACTAATTAATTCATCCCCCACTATATTTATATGATCTATTGAAGTCCATATTTTATCCACTGATGAATACCCATTTTCCCTTGACCACTAGGCAATAACCTTTGGGAAGTACCTTTGCAAAGCACCCTACTTCGCGAAGCTCCAAATTTCGCAAAGCACAAACAAGCCTTAGAGAAGATTCTACCTTTTCGAAAAGCTCACACCTTCACAGAGCTCAGGCCCTCATGGAGCTCATGTCATCATAGAGTGACTTCCTTCACGAAGCTCACTGAGCCAATGCGGAGCATGCCTATTTCATGGAGCTAGATTAGCCGACGTGAAGCTTCTTCCTTTTGTGAAGCACACTGCCTTCATGAACCACCTTCACGATTCGAGAGGAAAAGATTATATTCAAAAACTCTCTACTTATCTTGAGGGGGTTGAGGCTTATTTATAGGTGATTCCACTGACACTTGAACCTTCCACGTGTAGTCAGCACCACGTCATCTCAAATCACGATGCTCTGAAATTTTTGCCGAAATTTACTCTGTTCCGCAAACAACCATGAAAAATTTCAGATTGTAGATCTCGTTGTAATCACAGAGCATTCCGTCAATACCTTCACACCTTCTTCGTGAAGCTCCACTTGCATTGCCCTTCGCCACTAAAATGCTCTTCAACGCTTTCGTTTTCAAAGCTCTTTGTAATCGTTAAGATTCACCATCAACATTTTTCATGTCTTTGAAAAATACAATCCATGTAGCCTAAATTTTTGAAATTCATGCCTTTTCCATATTTTGATGATATCTTCAATGATATCCACTTTTCACGATGCTCACCAAACTCCAAATTTTGGACCCTAAAAATTTGGCACACACTGGAAAATGACGCCACCTTGTATCTGTTATTTTGTACCACATCCAAATCATCCATTCCATTGTCATGGTTCATTGTCAATGTGGATTTTCAACAATATCTATAGAACTCGACAATTCAACAAGGAAACCTACATTATCAACAAACACAAGAAAACCAAAAATACTACAATGTTACCTTGATGGATTTTTCCCAACAATATCCTCCTTTGGGTTTGTTGACAAATCTTCTCATAAATATTCTCTGCACTTTGATACCTCTCTGAAGATCCTTCCATCATCTACCAACCTTTTCATCTTGCAAGTTATATAGCAACCAGAGATTCACTCACCAAATACTCTAAGCCCACATGAGAAATGATCATCGTGATAAACAAGAGTACATGAAAATATCATAAATGAATCACTTCATTTCTACCACCAACCATTGAAACCAAACTGATACAAATTTACAAAATGATACCAATTGTTGATACCACACTGATACCAATTGGTGATAGCTGGAAACCTTCTCTAACCATTCCAACAACATTGTTCTACTTTTATCACGATCATCAACTATCGTGATATCTATTCATTGATCAATCACTTCTAGCATCGTCAGATTTAAAACACTCCCCCTATCTCATTACTCTCACCTATCTTGCTACTCCACCTATCAGCTTCTACCCATGTCATTGACTAAGACATTTTCTCCCTTCCTTATCCATAGATTCTCCCACTCTAGGAGTCACTATTTCTCCCATTTTGTCAACGAACCCAAAGGTCACTCCGTTGTGGTTGACAACATTAGAAAGAACTTAGATTAGCACATTAGACAAAAACATACCATACCTCGGGGTGGGGGGGGGTGTCCCACATCCACACTTGTTCAAGTTTGGGGATTTGAATGAACTCCCAGATCCATTTGATGCCTCTAAAAAGCTTCCTTGGGTAATTCCTTTGTCATAATTCCTTCAACCAGTAGTTCTGTAGGCACATACTCTAACTTCACAATTTCCTACTCAACCTTTTCCTTGATAAAATTATACTTTATCCCAATGTGATTTTCCTTGAGTGATGGATGGGATTTTTACAGAGATTTATAGAACATGAGTTATTGCACTAGATTACAATCGGAGACTTCACTTCAATGCCCATATCATCAAGCTGGTGCTTTATCCACAATAACTGTGTGCAATCTTAAGTGCATGCAATAGACTCAGCTTCTGCGGTGCTCAATGAAATGCAATCCTACTTCTTTCATATCCAATAAACACACAATCAGGAAATATAGAAAGCACCTTCTGACGTTGATTTCATGTCATCCGCTAAACTGGCCCAATTTGCATCAGTATATCCCAGTAATTCTGACTGAGATTTGTCACTATAAATCAAGAAGAAATCCATTATACCCTTGATATAATTAAGTATTGTTTTCACTACATGCATGTGGCATTCCTTGGAATTACTCTGATATCTCACTACTTAGAATTTGGAGAATACAATGTCAGGGCTTTTTACAGCCAAGAATATCAAACTTCTAATGATTTTCCTATATTCTGTGATATTAACTGTCTTTCCATCCTCATCTTTGGATAGTTTAATCTGGGTAGCAACCAGAGTCTTCATATCTTTGGAATTTTCCATTACAAATCTTCTCAAAATATCCTTGTCATATTTGAATTGAGAAATTAATGTTCCATTCCTTTCTTGTGTCACCTTTAGACTAACTAAAAATGTTTCCTCTAAAATAATTCACATTTCAAACTCACTTTTTATGAATTCGGAGAACTGTCTACATTGAGATTCATCGGATCTTCCAAATATTATGTTGTCAACATAAACCAGGACCATCATCCTTTGATTACTATTGTTGTCGAAAAAGATATTGTAATCAAATCACTACGTTGGAAACCAAGCTTCTTCAAGTACGAATCAAGCCTTGAGTACCATGTTCTTGGTGCTTGTTTCAGCCCATAAAACGCCTTCTTCAGTATGAAAACCATGTTCTCATCCTCATGAATGAGAAAACCATATAGATGCTTTATATACACCTCTTACTCTATAACCCCATTCAAAAATGAAAATTTGACGTCCATCTGAAAAACTTTGAACTTATGTTGCATGGCAATGGCTAGGAACAATCAGATTGCCACTATTCTCGCATCTGGTGCAAATGACTCATCAAAATTTATTCCCTCTATCTGGGAGTATCCTTTGCATACTAGTCGTGCTTTGTTTTGAATCACTATTCCATCTTCATTCATCTTCTTGCGATAGACCCATTTAGTCCCAATGACATTTTTATTTGTTGGCCTCGAAATAATCTCTCATGTCTTATTTTTCTCAACCTGATCAAGCTCTTTATTCATTTCTTGAAGCCAGTTTTCATCTTCAGCTACATCAACGAAGCACTTTGGCTCAACCTGAGATAGGAAATATATCTGATGTAGTTATTTCATTCTTCTTATCTGAACTGGAGCTGACTGATCACCAATGATATTTTGCCAGTCAATTTTAGCTCAACTCATTGGATTTTGTGTAGATATGAATTTTACTTCCTCATGATCATCATAAGTATCTTCTTCTGAATCAATATCATCCACTTTTTCTCCCCCTGCATTGCTTTCATCCTCATCACTTTTATTAGGAAATTGTTCACTGTGTTGTTGAATGATCTCCTCATTATCCACTGCAGTGACATCATTGCTATCCTACTTTTCCCAGCCTTTTGTTAAATCATTTGAATGATTTGATTTTTTCTGATTTTCCAAGGAATATCCTCTCATCTCCTCATGAATCATATTTCCTATTTTTTTCCTTATTGAGGATAATGAACTTACTTCCAAATATATGAAAGTATTTCACTATTTACTTCTTTCCATACCACATCTCGTACGAAGTCTTTCCTTCCATTAGACACAACAGATCTTTGTTAGAAATTTAGACAGATGTCAAAACTGCTCCCTTCCAAAATTTCTCTGGTAGGACTTTTTCTATGAGCATCGTTCTGGCTATATTGTTGATGATACGATTTCTCCTTTCAACTACTCCATTTTTTGGGGAGTTCTCACTGAGAAAACTTGATGCCTTATCTCTTGTATCTCGAGATAGTCATCCACCTGACTGTTTGGGAATTTCATACCATTATTAGTATGAAACTTCATAATTTCTTATCCAGGAATACTTTCGTACTCCCTCAAGTACTGTTTTAAGCAGTTGAACACATCAGAGTTGTGGTCAATAACAAATACCCATTCTATTTTCCAATAGTCATCAATGAAAAGAACATAATACCTCTTTTTGTCAATTTCTCTTGGTGTGATAGGACCAAAAACATCATCATGCACCAATTTAAGCACTCTTGTTGACTTCTTTTACTTTGACTTATACATCTTTCTGATGAGTTTCCCTGATTGGAATGCATCACACATGTGATTACGATAACATGGTAGCTTATGGAGGTCTCTTTCTGCCTCACACTTTACCAGATCTTCCAGGGATGGTTGATGTTGATGACCTAGTTGTTTATGCCACAACTTGTTTTCTTTTTCTCTGGATAGAAAGCACATATCTTCATCTCCACTTACCTGGTATAAATTCCCCTTTGTCCCTTTTACCTGTAGGAATACTGCCCCGTCTCTTCCTTTGATCATACACATCTTCTTAGTAAACCTTATAGAATGTCTTAAGTCACATAGTTGACTGACACTGAGAAAATTGTGATTGAGGCCTTCTACTACTAAGACATAATCACGTCTCATCTCTTTACCCCCAAACCTGGCCTCTCTCGAGCCAATAATCTTTAGGCCTTGATCATTTCCAAAATTGACAACTTCTTCTTTGCCATATTTTATGCCTGTAACAGGATCCTTATTACATATCATGTGAGATGTGTAGCCGCTATCAAGGACACACACACCAAAGCGATTTAATGCTTTATGGGAAATTTCTACCACCACTGCCTTCTCATCATCATTCTTCTTGGTCCATATTTTTGCGTTCACACTCGGCATGGATTGAGACTTCCGATCTTTCGCAGAAAATGATTGACCAGCTTCATATTGCAAAGATGAAAATCTATTTTTCATTTTTAACTCACCTATTGGTTCATTGATATGCTGCTTGTGAACATTTTGACTCTACTTTGGAACATTCCTCTATATGGTTAAAGTACAGTACCTAGCCATGTTCCCAAATCCTCTGCACAAAAAACAGTGCCCTTCAAAGTATATTCTAGAGAACTACTCTATGTTTGGCTTCCACCTCTGTTCTTATGACCTTCGATATCTCTTGGATATGGAACACACGTAATGTGAATGTCCCATATTTCCACAACAATAAAAACTAATATAAGGTGGATTCATTCATGTCACTTTTGCAATGCTAGTTTCCCCCTGTGATCTCTGAATATTCAGATTCTGCTTTGTTCTCTAATCTACCTTCAATCTTGGAATGGGTTCTTGTGGTTTGGATTTAGTTTTCATAGCTTTCTGTTTTCAATCAAGGCCCCTATCGGCCGTAGAATCTGAACTTAACTGATGCTTCCTTTCTGCTAAAACCACTATTCTCTACTTTCAGTTTCTCAGTTTTCCGAGTTATCTTCTTTCCTGATGTCCCAGCCGGAGTCATGACTTTTTCTTGATCCTCAACATTTTTATGCAAACCGACAAATTCTCCTTCAATTTCTTTAATATGTTTGATTTGATCTTTCCTTGTGTTATTCAATCCATTGATCTCTCTTTTTTGTTCTTCAGTCTTGATTTTATACTCACTAATGGATTTTGAGTACTCTAGGGTTAATTAATAGAGTTTCTCAAATTCTTCCATCAACTTAGACTTATCTTCTTCCTGATGCTACATATAGAGTTTGGCATCACGATCAACTTTGTTGGATTTCTGTGTTTTGGATCTCCAAACATCTATCTCTTCAAGAGTAGCCTCTAACTCTTCTTGCATATCAACTCTTCCCTCTTCTTCTTATTCTTCTTCATCATCTTCGGTTTCAATCTTATTCTGAGAACTACCAACATCTACCACCATAGAATTTTCTCCACTATCTCTACAGTTATCAATCTCTTCAAAATCTTCAAACTCAGAGTCATCTGAACTGTTACATTCTTTTGAAATAAGGTTCTTTTTCTTAAAGAAATTTCCCTTGAACTATTTCTTGCCTTTCCCATAGGCTGAAGACTTATTCTCGGGAATTTCAATTTATTCAACATCATCATTCTCTTGGATCTTTTTGGGGAACCTTATCGTAAGATGTCCATCCTTTCCACATCGAAAACAAGAAAGTTGAAGTTTCCCTTTAAACACTCCTTTTCCTCTTTGACGGTTTAAGGAGAGGAATGACATCACCTTATCTATATCTTCTTCTTCTTCAAAATCTTCAATAGTGAACTTCTTCATGGACTTGAATGAAAACTCTTTGTACTTCCCCTTTTCCACAACATCATTATCATCATTTCTCATTTAATATGAAATAAGGGTGTTGTGTAGGTTATCCAATGTTAGCTCTTTTGGGTCTTTATCTTCCAAAACTGAAACTTTCGGATTGAAATGAGGTGGAAGTTTCCTCCATATGTGCTTTAAAATCTTTATGTATTAAATAGCTTCTCTAATACCTTGCATTTCTTCCACTATAACATTTACTCTGTCAAAGAATTCATCAACAGACTCATATGTGTTCATTCTCGGATCATCATACTTGTTCCACAACACTTATAGCTTTTCCTCTCTGAACATTGTATATCCTTCATATATATTCAATAGATTTTCCCACATAGCATCTGATGTTTTGCATGACATCACCATCGTGGAGATAGAATTGAATAGGTCCCCCCCTAAAGCATTAATTTCTCTTGGCATTAGTATACAATTATCTATTCTCATCTTCTAATAATGCACCACTATTAAAATTGGCTTTTATGCCATGCATCACTACTATGGACACATCCATTACTAAAGATCAGAAGTAGTGTTGCATCCGATTCCTCCATAGCTGGAAATTTTTCCCATTGAAGATCGAAATCACTTTGTGATTGGTGACCTCTATTTGAGAGAGAAACACTGATATCAAACTGCATATAATACCAATTGTTAGGTACACTAGGCTAGATACCATGAGAGGGTGGGGGGGGTGAATCAAGGTATGATAGATTAAAAAAACTTCCCCTTTTAATCTTGTTTTGCAGTTAGACAAAACCCTCTTCTATCTTCTTCCCAGTGTAGAGTATGAATAAACCTTAAAGCATGCACAAGAAACAACAATTTTTACTTGGTTCACCCTCACTAAGATACGTCCAAGGAGAATACATCGATAGTGTGCCGATTTACCAATTACACTATAAGAACACTACTTTTTAAAAGTTGGAAGTCGACACACTATCCCTTCTGGTTTACTACCACTCACAATTTAAGAACTCACTGCTCTCTCAACTGTAGTGAGCTCACTGCTTCTTCATAAGATCCACTCACAATTTATAGAACTGTAGGTCTTTTCATTACCACTAATGAATGCATCCTCCACTTTATGTAGATGCTCTAATGAATTCTAACTTTCATACACTGATGAATACCCATTTTCCCCTGACCACTGGGCAATAACTATTGGGAAGTGCCTTCGTAAAGCACCCTACTTTACAAAGCTCCCAATTTCATAAATCTCAAACAAGACTTAGTGAAGCTTCTACCTTTTCATGAAGCTCAATACTTCATAGATCTTAGGCCATCGTGGAGCTTATGTTGTCGCAGAGAGACTTCCTTTGCGAATCTCACTGAGCCAACACAGGGGTTAAGGCCTATTTATAGGTGATTCCACCAACAGTCGAACCTTCTGTGCAAAGTCAGCACCACGTCATATCAAATCACGATGTTCTGAAATTTCCTCCAAAATTCACTTTGTTTTTCAAAGCACCACAAAAATTTTCCCATCAAAAAACTCGTCGTAATCATAGATCATTCCATCCATACCATTACCCCTTCACCGCAAAGCTGCACTCACAATACCCTTCTCCGCCACAATTCTCTTCAATGCTTCCCTTCACGAAGCTCATCGTAATCATGAAGAATCACCGTTAACATTTTTAATTTCTTCAAAAAATCCAATCCATGAAGCCTATCTTTACAAAATTCACACTTTTTCCATATTTTGATGAGATCTTCAAGGATATCCACTTTTTACGATGCTCACCAAACTCCAAATTTTGGACCCCAGAAATTTGGAAAACACTAGAAAACGACACCACCTTGTATCTTTTCTTTTTTACCACCTCCATATCATCCATTACTTTTAATGGTTCTCTGTCAATGTGAATTTTCAAAAAAATCTATAGAACTCAACAATTCACCAAGGAAATCTGCATTGTCAACAAACACAAGTAACCCAAAAATGCTACAATGTTACCTTGAGGGATTTTTACCCAACAATGTTCTTGAATACATGAGTTATTACTTCATATTGTATCATCTCTTTTATTGTTACCAAGAGAAAATAAGGAAATAGAGGTATGAGAAGTCCAAGAAACACTTTACATTGAATCATGGGGAAGGTGTTCCAGTTGGACCACATATATTCAAGATGATTATCTATATTGAGCATTTTGTGATTTCAGGTTTAATATTAATATATGAATTGTGTATATACCTTTTTCTTATTTCTCATAATAATATATTCTCTATTTTTATTGGGAATTTAAATAAGAACAATGTTTAGAAGTCTCTTAATGATCTCTTAACATTGAATTGTTAGGAAAAAAATGAAACAAATCGTGAAAAAAAAATTATTTTTATAAAGAACCTTGGGAAATATACAATGAAAATTTGAAAGCATAATTCAAAATCAATCGAATAATTTTAATAACATACCAATAGTTGTATGATCAATTGGGTTTATAAGGAACAAGATGTTCTGTGTTTTTTATATGGTATAAAGGACCAAAAAATATAAACTTTTCCTTTTAAAGATGTTCGATGAAGCTTCGTGTCTGTTTGTCTTTTAATTAAACATTCCTATTTCTATAAATTGGTTTTTAAATAGAGGTTTTGGTTCAAAAATATGTATCTAAATATAAAAAACAATCAGATTTTTAGAGGCTTCTAGAGGTTAGATGGATCTTTGAGATACCAATGGAAGAAAATTTACTTCACTAGCTATTAGAGACTACCATCTCATTTTTCTGATGAAACCAATTATACACTTAAATAATTCTTATTATTTTCCATATATAAGGGGGAAAATATTATCCATGTATAGTTTAAAAATATAATGATTTATTTTAAATTTCAAATATAAGTGTTTCTACTTTTATAATGATAACACATGTAATGGGATTAAAGATTTTAATAATGATCTTTATATATTATAATATCAAAAAAATAATGTTTTAGTAATAAATAATGAATGGAAGTTCACCTGAAACATATCACTCCAATTTATAGAATCTATTTCTTGGTCATGTAAATGATATCCATTTGATAAATCAATATAGAGAATGTTATCTAGATCATATTGAACTAAACTAGTTGATATATATCAATCTTGTTTTTATAGTACAATGACCATGTCTCCATTAATTGGAAATGTAAAATGGACATGGATGTTATCAAATTTGATTTTATAGATGAGTTTACATTCTCTAGTTGAAGTTAGAGGAAGATAATCATACTTCGTAACATTTATAAAAGATTTTAGAAGATATAGATAAGCCTACACAATGTGGTGTATGTTTTATTATTTTAGTAAATTTAATAAATATAATAATTATCTAGAGAAATATCATGGTATAAAATACTAATTAGACCATCATAGAGAATATTTGAAAATATATTTCATAAATTTTATAAGGGAGATCTGGATAATATCTCAACCCACTCAACTTTATATACTAAAATGGAATGGTGTTAGTGAAAGGGGGAAGAACCATTTTTTGGACTTGGTGAGATCAGTGACGAGTCATTAGAGTATTCAATTCTCCCTTTAGGGATATGCCTTATAGAAAACAATATACATACTAAATTGAGTTCCAAAAAATCACAATTGAAATTATATTCGAGTTTTAGAGTTGGGAGAAATCTAT
Source organism: Viscum album (assembly GCA_963277665.1). Taxonomy (NCBI): domain Eukaryota; kingdom Viridiplantae; phylum Streptophyta; class Magnoliopsida; order Santalales; family Viscaceae; genus Viscum; species Viscum album. The sequence continues at coordinate 1,828,014,872 of OY728147.1, forward strand.
TTTTTCAAATATACTTCTATGATTATGAAAATAATTTATTAAGGATATATCTATCAATTAAAAAGAATCATAAGATACTATGTGTACCTTTATAGAATATTCCTACAAAAAAATGGGATATTAACTATAAATCCCTCAAATAGATTAAGAATTCTTGTAATGAAAGATAAATTTATAGGTTGAGAGAACCTCTTATAAAGATATAGTGTGAGATTGTTCAACTTAGATGATGTCTATGATAAAGATAAAAAAGAATATGAATAGTAAAAAAGTCAACAAGTCGCAATGGGAAAGTTTTTTATAGATACACAAGTACTTAATAGGAGCACCAGAGATGTTAGAAAGAAAGAGATATATGATTTTCATGTGACTAAGTTAGATGAAACATTATTAATTGATAATGATAAAACTATATTCTACATAGAAGTAGTAATTAGCTCAAGAGATTTACATTGACCAAAATCTATAAATTCAAAAATGGATTCCATGTTTCTATACCAAGTCTTTGATTCGATGGATACACTAGTTTATGTAAATCACATTTAATGGAAATAGATATTCAACCAGAATAATTACATGGATTGTAAAATCAGTACCAATAATGAATGACTGGTTGCTAAAAGGTTTGATAATTTTCATGGAATGGAATAAGATAAGGCATTTTCACCCGTAAATATATTGAAATATTTTGTAAAAATGGGTTCTTTAATAGTTTACCATGATTTTAATATCTTTAAGATGGATATAATAATATATTTACTCAATTATAATCCTTTCAAATATATCTATATGACATAGTGAGATTGTTTTAGGAATCCTGTGGATTACAATTTGATATGATATTTATAGATATCCATTTATGGGTTTATGTAATCATCAGGATTGTGGAATATTTATTTTGATGAGTACATAAGGAAATTTAATTTCATAAAGAATAAATGTGACATATTTTGAATAAGACTTTTAGTGGGAGTTCAATGATTTTACTATAAATATATATTGATGATGTACTAATGATGGGAAATTAGATACCATATTTATAGTAAATTAAGACATAGTTAAACTAGATATTAAATATGAATTAATCGGGTGAAGAAATTCACATTATTGGGAACAATAACCTTCATGATATATCTAATAGAATACTTGGACTATGTCATGGTGAATTCATTAACATTTCACTAAAGAGATTTTGTATGGAATATTCTACAAAGGGACTACTTCTAGTGTGACATAAATTCACATCACACTAAGAAAATGTATCACCATATATAATAGGAGAGAGTGAGAGAGAGGATGAGTGGACTAAATTATTCTTTTATGATAGATTATATCTTATATTAATTGTTGTATACCAAGATAGATGTTACCTAAGACTTAAAAATCATAGACATATATCAATTAAACCTAAGACAACATCATTGGATAGATGTAAACACATTATTTAGTTATCTAAGGCATATAAAGGTTATTATCATTGTTTATATAAGAGACGATGAACTATTCATCATCTAATACACATATGAAAATTTCCAGAAAAACTTGAATGATTTAAAATTATAGTAAGGATATGTCTTTGGACTTTATGGCTGGTATGTTTTTGTTTTAAGTATCCAGTGGTCATCAATTATATAGTAGGTTCTAGATAGATTGTTGATTTTGATGAAGATATATAATTATTTTGATAAATAACTTCTTTAAGGATAGTCATGTGGTTCATAATAGTAATGATAAAATCATATTATATTGTGATAATATAGAAGGGATGATCCTAGAAAAGGATCCATGGTCACATCAATGGGAAAAGTATATAAATCTAATATATCACCTATTGAGGGAATTTTATAAAATATTTGAGGGAATAATAATTAAATTTTTAACAGAAATATAACATAGAAAACCCATTGAATAAATCCTTACCTAAACAATATCATGAATATTAGGTAAGAGCTAGGGGACCTAATGTCTTTAGAAGTTATATCTAGTTCAAGTTGGTTATTATTATAGTTAGTTTCCTATAACCAAATTACATTTTCATTTAAATAACATATATATTAAATTAAATGAATATTAAAAAACATCTTATCACATGATGAGTGTTCATCTATATAACATTAATGTGAATATTTTATTAGAGTATTTTTTTGTCTGAAGGATATTGTTTTCCATGCTATAATTAGAACCAAAAAGTGCTATGATGATATTCATTAACATTTTTCCAATGATTAGAATGAAATTTTATAATTGGTAAAAAATGATGTTTTTCTGTTAATGGAGTGATTCTCATAGTACATTGGGACATATTATCATGAAGTTCATGTTTGGTTTGTGCAATGTTCAGATGTTATGAGAATTGACCATCCAATACAAATTATTCATGTCAAATGTGTAATTTTATACTACAATATATTAGAATTATATTGGTCCTCAATCATGAGATTAATCATAATGTATATCATTAATCACAAATATTTATTTATTAATAGAAACCATGATGACATAATAATTATGAAAAGTAGGCTATGTAGGATGCATCATAAGTGATATGAAATCAATTGAATTAGAATGTGTTTGAATATTATGAGTTACTGGGAGTTAATATCTTAGGTTATTTTATTAAAATTGAAATATATAATGAATTATATGGATATGGTGGTTTTTGGAGTTCAATTTTGATGTTCAAATAATGATATGTCAAATCTATAGGTTAATTACATAAGTATAAAACCCTCTTTATGAAATATAAAGATAAAGGGGTTATATTACACAATAAGAATTCCTATGAGTTAAATTTCATTAAAACAATAATATCATTATATATAGGTTCTTAAATAAGGTGAAATATACTAATCATTGACATTATCCTAGCCCACCTAATGTAATTGAGAGTATAGCCTGGGGGGTTCACAATGATTGTATCTAGAATATTTTTTAAAATCTATTTGAATTTCATATTTATAATAAATAATTTTCCCAACTTATGGTTTAAGGATTATTCAACTTGGTCAAACTGTATAAATCCAATCACTATAGCTGTGGGGGAACTCTGCGGTACTGTAGTAGGCGAGTTACTATTCACAGAATGGTCATTAAGACAAAACTTTGGGCCTACGGTCTATATAATGGGCTACAAGACCACTGGGCCTTCAAGATTTGTAATGGGTTTCCCTCTACCCAGCTAAAATAGGTCTTTACTTTTCTTTAATAATAAAATGAGGCTTCAGCCCCAACCTTTAAAGAAAATAGGGATTGAAAGATCGATCTAGGGGAATGAAATTAATGATATATTTAATTGAATATGATTTAAATAAATATTTTTTTTAATAATTGATATTTAATTATATTCATGTTACCACATGTAATTGAATAAAATAATAATAATATTATTATTATTATTATTTTATATGAGGTTTATTTGGGAAATGAAATTAGTTAATGAACTTTGTGTAATTTCTAAATTGATAACCCTAAGTATATAACCAAAACTATATCAATTTAGGGGAGATGAAGAGTTGTTTCGATAACAGAATCACCAGAGAATTCTCTTAAAGACCACGTGATAACTTCTCAAGAACTCTCTCTAGAAGGAAGTGGGAATCACAATTATCTGCATTCTTATGTATGCTTTTAAAATAGAAGAACACATCAATCCTAAGATAATATTTTTAATCAATGAATTATGATGATAAAATTTAGTACTGACAATCTAGAACTTCTTATACTAATAGTAATGTTCATAGATTCATAGAGCATGTGTATATATCATTAGAGGAATTCATCATTGGATTCTTCATCACAATAATAAAACCATGATAAGGAAGAATACATACATAAAAATAAATGAATGAATTATAAAGGTAAGGTAATTTTTATTATTATAAATTAATTATAAATTATAAGTGAACATATATTCTTTATTAAGAATACATGGTTTCTCTGTACATTTATAAGGATTTAACCCCAATAAACATATTATGAGCTTTTTTGGGTATATTCATGACAACTTACACCATGATGTAGAACCTTCACTTGATATGTAGGATCTATATACCATTTCTAAAAGGTAATGGGAAACTATTGAATTGTGGATTTCAATGTTTGGAATCCAAGTCACATTTTCAACATGGAGTATTATCTATAGGAATTAGACATGATGCATTTACCATCACTATATTCTAATGTTAATCTATTTGAATCTAAGGGAGTTTATAACTTTGTATAAGAGAAATTAGAATTGTTTTTTTCATACATGATTACATTCTCCACCGGGTTTAAGTACCCTAAAATTAAAACTTTCTATGTTTTTTTATTTTCTCTATAGACCAATATTATATGAATATGAGTGATCTTTCACTTTTCTTTGATCTATAGACCTAGTTAGAATAAATTTTCAATATATTTCGATAAATGGTGGATCATTAATTCATTAAATCATTTTATTTTAACCCTATATTTTTCTAAAGTCACGAGAGAGAAATTCAAAGTGGGTAGGAACTTGAATTATTCACTATCCACACATTGTAGGTTTTAAATATGAAAATATCTAAGCTATTTTATCTTTCATGTGGTCATTAATTTCTCATGGTTTTGTGAGGTAAAGGCTGAGTGAGAAAAGACATGACTTTTTCCTAGGATTCCCTCTATGGGTTTTTACCCTAGAGAGTAGCATCTTTTCACCTTTGGGATTTTATGGTCTTTATATTCTGAATAATGAAGGATACCATTTTATTTTAAATATCACTGACCATTGGTGTATTATTTTTATATTTTTAAAATTTTGAACATTTTTTATTATAGTATACATTGTAACAGTTGAAAGGTAAACACTGTGTGAATAAAGGTTCAAGGGCCAATATAGATATTGTTGTTAACTAATTATTTATAATTGGATGTTGAAATATTATATGTTAATTATATAAGATATTACAAGTATATATGGTACTATTATAAAAGCGTAATAAATTTCAATTTATCATATATTAGGTTATAATTACATAATAAACAAGCCACACGTGAGTTAAGGGTTTGTTTTAGAATCTCATCCTTATTCAAGATTTTATATTTTTATGTTTATGATGTAGAAATTAAATGATATTTCTATCATAAAACGAATATATTTTATTCAAATATTTATTTTTTTTCATTTTTTTCAATTTATTAGTTCCATTTTTACCTTTGTTGGATCTAAAAAATCCCAATGAATGTTTTGAAGGAAACCCAAACTTGTTTTCATGTTTGGTTAAGAATTTTTTTCTACCACGTATTTATTTTCATTAAAATTATTTTTAGATTATTTTTAAAATTATTTTATTTTTTATTAATTTCATGTTTAATAATTTATTAATATCAACAAAATTCATTGAAATGAATATTCATATTATTTTCTGAATGTGGTACTTTTTACAGAAGGTGTATACAAAATCATTTTTATGCTTACCAAATGAATGAAATTTCACTCCATCATGACTATTATTTTCTTTGAATCTTCCTCTACATGTTTACATGGGTATTGAGAATTATTTTTTGTAAAATATTCTATTTTTGTGTAGATTTTAATATAATTAATTTCAAATTAAAATTTTATTCTTCTCAAGAAATATTCTAGTTATATAATTAATGTTTTTAACTATATAAAACTATTTTGGTGAATATTATGCTTTATTAGCGATAGAATATATTGATACTAGCCTATATTACCTTCAATGTCTTATGATCATGTAATAGTTATTGATTAGGTAAAATAATAACATTTTTATGCTAGTTTTTCAATACAAATGTTTGTGTTAATTATATTTTGAATTATTATTCACCCGTTTTATGTGATGAACGAATTAGAACTACTATATAATGGGTGGTGCTTTTTATAGCTTCTCAAAACATTAGTCTTATAAAAAAACTAGTTTGGATATATTTCAAAGGCTATACATCTTAACATATGAAATCATGGCACACTTCCTTGATGGGAATATTATGATTTCCAAGATTATGAATTCTATCATTTTTAAATGATATATTTTTATCCATGTGATTATTTATGTTGTAATTTCATTCAAGGATTTTTTTCACCTATTTAAGATATTATTTATATGGTATAGTTTATTATTATTTATTAGTACCATGTGATTCATTATTTTTTTATAATAGATTCTATTTTTTTCATTCCCTTACTGATAATATAAGCTCAGCCTTTATTATGATTCCCTTTTCGTAGAAACACAAGATTGCATGTATGAATGAATATATGGATTTACTAAAGGATATAATAAAAATTCAGAATAAATTTAATATAGTATTTATTTTTTTGATATGTAAAGTGAGGATTATATATGTAGCTAGTCTCCCAAGACTACATAACTATTTTGTACTTCAAGATGTGTTCTGCTGAATATATTCCAATACAGTAAAAAAAGAATCTGGGTTATAGGAGTATGGTTATAAAAGTTGGTATAAATAAATTTTTTATATAATTTTTAAGAACATGATTTAAGAAATAATAATTAGAATATATAATCCTATTATAGACTATGAGGATATGTATAAGAATAGGTTAATGTGATTCGTTTTTTCTAAACTAGGGAGTGTGTGGGTTTTTTAGAAAATACATCCCACTATAGATAATGTAATGTGTATGCAGATGTGGTACAAATTCACCTAGGGGTAACAAATTGAAAATTTGTTTATTGATTATTAACTCAATTTTTATTGGTGCATGATTATAGGGGATAAGATTTCCCTCATGGCTAAAAGCTATTAGAATAAATTTATTGGTTAATATCCATAATATTTGAAAACCATTATCAATGATTTTAAAATATTTTGATAATTTTAATATATTCCCAAAGATAACAAGATTATCATTTTAAGTTAGATATAGATTAATTTCAGATTTATATTATTTAATACACTATATTTCAAATAATATACTATAATTTAATGTTTATATTTTTTTGAGATTATCTGGTATATGAAATTATATAGAAATGGTACCTTGATGAAGGAATTGAGACTCTATAAATTCACTTAATCAATGTTGGTAATTCCCTCCTAGCATAGAACATGATGCTGGAGCTAGAGAAGGAGAAGGAGGTAATGAAATTATAACTACATTGGGGATTGTGGATCAGTTTATGACTAATAAAATTACATGTATGGACCACCCTGTCGAATCCCTATGTAGTGAAACAATTTTGGACTCCTTCATGTGTCCAAAATCTCCATAATTCAATGAGAATAGTAATCTATCAGTAGTTAATAAATGTATATGTCGCTGGAGAATATATTACATGAAATAGGTTCAAGTTATGGGTAATCTTGTTCCTCAGAAATTTATTATAAAAAAGAAAACATGGAAGTAGAATAACATTTACAAAGGTGATATTGGAAAACACCACACACATCCAAGTCAACTAGATGAGATTAAAACTTTGTAACAACCAAACACCATCTCGTGGAAGCCTATGAAATTTTTTTCCTTGATAGAACATCAAAAAACTTTTGATCCTCAATAAGAATGAGTGTCATATAGATGAAGGTTCTCAATCAGTTGAAAGAATTCGATCCATGATGAAACCATTCCCCTTGGAATTTTTTTGATAAAATTATTCATGATATAGACCGTAGTGGTGGAATCATATTTCACCTAGAGATAACTTTAGCCATGTTGAGAAGCATACATGATTTATTTAATCATATCCTAGAGTTCAAATTCAATGGTTGAGCCATTAACAATGTAGTTGTGGAAAAAATCCTTTTAATGGAGCCCTGATGGGTGTAGAAAACAAGACCAAATACAGAGGTTCCAGGTTCACATAAATCCACCCCATCCATATTCAATATAATACATAGTGAGATTAGTGGGAACCATCTAATAGACTTAAGGACCAAATGATTATTAACCCTTCTAGTGAAACCAAATATTTTAAGAATAATAAGACCAATAAGTTTATTTTTAATTGAAAATGATTACAAGTTTTTGGTATCCATATGTACCCTGTAATCAATATTCATTCCATCTTACAAAGATAACCTTTGAATCTCAAAGGAAATTTAATTTATTTCTTTTTAGATGACTGTAATGATAACAGCCACTACTGTGATCAAAATTGATCTAATTTAGTCAGTCTATTCAAATATGAGGATAGATTTCATCAATCCATCAAGTTTGTCTGTAGAAAATATATTTCTCTCTTTGGAAAATAGAGAAATAGTTAATGTTATCATAGAATGTTATCCTCTAAGTAGAGATTATGATCAATGGTTATTATTGATCTATAACACATATGATTTAGAGGAAATGAATATTATAATTTGAATATCATTTAGGGATATATTCATAAAAAACATTCCTCTTGAAAAATAGCTGATATGAATGAGAAATTCTATAATCTATGGAAAAATGAAGGAGAAAATATTTCTGAATATGACGATATATTTGGAAGGATAGAAAATCATGTTGAGGATTATTTATGTAATCTTAGTGGTAAAACTAATGATTTAATTTATGATATAAAACCAATAATTCAAAGGGAATTTTTCACTCATAAATTTTACATATATGAGGATGTTGTATCATGATCCATCATAATGGAGATAATTATCAAAGAAATGTTTTAACCATTGAAAATAAGAAATAAATAAGGCATCAGAGCACTATAGAAAAAATATATGATAAGAGGAAATAATCAAAGTGTGATATTTCTATTTTGTAATTATTTTGGAAAGAAATACTCTGAAACATGCTTGATGGTAATGAGATATTACTTAATAATTAGAGAGAGAGTCCACCAGGCTTGTGATAGTAAGATAAATAATGATGCTACTAATATTAAAAGAATTAATTAAAAGCATATGGAAAACTATGTGAGTGAATAGCCAAGGAATAAAAGTAATTTTCTTTAATATAGTCCAAGGTAGTAAGGAAAACCTACACAGTCACTAAAACTATTACTGATGTTCCTAGAGATGTAAAGGAATGAAGTTACTATCCTTATTGTATAAAATTTAGCTAATACTTCAGTTGGGTTTGGATCTTCACACTCTTTAATATATCCCATTTTTACCAAGAAGATTAGATTTTCCCCTAGAACAATTACAATGGAATTATCAACCAAAATTCCTAGTAGTAATATTACTTCAACAAGAATATTTTAGTTAGTTCCCATTATGACACATAGGCTCACCCAATTCACAAACATGATTATTATACAAATAGTTTACTTTGATCTAATTCTTTGTATGGATTAGATTACAGATTATAAATAAAAAAATTATTTTTGGGAGAAGAATATTATAATATTTTTTTGAGATATATAATCCCTCACCTTCCGATTGGGGGACTACATCATATGAATATTGTTAGAATACACCACCATTATAACTCCATAATCAGATTCTTTGATAAGAAGAGAAGAAAAAACCCATTAATATAAAAGTTTTACTTAGAATGGATGATATACCTATTGTATAGGAATACATTTATATGTTTCATGAATAACTACTTAAACACCCACCTATGAATGAAGTAGAGTTTTTCATTTCTATTATCTTAGATTCAAAAAATATATCTACGACTCTCTATAGGAGGGACATAGTGTAATTATTGTAACTGATGAAAAAAATGATGGAGTTTTTTATTAGGTACTTAATCACTTTAATGTTTCTTTACTAGGAGACTATGTACTTATTATTACGAATATAGATGTGCCTATGAGGTTATGAATTTATTATAGGAAAATCAACATCATAACTATAAAAATAATGTATTTTCCCCCACATTGAAGATTTCTTGATCAACTTCAAGGAGATTAATATTTTTTAAGGATTGAATTTTTTTTCAAGGAAATGTCAATTGTGATTAAAGAATAAGGATATTCCAAATATTTTATTTTACATTAGGTATAGAAATTAAGAATTTAATTTGATTCACTTTGTTTTTCTTAAGTCACCCTTTTTTATGGATACGATAAATAGAGAATTCAAGAATTACCTTGATAATTTAATTTTGGTATGTGTTGATGATATATTGATATACTCTGAATTCATTGATGATCATAAGAGTCAATTGTGAATCATTATTATGTCTCTTGGAGAAAAATGTGATATATATAATATTTATAAAATCTGAATTTTAGCATTAGTATTATTCTTTTCATTACTTTATATTCTCTAAGGATGGAATATAGGTGGACACTTTAAAGACAAAGGTATTGATAGAATGGCTGATGCGAATGAATATTACTAATATATATATATATTCCTTGAATTAGCTGGTTACTATCAATATTTTTTTCAAAATTTTACTAGATTAGAAAACCCATTAACCAAGTTTACACATAAAGGGGTTATGGTCATATGGTTAGAATAATTTATGGATGTTTTTGAATAATAAAATATGATATGGGTAAATTCACCGATATTAAATTTTACATCATTAATGGATGGAATTTTGATATATAGTGATGCATAAAAGAAAAGGGTTGGAAGCATCCTTATAAATAATGATAGATTTTTTTCCTATTAATCAATGTATTTTATGTTTTATGAATTAATTTATCCATCTGAAGATCTTGTTTGGAATATATATTATTTGAATTAATGATATTTTTGAATTAACTTTACAATTAAATATTTAAAATATATATGAATCATGGATGTTTGAAATAAATATTATCATATAAAGTGTTGAACATGAGGTAACAACAATGGTTTGAGATACCCATAGATTTTGATTTCTCAATACCCTACCACCATGGAATGGAAAATAAGGCTGTTGATGCATGAAGTGTGAATGATCTTGATGTTTTGACTAAAATGATGATTGAAAAAGATCCTATATTCATGGATTTTATAAATACAGATGTTTTTTCATAAAATAATGGGAAACAGAAATATATACAACATGATTTTCAAATAATCCTTATTTTAGAGAATAAATATATCTTTACTTTATGATGAGAATATTAAAAATTAAATGAAATTCATGAATTATTGGAATTTGGTATAATTATTATATGAAGATGGTATATTTAAATTTCTAAATAGGCTGCATGTTCATTCATTCCTATGATGGAAAGATAATTATTTGATGAATCTCATCGGTTTAATTTCTTTATAATCTTTGGTAGCAACAAAATGTATCAACATTTGAATGAATGTTTTTTGTTGGAAAATATGAAATATTAAATTGTATATTGTGTATCAAGATGCCTATTTTTTTAGTTAAAGGGTTAGATAAAAAATCCTAAAAGAGTTATGAAACCTCTTCCTATTCCTTTGTAGAAATGGGGTGATATTACTATGAAATTCATCACAAGATTTATAAATAATTATAAAAATAATTTTTTTATGTTATTGTTGATTTGCATAAAAATTATATATATTTCACCACTATAATGGAATATTAAAAAATTGAACACCTCAAATAGCTCTATATTAATAAATTTGTGAGACATCATGGTGTGCATCTACTGATTACATCAGGTCATGATCAATGATTTATATAATAATTATGAAAGATTTATCAAAAGTCACTCAAAACTAATATATATTTGGGATAAACATATTTCCCACAACTAGATGGAAAATATAAAAGAAATAATAAGAAATTAGAATAAATATTAAGGTCTTATTCAAATAAATTTCATGGTATATGGGATACATATTTATCTTAGGTGTAATTGTATATAACAATAGATTATGTCCATGCATTCAAATGGAAATTCATGAAGTGTTGTGTAGAAATAGGTGTTTTACTCCATCTCATTAGGAACAATTTGGTGAAATGAATATTTTTGGGATAGATATATTTGAGTAGACAATAATGAAATTAAAGAAAACAGAAAATCGTATTATAGAATCTCAATGTAGATAAAAAAGTTACGCTGATAAACAAAAGGAAGGATTTATAATATCAAATAGGAGATCATGATTTATTGAATGCATACCTTTAGATTTTTTATAGGGTTTATTAATAAATGAAAAATAATTCATTAGTACATCGATCCTATTGATATTCTATAAATAATTGGAGATATGGTTATAACATGACAATGCCACCTGGCATCTTTAATGTTCGTGATTTGTTCTATAATAATTAATTGTGGAAGTGAATTTTAGAACAAAATCATGTACTTAACTATGAAGAAATATAATTATAAATAGATTTATCATACTATAATGATCCTATCCATAATCTAGACACTAAAGAAAAAGTGTTTCGGAATTGGATAGCACAACATAAAATGGTACTTTGGAAAAAATCATAAGATAGAAGAGGCAACATGGGAACCTAAAAAAGTTATGATGAAGAACTATATATATATATATATTATTGATGTGATATACTTTAAACGTCAAGGATGAAATTATTAAAGGGGGAATAATGTAAGACTAAATATTCAATTATTTCATGTATTATTTTCCTTTTAAATAAATAATTATATAATGGAAATTTCATTATTAAATAATGTGATCAATACATAAAGTCCATATTTTTCAAAATTTAATTTCATTACATTAATTTCACTATTGAATTTATTATTTCATAATTACCTTATGTATAATTATATAGATATTTTAGAAATAGTTGATTTTTAGGTGAATAGAGATGAATATATATTTTATAAAAAATGTCACATTTATAACATTATAATGAAAAAATAATAACAATATAATACATGAAATATTTATTATTGAAAAAATATATACATAAAATGAAACATATTATATAAAAAATTAAATTTTGAACTTATTAATATATACTTAATTATTTTAAATTCATTATAATGTTTTTGTTTCAATTAATATTGTTTTTAGTTATTATGATTTGATAAAAAAATTATATGGTATCATTTAGTTTTGTATTGCTTTTAATTATAAATAAGTATCATTTGAGTTCACATTATTCTATTAGTCCCATTCAAATCCATAATATATAATATGTTTCTGTAAAATAATTCTTATGACTAAAACCAGAATATTTTGAGAAAAATGTTTTATTAAATTATATGAGTATATTTAAAATCTAACTACTTCAAATTATAGGACATAAAATAAGTAATATTTATTAAATATTTTAGATATTTATAATTAATAAAATGTAACAATATAAACATATGTTTTCATCATAATTAATAGTAACCATGGTAAATATTCATTACCATAGTTAAGGGAAAAATTGGTTAAAAATACTGTGATAAAGATTCCAAATATAAAAATTTATTCACTATAATTAGTTGGATTAATTTATACCTTCACAATATATTATTTTAGTATATGAAAATTTTAAGCCACCATCATAATAAAATTACTTTATATTAATTAAATCTGTTAAGTAGTTCCGAGCATTTATTTCCCCTACTTATAAATGGGTTCCAATTCTTCTCTCTTATTCAAACCGTTTGAGACACTTATATCAACCATTACCTACCATCATACCTTACCATAATTCCTCCTCACTACCTATATGAAATATTATAATCAAAGGATCATATTATAAGTCATGGGGTGTAAGCTAATGGTGGTTTTCTAAAGAAGAGGTATAAGTCTTAACAAAGTGTTTTCTTTTTTTCCCTCTTCTACATCATTAAAAAAATTATATAACCATGAACATATAATAACGTATGTATATTATATATAAATAAGTGTTATTATTATATTATCACATGCCTTATCTATCTCTTTTCAGCCATATGGAAAATGAAAACACTGTTCATATGTACATAAGACCTGTCGTCTCCATGTAGTGTTATAATTTGTTTTTCATCAACAATTTTATTTGATAGTTATGAAAATTAAAGTACTAAATATATATGACATTTATCACTTGATTACGATTCTTAAAAAAACATCATCAACCCTCTTTCCCAACCAATCCTTAAAATATAATAGTGTCGCTCTTGTGTGCGTGTGGACTACCACCTCCACAAAGTGATGTGGATCTTTTCTCATATCTTCTATTAAATAATTAATCTATATGAATATATAATTATTATAAATTATACATACATTATGGTTAAAATTAGGTGAATTATAGAAAAATTATAAATATACAAAGAGGAAAACCACTAAAACCAAACATAAATGAAAAATGAAACAGTTAACACTAGAAAACAATGATTTTAATAAGAAATTATTAATAAAAATGTGTTGTAATTTTATATTTCGATCATATATGATATTATATGTAATTATATTATTCTATAATGGGTTTTTAATAAATTTAATTATGTTATAAAATAGGTAAAAAGTGTTAATGAAGGAGGTTAGAAATATTGTTAGTGTTTATTTCAGAATTTGATCCATATTCAAGATTTTTTATGTTTATGTTTTCACGAAATAATGTATTTTATATATACCTTAAAATAAATATATTTTCAACTCCTATATTTATTTTTATTGGCTTCAGTCACATTTTCTATTTATTATTATTTTTCACTCAAAATGTCAAAAAAGAATGTTTTTAAGGAAATATAATATTGTTTATCCATTCAGTTAGGAACCGTTTTCTTCTATGTCTATATTTTATCCAATTTTATTTCAAGAATATTTTTACCATTAATAAATAATTTAATATTCTCATTTTTACACATGTTTGAATTTATATAAAAAGAATAAAAATAATTTTCCTCTCATTTTCAGAATAAGGTACTTTTAACTGAACATGTTTATGAAATGTGTGTGTAAATTATTACCACATAAATAAAATTTACAAACTGCATGACTATTATTTTCCTTGAATATTTCTTTACAAATTTCATTGTATCTTTCAAATAAAATAATTTTTCTAATATTCTTGAAATTTCTATATTTTAATATAAGGGAGCTTAAAATGAAATGGGTTTTTACATCAATAAATCGTCTAATGTCATTTTTAAAATATTTTCATCCATGCATTCACATTTCTATAAATACCAAGATTTAATTTGGGATATAACCAATTGATTCCATCTACCTTATTACTCTGGAAACATAAAATCATGTTATATTTTTTTTGTGGAAAATGATAACATTTTGTTTTCCATTTTTCAATATGAATATTTATGTGTATTATGTATTGAATTTTTATTAACTAATTTCATGTGATGAATGAATTGGACTAAGTATGTGAAATAAGGTTACCATTATAAACAATTGACACATCAGTGGATCTCATGAGACAAAATATATTGTTTATTTAGTGTAAAACTGACCTATTTAAATGTGATATCTTAGAACATGGATTTCACAGTAAGATTGTGATTTCAAAAATTTTGTATTCAATCATTATAAAAATAGTTATAGTTATCCATATTATTATTAATATTTCTAGGTAATCTAAGTATTTTATCACCTTTTATTATATTAATTATATATAATATATTATAATTATTTATCTAACCTATATTATTCATTATTTATTCATTTTATGTTATCTTTTTTTGTCTGATTTGTCTTACTAAGGATTTCAGATTACCCATTATAATTTTTCCCATATGATAGTAAAAAGGGATAAATTAAAAAATTATAGTATTTAATAGAAAAAAAAATAATTTTCTCATAATAACTATTATGTTGTATTTCATTTTTTTCTTTAATGTGACAATAAAATTTTCATCTATTCTAAAAATAATAAAACACTATTCAATCATTTGGGATTAAATAAATTGAATTTTGGGAAAATTTATTAATGTATCCACCATCACTTATTAATAATGTTTATTTGTCACAAAAACCCTATAATGGACATCAAAATATTACAATAAAGACCTTGTGCCACAACATCATACATAAAAAGGTAATTCATACAGATGAATCATAATATAGATTATCTCTAGAGACATGTCTATGCATCGATGGGAAATATAATATAAATCCCTACAAATTCACTTACTAATTACATTATTTTAATAATATGGAATAAATGAATAAAAATACAACACATAATCCATGATTTTTTTTATTAAAAACTAGTAAACGAAATTTAAACATTTTACATTGTTAATGAATAGAAAAAGATGATCATAAGAAATATAGAGAAATAAGGTGGATGTTATCATTAGATTGTTTCCCTAATGAATTAAAATAATGTTCAATTAGAGTTGACACAGATGAAAACCACTACTATAAATACATTAGAAAGTCTATTTGAGAACAAAAAATATATATCTTCCATTATTAATTTTTTTAAAACTAAAAAATTACAAGAATAATTGGAGTATTATTTTTCCATAATAACCACTAAATTTTTTATAAAAATAATGATAATGAATAAAGGATATAATATCAATAAAATGTGGTGATGCAGTACACATTTAAAAACATTATTTTCCTACCATAAAAAAGTTAAAATGTATTATTGGAAAATGATTAGAAGAATAATCTAGAATATTTGTAAATTAAATAATTTATAAAAAAAAATTAATTTATTAATCATTTAAATGTTTATAATAAAATCAATTAAACAATTTTATGAACATGGACATGGAGAAGAATGATTCTTTATCCAAACCGAAGAAATGTGATCGTATATTCATAAAAATATTTTCTTAATCATTTGGAATAATAAGTGTAGGAAAATGGAAAAAACACATGGAAATAACATAGATAACTATATGATAAGACAAATTATGGGGTTTAATATAAAAATATCACATAATTCCCCCAATGGAAACTTAAATACAAAAAATGATGAGGAATTATTAGATTGTGGAATAAATTCTTACGTCAGACTTTTTTCCAATTTGGAAATGCTCTAATATCCCATATAATACAGCTATAAATACAATATATCTATATCTTAAAAATAATTTGATTTATAGTTGTACCCTTTCTATTTATTAATAATTTATGGTTAAAATCAATATTTGAGTATTTACCGTTCTGTTTTCCAAACATGATTCAATTTGATGGTTTTGAACATTGTGACATCATTATGGTTTCAACATATTTGAAAGATTAAATATTTTATTCATAGAATATTTATATATACAAGAAACATTTTTATCTACCAACTCAAAATTTTCATGAAAATTGAAATACACTGTTTCATGGAAATGGTAGTCTTAATGTATGATTTATCAATATTTCCATTTTATAATAGATAAAAAGGAAAAAAGATGATAAATTTTAAATTATATAGAATCATAATAATAACATAAATATCATATTTATTAAATAAATCCAACCTTATGACCCTCTATATAGATAATAAATTAAAATTGAATCACTTTTCCGTATAGAGGAGGTAGTTCACATATATGCATAAGCGATGATACCATTTCCAATAGATAGAAGGGTATGAAGATAGATGATATATTATACTTTGAAAAAATTATTATTTATTAAATATCAAATATATTCATTAATTATATCTATAAAACCGTCCATGTTTGGTGGTTATTAAAAATGAATTAAATCTATACATGGAGATAATAGTCTATACGTACATAAGTGATATGTTTTTATTTAACATAGGATGTTAAGAAAAAGATAATGATTATAAAATTATCACCTAAAAATATCCATATATATATTATTCTGATATAATTGTTTTAATAATGTTATAGAATATTTAGATAGGTTTTAAGAGGAAAGAAACTTGAAAAGTCTCATAAAGAACACAAACCTCTTCCTTAAAATCCCGACATGATTGGTATTTTGGAGAGACAGAGACCTGTAGGTTGAGAAAAAGATATTTTTTGAGAAATTTATTTAGATATTGTATAAGGTAAAGTACTTAAGTAACATGGATATGTGAGGATATGAGGTTACCTTTTAACTGTAAGGAGAGTGGCACACTTTTAATTATTTATAGATTTTAAATATTATAAGTTCCTTAATTCTAGTAATGTAGCTCTAAAAATTTAAATTTATAAAATAATATTATTGGGCTTTAAATTACCCCATACAATAATATTTGAGATTAAATTCTATGTATTGGTTATAATATTTAACCATAATTAACCCGTTCTCTCCCTTTCCCATGGGGAAAACATTTTTTTTCAAAGTTTCTATTTATAATGACAAAAAATAAAATTTACCTCCATCTTAAATTTTATTCTCCTTATTACAAATATGAAATATACCCATTAAGAATCAATTTTTAGAAATAGATGAAATTCATTTTGTTATAACTATGACAAAAGGAAACATAAAATAGCTTTTTGGAAAAATTGACTTTGAAGCATAAAATTAAAAATAAACATATATCAATATAAAATATAATATCAAGTCTTATGAATTAATTATATTTTTTAATTATATTAAATTAAATATAATTCTAGAATTTAATGGTACTTTTAAATTAACTGATTTTTTGAAAATCAATTATAGTGTTGAAAAAATATGCTTTTGTTAATATTTACAAAAAAACTATTTCTTAAATATAAACAAAATCATTCAAAGATAAATTTGAATATATGATATGAAAATTGATTTCAATTTAATCAAACACAAATTATAAAATTTATTTATTTAACCTATAAATATTATAAATATATATTTCTATTATAATGAAAAAATAATGTTATGTTCATTGGGAAGTAGTCTAATGAAGTAGTGGCTACTAGAAATATAATAATATCAAGTATTACATGTATGGTATATATGATGAGAACATCAAAATGTTAAAGGTGAAGATTTGGTTTGAGTTTAAAATTTGATTATGAGGGAGGGTTAAATGGGAGTAGAACTAGATAATGATTTCTGATTGAGTTTGAGATAAACATTCTTGATGTAACAACCGCATGATTTTCTGGTATGTCTCTTTTTAAATAAATTCAATCTCTTCAATAACCTCTGTTGCACAGAACACCAGATATAAAAACGACTAAATATTATTATTGTGATATTTATCACCTAGTAATTGGAATAACATGAATGAATAAAATTAACTGAATTATGAAAATATTTTTCACATATGTTTGTAAAATGAAATAATTAGAAACAAAATATTAAAACCAATTGAAAATAAATTATGTGTTTTTATAAAAACTATTTTTTATGACCATAATGGAATTTTATCTAAATAAATTAAATTAATCACTATTAATGAAATATATTAATGTCATATACCCAATAAATGTATTTGAATTCATCCAATGAGTTCGATAGGCTTATACCTAGAATAAAATTCAATTTTAAGCATAAAAGCTATATTTTTGTAAATGTTAATTTTCCGCATTTTGATCTGTCACTTGCTACAAATATAAATTTTGACATTTTAAAAAGTATTATTTTAAAAAATGAGGGTTTTAAATGAAAAATTAATATCAAAATTATCTTAGTGTGGATTTTTTATATTTTTCAGAGAAGTGACATTTTTTGATGAATCACTACTAGAAAATCGTACATTTGCGATGGGATCCCGTCACAAATGACCTGTTTTAGAAAAGGGTGTTGCAAATAAAGTTTTTTATGACTCACCGTTGGAAAAGAAACTATTTTTAATGGTATGTGCATCCGTCGCAAATATTATCCTAAAAAACTCAGAAACACTATTTGCGAGAGGGATACCACCCCGTCGCTTGTAGTGTAAAAAAATAAAAAAGAACTAAATAAAATAATGGTAAAAAAATATTAAAAAATATTAATATTAATGAAATAACAATATAAATATTATAAAAATAAAATAATTTATAAAATTATAAAACAATATTCATATAATAATAATAACAAAAATACTTATAATATAATAATTATATTATTAATAATATTAATAAAATGAGATTATTAATATTACTGATATAATAAAAAATTATTAAATCATGAAAACCTCAATATTGAGGAAAAATATAAACAAGTAATAAAAAGAAAATAAACAAAAAATAATAATTAACAAAATAATAAAAATAATAAAAAATAAGTACGGTAATAAAATAATAAAAATGTAATAAAAATGTAATATTTGCAATAATATAAAAACAAAATATTTAGAAATGTAGATAGTTAATAATACAGAAAGAATTATATTCAATTGTTTTATCATAAAAAATAAATAGATCACTGAGGGGGAGGTTCATTTAGAGGTGGTGGAGGAGATAATGGAGGAAATTCCATCCCCAAACCATAAGTCATATATCGCTTGTTCTCTAACTACTCTTGCTCCTTTTATTACCACCATCGAAACATATCCTCCTACACCTACTACTACTACTACTACTACTGCTACGGTCCTAGGATCTCTTCCTACTACTACTATTTCTATTGAGGCATATGCTCCTTCTCCCTATGCATATTATCTATAAGCTCACTATGAGATCACAGCTACTCCTGATACTGTGAAACTGATGATGATGACTCCCCATGAGCTCTTCTCGAGTTAGATGTCAACATCGCAATGGTGCCATAATAATCCACGTGCCTTATTCGAGAGATGATACCAACAACTCTGCCTTTCTAGAAGGGATACTTGGTCGCCTGCAACCATGTTGTCTCATCAAATCGACAGGCCTTAGTCTGAGATTTGGTCTCGGCCGGACTCTCGGTTTGTGTCTGAGATGTCATGGCCTCATGTGACTCCTTCAATTTCAATTTAAAATTAAAATAGTTAAAATATTATTTACATTTAAATTTTAAACTCAAAAAGAAAGTACAATGACCACAATTTGATGCTGGCAAGAACCTATAATCTCGTTAGTGGTTGGATAACTTTCTTTCCTCCTATAAATTTCCAAATCTGAAATACCGGGTTGTTCAACTTCTTATATGAATATAAAATAATCTATTTACATTTAAAGTTATATTAAATATTTTTGAAAAGTACATACCATATTCTTCTTATGCATACTGAATATACGACTACTGGCTCGATGAGTCACCTCCTATCTCCCTATGTTTCGATGACTTACCGATGATATCCTTTGAAAACAACCGCCCGACCAGTTTGAACATAATCCATCCCAAACATGAGATTAAATGTAATTAGGCCGGTGTTCATGAAAATACCTTTCATTATCTATCACTCCTTCTTTCCCCATTTCTTTCCTTCTCAAATTATGGAAAAACTGATTGCAACGTTGACGCATATTCTCCTCTCATTCCTTCTAGATAGCTTCACCCCTGATATCATTAATGGGATACAATAAACCCAACAAATAATTTATAATATCAAGTTATTAATTAAATTAATTCCAAAATAATAATTATTTTTTTACATACCTTACAATGATCAAACATGTTGCGCTTCATATCAATAGAAATATTATCCGATGAGATCTCTGCTTTTGGAAAGTAATTGTTCAATATAAAACTCCTCTGTCTAGTAGCTATATACATAAAGTTGTGAAAAAAGAACAAATAATCAAACAATTAGTATATAAATATATTATTGAAAACATACCAAAATAAACATGTAAACATACCTCTACATGAATGGATCTATGCCAAGAGGTGGACATCATTGGAGATAGGGTTAGGAATTTTAAAGCACATAAGAACATACCCCCTCTAATTCCCCCTTGAATAGCTAGTAGATAGAGGGTCAGATTATCCAACATCCTACTCATCCAAATGTAAATTAGCTTCATCCAACAGACTAAATAGATCATAATCTATCTG
The DNA here is from genome assembly GCA_963277665.1 of Viscum album. Lineage (NCBI taxonomy): Eukaryota > Viridiplantae > Streptophyta > Magnoliopsida > Santalales > Viscaceae > Viscum > Viscum album. The sequence continues at coordinate 1,828,036,406 of OY728147.1, forward strand.
AAACAAAAAATGACCGTTGTTTTCAAACAATTTAAACAACTATTACATATATATATATATATATTATATATGATTACAACCAACATTTAACTATTTTAATGTTCATCTTCATCCTTATCTTCATATCTCACGATATCAACGTCTTCATTTTCCTCCTCAACATCATAAATTTCTATATGAGTTTTAGTTTCTTCATCTCCTTTCATTTCAAATTCATTTTAAAATCATTAACATCATCGTCACTATCGAACATTAACTGTGGGGTTCCATCATCGATATCCTTGTATCATCATAAAAAATAAGTATTTAGAGTAGCCTCTTGAAAAATTTCAATTCCTTCCACTTTAGTATAACCAATTTTACTTTGAGTAAACTGATTTTCTCGATATTTAATTTTTATTATTCTCCACCAATCACTCAAATCTCTTGATGTAGCACAATATTTTGAAAAATAAATTTTATGTTCCTAATGAGCCAATAAAAATGGTTTATTTACTGCAAGAAGAGTTTTGTATTTAATATCAATGATTTAATGGGTCAGATGAACATTCAAGGCTCTCTTAGTATCTAACAATTGACATTTAACCGTTATTATGTAATTATGTCATAGATAACACATTTAAATAATTTCTTCCTTCATGCCGTAGAAGACAATTTTATTTTCTCTTTGATGAGATCCTCTTAAGAGAACACTATTATTCATTGTTTTTTATTCCCCATATGAATGTGAATGAAATCAAAAACCATTCCCCACATATGAATTATAATATTTAACCATTTTTTATGGTGGGTTACTCAATACATAAAATAAAATTTTAATTTTATCATCATGTTGAGATACCTGAATTTTTTTAAAACAAATATCATTATAACAAATAATAAATAGATTTTATATGTTAAACAAAAAATAATTTATGCTACCAGTTTTTGGTTCCAGTAGGACATGTTTTTTTGATATTCTTTAAGATCAGCTACTAAAATGTGTGGATGTTGTTTCTGGATATTATTATTATATAACATACAAATAAAAGAAGACTAATTTGCTGTAACATGAATTATAGAATAAGTAATTTAAGCACTCACTGTAAAAATGGTTTCATTTCTTCATATTTGAGTAGAACATATGTATGATATCTGTAATGTTCGTCACTTGAAATCCATCAATCGTGAACACCAGCGACACTATGTTCTGGATGATGGAAAACTGATAATTGATTTCCCATTTCATTATCAACATATCCCTCATTACAGCCTATATAGTTTTGTTTTGAGGGATATTCAGACTCAATGTAATGATAGTATAGAAAAGAAACTTCCTCTTGAAAATAAGATTGTGCAATTGAACATTCTACCAATTATTTGTTACATACTTTTTTCTTCTATTTTTGAATTCATCATTTGAATGGGTACACCCATTGAATCATTACCAGACCTCCACATTTTTCTTCATGCAGATAATTTAACATCAAATTTTCCATTGTTTCAAACATAGATGGAGGGAATATTTTTTCCAGTTTACATAACATTAAAACAACATATTCTTAGAGTCTTATTAACGCATCATAGTCACTTGTTACTGCACAGATGCCTTGGAAAAAATATGATATGTTTGTTAGCACATCCCAAATCATATAATTCAACAAACCTATTAGTATAATAAGTAGAATGATTTCCATTATAACATGATAGTCATGACTTTTTAATGTAGTAATATTACCATTTCTGACACATCTACCCAAATTAGAAGCATAATCATCTGGAGGTCACAAATCTTTAATCCATTGAAAAAATAATAATTGATTCTCTTTTTAGAATTTATAAGCTTATTTTGGCTTCATTAACTTCTGTGATATGACATCATCAAATAGTTCACGTTCTGGTCACCTGCAAATTTGAGCTATATCTTATAGTGCCATTGCATTATCTTTGGTGTTACATGGTGTATCAAATAATATGTGAAATAAATTATTGAAATATTTCTATTCAATATACATGACATCCAACATTTGAAAAACCAACAAATCATACCAATATGGAAGATCCCAAAAATTGCTCTATTTTATCCAATTGTGTTCTTTCCCAAAGCCATCATTTTTTTGTTGGTTTATTGTTGGTACAAATGATATCTGAGGTAATGAAGAGACAATTGATTTTTAATCCGTACCTGGGATCAATATTAGAGCTCCATTCCTTTAAATTTTTCCCTTTCAGAAATGATATTTTTTCCTCCGAAAAGGATTATCAGTTGGAAGGAATCTTTGATGACAGTTAATTTTTTTTCCATTGATCAGAATAAATCCTTTTCCTTATCTCATACAGTATAGAAATGACTTTAAACCATGTGTACTCTATCCAAATAACATTCCATATGCTGGGAATTCACTAATTGTCCATATCAATGTAGCTTTCGTCTAGAAATTTTGTTTCACAACAACATCAAATGCAATGACACAATTAATCCACACTGAATTTAACTCATCAATCAATGGTTTCAAAAAAAATTAATATTATTATTTGGATTTTCATGAATTATTAGAATTTGTTACAAATTATTTCTAATTATTAGAATTTATTACTAATTATTACTAAATATTACAAAGTATTACTAATAATTAGAATTTATTACAATTTATTACTAATCATTAAAATTTATTACTAATTATTAGAAGTTATAACTAATTATTAGAATTTATTACTTATTATTAGAATTTATTACTAATTTTTACTAATTATTATAATTTATTACTAATTATTACTAATTGTTGAAATTTATTATTAATTGTTGCAATTTTTTAAAAATTGTTGCAATTTATTACTAATAATGAAAATTTATTTCTAATTATTACTAATTATTAAAATTTATTAATAATTATTATAATTTATTACTAATTATTAGAATTTATTACTAATTAATTCTAATTCTTAGATTATATTACTAACTGTTATATTTTATTACTAATTATTAGAATTAATTAGTAAATATTAATAATTATTACTAATTATGAGAATTTATTACTAATTATAAGAATTTATTACTAATTATTACTAATTGTTAGATTTTATTACAAATTATTTGTAAGAACCCGGATCTTCATCTCAGGTATGTTTTCCTTTTCTGGTCATTTTTGAGAAAAAGAGGAATTCTTGGAAAATTTTGAAGTACACACCATGTACATTATGAGTACATGCTGTGTACTCGGTTACCACAAGAAGCCATGTGTTGGCCGTGTAATGGTCACAGACCTGGCCATGTGGGGGTGACCTGGAGACTTCCTAAAGAGGAGTTTGGAAATGACAAGTACACATCATGTACATCCAAAGTACACACCATGTATTTTTTTTCATTAAACGTACTGGGGTCATGTCTAATCGCCAGAAAGGCCTTCTTCTTGACCTAGTTTGCCAAAGAGAACCCGTGCAACCGCAATCTTCCTACGAGCTCCCAATCGAGCATCTGATCTCTGATTCGACCGCCGTTGATTACATTGGGATCACCTCAGTAAGCTCGTCCTTCTTCTAGGGCTTCGTTTCATGATTACTCCTCCTTCTCAAGTTATCCTCAGTTGAACGTTTTGAGTGTTTTTGTAGATCTACCGTGTTCTTGGGTGATTCATGGATTTAGGTTCACATATAGTATTCTCGCAACACCAAGGTAGGTAGTTTGTTCCTTTCTGTTGAAAGTCTTTGAGTTTTATGTGCAAATTTGTTCAATACCCTTGAACGGGGTATTGCATGTTTACTATTTTAGCCCTCTTAATTTCCTACCATTCTTGTGTGATTGTGTGCTTGTGTAGAGGCTATTTGAATGTGAATAGGGTTGATTGTTATGCTTTGGAAGTGGTTTTCCATTCATGTTCTGTTTATGACTGTTGGGTCCTATTTAGACTCTTAAAATTTCTTAATGTTTTCCCTTGCCTAGTACTATAGGATGAAGTTATTAGTTTATCTGACATGCTTGATATGCAGTAGACTATTTAGCCAAGTAGATCTTGAGGTTTATATTGTCTGTATTGCATTTCTATGATCGTTTGAAATACACAGGGTCATGAGAACCTATTGTAGTGGACTATAAGGGGAATTGACCGTGTGAACTTCCTCATAGAGTCTTTAACCACTTATAACTATATGGAGAATTGACTGCGTGAGCTTCTTCAGAGAGACTTTAACCACATTTGACTATAAAGGTAATTGACCATGTGAGCTTCCTTAGAGAGTCTTTAACCACTTTTTACTATAAGGGGAATAGACTGTGTGAGCTTACTCAAAGAGTCATTATCATTTTTGACTATAAGGAGAATTGACTGAGAGTGCTTCCTCAGAGAGTGTTTGCAGTATCCTTATAAATGAACCAGAGGGGATAGGCTTCATGTACCTCCCATAGGGTTACCTACTTTGATTAGATGCTTAATTGAAATGATGAATTGAATGCTTTGAAACTGTGGAATTATTTACTGCTGAGTACTTCCTTGTTTACTGCCCTTTTAATTATTGCCTTCCATATATATTCACAGAATTTGTGGCACAGATCTTTTGGTGGATGCCTACAGGGATTAGTTTCACACCCTTTTTGGGTCATGATTTTGGGCCCAAAAATATTATATTGATGCAGGTATAGATAATAGAAAGCACCATTCTACTTCAGGATTTTGACTACTTTAGAGTTGGTGAGAATGGGACAAAGCAGAGGCTTGAGATGCTAAAGAGTTGTTATCTGTTTCCCTTGTACTTGGTTTATCACTGTTTTTATTCTATAATTTTGGTTGTTTGGATACTTTCTTAGAAATATATATCATTCATCATTTATATATGTTCTCCAGTTACTTCTTACTTTCAGTACTCCACCGTTTACTATTGTATGGTGTGTTTACTGCTTCCACTATTGTATATCTGTTTATTATTTCTGTTGTGTGCTCTTCCAATGAGGGCATAGTTTCCCCACTATCACACCCAAGACCCTCACTGCTAGTCGACAGCCTCTGGCATTTGGGGAAATACACTTGAGGTTATGTGACCAACCGGGTATGGGGCATGTCTAGGTGACTTCTGGAACTGGGACGTTACGAAGTGGTTTTAGAGGAATTATTTTCTATTGACTTATTGTTTGGAATATATATTCATGGATAGGACGAAATTTTTACTTGGTAATAAGCTATGCCTAGGAGTAGAAAACCCATGTACAGGGAAAAGCCAATCTACCACGTTACTGTAATTTTTATGGTTTTGAAAATTTACAGTTGATTTTATTTCACCATTGGGTGATTCACATGTTTTGTGTTGTTATTTTTGATGATATTGAGGTTCTTTTTCTGTTGCAACCTGATTAGATGAGGGTATTCCATCTCATGATTCATATAGTTACTTGATATAAATCACATGTCATTCACTCTTGCTATGTCATTTAGGGTGCATTGGAAATTTCATGTTGTTGTGATAGATGTTGTTCTAGATATGCATGTTGTTGTGATTGATTCATTGATAGAATACCTAATTTTGATAGGGTATTGATTTATGTATGGTTTTGTTTTAATGAATGCCAAACTTTGGTTCTTGAGGTGTTATGGGCCCTCATGGATCAGAATTTGGTGGATCATTAACCTGTTATACTTCTATAGACATGTATAAGATGCCAATCTTGGATTCGTGGGGAGTATAGGCCCTCACGAATTGGAATTTGGAACTTTACTGTTCCTTTCAGTGTTTTTCTAGGTTCCGAATTAGTTTTTGAGGATTAATGTCTAGAAAAAACATAGAATACACGTTTTGTAATGATGAATACATTCCATTTGTTCTTATGTTCCAGAAGAAACTGTTTTTCTTAAGTACACACCATGTAATATATGTACACACCGTGTAGTCTATAACAGTGTCACTGGATGTGTGGGAAGAGACACGGGGTTGGGAAATTCTTTGGTACACATCATGTCCGTCTGGAATAGGTCGTGTAGTGTGAGTCATGTATCTGACTATGTCACTAACAACACAGGTCGATGAAGTTAGTCTAGTACACGATGTGCCTTGTACGAACACATCATGTAGTCTTGTTCTAGGAGAATCGTGTGTCCTAGACATGTAAGTGAACCTGGGCAGGGGAAGAGGATTCAAGTACACACCATGTGTTAGGACAACACTCCATGTATAGGGTGTTACACAACCAGTTTTTGTAGAAGTACACACCCTTGTGAAAGGGTTAAGGGAACACTATGTGTAGGCATTATACACACCATGTATCCATGTTTTGAAAAAAATAATTTATTTCTTTCTCTTTTTCCCTTATTACACTTCTAGGATTAAGTCCATTTTAATCTTGATCTAAGGTGTGTGATTGACCTAGCTGAGTCATGCCACCGAGACGTCCTCTGATTGTCCGTCAATTACAAGGCAGTGATCAGACACCAGACATGACTAATCAGGGACTACCTGCATATCCTTCAGTTGTGACAGTCTTGGAACCAACCATCTTTCCAGACATAGGGGCTTCCCATAGCTTCATAATTGTTTCTATTGTGGAGATCCTTGGGCTCTGCACATTTTCTTATGCTGATATCTTGACGCTAGACACTCCGTTGTGGATTAGAATGGATAATGTGCGTCAGTGTAAGGAGTTCCCTCTAGAGGTTGGTGGGTGCCACTTCTTATAGGAACTCTATGTTATAGAGATGAAGGTCTTTAATTTCATTCTCATAATGGACTGGTTTGTTCCCTTCTAGGCAGTCGTCGACTGTTATCACCGTAGGGTGAGTTTCACATCACCAGAGGGCAAGTCATTTCTTCATAAGGGCGAATGATATGTCAAGGCGAGCAAAGCGGGACCTGAGCATCATGCGTTGGTAAGAGTTACAACCCATATTTATAGTATATATCTGAATGACCAAGGAGCTTCATAGATGGACTTTCCTCTAGCGGTGGATCATTTCAGGGACATCTTTCCAGAGGAATTTTCAAGTTTACCTCGGGAGCGTGAGCTAGACTTTTCTTTTGCGCTCGTTCCAGAAGAGGAAATGGTGTCCATTAATCCTTATAGGATGGTGATTATCCAATAAAAACACATATCTTGATTACATTTTAATGGTATTAAATGTTAATTTTTCATCTTATGGGCCTGAGTTAGTGGATTTTAATTTTGAACATCCATTCTCATTATTTGTGCACTTTATTCCTAATATGCACCAATTTAGACCCAATGATTCATATGATTTTAAAGAATGTAATTATACATATTTTAATTTAATATTTTGGTAAATGGATATAAAATTAAATATGAAAATTTTTTATTCAGGGATCAATAGAGGATTCATAAAGGATGATGGGGATATTTGGCGATGAAAGGAAACTATTCTGGAGAAGGCATATTGGATGTCATCCCACTGATGAGAATGTGGGGCCCATAATATAGGCCCAAAGAATCCCAAATTTCATGGGAGTTTATAAGACATATATAGTAACAAATAATTATTCTATATCCAGTGATAATTCATCCTACATTTTGGTGATTAATGTGGTTCAAGTTGAAGATTCAATTATGGGCCAGATTCTGCGGCCCAGAAAAAAATCCCACCATTTAACTTTTATCTCGATAAAATATTATTATTTTGGGCTGAAATTTTACAGGATGTTAGGGGACATCCTGGGATTTATTTAGGTTTTCTATGCCCCACTCCAATTTTTCTTTCTATAATGTTCCTTCTGTGCATCTTTCTAGTGAATGCAAGCTGGATGCCATTTCGGGACAAGAATTGAAAAGTCACATCTCCATTAATTTTCCACCCTCCTTTCCCCAAAATAATTAATTAAAGGCACATGGTATGATGGGGGCTTGGCCAAAGACTTACAAAATTCCTATTTAAGGCAGTAGTGGTAGAGTATTTGAAGGATCGTGGAGTTTTACTTTCATTGTAATGTTGTTATTCCAAATTGACTTTGTAGAATTTTTCCTTCTCATGTAAGTTGTTCGAATCAATTTTGTTTTCAATAAAAGTTCTTCTTATTCACTTTTTCTGTTATTCTTCTTTTCACATTGATACCTTTTCCCCATGTTGTGATCTTATTCACACCAAAACTTGTGAATTTATTCACACAACGGTGGAGTGATCGTTTCATTGTTTTACTTTTCTTCTTCAATCCCACATCTTTAAGTCAACTTCTCGCTTCCATTTATTGAATAGCATAAATGGAGGGATAACCCCTTATGGGTTGGTCCTAGGGAGTTTAATGGGGTGGATTGGATGTTATTTAATGTGCTTAAATTAATAATCATTTTATTATTTTAAGATTTACATTTGTTGATTTATTTTCTTCTTCGTATTCACCAACTTTAAAAACGACACATTTCGAGTACTAGTACGATTCAATTCCTTGGAGTGATCATTAAATTGATCCTCTAAGTGCATTGGTGATTAGCCTTGGAATTGTGTCAGGATTAAATTGGTGAATGATTTTGAGTAATTATATCATTTTTTGGATACGTCTGGAATTAGTGAAACAGACTATTTAAGAAAATAAATACATCCAATCTAACCCTAGTAACAACTTAGGATCAACTCATCTCTATTAATTGTTTTAGACTAATTAATTGAATGTTTAAATTTATTTTCTTTAAATTAAATTATTAGTTATTCAAATCAAATCAATCCAAATTGTTTTCCACTCCGTAGCTAAATCCTTCCAAAATCATAGTGTCTCTAGGATTCTTCTTCTGTCACTGTGGATTCGACCCCTACCTATACTACAATAACCACATACATGTACGGTAATTTTGGGTGAAACCAAATTTTGGAACCATTTCCGGGGACCCAAGTAAGTTATTTTAGACAATTTCGTCCTTTTCTCACCCCACTTTCTCTATTCTCACCCCCATCTCTCTTATTTTTACCCCTTTCTATTTGTGTGTGTAATGAGAATCTAGAATCCAAATTTCTGTCTACTCCAATGGAGTATCTTCCAAATTACCATGTCACGAAATCATGGTGGAATCAAATAGAAAATCAATATTGAGAATCCCATAAATTATAAAATTTCTTTGATAAACCCTTGATTAATTACCATACACTTGATGAGATGTACAATCAATGGGATGATGATTGTTTAAGGTATCAATTTCCAGCCCTCTCGAGAATGATTGAAGAGATGAAACTTAATGAATTTCACGATTTAAAAACTCCTATCCATAATAATCCTCAAAAACACCTTTAACAATTGTGTAATCAAATGGAGATAATGAGTTTCGAGGTAACATCATTGAGATTAGAACTACAATGCATTAAGACTTTTGAGGAACTCATCCATACACCAATAGTTCCTTCTAAAACCTTTTGTAGAGTGTCTACTTTACCACAAAACTCTAATGAATTTTTTGAAGAACCAACCTTTGGATTTGGGGTTGGATAAGTGAATCAAGAAATTGTTTAAGGGTCTTTAAATCAGAAAGAAATTGATTTCATGTATTCACAAGAAAGAAATTTGATATCGTGGATTGAGTCTCCGAAGTATAACTCTATTGATGATTTTTCAAAAACACCAATCCCTGATCCATTGAGAGAAATTAAAAACATTGTGTCCATACCCATTATTGACACTAATATCTCCAATTTGGTGGTTGAATCTTCTATCCTAAAGGAACAAATTTTGTTGAGAAATTTGGAAAATGAAACCAAGTTGGATTCAAAATCTCAACCTATGTTTGATCGTCCTATACAACCCAAACTCAAAATCATTGTCCTTCATTCCCCACTCGAGTATCCGATAATTTTTGTTAAGAATGATCTTTGGGTTTTCATTCATTAATCTCATGAAACCCAAAAAGGGGGGTTGTTGTTTGATTTATTAGGAGAGACTACAGAAGAAAAAATATCAACCATTTCTGATATTCCTTGGATTTTCCCATTCATTTTAGAAAATAGGATTGTTCATGAATCAAATTCAAAATCCTCTTACCAACCACAAGGGATACACATTCTCAATCATTCTGAAGTAGATAAATATGAGGTCATTAAAATTTTTAATGTTGGAATTGGATACGTTGGGGGTTTAAGTCGAGCTAGCGACATTAAACAAAAGCGCTGCATGGGAGGCATCCCGTGGTTTTCATGTTTTATTTTATTTAATTAGAACATTAGACTATTGACCTGTTCTTATTTAATTAGTAAGGATGTTTATTAAAGGGGAGCACCATATTCACCCATGTCATGTGGTGTGATCCCTGAGTAATACCTTACCCAAGAATATAAGAGAAGACAATGTTTCATCAGTTTGTTTTATATCTATGTGTTTGTATGTTAAAAATAATTTGACTGTTGACCAATTATTATTTTATGAGTATGTATGGGTATGGAAGCGGAGCACCGTATTCATCTGTGTCATGTGGTGTGATCCTTGAGTAAAACCTTACCCAAAAATTTAAAAGAAGACAATCTGTCATCAGTTTATTTTATTTTATTTATGTTTTTGTTGGTTAAAAAAACTAGTCTATTGACCTGTTATTTTTTTAGGAGTAAGGATGGGTATGAAAGGGGAGCACCATATTCATTCGTGTCACGCAGTTTGATCCCTCAGTAATACCTTACCCAGAAAATTTAAAGAAGACAATGTATCATCAGTTTATTTTATTTTATTTTATGTTTTTGTCGGTATTTAAAAAAAATTGATTATTGACCTATTCTTCTTTTATGAGTAATGATGGGTATGAAAGGGGAGCACCGTATTCATCCATGTCATGCGGTGTGATCCCTAAGTAATACCTTACCCAGAAAATTTAAAGAAGACAATGTATCATCAGTTTGATTTTTTAAAATTAAAAAAATTAAAAAACAAGGAAAACCATAAAATTTTTGATACTTGGTATTAAATAAATTGTTTTATTGTTTATTTTGTCTGGTTTTTTCTTCTTTGTATTGTTCAGGAACTATTTTGGGTGATACATGTTCAATCAAGGAGGTTCCTATATCCCCCAAGAGATCAAAGGAGTAATTTGGGGCATCATGAACTTCAACTTCAAAAACCAGGTGAATTTGTTCTATATTTATCATTTTCAATTTCCTATTTGAACTCCTCTCATACCCCCATTCTAACATTTCTTTTCTTTAAACACTGGGGATAGTGTTACTCTATATTGGGGGGAGATGAAATAATTTTTTTGATCTTGTGTGCAAAAACAAATGTGTGGATGGAAAAAATTCATTAACCTTGAACATGATAACACACATTGCGAACTCTAAAATTGGATATCAAATAATTTTTAATGCCTTGATTCTGATTTTAATGAAAGTTTAAGTTCATGTGCATAGATTTTGGAAAGTGCGGTTGTCCGATGTGATTTTTCACGTTTTATATTTTCATCCATTTATTAAAAAAACACAATGCACATCCTCTAAATTGTGGGGTATTAGTTTGAGTTCTTAGTATCCATAATAAATAGAGTAGTTTTCCTATTCATTTTAGTTTTAATATGAGTATTAAAAAAAATAAAAAAATCAATTTTCACGTAGAGCAATGGATTGACATAATGTGTGGCTTTTGACAGTTGGGGACCGCGACTCCATAGTTGTCTGGCCCATAGTTTTAAATTTTATCACTATTTTTGGTAATATGAATTTTTTTTATTGAGTTAACTCAAGACGATTCTTGAGTATGTGAGCTTCACTTGGTACCCTAAGGTCATTGAGCCTGGGAGTCATCGGCAAAGTCATGCTACATTGGTTGACTCGATTGAGTTCAATTTCAATTAACATGAAAAAATTGAAAAAAATAACAAATAAAATAACAAAATGAGTACTCGTCTTAAAATTAAAATCTCATTCCTCCTAGTGATTCCATGTTTTCTCCCTTTGAATGAAAATGAACCCCCATGTCTATTGTAATGCACAACACTTCGTTATGTTTAATTGAAATTGGAAGAAATATAGAGGTGAATTTGAACAAAGGAGTGGGATTGGTCTTGGGTTATTCCTATATAATATGATTGTTTTAAATGATTTTGATGAGCTTCATAATTGTTTTGGTATGAGGTCCTTGGGGGATAAATGTGTATTATAATGTTTTTTTTGGAAATGGGAATTTGAATTTCATATTTTTGAGATTTATTTTGCCCGAGACTAGAAAACCCCATGATGGGGGTGTGATTAGCCAATAAAAACACATATCTTGATTACATTTTAATGGTATTAAATGTTCATTTTTAATCTTATGGGCCTGAGTTAGTGGATTTTAATTTTGAACATCCATTCTCATCATTAGTGGACTTTATGCCTAATATGCACCAATTTAGGCCTACTATTTCATCTGATTTTAAAGAATGTAATTATTTATATTTTAATTTGATATTTTTGGAAATAGATATAAACTTAGATATGAACATTTTTCATTCAGGGATCAATGGATGATTCATAATGTATGATGGAGATATTTGGAGATGAAAGAAAATAATTATGGAGAAGGAAGATTGGACATCATCCCACTGATGAGAATGTGGGGCCCACAATAAAAGCCCAATGAATCCTAAATTTCAATTAAGGCTAGAAAATATATATAGGAACAAATAATTCTTCTGGAGCCAGTGCTAATTCGTCGTACATGGTGGTGATTAAGGCATCCCAATTTGAAGATTCAATTCTGGGCCAGATTCTTCGGCCTAGAAAAACATCCTACCATTTAACTCTTATCTCATGAATAGATTATTATTTTGGGCTGAAATTTTACAGGCTGTTAGGGGACATATAGGGATTCATTGATGTATCCTATGGCCCACTCCAATTCTACCTTCTAGAAGGTGATTTCTGCGCGTCTTTCCAGTGGATGCAAGCTAGATGCCACTTAAGGACAAGAATTGAAAAGTCACATCTCCATTAATTATCCACCCTCCTTTCCCCAAAATAATTAATTAAAGGCACATCGGATTATTGGGGATCTTCCAAAGACTTCAAAAATTCCTATTTAAGGTATTAGTGGTGGATTATTTGAAGGATCCTGGAGTTTTAATTTCATTGTAATGTTGTTATTAAAAATTCACTTTGTAGCATTTTTCCTTCTCATGTAAGTTGTTCGAATCACATTTGTTTTAAATAAAAGTTCTTATTCTTATATTTTTTTGTTCTTCTTCTTTTCACATTGATACCATTTCCCCAAGGTGTGATCTTATTCACACCAACACTTATGAAGTTATTCACACAATGGTGGAGGGATCGTTTCATTGTTTTATTTTTCTTCTTCAATCCTGCTTCTTTAAGTCGACTTCCTGCTTCCATTTTTTGAATAGCATAAATGAAGGGATAAAACCTTATGGGTTGGTCCTATGGAGTTTCATGGGGTGTATTGGATGTTATTTAATGTGCTTGAATTCCCAATCATTTCATTATTTTAAGATTTCCATTTTTTATTTATTTTCTTCTTAATCGTCGCCAACTTTAAAAATGACACATTTCAAGTACTAGTACGATCCAATTCCTTGGAGTGATCATTAAATTTATACTCCAATTGAATTGGTTATTAGCCTTGAAATTGTGTCGGGTTTAAATTGGTGAATTATTTGGAGGAATTATATCATTTTTTGGATACGTCTTGAATTAGTGAAACGAACGTTTTATGAAAATAAATACATCCAATATAACACTAGAAAAAAACTTAGGATCAACTCATCTCTATTAATTTTTTTAGACTAAGTAATTGAATGTTTTAATTTATTTTATTTAAATTAAATTAGTTGTTATTCAAATCAAATCAATCCAAATAGTTTGTCACTCAGTATCCAAATCCATCCAAAATCCGAGTGTCTCTAGGTTTCTTCTTTGGTCTCTATGGATTCGTCCCCTACCTGTACTACAACAACCGCATACCTATAGGGTTAATTTGGGGTGCAGCCAGATGGATACACCAGATTTACAGGAGATCAAGAAGTAGTTGGAGGAGTTACAGGCAAAGGGTTTCACCTAACCCAGTACTTCTCCGTGGGGTTTTCTTGTTCTATTTGCGAAGAAGGCAGAAAGTACCCTTAGGCTTTGTGTGGATTATCGAAAGCTGAAGTAGTTGACGGTCAAGGACCGATATCCCTTACCGAGGATTTATGATATCTTTGATCAGCTTCAAGGAGCCCATGTATTCTCGAAAATTTTCTTGAGATCTGGTTATCATCATTTTCACATTAGAACATCTTATATACCTCTTATAGCATTCCAAAGTAGGTTTGATCTATACGAGTATGTTGTTATGTCATTCGTTCTCAAGAATGTGCATGCAGTCTTCATGGTACTGATGAACCGAGTGTTCCATCCATACATGGATTATTTTGTGGTGGTTTTCTTGGATGATATGTTGGTGTACTCTCAAACTCGACACAACCATGCAACCCATCTTGATATCATTTTAAGTACACTGAGAGAGCATCATTTATATGCTAAGCTCTGGAAATGACACTTTTGGATGGACGTGGTTCACTTCTTGGGTCATTTTATCTCATAGTCAAGAGTATCATTCGACCAAGATAATGTGAGGGCAGTAGTTTCATAGGAGTATAAAAAGAAGTTCTTTGAGGTACATAGTTATTTAGGGCTAGGTGGATACTATAGATGTTTCATACAAGACTTATCATGTTTAAAATCACCACGGATGGGTTTGACTAAGATGGGTGAAAGGTTCTCTTGGTCAAATTCTTTTGAGTCAGCCATTCGTGAGATGAAAGGGAGATTGGATTCAACATAGATACTAGTCTTTCCATAGCCAGGAAAGAGCTATACTGTTTACTATGATGCATCTAGTATCGGTCAGTGAGCTGTGATTATGAAAGGGGAAGGAGTCGTCGTGTACAGGACTCGGCAGTTGAGGCCACATGAGATAAATTACCTGACGCATGATCTCGAGTTGGCAGTAGTTTTTCACGCCTGACACTGTTGGAGAAATTATCTTCTGGGATAGAATTTTGTAGTTTTAACCAACCACAAGAGTCTCAATAATATCATCACTCAGTGTGATCTAAATTTGAGACAGCGGAGGTGTGTTGAGTACCTTCAATATTTTGACTTTGAGCTTCCCTACACGCCTGGGAAAGGCAACTCTGTGACTGATGCACTGAGTAGGAGGACTCAGATACAAGTAGTTCAAGAGGCTAGTAGTGAGTGGAATCTTATGGCTCTATTATCTGAGAATCATTTGGAGGTGCATGATAGAGAGGGGTAGACTTTTCTTTCTTATGTAGCTATTACCTCTACTCTACTTGATCGAGTGTGAATGAGGCAGCTATCAGATTCTGAAGGCCTAGTCTTATAGGAAAGTGTGTCAGGAGAGGACCCTATTCCTGGATGGACCATAGGAAAGGATGAGATCTTGCGTTTCCAGGGGCGTGTATGGGTTCCAGCATACATACACGAGGATCTGATGCGGGACTTTCATTCCTCATTTTGGGCAGTTCATCCCGGTGTCACCAAGATGTATCTTGATCTACACCATCAGTATTGGTTCCCTAGTATGAAAAGATTGGTTGCTGGTTTCATCATGAAGTGTTCCACCTGTCAGCAGGTGAAGCCAGAGCATCAACGACCATCATGTCTTTTGCAATAGTTACCCATTTCTGAGTGTTAGTGGAATAATGTTGGGATGGATTTTGTGATAGGGTTACCGAGGCCACCTTGATGGAATGATGAAGTATGAGTTTTCATTGAC
Source organism: Viscum album (assembly GCA_963277665.1). Taxonomy (NCBI): domain Eukaryota; kingdom Viridiplantae; phylum Streptophyta; class Magnoliopsida; order Santalales; family Viscaceae; genus Viscum; species Viscum album. The sequence goes on from OY728147.1 coordinate 1,828,052,048, forward strand.
AGACTCGTGAAGGATGCTCACTTCTTGCCGATCAAGGAGACCATCGGTGTTAATGATCTAGGACGGTTGTACGTCTGGGAGATTTTGTGCTTATATGGAGTTACACACTCCATTGTTTCAGACAGTGATGCACATTTTACTTCTCGGGTCTAGTAGGGGCTTCATAAGGCTTTGGGTACATATGTAATTTTGAGTACAACATACCATCCCCAGTCAGATGGCCAGTCTGAGTATATGATTCAGGTTCTTAAGGACATGATACAAGCATGCATTCTAGATTTTGGAGGTTCTTGGGAGAAGCACATACTTCTTCTGTATTTTTCCAACAATAATAGTTTTCAATAACTATTTAGATGGAACCTTTTGAGGCTTTGTACGATAGGCCATGTCGATCAACCTTATGTTGGCTAGAGGCAGGAGAGGCAGTTATGCGGGGACCTCATCTTATTCAGGAGACCATAGAGTAAATAGAGTTGATTCAGAAGAGGATGGATACCACACAACCTCGATTGAAATATTATGCTGATCAGCGGAGACGACCTCTAGAGTTCGAGGTTGGGGATAAGATTTTTCTGCATGTCACACCGAGGTTGGGACACAGAAGGATTATGAGACAGGTTAGGCTTTCGCTTAGGTACGTTGGGCTATTTGAGGTGTTGGAGGGAGTTGGGATGGTTTCCTATTAGTTGCAGTTACCTCAAAGGTACTGGGTTATGCACAATGTCTTCCACATTTCTCAGCTTCGACGTAACTTCTTAGAGCCGTCTCATGTCTTCCAACCCGAGGAGGTTGAGTTAAAAGTGGATGCATCTTTTGAGGAGAATTCTATCTAGATTATTGATCAAAGTGCGAAGGTTCCCTGTGTCCTTTCTGTTTCATTGGTACGAGTGCTATGACAACGTGGGTGAGTACAGGAAGAGACCTAGGAGAGGGAGGCCGATGTACAATCATAGTGGCTGGAGATGTTCGAGGTTTCTTCTTCTACATTTCCATCTAGGGAGATTTAGGGATGAATTTCTCTAAGGAGGGAAGTTTGTAAGAACCTGGATCTTCTTCTCAGGTATGTTTTCCTTTTCTAGACATTTTTGAGAAAAAGAGGAATTTCTAGAAATTTTTAATGTACACGCTGTGTACTCGGTTTCGGCATGAATCCGTGTGCTAGCTGTGTAGTTTCCGCACACCCGGTTGTGTGGGGGTGACCTGGAGACTGCCTTAAGAAGAGTATAAAAATAGAAAGTGCACACCGTGTACTTCTAAAGTACATGCTGTGTGTTTCGTTTTCTTTCACTAAACATACCGGGGTCGCGTCTAATCGCCAGAAATGCCTTCTTCTCGACCTAGTTCACCCGAGAGAACCCATACGACCACGATCTTCCTCCAAGCCCCCGACCGAGCATCCGATATCTGATTCAACTACCATCGATTGCATTGGGATCACCTCAATAAACTCTTTTTTCTTCTAGGGATTCATTTCATGATTCCCCCCTTCTCATGTTATCCTCAATTGAACGTTTTGAGCGTTTTTTGTAGATCTACCATGTTCTTGGGCAATTCAAGGATTGAGGATCATGTATAGAGATCTCGCAACACCAAGGTAGGTGGTTTGTGACTTTTTGTTGAAATTCTTTGATTTTTATGTGTAAATTTGTTCAATACCCTTGAACGGGGTATTGCGTGTTTACAATTTTAGCCCTTTTAATTGCTTTCCACGCTTTTGTTCTTGTGTAAAGGCTATTTGAATGTTAATAGTGTTGATTTTTATGCTTTGGAAGTGGTTGACCATTATTGTTCTATTTATGACCGTTTGGTTCTGTTTTTCCTGTTAGGCTTCCTTGATGTTTTCCCATGCCTAGTACTATAGGATGGAGTGATTATTTTATCTGAAATTCTTTATATGATGTAGACTGTTTATCCAAATAGTTCTTGAGGTTTACTTTGGCAATATTGCATTGTTATGCTTGTTTGACGTACATAGGGCCGTGAGAACCTAGTGTAGTAGACTAAAAGGGGAATTGACCATGTGAGCATTCCCAGAGAGTCTTTAAGAACTTTTGACAATAAGGGGAATTGACCGTGTGAGTTTACTCATAGATTCTTTAAACACTTTGGAATATAAGGGTAATTGACCGTGTGAGATTCCTCAGAAAGTTTTTAACCACTTTTGACTATAAGGGTAATAGATCGTGTGAGATTCCTCAAAGAGTCTTTATCACATTTGACTATAAGGGAAATTGACTGAGAGTGCTTCCTCAGAGAGTCTTTGTGGTATCCTTATACCTGAACCAGAGGGGATATGTTGTGTGTACTTCCTAGAGGGTTACCTGCTTTGATTACCAACTTATGTGATATGTGGAATTGAATGCTTTGAAACTGTGGAATTGTTTACTGCTGAGTACTTCCTTATTTACTTCCCTTATACGTATTTCCTGCCATATATATTCACTAACTGTGAGGCACATATCTTTTTGTGGATGCATACTAGGCTTAGTCTCACACCCTATTAGGGTCATGCTTTTGGGCCCAAACAGATTATATTGATGCATGTATAGATATGGTAAAGCACCCTTCTTCTTCAGGATTTTGACTGCTTCGGAGTTGGTGAGTATGGTACCAAGCAGAGGCTTGTGATGCTGAGGAGTTGTTATCTATTTCCCTTATACTTGGATTAGTACTGTTTGTATTTCAACATTGTGGTTGTTTGGCTGCTTTCTTAGACATATGTATAATGCATCATTTATAGATGTGCTACAATTACTTCTTACTTTCAGTATTCCACTATTTGTTGTTGTATGGTGTGTTTATTACTTCCGTTATTGTATATCTATTTATTATTTATGCTATGTGCTCTGCCAATAAGGGCATTGTTTCCCCACAATCACACCCAAGGCCCTCGCTGCTAGTCGGCAGCCTCTGGTGTTTGGAGAAATTTTCTTTTGGTCATGTGACCAACCGGGTACGAGGCGTCTCTGTGCAGGTTTCAGAACCGGGACATTACATTATTAAAATTTATTAATAATTATTAGAATTTATTACAAATTAATAAAATTTATTACTAAATACATGAATTTATTTCTAATTATTAGAATTTATTACAAATTATTACTAATTGTTAGAATTTATTATTAATTATTTCTAATTATTATTAATTATTACTAATTATTAGAATTTATTACTATTTATTACAATTTATTACTAATAAATAGAATCTATTACACTTTATTATTAATTGTTACAATTTATTGCTTATTATTAGAATTTATTACTAATTATTACAATTTATTACTAATTTTTACAATTTATTAATAATTATTACAATTTATTACAAATTATTAGAATTTATTACTAATTTTTAGAATTTATTACTAATTATTAAAAATTATTATAGTTTATTTCTAACTATTACTAATTGTTGCAATTTATTACCAATAGTTGCAACTTATTACAAATTATTACAAATTATTACTAATTATTTCAATTTATTTCTAATTATTATGAATTATGGCTAATTATTAAAATTTATTACTAATTACTACTAACTGATATATTTTATTACTAACTGTTAGATTTTATTACTAATTATTATAATTTATTATTAGATATTTGAATTTATTACTAATTATTATATTTTATTACCAATTACAACTAATTGTTAGATTGTATTCCTAATTATTAAAAATTACTACTAATTATTAGGATTTATTGCTAATTATTTGAATTTATTATTAATTATTATAATATATTACTAATTATTATAATTTATTACTAATTATTAGTTTTTATTACTAATAATTTGAATTTATTACTAATTATTAATAATTATTAGAATTTCATACTAGATATTAGAATTTATTACTAATTATTACTAATTTTTGCAATTTATTAGTAATTATTATAATTTATTACTAATTATTTGAATTTATTACTATTTTTAGAATTTATTACTAATTATTAGAATTTTTTACTAATTAATACAATTTATTACTATGTATTAGAATTTATAAGTAATTAAAATAAATTATGACTAATTATTACAATTTATTACTAATTATAACAATTTATTACAATTTATTACAATTTATTTCTAATAATGATAAATTATTACTATTTATTACAATTTATTACTAATTATTACAATTTATTACTACTTATTTCAACTTATTACTAATTATTTCAATTTATTACTAATTATTTAAATTTATTACTAATTATTACAATTTAAAACTAATTATTAAAATTTAATGCTAATTATTACAAATTAATATTATAACTAACAATTAATACCAATTCATACTAATCACACATAAATAATTGTAAAAATAAACATATACAACGATAAATAAAACAATATAATTCTAATTTAATTTGGCTATAGTGAATTACCAATAATTATAAATAAAATAAAATAACATAAATTATGTAAAAAAAAGAAATAGATAAATACCTTAAAAATGAATCTTTCGAATGATTCAAGATGCGAATAATGCGCCAAATTAAAAATTTAAACCATGAATAATTTTGAGAGAAAAAATTCGACTAAAGGGAGAGAGGGAAATAGAGAATTGAGTGGAATGAGGAAATAACTGGGGGGTATATATAGGTTAGATTAGTTACGATAGTCGTATTTACGACGGGTACCACTGCAAATACACATTGGTGAAAAAGCCTTTTGCGACAGTGCCCGACATAAAATACTACCTGCCGACATATTTTTTGCAACGAGATATAAATCTCGTTGCAAATATTAAAATGTTTTTGGGTATTTGCGAAAGTGTACTATAGAACGTTGTAAATACACTTTCCAGTGTTTTGGTGCGTGTGGCGTTCAAAAATTTTTGTGACAGGAACCATCACCTCGTCGCAAAAACCTAATTATTTGCAACATGCTGGTTTTCCTGTCACAAATAATATTTCTGACGGACTATTTGTGACATGACACTGACCCATCGCAAATGGCCTATCTTAAATGACCACATTTCCTATAGTGAATATTGACAAATACTGAATTTTATTTGAAAACTGCCTTTTTATTTTATTTATTTATATAGTAAAATAATATTTTAAATTTGTTTAAAATAATAATTAGTTAAATTACAGACAAATAAATCCAATCTTTGTCATTATAATCTATTTCATAATGAAATTTGATAGAAAATCATTTAGATCTTTTCAATCTATCACATTAAAAACCCACTTTATCATTGTGTCTACAACTTTAATTTTAGATCTATTTTTTCCATTATATGAATTGAAATAGTTAAAATAGATTACATGTTTCAAATCATAAGGGAAACATTTGGTTTTAAGGTCAAATTCATTTTTAGGTATAAAAAATTTACAGTGGGAAGAAATTATTCACCGTAGCATAAGTGAAATAGTTAGAAGGATTAATTTTAAATTTTAAAAAATTATCATTCATAAAAATTACAGAATTTAATGGTTGTTTGAGGTGTGTCTAGACCCTATCTAGACTATACAATATTAATTTCTATCTAAATTCATGTATTTAATTTCCTCCTCAATATGGTTGGATTTTAATATAAAATATTCATCATTTTAATCACTTAAACCCACCCATCCTATTGTATAAATACCACCCCTCACCATCCCATTTCTACTCAGATTCCTTGGAGCACCTAAAATCTCTAACCAAACCTCTCCACCTCACTCTCCCCACATATAAGTTCTTCTGTTCTCACCCAAATACCAAATCTAAGGTCCCCAATGGTCTCCCAAGGAGGTGATATTCAAGATGTACTTTTCTCGAAACACCTTTCTTAATTTGTTTACTTATTCTAATTTATTCTCATCTCATTCATCATTATAACATAATAATTCCATAATCATGTTCATACTGTAATTTTATTTTATTAATGGGATATATTATATCAAACAATTTTTTTCTCCTCTTGTTAAAAGAAACAAAACTATTGTTAAAGTTATGTCGGTTAATTAACTATGTGAATAATATTTATATTCATTCTCTATTACCTCCTTCATGTATGGTCATAAAAATATTATTCCATTTAAATAATAATTTTTTACATTTATATTATATACTCTTTCATTTTATGGAAGTAATATACACTCATAATAGTAAATAAAATGAAAATAGTTCATGGTGTTTGGAAAAACTGCCAAATTAAACTAAATGTTAATCATTAACTTTTTATCTAATCAATCATCCTCATGTTAGGAACTGAAAAGCTATATGGAACCATTTATACTTATAATATTTAATTAATACCATCTAATTCAACTTCTAGAGTTGTATACCAATTTTACAAGATAATGCATATTTATACACAAATGAACCGATCTTGAAACCATGAAACCAACTCACCTAGGATGATGAAACAGATCTTTATAAATCATTAAAATGGTCATAAATGAATTCAATTAAATAATAATAAATAAATAAAATTCAATAGTTCTGAATTATTTAATCAATGTATTTAATTTGATTATCCATGATAGTAAGTACAAGTGCAGAACACTTTTGGACGTATAATAAGCAATCTCTCTGAACTTCCACATTACTATTGGGTTATGATTTCTCTATCATCGTCTAAATTTAACCCTTAATTTATCTTATATAATTAACTTATTTCATTTATATATTTAAATTCCATAATTATGTATGTAAATTCACCTTTATTTAATGGGGGATTACAATATTTAAAAGGTTTCCTTCTCAATTCTCCCCGATAAACAAGCCCAAATAAAGCGAACCTCTCTATTTCCTTCCCAATTTTAGGTATACTCCATGAACTATAATAAGTTAAAAATAATTTTCTAAAATCACTAATTTTATCATGGAAATATGTTTTAGTTTATTTATGGATTTATAAAAACACTAATGTCTTTTCCCTCTTTAAAGACTCTTTTTCTTTCCCCTAAAATGCAATGATGTGGCACCTTTCAAACCACTCTTTTTCAGTTTTTCAATTTAGTTGGAAATCATTTTATTTTCTCTATTAATTACCTTATTAATTTACAATATTTATTTAACCCCTTATTTCGTGGATATCATTGTTATTTTTACATTGGTTATGCCTCATACCCATTTTATTCCATGGGTAACCCATATTATAATTTTTCATGCTTAATTATTTATGTGGAACATATATGCATGAGAATTTTTTAATGGGTGCAAACAAATAGAACTCTAATGAATTTATTAATGTTTTCGTCACAAGAGGAATCATTTTGGGATAAAGAGTAAACCTAATTCCTTTATGAGACTTTGTCCACCATGTTATATAGTCTTGGAATTTACCCATGACTCATGTTTGTATAATGTCATGTGTCACTGTCACTTTATTAAATTCACATGATCATAATATTATATGTTTTGTATGTAATTATTCTTTATTTTTATTCATGATACATGCATTTTATGTCCTCAATTTATGCTGTATAACTAATATTCTATGCTTTATTTCCATGTTTATTCTCTTGCATGGAGTTTTATTTCATCCCATTTATCAATGTATTAAACAGGTTATCATAAGAAGATGTAGGATCTCAAAGGAATTTAGGATATAATTATGGATTTTTAATAAATAGAAGTTTTATTATAGTCCCATGTTTTCTAATTATGTACCTATTGTCCCAAATACACTATAATTTTTGATATGTGGTTTCTATTTTTGAGGGTAACTATGTGTAAAGATCATATAACAATGTGTGTAAAAAGCATGGATCATTATAGTTGGTATGCGATCATGGTCTAGTTTTTTTTGGGATTATGGTAAGAATTATTTTGTAATATCCATAGGGATAATTCTATCACCATGGATAACCAATATTGAATCATAGTGAAAACCATGTTAGGATATACATTTCAGTTATAAGTTTATCCTTCTATGTTTGAAGTTTAATTTTTATATGCTCCAATGGACCGAAGGCCTTCATTCTTTTATTGATTTTTTTATAATCAACCTTTCAAGGGGTGAGGTGGAACCCTTACAAGGCCGGTAGGCATAAGTATTACATGGCCCATAGGCCTTAGAAGAATTCATTGCCCGTAGGTGGAATGATTCTTTATAGGTTTGAAACTGAGTCTATGAAATGCCATATATATTTAGGACTTTGATAGTTATGAAGATATTTTTAGTCATTCCCATAATGTCGAGATATAGATCAGTGACTCTCAGTGGTCGCATGAGACTAGATACTAGAAATGTTAGCTTGAATAAAGGCCTAAAGAAAAATATCTTTGAGGGAATAAAACCCATCATCACACCTGTCAACAGTGTGGGAAGAATCATATTGTAACATTCCAAAGAAGAACCAAAAGGCACTTTATGTGTGGAAAAGAGGGGCACCAATTTAATTAATTCCAAGGTGGAATGAAGAAAAACAATAATACAGAAGTGTAAAAGATGGTTTAAATGAACATTATACCTACTTTGTAGAGTTGTAACTATAAGGAACATGGGAACTATGTGAGTTAATTCCCTACACCAAGGGTCTTCAAGGACAAACTGTGACAGAAAAATCCAAGGTAGTAAGGGATATCATATGATATCACTACTCTTGAATTGGAGCCTGGAAATATAGAATTCTATTAATTACATGGAAGGGAATATTAGTCTCCATATGGTATTATAAATATATGAACACTTTAAATGTATAATGTTTTAGAATTATGAAAATCGATGTCATTGGGGATAAAGTTTGTGAATAAAATCAGTAAGGTGGTATGATTAATGTTTATATTGAGCCTTTACATGACATATGAAATAAAATAAGTGTTAAGGAATAATATGGAGAATCATAGTATTTTTTTAGATAATGATATGGGATGAATAAATTATTTATGTATTGGAATTAAAATATTACGTTATATGAATAATGAAATATATAAGAATAAGTTTTCAATAAGGATTATAAAGGATATATAAAAATGATATAATGATAAGGTGAGGTTTTTTGAGAACAATTGTTTAAGGGAAATATAACCATTAATATGTGTATGAGCTTGGGATAATAATGATACAAATATATGTAAAATTGTGAAAAAATAAATGGGATATGATTAACTACCTTGGAACTGGGTAGTAATATGGTGACAATGTGGTTTATGGATTGATTTTATAGAATTTTTGGATTTATGGTCTGAGTAAAGAGTTAATTTTTGAAATCATGATTATTTTTAATATGTTTTATTTTCATTTAGTTTATTAACTTGTTTCAAAAGAATACATGATAAACAACTTCACATGATTTTTATGTGATAATTAAGAGCTACATCATGTGGTCTGGGGGATTAATGATAAGTAAATTTTGAAATTCGATGACCAACATTAAAATGATTAAGATTTTACTATTTCATATGGTTTATATAGGAATATATTTATGAAGTTGTTTATGTTGGACATTAAATTAGGTTTTAGAGGTTAATGTTTTACATTACCATATGAAGATTTAGGTGTGTTTGATAGCCTATGAAACCTTTTTTTATTATAAATGGATATAGATGGAATGAATTTTCATCCCAATATAGATCTTATGACCCACTGGTTCTGCATGAATTATAATTTTTTGGAGTAATAAATGATATTGAAAATGATCATGGAATAATAAATGAGTGATATTGATATTATGAAATTAAATCATGTAAGTTTATATTCTCATATGATTTTGATTTTTTTGTCTTGTTATCATAATTTTTTATGATATCAATGAGATTTTTTAAACAAATTTTGTTTATGGATTCATGGTTATTAACCTTATAATGACCATGTTATCTATCATTCCCCATTAGAACTTAATAGTTTGAATTCAATTCCATGTCCACGATTTTAGTTTCTATTAATGTTATCCTAATAAGAATCCTAGTTATGTGGGGATCTTATCCTTTTTACATCACCTTATTTATATGAGGATGTTTTATTGACCATGTTTCCTATATCAGATTACCATAGAGGAAATTTTTAAAGCATACAACTTATATTTTCAATTATTTTTTTAGATTTTCAAGGAAAAAAATTCTTTTCTAAATTATGAATCGTAAAGAGATGGTACTTTATCGATTGTCTCTTCCATCAAATATCTCTTAAATTAATGATGTGTTCCATGTGTCTCTCCTATAAAATTAAATATCAGATCCTTCACATGTACTAAACATAGATATCATACCACTAGAGAATGATTATTCATATGAAGAGGAACCAAAAAAACACTGGATCATAGAGATAATGTATTATAAAATAATACCACTCACCAAGTTAATGTTTCTCTAGAGAAACTAACAATTTTATAAAGCTATGTGGGAACCAGAGAAAGTGGTGAGGCAAAGGTGTCCACATATGTTTAAATCTTGGTAATTAATTTTGAGGGAAAATTCATTTTAAGCAAAGTAGAATGTAACAACCCGTAAATTTTAGCTATAATTATTCTTAAATAAATTAATTTTGTATGATAGGATATGTTGCATAGTACAACAAACTTAAAAAAATGATAAAATATTTTAATTTTCATAGTTATCAATATTATTTTAGAATAGAATAAATGAATGAAAATAACTATGTTATGAAAATATAGTTTACACATGTTTATAAAATTAATTCATTGGTTACAAGATAATTAGAAAAATAAAATGAAAACCAATTGAAAATAGAGGTTCTGTTTTTTATAAAAACTATTTTTCCTATAATGGATATTGAAATTAATAAATTAAATTAATCAGTATTAGTGAAATATATTAATTTTACATATTCAATAACTGTTTTAATTCATCCCATGATTTTTATAGTCTTAATATAAGAATAAAATTAAATTTTAATTATAAAATATATATTTTTCTAAAAGAAAACATTCCACCATTTATAGGAGAACCTATTTTAAATATAAATTTTCACACTTTTATAAGTCTTATTTGAAAAACTAAGTTACATATTTTAAATTGGGATGTAAAAATTATATTTTTTTGGGAATTTATAATTTTTTTAAGTTTAATTTTTTGATAAATATTAAAAAATACTGAATTTTAATTCAAAACATCTATTTCATTAAATTTATTTATATAAAAAATTATATTATAAATTGGTTTTAAATTAAAATTAGTTAAATTATACATCAATAAATTCAATTTAGGTCATATTAATCATTTTAAAATTGAAATTTGATAAAAAAACATTTTTAGATTTTGAACTTTTTTACTTTTCACTTTAGAAACATTCTTTTTCATTGTTCTTGTAGGATTAATTTTCATTAAAATATTTAAAACTATTAGAGTTTAAATTGGTGAAATAGGTTAAATATTTATAATATTAATATCCAAATTAGTTTTTAAGGTTAATATAATTTTTATGTATAAAAATATTTATGTGGTAAAAAAATTATTTACCGCCACATCAGTAAAATAGTGAAAATGGTTAAATTTAAAAGGAAAAACCATAGCATACCTAACAATTAAAACATTTAATGGTTTTATGATAAGTGAATATGCACAAATAATCCTCTAAAATGTTAATTTTTATCCAAGGCCATGTAATTTAATTCAACCTCAATGTGGCTGGTATTAAATATAAAATATTCATTATTTTAATCACTTAATCCCAAATATCCTAAAGTATAAATACCACCCCTCACCACCCCATTTAGATAAAAAACATTGAATTTACTAAAATATCTAACAAAACCCCTCATCCTCAATCTCACCATACTAACATGATTTTATTCAGTAACACCCCAAGCTTCCACAGTATTTTTCCCTTTAATAATGCAGTAGCTTGCGTTATATGCAACATGGAGTTTGGACACACCAAGATCCATCAAACTAGCCATTATGAATAGTAATAACAATTTATTGAAATCTTATAAATTTTTTATTTGAAAATGGACTTCATTTTTGAAATTGGAATATCAGAATTAGCTTAGGGTAATTTTTTTGTATTTTTCTGAAAACTTTCAATTTTTGACGAATAGTGAAAAACACTGCGTTATTGTTTAAAAAAACTTTTTTTTAAGTAATTAGTTATTTTATTTTATTTATTTTAGGTAAAAATAGATAAATAATACCTATATGTGTTCAATTTAATTCATTGGAGTCATTTTATAATAATTTTAGATATATAAAAGTTTATTGAACTTTTTACCGTCTTTTACCAACATTCTAGGAGTATTTGCAAATTTGAATAAAACATAATTTTACCACTTTTTTGAGTTGAATTTCAAAAATTTTAGAGACATGGTTGACATTAGGAAGTAAAATGTGGTTCAATGAGATGAAAATAATTTTTGGTGAATAGTAACTGATCACTTCTATTTACCACGGTTAAAATTAAATAGTGTAATTAAGGGTAAAAATGATATTATAATTACCCTAACACATTTAATAATTCTATTGGATAAGTTTAATTCGACCAAAAAAAATTTAGGAATAAAATATGATCCTCTTTGGTCCACTTGGATTAGATTTGGACATTTATTATTATTTTATGTAAAGAAGAGTTAAAAGAGTTAAATTCAAAGTTTAATAACTAACCCATTTTTAATATAGGGTTACACACAATATAAATTAGACTATAAATATTCATTATAAACATAAAAATATTTTCTATATAATGGTATTTTATTTTAAATTTTTAGACATTAAATAATTTAATTTATTTATGACAAAATGATGATGCTATAATTACCTTAATAATGAAATATTAAAATAGTTGATATAATAAATATCCAAATAAAGTTAAATTGAGACTTCATATGAATTCAAATAATTTTATAGGTTAATATGACATGTTATGGTTGATTAAAATAATTTTATTCGAAGTGATAAAGTTTTTATGGCTCTCAAAAAAAATCAAATACTAAATAGTGTCAAAATTGACATATATGAGTTTTTAAAAAAAATACTATATTATTAATTGATATAATACTCATAAAAATATATTTTTCAGCCAAATGACTTAGATAAGGTTATATATATCAATAATGAACCAATTGGGTTTCTCTTGGTAGTTTATTTTATGTTTATTAACTATATAATATAAAAATACAAATAGACATGGTAAATGACAAACTATTTAACTAAGAGTTAAATCTAAAAGATAATGTTCATATGGTGACCTAATACTATATAAAACCTATTAATTAAGTTTTTGTAGACCCATACCTACCTTATCTTTAAAATAAATCATTTTTGAGCCATTAAAAACTGAAAATGAGTTTATTATAAAATAATATTTCCAGATTTTCCTAAAGTGACCCTCATCTCTCTTATAAAAGGGTACTTTTACTTCTCTTAATTCCACACCTCCAAAGCCATTTGGCTCAGCCACAAAATTCACAAATATCCTCTCAACTATCATCCCTTCAACCTAGAGTTCGTACTTTGATTAGAAAGCCACCCTATGGAGCCTTTTTGATCAACTCAAAAGGAAACACTCGAAGAAGTTGTAATAATTTCACCACCCTCTTTCAAGTCCTTTTCTTCTTCCACTTCCTCTTTCCTTGTTGTTTTCATACAAAAATAATAACTCCAGAACCTTATAAATAATTTGATATTATTATAAATATGTTTCAACCATATTCTTTCTTCTATCCATCCTATAAATGACAATGTCACCATATGTGCGTACGTACGGCTTACCATCTCCACGTCGTGGTGTAGTTTGTTATTCAAAAAAATCATTATTTGGATGGGTATAATAATGAGTATAACTAATTTAAATAATAAATATTACATTTTAATGATTTTTTATATATTATATACCATACAATTATATACTATTTCACCCTTAATATAATGATATTGTCGCTCATGCATACGTACGGATTACCGTCTCCACGAACGCGATGTGATTCATTACCCATCGTAATAATTCATGAATATTTTTCATTTTATGTTTAAAAATAATATTTATGAACATAATATAATTATGTATATGAATCAGATACATCATTTCTATAACTAATATGGCTTATGTAACCTAGAATATAATGGAAAACAAATCAGTTAACACCCGAAACGATGTTACTACTAAAATAATATTAACAAAGAAATATTAGAAGATCACATATGATATCATATTTATGTAAATGATTTTTTTATAATTTAATAAAAATGATTTAAATATTATATAAGAGATTAATGTACCCTCGACTAAGGAAAAGTACATGGTTATGGTTAATTCTACAATCACTATACTTATCCAATGTTATTAATACGCAAGTATCTACTGGGACCTCTTTATCATCCACATCCGTGTTTTCTTAAGAATGTAATTCAGTTTTTTTAAATATTTACTAGAATATTGGTTAAAGTAATTTATACCCTTATTTGAACACATATTTTTTAAATGAAATCCTTCCATCATTTTCCTAACAAGGTACTTTATGACCTTCTCAAAAAAATGATGGTAAGAATGTCTTTTTTAACTTATATGGTGGGTGAGACTATTTTCTGCCATATTAACATCATCAAATATTCTTATAAAAGAATATAAAAATATTTTAAAAATAAATGTTTTCTTTTATAAATATATGACTTTTAAATGATTTCAAAATAGAAAGAGACATTTCTCTACAATTTTTTTATTTCATCCATATTAACATCCTTTGATGGATTTTAAGCTTGTTTGAAGTTGATTATTATGATAAAAATATTCCATATTGAATTGAAGGTTTTGGGTATGTTTGACTATGGATGTTTTATTTTTACACCATTCATGGTTTATGGATAATGTATTGACACTTCGTATTCTAGTTTTAATACGAATGTTTATGTTATGTTTATACATTTTCATATGAGGAATGAATTGGACTTAGTAAGTGACGGGTGGAGCCTGTTATAGATCCTCGATGCATCGGTAGGTCTCATTAGACAAAATAGTTCCTTGGCACCAGGTCTTGAAAATATATTATTTGTAGTATTGGAACAGGGCCTTGACTATGTGGTTATGAAGTTTGGCATTATTAATTCCAACAATATGAAATTTGATATTGATATTACATGTGATTATTCAACTAGTAGAATATCCATGTAACTAAGTAAATGGAGTTATTTGATATATATTTTCCATATTATGAAAAAGTTTATGTTTAAAAGGATTTTGTTTTAGTCTTATAAATTTCCTTAAATGTTTATGCTTATTCATGAATGTTTCCGCTATACTGTTATCCTTACTGAGCATCTGAGATCACCCCTTTCTATGTTTTTTTCCCACGATGTGAAAAATTATATTATGACTAACCTTCAGGGAGAGTCTAAGGGATGAATGTGGTCAATGAAGACAATGTTGCTATTGTTTTTTATTTTATAATGTTAAATAAAACTTATAAATGTATCTAGTACTTCCAAGGCTACTAAACTGATCAGTCTTTCAGGGTTTTGATCCCTTGTGATCATGCCAATGTTATGTAATAATGCACTGACTCTGGCTAACTAGGGTTGGGGCATTATAGTTGGTATCAGAGGAAGTTTAGTATAAACCTTAGAAATTATATTTAGATAAACTCTTATTAGAGCACTTTACACTAATTTATACTTTAAATATTAGTATATAAGAACTTCTAGAATTTTTTTAATGTATAGATTTTGTGTATTTTCTAAGAAATACATCCCATTATGGATATGAGAAGGTAGAGGCAGATCTATAAAAGATGTACCTTGGATTAAAAACTTATAAAATGTGTTTCGGGCTTAACCCAGGGTATCCTGGTACACGACAACGATTCATTGATGCACTCTTGGTTATGAAACTCTTGTGGGATATGCTTAGAATAATTCACATTTTATTTACCAACCATTATGAAGGATTTATGAGTATATATATCCTCAAAGAAAACATTTTATTATTATTATTATTTATATCCAAAAATTATTCAATTTATGTTAAGTGTTTTACAAGTTTGGAATTATGTATTGCGATTCATAAACTAATCTAGTGTATGCCATTGTTTAGAAATGGTGCCTAGTGGAAGGAATGGAAACCATATCAACGCATGTAATCCATATATGGATTTCCCCCGACTCCAGATAATTATAGTGCGGCTGGTGATGCAACTGGTGATGATCAGCTTATCACCATACTGAGAAAACTCACTCAGGTTATGAATAATAAAATTACCCGTAAGGAGCACCCTAGTTCACAACGCGGAGGATCAACATTAGACTACTTAATGAGGAAACAACCATCAAAATTCAATGATAGTACAAATCCATTAGTGGCAGAGAAATGGATAAGTTCCTTAGAGAAAATATTTCATGCTTTGGGGAGTAGCAAAAGGGAAAACGTTTTCATGGAAATTTATCATCTCACGGGAGATGCAGATCAATGGTGGTCATTAATCCAAAACAAAATGGAAGATGAAGAAGTATCAATCATGGAATGGATTGAGTTTAAAGAGATTTTATTAGAAAAATATTTTCCTTGTGACCATCGAGCAGATATGGAAAGACAATTTATGTGTCTAATGAAAAAGGAGGATGATAATAAAATGGAGGAAGATAATGTCACAAAGTATGGGGATAACTTTACAAGGTTTGCAAGGCATGAAAAAAATTATATACATAACCCAAGGAGTAAGATTTATTGATTCTTTGATGGGTTAAAACCATTTCTTCATCAAGTATTAGTTTCACAATCCTTCTCACTATACGAAGATATTGTCTCATGCGCTATCAAGAAAAAAAGGAATTATCTATGTCTTATGAATTCAAAGAAAAGAAAGAGAAGAACAGATCTGCTGATCACTTTGGAAATATAAATAAGGGGAAGAAGGGAAAATTTTAATATCCATCCTGTGGTAAATGTGGGAAGAAAAAACCCAGTACTTGCCTAAAGGGAATGTGAGTCTGTTACAAGTGTGGTGGAAAAGGACACCAATCCCATGATTGAAAGGGAAATAATGAGGCTTTCAATGTTGAATTCTACAATTGTAGAGAAAATGGACATTATGCAAATGAATTTCCTATGTTCCAAGGTAATTTACCTTAGAAAAGTACAAGGGATCAAGGCCAAGCTTATGCGATCACTAATTTTGAGGTTGAAGCTCCAAAAGATGTGGTGGAAGGTAATTTAATGGTTTCCTCAAGTTTAGACAATGCTTTATTTGATTTTGGATCATCGTATTGTTTCATATCTTCCCAATTTAATAAGAAAATTAGATATTTTCAATTTGAACTAACAAGTGAGTTTTCACTCAAAACTCTTAAGAGAAGTATCATCGCAACAAAGTTTTGTGAATCAGTTCCCATTAGGGCATATAAATATTCTTTATCTGCTGATCTCACCGTCATACCAATGATTGAATTTGATATAATCCTCAGAATGTCTTGGATTTCAGACTATGATGAAAAAATTTATTGTAAGAAGAAGGAGGTTACAATTTTTTATGATGATAAGGAGTGCCTTATCTTTAGAGAAGAAATGCCACCACCTGGTTCTTATCTAGATACACCCCTAGTAGCTCTACTAAATTCAATTATTGGTGAGGAAGAGAATGAAATAATTATGGGTGAGTAAAAGAATGTTCGAATAGAGGACATACCTATTGTGAAAGAATATGTTGATGTGTTTCAAGAGGATTTACCTGGACATCCTCCCGAATGAGAAAATGAGTTTTCCATTAATTTAATTCCAGGTTCGAGGCCCATATCAAAGAACCTTATAGAAAGGACACTCTGAAATTAGTAAAACTAAATAAACAACTAGAGGAATTGAGTAATAAGGGATTTATTCACCCTAGTGTTTCTCTATGGGGAGACCCTGACCTTTTTGTTAAGAAGAAAGACGAATCTATGATGTTGGGCATTAACTACATGGAGATCAATGCTATAACAATAAAGAACAAATATCCCCTAACTCAAATTGATGATTTATTTGAACAACTTCATGAAGCTCAATATTTTAAAATATTGAACTTCGATATGGATATCATCAGTTGTGTGTGAAGAAGGAAGACATTCCAAAAACAGAATATCAAATCAGGTACGGGCATTACAAGTTTACAATAATGCATTTTTGATTGACCAATGCACCATCTATCTTCATGGATTTAATGAATAGTGTTTTCAATTAATATCTTGATGATTTTTTAGTGGTATTTATTGATGATATCTGGGTATACTCAAAATTCTACAAAGATCATGAAAATAACTTGCACAATATTCTGAAAACCCTTAGAAGAAATGGATTATAAGGGAAGTTTAGCATGCGTGAATTCTGGATTTAATATATTTATTTTCTCCCACATGTTGTCTCTAAGGATGGAATATCTATTGATCAATTAAAGACTAAGGAAATCCATGAATGGCCATAACCGATGAGTATAATTGAGGTATATAGTTTTATTGGTTTAGCATGTTATTTTCGAAATTTTTTACATAATTTTGCAAAGTTGGATAACCCATTAACCAAGCTCACACGTAAAGGGGTTAAATTTGTTTGGAAAGAAGAGTTTGAAGAATGTGTCAAAGAACTGAAGTGAACATTATTCAATTGTCCTATCTTGACTCTACCACCAGGAAATGATGGGATTTTTATTTATAGTGATGCTTGAAAGAAAGAACTTGGTTGTGTCCTTATGCAGAATGATAGAGTTATTACCTATGCATCACGACTACTAAAAATTCATGTGGAATACTATACCACTCATGATATTGAGTTAGTAGCTATAATATTTGCTATGAAGTTATGGAGACACTCTCTATGGTAAAAAATGTGAGATTTATACTGATCATGAGAGTTTGAAGTATATTTTATCCCAAAAAGAACACAACATGAGGCAAAGGAGATGGCTTGAACTACCCAAGGATTATGATTTCACAATACACTACCTCCCGGGGAAGGAAAATAAGGTGGCAGATGCTTTGAGAAGAAAATATCATGGAGTTTTTAACAAGATGAGAGTTGAAAGGGATCCTATTTTCATGGATCTACTAAATATGGATATGGGAATAACCATGGAAGGTGAAACAACAACAATTTTTCAAATGGTTTCCAAAAAATCTTTAATAGAAAGGATAAAAAGTTCTCAAACTAATGATGAGGAGTTTAAAAAGAATATTAAAGTTTTAAATGATGAGATATTGGGTGACTTTTTATATAAAGACGAAATTTTAAAATTTAGGAAGAGACTTTGCGTTCCCAATATACTTGATCTAAAAAAGGAATTGTTGGAAGATGCTCATAGCTCCAATTTCTCTCTACACCTTGGGAGCACCAAGATGTATAGATATTTGAAGGGACATTTTTTGTGGGACAAAATGAAGAGGGATATTTCTGAATTTGTGTCAAGATGTATGGTTTGTCAACAGGTGAAAGTTGGAAGGAAAAAACATGGTGGAGTCATGAAACCTCTTCCCATAACTGTGTAGAAATGGGATAATATTATGATGGACTTTTTGATGGGGCTACCAAAGAATCTTAGAAGGAATGATGCAATATGGGTCATTGTTGATTGTCTTACCAAGTTAGTAGATTTTCTTTATATAAGAGAAGATTTACAACTTGAACGTCTAGAAAGACTATATATTAAGGAAGTTTTAAGACTCCATGGTGTACCCCTATCGAATGTTTCTGATCGTGATCCCCATTTTACATCAATATTTTGGAAAATTCTTCAGAAGGCCTTGGATATTGAACTTCATTTGAGAACTTCCTACCACCCTCAAACCGATGAACAATCAGAACAGACTATTAAAACCTTCTAAGACATGTTAAGATCTTGGTCACTTGATTTTCATGGTATCTGGGATCAATATTTACCTTTGGATGAATTTTCATATAAAAATATCTTACATTCAAGTATTTAGATGGAATCATGTGAAGCGTTATATGGAAAGAGATGTTGCACACCAACTTGTTGAAATGATGTTTGTGAACAAAAACTCGTAGGCCCAGAACATGTTGAGGAAACAATGAAAAAGGTGAAGATTGTCTAAACCCACATCAAAGAATCTCAAAGTAGGCAAGAGATCTATGTTTATAATCAAAAGAAGGATTTATAATTTCAAGCAGGAGATCATGTTTTCTAGAAGTTATCTCTATGGAAGGGTGTTATACAATTCAGAAAGAAGGGTAAATTAAGTCCAATGTACATCAGACCTTTCGAAATTCTAGAACGAATTAGAGTCATGGCTAATAATTTGGCAATGCCTCCAAGTCTCTCCAAAGATCATCACGTGTTCTATGTATCACTATTGAGAAAATATATGCCTGACCTAATGCATGTACTCATGTAGGAGGAAATTGAACTTGAACCTGATATGTCTTATTGTGAAGAGCCTGTCAAGATTCTTGATACCAGAGAACAAGTTCTGAGAATCTGGACGACTCATCTCGTAAAAGTTCTATGGATAAATCATAAAATGGAAGAGGAAACATAGGAACTCGAGGAACTTATGATGAAGAACCATCTGAATATTTTTATATAGTAATATTTTAGAAATTTTTAGGATGATATTATTTAAAGGAGGGGATAATGTAACACCCCAAGCTTCCACAGTACGTTTCCCTTTAAAAAATACAATAGCTTGCGTTGTACGCAACATAGAGTTTCAACACACCACGACCCATGAAACTAGTTGTTATGAATAGTAGTACCTACCTTTTGAAATTTTATTTATTTTATTTTTCAAAATGGATTTCATTTTTCAATTCGGATAATCGAAATTAGCTTAGGGTGAATTTTTTGTATTTTTCAGAAAACATTCAATTTTTGATGAATAGTGAAAAACACTACGTTATTGTTTAAAACTGAATTTTTATTTAAGTAATTATTTATTTTATTTTAATTTATTTTAGGTAAAAATAGATACATAATACCTATATATGTTCAATATAATTCATTGGAGTCATTTTATAATAATTTTAGATATATAAAAGTTTATTGAACTTTTTACCGTCTTTTGCCAACCTTCTAAGAGAATTTGAAAATTTGCATAAAACATAATTTTACCGCTTCTGTGAGTTGAATTTATAAAATTTGAGAGACATGGTTGAAATCAGTAAATAAAATGTGTTTCAATAAGATAGAATTATTTTATGATGAATAGTATATTTTGACTTTTATTTACCACAGTTAAAAGTAAATAGGGTTATTAAGGGTAAAAATGATATTATAATTACCCTAACGCATGTCCTAATTCTATTTGATAAGTGTAATTAAATGAAAAACAACCTTAGTAATATAATATTATCCTCTTTGGTCCACTTATATTAGATCAGGGCATTTATTATTATTTTATTTAAAGAAGAGTTAAAAGAGTTAACTTCAACGTTTAATAACTAAACCATTTTTAATATAGGGTTACACACAATATAAATTCTATATAAATATTAATTAGAAATAAAAAATGATTTCATTCATAATGGTATTTTATTTATAAATTTTAGACATTAAATAATTTAATTTATTTATGACACAATGATGATGCAGTAATTACCTTAATAATGAAATATTAAAATAATTGATATTATAAATTTCAAAATAAATGTAAATTTATACTTATGGGGAATTAAAATAATTTTATAGGTTAATATGAAATTTTAGCGTTGATTAAATAAATTTTATTTGAAGTGATAAAGTCTTTATGCTTTTAGAAAAATCAAATACTAAATAGTGTCAAAATTGACATAATTGAGTTTTTAAAACAAATAATATATTATTAATTGATATAATATTTCTAAAGATATAATTTTAGACCAAAGTACCTATATAAGGTTATATATATCAATAATGAACCACTTTGGGTTGTCTTGGTAGTTTATAGTAAGTTTATTAACCATATAATATAAAAATACAAAGAGAAATGGTAAATGTCAAACTATTTAACTGAGAGTTAAATCTAAAATATAAGGTTAATATGGTGACCTAAACCTATCTAAAACCTATTTTTGAAGGGTTTTCGACTCATAACCACCTAATCTTCCAAATTAATCATTTTTGAGCCATTAGAAACCGAAAATAAGTTTATTATAAAATAATATTTCAAGATTTTTCTAAAGTGACTCTCACCTCTCTTATAAAAGGGAACTTCTCCTTCTCTTAATTTCACACCTCCAAAGTAATTTGGATCGTCCAAAACCTTCCCAAATATCCTCTCAACTATCCTACCTTTGACCTAGAGGACGTAATTTGATCATAAATACATCTTAAGTATCCCTTTTGATCAAATCGAAAGGAAACACCCGAAGAAGAGTTAATAATTATACCATCCTCTTTCAAGTTCTTTTCTTCTTCCACTTCAGCATTATTTGTTGTTTCCATACCAAAATAATAAATAAAATACCTTATAGATACTATGATATTATTATAAATATGGTACAACTATATTATTTATTCTATCTATCCTATAAATGACAAAGTCACCATAAGTGCGTACGTACAACTTACTGTCTCCACATCGTGGTGCAGTTTGTTATTCAAATACATTATTTTTTGGATTGGTATAATAATTAGTATAAATAATGTAAATAAAAAATATAAAATGTTAATGATTCTTTATATATGATATACAATCCAATTACATATGACTTTACCATTAATATAATGATATTATCGCTCGTCTGTGCATACAGATTACCATCTCTATGAACGTGATGAGATTCATTCTCCATCATAATCATTAAAGAATAATTTTTATTTTATGATTAAAAATAATTTTTATGAACATAATATCATTCTTTATATGAATCAAATACATCATATCCATAAGAAACATGGCTTACATAACAAATCATATAATGGAAAAAGAATCATTTAACACCAGAAATGATGATACTTCTAAAATATTATTAAAAAAGAAATACTAGAAGATCATATATGAAATAATATTTATGTATATGATAATTGCTTAATTTAAAAACACTGATTTAACTATTATATATGAGGTTAATGTACCCTCTAATGAGTAAAAGTACAAGGTAATTTATAATTCTATAATCTCTTTACTTATCCAAGGTTGTTAATACGTAAGTATCTACGAGGACCTCTTTATCATCCACATCCATGTTTTATTAAAAAAGTAATTCAAAACATTTATAGTATTTAATATACTATGGGTCAAATTCAATTATACCCTTATTTGAAAACATGTGTTTTTAAAGGAATCTTTCCGTCATTTTCCAAACAATGTACTTTATGACCTTCTCGACAAAATTAAGGTAAGAATGTCTTTTTTTTAACTTATACGGCGGGTGCGACTATTTTACACCATTATAACATCATCAAATATTCCTATAAAATATTATAAGAATAATTTAAAAATAAATTTTTTCTTTTATAATTATATAACCTTGAAATTATTTCAAAATAGAAAGAGATATTTCTCTACAAAAAGTTTCGATTTCATCTATGTCAACATCCTTTGATGGATTTTAATCTTATTTGAAGTTGATTATTATGATACAAATAATCCATATTTTATTAAAGGTTTTGTGATATGTTTGACTATGGATGTGTTATTTTTACACCATTCATGGTTTATGGATAAAGTATTGACATTTCATAATCTATTTTTAATAGGAATGTTAATGTTATGTTAAATCTTTTTCATATGAGGAATGCACTGGACTTAGTAAGTGACAGGTGGATCCTGATATAGCTACAAGATGCATCGGTAGGTCTCATGAGACAAACTAGTGTCTTGGGATAAGGCCTTGTCAAAATATTATTTATAGTCTCGGCACAAGGCCTTGACTATGTGGTTATGAAGTCTGGCATTATGCATTCAAATATTATGAAATTGGATATTGATATTACATGTGGTTATTTGACGAGTAAAATATCAATGTGAATAAGTAAATGGAATTATTTGATTTATCTTTGCCATATTATGATAAATTTTACGTTTAAAAGGCTTGGGTTTTAGTCTTATACATTTCCTTAAATGTTTATGCTAATTCTTGAAAGTTTCCGCTATATTATTATCCTTACTGAGCATCTGATCTCACCCCTTTCTATGTTTTATTTTTACTAGGATGAAAAAAAGTATATTATGACGGACCTAAAAAGGATAGTAAAAGGGACCAATGTGGTCAATGAAGACAATTTTGTTGTTGTTTTTCATTTTATAATGTAATTTAAAACTTATGAATGTATTAAGTACTTCCAAGGATACTAAACTGATCGGTATTTCAGGATTTTGATCCCTGGTGATCATGCCAATGTTATGTAATAATGAACCTCAATTGGGTAACTGGGGTCTGGGCATTACATATTCTCACACAGAGACCAAATCCATGGTCCTCAAGTTTCTTTAAAAGAGGTGATATTCAAGAGGTAATTTTCACAAAACACCTTTATTAATTTCGTTTCTTCTTCTACTAGATGCACATATATTATATCCATAAGAGAATCATAATTAAGGAATCATTTAAATTATGTAATTTTATGTTATTAATGGAATATCTTATATCCAACCCTTATATAACCCCCTATTATTCAAATAAATCAAACTTGTTTTCCATGTTATGCTGGTTAGTCACCTCCATGAATAATGTTTTTGTTTGTTTTCTATTACTACCTTTAAAGATGGTCATAAAACTATTATTATAGTTATTTAATATTTATATAATAATTTTATATCCTATTTCATGATCTGAAACTAATATATATATGCATAATAGTGAATAAAATGAACCTATTTTCTGGTGTTTGGAAACAACGCTAATGTAAACTGAAATTTTATCATTAACATTTTATTTAATGAATAATTCTCATGATAGAAAAAAAAATTATATATAGAACCATTTATACTCTAGGAATTTAATTAATATAATATTATTCCACATCTGCAGTTGTATTACCATTTTACAATATAATACATAATCATACAAAAATGAATTATCATGAAACCGTGAAACAAAAACTCTTGATATGACGAAGTTGATCTTTATAAATCATCAAATTGGTCTTAAATGAACTCAATAAAATTATAATAAATCAAATAATTTTATATTAGGTTATTAATTAATTAAATAATGAATATAATTTTATTATCCAAGATAGTAAGTAGAACTGAAGAACGTTTTTGGATGTATGGTAGGGTATCTCTCTGAACCTCTATATTACCTTTGGGTTACATTTTCTATCACTTTTCCTCAATTTAACCCTTTATTTATCTTATATATCTATCCTATGTAATGTATATATGTACAAAACATAGGTTTTTATCTTTATTCACCTTTATTGGGTGGGTTATTACATGATTTATGTGGTTTCTGTCTCAATTCTCCCGGACAAGCAAGCCCGAATAAAGGGAAATTCTCTGTTTACATTGTATATTCAAGTACACAACAAAAAATATTTTAAGTTAAAAATATTTTTTCTAAAATAAAACATTTTTCATGAAAATATATTTAATTTCATTTCTATTTTTATGAAAACACTTATTCTTTTATCCTCTTTAAAGACATATTTTCATTCCCCAAAAACTGCACTTAAGTGGCACATTTCTCAACACAATTTTATCATGTTTTCAATTCTGTTGTAAATTATTATCTTTTAAAAAATCATCACTTTATGAATTTAAAATGTTTATTTAACCACTTATTTCATGGATACCAATGTTATATTCTCATTTTTATGATACATACACATTTCATTCCATTGGTAACCCTTATGGTTATTTCATATTCTTGATTATATTTATGATGCACATTTTTCTGAGCATGTCGTAATTGGTGTTCCTAGATATCACTCCAATTAATTGGGGATTAATTATTCTTCTGAAGATTCGTGTTGGTATAGGGAGTAAACCTAATTCCTTTATGGTACTTTTTCTAATATGTTATATAGTTTTGGATGTTATCCTTAACTCATATTTGTGTCATGTTATGGGTCATTTCCACATTATTATATTTCCATTATAATAAGATTACATGATAAATATTCCATTATTACATATGTTTATTCATGATAAATTCCATTTATGTTATCTTTTTATTCATTCTAACTCATGTTTATTTTCTTTATTACCAAGTTTATTCCCATACTTGGCTTTTTAGCTCATCCCTTTTGTCTACATATTCCCCGAGGTTATCTTATGCTGATGTAGGAGATAAAAGGAAGTTAAGAACTCATTATGGATGATTAACAATGATATTTAATATTCTAATATATATATTTTTCTAATTATATACCTAGTCTTCCAATGACACTAGAATTTTCGATCATTTGTTTGTATTTTTGTATTTCTGAGGGTAACTATGCATATCCTATGATGAAACGAATACAAAATACGTATTTCCCTAAATAAAATACTTGATATCACAATGTAGAGTCAAATAATTAATGATATTACTTAAATGAAATAACTTATATACATAGAGGGGTATTTGATAAGGATTGGAGTTGATAATGGATCCATGATAGGTGTTATTTTCATCACTTGGCATATTAAAATAATAAGGAATGGAGACACAGTTAATTATATAAAATGATATAAAAATTATCACATAAAAAACATTAATATTGAAAAACCTATCATGCATTATGAAGACTATGTTCTTGTATAGTAGGGTAAAATATAAGAGAAATGGATTTTGTGTATGGGTATTAGATATGAAATTTCGACATCGCTACATATATTGAACTAATATGGATAAAGAAATACATATTTAATGGAATGTATAATTTAATTAATGGATCATACATCAGGGAAAATGAATCAAAGGGCTTTCTTAGTGTGTGGAAAAAGGAAATCCATAATCATTTTATGTGTATGAGTCTTGATACAAAGACTTAATAGGAACTAGAATGTTGGAATACATTATTGATGGATATGAGAAAAATGTTCCAAATTGCACCATTAATATTATCATGAATAGAATAAAAAAAATTAATTATTTAATGATGTATATACATCAATATAGTTTATGTTAATTGGAATAGTATCAAATACATATATATATCATATATTAAGTATATTAGAGAAAAATATATTTCAATTAGTATACATCCATCCACATTCATAGAATAAGGAACTTGTGTTGATAAAATTTATAGACAGACCCATATTGAGTCATGTTGGCATAATTTTGTATCCAATAAGATTAGGAATCAATCCACATAATGTTTTAAAAATTTATCTTCCAAGATATAAGTCATATATTGGGGGAAATAGTGATGAAATGGATGTATGTCATAATGATTGATGTTATAGAATCCATTATGAATGAGGTCGTAATAGGAAGGAGAAACAAAATTTATCCATCCAAATATAGTATTATGGGAAGATCCTAAATGAATGTGATGGCTCCTATGAACCAATAAATCTTTTGTTGATTGAGTTATAATGCATGGTATCATGTCTTGAGAACCATTGGATTTTTTTCCCTAAAACCAATTACATTATAATTTTGATTACCTTTATATTCAAATACCTAAATATTTATAAATTTTATATCACATATTTATTATTATTTCATGTAACATTAATGATAAAACAACCTAACGTATCTATAATAATTAGATTTTTATATCAGTTCACCACAATGATGCCAACCTTGAAGTGCTACAATGATACTCTTAAAAATATGACTTATGAACAAGATAAAATTTTATGATGGGACACATAGAATATTTTATTACAGCTTCATGATTCTAATTTGTGTTTGGGTGTTTATCTCATGAATTTTACACTTGGTAAAATCAAAAATAGGATACTATAAATATAGGCCCTCAAGTTGAAATTCCACATTTTTTCCTATCATTATATAGTCTAATATGAGAATGTGATTAATGATCATTATACCGATGAAAATTATTAAAACATATCCTGAGTTATGTATATTGATGTATTTACTAATGTCACGATAACTGAAGATCATGAAAAAATATTATATGTGGGGTTTTTAATAACTAATATTGTAATAATGAACAACTCAATATAGGATTCGACTCTTCCATTTTAATAAAATTAATATATCTGGCACTTTTTTTGAAACAGGATTTCAAAACTAAAATGCTTGGCTATTGAAACTGAAATGTTAATTAAAGAAAGTAAAAGAATGATATATTGAGAACATAGGCAAATGAACTAATTATATGACCTCATTGATTAGAGATATGGACACAAAAGAATTACATTACAAAGTGATCATTTATATGTTGTGTTTTCTATTGAGACATTAACTTATTCATCAATGGGTTTCATGATGTGTTGCTAGAAAATAATCACAGACATTATGTGAGCCTAACTAATGCCACTGATGAAATTTACTATAGTTTTATAGAATTAATGTTCCCACTGGTCTCAGTTAAATTATATTTTAATTTAATATTTTTAAGAAATAATATTATTAATAATGATAAATAATATTTATTTAGGGGTTTATTTGATTATAAATATATTTTTAGTAATTATCTTCATTGAAAAATATAAATTTATACCTTGTATTAAATTATTATTTCTTTATAAGACCATAAAATAGAACATTGTTTATCTCATGTTTTATTATCAAGGAAATAATAAATATTTTACTATATATTTATTTATATATTTAATTCAATTAAGATTAAAATAAATATTTATTCATTTGACTTTAAATGTAATATTGATTTATTTATTGAATGAATAATATATTTTTATTTATTAGTTGAGGTTTGGTAAATGATTAGAATGATGAATTGGATAAGTTATATTCCTGTTAACAAAAATGAAATAATCTTATATGCAATTTTATGAAATAAGGAATTATGTTTTTAAATGATATTTATTCGTGAAAGTCGGTAACTTCCATAACATAATAAAAATATTAGTAATTTTTTTTTATAAATGAATAATATATTAGGTTCAATATTTAATTAAGGACCTTTATGAAATTATTAATATTAAACCCCGACTCTATATATTATGAATCACATCATTTTTATGTTTGGATATTATGGGGAAATCATTTTATGTGAAAACTACATTTCATCCCAAGAGAATTATATTTATGGAAAACAACTCTATAGTTTTTCAAAAGACTAAAAAAATTCATCCTACTCCTTCCTCCCAATCTATATCAATAGAAAAATACTGAAATTCCTTCAAGCTTGAAGGTCTATGTTGAGATAAAGTTTAATAATTCAAGATGTTTTGATTTTCCACTATAGGACAAGGAATTTTTGCAATTTTTTTTAGAGATAATGGATATTTCAATATAGATTCTATTTTATATCCTCTCAAAGGTATGATAGAATAACTTGTTTTTGAAGCCCTAAAAAACGAAATTAATAACCTTGTGTTTGATAGAGTGTATGAAACACAACAACAAGTGTGTAAGTTAATATAATATCTGTATACTTTATAATATATTCACTATTTAAAATATATTATATATATTTTAACACATGAAACACTGAGTTATCTTGAAATGCACAAAAAACTAAGTTACCATACATCATACGCACCAATTACCTTCCTCTACAGATTTCATTAGAAACAAAAGTGTCATTCTTCAATGGATGGCACTATAGGTAATACCGAGTCTTACTGAGAAACATTCTGTAATTAAGACATTATTATTTAATATAATAATATCTAAATTAGTTGTTATGAATAGTATTAACTAACTTATGAAAATATATAGTTTTTAATAATATATTATTAATTCATATGTTTAAAATTAATTTGAAATTAATATAAGAACCTATTGAATATAAAAATAATATTTTTATAGAAAAAAATTTAATGTCCACACAAATGTTTTACAATAATAGATTAAATTAATAAAAATAATCGAGTGATATTAATGTAATAAATATGTTACAAATTAAATAAATTATTTTTTATATTCATCTAATATATTTGGTAAGCATAATATTAGAGCAAACCTATATATTTATTAAGGCATTTTTACGACCTTTTAATGGTGAACTTATTTTAAATATTAATTTTTTCAATTTTATTATTTTAATTTGATAAAATAAAAATTATTTTTAATTTATAATGTTAAAATTATCTTTTGATAAATTTTTTGGGGTTTTCTGAGAAACAACATTTTTTAGTGAATAGTGAAAAATACTGCGTTATTTTGTTAAAAACTATCTATTTGTTTGATAAATTATTAATGTTAAATTATATTACAAATTTGTTTTAAAATAATATTAGATAAATTTTATATATAATAATAAAATTTAGTTCATTATAATCAATTTACCTTTTTAAATTGAATATAAAAATGTAACAATCTTTTGACCATTTTTCTAATAAACCAGTTAATCCGTCTATCTACAAGATTAGCATTAATACTAATTTTTTAGATTATGTGATTTTAGTTTTGAAAATCCTACATACAAAATTTTAATAAAGATAATATTTTTTATAATAATATCAACTTATTTTTTGAAAAAAATGATTATTAAAAGTGATTAAGATGTAATTTGGATTAAAAATGGACTAAAACCCTATGTTTTAGGGAACAAATGACCTATCCACTTTTATAACACTAATTGTTTAGAAATATTTCTGAATTCACCTTCCATTATTGTGTTTTTTGAGTTTTATATGGATTATATTAGGTAAGAACATGTGCACACCTAACTTCTTTTCCATAATACCAAGTGAGTCCCTTTCCTTCCCTATAAAAGTCCACCACATCTACCCATTCCTAACACCTCTACAACTTCTTAACATCGGAAAAGATCTTCCCAAATGTCCTACCAACATACATAACCTCTAAATATAATCTTTCATTTTTTAGAATACCTTTCATGGATTTATTTTGGTTTAAACCAAAATAATTTACCCGATTAAAAGATAATATCTTTTCTCAATCTCTATAATTTCATTTACAATCTCCAAACCCTAAAATATTATTAATATATTTATGTATAACAAAACCATTATAATAAATATAATATGATGTTTTTATTCTTATATTTATACCTAAAATCACACACACTATCATCTAATGGTAAACGAACATAATATTTCTATGTACGGTGGACTACTACCTCACGAAACAATGATTGTTAATTTTTTCTCTACCGCCTCTCACGGTGTCCATTATGATGGAAACTAAATTTATATATCATATATATGTTTTTTTATTGTTTTATTATTCTATAATATTTATTTACAACATAAATTTGTGATTTCGAAGTTGTGTGAATATGATAATCTCGTTTGAGGAAGTGTGGACTACCACACCGTCGAAGCAATGTGATTCGTTCTCAAGATACCTAGAATATATAAATTAATTTTCATGATTTAACATAAGTGACATAAAAAACATAAATAATATATTCATGAAATAATTAAATTTATGGATATATATATCTATATCACTTTCTTTATTATCCCTTCACTCACATTAAAAGAGATAACATCATTCATGGACGTTCGAACTACTTGATCCTCGACATGATGTGATTACTTTAACATAATATAATTATATTTATTTGTATTTATGATTAAATAATATTATATTTAATATATAATTATCATTCTTTAAATATTTGAGTTACTTACATTCTTTTCACAATGGTCATTTAAAAATTGGAATGTTACTAATGCATACGAACGACCTATCATCTCCATGATTGTAACATATTCTTGTTTTCATAACAATATTTAATGATTGATTTTAAAATTAAAATGAATGTAAAATATGATAATTATTTCATGGAAATTATTTTGGAGATGTTATATAATGAACCCTATGACCATAGTTGACCAATAATAGTTGTTTTGACATATAAACTGAATTTGGTCAAAAACACCAAATGTAAACTTAATTGTTTGAGTAATTGTACAAAATAAGGTAATAACTGAAATAAAAGTAATTATAAAAAAGGTTCTAATTCAAGTAAAAAATTTACAGAAGTTTTTTATATTGGAATTTAAAGGATGTTCACCCGAAAGTAAACACAAGGTAAAGAATTCTTGTCACACTTTTCATTCCACAAGGGATAATTTTTTGTTGTTCATATAATTTATTATATATATAGTGTAAATACTGACAAATTGACATATAATATCATGAAACCTATTATATTCATGGTATTTAGATGTTTCATTTGATTATTATCACTATTGGGTCTTTTGGTTCACATTTAAAGGATTTCATCTCAATTTCATTTCATTGAGGCACATTATATTATTATGAACCCGGTTTCATTTATATGGTGTATAAATTGCCATTAAAATTATGTATAATGAATTAATTTTCCATCATGAAATTTAATACTTTTATTTAAAAATATTATTTCATGAGGATTATGATTTAAAAATATTTCAAAGTGGTATGGGAAACTTTGGATTATTTATAGATTATTTTCCTCAAGACTCATCCTAATGATCTTCCAATGTAATTTCCATTCGAGGAAATTATATAACCATTTTTCAATAATAAATTTCATTATTATCAGTTTATTAATTACCATTTTAATTAATAGTACAATTTTTCTACTCTACGGTACATAATTTGTTTTAGAAAATGTTTTTAAGAAAAACATGACATTATTTATCTCTTTACTAGGAGATCTTGTTTGCTTCTAAAAACAATGCTTTATTAAAATGGTTTTAAATTTATTTTTAAAATGATTTGATAAAGACACTTTTACCCTATTTTCTTTTACCAATCTCTTAGAAAGAATCTTCTTGTCTGTTTCTAAACAAGGCATTTTATAGCATTTTTTCGTACAGAAGGAATAATCTTTTTATACCATAAAAAATGTATGGATTTATCCACTATTATTTCATTGAAGCCACCTTCTCATTTTTAAAAGGATTATATTTAACAAAAATGTTTTTAAAAGGAGTTTTCAATGAAAAATATTTTCAAATGTTTTTTCAAATGTATAGGATATTTTCCTCAAGAATATTTCTAAATTTAATATTTTATTTCATTAATGAAAACAACACTCTATTTACCCCACATGGGTTTGTTGTATTAATACCATCCTATTCTTCATCGGGATGGTTTGTTATTTATTTAGACAAGGATAGTATTCACATTCACATCATTGATTTTTTTTCCCTTGAAATATTCAATCTCATATGAATATTGAACGTTGAATTTTCCCTAAATTATCTATTTCATTTTTCAGGGATATAACTATTTCCTAAATCGTATACCATTTTATATGTGATGTCTACTTTGGAATTTATTTGATTATTTAGGGAAATATTGATATTTTTGTGTCCTTTATTTAGTATAGATATTTAATAAGAAATATAGTTTATTTTGATTTTTCAATATGAATAATGCTTGTAAATGAAATGACGGGTGGATCCAAGACTTTATATACCTCCTCGATGCATCGATAGGTTCTCATGAGAAAATCCAGTTGTGCAAATTAAATGGAGGTTAGATCCATAGTTTTAAACTATTCATAGGATAGAACATAACAGTATAGGTCCTCATTTTCCTTATACATGATGTACATTATGAAATAATTTCCATTATAGTAGTTTTAGATATTATTAATCCATAGTATTTTTCATCGACATGTATATAGAAACATTTAATTTGAGTTCATTTGACTAATGGAAATTGTCTTAGTTTTATAAATTTCCGTATTTATTTTTCATTATCTATTTATTTGAATGGAATGTGTTTCTTGTTATTACCTTTCCATATTAATTATGTACTTTCATTTAGTTTATTGATTACACAACATGTGTGTTCAGTTATTTACCTTACCATATTGACTATTCACAATGATTCATTATTGCTTCCACTATATTTTTCCCTTACAGAGAATTTTAGATCACCCCTATTGTGTTTCTTTCACCATGAATTCAAGTAGCGTACATTAATGATATTTAAGAATATACACATTAGAATAGAGTTATTCTCGAAGATGTTTTTTTATTTTTCTAGAAGAAGAAAAAAAATATGTTGTAATCAGTGTATTAATTTTTATTACAAGACTCATTTATGTATACAGTATACCTAGACTACTAAAATGATCAGTCTTTCAGTGACTTATTACTTGTAATCATGCCAGTATAATTGATAGTTGGCCTTGGATCATTGCTATCTTGAGATAGGTTTCTAAAGCTGTTATCAAAGGATATTTTGTATCAACCTTAGGAACTAGATTTAGGAAAACCTAGAATAGAAAACATAACCCTATGGTATAATTTGAATAAGTATAGATGAAAACCCTATAATTTTGGTATATTATAGATTATGTGGGTCTTACTAGAAATACATCCCTATCTAGATACTATAAGTGGATGTGGTTCTAGAAAAAATGTACCTAAGAGTAATAACTCTGACTAGTTGTTCTGGGATTGACTTGGGGTAACTTGATTCACAATAATGGGCCTTACTGCACAACTAGTTTCACACTCCCAAGGTATATTCATAGGGTAATCTAATTTTTCTTTACAAACCATTATGAAATATTTTGATACATAATATGTAACCTAGGTTAAACATAAGGATATTTTGAATGAAGATAAGGTGTCATTATTTAGAAATCTAACTAATGATATTATAGATAAAAGCTAGACAAAGGAAGGGCCTATGTGGAAATAAAATGGATGGGGTATTTATGTATTGAGGTTGTATTGAAAAATATATTTAAAATGATATTTATAGATTAACCTAATTTCAATAATTTCCATCATATATATATTTGGAAATTATATTTATTGGAATTTAGAAAATGAAATCCTATAAGATGGGTGAGAACCAATAAAATCTAGAAAGGTCATTGGAATTGAAACCATGAGTAAAGGAATATCAGAGTTTCATTCCAACCACTAACCTACATAATTTCCTTATTAATTTTTCATTGTTTTTAGTTAATAAAGTTGTGGAATAAATGTTAATAATGTACTAGTACTATCACTTCTTAGGATTATAAATTAATCTATTAACCATAATTATTTTAGGAGATAGTTAAAGACAAATAGAATGACTTTTCACACTTTTATAGGCCTTATTATCCTTTAATAGTTTATTTTAGTTCTTAAGACATAAAAAATTTATTATTGGTAAATATATTTTTGAGAGTAAATGGATGAATTATAATTTTATGGAAGAACAACCAAAATTTAGGATTTTTCATATGATATTGAAACCTATACTATAAGAATATTTTGATATATTCTTGAATTACCCAAAATTAGTAAAATGACTTAGAATGATTTTTTTCCAAATACCTAATTTTTTTTGAACTTATGGACTTATAAATCATCATATATTTATGGCTTTGAGGCCCTTAACATTCCATTGATAATTTAATTGTTTTTGATTTGTGATCTCATTCACTCCCTATAAATATTCACATTTTCCCAGAAAACACATATATCATATTTCCACTAAAGTTATCAAAATTAGATACGTAGTTACATGGTATTCCATGTGACCTTAGTAGTTCCCATTCAGTCATTAGTAGAGGATTATTTATGAACCATTCTCATGATGTGAAATTTCAAACATAAGAAGTTTCAATCAATCTATCACGATGATCGATTTTAAATTTCAATAACTCAACTTAAATATGGTGGGAAGAATGTGATTCCTGAAAAAGATTAATTATAAATCAGGTGTTCGATAGCATGTATGACACATGACAATAACAATGTATTGTAATATAATATCCATATAATATATTTACAATTCAAAATATATTCTATATATTTAAATTCACAAAACACTAAGTTAGCTTGAAATTCACACCACATTGAGTTAGCATACAACATACAGAACAACGACATTCCTCTATATCTTGTTTTACACACAAAATCATCCTTTTTTCATGGCATGTGCTATTCATAATAAAGAGTCTTTCATAGAGACAATCTATAATTAAAATATTTTTATTTAATATATTAATATATAAAATATCCATTATGAATAACATTAACTAATTTATGAAACTATATGGTTTATAAAAATATATGATTAATTCATAGGTTAAAAATTAATTATAAAATAATATAAGAACCCATTAAATATAAAAATAATATTTTTATAGGAATCTGTTTTTATGTTCACAAAGCTATTTTACCCTAATATATTAAATTAATTACATTCATTGAGTTATAATAATGTAATAAATATGTTACATATTGAATAAATTATTTTTTATATTCATCCAATATATTTGGTAATTATAAGATATGAGAAAACCCAATATATCACATAAAAACCTATATTTTTATTAAGCCATTTTTACAACCTTTTAATAGAGAACCTATTTTAAATCTTAATTTTGAAACTTTCATGAATTTATTTTTTTAAAATAAAAAATATTTTTGAATTTATAATGTAAAAATTATCTTAGGATTAATTTTTGGGATTTTTCTAGGAAACATCATTTTGAAGGAATAATGAAAAATACTGCATTTTAATTAAAAAATTCCATTTCATTTAAATAATTATTAATGTTAAATAATATTATAAATATGTTTTAAAGTAAAATTGGATCAATTATAAATATATTAATAAAATTTAGTTCATTATAATCAATTTAATTTTTTCAATTGAAAATAAAAACATAACAATTTTTGATTATTTTTCTACTAAAACCAATTAGTCTGTCTATCTATAAGATTAGAATTAATTATAATTTCTTCATTTCTATAGATTGAATTTTGAAAATAAGACACACACCATTTAATCATGATAATATTTTTTTATAATAAGATCAAATTTATTTTTGAAAAAAATTATCAGTGAATGCGATTAAAATTAATTACAGTGATTAAGGTGTAATTAGGCTTAAAAAGGACTAAAACCCTATGTTTAATGGCCCAAATGACCTAGCTATTTATCCAAAACTCATTTTATAAAAATATTTAGGAATTAAACTTTCATTAATGAGTTTGGGTGGTTTTTTATGACTTATAGTAGGTAAGAACAAGTGAACACATAACTTCTTTTCAAGAATACCATGTGAGTCCTTTTCCATCCCTATAAAAGGCCACAACATCTACCCATTCCTGACACCACTCCAACCTCTTATGATCAGCCAATATCTGCCAAAATGGCCTCCAAAATTCCTTACCCTAGAAATAAAATCCTCTATTTTGGAATAATACCAATCATGGATGCCTTTTATATAATCATAAACAAGTTACCTGATTAAAAGGTAATGTATTTTCTCAATCTCTCTAGCTTTGTTTCCATTCTACAACCCCTAAAATATCCTTATTCATTTATTTTATAAAAAAATAGTATCCTAAATATACTATGATGTTGTTATTATAATATTTATACATAAACTTAAACACACCACCATCTAATGGGTAATAAACTTAATGTTTCTGTGTATGACGAACTACTGCCTCACGAAACGATGATTGTTCAATTTTTCCCTACCACCTCTCATTGTTGACATTATAAGGGAAACTCTATTTATATATGATATATATGTTATTAATAATGATTTATTCTTATATAATTTTTTATAACATACCTTTATGCTTTCCATGTTGTGTGAATATGATAATCTTGTTTGAGGAAGTGTGGACTACCGCCCCTCAATGAAATGTGATTCGTTTTCACAATACCTATAATGTATATATTAATGGTCATAATTTAAAATAAGTGTTTTAATAAATAAGTAATTTATTCATGAAATAATTATATTTCTGGATTTATATAGATTCATATCATTTCTTTATTACCCCTTCACTCACTTTTAAATAGATAACGTCGTTCGTGGACTGTTGGACTACCTGCTCCTTGACATTATGTTATTCCTTTTACACCACATAATTCTTCATATAAGTTTATATGATTAAATAATATTATATTTATTATATAATAATAATTATAGATATATTTTATTTAGTTACCTTCTTTCCATAATGATCATTTAAAAATGAGAACGTTACTCATGCGTACGCACGACCTACCATCTCTATTATTGTATCATATTCTCATTTTCATAACCATATTTAATTATTGATTTAAAAATTATAATTTATGTAAAAAATATTATAATTATTTCATTATTATTATTCTGGATATTTTATATATTGAACCCTATGACCATAGTTGACCAACAATAGTTGTTTTGACACATAAACTGAATTTGGTCAAAAACACCCGACGTAAACTTAACTGTCTGAGTAGTTGTACACAATATGTTAATAATTTAAATAAAATTAATTATAAACATGAAAAATTTTATGATGTAAGTATAAAATTAACATAAGTTTATTATAAAAAAACTTAAAGTATTTTCACCCGAAAGGAAATGTAAGGTAATGAATTCTGGTCTCACTTTTCATTCTATGAGGCATAATTTGTTTTTGTGCACCAAATTTCATATATATATATATATATGGTGTACATACTTAAACACAAAAATATAATATCATGAAACCTATTATATTCATTTTATTATTATCACTTTCAGGTCATTCAGTTCATATGCAATGCATTTCATGAAAATTTCATTTCATTGAGACAAATTCTACAGTATGAACCTAGTTTATTTTATATGGTGTATAAATTGCCATTGAAATTATATATAATGAATTAAAATTCTTTCATGGTATTTAATACTTTCATTCAATATTATTCTCTCATGAGGTTTATTTTTCAAAAATGTTTCAAAGTGGTATGTGACACTTTGGAATGTTTAAAGATTATTTTTCTCAGGACTGATCCTAATGATCTTTCAACGGAATTTCCATTCGAGGAAATTATATAAAAAATGTTCAATAATATCTTTCATTATTATTTGGTTATTCATGACCATTTTCATGTATTAGTACCATTTTCCCAATCTCTGGTACACAAATTGTTTTATAAAATATTTTTAAGAAAATTTGAATTCTTTTATCACTTTAGTTGGAGAACCCATTTTATTCTAAAAATAATATTTTATTTAAATATTTTAAAAATTGATTTTAAAATTATTTGGTAAAGAAACTTTTATAGTTTTTTCCATTTACTTATATCTTAGATTAAATATTCTCTTCACTTTGAAAATTATTCATTTTATATCCTTTTATCAAAAAAAAACAAATATTATTTTTACCTAATATGACATGTATGTATATATCCAATATAATTTTATTGAAGCCTCATTCTCAATTTCAAAAGGATGATTTTGAAAAAATGTTTTTCAAAGGTATTTTCAATGAAAATATTTTCCAAATGTTTTTCAAAAGCAAAGGATACTTTCCTCAAGAATATTTTTAAAAGTTAATATTTTATTTCATCAACAACAACAACCTTCTATTTTACTCCACTTGAGTTTATTGTATTGATACCATACCTATTCTCCCTCTAGATGGTTTATTATAGATTCCTTTAAGGATCGTATTAACATTCACTTATTTGATTTATTTGTTAGTCTCCTTGAAATATTCAATCACCGATGATCATTGAACATTTAAGTATCCCTAAATTATCCATTTCATTTATCATTGATATTAATATTGCATAAACCATATACCATTTTACATATGGTGTCCACTTTAACATTTATTTGATTATTTTGGGAAATATTGAAAAAAACATGTACTCTATTATATAAATATATTTTATAAGAAAAATTATATATTCTGTTTGTTCATTATGAAGAATGATTTAAACATGAAATGACTGGTGGAGCCGAAAAATTATATAGCTCTTCCATGCATCGATATGTTCTCACAAGACAACCCAATTTCAAAAATTAAATAGAGTATAAATCTATAATTTGAAACTATTTGTAGGATAGATATTGATAGTATAGGTCCTCATGTGCCTTAGTCATGGCATACATTAAGAAATAATTTCCCTCATAGTAGTATCAGTTATTATTCATCCATGAGATTTTTCATCGACATATCTATAGATACATTTCATTTTAATACATTAATTAATGGTATTTGTTTTAGTTTCTTACATTGCCATAATTATTTTGTCTTATATTATTATTTTAATAGCATGTTTTTATAATTATTTCCTTTCAATATTTCTTATTTACATTTAATTAGTTTATTGATTACATGGCATGTGTGTTCAGTTATTCACCTTTCTATAGTTACTATTCATATTGATTCATTTTTTCTTCTACTATATTTTTCCCATACTAAGAATTTGAGATAACCCTTATTATGATTATTTTATAAGGAATCCCAAAAGCGTACTATGAATGATATGATGGAACATATTTGATGTACTATAGTTATTATCGAAGCTATTTATTTATTTGTTTAGAAGAAGAAAAAATAGCTTAGAATCTATGTATTCATTTGTAATAAAAGACGCATTTATCTATTTTGTTTACCAAATATACTAAATTTTATTGGTCCTTCAAGGCATGATTCCTTTTAAACATGCCAATTTAATTGATATTAGGAAATATCTCTAGGAAATATGGGGTTGGGTCACTTCATTGTTCTATGTTCACTCAATCAATAAATGCATTGAATAAATATCTCACGAGTGTGTTAATTTACTATTATTTAACTAATTATAAATCTAATGTGAAAGATACTCTACTATCAATTGTATGATTCTTCATCATGTTTCATTTTATATACTATTTAATCATGATTAGTCTTTATCATGTTATTATAAATTATTTATTAAAGTCAACAAAATCTAAGTTAGTAAGGTGCTCAACTTATGTTTCTATTTTTCCAAAAATAAACATAAAAACCCCCTAAAATCTATTTATCTAACAAGTGGTGTAGAATATATGTAATTTAGTTTAATTTAATATTTTATGGATCAATTCTATATAGTTTAAATCCACACAGTGATGATATTGAATAAAAAATCATTACACACATCTAGCTCATACATAAAGTGTAAATAGGAAGAAAAAAACTGTTTCCCCCTAGTTCCTTGTAAATAAGGGAAAACATACTATTAATGTTGATGTCCTATACACTAGGATTATATAGGAAAATTATTGAAATTAAAATTTTAAATAGTTATAACATATCTTATCTAGATATCATTATGTGTCTTATTATAGTAATAACTAATTCATATGTAGTTGTCAAGAATGGTGTTGAATTTTTTTAATCATCGAAAAGGATTTTGGATGGAGAGATTATATAATAGGAACTCTTTCATGGACTAAGCTCTCATGTGAGGAATCAAGTCATATGAACAAAACACTTAAAAAAGATTAATTTTTATTTATCGTGGACCACATTTTTTATAATTTAGATTAATATTATAAGTAATTGTATTACATTAAGTTTAGGATAATTAAATGAATACCAATTTAAAGATATTTAAAGTTATAAAGAATGAAATTTTTTATGAGCATATGCAACATATTTCGTGAGAAACCTTACATTAGTGAAAATAGTGATATGATCACTATCTAATGTAATAATTTAGTACATTCCATTTTAGAAGAACATGTGTACAATATATGGTCCTTTCAATTTTTTTCCATGATTTGGCTATTATTTTTAGGAATCATTAGAATTCATTATGATAATATATATTATATTTAGATGAATGACCGATGTTATAAATTATTTTTGAATTCTAAAGATACCTCAAATGGATATAATTTACAGTTTATAGTTTTAATATCATCTTCTCAATGAGTTGTTCTTATTTTTAAAGCCAAATATGGGCCTTCTCATCCTTTAATAGTTGATAACAGATATGAATTTAATTTGAGGAAAAATAAACTTCAATGGAAAATGGATTCTATACCATATACAGTCAAATATGATGTTTATCATGTAAGACCATTATGATTACCAAAAAAATTCAGGAAATAAATGAACATTATTTTTTATATGTATTCATTTTTTGATTTATATTATTCATAGTATAATAAATAATTTTTTATAAGTTTTCATTTGAAAATGAAAAGTTTTATTTTACTAAATTATATTTCCATGAACTATTTGACTTTATTTTAATGTTACATTTTTATCCTATAAAATTTATTCTATAAATAGGAATTAATTTTTAAATTAAACATATCATATATATATGTGTGAATAAATTTTTGGGATATTTCTGAAAAAATTATATTTTTTGTGAATAGTGAAAATGTTGATTTTAGAAAAATTTCACTTTTTCATTGAACATGTTATTTAAAAGTCATATTATTTAATTCATTTTTTATTAATGTAAAATATATTGATTTTATTAACACTATTCTAAATAATTCCATAGTAATAATCATTAAATTTCTTTTTTATAAGTTTATTTTTAATCTTAAAAATGAATTTTATAAAGGATATTTTTCAATATAGTTTTCATAATTATATTAAAGAATATTTTGAAAAAACTAAAATAATTTATATTGAAAAATTGATTCCATATTTTTAATTGTTAGTTATAAATTTATTAATGTGTTAAATAACTTTTTTGTTCATCATTAACAGTAACTAATGTAAAAATGTGACACCATGGTAAAGGGAAATCTGGAAAATTAACTTAACAAATTATTGACTGGGCCAGAAAATATTATATTAATTTTTATTTGATGTTGGGATTTGGGAACTTATCAACTTATATTTAAATTTATAAGGTTTCTTGAACAACTTTCAAATTATTATAAAATTAAAATATTTAAATTTTTTGAAAAAAATATGAGTGTTTCACTCCCCTCACTTATAAAAGAGGACATCATATCCTCCCTTATCTCAACATTTTGAGCACTTGAGGGCAGCCAGTCCATACCGAAAATTCTACCCCACATCCCTAAAAATTTTATAGAGTTTTGAGGATTTAAAAAATATAAATATTAGAATGATTAAGGTGTAAAATCATGAGATATATTTGGGGAGAGGATATATCTACTAACCAAACTCTGTAATGTTTTCTTTATTATTCTTCATCCTAAAAATTATATCAATCATGATAAAATATAAAAAAATTAAATATTATTATATGGTAAAATATCTATGGTTTGACCTATTTTAATCACTTTTTCATCTTATGGTTAACGAAAACATCATTGTATATATGTGTGAGCTACCACATCCAAAAAGAAATGTGTTTTGTTTTTTATC
The DNA here is from genome assembly GCA_963277665.1 of Viscum album. Lineage (NCBI taxonomy): Eukaryota > Viridiplantae > Streptophyta > Magnoliopsida > Santalales > Viscaceae > Viscum > Viscum album. Next base: position 1,828,094,898 of record OY728147.1, read on the forward strand.
ATTGAAACATATGTATGGTTAAAATGATAGAAATAAATAAATAAATATTATTTTTATGAAATAATTATTATTTTTTAATTTTTAAATATTACTTATCATCTTAAACTTTACATATGTTGGAAATTGACAACATCGCTCGTGTATATGTTTGGAATACCACCTCTACGATCTGATGTTTTTCCTTTTTCATTTTCACATTTTGAGGATGGTAATAATGATTGAATTAGTTATTAAATATGAAATTTATAACAAATTTATTATTTTTTAAAATGTAAAATAGTATCTAATGTAAATATTTTGGACCCTTCATAAAAATAGAAACATTATTCATGAATATGTACGGACAACCATCTCAATGAAATGATGTGGTTCATTTTTAATGTCTTTCTTACTTTTTTTTGGTTTAAAAAGTGTATATAATTTATATGTATAATAAATAGAATAATTTTTGTTCTATTTATGAAATTTAAATATAACCATTTTGATCACAGTAAACACACCATTGTGTATTTGAGGTTATAAAAAAAATTACTCCAAAATATCAAACATGAACATAAAATTTTTAACAATTAAATAAAATATATTAATAAATTAATTTAAAGACTAATAATAACTAATGGAAATTTTAAAAGATTTTTATTCAATTATGGAACTAAATTTATTTTTTTAATTTTTGAGTTATAGAATTTATGAATCTTGAAAAGTCATAATATACAGGTGTTTAATTTTATAGACTGTTTTAAATTATTTTTAACTCATTCTTATCCATAACCAATTTCTAAGATATGTGCCAGGAATAATTTTTTTCATCAAAGGCTATGAATGTTTATTTTTTTTATTTTCCATTCTGTATAATGGTTTAAAAAACAATGATTTTAATGATTTATACACTACTGAAAAATACCCTATACCAACGGTTTAGAACTATTGGTATAGGCCTCCAAACCGTTGGTATAGCCTATACCAATGGTTTGGAGCACTGTTGCCAAGTAAGATGTGAGGATAGGTCTATACCAATGGTTTTGGGAAAATTGTTGGTATAAGTAATATGAAAATCTATACCAACGGTTCCATAAAACCGTTGGTATATGTTATTCAAAAAATAATCATCCATTTCATTTTGATCCCAACACCTTCCGTTTGTGATTGAATGACCTATCCACTAACCTAACTTACTATGGTGAATATAATTTCATAAATATATATATGAATTATCATAAGTGTTTTAAATTTTGATTTATTTAATTTCCTTTGTATGGAGATTCCATTAAAAATATTTGTACTCATACAAACGGTTCTCAAAATAGTTGGTATAGACCTATACCAATGGTTTTGAGAACCGTTGGTATACATTCTTTGATTTTGGGACCTATACCAATTGTTTTGGAAAACACTTTGGTATAGGGTCTCTATAATGGACCTATACCAACAGTTTTGGCCAAACCATTGGTATAGGTCCAAATAAGTGACTTATACCAACGGTTTGTCCAAAACAATTGGTATAGATCATATTTCTAGTAGTGATATAAGGGTAAATTCCCACTTTATTATAAATGTATGAAAAAACTAGTTTTTAATATATACTTTTTGACCAATTTTTCACATTTCCAGATAAAATATTCACTCTCAATCATCCTTTAAAATTTTCCAATGCTATTTAAAATAACATTTTTTACCAATATTTTAGGCATTTTTAATTTTAGAAACTTTTTTGAAGGAAACATAAAATTTTACCCTTTAATATGAAATAACTAAATGTTTTATTCTTATGGGTTTAAATGGGGGTTTAAAGGGTTTATGATATAAATTCACTACTACAAAAAATGGGCAAGGCAACCGCCACCTTATATCAGTGGTAAGAAAAACCCGCTAATAATGAAACCTTGTATCAACGCTAAAATTTTAGTGCTGATACTGGAAATCTTTATCAACGATTTTCTAGCACAGATAAAGGGATTAATTATCAGCACTAGAAAAGTGATGATAAAGAAGCCGTATATTAGAGCTAAAATTGTAGTCCTGATACATGGAATATTTATAAGTTCTTTTCTAGAGCTGATAAAGAATCCCCTTTATCAGCGCTAGAAAAGCACTGATAAAGATTCTCAGTATCAGCGCTGAAATTTTAGCACCGATACAGAGTAACCATTATCAGTGCTAAAAAAGCGTTGATAAAGAGACCCATTATCGGTGCTAGAAAAGTGATGATAAATAAGGCTTGTATCAACACTAAAATGTTAGCGCTCATATAGGAAGGATTTATGAGTACATTTTTAGCACTGATAAAGGCTACCATTATTAGCGCTAAAATTTTATCTCTGATAAAAGGTAGCCTTTATCAACGCTTTTTAGAAATTATAAAACTGTATTCCCATATTTTATAAAATCAGTCACCCAGTTTCTTCGTTTTATCACGACCTAAATCTCTCGCAGTACTATAACCCTATGACTCCCTTTCTCCACCCCCGATCTTCGCGTTCCCAGACATCCACCGCCCCCGATCCTCGTGTTGCCGGACCTATGCCACCCCTGATCTTCGCATTGCCAGACCTCCACTGCTAGCCCTTCTCCTAATCCTCCCCCTTGAACCCCTTAGGCGGATCCTCCTCCCCGCAAACCCCACTTCTCCTCTTCTTCACTCGACCCTACTCCCCGCGAACCCTACTCCCCAATTTCTCTTCGGTTGGTGGCTCCTCCCGTGCACATCCTCTCGTGCACCTCCACCTCTAGAATTTTCTAAGTATGTGGTAAGTGATTCAATGCTTTCACATTATTAGATGATTTTGATATACTTTCTTAGTTTCATAAATGTTTTCTATGGATTACTTTTTTGGTGAGAAATATGTCTTGGAAAGGTTTTGAGATCTACATGTGAAGATTTTTTTTTCAAAATGAATGTTTTTATGTATCATGTTTTCTTGGTTGAGGTGTTTCTTAAATATATTTTATGTCTTTTGTGAAAGGTGTGAAATAAAATGAGTTTTCAAATATAATTAGTGGTTTGAATGTGTTGAATGTATATTTTATAAGAGAAATTCATTTTTGTTGCATGTTGTATTTTTTTTGAACCTGATATGTGTCTTTTAATTGTGAATGTTATTAGAAACTTGTTATAAAATGGATTTCATGTGCGTATGAATTTGAAAGGGGATTTTTCATGGAAATGGTTGGATTCCATCTGTGTTCTTCTTGTTGTGTTTCCAAATGTGTTTCATAAATTTTGAAAGTGGTGTGAAATGTGTTTCTAAATGGTTTTAGTGTGCATATTAAATGTAAAGTGGATTTTTGTGTAAAATAGTGGTTTTGGTGTGAGATTTTGATCATTGGATCCATGTGAAAATGTGAAAATATGAAAGTGGTGTTATCCTTCTATGCTTATGATGCTTGGAATGTGTCTGTGAAAGTGGTGATATAGTTATAGTTAAGCTAAATTAGGTCTTAGATTACAAATACTCCAAGAAATTGTTTACAGAGCAATTATATCTAGATTCGATGGTATTGTGTAAGTCCATGGTGTTTCTCAACCTCATATAAGGTTATTAGAAATTTAATCAATATACTAATAATTTTGATAAACTTGTTCAGTTTTCACTTGAAGTGGTGTCAAACAAGAATCTTAAGTCTCAGAGGTTTTATATGGGTCTTCGATCAGATATCAAATATCAAGTATTTATGATAAAATTTACCTATAATTTTGATGTTCTATATATGTATGTGATGGAAGAAATTGGCATGACTATTATTTCAGGGTTAACCAGAGTAACTTATATTCCTAGTGGTCGTTTTAGCGGTTCCTATAAGTTGAATATAATGTAGAATGAGCCTCATATTGAAAATAGTGGTGGTGATATTTTATAGAAAACTTCCTCCAGATCATCTGTAGTGTCTAGTAAAGGCCAAATTAATTTTTCCAATGTGGAAATTTTGATAACTCAAAGCATTATTGCCTGGAAGCATTGAATATTATCATCACGTACAGACATTATACCCACTCGAAGAGGGTTTTACATGTTTTTACTACCCTATGTAGTAGAATGGAATCATAAATATTGAGAGGTACCGAATCATAGTAATATTATTCCACAACAATGGGATCCTAGAAACATGTATTTGGAATGAAACAACATCATGCAGTGTATTAATATACAGTAGGAACTGATGTGGGTCATGCGATAGTGAGAGGCACCATTTCCATTTCTTTGTCTTTAGTTTATGTTTTGTTTGAAATTGGTTCCCATCATTGTTTCATAACAAACCACATTATTGAACTATTTAAACTTATAATAGATCTCATGGGTTATGTGCTAGAGATTTTAACATCTCCCTGGATAAAGAGGGAGTAAGGTCTCTCATTCCCCTCTCATGCTTTCTTTTATCAGAGATTTAAATCATATGATATTTTTTGGTTCTTAAAATGATTCCCCTATATGTTATTCTAAGAATGAACTGACTAGTTTCTAATAAATATTGGATTTACTGTTACCATCGGTGGGTGTCCTTCACTCTCCCCAATGGGGAATTCCATGTTTTCCATAGAGAATCAGACCTGAGGTCTAGTTGAGCTAGACCATTTCTTCCAGAGTTGAGTGGGATGATATCCTTTTATGCTATTGAACTGGAGTAGGAAGCCTATTATTGTGAACTTCCCCTAGTATATATTTAATTTCCAAAAGTGTTTATTTTAGTCTATTTTGGTCTACCAATGGAGAGGGATGTGGATTTCTCTATCAACATGGTGATGGGTACAAAACCAATATCTATTCTATATTACCATATAGAACTAGTTAAATTAGAGGAACTAAATAATTAGTGGGATGAATTGGTTTCCAAATTCTTTATTTAGCCTAGCGTGTTTCCTTGGTAAGAACTGGTGCTTTTCACCAAGAAGGTCTTTGGAACCCTTCACTTGTGTGTTGATTACCAGAATCTCAATCAGGATATGATCAATAAAAGGTATCTGTTGACCTATATTTATGATTTATTAGATCTTCTAAAGGGGGAGTGGTTCTCTAAGATTGGTACATAGATTGGTTAACACCATCTTAGGATTAAGGAGTTTGAGATTTATATGTGACTATATACTTATTATATTTTCTTATTATTTATTACACACCACCACCTGAGTCAAGTAACATGATTGAAATCTATATGGTTACTTTGGTCTTGATGTGGATATGGTTTTTTATGTCTTTGTGACATGTGTATGTGTGTGTATATGGGTATTTAGGCATGATGATATTGAATGTAGTACAGAGACCTAGGAGTAGTAGATGTATTATTCTTGATTATTCTTGTCTTTGGACTAGGGTGATTTGAGGAAACTATAATAAATCTAATGAAATTATATTTAATGAATTTCATTTTGTAGAGATTATGAGAATCTTTTTCTTAAATTATAGAGATGGAAACTAGTTTTCATCCATAAGTATTTTAGGTTGGTGAGGTATAAAAGGATGGACAAGTTGACCATAGAAGGGATGACCTCATAGAAGAGGGTGAGCCATAGAGGATGATGCCATGTGAGTTTTACCATCTATGACAAAAGTGATTATCCCCGCGAACCCATTTGTGTTTGGAAACTGTGTTGATTTTGATGGGGGGTCTATCCTGTTTCTGTTTATTTCCAAATCTTTATTGGAAGTGGTTAGGCTATATTAATCTCTATTTTTATAAGTAAGTGTTTCTCTTATACTGTATTAGTATGTATTGTTTTGTATACTTGAACCATAAATACTAATATTTGAGATTCAAATAGGATGGAGATGAATAAAGATTGGATGGATGCTAATCATTTGACAATAGAGTATGAGAATGGAGTGAAAGAGTTCATCATGTTTGAAAAGGATCACACAAAGGCTCCTTCTCAAATATTTTGTCCATGTTTATGTTGTTTTTATTATATATTACTTACTCTAGATGAGTTGGAAGAACATTTGATATGTCACGGAATAGATCATATTTATAAATGTTGGAATAAACATGGAGAAGAAGATAATATAGCTACTAGATAGGATAAAACTGCATTTTATGGATCATCAGATATGAATACAAATATGGATAATGAATAATGTTGTATAGAGGATGTGATTACAGATGTCAATGATGATGAAGATCGTATTGAGGAAATGAAAAAGACAATTGAAGATGAAATACATGATTTCCCAAAATTGTTTGAGATGTTAAAGAGTTGTGAGAAGATGCCATTGTATACTGGTTGCACTAAATATACCGCATTGTCAGCTGTATTGAAGTTGTATAAATTGAAAGCAAGTAACAGATGGAGTGATGTTAGTTTTATGGAACTACTTGCTCTCTTGAATGACATGATCCCGAAAGATAATGAGCTTCCAAGCCGGACATATGAAGCTAAACAAATGCTACACTCAATGGGTATGATTTCTGAAAGAATACATGCATGCTCGAAAGACTGTATATTGTTTCACAAGGAGAAAAAATCACTTACAAAAATCCCAAAGTGTGGTTCTTCTCGATACAAGAAAGATGAATCCAATCCTATGAATGTTATATGGTAGTTTCCAATCATTCCATGGTTTAGGCGTCTATATGGAAGTGAAGAAACTACAAGATAATTGTCATGACATTCAAATAAAAGAACTAAAGATGGGAAATTACATCATCCAACTGATTCTACTCAATGAAAGAATATTTATCATGAGTATACTAAATTTGGAAAAGATCTGAGAAACCTTCGTCTTAAGTTATCTACAAATGGAGTGAATCATTTTGGTTTTCAAACCAGCACCCATAGTACATGGCCTGTTATGTTGGTAAATTATAACTTTCCACCCTGGTTATACATGAAGCAGAAATTCATCATGTTGTCTATGATTATTGCAGGACCAAAACAACCAGGTAACTATATTGATGTTTATATGGCTCCTTTGATTGAGTATTTTAAGTTATTATGGGATTGAAGTGTTATGTTGTATGATACTTATAAAAGTGAATATTTCACGTTGAGAGTGATGTTGTGTGGGACAATAAATGATTTCCCTACTTATGGAAATTTGATAGGCTATATCATTAAAGGAACTCAAGGGTGTCCCATGTGAGAAGAATATACAAGATCAATTAGGTTGAAACATTCATCGAAATATGCGTTTCTAGGAAATCATAGATTTCTACCTCGTCGACATAGGTAACGATCTTGGACGACGTCATTAAATGGAATTTCAGAAAAATGTGCAAAACTGTCTCCACTAATAAGTGATCAACTGTTTAAAAAAGTAAAATATGTGAACACTATTTTTGGTAAACCTTTTTCAAAAAACCTTATGAAAATCGGTTGGAAAAAGAGATCAGTTTTTTTCAATTACCATACTAGAATTGTTTATACGTCAGACATTTTCTTCATGTGATGCATGTGGAAAAAATATATTTGACAGTGTTATCGGAACGATGCTAAATGCCCCTGAAAAAAAAAGAATGAAATTAAGGCAAGTTTGGGCATGGTAAACATGGGAATAGGAGAAGAGTTGGCTCCCGTGAAGGGTGAAAATCAAAGGTTTCTTCTTCCAGATGCTTATACTCTTTCTAGGGAGGAGAGATATTAGTTTTGAAACTTCTTCAATGATGTAAAGGTTCCATAGGGGTATTCATCAAATATAAAGAACATTGTGTCAATGAATGATTTGAAGTTAAAAGGTTTGAAATCACATGACTGGAATGTTTTGATGCAAGATCTAATTCCTATAGATTTACACTCTATTTTTTCCAGGAATTTTCTTCATATGTTTACCAAATTTTGTTTCTTTTCAAAGCTATATGTAGAAAAGTTTTATACCCAGTGAAATTTATAGCTATGGAAAAAGAAATTGTCATCATATTATGTGAATTATAAATGTTATTCCTTCCAACATTCTTTGATATGATGGTTCATTTTATGATTCACTTAGTGAGAGAGTTTCAACATTGTGGTCCTATGCACTATAGATGGATTTATCCTGTTGAACGGTATTTAAATATTTTGAAAGGGTATGTCAAAAATAGAAGTTGGCCAGAGGGTTGTATAGTGGAGCGATATATTGTTGAGGAAGCCATTGAATTTTGTATCGAATACCTATCTGATGTGGAAAGCATTGGTCTCCCAAAATCTCGTCACACTGGATGCATTGAGGGTGAAGTAATTTCTAGAAGAGATGTTGTGACAATCGGTATTACAGACCGGGAGTAGGCCCACCTTTATGTTTTGCATAATTTTTGGGAGGTTTCTCCATATATTGAAACTCACAATGAAATTATTAGGATGTTTACTCCATCAATGGATGAAAAGTTGTTATCAAATAGACATAATAACCAGTTTATAGGATGGATTCAAGACCATATTTTTAAGAAGTTGGATGAAAATACGAATTCAATTTCAGAACGACTTCGATGGCTAGCCACCAGACTAAGTGTGTATGTATTATCTTACAGTGGTTATGTAATTAATGGTTATAAATTTTATACAGATGAACATGATGAAGATAGTACCATGAAAAATAGTGGAGTTACACTAGTGGCTGAAGCAATGCATGTTTCTGTTAGTAAGGATAGAAATCCAATTTATGAAAATATGTCATACTTTGGAATTATCAATCTAATATGGTAGTTGGATTATATGACATTCCAATTGCCCATTTTTCAATGAAAATGGGTTGATAACAATAGTGGTGTTAAAATAGATGAATGGGGATTTGTGAAAGATGATTTTAGTAAAGAAGGTTACAAATATGAATAGTTTATAATGGCATCACAAGCGGTACATGTTTTTTTATGTTCCATATCCCACAAACCGAAAGTGGTCGATTGTTCTGTTATCGTCCAAAACTACTAAAGGGTCCAATGAAAATTCAGTTGAAGGCAATCCATTCAGTGGTACGTCACAATCATTTCTTAGCAGTCCCAATGTAGATGATGTTTTTTATGTTAGAGGAGACAATAATAAAGGGATTTGGATAATCGATAGAGGTGTCAAATCCCTTCAGCCTTTGAAAAAAAGAAAGTGAGTTCAATAAACATGTTATATATTTTTTGTAATATAGATCTTGTTATCTCATGTTATTATCTTATCATTACTAAATTTATGTAATCTAAATTAACTATTCAACCACTTCTGCAGATAATGACTTCTGCAAATTATGGTTCTCTTAACCTTGAGGCAGAACATGTCTCTCAACATACTGCTGTTGCGACTGCTGCTGCTTCTGCTGTGGTTGCTCACAGTGCAGAGAAACAACAAGTTTCTGAACCTCTTTTTGGTCCTAGTGTTGAGGTCCAAGAACCATCAGCACATGATGTTTATACCATTTTATATGAACATTTAGATGATGTTTATATCGATGAAATGGTCAGGAATTAAGGACCGACATCGCAGAAAACACAGGTCCGTCTTAGTTTGACGGTGTTATCCAAAGTTCTTAATGCGAAAATAAAAGGCATACAATTTGATGTTGGATGGAATGCACGAGGCCAACGTATGAATCCCATCAATGAAATGTTTAGTAGTTACATTGTAGTTGTCACTCGGAAACGCATACCGATTGACATAGATTGATGGAACCATGTTGTGTCGAGGCTGAAGGATATTATCTGGGAAGAAATTACTAAATGATTATTAATTTATTTCATTAATTTAATAGCAAATAAAATAATGAAACAATGACTTACTCTTCTCAATCTCTTGAAGAGTACATTTATAGTAGATGATTCACACAATAATTATGTACTAAGGCTTGCAGGAAGGATTCATCTAGGTTTTCACACTATTTTAACAAGATGTCACCTGAAAGATTCCAAAGGTAAAATAAAACCGCACCCACCCATTTTATGTGCTCACCTGATATCCCAAGAAGCATGAGATGCATTTATTGGCCATCATGGGGATGAGAAGTTTCAGGTACTTTATGGGTGATAATATGTTGTTTGAGCATACATGTATTCATCACTTTGATTTTGAATATTTCATTCATGAAAAAACAACTCTGTACTGAAAATAAGGAACATGCATCCAAACCAACATACCCCTATCTTAATGTAAGGATGGGGTACGCTTCACTAGAAAAGAAAATGGTACATATTTTAAATTTACAATAATATTGTTAGGTTCCAATAAAAAACATCATAATTATCATTCTACGTTTATATGTAGATTGATGAGTCTAAAAGCATAGAAACTTCCATCCCACGTCATGTGCTATGGAAGGAGGCACATGTGAATAAGGGAAGTTAGTAGATGAGAACACACATAAAATGTGGCAAATTTTTGTAAGTATGAAACGACGATAAAAATATTTGTTTTAAATTGATATTACATAAAAATAATTAGTTATTTTCCTATATCTGACAGTCACAGGAATCAGTTACTCCTGTAGCAGATTCGGACCTATTATTGACAACTTTGAAGCAACCGGAACAATACGGTCATGTCAGAGGTACGGGGTTTGGGGTGACACCCCGAGTATATTTTGAGAAGAAAAACGGATGATAAAGATGAAAAATTGAAACAAATGAATGAAAGACTAGTAACCCTTGAAGAATGATTGCGATGGAAGGGAGAGTTGCTATAAACTTTTATGGGTGGGAAGCAAGGAGAAGACACAACTCAGGAACAACCAGCGTGTGAAGATCCCACCCCACCTCCCACTTTCTTTGAGGCGATCCATTCCCCTCAAAGAGCGGTCTTAGCCATGGTAATCAATATTCTAATATTTTTTCTCATGAAATGTGAATCAGACAAACACTGATACTTTTCCTGGACAGATCTTCTATAGGGTGATAATGATTGTGATTTATATGTGTCAACACCCACCTATCACCTTGTAGCAAGGGCTACAGTGTTCAACATCCCAGATGAGAGGCTGTATAATATACCACTTCTGAAAGATCATCTGAATGTGACGATTACTGTAGCTCATGAGCCAAATGCAGAGCTACCTATTCCAATTGATGACTATGATATTCATAAGGACGAAAAGGATATTGGGGCATTCATTGCATGGCTGTCACAACTTGTAAGAGTACATGTGGACACAGAGGTATTTATTTCCTTTTTTTTCAAGATAAACCTTTAACAATTAATGAAAAAGGGCCTGAACCAATGAATGTTATTATAGACAAAGAAAGGGAAGTTGGTGACAAAGGTTATCTCAAAACCCTATAAAGGATCAACCAACTGATCCTAAGGAGCTACTGAAAGCATAGTAACACCACATGTTCTCTATCCACATTTACCAGCTTTGAAGAATCATGTGGATACGATGCTAAGAGGTGGTAGTAGTCATATAGTGGTTTTAGAAAAGAATATATATGAAGAGGAAGGTCAATATTTCATTACTGGTGAAGATGTAAATGAGATCCTTATAAATGGTTGTCTAGGCATTACAGTTGTAAATATATATATGAGGTATGTTTTCATGAATTTATTTTCTAAAAGATTATCTAATGTAAAATTTATGATTAAATGAATTTTATATTGTTGACAGACGTATATATGAAAAATAGTTGAAGAAATTTTCCCATGAGCCATAATTTGGACTCATTAGTCCTCATACCACATAAACACATCTAACAAAATTAGAGCCATCAAAAAAGAATAAAATAGTGAATGGCTTGCTCAAAACATTTGAAAGCAAGATTACTTATGACAGACTCTTCCTAATACAAACCATGCATGGGTAAAACTCTACGATTAAATCATATCATTTATATTTTAACTTCTTTTATTACTTATTTTTTTTTTTGTGTTTTTAGAAAACATTGGATGCTAATTGCGGTGAACTTGGATACTCCATACATTTATTTTTTAGATTCCAAGCAAGGATATCCATCAAACCGACCACACATAATGGAGTTTTGGAATCTTTAAGACACTACATCCTACATTTTAGGTCTAAAAATAAAGTAATACAATTTATATTATCTTTTACTAAGGATTATGTTATGATAGGGTGATGTATTATTATCGTCTAAAAAAAGTAATGAGGACAGGGGATAAGCATAAAGAGGCGAGAAAGTACTATGTCTGGACAAATATCATTGTATATATAATAAAATCTCACTATCCAAACACATCTCAATACAAGTTACTTATTCGATTAATGAATAATTTTTTTGTGGTGTCCAAAACAAAAAAATAGTAATGATTGTGGTTATTATGTTTTTAAATTTATGAAAGAGATCGTTTTTCATCAAAAAACTAGCATCCCTAAAGATGTATTTTCAAAAACAACTACTAGTTCATTTAATTTATTTATTAATTAATTTTTTTTATATTTTGCAGTACTACTCTGACTCACGAAAAGCCTCATAATAACAAGACGACATAGATTTGTTCAGAAATGAGTGGGCCACATACCTGATGGAAAATTGTACACAAATAGCATGAAGATCTTACTTGGGGATGTGTAGAATTGGAGGTCATTTTTAATAGGGGTTAAGGGGATCGAAAGATGAAACATTGTTGTATATAAATTTTTTTAGGAAAATTGAAATTGTTATTAAATAAAAAATCCTTTCTCCAATGGTACATTTTCCCATTTTAACAGATGATATGCACTAGAAACATGAAATAATGATGAACCACTCAAAGTGTCTCTCTTTTGGTTAAAATAAACATTTTATTAAGTGAAAACAACAACTGACAGACAGAATTCTGAAAAAAACATTTGGATTGTGTTGATACTTTAGGAGAACAATCCAAGGGTGCATTGGGGATGTTTACGAGTCAACCCCATCTCAATACGAGGTACAGTGTGTCCAGTATCACTCAAAGTGTCTCTCTTTTGTTTAAAATTGTCCCAATTCTAAGTGAAAACAACAACTGACCTACAAAAATCCAACCAAACAAATTCCTATTGTATTGATTATTTACGATAATGATCCATCAGTAATTTGTGATGTTTATGAGCCAACATAGCCTCAATCTGAGCCACGGTGTTGCCGGTATCACTCAAAGGGTCTCTCGTTTGTTTAAAATGGGCACAATTTTAAGTGAGAACAAAAACTGACCTACAAAAATCCAGCCAAACGCATTCATATTGTGTTTATGCTATAGGCGAATGATCCATGGCTCCATTGAGAAGTTTACGAGTCATCCCTACCTCAATCCAAGGCCTGGTGTGGCCGGTATCACTCAAAGTGTCTCTTTTTTTAAAATGGACACAATTTTAAGTGAAAACAACCACTATCCTACAAAAATCCAACCAAACACATTTGGATTGTCTTGATCCTTTAGGATAACAATCCATGGGTGAATTGGGGATGTTTACCAGTCAACCCTTCCTCAATCTGAGGCACGGTATATCCGGAATCACTGAAAGTGTTTCTCTTTTGTTTAAAATGGACACAATTTTATGTGAAAACAACAACTGAACCATGAAAATCTGACGAAACACATTCATAATTTATTGATCCTATAGGATAATTATCCATGGGTCCTTGTTGATGGGCATGATACAACCCCGCCCAAATCCAAGACACAGTGTGGCCGATATCACTCAAAGTGTCTCTCTTTTGTTTAAAATGGACACAATTTTAAGTGAAAACAACAACTGACCTATGGAAATCGGACCAAACGCATTAGTATTGTATTGATATTTTAAGATAACTATCCATGGGTCCTTTGATACATGTACGAGTCAACACCACCTCAATCCGAGGCCTAGTGTGGCCGATATCACTCAAAGGGTCTCTCTTTTGTTTAAAATGGACGTATTTTTAAGTGAAAACAACAACTGACCTACGAAAATCCAACCAAATGCATTATAATTGTATTGATATTTTAGGATAACTATCCATGGGTCCTTTACAATGTGTACAAGTCAACCCCGCCTGATTCCGAGGCCCGGTGTGGCCGGCATCACTCAAAGTGCCTCTTTTTGTTTTTTAAAATGGACTCAATTTTGAGTGAAAACAACAACTGAACTATCGAAATCTGACCAAAAGAATTTGTATTGTCTTGATCATTTATGATAATGATCAATGGTTCCTTTTTGAAGTGTAAGATTCAACCTCGCATCAATATGTGTCATGGTATAGTTGGTATCACTCAAAGTGTCTCTCTATTGTTTAAAATTGACACAATTTTAAGTGAAAACAACTGACCTACGAAAATCCAACCAAACACATTCGGATATTATTGATCCTAATGGATAACAATCCATGGGTACTTTGTGATGTGTATGAGTCAACTCGGCCTCAATCTGAGGCATGGTGTGGCTGATATCACTCAAAGTGTCTCTCTTTTGTTTAAAATGGACACAATTTTAAGTGAAAACAACAACTGACCTACATAAATATGACCAATTGAATTTGGATTCTATTGATATTTTAGGAGAAAAATCTATGGGTGATTTGGGATGTGTAAACGTAAAACCTGCCTCAATCCGAGGCCCGGTGTGGACGGTATCACCCAAAGTGTTTTTCTTTTTTATAAAATGGACATATTTTTAAGTGAAAACAACAACTGACCTACTGAAATCTGAACAAATGCAATTGGATTGTATTTATATTTTAGTAGAATAATAAATGGGTACTTTTCGATGTGTAAGAGTCAACCCCGCCTCAATACGAGGCTAGATGTGGCCAGTATCACTCAAAGTGTCTCTCTCCTTTTTAAAATGGACTCAATTTTAAGTGAAAACAACAACTGACCTACGGAAATCTAACCAAACGCATTCGGATTATCTTGATCCATTATGATAAAGATCCACGGGTCCTTTTTGGCATGTAAAAGTCAACCTTACCTCAATATGAGGCATGGTATAGCTGGTGTCACTCAATGTGTCTCTCTTTTGTTTAAAATTGACACAATTTTACGTGAAAACAACTGACCTACAAAAATCCAACCAAATACATTTTTATTGTCTTGATCCTTTAGTAAAACGATTCATGGGTTTTTTTTGACATGTACGAGTCATCCCCACCTCAATACGAGGCACAGTGTGGCTGATATCACTCAAATTGTCTCTCTTTTGTTTAAAATGGACACAATTTTACGTGAAAACAAAAATTGACCAATAGAAATCAGACCAAACGCATTTGGATTGTATTTATAATTTAGGATAATTATCCATGGCTCCCTTGAGAATTGTAAATGTAATACCCGCCTTAATAAAAGGCCCATTGTGGCCAGTATCACTCAAAGGGTCTCTCTTTTGTTTAAAATGGACAGATTTTTAAGTGAAAACAAAAACCGACCTACAGAAATCGAACCAAATGCATGCAGATTATATTTATAATTTAGGAGAATGATCCATGGGTCCTTTGTGATGTGTATGAGTAAAACCTGCCTCAATCCAAGGCCCGGTGTGGATGGTATCAATCAAAGTGTCTCTCTTTTTTAAAATGGACACAATTTTAAGTGAAAACAACAACTAACCTACAGAAATCCAACCAAACGCATTTGGATTGTATATATCCTTTATTATAATGATATGTGGGTAATTTTTGACATGTAAGTGTCAACTTCGCCTTAATTAGATGAACGATATAGCCAGTATCACTCAAAGTGTCTCTCTTTTGTTTAAAATTGACATAATTTTAAATGAAAAAAAACTGACATAGGGAAATCGGACAAAACGCATTCAGATTGTCTTTATCTTTTAAGAGAATGATCCATGGGTATTTTTCGACATGTAAGAGTCAACCCCGCCTCAATCCGAGGCATGGTGTGGCTGGAATCACTCAAAGTGTCTCTCATTTGTTTAAAATGGACCCAATTTTAAGTGAAAACAACAACTGATCTACGGAAATTTGACCAAATGCATTCGGATTGTGTTGATCCTTTAGGAGAATGATCCATGGGTCCTTTTTGAAAAGTCAAATTCAACCATGCGTCAATCCAAGGCTTGGTATAGCTGGTATAACTCAAAGTGTCTCTCTTTTGTTTAAAATGGACTCAATTTTAAGTGAAAAAAACAACTGACCGACGAAAATCTGACCAAACAAAGTCAGATTGTCCTGATCCTATAAGAGAATGATATATGGGTCCTTTTTGAATTGTAAGAGTAAACCTTTCCTCAATCCAAGGCACGGTGTGGCTAGTATTACTCACAGTGTCTCTCTTTTGTTTAAAATGGACCCAATTTTAAGTGAAAACAACAAAAGATCTACGGAAATCTGACCAAACACATTTTTATTGTATTGATATTTTTGGAGAACGATCCATGGGTCCTTTGAGACGTGTAAGAGTCAACCCTTTCCTCAATCAGAGGCCCAGTGGGGCTGGTATCACTCAAAGGGTCTCTCTTTTGTTTAAAATGGATAGATTTTTAAGTGAAAACAACAACGGACATATGGAAATCTGACCCAATGCTTTAGGATTATATTAATACTTTATAGAATGATCCATGGATCCCTTCAGACATGTACAAGTCAACCCCGTCTCAATATGAGGCACGGTGTTACCGGTATCACTCAAAGTGTCTCTCTTTTGTTTAAAATGGACACAATTTTAAGTGAAAACAACAACTGACCTACAGAAAGCCAACCAAACGCATTCATATTGTCTTGATACCTTAGGAGAATGATCCATGGGTCCGTTGAGATGTGTACGAGTCAACCTTGCCTCTATCCGAGAAATGGTGTGTCCGGTATCACTCAAATTGTATCTCTTTAGTTTAAAATGGACACAATTTTAAGTGAAAACAACAACTAGCCTACGGAAATACAAACAAACAAATTTGGATTGTCTTGATCCTTTATAAGAACGATCCATGGGTCCTTTGAGACGTGTACGAGTCAACCCTGACTCAACTCGAGGCACGATGTGGCTGATATCACTCAAAGTGTCTCTCTTTTGTTTAAAATTGACACAATTTTAAGTGAAAACAACATCTGACCTCTAAAAATCCAACCAAACGCATTTTTATTGCCTTGTTCTTCTAATAGAACGATCCATGAGTCCTTTTTGACATTTACGAGTCAACACCGCCTCAATCTGAGGCACAGTATAGCCGGTATCACTTAAAGTGTCTCTCTTTTGTTTAAAATGGACATAATTTTAAATGAAACCTATAGAAATCTGACCAAATGCATTAGGATTGTCTTGATCCTATAGGAGAATGATACATGGGTCCTTTATGACGTGTATGAGTCAACCCCTCTTCAATACGTGGCACGGTGTGGCGGGTATCACTCAAAGTGTCTCTCTTTTGTTTTAAATTGACACAATTTTAAGTGAAAACAACAACTGACCTACAGAAATCTGACCAAATGCATTGGTATTGTATTGATCCTTTAGGAGAATGATCCATGGGTCCTTTAAGACGTTTAAAATTCATCTCAGCCTCAATCCGAGGCTCGGTGTGTCTGATATCACTCAAAGGGTCTCTCATTTGTTTAAAATGGACACAATTTTAAGTGAAAACAATAACTGACGTACATAAATCCAACCAAACACATTATGATTGTGTTTATCATATAGTATAACAATCCATAGGTAATTTTCAATCTTTACGAGTGAACCCCACCTCAATCTGAGGCCCGTTGTTTCCGGTAACACTAAAAGTGTCTCTCTTTTGTTTAAAATGGACAAAATTTTAACTGAAAACAACAACTAACCTACAAAAATCTGGCCAAATGCATTCATATTGTCTTGATCATTTATGAGAATGATCCATTGGTCCTTTTGGACGTGTACGTGTCAACCCCACCTCAATACAAGGCATTGTGTGGCCGGTATCACTCCAAGGGTCTCTATTTTGTTTAAAATGGAAACAATTTTAAGTGAAAAAAACAACTGACCTATGACCTAGACACCCCCACCCTTCTGGACACCCCATCCCTTGGAAATACCCCTCAACCCCTGGACATCCCCACCCCTTGGAAACACCCATGGAGATCCCCCCCACCTCAGACATCCCCCCCCCCCCGAACACTCCCTACCCCCAGGAAACCCCCACCCCCCTGGACGACACCCCACCCCTCCTAGACACCACCCCACCACCTGGATACCCCCACCCCCTTGGACACCCCCTCCCATGGACTACCACCCCCACCCTCCCGGACACCATCCCACCCCCATTGGACAGCCCCACGAACCACCTGGTAATCCCCCGGACAAACTGTACACCATCCCACCCCCATGGACACCACATAGACAACCCCCACCACCAGGACACCCCCTCCATGGAAACCACCCCACCCCCTTGGACATCCCCCAACCTCCTGGACCACCCCACCGCCCCTGGACATGCATACCCCTTAGACACCCCTATCCCCCTAGAAACCCCCATCCCACACTCCTGGACACCACTCCATCCCCTTGGACAGCCCCACCAACCTACAGACCGCCCCACCCCCGGACACCCCCACCCCGTGGAATGCCCCCCCCAGACACCCTGAACAACATCCCACCCCCTGGACATCCCCCCCTCACTTGGACACCCCCACCCCCTTGGACACACCACCCTCCCTGGACATCCCCCCAAACTCATGGACCGCCCCCACCCCCTGGACACCCATATCCCCCTGAACACCCCTACCCCCTAGACACCCCCTACCCCCTTGGACAGCCACCCCAAACCCATGAACAGCCCCCTAACCCCCTAAATTCTGAATTGAATTATTTATGTACTTAATTAACTTATGAATTATGTTTTAATGGTGTACGAGTATACTTTGTCTAATTAGATTATGATTTATGTGTTAATATTGTATGGGTATACTTATTGAGATGCTGAATTTTTTGTAGGTGTTGTTTTGGGGTGTTGCTATAGAATTTTTTGTAGTAGTAGACATGGCATTTATCATTGCTTTTTTAGCTCCGATAAAGGGAGCCTTTATTAGCTTAAAAAAGTGCTGATAAAATCCACCCTTATTAGTGCTAAAAAAGCATTGATAAACTCCAATGTTGTCAGTGCTAAGAAAGCGCTAATAAAGGATTAGTTTATCTGCGCTAAAAGAGCGCCGATAAAACAAACATTTATCAGCGCTTTTTTTAGCGCAGATAAATGGGTTTTTATCATCATTTTTTAGCACTGATAAATTCCCCCTTTATCAGTGTTTTTTATCACTAATAAAGGGGATCCCCCCTTTATTAGTGCTGAGATTTACAGTTCTTTTTTAGCGCTGATAAAGCCCATTTTGAGTACTGATAAATACCATTTTGTAGTAGTAATTGATAGAATAATAATTTTTTGATCATGATATTGTACTTTAAAACTATATATTATGATTAGTGGTCCCAATATTACTCATGATGATAGGTGAACCTGATATTTCTCTATATTTCTTAGGATAATGATTTGGTCTTTGAAGGTAAAAAATTTGGGAGATAACCAGGTAGGATTCCCGTGTGTAGTTAATTTGGATTATATAATTTTAGATAGGGATTAAAAATTCGGTAACATGTGTTAGGAATATGATGATCCAAGATACCTATATTAGGCATGATAAATAAGGTATTTATAAGAATATTTTTATTTCACGGGGAATGTAATGTATAAAGGTGAAACGATTGTTTTTAAAAGGAATGTTTTCATTGGTTTTCCCATTACTCATGATACCATCATGTTTTCTCAAATTATTTATTATGTAATCCAATTTTTTCTTAAGGATGATATTTTTTCACACTAGGAAATATTTTATTTATCTGATCAAGGTTTTATTATGAAAAAGGATAGCATTCTCTTGGGTTTTTAGGTTTTTCAACCAACTAATAGAATTCACTTATATTCATGTCCCTCAAATGATTAAATTTTCTCATTATATATTTTCAATTTTTTAAAGGATCAAAGGATGAGTATAAGTTTTCGGAATGTAAATATTTCTACTATGGTGACTCATTATAAATGAATTAATTGTTTCATGAATGAAATGAAGGTGTACACATAATTCCATATTGATGAAGTTATTATTTTCATCCATTTTATTCTATTATTAAAATTTTATAATCACACTATAGTGTCATTTATGGGAAATTTTAGATTTTTATGTTGAAGTTGTATTATGGGATTAATTGAAAAAATAGAAAAAATTTGGATTTTAACATTATATATTTTATTCTATATTTTTATAATAGAATATTATAAATGTATTTAAATTGTAAAAATAATTTTTTAGGCTATGAAAAATAATGGGATTCATTTAATTTAACTAGAACAAATACTCGATCAATAATTTGATGGCCTACACTATCTCATAATTTGAGCATCAAAATATGTTAACAGATTTAGATACCTTTCAATATGGGCCAATATCTAATATATGGAAAGCTCAATATACCAAAAAATTTGAGAGGGTGGCACATAAATTCTGTGCAAGAAAAGTTTATAACTATGGACATACCCAATTAATCTTTTATTAATTTCATAATAGAATGGGAACTTTCTATATGGGAATACATATTCTCATCCTGGACATATTAATTTTCATAATTAAATCATTTATAAATCCTTTCATTCATTTCCAATAAATATTATATTTCATGTATTAAGGTAAAATACATATAATAGTTTATTATTAGAATTAATTTCACAATTATGTCAATTAATTGGTCCTACATGTGAAATAATTCAGATGTACATTCTTGAGTAAAAATGAGCCCCCTCTCCCAATAAAAAATGTATCCCTATTTCGTTCCCTATGTTTGTAAATATGGGGGAAATTTGTTTTTTCCATTTTTAGTAGCTTTAATGTATTTTACATTCTGAAATATTTGAATACTCTTAATATATTATTGTCCTTCTTCATATCTATTTCTTCCATTTTTTATAATTTAGGTGTTCTACCACCATATTCTCTTCTCAAATACACTAAAAATAAGGAAAAAATCCTAAATTATTCATTGGGGTAGGTAATGGTGGATTGATTGAGCTACTTGTGATTTAATTTCATATCATTATTCAATTTAGGGAATTTATGTGATAGTTAAATCAATTGCAGTGCACGGTCACACTATTTTCCCTATCATTTGAATTATTTTTCTCATTTATCATTTTACATACAATCATTATTTATGTCATGAAAAGGGTTGAACATGGAATGGGTAGTGATTTTTATATAAGAGGACTCCTACAAAACATAAGGAAGGTAATGACCTCATATAAAGAGTTCTCGGTATTGGGTGATGACATTTAAAATGATAGGTGTAGTGCGACACTTCTTTATCACTATATTGAGTTGAATATTGAGAACCTTATGAACAATGATATCAATCCCCATGTACTCCCAGGAATATTCTCCTTCTCCATTCATTTAACATCATTATTTGTGGAATCTAAGTATATATATATATATATAGTATTTTATATAACATTCATTTCAAAACCCCCATACTATATTAGTATGTATGTTAGTTTTATATTAGTTAGTTGATAATTGTGATAAGAGGAAGATAGTGTGTGTAATCAGACTCCTTGAGAGATTAACCCTTGTTTGTGAGACTATATTGAAATCATTGGTACTAAATATTTATTTGGGAGAGATCCATGAAAAAACCATTTTACCACTTATTTTTGTGGGAAAAAATGTACCATATATCAAATTATCCATGCAGTAATTTAATATTATCTCCTAATTATCTAAAACTCTCAAATGAAAATATCTAAGAAATATAATATGAAGAAACCCTTGTAATAGAGTATTAAATTATGGGTTGAATAGGGAATTAATCATTATAATTTTTATTACAGGAATGATATAGATACCTTTTGTGGTTTAGAGTATTATAAAACACATGTTAATGAAACTCTAATTTATGGTTATATTATATTGATATATCTATTTTTGGAATTTCATATTTCTTCATCTAATCCATGTCTATTTATAATAGTTTTCCATAGAGGAAATGGGTTTTATAATGTAGGAAGTCACCAAGAGGATAACATCCTTCCAAATTAGTAACCAATAATGGTTGTAACATAGAAGTTTTTTTAGTACCGAATTATTTTATAGAAGCTACTAATGGTGGAAACCAAGATATAAAGTGACTATATTTTTTATATTGGAACTAGTCTATAGATAATTATTTCTTGACACAACACATTTACATATTTAATAGATATTTACACTTTATTAAATCTGTAGGATGTATCAAAAATCTATAAAATATATTTTATGTTTTGGGAGGTATGGAATATAAAATAGAAACTCTTTCTATTAATAGTTTGGATGGTTAATTCGATCAATGATTCTCAATGATAAGAAATACTAAAGAACAATATGAGATTTATTCTACGAACTGTATAAATTTAAAAAATCTCTATCTTGATTGGTATTTCCCTCAAATTCCTAATATTAGAATGGAAATAAAATGTATGGATTTGATGAAAAATAAATACGAATCAATGTCTTCTTATGAGGTAAATTTTATTAAATAAATATGTATGCATCAAGTTTCATTATATACCATGATAATTTAATTGATAGATTTTATATTGGTCTAAAACAAAGTTTATGAAGAGTCTGTCCCATCATGAATATAAAAGTTTTATTGATTTTTTTTGTTTTTCTGAGAAAGATGATATGGTGTTTCCTATTATTTGTGTAATTTATGATTACTAGAGTAAAAATCTATTAGGGTGGAAAGTAATGATGAATAATTCAACAAATAAATCTAATGTTAATCTCTATGAATGTCCCAAGAGTGGTAAAGTACAAATTAATGATTGATTATTAAGATAATGATGGTTTTACAAATGTTGTAATATCTATCATTAAGATGATGAATACACAAAAGAGAGTTCTTATTAGACTATAAATGTTAATAATGATATTCAACTACTAGTGATATGTTCTTGTAAAACGAGTTGGTCATTATTCTAATATATGTCCAATTTTATTTACTCAAGGTTGTAATCATAATGTCTCAGTGTAGAATTTTATTGATATGTATTTTTATAATATAATGGAAGATACTATACCATCAAATAAAGTGGTATTAGGTATATTAGATATTTATTCAAATAATTCTAATTTCAAGTTTGATTTTGGATCCACCTATTCCTTTATTTCTAGGTAATTTTCATGTAAACAAGAGATGTCCTTGCCTGAAGTGAAGTTAAAACTTTTGATAAAAAACTATAGTGGTTATATTAAAGAAATATGAATTTATTGAAATCTTATAATTAAATTATATAGAGTTTTTACCTACAAATGATTTTTTATTTACAATTGTAAAGTTTTATGTTATTCTAGGTATGGAAGGGGTTACAATTTAGAGGGCTAAGATAAATTGTAGATCTAAAAATTCAATTTGATTTTTTAGAGAATGTTTAAATTCAAAGAGTTCATACCTTTTACCACAACTAAAGAATATTCGAAAATGATAAAAGATGGAAGTGAAAGGAATCATACAAACATTATTGAAAATAAGGAAACTATTATGATTTTTTATGTGCTATTATTACTTTAATGTATATATGTTTTTAATATTTATTTTCATGGTGTTATTCTTGATTGAGAGGTTGAGTTTATAGTTGAATTGTTTTATGATTATATGATAATATAAAAACCTATTTTACAAATGAATTCATCGAGATTTTTATAACAAAAAAATTAGTCTCAATAGTTTCTTGGTAATGGTCTCATCCACTATAGAACTACGCCTTTGGGTTCTCTTGTCCTATGTTTTGAAAATAATAATGCTTTCATGAGTCATTTCATTAGTTATAGAGTACCATATAAGACTTATATTTATAAAAATTATCATTTTCCTCAAATAGATGACATGTGTGATCATATATAGGGTGAAAAATATTTTTTTAGTATTTATCTAAGGTCCAAGTCTCAACAAATATAAGTGAGGGAGGAATAAATTCATAGGACAACGACCCAAAATAGGTGTGGTCATTATGAGTTTGTTCTTATTCATTTCAGGTTAACTAATTCACCTGATGTATTTGTGCATATAATGAACATTGTGTCCCATAAGTATTTATATAAATTTTCGTTAGGTTTATTAATTATATAGTAGACTACTCTAAAATATGTGATGATGATGAGAAATACCTAAGGATTATTTTTAGGACATTAAAATAAATGAATTATAATAGAAACTTATGTAATTGTAAATCTTCACTGCAAAAAATTTATTTTCATGGGATTATTTTTTTCAGAAGATGGAATAATTATTGATCTTGTAAAAATAATATATTTTAATGTTTTACAGGGAAAAAATTATAGAGAATATTTTTTTGGGATTAGCATGATACTACCGATGTTTTATTAAGAAATTATCATGGATATTTTCCCAGTAACTAAGTTAACTAAAAAATTATTTAAACCTGTATCTATAATGGAATGTCATAAATTCTTCTAGTAATTGGAATGATGATTGGATAATTATCTGGTGTTATCCATTCCATCATGAAAGGATAATTTTTTTATTTACAATGATTCCATATTGAAGGGACATGGTTGTGTGTTAATGTAGAGTGATTGGTTTATCATGTAAAAATATATTCAATTGAAACCACATGAGTATAATTATCCTAAACATGAACTTTTGGTTTTATAATTAGTTTTTTCATAAAAAATGGGAAAGTATTTTATATAGGAAAAATGTCAAATATATACTAATCACTAATGATAAAACAATTTATTCACTAAAATAGAGTTAAACATGGGGCATAAAATATGAATATAATAGGTTAAAAATTATAATTACACAATTCAATATCATCTTGATAAACTATTCTAGTTATTTGATTCCTTTAGTAAAAAAATATAAACAATCATTAACTATTTTAGGATTAGAACATGATCCTTTAATTAATTAATAAATTAATGTTTTCCTAGAAATTTTTTGTGTATAAAATTATTCTAAATGGACCAGGTATCAGTGCAGTAAACTTTGTTATAAATAATTAAAGAGGATTTGAAGGATGATCATAGTTTTTAAGAATGCGAAAAATTAGAAAATATGGGTATGTTTATTGAGTTTTATATTAAAAAATAATATATCATTATATTTGTAAAGAATTATTTGAATTATAAGGGATTCATAGTTAAAAAAATTGATATGTGATGCTCAATTATCTTTATTTTTATGAGGGGTGGGGGTCCCCTATATATCTTGAGGTAATAACATAGTTTGGGTTATTATTGATCATATGAATAAATAAAGGTATTTTCCCCCTATTAAAGATGCCATATATTTGGATTAACTTTCTAGAAAATATGTTATGTCAAATGTAGTTTATATGGAGTATCTACCTCTATTTCATATGATCATGTTCCTAGACTTACCACTGATTATTGGAATGGACATATAATGTAACTGGATTCTGAATTAATTTTTAGTGAAACATTTCATCATCAATCTGATATATAGTTATAATAATAAAATAAAATTTAATAAAAGAGGAATCAATAATTATCTATGGAAAATAAAGGATGTTGGGATTAATATCATTTATTGGTGTAATTTTCATATAATAATAGCTTTCAATATAGTATACAGATATAACCATTTAAGGAATTATATGAAAACTATGTCATAGTCCAACATATTGGGAAGAAAAGGGAGAGGGGATGTTTTTAGGAAAATAACTAATAGGATAAATGGTTGATAATTTAATGATTGTTCATATCTATATGAGAAAAACACTTTAAATAAATAAGATTTATGTATATCATAAGAGGAAATATCTTTTTTTAAGGTATGTGGTTATGTTTTTCATAATTTATCTCTCCTAAAAAGTGTTTTACACTTTTTATAAATTTGAAGATAATTCCATAGCAAAGAATTCAATATATTATTGTTTGAAAAGTTAGGATCATTATCTTATAGAGAAGAATCATCTTCATGTTTATATCACGTTTGGGATGTGTTTGCTATTTATTTTTTTTGAATGTACGCAGCTAGTGAAACTCATGTTTTGAGACCTAAATTTAGAATGATAGAAGAGAATCTCTCCTACAAAGAGAATATAGTTTATATTTTATATCATCAATAGTTTGTACATAAACATAGTGAGTCACTTTGTGGTGGTTTTATAGAACAATCACATCATTAAGGACACACCATTGGAGGTGGTAAATTTAATAGGGGAAAATTCCCTATCTTTTTTATGTAAGGAATAAAATTGTGAGGATACAACATGCTAAGGAGGAATATTGTGACATCATAAGGAACACTAGAAATAAATAAATAAAATGATATATATATTTATATTATTCATTTATATTCATAATAGTTTTTTCAAAAAAATTATAAAAAGTTTTAGTCAATATAGGTTTTTTTAATTAAATTGTTTTTCCAGTAATTACAAATTTTTATATAAAAGATAAATTTCATTTTATTTGAAATTAAATTTAATAAATGGTAAATAATTTTTTTAATCACTATATTGAATATAAATTATAATGTTTTTTTATTTTTCTAAGAAGATATTTTTATGAGTTAATAGTGAAAATGTCGATTTTTGAAAAAATTTCTTTTTTAATACAAGTATTCTCATAGTGAAGTTAAATTTTGGATTTAGTTCTAATGTTACATATGATCCATTTGATTAAGAATAATGTAATTAATTCAATATAAATAATAATTATCTTTTATTTTGGTGTAAGTTCATTTTTATTCTTAGAAACAAAATTTTATAAAAGTCTATTTTTAGTTCATTTTGCACACTTATATAAAATGTTATTTATAAACCTATAAAAATTGAATCATTAAAATTGGATTCAATATTTTTTATTAGTAATTATAAATTTAGTAATGATTTCAAATTTATTTTACTCACTATGAATTTAAATGATGGTTAAAATGTGTCATAATGATTATGGGTAAATCGAGTTAATTAAGGTGAAAAGTATGTTTTAGGGACAATAAATATGACTGAATTCTTATTGGATGGTGTTATTTAGAACATTATCACATTATATTATAAATTTGAAAATTCTGGAGCCATAATAAAAATACCATGGCTTTAAAATATTTAAATTTTAGAGACATTATATGTCTTTAAGTCCCCTCACTTATAAAAGGGAACCTCATCTCCCCATTTCCTCACACTTTTGTTGCATTATAAATCAGATAAGGCCTATCCAAAACTATCCCAAACATACTTTACCAAGTATTATATGTCTTTTCCCTCTTATTAGGACAATACTATCAGGATTAATATGTAATCCAAATGGGGATATTGGAGGAGAAATTATATTCCCTAATCAACCAATTTCAAGTTTATTTCTTCTTCTACCTTAAATCATATTCGAAAATTATAAATAATAAAATAATTATCTTTAATATTCTAAAACATTCCTGGTATTATGGTAAAACCATTTTTATCTCTTTTTCTATATTGTGGAAAATGAAAGCATCATTTGTGCGTATATGTTTACTACCACCTATACAAAGAAATGTGGTTTTTTTTTCTTCACCGAATCATATGCCTGGTTAAAATGATGGAAAAAAGGAATATATATTATTTTAATTGAATAATTGTTATTATAGGACATTAAAAAATCACATACCTTCATATTATATCCATATATTGTAAATTGATAATGTCATTCATGTGTACGTGTGGTATTGCACATCTTAGACGTGATTGAATTAATTTTAAATTTAAACTCAATATAAATGACCGTAAGGTTTGAAATAATTAATAAATAATTCATGTATAACATATTTATGAATATATAAAATTAAAGTATTATATATTATAATTCATTTCCAATCATCATAATAATTAAAACTTCATTCATCTGTACGTATGAACTACCATCTCTATGAAATGAAATAATTCATTTTAACAGAGTTTATAATGTGTAATTATCTTAAAAATAACATGTTAAATATTATGGGTATAGTATAACCAACACCAATTTAAAAAAAATCAATGCATCAATGTGATTTTTAGTGCATAAATTGAACAATCCCAGAACATCCAATGTAGACCTAACCATTTTAGTAACTAAATAAAATATGGTAATAAATGAAATAAAAGTGATAATAATAATAATAATGAAATGAAAAAAAAGATATCAATCAAGAAGAAAACAATATATAATTTTATTATTCTTTTTTATGGAACATGTGAACATGGATAGGAAATGACATAATAGATTTTAATTTTAAATCTTATATTAATATGTTTTAAAAAATTTCTACATCGAATCCATATTTTTTATATAATTCAAAGATGTCCCCATGTAGAAACCAATGATTATTAAAGGTTTTTAATATAGTAATGTTTAAAAAAAATCATTTTATAATTTTTTGTATGATTTTTTTTATATAAAATTACAAAATAATTTGTTCTTTTATATTTACAGCTTGACCACTTTCTCCCACTATCAAAGACATTCTTTATCATAAAAATACCATTACATGTTTCCATGGTTATTTTCAATTAATTTTTTTTCTCAACATGTTGTGAATTTTAAATTTTGAAAAGTTCTTCTATAGAATGAATTTTTTTTCATCTATATGAGATAACTAAAGCATTTATCTTATAGTTTGAATTGAGTTTTTCAATGATTTTATGGACATAAAGTGCAATATAATGAATCTTTTGATCACGATATGGTACATGAGAATTACAAATGATAACATGCAACCACTATATACCTCAATATGATGAGTGACTCTGGTATTTCTCTCCAATGCATTAAGTAACAATTGATTCTTCAAAGGTGAAAAATGTGGGAGATAATCAGTTAGATCACAACTATTGAATTAATTGCAATTTACTTATTTTGAGTTGAGTTAAAAAAAGTGATAATGGGTTATGAATATAATGATCAATGGAAATTTATTATTATTTTACAAAAATGTTCCTATCAAAATCACTTTACTTCATAAGGAAAGGAAAGCTTAATATAGAACTATTTTTTTAAAATATTTCTTTTTTGTGTTTCCTAATTTATTTAGACACCATCATGTGTTTTCCTTTACTTGTTAATGGGTTCAAAATTTTTCATTTATAAATGATTTATTTTCATATGTGTATTTTTTTGGATGAATGTTTTTTTTATGAAAAAGGTAAATATCCTCTTGTGTATCCATGTTTTTAAGTGGACTAATGAGAATATTTTATTTATATAATATAATTAAATTTTTTACTTATCCTATGTTTTCAAATGTTTTTACATGATTTATGGATGAGTATAAATTTTATTGGGGTATTATTTCTTCTATGGTGACACATTTTTAGTAGAACAAAATTTCCTTTAATGATAACGTGGTGTAAACATACCTTTTTATTTGTTTTAAAAAATGTACAATGTGTGGAAGTGTGCACTTTGTTATGTATTTTTTTCCAATTTTTTTAAAACTCTAAATTGAAAAGATCATGGAAATCAATGATTGTGAAACGATTTTTATAAATAATTTTATGATTGTTTAAATAAGAAATATGTCTCTATATACATGGGTTATGTGGTGATAACCCGAAAAATCCTCAAGGAGTTTATCTAGAAAGATATATTTCATTAATCTAAAATCTTATGAATTATATTGGATATTGATTTATTTAAGGACACTATAAATCCATTTTCTACTTCAAAATATTTAAATTATTGGTTTAACTTAATATCACAGTTCTTATATAAATATTTTCTTGTGGTATATAAATTTGTTCTGTTATGTATCATTATTTCATGGGAGACACTCAATAACATAGTTATGTTATACTTCATGAAATTGATGATAGATTTTTTTTGGAATTAATTCAATAGAACAACTTCATCAAATTGAAAAATGAGTTATAAATTGTAATAATGAACATGAACCACAATATCATGGTTGTAGGTTAAGGATCTATGATATCTATTCCCCATACAAATAATGTCTTGGTGTACTTGTGTAACATTATGAGGTGTGATAAACAATTTTACATTAAATAAATACTAAGTTTAGTAGCTTTCATCACATACAACACTAAACTAATATGAACTATGACACATTTTATTAATATACAATTATAAGTGGTATAGATAATAATTATAATGTAATGGTTATGTTGGAGGGTATTAAAAGTGGTAAAAAAAATTATACAATATATATATGAATAAAATTAAAATAAAATTTACAATACTAATTCATTTATAGGATTTAATTGGTATAGGTAAATAACTAATAAGGTTATTTTATTCTTATAAATGTATTTTTATAAAAATTTTCATTTTATACACTATGTATTTTTTTATGATTAAAAATACACTATGTTTAAATGATAGTAATTTATATTGTTGATATGAATTATATATTCAAAACAATTTAACTAGTAATTTGTAGGAAATAAAAATAAGAACTCTTAATATTTTAAAAAATCACTTTCATATATAAAATATTTCTTCATTATAATTTATTCCATTTAAAATAAATATTCTCATATTTATCAATTTTCATTTTAAAAAAATGAACTATATTTTTAGTTTTAGGATGAAAATATTATCTTAAGATGATTTGTTTTGGAATTTCTCTCAAATGGACGATTTCTAGTTAAATAGTGGAAAAAATAGTTCTCACTAATACTATAGTTTTTTCGAATTCATCATGATATAATTACAACTTAAAACCTTACAATAAAATTTTATCAATAAAAATGTTTGTGAGGAGTAAAAATATTCAGTGAAATATAGTATATTAAATTTATAAAATCAATGATTTATATTTTTTAAATCAAGAACAATTTTATACTAATAATTATTTTTGGTATTTTCATTAAATTAAATATTCACATGGTGTAATTATGTATTTACTTTCAATTAAATCCACATAAGAATTAATTTTCAGTAATAAACCAATTAATGTTATGAAAATTAACAATAATGGTACTCTTAACCAAAATAATTTTTTATTCTTAAAAACACATATAAAAAAAATTATTTTTTTAATGCAATCATATTAATTTTTTTTCTCACACTTGAAAAACATATTTTTCAAAATGATTAAAATATTTGAAATAATCATGTTCAAAATATTTTCAATTTTAATATTTTTCATTTAAATTAAGTGTCATGGTTATGAAAATGATTTACTACGATAAAATAAAGTTATGTTTAAATATAAAACTATATAAAAAACATATATAATTACTAAAAAATTGCTTCCAAATGTGTAGGGGAGTGTTTCATCAACCAATTTCTCCTAAAATATTCATTATTGATAAATTTTGGACAGACATGAATAATAAATTATCGTTTTATATTTTTACAACATTTCCACTCCCCTTGATTATAAATAGTTTATGCTACTACCCATTATGTGTAATTTATAAATAAGAACTCCATATGATATTATATGAATTTTAATTTCCATAGATCTATCCACAACATTTCGTAGCACCATTATCAATGGAAAATCATTAAATTGTAATTTATAAAAGTTCCTCATAGAGAAGGTTTAAAATCTCAATGCGAGTTCTAATATATTTTTAAGAACTTTTCTTTTCAATCATTCTCCAATAAATCTATATTACCCATTATAATATAATGAAATAATTATTTTTGATAGAATCAAATTTTATTATTATAATGGGATTGTTCATTTACCATACCTATCCACTTTGAACATCAATTATATTGGGTCACCACATGGAATATGGTGTGACTCCCCACATGTTATAGTTTTCCCACTATAAAGAGAGGTCTAGTTTTTAACCATGGAAAAACTATAACCACATTTTATAACGATGGATAATTAATGGTAAGAAATCATCCATAAATAGTAAGCATCCATTAGTGTATGAAAATGATTAAGAAAGAGTAGTTAATAAAAAATAATGAATATATAATTACACAATTATATATACCCATGGTCTTGCTACCATACAATAACTAATTGCCCACTAGGTTGATCACATGAAAAAATAAAAAAGAAATAAAATTTAAGAGATTTTGTTGATTCCCAAGTCATACCTCAGCCATCTATTAATCCAATCCAATCATATTTAGATGAACAACCCAATATCAGTCCTCTACACAATAGGGACTAATGAACATAGTGATCTTCTCAGGTAATAATGTGTCATGGAAATTCTATTATGGTGGGAGTATAACTCGATATGTAACAGCCAACTTAGTACCATATCTAAACTAAAAAATCAAGGTGTAAAAATAATAAAATTTCATAAGAATGAAAATTATTTTTTGAATAATAATTAAATTAACAAACAAAATTAATCCTTATGTTCTCACATTACACCCAATATAGACCCAAACCCAACTCAACCTGTACTAAATTTTATCACAGTATGTCACGCAACCATTTATACCAATATTTTCTTATATTCAATTCCTATAATAGATCACCAGTAGATATAGTAGAATCAAGATAATGAAAATTATTTAGAGTTAATCCAAAGTGGTCATTTTTCATTAGGCACTGTCATTGATCTATAAGTGGAAATCCTTAGAGATAGATTAGTATTAGGAGTAATTTTAATCCCTTTTTGGTTATCCTCAATGATTAGTAGTCACAAATTTCCATTTTAGATCCCTCATAAGAAATCCTATGTAATCAATTATAGTCAAGAGTCATCTTTGATCTCTATGAGGTACTCATAGGTGATCCAGTAGTATCATTCCTAATATTAAACCCTAGGAGACAATATTAAGCAATTAATAGACATCATGGTTTTCATCCTAAGTGATATTATTGGACATTCATTAACTAAGTATTAAGTATAATGCATCCTTCATTAATTATATCAACAATAGAACATATCTAGGTTGTCCATATTCCCATTAAATATCCTATAATCAAGATCATACTCTTATTTTTATGACCTAACATCTTCACTAATTCTATGTTAGACTCAGATCATCGATTCATACTCTAAGTTGTCACCTATAATCATCATTACCCATTTCCACATTCACCCTCTTTGGGATCATTATATCACTAAGGTCCCACCAATTATCCTATAGAAAAATCGTAGTTGTGACAACTACCTATATTTTAATTATTTTATTTATATTATTTTAAATTAATTATAGTATAATTAATATTTTAGAAGTCTAAGGGAAATAACTTTTTTTAGAATTTGGGCACAATATATAATCATTGCACACAGTTAATAGTAAACGTGTTGAAATAAATTTGAAGGTATATTGGGGAAATAATTCCTTTTGGAATGGTAAAATAATTACATGATAGACTGTGTTGGGTCGTTATAAAAATACTATGAGGCCATTTTGTATGGAAAATTTAGGTAGCACGGTCGCCACATGGTTTGGTAAACCATGTGGGTAAATTATGTGGGTTTCAAAAAAATGTCTTTTAAAAATATATTTTACCACTTCCCCTAAATCTAATTTAGATATTTCCCTCATCCCTCACATTATACATTCATTTCACCTCCCTAGCTTAGCTTCCTAGGTCCATGCACTTCCCTTCCTTTGTAATCCTCCACTTTTTCTGATTCAGTTTACGATCTTCGCATTTTGGGGATATATTATTAGGGTGAGAACACCTACTCCCTTATTTTATTTATTTCCTATGATTTCTTATTTTAACTCATTGCAAACAAATTCAAAAAACAATTAGATATAATATTTTCTATGATTTTTTTTGGTTTCAATGGTTCATTTGGATGTTTACCTTTATATTTGGGTGTCCACCATTGTAAGCGATACATTTCGGCTCACTCTCCATCAATTTGATGTAGGGGTTTCTTTGTAAATAACTTATATTACATGTTATAAAATTTATTTCCTATTAATATTATTTTTTATAAATTTATCAACATATTATGTTCTATTATTTTTCTATAATTATCGATCAAATGGTTTTAGTGCTTGGTACGGGCTTGGGCAGCATAAAAAGTGAATCTAAAATTTCTATAATGTTACTTTTAAAATTCTATAGGATTTTTGAAAAGTTTATTATTGAATTTAATGTATATAAAATAACCATATTGGTTTTATTGGATTTAAAAATATTATAAATAAATGGTATAGATTAATGTTCCTTTCCATGTAGTTGTTTAAATTTCCTATTTTTATTTTCTAAAGAGATGTAATTTTTCTAAAAATATACATTTATATCGATTAAATTTTGAAATGGGAGTGTAGTGTATTGATTTTTGGTTTTATAGAGGCATATAGGGTTGAAAATAATGTTAAATTTTAAATACCATTGATTCCTTAGGACTCCCTGATGTCTTAAAATTGATGTTTTGTTTGGTAAACTATCGTCGACACTAATTCACTTCATTTGAAAATGTTTTTTTTGTTTTCAAAAATGGTGTTGTGTTATTAGGTAGATATTAACATATAATCTAATTTTTATTTTGATAAAACATTGTTCAAATGATATTTTTGAAAAGTGGTTATCAAATGGTGTGAAAATGCTTAGAATTTTTAGATATCTATTTTGAAGGAATTTTTGGCACTTTAAGTGTTATTTTAAAATGCCTATGACCATCTAATGAAACCAATATAATGATTTCTACCATTTGTTATTGTATCATCATGAGGTATGATTAGATCTATATTGTGAATTTTTTTTCTTATTCATGTATTTGAGTTGATATTATTCAAGTGAGTATGTAGGAGGTGGGGGTGAGAATATTTAAATATAATATACAACCTTTATGTGATTATTGATTTCTCACCTCAATTTTATTTTCCATGGTCGAATTACAAATATCGTAGGTGACTTGTATAAGTAAAACCCCTATTTAGTGTTTTTGTGATTATAACTAGTGATTTTTTTTTCAACATCACCTGTTTTGCAAGCGTAACTAGGTTAGAAGGACCTATCATTTCCCATGGTTGAGGTATCACCCTAGAGTGGTTTATTTCATGATAGTTTGACATGAATTATAGGGATGTTGATACGCTATTCAGTGTAATATTATGTTCATTTTCACATATTCAAGTCTATATTACAAGAGTTTATTGATGTTTCCCATGATATAAGGTCCTTATCAAAACGTTTTATGGTATTTAGTTTTATAATTTTCTTCTATCCCAAAAATTTATTAATTTTATTGGATTCATTTCTTTATTCTGTTATTGAATTCTACATCCTTGATTTTTGGTTTCCTTTTTTTTCTTTATGTAGTATATTTTTTTGTTTTAGGTCACATTATAAATGGATATTTCAAAATGGTTTGAAATTATGTTTTTAATAGGGTAAATGGGTTTGGTTATATCATTAATGGTTTCAAAGAAATTTATTTTCCTTGAAAGTGTTTGTGATAATATGAATTTTAGTAGATTTTTGGAAAAATTGTGTTTTTGGTTTGGTTATCAATGGTTTAAAATACCACTCTTATTTTTTTGAAAATATTTTTTTAAAAGTACATTATAATATATTAATCATCATGGATTTTATTTTATAAAATTTATGGTTGTTAAAATATTTTCATATATCATGGTTATTGACTTTTCCCCAAAAATCACGTAGAAAACAATTTTTTTATTCACGTTTCAAACTGGAAATTTATATATTGTGTTACAAATAAATTTACATTATCTCAATAGGTGGTGTACTACAGGTCATTTTATAATGATGATAATATTTTTATATATTTTTTTTACTATTGAGTCAATAAGTTTTTTTTATGAATTTTCCATTCCTCTATGTTTTGAAAATCACAATCACTTTATCTTAAGTAAAATCATATTTCCCTAACGATTATTTTCATAAGGAAAATTCCCCTTCTATAAGGAAATTTTTATCCTTACCTTTGTTTTCATTATCTCATGATATAATCTCTCTAAATGAAACTCATTTTATTTTTAATTCTAAAATTGGGATCCTCATTAAAATCTTGGAATCTTATAATTCCTTAGATATAGAGTGTTCTGTTTTTTATTCCGAATTCACTAAAATTCCGATTATGAATTCTATAAAATTCAGTCTCCAAATTCTCTAAAATCTAGGTTCCAATTTTTTTTTGAAATTTAGACACTGAATTAATTGAAATTAAGACTCTGAATTATTTGAAATTAGGGTTCCAAATTCTCTGAAATTTAGACACTCAATTCTCTATAATTCAGAATCTGAATTCTATGAAATTATGATTTTTAATTATCTGACATTCAAACTCCAAATTCCAAAGAATTCGGGCTCTGAATTCCTCAGAATTCGGATTCCAAATTACCCATAATTCTATCTCTTAATTACTCAAAATTCAGATTTCGAATTACTTAGAATTAATATTTTGAATTCCTCAGAATTTTCGACCCCAAATTCCTTAGAATTCAGACTCTGAATTCCTCAGAATTCAGACTCCCAATTAATCAGAATTTGGACTCCCAATTCCTTAGAATTCAGACTCCGAATTCCTCATAATTCAGACTCTGAATTTATTGGAAATCAGTCTCTAGAATCTATAGAATTCAGAATCTAAATTCTATGTAAAACAAAAACCAAATATCCATGTCTTATAGACTCTGAATTTTTATTTGGTTAGACTCTGAATTCTATTTTTTTCCATATACTCTAAAAAATTTATTTGATTAAGTAACTTTTTTTTTGTTACACATGCTATTTTTATGAAGTGATGTATTACAATCTGTTTCTAACTAACTGTTGTATGAGTGAAATGTATACAAGTCCCTCTGATATTCAAGAAAAAATATGACCATCAGAGGAGGTAGCCGACCATGGGAGTTGTTCCAATAAATAGTAGATCATTTGAACAATATCAATAAACCATTCCATCAATGTAGAGATTACATGCTGTGAAGTGATATATAGAGAGAGAGAGACTCTCATGCCTTGTGTGTTCTTAACACATTTTTTTATCTTGCTTCATGTAACTCCAATTGTTTCTGAGTTCAATTGAGGGATTCTAGGGATAGAAAGACTGTGGTGCTAGATACCTTAATGTTCAAGGACTTGCAAGCATAAGAAGACAAAGGTGTCGATTACCTTTAATATCAAGGGCTTTCAGGGATAGCAATAAAGATTCCAATATTCTTGTCGAGGGCTTACCCTACTGTGGGTAAGACATAATTTCTTGAAATAATAAAAAGGTACCTTTATACAAGGTTTTTGGATACCCTTCTCATTGGGTTAAAAGATTTTATACTTCTTACTTGTATTGTATCATGTTTTATTTCTACTTCATTTTGATAAAAGAAGAATGTATAACATTCTCATACTTTCATTCACTTTTGTATACACTGATATTAGAGATTTTATACGCTTTAATGTAGAATCTTTTTTAAGTAAAATTTTCTTATTTTTCTTTTCCAAAACCATATTTTTAGAACCTAAGCAAGTTTATTACTTAGTTAATAACTTAAAGAGGTTTTGTGAATTTACCTTGTTTAACACTATTAAACATATTTTTCCTTAAGGTTAAAAATGAATGTTTTTAAACTTACATTTCACCCTCTTATAATTGAGCATCTACATACACTATTTCGATCCTATAATTGGTATCAGAGGAGGTCTCTGAAATACTTATACATACATATATGTTTTCTTGCTCAAGTTTTCCTTGTTATAAATTTTCTTGCTTAAATTTTTTTGCTTATGTTTTTTCTTAGATATTTTTATCTGTGTTTATAAACATTTTCTACAAACATGTTTTTGTGGAAAAGTATTTTATTATAGAATGGTAGGTATTAATATTGGTTCTATTGATAATATAAGTCCAATTCTACCACCTATTTTTTATGGTAATGATTATGAGTATTGTAGATATAGAGAGGACAATTTTTTCATTAATATTTGAGTAGAAATTTTTTTAATTCTTATTGGAGATTTTAAAATTCATGAAAAGGTAGTAAAAACCTTCACCAATCAAAAAAAATCCAAATTTAAACTAAATTACACAGTACACAATAATTTTTTTGTTTTCCATTAACAAGAATATAGAGAGTCAAATTTCATCTCATGAAGTTTCCAATTTCATCTAGAAGAAACTTCAGGTTACTCATTTTGGGACTTAAAAAGTGATAGAGGCTAGATGATCTATGTTGAGAGATGAATATCATGGATTTCTATTTCTTTAGGGAGAAACTTCTTTCAATGTACAAAAATTATTTATGACCATTGTCAACATTATACAATATATGGGAGATAAAGGTCTTGATGACGAAGCTCTTGTGGACAAGATAATTGATGTTATGCCAAATTTGTGGGAATAAAAAAACAACTATTGATGAGAATAGGAAAGTATCTCAAATTACACTTGATGAGTTATTTGGAACTCTACTACATCATGAAACCAAAATTAATAGAGATACTGACTTTAACAAAATGAATAGTGGTAATGGAAGTTTAGCTTTCACTACTACATCCAATGCAAAGACTCCTGAAAGAGTAACCAGATCTAAATATAAGAAAAACCCTATTATATCTGAATTTAGTAATAGTGATCACTCAAAAAATGAAATAGATAATATTTCTTGAAGGATGAAAAATATTGTGGTAAAGAAATATTTTCAGTACAAATATAGGAATAAAGACTGAAAAGACAATAGAGATTTTGAAGTCACATGTTATGAGTGAAAAAGAGCCAGACACATCATTTCAGATTGTCCCATGCTAAAAAGAAAAGACCAGAGGGAAAATCATTCTAAAACAAATAGTAAGAAGTATTAAAATAATATAGCCAAGAATTTTGTGAAAGATAATAAAACATATAGTTCTTGTGGTAGTAACTCTTCAAATAAATCTATAGATTATAAATATTCTGTTTAGAAGAATATTGGTCTACCAGCCAAACTACCCATTAAAAATAAATATCTTCTTTCTAAGTTATATAATCCTGAATCCTTAACCAATATTTCCTTAAATTAAATTTTTTCTAATAAGTAATTTTATGAATCATTAGATGATGAATCTTCCTCATCATAAGATAATATCTTACCTTCAATTGATGAAGTATCTATGCTTTCCAAACTTCTTGAAAATAAAAATTATAAGATAAAAAAGAATGTAGAGAAGGACAATTATAGAATTTTTATTTTAACAAAATAAGTATCAAATATTTCTAAAGATATTTATGAAAAACTGTTGACATTGAATGTGTTTCTAAAAACCATAAGGACGTTAATTTTGATAATTATAAACTTTCTAAGGATTATGAAGATGTAATGTCTAAGAAAAATATTTTAAAGGATAACCCAGGTTCTAAAAATAATAACTTTGAAGATAAGAACCTTGTTATTAAACTAATGTTAGAAATATTTTCCTTAATGAAATGTCTATCAAACATTACATATAGTAAGGTAAACATTGAAAAGATTTATTTCCAAATTCATCCTATAAGGAATTGTTTTGGATTCTGTTATCCTTAATCAAAACCTGTTTTTAGTGATAATTATTTTATTCCCCAAAGTGATTTATTTTTTACTAAATGTAAATGTGGTGGAAATTGGTAGAAAAATTATTCATTAAAATAAAACCAATATTTAGGATTTCATAATGCTTATTTTTCTATGAAAATGTGGGTCCATAAAATTTTACTTTCTTAAATTTCTAGATCCAAGAAAGTATGGATTCCAAAAGTAGAACTCTTTTATTTTCAGAAAAACAATGATAGTACCAACAGAAATACATGGTATATGGATAGTGGATGTTCTTGACATATTACTATTATTAAAATCTTATTTGAAAAGATTATAATAATGAAAGGAGGGGAAGTAACTTTCAGAGATAATGCTTATTGAGAAATTTTTGGTATAGGTAACATTGTTCTTCTTGGATGAACATTGATTTCAAATGTTTTCTTTGTTAAAGGTCTTAAGAACAACCTCATCAGTATAATCCAATTATGTGATGAAGGAAACCTTGTGAATTTTAGTAATGATAAATTCTTAGTACACTATTCCAAGTAAGAGTTTATTATTTTTGTCCATAGGCATGAGAATGTATACACACTAAACATATTAGTCCTTAGTAGCCAAGATCTACCTTGCCTTAGGGAAATGGAAGTTCAATATTGGTTATGGAATAAAAGGTTAGGATATAGTAACCTTAGGAACCTATGAAATCTCTCCATGAAAATACTTGTTAAGGATCTATCAGAGATTATTTTTTATTCTTCAAAAGTTTGTGATCCTTGTCAATATAGAAAGCAACATAAATCAAGTTTTAAATGAATCAGTGAAATATCAACATTTGATGAATTAAAGTTAGTGCTTGTAGATCTTTCTGGTGCCACAGAAAGTGGAAGTATTGGAGGAATATATAATGTATTTGTCTTATTTGATGATTACACAAGATTTACGTGGATTTATTTTATAGAAAAAAAATATGAAGATTTTTCTAATTTCAATAATTTTAGATCCCAAGTTAAAACAGAGAAAAACCTTCCATTTATAACTATTCATAGTGATCATAGAATAGAATTTAAAAATACAGATCTTGAAAATTTTTTTAGTAATAAATACATTACTCATAACATCTATTCTCCAAGAACTCCTAAAAAATGGTGTTGTTGAAAGAAGAAATTGAATTCTTCAAGAGATAACTAGAACCATGTTGAGTAAATATTATTGAGTTAATTTTTTTGGGAAGAATCTATTAGTACTTATATTTATATTATAATTCAAGTTTTAATTAGACCTTTTCCCAACAAAACACCTTATGAATTATGGACTGATAGAAAACCTAGACTTTCTTACTTAAAAGTATTTGGTTGCAAAGTATTCATCCATAATACTAATGATAACTTACATAAATTTTCACCCATATCTGATGAAGAAATTTTCCTAGGATACTCTTCTACTTCTAAGGATAATAGGGTTTCTAATAAAAATACGTATACTATTGAAGAGACAATGCATGCTAAAATTGATAAAACTGATCCTTTTGTTTTTAAACAACCCCAACCTACATCCTCAGATGTTTTTTTAAAAAATAATTATCATCTTTTAATAAAAGATAATTATAATAAGGAAAATTCTCAAGAAAATATTTCTAAAGAATTTACCCCCAAAATTTTCTACCATACGTTGATGAACAAGTTTTACTAAATCTAAATCGGTTGTTTCTTAAGAATCATCCCAGTGATAGTATCATTGGTGATGTAAATCAGCCTATAATGACTAGATGTTCCTTAAAGAATAAATTATAACGTCTAGAATTTCTTTCCAAATTAGAACTAAAAAT
Source organism: Viscum album (assembly GCA_963277665.1). NCBI lineage: Eukaryota > Viridiplantae > Streptophyta > Magnoliopsida > Santalales > Viscaceae > Viscum > Viscum album. The sequence goes on from OY728147.1 coordinate 1,828,135,876, forward strand.
CATTAATGAATCATTATGTGACAATGATTAGATTAAATCCATGAAAGGTGAGATAAATTAATTCAAAAAGAAAAATGTCTGGACCTTAGTTGAAAAACCTATGGAAAATTCTGTAATTGGAGTAAAATGGGTCTTCATAAAGAAGTGTGATGAAAATGAAATCATAGTAAAAAATAATGCTATATTTGTTGCTAAAGGATACAATCAAAAAGAATGAATAGAATATGAATAAATCTATGCTCTGGAAGCTAGACTAGAATCTATTCGCATTTTACTTGCCTTTGCAACATAATTTAATTTCAAAATTTTTCAAATGGATGTAAAGTGTTATTTCCTTATTGGATATGTTCAAGTGGAAGTTTATTGTGAACAACCTCCTGGTTTTGAAGACACGAAACATCTTGAATATATTTTCAAACATACCAAAGCTTTATATGGACTTAAGAAAGCCCCAAAATCCTGGAATTATAGGATTACATGATTTTTGTTACAAAAGAATTATGTTAAGAGACTTACTGATCCAACCCTTTTTATAAAGAAAGATAAGATTTTTTTTAATTATTCAAATTTATTTTGATGATATTATATTTGGTTCAAACCAAAAATCTTTAATTGATTAATTTTTGAATCGAATGAAATCTGAGTTTTAAATGTGTATGATGAGTGAGTTAACATTTTTCATAGTTTTTCAAATTTCTCAAAAAAAAGAAGGATGTTATATATCTCGAAATAAGAATATTTATGATCTTCTTATAAATTATGGATATGAATAAACTAAAAGTATAATTACTCTAATTCTTACCTCAAATTCTCTTGATCTTGATAAAGATGGGAAAACAGTAGACCAAACATCATTTAGGGGTATGATAGGAAGCTTACTATATTTGACATCTAGGAATCCAGACATAATGTTTTCAGTATTCTTACATGTAATATATCATTCTAATCCAATGGAATCTCATTTAAAAATAGTGAATTTTTTTACGCTATTTAGAGGGAACCATGGATTTAGGACTTTTCTATACTTCTAGAAATGATTTTGTTTTAAAAATATTTTGAGATACTGATTTCGGTGGATGTAGAATGGATCAGAAAATTATACCTGAAACATGTCATTTCTTAGTAAATTCATTAGTTTCTTGTTCATTAAAGAAGAAATACTAATCTAGAAGTTGATTTGCTCAAGTTTTGTAGATGAAACACAAACTCACAGACTATGGCATGAGTTTTACCAAAACATATATTGAGTATTCAAAATAGTTCCATTTCCTTAAGAAAAATCCATGCACATCACTCTCGTGAAAAAAACATAGATATTATGTATCACTTTCTTAGGGATCACACATAAAAATGAGATATCATTCTTTAATTTATCAGAACGCCAGATCAACTTGAAAATATTTTTACAAAATATTTACCCTATGATAGATTTTAATACATTAAAATAAAGTTAGGAATGATAACCGTATGGTATTCTTCTATATTAGCTCTTTTTTGAAACCTATCTCTTTATATTAAGAAACTCTTTTTCATTGGATGAGTATATTTTCTTTCTTAAACAATAATTTTCATATTCAAAATTTTCCATAATCAATTTTATTTTTGTAATAAAAATTTTCCTTAATCAAATTTTTTGTAATCAAACTTTTTCTTAATAAAATATTTCATAATAAATATTTTCCTTGATTAAATTATACATAATGAAAATTTTTTCCTTAATAAATTTTTTTAATCAAAATTTGCTCGAACTCAAAATTCTAGAAACTAATTTTCATTGCCCACTAAATTTTCTGGATTAAAACATTCCCATTCTTTAATAAATTTTTCTGAAAAAAAACATCTTAATGAAGAAATTTTCTCATTACAGAAAATTTTTCTAGCAATTCGGAAGGTATGTTTCCTTACTTAAACTTTTGTAATTAATTTTTTTTACTTTTTGGTATTTTGTCTATTTTTAAGAAAAACTTTCAAATTCAATTTCTTTAAATCTGAAAATTACCTTAAAACCTAAAAAGTTCTGAACCTACCAAATCCCTTTTCGATTTTCATCTCAACTGTCAGATATAATCGTGCTTGTTTCAACCGTGGGAAAAATTAGAGAGTATGAACCATTGTTTCAACACCTATAAAAAGCCCCCTTATTCTTTGTCACACATTGGTTCCCAATTAATTTCATACTGTAGCATCGCCTCTCTTCATAAGGATCATTCCCCCCTTCTAGTTTACTTAACATTGAATGTCTTAGAAGCATATCCTCAAAAGAAAATGTTTTCAGTCAATGAAATTTTAGAATGTAAAATCTATAGAGAGATGTTAGTTGATCCGAACATATTTTCAACGTATAATTCCCTTATTATTAAAAATACCAAGTTGAATGGCTGATAGAGTCTCTACATAGCTGAACCGAAAGTACAAGATCCAGTTTATCTGGAGTTTCTTGTAGAGTTTTATAAGTATGTAAGTTTTGTTACTAAAGGTGGGAGAGATAAATTTTCATTCAACAATTTTGGGAAAACCTATTATATTTCCTTCAACATGGCATCAAATATCACTAGAATACCGTATGACGGGGAATCTATTTTCTGTACCTACAAACTATTAGATGAATCCAGAAGCTTTGAGAAGGAGAATAAATTAGAGTACCTTAGACTCAAAGGAGTGAAAAAATAAAGATAAACCATATATAAACAAAATTCATGATGCTGGCATTATAGGTTCTGGGTTTCGTAATTCTGAGAAGAATAGAAAAGGAAAACATGAAGAAGAGTGTTATCTTTGATCTGGATTTCCGGGTGAACTTGAGAAAGAAAAATCTAGTGGAATATATCTTTCTGACTGTCTCAAATATCAAAAATGGGACAATCAAATTTCAAATCATTATGTATCTGACAATACTATCTGAGATCATTTTCTAATTTATAGATTTGTTCATAATCCCTTGTAATTCAAAACCCATATCTTTCAATGTCTTGTTACTCAATGATGATACCTTGAAGGGGATAAAGGCTGGTTTCAATAAAAAATCTGGAAATTTTTTAACTTATCTAAAAGTGAAATTTAGACCATAACTAAGAATTTTAAAGTAGAAGAATCTTCCAAGAAAGTACCAAACAATAGAAAGAAGAAGGAACCATAAGTCATTTAAAATCATACAGTTCAGGAAACACAGTTAGCACCCCTAAAGTCAAAGAACAAATAAACCTACCCTAATGAAATAGTTTCCAAGTAGAGGGAAGAGAAGAAGAAATGAAGGAAGGTGATCCTATATTTGGCTTGGATCGTATAATGGAAAAATATTTAAAGATTAAGGTTGTTGAGGAGTATGAAAAATAGGAAAAGCAAAATAAGAAAATAAAGAAAATATCTAAGGCTGAAATAGTTCAACCTCTTCTCAAGGACAACGAGAAAGCTTCTGAACAAATATAAGTACTGGAAAATTTTCTTCAAGAATTAGTTCCAGTGCTTCTGGGAAAAAATTTGGTTATTCCATAACCATAAAAATAAGAAGATATTTTTCAGGAAGAGGAAGTGGAAGAAGAATAAGAAGAGTAAGAATGAGATGACACTAATTATGTGATAAGGAAAGTTAAATAATATCATGAAAAGAGAATACCTTATGAAAAGTTCTTAATCTGGAATTCCTAGGCTGAATCTAGAAAACTTGTTTCCCTAGGAAATGAAGATGAGGGCCAGTAAGAAGTTCATACACCATTTGATGATGAAAGTAGAAATCATGAACTTATTTAACCAGATAATCTTATGGAAGATGCTGAGAAGGAAAAGGTTGATGAATATAGAATCATTCAAGGATAAGATATTGAACATGAATCCCCAAATATTGCGAAGACCATTTCTAGAGTTGATAAAGGAAAATATGTGATAGCTGATACACCTAAGAAGGTTGTAGTTTCTATAAAATATGTTGGTGGTTTATCATAAAGAAAGGATGTTGAGGTAGATAATGAATCCTCACCAATAAGGAAATCAGATTTAGAATCGTCCTTCATGGATTTGGACATTGTGTTTTAGTCCTTGAAGAAATTAGTTGATACCCTTACTTTGTTTCTAAGTATTTACTGGAGGTTTCAGCCACTTCAACACTCTGTTAATCAAAATAACGAATCTGTCAGCATTCTCCTGGAAAATTTAATCAATCTTGAGGCTGATTTCAAAATCTTTTATATCGGGTATGATGTTCATGGAAGGTCTTATAAGGATATTACAATGTGTTCCAAGAAAACGTTCAAAGATATGAGAATTATTGATGAATTTAAAGACTCTTTAAAAGATGCTTTTGATAGGGCATATAAGAGGATGAAGGAGCTTACAAAAAGTTTTTCAAAAAATCCGATCCTAGAACAAACAGATAGGAATAAGGAAGTAAAAGATATGAATAGGAAGATCAATTTAGTTTCTTTGAATTTAAAGAGGTAAAGAGTTCACATAGTCGAGTTCGAAGAGAAGTTTAGTAAGCAAGAAGATCTATGGAAGTCATAGGCAGAAATCCTAAAGTATCAGGATGAAAATATCAAATCTCTGGAGAAGAAAAATGAGGATCAAGAACGATTTATAAAGCACTTTTAAGAAGAACATAACGGGATTAAGAAACTGAATACTATCGTAAAGAAGATCATTGTGAAGGGGGAAAAAGGATTAATATTTTTTCCTTACAATTATAATCATTTTTTATACTCCCTTGTATCAATTTTTGCAACCTTAATGAAAAACTCTTATGGTGATTCATTTGTTTTTCTGTATGCAGCTCTATAATTTTAGGTACCATTTTTTTATTCTATCTATTCCACTTTGAAACTACCAAATGGGGAGAAATGAATGATGAAAAATAATACTAAGTAATGAAGAGAATACCCAAAGTTAGGGGGAGTATATCTAAGGGGGAGTTTTCTCAATTAATATTTCCATAAGCAAGAAAATGAAATTCTCTTTAAGGAAGTCAAGAATAAAATCCATAGAGATTTCAAAACCTAAGGGGGAGTTAGTCGTGTTCCCCATGATTCATAAGTATAGGGAGATAAGTTTTTATTTTAATTCTATAAAGCAAAACACTTACTCCTTATATTATTTTTCAAAAGGATGTTTGTGCTTTCTAAAAAGGGGGAGATTGTTGAGTTAATAAGGGTTTTTATGACTTTTCTATCCTCATTGTTTTAAAAATCCCAAAAATTTATCTTAAGTAAAATAATATTTCCCTAAGGATTATTTTATTAAGGAAAATTTACCATCTCTAAGGAAATTTTTATCCTTACCTTTTTTTAATTATGTTATTTTATAATCTCCTTAAATCAAACTCTTTTTATTTATATTTCTAAAATTCAGAGCCTCATTAAAATCTTAGAATCTTATAATTCCTTAGATATATGGTGTTCTGTTTTTGGATTCTTCATTCTCTGACATTAAGTTTCTAAATTCTATGAAATCTTGACTCCGAATTCTGTGAAATTCATGTTCTAGATTCTCTAAAATTAAAACTCCGAATTCTCTGAAATGTATACTTCTAATTATCTAAAATTTAGGTTCTGAATTCCTAAAAATTTAGACTTCGAATTCTATGAAATTTAGACTCCGAATTCTATGAAATCCAGATTTCCAAATTCTCTGAAATGGAGAATCCAAATTCCTCAGAATTGAGAATCTGAATTCCTTATAATTCAGACTCCGAATTCCGGAGAATTTATATTCCAAATTACTTAGAATTTAGAATTCAAATTCCAAATAATTAAGATTCTAATTTCTTCAGAATCTGGACTCCTAATTCCTCAGAATTCAGATTCATAATTTATCAGAATTTAGACTTTTAATTCCTAATAATTCAGACCCCGAATTCCTCATAATTAATACTTCGAATTCCTCAAAATTCAGACTCCAAATTCATTGGAATCCGACTTCAGAATCTGTTGAATTCATATTTCAAATTCTTTTTAAAACAGAAACTGAATATCCATGTCTTATATACTCTAGATGTTTATTTGGTTAGACTCCGAATTCTATTTCTTCCTTAGACTTTGAAAAATAGATTTGGTTAAGTAATATCATTTTTACTTACTCATTAAATTATTATGAAACTATGTCATACAATATGTTTCTAACTAACCATTGATTGAGTGACATGTGTTTAGGTCCCTCCATGATTCAATGATAAATATGTTCGTTGGAGGAGGTAGCCGACCATTCGAGTTGTGCCTATAAAAAGGATCTCATATTAACGAAATCAATAAATTGTTCTATAAATATAGAGATTACATGCTATAAAGTGATTTCTAGATTGTGATACTCTGATGCTTTGTGCGTTCTATAAACCTTCTTTAGATTGCTTCTTGTGACTCTGATTGTTGCTAAGTATAATCGAGGGCTTCCAGCGATAGGAAGGGATAAATGTCGAATACCTTAAATTTTGAGGAATTCCTAGGATAGGAAGATAGAGATAACTATTACCTTAACGAGCGAGGGATTTCAGTGATTGAAAGATGGATTCTGATATTCCTATTGGGGGCTTACCCTAGTGTGGGTAAGACAGACTTTCTTAAAAGTATAAATCAACGGACCTTTATCCAAGTTTGTTGGATACCATTCTCTTTGGGTTAAAAGATTTTATACCTGTTACTTTAATTGTTTCAAGATTTATTTCTGCTGCATTTTGATAAAAGAAGAAAATATATCTTTCTTATACATTCTTTTACATTTTATACTCGGATATTAGATATTCTATATGGTTTAAGGTGGAATCTTTCTTAAGTAAACTTTTCTTATGTTTCTTTTCTAGAACCATATTTCCAGAACCTAAGCAATCTTATTTCTAAGTTAGGAACATAAAGAGGTTTTGTGGATTTACCTTGTTTAAATTTTTTAAACATAATTTTCCTTAAGGTTAAAAATGAAAGTGTTGAAACTTACAATTCACCCCCACTTGTAATTTAGCATCTACATACACTATTTAATTCCTACATTTAGGTCATGATATTCCATATTAATTTTTTTGGGTTTTGATTGCTACTAATGTAACTATGATGAAATTTTAGTTTATATTATTTGTGTTTATTTTTATTACATTCAATCTATGGTGTATATAACATTATTTTTTATTAACTACCCATACATTCATAAAATTTATGGTGTGCATCCCTTTGAATGATTTCTTTTGTACATGTGTGACTTTAATACTTTCTATGGATTGAGGTTTAGTGGTATTTTGTGGGCAGGGATATGCACTATTGGGTTTCATTTCTATAGGATGAGGTTTTTAGTTAGTGATATGTGTTTTTAATTTTTAAAAATATTATATACTATTTATTTAAATCTACCTATTTGTTTTTTCATGGGTTTTTTAATTGTGGACGTGTCTTTCTAGTTTTTTTTGGATAAAGTCTATTATATATTCACTCAATTTTTTTTATGAAAGCTTTTTCATTTGTGTTCATGTGATTCATTGTATGAAATTTTCAACCCATGGGGATCAAGAGTTATATTCAGTGAGTGGATGATTAGTTTTGGTGTTATTTTGGATGGAGACATGGGGAAATTTAATAAAAATGGTATTAAAGGAGCATGTATTTTTTATAATAGGAACATTAACAAATTTTCCAATAACCATATTTTCATTTGGTTGGGTCATGGTATAATAAAGTTATATTTTCCATTAGGAGATAAGAGTATGGTCATGAGTAGGTTCTTGATCACCTCCCTTTTTGATAAGTCCCATGTGACAATGGAAAATTTTATTTGAATTTTTATTCAGAATTGTTTCATAAATACCTTATATTATTTGTCCATCCTTGTGAAAATGGTTATAATTTTATTAGTGGTAGAATTGGTTTTTTGGATGGAAATGAAGAATAAATTATTGGAATGAGGTTAGTCAATGTCACTTGATAAATAGTATAGTGACCGACAAGATTATCTTGAAATGTCATAGTAATCATTTCATGAATGGTTTGTGGTTGACTAAATCATATAGCTGAGTCATGTGTTGTTTTGAATCCAATGTGGATTTTTGTTTACCTCACTATTAAGTGACTCCTAATAGAGAGGGATGAGTTAAGGTGGAACTTGTGATATGTTGATCATGTGTATTTCGTTTTTTTCTTAAATATAGTGTCCACCTTTTTTATTGGATGATTATGTGAGATTTGTTATTATGGAATATGGGTAGTTTATTGAAAATTATATTGTTTTCAAAATAATACTTCATGATATTAGAGAAGCATTTTTTCCAATTTTTTTTTTATATTGTCACTTTGGGCTTGATTATAAAAATGAACTGGTTTTAAAGGGATGTTTTTTGATATTTTTTTAAATCAGTTAATTCAGTTTGGAACTTTTGAAAATATTCTGGTTTCAAAACCCATTAGTTATATGATTGTAAAGGAATTTAGAACCCATGGGGTTATTTTATAAAACATTTATTATTTTAATTCAATGAAAATGAATTGATTTGTGATTCCAAATTTTTTAATGGATGGGGTTTGGGAAGCCAAATGTTGTACCATAATTTATTTAAGAGGTGGTGTTTTCTATAAATGTGTTTTTTTTGGAAAACCCATTTTATTTTTTAGGAATGTGGTAGTTTTTAATTAAATTATATTTTTTCACATGTGTTACCTAGTTTTTGTAGTATTTTGGACCTTTTCACTTTGTCTGGTTGGGTAACTTCTCTGTGATTTTGGAAATAAGGCCAACTTGGGTCTACATTTATTTTTTTTGGAAAGTAGACATCTCGAAAAGATCTAGGTATATGTGTAGTGTTTATATTTTGGGGTAGTTATTCCATTTTATTTTTATATTTCTAGGAATACATGTGGATAAGCTGGTGTTTTTTATTTTTCATTTATTTGATATTGTATTGGCTATTAGTTTTTTTGGGGGACTATTCTAGATGAACCTTCACTAGCTAGTTGGGTGAATTAGTGAGGATGAATCTCTTTTGGGTGATGGTTTTATATTGTTATGATGGTTTATCGTAAGGATCCAATCTTGATGAGTTTAGATTTATATATTATTTAGATGGATTTTTCCCTTTTCCCCTTTTATTAGTGGTTTTGGATCATGTATTATTACAATATAATTTGTTTAAGAGGTTATTATTTGGATTTTTTGATGGCTCTTTCTCATTGTGTCAAGTGTGGTAGGTGTTAGTGATTCCCACCTTGTGGTGAAAAAATTACACGGGTTTTGATTCAATTTTTCTGATGTTTAATGGACATGGGTGATTGATTTAGGATCATAGGACTAGTATAGAACCTGTTGTGATTATGAAGTAACTTTCATCACTATGAATTTTTTTAGGTTCACCTAGAGAGGATAGATCAGGGGTGAAATCCTATTTTTCCCAATTTTTATTGGTTGGTATCCAAGGTTAAGGTCCATTTTATTTCATTTATTTAGGCATGTTCTTAACCATTACTTATTTGTGGTGTTTTGAGATGATATGGTTTGATGACAATGTTATATGACAGTATTTTGTTTAGCATGATTCAAGATATTTATTTTTTTGGAAAACCGATTTTATGATATCAGATGTTCATTGTCATAGTATTCATTCATATTTTTTATGGAAATGGATCTATCTGAAAATTATATAATTGTTGATTTATTTGGTTATTGATTTTTTTTTTGTGTTCCATGTGGATTTTATGAAGTCAAGGCGATCATGGGGACACTTGTTTTATAGGAGTGATCATTTGTTTCTTTACAGTTTATATAAATTCAAAAAATTTGGAAGACCTCCACTTGGTGTCCCTTCATATGAAATTTATTATTATACACACATGTTTGATTCCCATTTAATGTTATACATGATATACAAGGTCATTTAGTGGATATTTAGAGGATGAAACATGTTTAGTTTTTTGTGGATCTTAAGAAAACAATAGTTGTTTATGACCCTCTTTGAATTATTGGGATGGGATATAGGTCTCCCTTTTATTTTATTACCTCAACATTGAATATAAAATTTATTCATGTATAAAATTTAATGGGATGGATTGTTACACTCACCCATTATTGAATTATTTTAAATTATTTTTTTGGATAATTACAAATTTTCAAGTCCTTATCTTATAATTTTAAATTTTAGGATATTTTTTAACTTCAATGGATTGTGAATGGTTAGGTGTAATTGTGTATAAACCATGAAAGATAATATATTAAGGGGATATTAACATTTTTCATGATTTATGCATGAATAGATGGACTATGTGAGGTTATAATAATAATTATGTGAGGTCAATTGTTTTGGGTTGGGTGTGTTGATAGGTCACCAAATGGTTTGTTAAACTATACAGGTAAATTATGCCAGTTTCCCAGAATAGTTTTTGTTCTAAAGCTATTTATAATTTCCGATTAATCAATTTTAAGGATTTTATATCATCCCTAAACCTCTCATCACACCCCTCATCCTTGGAATATATCCTCATGAAAAAAACACTCTCCCTTAGGCCTCCTCTATTTTGGGAAATTAATTGTGATATATTGTCATGAACCAAGTCTGGTCGAACTTGAACCGGTCACCCAAGTCGGTCTGTGACAAGGACTAAAGGGTGTTCCCAACCCACATGGGCTGGAACAAGTTTCTGGAAATCAAATAAAACAAATGGGAATTATTTATTTTATGTCATAATAATTAAGGGTAACAAGATAAATAAACCAAAATAGAGGATAGAAAATCAAAGATGGCATAACAAACAATTCAGAATTTACTTTACAGTTTTTAGAAAAGACTAAAGATTCTACAAAAAAGGTGGGGAAATAACATTAACATCCCAAACCCCATTCAACGAGAGGAGAAATATCCTCGAGATGCTGCCTCCAAGACCCACAATGAGATGCCACAAGGAACCTAAACAGCCAAAAAAAGATACCCTTTCCTTACCCAAAATACACATAGAAGAAGATCGAAATATAAACAAGGGTGTATGTATAGTGTGATCCAAATCCCAGTAGGATGCCACCCATGAACGTGGTTCCATGGAAAACATTAACAATATAATCTAACATGCTCCTTTAAATAAATTCTTTTAAAATAATTTCTAGGAAAACATTTATTAGCCAAACATCTATAAAATGGAACATTTAAAAAACTATCCCTTTCACAACCATTTTTATAAAAGAGAAAGGGAATTTATATAGACACACACACACACATGCACACAAGAGATAAATCGTATGTCAATAGATAACAACACACATATATGGTAGATCACCATGGGAAAATCCCCTAGGGTTAATCTTGCTCGAGTGGGACAATAAAAACTCATATATCGGTTTAACATGGATTAGAAACCATGAACTAGTACATTCCCATTCACTCGACACTAGGAGGGGATGCCCCAATATCTTAGTGGTCACCCATCATCATCATGGCATAGTTAGTTTTGTATGCATCAATCCTACTAGATGAAATCAAGATGAACCACTTTGAAATAAATTGGAGAACTAGAACCAACCAACCCACCTAGATACCCATGATTCCCCTATGATCTAATTCATGTTCACATGTCATATATATTACCACTATAACAAATCAAAGTAAAGCATGCCAACAAAATCACTAATTTCATAAACAAACCAATTTTCATTTTACACATGCCAAAACCCTTTTTCAAATAAATTTTTTATTCATGAAAATCTATTTAGCAATACACATGAATTGAAGAATGTTCTCAATAAAAACTATGGGATAAGACCCCATGTTTCAATCCACAAATATATTATGTTTATTTAAAAAAAGATTCCTATTATTTAAACAATTCACAACTCTTATTAAAAATTTCACAAAAGGCCTACATTCCAATATTAATCCATTTTCTATTTTAATAAAAAAACTCATTTAAAATTATTTTACCATCACCTACAAAATTCATAAATTTATCTTCAAAAAATACAAGGAAATACACAATTAAAACAAACAAATTATCTGGACAAGCCCCTTTGTAAACCCACTCATATACCAATTCCCCCCTTTAAAACATGCTTGCATCATTTATTCACCCCAAATAATATTATAATGTTATCAATAAAAACTAACATGGAAAAATAATTTATCTTCCATTGGAAACCCCAAATTAATCACACTCGCACCTCAAGATCTTTTCAAAACACATTTTTTATATCTTAAATAATTGATTGAGCACTTACAATAATTTCCAAAACAATACACATATAAAATACATGGAAATTTTCATTATAAAATTTAATTTCATTATTCGTACATGCCAAAATATATTTCTCATCATAGAATTTAACTATAAAACATGTGAAAATTAATTAAACGAATAAATAAAATCATCTATTAATTCTATGACCTGGAACCAACAACTATGGGTGAGTTAATCACTTAAAACCAATTCAAAACTCTAAAAGAACATCAAACACACCTTCAAGAGACAATATCAAACTGTAATCAACAATATCGAACCCAACAGTTCAAGATATCATCTGAAAAAGGAAACCCTTCCTAGTAGAAAAACAAAATACCCAAATAAAAGATGAAAAAACCTAAAAAATAGGGGAGAGGAATACCTGGAGAGGAGAATGCTAGAGGGAGGGGCTGCATGCCAGGGAGGTGTTGGTAGGGAGATCACGAGAAGAAGGAGGCGTGGCAATGGAGAGCCATACAGTAGGGAGTTACTCAAGGGAGAGTGGGACACTACTGGGGTTGGGTGAGGGAGAGAGGCCACTGGAGTATGATCCCACTAGAAGGAGAGGGAGGCACATCAAAAGGGGGAAAAACACGCTGTCAAAGGTCCAGGAAGGGGAATCAACATCCTTAATGGAAAGGACTCTGAGAAAAATAGAAACACCTTAAGATTCACTACTCTCATGGGGAATCAACATCCTTAATGGATCCAAAACTAGAATATAGGTTGAAATATAAGGTTGTGCATAAAAGGACCCCCAAATAGAGGTTCTCATCTATAATGGTATAATAAATAATGTTCTATAAAATGATACAACTATACATCCTTATTAACAAGGTGGAAATATTCCACCCACATGGAACGAAACAAAGAAACAGGGTCCCCATGTCTATTTTCACCAAATGGGGCAGCAATGAATGAGATAACTACATAGGATATTTAAAATATCTTCACTTCCCATATTGAAGACATACACTATAATAGGGTCCTTTACACCCCTGATGGTTTCTACCTACATTCCAGCATCACTCTAGGGCATATGGATGGAGCCCAAATGTTTGAAGCATCTCTTACCACACAGTCAGGAATTGAAGACACCCAAGTGGAACTTCTCCTTGTTGTACCACAAAAAACCACTCCGCAATCAAGAAACACCAATATAACACACACATCCCATCACTCACTTGGTTTTTACACGATACATCAGGACAATGAGAACATAAAGGATCCTCCCTTTTAACCCAAATAAGGGAAAAAGATGGATCACTTTGAAGGAACCTTTATTTATAATAGATAATTTTAGGAATTACCTATTCTGTTAAAATTGATTCTCTCGAAAGATTCCACAACATCCACCTTTGCATAAAAAAGATAACATAACTCTACAAGACACCACTTGAAATTACCCTTCCAACTAATATAAACATTACTAGGTGATGGACATAAAAATGAGTCTCAAGTAGCATACGATTTCTGCATACGAACATAATAGGATCTTATGACCAAATTTACCACCCTGGTATCCTAGCATGAACCCTAGGTTAAAAAAAATCATGAAAATACCAAATACCCTTCAAGAAAATGTTCCACAAAAACAACCCGGTCTGCTTTCCAATTTCTTCATTAGAATTATCTTCACCAATTCAAGGGAAGACCTTCTGGATTAAATTTTTCTAACATCACTTTTGGAGATTCAAGAAACTTACGAAACCACAATTTCATTCAAATTCATATGCATCCACTCTCCTGCTGTGAGAGGATATGCTTAATCAGAGAAACAAGAGAGATAAACTCAACCTTGAAACTCAATAAGTGAGTTCAGACTTTGATAAACTAGAGGACCTACCAATGGAGAATCACACATGTCTAGATTTTGAATATGTCAATTCTTTATAGGGTAGTGCACTAGGAAACACGGTAAAGCCAAGAACCCAATAGAACTGGCCCTTTGGACAAAACATACCACAAATAGGCAACAAATATATAAAAGGGAACCTACTCAATGGTACCCCAAAAAGTTTCTAGAAGAACCCATTAACCATTATCTCAAACCAACTCACCAACAAAACACAACTTCAAACATCTCCCAGATAATAAGAGTATTCAATCCCAAAGTACCTTGCAAGTAATAATACCTAATAATAAAGAAACACACTAAAAAACTACAAACTACCCAAAACTCCATATTTTCTTTAAAAACTCCATTGAAAATAAAACTGAATGGGTGGGTTGCACATTCACCAATGGTACCTCATGAAGTCTCAAACATGTCCTTACTTGTTCCAAACTAGGAACCAGTCCACTTTACACATATATTCTATTCCTGTGGTCACTCATGAGAGTACCAAAGGTAAAAAACACTTTTTTACCATCCAAAACATTCAATTAACCCACACATCCATTTTCTCAAATACTAAAGTAATTTCCACCCAATATTTCCCAAATCTTCGTAAAAATTCACTATCCACCAAATGAAAAAACAATTTAAATAAAAATAATTTTTAAACTCTACACGTTAATTCAAAAACATTCCACCCCTATAAAGACACCTCTAGTTTCATAACAAAAACCATTTTATTAATATCCATGTAATTAAATACTCATATATTTAATTTTAAACATTTTTCCAAAAACCTTTTGAAAATAAATTCCACTCTTTCTGAAGAAACAATTTTTTATAAACCAAAATTTTTGTTTATAAGAATCCAATACTGATAAATTCATCCCCATTCACTCAAACCATTTTATAAAAAACCACATTTTCAAGGTTTTATTCAATATAATTTAGAAAACATATCTTCCACCTTTTCAAAATCAACCATCTTTACATTAAAATAATTTTTTTTCACAATTCCAAAACAAGGGTTCTTAAAGAAACCCTCAGAACCCATGAAGACAAAAAACAATACAAGGGGAATCTAGTGTTGATGGGAAACATGGAAATATGGTTGGCATCCATATGCCAAGTGCACCACTATCATAAAGAGTGTTCTTGGACAATGTCACTAGATTCAAAGGACATTACATTCCCTACAAGATCACTAAGACCATTGACCGAACTCTTATAAAATTTTCCCAAACATCACTAAACCATAAGAACCAAATAAATGAGATAAAACATAAAATGTTATAGGGAATTTAATCTCATCACAACTTGTTCTGGCCAATAACCTTACTCATAACTAAATCATCATGTTTTGAAAAACCTAGATCTAGTCAACTGAGACTCTACCATAAAGAATGAGACCCAAAAGAGTGAACCCTCCTTTGATACCATTTTTCTTGAACCAAGATGCGCTGACCTTAAACCGGTCACCAGATTTGGTTTGTGATATGCCCTGAAGGGCATTCTCAATCCCCACGGGCTAGCATAAGTTCTCAGCTATCAAATAAAACATGTGGGAATGATTTACCTGAAGTCATAATAACAAATGACTAAAAATATAAATAAACTCAAACAGAGGATAGACAACCAAACATGGAATAACCAACTTTTTAGAATTTACTTTACAATTTTTAAACAAGAATAATGAATCTACTATAGGGGAAACAACAGTACTATCCCAAACCTTGTGCAACTAGAGGAGCAATATCCTCAAGCTACTGTCACCAAGATCCAAAAGTAGATCCCATTAGGAACCTATACCTCCAACACAACATACCCTACCTTTACCTGGAATACACATAGAATCATATCTACATACACCCAAGGGTGTTTGTAGGGTGTTAGCCAATGACCAGTAGGATTTCACCCAAGAAAGTTGTTTCATTCCAAAACAATAACAAGATAATAAAACATCATACTTTAAATAAATGATTTCAAAATCATTTCTAGGAAAAACTTTATTAGTAAAACATATTTAAAAGGGAAAATTTCAAATAATTTCAATTTAAAACCCATTTTCGTAAAAGATAAATGGAATTTATATAAAAAAACAGACACCCACGTACATGTAAGAGTTCTATAAGATGTTGATGGATGTCACCACATCAAATATAGTTGGGTACCATGGGTAAATCCCCTAGTTAATCTTGCTCAAGCGGGACACTAGAACCTCATTCCTTGGTGTATCATGGATTAGAAACCATGAACAACTATTTTCTCGTGCACAAAGCACTACGAGGTGACACCCCAATGGCATAGGGGAAACCCATAATCATCATAGTTTAGTTAGTGTTATAACAATAAAAATCATAGATGAAATCAAGACAAAACACTCCAAATAATCTAGAATACTAAAAATACCCATCCCACCTAGATATCTGGGATTCCCTTTTTCTCTAGCTTATGTTAACATGTCACACATATCACCAATTTCATAAATCAATATCAATCATGACAAATAAATCACTAATTTCAAGAACAAACCAATTTTCATTTTACAAACCCGAAAACCATTTTTCAAATACATTTTCAATTAATAAAATAGCATTTATAAAGACACAAGAAAGGCACCAAATTTCTCAATAAAAACCATGGGCTAAGACCCCATGTTTGAATCAAGACATATAATAAATTAAATTCTAAAACAAGCTTCCCATTATTTAAAAAATTCATAGTGATTACTAAAAAGTTCACAAAAATGCATACATGCCAATACTAATACAATTTCCAGTTTACTCACAATAAAATCCCGCTTCAAACTCTTTTACTATCACCTACACAATTCATAAATTCCCTTTTAACAAACAAAAGAAAGACACAATTAATACCTAAAAATTCTATGGCCAATCCCCTTTGTAAACCCACACATAGATCCAGTTACACCTTTAAAAAATTATTTCATGATTTACAGAACCCTAAATCATATTTTAAGGTTCTCAATAAAAACCAACATGCCAAAGTAATTTATCATCGTTTTGAAAACCCACTTTAATCACATTATCCCCTAATGAGTTTTTGAAAAACCATTTCACATACATTAAACAATTAATTGAAAACTTCCAAGAATTTTCCAAAAAATATATAATACATGTAAATTTCCATAATAAAATAGAATTTCAATATACATACAAGCCAAACCATATTTTTAATCACACAATTTAACTATATATCATGTAACAATTTATTAAATAAACAAATCATAACATATAAAAATGCTAGGGCATGGAACCACCTACCTCGAGTGGATAAATCCCTTAAAACCAAGGAAAAACTCCAACCACACCTCAACCACATCTTCAAGAGACAAGATGAAACCCTAATCAACAAGGTCAAAGCCAGGAGATCTAGATATCACCCTAAAAACACAACCCTTCTCGCTGGAGAAACCAAATACCCAAAGGAAGGAAGAAAATGCCTAAAAAGGAGATTCTTACATGAAGGGGTGTTCATTGGTGGGAGGGGTCGTGCATTGGAGAGGCACTAGTGGAAAGATCACCAGAATAAGGGAGGGTTCCCTGGAAGAGAGCCATCTTGATGGGGGGTTGTGTGAGGGAGTGTTGGACGCTAGTGGGGTCGTGCGGGGGTGAGAGGCTGCTAGAGGATGAGATCACTAGGAGGAGATGGAGGCACACTGAAGGGGGGGATTACATTGTCATAGGTCTCATGGGGGGTCTATTTTACATGACAAAAGGAGGGAGATGTGTGCATGGTAATGGGGTATGGAAGAGGAAAGAGAGACCCCCTTTAGGGTTTAATTAAAACCCAAAATAATAATATTATTATTATTATTTCTAATAATAATATTATTATTATTATTAAATAATTTTCCATTTATTTAATTTTTTCCTCATTTTTAATTTAATTTTATAAATTTTAATCATTAAAAAAGTCCCAAATATAAATAAAATAACTGTGACTATAAGGTGTCTGGTCAGGGTGTGGCAATTGTACCCACCATTAATGATTTCCACCACTAGAAATCCATTACCAGGTTTAAGAAAAAAGAATAAAATGAGTCTCATTGATTTCATAAGGAGATTCCAAATAAATTTCGAATGATAAAAAGACTAGAACACTATCAACATAAAAAGAGACATAAAAATGGAACTGAGGAGACCATAATGGAATCCTCTCTATGTGTCTCCTGCCCCCAAAATCATAAACAATTCTAGTTGATCAATCAAGTGGAATTAATTCTCACCCTGTATAATGAAATCTCTAACAAAAAAACCTCAGACGCTGTCAATGAAACCCTCACCACTAGTTTGAAACAAGTAAGCAATATAACTCATTTACAGGAAAACTCTAGAATAACAATCGGGTTACCAACACTGGAGGCCCAAACAGAATCCCTAGTACGATAGATAGGCTAACACCAATTCAATCCATAAGAATTCGAGTGAGACCCACAATGGGTCTTTCCACCATTAGAACCAACTTACCCACCTAACTTGCATAGGCCAACTTGGGAGCATGGCTTGGGTCTACATGAGAACTTCACGCAGCAACAAACATAGACTGATAATGAAATCCAACACATATAACATTCCCCACCCAAGGGGTCTGATGAAAAGGACTCTAAACCAAATGGAAGCATCACATGATTCACTACTCTGGTAGGGAATCACCATCCTCCAATGATCCCAAACTATGACAGAGGTTGGTTTATAAGGCTGTCTATACAAAGAAAACCAAATAGAGGTTCAAATCCACAAGGTTATAAGAAATTCGGTTTAAGAAGATGATATAATCACACTTACTTATAAATATGGAGAAAAAATTTCACCCACATAGACTGAATGGAAGAAACAGGACCCCCATATGTATTTTCAACAAATGGGGTTGTTCGGAATGAGATAGCTACACGGGATGTTGAAACTATCTCTATTTAAAACTCTAAATACAAACACTAGAATGGGGTCCTTTACACCCCCTTTTGGTTCTTAACTATGTTCCATATTCACTCTAGGGCCTATGGTTGGAGCCCTGATGTCTGAAGCATCTACTGCCTAGCAGTCAGGCAATGGAGACTCCCGAATAGAAATTATGCTTCTAGTGCCACACACAACCACATCACAATCAGACATGACCAATAGAACACACACATCCCAAGACTCACTTAGTTTCAACATGATACATCACCATGATGAGAACAGAAAGGATCATCCCTTAAACCCCAAACAAGAAAAAATGAAATAAGGGACACCTGGAAGTCACCTTCATTTAGAATAGAGAATTTTTGGAATTCCTAGAGGTGGAACACACTTATGTTAAAATATAATCTCTCAAAAGGTTCTACACTATCCACCTTTTCATCTAAAAGTGAACAAAACACTGCAAGACACCACTAGTTATAACCCTTGAAACTGATAGTAACATTATAAGTAGTAGAACCTTAAACAGAGTCCCAAGTAGCATACAATTTATTTATATAGCCATAATAGTATCTTATGACCAAATGTACCACACCTGTAGCCAATCATTCTCCCTATATTAAACCAAACCAATGAAAAGTCTAAAGTTCCTTTAAGACAACGTCCTGCACCAACAACTTAGTATGAATTTCACTTTCCTCACTATAATTCCCTTCACCACTTCTAGGTAGGACCTTTAGGCATAAAGATGCCTTACTTCACCTTTGGTGATTCATGAAACTCAATAAACCATTAATTATTTCATCCCCTTTAACATATAATCTTTCACAGTGAGAATATCTACTTAATCAGAAAATGAAAAGGGATAAAATCAACCCTGAAACCCAATAAAAGAGTATGTACTTTTGTCATTTGAAGGACCTTCCAATGGGGAATCACCCATGGCCAGATTTGGAATATGTCAATTCTTTATGGGGGAATGAACTACAAAACAAGGGAAATCCATAGAACCAGTGAAACTGGACCTCTGGCCAAAACATACCACAAATTGACACCAAATTCACAAAAGGTATCTTACTCATAGGTATCCCAAACATTATTTCAAAAGTACCCATTAACCATTATCTCATACTCACTAAGTAACAAAACACCACTTTAAACATCTCCCAATCAAGATGAGTATTCTGACCCGAAATACCATGCAAGTAATAATCCAAAATCATAAAAAAAAACATGCTACACAACTATGGACTACCTATAAATCCATATTTTATTTAAACTCACCTCTAAAAATAAAACATGATGGGTGGGTTACACATTCACTAGTGGTACACCATGAAATCTCACACATTCACTACCTCATTCCAAACCAGGTACCAATCTACTTTCAATATATATTCCATGCATGTGGTCACTCAGAATACTACCAAAGTTCAAAAAACATTTTTCTCCTTCAAAAATAAAGATTCAAACCACACTTTAATTTTCTGAAATACCAAACCATCTTCCCCCCAAAATTTTACAATGATTCGCAAAAAATCACTAACCACCAAATAAAAATCCATTTAAAATAAAACTTTTATTTAAAACCTACACATCAATTCCAAAACATTCTACCCCTCTTAAAACACCTCTAGTTTCATAACAAACCCCATTTCATTATTAAAAATTTAATTAAAAATTCTTCTTTTCTCATTTTAAATAGGATTCCAAAATCATTTTGAAAATAAATTCCCCCTTTTCCGAATAAACTTTTTTTGATAAACCATATGTTTTTGCAATAAAAATCCAACCTCTATAAACACATCCCCATTAACCAAATTTTTTTAATAAAAATATACTTTTTCAACGGTTTATTCAATACCTGTCAAAAAACCCATCTTTACTTATTTGGAAATCAACAATATTTACATTGAAGTCATTTTTAAAAAAATTAAAATATGAGATTTCATAAAAAAAATATTCAAAACCCAATAATACATAAAAAAATATAGGAGGACACTAATGCCTATGGGAAACTTGGACATATGGTTTGAGGCCATACGCCAAGTGCACCACCAACACAGAAAGTGTTCTTAGAAAATTTCTCCAACTCCACATGACTTTCCCAGACTTATGATCTCACTAAGACCATTAGACCCACTCCCATTTCATTTACCAAAACATAAGTGAACCATAAGAACCTAATAAATCAGAGAAAACCCAACTTCCCCTGGTGACTTGAATGCTCTCATGAGGTGTTTAGAAATGCACCTTACTCATAACTTGAATTAAAACCTCTAAAAACCCTATCTCTGGTCTACCTAGACTATACCCTAAGGAAGGAGTCCCGAAAGAGAGAAATATTCTTTGATTCCATTTTGTCATGAATCAAGCTGGGTCGACCCTGAACTAGTCACCCGAGTCAGTCCATGACAAGTCCCAAAGGGCATTCCCAATCCCTATGGGTTGGAAAATGTTTTTGAGTATCATATAAGACACATGGGAATGATTTACATGAAGTCATAATAATAAATGAATAATAAGATAAATAAACCAAAATTGAGGATAGAAAACCAGACATGTCATAACCAACATTTCATAATTTACGTTATAATTTTTAAACTAGAATAAAAAAGCTACAACAAGGGGGGGATAATAATATCCACAACCTCTAAAAATAAGAGTATAAATATCCTCGATATTACACCAACAAGATCCACAAGGAGATACCCCTAAGAACCCAAAACATCGACACAAAATTCCCTTCCTTTACATGGAATACACATAGAACAACATCTATATACACCCAACAATGTATGTAGTGTGTGAGCCAAAGCCCAGAAGTATGCCTCCCAAGAAAGTGGTTCCATGACAAAACATTAAATAGATAATATAACATGATCCTTTAAATAAATTCTTTTAATTTGTTTTAGAAAACAATAACTAGGAAAAAGTATTTAAAATGTATCACTTCCAAAACTAGCCATTTCAAAACCATTTTACATAAAAGAGAACATGAATTTATATAAAAACACACACATACATACATATAAAAGGTCCACCGTATGCCGATAGATGGGACCACATCATATATAGTAGAGTACCATGGGTAAATCCCATAGGGTTAATCTTGCTAAAGTGGGACACTAGAACCTCATACATCGGTGTAACATAGCTTAGAAATAATGAACAACTATGATCTAGTGCACGATCCACTAGGAGGGGACACCCCAATGGACTAGTTGTGTTACATCATCATCATAGTTTAGTTATTGTTATAAGAATTAATCCTGATAGACAAAATCAGGACAAACCACTTATAAATCATCTAACATACTATAACAAGTAGGCCCCTAGATATAAAAGATTCCATTGTGCTTTAGTTTATGTTCACATGTCACATATATCACCACTTTCACAAACAAGTGTCAATCATGCTAAATAAATCAATAATTTCTTAAACAAACCACTTTTCATTTTTCACATGCCAAAACAATTTTTCAAATACATTTTAAATTAATAAAACACCATTTTGAAAGACATAATTAAGACACATAATTTCTCACTCTAAAGAATGGGATAAAAACCCATGTTTAAATTCACAAATAAAACAAGTTCATTTCCAAAACAGGCTTCCCATTACTAAAACATTTAACAACTCTAACTAAAAACTTCACAAAAAGGCCCACATTCCAATACTAATCCATTTCCCATTTTACTCATAATAAAAACCCTTTCCAAATTCTTGTACCATCACCTACACAATTCATAAATTCATCTTTATCAAATATAAGGAATTACACAATTAAAACCAACAAATGATATGGACATGCCCCTTTGTAAACCCACACATATACCACCCCCTTTAAAACATTCTAGCATCATCTAAAAACCCCTAAATCATATTTCAATATTTTCAATAAAAAAACATTCCAAATTAATTTATCTTACTTTAGAAAACCCACCTTAACCAAACTAACACATCAAGTTATTTTGAAAACACATTTCACATACTGTAAACAATTGATTGAACACTTCCAAGAATTTCCACAAAAAATACATATCCATTTACTGTAGAAAATCTAGTTTCGTCATACATATATTCCAAAAAATGTTTATCATCCCAAAATTTAACTATAAAACATGTAAAAATTAATTAAATAGACAAATCAAATCATATAAAAATGATAGGGCATGAAACCACCTACCTCGGGTGGAGAAATCCCTTAAAACCAATGATGAACTCTTTCCTCACCTCAACCAAACCTTCAAGAGACAAGATCAAACCCTAATCAACATGATCTATCCTAATATATCTAGATGTTACCCTAAATACACAAAAATTCCCACTTGAGAAACCAAATACCCAAAGTAAGCAAGAAAACCCCTAAAAACGAGGAGAGGATTACCTAGAGGGGAATCCACCAGAGGGAGGTTCCATGCATTGGGGAGCCACTAGCAGGGTGGTCACTAGAAAAAGGGAGGTGTGACGAATGATTATGCTCTCTGAAAGAAGTGGGAGGCACCTAGAAGAGGGGAACACGCAATGCCAAAGGTCTGAGAAGGTGGGGGCAGGCTGTGTCGTGCGACCAAAAGAGGGGGGATGTTTGTGTGGAAAGGGGATATGGAAGAAGAAAGAGATACCCCCACTTTAGGGTTTAATTAAAATACTAAAAAATAAATTAATAATAATAATAATAATAAACATAATAATAATAATAATCATCATCATCAATATCATCATCATCATCATCATAATAATAATTTTATCATTATTTATATTATTAAATAATTTTCATTAATTATTATTTTAATTCAATAAATATTAAACTTTAAAATAAAACTCAAATATAAATAAAATAATAGCACCTGCAAGGTGTTATGTCGGGGTATGACAATTCTCCCCACCATTAATGATTTACACCCTTGGAATGCACTTACAATGTTTAATCCCAATGAAAAAAACAACTCTCTTTTATATCTTAAGAATATTCCAATTGAATTTCGAATTATAAGAATACTAGAACACTATCAATAGAAAAATCAACAAACAAATCGATCATAGGAGACCAAAATAGACTCCCGATATGTGCCTCCCACCCCCAAAAATTTACAAATGTCCAATTAATCAATCAATTGGAAGGAATTCTCACAAATTATAATCCAACCCCTAACCAAAACACCTCATACATGTTCAATGAAACTCTTACCACTTTCTTGAAACGATAAAACATGATAACCCATTTCCATGTCAACAATTGAATCACAATTGGGTTACCAATAGGGGAGGTCCAAACAGACTCCCTACCATAAGAGATAGGCTAACACTGATTCACTTTAGAGAAATTATAGCGAGGCCCATGGTGGGTATACCCACCATTTTAACAAACATACCCACTTAGTTTTCATAGTCCAACATGGGACCACGACATGGGCCTACTTGAGAGGTTCCCGCACCAACCAACATAGAATAACGAGGAAATCCATCACATATAATAATCCCCACCCAATTGTTCCGATGAAAAAGACTCTAAAATAAATAGAAACATTACACAATTCACTAATATTATATGGAATCCCCATCCTCAGACGATCCCAATCCAGAAGATAGGCTGATCTATAAGGCTATCCATAAAAGGACCACCAAACGAGGGTGCACATCCACAAGGGTATAGGCGTTGAGGTTCGAGAAAATGATAAAACCACACCTTCTTATATCCAAGGAATAACTATTTCACCCATTTAGAATGCAATGAAGAAATAGGGTTCCCATATCCCTTTTCACTAAATAGGGATGCTTGGAACGAGACAACTACATAGGATGTTTAAAATATGTCCATTTCCCATAATGAATATAGAAACTAGAATAGGGTCCTATAAATCCTTGGTGGTTCCTTACTAGGCTCTAGCTTCACTTCAGGGCCTATGGATGAAGCCATGATATTTGAAACATCTTCTACCTCTTTATAGTCCAGCATTGAAGACTTCTAAACATAATTTCTCCTTCTAGGGCCACACACAACCATATCGCATTTAGAAAACACCAACATAACACACACATCCCAAGAATCACTTGGTTTAAAAATAATATATTATTATAATAGAAACATAATGGATCATCCTGTTCACCCCCAAAAATGAATAAATAAATAACTGTCAATTAGAAGTCACCTTCATTAAGAATAGATAATTTTAGGAATGCTTAGAAGAGGAACATGCTATTATTAAAAAAATATCTCAAAAGGTTCCAAAAAATTCACCTTTTCATCTAATGGAGAACATAAATCTCCATGACACCACTAGATATAATCCTTTCAATTGATAGAAAAATTACAAGGAGAGGGACCTTAATTTGATTCCCAAGTAGCACATGATTTCTGCATATGCCCATAACAGTCTCTTATGACCAAACTTACCACATTGGTGGCCTAGCATGAAACCTAGATTAAATGAAACCTTTAAAAAGTCTAAATCCCCTCTAAGAAAATGGCCCATACCAATAACTCAGACTTTTTTTGCATTTTTCTCCCTAGAATTTCTTTCATCGCTTCTTGGTAGGACTTTCGAGCTTAAATATGCCCAACTTCACCTTTGGTGATTCATGAAACTTGAAAAACCATGAATTATTTTAACTCCTTCCACATCCATTATTCTACTGTGAGAGGATCTCCTTAATCAAAAAAATAAGAGAGATACACTCATCCCTGAAACCCTATAAGAGAGTGTGTAATTTGATCAACTTGTGGAATTTTCAATGGAGAATCACCCATGGTTATATTTCTAATATGTCAATTCTTTATGGGGGTGTGTAGTAACCAATAATGCAAATACAATGACCCATTCATGCTGGAACTTTGAAAAAAAAAAGTCCACAAATAGAACCCAAATTCTCAAAAGGGAACCTACTCATAGGTATCCAAAATATTTTTCTATAAGAACCCATTAACCATTATATCAAACCAAATCACCGACTAGACACAACTTCAAACATATCCCAATGAAGAAGAGTATTCAAACCTTAAATACCTTGCATGTAACAATCCGAAATCATATAAAAAACATACTTCACAACAACAGACTACCCCCCACTATATATTTTCTTCAAAAAATTCTTTAAAAATAAAACATGATCGGTGGGTTGCACATTCACCAATGGTACCTCATGAAGTCTCACACATTCCCTTTCTCATGACAAACCAGGCACCAATCCACTTTCCATATATATTCCATGAATTTGGTCACTTAGGAGAGTACGAAAGGTAAAAAAATACATTTTTCACCTTAAAGAATAAATATTCAACGCACACATCCATTTTCTCAAATACCAAAACAAATTCAACTCAAAATTTCACAAAGTGTTGCAAGAATTCACTAACCACAAAATAAAAAACCATTTTAATTAAAACTAGTATTTAAACTATACATACCCATTCCAAAACATTCTGCTCCTCTCAAAACACTTCCAATTGCATAACAAAACCCATTTCATCAATAATCATTTAATTAAAAACTCTTCTTTTCTCATTTGAAACAAGATTCCAAAACCCTTTTCAAAATAAATTCTCCTCTTTAGGAACAACCAATTTTCAATAAACCATATGTTTTGGTTATAAGAATTCAATACCAAAAAACACATCCTGATTTAGTCAAACCATTTTATAAAAATCTACATTTTCAACGGTTTATTCAAAACAATTAAAAAAACCCATCTTTGAAAATTTGAAAATCAACAATCTTTAATTAAATCATGTTTTTAAAAACTCCAAAATGAGGGTTCTTAAAAAATTCTTCAGAACACAAGAAGACACAAAAAAATACTGGAGAAAAGTATTGTCGATTGGAAACTTGGATATATAGTTAGCGGCCATACACCAAGTGCACCATCATCATAGAGAGCATTCTTGGAAAATGTCTCCATATCCACATTACTTTCCAAGCCCTATGAGCACATTTATACCATTTAACTCTCTCCCATTTCATTTCCACAATAATTAATGAACCATAAGAACCAAATAAATTAGATAAAACAAAAATTCCACTAGGGACATGAATCTCATCACGAAGTGTGCTATCTATGCACCTTACTCATAACTAGAATGTCATGTTCTGAAAACCTTAGATCTAGTCTACCTAGACTATAAACTATGAAACGAGACCCAAAATAGAGAAAACTTTTTTGATACAATTTATTCCAAAACAATCTAGGTCGACCATAATCCAGTTACACTAGTCGATCAGAAATAAGGCCCGAAGGGCGTTCCCAATCCCTAGGGGCTGAACAAGTGTTCGAGTATCAAATAAAACATGTGAGAATTATTTACCCAAAGTCATAATAATAAATGAATAACAAGATAAATTAACCAAAATGGAGAATAGACAACCAAAAATTTAATAAACAACTTTTTAGAATTTACTTTACAATTGTTAAACAAGTATAAAGAAGATACAATAAGGATGGAACAACAATACTATCCCAAACCTCATGCAAAAAAGAGGGGTAACTTCCATGATATTACACCACTAAGATCTACTAGGAGATACCCCTATGAGATACCACTAGGAACCCAAATTTCCAACATAATGTACATTTCCTTTACTTGGAATACACATAGAATGAGATCTACATACACCCAATGGTGTATTTAGTGTTTGAGCCAAAGTCCAATAGGATTCTACCCAAGATATAGTTTCCATTACAAAACATTAATAAGAAAATATAACATGGTATTTTAAATAAATTCCTTTAAAATCATTTATAGGAGAAAATTTATTTGGAAAACATAATTCAAAGGTAAATTTTTTAAAACTATCCATTTCAAAACCATTTTCATAATAGAGAAATGAAATTTATATAAACACACACACAAACATACATGATAGAGGTCCATCACATGCTGATTGATAGAACCACATCATACATAATATAGCACCATAGTTAAATCCCTTACGGTTAATATTGATCGAGTGGGACACTAGAACCACGTACCTTGGTGTAACATAGATTATAAACTAAGAAAAAATATGATATCATGCACCGACCATTAGGAGGGTACATCCTAATGGCCTAGTGGTCTAACATCATCATCATAGTTTAGATAGTGTTGTTTGAGTCAATCCTACTAGACAAAATCAATATGAACCAATTCCAAATCATCTAGAATACTAGAACTATCCAACCGAACTAGATTTTTGGGATTCCCTTATGCTCTAGTTTATGTTCAAATGTCACACATGTCCCCACATTCCCAAAAAAATGTCAATATTTGCAAATAATTCAACAGTATCATGAACAAATACATTTTCATTTTATAGATGTGAAACCCCATTTTCCAATACAATTTTAATTCATAAAAATCCATTTATAAGGACAAAATATAGGAACACAATTTTCCACTCAAAACCCTAGGCTAAGACCCTAGGTTTTAATCCACATATACAACAAGTTCATTTCCAAAACATGCTTCCCATTATTTAAAATATTCACTACTCATACTAAAAAGTGAAAAAAGGCCTACATTCCAATACCAATCCATCTTCCATTTTACTCACAATGCTTGTACCATCACCTATGAAATTCATAAATTCCCCTTTAATGAACACTAGGAAACACACAATTAATACCAAAAAAATGCTATGGCCAAGAACCTTTGTAACCCCACCCAAAGGCCAAGTTCCCCCTTTAAAACATTCTTGCATCATTTACACACCCCTAAATCATATTTCAATGTTCTCAATAAATACCAACATGAAAAAATTATTTATATTCCTACTGAAAACCAGATTTAATCAAACTTGCACCTCAAGAACATTTAAAAACACAATTTACATAACAAAAATAGTTGATTGAAACCTTCCAATAATTTACACAAAAAAATACATAAAAAAGATGTGGAAAGTTTCTATAGAAAATATAATTTCATCATACATGCATGCCAAAACATATTTTACATCACAAAATTTAACAATAAAATATGTAAAATTTATAAAACAAACAAATCAAATCATCTAAAAATTATAGGGAATAGAACCACCTACCTCAGGTGGAGAAATCCATTAAAACCGATTCAAAACTCCAACCACACCTCAAACAAACCATCAATGACAGTATTGAATCCTAATCGACATTTTTTAACCCAACAGATCATGATCTAACCCAAAAAATAAAACCATTCCTATTGGAGAAACCAAATACCCAAAAAAGGAAGAAAAATCATAAAAGATGCGAATAGGATTATCCAAAGGGTTGGCCACTAAATAAAGGGGTCATGCACTGGGGAGGCGTTAATGGGACCTCTTCAGAAGAAGGGAGGTGTGCTAGAGGTGATCCGACCAGTAGGGGGTCACACAAGGGAGAAAGAGATGTCATCCGGGTTGCGCGCGGGAGACAGGTCACCAGAGGAGGAGCTCAACATAAAGAGATGGAGGCATACTAGAAGGGGGGAGTGTGCACTTCTATTGGTCTTATAAGGGAAGGGGTCTGTGTTGTGCGACCAAAGGAGGGGGGGCTATGTGCGTGGTGAAGGGGAGAGGGAAGAAGAAAGGGATACCCCCATTTTTAAGGTTTAATAAAAACCCTAAAATAAATAAATAAAAATAAATTAATATGAATAATAACAGTAATAATAAACTTAATAATAATATTAATATTATTTATAATAATAATATTTTCAGTATGATTATGAAATCATTATTTTCGTTATATTTTATTTCATTTTTATTTTAATTTAATAAATTTTACACTTAAAAAATACTCCTATATAAATAAAATAACTACGACTGTAAGGTGATGAGTTGGGGTGAGATAGACATATAGATTTTGGGGTTGGATCACTAAGGCGAGGAATCATCATCCTTTAAGAGTCAAAATATATTATAATCGACCCCCTTTATTATTAATAGAAAACATAAAATCACATTTCCAATGTTTTGAGGGTACCTATTACAATAATGTAATCCCAATATCTTCTTGTACTGAATTAATATAAAAAAATAGAATGTGTTGCCATAAGGCCTCACAAATGTACCAATGTCCTAGTTTCCAAAGCCTAAAAATAACCCGAGGAACAAATCTAGAATATAAATATAAAACCTAGTATTTTATAATGAAATTGAAATAAACCCCAACTTATTTAATTCCAAAATATTATATATATATATATATATATATCATAAGATATCTAGTTTTGATTTCATTATCTCCATCTCTCCATTTTCCATTGAAATCATGTATAAGTTTTCATTGACACTACCCTATTCATTGAAAATCACCTCTAAAAATTGATCACAAAAAAAACATTTTCACCTCACATAATATTAATAATGAACTTCACATTATTGAAAAAATACTCACTAGTGTATGGTCTGGGGATAAACCCCCTAACAATATTTCTATAATTCAGTAAATACACCAATCCCCCTGCGAGAATCTTCCATAAATAAACTAACTAGAATTCATCTCTCATGTCAAATCCAAAACTATTATAAGGAGAACAAATTATCTGAATTCTTGAAGTTCTAGGGTGCACCTCCTCTTGGAAAAGGAATTAAAACAAATAGAGAATGAGAACCATCAGTGATTGATCTTGTATTGTGAATATGATTTCATCCACAAAGTGGTTGGGATCTACACAAAAATGGCATCGATTAACAACACCAGGAGTGTGTGATGAAAACCCTAATATAAAATTGGTAGATAAATATTGGAATCTCCATAGGGGTTCTATCCAGAGAAACTATGACTAGTGGAAATGGGAGGGATAATGGAAGCATCATCACTCATGGTTAAAACCCTAGAAACAAATGGGTGTGCTTAAGAGATCCTAGGGACAAATGAGTCATCCTCTACCAAGAACACCTATTCCATTACATCCAATATTTCCCATTATTTCTTCTTATCCTTAAGTTTTCTTTAATTCATATAAAACTATGGGTTATTGATAATCTATATCCTTTAGGGGATTAAGGTTTTTCGAAATTTCATCTAGCCTATTCATGTGCCCACATTCGAATATTGTATCTTTTAGATTTCATGATTTTGATTTGAGTTTTATGTTTCTATGGAACATTATTGTATTAAAATTCATAAAATTTCTTATGGGATTAAATTCAATCTTCTGAATTTAGAAACAAGTAATCTTCACTTCATTTTCTAGAATACTATTCTAAAATATTTTAGTTATTGGAATGGTTTTAAGACACATGCCATGATCATGTTCAATTAGTCGAGTGAATATTCTAAAATGATTTGGGTGTTTTAAAGGTTATTTATATAATTAACTATATCAGAATACCCTTATGGTTTTTTACATTTTAATATGGTTTAAATGTTGTTCAAGGACTTATGTCACCTTCCATGTATTTTTTAATTATTGTTTGTCTTTTAGAAAGGGATTTAAATATTTTAAAGATATACATGATGTTGGATACTTTTTGAAAAGGTTTCATGATTTTGTAAATGTATTTTGTGAAAAATAGTGGTTTGGTCATAATTATGAATTCTTATGACCATTGGGCCTTATGTATTAAGTTATTTCTTAAAATTTGAAGTGTGGGTTAGTTAGGGGTTCTCAACACATACTAACTTCTTATGAAAATGTTTCTTTTGTTTTTACAAGTGATACTGTGGAAACAGATACATTTTTAACTATTCTATAAAGAATGTTTAGATAGATTTTTTTAAAATGATAAATGAAAATTGGTTATCAAATAGAGTGAAAAGGTATTGGAATCCATGATTTTTTTATGGCTAATTTATAAATTTATGTAATATTTTAAAATTTTTTGTATCATATCATGATCTCCATGTTATTATTAAACCTATTTTGTATTGGAACAAAATATAATATTGTTGTATATATTCTTATCATTTTGTAAGGATTATGTATTTATGTGATTTGGGTTGATTCGAGTGAGGGTATAATTGGTCATGTTTGAGTATATTTAAAAGTTTCATAAATGATATTTTTGATGATGAATTGCTCACATAAACTTGATTTTTTATGGGAGTCCAATGAAAATAATAGGTTACCCATATGAGTGAAAAAAACTATCCTATAGTGTGTGACGTTGAATAGGGAAGATTCTCCTAGCTACACCAAGATGTTTAGTGGGACCTATTATTTCATGTGGTTGAGGTCTTCTCCCTTGGATGTTTGTTTTGTGATAGTTTTATAGGAGTACCATGGATATGATAGGTTTATTAGTTTCAACCTTTGTTTATTATCTATAGTTCACGTCTTTATTACAAGATCCTTGGGATGTTTCCAATGACGTTGGGTCCTTCATAGGTTGTTATAGAGAATTTTTTTCATGATTTTATTTTACCCCGTAGTTTGATTAGTTATCATGGAACTATTTATTCCTTATGTTCTTGGATTATGTCTCCTTAATTCTTGGGTTCCTTTGTGAGATTTATGGATCACAATGTGGGTGTTTTTGGTTTAAATACAAATGTGTTATTTCAAATTGGCTTGAAATCATTTTTTCTTAGAATAAAAAGATTTGGTTATATTATTAAGTGTATAAATAATATATTTTCCATAAAAATGTTTATGAAATGGGTTTTTGGTATATGTTTATGAAATGGGAAGTGAGAATTTTGACTTGAATTTGATCAGGTAAAAGGGCTTTATTCATTGGTTTAAAAATCATGTTTTAAAAGATTGTTTGTAAAGTGTAATTTATTCATATTTTCTATTTTATAAAAGGGATGGTTTTTAAAAATTGTTCTTGTATCATGGATATTGTTTTTTTATAAATAATGTTAAAAAATATTTCATACTTTATTATTCAAATAATAATAGTAAAAACTTTTTTAGAAAATGAATTTCCACTGTCTAGGTGGGTGGTGACCTAATGGGAATTTTATACTTAGGCCAATATTCATATCTCAGTTTTAGGTTTAGCTCATCACCACTCTTGGAGTAATTTTTTTGGGTTAGGATGGTGACTAGTGTAGTCATGTAGGTTTATAGGTTTATTTTAGATAATTTTATTTTTATTACATTCAACCTCTGGTTCCTTTTACATGGATGTGTAGAACTATCTCTTAATTTCTTATAATGCCCAGTATATGTCCATTTGAATTATTTCCCTTATAAATGTGGGCTTTTACTACAATATACATTTGTAGGTGTTGTGATATTTTGGTGTCTAAGGATATGAATTATCAATTTCATTTCTTCTGGGTGGATTAATTTAGGGTTACATTAGAGTTTAATTTCTACATCCCTCATTTGATATTTATTTAATTTTACCTATTAGATTTTTGGATATATGTAATAATTATAAATGGGTCATGTTAGATTATCTAAAGAATTTTTACTATGAATTTAATATGATTGTTCGGTTAAATTATTACAATGTGTGTTCTTATGATGCCTAGAAACTTGTTTCTAGAAATTGGGGAACTGTAACTTATTTTATACCAATGGGGATTATTTTAGGCATTTATTTGGATGGAATCCCGAGCTGGTTCATTTTGAATATCCTGTACACCCTACAATGTTTCCTAAAAAAATGATCCCATATCTAAAACTAAATCCTATTAATTCGAGAAAATAATATCCCTTAACATATTTATAAACATGAAAAGTCCTAATTATCCACCCTTGATAATACTAATTATAATCACTCTAATATAAAATCAAAAAACCCCAGTCACATCCTAATCCATCATAGGATAGTTCAATCACACAACCTGTAACCACCTTGACAATAATAACTCAGATCTGGTTCCAACATTATTATATTTTCATAGATAAATAGGGTCAAATAACAATGGCCTAACTTGTTTAATTGTTTTATAGAATTAGAAAAATACATGATGCCCATTTGAAATTGTGGGAGGAATATAAAACAAAATAAAATGAAATTCTTATCATCATTGAAACTTAATGAAAGGATTTATCTTCAAAACTCATGAAAAAGAAACAAAATAAAGGTGAGATAAAACACTAATTATTGGATAATAAGGTTGTAATATATCATGAATAAATAAGAATATTTGTTATGTAGTTTTAAGAAACTTAAAAATCATAACATTTAATCAATAACTTCATCATGAAAAAATGAATAATAAATATGTCAAGGTGACTAACTGAACACCCAATCCATTTTATCAATAAACATAGAACAAAATGAATATATACATAATAATAATGAAAAAATATAATGGATCATAATAATAATAAATTCTCAATGAATTAAATTTACAATTATTGGATGTCATGATCGTAGGCGTTATGATATGTCTATTTTTAAGACCTTTAATAGGATAACTTAAAAGAAGAGGTAAAAAATAAATTTTTCCAAATAATTTTTCCCATGAGATAGGTAAATGCATTAAGGGGATATATATAACTGGGAAACACCCATAAAGATATTTTCAAATAATTCCTCATATACCAGATAGTATTTTTTATTCATGAATCAATACGCCTCATTATCAAATATTGTTATTGAGTGAAGGATACATATTTATCTGTATTTTCCCAATTAATCATAAAATATTCATAGTAAACAACATATATAAAAATGGTATATGGTTTAGAAAATATTATATCAATAAAATAATTTGACTGAGATATAATGTAAATTTATTAACCAATGAATAATAATCATAATATTGTTAGTGTTTCAAGAGAATGTAAACAATCACAATAGAAAGTGAGATTTCATAATAATTATTACCTCATTTTAAACTTATAAATTATAACCCCTTTAATAATAAAATTGAAAATAAATATAAATCATCATAAATAAGTAGTTATTGATTTTTGATACATTGTAGTGGTATTAAACACCCTACATAATAGTGAATAGGTTCAAATTAACAAATAACTCCCAATAAAATGGATATTGAGAAGAAATCCATTACCTCCTGCTTCCTTTTGGTTGAACACGATTTTAAATACTATATATTTATTTTAATAATGTAATTATTTATTTCAGAAAACTATATAAAAATTTATAATATCATATTATGTACAATTATAATATTTTACCACCCTTTTGTTAATCAAATTCCATTATTTTTATTATTTCAAATATTAATTTCCTTGTTTTATCATGCATGTTTTGAAATGAATGTTACTGTTCTTGAGAATAGGATATAGATCCATCATATATAGAATTATATTAATTTTATAAATTCCATATTTACTTATTATATACATTTTAGAGTCATTCATGAATTTCGGACATGGAAAATGAATTGCAACACTTAGTGGGGATGATAGGTCATATGTACACCGAAACGATGATATCATTCCATTAACAAATAAAAGGGATATTAAGTGGGTGATATATAAATTTTTTAGAGTTAGTAACATTTCATATATATATCACATATATTAATTAAATTTATCGTTATAATATTCCATGTAAATCACATTGAACAATGAATCACATTTCTTCACGGGGAGATAGTTTGTCGAACACATGAGTGATGTTTTAATTTTTTAAAAGGAATGAAAATTAAGAGGGTATATGTGATATTATAATATAGATATATAAATATATCTTAATTATTATATCTATTCATTAAATCTATGTTTATATACGGTTATTATTGGGGTTGATAAAAAACGAGTATCATTTGGTTTCGTGGAGGTAGTTTATCGTACACATGATCAACAGTTTCATTTACCATTTGATAGAAAAGGAGACAGGTATAAATCATTACATTAAAATAATAAAATATTAATATATGTGTGATATTTTTTTGTTATAATAGATTTATTTTATAAAGTTTTATTTATTTTAATGGAGAAATAAAAATAAGACCATCATTAAATCTTTTTTAGGTAGCCTCTTTAGTTTTTCACCAAAAGAGTACCTTGGATAGATTTATGATAAAAAGGGCCATAGGATATTGGGAGGGGATTATTAGAGTTATCTAGTTTTGTCTCATTTGAACCAAATTAATTTATATGTGGAATAGGGGTGGAAAGTGGGTGGTCTTTAATAAGTGGGGGAAGGACACAAATGGATTGTTTGAAAATAATCAATTATACATAACTTTTTATCATTACAAAAGACTAAGAAATTGGTTATTATAGACCAAAAAAATATATAAGGTATAAATATTTCAACAAAATGTGTTTTGGACAATTTTTATGTCATTTTAACCCTTATTATTTTAGATGAACCCTATTTTAAATCATTTTTACCATAATCATGATAATTATTTTTTATAATTTATAATATTTTTAATGATAAAAACAAAAGTTTAACATTTTATATAATAATTTTTTTTACAAATGTAAACTATATTTTTTAAAATTAAATTCACATAAGTGGCATAATCTAATTTAAAATTATACCCAAAGACGAGATGAAAAAGTGAGTTTCCAAAGAGAAAATTCTCATAAGAATAATAATATTCAATATCAAAATTCAAAATTTAATTTATGCCAAAAAATATGCATTCTTCGCTATTAATTTAAAAATGAATCTTTTCAAAAAAGTCACTAAAATTAATAATAATATAATTTTGATATACTAATTTACTGCATGAATTTACTTTTATAAAACAATATTTTATAACAATTAAAAAATATTTTTATGAAATGTGTGTAAGAAGAAACAAAACTGTTTTCATTTAAAAGATAGTGTTTTTCAAAAAAAAATTATTTTAATTTAAAATTATTCTTAATTTTATTTATAATAAATAGTTCATAAGTTTACAATTTTAAACAATATATTTTTCATAATTTATATTTTTCTATTACTACCCTCTAACATAACAGATAGGTTATAATGGGTGTGTTTAAATAATATTTTAGTAGAATATAATTTTTTATTTAAATCAGGTATTGCGTAGATCAAAAGATATTAAAAAGATTGATTTTATTTAATAGGTAACAAATCCTATTGTATAATGTTATTACATTGTTCTCTCCTATATAAATTTAATCATCAATTTTTTAATATTTTACATTCTAAATAGAAGATGCTCATTTTCTTCATAATACCCTCTATTACCCATGTTGCTTCCTCCATTTTTTGATTTCTCCAAGGAATCATTACCAGTTGAGTCATCTGAATACCAAATAATTCCATGATAGTACTAAGAATATGGATTGGTACTTCACACTAACATTTAATAGATTCCAATTAAATTTTATCAAATTTGATAACATGTGTTTGGTCTGGCATGAACATCCTTAACAATGATATATGGAACACATCATGTAATTTTGAGCAACTTGGTAAAATTTACAAGAAGTAAGAAATGTCCCCAATTCATTCAAGGATTTCATAGGTTACAATTTAACTAGGGAATATATATCCCTTCTTACCATACTTTATAACAACTTTCATGGGAGACACTCTCAAGAAAACATTATCTCTCACATGGAATTCAAAATCCATCCTATGATAGTCGATATAACTATTTTTCAAATAGTGATATGCTTTAATATGATCCTAATAGGCATTTCCATTTTTTTGTATCCTTAGAAATTTCCGAGCCTAAATTTTACTTTTCACCAAGTTATCCAAACATGTTAGATTACTTCACATATTTTTATATAATAATTAATATGATTCTATTTGAATAATTTAATGGTAAATATTTTTACAGTAAAACTATACCAAAGGAAAATACTGATCCCAAAAACCATTAAAGTGAAGATATAATGAACTAAACATGTCTTCCAATGTTTCAATAGTTCATTAAAATTGTCCATCAGTTGAGGGTTGTAGTTAGTGCCCAAATAAAGCTCAGTATCAAGATCCTTCTAAATCCTCTTCAATAATTTAGATGTAAAATGGTGATAATGATTAGAAACAAGAAAAATACATTTAACTTTAAGTCTTAGAACAACATTAATAAAGATCCTTTCTAGGAAAAGAAATGGTAAATATTATCTTATAGCTATGTCATGAGAATAATTGGTATGGAGGTCAATAATAACCCATATTGCATCATTCATTAAAGGATTAATTGGTAGTCCAATGAAAAATTCCATAGTAAAGTCCTCCCATTTCAATATAGGAATATAATTAGGTTATACGAATCCTCTAGAATGTTCTCTATCAACCCTGCACAATTGAAAAACTAGTAATATTTATACATAGTCTTTAATTTCATGCATCATGTTACTTCAACAAATGTATTCCATAAAATCCCTACACATCTTGATGTTACCATGGTTCATAGAGAAATTTGATCTTTTTGAATAATCCCACAATTAAATTTTTGTATATGGTATAAAAGGAACATATAATATCTTTCTAAATTTCATAACACTATCATAAAAAAAAAAGTTTGGTAATTTCGCAAAATTTAAATCTTCAATTTTCTTTTGAAAATACTCATCACACGATTTATAACCTTTTACCTTTTCTAGTAAATATGGTTGCACAAACATTCAAAAATAAGTGATGTATCCACTTTGTTAAATATTCCATTATCCATTTTTACTAGATCAATGAACATGGATCCCCCTAAGTATTTGTTTGGGTTAGAACTCCATGGTTTTTCCTACTTAATGAATCTTCTACCTTATTTTATTCCCCTAGGTGGTAGTATATTGATAAATAATTATATTTGAGTAAATTAACACATAATCATTTTCTTATATTGATATGTATCTAAAACGTTTCAATTGAGGCTTCTATAGTCGATTTATATATCACATCCTTTTACATAGAGATAATTTACCCTTATCATTAGTGAAAATATTATAGCTGCCAACTCAAGATCATTGGTTAGATTTTTCTCTTCATCAATTTTTAAATTCCAAGATGCATAGGTAATAAAATTATCATTTTTCTATAGGGAATAACCAATTTCATTTTTTATGCAATAAAATATATCACAAACCTATCATTTCACAATTGTATATTAATAATTACAGCATTGATCAATCTCCTAATCATTTCAACAAAAAATTAATCACATTGTTTTATCCAAATGATATTAACCCTTTACATGTAATCTTAGATAATGTGTTAGCCAATTAGGAAAAATTATGAATGAATCAACGATACTAACCTAGAAAACTAATGAAACTGTGTACCTATGTTATGTTCATTGGTGTAGGTCATTCTATGTCTTCCTTTTTCATCACTAAATCAATTGAGATTATATACAAAGATAGAATATGGCCACATTTTTTTTCTTTCAGAAATCATATTTATGAAATTTTAAATATTTCACTTTCTATTTAATATTATCAGGGATAATTTTGAATTTATTATCATGACACTTCTGATTTTATAATTAACAATGATATCTTCCCTAAATAACACCATAAAATTCAAATTATATTCCATGAATACTCTATTCATTAGATCCATAAAAATACATAGTGAATTAGTAAATCCAAATGCAATTACTGAAAAATCATTATTTCCAAACCACCATTGGAAGGCTATATTTTTAATTTTATCCTTCCTAAATATAAATATATGATACCTAAAATGATGTTAATTTTTTTAAATATATTGGGCACTTTGATGTTGACAGAATACGTCACCAATGCATGGAAGGGGAGAAATTTTCTTTATCGTAATATAATTGATTTCCCTATAATAAATGCACAACCTCAGGGATCCATCTTCATTTTTAATGTAGAGAATAAGGTGTTCAATTTTTAAAACACTTGGGAGAATAAATACATTATCACATAATTCTTATATATTTTTATGAAGATCTAATAATTTTATAGTGAACATTCTCTAGGGAGAATTTGATATTGGTCTTACATTGGGGATTAAATCAATTGAAAAATAATCTTTATTCTATTATGGATGCCTAGGTAATTCCAAATGAAATACATCAATGTATTATTGTTTAATAAATACATACACATTTTTTTATCACCTTCTCTATCCATAGATTTTTTCAGCTCTTCATCCCAAAAAATCTAATTTAGAAGAGCTAATTATGGTGGATCTAGACAAGGAATAGACAATGAATTATCTACCTTAATGATCTATAATTATAAATTACTATCATGAATCATAATAAATTTTTTCTTGATGTTTTTTTCATCATACATTGAAATTCAGTTCATAGAAAAGATGACATCGAATTAAACCATAGGATTGATAATGATGTTAGAAAATAATTAATGTTTTTGTGATATAATGGGGTCTAACTGATATATCATTGTTGCAGTGAGACATCCATTGAGATTTTGGTAGGCTAATACCATGTTAATGTTCTTAGTAAATATATATTTTGACTGGAAAAGTATGAATATATTAATGTTTGTGAGGATCTAGGATTAGGGCCACTTGATATACAGATGCTCAGATAGATTAAAGGCCTTCAATGCCATCTGATATGCAGATGCCCAGGCAGATTCTACAAGGAACCATATCCAGGAGAGGATTCAAGAGTAGGGAACATTCACCAGAGCAGGGCTAACAGATTTGGAAGAATGATAGGGTATGACATTACCATCATAACTGGTCCTATGAATATCTATACAAGGAAACTATCCTAACAACCATGAAAATGTGGAGAGATGATCCCGATGCAGATGCTAGGGGAGGGTCTGTTTCAAGTAGTCATAGACTATATGATTTTTTAAGATCTACGAGTCCCATAATGTCCCCAAACCTACGAGAAATGTAATATATAAGCCTACAGTCCTTTTAAGGGTTACCCCTCATCCCTTTAATGGGGGGTGGGGGTTATAAAAAAATCAATAAAAAATAAGGCCTTCGGGCCATTCATGTAGGATCCAAAATCAAACAAATATTGAGATAAATTTTAAGATATGACTAATTTATGAAGCACCAATTCATTGGTTACTTCCTCATCAATTGTAGTGATCGTATAATCCTAGAAGTCTCCCATTAGTCTCTTTTATAGTAGATTCAATTGATTATTGGGGAAGTCCTTTGAATAGTATCCAATGAATATAGTGTGGAAACACTAGATAGAAATTCTTTCTTTCCTCACTTTTTAGTCCACAGTCTAAGGACCCTTATCACCCACATATTACAAACTCTCAAGATCTTTGATGAATTTACTAGGATGATTCATTCCATAGTTATGAAAATATTTAAAATTATTCATTCTCTACTTCATCTCTAATGCATTTCCATTTTCTTCGTGCTCATTCAATCTCTATTTTTTTAAATTTTCTGTGAACATTTAGAATCCTGATAATTTGAAGTCTACTTTGATGTCACATAATACCATCTCAATACATGAATAAAATTTTAGAAACTAGTACCTTCCATATAATAGAAATATTTTCTTCAATTAAATGGTAAATATACCACTTTGTGTTGCATATGTAATTTGTATTATATCAGGATAAACCTCTAAATTTATTCACATACTCATCAACACCTTATTATTACTTCTTCCTAAATATCAGGAATAGTCTAGTAATTTGATTTTGTTTCTTGTGAGGGAAATATTTTTAACATATTGTATCCTTAAATGTTTTCCATTCAATGAGTTTTATTTATTTTTCTGATCTGGTATTCAATAAAAATTTCCCCCATTGATGACCGCCACCTTTGAGAGAATACTCTGTAAGTGTCACATTTAAATTTTAATAACATTCCATGGAAATAAATATATTCTTAAGAGAATTAATACATTTCTCACATATCCTTTTATTAGTAGTCCCACCAAATGATTTGGACTTATATCGGATGAAGTGATCTAGTATATGAAAATCATGTCACAGAATAGGTTTCTCCATACGATAATTGTTAGTTTTTATAACATGATTAAGCTACACTAATGTATCCATGATCTGCTTAGTCCCAATACCTTCTATATATGATTTCTTAGTGTGGAAATTTATATATTGTTCATGAGAACGTATATTCTTATTCCTTTTAGGATTAATTTCTAAATAATGGAATACATTATCTTATATAATAAAATTAAGAAATTTAAATCCTAATGTATAATTACAATTACTGTGAAACAATTAACATAAATTAAAAATTTATGCACTATTAATCTCAAAATCACTCACATGGATTATTTAGGGATATAATTTTTTTAATCTGTAATAATATTTTTTAAATAAAATGTGAATTATATTAGTAATATCCCATGATAACGTCA
Source organism: Viscum album (assembly GCA_963277665.1). NCBI lineage: Eukaryota > Viridiplantae > Streptophyta > Magnoliopsida > Santalales > Viscaceae > Viscum > Viscum album. Next base: position 1,828,177,822 of record OY728147.1, read on the forward strand.
AAATATGTGTGTATTAAGGCCTTTTCATGTACGACATAATGGTCAAGGCATGCATGATATTTCTTTTTTAGAGTTATTACATCTAGTTACATCATTTATAGAACCATGACCATATATAGTATCTATACAGGAATGTATTTCAAGGAAAATCACATAATATTTTCCTCAAAAAAATCATTAGGATGTTTTTCCATGCCTATTGAAAATTTATATCATTTTGTGATGTTAAGTAATCAATTCATTCTATAATCTATTTCCCATGGTTTTTTCAAAACATCATCTGATATCAACTGTACTAACCCCAATTACAGTAACCCATAGCTAATTCCTAATTTGATACATCAGCATAGCTATAAAGTTTCAAATCCCAAAAGAATGATTAGTTTATCAGTTTTGGAGAACTACATTAATAAATTAAACCCAATTTACAAGGGTAAAATAACAAATCATTACAAAATTCAAATACTAAACATCTTTGAATCTCATTCAAATGATTCACCTTTATAACCTTTGTAATAGAAACAAAATAATTGTGAGCTCAAATTCATTGAAGGGGTTATTATAGTGAAAGATTTAATAAATGAATAAGAATATTCTATATGTTATTATAAATAAATAAAAAAACATTCTATTTAACCAACATATTCAGAATGAAATAATGAATAATATATATGGAAATATAACAAACTGAACACCCATTCCATTTAATCAATATACTAAGAATGAAATGATTCTAGAGATAAAATCAATGTGAGAATGTCATGGATAATTATAATAACTAAATTATTAGTGATTTAAATTCTTAATTATATGATTTATTGATCTTAGGAATTATGATAATTCTACTTCGAAGACCTTTCACACGAAAATTTTAAACTCTGGGTAAAAAGACAACTGATTTGGCCAACTAGTTTTTCTCTTGAGACAATTCGATGCGTCTACGGTCTATCTATAATGTAACATCCAAGTACTATTTTCAGGTACTCCTAAACCCCAATTTTGATCATGGTTCAATTGTGTTTATTTTAGGTATGTCTCAAGATATATTTTGGAAATATTAAAGGGCTTTTGGGTTGTGCATTATTAGTGTACGGGTTTTCCAAACCATGAACCCTACTAGTGAAAACTTTGTAAACTCTGATAGTGAGGGTTTTAATTGTTGAATCTTTGTTTGAAAATCCATGAAACCCCAAGAGTATGATCATATGGATAGAGAACATGTATTACCAGACTATGTGGCCTTTATTAGGAAACTATGTGTAAAAATTTCAAATAATATGATAATAAACCTAACAAATACCAAAACCCCTTTATGAAATCCCCCCACCGCTAACTCGGTATTTGGCGAAGTCCTAGGACCTTAGAGCTCCAATGAACTAATTTTCTTACCTCTACACCCCACTAGAATTGACTCAAAGATAGAAAAATTATGTTTAATATCCTCTTGGTATGTTTCCACTTCCCATTCTCAATCTCCTTATATATCCTCTTTCCTCCCTAGGTTTATTAATTCCATGTGTTGTTGGAGGATATAATCTATATTTTTTGTATCATGAATATAGGTTTGATTCTTGGATCTTTGTTTTTTATGTTCTTCATTATATTTTTCCATTTATGTATTTTTAATTCATAATCATGTTATCCCAATGATGGTTGCTTTTTCCAGGATTTTCAATTTGATTTTCCTGAATTTATTTACTTAAATTAAAAATAAATGTATAAATTTAATTTATTTCCATTAGTTTATTAAATAAGAAATTTTAGTGAATTGGGGATTTGGATTTAGATCTAAGAAAACATTGGGAAAATCATAAAATTTATATGAAATATGGTTTTTTATAGAGAATTATTTTATTTGGAAAATTAATTGAGAAATTAAATTTTGGAATTTATGTTATGGCATTCAAATTTTGAAATTGATTTTTGAAATTGATTTAAAATTTTGGTTTGATAAAATGGATTAAAATATTTTGATATAAATCTGATGGTTTTATCCTAGAAAAATGCATGATTTGATTAATTTTTTTTTGGTTTTTAAATGGAAAGTGACATATTGGAGTGAAAAATATTTTTAATTATATTTTAATGAATTTTGATATGAATTTCCAATTATTGATTATTATTAGAGAACAAAAAATCCTTAATAGTTAGTGAGTTATTATGAAAAAATATACTGGGATGATAATGAGAAAGAAATAGATTGACATGTTATAACTCTAACAAAATAGTATTTGTAGTTATTATCCTAAGTAGGATGTTGGTCAATCCTCTTTGACCAGTGTCAATGGGATGCATACTCTCATTTCCATTTTTCATTATACAAGTGTGTGAGGATCCCATAACTTGGAAGTATCATACCTCTTGGAATATGACCATGTTTTTAATAATTTATCATTTTATATATATTCAATTGTTTTTAAACTAGTTTATAAATACCTTGTGAATTTATATAAACTATTTATATAAAATGTTTGTTAATTCATTGCTTAGAAATGTTTCCATCAATTTAAATGTAAATAATTATTTTATATAAATGTTATTTTTTATTTTCATGCCCATTTTATTAAAAATGAAAGCATTATTTGTTTAATTAATTGAGGAAACCTATTATCGAATCCTTGGTGATAACCTAAAATTATTTTTTCAAATACCCTACCCATGAATTTGGAATTTTGTAAAATTCCTCCTACTGGGTTTGAGAAATGGGAAAGAACCTCATCGAGGTGGTAGTTGTAGTTGATCTTTGGGCTTGAGCTACCATGTCTACTAGTAATTATGTTTTTATCATGTTTCATGGTAATTTTCTATTATACATTTTCATTTTTAACCTGTTTGATATTTGGTATAGTTATACTTTTGGAGTTTTATTTTATGTGTAAAAATTTAAATCTCTCACTTCAATTGTGTTTTTGGAAAAAAATTCCCACATTTATATCGTAAAATTTGAGGTGCTAACCACCAACCTGTAGGGATTAGGAATTTCATTTGGGATATGATCATATTAGCTTGGGTATTAGGGAACAAGGGTATCTGGGCCAGTTCGTGACAAAGTGGTATTAAAGGTATAGGTTACACATGTTAAACTAATGTTAATAATCATTTTATTAATCTTTTCAGGACTTAGGTGGTAGTTGTGATTGAGTGTCTGGCCACCTCTCACTATAAATAGCCTTATGTCCCCAGTGATGTTTTTTGAAATACATATTAAGGAATAGTTATTTTATTTTATTTAATTTTTATTTGGATGGATTGAAACAAAATATTCTTTTCCATTATGTTGGGATTAATAATATATTGTTTCTTTGTTTGGGTGTCAATTTGATATCTTTAACATTATATGTTGTTATTTTGTTGTATCATGCCTATAAGAAGACCTATGAATCAGATCTAGTATGAAGCTATTGATGAACCAATGAAATCAAATACTCTCATGGAATGTAAAATTGTTGAAGTTATTATTAATTTGTCTATGATTTTTGACTTTCACCCACATATTCTCCCATTTAATCTCTAGTATTGGAACCTAGAAAAGGTTGCATTTCGAAAAGGATACTTTTCAAAATACTGATCAGTATTTCCTTCACTAGAATCTATCAGTGTTCAAAGTCTCTAATGATATTCAAGAGGCAGAGGATATGTTGACCAGTATTGAGTATTTATTTGTGTTCTTGGATACACATGATGAGATCGTGGTGAAATTACCACAATCGTGCTGGGGGACCCAACAAGAGATTGTGGGACATGATTCTAATGATGATGAATGATGAGGGATTAGAGTGGAATGATTTAATTGACTTTCACCAACTAGTTCTGTCTAGATATTATGATGTTGTCCCTAGGAAAAGTCTTTTTAAAAATTTAACAGTATGATAATATCATGATAGAATATGAAAATCACATTGCTGATATTTTGTAGTTCACACCCGAGAATGTATCGAATGAGAAGATGGAGAGTCGATGGTCAAATATGGGACATTGATCTGATATGAATTCATAGGTTTTCTTAATCAACTTTCCTTCTTGTGATTATGTAATGGAGAGATCATTAATAGTTGAAATAAATATGGATGTAATGTATGGGTTGATGGGAGTTCATTTTTCTCTTAGTGTAAGTTTGAGATACTTTAAAGTAAAGAGGAAGTGTGATGATTCATGTGGTGGTTCTCAATAGTGTGGCTCTTCTAGACCTTCTATTGTGCCTCGAAGAGGCCCTTTTATTTTTAACCAATGTGGAAAACCTGGGCACTTGAACTAGTTTTGTACAAAGGAACTCAATATATGCAATTAATGTGTATACTTAGGTCACTTGTAAATGTTAATCTATGTCTAATACACTTCACGTACTAGAATGGAATCACCAGAATATACTAAATCGGTTTTAAAATAAGATACTTTATGAGTGAATGGGTTTTAGCCACATGCATCTAGAATAAAGATACTTCAAGTAGTGGATGTAATTTTAGATGAAAAAGATATGGGTCTAGAGACTATGATATGTACCATCACTATAGAATCGTCATTAATGAATACTTCATTTGATACCAGTTCATATCATTTGTTTATTTGAACCCACATTATGAATCATTATATTCTTCCCATATAGATTATATCTTATTTTATGTATATTATTGCACACTTTGGAACAAATAGAGAGCATGGACTCCATAGTCAGGCTTATGTTTTCTATTTTTTATATATCACGATTTATTGAATTTTCTATTTCATAAAATGAAACCACATGTCATCATTTTTGGGATGTATTGGATAATTTATAATAAAGCCTATATTGATTGTTATCTTTGATGGGTGTCCTTTACTACACCTAATGTGATGTTACATATCATTCACTAAGAATGGAAACTATAGTTTAGTAGAGCCATACCATTTTATCCATAGTTAAGGAATTAAATATTAGTGTTTAACTTTTGATTTAGAGAGAGAATCCATGAGTGGTGATCTCCCTCTAGTGGTCATCAAATTTCCTGATGTTTTTACTTATGAATTCTCTAGTCTACCACCAGTGTGGGAGGTCAGGTTTTCTATTTATTTCATTCCAGGTACTCAATCAATATTGATCACTTCATACTATATAGCCATATATGAGATGAAAGAGATTAATACATAGTTTGATGATTTTATGGATAATTAATCATACACCCAAGTGTGTCAACATTGGTGGCACTGGTTCTCTTTACTAAGAATGATGATGAACCCCTTCACCTTTTTTATTATGAAAATCTCAATATAGTCACTAAACAGAAAAAATATCCATTTCTAAATATTGAATATTTGTTTGACCAGTTAAAAAGTGGTAAGTGGTTCTTGGAGATTGATCATCGATCTAAATACCATCAGTTTAGAATAAAATAATATGACATTTAGAAAACTAAATTTTTTCATAGGTATGACCATTTTGAGTACATTTTCATTCCAATTAGTCTAAAAGTTTTACCTAAAATATTTTACGATTTAATGAACACGATTTTAAATGAGTATATTTATAATTTCGTGGTTTTATTGGTGGATGGAATCCTTGTATAAACTATGTATGAGGATGTTTATGTAGGTCATCATATAATAGTTATAAAATTTTTTACAAGTAACCATCTTCATACCAAGATATTGAAATTTTATTTCTGGATTTAGGATGTGATGTTATTGGGATAAGTGGTGTTATATCATGGTTTTTTAGTCAATCCGAAAAAGTGAAATTTGTTTTGACATTGGAAAAACTATGAAATGTTTTCAAGATTCAGATCTCCTTTGATTTAGTTGGATATAATTTACCATTTTTAAATTTATTTTTAATGTTGTAATCTTCTATGAATGGCCTAAATTTTAAGGGATTAATGTTTTCTTTGGATGAGGAATGTCAAAAATCATTGGTTGAACTAAAAGATCTTTTTACTACAATGCTGGTGTAGACTAACCTTGAGGCCAGTAAAAACTATGTTTTCTTTTATGACAGATCAGGTTCTAGTTTGGGAGACATTTTTATCTAGGGTGATCATTTCATTGCTTATAGTTCACACCATCTAAGGCCACATGATAAAAATTATCCAACCTAGGACTTTGAACTCACATCTACAATTCAATGACTGAATAGATGGTGGAATTACATTCTCGGAGAAAGTTTTTCAATGTATTACCACAAAAAAAATCATGATTTATATCTTCTCACAAAAGGATCTAAATCTTCAACAAATACATTGGGAGGAATACCATGAAACTTTCAAATTTGACATCATATATACCCTTGGAAAAGGGAATGATGTTGCAGATTATTTAATCTAGGAACATCTAACCTTGGCCGTAAATGAATCGTTGTAATAATGTAACTTGTTTGATCAGCTTTAAAAGTTCCATATTGGATTCTAGGAATCATAGGGATGAATTTTCTATGACCAGTATTCAGTTGATCTCCACTCTTTATAAAATGATTCTTCCGGAAAAATTGTTGGATGATGAATTTTATAGCATTAGGAGTCCCTTTTTGTGGGGAGAACATTTTTTATTAGTCTCTTTCCATGGAGGGAATTATATGTTTTCAGAATCATTTTTTGGTACCGTTATTGATAAAAAATTATGTGATGGAGGATTTCCACAATTCATAGTGATTATTTCATCCAGGAACAATGAAAATGTTCTATGACATGCGGTGTAGATTATGGTGGCATGTTATAAGATGAGACCTTGCTGATTTTGTCCCTCGTTGTTATACAAGACAATAAGTTAATGACAACAACTAGAGACATTCATGTTTTCTTAATCCACTTGTAATGTCGTCGTATAATTTGGATGATATCTTTATGAAATTTTTGGTTGTGTTTCTACATACCCAGAGAAATAAACATGCTATATGGGGTGTGATCGATATGAAAACTAAATCAGATCAATTTACACTCATTCATGATACAGATGAAATTGAGGAGTTTGGAAATATCTAGGTGAACGATATTATTTGTTTGAATAAAGTTATATATTATATAATCTATGATGGGGATCCTAGTTTTACATCTCTCTTTTGGAGAGGCCATCAGGAGGCACTGGGATCTTAAGATCATTTTGTGTAAGTGATACCAAATACAACCCGATGGCCAGACATAAAGAGATATACATTTTCTTTAGGATATTATTCTCTCCTGTGTTCTCAACTTTTGTGGGTCTTGCGAAGACCAACAGTGTCTGGATGAATTTTTTGATGATAACAGTTACCAGTTTGTGATCAAAATGGCTCATTTTGAGGCATTGAATGGACAACCTTGAAAATTATCATTATTCAAGTCAAATATTGGTGAATGTTCACTGTTTAGACCATTCATGGTCCAATAAATGATAGAAAAGATTCAGTTGATTCATCAAATTAAATTGTTTTAATAGAGCCTATAAAAATATTATGATGATCGCCATCACAGGCCATTGGAATTTTCAGTTGGTGACATGGTGTTCATGAATGATTGACCTCAATTGGGTCATCGATGGATGGGGAGGCATGGGATGATTTCTTTTATTGGGAAATTTTTAGGTTTTCTGGAATGATAGAAAAGTTCATTACCATTTATAATTTTCTCCACTGTTGGCATCGATGAATACTAATTACATGTATCGCTATAATGAAAGTATCTATCTTGTTCATCTCTTATTCTGAGATAGGGTGATCTTGATGTCATGAATTATTTATCAATTACTGAGAAAGTGGAAAGTGTAGTTGTTTCTTATACAAAAGTACATCATGGTAGGATGATACCTTTTGTTTTAGTAATATGCTTTCACAGTTATGATTATCATGAGTCGTTGGAGATAGAGGCATTGGATAGAGAGTGGTGGAATCATCGTATTGAAATTGAAGACTCTTAACAGTCTTTCTCAGGGCAGAAAGTTTATACAGTGGGGAGTTACTAACATCTTGTTACTATTTTCAGGTACTCATATGCCCATAGTTTGATCTTAGTTTTTTTATTAGGTATTCTTCGGGTGAAATTTTATAAATGATGAAAGGCTTTTGGACTGTGCACGGTTGGCAAACATTTTTCCCAAACCATGTGCCCTTCTAATGAATGTTTTGAAAAACCAGATAGTGATAGTTTTCATGGTTGGTTTAAAGCTTGAAACACTATGTTCCCCCCATGTTGAAACTATAAAACCTCACCAGCATGGGAGCATGATTGGGGTGAATTTTTTTTCTAACCATGCGACCCTGCCTTGGAAAATATGCTTCCAGCTTTTAATTTATCCAAAAATTAAATTCTAACTTCTTAAAACCTCTTTAGAAAACCCATATTCCCTAACTCAATATTTTATAAATTCCTCTGTCCTTGTATATTTTAAGAACAAATTTGTGAAACTTCTACACCCCTTCGGTAGTAAAACAAACCTAGAAAGATGATGTTTAGTCTCCTCCCGGTATGTTTCTTCTTATTATTCTTTATCTCCCACTCTCTCTTATCTCATCCTTATTGTGTATTATACCTATGTATTATTGGAGGATCTAATATCCATTTCTTGGATTCATTAATTTTGATTTGATTCTCATATCTTCATTGTCGACATTCATTGTTGGATTTTCCCATTTAGAGTGTTGTGCTTCGTGATCCCATGCCCCAAAGGTATGTGGTTATGTCTATAATTTGAAAACATGATTAACAATAAATTTCATCATTTAAATTAAATTTATTGATTTAAATTTATATGATTTTAGTTTTTTAAGTAATAACCTAATTCCCATGAATTTTCAATTTTAATTTGGATCTAGCATGAAATTGGAAAAAAACCAAATTCATATGGATTTCAGTGTGTTTATGGAAATTGTTGGAATTTGAAAATTTAATTTTGAAATTTAATATTGAAATTTAATATTATAATTTCATTTGTGGAATTAAAATTGTTATAATGATTGAATAAATTGATATCAAATTTCTATTTGAGAAAATTTCTTACAATGTTTTGATAGAAACCTAGTGGTTTTTCTTAGAAAAATGAATGATTTGATTAAAACCCCATTTTTTTAATGTGAATTGGTTTATTGAAATGGATATTTTGATGACTTTTATTTAAACATCAATGAAATAAATTTCCCATTTTTTATTTTTAATAAAGATCATGAAAGGCTAGGTATTCAGTGATTTATTAGGGACAAACACACTAGTATGTGAATTACCTTAAAAATAATTTATTGTTTAAACACTATTAAAATAATGTATAGGAAGGTATTATCCCTGGTGGGATGTTTGTTATTCATATATTTCTAGTGTTAATAAGATGTTTGTGTATGTTGTTTTTTTCATTAAAAAGTGTGTGAGGATCCAATAACTTCGAACTGTCATACCTCTCAGAAGATAACTATATTGTTCATTAAATATAATTTGATATATATTGCATTATTGTTAAAAAAATTTACAAATGACTTTAAAATTTATTTAAAAAAATTTAAGTATAATTTTTATTAATCCATTATTTATAAATGGTTCCATCAATTGAAATGTAAATGATTATTATTTTTTAAATAAGATTATGAATTGCAGTGCCTATTTTAATGAAAATTGAAATATTTATTAGGATAATTATATTTTTCATTTTTTTATGGAAGAATTTGTGATACCCTACTTTTATTATATCTCACACACTACCTATTATGTCAGGAATTTGTTAATTTCTACCATCCGTATTTGAGAAAGGGAAAATAAAAACTAGGATGTGTTAGTTTCTATTAATATTTGGGCTTGATTTTATGTGTCTACTAGTACTTGGGTTTGTCTCCATTTTTTTGGTATTTTTATTTTATACCACTATTTTTTAATTATTTGACTTCTGGTATAATTATTCTTATGGATTTTTATTGTATGCACTCTTAATTTTATCACTTTCTCCCATTATGCTAGAGGAAAATTCTTTCCCACTCTCATATTTCATGATTCTAGGTGATATTCAACAACCCATGGGTATTGGGAATGACCTTCAAGCTATATTGGGATCAATTCAATTATCAGGGTACCAAGGTATGTATGATGATTCATGACAGAAAATTATCCCCCACTTCTAACTACATGTATAAATCATTCCTCAGGTATCAAATGATTTATTTAATTTAGGAATCAATATGGCTTATCATAATATATCTATATTGAGTAAAAGATATATATTTATTAATATTCCCCATGTTAATCAAATAACATTCAAAGTAAACACCATATGTAAAAATGATATTTTATTTAGGGAATAATCATATCCATTATACATGAATATGGATATTTAAAAAAAATGTAATTTCCAATGAAAAAATGATCAAAATAATAAGTTTGTTTCAAGAGAATGTAAAATAATCACAAAAAAGAGAGATTATAAAATAAACCCCTTGAAGAATAATCATGAAAAAAAATCAATCATAGTGAATAAATATTTATTCAATTTAAATATTTCAAAATTATAGTACGTACACCACGTAAAAATTAATAGATAAATATTAACTAATATTTCTCATTGAAATGGATGACAATAAAATATCTATTAACTTAAGCATTATTTTTGTCAAAATTTTTTTAAAATATTTATTAATGGGATTAATAATGTGATTAATTTATACCAAATGAATATTAATTTTTATAATATCAAAATTTTCCACTTAATACATTTTACATCCCATTAGTTAATAATATTTCACTATTTTTTTAATGTCTCGTATTTTCCATGTATTATTTTTCTAAATATTATATGTATTTATTTTGAGACTAGTCCTTTCGGAGATGTGTGATTCTAAAGCTTGAAGTTTCTGTAATAAATGATTGAAATAAATTAATCAAGAAACAATGTGTGTGAGTGGTTTTCCTAAAAAATTGTAATAACTTTTAAATGGGTTCTCGGATTAGAAATCTATGGGCATCGTTGCGTTCAGAGAAATGTCTTTACCTTATTCAGGGAATAACATTGACTGGCGCAGATCATCTACAAGAGTTAGTTTTTTTGGACATTTTAATGGAAATAAAATAAAATAATAATTTGTTTTATTTTAAATGTTTTCATTTTTGCACTGCGACCTAATACTCATCAATTAATAAATTCTTATGGAACGCTTTCAGGGTGAGTCACATAACCCTGTGAATTGAGGATTCCCTTTGGAGCTTTGGAGGAGAAATCATTGGTGGAAAATCATAACACGATTGATCTACGCATCTCGGATTCGACAAACCTTTCCAAAAAATGCGATGGGACGATCTTTCATCAACCAGATCGAGGTAGGGGTTGTTATTTCAATTCTTATTTTCCCCATTCTTTGATTAAATGACAAATGCGGATCGACCCACAAATAAGGTGATCCAAGGATTGTGTGGTCTTGCAGCATGGCTATTAATTTTCTGTTTCATCAGGGATTTGGAATCGGGGGATTAATCCATGCTAGAATTTTCTATTGTTTTGATTTTAACTCTCTTTGAACCTACTAACGGGAGCGAATCAACATCATGACAAACGGCAGCAGAAGTTCGTTCCTCAAATTTTTCTTTTGAATTTATTCTTTCTTCACCCTGCATTCTTCACATTCTTCATGGAGCGATGAACAATGGATAATTTCACGATCGTTTCACAATGTAACAATCACAAATTAGAGATCCTACATCGTGAAGACTCAATGGAGGTTCAATTAAGATAGTGTTGGATGAATGGACATGGTTCAGAAGTTCTCATTCTTCAAGTGTTCTTCATGCAGGTGGATCAAAATTTGTTTTAGGGGCTGATTAGAGGCCTGAAACCGATGAGATTGACTTTGTGATGTCGGGGCAACCAAAAGCCTTGAGTTTAAGGGAGATCAGATAGTTGGATCAAAGAATGAAGCATCATGGGAGGCACGCCGACGAATAGCAGTGTTTCTAGAATTTTCCAGAACACACGACGTGTATCCCAAAGAACATGTCATGTGGTACAAGCAGCAGTGGCTAGGGTTTCGGGTGTCCGACAGGTATTACATGGCATGTGAACCCTATCACATGGTGTGTTGGACCTTCCCAGAATCTCTAAGTGTATTTTGGGATGTACACAGAAAAAGGATGAATTACATGACTTAGTAACACGACATGTATACCTTACACGGTATAGCAGAGGTTTGTTACACAGGTTACCCCGTGCATCGGTCATGCAGGATGTCCCACACGTGGTAAAGTCATGTACGGGCACATGGCTGTGTACACAGAGGGGACCCCATTTACTTGGAAATGGCTTGTGGTACGTACTACATGCTGTGTACTTACCTTTTGACATGACATGTTCCTTCTGCCCTGGGCTGTTACACACGGGCAATACCCAGAGTCACGAGACATGACATGTGACCCATTTTACACATCATGTATATTTTGGAACATGGCTTGGTTTTCTTTTCCACCATTTCATGTACAAGTTAGGTTTGGGTTAGTGACCCTTTTTTCATTCCTATGAAGTTAAGGTATCATTTCCATTTACAAGATTATGATCCCATCAACAGGACTTCCTGAGATAGAGTCAGGTATCCCTCTGAGAGGGATGTATCAAGATTCTCTATCCATTCATGACCCTAGGTAGAGTCAGGTATTGGCGTGACTACTCTTATAGGACACTGATCCTCTACTTAGTAGGTGAATCTTGATGAGTCACGGTATCCACCAAGGCCCTAGAAGTGATCCTCATTTGTGTATTACGATCTTTTCCCACTCAAGAGTGTGTTCTCTAGGAATGAGTGTATCTATATCTCATGGTTTTTCCGGAAGAATAGTACTTCTCGGACAGACGTCATCAGAGCTATCAGACCTGTAGAGTGATTTATCTAGGACGAGTGCTTTGTCAAATCCTCTAACAGAATCCCTAGCTTGGGTATGTTGTTGTGTGACTTGTCTTTAGACTACAGGTCTGCGTTTTGAGTGTATCTGGATTGTGTTCTCCAATTATATGTTCAGTAGAAATATACTATGTAGAGATGATTGTACATTTCCTTTGTGTATTACTTTGTGGGGTTTTGGTTCCTCTATTGAGTACTGTTATACTCACCCTTGTATGGGGTTTTCCCGTACATGTCATGTCTTGTAAAGATGAGAGGCCTTTTGACAGAGTTCAGGTTGGAATAGGGCAGGACCGGGATTTATGAGTTCCCTACAGGACAAGGTGTTTCTATGGCTATGAGCAGTAGTCCCATTATCTCTTTGTGCTTATAGGTTGGACTTTGTTTTTTTCAATCTCTTGTATTTTGTGGTCTTGTATTCTGGCCCATTTTATTTTCTATACTTTACTTCCGTTGTACTATATTGGTTGGGTTTAGTTTTATGCATGCATTTTTTTTCCTTAGTGGTTTTTTCATTTCATAATTTGAGGGCTTGGAGATGTGTGTGTGTGTACAGGTACTTAGGGAACACCTCCCATGTTAGTAATATGACTACTCAGTGCTAGTCCCCAACCACTGGCCTATTAGAGATAGGCTTGGGGATTTGGGACCCGAGCCCCACTAGGACGGGTCGTGACAGAGTGGTATCAGAGGTGGTCACTTCTACCTTAGAACCAAGAGTCTGTGAGATTGGTTTGGGGAAACATTTTTAAGTGTTTCGAGCTCGGATTTTAGGCCAGAGACTCCAGTGTTGGTGCGGGAGGCCGACGTATCCATAAACTAGGACTCTGATAACCTATTTTTTTTGACTCGGTACATAAAATCACTAATTTCAGGGAAATAAGGGATTGGTACATGAATCTTATAGGAATGGGTTTTTTTCCATGTCCTTTGTGTCAGCTATCCAGATATACTCTTTGACTGTGGTACATCTTGTTGCTTTATAGGATACCTCTTGGACGCATACCCACTAGGATTCAGAAGCACGATCACAAGGATGACACCCTTAGTGACAAGGCTTCGATACAGGGACCTATTCCACAGGTGTTTCCTCTAGGTGGTGCATCTAATATACCACCACCAGTGGAGCATCCTGTGGTACTTGCAGTACCGACAGACGATGGGCATAGGATGAGAGTTGTCTATGAGTTCCAGAGACAGAGAACCCTCAGGTTATAAGGTGATCCCAACCCTCATGTAGCTGAGGGCTCGCTTGAGGTGGTGACGAGAGTTTTTTTTCTTGTGAGGACACTAGCGGACTAGATGGTGATCCTAAGAGCAGCCTTCTTCAGGGTTCGGTAGGACGATGGTGGATTCTGACCACACAGACTCACGATGAGGAGACCCTTTCATGGATGTAGTTTGAGAGACACTTAATGGAGGAGTTCTCTCTAGTTACGTTGAGAGTGGTTCCTATCCTGGAGCTTCTTCAGCTCCAACAAAGTAGTTTTACAGTGGATGAATATTTATCGAGGTTCCCCAACCTCTCCAAGTACTCAATGGATATGGTAAAGGATTAGTACTTCAGTACTCAGACCTTCGAGCGTGGTCTATGATGGGACATCTGAGCAATTGTCTTACCTCTAAGCACAATGACTTATGCTAGAGTGCTTGAACGAACTTTCGTGATCAAGAGCTACTTGGTGGCGCATAGATAGCCAACGACAGTTCACAGCAGTCAGATAGGTGCATAGACATCCGCAATAGGGAGCCGATGTCAGACATATGGATTAGGACATGTGATATGTCATAGGAGGAACCTGGATAGGGGTTTGGAAGTCCAGGGCTCTCAGGCTGGATCTAGTTGGCCTAGGGAGAGACGATGCTACTTGTTCAACGGTAGGGGACATCTTGCAAGAGATTGTCCGACCCCTCATTCTGCTGACAGGTAGGCAGTGGATAGACCACTGAGGAATAGGCAATGAGTGGAGCAGATAGACCTACCCGATGGCGGATATGGAAGAGGATCTGGAGAGCTGCAGGTGGTGGATGTCTCTTTGATCTACTTCCACCACCACCCTAGGAGGTCCGCAATAAGCTTAGGGATTTGGGAGATAGGGGCGGGGACAGCTGCATGCGGTTGAGGCGTACAACCTAGGGAATCCAAGGACGATCTGAGGCATGATCTATGTCTTATCTACTTTATCTTCCATACTTATAGACACATGTTCCAGTCATTCCTTCCTCACCACATGTTTTTTGGGAAACCTTTAGATTCTGGTAGATCTATTGACTCGACCCATATTCTTGGAGACACCTATGGGAGGAGAATTGATGATCAAATGCCTCGGAAGATAGTGTGATCTTACCCTTGGAGGCGAGAGTTTCGGTTGGATCCTCTTGGTGGTAGCATCAAGGCCTTGTGACGTCATTCTCAGTATGGATTGGCTATCATCAGTCCATGCCTAGATTCAGTACATTAGAGGAAGAGTGTGGTGTGTCTACAGTGATGGGACATGGTTTTCCTTTATCAATGAAAATGAGACTCAGGTAGCATAGAATGTGATCATGCATAAGAGAGTGCATCTTGTCACTCATGAGTTGTCTAGCCATACCCTCAGAGAAATAGATTTAGTGAGCTTCCAGTTCCCAGCAGTAGTGGCGGAGTACGAGAACATCATTCCTGAAGATGACTAGGACTACCTCCCAACTGGGAGATCGAATTTTGCATCAACTTACACCCTAGGACGACACTGATTTATCCATTAGAATATCGGATGGCTCTCATAGAGCTTCTCAAGATGAGGGTGAAATTGGATGATTTGTAGAGCAAGGGTTTTGTGAGACCCAGCGTTTCACCCTGGGAGGCCATAGTTTTGTTTTCCAAGAAGGCATATGGGAGTTTGAGGTTGTGCCTTAATTAATGGCGCCTGAACGAGGTGACGGTGAGGAAAAAGTATCCACTACTAAGGATCGATGACCTCTTTGATCAGCTGAGAAGGGAATAGTGGTTCTCAAAGGTTGACCGTAGGTTTGGTTACCACCAGTTATGAGTACGGGAGGAATATATACTGAAGAAGACTTTTAGATGCTGCTACAGTGACTATGATTACTTGGTGATTCCTTTTGGTGTGACGAACTCCCACACAGTTTTCATGGGACTCATGAACTAGATCTTCCAACCGTATTTAGACTAGTTCGAAGTGGTCTTCATTGTTGACATCCTTGTGTACTCAGCATCAGAGTAGGAGCACGCAAGACACCTGCGAATGGTTCTGGACTTACTCCGAGAGCACCAAATTTATGGGAATCTCTTGAAGTTACAATTTTGGATTTTGGAGGTCAAATTTTTGGGACATGTCATCTCAGAAGACGGAGTAGATGTGGACCTAGCAGAGGTGGAGGCAATGTTAGCATGGGATCCACCGTGGTGCCTGATGGAGGTGCAGAGCTTCCTTGGGTTGGCAGGATATTACCATAGATTCATTCCTGATTTCTCCCGGATATCAGCACCGATGAAAGCCTTGACCAGGAAGGGGAAACCCTCCATGTGGAAAGAATGGTTCCATAAGGCTTTCGAGCAGTTAAGGCAGAGTTTGACGAGCACCACAATTTTGAGATTGTCGGAAGAGGGAATCATGTATGTAGTTTTCTGCGATGCATCGGGGACCAGGATTTTTTGTGTCTTGATGTAGAGACAGACAGTGATTTCTTATGGTTCACTCCAGCTTAGGCCACATTAGCTGAACTATGAGACCCATGAGATCGAGTTTGAAGTGATAGTCTTCGCATTGAATATGCGGCAATAATACCTTATTGGCGATTAGTTCATCATCTACTCTGACCAAAATATCCTCAAGTACATCTTCTCAGAAGAGGATCAGAATCTAAGATAGAGGAGTTGGATAGAGCTCTTCCATGACATTGATTTTGAGACCATGTATACTCATGGGAAGGGGAACATGGGGGAAAGATTCTCTTAGTAGGAGATCGAGGTCATAGCTGCTGAGTGAGGCAATGGATCAGTTATCCTCATTAGAGTTATCCTTTGTCGACAAAGTGGAGGCAGCTTACCTTAAGTCAATGGTCGTCACCCCCACTCTTATATCGAGTTAGGGAGGCACAACTTGGAAATGTTGAATGTGAGGCTTTATGTGCTCAGTTATCGTCAGGGAAAGCACCTGATAGATATTCTCAAGGTAGAGGGCACATAGTTCTTTTCAGAGTGCACACTGTTGTACTAGTGGACTTTCAGGAGGAGGTCCTGAGGGATTTTCATACATCCCCCTTCGCGGTACATCGTGGAGTGATGGAGATGTACTAGGATCTCCGATGATAGTTCTGGAGGCCAGGTATGAAGAAGGCAGTAGTATAGTTTATTTCTCGATGCCTTATGTTCCAACAGGTGAAGGATGAGCACTAGGTTCCAACATGATTAACTCACCCCTGAACGTTCTAGAGTTGAAGTGGGATGGAATTTCGATGGACTTCATGATGGGATTACCACGAATTTCCAAGGGGAATGATTCCATTGGGTGATAATTTACTAACTCACTATGTTAGACCACTTCCTAGCTATAAGGGGGTAGAGTTCCGTAGAAATAATGGGATGCCTCTACATGCAAAAGATAGATCAACTTCATGGCGTCCCTTCAAGAATTGTCTGGGATCGAGACACCCACATCACATCCTAGTTGTGGAATGGATTGAAGGAGTATTTTGGGACTCAGCTACACTTGAGAACAATGTTCCTTTCCCAGACAGATGGTCAGACAGAGAGGAACATTCAGGTTCCGAAGGATATGTTGTTGGCCAGTAACTTAGACTTTGGTCGTAGTTGGGAGGACCACCTACAACTATTGGAGTTTGCGTACAACAATTTCTACCACTACACCATTGGTATGAAATTGTTCAAGGATTTATATGGGAGACCCTGTCAGTCACCGCCTTTTTGGACCAACCCTAGAGAGTCAGCACTTATGGGTCTAGAGTTGGTGCGAGCTACTACTGAGTAGGTTCAAATCATCTGGGAGCAGATGAAGACTATACAGAGATGGAAGAAGTATTATGCTAACAGATGACAGAGACCTATGGAGATATAAAAGGAGGGCCATGTATTCATTAGGGTCACACCTCGACGAGGGTTGTGGAGATTTGGCCAGGGTAGTAAATTGTCTCCAAGGTTCATCAGTCCTTTTAAGATACATCACAGAGTAGTCGAGGTGGAATACCACCTAGATCTACCACCATAGTTTCACTGGGTACATGATTTCTTCTACATGTCGCAGCTAAGGAGGTACATGCATGACCCATCACACGTCATCAACTGGGGCGAGCTAGACATCAAGGATAGAGTGACATTTACTGAGTACCCAGTGGAGATTGAGGATCAGAAAGATAGGATCCATCATGGGCAATCTATTCCCTTGGGGTGCATTCAATAGTAGCACGAGAATCTCCAGGAGAACACTTGGGAGCAGGAGGCTCATATCCGTGCCCAATACCCACATCTTTTTTATCAGCCTTTTGTTTTTTCATAGGACGTAAAGCCCTAAGAAGGAGATAATTTCTTGTCTTAGATTTTCTGTGTATTATTTTGTAAATGTTATATGGAATTATTTCGAGACCAAACCTTTTTACATCGTGTGATTACAAGGCCCGGAGTTCCCGGAAAAAATGTTTGAAATAATTTAAAATCTGAACAGCGCGAGCAAGAAAGTTTCCTTAAAAAGTGGAATAACATTTAAAATAGTTCCAAAGTCATAAATATAAGGATACCCTTTTATTCAGAGCAATGAATTTACCTTAGGCTGGGCCTAACATCGATCGGTACGGGTCTGATGCAAGAGTTATTTTCTTTTATGTTTTACTGGAAATAAAATAAAATAATAATTTATTTTATTTTAAATGTGTCCTTTTTTAATAGTGACCTAATAATCCCCTATTAATACCTTATTATGGAATGTTTATAGGGTTATATATATAAACCTAAAAATTGGGGATTCTCTTTGGATCTTTGGAAGATAAACTGTTGCCGGACGACGATGACGTGATCGATCGACGCATCTCAGATTCGATAAACATCGCCAACGAACGTGACGCGGTGATAATTTTTCAACCGGATCGAGGTAGTGGTTGTTATTTCAATTCTTTTTTCCCCATTCATGGATTACATGATGAACATAGATTGACCCACAAAGAGGGTGATTTGTGTACTGTGCATTCTATCAGGAGGGTTATTAATTTTCCATTTATTCGGGAATTTTATTTCAAGGGATTAATCCATGTTATAATTTTCTGTTATTTATTTTTTTCCCATTAGATCCTACTAACGGGAGAGGATAAAACTCATTAAAAATGAAAGTGTACATTTTTTCCTCGATTTGTTTTGAATTTATTCTTCCTCCACCCTGCGTGCTTCGCGTTCTTTGTGGAGCGATAAACAATGAATCATTGCATGACTGTTTCACAATGCAATGATCCCAAATTGGAGATCTAACATCACAATGAATCAATGGAGGTGAACCAATGATAGTGGTAGATGAATCAAAATGGTTCAATAATTCTCATTCTTCGATCGTTCTTCATGTGGGTGGATCAAAATGTGTTTTCGGGGCCGATTGGTGGCCCAAAACTGACGAAACCGGCATCGTGATATTGGAGATACCTAAAACATTGTGTTTCATGGGAATTTGATGTCAAGATCGAAGAATGGAGCATCACTAGAGGTGATTCGGTGAAGATAGGCGTTTCTAGAATTTTCTCGAACACACGACGTATATCATGAAGAACACGTTGTGTGGTACATATGGTGGCGGCTAGGGTTTCGGGAGTTAGAAAAGTATCACATGGCATGTGACTCTTGTCACATGGCATGTTGGAACTTCTATGAATCTCAGCGTGTATGATTGGAAGTACAAGGACACAAGATGGACTACATAGCTTAGAAGCACAATAAGTAGACCTTACGCAGCATGGAAGAGGTCGGTTATGTGGGTTACCCCGTGCATCGGTCACACAGGATAACCCAGATGGGTTAAAGTCGTGTACAAGCACATGACTGCATACATGGAGGGAAACCTGGTTACTTGGACCCGACGTGTGGTATATAATCCACGACGTGTACTTACCTTTCGACACGATATGTTCCTTCTACCCTAGGATGTTTCACACGGGCAATACCCGGAGTCATGAGACACGACATGTGACCCATTCTACACACTGTTTATATTTTGGAACATGGTTCTGCTTTCTTTTCCACCATTCGTTGTACATGTTTCGTTTGGGTTAGTGTCCCCTTTCTCATTCCTCTGAAGGCCACGTATCGTTTCCATTTACAGGAGTATGATCCCTTCAACAGGACTTCCCGATATAGAGTCTGGTATCCCTCTGAGAGGCCCTATGTGAGATTATCTATCCGTTTTTGACCCTAGGAGGAGTCAGGTATCGATGTGACTACTCTTATAGGATGTCGATCTTCTACTTAGCAGGTGAATCCAGATGAGTCACGGTATCCTCCAAGGCCTAGTTAGTGAACCTCATTTGTGTATTGTGATCATTTTCCACTAAGGAGTGTGTTCTCCGAGAATGTGTGTATCTATCTCACATGGGTTTTCCCAATGAATGGAAATTCTCAGACGAAAATCATCATAGCTATCAGAATTGTGGAGGGATTTATCCCAGACGAGTGCTTCGTGGAATATTCGAACTGAATCCCTAGCGTGGGTATATTGTTGTGTGACTTGTCTCTAGACTACGAGTTTGGGTTTTGAGTATATTTGGATTGCATTCTCCTATTATATATCTAGTAGACATATACTATGTAGAGCTGAATGTACCATTACTTTGTGTATTGATTTGTGGTTTTTAGGGTCCTCTACTGAGTATTGTTATACTCACCCACGCATGGGATTTTCCTACATATATCATGTCTTGTGCAGATGTGCATACTTTCGATGGAGTCTAGGGTGGACAAGGGTATGACCAGGCTTTCTGAGTTCCCTACAGTCTGAGCTTCTTATAAAGCTACGAGATACCGTCTAGTACCACTTTTTTATTACAGGTTGGACTTTGTAGTTTGCAGTCTTTTTTTGTGGGATTGTATTCTGGCCTAGTTTATTTTCCATAGTTTACTTCTGTTGTACTATGTTGGTTGGGTTTAGTTGTCTTTATGAATTTTGTTCCTTAGTTTTTTTTGTATTTCCACATTTCTGGGCTTGGAGATGTGTGCGTGTGTACAAGTACTTAGGAAATGCCTCCCATGTTAGTAATATGCCTACTCGGTGCTAGTCACTAGGCCCTAGCCTATTAGAGGTGGGTTTAGGGAGTCGCGGTGTGGGCCCCATTGGTACGGGTCATGATAATTTTTATTTTGTTTGGATTTAATTGTGTTTTTTTCTCATACATATTTTTTCATTAAGGTTCCTATTTTTTGTAAAGGATTTATATCCACACTATTTATAATTATATTACTACTATAATTATCATATTTACTCATTTTATACATTTTTATAATAATTCCTCCATTTTTTACATGGAAAATGTACCACATCACTTTGGGGAGATGTAAAGCCATGTGTATGCAAAAAAGATGATATAATTTAATTAATGAATCAAAGGTAATGGATGTGGAAAATATAATAATTTTCTGAATCCAGATCATCTAAAATGTACCATATATATTCATTAAATTTTATCTTATTACATTCCATGAAAATATCATGTGAATACTGAATCACATTTCTTCACGAGGTGGATGTTCGATGTACAGACAATCGATGTTATCATATTTTAGACAGAATGAAACATAAAAGGTATATCTGATAATAAAATTAATGAAGTATAATTATATAATAAATATTATATTTATACAATATATCCACCATTACATTCCTTTATAATATGTGTTGATGGAAAAATATTTCGATTGGATCACGAGGTGGTAGTCTGCCATACACATGATCCACAATTTTGTTTCCCATTTGATGGAAGAGGATATGGGAATTGGTTATGAAATCTACATAATAACTTTTATATATATTGGATATAATATTTTTATTAAATTATCATTATTTAATAAAATTTTATGGAGTTTTAATAAGAACTAAAAAATGATCGTTTAATAATTGTGCCTCTTCTTCAGACAACCTCATTAGGTTTGGAGACAAATCATTTCTATGATGAATTTAGTAAAAAGAGATATTAGATGTTTTTATGGTGGTAATGAATTTATTTAGTAATATCTTGGCCAAGAAAATCTGATTTTTAAGTGTGAATGTGTGATAATATGGGAGTTTCATTTTATTTTTAGGAAGATGACTCAAATGGAAGTTTTGAGAATGGTCATCTAAACATAGGTTTTTATCTTTAAAATATACTAAAAATGAGTCATTTCAGAAAAAAAAATATTTTTTAATTTTAAATAATTTCGTAAAATTTGTTTTCAAAAACTTCTTTGGTCATTTAAACCCTTATCACATTATTTTAACCCCCCCCTAAGAAACCGATTTTCACCGAAATCACGATAATTTTTTTTTTGTTCTTTACATATTAATAAATATGAAAAACTATGTTGAGGATATTAGATAATATAAATTATGATTTTTTTAAAAATATTAATATATTTTTTTCAAATTAAATTCATATTATTGTAAGAATATAATTAAAAATTATACCTATAGAGGTGATGAAAAGATAATTTCTAAAGAGAAAATTCTAAAAATTATAGAAGGTTTTAATATTAAAATCCAGTATGAAATTGATTCCATTGAATTGAATTTTATATTTTATAATATAATTTAACTATTATACATTATAAATAATTTAAAATACAATATAACATTGTGAATAAAATAATTGAAATGGTAGTTTCAATAAACATCAATATTTTTCACTATTCATTGAAAAATAAAATTTTCTGAGAAAATACAAAAATCAACCCTGTGATAATTTTGATTTTATAAATAAAAAATGAAGTTAATTTTACCAAATATATTTTATAAATTTTTTTGAAATTTCTATTATTATAAGTACATAATATGTCATGTAACCATTTTCTTTGAAAAAATAGATTTTTTTCAGAAAACATCTATTTTAAATCCAAATGATACTTATTTTTATTTATAATCAATAGATAATGAGTGAACATGTGTAAAATTTATATTTTTCATCGTTTATTTAGTCTCATTAAAACATTCCAACTTAACATATAGGTTATAATTTTCATGTTTAAATAATATTTTAATAGAGTGTCGCGTTTTATATAAACTCACCATTGTGTGCAACATAAGTTATCAAAGAGAATGAATTTATTTAAATGAAAATAAATCATAAAGTATTAGGTTATTATTTAACCTATAAAATAATCTTACCAAGGGAATTTTGAAATAGTTATTAATTATATAAGTGTTTGGAACACTCACCCATGCTCTCCTCACAATAAGAACAATTGTTCTAAGGCATATCAAGTGTCTATTAAGATCTACATGGTCCAAAAACATTCATGATGAATGATTCCATTACTAATGTGGACTAAAGGATCCTATGTAGGTTTTCTGTAATCAAGAAATTAATTTAATACTTTCTCTACTCTATAGTATACATATCTCATGGGATAGATTCATAATCTCGACATTGGACAGAGAAAGTCAATGTATTAATCTAGTGAACCACAGATCATCCTGTCCCATGGTGCTTTATCAATTTTCAAGAATTTCATTTTAAAGATAAAAATAAATCTTAATAAAATGTCAATGGACATCCCTCAAAAGGCTATATATCACATACAACATATAAATAAAAAGAATATTTTAGCAAAGGAGTGTTCTAAAGAGCATACTGACATCATATAGAGTTCATTCCATTTTTTAATTCAACATCATAATAGAGGCTTGTGTATTCCTCATCAAAATCAAGTTCCCACATAAATCAATATCAAAGTGTCTATATCGAGGAACAACATAGTTTTTTTTAATTTTTAATTTTTAATTTTTATAATTAGTTAATTAATATACAATTTGTTATTTAATTAAAATTAAAATAGGAACAGTGCCTAATAACTCATTAAATGAAGTTGTCATAATGAATCCATGGCCAAACACTAGTGAAACGTTTTTGGTGTCACCCACTAAAATCATATGAAAAAACCTATAACATATGAGTTATAATCAATAGGAAATTTAATTATAATTTAATAAATACCCTAGAAACCATAATATTAGGTAATTCTGTTAAAATTATTTGTGATGATGTGAGGATATCATCTTGGGATGCTCTCTAGATAGGATATATGAATATCCCCTTATTCATGGATGATTCAACTATTGTCCAGCGAAATGGACACTCAAAACGGTAACATGAACATTTATACATTATCAATAATAATATAGAATTAAGGATAGAGTAAATAATATGAGGGTTCACCCCAAATATCTAAATAAATCACACCAAAATGAACCAAATCAAAGTGGAATTGAAGGTTGTAGAGGGGAGATAGTGGTTATACCATGTGTGTTTGAGGGAGGAAAAATAGGTACTTAACTCTTAAAAATTTCAGAGGGAAAATAGTCATTACCTTCTTTAAAAGAGACAAGTAGTTGATCATTCTATGTATCATTCTCTATGAATGGCTACACCAATTCAATGATTGGAAAACATGGTTTTCCAAACTATGTTCCACTAGTACATATCATTACTAAAACCAAAATTACAAGATCCACATAGTTTTTCAACAACCATGTGGTGACCATATTACATCCCACTAAAAAACCATACTATATTGTCACTATACATTATTTTTCCTAATAATTTTTCAACCATGAACAATGAAATAACCTTTTAACAAATTTATTTTGATAACAACCCTACTCTTTATTATACACATGAACATGATATATTAGAAAAACATAGATTTAAGAAAACTCTGAGGATCGAGAGGTCTAGTGTATTGGGAAACTATGAACATTAAATAAAAAATTAAAACATAAAATACCACATCTTTATTGAGAACTCCTTTTTCATGACCACAAAATTTATTCATACTCATCATTTAATTGGATAACCTGAGAAAATACATAAGGAGTGATCTATAAAGCCTAGTAAGGGAGTAATCAAGGCATAACATGAAGAATGCAATACATGTTAGGCAATAGGCATATAAATGGAGTACAAGAGAAACATGAACATAAAAACATGATATAACATGATTACCATAACATGTAAATGTGTAAAAAAACATGCACCATGATATTACCATGTTCTAGGGATCATTGAACATGGATTATCATGAGTAATCCCTCATTGCACATGAATTATCATGAGTAAACCCTCATTTCACAAGAATTACCATGAGCAAACCATAATTGCACAAGAATTAAAATGATTAAACTCTAATTACACAAGAATTATCATGATTAAACCCTAATTGAAGATGGATTATTATGATAATAATCATTACCCAATTCATTGAATCTCTATCAAGGCAAACCCTTTATAAACATTTCATTTCATGCATAAGTGTGTCACATTGATCATATAACGTTGAATCATTCAACATCATAATTTATTACATGATAAAGGAATGTATAGTAAATACATGAAATTATATAATCAATAAGTATATGTGAATAAAGTTTAATACCCTTGAGAGATAAAGGGCTATGGTATTCACTACACAATTATTTTGGCATGGAAAATTGGGGTGAAATTTCGACAGCCCAACATCGTGATA
The DNA here is from genome assembly GCA_963277665.1 of Viscum album. Classification (NCBI taxonomy): domain Eukaryota; kingdom Viridiplantae; phylum Streptophyta; class Magnoliopsida; order Santalales; family Viscaceae; genus Viscum; species Viscum album. The sequence continues at coordinate 1,828,203,324 of OY728147.1, forward strand.
TTAAAATTCATAAAAATGGGCGATGAGAGAGAAATGTGTCCATCGTAATATGTACATGAAATTTAAAGTAAGGGGTTAATATATATACATATCCCAACACAAGGAATTTGTAAACAAAAGGCGTAACATAATAAATAAACTTGAAGGAAGTGGAGAAATGGAATAATTATTACAAAATTTTGGCATGGTAAAAAGTATACATGGGAATGACTTATGAGAGAGAAATAGGTCTATCATCATTAAAACATAAGGTGTTAAGTATAGGGGAGGTGGGAAATCATACCAAAACATCTTTAATTGAAAATAAAAGGGTATAACCACATAAAGAATCTTGGACAAAAATAAGAAAGGATGAAATTCCTTACAAAAATTCATCATGGTAACAGGTGCTTATAAGGGTTCATAAGAAGAGTAAATGGGAATGAAATGGGATCTCATAATTTATAAATAAAATGGGAATTAAGTAGTATATTTAAAAACATATCCCAAAATATTAATAAAACAGATTAAAAGTCACAACATGCAAAGAATGCTTGATAAATGTAGAGGGTGAAAGATCTCTTTTGAAATTTTGGCATAGTAATGACTTAGGTAAGGGTCAAAATGAGGGAGGATAAATAATATCTCATTAAAATAACATAAAATGTACATTAAAATAATTATTATAAAATAATTACATTATAACCATTCCAAATTACAAGAACCACTTTAAAAATAAGTTTCTTTAATTTTAAAGGAGAAGATGAAAGTGAGGATCCCTTACTTGGAAGTATGATCCCAAAGGCTTGGAAGAGGCTTCCTGGGAGTATTAGGGCGCCTTGGGAGGACTCTAGGAATTATTATGAAAATTTTTGTAGGGATAAAAATTATTTTAGTGAATAGTAATGTAATATTTGGTGGGTTTATGTAGGAAATAAGAGGGAATTATTTATTATTTAGGTTTTAGATACTACACATTGCAATATTCCAAACTAAAAATTGTATCATGGGTTTTTATGATGTTTCATGCCCAAGAATAGTTTTATACAATATTTTATAAAGTAAAGGTCTGATAATATTAAAATATCAGGCTTTCTAATGTGGAGGTGAGTCACACTCTCAAAGAAATCATTTTAAAATGTTAAAATATTTTTATAATTCTTGGAGGGTCCACTAAGGCATTATAAAATTTATAAAAAAAAATCTACAATCACATTATCGTAAAGTTGAAACATATATTGGACGAATATACCTTTTATATTATTTTATAACAACACTATTAGTTCAATATGATGTCATAATGACATTATATATTTATACAGTATTTAATTTTTACCCAAAAATTTGATTGTCTCAGAAATTTATGAAAAAATAACCATTGGATAATTTTGACATACTGATTCAAAAAATAATATTCATTTTATCTAAATAATTTTCTTAATATGTGAATTTTTACTTTTAAAATAAAAACCCTAATTTACTAAAAATTGGAGAGTTTTGACAAAAACAGTTTCCAAACACTATTAAATGTTATGTTTGACTTCATAAAAATTATATGATAATTTATATTTAATAAAAATTATTATATAAGAATATTTTATTAAAATATTGTTTATTTCAATAATCCATAAATTCTTAAAAATAAATTCTTTAATTAAAAAATACAACTTCATTTTTATCGTATAAAAATATAATTCTTATCAAAATGAATACATAATCATTTATAGAGTAAAAAAATAAGGAATAATTATAATAATAACTTATACATAAAGGGTTTATTCTTATAACAATATTAAAATAACATTATTAACAAATACCGAATTTAATATAATAATATATATATTTCTAAAAAGTACAATATTACCCAAAAAAATCAATTTATCTAATTCTTTATATTTTAAGAAAAAATATTCTCATAAAGGATTTGATGGCATAAGAATATTATTTATAAATGGTATTAAACAATAATTAACTAATACCTTGTTACATAACCCCTTATATCACTCACATAAGGCCTAATAGTAAGGTGTTTGACGGTGACAGACTCTTAGGGAAGCTCATATAACATTTTCTGGTTGGTAATATCAATTAATGGGTATTTTTCCCATAGGTGATTTCATTCAAGGTTAACATGTTAAATCTCAGCATGGGCATGGTCAATAGAAAATCCCAGTGATGCTACCTCCTTCTCAAGCTCTGACCAATGATCTTTGTACAACTCGATTCTATTGGATAAGGTAATCCTCTCCTTTGTTTGGTTGAAAATGATTCTTTTTAAAAAAAATATTTACATCAATCATGTGATCACTATTAAACATTTATATTATCAATGGTAATGATATTTACAAGTAATTTAAACAAAATAATAATAATAAAATAGTGAATGTGTTTTCTGTATCCCTATGACATTAAAAGAAGTGTAATTTTATTCATAAATGTTCGGGTCATTACAAAATTCACCCTTCAGAAATTTCTACCTCGAAATTTCCTTTTCCCACACTAAAACCAATGTGGGTAACCTTGTCTCATGACTTCCTCCAGTTACCACATTACTTATTCAAGATTTGGGTTTCTCTACAACACTTTGATGAGGGTAATTATCTTATTTCATAGAAATTTTTTCCTACAATCTAAGATCTTCACAAAATTCTCTTCATATGAGAGGTCATTATCCAATGATACCACCTATAGATTAAGTAAATGATATGGATCTTGTATGTACTTCCTCAAGAGTGATACATGGAATACATCGTGTAATAGATATAGGTTCGGTGGGAGTTCCAATCGATAGGCCACTACTCCAATGCAATCAAGGATCTCAAAACGGTCGAGGTACCTTGGACTAAGCTTTCAATTATTCCCAAATCTCATAACTCTCTTCCAAGGTGATATACTCAGTAATACCATGTCTCCATCATCAAAATATAAGTCTCATAGATGATTATCATCATAGATCTTTTGTCAACTATGAGTAGTGTTAATGTGCTACTAGATTTTCTTAACCGTCTCTACCATTTATTTGACCATTTCTGGACCTATGAGTTTTTAATCCCTAACTTCAACCCAACATGCCGATGTTCTTCACCTCTTCCCATAGAAGGGCTTCATAAGGATCCATTTGGATGTTTGTGTGGAAACTATTATTGTAAGAGAACTCAACCATAGTAATGTGTTCAACCCATCCTTTTTTGAAGTCCATTGAGGAGGCTCTCAACATGTCCTCAAGTATTTGGATAGTCTTCTCAGATTGGCCATCCGTTTGAGGGTGATAATCCATACTAAATTTCAGCTCATTATTTTGTGCATATTGGAGAGTCCTCTAGAAAATAGAGGTGAATTTTTTATCTTGATAAGATATAATAGATTGTGGTACTCTATGTAGACTTATCAGTTCTTTAATATATATCCATTCTAGTTGATTCAATGAGAAATCCTATCAAAATGAAAGGAATTGTGCTGTCTTTGTAAGGTGATCCACAATAAACTAGATAGAATTGTTTCCTTTAGATGTATTTGGATTCCCATTGACAAAGTCCATGGTGAAGTTTTCCCATTTCCATGTTGTTATGTGTACTGGTTGCATCATCCCCTTAGACTTCAGCCCCTCAGCCATTACTTGCTGACATACTGGTAAATTTGATGTTTACTCATAGATCATCTTCTTCATCTTATCCTACTAATAATGACCCCAGATATCTAGATACAACTTTGTGTTTCCTGGGTGAATGGAGAAATTATAACTATGTTCATCATCCAAAAGTTCTTTTTTAAAATCTAGATTTGATGGAACCCATAGTTTTGACCCATATCTCAAAATTTATTCCTAATTGACATTGAACTCTAAGGGTTTCCCTTTTCTGATAGTTTCCACTTTCTTCTGAATTCCCACATCATCCTTTTGAGAATCATTTAACCTTTCCCAAATAGATGGTTGAGAAATAAGTTGTGAAAGTATTGATGATGTCAAATTTTTATGATTCCCGTGTCCATCTTTAGTCGATATAAAAAGATTGAATCTTTTTAAATTCTCATCAATGATAGAATTGTTGGGTCATTTTTTCTTAAAGAGTCAACCACGTTGTTCGCTTTACCAAGTTTGTAATGGACTGAGAATTCATTGTCTTTGATGAGCTCTAACTATCTTTTTTGGTTCATATTCAAATATTTTTGTGTAAATATATACTTGAGTATTTTGTGGTCCATATATATTTCACACTTTTCAACAAAGAGGTATTGCCTCCAAATTTTCAAAGAAAAAATCACAACAGCTTACTCTAGATCATGTTTTGGATAGTTCTGCTCATGAATTTTCGACTTCCTTGAGGCATAGGAAATGAATATGTATTTTTCCTCAACTTCCATCAAAAAAAGACTTATTAAATTTTTTATAAGAACATTCCCTCAAACATCAACATGCAATACAACACTTAGAGAAGATTTTTTCCCAATGATTTATTATCATTTCTAATGGGGACTCAATGTTATTAGGAAACAAAAAATATATAATAATAGGATTTGAATTGAAATACATTACACTACATTAAACTAGTGGTTACATATAATCCATTCATGATTATCCATCTTATCAAAGTACTTCTCATGCTCCATTGATTATGGTGATTTTTTATTCTCATCGCGCTTCTCAACCCTTACAATATAACATTGTCTTGGGTAATGACCGACTTCTACACATATATAGAATTGAACTATATTTGATGTGTTAGATGGAACTTTGTTTCTATTCATCACATTATCCATTTTGGTGTGGAAATTGGATACTTTGTGCCCTACCATTCCACATATAAAACTTCTTCGTGTACCTTTGTGACATTTTCTCTGGTACCTCTTTTTCACACTTGCTACATGAAAGAAATTGGATCATCTTTCCCTTTCACTATTAATAGATGAAATTTCTGGATATATCGAATTCATCTTCCTTTATTTTCTTGGGAATTCAACAATGTGCCAATTGTTAATTGTGATTTCTGAAAGCTGGTTTGGTATAACCACAATATGTCTTACTTGAGCTCCCATTTGATTGGGAATCTTGTTGGCGACATTCATCATGTCTCCCTTTGCTTTGGTTGTTAGCCATATTCCTGATATTACATTTCATTATCTAGAATAAGGGGAAATTTAGGGGTATTTATTTGAAACTATTAAACACATAAGGGTAATCTAATGACAAAAAAGGATAACATATAAATTACATTGATTTCCCTAACTTATGAATTTTTATGTTTCGATTTATGTTATAGATGATATAATTCGCAACATATATTATTAGGGGATTTTTTTATTCCCATATTAATAGTTAGTACTAAGGTTATGAATTTTGCAAAGTATATCCCCTAGGAGTGTCAAATTAGGACTGCAGCAAGGCCCATTGTCGTGCACCAGTTCCCATTCAAGTCTATCTCAAAGCGGAATTTCTGGGTTTTAACCCTAGATACATACGTGCCAAATCCACCACTACTTGTTTGTATCCAGAAAAATATGTACATTATTGATAAACCACATACTCTATACTCACCAATATTTAGGGTTGTTTTTCTTATACTTATTCTTATCCTAAAGGATTTCACTACAGTTTTTTAATCTTAATCCCAAAAATATCTAAACCTATCCTCTAATACCAACTGTAATAGACATGCTCTTTATTAAATGATTAAACATTGTTTATTAAATATACTTGTACTTAAGACAAATCTGAGGATTGAGAGGACTAATGTCTTAGGAACTTCGGAAAATTACATAACAACATAAAACATAAAATAAAACATCCTTATAGAAAACTACTTTTACCTGACGATAAAATTCTTTCAAACTTAGCATTTCATGTCATAAACTAAGAAAATACATAATAAAGGGGTTAGATACAAAGACTAATAATGGAGTAAACAAGTAATAACATGAATAATACGATACATGTTAGGAAATAGGCATATCAATGGAACACAAGAGAAACATTTACATAAATTCCTGATATACCATGATTATCATAACATGGAAATCTGGGAAAATCATACAAAATGATATTAGCATGAGGAAGGGATCATTAAACATGTTTTTAATGATTAGACAATTATTTTACATTAATTATAAGGATTAAACCATCATTGGACAAGAATTAACATGAGAAAACCTTCATTGCACATGAATTAGCATAAGTAAACCCTCATTGCACATTAATTAGCATATGTAAAACATAATGGAATATTAATTATCATGATTAAACCCTAATTGAACATGTGGTATCATGTTACTAAAAATTACCCAATGCATTGTAGAATTATCAGGGCACACCCTTTATAAACATTTCATTTCATGCATAAGTGTATTGCATAGATCATATAACATGGAATCATTCAACATTATCAGTTATTAAAAAATAAAATAATGTGGAATAAATACATGAAATTATATAATAAATAATTATATGTGCATAAAGGTGAATACCCTTAATATATAAATATGCATGGTATTTACTACATGATGATTCTGTCATGTCAAATTGAGGGGCAATTTCTGCAGCCTAACAATGTGACATAAAAATTCATAAAAATGGTTGATGAGATAGAAAAAGGTATATCATCATATGTAAATACAATAGATTATATTGGTGTCTTATAGATACATTTCCCAAAACATTGAACATGGAAATAGAATGCGTAACATAATAGAGAAACTTAAAGAAAGAGGAGAAATGGAATAAATCTTACGAAATTTCATCATGATAACACATGTACGTGGGATGTATTAATTTGAGAGAAATATTTATATCATCATTAAAACATAAGTGGGGAAGTATGATGGAGGTGATAAATCATACCAAAACATATGGAACTAAAAATAAAATGGTATAACAACATAAAAAACATGGAAAAATGGGAAAGGAATAAATGCCTTACAAAAATTCATCATGGTAAGGGGTGCACATAAGGGTTCATAAGAGGATTAAATGAGAGTGAAGGGGGATATAATAATTTATAAATAAAATGGTAAGTTAGTATAATATTTAATAACATATCACAACATAGTAAAAAAAGATACGAAAAGTTATAACATGAAAAGAATGTGTCATTAAAGGGAAGGGTGGGAGATCACTTATGAAATTTCTGCATAGTAAAGGCTTTTGATAGGGTAAAAATGAGAGAGGATAAATAAAACCACATTAAAATAACAGTAAATGGACCATAAAATAATTATCATAAAATAATTACATTATAACACTACATGAACTACTTTCAAATAAGATCATTGAATTTGAAAGGAGGGGAAGAAATTGAGGATCTCTTATTTAGATGTTTGATCCCAAAGGATTGGGAGAGGATTATTGAAAGCTTCCTGGAACCTTGGGAAGACTATAGAGAGTATTGGGAAGAGGTTGGTATATCTCCATATGGTTTTAGTGAATAGGAATGGGAGAATGGGTGGGGTTATATAGGAAAGGAGAGGGAATTATTTATTATTTAGGTTTTGGATACTACACATTAAAATATTCAAAACTACAAACCATAACATGGTTTTTGAGCATGGTTTCTACCCAAGGGGATTCTTATACAATATTTTATAAGTAAAAGGGAAAAAATATTAAAATATTTTTCTTTCTTATGTGGTGGTAAGTCACACTCTCAAAGATATTGTTTTAAAATTTTGAAATATTTTATAAGTTATGAAGGGTCCACTAAGACATTATAAAACTTATCAAACAAATCTAAAATAACATTATTTTAAAGTAGAAACATATATTGTCCAAATATACATTTTATAATATTTTATTACATCACTATTTGGTCATTATGATGTCATAAAACACATTATATATTTATAAGGTATTTAATTTTTACCCAAACATTTTATTATCTCAAAAAATAATGAAAAATTCTCCAACGGATAATTTTGATGTCATTATTCATAAAATAATATTCATTTTATATAAATAATTTGATAAATATTTGAATTTCATATTTTAAAATTATAACCATCATTTATTGAATATTGATGTGTTTTGACAAAAACAGTTTTTAAAACATAATAAAAGTTATATTTGACTTCATAAAAATTATATGATCATTCTTATTTAATAAAAATTATATAAAAAAATATTTTATTAAAATATTATTTATTAAAAAAATCTATTAATTCATTAAAATAAATTCTTTAATTAAAAATATAATCTCATGTTTATCATATAAAAATATAATTCTTATCAAACTGAATAGTTAATCATTTATAGAGTAAAAACAATAAGGAATAAATATAATAATCACTTAGAATTAAAATTTTTGTTCTTATAAAACTATGATAATAATATTATTAATAAAACAATAGTTTAATATAATAAATTATATATTTCTATAAAGTAACATTTTATCGGAAAAATCAATTTATCTAATTCTTGATATTTTGTAAGAAAAAACTATTATCGTTAAGGAATTGATGGAATAAAAGTTTTATTTATAAAAGGGATTACAAAATAAATTAATAACACCTTGTTACATAACCACTTATAACACCCCCATAAGACCTAAGGGTATGGTGTGCGATGGTGATAGAATCTTCGGGCGGCTTAGATGACATCAATTGGATGGTAATCTCTATTAACATGTACTTATCCTAAAAGAGATTTAGTTCAAGATTAATGTGTTGATGCTCAGCTTCAGATTGGTCAAGAGAAAATTCTAGTGATGTTACATCCTTCCTAAGCCCCGACAAATGAGCTTCATATGACATGAGTCTACTGGATGAGGCCATCCTCTTCTTTGTCTGTGTCAAAAGGATTTTTGTTTAAATGTATATTTATATCAGTTGTGTGATCACTATTCAAAAACTATATAATCAATGGTAATGATACTTAACAGTAATTTAAATCCAATAATAATAATAAAAAGTGTCCATGTGTTTTCTATATCCCTAAGACATTAAACAAAATAGAACTTTATTCGTAAATGTTCTAGTCATTAAACAATTTGAGTCTAAATCTCTCTAGAATCACTTAATAACTTATGACACATACCCGGCCTTGATCCATTTCCATGAACACATATTTAAGACTACAAATCTCATGGTTTCCTTATCCAAATCTCAATTATCATAATGGAAATTTCCTAAAAAATTAAACAAATCTAATTCTTTTTGAGAAACACAATCCAAAAAAGTGTGTGTATTTACATCCACGCCACCATAGTGATTCTCATCCTCATGAATCCCCATTATTACCCAAAAATTATCCATGACCTAAAACCCATCACCAATTCATCATTAACGCATTGTACTATAAACCATAACAAAAAAATTATTTTCTAAAACAAATCCAAATGTGAGGTGCATTATTCATAAAAATGGATCTTCTTAGTCAAAATTAACACCAAATAATTGAGTTTTATTTTACACTCAAGATTCAATCCTAACGCAACCAATTGTTATAAAATAATTCATTACCTAGATTATAGTGATTTACACTGTAAGAAATATCTTATAAAGAGTGATTCTAAGTCATGGTTGACCCCACTATTTGATTCATCTAATAGAAATAATTCTTAGTGTTGTAATGAAATTATTGGTGTGGATCCCACCAAATTTCAATCAATTGCTTGAATTTTTTTGATACGATCATCTCTAGATGACCATTCTAAATATTCATGGTTAAAACCATCGATACACTAACACACTCCTTCTTGGTTATAATTCTATTATTGTTGGAGGCAACCCAATATTTTACAAAAACTCGAACTGATGTCTAAACACCACTAATGTTGTAATTTTACTATTGGTTCCTCATCCAACCAAACCCACCATCGTACTAATATTATTAGTTCTATCTTGTCTCTGATCCAAATAAATATTTGAAAACACTAAAAAAATTATTATATTTGTGCTATCTTATAGACATCATCCAATACATTATATGAATTTAAAATCTTGTATTGACCATGAAATCAGATATAAGAATATCCATTTACACATCAACATCTAAATTAATCCTTATGATTATATAAACTAGTCTCATTTCTCTTTAATAAACACTAACATGGGTTCATATATCCATAGATCATGTCCTTCCCATACCCTACAAAAATACTGGGTGTGGAATTTTTTTAAATGAATGAAAAATGTAAAACATATACCACTATCCTTTCTCGAATAACTAGGATAATCAACCAAAACACACAAAAATGTTTGGTTATGATGAGTTTTACACCCTTAACAACCATTGATGTACTCAACACCACATGAATTTTCTTATAACATTCCATGACCCTAACCTCAATAGTCTCTAACCACGTGGTGGTTGCTACTACCAAAGAGCCATGCTTCTCCCATCCTATCAACAATTAAAAAATATAAACTTGTTTCATCCAATCCACTGCACTTGATCTATTTATAGTGTCTCCAATACTATGTAGGTATATTTATCCCTCAGGTAAAAAACAACATACATATTAAATCAAAACCATCATTCCTTATCCTATACATGTATTCTCACCTATATATATATATTTCATTCGAATCCAATCAGTGTATTCTCCTATACAATTATATCGCGCATCCCTAATCACGATTACATGAGTCTCACATTATCTAATGTTGCATCACACTGTTAAAAATCTAACCATGACTCATTTTTTCAATCATGTGGGGTTAATAGATACCTTAGTTATCCACTTTAAAATTGGGATTTTTTAATGTCATGATCTACAACATGATCACCCATGAACCAGAGAATTATTCTGAAAACCATAAGCACCTACCCAATCCCTCTCCACACCAAAAACGATTCTTGAATCAATGATGTTATCTATTGAACAATTCCCTCGCCTAAAAAAGTTTCATTTTTTATAAGTCACCCCAACTACGTTACCATGAATTCCTAAGTCAACTTCATAGTACACCATGTACCCGGTACCACCGCATATGCTCTAATATCATAATATGATAAATTTTACCATACTTTCAAATTATAAGGTACTCAAACACCTAGGATAACACATATATTAGGGTACCCTTGGAGAAAACTATTTATATCTTCCATAACACCCACATCACCAATATTCAACCACATTTCACATGCACTATGCTCTCCCGCCTAATACGTAGGCGGTGTCTCATATATATCCCAACACATAGGAAACATACCTCTTCCCATTCTAAATAATAAACATAAAATCACATGAAAATTTATCCACTCATAGGTTATTATATATACATATAAACATAATATATATCACATTCCATATCATTATCCGAATTGGGAACAAACTCTCACTGGGAATCCATATACAAGACTACCTCCTTCAGAATCAAAATCCCACATTAACACTCAACATTCCACTATATATAGATCCACCACCAAGAGGAACATTATATCAAACATGAGAATATATTTATTATGGAATATCCATAGAATATTCATGCTTTGTAACCATAGAATTAATGGTTTTATTAAGATTAATTCAACCAGTAATCTCTATGAGAAAAGAGTAAAAAAAATTGTTCTTAACATTAAACAAAAGTCATTTACTCAATCAATAACATGTTTTATAATTAACAAAAAGGGGTATATCATGAAGGAATACAATTATTTTACCAACTTATTAAGGTTCATTACATATCACATACTTTAGGGACTATATAGTCATCATAAATGATTATACTTCCATAAAATCCTCATGACCTATCATCAAAAGAAATATTCCCCGGTTCAGCTGAATATAATTCAACCAACATGTTATTTTGGAAAACACCATATAAGAAGTTATTGGTAATTTATGAAGTTGAGAAAACTCCTAATTAATAGAAATCACAAATAACAACTCATGTATAATGGGAATCCTACACACCAAGAATGATGAAAGAACTTGATATCTTTCAAAAATGATAAAATCCAAAAACAAATAAATTATAAATATCAAAATACTATTACATCCCAATATCTGAACTAGTAAAATATTATAATTGAAATATTACAATAATAATATGTGAAACAAGGTAACTAGGCATTCTTATCATTAAAGGATTTCATGAAACACCTTCTTAATATCAATTAGAATCTCAAAGACATTAATATGTCACCAACCTATGATCTCTCAAAATAGTAAGACAATATTATAACTTTGAAACACTCTGTGATATTAGTCACATAAGATATAATACAAAATATTCTCATCCCAATATAGGAACACTTTTAATAATAACTAGATCATTTCACCATGTAAGATTTGGTGTGCGTCCCCATATTCTAGCGTTTGGAAGCTATAAGTGGGGGTCTAGGGTTCCATCATGGGAAGACTATACCCCCTTATGTAGGTAAAAAATAATAAAATATATTCAATAATCATGCAAAAAATAAAATTACATCAAATTATGAAGAAGAAATACTAATGATTCAGAAGTAATAAAAAATAAATATGGAATCCCAAGATCATACAAATCCATAGTTATACCAACAAATAATGAATGATCATCCACATCAATGATCAACTGAACAAAAAATAATAGTAATAAAATATAAATGGATATGATATAACCCTAAGACATATATTATCTATAACATCTAGAAATTCTTATATGGTATATTATTTTTTATGTTTTGTTTTAACTCGCTAGACATGGTTAATTGGATGTTTTACAATGATATGGAGGGAATCATTCATGTCACCAGGGTTTGGGATGTAAAAGTGGGGGAAAAGATACAATCCAGTGTAAGAACAATATTTTGTGCATGGTTAGTGATAAATATGTACCCGAATCATGAACCCTAGAGAGGGGTGGTGCACAGTTGGTCAAACCATGAATGGTGGGGGATTAAATAGTGTGGGATTAAAAATATCCATTAAGAATGAACCCTACATGATTTTTCAAACCGTTCATCTTCCCTAGAAACATTATGTCCCAATACACCTCTATGATAGATGGTTTCACATGTTTGGAGTTGGATTAGGCCAACCATGTGGCTAAAACATGAGACTCATTATATATGTGGAAATTGACAGGTTTTTCCCCTGAAACATTAATCTTTATCACCCAATTTTCTTCCAAATTTTTCCTATAGTATCCAGGGATGATGAAACCTTCCTCCCTAACATCCCAAGGATCAATATCCCTTATTTCAAATTCATTTGGAGTGTTTTGGGGTGTAGATCAAAGCCTCGGGTGAGTCTAACATTCCTATTCATTAATTTTTCTATATTAGGGCATGTGTAATCCTTATTTTTCTTCTCAAATCCTAAAAACCACTTTTTCAACGGATTCTAGGATACATATTTGATAGTGGTTTGGGAGAAAATAAATGGACATCTATAAGAAAGTGTTTGTCGTCAAAATCAAGGTAAGTGGTCTACAAGTGAAAACATATATTCTTGTTGTCTGGTTTAGGTGTATGTGGTTTTCCTATGGTACCCTTTTTTTGTGAATTATATTTCCTTTGTATTAATTAATAAATTTCACGGAAAAATAGTGAATTTAACCCCTCATTGACCTCATGTGATGCATTGACGTTGATAATACTGGTTTAAGGGTCACCGATGGGGTGTAAATCTTACTTGAACAATCAATTTATTTGTTGATAGTATAATTTAATTATTGTGATGTTAGGAAGAATGATAATTGTTGAGACTATTACCATGGGTTAATGAAATTAATTTTATTATAGTTGTTCCAATTTGCTAAAATGGGTTTAGGGAGGTTTTTTTCATTGGGTGAATATATTAAAATAATTATGGGTTGTAAATGGTAAATGTGTTGATGGGGAAAGGCATGAAAATGGTAAATGTGTGAATGTGTAAAGGGAAAACGATGGTATATCTATTGAATGAACAATGAGTGGTAAATGGTAAGAGTTTTCAATGAGTTGTAGTCTAATAATGATTTATGTGTTAAATGGTTAATGAAATATGTTCACATGGATTATTTTTTTCAGTGGGTTATATAAATTGATGATTTATTCCCATGAGTTGGGTTATACTGAGGCTCTAAGACTCAACCAATAGTGCATAGGTTGGGGACTGAGATTGTGGATTTATGCCCCCAATAAATACACATGATGTGGCTAACTAGGACGATGATCTGAGGTAAGTGTTATTTTTATTTAGTAAATATTTACCATATAATGTAGGTAACATTATTATTCACCATTATGCATATTTTATTTGGATGGAATAGTCAGAAGTGTATTCATTGAAAATAGATAACCCATGGAACAAATGATAAAAATGTTCAAAGTACTATTTGATAATTTATGGAATCCAATTTATCATATATTAATACAATTTATCTCTATTTACTTATATAAACTATCTGTTTAGACTAGATATTTTATAAACACCATTAGTTGTGGCCTACTAAGTTGTACTCACACCCTTCCCAGACTGAAATTGGGTACCCAAGGAGACTTCATGTTTTCCATTCAGGAAAAGAAAAATGACCTATTCTAGATGGTTGGTTTGGAAATAGGGTTTGAGTGGATAAGTCTGTAGGACATAAGGTTTGGAACCTTTTTGTGGAATCTTTGGGTTTTCTTTATTTTGGGTTTTCCTTACACATGGAACTGGATGACCGGACATAACTGATTTATTTTTGTTGTTGTGGGATTAGAACTTATTTTTTGAATGGATTTTGGATGAATAGTTGTTTTTTATTTGTATCCTTTATTTCATAATTTATTTACTATGCATAATTATGACAAAGAAGGTATATTCTCCCCAAATGAACTATTATACCCTCACTGCTAGTCATAAGTCTCTGGCATATAGATAGGTCATGTTGCAAACTACCATGAGGCACTAGATTAGTGGAACCCAGGTCGAGTTGTTACAGAGTGGTATAAGAGGATTTTTTTTATTTTATTATTATTTTAGAATAGTATAAGGGATACTAGGTCATGTTAGGACATGGAAATGACCTCATTCATTGTGGTAGCTAACCCATGTATGAGGGAAAACCCAATTCACTAGGGTGGGATTGTTATTCGTTATGGCTGTAGTAATGGTTGGATGATATTTCACCTGGGGTGTCGCACTTATTGTGTGATGTGAATATTTTAAAAAATTTTTCTCATAGATGAAATGGAATGAGGTTGTGAATACATGAATCATTTTTAGAGCCTAAGGTTATATGTGAAATTCATTATGAAATGCACACACAGAAAATATATGTGGGATGTGAGGGATATAATTATTTTTCTTTTTTATGGAATTTAAATGAAATGGTGTCTACTAAATTATATTAAATATAAAAAATGTAAATAATGTAATATAATTTTTAAACTGTAATTCCTAATGGAAAGTCATAAATGGGTTAAAATATGGTAGTGATGAATTATGAAGACGTAAAAGTTACTTAATGAGATAGGCTTATGTTGTGACGGTAAAATGGTTAAAAATGGTGTTTAATGAAAGGATTGTGTCTATATAAGCTGGCTTAGCCCATATTGACCATGGTCCATGGAAGGGATGGATATTAGTGGTGATAGGGATATGACTATCTCTATTAGGGTAGTATATGTGGAATGGGTTGTTTTTGGCTAGTAGAGAGACTTGTTTTGTTCTAACTATAAAAGTATTATGTTATGAGTTTTGAGTTGTGGGTTTGAAATTGAAGAGATATTCCACCATGATGGTGTAATTGGATTGGGAGACATGACGATATCATCAATAATTCTTCTCCAGTAGTGGAGTAGAAAAACCTGTTGATATAGGGTAATATATGGGGGGGATAATTTCTATGTGAGCTTTTATCATTTTATACATATGATAGAATGGGACCCATTGAGGGTTTGTTAGAGTATGTTTGACTTTAAAAGAGAGTTTTAGTTGAAGCACACTCTGGAATTTTCTAGAGAGGGTAAACCAATTGTAGTAGAGTTTTGGATAGATTCCATGCAGACAATTCTCGATCACATGGAGAATCCTCCTAATAAGAGATTCAAGTTGGTCGATTATATGATATGGGGACCAATGAAGAGCTAGTGGGTTATTCTGTTTCCGAATTAGTAGTCATAAGTTATTTTGTTGAATGATTTCAAAAAAAATATTCTAGAACATTTCTATTCAGATCCCTTGAGTAATGAGAAGGATGTAGAGTTTATGAGGTTGTCCTAGGAGACTACAACACGATTCATTATGTATCTACTTCACTAATTGAAATGATTTGTTCCAACATTATTTGGGGATCATATAGCTATGATTAGATATTTTTAGGACATACATGTACATGAGAACAAGTCACAGGTGAATATATTCCATTTAAAAAGGATTTCATAGGTGGTTGATTAGGCCCTTATTTCTGACGGAAATCTGAAGGAGGGATCCCTCAGTGGACATGTGGTTTCAATTGAGAGATCTATTAGTGTGACATATGATATTAGGAAGCACCATTTTCATATTTTTCAACACGGTTGTGGTAAATAGAATACCAAGGGAAGAATTTTGACCTCTCCGAGTGGGGACAAAGTGTTGTATTATTAGTATAAAAGGATATGATACATGTGTTTCTAGTACCACACTGGCCACCAATTGAATTCTGAATGTGTTGTAGGTTAGGGTATGTGGAGAGGTTCTGTAAAAACCCTAGACATATATGAAATGTTTGAGGATCAAGGTCGATGAAGTGTGCTGGAAGGGGGTCAGTTTCCCCATACCCGGAAGGAAATTGGAGCTCTACAAGTCTTGTGGGTCAGGGTAGTGGATGTGGTGCTCTAGGAAAAGGGGAACCTTATTAGCATGGTATTGGAGAACTAGGTACTCATACTAGAGCATAGGGTTTTGGAAAATGTCATCTTCGTGATGTTCGACCTACACCTAGAGTTGTCAAGGCTTGAACATCGATATTTTGAGGTACAATTCATGTATCTTCGATGCTTTTTGGTGCTTCATTTGATATTGGTACCACACACCATTTTATTTCTACACAATTTTGAAAGTTTTGAGTCTAGTAGTGTAACATAGGTATAGAGTTATGTTAATTGTTACACCATTAGGAGTAAAAGATAAAAATATTAAGAAATATCAAGAGAATACCCTTGAGGTTAGTTGGTAATATTTCATGTGGAACTTATTTATGCTTGAAATATCATATTTTTTATTAAATTTTGTGGGTGGGGTGGGTGGTATTATATTAATGTTCACATCCCTAGAGGGTGAGACTTTTTATCACCATGGGGAATGGGATATCTAGGAAAGCCACACAGGTCCCATTAGTTAGTGGTTGAGATAGATCACAACCCAAGTTGCATGAATTGTACCTGATGTAGGGGGATTAGAGAATGGCGTCATCAATCATGTGGGTGATTATTTATAGGATGTGTTTCTTGAAGAATTCTCGAGGGTTCCACATGATATAGAAGTTGAGTTCATGATTGAGTTGAATCTGGGATCAGAAACTGTTTCTATTCAACTCTATAGAAAGGCACTAGAAGATCTTTATAAAGATTGAATTTAGTTTGAGGAATTTTATATTAAAGGGTTAATTCATCCGAGTACATCACCTTGAAGATCTCTAGTTTTATTTATAATAAGGATAATGAGATGTTGTGATCATGTATTGATTATGGGATGTTGAATCCTATGGTAGCTAAGAACTGATACCATCGTCCACAAATCAATGATCTTTTCGACCAAATAATAGGTGCTTATGTGTTCTCCAAAATTGACTTCATATAAAGTTATCATCAACTTAGGGTGATACATTTAGATATTACATGATTTTAATTCAATAGAATTTATGGTTTATAATGGTTTTTTATGATTCTAATTTGGTTGACCAACATGCTAGTAGTGTTTACCGTCCTAATAAATCAAATATTTGACCTGTACCAAGATCATTTTGTAGTCGTTTTTGTGGATCAAATATTTCTGCACTCCAAGACTCACTATGATAATTGCAAACCTCTTTAAATATTAATTAGTTCACTAAAGGATCATAGATAATACACCATGCACTCTAACTATCATTTCTGGATTGACATGGTTTATTTCATCAGTCACATCATCTCATAGGATGGTTTTTATGCAGACTCATAGATATTATGAGTAATGGTTTCTTGGGATAATCCCAGTAATTTTTTGATATATAAATATTTTGTTTTGTTTTTGTGGGATATATCCAATGGTTTATCAAGGAAATTCCCATTTCGATACAATTCCGTCAAAATTAACTAAAAATAGTTTCAATTTTGAATGGTTTGGTGAATGTGAGGATTCATTCCAGGAGATAATGAAATGGTTGAATACTCCATCGATTTTGATATTACCCGATATAGGTAAGGATATTACCATGTTTTGTGATGTGTTGGGTCTTGGGATTGGGGTAGTGTTGATGAACGTTCATAAGGTTATGACAAGTGGTTCCTAGAACTTTATGCCTGATGAATTAAATTCCCCTATTCATGATCTTGAGTTGGCCGTAGTGGATTATGATTTAATGTGATGGAAGAACTACTTATTGGGAGCAATGAATACTATGTATACTAATCATAAAGTCCTTAGTTATGTATTACCAAGTTTGATTTGATTCCCTGAAAATGAAGATGGGTTGTGTACCTTCACTCCGTTGATTATGATTTGGTCTACATATCGGGAAGTGGGAATAGTGTTGTAGACAGATTGAGTCTGAAGACTAAAACAAAAGAGGTTTAAGAATCCAATTTTGTGTAGAGGATGATGGAATTGTTTTCTAATATGCATCTAGGTGCCCATGATAGCCAATGATTGACTACCCTGTCATCCTTGATAGTTGAATTCCCACTTTTAATCCTTACCAAGGAGCGAAAGTATGAGTATCCGTTTTGTATGGTAGTGAGGGAATATCTTGAAGGTGTGGAGTCACCTTCCAATTGGAATATTGATGATGATGTGAATTTTTTTTTCATGGTAATTTTTTTGTGCCTACATGTATGTAGGAAGAGTAAATGCATGAGTTTCATGAATTAAGGTGGGCGGTGCACCTTGTTTTGACCAAGATGGACCATGAGATACATAGTGACTATTGGTGTCCAAGGATGAAGAAAGAGCGTGCTTGTTTAATGATGGTATGCTATACTTGTTAGCTTGTGAGGGCCAACCATTAGTGACTAGGTGGATTGTTAAAGATATTTCCCATTCTGAAGTATAATTTGGATAACATTATGATGAATTTTGTGGTAAGATTCCTAAGGATTTTTTATAATAATGATGAAATATGGGTATCTGTGGAACATTTGGCCAAGGTGGCACACTTATTACAAATTTTATCGACCTTTACCATTGAACATTAGGGAGAATTATATTTTTGAGAGATATTTTGGCGTCATGGGGTGAAATATACTGTAGTTTCAAATCATGAACCATGTCTTACATTTCAATTATGGAAGGGGGTATAGAAGGAACTTGATACCTAATGGTTTGTTAGTAAAATATTCCTCCCACATATAGATGGGATATTAGAGAATACTATTTAGGTGGTAAAGTACCTATTGAAGGAATGTGTCATATAGTTTTGTGGATCATGGGAAAGTCTCTTGGGTCATAATGATTTATTTTATAATTGTTTTTTTTTCAATAGACTATTCAGATGGAACAATATGAGGTTCTCTATAATAGGCCATGTAGATATCTACTATATAGTATTAAGGCTATGAAATTAGATTTTTTGGGGTTGAGTCTCATATAGAAGACATTAGATAATGTTCAAATGATTTAGAAATGTATGGCTACAACTTAGAGTAGGAATAATTCATATGTCAATCAACATCATCAAACTCTTGAGTTTATAGTGGGTGATCGTGTGTTCCTTAGACTTTAACCAATTTTGGGAATCCATCAGATTCATAAAATGGGTAAGTTTTCCTTGAGGTATGTGGGGTTGTATTAGATTACAGATAGGATATGACCAGTGTCACACCGATTGGATTTACATAGTTTTATAAATGTATGATTGACATTTTTCATGTGTCACTACAATAAAAGTATCACCTCTACCCTTTCCTAGTAATATATATAGGAGATTTTGTGCATGGGGATGATTCATTTTTTGAAGGGCATCCCATTTGTATTTTGGATCACAATGATAAAGTTCTTCTTGGTATGGTTGTGTTGTTAGTCCAAGTATTGTGTAAGTATGGTAATGTTTAAGAGGAAACCTGGGAGAGGGAGGAAGATATGAAGGCTTAGTGACACAATCATTTTACCTTGGAATCCCAGTGATGCTTGTGAGTGCATCTTGAGGATGAGACATTATAAACTGAGGAGGTTGTATGATCCCTTATATTTAATGTGGTAAATTCATTATTAAGTTATGGTTTAACTCCACTAAAATGGTTAATAAAATATTGTTCAAGGGCTCGATGGGACATTAAGGTGTCCTAGGTACTCAAGAAACATAATAGGGGCAAAATAGTATTTCCAATGTAGGTTTCATGGTTGGAACATGGGTATTTTTAACCATGAACAAGAACCATGCACCCTAGAGAGGGGTGCTCCATGATTGATCAAACCATGTATGATGGGGGTAAATACCAAGTAGACTTGGATAGATCAATCCTATATGGCCACTAACCGGTTTTCCAAACTATGTGTCTCCCCATAAAATTGTGCAACCCAGTCCTCCTTTTAGGCAAAGGGAGGTGCACAGTTGGCTCGAAGTTTTTCCAACAATGTATTCAAATCATGTGCCTCATTAATGATTTGGAAATTGATGTTTTTCCCTTGGGGGATTTATGTTTTTTCACCTTATATTTCTCCACATTGTTTCTATACTGGCCAAGGGTGAGAAACCCTTCCTCCAAAAAATCCCCGGGATAGATCTCCCTTGTTTATAAGCCATTTGGAGCACATTGTGTTGGAGATCGAAGCTATAGGAGTGTAACACTACCATTCAATATTTTTTTTGTAATAGGGACTTTAGAATCATTATTCTTCTTCAAAATAGCTAAAACCTATTCTTATAGTGGTTCTTATATTGGAGTTTGGATGGTGATTTGGGATTGAATAAAAGGTCATGGATAAGAGAGAATGTGTATAAGGAATCAAGGTAGGTGTTCTACAAGTTATATATATATATATATATATATATATATATATATTAGGTTCTTAGGGGTAAAATTACATTAAAAACACACACACCACACACACAGAAGAAAAAGATAGGTCATATCCCCCCTAAAGTATAAACCAAATATCAAGACTTATTTATTCATTGCATGGTCTGAATACCAAGTGGGTATGAAATCGATAACATAGCCCAAGGGCCCAAAAACTGGCCTAAAGGCCCAATGCAGTGTCATCCCGCATCATGTTTCTTATGTCACCATGAATTCTTCATGCTTGCATCACCGCCGACATGCCTCAAGCATCATTTCTACGTCACCGCCTGCTTGCGGAAATTTTCCCCCACCTATATTTGAACTAGGGTCTGATAATGGATTATAGGGAGACTTTATATCCCATAGTTAAGATGTTTTCTTTATATTTATTACTTTATTCTATGATACATTATTATTATGAATATAAAGTACATAGTAAATTTATTAATGGGGGTAGAATTAAGTTAATTAGTAAAATGAATTATGGGATGTAAATGATAATCTTTTGTGGGATAAGAAAAGTAAATGGTAAATGTGTTAATGGATTAAGGAATGAAAATGGTATTTGTGTTGAATGAACTAGGGGTTATAAATATAATGTGTATTTAATGAGTTATGTTTCAAGAATGATATATATATTAAATGGTTAAAGAGGAATGTTCAGATGGATTAGTTGTATGATTGGGGTATAGTAATTGGGGATATACACCCATAATTTGGGTTAGAATGAGGATATAATCCCCACCCCTATAGTGAATCTGTTCAGGAGTCTAATTTAGGCTCTTTTGCCCGTACCAATTCATGTAATGTGACTACCTGGAGTGATAAGTTGAGTCATGCTTTATATTTTCTAGTAATTTTTTCCCAGGTGATATAGAGAAATTGATTCTTCCCCCTTGTGAATAGTTTATATTATTGGTATATGCTGAAGTATATTTGTTGACATTGGCTAACCTATGTAACAAATGTGAAAGTGGTTAATGTGAAATTTGTTAAATAATTCCATCTGGTTTATCTTCTATTTATATTTGTATTTCTTATGTAAATGAACATACTATTTATTTATAATTGATATTTTATAGACACCATTGGTGATGACATAATGAGTTTTAC
Organism: Viscum album; assembly: GCA_963277665.1. Classification (NCBI taxonomy): domain Eukaryota; kingdom Viridiplantae; phylum Streptophyta; class Magnoliopsida; order Santalales; family Viscaceae; genus Viscum; species Viscum album. The sequence continues at coordinate 1,828,225,474 of OY728147.1, forward strand.
TCACTCCCTGCTTAGGACGTCATTGGGTGCCCAAGAAAACTTCATGGTTACAGGTCATGACAAGGGATATTCTCTATGCTAGATGGTTGATTTTGGTGTGGGATGGGAATCGATGATGGATCTAGACTTGCAATCAGTACCCTTTTTGGGTATTCTTTTGTTCATCTTTATTTTGGGTTTTCCTTACACTTGGTATTATATCATAGGACAAAGTATATTTGTTTTTTAGTTGTGGAATCAAACCAATTTTTGGGAATTTTATTTGTGATGCCTATTTATTATTTATTTTTCACCTTTATTTTATATTTTATATATTGTAGATTAATATGATTAGTAGGTTATATTCTCCCTACAAGTTTTATTATACCCTCACTACTAGTCGGTAGCCTCTAGCCTACGAGGAGGTGCACCATAGGTCATATGTAAAATAGACTCGAGGCACCAAATTAGTGGCATATGGTTGAGAAGTTATATTATCTATCTATTACCATTTCCAAGACTACTCAATCAGGGTATAATATCGTAGGGATATACCAAAAAAATAACTTATAAACATTAATATCTTTATAGGTACCTGTGTCCCATGGTTTCCCAGGAAGGGTATGAGTACAGCTAAGTAAAGCATCAATGAAATGGTCCTTTACAAAACAAGATACATAAGGGATAACACATGTGATTTTATTACTATAATAATGGATATAGTGCAGAATAAAATATATATAAACAAACACCATCTATCCTCAAGTTCTTACATGACACCCATGAATAACCAAAACCTATTTCATCTAGTCCAAAAATATCTCTATGCATTTCACACAACCATAAATAAATATAAATCCCATAGACAATATGAGGATGAATTTTTAGGTAATTAAGTTTTATTAGGCATAATTGAAATCCCTAGTAGGTAAAATTATCTAATTTCTAGTTATTTAGATTCATAATTGTTACTAGGTAGGTAATTTTATGTGTTCTAGTAGTATCATACATAATATTGATCCCATATAGTAAAGAATTGGTGATGAATTGTAGTAAGTTCTCATTTTATTCCCCTAAGAGGTAATATTAAAAAATTAATACAAATTAGGTGTCATCATCAATACCTAAGAGGTAAACATTGGACACCAAGTAGAATCAAGAATAATTTCAATCCATGGAAGGTAAAGCTATGAGATCAATGTACCTCAGGGTTTGAATCCCAAGTGATTATCGTGGACATTAATTAACTAGGCATTGAAGGAGATTCATATTTTAATGAATATATCAGAAAAAATAACTCATAAGTATTGGATAAACACCTAAATCATCTCACATAATTAGGGATGTCCTCTTAGGATCATGACTAAGGATCACCACTGCTTCTATATTAGGCTATCACCATCGATTTAGAATCTAACATGGAATCCACAATCATTATACACATTCTTATATGCACCATCTTAGGGTTTATTATATAAATTAGCATACCATCAATATTTTGAGGTCATATCTTAGCTATGAAACTCTAAATGGGTCCCTCAATCATGTTCTTGTCTCTCAGGATCATGCCTTTCACTCAGAAGGAACAAAGTCCCTTTGTATCATCAAAAATATACCGAGGCCCCATTTGACACCTAGGATAATCCCTATGATAAACACTCTACAACATTTTCAAAATCCCATCTAACATCCTAAGAAACTCTAGGCTAGTAAACTCAAGACCCCAATCCATAAATATCACCCAAGTAATTCCAACTCGATGCTAAATTTCCAAGGGGTGGGACTACTTTCTTTATCTCTCATCCCTACTATCCCAATAGATATTAGTAATTTAATGATTCCACTAAGCATAAGTAGATCCATTCTTTCTATCCCTAAAACATATCCCAAATTAATGATTCTAAAAGAACATATATATTATTTCCACTATTAGGTAATTAATTAAATATATATTCCACTCCTATAATCATGTATCTCATAGAACAAATTCATAAAGCCATGTTGTTCAGAAAAATTTTCATCAATCTAGTGCACAAGGTATATTATTTTCCCTTTAAACACCTTCTATTTTAATTAATTTCATTATAAATATCCAAATCATTAAAAAAGGATTATCTCCCTCAGTGGTGACACCACAAATCAATTGACACCAACAAATAACATAAATCACTTATGTAAAGGGTTTTCTCAAGGGACCAGTAGAAAATTTTATAAAACCCTTATATTTTTAATTTGTAAACATTATAGTCCTACATAGGACTTTATTTACCTTATCTAAGTCTATTCCACGCCTGTATAAGTATCTGATCACATATCCCTTTCCAAAATAACAATATTAATTTGTTACAACAGTTATAACTAACAAATTATCTAATAATTAATTATATATCTTAAATTAAAATAGGTACAATGCCTAATAACTGTCTAAGTGAAATCATCTCAATGAAACGTCATCCAACAAATTATTACATGCCAATGGGGTACTACCATTAAAATTCTAGTCAATGTTTTTATAGAGTGAATATGAATTAATAATAAGTTAAATTTTAATTTAAATAACCTTAATAAGAAATCATATTATGGTGTAACTATATCAATAAATAATTTGAAAACATTAATATATTGTCTTAGGATATCCTCAATCAAGGCTATATGAAATACCCATAATTATAGAATGATTTCACCATGTTCTGGATAAATCATCACTCAAAATCATGACCAAAACATCACTAAATTTATAAGAATTAGAGAGTAGGAATAATAGTGGAAAAGAGATGATGAGAAAACTAAAAATATAGAATAAATCCCACCAATAATGCAGAAAATGTAAATGGAACTGAATGAGGGAGAGGGGTAGAGGATGATGGACCTTGTGCACGTTAGGGAGGAAAGAGTGGGCCTTCCATCATGGAAAATATATTTGAAAAAATGGTTATATTTTCTCTTTTAAAGGTACATGTAGTTGGATACGTCTTTTTCCTACCATAAAGCCGCCAATACTCAATGATAAACCTCTTTCATGGTTCGTACACTCAATTTTAAAAACCCCATGCCTTCAATATAGATCACTCTATAAAAAAATTACAGGACCCACATGCCCTTCCTATAACCATTCGGTAACTATAAACCATCCCCCAGAATAGAACCATGCCAAAAAGATAACTTGAATGGTTTTTACTAACAATGTTGTAACCATGCATAATGAAAAAACACATAAAATTTTTAATTTTTATTGTAAACTATTGGACTGTCACCATATCATGTGAGACACCATATATGACTTGATTAGTGTCCAAAAAATGTCTTTATAGTTGAGGAACTATCAAAATCAAAAAAAAAAAATCTTAATTTTTAATTAAAACTAGGCTCTTAAATTTTAAAATTTCAAATTCCTTTTCAAAAACAAAACCCTTAAAAGGATTATTATTTACTAATATAGACATTATTTACCATTTCGCCTTCAATAGATAAATGTAATCATTTTTCATGATTAAGAGTGGATTTCTATCTCTATAAACTAAAATATATTATTTTTATCATAGTTATTCAACTATGCTTATAAAAATGTTTTTAATGAATACAAATTATCTACCATCTTTACATAAAATCTATTCAAAAAATGAAAACATAGACCATGCATATGTGTAGATGTCCACCCCCCATGTATGACATATTTAATTTTTCATCACTGATGGATATTCATATTTATGAAAATTCACTTTATATGTGTGATATTAATGAGTAATATCTTTATTTAAAATTTTTTTTAATAGAAACCATAAAAATAAATGATCATTAAAAAGTAATCAGTTGTTATCAATTAATTACTGAAGACATACTTGTCACTGATTTCATCTTCATGATTCATAACTAATATAATTATGTATTAATTTTAGACAATTATAAATAATTTGTGCACTTATATTATATAACCTCGTATAATGTAGCAATTTTGAACATTAAATCAAAGAATATGGATCCTTATCAACCACATAATTAATCAATGAAATAATAAAAACATTTAACATCTTAGGATGAAAATATACAATAAATAAATAAAACTATATAATAAATTATTGAAATAGAAGATTATATGGTTTAATATATATGAATAAGTTTCATAAATAAGTTTTTAAGATTGTTATGTTTACGGTATAGAAGCTCAGATCACATTAGAAAAATAGAGACTTCAATATAGTGGTATTTCATAACTCAATACCTGTTCATTGAGTTATAATGTTTTTTTAATAAAAATGATTATTATAAGATTGGTAAATACACCCGTATGGAAAATATATAACGTACTTACTTTTTTTAAATTTAATATTTTTTAAAATCCTTTGGTGGGTCTTACATCAAAAATATGATTTTTGTAAGGGATTCATGTCTTAAAATTTCCCACTTTGAGATATACTGCATATTATGCAACAATTTTCTTTTATATGGTTCATAAAATAAAACTTTAACATATTATATCATGATTATATTTATTTTATTGAAATTTAGATTACAATTTCATTTTATCAATTTTAGGATAATTTATATAAAATCATACCAAATCCATAATATTTTTTCTTGTTACAATATTCCTTATTTGAGATATAGGCCATATTCAATAAGTAATTTTATATTTTTAGTGTATATTCTTACCATGTATATCATAATATCATAATTTGAATGTAATTAAATTTATTAGAAGAAAAATTTAATGTTTTCTCATCGAAAAGAATTTTACTAAAAAGGGATCAAAGCTATAATAATTTTGGTTGATTCAACACCATTTAGTTGAGTTGTAGTAATTAATCATGAAATTGAAAATTATATGTTTTTTATTAAACCCTAATGTTTCATTATATGTATCAACTTATTTTTATTAGGGTAAAATTAAAATATTGATTCAAATATATTCCCATGATAAATTGTTTTCACATAATTATGTATCGTTGTTAAGAATTAGTTTTATTCTCTGTAAAGACTATTTCCCTTTATATATATATATATATAATTTTTTTAAGAAATGTATTATTTAGTTATTTATAAATGAAATTATTTATTAAATATTTTTAATTTCAATTTTTTTAATTACTTATTTTCAGAAATTCTATTTATTATTCTTTTTTAACATGGGGTTCTAAAATGATATTTCCAAATATAAAAGGGTTTCTTTCCATTATTGTATTTGTTATCTCCCACTCAATATTTCCTAAAAAAATTCTACCTTTTAAGGATTCATTTTTGGGATTAAGTTATGAAAACTTTTGAAAATAAATATCATTCCAACTTCTAAAAATATTCTTATGAAAATCTCCGGTATCTTTTAGTTTTTTGATAATTTAAAATTTTATTTTTCAAAAACACTTCATATGAATTTTCAATCATTATCCCTATTTTACTCTAAAATATATTTCTCCTTTGGGTTTATGTTTATATAAATACCTTCTAAAATACCTTCCAATATTTTTCCCTTGAGTACTTAAATTCTAGCATCACTAAATTGAATCTTGAAATAATTATTTGTGGACTACCATTTAACACAAAATGAAACCCATTTTTTTGATAGGTTTCTCATGTTATAATGTATTAATGATTCCATGTGGGACACACGAATATGGTTAATCATTTTGATATGGGGTTGGTTCTTGAAATCCCTAAGATATTTTGTATCTATTAATTTCTCTCGAATACATTGGTTAAGGTTTTATGAATTAGGGGATAAAGATTATGCTTGTATACTATTATTATATTCACAACATGATTTGTGTACATTATTTTTATGTTCGTAATGTGATTCATTTACATTTTTGTATGTTCATAATTTGATGTGTGTACATTAATTTTATGTTACAATGTGATGTTTGTACATTATTATAATATTCACATCATGATGCATGTATATTATTATTTTGTTCACAATCTGATTTGTGTCAATTTGTTTTATCTTCACAACATGATGAATATAAAATATTATTATGTTATAATTTTTAATAATGTTCTTAGTTAAAGTAAAAATTTCCCATAATTTTTTGAATTCCAAATATTATGAATATTCCATACTCTTATTACATACTATAAGTTTTATCATTTGAGATTACATGTCCTTAAATTATTCCTTATAGAAATATATTATTGTTCTATTGTTCTTTTTAATCAAATATTTCTCCCATTCACATATTTTCTCACATTCTTACGATCTAACCATTGAAGAAATGTTCATATGTTTTCCCATTACTTTTCATTTAATTTCAACCCTTATTTTGTTTCCCTTTCCCCCAATGAATTGTATAGAATTCTATATTTATAAGATATTCTAGTGTAGAGATTAATTTTGGGTGATGTTGATGAAATACTATATATTAATATCTTATGTAACTAATCTATAAAGACATTAAACAATTACGATTCAGAATTGTGTGATAATTTGTGGGAGGTAATGTTTTTATCATATATATTTATAAATTTGGATTGGTTTTTCGATGTCGTTATCAAATCCTATGTCAAAATATAGTATTTTTATTACATTAGATATGGGATTGTGAGTTTGGGGAGCCATAAATTTGTAGTTTTTAATAAATGAATAGTTTTATGATTAACATTTTCTTGTATTTGACATCCATTAAATGAATTAATTAATTCCATAAAATGTTTCTTCATTGATCGATAAAATTATTTAAGCCTCTTAGTTTGGATTAAAAGATTATTTCATGAATGATGACTGTCATAGGTAATGGTGTGATATTCATACATAATGGGAAGGGAATCTTATGTAGGTTACCCAAACATACACACCTATATATTCCCAAATTTTACATGAATCCTTATTTTATCTCACAATTAATTACACCGTAAAACCAAAAGAGTTTGTATATTTTGAGAGAATACACATAATAAAATTATTCTAAAATTTCATTAACATCTCCCATAAAAATATTTTATATGATATACAACAGTCACATCGTATAAAATAATATTCTCCATAACCAATGAAAATGAAATATAGTAATGGTTGAGCTTAAGTGATAAATATGGGTAAAAAATATAGATAATTATCAAAGATCATATGTGAGAATAATATAATAATGAGGGAAAGAAAAGATAGAAAAATTAAAATAACATAAAATTATGACATTGTACATAGAAAAACATGTATCATAAATCATAAATAAAGTACCTGATCATAACATAATACATATGCCCTAAAAGCATTATAACATGAGAAAGAGGGTTTGGAATATAACACGGGAATGAGGGTTTAGAATATATTTTATAAGTATTAGATTGATTTACAAGGCTTGTGGTGTTAGAATATGTGAGGAGTTTAAGGGGGATTTTTATAGGTGAGAGGGGAGTTACTTTCAAAAATACTCATAATATTATATGAAATGAATATCATGTTTAAAGAAAATTGTAAAAAAAATCAACAATGAAAAAATGATTATTCATAGTTAATAAAACTATAATAAATACTTATAAGGTATAATTATTGTGATATTTTAGGTTCTTTCACCGAATTTATGATTTTAATATAACTTACATTTACCATGGGAACTCAATTTATATACTTGGAAATATATAATTATAAATGAAAATTAATTTTTCCACATTAAAAAAATCATATAATATGATTTAAATATGAAATCCATTTGTAAATACTAAATTTATTAAATTGATAAAAATAAAATTATAAATATTTAATTTAAAAAGTAATTTTTTTGGAAAAACATAACATAATTTCCAAAATGTAAATAATAGAAATCTATTTTTTAAAAAAAAATTTAAATGCACAATTTTAGTTATTAGATAAATTTTTAGACTAAAAAATTATTCTTAATGTTATTAATATTTCTTATGTAACGCCTCGGTTCTGGGTGCCGCCCAAGGGAGCTATGAACCCGGTTGGTCATATAACCTCAAATGCATTTCCCCAAATGCCAAAGGCTTCTAACTAGCAGTGAAGACCAAGATATGATAGTGGGGAAACTATGACCTCATTGGCAGAGTATACGTAGTGTAATAAATAGTAATAATAATAAATAGAAGAAGTAGTAATACCATACACCAAAATAAATAGCGGAATATTGATAATATAAACAACTGCAGAAAGGATATAAACAATGGTGCATATCACAAGTATCTAAGAAAGTTTCCGAAAAACTCGTAATGCTGGAAATATAATACTAAACCAAAGTACAGAATAGATTAAACTTTAACAGCATCGCATGCCTCAGCTTGGTCCCATGCTCTCCAATTTCGACATTAATCAAGTACCTGAGGAAGAAGGGTTCTTTCCCTTATCTATACATGCATCCATATAATCTGTTTGGGTCCAAAAAAATTACCCAAATAGTTTGTCAGACAAATCCTAGTAGGCATCCACTAAAATAATTATGACAATTTGTCATTGAATATATATATATATATATAAGGAAATATGTAGAAATGAAGCAATAAACTCAGAAGTACTCAAAAGTAAACAATCCTATAGTTTTCAATTACATTCATTTTTTCAAAAAATTTATTAAAACCATTGAATAATTAATCCCAGGATCTAGCCTAAGATCTATAACCCTTCATGTAATAGTAACAATAGATGTCTCAGAAGGCCATCTAAACAACCAAGTATGTCTGAATCCAAGATTGTGGTTTTTCTTGGTAGACTCATCCTAATAAACAATCAATCAATCATAACAACCCTCTAGGAAATATCTCACGGTCTAATCCATTCAGTTTAACATAGAATCAATAATTTATACATGGCCTCTGGGTAGATCTCATGCTCAATAACCCCTTGGTAAAAATCTACACCATGTCTCTCATGGTGCTGTGTAAATAAACATGGAAAGCCTTACTATTTTCTAGGTGTAATGCTCTCACGTTCCATTAGAAGATCTGCATGCATAGGACAATCATTAAAGTCTCTACTTGAAATCCAAACTATTACATGTATAAAATTTAATAAAATCACATAATTGACATTAAAGTCTTGACATTCAATTCAACTATTACATGGATCAACATTAATCAAATCATAAAAACATACATCACATATAACCAATCAACCCCATACTAAATAACTCAAGGCATGGAAACATGGTATTCCTCATAGGAAACCAAGTACAAATGGAAAATAAACAATCAAACATCGGAAAAATATCCATAATCAAGGTATTAAACCTTAAACATAAGTAATAACCTTTTCTCATTAAAAAAATACAATAATAGGTATTATATAGCATTAATTTCCAAAATATGCAATACCCTAACATGGGTATTTGGAACTTTAAGCATATATAATCCAAATACAATCTAAGAAAGGAACCAAATACCTACCTTGATGTTTTACAAAGTAAAATCTTGAACATAGTCCCTTGAATCAAGCTAGAATGATGTAGAGCTGCAAAAATTATAAAATAGTTCAACCTTGGATAACTCAAGAGAGAGGATAAATTAGGAAGAGATGTTCTAAGGGCGGATAGATCTCACAGGTGGGAATCCAACGCACCCAACAATATCTCAATTAGAGCTTAGATGGAGGAATGGTAGGACCTCAAAGTATATAGTTCATCCATCTCACTCTTGTACAAGACATTGGAAGAAGAATAGTGTTTCAGAGAATCGACGCAACCGCAGTCTGATTAATCAAATAAAAAGAAAATTACATGGCGTGTTCATTTAATGTACATGCTATGTACTAGCCTCATCTGGACCCCACATTATGCAGTCTTCTAGGTCAACCAGATGTCCATTTACACAGCCATTACATGGCCAGTATAAGGCTACACGTGGAAATCGAGTACATGGTGTGTACTCAAAAGTACACAACATGTACTTAGAAAATTTGTAAATTCATCATTTTTCCTAAAAAACCCCCGAAATAATGATCCATACATGAGATAAAGATATGGGTTCTTACAAACTTCCACACTTAAAGCAATTAATCCCCAAATTTCCCTTCCATGGGCGGTGAAAAAGAAACTTCAAACAACATTGGCCACTATGATTGTACATCAGCCTCCCTCTACCAAGTCTTGTCAAGTACTTGTCGGTGCTGCCATAACACACATACCATAAGAAAAGACCAGCCACATTGGACCCTCTTTATGCAATCTAAAATCTGTATATGGAGCTCCTCAAATGATTTATCCTCCTCCAACTCAACCCCCTTGGGTTGGAAAACATGATATGGGTATGAAAAGTAACATCATAGCTGAGAAACATGGAAGACATCATGCATAGACTGATACCTCTATGGTAATTACAACCAATAGAAAATCGTCATGACTCTCTCCAAAACATCAAACGACCTGACATATCTCGGTGAAAGCTTCCCATGTCTCCTAATCCTCCTATGTACCATCCTCAGTGTGACATGTAAGAATACCTGATATCCGACCCCAAAATCCAGTGGTCATCTTCGTCGATCAGTATAATATTTATGGTGAGACTGTCCAGTATCCATCCTATTTCAAATCAACTCCACCTACTCAGGGGTCTCCTGGACAAGATGAGTTCCCATCATAGATGTTGCTTCTGCCTCCAGCCAACATATGGGTGATCGGCATGGCCTACCGTATAGATCCTCATAATGTTCCATATTAATCATCGCCTAAAATCTATTACTGTAGGCAAACTCCACTTGGAGTATGTGTCTCTCCCAAGAACCCCCAAAATCTAGGATGCATGATTAAAGAATTTCCTCCAAAACCTAAATTGTGTGCTCAGACTGGCCATCTATCTAGGGATGGTAATCTTTACTTAGAAGTACCAATATACCCAAAGCCCGCTGTAGTCCCTGGAAGATCTAATAAGTAAACTGATCATCCCTATATGAAATTATAGAGTGTGTAACCCCATGAAAACATACAATCTATCATATGTACATCCCTCTCAGCTCATCAACACTAAAGGTTTCTTTGATCAGGAAGAAATGTGAAACCATCATGAGTCTTTCAACAGAAACCCATACTGCATCATTCCCTCATAGTGACCTTCGTAAAACCATTATGAAATCCATCACAAAATCATTCCCCTTTAACTCGAGAATGGGAAACTGTAGTCAAATACATTTTGGTTTCTAATGCTCCACCTTAACCTACTAATAGGTGGAACATCTCATAACAAAACTAGTAACATCCATCTTCATACCTGGCCACCAATAATAAAAATGAAGATCTCGATACATCTTGTCGACACAAGGATGAACTGCCCAAACTAAGGAATGAAAATCTCGTAAAATATCCTCACATATGTCTACTGACACCCATACACGCCCATGAAAGCACAAGACTGCATCCCCATCTATAGTACAGCCAGGATTAGAGTCCTCTACTAACACACTCTTCCATAGAACTAGTCCTGTAGAATCAGGTATCTGCATAATTTTTACTCGATCAAAAAGAGTAGAGGTAACAACTATAGAAGAAATGAATGTCTTCCCCTATCTATCGTGAACCTACTAATTCATATTAGATAGTAGATGCAAAAGATTCCACTCACTATTGGCCTCTGGAATGACCTATATTTGAGTCTTCATACTCAATGCATCATCCACTGTGTTGCATTTCCCAAGTGTATAGGCAAGCTCTAAATCAAAGGACTGAAGGTACTCAACCCACCTTTCTTGTCTTAGGTTTAGGTCAAACTGATTAAATATATACTTGATACTTTTGTGGTCATTGAATACCCCAAAATGGTTCCCTAAATTAAAATGTCTCCAACAGTGCAAAGCATGCACAACTGCAGCCAACTAGAGACCATGTGTCCGGTAATTTCTCTCATGTGGCCTCAACTGCTAAGACCTGTACAAAATAACTCCTTCCCCCAATATAATTACAGCTCACAGACCAGTACATGATGCATCACTGTAAATAGTGTAAATATTTCCAGGATTTGGTAAAACCATGATCGGTTCTGACGTCAGTCTCCCTTTCATCTCTTGAAAGGCTGACTCGAAAGAATTTTTCCATATGTACTTTTCACCCTTCTAAATCAGGCCTGTTAATGGAGATTCTAAGTGTGGAATATCCTGTATAAATTTCCTGTAGTAAACAACCATCCCTAGAAAACTTTGTACCTGAAAAACGTTCTTTGGACGCTCCCAAGAAACTACTTCTCTCACTATATCTAAGCCTACTAATACTCCAGTCTCTAAGATAACACGACCCATGAAGTGAATCTGGTCCATCCAAATGTGTAATTTTGAGAGATTAACATATAAATTATTCTCCCTCAGTGTACTCTAAATGGTCTCAAGATGGGCGGCATGTTCATGTCGAGTGTGAATGTACACCAAGATGTTGTCCATGAAAACTGCCACAAAAGAATCCAAATAAAGATTGAACACTTGGTTCATGAATGCCCTAAAAACTTTCGGCACATTCGTGAGACTGAATGACAAAACCAAATACTTGTATAGACCATACCTACTCCAAAAGGAGGTAAAAGGTATATCTGATGGTCTAACATGCAACCGATGATAACTAGATCTCAATTCAATCTTTGAGAACACCCAGGCTCCTTGAAGCTAATCAAAGAGATCATCAATCCTTGGTAAGGGATATGGGTTCTTGACCGTTAACTAGTTCAACTTTCAATAATCCACACAAATTCAGAGGGTACCATCCACCTTCTTCATGAAAGGGATAAGAAAAACCCAATGATAAGTATTGGTTTGGATGAAACACTTCACCTGTAACTCCTATAACTTCTTCTTGATCTCCCATAACTTTGGTGCAGCAATCCAATAAGGAGGAATTGACACTAGTTTCTCTCCTGTCACAAGATCAATAGAGAAATATACCTCTATATCTGGAGATAAACCTAAAAAATCAACTGGAAATCCATATCTAAAATGATACACCATTAGAGGAAAGTTAATATGTGGTCCCCTGGTCATCTAGATATAAACATGCTATCTGGATTATAATTCCTCCCAATCTATGATGTTTGGGTCCATATCTGCTCACATAGAAATCCCATTCGACCTTTTGTAGAAAAGACCTACCCTTTGTTGGCGTAAAACTCACCCAGAGGTGATATCAGTCAACAAATTTCTGAAAGGAGACTAACCAGTTTATTCGGAGAATGGAATTATAACCTGTCATATTTAAGAAATAGAGGTCCTATAATAAGTGACACTCACCAACCTCAAGAGGGTACACTACTGCAAATATGGCCTTTATCAGCACTAGAAAAGGGAATTAACAGTGCTAAAAAAGCACTGTTAATTGAGGATAAGATAGGGGGTCTCTTTTATCAATGCTCCGAAAGAACTAATAAAGGCCCCTTTTATCAGTTATAAAAAACCACTGATAAAAGTTGACTTTTATCAGTGAAAAAAACACTGATAAAATGGTCTTTTATGAGTGCTTTTTTAACATAGATAAAAGTCAATTTTTTTAAAAAGATGTTAAAAACCAAATACATTGTGCGAGGTGATTTTAACAATGCTTGACCACCCCTTTATCAACACTAGGAAGACCACCTCCAACTCTCTGCATGCTGCACTTACCCGAACATCCCCCACATGCCCACATACCCCTTCTTCCACCCGAACTTGAACCCAGGACCCCCCTCGCGTGCTTGCACCTTTACCACTAAACTATTAAGTTATATTCTCTATTTAATGATATATGTATATACATATTTATATTTCTTTGTATATTAATATATATTCATATTAATATAAATATATTTAGTTATATTAATACATATATATTTATTCATATATTAATATGTATATAGTTATATTTATTCATATATTAATATAGATTCATATTAATATAAACACATTTACACATATTAATACCTATATATTTATTCATACATTAATATATATATATATATATATTTATTTATTTTTTATATTAATATATATATATATATTTATTTATATTTAAATATATTTATATTTATTTATATATATAGTTATATTTATTCGTATATTATTATAGATTCATATTAATATAAATATATTTAAATATATTAATACATATATATTTATTCATATATTAGTATATAAATATTTATTTTTATATTAATATTTATTTATATTTATTTATATATATTTTTAGTTTTATGTTTTATTCCAAATATTTATTTGTATATTAATATATATTTATAAGATTAGATTTAAATAAATTTATAAAATATGTTTTTTATGTGTGGCCGTAAATAATTAAATACATACATACATACATATATACAACACACACACACACACACATATATATTTATGAATAAATACATATATATGTGTATCTAAAAAGACATAGAATGTTAAATTAACCATAACTTCTAATCGAGAAGTCCATTTCAACTCTAAAACCAGTCAAATTTAAGAAAATGAAAAAATAATTGATATAATATGTAGTACAGGTCTAGTGGACATTCAGATCAGAAGTTATACTTGTTTGATTGTTAAAAAATCGAGGTATCCCGACTAAAAACTCTATTTTGGAGGCCTTATGGGCCTTTTTGGGCCATAAAAATAGTGACAAAAGGTTCTCTTTGATCACTAGAGTGTAAAGATCATCACATGATTTATTTTGATAAGCTGTAGAGCTCAAATGGACACTCGAGTTAAAAGTTATGGACATATGATGTTTGAGTTACATTTTCAACTTATTTGAGATCTTTTATCAATTTTTTTTTGATTTTTTGTGTCTTGATATTGTTATTAAATGATTATTAATCAATGATAATTAGAAATTTTTTAATTAATAATGTTTTTTAAAATATTATAAATCCATTTTCAATAAATTTATTATATATTAAATGTAATAGTCTATTTATACTTATCAAAAATTTCTTTAAAAAATATATATTACATTTATATCAATATAAATATACTTATATAAAAATATATTATTTTCCACAATTTTTTTAAATATAAACTTTATTAGTGTTAGGAAAAAGTGTTGATAAAGCCCCCCTATATCAGCGCTAATAAAAAAAGCACTGATAAAGGGTCACTTTTAACAGCAATTTTTTAGTGCTGTAAAAAGTTCCATTTATCAGTGTTTTTTAGAACTCATAAGACCCCCTATAAACAGTTTTTTAGTGCTGATAAATCCCTCCACTCCCTTTATCAACACTTCTTTATCATGTATAAAGGGTGTCGCTGCGGAAACCCAGTTTTGTGGTTGTGGTAGTCCTTGCACTGACGTACACTAGCCTTCTTAATCCCCAATGGAGTGTCTAGTGTCATGACATCCTCATAAGTAAAAATACGAAGCCATATGATCTCCATAACATCAAAAGATATAAAACTCTAGGTAGCACATGTATCAAAAAAGTGAAGAAGCTAAAACTGAGGCAACTAGAATCATACCTCTAACCAGAGAAGGTCTGAGATCCTACTCCAACAGTGTCTACTCTACTACAAAAGTCTGACCTATACTGCATCCCATTGACCCTACCATAATATCCTGAGATGATCCACCCTATTTTCACTAAAAACCTATATCCTGAATACCACATACACAACCACATCCTTGGCTTGAATGACTTGATGAACACTAGTTCCCGGACTAAAGAGAAACTGGTTGTCCTGCTTCTGAAATTTGATTCATAACTGATCCCTTCTCACTAGTTTTTGGTGAGAAGAATCGGAAAAATGATGAAGATGACCCATCATGACGCAAGCTCGAAACTCAAATGGGTCACTCGGGCACTGAGGTCTCGTGTTCCAACTCTTCCCACACTGGTAGCACCACACCTGACTACCTGTAAATACATCCTTTTTACAGGAATCACCATGAAAAGGATACCTAATGTGATTCATGCTATCTATCAAAGAAGTACATGCCTTGGATTCCAAATTTCCTTAGCTCACAGCTCCCAAATCCATCATATTTCTCTTAGTAATCAGCTCATGTTTCATTACAGCCATCACTAAAGTCATTTTGATGACATTCACCTACGATTAGATGTCATACCTAGGACCATCCTCAGACCGGCTAGAATGTTATTACTCATCACCTCCCAAAGCAGGTGTAAATCGCTAAAACTTTGTGAAATGAGAAGATTAATCCATCACTAAATGAGATACCTATTCCAAATGCATGAACTATCAGGCTCGATCATCCCTCAACATCTCAGGGTAGCAGTAATCATAGAAGGTCCTCTAAAACACATCCCAATCCATATTTTGATGATGTCCCGCTTTGTGATAACATCCCACCATATCTTGGTGGAATTAGATAACATGTACATCATGAGCTTCACCCTCCACTTAGGAGATGTATCTGATGCTCAATGAAATCAAGCATGACTTCCAACCATGGATCTACATCCTGTAGTCCTCTATCCCCTAAAAAAGAGGGAGGGTGTTACTGCTCGAACAACTATGTCAACTTTTCCACTGTAGGGGCATGATGTGATACTCCCTAGAGGTATACATCATCCTAATAAATTCATAATGGAACTGTGCATCTACACCTGTGGCTGGTATAACAGGTGGTGCCAAGATGAGCATGATAGGAGGGTCTTCTAGTAGTCACTGATCCACCTTTTCTGATGTCTGATCATTTTCCAGTATCTAGCATACAACCAGAGGAAGTCTTGGTGGCATGAATATGCAAGGTCTAGCTCAAACATTTGCATAATATTATCATGTAAAACAACTTAGAAGTTCAAGAAATGAATAAGAGAATAAACACTCAAGTATTACAAAACATGGTTACACAGCGTGTATAACACCTACAAGACACGTTCCCTTAGGATTTTAACATAGCGTGCACCTCTTCAAAACCTCTTAATGTAACACCCATACACATGGAATGTTCCCTAAGACAATATACATAATTTAATTTTACCTCTTACATGAGTACTTATACATGGCTTGAACCACACAGTTCTCTCCTAGGTAACACTACAAGGCATGTTCACCCTATACACAACATGTACTACTTATGTTCTAACAACCCATGTCATTAGTCACACAGTCATAGACACAGTCATCTCTACAGGGAATTAAAGAATGGGATACAATGTGTACTACCTAAGTTTCATCCACCTATTTCGTTAGTCACACAGTCAGATACATGGTTCATATAACACGACCTGTACAATCAAGACATGATGTGTTCTACCAAATGTTTCCCAACCCCATGTCTCTACCAACTTATTCATTCACACAGTCAAGCACTACATAGAATATACTCCCAATACATGGAGTGTACGGAAGAAAAAATTATTTCTTACAGAACAGAAGAACACGTGGTGGGTGTTCATAACACCACATGACATGTTGCCTGGGTTTCTGAAGAGTAAGCCTTTGAAACATCTCCAGAACCCTTTAAAAATTGGAATTATGTCCAAGGAATGAAAAATTACGACCCATGAGAGCCCATACTCCCAAGAATAAAAATTTTGTATCCTTATTCATATTATAACTTGAAACAATTCAATTAATGTTCAAACATTATCCCCCAAATTTTGATCCAAGAGGGTCTATAACACGTCCGGACCAAATTTTGGTATCCATAAAAATGAAACATTACATATTCCAATACCCTATCACAATAGAAAGTATCTTATCATAGTCTCTGTCAAAAAAACATGCATATTTTACAGAACATCTATTAAAACAGTTTACAATCAGTAATACACCCTAAATGGAATAACAATAATGCATGATATTTGATCTCTAGTAAGTACCTATATAATGCATGTGATGACATTATCACATCTCATCTGGTTGCAATATAAATAGAACCACAATGATATCAACAATAAAAACACCAAATAAGTGCATCATGCAACGGAGAAATCACATCAACTGTAACAATTGAAAAACTAGAAAAGTTTCAATATTCTATGTAACTTGGATTTTATCTATACATGGGCTAGCTAATCCTAGGAAAAACTTATAACCAACAACCTATTTCTTCCTACCAATGTAGATAGGCTACAAACAATAAGAAAAATTAGAAAATAACCCTTCAGATACAACTTTGTAACCTCCCGATTCGAGGTTCCTCCCATGGGTGCCTCGAACCCGGTTGGTCACATAACCTAAAGCATATTTTCCCAAATTCCACATGTAGCCGACTAGCTATAAAGGACAAGGTTTTATTGTGGGGAATGTATACCCTCATTGGTAGAGTATACACAACAGAATAAAAATAAATAATAATCAATAGTGGTAGTAGTAATACCATACAATAGAATAAATTGTGGAAGACTGATAGTTTTATAAATTGCACCATACATATAAAGAATGATGCATGTCACATGTATAATAGAAAGCAGCCAAAAAATTCACAAGGTTGGAAAAACAATACTAAAACCAATGTACAGAAAATAGAAAAATCTAATAGCATCGCAGGCCTCAGCTTGGTTCCATATTATTCATCTCTGACAACAATCATGTACTTGAGGAAGAATGGCACTTGGCCTTATCTATACATGCATCCATATAATCTGTTTGGGTCTAAAAGCATGAACCAAACAAGGTGTGAGAAAAAACCCAGTAGAAAACCACCAAAAGATCTATTCATATCTGTCAGTGAATATATATATATATATATATATAGCTGTAAATATGCAAAAATGAAGCAATAAACTAAGAAGTACTCAAAAGTAAACAATCATATAGTTTTCAATTACATTCATTTTCATTTATTAATTATTCTAAACACTGAATAATAAATCCCAGGATATATCCTAAGATATATATCCATCTGTTTAAAAGTAACAACAGATTTCTCAAAAAACCATCTAAACAACCAAATAAGACCGAGCCTAATCTTGTGCATTGGCTGGAAGACTTGTCAAAACAAATGATCAATCACTCATAACAACCCTCTAAGAGTGATCTCATAGTCTAACCCCTTTTTTTAACATAGCATCAATAATTTATACATGACCTCTAGGTACCTCTCACGGTCAATACCCCTGGGTCAAAATCAATACCAAGGATCTGACGGTCTTGTGTAAATAAACATAGAAACCCCCATAATTTTCCTTTCCCAAGGATCTCATGGTCCATTAAAAAATCAGCGCGTATATAACATTCATTAAGGGCTCTACATGAAATACAAACTTTTACATGGATCAACATTAATCAAAGCCCATTCTCATCATTAAAAGATATACAATAAATTAAACTATTACATGGATCAACTTTAATTAAAGCATAAAAAAGGCATCACATATAACCAAATAACCCTATTCAAAACAACTCAAGGCATGGAAACATGGTATGCCTCATAGGCAACCTAGTACAAACGATCAAAAAATAATAAAACATGGGAAACACATCCATATTCAAGGTATTAAATCTTATGCCTAATAAATAACCCTTTCTCAATCAAACAAACCATAAAAGGTATTAAACATGGTTAATTTCAAAAATATACAGTACCCCAACATGTATATTCAATACATAAGCATATATAATCCAAAGACATTTGAAGAAAGGCAAAAACCACCTACCATGATGTTTTATGAAGAACACTCTTGAATGTCAGCCCTTCAATCATCCCAGAAAGACATAGATCTATAAAAATCTTAAAATTTTTCAACCATGCATAACTCAAGAGAGAAGATAAATTAGGAATATAGTATTTAATGGAAGAGAGAACTCACCACTGGGAATCCAAAGCACCTGGTGGTATCTCAATCAAAGCTCGATAAGAGGAACGTGATGAGCAAGAAGTTTCTCGGTCATTTGTCACTCTCTTGTATGAGACATGGGAAAGAGAAGACCGTTCTAGAGAAGGGATGCAACCCTATTTCGATTAATCAAATAAAAAGAAAATTGCATGGCATGTTGATTTAATGTACACACCGTGTACTAGCCTCAACTGACCCCCACTTTAGTTCGTCTGCTAGGTGACCCACATATCCATGTACATGACCGTTATAAGGATAGTACAAGCCTACATGTGGTAACCAGGTACACGACATGTAATCAAAATTACATAGTGTATACTTAAGAAATTTCCAAATTCATCATTTTTATTAAAAGCAACTCAAAATAAAGATCCATATCTAAAAAGATGATCCAGGTTCTTACATCTTATATCCAAGCAATTACATAAAAATTAGGGTATTTTTAATAATGGTTTTTTTCATAATTTGTCTTAAAGTTAATCTTAGAAAAGTAAAAATATTCATCATAATATTATATATTCATACTAAATCCAACACTGAGGTTAAATTCTCATAATTAAAACTTAAAAGTTTACCGATTTAATATTTTAAATAAAATGATAAAATTATATAATAAAAAAATCTTTTTATAGGAAAATTATATTTAAATATCAAATGTTAGTATTTTTTATTTCTATGAATTAGTAAATAAATTTTACTTAAATATATATACATTTGAAAAATATATTTTCTAATATTTTATCCAAAATATATTATATTCCATTAAATAAAAATGAATAGTTTATAAAAATACTATATTTTATACAAACAAATTTTACGCATAAAATGATGACGTTCTTATGAATTTCTTAGTAATAACTACTAGATGGATGATAATTTATTTTCTATAAATAATATTAACAAATTTCATTGAAATATTGTTATAAATACAAAAACATAAAATAATCCATTTTCTAGAAATATTACATTTAATTTATACTATATTTACCAAATACTATTAAATATTGGTATTATTAGAACATTATTTCACTAATTAACTAAAATTAAAATATTTCCTAGAGTATTATAATTACATCATATAATATATTATTAGTAAAAATAGTTACGGTATAAAAATATTTTTATAAAAAAATATTTTAGTTAAATAGTATGTTTTTGTTTTGTTCTTTATAATTTCTACATTATATAATTTTATTTCATTTTCATACAATAAAAAATTTCATAATTCCTATCAGATACATTTATATCCAAAACCATATTTCTAAGGAATATACATCCATTTATTACACCAATATTTCCATCATTACTTCTAATAATTTTTCCCATTCTATCCTCCAAAATCACACTTCACATTCCATAAATGATGTTTTCTTTATTTGTATTTTTGGGTTAGTTTCAAAAATATTGATAGTCAATGGAATTGAAAATACAAGGTATTTTCTTCTATTGATGATATCATTATTCTATATTAATTATACCACTGTAATTTATGTAATTTTAATGGTTCTTATAATTTTCCGAATGTAATACACTATATTATTTACAACATTGTTTTATAGACATTTTTTAATGTTTCATTGTGAACAAATAAAGTGTGATAATTTGAACTATATCATGTTAGAATAATTTTTGAATCAATTTTAATTATTTTAAAATAATGGAAAAACATTATTTAGAATTAAATACATGCCATTTAAATAAAGATAATGGGTCCTAAAATATAGGGTTTCACATTATCCATCCATTAATAAAATAATTACCATTATATTATCTCTTAATAATGCTATATAAATGGATTATATATATATATATAATAATCAAATATGGATCAAAAATCATTTGAATCCCATTTTTGATGTTCAATGCTCCACTATAGACCTATCCATGTCCATACAATGAGATAATGAATCAAAAAATTTATAATTTCTTTTACATCCTCTCATTATGTAAAATTTTTATATCGTGATGGGTGTTGAAAAAATTGACTGTTTAAAAAGCTCTTTGTTGATATATTGTTTTAAAGCATATTCTGAAACTTTTATTCATTATACAATTGGATATGATATGACTTTATTTTTTTAAATAATGTTTGAAAATTTACGAAAATAAAAAAAATTATATATCAAGAGAAAAAATATTCCACTCAAATTTTTCCCACCACTATAGTTGAATACATAGGAGGGAATCATTTTTCTTATTTATGCAATGAGAAAACATTGTAAAGGTGTATAAAGTATTTTCTAGTTAGATTATGATGGAATAGTTTCCTTTTGAAATCATGGTTGAATGTATCCCATGATCCTTCATGATGTTGATGTATAGAATAGGAATAGTTTATGTTATAAGGTTATATAAAAGTAATTTGAATGGTAGAAATGGTGTCCTTATCACTTGAGAAAAATTTTGTTATGATAGTTGAAATAAAATCCTCTAGGATATAATGTAGGGTTTTCCATGAATTTTTCCCATATATGCCAATGGTGAATTCAACTATATTGATGATTTGTTTGTGTTAATAATAATATATAAAAATGGAAATTAATAAAAAAATAACTATAGAATGATTTAATTTAATATATATATATTTAATATTATTACAAATTTATAAAAACATCAAATCTAAGACTATAAAATCCTATCATATTGAATATATAATTCTACCTATGGAACTATAGGTTTAGCCTAGGTTTCTTTAAGATGGTTTCTATAATACTTCTCAATATAATAAAAAATATATATTGTAAAATTATCATGAAATTTCATAGAACATTCTAATCCAAATAATCATGAAAATACATTCTCTCTAAATTCTATCCACCTATTATCCATAAAATCACAAATCAATTTATATATAACTTAATCATATATACTATCAAAATATATTAATATTTTCTAAAAATAAATTGGATTTCCATATCATAAAATAACTATTCATACCCCATTGATATTTATAATACTCAGCTTATATTCCCCATACCAACTTTCCAATTGTCCCAATTAACCATAATTACAATAACATTAATTCCATAATAAGATATTCAAATCATTTATAATGATTCATATTTAATAAGTGAATTATGAAAATTAAATCGTATTGGAGTGTCAGATCTGGTGTGTTGTTGGGAACACTTTTTTCATTATTTGAAGATCAATTTAATACTCAACAAACATTTTTAAAATTATTAATCATAGGTGATTATGTTCTATAGCCTACATAGACATGTTTATATAAAGATAGAGATTCCATTTTTAGGAAACCACATACAATATACTTTGAAAAAAATTATATGTTTTCCAATATTTGTACATGTCCATCGAGATTTAAAATATATTCCCTTGTTAAAATCCTCAAAAAATAAATTAATTAATCTCTAAATTTAATTAAATCATTATATAATACCAACCAAGGTGACCCAAACATATATACATGTGTATTAAACTATTTTACATTAATATTCATTACATATTACAATCAAAAAAAATTTAGAACCAAAAGTTTTAGTTTCTTTTTAGATTAGCTACATGATAATATTATTCTACAATAGGTTAATTACTTACCATATAAATAATTTATTTATTATTATTTTGGAAAATCATACATTATATTATTTTTGATAACATATGGAAATAAACCATTTAAAAGGGTGAAATCTGGTTCTCAGTAAGGTTCAACAGTACATAAAACTATTGATTTTCATATGTGAGAGAAACATTAGCATGTGTGATTGAGTAGATATCGAAGTCCAATAAAATTACATTAGGTGATCATACCCAAATAATAATGGATTAAAAATTATAAATCATGGATATAGTTATAAAAAGTAAATAATCCATCATAAGCAGAGTATAATGAAAACATATTAATTTAAAATAAACATATACATAGAAATCATAACATATTGGATTAAGAGTCACATTCCTTCTTTATATAACATAGTGGATTAGGAATCACCTTCCTACCTTCTATATTATAGTAGATCAAGAATCACATTATTTTATCTCATAATTATCGCATGAAATATAATACATTGTCGAATTCATGGATGGGATATATAATTAAGGGACCACCCATCACATAATGATAAACCCTAAATACGTGTTCCATAAGAACATGTAAATATTTATAATTTCAACATAGATCAATCAACTAGGTAAAAATAAATGGTTTTCAATATAATAATCCATAAAAGGAAATTTTTTCGATGGTGTCATTTATAGAATATTCTCACTATATCATATAAATAATTTAATGAAGTTCACATAGATGATAAATTATCTACTAATAAATTAAAAATATACATGATGAAAATAAAATTAATACCCTTTTATTTTACAATATCATTAAAAAATATTCAATAAAAAAAAGAAATAAAAATATCTATAAAAATAAATTAAAATTTGTATAGTAATAATATTATGTTAAATCAAAAAATGTTGTTGGAAAATTTTTTGGAATGGAAAATGATTATAAAGACGTCCTTTTATATTTTTTAAAGAAGGCACATTTTGGAGGAAAAAACCACAATGAAAACGTTAAAAGAAAGTTAATTTCTTAAATAAATTATAACCATTTAAAATGACCTCAAAATCAAACAATTATAAATAATTATAGTCAAATAACATAATAGAAAATATAGACACGAATGAATAGTATTCGACATTGAAAATAAAAGGAAATATAAGTTCATATTACCGACATTAATCCAAGTGGATTATGAGAAAATTGAAAAGTTAAACAGTGATAAATAATTATTTTTTTCAAAACCCCATAAGGGAATAAAATATAGGTGATACTAGAGTTAAAAAACATACATTTTCTCCATATAGAAATTAATTCATAACACTCACAAATTCAAAATATGATTATATGTTAAACCCCTAGCATTTTATTCTCAAATTCCATGAATTCTTTCTAACAACCTCTATAATAAACATAAAAATAAAAAAAACTCTTTCATAAAATGATTAAACATATAACCTTTTTACTATATAATTATAATTTTTCATTATACACTTCTTTGTTAGATATTGTTTACTTTCATCTTGTGATGTATATAAATTCAATTTTTCATACAAGTTTTATAATAGCAATGTGAGACCCCGTCCCATGATATCATATTCATTATTCCCATACATGACAATATATTTAAATTAGTTTGATTAATTATTTATATAACCCAATACTATTTATAAGGAAATTATTAGTATAATTCATGAAAATGGAATCTATGATGATCATGATTAGGGAAATTTACTAATAAAGAAATAATATATAAGTAAAATATCGATATTGAGGTAATTTTTTTAGTATGGTTCAGATATATTTGAAGGAAATAGAAATATATAATTTTAATATATCTTCATTAAGAACATTATACCTTTCTTTAAATGTATCATATTGAAGTACACATTAAGGAACGATAAATTATTCTCTTGGTAAGAGAAAAAAATCTAGAACATAGTAAATATATTTTATAAGAAATTTTGTAAACTTTTTGTTGAGCTAAAATTATTTTATTGTGTGTCAATATGGGGATGTAAAAGGATCTTTTTCTAATTGATGTAGTGACAGTTTTGTAAATAATCATAATTATATTTTAATGGAATAACAAATTCAATGGAATGTGGCTCTAAAAGAAGACCGTAATGGATATAGGATGAATATTAGTTAATAAAACTCTTAAAAAAGTTTTGATATTTTAGTTATTTTAGTCCATTCCCCTTTAATTTAACATTTTTCAATATTTTAGTTTAACTAGAGCTACTATTTTTTTTCATTGGTAATTTTTTTATGAAATAAAATGAAATTTATCATATTTTATATTTTTGAGATGAGTATTTTAAAAAATAAAAACCACTAATTTGATTAAATTTATAAAACTACTAAAAATAATTATGAAATAATAAATTTATAACACATAAAAATAGTGTTAGAGGAATATAACAAACATTGAATGATTTCATATGGCGGTTTTTAATTTTTTTGGGAAATATTCTTGATTTTATAATTTAACTTATTTAATAAATAAATTCTCTAAAAATGTTTCCATAAAATTTTAATACATTTTTATATACTATTGATCTCATAAAATTCATTCTATCTATAAAAATAGTATTTTATATTATTTTCCTAAAAATCAATCATTTCTGAAAGATAAAAATATTTCATAATACTATAGTATTTTCAAAAAAAATCCCAAAATGAAGTTCATTTTTCTATCTCAAAATTATATGATTGAAAATTGAACTATTATATAGAATCAAAAATTACAATGGAAAACTACAATTTATATGATATTGATAGTTTAAAAAATATTCTTTCTTAATATTATTTATATCAATTAAACATTAAATTAGTGTTAATCTATGATTTATATCAACAATATATTTTATCATTATTAGACTATATTATATTCATTTTCTTAAAATTAAAATTCTTCGTAAATAATTTTTTTTCTAAATTACATTTTAAGGCATAAAATGAATTCATTTTTTTCACTTCCCTATTAATAACTATAATATGTTTTTCCATTTAGTTTCTTATAAATATTACCAAAAAATTTCATTTAAATAAGTATTTAAAAAATCACAACACGTTAATAAAATTGCACTTAAAATAATATTACTTTTATATTACATAATATTCACCAAATACTATTACTTATTTGTATTTAAAAAAATTAACTTTAATAACCCATAGATATTAAAATATATCTTTAAATTTTAAAATTACATCATATCATAACTTAATAATAAAAATATTTAACACATAAAAATATTTCGTTAATGAAATATTTTAGGTAAATGTTATGTTTTTTATTCATTGTTATTTATGCATTATATTATTTTATATTTTTTCTAATAACTAAGAACATCATTATACCTATTAGTTATATTTAGAAACGACAACAACATTTATACTTATAATATTTCTTATATAATAGCTATATATCCCCCTTATATCCCAAAAATTCATTACATTCCATCCCCAAAATATCACACCTTTTATTTCATAAATTTTCCTTAGTTATTTTTCATTATTATTTGTCCTTTAATAATGATTTTGTCACTATAGGTTTAGTTCAAGTATTTTTATTCCTTAATGGACAAGATGATCCAAGGTTCCTCGTGGTTTTATAGGTATTATTATACTCAATTTATTGTCCCATTTTAATTTATGCACTTTAAATTTATGTAATTATCCATGGTTTATAATACATTTTTCATATTACTTTATTTTAATATTTCACTGTGAATGGATAAAGTGTCATTATTTTGATTCAAATCATGTTTAATTCATTCCCTAATGAAATTTAATTATTTTGAAATAATATAAAATCATTCCACATAATTAATTAAATGTTTTTTATTTAATTATAATAGGTGCTAAAACCTATTGTGATAAAGTCCTCCTTCGACAAACCTAAGGAGGACACAATATAAGGATTATTTATGGAAGACCTCGAGGAGTTTGGGTCATCGTAAATGATGAATTTTTTCACTGATTGATGAATTGTTCTATATTCACTTGATTCTGTGGATGATTACCTATCATAAATATTCTATATTAGAAAACATATGGCTAATTATGATGTAAATCAGTGAGGAAAAAGTATTTACTTGGTCTTATGGTATATTAACATCATTGATATACTCTACATTATTTTTGAAAAATAATGAAATCACCTTCCAATTATGGATATGAATAACTGTTTCAACATGATCTGGGTTTTCAAAGGATATAGACATAATTTAAAGTGCATCATTAAATGTATTATATGAATATAGAATGCGGGGATGTTCAAAAATTGTTGGTAATTAATATATTTACTCCCTTATATACTCATAAAAGGAACTGGTTATTCCTTCTTAATGAGATAGTCACCACTATTTTTTTGATTACCCAATTTGAATGACCTATAGTGTTCTATCAAGAAATCATTAGTTTAGAATAAAAGTAAAATCAAATGACGACAGCCTCATATTCAAAAACATTAGTGGGAAATCCATTAAAAGGTGAGAAATAAGTTGAATTTCCTATGTCAACTAGAAAATCATGATTACTAAAATAAACATGTACATATTTGGATTTGTATCCTTATACTCATTAGAAAATGAGAGATGACATCAATGCAGTTGTGAAACCTTGTGAGGTGTCATTAATTAATAAGAATTCTTCATTTAGAGGCTCTATATCCAAAGAATATAACTTTAGGGTAATGTGTGTTTAGGGAATGTCTTCAAAGGGTCACCCCTTGATTACGTTTTGAGACACATACTGAACATAAAAATGCTACCAAATTATATCCCATCTTGTTAGATACCATGTTTTAATTGGATGAACTAGAATATGTTTTAACATATCAACATAGGGGTCCAAGTGGACTTCAGTACATTGTATATAATTTATAGGATTATGTACTTTAAAAAATAATAGTAGTAAGTTTTTTCCAATGTCAAAATAACATATTCCATCTTCGAAAATAATTATATTGAGATAGTAGATACTATTTTCCATTCACACATCATTTTATTGAGGAATGAGGGAACCATGTGATTGCATTCCGGTTTCCACATAGAGGATGATGTGGCTTCCATACATAAGTGGAATCAAGACCAAATGGTGTAAGAGGTTCAATTTGAGATCAACAATGACTTTCTAGAAAATTTCATTATTTAGGTATGTGAATCTTTAATCATCATTTTTTTTGAATATAAAGAATTTTCTAGTGAGGTTAGCAATGAAACATGTGATTTAGATGAAGGGACCTTAGATTCATCTCAATTATGTATGATATTGAGGAAGTGGTATATTATTAATCACAATATTTTTCATGGTCATTTGATGACTTGCTCATCAATGTATCACTATATGTTTTTTCCTTGTAAGGATATGAAAATATTTTTCATGGATTGCTCATAGTTGGAACCAATATTATTTCAGTCGAAGGACATTACCATGTAGCAGTATACCCCTTCAGGTTCCCTAAGGAAACGGTCTCTTCTTCTCTAGATCCATTCAAATTTTATTATAAAGAAAATACCATTCCATGAATGAATGGTCCTAAAATAAAACTATTTCATCAACCAATATATTCATGATTGGGAACAAAAAAAACATTCTATGAACAGTGATAATTCAGATTCCATATGTTAATGCATAATTTTATTCAACTATTGTTTTTCTTAATGGGTTATATTATGGTTAGCTATATTAGGTAATGAAACTCTAATATGAAATTATACATAATCAACGTGTCCACCATAGCTTCCACCTTGGTTGTGTGCATTAGACACACCTTATTTCCAGTTATTTGTATCTATAGTGGTTTTGAGGATGACCTGTGAGATGAGTAACTACATAAGGATTTAATCTGGGGATTTATCAGTGATTCCAAAAGATCATATATTAATGTTTTTATGGAATGATATATATATTTATACTGTTCAGTATAGTTTATTGTGTCACTGATTAAAATAGTCACTATGGGAAAAACAACCTTTTCTGACTGGCTATTTGTGACGGGAAATAATCCCGTCACAAATAGTCTAGTCTAGAGATTATTTGCGATTGGGGGACCCCCCTGTCGCAACTAACTTGTTATTTGCGACTGGTTTTGGTGGCCTGTCGCAAAAAAGTAATGCGTGGTTTGGCGTGGTTTTTGTGCCAAACCGCTGGAAGTTTATTTGCGACGGGAGGAATATTCCCATTGCAAATAATTCGTCGCTCGGAGGTATTTCTGACGGGACCCGTCGCAAATACCTAGCAGTGGTAAATGGGTTATTGTGACAGGATGTTGCCCTGTCGCAAATGTGTGTCGGTTGGTACCTTTTGCGACGGGCCCCGTCGCAGATACCCTTTTAACCGCCGACAACAATTAATACAGGCAAAGGTATTTGTGAAGGTATTCCCGTCGCAAAAGGTCCCGCCACAACTAATCTAACCTATATATACCTCCATTTGTTTTTTCAAATCATTCTCTCAATTCTCATTTTCTCTCTCTCTCTCTCAACCCTATTTTCAGAGTGAAAATTAGTTTGAGTTAGTTTTTTTGGACGAAAAAGTTTTGAAGCCGTCTACATCAATAGAAGATAATGTTTAAATCTATTTATGTTTTATTTAATTTAATATTTATTTCATTTTTATGTTAAATTTAATTATTTTTTATTAGTTTTAATTTAATTTGATTTAAATTGTTTTGCTAACAGTATTTATTTGTAATAATAAATTGAAATTATTAGTAATAAATTTTAATAAATAATAATAATTCGTAATAAATATGAATAATTAATAATAAATAGAAATAATTAGTAAAAAATAAGAATAATTAATAATAAATAGGAATAATTAGGAATAATTAGCAATAAATAGGAATAATTAAGAATAAATAAGAATAATTAGAAATAAATAGGTATAATTATCAATAAATAGAATTAATTAGCAATAATTAGTAATAATTAGAAATAATTAGAAATAAATAGTAATAATTATGAATAATTAGAAATAAATAGTAATAAATAGGAATTAATAGTAATAAATATGAATAAATTGTGATAAATATGAAAAATTAGTAATAAATAGAAATAAATACTAATAAATAGGAATAATTAATAATAAATAGGAATAAATAATAATAAATACTAATAAATTGGAATAAATACTAATAAATAAGAATAAATACAAATAAATAGGAATAATTTGTAATAAATAGGAAAAATTAGGAATAAAAAGATATAATTAGTAATAAATTAGAATAATTAGTAATAAATAAAAATAAATAGTAATAAAAAGGAATAATTAGTAATAAATATGAATAATTGTTAATAATTAGGAATAAATAGTAATAAATTGGAATAAATTAGAATAATTAGTAATAAATAGTAATAAATAGTAATAATTAGGAATAATTAGTAATAATTAGAAATAATTAAGAATAATTAGGAAAAATTAGAAATAACTTGGAATAATTAGGAATAAATAGGAATAAATATGAATAAATATGAATAATTAATAATGAATAAGAATAATTAATAATAAATGGGAATAATTAATAATAATTTGGAATAAATATGAATAATTAGTAATAAATAAGAATAATTAGTAATAAATTGGAATAATTAGTAATAAATAGGAATAATTAGTAATAAATATGAATAATTAGTAAAAAATAAAAATAATTAGTAATAAATAGTAATAATTAGTAATAAATACTAATAGTTTGTAATAAATAATAATAATTAGTAATAAATTGGAATAATTTGGAATAATTAAGAATAAATAAAAATAATTGGTAATAAATCGGAATAATTAGTAATAAATAGGTATAATTAGTAATAAATTTGAATAATTAGTAATAAATATAAATAATTAGTAATAAATAAGAATAATTATGAATAAATCGGAATAATTAGTAATAAATAGGAATAATTAGTAATAAATATGAATAACTAGAAATAAATAGGAAGAATTATTAATAATTAAGAATAATTAGTAATAAATAAGAATAATTATAATAATTAGGAATAATTAGGAATAAATAATAATAATTAGGAATAAATAGTAATTATTAGGAATAATTAGTAATAAGTAAGAATTATTATAGATAATTAGTAATAAATAGAAATAATTAGTAATACATAGGAATAATTAGAAATAAATAGGAATAAATACTAATAAATAGCAATAAATAGCAATAAATAGCAATTAATAGCAATAAATAGCAATAAATAGTAATAAATAGCAATTAGTAGGAATAAATAGTAATAAATAAGAATAAATAATGATAAATAGGAATAAATACTAATAAATATGAATAATTACAAATAATTAGGAATAATTACTAATAAATAGGAATAAATAGCAATAAATATGAATAATTACTAATAGATAGGAATAATTCGCATTAATTAAGAATAATTAGCATTAATTAGGAATAATTAGTAGTAAACAGGAATAATTAGTAGTAAATAAAAATAATTAGTAGTAAATAAGAATAAATAGGAATAATTAGTAATAAATAGTAACAAATAGTAATAAAAATTAATAAATATGAATGAATAGAAATAAATAGAAATAAATAGGAATAAATAGGAATAAATAGTAATAAATAGCAATAAATAGTTATAAATAGAAATAAATATGAATAAATAGCAATAAATAGTAAAAAATACTAATAAATAAGAATAATTTCTAATAAATAAAAATAATTACTAATAAATAGGTATAAATAGCAATAAATGGGATTAATTGGCATTAATTTGGAATAATTAGCATTAATTGTGAATAATTAGCATTAATTAGGTATAATTAGTAGTTAATGGGAATAACTAGTTGTAAATAGGAATAATTAGAAGTAATTAGGAATAAATAAGAATAATTAGTACTAAATAGGAATAAAAAGTAATAAATAGTTATAAATAGAAATAAATAGTAATAAATAGAAATAAATAGTAATAAATAGAAATAAACAGTAATAAATAGGACAAAATAGTAATAAATAGCAATAAATAGTAATAAATAGTAATAAATAGTAATAAATTGAAATTAATTGGAATAAATTGGAATAAATAGGAATACATAGCAATAAATAAGAATAAATAGCAGTAAATAAGAATAAATAGCAATAAATAGGAACCGTTTCTAATAAAAAGGAATAATTACTAATAAATAGGAATAATTACTAATAAATAGGAATAAATAGCAATAAATAGGAATAAATAGCAATAATTAGGATTAATTAAAAATAATTAGTAATAATTAGTACTAATTAAGAATAATTAGTAGTAAATAAGAATAATTAGTAGTAAATGGGAATAATTAGTCATAATTAGTAATGAATAGGTATAATTAGTAACAAATAGGAATAATTAGTACTAAATAGGAATAATTAGTAATAAATAGAAATAATTATGAGTACATTGGAATAATTAGGAGTAAACATGAGTAATTAGATGTAAACAAGAGTAATTAAGAGTAAACATGAGTAATTAGGAGTTAATAAAAGTAATTAGGAGTTAATAGGAGTAATTAAGAGTTAACAAGAGTAATTAGGAGTCAAAAAGAGTCATTAGGAGTTAACATGACTAATTAGGAATTAGCAGGAGTAATAAGAAATAAAGAGAACTAAATAGAAATTAAGAGGACTAAATAGGAATAATTATGAATAAATAGGAATAAAGAGGAATAAATAGGAATAAAAATGAATAAATAGGAGTAAATAAGAATAAATTCTAATAACTTGTAATAACTTGGCATAATTTCCTGTGGATTGATGACACTCCTTTTTCTCAATGACTATTCTTCTTTCAAAATTAATCAACTCAAAACATTATGAAATGTATGCTTCTACATATGCATATCCAGTCTCGTATGCACGAGTTTGAATATGCATTTTTAGGAGCACATTTTTTATAATTTTTGTAGGCGGTGATAGTTGCAAAAAAATGATTCATCAACGAAAAGGGGGTTCTTTTGTCTGACATCTCATTTTCTTGCATCTTTGTCACACTGAAATCACAATGAAGAAACTATTCAGAGGTAGGCTTATACATTTTCGTATACATGATAATGAATAAGCATACCTCCGAGAAAATTCTTCGTTGTGATTTCAATTTGAGAAAGATGCAAGTAAATGAGCTGTTGGACAAAAGAGTATCCATCAATCCACTGGCAATTATGTCACCTAAATTTAATGGTAATTATTAAGAAGTAGTTGTACTTATTTATATTCTTTTTTAAGATAGTGTTTTTATAATTTCAAATTACTCAAAAACAGTGATGATTTATATTTTATAGAAAAATATGGAACAAGGAAATCGACATCATCCATTATTAGATGATCACTCTTGGATAAATCAGTGCATAAATCCAAATGGATCTCGTTTAAATCCAACATATATTGAGGGTGTTGAAAATTTATTATCATTTGCATCATCAAAACTAGAATATGTTTCAGATGGAAAAATTTAGTGTCCTTGTAAAAAATGTCCTCTGAGAACGTTTGACACATTTGACAAGGTTGGGGGACATCTCTTTTGGTTTGGTTTTCAACCAGATTATGTTTTTTGGTATCAACACAGTAAATGCAGTTCTAGAGAAGATACTAATAACTTTATTCTGGAACCATCAGAGTTTCAAAATTTAGTACATGATGTTGCATGTCCATCTGTTCAACAAATTGAAAGTCAAGATGATAGTGATTTAACTCCGGAGTTGGCTCCATCCAAATTTTATAGGTTGTTGAGGTCTGCTAAGGATTCATTATGTCCTAGTTGTAAGATAAGAAAATTATAAGCAGTTGAAAAATTTATGGCTATTAAATAAGATAATACAATGTCAAACAACTATTTTGATATGTTATTTTCTTTGGTTAAAACATTGTTACCTGAAGGAAATGCGTTGCCTGCAAATTACTATAAGACCAAGAGGCTGGTTCGTAATCTGGGAATTAATTATCAGAATATTAATGCATGTAAAAATGATTGCATCTTATATTCTTGAAAAATGACTAATTGGATAGTTGTCCCACATGTGGACAATCGTGGTATAAAGAAGCGCAACCAGGGAAGTCTGGATCGATTCCTGTAAAATAGTTCAGATATTTCCCCCTTACACCCAGGTTGCAGTGATTATTTATGTCTCAGAACACAGTGTCAATGATGTCATGGAACAAAACCAAGATTTAAACTAAAAAAGCATGAATAATCCATCTGATGGTGATTCATGTAAAAATTTTGACCGTCTGCATCTGTCTTTTTCTTTAGAGGCCCGAAACGTGCGATTAGATATTTCTACAGATGTTTTATGTCCGTTTGTTTCTTATGGTAGTTAGTATTCATGTTGTCCTGTCTTTATAACATCGTACAATTTACCTCCATGGATTTTGATGAAGGATCCCTATATATTTTTTACTCTATTAATCCCAGGACATCCAAAAAATAATATTGATGTTTATTTAAAGCCATCGATTGATGAGTTAAATTCATTATGGGGTGATGGTGTTAGTATATATGATGTTTCTTTGAAACAAAATTTCATATTAAAATGTGCATTGATATAGACGATTAGTGACTTTCTGGGATATGGCATGTTATTTGGCTGGAGTACACAGGGTCTGAAATCATGTCCTTACTGTATGAAAGACAATAAAGCATTTATGCTTGTCAATAGAAAAAAACCATGCTATTATGATTGTCACCACATATTTCTTCCAACCGATCATCCTTTTCGGAGGAAAAAATCTCATTTCAGAAAAAGTACAATTGAAAGGGATGAACCTCGAAAGATTATCTAAAGTACAGAGTTAAAATTTGTTGAATTTTTATTACCTCCCATCACATTTTTCCAACAATAAACCAACAGAAAATTGATGTCTTTGGGAAAGAACATAATTGGATAGGACGAAGCATTTTTTGGGATCTACCATATTTGTCTGATTTGTTTGTTCACCACATGTTGGATGCCATGAATATTGAGAAGAACTGTTATGATAATTTATTTCATACCATTTTGGATAGAACAGGTAAGACAAAAGATACTATAAAGGCATGATTAGATCTTTCCCAAATTTACAGGCGACCAGAACTTGAACTACTTGAAAATGTCAGATCAGAGAGGTTGATGAAGCCAAAAGCAGCATATACACTATCCAAAGAGATTTTATTATTATTATTTTAGTGGATTTCAAATTTGAGACTTCCAGATGGTTGTGCTTCTAATTTGGGAAGATGTGTTAAGAGTAGTTATATTAACAGATTAAAAAGTCATGATTGTCATGTTATAATAGAAAGACTTATGACGATTGGATTTTGAGGTTTGTTGAATTCTATGATTTGGGATTAGATAGCAGACATATCATATTTTTTGTGACATTTTTTCAGTGACAACAGACTATGATTCCCTATGAAAACTGGAAGAATATGTTGCTATAATTATATTTAAACTAGGAAAAATATTTCCATCGACTTTTTTGACTCAATGGAACATCTGATATTAAATTTTCTATATGAAGCTAAATGTTGAGGTCTCTTAAAGTTTCTATGGATGTACCCATTTGACGGATTCATGTTGAAATTTAAGAAAAAAAGTACACAACAAAATATCAATTGAAGGCTCAATTACTGAAGCTTATTTGCAAGAGGAAATTGCTTTTTTCTACTCTCATTATTTTGAATCTTAATATACCTCAAAACATAATCTCATGGGATGAAATTATTGAAATGATGATGAAGAAATGAATAATCAATTATCATTTTTTAATAATCCAAATAAAGGTTTCAGTGGAGTCCATGAACGGTGCCTTTCAGATGATTAACATCATAGAGCTCACACATATGTTCTACTCAACTTTGAAAAAATTACATCAATTGTGTTGTGAGTGCTTATATAAATTATTCTATAATTTATGTTGTAGTATTTAAAATTAATTTATTTGTAGGTTATATGATAATCATATCAAGAAACAACTTCCTCAAATTACAGTAGCTGCTCTTGAAGAATGCAGAAAAAAAAATTTCAATGGTTTCAAAAACAGGTAACATAAATTATTGATGGTTTAATATCAAGTTTTTATTATTTATCATATATATAATTTCTTTACAAATTTTTATGTGTCTCGACATGATGATAAAATTTATAAACGACTGTGTATATTGAGTATCCCACCATCCAAAATGGTTAAATCATATAATGTATTTTTGGTGAATGGTTTTCAATTTCATACACGTGCAAATGGGGAATCAAAAATAAAAAAAATGAAAAATGGAGTTTTCTTGATAGGATAACATAATAGATAAAATAATGTTGACTTTTATGGAATTCTGGATGAAATTATTGAGGTGTGTTATCTAGGACAGAATTACATAACGATGTTTAAATACTGGTTGTTGGATACTGAGAGAGGCTTGCATGTTCATCTGACTCATAAAATCGTCGATATTAAATATAAAATTCTTCTTGTAGTAAATGAACCAAATTTACAGGCTCAACAGGAACATCAAATTTATTACGCAAAGTAATGTGCTACTTCAATAGACTTGAGTGATTGGTGGAGCAAAATGAAAATGAAATCTTGGGGAGATTAATTTACTCAAACTAAATTTGATTCTGCTGAAGTGAAAGGAATTGAAATTTTTCAATAGACTATTCAAAATCCATATTTTTCACAAATAGACGTGAATATCAATTATGAAACTCTAAAATTAAGGATCGATGATGATAAAGATGTTAAAGATGAAACAAATGAATTTGAAATGACAAGAGGCGATGAAACTGAAACTTATATGGATATTGATGATGCTGGGGAGGAAGAGAAAGACATTGACATGGATAACTATGGAGATGAGGATGAAGATGGACATTGAAACAGTTAAATGCTAGTTATAATCATCACTAATATATATCTATATATAATAGTTATTTTTAACTATCTTCTAACAAAAATCATTTTGTGTTTCAGATGGATCCTGATCTATTTCGTGAGTTGCAGGAGGCTGATATACCTTTGGATGAGGGGGATTGAGGACCATCTGACCCTCATCCTACTGACAGTTCAGGGGGTTCACGGAGGGGGAGTGGGCTTGCATGATCGATGATTCCTAACCCTATCCCCAAGCGATGTCCACGTCTTGGTTTCAATCCATGCACACAAAGGTACTGTTACGTGTATATTTTAGTTATTATTCATTAATTAATTTATATATATACTAATTGTTTGATTATTTATTTCTTTTTCACAATTTTATGCATGTAGCTATTAGATAGGGGAGCGCTATCTTGCACAATTATTTTTCTCAACCATGGATCACTTGGGAACTGATTCCCGTTGATGTGTGGCACGACATGTTTGATCATTGGCTGGTACGTAAATAAAGAATATTTATTTTGAAATTTATTTTATTAATAACATGATATTATAAATTATTTGTAGGTTTTATGGTATCCCATTGATGATATCATGTGTGACGCTATCCGCACGGAAGGGAAGGTGTCTATTTGTGACCATTTCCCTCAGTTTTTGGACAATTTGACAAGAACATCCATTAAGAAAGTAGGAGTGAAAGAATTTGATGAGTCTTTAAATGCCCACCGACCAGAGTACATTTCATCTCACGTTTGGGATGGATTATGTTTACACTGGTTGGGTGGTGGATTTTAGAGGAGATCTTTAGTGGGACGATAGAACTGGGGGAGACAGGAGGTGATGCATTGAGCTAGTAGCCATACATTCAGTACTCATAGAGAGCATCTCGTAAGTATATTTTTTAAATATTATATATATAACTTTAAATATAAACTATTTAGTTTATATTTTTTTAGGTATTCGAGCATCCCGATATTACAGAGTCTGACGTTTATAGGAGGTTGTACAGTGATTCAGCCACTAGAGAGATTAGAGGTGATTTCTAGTGTCAGATTGTGGTTAGTATTATTTTTTTTAGTTTGAAAATTAACTGTATAAAATATTTTCACAATTTTAATTTCAAATTGGATTTGATTGAGTCATATGAGGCTACGACCTCTCAGACAGAGGCTGAGAGTCAAGACGAGACGACTAAGCTGAATAGTGCCCACCATTTTGATTAGGCGACATGGATGCAGGCGACACAATATAGCTTTAAGAAGGGCTGAGTAGTTGGAATCGACTCTCATTTGACTCCTGGTACTTACTATGCTACTAATGCGATAACGGCATCCAGCTCGAGAGGAGCTCATGGGGAGGCATCATCTTTTGCCTCAAAGTATAAAGAGTAGTTGCGAACTCAGGCTGAGCCTGTAGAGAGTTTGCAAAAGTAGCATGAAGAGATGTGTCGGCAGCAGCTGCAATAGCAGCAGCAGCACAAGGAGGAGATGCATTGATGGGAGCAATAGTGGCAGCAGCAGCATCTCGATCAGATGGAGTACAATCGCCGTCTGAATCGTAGTTTAGGGATGAAGTTTTCTCCACCATCTCCTCCACCTCCTCCAAAAGACAACCCCCAATGATTTTTTTTATGTTAAAAACATTTTAATTCAAGATTTGTAGTAATGTAGACTATTTACAGTTTCTGTCTTTTATATTGGTGCACATATTGAATATTTTTTTAATAATTTATTATTTATTATTAGGATTATATTTTTTAATATTTTTTAAATTTACTAATAATAATAATATTTTATGATTTATTATATTTTTTTGTAATTATTGAGAATTTTAATAATTTTTATTTTTTTTATTTTAATAATATTAAAATAAATTTTTTATTAATCATATTTTTATTAAATATATTTTTGTAGTATTATATTTTTTAATGTTTTCTTATTTTAATAATAATATTTTTTATTATTTTATTATTTTCATAATAATAATATAATTTTTCAGTAATCATAATTTTATTAATTTTTTTAATATAATTTTTTCATTAATCATAATTTTATTAATATTTTTTATTATGTTTAGTATTTGTGATGGGACATTTTGCAACAAAATCCTGTCACAAATAATCTAAATATAATTTTTTATTATTAGTATTTGCAATGGGACGACGGGCCCATCACAAAATGTTATTATATATATAATGTATATAATTAGACTGTTATTTATGATGGGAAACATACCCATCACAAATGGTTGATCGATATATAATGTATATAATCGGCTGCTTATTTGTGAAGAGAATGTTTCGCGTCACAATAAAATGTATTTTTGACGCAGTTTTTTGCAACAAGCAATTTGTGATGAGTCCCCATCGCTAAAGCCTATTTGCAATGGGATCCCATTGCAAATAGGTCATCGCAAATATATATAATTCCAGTAGTGATTCATCATAAATATGTGGATTCACCTTTAAGAATTAATTAATTGTTTGTGAGAAACCATATATAATCATCATAGGGGAATCCTTAATATCATCCCCTTTATCATTATTAGGAGTGGAAGGATGAATCTCCACATGGGACATGATAGATGATGAGAAGTTGTAATCATGTCCATCTAGAACACATCCATATAATGTATGGAAGGATACATTCAGTGAGAAAAACACTATATAAATTTAGTAAAAATATCCTTAATATGGTTTTTTGTGTTCCATGGTTCATATCTAGAAAAATAGTGAACCATTAATATGTGAACTGAATATAATTCATGCCTTTTATTATAATGTAGATACTTGTGAGAATTATTCATATTCCTAGACTGCATAGGGGTATCTTCAACTTTTTCTAGTAGTTAATAAATGATATAATTATGTTGACCATATTTTGGGGGAAAAGTAATTACAGGGTCTATGTAATTAGAAAACATGACTTGCGGCTTCCTGAAATTATATCCATTTCAATGATTCTATTTAATATAAACAATAAGTATTTACTAATTCAAAGTCATATACTAATGATAAGCATATTTCATGTTTACATTTTTGAGACTTTCAATGATATAAATTTTTTATTTAAAGGAATTATCATTCCAATTTTGGAACTTTTTGACTTGTTTTTTGTTATTATGGTTGGAATAATAGATTTATGAAATGGGAATGAAAAGGGGTGTAATTTAGAGCTAAAAACACCTTGTGCCAATTTAATTCACTCGCAACATGACATAAAATTTTTGAAGCCAAAGGAGAGATAAAAAATTAAGAACAGAATGATTACACATCCTGTAAATCAATTATATGTCATGAATTCATACAAATAATTAGCCTCCCAAGACAATTCATGATGCCATTACACCCAATGAAATATAATTACACTTCAGGTATTCTCATTACACGATGTGACTTTTTTTAGACAAGTTTATAGAGTAAATATGCTGAAATTACCAGCACTTACACATTAAAGGATTACATGATGTGTAAACACATTAGACATCATGTAAAATGTTAGGATAGTATTTAACCTTCCTTTTTCACCATATTTATGATTTTTGACATATTCTTGGAAATAAGACTCAATTGATGCCACCCATTTAAAAA
This sequence comes from Viscum album, assembly GCA_963277665.1. NCBI lineage: Eukaryota > Viridiplantae > Streptophyta > Magnoliopsida > Santalales > Viscaceae > Viscum > Viscum album. The sequence goes on from OY728147.1 coordinate 1,828,266,019, forward strand.
ATCTTAATGATCCTCATTAATTATATAGCACCATAGATTCCTATAAATATTAAGCCCAAGCTCCACTAAATTTATTCTATTGAAAGCACCTCCATCGGGATAAAGGATTGCCACTGTCTTGATGAGTATAAGAGGAACTTTATTTTCTTACACCCGCATAGAAATCCTGAGGGGGTATACCTTGTACAATGAAGTTATAATTATGGGATATTGATTTAATTAATGTATTATACTTGTTAATGAAATTCATTTGGGACTTTTTCTTCATCCCTTATTTCTCAATTCTCTTCTTTGTTGTATCATTCATGACCATTGCATGATTGGTGAGAGAGTGATAATTTCAGTGCATTAACTAGAGAGAAATTCATACTATGATCATTTGGTGGATTATTTTCTATGTTTAAATATGGTTTTGAGTTTCCAATTCCCCGGCTAACTGAAGTAACATGGACATTGTGAAAATAGAACATCAGTGTTTTAGGGGCTGTATACCATGACCATTGGATTCACCCAAACTCAGTTCTGAAACAATATGACTTCTATTTAATTATATTATACCATAATCAATCATAAACCCGAATTAGAAATTTTCTGTCAGGTTTTTATATTTTCTTGAAACTCTAAATCAATCATCATATATCCTTTCAATCATATATATTAAATTTCATTCATTAAATAGTTTTGATTTATCTTATTTAATTAATATTTTCCTCATCCCAATCTCTTTGGGTTTGACTTCAGACATAAAAATACTATACTACCTTGTAGTTTATAGATTTGTTTGATTCATGTTATAAATTTATAAATTAGGTAACCTAGTGGGAATTAACGATGCTTGTGGGGACATCAACTAACATGGGTAGTTTAAAGGCCATTAAGAGTAATATTGTTTATATTTTTTTAATAATGAATATTTCCCATCATTATTATGTAAATTTATTGACACTCATGTGATTATTAAGGTTTTTTATCACTATAATGAATCTTAGTATGCCCATAAATAGTCTAATTTTGACATTATTGATATGAATACAGAATAATTGAATGAAAATATATAAAAAATATCGTATAATGTTGTTGAAAATTATTTCATTTATAAAAATATTACATTGAAATTAAAAATGTGATCAACATATCCTTAGATTAGAGATCTGAAGGAGAAAATCCATCAATGTTGTAGTAAAAAAATCAAGGGTACACATTAATATATGATTAATTAGGACTAAATTATCAACGAAAGATCTATGAATGTGGATATCATCAAGATATCTAAAAAATAAAAGGTTTCTAGGAATCCCGTATATGGATGTTTCTAGATCGTGTATTTTAATGAAAATAATTTTATGATTATTTATGGTTCATTTCTATAGATAATATGTTTCACTAAAATATTACATTATTGAACTCTTTAGGTCTTGATCAACCATGTTTAAGGGGTTAATTAAGTACTTTGGAGATATGTAGGGTATATATAAATTATATACTAGAGGGTATAAGGGATAGATTCCCAAAATAGTATATTTTTAGCCAATTCTATGTTTTTTTGCCTCAAAATTTATCAATAAATTGTGTCTTAGGGGTTGAAGTTGACTATTTTGGAAACTCAAATTTCTTGTCTATAAATGTAGAGCATTTCTACTATTTTTAGATTAGGATGAAAAAGATCCTTATTTCTGCATAATGACCGAACTACATTGTAACTGGTAATTTATCTACTAGTATTACCCAAAAAAAGTGAGATTTAAATATCTAAGATTACATTTATATTCATGTGCGGCTAATTAGATATATTTTATTTGAGTCTAAAATGTTTATATAATCATGATGAGAAAATTTAGAAATCTATAGGGGTCCATTTCTATATCATATTTCTTGGTAACTATGACTTCCCCTATGACTACCTCTGTATAATTATACTTAATAATATCCCTCATGAACACTATTGTGGTATTTAAAGTGAATAAAATTCATTGAGTGATACTATGACACTTAAAAATATGAAAAAACCATTTAATGGTTCATTGTTGTTATGTATTGATATACAAATAGGTGAACACCCAAAGTCCAACTCCACTGGGGTAGTGGTTAGTGAGTAGCACTGATGTATCCACAAAATCAAGGGATTAATTACCAATAAATCCATATATAGATTAGTTTATCACACCATATAATGACAATTGTTTCTGAATAATAGACCAAAAATAATGTATCACAACCCATTATAGATATTACTCCTTATAATTCACCCTATATATAGTAATTCATGGGATGATAGATAAAATTATTGTCTCCACCAGTAATAATCATACTAGAAGAAATATGCATCTCTTGTTTTCTAAAAAATATCATAGGAAAAAAATATACCTTATAAATGAAGAACACATTTCATATCTATCAGTGTATACAAGTAAAAACACCAGAGGAAACACACCACACCATATATAATTCCATATACCAATCAACTAGAGTTAATACAAATCTCTAGGGATTCCACTGAATATCTTGTAACTATATATATATATATGTTTATGGGTGAGGATTAGATATAACATCATGTTTTTCATCATCATGTGTAACCCCATAAATGTGGGTGAAAATGGGGATCCACATAGGTGAATTATCGTACATTAAATTCTTGTATCAAGGATAATTGAGGAATTACCCATCTATATCCATCCTGAATTATGTCATTGTATTAATGATACCAGAGGTATTACCATATCTATCTTTGAAAATTATATATTTTAGTAGATTTACTAATCACTTAATATTTCCTAGAAATATATGACCAATATCATAAAAAAGTGTATGGTGAGAAGTGAAATATACAAGAAACTTTCATCATCAATTTCAATACAAATTGTTGGGTGGGGATAATTTTAGTAATGAACATACAATTATAAAACTAGATATAGAGTGAGTGTATAATTATCCACCATCATATCCTCCCTTAATTGATATCTAGTCATCATAAGATATGTCACATATCTGGGAAATAAATACACCAAATAATCCACTCACTCATAATCGTGGATCCTCCATCAATACTATATGACTTCCCACTTGGTAATCCATCCCCAACATCATCTTCAATAAACATCCGCTTTAAAATTTCATAGTTTTTGAATATTATTTCAATAGAATATTAATGTTATTATTTAATTATCTAGCTAGCCATATCATAAAACATAAAGATTCAATAACCTAATAAGAGTGATAAAAAAGGAATTAATAGTAACTCGGCTAACCTTCATAAGGTACTAGAACTAATACTAACCATCTATGGGAAATCCACATTTTTTAGTGTCATATAATTCATTCATTTGAATTATTGAACTATCACATTTACCACCACCATAACCCATTACAATTCAATATTTTGTTTCATTTATTATCATAATCAAATTCTTCTCATTATATGATATAAATGTGTTAATTTATTTTGTCCCATTATATTCTTGGATCTTTATCCTAATTAGTACATTCATTATGTACACAACTTATCATTAACACAATATAATTTAAGTAAGTATTTTTATCACTTTGTTCATTCATTATTCAATAACCCATATTCATAACCTTAATTATTTTCATCAAATTTATTTAATCACATCCATCCCAATAATTTATGAACAATACCTTATATTAATTATTTCATAATTAATTAATTCCAATTATTATAGTTATCGGCATATTGATGATAAATAATTATTAAGTTAAATATTTTCCAATATTTGATTAATATCTGACAACATCAATCTAGTCTCCAATAAAGACCTTTCACTACCTCCGTTGGTTAGAGTAATTATATATGTAAAAAATTCAATATTCTTTTTTTATTTATTATGAAATTTAATAAAATAATATTATTTTAAGAAATAATTCAAAATTTACCGATCGTCCTTGATAACCATGTCCTAGTTATATAAATCAACAACCGCTATGTTTTCAAATGAATCATTGACCACTTTCTTTGGTTAAATACCTCATATACTTTAAAAATATTTCTCATATGTTTTGAGTCGATATATTTCACCAATTATTTGATTTTATATTTAAATTTATCATTAAATTTATATTATTATTATTTTATCAACAAATAACATATTTATATATTTAGTTATCAATAAAATGGTCTCAGAAAAACCCAAACACAACTCTATTGTGTCCCAGATATTGAGATGGGATCAATGAAATAATTATTCACCACAAAACTATACCACAAAATCCTATGTTCAATATATTCATTCTTAAAATATGAGGGTTCCACGTGGCACCCCCACACAAGATCATGTAAATACTTTATAGCCACATATTGTTATGCGATTATGAGACTTTTAAGGATCCAATGACTCCCATTATACCATGATATTTAGAATTTTATAATCCTTAAAAATATTTAAGAACATATGATCAATTGAGAAAATTTAATTGATTTTGGGGATTATGACAACTATTGTCTCCCCACACATAGCCCAACTCAATCAATTGATCAAACAATCCACATTAATTACACATTATTAATCACCTAGTAAAAAAATGTCTATTGTGAAAAACATATATACTATACATTCATGGATATTAGATGATCCATTTTAACACGAATTCTTAAAAAACTGACCATACTAGGTATACGTGGTGGGTTTTTTCCATACTCTCATGGATCAAAGGTCTATTATTTCTTTGGCCTTCATCATTTTTCACTACCACCACTTGACATGGAAATTACACAATATATTATGGTTTATTATTGATAAAAATGATAAAAAAATTACTGGAAAGGTAGATATCAACCCCTTAATTCTATGTTAGGTCTCAAGTTCCTAAAATTTTCTCTCTAGGTCTCTCGAAATAAAGATAGAATGTTTAATTATTGAAATCATCTCTCTATAATTTTTTCTAAACCACACTATTTAGTGGAGTGATTCTAAATGGGTTTGGTTTTGTAATTAATTTTTTTCTAATAAGATTTATTGGTTTTCATAAATAAATTAATTCAAAACATAATCCATAATTTTACAATTTGACCCATATAAAATCTCTATTAAATACCTCAAAATTCATTCATATAATTTCATCTAATATAGGGGTAGTGAATTTATTATATAAAAAAATAAAAAATTTGATTTTAAAGTAAAAAATTATAAGGATTTATGGTAATATTAGAATAGATAACATATTTATATAAAAAATAGTTTCATTGTGAATAACTAAACCTTTTAAATTTAGGTTTTATTATTTCGTATTGACCATCTATTATATATAACCCTTCAGTGACAGCCACATGTCCAAGATTCCCCTATAGTTCCTCTCTAATTTGATTATAGAATGGTAATTATGTTTTCAGATAAAAATTAATAAATTATTATTTACATAATAATTCAATAAAAATAACTTCTCCACTATTATGCAAAATGGAAACCATGTCTCAATATTTTGAAAATGTTACGCTAGCATAAGAACCCCATTTTAGAATCAATTGTGAGGTATGTTTCAAAATATAGAAACCTATAATTTGTGTGTTTAGATATATAAACTATTAAATTAAACGTTTATTTATTTAATGAAAATTATATGTGGTGATTAACTATTCATCTTAAAAACATCATTTACAATTAAATGAATGGTAATATATCTTAAATATGGGTCTTGGGTTCAATTCTATTAACAGATAATGGAATTCTTGAATAATTTCCTAGACTGATATATCTTTCCCACCAATAACTTTTTCACCCTCAAAAGGAATCTATAAAAGACAACACAACCAATACTTCCATGAATATTCCATCTTAAAAGAAGAAACATTCCCATCAATATCTATATGTTAATTTGAGATATTGGGAGGCTGGGTATGAAATATAGAACTAACTCACAATAAATCATAATCATGGGAGGAAATAATAACAATAAGTATCTCCCCTTTATTATTACTATATCTAGGATTCATTTTTATACAAATCAGTAATCAAACTAATCATAATCATCACAATTCTAAATCCCATGACCATACAAAATAACCTCAATTGTAACTCTGAATAGTTTAATTTGGAAATAAATTGATATATGAAATCACCCACATAATTGCTCGACTATTGAAATACTAGATATAAAAAATAAAATCATTTTAAAGTTTGAAACATGGTCACATATTCTATATTATATTCAACATTCACAATCCATCCCCAGAAAGACCATCAATTTCAAAACTTGTAAAGAATGGTATGGGGTTTCTTATGAAAATAAATCATATCGCAACCAATATTATCATAAAATTATACATGAGGTAAAATTAGATTATTGAATAGTCAAATATTATTGATTTTGGGTTCAACACATAAATATAGTCTCATAGGAGGTTAACAAAATGATGACGTACCTATAAAACCTTAAAAAAAATATTTCATCCTCCACTAAAACCGTACCTCAATTTTATCTAAGGATCCTCCAAGGGTTATCTATATGGACATAAGGATATTGTACCTTTAATTATTAAACCACTAACCAAAGTCCACACAATCCATAAAAAACATATTCTTAGATAGTGATAAGTATTGATATATTAAAATACAATCACTTCATTGGATTCATAAAAATAACATTACACTCAGTGAAAAAATACTCATCATGGGTCCAATCATCCCTAAAGAATAGAATATATATCCCTATATCACATATATCCATGAGAAATAACTAGACTATAGTGAATAATCTAATTCCACTAGGATTCCTTCATCCCCTGAAAATATTTTCTATCCCTAAAAAATGCACAATATTATGAAGTGTACACATTTACTAATGTGTGAAAATATTCCTCATGAAACATAGGGAAATTTTTCACCTAAGTAATGTTATCCCACAATATATCTTAATGCTCAAAAATGAAGGAATTACAATATTAATTGTTATCCACTTTTATCTAAATGAATCTTAATTCCCATAACCACACTATTACATCTATAGTAATAAATATTAATATTATTTTCTCACTAATGTACTGGGAAAATAAATGATTTATAAATACCTAGAGAAAAGGTGTAGTCCATGCTCTGTAATAACTATATACTATTGTAATGAAACACCAATGATTCCATTAAACAACTTAAAATAAATTACATTATCAATATCAAATGATTTCCTAGAGTGTGTTTCTAATCATATTCCTAGAACCCAAATCAGTAGAGAACCATTAACTATATGGGAAGAATCTTGGAACAGCCCCATGTAATGTCCCATGACCTAGAAATGATGCATGAATGAAATATTATCTTCTATTCAAAGAATTAATGTTTTTTATGCATGAGAAACTATTAATAGAAATAATTTCTCAAAAGTGTAAGAATCACTAATAGAGAACTCCTATCTCTGACTGTGATTTTAGTTCAATAGTTTGACCACATGGACCCTTTATAAAAACTAATCACAGACGGTGCTCTAATAGATGAAAAACTGTAGTTATAACTCTCAAAATATCATAAAAATAAATAGCAACAACCATATCAGAAAATGAAAATTAAAATCTCAACCAAATCATAATATAGAAAATATAAAATCAAACACCTCAATGATTATATCAATGATCTAAATAAAAATTGATAACACTACAAAACATTTCTTTACTATATGTCTACTTGAGCCCACTAAAATAAATTTACATGGATAAAAATATTTTATCACTAACTCATCTCATCATCACAATCCACTAAATTAAAATGAAATGTCATATTCAAATAAATCCATATTGAATAAACACTAGATAACAATTTAACCTCAGACTCATAACAAAATATGAGGAGAATGGAAGATCTCAAGTTTGCTTGCCCAATATAGTCTTTCCACATATGAATTAAAATTAAACATCAAATATCTAAAATATATATTGGATATATATATAACATGATCCCATTTTTGAAATCATAGTTTTCATACTAATTTATCATTAACATGTAATCAATAAAAGTCATGATCATGAGTATCTCATTTTCCAAAACAGTTGTAAGTCCTTTATTGTAACCATAAATTCAAACGATCCTTGATGAGACTCTGTCTAGTCTATACTAACCAACCTCACATATTCCAAACTATATAATTCAATCTATCAATCAAATTCAAATTTATCACATCCTTAATTACACATTAGTGAACATCCCAATCTAGTATACACTAGGACGTGGGATAGAAACTAGTGCTCAGGTATCCACACAATCAGGGAAGGAATTTCATCTAAATTAATAAGTATATTGGTTTTACATAAATTCTAGATATAAATGATTCTCAATAAGGAACTATAAATTGTATCTCACAATCCATCGTAGATCATCCACACAATAATTCAACATAGACAGACTTATTCAGAATATGGGGGAGTAAATACATGTCTCCTCATATCTCATTATACTGGTGGAAATACAGAACTCTAGCTATTCAATTATTATTAGAGTAAATGCATATCCATGCTTGATTAAATACATATATAGAAAGAACCAGAAATTCCATGTAATTTTTATAAATTATATGGGAATTTTAGAAGTCCGCAAAAATTCACAGAGCATGATTACGGGGCCCGGTGTGCCCGAAATGAATTTCTGACCTTTTTTATCGGGTACATTCAGTAAATGTCCGAGCGGGTTTTTTGTTATTTTTTAACCAGTGCTCGAAATTGAAATCTGAGGAAACTGTTGAACTCATAGTGACAATATTCCCATAAGGAGACTTTTACCTCAACGACAGTTGGTCGGGGGTGAAAGTTAGTTTTCGTGTTTTTCATGGAATAAAAATAAAATTATAAAATAAATTTTATTTTATTTTTATCCTCCCAATTAAAATCCTTGGAGGTGGGGACCACCCAAAGTAAAACCCCCAATTTGAATTCTTAATGGTTGAGACAACCCGACTTCTGAACTCCATCTTTAATGAGGGAGGTGGCTTTAGGTTTCCCCTAAATTAATTATGCCAACCTCATCATAATTAATGATGCCAATATAATTTTTTCCAACAATTTAATTGATGAAACATATTATATTGGCTCCTCATTTTTTTCTTTGAAAGAAATCGTTTGAAAAGGTAGAGGCTTGGGGGAACTTGGAGAAACTCATATCCATCAAATAATGTTCTTTGGAATCAAGAAAGAGGATGATGCACTAGCCGACTTTAGAATCATGATTGCGGAAGTGATGATCGTTGGCATCCTCTTTGCCTTCACCATTATTCATCATGTGACACATCAACAAACCATAGAGGTAGGGGTTTTGTTCTTTTTCTTGGATTGATTTGAATTAATCCTCTTGATCCGCCTGCTACCGAACTAATGCAGAGGGTGTGGTCCCAACGAACACCGCCCGATCCCTCTGCTATTCTTCATGGTTGTTGTATTCTTCGTGGTAGAGAAAAAATATGAATACCTCTAAAGATAGTCACATGTAACCAGGGTGACGCTTGCCCGAGCCACCAGTAGAGGAAGAGAGCATACAGAGGTCGGAGGGTGGCCCGCTATTGCCGGCCACGGCAGTGGATAGAGGGCGTCCGTTGTTCGGCCGACAGTGAGGGGCGACACACAACGCGCCACCGTCGGATCAAGAGGTCACAACCCTCATGTCTATGGTGGATGGAGAATGGTGGAAAATTTTTGGCTATAAACGGATGGGGGGTGCGCGACGCACTACCAGGAGGACATGGGCTGGCCATTTTGGCTGACCGAACTGGACCGTGTGGGACCCGAGTGGGTCTCGTGTGCTGCCTAGAGACTGGACGACATTGGTTGTTCGGTGAATAAGAGCGGGGGGCACACGACTCCCCCACCCACACACACATGTAGCCAGGCTGGGACATCCAGAACGGGCCAGGAAGGACAAAGAGGGCCGGGCCAGACCTAGTGGGCCGGGTCGGGTGGGTCCGACCGGGTCATACTAGACCAAGACCAGTTTCGACCATATAAGTTTTTCAGCCATAACATTAGAACCGGGTGTCCGTTTGACGAACCGTATATAGAGCCAAAAACCTTGGAGTGAGACGGAATTTTGGTATACCCTAATTGAGATTTGGATAAAGTTGGGGTACAGTGGGGTTGGATCGAGCACGAATCCAATCGGGCCCTCGGGACTAAAAGGAAAATAACTTACAGGAAGGGAATCCGATTGATGCACCATCTATTGGCTTGAGAACCCTTTTACTTGGCGGTCCGTTGGGATACTTCTTTTTGAGAATTCATGGTAGTTAGATTATCGACCAGTAGCTTGAGTAGCGGACTCTCCAAGAGACAAGAAAGCATAGTGCATGTACCCTGTAGTTGGTTGTGATGATATACCAGGATCCTATGTTGGTATGATGATGTAATAAAGATGTACTAGGATTTTTTGTGGTATTAAGATGTACTGATGATGTACTAGGATAATTTGTGGGTTATAGGATGTACTGACGATGTAATAGGATTATGTGTGGGTCTGATGATGTACTGATTTTGTACTAGGATCCTGTGTGGGTCTGACGATGTACTGACGATGTACTGAGATCTTGTATGGGTCTGACGATATACTGATTATGTACTAGGATTCTATGTGGGTCTAATGATGTACTGAAAATGTACTAAAATCCTTTGTGGGTCTGATGATGTACTGACGATGTACTAGGATCCTCTATGGCTCTAACGATGTACTGGAGATGTACTAGGACCTTGTGTGGGTCTGACGATGTACTGACAATCTACTAGGATCTTTTGTGTGTCTGACAATGTACTAATGATGTACTAGGATCCTGTGCGGGTATGAAGATGTACTGACGATGTACTAGGATCCTATGTGGGTCTTCAATTTTGGATCCTTCGTGGTTCTACCTCTTAAAAGAGTAAGATGATTTAGTAGTTACATCTAATCTTCTTAACCACTGTACATATGTTATACCCGGTGTGAGCTGAGTATGTACCTGAGTGGTACTTTCCTTCATGGTAATACCATGGTGTTATTATTTTGTGTGTCATACCTGTGTGTTACTTACCTTCATGGTATACCATCCTTTGTAGAATATTTGAGCTTTGGGATTTTGGGTTGGACCCTGTGTTTCCTCATGGTTGAGATGGGTATACATGATAACTTAGATATATGTATGGGCATATACATATGTAGGGTTGTCAATTGTTTCAATTCTTTTTGGTTTACCCATTTTGAATTTGCTGAGACCTTGAGGGTGTTAGGATCCCTAATGATTATCTTCATACTCACCCTTGCATGAGCTATGCCCGCACCTTGTTGTGTTCGGTGCAGACAACAGATAGCGCTGACTGAGGATGAGAGTACCAGTACTAGAGGTAGCTCATAGGTGGAAATTAGATGAGGCGTACCATATAGATGGTCATTTGAGAGTTTTACCTACCCTTTAGGTAGGATCCTTGACGATTGTTCAACGAAGCTATTTCATTTTATGTGTGTCTTTCACTTTTCTTGTACTTTCTAGTTGGGCTTGTATTCTGGCCCCTTTTAACTTACATTCAACAGTCTTTTTCCTATATAGTTTACATGTGTTCATATATTTCTATGTGTTTAGTGGAGTGTTTTTACATGTTATAAAGTCAATGGATTCCAAGTTTAAGGGGATACACTTTTCGATGATAGTCGCTAACCCCTCGCCTATGGAAGACGGGCTTGGGGTAGTCACGACATGGGTCTCGGGGGACTGATCATGAAAAATTGGTATCAGAGGAGTCGGTTATACCGTATAACATAGGACTCTGAGATTTTTAATAGTAATAGTGTTATGTTTAGTGAGTGTCCTTATAATTTTAGGGAATCTAGTGTTGGTGCGGCGGCTGACGTATCCATACTCCAGGAGCCTGAATTCTGATTTTCTGACTCAGTGCAAAAAAACACTGATTGTGTGTGATTTTTTTCAAGAGTTTTCTTTGTGATCTCATTGAGACAGATCACCAGGTATAACTTATTGACCATGTAACACCTATTTAATTTCAAGATTCCTCCACGTAGACAAACATTTAGGGTTCCGGATATAGTACGTGATAATATCCCACCGAGCGATGAGGCCTTGGTGCATGGCCCTCTTTCAGTGGAGGCACTAGTAGTGACATCAACCATTGGACCACTGATGCCACCATCCTCAGCAGTAGAGGTTAAATGACTCTTGAGCGCATTTGATGATTTCTAACTCTAGTGTCCACCAAGGTTCCGGGGTGAGACAGACCCATATGTGGCTGAGGATTGCCTGGAGGCCGTGGTGAGAGTCTTCTGACTGGTAGGAACACCAGCTGATCTCATAGTGATCCACGCCGCCAGTCTTCAATAGGAAGAAGTAGTAATATGGTGGAGTTTGATGCTCCAGTTTCATGATGAGGTGACGCTTCTCTAGGCATACTTATAGTTCCTGTTTCGGGCAGAGTTTGTCCCAGCGACTCTTTACGTTGTGCGCATACAATAACTTCTTCATCTATAGAAAGGTGGCATGATTGTGGCTATGTACTCAGTGAGGTTCACCGACCTCCCATTCTACTCTACTGATATTGTATGGGACCCATTATTTAGGTCCCGGACCATCGAGCAGGGACTCAGGCAGAAGATCAGGGCTTCGTTGATCTCACTCAGTATCCCGACACAGGCGGGGGTGTTAGAGCGAGCCCTCTTAGGGGAGTGTTTTCTTGCTGAGCAGTCACCATTACTAATACCCACCACCAGTCATCATGCAACAGAGTCTACTGCAGCTGCTAGTGGTCATATGTCCCAGAGATCTAAGAGGACCAGACCTACAGGAGGACGATAGCAGGATTCAGTGTCGGTTGTGCGGGGGACCGGAGACAGAGCCAGTCATACGAGGAACATGCAATGTTTCACATGCGGCGGGTAGGGTCACATGGCTCGTGACTATCCGACCTGTTGTACAGATGATCAGCAGATGGTCAAAGGACCGCCTAGGCAGAGATAAAGGTTCGATCGAGGAGGTCCATAGGGAGCAGGCAAACGTGGAAGAGGAGATGGTCGGGAAATTGGTGGAGGGAGATGATTCAAGATTTTACTGTCACCACTATCCGGTGGTCCACCCTAACCACTTGGAGCAGGTGTACAGGGGTGAGCTTAACTCCAGGCAGTTGAGGCCTATGACCATCGTTCTCCAGAGACGATATGAGGCATGATCTGTGTCTACTCCACCTTAGATGCAGTTCTTATAGACACATGGGCCAGTCATTCTTTTATTGCCACTACCCTCGTTCGGAGCTCGGAGATTCCATTGTAGATGCTGGCTCAATCCTTTCGGCTAGAGTCTCCTACGAGAGAGGATTCGATGATTACACACTGGTGCCGGTAGGGTGAGATTACTCTAGGATGTGAGATATTTGGCTGAGATCTCCTTGTATTAGTGTCGAGGCCTTATGAATGCATCTTGGGTATATATTGTTTATCTACAGTCCATTCTCATATTGACTGTATTAGGTGAAAAGTATGGTGTTCCCGCACAGATAGGACCTAGTTTACCTTCACCGCAGAGTAGGGAGCCTTTGTAGCATTGGATGGACGTAACCAGATGATACTGCAGCTGATCACTCGTCAGTTGGCTAGACATACCCTTGGATTGGTTGATGTGGAGAGTTTGAGCTATCCTATAGTGGTAGACCAGTACACGGATCTTTTCCCTGATGATGTTTCGGGTCTACCTCCTCATAGAGAGGTGTACTTTTACATTGACATATACCCCGTGATGACACATATATCTACACCAACGTATCAGATGGCTTCTGAAGAGCATCGTGAGATGCAGGTACAGCTAGTGGGATTACATGGGAAGGGATTTCATCAGCCTAGTGTTTCTCCTTGGTAAAATCCGATTTTGTTCGCCCAGAAGGTGGATAAGAGCTTGAGGTTTTGTGTTGACTATCGGCACCTGAACCAGGTGACTGTGAATATCAAGTACCAACTCCCGAGGATTGAAAAACTCATTGATCAGGTGATGGTGGGACGATGGTTCTCAAAGATAGATCTCTGATTAGGCTATTACCAGCTCAGAGTATGAGACGAGGATGTGAAGAATACAACTTTCAGATGTCGGTACGACCACTATTAGTTCTTGTTTATGCCAGTTGGCATGATAAATGCTCCAGCAGTGTTCATGGGACTCATGAACAAGATCTTCCAGCAATACCTTGATCACTTTTTAGTACTCTTCATCGACAACATTTTGATCTACTCGGCTACCAAGGAGGAGCATGCATATCATTGGAAGATAGTTTTGGACACACTCTGAGAGAACCATCTTTACAGTAAGATCTCGAAGATCCAGTTCTGGATCTGAGAGGTTCAATTTATGGGACATGTTATCTTAGAGGATAGAGTTGCAGTGTATCCAGTGAAGATTGAGGCGGTACTTTCTTAGGAGCCACCCAGGAGTGTAATGGAGGTACATAGTTTTCTGGGTTTTGCTGGATACAACCGGAGTTTTGTGGAAGATTTATCCAAAGTTGCAGCACCTTTATCAGCATTGAAGTAGAAGGGGAAACCATTTTTTTGGTCAGATAGATGTTAGTGGAGTTTACTGGAGCTTAGGCATAGGCTGACTAGTGCTCCCATTTTGATACTTCCAGAGGAGGGCGTAGGGTATGTAGTCTACTACGACGCATCAGTGATCTGGCTTTGATGTGTCCTGATGTAAGAGCAAGTAGTGATCATATATGGTTCTCGATATCTAAGACTGCATGAGAAAAACTACGCTACCCATGACCTAGAGTTATTAGCAGTGGTCTTCTCCTTGGAGATGTGGAGACATTACTTTATGGGAGAATCATTTATAGTCTACTCAGATCACAAGAGTCTCAGGTATAACTTCTCACAGAAGGACTTGAACCAGAGACAACGACATTAGCTTGAGTCCCTCCAGAGCTATGACTTTGAGATAGTCTATACTAATAGGAATGGGAACGTTGTAGCAGATGCACTCTACAGAAGATCTGGTATACAACGACTAGGTGAGGCTACAGATCAACTGGAAACTTTGCAGATAACCTTTGTGGATTGATATGGAGTAGATTTTCTTCAGTCTTTTATAGTAACTCCCCCACTTCTTCAGCGAGTCAGGGAAATGTAGTGTGGGGACCCTGACTGTGAGACTCGACATGCTTAGATATACACATGATAGGGACCTGATATATTTTCTGAAGGTGGAGAGTTCACCATAATTTTCTGAGGATGTTCTATGGTACTAGTGTCTCTGCAAGAGGAAGTGATGAGGGAGTTCCACAAATCCCCTATAGCGGTACATGCAGGAGTGGTGAAGATGTACCAGGATCTCTGATGATAGCACTGGTGGCCAGGAATGAAGAAAGCAGTAGCATAGTTAGTCTCTCGGTCCTCAGTTATTAGCAAGTGAAGGTGGAGCATCAAGTACCAACAGGCTTAGTTCATCCTTTAGAGGCCCTAGAGTGGAAGTGGGATGGGATATCCATGTACTTCATGATAGGACAACCATGTACATCCAGGGGTATTGATTCTATCTCGGTGATCGTCGACAGACTCACCAAGTCATCCAACATTCTACCGATCAGAGAGGAGGGTTCAATAGAGAGCTTGGGATGCCTCTATGTGTGGGAGATTGTGCGGATACATGGATTACCCTCAATAGTTTTCTCCGATCATGGTTCACCTTTTACTTCCTGACTATGGAAGGGGTTGTAGGAGGCTTTCGAGATGCAGCTTCGTTTGAGTGCCGCCTTCCATCCTCATATGGATGGCCAGACTGAGCGGACTAATCAGACCCTTGGGGACATGCTACATGCTAGCGTTCTCGACTTGGGTTTCATATAGAAGGATAAATTGACTTTGGTAGAGTTTTCATACAACAATAGATATAACTCCACCATTATGATGGCACCTTTCGAGGATTTGTACGGCCGACCGTGAAGATCACCTTTGTGCTGGACTGAGCTATGGGAGTCAGCACTAGTGGGACTAGATACGGTATGGGATACCATAGAGAAAGTGCAAATCATCTAGGAGTGGATGAAGACTGCATAGAGTAGGCATAAGTCTTATGTCGATATGATATGGACACCTTTGGAGTTCGAGGATGGTGACCACGTCTTTCAATGGGTCTCACCCCAATGAGGCTAGCGGAGGTTTGGCTGGAGTGAAAATTAATCTCCAGGGTTCATCGGACCCTTTCAGGTCCTCAATAGATTTGGTGAGGTGGCTTACCACTTAGCACATCCCCCTTAGTTTTACCAGGTGCATGATGTCTTTCAGGTATCCCAGCTAAGGAGATACTTACATAACCCTCCCCACATCATCAACCACAACGAGCTGGACATCGATGATGGGGAGACGTTTATGGAGGTTCTAGTAGAGATTGAAGATCGAAAAGAGAGGGTCATTTATGGGTGGTATGTACCTCTGGTTTGTGTTATCTGGAAGCACGATATCCTCCAACAGAGCACATGGGAGTGGGAGGCTCATATTCGTGCTCGGAATCCCCTCTTGTTTTCCTAGTTTTTTTGGGATATGGATTTTGGGGATGAAAATCCCTAAGGTGGGGAGAATTTAAAGACCAAGAAATTCTATGTAATATTTTTTAATTATATTGGAATTTTATGAGTCCGCGAAAATTGACGGCGCATGATTCCGAGGCCCGGTTTGCCCGAAATTAATTTCTGAACTTTTTTTTGGTATGTTCATTAAACGTGTGAGTGGGTTTTTGTAACTTTTGAACCAGTTCTTGGAATTGAAATATGAGAACACTGTTGAACTCACTGTGCTAGTATTCTCTTAAGGAGACTATCACCTCGACGGTAGTTGGTCGGGGGTGAAAGTTAGTTTTCATGTTTTTCATGGAATAAATATATAATTATAAACAACTTTTATTGTATTTTTATCCTCCCAATTCAAATCCTTGGATGTGGTGTCCATCTGAACTAAAACCCCCAATTTTAATTCTTAATGGTGGGGACCACCTGACTTTTGGAGTCCCTCTTTAATGAGGGAGGTGACTTTAGGTTTCCCCTAAATTAATTATGCCAACCTCATCGTAATTAATGATGCCAATTTAATTTGTTCCAACAATTAAACTGATGAAACATATCTTATTGGATCCACATTTTTTTCCTTGGGAGAAATTATTGTAAAATGTAGAGGCTTGGCAGAACATGGAGAAAATCATCTCCATCGAAGAAATTTCTTTGGAATCAAGAAAGAGGACGAAGCATGAGCCGACTTTGGAAGCGTGATTGTGGATGTGACGATCATTGGCACCCTCTTCACCTTCACCATTTTTCATCATGAAACACATCAACGAACCTTCGTGGTTGGGGTTCTGTTGTTTTTCATGGTTTAAGTTGAATTAATCCTCTTGATCCACCGACTACCGAACTAATGTAGAGGGTATGGGCCAAATGAACACAACCCGATCTCCTGCTATTCTTCAGGGTTGTTGTATTCTTAACGGAAGATAATGGAGGCGAATACCTCCCGAGAAAGTTGCATGGAATCAGGGAGGCACGCGCCCATGTTTCTAGTAGAGGAAGAGAGATTGTGGAGGCCAGAGGGTAGCCAACTATTTCTAGTCGTTAAGGTGGACAGAGGGCGGCCGATATTCAGCCAGCCGTGGAGGGGCGGCGCATGATGCGCCACCATCGGAGCAAGGTGCCGCAGCCCTCTTGGCCATGTCGGATGGTGGAAGGCGGCTGGTGTTTGGCCGGTCGTGGAGGGGCACTGCACGACACGCCGCTGGGAGGACAAGGGCCGACCATTTCGGCCAGCCAAACAGGACCGAATGGAAGCCGAGCATGTCCCTCGTGCTACTGGAGACCGAATGGATTCAGCCGGTCGATGAGTAGGAGTAGAGGGAATGTGACTCCCCCCCACATGTGTCCAGACCAAGCCGCCATGATGGGTCGCCTAGTGCAGGCCACCCATTGTGGGCCGGGCCAGACCGAGCGGGCCGGGTCAGGTCGGCCCAGGTTGGCTAGGTCCGATCGGACCCAAACCAGTTTCGACCCTATACGTTCTTTCGGCCATAACATTGGCACCAGGTGTCTGTTTGACTAACCGTTTGTGGCACTAGAAACCTTAGAGTGAGATATTATTTTGGAATACCACACTTAAGATTTCGGAAAATTTGGGGTATGGTCGGGTCAGATCGAGCATGAATCCAACCAAGCCCTCCGGACTAAAAGGCTAATTATTTACAGGTCAAGAATCTGATTGACACACCATTTGTTGCCTTGAGACCCCTTTTACGTGGTGGTACATTGGGATACTTATTCATTGGACTTCGTGGTAGTTGAAGTATCGACCAGTAGCTTGACGGGCGGGCTCTCCCAGAGACGATCAGGCTTAGTGTGAGTACCCTATAGCTGCCTATGATGATGTACTAGTACCTGTGTGGGTATGAATATCTACTAATGATGTACTAGGATGTTGTGTGGGTATGAAGATATAATGATGATTTACTAGGATCCTGTTTGGGTCTGACGATGTACTGAAGATGTACTAGGATCCTGTATGGGCTGACAATGTAGTGACAATATATTAGAATCTTATGTGGGTCTGACGATATACTGGGATACAGTGTGGGTTTGACGATGTACTGACGATTTACTAGGATCTTGTGTGGGTCTAACAATGTACATATTATGTACTAGGATCCTGTGTGGGTCTGACAATGTACTGCCGATGTATTAGGATCCTATGTGGGTCTGACGATGTACAGACGATGTACTAGGATCTTTTGTGGGTATGACGATGTACTGGCGATGTACTAGGATCTGGTGTGGGTCTTCAATTTGGGATCTTTCCTGGGTCTACCTCTTAACAGAGTAAGATGATTCAATAGTTACATGTAAATAATCTCTACTATTGTACCTATGTTATACCTGGTGTGAGCTGAGCCTATACCTGAGTGGTACTTTCCTTTGTGGTAATACCTTGGTGGTATTCTTTTGTGTGGTGTACCAGTGTGGTACTTACCTTCGTGGTATACCTTCTTTTGTGGAATAGTAGAGATTGGTGCTTTTGGGTTGGACTATGTGTTTCCTTATGGTTGAGATGGTTATACTTGATAACTTAAGTATATGTAATAGAATATACATAAGTAGGTTTGTCAGTTGTTTCCATGATTTTTGGTTTATCCTTTGTAGATTTTGTGAGACATTGAGGGTCTCAGGGTCCCTACTGAGTATCACCATACTCACCACTACATGGGAAAAGACCACACCATTTTGTGTTTGGTGAAGATGATAGACATCGCTGACTGAGGACGAGAGTACCAGGACTGGAGGTAGCTCGGAGGTGGACATTAGACGAGGCGTACCATAGAGACGACCGTTCAGGATATTTACCCACCCTTCAGGTAGGATCCTTGGTGGGTGTTCAAAGAAGTTGTTTCAGTTTACTTGTACGTTTCATTTTTCTTATACTCTATAATTTTTCTTGTATTCTGGCCCCATTTTACTTACCTTCAACACTCTATTTACTATACAGTTTACTTGTGTTCGTATCTTGCAATGTGTTTGGTTGAGTGTGTTTACAGGTTATAAAGGCAATTCTTTACCAGTTTTAGGGGATACGCCTTTCGGTGCAAGTCACTAGCCCCTGGCCTATAGAAGGAGGGCTTGGGGTAGTCGTGACACAGGTCCCGGGGGACGGGTCGGGATAATATCTCTATAGATAAGAGTGTATATATGACCGAGTACTAAAGGAAATAAACATATATAGAGATAAATATAAATACTGGTATACTATATAAGAATTAAATATCTAAAGATACCACTGAATATATGTTACCCCCAATGACATTGTAGTGGTTGGTAAGTATAAATCATATCAGATTTATCATAGACTACATTTTCTATAGAGCTATGGGTGATGAAGAGAAATTCCACAATGGTGAATTACTATAACAACATTAATTTGTTTTATGTGATTTTTTAATATTTTTTTGATATATGGTTTGGTTGGGCTTAGTCTCAAGATTCTTATAGATTATTTTGAATGTTTTATAACTGTTTTAGTGGTTTTATAGTTGGAAAATATTTAGGGTAAATCATTGGGTTTCCCCTGGTAATTATGTAACATATTAAGAGAGTATAGAAGTTAGAGTACTGTGGGGTTATTCTTAGGGGGAATAATGTAGATACCTAGGTAAAAATATGAGATGTGATAGAGTGGTTTACATGGTTAGAACATGGGTTTTAAATCCTTGAGTAATGAAAATGGGATTTATGAGTTTTGAGATATTGGATCCCACACCTTTGGAATACAGGTTGGAAAACATTGCAGCCAAACCTTATGATATAATTTATTAATTAAATAAAATAATATTTTAACCCAATTTTTTTCTATAAATCCTTAATCAAACTCTTTTTTCCTAGGATATGAAACTAGATAACCCCTGATGGCGTTTTTGGAGTTATCCTTACTGAAGAGCCAATTTAAATGAATATTTTTGTATTAGATCTAGAAAATCAAGGTATAATGACTAATTCTTATTCTCCTTCATGATCGTTTATTTTTCTTTTTGGGAAAAACCATATATCATAATTATTTTACCTTGATCTATTGGTTATAAAAAAAATTAGGTGGTTTTTAGGTAATGGTTGAAGAGAATGATGGTGGAAGATAAATCTACCATGTTTTTTAATGTATAATATAGTTTTTTTAAAGTGAGGTAGTTTTGTTATATATCTCTATTTTCTAATATTATATAAATAAAATAAATTGGATTTCTAAAAGTATTTATTACATTTTTATTGAAAAATCATTTATGATGGATTGTTCGAAATATCACTTATTGTATGGTTTCAATATCATGGTTTTAGAGAGATGTAGAATTTTTTAATTTAATATACTTAATAAGAAACATTTCACAATGAAATTATATTTTTAGGGTAATTTGGCATAAAATTCTTTGTGTGTGTTCATTATTTCATTATTTAGTGCATTTAAACATTCAAACATGGTTTCATGTGATAATTGGGTCACATGGGAGCATGAATAATTAATGAATTCATATATAATTTGTTTTACCACTCATGAGAATTGAGAATTTCATCATGTATGCATTCATGCGTGTGTGTGTGTGTGTGTGTGAATATTAAATGTGTTATAAGAGGAGAAATAATAGACACATTACATGTATTTTTTTTTGAATAGGTTGACCCTAGAAATCCTTTTAAAATATGATTTAATATTAACTATTTTAATATGCCACATTATTTATTTTATATAAATCACTCTTGAAAACTAATTTTAAAATACTTTTTGCTTATATAAATTATTAAAACATGTTATTTACTTGGTAGAATACATGGGAATGCTCTGGTGTATTTCTAAGAGAGTTGATATACTCAAACCTTACATATGAAATTTTGTGTGAATACGTACCATTTTTATCATGATATAGTTAAGGGGAATGTCTCACGTTTCTCTAGAGGAGTATCATGATTCTATAAGATTGTTTTCTCGGGGATGTATCTTAGAGATATTTAGGTTGGGTGTTTATAGTGACTGCATATTGGTGGAATTTCATCAGGATAACCTTTTGTTTCTAAGGGATATTATATCTTACTTTATATTACTATAATAATTTATCTTTTGGTCATTGTTATTTGTTTAATAATTTTATTCTCAATAATAATTTATTACCATGGTTTTTTTATTTTTTTATTATTTCATCTGTTTTAAGTTATATATAAAATCCTCACCTAATGAGATTTTAAACCCTTGGAATTTATTTAAAACCATTTCTGTATGGAATACACCACATATGATCAATATAAAATCTACATGTTCCGAAGACATTGGGTTTAGGGTGGGATGTTACATATTCTAATTGATCTAATACCATGTCAGAAGTGTAGAGGCACTACTTCGGTTTGAGGTGCGGTGTATACAATTAGGACATTATTATTTAATATAATATAGAGTTTACACCCAAAAAAAAGTGTTAATTAATATTCAAAATATTGATACACTTTTCATAATGGTGCAAATTTATTTTCAAGAGACTAAATTTTTATAAAAAAATTATTCATGATTTTCCAATATTAATTCCTATATAGGTTAAATATTTGATAGTTTCTCTAGATATGTGTGGGTGAGGAAAATGAAAACTGAAAGAACATATGTGGGATTATGGAGAATGACATTAGTATAATAAGTTTCCCTGGTGGGTAATTGATTTTCATATGATTATAAGGATACTATGTTATTAGAGGATACCCATAAGGTTTAATGATGAGGTTCATGGAAGAAGGAGGTTGAGTCATGATAATTAGTATTATATCCCTCGTATTACATGGTCAGAATAAAATTTCACCAAACATGAAAAACCCCATATTCTGGGAGTTGTGAGAAAGTGGTTCATGAATTATTTGTTAATTTTTTAGAAAATCATGTTGTCTAATCATGTAATTTTATTAATTAAATATGATAATTTTATTTTTAACCCCAAATTTCAAATTAACTATTATTCTTCTTCTATTGTTTTATCTTATCAAACCAGAGGACTCCTCTTACTATTTTTCAATATTCTCTTCAATACAAAGATTATTCTAAGGGATCATGGTGCATTATAACTTGATAGTGAAAGTATGGTATCCTTTTATTCAACTCCCTTAATTTTTCCTCATTTCCACTTCAGAATAAACCAATATTAGAACTGTTATGCTTGGATCTATGTGTTAAAATAGATTTTTGGGGTGTTTTTTTAAAATACTTAAAGGGAAGAAAATTGATATACATAATCTATCACATTTTCTATATTTTTTCCAGGAAACATTTCAATTTTTTTGTTTTGGGATTATCATTATCTTCTGTTATTCTAGATCCCGAAGGATTTTAGTTGTAATATTAATGCTTATGGTTTTCTTTCAAAAACCAATGATGTATGTTTATTGGAATGTTCACAAATCGTTTGTTTTTTAAATAACGATTTAGAAAGATGGAAAAAATTATTTTGATTCAATACATAAATGAGAAATATTTTTTGGATGTATTTGTTGATGATTCCTTTCCATACATAGTTTGGTGTGTTTTCTTGATTTCATTACAAGGGGCCCTGATGGATTCAAAAAATTTATCTCATTTCATTTTGGGTTTTTTAGAGCATATCGATATGACATATCTATATATCTTCTAAAGTAGGCTTTTTTCTGCTAACATGTCACTCATATACCACTCGACATCGTCCTTGCGATTCATTTTTTTATTCCCTCCATTCATACCACTCCCCCACTAAGGTATGACCTCCACTACGATTTGGGTTACAGCCGGTTTCCTCATCTCCCTCCCTGAAATCCCTCTACAGTCACGCCTCCGGGTTTTTCTCCGCCCCTGCATCCAGCTGATATGCCTCCAAATCCACCTCCTTCGACTCCTATTCCAATAACTCATCTTTATCTGACTTCTCTAACTCTATCTGATATGCCTCTATCGCTCCAATATAATCCTCCGACTGCTCCGCCGCCTGCTCCCCCTCCGGTTACTCCTTATCTCACCTCTTCCATTTGGCTTTTTTGCCTCCGCCGCTCCCATAAACTCCCCAAATGCTCCGCTGCCGCCTAGTCCCTGTCCGATTACTCTTTTTCTCACCTCCTCCCACACGTGATTTTCCTGAATCATAATAGGGTTCCCAGTCTATTACCCCAAATCTGCTCTCCAGTGAAGCCACCGCCTCTACCTCTACAACCGCCTCCGATATCTCCCCAACATCTCTTCCACTGGGGTATCAGTATCATCCTTGTCATTCTCTCGGCTCCCTCCCTAACTACCCTTTACAGCCACCCCTCCACCTCCACCAGAACCTCCGATCCTAAACATCTCCTTCCACTAGGTTATCAACATCTTCCTCGACACCTCTTCCAAACCCCATTATAATTCTAACGCTATCTCCAGCGTCAGGTTACCAAGATACCAAGCTTCTCGGCTCGCATCCTTAGACTCTGGATCGTAACCCTTCTTTCATTACTCATCTTCTTCGAACTTCATCTATGATGTTATTTATTCTTGGTTCACCGCCTCCAACTATGCATCGCAACCCCAATTCCATCCCATATCTACTTTGTAGTTCAGTTCTGTGATTATTTCTTCTCAGTTGGGTTCCTCTGACTATGTGTCACATCTCCTATTCCCTCATGCATCAACATTGACGTTCAGGTATGAGATTAATTACATATTCCAAAACCTAAATACTTTCTGTATATTACGTATTCTCATCTGGGTTCTTTTCTGTATACCCTTTCTTCTGCATTTATCATATCATTTCTCTTTTTGTTGTCTGATTCATGGGAGTATATATAGATTTATCTTTTGAGGTTATCATAATGTAACTAAAGTTTCATACTAATTCATCATATTTCAATACTACAAGTATAATTTCTCTTAAGAATTTTCCTTCTGTTCTTCATAATAATTTTTTGTTATTTACATTGTTTGTAATATGATCTAATTACAAGCTCCAAGTTAACATGTTTAATCTGATTTTCAATTTTGTTTAGGGAAGAAATGATTGATATACAGCATCTAATGCATGGGAGTCTATATAGATCTATTACTTATGTAGGTTCTGGTTCTAGGAAAACTAAAAGTGTTATGTCACCACATGTGTTCTTTCATTTTCCCATTTGTTGTGTTTATTGTGTTCTCTTAGGAATTATGCAGGTTGATGTTCTAGTTTGGTGAATGTTTCCTTCTTTTTAGAACTAAGGATAATCAATTTTATCCATTTTGAATCTCCCATGGTAAATATATAGAGTAATCAGTACTTCATGGCTACTACTATAGTTTACATCATTGAATTCATTTTCTATTTCAACCAGTTTTCTAGTTATGATTTTATAAAATTTAATTAATTATAACCTATTGAATATATATATATATATTATTTTTCATCTATATATAGTTAATTTAATATAAAAAACATGTTCCAAAAAATTTTTAATGGATACAGTCACATATACATATAGTATACTTGGATAATACAATTCAGATTCTAGAATCAAATATATTGATACAGGTGTTCTTTCATTTTACCATTATTTGGTGTTTATTCTGCTCTCTTAGTATTGATTCAGGTTCATGTTCTGGTTCGGTGCATGGTTCATTCTTTTGAGAACAATAGTTAAGCAATTTGCTTCTTTTTGAATCCCCCATATTAAGTATGGGGAATAATCAGTACTGCATTTCTAATACTATAGTTGACATCGTTGAATTCAAATTCTAGAATCAAATTTATCAATACAATGTTTGTTTAGATCCTTATATTTATTTTGACATTTTCATATTATTGTTTTATTTTAGACAACATCCACATTCAATGTACTATCTACAACCAAAATTAAAAAATTGAGTGTATAATAATTCCCTTTCCTTACTTGTGTTTGGGAAGAGATTTTTGATATAGAGTGGTTGAATCATTGGAGTATATACAGGTCGATGATTTTGGAAGTTTCTAGTTCTAGGACAAAAAAAGTGCTAAAATCCTCGCATGGGTTCTTTCATCTTTCCATTTGATGTGTTTATTGTGTTCACTTTGGACTTATACATGTTCAGGTTCATCAATTTCACTATAGTTACCCAACCATTCCTCCACATTTGGTTTTCTATTCTGCAAACCAATTACAGTCAGTTTACTTATCCTCTTCATTTTTCAGTATTTCTCTTTGGCTAATAATTTTTCATGTCATTGTTTTTACAATTCAATAATTACAAATTATGTTTCAATGTCATGGATTATTGGTGACAATTAAATTCAAAACAATGAGTACATAAAAATAGCTATAGGAATTGTGTTATTTTTTATAAAATGGTATATTTGTCTACAAAAAACCCAATGATTTTTTACTGTTCATCAATCATTTCATATCCAAATCTTATTATTTATTGTACAACCTAGGAGCTCATGGGAGTTCTCTTGGTGAAGTCATTCTTGGATGCGGCATCTGAGCTATCTGGATTTACAACTATCTAGAATGTGTCATCTTATCCAAGTATTTCCTCTACATCAAATAATTGACCAAGATCCTCCATATTTTATCTTTGCCTTGGTTTTTTATGTGTTCAAGTCATCTGATTTTTTTGAAATTTTTACTAATTCTAACCTTATTCTAAAAATTCATTTGGTGGTTCGTTATCTGTCGTTTATTTATCCGTTTGTTGTGCTACATATAGGTTTTCATTTTGTGGTCTGCTGAATGTTAGTTGTGTGGTTTATTTAAGGTTAGAACCCATTGTTTTTTAGAATCTGGTTTCTAGATGCTAAACCACTTTCAAGAGATTCCCAGTGGCTAAGAAACATTGGCTTCAAGCTTGCAAGGGTGAAAAGAAATATGGTCTCCCCTCCGTATACATGACACCACCAAATCCTGCTTACACAGGAAATGCATATTTATTACCTTGGACTGTATATTAAAAAAAATTTATAGGATGAAACTTAAAAGATTCAAGATTATTTATATATGTGTGTATCCCTATTAGTTATAAATTGATATTTATGGATTTTTTATTGAACTGTATCCTTATTTCTAAAAGAGGTGTTTTTACAGATATGTTATACATATATTAGGATTTCTTATTAAAGAGATCCATTTTTGTCATACATAGTATGTTTTCATAAACATTATTGTATGTCCAGGTAAATATATTGGATGAATGTGTACGTACTCAACTTCTGGCTTATTACATGTTCTTTGACCACTATAAATCTTAACAACTAAAAAACCAATTACACCAACATATTTATTTTCTAGAAATATTTTCTTATGGGTCATCAAGAATTTAGCATCCAAAAATTAATAGTTACTTTTACTTTTAATAAATCTGAATTGTCATGTTTTAGCACTGTAAATATTTTTACACAACATAGAGTCTACAATTTTCATAGATTAGTGAATCATGTAATTTAATTCAGAAACAGAAATTTTTTTAGAGCGGTGGAACAATTTTGGGCAAGTGAATCCTGCATTTTTTTGGTATTGGATCATTTTATTTTTTTGTGCATTGCATCATGTGATTTATTATATCAATGAATCATTTTAAGAGAAAAAAATGTTGACATTTAGAGCAGTTTTATTGTTATGTAACCAATAGCTAATTCTATTTGTAAAAAATATTTAAGTCTCAAGATGCAGTGAATAACCAAACCATCAATGAATAGTCTTTTTAGTAACATTAATAACTTCACTGTATGTATTTTATTCCCATATTGTAGTAGTAAAAACAATTAATCGTCACAAAATTTATTCAATATATTATTAGAACAACATAATACAGGCCATTACCTTGGGCTAAGAATTACCTAATTTCTTAGAGGTTGAACCATAAAAGATTCAAGATTATTTATATATGTGTGTATCCCTATTAGTTATAAATTGATATTTATGGATTTCTTTTTGAACTATATCCTTATTGCGAAAAATGTGTTTTTACAGATATGTTATACATATTTCATGATTTCTTATTAAAGTGCTCCATTTTTGTCACACATAGTATGTTTTCATAAAAATTAATGTATGTGCAGGTAAATATATTCGATGAATGTGTGTGTCCTTTAAGATGGAACCTTTCACTGAACACATGATTTCCTCTAAACTAGAACCTTGCACTGAATAATGTGAATGTGATGTTGCAACAACTTATTGATCCTACCATTTACTGGTTTTCATTTCTAAATGGTGGTTTTAGTGTATTAAGGACTTTACCAGGTTGCATTTTATCCTTTCATTTTATAATGAAAATTGTATAGCAGCATGAAGGACAAGGATAAAGTTGATAGACAATAAATGTTGTGCAGGAATTGGCTTCATTTCAGTCCTATATTAGAGGATTCCCTATGTACACGAGATGCCTTTTGGATATCCTAGAATAGTTGATAGTAGGTTGTTTTGTTCATTTTTTCTTGATATTTTTCGGGCTTCTCCTCGATGTGTTTTTTGGTTTGTAATCCTTTAGATCCCTACTGTTGTAAATTCATTGCACCTCTAGGAACATAACAACCTAGGAGGTTTAGGAGTAAGGTGAAATAGGGACTCTAGAATTGCAACAAAAAATATAAATATATCATCTACTCAGAAATATGTTTTTTTCCTTCATTATCTTCTATTTTCACTACATCATTGGAGTAGACAATAAATATTTTTCTAGTTCCATTGAAATTGTATGACTAAAAGACACTCTGTTTGTTCTTCTCATTTTGTTATTCTTAAATATCATATTTATGCTCGAATTATTACATTTTTTAATTTTTTTGGAATGTTATTGATTGAAGTCATTTTTTCATCTAGAAAAATTTGTTGACTGAGTTTGATGCTGATGATGTAGTCCAATGAATTGTCACAACGCCTTAAAACACTGAAATATCAAGCCATGAACTTCATACCCATTTGTAGTACATATAAAACATTAAAACAAACTAAATTGGCTAAAACTCGGTGATGTTTTTCAAAGGTATTGGAAATACCATATTAAATCTGTTATTTTATAATAAAATTTTACATTTTTTACTTCCACTAATATCTGTACCTTTATTAAAGACTAAATTAAACTTTGTAAGAACAATTTTAATGAACAAATAGACCCTTTTTTATGACAATAGCATGTAAAGTGAACTAATTTTGAATTTACTATTTTATAAACTATACATAACTGCTCCAGGATGCCATATTACTCTCAACAAACATCCTTCAGTGCTGCTCTAGTATAGAAATAGATCAAGCCATTACATGGAGTATATATCTAACACAACATGAGGCAGAACCTTTGACTCTAAAGGGGACACTGAATACTATTAAAAACATTAGTTACTCTTTGATTTTAAACCCACCTCTTTTCATATATAATCGTATGTGAAAACATGAAGTGTTGTTTTGTTGTTTTAAAAACTTAATATCCTGTACCCAATTGGGTTTTTCAATTTGCATGTTTTATTTATTTTTTTACCTTTTAATATTCTAATTGTTTGTTACTTCATGTTTACAATTTCCATTTGTTGAGAATAAATTTTCAATCTATTTCCAATATAATTTATGATTTATACTATTGTGTTGATGTTTGAGAACATTACTTGACATGTTTCTTTCGCGATTTTTTATTGAATTCCAAATCAATGTTTCCTCTCGTTTTATAACCATGCTCGACTAGCCTTGTCATAGGGTTATTCACATGCTTGGGATCAACATTGAAGATCACCCATTTGACAAAGGCAGTGATTATGGAAATGTCAGTAGAAAAAATATTGGAATACAACTTTTGGTTTCTGGAATATTTATGCATTTATGTGTTTACATGTTCTATATGCACTTATTCATTATAAATATTGGAATTTATAAAGAATAATGATATTGATTCTCATGTTATATCAAGATTAAATATGTCTTCATTGTTTTTTATTCAATTTCACGTTATCAGGTCTTCTGAAGTGGTTGAAGGCTCGACATACCCTTGATTGGTCTCTGTTTCCATTTTATGTTTCTTGTTATTTATTTTCATATGTAAACTTTAAATCTCATATGTAACTGCCTTTGTGGGGTCATGTAGAGAGGATTGGAAAAAATGGGATATATATATGCTTTGAATTAACATATAACAATGCAGTTCCAAGGTAGATTCATTTACAGTTATTTAAGGTCTTTTAATATGAGTACTATAGAATTGTGGACTCCTTTATTACCATCAATCTATACCTCAACTGTTATAAAGGGGGTGCAAAATAACTTCTATATTGATGAATCATCAGATCCATTTTTCTCTATAGATACTAATTATCTTTCAATGACACCACATGAAATGAATTCATGTTTCGAACTAATCTGCACATATGTATCGTTTCAAGCCCATAGAATCCAGTTAAAATCCATAAACCCTGAAATTATCTCTATCTTCGATTCCATAATTTATCTCAATCTCTCCTCTTGCCTCCATCTTAGCCTCCACCATCATCTTTCATTTCATCTTTTTCCCCGATACCCGCCTATCCCATTCCATCATGTTCCATCTCTTCCTGTATTAGTCTTCACTCCATTTACATTTGTCACATTAAGTCCACTCACTTTATTATCATTGTTCTATTTTAATTATTATATTGAATATAGTGACATTTATTTTTTTTGAATGATGTAGAACTAGATGATTTTAAAAAAAATGATAGTCTTGTGCATTTTCACGGGTGGAGTACTAGTTGGTATAAAAGATGTGTAAATTATAATGATTTTTGGAACTACTATATTTTATGAAATCATTGTTGTTTCAATATATAGAATTTAATTTCCAATAAATATTAATTAACGCATTTCTGTTAAAAAATCTTTTTTTATAAGATGATTGATAATGAAATCATGTAATATTATTCTTTGATATAATCTTTTCCAATATACCACTTTAGAAATTGTATATGAAATCCTTTAAAAGAGTTATTCATGTTCTTGATAATTTATAAATATTATTTTAACTTGTTCTAGACTTTATGGCATGCATGGGATGATTTTGGATGACTTCTTACCGAGTTGATGTACTCATTGCCTGCATATTCATATTGTTGCATACGCAAAACATGTTAATCATGATAATCGTAAGGGGGAGGTTTAAAATTTTTCTAGTAGAAATTAATGATGTTATGTGATCTGTGATAGTGTTTTTAGTTTTCATATACTTAGGTTTTATATTTTTAGTGATTCGAAATTGGTTATTTATTTTTAAATGATGTTTTTGTTTTGAGGGATATTTTATATTACATTCGGCTGATACTATGATTTATATTAATTTCATGTATTTTTTGTTTTTATTTATACTCGCCATTATAATATTATCTCATGATTTTTAATAATTTATTTGTGATGAATGATAATGTTATGATTATCCCCTTAAAAACATATAAACCATTTGAATTTATAACAAACATTTAGAGTCCTCAGGACATCACCTAACATCAGTAGAACTGCCACCAGTTCCCAATATAATGTGATAGGGGTGGGATTTTTCCATCACCATCAATGTTTTTCTCATATTAGGGACTCTGCATAAATTACATAGATCCATTGATTAAAAATCATGTCCATATATTGGGGATATTGAAGATATTTACCATATTCATTTGTCTCCAAAAAAATATGTTTGTGTAATTACTCATTCCAAAATTCTACAATAAAGACCTAACAAATATCATACAATAGTTCTTGGTTGTTGGTGGTAGATAAATTATAATTAAATATTTAATATCTACCTATATTGTAGAGTTAGAATGGGTATCATTATTTTCATCCCACTCCAACACCAAATACAGTTTGGGGGGTAAAATTATCTATAATCATATAATGTGACAAATAAAATTTACCCATAACAAGTTGTATCACATCACAATATAATGAATAAACAAAAAAACAACTCATTCCAAACTATATATCCCTTTACTAGTCCTATAAAACTCATCATTCAGTAATTTATCCACTATATAATCCACAAATAACTCCCACATCCCAATATCATAGGTGATAAATAATGATTCCATAGATGATAAAGACTATTATTGAATTATTCTACTATCCATTTCTAAAAATAGAAGGAATTAATCTTCCCATATGTTTCATTCTCAATTCATTATAAATAACTCATGGTACCTATACTATGTTCCAAAACCAATAATAATAATATTTGGGATAAATTAAATCCTTAGTATTATATCATTATTTTGTTTCCATTCATAACGTTTTAGATTAACCCACATTATAGCCCTTCAAAAATAAATCCCTTTTTACAAATTTAAAATTCTAATGGAATTAACTTGATTCCACGATATAAATAACTTCATTTATATCATCCCATTATGTCCAAGGAGGTTTATGTTAATGAAAACATTATATAAGTCATCAACTCTCACTAACACTTCATAGTTCAGCTTTGTAGTTAGATAATAAAAATTATTCTTAATTTTATTACCCACTTTGATAAACTTATTTATTTCACCTCATCAATTCAATCTCCTCCATCCCAATCATATATGTTCAATTCCACAAATTAATTAAAACATATTGATTTCATAACCTTTATGATATTTTTCAATATATTGACTATAAATCACTATTAATATATAATATTTTCCATCATATATATAACATATAATAACATTCATTGAGTTACTAACCAAGACTATTCACAACCTCTAATGGTTAAGAAACATGCCTATATTATTAATTCATGATCATCTTTTCTTATTTTATGAAATTTCCGAAAATATGATTTTAAGTGATAATAATATTTATGTGATCATATGGTACAACCATGACATTAAAATCATATAGTTCACTTACTAATGTGTTTTCTAAAATAATTATTCAGTACTTCACATTGTTAATTACCTCATACATTTAATTAATGTGATCCCCTAAATATAAGAATCATTGATTTATATAAAAGTATTATTATTATTATTCATCTATAATATTATTAACATGATACTCAAGGAAAATTTGACATCCCATCCTTCCATTTCCTATTCCATTATTCTTGTTTCATTAGATGAACATATTTATAACTATCTGGCGTGATAATTTGAAATAGTACAAAGATATGGTAAAATAAATTATTATTATCATAAAAATAATTTTTATTTAATATAATATTGAAACAAATTTCCAATTAAATTTTCTTAAAATTAAAGAAACATTATTCTATTATTTTTGGGGCATAATGTGTGGTAAAAATCAATTTTTAAGAAGTAATGACACTATTCCATTCACTCCCAAGTACCATATGTATATCATACAAATCAATGGAAATCTATGTAGAACTGCTACACATGAACACATGGATCATCCATGATATCATATAGTGATTCAATTATGGGCTTGTTAATTTTTGTGATTAATTGATCAAAAATATCAGAGAACACCACAATTCCTTGGCCATGCACCATCCTCTGGTTTATCATTTTCAATTTGACAACTTAACTAGAGGTTTGAGAGATTTATATCCCACATGAATATCCAATTTCACTTTTCATTCCAAAAATTTCATGAGGTATTAGTTTGATCATATGATTGAACAATACAGGTTAATAATTTAGTTATGTACACCCCACATCATCCAGGGTATATGTGAAAAAACATTTTCCACCATCCAATTATATAGAACTTGTAGTTCATTCTAAAAATATTTCCCATATAAATAATAGGTCTCCATAGATTTTTTCTTTACTAACCATGCATCAAACAAACTTCATTCATATGATCAACTTTAGACATGACCACTTCCATTGAACTCATTGGTTCCACCGACCATAGTGGCTCAATATCACTAAAATTTACCAAAATTCATGGGTTTGTAGATATAAACCCCATTTTTTATATATAAGTTCACATACAAAATTATTTTTCTATTAGACCCTAAAAATAAATATATAATATTGAAATCCAAAGGTTTTACCTCTAAAATATCTAATAAACCTCAAATATGATTGGAGTGATTCATGTTGTATTGGTTTGATTTAATTATGGATTTATGGAATGTTATATTATAGTTCATGGATCCAAAACACTAAAATATAAACAATAATTTTGTAATTTTATCTATAAAACTTCTCTCTATAATAACTTAAAATTTATCCATTAGGATTCATTGAATGAAATTATAGATTATCATGAATAAAATAAACTATAAAATTATTTAATTTAAAAAAATTCAATTATTTAAAAGAAATATTTTAAAGAAAATGTAATTGATAAAATAAATAGATTTTATATGAGAAAAATAAAACCTGTTTTATTACTTTCAATTTAATTATAGAAAAAATCACATACTTCATTGATTCTTTAGTTCCTTCCCCATAAAAACATAGCATTACCCACAATTTATACTACTATGAATTTAGGGACTGGGAATTTTATTATAAAAGATATATTAATGAATTATAATTTAAATAATAATTAATTAAAATTCATTTCATTTCATATGAACACAATTGTGTCCATGTAGGAAAATTAAGCAACTCTTACCCTAGGGAAAACACCCCATCAAAGACTCCTTACTATAGTTCATTTCAAAATATAACTTCCTAGTCATAATGAGTGTACCAATTTTCATTTATTAAAAAATAATTATTTTCCAAGAAAATAAACTATGATGATCAAATAATACACTAAAGATATTAATTCAAATTTACATTAGTGATAAATAATTCATAAAAACTTATTGGGGTGTTAAATTATATATATATATATATATATATATATATTAATTCCCAGTTTAAGGCTTATAATGTTATAGGTGACCATCTTACCAATGACGGGGGTTACAAATCTGAAAGACTATGGACCGTATTTAGTGACCATGAGGTACTTGTCTTTATTACTTTCTCTATTGAAACCAACTATATAAGTTTCTAAATTATTGTTAAAATAATGTTGTTCCCCAAGGAATCACAGAAAATTTTTTGGTCAGGACTGATTGACTTATTTGTTCCCTAATGATGGTTATTTCATGATTAGTTGATTTTCTAGTCATCCCATCATTTAATTCAGGGCCCGAATATTTGGGAACTCTTTTCAATATCCTTATTAATTATGAGAGATATAATATACAAGATTCAAATAATATGGGGCTATTCCCAACATCACATGCTTGGTGTGTATCATTCTTTAGAATACATATTTATTGATGAAACATTCCTAGATATTTTCATCAAATTATTAATGACATAGATTATAATTTAAGAGATAATTCAACCCAACCCAATTGGGACTAATTATTAAGAAAATGGGAATTTATTTTTCTATAAGTAATAATAGAAAACCCTATAACCTACTCCTTCATGAATTAATAAACGTTTTCCTTCAAATTTCCAATAGTTTCGTAGTTATATTCCTTCTTCATATCCTATGTATTCAAATTTTGGTTTTTTGTTGTAGTATTTTAAGGATGGGGTATCACAGGATTGTTTGTGGGGTTTGATGAAGCATCCTAATTGGGGAGTCAAAAATTGGTACCTATAACTAGTGACCACATAATATCAAGCATGTATCCTTGTATGCTAGAGGCTTCCAACTACCATCAGGGGTATACGGTGTTTTTGAGGGAAGACTATTCTATCTTTATTAGAATATTTCAAAATATTAAATAATAATGAAAAGAATTGGAAATACTATTAAACAACCATCAGTGGAATATTAATAATTCATCCAAATGTAACCAAGATGAGGAATCTAATTTAATATCCGATAAAAAATGATGATCATGTCATGATGCTATACAAAAAGGTATGTAGAAGGGATACATGGGTATAGTAATATAAATAAATATGAAAAATAAAATGTCTAAATTATTACTCCACTAGATTACTGACCATAGGCTCAATCCTCTACTCCCATAATAAATATTAGTAATGAAATTAAACCATCAGAAGTTGGGTGCATCCCTTTGTATATCCCTCCAAGAATTAATTTTGTTTTGGTACCATTGGTATCCCAAATAGTGTGTGTGATATACTTATTAGACCACCACCAATGGTGGATAGAAACACCGAGATTGGTCTTTTGAAATGGGAAGTGTTCTAGTAAAGTTAATGTAATGAATAAATACATTATATTTCTAGAACAGGTTCCCCTTGGTACCCCTGTCCAATACTACCTACATTGTCCTATGCTAGATAACTTTGATCCATGGTCAAAAATAATAGATATATTATATTGATTAATTTATATATATATGGATGTTTTCATACATGTGTGGAAAACAAATATTGGCCATCATAAATAAATTGTAAACATGCATAAAACATAAAAATTTTCTTTGGTTTGGAGGAAGCATCTTGGAACAATGATAATTTGAATCCTTAGTTCAATATAAAAAGATATCCCTAGTTTTAAATAGTGAAGAATCCTGAGTCCATCCAAGATGAACCATAAGTTAGATCCCATTTATCACTCCATGATAATTAAGAGTATCTTTCACTAAAAGAGTATTTCCAAGGCCATCTATAATTGAAATCCAAATTATAACTCTCATCATGGTCTTAAGGGAAAACCCTATGATCCTATCAATTCAATTCAATTTACAAAATCATTTATCACTCTTGGTATGTTATATCAACACTTACTACCAATACTATCTATGAAAATTCAATAGGAAAAAAATATCACTAAATTTAATGTAAATAAGGCATCCTCAAAGTGAGAATTTCTATGGTATTCCATAAAAGAAAATAATCATTTCTCCTCTCATATTTAGATACATTTACAAGTCCAATTATAATACACAATGATCCCATCGAATGCATCCTTATGTCAAGACCCATATATCCCCCTCATCTTGAGTTAAGGATATGAGTTTATATTTCATTAAATTTTTTCCGTTTGAAATAATATTTAATTAAAATTACAAAGGAAAATTCACACACCAAAAATGGTGGAAAAATATATCAATCCCTGATGTACTTAAGAAATAATTGAAAGAACACCCATCATGGTAGTTTGTAATAGGTGTTTGATGAGAAATATTTTTTCATAGGTTTCTATGACTAAATTAAAACTAGAAACATCAGTCAATTTAATTAATTAATATTTTAGGAGGTGTTTACAGACGGTCTAGAGTGAAACAGAATAGTGCATAATATAACACATCAAAATTTTTCAAAAAAAGAACTAAATAATATACCGTTGGAAAGTAGATAATCACTAATCCATTTCCAACATATGAAATGATCTATAATAGAATAAAATTGAATAGTCATAAAATTTATTGAAAATAAGAAATAATTTATCACACCAAAATAACTCCATCAATGAGAAGGTAAATAATTAATGGTGTGAGATGAATAAAGAGGTTACTGGTGTCTATTAAACATGATAGATAGTGGAATGATTGGTGTTCAAATGAGGTAGGAATATAGAATATTTGGTTTATGAATCATAGGAGGATCTTAATATGGATAGGCTACTTTTTAATAGAAGAAAAGTGGGACCCTTCCAAAAAAATGTGTTCTTTCACATTATTGAAAAAATATCCTAGAAAATCCATGGAATGTATATTTTAACCATCAAGTAAAGATCAGGGTTTCCTCCCTTCAAGAAAAATAATTCACACCATGCATATGGGTCTTTCTAGACCATACACATTGTGAATTGAATTCACAATGTGTATTAAATTCCTGACAAGTATTAAATTAATTCCCAGTAAAAACTCATGGTACCTGGCCAGAATAATTTACACCTTGTAAAATTAATACACTTCAGGAATTAAATTAAATTTGTGAATTTAATTTACCTCATGTATTGCTTCTACATACATGCACTATCCCCGACTACCTATATATCCAAAAACATAAATGTATGGCATCATTGAGTGGTTAAGGGGGATTAAGACAAATGAAGATATTAATGAGGGTTTGACCAATTCTAAAGAATATATTCCCATGATATTCCTTTTCTTCTATGTGAATATCTGAAATTAGTTCCATCAACTGCTTCCTACTACACACCTCTTGGATAGCCAATGTTTGAGTTTTTTGGGTGAGGCTACCAAATATGAAAATTTTCATTCCTAGTGTATAAACCTGAAAATGATGAAATGCTTCAGGTACCCTATGAACTTTTGATTCATGAGATTCAATTCACACTATGTGGAAAATTATTTGGGACTATTTTGGTCTATATAATTGATAAACCACTCCCCCATCATTATATTCCTCTAACAACATAGAGATATAACTATAATTGCTTGCTTGAAGTCATGCATAGTGTAATTCATCTCATAAAGTCTTTAGAAGCAGGTAATGTACACTAAAACTTTATCTCCCTACATCAGAAGTTCACAATGCCTAATTCCTAATGTATCACAATAAAATGTATAGCTTCTTCTTGGATTTTTAAGAATTAGGATCTACACTGAAGTGTGTCTCCCATTCAACTACTGAAAGGATATGTCATATTCCTCTCACCATATAAACTTTAATTTTTTTATTCAAGCCCATGAGGGGAGTTTCTAGGAATGAGAAATCATAAATAAAAATAATATAATACCCATCCACCCCCATGAAAAATTGTATGTGAAATACATTCTGTTATTTTTTGAGGAAACTATGGTGCTCATCTTCTCTAGGTCAAAAAATACCCCTACCTCAAAGATGATATGACTTAAAAAGTGAACCATATGATTAAAAAAGTTGAATTGGGTGAGATTAGTATATAGATGGTGATGTATCTGGGTATTAATCATGATCTAATGATTTTTATTCCAGTTTTTTATAGATTAAGATTACCCCAAAATTTCCTCTATGAAAACAACCGCTAATGAATCTAGATATTGGTGTAAACCCCAATACATTAGAACCATGAAAAAATCTAGCACATAAGTATGGTCGAACAAGATAACCCAATACTAATACATGTTATACCCACTATAGAATATTGTATGTGGTATGAATAATGGTATCACAGCACCTGATGGTATCGTAATGTCAAATCGATCATAGGAAAGGTTGTCACCTCTTAGGGAAGGTGGAAGATGTCATCTATATGAGGTAGTGGATAATGGTTCTTAACTATAATATTGTTTAACAATTGTTAATATACAAAAAACATGAGGTAAATGTTTAACTTCTTGGAGAAAAGGAAGGGGGAACCCTATAGTGAAGTGGTGGGTCCTATAAACCCCTTATCTTACTTCTCCTCTAACCACTTATTGAGTTCCTCGATCTCTAATCTTTCTATCCTATAAGGAAAAATCAATATCGGTGCATCTCCTTGTACTAGAATGATAGTGGACTCCACATATCATGCTATATTTAATCCTAATAATTAATATGAGAATTTGTCCATGAAATTTTGCACCACATTAGATAATTCTACTATAATCACTCCCAAATCGCACATAAAAATACTAGCCATCTGGGACATAAATCAACCCATAACATGATTCTAGGGTCCACATTGACTCTCACAAAAATCCTATTCACACTTATGAATAATTTTTGATATCATGTCATGTAAAAAATACCATGTGATAATAGAAGTCAACATGGACCTGGAAGAGTATGGAAAAATATATCACAATTATACCATCAAATCATATCATCTTGAGGGAAAAAATATTACATTGGATGATATATCCACCCAAATCAAGAAGAAAATACCTCCACTGGTATATAATCTTTCATCGAACCCCTAATAGAGTTTAAAGTGTCATTCTACCATAGAATCTTTCCACCTCCAAGACCAAACATTCCTTAATTTTTACATATATAAAAGAGTGTGAAGTTCCAATATTTAATAAGGAAGGAACTAATGTTTAGGTTTCTAGAATAGTAAATAAAATTGTAGAATTACCTAGACTCCACTCATTATGAGTAGGTCGCACTACCCATATATCTCAAAATATGTGTTGATAAAACACAACTATCTACCCTGAGTGGGTTTTCTCTACTAGCGATATAGGTATATAGATTAACAACATCAAACATGAACACCTCCTTAGCCAGATTAGCTGGAAGTACTTCAACTCCTTACATAACATGGATCTATTAATCATGTACTCAAATACAGTTTGGGTATAAATCCCTTATCTCTATGAAATAGATTAAATTTTTAGTAAATACGCTTAAAGAAAACTTTAATGTTACAATCTAGGCCCTTAATTAGATCCCTCACAAATTGAGGCTACTTATGGAATGTCTTACCGTACATATGGCATTCCACATAACAATCATTATGTGTTATCTGGATGGTTATTCCAAATCTTGAATCCTCTAAGTGATTTTTTTTCCAGCTAAAATAATCACCTCCCTACCTTGAAGATAAATTCTCATAAATCAAACATTCATATTTCTTCCATTACTCTTAGTGATGAGGTCCTGGTAATCTATTAGTAAAATTGTGGTCAGCCTAAATACTATCAAATATGACCAGGTGGTGT
Organism: Viscum album; assembly: GCA_963277665.1. Lineage (NCBI taxonomy): Eukaryota > Viridiplantae > Streptophyta > Magnoliopsida > Santalales > Viscaceae > Viscum > Viscum album. The sequence goes on from OY728147.1 coordinate 1,828,305,882, forward strand.
ATGCAAGCCCATCCTTAATCCATTTCACACTCATCAAATTGTCATTATCCATTACCACGTGAAATTATAATGCTTGATAAAATTATCTGAATCATCTATCATATGCACATATACTTGGTGTGGGTTTACAAACATTATACCACTGTACACTCTCAGCATATATAGAAATAATTAGTCATAAAATGAATTCAATAAGTCCAACAAAACCAAAAATTAATGCCAATCAGTCTAATAGATGACATCCCAACATTGTTTAGTAATGTGAAATGGCATATAGGTGGAGAGGATGACCCTTTACTCTGTATGAATATCCAAATGCTTTATGATTGATAACATGAACTCTTGACATTATTATAGAGCTTGAGGACCACTATCCCCCAAGAAGGTGGGGGATGAAACTACTAAAATTCTGAAGTAAAATCTTCCATAATAGAGGGAGGTCATGGATCGCCCTGTATAGACTATAAGAAGTGAAGTATTCAGTCTCATAATTGAGGATTGTAACTTATTGGAGGAGGAATAGGAGGTTACACTAATAGTATTTCAGGTGATAGAATTGGTGGATCAGGTTCCACCACCTCTGGAGCATGGTCATCACCACTCACCTAGTCCATGACTCCAGGATATCAAGGACACATATATCAAAAAATGTTATACACATTCATCATATTTGACTTAATAGTAGATAGGATTGAGATAAGAGGAAAATATTGGCAAACAACCATCATAAAAATAGGTTACATATATATGCCTGCTCCTAGAACAGGGTATATTTTCTAAGAGAGTCCATAGTGGAAAATAAGAGAGAATCCCTAATTCCCACTAATAAGGTCTTTCTAGGATCAGTGTCTTATATGACACAACAAAGGTTCTGGAATATGGCAAGCTAATTTGAATTTATAGAGGAAAATACCCTCTACATTTCAATTGGAATATCTATTTAACGGTAACAATTTAATTTAAAAAAGCTAATTTAAATTTAATATAAAAATTATTTAGAATCATATATATATATATCATTGTATAGTTATATGAATCATCTTTCAAAATTTATAATGTCTTATACTATTTATTAATTGTAGTGGGTACATCTTGTAATTGTGAATTGACCCTCACATCTGGTATTAGGGTGTAATGAGACATAAAAACGATTTTGTTAAATTAATTACCATTTAAAATTTAATTGAAGTAAATGATTCATAAATTAAAATGTGAATCTTTTTAAGAAAATCAATTAACATCGCACCCCATGGATTCCATGGTCCTTAACTCAACCAATGTATAATTGGTTAATTAATGAATCATCATTGATCTATATGGGAAACAAAATTTGGATTGATATAGAGACATTAATTATTAAAATAATTTTATCACTATAATAATTATTAGAAAATTTCCATATAAACCAACCAAGTCATCGACATCAATCACAGGAAATTCAGGAAATGTAATAAAAAAGATATATCTATATTACATGATCTAATACATGACATGTGAATCCTCAAGCACCTATAATGATGGATGAGATAATACCTCTATTTCATACTATGATAATGAAAAAGAAGTGAAAAATAATATTATTACAAATAATAATTTCATAATACATTTCCTGCACCCAACGATGAAATCTGTAAAACTATAACAAGTGTAAAACAAAAAAACAACATTAGATTCTAGTTAATTTAGGTTTCATCTATATGTGGGTTAGCTAATACTATTCACATGATCAATAAAAAATTATGAAAAATTCCTAATATCCAATGTAACACCAAAAAACTAATAAAATAAGATCCCTAAATACCAATTTGTATCGTCTTGGCAAAAAATCAACTAATCAGTTCCCCAAACTGGTTGGCCATATGACCTCAACAACACATCCCAATACTCCTAAGGCTTTTGAATAGCACCAGGGGACAAGGGTCTCTCTATGTGGAGGATATTCCCTCTTGATCAGAGTGTAGCACATTAGTAAACAATATGGATAAGTAAAAAATATTAATAAACAACTTGTAGTGGACTAATGATAAACCGTCCAAATATAACCATTATGTGGAAGCTATATCAATATCAGATACAAAAATGATTAGCATGTCTTGATGATATAGAAAAATGGAAGTACAAGGTATACAATGGTACAATAATATAAAAATTATGATCAAAGTAAAAAAATAACAAATGATGCCACAACTAGAAGAATTTTTATATACCTAGTTATCTTCCCTCATACTCTATCATAGTACTAAAAATTAATCATTTAAAGACGAGAAATTCCCTATGTATATCCTTGTAATAAATATGACTGTTATGGTACCAAAAGTTTCTCAGACTAGGTGTGATAAATTCTCAGTAGGCCGCCAAAAATGGTTTCTTGAACTATCCAGTCTATTCAAATAAAACGAATATTATGAAGGTGAAGGTAAAGCAATAAATAATTAAATAATCAACATAATATTGTGTTCTAGATGAGAACCCCAACCAACACTACATACTTTGTCCTAACCCGGATCTCTCTAAAACAAGATCAAAAGATAAAGATATAGTAAATAGGTGAATATATATATTTGTGTATATATATATAATGTATGAATTTATACATATATGGAAAAATAACATGTAAATAAAAATTCGTTTCTAAAAATGTATGAAACCCAAGAATATTATTCTTCTTTAAGGCTGCATCTTGTAACATGGATAGTTAGTACCTAGAATTCAATATATAAAGGAATATTTTGTTCTAGAGAAGGATGAATCCCATGCCAAATCAAGGTGAACTGTAAGGAGGATCTAAAGAATCACTCCAGTAGAACGACAATTATCCATCACCATAACAGTCCATCTTGGGAGATATTTAACTGTAATCCCAAATATCACTCTCAGCATGTTCTAAATGAATAACCCTATGATCCCATCCTTGTTATTCTATACAAGAACAATGTATGTCTCTAAACATGGTATATAAACCCAAACCACAGAGCCCATCCAATGAAATATACTAGGGAACTAAGTATTGTTCAAGAAAATGTATTTAAGACTTCTTCTTTGTGATCCAAAAACATTTATTCCATAAAAGAAACAAAGTATCACTCTCATTGTATTGAGATACATTTATAGCTCTAATTAAAATTACGTATGATCCCATCAATTTAATCTTTAAGTCGAGACCATTTTATCACCCTCATATTGATGCAAGGAAATGATTTTTGCTAGAAAAAAATTCATACCATTTGAGAAAATGTATAATAATGATTACAAAGTAAATTTCAGACACATGAAAAGGTGGATTTGAACAACTCAAGGCCTGATTCCCTTATAACATAAGTAAATGAACACCCTTTTGGGGAGATCATATTGGGTGTTCAACTAAAAATATTATTTCATACATACAATAAAGCATCAATTTATTTAATTATTTAAAAATTTAAGAGGCACTACCAGAAGGTTCAATGAGAAAAAACATCTCATCGCATATTTATCAAAAAATTTGGGAAAAATAAATACAAACCAACCATTGGTTGTTAGAAACCCACTTTTCTATTTCCAAACTTTGAAATATGAATGAATTGAAGAAAATGGAATAATTGTAAAATTAAATGAATATATGGACTAATATCTCATAGAAAATAATTTCTTCAATAGAAAGATATATAGAATAATTTGAAATGGGAAGGGAGTTATTACCTATTGAAATACAAGGTAATAGGTAGTGGATCAATCAGATTCTAGATGAGGGAGTGATATGTAAACCTAGTTTTAGGCATCATTAGAGGATATTTAGATATTTGTGCTTCTATGTGGGAGTAGAAAAGAAGGAACTATAGAAATAAATGGTTCTTCCCCATAAAAATATCTAGGCATATTCATGGAGTGTATATTTTACAAGACATATAAAACTCATTTTTTCCCCACTATGAAAAACCATGTTATTTCACGCACAATATCTATCTAGAAAATTACACATCATGAATGAAATTAATGATGTGTATTCAATTCATGAACATGGTATATCTAGACCATTACGTGGCATGAATTTAATTCATAGTGTGTATTAAATTCATGGTTTGTACTAAATTCACACCTTAAAAAAACTCAAGGGATATATAAAGTGTAATTCATGGTAGGTAAAATGATTACATGTAGAGAATTAATTTTATGTAATGAATTTAATTAAAGTTTTATATTGATTTTGTAGCCTTTTTTATGAAATTTATCCCCTCATATAGAAAAAAACCTTGACTGATCTCAGGGTGCAAGTACCAGGGCTTAATAAAAAGATGTAATTAATGATCGTTTTACTGAATTTAGAGAATCTAAACATATATGAAAATATAGTAATTTAAATTAGAAGCAGTTTAAAAAACATGTTATAGTTTTATATTATAGTAATTTTTTATAATTTACCATATTTATTCCCATATGTTAGAAAGGTTGGTTGAGAATTGACCTTAGAGCATAGAATAAAATCATTCACCCATTATATTATGCCTGTATATTCTCAAACAACCTAAGGATTACAAATATAATGAGTATCATTTGGAGTTCATCTAAAATATTCACCTTGAATATCATTTATAACATCCCCTATAGATATTTTATATTCATGTAATTGGTCAAAAATTTCCATCGTGTAAAATAATCTGGAACTCTCCCATTCTCCCATTATTTGTTATTTGAGAGGAAAAAAATGTTATTATTTTTCATTGATATTAATTGTTCAAGAATCATTTATATTACATTTAGAAAATTTATAAATAAATGTAGATAATTAGTTTTTATACTTAATTAAAGTCAGTCTCTCAAATATTTTCACATAAAACTTTATTTTTTTACATCAAACTATTCTTTAATGCTAGTTATGAGTCTGCATTGACATGTGAATTGTGTGTGGTATTTTTATTAAACTCATATTTACTTTAATGTTTACATTGAACGATTTAAAAAATTGGGTATATTAGGATATAAATACACCCACTTAGGATATGGTTCCCATTCACTATGCACAAGAAACTACCCTTGAAACACTATGAAATTCTAAAATAAGGACATTTTATATTATAGCGTCTGTGATCCGAAACTCCAAGAACAGAATCAAATATAATATCTGGATAATATAAATTATATTTACTATTTTAAATTGAATAAATTTATTATATATATTGAAATTAATATGACATTGATTTTAGCTTTCATTGCAGGCAATTAGTTTCTTCGATGGATTATATTACATGCAAGATCATGCTTGAAAAAACAATAATATAAATTTTTAATACGATAGTTATAAATTATTCATTATAATAGAATTTATGATACTTATTAACTAAACATTTTAATATTTCTTACATATTTTTATATAAATATTTTGTTTTATAAATGAATATAGAATCCAATTGGAAATAAAGGAATATTTTTATAGGAAAACTATTTTATGCACCCAATGGAATTTTGTCTTAATGAATCAAATTAGTTGTTATTATTTAATGATATTAATTATATATATATATATTGTATTAAATTATTAATTTTTACATTCATCCCAGAGTTTTAAAAATAATAAAATAAGAAAAAAAGTAAGAAAAAAACATAATTTTATAAATGAAAAAGAATATTTTTCGAAAAGAAAATTTTCCCACTTTTTAATGGAATTATATTTTTTGAAACATAATTTTAAACATTAATAAATTTTATTTTTAAAAATAAACGTCATTTTTAAATTGGAATGTTTAAATTATATTGAGAAAACTTTTTTTATTATTATAAGATGTTTTATTTTTTTTATGAATAGTGATAATATAAAATTTTAATAGAATTCCGACCTTTCATCGAAATAATTTCTATTGAAAATTTGTTTCTTTAATATATTTTAATTTATAATAAGTTAAATGACAAATAAATTAATCGTATATAGGTAGTTGGAATCAATTTCACCTTTAAATTGGATTTAAATTTATATCAAAACTTTGAACATTTTTACTTTTAAAACCCACTATCTCATCCCATATGTGAGGTTTATTTTATTTTATTATTAATTAAATTATAAAATTGGGATTTGGAAAAATTAATTCCATATTTTTAATCATTATAAATTATAATGTCTAATAAGTTCAATGTTTTTTTGAACCAAAATGGTTAGTGAATGTATTTAAAATTAATTATAGTGATTAAGAAAAAACTATCTTAAAGAAGGACTAAACATTAATCATAAGGCCTATAATAACCTAGAAACATTTTGAAACCAATTAGATTTCCGTATATAGAACATATAATCCCTTTTATATAATTTTAATCATTATTTTATCCTTTTGACAGGAAAGAAACATGGGTGTGATCTCCTCTTACAAAATTTTAAAATAATGCCACTCCTATTCCACTATAAAAAAGCCCTTACCCCTCCGACGTATTTTAAACTATCATTATATTTAAGATAATATGAAAAATAAACAAATAATCTCCCAACATCCCCTCCCATATCGTAAAACCATCTGTTTTGGAATACAATAATATTGTTTTTGGACGTGTGGTGTACCCTCCTTAAACTGACGTGAATCACTCACACAATACATGGAATGTATTAAGGATGGTTTTAATAAAGATATGTTACATATAAGACATAAATATTCTAATATAATTATTATATACATATATATAATTAAAATTTTATTATTTTAATATGAAAATAAAATGGAAATAGCATTCATGCTTATGTACAACCTACCGTCTCTATAAATACTGTTTTTCATTTCCTATCTCCAAATTTTAAGGATTATTCAAAATTAATATTTAATGAAATATAAGGTGTTTAAATCATGTTTTAAATCCTTTATATTATGATATCATGATCTAATTAGTAACAAAAATGATAACAAGTCCAAACATACTCAAAAAACACAATAATTAACAACCAAAACAATGAAAATAATGAAATATTATTGACAAACAGGTAATAAAATATTATAATAATATCATATATTATATTATAAATATGATAATGGTTAATATATGAGTTATTAGAATGTTTTAAACCATGAAAAATGAGGTTAAAGACCACACAACTAAAAAGATTCATAAAATAATGGATTTCATCTCAATTTACATTCCATTGAGACATATTTGTTATTATGTTCCAATTCACTTTAATGTGGGGATATATACATCACATTTTTCATTTAATATAATTATTTAATCATGATTATTTTTATTTTAGGTTTCAATTTTTAATATATCATCCAATGGGTGTTGAAATGAAAATTACCAAGTGGTAAAAGTTATCTTTACAATATCACTTTATTTTGTGATTGTTAAATTTATATTAAAATAATCACATACATATGATAATTTTTATTGTAAATCAATTTTATATAAAATATACATATTATCATGTAATGGATATTATTGTTTTATAAAATATATATATTTTTTACACACAGTGTTTAATTTGAATGTAATTTTATTAATTGGTGCAATATTGATAAATCAATATCTTTTACCCATTATTGATATTTAATGATAAAGAATATTATTCATTAATTAAATATATTATTCAATATATGTATAATTAAATATAAATGAACTACACAGGTTGGGGACTAATTAATTCTAGACCCTTGATTCATCGATAGTTTACTGAGATAAAAGTAGTTGGCTGAATTAGATTGATTCTTACTAAGTTTGTTTTAAACTATCTTAAAGACATATTATAACAGTGAAGGTATCATTTTCCTGAGAAACATGGTGTCCAATATTTATGTATTTACTCTATTAATAATAATGTTATTATTATTATCTCTATGTTTTTCCTTTGTAATTTTCTATGGATTCATTTTCTTTCTCATTTTATTGACTAAATGGAAAATCTGTTCTGTTATTTACTGATCCATATTGATTTTGTCTTGTCTAGTTATATTTAAATGGGATATGTGTTTAGTTATTTATAGTTCAATATTGATTATTCTTTATGAATACATGATATATTCCTCTATAAAAAATATTTTTCTAGCATTTTATCTCACCCTTATAATGATTCCTTTTAGAAGGTTATGAGGATGATATAATTAAATAAGATTTCAAGGGTGTTGTTCATTTCATTTTATTATATATCATATTTTTTTTAAAACCAATTTAATATGGGTATCATGTATGTAAATTTTTTTTTTAAATTACTGTACTTATCGATCCTTACGGATTTTATTCCTTATAATCATGCCAATATAATAGTGTAAGGAACAACCTTTGGTCTTCTTGTGTTAGGGCATTATAGTTGTAATTAGATAATGTTTGTTAGAATCATTGGGAACTAGATTTATGAAAACATATATGAAGGGAAATTACTCCAAGGCAGAATTTAATGATATTTATACAAGAACATCCAAATATTTCAGTTTGATAGTGATTTTGAGGTTTTCCTTGAAATACATCCATGCCTGAATATGAGAAGTGGGTGTGGTTATGGAATATATGTACCTAGGGTTAATAAATTGTAAAAGTGAATATTGGGTTTGACTCGAGAATAACTTAGTAAAAAAATCCTTACTATGCACCTCATTTGACACTCTAAGGGGGATATGATTATGATCATTCACATTTTCTTTAGAAACCATAATGATAGATTTAAAAGTAATAAAGTCCCAGAAGAAACCAAATTTTATAATTATAATATTTAAAATTCATATATGTTTTATTTATGTTATTTGTTATACCCTATTTTTAATTGTAAATTATTATTTAAAAATAAAAATTTTATGATCCAATTCAGTATATTACATTTTTTAGAAATGGAACCTGAAACAAGGAATGCTATTGATACTAGTGAAAATTTTAGATATTTCCCTATTGAAGAAACCAATAAATATGGTATTGGAATTGAAAAAATCATATCTATATTGGGTTATCATAATCAGGTTATAAAAAATAACCTTTCTGAAATGGATAAATATATTCCACAGAAGTAAATCCTATATTGGATTACTTTATGAGATAGAAGCCCAAATCGTTTAAGGGGAATACTTATCACATCATATAAAATCAATAGAATTAGTCTCTAGAGAAGGTATTTATTACCATGGGATATTGTGAAAAGAAAAATGTTACACTTTTAATTTATTATCTCAATGGAGATGATGATAATTATTGGCAATTAATCTAGAATACTAATGATTAAGATAAAATAAAACTAATTGAATGGAATACTTTAAAGTACACATTCAATGAAAAGAATTTACCTTGTGGGAAAAAAAGCTTAGATGAAGATAAAGTTCTATATTTTAATGGTAAAGGGTTATTAATGTTTTTTAGATTGTGAATCTACCTTTACATGGTTATTAAGGTATGCTACAGATTTCATAAGCAACATGGATTGTATGATGGACTATTTTTCGAACATGTTAACTAATGTATTTGAAGAGAAATAGTGTCTCAAACCATTTCAACATATTATGAAATTGTTTTATCTGATATAAAGAAAAAAATAATTCTCCATGTATTATAGATTCAATGGGATGCAAGGTAAGAAGGGAAAAGAATATAAAATAATAGATTAATGGATTAATGGAATGAATTATTTTACCACATGTGATAAATGTGTAAAAAACGACTTTTTTAATGATTAAATGGATTGGGAGTCTATTCTAAGTGTGTAGATAAGGGACACAAGGATAAAAAATGAAAATAGAAAAAAAAAAATTAATATTTAGTGTTTCTTCTGTGAGGAGATATGGAAATATTCCAATTAATTCTCCCAAAAATCAGGATAATATACATAATAAAAATATAAGAGATTAATGTTATGATTATTCTATTAATAAAGATGTAGTATAATGATTAATTTTATCCTATATTTGTATCTATTATTAATTTTTAAAGAGTATTTTACCAATGATATTATTATTTTAAGTATTATGGAATGCATGAGGACTATATTTTACTATTTTTCAACAAGGATTTAAAATATTATGTTAATTGGTAACAGTAAAAAAGAAAAGTGATTCAGTAGAAAATTAAACTTTTGGAAAACACATGGTTTAGGGAAAGAAAATTTTCAATATGTTCCAAATATTGGGATAATGAATTTTTGATGAATATATGATTGATATGGATAATTTAAATTTGATGGTACTGAATACCATGAAACTAATTAATTATTTGTTTAGAAAGTGGTTTATACTATCATTGATGGGGTTTGTAGATGCTTTCGGATGTAAGGAATATGTCCAATAACCTATGATTTATGTAAGATATAAGGAATATTTCATGTTTTCAATAACTAATTTTTAATTTTCATTATTTCTAAGTTTCAAGAGAATACATGATGAAGGTATTAATATGTTAGAAATTTGATAAATAAGATATTATTCATATTGATTTAAGGCTAATGATAAGTTAATTTTTTGATATTCATTGTCATTCCATCTAATTTTTTGGGTCATAATCTTTTGAAAAAATGGTTTAAGTTGATCTTTGGATGAGGTTTTATAGATTATTCTATTACATAACAATATAATAAAACATGTTCTTAGAAATAAAATAGAAATATTTCAAGGAACAATCAAAGGATAATATTGTGTTTAGATAATCATATATTTATATATATTATTAGAGAATGAAATTGATCCTCAACTCTTGAAAAAATGGTCTTCAAAAAAAGTTTTCCTAATATCATCATTTTTAGGATATCAATTACCTTTTAAATATCTATGGTTTAAAGATTTTTTGTCATCAAATTTGAGCTGAACATGTTCTCTATCACTCTCCGTTATAATTTAATAGTTACATTTTTCATCCTTGTCCATGAAATCAATAATGTTCTCCTATTCGAAATCCTAGTTTTGAGGTGACCATCGCATTTCTGTTTCACTATTATTGTGAATATGTATTGTTAAACCTAATTAGGATATTGGTTTTTCAAAATCAATTTTTTTCAAATATAAAACCCTCAATTACCATGATCAAGTTTAAATTTTGAAGATGCAATTAATTTAAGGTGTGGATAATGAATACAATGACTCGTCCTAGTGGGGCCCACACCACGACTCCCCATGATCACCACCAATAGGCCAGGGGATGGTGACTAGCACCGAGTAGGCATATTACTTACATGGGAGACATTTACTATGTACCTATACACACACACACAGATATCCAACCCCATAAATGATATAATGCAAAAACCACTATGGAACAAAATGCATGAATACAACTAAACCCAACCAAACAGAGTACTACTGAAGTAATGTATTGAAAGTAAACTCGGCCAGAATATAAGCACACCAAAAAACAAGATTCTTCAAACTACAAAGTCCAACCTATAATCCCAAATAGGTACTAGGACTGTTGCTCATAGCTGTAGGAACACCTCAGCCTATTGGGAACTCAGAAAGCCCCGCCCTACCCTGGTTTGCCCTGAACTCTATCAAAAGGATGCTCATCTGCACAAGACTCAACACATGTGGAAAAAGCTCGTGCAGCGGTGAGTATAACAATACCCAGTAAAAGACCCCAAAAACCAAAAAGTAATGAAAAAAGGAAAGGTACAGTTATCTATACACTGCATATGTCTATTGAACATATAATAAGAGAAACATAATCTAGACATATTCAAATCCTAGACCCCTAGTCTAGCGACTAGTCACACAACCGCATACCCACACTAGATATTCCCTTCTATGATTCCATAAAGTACTCATCTAGGATAACTCACTTTATGAGTCCGATAGCTCTAATGTCATCTATCCGAGAAGTACTATTATTCGGTAAGAGACATGAGATATAGATACACTCATTCTAGGAGAACACACTCCCGAGTGGGGAAAGATCACGATACACAGATGAGGATCACTGTCAGGGCCTTGGAGGATACCACGACTCATTCGGATTCACATACTAGGTAGAGGATAAGAGACCTGTGTAAATAGTCATGTTGATACCTAAATCTAACTAGGATCAAGGATGGATATAGGATCTCGCTCTAGGCCTCTCGAAGGGATACCAAAATCTGTCTCAGAATTTTAGGCTGAAGAGATCATATTCCTGTAGAAGGAAATGATACCTGAACATCAGGTAAATGACAAAAAGGTGCACTAACCCAAACGAAACATGTACAAGATATGGAAAACATGGATATCAAGCCATTTACTAAGTAGTACACGATGTTTAAAAGTGACACACACTATATCTTTTGACCCCATGTACTGCCCGTGTACAACGACCTATGTCGTAAGGCTTGTCATATAGAAGAAGGTATACACAGCTTGCAAGAGAGTGACACACTATGGTCCTCTATCTGGGTAGGACTTCATGTACATTGGCCATGTTCCTGTACACAGATTCCACCCCTGTTTTACAACCCATGTATCTAGTACACTCAGTAACCCATGCAGTAGGCTAGGATTGGTCGTGTTGTGGAGTACACGGCCTTGTATTCCACCCCATGTCCGTGTATCCCCCTGGATACATGCAAAGTCCCATGTATCCACCTTGGCCATGACATGTAGGGTCTACACACCTTGTTCTTCAGATAACATGTTGTGTCATCACTTCGTGCATCATAGAGACCTAGCCACCGCTGAGCTGGTTTAACATGGAATCTCTTTCAGAATACACGACGTGTTCTTTGAAAATTTTCTAAAACCACCAGTTCCTTATTCCGTGCCTCCGTTTATCCTCTTATTTCTATTCCGGTGATCTGATCATCCCAAAACTAAAGGGTTGAGGTATCTCGATCATCAAGACGCTTATTCCATCGGTTTTGGGCCTCCGATCATCCCCAAAAATGTGTTCTGGTCTACCCTTATGAAGAACTCTCGAAGAACAAGAACTCCCTGTACGTTTTGATTCATCTACCTCCATCACCGTTGCACCTCTTCTAGGTCTTCATGATGTGAGTTCTCCAATTTGGGATCATTTTGTACTGAAATGGATGCGCAACAATATGTTGTTCATAACCCCATGAAGAATGCGAAGGACAGAAGCTTAAAAGGGAGGAAGAAAAACAATAAACAAAATAGGAACACACCTCTTCCATAATTTGTCGCAACGTCGATACGCTCTCAATAATATGTTTAATTGGGGAATCAAAATTAAAAACTAAGATCATCATAAAATCAATTCCCGAATCCAAACCCCAAAGGAATAAGAAATTGACACCCTCCAACAAGAATTCCCGATCTGTGGATCACCTTGTTTGTGGGATGAATCTCATTAATCATTTAATACAAGAATGAGAAAGAGAAGAATCAAAATAAAAAACCCATTCCTTGATTTGGTGGAAGAATGATCATCACATCATGTTCGTTGGTGGGGTTCTTCAAATCCGAGATGCCTTAATCGATCGAATTTTTTTCGTCCGCTAATGAGTTATCCTCAAAATATCTAAGAGGCTCTTTCTCAATTCATAGGGTTATGAGGCTAACCCTTTGAACTATATATATACAGTTATTTGAATGTGATGAATTTGGTCACTACACAAAATGGAAACATTTAAATAAAATAAATTATTAATTTATTTTATTTCCATTAAACCGTCCAAAAACTAAATCTTGCAGCTAACCCACACTAGTTGATCTTAGGCCCTGCATAAGATAAAGTTGTTGCGATGAATGCAATGGTACCTTCATATTTTTGATCTGGGAACCCATTTAAAAGTTATTCCACTTTTTCATGAAAACTTCTTACACGTGCCATTTAAAATTTTAATTTATTTCAAACATTTATTCCGGGCACTCTGGGCCTCAGAACCCCATGTGGTCAAAAGGACTATTCTCAAAATAATTCCCTATAAAATTTAAATATAATACATGGAAAATTGGAGATATTACATTCTCCCCACCTTTGGGATTTGTGTCCCCAAAAACCCAAAAAAGGCTACTCCAAAAAATGTGGGTACTTGGCAGCGATGTGAGTCTCCCACTCCCACATGCTCTCATGAAGATTCCCGTGTTTCCACCTAATGTGCACCTATTGAATTGATTTCCCATGAAGGATAATTTCCCGCCGATCCTTGATCCCCACCGGGTACATAGTAAAGGTCACTCCCTCCTTGATGTCCAGCTCTCCCTAGTCGATGACATGCAATGGGTCATGCACATACCTCCTTTACTATGACATGTGGAAGACAACATGTACCTGGTGCAAAGGCAGTGGTATTGCTAGGCAGTAAGCCACATCGACATCTTTGCAAAGTATCTGAAAAGGATTGATGAGACTTAGAGATAACATAATACCTTATCCAAATCTCTATAACCCTCGTTGAGGTGAGACCCGAAGGAAGACATGGTCTCCCACATCGAACTCTAGAGGTCTTCGTCATCTATCATCATAATAATTTTTCCGGATTCATGCAGATTTCATCCAGTTCAGGATGATCTGCCCCTTCTCAGTGGTAGCTCACACCAACTCTAGACCCATGAGTGATGACTCTTCGAGGTCGGTCCAGTAATGCAGTGACCCGAAGGGTCTCCCATAAAACACCTCTAATGGTTCCATAAAAATGGTGGAGTGGTAGCTATTGTAGTAAGATAACCTCATCAGTGGTAGGTGGTCCTCCAAACTATGACAGAAGTCCAAGATACAGTCTCACAACATATCCTTCAGAACATAAATGTTCCTCTTAGTCTGACCATCTGTCTAGGGGTGGAATTCTATGCTCAAGTATAGATGAGTTCCAAAAGCATCCTACAATCCCTTACAAAATCAGGATGTGAAGTAGGAATCTCGATTAGGGAATATTGTAAAAGGGATGCCATGAAGTCGAACTATCTTCAGAAAGTATAGGCATCCCAAACTATCTATGGAACTCTTCTCCCTGATGTCTATAAAGTGGGTCGACTTGGTGATTTGGTCAACGATCATCTAGATGGAATCATGCCCCTAGGATGTCTATGGTAAGCCCATCATGAAGTCTATAGATATTCCATCCCACTTCCACTCTGGAACATCCATGGGGTGAGATAATCCTGTTAGTTCCTGGTACTCAGCATTCACCTGAAGCCACTTAAGGCATCGAGAAACGAACTATGCTACTACCTTCCTTATGCCTGACCACCAGAATTGTTGTCAGATATCCTGGTACATCTTCGCCACTACATGATATACCACCAAGGGGGATGTGTGAATCTCCATCAGGACCTCCTCCCGCAAGTCCACTAGTACAATATTGAATTCTATAAAAATAACTACGTGCTCCCCACCCTACGAATATCCATCAAGGGTATGACCTGAGGATAACTGAGCACGTAAAGCCTCACAGTTCACTTCCCCAAGTTGTCCTTCCCTAAGTCGTTGTAAGAGTGGAGGGGTGACAACCATCGAATAAAGGTAAGTTTCATCTTCTCTGTCTATAAAGGATAACTATATTGAGGCCAACTATTTTATTGCCTCACTCAGCAGTTGTGAACTCGATCTCCTGCTAAGAGCTTCTTCCACATTGTTCCCCTTCCCACGATTATAGATGATCTCAAAATCATAGTCCTGGAGGAACTATAGCCAATTCCTCTATCTTAGAATTAGATCCTTCTGTGAAAAGATGTACTTGAGGCTCTTCTGGTCAGAATAGACGATGAACTGATCTTCCATAAGGTAGTGTCTCCACATCTTCATCTAAAAGAATACCACTACCAACTCGAGATCATGGGTCACATAGTTTTTCTCATGTTTCCTATGCTGGTGCGAACTATAAGCAATCAATTACAACTAGTGCATCAAGAAAAAACTAGGCTCGGTCCCAGCTGCATCGTAGAAAACTACATACTAGATACCCACCTCCGGTAATCTCAAAATCAGGGCACTCGTCAAAATCTCCCTCAACTGCTCTAAAGCCTGGTTAGACTTATCCATCCACATGAATGGTTGCCCATTCCTGGTCAAGGTTGTCCTCGATGCTGATATTTGGGAGAAATCTTGAATGAATCTCTGGTAATATATTGACAACCCATGGAAGCTCTGCACCTCTATCATGCTCTATGATGGCTCTCATGCTAACATTGTCTCCACCTTGCCAGGGACCATAGCAACCTCATATACTGAGATGACATGTCCGAAAAAGTAGACCACCTGAATCTAGAACTAGAACATCAAGAGATTCCCCTAAATCTGGGTCTTTTAGAGTATGTCTAGAACCATCCTCAGGTGTCTCACGTACTCCTCCTCTAATTCCAAGTACCCAAGGATGTCGTTGATGAAGACCAATATTGTTAGGTTTCCAGGGCTCACAGCGGAAGCTCATGGGCCTGGGATTTTAAATTTTCATCGGTGGGATGACGAAACTTGTCGTCGCTGACGATCCGATCCTCGGAGAGGTCCGAGGATCTCGTGTAAATTTTGAGAAAAAAACATAAATAGAAAACTTACCCATTTCAGATCTGAAGCGGTTGTCGACTGAATCTTGTCATCGGTGATCGTTGCATGAAGGATCCATATCAGGATCCCTCTAGATCATCCAAATGCTCTTCAAAAATCCTCTAGAACGCCGATCGTCGAACTCTAGGTGCTAGCGCGGAGATGCAATGATATATTCGATATCCTGACGATCACCGCATCGTCGATCTTATGATGTGTGAGAAGAAACTCGATCTGATCACGGATCGACAACTTCTCTTTCTAGAGAGCATGAGGAGAGAGGAGCTCTGTCCAAAAAGATATGAATAGTTTTTGTGGTTGAGACCCTCTCCTTTATTTATAGTTGATGGTTGAAATTACCCGGTTGGGTTCCCCGGCCCCCGTTAATTCCGCGTCCACTAAATAAATAACTATTACGACTTAAAACTGTGTTAATATTATTTATTTATTTTATCACATACATCTAATATATATGAAATATATTACGTGATAAAATCTGAGCCATTTAACTCGACTCGATGTCCTGCTTAATATTAAACGAACATTGAATAATAAAATAATATTCATTCGATTAATATTTTCTCATATTTACTAAACTCATAAATACATTAAATAAATTCAATCCCAAATATTCATAACTTGAATATTAATGAATTTAATTAATTCTATTGGTGATCGACAACATGGAAAACGCTCGGACGTCATGGTGGGGCCCACTATGTCCATATTCCTATTCAACTGAATAGGTGCAGATTCTTGAATATGTTGTTGTGTGTGACCTCCTAGGCCCTTATCTAAATAATAGTGAATAAAATCCACAGACCAAGAGCAGGGTCTAGCAACCCGTCATGGACCCTAAAGAGATAAGGATAGTCATTGCAACGACTACCAACCTACGAACATTGACTGTGTACTATAGTCTCTTTGTCATTAAATATCTCATAAAGAAAGATGAAATCTTGTGTCATCGTCCTTATCCTGATTTATTATTTGTTGATCTAACCGGATGGATTTGCCTTTCTACTACTTTGGACAAAGACTTATGAAGGAAGCACCATCCTGATCAACCAGGCCTGAGATATACAACTTCCTAAACATGGAAGCGACAAATTCTTTCTTGACCATTCAACCAACGTCATGCCACCAACGACGCACCCAACACAAACTACCACTTCACGACATTACTAACATGGTTTTCGCCTTGCATAAAAGTACGTAATTAAATGATATACATTGGTAATGGTCTCAAGTCTGGAGACCCAAAACATGTAGTGTTCCTATTGACAGGTCTGTCCTCATGATCTTACTACCATAGATCACCAAGTGTGAACTTCATGAGAAGAAGTCTCAATGCTTATGAGCCCCCATCACCTGATAGTTCAACATATATTGTGTCCAGTCAGTAAGATGTATCTAGACTATAGAACATATATTTAAGACCAATGTCATTGTATCTTGAGGTTCTCATTATAGCCTGGGATCTGCTACAACCTCTCGACATGACAATTAACCTTTCGACAATACCATTATCATAGTGGACACAGAAAAGTCTGCACTATAATGGTAAGAAGTCATCATTCATATATAACTATACATATGATACATTAATCAAATTTACTATATAGTTGGGTCTAGGGCACCCACTATTTCAACACTCCCACTTTCACTAGATCCAACTTTCAAACTAATCTTGACAGATACTCACAAGATAAATACCATGCTCTTGCTGAGTAATGGCTTTAACTGCTGGACCTGCCACGTTTTCTCCGTGTGGCATATCTTCTATATGTGACCTCATATACAGGAGTAAAGCTTCTCAAGATAAGGTATCACTAAGTATATTAGTTTTATCTGTTGTCATAACTTTACAACTTAGCTAGTAAGAATATCATAGTTCTTATTATGATAATACTTTTCTCACTAGGTGAAAATCCAAGAACTAGGACAAATCATTGCGATTTATAACTGATTCTTAGCTGATTTAGAAGCTTCAACTTACTCGGTATTTGTAGGTATGGCTACCACAAGCTTTTATGTGCTTGACTCTCTCATCTCCTTTGACTAACTACGATACTAGATCAAATTGATCTAAGGATTACTAGTTTGTGTCCCACCAAAACTAGTGTACCTTCCTCTCCATATTCTAGGTACATATCATTTGTACTTTCCGAAGTACAAAATGATAGTTCTGACTGCATCACTTGCAGTGCTCCTGGAAATAATTGATATCTTCCTATAAAAATTATATCATGGCAGTATAAATTATTGTACATATTATAGAATATGTGATTGATCTATCACTAAAGCATATGGTATCAATTCACAACATTAATCTCTACACATGCTCCGAACATGTTAACCTGGAGAGATTAAGCCATGTGACATAGGCAACAATTCTGAACATGAATTGTTCCAACTTGTATTTATTAATACAATGTCACTATATCTAGAATTGACTAAGACCAAGAAACCTTTGGATATTCCATAGTTTATCCTATTCCCTAGAACTTAGGTTGCTACTTGAAGTCAATAATTAGATAATTTCTTTTAACATGATCTTATCTAACTATAAGATCAAAATTTGTTTTCCATATGTTTCCGAACATATTTGACTTGAAATAACATTGGTGATCTCACTAACCTTTGGTAGACACAAGGTAAAGATTCATTTATAAAGAATTCTATAAGATCTTATTGCTTAATTTAATCTAGAATTGGATTTTAGTAACTTTCAACACTTATTGGCATTATTCGATGTAATTATCTTTTTCTGGTTGTGTTGTATAGACAGCTTCCACAAAAAATGATCTTGACATCCAATGACCAATAAAAAGATCTTCAAAGATTAGCTATGATAAGTTAAATTCTAATAGATTTAGGCATACTAACTTCGTATAACCAATCTAGCATTGTTGGTACCATACTTGTACCATCCATGTATCATTAAATTTGAATACCCACCACAGTATTCAATTCATAAGCCCCTTTGCAATTTGATACATGGAATCCATTATTGAATTTTAGTTGATCTTGTCAATCTTACCTCATTTCCATATACTGCTTACTTGTAGGATTTATTATTCTCAATATATCACTGACCGCGGTGAATATAAAACCATCACCATGGTTTCATAATTACTATGCAGTATGTTTCTCAGGAACATTACTATTCCAAATATACTTGTGGAACTTGTTCCTTATGCCAACTATTTGTGCACCTCGAGCATTGACTAAGTCCAAGCCAATTCATCTCCCACTATCTCTAAATAGAGATGTGAACCCTTGTATATAAATTTAGTCTAAAACTTGACTACATCTTTTCTATCTTAGGTATTTAAGTAATATCTTAAGAAAATGTTTGGATAATTACCTTATATGCACAATGTGTTTAACTTTATGCATGTTTGTTTAAATACTAACAAACTCTTTTCATCTAAACACATCCTATAACATAATGGGTTTTCTATCATACTATGACTCCTATGATATACATTTGTCATTTTAGTTGGCATATTGGTTATGGGTTTAAGTTGTTATTTGAGAAGCACATCATGAAATATAATGGAAGTTTATACAGGTTGTTACATTGATACAACTTACATCATAAATTAGATATATAACATATGCATTTAGGAATGTCTCCACACTACATGTTTGTTGACCAATGTTAATATATAAGACATGTCATCGATTCTTCTTATTAACATCAATAAGGTGATGTAGATAAGGTAACATGCATTTAGGAATTACTCCACACTACATTATCATGATCGATGATCTCTTAGTCAAGATATTCTTCGGCCTACCGATCTGAAGAAAATCATATCTTCTGACCAAACTTATAATTCACTATTCTTTAATTACTTAAAGGAAACTTATGAAGTATCTTTATCTCTTTCTTTCCTTAGAATAGTTCACACTGTCTTGTTGAACTAACCTCAAAAATAATTGCGGCATAACTTTATTTCTAAAGGTTTCTTTGTATAAACTAAGTGTGTCAATA
This sequence comes from Viscum album, assembly GCA_963277665.1. Classification (NCBI taxonomy): domain Eukaryota; kingdom Viridiplantae; phylum Streptophyta; class Magnoliopsida; order Santalales; family Viscaceae; genus Viscum; species Viscum album. The sequence goes on from OY728147.1 coordinate 1,828,326,205, forward strand.
ATATCATAAGTGTTTAGCTGTGTTGAGCTTTAATACCATACTGGGTATATAGTTGACATCCTCTTTTAGTTTTACTTGACAAAGAATCACATTTCCACAACTGGGCAGGTCTTAAATTTTATATTCATCATGTATTTCCATTGATTCAAATAGTAGTAAAATATTTGTTGAGTATGTTACCACAAACAACATTCATACCAAAACATGGAATATTGTATCATCATGTCCAAATGGGCACATGAGATAATTGTTTTTGTTATACTCCACAACTTGTACAATTTGAATCAATCACTTGGAAATTAGAAGTTATGTGTTTCTTACCAGTGACTTAGAAATCACCCTTTCTCAGCTACTTGGAGAAGACACTTTACTTATAGTAATGTTTCTTTACTTGATTGGTTACTGTATTTCATGAAATATATGTGAAAAGCATATTGTATTTTAATACCCAATAAGTATGTGAGATAACAATAATTTTATTTGATGAATATTAACTGAACAATAAGTGGGTACTTTCTTCTAGTATTTAAGTTTTTAAACTTCCATGAATTCATTTCATTATGTGATGCAAATAACCTCCTGTTAAATAACCAACCACTTTTCATTGAAGGACATGACGAAAGTGTCTTTGGCGTAACTTGGCATTAACCTTTTTTACCTTTTCATTCAATGTATTCTCCATAAGAATAAATTATGGAATTATCTCCAATATTCTTATTACTTGGAGAATATTTATCTTAAATATAATTAAGCGCTTACTCTATGACGTTCATTTGTACCTTTAAATGAAAATAGAGTAATTTGGTGTAAAAGGTATAATAATGGGATGTCATGAAAGATTGTGAACCGTCTTTCACTTTACACAAACCGAGTGCTACCATCACATTCAAATATTGCTTCACTTTCTCCTCGAAGGGATCTTGGATATGAGACTTCATGTGATCATCATCCATGTCTTGATGAAGCGACCACAACTAACATCAGAATTTGATGATATAATAATGAAAGAACCATCATATTCTTTATTCATGAGTCTCCTGAAAGAAATTTTACACCCTCGCTTCCTAAGGTGGCTTAACAGGTTGGGACACAAGCACCTTGAATTTGCATTGTAGTATTAATGTGAACAAGAGCCTATACTACATTTACGAAATTCATGATTATTTTAGAAATTAACTTTTTCTAATATTTATCATAGTTTTATTGTGGTATTTCTTACCACTATCTACAAATATACTTTAGCAGATTTTAATTTTACGTGATTACCTAATCGGACATTACTGATTATTTAATCATTAAATGTCTCCAACTATTTGTTTTGAATTATAGGAACCCTCTATACTAAAATTGGATTACTCTTGAGTGTTTTAGTGGAATGTATCGCTAAACCTCCCTCATAGTCTACAAGATATGGCTACTCCACTACTCATAGGGTCCAAGGTAGGCTTTTGGCTGGCCAACTGCATTAACTTGTGGTTCATTGATCTGTTGAGTGAAGTCCCAGCTTCAAAATTCATTTAATGATTTACTCATCACTTACCTCTAAAATTACAACAAACTAGCTAAGTATATATATTTGCGGCAATTTTAGTTAAGTCGACCCACCACACAAATAATAACTCCCGGTAGTAAGAGGCACCCTCACCTGAGGCATGAACCAGAACCTCGAACACCTGGTTTTGTTCAAAATTGAATGATGGAAGGCTGTTTGTGACTTAATATTTTATTTGAGGGTTGTATTGGTTTTCTCTCAATGAATGTAATCCATTTCTGATAATCTTTTTCATTTACGTTGTCGCGCCCACAACTAAACATCAATAGAAATCAAACATCGCTTATTTATAAATTTTATTATATAGCATTTTATGTATTTTCCCTCTGTTCTAAAATGAATAAAATAATAAATAAACGCATAAAGGAAAACTACAACCTAACTGGTCTTGTTCATCTAAACGACCTAAGGGGCATCATACCTGTGTTGAAACTTGACACTAGATGCATCTCAACCCATGTTGTATGTCTGCTTCTCATCTGGTGCATTGTCTCATCTTGGCGGAGTCCAAGTTACAACTTGGAGTACCGCCTCATCTTAGCGGGGCCCACGTCACGTCTTTGCATCTTCTCCATCCGTGGTACAAGAATACTCACGCATAGGCGAGGGGGACTGGGGTATAAATGTACATCAAATTAATTGGACACACAGGTCCTTATACATTTTAATCAAAAAATATACAATGCACTGACCGTCTTTAAATTAATTTATAGGCATTACACACATTTAAATAATAAATTAAAAATAATAATTAAATGCATACATACAAAGGTCGATGTTCAAGACCAGACAACGGGTAATTTAAAGTGCAATAAAATAAATATGCATTAATTATGTACGAGGGTTTATTTATTTAAATTAAATGAATTAATAAATTCCAATAATTTAATTAATCATGTTTCCTCTACTTAATTTAATTTTAATGAAAAAATTAAATTAATTGAACATAATTCAACTTAATTATTAAAATGTATTAATTTTATCTAGGTATTAAAATTATTAACCAAAATTAATTTTAATGAATTTAATTTAAAAACTAAAATTAAATTAATTAAATTAATTAATCTTGATTAATTATAAAGTGTTTGAACCCCAAAAATTCCATCGCATGACTTTTGTGGGTCTGGCCAAACCCGCTTAGGGCCATTCCATGGCTGAAAAGGGCCAGGCCGATCCACCCAAACCAGTTTTGGGTTGGGCAGGTCCGCTTGGACTGCTTCGGAGTTAGATTTTTGTCATGCTGAAATACATGCAGACAAAATTAATACCTCCCGGTTCTTGACTGAGGGCAATGGTAAGACACGGAGCTCAGCAGATAAGGGAGATGGGTGGCCGGTGCGGCCGCCGCCACCACTGTCCGGTGAAATGGAGGCTGGAGGTGCAGGCTGGGGTCCAGGTCGAGCCTGCAAGGGAGGGGCGACCTCTACAGGTGGCTGTTCAAGATGGTAGTGGCATGCAGATCTTGGTGCGGTGCCTTCAGGGATGTGCGGCGCCACGGCTAGCAGAGGCAGGGGTTGACTGGGAGAGTCTGGTTATTGCACGATGTGTGGAGGCCAGCGCGCATGGAAGGCCGCTGCGGCAGCGTCCAGGAAGGGTGGACACCAGGGGGCGGCACCGGCTATTGCGAAGGCGGAGAGGGGAAGAAGGGTGCGCCGTCCTGGTGTGTTCCGAAGAAGGAGCATGCGACATGCTCTTTTGCTGCTCCCTGGTGCGGCGCAAGGATGTCCCTACGCACGCTGCAGTGCGTCACGCAGGGAGGGAGAGGGGTCTGATCAGACCCCTGCTGGTGGCACCGTGGAGGATGAAGACGGCGAGATGGGGAGGGGGCTCGACTTGCTACGGAGGCAGAGGATGGTGCTATCTCAGAGGTCCTCCACGGCAGACGACGGTTTGGTGTGGGCAGGGCATCGTGCCGGTGCGGTGTCCCAACGGCGGGGAGGAGGGAGGGGGTCCGCTCGGACCCCCTTCAGGTTTTTTTTGCTCTGCTGATTCAGGGCTCTAGCCCCCTTTTTTATTTTATTTTTTATCACTTTAATACTTATTTTAAAGTATTTTCTTTTCCCCTTTATTTTATTGAGTCAAGTACTCCATTATTATTTCTAAAGGATAAATATAGCCTTTTAAAATAAATAATAATATAATTATTATAATTAAATAATAATTTATTATTATTACATTATTATAATTATAAAATAATTATCATTATAATAATAAAATTATTGTGAAAATTATATTATTTATAAAATATAATTTCCACAATAAATTTTATTTCGAATGAACCGATTGAATTTTAATTGGTTCAACAAGATGAAATAAAATTAGAACTCGAGATCAATCCACGAATTAGATCCAATCGGAAAATTTAAACTGACCATAACTTGGTCATTCAGCATCGGATCACCGCGCGGTTTGAACCATTGGGACCATATTTGAACGCTCAACTTAATTTTATGCAAATTAACATTATTTGGCTCGGAAAATTTACGCGATATCTCTGATACCACTATTAGGTTTCTGGGGCCCGCAGCGGAAGCTGGGGGATGAGGATTTTAAATTTTTGTCGGCAGGATGATGAAACTTGTCGTCGCCAACGATCTGAGCCTCGAAGAGGTCCTAGGATATCGCGTAAATTGTAAGGAGAACAAACATAAACTGAAAACTTACCCGTTTCAGATCCGAAGTGGTTGTCCACATCAACTTGTCACCGACGATTATTGCATGAAGGATCCATAGCAGTATCCCTCTAGATCGTCCACACGCACTTTAGAAATCCTCTTGAACGCCGATCGTCGAACTCCGGGTGCTAGAGCGGCGATCCAACGATATATTCTACGTCCCGACGATCACCACATCGTCGATCTTACTATGCATGAGAAGAAACTCAATCCGAGCACAGATCGATAGCTTCTCTCTCTAGAGTGATGGATGAGAGAAGAAATCTATCCAAAATGATATGAATAGTTGTTGTGCTGGAGCCCCTCTCCTTTATTTATAGTGGATTGTGGAAATTACCCGGTTGAGTTCCCCGTCCCTCGTTAATTCTACGTCCACTAAATAAATAACTATGATGACTTAAAACTGCGTCAATATTATTTATTTATTTTATCAGATACATGTAATATATATGAAATATAATACGTGATAAAATCCAAGCCATTTAACTGAACTCACTATCTCGCTTAATATTAAAATATCCTTGAATATTAAAATAATATTCCTTCGATTAATATTTTCTTGTATTTACTGAACTGAAAAATACTTTAAATAAATTCAGCCCCAAATATTCGTAACTTGAATATTAATGAATTTATTTAATTCTTTTGGTGATCGAAAACATGGACAATGCTCGGACCCCGTGGAAGGGCCCACTCTGTCCATATACCTATTCAACTGAATAGGTGTAGATTCTTGAATATGTTATTGTGTGTGACCCTCTAGGCCATTATCTCAATAGTAGTGAATAAAATCCACCGAACAAGAGTGGGGTCTAGCAACCCGTCATGGCCCCTAAAGAGATATGATAGTCATTGCAACGACTACCAACCTACGAACACTGAATGTTTACTATAGTCTCTTTGTCATTAAATATCTCATAAAGCAGGACACACTCTTGTGTCATCATCCTTATCTTGCTTTATTATTTTTTTATCAAACCAGATGGATTTTCGTTTCTACTGCTTTGGCCAAAGACTTATGAAGGTGACACCATCCTGATCAACCAGGCCTGAGATATAAAACTTCCTAAACATGGAAGTGAAAAATTATTTCTTGACCATTCATCCAATGTCATACCACCAACGACGCACCCAACACAAACTACCTCGCCACGACTTTACTGCCATGGTTTTCACCTTATATCAAAGTATGTAATTAAATGATATATATTGGTAATGGTATTATGTCAGGAGACCAATACACATGTCCGTAGATAGCAACAACCAATGAAACCAAAAACATGTCGAGTTCCTATTGACGGGTCTGTCCTCATGATCCCACTAACTGAGATCGCTAAGTGCGAACTTCATGGGAAGAGGTCTCAATACTTATGACCCCCCATCACCTAATAGTCAAACATCTACTATGTCCAGTCAGTAAGATATATCTAGACTATATAACATATATTTAAGATCAATGTCAATGTATCTCGAGGTTCTCATTATAGATTGGGATGTTCTATAACCTCTCGACATGACAATTAACCTTTGGACAATACCATTATCGTAGTGGATGAAAAAAAGTCTGAAATATAATGGTAAGAAATCATCATTCATATATAACTATACACATGATACGGTAATCAAAAGTACTACATAGTTAGGTCTAGGGCACCCACTATTTCAACAAATATGAACCGGTCTATATATGGCTGGAATAGCCCATTCATAAGTCCCATGAACACTGCGGGGGTGTTCGTCATGCCAAAAAGGAATAACCAATTACTCATAGTGACTATAGTGTCATCTGAAAGCTGTCATAGGTATATCCTCATCCCATACTCATAACTGGTGGTAACCTGACTAAAGGACGACCTTCAAGAAACACAATGCCCCTCTCAGCTGATCGAAGAGGTCATTGATCCTCAATAGTTTATACTTGTTCTTCACTATCACCTGGTTCAGAAGCTAATAATACACGCACAACATCGAACTCCCATATGACTTCTTGGAAAACAATATTGGGGTCGCCTATGGTTAACCACTGAGTCTCACCAAGACATTTATCTGTAAGTCCTCCAACTGCACCCTCAGCTCACAAAGATCTATAGGAGCCATGTGATATACGGGTAATGAAATTGGTGTTGTCTGAGGGTGTAAGTCAATGCAGAAGATGATCTTCGGGTGAGGAGGTAGTCTAAGAACATCTTCAGGAAAGACTTCCTCGTACTCCACCACTACTATTGGAAACTATTTGTTCACAAAATCTACTTCTCCGAGGGAAATTCTATCCAAATCATGAGTGGTCGATTGCACCTTCCTTTTCATGAGCCCATTCTGTGCTGTCTAAGTCTCCTTTTCACAGACAAAGGAAAACCTCATCCCATCACTACGGGCATACCACACTTTTCACCTAAACCAGTAAATATGGGCATGGATTGAAGATAAACAATCCATATCAAAAATTACATTGAAAGGTCACGACTCTACCACCAAGAGGTTACAAATGAAACTCTCACCTCCATGGGTGAGATCACAATATCTGCAAAGGGGCGTGATCTTCGAGTCTCCTCTCATAGGTGTATCCAAGCATAAGGGTCAAGTCAAAATCTCTACCGAAATCTCAAGTTTTCACACAATACATGTGATAAGAAAGAATTGCTTGAACCTATGTATATAAGTATGGAAAAAAGGTCTAAAAAGAATAGATTGTACCTTGGATCATCCATGGAGTCCCTAGGTCATACACCTCGACATCATCCAACTATCCCCGACCCTATCCCCCAGCTCCCTAAGCCTAGTGCGGACCTCCTGGTGGTCGTGGTGTAAGTATATCGAAGCATTTTCCACCACCTTCATTTCTACCTGCTCCTCCGCCATGTCCGCCACCAGGCATGTCTATCTGCTCCACTCTCTGCCTCTCCCTCAGTGTTCAATCCACCACTTCCCTATTATCAGCTCGATGGGTTAGAAATTCTCTAGCGATATGTCCCCTACCGTCACATGGGTAGCATCCCATCTCCCTAGACTAACTGGATCCATCATGAGAGCCTTTGACTATCGATCCCTTTTCATAGGTCATGCTATAAAATCTCCCACATCCAGATCCCTATGCCTGATGTCAGCTCCCTGCAGCCAAGGTCTCCATACTAGTCTGCCTGCTTCTGACTGTCGTCGGTTGTCTCTACTCTGCCAAGAAGATCTCGATCACCAAGGCCTGCTCGAGCACTCCATAATATGTCTAAATGCATAGTGGCACGACACTATCTTGGATGTCCCATCATAAAACTCTATTAAATGTCCGAGATCTGATGTTCTGAACTCTAATAATATCCATCGAGTACCTAGCGAGGTTGGTGAACCTCGATGAATTGTGATCCACCGTCAAACAACCCTTCTGGAGTTGAAGAAGCTCCTGGATATGCAATTTTCTCAGCGTAACCGGTGATAAATCCTTCACAAAGAGTCACTCAAACTCCTTACATGAAAGAGTCTCCCCATCGTGAGTCTGTGTGGTGAGAATCTACCATCGTCCTTCTGAACCCTGAAGAAGGCTCTCTCCATGGATCACCATCTTTTCTACCGATGTCCTCACGAGACAGAAAACTCTGGCCACCACCTCAAGCCAGTCTTCAGCTACCTGAGGGTTGGGATTAACTCAGAACCTTAGGGGTCTCTATCTCTGGAACTCATGGAGGGTGCTCGGCCTGCGCCCCTCATCTGTAGATACTGTAGGTACCACGAGCTTCTCCACTGGTAGTGGTATAGAAGGTGCACCACATAGAGGCAACGCCTGGGGAACAAGTCCATGTAATGAAGCCTCATCACTGAGGGGGTCATCCTCGTGATCACACTGCTGAATCCTAGTGGGTATGCATTGCAGAGGCATCCTCTGAGGAAACAAGATGTACCATGTTCAAAGAGTAAATTTGGATATCTGACACAAAGGAAATAGAAAAAACTACCCATTTATGTATTATTCATGTACCAATATCTTATTTCCATGCAACTACTGTTTTCATATACCGAGTCAAAAAGAAGGTTATCAAATTCTAAGTGTATGGATACATTAGCCACCCGCACCAACACTGGAGTCTCTAGCCTAAAAGATAAGCTCAAAACTCTTAACATTGTTACCCAAAACAAATCTCAAATAACCTCTGGTTCTAAGGTAGAACCGACAACCTCTGATAACACTATGTCATGACCCATCCCAGTGGGGCCCACGCCGCGACCCCCAATCCCTCCTCCAATAGGCCAGGGGATGGTGACTATCACAGAGTAGGCATATTACTAACATGGTAGGAATTTCATAAGTACCTGTACACACACACACATCTCCAACCCTACAAATACTATCATGAAAAAACCATTAAGGAACAAAATGCATGAATAAAACTAAACCCAACAAAAAAGAGTATAAAGGATGTAAAGTACTGAAAGTAAACTAGTCCAGAATAAATGCCCACCCAAATCAAGAGACTGCAAACTAGAAATTCCAACCTATAAGAACAAAGAGGTAATGTGATTGTGGATCATAATTTTAGGAACACCTTATAATGAGGGGAAATTAGAAATCCCATTCCAACCCCGGTCAGCCCTGGAATCCTTAAAAAGGCTTCTCTTATGCACAAGATAAGAAACGCGCAGGAAAATCCCGTACAGGGGTGACTATAACAACACTTAGTAGAGGACCCCAAAAACCACAAAGCAATTCACAAAATAAAGGTACAGTCACCCATACAGAGTATTTGTGTACTAAAAATATAATTAGAGAAACACAATCTAGATATTCTTAAATACTAGAACTGTAATCCAGAGATAAGTGACACAAACACATAAACACTCTAGGAATTCCGTTCAAAGATTCAAAAAATCACTCATCCAAGAGAACTCACTCCAGGAGTATGATATCTCTGATGTCATCCGTCTGAGAAGTTCTATTCCTTGGGAAAATCCATGAGATAAGAATACACTCATTCTAGGAGAACTCACTCATATGTGGTTAAAGATCATAATGCACAAATGAGGATCACGGCCAGGGCCTTGGCAGATACCGCCACTCATCTAGATTCACCTACTAGGTAGAGTATCATCACATAGTGGAAATAGTCACATCGATACCTGACTCAACCTAGGGTCATGGATGGATAGAGGATCTCGTTCTGGGACTCTTGAAGGGAAACCAAACTCTATCTCGGAATGTTCTTCTGAAGGGATCATATTCATGTAGAAGGAAACGATACATATCCCTGGTTCTTCCTATGTACAACAGACCGTGTCATAAGGATTTTCGTGTAGAAGAAGGTATACATGATGTGTAAGAGAGTAACACACCCTGTTCCACTATCTGGGGAGTACTCAGTGTACGCTGTCCATGTTCCCGTACATGGCTTCATCCCATGTGTTACAACTCATGTATTAGGTAAACGAGTTTACCCATGAAGTCAGCCAAGTCCAGCCATGTGGTGGAGTACAAGACTGTGTATTCCACCTTGTGTCCGTGTATCCACTTGGATAAATGTTGAGTCCCATGTAGCAAATTCTACAATGCTATGTAGGGTCTACATGCCTTGTTCTTCTAAGAACATGACGTTTCATCACTTCATGCATTGCAGAACCCTATCCACAGCTGAGCCAATCCCACACGGTGTGTTCTTCATAATACACACCATGTTCTTTAGAAAATTTCAAGAACCATCAGTTCTTCATTTCGTGCCTCCGTCTATCCTATGAGGTTAGTTCATCCAATATGATCATCATTAAACTGATGGTTTGGGGTCTCTTGATCATCATTATGCCAATTCCATCGGTTTCAAGCCTCCGATAGGCCCTGAAAATGAATTCTGATCCACCCGTATGAAAACTGATCAATGAAAAAGAACTCCCAAACCATGTTGATTGGTCTGTATGCATCCCTGTGGCACCTCTGCTAGGTCATCATGATGTTGGATCATTAATTTGGGATCATTTCATTGTAAAACATATGCGGAACGATCCATTGATCATAACCCCACGAAGAACTCCATGAACATAGGGTTAAAAGGGAGGAAAAAAATAAACAAAAGATTAATTCACCTACTCCATCGTTCATCATGGAATTGATCCACTCCCATTAATAGGTTTAATAGGGGAATCAAAATGACAAGACAAGATCATCATAAAATCAATTCTCGAATCAATACCCCAAAAGAAATGGAAATTGACACCCTCCCGCAAGAACGCCCGATCCGCGGATCACCCAGTTTGTGGGTTGATCAATGTTCATCATTTAATCCATGAATGGGGAAGAGAAGAATAAGAATAAAAAACCCTACCTCGATCAGATTGAAGAAAAATCTCTGCATCACGTTCGTTGTCAGGGTTCGTCGAATCTAAGATGCATCAATCGATCATGTCATCATTGTCAGCTAGTGGGTTCTCCTCCAAATCTCCAAGGGGATCTCTCTCATTTAGAAGGGTTAGGAGGATAACCCAATAAATTTTCCATAAGAAGTCCTTTAAAAGGGAAGAATCAGGTCACTGCAAAAAAGGAATATTTTAAATAAAATAAATTACTAATTTATTTTATATCAATTAAAACGTCCAAAAACTAACTCTTGCAGCTAACCTGCGCCAATTGATGGTAGCCCTGCCTAAGATAATGTCTTTGCTCTGAACGCAATGGTGTCCTCGTATTTTTGATCTGGGCACCCGTTTAAAAGCTATTCTACTTTCCATGAAAATCACTCACACATAATATTTAAAAGTTTAATTTATTTTAGACATTTATTTCGGGCACTACGGGCCTCAAAACCACACACTTTCAAAAGGTCTGATCTCAAAATAATACCATATAATATTTAAAAATAATACATATAAAATACAAGACATTCCAATGAAACACAACAAAATTCTAAATTGAAGACATTGTATTATATAGGGTGTATAACATGAAACACCATGTGTGTAAGGGAATATAATATTATTAGACCTTGTAATATATTTTCTATTTTTAATAGATTAAAACTATTCTATATATTGGAATTCATGAGACTTTAATTTTATCTTGTGTTGAATGCAATGAGTTTTTTCGATGGATTGCGTAACATGGTATACCATGTTTTACCAAAGTAAAATATTGTTATTTAATATATTAGTTGGAAATTGGTTATTATAATTAAATTTATGAAAATTATTAATAAAATTTCCAAAAATAAATTTAAATATGTTTATATAATTATTTAGGGTTAGAAATGAATAGAGAATTTGATTGATTATAATTGAATGTTTTTTATAAGAAAACTATTTTTTGATCCCAATGGAGTTTTGAATTAATAAATAAAATTAATTAATTTTAGATAAAGATATTACTGAAATATCTATATTATATATTAAATAAATTATTTTTTTCATCTATCCAATAGGTTTGATAAGATTTAGATAAGAAAAAACCCAATTTTACGCATAGAGAATTAATTTTATAATGGCTATATTTCCACCTTTTAATGGTAAATTAGTTTAAAATCCAAATTTTACCACTTTAATAAAAATCATTTTTCAAAATAAACATTATTTGTTAATTTAGACTGTTAAAATTATCTTAGGTTAAACTATGTTTATTTTTTATACCTTTATTTTTTTGATGAATTTTGAGAAATACTATATTTTAATTGAAAACTAATGTTTTTTATAAAAAAAATTTATTGTAAAAAATATTTTTGAATATATTTAATATATATTTTTTTCAATTATAATTAAACTATTCTAATTTAGGTCATTTGAATCAATTTCACATTGAAAATTCATATAATGAAATTTTAATATTTTGATCATTTACACTTAAACAACCCACTTTTCTCATCCTAGGTCATAGATGAACCCAGGTACCCTTGTAACCCAATAATCAAACTTGTCCTAACAAAAATTGAAGATCATTCTGGATCTCCATTGGTTGCAGACTAGCTCTTAACATGACACTATCTGGAAGTGGGAATTATTTTTCCACAAAAGTTATAGAAGTAACAATATAATACAGTGTGCATATCAATGAAAACTGAAACAGGAGGAATGTAAAATAAGTTAAATAGAAATTTAATACCAAAGTACTACAAACCATATTCCATAGAGGGAAAACATCACATGTACCTAAGTAAACAAATCACAAATTCCATGGTTCAACAAATGGATCCACCTCTAAGAGATCCTTACCCCTTACTCAAACATCGAAGGAGATAATCTAAAAACACCTTAAGGAACATGTAGGGTTTCTACTAATCCTTAGTAGGATTTCACCAAATATTATATAATAATATTCCATGTGAATTTAACTAACAATGGGATTTTAATTTAAAATATAAACCTGTTTGGCATTCACAAAACACATATTTAAACAAATCATGGCTTATTATTTAAAATATTAAAATGTATTTGGTAATTCCTCCTTCACATTATTAATGATGGAAAAACATTTCCAAAGATGTAATTTATCTTTAACAGTGGACACATTACATAAATTTATATTTTCACAAAATGTATTAAATAAAAACTTTTATATAAAAAATTTTATATAAATTTTCAATCCATGTAAAACCGTTTATAATAATAGAATATAAATTTTAGATACAAACAAGTGAAAAACATGTTCATGATTCAAATAGGTATAATAGTTCCAAGCTATAAGGACCCAGAAATGATTATGGAAATGTATGTTCATAAGTCTCTTGAACAAAGGACAATAGGACACATCACTATCACCTAAGGAGTGATATGTGCTAGTATTATTTTTTATAATTTTTTAAAATAAATAGGTCCCCCCAAAAAATATCTACCTAAATATCTAAGGTGCTAATGTGCTCTGATTAAAAAAATTGTGGGAAATTTATTTTAAGACTTCAAAATGTACAATTAAATATCACTCCCCATTTATATATGCAAATTTTCCCTTTAAAATCCATAACACATTTTTAATAAGAAACACAACTTTTGACATAGTTGACAATTCTAGGATTCCATCAATACAATTTTAAGGAACTTTTAAAAATAAATATTTTAATCCAATTCATGAAATTTCACAATCCATTACAAAGATAAACAGAACAATTTAATTTTCAAACAATTCCATCAATTTCATCATAAACCCCAAATTCACTATAATTTTGGTTTTTCAAAAAGCTTCTTTCAAATAAATTTAAACAATTTAGGTGAACAGTTTAATTGATTAAAATTCCATAAAATACAAAATGGAAGTAAAACAATTTAAATCTCAGCAATTTCCAATTTCATGAAAAATAAATATTTTCTTCTAATACTATAATTCACCAGAATTTTTTTTCCCATATTCAATTGAAATCTAGACATTAAAAATCCAAAAAATGAATTTAAATTCAAACAATTGAAATTAAAAAAAATTAAAATAGGGTTAATATAATTTGGACACCATAAAAGAACCACCAACCATGGGACCAATAGATGTCACGTCGCCAAACCCTTATTGGGATTCATCAATGATGAATAAAAACAACTAAATCCAATAGAAATAAGAATCAAACCAATATTTCAATCCATAATAGTGGTTATTTGATCCTCTATAGGAACATGAAGATATGTAACACCCTAGAGAGAATAAGGGAGATCAAGTAAGATCAACAACAGGAGGTGGAAACTAACTAAAAGAGGATTAGATGATATTAACCTAGCTTTAGATCATATTTGAGAGGGGACTGAGGGGAGAATAAAAATATTTCTGAGCTCAAAATATGGGAGAAACCCATTTGAGTTGAAATACGTTTATCTGATAGTTAAAAAGTGGGTTCATGAAATTTTCACAAAAATATTGTTATCTTAAAATCCCATTCGCACAGTTTCATGGGAAACTCTGCATGGTTTCGAAAAACCGTTCACAGGACATGCTCCCAATATAAATGGGTCACACATTTTTTTCCTAATGGGATGAATGGATTGATTAATTGTTCATAATCTGTAAAAAGAATCCTCTGAGTTAAAAATATGAGTCCAATGATCTCTCATCTATGCCTTCCTATCCCACATCTCATGAGAATCAGAACCATGCTTCCATAGAAACACTAACTGAATGTATCTTCCTCCCATGAAGTACCTTATTCTCATAACTAATAGTCCTGACTGGCTGTTTTCTCACTGATAAATTATGTTCAACTTTAAGATCATGAAAACTCTGAACATTGGATGGATTAGATATATACCTTCATAGCAGAGATACATCAAACACATTAGGTATCACTCCAAGATGTGGTGGATGTTCTATATGATATGAAACTCTCCCCACCTAATAAAAAACTTATAAAGTTCCCACAAAATGAGAATAATTCCTCCCTTTCCTCCAAAATTGTTGATGACCCAACTGGGATGAACCATTCAATAACACATAGTCACAAAATAAATACTCCAAAGGTCTATAGTGACGATCAACATAAGATTTATATAATCTCTTTTCTATCAACATCTTCTGATTAAATAATCTAAATCTTTTTTTTCTTCTCATGGAACATACTAATCCATCCAATGAACTTTCACTATTCTCCAACCATCAAAATGGAGATTTACAAGTCTGGAAATATAAGTCCTCAAAAGGAGCCATTATAATAATGTACTGGTGACTATTATTATTTGAAAATTCAACCATCCCTTAATCATTATCCCATGCTCCATGAAAGTTGACAAAACAAGGACGAAGCATATTTTAGAAAAATATGTATAGCTCTTTCTATCTGAAAATCCAACTATAGATGGTATGTCATGCTCAAATGGAAAAGAGATCCCAATTCTCTATGAAGGCCTCAAAAAAATAATTAGTAAACTGATGATCCCTATTAGAAACTATAGAAGATGTAACTTTGTGAAAACAAATAATCTCTTTCAGATAGAGGTTTTATAACTCCTAAACTTTTTGTATATCTTGAATAAGTAAGATGTGGGCATATATTGTCATCATATAAATAAAAATTCATATCAAATTTTTCATTCTCTGGATATGTTCCAACTGATCCATAATGTCCCTAGATATCTCATCCCACTTACAAGTAGGGACTGGAAGTGGTTTGCAAAAACGCGAAGATTTATAGTGCTCGGTCTTAACCTATTGGCATGTATAACAACATGAGAGAAACTCATCAATGCCCCATCCCATACTTAGCTACAGGAACATACACCACATATAATAGATCATAATTTTGGTTCCAAGGTTCACTACTCATTGGGAACCATAGCAATCCCCCATCAAAGCTTTCCATATTTAAGATGATACAACAAAATTAATCAAATAGAATAGAATGACCTATTTGGAGAATAACCACTAGGAAACTGCCTCGACACCATACATAGAGTCTCTAATTCTTTGTACCTCATCATCAAGTTACTATTTTGGTATAATAAATTCATGAATATAAGATTTAATTGGAACACTAACCAAAGAAAACTCACCTCCTTTCTCCTGAACTCCAATGTGAAACTGCGAAAACAGAGGCATCAAGTTCCAATTTTATGATGATTCTTGTACTTCCGGGGTTGGAAGTTTCCTACTCAATGCATCTATAGTGAAATTACATTTATCCTAGGTATAGGGGATTTTAATGTATTAATATTTTAGTTATTCCACAGAATTCCACTAGAGAGATTCAATGTTTTTATAGAACATGTAACTAAAGGTCTTGTGTTCTGAAAAGATGGTAAACTGTTCTCCACAAAGGTAATACCTACAAAACCTAAATGTGTGAATCACAAATGTATGTTCATGTTAATGGTTTGGATAATTATTCTTTTGTGTCCTATGTTTATGAGATCCACTGGCAATGGCATTATTACCTTTTATAAGAACGCATTACAAAACTGAACTGGATGCATCACAGAAAACCACATAGCCCCCTCCAGCATATGAAAGAGTCATCACCAAAGTAGTACTCATAATTAATTTCAGATCAAAAAATAAATTTGAAACTAATATCTCTAGGAAAACATCACTCCCTTCTATGTTACTGTATTCCTTAGAGAATCCAACATTGAGAATTACTTCACGAACCAGTGATAATATTCAGCTAAGGCCAAGAAGCATCGACTATCGAAGAGATTTCATGGTTTCTTTCAAGTTATAATAGCCTTCACCTTCTCATGATCAATGTATATTACTTCTTCCAAAAACATTTTTCCTAAGATCGTCACTTCATAAATCTAGAAATCACCTTTCGAAATATTAGCATAATGTAGTTGATTTCTCAAAAATCATAGAACAATTCTCAGATTATGCACATGATCCACTTTGGGGTTAGTTTATATGAGGATGTATTTGATAAATACCATCATGAAAGTTTCAAGATACTTTTCTAAAATACTATTCATCAAATCCATAAAAACTAAATGAGCATTGGTTATACCAATGGGCATAACAAGGTACTCATAATGGACATACCTTCTCTGAAAGGCAGTTTTCAGAACGTTATAATCATTTATACATAAATGATGGTAACATGATCTAAGGTCATTCGATGTGAACGAATTTCCCCCTTTCAAATAATCATATAGATTAAAAATATGTGGAAGTACATACTTTCTCTTTATCATCACCAGATTGATTCTTTTATAATAAAAAAACAGGCAATGTGAAGCATTATCCATCTTCACCAAGAGAACGGGCTTTGCCAATGGAGATACACTTGGACATATAAATCATTTATCTAAAATATCATCAAACTTGGAATTCAGATCCTTCATTCAATCTTGATACATGTGGTAAGAATTAATAAGAACTAGTTCAGTACAAGACATTAATTCAATAGAAAACATGACCTCCCTTACCGACAACAAACCTAAGAAGTCATAAGGAATTTGGTCAGAATACTCGATGAAAACTACATGGAGACAACCACCAAAATATTCCCATTCTAGATAAAAAGAAAACATAAAAATCACTTTCCCTAACTCTGGATAAGAGGGTCTAGATCTGCATGAACTTGTGTCCCATTCTTCTTAAAAGATAAGAGATATACCACACGGTGTAGTGTAGGAGAACCATCTAATATAATAATCAATCCAACCATTATTGAAAATGAGACAATCCATCATTATAATATAATCAAGAGATTTCATGTGAAGAACCAGAGAAGTCCATGAAAACTCAATGCCAGATAGAGTGGAAACATATGTAGGACTATATATACCATGCTCTCTCTTCATACTAGGGGGTGTAGTAATATCCATTGAACAATATAAAATATTTATATTAATTTTAATAAATTAAAAGCACAGGTTGAAATAAATGAATGAGATGCACCAGTGTCAAATAGAGCAGTCAATAATGAGATATCTATATTAATGGTACCTTTCATAGTTTCTAGACCCATATCTACTTCCTATGGACACTCTTCCACTATGTGAAGAAGATTTGCTCTATATTCTTAATTCTATAACCATTTTACACATGACACAACTAATTTTTCCATAGATTTAGGAGGATATTATGATCTCATTCCACTACGCGGAGTGGAATAAATATGAAAAAATCACTACAAGGTCCCCTAAATGTCTTCATGAGCCTTATTTCTTGGGTTCCTTAGTGAAATACGTCTTTGAATTTACTGCCTCTCCACATAGTTAGTAAACAAAAGGACCCCTTTTAGGTACTTAATAAGGTTTATAATGACCTTGATATTGAGAACTGTTATGAGAATCATAATGATTCGGCTTCCCCGTGAAGAAACTCATGCTATAACTAGGAGAGAAAGAAAATCCTGATAACCCTGAATTTAAAGCCTTTCCCATTTCATCCATGAAAACTATATCCATCATATCAGTATAAGAAGGAAGCATTAAAAAGGAAACCTGAAAAAATATATACTAAAAAATTACCTACTCAAACATTTGATTCTTCATCGTCTAATTTGATACTATATCTAGTGAAAATTGTAGAGATCAACAAAATGGTTTTCATACTCGGTCATGGTTATGTCATCCTAATTGAGTTTGAAGAACATAGTGGACTTGGATAACAACACGATCTCTAGATAAAAATGTTCAATGAAAATAAACATAAATTCCTCCCAATATAATTCCCCATGCTTTGTGTCCATCACTATGATTCCCCCATCTCCTACTTGGACCTTCCAACTAGAAGGCGGAACAATTTAGATTGATTTCATCGAGCGTGTTAAAAATCCCTAACAAATGAATAATTCTTTTCAACCACACCTCAGTCTCTTGATAAAACTTTGATCCTTTGAATAGTTTTTTATTTATGTGAAGGAACATATTGAGAGAAAATATTTAGAATTTCTCTATGAGGTTCTATAGCTAGAGAATTAACGGGAACTAGAGGTGTCTTTTTTTCTAGAGTTTGGGTAGTGTACATGATCACATCAATTAGATTCATATCAATAAAAGGATTCACTCGATGAGTTTTAACAAAATATTCCTCCTAGATCATATTCAAACATCTTCTTAGATGATTGATGCTATACAACATTAGTAGACAATGAGTTAGACATTATATTAACACTCAAATAGGGAAATGAGGGAAATTAATCCAACCAGATAGAATAAAGAATTTGGATTCCAATCTGTCCAAAAAATAGAAAAAATACTCGAAATAATCCATAAGAAGTATTTACTTAACCACCTCTAGTGACGTAAGGTTCATTTCAGTGAGACATGGCCATTCACTTAATGATAACAACCTTTTATGTCCCAACAAGATTTCACATTGTATACTGACTTCAAGATAATATGCTCAACCAACCTTTGAAAACACATTTTTATGAACCGACCCTAGAAAATTGGTAACTAGATAATTTATCCAGTCCTGACATAGACTGAAGGGAATTCTCGATCCCACATTTCGGGGACTAGGGCCCAATATCATACAAACTAGAAGTGGGAACTATTTTTCCAAAAACATTTAATATGTTAAGAAATAATTCAACATTCATAACCAAGGAATCTGTACTAGGAGTAACGTAAAAGAGGTGAGACATGAATTTAAATCCCAATGTAATATAACCCAAGTACCAAATAGGTAAAACAACCCATGTACCTAAGGAAACAACTCCCCAAATCCAATGTTAAACAATTAGATACACCTCTATTAGATCTTTTCCCCTTTCTCGAACATGGAAGTAGAAAAATATAAAAACACTTAAATTCACAAGTAGGGTGTGAGAAAAATACAAATAGGATTTCAGAAAATATTCCATAACAATATTCTATGTGAAATTAACCAATATTCATCTTTCGATTTGAAATATATATGGGGTTGACATTCAAAAAATTAAAATTTAAACATATCGTTATTTATAATTTAAAATATGTAAATGAATTTAGAAATTCATTCATCATATTTACAAGGATGGATATATTTTTTAAAATATGTAATTTAACATTAATCAAAGAATACTTTAAATAAATAGAACTTTTGAAATAATTAATTTAATGAACACTTTTATATAAAATAGTGCATATAAAATCTCAAGGAATGTAAAAATATTTTTGAATAGTGGAATATACATTTAAAATACAAACAAGTGAGCGACATTTTCATGTTAATATTAGGTATGATAGTTCTAGGCTATAGGGACCAACCCTATGAATATGAAAAATTAGTTATATAGGTCCCTTGAACCAAGGACATGAGGACTCATCACGGTCGCCTAAGGCGTGGGATGTGCTACTATGATGTTTTAGATTGTTGTATAATAATAAAGATCCACCAAAAGTAAATTTATTACTACCTAAGGCTTGTAAGTTATCTAATACAAAACAACTATTGAAAATTTATTTTAAGACTTCTCAAAATACTTTTAAATCCAATTGTTCATTTCATTATGCACATTTTACCATTAAAATCCATAAAAGGTTTTTAATCCATAACATGACATCTCACAAAGATAAAACCAAGGGGTTTCCTTTAATTCCATTTGAAGCCAGTTTTCATAAATATGTTTTTGAAAACAATTCATGCACTTTTATAATACATTACACAATTAAATTCAAGAATTTAATTTTCATACAATTCCATGAATTTCATCACAAACTCCCAGTTCACAAGAATTAGGGGCTTTCAATAAATTTCCATCAAATTAATTTCTATAATTAATATATACAATTAAATTTACTCAAGTTTCCTAAAAAACCAAAATTTAAATTAAACAACTTCAATCTCACCAATTTATAATTCAATTCCAAAACCAAAATTCTACAAAATAGGGTTTTTACCTCAACAAATTTAAATCCATGTAATCTATATCCAATGTATAGAATTTAAATTCAAACTATTATAATTTGAAAAAAGTAATTAATGTTAATATAATTTGGGAATCATAATAGAACCACCTACCTAGGGACCAACAAATATCAATTCCCAAAACCATAGCCAATATTCTTCAATGAAGAATGTCAATAATGGAATATGGGAGAAACAAGAATCAAACCTTGGTTTAGATCCATAACAACAGTTATTAGACCCTCTAAAAAAATATGTATGTCTATAAATAACTAGGGATCAAAATTGATATCTAGAAAAATCAAGAACTTTTTGAGGAAATTAATCAAAGGATGGTCAACCGATATTTTTCTAGCTTCAGATCACATACATGAGGTGTTTTTGGGGACAAGAATCCTTCATGGGAGGGATAAGGATGAGAAAAACTAATATGGGTTAAATGGGGTCTATCTATGACATAAAAATAGGTTTTGTGAAAATTTAACAAAAATTAGGATCTCTTAAAATCTCATCAGCATGGTTTCCAAGAAACCATGGCACAATTTGAAAAAAATGCATTAGTCGTGCGCCCATTTTGAATGGGTTATATATTTTAACTTAAGGGTGTACATGGCTTGACTAACCATGAAAAAAATGTTGTGGATCCCTCCATATTAAATTTTCAATTTTTCATGTATGAGTGTCCATGGTTTGCAAAACATTGTGCCCAATGTAGAAAAGCCATTTACAAGACCATAATTTACAAGATTTAAATATTTTCAACTCGAAATAACCTGAAATAAAACCCAACCAATGATAAATAAAAGGGATGATTTAGGAGTGCCATAATATATAAATTGGATGTTATATGCAATATTTGGGATTAATTTTTTATTAATTTCGTCCACTTTTATGATTGGAATTTGTAAAAATAGATTCTATATTTTTTATTTTCCAAATTTATATAATATAAAAGGCCAAATTAGTTTTTATGAAAAGTTAGTGAAATATTTTAAAATTAATTAAAAATATGAAGAGAAACAAATATTAATAAAGGAATAATGTAATATCCAATTACTATTTTTTGGTATTTTTAAACCCCTATTTTGATCATAATTTGGTTGAGATTCATTTATGATTGTTTTGGGTGTTTTTTTAAAAATTGTGAATGTTTCAAGGCTTTGAATAGTTAACACAAAATTTTACCAAACTATGTGACCTCTTAGGGAAACCATGGAAACCCAAAAAAAATTATGGTTTACATTGATGTAACATAGTTTAAAAAATAGTTCTTCAACATAGTAGAAACTATGCACCGTTCCTAAAGGGGGAAAATGGTTAGGGAAGATAAACGGTCTATCTATGTCTCCCTATCTATAAAACCATAAAAGAGTTTTAATTAATATGAAAATATAATTTAAAAAATAAAAATCCCTATTTTTATTTTTCTTGATGGACCTTAATCAAATTTTGATGATTTCTTCTTATTTAGAGGCTCCCAATAGGTGATTTTCCCCTCTACACCCCACTAGAACCAAATCAAAGATGTATGAATGGAGTTTTATCTATTCCCATTAATTATCATCTTCCCAACCTCTTTCTACCACTCTCCCCTATTTCCTCCTTATAATATTTTAGATCTCCATGTTTTAAGAATATCTAATTACCATTGTTTCAAATATTTAATCTAGATTTTATTCATGGATCCTCATTGAAGAATTTTTTCATTAGAGTATCCCAATTAGGACTTTATTTATTGAGATCCTATGATCCCTAATTTGGTGGTTTTCTTATCAAGAAAATTTTGATTAACCCTAAATTGCATGATTTAAATTCAATTTTATGATTTATATTCAATTTCTTGATTTAAATTAATTTTATTATAATTAGTTTATTGAAATCCCCAATTCTAGTGAGTATTGGATTTTTGATAGATTTGGAACAAAAATGGGACTCCCTCAAATACCATTTAATTGAGGAATGTGTTTCAAATTAATGGAAATTGAGTAATTTAAAATATGATACTGATTTTATTAAATTTATTTCATATTTCTCTTAGAGAAAAATTGATAAAATGTTTTTAATGTAAACCAAGTTGTTTTATCATGGAAAAAATAATTACATGATTAAAAACTTGTATATCAGTTTTTAAAAGGAAATTAGAATATTTGAAATGGGTGAATGGGATGAATTGAATTTTGAATATTTAAAAATAAATTTCTCATCACTGGTTATTATTAAAGAATATGAAATTATAAGATGTTAGCGATTTATTGGGATGAAACTCTTCTTGATGCTTTACAGTTGAAAAAAAACCTAATGTATTAGGTCACATCCCTGAAGGTATAATGAAGAGTCTTATTTGACCAGTTTCTGAGGGACAATTGTATACACATATTTCCATGATCACCTTCGAGCATGTAAGGCTCCAATTTCTTATAACTATTATGATTTTTAGAAGATTACAATTTTTCTCATTGTGAATGTTTTGAAATGCATTCTATTGTTTTGTATAAAAAAATTACACATTACTCATAAATTTTTATAAACAATATTATATTAAAAAAAAATTAATGTTGTTGTTTAAAGTATCTCTATCATTTAAAATCTAAAGCATGATTTTTTGACTATGACTTTGAAATTATAGACTTATTTAAAATTGATTTCTTTATTTGGTAAATCAATTTTTCCATGTTATTATGGAAATGAACTGTGACACTACTTGGAATTTTTCTCACACCCTACCTATTCATTTGGGTGTTTGTAGTTTATCTC
Organism: Viscum album; assembly: GCA_963277665.1. NCBI lineage: Eukaryota > Viridiplantae > Streptophyta > Magnoliopsida > Santalales > Viscaceae > Viscum > Viscum album. The sequence goes on from OY728147.1 coordinate 1,828,349,387, forward strand.
CTTACCGGTTCAAGAAAGTGTAAAGCACCACTTGAAGGTTCTTCTTATTATTGATCCTTGGGTTTGGAGATTTTTTCATATTAGGACTTGGGTGGAAATTCTATTTATGGTAAATTTTTTAAATTTGGATTGTTTTCACCTTTTTTTCATCAGGTATAATTCTTCATATGGTGTTTTTTTAGATGCAAACTTACAATTTTTATCGTGATTCTATTATATTTGTGGTAAAGTCAATCCCACATTAATATTGTAGGATACCAGGTGTTATTCTCTAACCCATGGAGATCAGGAACACCCTTTTGGACATGTTAGGATCATTTTGGTAATTATTGTATCCTGGAATCTAGACTAAGCAAGATACGGTGGGACACGATAACATAATTTGTGGATGTGTGTATTACCGCCTCCTCAAAGTTATTTGATTCATTTATACTATAAATGGAATGTATTAGTGGTGGTTTCAATAAAAATATATGACATATATGAAATATATATCTTATTTGAATTATAATATACCTATATTTGAATCACATTTAATTTTTTAATATGACAATAAAATTAAATTACGTTCATGCGTATGTATGAAATACAGTCTCCATGAACAATGTTTTTCACTTCCTAACTCAAAAATTTATTTATAATTATAAATAAATATATAATTAATATATATGATATTTATATTATGTTTTATGTCCTATAGGTTATGAAATCATCATCGATATAAGACGATCAAAGATAAATAATCAAAACATACTAAAAAACATGATAATTTATACCCAAAATGATGAAAATAATGAAATATTATTAACCAATAGGCAAGGAGATATTATAATAAGAACATATTAGATTTTATAAATATGAATATGGTTCTGGTATATGTTAGAACATTGTTTTAATCCAAAATAATTAATATATATCATTATATATAGGAGAAGGAAAAAAGATGGGTGAACTCAAATTCTTAGTAATGGTAAAAAAGAGAGATATGACTTTATATACATGATAATAAGGGTATGATATTGTGATAATGAAATTAGAGGATCATACCCGGTATATGAATGATAATAAACATGAATCATGGCATAAAGATTTGCAGTTCATATGAAATTGTTCATAATGGAAACACGAGAATAAGCATATCACAGGAATAAAACATTAAAGTTTTGGATTACACATAAACATAATAAATAATATGTCAAGGATACTTACCAAGACCTTCCCAACATGTTAGGATTTGGATAATAACATATGTAACTACTTTAGGATTTGGATAACCTCTTATTTACCCTCTTGTTTTGTACCTAGGATGTCCACCTGTGTACCCTCTTGTTTATGACTTAAGATTCCCTCTTATTTATAGAATGGGATGCCCTAATCATTTAACCTCATTTTTGGCTCGGGAATTCCCTCCTGTGTACCCTCTTGAGCTCATAAAAAATTTATCGTTTCCCAATACATTATAGGGAGATATAGGTTCTACCCTTCATGTGATAAAATCATCCATATATGTTCCATTAGACAATAAAACATACATCATACAATTACCCATAAAAAGAAATGGGTTTTCATAAAAATCATATAATAACCCATGAAATGAAATGGGTATCATAAAAATTTAATCATATCACAACATATAGAAAATATATGGGTTTAATAATCATTTTATCTTATAATAACCCATGAAATGAAGTAGTTTTCTTAATCATTCATCATGGTATAATCTGTGGAAGTGAAACTCATTACATAAGAATATAACCTATAGAATTGGAATGGGTTTCATAAACATATAACCTATTAAAGAGAAACTATTTTTAATAAACACCATTCCATCATAACATAAATCATTAAAATAATGAATATGAATGGAACCTTTATATAATTTACCATAAAGGAATGAGTAAGACTAAAAAATGTCATCTTAGATAAAAGTATATTTTAGAAGAAATTTTTGTGGAAAATATCTTTTTGTCATTGGAATTTTTTTTTAAAAACATTTTCTTGAAAATAATTATTAAAACATAAAAATAAATCGTGAAAAAATTTTGAAAACCACTTTCCTTGAAAACTTATAAAAGAATCTTGAAAAAAATTTAAAATCATTTTTGTTGAAAACATATAAATTATGATAGAAAACATTTTGAAGAAAAAATTTCCTTGAAAACATATAAAATGAACATGAAAACATTTCGAAAACCATTCTCTGTGAAAATAATTTGAAAATATAGACATGAATATTTGAAAACATTGAAATAATTGAAATCTTTTTTATTGAAAACAACCTTTCGAAAACATATAATGGATAATTTGAAAATTATTTAAAACACTTTTTAAAAATAAAACCTTTTAAAAACCTTTATCCCTAAAAATCTCTATAAAAAAATGAATGCACATGATATAGAGAAAAAAATTTATTTAAAAAAATTTTTAATCTTTTAATGTAAGAATAAATGGAATGATGATGGTATATCCATACCTACTAAACATTACATTTAAACTGTAAAAGGTTTAGGAGAGTTCCTCAACCTTAAAATGATAAGAATAATCCAAATTTTATTTGAAATGATTTTTTAAGCGGTGAAAATGGAAAAAATGTATTTTAATGATCATTAAATACAAGTATAATATTTTTTGTGAACATTGTTTTGAAAAAATTGGCTTGATGGAACCTAGATTTTTGACCGAAGAGAGTGGTAAATTTAATCTTTTTTAGAAACCCTTTATTAACATTATTATGGAAAAAAGAGTGAAAAAATTGAAAATGTGAATTAATATATCTGAAATAAATATAGGATATAAAACTTCATGTGTGTTATTGAGATATGTATCATAATATTTCATCAAATTAATCATAATAGAAAAATGTTGAAACCTGATGAGATTATTTCAATAAACGCTTAAAAGTTTTTAACATTGAACCATACTCCCAATTTAAGAAAATTAAATTAAATTACGTATATAATATCTTTATATTTTTTAAATTAATGATATAAAGTTTAAATTCATGTATATACACCTCATGAAAAAATATAGGTGAAATACATAGCATGTGTCCCAAAGAAGGAAAATTGAGAAAATAATTACTCTCATGATTTGGAATCATCTAAAACTTGAAACCCATTAAAAAAAGATCATAAAATTTATATTTAAATAACCATAAAATTATTTATAATTATAATATATTCCATATATGGTAAGTATATATACCACACAAAAGGAATGGGGGTTGAATAAATCATGTATCACACACAAATCAAAAGTGAGATGAAATTCTATTTTCTTGTGTCTTGACTTTAATTATAGTAATGTAGAATACCTATATGATAAATATATGTTCATAATAAATATATAAAAAACATATTATTTAGCCTAATACCATATATTTTTTAATTATAACTTTATATTACCTACTTGTAAAAATTATATGTTAAGGTTTTACTTCGGGTAATATCTATTTTGTTCTTCGACATGTCTTAATTTATTATACCCATAGTATTTATACTTGTATCATGATTACTAGAATATAAAACATTATTTAAATATAATGTATATTGAAAATATTTGGGTTATAATAATCTATAGAATATAGATTTATGAAATAGAATGCACCGTTTGTGGAGACTGTAGGCAATACGTAATCCTGAATGTTGTTTCTCTTTGAATTTATACTATTTAAAGTAAAAAAAATAAAATGAAATATATGTATTTATAATATAATTATATTAGAATTATTTTTTCATATATATTATATAATTTCACTAAACCCATACTTAGTACATTCAATGTTGTGTGGGTATGGATCGCATCGCTTTGATGGGGCAACAGTCCACACTTTCTAAAATGAAATTATTGAATCTACGCAAAATGAAAATTAAAAATATATGTGTTTTAAAATAGTTAATGAAGAATAAATAAATTATAAATATCATATATATTATATATAAATATATTTTTTTACATAATTTCCACTAGGAGTGTTTGTAATGGAATAAAAAACAATCATCATTTTATGAGGCGTTAGTTTTCCATACAGATAAATTGTAAGTTCATTACCCATTATATAGAAGTGTGTGGAAATGTAGGAAGAAAATTTATCATAAAAACAACACCGTATATTTATTATATTAGTTTTTTATAATCATTTAATATATATAATGGATGGTATAACAAGTTAGAATAACATAAATGAGCTTGAGGGAGGATGTTACCTCTTCATTGGGTAACTCCTTGTGGTTTTCATCAAATTTATTTCATGGATTTAATTATAAAAATGAAGAGTTAAAAGATAATTATAGATATTTTGGGATGTGTATTGAAAAGTTAATTTTTTATCCTATGTGGTTTTAAAGGCGTGAGTAAGTGGGAGATGTGGTGGCCTTTTATAGGGGGAGGGAAAGGACTTGGTATTTTTTAGAATAAGTTAGGTGTACCCACGTTTTTATAAAACAAATTCCTATAAACCCAACCAAAATAAATAATGGATTTTTCATTCCTAAATAATTTCCCAAAAATGGATTTTGTACTCGTGGATAGGTCGTTTGGGCCCTTAGGTGTATGTTTTAGTCCATTGGTACGCATAATTTTTCATTAATCATTGTAAATAGTTTTATTTACATTTAGTAATATTTTTAGTCAAAAACTAAGTTGACCATATTATAATTATAAATAATAATTATTAAAGATATAGAATATATTTTTCTAAATTTAATAACATTAGTTGTAGAAATTAATTTATATTATATCCCACGAACGGGACGATAATGCGGGTTTTTAAAGTAAAAATGTTCAAAAGATATCTATGTTTTTTATATTAAATTTTAATATGATATTGATTCGAAATTCTTAATATTTATTAATTTTTATATAATTGATATATTATTACATTGGAAAAAAATAAATTTTAATTTAAGACTATATATAAATCATAAGAAAAAGTCATTTTTAATAAAATTAAATATTTTTCAGTATTCATTAAAAATGAAACATCCCCAAAAAATACAAAAAAAATGAACCTAAGATAGTTTTTATGTTTTTATTTAAAATATGAAGTTTATATTTACATATAATATTTATGAAAGTTACAAAAATTTGATTTAAAATAGGTTCTTTATTAAAATGTTGGAAAAGTTCCATTTTAAAAATATATGATTTTTATTTGAAATATTGAGTTCATTTTTATACTATACATGTATAATCTATTGTATGAAAATAAAAAATATTTGATTGAAAATATAATATATATATTTCCTGAATATAATTCTCTAATTTGGAATAATTATTTTATTAGGATAAATCTTCATTGTTAGTATAAAAATTGTTTTCTATACAAATATTTTCATTATGTTTAATTAGTTCTTATATCCATTTCTAATCAAATTTTAGACAATGAATTCATTTTTTTTAAACCACATATATTTATAAATTAGTTATTAATATTCATAAACTCTAAGTTATATCTTATTATGTTACATAATAATATATTAATAATATAAAGTTATTTGGTAATACTTGGTGTTGCATGTATCGCAATCCATGTTGGTGTTGCGTGTTGTGCAAGCTCACCTTGGGGTAGCGTGTAGAGATACTAAAATTTATGTTTAATGTAGTGTAAAATTAAAATTTTATTTCGTACAACTTAAGATAAATTTAAATCATTCATATATAAAAATCTATTTTTAGTGCTCCGTGAAATGTAAAATATAAAATATATAAATTTAATTTGAAAAAAAAATTAAAAATATCTCGGTGTTACATTCTACTTGTAACGACCCGAAATTTTTAGTTTTATTTGTTTCCTAATTTTTTGTGTTATTTTATTTTATACTCAACAAAACTATATCCTTTAATTAATGAAGTGGGTCTAATTAAAATTAGACAGTTGGGTTTCGACTGTTATATGATATTTGGTCAATATGATCGTTGGAAACATTAATCCTAATGTTTTTTATAAATACGGCTATATTGGTTAATTAAATTAGAAATATGATTGAATGGCCTCATCCAGTAGACTTGAGATATATGAAGCCCATCTATCGGAGCTTGGGAAGGAGGTAGAATCACTAGGCTTTGCTCTCAACCAATCCCAAGCCGAACATCAACATATGAAGCTTGAATGGAATCGCCTAAGAGAGAAGTTCAAGTTGATATAAATCACCACTCAGGAAATGTTCTCCAAGCCACCCCAAGATTATATCACCATAGCCCACCTTACACTTAGGTCCTATTCTGGTGTTATAAGGGGCTATGTAACGAGATCTTAGCTGCTTTGTTTAATCCTTTTATATAAATAAAATATTTATTTCTTCTTATGGAAATGTTTCTGAATTTCAATTATCCAGATAAATATAGGATATGTATTATTGATGAATTTAGGAAAAAATTAGTATTTTAAAATATTTTTGTATTTACTAAATAATTAATAATGTGAAATGATTTTCAAAAAATGGTCTTCTACAGTTTTGATCAGTGAGAAATTTAGAGTCTAATAAGATCAACATGGTTTTTATTGAATATTAAAGTTGGAATAGTAACATACCCATATGTATAGTAATGAAAAGTAAGGAATAGTAATTTTTCCCAAAGAAAATAGAATCTTAACCCATGAATGTATAAATACATTTTATACATCTTAAAAGTGAAAAAACGATCATAGTTTATGTTTTATTATTTTTGTATGCCATAAATATTTTATTTAAAATTTTATAAATAATTTAATAAATTAAAATGAAATGCATTTTCATAAAATTTAATCACAAATTTTTACTTTAATGTCTTATGGGTATACAATATTTTTATGGGACCATGATTACTTTTTTAAGGTGTTACAACATGAGATAAATTTTTTAAGTTGTATTATTGAAATAAATAATGTTTTTATTTAAAAATTAAATTAAAATTATTTATAAAATTATTTTCATAAAATGGAATTCATTTTTGAATTCAAAGCATCAATATTATGTTAGGCTGAATTTTTGGGAATTTTCTGAAACAGTTGAATTATCATTGAATAGTAAAAATGCAGTTTTGAATTTTGTGTGTTTAATGACATCATTAATGATGTAAGATTTCTAGTAGACTTATGAATAGTAATATCTGCTATGATATGTCCCAAGGGGCCAATACCATGGGAAAATACCATGGGAAAGCCCATGGTTTTGCAAATACCACCGATGAGGTGTCCTTTGAAAATCAATAATTTATTCACTCAGTTTTCCTATAAATAACAAGCCATTTTCCTCATTCATTTCATTCCAAAATCATCCTCAACGAAGTTCTGGTCCCCTTAACTCCAATGGAGTCCTCCCAAGGTGCCCAAAATCCTCCCAAGGTCTCGACCTTCAATCTTTCGATGTTACTCTTAAAGGCAATGGAATCTTTCACCCTCCTCTTTTAAGCCATGACTTTCTTTATGTTGGGTCTTCTAGTTTCCATCTCTATATGTTGAGAGTATGTTCTTATATGTTCTAATTACATTCCATTTCATGTCTAATTTATGAGAGACCCTTTCCGCTCTCATTAATTGAGTTTATGAATTTTTTAAGTGGCGTCGTTAGGCTGCCGAATTTTTCGTAAAGACATCGCATATTCTCTTTTCCTTCGAGTTCCATTTTCATTTGGTATTTCTGTAAAATCTTTATACCATGATATTTTTTTTTTATTCTATAACAATATTGTATTATGAGTTATTTATTATTGGGCGACTCTTTTGCCCTCTCTTTTCAATGTTTTCTAAAACCATGTTATATAGTCGTTATGCTGCATAATTTTCATCTCAAAATCTCTCTCTTTTTCTCAAGAAATTATCTAGTATTAGTTATGTGAATTCCCAATAATATTTTCATATAAAGGGGTATTGATCAATATATAAATTTTTTCTACTTGCTTCTGGAATTGACATACATATTATTCTCACTCCCTTTCCATGAGTTATAAATGACTTAATTATCATGTTTTTACGGACTTTTAAAACGTTACGATTTTGAAATGAAACCCATTTCTTTAATTCTATATGGGTTATATATGAAATTTTTTATTATGATATATGTGGATATCCTTAAAATAATGACAAATTAAGGGTTCTCCCTGATAGAGCTCCAATGTATTGGGTAAAAAATTAATCTCTAGGGATGACAAGTTTCACGATACCTTGGTGAATAACCATGTCAATTTTTATGACTCCTCTGGGATAAACCTTGGTCATATGTTCATGAATGTCTAAATGAAATGTTGTAGCCACATATTCAAGTTATGATTCACTTTCTTTTTATTATGACATTCCTATTCTTCCAATACTCATGCATTAATTACTTTGTCATGTTCTTATTAATATTTCTCAAGATCACATGTCAACTACTTCACTTGTTTTCCTTTCTGAGCCTTCTTCTCACCCTTTCCATTGATGTATGTATCCAAGATATGAGATGAAGTAATTGTACATATGATGAACCTATTATGAAGCCTTATGACTGGTTTATAAGAATGTTCTATGTTGTTTTCATGTATTATGTTCCTGATTTCCATGACACTAGACTTTAATGATCCTCTGTTTTTAAAATGTAATGAAAAGTTAAGAAATAAAAAGGTGGGATTCCATAGTTGGTATCAAAGGATATTTTAGTTATTTATGGAAATTAGGCTATGAAATATTTAGAAAAAAAACATATATAAACGCTTAAATATAGGAAAACTTCATGGTATTTTTGTCAGTATTAAGTACGTGGTTTATCAAGAAAATACATCCCTGTTTGGATACGAGCAAGTAGAGGCGGCTCTAGAACAGAGGTACCTAGGGTTGAAAACTCCGACAAGGAGTTTCAGGCTTGACCCCGGGTATCCTAGTACACTACAATGATATTTTCTTCACTCTTGGTTACGACACTTCTGGTGGATATGTTAGGTTAATAAAAATATTTTTATGAATCATTATGAAAGATTTATGGATAAATTTAATTGTATAATGAGGTTTTATAGCATAAATCCTTTATAGTTAAAAGATTCATAAATGAAATAAGTTTATCAATAAGGTTTTATTCTTATATAAATGGTGGGAAATAGGAGGAACCGTGCAAATGGTGACCATAATGGACTATGAACTGACGACCCTCTAATGGATGCCGGAATGGAAGCATACATGCGAATGATGAACCAACTGACTCAAGTTATAGGAAATAACATGAATCACGATGAGAGACCAATCTCACCACAAAGATAATAACATTCTGTTGAATCCTTTATGTGTCAAAAACCACCAATATTCAGTGGATTGACTGACCCATTGATTGCTGAGCAATGGATCAGCTCTATCGAAAAGAACTTTTCTGTGCTCTGCTGTTCAGAGCAAGATAAGGTCACCCTAGCTTTCTATCGCTTAGAAGGAGAAGCTGATCAGTGGTGGGAGCTTATTAAAAATACCAGGACAAGAGTGTAAGTTGAATCTATGGAGTGGGAAGAGTTCAGATGGATCTTTTTCAGTAATTATTCCCCTCGTTCCATGAGAACAAGACTAGAGAAGGAGTTTCTAGAGCTGAAATAGAAGGAGAACGAATCTGTCGGAAGCTATGAGATGACCTTCACCCAGCTTCCACATTACACCTCTAACTTTTTCATGGATCCAAATTGAAAGGTTGATAGATTTTTCAGTGGACTGAGACCTCATCTGTGGAGGAATCTAGCCAACCGATATTATGATAGCTATGAAGAGATCGTGTGAAGTGCAATGAAAGTCGAACTGGAGTTTGGTGAGACGCAGTGGTCTCATAAATCCAATGACAAAAAGAGATCAATTGAGCCAATCTGAGGGAGGAGATTTGATCAAGGAAGATGATTCAAGCAAGTTCAATGTCTCACGTGTAATAAATGTGGGAATAATCATTCAGGGAATTGCCTGCTCGGGAGAAGGAAATGCTACATGTTTGGAAGAGATGGCCATATTGAAAGGAATTGTCGTAGTGAGGTGAAACCTCATCTTCCAAACACAAAAGACAAGTGGAAGATAGTGCATGACCTACCTGATGTACAATGCTTTATGTGTGGACAACATGGGCACTTTTCCAATCATTGTCCAAATCTGAGGGCAGTAGAGGGGAACCACCATTAGCCTCAGCAAAGGCCAAGGGAGCAAGGTCGTGATTTTGCTATCACGATAGCTAAAGTTGAAGTTCAAAATGATGTGGTAGAAGGTACTCTTGTTGTTCTCTCAAATATAGCATGTACTTTTTTTATTATGGTTCTACACATTCCTTTATTTCCTCTACGTTTGTAAATAATTTATAATCAACCACCGACTTTCTAAAAGTAGAGTTAGCATTCAATACTCCTGGTGAGATTATCCAAGAATCATCAGTGTTTAGAAACACTTGTACTTACTTTGGAATGCGCAATCTTATCACAAATATAACAGTCATCCCCATGATATAATTCAACATTATACTAGGAATGGACTGGCTCACAAAGTATAATGCTAAGATCAAATACAGAAGTATGAAAATATTAGTAGTCTTGAATGGAAAAACTTCAGTTATCCTCCAAGGAGATATATATCAACCAGATCTTTGTCTAGTTTAACCTCCTATATCCTTCTTTATAGAATTGATTGGTGAAGAAGAAGAAGGAAATGAGAGTTTGAGGATAGAAAATGTACACATCGTCCAAGACTACATTGATGTATTTCCTGAGGAGTTGACTGGACCTCCCCTAGAAAGAGAGGTAGAGTTCTCTATTGAACTCAAACTTGGATCACATCCAATATCAAAGACGCCATATACGATGGAAAATTTGGAGCTGGAGGAATTAAAGAAAAAACACCAAGATCTTCTGGAGAAGGGTTTTATCTGACCATGTGTGTCTCCTTGGGGATCACCTATTCTCTTTGTGAAGAAGAAGGATGGATCGAAGCGGTTATGCACTGATTATAGAGAACTGAATAAGATCACAGTAAAGAAAAAATACCCTCTTCCAAGAATTGGTGACTTATTTGACCAACTTTGTGGGGCTCAATTCTTCTCTAAGATTGATCTTCTATCTGGTTATCATCAATTGTGGGGGAAGAAAGAAGATAATCTGAAAACTGCCTTCTGATCAAGATATAGGCATTATGAGTTGGTTACTATTCCCTTCAGACTGACTAATGCACCTGTTATTTTTATGTATTTGATTAATAGAGTCTTTAAATACTACCTTGATAACATTATGGTAGTTTTTATTGACGATATTATGATATATTCCAAAATTAATGAGGAGCATGAGGATCATCTAAGGGTTATTTTTAAAACTCTACTAAAGGAAAGACTTTTTGGAATGTTTAGTAAATGTTAATTTTGGTTACAACAAGTTTCTTTCTTGGGGGAACATTATTACCAATGAAGGAATCATAGTTGACCCTGCAAAGACAATAGTTTTAGAGGAGTGGCCTCAGCCTCCAACAATTATTGAGATTCGTAGTTTCCATGGATTAGAGGGATATTATAGGAGGTTTGTGAAAAACATTTGATGACTTTATAATCCATTAACCAAGTTAACTCAAAAAGGGGTAAAGTTCATATGGACAAAGAAGTGCGAGGAATGTTTCCAAGAGATGAAGAAGAGATTGGTTACTATACTTGTGTTAAATCTTCCCTAAAATAGAGAAGGATTCCTTATTTTTAGCGATGAATCTCTGAAAGGGCTTGGGTGTTTCCTCATGAAAAATGACCAAGTCATTGCTTATGCATCTATATAGTTGAAGAATCATCAGCTGAACTAACCTACCCATGATCTGGAGATGGTTGTGGTTGTTTTTCCTTGGATGATATGGAGGAACTATATTTATGGGGAGAAATGTGAACATGAGAAAAAGGAGATGGTTTTAACTCTTTAAAGACTATGATTGTTCAATTATTTATCATCTCGGAATAGCAAACAAAGTCGCTGAGGCATTAAGTAGTAAATACCCAGTTGTTCTGTCCATTTTGAGGATTCAAAGAGATCCTTTGATAAATGTCCAAGTAAAACTTGACATGGGAATTATAAAATAAGGGACATCATCAACCCTAACCCAAATTATTTATCAACTGTCATTAATAGAGAAGACCATGAAAGCTCAAAAACAAGATCCTTTGTTACAAAATAAGTTTGAGGTTGTAAAGGATGGGAAGTTTCCTGAGTTCAATACTGATCTAGATGGTGTAATAAAATTTCATAAAAGACTATGTGTTCCATCTATTCTGGAAATAAAGAAGGATTTGAGAGATGAATCTCATAGCTCTACATTCTCTATACATACTGGTAGCACGAAAATGTATAGGGACCTTCATGATCATTATTGGTGGGATAATATGAAAAGGGATATTGATGACTACACTTCAAGGTGCCTGGTAATTAAAAAAGTGAAGGTAGAGCGACAACATCATAAAGGGGTATTGAAACCACTACCCATACCAGCATGGATGTGGGACAATATAACTATGGACTTTGTCACTGGTCTCCCGAGAACTTCCAAAGGAAACAATGCGATATGGGTTATTGTGGAACATCTCATGAAGACTGCCTATTTTATCTTCATTCGGGATGATTTCTCTATTAATCAACTTTCTAGGATTTACGTGATGGAAGTGGTAAGGCTGCATGGAGTTCCACTTTTTATCGTATTGGATCGTGATCCAATGTTTACATCAAAATTCTGGAGAAGTCTTCAACAAGCTCTAAGCACTGAATTGAATTTTAGTATGGCCTATCACCCCCGAACTGATGGTCAATCTAAATGGACTATTCAAACACTCAAGGACATGCTGAGAACTTTCTTAATGGAATTTAAAGGTGGATGGGATCAACATCACTATTTAGTTGAGTTCTCTTACAATAATAGCTTCCGCTCGAGCATTTAAATGGAAACCTATGAAGATATATATGGGAAGCGATGTATAACACCTACACTTTGGGATGAAGCTGGTGAGAGAAAACTTCTTGGGCCTGAACTCATGCGAGAGATGATAGAAAAGGTCCATTCCATCCCGCAACACATTAAGGCTAGTCAGAGTCGGAAAAAGAGCTATACCGACAACTGTTGAAGGTACTTGGAGTTTGATATTGGTGACAAATTTTTTATTCGGATTTCACCTTGGAATATATTAAGGAGGTTTGGGAAGAAAGGGAAGCTCATCCCTAGGTACATTGGCCCCTATGAAATCTTTGATCGTGTGGGAGAAGTGGCATATCGGCTTTCACATAATCCAAATCTAGCACAAGTTCATGATGTATTCCATGTATCCCTATTGAGTAATTACATACCTAACCCTTCACATATACTAAATCCAATGGTGGTACCACTAGAACATGTCCTCTCTTATGAGGAGAAACTGGTAGAGATCTGGGATTATAGAGACATCGTTTTATGCAACAAGACTACCCACCTGGTTAAGGTATTGTGGAGGAACCACAAATGTGAAGAATCCATGTGGGAACCAAAAGATTCCATGAGACAGAAGTACCCACACATTTTCCCATCATAAGGTATGAGATAAAATTTCGGGAACGAAATTTTTTAAGGGGGGGAGAATGTAATGACTTGAACTTTTTAATTATATTTGTTTCCTAATTTTTTGTGTTATTTTATTTTATACTCAACATGATTGTATTCTTTAATTAATAAAGTGGGTATAATTAAAATTAGACCATTAGGGTTTGACTGTTACATGACCGTTGGTCAATATGAAATTTTGAAACCTTATTCTTAACATTGTGTTTTTATAAATACGGTTATCATGGTTATTTAATAGAGAAATAATATTGAATGGCCTCATCAAATAGACTTGATCCATATAAATCCCATCTGTTAGATCTTGGGATGGAGGTAGCATCACTAGGCATTGCTATGGACCAAGCCTAAGCTGAACTTCAATGTATGAAGCTTGAATGGAATTTCCTAATGGAGAAGTTAAAGCTGCTAGAAATCACTGCCCATGCAATGTTTTCTGAGCCACCCCAATATTCTATCACCATAACACACCTTACACTTAGGTCCTATGTTGTTGTTATAAGGGGATATGTAATGAGACCTTAACTTCTTTGTGTAATCCTTTTATATAAATATAATTGTTATTTCTTTTTATGGAAAAGCTTGTGAATTTCAAATATCCGGATACATATTAGATGTGTATTATTGATAAATTTAGGAAAAAATGGGTATTTCAAAATATTTTTTTATTCATTAAATAATTAATAATGGGAATTATTTTCAAAAAATGGTCTTCTACAGTTGTGATCAGTGAGAAATTCAGAGTCTAATAAGATCAACTTGGTTTTTAGTGAAAAGTAAAGTAGGAATAGTAACATACAAATATGTATATTAATGAATAGTAATTTGACCAAAAAATAGAAACTTCATCCATTAATGTATAAATACATTTTAGACATCTTAAAAGTGAAAAAAATGATCATAGTTTATGTTATGGTATTTTGGTATGCCATAAATATTTTATTTAAAATATTATAATTAATTTAATAAGTTAAAATGGAAATTAATTTTCATAAAATTTAATCATAAATTTTTACTTTAATGTCTTATGGGTATATGATATTTTTATGGGACCTTGATTACTTTTTTATGGTGTTACAAAATGAGTTAAAGTTTTAAAGTTGTATTTTTTGAATAAATAATGCTTTTATTTAAATATTAAATTAAAAATAGATAGAAAATTATTTTCATAAAATGAAATTCATTTTTGAATTCAGAGCATCAATATTAAGTTAGGGTTAATTTTTCGGATTTTTCTGAAACAGTTGTATTATCGGTGAATAGTAAAAATGCAGTTTTGAGTTTCGAGTTTTTAATGACATCATTAATGATTTAATAATGATGTAAGATTTATGGTCGACTTATTAATATTTATATCTTCCATTAGGTGTCCCAAGTGGCCAATAGCATGTGAAAATATCATGGACAAGCCCATGGTTTTTCAAATACCACCGATGAGGTGTCCCTTGGAAATTAATAATTTATTCACTCACTTTTCCTATAAATACCAAGCCATTTCCCTCATTCATTTAATTCCAAAATCATCATCAATGACGTTCAGGTCTCATTACCTCCCAAGGAGTCCTCCCAATGTTCCCTCAAGCCTCCCAAGGTCTCAAACTCCACACTTTCAATGTTACTCTTCAAGGTAAGAAAATATGTCACCCTCCTCTTTTAAGCCATGACATCCTTTATGTTGTTTCTTCTAGTTTCCATCTCTTTATGTTGAGAGTATATTCTTATATGTTCTCATTATTTTAAATTTAATGTCTAATTGATGTGAGATCCTTTACTCTCTCATAAATTGAGTTTCTAATTTTTTTAAGCGGCACCGTTAGGCAGCCAATTTTTTTGAAAAAGATATCGCATCTTCTCATTTCCTTCGAGTTTCATTTTCATATGGTATTTCCTTAAAATATCCATATCATGATCTTATTTCATTTTATTATATAAAAATATTGTATTATGATTTATTTATGACTGGGTGACTTTTTTTCCCTCCCTTTTAAATGTTTTCTAAAACCATGTTATATAGCCGTTATGCTGCAGAATTTTCATCTCAAAATATCTCTCTTTTTCTCAAGAAAATATCTTGTATTAGTTATGTGAATAACCATTTCTATTTTCATATCCAATGGTATTCATCAATACATATAATTTATCTACTTGATTCTGAAATTGAATTAAATATAACCCTCACTGCCTTTCCATGGGTTATAAATGACATAATGATGAAGTTTTTACGAACTTTTAAAACATCACAATTTTGAAATGAAACACATTTCTTTTAGTCTCTATGGGTTATTTATGAAATTTCTGATTATGATATATGTGGATCACATTAAAATAATTACATATTAATGGTGTGCCATGATAGTTCTCTAATGAATTGGGTAAAGAATTAATCTCTAGAGATGCCAAGTTCCACGATACCATGGAATATAACCTTGGTAATTTTTATGACTCCTTGGGGATAAACCATGGTGATATGTTCATGAATGTATAAATGAAATGTTGTAGCCACATATTCAAGTTATTATTCATGTTCTTTTTATTATGATATTTATATTGTTTCAATGCTCATGCCATTATGAATTTTATCTTGTTCTTATTATTATTTCTCAAGATCACATGTCATGTAATGGCCCGGACCTCTCCGGCCCATTCCTTTGTCAAAAAGAAGGTCACGAAGTGTTTTGGAGGGTAAAATGTACTTTTTCCACACATTTCATTTTTTTGAAACTACACACCGTGTAGTGTGAGTACACGCTGTGTACCCCCTCGCCGGGTATACCCCGTGTTGAAGGCCGTGTCCTTGCCCTGTGAAATAAGTGGGTACACGCCGTGTGTCCATACTACACGCCGTGTACCACCTTGCCGGGTATACCCCATGTTGAAGGCCATGTCCTTGCTGTGTGAAATAATGGGTGCACGCCATGTGTCTAGTACTACACGCCGTATAGTCCTTCCCCGCGTACGCATTACCATTCAACGGTCATGTGCCGTGTTTGAGCCAAGTCTTTGTCGTCTGAAATAAATAGGTACACACCGTGTGTCCAAAATACACGTCGTGTAGTCCTTCCCCGCATATGTGATTCCCTCAAACTGTGTGTTGACCAGTCAACGGCCGTGGAGCCGTGTTGGAAGCCGCGTGGAGACTGTGTGAAATAATCGAGTACACGTCGTGTACCATAAAGTACAAACCGTGTACTTTTGCTTTTCTCGCCTAAAAAATGAGGGGTCCCCTCCTCCTTTTCAACTCACCCCTCTCCTCCCGTTTCCACTGAGCAGAGTTCTCCTCGGAGACTCGAAGGCTCTTGCTTCCATAACATCTTCGTCCGAGCTCCGATTTACAATCCGTCAGCGGCCACAGGATCATAATGACAAGGCAGAACTTCCGAGCTTGGGTCCGTTGTCTTTCCTTTGGCATTTCCTTTCCGACATCCACCCGAGGTGGGTTTTCCGGGACCCGACAGAAGTGACGGATGCCTATGAATGTCTTCTAAAGTTGATCCAGGGGATCGTTGCGATCAGAACCTGTTGAAGTAGGGATCTTACCTTTGTCTCTCTCTTTTGTGCATCATACGGGGTGGGTATCCTCTTGTTTTTGTGATATACGATTGAACCAATAAATAATGATAATAAATGTCTTATATAATGGGGATGGGAAGTTTGTGAATGCAT
Source organism: Viscum album (assembly GCA_963277665.1). Taxonomy (NCBI): domain Eukaryota; kingdom Viridiplantae; phylum Streptophyta; class Magnoliopsida; order Santalales; family Viscaceae; genus Viscum; species Viscum album. Next base: position 1,828,366,557 of record OY728147.1, read on the forward strand.
TTAGATTATTTATATCCTGTGATATTATGTTGTGAATGTGCTGCTACCTACTAAAAATCATGGTCATTGGGGGCCTTTTCTTATGCAATTAAATGTTTCCCTCTCCTTCTGTATTTTCTTATCGATGGAAACTTCGTGGAATGTGGAAATTGGTTAATCACGTAAAGTTGGCTGTTTAAAATCTGGAACCCTTGTGTGATCACCCCAGTTAAAAAATGTAATAATGAACATGTGGGTGTTGTCTTGAAAATGGGGCATGTGATGGGGGTGTTTTGTGGGTTGTTGTAGATAGGGTGAGCAGCGGGGCTGCAGTTGACTTGGTTGTGGGTTGGTGTGAATGTTGTGTTGGTAATGGGCAGCAGGGCTGCGAGGAATGGTATTTACGGGATATTAATGTACGGGTTTTTGTGTGTTGTGGTTATGGTGTTTGGCCGCGGGGCTGCAGGGATGGGCTTGTTTGTGAACGAACAGTGGGTTGTGAATAATAAATAAAAAGTGGAAGAGTTAATAAATGGTGGGTCATGGTAATGGAACACGATTAATAATCAATGGGTTAGTTGGTTGATAAGAAGGACTTGGTTGTGTTGCTTGTGTTTTACTAAATTGATTTGTGGATGGCAGGGATATGTTTTACGAATGATTGATGTGGTTGGTTGTGGATAGATTCCCAGTTGTTATGAAACTAAATAAACTAATTCTACTGAAATGTGAAAACCTAAATGGGGTTGGGGTTGTTTGTTGTATACATGCTTCGTAGTATCCGTTTTGAGGCGCGTTCTCAGTTTCTCTGTTTAGAAGCCATATGTTGGGATATATGGTTGGTATATATATATCTGTATCTTTTGTGTTTTAACGCACCCCACCCATGTTGAGCACATAGTGACGAACACTCCCATTTCATGGGAGAGGATGTTTTTCACTTAGTTACTAGCTCCTTCCTTCTCCTTCTCCCCTAGGCTGTGATGGCTTGAGGCGACCTTACACCTAAGACTCCTCGGGTAGGTTTCTATTGGGGTGGCTTTAGCCCAAGACTCTCTGGGAAGGTGCTAATGTTTCCTAATAATCTTTGGGATGAGGATAAGGTGTGTGTAGGTAGGATACGTGGTTGTGAGGCTCAGGTGAGTGCGGGCGGGATACGTGGTTGTGAGGCCCAGGTGTGTGCGGGCAGGATACGTGGTTGTGAGGCCCAGGTGTGTGTGGGCGGGATACATGGTTGTGAGGCCCAGGTGTGTGCGGGCGAGATACGTGATGGTGAGGCCCAGGTGTGTGCGGGCGGGGAGAGTGTGGCAGCGCCAGGATGTGTTTTGTTAGGAAGAGAAGCAAACTAAAGGGAAATGGTGCAGGGTACCCAATACTCTTGTTCTTATATACTACTACCTGTTGTGATTGCGTTTTTTGTGATTGTGGCTGGTGAGGTTGGGTGGATAGAATTCCTTTCTATTTTTATTATGTTGTTCTCACAGGACAATAGGATGTCTCCCCACTTGTGCACGGGAGCTTTAGGTTTCCCTACTGAGTATACTGGTATGCTCACGCTACGTTTACTTTTAGGTTTCCAGGAGGACTACCAGGGCCGTGCGGGACCCTACTAGTCAAACGGTTGGAGTTTTTGCAGTTGTTGTACACTTGTTTCTTTTTAGTATTATACTTTGAGCTTTCTTGTACTTGTACCTTGTTATAAAATTATTTAAACATGCATGTGGGTTTGGTTTGGGTTTATTTATATACACTTGTTCTTTTCCTTTTTGGTGGTTGACTTGTCCTATTTCCCTATCCTAAATAATAAAAAAGGGGAAATGCCTACCATATTTTAGAAACTCATACCCTTGGTGCTAGTCGCCACCCCGGGGCATACTGGAGGCGGGGCTCAAGGGTCATTATCTCCCTTTCACCATTTCCATCTCAAGACGGGCATATTTGGTGGGAGGGGGTTGTGATAGAATATTATCAGAGTTGATGGTTGAGAGATAGGATGGAGTCTAGAGTTAGGCACTGTGAGGATTGCATGGGATGGTAGGGTGACAATGTTATTTAATCTTGGTACGTGACATAGGTAAGGGAAGATCGGCTAGGACACGGGATTTTAGCCCCCCCCCCCCGTAATCCAATGCAAGGACTCTGAGCCTACCGAACGACCAAGTGAGACCACATTGATTGCAGGGTAGAGACCCTAGGGAAGGTACATGAATCATCATGATTTTGTTTTACTTGATTTGGGTGTTATAGGAATGAAATTGAAATAAAATGATAAAATAAAACCTTCAGTTTTTCTTACTACTTGGTCTTAGGCGATCCTTGTTTACCGTACAGTTTTGGCACCTGGACGTCGTCCCCGGGTGGCTTAGACAGCCAAGGCCCAGCAGATTCGGGCGGTCGATCAGTTGAGGATTGACCGAGAGGAGGAATATAGCCAGTGGCAGAAGACTCTTCGTTCTTTCCAGCGGCATACCTTCAAGAAGTACAAACGTAGTACTTCGGATACAGAGACAGAGGGGTGGCTTGAGGTGCTAGGGATCGCTTTTACCTTGATCCGTGCTCCGAGGGAGTACTGGGTTCCCCTATCAGTCAATCAGCTGAGAGGTGCAGTGCGACAGTGGTGGACACTCTACCTTGGATAGAGGATAGAGGCAGAGCTTCCATGGGATGACTTTGAGAAGGAATTCCGAGAGGAATTCCTTTATTCCATGATCAAGGCGGAGAAGCGGCAGGAGTTACTCTCCCTTCAGCAGGGGAGTATGTCAGTACGAGAGCTGAGGATCATGTTCAAGGATCTCCTACACTTTTCTCTGGATCTCTTTCCGGATGAGGAGTCTCGGGTGATACCTTTAGATGAGGCGCTTCATCCTTCGCTCCAGTATGCTGTCACCCCCTTCACCCTTCCGACGTACATGGAGATACAGAAGAAAGAAGAGGTTGTAGAGAGGATGCACTCCCTGGGAGGTTCACCCCGAGAGGGAAACCAGCTAGGCTCGTCGAAGGAGAAGGAATTCAGCAGTAGGTCTCCTGCGACGGGACCTTCCAGGTTCAGGCCAGTGGGGAGGAGGCCCAAGCAGTTCCAGTTCAGATCTGCGGGTCCTCATCCGTTTTTCACGAGCTCAGGACTGAGGTGTTTTTCTTGTGGAGGTTTCAGGCATGTTCAGAGTCGGTGACCAACCCGAGCTCAATACGGTGGAGGTGGGAAGGTTCAGTGCCCACCTCAGCAGCACCAGTTTCTAGCGAGGCCCTTCCAGCAGTAGAAGGAGCATGGTCCTTCGAGGACAGACTTTGCGGGAGGAGGCCGACCTTAGGGTGCCCCTCAGGGACCTTGACCAGGGCGTGATCGGGGAGGTGGACGACATCAGAGAGGCAGAGGAGCGGGGCATGGATAGTTGCATGTAGCAGAGTTGACAGCTCTGGAAGGACTAAAGGTGGTGCGAGGTACGATTTTTCTGTTCAGCACTCTTGTTTCTGCTTTTTTCGATTCAGGAGCCTTGCACTCCTTTGTTTCAACTGGTCTAGCCCATGCTTTGGGTACTAGACATAGAGAGACTTTCCATACCACTGGTGATGAGTACACCATTTGGAGGCCAGACTAGCGTATCTTGTGTTTTCCGGGGATGTGGGATGATGTTGGGACCACAATGATCTAGTGGGGACCTTGTTATGTTACAAATGCAGCCATACATTGTCATCCTAGGCATCGACTGGTTGTTTTCTGTTAGTGTCGTTATCTAATGATTCCATAGAAGAGTCGTGTTCTCCGACATATATGGGCAGCGCATATCTTTTGTTGGCGAGAGGAGCTATCAGGTGGGAATCCGGCATGTGAAGCCTCTCCTTTCATTTTTAGGCGGGTTATCAGTGGTTCCAACTGATATAGAGATGATGGATGTCCTAGAATTTGTTGGGGAGTTCCTTGATGTTTTTCCTGAGGAGGTTGTGAATCTACCCCCCGATGTGAAGTTGAGTTCGGGAAAGACTTACAGCCTGGTGCCCGTTCGATTTCGATGGCCCCTTATCGGATGGCACCTTAGGAGTTGCAGGAGTTGCGAATTCAAATTGATAATCTGATGGAGAAGGTTTTTGTTCGACCCATCGTATCACCATGTGGTGCTCCAGTTTTTTTTGTGAAGAAGGCAGATGGTGGTCTCAGGCTATGTATAGACTACTGAAGGTTGAACTAGGTAACGGTCAAGAACGGTTACCCACTTCCAAGGATAGATGATCTCTTCAACCAACTGAGGGGAGTGGGTTGGTTTTCCAAGATTGATCTATGATCTGGATATCATCAGTTGACGGTAAAGGACAGTGAAATATCGAAGACGGCTTTCAGGTGATGGTATTGGAACTTTGAGTTTGTAGTGATGTCGTTTGGAGTTACGAATGCACCGGCTGTGTTCATGGGACTTATGAAATTTTTCTTCTGAGAGTTTCTTTACCGGTTCGTCGTTGTGTTTATCGATGACATCCAGATCTACTCAAGATCAGAGGAGGATCATGTTGAGCATCTCAGGGTAGTCTTGGAAGTCCTTCGGCACCACCAGCATTATGGTATATTGTCAAAGTGTAAGTTCTTGACACAATAAGTACACTTCCTTGGGAACGTAGTGTCTCAGCATGGAGTGTCAGTGGACCCGTCGAAGGTGGAGGCAGTTGTTTCTTGTTCAGCACCCAAGATCATGGCGGAAGTTCGTAGTTTCCTAGGGTTGGCAGGTTACTATCGCAGGTTCGTTTCGGACTTCTCTCGAGTTGCTTCTCCATTGACAGCTTTTACTAGGAAGAACCAGGTCTTCCTATAGAGCGAGAAATGCCAGAAGACTTTTGACTACCTGAAGGACAAGTTTTTCAGTGCTCCCGTACTTAGGTTTCCAGAGGAGGGGTTGTTGTTTGAGGTGTTTTGTGATGCTTCTGGCCTTGGTCTAGGGTGCGTGCTGATGCAGAAGAAGGGAGTGATCTGTTATGGGTCTAGGAAGTTATTGCCTCACGAGCATAACTATTCCACCCATGACCTAGAGCTTGTAGGAGTAGTGTTCGCACTGAAGTTGTGGCGACATTACCTCTTTGGGGAGAGCTTTGTGGTTTTCTCAGATCACAGGAGCCTACATTATTTCTTCTCACAGCGTGACCTGAACCTACGGCAGCGGAGATGGGTCGAGTTTCTCCAAGACTATGACTTTGAGATCTCTTACACAGAAAGTAAGGGAAATGTTGTGGCTGATGCCCTGAGCAGGAAGTCGAATCAGGAAGTGGTTCGGGAATCCACTGATGCTTGGAAGGCGGAGGGAGAGTTGGCTGCCTTGCACTTGGATGCCATGGTAGAAGGTGTTAGAGGCTGTTTGTTTCAGATGACGGTGTAGTCCTCCTTGTTGCATCAGGTGGAAGAATCCCAGTGGGGGGACTCCAAGGTGGAAGTGATGCATTATTGTGTCGATCAGGGGAACGCTCCAGAAGGATGGTCAGAGGACAGCCGACATCAGATGCTTTTCCATGGAAGGTTGTTTGTTCCGAAGACAATGTGTGAGGGAGTTCTCTGTGATTTCCATAGCTTAGCCTTGGAGGTACATCCAGGAGTTTTAAACATTTGTCGAGGCATGAGGGAACAATTTTTGTGGCCCGGGGTGAAATGGGCAGTGGTGGAGTTTGTGGCTAAATGCCTAGTGTGTCAACAAGTGAAGGTTGAACATCGTTTTCCGAGTGGTTTGTTGCATCCATTAGATGTCCCCGAGTGGAAGTGGGATGACATCTCAATGGAATTAGTCACAGGACTACCCAGAGCTCAGGGTGGTTATGATGCTATCAGGGTGGTGGTGGATCGACTGACGAAATCAGCTCACTTCTTAGCAATTAAGGAGTCAGGCCCGGTGAGTACCTTAACACAGACGTATGTAGACGAGGTTGTGAGGTTTCATGGAGTCCTAAAGACTATTATCTCATATCGGGATACTTGTTTTACCTCACAAGTCTGGAGGGGGTTACAACTTGCTTTTGGCACCCAGCTACACCTTAGCACTGCTTTCCACCCCCATACTGATGGCCAGACAAAGCGGACTATCCAGACGTTGGAGGACATGCTGCGAGCATGCATTCTGGATTTCAGAGGATCATGGGTATGAAACTTTCCTTTAGTAGAGTTCTCCTACAACAACAACATCCACTCTACTATTGGCATGGTACTATTTGAGGCTTTGTATGGAAGACCATGTAGTTCACCCATTTGCTGGGAAAAGGATGGTGAGACAGGTGCTCTTGGTCCAGAGGTAGTTCAAGGCACCACAGAGAATGTCCAGCTTGTGCGTGAGAGGATGAAAGCGGCTCAGGACCGATAGAAGTCTTATGCTGATCGTCGGAGGAGGCCCTTGGAGTTCGAGGTGGGAGATCATGTGTTCTTGAAGGTTTCCCCTCGACGGGGGCAGCGGAGGTTTGGGAAAGGGAGTAAGCTTTCACCAAGGTTTATAAGACCTTTTGAGGTGTTGAGGCGAGTTGGTGAGGTGGCATATCAGCTAGCCCTGCCACCTCAGTTGGAGAAGGTTAATGACATCTTCCACGTCTCCCAGTTTCGTTGGTACATACATGATGACTCTTACGTTATCGACTGGGGAGAGATATATATGGGAGACGATGCGACCTTCGAGGAATGACCAGTCAGAATCGAGGATCGTAAGGAGAAGGTGCTCCATGGACAAACCATTCCATTGGTTCGTGTGTTGTGGAGGCATGGCGGCCTCGAAGAGAGCACTTGGGAGCGGGAGACCCAGATGCACGGTCATTACCTGAAGTTGTTTTGACTTGTGTTTTCTTTTGTTATTCTGAGGTTTGTGTTGATGTTGTACTATGTACCTTTGATATTTATGGAATGATTGGCTTGTTGGTTGTGAGACCTTTTGTTTCCTTGTTCTCTAAAAGTGTGTAGCATGTCCGGATGTGTGGGGAAAGAGAAAAACCTGATCCTTAATCGAGACACATTAATGCAGATGCGATTGAACCCGTGCGGGTGATTCAGTGCCGCCTAAAGCGGATAATATCTCGTCATAGGGGAAGGAATTTTTCCCCAATCCACATGTTCGAGCAATGTGTTGGTTGTGTGGTGTTAGGGGTAGTGTAAGATGGAAAATCCTAATATATGGAAGTGGGAAGGCCCAATCCTTAATCGAGTCGCATTAATGCGGATGCGATTAAACACGTGAAGGTGAGTCAGTGCCGCCTAAAGTGGATAATATCTCGACATAGGAGGGGGAATTCCTAACACCTATGATTAGGGTTGTTGATTGGGTTCCTGTTATAATGAGAACCCTAAGAGGTATCTTTTTGGGTTCCTATGGGTTGGTTTTTTAATTCTCAGGGATGAGAATGTTTTCAAAGGTATCTGAGGTAATGGCCCGGACCTCTCTGGCCCATTCCTTTGTCATAAAGAAGGTCACAAAGTGTTCTGGAGGGTAAAATGGACTTTTTCCACACTTTTCAGTTTTTTGAAACTACACACCGTGTAGTGTGAGTACACGTTGTGTACCCCCTCACCAGGTATATCCCGTGTTTAAGGTCGTGTCCTTCTAGTGTGAAATAAGTGGGTACACGCTGTGTGTCCATAAAACACGCCATGTACCACCTTTACAGGTATACCCCGTGTTGAAGGTCGTGTCCTTGCTGTGTGAAATAATGGGTGCACGCCGTGTGTCCAGTACTAAACGATGTGTAGTCCTTCCCCGCGTACGCGTTACCAATCAACAGCCATGTGTCGTGTTTGAGCCGTGTCTTTGCTGTCTAAAATAAATGGGTACACGTCGTTTGTCCAAACTACACGCCGTGTCATCCTTCCCTGTGTATTTGATTCCCTCAAACCGTGTGTTGATCAGTCAACGGCCGCGGAGCCGTGTTGGAAGCCGCGTGGAGACCGTGTGAAATAACTGAGTACACGCCGTGTACCATAATGTACACGCCATGTACTTTTTCTTTCCTCGCCTATAAAAGGAGAGGTCCCCTCCTCCTTTTCAACTCATCCCTCTCCTCCCCTTTCCTCTGAGCAGAGTTCTCCCAAGAGACTCAAATGCTCTTTCTTCCATAACTTCTTCATCCGAGCTCCGATTTAAGATCCATCAGTGGCCACGGGATCGTAACGACGAGGCGGAACTTCCGATCCTGGGTCCATTGTTTTTCCTTCGGCCTTACCTTTCCGACTTCCACCCAAGGAGGTTTTTCCGAGACCCGACAGAAGTGACGGATGTCGACGGACATCTTCTAAAGTTGATCTGGGGGAGCATTGCGATCAAAACCTATTTAAGTAGGGATCTTACCTTTGTCTCTATCATTTGTACATCAAGAGGGGTGGGTATCCTCTTGTTTTCGTGATATACTGTTGAACCAATAAATAAAGATAATAAATGGATTATATAATTTGGATGGTAAGTTTGTGAATGCAGTTACATTATTTATATCCTGTGATATTATGTTGTGAATGAGATACTGCCTACTAAAAATCATGGTCTTTAGGGGCCTTTGCTTACGCAATTAAATGTTTCCCTCTCCTTCTAGACTTTATTATGGATGGAAACTTCGTGGAATGTGGAAATTGGTTAATCACGTAAAGTTGGCTGTTTAAAATCTGGAACCCTTGTGTGATCACCCTGGTTAAACAAAATGGAATAATGAACATGTGGGTGTTGGCTTGGATATGTGGAATGTGATGGGGGTATTTTGTGGGTTGTTGTGGATAGGGTGAGCAGCGGGGCTGCGTTTGACTTGGTAGTGAGTTGTTGTGAATGTTGTGTTGGTAATGGGAAGTGGGGCTGCGAGAAATGGTATTAAGGGATATTGATGTACGAGTTTCGGTGTGTTGTGGTTATGGTGTTTGGCAGTGGGGATCCAGGAATGGGTTTGTTTGTGAACGAACAGTGGGTTGTGAATAATAAATAAAAAGTGGAAGAGTTAATAAATGGTGGGTCATGGTAATGGAATGGGATTAATAATCAATGGGTTGGCTGGTTGATAAAAAGGACTTGGTTGTGTTGCTTGTGTTTTCCAAACTTGATTTGTGGATGGAAGGGATATGTTTTACGAACGATTGATGTGGTTGGTTGTGGATAGTTTCCCAGTAGTTAAGGAACTAAATAAACTAATTCTGCTAAAATGTGAAAACCTAAATAGGGTTGGGGTTGTTTGTTGTATGCATGCTTTGTAGTAGGAGAGTTGAGGCACATGCTCAGTTTCTCTGTTTAGAAGCCATAGGTTGGGTTGTGTGGTTCGTATATATATATATATATATATATATATATATATATATATATATATTTTGTTTTATCGCACCACACCCATGTTGAGCACTTAGTGACGAACACTCCCATTTCATGGGATATGGTGTTTTTCCCTTAGTTACTAGCTCCTTTCTGCTCCTTCTCCCCTAGGTTGTGATGGCTTGAGGTGACCTTACACCTAAGAATCTTCGGGTAGGTTTTTATTGGGGTGGCTTTATCCCAAGACTCTTCGAGCAGGTTCTACTGTTTCCCAAGAATCTTCAGGATGAGGCACAGTTGTGTGCGGGCGGGATACGTGGTTGTGAGACCTAGGTGTGTGCGGGCAGGATACGTGGTTTTGAGGCCCAGGTGTGTGCGGTCGGGATACGTGCTGGTGAGGCTCAGGTGTGTGCGGGTGGGGAGAGTGTGGCAGCATCAGGACGTTTGTCGTTAGGAAGAGCAGCTAACTAAAGGGAAATAGTGCGGGGTACCCAATACTCATATTCTTATATACTACTACCTGTTGTGATTATATTTTTGGTGAGTATAGCTGGTAAGGTTGGGTGGATAGAATTCCTTGCTAGGTATCTTCTGTTGTTCTCACAGGACATTAGGATGTCTCCCAACTTGTGCGCGAGAGATTTAGGTTTCCCTACTGAGTATACTTGTATGCTCACCCTACATTTACTTTCAGGTTTCTAGGAGGACTACAAGGGCCGTGTGGGACCCTACTAGTTGGACGGTTGGAGTTGTTGCAGTTGTTGTACACTTTTTTCTTTTTAGTATTGTACATTGAGCTTTCTTGTACTTGTACCTTGTTATAAAATTATTTAAACATGCATTTGGGTTTGGTTTGGGTTTATTTATATGCACTTTCTCTTTTCCTTTTTGGTGGTTGACTTGTCCTATTTCCCGATCCTAAATAATAATAAAAGGGTTAATGCATCCAATATTTGAGAAACTCATACCCTTGGTTCTAGTCGCCACCCTGGGGCCTACTGAAGGCGGGACTCGGGGGTCATTATCTCCCTTTAACCATTTCCATCATAGGAGGGGAATATTTGGTGGGAGGGGGTCGTTACATGTCAATTGTTTCACTTGTTTTCCTTACTAAGACTTCTGCTCACCCTGTCCATTGATGTATGTCACTAGGATATGGGATGAAGTAATTGTACAGAGGATGAACCTATGATGAAGCCTTACGAGTGGTTTAGAAGAATGTTTTATGTTGTTTTCATGTATTATGTTCCTGATTTCCAAGACACTTGACATTAACGATCTTTTGTTTGTAAAATGTAATTAAAAGTTATGTAATAAAAAGGAGGGATGCCATAATACTCCCATTAAAATTAATTTCTACCTCTAAATAAGTTTGGTTTATCAATGATTTAATATATAAAAGTTACATTCATTGAAACCCCCATCATAAAAATGAATCTTAAAACTTCCTTGGAAAAAGGAATGTTGGAAACATAACTGTTACCCAATGTTTCATATAACTAGGTTTCCACATAAGAGAATATACGTGGAAAGTGAAAATGTGGACTTAGAGGAAAAGAATAAAAATTATTATGGATTATTTGAGGCCATAAATCATAAGAAATTTAATGTTCAATGAAAATTATAGGGCCTCAAAATCATAAATGAATGACTTTTTAAAAGGCTACCAGTTAAACAAAAATTAAGGTAGTAAGAAAAAAATAATATCTAGATCACTTTCCTATTGGTGAATAATTTTGATGAAAAGATATACATGCATGATTTCAGGATAAACTCACCTTTTATTGTTTCATGACCAACTTATGCTCTTTTTCTAAAAAAGAAAGTGGATATTTCATTCCTTGAGTAAAAATAGACAAAAATATCCTTGATATAGCATCTAATTTTCCATTAGTTATCATCAACACAATGATGTTAGAATAGTGTATATAATATGGATAATTATTTATTTGGTGAGATAATAATTTAATCCCACAAACTTCTTTTGAATTGTATCATAATCTTTCCATAAATGGTTAACCTAAAAAAAATTTAATGAAAAAAATTACAAGATAGTAGAAAGAAGCTTAAAAAATTAGCTAAAAATTGATCCCCCATATATCAAAAAGTATATCATCACTGTTACATTCCAAAAATGTGATTATATTCTTCTTATATTCTTTTGAAACATGGTAATAACCATAATTACCATAAATCTAATTCGAAATCATGCATGCTCCATTATTCCAATGATTAATGGATATATGACTTTACTATAAGAAGTTATAAAAGTCATCCATGATGGAATATAATTCTTTTTTAACAAATATATAATTGGTTTTAAGTCTATTGATACAATCAAATTTACATTATCCAAATTAACCATCTCATTATCCAAGATAAAAAAACTTCTCAACATCTCGATCACATTAAGTGATACCATCAACTAATCTAAATGTCACATTTCTAAGTCTTCATCACAATTAAACCGATCCTTTTCAATCATTAATGAAAACTTATATGAAAAATATTTATATGTTTAATGATTCAATATCATTGAATGCCAAACCATAAATACGTCATTCATCCAACATTATTATTAATACATTTCTCGGGATTTATCAACATATTCCTCCATAACTCCTTACTATAATATTAAATATGAATAATTACTTAATGTTCCTCAACATCAATATAATCATTCTTCATATGTTTAATGAAATCAATACTGGAAGAACATCACATACATTTCACATGTTGTTTGTGGTCTCTTTATCTTCAAACGTATAACCAATAATCATAAAACCTTTTTTACCCCCTTTATGAGATTTCCACTGGGGAAATAAATTTGGATAATTCCCATAAATTTCACATCTAAAACAGTAAATTTTAATTTGGTTTATTATAGTGCTTTCTGTTTACTAAAACTAGAAAGGGAAGGGTAAAAAATAGATATCACTTTAGGTTTATCTTTGGTTATTCATAGTTATCTTATATTTAAATCGGCCATGAGGGTTTTTAAATTGTTTCTGAATTTACAAAGCATATCCCCTAAGACTATATAAACATGTGTGAAATAAGACCCATTGTAGTATACCTAGTTATGCTAAGTTAGGCTCGACACACCAAGTCAAAGTTGTATCCCCAGGTACATTTCTTCCAAAGACACATCAACTTCTTGTATCTATAGATATATGTATTTCTAGGAAACCACTAACTCTATCCTTTACTATATTTTTATGATATTTTACAAAACAATACCTCACCCTTATAGTTATCATTAGAGAAATCACTAAATGTATCATTAGAAATATACATTGGGATCTCACTAATGTTTTTTCATCCTATTTTCCAATGTTTGACTAAACCTTCACTATGATACCAACTATAACAACCCAATCTTAACATACATATTCATTACATAATATTTATGGAATACATAAAAAATTATAGAAATAGACACCCAAAGATCATATTAGTTTAGTTCCTTGGGAAACATGAAAACATAACCATTGATACATTACTGAATAAATTATCTCTCATTAGGTTCTTCATGACTAGAATAATTCTTAGAAACACCATAAATAATACATATCTTCTTATCCTAGGGAAGGAAACATAAAAATGGGTCATATCAGATGCTTGGTAAGAGTAAAAAATGGAGATATGTAAGAATATACATGGGAATAAAGTTATGGGAATGCGATCATTACATTAGAAGATATTTCCCATGAAATAAAATATCATAAATATGAATCATGTCATAAATATTGGTATTTAATAATACATAAATTATTGGGGAAACAAGATCTTAAGGATTTTATAATAATTAGAAATGAAATTTGTGGTATACACATAAACATAGAAAATAATATGTGAAGGATACCTACCAAGACCTTTAAAACATGTTAGTATTTGGATAATAACCCATGTACCAGCTTCGGTCTTGGTATTACCTCCAATTTACCCTCATGATTTTGGTTTGGGATGTCCACCCATGTACCCTCTCATTTTTGGTTTATGATGCCCTCTTATTTTGGGCTAGGGATTCCCTATCATTTACCATATTGTTTCGGACATAATATGCCTCATATGTACCTTCATGAACTCATAAAACATTTATCGTTAACCAATTAATTAAGGGGAGATATATGTCCCACTCGACACATGATTAAATCATTCATTAATGTGTCACAAGACAATAAAACTTGAATCCTGCCATGACCCATAATAATAGATGGGTTTCATAAACATAACTTCACTACCCATGAAATGAAATGGGTATCATAAAAATTTAACAAATCATGACCTATAGAATATATATAGGATCAAAATAATTTCATCCTTTAATAACTCATGAAAGGAAGTGTGTTTCATAATAATTTATCATGATATAATCAATTGAATGAGAACAAGTTTCATAAGCATATATATTGTGGAATAGGAATGAGTTTGATAAAAATATAACTCGTTAAAGAGAAATGTATTTTAAAAAAATCATTCCATAAAAACATAAACCATTTAGAGAAATAATATGAATGGAACCATTTTATCATTTCATAGAAAGTCATGAGTAACAACAATAGATGCCATCTTATAGAGAACGTACCTTTTAAAAAATATTCTTGATTAAAATATATTTTATACTTTTGAATGTTATTTTTAAAATAATAACCTTTTTGAAATAAATTTTCATGAAAATAATATTTAAAACATAAAAATAAATCGTCAAATCATTTTGAAAAAAATTCTATTTGAAAACATATAAAAAATATAGAAAACTTTTTCAAAATCATTCTCCTTGAAATATTTTAAAAGATTATTGAAAAAATATTGAGAACTATTTTCCCCTAAAAACATATAAAAAAAGATTGATTTTTTTTGAAATATATTCTCATTTAATATACATTGAAAACATATGAAAGAATATTTTAAATCATTAAAATTCGTTTCTTTTAAAATAACCCTTTAAAAAGTAATAATAGATGATTTTAAATTCATATAAAACAGTTTATAAAAATATAAACCTTTTTGAAAACATTTTTCATTGAAATCCTATTTTAAAAAATGAATTTATAGAATATTAGGAAAAGTAATTCTTAAAAAATATATATATAATCTGGTAATGTATGATTCAATGGAATGAATTTAGTAAATCTGTACATGCCGAACATTATTTTTTTATCGTATAATGTTTGGAAAAGTGCCTCCATATGAAAACAACCAGAAGATTCATTATTATATTTTAAAATAATTTTTTTGAATGGTTAAATAAGGATAAATTTTGTTAAAGATATTTGGAGAATATGAGATTATTTTTTTAATCTTTTTTAGAATACACAATTTTGAAGGAATAATGATTTCCAACCAAAGAGAGAGGTAAAGTTAAGCTTTCTTAAACACACTTTATTAACTATCATATGTAATTATGAGTGTAAAAATGGTACCAATTATGGAATATATCCTTAATAACTATAGGATAATAAACTTCATTTGTGTTCTTGAGATAAATATCATAATATATCATCAAAGAAATCATAATCATAAACAATCTTGAAATGCAATGAGATTGTGTCAATAAACTCTTACCACTTGGTAACATTGAACCATACTCCCCATTTATGAAAATAAAATTACTTGAAGCATAAAATATCATTAAAATAAGGTTATTAATTATATAAAATTTTAAAGTAGTTATATAACCCTCATGGGAATATATAGGTTCATGACATGGAATGTCTCTCAAAGAAGGAAAATTGAGACAAAATTACATTACCAATTTGGTAACATTTGAAACATAAATCCCAAGAAATAAATATCATAAAATGGATATGTAAATGAAAATTAATTTAATTATAATAATAATATAAATCACACATGTGAAATATACACACCACAAAAATATAATGGTTGGTGAATAAAGCATGTGTCTCACAAAAATAAAAAGCGAGTTGAAATTCCCTTACCTTGTGTCTTGACTCTAATCGCATTCCTAAAAACTTCATGTATAATAAATATAATTTTTTTATTAATATATCTCATAACCATATTATTATATCCAATACAATATATTTTTTCATTATTACTTTATATTATATTCTTGTTAAAAATTCTAGTTGAGGATTCACTTCAGGTTATATCTGCTTTTTTCTTTGCATGTGTCTTTATTTATTATATATATGATCCTTATATTTATATAATGATTTAAAAAAGAATAAAATCATATTAATATAATTTATTTTCCTTACATGTGTACAATAATAATCTACATAATATATAAATATAAAATAGAACACACAGTTGATGGATATGGTAGGTTGTACGTACGCATGAACATTGTTTCCATTTTTATTTTAAAATTGATTGAAAAAAAGTAAAATAAATATATTTATTTATAATATCATTAATTTTTAATTAATATTTAATATATATTATATAATTTAACTATAAATATATTTAATACATTCCATGTAGTGTGTTAATGAATGGTATTTTTTAGGGGGTGGTAGTCCACACTTCCTCAAACAATATTATCGTGTTTACACAAAATGAAAAGTATAATGCTAATTGTTGTAAAATAATTACACAGGGTTAAATAAATTATAAATATATTATATATTATTTATAAATATATTTTCTATCATAATTAAGACCATGATAGGTGGTAATGGAAGAATGAACAACTATCATTTGGTGAGGCTATTGTTCTCCATACACATAAATAGTATGTCAGTTATCCATTGGATGGAAGTGTGTGTATGTTTTGGTCAAAACCATAGAATAAAATCATATTTGTTTATTTATTATACTTTTATTTTTTTACAATCATTGAATAAGGTGATTTTATGTTGTGGAGAATGAAAATAAGATAAAAGACATTGAAGGAGGATTCTACCTCTTCATTCGGTAACTCCTTTTGTTTTTAACTAATGGGATTACATGGATTAATTTATTACTAAATATAGGATTAAATGATAAATTTAGGTATGTTGGTAAGTGTATTGGAAATATATAATCCAAAAATATGTTGTTTTATAGGTGTGAGGAAGTGGGAGTGTGGATGTCCTTTATAGGGGATGGAAGGGAACCACATGGTATTTTTGAAACCAAATTTAGTTTAACCACGTTTCTACATTACTAAATGCATAAAATAACAAAAAATTAATAAATAAGGGAGTATTTAGAGATTAATAATAGAAATAAAAATTGTATTGAACAAGTTTATAGGTCGTTGGGCCCTTAGGTTTATAGTTTAGTCCTTTCTAAAGCTCGATGCTTCCTCAATCATTGAAATTAATTTTAATTATTTTCACAACTTTTTTTGTAAAAAAATAATTTTTAAATAATTAAAAATTATATATTATGGTTATTAAAAATATGGAATCCATTGTTCCAAATTTTATACACATAAGTGTTAGAAATTAATTTAAATTTAATCCCATAGATGGGACAATAATGCTGGTTTTCAATGAAAAAACATTCAAAAGATTGCTTCGTTTCTATATACAATTTCAATGTGAAATTAACTCCAAAGATTTAAATTGGTTTAATAGACAAATAATTTTTATAATGTTAATTTAAAATTAAATTAAAATATAATTTAACACTATAAGTAAATTAGATAAAAAAATTATTTAAAATTTAGTATTTTTTATGATTCATTACAAAATGAAACATCACGAAAAAATAAAAAAAAAATCAATCTAAGTTAATTTTTATGCTTCACATTAAAATATGAAGTTTATTTTGATATATTAGATTTATAAATATTCTAAAATTGTGTAACTACCTAACCCTAGTTACCCAAAGTTAGTGCTTTATTACATAACAATGGCATGATACAAGGAACCATGTCCTGAAAGACCAATCAGTTTCTTATAATTGGAAACAAGATACATACATAAGTTCAAAATTAAAACTTGAAAATAAATACAACACTAATTTATTCTATTAGAAACATCCAAGCCTCCTAGATTATTCCTGCAAGTCACTCATAACTAACTTCTTCATATCCTGGGAAATTGAGACATTAGAAAGGGGTGAGCTCAAACGCTCAGTAAGGGTAAGCAATACAAGGGATGATAATAAAAACATTAGGCATGGTGAATAATTAAAAACAAATTACATTACAAATAATAAACATGAACACTTTATGATTGGAATATTAGATGAGTAAATAATTCTATAATAAAACTTAGTCAAGGGTATTCTACTAGTCGAATAACAATATGAACCATCAATATTATTTTCATAATTATGGAATGTATAATGTCGAAAATTTAGAAACATCTTGTCAAGGCCTCGGCCTAGACGTCTAAAAATGATTTAGGCCTTGGCCAAAACCAAATATAAAATTAGGAATGATGTCAGCCAATTACACGTATAATGTTATACTGAAACCTACCCAAGAACTGAGGATCTAGATCCGGCTCCACCCATCACATACTTTGTCCAATAATAAATAAACATCGAACAAGTTTAAAATCTATCAAAGGATGTTGATATAGATGAAATGAAAACTATTTGAAAGAAATACCTCTTTCTATTTTGAAACCATTTAATAGTCACATAATTATAAAA
Source organism: Viscum album (assembly GCA_963277665.1). Lineage (NCBI taxonomy): Eukaryota > Viridiplantae > Streptophyta > Magnoliopsida > Santalales > Viscaceae > Viscum > Viscum album. Next base: position 1,828,384,319 of record OY728147.1, read on the forward strand.
GAAAACATTTATTTTTAAAATATTTTTTTAAGATTGTAAGGGAAGCTTCAATGATGTTATAATGGCGAAAAATAGATGCACCTGCTGTATATGTTAAAAAACAATGTTACCTTAATTTGGTCGAAAAGGTCATAAAGGACCTTGTTTGGAAAACAATGGAAATATTATTTTCAAAACATATAAGGACGAATAAGGGTATAAATTACTTTAACCCATAATCTAATAAATTGAAAAAATGTTTTGAAATACATTTTTAGGAAAACAAGGATGTGGATGATAAAAATGTCCCAAGTAAATACTTACGTAAAAACAACCTTGGATAATAAAGAGATTATGAAATTAACCCTTACCTTGTACTTTTCCTTGGACGAGGGTATTTTAATCTCATATAAAATAGTTAATTCATTGTTATTAGATTATAAAAGAACTATATACATAAATATGATATCATATATGATCTTCTAATATTGCGTTTTAATAATATTTCAGTAGTGTCATCGTTTCAGGTGTTAACTGATCTATTTTCCTTTATATGATTGGTTACGTAAACCATGTTTTTTATGGATAGGATGTATTTGATTCATATTTAGAATGATATTATGTTCATAAAAATTGTTTTTAGTCATCAAATGAAAATTATTCTTGAATGGTTATGATGGGGAAATGAATCTCATCGCGTTCGTGGATACGGTAATCTGTACATACGCCTAAGCGACAATATAATTATACTAATTGTGAAATAACAAACAGTTTGATGGTATATCATATATATAGAATCATTAACATGTTATATTCATTATTTACATTAGTTATACTCATTATTATACCCATCCAAATAATGATGTTTTTGAATGACAAACTACACCACGACGTGGAGATGGTAAGCCGTACGTACGCACGTATGGTGACTTTGTCATTTATAGGATGGATAGAACAATGAATATGATTGTAAAGAATTTTTAGTAACATAAAATTATTTAGAAGGTATTGGATTTATTATTTTGGTATAAAAATGAAAAAGAAAAATGAAGTGGAAGAAGAAAATAACTTCAAAGAGGTGATGAAATATTTACCTCTTCTTCGGGTTCTTCCTTTTTATTTGATCAAAAAGGCCCTATAGGTTGGATTTATGTCCAAAGTAATGCCTATAGGATTAAAGTAGGAATGTTGGGAGGATATTTGGGCAGAGGTTGGACGATTAAAATGGCTTTGGTGGTGTGATTTTGAGAGAAGGGGAAGTTCCCTTTTATAAGAGAGGTGAGGGTCACTTTAGGAGAAGCTTGAAATATTATTTTATAATAAAATACTTTTCGGTTTATAATGGATCCAAAATAATTTATTTAGAGTATAAGGTGGGGATGTGTCAAAAAACTCTCAAAAAATAGGTTTTAGATAGGTTTAGATCACCATATTAACATTATCATTTAGATTTGACTCTTAGTTAAATAGTTCGACATTTACCATATATCTATGTATTTTTATATTGTATGGTTAATAAACATACTATAAACTAATAATAGAACCCCAAGTGGTTAATTATTAATATATATAACCTTATATAAGTCTTTTTTCTGATCATCATATTTATATCAATATTATATTAATAAATAATATATTATTTGTTTTAAAACTCAATTATGTCAATTTTGGCACTATTTAGTATTTGATTTTTTTAGATCCATTAAAACTTTATCACTTCAAATAAAATTTATTTAACCAACCATTACATGTCATATTAACGTAGAAAATTATTTTTATTCATCATAAGTCTCAATTTACATTTATTTGGATATTTATAATATCAATTAGTTTAATAATTCATTAATAAGGTAATTATAGGATCATCATTGTGTCATAAATAAAATGAATTATTTAATGTCTAAAAATTATAAATAAAATACCATTATGTGGGAAATCATTTCAGATTTCTAATTAATATTTATATTTGAATTTATATTGTGTGTGACGCTATATTAAAAATGGTTTAGTTATTAAACATTGAATTTAACTCGTTTAACTCTTCTTTAAATAAAATAACAATAAATGTCCTAATCTAATCCAAGTGGAACAAAGGGGGTCATATTTTACTCTTAAGGTTGTTTTGGTCGAATTATACTTTTAAAATATAATTAGTACATGTGTTAGGGTAATTATGATTTAATTTTTATCCTAAATTACCCTATTTACTTATAACCACGGAAAATAAAAGTCAAAAATTACTATTCAACAAAAATTATTTTCATCTTATTGAACCACATTTTACTTAATAATATTAAATGTCTCTCCTAGATTTTTTAAATTCAACTCAAAGAAGTAGTAAAATTATGTTTTATGCAAATCTGTAAATGCTTCTAAGAGGTGGGTAAAAGACTGTAAAAAGTTCAATAAAATATTTATATATCTAAACATATTATAAAATGAGTCCAATGAATTACATTGAACATATATAGGTATTGTGTATATATTTTAAACAAAATCAAATTTTAAAAAAATCAATAAATATTTAAATAAAAATTCGGTTTTAACCAATAATGTAGTGTTTTTGACTATTCAACAAAAATAGAATGTTTTCAGAAAAATTCTAAAACTTCACCCTAAGATAATTTTGTTATTCCAAATTAAAAAATGAAGTCCATTTTGAAAAATAAAATTTATAAAATTTCAAAAAGTGGGTATTACTATTCATAACGGCTAGGTTGATTGGTCTTAGTGTGTATGAATCTCGAATTTGCGTTCAATACATGTTTTTGAATTATTCAAAGGGAAACGTATCGTGGAAGCTTTGGGTGTTACATTATTCCCTCATTCAAATAATTTAATCCTTAAAAGTTCTATAATATTACCGCACAAAAATATTTGGATGGTTCTTCATCATTTGTTCATCTGGTCCCCATGTTTCCTCTTCCATCTTATAGTTTCTCCATATAACTTTTACCAGACGAGTCAACCGATTTCTCAGCACTTGTTCCCTGGTATCAAGAATTTTGACAGGCTCTTCACAATAAGACAGATCGAGTTCCAGTTTAATTTCCTCATAGGTGAGTACATGTGTTAAGTCAGGCATGTATTTTCTAAACCGTGATACATGGAACACATCATGAACTTTGGAGATACTTGTAGGCATCACCAAACAATAAGCTACAACTACAATTTTTTCTAGGATTTCGAAAGTTCTGATGTACTTGGGACTCAATTTACCCTTCTTACTGAAACTTATAACACCCTTCCATGGAGATAACTTCAAGAAAACATGGTCTCCTTGAAATTATAAATCCTTCCTTTGGTTATTAGCAAACATCTTTTTCCTACTTTGGGATGCTTTGATGTGGGTTTAGAAAATCATCACTTTTTCCATTGTTTCCTCAACATGTTCTGGGCCTATTAGTTTTCTTTCCCCAAAATCATCCCAATAAGTTAGTGTGTGACATCTATTTAAATATAATGCTTTATATGGTGCCATATGAATACTTTAACGAAAGATATTGTTATAGGAAAGTTCTACCAGAGGTAAATGTTGATCCCACATACCTTTAATGTTAAGTGAGAAAGATCTCAACATGTCTTCTAAGGTTTTAATAGTCTATTCTGATTGTCCATCTGTTTGAGGGTGGTAGGAAGTGTTCAAATGAAGTTTAGTATCTAGGGATTTCTAAAAACTTTTCTAGAATATTGATGTAAAATGGGGATCACAATCAGAAACAATCGATATGGGTACTCCATGAAGTTTTACAGCATCAGTAATATATAGTCTTACAAAATGTTCAAGTGGTAAATCTTCTCTTATAGAAAGAAAATGTGCCGAATTGGAAATACGATCAACAATGACCCATTTTTCATCATTCCTTCTAGGATTCTTTGTCAATCCCATGAAAAATTCCATCGTAATATCATCCCATTTCCAATAAGGTATGGGAAGAGGTTTCATGACTTTTCCAGGTTGTTGCCTTCAATTTTTCAATTATTAACAAACCATACTTATTGACACAAAATCCGCAATCTCCCTCTTCATGTTGTCCCACCAAAAATGTTCCTTCAAATCTCTATACATCTTGGTGCTACCTAGGTGTATAAAGAAATTGGTGTTATGAGAATCATCCAACAATTCCCTTTTTAGATTAGATATATTGGGAACAAAAAGTCTCTTCCCAAATTTCAAAATTCAATATTCATATACAAAGTCACTGAATCTCCCCTCATTTACAGCTTTAATATTCTTTTGAAACTCCTCATCATCAGTCTGAGAACTCTTTATCCCTTTTAGTTATGATGGTTTGGCAACCATTTGAAAGAGTAATGATTTTTCACCTTCCACGGTTATTACCACATCCAACTTTACTAGATCCATAAAAATAGGACCCCTTTAAACTATCATCTTGTTCAAAACTACATGGTACTTGATACTCAAAGCATCTACCACCTTATTTTCCTTCCCCAGGTTTTAGTGTATAGTGCAATAATAATACTTGAGTAGTTCATGCCATCGTCTTTGCATCCTGTTGAGTACATTCTGTGAGAAAATATACTTCAATCTTTTTTAATCAGTATAAGTCTCACATTTTTTACTATAGAGATAGTGTCTTTATATTTTCAGAGCAAATATTATAGCTTCTAACTCAAGATCATGAGTAGGATAGTTTTTCTCATAAATATTTAGCTATTGTGATGCATAGGAAATAAATCTATCATTCAACATAAGGACACAACTAAGTCCTTTCTTTGAAGCATCACTATAAATAACATACCCATAATTCCCCATTGGTAGATTCAACATAGGATAATTAGATAATATTCTCTTATGTTTTTCAAAACATTATTCACACACTTTTGTCCAAACAAATTTAACCCCTTTACTTATGTGCTTAGTTAATGGCTTATCCAACAGGGAAAAATTCTGGACGAAATGTCAATAATAACCTCCTAAACCAATAAAACTGCATACCTCAGTTATACTTGTTGGTGTTATCCATTCTTGGATTTCCTTTTCCTTTGAAGGATCAACAAAGATTCCATCCTTAGAGACAATATGTCCATGAAAAAAAATCTCTTGATGCTAGAATTCACCCTTACTAAAACTCTCATACAATTCATTTCTTCTATGAGATTTTAGAATAATGTGCAAGTGATTTTTATGATCTCAGTATCTTTTTGAGTATACCAAGATTTCGCTAATAAATACCACTACTAAGACATCAATAAATTCAATGAAAACTCTATTCATCAGATCCATGAAGACAGAGGGTTCATTAGTCAATCCAAAAGGCATTACTATAAACTCGTAATGCTCGTACCTGGTACGAAATGGTATTTTCAGAATGTCTTCCTTCTTCACACACAACTGATGAAATTCAGATCAAAGCTCAATCATTGAAAAATATTGAGCTCAATGAAATTGGTCGAATAAATCATCAATCTGAGGTAGGGGATATTTGTTCTTTTTTGTTATATCATTGATCTCCCTACAATCAATGCATAACCTCATTAATCTATATTTCTTCTTAACAAAAAGGATAGGGGCTCCCCATAGAAAAACACTAGGGAAAATAAATCCCTTATTACTCAATTCCACTAGTTGTTTCTTTAGTTCCACTAATTCCACAATGGCCATTTTATAAGGGGACTTCAATATGGGCCTTGAACCAAAAATTAAATCAATGTAAAACTCAATTTCTCATTCTGGAGGATGTGCATGTAAATCTTCTGGAAACACATCAACATATTATGGAACAATAGGTATGTCCTCTATTCTAATATTCTTTTCCTCACCCATAATTATTTCATTCTCATCCTCACTAATAATTGAATTTAGTATAGTTATTGGGGGTTGGATCTAGATAAGAATCAAATGCTAATGTTTTTGCTCTAAAGATAACGTACTCCTTATCATCATTGAGAATTGTAACCTCCTTCTTCTTGCAATAAATTTTCAAATCATGGTCCAAAATCCAATCTATATCGAAGATTATATCAAATTAAATCTTAGTTATGATGATTATATCAGTAGAAAAATATCATTTATATTCCTTAATGGGGACTGATTCACAAAACATTGTTATAATGATACTTTCCTTAAGAGTTTTGACTGACAATTCCCTAGTTAAATAAAATTCGAAATACCCAATTTTCATAGAAAACAATAAGATATGAAACAATGTGATGAACTAGAATCAAATAAATCATTGATTAATCTTAATAAAACCATTAATTTTTTTACCACCACATCTTTCAGAGAATCAAACTCAGTAATAGTGATCACATAAGCTTGGACTTGATCCCTAGGTATTTTCTGTGGTAAGATTCCTTGATGCTTAGGAAATTCATTTTCATAATTTCCCATCTCCCTACAATTGTATCATTGAACATTGGTAGCTTCTTTCTTCCCTGTAAAATCACTACAATATGGAATTTTTGTCCACATTTGTATCATATTTATTTTCCTTTTAGATAGGCACTAGGTTTATTCCTTAAACAATTATCACAGGGTGGAAATTCAACTCTTCAATTCTTCCCTATTTTCGTATTTCATTTCCTAGAGTGTTCAACAGATCTCTTCATCTCCTGATTTTCTTAAATGTCATAATACTTAGAGAATTCCTTTTCTATCTTGATAGCACAAGAGACTATATCTTCAAACAATGTGAATGATTGCGAGACTAATTCTCGACGGAGAAATGGTTTTAACCCATCAAATAAATGATCAATATTACTTGTTGGGTTATGTATATAATCTGCATCATGCCTGATAACCTTGTAATGTTATCCTCATACTTTGTGACATTCTCATCCTCCTTTTGCCTCTGACTCACAAATTGTCTTTCTATATCCGCTCGATGGTCATGAAAGAATTATTTTTTGAAGAAAATATTATTAAATGACATCCAATCCATGTTGGATACTTCTTCATCTTCCTTTGTGTTTTGAATCAATGACCACCATTGATCAGTATCTCCTGTGAGGCGATAAGCTTGGATGATAAATTTTTCCCTTTAACTACTCCCCAAAGCATGAAATATTTTCTCTAAGGAACATATCATTTTCTCAGTTACTAATGGATTTGTACTCCCATTAAATGTTGGTGGTTTTTTCCTCAAGAATTGTTCTAACATTGATCCTCCACATTGTGGATCAGGGTTCTCCATACGGTTAATTTTATTATTGATAACCTGAGTGAGTTGTCCCAGTATGGTGATAATATGATCATCACCAGTTGAATCTCCATCTCCACTATAATTATCTAAAGTAGAAGGTAAATCCATACATGTATTATGTGCATTGATATGGTTTCCATTCCTCCACTATGTTCCATTTATAAACAATGGCATACAGTATATTAGTTTATGAATCGAAATACATAATTCTGAACTTGTTAAACACTTAACATAAATTGAACAGTTTATGGATATAATCCATAATCATTAAAATGTTTTTTTGAGGAGGTATATACTCATAAATCCTTTATAATGGGTTTTAATGAAAATGATAATTATCCAATGAATATCCCCCAGGAGTGTCGTAACCAAAAGTGCCGGAAGTCATGTTGTCGTGCACCAGTTCTCATTCGATTCTATCTCAAAGAGGTGTTTTCATGTGTTACCCTTAGGTACATTTGTACCAGTGCTGCCTCTACCTACATGTATCCAAACAGGGATTTATTTCTTGGAAAACTCACAAAATCTTTACAGTACAAAATTTCTAGGATGTTCTTCTATACTAATCCTCAAATTCTATCATATGGTAATGTTATCTAATAGGGGGTTTTCTAAATCTAGTTTCCAAGGTTTTTACTAAACTTCCTCTAATACCAACTGTAACACCCTGTCCCCAGTTACCTGGAGTCTGTTCTATATTACATAACATTGGAAAGAAACAAGGAATAATGTCATGAAAGACTGATCTGTTTAGTATTATTGGAAAGAAGATACATACATATGTTCAATATTACAACTTGAAAAGAAATACAACACTAATTTATTCCATTAGAAACATCCAAGCCTCCTAGATTATTCCTGCAAGTCACTCATAACTAACTTCTTTATATCCTGGGAAAATGAAACATAAGAAAGGGGTGAGCTTAAACTCTCAGTAAGGGTATTCAATACAACGGAAGATAACATAAACATTAGGCATGGTAAATAATTAAAAATATACTTCTTTACAAATAATAAACATGAACACATTATAGTTGGAATATGAGATGAGTAAATAATTCCAAAATAAAACTTAGTCGTGGGTATTCTACTAGTAGAATAACCTCTTGAACCATCAATATAATTTTCATAATGAGGGAATGTATAATTCCAGACATTCTGAAACATCTTTTAAAGGCCTCAACCAAGACGTCTAAAAATGATTTAGGCCTCAGCAAAAACCGTATATCAAATTGGAAAAGGCCTTGGCCAATTCTATGTCTAATTGTATCATGAGACCTACTGATTCCCCAAGGATCTATAGCGGGCTCCACCCTTCACATACTATGTCCAATACATTCCTCATATGAAAAGGTTGAAACATAACATAAACATTCGTATTAAAACAAGAATACGAAATGTCAATACTTTAACCATAAACCATGAATGGTATTAAAATAACATATACATATTCAAACATATCACAGAGCCTTAAATAAAATATGGAATATTTGTATCATAATAAATAAACTTCAAACAAGTTTAAAATCCATCAAAGGATGTTGACATAGATGAAATGAAAACTATTTGGAAAAATACCTCTTCTTATTTTGAAACCATTTAAGAGTCTCATTATTATAAAAGAAAAAATTTATTTTAAAAATATTTTTATAAAATAGTAGGGAAATTTTATACGATGTTATAATGGTGGAAAATAGCCACACATTCCTCATAAGTTAAAAAAACATTCTTACATTAATTTTTTCGAAAAATTTATAAAGTACCTTGTTTGGAAAATGACGAAGAGATTCCTTTAAAAACATATATGGTCAAATAATGTTATAAATGACTTCAACCCATATTATAGTAAATAGTAAAAATGTTTTGAAATATATTTTTAAGAAAACATGGATGTGGAAGATAAATAGGTCCTATTAGATACTTGCGTAAAAACAACCTCGGATAATAAAGAGAATTTGAAATTAACCTTTACCTTGTACTTTTCCTTTGTCAAGGGTACTTTAACCTACTGTAAAATAGTTAAATCATTGTTATTAAATTATACAAGAATAATATACCTAAATATCATATCATATATGATCCTATAATATTGCATTGTTAATATTATTTCAGTAGTATCATCGTTTCAGGTGTTAACTGGTTCATTTTCCTTTATATACTTGGTTACCCAAGACATGTTTGTTATGGATAGGATGAATTTTTTGAATATAAAGAATTATATTATGTTCATAAATATTATTTCTAGTCATTAAATGTAAATTATTTTTGAATTGTTGCAATGGAGAAATTAATCTCATCACATTCGTGGAGACGGTAATCAATACATACACACGAGCAATAATTTCATTATATTGATGGAGACATCATATTTAATTGGGTGATATATCATATATATAGAATCATTAACATGTTATATTTATTATTTAAATTACATATACTAATTATTATACCCATCCAAATAATGAAGTGTTTGAATAGAAAACTACACCACGACGTGGAGATAGTAAGCCATACGTATGCACGTAGGGTGACTCTGTCATTTATAGGATGGGTAGAATAATGGATATGGTTGCACAATATTAATAATAACATCATAGTATATAGAAGGTACTGTATTTATTATTTTGGTAATGAAACAACAAATAACGAGGAAGTGGAAGAAGAAAAGAATTTGAAAGAGGTGATGAAATATTTACCTCTTCTTCAGGTTCTTCCTTTTGATTTGATCAAAATGGATCCTTAGGTTGGCTTTCTAACCAAATGAAGGCCTCTGGGATGATTGGAAGAATGTTTGGAGGATATTTAGGTAGAGGTTAGCCAATAAAAATGGTTATGGAGGTGTGACTTGGAGATAAGGGGAAGTGACCTTTTATAATAGAGGTGAGGGTCACTTTAGAAAAAGCTAGAAATATTATTTTATAATTAAATAATTTTCTTTTTTTAATGTCTCCAAAATGATTTATTTAAAGGATAAGGTGGGTATGTGTCTAAAACCTCTCAACAAATATTTTTTTGACAGTTTTAGGTCACCATATTAACATTATCTTTTAGATTTAACTATTAGTTAAATAGTTTGACATTTACCATGTCTCTTTGTTTTTTATATTATATGGTTAATAAACATAATATAAACTGCCAAGAGAACCCAAAGTTGTTAATTATTAATATATATAGCCTTATATAAGTCTTTTTTCCGAACCTTAGATTTTTAGAATATTATATCAATTAATAATATAGTATTTGTTTTAAAAACTCAATTTGTTCAATATTGACACTATTTAGTATTTGATTTTTTTGAAAGCCATTAAAACTTTATCACTCCAAAAATAATTTATTTAACCAACACTAACATTTCATATTTACCTATAAAATTAATTTAATTCAAAAAAATTATCAATTTACATTTATTTGGATATTTATAATATCAAATATTTTTATATTGTATTAATAAAGTAATTACTTCATCATCACTATGTCATAAATAAATTAAATTATTTAATTTCTAAAAATTATAAATAAAATAATATTACGTAGGAAATATTTTTATCTTTATAAATAATATTTATAGTAGAATTTATATTTTGTGTAACCTTATATTAAAAATGGTTTAGTTTTTAAACATTGAATTTATCTTTTTTACTCTTTAAATAAAGTAATAATAACTGTTCTAATATAATCCATGTTGACCAAATGGGGTCATATTTTAGTCCTAAGGTAGTTTTGGGTTGAATTATACTTATCCAATAGAATTAAAACATGTGTTAGGGTAATTATGATATCATTTTTACCCTTAATTAACCTATATAGTTTTAACCGTGGTAAATAAAAGTCAAAAGTTACTATTCAACAAAAATTATTTTATTCATATTGAATCACATTTAACTTATTGATATTAACTATGTCTCTAAGATATTTTAAATTCAACTCACAGAAATATTAAAATTATGTTTTATTCAAATTTTCAAATGGTCTTAGGAGGTGGGTAAAAGACGGTAAAAAGTTCAATAAAATTTTTATATATCTAAAAATATTATAAAATGACTCCAATGAATTACATTAAACTTATATAGGTATTATGTATCTATTTTGACGAGAAATAAATTTAAATAAAATAAATAATTATTTACATAAAAAGGCATTTTTAACAAATAACACAATGATTTTTCACTATTCATCAAAAATTGAATGTTTTCAGAAAAATACTAAAAGTCCACCCTAAGTTAATTACGATATTCCGAATTCAAAAATGGATTCTAGTTTGAAAAATAAAATTTAAAAAATTTTAAAAAGTGGGTATTACTTTTCATAACGGCTAGTTTGATTGGTCGTAGTGTGTTAGAATGTTGAAGTTACGTATAATGCAAGCTATTGGATTATTCAAGGGGAAACGTACTATGGAAGCATGGGGAGTTACAAATTGGATTTAAAATTGGTTCTCTATTAAAAAGTGATAAAATGTAATTTACAAAAATATTTTATTTTTATGTGAATTATTGAGTTTGTTCTTATCATATGATTATAAAATATTTTGGATTGAAATAATTAATATTTTATTGAAAATATAACATATATATTTCATTAATATATTTATGTAAATGTAATTAATTTATTTTTTTTAGAAAAAAACATTTTAAATATAAAAATAGTTTCTTATAAAAATATTTCATCTATGTTCAATTGGATCTTATATGCATTTATAATCAATTTTTAACCAATGAATTCTTATTATATTTCTTTGAAAACCATATATATTCCTACGTTTGTTAATACTATTCATAACCACTTTGTTATATCCTATTATGTTAAATAATAATATTTTAATAGTATATTATTTTCTGGTAAAACTCATTAATTAATGTATTTCAAGCAAAGTGGGTGTTATGTGTAGCAAAAACTCACATTGGGGTAGAGTTTAGAGAACGATAACCTTAATGTTTTATATAGTGTATGATTAACAATTTATTTCATATGACACAATCAAAACATAGTTCTCTATTATATAAAAAACTATTTTTAGTGTTGCGTGAAATGAAAAATATATAAAAATTTTAAATCATTTGAAAAACGTATTTAACAAAATCTTAGGGTGTTACACAAAAGGTATGGTATTTTATATTTAATTAACATTACAATGAGACTTATTGGTTATAATATGCCAATTCACTTTTATGTTGATTATAGACAGGACCTTTTTTCCTTTAAAAACATGATTTTCTCATACTTCATGGTATTTTATATTTCACATTGAATTATCTCATGTATGGGGTTTGAAATGAAAATTAACAAGTGGTAAATCTTATCTTTGAATTCTCAAATTTTTTGTGATTCTTAAAATTTCAGTGAAGAAATAACTTCCTTATGATCATTTTTATTTGACATTACATTTATCTTAAATATATAAAAGTAATGCAGTGGATATTATTATTTTCTAGACTGTATACCATTTATAAATACGTTGTTCACATAGATAGTTATTTGATTATTTTGGAAAATTATGTAAAATTCATATATTTTAATCAATATTTATATTAGATTTTAAGGTATGTTTTTCATTAATTAAATCTATTATTTGATACATGAGGACTTATTTCGACATGCACTACATGGTTTGGTGGCTGGTTAATGAGAATCCCTAACAAAATCAATATTCTAATGAGATAAAATCAGTTGCCCAAATCATATTTGTTTTTACCCGATATGTTTTAAACTATCCTGAGGAAAGATGTTGATAGTAAAGGTATCATTTTCATAGGAACATGGAATCCAATAATTAATCATTTCCTTTATTTAAAATTAAATTTTTTTATTATCCATGACATTATTTTTTTAAAAATTATATATGGATCCTTTTTTGTTCCCATTTTATAGATTAATTGGAATGCATGTTCATATATTTACATTTCCAGATTGATTAGGACTTATACATTTATTTTAAAGGCATGCATGTTCAGTTATTTACCTTACTATATTAATTATTCATTAATAATTTATGATAGCTTCTGATATAATTAATCCTTAATGACCATTTGATCTCACCCTTATTTTTTTCCTTTCCTCGGGTTATGGAGAATAAGTATGTTAATAATATTTCAATAGTATTATTCAGTTCATTTTATTATGTACAATTATTTATTTTTTATTTCTTAATTTAATATATGTATCATGTATGCAATCTAGTTTTCCAAAATTTCTTAACTGAAATGTCTATTGAGATTTTATTACTTTTAATCATGCCAACAAAATAAATTAAGGAACCAACTTTAGAATTCTTATGTCATGGCATTATAATAATCCCTCTATGTCTTTAACTTGATTGAAAGTGGACATAATTGAGGGAATAATTTATGATAAAAATATCATGTTTGTTGATACTTGAGTGGTGGAAGTTGGTAGATCATAATATGTTCATCCTATATGTGCCTCTTTTTTATAACCATATTTATTTATCCAGGGATGACTTAAATAATATTGTGGCATTGGTTTCTTCCCGAGTAGATGAATCTATTTTTGACCATCCTTCACTTTTTTATGTAATTGAGTAACATAAGACCTATGTTAATCTTATGAATTGAGTTTTTTCATACTATTTGAGTTGTCTCTTCTTGTTGAATAATAATTACTAGTGAAGGGATAATATACATGACTTAGGGATTTCATTCAGTAAGTGTATTAAAACTGAAAAATTATATATTTTGTTGTTTGGATATCATAAACTCATCTTTATATTGGATAGTTTTATCCCCAGTAGAAAGATGATCCAATTACTCCAGAATAGTTTGGGTTGTGGATATAATCTCACCTTAAATAATTTATTTTGAAAAATATCATGGTGTTTTTTTCAATTGAATATTCAAATAATATCCCAAATTATTAGTAAACCTATTTTTTATGGTGAGAACACTCACATCCAACACTTGATTAAAATCTCTGTTCCAAATATGAAACACCTAATTATATTATTTTATTCTATATACATTGTATGAATTATCCAAGATATTAAAGATGAAAAACATTTCTGACTTAAATAATTTTGTAGGGATCAAGCCCTTATCTATATTAATATTTTACTGACCATATTTTATATATGAATATCCATCATTGGACGGATCATAATCATCTTATTAGATTTCACTATAGGAAAAATTCTTAATATTATTATTACACCATGGTTTTAATTCCACCCATTTAAATTCATGTTTAGAGTATGTAATTAATTTTTGATTGAAAATTATAATAAGATAATCTCACAAGATATTTATAGATCACAATAACATTAGTAGGGATATATCATTAAATATTATAGGTGAATTAAAAAGTGTTTATTTTTATATTCTCCTAGTTTAGAAAGGATTTAATTCCTTTGAGGAGTGAGGGTTAAAAATATTGTATCTCAATAGTAAAGGGCGTATATTAATCAGTCTTGTAAATGACCATAACTTATTAGAAGTTTAATTGAAGTAGGGGAGGTGGAGGGAATACAAGATCACCTCCTTCTCTACAGGTTGATGAAATATATATGTTACTATTTGTTTTTCTTTTACATATACATTTACGGTTAAATATGAAACAATTTTGGGACCTTGAATTTACTTACATAGGTATTACATTTAATGGGTTAATATTCATTACACAAATTAACAATCCAAAGTAGAATAATTTATCTCTTGTATCCTTGGAAACATATAAACACAAAAAACTAGTTCGTATGATATATACATAATCTCCCACTAATTTCTTCACTAATAGAAAACATCTTATTCATATTATAATTAGTAGCTTTATTCCTAACATAGAAATATTAAATGTATGAACAATGAGAGATCATATGATTAGTAAGAATAAAAAAGGAGATATCAATCATCATATAAGTATTACATGTGAGAAAAGGTATAAAAATGATCTTAACAATGGATAACCATATCAAACATATCAAAGATCAAAATCAAGAGTCTTCGCATAAATCCCTATATTTAAAAATATATGAACCATATGGATATAAAAGGACAAAAACATGAAATCTTAATATAGGAATAGCACTGAGGTCTGTGGAATACACATTTGAATTGAAATCATTTCCATTGTAGTCAATGATCATGGGAAAGGATATAATAGTGGAAAGGGTTCAATCCCTAAATGATCGTAATAGTAAAAATTCACTCCAATGACAATCATAGTGTACATAGCTACTTCTTGAGTAAGGTTTACTCAATACTCTAGTCCTATTTATCTCATCATATATCAATCCTTACCCAATAAATTGGATGGAGATATATATAACACCAATCACATAATGGAAATCATGAATATGTGTTTCACAATATAATAAAAAATTCATTATATCATAATCTATGAAATGAAATGTGTTTCATAAATCATTCATTATAGCATAACCCATGGAAAAGAAATGTGTTTAAAAAACATTTCATTATTTTATTATAGAACAAACCTTATAAATGATATAGGTTTCATGATTTTTTTATCATATACGTAGACTATCTATAAAAATAATAATAATGGTACACTCTGATCATTCCCTTAGTAAATAATTAGTGTAATCAACAGTTTTTGACTTTTATGAATAGAAATACAATTAAAATGTGATTAACCATTCTATTGGGAAAAATTATTTCCATTTTGAATTTAAATAATTAATAAACAACTATACACTTATAAAGGAAAAAACATTCATTGAAAAAATTTATAAAAATGTAAAGGAATCATGAAGGAAAATGTAAATGATGTTAGTGGGAAAATATGTTGATTCTATCTAATAAAAAAAATTGTTCCATATTTTTTTTCTAAAAATTCTCAATGTACCTCATTTGGAGACTGAAAAAAATGTTCCACTAAATAAGTTTTCCAAAAAAAGGAAAATAAGGAAAAAATGACTTAAAAATAATAATAGAAGAATAGAAGAATTTCTGAAATCATTTTTCTAAAACATAGATATGGATGAAAGATTATTTTTGATCGAAGATAGTAATAACTAATTTTTTTTTAAAATATTTTTTTTCTTTTGTATAGAATGAGAAGTTAAGGAAATGAAATCATTTATTTTGAGAAATAATCATAATATTGGAAAATTCATGGGTTTTATTGAATATTAGATCGTAATATTTTATCATTTGAACTTATTCATAAATAATACTGTTAAGAAATTAGATTTAAATAACGAATCTATACAAGTCAGGTTACATATGAATCATAATACCTATGAATGAAATAACCTTATATGGATTTTTGACTCACTATAACAATCAAAATAATAATAATAATAAAATTAATTAATGGTTACTATATAGACCACAAAAAAAAGATAGAATAGAGAATTATTCTCTCTAAAGTAAAAGTGAGAAAAAAAATACCTCACCTCGAGTTTTTTATTCTTAGAATGTACTCTAACAACTTATTACTTGAAACAACTCTATTATATCTCTATGAAAGGGCTCTAGAGTTGATCTTTCTAAAATATTGGAAGTTGTATAATGTGGATAGGAATGTTTATAAGAGATATAGGTAGAGTGTGATTAATCTATAAGGATCTATGTATTGTGAAGAATTGAGGGAGGAGGATCCCTATTATAATTGAGGTGAGGGAAAATTTTGTAATTTCACAAAAAATGTAATTCTAATGAATTCAATATCAAAGTAAATGAATAAAAAAGGACAAGGATTCAAATTTAATGTATTATATGGTATTAATCCAATCAACTAATATAATCTATAAATGTTTTAGTTTCATTTTAAACTACATAATGTTGATTAAATCATTGTTAACCAATTTTAATTTTATGTTCGGTAATAAAATTTTCAATATTAATGGGTTGTAATTTTTGCCTATAAGGTTTAAATTGGGCCATAAATGGCCAAAAAATGAAATTTTTTACCACATAATATCATCCTTGCATTATATTTATATATTTATTATTTTATTATTGTTTTATACAAAATTATTTTCATAAAATATTCCTATTTTCAATTTTGAAACTATTCATTTAAATTTACTAAAAGGATAAGAAATAACTTTTTTAATTAAAATATAATATTATAATATAACATTAATATATCATATTCAAAAATAAAATTTGTGTAACATCAAATATTTTAAAACTTATATAACATTTAAAATTTTTGAAATAAATTATTTTATTTTTCCATGGATTGAATAAATAATTTTTTGACATTATGTAAGAATTTAATGTTATTATATAATATCTAACAATTTGAAAAAAATAGATATCATTGAAATGATTTCATTATGGAAAAAATATTAGGAATATTAAATAATATATAAGTCTTTTTAATAGAACATTTCCTCCTAAATTAACCATTATAAAGAATAAAGTGATAAGGGTCTAATTTCATTCTTCAAATAAAAAAATATAATGAAATAAATATGGTGGTATTACATAATTTAAACCTATATTATCCTTATTTTCCATTCACTAGGTTGATAAGTTTTATTTTTGTTACTATTTTTATTGACAGAAAATAAAAGGGGAATATTTTAACAATTCAAACCATCTGATTCTAAATATTTAATGAATTTCATATAAATTAGTTCATATAAATTGGAATAATTAATTTTAAATTAAGAATGAAAAATTCTAAAAAAGTTACAATTTAGAATGAAATTAATTTTTAAATCATAAAACTAGATTTATTATTGTCCCATTGATAGTAAAAAAACCTCTAATGTTTAAGAAAATTATAATGTAAATAATAATTAATTTTCACTAAAATTTCTTACCAACAGATATTGATTGAATATATTAACATTAAAATTCGTTACATACATAGAAAATTTTACCAGGAAAACAATCATTTTATTTCCAAATATTTTTTGTTTTTAATTCTAATCCTTTTAAAAATAATTAATTAGTTGTATAAATGTGTAGAAAATTTATTATTCATAATTTAGTTTTTAAAATTCATAACAATCAATTTAATAACTTGGTGATAAGAGACACATAATATTTTAATAATTTCATATGGTTCTTCTAAACTTGTTTTGGGTGAAATGCAGGATATTGATGAAAAAATTGATTTAATGACATGTATTTCATAAAAAAACTTAGGGTGATACAATATTCCACCATTAAAATGATTTTTTCATTAAAAAGTTGTTAATGTAACTCAAATATTTTAGGATACTTCTACCTGATCACATCCTTGAGTTCCCACATAGATTACTTAAATTAGTGAGTTTTCTACAAAATATTTACAAGGAAAATGGTCTTGTTTCATATACTTATCTATATGATGAAAAATATCATATAGTTATTTTTCTTAATAGTGAACTTTCTATAGTGGTTTGACCTATTATATTATTACATGTGAAGTATGAGGAAACTACTTCATTAGGATATATACATAAAATACATCATGGCCATTAGAGAGATTTGGAGAATGCCCCAATTTATAATAACTATT
The DNA here is from genome assembly GCA_963277665.1 of Viscum album. Lineage (NCBI taxonomy): Eukaryota > Viridiplantae > Streptophyta > Magnoliopsida > Santalales > Viscaceae > Viscum > Viscum album. The sequence continues at coordinate 1,828,402,897 of OY728147.1, forward strand.
ATCCATACTTAGTTTTATTCTTTCCCATCCTACCAAATCTCATCACACTTTTCTAGGGATTTATTAATAATAATTTCTTTCAATTACTTCAAACTCTTGATATTTTTTATGATTTTCAGCATAATGTTTTTTGACTTTTATTAGATCGTATGTGTTGTTTAATGGTTCTAATATTACCTGAAATTTAATCATCTAGATCATATCCCTTTATATTTCATTCTTTATCTTTATTACATAATTTTTTTCTACAGTTTTTACCATTGAGGGATTAATAATAATCAATCGGAATGTTAGAGTGAAATGTATTGTTGTAATGAAATTCCACTGAATTAAGGTGTTGATCCCAACCACCTTTTAAATCCTTTCATAAAACACTAAAAATATATTCCCCAATTTTAATGGTTCTATCAGATATCCATTATTATGAGGATGATAATAAGTACTAATAATTAACTCTATATGAAGATCTATATAAATAATTATTAAAATCCTTGGGGAAGTAATTCAATCCCAATAAAATATTTTTGATAGTGGTAAACCATGTAATATTACCACTTTCTTGATGTATAACTGCTTAATTTGATCAATTGAGAGAATATATCTATTTGAAATGTAAGGTGCTAACTTTGTATGTTGATTGACAAAAAGCCATATAGAATTATGAACATTAGATGTTTTGGGGTGTCTGAGGATAATATAAATAGTGTTGTTTTATAATTTCAATTCTAGTATGGATAATAGTTATAAAACCTCCTTAAACATCTATATATCATTAATCACATGATGACTTACCGATTATAGAGATACAAACTCTGAAATATAACTCTTAATTTGATTCTATCTGAAATACCTTTTCAAATCTCTATACATATCCATACTTACAGGATAAATAAATACTAAAGGACTATGAACCTCGTCTAATTGCTCATTCAAAATAGGTATGGATAGAACACATATGTGATTCATAAAATTATCTTTCCATCACAATAAATATTATTTTGAGTAACTTTTTTCACCTTCTTTTTCCATTAAACATCTTTCTTATTCTCCTCTTTAATCACCACATGAATTTATTGTTGAATTGTTATTTGAGCGATGTATAATTTCTTCGATTTAATTTAATATTTCTATATCATTAGTTGAAAATAAGAAATTTTAGATATTTTTTATCACCATCATTGATACGATACTATTATCCTTTAAAATTCGAATATCTACCACATTTTTTTTCTTTCCTAGGTTTATAATGTATTAAGCAGTAATAATCATTAGTCATATCCAACTATCATTTTTGGTTCATTTTCACCTCTTTTTTAGTGAAAATATACTTTTTTCTTTTTTTCAGTATATGCATCACACCTTTATCCATAAATATAATTCCCCCATATCATTAATGTAAAAATACTTCAATTCACTCTAGATCATGAGTTGGATAATTTTTCTCATCAACCTTCAATTGTCTAGAAGAATAATCTATAACCATGTTGTTCTGTGAGATTATGAATATATGTCACTTATTTGATTCATAATTATAGATTACAAACCCTTATCCACTACAGGTTTGTGTTAACACAAGTGTGCTGATGAGCCTTATCTTTAGTTATTTTAAACAATCCTCACATTCATCTATATAAAAGATCTTAGATTCCTTCTGAGTTAACATGGATATTGGATTCCACAGTTGAGAGAAATTATAATCATTGAACATAAATTATATATTAAAACTAAGAGAAATAAGTGTCTCAGTTAAGGTGGTTAGTATAGGATAACATACAAAACTTATATCTTTGAAGGTTCAACTTATGTACCCTTAGTTGATATTATATGTCCTATAAAAGAACACTTATGAAGAAAACATTCCCACTTGGTAAATAATATATAAAGTTCCTCCATCCTTCGGATCATTAAATCAATTATAAAATGATATTCACTGTCTTCATTACACTTTGAATAAATATTAATATCATACCTAAAAATGACCACAAACATACCCAAATAATACTAAAAGGTTTTATTCATTAAATATATAATGGTAGTTGGGAAATTAGAAATACAAAATTGATGCATTATAAATTCATACCATCTTTACCATTTACTGATATTTTATTTGGTATATCATCCTTCATGACCCTCAATTGATTTTATCGCTAATGAAGATCAATCATAGAAAATTATTAATCTCTGTAAATTTTAACAAAAAATACACCAATATGGGGAATATGATACTTGTGGTTGATATTGATCTTGTTATGATCTATATAATCAATATAGAGTCACATTGATTATTCTTTCCTCTTATCAAATTGAATAGGTTCACCCCAATGCTAACACACATGTATGATTGCATCCTTTTTCAATATTCACTTATAGTTTCTTTTTAATTATTGAAATTCATTCTAGTGCATTCTATCTATTATTTTGGAAATAGGTGTAGAACCATGTATCAATTCAATTGAAATCTAAAAATCATGATATGGTGGGAGAGTTAGAGATAATTTTAGAAATACATCAATAAAAACCCACACAATCGGAATATATTTAAGGTTGAATTTATCCTCATCAATTTGAGATAAAATCCCCTTTTAATAAGAATATTGAGCCAAACAATGGATGAAATTTATACTGGATGTTTTTCCATCAAATTGATCAAAGATTCGATTTTGATTTTGAATATAAATCTGAAATTCCATTCCTAAGGAATCAGTGTGGGATTTATGAAAATAAATTCAATCCATTCCCTAAATAACATCAAATTCCACTAAATGGAAATTTATATTGTTGGTTGGAAACACATTCCCAAAAACATCAAATGGAGAAGAATCATAGACATGTGATTCTATTATATTATAAATTGGGGAATTTTCTACTAACTCAACATCTAAATATTTAGGTGGTACTAGGATGACCTTATAAAATTCAATATATATACAATAGTGAGTAGATCTAGAATCAAATAATACATTAAAAGTTATAGAGTGGATGGTATCTATATATTACTCCAAATTTTTATCATATAAATCATAAAAAATAACAATCCTAGGATATTTTAAATTTTATATGGGATTAAGATATTTTTAACATTAATCATTGTTAACTACTTCCATATTAGGGAATTGGTTTCCATAGGGACCATACTCCTTGCACATAAAATATTGGACTGAGGGTAGTAAATTATATAGAGATTTATATTTATTCAAATTATTAAACAACTTATTCCTAAGTATTCATTATTTGGGTAACTTATAGATTTATTCTCCACACATGAAATATTTACCAGTTACCTTGAGACAATTTCCCCCATTTTTTCCTTTTACACTTTGATAATAAAGTAAAGAACATCTTCTTCACTCTTTGGTTTTTAGTATATAATTTGAATTCAAATTTCAATTTCTTGTAAATAAAAATGAGAGTAATGGTGAACACCAATCACTATCTATACCATGATATAACATTGAATTTTTTATCATAGATATTACTATCTCTTATGAATTACTCCCTTTAGAAAACTTGTTTTATGACACTATAGAATTGATCATCCTTAATTTCAATTGTATGATAAAAAAAGAAGTGTACCTCACTTGTATTGTGAATTTGTCCTCATCAATTCCAATAGATTCTTTATCCTTATACTTTTTCTCATGAAAATAGTTCAAATGTTTTATATAATGAATATACCGAAAATACTTGTTGAAAAATAAACTTCTAAATTCATCCAACTCTATATATTTAATTACATAATTATCTATCATGTTATTAAAATGTTTCAAACCATTATTTTATTCACATTAAAAATGGAAAAAAATTAGAATAACTTCCATGTTTTCTAAACAATAAAGAAAAAGAATTCATTACAGTGGAATTGATCCATAACTCAATTACTAGTGGATCAATAAAACCAATAAAATAAAGTGTAAATTTCTTCAAGAATGACTCAATTTAATGTTGTTATCTAATTGTTTTGTATGGAAGCTCAACTTAATTCCTATATTCAGAAATATTTGGAAGAATATAAACATGATTTCATATTCCAGCTAACATAATATTTGGTCACAGAAGAGGACAATCATATCATTTTCCATCATTTTATGTTGTAACCGAATTCCTCCCCATACCATCCATTTATTGAAACCAAAAATAATAGTTTGAGAAATAATAGTAGTTTTGTGAATCAAGAAAATCATGAGAAGTATGTTACCCTTATAATTTGATCGTCACCAATTGTATCTATAGCTATAGATTCATTATATTTCATAGAAGTGAAATCCATAAATGTGTTACAAGATTTGATACAGTTTCCATTACTTATATTATCCTCTATTTCTAACCAAAATAATTCATTATATTTGATTTCAGCATAATGAAACATAATGTACAGTCGTAGGAGTATTGAAACATTTAATGTAATTGGAAATTTTATTCAAGTATAATGTCATAATCAAATGCATCGTTTCTTTTTGAAAGTTTTCAAATCATCCAAATGTTTTCAAATCCTTCATAAAGGTTTTTAATAAAAATCTTAATTATCATAAGAATATCCCATAGGAATGTCATATCAAGTATTAATTCATGCATATTTTCATGGACTAGTTAATGATCAAGTCAATCCCAACTTTCCTATTTTTAATTTATTACACTTACGTTAATTTTTCTAGAAATATATCCACTTATAATATTTTCATAGGTGTGTATTTTTAGGTAACCCATGTAATCACTACATAAAAATAAAATTAGATTGGTATCCTATGCTTAGACATGTCATCAAAGTCAGTCATATAAATATAATCTCTAATATATATATTTCAAAATATAGTTCCCAAAGTTATACTAAAATACGTCCAATACATCCTATAAAGACCTCAAATCCAATTTCCTAGTGTCAGTGGTTACAATATTATATTATCATGAGATACAAGGAGACACATCCCAATGGACCATGACGTTTTGTAGTCTTAGTAAACTAGATACAGACCTGAATCACAAATTATAATTTAAAAAAATAGAAAAATGTATTTTCTTCAAGTGCATCATTATTTTATCTTGAATAACTCTATATATCAATCATAAAACACATCATGCATATAAGGGAATGAAAAATAATAAATGGGTGAGCTGTAATTCTCAATAAAGGTATGAGTATAGTGGGAGATATCATAAATAAATAATAATAATTAATATGTTACGGTAAATATATAAAATAAATTCTATTCGATCAATTACATGAGAATAATATAGAATGAATAAATGAGGATCAAATAATTCCTTATAAATAATCACGTGAGATTTAAAATTTTCCATGGATATTCTAACCAATCAGATAATCAAATGGGACATCAATGAAGAATTTTATAATGAGGTTATTTATAATGATGGACATATGAAACACAATATTAATACCTTCCACAATATAGCTTAAAAATATGGGTAAAACCCCATTTAATTTGGATAATTAATGTGTCTCATAAAGCCAATCAATTCATAGAGGGACTATGTGAGTCTAAAACCCACCCATAATTTAATTTTTCTAATGAAATACTTATATAAAAGTTGTTAAACATAATCGAAATTAAGATTTTTATTTTCAAACTAGCTTACATAATCTAAATACTTACCTCAAACAATAAACATATTTACAAACCATCTATAGTAATATGTTGAATGGAAATAAAATTATACATCCCTAGTTAAACAAATCATAAACCATGATGAAAAATAATAAATATATAATAAATAAAACATTTACATTTTGGATCATATGTATAATAAAATAATTATGGTGTCGATGAATAGAAATACCATAAAAATTCCCAAGAAACCAATTTTGAGGAAAATTTTCTTTTTTATTTTCAAAATTTACCTTTAAAACTAAAACTAAAAAAAGTAATTTGAAAATAATTTTCATTGAAAATAAAATCAGAATATTTTACAATAATTTTTAGAAAAATATATTTTTCATGGATTTGGAAAATTCCATTCATTCCATAAATGTTAAAATAAGGATTTCTTTCATATTTGTAGTAAAACCCAAACTAGAATTCTTGGGAAAAAACATGATGATTCCTTTTAAAAAATATTGAAAGTAAAAATGGGTAATAATTTATTTAATAAATAATTTGGAGAATTTTATAAAAAAAATGTAAAACATTTTTATAAAACATGGTTTTGGAAGAATGAGTATTTTCCCCTGAAGTGAGAAATGAAGTTTGAATTTCTTAAAAACATCATAGTAATTTTAAGTACCTATGAGAGGAAAATCATACTATTAATTGAAACATTCATTACTAACCTAAGGAGAATAAAATTAAATTGGTTTATTATAAAATGATCAAATTATTTTCTTTAATGTAAAATAATTTATATACAATCCTGATTAAAATGAGATTGAAACATAAATCTCTTACAACTTTTTTTTAGTTTTTAATACCTAGACCCATGAAATGAATAACATGAAATTAAATATTTAATAATTTAAATATAATGTGATTCATTATATAAAAAATCAAAGGGTTTGTATATACACCACAAAAAAGAAAATAAGTTGTGACTATTCCATTTTTCTCACAGAAGTAAAAGTGTGACGAGAAACTGTTACATTATGACTGATTTACTTCATACATGTTCAATAATAATGTATAAAAAATATGTTTTTTATTATATATTTATTTTAGAATCATAATAATTTATTTCATACCATATATGAATTACTATTATTACTTTATCAACCATTTATTAATAATTATTTTTCAAATTCATTATTGGGTTGTTGATTGCTTTATTTTTCATGTAAATTTTTGTTAAAAAATTTTAGTCATTTTACATTTATCATGGATCCATAATCACCAAAATGTTATAAATTGTTTAAATATTGTATATGTTAATTAAATATATAATTGTATTAGTCAATAAAATTTAGACATAGAAATTGGATTACACCATTCACGGAGACGGTAAACAGTACATATACATGAATGTTGTTTCCATTTTTCTCAACAAATGAAATTAAAGGAAAATAATTATTAACTTAAAATTAAATAATAATAATTATTTCATATATTTAATTTATATTATTCAAATGAAAAATTATTACCGTATATTTAAGAAAAAAATCACATCACTACGTGGAGGTGGTAGCCCACACGAACACAGAAGCGACGTTGTGGTTTTCCAAAATATGTGAAGGTAAGAAGATATATTCGATTTTATATTACATTAATTAGTTTTATTTCATAGGTATAACATTTATTCCTTAACATTATCATTACTACCTTCTATGTAAATCTTAAGTAAAAAATGATTCACATCATTTCGCAGAGTGGTAGTCTGCAATACACACGATTGACAATTTCATTCCCTATTTGATAAAATTATAAATTGTAATAGGCTATTAAATTAACATAATAACATATATTTATATAGGGTAAACTTTTATAATTATTTAATCACATTTTAATACGATATAATGGAATTTTAATAATAAATAAAATAAATGTGAATGTTTAGGAAATTTTTCCTCTTCCTCGGAGAGACACTTCAGGTTTACACCATAAGCCATCATATGAGTGATTAAAAATATACCTAAGGACTATAGGTTTTTTATATAATTTAAGAGTATATTTTGGATGTTATTCACATAAATGAAGTTTTTTTGAAGTTTTAAGAGGAGAAAATATTGGGTGGCCTTTTATAAGTATGGGAGAGGACACACATGTAATTTTTTATAAATTAAAGTGATACCCCAATTTATATCTTTAAAAAACCATGAAAATTGTTACTTTTAGAACCTTATCGGTTATAATGTATAAATATGTCCTCAAATTTTGTTTTAGAAAATGTTTTGGCCATTTATAACACTTATATTCATAGTTTAACCCTTTGTAAACCAATTTTCTTTCTCTATAACCATGGTAATTAAATTTTTTCTCTATAGAATATTCATTATGGTCAAAATTTCTATTTAATTTATTAAATAATATAAATTATTATTAATATTAATATTTAATAAATTTTTCATATCCAATTCACATATGTGGAAAATTTCAATTTAAAATTATACCCTTGTAGGGGTTTAAAATGGTTTTTCCAATGAAAAAAATTAAAAATAATAAATGTAGTTATATCATGATTTGGTATGAAATTGATTATAATGACCTAAATTAGTTAATTTTTCATTTAATTTATAATATTTTAATTTAAAAGCTATCTAAAATATAATTTAACTATGAAAATAGTTTAAAAAAGGTAGTTTTCATTAAAAATAAGTATTTTTAAATATTTATCAAAAGATTAGGCATTTTATATAATGATCCATAATTAACCCAAAGACAATTTTGATATATATATTTCATAAATGATGTTTATTTTTTCAAATAAATTTTATAAATGTGGTAAATGTTAATTTTAAATTATGTGCTCAAAGCGCGACTAAACCTTTTAGAAAAAATCATTTTCCCAAAAACATTTCTTTTTCAATCAACTGGTTATAAGTTTATTTCTAATAAATATATAACAATTTAATTTATTTTATAAAATTTTAATCCATTTAATTTTAATTAATTAATTATTACTATTCATAACCTCCAATATGATGACTATGTTTGAATGTCCATGTTTAAATAATAAAATTTTAATAGTGTATCATGTTTCATTTAATCCCAATGTTGTTTGAATCTCAAGATATAAAAGGGATTTTTATTATTTAAATATAAATATTTGATAATTTATCTTGGTGTTAAATACTTAAATAATATCTATTTTTGTGTAATATATCTTATTAAAGATGATTTTAATCTTTTACAATCTCAGGGTGTTACATGCAACTAAGAAGATTCATGATTGGTATAATAAAAAACTCATGATAAACATATCCTTAATTTAGATAATTTGCATAATATAAACATTACAACACAAAAATAATCTCACAATAAAGAGATAAAAAATTGAGTTTATTTGAGGACTATATATAAAAAGATCATTTTCTTCAATACTAGAGAACATTTCCCAGTAATTGATCTATACTATAATCCCTTTCATAATTATCATAATTTATAAAAATATTATAACTATTGGAATGAAAATTTAATATAAGGGTTTAGATAAAACCCTAAATGAGGGAAAACACATCAATAATACTTTAAGGTTTATATCATTTTCATATGATTAAACATGAAAAAGGAGAAATTTTTATTAAAAAGGACATGGATTAAGAATAGTTTTATATAAATCCTTATAGAATGATAATCCATCAAAAATAAAAAAAAATTACCATGGTAAACGAGTGTGGAATCATGAGATAATAAACATGATACATGGGGAACAATCATAGGGATAAAAAATATAAATGTATCAAAAACTTAACAAACAACAATAGAACAAACATAGGTATAGGGTAACATCGTATTTTGAGTATATCCAAGAAGGACGACCCTATCTATTTTGATCTAAATCCAAGATGGATCTCCCTTTAATTTGAAAGAATATAAAAGAATGAAACCACAATAGAATCATTGGATATTTATTACATTGTAAAATGAAATGGGGGGTGATAAAGGACCCCCACCAATCATAATCTATAAATATGTGTTTCTTAAGATATTAATCATTCAATATATTATGAAAAACATGGGAATAAATTAGGTTTTATATCATTTCCAAATGGTGTCACATAAAATGATATCAAACATGATTTGGTCGATACAAAAATTTCAACAAACCGAAATGAATATTTCATCAAGGTTTTTTGATGGTTATCCATAAAACATAACTCAATATAAGTTTGATATTAAAAGAGGATAATGGAAGATAACCCAAAAATTTATATTTGAGAAATAAAATGACATTTTATTATAGAGATAAAATTAAAAATCATATTAAAAATTAATTTTAAAGAAGATAGAATGAAAACCATTTTAAAAAACCACTATAAAATAAATTTTAAAAATGTATTCTGAAAAAACCCTTCAAGATTTTCCCTAGGAAATGTGGACTGCATGATAAAGATATGAATATGAATGGTAAATCCTTTTTTATGTTTCTAACATATCATTATTATAATTCACATTATAAAGATAGTTAAAATCATTAATCTAAAAACAATTATAGGTAAATTTTAAAATTAACATAATTAATTAATATTTGGACATTAAAATAAGAAATAATAAAATTAGTGGGAAGATTTAATTTTTTTATGGAAGAAAAGAGCTTAATTATTAAGAATATTAAATATTCTTAACAACATTATCGTTTATGATGAAATTAAATTATCAACATAATTATAAAAAAAAGATATATTAAACTGTTCATAATATCATTATATAAAAAATAAAATTTAATAACCATAGTCAAAAGGTAATAATTTTTGGTCAAGAAAATAATTTGAGTTATGAAATACCCAAACCATAATTCCCCCTTGGCCAAAATTTCTATAACCTTCTATATAAATAATTTACTATATTAACTACCTATTTAATAAGGTTATTAATAATTATATACTTTATAAACTTATTTTATAAATGATTAATAAGAATATATTTGGTTTTATATTTTATTTCCATCATCAAATTTTATTTTTTTCGATTGATTTTTTGTACTATTTTTATAATAGTAGTATTGATTCTTATTTATATATTCAAAAACATAATTAAAATACCTCTATAGGTACTATAATATTTTTTAAAATTATTTATAAGGTTTTAATTTAATTTAATAAGTATTTTGGTTATAATTAGTGATGATGATGTCCATAATGATCATGCTCCAATAATTTAAATGAGTATAATTGAGGTAAAATAATAATATGTTTAATAAAATTATAATAATTCTATAACCATAAACCAAAAATTTATTTATATTTATTTCCCAATGACATAAGTATTTTTTTTCCATAGTTATCTGTGACAGAACATTTTAGCATTGTTCAATTAGATGGTTAAATTGACCGAAAAAAAGACAAGTTCTAATCTATAAGTGAGTGCAATTAAGAGTGTTAATATTTTATAATAATATCATTATTAAAGTGCTTTATTATATTATTTATACTTATTATATTTTTAAAATCATATTTTCAGTGGATTTTATAAATAATAAAATATTATATGATAAATGGAAAATGAATCTTTTATGAAGGCAACTATATATACGTATACACAAAACATTTAAAATAAAGATAAATAAGGATGAAATTAATCTATAATATAGCAATATTAATAATGTTTTGTGTATCAGATTTATTCATTAAATTACTATTTTTAACCAACCTTATAATTCAGCTATAAAAATAGATTATGTATCTTATGAAGGCTATGGTCACCAAGTAACACAAGCGATTTTTTCATTTGACAGATGGTTAACAGGAGGGAAAACATTTATACTCCTTAAGTGTAATAAAATTTAATAAAATTATTAATATGTTTAATTACATATAATCATTTATTGGGTATTGTTATGGTGGTATAAGAAGAAATGAAATAAGAGAGCTTGGTTGAGGACATTACATCTCCATTTGGATGTTCTCCATTATGTTACACCATTAAAAAAATTTATTTGGAATTTTTGAAAGTCCAAGGTTTAAAAGAATTTATGGGATAGTTTAGGTGATAATGGGGTGGAATGTTGGTACAAATAATTCTTTTTAAAGGTTATAGAAATGTGGGGGAAGTGATCTCCTTTTATAAGTGAAGAAAATAGAATTTTTAAATACCCATTTATTTTTCAATCATATAATAACTCCATTAAACTCTAAATGGATCCAAAGTAGAATGTAATAATTTTTTTAGTATTATAAGGATGACCAAGCCTCTAAAAATCATTTTCGTTCATTTTTTAAACCTTTTTAAATTATTTCAACACTATATTTTTATATTTTTCCATTTTTGGTCTCTAACTAAGTAACTAGTTTTTAACCAAGTAATTTATATTTTATTGGAAATATAAATTTACCCTTCTAAATAAATATCCAGGTTATTAACCAAAATTGAAGATACATATAAATTAATTCAATTTATTTATAAAATATAATTTTAATTTTAAATAAAATAATAAAATATTTTGAAAAAATCTTTTGAAGAAAAATAAATTTTTAAACTTTGATTGTTTTTAATATTATACAATGTTATTTTCCAATTAAATAGTGAAAATACAGAATTATATATGAAAAAAATAATTAAATATCAATTATATATAATATATTGTTTTAATTTCTTAGATTAAAATTACACAACCATAATAAAACAATTCATTGAAAATAAATATTTCACAATTATCTTCGTCATCAACTATAATATTAATATTCATACTTTAATGCTTCAAAATGAAATTCACCATGTTAAATAATATTGTAATTATTATTTAAAACATGAAATCCAATTTTTTAGATTTTTTTTTCCAATTATAGACCCTAATTTTTAATAAAATGAAAAAATTATTTTTAAAGTAAAATATTAATATGATTTCAAAAACATTAAGCATGTGTTTTATAAATTCACCATAATAATTTTAAACAAATCATTTTACTCCGTAAATATATCATTAGACTACAAAATATTTAGGAATTTGTTATTTTATAATTAATTCATGAAAAATGTATAAACGTTACAGTTTTAGAAAAAAATTATTATTTACAATTCTTCTAAAAATAAATTTTTTTAGGAATATAACAAAAAATAATTTTATTATGAAATTAATATTGAAGTTGTCTTCATGGGAAAATAACTTCTAAATAATATAATTTTTTTACTATTATTTACTATCAATTACTAATTATATGGTTATTTTATAATCCATATCAAATATAAATTTAATATTTTTATTTTCATCAAATAAAAGAATTATAAATCCATTTTTTTGAAATAATGAATTTTTTGATCAAAATTACCTTTTTAATTTTATCATTTCATTAGTAAATAAATGTTTTTTTAATAATTAAAAATGATAAATGTTTAAAATACACGAGGTAAATAATTTAATACATTAATTATTATAGGATTATATAATCATAATTTATATATAAATATAACCTCAAGATATATATATATATATATAACATATAAGAAAAAGGTAAGCTATGGTGGTAGTTTTAGGTGGTGATTTTTCTAGAATGTATCATGTGGAAACTTCCACATGCTTTAATTTCTCTCGCATATGATTCTTCCCATACCTTAATTTTTGGAGTTGATTTTATGTATAGTCTAGGAAAAACACTAGTGAATCTACCACATTTACAATCTCATTCAACTAATATTCATAAGGAATACTTCAACTTCCCAATGAAATTTCATTCATTTTTTTCTTGGTATCTATAATATTTTTATTTTCTTTTATATCCACTAATTTAATTGTTATATTAGAAATTTCATGTTTTATGACATTACATTAATATTATTTATATTAGTTTTACTTTAGTGTTGTTTGTGAAATAAGTCATTTGATACATTAGGATTTTAAAAAATATAGTAAATTATCAAGTAATTACATTATCCCCCCTTAAATAAATTACAATGTCAAAATTTTAATTACTAGTCATTAATAAATTTTTTAACGGAATCAATTAATCAATGTTTTATTTCTAATGAGGTTATATCCTTATTATCATTGGTGTGAAAAATTAACTAATATTTTCCTCTTATAATTGGTATATCACTAATATTGAGTTTTTTTCTAACCATTTGAGCTAACTATCCCACAAGATTCTTCAATAATACTTTTATATTTAGAGTTATTTTTCATAGGAGACTCTAATCAGCCATGTATCAAAATGTGATAATGGGTCTATTGGGGATTTTTATTATGATTTTTTATCTATACAATTATCATGGTCTTTATATAATATAATCCAACCCATAACCAATTATATATAAAATTAAACTCTATTAATGATAATAGGATTTTTTAGGGAGTGAATATATTAAATAATAGTTACAGACTTAGGACACAATAATTATAACACTTATATTTTTTATTCATTTTTTAATAAATTTTAATCGGGATAGTGGTTTTATGTTCTTATAAATCAACCTAGGTATGAAGGAGTAAGAATAATAAGAAAAAAAATCTATACTTGCGATTATTGAGTGGATGATTAGTTATACCCACTCCATATAAATTTAATGAACCACTTAAGCAATTGTGAAAGTTATTCCAATGTGCATTGATATTACTGATATTTATCAACCTTGTTAGCCCATGTATTTGGACACTTGTTACTCCCATGTTTCCTACATTAGAATTTTCAAATTGTTAGTGGTACCTTAGGAAAAAACATTTTTCTATTCACCTTGTCCACTGAACTCTTCATTTTTCATCCGTATTTATTTTCCTTATTACTCCCTTTCCCACATAGAAAGAATATTATAGTTCTTTTGAGACATTTTCCATGGCGCCACTTCCCACATTTTTGTAGAAAAGTAAATTAAATCTTATTTACTTCAATGTATTCATAACTTGAACATCCAAGAGACTCTATCCTTGCATCCATTAGTGTGTTTGGAAACTCATATAATTTCACATTTTAAATCTTAATCCATGAGTTATTTTTTGAAATAAACACAACATTTATCATTCCCACTATTATACCATTAGGTTTCTCATTGGGAATATCTATACATTTCCCATTTCATACATTGTTAACATGGTTCCTTCAGGATTTAACCATTATTAAAAATGAAATTGGTTAGAAATAACATTGAATGATTAACATGATAAGATAAATAAAACAATTAATCTCATAAAAAATCAACTTTTAAAGTACATAATATATCACCAAAAGATTCTATTGTATTCTTTTTTTAAATAATTTAATGTCTTGTATTGTACGTAACCCCGAGTTTAAGCACACCCTGACCTATCAAATTAGTTGTTTAAAAAAGAACTTAAGAATGGTATTTGCTATTTTTTTGAAATTGTATAAATTTTAATTTTCAAAAGAGAATTATTAATTGGATTATAAATATAAAAATTATATTTTGGAAAATTTTTGGTAATTTTCTGAAAACTTTCAATTTTAAATGAATAGTGAAAAGTACTTCATTTAAATTCAAAACATCCTTTTCTTATAATTTATTTATATAGTTAGATTGTATTTTAAAATGATTTTATAGTATTATTTTCTTATGTTTTTATTATTTAATACAATTTTTTTCATTGGATGTAATTTCACATTGAAATTATAAATAAACACATGTCAATATTTTGATAGATTTTACTTCTTAAAACCGCTTTCTGGTTTTGACAATGACAATTAATTGTAAATTAATTTCTACCAATTATGTGTTTTGAATTTGTAAAAATTGGTTCCATATTTGGGATCATAAGGTCCAAATTGTGTAAATATGTACCATTTAGTTTTGTAGATTGTGAATAGTAGCTTCAGAAATTATTTTTATTTACCATGGTTAAAGGGTAAATCAGGTAAATAAGGCTAATAAGATTACATTATAATAATATAATGATACTATAACATGTGTGGAAATCCTATTTGATTATATATGGATGACCATGATCATATTTAGGAATATTTTAGGACCTCATGAAACCACTTGGGTGTGATGATGACCTTTTATAATATTTAATTTAATAAAAAACAAAATAAAACCTAAACATATATAATATTTCTAAAAAACTATCAATTCGACTTATATAAGTGATATCTTAAAATATAAATATTCATTATAAATATAAAAATATTTCCTATATTATGGTATTTTATTTGAAAATTTTAGACATTATATAATTAAATTCTTTTAGGAGACTATAATGATGCATTGTTTTCATTATTAATAAATGAATCAAATAATAGATTTTATAAATATAAAAATAAATGTCATTTTAATGTTTGTATTACATCCAAGAATTTTATGTATGACTATGAGATGTTATATTTTACTATTTAATTTATTTTTTTGGGATAAATTTATTATTACTTAACCAAAAATAAATTACTAAATCGTGTCAAAATTGACATAAATGAGTTTAAAAAAATACTATTGTATTAAATTATATAGAATAATCATAATCTATGATCCCTCCAACTAATTTAGATAATGTTATAAATTTCATTAATTATCAACTTGATATTCTCTTGGCATATTATAGTAACTAAATTAACTATATGGTGAAACAATACAAGAAGACTTGGTAAAAGTTCAATTATATAACTAAGGGTTAAAACTAAAAGCTAAGATTATTTTTTTTCCTAAACTTGTCTAAAACATATTGGTTGAGAGTTTTTTGACACATAATATTATTATCCTAGAAATAAATCCCTTTATATCCATTATAAAAAAAATTTAATATGTAAAAAATTAATATTTTACGATCTTCCAAAAGTGTCCCTCGCCTCTTTTATAAAAGGGCACTTCTCCTTACCTTTAATTCCACCTCCAAATCCCTTTTTTCTTGGCAGAAGCCTTCCCATTTTCTACACAAACTTATCTCAATTAATCCTATAGGAACAACTTTGGGCATAAATCCATCTTAAGGTGTCCTTTAGTGCAAATCGAAATGAGATACCCGAAAAAGAGGTGATCGTTTTATCAAACTCTTTCAAAGTTCTTTCTTCTTCTAATTATATTTCCTAAGTTGTTTCGATACTAAAATAATAACTCCATATTAAAATATATTTTGAGTGGTTTTTATGATTATGGGACAAACATATTCCTACTTTTACCCATTTCATGAAGAACAATATCACTATGCATGTGTACATATAGTTTACCATCTCTACACTATGGTGTAAATTGTCTTTCAGCTATACTTTATTTTGACGGGTATAATATTTAATATAAATGAATTAAATAATTAATATATCATGATATTTTTTCAGTTAAATAAACATTCTATCCAATTCCATACCATTTAACCATTATGGAAATGATATCATCGCTCGTGCATACGTATGACTTACCGTCTCCACGATGCGATGAGATTCATCTTCCATGTTCACCATCCAAAAATGATTGTAAAAATATATATATTATGTATAATTATAAAATATATGAAATAGTAACACTAAAATAATATATATATATCTGTGTGTTTGTGTGTGTTAAATTCACTTACTTCCATTCAATATGATAAGAAAACAGAATCAACATTCATGCATACGTACGGTCTACAGTCTCCGAGAACAGTGTATCCCATTTAAAATATCTATCTGTTATATATATATATTCATTTTATTAATATATATGATATATAAATCATATTATAAATAATGGAAGTAATTAAATCATGATCTATGTAATATGATCAAGAATAACTAGTCAAAACGTGTACAATATACAAAGAGATTACTACCCGAAATGTTGTATTATCAAGAAATTGTTAATAAACAGGTAATATAAAGTCATAACAGAATAATATATGGTATCATAAATATTATTATGATTATAATTTATGTTACTAATTTATTTAAAACTACTATATATGAGTTTTGGACACATACATATAGTATTAGACCTTAGGTAAGGGATTTCATCTCAATTTCATTTCATTTAGTAATATTGAAATATTATGAACCCAGTTACTTTTATATAGAGTATATTTTACCTTTTGATTTGTTATCATGAATCTCATTATTTTCATGATATTATATTATTTTCTTTATGATATTTATTTATGGATCCATATTGCTCATTCAATATGGTTATTTGATAAGGCATATTACTTATTTTGGTTATACTATATGAGAAATACTTTGGACTGGAAATGACGGCTAGAGCCCTTACATTTTATATCTCCTCGATGCATCAAAAAGTTTTCATGAGATGAATAAGTTGGAAAAATAGGTTTCTACCCTTAGTTTTAAAATATCTTATGAATGGTCTTGATGGAAATAGTTATTCATGTTCCTAAGACATGATGTCCCTAAATATTGTATTTACCGCATTTAGTTTAAATCATTATCTATCCATGAGATTTTTGTGTCAAAAATCTATTGAAGTAGTTTATTATTATTTATTGATTTATGGCATGTGTTTAATTTTCTAACTTTCCATATTATTTATTCCATATCTAGTTATGAAAATGGAAATTATGTTCAGTTATTTACCTTTCCATATAAGTTGATTCCTTATTTATTTTACCATAATAACCTTTATGGGGTATTTGATATCACCAATATTTTGTTTCTCTCCTAAGGTTATGAAGAAGATAACATTGATTAAGCTTTCGATGATGCAATTTCCTTCAGTTATTATGTAGCATGTTTTATTTTTTTCCCAATATACTATGGGTATCATGTATATAATCTAGATTTCCATGATTACAAAATTGTATGATCCGGTAGGATTTTTTTTCTTGTAATAAATTCAATGAAATTTAACAATATATAATCTTCCAGTTATCTATGGTCGGGGCATTACATGTACTCTTTGAAACCATCACATTTTTTTAGTACACATTAAATTGATCTCAATTAAATCTAGGTTTATTTAGTTTGGTATCTCTCTCACTCCTCATCCTAATTCCTTAACCTAATAATTTTTTTTAAATGGGATGTAAATAAAATGTGATTTATCCAATCATATCCCAAAAGAGTGTCTATACAGTTGTCCGGTCATAGGCCCACATATCATGCATTTAGAGAAGATAATGTTAATACCTAACCATTATATTTTGAAAATTATACATGGGACCATATAAAAACCCATAATTTAATTTTAAAATTATAATAACCTTGATTTATTTCTTAACACACACCATTGAATGTTAAAAAAATGAGATATATTATAAGAATATTATTGTTTAAATGTGCCCAATATAACCGATCCATTGACTCAGTAATTACGAATATGTGTAAATGAATATTGAAATAAATTTATTATCTACCTAATAAATAAAAATTTATTGATTAATTATTATAAAATAAGTACTCATTTTTTATTGAAATTATTTTATTTTTCAAAATTGAATTTTCTAGAAAAGTTTTTTTATTTCATTTTTTGGGTGGGAATTATAATTAATTTCTAAAAATTATTTATTTTGATATTATAGAATAAATATAATTTAGAAAATAATTACATAAAAATTTATTTAGAATGAATTTTTGAGATTTTTCTAAAATGGTTTATTTTTCATGGGTTAGTGAAAAATACCAATTTCTCAAATATAGAAATTTCTTTTCTTTAGCTAAATTTATTTAAAATCACATTTATATTTTGGATATATTATTAAAGTTAAATTTAATTCATATTATTTACACTAATCTAATTAATCACATTTAATTCAGAAATTATCATGATTTTTATATTTCTTAATTTTTATGCTTTAGAACGCATTTTGTGAAAAAAATTCACATTTTACCCAATTATTGGATATTTTATTTCTTATACTTTAAGAAATTAAATCTTGTAAAATATTTACCACATTTGTAAATAGTATGTTGAAATTTTTTAAATGGTTTCCTTTTATTAAGAAATGTAATCATGGTAAATATTTTTTAACTCTGTAATGGTAAAATGGGTAAAAAGTGTTAAACCCATAATATAAGATCTCAAAATCAACCCAAAGCTTTATATTAATATCTTTTAATGGAATTATTTTTCCATACCCATACCAAATTTGAATATATGGTATTTTCCCAAAATTTTAAATTAATAATGAAATTTATATTATTTTACCTAAGGTAAATTCATAAATATCACTCACTTTATTTTAATATATTTTATAAATTAATATAGTGGTTAGAACATTCTATGAATGAATCTAAGTGTTTATTTTCAAAATAATTAATTTATTCCTATAGATTTAAAACTTTATCATTTTTTTGTAATAATTTCATTACATTAAACATTTCACAACATTGACACAATTACTGTAAAAGAAAAAAAAATATAACAATGTTTTTTTATGAATTATGGTTCGAAAGTTATTTTTATGTTAATAATTAATTATTTTTGTTTTTATTTTTTTCTATTTTTTATCTTCATGAATTTAAAGTCATATTAAATGATTTGTTCTAAAATAGACATTATAGAAATTTTATAATAAAATTATTTTATTAAATGATATAAAATTCATAAATAAATTTTCATCCATATTAATGTCATATAGTTAATAACATCAACCATTATCCATTTAATAGCCACTTTTCCTTTTATGGTAAATTTTTAATCCCTAATGTGTAAAAACTGTTGATAGTGTGATAATAGTCAAAAGGGTTAATGGAGGGTTAAAAATGAGATATGGGTAAAATCATAACCTGAAATGTATTTATTTAATTGTAAAAGAATATTTAGACCCATCAATATCATATTATAGAAATATATTTTTCCTATTTTTTGTTTAAATTAATATATATTAAGTTTATAATTTATGAAATTCCAAGAGATCCCCTCCCCTCAATTATGAAAAGAAACCCCAAATATCTTTTCTATACTCTTTATTTACCCCTATAGTTGGTAATATATTTGATTCTAGTTAATAATTTGATATTAGTCTTAAAAACATTTGTGAAAACAATACGGATAATTCTATTTAAAGATTCAGTGTTTTCCAAGAAAATACATTTTAGTTCGGATACTAACAAGTGGGATCTCTAGTTTAATAGATTACATTAGGGGTAATAAGACTAAATTTATTTTATTATGTATTTAATCGTTCTTCCCATATACGTGATGAGTGTCCCTAAGACTGCAAACATGACTAGAAACTCTTGTGGTATATTCATGGGTTAATTCACATTTTCTTTAGAAACCATTATGAATGATTTAAATAGATTTTATCATGGATTACCGAGGTTAAATATAAGTTGTAATAAAGTAAAATATAGTGTCATGATTTAGAAATCCAAAGAATAATTTTCATGATTTCAAAATTTCTCCCAATAATTATTATTCCACTCACAACGGTCTTTAGTTTTTTTCAATGGTTGTAAGTAGAAGGAATTGCGTTAATGGTTAATGTGACTGATAATGAAGTAATTTTCCAAACGTGAGAAAAAAATGAAATGTGGGACAGATTGTGAAAACATGTAATTATTCTTAGTATATTATAAGGATATATGTTTAAAACATAATGTTAGGTGAGTTTCCTAAGATGTTAAGCAAGTGGAAGATCAATTGTTATGGATGTTCATCTGGTAATGACCATAGAGGAGAAAAAGTTATTTTTATTTTCTTTTCAGAAATGTGGGTAGAACAAATAGGAGAAAATCTCAACATAATGGTAATATGTTTTCAGTTTGTAATTGAAGGGTATAGTGCAATGAATTTTTAAGGAATTTGATGTCATGAATTTAGGGAATTTGAGAATTATTTGAGTCAATTCCCTAATCCAAGGTATAAATCATATAAAAAGGAAGGTCCTAGGTTATTACATTAATTAAAGTGAAATAATTATATTTTTTATTAATAAAGATCTAGGAACTATTTTTTTAATGTGTTTACCCAATGATATTATATTTAGATGAGTCGTGAGATATAATATATTTCTTAAAAAATGTTTATCACTGATGATTTGTAAGCATATGTTTAATGGTACAAATGACCAAGAAAATTTATTTAAGGTTAAAATAAAATTTTATAGAAAACAAATTATTTAGGGAATAATACCCATTAATATGTTCTAGATATTTAGATAATAATTTTCAGTTGATTTCAAGAAGAAGATACATGTTGATAAAGTTAATGGGATTGTATTAGTGACCTTGAAACTAATTAGTGACTTGATGAAAAAGTTTTTTTTATTATCAATGATTATTTTTACTGAATTTTTGGATTTATGGAAAATATTTTAATAATATAATTTATTAAGGACTAATTAGATACTTAATATTTGGAATCATTTATATTTTCATTTATGTTTCATAGTTATTCAGGTTATAAGCATGTTTTAAAAGAATATATGGTCATTGAATTCACATATTTGGTATGTGACATTAAGAGCTACATTATTATGGTTAGGGTATTAATGTTAAGTATATTTTCAAGATTTGGAAACCACCTTTCTGAATTTTTTGGATATTGGATTTTGGCCAGACATATTCTATAATTGTTTTCTGTTTAATAGATTATGTAGTGGTTTATATTGAACTTTGGTTGTAATAATTAAGGATTATATATTATTGTATGAATTACCCATATTGAATAACATGTTCTAATTATTTTTGGTTTTGTTAAATATTTATAGACTCATAGAATGAAGTTTAATTCTTTTTATGGATATTGTGATATATTAAAATTTATTTTTAGTTCTTTAGTAATATAAAATTTATCTTCAAAATTCATTTAATGGAATAATACATGAATTGGAAATTGATTGAAGTGAAACAAAAGGATGCAGTTGTGATTATGATAAAGAAATAAATAAATTATATTCTCTCATTTTCTCTATATTTGTAGTAAAATCATAACTCAACATTAAGAAACTTATATCGAAGTAACAGAACTATCCTTTTTATAAAAATGTTATTATTTAAATGAGAATGTTGCAACCATTTCATTTAATTATTGGGATTGAATATGAGTAAAATAATGATTAAAAAATGTATAATTCTATTACAAAATACAACATAATTGATTAATTCTTTCGAATAAGCATTCATTTTTAATGATGTCATATATGCTTCAAAAATGTATTTTTTTAAAATTGTTTTTTATTTAATTGTTTTCATTAAAATTTTAAATTAATTTATGCCACATTATAAAATTTTATTTTACCAAATTAGAATAATTTCTAAAATAATTACAAAAAAATTAAATTATGATAACATTTTGATACTTTTATGAAATCATTAATTATTTCATGAAAAGTGAAAAATGTTGATTTTTTAATTACAATCATTTATTATCATTAAATAAATTTATTAATGATTCAAACTATAATTTATAATGGGAATAAAATAAAAAATATGTTCCATTTTATTTATAATAATTTAATTAATTCCATTGGAATTAGAAATTTTCATTGTTTTGATAGAAGTTTATTTTTAGGCTTAAAACACATTTTTTGAAAAATTATCTTCATATCATTTAATAAATTTATGTTAAAATTTATTTCTTAAAATTCTTGAGATTTAACATTGAAATATTTATACTATATTTGTATTTTTTATGTTCAAATTCTATAAATATTTTTCTATTATTTTTTGACATTTTGAATAGTAATCACGGTAAATATTAGTGACCTTAGTAAGTCTAAATGTGTAAAATTTGGTTAAAATCACGAGATAAAGTCTCAATATCAACTCAAAACTTGTATTTATATAATTTTATGTGATATATTTGACGATATCCATCTTTAATTCTAATATATCATATATTTTTTTCCATTGATAATGACAGTTATATTATTTTATAGAATAAAATTTCCTAAAATTTCATTCTATTAATTTTAAATTATTTTATTTGGTAAAAAATAAATAAGAATATGTTATTTGTGAATGTTAAATTTTATTTTTAAAATCATTAATTTTTTTATGATATTAATTTTTTTAATGATATTAATTTTCTTTAGTTTTTTGTATTGGTATAACAACCTCAATTTCTTACACAATGCTGACACATTTCTTCTGAAAATAGTAAAAAATCCAAATAAATGATTTTAGAAACATCTATATGAATATATTTTTTGATTAATTTTTCTTTCACCTAACTATTATGGTAAATTATATGTATTAATTTTTTTTAAAATGGGTTATTTTTTAATTTTTTTTTCGTGATTTCATTAAATTCAGGTTAAATAAATAGTTTCAAAATAAAATTAATGATCTTTTATAAAAAACAATAATTTATAAAATGATTTAAAAATAAAAAACATCTTTTATCATGCCAGTTTAATGATATAAGTTCTATAATATCAAAAATTGTTCATATAAGGGTCAATTTTCATTGTATATTAACATTATTGACCCCAAATGTTTAACAATTAATTGTACCATGGTAATCATCATATGGATTAATAGAGGGATTCAAACAAATAAGAAAGGGTGAAAAATCTCCTAAATTTTGTCAATATTTTATTATATGAGATTAGTTCAAATACTAATCACAATATATTTTAAATATATCATTTTAGTGACACATTTACTTTAAATTAAAGTTAAGTTAATTTAATACTTTAAGAGATTTCAAGAGTTAATCTCCAATCACATATAAAAAAGACACCCCTCAAGTCCCTCCTTTATAACTTCTTTAGAAAACTATCTCAACCAATACCTACCTAATTATATTATAAAAATACCTATACATAATATATTTTCAGTGTTTGTCTTAAATGTACAGTCCAATGGACCTTACGAGGGGATCATAATGATGTCTACTGAAGAATAGATAATCATCTCACCCGACCTCTTTCAATTTATTTATTCTTCAACATCCTATAAATATATCATATTAATCATAAAATATAATCTAAAGTTTGTTGAATATAATAATTTTTTTCTATCTTCAACCACCATTATCCACCCTCTATTCCATCAAATGGGAATTATAATTATTGCTTATGCATACATGTGGACTACCACCTCAACATAGTGATGTAATTCATTTTCCATAACTATACATCATGGGTAATTATTATGATCACTTGAATACTTACATATGTTATTTATGAAATTATTATTTTGATATAATTATAATATCATATCTACTTGGTTATCTTCCCATATGTTTGAAAAGGAAAATTTTTCTTATGCGTATGTGTGGACTACCTCCTCCATAAAGTAATGTTATTAGTTTTCCATTTATTCTTTAGCTTTATGTTAATAAGGCTATATTTAAAGTAAATATATATTATTAATGATATAATTACGTATATTTAATGGGTCTTATGATTCAAGATTTAGAAAAGCGATAACGGGTTTATGTTTTAGTATTATTTTAATAATGATTGATTATGATTGAATTTAAATTAAGGGAAATTATATGACCCGTATATGAAAAAAAAATGATTCATTTTATTATCTTATATTTATTCATGAAATTTTCATGTAATTTTTCAACTTAGCACTCTTTTTTTCTTAAAAAGATCGAGAGAATGTTTTTAAGAAAAACATACATTATTTCCACTTGGGTTGGAAATCTTTTTCATCCATGCCCATGTTTTCATTAAAATGTTTTAAAAAATAATTTTATTATTTGTCTATTACTATTTAAATTAATATTTATATATGTTTAACATCGTATAAAAATGATTCAAATTAATCAACATTACTTTTTCTGAATGAGGTACTTTTGACATTTTACAAAAAAAGTGAAAGGAATATTTGTTTTAACACACTCTACATGAACTGAATTTTCATATGTCATGACCACTAAATGAATTGGAAAATACATTAAAAAATTTCATCATTATTTTTTAAAATAAATTTTCCTAATATTCTTGTAATTTTAGTATTTAAATATGTTATTTCCAAATGAAATGTGTATTTTCATTGAGAAATATTCCAAAGATATTTTAATGAATTTCTTTTATCTATGATAACATAATTTTATATTAATTAGGATTTGTTGAGGATATTACCCAATGATATTGTCCTTATTACTTATCTAGATGGCTTATCATTATTAATATGAGGTTTTTATGATACCCATTTATTTTTCCAGGGGAATTCTAAGCTGATGTTTTGGAAAGTTATGAAAACTATTTTTTTCCCATTGGTTAAGATATATATAGAATTTATTATAGTCTCATGGTACACAAATGAATGGATTGTGATTTTTTTATGGGTGTAACTTGAATTATATATCCCTAAAATACATTGGGTAATGATGGATATCTTATGAGATAATAACACCCAAAATAGTAAGTGAACCAAGATCAATAAGAGAAACTGTCCACTATAATAATATTGGGAGTGAACCTTGAATAAGTATATGATAATCATGGGAGTGAACCATAAATAAATATATGATATAATAGAGAGTTAACACAATACACTATGATAGTCTTAAAAGTGAAAATTGACTAAGGAAATGACTTTCAAAACATATGAGTATGCATGGAACTAACGTATTATGAAAATAATATTTTTTTCATGGCTCATATTATTTTATTACATTTTTTTTCATGTATTTTAAACATCAATGTTTTATTCCATGGATCATATTATTTTATTAGATTATTGTTCATGTCTTTTAAACATCAATGTTTTATTCCATGGCTCATATTTATGATTTCTGATTTTTTTGTGTATTTATTCAAAATGTTAACATCATATCACCATACCCATATTCTCATGTGATTTTTTTAAGATCATCAATATGTCCCATATTTTCTCACACAAATAATTTGAGAAAATCATTTATTATATTTCATTTTCCTCTTGATATAAATAAGGACTTAAGTATAATATGTATAATAAGGGTTATATTTTTTTAAAAATATGTTCAAGACTATATAGATATTTTTTTGTTACAATTTTTAATATATATCCAAGATTCTGAAGACACAAAACATTTATGGTTATCAAATGGATCATAATGTTATGTAATGAATAAAAGTAATATTTATGTTAGAAATTGTTTTCTATTTAAATCTCATATATTATATATCTCAATTAAATTCACTAAAATCAATATAGGGACACAATCTCTAGGAAAACAATATACCCAAAAAATAACAAATGTTTCTAGATAATATCCTACACATATAATTATCCTAGAGAATTATCCCTGAGTTTTTAATAATTTTCTCATAACTTATTCCCTAAAAGAACTAAAGTAATCCTAAAAATAATAATCACTTTTTAGATACTAACTAAAATAACCTATTCTAAACATTTTTTTATTTAAACTTATTTCTATAATATTAAAATTTAAACTAAAATGTCATCTCACAATACCATGAACGAAAGGTTGAGTATATTTTGGGACTAACTATATAATAACCTTATTCTAAAAAACATCAAAAACTTAATCCATAATTTTTGAAAACTAGACTCCCTTCTAGACTTATCATAAGTAAAAAAATAATCTTTATAACCTAGGGAATGGAAACATATGAAAATAGGTGTTCTAAAAAACTCAATAATAGAAACCTTATCTGTATTTCATCAATGGTTAGATAATAAGAATATGATAAAACATTACCTGTGGGAAATTCCATAACAAAAATAACATGGAATAATTATAGTTCTATATTAATCATGATACAATGATATGAAATATCAAATGAATAAACATATACAATGGAGAAATTGTGCATAATCATGTTATAATAAACCTGATACATACAAGAACATAATAAAATAGTATCATTATATTATAATCATACCTAATAAGTTACAACCTTTATGTTATGAGGGTAATCAAAGAAATCCTAACCTTTAATTTGTAAGAATACCCAAGAAGACCCATTCTATATTTTTTCATGAGAAAAAAACATTAACCAAGGCATTATAGGGTGATATATTTCCCACCCATCATCATCCATATGAATGTGTTATATTAGATATTAGTCATCTAATATGTCATAAAAACCCCATGGGGATAAAATGGGGTCTATATTAATTCCAAATGGTATCTAATAACATGATATCAAATATCAATAAGTTGAAACCAAAATAAAAATTACCCAAAAATGTGTATTTCATCAAGTCATTTAGATGGTTACTAAAAAAATAACTCCAAAGGAGTTAGATCCTTAAAATTGAAAATTAGAGTGAAACCATAAAAATATGATTTTAAAAAATATTTCATAACTTTTTTGTATATAGATAAAATTAAAAAAGATTAAAAAAAACATTTTTATAAATGTGGAATGTGAACTCTTTTAAAGAACCACTTTAAAAAAATCTAATTTATCGAGTTGGGAAAATTAATATATGGTTTTGTAAATAAAATTTGGAATTGAATATAAATATATAAACTTGAATATGAAATCCTATACATTTTTTGAAAATACCATTATTGAAACTCAAGTCATAAATATAATGATAAATCATTAATTTGAAAAGAGTTGATGGGAAATTTTATATTATTAGAAATAAAACATATTTTATAATTAAAATAAGAAAGGATAACATTAGTGGAGAGATTGAAAACAGATACGGAAGAAGTAGTGATCATTTGGAAATAAAAAAAATAATTCGTAACATAATTAGATTTTATGATAAAATAATTTTATTAATGAAATTACCTAGAAAATAAGGAGAAAATAGATTTATAATATCATCTTATTTTATAAGAGAGCCATATTATAAAAAACATAATTAAAAATGTATCATTAATTCTAATGAAAAGGAGTTGAGTTATGAAAACATGTTACCTTAAATATTTCATATTCAAACATTTTTTATCCTCTTTAATAAAAAAATAACTTTATTAATCACCTATTTAATAACCTTATTCATACCAACAACCTTTTATAATATTTAATTATAATAATCCTAGGTATTTATAGAATAATTCATTTTCATATCTATCAATATTTTGTAATTTTATATTTATTTTAGTATAAATGGGACACTATGTATGATAGTGTACTTAACACGTAACAATGGTTTTCTCTGAAATCTTATGTTGAACACAATACTGAGTAATAAAAAAATAATACAATAATAATATTATTATATTAAATGGTAGTTAAAACATGGCCGTTGAATTGGAGGGAATGAACAAAATTTTCTATATTATGATTTTACATATTTTTTAAATGTTTACACATTTATCTAAGGAATTTTAGAGGATTAAAAAGAGAATGAATCAAATTTTAATCATAAAATACTCTAATATTTTAGAACTATCATTTTATATAATTTTGATTGGGAAACCTTTTTAAAAATATTTTTTGTCACTTTATATATTCTATTTTATAAAATAAACTTATTCTTTGGAATTAGGATATCAAAACATACTTTTGGTATTTTTCTAATAAAATTTATTTTTTAATGAATAGTGAAAATACAGGATTTTAATTCAAAAATACATTTCCGTCGAATTTATTTATATAGTTAGATTTTACTTTTAATTGGTTTTAAAATGAAATTGGATTATGTTTTTATAATTTAATACAATGATTGTAATAAAAAATAATTTAAAATTTAAATTCGACATAAAAACTTGTCAATATTTTTATAGTTCTTACTACTTAAAAAACTATTTTATGGTTTTGACAATGGGAATTAATTTAAAATTTATTTCTACCAATTATTAGTTTTGAATTAGGAAAGGTGGATTCTGTATTATAAATTATAATGTCCACATTATTTAAATAGTTATCATTTATCTTTGGACATTATGAATGGTAACTTCAATAATTAATTTTATTTACTATGGTTAAAGGGTAAATCATGTAAATAAGGGAAAACAATAATATTATAATAATATAAAACTACCCTAACACATGTAAAAATCATATTTTATGAGATATGTATTATTATCATTATACTTGGGTCTATTTTAGGATGCCATGGAGCCACTTTAATGTGATAATGAGCTTTTATAATATTTAATTTAATGAATAGGGAGATATAAAAGATATATAAATATATATTCTAACAAAAAAATTATACTGTTTATATAAATGATAACTTAGACAATAAATAGTAATTACATAGCTAAATATATTTCTTACATCAAGGTATTTTATTTATTATTTTTAGACAATAAATAAATAAATTTATTTGTGACACAAGTATGATGATGTGATAACCTTATTAATTAACGATTC
Source organism: Viscum album (assembly GCA_963277665.1). Taxonomy (NCBI): domain Eukaryota; kingdom Viridiplantae; phylum Streptophyta; class Magnoliopsida; order Santalales; family Viscaceae; genus Viscum; species Viscum album. The sequence goes on from OY728147.1 coordinate 1,828,432,495, forward strand.
AAATAAATGATATTATAAATATTAATATAAGTGTAATTTGAATCTTTTTATGTCATCCACGAAATTTTTGGCTGAAATTTACATGTGAGGAATGATTTAAATCCTTCGTATTGATGTAATAATGTTGTTATGAATTCAACAAAAATAAATTAATAAATAGTGTCAAAATTGACATAAATGAGTTTAAAAAAAATACTATTTTATGAAATGATATAATAGTACAAAAATATAATATTAATCTTCATGACTTTTATAATGTTACAAATTTTTCTATTGGTTAACTTGTGGTATGACTGACATTTTATAGTAACTATAGTAACCAAAGATTATGAAGATACATGAAGACATGGTACGAGTTAATGTTTTTAACTAAGGGTTAAAGGTAAAAGATAAGGTTAATTTTTTGACCAAAAAATATATAAAACATATTGTTTAGGATTATTTCTAACCATCCTCATCTTATCTTTGAAATTTATCACTTTTTAACTGTTATAATTCTAAAATCATTTTAAAACGAAATAATATATCAAAACATTACTAAAGTGTTCCTCCTCCCTCTTATAAAAGGACACCACCTATACCCACATACTCACACCTTTGAAGACCATTGGATCATACAAATTACAATAAAATAATCTTCCAACATAACTCAAATCTTACTAGAGTCTACACTATGGGTATAAATCCATCCTAAGTAGACCTTTTGTGACTATCAAAAGAAGATACTCGAACAAGAGGTATTTGTTTTATCAACTCTTTCAAAATTTATTTCTTCTTCTACTCCATATTCTTATGTTGTTTCCATAATAAAGTAATCAATACTATATCTTATACATTTTGAGATTTTAGCATGATTATGGAATAATCTTATACCTCTTTTTATTCATCCAATGAATAACATTATCACCATGCATGCATATATATGGCTAATCATCTCCGTGTCGTGGTGTAATTTGTTATTATTTAAGATATAATTGGGATGGGTATAACGATATTTATAATGCATGTAAATAATGAATATAAAATAATTATTATTCTTTATAATTATTATATAATCCAATTCTATACCCTTTAACCATTAAGTGAATGATATCATCGCTTATGCGTACGTACAACATACCGTCTCCATAGTGCGATGTGATTCATTCTACATGATATTCATTAAACAACAATTATATATATTAATTGAATAAATAATGATGATATATAAAATATTTATATTGATTATATGTTTCGTTAATTTTTATTTACAACATACCTTTTTTCATTCCATAATTTGAAAATGCGATAATTTCATTTGAGGAAGTGTGGACTACCACCCACTCTTAGTGATATAACTCTTTCATGAAATATATAGAATTTATAAAGGATATATATAATGAAATTGTGTAATATATAACATATATATTATAATTTAATTATAATTTAAATATGTATCATTTAGTTATTATTCCTTTAATATGAAAAATATATTAAAGTAGTGTTTATGTGTACGTACAACCTACCATATCCATGAATGGTGAATTTAATTTATTATCTCAAAATGTTATGTACTTTTATAAATAAATATAAAATGGATATATGTGATATTTAAATAATGAATAATATTTTAGAGATGATGTAATTTTGACCAGATGGAAAATTAACATCAAACAAGTACATTTTTTACTCAATTACCGAATATCGGAAAAACAACCAATATGAACATACATATTTATATAATTTTTATAACATGGTAATAATTGATATAAAAGGAATAATATTCTTGTAAGACGTTCTAATGAAATTATAAATTAACCTATTTTATTTTTTAGGAATATAAATAATCAATTATACAAGTCAGATTCGAGGTAGGGGACTTCATCTCAATCTCTTTTCATGGATGTATATTTTGATTTTATACACTGCCTTATTTTATACGGTCTAAAATAAACCCCTTTTAATTTTTATTTAATTAAAAGGGAATATTTTTCCTATTTATCATTTTACTAAATGAAAAAAATGAATGTTTTTAACGTATGCGGTGTCAAAAAAATCCCACACCACTGTAACCGTTATTTGATATTTGGATTCCTCTATAAGCTTTAAGGATTTTTAAAGAAAAAGAAACCCCTTATTCTCTTTTTTTGTATTCTAGTATTGAAAGGGGTTTTTTAAATCGATTTAATATTACAATATCTTCAAATTATTTCTTGTGATTTCAAATACAATTTTATCAGTTAAATGTTGATACTAGTAACATTTTATGTCTTATGATTATATAATGGTACTTGGACATTTGATGGGTGGTTATGTCATAAACCAATGAAGTATCGTTACTAGATAAACCAAAGATAGGTGGTTCTATGAAAAACCATGGACAAGTGGTTAAATTTTATCGGCCAATTCATTGGTTATGGAATTTATTCGTATGACTTTTCCATTTAGTGATATGTGTGGAATTCAACCGTACGATTATTCCATTCAAGTATGTTTATGTATCAAGTTATTTTTATATGTTATATTTTATTTCTATGGGATTTATGGAAATATTTTGGTTAAAAAGTGGTAATCAATGAGCTTATATTCAGTGAAGTATATTTACAAATTCTTAAAGGTGAAAAGTATTAATTTATGATAAAGTATCCATGGTTTTCATGTTTTAACCAGACTAACAGTTTTCTTTTTTTTTTGCGTATCCCTTACTGAGATTTTTATATTGATCCCATGTTTTGAATGGTTTTTCACATGATATAAATAATAATAGAGTCAAGGTTGGTATTAAGGAAATTTTATGCTGTTAAAACATGGAACGATGCCATGTTTTTTTAATGTGTTTTTGTTTTATGAAAAAATCGATAGTGAGTAGAAGTGTACACTTATAATATTTAAGATGTTATGTATGAGTTATGACAAGATTCTATAATACTATAAACCTGAAAAGTTTCTTGATGTGATTTAAAGTCAGATTAATTAATTATCTCATGATTATGTAACGGTTATGGCTAGGACCTTATAGTTGGAATTAGAGATCAGTTAAGATAACATTATAAGTTTGGGTGTTATTTCAACATAAGTTGCATGTTTTATATAACCAAAATGGTTAGAATAATAAAATTATCAATAGTTATTTTAGATAAATTTAATGAGTTTAATATAACATGAATAAATATATCTTAGTGTTTACCCTACTCATAATGTAGTATATGATGATTTTACATATAAACTCAAGCTGGCCTTTTTGGTTTTCGTAAATGGATGAATCTAGAAGAGAAAAATGTAGAAAAATTGATTTAAAGGAAAATGTGGTGGATTTCTAAATAAGAAACTTATTGAAATGGGAGATGTAATGAAAACTCTTATAGTTATTCTTAAACAACTATCTGGAGTCATGATTGAACACTTGAACCTTGAGGATTTTTCTAAGGCATTATATATGATAGAAACAATTCTGTGTAGAAGTTCAAGTAATAATCATAAATGAAAGTATATTCAACAACATATGTATCACATATATGGAAATAATCTCCTAGGAAAATGTTTTAAAGGTACTGGAATATGTTATAGATGTGGTAATGAAGGTCACAAATTAACAACCTTCCATTGAAAAAGGAAGTGTTCTGTTGACACCAGTAAAGGGAAAGAAGTTCTTTTTGAGTTATCAATGGAATTTCTTAAATACTGGGTGTGTGGTCATTATATTAATAGATTTCCTAAAAATAATGTAGGAGAATGGTATCACCAAGACCAAACAAATATTTGACTACAAATACCTAATTCCATTCTAATTGAGGATGAGAAAAATGAAAATGAAATATAAATGCTATGGTTCATTTATTAGCTCATGTTTTTATATTATTTAATCTTAGAAAATGATTCATGATATTTTTTTAGGAATTAAGTATTACATAATAAGTTGGTAAAACATGTTTAAGGGATCATTAAGAATTCTGGATGATTAAAATTTCATCATTATAGAAATTTTAGAGTTATATGGGTGGTGAAATGTTTAAAATTATTAATACACTTTTTTTAACGGGATTACTTTGTAAGAATTTTCTCTAATTTGTGTAACCATGAAGTTTGTTATGTGAAAATTACTTTTGAGGAAGAATTTCCTTTATTTGTGGATATAAATATAAATAATCTTTAGCGTTTATAAGATCAATGATATTTAGGTAATTATGGTTTATTACATTTTGAGATGAAAAATGAAGGCCATGAGAGAAACTTGAGGTTAAATTTTGTTGTGGTTATTTATGAATATTTTATCTCATATTGGGAATATTTTAAGAATTATGTAGTTTTAGAAAAAGGAAAACCCATAGGAAGGGTGACAACTCATCGCATCAGACAAGGACATGGGAATCGAACCCACAACCGAAGTGCAACAAGGAATTTGTTTCTACCATTGGCCTCCGTGAAGTCCTAGGTTAGTACGGCTTATTATTTTTAGTTAAATGATTTTATAGATTAATAATAATTTGATTTTGGGAACTTATGTTTTATCAAATGGATATCCTTATAACAAAAAATGATTAGGTGATTAAGTGATACATGTTATTTTGGAAGACATTCACTCTTTTTAGAACACTATATGCCTATGGAAAATAGAATACTATGTGATTTCATTTGAGGAGTAATGGTTGAATTATATTTTTGAGGACTATATTATTTCATTTTCAAGATATTGTGATTTGGGATATTTATGGAAATGATAAACCTATAAGGGAGAATATGTGATTCGGTTAATTACTTTCAAGTATGAGACTTAAAGTGTAGTCAATTTTATTTATAGGTAAATGTTAACATTTATTGTGGAAAACTATGTGATCAAATCCTTCTAAATTTTGGGTTTCAATCAAAGGTGGGATTATTTTGTGAAATTTTGCAGATATTGTTTTTGTTTAATGGTCAATGTAGAGCTTGGGTATTACTGTTGAATTTTGGATATAAAAGTTGTCCCTCGCCTTTTAAAGGATTATTTTTTAGGGGATTATCAGATCCGATACTAAACATTTTGGTTTCAGTTAATGTATAAAGATAAGGGATATATATAGTTCATATTTTGTGAATTATCTTATTATATATAAGTTTATTATAGTTCTTATGGTGTGACCAAGTCATCTTGAATACATTTTCATTTAGTGAAAAGATGAGATTGTGGTAGATATTTATTAAATGATGAATGTCTTCTTGACAAGAAACTATGTTTCCTTATGTTATTAGTCAATCTCCTAAATAAATTACCAAACATTACTAAATGGACCTTAAAAAAATCCCTTTTACTTTTACTACTCTGAAATCAAAGACCCTTTAACTCATCACAATTTTATGGTTTTCTAGTTGTTATCTTTCTTCTAATCATATATTTTATCATCCTCCATCAAAAAAATGGTTAGTTTCTCTTCTGTATCCATATTTTCTTATATGGAATCTTATTATGTGTTATCATGGGTGAAATTTTTACATATCTTTATTTATTTAAAAGTGATGGTTTTATTAAATATTTTTCCGGTGTGGGATTATCAATGATGTTTCCGTGTCCAATTTTAAAATTGTGAGAACCCAATTTCTAAAAAGGGGGGAATGATGTAACGTCCCCGGTATTTATAGAATAATATATTTTTATATCTATTTATATTTTTGAAATTAATATTAATTTAATATTAAAGGGGACATTATGTACGATAGAATACTCGACATTAAACAATAAGTTTCTCTGAAATCTAACATTTAACACAACACTGAGTAATATCAGAAAATAATACAACAATATGATCATTATTTTAAATTATAGTTATCACCTAGAAGTTTTATTGATTGGAATGAAACGAATTTACTATATTACATTTTTATATATTTTTCAAATGATTATACATTTATCCAATGAATTTTAGAGGCTTAAAATTAGAGTCAATCTAATTTTAGGCATAAAATACAATAATATTTTTAAATGGTCGTTTTACAACCTTTTGATGGGGAATCCTTTTTTAAAATATTTTTTGTCCCATTTATATGTTCCATTTGATAAAATAATCTTTTTATTTGTAATTTCGAAAAAAATTACTTTTGGTATTTTTATGATAAAATACATTTTTAATGAACAGTGAAAAATACTCGATTTTATTTCAAAACTACCTTTTCATATAATTTATTCATATAGATATATTTTCATTTTAATTGGTTTTAAAGTGTAATTGGATTATGTTTTTATCATTTAATCCAATTATAGTCATTGATGTAATTTCACATTTTAATTTTACATATACACATGTCAATCTTTTTATAGTTTTTACTTCATAAAAACTCGTTTTTTAGTTTTGATAAGGGAATTAATTTTAAATTAATTTCTACCAGTTCTGTATTTTGAATTTAGAAAATTTAATTCCATATTTGGAATCATAATGTCCAAATTATGTAACTATTTACCTTTTAATTTTGGACACTATGAATAGTAACTTCATTAATTATTTTTATTTACCATGGTTAATGGGTAAATTATGTCAATAAGGGTAAAAATTACCTTATAATAATATAAACATACCCAAATACATGTCCAAATCTTTTTGGATGAGATATGTACAACCATGAGACCCATTGGGTCTATTTTAGGACCCCATGGATCCACTTGGGTGGTGTAATTACCTTTTATAAATCTAAGGATACTTCCTAAATCATAGTATTTCTATTTATAATTTTGAGATATTAAATAAATAAATTTATTTATGACACAATTATTATGTATTGATTACCATATTAATAAATGATTCAAATAAATGTTATTATAAATAATTAAATAAATATAATTTGAATATTTTTAAGCCATATAAGAATTTTTTGGATGAAATTGACATGTTAGGGATGTTTAAATTCTTTTTTATTGAAAAAAAACCTGTTTTTATAAATTTTATAAATATAAATTTCTAAATACTGTCAAAATTGACATAAATGAGTTTTTAAAACAATTACTATTTATTTAAATAATATAATAGTTTTAAAAATATAAGATTCATCCCAATTAATTATATAATATTAAAAATGTTTTTTAATGATCCACCTGTGGTGTTATTGTCATTTTATAGTAACTATAGAAACCATATATTATGAAGATACATAAAGACATGATAGGAGTTAATGTTTTTAGTTAAGGGTTAAAGCTAAATGATAAGGATAATTTTATGACATAAAAATATTTGAAACATATTGGTTTAGATGAATTCAACCCATCTTCATCTATTCCTCTAAATGTATCACTTGGTAACAATTTTAATTTCAAAATCAATTTATAATAAAATAATATTTCAATACTTTCTGAAAGTGTCCCTCCTCCTTATAAAAGGCCACCACTTATACCAACTTACTCACACATCTCAAGACCATTGTCTCATATAAATTCTAATAAAATAGGATCCCAAAATCCCTCCCATCCTCATATTGGCCACACATTGGGAATAAATCCATAATAAGGACACCTTTTGTGAAAATCAAAAAGAGAAACATGAACAAGAGGTATTTGTTTTATCACATCTTTCTAAATTTATTTCTTATTATACTTACTATTCTTATGTCGATTCAATAATAAAGTAAAAAATAATGTATCTCCTACATTCTGAGATTTTATTATGATTATGGAACAACTTTATACCTCCTTTTATCATTCCTATGAATAACAATATCACCATGCATGCGTACATTTGGCTTACCGTCTCCACGTCGTTGTGTAATTTGTTATTCAACAAGAAATAATTTGGATGGGTATAATGATGATTATAATATATGTAAATAATTAATATAGCTTTATTATTATTCTTTATAAGTATTATACCATCCAATTTTGTACAGTTTAACCCTTATGTGAATGATATCATTTCTTGTGTGTACGTACGACCTACCGTCTCCACGATGAGATGCAATTCATTATACATGCTATTCATCAAAAAAAAATTATATACATGAATGGAATAAATAAATATTATATATATTATATTTATATTGACTTTATACATCTTTAATTTTTATTTATTACATATCTTTTTTATTTCCATAATGTGAAAATATGATAATTTCATTTGAGGAAGTGTCGACAACTGCCCACTCAAAGTGATATGACTCATTCATGCCATATATGGAATATATAAATTATGGAGTTAATTAAATTATGTGACATATATAACATAGAAATTATACTATATTATAATATACCTATTTGTCATTTATTTTTCATTCCTTTAATATAACAACGAAATTGAAGTATCTTTCATGCGTACGTACAACCTACCGTCTCCAAGAATGGTAAATTTAATTTCTAATCTCCAAATGTTATGGAATATTATAAATACATATATAATGGATATATATGACATTTAAATAATTAATAATTACTGGATATGATTTAATTTTGACCACATGGACAATTTACATAAAACAAGTTCATTTTTGACTCAATTACCAAATATCAGGAAAACAGACAATATGAACTTAAATACTTATGTAATTTTTAAAAATTGGTAAAAATTGATATAAAATGAATAATAATCATGATAAATGTTCTCAAGAAATTAAAAACTAACCTATTTTTATTATTTTGGAATATAAAGAATGAATGAGACAAGTCAAATTTGAGGTAAGGGACTTCATCTAAATCTCCTTTAGTTGAGGTATATTTTGATGTTATATACTATCTTCTTTTATACGGTGTGTAATAAACACCTTTTCCTATTAATTTCATTCAAAGGGAAACGTTTTTCTACGAATCATTTTACTAAATGACAAAAAAGGAATGTTTTTAACATACGCGGTGATAACGACTACTCCGCTTTCATAACTGTTATTTTATATTTGGATTCCTCTATAAGAATTATGGTTTTTTAAAGGAAAATAAATCCCTTATTAATTTTTTCGGTGTTTTGGTGTTGAATTTTTTTTTTTGAAATTGATTGAATATTTTAATATCTTGAAATTATTTGTGGTTATAGAAAATGAAATGTCATTATTGAAATGTTGATATTTTAAATATTGTATGTGTTCTGATTATATAATGATATATAACCCTTTTATGGGTGGTTACGAGATAAACTAATGAGGTGTGGTTACATGATAAACCATATATGGGTGGTTCCATGAAAAACCATGGATGGGTGGTAACTATAAAACCTTCAATGCATTGGGTATGGAAGTCGGTTGTATGGTTATTCCATTTAGTGATATATGTGGAAGTCAACCGTAGGGTAATTCTCATTCAAGTATTCTTATGTCCCAAGTCACCTTAATATGTTATATGTTATTTTATATGGTATTTATGGTAGTATTTTTGTTTAATAAGGGTAATAAATGATATTATATTCAGTGAGGTATATTTACCACTTCTTAAAGATGAAAAATATTACATTATGATAAAGTATTCATGATTTTCATGTATTCCCAAGACTAAATTTTTTCTTTTTTTGTGTATCCCTTACTGATCTTTTTATGCTCATCCCATATTTTGAAATGTTTTTCACAGGACATAAAGAAGAATATAGTCAAGGATGGGATCAAGGAAATTTTATGTTGTTAAAACATGAAACGATACCACATTTCTTTTTAAAGAGTTTTTGTTTTATGAAAAAAATTATAGTGAGTAGAAGTGCCTACTTGTAATATTTTAGTTTTTATGTATGAGTTATGCCCGAATTCTCTAAAGATATAAAACTAAAAATATCCTTGATGTGATTTAATGTGAAATTATTGAATTATCATAGTATTATGTAACATTAATGGCTAGGGCCTCCCACTATTAATATAGATATATTATTTACTTTATTTATTTCCATCATTAAATGTTATTAGATTTAACTATTTATTTACTACTAGTTTGGTAATAGTAGTGTTGATTTTAGTTTATAAATTAAATTTTTATCATTTAATTATTATTATAGGTATATTTATAGATTTATAGAAATGATTTTATTTTACTTAATAATTATTTTGGTTAACATTCATGAAGATGATATCTGTGAAAAACATGTTTCAGTAATTTTATTAAACAAAATGGAAATGAAATAATTGTACATTTTAGAGTATACTATCATTTCCAAAAACATAAAAATATATTTTACCATTAATGTATTATAACACCATTAGATATGTTATAATATACATCCTTGAAAAAAATATAGCATTCTTCATGTAGTTGGTTAAACAGACCAAAATAATGAAAAGAAACAATATATATGTGAGTATAATTAAGAAAGTGATTTTTTAGAAATAATATCATTATTTTATAATCTTAAAGATATAATTCAGATGTTTTTTATGATTTGAATCATATTTTAATATATTTTTATGAAAAACAAATTTCGAGATGAAAAATGAAATACATCACTTTCATGGAGGTGGTAATCCACACATATACTTGGGTGACACAATTATTTACATAAAAAGTAAAGGCTATTAGAATTAGTAATATTTTAAAAATATTATTAAATTTAAAAATATCGTATTTATCCATCACATACACACTTTGAACTAGTATTTGTAAGGTGGTTATAAAAAATGAATCATAACACTTATGGGGGTGATAGTCTGAAGGTAACAAATGTGAATTTTTCTTTTCTTGTATGGTTTATAGGAGGGTATAAAATGGTTATTCCATTATAAGAGAAATATTTAGAAATATTATTACTAATATATAATAATACATTTATATATACAATTTTTTTCAGGTTGTATAAGTATAAATGAAATCAGATATCCTAGTTGGAAATATTACCTCTCCCATTGGTAGTTCTCCATTGGGTAACACATTAAAGATCAATATCTTGGCCTTTTCGAAATAATAAGTCTTATAAGAAGTGGGGAGAGATTTGGGAAGTAGATAAGGTAGATTTTTTGTGAATATAATTTTTTTTAAATGGTTAGTGAATTTATTGGAAGTGATCTCTTTTTATAAGTGAATATAATGGCATATTTGTAAATAGCTATTAATATTTCAATAATGGAATGACACTCTTCAAAATTCAATGAGTATGAAAGTGGGAAATAATGATTTTTGTGGTTATATAAGGGGAAAAGTAATATTATATTCATTTTTACAATTTTTTAAACATGATTTAAGTATTTTACCTATAGATTTGAAAATTTTATCATTTGTCAACTTGGTAACTAAATTTTTCCAAGGTAAATTTTGTTTTATTAAAACTAAAAGGTTACCCTTATTATGAAATTTTTAGTTTCTAATCCAGAAATAAATATCTATATAATTCAATTTAATTTCTAAATAAAATAATATAATTTTTTTATTATATAATAAAATATATCAAAATATATATTTTATAAAAAAATGTTTTAAACATTAAGTATTCTAAATATTAGAAAATATTAATTAACAATTAAATGAGTGATAATAAAGATTTATATATTTTTAAACATCATATTAGATTCATTATATAAAATATACATATTTAAGTTTTTAGTTAAAAATATACATCTTTAATAAATGAATTCTTTCAAAATAACAATTTCACCATTATTTGTGTCATCTGCTATAATATTTTTAACAATATATTTATCCTTAAAAATGAAATAGATATTATTAAATAATATTAAAAAATTTATCTAAATTATAAAATCAATTATATAAATTTGTATTCTAAAATTTGTGAATTTTTTTTATATAAATGGATAAAAATAGTATTTAGAGAGAAATATTATATATGTTTCCAAAATATTAAACCTAGATTTTATAATTTCAGTATCGTTTTTTTAAATGAATAATTTTTCTAATTTAATATATCATTGATCTAAATTTTTATAATTTTTTATGTAATTTTTAGGTCATGACAAAGTTAAAATAATATTTCTATTAATAAAAAAGATATTTTTTTAATATTCGCAAAAACAAATTTCAGAAAAATTAAAAAAAATAATATTAATATTATATTTACATGATTAAATCAAAAAATGACGTTTATTTTTCCAAATTCTAATTATAAAATTAAGGATTTTATCTTTTTAGTAAAAACATAAAAATACAATGAAAACAATTTTTTATAGGAAAATAACATTTTTCTAAATATAAATTACTCTTACATTTATTTCCTATCAATTAACAATTATAATAGTGTCATACTATACAAATACATATATATTTAATATATTTAGTTTTATAAAATAAGGTAAATTAAAGTCCAATTTTATAAAAAACATTTTTTTATGAATAAAATGAACTTATTAATTTTTTCAATTAATTTTAAAATAAAAAAATATTTAAAAGTCACAAAATAAAATGTGTAAAATACATGTGATAAATAACTAAAAAATTTAATTTTTACATGATTATATGACCCTAATTTCTAGCAATACATGTCTTCAAGATCTACACATATGATTTAACTATAAGGTAAGCTTGTGTGGCAGTCACGGGTGGTGATTCTGCTAGTATTGATATCATAGAAGTTTTGGAGAGCTTGAAATTCTCTCATATTGGATTTCAATCATACCATAATTTTTATAGTTGTTATGGTATTTCCCTAGGTAAAACACTAGCGAATCTACCTCCTACACAATCTCATATAAATGATATTTATAATGGATACTTCCACTACCTGGTTCAATTTCATTCCATTTTGTTTATAGTTTTCATAATATGGTGACTTATATTATACCTAGTAATTTAACATGTAATACCCCAAACCTAGTTTACCAGAGTCGGTTCATTATTTCATGACATTGGCATGGTATAAAAAATCATGTCCAGAATGAATAACCAATTTAGTTGCATTGGAAGAACTGGATATATACATAAGTTTTACATTACATTATGAATTAAAAAAACTACATTTTGTCTCTATAGAACACACTCATATCCCTTAGATTACCCCTGCAGGTCAGTCATAATATACATCTTCGCATCTTGGGAAAAATAAAACATATGAAATGAGTGAGCTCATATTCTCAATATGGTTAACAACATAGCAGAAACATTCATAAATAAGAAAAAAAATTAAGAAAATATATAAGACTAAAACACAAGTCTTTTAATCTGAAACTTCTGTATAATATGGAAAATATAAATCAAATAATTCCATTTACTTATTTACATGGATATTCTACTTATAGAAAAATCACATTTAATATAAATAGCTAATTTTATAAGGATGGAATGCATAATGTTAGACAACATAACTATATATTCAAGGCCTCGTGCCAAGACTAAAAATAAATTTTTTTAAGGCCTTATATCGAGACACTAGTTTGTCTCATGAGACCTACCAATGTATCGAGGATCTATACCAGGATCCACCCATAACTTACGAAGTCCCATGCATTCCTCATATAAAAAGTTTGAAACATAACAGAAACATTCGTATTAATATTATTATACGAAATTTTAATACTTTAACCATAAACCATGATTTGTATTAAAATAACACATCCACAGTTAAACATATCACAAAACCTTCTATACAATATGGAATATTGTATCATAATAATTCTACTTCAAACAAGTGTAAAATCTATTAAAGGATATTGACATAGATGAAATCAAAACTATTTGAGAGAAATATATTTATCTATTATGAAGTCATTTAAAAGTAAAATAATTATAAATGAAAAACATTTAGTTTGAAAATATTCTTATTATATTGTATGGGAATATTCGAAGGTGTTGTAATGGAAGAAAATATCATCCCTTGTCATATAAGTTAAAAAACATTCTTATATTAATGTTCAAAAAGGTCATAAAGTACATTTTGTGGAAAACGGAAGAATGATTCCTTTCAAAATATTTTATAAAAAGTCAGACAATGTAATAAATTATTTTAACCCATATTCTTAGATATATTAAAAATATTTTGAAATACATTTTTATTAAACACATATGTGGATGATACAGAGGTCCCAATTGATACTTACGTATAAACAAGCTCAGATAATAAAGAGATTGTAAAATTAACCCTTATCGTGTACTTTTCCTTGTTAAATGGTATATTAACGTCCTATATAATAGTTAAATCCTTTCATTAAATTATATAATAACCATATAAATAAATATGATATCATATTTGATCTTATAATATTTCTTTGTTAATAATATTTCAGTTGTATCATTGTTTCTGGTGTTAAATGATTCATTTTTATTTATATGTTTTATTATGTAAGTCATGTTTTTTATGGATAGGAGGAATTTTATTCATATCCATAGTGATATTAAGTTCTTAACATTATTTTTAATCAAAAAATGAAAATTATTCTTGAATGGTTATGATGGGGAAATGAATCTTATCGCGTTCGTGGAGATGATAATCTGTACGTACGCACGAGCGACAATATCATTCTATTGATTATAAAATTTTATATAATTTGATGGTATATCATATTTAAATAATCTTTAACATGTTATATTTATTATTTAAATCAATTATTCTCTTTATTATACCCATCCAAATAATGAATTGTTGAAAAACAAACTACATTACAATGTGGAGACAGTAAGTCATACATACGAACAGATGATGACTTTTTCATTCATATGATCAATATAATAATGAATATGGTTGTAAAATATTTATAATAACATCACAGTATGTAAAAGTTACTAGAGTTATTATTTTGGTATGGAAACAACAAAGAAAGGGGAAGTGGAAGATGAAAAAAACATTGAAAGAGGTGATGAAATTATTACCACTTCTCTGGGTGCTTCCTTATGATTTGATCAAAATGGATCCATAGGTTGCATTTCTAATAAAGGTATGGACTCTAAGTTTATGTTAGGGTATTTGTAAAGATATTTTTGTAGGGTTTGGTCAAGATAAGTGGATTTTGAGGTGTGATTTGGAGTGAAGGGGAAGTACCGTTTTAAAAGAGAGGTGAGGGTCCCTTTCGAAAAAGCATAAAATATTAATTTATTATACCATTATATTTGGTTTATAATGGCTCCAAAAGGATTTATTACAAGTCTATGGTGGGTCTAGGTCTAAAACGTCTCAACCAATAGTTTTTATACAGGTTTAGGTCACCATATTAACGTTATATTTTAGATTTAACTCTTAGTTAAATAGTTTAACTTTTACCATGTATTCGTGTATTATTATAATAAATGGTTAATAAACATACAATAAAAAGCCAAGAGAAACCCAAGTGGTTCATTATTGACATATATAACCTTATCTAAGTTTTTTGGACAAACCTTATATTTTTATAAATATTATATCATTTAATAATATAGTATTTGTTTTAAAAAACTCATTTATGTCAATTTTGACACTATTAGGTATTTTTTTAGTGAAATTATTAACAACTTTATCACTTCCAAAAACTTATGTAATCAACAATAACATGTTATATTAACTTATAAAATTAGTGGGATGCATCAAAAGTCTCAATTTACATTTATTTGGATATATATAATATCAATTATATTAATCATTCATTAATAAGTTAATTAATGCATTATCATTGTGCAATAAATAAATTCTATTATTTAATGTCTAAAAATATAAATAAAATACTGTTATATAGAAAATATTTTTATATTTCTATTGAATATTAATATCTGAATTTATATTATGTATAAACCTATATTAAAAAAAATTTAGTTATGAATATTTGAATTTAACACTTTTAACTCTTCTTTAAATAAAATAATAATAAATGTCCTAATCTAATCCAAATGGGTCAAAGAGGATCATATTTTATTCTTATGGTTTATTTTGGTCTAACAACACTTATTCAATAGAATTAGGACATTGGTTAGGGTAATTATATTATCATTTTTACCTATAATTACTCAATTTACTTTTAACAGTGGTAAATAAAATTCAAAAGTTACTATTCAACGAAAATTATTTTCATATTATTGAACCACATTTTACTTACTGATGCCAACCGTGTATCTCGAATTTTTGAAATTCAATTCACAGATGTGGTAAAATTATGTTTTATGCAAATTTAAAATTTGTCTAGAAGGTGGGTAAAAGATGTTAAAATGTTCAATAAAATTTTATATATCTAATTTAATTATAAAATGAATCCAATGAATTAAATTAATCATATATAGGTATTTTGCAACTATTTTTATCTAAAATAGAATTTAAATAAAATAAATATTTATTTAAATAAAAATTATGTTTTAAACAATAACATAGTGTTTTTCACTATTCATAAACATTTGAATGTTTTCTGAAAAAATCAAAAAATTCACCGTAAGATAATTTTGATATTTTGAATCCAAAAACGAATTCCATTTTGGAAAATAAAATTTATAAAATTTCTGAAATGTATTACTATTCATAACGGCCAGTTTTATTGGTCGTGGTGTCCTAGAACTCGATGTTTCGTATAGCACAAGCTATTGAATTATTCAAAGAGAAACGTACCATGGATGCTTAAGATGTTACATTCTTCCCTCATTCAAATAATTTCATCCTCGAAATTTCTAGAATACTACTGCATAAAATGATCTGATTGGTTCTTCATCATAAGTTCATTGGGTCCCCACATTACCTATTTCATCTTATGGTTTCTCCATAGAACATTGACTTGAAGAGTCACCTAGTTTATCAACACTTGTTCTCTTGTATCAATAATTATGATAGGATATTCGCAATAAGACAAATTGGGTTCTAGTTCTATTTATTCATAGGTGAGTACATGCATTGGGTTGGGCGTGTATTTTCTCAACAGTGATACATGTAAAACATTATGAACTTTGTAGAGACTTGGTGGTATTACCAAACAGAGAGCTACAATTCCAATTCATTCTATAATTTCAAAAGGTCTGATGTACCTTAGACTCAATTTACCCTTCTCACTGAATTGTATGAAACCCTTCCATGGACATACCTTCAAGGAAACATGATCTCATACTTGAAATTCCAAATCCTTACTTCGGTTATCAGCATAACTCTTTTTCCTACTTTGAGTTTCTTTGATGTGGGTTTGGATAATCTTCACATTTTCCATTGTTTCCTCAACAAGTTCTCGAACTATGAGTTTTTTTCACCAACATCCTCCCAACAAGTTGGTGTGCGATATCTATTTTCATATAACACTTCATATAGTTCCATATGAATACTTGAATGGAAGCTATTGTTATAGGAAAAATCTACCAGAGGTAAATACTGATCCCACATACCTTGAAAGTCATGTGAGAAAGATCTGAACATGTCTTCTATGTTTTGAATAGTCTGTTTTGATAGTATGTTAGTTTGAGGGTGGTAGACAATGCTCAAATGAAGCTCAGTATCCTGGTCCTTCTAAAGAACAGTCCAGATTCATGATGTAAAATGGGGATCATGATAAGAAACAATTGATAGGGTTACTCCATGAAATATTAAAACATAATTAATATATAGTCTTGCTAAACATTCAAGTGGTAAATCTTTTATTATAGAAAGAAAATGTGTTGACTTTGTTAAATGATCAACAATGACCCATATTACATCATTCCTTCTAGAAGTCTTTGGTAGTTCCATGACAAAGTCAATTGTAGTATCATTTCATTTACACTCACATATGGGAAGAGGTTGCATGAATCCTACTAGATGTTGTCTTCCAGCCTTAACCTATTGAAAATACATATATCTTGACACATAATTAGTGAATTATTACATGACATTGGCATGATACAAGGAATAATGTCCCTAAAGAACGATTAGATTAGTTACCTTATAAGAACTAGATACTTACATATGTTTACATTACATTATGAATTAAGAAAACAACATTTTGTCTCCGTAGAACTCACTCATATCCCATATCTTATCCCTGCAGGTCAGTAATAATATACTTCTTCACAGCCTGATAAAAATAAATATAAGAAAGGGGGGAGCTCAAATTCTCAGCAAGGATGACAATATAGTGTAGAAATTCATAAGGATAAAAATTTAAGGAAATGTATAAGACTAAAACACAATCCTTTTAGACTTAAAATTTAGTATAATATGGAAAAGATAAATAAAATTATGCCATTTAGTTTTTAACATTGATGTTCTACTAGTCGAATAATCACATGTAATATCAATAGATAATTTCATAATTATGGAATGCATAATGTCGGACATCATAATCACATTGTCAAGGCCTCGTTCCAAGACTAAATCTAATATTTTTTTCAAGTCCTTGTTCTATGACACTAGTTTGTCTCATTAGACCAACATATGTATTGAGGAGCTACAGTGGGATCCACCTGTTACTTACTATGTCCAATTCATTCCTCATATGAAAAGTTTGAAATATAACATAAACATTCATATTAAAATTAAAATATGAAATGTTAATACATTAATCGTAAACCATGAATGGTATAAAAATAACACATCCATAGTCAAACATATCACAAAACATTCAATACAATATGGAATATTGTATCATAATAAATCAACTTCAAACAAGTGTAAAATCCATCAAAGGATGTTGACATAGATGAAATCAAAACTATTTTAGAGAAATATCTCTTCTTATTATGAAATTATTTAAAAGTCACATATTTACAAAAGAAAACAGTTAGTTTGAAAATATACTTATATTCTTGTAAGGGAAGCTTAGAAGGTTTTATAACGGCATAAAATAGCCGCACCATCCAAATTAGTTAAAAAACATTCTTACTATAATTTTTCAAAAAGGTCATAAAGTACCTTGTTTGGAAAATGATAGAAAGATTGCTTCCAAATTTTTTATAAAAATTACAAAAGTGTATAAATGAATTTAACCCATATTCTAGGAAATATTAAAAAAAATTGAAATAAATTTTTATGAAACACTGATGTGGATGATAAAGAGGTCCTAGTAGATACTTACATATAAACTACCATGGATAATAAATAGATTATAAAATTAAACCTTACCTTTTACCTTTCCTTGGTCGAGGGTACATTAACCTCATGTATGATATTTAAATCATTTTTATTAAATTATAAAAGAACCATATACATAAATCTGATATCATATATGATATTCTAATATTGTTATGTTAATAATATTTTTAGTAGTATCATTGTTTTGGGAGTTAACTGATTCATTTTCCTTTATATGTTATATTATGTAAGTCATGTTTGTTATGAATATTATGTATTTAATTCATATCCAGAGTGATATTAAGTTCATTAACATTTTTTTTAATCATAAAATGAAAATTATTCTTAAATGGTAACGATGGGTAAATGAATCTTATTGCGTTTGTGGATATGGTAATCCGTACGTATGCACGAGCGACAATATCATTCTATTCATGGTAAAATCGTATGTAATTGGATGGTATATCATATAAAAAAATCATTGACATGTTATATTTATTATTTTCATGAATTATACTCTTTATTATACCCATTAAAATAATGAAGTGTTGAATAACAAACTACACCACGACGTGGAGACTGTAAGTCATACATACACACATATAATGACATTTTCATTAATAGGATGGATAGTATAATGAATACATTTGTACCATATTTAGAATAACATCATATTATGTATAAGGTACTAGAATTATTATATTTTTATGGGAACAACAAAGAAAGGGGAAGTGGAAGAAGAAAAGAACTTTGAACGAGGTGGTGAAATTATTACCTCTTCTTCGGGTGCATCCTTTTGGTTTTATCAAAAGGGATCCTTAGGCTAAATTTATGATCAAAATAAGGCCTCTAGGTTAAATTGAGGGTAGTTGGGAAGATATTTGATCGGGGGTTGCCTGAGAAAAATGGCTTCGGAGGCGTTATTTTTATAGAAGAGGAAGTACCATTTTATAAGAGTGGTGAGGGTCACCTTAGGAAATTCTTGAAATATTAATTTATTATAAAATCATATTCAGTTAATAATTGATTCAAAAGGATTTTTTTAGGATAAGGTGGGTACATATTGAAAACCTCACAACAAATTAGTTTTAGATAGGTTTAGGCCACCATACTAACCTTATCTTTTAGATTTATCTCTTAGTTAAATAGTTCAACATTTACAATGTATTCCTGTATTATTATAATAATGTTTTAATAAACATACTAAAAAAAGACAAGAAAACCCAAAGTGTTTCATTATTGACATTTTTAACCTTATCTAAGTCATTTTTCCAATAATTATATTTTTAGGAATATTATATCATTTAATAATATAGTATTTGTTTTAAAAACCCATTTATGTCAATTTTGACACTATTTGATATTTTGTTTTTATGAAAGTCATAACAACTTTACAACTTCGAAAAAATTTATTCAATTAACCCTAACATGTCATATTAACATTGAAAATAAGTTTCATTCATCAAAATACTCAATTAACATTTATTTGGATATTTATAATATAATGTATTTTAATATTTCATTAATAAGGTAATTACTACACCATCATTGTGTCATAAATAAATTTAATTAGTTATCGTCTAAAAATTAAAAATAAAATATGAGTATGTAGAAAATATTTTTATATTTCTTTTGAATATTTATAGTCATATTTATCTTCTGTATAATCCAATATTAAAAATGTTTGATTATGAAAATTTGAATTAAACACTTTTAAATCTTCTTTAAATAAAATAATAATAAATGTCTTAATCTAATTCAAGTTGATCAAATAAGATCATACATTATTTCTAATGTTTATGTTAATCAAAAAACACTTACCTAATAGAATAAATAAATGTTTTAGGGTAATTATAATATCATTTTTACCTTTAATTACCCTATTTACTTTTAACCATGGTAAACAAAATTAAAAAGTTACTATTCACCAAAAAATATTTTCATCTTATTGAACCACATTTTATTTACTAATTTCAACCATGTCTCTTGGATTTTTGAAATTCAATTCACAAAATATGTAAAATTACTTTTTATACAAATTTGTAAATGTGCATAGAAGGTGGATAAAAGATGTTAAAATGTTCAATAAAATTTTTTACATCTATTTTTTTTATAAAATGACTCTAATGAATTACATTGAACTTATATAGGTATTATGTATCTATTATTACCTAAAATAAATTTTTAAAAATTTTAATTATTTAAATAAAAATTAGGTTTTAAACAATAACGCAATGTTTTTCACTATTCATCATAAATTAAAATTTTTCATAAAAATAAAAAGAAATTCACCCTAAGATAATTTAGATATTCCAAATCCAAAAATATAGTCCATATTTAAAATAAAATGTATAAAATGTCAAAAAGTCATGTTACTATTTATAACGGCTAGTTTGATTGGTCATGGTGTGCTAAAACTTGATGTTGCGTATAGCACAAGCTATTGCACTATTCAAAGAGAAATGTATCATGGAATCCTAGGGTGTTACATAAGAGTTGTAACATCCTAGATCTATAAGACACTCAACTAGTTCCATATACCTGATTGGCCACGTGGCCTTAAGTGCATTTCCAAAAATTCTAAAGACTGTCGACTAACAGCGAGGGCCTAGGGTGTGATAGGGGGAATCTATACCCTCATTGGTAGAGTGTAACACAACAGAATAAACAATAACAATAGTGTAAGCATTAAAAAACATGAAACTAAAGTAAAAAACTAAAGACTAAATGATAAAGATAACCAGAAGTCATATAATATCAATATGATGCAGCATGTCACATGTTCTAGGAAAAAAACAAGATGCACTACAATCAAGTACAATACAATACTGATGTATGGTTACAAAAAATAAAACTCAATAGAAACTCAAGCCTTGTCTTGGTCCCATGCTCTATTTATCCTAAGCAGTAATCAAGTAACTGAAAAAGGTTCTTTTCCCCCATCGATACCTGCAACAATATAGTATGTTTGGGCCCAAAAACATAACCCAAACAGGTTGTGAGAAATAAATCCCAGTATAAAACAGCCTATGTTTTTTGCCAACCTGTCAGTGAGTATATGCAGCAATAGTGTTCAATAGTGAAATGAAATAAACTAGGAGGTACTCAAAATTAATCAATAATACAAGTTCTAGCATTCATTTATAGATTTCATTATGTCTATTGGAAACTCAATTACCTGAGATATTTAAGTATCAGAATTTATCCCAATCCTGACATTCCCAGTAGAAACGTAATCACAGCAGAAGTCTCAGAAGACCTTCTAAACATGTTAGTGAATACTAAACCCAATATTGTGCAATGTATTCACATAAAAGTCACAATTTAGTCTATCCGATTATTTAATTATTAGCTGATTCTGTTCTTGATATTCTGAAAATAGAATTCAGGTATCACTTCCAGTGTAATTCAACAGACATACTACGAGTCCATTCTTAGTGGTCCTTATATGGATCCCCAAAGTGTCACTCTAGGCATTTTATATGATCATGTAAATTCAGTATATCCTCGGTGGTACTAATAGGGAGCCCAAGTGTCACTAATGACATATGACTCAAATGACTCAAGTTTTTCCATGGCGTTCCACACTGAACCCTTGTGTCACCCAAGGTGTAAGGTATAATGGTCATGTGATTCCATTCATAGTGTTCTAAGATGAACCCATGTGTCAAAAAATGATATTTACCATTTAATCATTAAGATAAAGTAAAACATTCCAACCTGATTAAACAAAAAAACTACAACATGGGCAAAGGGAGAAACACAATCCCAAAGCCATAATCAAAACACTTGTAATTTTTTCACAATTGTAATTCTATTTAATAACCTGGTTCATTCCAAAACAACCCCAAAGGGGAAATGAATTCATTCCCATGGACATCCTAACGAGAAATTTTTAAAAAATAATTATCCAAGGGAAACACACCCTTGGGGTGACCCTTAATGAAACAATAAATCCAAACATTCTTTAATTCATTGAATTAAATACCGGGACATCATTAGGTAAAAATAAGGATCCATTTTCATTCAAGGAGACACCATAAACATGGTTTCATGACACAACTGTGCATATAGACACCTCAATAATTAACAATAGGCACAAGACCACGCACCTCACTGTATTATAACTCTCCTCGTCCAGCCTCGACTTCTAATTTAAGCTAAAACAATGTAGATCTATAAAATATGAATATTTATTCATCCATAAATAACTCATTCAAGAACAAAAATCACATTTAATGGATCAAGAGGAATAAATCTCACTGAGATGATTCTAATGGATCCAATAATGTTCAAATAGGATTCTGGGTTATGAAACGGGAGAAGAAATCAATCTCGAAACTGCTTGTTCGTCCACTCAGAAATCCCTCTATCTAAATGACAGAATAACAAGGATACATCCCATTTTATGTGAAAAAAAACAATATAAATGGGGTGTAAGTCCATATACATGGCATGTATATCAATTAACTATTCATTTGGATGCTATTTTCGCAGACTTACTTCCCAAGACCAACAGAACAAACTACATAATGTGTACTAGGATGTACACGGTGTGTAGTTAGTTTTTACTCTCTTTTTGCCGATATTCCCACACATGATGTGTTCTTTTCCCACCTGGCCATAAAAATGGTGTGTTCATAGGATTACATGGTGTATAACCCTTGATTCCCTAATTTTTCTTGTTTTCCCTTATTTTCTCAAAAAATTCAATGGAAAAAAGAATAAAAGAAACTCGTACCTAAAAGTAAAAATCAGGTTCTTACAAACACCCCCCTTAAATAAATTCATCCAAGAATTTCCATTCCAAGCGTTGTGAAGGAATATCTGAGAATAACTCTTGCCACTGTTCATGTATGTCATCCTCCCTCCTCTATGTATGATCTATAATCATTTGTGCTGACATAACACTCGTATGGGAGGAACTGAATGGTCTCTGAGTACCTTTGTGCCCATATAATCTATACGAATAAGATGATTCTCAATGGATTCATCTACCTAATACTCAACCTCCTTAGTATGAAAAAATTGAGATGAGTGTGAGTTATAACGGTGCAACTGAGATATGTGGAAGATGTCATGCAGGGCTTGGTACCTCTGAGGCAACTACAGCCGATACGCAACTGGCCTGACTCTCTCTAGTATCTCAAACGGTCTAAAATATACTGGTGAAAGTTTACCCTACATTATAATTCTCCCATGGACCAACCTTGGTGAAACACGTAAGTAAACCTTATCCCCAACCTCGAACTCCAAAGGTCATCTGCGATGATAGACATAAGATTTTTGGTGAGACTGCACAATATCCATCTAATTTTCAATCAACTCTACCTACTATGTGGTCTCCTTGATAATACATGGTCCCATCATAGATGCCTCTCATACCTCTAACCAATACATCGGAGAAATACATGGAATACCATATAAATCCTTGTATGGTTCCATATCTATTGTCTCCTAAAAACTGTTATTATAAGAAAATTCATCCAGGGGAATATGATTTTCCCAAGAGTGCCCAATACCTATAAAACATGCATATGACATGTCCTATAACACCTATATCACACACTCTGACTGGTCATCAGTCTGAGGGCTGTATGTTATGCTTAGAAGTGCCTGTGTACCTGGCACCCTCTGAAAACTTTGCTAGGAATGATATGTAATGTGGGTGTCCTAGTCTGAAATTATACAATAAGGGACCCCATAAATTCATACCACCTCATGAATATATAGCTTTCAAAGATCCTCAATCGTAAAGTTATCCTTTATTTGTATGAAATGAGTGACCTTAGTAATGCTTTCAACTACAACCCACACAACTTAGTGGCCACTAGGCAACCTCAATAACCGCATCATGAAATCCATCACGCCATCAACCCATTTCCACTCGAGAATAGGTAGTTGTTGTAAATTTCCAACAATCCACAGATCATCCGCCATTACTTACTTTCAGTGGAACACCTCGTAACAAATCCAGCTACCTCTCGCTTCATACCCAACCACTAGTACTAATGGTGAAAGTCACTGTACATCTTGGTGGCTCTAGGATGCCTTACCCAAGATAAAGAATGACACCCCCACATCAGTTACTCATGTATATCCCATGGAACCAACACACATCCATGGATACATGGAACCAAATCCTCACATATCATCCATCCAGGAGGAGGTTCCCAAACTACCTCAAATTCCCATAAAAATAGGATTTTAGAATCTGATAGGTACCTCATCCTCACTCTATCAATGAGGGTTGAATTCACAACTAAAGATGAAAGGTATTCTTTTCCCTGACTGTCATGAACCTTTAAATTCATCTCAGAGAACGAATCCATAAGCTTCCACTCACCACTGGCCTCTTTCACTACCTGTATCTGAGTCCTCCTACTCATTGCATAAGCCACTGCATTAACTTTCCAAGGTGTATAGTCAAGGTCAAAGTCAAATTACTGAAGGTATTCAACCCACCTTCATTGTTTCATATTTAAATCATGCTATGTAAAGATGTATTCGAGATTTTTTGGGTCCATGTACACTACAAAATGCTATCCTAATAAATAGTGTCTCTAACAACGCAAAGCATGAACAACTATAGCTAACTTGAGATCATGCATCAGGTAATTCCTCTCATGTAGCCTCAAATGCTGAGAACTATATGCAATAACTTGATCCCCCTATATAAGCACCACTCCTATCCTAGAACTTAATGAATCATAGTACAATGTATAAATCTTTAAAGAATCTAGAAATAATAGTATCGGTGATGAATTTGGATGCCTCTACAACTATTGAAAGGCTATGTCACAAGAAAATGACCACAAATACATCACACCCTTCTTAGTAGATCCCATCAGTGGCACTCCTAATTATGAGAAGTCTTGTATAAAATGACTATAGAAACCAACTAGCCCCAAGAAAAACTTAATTAAAAAAATATTATTGGGTTGTTCCTAGGAAAATACCGCCCTCACCATCTCTGGGTCCATTGATACTATAGTCTCTGCGATTATTTGACACATAAAGTTAATTTGATCCTTCCAAAAGTGGAATTTTTCATGAAGAGAATATAACTGATGTCCCTTAGTCTATTCAAAATGATCCCAAGATGCTTGGTATGGTGGTGTCTATTGTGAGAATAAAAAAATATTTAATCCATGAAAACCATCACAAACGAATCCATATAAAGATTGGACACTCGGTTTATCAGGACCATGAATACTGTTGGGAAGTTTGTGAGACAGAACAGCCTAACCAGGTACTCATATAGACCATACCTACTACAAAACATTTTTTGAGGTATGCTTGTAGGTCGAACACGTACCTAGTGATATCCTGACCTTGATACAATCTTTGAGAACACTCTAACTCCCTAAAGATGATCAAATAAGTCATCTATCCATGGAAAGGGGTATCGGATTTTTTCCACCAACGGGTTCTGTTATTGATAGTCCATGAGTAGCCTTAGGGTATGGCGCCCCTTTTTCACAAAGGGATTGGAGAACCCCATAGAGAAGTATTGGGTTGGATGAAACCATTATCTTCTAGATCATTCAAGTACCTCTTGTGATCTTGAAACTCTGACATAGTCATCTTATAAAGAGGAAGGTATATCGGTGCAACCCCTCATTCTAGCTATATAGTGAAATTCACTTCTCCGACTAAAGGTAAGGTAGAAAATTCAACAAGAAAATTGTTCCTGAAATGTTCAACCAAAGGAGGAAAATACATCAAGAATATTCCCTAGTCATCTAGATATAAACTCACAATCTGGGCTTTCAGCCCGCCTAAACCACATTGCTTGGTTCCAGCTCAACTCACCCAGACATCTCATTCACCTTTTTGTAGAAACTATCCTCCCTCTAGTGATGTGAAACTCACCCTATGGAAATATAAATCAACAAAGGCTAGAAAATAACCTACCAGTTAATTCCGAGAATGACATCAAAGCATGTCATCTCTATGACATAGAGGTTCTATAAAATGTTCATCCCACCAATCTCAAGGGGGGACTCCTTAAGATGACACACACTTATCATTCTAATACCCAATGAAGTGTGTAGTGTCATAACATCATAATAAGTATAGACATAGAGCCTAATGTTTTACAAAATGACCATAGATAAAAAACTATGCATAACACCCATATCAAAAATTGTAGAAGATAAAAATGTGGTGACAAGAATTGTACCTCTGATAGTAGAATGTTTGGGATCCTGCTCATGTTGGGTTTGTTGAATTGCAAATGTTGGGCCTGTACAGAATCCATATGACATAGTCTGGCTACTATAAGCTGACCCTATTATCTGTAACTGAGTTCCTGGCCTATGGATACCATAGTAATAACCACCACCTCAGCTTGAATTCCCTAATGTACTCCATTTACCTGTTTTGAGGCAAAGTTATAGACCCTTCTCTTAAACATGGAGTCTGTGAAAATCCCATATCTCATGACAATGGTTGAAACATCATGCAGAAGTGTTTTATATTGCCCATCTTATTGTAAGATCAGCACTCTATTGGTTCCTTCTAGCATTGAGGCCCTGTATGACCCGACATACCGCACTGGTATCACCTCTCCTGGTTACTGGAATAAGGGTTTTGATATCTATTGTCACTACAAGAGTACTCTATGTGACACTTCATCTTGATGGTTGAGATAGTACTAGAAATCAGTGTCGAACCACCCTAGAATTCACCACTAGCTTCCCAAATATTGTTCTTGGTAATCAATGCTTGATTCACAATGGTAGAGACAAAAGAAAACCTGAAGACATTCACCTATGATCAGATGTCAAGACTAAGACAAACCTCAAATCATCTATATTTAGATATGTCATCACCCATCAGAATAGGTGTGAATAGTCGAACATCAGTAAACCTAGAAGAATAGTTTATAACTAAAAGTGTTCCCTACTTCTGGTGCATGAACTACTGGGCTCGGTCAGCCCTCAGCATCATGGGAAAATAATAATAATTTAAGGTCATTTGAAGGTCTTCCCATGTCAAATCTCAATTACGCCCAACCTGAGTGATAACATCCCACCACCTATTGGTAGAATCACACATCATATATGTCACGTGTTTGAACCTCCTCTTAAGAGGAATCTCCAAATGCTCGAAGATAGTCATAATTTATTCCCTCCATGATTCTGTAGCATGTGGTTTTCTATCTCCTGAGAAAGTAGGTGGATGCTACTATTGGAACATACTCATCAACTCTTCGATAGATTCGGAAACATGTGGTACTCCTAAAATGGTCTGGATGAACCTCAAAAGGCCTTCAAGGAACTATTTATCTACACCTGCATCTGGTATAACAAGCCGGTTCTGCAGCTGGCACAACTGGAGGATAACTGGTAGCCCATGGGCTACCACGTCCAGAGTATGTTCATCAACACTCTCTTGGCATATAGCTCATGGTCGTCATGGTGTCATTACTCTACAATCTCAAGAACATTCCTTATTTAAAACTTATTATCAAGGTTTTTTCCATACAAGAGTTCCAAAATGAAATATGAAGAGACCCCCAGTGCTTGAAAAAAGGGACTACACGACGTGTAGAAAGAAGACATTGTGTGTACCTTTAAAATTTTACATGCTCATTTTATACCGGCAGCCTAAACGTGTATCAAATCCAGGCATATGGCATGTTCCACACTCACATGGCGTGTACACAGGTCAGTCCTCTTGGCCATGAAATCCCACATGGCTTGGTCCACGTAGGTTCTTCCTAAGTAGGCAACACACTGTGTACTGAAATTACACGTTGTGTTCAGGTAAAAACTCTACAAGCACGTTTTTCCTCTCACATGGCTAGTTACATTGTCAAATACTACACGGCGTGCACACATAGTACACAATGTGTACTCAAGAAAATTCTTTCTTCCCTAAAAAAGAAGAACACTTGGTATGTGTTCATAGAACCACACATCATGTTATCTAGTTTTATGGATAGTAATCTTTATACAATTCCTCAGAAACCCTATTTTTTCAAAATAAAGCCACGATATCGAAAATTACATTAAATGAGGCCCCATACTCCCAAAAAATAAATGATTGGAACCCATGCATAACATAATATAGTATAATTATATACATAAAGTTGAATCATGATCAGCAATATTCTGGTCCAAGAGGGCCCACACACCTCAAGAACCAATGTTTAGTGTCCAATAAATCCAAACCATTTCATTTACCAATATAAATTTCACAATATCATGCATAAATATCATAGTACTATCAAAGAAATATGAATATGTAGCATGAAATCTATCACAATAGTATGAAATCAATAAGGGCCCCTAAATTCCATGACAAGTTCGCATGGCATGTGACTTCTATCAAGTGCCTATATGATGCATTAGATGGCACACCTTCATCTCATAGGGTTAGAAAAAAATAGAATCATAATAATATAAATGTTAATAGAAAAAATAATGTTTCACCAAATGGTTAAATGAAATCAACTTTAATAGATCAAAATCCAAA
Organism: Viscum album; assembly: GCA_963277665.1. Classification (NCBI taxonomy): domain Eukaryota; kingdom Viridiplantae; phylum Streptophyta; class Magnoliopsida; order Santalales; family Viscaceae; genus Viscum; species Viscum album. Next base: position 1,828,461,738 of record OY728147.1, read on the forward strand.
AGAACAATTTAATTTAAGGAAATTTGGATTTTCCCTGTACCTGGGGTAGATACTCCTTGACACAACTAATTACCGAATCAAATTTCCATATTGTCCTTTTCAAATATCTCCAAATGGTAAGATAACCCAGAAAAGAAATGACCGGCTATGATAACACTTTATAACATCATATATCTAGAAGCCACTCAACTGGTGCTCAATACATTGTTGGCCACATGGCCTCAAGTGCATTTTCCCAAATGAAAGAGGCTATAGACTAGTAGAGAGGGCCTATGCTATGATAGTGGGGAAACTATTCCCTCATTGGAAAAGTGTAACACAATGGAATAAACAATAATAATAATGGAAGTAGTAAACAACATGCAACTGAGGTAAACAATGGAAGACTGAATGATAAAGATAACCAAAAGTCATATAATATTAAAATGATCCAGCATGTCATGTGTTTTAATAAAATCAAAAAAAAATAGGACACACAATAATCGAGTACAATACCATACCAAAGTACAGTAACACAAAATGAAACTTGGCAGCATCACATGACTTGGCTTGGTCACATGATCACCTTATCATAAGCATTAATCAAGTTCCTAAAAAAGGGCCCTTACCCCTATCGACACTTACAGAAATATTGTCTATTTGGGCCTAAAATTTGACCCAAATAGGGTATGAGAAATAAATCTCACTATGCATCCACCTAAAGTTTATGCCTATATGTGAGTGACTATATGCAACAGTATTGTACAATAATGAAATGAAGTGAACTAGGAGGTACTCAAAATTAAAAAAATAGTGAAAGTATTGTCATTCATTTATAGAGTTCATTATGTTCATTGGAAACTCAATTACCTAACATATTTAAGTGTCATAATTGAGCATAATCTCGACATTACCTACTGAAATGTAAGCACTACAAAAGTCTCATAAGACCTTATAAACATTTATGTGAAGACTGATTCCAATATTGTGCTTTGTTTTGGAAGACATGTCACAATTTATTCTGTTCCATTATTTAATTATAACCTGAGTCCATTCAAGATATTCTGAAGCTTGAATTCAAGTATCACTTTTGGTTAAATTATTCCAACATAGTGTGAGTCTTTTCTATGTGGTATTACTAGGGAGTACCAAAGTGTCACTATAGGTGTAGTATAACATCATGTCGATTCAGTGCATACTCGATGGTCCTAATAGGGAGCCCAAGTGTCACTAATGACATATAACTCAAAAGCCTCTCGACAATGTCCATGGAATTCTACGTTGAACCAATGTTCCACACAAGGAGCAAGGTACAATAGTAATGTGAGTTCATTCATGGGGTTCTAAGATGAATGCATGTTTCAACCAATTATATTTACCATTTAATCATTAAGATGTAGTAAAAAATTCAAACCTACTTAAACAAGAAAAACCAAACCACGGGAAAAGGATAAAACACAATCCCAAATCCCAAATTGAAATACTTACAATTCTATCGCAATTAAAATTCCATTTAATAATGAAGTTCATTTAAAAATACCATACAAGAGAAAATAAGGCATTCCCATAGACATCCTAGGCTAGAACAGCTAAATAATAATTATTTGAGGGAAATGTACAAACGAGGGGCCTTAATAAAACAAAAAATACAATCATGCATTAATTAATTAAATTAAATACTGGGACACCATTTAGAAAAAATAAGGATCAATTTCTTTTTAAGAAGACACCCAAAACATGGGCGCATGACACAACCAAACATATAAGCATCTCAATAATTAACTAGATACACAAGACCACCCACCTCACTGTAGTATAACTCTCCCCATCCATCCTCGACTTTCAATTCTTTCTAGAAATGTGTAGATCTACGAAAAAAGAATATCCATTAAACCATAAATAAATCATTCACAAAAAAAAATCAAATTGAACGACTCAAGAGGAATTGAGCACTCACTTAGAGAATTCCAACACATCTTATAGTGTTCAAATCAGCATCCGTAAAACGAAACAGGAGAAGAAATCAGTCTTATCTTTTCTTGTTCATCCACTCGGAGAGCCCTATGTCCAAATGAAATAAGTATATGGATATTTTTCATTTTAAGAGAGAAAAAAATATTCCCAGCATGTAATTCCATATACCTGATGTTTATATCATTTAACTATTCATTTTATTATGTTTTCTACCAACTTACTTTCCAGGACCAGCTGACATGACTATTGGCATGTACTAGTAAGTACACAACAAGTAGTTAGTTTTCCTCTCTTCCTCCCTGACATTCCCACACTTCATCTATTCCCTTCACACATGGTCGTACTACACAGAATTTTAATAAGATTATACGGAATGACACCCATGATGCCAATATTTTTCTAGTTTTCCCTTACATTCTCAAAAACAACTCAAAGGAAAAATAGTTAAAGAAACTCATACCTCAAAGTATGAACTGAGTTCCAATAGAAATTATATTATAATATTTGTATTTGAAAATTTTATTTTAAACTATCATAGATTCATTTTAAATTGTTATTACATGTGAGAAAAACTATTTAATGTTTAATTATTTGAACATTATTAAAGTTATCGGGGATGCATATTATAATGGATTTATTTTTCAACTACTTTATCATCGATTTATAATTTATTTTTATTGGATGAATTTATTAATTGGGTATACAATATATAAATTACTATTTAGATTTATGAGGAATAGTAATATCTCTTGAGTAATATATATTTTGGTAGACGTACATTGGGTCTAACATTCCAGTAGCTTGGAGGATTATTCCTTATTCTATAATGATAGCGGTTGGCTATCTATGGTTAAAGTGTTTTTCATATGGATGTTATAAATTTCATATAATTATATATCATTACTTGAAAATATCTTGTTTCTTATTCATGAGATATAGTTATATATATATAAATAAGGTTGGTATCTATATGTTTGTAAATAACATAAACTGTGAGTTTTTGTACAGATAAATGTGATTTGAAAATGTTGATTTGGGTCAAGGAATATGACTCTAAATAAATAAAGAGTTAATGTAGTGAATACATAAATAGAATAACATGATATAGGATTTTTATATTAAAAAAAATAAATAATTGTTTTTATATTTCTTATGAAGTGTCATGTGTAATGACCCCAATCATTCAACCCGGTAGGTTTTGTCAAAGAAGGGTTCCCCTATATTATATTCTATTAGGCAAGGTGTAAATTGAAAACCCAAACATTTAATTAACCAAATCAAAAAATTTATTTTTCTTACAATTATATGGGAAACCATTAGAGTTAAAATACCATAGGAAAAAAGGTTCAGTTTTCTAATGTGATGATTTGGATAAAGAGTTTCCCACATGAATATTTAGTAGTATTATATGATATTATTGGGATAAAAACCTAATTAAATAACTATGTTATGAGATGGATGCCAAATTGAAATAATTATACAGATAAATATGGATATTATACCAATTATGGATATGATAAATTTAAAAGGGGATTATCATTTTAGAAGGAGGAAATTTTACAAATGTCTATATTAAGGGTAAATAAAACATGATTCTCATCTGATAAATTTTTTTATTGTAGCTCATATTAATATTATCTAAATTTATATTGAAATCAATTTGATAAAGTAGATATGTAATGTAAGAAACCCTATGATATTTAATATGAAAATATTTCTTAATTAAAATAAAATTCTTGTGTTAGATAAACCTCTTCTTAGTCAGAAAATATTAAACTAGTTCAACAAGTGATTTTAAATTTTAATTTTTCCAAATAATGAATAAATTTTGGTATCAAAGGAATTAGATGCAAGATATCCACATGAATTTTATATACTTCCAATATAATAATATGATTGGAGATATTAATTACATGGTTATACTTGAGGCATTATTATGGATTTTTCTATTAAGGAGTCCATTTTATTATCATTTATGGAAATGTTCTAACAACCTGAATGTTTTAAAGAAAAATTTCACTATGTTTCTCATTGTTTTTATGATATAGGAAATAATAATATGACGTATATGTTATGGTTTTTATATATAGTACATGTGGGAAAATGTTAAAACAGGAAGAAGAAAATTTAGTTTGAGAGTCCAATAATATTTTGTTAAGTAGTCAGTGCATGTCATTGAAACCTAAAGATTAAATAATGAAGGAGTAATGATTTTATATGATATCAATTTTCAGGATATCTAAAGGGATTTATTAACTCCATGGAATTTATATGTTAGGTATCAATGTTATAAAAAATAATAAAATTATTTTTAATTTTAAGTTTTAACATTTTTATACATTATGAATGTTTTGAATATATAGGAGTTCAAAATCAAGGGATAACATGATAAGAGATTTTATTTTTCATTCATGTGATTGAGAAAAGAGTCTTTACAGTAACCAATTGAATGGAAAATATTAAATTAGATTTGAATGAATATAAAATATAAAAAATGTTTTAAATAGAATCATTCCTCTTAAATAAAAAGAGAAGATGTTTGTGAACTAATAATTGGTATGAATAATATGAGGCAATGAACTCAATACACATGTTTTATTAATTTTCAAATTCTATACCATGTTTTTGAGAAAAAGACAAGGATAAAAATGTTTTATAGAAGGTAATGAATCTATGTACATGATTATTAAAATATGAGGTAAGGATGTTACTTCCACCTTTTAGTGGTATATTTTCATGAATTGTCTTGTTTGGATAAAAAATAGTCCCAAAAATAATAACAAATGTGATATGGAAATAATGGTTTATTCATTAAATATTTATTTTAAAATCGAATAATATTTTTTTCCTAAACATGAAAGATTTTGTGTTTCCTAAAAAGATATTTTAAAAGTAATATAGTGACTGAGTGGGCAGTGGGAGTGTATTTGGAAATAATAAGTTCAAAATTAATTGATAAGGGATTTCACCTCTCAAAAAAACGTTTTTAAATTAATATCCTAATGATTTTAGGATATATCAAATTACTAAAAAAATAGAAGAGTTACATTTAGTCACTCTAAGAAATTGAATATCACTATTTCCCAAACGATTATTCCAATGGAAATAGAACGTATTCAAAAAGTGTTTTAGTGTATGATGGTAAAGAAAATATAAAATCTATATTTAGTAATTGTAACAAAATTATTATTCACTTTATCCAAAAATTGTTTAGAATGTAATTTTAAGTAATAATGTTAATCGTAACATTATTTTTGAAGTTAATTTGAAAAAACATATCGAAGGAAATGGTTTCAAGAATGATTATTTATCACATAGAAAATTTAAAAGTAGAAAAAATAATTTGGAATTATAACATTTAATATTGAGGAGTTGAGGATTTTGATTATATTTAAACAGTTGAATATTAAAAACATGATTCCTAAACATCACCATCTTTTAAAATTTCTTCATTGATGTCACTAACTGAATATTTTAGTTGGTTGTTTTTTTGAATGGTCACATTATGATTTTTCTAGAATTGTTTATATATATATATATATGAAATTAATTAAAAAACCAAATCTTTAGAACACATAACATTAATCTAGAATTATATAATTTTTTATATGATAGATATGGTCTTATATCATGTTTTTAAAGTATTATTAAAAATATTTTTTAAAATATATAATGTATCATATTAAATAAAAACTCTAATTTATCATCATTTCACTTTGGATTAATAATTGTATATATTGAAATATATTTCGTGAACTGTATTGATAATTAAAATCTTATATTAAAACATTGAGTTATCCCAAACCATTGTTCATTATAGAATATTATAGGTTGTGGTGAAATGTTAATGTTTTCTTGAGTATGATTCAAGTATCAAGATATATAATATACTAATAAGGATGAAAAATCGTTTTTTTTTGCTGGATGACTCTTGAAATTTACCAAATGGAGTGTCATATAATATGAAATTTTCATACTAGTGGTTCGTGGATAATATTTTCCCATAATAAGAGGTTGGAAAGATATCTTTCATGAGAACCCTTATACTTAGATACATTTCTTACATAATCATTTATGTTTCGATAATCAATAGGTGTTTGTGTATGTTTCTGGTCATCATATCGATTGGATCTCATCCAAGATTAGATTTTCCTCTCGTATTATGGGTATGAAATATTTCCCTTGAATGAGAAAGAATGAGAAGTGTGTGGTCATATAATGATAACATATATGAAGTTCTTATATATCCAGGTGAAGGATATTTCATGTGGTCATCTATTTAGAAGAATGGAATGTGATTTCCTCATCGACATGGTTTATATATAATTGAACAATTGAGAACATATCAGATTGATATAGGGGATTTACAAACTATGTGTTCCATATTCACTCAATGTATGGGATTAAGTGGCATATGATAATACCTGTTAACATGTAGAAAAACTGCTAGACATAGGTCTAGAGATACATGTGCTTGAAAAAGGTCACATTTAATCCTTATGTTTCTTGAGTAGCATTAATTTTTTACTAAATCTGTATATTTGATTAAAATTTCAGATTTAAAGATTCATATTTTTTGTCATTTCTATAAAGTCCCGGAGAGTCACAATTTATCGTTAACTGAATTCTGATTGAGTTTTACTTAGAGATATTCTCTAAAATTTATATACAGTGAATCCAAAATATTTTTAGGTTAGTATTGAAAAGATATTACAGATTATATTATTGATAGAGAAGTTAATGATAACATTACAAAAATGTTTTATAAGATATGAAAAAGAATTTTGTATATGATTTCACATGTTATTGTAAGTGACAAAATATAAGGTGAAATGGTAAAAATTATTTAGGCTTTAATAAAATTGGTAGATTTAAGAATATATTACTGAAAGATGAAATTATATATGATGTAAAAGGGGTTATATTGTATCATGAAATTAAGGAATATCATATGTAATGTAATGTGATTATGTTACACTTCTTATCTCAGTTATAATGTATGGTTGGGAACATCATATGGTTCCATTGTCATTGGTATAGAAGTTTCTTTTTTGACTAATGTAACCTTGTGTACAGACATTAGCATATATTGGATCCAATGTGAAATGTTATGTTTATGAAAAATATCCTAAAACTGTATTTCCCATAGAATATCATGATCTTATGGCTTTAAATATCATAAGGATAGTTATTGGATATGTTTGAGGAGGTGGATGAACAATAAGAGTTTATGTTTCGATGAGATCATCTAGCTAAGATAACACAAAGATTTACTGTGTGGGAGCACAATATTCAAGGATGAGTTGCATGAGTTGGTTGAAACATTTACTCATGTTTTAGAATGCACGACTAAATTTCTGAGCACTTGGAGAGTGTACTCAATATATCTATATAATAGAAACTATACTGAATAGATTGGTTTATGTGTGTGTTATCATGATAGGATACACTAGCCTTGGCTATATTTCTACTTCGTACTAAAATCTCTCTTCTTATTTTATATCTGGCATAGAGAGTCACTAGAATTCCATAGGAAAAGGCTGATCCTACCCATGGTATAAGTGATATGAATTCAACATGTAAATACACCATAGAAGGAAGAATATTTTGATTGTTCCTTTGTGATATTCATTAAACTCATTTGATGATGGATATAGAATAAGAGAGGGAATCTATGGTGTAAGGTACACACATTTTTGGTGTCTTCAATTCTAGTATGCATGATTTTATTTATCTATGAAAATATATATTTTTTGGGTTTTTATTTACTTTTATTATTCCTAATAAATGTTATTATATCCCTATAAAACATAGTTCTTATAAAATCATAGTGCCCCCATAAATATAGAATGACTAATGGCCTATACTAAAATCAGAATCTATCACACCCCCACCCCACACTAGGATTCCCTACATCATGATAAGGGTTTGTTCCTATAGTAAAAACTCAGTCTCGAGCTCTACACTACTCCCAATACTCAACTCTGGGTGTATATTGACATTCCCAACAATTCAAATTGGTCCAAAAAACATGGTCAACCAAATATTAACCCCAAAATACATCTCTCAAATACATAAGAAATTACACCCCCATCCTTATAAATATTTATTAATTCCCCTATTCTTTCCCATATCCCAACACACTCAATATTCCCCTAAAAACATTCTTCATCTAGAGAATTTTCGTGAAAAAATATAATAGATGATAAAGTTTTCACAAAGTAAGTATCATGTTTCACTACGGGAAAATTGGCTTTTTGCGACGGGCCTTTTGCGATGGGAATAAATCCTATCGCAAAAGGTCTGTCCAAGAGGTTATTTGTGACGGGTCATTGCGCCCGTCGCAAATAACTAACAATTTGCGATGGGATTTCATCTCTCGTCGCAAATAGTTTGGGGCGGATAGCGCGCTCTGCGACTGTGGGATCCCACCGTCGCATATCGTAAAGCATTTGTGACAAGGCCCGTCGCAAATAACCGGCAGCGGTTTATGGCTTTTTGCGATGAGACACCTTTTGCGACATGCCCCTTCGCAAATAACCGACAACGTTTTATAGCCTTTTGCGACGGGTTGTCGTCCCGTCACAAAAGGTGTGTCTGTAGAGAATATTTGCGACAGGTCCCGTCGAAAATAACTTTTTAACCGCCGACAATAATAAATGTGGGCGTAGGTATTTGCGATGGGTCCCGTCGCAAAAGATACTATATGCGACGGGTTACCCGTCGCAACTAATCTAACCTATATATACCCCATCCGTTTTTTCCTCTCATTCCTCTCAAATTTCAGATCTTGTTTCTCTCTAAACTCAGATTTTAGAGAGAGAATTTATCTAAGTTTATTTTTTTGTTCACGAAGATGTTGTGAAGCCGTCTGCATCAATCGAAAATCAGTCTTAAAGGTATTTATGTTTTTAAATTTGTTATTTATTTCAGTTTTATGTAATTTTTTTTATTGTTGATTAGTTGTAATTAATTTAAATTTAAATTTTTTTGTTATTAGTATTTATTTGTAGTAATAAATTGAAATTTTTAGTTTTAATTTTTTATAATTAGTAGGTATTATTAATTATTAAATATAATTTGTAATGTATATAATTAATTTGTAGTAATTAATAATAATTGGTAATAAATATCAATAAATAGAAATGAATAGAAATAATTTGGAATAATTTGGAATAATTAGGAATAAATATTAATAATTAGTAACAATTAGCAATAATTATGAAAAAATTAGCAATAATTTGGAATAATTAGCAATAATTAGTAATAATTAGAAATAATTAGTAATAAATAGAAATAATTAATAATAATTAGTAATAAATTGTAATAATGAGTAATAAATTGTAATAATGAGTAATAAATTGTAATAATTAGTAATAAATACTAATAATTATGAATTATTACTAATAAATATTAATAATTAGAAATAAATACTAATAATTAGGAATAATTAGCAACAATTAGATTTAATTAGAAATAATTAGAAATAAATAGCAATAATTTTTAATAATTAGTAATAGTTAGAAATAATTAGCAATAATTAGCAATAATTAGAAATAATAAGCAATAATTAGCAATAATTAGCAATAATTAGGAATAATAAGAAATAATTAGGAATAATTAATAATAAATAGAAATAATTAGTAATAAACAGCAATAATTAGTAATAAATAGGAATAATTTGTAATAATGAGGAATAAATTGTAATAGTTAGTAATAAATTGGTATATTTAGTAATAAATTGTAATAATTAGTAATAATTACTAATAATTACTAATAGTTAATAATAAATACTAATAATTAGAAATAATTAGCAATAATTATGAATTATTAGAAATAAATATTAATAAATAGGAATAATTAGTAATAATTAGGAAGAAATACTCACAACTAGTAACACTTTCTAATAATTAGAAATAAATAGCAATAATTAGTAATAATTAGCATTAATTAGTAATAATTAGAAATAATTAGCAATAAATTGTAATAATTATTAATAAATTGTAATAATTAGTAATAAATTGTAATAATTAGTAGTAAATACTAAAAATTAGTAATAACTACAAATAAATACTACTAATTAGTAAAAAATACTAATTATTATTAATAAATACTAATAATTAGCAATAAATAGCAATAATTAGAAATAATTATGAACAATTAGAAATAATTAGCAATAAATAGAAATAATTAGCAATACATAGGAATAATTAGCAATAATTAGCAGTAATTAGCAAAAATTAGCAATATTTAGAAATAAATAGCAATAATTTTCAATAATTAGGAATAAATAGCAATAATTAAAAATAATTAGGAATAATTAGCAATAATTAGAAATAATTAGTAATAATTAGTAATAAATAGAAATAATTAGTAATAAATAGCAATAAATATTAATAAATAGAAATAATTAGTAATAATTCTGAATAATTAGTAATAATTATGTATAATTAGTAATAAATATGAATAATTAGTAATAATTAGGAATAAATACTAATAAATAGGAATAAATACTAATAATTAGTAATATTTACTAATAATTAGGAATAAATACTAATAATTGGTAAATGAGTCTTCGGACAAAAGAGTCGGCCTCAATCCACTAAAAATTGCGTCGCCTTGAATTAATGATAATTATTAGGAAGTAGTAGTAATTATTTATCTTCATTTTTCAGATAGTATTTTTATAATTTCAAATTATTCAAAAACAGTGATGATTTTATATTTTGTAGAAAAATATGGAACAAGGAATTCGACTTCAGTCATTATTAGATGATCACTCTTGGATAAATTAGCGTAGAAATCCAAATGGTTCTGGTTTAAATCCTATATATATTGAGGCTGTTGAAGATTTCTTAGCATTTGCATCATCAAAACCAGAATATGTTTCAGAAGGCACAATTAAGTGTCCTTGTACAAAATGTTCTCTAAGAATGTTTCACTTATTTGACAAGGATGGGGGACATCTCTTACGGTTTGGTTTTCAACCAGATTATGTTTATTGGTATCAACATGGTGAACGTAGTTCCAGAGAAGATACTAATAACTTGATTCCGGATCTATCACAGTTCAAAAATTTAGTACATGATGTTGTAGGTCCATCTGTTCCACAAACTGAAACTCACGATGATATTTATTTTACTCTTGAGTTGGAACCATCTGAATTTTATGAGTTGTTGAGGTCTTCTAGGGATGCAATATATCCTGGTTGCAATATGAGAAAATTAGAAGCGGTTGCAAAATTTATGGCTATTAAATTAGATAATGCAAAGTCAAACAACTATTTTAATAAGATATTTTCTTTGGTTAAAACACTGTTACCTGAAAGAAAATGTGTTTCTTGTAAATTACTATGGGAGAAAGAGGTTGGTTTGTAATATAGGACTTAGTTATTAGAAGATTTATGCATGTGAAAATGATTGCATCTTATATTCTGCTAAAAATGAGTCATTGGATAGTTGTCCAACATGTGGACAATTGGGGTATAAAGAAGCTCAACCAGGAAAGTCTGGATCGATTCCTGTAAAACATTTCAGATGTTTCCCCCTTACACTAAGGATGCAACGTTTATTAATGTCTCATAACAGAGCGTCAATGATGTCCTGGCACAAAACCAATATTTCAACCGGTAAAAGCTTGAATCATCCATCTGATGGTGATTCATGGAAACATTTTGATGGTGATGTCATGGCATAAAACCAATATTGCGTGAGTTAGAGGAGCCTGAGCTACCTTTGGATGATGGGGATGTGGGATCATCTGACCCTCAGCCTACTGGTCGTTCAAGAGGTACGCGGAGGGGGCACGGTCTTGTGCGACTGATGATTCCTGACCCTATCCCCGAACGACATCCAAATCTTGGATTAGATCCATTCAAACGGAGGTACAGTAACCTATATATTTTAGTTATATTTCATTAATTTATTTATATATATACTAATTGTTTGATTATTTATTATTTTTTCATAATTTTGCGCATGTAGTTGTTGGACAGGGGAGCGCTGTCTTGTGCAATTATTTTTCTCAGCCATGGACCACATGGGAATAGAATCCCGTTGACGTGCATCTCGGCATGTACAATCATTGGCTGGTACGTAAATAAATAATATTTATTTTGAAATTTATTTTTTTAATAAATTTATATAATAAATAATTTGTAGGGTTTATTGTATCCCATCAAGAATAGCATGTGTGACGCTATCCATGCAGCATGGGAGGTGGCTATGCATGAGAGTTTGCGTTAGTTTTTGCACAATTTGAGAAAGGCAACCATTAAGAAAGAATGGGCAAAAGTATTTGATGATTCATGTGTAACCCACCGACTAGAGGACATTTCCTATCAGGTTTGGGATGGATTATGTGCATATTGGTTGGGTGGTGGATTTCGGAGGAGGTTTTCCTTGGGTCGGCATAACCAGGGGAGACAGGAGGTGACACATCAAGTTGGTAGTCGTACATTCAGTACACATCTCGAGCATCTGGTAATTATTTTTTTAAAATATTTTATATAACTTCAAATATAAATAGTTTATTTTATATTCATATAGGCAGTTGAGCATCCTGATATTATAGAGTACGATGTTTATCGGAGGATGTACAGTGATGCAGCCACTAGAGAGATTAGAGGTGATTGTCAGCGTCAGATTGTGGTTAGTATTATTTTTTTAGTTTCACAATTAACTGAATATAATATTTTCACAATTTTAATATCAAATTGGAATTGAAAGAGTCATACGAGGCTACGACTTCTCAGACACAGGCTGAGGGTCAGGACGAGATGACTGAACAGTCCAGTGCCCACCATTTTAACAAGGCGGCATGGATGTAGGCGACATAGTATGGCTTTGAGAAGGGATGAGTTGTTGGTATCAGCTCTCATGTGACTCCTAGTACTTATTATGGTACTACCACGATGTCAGCGTCCAGCTCGAGAGGAGCTCGTGGAGAGGCATCATCTTCTGGCTCATAGTATCAGGAGCAGTTCCAAGCTCAGAATGACCTTATAGAGAGTTTGTAGAAGCAGAAAGAAGAGATGTGTCAGCAGCAGCAACAGCAGGAGGAGGAGATACGTTGATGGCAGCAGCAGCATCACGAGCAGATGGAGTACATGCGTCATTTGACTCATTGTTTACGGATGGAGTTTCCTCCACCAGCTCTTTCAGCTCCTCCACCTCATCCAGAAGACGACCCCTAGTGATTTTTTATGTTAAAAACATTTGAATTTAAATTTCTTATAATATAAACTATTTACAGGTTCGTTCATTTATATCGGTGTGATGATTACATAATTTAATTTTTAATATTTTATGATTTGTTTTTGTGAATATTGTGAATTTTAATATTTTTTAATATTTTTTTAATTTTTATTATTTTAATAATAATATTATTAATGTTTCATTAATTATAATTTTAATAAATATATTATTTCAGTATTATATTTTTTAATATTTTATTATTTTAATAATAATAATAATAATGACAATAATAATATTTTATTATTTTTTTATATTTTTTGTTAATATTGATAATTTTAATATTTTTTATTTTTATTTTTATTTTAATAATATTAAAATTAATTTTTCAATAATCTTATTTTTATTAAAATTATTTAACAAAAATTATTTTAAAAAAATTATTTATTATTTGTGAGATGCTTTGTTACGACGGGATCCCGTCGCAAATAGTCTAAATAATTTTTTTCTTAAAAAGGCTATTTGCGACGGTATTAGGGGCCCGTCGCAAATAGTATTTGTAACGGGCCCGTCCTAAATAATCTGAATAAATATTTTCAAAAATCATTTGCGATGGGATTACGGGCCCGTCAGAAAATATTATTTGCGACGGGCCCGCCGCAAAAGAACTTATATATAATTAAGTATATAATCGGATACTTATTTGTGACGGTGAAGTTTTCCATCGCAAGAAATATTTTTTGTGACGATGTTTTCTGCAACGGGCTATTTGCGATGGGGGCCAATCACTAAATCATATTTGCGACGGGATCCCGTTGCAAATAACCCATCGTAAATACCATGAATTCGAGAAGTGTTTTCATGAAGATGTAATGTAATATAGTTTTAAATATTAATATAAATAATATTATTTATTTAGTTGTTTTAGTAAATATTTTTGATATATTTTAGGTTATTTATTGATTAATTATCCATTTATTAAAATTTGGTCAAACCTTGTGTGATAATAATTTTTATCTGTCTTCAATAAGTAATAATAAATTATAAAAATTAGGTATAATTAGTGATAATAAAATGTAATTAATAAATAAATATGATTAATTAGTTTTTAAGAAATAATAATTAGAAATAATTGTTGATAATTTATAATTAATTTGGAAAGAGTATTTGTAATGAGTGATACGTTTTATTATTTAATAAAAATTGGGAATAAAAATAATTATATGGAAAAATTACTAATAATTAAGAATAATTAATTAATAATTATGTTTAATTATTAATTATTAAAAATAATAAATATATAATTATGAATAATTTCAATAAGTCAATAAAAAATATTAATTATTAATAGTTAATTATTAGAACTAATTAGGATTGATTAATAATAATTATGAATTATTTCTAATTAGTTTTTAATAATTACAAATAATTATGGTTAAATAATAATGATAATTAATAATTTTTATGTTATGCACCTGCATATATCCTTCAACTCAGTGGAGGAATATTATGAATTAATCACCCTTTTATATTAAAATTAATTACATTCCAAGGCTTAATTGAGTACTTCAATCTAGCAAGGAGGTATAATTTTTCCTTTGTGTAAATATATATAGTGTTATTCATGATATATAAATCAGTCTAGAAAGATATTGTGGGATGGTTTGTTATTTGAGTCTTCCTCTAGATAGCACATTTCTCTATCCAATATATTGATTTATTTTAATGGTCAAAAGACACAAACTTTTTTATTATAAGCTATTATATTATTATATTTTGTTTTCTTATGATAATTAATATGGGTTATAGTTGATTCATTCTTGAGGTATCAAAATTTTCCTCCTCTAGAGCAATGGGTTTTATTTATCAAAGGAACACTTCAATTTATCTAACATATCTTTATGAGTACATTCAATAAAATAAATAGTAAATTTATGAGTTCAAAATGATAATGAAGGGAAATATCCATAAAAAAACTAAAAAGGGAAAATTTACAAATCATCTAATTAAAAAAGGCACAATGACTATAATATAAATTTGAAAAATGGTTAAACCCCAAAAAATAAAGGTTATAGGGAAAAAAACACATTTTAATACAATCCACTAACATTCCAACATATCATAAAGGAAAATGATGAAAAATTAAAAAAAATAACATGATATAGTCCTTGACTTTCTTAAAATTATACTCAATATCTTCACTCCATTTATTGTTTAAAAAACCCAAAATTAATAAAATTAGTTAATAGATAATATATATGGTGAGTAAATACTTCTACAAAATCACCCAAACGTTTTTTTTTGAAATTTCATGAAATTTATCTAGAAAATTAAATGGCATTATTTATTTATATAGAAAAGTAAAATTATGGTATCTATGGAATAAATCTAAATATCAAAAATAAATTTACTAGAACAAAATAACAATGATTAATTAAATAAATAATAGTAAAATATCTAATAAAATCATGAATACCCTCTAGTAAATTTTTCTTCTATTAGACTCTAACAAAGAAATTAATAGAAATCTAAGACTATGATGACTGAACATTAAAACCTGAATAAGCATGTGCAATGGTTATATTTTTCCAAGACCAAAAATTTCTTATAAATTTTTTATTCTATATGTTGAGAAGTCAATAAAGAGTCTCCACATAACCACCAAATAAATGAAAGATAAATGGACATCATGAAAAATAAAAAACAACTATAATTATAAGATAATTTTGTAACTACAATTAAATTCATGATGTCTACAACAACCAAATATGAAATATTCACAAAAGAAGTATCATCAATATCTAATTTATATATTTCTCAATGATCATATTTCAACTCTATATGAAGTCTCAATGAGAGATCATTTTATGAATTGTAACGAGTGGATCCAAGTTGTATTGAAAATAATACAAGATAAAGTAAATGTATTACCACAAAGATGATTATTTCTCATGTATCTCGATACATCCCTTTACTCATCTTCATGATCTTTCACTATAAAGATAAATACATTTTATTTTCTGTTTTTTTATATTTCTCTATATCTACTTCATACATTATCTTTACCTTGTTCTATATTAATTTCAAATTGTATAAGGACCTAATCTGCTATATTCTATCTAAAAATATTTCTTCTATTCTCATTTTTTAATAAATCAATGTGATAGGGGATTTCTTTCTTCCAATGTTTGATCAAAGTAATTTTATGTATAGGAACATTTTTACTACTGATCATGTAATCAAAAAATTCTTAAGGATAAATATAATACCATTCTAATGTTTTTTGATAGATTAATTTCTATGAAAAATTTATTTTCCATTAATTTTAAAATCAGTGTTATGTATAATAATTTTTATATCAATCTAAGTATAAGACAATCATTCTAATTTGGGTCATAAGTGAATAAATTTATGGGAAACATGTTTATACTTAAATAAAATTATAGAAATTGGGATTTATTATCCTGGACGACATTAAAAATTCATGTATCTTATATATCTAGACATTGAGATTTAATATCAGTATCATGTTTGACAATTTTCAAGTCTTAAATTATACTTTATGATATAAATAATTAAGAATGATTATATTCATATAGTTATTGTAAATTATTCATTTATCGTATGACTTAGTTTCCTTTGATATCTATAATATTTTTTATATATTAATATTTTTTATTTTCCTTCTCTAAAAAATTTAGTATTAATAGAAGCAACATATTAATTTGTCCAAAAAATAAATTTTTTTGAAATTTAATGTATTTTTGAGTCTATGACCTTTATTCATTTACATATTCATGGGTTCACACATCATATTACAACTATGAACATAAATTGGTTAATTGATTTATTTATTTTTTCTTAATTTTTTTAAAAAATTACACTTTCTCATTCATCTTAATTCAACCTCTCTTAAAGTTTCTTATTAGACATTATTTACAATTCGTTAGTTTATAAATAATTGGTATCATAGACAAATATTAGTGATTAAATCATTTTAAATCTAATAATGTAAACAAAAATGATCAACCTGAAAACATTTCTTTGTCTCACAGATACCATCAAGTACTGCCATATTGAGTCCATAAAGAAAAAATTACATTCATATTAACTAATTTTACAATAAAAAAAATGTGAATTAGTTCCATATTAAATTTATTACACTAAAAGTTCATTAATAAATATCTAATAAACAAATATATACTTGTTTTTTCTTCCTCTAATCTTATGATTTTAAAAAGTCATATAAATTAAAATATCATTCTTAAGTTTTATTTTAATTTTGTAATCATTTTATTATTAATTTTTAATGGATATTTATTTTAACATCTCTACTTTGTTTTATATACATTATTTTACTTATTATAAATACATGATTGAATCATTTACGATATTAAAAAGTCTATTGAGTCAGTTTATTGTTCAATGAACTTATTATAATCCTATAAATGATTCATATTCAATAACTCCTATGGAAATTTGAATTTTTAATTTTAATATATATTTGTTTAGTATTTTAACCTATGGGAGTGTTATTGATGTAAAAAAAAATTTCATCAAATTTCATTGTTTATTATTTTCAAAAATTTCGTGATCATTCCATTGAAAAGTGTCTATAAAAGAAAAAAAAATTTATACAAACATTCTCTATATTTACCCACTAATGGTTTGGATTATTATGATATATCAAATGTGACCCCAAAATATTATATAATGGAAGATGATTATTACCAGATAAACTCTATGTAAATGTTCAAGCCAAATCTACAATCAAACGAAGATGTAAACTATGAGTTTCAACAATATTTTTTAGCACATCCATAAAAATTTTCTAAGAAAATCATCAATAATAGATATGTTCTAAAAATAAACTAATATAGATTAGTGAAATTTATTCCCCTAAATCTCTATAAATAATTATATTTAATAAAAGATATTGAAATCCTTATTTAATAAATATATATATATACATATATTCGGAAGATTTAAACATGGAGAAGATAGTCTACTAGATTCATATAATGATGAAATAATTTTTATAAGATTACGATGAATCCTACTCAAATATATTATGATATAAAATATATATATATAATATTGAGTTAGAGTGTGAAAAATTAAAGTTTAATAATATGAATTATCATTAGGACGATATATACAAATCTGATAAAATCAGTGTACTATCAACACACCTCTTCCAAATATTTTTCAATCTGCCATTAACTTTTAATAGAGTAGTGGATAAATTCCATGAGACTTCTGTTAGTTTCCTCACCTTAACTTTAGTTATGTTTTCTTTTCATAGGGAAATTTTTTATGATATAATTTATTTTAATAGAAATACATTACCATTAATATATGTTTTTTATAATATGGAATATAATATGATAAAATCCAGTGGTAGTATATGTATTACCAGGTTACACCTAATTGATCATCATCATGTTTTGTTTTAGTGATATTATAAGATAAATATTATTAGGATAAATTATATGGAGATAAAATAGATCACTCATAAGTTATAAGTTGGATAACATGTTTCCAAATTGATCAACTTCGAATTTACAACATGAAATTTCATTTATATTTCATTACTGTTATATAAGTTATCATTATCAATGGATCATTTTGTTTAAGGTTTTAAAATAGGTTCCTTATTGGTGAGGTTTCTCACTTTGACACCTAACTAGATTGATTTTAGAACTTGTCTCTATTGAAGGTAATTCCGTATGGAAATAATATAGTGAAGGGGTTTAATTAACTAATATATGGCTGGACCTCCCATATGTGAGTTAAGGAATAACAGTCCTCAATTGAGTTTTGACTAAGTAAGGGTGTGTGTATGAATAAATTATTCTTTGTGATGTAACTGTGTAAGATTTAGTCATCTTGAAAATTGAGAAAAGGAGTTATGTTATAAAGGATTGACATTATCCTCATATCATGATTAGTCAAAATGTCTTGTAGAATGGAAATTATATAATGATATATGTAGTTGATTAGAACACATGAAAAAACTTTGTAATTTGGGTATATTTTATATTTTTTGGAAACACTCATACTTTATGACAATGAATGAGATTCTGGATCATTCACAACTTTAAGAGGGGAAATTAGTTCCACAGCTAAGATAATGTTAATTTTTTTACCATTGTAACAAATTCATGTTTCATATTTTCATGTTTATCAAAAACAAAAATATAAATTCTCAATTACAAGTCTAAAATATGTAATTAAATAAATAATGTGGAATTATATTATAAAATTTAGTTCTATATATTATTAATACATAAACAGGGTAAAATAAAAAACCCAAATGATATTGTGTAATATGTAATGACCTGACCCTAGTTACCTAGAGTCGGTGAATTATTACGTAACATTGGCATAATCACAAAATATCATGTCTCGAAATATTGATTATTTTAGTAGCCATGGAAACACTAGATACATTCATAAATGTTACATTACATCATAAGGTGAAAAATCACAATAACATAGTCTTTATAGTCCGCACTTATATCCCCTTCAGACTATCCCTCTAGGTCAGTCATAAAATATTTGTTCACATCCTGGGAAAACAAAACATATAAAGGGTTGAGCTCATATTCTCAGTAAGGAAAACAATATAGAGGAAACTTTCATAGATAAACATAAACATTTAAGGAAATGTATAACTAAAAGAAAAGCCTTTTAAACATTATCTTCTGCATAATATGGAAAAAATAATATGAAATATATCCATTTACTTATTCACAAGGATATTCTACTAGTCTAATAATCTCATGCAATATCAATAACATCTTTCATTATGATGGAATGCATAATGCCAGACTATCACAACCACGCAGCCAAGGCCTCGTACCAAGACTAAAAATAATATTTTGTCAAGGACTCGTGCCAAGACACTAGTTTGTCTCATGAGACCTACTGATGCAACGCGGAGCTATAGCAGGCTCCACCCGTCACTTATTAATTCCAATGCATTCCTCATATGAATAGGTTTAAACATATCATAAACAATAACATAATTGTATCACAGAAAACATGAATAAAGGAAACATATCATTTCAGCATTTCAATCACAAGATATCAATACAACACATTGATATAATAAAAACACTTTCAAAACCATTTTCAATACCAAAATAAAAGAAAATTAAAACTTGGTATTTATTTTTTATTTAAAAAAATTTATGGGATGTTGAGGAAGCCGAAACTCAAATAATGGTCACAGCGGCGGATAAGTTGTTGTCGCCGAATAAAAAAGAAAAAACATTCCTTTTGTTGTTTAGTAAATAAGCTTTGTATAAAAATATTCCTTTTGAATAAAAGTCAATGTCAAAGGGTTTTATACACCGTATAAAGGAACGTTGTGTATAAAACCAAATATGCCTCAATGAAAGAAGATTGAGACGAAGTCCCTTAAAAAGATCAATTTTTAAATGAAATATATCTATTCGGTGTATTCACTATAAGTACACATCAATAAAGTACAAATACAAGATAGTAAATAATAATATCATGACATAATTTGAAAGTAGGAGATTAACCCAATGAACGGAAACTGGGTTAAGAAGTTCCCTTACCTCAGGTCCGACATCACTCGATCGTTCTTTAATCTCCTGAATAATAAACTAGAGTTAATTTATACTTTCTTAAGAACCTTTTTCAAGTTCATTATTCCATTTATATCACTTATTACCATGTTATGAACATTATGTAATTATTTAAGTTAATAACGGTCGTTTTGTCGATCTTTGGTACTTGAGTCAAAAATAAACTTCTTATAATTACAAGTTGTTCATGTGGTAAAATATCCATTATATGCATAATTATATTCATGATTTAGATATCATATATATAATATAAATCCAGAATATAAATTCATTTATAATATTACATAACATTTAGAGGTATGAAATGAAATGCACCATTCATGGAGACGGTAAGTCGTACGTATTCATGAACGCTACTTTCATTTCTATTTCGTATTTAATGGAATTAAAACTAAATTAAATATATATATTACAATTATAGTATAATATATATGTTATAAAGGTCACATAAGTTCATTAATTTCATTATTTATACATTTCATGTATTGTATGAACGAGTCACATCACTTGAGGGGGCGGTAGTCCACACTTCCTCAAATGATATTATCGCAATTTCACAACATGAAAAGCAAAAAGGAATGTTTTAAATGTAAAATACAGAATAATAGAGAGGAAATAAATATAATATATATCATAAATAAATATATTGTCATCATAATGGACCCCATGAGGGGTGGTAGGAGAACATAGAACAGTCATTGTTTCGTGAGGCAGTAATTCGCCATCCACAGAAACAGTATGTTCCTTAACCATTAGATGGTGGTGTGTTTAAATGTAGCTCTAATACTTATCATAAAAACATAATAGTATATTTAAGATAATTTTATTGTTAAAAAATAAAGTAATAAAAAGAGTTTAAGGGGTTGGAGAAGCAAAATAATACAAAAGAACATAAGAGAAGAGATTACCTTAAAATCAGGTAACTCTTTTTGATTTGAGCCAAAGGCTTACTTGGGAAGACTTCTGCCCAAAGTGAGGCTTCTAGGAGTTATATAGGTAAGTTTAGAGAGTATTTGGGAAGAGGTTTGCCGATCCAAATGGCTTGGAAGGTGTGAATAAGTTGGTAGTGGTGGGGGCCTTTTATAAGAGGACAGGAGGGGCACTCTTGGAAAGTCATGAAATGTTACATTATTATGAAGTGCTTTTCGGATATTAAAGGTCCCACAATTTTATATTTAGAGGTTAAGGTGATAATGGTTTTAAATATACTAATCCAATCGGTTTTTGACAAGTGTAACTATTAGATTTTACATTATCTTTTCAATTTATTTAAATTGTTAATTAATGAGGTAATCGTAGTATCATCATGGTGTTATAAAAAATTTAATTTATTTAATGTCTAAAAATTATAAAAAAATAACATGATATAGGAAATATTTTTAGATTTCCAATGAATATTTATAGTCGAATTTTTAACTTATATAAACCCATTTAATAATTGTTTTTGTAAAACAACACATGTTTGTGAAAATTTTATTTTTAGTTTAAATAAAAAGTTATTAATGAAATTTTCTAACCCAAGTGGATCCATGGGTTCCCCAAGTTGACCCATGGATTTTTATGGTCTGACATGACTCACTAAATAAGAGTAGGACAAGTTTAAAGGTAATTTCATATTATTATAACATTATATTTACATTCAGTTACACTAATTACCGTTTATTGCGATTAATAGAACTTAAAAGTTACTATTCAACAAAAATTATTTTAATCCCATTGAACCAAATTTTACTTCCTAATGATAATGATGTATGTTGGATTATTGAAATTCAAATCCCATAGGTGGTAAAATTTCATTTAAACGAAAAAATAGTTTTTTAACTACCACTTAGTGGTTTCATTATTCATCAAAAATTGAAGTTTCTCATAACAATACCAAAAATCCACCCTAAGATATAATTGATATTATGAATTAAAAAACAATGTCTATTTTACCAAATTTTAAACCTATAAGTTTAATTAATTAATTTAATAATGAATTCCCACTGTCAAAACAAATAGCGTGTTTTTAAGAAACAATATATATCAAAAGATTCACAATTATTTAGGTCCAATTTCAAAGTGAAATTAAGTCTAATGTCCACCATTAGATAGAATGGTAAAATTATATTATAATTATACTTTAAAACTACACAGTAGTATAATTTATCATTATAAATTATTTTGATTAAAAATGTTGTTTTTAAGTATTTTTCACTATTCATCGAAAATTGGAAGTTCAAGGAAGAATACCAAAAAATCAACATAGGCTAATTCCGATATTCCAAATCCAAAAATTAAGTCCATTATAAAATATAAAATTTATATAATTTCAAAAAGTGGGTATTACTATACATAATGGCTACTTTGATTGGTCGCGGTGTGTTAGAATCTCGAACTTGCGTACAATACAAGCTATTGCATTATTGAAAGAGAAGCATATCGTGAAATCTTGGGGTGTAACATTCTCCCCTCCTTCAATAAATTGCGTCCTTGCAATTTGAAAATGTTCTTCGAAAATAAAAGTTTGAAAGTAGAAAATACATTTGTGGAAAACCTACATCGGAAATAAGGTTAATAAAAATATAAATTTAAGAGAAAGATAGAGAAGTACTAAGGTCACCCGAGATAGCCCATACTAGGATTCTATGAAAACAATGATATGGAGGATAAAAAAACCATCAAGGTCTGATAAAGAGTTGTAGAAAATAGGATTAGGAGAATGTTAACTATAGGAAAATCACAAACTTGTGATTGGTTAAACGATCATTGATTCCGTAGTAGTAAAAGTTAATCAACAACGTTTTTGTTTTAAGTTACCTTTCATACAGTTGAGGAATTTATTTAGTATATTTACTAAGAACATAATGAAATATACATACTTGTCTTGTATACTTTCATTCATTAATAAATTTTTACCACAAACCCATCTTTCACACAAAAAGGTAATAGAACTCAAAAATATTATATTTATTCTAATCATACAAGGTTACAAATATTAACACATACCATTTAGATTCGGAAATCTATTTTGTAATAACTAGGGACTTCCTATAGGCTAGTGGTAGGTAATAAAGGCTTGTCGGACTATGGTTGTGGGTTCGATTCCTGCAGCTTTGTCTGACGCGACGGGTTGTCCCCCGACCTGCAGGTTGTCCTTTTTCTAATAATATTCCAAAAATAATCTTCAGAAATGTTTTAACATTAAAAAATACTATCCAATGGTCAACTTAATACATTCCAACCTTTATAGTTATCCAAAAAAGGTCTCTAAATTCCAAAATCAATTGAAACATCAGATTCCCCAAACAAGGTCATGTTTCTCTTATTGTCACATACTAAAAATATGATTACCTTCATCATATTAATACCTTAATGAAAACCACAAGTATTGCAGTACAATCCTTATATATATCACATTATTCTTATAACCATAATATAATCCTTGATTCCAAAAGCACCAATGCATTAATTATTCCACTTCAAATGTAGTAACAACATAAGACTGGCCTTGATCCCTTGGCCTTTTCTAAGGCAAGTTTCCATGATTCTTAGGAAATTCATTTGCATAATGCCTGATTTCTCTACAATTGTAACATTTATAGCCTCTTTTTTTCCCTTACAATCACAAGCCTGGTGACCTTTTTCTACACATTTGTTACAAACTCCCATTCCCTTTAAGAAAGTACTGAGGTGATTCTTCCCACAATTATCACATAATGGAAAATACTTCTTTCCCTTTATCTGTCTCTTGTTCCACCATTCTCTTCTTCTCTTTCTTTACTTTGTTGTCATAAGACTTAGAGAATCCCTTTTTTGTCTTGATAGCACATGAGACAATGTCTTCATATGACGAGAAGGATTGTGACACTAATGCTCACTGAGGAAATGGTTTTAACCCCTCAAAGAAACGATCAATCTTACTTCTTGGATTATGTATACAATCTCCAGCATACCTTGATAACCTTGTAAAGTTAGCCTCATACTTTACGATATTCTCATCCTCCTTTTTTCTTAGACTCAGAAATTGAATTTTCATATCTGCTCGATGGTCACAAGGAAAGTATTTTTCTAAGAAATGATCTTTGAAATCCATCTATTCCATATTAGATACTTCTTCATTTTCTTTCCTGTTTTTAATCAATTAACACCATTGATCAGCATCTCCAGTGAGGTGGTAAATTGCCATGATAACTTTTTCCTTTTCATTACTCCCCATGGCATGGAATATTTTCCCTAAAGAACTTATCCATTTCTCAGCTACTAATGGATTTTTAATCCCATTGAATCTTGGTGGTTGCTGCCTCATGAAGTGATCTAACATTGATCCTCCAAGCTGCGAACCAGGGTGCTCCACATGAGTAAGGTTATTATTAATAACCTGAGTGAGTTTTCCAAGTATGGGGATAAGTTGATCAGCACCAGTTGTATCACCAGCTCCATTATAATTATCTTGAGGAGGAGGAAAATCCCTACATGGAGTGCGTGAATTGATATGGTTTCCATTCTTTCCACTAGGCACCATTTCTAAAAAATGGCATAAAATAGATCAGTTTATGAATCGAAATAAATTATTCCATACTTATAAAACACATAACATAAATTGAACTATTTATAGATATAATCCATAATCATAAAAAAGAAATGTTTTCTTTGAAAAAGTATATACTCATATACCCTTCATAATGGTTTGTAAAGAAAATGAGAAGTATCCTAAGCATATCCCCTGGGAGTGTCATAACAAAGAGTGCAGCAAGGCCCGTTTTCATGCACCCGTTCCCGTTTGAGTCTAGCTCAAAGCGGTGTTTTCAGGTTTAAACCTAGGTACATCTGTGCCAGAGCTGCCTTTACCTGCTCGTATCTAGATTGGGATGTATTGGTCGGAAAACTCACAAAATCTCTATAATACGAAAATTCTAGGAAGTTCTTCTATACTAATTCTCAAATTCTATCTTAGGGCTATGTGCTCTAATCAGAGTTTATGTAAATCTATATTCCAAGGTTAGTACTAAACTGCCTCTGATACCAACTGTAACACCCCGACCCTAGTTACCCATAGTCGGTGCATTATTACGTAACATTGGCATGATCACAAAAGATCAAGTCTCGAAAGACTGATTAGTTTAGTAGCCTTGGAAACACTAGATACATTCATAAATGTTACATTACATCATAAAGTAAAAAAATCACATTAACATAGTCTCCATAGTTCGCACTTATATCCCCTTCAGACTATCCCTATAGGTCAGTCATAAAATATTTCATCACATCCTGGGAAAATAAAACATAGAAAGGGGTGAGCTCAGATGCTCAGTAAGGATAACAATACAACAGACTCCTTCATAAATAAACATAAACTTTTAAGGCAATGTATAACTAAAACAAAATCTTTTTAAACTTGAGCTTCAACATAATATGGAAAAAATAAAATGAAATAATTTCATTTACTTGTTCACAAGGATATTCTACTAGTCAAATAATCACATGCAATATCAATAACCACTTTCATAATGATGGAATGCATAATGCCAGACTATCATAACCACGAAGCCAAGGCCTCGTGCCAAGACTAAAAATAAAATTTTGTCGAGGCCTCGTGCCAAGACACTAGTTTGTCTCATGAGACCTACCGATGCATCGAAGAGCTATAGAGGGCTCCACCCATCACTTATTAAGTCCAATGCATTCCTCATATGAATAGGTTTAAATATATCATAAACCATAACATAATCGTATCACCTAAGACATGCATAATGGAAACATAAAATTTCCGCATTTCAATCACAATATGTCAATACAAAACATTGATATAATAAAAACACTTCCAAAACCATTTTCAATACAAAAATAAAAGAAAACTAAAACTTGCTATTTATTTTTCATTTAAAAAAAGTTATGGCTTATAGAGGAATCCAAAACTCAAAAAATGGTCACGGAAGCAGAGAATTTGTTGTTGCCGCATATGTAAGAAAAAACATTCCTCTTGTCGTTTAGTAAATACACTTCGTATAAAAAGATTCCTTTTGAATAAAAGTAAAAGTCAAAGGGTTTTATACACCGTATACATGAAAGTTGTGTATAAAACCAAATATGCCTCAATGAAAGGAGATTGAGACGAAGTCCCTTACAAAGATCATTTTTTAAATAAAATAGATATATTATGTGTATTCACTATAAGTACAAATAAAGAAAGTACAAATAAAAGATAGGACATAATAGTATCATGACATAATTTGAAAGTAAGAGATTAACCCAATGAACAGAAATTGGGTTAAGAAGTTCCCTTACCTCATATCCGACTTGACTCGATCGTTCTTTAATCTCCTGAATAATAAACTAGAGTTAATTTCTACTTTCTTAAGAACCTTTTTCATGTTCATTATTCCTTTTATATCTCTTATTACCATGTTATGAACATTATGTAATTATTTAAGTTAATAACGGTCATTTTGTCGATCATTGGTACTTGAGTTAATAACCGCTACGATTTATTTATTTTATTTTATTTTATTTATTTATTTTATGTATTTCGTATTTATTTTATTTATTTCATATTTATTTTATTTATTTCGTATTTATTTTATTTATTTCATATTACTTTATTTACATTATTTTTCCATGATTTTCTTTATTTTCTTTATTTTCTTTATTTTCTTTATTTTCTTTATTTTCTTTATTTTATTTATTTTCTTTATTTTTTTTTATTTTCTTTATTTTCTTTATTTATTTATTTTATTTATTTTATTTATTTTATTTATTTTATTTATTTTATTTATTTTCTTCATTTTATTTATTTTATTAATTTATTAATTTTGTTTATTTTGTTTATTTTATTAATTTATTTATTTTATTTTTTTCTTTTTTTGTTTTTTTTCTTTATTTTTTTATTTTTCTTATTTTTCTTATTTTTCATATTTATTTTATTTATTTCGTATTTATTTTATTTTTTTTATTTCGTATTTATTTTATTTATTTCGTATTACTTTATTTACTTTATTTATCCATGCATGGTCATCCCATGCACATGCCCATGCACATGCCCATGAACATGCCCATGCAATATAAAGAAATATTGCGTTTGGTGAGATTTGAACCCCTAACCTCTTGTATATTTTCCAAAGACTTTATCACTCCTGCAAGCTCGTCGTGTGGTTAATAAACAGAATTTAATATACTTATATATATTAATTGAAAAAACAAATAATACATAAATAATAGATATAAACTCAATAACAATGAATAATAAATAATGAATAAAAAATAAAAAATAAAAAATAATAAATAATAAATAAATATAAATAACAAATAACAAATAATAAATAATAAATATATATAAATAATAAATAATAAGTAAATATAAATAATAAATAATAAATAATAAATAAATATAAATAATTAATAAACATAAATAATAAATAATAAATAATAAATAATAAATAATAAATAATAAATATTAAATAATAAGTAATAACGAATAAATAATATGTAATAAATAATAAATAATAAATAATGGTAAATAATAAATAATAAATAAATATAAATAATAAATAATAAATAATAAATTATAATTAATAAATAATAAACGATAAATAATAAATAATAAATAATAAATAATAAATAATAACTAATAAATAATAAATAATTAATAGTAAATAATAAATAATAAATAAATATGAATATAAATAATAAATAATAAATAATAAATAATAAATAAATATAAATCATAAGTCATAAATAATAAATAATAAATAATAAATAATAAGTAATAAATAAATATAAATAATAAATAATAAATAATAAATAATAAATAATAAATAATAAATAATACATAATAAATAATAAATCATAAATAATAAATAATAAATAAATATAAATAATAAATAATAAGTAAGTATAAATAATAAATAATAAATAAATATAAATAATAAATAAATATAAATAATAAATAGTAAATAATAACTAAATATAAATAATAAATAGTAAATAATAAATATATATATAATAAATAATAAATAAATAAATATAAATAATAAAAAATAAGTAATAAATAATTTATAAATAATAAATAATATATAATAAATAATTAATAAATATAAATAATAAATAATAAATAAATATAAATAATAAATAATAATAAATAATAAATAATAAATAAATATAAATAATAAATAATAAATAATAATAAATAATAAATAATAAATATAAATATAAATAATAAATCAATATAAATAATAAATATAAATAATAAATAATAAATAATAAATAATTAATAATTAATAATAAATAATAAATAACCAGTAACAAATATTATTATTATTATTATTATTTTATTATTAGTACTAATAAATAATTAATAATAATTAATAAATAATAAATAATAAATAATAAAAATAAGTAAATATAAATAATAAATAAATAATAAGTAATAAATAATAAAGGTAAGAAATGAAAAAGTATGAAAAGACGTGGTAAGGGATGAAAAATCATGAAAATGCATGAAAACGGATGGAGAAGCATATGATGAATGAGGCTTTCGAAAGAATGAGAACGCATGAAAACTCATGACAACTTTGGAAAACCCATTAATAGTTCAACATAATCATAATAATAACCCAAAAAAAACCATTGATAAAGATAACAAGTCATGGAAACCAAAATAAATAGTAACAAATGGAGCAACCGTTAAAACCCGTCAAAACGGCCATAAAGAGACAAAAACATTAGACTCACATTAACATAAATAACTTATGATCCGAGAGTCCATTTTAGATCCACGACCTATCAAATCAAAGATCCTGAAATGATCTTCGACCTGATATGTGAAAGAGTCTGAATGGACAGGCGGATCGAAAGTTATGACCATTTAAAAAAAAGATGACGGGGAACGGGTGCTAGAAACGAGGCATCGAAAAACATAACAAACCCGATACCCACTAAAAAGGCCATATCATATGATCCAAGAGTGCATGTGGGTGCTGCAACCAGTCAAACTGAATCTCACGGAACGATCTATGATTTGGTAGGTGGAGGTATCCGAACTGACACACGGATCAAAAGTTAGGTCCGTTTGAAGACAAGTTCGACGGGACACCAGTGACGGAAATGGGGTTTCGAAGGACTTAAGAGGGGTTTTGGGGGATGAAAACACCACAGAAGATTTCTAATGTTGATTTGGTGTGTATCTCTCTTCGCTGGCTTCGATTTCATATGTGGTATAGCCCAAACGGACACCCGGAGCGAATGTTATGGCCGTTTGAAGTTGGAGAAATTTTTTCAACATTTTTATAAAACTAATATTTTCTTCACCTTAGACCATATCACGGTTTTGATTGTATGTTCCTCTAGATCTCTTCATGAGATTCGATTTGACTGGTCGTGGCGCTCCAACGGATGCCCGGATCAAAAGTTATGGTCGTTTTAGTGATTTCGGGGTTTCTTGTGTTTTTTTATTTTTTCCTTTCATTTTGGGGTGGTTTTACCGAAACCGCCGCTATTTCGCGGCTGTTTTTTTAAAACCCACAGCTAATCCTTGAAAAAAAATTTAAAAAAAATTATAAAAAAAAAAAAAAAAAAAAAAAATTATGGCATTTCGCAGCGGTTTAAAAAACCGCCGCGAAACGGCGGCCCAAAACGCATTTAGCGGCGGATTTTAAAACCGCAGCGAAAAAACCATCGCTAAACGACGATTTTCTTGTAGTGAGACATTACATTATAATTGGGTAACTCTTTTTTATTTGATCCAATGGCTTCCTTGGGATGACTTCTGCCCAAACTGAGGCTTCTATGAGTAAGAGAGAGAAGTTGAGAGAGTATTTGGGCAGAGGTTGGCCGATAAAAATGGCTTGGAAGGTGTGAATAAGGTGGTAGTGGTGGGGGCCTTTTATAAGAGGAGAGGAGGGGAAATCTAGGAATGTAATGAAATTTTACATTATTATGAAGTGATTTTCAGATTTCAAAGGTCCCACAAATATATATTTCGAGGATAAGGTGATACGGGTTATAAATGTACTCATCCAATAGGTTTTTGACAAGTGTAAGGCTTATATTTTACATTATCTTTTCAATTTATTTAAATCGTTAATTAATGAGGTAATCATTGCATCATCATGGTGTTATAAGAAATTTAATTTATTTAATATCTAAAAATTATAAAAAAAATACCATGATGTAGGAAATCCTTTTAGCTATCCAATGAATATTTATAGTCGAAAAGTTAACTTAAATAACACCATTTAATAATTGTTTTAGTAAAACAAAACATGTTTGAGACAATTTTATTTTTACTTTAAATAATAATTTGTCAACCCACTAATGGTTTGGATGAATATGATATATCAAATGTGACACCAAAATATTCTATAATAGAAGATGATTATTACCAGATAAACTCTATGTAAATGTTCAAGCCAAATCTACAAACAAAAGAAGATGTAAACTATGAGTTTCAACAATATTTTTTAGCACATCCATAAAAAGTTTCTATGAAAATCAACAACAATAGATATGTTCTAAAAATAATCTAATATAGATTAGTGAAATTTATGCCCCTAAAAACTCTCTAAATAATTATATTTAATAAAAGATATTGAAATCCTTATTGAATATATATATATATATACATATATTCTGAAGATTTAAACATGGAGAAGATAGTCTACAAGATTTATATAATGATGAAATAATTTTAATAAGATTATGATGAATCTTACTCTAAAATATTATGATATAATAAATATATATATAATATTGAGTTAGAGTGTGAAAAATTAAAGTTTAAGAATATCAAGTATCTTTAAGACTATGTATACAAATCTGATAAAATTAGTGTACTATCAAGGCACCTCTTCCAAATATTTTTCAATCTGCCAGTAACTTTTAATCGAGTAATGGATAAATTCCATGAGACTTCTGTTAGTTTTTTCACTTTAATTTTAGTTATATTTTCTTTTCGTAGGGAAATTTTTTATGATATAATTTATTTTAACAGAAATACATTACCATTAATATATGTTTTTTAGAATATGGAATATAATATGATAAAATCCAATGGTAATATATTAATTACCAGGTTACACCTAATTGGTCATCATCCTGTTATGTTTTAGTGATATTCTAAGATAAATATTATTAGGATAAATTATATGGAGATAAAATAGATCACTCCTAATAAATAAGTTGGATAACATGTGGCTAAATTGATCAACTTCGAATTTACCACATGAAAGTTCATTTATATTTCATTAGTGTTATATAAGTGATCATTATCAATGGATCATTTTGTTTGAGGTTTT
Source organism: Viscum album (assembly GCA_963277665.1). NCBI lineage: Eukaryota > Viridiplantae > Streptophyta > Magnoliopsida > Santalales > Viscaceae > Viscum > Viscum album. The sequence goes on from OY728147.1 coordinate 1,828,493,772, forward strand.
AAAATAGGTTCATTATTGGTGAGGTTTCTCACTTCGCCACCTAACTAGATTGACTGTAGAATTTGTCTCTATTGAAGGTAATTTCATATGGAGCTAATATAGTGAAGGGGTTTAATTAGCTAATATATGGCTGGACTTCCCATATGTGAGTTAAGGAATAACAGTCCTTAATTGAGTTTTGAATAAGAAAGGGTGTGTGTATGAATAAATTATTCTTTGTGATGTAACTGTGTAAGATTTAGTCATCGTGAAAATTGAGAAAAGGAGTTATGTTATAAATGATTGACATTACCCACATATCATGATTAGTCAAAATGTCTTTTAGAAGGGAACTTATATAATGATATATGTAGTTGATTAGAACACATGAAAACACTTTGTAATTTGGGTATATTTGATATTTTTTGGAACCTCTCATAGTTTATGACAATGAATGAGATTCTGGATCATTTACAACTTTAAGAGGGGAAATTAGTTCCACACCTAATATAATGTTAATTTTTTTTACCATTGTGACTAATTCATGTTTCATGTTTTCATGTTTTTTTATAAACACAAATATAAATTCTCAATTACACGCCTAAAATATGTAATTAAATAAATAATGTGGAATTATATTATAAAAATGAGTTCTATATATTATTAATACATAAATAGGGTAAAATAAAAAACCCAAATGATATTGTGTAATATGTAATGACCCGACCCTAGTTACCTTGAGTTGGTGAATTATTACGTAACATTGGCATGATAACAAAAGATCAAGTCTCGAAAGACTGATTAGTTTAGTAGCCTTGTAAAGACTAGATACATTCATAAATGTAACATTACATCATAAAGTGAAAAATCACAATAACATAGTCTATATAGTCCACACTTTTATCCCCTTCAGACTATCCCTCTAGGTCAGTCATAAAATATTTCTTCACATCCTGGGAAAATAAAACATATAATGGGGTGAGCTCAGATGCTCAGTAAGGATAACAATACAGCCGGAACTTTCATAAATAAATATAAACATTTAAGACAATGTATAACTAAAACAAAAGCCTTTTAAACATGAACATCAGCCTAATATGGAAAAAATAAAATGAAATAATGACCTTTACTTATTCACAAGGATATTCTACCAGTCAAATAATCACATGCAATATCAATAACCTCTTTCATAATGATGGAATGCATAATTCCAGACTATCACAACCACGCAGCCAAGGCCTCGTACCAAGACTAGAAAAATAGTTTTTCAAGTGCTCATGCCAAGACACTAGTTTGTCTCATGATACCTACCGATGCATCGAGGTGCTATAGCGGGCTCCACCCGTCACTTATTATGTCTAATGCATTCCTCGTATGAATAGGTTTAAAAATATCATAAACCATAACATAATAGTATCACATAAAACATGAATAAAGGAAACATAACATTTCCACATTTCAATCACAAGATATAAATACAACACATTGATATAATAAAAACACTTTCAAAACCATTTTCAATACAAAAATAAAATAAAATTAAAACTTGGTATTTATTTTTAATTTAAAAAAATTTATGGCTTGTAGAGGAATCCGAAACTCAAATAATGGTCACGGCAGCGGAAAATTTGTTGTCACCGAATACGTAAGAAAAAATATTCCTTTTGTCTTTTAATAAATACGATTCATATAAAAAAATCTTTTTCAATAAAAGTCAATGTCAAAGGGTTTTATACACTGTATAAAGGAAAGTTGTGTATAAAACCAAATATGCCTCAATGAAAGGAGATTGAGACGAAGTACCTTAAAAAGATCATTTTTTAAATAAAATAGATCTATTATGTGTATTCAGTATAATTATACATAAATAAAGTACACATACAAGATAAGACATAATAATATCATGACATAATTTGAAAGTATGAGATTAACCCAATGAACGGAATTTGGGTTAAGTAGTTCCCTTACCTCGGGACCTACTTGACTCGATCGTTATTTAATCTCCTGAATAATAAACTAGAGATTATTTATACTTTCTTAAGAACCTTTTTCAAGTTCATTATTCCTTTTATATCACTTATTTCTATTTTATGAACATTATTTAATTGTTTTAGTTAATAACGGTCGTTTTGTCGATCTATGGTACTTGAGTCAAAAATAAACTTCTTATAATTACAAGTTGTTCATTTGGTAAAATATTCATTATATCTAGAATTATATTCTTTATTTAGATATCATATATATAATATATATCCAGCATATACATTCATTTATAATATTACATAACATTTAGAGGTAAGAAATGAAATGCACCGTTCATGGAGATGGTATGTCGTACGTATGCATGAACGCTACTTTCATTTCTATTTTGTATTTAATGGAATTAAAACTAAATGATATATGTATATATATCGTAATTATAGTATAATATATATGGTACATAGGTCACATAAGTTCATTAATTTCATTCTTTATACATTCCATGTATTGCATGAACGAGTCACATCACTTGAGGGGGTGGTAGTCCACACTTCCTCAAATGATATTATCGCATTTTCACAACATGCAAAGCAAAAAAGGTATGTTTTAAATATAAAATACAGAAGCATAGAGAAGAAATAAATATAATATATATCATAAATAAATATAGTGTCGTCATAATGGCCACCATGAGAGGTGGTAGGAGAATATAGAACAATCATCGTTTTGTGAGGCAGTAATTCGTCATCCACGGAAATAGTATGTTCCTTAACTATTATATGGAGGTGTGTGTAAATTTATCTCGAATACATATCATAAAAACATCCTAGTATATTGAATATACTTTTATTGTTTAAAAATAAAGGAATAAAAAGATTTTAAAGGGTTGGAGATGCAAAATTATACAAAAGAACTTAAGAGAAGACATTACCTTAAAATCGGGTAACTCTTTTTTATTTGAGCCAAAGGCTTCCTTGGGAAGACTTCTGCCCAAAGTGAGGCTTCTAAGAGTAATAGAGGGAAGTTGAGAGAGTATTTGAGAAGAGGTTGTCTGATCCAAAAGGCTTGGAAGGTGTGAATAATGTGGTAGTGGTGGGGGCCTTTTATAAGAGGAGAGGAGGGGCACTCTTGGAAAGTCATTAAATGTTACATTATTATGAAGTGATTTTCGGATTTCAAAGGTCCCAAAATTATATATTTCAAAGATAAGGTGATAATGGTTTTAAATATACTCATCCAATAGGTTTTTTGCAAGTGTAACTCTTAGATTTTACATTATCTTTTCAATTTATTTAAATCGTTAATTAATGAGTTAATCGTTGCATCATCATGGTGTTATAAAACATTTAATTTATTTAATGTCTAAAAATTATAAAAAAATATCATTATGTAGGAAATATTTTTATCTTTCCCATGAATATTTATAGTCTAAAATCTAACTTATATAAACCCATTTAATAATTGTTTTAGTAAAACGACACTTGTTTGTGACAATTTTTTTTTTACTTTAAATAAAAAGTTATTAATGTCATTTTCTTACCAATGTGGCTCCATGGGGTCCCCAAGTTGACCCATGGATTGTTTTGGTCGGCCATGACTCACTAAATAAGGGTAAAACAAGTTTAAAGGTAATTTCATATTATTATAACAGTATATTTACCTTAAGTTACACTAATTACCGTTTATCACGATTAATAGAACTTAAAAGTTACTATTCACCAAAAATTATTTTAATCCCATTGAACCAAATTTTACTTCCTAATGATAATGATGTATGTTGGATTTTTTAAATTCAAATCACAGAGGTGGTAAAATTTCATTTAAACGAAAAATTAGTTTTTTAACTACCACTTAGTAGTTTCACTATTCATCAAAAATTGAAGTTTCTCATAACAATACCAAAAATCCACCCTAAGCTATAATTGATATTCTGTATTCAAAAAACGATGTATATTTTACCAAATTCCAAACATAAAGGTTGCATTAATTAATTTAATAATCAATTCCTGCTGTCACAACAAATAGCGTGTTTTTAAGAAACAATATATATCAAAAGATTCACAATTGTTTATGTCCAATTTCAAAGTGAAATTAATTATAATGTCCACCATTAGATAGAACGTTAAAATTATATTATAATTATACTTTAAAACCACTCAATAGTATAATTTATCATTATAAATTATTTTGATTAAAAATATTGTTTTTAAGTATTTTTCACTATTCATCAAAAATTGGAAGTTCTCGGAAAAATACCAAAAATTCAACATAGGCTAATTTCGATATTCCAAATCCAAAAAATAAGTCCATTCTAAAATATAAAATTTATATAATTTCAAAAGGTGGATATTACTATTCATAATGGCTACTTTGATTGGTCACGGTGTGTTAGAATCTCGAACTTGCATACAATACAAGCTATTGCATTATTGAAAGAGAAGCGTATCGTGAAAGCATGGGGTGTTACATTCTCCCCTCCTTCAATAAATTACGTACTTGCAATTTGAAAATGTTCTTCGAAAATAAAAGGTTGAAAGTAGAAAATACCTTTGTCGAAAACCCACATCAGAAATAAGGTTAATAAAAATATAAATTTAAAAGAAGGATAGAGATGTACAAAGGTCACCCGAGATAGCCCATACTAGGATTATATGAAAACATGGATATGGAGGAGAAACAAACCTTCAAGGTCTGGTAGAGAGTTATAGAAAATAGGATTAAGAGAAAGTTAACTATAGGAAAATCACAAACTTGTGATTGGTTAAGTGATCATTGATTTCGCAGTAGGAAAAGTTAATCAACAACGTTTTTGTTTTAAGTTACCTTTCATACAGTTGAGGAATTTATTTAGAAGATTTACTAAGGACGTAATGAAATATACATACTTGTCATGTAGAATTTCATTCTTTAATAAAATTTTACCACAAACCCATCATTCACCCAAAAAGGTAATAGAACTCAAAAATATTATATTTATTCTAATCTAACAAGGTTCCAAATGTTAACACATACCATTTAGATTTGGAAATCTATTTTTTAATAACCAAGGACTTCCTGTAGGCTAGTGGTAGGTAATAAAGGCTGGCAGCACTATGGTTGTGGGTTTGATTCCTACAGCTTTGTCTGATGCGACGGGTTATCCCCCGACCTGCAGGTTGTCCTTTTCCTAATAATATTCCAAAAATAATCTTCAGAAATGCTTTAACCTTAAACAATACTATCCAAAGTTCATCTTTATCCATTCCAACCTTTATAGTTATCCAAAAAAGGTCTCTAAATTCCAAAATCAATTGTAACATCAGATTCCCCAAACAAGGTCAAGTTTCTCTTATTGTCACATACTAAAAATATGATTACCTTCATCATATTAAAACCTTAATGAAAACAACAAGGACTGTAGTACAATCCTTATATATATCAAATTATTATTATAACCAGAATATAATCCTTGAGTGCAAAAGCACCAATGCATTAATTATTCCACTTCAAATGTAGTAACAACATAAGATTGGCTTTGATCCCTTGGCATTTTCTAAGGTAAGTTTCCATGATTCTTAGGACATTCATTTGCATAATGCCCCATTTCTCTACAATTGTAGAATTCAACATTGATAGCCTATTTCTTTCCCTTACAATCATAAGCCTGGTGACCTTTTTCTCCACATTTGTAACAAACTCCCATTCCCTTTAGGCAAGTATGGGGCGATTCTTCCCACAATTATCACATAATAGAAAATACATCTTTCCCTTTTCCCCTTTATTTGTCTCTTGTTCCACCATTCTCTTCTTCTCTTTCTTTACTTTGTTGTCATATGACTTAGAGAATTCCTTTTTTGTCTTGATAGCACATCAGAGAATGTCTTCATACGACAAGAAGGATTGTGACACTAATTCTCAACGAAGAAATGGATTTAACCCATCAATTAAATGATCAATATTACTTCTTGGATTACGTATATAATCTCCGGCATACCTTGATAACCTTGTAAAGTTAGCCTCATACTTTGCGATATTCTCATCCTCATTTTTTCTTAGACTCAGAAATTTCCATTCCATGTCTGCTCGATGGTCCTAAGGAAAGTATTTTTCTAAGAAAAGATCTTTGAACTCCCTTTATTCTATATTAGATACTTCTTCATCTTAATTCATTTTTTTAATCAATTACCACCATTGATCAGCATCTCCAGTGAGGTGGTAAATTTCCATGATAACTTTTTCCATTTCATTACTCCCCAAGGCATCGAATATTTTCTCTAAATAACATATCCATTTCACAACTACTAATGGATTTGTTCACCCATTGAATGTTGGTAGTTTCTGCCTCATGAAGTGATCTAACATTGATCCTCCATGCTTCGGACCAGGGTGCTCTATATGAGTAAGGTTATTATTCATAACCTTAGTGAGTTGTCCCAGTATGGTGATAAGCTGATTAGCACCAGTTGTATCACCAACTCCATTATAATTATCTTGAGGAGGAGGGAAATCCCTACATGGAGTGCATGCATTGATATGGTTTCCATTCTTTCCACTAGGCACCATTTCTAAATAATGGAATAAACTAGATCAGTTTATGAATCGAAATACATAATTCCATACTTATAAAACACTTAACATAAATTGAATATTTATGGATATAATTCATAATCATAAAAAGAAATGTTTTCTTTGAGGACGTATATACTCATAAACCCTTCATAATGGTTTGTAAGGAAAATGAGAATTATCCTAAGCATATCCCCTGGGAGTGTCGTAACCAAGAGTGCAGAAAGGCCCGTTGTCGTGCACCCGTTCTCGTTCGAGTATAGCTCAAAGCGGTGTTTTCGGGTTTTACCCCTAGGTACATCTGTGCCAGAGCTGCCTCTATCTGCTCGTATCTAGATAGGGATGTATTGCTCATAAAACAAACAAAATATCTATAATACAAAAATTCTAGAAAGCTCTTCTATACAAATCCTCAAAGTCTATCTTAAGGCTATGTGCTCTAATCAGAGTTTCTCTAAATCTAGCTTCCTAGGTTAGTACTAAACTGCCTCTGATACCAACTGTAACGCCTCGACCCTAGTTACCCAGAGTCGGTGCGTTATTACGTAACATTGGCATGATCACAAAAGATCAAGTCTCGAAAGACCGATTAGTTTAGTAGCCTTGTAAACACTAGATATATTCATTAATGTTAAATTACATCATAAAGTGAAAAATTACAATAACATAGTCTCTATAGTCCAAACTTATATCCCCTTCAGACTATCCCTATAGGTCAGTCATAAAATATTTCTTCACATCCTGGGATAATAAAACATAGAAAGGGCTGAGTTCAGATTCTTAGTAAGGATAACAATACAACAGACTCTTTCATAACTAAACATAAACATTTAAGGCAATGTATAACTAAAACAAAAGCCTTTTAAACTTGAGCTTCAACATAATATGGAAAAAATAAAATGAAATAATGCCATTTAATTATTGACAAAGATATTCTACTAGTCGAATAATCACATGCAATATCAATAACCACTTTCATAATGATGGATTTCATAATGCCAGAGTAGCATAACCACAGATCCAAGGCCTCGTGCCAAGACTAAAAATAATATTTTTTCAAGGCCTCGTGCCAAGACACTAGTTTGTCACATGAGACCTACCGATGCATCAAGGAGCTATAGCAGGCTCCACCCGTCACTTATTAAGTCCAATGCATTCCTCATATGAATTGGTTTAAACATATCATAAACCATAACATAATCATATCACATAAAACATACATAAAGGAAACATAAAATTTCCACATTTCAATCACAATATATCAATACAAAACATTGATATAATAAAAACACTTTCAAAATCATTTTCAATACCAAAATATAAAAAAATTAAATCTTGTTATTTATTTTTCATTTAAAAAAAGTTATGACTTGTAGAGGAAGCCGAAACTCAAATAATGGTCACATTAGAGGAGAAGTTGTTGTTGCCGCATACATAAGAAAAAACATTCCTTTTTTCGTTTAGTAAATACACTTCATATAAAATGATTCATTTTAAATAAAAGTAAAAGTCAAATGGTTTTATGCACCGTATAAAGGAAAGTTGTGTATAAAACCAAATATGCCTAAATGAAAAGAGATTGAGACAAAGTCCCTTACAAAGATCATTTTTTAAATAAAATAGATATATTATGTGTATTCACTATAAGTACACATAATGAAAGTACAAATACAAGATAGGATATAATAATATCATGACGTAATTTGAACTAAGTGATTAACCCAATGAACGGAAATTGGGTTAAGAAGTTCCCTTACCTAGTGTCCGACTTGACTTGATCGTTCTTTAATTTCCTGAATAATAAACTAGAGTTAATTTATAATTTCTTAAGAACCGTTTTCATGTTAATTATTCCTTTTTATCACTTATTACCATGTTATGAACATTATGTAATTATTTAAGTTAATAATGGTCATTTTGTCGATCTTTGGTACTTGAGTCAAAAATAAACTTCTTATAATTACATGTTGTTCATGTGGTAAAATATCCATTATATCCCGAATTATATTCATGATGTACATATCATATATATAATATATATCTAGCATATAAATTCATTTATAATATTACATAACATTTAGAGGTAAGAAATGAAATGCACCATTCATGGAGACGGTAAGCCGTACGTACGCATGAACGCTACTTTCATTTCTATTTCGTATTTAATGGAATTAAACCTAAATGAGAGATATATATATATTATAATTATAGTATAATATATATGTTATATAGTTCACATGTGTTCATTAATTTCATTCTTTATACATTCCATGTATTGCATGAACGAGTCACATCACTTGAGGGGGCGGTAGTCCACACTATCTCAAATGATATTATTGCATTTTCACAACATGCAAAGCATAAAAGTATGTTTTAAATGTAAAATATAGAAGCATAGAGAGGAAATAAATATAATATATATCATAAATAAATATAGTGTCATCATAATGGCCACCATGAGGGGTGGTAGGAGAAGATAGAACAATCATCGTTTCGTGAGGCAGTAATTCTCCATCCACAGAAACAATATGTTCCTTAACCATTAAACGGAGGTGTGTGTAACTGTAGCTCGAATACTAATCATAACAAAATCCTAGTATATTTAAGATACTGGTGTTGTTACAAAATAATGAAAATAAAAGGAGTTGAAGGGGTTGGAGAAGCAAAATAATACAAAAGAACATAAGAGAAGACACTATGGCAAAATCACGATTTAGCTGCGGTTTTTTTCGTTTCGCGGCGGTTTAAACCACGGCCAAATAGATTGGCAGTGGTTTTGAAAAACCGCCGCGAAATCGTGCATTGGGAAACTATTCGCGGCGGTTTTTTAATTTTTTTTAATTTTTTTTAATTTTTTTTAATTTTTTAATTTTTTATTTTTTATATTTTTTTAATTTTTTTAATTTTTTTTTATTTTTTTATTTTATTTATTCTATTTTCTATATTTATTTCGTATTTATTTTATTTATTTCATATTTATTTTATTTATTTCGTATTACTTTATTTACTTTATTTATCCATGCATGCCCATGCCCATGCCCATGCCCATGCACATGCCCTTGCACATGCCCATTCAATATAAAGAAATACTGTGTTTGGTGAGATTTGAACTCCTAACCTCTTGCATATTTTCAAAAGACATTACCACTCCAGCAAGCTCGTCATGTGGTAAATAAATAGAATTTAATATACTTATATATATTAATTGAAAAAACAAATAATACATAAATAATAGATATAAACTCAATAATAATAAATAATAAATAATGAATAATAAATAATAACTAATAATTAATAAATAATAAATAAATATAACTAATAAATAAATATAAATATAAATAATTAATAATTAATAATTAATAAATATAAATAATAAATAATAAATAAATATAAATAATAAATAAATATAAATAATTAATAATAAATGATAAATAATAAATAATAAATAATAAATAATAAATAATAAATAATTAATAATACATAATACATTATAGATAATAAATAATAATTAATAAATAATAAATAACAAATAAATATAAATAATAAATAATAAATAATAAATAATAAATAATAAATAAATATAAATAATAAATATTAAATATTAAATATTAAATAATAAATAGTAAATAATAAATAATAAATAATAAATAAATATACATAATAAATAATAAATAAATATAAATAATAAATAAATATAAATATAAATATAAATATAAATAATAAATAATAAATAATAAATAATAAATAAATATAAATATAAATAATAAATAATAAATAATAAATAATAAATAAATATAAATAATAAATAATAAATAATAAATAATAAATAATAAATAATAAATAATAAATAATAAATAATAAATATAAAATATAAAATAATAAATAATAAATAAATATAAATAATAAATAATAAGTAAATGTAAATAATAAATAATAAATAAATATAAATAATAAATAGTAAATATTAAATAAATATAAATAATAAATAATAAATAATAAATAAATATAAATAATAAATAAATAAATATAAATAATAAATAATAAGTAATAAATAATATATAAATAATTAATATTTAATATTTAATAATTAATAAATATAAATAATAAATAATAAATAAATATAAATAATAATAAATAATAAATAATAAATAATAAATAATAAATATAAATAATTAATAATAAATAAATATATATAATAAATATAAATAATAAATAATAAATAATAAATAATTAGTAACAAATATTAATAATAATAATAATATATTATTATTAATAATAATATATTATTATTAGTACTAATAAATAATTAATAATAAATAACAAATAACAAATAATAAATAATAAAAATAAGTAAATGTAAATACTAAATAAATAATAAATAATAAAGGCAACACATTAAAAAGTATGAAAAGATGTGGTAAGGGATGAAAATCATGAAAACGCATGAAAACGGATGGAGAAGCATATCAAGAATGAGGCATTCGAAAGAATGAGAACGCATGAGAACGCATAAAAACTCATGACAACTTTGGAAAACCCCTTAATAATTCATCATAATCATCATAATAACCCACAAAAAGCCATTGATAAAGATAACAAGTCATGGAAACCCAAATAAATAGTAATAAATGGAGAAACCGTTAAAACCTGTCAAAACAGTCATAAAGAGACAAAAACATTGGAATCACATTAACGAAGATAACTTATGATCCGAGAGTCCGTTTTAGATCCATGACCAGTCAAATCAAAGATCCTGAAACGATCTTCGTCCTGATAGGTTAAAGAATCAGAATGGACAGGCGGATCAGAAGTTATGACCATTTAAAAAAAGTTGACGGGGAACAGGTGCTAGAAACGAGGCATCGAAAAACATAACAAACCCGATACCCACTAAAAAGGCCATAACATATGATCCAAGAGTGCATGTGGGCGTCGCGACCAGTAAAACTGAAGCTCATGGAACGAGCTATGATCTAGCAGGTGGAGGTGTCTGAACTGAAACACGGATCGAAAGTTAGGTCTGTTTGAAGAAAAGCTCGACATGATACCGGTGACGGAAATGGGGGTTTAGAGTCCTTCAGTGGTGTTTTTGGGGTCGAAAAACATGACAGAAGCTTACTTGTGTCAGTACGTTGTGTAGCTCTCTTCGCTGGCTTCGATCTGATATGTGGTAGAGCCCAAACGGACACCTGGAGCGAAGGTTATGGCCGTTTGATGTTTGAGAACTTTTTTCAACATTCTTATAAAACTAATATCTTTTCCACCTTATATCGTCTCACGGTTTTGATTATATGTGCCTCTAGATATCTTCATTAGCTTCGATTTTACTGGTCGTGGCGCTCCAACGGACACCCCGATCAAAAGTTATGGTCATTTTAGTGATTCCAGGGTTTCTCTTGTTTTTTTATTTTTTCCTTTCATTTCGCGGCGGTTTTACCGAAACCGCCGCTATTTCACGGTGATTTTTTAGAAAACCGCCGCTAATCCTTGAAAAAAATTTAAAAAAATATATATATATGGTATTTCGCGGCGGTTTTTAAACCGCCGCGAAACGGCGGCACGAAACGCGTTTAGCGGTGGTTTTTTAAACCACCGCGAAAAAACCACCGCTAAACGGCCATTTTCTTGTAGTGAGACATTACCTTATAATCGGGTAACTCTTTTTGATTTGAGCCAAAGGCTTCCTTGGGAAGTCTTCTGCCAAAACTGAGGATTCTAGGAGTAAGAGAGGGAAGTTGATAGAGTATTTGGGCAGAGGTTGGCTGATAAAAATGGATTGGAAGGTGTGAATAAGGTGGTAGTGGTGGGGGCCTTTTATAAGAGGATAGGAGGGGCACTCTTGGAAAGTCATGAAATGTTACATTATTATGAAATTCCTTTCGGATTTCAAAGGTCCCACAATTATATATTTCTAGGATAAGGTGATACGGGTTATATATGTACTCATCCAATAGGTTTTTGACAAGTGTAAGGCTTATATTTTACATTATCTTTTCAATTTATTTAAATCGTTAATTAATGAGGTTATCATTGCATTATCATAGTGTTATAAGACATTTAGTTTATTTAATGTCTAAAAATTATAAAAAAATACCATGATGTAGGAAATCCTTTTAGCTTTCCAATGAATATTTAGATTAGAAAAGTTAACTTAAATAACCCCATTTAATAATTGTTTTAGTAAAACAACACATGTTTGTGACAATTTTATTTTTAATTTAAATAAAAAGTTATTAACCCTCTAATGGTTTGGATAATTATGATATATCAAATGTGACCCCAAAATATTCTATAATGGATGATGATTATTACCAGATAAACTCTATGTAAATGTTCAAGCCAAATCTACAATCAAACGAAGATGTAAACTATGAGTTTCAACAATATTTTTTAGTACATCCATAAAAAGTTTCTAAGAATATCAACAATAATAGATATGTTATAAAAATAATCTAATATAGATTAGTGAAATTTATTCCCCTAAAAACTCTCTAAATAATTATATTTAATAAAAGATATTGAAACCCTTATTGAATATATATATATATACATATATTCTGAAGATTTAAACATGGAGACGATAGTATATTAGATTCATATAATGATGAAATAATTTTAATAAGATTATGAAGAATCATACTCCAATATATTATGATATAATAAATATATATATAATATTGAGTTAGAGTGTGAAAAATTAATGTTTAAGAATATCAAGTATCTTTAAGACTATGCATACAAATCTGATAAAATCAGTGTACTATCAACACACCTCTTCCAAATATTTTTCAATCTGCCATAAACTTTTAGTCGAGCAATGGATAAATTCCATGAGACTTCTGTTTGTTTTTTCACTTTAATTTTAGTTATGTTTTCATTTCGTAGGGAAATTTTTTATGATATAATTTATTTTAATACAAATACATTACCATTAATATATGTTTTTTAGAATATGGAATATAATATGATAAAATCCAATGGTAATATATGTATTACCAGGTTACACCTAATTGATCATCATCTTGTTATGTTTTAGTGATATTCTGAGATAAATATTATGAAGATAAATTATATGGAGATATAATAGATCACTCCTAAGATATATGTTGGATAACATGTGGCTAGATTGATCAACTTCGAATTTACCAAATGAAATTTCATTTATATTTCATTAGTGTTATATAAGTGATCATTATCAATGTATCCTTTTGTTTAAGGTTTTAAAATAGGTTCCTTATTTGTGAGGTTTCTCACTTCGACACCTAACTAGACTGATTTTAGAATTTGTCTCTATTGTAGGTAAATTTGTATGGAACTAATATAGTGAAGGGGTTTAATTAACTAATATATGGTTGGACTTCTCGACTGTTAGTTAAGAAATAACAGTCCTCAATTGAGTTTTGACTAACACTACTAGAAAATCAGGTATTTGCGACAGGATCCCGTCGCAAATAGCCCGTTGTTGAAAACGCCGTCGCAACTAAACTTATTTGCGACGGGACCGTCGCTAAAGCCTTTTTTTGCGACGGGCATTCTCCCCATTGCAAATAGTATTCCGTATTTTTGTAAAAAACTTTTTAAACAGTTATTGCGATGGGCCCGTCGCAAATACCTTTTGCGACGGTTCCGTCGCAAAAACTCTTTTTTAAAAAAATAAAAAAAATTAATAATACTAGTATTTGCGACGGGAACCGGGACCCGTCGCAAATACTATTCATGATATTTGCGACGGGACCCGTCGCAAATACTCTTTTAAAAAAAAAATGTTAATAATACTAGTATTTGCGACGGGCATAGTATCCCGTCGAAAATACTATAAAAAAAATAAAAATAATAATTTATTAATAATTTATTTTAATTAATATAATAATAGAATTATAATTTACAAATGAAAATAATAAATTATTTTAATTACTATAATAATAGTAGAATTATAATTCAAAAATAAAAATAATAGAATATTAATAAATAATTTAATTAATATAATAATATTATAATTATAATTCATAAATAAAAAAAATATTAATAAGTTATTTTAATTAATATAAAAATAATAGAATTATTTTACATTCAAATATTAAAATAATTCAAGTATTACAAAAAAATTATTAAATTATAATATTATAAAATTTTAATATATATATAAAATTTTATTATATAAATAAAATTTTATTATATAAATAAAATTTTAATATATATATAAAATTTAATATTATAAAATATAAATATTATTATTATTCATATTAATATTGTTATTTAAAAATATAATATTATTAATATTTTATAATGAGACAGAAACTACGAATAGAAAAAAAAATATTTTGATTTCACAAATTTTATAACAGAAATACAAACTCTAATCTGTAGGAGGGGGGGGGAGGGGGGGGAGGTGGGGGATCTGCAGATGGTGGTGGAGGAAACTCCATCCCTAAAGCATGAGTGAGTCGGCGCATGTACTCCATCTGCTCTTGATGCTGCTGCTGCCACCGACTCATCTGCTCCTCGTACAGCTGCTGCTGGCGTCGACGCTCCTCCTCATGCTGCTGACGCATCTGCTCCTGCTCCTGTCGGAGACTCTCTATCTGTGCAGTCTGAGATCGCAACTGCTCCTCATACTGTGTAGAAGAAGATGCAGGAGCTCCTCTCGAGCTGGACGCCGACATCGCAGCACTGCCATAATAATCTCCGGGAGTCAGTCGAGAGCCGATACCAACTACCCGGCCCTTCTCGAAGGCATACTGGGTGGCCTGCATCCATGCCGCCTCATCAAACTGACGGGCAGTGGTCTGATCTGATGCCTCGGCCTGACTCTCAGGCCGGGCCTGTGCCGCTGCAGCCTCATATGACTCCTATCGTTGCAATTTAAAATTAAAATTGTGAATATATTATATGCAGTTAATTTTTAAACTTGAAAACAAATAATACTGACCACGATGTGATGCTGACGATCACCTCTGAGCTCCCCAGTAGCAGGATCACTATACATCCTCCGATATACGTCGTACTCTGTAATATCGGGGTGCTCGACAGCCTATAAGAATAAAAAATAAACTGTTAATATTTATAGTTATATAAAATATTTATAAATAATGTACGTACCAGATGCTATCTATGAGTACTGAAAGAACGACTCCCAGCTCGATGAGTCACCTCCTGCCTCCCCCGATTCTGCCTCCCCACCGATGATCTCCTCTGAAAGGCACCACTCAACCAGTGCGCACATAATCCATCCCATACATGGGATGAAATGTACTCTGGTCGGTGTGCTCTACATGACTCATCAAAATCTGACACTCCTGCTTTCTTCATCGCAGCTTTTCTTAAATTGTGCAAAAACTGACGAAGGCGATCACGCATGGCCACCTCCCATGCCTCGTGGATGGCGTCACGCATGGTATCCTCGATCGGATACCATAAACCCTACAAATAAATCAAAATATCAAGTTAGAAATGAAATAATTTTCAAAATAAAAATTATCAATATAGTAAACTATACATTGAATGAGTTGCTAAATGATAAAGAATTTATGTTACCAGTTTTTGAAACCACTGAGCGAAATTTTTCAGTCGACGTTCTTCGAGAGCAGCTGCTGTAATTTGTGGAATTTGTTTCTTGATATGATTATCATACAACCTATAAAAACCAAAGTTATTTACTGTAACATAAATGATAGAATAAGTGATATAAACACTTACAGTACAACTGATGTCATCTCTTCACAGTTGAGCAGAACATACGTATGAGCTCTATGATGTTCATCATCTGAAATCCAGCGTTCAGAAACTCCACCAAAACCAAGCTCTGACTGGTTGAAAACAGATAATTGATTGTCGATTTCATCAATATTCCTCTCATTCCATCCCATTCGGTTGTGTTTTGAAGGATACTCAGATTCAAAATAATGGGAGCAGAAAAAAGATATTTCCTCTTGAAAATAAGCTTCTGCAATAGATCCTTCAACAGATGCTTTGTTGCGTACTTTTCTTTTCAATTTTTGC
The DNA here is from genome assembly GCA_963277665.1 of Viscum album. Taxonomy (NCBI): domain Eukaryota; kingdom Viridiplantae; phylum Streptophyta; class Magnoliopsida; order Santalales; family Viscaceae; genus Viscum; species Viscum album. The sequence goes on from OY728147.1 coordinate 1,828,510,275, forward strand.
ATGCATCTTTCAAATGGGTACATCCATCGAAACTGTACCGGACCTCCACATTTGGCTTCATATGGAAAATGTAACATCAAATGTTCCATTGAGTCGAAGAAAGACGGCGGAAATATTTTTTCCAGTTTACATATAATTACAACAACATGTTTTTCAAGTTTGCCTAGAGCATCATAATCTGCCGTAGCCGCACAAATTTCCCGAAAAAAATGAGACATGTCTGTTATGGAATCCCAAATCACAGAATTCAACAGACCTCTTAATCCAATGGGTAGAAGTCTCTCCATTATAACATGACAATCATGACTTTTCAATCCAGTAATATGACCATTCTTTACACATCTACCCAAATTGGAAGCACAACCATCTGGAAGTCTCAAATCTACAATCCACTGACAAAATAATAAATGGTTTTCTTTAGACAGTGTATAAGCTGCTTTTGGTTTCAGTAACCTTTCTGTTCTAACATTCTCAAATAGTTCCAATTCTGGACGCCTGCAAATTTGGGCAAGATCTAAACGTGCATTTACATTGTCTTTGCTCTTTCCTGGCGTATCCAAAACTGTATGAAACAAATTATCAAAACAGTTCTTCTCAATATGCATGACATCTAACATGTGTCGGACCAACAAATCCGACCAATATGGCAAATCCCAAAATATGCTACGTTTAATCCAATTGTGTTCTTTCCCAAAACCAGAAATTTTCTGTTGGTTTATTGTGGGACCAAAAGTGATGGGAGGTAATGAAAATACAACCGATTTTAACTCCGAACCTGATAGCATTTTTGGAGGTCCATCCCTTTCAGCTGTTCCTTTTCTAAAATGAGACCTGTTTCTGCGAAAAGGATGATCAGCTGGAAAAAATCTTCGATGACAGTCAAAATAACAAGGTTTCTTTCCATGAATGAGCATAAATGCTTTGTTCTCTCCCATACAGTAAGGACATGATTTCTGCCATGTGTACTCCATCCAGATAACATCCCATAAGCCGGGAAGTCACTTATTTTCCACATCAATGCTGCTCTCAGTATGAAATTCTGTTTCGTTGCAACATCATATGTACTGACACCAGTACTCCACAATAAATTTAATTCATCAATCAATGGCTTCAAATAAAGATCAATATTTTTCTTCGGATGTCCTGGAATTAGTAAAGTCAAAAAGATATATGGCTCCTTCATCAACATCCATGGAGGTAAATTATACGGAGTTCAAAAAACAGGCCAACATGAATATTGACTACCATAAGATCCAAACGGACAGAAACCATCAGTGGAAAGGCCCAGTCGAACATTTCTAGCTTCTAAAGCAAATGATGGATGCACTCTATCAAAATGTTTCCATGAATCACCATCGGCTGGATGATTCAAGCTTTTATCGGTTGAAATATTCTCTTTATGCCATGACATCATTGTCGCTGTATTCTTAGACATGAATAAACGCTGAAGTCTGGATGTAAGCGGAAAATATCTCAACTGTTTTATAGGAATCAAACCATACTTCCCGTGTTGTCCTTCTTTATATCTCAGTTGCCCACATGTGGGACAACTATCCAACGACTCATTTTCCCCTGAATATAAAATACAGTCATTTGAACATGCATGAATCTTCTGACAAGTAAGTCCCAAATTTCGAACCAACCTCTTACTTTCATAGTAATTTGCAGGTAAAACATTTCCTTCGGGTAACAGTGTTTTCAGCAATGAAAATATCTGGTCAAAACATGTGTTTGACATTCCGTTATCTGATTTGATAGCCATAAATTTTGCAACTGCTTCTAATTTGCTCATCTTGCAGCCAGGATATAATGCATCCTCAGCAGACTTCAACAACTCATAAAATTCAGATGGTCCCAACTCAGGATTTGAAGCTATATCAGTCGGAGTTTCTGTATGTTGAACAGATGAACCTGCAACATCATGTACTAAATCTTGAAACCGGGATGGATCTGGAATCAAGTTGGTATCACCTGCTCTGGAACTGCGTTCACCATGTTGATACCAAAAAACATAATCTGCTTGAAAACCAAAACGCAAGAGATGTTCCCCCACTTTGTCAAACGTGTCAAACGTTCTCAATGCACATTTTCTACAAGGGCATTTTATCTTTCCTTCTGAAACAAATTCTGAATTTGATGCCGCAAATGATAAAAAAATCTCCACACCCTCTATATATACTGGATTTAAACCAGAACCATTTGGATTTCTACGTTGATTTATCCATATGCGGTCATCTAATAATGACTGTTGACGACCTCGTTGTTCCATATTTTTCTATAAAATATAAAAGCATTACTCGTTTTGAATAATTTGTTAGAAAAAACACTCAAGCAAGGATTGAATATATTGAGAATAAAGCAAAACCTGTTACAAATATTGATAATTTTAATATTATATTGATTTTTTATTTTTTTTTAATAATACTAATATAATTTTTTTTATAAATATTAATTATATAATAATAACATCATTACATTATTAGTATATTTTATTATTAATATTAAAATAATATAATTTTTTATATTATATACAATTCTCCTTTCATCTGTGTGTTTCACATTCTGTCTCCACATGTAATAAGGTAATTATTCCTAATTATTCCTAATTATTCCTAATTATTACAATCTATTACAATTTATTACTAATTGTTACTAATTATTCCTAATTATTCCTAATTATTACAATTTATTGCTAATTATTACTATTTATTACTAATTTAGCAATACTTAGCAATACTTAGCAAAAGAAAAACTGCTTGAATAATGAAAGGAAATTTGGTAATCATCGTTGTGGAGATGATTATAAATTTTCCCTTCATTATCCAAGCAGATTTCGTTTACTAATTATTAGTAATAAAAAAAATATTATCAATATTTACGAAAAAACAATATTAATATTATTAAAATAATAACAAAAATTAAAAAATATTAAAATTATCAATATTCATAACAGACTTTGTTCTATTATTAACATGTTCAAATCTTAAAGGGTCGCCAATTGTCAGGTCATACGCAATAAAAAATTTGTGTCAGCCATGTCTAATGTAAACTCTATAATTGTCCTTGCATGGTTGATCACTTCGCAAGTAATGTTGCAATCAGACAAACCAAGTCATTCCCTTCTTATCTATAAGAATTATCTCACATGAACCTTTACATAGATCATTCTTCCTTAAAAATTTGAGGGGATATCATTATTTTTCCCTTAAATTTTCAAGGAAGAATGGTCTATGTAAAGGTTCATGTGAGATGATTCTTATAGATAAGAAGGGAATGACTTGGTTTGTCTGATTGCAACATTACTTTTGAGGTGATCGACCATGCAAGGACAATTATAGAGTTTACATTGGACATGGCTGACACAAACTTTTTATTGCGCATGACCTGACAATTAGCGACCCTTTAACATTTGAACATGTTAAGAATAGAGCAAAATCTGTTGTGAATATTGATAATTTTAATATTTTATAAATTTTTATTATTTTAATAATATTAATATTTTTTTCATAAATATTGATAATATAATTTTTTTTGCTAAGTATTCTTGAGTATTCCTGAGTATTCCTGAGTATTCATGATTATTCATGAGTATTCGTGAGTATTCATGAGTATTCGTGACTATTCGTGAGTATTCGTGAGTATTCCTAATTATTACTAATTATTCCTAATTATTCCTAATTATTCCTAATTATTTGCAATTATTGGTAATTATTGGCAATTATTGGTCATTATTACTAATTATTACAAATTATTGGTAATTATTACTAATTATTGGTAATTATTACTAATTATTGGTAATTATTACTAATTATTCCTAATTATTACTAATTATTCGTAATTATTACTAATTATTCCTAATTATTACTAATTATTACTAATTATTCCTAATTATTACAAATTATTGGTAATTATTACAAATTATTACTAATTATTGCTAATTATTGGTAATTATTCCAAATTATTGGTAATTATTCCAAATTATAGGTAATTATTCCTAATTATAGGTAATTATTCCTAATTATTGGTAATTATTCCTAATTATTGCTAATTATTCCTAATTATTGCTAATTATTACTAATTATTGCTAATTATTGCTAATTATTGGTAATTATTGCTAATTATTGGTAATTATTGATAATTATTCCTAATTATTACTAATTATTGCTAATTATTGATAATTATTCCTAATTATTACTAATTATTCCTAATTATTAGTAATTATTCCTAATTATTACTAATTATTCCTAATTATTCCTAATTATTCCTAATTATTCCTAATTATTCCTAATTATTCCTAATTATTACTAATTATTCCTAATTATTCCTAATTATTTGCAATTATTGGCAATTATTGGTAATTATTGGTAATTATTGGTAATTATTGGTAATTATTCCTAATTATTCCTAATTATTCCTAATTATTCCTAATTATTCCTAATTATTCCAAATTATTCCTAATTATTCCTAATTATTCCTAATTATTCCTAATTATTTGCAATTATTCCTAATTATTTTCAATTATTGATAATTATTACTAATTATTGGCAATTATTGGTAATTATTACTAATTATTACTAATTATTGGTAATTATTGGTAATTATTACTAATTATTACTAATTATTCCTAATTATTACAAATTATTGGTAATTATTACAAATTATTGGTAATTATTCCAAATTATTGGTAATTATTCCAAATTATTGCTAATTATTACTAATTATTGCTAATTATTGGTAATTATTGGTAATTATTGCTAATTATTGGTAATTATTGGTAATTATTGATAATTATTGATAATTATTCCTAATTATTACTAATTATTGCTAATTATTGATAATTATTCCTAATTATTCCTAATTATTCCTAATTATTCCTAATTATTCCTAATTATTACTAATTATTCCTAATTATTCCTAATTATTCCTAATTATTCCTAATTATTCCTAATTATTCCTAATTATTCATAATTATTCCTAATTATTACTAATTATTCCTAATTATTCCTAATTATTTGCAATTATTGGCAATTATTGGTAATTATTGGTAATTATTGGTAATTATTCCTAATTATTCCTAATTATTACTAATTATTCCTAATTATTCCTAATTATTCCTAATTATTCCTAATTATTCCTAATTATTTGCAATTATTCCTAATTATTTGCAATTATTGATAATTATTACTAATTATTGGCAATTATTGGTAATTATTACTAATTATTACTAATTATTGGTAATTATTGGTAATTATTGGTAATTATTACTAATTATTACTAATTATTCCTAATTATTACAAATTATTGGTAATTATTACAAATTATTGGTAATTATTCCAAATTATTGGTTATTATTCCAAATTATTGGTAATTATTCCAAATTATTGGTAATTATTCCAAATTATTGGTAATTATTCCAAATTATAGGTAATTATTCCTAATTATTGGTAATTATTCCTAATTATTGCTAATTATTCCTAATTATTGCTAATTATTACTAATTATTGCTAATTATTGCAAATTATTCCTAATTATTACTAATTATTCCTAATTATTACTAATTATTACTAATTATTCCTAATTATACCTAATTATTCCTAATTATTCCTAATTATTCCTAATTATTCTTAATTATTTGCAATTATTGGCAATTATTGGCAATTATTACTAATTATTACTAATTATTGTTAATTATTGGTAATTATTCCAAATTATAGGTAATTATTACTATTTATTGTTAATTATTACTAATTATTACTATTTATTGTTAATTATTACTAATTATTACTAATTATTACTAATTATTCCTAATTATTACTAATTATTGGTAATTATTACTAATTATTACTAATTATTACTAATTATTACTAATTATTACTAATTATTAATATTTATTCTTAATTATTACAAATTATTACAAATTATTCCTAATTACCATTAAATATGAACAATACTAATAATTTAAATTTATTAAGTAAGAAAACAATATAAACATAATTAAATTACAACTAATCAAAAATAATTTAAATTAATACAAAATTAAAAATAAATATTAAATTAAAATGAACATAAATACCTTGAAAATTGATGAGCTCTGATCGTTCTTCAAAACTTTAATAACAGCTCCGAAGAAAAAAATTAAACTGAACAAAAACTCAAATTTAGAAATAGAAATTTTAGAGCAGAAGAAGGTGGAGAATGAGAATGATTTGAGAATAACGGATGGGGGTATTTATAGGTTAGATTATTAGAGACGGGTCCATTTGCGATGGGAATCCCGTCGCAAATAGTACTATTTGCGACGGGCACCGTCGCAAATACCTTCGCCCGCATTTATTACGGTCAACCGGTAAATAGTTATTTGCGACGGGACCCGTCGCAGATAACATACTATTTTCGACGGGAATACTTTCCCGTCGCAAATACCTTTTACCGCCGCCGGTTATTTGCGACGGGGAAAGGCATCCCCGTCACAAATAGTTTTCCCCGGATTTGGCGCCAAAGCCCGGGAAAACTATTTGCGACGGGATAGGCTTCCCCGTCGCAAATAGTTTTCCCGCGATATGGCGGCAAATCACGGGAAAACTATTTGCGACGGGGAAGCCTATCCCGTCGCAAAAGACTACTTATTTGCGACAGGTAAAGACCCCCGTCGCAAATAAGTTTTTAACGGGACTATTTGCGACGGGATTTATTCCCGTCGCAAATAACCCGTCGCAAATACCCATTTTTCCCGTAGTGTAAGGGTGTGTGTATGAATAAATTATTCTTTGTGATGTAACTGTGTAAGATTTAGTCATCTTGAAAATTGAGAAAAGGAGTTATGTTATAAAGGATTGACATTATCCACATATCATGATTAGTCAAAATGTCTTGTAGAAGGGAACTTATATAATGATATATCTAGTTGATTAGAACACATGAAAACACTTTGTAATTTTGGTATATTTGATATTTTTTGGAACCTCTCATAGTTTATGACAATGAATGAGATTCTAGATCATTTACAACTTTAAGAGGTGAAATTAGTTCCACACCTAATACAATGTTAATTTTTTTCCATTGTGACTATTTCATGTTTCATATTTTCATGTTTATCATAAACATAAATATAAATTCTCAATTACAAGTCTAAAATATGTAATAAAATAAATAATGTAGAATTATATTATAAAAATGAGTTCTATATATTATTAATACATAATCATGGTAAAATAAAAAACCCAAATGATATTGTGTAATATGCAAGGACCCGAACCTAGTTACCTAGAGTCGGTGAATTATTACGTAACATTGGCATGATCCCAAAAGATCATGTTTCGAAAGGCTGATTAGTTTAGTATCCTTGGAAACATTAGATACATTCATAAATGTTACATTACATCATAAAGTGAAAAATCAAAATAACATAGTCTCTATAGTCCAAAATTACATCCCCTTCAGACTATCCCTCTAGTTCAGTCATAAAATATTTCTTCACATCCTGGGAAAATAAAACATATAAAGGGGTGAGCTCAGATTCTCAGTAAGGATAACAATACAGCAGAAACTTTCATAAATAAACATTAACATTTAAAGCAATGTATAACTGAAACAAAATCCTTTTAAACATGAACATCAGCATAATATGGAAAAAATAAAATGAAATAATGCCATTTAATTATTCACAAGGATATTCTACTAGTCGAATAATCACATTCAATATCAATAACCTCTTTCATAATGATGGAATGCATAATGCTAGAATATCACAACCTCGCAACCAAGGCCTTGTACCAAGACTAAAAATAATATTTTTGCAAGGACTCGTACCAAGACACTAGTTTATCTAATGAGACCTGCCGATGCATCGAGGAGCTATAGCGGGCTCCACCCATCACTTATTAAGTCCAATTCATTCCTCATATGAATAGGTTTAAACATATCATAAACCATAACATAATAGTATCACATAAAACATAAACAAAGGAAACATAACATTTCCACATTTTAATCACAAGATATCAATACAACACATTGATATAATAAAAACACTTTCAAAACCATTCTCAATACCAAAATAAAATAAAATTAAAACTTGGTATTTATTTTTAATTTAAAAAAATTTATGGCTTGTAGAGGAAGCCAAAACTCAAATAATGGTCATGGCAGTAGAGAAGTTCTTTTCACCAAATACGTAAGAAAAAATGTTCCTTTTATCGTTTATTAAATACGCTTCATATAAAAATATTCATTTTGAGTAAAAGTCAATGTCAAAGGGTTTTATACACCGTATAATGGAAAGTTGTGTATAAAACCAAATATGCCTCAATAAAAGGAGATTGAGACGAAGTCCCTTAAAAAGATAATTTTTTAAATAAAATAGAACTATTATGTGTATTCACTATAAGTACACATAAATAAAGTACAAAACAAGATATGACATAATAATATCATGACAAAATTTGAAATTAGGAGATTAACCCAATGAACGGAAATTGGGTTAAGAAGTTCCCTTACATCGGGTCCGAATTGACTCGATCGTTCTTTAATGTCCTGAATAATAAACTAGAGTTAATTTCTACTTTCTTAAGAGACATTTTAAAGTTAATTATTCCTTTTATATCACTTATTACCATGTTATGAACATTAAGTAATTATTTAAGTTAATAACGGTCATTTTTTCGATATTTGGTACTTGATTCAAAAATAAACTTCTTATAATTACAAGTTGTTCATGTGGTAAAATAACCATTATATCCAGAATTATATTCATTATTTAGATATCATATATAAATAATATATCCAGAATATACATTCATTTATAATATTACATAACATTTATAGGTAAGAAATGAAATGCACCGTTCATGGAGACGGTAAGCCGTACGTATGCATGAACACTACTTTAATTTCTATTTCATATTTAATGGAATTAAAACTAAATGAGATATATATATATATATTATAATTATAGTATAATATATATGTTATATAGGTCACATAAGTTCATTAATTTCATTCTTTATACATTCCATGTATTGCATGAACGAGTCATATCCCTTGAGGGGGCGGTAGTCCACACTTCCTCAAATGATATTATCACATTTTCACAACATGCAAAGAAAAAATGTATGTTTTAAATTTAAAATACAGAAGCATATAGAGGAAATAAATATAATATATATCATAAATAAATATAGTGTCATCATAATTTCCACCAAGAGGGGTGGTAGGAGAAGATAGAACAATCATCGTTTCGTGAGGGAGTAATTCACCATCCACGGAAACAGTATGTTCCTTAACCTTTAGACGGAGGTGTGTGTAAATGTAGCTTGAGTAATTATCATAAAAACATACTAGTATATTTAAGATACTTTTATTGTTAAAAAATAAACGAATAAAAAGAGTTTAATGGGTTGGAGAAGGAAAATAATACAAAAGAACTGAAGAGAAGACATTACCTTAAAATCGGGTAACTCTTTTTGATTTGAGCCAAAGGCTTCCTTGGGAATACTTCTGCCCAAAGTGAGTCTTCTAGGAGTAATAGAGGAAAGTTGAAAGATTATTTGGGTAGAGTTTGGCCGAGCCAAATGGCTTGGAAGGTGTGAATAAGGTGGTAGTGGTGGGGGCCTTTTATAAGAGGAGAAGAGGGTCACTCTTGGAAAGTAATGAAATGTTACATTATTAAGAAGTGATTTTCGGATTTCAATGGTCGCAAAATTATATATTTCTAGGATAAGGTGATAAGGGTTTGAAATATACTCATCCAATATGTTTTTTACAAGTTTAACTCTTAGATTTTAAATTATCTTTTCAATTTATTTAAATCGTTAATTAATGAGGTAATCGTTGCATCATCATGGTGTTATAAAAAAATTAATTTATTTAATGTCTAAAAATAATAAAAAATATCCTGATGTAGGAAATATTTTTAGCTTTCCAATTAATATTTATAGTCTAAAATTTAACTTATATTACCCCATTTAATAATTTTTTTAGTAAAACAACACATGTTTGTGACAATTTTATTTTTTACTTTAAATAAAAAGTTATTAATGTCATTCTCTTACCCAAGTGGCTCCATGGAGTCCCCAAGTTGACCCATTGATTTTTTTGGTCTTCCATGACTCACTCAATAATGGTAGGAGAAGTTTAAAATCACAAGGGTGGTAAAATTTCATTTAAACAAAAAATTAGTTTTTTAACTACCACTTAGTGGTTTCACTATTCATCAAAAAATTGAAGTTTCTCATAAAAATACCAAAAATCCACCCTAAGATATAATTGATATTCTGAATTCAAAAATGATGTCTATTTTACCATATTCCAAACATATAAGTTTCATTAATTAATTTAATAATCAATTCCCACTGTCACAACAAATAGCGTGTTTTTAAGAAATAATATATATCAAAAGATTCACAAATGTTATTGTCCAATTTAAAAGTGAAATTAATTATAATGTACAACATTAGATAGAATGGTAAAATTATATTTTAATTATACTTTAAAACCACTCCATATTATAATTTATCATTATAAATTATTTTTATTAAAAATGTTGTTTTTAAGTATTTTTCACTATTCATCGAAAATTGGAAGTTCTCGGAAAAATACCAAAAATTCAACATAGGCTAATTTCGATATTCCAAATCCAAAAATTAAGTCCATTATAAAATATAAAATTTATATAATTTCAAAAGGTGGGTATTACTATTCATAACGGCTACTTTTATTGGTCGCGGTGTGTTCGAATCTCGAACTTGCGTACAATACAAGCTATTGCATTATTGAAAGAGAAGCGTATCGTGAAAGCTTGGGGTGTTACATTCTCCCCTCCTTCAATAAATTGCATCCTTGAAATTTGAAAATGTTCTTCGAAAATAGAAGGTTGAAAGTAGAAAAAATCTTTGAGGAAAACTCATATCAGAAATAAGGTTAATAAAAATATAAATTTAAAAGAAAGTTATAGAAGTACAAAGGTCACCCGAGATAGCACATACTAGGATTCTATGAAAACATGGATATGGAGGAAAAAAACAAACCATCAAGGTCTGATAGAGAGTTGTAGAAAACAGGATTAGGAGAAAGTTAACTATAGGAAAATCACAAACTTGTGATTGGATAAACGATCATTGATTCCGTAGTAGGAAAAGTTAATCAAAAAAGATTTTGTTTTAAGTTACCTTTCATACAGTTGAGGAATTTATTTAGAAGATTTACTAAGAACATAATGAAATATACATACTTGTCATGTAGACTTTCATTCTTTAATAAATTTTTACCGCAAACCCATCTTTCACTCAAAAAGGTAATCGAACTCAAAAATATTATATTTATTCTAATCGTACAAGGTTCCAAATATTAACACATACCATTTAGATTCGGAAATCTATTTTGTAATAACCAGGGACTTCCTGTAGGCTAGTGGTAGGAAATAACGTCTTGTCGCACTATGGTTTTGGGTTCGATTCCTGTAGCATTGTCCGACGTGATGGGTTATCCCCCGGCCTGCATGTTGTCCTTTTCCTAGTAATATTCCAAAAATAATCTTCAGAAATTTTTTAACCTTAGACAATAATATCCAAAGTTCAACTTAATCCATTCCAACATTTATAGTTATACAAAAAAGGTCTCTAAATTCCAAAATCAATTGTAACATCAGATTTCCCAAACAAGGTCAAGTTTCTCTTATTGTCACATACTAAAAATATGATTACCTTCATCATATTAAAACCTTAATGAAAACAACAAGTACTGCAGTAAAATCCTTATATATATCACATTATTTTTAAAACCATAATATAATACTTGAGACCAAAAGCACCAAAGCATTAATTATTCCACTTCAAATGTAGTAACAACATTAGATTGGCCTTGATCCCTTGGCCTTTTCTAAGGTAAGTTTCCATGATTCTTAGGAATTTAATTTGCATAATGCCCCATTTCTCTAAAATTGTAGTATTCAATATTGATAGCCTCTTTTTTTCCCTTACAATCACAAGCCTGGTGACCTTTTCCTCCACATTTGTAACAAACTCTCATTCCCTTTAGGCAAGTACCGGGGTTATTCTTCCCACAATTATCACATAATGGAAAATACTTCTTTCCCTTTTCTCTTTATATGTCTCTTTTTCCACCATTATCTTTTTCTCTTTCTTTACTTTTTTGTCATAAGACTTAGATAACACCTTTTTTGTCTTGATAGAACATGAGACAATGTCTTAATACAACGAGAAGGATTGTGACACTAATGATCAACGAAGAAATGGTTTTAACCCCACAAAGAAATGATCAATCTTACTTCTTGGATTACGTATATAATCTCCAGCATACCTTGATAAACTTGTAAAGTTAGCCTCATACTTTGCGATATTCTCATCCTCCTTTTTTCTTAGACTCAGAAATTGTCTTTCCATATCTTCTCGATGGTCATGGAGAAAGTATTTTTCTTAGAAAAGATCTTTGAACTCCCTCTATTCCATATTAGATACTTCTTCATCTTCTTTCATGTTTTTAATCAATTACCACCATTGATCAGCATCTCCAGTGAGGTGGTAAATTTCCATGATAACTTTTTTCACTTTCATTACTCCCCAAGGCATGGAATATTTTCTCTAAAGAACTTATCCATTTCTCAGCTACTAATGGATTTGTACTCCCATTGAATGTTGGTGGTTGCTGCCTCATGAAGTGATCTAACATTGATCCTCCACGCTGCGGACCAGGGTTCTCCATATGAGTAAAGTTATTATTCATAACCTGGGTGAGTTGTCCCAGTATGGTGATAAGATGATCAGTACCAGTTGTATCACCAGCTCCATTATAATTATCTTGAGGAGGAGGGAAATCCCTACATGGAGTCTGTGCATTGATATGGTTTCCATTCTTTCCACTAGGCACCATTTCTAAACAATGGCATAAACTAGATCAGTTTATGAATCAAAATACACAATTTCATACATATAAAACACTTAACATAAATTGAACTATTTATGCATATAATCCATAATCATAAAAAGAAATTTTTTCTTTGAGGAAGTGTATACTCATAAACACTTCATAATGGTTTGTAAAGAAAATGAAAATTATCCTAAGCATATCCCCAGGGAGTGTCGTAACCAAGAGTGCAGCAAGGCCCGTTTTTGTGCACTCGTTCCCGTTCGAGTCTATCTCAAAGCGGTGTTTTCGGGTTTTACCCCTAGGTACATTTGTGCCAGAGCCGCCTCTACCTGCTCGTATCTAGATAGGGATGTATTACACCGTATAAAGGAAAGGTGTGTATAAAACCAAATATGCCTCAATGAAAGAAGATTGAGACGAAGTCCCTTACAAAGATCATTTTTTAAATAAAATAGATATATTATGTGTATTCACTATAAGTACACATAAAGAAAGTACAAATACAAGATAGGACATAATAATATCATGACATAATTTGAAAGTAAGAGATTAACCCAATGAACAGAAATTGGGTTAAGAAGTTCCCTTACCTTGTGTCCGACTTGACTCGATCGTTCTTTAATCTCCTGAATAATAAATTAGAGTTAATTTATACTTTCTTAAGAACCTTTTTCATGTTCATTATTCCTTTTATATAACTTATTACCATGTTATGATCATTATGTAATTATTTAAGTTAATAACGGTCGTTTTGTCGAGCTTTGATACTTGAGTCAAAAATAAACTTCTTATAATTACATGTTGTTCATGTGGTAAAATATACATTATATCCCAAATTATATTCATGATGTACATATCATATATATAATATATATCAAGCATATACATTCATCTATAATATTACATAACATTTAGAGGTATGAAATGAAATGCACCGTTCATGGAGACGGTAAGACGTACGTATGCATTAACGCTACTTTCATTTCTATTTCGTATTTAATGGAATTAAAACTTAATGAGAGAGATATATATATATATATGATAATTATAGTATAATATATATGTTATATATTTCATATATGTTCATTAATTTCATTCTTTATAAATTCCATGTATTGCATGAACGAGTCACATCAATTGAGGGGGCGGTAGTCCACACTTCCTCAAATGATATTATTGCATTTTCACAACAAGCAAAGCATAAAGGTATATATTAAATGTAAAATATAGAAGCATAGAGATGAAATAAATATAATATATATCATAAATAAATATTGTGTCATCATAATGGCCACCATGAGTGGTGGTAGGAGAAGATAGAACAATCATCGTTTCGTGAGGCAGTAATTCGCCATCCACGGAAACAATATGTTCCTTAACCATTAAACGGAGGTGTGTGTAAGTGTAGCTCGAATACTTATCATAACAACATCCTAGTATATTTAAGATACTGGTGTTGTTACAAAATAAAGGAATAAAAATAGTTTAAGGGGTTGGAGAAGCAAAATAATACAAAAGAACATAAGAGAAGACACTACGATAAAATCACGATTTAGCGGCGGTTTTTTTTCATTTCATGGCGGTTTAAACCGCCGCGAAATCATGCGTCGGGAAACTATTCGCGGTGGTTTTTTAGCGGCGGTTTAAACCGCCTCTAAATGATTTAGCGACGGTTTTTCAATTTTTTTATTTTTATTTTTTTATTTTTATTTTTATTATTTATTTATTCTATTTATTCTATTTATTCTATTTATTCTATTTATTCTATTTATTTTCTTTATTTTATTTATTCTGTTTATTCTGTTTATTCTATTTATTCTATTTATTTTATTTATTTATTTTATTTATTCTATTCATTCTATTTATTCTATTTATTTTCTTTATTTTCTTTATTTTCTTTATTCTATTTATTCTATTTTTATTTATTTATTTATTTTATTTATTTATTTTAATTATTCTGTTTATTCTGTTTATTCTATTTATTTTATTTTTCTTATTTTTCTTATTTTTCTTATTTTTATTATTTTTATTATTTATTTTATTTATTTTATTTTACTTTATTTATTTTATTTATTTTATTTATTTCGTATTTATTTTATTTATTTTATTTATTTTATTTATTTCGTATTTATTTTACTTATTTTGTATTACTTTTTTTACTTTATTAATCCATGCATGCACATCCAATGCACATGCCCATGCAATATAAAGAAATACCGCATTTGGTGAGATTTGAACCCCTAACCTCTTACAAATTTTCCAAAGTCTTTACCACTCTAACAAGCTCGTTATGTGGTTAATAAATAGAATTTAATATACTTATATGTAATAATTGAAAAAACAAATAATACATAAATAATAGATATAAACTCAAAAATAATAAATAATGAATAATAAATAATAAATAATAAATAATAAATAATAAGTAAATATAAATAATAAATAAATATAAATAATAAATAATTAATAATTAATAATACATAATAAATAAATATAAATTATAAATAATAAATAATAAATAATAAATAAATATAAATAATTAATAAATATAAATAATATATAATAAATAATAAATAATAAATTAAAAATTAAAAATTAAAAATTAAAAATAAATATAAATATTAAGTATTAAATATTAAATATTAAATAATAAATAGTAAATAATAAATAATAAATAATGAATAAATATAAATATTAAATAAATAATAAATATAAATAATTAATAAATATAAATAATTAATAATTAATAAATATAAATAATAAATAATAAAAACTAAATAAATATAAATAATAAATAATAAATAAATATAAATAATAAATAATAAATAATAAACAATAAATAATAAATAATAAATAATAAATAATAAAAAAATATAAATATAATAAATAGATAAGAAATAAGAAATAAGAAATAAATATAAATAATAAATAATAAATAATAAATATAAATATAAATAATAAATAATAAATAATAAAAAATAAACAATAAATAATAAATAATAAATAATAAATAATAAATAATAAATAATAAATAATAACTAAATATAAATAATAATTAATAATTAAATATAAATAATAAATAATAAATAAATATAAATAATAAATAAATATAAATAATAAATAAATATAAATATTAAATATTAAATAATAAATAAATATAAATAATAAATAATAAATAATAAATAATAAATAAATATAAATAATAAATAAATAATAAATAAATATAAATAATAAATAATAAGTAATAAATAATATATAAATAATAAATAATAAATAATTAATAATTAATAAATATAAATAATAAATAATAAATAATAAATAATAAATAAATATAAATAATAAATAATAAATAATAAATAATAAATAAATATGAATAACAAATAATAATAAATAATAAAAAATAAAAAATAAAAATAAATAATAAATAATAAATAATTTATAAATATAAATAATAAATATAAATAATAAATAATAAATAATGCATAATAAATAATAAATAACCAGTAATAAGTATTATTATTAATAATAATATTTTATTATTAGTACTAATAAATAATTAATAATAAATAATTAATAATTAATAATTAATAATAATTAATAATTAATAAAAATAAGTAAATATAAATAATAAATAAATAATAAATAATAAACCAAAAATAATTAATAATAATAAATAATAAATAATAACTAATAACTAATAAATAATAAAAAATAAATAATAAATAATAAATAAGTATAAATATAAATAATAAATAATAAATAATAAATAAATAGAAATAATAAATAGTAAATAATAATTCATAAATAGTAAATAATAAATAGTAAATAATAAATAATAAATAATAAATAATAAGTAAAAAATAATAAATAATAAATAATAAATAATAAATAACAAATAAATAATAAATAAAAAATAAAAAATAAAAAATAAATATAAATAAAATATAATAAGTAAATGTAAATAATAAATAATAAATTAATATAAATAATAAATAAATATAAATAATAAATAATAAATAATAAATAAATATAAATAATAAATAATAAATAATTATAAATAATAAATTATAAATAAATAAATATAAATAATAAATAATAAGTAATAAAGAATATATAAATAAGAAATAAGAAATAATTAATAATTAATAAATATAAAAAATAAATAATAAATAATAAATAAATATAAATAATTAATAATAAATAATAAATAATAAATAAATATAAATAATAAAAAATAAAAAATAAAAAATAAAAAATAAAAAATATAAATAATAAATAAAAAATAAATATAAAAAATAAATATAAATAATAAATAATAAATAATAAATAATAAATAATAAATAATAAATAATAGATAACCAGAAACAAATATTATTATTAATAATAATATTTTATTATTAGTACTAATAAATAATTAATAATAATTAATAATTAATAATTAATAATTAATAAATAATAAATAATAAAAATAAGAAAATATAAATAATAAATAATTAATAAATAATAAATAATAAATGTTACACATGAAAAAGTATTAAAAGAAGTGCCAAGGGATGAAAAATCATGAAAACGCATGAAAACGGATGGAGAAGCATATGAAGAATGAAACATTCACTACAGGAAAACTGAATATTTGCAACGGGCGATTTGCGATGGGATCCTGTCACAAAAGGTCTTTTGCGACGGGGCTCCGTCGCAAATTGCCTGTTGCCGAAAACGGCGTCGCAAATAGGTGTTTTTGCAGTGGTCCCGACGCCAAACAATTATTTGCGACGGTATTTGTCCCCCATCATAAAATATGTTTTTGTTTATATATATATAAGGTATTTGTTACGAGACGCTGGAGATATATTAGTTGTGACGGGTCAAAATCCCGTCGCAAATGCGAAATTTAAAAAAATACTTGCGACGAAAGTATTTGCGATGAACCGTCGCAGAAAGGTTTTCCCGACGGGTATTCATCCCGTCGCAAATGGTACTGTAAAAAACATTTACGACAGGAATATGTGCCACAAATATTAAAAAAAATAAAAAAAATCAAATAATTAACACAAATCATATAATATTATATAAAAATAAAAATAATATTAATAATTTTAAAAAAATATATTATTATAATATAAATAAAAAAATATATAAAATATAATTATGATATATTAATATAAAATAATAATAATATGAATATAAATAATATAATATAATATAATAATACTAATATTAATAATATAAAAAATTAATATAATAATAATATTATTAAACTATCTATATAATAATAATAATATTAATAATATAAATAAATTATATTATTATAATATTAATAATAAAATATATATATAATATAATTATAAAATATTAATATCAAATAATAATAATAATATGAATATAAATAATATAATATTATATATTATGAAATATTAATATCAAAAAATAATAATAACAGTAATAATATTATTAATATAAAAAATTAATATAATAATAATATTATTAAAATAAACATACATATTTATGAAAAAATAATATTAATATTAATAAAATTATAAACTTATAAGCTTCTCAATATTAACAATAAATATAAAATATTAAAAGTAATATTACTAAAATAAGATGACATTCAAAATAATACTAATAAGTAATAATATATTAAAAAAAATAAAAACAAATTAAATCACGTAATATTCGTACCAATATGAAAGAGGAATTGTAAATAGTTAATATTACAATAAACTACGAATTATATTACTAATTATGTTACTAATTATGTTACCAATTATATTATTAATTAGAAATGAGAAGATATGCATAAACGTCAGGTGGTTAATCAATCAATGAATAGAAAAACAAACGTAATTGACCGCTCATCTACCTCAATTTTCTTTTCATTTGTGTGTTGAGGTTGACAGGAAACTTCTGCCTCCATATATAATATGTGCTTTTACTGTCAAAATGATAAACCTCCTCACCTCTATATCGGCGAGGAGGTTGATAATTTTGACAGTAAAAGCAGATATTACATTTGGAGGCAGATGTTTCCTGTCAAGGCTCAACACACAAATGAAAAGATAACTGAGGTATATGAGCAGTCAATCACGTTTTCTAATTATACTAATTATTTCATAATTAAATCTAATTGTTTCTTAATTAAATCTAATTGTTTTCTAATTAAATCTAATTGTTTCCTAATTAAATCTAATTGTTGCCTAATTAAATCTAATTGTTTCCTAATTATACTAGTTGTTTCCTAACTAAATATAAATGTTTCCTAATTAAATCTAATTGTTTTCTAATTAATTCTAATTGTTTCATAATTATTTTAATTTTTTCTTAATTATTTCTAATCAATTAAATCTAATTATTTCCTAATTATTTGATAATTATTTTAATTAAATCTAATTATTTCTTAATTATTTGATAATTATATATTTATTTCTAATTATTACCAGAACATCCCCCGGGACTGTCGAACCAAGAGTGCAGCAAGGCCCGTTGTCGTGTACCAGGTTACCGCGAGTCAAGCTCGAAACACCTTGTCAGAGTTTTCACTCCTAGGTACAACTGTGCCAGAGCTGCCTCTACTTGTTCGTACCCAGACAAGGATTATTTGGTACAAGCACATAAACTAATTATACTATATAGCTAAACATTCTATTAAAAAAATAAAAATAACAATTAAAAATAAAATTAACACTTAACAATTAAAAATAATTTAATAATTAAAAAAATATAAATACCTTTAGTAATTTGCCCCTTCTAACTCCTTTCTTCTTCTTCGAAAGAAAAAATTAAAATAAAAAAAATTATACTCAGAACTGAAAATTAGAGAGAGAGAATAATAGAGATCTGTTTGTTATGGGAAAAACGGATGCGGTGTATATATAGGTTAGATTATTTGTGACGGTCGTATTTGCGACGGCCACCCGTCGCAAATACGAGGTATTGCGACGGGATACCGTTGAAAATGCCTTCGCCTGCATTAAATACAGGCAGCGGGTAAAAGGCATTTTGCGACGGGCCCGTCGCAAATAGCCACCATTAACGATGGGAAGATATCCCTGTAGAAAATTTCTATTTACCGCCGCCGGTATTCACGACGGGGCCCGTCGCAAATACCTTCGCCCGCATTAATTACGGGTGGCGGGTAAAAGGGTTGTTGCGACAGGCCCGTTGCAAATGCCACACCATTAGCGACGAGTGGATATCCCCATCAAAAATTACTATTTACCGCCACCGTTATTTGCGACGGGAGGATATCCCCATCGAAAATTCATATTTACTACCACCGATATTTGTGATGGGACCCGTCGCAAATACCTCTCGTTGGATTATCTGTTGCGACGAGTACATAGTCCGGTCGCAAAACCGTATTTACTACCGCGGGGTATTTGCGACGGGTTGTAGGTGACAGTCGCAAGTAGGCTTTACAACGGCCAGTATTGGCGACGTGGACCGTTGCAAATAATACCGGGTGAATATTTGTTTGCGACGGGGAAATTTCCCCATCGCAAATACTATTTACCACAGCCAGGTACTTGCGGCCGGTAGCCTTCTACACGTCGCAAATATCCTTTCCGCATTTTGGCGCGCAAACCGCATCATTGCAATTGCGACGGGCCCTGTATTTCCATCACAAATAACTGACCATTTGCGACGGGAATATATTCCCATCTCAAAAAACTATTTCATTAGAGTTGTTGCAATGGGAATAAGACCCGTCGCAAATACCCCGTCACAATAATCATTTTTTCCCGTAGTGATTCGAAAGAACGAGAACGCATGAGAACGCATGAAAACTCATGACAAATTTAGAAAACCCCTTAATAATTCAACATAATCATCCTAATAACCCACAAAAAACCATTGATAAAGACAACAAGTCATGGAAACCCAAATAAACGGTAATAAATGGAGCAACCGTTAAAACCCGTCAAAACGGTTATAAAGAGACAAAAACATTGGATTCACATTAACAGAGATAACTTATGATCCAATAGTCCGTTTTAGATCCACGACTAGTCAAATCAAAGATCCTGAAACAATCTTTGACCTGATAGGTGAAAGAGTCTGAATGGAGAGGCGGATCAAAAGTTATGACCATTTAAAAAAAACTGACGGGGAACGGGTGGTAGAAACGAGGCATCGAAAAACATAACAAACACGATACCCACTAAAAAGGCCATAAAATATGATCCAAGAGTTCATGTGGGTGCCATGACAAGTCAAACTGAAGCTCATGGAATGATCTATGATCTGGCAGGTGGAGGTGTCCAAAGTGACACGCGGATCGAAAGTTAGGTTCGTATGAAGACAATTTTGACGAGACACCGGTGACGGAAATAGGGTTTCGGAGGCCTTCAGAGGGGTTTTTGGGGTCAAAAAACACCACAAAAGATTTCTTGTGTTAATCTATTGCGTAGATCTCTTCGATGGATTTGATTTGATATGTGGTAGAGCCAAAACGGACACTCGGAGCGAAAGTTATGGTCGTTTGAAGTTAGAGAACTTTTTTCAACATTCTTATTACACTAATATCTTCTTCACCTTAGACTGTCTCACGGTTTTGATTATATGTTCCTCTAGATCTCTTCATGAACTTCGATTTGACTTGTCGTGGTGCTCCAACAGACGCCTGGATCAAAATTTATGGTCGTTTTAGTGATTTCGGGGTTTCTCGTGTTTTTTTTATTTTTTCCTTTCATTTCTTGGCGGTTTTACCGAAACCTCCACTATTTCACGGTCGTTTTCTAAAAAACAGCCACTAATCCTCGAATTTTTTTTAAAAAAAATTAAAAAAATGAAAATAATAAAAATAATAAAAATAATTTATGGCATTTCGCGGTGGTTTTTTCGCGGCAGTTTAAAACCCGCCGCGAAACATCGGCCCGAAACACGTTTAGCGGCGGTTTTAAAAACAGCCGCTAAACGGAGGTTTTCTTCTAGTGAGACATTACCTTATAATCGGGTAACTCTTTTTGATTTGAGCCAAAATCTTCCTTGGGAAGGCTTCTTCCCAAACTGAGGCTTCTAGGGGTAAGAGAAGGAAGTTGAGAGAGTATTTGGGCAGAGGTTGGCCAATAAAAATGGCTTGGAATGTGTGAATAAGGTGGTAGTGGTGGGGGCCTTTAATTAGAGGAGAGGAGGGGCACTCTTGGAAATTCATGAAATATTACATTATTATGAAGTTCTTTTCAGATTTCAAAGGTCCCACAATTATATATTTCGAGGATAAGGTGATACATGTTATAAATATACTCATCCAATAGGTTCTTGACAAGTGTAAGGCTTATATTTTACATTATCTTTTCAATTTATTTAAATTGTTAATTAATGAGGTAATCATTGCATCATCATGGTGTTATATGAAATTTAATTTAGTTAATGTCTAAAAATTATAAAAAAAATACCACGATGTAGGAAATCCTTTTAGCTTTCCAATAAATATTTATAGATGAAAAGTTAACTTAAAAAACCCCATTTAATAATTGTTTTAGTAAAACAACACATGTTTGTGACAATGTTATTTTTTACATTAAATAAATGTTATTAAACCACGAATGGTTTGGATGATTATGATATATCAATTGTGACCCCAAAATATTCTATAATGGAAGATGATTATTACCAGATAAACTCTATGTAAATGTTCAAGACAAATCTACAATCAAACGAAGATGTAAACTATGAGTTTCAACAATATTTTTTAGCACATCCAGAAAAAGATTTTAAGAAAATCAATAACAATAGATATGTTCTAAAAATAATCTAATATAGATTAGTGAAATTTATTCCCTAAAAACTCTCTAAATAATTATATTTAATAAAAGATATTGAAATCCTTATTGAATATATATATATATACATATTCTGAAGATTTAAACATGGAGAAGATAATCTACTAGATTCATATAATGATGAAACAATTTTAATAAGATTATGACTAATCCTACTCTAATTTATTATGATATAATAAATATATATATAATATTGAGTTAGAGTGTGAAAAATTAAAGTTTAAGAATATAAAGTATCTTTAAGACAATGTATACAAATCTGATAAAATCAGTGTACTATCAACACACCTCTTCCAAATATTTTTCAATCTACCATTAACTTTTAATCGAGTAATGGATAAATTCCATGAGACTTCTGTTAGTTTTTTCACATTAATTTTAGTTATGTTTTCATTTTGTAGGGAAATGTTTTATGATATAATTTATTTTAATAGAAATACATTACCATTAATATATGTTTTTTTAGAATATGGAATATAATATGATAAAATCCAATGGTAATATATGTATTACTAGGTCACACCTAATTGATCATCATCCTGTTATGTTTTAGTGAAATTCTAAGATAAATATTATTAGGATAAATTATATGGAGATAAAATAGATCACTCCTAAGATATAAGTTGGATAACATGTGGCTAGATTGATCAACTTCGAATTTACCACAACAAATTTCATTTATATTTCATTAGTGTTATATAAGTGATCATTATCAATGGATCATTTTGTTTGAGGTTTTAAAATAGGTTCCTTATTGGTGAGGTTTATCAATTTGACACCTAACTAGATTGATTTTAGAATTTGTCTCTATTGAATGTAATTTTGTATGGAACTAATATAGTGAAGGGGTTTAATTAACTAATATATGGCTGGACTTCCCATATGTGAGTTAAGGAATAACAGTCCACAATTGAGTTTGGACTAAGTAAGGTTGTGTGTATGAATAAATTATTCTTTGTGATGTAACTGTGTAATATTTAGTCATCTTGAAAATTGAGAAAATGAGTTATGTTATAAAGGATTGACATTATCCACATATCATGATTTGTCAAAATGCCTTGTAGAAGGGAACTTATATAATGATATATGTAGTTGATCAGAACACATGACAACACTTTTTAATTTGGGTATATTTGATATTTTTTGGATCCTCTCATAGTTTATGACAATGAATGAGATTCTGAATCATTTACAACTTTAAGAGGGAAAATTAGTTCCACACCTATGATAATATTAATTTTTGTACCATTGTAACTAATTCATGTTTCATATTTTCATTTTTATCATAAACATAAATATAAATTCTCAATTACAAGTCTAAAATATGTAATTAAATAAATAATGTGGAATTATATTATAAAAATGAGTTCTATATATTATTAATACATAAACAGGGTAAAATAAAAAACCCAAATGATATTGTGTAATATGTAATACCCGACCCTAGTTACCAAGATTCAGTGAATTATTACGTAACATTGGAATGATCACAAAAGATGAAGTCTCAAAAGACTAATTAGTTTAGTAGCTTTGAAAACACTAGATACATTCATAAATGTTACATTACATCATAAAGTGAAAAATCACAATAACATAGTCTATATAGTCCACACTTCTATCCCCTTCATACTATCCCTCTAGGTCAGTCATAAAATATTTCTTCACATCCTGGGAAAATGAAACATATAAAGGGGTGATCTCAGATGCTCAGTAAGGATAACAATACAGCGGAAACTATCATAAATAAACATAAACATTTAAGGCAATGTATAACTAAAACAAAAGCATTTTAAACATGAACTTCAGCATAATATGGGAAAAATAAAATTAAATAATTCCATTTACTTATTCATATGGATAATCTACTAGTCAAATAATCACATGCAATATCAATAACCACTTTCATAATGATGGAATGCCTAATGCCAGACTATCACAACCACGCAGCCAAGGCCTCGTACCAAGACTAAAAATAATATTTTGTCAAGGACTCATGGCAAGACACTAGTTTGTCTCATGAGACATGCCGATGCATCGATGAGCTATTGTGGGCTCCACCCGTCACTTATTAAGTCCAATGCATTCCTCATATGAATAGGTTTAAACATATCATAAACCATAACATAATAGTATCACATAAAACATGAATAAAGGAAACATAACATTTCCACATTTCAATCACAAGATATCAATACAAGACATTGATATAATAAAAACACTTTCAAAACCAATATCAATACCAAAATAAAATAAAATTTAAACATGGTATTTATTTTTCATTTAAAAAAATTTATGGCCTGTAGAGGAAGCCAAAACTCAAATAATAGTCATGGCGGCGGAGAAGTTTTTGTCACCGAATATGTAAGAAAAAACATTCCTTTTGTCGTTTAGTAAATACGCTTCATATAAAAATATTCCTTTTGAATAAAAGTCAATGTCTAAGGGTTTTATACACCGTATAAAGGAAAGTTGTATATAAAACCAAATATGCCTCAATGAAAGGAGATTGAGACAAAGTCCCTTACAAAGATCATTTTTTAAATAAAATAGATCTATTATGTGTATTCACTATAAGTACACATAAATAAAGTACAAATACAAGATAGGACATAATAATATCATGACATAATTTGAAAGTAGTAGATTAACCCAATGAACGGAAATTGGGTTAAGAAGTTCCCTTACCTCGGGTCCGACTTCACTCGATCGTTCTTTAATCTCCTGAATAATAAACTAGAGTTAATTTGGACTCTCTTAAGAACATTTTTCAAGTTCATTATTCCTTTTATATCACTTATTACAATGTTATGAACATTATGTAATTATTTAAGTTAATAACAGTCGTTTTTTCGATCTTTGGTACTTGAGTCAAAAATAAACTTCTTATAATTAAAAGTTGTTCATTGGTAAAATATCCATTATATCCAGAATTATATTCATGATTTAGATATAATATATATAATATATATCCAGCATATAAATTCATTTATAATATTACATAACATTTAGAGGTAAGAAATGAAATACACCGTTCATGGAGACGGTAAGCCGTATGTATGCATGAACACTACTTTCATTTCTATTTCGTATTTAATGGAATTAAAACAAAATGATATATATATATATATTATAGTTATAGTATAATATATATCTTATATATGTCACATAAGTTCATTAATTTCATTCTTTATACATTACATGTATTACATGAACGAGTCACATCACATGAGGGGGCAGTAGTCCACACTTCCTCAAATGATATTTTCGCACTTTCACAACATGAAAAGAAAAAAGGTATGTTTTAAATGTAAAATACAGAATCATAGAGAGGAAATAAATATAATATATATCATAAATAAATATAGTGTCATCATAATGGCCACCATGATGGGTGGTAGGAGAAGATAGAACAATCATCGTTTTATGAGGCAGTAATTCGCCATCCACGAAAACAGTATGCTCCTTAACCATTAGACGGAGGTGTGTGTAAATTTAGCTCGAATACTTATCATAAAAACATCCTAGTATATTTAATATACTTGTATTGTTAAAAAATAAAGGAATAAAAAGAGTTTAAGGGGTTGGAGAAGCAAAATAATACAAAACAACTTAAGAAAAGACTTTAACTTAAAATCAGGTAACTCTTTTTGATTTGAGCCAAAGGATTCCTTGGGAAGACTTATAACCAAAGTGAGGCTTCTAGGAGTAAGAGGTGAATGTTTAGAGAGTATTTGGGAAGAGGTTGGCCGAGCCAAATGGTGTGGAAGGTGTGAATAAGGTGGTAGTGGTGGGGGCCTTTTACAAGAGGAGAGGAGGGGCACACTTGGAAAGTCATGACATGTTACATTATTATGAAGTGATTTTCGAATTTCAAAGTTCCCAAAATTATATATTTCAAGGATAAGGTGATAACGGTTTGAAATATACTCATCCAATAGGTTTTTGACATGTTTAAATCTTAGATTTTACATTATCTTTTCAATTTATTTAAATCGTTAATTAATGAGGTAATTGTTGCATCATCATGGTGTTATAAAAAATTTAATTTATTTAATGACTAAAAATTATAAAAAAATATCATGATGTAAGAAATATCTTCAGTTTTCCAATGAAAATTTATAGTCAAAAATTTAACTTATATAACCATATTTAATAATTATTTTAGTAAAACAACACATGTTTGTGACAATTTTATTTTTACTTTAAATACAAAGGTATTAATGTCATTTTCTTACCCAAGTTGCTCCATGGGGTCCTCAAGTTGACCCATGGATTGTTTTGGTCGGACATGACTCACTCAATAAGGTTAGGACAAGTTTAATGATAATTTCATATGTTTATAACATTATATTTACCTTAAGTTACACTAATTACCGTTTATCGCGATTAATATAACTTAAAAGATAATATTACCCAAAAATTATTGTAATCCCATTGAACCACATTTTACTTCCTAATGATAATGATGTATGTTGTATTTTTTAAATTCAAATCACAGAGGTGGTAAAATTTCATTTAAAGGAAAAATTAGTTTTTTAACTACCACTTAGTGGTTTCACTTTTCATCAAAAATTGATGTTTCTCATAACAATACCTAAAATCCACCATAAGCTATAATTGATATTCTGAATTAAAAAATGATGTCTATTTTACCAAATTCCAAACATATAATTTTCATTAATTAATTTAATAATCAATTCATGTGGTCACAACAAATAGCTTGTTTTTAAGAAACAATATATATCAAAATATTCACAATTGTTTATATCAAATTTCAAAGTGAAATTAATTCTAATGTCCACCATTAGATAGATTGGTAAAATTATATTCTAATTATACTTTAAAACCACTCAATATTATAATTTATCATTATAAATTATTTTGATTAAAAATGTTGTTTTTATGTATTTTTCACTATTCAACATAGGCTAATTTCGATATTACAAATCCAAAAATTATGTCCATTCTAAAATATAAAATTTATATAATTTCTAAAACTGGGTATTACTATTCATAACGGCTACTTTGATTGGTCGCAATGTGTTAGAATCTAGAACTTGTGTACAATACAAGCTATTGGATTATTGAAAGAGAAGCGTATCGTGAAAGCTTGGGGTGTTAGATTCTCCCATCATTCAATAAATTGCGTCCTTGCAATTTAAAAATGTTCTTCAAAAATAAAAGGTTGAAAGTAGAAAATACCTTTGGGGAAAACTCACATCGGAAATAAGGTTAATAAAAATATAAATTTAAAAGAAAGATAGAAAAGTAAAAAGGTCACCCAAGATAGCCCATACTAGGATTCTAGGAAAACATGGATATGGAGGAGAAACAAACCATCAATGTCTGATAGAGAGTTGTAGAAAATAGGATCAGTAGAAAGTTAACTATAGGAAAATCACAAACTTCTGATTGTTTAAACGATCATTGATTCCGCAGTAGGAAAAGTTAATCAACAACGTTTTTGTTTTAAGTTACCTTTCATAGAGCTGAGGAATTTTTTTAGAAGATTTACTAAGAACGTAATGAAATATACATACTTGTCGTGTAGACTTTCATTCCTTAATATATTTTTACCACAAACCCATATTTCACTAAAAAGGTAATAGAACTAAAAAATATTATATTTATTCTAATCGTACAAGATTCCAAATATTAACACATACCGTTTAGATTCGGAAATCTATTTTGTAATAAACAGGGACTTCTTGTAGGCTAGTGGTAGGTAATAAAGGCTTGTCACACTATGGTTGCGGGTTCGATTCCTGCAGCTTTGTCCGATGCGACGGGTTATCCCCCGACCCGCAGGTTGTCCTTTTCCTAATAATATTCCAAAAATAATCTTCAAAAATGTTTTAACCATAAACAATACTATCCAAAGGTCAACTTAATCCATTCCAACCTTTATAGTTATCCAAAAAAAGGTCTCTAAATCCCAAAATCAATTGTAACATCAGATTCCCCAAACAAGGTCAAGTTTCTCTTATTGTCACGTACTAAAAATTTGATTACCTTCATCATATTAAAACCTTAATGAAAACAACAAGTACTGCAGTACCATCCTTATATATATCACATTATTCTTATAACCAGAATATAATCCCTGAGTCCAAAAGCATCAATGCATTAATTATTCCACTTCAAATGTAGTAACAACATAAGATTGGCCATGATCCTTTGGCCTTTTCTAAGGTAGGTTTCCATGATTCTTAGGACATTCATTTGCATAATGCCCGATTTCTATACAATTGTAACATTTATAGCCTCTTTTTTTCCCTTACAATCACAAGCCTGGTGACCTTTTTCTACACATTTGTAACAAACTCCCATTCCCTTTAGGAAAGTACCGAGGTGATTCTTCCAACAATTATCACATAATGGAAAAAACTTCTTTCCCTTTATCTGTTTCTTTTTCCACCATTCTCTTCTTCTCTTTCTTTACTTTGTTGTCATAAGACTTAGAGAATTCCTTTTTTGTCTTGATAGCACATGAGACAATGTTTTCATACAACGAGAAGGATTGTGACACTAATTCTCAAAGAAGAAATGGTTTTAACCCCTCAAAAAAAAAGATCAATATTACTTCTTGGATTACGTATATAATCTCCAGCATACCTTGATAACCTTGTAAAGTTAGCCTCATACTTTTCGATATTCTCATCCTCCTTTTTTCTTAGACTCAGAAATTTCCTTTCCATATCTACTAGATGGTCACGAGGAAAGTAATTTTCTATGAAAAGATAATTTAACTCCCTCTATTCCATATTAGATACTTCTTCATCTTCTTTCGTGTTTTTAATAAATTACCACAATTGATCAGCATCTCCAGTGAGGTGGTAAATTGCCATGATAACTTTTTCCCTTTCATTAATACCCAAGGCATGGAATATTTTCTCTAAAGAACTTATCCATTTCTCAGCTAATAATGGATTTGTACTCCAATGGAATGTTGGTGGTTGCTACCTCATGAAGTGATCTAACATTGATCCTCCACGCTGCGGACCAGGGTGCTCCATATGAGTAAGGTTATTATTCATAACCTAAGTGAGTTGTCCCAGTATGGTGATAAGTTGATCATCACCAGTTGTATCACCAGCTCCATTATAATTAGCTTGAAAAGGAGGGAAATCCCTAGATGGAGTGCGTGCATTGATATGGTTTCCATTCATTCCACTGGGCACCATTTCTAAACAATGTCATAAACTAGATCAGTTTATGAATCGAAATACATAATTCCATACTTATAAAATACTTAACATAAATTGAACTATTTATGCATATAATCCATAATCATAAAAAGAAATGTTTCTTTGAGGATGTATATACTCATAAACACATCATAATGGTTTGTAATGAAAATGAGAATTATCCTAAGCATATCCCCTGGGAGTGTCGTAACCAAGAGTGCATCAAGGCCCGTTGTCGTGCATCTGTTTCCGTTAGAGTCTAGCTCAAAGCAGTGTTTTTGGGGTTTATCCCTAGGTACATCTGTGCCAGATCTGCCTCTACCTGCTTGTATCTAGATAGGGATGTATTACACCGTATAAAGGAATGTTTTGTATAAAACCATATATGCCTCAATAAAAGGAGATTGGGACAATGTCCCTTACAAAGATCATTTTTTAAATAAAATAGATATGTTATGTGTATTCACTATAAGTACACATAATGAAGGTACAAATACAAGATAGAA
The DNA here is from genome assembly GCA_963277665.1 of Viscum album. Classification (NCBI taxonomy): domain Eukaryota; kingdom Viridiplantae; phylum Streptophyta; class Magnoliopsida; order Santalales; family Viscaceae; genus Viscum; species Viscum album. Next base: position 1,828,540,635 of record OY728147.1, read on the forward strand.
CATAATAATATCATGTCATAATTTGAAAGTAAGAGATTAACCAAATGAACGGAAATTGGGTTAAGAAGTTCCCTTGCCTCGTGTCCGACATGACCCGATCGTTCTTTAATCTCCTGAATAATAAACTAGATTTAATTTTTACTTTCTTAAGAAACTTTTTCATGTTCATTATTCCTTTTATATCACTTATTACCATGTTATGAACTTTATATAATTATTTATGTTAATAACGGTCATTTTGTCGATCTTTGGTACTTGAGTCAAAAATAAACTTCTTATAATTACATGTTGTTCATGTGGTAAAATATCCATTATATCCCGAATTATATTCATGATGTACATATAATATATATAATATATATCTAGCATATACATTTATTTATAATATTACATAACATTTAGAGGTAAGAAATGAAATGCACCGTTCATGGAGATGGTAAGCCGTACGTGCGCATGAACGCTACTTTCATTTCTATTTCGTATTTAATGGAATTAAAACTAAATGAGAGAGAGATATATATTATAATTATAATATAATATATATGTTATATAGTTCACATATGTTCATTAATTTCATTATTTATACATTCCATGTATTGCATGAACGAGTCACATCACATGAGGGGGAGGTAGTCCACACTTCCTCAAATGATATTATTGCATTTAAACAACATGCAAAGCATAAAGGTATGTTTTAAAAGTAAAATAAAGAAGCATAGAGAGGAAATAAATATAATATATATCATAAATAAATATAGTGTCATCATAATGGCCACCATGAGGGGTGGTAGGAGATGATAGAACAATCATCATTTCGTGAGGCAGTAATTCGCCATCCATGGAAACAATATGTTCCTTAACTATTAAACGGAGGTGTGTGTAATTGTAGCTCGAATAATTATCATAACAACATCCTAGTATATTTAAGATACTTGTGTTATTACAAAATAAAGGAATAAAAAGAGTTTAACAGGTTGGAGAAGCAAAATAATACAAAAGAACATAAGAGAAGACACTACGGAAAAATCACGATTTAGCGGCGTTTTTTTTCGTTTAGAGGCGGTTTAAACCGCTGCTAAATAGATTGGCGGCGGTTTTGAAAAACCGCCCCGAAATCGTGTGTCGCGAAACTATTTTCGGCAATTTTTAAAACCGTCGCAGAACATTTCGCAACAGTTTTTTAGCGGTGGTTTTTTAATTTTTTTTAATTTTTTTAATTTTTTTAATTTTTTTAATTTTATTTATTTATTCATTTATTTATTTTAATTACTCTATTTATTCTATTTATTTTCTTTATTTTCTTTATTTTCTTTATTATAATTATTCTATTTACTTTATTTATTTTATTTATTTTATTTATTTTATTTATTTTCTTTATTTTCTTTTCTTTTTCTTATTTTTCTAATTTATTTAATTTATTTTGTTTATTTTATTTATTTTATTTATTTCGTATTACTTTATTTACTTTATTTATCCATGCATGCATATCCCATGCACATGCCAATACACATGGCCATGTAATAGAAAGAAATACTACGTTTAGTGAGATTTGAACCCCTAACCTCTTACATATTTTCCAAAGACTTTACCACTCTAGCAAGCTCGTCGTGTGGTTAATAAACAGAATTTAATATACTTATATATATTAATTGAAAAAACAAATAATAAATAAATAATTGATATAAACTCAATAATAATAAATAATAAATAATAAATAATGAATAATAAATAATAAATAATAAATAATAAATAAATATAAATAATAAATAAATATAAATAACAAATAACAAATAAAAAATTAAAAATAATAAAAAAATATAAATAATAAATAATAAATAAATATAAATAATAAATAATAAATAAATATAAATAATAGATAATAAATAATAAATAAATTTAAATAATAAATAAGAAATAAGAAATAATAAATAATAAATAATAAATAATAAATAATAAATAATAAATAATAAATAATAAATAACAAATAAATATAAATAATAAATAATAAATAAGAAATAAGAAATAAAAAATAAAAAATAAAAAATAAATATAAAAAATAAATATTAAATAATAAATATTAAATAATAAATAGTAAATAATAAATAATAAATAATAAATAAATATAAATAATAAATAATAAATAAATAATAAATATAAATAAATAATAAATATAAATAATTAATAATTAATAAATATAAATAATAAATAATAAATAATAAATAATAATTAATAATTAATAAGTAATAAATAATAAATAATAAGTAATAAATAATAAATCATAAATAAATATAAATAATAAATAATAAATAAATATAAATACTAAATAAATATAAATAATAAATAATAGATAATAGATAATAAATAAGAAATAAGAAATAATAAATAATAAATAATAAATAACAAATAACAAATAAGAAATAAGAAATAAATATAAATATAAATAATAAATAATAAATAAATATAAATAATAAATAATAAATAATAAATAATAAGTAATAAATAAATATAAATAATAAATATAAATAATAAATAACAAATAATAAATAATAAATAATAAATAATAAATAATAAATAATAAATAATAAATAAATAATAAATAATAAATAATAAATAATAAATAAATATAAATAATAAATAATATGTAAATATAAATAATAATAAATAAATATATATAAATTATAAATAAATATAAATAGTAAATAGTAAATATTAAATAAAAATAAATAATAAATAATAAATAAATAAATATAAATAATAAATAATAAATAATATATAAAAAATAAATAATTAATAATTATTAAATATAAATAACAAATAATAAATAATAAATAAATATAAATAATAAATAATAAATAATAAATAAATATAAATAATAAATAATAATCAATAATAAATAATAAATAATAAATATAAATAATAAATATAAATAATAAATAATAAATAAAGATAAATAATAAATAATAAATAATAAATAACATGTAACAAATATTATTATTATTAATAATATTTTATTATTAGTACTAATAAATAATTAATAATAATTAATAATTAATAATTAATAAATAATAAATAATAAATAATAAAAATAAGTAAATATAAATAATAAATAAATAATAAATAATAAATAATAAAGGTAACACATGAAAAAGTATGAAAAGACGTGGTAAGCGATTAAAAATCATGAAAACGCATGAACACGGATGAAGAAGCATATGAAGAATGAGGTATTCGAAAGAATGAGAATGCATGAGAACACATGAAAACTCATGACAACTTTGGAAAACCCCTTAATAATTCAACATAATCATCATAATAACCCACAAAAATCCATTGATAAAGATAACAAGTCATGAAAACCCAAATAAACAGTAATAAATGGAGCAACCATTAAAACCCATCAAAACGGTCACAAAGAGACAAAAACATTGGACTCACATTAACAGAGATAACTTATGATCCGATAGTCCGTTTTAGATCCACGACCTATCAAATCAAAGATCCTGAAACGATCTTCGACCTGATAGGTGAAAGATTCCGAATGGACAGGCAGATCAGAAGTTATGACCATTTAAAAAAAAGCTGACGGGGAATGAGGGCTAAAAACGAGGCATCGAAAAACATAACAAACCCGATACCCACTAAAAAGGCCATAACATATGATCCAAGAGTGCATGTCGGCGCCGCGACCAGTCAAACTGAAGCTCACGGAACGAGCTATCATTTGACAGGTGGAGGTGTCCGAACTGACTCGCGGATCAAAAGTTAGGTCTGTTTGAATATAAGTTTGACGGGACACCGGTGATAGAAACAGGGTTTTAGAGGCCTTAAGAGGGGGTTTTGGGTCAAAAATCATGACAGAATCTTCCTTGTGTCAATCTGTTGCATAGCTCTTTTCGCTGTCTTCTATTTGATATGTGTTAGAGCCCAAACGGACACCCGGAACGAAAGTTATGGCCGTTTGAAGTTAGAGAACTTTTTTCAACATTATTATAACACTTATATCTTCTGCACCTCAGACCGTCTCACAGTTTTGATTATATGTGCCTCTAGATCTATTCATGAGCTTCTATTTGACTGGTTGTGGCGCTCCAACGGATTCTCAGATCAAATGTTATGGTCGTTTTAGTGATTTCGGGGTTTCTCGTGTTTTTTTATTTTTTCCATTCATTTTGCGGCGGTTTTACCAAAACTGCCGCTATTTCGCGGCGGTTTTTTAAAAAACCGCCGAAAATCCTCGAAAAAAATTAAAAAAAAAATTAATAAAAAAAATAAATAAATAGAAAAAATTATGGCATTTCGCCGCGGTTTTCAAACCGCTGCGAAACGGCGGCCCGAAACGCGTTTAGCGGCGGTTTTTAAAACCGCTGTGAAAAGAACTCCACTAAATGGAAGTTTTCTTATAGTGTTTTATGTATATAATTAGAAATATATTTTTTTAATTATCCTCCTTTTAAACTTTTAGACATAATGAATCCATTTCATAAACATTTTAGAAATTTTTTATAGACCAATTTTACTATTTCTCATCAAATTAATCTTGTGAGATGGTGTTCGTGTAAAAACTAGTATAGCATTAAACCTAATTAAGAAAAATATATATATTTAACATAGTTATGATTTGGAAGTAAAATAATGATAAATTCGGAAAATATTAATGTAGATATTTACTACTTAAGATGATGATATGAAGTAATTATGATGATGATATGAACCTCATATAGATATGTTGTGGATTTCTTATTATAATGATGTTGACCTATCTTAAGGGTGAATAGACATTTTGTTCTATTAGTGTTGACATTTCATATAATATCTTATTACAAACAGACATGTATTTTTTCCATTGTTTTTTTATCATCCATTAATTATATAGAGACACACCAATTTCATACATATATATTACATCATATTAGATGAATATTCATTATATTACACAACGATCCCTGAAAAAATCTTATACGTCTAGTATAATTGTTAGCATAGATACATAGAAATATGGTTCATAAGTGAACTACATAATCTCAATCTAATATCATCATAAATAGAAACTATCAAAGACACATCATACATAATAACTTTCTTTAAAACCTTGTGAATAGAAACACAAGATATGATGAGCTTAGATTCTTAGTAATGGTAAATAAGTGAGATATCAACAAAAAATGATCCTAAGGGTATGAAAAAATGATAATCACATTCAAAAACCATAAAATAAATGTCATATATCATAAATGATAGTAATGGAATAAATCCATGTATTTCATAAGAAATTAATCATAAAGGAATCAAAGAACATAATACTTGATATCATAATATTGGAAAAAGACCTAGATTTGTGGCATACAAATAAAAAAAGAAAATATTATGTAAAGAGAACCCAAGAATCCAATCATTAAAAGTTTTTATTGGTCTAACCAACCTTGTACCTCCTTCAATCATGTCATAACCTCTCGCACACCCTCTATTCTGATTTGGAAAACCACCAGTGTAACTTATATTTTTTATTCATTTTGATAAACTCTCAAGGACCCTATTATTTTCTGGTATAGGATAACTTCCTTTGGACCCAATGAGATCATAAAACATTAATAATAACACAATTCATTGAAGGGGTATATAATTGTAACATCCCCAACTCCATCCCCCATAACCTATAGTTTTTTGGTTAAATATTTTTATAGGTCATAATACAGATGAGTATCCATGAGAGAAAAATACATTAACAAGGTTTATAATAAAATAGAAATAATATTACATCGTCGAAAATATGAAAACAATATTATTCTAATTATAACCATTTTTTCATACATAATACGCCTCTTGGGTCCCTAGGGAAGTGGGAAAAATATAATTGGTGAGATCAAGCACTCAATTAGGGGGTTGCATATAGTGGAAGAAATTATAAATAAAATATTATGGAAATAATAAATGAAATAATTTAAGAAAAATAAATAGAAAATGAAAGAATAAATAAATAAATGGCCAATATAAAAATGAATAAATGTTAGATTAATAATAACTAAACAAGTAATGAAGGAATGAATGAACAAATAAATTGATTTGTTCCTTGAAAATTGAATCTAAAAGAATAAATTAATTCATTGACAATATAATATTCTATAGTTCTTGGATAAAAAAAAAATAATCACATTGTGATGTGAATGAATAATGTCGGACATCTTAAACATAGCATCAAGGGCTTTTTCTTAGACATATTATATATAGTGTAAGGGAGATACAATTACACTATTATAGATTCCTCTTAAGACCTACAAGTTCACTGATATGATATATAATTCTAGACACCACTCATAACATAAAACCTAATGAAATCTATAAAAAATTGGTCATTTTCACGGTATAATGTTCACGGAATAAACAACAAAAATATATGGAACAATTTGTTAATGAGGAATATGTTACAATATTTCAATATATAGTAGAATAAATTATATGATACAAAAATATATTCCCAAATCAAGAACTAATAATGATATCTAGTTAAAGTTCCTTAGGGAATAAACAAGGATTTTGTAACTTAAAAATAATCAACCATAAAAAGTGAAGGATATGAGATTATAGACAATGTTTGTTCATAAGGACTATGTTTTCAAATGTGTCTATATTGCTATATACATGTATTTTCAATGTTATTAAGCCACATGAATTCTTATTAAACCCTTCATAATAGTTTTGTAAAGATCATGTAAATTTTCCAAAGCATATCCCTTAGGAGTATAAAATAAGTTGTACAGTGAGGCCCATTATTGTGCATCAGATAATGATCAAGTCATATAACAATGTATTATTTGGGGTTATTACACTATGATATAACTATTTTAGGGCCACATCCACTTGTAGTATCTATATAGGGAATACATTTCATGTAAAACTACAAAGATAATACATTGTAATGTTTATAGGATAGTTTATTGGTAAAGGACTATTTGAGTATTATAAAATCATGAGAAAGGTTATAATGAGATGAAATAAGTAAACTCTAATTTAATAAATAAAAAATGGAAGATAATACCATGGAATAATATTTATAATAGAAATATAAAATTGAAGTTCCCAGTTAGGATACGAGTATTACTAAGAGGAGGAGGGGGTGAATCAGTGATATTTTTTCCATTTTATGTTTCCATTGAATTGAAACAACCTTCACCTCCTGTTAACGATTTTCTTCTCTGATGAAGACACAAAACCACAGGAACACAATATTTACAAGGTTTACTACTAAACAAGAGAATCTACATCCTTGTTATGGTACAGAAATAATCTAGTACCACACAATCCACTAGAAAAAAATCCTTTGATATGGAATACAATGAGTAGAATATACCCTTACACTCGTGTAGCTGTTGGAAAACAATCCTCAAGTGCATGTGCACCCTCTTAGCACAAATATAGAATTTCTGTATTTCAGTGCTTCTTCACAATTGAACAGTTGTATTATCTGAAGTACAAATATTCACTTTCCTACATAGAAGCTGGTAAGAACTCCCATACACAAAACATAATATGTGCAAAGACCCCAAATTTTTTTCACATCCTTTAGGATATCTTACGTGCAATTAAAATGCCTTGCGCGTAAAAATTACTTTTTGGTGTGAAAAACTTTTTCGTGCAACTTTTTTTCCGCGCAATTTTTTCTCTTTTCGCGTAGCTATCCTCTTTTCGCGCAAACTCCTTTATTTTCACGCAACTCACATAACATATAATTTTACACGTACCAGAGCTCTAGATTTCTTCTAAGTGTCAAACATTCACAAATGAGAAGGGTTCACCTCATATTTATAAGAATTTTTGACTCGGCATGAAAACCACTAATCCGCACTTAAAACCCTCTTCATGCGTGTAAAACTTTATTCACGCAACTTCACATTTCACACAATTCTCCAATATTTCATGCACCTCATTCCTTTGTAAATTTTCAAGCTTCTGATCTCGAAACACCTTTTGCACGAAAAAATTCATTCCTATATTTCACGCACCACGCCAATATTTCACGCAACCTTCATTTTTCGCGCATCCCGCTGATATTTCTCGCCTCCTGCAAATATTTCGCGCAACCCACATATATTACGCGCAATATTTTTATCTTGTGCGCATATCGCTTATTTTTTCCGCAACCCGCTACTATTTTGCGCACTACTTTATTTTTTCATGCATCTTGCCTAAATTTCCACACACTCCATGTGTAACACCCGAGCTTTTTATGAGTAATATTTTTTTTTATATATATCATCAAAGGAATCTTTCACTACATACTATCTTGGCTTACTTTACACGCAATCGCGACCTTCCTCGATAGCTTGCGTCGTACGCAATACCGAGTTTCACTAAACAACGATATGCTATTAAAATATTATTAAAACTAGCCGCTATGAATAGTAATAACCACTTTTTGAAAGTTTATAAATTTTATTTTTTAAAATGGACTTCATTTTTGGATTCGGAATACCGAAATTAGCCTAGGGTGAAATTTTGGTATTTTTTCTGAAAACTTTCAATTTTTGATGAATAGTGAAACCACTAAGTGGTAGGTTAAAAACTGAATTTTGCATAAAACTTAATTTTACCGCTTTTGTGAATGGAATTTCGAAAATCCAACAGAAACGGTTGATATCAGTATGTAAAATTTGGTTCAATGAGATAAAAATAATTTTTTGGTGAATAGTAACTTTTTACTTTTTTTACCGCGGTTAATAGTAAATAGGGTAACTAAGGGTAAATATGATATTACTATTACCCTAACACATGTCCTAATTCTATTGGATAAGTGTAATTCGACCAAAAACAACCTTATGAATAAAATATGACCATTTAGGCCCACTTGGGTAAGATTAGGACATTTATTATTAATTTATTTAAAAAAGGGTTAAAATAGTTAAAATCAATGTTTAATAAGTAAATAATTATTAATATGGGGTTATACATAATAAAAATTCGACTATAAATATTCATTAGAAAGCTAAAAAGATTTCCTACATAATGGTATTTTATTTATAATTTTTAGACATTAAATAGTTTAATTTATTTATGACACAATTATGATGAAGTAATTATCTTATTTATGAAATATTGACATAATTGATGTTATAAACACCAAAATAAATGTAATTTGAGAATTTTTATAAATTACACAAATTTTCTAGGTTACTATGATATATTATTGTTGATTTAATCAACTTGGTTCGAACATATAATTCTGTTATGACTTTCACAAAAATCATATATCAAATAGTGTCAAAATTGACACAAAATAGTTTTTAAATCAAATATTATATTATTAATTGTTATTTTATTCCTCAAAATCTAAGGTTCGGCCAAATGACTTAGATAAGGATATATATATTAATAATAAACAATTTGGGGTTAGTTTGGCATGTTATAGTAAGTGTATTAACCATATAGTGAAAGAAAACAAAAATACATGGTAAAAGTTAAATTATTTAACTTAGAGTTAAATCTAATTGATAAGGTTAAAATAATACCCTAAACTTGTCTAAATCCTATTGGTTGATAGGATTTCGACCCTTCCCCACATTAGCTTCGAAATAAGACCCTTTGGAACCATTATAAACCTATTTTGACTTTAATTTAAAATAATATTTTGAGATATTCCTAAGGTGCCCCTCTCCTCCCTTATAAAAGGGAACCTCCTCCCCCTCCTCCTCACACCAAATTGAGCACTCAAGCTCGGCCAACCCCTGCCATTTTCTCCTCTCAACTTCCCTAGAATAATCCCAGAGGTCCTGGTCTTCTTCAAAGACCAATCTTAGTTCCCTAAGTGGAGGATTCAAAGAGGCGTTCCAAAGAAGAGGAGCTTCGGACACGTACAAAGCAAATCGGACCTAAGGTAAGGGAAATATCACAATCTCATTTTTATCCGAGATTGTTTATTCGTAAGTATTTACTGGGGTGTATTTTATTATCCACATCCATGTTTCATCAATATTTAATATTATTTACATCCACCTACAATTGTTTAAATCCATTTTTACCCTTCGGTGAGTTTTTAGTAATATGTATGAAAGGAATCTTTTGTCATTTTTCGTACGAGGTACTTTTTGACTTTTCCGACAAAAGTACAAAGAATGTTTTTTTAACTTATACGGCATGAATGGATTCTTAAAACATTATTTCAAAGAAGCTTCCTTTACAAGTATTCAAGTTTATTTTTAATCAACTTCTTTTAGTTTAAAATTGTATGACATGTTAAGAAAGGAAAAGTGTTTTTGAAGTAGAAAGGATATTTTCCTCAAGAATTGAGTTCAATTATTTTATCAAAATTATTTTCCATCTAAGATAATAAAATGGTTCTGTTTTTATCCCTATTATTACATGGATTTGATTATGTTGTGATGGAAATATTTTTATGAATTCCTTTATCTTATATTAATTGTTTTATGATGTCATGTTGTTTAAGAATCCCATTTTTATTACATGGGTTACGCTGTGATGTATGGTTTATGATTATGTGGCACACATAAGAAAGGATTCATTATATGATGGGTGGGACCTATATCTCCCTCCAATGCATTGGGTAAAGATTTTATATCTCATGAGATAGACATGGCTGGAACGGAAGGTTATTTCGGTTCAGTGATACAGGACTGAAACGAGGAGTGAACTCGGTTCAGAAAGGGATTTGTCCACTAAGATAGTCTTGGCAATGAGTCATGACTAACAAGAAATTATTTTCCATGATTATGTGTGCATGCCACAAAGTTTCAAGTTTTATGTTATGATTATGGGGATCTCATTTTCACTTCTATGATTTGTTCCATGTTAAGATATTATGATCTCTTTTGCAGGTTATGATTTTCAAAAAGATATGATATGATTTTTATTTCCTTTATTTTCCCTTGCTGAGCATTTGAGCTCACCCTTTTATGTTTTCTTTTCCCCAGGTCAGGAAGATGGATATTAAGTAGAATATGCTAAAAGGGACCCTAGATATGATGAAATAAATGGGAGACACTGTAGAAGATTTATGAACCAGTTGTTTATGTTTCCCAGTTTCTGAAGACACTATACCTATACGGTCCTTTGTGGTTTTTTCATATGTTGTAATAAGTGTGCTTCAATTTTTAAGTATTAATAATGTATGTAAATTATGGGTCGTTATAGTTGGTATCAAAGGAAAGGTATAGTCAACCTTTGGAAACTAGGATGTGAAAGCCTTAGTAAGAACCCTAAGGATAAGTCTAAGCATAGAACACAATCTTAGTGTTTTAGAAATGGCCATGAATACCCTAGGATAAAACCTTAAGTGTGAAATTTTATCCTTGATTATGTGGTTTTCCTATTATAATTAGTGTTGCTCACACTATTCTTCTTGGTTTTAGTCAATGGCTGGAACCCGAAGGAACCGTGTTAATGCGGAATGCGATGGGCAATGCAATGATTGTCCCCCTGAGAAACCAAACGATATGGGAGCTGGAATGAAAAATATTGTAGCCATGCTCACACAACATTCTCAAGCTATGAATCATGCAGGACTTCCAAACGAGCAAAGGAAGGAGCAACATTATGTTGAATCCTTCATGAGGCAGCGTCCACCTTCTTTCAGTGGGTCTACTGATCCATTAGTTGCTGAACAATGGATTAGTACTACTGAAAAGATATTTTCAGTTCTTCAATGTTCTGAACATGATAAACTCATCCTAGCAGTGTATCGTTTGGAAGGAGATGCTGATCAATGGTGGAATCTTGTTAAGAATACGAGGCAAAGGGATGAAATTGAGTCTATGGAATGGGACGAGTTCAAGAACTTATTTTTCAATAAGTACTTCCCTCGTATTCTCCGAACAAAGATAGAGAAAGAGTTTCTTGAACTGAAGCAACGGGATGATGAATCTGTTGGAACCTATGAAGCAAATTTTATAAGACTTGCAAGGTACGCTTTTGGTATTATTATCCAACCTAAGAGTAAGATCGATCGATTCTTTAGTGGCTTAAAACCAAGTCTTCTAAGGGCGTTAGCCAGAAGGGACTTCAATAGCTACGAGGAAATCATTCGATGTGCTCTCAAAGTCGAGATGGAGATTGGAGTAACCCATCAGTCACATGGGTTTGATAAGAAGAGGAAGATGGAATTCAATGGAAAATCTAAAGAGCACACTGAAAAGAAGACGAACTTTACCTTATGCTCAAAGTGTGGAAAGAAACATGGAGGGAGTTGTCTTAAAGGGACAAGTAAATGTTTTAAATGTGGAAAGGAAGGTCATCGGGCATTTGAATGCCGCGATAATGGGAAGAAGATGTCTAATGATGCAAACAAAGGAAGGGATACACAAAATGAACCTACTACACTTCAATGTTTCAAGTGCAAGGAGATAGGGCATTATGCCAATCAATGCCCAAACCCAAGGGTTGATGATGATGGTCGACGTCAACAAAATCTTAAGGCTAAAGACAAAGGAATGTCACATGCAATTTCTATCTGCGATGTGGAGTATGATAACAAAGTGGTGAAAGGTACACTTACCATCCACTCTAAAGTAGCAAATGTTTTATTTGATTCTGGATCCACCCACTCTTTTATTTCTGAAAAATTTTCTAAGGGTATCACCGTACTACCTCAACAATTATATGTTGAGTTAGCTGTGACAACACCTAATGGCACAACAGTCGCATCAAAAGTTTATAATTCTTCTCCGATCGAAGTTTGTGGGAAAGTGCTTCCTGCAAATCTTGTGATCCTTCCTTTAGTGGAAATTGATGTGATTCTTGGCATGGATTGGCTTTCTCTACATGGAGCTCATATCAATTGCCAAAGAAGGGAAGTCACATTTCATATTCCAGATCAATCTACGATCGTCTATCAATGCAAGGATGAACATAACCTTCAGTGGAAATTTCTTCCATCTTATGGGTATTGATTCCACTAAATGAAGGTTATTTATCTCAAATGGTTAGTGAGAAACTCACGATTAAGAATATGCCCATTGTACGGGAGTTTGATGATGTATTTCTGGAGGAATTACCGGGTCTTCCACCAAATCGTGAAGTTGAGTTTTCAATAGAGCTCATACCGTGCGCTTTGCCAATTTCAAAGACACCTTATAGAATGGCCCCAATTGAGTTGCAGGAATTGAATAAGCAACTCCAAGAGAATCTTGATAAGGTATTCATACGCCCTAGTGCGTCACCTTGGGGAGCACCTGTTATATTTTTTAAGAAGAAGGATGGATCAATGAGACTCTGCATTGATTATCGAGAACTTAACAAGATCACCATCAAGAACAAATATCCTCTCCCACGCATTGATGAATTATTTGACCAACTACGCGGAGCTCAATACTTTTCCAAGATTGATCTTCGTTCAGGGTATCATCAATTAAGGGTCAAAAGGGAGGATATACCAAAGACGAATTTCCGTACAAGGTATGGACACTATGAATTTATAGTGATGCCATTTGGTCTTACTAATGCCCCTGCTATCTTCATGGATCTAATGAATAGAGTCTTTAGAGACTATCTTGATCAATTTGTGGTAGTCTTTATAGACGATATTCTTGTCTATTCAAAGAGAAAGGAAGAGCATGAAGATCACTTGAGAATTATATTGAAGACCCTGAGAAAGGAGAAGCTTTATGCCAAATTTACCAAGTGTGAATTTTGGCTTCAAAAAGTTGCATTTTTGGGTCACATAATCTCAAAAGAGGGGATATCTGTGGATCTAGCAAAAATAAAGGTTATCGAAAGATGGTCGAGACCAACAACAGTAACTGAGATCCGAAGTTTTCTTGGTTTGGCTGGATATTATCGACGTTTTGTAAAAGATTTTTCACGATTATCTAATCCACTCACCAAGTTGACTCAGAAAGGAGTTAAGTATGTTTGGACAGAGGAATGTGAAGAGAATTTCATGGAGTTGAAAAGAAGGTTATCCAGTGCACCTGTGCTCACACTGCCTTGTAGTGGAGAAAGGTTTGTGATCTACAGTGATGCATCCAAGAAGGGATTGGGGTGTGTTCTTATGCAAAATGATATGGTGATAGCTTATGCCTCACGACAGTTGAAAATCCATGAGCAAAATTACCCAACTCATGATTTGGAGTTGGATGCGGTAATCTTTGCATTAATGATTTGGAGGCATTACCTTTATGGTGGAAGGTGTGATATTTATACTGATCATAAAAGTTTAAAGTATATTTTCACACAAAAGGAGCTGAATATGCGTCAAAGAAGATGGCTGGAGCTGATTAAGGATTATGACTTCTCAATCCATTACCACCCTGGGAAAGCAAACAAGGTGCCAGATGCATTAAGTCGACAAGACCATGCTAGTTTATCCATGATGAGGATCACAAAGGATCCAATATTTATGGATTTACAAAGGATGGATCTTGGAATTATAATGGAAGGGGAAAAATCATATCTTTCTCAAATGAATGTTCAACCATCTATACATGCGAAGATTAAGGAGGCACAGAAAGAGGATGTCGAGTTACAAAAGAAGGTGAGAAATGTTCCTGAATTCAACCTTGATTGTGATGGGATAATAAAGTTCAGGAATCGGGTTTGTGTTCCTCCCATCCTCGAATTAAAGAAGGAGCTGCTGGATGAGGCTCATAGTTCTTCATTCTCTATTCATCCAGGAAGCACGAAGATGTATAGAGACCTGAAAGAGTACTTCTGGTGGGATGGCATGAAAAGAGATGTTGCTGAATATGTCTCTCGATGCTTGGTTTGTCAACAAGTTAAAGCTGAGAGACAAAAGTCTAAGGGGATGTTACAACCATTACCCATACCCGAATGGAAATGGGAAAACATCACTATGGACTTTGTCACAGGACTTCCTAAAACATCCAAAGGCAATAATGCTATTTGGGTCATAGTTGATCGTCTTACAAAGTCTACACACTTCATTGCTATTAGAGAGGATTTCTCTCTAGATCAGCTTGCCAGGATATATGTAAAGGAAGTGGTAAGATTGCATGGAGTACCACTTTCTATTATATCTGATCGGGATCCGAGATTTACCTCAAAGTTCTGGTGAAGTCTTCAGCATACTCTGGATACAGAGTTGAGTTTCAGCACTGCTTATCATCCCCAGACAGACGGTCAGTCTGAGAGAAGAATTCAAACCCTAGAAGATATGTTGAGAGCTTGCTCTATGGATTTCAAAGGAGGTTGGGATCAACACCTACCTTTGGTGGAATTTTCTTATAATAATAGCTTTCACTCCAGTATTCAGATGGCTCCTTATGAAGCTCTCTATGGAAAGAAATGCAGGACTCCAACTTGCTGGGATGAAGTTGGGGAAAGAAAGCTGTTAGGACCTGATCTCATTGATGAAATGGCAGAAAAGGTTAGATCTATTCAACAACACATAAGAGCAGCTCAGAGTCGACAGAAAAGTTATGCCGACAAACGAAGAAAAGACCTAGAGTTTGAAGTGGGTGATAAAGTGTTCTTACGAATATCTCCCTGGAAGAGGGTTATGAGATTTGGAAAGAAGGGGAAGTTGAGCCCTAGATATATTGGTCCTTTTGAAATACTGGATCGTGTTGGGAAGGTAGCTTACCGATTGGTGCTTCCACCGAATCTCTCTCAAGTTCACGATGTGTTCCATGTATCTCTCCTGAGAAAGTACATACCTGATCCTTCACATGTACTCAGCTCAGAAGTTGTACCGCTGGAGCAAGATCTTTCTTATGAAGAACAGCCGATAGAGATTCTGGATCGTAGCGAAAAAGTCCTACGAAACAAGACCACTCGATTGGTGAAAGTTTTATGGAGGAACCACCAACTTGAAGAAGCTACATGGGAGCTTGAGGATATGATGAGGGAGAAGTATCCTCATCTGTTTGTTACAAAGTGACGAATTTCGAGGGCGAAATTCTTTTTAAGGGGGGTAGAATGTAACACCCGAGATTTTTATGAGTAATATTTTGTTTTTTTATAAATCATCAAAGAAATATTTCACTACATACTAGCTTGGCTTACTTTACACTCAATCGCGACCTTCCTCGATAGCTTGCGTCGTACGCAATACCGAGTTTCACTAAACAACGATATGCTATTAAAATATTATTAAAACTAGCTGTTATGAATAGTAATAACCAGTTTTTGAAATTTTATAAATTTTATTTTTTAAAATGGACTTCATTTTTGGATTCGGAATACCGAAATTATCCTAGGGTGAAATTTTGGTATTTTTCTGAAAACTTTCAATTTTTGATGAATAGTGAAACCACTAAGTGGTAGGTTAAAAACTGAATTTTGCATAAAACTTAATTTTACCGCTTCTGTGAATGGAATTTCGAAAATCCGACAGACACGGTTGATATCAGAAAGTAAAATGTGGTTCAATGAGATAAAAATAATTTTTTGGTGAATAGTAACTTTTTACTTTTTTTACCGCGGTTAATAGTAAATAGGGTAACTAAGGGTAAATATGATATTACTATTACCCTAACACATGTACTAATTCTATTGGATAAGTGTAATTCGACCAAAAACAACCTTATGAATAAAATATGACCATTAAGGCCCACTTGGGTTAGATTAGGACATTTATTATTAATTTATTTAAAGAAGGGTTAAAATAGTTAAAATCAAAGTTTAATAAGTAAATCATTTTTAATATGGGGTTATACATAAGATATATTCGACTATAAATATTAATTAGAAAGCTAAAAAGATTTCCTACATAATGGTATTTTATTTATAATTTTTAGACATTAATATATTTTAATTTATTTATGACACAATTATGATGCAGTAATTATCTTATATATGAAATATTGACATAATTGATGTTATAAACACCAAAATAAATGTAATTTGAGACTTTTTATGAATTAAATATTTTTTCTAGGTTACTATGATTTATTAGTGTTGATTTAATCAACTTGGTTCGAACATATAATTCTTTTATGACTTTCACAAAAATCATATATCAAATAGTGTCAAAATTGACACAAAATAGTTTTTAAATCAAATATTATATTATTAATTGTTATTTTATTTCTAAAAATCTAAGGTTCGGCCAAATGACTTAGATAAGGATATATATATTAATAATAAAAAATTTGGGGTTCGTTTGGCATGTTATAGTAAGTGTATTAACCATATAGTGAAAGAAAACAAAAAGACATGGTAAAAGTTAAAATATTCAACTTAGAGTCAAATCTAGTTGATAAGGTTAAAATAATACCCTAAACTTGTCTAAATCCTATTGGTTGATAGGATTTCGACCCTTCCCCACTTTAGATTCGAAATAAGACCCTTTGGAACCATTATAAACCGATTTTGTCTTTAATATAAAATAATATTTTGAGATATTCCTAAGGTGCCCCTCTCCTCCCTTATAAAAGGGCACCTCCTCCCCCTCCTCCTCACACCAAATTGAGCACTCAAGCTCTGCCAACCCCTGCCATTTTCTCCTTTCCACTTCCCTAGAATAATTCTAGAGGTCCTGGTCTTCTTCAAAGACCAATCTTAGTTCCCTAAGTGGAGGATTCAAATAGGCGTTCCAAAGAAGAGGAGCTTCGGACACGTACAAAGCAAATCTGACCTAAGGTAAGGGAAATAATACAATCTCATTTTTATCCGAGATTTTTTATTCGTAAGTATTTACTGGGGTGTATTTTATTATCCACATCCATGTTTCATCAATATGTAATATTATTTACATCCACCAACAATTTTTTAAATCCATTTTTACCTTTCGGTGAGTTTTTAGTAATATGTATGAAAGGAATCTTTTGTCGTTTTTCGTACGAGGTACTTTTTGACTTTTCCGACAAAAGTACGAAGAATGTTTTTTTTAACATATACGGCATGAATGTATTCTTAAAACATTATTTCCAAGAAGCTTCCTTTACAAGTATTCAAGTTTATTTTTAATCAACTTCTTTTAGTTTAAAATTGTATGACATGTTAGGAAAGGAAAAGTGTTTTTGAAGTAGAAAGGATATTTTCCTCAAGAATGGAGTTCAAGTATTTTATCAAAATTATATTCCATATAAGATAATAAAATGGTTCTATTTTTATCCCTATTATTACATGGATTTGATTATGTTGTGATGGAAATATTTTTATGAATTCCTTTATCTTATATGAATTGTTTTATGATGTCATGTTGTTTAAGAATCCCATTTTTATTACATGGGTTACGCTGTGATGTATGGTTTATGATTATGTGGAACACATAAGAAAGGATTCATTATAAGATGGGTGGGACCTATATCTCCCTCCAATGCATTGGGTAAAGATTTTATATCTCATGAGATAGACATGGCTGGAACGGAAGGTTATTTCGGTTCAGTGATACAGGACTGAAACGAGGAGTGAACTCGGTTCAGAAAGGGACTTTGTCCACTAAGATAGTCTTGGAAATGAGTCATGACTAACAAGAAATGATTTTCCATTATTATGTGTGCATGCCAAAAAGTTTCAAGTTTTATGTTATGATTATGGGGATCTCATTTTCACTTTTATGATTTGTTCCATGTTAAGATATTATGATCTCTTTTGCAGGTTATGGTTTTCAAAAAGATATGATATGATTTTTTTCCTTTATTTGCCCTTGCTGAGCATTTGATCTCACCCTTTTATGTTTTCTTTTCCCCAGGTCAGGAAGATGGATATTAAGTAGAATATGCTAAAAGGGACCCTAGATATGATGAAATAAATGGGAGACACTGTAGAAGATTTATGAACCAGTTGTTTATGTTTCCCAGTTTCTAAAGACACTATACCTATACGGCCCTTTGTGGTTTTTTCATATGTTGTAATAAGTGTGCTTCAATTTTGAAGTATTAACAATGTATGTAAAGTATGGGTCGTTATACCATGCCTTTTTCATTTTTCGATGTTCTGACCTTGAATCATGCCTTGCATGAAAAAATCTAAACCATATTCAATCTTTCACGCTACATCCATTTCCAAAAACACATATTCATCTCTCGATTTTCAGGCCCAAAAATTTGGAAAACACTGGAAAATGGCGCCACCATAAACTGTTCTTTTTTGCCGCCTCCAGATCATCCATTGCTTTTTCATTTTTCTTTTCACAACTTCCCATAACTATTCTTTAGATTTTATCACTAATTACACTATCATGATATATATACTTTGATAGACCAGATCTAGAATCATCATAATTACAATGGAAAGTAATGAAACTTCCTTATCTTCCGGCAGCATCACCCCTTCCAATCAAAACTGTATATGACTGGCATCATCATTTATCCCCCTTTCCATCATAAGGATTGGTTAAAAAGTTATCCTATCTTATGATATTTGTGAAACACATATCATCAAAGAATAATTTTGTTTCAAGTCCTTTACAAAGTGAATTTATTTATCTTCTTTGACAACAAAAGACAACACACTGCAAAAGCTAACTCCTCAAACTTCCTTCTCCATCTAGCTTGGTCCCAACAATCCCCCCTTTTGGATTTTGTTGTCATCCAAGATTCATAAATCACTGAACATTGTAACCTTATGTAATGGATTACTTATCAACAATTCTAAGCCTACGCGAGCTAACTCATTGTAGGAAACAAGAATTATTGACACGCAAAACCGTGCTGTCCAAAAGTAGTGACTATGAAATCTCATGATCATATCTCCTTAGCCTTCTTGTCCTTAGCCTTCTTCAGAACATCTTTCAAGCTTCTACTTTATCATTATTCATTTCTTCAACTTTCCTAGAATACAAAAACATTGTTTCCTACAACCACTCCAACAAACAGTTAGAATAGATCAAACACATAAATGATGAATTCACAGCTTACCCATAACCCAACCTTTATGCACGCTTCCATAAGGATAGATTTATGAAAAAATTCTCCCCCTTGACAACACTATCCAAAGGTAAGACGAAAGAGGGGACATAAACACATAACATAACCTTGATGAGAAGGAGGTTGGATACCCATGTTCAACCTCAATTTTTCAAATGGTTCCTTCGGTAAAGGTTTTGTGAATATATCAAATAATTGTTCAGATGTAGGAATATACTCCAACCTCAATTAATTCTTCTCCAACTACTCTTTGATGAAGTGGTACATTATCTCAATGTGTTTTGAATGATAATTTGGTACTGGATTTCCTGTAATATTGATTGCACTCTGATTATCACAACCCAAGATCAATGGTCGCTTTACTTCAATAAGTAGATCTTCCAGCTGAGTCTTCATCCACATTAGTTGAGTTGCAGCTTGAGTAGTAGCAACATACTTTGCTTCAGCTATGCTAAGAGTTACTGAATTCTATTTCTTAGTATGCCAACAAACACAACTTTTCCACAGAAAGAAAACTCCACTAGGTGTGGATCTTCGATCATCAACATTTCCTTCTCAATCAGAATCTTAATACCCTTATAGATCAATATTTCATGAACCATAATACCTGATTCCAAAATTTGTTTTTCCTTTGATATATTTTAGAATTATTTTTCCAGCAATAAGATGTTATTATTTAGTAGCACTCTGAAATCTTGAACATAATGTGACAACATAGACGATGTCTGGACTTGAGGTAGTCAAATACAACAGATTTCCAATCAGCTTTCGAAACTCTTTATGATCAACATCCTTGCCTTCTCCGTCTTTAGACAACTTGGTTCCCACTGAAATAGGTGTGGACACTGGTTTCTAATTTTCCAGACCAAACTTCTTCAGAAGTTCCTTGACATACTTTTCTTGAGATAGAAAGACATGATTCTTTTTCTCTGAGATTTGTAGACCATGAAAGTATTTCATTTCACCCATCATGGACATCTCAAATAACTTCTTCATCTCCTCATAAAATCTTTCACATGATCTTTCATCATTCCTAGAAAAGTCAATGTCATCGACATAAACAATAACGTTCAGTGAAAACTCCTGACACTCCTTGATGTAAAGATTGTTATCAACTCTACCTTTCTTAAAATTCATCTTCTTCAAGCAAGTATATAATTTAGAATACCATGCCCTCAGAGCCTGTTTTAGCCCATAAAAATCCTTCTTCAACCTGCACACATAGCTTTCATCCTTCCCAATAACAAATCCATAAGGTTGATTAATGTAAACTTCCTCATCAAGGTCACCATTCAAGAATGAAAATTCTACATCCATTTGAATGATTTTGTAACCTCGTTGTGAAACAATGGCAAGAAATATTCTGATTGTTTCTAATTTTACAACCAGAGAAAAGGTTTCATCAAAATCAATGCCTTCAATTTTTGAATAGCCTTTTCAAACCAATATTGCTTTGTTTCTTATTACTTTACCTTCTTCATTCAGCTTGTTATGAAAAACCCACACTGTACCAATAATGTTCTTGTTGTTCGGATTGGGTACAAGTTACCAAGTATTATTATTCTTTATCTGATCAAGCTATTTATTCATATCAGGGACCCATTATGGATGCTCAAATTCTTCATTTACATCATTCGGTTCAACTTTAGAATAAATAGAAGTATGTGATATAGAATTCATTGTTCTTCATGTGTGAACCCTATGACTTTTATATCCAATAATTTTCTGAGCCTCCACTTATTTCCTCAACATAGGATAAGTTTTTTGAACTCCATCATCATCACTCGAGATTTCTGAGTCAGATTACTCTTCTTGAGTAGGATTAACACAGTCTGCAGCATTATCAGAAATGTTAAAAGAATCTTCTCTATCCTACTCAACTTCCAAAACAACATATGACTGCTTTTCTTTCCCATCATTCTATACAAATTTTACATCTGAATAATCAATAATTATTCCTATTTCATTGTTGAGGCATCTATATACTCTTCCTTCTAGAGCATATCCATGAAAAATTCCTTCATCTCCTATTTGCTCAAACTTTCCTAGGATTCTACTTTTCTTCTTCATAATAAATGGACTCCCAAAAACACTCAAGTGTTTCAGACTTGAATATTTTCCATATAACACTTCATATGAAGTCATATCTGAGTTTGGCCTATAAAAACATTAGTTTTGAATATACATAGTAGTTCTCATGGCTTGCCTTCAATAATAATGAGAAAGACTATGTTCATGTAACATAGTTCTCCCCATTTCCACCAAACTTCGATTCTTTCTTTCAGAAAACCCGTTTTGTTCAGGTGTGTATGGTGAAATGAACTCAAGATGAATTCCACGTTTCTCGAGGTAACATACAAACTATTCATTATTCTATTCTCCACCATTATCAGTTCCCAAATTCTTCACTGAATACTCACATTCCTTCTCTTCTTTCCTCTTGAAACTCTTAAAAATTTTCAGAGCATCTGACTTATGTCTCATGTACATAACACAAGTAATATGAGTACAGTTATCAATGAAAGTAATGAAGTACTTATCTCCAATTGTTGATTTCTTGCTCATTGGTCCACAAATATTAGAGTGTATGAGCTCCAAGGGTCTTTGTGAGAGAATTTCAACTCTCTTATGAATAGAGTTTGTAATCTTCCATTTCTCACAAATAGTGCAACACTAATCTCATATTCTTGATAACTCAGGAATATCTCAGACACTATCTCTCTTTGATAACTTTCAAATTTTTCCCTGACACATATGTCCCATCCTTTTATTCCATAACTAGTTTTCATCCACCACACCCATGTAACTAGAGTTCTACACTTCACCAACTTGGAACAAATTCCCTCTTGTATGTTGGCCTCTTGTGATAATATTTCCACCATTTTCACATTTCGCAACAAATCTATATTTTCTGAAGATAACTTTTTTTCCCTCATAACAGAGTTGTGAAAAACTAAGCAGGTTATGTTTTATCCCATAAAAATATAGTGTTTCCTAGATTTCATCTTTTCTTTTCCAATGATGGCCGATCCAACACCATTGATACTTAGAGATTCATCATTTACAAATGTCACTGTTCTTTCATTGAATTCTTCAAAATTATTCAGAAGATTTAAGTCTCTTGTCATATGAGAGGAACACCCATTATCAAGAATCCATGGGCCTTCTCTTTTTTTATCTTTCAAATCAGTTTCGACAATGAGATCTTTTGTTCTCCCTTTTCTTCTATTTTATGTTGTTCTTCAACAAATTTCCTAGCCAAGTCAATGTGTTCTGGCTAGAAAACCATGCATTCTTTATTTTTAGAATTATCAGACCTATCCCTTTTGGCTTTTAAAAACTATGGCTTCTGAGGATTATTAAAAAACTTTTGTTTCTCTAGTAACACACTAAGGTAATCCTTTCGAATATTTCCTGGTCGATCACATCTTTCACAAATAGTTTCTAGTGGTTGGAACCTATTATAAAATTTCACACCAACCTTCTCAGAAACCTTCTGAAATTTATTTGGAGATATTACATTTTTAAAGGATTGGATCCCCGTAAATCCTTGTATTTGAAAACATGTGGAATAGTTGTAAGGTTGTTGATTGAACCAAAACATATTTTCCATGTGTTTGAATCCACCACAATATTAGCAGTAACCATAGAAAGAATATTTTCCGTTGAAACTTTTACACTGACTAGATTTGTGAACACGCTTCTCAACAACCTTCTTAATAAAACTATGTTGACTATTAACCTTCGTGTTTTTATTTGTAACTCCCTTTATCATTTGAGATTTAACATCACCAGAATTATTGGAGGTCTTTCTTGACTCATGATTTTTATACACTTCTAATTTTTCATCATTGCTGACTTTGACCACATACATGGTCTTTCCATCCTTGCTCTTATCTGAACTAGTTCTGTCTTTCATTTCAACCTTTGAAGGTAAATTTTGTGGATCTTCATTTGGTTCATTCTTACTGGAACATTTACCAACTTCTGAGATAGAATTTTTGAAACCGATATTAATTTCTTTAGCTTTATATAGTTTTTGTTGGAAAAGTTCCAACTCTTCGTCTTTTTCCTTCAACTTTACTTCATGATGATCATTACGATTCTTTGTATTCTCAAGAGAATTTTTCAGATCATAAATCTCCTTTTCCATCTTGATTTTCTCATCAGTAAAACCTTCTTGGGTGTTTAATGTGGAATTTTCATTTATCAAATTCTTGTTTTCTTTCTCAATCTTTCTAATCTTCCTCAAACATTCCTTCAACTCTTCTTTGAGATACTGTTCAAGTTGAGTTTCTTCTTCTTCAGTACTACTGCTCTAAAAATCATGATTATTCACTATTTCAAAAGGCACTCTTTCTAGATTTCTCAGTATAAGATTTTTCTGATTCAGTCTCGCTTTCATCATCCTCTTCATCTTTTGTCAAAAAGCTTCTTCTTTTTGATTTGAAGATCTTTTTATTCTGACCTCTACCATAATATTTATCTTTTCCGCCATGTTACTTTCATTACCTTCTTGGTATTCTGTCTTCTTCATCACTGATGTTGTCTTTACCTTTTTGAGGGTAATTATCTGCAAAGTGGCCAACAACTCTACATTAAAAACTTTTCAAAGGGAGTTTCCCTTTTTATTTACCTATTCCCCTTTTAACATTTCTAGAAAACAAGGAATGAATTTCATCAAAATTTTGACATACATCATTTTCAGAGTCGGATTCACCAGTTTCTTCTTCAATATGAATTTTCTTCCACTTCTCTTTCTTTTCTACATTGAAAGAAATTTCTCTATCAACCTTTTCTTTTATCTTCATGGTCTTCTATTTTATCATCTCATAAGTGATGAGAGTACTATAAAAATCATTAAGAGATAATGTTTCTGGATCCCTATATTCTAGTGATGAAACTTTAGCATCAAATTTATTAGGAAGAATTCTTAAGATCTTTTCAACAACTGTAGCATCTTATAACTTTTCACCAAGACATATGATTGTACTGAAAATGTCATTAACCCTGGTAAATAAGTCCCCAACAGATTCAGATTCTCCTGTTTTCATGTCTTCATACTTCAGCCTCCAGATTTGGAGTTTTTCATTCTTCACTTTTTTATTTCCTTCACAGATGTTCATCAACGTATCCGAGATGCCTTTAGCTGTAGCGACCCCTTTCACTCTTAAAAACTCACTCTCATAAAGTGATGAGAGCAATGAATTTTTGTCTCTTCCATCATTCTCAAGATTCCTTTTATCCAAGACTGTAAGAGGAACCTTTTCATTAATAATAGAAAATCCATCTCTTGTAGTTTCAAGAACATCATATCCAAGAGACATAAGATATGGCATCATTATTTCCTTATAGATGTGATAGTTCTTTCCATAAAAAATTGGAATACCCTTACTGTTCATGCAATTTATATTCTCCATCACAACTTCTATTTAAACACTTCAGAAAAGAATAAACGAAGGGAACCTATTGCTCTGATACCAATTGAAGTTCCCAGTCATGATCCAAGTATCACTGAGATGGGGAGGGGGTGAATCAGTGATATCTTTTTCTTTTTATATTTCCTTTGAATTTAAACAACCTTAAACTCCTGATAAATATTTTTTTATCTTTTAAACACACACAACTATAGGATCAGAAGATTTACAAGGTTCATTAATCAACTAGAGTAGCCCCATTCTTGGTATGGTATAGAAATAATCCAGTACCACACAATCTACTAGAAAAAAATCCTTTGATGAGGAATACAACAAGTAGGATATACCCTTACACTCGTGTAGCACTTGAAAAAAAATCTACAGGTGCATGTGAACCCTCTTAGCATAAATAGGGAATTACAGTATTTCAGTGCTTCTTCATAATTGAAATGTTGTATTCTTTGAAGTACAAATATTAACGTTCCCACCCAGAAGCTGGTAATAACTCCCATATGAACAACTAAATATGTGCGAAGACCCCAAATATTTTGTGCAGCCTTTAGGATATCTTGCGCGCAATCCAAATGGCTTGCGCGTAAAAATTCCTTTTTGGCATGAAAAACTTTTTTGTGAAACTTCTTTTTTTTCCGCGCAATGTTTTCTCTTTTCGCGCAGCTGTCCTTTTTTCATGCAAACTCCTTTATTTTCACATAACTCACATAGCGTATAATTTTACGTGTGCCAGAGCTCGAGATTTCTTCTAAGTGTCGAGCATTCACAAATTAGAAGGGTTTACCCCATATTTATATGCATTTTTTACCCGACGCAAAAACCACTAATCCGCATGTAAAACCCTCTTCATGCATGTAAAAATTATTTCATGCCACTTCACATTTCGCACAATGCTCCAATATTTCGCGCACCTCATACCTTTTCAATTTTTCGAGCTTCTGATCTTGAAACACCTTTTGCGCAAAAAAAATCATTCCACTATTTCGCACCCCACAATAATATTTCGCACTGCCTTCATTTTTCGCGCATCCCTCTGATATTTCGTACCTCCCACAAATATTTCATGAAACCCACATATATTTCGTTCATCCTTTTTATATTGCGTGTATCTCGCTGATTTTTCGTGCAACCCACTACTATTTCGAGCACCACTTTATGTTTTCATGCATCTTGCCCAAATTTCCATGCACTCCATGACTTTGTCATTTTTCGATGTTATGACCTTGAATCATGCATTGCTCACAAAAATATAAACCATCTTCAATCATTCACCCTACATCCACTGCGAAAAACACATATTCATCTCCCGATTTTCAGGCCCAAAATTTGGAAAACACTGGAAAACATCGCCTCCTTAAACTATGATTTTGTGCCACCTCCAGATCATCCATTGCTTTGTCATTTCTCTTTTCACTACTTCCCTTAACCATTATTTAGCTTTTATCATGAATTCTAATATCGTGATATATATCCTTTGATAGACCAGATCATGCATCATCAGAATTAAAATGGGAAGTACTGAAACTTCCCTATCTTCCAGCAGCATCACTCCTTCCAATCAAAGATGTATATGATTGGCATCATCATTTCTCCCCCTTTCCATCATAAGGCCTGCATCAGAAGTTCTCCTATCTTATGATATTTGTGAAATACATATCAACAAAGCATCGTCTGGTTTCAAGTCCTTTTCAAAGTGAATTGATTTATCTTCTTTGACAACAAAAGACAACACTCTACAAAAGTTGGTAGCATAATGTAATTAAAAATGAAAATAGAAGAATGAGGAACCGTAAGATGGGAGGATGCTTTCTAAAGATTGAGAGGGACCGTATAGTGACATGGAACCAAAATGGAGATGATTTTGAGAGGTATATATTTAGATAAATCATTTTCAAATGATTTTTTGTGTAAAGTGATGAGGAAATGATAGGAATTTATAATTGAGGAGGATTTATTTTAAGGGATTAAATCATGGTAATTTTTATATAATCAAGCCAATTGTGTGTGTATTAATTATAAAAAATTCAGTAATATTAATTAGTTAAATAATGTAGGTGGGAATTAAATCCATTACAAAACTGAATCATACCTTACAACAAACCAAATTAATGAACACAGACAAAATGTAATTTTTATCTCAAAAAAAAAGAATTTTGGTTTGATAAAGTAAATTTTAAGGTTGAAAACTAAAATTCATATTTTTAAATTCTTTTTTAATATTATTAAATATAATTTTTGTTGAACTAATTTTTTCATAAATATATGAATCAGGTTTACATAATAATGATTTCCAAACTTCAATGTTCCTATAAAACGATAATGGCACTTTATCACAAGAAAATCACTTTTATTAAAAAATTCATAAAAAGGAACACTAGGATAGTTTACTAGTAATTAAACAAATGAATTTTATTTACCAAAATTATTTATATCTATGGTATTATAAAAATTTAAATAAAATAAATTCTTTATTGGAATTCAGTGATTTTATAAAAAAAATCCATTCTGAAATTTATAAAAATTACAGAGGGATACATTAAAATATATTATCATTTAAAATGGTTTTATAAGATTATTTCAGGAAAATAATATTTATTTAAAACTTTTGATTTTATAAAAAAATATTTTAACAGAATTAGTTTTTAAACACCATAAATAATACAATTTTTATTATATCATAAAATAATCTAGATGACCACTTTGTTGAATTTACAAAAAAATAGTAATAAAAAACTATCTTATTGAATAAGGGTTAAAATTTATATAAACCATAATGTCCAATATTTATAACGTAAAATGACATATTTCCATATATATATATATATAAAAATTCTTAATTCATCATTAAATAATTCTCTTACAAAGGTTATTACACACTCTATGATAAGGTCTGTCATTTTCCTGACTGTTCTATTCTTTTTAATGGTATTTATAGTGGGGGTGATTTTATTAGAGGAATTTAAGCCAATGGAGTTCATTATAGTTAATTTACCATTCTTCCATATATATACCCCTTTATTGTTCCATGTTTTACTAGTCCATATTTTTGCATGATGTGTAGCCTTCTTAGTAAAATGTCCTTCTATTTTTGTAGTTTGTATATTATGGGATATTATTGTAATGTTCTTATATAATGAAATAAAGTTTAGTTTTATTCTAGTTTTTTTCATATATTATACAATATTACCATGAACGGAATACTGATACATATTTTGAAAAATAATTATATGACTTGTTACATTATACCCTCTTATGATATTTCATCCATAAAATTTAATATTATAAGTTATGGTGGAAAAATAGAGAAATTATGTATCATTATTTATTCAGGTTACCATGTTTCCCCTTCAATAATTTTATTCCCCTATAACACATTCACTAGTCAGGTTGGCTTGTTCCTTAATAATTTATCCCTAGTTTTATAAATATAGATATTCTCCTAATTATATGACAAATTCGGTTCAATATCTATCCCATTTTTTATGATAAAATGATTTGGGTCTAAAAAGTATTTCCTTAGCATTATGACATGGATGATTCCTTAAAATTTGGACTGGTGGGGGGGGGGGTATCTAAATGAATATCCATTGAGCCAATTATTCCTAGGATCTGAAATCGAATGATGTCACGTGGAAATAACTTCCCCATCTTCCTTAACCATATAACGTTTTTCTATGCTGATACTTTCAAGAATACATTATCACCTACATGGAATTCCAAGTCCTTTATTTAGTTATCCTCATAGATTTTTAGTTTATTATAAGTAGTTTTTACAAGATTTTAAATAGATATTACATTCTCAGTTATCACATTAACTTTCTCAGAAAAAACCATATTCCTCTATCCAACTTCATCTCAGTTGGTTGAAGTATGAAATATTTTCCCATATATGATCTCATATATTGTCATATATTGTTGATTGAAAACTATTTTTATATTAAAATTACAAAAAATACAAGTGTTGGTGTCACAATCCTTGTAAGTTAAGTTAATATGAACTTACCATAGCCTAGAGGTTTAGATAGTCCTTTCACACTACCCATTAATTTTGTAATTTTATGAACTACTCAATTCTATCTCTATGTTTAATTCCTTTATATGAATCTTTTAAAATTTGTATGTGATGTCGGGATCCTAATAAGAAACAATTGATAATGGTTCACCATGAATTCCTCACAACTTCATTGAAATAATTCTGAAATATATTATCGAGGGGTAGATCCTACATTATATTTATAAAATGTACATATTAGGTGAGGCAATAAATAATAAAATTTATGTAAACTTTTTTATTTGATGTTTTTTATAGCCAAATAAAAATATCCACAGAGATATTTCCCCAATTTCATACAGATATATGATAGGTTTCATGACACCGTTTGGATGTTCACTATCTTCCTTAACATGTTATATTAAAAATCATCTTGATGCATTTTCAGTTGTTTCCCAATTAATGTTATCCACGAGGACGGTTTTTATATATCCTTAAACATATTGGTACTACTAGGGTGTATATAGAAGATTTATCAATGAGAATCATCTTATAGATTCCTTTTCAACCTAGATACTAGAATGGCCCACACATTTCACACATTGATATCAGATATAATTAGTCTAATACAAAATATATAAGAAAATGATAAATTACATAATCATATGGGTCTAGTTCCATAAGAAACATTGATACTCAAACAACTTATTCATAATTGAATTAAATCTTCTCTAACTACGTTCTTCATAACTTGCACCACAATATAACAGAAATTATAAACATGATTGATGGAATAAAACATTATAATTTAAAAATAAATTAATAATAAGTGTGAGAATTCATCATAAATAAATCATCAATAATATGTTCATTTCATATAATTTTGGCACCATCAAAATTGTATAAAAAATTTCACATGTAAATGATAATAACTAATACTATCAAATCATAATTGATTAGGAATAAAAACTTGTTTCCCATATTGGATCAATAACATCTATATATTTCATATAAGAGTTCATGAACATCGTCTTATTTCCTGATTTGGATCAAGCACATCAGTTTGTTTCTCATTTTGAACAATGAAAGTCGACAAGTTTCTCAAAATTATCTCTTGAGATATAATATTAACCAATCCATTGGAGGGATATATGACTCTCATGTAACACATCACATAATTAATAAAATAAATATTTGTACTATAGAATCATTAAACATTCATCATATAATCATATCATATTCTAGGAAAAGAAATCAGGTTTTATAAACATATCATCAGTCCATCATAGCATAGTTCAATGATAATTACATGATTTAATAAACATATTATTATCATAATCATAATCCATACATATAAATTTTAGGGGTGGTACTATTTTATCATATCTATAGTAAGATATATGAACCTCCAATGGGTTTCTAGTTGATGAATATAAATTCCATAAAAGATCATCAAAAAATTCTTGAATAAAATATTATTTCTATTTTAGAATATCTTCTTTAAAATATAAAAAATTACCAAATATTATAGAAATTGTATTATTTTAAAATAACCTTGGAAACTTTTATTTGATGTTTAAATAATTTATAATTCATGATAGTGGGAAATACTGGTCATTCTGTTCACATTAATATAATGATTCCTTTCAAATTTTCAAAAAACAATAAAAATATTCATCCTTGGGAAAATAAAAAGAAAATTACTTTTGTAAAATTATATAAAATAATCAATATTTTGTAAAAATTTATTTAAATAATCATTTTTATATTTTGAAAAATGTCTTTAAAACATTAATAGAAAACACGTGCATTGAAGGAATAATATTTTATATTGAAGAGAGAAATAAAGTCAATTTCTCAAAAATATGTTATTTATCTCTATTTACTCTCTAATGAGATAGAAATTAAAGAAAAAATGTATTATATAGAAATAAATAGAGTATAATAAACTTTATTAGTTTCTTTCTATATTGATCATAATTTTTCACCATCAAGAACATAGCCATAAATAATCCTGAAAAATAATGAAATTGAAACATAAAACCTTTACACCTTATGAAATATTTGTTTCACAAACCCCATGAATGAAATAAACATAGAATTATATGTTAATACTTATTATTTTTATTATAAAAATAACAAAATAAATTCATTAAAACTATATACACCACAAAAAACAAAGTGGCGAAGACGACTTGAGTGTCACATATATAAATGTAAGATTAAAATTTTGTACCTCAAGTATCCACATCCATTTTACATATAGAACTATATTCAAACAAATAATTCCATATATTATTTACTCATAAATCTTTAACACCATTTTATTAACATTTATTTATTTAAATTATATTTTTGTGTGATAACTGCAACATATTTTATGTTTATTTTAGTTTGGTAGTTTTGGTTTTTATACTATGATTATGGTTCCATATTCCCAAAAAATATTAATCATTATATAAATATAAAATATATTCATTATATAAATATTTTTATTCATCCATAAATTTTATGTATAGAAAAATGACTTGGATAATTCAAGGAGACAGTGGGTCATATGTACGCATGAATAATCTTTCCATTTTCTCAACGAATTGAATGAAAGAATGGTAAAACATATATAACTATTTTAAGATTATTTTAAATTATTATATATCATATATATTTATTAAACATGTCCTTATTACCATCCATTTGAAAATAAAATGAAAAAAATCACATCGCTTCGTGGGGGTGGTGGTCCACACGCACGCACATGCGATGTTTTTCTTTTCCAACAGATTAGATATTAAGAAGAAGATTTGATATTATATTTTTAGGAGTTAAAACATGTTATAATTATGATATATAAACATTAATCTATCTTTATATCTATACTTGAGACACTATAATGGAAAACAAATTACATCAGTTCATAAGGAGACACTATTTTGTACACTAGATTGATGGTTTCAGTTCCCATTTAATAAAGAAGGATATTGATATATGTTATTAAATTAAAAAAATTAAATTTAAGTATATTTAAAATAATTTTATTATTATTTAATCATATTTTGAGAAAATTTTAAATAGGTGGAGGAATAAATAAGATAAAAATGCTCTATTAGGAACAATAACTGTACTTCAAGAAACGACTTTTGGTTATCACATATGGCATTCAAATGAGGATTTGCTAATAAAAAATAATTTATGGAGTGTTTATGTAATTAAGGAATTTATTTTTTTGGAATTTGGTTAAAACTAAAGGATTTATATGTGTCAGGAGAAGAGGTTAGGTGGTCCTATTATATGCAGGGGAGGCTCCATACATGTAATTTTTTAATTGAATAAGATATACTCATGATTTACGCAAACCAATTGGATACAAAATTATCAGTATAGAACGATATTTGGAAAAAATGACATATTTCCATAAAAGAGGAATTGAATGAGTTTTAAGGTCATTTAAACACATATTCTTTAAGTTTAACTCCCTAGTAAACTGTTTTAAGATTAATCGCGGTAATTATTTTTTACTTTTTATACTATTCATTATAAAAAATAAAGTTGAACATATTATATACTATTAAATATTATAATTAAAATTATAGAATCCATTTTCAGAAATTAAATTCATAGAAATGTAATAATTTATTTTAAAATGATACTCACAGAGGTGATGAAAAAGTAGGTTTGCAATGAAAACATTTTTATAAGTATAAAATGATTTTATATCAATATTTAATATGATAATTATTAAAATGATATAAATTGTCTTAATAATATTATAATTGAACTAATTTTAATATATTTTTAATAAAAAATTAAATTTTTTCGATTGTTTAAATTGAAAGGCATTTTTTAATACAAATCATTATTTTTCACTATTAATCAGAAAAATAAATGTTTTAGAAAATTATCAAAAAATAACTTTAAGATAGTTTTGGTATTTTTTTTAAAAAATGAAATTATTTTTTTAAATAAATTTTCTAAAAGTATTAAAAATTAATTTTAAGAAAAGTGTTCAAAATGCGATGCTAAATGATTTTCAGGAAAATAAATCTTTTAAGGATGAGATGATTTCGCATTAACATTATGACAAGTATTATCCTTTATATAAAGTCAAAATCATTTAGATATATATTTATTATATTTTTTTATTTAGAAACTTCCACATTAAGTTTATTTTTAATCAATTAAAAATAAAAAAAATTATTCTCCCTAAAATAGTATACAAGAAATATTACCTTTTCAACATAAAAAGAATGTTATAAAAAAAAGA
Source organism: Viscum album (assembly GCA_963277665.1). Classification (NCBI taxonomy): domain Eukaryota; kingdom Viridiplantae; phylum Streptophyta; class Magnoliopsida; order Santalales; family Viscaceae; genus Viscum; species Viscum album. The sequence goes on from OY728147.1 coordinate 1,828,574,091, forward strand.
TAATTGTTTCTTAAAGTGAAATTAATTTTATTTTTATAAAAAAATGGTTTATGTATAACCTAAAGAGATAAACCAAAATATAATGGGACTCTTAAATTATAATATTTAATGAAATGAAATAACAGAATCGAAAAATCGGTAATTTTCCTTATTCTTGTAAATTCATTCATTTTATAATATTTTATAATTTTCTCTATATTAATAATGATAAAAAATAAAAATTTAATATCATTTTTTAAAATAAAATTTCAAGAATTTATAGAAATTAATTTAGTATTTTTTTTAACAAATCAATAAAATCATTTTGATAGAAAATAATTTAAACATGCATATAAATAAATTACTAAAAATTGAGTACTTATTTGAAAATATATTATATTTCTCTAAAATAATTATACATTATTTTATAAATGTTTTTATTAATATTCATTAATAAATTAATTATTTTTGAGGGTTTAATGGTTAAGTTTAAATATTTTAATACTATATATTAGTTTGTTTAAAATTAGTGATGCGTATAGAAAATGATATTAGTTAAATTAAATTTAATTAAAAGTAATAATTCATATAATATAAGGGTGTTAACTTTTATCACCATTAAATAAATTTAAACCATGAAATTTTAAATTGACCACATTAATTATGATCTTGATATTTGAAAATTAATTTTTAGATTACCCACATCGTAAATGAGTTGATAAGACATCCTCTTAAAAATTGATAGGGAATAAAAAGTTCATATAAAATAATACATATCTTGTTGTAGAAGTAGGAAAAAATTATTGTGAATTGAAAATACAGAGAGGGAATTAATGTTTAATTAACAAATAATGATGGAGAGTGATAGAGATCATTAATAATAAGAAAGTGAATGATCATAATTAAGATAATGAATATAAATCTATAGACTAAAGAGGTTTGAAAAGAACCATATATTCATTGAAATTAATGTTAATAAGATAACATTTTCCTTTCAAGATGTTATTAAAAAATCTTATTGATTTATTCACACTTAGACAAATATATATATAGAATATAATTATATTAAACATTTTTATTTCATAATAACATAATCATTCCTTTTTCGTGATTCAATAAATAACCACAATAATTCAGTCTCAATAAAATAAAAATCAAATATGGGTTTTTATTCATTAAACCCTATAATTAACTTCTAATAAATCACATAATCTGAAAAATTGAAAATAATCTCTAGGTCTAATATTTATAAATTAACAAAAACCAAAATGGGCAACACATGGTTATTCTCAATATTAATACACCACCATATAATTAAATAATAATAAATCATGAAATCCTCAATAAAAACCCCAATGATAAACTTTTTCATTTAATAAATATATAACCATAAATTATTCAAAATGTAAAAGACCAAGAATGATACCTAAATGTTAGAATGATTTGATCTCATATTATTCCAAAATAAATTTTAGATTGATCCCCAAATAACATTATTCAGTCTTAATATATCATAAAAATATTGATATTCCCTAATCATGTAATCTTAATGATATTCTAATCCTTTTCATAAATCACCTAAATCAATATAAATACGTATTAAAATCGTACATTATTATAAAACATAATTAAACCTTCATTCTTAAATGAAAATCCAAAAATTTTATTTTTTTACATAAATCGTTTAAGGATATCAAAATAATGAACCACTTGTTATATAATATTAATAACCAAATAAATTTTAAATCCCATAGTTATCTCTATGATAAAAATATATAATCCCAAATACCAAATATTCATTATCTTTATCATAATTTAAAAAAAGTGAAACAAACCAAGAAATCAAATAGGCCAGTGGTAAAAACTGCACCCTTATCTCCCATTAGTAATGGATTCAGTCCCCACAGCCTTTCTATTTGTGATATATTTTCCTTTTTATTGAAACTATTTAATTATTATAATATCCATAGAGATATGATAAACCTCCTTCAAAATAATTGTGTTAATTAATGATCACATAAACAATCAAGGTTATCAATACCATTAAACTTATGAAAGGAGAATTATTCTTAAATATTACTTCATGTTGAATATAAGGGTTAAATATACCTTATCACAATAAAAATTCTCCAAAAACATCAACGATAACATTAAAATCCAATCACTTAAAAACTGAAAAAGTTTTGTTGAATACATTAAAATTATGATCAACCACAAACTCATAAACCCATGATGTTATCCATAACTCATATATTAATCCTACATAAAGGAATATATGATTTCATTATTGGAATAAAAAATAAATGTTTAATTATTATTATAACAAAAATACCATTGCTAAAAATATAACTACAACATAATTGTTTAATCCCTGTACATAAATATTTTGATTCCTACACTTCAATTGTTGGAATATAATATGTACTTTCTTGATTTTGTGGCTTAAATTTAGTTTTGGGCATTTACCTGTATATTTCCTAAGTTCCCCACATATAAGACATAGAAGTAATAAAAAATTTGTTTTTATATACCCTTTATTTCCACATAGAAAATATCTTCCCCTGCATTTGATATATTATTTTAGGTGGTTATTTTAAATTAGTTTTAAGATAAAGATTTAAATCCCCCCCCAAGATCATTCCCACCTAACTTTCTATAAAATTAAAAATTACACATATTTATCTTATTAATAAACTCACTTATTTTTATATCATTAATAATATATTGTGATAGATGATTAGGCATAATCACAATATCTATCTCTATGGTTATCACCTAACATAGTTTCTTATAACTACAAAGATGTTTATCATATTATATATTAATAATATTCCTCATGGTTTAAGCTATTTAATTGAACCTAATATAATAGTATAAAAACCAATTATCAAAGTGTAAAACCTCAAAGTCCTAAAAAATAATACAAAGAATGATAAAATAATGACACATACCTTCAAATAAATTAAACATTAGGTTTATCCCATGACATATCTGGTCATCATCTATTCAATTCCTTTAATATTTCTAATAAAGACTTTCAATTTTTAAATCATATCCTAGGAGTGTCAAACTAGGTGTGTATCAAGGACAGTTGGCACACACCATGTGAATATCATGTCAAATACCAATCTTCCTTTTTTTTGAGTCATTACCTCTAGGAAAAACTATTACAGGGTCAGATAAAATATTATCATCCAAGTTGGGATGTAATTTCTTATAAACCCCATTCTCAATAATTCAGCCAAATTCTAGTTTGTTTTATAATAATTTGACACATCCCTAGGGTTTAAAAAAAATTATCCTTCTAGTTTCCAATGGTCAACAAAACCTTTATCTTATACCAATAATGATGACCCTTACATTTCATACATAGATATCACAAATTATCATATGAATACTCATTATAAAACATAATGATACATGATATAATCAAATGGTTATAATGAATTTGGAAACATGGATAAATAAAAAAATAGCTCATAAGTGAACTAGAACTTCTTTAATTAAGTTATTAAAAATCAGAACCCTTGACAAACATATCATATATAATACATTTCTTTATAACCTAGTGAAAGGAAACATAAGAAATTATGAGCTCATATAACCGATAATTATAAAAATGGAAGATATGAAACTAAGATCATATGAAACAATAAGATAAAAATAAGGTTTTTAGATCATGAATATAACCTAAAATGTTCATACCCAATCTATCATGGATCAAAAATAGGAATCATGGAATAAAAATTATTATTTAAAAATACATTAACCATAAGAGTGTGAAATCACCATAATTCAATAATGAACCATATATTCATGTCATATATGTGTTGCACCATGATAAGTGTAAAAAAAGTATATATGTCAAGGGTAACTACCAAGAACATCAAATCATAAGGAACCATTAATAAAAACTGATTTCATATATTAGATCGTTTCCATTAATATTTTTCCCATAAGAGATAAAAAACATCAATTTGTTTCCCATAGTAGGTCCATAAAATAAACTTGTTTCCCATAACGGATTAACCACATAATATTGTTTCACATAATTATCAGATGAGGTATTAAACATTATTTAATTAAATGGAGTTATATATAATTCTATACCCTCCCATTAAATAATGGAAACCATATATATATGTATGATAAGAATTCATTAAACATTCATCCTATAATAATTTCATTACTTGTTCAAAGAAATATGATTTTATAAAAATTTCATCAATACATCATAGCATAACCCATTGAATATGAATGGGTTTCATAAACATCTCATCATAATATTCATAAATAATTCCAATAAATAATAAGGATGTTATAATTGGAACATATTACCAATAATACACAAGTCATATCAACGGATATTGTCGTTCATGAATAGAAATTCCATAAAATATCATTATAAATTTATTTTGGAAAATATAACTTCCATTTTTAAATGACTTATTTAAATTTTATAAATTTTCAAAAAGTTATATAAAACTTTTTTATTATAAAATACTCCTAGAATATTATAAGGGGTTATTTAAATTATTGACTGGTCAAGAAAGTGGAAAATATCATTCATGTCATACACATTTATAAAATATTCTTTTCATGTTTTTGGTAAAAAGTCAAAATAACCATGTTCATAAAATAAAAATAATATTCCTTTTCAATCATTTCATAAAAATATAAAATTGGGAAAAAATTAGGAAATAATCACTGGGTAATAGTAAAAACATTTCTATAAAATAGTATTAGAAAAACATACATGAAAGAATTTAGATTACTGACTGAAGTGAGAATTTTTATTATATATGTTTTTAGGTTTCATGAGTTATTTAACAGAGGAAAATTAATGGAAAATAGGTATTCTACCAAAAAAATTTAGTGTATACTAAAAATAATTAGTTTATTGAGAGATATGTCATAATAATTCATCATCATAAACACAATCATAAAAAACACTGATAAACAATGAGATTGTAACATTAGACCTCTACAACTTTGGTAACATTTTAATTATATTACCCTGGAATGAAATAAACATATATGGATATTTAATTCTCCATAATTTTAATATGAAGCATCAAAAAAGACATTCATGAACATTATATACACCACATAAAAAAATAAGTGTTGAATATGACATGTGTGTTAGATAAATAAAACTGAGAAACAAATTCCATAGTAAATATGTCCTAAATATATTCTATAAGTATTAAATATATCATTACATGTATAAATTGGAGGAAGTGATGGATAAAACATTACAAATGTTCTTAAGGCGGTAGTCCTACATACACATGATCAAGAGTTTCCTTCCCTATTGATTGAGGAAGAGTAGATATAGGTTATTAAATTAAAATAACAACATATTAATATATATAATATACTAGTGTTATTATTTCATCATATTTGGATGATATTTTAAGGAGTTACAAAGATAAATAAAATATAAATGCTCCGTTAAGATTGTCAACACTTCTTCAGATAACTTCTTTAGGTTAGAGCCAACATCCTTAATATGAGGGTTTAGTATTCAAACCAAGTACTTTAGTATGTTTGATTGAAATAAAGGAAGTTATTGGTATTGTTACATTTTTAATTTAAAGTATTCTCTAAATTGAATCAAATAAGTGAGGGGGTGTCCTATTATAAGCAGGGGAGAGGAAAAACTTGTGAATTTTAGAAAGAATAACATATACCCACTTTTTACAAACACAATAATTCTCTTAAATGGTTCATTGTCGAACCATAAATGATATTTAGAAAATATATGTCTGTAAAATAGAAATTTTAATTTATTTTGGTCATTTAAGCAATCATTTTTTTTATTTTAAACCCTTGTTAAATTCATTTAATCTTTAACCAATGTAATTAATTTTAACTATTTTATTCTATTGTTGATGAAAAAATTATGTTGAAAAAATTATATAATATTAATTATTTGGAATAAAAATATCAAATATTTTTATCAAATTCAATCTGTAGATGTGTCATAATTCAACTTAACATTAAACATGTAGATGAGACGAAAATTCAGTTTTGTGAAGAAAAATTTTCCATATGTATTAAAAGTTTTTATACTAAAATTGAATATAAAATTTATTCCAATGAACTATGTTGGATAATTAATATTATAATTGAACTAATTTAACTTTTAATAACATCTTAAAAAACAATATATTTGAAAATTCTTTTAATGAAAAGGTGGATTTTGAAAATTATCACGGTTATTCATTATTCATCAAAAACAACATTTCAGAAAATTATAAACAATTATCTATGATAAAATTTTAAATTTTTTATTAACTTATTTATTTATTTCAAATAAATTTCATAAAAATTGATAAAATAAATTTTAAAATTAATTCACAAAATATGATGAAAACATTTTTTAGGAAAATGTAGTTTTGACACAATAGATGATTTTTCATTAACTATATGACTAGTAATAATTTTAATATGAATTTAAATTCATATATATAGATCTTTAATATATAAATTTAATTTACTTCATTCAACATTAAGTGTTATTTAAATTCATTAAAATTGAAGTCCATTATAAACATACAAATAGTTTATAGAAAATGTGTGTTTTAAGCATAAAAGTAAACTTTTACCAAAATCCTGAAGATTGAAAATTAAAATAAAGTAAATTAAATTATTATTAATAAAAAAAATTATATGTAACATTAGGACCAAAAATAATGTAATAGGATATTTAAATTAATTTGTTTGATGAATATAAATGGAAGTATTTGAAAAATCGGTAACATTCACTCTTCATGGACAAATCAATCATTTCAGAAAAACCACACTATTCAATGTAAATTAATTTTTATATGATGATTTAAAAAATGAATCTATTTTTTTAAAATAAAAAACCTAAACTTGGTATATATTAATTATATTATTTTCTAACAAAATTTTATAATTTTTTTTAAAAAATATGACTTTGAAGCATGTAAATACTTTAGTAAAAATTAATTCTTTAAGTACCAATTTTTTCCTTCTCCTAAAAAAGTGTTTTCCCTATTCATACCACCACTTTTAACTCCCTGGTTATGATGATCATGTTTAAATATTTTTAATGTATATTGTGTTTCGTTTACACTTATTATTGTGTGTTTCTAAATCTATTTAAAAAAATTATGTTTATTTTACAAATATGTATTTAATAAAATATTTGGGTGTTACATGTACGGATTGTACATATAATCTCCTTAAAAATTTCAATACAACATCTTTAAATATGATCCCTAGCGATTTTGCATCATCTATTTCTTTGATTTTCTAATGAAAATCACTATCATCTTGCTGAGACATCATTACGTTCTCTAGTAAATATGGTTAGGTAATTACTTGTAAAATTAATGGTGTTCCCTCATCCCTAATAATTTAAATATCCAACATTACTAATGAAATGAACATAGGATCGTTGTCTATCCTCATCATGGATAGAAACCCATGATCCATTCCACTTAATTTATCTTCTTCCTTGTTTCCCTTCCAACAGTGGTAGTGAATTCCACAATCATAGAATTAATGTAATTTTATCCTTATCATTTTCCTCATGTGACTATAATTTAGTGTGACTATATAATTAAATTTTTTTGATCAGTATATAGGTCACATCATTCACCACAGAGGAAGTATCTCTATATCTTCAAATGAAAGATCACAACTTCTAGTTAATGATTATGAGATAGATTGATTTGATCATGTATTTTTAATTTCCTCAATGAATAAATAATAACTCGATTATTATATTTAAAGATACACGGTGGCCCTATCTCTAGAGAATAACTTTATATAACATATCCTTTATTGGATGATTTTATAGACAAAAAAGGTTCATTGATTAATATTTTTTTTAGTTCCTCAAAGTAATCCTCTTGTTCCATTTACAATGAAAATTTAACCCCATTACATGTCATCTTGTTTAAAAAATTATCTACCCAGGGAAAAAATCCGATGAATCTATGATTGAAATCATCTAGGATAAGGAAAATATGAATCTCAATTATATTCATTGGTGTGAGCCATTATTTTATCTCTTTTCATAGTGGTGCCAATAGATATTCCATATTTGGAGATAATATGTGTCATGAACCTCCTTTTTCAAGATGAAAAATACATAATGACTCCATGAGTCCTACCTCAAATAGGCCATGGGGTATAGACTATCACCAATGGTAGGTAAACATTCTCACAAAGATGAGAGGCATGACCCTTTTTAAAGAAATGATTGGGAAATAATATGGTTTATCACAAAAAAATCCAAAAATTTTATATAAAAATGAAACCATAATCAAACCAAAATGCATTTTTTAGACAAAGAAACTACAAATTATAATAAAACCCAATGTAAGAACCTAAAGAAAATAAACTAAGAATCGGCACAACATCTATCCCAATGCCCGTTCTAGTAAGGTCTAGCACAGTACACATAATCACTTTGTAAACCTAAAAAATAATTATATACACAGGGTGATCATATAATTATACTCATTAGGAAAGAAAAATTCACTCATTCACAAATGGTAGAAGCATACTAATTCCCTAGTGAGAAAGTAGGAGAAACTCAAAATCACCTAACATGGTATACTAACCACTCTAGACTCACCATAGAACACTCACAAAATAACTCAAGTCAAGTAAAGTAAATTAGTATCCACGTAGATGATAGGGTACCCCACACCATGTTCCCACTGATTAGACACTCTCAAATCCTAATGACAGACACCCTAACACTTCAATCTATTTCTAACAAACCACAACACAACCTTCCCGCACACACCTGGGACACTAACCATGTCACATCTCACCCACAAACACTTGGGGCACAGACCAACCCCCATTTGGCATGTAGACACCTAGGCCACACAAAAAAAACCTGCCCAATGAATCTTCGTCTATCACCTCAGGGTAGAGGGAGTAGTGAACATCAGGTATCCAACCATCTATCCTCCCACTGGGATATTGGGAAAGAAACCCTCTACCATCAAAATGGTGATTTCCAGGATGTAGTGATCAACATGGGTTGGGGTTATATAGAAATCAAAAGGAACTAAAAGTATATAAATGTTGGTATCAAACACTCAGTCCAATCTATGGGTTTCAAAATAACCAACTGTGCCACAGAAAACAGCCCTTGCTGCCACCTCTATTGTATAACCACATAGCTTATCACATACTTCATTCTTAACCCTAGACTTTTACTTTAACCAATTATCATTATTTATTTAATCAATCCAAAGATAAAAATTATCTCACCCCTACTTAGGGAATTACCAAACACTTCACATGTTATTAGGGTGAAGAAACCATACCAACCACTTCCAAATCCAAATAGAGAAAGATGGACCACGGTAAAATAATTCACTCTAACACCCATTCATATTATACCAGTCTATGTAAACTCTAGGAGAAATTCCCACGCAAGGTACAACCATACTTTTTCAAAATTATCCCTCCCAACACTTCTTTAGAAGACCTTGTACACAAAAATCTCAACATTTTTCAGAATAATAAAACTCAACAAGGTTGTTGTCCCACAACACAACATACCATGTCCAACAACTGCAACACAACCAAGATGTATCCCCACTGCACAACAATTTCATCCATTCCATAATCAATCAATCTATTATCCTATGATTCCTTTAAACCCTTAAACCATCCACACATCATTATGATCTCAACATTAGCACAAAACAACCTGAACAAAGTACAATAAAGAAACTATCTACCCATAACACATAAAAACACCAAACAATGAAAAGGGTATTCATATTTAACATACTCGTTCATTAGTTCCACTTTGATAGATTAGGTGTTATCAACCAACATGTTTGATCCAGATTCTTCCCTTTAATTAATTATATATACCAGATTAATCAAGTTTTCATGTTCACATCCGTTCAACAGAAGATTAAAAAAAATGTTCATGTGTCCGATGCACAAATATAGACCACCAATGACCATGATTTTTAGAAGTCAAACGTCCAAAAAAAATCGCTTAATGTATAAAATAAGATAGTTAAAATAACACAAGAATCATTATCATCTTCCCCACCCCTTATTTTTTATTAATGTTCCAAGAACCCGTCATCGTAACAAGTTTGTATTTTATCATAATATACTTTATAAGAATTGGGAGTCATCTATATTCCCAAAGCGACATCATCTTCCCCACCCCACATGATACGCAAAAGAAAGAGAGATAGAAGAATTACTACCTTGAATAATAGGAGACCAAAATTCCTTATTATTCCAAAATAGAGGGTCACAAAATCAGTAAGAAAAACTCCCAGGGAAAACTCGATTCACAACTATAGTAAAAAAGTTACTCCTTGGGGAAGAATGGTTCTATGTGCATCGACAAGAAACTAAAAGACACGGGGAAGGGAATATCTCAGCTTTAGAAGAGCCAGATCCTATATCAAGGGATGCGAGATGATTTCAAAGTACATAAATGTTGGGTAGTGGTCATGAACACCAATCTTGGTAGTTTCAAAGATCTCAACATGTTACGATATTGAAGATATAATTAACATCCTTTGAAACTAATTTAGAAATGGTCAAATGAGATTCTAAACTTGATTTATGTAAAATAAAATTTAAGAGTGTAAAATGGAAAAAACTGGGAAAAGCAGGAAATGACACACCGATGGGTGAGTCACCAATGCAACTCACTAACAGCGAGTCAACGATAGCGACTCACTGATAGTGAGTCACTGACAAGAATCACTAATGTGACCCAAAGACACACAAAATACCGACTCCGGAACTACCGACGCTCTACCTACTGACTCCCGACGTACTGATGCCTTACCCACTGCCGCCCGACCTACAGATTCCACCTACCGACACCGATTCACTGACACAACCCACAAACTCCAGACTCACCGATAGGAGAATAAGTTTTTTTGGGAAACTCTTGAAATGAGTCTCTATGACTCCCAGAACACCTCAAACTAATGATTTTTATAAAGGAATGGACCAGGGAGGTCTGGACTATTATATAATATACCTATCAAACTTTTCTCACCCTTAATAATTAAAATCAAAAATCAGTCAAAAGAGGGGTCTGAACAACCACCCCTTAAGATACCTATAAAGGATAAACCACCCCATATTTTTTGAAAGCTTGAGTGAAACCTCAACATACAATAATACCTCCTCCAACATTTGTTAACCCAAAAATCCACAAGATTCCCCACATAGGCACCAACTATCCCAATATATGAATTTGGTAATTCCTTCTTCTATGTTAAGATACCATCCACTCTCGGTAGCACTGAATCACACCCACAAGGGTTTAATCGAATTTTAATTAATTCGTCTTGATTAGGAATCTGGTCTTCAACTTTTTCACATGTTATAACATTGGAATACATTACAAAATAAGGAAACAAGTCATCTTATAATGTGGTTCAAGCATTACATCATAAGAAAAGCACAAAATAAAAACTCAAAACAACTACAATTACTAGGCACGCATATTCGATACTCAATCCCAAGTACTCTCTTCTAGGCCACCATGCCTCCATAACACACAAACCAAAGTAATGGACCATCCATGTAGTACCTTCTCCCAAAAATCCTATATCTCCACTAGCTGATCCAAGAACATTACATCATCCTTGATATCCAACTCTCCCCATTCAATGATATGTGAGTCATCGTATAGATATTGATGATGATAAGAGATGTGGAAGACGTTGTGGACCATATCTAACTATGGTGGAAACTCTAGCTAGTATTCCACCACACCAACCTATCGCAACACCTCAAAAGGACTGATTAACTAGGGAGAAAGAATTCTCCATCAACCGAACCTCTGGTTCCCACATCGAGGGGAAACCTTAATGAACATGTGGTATCTAACCACGAATTCCAAGGTCCTCCTAGAATAATTGGCACATTAATTCTTATAGTACAAGGCTTTATCCTTCCTCTCACACATGAGCTGAACCTTCTCGGTCATGATCTATGCCACATTCGGTCCAAAAATAGCTATTTCCCCAACCTCTACAAAACAAAAAGGTAAATGGAATTGTCTTCCATACAAGGCATCATATGGTGCCATGAAAATGATTGGGTGGTAACTGTTAATGTAGATGGACTCTATCATGTGAAAGTGTTGTATCCATAATTCTTCGAAGCCCAGAAAACATGCCTACAACATATCCTCTTGTGTCTGGATGGTCCGATCGGTTTAACCATCCATTTGTGGGTGGAAAGCAGTGCTGAAAAATTACTAGGTTCCAAAAGCATGTTGTACTACCCTCCAGACTTGTGAGGTGAACCTGGTACTCCGATATGAGATGATATACCTGAGAACCCCATGTAGATGCACCACCTCATCTACATACCTTCTTACTAAGGCATCCACTGCGCTCGACTCCTTAATTGCTAAGATGTGATCTGATTTTTTCAGATGATCCACCACTACAGAAATACCATCATGGCCTCCCTGATTCGTAGGCAGTCCTATGATTAAATCTATTGAGAGGTCATCACACTTCTACTTGAGGAAACATAAGGGCTGCAACAAACTATCGGGAACATGGTTATCATCCTTTACCTAATGGAATAGTTGGCACAGGGCCACAAAATCTACCACTTGCCACTTCATCTCAGACCACCATAACTATTTCCTCAAGCCTCAATACATATTGGAAACTCTTGGGAGTACCTACATGTCTAAGCTATGAAACTCATATAGAAATCCCTCATGCCTCACCACTGGAAAAAATTACTTCCCATAGAACAACATTTGATTCTGACCATCCTCCAACATTCCCTATGTAAAATCACCCTAATCAATGTGATCACACAACATCTCAACCTCTGAGTCCCACCTCTAAAGCTCGTCCACCCACCACATCAAAGAATACTACACTATTATATGAATCATACATCCCCTACCACTATCCATTCGTACATCCAAGTGAAAGGACGATAACTCCTCCATCACATTCCATACATCCACAGATTGTCGAACTACCTCCTTATATGACAACCTACTCAGAGAATCAGCTGCAACATTCCCTTTTCCTAAGGTTTAAGAGATCTCAAAGTTTTAATCATATAGAAAATACATTGACCTATGTAGATACAAGTTCAAGTATCAATGTGAATGTATTTACCTTAATCTATTGTGATCTGTGAAGACGATAATGTGCTCCCTGATGAGGTAATGTTGCCACAACTTTAGTAGAAACATGACTGCTACAAGAACCAGATCACATATGACATAGTTATGATCATGATGGAAAAAATGCCTATTCCCATAAGAGATCACTCCCCATTGCTGCACCAGCAATCATCCAAATCCTAGAATGGAAGCATCAAAAAATAACTTGAATATCATCCCTTCATTTGGAAACCTAAGCACTGGAGAAATGAAAAATATCCCCTTCAGATAGCTAAAAGCTTCCCAACATAGCTCACTCCACACAAAGGCCTAGTCTTTCCAAGTCAAATCCATCAATGAAGATATAAATTAATAGAAATTAGGTACAATCTATAGTAATATCATTCCATTCTGAAAAAGCTATAAACATCTACCACATTATTAGGGGATTCTCAAGAAACAACTGCCTCGACCTTCGATTAGTCCACATCTATCCCCTACTAAGACACCACATGTCTAAGGAATTGCACCTCACATGTACGAAACATACACGTGGAAAACATACCATAGATCTAGTGGCGTCAAAGAACCTCCAAGATAGCCCTGACATGCTCAACATGATCCTCTTATAACATCGACTAGATCAGGATTTCCTTTACGAACACAATGAAGAACTAGTCCAGGAACCCACAAAATATAGAGTTTATGAGCCCCATGAATATGGTTAGTGCATTAATAAAAAGAGATGACATTACCACAAAATCGAGGTGCCCAAACCTGCTCCTAAAGGCAGTCAATAGGATGTCACCCTCTTTCACCCTAAACTATTGATATCGAGACTATAGGTCAATCTTTGGGAACTAACCTTCTCCTTTCAACCGATCAAAAACATTATCTATCCTCTAATGGGGGAAAAAACTCTTAACCATCACCTGGTTCAGCCTCTGGTAGTCAATCCACTACCTCAAACCACTATATGAATTCTTCTAAAACAATACTAGGGAACCCCATGATGAAACACTAGTTCAGATACATCCCTTCTTTATCAGATCATTAATCTAAATCCTCTGCTCTTGCAACTCAGAAGGTGCCATCCGATGTAGAACCTTTGAAATTGGAAGTTCACCAGGAAGAAAGTATATCCCAAACTCAATGTAACATCGGGGGGGGGGGGGGGGGGGGGGGTAGAGTCTGAACCTCCTTATGGAAAACATCCATGAAACCTCTAATGACTTTGGGAACCTCCACTATATCAAAATACATTGATCCCATTGACATCTCATCCAACAAGGAAAGAGTATGATCCACACGATGGCTGCCCACCTGACAACCCCACTCACCAATAAAAGATACATGCTGGCCATCCACATCTGAAAAAATTAAACTCCTCCAAAAGTAGTCGATAACAACATATGATGAAAACAACAAGTCAGTGCCAAGAAAAACATCATATGGCTGCATTGGTAGTAGAAGGAGATCCCCACTGGATTTAGGCGGCCCCAACATCAATCTATATCCCCAGAAAACATCAAGCAATCTAGTCTAACCACAGAATAGAATACTAAACACCAAGGGAATTGAAAGTATCTCTATCTATAGTACCAAACCATAGTTCAGACTGAGTGTAATGAAGTATTGTGAAGCTCCTGAATCAAAAAAAGCACAAGAAAGAGTACTAAACAAACTAATCATACATAAAACTTTCTCTATCCATACTAGATTTGTTGCCTCTAGGGCATGAAAATGACCGTTCCTAGCTCCTCTGACCCTCTGATGTCAAATGTCTCCTCAACCATGTCCTGTTCAAGGTCCTTGATGAGAACCCTATGGTTAGCCTCCACATACTTCATCTCCCCTAAGTGGGACAGGATCCTACTATCTCTATAGCTCGAACGACCTAACTGGAAACTGTTGCTGAGGCAGGCAGTAAACCTTCCAACCTTCACAATACAGAGCATGAATTGGGAACTGAATCTGACTATTTTTTGGGATCTATAGGAAAACAACACTAGCCCCGACCCCCATTGGATATACATGGGGATCATAATGTTAGAACAGAAACTGTTGAGGCTGAATCCTCGTGCCTGAGACCTACTGCGGAAAGACTTCCCATTTGAAGAAATCAAATAGATCCCCTCTCATGCTAGACCTCCCCATGGGTGTATCCTCTCAAATACCTCACCCTTGATCCAAACCACTAAGTATATCGGTAAGGTGAAGGGAGAAACTGCATACTGGAGAGAAGTATGAAGTGACCGTTCTAAGCTTCTCACCTGAGGCTCCTCATCCGAACAGAGATATGGAGCACTGAGAATATGGTCCTTGAACTTGATCTATAGTTACCTTACTAACATACTCCCATACTGGATGGAGATTAACTCTTACCTCTTCTCGTACTTCTTGGTCAAGGAAAGGAATTACCCCCGAAACGCCTTCTCAATATCGTCCCATGGAATAGCAAACTCCTTCCTCTCTCATAGATAGAGTGTCCACCACCGACACATAGAACCCTACATCTGGCTCACCACCAGATGATCCCAATACTCATTGAAGACCAAATTAAGCTGAAGGAGATCACCATCTCTTCAAGTCAACTATACTTTTTTATATCTTGGGTGATGCATTAATAATTTCCTAGAGTCTTTTTCTAGAAAGCATGTAGGGTCTTTATCCGCTGATCACCTCCTAATACTGGATCGTCCCTCCTCCAGTAAACTGAATCAACCTGTTGGGCCTCCACTACCTACACTGGATGAAAATGATGTCCCAAACCCACAGATAAGAACAAAAAAAGAACTCCTAATACCTAATAGTATGAAATTTTCATTAGATTTCACTTTAACTCAATATTTATTTTTAAATTCCAAAAATCCCAAATCAAACATGAAAACAACTATCTATTATGAATGAACCATTCCTAGGGTCTCTACACCACAGATAGTGTATCATCACTTGGTCATTCAGTAAGCTCAATGTATTTTCATCAGATCATAGTGGGACTTAAAATCCTATGTCCAAGCTGGTCTTCTCTATCCTACTGACACACCAATATTACCTAACACTCTTTCCCAAAAATCCCATGTAACTATAATTGTTCCTAAATCAAAACTCCATCTTATCACTCAAAAAAACTTTTACACCATTCATTCATGACCCACCTTTTTCAAGATGAAAAAAAGATTATGACCCCAGAGTCCCACCTCAAATAGGCCATAGGATGGTGACTAGAACCTAAGGTAGGTAAAAATTCTCACAAAATGGTCGGAATTACCTTTATTAAAGAAAAGATCAGGGAATAAGATGTTCTATCCCAAAAATTACAAACATTTTATATAAAAAGGAAACCAAAATCAAACCCACATGCATGTTTTAAACAAAATATATTTAATGTACAGTAAAACCCCAGGAAAGTACTAGATGAAAATAAGCTATGAAGCAACACAAGAACTATCCAAATACCCGAGCTAGTAAGGACCACCACAGTCTGTGTTATCTCCCTAGAATCGAGAAAAAAGTTTTATATACGTAGGGTGAGCATACAGGTATTCTTAGTAGCAAATAAAAACTCACTCATGTACAAATGGGAGAAGCATACTAATTCCCATATGAGAAAACAATAGAAACTTAAAATCACCTAAAAAGGTAAACTTACAACCCCAACCTCACCAAGGCATACTCACCAAATAACGCAAGTGAAGTAATGTAGGTTAGCAGGCACATCGATGATAGGTTTATCAGAACCACTTTCCCACTGATTAGCCACTCTCAAAACTGAATGAAAGATATCCTGGTGCATCCACCTCTTCCAATCCAACCATATCACAACCTTCCAACACACACCTGGGACACAAAAAATATCACATCTTGTTCACAGACCCTTGTTCCGTGAACCACACCACATCCCACCCATAGAAACTTGGGACACATAACCACAACCTTCCTGAAGGATCTTGGGATACCACCACCTGGAAGAGGTAGAAGGGAAAAGAGGATGACCATCCATCCATCCTCTGTCCAGGATGTTGGGAAAGAAACCCTCTCTTATAAACATGGGGGTGCTCAGCATGCAGTGATCAGTAGGGGGTGAATATAAATATTATAAGGAACTAAAAGTATATAAATTTTGGTATCAAATAATCAACCAATTATATGGGTTTCCAAATGACCAAAAAACCCACACAAAACTTTCCTTACTGCCACCTGTAATGCATAACCACACAACAAGCCACATAGTTAATTAATAACCCCAACCGATTCATTTAACCAATTATCATGACTTTTTTAATCAATCCCAAAAATATTATAGATTCCTTCCCTACCTAGAAAACTACCAATCACTGCACACATTATATGGGAGAAGAAACCATACCAACCACAGCTAAATCCAAACATTTAATGAATGAATTGGGTAAAAGAATCCACTCTAAAGTCCATTCCTAATATACAATTATATGGAATCTCTAGAAGAAAAGACCATGCAAGGTAACACCATCCATCATCAAAATTATCCCTCCAAAACCATCCTCGATATCCTTTCTGCATAGAAATCAAATCAATCAGAAAAACAAAAAAAACTCAACCAGGTTGAAATCCCACCACATAATCAGACCATATCTTAAAACTGTAACACAACCCATACGAATTACCATCGCAAAAAAAAGTTCATCCATTCCATAATAAATCAGTCTATAAATATGAGTTTCTATTACACCCTTAAACCATCCACATGATGTTGTTCTCTCAATAACATCACTACACAACCTATACAAATCATAAAATAGAAACAATCCACACACAACACATAGCCGCACCAAACAAGGAAAAGGGTATTATGATTTAGCATAATCATTCATTAGTTCCACTTTGATAAATCGTGGTTTATCATGAAACAAGTTTTATCCTAGGGAAACCATTTAATTAACTCAATATATGTGATTAATCATGTTTTTATGTTCTCAACCATTCAACAGAAGATTATCAACAAGTATTTGTGATTCTGGGGAACCAACCAAGACCACCATCAACCATGATTATTATAAAGAACATTACCAACAAAATTCATATCCTGGTTCAAATATAACTGCAAAACAACACAAGAATCATAATTATCTTCCCCTCCCCTCATTTATTAATAAGGAAGAAAAACCCCATTATCAAAATAGGTCCTTATTCTATCATAATAGATTTTATAAGAATTAGGACTCATCTATATTCACAAAAAGACATTGGCTTACCCACCATGCATAATACACCAAAGAAATAGAGATACAAGAATTCCTACCCTAAAGAATAGGTGATAAAATTCTTTCTTATGCCAAAATAGAGGGTCATGTAAGAAGGAAGAAAAAAACACCAAGAAAACTCAATCCATGGCTGCTTCAGAGATGTGAATCCTTAGGGAAAACACATTATAGACAAACCAAGTGAGAGAAAAAAACAACCCGGGAAGAGAAAATCTCATCTATAGAAGTTCCATATCCTATATCAACGGATGTGACATAATTTCGAAGTACATAATAGTCTGGTGGTGGTCAAGACCAGATAGATTGGCAGTTTCAAAGATTTCCGCACATTAAGATATTAAATATATAATTAATATCCATTGAAAAAGATATATAAATGGTCAAATGAGGTTCTACATTAGATTTACATAAGATAAAACGTAATAGGTGACAAACTAGGAAAAAACAAGGAAATGCTCGAAATGAATCACTGATGGGAGAGTCACCGATGTGACTCACTGACAGCGAGTCACATACTGCGACTCCCCAACAGTGAGTCACTAACATGAATAACCAAAAATGACTCACTGATGTGACCCACCAATTCCCAAACTAAAAATGGATGACCTACCAATGCCCAACCTACCGAGGCCCAACCTACAAATGCCTGACCTACTAATGCCCAACCTATCGATGTCTGTCCTATTGACGCCCAACCTACCCATTCTTAAACTACCACTGACTGACCTAACAATTCCACCTACCAACACTAAGTCACTGACACAACCCATCGATTCCTGACTAACAAATAGAAAACTGGATTTGTGGGAAATTATTAAAAGAAATCCCTATAACTCCCAAAATACCTCAAACACAGGATTTTCATAAAGGAATAGAATGTGTAGGTCAAGAACACTACAATATGGCTATGAAAAGAGATTCATTGAATCTAGAATTATTACTTACATAATTTCCCATACTGTTACTTCTATAATAATTTCTCAAGGATGATTCATAAATGATCATCATGATCATCAATGGAAATTTGGTATATAATGATTTCAATGAGGTATACTATAAAAAATTTATCATGACAATACTTGAATAATCTATTCATAAAATCCATAAATTCATATCATGAATTATTTAATCCAAATTAAAATAATATGAATTCATAACACCCAAAACATTAGTGAAAAGTCAACATTGGTACATCATCCTTCATAGATTTCAATAAATAACAACCATAATGGAGTTCAATCATAGTGATTTATTCTTCCCATGAAGTTGATAAAATATATCATCAGTTCATCATAATGGATATCTGTTCTTAACATTGATAGAACCCATTCCCCTATATTCAACTCCTAATATCATATACACATCCTTTTTCTGCAAAAATAATAATGGTTCCCAGAAGGTGAAACATTAGGGAATATAAAACCAATATTATTTAACTATTACACCTTTTTTTAATCTCTTTTTACTTCACTAGGGATATACTTTTTGGAGGCTTAGATATCGGTTTTATATTAGGCATAAAATCAATATTGAATTAAAATTTGTGAACTTGAGTGCATCTTGGTAAATCTTATAATATCCTGAGCCCAAACTTCCCAAATCAGAATATATAAATGTTATCTAAATATAATTTTAAAAAAACAAACTAAACAATTAAAAAACACATATTACAATTGAAGAACTTTTATCGGTCTAGGTTTTTTAGAAATAAGACTACGTTTTCCAATTTATCAAAGTGAAATAAATCTAAGTAGTATGTCTACTATGATTTCATGTGCACTAAATCCATAAGCACTAAGATACCTATGAAAATCATTTAAAATAATTGTATGAGAATTAAATTTCATATTAATAGGTCTTTAAGAAATGTTGAAATACATTTTTGGAAAATCATTCTTTGAGAATTACTTATGAGAAATGATTTTAAAATTATTTTGATTATAGTATAAAAATACATGCATTAATACATTTGAAAATAATATTGAAATTATTTTTCTGGAAAATAATTCATCATTTTCAATGTACTTTTTCTCCAAAGCTTTCATCGAAAATAATCTGGTGACATTTCTGAAAAACGAAATGTAAACTTATTGAAAACAAAATTCTAGACCATCTTATAAAGTTGAATTCTATATTGGGAATACCCACTTATTGATGGATGGGTTCACTCCCCATTCCCACCATATATATAATGTCAAAGTGACAATTTTCTGAAAACATTTTATGCTTTCTATACATATGTATATTTTTTCACTAGAGTTTTTATTTAAAAAAATGATAACATAATAATAAAAATTTAAATGTTTATATACCTCAAAAATAAATCCCTAACAAAATAGTGAAACTGAATTTATTTACATTCAAACATTACTTAAAATAAATGAAATGAAAACACAAAAATCATTCATGTATTCAATGAAACCATATGATCCAATTTAAATTTACTTTTGATCATATAAATTTTTGAAAGAATTATTTATTCACCATAGATCTACATACATTAATGATTCAGTAATAATCAAACTGGTTCATGCATGAAATGTCACATATTATAGTAAATGTCCTTTTCTTATAATGAAATGGACACATATACATATATATAAGCATCACACACATAAAAATGATAACATTTGATTATTAAAAACCACAAAAAATAATAGAATTCTAGGTGAGAATATAACCTAGAATCTTAAACCAATTAATTATTTGAGAAAGCTAAAACATATCATTTGAAATAGTAAATATACAATTAATCCCTTCATATGTTTTTAGAAATAACATTCTAAAATAGAAAATTCTTTCTGATATTCTGAAACTCGATATATATATATATATATAGAAAGGTATAGATACATATATATTTGTTACCATAATAATAAAAATTACAAAAATGAGTTTCTAAAATAATAAAACCCCTATCAGAACCACAAAAAATAAAGATTATAACTTGATATTAATAAACAAATTTCCCTAACTATTTTCTGAATGGAAATTACTAAAGAATGTTTGTCTGTTGGTTTTTATGTGCATTTTTTAAATTTATTTAGGAGTATTTTGTTTTTATATACACATGGATTTTTTCTTACAGAAGGTAGGGATATATATTTTTATCACTTTATCAAAGAGAAATTAATGCTGGATTGAGGTTTTTGATAGCTTCGTTGATCATATCTACCAGAAGGCTCTATTTTAATTAAACTGATTGAAATATATATATATATATATATATATATATATAATGCATATATTTATAAGGATTGGGAACCGATATGATATATTAGATATTTTAGAAGTGAAAATATAATCTTAATGAGTAGATACATACATATTTTAAGTGATAATTTTTCATGGAGTGTTATAGTTCATCCATGAAGAGAATTCAGGATATGTTTCATTAATACATAGTTTCATGTTTCATTTCTATTAAACAATATTTTTATCATACATATATAGATTCATTCATATCTACACATTTAAGAGAATGGTCTAGGGTTTGGTAAGATTGCAACAACATGAATAGAGAAGGGGTATGCGACAATTTTCTTGGTTTCGACTATAGGTAAAAGATAATAGGAGGGTTTGAAAAATGAATAAACTGTTCAAATTATATATTATCTGAGATGTGAGATCTTGTCTGTTGATTTAAAAATTTGGATCTTTTGTGGTGAGAAATAACTGAAGGTGATTTTCGACCATCAGTTATAGTGAAGATGATGTGGTAATGGGAGATCATCATCAATGTGTTCAAATAGAATATGTTGAATCGGATGATATGGATTGTAAATGGATTACTAAATCACTTCTTGTTTAATCACATAGTCACAAAACTGATCGAATGTTAAAAAAACAATTTTCGAATCGAATGGTGAAAAAAATGAAGAACTTCATGAGGTGGATAGCTTGGATCCTAAAAAACCCTAGACAATGCTTGTAATTTTTTATAGTATAATATGAAATTTTAATTTCATTAGTTACAGTCCTATATATTATTTAAAATTGATTACTTATTTTTAAATACTAAATTAATAATTAAAAATATAAAATTTATCACATAAATGATTTACTATTTTTTATTAAAAAAAAGTAATCATTCTCTAATTGTTTTTTATTTTTGAATCAATATTTCTGTCATTTTCAACTTTAAATTAATCATTTAACAGAAAAATTTATAATAGTCACAAAAAGAGTTAAATATATCTAAATTTAAGGTTATTCAATCATAAAAAAAATATTCAAAATTCATTCTAATTCCTTTATAATGGTGTTATATGTTTTTCTTGGTCTTAGTCTTATCACTATTTTATGTGATATCATTTTCTTATTTACGGTTGATTCAGGTGATATGCACTACTTAGTCGACCTCATTCTGATGCTTGGGGGATTTTCAATGTTGTTACTATCAATCATAGTGGGTTTTATGGGCTATATCTTTTATGTCAATGATGTATTAAGACCATTTTATGAATAAAATGTTTACTACTTCTATCATTACATTCATAATTTTATTTATTTAATGTATTTATATAATGGAAAAAATATTAAAAAATCACACTGAAACTTTGGGTGTAACATTCACCCCTTATTTTAATTGAGCCCTCAAAATTCTATTACACTCATCACCTCCAGTTTTCATCTTCCCAGTGTCTATCTTCATATCTAAGACCCCAACCCCATGGTTAGTAAAGTTGACTTCCACAGTTACCTGAATATTTCCTTAGGAAATTAATGTTCAAGGGGGTTTCAAATTCATCCACTTACATTTCCCATAAGAATCTTGGTTAACCTATAATTTATGGATGTAAACACCATAAGATAGTTTTTATAGAAGGATAATCAATAAAGTACTCCAGAAGTTTGTTTTGAAAATGATTTCTATAATAAAGTATCACTGCTTCTCCCTTGAATGTTTCAAAGTGTTCATAGATTCTACCGCAAAACAAAAAATTAAAATTTTACACATTTATGTTGCATGAATATTTTTATATTACACTGATCTATAAAAGGAACAGATTGCTTCAGGTTTCTCATATATGTTAAAGCACCTAAAAAGACCTTCAGGATACTCTCCTTGGAATTTATAGAAGAGAAATTGTATCTGCCTATTGTCTTAAAAAACAAACCCCAAACCATGATAAAGACGAATTATATTAGATGTAACTAATATATTTTAAATTTTTTTGTATGAAAGATGAATGGATTCGTGTGGATGAGTTTCTTTATTTCTGGATTTTGAGATTATCTAAGAAAGTAATTCATCCTGAAGGCATAAGAGGCTTTTTTGAGTTCCCCTTCCTACCATCTGAATTAAATAGAAAAATTTTGACTAAGAAAGGATACTTAATATAATGGAGGGTTCTAATTTTCAATATTTATCTCGACCATTCCTTTGATACCAACTGTAATAGCTCAATCCCGCAATTCCGAACTCATTACATATAAATGTTGAGTAAATTATTTTTTTAAAATAAACATAACAATTACGAAACACTTATTACAACAGGGAACCTTTTACTAGACTAGGTTTTGGAGAAATTGGAATACATTTTATAATTTATCAGAGTAATATAGAACTATGCAATATGTACCCTATTTTTATGTGTTTTCTAACTCCATAAGCACTAATATGCCATTGGAAGTCATTTAAAATAATAGTGTGAGAATTAAATTTCCCAGCAAAGGTTTTTAAAAAATAATGAAATACCATCTTGGGAAGTCATTCTTTAAGAATTACTTTTGGGAAATGATTTTAAAATTCTTTTTATAAAACCATAAAAATAATTTCTCAAATACCTTCGAAAATAATATTGATATTTTTTATGTATAGTAAATGTTTCATCATTTTTAAATTACTTATGCTCTAAAACATGCATCAAAAATAATACAGTGAAACTTTTTTAAAAACTAAATTAAAGCTTGTTAAAAACAAAATTATAGAGAATCTTATAATGTTAAAGGATATCTTGGACCTACCCACTTATTGAGGGATGAGATCACTCTCCATTCTTACCATATTTAAAATTTCATGTTCCGATTTTATGAAAATAGTTTAATATTGTTATAATTATGTATATTATTTCACCAGTGTGTTTATTTAAAAAAATTTTATAATATAATAATAAAATTTTACATATTTTAGTACCTTAATAAGAAATCCCTTAACAAATAGTGAAAAAATATCTTTACATTCATATAGTAAATAAAATACATGAAATGAAAATATCATTCATGGATTATATTCAATCATAGGATCCACTTCAAACAAACTTTTAATCATATAATATTAAGAAATAATTATTTATTCACTACAAATGTACATACATTAATTATTCCATAATAATGAAACCAGTACATGAATGAAATGTATAATATTAAAGGAAATAGCCGTATATTAAATTGAAATCGACACGAATACATGTATATAATCTTGACACACATAAAATAATAATTTTTTTTTATTAAAAACTGTCTAAAATAATAGTGTTCTAAGATTGTATATAACTTATAATATTAAACCCATAAATTATTTAAAAACCTAGAACACACCATTTGAAAATACTAAATTAAAAAGTAATCCCTTCATAGGTTTTTAGAAATATTTTTTTAAAATATAAAATCATTATCATATATACTAAAATTCAATATATATATATATATATACATATAGGCACACACACCCACAAACATAGTTATACGTAAATATATATTGGTTAACCTAAAAATAACCATTACAAAAAAGTCTTTCGAATATAATAAATCATGTATCAAATCCAAAAAATAGGGATTACCACTTGAAATAAATAA
Organism: Viscum album; assembly: GCA_963277665.1. Taxonomy (NCBI): domain Eukaryota; kingdom Viridiplantae; phylum Streptophyta; class Magnoliopsida; order Santalales; family Viscaceae; genus Viscum; species Viscum album. Next base: position 1,828,599,249 of record OY728147.1, read on the forward strand.
ATAATTTTCTCTTACTATTTTTTGAATGGAACGATCAAAAGAGTGTTGGTCTGTTGGATTATCTATGAATTTTATTGAATTTATTGGAAATAGTGTTCTCATTTTATAGATACAATTTACATTTCTTATAGAAGGACGGAGATATTTTTTATCACCTTGTTAAAGATAAATTAATATTGGATTGGGTTTTTGAAAAGATTTTCTATGAATATCTACCCGAATGCTTTGTTTTATTTAAACTGATTGAAATATATTTATATTTTATGCATATCATTATATGAATTGGTAATCGAGAAGATCTAATAGATTTTGAGGTGCTCAAAAATTTAATCCTAATGAGTAAATATATACATATTTTAAGCGGTGATTTTTCATGGAGTGTTGTAGTTCATCCGTGATGAGAATTTAGGATTTTTTTTATAATCCATAGGTGCATGATTCGTTTCTGTTGAATAATAATATTATCATAACAATATGGATGCGTTCGTATGTATGAATTTAGGAAAATGGTCCATGGATGGGTAAGACAACAACAACATGAATAGAGAAGAGTGTTTTTGAGGGTTTTACTGTTTCAACTACAGGTCGAAGAAGACAGGAGGGTTCAAAAAATGAATACACAATTCAGATTAAATATGATATGAGATGTGACATCCTGTTCATTGATTTAATAATTTGGATGATTTTTGGAGGGAAACATCCGAAGGTTATTTTGGACCATCAGTTGCAGTGAAGGAAATGCAATATCGAGGGATCAGTGATGATGTGTTCAAATTATATCTGATGAATCTAATAACGTTGATCATAAATGGTGTACTAGAGTTCTTCCTGTTTAATTTCATTGTCTCAAAACCGATCAAATGGTTGAAAAAATGGTTTTTAAATGAAACATTGAAAATAAAAAACACATAACATCAAGAGGAAAACAAATTGGATCTTGAAAACCCCTAGAAGACTCTCATCATTTTTTAAAAGTTTAATAAAATATATTCATTTCCTTATTTACACTCCTATTTAGTATTATAAATTTATTACTTATATTGTTAAACTAATTTAATAATTTAAAATATAATATTTATCACCTAAATGATTTACTATTTTTTATTAAATAAATATAAAAGTAAACATTCTATAATTGCTTTGTATTAATAAATAATAGTTTATGTCATTTTAAACATTAAATTAATATTCTAATTGAAAAATTTAAAACATTCCCAAAAAGAATTATATATATGTACAATTAAGGGTATTCCAACATGAAAAAAATATACAACATTTATTCTAATTACTTTAGAAAGGTGTTATATGTTCTCCATGGTCTCAGTCTTCTCTCTATTTTATGGGTTATCATTTTCTTAATTATAGTTGATTTAGGAAATGAGCACTACTTATTCAACCTCACTAGGATGCATAGTGGATTTATAGTGGTGTTACTATAAATCATGATGGGTTTGTTGGGATAGCTCATGTATTTCAATGGTGTATTAATTCCTTTGTATAAATAAAATGTTTAATACTTATATCTGTGCATTAATAATTTTATTTATTTATTACATTTAACTATCAAAAATAAAACATAGAAAATCACTTTGAAACCTGGGGTGTTACAAATCCTCTTGGAATAAATCAATATATTATGTAAAATAGATACATCCACTATAATTAGTACTTCATTTTAATTCACTAAGTAATCATTTTTTATTACCTTAAGATGTCACATAGAAGAAGGATCTAGATAAGACTCATGTAATGATGTCTCTCCTCTAAATTCAAGATATTCTATACCATCAATAGAGGTTGTAATATTATTTTCTCAACAAAATCATATTGAATTTTTCTTTGACATTTTATCTATACTAGGTATTATGTATTTATATACCATAGGTATAATAATTAAATATGAAAAATATTTTACTTCTACACATTGATATTGGGATTGGTTTACATATATTCCTTACAATAAGATAACCACTGGGTGTTCTAATTCATAACTCCTATTATAAGTTTCTATAGAAAAAATATCTAATATTATTAGAAAAAGAGAAAGATATAAAAGATTGTGATTATCCAAAATTGAATAAGGAATTATCTAATTTTTAAGTTAAAACCAAAGTATCTTCCAAATTATTTTTATAAACTTCAACATTAGAAGTAGTAGTTGATTAATAATGAACATGATCCATGGATTGTGTTAGACAACCTTGATTCTAGGGGAATTGATTTGGAAAATGTCCCATATCCTTGAAATTAATTAATTGGATATTAGTTTCAAACTTTTTAACCTTACACACATGATCATTCTAGACTTGATATCCATAATTTTCGAAGACACCCATTCCCTTAAATAAATATCAAATGTATGTATTATAATAGTTATTTAATATTGATAATTTCATACTTCCTTTCTAGTAATTTTATGGATTTCATCAAGCATAGTGCTTATCCACCCTCTTCTTATTCTTCTTCCCTTAGAAAATTTGAGACATGGGGAATTTATCTTATTCTTCATAGAAATAGTCAAAATATCCTAAAATATGAAAAATGAATGAGTCAGTAATGCTCATCAATGTTTTTTTGAACCCATAAATTAATCAATCAATATTTCTCTTCGGGTTTCACACATAATCAATGGCATTCTTTGTTACCCTTGTAATGTTAAATTCACAATCACTCATAAATTCCACTCCCTTTTAGATTATTTTTATGAATTTATTGTCAATGAAATATATATTCTCTTGAGGTTTTTAAATTATATTGAATATATATTTAAAGACTTACATTCCATGTCATTTATTTATTCATCCTTCTTAGTGATTTAAATTAAATACCACCACTACTCAGCATTTCCCAATAAATAATATACCTCTAAGACAAACATCTAGTTCTAATCACATTCCAAAAATATGAATAAATTATGTTGGGTATTTATCCCTTTTTAAAACACAAATTTATTTATAGCACAATCGAAGGATGGTGGTTGTTTCAGCAACATGTTGTCCAACATTGATTGCCCATAGTGTAGAGCTATTAGTTGTTCCATGAGAGAATGTTTACTTGTCAAAACTTTTGTTAACTGAATTAATATAGTCATAATGTAGTTTCATCCAATGAAAGCCTCATTAATTTTCTTTAAGTTAAATCCCAACATTTATTTTTAGTATTGACATGGTTGTTCCTTTAATTAGGTTCCATTTCTAGAAAATGGAATATAATAAACTAATATATAAATAATAATGTATTTTTCATTTATATAAATATATATAATATAAAAATTTATTCTTCCATGGTTCTTGTTTTCTAACATATTTCTTCTAAATATAGTTCTTAAGGATTATATTAAACTATATTTTTATACCAACTGTAACTACACCAACACTAGCACCTATAAACTAGTAGTTATTTTGTTAAAGTTCTACATAGATCACAATACAGAGGATTAAATAGTTTAGGATCTTTAAGAAACCAAATACATAAATGAGTATTAAATTATAATCAAAAAATATTACATCATATAAAAATATGAAAAATATAATTATTCTCTTTGTGGAACATTTATCATACATTGTACTCATTCTGTTTCCCTGGGTAATTGGGAAATAATATAAAGGGTGAATCATAATCTCATTAAGTGGATTTTGTACAGTGGAAGATATTTTAAATAAAATATTATGGAATGAATTCATAAACTATGTTATATCATATCAAATGAAACTGATTGAATAAATAAATCCATGAACAATATATCAATAAATATATTCTAAGATAATAATAGTTATAAATATCATAACTAAAAAAATAGGCTACTGCTACAGACCTATAGCCACAAATTTAAAATTGTGTATATATGTAAATATTTATGGTCAATAGCCATTGTTTTGAAAATTGTGGCTATAAACCACCCTAATAGCCAAAATTTTGAAAACTGTGGCTATAGGTTATTTTTTTCGAAGGGTTATAGGCACGATTTTGAAAATTGTGGCTCTATGTCTCCCGCCATTGCGCGAGAGAAAATATTTCCCACAAAAAAATGTGGGAAGAACTATTTCCATGGGTTTCAAGAATTTTCCATTGTTTTTAATAATATATATAACATATTATATATACACACACAATGGCCTTGGCGGTGTAGTGGTTAGGGTGCTGAAACATGAAGTGAAGGTGCATGGATCTAATCTGGCTAGGAACAAATTATTATTAGGATATTTCCACAGCTTTCTAGGGCTATGGCCATGGTTAAAACTGTGGTCATAGGTCAACTTCCATAGTTGACAATAGAGACACATATTTCTATGGTTAAAAATGTGTCCATAGGTCAGACCCTACTGCCATGAAGATAACGCCCACAGTTGTGAAAAACTGTATCTGTAGCCTACGACCATAGTTTTAGGCCCCATTCCCACAATTTTGAACCAATGAAATAGCCCATTTTGGTTGTTGTGTATAGTGAATGGAGGTATGAATATATAAACCAACCTATGGCACATAAAATAAAATGGGATTCATTAATAAATCCATGGAAATATAACTATGAATTGTTTCATGTTTAACAATAAATCAAAAAATATTGATGGGAATGCATAATGAAAGATATCATAAAAACTTATTCATTTCTTGTTTCAAGAATATTAAAATAAAAGGTAAGGATGATCCCATTACACTATATTAGTTTTTTTATAGACCTTCATGTGCACTGAGGGGATATATAATTCTATGAACCACTCATCACGAATAAAAAAACTAATGTAATCAATCACAAATTTAAAAATTTCATAGAAAAATGTTTCAAGAATGAGAAATAGATATACATAACACAATTACTATATGAGTATTATCATAAAATATTTTACCATATAAAATAATTAATTTTATTTTTTAAAAAATATGTTCCCCATTTAGAAACCAATAATAATTTCTAGGATAAAAATATTAATGAATAACTAAGGACTTCATAATGTACAAATAAACACCCTTAATGAGTAAAGGGTATGAGATTGTAGTCATTGGGTGTGGAAAATGACTGTGTCATCTAGGTGTCCAGGTTGTTGGATATATGTATTTTCAAGTGTAATAGACCAAATAAATTATAAATAAATACTTTATAGTGGTTTTGTATAGAGTATTTAAATTATCAAAACATATCCCACAGGAGTGTCTAACCTGGCAGGTAGCAAGGCCCACTATTGGGAACCAAGTGATGATCGATTCAAGGCCCAACGCACTCTATTTGAGGTTATTACACTTGAGAAAAATAATTCTAAATCCATACACACTTAATGTAACTAGGAATGGATTTCATTTCATGGAAAAGAATAATCATATTACATTCCCATTATTTTAGGATAGTTTTATAGACACATGATAGTTTTAGAATTGTAAAAACATTAAATATATTATATTGAGATGAAATAAGTAAAAAATAATTTAAAACATATGATATGTAAGAAAAACCCAAGGGAAAAATTTATTGTAGTATATAAAATGAAATTTAAAAATATAGTATAAAAAATATAATGTACTTGAAATGGAATGATGAAGATTGAGTACCCTTAAATTTGGAGGATTCTTCTTAATATATAGATGCACTCATTAAGACATTTCTACCACCTCGTAGAGACTCTTGAGACTTATTTTTAGATACAAATCGGAGTCAATGGTTATTGTTTGCAATGTTAGTAGGGAATGGGGGTATTTAAACCTGAGGAGGGTTGATTTAAATATATTAATGGTTAGTTATTTTATTATATAATCCATAAAATTGAGAATGAAATTAATTATAAGAAATTTAAAGGAATATAAATTTTAGAGATATGTTGGGTGGTAGTTCAAATCCTCAAAAAACAAAAACATTCCATCCAACTAACCAATTTAGTGCACAAAAACCAAAAAAATATTTGTATCAAAATAATCAAAATTTTGGATCAAAAATATTTAGTGAAAATTTATAAATTAAAATTAATGTTTCCAAATTTATTTTTATACATATAAAATTAAATTTTTATTTAATAATTCTTTTAAAAGTATTATAACATTTCATACCTAATAATGATTTCATAAATTTAAAGTACACATAAAATGATAATTTTTAATTTTTCACACCAAAAAATCATTATTTCTAACATTCCTTGAAAACTACCATATGAATATTATGATTTTATAACTCAAAATATAAAATTTATTTTAAAAAAAATCATTCTATAAATGAGATTATCTAAAATTTTAAATAAAAAACACTTATTAAAATTTTACTATTTTATAGAAAAATAATCATTCAGTCTATTATAAAATTAAGTTTTGACTATATTAAAATATATTATCATTTAAAAAGTTATTTATGAGGTTATTTCATGAAAATAATTTTTCATTAAATATTATAAAATTATCTTAAATTTTTTTTTAATAGAATATATTTATAATCAATATAAGTAATAAAAATTGAATTATAACACAAAACAATTTATGAGGCCACGTAATGAAATCAATATAACTAGTAATATTAATTACCATATTTATTATTGAGTGATTTTCTTCATTTAAATCATCCATATTTCAAAAATTTATAACAGAAAATAAAATATTTCTATAGAAATATACCATAATTCTTATTTCATCATTAATTGCATCACTTACAACGGTTCTTACATACTCATTGATAATGTATTTAATCTTCATAATGTTTCTATTATCTTTTATGATCATTATGAATCTTGAGATATTAATAGTGTAATTATAGCCTATGGAGTTCATTTTAGTTACAGTAAAATAATTCCAAATGTATATTACTTTACTGTTCCTAGTGGTGATGGCCCATATTATCACATTTTTTAGCGTTCTTATATAAATGTGTATTTTTTTTAATACTAGGTATTTTATTGGTTATTATTATTATGCTTTCAAATAATAAAATAATATTTTTTTTCATCTAATAGTATGTTTCTTATATTATAATAAATTACCTATAATGACACAGGTATATGTGTTATGAATAAATAGTTTTTGGTTTGTTATAATAAATTCATGCCCACCCATCCCAAAATTAAAATAATACATATGTGAGCCCAAAAATCATTCATCATATCAAAACCATTGAAAAGGAAATAGGTTTAATAAAAAAATTCATCATAATATAACCTAAAGAAATAAAAAAAGATTTATAGAAATTTATCATCATAATAATTCCACATGTAAAGATCATATATCTAGTAAATCATAAGAAACATATGAGGTTGTTGTCCCAAACGCAAAGAAATACCATAAAATATCATTAAAATTTTACTTTGAAAAATATAGTTTCCATTATGAAATCAATTATTTGAATAAAAAAGGTCATAAATATTAAAGAAAAAATTATCAGGGAAAATATCCTTGGAATATTATAGAGGAATATTCAAATAGCTTACTATTCATGATGACAATAAATTCTGTACAAGTTGTATAAGGATATATAAATCATTCACATAACACTTTTGTAAAAAAACAACTTCCCTTTTTATAAAAACAAATTAATATTATTTAAAAAATATTGAAAAGTAAAACATGGGAAAAATTGAATTATAAATTTATTAGATAATAGTAAAAACATTATAGAAAATAATCTTATAAAACATGGTCATAGAAGAAAAAGGATTTTTGATCGAAGCGAGAAATAAAATAGTTTTTCCTTATAAAAAATATTTTTGAATATAAAGTTATAAAGAGATAAAAATGAAATTAAGTCATATAATATCAATAAATAACCATAGGATAAGAAATTTAATTTGTTTTTGAGGAATATATCATTATATTTCATCATCAAAAGCATAATTATAGATAATCCCAATAATCAGTGGGATTGTATCCTAAAACTCTAACCACATTGATAAATTTCAAATAATAATGCCCTTGAAGAAAAAAAAAATACTTTTATTTATATCCCATGAATTTCATGATAATAATAACAAATTCAATTCATGGTTAGTATATACCTCACACAAAATATAAAAGTGTTGAATATGGTATGTGTCCCATTAAAATAAAAGTGAGACCAAAATCTCTTCAAGTTTAAACTCCCTCCATCTATGTTTATAAATATTATATAATAAATATAAATTTATTATAAATATATTGTATTAAAATTATAATATATATATATATATATAATACCACACATGATTTACATATAACCTTTCGCCACTCTTTTATAATTTTTTTTGGTAAGGATCACTATTTAGGGTGGGAACTCCTTCATTCATGTTTATTTTGGTTTGCTAGTCTTGATCCTTATTCATTGATTATAGTTCATATATATATTCAATGTTATTAATGATTTAAATAACATAAAAATTATTATATTCCTATTTATAATCATCTATAAAATTAGAGATAAAAAATAAAATACATCATTTATAAAAATGGTAGGCCATACTTACACAGAACATTATTTCTATTTTTCGACAGACGAAACAAAATAATGGAATATATTAATACACCATTATACAATAATTTTTATATAATATTTTTCATTAATAATAATTAAATATATCCTTTATACCATCTATTTAAAAATAAAATGAAAAAAATCATCACATCAGTTTGTGGAGGCGGTAGTCCACATGTACGCACAAGCATCATTTTTGTTTTTCAAAGGATTAGAATGTATTAATTTATATGTGATACTCCACACCAAAAGTATAATTATTTAATTAATATAAGATATATATATATATATAATTTATTGACATTATCCTATCCATTCATGAGATTTTATTATGGAGATTTAATTACATCTATTTGTGAGGCTATAATCCATTGTACAAATGGTCAAGAGTTTCATTTCCTATGTGATAGAAGATGATATGGATATATCTCTTGTAATTAACATAATTAAATCATAATATATGATAGATACTTATGTTACAATATCATAATGTTTTAATTATTTTTTTTGGAATTGAAATAAGAAATAGTATAAGAATGATATGTTAAGAATGATACATCTTCTTCGAACAACCTCTTTATGTTTTCACCAAAATCATTCATAGGAGGATTTCATGAAAAAAGTCTTATAAGATATTGGTATTTATGTATGGATGGGTTTTTTGAAGAGAATATCTGATCTATAATGATCTTTATATGTGGGTATGATATGATAGGAGGTATTGTTTTATAAGTGGGAGAAGGATCCCAATTATAAATTTTCAAAAAGAATAAAAAATCATACAGTCATTCCCATTCCAAATGCATAGAAATTGACCTATATATTAAGTTGATAAAGTTTAATTTTTAAATATTTATATCTAATCTGATTTATAAGACATTAGTTTTCAATCACACCCTTCTCATTTCGATTAACCACCCCCCAATAAACTAGTTTTAACTATAAGTACAATAAATATTTTTTATTATTTTTATAATTCATTAAGAAAAAATAAGTATGAATTATTAACAAATATTTATTATTCTTATTCCAAATATGTAAAAAAATTTCATAATTGAATTCATAGAGGTGATAGAATTTAGTCAATATTAAACTTGAAAACGTGAAAAAAGCAGTTATCCAAAGAAGAAGTTTTTATAAGTATAATGAGTTTGTATATCCAGACTCAGCATAAAAATGATTTAAATTACCTAAATTGGATTAAAAGTAATATATTTGAACTAGTTTTAATTTTAAAAAATCTAAACAAAAAGTAAATTCCTGTTTTTTTAAAATGAAAATATAGTCTTTAATAAATATTATTATTTTTTACTACTCAACAAAAAATGAATCTTCTAATAAAACAAATCACAATAAGAAAAATTTTAAATTATGAATTCAAAAGTTAAGTTAATTTTTTCAAAAATAGTTTCTATATTTTGAAAAAATTAATTTTATTAAAATATGGAATAACATGATGAAACCTATTCTTGAAAAAACCCAATTTCTAAGGAAAAATGTATTTTATTTCAAATCCCATGACTACAAAAAAATTACCTGAATGATAAAACGTTTATTGAATATAAAATATTTAAAACTCATTAAAATTATTCACTAATTGTTACTAATTTAATTAATTAATATAATTTCACATTGCGTGAATTAAAATAATTTACCATAAAAATATTTCTTTCCCTTTAAAATGATTTATATTTTAATTTTTGGTCATTTGAAAAAACAATTATATTTTATATATCCCTAAAACATATAATTTTCATAATTTATTTAGACATATTCATATATTAAAATTTAACATTTGATTTATAATTATATTATTTTATAACAATATTATAATTTTATATTACGGTTTGTTTTTAATCGATATTTAATGTGACCGAAGATATCGATGAAATTAAATTTATTTGATAGAATTTATTTTCAAAAAATTTAGGGTTCTAATTTTCACCCCCCTAAACATTAATTTCACCCCTGAAATTTCTCCCTTGAAATTTCTCTACTCAGATAAAAACAAATAAGGATGCTTTTTAAACATAATATCCTTAAGTTCCCATGAAGCTTCCTTAAATTAGTTGTTTTGACAATAAAATCATAAGGTGATTGGTATTATTTACTAGAACATTCCCTATATGACAAAAACAACATAGTATTTCTTAATAAGTGATTTCATGCTCTAGTAGAACATCCTATGAGTTCACTACAACTAAAGGGTAACATATTTGCTTTCCCAAGAGAGATAAATGAGAGACATCATGAATTCAATGGAGGTTGAGTGCATGTATGGAGAAATAAGATATTATACCTAATCAATAACGAATACTAAATGTCACAATATACCTATATATTAGCTTTACCATCTTTATAAATATCAAAAAATTATTTTATTGTAAAATTCACAAAACCCATTCTCACTAACATTAAGTTTCATATTACCTTTAATATTTTTAGTATAAATTATATATGAACTATGAGATACCATGTTGTGTTGTGTTGTAAAATGGATATAATATTACCTATAATTTTTTCATCAATATTAGGTCCTGATACAATTCATTATCCAACTTCATCCCAAAATATTTTCACTAATACCCTACTATCATTAGAGGGGTGCATTAGGATCCCATGAAGTTCTTTATTGAAAGCTAAAGATTAAAAAAAATTAACGGATGGTGTTGATCCCAACCACAAGAGAAATACATTTAATATGATATTATAATTTCTTTAGTAGTTTTAATGGTTCACTATGATATAACATCATTCTAAGGATGATATATAGTGTTGAAACACATCTCTATATCAATACCCTACTGAAGACTTCACCAAAACATCGAGATAGACTTAGGACCCTGATCATAAATAATAAAATGATATAATCCATAAAACCTCACCACTTATTTCATGTATGATATCAAAATATGATCAGGATCCAATTATTTATTAATAAGAATTATTTATTTTGAATTCATAAGGTGATCAACAATAAACCAAATTTAATTATGTCAACTAGAATTTTTTGGGAGTCTAATGTCAGATATAATGGTGATATTTTTCCATTTACATTATAGTATGGGTAATGTTGACAAAATCCCATTAGAATTATTTCTATTCACCTTAAATTTATGATATACCATGAACTGATATAAATACTTATAAGTATTTTTTATCACGTTGTCCCACCAGAATACCCTATTAGATCTAAATAATTAATTTCACTTCTAGAAATAATTGAAAATCGATAATTATATGTCTCATAAATTTCATTCTTTATATCTTTCATATAAGAAAAACACACATGGTTCCAAAACATTAAAATTATTTCAAAATAAAGTTTTTCCTTAGTTAGTTTTATGACCTTCTTCTAAATCTCTGCACCTTCATTTTATAAAACGTTAATCTTCACTTGTACTGATGGTTGAACAGTACTTTGATAAAGATTAAAATTCTCTACATAAATCGATATTTTATGATAAATCCTTTACAAATCCAATTTTTTTTAATCCTTTTTTGATCCTCATCATAGACAATCAAGCTTGATCTTTTAACTAAATGAATCATCCACTATGTTCACTTTTCTGGGGTTGATGTATTGATATGTCCTAATTTGAAATCACCTTCAACCTACTTCTCTATAATATATTCAACTATTTCAATGTAAAAATATAATTTAAACATTTATTATATGTAATTATATGTCACATATATCTCCATAAATATAATTTTGCCATAACTTTAATGAAACAATTTACCTAGCTAACTCCAAATCATGTGTTGGGTAATATTCTCAAGATCCTTCAATTTTTTTGTGGCATAAGTTGAAGCCATAACATTATACATGAGAATGAATCTCATCATTTTCATTGATTTATTACTATAAAATTAAAATGATTTTCACTATAGGGTGATGTAAGAAACGTTTCCCTAACATACATTCTCTTCAATTCCTTGAAATTTTCATTACAAGATTTTTTCAAAGGAACATTTCTCCCTTACTTGTTATAATGGTGAGAGGATTATAAAATCATGATATAGTATTCATAAGGGATCCATAATATCCATTTAAATAAATAAACATTAATATCTTAGTCACATTGGTTAGTCTAGGCTAACATTCAATAACATCAGTCTTTGATGGATCTAATTATATAACCTCTCTTGAGATTTTGAGACCCAAAAATAAAAACTTTTATTAATAAAATTAATAATTGGTGAATTCTTTAAACAAATTATCCTTCCTTGATGTATTTTTAACAATTATTAGGTGATATTCATGCTCAACCTTATAATTTGAATATAAAAGAATAGTGTTTTCAAAGACTACCACATTAATATACAGGTAATCCCGAATGACTATTTTAATTAAATATGTGAAGATAGTGAGGAAATAGTGAGAAAAATGGAATCCTTTAATATGAATAGAGTCCATACAAGGTAAGAAATTTTTCATTGGTTATATTATTCTTTTTTTACCTCAATTGATGATATCGATAATAAAGGTAAATCTTGTAAAAGAGTTGAAGTCGATATAGTTGACAAAAAAATTCATCAATACAAGACATAAGATAATTTTATTCGACTATGATCTTGTCTAGTTTCTAGTTATAAATTTATACTCTGATCGATCCATATTTCTTCTTCTAAAAAACACCAGTTTCAACAAAATGTGACACACCTATATGAAAAAAATCCCTTGTCAGTATTCCTCTAGAATTTCTTTTTTAATTCACATGACTCAACCGAGTTCATTAGTTAGGTAATATTTCAAATAGGATTGTAACCATGTATGTTTTATATTATTAACTCATCATCACAGTTCATTTTAAAACTAGGTGACTAATTTTGAAATATAATAATAAACTCTTTTATAATAGGAATATCTTCGATATTGAGACTATCCAAAACCATCTGAGATAAAAACCCATTTCTAATAGGAATCAAGACCCAAAAAATTTATTTAATTTTTATTTGATGTTCATATTTATTTTCTCAGTATTAGAAAAGAATTCTTTTGTTTGGAATATCATATGTGAATTCCATTCCTCTAATATTTATAAGGTATTTATGTAGAGAAATCTAATAGATTCCTAAGAAAACATCAAATTCAACCAGTGGGAGAATAAATATATTGGAAGGAAGCACATTTCAACAAACTTCAACAGGAAAAGAATCCCAAACATGAGATATAATAATCATAGAATTATGCCTTTTTCACTTCTAATTCAACATCTAATTGTTAGGGTTATGAATAAAAATTCCTAGATTTTTTATATATTATAAGGAAATTTGTATAAATATTCCCAAATAATAAACATTAAAATTTTAGAATACCTATCACTACCCTAAATTTACTATTATATCATTAATCCCTATATGAAACCAAAATTGATATCATATTCATCAATCATAAAAAATATTAGTGATTAATCCTGAAAAATAATTCACAAGAATTTAAATAATTCCACCCTCTTTTCAATATATAACTCCATATTTGTAACATAGGTCATTGATTATAATTATATATTCAAATCCATCATGAAAATTTATAAAAAAATAATTTACCAATATATATAACATGGGAGTGTTAAATAAGGTGTTTAGTAATTCCACAGTCACTATGCACTATAATATTAACCATTATATACTCGACCAACTATTTTAAGGGTTATACCCCCTAGATGAAAATGTTACAAAACCACATCCACCTCTAATATCTAGATAGAAAAGTATTTCTTGGAAAATCAGCCTCCTTTTTTTAACATAACATAGGATATTTTCATATACATTGTATTATCCAAAGGTTTCTAACTAATTTTTTTAATCCTAGTTTGAAATTTTTAACTAAACATTTATCTAAAATCATATTGAGCGAGAAGAATCTTTTATACATTGATATCTTATCACATTACATGAATATTAGTCATATAGTATTATGATCTGTTGACCTCACCTATTTTGATAATACCAACTATGCTTAATATGCTTTAATATGTTTTGATAATCCTAATTATGCTTTAATATGCTTTAATATTCCTTGATAATAAATTATGTTTCAATATCTGTTTATAATCCTATGTTGAAAAAATTATCAAGATAATCATTGGAATATTGTAATCAATGTTTATCTATGTTTATACATACTTTTAAATAATTCTAACTCAATCTGGATATGTTTTTAATAGAACAGATAACTGTTAAGTCCACTTGTATGCATAAGTCCACCGGAATGCACATAACTACTGATACAGACAAATAGACACTTAGTCTTTGGTATAGAGCAAAGCTACTGGTATGTAAGTTTACCGGTACACCGAAAGGTTACCATTAGAGTAAGTCTACTTATATGTGTAAGTCTACCGTTATGAAGTCCACTAGTATAAGGAGGTCACCACTACTCAAGTCTACCGATACAAGGAGATACCAGTACAAGAATAAAGATATTCCGATAGGAGCACACCGCTATACAGAGACCTACCGATACAAGATATCGATACAAACAGATTGACACACATCTACCATTATGATGTCCACTGATATACATTGATACTGAAAGAGAGTTACTGATACAAGTCTGCTGATATAGACATAAATCTACTATTACACAGTCCACTGATACGAAAGAGCTACCGTTACAAGGAAGCTACCGATAGAAGGAAAAAATGATTCAAGCAAGCTACTGTTACATGTAGTAACAACTACCGAGGTAAACCAATAATTTTTTCTCTAAACTATATTTCAATTTATTTATTAAGCAATTGTCATATTTGAGGTTTTTAATTCATGTACAATTAATTAATGATAGTGGTTGGTATTTCAGGAATCGTACCTCGTACCTGTAAAAAAGTAATCATTCCCATTACTGGAGACGAAAGCTATAAAAGGATAGACTAAATCCGAGCCTAAAAAAGGGCTAAAAAGATGTGAAAACGCTGCTGGGTGTGGTGATATATGAAGAAACTCATCTGATTCAAAAAATAACACATGCACCAGAGCTTTAAGGGTAGAATAACTTTTTCTGGAAGCTGAGGGACATTACTGTGATGCAAATCCTATTTAAACCTCGAGCAAGACTTGAATACACTGGAAGTCAAATAAAAAATGAAACTCTTTTTTTAAGAAAAAAACCAGAGAAGGACTCAGAAGAATTTTTGTTTAATCAAAGGAGTCCATAGCTGCACTTCAAATCACTGGAGTATTATAAACTCAAATGTACTTTCTCTCAGTGATTACTTTACTTACTATTTGAGTAGAGTGTGTACTCTATATATTCCATACACACACTACTCCTGTGCTGAACTAGAGGAATTAATCCTTACTCACTCCTTCCCTATACTATTATTTCCCACTGTGGATAGTGGTAGAGGTCAAGTGTGACCTGGATAGCCTGTGTGCTATTGTTTTGTTTTACCACGTAGAACTGTGGAAGAGTTCTTAGTACCTGGAAAGTCTGAGTACTACTGTTTACCCCAATCCAGGGTGTGGATAAAAATTTATATTAATTGTTTGAGAGGACTAATTCTCAGCTTGAGACTGAACCTATTGGTTATAACTATTGTGCTTATTTAATTTGTTTTATACTCTATTGAATATTCCGCTGCTAAGTACATTGAAATAAAAATCTATTTTAAGGTAACTCTGATAGTTAAACTAGAAAGTGTTTGTATTTATTGTAAAGTAGTAAGTTAGTTTCAAAAGTTAATCTAATCTTCAGATTAGATTAACTGAGAACTAATCAATCTATTGAGAACCTAACTGAACCTTTACAGTATTGAAAATTCACTACAGTTTATATTACTACTCAATTTGTGGATTTTTTTAATAAGAATATTTTTATCAGAAATTTTAATTGGATATCAATTCACCCCCTCTTGAGTATCCACTACGACCAAAATTTCGTATCAGAGGTTGTTGTTTTTAAAGGATTTCCAAATACTCTATTTTTCAACTGTTATTTTAGTTGTATCTTAAAGATCTTAAATTTCTGTTAGTTCTAAATTTTATCTCTTTATATATATTTTTTGAAATATAATTATGGACAATAGACTAGAAGGTTCTGCTACTAACATGCCACCTTTCTTTAATGGTGTTAATTATTCCCAATGGAAACTGAAAATGAACATTCATTTAGAAAGTATTGGTTTTGATATCTGGACTACTATAGAGAATCAGTATAAGATCCCAGAAACTGAAATAACTACTTGGGATGAACCTTCTAAAATAGATTACAATAATAATTATAAAGAAATGAATTCCCTGTATTGAGATTTAGGTGATGATGAATTTAATAAAATATCTTCTTGTAAAACTTCTTATAAAATTTGAGATACTTTGGGTGTTTCTCATGAGGGAACAACCAATGTCAAAGAAATGATACTAAACACTTATACTATTAAGTATGATAATTTTAAAATGAAGCCTAATGAACCTATTTCTGACATGTATCTCTGGTTCAACGAAATTGTAAATACAATGAGAATACTTGGAAAAGATGTTCCTGAAAAAGAGTAAATCATGAGGATATGGAGATGTATGCCAGACAGATGGAGAGGCACATCAGTTTCAATTAGAGAATCTTGTGACATTAGTGCTCTACCAGACATGGAAATTATTGGTAAGCTAATGATGTATGTAGAATAACTCAAATTAAACAAGGAGGAAGTTGATGAACCAAAGAGGAAGTTAGTGGAATTTAAGTCGACTGCCTCAAAGAGAAAGGACAAGGAGAAAGTTCACATACATACTGAAAGCTCAACAAGTGGAAGTTCAGATTCTGACAGTGATGAAGATATGGATAAAATATCTAGACGATTTGTCAAATTCTATAGGAAGAAGAAATTTTACAGAAAACCAAATTATAAGGGTAAGTATGACAATAAAGGTCAGTGGAGGAAAGATTGGAAGAAATCTGATAATGATGACGAGATAGTGTGTTATGAATGCAAAAGGGAAGGACAAATTTAGGCTGACTGTCCAAAATTGATGTTCAAGAAAAAATATGACTACCAGTACAGAAAATATAAGAAAGCCATGAAGGAAACCTGGAGTGCTTCAGAAGACAGCACAAGTTAGTCTGATGTTTCTGATTCTGAAAAGAATCATTCCAACATGTGTTTCATGACTAATACTTCTATGGTTCCTATTTCCCCTTTTCTGAATGATTATTATTCTTGGAATTAAAGTAGTGATGATAATATATCTAAAGCTGAATTGTTTGAATATTGTAGTATGCTTGAAGATACCTGCAATGAGATGAAAGATATGTACAAGTCATTAAATAAACAACATGCTTTAACCAACACTGTATAATATGCACTTGATAGAGAAAAGGAAAATAATGATCAATTACATAAGGAAAATACTGAATTGAAATTATCTAATGAGAAATTAAAGAAGGAAATAGGGAAATTCAGAAATGGAATGGAAACACTTACACAAATGCTAGGAAAACAAGTTGCAGCAAAATATACCATTGGAATAGGATATTAGCCTGGACAGAGACAAATTACTAAAAATAGATTTATTTTTAAATTTGGATAGAATGCTGCTAGTTCCAGTTTTGGAAATTCATATGATTCAACTAGTTATTCACACGGTTATAGATAAAACAAAGTCCATCTTTCAAAATATTCTGAATCAATTTATTATATGAAACCCATGAGACAAGTCTAGTTACCTAAAGTTTTTCTTGCTAACCTATCTGGACTCAAGAAGATCTGGGTACCAAAATCTTTTTCTGTTTAAACTTATTTTATAGGAAACCTGCTTGAGGAGTTCCCATAAGAAAATATGGTACTTGGACAGTGGATGCTCAAGGCATATGACTGTATATTACTCATGTTTCAAAAGCTTAATCATAGTTGATGGAGGTCATGTCAACTTTGGTGATAATTCAAAAGGAAAAATCATCAGCTTAGGCTTGATTGGTAACACTGATTCAGTTTTAATTTCTAAAGGGTTATTTGTTGATGGATTAATATACAACCTGTTAAGAATTTCTTAGTTGTGTGATGAAGGTTTCAATGATAAATTTGAAATTGATTCTTGTAATGTTTTTAATTGTAAAAATGCTTTAGTGTTTTCTTCATTAAGAAATGAAAATGTTTATGCAATAGATTTAAATTCTTTATACAAACAAAACATTACCTATTTAAACGCTTTTCATAAAGAATCATGGATATGGCATAGAAGATTAGGACACTACAACATTCATTCACTTAGGAAACTGACTAAGAAAAATATAGTTAAAGACCAACCTCAACTAAAATTCCCATCAAACAAAGTTTGTACTCCCCATCAAAAGGGGAAGCAACATAATGTTTTATTCAAATTAAATAAAGAAGTTTCCACTTCTCAACCTCTCGATTTGGTTCACATGGACTTGTTTGGACCTTCTAGAGTTTCTAGTTTAAATGGGAAGAAGTATGCCTATGTATTAGTAGATGACTTTTCTAGATACACTTGTGTTTACATTCTAGCTCAAAAAAGTGAAGCTTATTCTTATTTTATTAAATACTACAAGTCTTTATAGAACCTTAGTGGAATTAAGATTAAGAACTTGAGAACTGATCATGGCTGTGAGTTTGAAAATCATGTGTTTGTATCTTACTTCTCACAAAACAGCTATAGTCAAAACTTTTCTGCCCCTAGGACACCTCAACAGAATGGTGTAGTAGAAAGAAGAAATAGAACCCTTCAAGAAATTTCAAGACCTATGCTCAATGAATATCATTTTCCTGTTTATTTTGTTGCTGAAGCTGTGAATACAGCTTGTTATATTATAAATAGATTTTTTATTAGACCTGTTCTTAAGAATACCCCTTATGAACTATGCAATAATAGGAAACCTAAAGTGAGTTACTTCAGAGTTTTTGGTTGCAAAGTCTTTATTATTAATAATAACGATAACCTTGACAAGGTTTCTTCTAAAATTGTTGATGGAATACTTCTACTTTACTCTATAACCAGTAAGTCTTATAGATTCTTTAATAAAAGAACCAAATGTTTGGAAGAATCTCTTCGCATAAAATTTGATGAAACTGATCCACATGAACCTAAATCTTCTCTTGAAAATATTGAAGAAGATCTTTCTGTTCTGGACCTTAATGATAGAATCAATGAACCTACTGTAAAGACAAACAGTTCTGGACATATTCCAAAATATGATCTTGGTGAACCTGAACATAGAGAAGAATATGAAATTTCTAGTCCCACCTTTACTAGATAAACTAGGATTCTAAAGAATCATCTTTTAGATGTTGTTGTTGGTAATATTGATAGAGGGACACAAACTAGAGCTTCTCTATGAAACCAGGTTGAACATCAAGCTTTTATTTCACAGTTAGAACCTAAAAATATAAATGATGCAATCCATGATGAATTTTGGGTAATGGCTATGCAAGAAGAATTAAATAAATTTGAAAGAAACGAAGTCTGGGAATTAGTTGATAGACCTAAGGAAACTTTGACCATATGCACTAAATGGGTTTTTAGAAATAAAGTTGATGAGTCTGGAAACATAGTTATAGACAAAGAAATTCTAGTTTCATAAGGATATATTCAAGAGGAAGGAATAGACTATGAGGAAACCTTTTCACCTGTTGCAAGATTAGAAGCTATTAGGATTCTACTTGCCTATACTGCTCATCTGAATTTCATATTTTATCAAATGGATGTTAAAAGTACTTTTCTAAATGGTTTTATAATTGATGATTTTTTTGTTGAACAACCACCTGGTTTTATCAATCATCATTTTCCAAATAAGGTTTTTATGCTCTCTAATGCTTTATATGGTTTGAAACAAGCCCCACGAGCTTGGTATGATAGACTTAGTAGTTTTCTTATTTCCATAGGTTTTTCTAAAGGGATTGCTGATCCAACTCTATTTATTAATATATTTTCTAAAGATGTTTTGATAGTACAAATCTATTTTGATGAAATTATTTTTGGATCTTCTAAAAATTCTTTGTGTATTGATGTTTCAAATAGTATGAAAAATTTATTTAAAATGAGTTTAATGGGAGAACTCAAATATTTTATTGGATTTAATGTCTTTCAAAATGAAATGGTATTATTTTAAATCAAAATAAATAATCAAAGTAACTTTTAATACGTTTTGGTTTAGATAGTATTAATGAAAGTGATACACCTATGAGTACCACCTATAAGTTGGCTGCTGATGAAACTAGAAAACCAGTGGATAAACCAACTACAATGGTATGATTGGAAGCCTACATTACCTTACTACTATTCAACCATATATTATGTTTAGTGTGTGTATGGGTGCATGATTTCAAGCTAATCAAATAGATTTACACTTGCTCATTGATAAATGAAATTTCAAAAATCATAAACATACTACTAACTTATGATTATTTTATCCAAAAGGAGAATAGTTCGACTTAATAAGTTATTTAGATGCAGACTTTTCTGGTTTAAAGTTAGATAGAAAGGGAACTTCTGGAACATGTCATATTCTAGGTAAGTCCTCGGTATCATGGTGTAGTAAAAAGCAGAATTTTGTTGCATTGTATACTGCTGAAGCAGAGTATATTTCTGGTGGTAGTTGCTGCGAAACAATTCTGTGGTTGAGACATAAATTATTGGACTACGGATATAAGTTCAGAAATGTATCTATAAACTCTGATAACACTAGTATAATTAACATCTCTAATAATCTCGTGTCTCACTCTAGGACCAAACACATTGATGTAGGACACCGCTTTTTGAGAGATCATTACCAAAAATGTGATATTACTCTTAAATTTATAGGTACTGAGCATCAATTAGCTGGAGTTTTCACCAATCATTTATGTTTGGATAGGCTAAGATACATTATACATGACTTATGAATGATATACTTTGTACGTTAGAAACATCACTGTTAGAAACCTCACCGTTAGAAACCTCACCATTAGAAACCTCGCTGTTATACCTCACTCGTATGAATTCTCACTATTATACCTCACTGGTTGGAATTCTCACTGTTATACCTCACTGGTATGAATTCTCACAATTATACCTCACTGGTATGAATCCTCACTGTTATACCTCACTGCTATGAATCCTTACTATTATACCTCACTAGTATGAATCCTCACTGTTATACCTCACTGGTATGAATCCTCACTAGTATACCTCACTGGTATGAATCCTTAATGTTATAGCTCACTGGTTTGAACCTCACTATTATATCTCACTGTTATGGGACCTCACCGATACAAATACCTCGCCATTAGGAATCCTCACCGGTATGTGTTACAGTTAGGTTGTGCAATTTTTAAACTTCTTTATCTTTAGATGCCGGAATCTGTTTCATTAATAATATACTTATTATGTTTTATTTATTAATTTTGTGATTCCTAAATGATATAACATAAGTCATGACCTCATCCCGATCCACCTCAAACCCTTTACCTTTAAGCTTTAGCCTCCAAACCATTGCTTATATGAACCCTAAGCCTCGCGATTCGCAGAATGGAAAGAGTGAAGAGACCATCAGTTGGTAAAAAGAATGATGAGCCGAATTCTAAGAGACTCAAAGGAGAGTCCAATGGTGGAAGTGAAGTGAATAAACCTAAAAATCCACATCTTGTTCAAAGGTAAATAGTAGTTGAGAAAGAGTTGTGAGCAGAATGGATGATGTCCAATAAGTCTTTAGTTCTGGAAGTATTGGAGGATAAAAAATGGGTAGAATGCTTCTCGAATAATAGTGGTCCCTATTATCCGAATCTGGTAAAAGAGTTCTATGCATCTGTGTGCTTTGAGAAATCTTAACTGGATAATATAATGGTCTCAGGGGTGAATGGAAAAGAAATAGATTTTCCCTCTACTGAATGGGCAGAATTCCTGAAAGTTCCACATGAAGGAGAGTTTGGATATTTATCGAAATCAGTACCTCATACCAGTGACATATTGGAGTATGAAGCTACTTTGGAAGAATTAACATGGGATGGAACACCAAGAAAGGTAGTTTATACCGAAATGGATGGAGAGAATCGATTGTTATTCATGTTCATTCAACATGTGCTTAATATAAGGAGAGGGGACATTGCAAATATGAAATACCAAGATATTTATTTGGTGCATCTTTTAAGTCATGGTATTAAGGTGAACCTGTGTAGACTACTGATGATTCATATTGAAGATATGACTAGGACAAATTCAAAAACCAATTCTTTATTCTTTGCAAAGTTAATTTTGGTTATGATCAATGAGAAGGGAGTAACTGAGTCTCAAGATGAGACAGTAGTGGTAAGCATCAATTTTTGCATCACAATCACTATCTGTAAATACATGAAGATCAAATGGAAACCATGGAGAAGAGAATGAATTATTGATGATGAGAAGCTATATGATATGTTTAATCCTATGGATCATCCTTATAGGCCTAAGGATGTGAGGGATCTAGGTCTAGGACCTGATGAAGAAGAACCTCAGTATAGTGATGATATAGATGAAGAAGATACCTCTGTAGCTGATGGAAGGGATCCAGAATTTCTTACAAGTCCTGTTACTGAAGTTGTATCATCTGGAAAGGAAACAGTCTTGAATGAAAGAAATAAAGAAGAACCTGTTGATGAGGAATACTAGCCTACCCCATAAATTGAAGAAGAA
The DNA here is from genome assembly GCA_963277665.1 of Viscum album. Lineage (NCBI taxonomy): Eukaryota > Viridiplantae > Streptophyta > Magnoliopsida > Santalales > Viscaceae > Viscum > Viscum album. The sequence continues at coordinate 1,828,622,266 of OY728147.1, forward strand.
GAAGGATCTGAAAATGAAGCATCTGCTTCTTCCACTTTGATTTTGAGTCCATTGATTGGAAGAACTGCTGTGCCAGATGCTATTCTTGCTGAACTAGATAGATCAGCACCTATTCCTAAAGAGCCTCCTGCTATTACAGAAATGGAGATGATTATGGAGGATTCTTATGAGGAATACCGAGCTGCTGATGGTGCTATTGCCTTACATATACAGGAAAATGCACTAGTTGAGGGGGAGCATCCTATCAGACATGTCAATGTTTCTATAGCTGATGGAATTGAAGACTGGGCATAAGACCCAGGTTTTGTAGTTTTTGGGTTGGACTATATTGATTTTGAAGATTAGACACCCATCAATAGACCAAAATTTTACTATAATATCTTATTTGAATTTTTACCTGAGGATGTGGTAAAGAAAGATGATCTAGACCAGTTAAAGTCTAATATCAAGACCTCGTTTGTGGAAGAGATAAGAAAAATGGAAACCTATTTAATATCATCCATTCAATATATTTTGAATGAATTTGTGGCTAATATTGGAACAGAAAGAGTACCTGTAGTTGTGCCTGACAATCTGGTTATTAAGGCTGATCTTGAGTCTATTAAGGATGATTTTAAGGATACTTGGATTGCTTCTGTTGGATATTTAAAGAATTATTTTATTTAGGAACTGAGAAAATTGGAAAAATCTTTAGAACTATCTCATTGGTGTATGGTGTTAGGACCTGTGAAAGAAATGATGAATGAGATAAGAGTATGTCACTCTCAGATTGAGAGATGGAAAAGAGATGTTGTTTCCTTGAAGCAATCTATTGCTTCTCTAACTACCTTGAGCAGTTCTCAAGATCAAATGAGTACTGATATCAATTTCATTAAAAAAGTAATTAGGAAATTTGTAGATGTTTTTGAAGGATTTAAGAAATCCATGGAGCATCAGGTTATCACCCTGGACACTCTTGTGAAAAATCTTATCAGTGGGCTAACTAAAAGTTTCAAGGAAACTATTAATTTTTCTCTTGGTTCTCTTTCTTCCAGACCTTTAATATAATAGAATAAAATTCAAGCTTTGATGGAAGAGGATCTTGGTTCAGCAATAACAAGTGGCTCTGTAGACTCTGTTTCTATTACCCAAGTTGTGACTACCATGAGGGATATAGGGAAAATTGTTCATAATTTTATGAGAGAAGCCACTGCTTCTCAGAAAGTGGTCAAAGACAAAATAGATTACTACTTCCAAAGGGTCTATACCAAGCATCATCTAAAAAACCATTTCATGGTTATGTTAGAAAACATAAATCTACCCACTATCACTCAAGCATTCAAATAACAATTTAGAAAGCACAAGAGTTGACTCCATCTTTAGATAAATTAATGGAGAACAAGGATGACTTCATTTCTGCTATGGATAGAGGAGGAAAAATAATGGGCTTTAGGAATCTGTTGCTTCCATTTTTTCATGTGGAAAGTAATCTAATCATTTCACCTCCATCTCTTCCTGCCTTTGCTCAGTCTTCCTCCATTCCTCAGATGAATCCATACCAAGCAATTCGGAGCCTCACTTTTATGCTCTCACAGAGAGCCACCCACTACAGGCCAGGAACAGTCTATGTTTCTCAACCACCAGTAGTGATTTCTAGGATTCCCAAGCCTTCTTCTGAAGCTACCCAGTCTGAGTCTACCTCTAAACCTAAATCCAAATCCAAAGTGAACATTCAAGAGATGTATTGATTAGTGGCTAGGACCTTTGATAGGAATCACCTGTATTTATTTTTATTTCAATTATATATTTCAATGTATCTTTTTTCCCCAAGTAATATATATATTATCTTACATTATTTTACCTTCTGTTCCTTATCCTTTACTATATTTCCTGTTTGTCATACATTTTGCTAATCACAAAGGGGGAGACATAATCTCTAAAGGGAGAAATAAGGGAGAAATAATATAATAGGGGAGAAATAATACAAAGAGGCACTGATATGAAAAATCATTATATTTTATGATCATAATAAATTTACCTCTGGTACATTTTTTTTATATTTTTACCTCTGATACATTTTTTGTATATCTCACATACTGTTGTTTCATACCTCTGATACATTGGTATCTAATAATCTATTCTCTGATACATTTGTTTTGTAACTCTAGTACATTGTTTTTATTATTACCTCTGATTTAATTTCATTTAATACTATATCCTATGATACTTTTAAAATCTCACATTTGAAAATGTCATTACTTACACTGAGAAATAAGACCCATTGAATTTTATACTGATACATTACTGATTATTTTGGATTATAATATCATAATTTGTGATTATTAAAAAGGGGGAGATTATTGAAGTCACCTGTTTTGATAATCCCAATTATGCTTTAATATGCTTTAATATGTTTTGATAATACCAATTATGCATTAATATGATTTAATATGCTTTGATAATCCTAATTATGTTTTAATATGTGTTTATAATCCTATGTTGAAAAAAATATCAAAATAATCATTGTAATATGGTAATCAATGTTTATCTATGTTTATACATACTTTGAAATAATTCTAACTCAATGTTGATATGTTTTTCATAGAACAGATAAGTGTTAAGTCCACTAGTATGCATGAGTCCACCAGTATTCACATAGCTACTGATACAGGCAAACATACACTTAGTCTTTGGTACACAATAGAGCTACTAGAATGTAAGTCTACCGATACACTGAAAGGTTACTGTTAGAGTAAGTCTACCAATATGTGTAAGTCTACCGTTATGAAGTCCACCGGTATAAGGAATTCACCACTACTCAAGTCTACCGATACAAGGATCTACCAGTACAAGAATAAAGAGCTACCGATAGGTGCTCACCGCTACACAGAGACCTATCGATACAAGCTACCGATACAAACATACATACACACAACTTCCATTATGAAGTCCACCAATATAGAAAGATATAGACAGAATGTTACCGATACAAGTCTACTGATACAGACAGACAACTACCATTACACAGTCCACCGATACAAAATATCTACTGTTACAAAGAATCTATCGATAGAAGGAGATACCGATAAAAGGAGAAACCGATTCAAGCAAGCTGCTATTACAAGGAGTAACAACTACCGATGGAAACCAATCACTGTTTCTCTAAACTATATTTCTATTTATTTATTAAGCAACAATCATATTTGATGTTTTTAATGCATGTACTATTAATTAATAATAGTGGCTGGTATTTCAAGAACTGTACCTCGTACCTGTAAAAAGGTAATCATTCCCATTTCTGAAGCTAAAATATATAAAAGGAAAGACAACATACAAGCATAAACAAGGGCTGAAATGAAGTTATAAAGTTGTTAGGTGTGGTGATATACAAAGAAAATCATCTGATATAAAAAATAACACATGCACCAGAGCTTAAAGGGGAGAATAAATTTTGCTGAAAGCTGAGAGACATTTCTGTGATGCAAAGCCTATTGAAACCTCGAGCAAGACTTGAATACATTGGAAGTCAAATTGAAAAATGACACTCTATTATCAAGACAAAAACCAGAGAAGGACTCAAAATCATTTCTATTTAATCAAAGGAGTCCATATCTGCACTTCATATCACTAGAGCATTATAAACTCACATCTACTCTCTGTTAGTGATTCTTTAACTTAATTTTTGAGTAGTGTGTGTACTATGTATATTCCATACACACAAAGACTCTTGTGCTGAACTGGAGGATTTAATCCTCACTCACTCCTTCCCTATACTCTTATTTCCCATAGTGGATAGTGGTAGAGTTTAAGTGTGACCTTAATAGCCTGTGTGCTATTGTTTTGTTATCCCATGTAGAACCGTGGAAGAGGTCTTAGTACTTGGACCGTCTGAGTACTATTGTTTACCCCGATCCAGGGTGTGGATCAAAATTTATATAAATTGTTTAGGAGGAATAAGTCTCAGCATGAGACTGAACCTCTTGGTTATAACTACTGTGCTTATTTATTTTGTTTTAAAATATATTGAGTATTACGATGCTACGTACTTTGAAATACAAATCTATTTTAAAGTAACTCTGATAGTTAAAATAGAAAGTGTTTGTATTTAATGTAAAGTAGTAAGTTAGTTTCAAAAGCTAATCTAATCATTAGATAAGATTAACTGAGAACTAATCAATCTCTTGATAACTTAACATAACCTTTACTGTATTGAAAATTCACTACAGTTTATTTTATAATTCAATTTGGGGGATTTTTTAATAAGAATATTTTTATCTGAAATTTTAATTAGACCTCAATTCACCCCCCTCTTGAGTATCTAGTCAGACCAGCATGATCTATTATATGATCTTATTGGTCTAGTATCTTTGGAAACATTGATTCAAAGACAACAGGTTCATAATCGAACTACTTTACCTCCCAATATATACTTTATAATTATCACCGCTCGTAAACAAATCATACATAATAACGTTATTCAAAACATAGTTAAAGGAAACAAATTAAATGGTGATCATATACTCTCAATAACACTAGAAAGGTATATATCTATATAATATGAAAATAACTAAATGATAACATTATCATTACATTTGAAACCCATACCTTGTATATCATTAATCATAAAATAGATTCATGGAATAAATATTTCCAGTACATAAAACATTAATCATGAATTAATCAAATAATATAATTAATGAGAGAATAAAATTAGAAAAATAAATTTATTTATGGACTATACATAAGCATATAAATATTATATCAAGGCAACCCACTAATTCATTCATAAAATTTTAGGCATGGGATAACAACCTATACACCTTCTTCTGGCATAGGATATCCTCCCATGTACCCACATTTGGGATTAGGATAAACTCATATTTAGCCTCTTTTTCGTTACCTGGATAACCTCCCAAGTAGCATCTTCTTTGGGTCTTGGGATAACATCTCATGTACCCTTTGAGTTCATATAAAATCAACATTTACCGTGTGCATTAGAGGGATTTATAATTCTGGTCCAACCCATAAAAAAAATGATGATCATATATATGTGTTCCATAGAATCATTCTTCATGTCAGAACCCATGAAAATGAAACAGTTCTTATAAAAATTTTATCATAGAATAACCAAAGGGAATGAAATTGGTTTCATAAACATTTTTCACCATATTAATAATCCATCTAGAGAAAGGATATGGATTTTATAAGTAGATCATATCCCCAGTAAATTATAATCCATATTCAAGTTAGTTGTTAATAAATAGAAACATTGAAAAATATAATTAAAACATTTTTGAGGATAAAACCCTATCAAATTTAAAATCACATAATTAAAATATAAAAAATTAAATAGTATTGTAGAAAAAAATTTCTTTGAACATATCCTTAAAATATTTTAGAGAAAGATTCTGAAATTTTTGCATTCATAATGGTGGGAAATTCTATACATTCCATACATTTTCAAAGAAAACATTCCATTCATTTTTTTTAAAAAGTAAAAAAGTACCTCATTAAAAAAATAAGAAGTTTTCTTTTAAACAATTTAGTAAAAATTCAATCCTGGAAAAAAATATTAAAAATCATTAAATAATTACATTAACATTCCTGAATATTCTCTTATAAAAGAAATTCATAGAGGATAAATGATTTTTGATCAAAAAAAGGTATAAAGTATATTTTCCATTAAAAAATTTTATTCCAAATATTGAGTTAATAAAGCATGGAAAATTAATGGGAAAATTTATTTTGGAAAAATTTATAGATAATAATAAAATTGATGAGCCTCATGAGATAGAGATCATAATATTTCATCATAAAAAATCATAATCATAGAAAATCCCTATAAGAAATGAAATTTTATCATAAAACCATTACCATCTTCAGATGTGTTTTCAAAAATTGATTATCAACCTTTGTTAGAAGATCCATCTGATAAAGAAAATATCCAAGAAAATAATTCTGAAACATTTACCCCATTAATATTTCCTACCCTATATTGATAAACATATTTTACCAAACCCAAATCTGTTGTTTCTAAAGAATTATCCCAGTGATAGTATCATTGGTGATGTTAATCAACCTGTAAGGACAATAGGTTACTTAATAAATGAAATAGAACATCTAACATTAATTTCCCAATTTGAACCAAAAAGCACTGATGAAGCTTTATGTGATGATGATCGGATAAAAGCTATCCAAGATGAATTAAATGAATTCTAAAGGAATAAAGTCTGGACCTTGGTTAGAAGGCGTAAGGAAACATCTATTATGGGAGTAAAATGGGTCTTCAGAAATAAGTGTGGTGAAAATGGAACCATTGAATGAAATAAATCGAGAATGGTTGATAAGAGATATAATCAACAAGAAGTTATAGACTATAAAGAATCATATACTCCAGTAGCTAGAATTGAATCTATTCGTATTTTACATGCCTTTGTAGCATTCTTCAATTTCAAACATTTTCAAATGGATGTTAAATGTGCTTTCCTTAATGGGAATGTACAAGAGGAAGTTTTTTTTGAACATCCTCATAGTTTTGAAGATACAAAACATCCTAAACATGTTTTTAAACTTACCAAATATTTGTATGTACTTCAACAAGAACCTCGAGCTTGGTATGATTGATGTACACATTTTTTGTTTCAAAATAACTATCTTAAGGGAAATGCTGATCCAAACCTTTCTATAAAGAAAGATATAAAATTTCTTTTGATTGTTCAAATTTATGTTTATGACATTATATTTGGCTCAAATAAACAATCTTTAAGTGATTTATTTGCGAATCTATTGAAATCTTAATTTGAAATGTGTATGATGGGTCAGTTAACATTATTCCTTGGTTTTCAAATTTCTCAAAAACCAGAAGGAATATATATATATATACTAATATATGTATATTAAATAACTTCTTAAAAATTATGGATATGACAACACTAAGAGTATAAATACTCACATTGGTACCTCAAATTCACTTGATATAGATGAATCTGGGAAACCAGTAGATCAAACATCTTTTAGAGGTATGATAGGAAGTATACTTTAATTAATAGATAGTTGTCCAGAATTTATGTTTTTAGTATGATTATGTGCAAGATATTAGTCTAATCCTAAGGAATCTCATTTAAAGTCAGTGAAAAGAATTTTTCACTACTTAAAGGGAACCATGGATCTTGGAATTTTTTATACTTATGGAAATGATTTTTTTGAAATGTTTTTCAGATGCTGAATTTGGTGGAAGTAGAATGGATATAAAGGGTAAATCCAGAACATTCCATTTCTTAGGAGATTCAATAGTTTCTTGGTCATACAAAAACAACACTTAGTAGCACTTTCCACTATTATAGATGAATATATAGCAACTGAAAGTTATTGTGATCAAGTGTTGTGGATGCAACACACACTCACAGACTATTGTATGCATTTTAATAAAACAAGAATTCTGTGTGATAATACTAGTTCCATTGCCTTAAGTAAAAACCCTGCACATTACAATTGTGCAAAGTACATAGACATTTGGCATCACTTTCTTAGGGATCACACACAAAATGGGATATCATTCTTCAATTTATCAGAATGCAAGATCAACTTGCTGATATTTTCACAAAATCATTACCCTCCGATAGATTTGAATAAATTAAATATATGTTAGGAATGATAAGCATAAGGTAATGTTCCTTGTTAAATTCCTGTTGAAATTAATCTATTTACAGTAACAAACTCCTTTTCATAAGGGGAGTACATTTGTTTCCAAGTGTCTAATTTTTTTTTCATATTCTAAATCCTTTAGGCAGTTCAACATTTTTTGAAATGAACATTTTTTGTAGTTTAAAATTTTTCATAATGAAGATTTTCTAAATTTTTCGTAAGGAAGATTTTCTAAATTTTCATAATAATGATTTTCTAAATTTTCTTAATTAATATTTTATAAATTTTCGTAATGAAGATTTTCTAAATTTTTTTAATGATGATTTTCTAAATTTTCGTAATGATGATTTTCTAAATTTACGTAATGAAGATTTTATAGATTTTCATAATGAAGATTTGCTATGTTTTTTGTAATGAATATTTGCTATGTTTTTTGTAATGAAGATTTTCTAGAACTTTCTTAGTCTTTTTTTCAAAAAAATTGTATTTGAATTTTTGGAATCTAAAGTTATTTAAGAAGAATTTTTCCTCACTATGAATAATCTTCCTAGAAATCTGAAAGGTTTGATTCTTTCTTAAATTTTCGTAATCATCTTCTACATGTTGGCATTTTCATCTATTTTTAAATTTTCATATTCACTATTTCATAAATCCGAATGTTTTTATTAAAACCTCAAAAGATCAGATTCTATAAATATTTCCTTCCAGCTATCATCTCAACCTTCATATTTGATCACAAGGTTTCTCAACCATTGTATTGAGTTTGAAAGCTGAACTATCACCCCAAAAACCTATATAAAGGACCCCTAAATTGTTTTCCTGCATCGATTTCCATGCTTTCACATGCTGAATCCCTGTTCTTCAACTTAAGACCGTTCCTAACTTTCTATACCTTGCTCAAATCAGAATTTCTGTCGAAGAATACTCTCAGAAAGACATTTCGGCTGTCAATCCAATCTCGGAGTGGAAGGTTTATAGAGAAAGGTTGGTGAACCCAAACTTCTTCACCAAGTATGATTCTGTCATCTCAAAAAACATCAAGCTCAATGGATGGGACAATGTTTTCCTATAGAAACCAGGAGCTCAATATTTAGTATATCCGGATTTGCTAGTATAATTTTATGAAAAAAATATGTTTTTTCAAGGAAAAAGGTAGAGATAAGTTCTGTTTCAAAAGTTATGGGAATAATTATGCTATGTTGTACACTAATGCTACAAATTTGATTGGAGTTCCGTATGAAGGAGAAGTTGAATTTTGTTCTCATAAGTTTCTAGATGTTCAATGATGATTTGTTAATGTGAAATCCATGGAGTGCCTCAGTCTTACAGATGTTAAGACTGTGAAGATTGTTCACATCACTATATATTTTTTGATTCTCGAATTATGGGTTCAAGGATTCATAATACCCAAAAAAGGTGAAAAAGATACATTGAAAAAGAGTAATATGTATATTTAGGATTTTCTGGTGAACCTGAGAAAGATCAACTTGGTTAAGAATATTCTGATTATGATCAGGAATATAATGAATGGAAATACCAAGGCTAAGATCATTACGTATCCATCCATTCTTTCGAAGCGGATTGTTTGGTTCTTGGAGTCTCTCAAAATTCCTTGCAATTCAAATCCATGGAATTGAAAAGTCATGCTGGTTAGTGATGATACTCTAAGAAGAATGAGTGTTGGATTTTCTATGGAATCTGAAGAATTTTATGACTTTCCTGACGAAGAAGTTTAAGCTATTTCAAAGAAACAGGAGGATTTTGAGACCTCTAAAAAGGGTGAAAAGAAGCGGGAAGTGAAGGAAGTGGAAGAAAAGGAAAAAACTCTAGTGCCTAAGGAAACCCAATCCGCTCCTCCAAAACCAAAGAAGAAAAAATATTATCCGGATGAGGTAAAAGCTAAATGGAGGGAAGAAAATAAGAACAAGAAATAAGGGGAGCCTAGATTTGGTTTGGATACTGCTGAAGAAAAATCCTTAAAAGATAAGACTGTTGATGAGCTTAAAAAGAAAGAAAAAGAAAAGAAATAGAATAAGAAGAAGTCTAAATCTGAAATTGTTCATTCACTTCTGAAGGATGCTAAGAAAGCTTCCGAGAAAATTCTGGTACCAGAATCTTTCATAGAATAAGCTTTACCTGAGACTTTGGGAAAGAAGTATGTAACTCTGGAAAAGGTCAAAGAAAATGAAGTAGAAGAAGTAGAAGTAGAAGAGGAAGAAGAAAGCAGTGTTGATACTTAAGATCTCATTAAGATACTAGCGGAGTTTCATGTGAAGGAATGTCAATCTGAGAAACTCTCAATCCAAATGTCTGAAGAAGAATATTCAAATATTGATACCACTAAGAAATATGAGAAAGTTAAAGATGACAAGGTTGGAGAAGAATTGAATAATCTGCCTGATAAAGAATGTTTTAATCACTATTTCATTCATCCAGAAGATGCTAAGGCAAGAGCAGAGACGGAAGAGATATAGGAAGACCAAATTGTTTAGCTCTCTGATAGTGAACATGAGTCCCCTGATGAGGAAGCCATTCTAAAGGATGATAAGGGAAAATATGTGCTTATTGATACACCTAGAAAAGATATTGTGAAGAAGAAGGAAGTTGGTGGATCATCAAAGAGGAAGGTAGTTGAGTTTGAGAAAGAGACCTCACTAAGAAAAGTTTTAGATTCAGAATCATCCTCACTGGGACATGATTTCGTGGTTCAGTTTTGGAGAATCTTGTTAGAACCATTCTAATATTTCCTATCATTGAATCGAGATTCTAAATGCTTCAACACTCACAAAATCAGAAATAATATTCCATATCCATGGTGATGGATAAGTGTGTCAAGCATGAAGTTGATTTCAAATCTTTTTTCATAAACTTCGATGACCAAAAAAGATCTTGAAAGAAGATGACCTGTTGGTCAAGGAAAACTATAGAATACATGAGAATTCTTGATGAGTTCCAAGATAGTTTCAAGGATGCCTTTGACACCAACGATAGTAAGATCCTGGATCTCACAAATATCATTGAGGAGAAGCTTACTCTGGAACAAAATTCTCGGATTAAAGAAGTGAAATATCTTAGTTGAAAGGTGTATTCAGTTTCCTAGAGTTGGAAGATAGAAAGATATCTCAGGATAGAGATGGAAGAGAATCTTGTTAGGTAGGAAGAAATTTTTAAAGGTCAGGAAAAATCTCTCAAGGCTCAGGAAGATAAGATCAAATCCTTAGAAAAGAAATCAGAGGATAAGGATTAGTTTCTTAAGAGAGAATAGGAAGATCATAAAAATCTCAAAAAGCTTAAAATAATAGTGAAGAAGCTGATGCCCATGGAAAAGGAAGGATAAATTTGTTTAACTCCGATCTTTTGTTGAATTCCTTCCTTGTACAAATTTTTTCCAATCCTAATGAAAATTTTGGGTTTCTCATTATATATTTTCTTGTATGGTACTAATATTTTAGGTACCGTATTTTCTTTTCCATTCCTTGTATTCCTTTTTGAAAATCACAAAGGAGGATTAAGGGAAAAGAATACTAAGTAAAGAAAAAATTTCCATAAGTAAGGGGGAGTTCATCTAAGGGGGAGTTTTCATTATAAAGATATACACATTCAAGATATGTAAAAATATCATTTAGGAAATCAGAATATGATCCTTAGTGGTTCCAAATAATAAGGGTGAATTAGTCGTATTCTACATTTCCCATGTTTTAAGGGAGATAAGATTTACTTACAAAGTCCAGAAAAATATTTTCTAATTCCATTTATTCTTTTTCATAAGGATGTTTGTGCTTTCCAAAAAGGGGGATATTGTTGAGTCAACAAGGCTTCCTTATGAATTTTCCATTCCTTCTTGTTTGGGGAGATTGTTGAGTCAATAATGTTTCCTTATGACTTTACCATTCCATCATGTTTTGAAAATCACAAACACCCTATCTTAAGGAAAATTTCATTTTACCCTATGTTTTACTTTCAAAAAAAAAAATTCCTTCCCCAAGAAAATTTATCATTACCATGTTTTTCATTGTTTATTTTGTCTCTAAGTATAAAATTTGGTTTCAAATAAAAAAACCTTGGAATCTTATAATACTTAGATATAGAGAATTCTATTTTCAGGATCTGGATTCAGGTTCCGAATCATCCGAATTTAGATTTCGAACATTATGAGTTCTGACTCCGATTTTATTGAATTTATACTCTGAACTCTTATGAGTTTTGACTCCAAGTTCTCTGAATTCAGACTCCAAACTCTAACGAGTTTAGATTATGAATTTTATGAATTCAGACTCTGAACCTTGTAAATTCAGACTCAGAACTCTTATGAATTTAGACTATGAACTTTGGTAAGTTCAGACTCCAAACTCTTATGAATTCAGACTTTGAATTATACTGAATTCAAGAGTCTAAATTTCCTTGAAATCCAGACTCCCAAATTCTGTAGAATTCAGGTTCTGAATTCTTCAGAAGATAGAATCTGAATATCCTTGTATTATAGACAATGAATGAGTTTTTGGTTATATTATAAACTTTTATTTCCTTACATTTGGAATAATTGATTTTTTAAGTAGCCATATTTTTGCTTACTCATTTTTTGGTTAAAAAATGATGTCGTGCTTTCTGTTTCTTACCAACCATTGTTTGAGTGACACGTACATAGGTCCCTCCAAAATTCAAGGAAGAATATGACCATTGGAGGAGGGAGCCGGCTGTTAGAGCAGTTCCTATAAATATGATCTCATTTGAAAGAGATCACAACATTGATGAACTGTTTTATGACTAAATAGATTACATGCTGCTGAAGTGATTTCTAGAGAGAGACTCTCATGCTTAGTGCATACTAAACAACTTGTTCACTTTTGCTTCGTGCGACTCTGAATGTTGCTGAGTAAATTCGAGGGCTTCCGGGGATAGGAAGACAGATGTGCTGACTACCTTAATGTTCAAGGACTTATTTGCTGATGAAGACAGAGGTGCCGACCACCTTGAAGTTCAGCGATTTTGGGGATTGCAAGACAGACCCCAATCATCGTATTGAGAGATTACCTTGGTGTGGGTAAGATGTACTTTCTAGAATTTATAAATCAAGGGAACTTTATCTAAGGTTGTTGGATACCCTTCTCTTTGGGTTAATAGTGTTACTACTAGTTACTTGTATTGTTTCACGTTTTCTGCTGCATTTTGATTGTTGAAAAAAGTATAACTATCTTATAATTCCTTATACTTGTACACTTTGATTTAGTAAGATTCTATATGCTTTAAGGCATAATATTTATCTTTGTAAACTTTTGTTAAGTTTCATCTCTGGATTCACTTTTCCGAAATTGCATCCATAGAATCATATTTCGGGAATCAAGAAAGTGTGTAGAACAAGAGGTGTTGTGAATTACCTTGTTTAACCTTGTTAAACATCTTCATCTTTAAAAGTTAAAATTAATTTTTAAATTATAAAATTAACCCCCCCTCTTGTATATTGAGAATCTAAATTATTATTACGATACTACAATCAGTATCGTCTATCATTTAGATCTAATATCATGTATCTCAAAGAAATAAAAAGTTAGAAGAATTTCCCTTACCTTATGTGTTTACTTTCTTCATACCCATTTAAACCTTCACTTTTTTGGGGTAATTCTTTTGTGTTTTTACCAAAGGGAATAATTGGTTGGATTTATGCCAAAATGGAGGATTCTAGGTTGAATTGAGGGATGTTGGGAAATTATTTGAGTATATTTTGGGTGAGAATATGGGCATGAGAGATGTGAATAAGTGGGATGGATGAGTGTATTTTTATAATGGACGAGTGAAATTCTGGAAATTTCATGAAAGGATAATTACACCCACATTTTTCTTTTAAAAATTAGCTTCTATAATGAAATAAAATTTCCATGGGAATATAGGTTCTAAATATGTCAATCCAATTCATTTTGGACAATTTTTAAGGTCATTATGGTCCTCAAGGGTATGGTTTAGTCCCATATTAAGATATTTTTTTTCTTAATCCCTATAATTAATTTTATTCACATTCACTAATTTTTTAAGTAAAAACATAGATGAAATCATTTCATATTTTAAATTATGATGATACTAAAAATATAATCCATTTTTTTAAAATAAAATCATAGATGTGGCATAAATTAATTAAAATTTAATCATACATATGGGACGACACCAGATGTTTTTAAATAAAAATTGTTCAAAAGTTTGGTAAGTTATTATATCCAGTTTCAAAGTGAAATTTATTATAATAAACTAAATTGGGCTAATTGATCTACAGTTAATCTAATTAAAATTTAAAACTTATAAAAACAAAAAATTTACCTTAAAACAAACTAGATGAAAAAACTATTTAAAATTAAAATTTAGTATTATTCACTATTAATTAAAAATAAGACATCAAAGAAAAATAAAATTTATTCAGTCTAATATAAATCTTTTGCTGATATTTAAAATATGATGTTTAATTTTTCAAATAAAAAATAAAAAAGTGTCATAAATTATATTTGAAATGAGTTATCAATTATAAGGTGGTAAAATTACTTTTTAGAAAAATATATCTTTTTATTCATAAAATTGTATTTATTTATAAATTATAACTATAAAATATATTTGATGAGTATAAAAATATTTTTTTAATCTATTAATATGTATATTTTTTATTTTAAAAATTTATCAAAGGTGTATTATTTAATTTATTGAGATAAAATTAGGCTTGTACATAGAAAAATATTTTTCCTAGAAATGTAATTTCTCTATTTTCAACGAGTTCTTACATTCAAATCAAGTAGTTGACCACCAAATGATTCATTTCATATAAATGGGAAAACAATTTTTTCAAAATTTAGTCAGAATATAAATTCCAACTTCCTTGTGGGAGATATAATATTATTTTAGCAATCATATAATAGTATATTATAGTTCTATAAAAACATGGCCTTCAGTGTAATGTAGGATATCAAAGATATTTGGGATTGTGCGTAATATAAGAAAAATATAGTGTTGTGTGTACCACAAAACAATATTATGTGTTGTGTGACATGAAAAATATAAAAATTATTAGATTAATTTGATATTAATATTTAAAAAATCTCAATGTGTAATATTCTAACCCCCATATAATTAAATTATCTCTCAAAATTCATTATGGTTATCAAACGTTTAATACTTTAATGCTCCTTTCTTGGAAACCCATATCGTAAAAATAAATAAAAAAAATCCATAAAAAATATTAGAACTATAACGATTGCTGAAATTAATTCTTAACTAGGTTTCTATATGGGAGAAGATTGGTGAAAAGTAAATACATTGACATATAAGAGAGATATAGCCATAAAATTTTGATGGAGAGTGATATAGAACAAGGTTAGGATAAAGTTAACAATTACAAATCTATAAATCTATAATGATCTATGTGATCATTGGATTAATCTAAAAAAGGTACTAGGATAACATTTTTGGTTTCAAGAACCATACCTTGGAGTTGAAGAATTTTCATGAGAAGATATAATTATTTCATCAGGCATACTCTTACCCTTTTTGTTCATTGATCAATTTGTAAATCATATTTTATTCCACGAAATAAAGGTAAATGTTTCATTCTTTAAGAATGATTAGATCATGAAGTTCATAAATATATTGATTTCTCAATCTATATTTTCTTATAAAAACAAGTAGGTTAACACTTGTTATCAAACATGCATAAATATTTATTTTGTAAAATAAAACTATAAATATATAAAACCTCATTTGATGATTTAAATATACCATTCCATAATTTTTTCCTCATAAACCGTTCAAAATATTTTTCACCCATTATTTAATTAATAATCTCTTATCTAATGCCAAAAATATTTTTATTATATACATGTATTCATCCATACACCGATAAAACATTAAATGGGATTTAATTATTGTAAAAACCATGTATATAGATATAATAACATGAAACTTCACTAATGGAAGAAAAATAATATTTTCATAGTTCTTATTTAAAAAAAATAAAACAATAACTTACCCACTAAGGGGTGAGGGATGGCTTTTATGAATTATCATGAATCCCTTCATCTATTGTTATTATAAAAGAATTCTCTTTTCCCATTTTTCATAAAATCTTGTTATCTATTATCATCCATATTGGCCCTTAGATTTGGGAATTAATTTTTAAAATTCCTAAATTCCTAGTTCTTGAGACACTAACGTGTGGGTTGTTCGTTATATTGAGCTTTCAATTCATTAATTTCAGTGAATTTTCTCTTCACATCATTTATAAATTATTTTTCTCTGTGGAATATATTCCCACAGTTGAAATACCTTCATATTCCTTGTAATCTCTCTCCTAAGATCACTTTTCCATAGTTTTGGAATAGAGGAGTTTGAAATTATTTATTCCCTCCATGTTATATATAATTAGGTTTTCGATGGAACCCCATTCTTCTATTAATATCACCAGATCCAACATCATTTCTAGATAAAATGTTTAGTTTTATTTCACATAAAACAATTTATTCATAGAATTTAAAGTCTTTTAGGGATAACTCACTCTGGGGAGTTATTAGAAATACCCTAATGAATAAGTCAAAATTATATTCATGATGAATTATAATAACACAATTGTAACCTTGGAAATCAAGTAAAATTTTCTTTATAGGAACCAATAGATTCATGTTAACCATTATAAAGCTCTTTTAATTCCTTCTCCATCATCTTATAAAGAATATGAGGAATTTTATTGTTGAAAAATATGTTCTTGAACTCATACAAATCTATGGAGCCAATTTCATCTTGTCATCTTGTCTTATTGATAATATTCCACCATACATCTTCCACACCATCCAAATTGTATAAAGACAACATGACCTTTTCATGATATTTTTAGGATAGAGTAATAAATATCATTTTAGTGATACTAATCAATTTTTTATCAACAAGAAGATCAATGTAACCACTGAAAGAAGGTAGAATCTGCCTCATGATGGGCTTAATAGTGCATTGTTCCCTTCTTTTCTCAGTTGGATGGTTACCATGATTAATATATTGAGAAATAATTGAAATACAATTTTCCATTAATACCCCCTAGAATTAGGTTTTATAGGATTAATAACATTGCATTGTCCATTTGAGTCTGCATTAACATAGTCCTTCATGTTCTTTCCACTGAGTAAAACTAGAAAAAATAGAGTATGAAATAGTTTTCATAGTTAGGAACCACATAATCATGAAAAACCAACTTCAGGCAGTCTAAATTATAACCCCTTCATTAATCAATGACACCCTTGGTTTATCCTAGATTATTCATAGACAACTTATTTTTAAATACTTCCTGACATTTTGTGAAGGGTTTTTGAATTCCAAAATCTTCTACCCTAGGTGTGTCAAATGAGGTAAACAATGAGGCTCGTTGTCATGAACCATGTTATAGTTGAGTCAAATCCTACTTACATTGTTGAAGTTGTCACTCCTATGTACATCATCTCTTGAACCATATAAACATATAGTATTTAGATTGGTATGCATTATAAGAATTCCAATTTCTATATCCTTTACTAAATTTCTAGGAAATTTCCCTATACTTTTACTTATCCGTATACTTATCCTTAGATAATCCATTAGTGTTCTCTCTAAGGTTTTCTTGTCATTGTTTCTAAAGGTTAACTAAAATTTTGTACAGATTACAACTATAAAAATCCAGATTAATGTATATTGACATTACATTATTTTTTTGGAATATATAAAAAATTACAAAAAGGGATGCCCAAAGACTGTATTAGTCAAGTGACTTTAGAAAAATATAAACATAAAAACATTTACATAAGTGAGATACAGTATCTCCCACTATGTTTTTCATGATTAGAACCCTTCTTAGGAAAATCATACATAATACATATCTTCATAACATAGGGAATTAAATCATAAAATGAGTGAGATCAGATACTCATTAATTGCAAATAAGTGAGATATGTAAGT
The DNA here is from genome assembly GCA_963277665.1 of Viscum album. Classification (NCBI taxonomy): domain Eukaryota; kingdom Viridiplantae; phylum Streptophyta; class Magnoliopsida; order Santalales; family Viscaceae; genus Viscum; species Viscum album. The sequence goes on from OY728147.1 coordinate 1,828,639,837, forward strand.
ATAAACAAGGGAATAAGTGAAATATAATGTGATCATGACATTTGAGGATCATCCCCTGCATATAAAAGTTCTCAAACATGAATCATGGCATAGAGATAGTCATTTCATAATACATGATTAAAAAGGCAATAAAGAGAATAATCCATAAAAGTGTAATATAGGATTAATACATTTAATTATAGAATAAAACTCATCTTATAACATTGTGATCATTTATAAGTTGGAACATGTTCACACATTATATAAAGGACATGAAGTAATGCACTCTCAAAAACATATGGACATTCAAATAGGTCCACATGTATCATTGTGAACATGTAATCTGGTTCACACATATCATTATGAATATCTACTTAGACTTACTCATAAACTTATAGACATAGAACCTTGTCCATGAATATCATTCTGAATATGTAATCTGGTTCAAACAAATCATTGTGAATATGTAAAATGGTTCAATCATAACATTTTGAACATGTAATTAGGTTCATAAATATTCATAAGGACATGAAACCATGTCAATGAATAACATTTTGAACATATAATAACGTTCACACATATCATTTTAAACATGTAATTAGGTTCACACATAAAATATGTACTCATTAGTCACCCATCATTACCCAATTCAATAGAGAGATATATAAGTCCCACTTATCACATAATGAAATAATAAATGCATGTTACACATGTTTATAAAAATCATTATATAATAACCCACTAAATGACATGGGTTTCATAAATATTTTATCATATCACTACCTATAAAAAATAGATAGGTCTCATAGTCATTTAATTATATAATAACCACTGAAATGAAGAAAGTTTCAAAAGAAAATAACCCAAGAAAGATAAATAGGTTTCATAAACATCATTATATTAAAATAGAGACCATTAAAAAATTAATATGAATGGTTATATTAGATAATATCCACTATAAATCATAAACGTTAGTAATGTTTTCTATATTATATGGGGAAGTATTTTGAAATATCACATAGAACATTTCTTATTGAAAATATCCTTTCTTCGAGAAAACCGTTCATAAAACCATTTCAAAATAATTTTCCTATAAATAAGGCTTTATAAATTTAATTTAAACATTTAATCAGGAAAATATATTTTCATTTTTTCAATTTTTTTTAAAAACAAAAAACCTTTTCAAAACCATTTTCATTGAAAATAAACTTGAAAACATATAAGAATTCATGAAAACATTATTCCTAGAATATATCTTTGATAACATGTAATGGATTCTTTGAAAAATATTTTAAATGATTTTAATCATAAATAATTTAATTAAAATACATTTCTTTGAAAATTTTCTTATGAGATAACATATATTTTTTTTTATAAAACAAGGATTGTGAATTAAATATATTTTTGAATGGAGATAAATAATGTCAAATTTTCTTAAAACATTTTCCTTATAATCATAAGTATCAAAGAGTTGTGAAATGGTTTCAATAAATTAATATTCAATTAATAACTATAAGAGAATAAAACTCATGAAACTTCTAAATATATTTATTACAATATTTAATCAATGTAAGCATAATCATAAACAATCTCGATAAATGATAACATTGTAGCAATAACCCATTACAAATTTGGTAAATTTGAATCATAATAAAATTAAGAGAATAATATTTAATGATGTTTAATATATGATTAAGAAAATATATTCGTGATATAAAATTTCAAATTTTGTATATACACCTAATATAATCATATTGTTTCATAATATGACATGTTTCTCAAAGAAGATAAATTGTGGAAAAATTACTTTACTGATTCGGTAACTGTTGAAACATAAGCCCAATGAAATAAATTTCATCAAATTGATATTTACATACCCATAAATTTATGTATAATAATAATAGAATAAAAAAATTTATAGTATATACACTATAAAAATAAATGAGTGGTGAATAAGTTATGTATCTCATGAAAATAAAATGTGAGATAAAATTCCCTTACCATATACCTTGAGTTTCTTCGTACCTATTGAAACCTCATATTTTTCATTTATCTCCTATTTATTTTAACCAAAGGGATTACTTGATTATATTAATGTTCAAGGGAGAACTCTAGGTGAAGGGGTGGAAGTTTGGAACTTATTTGAGTTTAGTTTGGGTGATCCAAATTGCTTTATAGTTAAGAATATGTGGGATTTGTGAGTGCCTTTTTATAGTGGGAGAGGACTGAAATTCTTGTAAATTTTTAAGAGGGAATTCAACCCTTGTTTTTCAAATGAAATGTGTTTTAAATAATGAACCAAATTATATCCATGGGAGGATAGGTTATACATATGCCCATCCAATGTATTTTGGACAAGTGTCTAGGTCATTTTGGCCCTTAAGTATATGGTTTAGTCCATAGTTGGGCTGATTTTTCTCTCAATAACTATAATTAACTTTAATCACATTCACTAAAAATTTTAGGAAAAATAATTTGACTTTATTAGAAAATATATATTATTTTGACACAAAATATTGAATCAATTTTTCTAAATTCTAATCATATGAGGGTAAAAATTAATTTAAATTTAATCCCGCGGAAGGGATGACTGAGTGGGTTTTTAAAGTATAAATGTTCAAAAGTTTGGAAATGTTTTATAACAAAATTTAAAATTAAAATTTGTTAAAATTTTATACATTGTATTAATTTATTTATAATAACTCTAATTTAAAATTAAAACTAATAAAAACACAATTTATCTTTATATGTAAATTATAAAAAATAAGATTTGAATTAAACTCCAGCATTATTCATTATTCATCAAAAAATGAAACATTGTAGAAAAATAATGGTAATTAATGCTAATCTAATTTGTTGGTTCCACTTTCAAAAATATGGTGTATTTTTTAAAATAAAATTTATAAAAGTTTCAAAAATAAAATTTAATATGGGGTTGCTATTAAATGGAAGATAAATTAATTTTTTGAAAAATATATCATTTTTAATTATAAATTTGGATATATTCTTATCTTATAACTATAAAATATAATATATGAGTATCAAAAATGATTTAATTTAATATATATATATATATATTTATATATTATTTAAATTATTAATAAAAAATTGTTTGTTTAATTTATTGAGATAAAATTTTGATTATACATAGAAAAATAGTTTTTTTAGAAAAGTAATTTCCTTATTTTCAAATAGTTCTTACATTCAATTATAGTTATTTATGACCTAAAGATTCAATTTATATAAATTTGTAAATAAACTTTTCATAAATTAGTTAACATTATTCATAACTTTCCTTCCAACATCTAGGTGGTAGCTATAATAATATATAAATAATGATAGTAATTTAATATTGTAATTAGGTAAAAGCATGGAATATTGTTGGATGAAATCTATCGATGGGACTGAGTATTGTGTGTAATATTATACCAACATAGTGTTGTGTGTACATCCATATAATCTATGTGATTCTTGTAGTTACCGCATGAAAAATGTAGTTATTTCATATAAAAAAGTTATATTCAGTGATGTGTGAAATGAAAAATATCAAACAGATTAAATTAATTCCAAAAAATATATCTTACAAAATATCAAGGAGTGACATGAATGGTGGGTGAAGAGTATCTAGACTATGTGTCCAAAACATTCCCTATATTTCCAAAATCCCATGAGGGAGTGCATGGCTGGTGTAGAGTTTTTCAAACAATGTAGCCCAACTTTTTGACAATCTCTAAAAGCACAATAAGGGACTTGGTGAGGCACACAATTAGATCTATCTGGGTTAACAAACCAAGGAAACCATTTTATTAGGTTTTTAATCATTAAAAACATTTAATTAAGGATCTGAACCATCATTAATATTATTAAACACCTAATAAATAGTCCTAATTTCAACAATTGGATTTTGGAAGTGCTTTATAGAGGATTTTGGCCACATCAATCCCATATCTTCCCAGATAAAAGTGTTATTGGACATGTGTTATCCCTCTTTTGGAAGTGTATCCTTTTTATTGGGAATCCTACTATATTCCTCTCTCTTTATCATTGGTATTGGTGAATCCGCATGTTTTTTTATGGATTATAAACCAAAATATTAATATTTTGAATTCTATGGATTCCTCTTTTATCTCCCTCCCCATTGAGTCTCTATTGGTGGTTCCCATTATGGGTGTTTCATTGATCATATAACTAATGGAATGTATTTAACAAATTATTTCACCTAAACTTATGACCTTCATTTCAGTCTTGATTTGAAATATATTTTCAATTAATTTCCTAAAATTTATAAGATTTAAAATTTGATTTTAAATGAGGCATGAAATTGTGAAATAAAACATTTTTCAATGGATTTGAAAACAATGGTCCAAATTTGATAAAATATATCTTGAAATGAATTTTATTTTCTTTATTTGGTTTGAAAATTTATTATTTAGAAAAATGGATTTAAATTAATAATATTTTTTCAATGTTTAAACGTGATAGTAACCCATGATTTGGTTATCAAATTGAAATGGCATTTTGAAACACGAAATTGGGAATTTGACTTATGAATGATGAATTTAATTTAATATAATGGTTTCCCATATTTTTATGATTAATTTATTGAAATAATATATGGTCATGAGTAATTAAAGGGTGATAAAGAAAAGCACATTATGACTCTGACCACCTTGAAGTTGATTGATGTTGATGACTCTAACTAAACCAAGTATGGAATGACTTTACTCAATGTGTCATTATTTATTTTATCCCAATTTCATGAAAATTGTGGAGATGTAAAAACATTGATCCATTATTTATTTACTGAGTAGTTTTAGGATCCTAGATCCAAGAAATAATTAACCATAAAGAATTTGACCATGCTTATTTTTTTATTTTCTTATTAAGACGTAGTGCCTACTAAACTGTTTTATTCATGACAATATATTTTTAAAAATATTCATTAAAGTATATTTTTATACACATTAAATCTATTTGAATCGATAAATAGTTTGACTAAAATTGTAAAAATTTATTACCACGCCATTAATTTTATTAAATTAAAGAATTAAGGGTTTATTTTTTATGAAATTTCTTATGAAACAGTTTACTGAAATCAGGATAGGATACTTTTCTAACACCCTTACCTTTTCTTTCATGAATTTTTATATTATATAAAAATTTGTGTAGGAAAATTGAATGAACCTCTAGGAGGTGGTGGGTTTTCTTGGATCAATTAACATTGGGTTATATTGGGGACTTGTGGAGTTATGATCCACTCACCACACATTGATTCTTAGTATTAATACTGATGGATGTCATGCCATATTTTTGTATGATGTACTTATTTGATCTTTAAATGTCTTATTTTGTTAATTTTATCCTTGAGAATTGTTTAGAATATAGATTTTTTATTAATTAATATTCCAATACTCTTTAATTTTTGTATGTTCATAGGGTGAAATAGTTCCCTCTATACATTTTTTGTTTCCTTGTCTTTATTCACTACCCACAGGGATCGAGAAATCCATTCAAACCATATCTGTAATGGCTATGATACTGATGTAAAAAGGTATAATACTTAGTTTCTGAAAACAATTTATCGGAGGAATCTGGATAAGAATTATTCCATGATTACATTATATAGTTTGGGATGTTTTGGTTGACATGGGGAAGGATTTATGGGAATAGAGGGGAGGTTTACAAGTAAGTGATAATACATCTCCCATCATAGAGAGGCCTATGTCACAATGGGTGTTTGGGATAATGTTTCCTTTATCCAATCATATAATTTTTATAAAATTGAATTGGGTATTTCTAATTTCTATAAAATTAAATGTTATCTAATATAATTTATCTTAATGTGTTTCTTGATTAAAATGATGATCTGAGTGTCCTTTCTGATGTTTTTCATTTTCATGTGGATGTTACTTAGTAACATTAGACCAAGAATATTTTTAAACATTCATCATGATTGTTTTATCATTGAAAAAATAAAAGTGAACCCTCAAATTAAAGGAAACATAATTGAGATATTTGTCTATTTGTCCCTTGAACCGGGACAAGAATCAATACTCATTATTTTATAGCCTCTGGATGTGGAACCTTGATGGGATATAAGTACAGATAATTATCACAGTATTCTTTGAATGATACTACAATATTTACAAATCACAAATGACCACCAAGAGGCATTGGATTAGTTTAAAATGATTGATAAAATTTCTGATTAGATAGAAACACTATATTTATCAGAGGTCAAATGTCTTACCTCCATGATTGAATGGCATAGTTGGAGGTGATGTGATTCAATGGATATAATAGTGAAACATGAATTCGTGGAGTGGAATTTCCTCATAGATATTTTTAAAGAGTAGTTCTACCATGATTAGATGGTTTTTGAATGGTAATGGAGTTTCTTAGCATATAAAAATGTGATAGATCCATGAATAATTATGTAAACCTTTTTATTATAGTCATTCAATCTTATTTTTATTTTATTTCAAATAATAATCTTAAGGCCTAAATATTAATAATGAGTATCATATTTGAAATTTGATCTTATCTTTTAAAACAGATTCACATATTTTATATTCATGTGTTAGATGAAGAATTTATGAATGAACTTGACATGACTAGTATGTCATGGTTTATAAAAATTCCTTCCACACCCATTAAAAGTTATTCTAGTTCCTATAATGGAAATATAGAAAATGATGTGTCTTATAGTGGGCCATGATAATAAAAATCATCTATAACTTAATTAGTATAATGAAAAGTCCCATTTAATTTCATTCAATGTGAAAATATCATGTATTCTAAGTGATTATGTATGGAGGCACCAAAGATTTATGGTTTTTGTGGTCATTCAGACAACCTTTAGAATTTTTATTATGTATTTTCTTTCCATAATAGTGACATAGGCTCAACAAAACCAAAAAAATTTATGCAATAATCATATTCTTCAAGAAATAATGGTTTCTAGCCACATGCATCCGAAATTATGATTCTTCATACAGTAGATGAGTCTCTAGAAGAAGAAGATATAGGTTTGGAAATGATGAGAGGTATAATCACTACATATTCAAGATTATTAATTGTTTATTTATTAATTTATATCAATTTTTCAAATAAAATATAATTGTGAAAATGATAATCCTTTTATGGATCTTTTTAAGTATTTGATGAATTATGATACATCCCTATTAATAAAGATATATAAGTGTATATGATGCTCTTTTTGTGTTTTATATGTGTCATATATTGAGATCACCTAGGGTTTTATGGTTCTCAATAAGAATTATTTTATTTTCATTCTCATGATGGATTAGTTTTTTCCCCACAAATACAAGAATGACAGTTATCTTTAGTGGGTCTGCTTAACTACCCTAGAAGGGGTGTCTTTTTTAGTCAAAAGATAATGGGACTGATGGTTGAGTAGATATAAAACACATCTTCAAGATTTAGGTAGGTTAATATCTATTATTTATTTTGACCTAGAGTATAAATCATTGACTTGTGATCTTCCTCTTGTGGTCACTGAGTTTCCTGATGTGTTTCCACATAATTATTCTAGCTTACCACTAGTAAGGGTTGTAAAGTTTTGTATTGACATAATCTTAGGTACACAACCAATATCTATTCTATATTACTATATGAAACAAACATAATTGAGTGAGTTAAATACCTAGTTGTATGATTTTTTGGATAAAGGATTTATTCACCTGAGTGTTTCTCCGTGATTGATGCCTATTTGTTTTTTTATTTAAATATGACAGAACCCTTTTCCATTATGTAGATTACTAAAAGATCAATTAGGTCTTTGTAAAGAACAAGTATCTATTACATTTTATTGATGATATGTTTCATTATTTGAAAGGGAATAAGAGGTTCTTGAAGATTTATCACTGATCTTGTCATCACCAGATTTGAATCAAAGAGTTTGTTACCCTAAAGACATCATTCTAGGGTAGGTATAGAAATTTCAAATATCTTATTCTACGTTTTGTTCTACTAAATTGTCTTATAGTTTTTAGGAAACATATGAACATTATATTACCTAAATATCTTGATTTTTCATGGTGTAATTTTTGGATGGAATCTTCTTTTACTCAAAAATCATGGAAGGTCAATTTCCCCATCTATGATTAGTCCAAGGTATTTTTAAAGGCACCCAACTTTATTCCAAACTATGAAAGTAAATTTTTAGAGTTGGGAATTATTGTTCTATCTGAAATTTAGTCTTGTAACATTGAATTTTATTTTATCCTAATAAGGTGATGGTAGTTATGACATGCGAATAACCACACAAAGTTTTTTTAATTTCGAGCTTTTTGGTAATAGTGGGATATTGTCACAAATTCATTTATGATTTCTTAAAGTTGGCTTCTCTGATGAATATTCTCACTTATAAAGGAGTAATGATCCAATGGGATTCAAGATATTTTAATTATTTTGATATTGAAATTCCTATTTTGACTTCAATGCTAATTTTTACTCCCAAGGATTCTAAATAGGGATATGTGGTATTTTTTGATGCATTAGGATCGGGATTGGGTTGGGTTCTTAGGAAAGGTGATCACATGATGGACTATGGTTCCCATTAGATAATGAATCATGAGAAGAACTATATTATCCATGGTCTTGAACTATCTTTTTTGAATCAAGTGCTTAAGTTACATAAAAAATTACATTTTTAGAGAAATTCTTAAAGTTTATTGAGATATAATAGTATTGAGTTATATAATTTCACAATTTTTTTTATCTCCATAAAAGGAGATGTTTTGAGTACCTATAATATTTCAATTCATAAATTTCAGACACTATTAGTAATGGTAATGTCTTTGAAAATTACTTGAGCATGAATATCTTGACCGAGGACATAAAATAACCATTAAAAGAGAGGATTTTTTAATCTCATTTCTCATATTCATTTGTGAGTTAGGAATGATTGGACTTAGATTTTTTTATCATGTGATTAGTTAACCTCCTCTCTTATTGAGATGATCTTATAGGAATATTATGTTGATGATATATTCAATAGAATTAGAGACTCTCTTGTTGGGGGTACCATTGATGAATAGTTTCTATCTTAAGAGAGTATCATATTCCTTTGGGTATAATATTCTATACCTTTTCATGTGAGAAATATTATTATATATTATTTCCATAGTTCCAAGTGAGTGGTGCACCCTAGCACAATAATTATGTTCTTTTATATGCAGTGTAAATTCTTTTTTCCTGACATGAAGAAATATATAAGTAATTTTGTTTCTCATTGTTATACCTATAAGTAGGTCATGTAAGAGAGCTAGAAACCTAGGGTTTTTATCAGCCCCTTCTTATGATGACTTGGTAGTGTGATGATATTTCAATGGGTTTTAGGGTAAGGTTACTACATACCACTCGATGGAATAATGTGATATGAGTAGTCATTTATCAAGAGAAAAAATATACTCACATTATCCATTTACTTGAAACAATCAACATTGAGGAAATTAAATGTTTATAGGTGTAGTATATCATCTTTTTGTATAGAGTTTCAACTATTATATTTTCTCATATAGATCATTTTTTTACAAACTTTTTGGGAGAGGCCACCTGGAGGTTTTGGTATCTCTAGTTAGATGGACCGTGAGATATCATCTATTGATATATTTATAGATATAATGAGATATACATATTGTTTAAGACATTCTCCATTATTTCATTCTCAATATTTGTACATCTTAGGATAGACGCTTTAGACTAATTAAGTTTCCCCATAACAATTGTTAAAATATTTCTTTTAGGATATCTACCTTTAAGGCCTTATGTGATATACCATACAAATATATATTTTTTGGTCATATATATGTATAAAATTCCTATTTTGAACGAGTTTGTTCCAAGAGACGATGAAAACGATTCTGTTGATTCATCAGGGAGAACAGTATCATGACATAGATGATATAAATCCTCTGTTGATATTCATCTATTACCTTTGGAGTTTTTTATTGGTTACAAGATGATTTAGACAATTTCACACCATTTAGGTCACTAACATCTTGGGAATTAGGAAAAGTGAGCTTAGTGATACATAATACTATTTGAGGTGGCTGAGAGAATTCGTAGAGTATATTTCAATTTTGATTTTCCAACTTAGTTATTACTAATTCATAATATGTTTCACATGTTATAGCATAAAAAATACACCTCTAATCTATATCTATTCTTATTCTAGGATGACATTGATATAAAAAATGATGTTTCTTGTACTAATAATCTATTTCGGATTGTTTATTCTATTATGAAGGTTCTTCTTGGAAATTCAGTACCTCTATTTCTAATGTTATACCATCAAGATTTTGATTCACATAAGACATTGGAGTGTGAGGCACTAATGAGGTATTAATGGTCTTTTATAATTTATATTAAGGCTAAATGATTGGATTTATGGCGGAGGAATTTATTTATTTTGGTCATACTGTAAAATCTCAATACCATATTTTAGGTATTTTGTTCCCATGTTTTTTATCATCCTTTATTTGGATATTATTTCCATTTGTTTCAATATTTTTTTTGGAAACCTTTTTGAGTTTCTTGGATATTTCTTAGTCAATAAATGGTTGTTAAAAAATCTTGATGTTTTAATACCAAATTTATTACATTTATATGAGTTTATGCGATGGGGAACATGGTTAGTGAAAACCATGCAGTAACCCCCTAAAACCCTATTGTTTGTGACATGATGGAATACAATCTCTATAACATTATGTATAACTATGAACCATTGACATCGTATCCCAGTAGGAAGCACATCATTGGTGCGTGGTCTGACTAACACGGTCTCCAAAAAGGCGGGCACTCTCCAAAATCCATGTAATGGTACACAATTAGGCACACTATTAGATCTATCCATGTGGCTTAATACATAAAACCATGTGACCATATTTTTTATCCTCTAAAACTTTAATTAAATACCAAAACCCCAAAATATAAATAATAAAAAACTTCTAACCAAAAATAATAAAAACCTTTTTGATTTTTTAGGCCCTCTTGAGTGAATATTCTCTGATTTAACCTCTTCTTTTCATTGATTAAAGAGTCCATGGACATGTTTGATCACATATAGTTTGTGTAAAATAATTTATGAAGAACCCTAATAGATTCATATATCTCTATCAATTTAGCGTGAAAAATCCTCATGTTTTATTATGAATTGGATTCCTTGATTTTATGGTTTTGGATTCTATGTATTCCACTTTTATCTTCCTCATCTTCGACTCTTCCTTGGCAGTTCTAATTTCGAGTGTTAGATTAATCAATTTACTAATGGTAGGTTCTTCATTAATGATTTTACTAAAACATAAAACCAGAATTTTTTTCTTCATTTGAAATATATTTTCAATTTCATTTTTTTAAATAATTATAATTTCTGTTTGAACTCAAAGAGGCATGAAATTGTGAAAAGAACCCCCTTTTAAAATGATTTACAAATAATGGGTAAAATTTTAGAAAATATTTCATTAAATGAATTTTACTATTATAAAATGGTTTCATGTTAATTCTTTGGACAAATGGATTTAAATAAATGATGATCATGAATGGTATAAACTTCATAAAAACCCCTGGTTTTGTTTTCTAATTGAAATATAATTTTGAAAGTTGATATTAGACAAATGATACGTGAATGATGAATAATATTGAAAATAATGGTTTTCACTTGATTAATTTATTTATTTATTGAAAAAAAATGTGATCTAAATCATTTAGATGGTGATTAGGATAATAATTCAAAGAATCTAACCCCTAGTAATTTATTGATGAGGAAAAATCTAGTAGAACCAAGTTTGGGAAGAGATTCCCTAGTATGGTGTTGATAGATTCTAACCCAATGGATTGAGCCTTAGGTATTTGCCTACAAAATTAACAATGATTCGTTGATTTATTAGTTTTAGGATCATAATGTGAGAAACTAATCAATGTTAGGATTTATGACCATGGTTTTTTTTATATTATTATTATATGTCATTGTTTAGTGACATATATTTTTTCAGTAACATTTGTTCCTCAAAGATATTTATTTAATACTATTTTTCCTATTTTATATATCTATTTGGCATTAAATATTATTTGGTAAAATTTATAAATGTTTTACCCTGAATATTATTTTTTAAATTGAATCATAAATGTATAATTTTCAATAGAATATATTCTTTAAAATTTAGTGAAATCCTATTGGGATATTTTTTTCACTCCCATCCCATAACTATGGGAATTTGTATATTATGTTATAATAGGTATAGGAAATGGGTTATCATCAATTGGAGTTTTTTATTATGCTTGATTCATTGGGCCTTTAGTGATGTTGGTGTCTGGTGGTACGATGATCCCCTAAATGCATGTAGATTTTGATTTTTCAACCTAATAGATTTTGTTTCCTCTTTTTATATTATATACTGATTTTATAATTAAGTATATTATTGTGGTACTTTTCTCATAGGAGAGTGATTTTAGTATAATATTTTTATTGACTCATATTTCATTGTTATTTATCATTTTTTATTCTTTAGGGAGACATCATTCCCTCTGACCATATTTTGATGCGTTGACAACAATCCCCAGCCCATGGGAATTAGAAAGACCTATATGACCATATATGTGTTTGATAACATAAAAGTTTACCAGGGTATTATGATTGGTTCTCAAAACATCTTACTTCTAATGTGATCTTAATTTTCTTATTAAATGGATTATCATAATCATTGTCTGGAATTTTCATATGACGTGGTTTGAGGTGTAGTGGGATTGGTTATTATTTTTTGATGTGAAAATTTATTTTATCCCTTATTATGTCATTATTATATAAAGAATGAATTCATATATATATATATATATATTTAATTGGATTAATTTTTAGTAAATATTTTACAATGGTTTTTCTTTTCAATTGAATGGTATTCACTTATGGTATAATATTTGTTTTATTATTTAATAATCGTTGGATATTTTATTCATGGAAATTATAATTAATGAGAAAACAAAATTTGTTTTTTATATATGTACATAGTATTCTATCTCACCCACTAAACTCAGATAAAATTTGAATAATTTTATTTATATTTAATTAACTTGAGATGTGATTTGTGTTTTTAGAATGATCTACTTATTGTTGGTAGTTTTAGATATATAAAATTACATTATTTTTATTAATTTTCAAAAATTGGTAATTGTAACAATTTCCATGGATGAGGCTAGGGAAATACCTATCATTAATAAAAAATAATATTACTACCCCCATCCAAGATGATGGGTGCCTTTTAAAATTCACTATGGGGTACTTGGATAAAAATATTTTTATAACTTATCAATCCTTTTTGGGTAACTAAAAGTTGGGTTGGAGATGTGTATTTGATTAATGTATTGGGGAAGATAGTACCTAGATGTCGTATTTATGAGGAATTATATTTTAGTTTTAATATGTAGGAATTATATGTATTAATAAACATTATTATTTGGTGTGTGTGATTGTGGTGAGCCACAAGTTTCTGAAAAAAGATATGTATAGTGAATAATGATGTTGAAGTTTTATCTTTTGATTGATTGTTTGGAATGAATTTTTTAAATAGAATATGTAGATAATCACTAATATTATATGGAGTTGGGATTTTTTAGGGATGACCATACCATGAAATTTTATTAACCTCTACATATACCCTTACTCATTTTCACTCTTGTGTTCATGAACATCAGTATGTTTGGATAGTATATCCAATGGGTTGATAGTAGCTTGGTAGGAGCTAGTAGTAATATATGCCTAGGAAAACCCTATAATTATCATGGAATATAATTTCCATTAATATTATATAGTGTGGTACATTCACTATTTAGGATTTTATAGAGGGTTTATTTTATCATGTTGTAGTATTATTAAATATTTAAATAGTTTAGTTTTTTCATTATGATGATTGATATTTAAACTGTTTTATTGGGATGAGATTTCATGAAAAACTTGTGATACGTTTTATATTGAGTAATGCCTTAAATTTAGTGTATTGATACCCCATTTATAGTCACTACACTCTATACTAGTGCTTATGTTCTTGTAAAGCTACATACTAATGATTTAAAACTTTTCATGTGGTTTCAGTGTTAGTAGATAATCAATATGCCAATGATTTAAAAACATAATTCCTCTCATATTTTATAGATCTATGGTGTTGTAAAATAATATATTCCATGATTTATAATAATTTTATTAAGGGACTATGTTTATGGAAACATATCATTTTAAATATAATAAAAAAAGGGAATCAAAAAATTATTTTCTATTTAGTGTTTTTTAGCAAAAATCAATCTGGTTCTTGGGAATTATATTTTCATACAAAAATAATGAATTGAGAAAATATAACACACTATGATGAAATGTATTACCATTAAATTTTTTTCCTATAATAGATTATAAAAAGTTGGTGTATTATGGTATTATCACATACAAATAACCACATTATTCTAAATGGTTACATAACATGAACTTTTAATTTTAATAAGAAAATATATTTATAAACTAAAACTAGTATGGTTCAAATCATCCCAGACCAAATTCCATTGGAAAAATAGTATATAAAATGTTATTATGATACATATTATCATTGTTTAAAATGTCTATATCCATAATGAATATTTTAATTCCTTATTTTTTTATAAAAGAATCTTGTTTAATATATTTCATGAATTTCAAAAAAAGTTCCATCCTAAAAGATAATTTAAAAAATCTAATCAAGAAATTTGATTTACTTATATAATAAAATATTAATTATGATGATTATTATTATGGGTATTCATTTATGTGATACATGATTTTATTTTTAGTGACTATATATTTCTTAAAAAAATAATATTTTAAAGTGGGATTAAAAACTGCCAGAATAATGTTTAAGGTGGTATATCATGGTGGTGATGGAAAATGTCCCCATGGAAATTAATCTTATAGTTATGTGGAAGGAAACATAAAATGGTAAATAAAATATATAGAGTCTTAAGGATATCCTATATAACCTAGGAGTGATACTGATTTATTTCCATCCAACTTTGTATGGAGGATAACCACAACATTATCGAGGAACTTCCTACATTACATTTTCGGGTATATTATAGAATAAATAATGGGAGACAAGACCTGTAGAAAATCCTTGAGTAATATTATATTTGGGTTATTATATGACTATGAGATTTCATAAATCATATTAAGTAGGATCTAACTAAGTATCATTCAAGACTCTCTGATGATACATTTCTACTCTTAAAAAACATTAACACCATCACCTCAGAACCATAATCATTACTTATGATTCCACCATAATGTAAAACAAAATTACTAAATCACTATGTGTAATTTAATTTAACCAGACCATGGTCTTGTACTAGTGTACCTAGTGGAACTACACATCATCATCCTCACCATGGATATGATAAACTCTATATAATGGATTTAAATTTTTTGAGTGCTCATACATCCAGACCACAATGACCCCTTTACAAATATTAGAGTGTGAGCATTAGTTTTTAATTTATTTGAACAAGTATAAGTTCCCAAATTCATGTATTAATTTCTTGAGTCATATAAATACCTTTACTCTATGATGAGAAACACACTTTAGTCCTACAATTTACTTTAATTTTATTCCACTAAAAAAAACCTAGTTTCTATGAAATTATAAAAGGGGAAATGATAGATGTAAATACCCATGCAAGGCCTGTGGATTTTTTGATATATATCCCTATGTATCTCTACCATAAGATATGGTTTTTAGTATTAAACTTTGAGTTTTAGTATCAATAAAAAATTCTGGTCAAGATTATTCCTTGACATTGAATTTGGATGTTTGTGGGTAATCACTTTTTTAAACACATAAAACTAAAAAACAATATTATATAGAGATGGAACTATGGGAATGTACCCACTGATATAATATTCTAGAAACTTGGATAAGAAGTTGTTAGTCTAGAGTATCAAATAGTCCTGACCAATAAGTGGCATGTAAATTTCCATTAGACTCATCCATAATAAAAATATTGGATAACATATTAGTTTTATTATAATAAATAATGATATATAAAAGAGAATGTGTGATACATTTCCTCTTGAAAACAAATGTTCAAGAATGATCACCTTGAAAAGTAGGGAGGCTATCCTAGTTGGTTTTCCACCTTGAGGGAAATATTACCAAAATAAATGACATAAAATGAGTTCTTGATAAAAAAGATAATATTATCATTGAGACTCCATTATATATGTTATTTTTAGGACCTCACCCAATATAACTCCTCTATTATCCTCACATATTTTCCCCAAAATAATTTTTCCATTGGGGATGTCTACTAAGTGAATGCCAATTAGAATTTCTTGCATGATTTTCAGGTTTTCCTCAATGATCCAAACATTCATCCCTTATTTGAAGGTTTTTTTCATGAAAGTAATATGTACAAAATTTATTTTCCCTTCTTTATGTGAATCAAACATAAATCCATTAATAATTTTTTTGATATAATTTAGTACTAATTTTGGGACACTAAAAATTAAAAAAAATGTCTCACCATAGAATTAATAAAACTCCAGATGAGGGTCATCCTACCTCTAAAAGAAAAATCAAGACTCATATAGGTCATGATTTATCCTATTATTCGATCCACCATACTATAAAAATGATTTATTCAAATCCCACATATAAAAGTTAGTACTTATGGAAAGATAATGGTAATTTTATTATAATGAAAACCCTTTAATATTTCAATATCTCTAATTCATCTAGATTATTAGCAAAATAATATTAACATGGTACTTTCATTAGAATTATTTTATTTTACACACTATAATCCATAATAATTTCAAAATTAATATTTATTATAAATGTAATGATATATTTTATTTAAATAGAATATTTTATCACCAAAAACATATTGTATAAGTGGAATGTAAATACATATCTTTCCCTAAATTATAGAACTTATACTTATTAAATCACTCTATTAAGGTTCATTTTAAGTGATTTTTGATCAAGAATGAAAAATATTATAAGAGTTGGGTTTTATTTAACATAGGTTTCAATAAAAACATTACAATCTAAAAATAATTCACAATAATGTGATCAAGAACCATGTAGTAGATTAGTATAGAAATGATAGGTTAGAAACCCATTACTAGAAGCCTAATCACCTCCTGAAATACAAAATGATGTTTTGGTATAGTCAATTACAATATTTTCTCATGTCCACTTTGACGATGAGTTAAATTTTCGTAACATTCTGTTCACATTTTTCTTGCATCTTCTATAATAATTGGATTAGACCCTGAATAATTCTACACATCATGAATTCATGATTCACTTATGAGACCAAGTTGGGGAGGATATGAGAGATTATGTCATTGTAAATTTTACTATATCCAATTAACAAAGAAACATGATATCTTTTATGGAATAATTATTATATTGTTTTTATATTTTTATGATTCCAGTGTGTATAGATTGTGATAACAAAATATTAAATGTTTTCTAATAATTTTTCAATAATGTATGAATGAGAATATATATATTTTACTAGAATTTATTATAGATGCATAGTAATAAGAAAATGGTTGAGTGTTGTTTTCTAGGATACATTTAATACAGATATATATATACGAGTAAATAAAAATTGAATTATAATATTTAAAAAAAATCATTCCTTTTATTTATATAATTTTTTTCTTATTTAGACCATGAAATTTACATATTTTTTATAATAGTTAAATAATAATTAACTTCTTTATGGTAATTTCCTTAAGGAACACATAAATATATATATACAGGTTTTCACTAATGTGTAGGTTACTTATTATGGATTCTTAATAGATCTTAGGAATGTTTCCATTAGATTTTATGATGGATCATTTAGAACCATGAATCCAGCATATAGTATTCTACTATGTTTATATTATCACCTATATTATAAATTGCATTTTTCATTTTTTTAATCATTAATTAATTAAATTATGTTACTACATTATTCACCATGTTCAATGATAGATTTTTTGGGGGTCAAGAGGTAACCACTAACTAGAAATGATGTACTCACACCATATATATATTGTTTTTAGAAATGTATGGAACATTTTTAACAATATAAAAAATTGGACTTCCCAAATGAAATTTTTTATAGGACTTGTAGCGTGGGGACACTAGGGATCATTTCAGACAATTTGATAGATCATCTAAATGGATTCATCATGGGTTATCATTAGTCTTTACATATAGATGTTTCTACTCTTGTTATATCTTATTTCAGTCGTTGTAGTTCCTATATCTATTATGGTTTATTTAATTATTATTTATATTGAGCTATAATTCATATATAATATGTATCTATTTTTTATCATTTTAATATAGGGTTTCATTGTTATAAATTTCTACATTTAGAATGATGAATTTATAAATGGTAGTCACAATTTATTGGTACCACCCAAAGAATATATATTTCTATTTTACCATAGGTTCTATATGTGAAAATGTCAAGTTGGTTTTCCAATAGTACAATTTCATGTCCTTGTCTGATTATTCTAAATAGGGAAACCATTTACCACAAATTAATGATATCATACACAATTGTTTACACTAGACCCTAGGGATTAGTTAATGTGTCCAAGTTATTGTGGTATCCTGGTTCCTGTACCATTTGTTTTATCTTTTTTTAGGGTCATTATATTCGGAATATATTATCTACATCTTCCAGGTGGATTAATTATAGAATTTTAAAACTATTATTATATCCTATAAAAAAATAAATATTTTATTTCAATATCTTACTTGTAAAAGAAAGGACATTGAACTGTGATTATGAAAAATATTTGGTATATATACAAGAATGATTTATTTAATGTAATTGGGGATATAGTAAATGGATTTTACATTAAGGATATCGAATATATAGTACAAAATAAATAATATGATAAAGTTAAGGTATTTTATTATAGAACATGACTCTTCGTAATTTTATCCATGGGAATATAATTGAAAAATATATTCAATGAAAATATAGTGAGTGTTTTTTTGGATTGTTCAATTATGAATGATTTTATATATGTGAATCTTGTTTAATTGAAAAACTGAATACAAATGTTTTACTGGAATATTTGATAATGGTAATGGACTAGTAAACATAATTCATAGTAATGTATTTAATGAAAAAAATTAAATAAGATATTTGTGAGTATAAATACTTTTTTCCCTTACTAATAACATTATTAGGAATTGATATTTGATTCCTTTAAGCATAAATTTTGAAACATTTTAAAAGATCAATAAATTTTAATATTTGGGCATAGATTCATCTGGTTAAAAATATCATGATATTACAATAAGATTATTGTGGGATATATGTGAGATAGTAATTTCATAATAATCATGGAGGTTTTGAAATGGTTTCATAATTCACTCTTCATGGAGGACCATAATTTATTTTTGAATTTGTGAGGAGTAATTTCACCTTGTTATATTTTTTTACCAAAATATGGCCTAGGTTCACCTTCCTATATCGTCATATATAAATCATTCAGAAATTTTTCAAATACTAGTTATAAAATTTTCTTCCCCATTAATAATAATGACTCTATATTAGATATGGATATGATGGAATTCAAATTTTTATAGATAAATATTTGGGATTATAATGCATATATATGAAATATTTTTTTAATATTAACATAAACTCATATTAATAAAATTATGTTTTGATTGTTATCTAAAAAAATTAGAGATATATTATATTTTTTATTATTAAATAAAATTTTCTTTGTGAACCATAAAAGTTTATTTCTTGATAAGGAATACATCATGTTAAATTTAAGCGGGAGTAAAATTGTACATGGTGATTTCAAAGACCAATAGAGAAGGAAAATTTCATAATATTGGAATCAAGTTGATTCCACAAGAGGATGTGAAACTAAACTTAATTAGTTTATAAAAGAAACATAATGTTCATGTAAGACTCATCAAGATCCACAAGGATATATTTATATGTAAAATATTATAATAAAAAAGACCATAAAAGATAAATACTCTTCCGACTAAGAGACCATTGATATTTACAAGTGATGGGTTGATGTCTTGGAATCAAATATGTAATCCATAAATTTATTAAAAAATTAAAACATCGAAGATTTAGTAGATTGAATGAGAGATATAGGTTAAAAGTTGGTTTTCTATGATAAAATTAACATTGTTTGAAAATTATATAGATATAAAAGTAAATTTTTGGGTAAATGGTATAAAATATGCATTATATTGATTATGGAGATACTTTTACACTAGAAAAAATGATAATGTCCATTTGGATAATTCTATATATAACAAATAACTATGGTTAAGAAGCTTAATGGATTGTGATGATTGTTGTATTAATTATCAATAAATAATGTTTCTAATATAACTATGGTGATAATGAGGAACCCAATAAATGAATTGATTAAGGATGAAATTGTTTCATAGAGTTGAAGATAATAGAGAGATATGGAATTTTCTTTATATGTTATGATTTAAGAGCTTATTTTTTATTTCATAAATGGAAATTTTTTCTATAATTAGTGTTTGATGTTCAAAGAGTTAAAAACCAAGATCTATAGAATTTTTTATGTTTATAAGTAGGTTATTAGAGATATTGAATGAATCTAGATGTGAATAGAATAGAATATAAATCCTTTAATTATAAAGGATTAAATTTTATTCAATATATGGGAATTTCAAATGGTTTATGAAGTTTTATGATATTTGAGTAGTATAGAAAAGATGAAGAAGGTTTTTTATTTATTTAATAATTAATTACACACTATTATTTAAGATATTTTTTTGAATTAAAAAACATGTAATTATTTTAGCTAGTAAACTACATTGTAATACTCAATAAGAATATATATATACTAGAAAGTTCATTGTATTTTTAAGGATTTTTTATGAATGATTGATAATTTTATGATATTTTATGATATTTTTTTAGAAAAACTGATTCAGTTGATTTTGATTGAAGATATTTTGATAATATTGTATGTATTGTGTTCTTAATTGTTGAGAATTCTAAAAATAATAATTTATAAAAAAAATCACATATAAGATGTCAAAGAATTAATTCAATAATGTGGATTTTATTTTAAAAAGAAATAGTTTTTTATAATATATTATTTGAGATATAGAATTTTTTAGTTTTTATGAAATCAATAATGAGATAAATAATATTATCTCAGAATAATTAGTCAATAATAAATAATAACTCTCATTATTGTTTTCCAATGATCATCATGTATATGAATGTTATTCCCAGAAATAGGCATGGAATATATTTTTATATTCTAAAAATAGGTTTCATATAATACTAATATCAAGAAAAAAACATTCATCGATAGTATAACAAAGTTTAAATTAAATAATAGTATTTATTATATTAAATTAACTCATTAGTAGTTCATTAATGGAAAAATAAAAACAAAATAACTGATAATGAGTGACCAAAATACTAATGTATATGAGTCAAAATAATTAAGTGGTTTCAAATATTAATTAAAATTATTTTATAGTTCTATATGACTGATTTATATGTTCCTAAAGATATATTAGATAAAAATTATTATATAGAAGATTAATTATGAATTCAGTCAGGCTATAAATAGTACATTAGACTATATTAAAAACTTAGATAACCTATATTAGATTAAATTATAATGATTTATATTTAATCAAGAATAAATCTTGACTATTATCTCTAATGGTTCCATTAGAAGTGTAAGAGTAATTAAATTGTTTTCCTGGGGACATGTAAAATGATTGGTAGGGTATTTAAGAGTTAAATCACTCTCATGAATGTTTAAATGTAGTTTTCATGAAAAATATGAAAAATATATTATTTATATAATATTTTAATGATACAATTTTTTAAGGGTAACTATATGAGATGATGTTTTATTATTCGTTATTAGAAAAAAATCATGATACTTTTAATTTTGGATCATAATTTAATATAATATTTAAATAAGTGTCCAATATCATGAGTATGAATACAAAACAACAACAATATTGTAGGTTAAACTATATAGAAATAATTAATATAAAGTCATATTTATTCTAGATATATTTTTTATAATTTCATAAGGATTATGGGTATTTAAATAATAGAATTATAATAAATTTCAATGCTAATATTTTGGGGAAATTAAATGTGAAAAATTTTATGACGGTCATTCCATTAATTTTTTTATTTCAAATAAAAATATTTCCAAAACAATAATATAAATATTACATGATGGATATTTTTAGAAATATTAAAAAATAGGATTTAGATGATAATATCTACTGATTGAATTTCAAGGGATTTGAAAATTTTGAATTTTTTAATAATATTATTATAATTATTCAAATTCTATAAAGTAAAGAAAATAGTTAATAAAAAATATATAGATTAAATATTTGAGGGAATGAAAATATACTACCTTTAGAAAATCCTAAGCATCAAAGAAGAAAATAGAAGGAATTATTTGTGAGAAAAACGTGAATGTTTTGTTGTTTAATATCAAATATTAATCAAGGTTTTTTATTAAGGAAGATGATATCATGTTATAATTTTGTAATATCCAAAAATCCTTGAGGATATTTTTTATAGAGTGGGGCTTGATAAATTATTCTAAACAACATAATCCAGTATAAAGAACCCATCAGGAGACTATAGATCTATCTTGACAAAACTTATAGGTTAAGGATGATATAATCAATATATGTATTCATGTTTTGATATTATAGATGCATATGTTTCTGGGTCTGAACCGAAAGAGAGAGAATATGGAATCACCCATGTTATGGGAGAACCATGTAAATATATCATGTGTCATGAATTATTTTCGTTTTATCTTCAGTTATTTTTCAGTGAGTTAATTTCATCATATTAGATCCATTCACCCTTACATGGTTGGATGTTTGAATAATTCATGTATATATATATATATAAACTGACCCATAGGTGAAACATCACTAGATTTAATTTCTAAAACATAATTATCACATAAATAAATAATTTATAGAAAATATTACATTATATAAATTTACACAACCATTAAATATTATAGTTTTAGAAAATTACTACACTTCATTAACAAATATAGACCATTAATTTATTTTATAATGGATATTTTCTACTAAATTTAGAACAATTTAATTTATAATAATAATTTACATCTCTAATAAATTCTATACACTTTCTATAATTCTAGACATACCATGAGTTATATAAATCCTCAAAAACTAGGTATGTGAAATCCTATGAATGGTGAGATCTAACACTCATTAAAGGAAATAATTCACTAGAAGATATAATAATATAAACATAAAAAGGATAATATGATAGCAAATTAATGATAATAAAACAATTCTTTATAATTGATCATAATACATTGAAACTAATCCATGGATGATGTAAAGATATAAATAAATACATGGTTAACAATAACTTGTTTTGTAGTGATAGAATGAATAATGTCAGGCTTGTCAATAACATGTTCTAAGACAGTACATAATGTCAATTCCTTATTTAAAGACATCTAATTTTTATATATATCATATACAATCTATCTAAATAAATGGGAAGGCATACTATAAATTCCCAAAATAGTGTTCCTCATTAAACCTATCAATAAATTTAGGGGCTATTGCAGGCCTTACCAATCACTAATTATGTCCAACTCATTCATCAAATGATGTAATGAATAAACTATACCATATTTATCCAACATGCATTAGTAATTAAAAAAACATTATTAAAATGATAAGTATGTGGATTTTAAATATTTGAAAAATTAATAAATAGAATAGCTCTCTGTGTAAGAACCCCATAAACTAAAACCATATAGACTAATGGTTATACAGTTATGTTAGTAATTTTCAAAATAAATAAATTAAATTACATGTATTTGATCCATTAATTGACATAATTTGAAGGGTATTATTATGTCATGTCCCAAGTGTATCATAAGAACATTAAAGAATGTTTATATAGATAATAACTCCTTCATGAGAATAATAATTCAAGTAGTATCACATTATAAGGGATCAATAATTTGGTTGTTTGATACTGTGTGTTTAATCCCCAAAAAGAAAATAGTATGAGATGATTGGAATGTTATAAAAGAAACATAACTCAAATAGAGGTAAAGTAATCTTAAAAAAGTGTAAAATTAAATTAAAATCATAATGTTATTTTAAGAAACCATTTTTATCAATACCATATAATGAGGAACTAACAAGTCACATTAAAAATCCAATTTCAAAGAGATTAAATAAAAACTTTATTTTTTAAAAATAATCCAAATAATATACCTTTAAAATGATAAAAACAATTCTATTGTAAATATATAGTGGAATATAAACTAATGTAACCCATAGGATAAACATTTTTAAAAAATTTAAATCCTTTATTTGAAATACCACATTATAAAAGGGTAATATAATATCCATTTTAAGGGATGAAAACTAAAATTTAAACCTCATAAGGGATAATACATATTTTGGTTTCAAAATATTGAGGAGAACATTAGTAGGAATATAAAACTATGATTTTCAAGACAATGATATCACCTAAGAATGATAATAATTATTCTTAAAAACATTATACTTTATTGGGGAAAAAATTCTTTGAGGAGGAATATTTTAATAAATAGTTTTATATTCCCTAAAGATAAATATAATGTGTAATATTACATTATATGTTCCAAAAAATCTTTCATTAATGTAGTAGGTCCATGATATTATTATGTAACACAAATAATTGATGTTGAGTTATCAAAAAACCATTATGAAATTCATACTTCAAAAAAATCATTTTAAATGGATTTTATAGGGAATAAAATTAAATAATAATATATAAAATAAATCATAATAAAAAAATAAGGAAAATCATCACTAAATGTTTAAGATAATTTTTAGAAAGAATAATCATAACTCAGTGAGGGAAAATTGAGTTAATGAAAACCCTTACATATTGCGTAACAATTTAATTGATCTCTGATTGAAGAGAGAAACATGGTTTGTATTTTTATATAACATAAGTTAAATGATAAATATATAAAAAAAAATTATTATTAGTAAACGAAAATAACACCCTAAAATATGAAATATGGAACACAAAATATAACATGTCTTAAGGATGTATAATTGAGGCAAAGAAACCATTAACGTTAATCCTAAATAGTTAAACGTTCTTTAATCTTCTATATAAAAAATAAATTTCTTAATAACCTATTTCATAACATTCATTGAGCCTATAAAATTTTATAAACATAATTTATAATCATTTATTACAAAAAATTAGTTCATTATATATTTTTTCATCATATTTTTGTAGCTTTAATTGTTTTTTAAGTACTAGATTCGTAATGGTGGTGTTTATTCTCATTTAAAAATTAAAATATCATTATTTTGATATAATTATAGGAAATATAATATAAGTTTTATAAGGATTTATAATATTCAAATTTCATCTCATAAGTATTATTTTGTTATTATTTGAGGTGAAAACATCATAGATGAGCTAGTTTTGGTTATATATTCAACTAAGGGGTGGGATATTAATAAAAGGTATGATATTAAATTTAAAATTATAAATAAAGAAAAACAATATATGGGTTATTATGGTTAAAAATGTGATTAATTTTTAATAATATCATTATGAAATTGTAAATATTTTACTATTTAAATTTTATAAGGTGTTCAGTCATATTTTAAGAGATATTGTTAAATAATTAAATACTAGATGTAAAAAACATGCTACTTCCATGGAAGAAAAAAACAACATGTATGCACATGAGGCATGTTCATTTTCTATAGAAAATGAGAAATATAAGTAATGATTCACAATTTCATAATCTTAATGATGTTATAAATATCCTAAGAAAACATTATATATTATTTCAAAACTATCATTGTACGGTCATGAGAAAAAATAAAACATGCCATTAATGGAAATGATGTTATATAGACACACATGACGATGTAATTTTTCAACATAAAATGAAATATGTAGTTAATGTTTATTCCACCATTATATTAATAATAATGATTTTTATTATATTATAATATATTAAATTGATCATAATTTGGAAGATAAATTAAGAACAATAATTACAATTAATAATATGTAATCATAAATTTACACCTTATTACTTATAGTACACATTTACAAAATTTATGAATCTTAATAAGGGTTAGCATATGAAAAGAAAAACAACTAACATGGGTATAAGGATTTTAGGGAGGTATATCGACTGTTTTTATGGTTAAATTAAGAGGATCTTGGTGTGAGTATAAATGAGGTGGTGAAGGCTCCTCTTATAAGTGTAGGGGGTGGTAATTTATTATATTAAAAAAGTTAAAGTCGCTATTCAAGCATCAGATGGATCTAGTAATGGAAAATAATAGGGTGGGGATGATATATGTCTAATCAAACTTCAAAAAATCATTTTCACATATGATTAAACCATATTTCATGCCTCTTACAATTAAAATTTCCAATAATTCATTTTGGGATTTTACTGTTACAACAAGGGATATTGTGATTTTTTTATTAATTTAATATTTTGATATTTTACATTTCAGACAACACGGAATATAGCATTTATTATATGAAAGAACTGTGTTTTTCTTGTGTAATACAAAATACCAAGTCAATATTCCACTACATTAAACATATAGAATGTATTTTGGTACACACAACACTATGTTTGGATTGTATTATAAACAATTCAGAGTCCCTTTGATTTCATTTATCACACAA
Source organism: Viscum album (assembly GCA_963277665.1). NCBI lineage: Eukaryota > Viridiplantae > Streptophyta > Magnoliopsida > Santalales > Viscaceae > Viscum > Viscum album. Next base: position 1,828,666,615 of record OY728147.1, read on the forward strand.
AAGGCTATGATTTATCGATCTAAAATATTATATGTATATTGTGATTAAAATATTATTATTGTTACCACACAGATGGTAGAATAGAAGTTACTAATAATATTAAATAAATAATGATGATATGATTTACACATATATATAAAATAAATCACATACTTATCAATTAATATAAATGGATGTAAAATCAATTTAAAAAATAAATTACTTTTATTTAAAACTATTTTTCTATCTACAAACAAAATTTTTTGTCAATAAACTAGAAAACCCCTATTGATGACTGTTTTAAATAATGATTATTTATTATATTTTAAATTAATATTTATAATACCCATACAATAAATTTTATATATATAAAATAATAATAAATCAAATTTTATGAATAAAAAGATATATTTTTATAAAAAGTAATTTTACCACCTTTTAATGGAGAAACAATTTTAAATATATTTTTTGAAACTTTATATTTTTTTTGATAAAATAAAATTCATGTGTTAAACTAGGATACCAATATTTATGTTGGGTGATTTGTTGTTATTTTTTATAAAATTTTCACATTTAGATTTATAGTGGAAAAACACTGAATTTTAGTTGAAAACTAATTTTTCATGTAATTTATTTATATAGATAAATTATATTTTAATTTTGTTCTAAAGTATAATTATTTAAATTATTAAATAATAAATCCAATATAGTTCATTTTAATCATTTTCACATTGAAATTGGATAGAAAAACATTTCAGAAATATGGATGATTTTCTCTTTAAAAACTCGTTGTCTCGTCTTGTCTATAATATTAATTTTAAATAAACTTCTAAATATTATGTGATTATAATTTGAAAAAATGGATTCCTTATTTGGATTCAAAATAATTTCTAATTTATAATAATGTGATTTTTTTTTTGAAAAAAATATATTAATAATTAAAACTAATTACAGTGAATAAGGTAAAAAAGAGTTCACTTAGTGGTTAAAATTTAACATATGGGGCCAGGAAAACTAGTAACATGTCCAAAATACATTATATAGACCTATACGGACTGAATCATTTTATTTATATAAAATGGAATATTATTTATGGAACATTATGTAAGTAAGGCCTCTAAATAATTTTTACCTTTTAATATTTACAAGAAGGCCACTCCTTCCCCACTATAAAAGGTCACTCACCCCACCCCTCACATTCTCACACCTCTCAAGACATAATGGATCATACAAAAGCTGCAAAAATTTTATATAAAAGTCCATAAAAGCATCATATATACCTCTATATGGGAATAAATCCAACCAAGGAATCCCTTTGCGGAAAACGAAAAGGATTTACTCAAAGAAGAAGTTACATCCTTTAACAAGCACTTTATTTTTAAATATTTCTCCACCCCCTAAATTATTATTATTCTATTATTATATAATAACCTCATTATAATAAATACAATTAGAGGTTTTTATTTAAATTTTATATCCTACACTCACACAAACATTCGAAATTGTGACACATAATGATGGTTCGTGTATAGGTCGGACTACCACCTTACAAACCGATGTTGTTCATTCCTCCATTGACACATTTCAAGGATATAAATAATGGTGGAATTTATTTTTTTTATTATGATTTTATATCTATATAATTATTAGATAAAACATACCTCTATGCATTCTATTTTGTGTAAATTTGATTACCTCGTTTGAGGATGTGTGGGATACCACCTCCTCAAAGTGATGTGATTCATTCCCATTTGACATGGAATGTATTAACAATGTCATTAGTACAATTATATTATATAAATATAATAATAATAATATTTTAATGATAATATATATATATATTTGGAATTTAATTTCTTTTTTTAATACAAAAATAAAAGAGAAATATAGTTCATGCATACATATGGCATACTATCAACTTCAATAGTGTCTTACATATATTAGTTCAATTTTTTATAGATTATTGAAAATTTTAATATACTGAATATATATTATATTTATTTCATGTATTAAATTATATAAATAATAAAATCCTGGTGATTAAGAGAGTTTTATATATAAAGTTTGACATTATTTATCTTTTCGGTAGGAAATATTTGTCATTCACAAAAATATGTTTTCGAAAAAAATATAATTTCATTAAATGATATCAAAATATCATTTTAATGGAAAATTATTTTAATTATTTTGTTTGTTTTAATGTATTTATATTTATTTTCATTGTATCTTTTATGTGATTTATAAGATATTTTAAATGGAAATGGTTTAGAAAATGATTTCAAGATTTATTTATATATTTTGAATGTATTTTCATGAAAAATGTTTTAATTTTTTTTTCAAGATTTATTTATATGTTTTCAATGTATTTTGAAAAGTAAAATGTGTTCTAAAAATTTTCAAGATTCCTTTATGATTTTTCAAATATATTTTCAAAGAAAAATGTTTTCAAAATATATTATGTGTTAAAGATCATTTTTCACTGAGGGAAGGATATTATAATCAAGAAATGTTTTAAATGAAATTTAAAATATTTATTCATAAAAAAATTATTTTTTTGAAAATATTTTAGGAAATTTATTTTGAAATAAAGGTTACTTTCTTTAATAAATGTTCATTGTGAGACTTTAAAATCATTATAAATATAATATGTCATACTCTTTTTAAAGTTTATGATTTTATGGGGATGTGACCCAAGAATTCCATTGATAATATTTATTGAACGGATTATGTTTTTATGGAATGATTTTTATGACACTTGCTTCTCTTACATGGGTTATATAATTTTAAAAAACAGTTCTTTCCAAAGTTTATGCTTTGATGAAATGATTATTATACCTATATGTTTTCCAAGGGTAATGATATAATCAAATTTTTATGATAAAAATTTCATTTCTTGGGTTATTATTTGATTTTTAGGAAATCCATCCCTTTTTATGGGTAATTATGTGATGAATGTTTTATAATAATTTGGAACATATATGTATGATTTTATTATGTGATGGGCGAGACTGATATATCTTTCCAATTCATTGAGTTAATATTTATATCTCATGATATAGTGATGGAAAATAATGTGTTGAAATTGATCCCCAATGGGAAACATGTTTTTCTTGATCCACTATGGGAGGACAGGGAAACATGATCCACTATGAGAATATGGGGAAACTCGATCCATAATGGAAATAAGGTAAAGAAATATCCTTTATAATGAAAGGACTCTAATTGGGGATAGTGTTGTGTCCTTAACAATAAGTGTAGTCCCAATGATGTTACTTAATAAGTTTTAGAAATGATCCTTGAATTCTAGGGAATTATTATTAGGTGTGAATTATATTACTTGTTCACAATGTTATGTGTGGTTATGATTGCATGTCCATAAGTTTATTCGATGTCCTAATTTCGTTTCCTTAACATAATGAGTGGACCTGTTTCAATTTTGACATGTTCCCAATGTTATAAAATATTGTTTATTCCATAACTATATTTCTTATGGCTATGTGGATCTGTCATGACTTATGATCATTCGATTCCTATAAACCAAGTCATATAAACTACCAATATTTATGTCATTTATCTTTATTATGGTGTTTTATATGTTGGGTATGATATTATATTGTTATGATCATGTTGTCATACCCTTGTACGGTGTTTTTTCTTACAAATCTCCCTTTGTAACCCTTAAAAAGTATCTAAGCTCACCCACTTCTTATGTTTATTTTTTTTCTATGGTTATGGAGAATGGTTTTGGGAAGAAGTATTAATAGTGAATATCTTTAAGGGATATGTTGTAGATCTATCTAAAATTTAGAATATTATGATTTTAGGTTTAAAAATACACTAAACTATTGTGGTCTTCGAGCATGTGTTTCTATAATGTATGGAATATTTATCTAAAATGATGTAATACCCACGTATGTTAATATTGGGTTGCTATAGTTGGTATAAAAGGAAAGGTTTAGTGAACCATTTTAAAATAGGATGATAATACATTAATGAGATACCTAGGCATATTCATAAGGATATATATAGACATTTATCTATAGTTAAGCATACGATTTAATAGATTTAAAAGTAGGGGTAATGATTTAGAAATTCTATAAGTGATTTCTCATTATTATATGGTTTTCTACATTGATATTTGTTTCTCACCCTTTGGTTTCTTATTTTAGTAAATGGATTGAACTATAAGAAATTGGTTTAACAGTGAATGATTCATATTTAGATTATATGGACATTATGAAAATCATTTTACTTTGTGGAAATATCAGGATGGAAATTAGGAAGGTGTTTTGAGTATTGGTTAAACCTATGAATATAAAGAAACTGGAACACACATGAGCAGAAACCTAGTTGTTGAGGTCCCAATAAGTGCATCCACAAGACCCAGGTTTGAAATGAGGCAAAGACATAATGCCATTTTACTATAGAAGTACAATGAATGTAATGTAGCAGGTACATTAGAAGGTATTGTTTAGTCTTGTACTAGTCAAAACAATTCACCTTCGGCTATAGGTTTGGTCTTGGAATCCGTAAGGCCTACAGTCCACCCATGAAATCAGGTTAATAAGGATTTCAGGCCACCTTTAAGGCCTTTGTCCCACCTCAGGGCCTTAAAGACACCTCAAGGCCTTTAGTCCACATAATTAGAGCATTTTCCCCAGATAGACTCAATTAAAAAGAATCATCCCCAGAGGAGAATTCAGAGAAGGTGAACTCACCAGAGTAGAACCAATGAATTTGGAAGAATTAGAGGTTATGAACCCACCATTGGGACCCATCTGTGCTTTCATGGGATGTATAGAGAGACGACCCTGCAAAGGTAGAGAGCTACTATCACGATGCAGATTCTAGGGGGGAAATTCCTTGTAGTTATAGTCAGGTTGAATTCCTGATACCTTCGGGTCGTGTGATGTATCATAAGCCTATGGGCCTTGTAATATCTAAACATATGGGTCTTATAATGTTTCCCCTCATCCCTTGAATAGGGGTTATCAAAAATCATTAAAAATTAAGGCCTTCAGAACATTCGGGAGAAACTGCAAGCTACATGTGAATATTATCGGATATTCTAACAATTTTTTTAATTAAACATATAGAGAATGGTTTTATTGTGGTTGGGGAACCTTAATAAATGATTCATATATAATATTATAGGGAATGGATATTACTAAATATGATGTTGAATATTGATTAATTGATTAAGAATAAAGACAAATGATTAAAGTCTATATGTATTGGAATTCATGAATCATGTTATATGAATCATGAAGTATATTTGTTACATTAAAGATTTGAAAAAAATATTGAGTGGTTTTGATGATCTAGAAGAGTGATTTAATTGAAAAATTGTATTTTTATTAAGTGATGGTAACTAATATGTGTTCTCGATATTGAGAAAATTGTGTTTTGAATGGATAAAAAGACAATTGATATTATTAAAAAAATTGATAGTACCAATTACCATGGTATATACTGTTGGTTTGTTGAAAAATATAACTATTTTATTAAGGATTAGGTTTAAAAATTCTCATATTTAAGGAATACATATAATAATATTTGAAATAAGGGAGCATTCATTTTTTTCGAAATGATTTATAGTATTTAATGTTATTACCTTGTAACAGGAAAATATACGATGAGGGTATTCACATTCATGGAATGAGACTAACAAGACATACGTTATGATATATAGGGGATCAATACTATTCAAATTTAGTGACTTTTTTTTAAAGTTTTTTGAATCCCATATTTTGGGAGTTTAATAAGTTTAAAATTCTATGGAATATTTTATGTTAAACTTCAGATGAGGGTTAAGTGATTAAATTATTCTCTCACCAGATAAGGGTTTATGTATATTTGATTAAATGTGATAATTTTTTTTGTGATAACAAATTAAATATGAATCACCTTTCATTATATTTATCGATTTTATGATATTCTAATGATCCAAGAAAAAAAATCAACTTCATTTAATAGAATAAGTGATGAAGTGGAAATTGATCAAGAAAAAAGGGTGAGTTTGTCTTAAGATTATTTAATTATATCATCTCATGAAAATTATTATATTTTTATTAAAAAAAATTATGAATAAATTTGTGTCCTATTATCATCATTTTTCATTGTATCAATGACCTCTTTTACGCTACATCAGTTTATGGTTTTTTGATTGTTTACTATTTTTAGATAACCCAATTTTTTGGGATCAGTTATACTTATCAATCTATAATATTATTTATGATTCTCATCCATTTAAATTTTTTCACTTTTGATTTATGTTCTCTTGTTTCGAAACCAAGTTAAGAGTTATTTTAGATTACCAATATGTTTTTAACTTTCCATTTTTTTAAATAATGTTGTAGTACTCATTTCTAGTATATGGGTATCAATAAAAGTAAATTTTAAGGATTAAACCATTTATATACCATATTAATATTGATGGGGAAATTCTTATTTTATGGATAGAATGTAAAACCTACTGATTTAGAGTTTTTTTCAAATTAATTTGATATATTTCATTTAACACATCATTGAATGTAACATGTATTATGAAAAATAAGTAAGTCTTGATTACATTATACCCAAAAAAGAGAATATTGCACTCCACACAACAATTATATTTTCTTACATTATACGCAACACTATTTTTTGTTTGTATTTCTCACAACAATGAGTCTCTTTGATTTTTTATGTTATATGCAAGGTTTATGATTTAACGAACTAAAATATAATATTTTTAAATTTATTGAAATATTATTGTTGTTACCATAGACCCATTGGAATGGATGTTATGAATAATATTAACTAAATTTTGAATATATAATTTACACATGCATAAAAAATTATTCCCTTGGTTATTTATTAGTAGAAATGAATGTAAGAACTATTTGTAAATAAAAACATTATTTGTCTATAAAAACTAATATTCTAGGTACAAACATATTTTTCTCAATAAATTAATAATTTTTTAATGAATGATTTCAGAAAAATGTATTTATTATATAATAAAAAAATATTTTTGATATTCTAAAAATATATTTTATAGGTATAAGATAAGAATAAATCCTATTTTATGAAAAAAAAATGTATTTATGTAAAAGGTAATTTGACATCTTTTTAATGGAGAACCCATTTAAAATATAATTTTATCACACTTATAACTTTTATTTTAAAAAATAAACATTATTTTCAAATAAGGATATAAAAAGTTTATTTGGATGATTTTGTGGTCATTTTCACCAAGTCTTCAATTTTGATGAATAGTGAAAAACCCTGAATTTTAATTTTTAAAATAAATTTCATTCTAATTTATTTTAATACTTAATTTTTTATTTAATTTGAATTTAATGTATAATTTGTTAAATTATAAACAATAAATCCATTATATTTAATTTTAGTCAATTTCATATTTAAATTAGACATAAAAATATTAAAACTTTCAAACTTTTTTTTGTTAAAAACTCATTGTCTCATCCTATCTGTGGGATTAATTATATATTAATTTCTATAAATTCTATGATAATTATTTGGGATAATGGATAAAATATTTTGAATTAAAATAATATATAATTTTTAATTGGTTCAATTTAATTTTTGACCAAAAAATATTAGTGAATTTAATTAAAATTAATTACAATGATTAAGGTAAAACCCATTTAACTTGGTTAATCATTATCATAAGGGACGAGATTCCACATAAACATGTAAAAAATACATTAGATAGAAATATTTATACAGTTTTATAATTTAATAAAAAAATGGATTATTATTTTAAGTACATTATTTAAGGGATACCTCTCAATATAGTTTATATTTTTATATTTACAAGAATAACTCTATTTCTCTACTATAAAAAAAACTCACCCCTCACCTAAACCTTTCAAGAAAAATTGTCTCATACAAAACCTACCAAAAAGAGATCCAAACTTCCCTATAATCATTATATAATCATCCCTTTGTGATGAAATCCCACCACGGAACCCCTTTGGTGGAAACCAAAATGAGTTACTCAAATAAGAGGTAAAATCCTCCAATGAGTAGTTTGTTAATATTTATTTTTCCACCACATCAATTTTTATAATTCCATGATTACATAATATCATTAGTATCCAAAATATATTGATGTTTTTAATGTTATAGTGATTACCTACACTCACACAAAGTTCTATAAAATGTGATATGTAATAATCATTCTTGTGTATAGTGGCATACCACATCGTGAACTGATGTCGCTCATTCTTATGTCACCTCATTTTTAGTAAGAAATAATGATGTAATTTTTATTTTTATATGATATATATATATATATATATTAAATTTAGGGTGATATTATAATTTTGTTATAATTTTATAAAACATTCATTCATTATTTAATTTGGTAGTAAATATGATAATTTCATTTGTAGACGTGTGGACTACCACCTCCTCAAAGTGATATGATTCATTCAAAATTTATGATGAATGTATTAAGAATTGGTTAAGTGAAATTATATAATATATATGAAATATGAATTCTTTTGAAATGATAATATATATATATATATACATATTTCATTTACATTTTTTCATTCAAAACAACAATAAAAAAAGGAAACAATGTTTATGCATATGAATGACCAACCATCTCAATGAACAGTGTATGCCATTTCATTTAAAATTATTTTATAGATTATAAAAGATATTTATATACTAAATATAAATGATATTTAAATAATTTTTTAACATTCTATAAAAATATAAATCATTTTTTCTGTAATATTATCAATAATTACAAGTCAAAACATATCAGAAAAACAAAGAGGATATTACTCGAAATATAACATTAAAATGAAATTGTTAATAAAAGGGTAATGTAATGTCACAATAAATTCATAAAAGGAATTAGATATAATATGGTTATTTGGTAGATTTATAACAATCTTGAATTTATTATACATTATGTTTGAGCTTGTACAAATTATGTCAAGACATAAGGCAAGGGTTTTCTCATGTCACTTATTTTCTCTGAGATATATGTAATATTCTATACTTATTCTTATTGTGTAAGATATTTAATACCTTCATAAAATTTATATCATGATTTTACTTTATATAATGATATTAATAGCTTAAATTTATGTTATTTTTTCATGGTAATTGTGATTAAAATGTTATTCATGATGAAAAGGTATTTCAAGTATCACATTAATTTCTATGAGACCTATGCAATAATCACCACTAATTTAATTTTTTAGTATATTTAAAACAAATGAATGTATTTATGTATACTTATACTTATATTTATTATTATTTAAATAAACATTTTAGGATCTATATTTCATGAGTTTTACTGTATATAAGTTACCAAATCGGAAAGGTAATTTTTTTCTCAATCAGCCTTCTTTGAGACACATGTTATGTCATGCACTTAAATTCTTATAGGAGGTGTTCTTACTAAAATTTTACATGATATATCATTAAATTTATTATTTTAATAATATTATAATCTTAATTTAATTCTATTCTCTTATGAAGATCATGATTTAATGTGACCTAAGTGGTAACAGTTTATGGGTATAATTTCATCATTTAAAGGGATTGTTTATGATCATGCATCCATTGATGAAATATTATGATCCATACCTCAAGAATAGTAATTATTTATCTTATGATATTGTTATTGATGAAATATTCCTATAATGGTACAAATTTATCAATTCCTTGGTACTTAATATTATTAAGAAAAAAATTAATAAATTATGACTTTATTACACTTCTCTGTCAGAAATATGTTTTATTAACAAACCAAAATTTCTAAAAATGGTTCTAAAAATATTTTTAAGTTATATATTCAGATAATTTTAATGGAAAATTATTTTAATTAAATTATTTATATTTTTAAGGTTATAAATATTTTGTCAGAGAATCATTTACATGTTTTAAATTATATTTTCAAGTAAAATATTTTTGCAATGGTTATAAATATTTGTTTATATATTTTAATGTTATTTTCAATTAAAAATGTTTTAAAATTTATTTCAACATTTATTTATATTTTTTAAATTTATTTTATAAAATTAAAAAGTATTCTAAATGTTTTCAAGATTCTTTATAATATTTCAAATATACTTTCAATGAAAATCGTTTTCCAAAGAATTTTTAAAGATAAGTTTTAAGAGAGGGAAATATATGTTCTTTAATAAATATTTTTAATGAAATTTCATGTCATTCATTATAAGAAAAGGAATTTTGAAATAGATTTATGAAATAGATTTTCAATTAATGTCTATTTTCCATAATAAATTTTTAATGTGATCCTTGAGAACCCTCATCCATATGAGATGACATTCTTTTGTATTATTTACGCTTTATTGGGGTAATAAACCATGAATACGATTTATATTACTTTCTCAATGTTTTATGTTTTCATGGAATAATGTTTATGACCCATGTTTCCCTTCTATGAGTTATGTTGTTTTTAAAACCACTTATTTTTCATAGGTTGGGTTTTTATTAATGATTATGTGACCAATCTATTTTTAATATGTAATTTTATAATGAAATGCTAATGATGCCTAATTCATTTCATGGGTAATGATATGATGTTTTTGATACCCATCACTTTTTCTAATTCATTATATGATGAATGTTTATTTAAGTTGTGGCACATGTTTATATGATTGTAATACGTAAAGGGTGGGTTTTATATCTACCATAAATGAATTTAGTAAAGATTTATATCTAATGAGATAATTATGGAAAGAATTCAACGATCTTTGATTCCCAATGAGAAATAGGTGTGTCCTAATCTGAAATGGGAAACAAGTGTGTCCTGATCAACTATGAGAATATGAGGAAACCTAAACCACTAGGGAAAAAGGGGAAAAGTGATCCATTGTGGGAACAATATGAAACCCAGTCCCTTATAAGGAAATGACTAAAACTATGGATGGGGGTCTGTACCACCTAGTAGGTTTAGTCACCCTGAAGTGTCCAAATACATTTTGGAAATGATACGTGACTTCTAGGGACTAATTTTTTTATGTGTTAATGAGATTACATGTTCACAATGTTATGTGTGGACATGGTTTCATATCCATAAGTTTATATGAGGGCTAGATTTGATGTCATTAACTAAATGAGTGAACCTGTTTCTATTTACACATGTTCACAATGTTATATGTTGATGTTTATTCTATAATTCTATGTATTATTGTTATTGATATGTTTTTATGACTTCTTCTCTTTGACTTCCTTTTTATTCGTGTCTTATGAACTACAAATTATTATGTCATGTCTCTTGATTATGATCTTTTTTATGCATGGTATGATCATAAAATGTTATGACCATGTTCAGAAACCCTTATTCTCATTTAATTATTAGAAATTCCCCTATTTTACCCACACTAATCATTTGAGATCACCCCATTATTCTGTTTCCTTTCCCTAGTCTATGAAGAAATTTTTTATTTAGGATTAATAAAAGGGAAGATCTTTTAATGAGAGTTTGAATATTATTCCCCAAGATTGAATATTATTTTTCCTCGTTTCCAAAGACACTAAACTATTATGTTCCTCAAGCTTGTAATTTTTTAATGTTCTGAATATTAATCTAAAATGATATAATATACAAGAATGTTAAGCCTTAGTCTCTATATTTTCCATGGAAATAAAATTATACCTAATAATATAAATTCTATTTCTTTAAAATAATGATTTAATAATTATATAATTTGGAATCATCAATACAAAATTCTATATGAATTTATAAAAATATTATTTTTATGAAATATTAATTTTAAAATGTGCTTAAATAATGTGTAAAGACAATGTTTAAAAAAGTGATTTTTTATAATTAAAAATTGTTACTACTATAAATTTATAAGTTTTTTTTATTTAAACAACATTAATTTTTTTTATTATTTACCACCATAAGTGTAATATTACTTCCAAATAAATAAAACAGATAATTTTAACTCGTGAAAAAATTATTAAAAAAATACCAAAAAATATTTTATGAAAAATATAATGCTTACATTTTACAATTTTAAACATAGGTTTCATAAATTTAAAATATTATTTAAAATGAAGAAGTTAATTTTGTAAATTTATTTTTTATCTTTAAAATGTTTTTCTATGTTTTTAAATTAATCTTACTTTTTCATGAAATCATAAAGGCTTAGTTTTATTGAAATCATAATTTTTCACAATCTACTAAATGATTATTTATAAAAAATCATCCTAATATATTATTATTCATATAAATCCATTAATAATGTTAATTAGGTAACATTTAATTCCATTAAATTTAGAATATATATTTTAAACAAGAACATAGAAATATAATGAAAATTATTTCCCTAGTGATATAAATTTTTTAAATTATTACCCCCTTGTTGTTATTTCATATCAATTACTAAATAAATTGGTTTTAATATATAATTAATATATAAAATATATTTTCTCTATAATATATTATGTACCATAAAAATAAACTTTTACAAAAAATCAATTATAGAACTAATTGATATTTTTAGTTACATTATTATGAAAAATGAAATTCATTAGTGCATTATTATTAAAAGTGGCCATTATTTTCTTATATATATATATATATATATTTCATATTTTGGTTACATATATTTATATCCTTCAATTAAATTGACACATTAGGACAAATTTATATTGTTCTATGATTTTTTTTGTCATAATTTAGCTTGGGACACCCCATAGACTGGGAACTTGAGTTCGCTCATGACATCCACGGGGAGTGTTCCCATTCACATAAATGTGGAAAAAAGAACCAAGGGAATAAACTAGAACTTTTAAAAATATTTTTTAATTATAAAAAAATAATATAAATTTAAAACAATCATTTACTAAAAGGAATACAAATTCAAACATAACAGAAATGAAATATGATCATATCATATAGTTGACATAGAGTGAAAACCAAGGATCCTACAATTCTGAGACAACCAAGATAAAAAATAATAATAGGGGGCCAAAGTTAAAACCCCAATCACTATATTCTAAGATAAATTTAAGAACATTCACTAGCCTCCATCTATTCTCAAACCAAGAACCCATTTCTAATTGAGTGTTTGGTACCAATCGATGTGTTTATGAGAACTGACTAACCCAAAAGATTGAATATATAACATGTGTGGTTTGTAGAGACCAATATTCCACCACCATATGATTCAATCACAACCTTTAAATATATACCGTTTACATGTAATATTGGACATAAATCTACAAATTAGGTTTTATTTTTTATTTGTAAAACCAGAATCATTGTAATTTTTTTCAAAATAAAATCAATTTTTGTTCTCTAACATGATATCTTCTCATTTGAAATAAATATCATTGATAAACCATTTCTAGGATGAGGGATAATAGAAAAAAATAAAATATCATTAAAATAATGTTATGGTGGTATATCATAAAATTACAAAATAAAAACATGGTCAAAAGGAAAATGAAACTATAACACATGAAAACAGTTATCATGGGAACCTAGGATCTACATGGAAAATCTCAAAAATTGATATATGATTATTAAACTTCCCTAGTTCTAAATAAAAAAAACCAAACTAAACAGCTGGATTGGACTCTTTAGAATACCTGAAGGGTGTATCTAATTTTAAGACAAAAATCTATATCGTGTTTATTAGCTAGAACATGATCATACCCACAATAACTTCTGCATCATGCATTCTTATGTTGACATATACAATTAAAAATGAATTTAAAATGGAGGTGATTAAAGAATTAATTTAAATATGATCATTAATAACACCTCTTAAGCCTTCATAAGAAACAACCCCAATTCAATTAATACCATACATAAAACAAAAAATATTATTTCTCAGATAATATCACAAACTTGGTAAAATTATAATATTTTTTCCAAAAAGGAATGGGGTCTGTTTTAGAGTAATTTGTAATATTTAAAAATAATTTTTATGTTCCAAACAAGTCTTATATTTCTTTCATAATAATATAGGTAATAGAACCTAATTTAAAATCAAAACCTGGTTTGCGGCTCAATAAAAAATTCTATAGAGACAATTACAAAATAATAAAAACTCTTGATATACATGAATTTAAAAATAACTATTACACTTAGAAAAAATATGGAAACCAAATGAACATTATAATAAATTGAAATAGAATAAGACTCGTTCAATCAAAATTACTATTTATATATCATATCATTTCTAAAACACGTAAAACCTGTATATAAAATCACAAAATAACCTACTTCTAAAATTAATTATTAATTAAAAGGCCCACATTCCTTAAATAATTTATCTTTCTTAGATGGTAGTGAAGTAATAAATTATTAGTAATAAAAAGTATATGTAATTGATCCAATAAATATGTGTAACCATGATATAATTAAAATTTTCCTTGAGCATAATACATGCATATTCCAAATGGTTATAGAAAATATTTACCAATCATGTGATTTGGTTATGTTAATATTTTAGGTCTTGATGCATGATTTTATACATGTCTAGGATTAATCATGAACATTAACCCTGATACATAATTCATACCACCTAGAATCTCTAAATTTCAATGAAATCCCACCCAAGAAGAGTGTGGAATAAGAGAGAATTAAAATTAAAGGATGTACTAGATCTTTCATAGCCGGAGGTGTGACAATTATACCCCCTAAAAGGCTTTATTAGACTGTAATACAACAAATTGGTTGGTAAATTGAAATTTGGATTAGAGATTCATCATCCTTTGTGAAGGGATTGCCTCAAGAGAAAAAACCACCAGACTGGAGAAAATATCCTAAAAGAACTAGAAAATCACAAGGAGAAAATTGAGTATCTCAAGTGTTCCCATTTTAAAAATAAAATTAACCTTAGAAGATGAAAGTATGGGATATCAAAGTGTTACCAATAATGAAACTAGTACTCATGAAATTGGAAGGTCATTCAATAGAAAAGAGACTTCGAAACGAATTATTATCACAAAAAGATCATAAAAAACTAAATGAAACATGTTATAGACCACTCTCTACCTTTGGTATCATCTACAACAAAACCCAAGATCGGAACTAGACTAATAACTAAATGAAGAGTAAGGTCGATCAGGGATCAATGAACTTACAACATATATTAATCCAAAACTCAATAAAATGATGATAAGGAACACTCATATATTTTACTTTATATTATCTAATACTATTCTACTTACTATATTATATACATTATTGAACTATATTTATTTAAATATTTTGAATGACACAAAAAAAATATAAGATCTTAAAAAAATTAAGAAATGGATAAGAAATTCCCCAAAAACCCTTATAAACCAACAATAATATTGAAACGATATATGAAAACCAATGAAACCAAAATAAAGGAACCAAGTATGGAGAAAAAGCCCCATATAGGTGGTATTTTCGAAATTTTCACTCATGATCGACATAATCTGGTCGATATCAGTGAACAGATACCCGATTTAAGTTGAGGATTTCATGTGAAGATTTTTAAGCCTAAAAATAAGCTATAGAATAACTGGTTTAAATCCGAAACAACAGACAACATCTCCTTGTATTTGGTGATCACTGCTTAAATAATATGAAGTTTAATTCCTCTAGATCTTCCACACATGCTTCAAGGAACCTATGGGAGTGATGTTCGACGAAATATGGGTGCTACTGCGGAATTCTGATGATGCTTTAGATGATCCAATGACCACCACATTGCTTCACTAGTGATACCTACAAGAGTGATCGATCCGAGATCCTTCGATTCAGAGCCTCTCTCTTGATCATGGTAGAGAGGATAAGAGAGAGAGACCCCATGATTAGTGCTTTGAAAAAGCCCCTCCTCTCCTATTTATAGAATTTAATTAAAATACATTGTATAGCCTCGTCGGCCCTAAATACTTAACACACTATCAATGAAATTTTATGACTATTAAATTGATTCATAAATATTATTACCATTTTTATTATAATATATTAAATATATTACATGATAATAACTGAGTCCAAAACTTGACTCATCATTCCTATAAATACTAATTTAACCTTGAATATTTTTAATATTCATCAATTAATATTTTTCATGTATTTACTTAAAACTCGTAAATACATTAAATAAATAAATTCAATGATCATTATTCTATACTCGGATAATATGAATTCATCTATTGAATTTGTGGTCATTTTTCCTTGGAGAAATCCCAGACCATAGTTGTGGGGCCCACCATGTCCAAAACAACTATTCAAATTAATGGGGAAGATTCTTGAATACACTATTATGTGTAACCCTCTAGGACCTTATTTCAATAGTAGTGAATCGTATTCATAGACCAAGAGTGGGATCTAGCAACCCATCATGGCCCCTGAATAGATAAAGATTGTAATAGTAGCGACAACCAACCTAAGAACACGAACATTGTAATATTATCTTTTTCTCAGTAATATCTCTTAAAGAAGGATGAACGCACGTTTCATTGCCCTTTTCATGATTTATTATGCGTTGATCTAACTATATGGATTTACCTTTTACTTCCATGGTCAAGGTATTATAAAGGTATTGTCATCTATATCAAAATGTCCTGACATATATTACTTCCATAACCCAGAAGAGAAAAATCATTTCTTGACCATTCAACCAATGCCATGCCACCAATGACACACCCAACATAAAATAAATCCCCATGACCTCATTGCTATGGTTTTCATGTTGCATAAAATTACAAAATCAAATGACTTACATTGGTAATGATCTCATGTTAGGATACCATTACACATGATCATTGATAAGAACATCTGATGACACATGAAACATGTGGTGTTCCTATTGTCGGGTCTGTACTAATAATCTAACTACTAGATATAACCATGTGTGAACTTCATGAGAAAATGCCTCAATTCTTATGAGCCCCCAACACATAATAGACAACCATATATAGTGTATAATCAGTTATATGTATCTAAACCATATAAATTATATTTAAGATTAATTTCATAGTATCTAGTGGTTATAATTATAACCTAAAATCTCATACAAGATTTTGATATTATAATTAATCATTGGACATTAACATTTCAATAGTGAACACAGAAGATTATACACTATAATGGTAAGATAAAATCATGTATATCTATATTCATACATGATATGGTAATTAAAAGAACTGAATAGTTGGGTTTAAAGAACTCGCTATTTTATCACTCCAACTTGAACAAGAGGCAACTTTCTAACCAAATTTGTAAGCTACTCACATGTTAAAGATCATGTTTTTGCTAAGTAATGGCATTATCTACTAGGTCATCCATGGTCCTCCACATGGCAATCATGCTATTGCGACCTTGTCTCATTGAGTAAAACCTTTCAAGATATGTTATCCTGACTATATCCCTTTTATTCACTGTCAAAATATGACATCTTGGCTAGTAAGAATATCATAATTTATATTATGATAATACTTTTCTCAAAAGTGTGATTCAAAGAACAGGAACAAATCATTGGATTTAATTAATTCTTCTTAACTTCCTTAGAAGTTGTAACGTACTTGATATTTATAGGTATGGATACCACAAGCTTATATGAGCATGAATCGCTCATCATCATTTTCCTAACAATGAGAAGAAGGATACTAATTGTTCCAACTTTTATTTTTAAGTAAATTTTCATAATATGTATGATTGACTAGGACCAAATGACATATAGATATATCTTAGTAGATCTTGTTCCATAGAACATAGGTTGATACTTTATCTCAATCACTGGAGAATGAATTCCTTCTTGGTCTTAAGTAACGTGAAGATGACTTTATATTTTCCATATGTTTCCGAACATATTTTTCTTGGAAAACTTTAATTTATAACTAACCTCTCGTATACACATGGAAAACATTTTTTTCAAATTTATATTCTATGATCATTTTTCTTACTTTAATCCTTAACCAGATTTCGGTAACTTGCAACCGTTATTAGCATTCTGTGACGTGACTATCCCTTTATGTTTGTGTCGTATAAACACCATCCATGATTGGTGGCCATGATATCCAATGCTAAATTATTTGATCCTAGATATTAGCTATGACAACTAAAATTCTAACAGATTTAGTCACATTGACTTGGTCAAACCAATCGATCCTTATTGGTACCAAGATTATATAATCTATGTATCAACTCACATGAATACCCACCATAGTATTCATAATAATAAGGCCATTTTCACTTTGATACATGGAATACATTAATTTAATTTTAGTTGGTCTTATCAATTATAGATAATTTTCACACACTACTTACTTGAAGGACATATTATTCACATTGAATAATAGACCACCAACCATTGTGAATATAAAAACCATCCCAA
Source organism: Viscum album (assembly GCA_963277665.1). Classification (NCBI taxonomy): domain Eukaryota; kingdom Viridiplantae; phylum Streptophyta; class Magnoliopsida; order Santalales; family Viscaceae; genus Viscum; species Viscum album. The sequence continues at coordinate 1,828,684,932 of OY728147.1, forward strand.
CGGTTTTATCCTTCCTATGTAGTATGTTTCACTGTAACATATACTATTACACATGTTCTTGTGGAACTAGTATCAATGCCAACTATTTTTTCATCTTGAGTATTGAATAAACACAAGTCAATATAGATCCCACTATCTCTAATAGAGACATGAACCCTTATATAGATATGTAGTATATCACTAGAATACAAATTTTCTATCTTATGGATTTATGTAATATCCTAAAGAAAATTTTATAATTATTTCACTAAATGCACGATATTTTTGTCTTGATGCAAGTTTGTTTATGTCCTAACAAATTCATTTCGTCTAAGCACATGTCCCTACGACATAAAGGATTTTGATCATACCATGAATCATATGATATTAATTTATAATTTACATTTGGCATTTGGTAATGGGATATCATTTTCATTTTCATGCATTTCATGAAATATAATATAAGTTTCTCATAGTTGCAACATTGATATTACTTACATCAATACACTGATGTATAAAAAGTGCATTTAAGAATTACTCCATGCAACATTTTGTTGATCAATGTTGACATGTAATACTTCATCATCGATCCACCTCATTAACTTCAATGTTGTGATGTGGATAATGTAATGTTCATTTAGGAATTACTCCACACTACATTATCATGATCGATGATTACACAATCAAGATATTCTTCAGCATGTTGGCTCCATGTAGCTCGTAACTTCTAACCATGAATTTACTTCATTTTACCATTACTTAATTACGTAAAAGAATCATATGAAATATATATACCTCTTGCTTATAATTGGAATAGTTCACATTCACTTGTTAAAATATTTCTAAAATCTTTGTGACATACATTTATTTTAAAGGATCCTTTGTCAAAACTAAAGACATCGATAATAACAAAAATATTTATTTGTGCAAAGCCTAAAAATCATACTTGGTATTTTCATGATGTCTACTTTTAGTATTACATGACAATTAATTATCTTGTCACAATTGGGTATAAATATTACATCTATAATCATCACTAATTGCCTATGAATCATGTATCACTAAACTAGTGATTGAGTTTTAAATACCAAAAACAACATTCATTCTAGAACCTGAATGAATGTATCATTATGTCCAAGGACACATGAGATTATTGTTTTCAGTTTCAATCAATAGTAGTTCAACACGAATCATTCACTTTTAAATTAAAGAAGTCATGTACTTCTCACCACTGGCCGAGGTATCACCCTTTCATAGCCACATGGAGAATACACTTGAATTATAGTAAGGTTTCTATACTTGGTTACCCTATTATAATACAAATATGTCACCAAAAAATCGTATTTAATACCAAATTAGTAAAACTGAATCATTAAAATTGATGAATATTCTTGAATAACAAGTGGATAACTTGATTCTTTAATTATCATTATTGCATTTAAATTTTTATAGTATTATTTTATAATATGCAATGGAAATAACCTTTATTAATAACTCATTAATTTAATGACATCATGAATGTTCCATTGGCATTGTCTTTCAATTTATTCTCCAAAATATTTAAAGATAAAATTGTCTTTGATATTCTTATTCCCTTGGCGAACCTTACATGGATAGGTAATGAAGCATTTACTCAATACATGTTCATATTATAACTTAAAACAAAACAAGAGTAAATGGGTGAAAATGACATGAGAAAGGGATCCATTAAAAGATCATGAAAAATCTTTCAATTTACACATGTTAGTTTAATCATCACGTTAATCACACCATTTATTTTTTTCTCCTTACAAACATATCAAAATGAGAGTCCGTGTTATATCATCCATGTCCTGGTGTAGCGACCGCAACTGATACTAGGTGTTGATGAATGCATAATCATATAACTATCATGTTCTTTTACATTAGACTCCGGTAATAATTTTCACCCTTGCTTCTGGAGGTAGTTTAACAGTGTTGGGGTCACTGGTACCTTGAGTTTCCAATATCAATGTACTATACACATGCGCCTATACTATTCATGGATACAAATGCCAGTGTGAACATTTAGTTTTCCCATTATAATATTGAAGTTTTAAACTTATGGTATATCATTCCATTTAATTACAAGAATAAATTTTAGTATATTAGTTCTTTTTATCATGATTATCAGTTAATAAATTTAGATTAATTACTTAAATCATTTAATGTCACCCACTATTTTATCGAATTTTTGTAACCCTCTATACTAGAATCGAATACATTGTCTCTAGATTATTTGAGTGGAAAGGATCCCTGAACCACCCTACATAGTCATCAAGCTAGGGCTACGCCACAACTTGGAGGGTTAAAAGTATGCTGTTGGCTGACCGACCGCTTTAACATGTAGTTCCTTGATCTGTTTAGTGATATCCCAACTTCTAAAATCAAAAATTGATTTAATAAATTCATGCCTATAAAATGATTGAAAGTTTGATATAGATAATTTTTGCTCTCACTATAGTTAAGTCAACACATCACTCTTATAAGAACTCCCCTTTAGTAAGAATCACTCTCAGTAATGGCCTGACCGATACCTCAAACAACCAGTTTTGTCCAAATTTAAATGACAGAAGTATCTTATGTCTTTATATATCTTTGTGTGTTTTTATTATTTTTAATGTGATGGAAAAAATAATTTTCTTTTTTTATAAGCACATACTATGTGATCGCACTCAGAACTGACCATGCATGAAATAGAAAAATATATCACATCACATGTTCATTTTATGTTGTTGTCATGTTTATTATTATTCTACGCGATCGTGCTCTAACTACACATTCCCAAAATAATAATCTATGGAAAATAAAAAAGGAAACCTAATCATGATCCGGTACTAATGTTTGATCTGTTGAGTGAATAACATAAAAACTGAGACCCTAGAGACAATACCTTTAGTTGCGAGGCTTGAAACTTGAATTGTAACGTCTTCTCATCCAATGTATCCAACTCCTGTATGGTGAATCTCCATGACTTGGTGCAAAGCGCATCAAAAATCATCTCATCATTATACAACATTACTTTCATGTAGGATATGGTGTCTCGGGGTATAAAAATAGAACTCTAAGAATGGGTGTGCCTTCCCTTATACATATAACGACTCTGAGATGACACACATATCACCTTTTAATTAAATTAAACTAATTATTACAGGCCAAATTTTAGTAATTAGATAAATTAATTAAATATATGCACCAAACATATATCGGTAGGTCCACAACTCATGACTAGTATATGGATTAACTCACATATATAAACTAAAAGCAGAATAAAAATTAAACATGGATTAAAAATAAACTTGAGGGCTTTTTAAAAGAATTTAAAATTTCCCTCTAATTTTTTATCCAATATTTAAGTCCTTCGGTCCTAATTAATTAAATTAATTTTTAAAAAAATTAAATTAATTAAGTTGTTTAATTAATCACCACATTAAATTAATTACGCCATAATCATTATTAAATCAAAAATTAATATTTAATTAATTTAATTATCAATTTTAATTAAATTAATTATCTTAAATAATTTTTGATTAATTAAAATTTATATATGGGCCCTGAAAATTGGGTAGAGACTATGTGGGTCTAGGAGAAAATACACAAGCCAAGTCCATGCCCCATAGACCTCTGGCAAGGGTTTTCTAGGCCTGACAGGTCCTCCCAAGTCCGTTCCTGGTAGGGTAGACCCGTATAGTCCCATTTCATGGATAATTTGTTCTCAGAAGAAACAAACTAGGTTCTCCCTCAATGACTTGGTTCAACCGGTGATCAGAAGGAGGTGAGTGTGTCATCTCATGGCGGTATAACACTCAAATAGGGAGGTCACATGGAGAGTAGTGCACAACTGGTCGAGGTTTCCATGATGTGATTGGACATGGCACAACAGACAGCCTGGCTCGCCAGCAGAGAAGCGTGTCGAGGGGGGGTTCGACTATGGGTGGCTGGTAGGATTAGAGTCCGATGTTCCGTAGAGTGGTGGATACTGGACAGTTCTGGGGCACTGCTGCATGGGGATAGAGGCTGGTCACCTTGGTGTGAGCTGCTGAGGAGGAGGTGGCCCGACACGAAGCAGCTCTACAGGAGAGGGAGGCTGCGCGTAGTGCCGGTGCGCCGTGAGGTAGAGGTGGTCGAGACTGGGGCACCAAGCTCACTGGGGGGGGGGGGGGTGCATCGATAGTGACAGCCACAGTGGGCGCCGACCTGTTGCATTGTGAATATCTTCTGGAGGTGAAATGAAATCTTGGGGATGCTGGTCGGTGCGGGTGCAGGGTGCAACACAACACACTCAGGAGAGGCGGGTTGAGGTAGAGGCAGTTGGCTGGTTGCTTGCTGAGGCTTGTGGGGGCATCAGTTCATTGGCCTGATGCGCCTCACCTCTATGCGGAAGACCAGTGGACATGGGGGCCCAATCATCCAACAAAACAACCTTTATTTACTTATTTATTTATTAATACCTTCTTCTGCAGGACTCCTTTCAATTTTTTTAGTCTTCCACTGTTTTTTTTGTGTTGTTGGAAACCTGGAAAGTAGGTATGCCAACCTTTTCATTTTTTATTTCTGATTTATTATGTCTATACTTTGAATAGAAATTATAAAAACTAATTATAACAAAATATTCTTATAATAGAATATTATAATAATAAAATTATTATTTCAATAAAACAATTTTTATTATAAATATATTATTATTATAATAATTATCATTAAGCATAATCGGAAAATACTATTATGTTAATTTGATGTCCACCAGGTAGAATTTCTTCTGATTTTAAAACATTAGATGGCTATAGATTGGCCATCTCATATCAGATTCACAATCTGGCTGCGACGTTGGAACCGTAACATTTCACTCCTATAAAATTAATAAAAATTTAAATTTTCTTGGATTTAAATCGACACGCATAACTCTAATATCACTTGAAGGAAACGAGAGAACAGTTGAATCCCCAAATAGGTGGGGTTTTAGAAACCATCGCCAACAATTGATGTAATCTTATCAACATCAGCAAACAACTCCCTGGTTTAAGATGAGGATCTTGTGTGAAGTGTTTAAAGAACCAATATAAACCGTAAAAGACCTAGTTTAAATCCAAAGCTACGTACAACATCTACTAATCATTAGAGATCACTGGTTGAATAATCTGAAGTCGAATTAATCTATGTCTTCCTCACATGCTTTAAGGAATCTGTGGGAGCACAGTTTTTCATAATCCAGGTGCTTGCACAGAATCCCGACGACGCCTTTGACGCTCCAATGATCACCTCATTCCTTTTCTAGTGATACATGAGAGAGTTCTTGATCTGAGATCCTTGGATCTAGAGCCTCTCTCTTTATATCATGGGAGAGAGGACAGTAAGGAGAATCCCCAAAAAATGATCTTAGTAAAAGCCTATCCTCTTCTATTTATAGTGTTTAATTAAAATACCATGTGTAGCCTCACCGACCCCAAATACTTAACACCCTATCAATGAAATTTTATGACTTATAAACTGACTCATAAATAATATTATCATTTTCTTGTGATATATTAAATATATTAAATGAAAATAATTGATTCCAAAACATGACTCATTGTTCTGATAAATATTATTTGAACCTTCAATATTTTTAATATTCATCAATTAATATTTTTCATTTATTTACTTAAAACTCTCAAATACATTTAATAAATTAATTCAATGATCATTATTCTAAACATTAATAATATGAATTCATTTATTTCATTGGTGATCATTTTTCCTTGGACAAATCCCAGACCCCATTGGTGGGTCCCACCATGTCCAAAACTCATATTCAACTAAATAGGGAAGATTCATAAATATACTATTATTTTTTACCCTCTCGGACCTTATCTCGATAGAAGTGAGTAATATTTCTAGACAAAGAGTGGGATCTACCAACCCATCATGGACCCTGAAAAGATAAGGATTTTCATAGTAGAGACAACCAACTAATGAACACACAGTGTGTAATATAATCTCTTTGTCAGTAATATCTTATAAAGCATGACTCACTCACGTGTCATCACATTTTTCTTGATTTATTGTTTGTTGATATAAATGGATGGATTTTCCTTTGACTTACATGAACATGGTCATATAAAGGTTCTTCCATCAAAATCATCATTTCCTGAGATTCATTACTTCCATAATCCGAATGTGAAAAATCATTTTTTCACCATTCAACCAATGCCATGCCATCGATGACGCACCCAACACAAAATAACACATCATGACTTCATTGTAATGGTTTTCGTCTTACAACAAAGTACAAAATCAAATGACATGCATTGGTAATGATCTCAAGTCAAGAGATCATTACACACGATGTAGATAGGAAAATCCTATAACACCCGAAACATATAGTGTTCTTATTGGCGGGTCTGTCCCCATGATCTCACTACTAGAGATCACCAAGTGAGAACTTCATGAGAAGAAGTCTCAATGATTATGAGCCCCAAAACTTGATAGTCAAAAATATATTGTGTTTAATTAGTATGTTATATCTACACCATAGAACATATAATTAAGATTAATGTCATTGTATCTAGAGGTTCTCATTATAGCCTATGATCTGTTATAACGTTTTGATGTGACAAATAATATTTGGACATTAACATTTAAATAGTGGATGTAGAAAGGTATACACTATAATGGTAAGTTGAAGTCATGTATAGATAATTGTACACACGATATGGTAATCAAAAGTACGGAATAGTTGGGTCTAGGGAACCCACTATTTGAATACAAAAGGAAAAAATAGGAATGAAAAGGGGAATAATTCAATGTCCACTAAAATGATATCGAATTTTTTTAAAATAACACTGATATATTAAAATTAACAAGAATTATCATATATATAATACATTATCACCTCAAATATTTTACCACTAATAGAAAAAAGTCCATAACCTTGATCTCGAATGAAAAAAATAGGAATTAGCTTCAAATTTATGATTGTTCAATAATAGATCTCGATGAAAGCACCAAATGACCTCATGAATTGTGGATATTGAACCACCATTATTATAAAAAAGTCCTCAAAAAAATCATTTCAAGTGACCTATAAGACCACATTGATGAAAATATTTTGGTTTATACTATCTAGAATGATTCTTATTCTATTCCTTTTGACCTGAATGACAAACCAAAGGATTCTTTCTTAAATATTCCTACATAAATAATATCGGTGTCCAACTGAATCAACTTCTAGGATACCGATACTTGTATCCCTTCCATTTCCCTCGACATGATCAATTCCTACTATGCCCAAGGATAAGATAAATTTAAAACACTTTCGTAATTTTTACCAATATTAAATTAGTAAATATATCACAATTCACTTGATATTTATAATATTTGGAGCTAATATGGGAAAGTAAAAACAAAAGATATAGATGAAGTCCCCTTTTGATGTTTTGAGATGTCATTTTTTCATCCATTACAAGGTCATGAAGCTATAGAAATGACTTAATAAATCAATGAGTGTATTCCAACTCTAATTTATCAGCTTGTTGGAGGAACCATAATTTTATTTTCCCTAGTAATTTCACCTTATCATGTAAGAACTATGTGATGAAAAATTCATTAATGATTTCCTATGAAAGGTCCTTGTGTATCTTTGTTTAGATAATGGACCTCCACCACTTCCATCTTAGATAATCTGTAATGAATTTGGAGTATATGGTTTTCAGAGACTGAGGAAATTCAAGCTACATATAAATCTCCTTAATTCTCTATATCCATCTATATGTATCTTTACAATCTAGATTAATTAGAATATGGGGTGGATTTAAAATATATAACTCATGAACTATGTCCTAGGGATGACCTTGAAGTGGATTACCACTATGCCATATGACCCCTGTAGATAAAAAAATGACTATGATGAATCTTGATCAATTAAGGGGTTTTTCTTGGTGAACCCCCCACAATCCACTCTTTTGAATATATATGGACTTGATAGAGGTTATATAAATTCAAAATCCAAAAATACCATAAAAAACATTAAAAATAAAAGATCCACATCTCAAATTATAAATCATCAATTCATACTAAATATATCATTTAAAACAACCCTCATGTATCAAATGCCTCAAATAAAAATACAGGATAATTGGGGGATTCTAATAACATAAAAAGATCCCCAAATCAACTCACATATATTATAAATTTTAGAAATATAGAAAATATATAAATCTTATAAAGAAATGGCATCAATCATTTATGTCATAACATTTTACAATTAAAAATATCCAATATTATTCATAAAAATTAAATTAACTCATGAAATAAATTCTTAGAACAATCCAATTTGATAATTTTAATCAATTAAAGGGAGAATAAAAAATTTCAAATAAAAATCTCACCAAAGGATTTTAAAACATATTAATAAATTTGAAATTTAATCATTCATATCAAATTAAAAAATTTGTGTGCCCTCATCTCAGATTAAACCATGTGGACATTAACAAGGCTCTACAAATCCCCATAAATTTTTCTAATATAGATTTTGGTTTTTTGTATTAGAAATGATAATTAGAAAATACAAAAACATAATTTGAGTTACCAAAAGACATGAAATCATCCTAAACAAAAAAAATGAAGAAAAAAACATGGGGTCCCAAAAAATATAGGATAATTGTTTACAAAATAAGAAGAAATAACTATTACACATGGTTTTAACACGCTACTTGAATGATTATGAACCGATAAAGAAAATCTCACTAGAATCCAAAAATGATTTCTCTTAGGTCTATGAATAGTTTTCCAAACATTTCATATTGATTTTTCAAACTGATAATTCATCCAAAAATAAAATCCAACTATTAGATCTAATTTAAATAAGTATAAATATCACAAAAATAATAATAATCACTCAAATAAATCGAAGAACCATGAAAAGTTTAATGAAATGAGATTGTATTGAAGACAATAATTTCCTAGAACACAATGTTAAATCACGTTACATACCATATAACTGATGATCATGTGCAAACTCCTAACTTTTCACATTAATTATGACATTCTGACCTCAAAACAACAAGGTAACCCAAACAATAAAGGAAATGTAAATAACCTAGGACATCCTAAGAAAATATAGTTATAATAAAATGTTTTTACAACATATATTAGGCCACTTATTAGATTGTTCATTTCATCCGACCCATGAAATCACTGGGTAATGCTCCTAATCACCTCAGGGTGGTAACATGTAATAAGTTCATCAATGAGAACCTATGGAAATGATTTCCCTTGAAGAAAAAATAAGATAAAACTAAAAAAACATGATATAAAAGAGATAAAAACCCTAACATAACATATATAAGTGAAAAACATATCAAAGACCACATACAAATTTCATAGAAGGAAAACTGAAAGTCCAAGGGTACCATGGAGGAAAAAAAGAATAATAAGGAAGAAAGGGGAAATAACCAAACACTATATTCATGGGTCAAGTGAAGCACAATCACTTGAATCATTCCATAAATGAACCAACATTCCTAGTACCAAATAATACATAGTTACCAATTACCATGTACAATTGAACTAAAAACATGAGAAACCAAAAAAGATGATAGGTTTTATCTATAAAAACCAAAACTCACTACCTTTGAATCCATGAATACCCTTTCAACACATATATGTTATCGGATTAAAAATATAAATACATGTTATATTTTTAGTTTATTTAGAAAATGAGTTTCATGCTCATGTTTTTCAGAAGAATTTTTTATTTCCATTTTAACACATGACATTAACTTTTCTTGAAAAATTAATTATTTTAAAAAATTCATAAGGAGGTAAATGTGAAAAAATAAGATCAAATTAAAATAAATTTAAATGGGAAATATAGTATAAAAAAACAATAAAAAAATTTTCAAAGAAAAAATAAATTATAACACATGCAAGATAATTATCATGGGAAACTAGGATCTACTAAGATAATGTAGGAAAAACCAATTTAATTACTAAGAATAACAAGTAATGGAAAACAAAAAAAAACCCCCACACATAGTTTTTCCCTCATAAGCCTAACTAAGATTAAAATCCTATACATTTTTTTGAATCAATCATTGGTCCACTCACTAGCGTGTGATTATAACTACTGTAGTATCAGTATCTAGACATCCTGTATAGAAGCCCATATTTACCCATGAATATAAAATAGTGGTGATTAAATAATTCATTTCAAGACAATATATACATATTAAACAATTTACAAGTTATCCTCACCCTCACCTATGATACACATTCACGAAAAAACACCATCTCCATCCAGAACATACATCAAACACAAAATACCCATTCTTATGAACCATTAAAAGAATATAAAAATAATTGTTTCATTTCCAAAAAATTATTGGGGAAAGTTTTGGAAGTGGGATTAAATTTTAGAAATAATTTTTATGTTACAAATAGGCCATATATATATTAATTAATAACCAAAGTAATATGAAATTCTATTAAAAGAAAAACATAGTTCATGTTGGATAAATAATTCTAATGTGCTAATTAGGATTTTATAAAAACACTTTATATGAAAGAATTAACAAATTTAAATCAAATTAAAACCCCATAAGAATTTGAAAAATTCCGATGGGTATAGTGTACCATCAATAAAAACAATAATTAATTTTTTATAGAATTTATCTAATACACAAAAATGAATATATTAAAAAAGGAAGCATAATTATAAATTTGATGAATTATGATAAGGAACACATACTCTTGAACCTTTACCTTATTTAAATAGTGGTTTTATTCCATTTTGTTTAAAAAATTTGGGGCAAAAGACTCATTTATTATTAAAGCAAAGAAAATACCTCTTTAACTAGGTAGAGGGAGACCCATTACATAGCCCGAATGCCCTGTGGGAATTTATCCGTTTACATTGCCCGTATGCCCATTTTTTGGGCCCAAGGCCCATTCTGTGAATAGTATCGCTATAGTACGTACACTACTATAGTACCCACCGCTACTATTGTGCCCTACCACCACTCCAGTACCTACCACCCCTATCATTCCCAACATTGCTACAGTTCTGCCACTGCTACAGCCGCTACAATACCGATGCCCAATGGGTTTTGAACCACCATATTTCACGTAGAATTATGGGGTGCTAACCACAAATCCAAACCCCAACTACATTCTATTCCACATAAACAATGGAAAAGTGGTAATATAGAACCATGAAGAACTCTGAAACCACAATTTACATTATTCAAAATAAATCCAATATAACCCTATGTATATTTACTATTAAAATTTTGGGAAAAAAAGATTAAATTAGAACGAATGATTATGAAATAATATAAGAGTGATTACCTTGAATAACAGATCCTGAAACATGACGAAATACAACATTTTAGCATGGAAAGGGAGTAAATTAGGGTGTGTATCCCTATGGTTCATGTGAACTAAATGGCTGATGGGGTGTGGAGTTTGGTTAAAAATGGAAAAGGGGTGAAGTATTAATTTCTATTATTAATGAACATTGGCACTATACGTGGTTTGGAATAACTATTTTAAAAATATTATGTCAACCTTATACCCTCTAATATGATCTTAGAGAAGTATGGATGGGTAGAATAGATAGTTAGAGAAACCATGCCTTCACCATTTCATTTGGAAATGTGAAAACTATTGTTCATGTCACATGGTTTTTGAATAGCTATTACTAGCATTGATCCATATCCACATAATATTAATTAAAACAGCTAAAAACTATAAAATTAAATTAAAATGAACCAATAAATAATATAATCAAGAGATTATAAAAATTAATGGAAATAATATAGAAATCCATTTTTGGGGTGTTAGATTTTGGTTCAATGTTGGGTGATAAGCACATTATTTAAAAATAATTTATTTAAAATAAAAATATAATTTAAAATATCATGGGGGAACTCTATATCACTTGGAACGTCAATTGGTTTCAAGTCATGGTTATTTCAATATTAGTTTCTATTTTTGAAAAATTATTTTGATCAATCATAGATTATTCTCATATTTTAGGTCATTATCAGTTCCCTATTAGATAAAACAAAGATATTTCATATTCTAAGAAAATAAATAACAAGAATTAATTTAAAGCTATGAAGTTGAGAAGGATATCCCATGTGAAAAAAGTGATATAGGATTCACTTGTAGGTAAATATAATAAATGTAAAAATTTATCTTTTATATCTTCTGAAAACACTCCTATTGAAGAATATAGTTGATGATTTGGAGAGTATGTGTTCACTATATCTATTTTTGAGTTTTAAATTAAAAAATTAGTATTTGAAAAGTTACCCTCTTGAACCTATCACATTAATATCTTTAATAATTAAGGTCTTTAAAGATGAGAAAACATTAAAATAGTTATAAGTTGATGCAATGAGAAAAAAATGGTAAAATTTTTGAAAAGATAAATCACCGTCATCAAACATGTTGAAACAAAAGAATACGATTCATTATTATAAAATAATAATTACCCATTGATAATGAAATATTACAATTGATATGTGATATGAAATCCAATACTATAAAAATCATTATAGATATTATATTTTCACTAAAAGAAACTCACAAATCTACCATTGATGTCATGAATTCTCATTTGGAGAACAAGGCATAAAGAGTAAATGAGAATAAAAATTCTTTATAAGTAATGATTAATATTCTTGAATAAATAATATAGAAAATTAAAAAAATGGAGGTATAACTTTTAATTATTATTGTTTGATAAAAGGCCACTTACATGAGGTGTCTCTAAGTGGAGGTTAAACTGAAAAATTTGGAGGCGACATAAATAGTGTCTTCCTAAACTCGTGAGAGAAGTGTTCTATCCATGGAAGTTTATTATAAGAATTTTATTTCAAAATAGACTCATTTTAGTGATAAGGAATCATTTTAACCATCTAATAATAAATATAATTCATGCTAAAATATATATATTTCTTTAGTTCCTAAGATTTTTTCATTAATGTTGTTTTCTTGAAAAATTAAGGTTATAATTCATAATTTAGAAAGATATGGATGGGTATAAATTTTGGGAAATGAAATAGTTCATAAATGGTGTATGTTATTTCTAAAAGTAAATTTTATTCCAAAACATATATCAAAATCATGGAATTTCAATATAAAAACCAAAATGTGTAAAAGCTATAATTCATAATATTTATGGCCAATAATCATGTTTTATTGGATATTTTTTTGTGATAAATTTTCGAAAAAGTATATTGGGTTTTTATCATATATTATATAATAATTGAAAATAATTCTCACATTTTGAGGGGGAAGTAAAAAATAATTATAAATCTTGATGTGAAGAAGAAAATTCATAGAAGTTTGGGAATCTACCTATCAAACACATATTTTATACTAGGGATAATTTATATGGACATTTAATTAAATTTAGTCATTATGAAAAATAATTTTTGGCCATACTAACAATCTATAATTCATATTCTCAAAAAGAAATAATACAACAAGTGATAAGATGAAAAAAACTAATGGTCTTTCACATTATAATATATAAAAAAGAACCACATTGAATAAATCACACCCAATAAGACTGATAAATATACTACACAAAACATTGGAGACCTCTTATATGAGAGATAAGACCACATCATGGATGATTCAAATGAATCCATCAACATCAATGACAAGGGAATAAACATTTAAAAATAAATAAAATAATACATCTAAAATGAATGGAAAATACAAGGTTCAATGAAAGTGTTGATGAAGTAGATTTCAAATTTCAAGAGTGGTATCTAAATGTGGGTATCCCAAACACTCTATAGAATACATGTGAATGTACCAAAAATTATATACATACTATAAAAGGATTTATAATTATATGAAAAACATGGTTGGATATGTAATAGAATATGTAAATTATACAACCTAATTCACATTTCTTGAAAACTTACGTAAAAAATTGAATTTCACATTAGGATATGGTTTAAATTAGTAATAATACCACTCTTTACAATGAGATTACACTCTAGAAAAATTAAGGATCTAGAATGAATATTTCTCATATGAGTATACTTAAAATAAAAGGATTTTCATCGTGGATTAAAAAATCACAGTCATGTGGCTCTAACTAATGAGTTTTTGTGAATACACTTTATTCTCATACCATTGTGTTAATTTTTCTTTAGATTTAAATGAAATTCATGTTTATAGGGTTGAACCGATGAATATTAAATGGATTCTCATATAATAGAGTATTTTCAATTCTTAAATGATCTAAAAAATGATTTTTTTTCACATTGAACACTTTAATTGGTATTATCCATGATGAAATGGATGGGTGGAGTATAAATATTAATGAGGAGTTGAGTTGAGGAGATACAAGATATCATTTTTTTTCCTGTAATTTTTAAATTATAAAAAGAGTTTTAATTTTTCATATTTGAGGCATACTGATAATATTTCACAACATTAATTTAATTGAAATAATTCTAATTTATGGGGAGTATTTTTATGAATTGGTTCTGTATAAATTTATCTTGAAAGGGAAAAACATCTTGTAAAATAATGTTTCAATATGTCTATTGGGTCGAATTCTTGATATAGATCAAAATCTATTTAAATAACCCCTAAATGGATAATTTTGAGTTTTTATCACATGTGGAATAATTTTATGAACTAGTCTGATGTATCAAATATCCTATATTATTTTATACACTCACATAGATCACATAGGTTTAGATTTGGATAATTTATTTTTTGTTTCATAGAGAACAATGATACTACCCCTATAATATTATTAATTATGTAGTGATAAAAGGGAATAAGAACAATATGAACATATTGATATTTTTTTAATGATATTGAAAAAATGTAAAGGGAGAGATTAAAAAGACTAATATATTGCAACGATGATTGAATTTTTTATAATTTTATAAGACATTAAATATGTGTTTTTTGTTAATAAAGATACAAATAAAGGATTTTAATGAGGATAAAAATGCAACTTAGTGTTTTGGTAAATATATATTATTGTAAGATTCTTTATATATTATAATTATTTTATAGTTTTTTGCGAAGGGTTATACAACATATAAGAATATCAATTAGTTTATTATGTTAGTTGAGATTTTTATATTGAAGAAAATATGAGGTAGAAGATTGAATTTCTAATAGTTAATTAATAATTTTTAGTATTGTTTTTTGAGTTAAAAATAATGGGGAATTATCTCAGGTTAAAAATAAATTGAAATAATAAATTAGTGTCTTTATATATGTTTGCACCTATCCCAATGGGGCCCCATTTAAGCCATTAGAAATCCATATGTGTCACCCATGGCATCCTCCAATTGTTAGAGGGATATCTAATGACATTTAGTAGGCATATATCACATGATATAGGTTCTTATACTATAGTACCTGTACACATGAACACATATATATAAAATTGTATAGTGATAATAATAAAATATGAGACATAAATAGGGTTAAAAATTTGTGAAAACATCCCTATGTAAACATCATTGTATATTATAGAAGAAACTTATAAAAAAGGGAAATTACACACCAAACCAAAATAAATAACCACACCTAAATGAACTAATGAGGTTGAAAGAGAGAGTCAGGATCATGATATCGAGAACATACCAATATAAATGGTCATATTATCCGGGAAAAACTATTCTCCACTTTATCTGTGACCACCAATGTCCCCAAAAAGCTATATATCATCTTTACAAGACATGACATGTGTAGGAACAACCCTTCATTGGGTGAGTATAATCATACCCATTAGGAAACCATGAATAATATAATGAGGATCAATAACAAGAATATAATCAAATCAAACCATAAGAAAAGAGGGGGAGGAAAACCCAAAACAAATATTTTAATAGTAAAGAGACCTTATATTAAGTGAGTGTAAACTTTATCTTCATAGATAGCTAGGATATATGAGTTTATCCACAACTCTAAGAGAAATTTGTTTCCCAATTACATTATCCAAACATAAAATCATTCGAATATTTGTGGGGTGGGGAAACACCTCACCAAAAGATGCCAATTTCTAGGGATTACTGACTGTATTAGATGACCCTTTACAAAATATATCATGATGTTGGGGGGATTAACAACTCCAAAGATAGAGGACCATCACCAAGATAATATGGAGGATTACCAAATCTACCAGTACATATGATATAGAGGACCCTCTCTCTAAAAAACCCAACCTTCAAGGAAGTTTCAACCCTAGTATAACTCCAATGGTCATGACTGGGCCCTATCACTGACTATGAGTCACAATAAGAAATGTCATAGTAAAATTCACTTGCATTATATATTATGTTTAAAAATAATGGCCTTAATCTTAGTATATCTGGAACTTTACTCTGAATGAAAAACTTGTAAACCAAAATCTTATTATAGAAATTTGAGATATGGGTTGTATAATATTCTAGGTTATGTAAAGGATGTGTCCCTTGGTGTGAACGAGGTCTACTCCTAAGTTAAATCCTTTAATTTTCCCATATCTCCACTTAGTATGTGGAAGTTCATGTACATGATGTGTTATGGGAGCCACATTATATGTGGAACCACATGGGGTAAATTATTGTAATCCATATACACAGCTTGGCAATATGGGTATTGTAACACATTGTGTGGGTATTCATCATAGTTTTTTGATATTTAACATGGATGAAAACTCTATCTAATGCATAATGTGGACTACAATGTGTGTGTTCTTTGAGAACATACAACATAAAGTGATTATTTACATAAACAATAATTTATGGTCTCTGGGATACTTATGAATCTTTTATTCTCAGAGTGAGTCTCCCAAATGACTCCTCCAAATACATCAATCCCTAATATACTACCATAAAAATTTAATTTTCAACATTAATATCACTTGAAGGGAATTTTCATTAAATATGATCAGTCATGTACATTTATACGTTGGAAAACTAAACTTGATTCATATTTTAATTTCATTTCCACCAACATATCTTGAATCTCCAAGCATCATGGTTAACTTTTTGTTTTCAAAATAATCAATATGATTATTGAGTTTTGATATTTTTTTAAAAATAGACCCAAAATAGTCAAACCCCCACCCATAAAAAGATGACCCTGAGTAAATTGGGAGAAAATTGGAGAGAAACAAAGAAAATTTATAGTAAGAAACATCATTGCATGACATAATTTGGGATAATGGTTATCGTTATTGAAACTGAAGAATGGATAAGAATTTGTCAAAATAATTTAAATCCAAATTTTAATATTAATGATCCATTAAAAATCATGGATATAATGAGATTCATGGTGGATAAATTAATCCATTATATAAATATTTAATTATAGGGTGGAAATCCCATTAATAAAAAGGACTTACTCAATATTGGATTGATCGTTGGTGAAGAATGTGTCCACTAGTGATGTAATTAAAGAATATATTTTATTTTCCATTTCAATAATTACCCACTATTGTATAATATTAATACTCAATTCATCCTTTACTCAACCATAGAATGTTCATTCCTCTGGTGACATCTCCATAACTTATCAATCTGTTCAGGTTACATCGAAAACCCTAAAAATTAACTATAATAGGGATCGTATGAAGGTCACTTATAGGTTAAAACTTAAAAGAAAAAAAATTAATTAATTAATTATATTCAATTTAATTCATCCAAGACAGTTTAACATCTCAGAATATGATGTGTATGAAACTTATTTCATGTCAAAGGTAAACTATACTTTTAGGATTGAATAGTGATCTTAGTATACCCATTCATGTATTAGACTAATTGGAAAAATACTCTTTTAATAAAGATACATGCACATGATTTAATATATATAATATATTCATTATAAAAAATTTGGGGTCCTTCCACATCTAAATACTTCACAAACTCTGAATGAAAACCTAAATATATATAAATAAATTCCCAAAGGTTCCAAATAACAAAATTAGACTTGACACATTCTCCCCTCCTTGGAGGATTTTCACACTAAAAAGTAAGTAAAATATACCCAGTCTTTTGAGGGTAGTTAGATTGAACCTATATCTCATTCTCCCATACGATTTATTAATGGTTCCCAAGATGTCAAAGAAATCATAATTGTAGAATAGGTCACCCATGAAGGATATTCTCTTAATTATCCTCCATGCCCACCTGATACTCTTAAATGGGGTCTTCATCCATGATGTCTAGCTCACCCGTCTTAATAACATGTGATGGGACATCTATGTATCTCCTAATGTATGACATGTGGAAGACATCAAGAAATAATTCCAATTCTTGGGCTATGTCTAAGAGATATGTAACCACTCAAACCCTGTACTAGATCTGGAATGGCCTAGCAAACAATGGAATAATATTTTACCATGATCTAACCTCAAAAAACCACATAATGGGGATATGATAAGGAGCATGTGGTCCCCATGATCAAAAACCAAGGATAAACAATGTTATACAATAAAACATTTCAACCATCTCTGAGTAGTATTTACTCAAACATAAATCACTAAAACTTTTTCTATCATATCAAACCCTAGTTCTGGTCTAATAATCAACTACTTCCATATCATTTTCCAACAAAAGGGTGATCTACAGGGTATCCTATATAATTTTTGAATGATTTCATGTAAAAATTAGAGATATAGTTTTTAATATAAAGGATATCTATTAATGTAAATCCATGCTCCCAAATCTAATCAACGTCCAACATGTAAGATCCCAAAAAATATTACATCAATTAGATGGTTCACTCTACCTGACCATCTGTACATGGTTTAAACATTAAAAAAACAAAAAATGATTCTCTAAAGCCTCCAATAAAACTATCCAATATAGTAATGTGAACTGTGTATCACATATAGAAATAATCATTAAGGGTATCCCAGGAAGATGGATGACCTCTTGCATATACAAGCTCCCCAAACTCCCAAATAATCTCATCTCTTTTATAGTAAGGAAGTGAGATAATTTGGTAAGATGGTCTAATGTACCCTAGATATCATTATGAAACTTTACTATATATTTATTCATCACTATAAAATATATTAATATGTTACCCCACTTACATTCATAGATCAAAAGATTATGATTCAAGACTACTGGAAGCTGATGTTCTACAATCACATGTAGACATGTGAAGCATCGAGAAACAAACTCATCCATACTATAGATCATATCATCCAAAAAATTTAGGTGATGGGGATTATTCATCTTCACTACAATAGGGTTTACCCTTAAGAGGGAGTAATTATACACCACCGTCACCTCCTCATGCATCGTGATGATAACCACTTCTCATCATTGAAAAAGGATTCCATGCTCCCAAATAAAAAAACTACATATTGCAAAAATAAATGATACGTGGTCCGATAGAACATCATAATAAATGTATCCCAACTAATAATTTTTAACATTGTAGATAAACAACTATTTCGATACCGTATAATGGAGAATCTTTTTCACTATATCTCACTAGGTACAACTATAAAGAGAAAAATATATCTGAAACGTAAGAGGGTTGGAAATTTCTAACAGAGGGAATATGAAAAAATATTTCCCTTCCATAGTGTATATAATATCTCAAAGGAATTGTTATTCAAGAACACTAGTCCACATATTTATCTAGAGTTTTGGTTTATTTGGAATGATATTTACCTTAGAATATGGTGATACGAGTAGACCACAAATTTTATACCCAGAAGATAATTCCTATGTATCCAAGAGGATAATACTACTACTAAAAAAATAAAAATCCTGGTTTTTATATTTCTTCTCATGGGGTCTTAGTATCTATAACCAATAAGAAATAAATTACTACATAGAGATCAACATGAATTTGAGACCGTCTTTAAACAAATAGCGAAACTTTATATACTAGACACCCACCCCTAGTATACTCTATATAAAATAATAATCAATCCACTTATTTGATTCTTCTAATTCTTCATATTATTTCCCATTCCTATTGAATGGATTCCCATTGTGGGTTAATGTAGTTAAAGGTTTTACAATCCTAGAAAATTAAACTAAATCCTCTAATAATACCAAACTAAATTGATAAAACATTCTACCAATGATATTCTTATGGGTTGCTCTCAAGATAGAACATTATCTACCTATGACGGGTCCATGACTACACCATGTTTATAAATGACATGCCTTGGAAACTAAACATGCCTAATCTAGAACTTACATTCTGACATATTACCATATCACTCATTTTTCAAATGTAATTATATTAATGTCCTTAAATAAATTATGTTCTTCTACATTAATGTATAGAAAATGATAATTCCATTATTAAAGACAACCAAAAATTTGTCTTTAATGGGATACAATATCTGACTTAGGGATACCATGAAAATAGATAGGGTATTCATTACAGCAAATGGAATCATAATGAACCTAATGTACTTGTATGAACATAACCATGTAAACATTTAAATAACCTCATTGTGAACATGGAACTAGGGATTCCGAGACCTGATATAATCTTTCAAAACCATCCCATGCAATTTTATTTTGATGAAGCAGTCTTTGATCCTCAAAAAGGGTTCTTTCTATTTTATCTTCACCTAGACTAGGAATTAATAATTAATTCATAGCATCAATATCACATCTTATTTTTGGTAAAACACAATCTAATATACCCATGATTATATATTATTTCTAATCAATATATTCTTTTAAATAACCTCCAAAATCACCCATATCTCTTAGTTCTCTACAAGGGTCATCTTATATGATTCAAAGGAACTGAATCCAATCTTGAGGTGTTAGTCAATATAGGAATTTATCTTTTGATGTTGTGGTATTCCTAGAATACCCTTGATAAAGAAATTCATATTCTCATCCAATATTTATAATTTCCAGATTTCAAAATAAAATTTTTCATAAAGGGATAAAATCGTACACTTAAGGGGTATTGGTAATAGCTTCTCACTCTTAGGCACCACTAGTTCGTCCAATAGGTCATTCACATTAATAAAAGAAAATCACATCTCATATTCTCACACACATATTACTGTCTTATAGTGGATGAATTTCTAGGAATATTCTATATATAGCTATTCTATACATAAAATTATATCCTAAAGTTTCCTTTTAATAACCAAGAGGTCCCATATAAAATTATCCTCCTCATGATAAAATTCACACTATTGCTAGCGGTGGGAAATAAAATAATCGATCCCTATTGGAACCTCTAGCCATAAACGATGGGATGAATCCACTATTTGAATATTTGTATCTTTATTTATTAATACATAAATGATGTAATTCCTTGTGATGTTTCCTATAAGTAAAATATATAAAGTGTATAAAACAAGGATCATACCTCATATCATCTCATGTCCAACCTAGACATGTCACTCAATAACTTCACAATGGCCACTCCCTCTAGTGATTTCTCTTTTTTATGTTATGGACCACCTGGGAGTTGTGGTGGATGTATAAAATAGCATCAACATCCAACTTAATCTCCTAATCATGGAGATCATTCAAATACTCTATTAGAACTACCTCCATTGGGGTCAATCGGGCCTCACCCAGGTGAAAAATGATCATGACAATACCTCTATCATGGTGGTCCATCAACTGTATAACCACTATCCACAGTTCATAGTATTGGTAATTAATGATCCATGTTACCCTAATCATCATTAGTATATAATCATACATCTCTAGGAAAAATGTGTCATCATCATTATCCTTTTCCATAGATCCTCGTGTCTATGTTCAAGCATGAGTGTGAATCTTGTATTGATATCATGAAGCATAAAATACACTAGAACTGGTAGTTGAATCGATATCATGATGTTTGATACTAGATCCATATACCTAATTCTCTTATTAAATCAAGCCATATTTCACCAAGGACCTCTCTAGAACCCTTACATAAGTGGGAATCCATAGATACATTTCATAAGACAGAATGACCCTATGGATTCCCAACTCAATGTTTCACTCCTAGATGTATCCATGATTTACCATGATAATAGAGTATGTCATGAGGTAGGTGAACCTTGATGAATACTATATAATAGTCA
This sequence comes from Viscum album, assembly GCA_963277665.1. Taxonomy (NCBI): domain Eukaryota; kingdom Viridiplantae; phylum Streptophyta; class Magnoliopsida; order Santalales; family Viscaceae; genus Viscum; species Viscum album. The sequence goes on from OY728147.1 coordinate 1,828,706,965, forward strand.
TCTCACCCAAATACTCCTCTATGGTCTTTTAAATCCACAAAAAATACTATATCAAATGCGTAATAATCTTCATATAACAAGTACTCAAACCCCTATCATGAAAGTGTTGCCTCCTAATAGGGCTGGGTAATTAGAATCCACTAATGACTTATCCCTATATGAAAAAGATCCATCACATGTATAACTATAAATTTCATCAGGACTCATACAAGTTAGAAAACTAATAATACCAGATGAATCCAATCCTATGTTTCCTAAGGGTTTGGCTCATAAAGAACCCTGATAAGTATATGTCATTGGAACTTATACAATTTACTAAGATTGTGTGCATCATAATAAAATCCTCCAAGAGAAATTTTCTACTCAACATGTAGATGAACATCATCAAAATCATATAGTAGATATTCAACACACAACTCATCAGATTGAAGCACTAATATCTACTCAACATGATAGGAATCCTTAGGTAGTTATCACCACACTAAGGCCTCATCACTCAACTAATCTACATCATGACCTTGTCTTGATATCTTTATTATCTCTCATCATTCAATAATTCTAAAAGTAAAAATGTGTATACCATTGTTAGATGATTATATCGGGTAAGAAGAATCAATAAGTAAATGAATGTAAAAGAGAAATTCTTATACGATGCATGGACCATTGGTTCCATTAAAATAATTCTTTATCATACTATGCTCAAAATAAAATGTTCCTAGTTCAATAATATGGATACATCAACAACCTCTCCAATAATAGATTCTCTAGTTTAATAGTCAAAGATGAGACTCTTTAAAAATATTTTCATAACTTGCCTTAAAAAATCCTAAAATCACATCTATATATAATAGGACAGGGGCTGATGACTAAATCTAAGTAAGAAAATATAACATGATGTAAGGCCTTAGTCTAATAAAAATTTACACATGAAAAAATACTAATAAATTAGTTCAAATGTAATAATATAATATGGAAACTCTAGAGTGTTATAAAATTCTTGAAATAGCCTCTATGTAAAAATCATATTATAACAATGAATCCAAGTACAAAAGAGGTAAAAATCTGTGCCCAATAAAACCAAATTTAATCCAACTATAATAAATTAGTAATGAAGAAACAGAAATTTTAGCTCATGATCTCAGAAACCATCCAATGAACAATGTCATAGTCTACTAGAACAACTAAGATGCATCTAATATAGGTCCTTTTAAGTATCTAATAATATTCCTATCTTATTTGTTGTACATGACACATGTAGAAATATCCCATTCATGGGTGATTATTTAAAGAACCATTTGGAATATCGCAATAACATAAGGGGATAAAGAATAATGAGATATTTTTCTCGACACATAAGGAATTGGGGGAAGGAAAACCTAATAACTAATATGTTCATAACGAAGTGACCCTTGTTTAAGAGAGAGGAATATTGATATCCACATCCATCTAAGAACAATGAGTCCTTCCACAGCTCCATTATCTAGTCTCATTTGATGTTAGTATCCCAATGTCCCCTCTCTAAACCATAATGGTGGACATGTTCCTCATTATAAGATACCATGGTTGAGGGATTACTGAATCTAGTGGATCACTTACTCCCTGTCAATGATAGATGACATGGGAGTTCCAATTCCATGGATAGATGAATCATGAACCCTTAGTGGGGGGGGGGGGTGTACCAAAAACAAAATCACTTTTAATATGGGGGACACATGCTCTAGAATATATAACCCTTAGAAGAATAGTAACCCAAACATCACATTAATGAACAAACCCGAGCCCTTCCATTGGACAAGAATCATATAATGATTATTCTCACTACCATCACCTCACATCATGTATAATGTATCAAAAAGGCCACTCTTTTATCAAAAATTTATTTATACTCATAATTGGAAACACCCTATCTCAAATCAATGTCCCAAATTAGGAGTTACACCGATTAAAACCATATATAAAAAATACATGGAATTTCTATCTAGGTAAATGGGGTGTAATTTGAATCTATTGTGTGCTCATATCATGTTGTGAGTGTGGAGGTTCATATACATTGAATGTTCAAGGATCCGAACTTCATTTAAGACAACCCTAGGTCCTAAGAATATACTTTTGATACAAGACATGGTTGTCTTGGAAGTGTAATAGGGAAGGTGCACTACCACATGATCATATGATATTTAACTCGGCTGGAAACCATAACCACTGGTGGAAGTGAACTAAAAATTTTGTTTTCTTCTAGAAAACATAGCATTTTTTTGGAAATTTTTCAAATAGTAAATTCATGTTTCCTGTATCATCACATTTCCGCTCATATCACCATGAATCTCAATGATGATGCCTCCTTCTATGTCATTTTAGAATCTAACACCACTAATATTAGATTTATGGACTTCACATTATGAGAATTGAAATCATCATCATAAATTGTAATTCTCACATACCCACACTTGAGGAAACTAAAATCAATCCATTCATCATTATCCACTTAATCAATTTTTCTTGAATATATCTTTACCACAATCAACTTGTTTATTCAACCATTCATCAAAAAAACATGGGGTTTCATAGTCAGTCAAACCAAACCAGTAATAGTCAAATTGCCACCCCAAATGGGGATCACATTGAATAATGTAAAGAAATATTAAAGAAAACTAAATAAACATAAAATGGGGAATCATTATTGGATTATATGGTTCATGATAATGATCATCATTATGGTTAAAAAATGAATAAGAATTCATAACAATAATTTGAATCCAAATTGAAAATCGAATATACTATGTGAAAATAGATACATACTAGGATTTATATCATATAAATTATTCTATTTTAGATATCAATAATGATAAATTAAAAAAATATATATATTATAATACCTACCTCAAGAATAGATCAATTATTGGTTAAGAACACGCTAAATAGAAATTTCATTCAGGAATTTGAAGAATAAGTCATTCATTTTACAATTCCCCATGATCTTATGATGTTTATCCTTGATTCCACCTCAATTAAAACATTTAAGGCCCTTATACTTGGTGAATTATCCTCTATTTATCAAAATCTCAAGGTTTTTTAGCTAACCATAGAGATTAACTATATGGGGGATTATACAGGGGAATCCACATGGTTTAACATTTTAAATAAATTATATTAATTAATTAATTTTAGTCATATTAAACTATCTCAAATAATTTTTATCCTGAAACCTGATTGGTTTCAAAATTACATTCCATCTAGGATAAAACCCATATTACTTATTCAATGATGTTATTGGTTATCACATTTTAGACTATGATAAATGTGAAATCCATTCATTTTATTATACTGATACACGTGATCAAGTATTATACATAAAATACACACATCATAAAAATAGAATATTGGATCAATTATATTCCTAAATACATTTTAGTTTTATATTTATAAATAACAAATTAATACTCTTACATAATAATTCCATTGTTTTTATGTGATTATTTATCCTATTGTACCTATATATTCTTATTTCACAAAAATTCATCAACATTTCCAATAATATTCAGCATACATGAAACCCTTTTTTATATATTTATTTATACATGATTCATTACAACTTGGGAAAATGGAGAACAAGAATATGTGATGTCAAACACTTAAAAAGTGTATCCTTTTTAATAAACAATTGAATTTAAATGATCATAATAATTTTATCATAAAGATAAGTTAACATGATCAAACTGTGTGAGAGTAACATGAGATAATTCATACCCATAAAAAACTAGAACAGAAACATGGATACATGGAATAATTCATTAACATAAGACAATTCACATATTATTCAACAATCCCAAGCCATGTGAAAGCAATACATTAGTAAAATAACCATTATAACTCATATCAAGAATTTCAAAATAATATAGGTATCATTTAAAACCAAACAATCATCTTGAAAGCAGATAACTAGATACTTTCCATGTCAATTTCAAGTAAACTATATCCAGAAAAATTCATCATATCTAAAGAGAAACTGACAATCATTTAACTCTATCATCTCTTTTTATTGACAGGAATTTTATATCTATAATTATTAATTTCAATCCATTTTAATCTATCTCATTACTGAATTCATTAAAAGGTACTAAAAATCCCACCCATAATATATTAGATAAAATCCCTAAAGGATTTGGGATTGATCCCAAATCATAGTTCCATCGATAGTTCCCAAGTACCATATCATGTAACAAATCACATGGATTCTTTCATTTCATCAAAACAATATTATCATTTTTTAATCAGGAAAAAGATTTGGGTTTCCAAAACATATTTTTAAAACATCATAATAAATCATATAGATTAATGAATTGAATTGTATAATATGATAAAATCCTGAGTGAAGCATATTAATTATTGATGGATGTTGAAATGGAATAAAATTTATTTTAAAGAAAATTTAAATTTTGTTTGGAAAATCTGAAAAAATGTCATTTTCATTCATTAACTTTAAAAAATAATAATTCCAAACTTATTGAGATATGTATTTTTATTAAAAATATGTTTTGATAATTGTAATGGAAGCCTCAAAAAATAATATTTATAATGGATGGAAAATTATTTCAGGTCACAGAAGTTAAAAATAAACATTCTTTTAAAAAAATATAAAATAGATTCAAAAGTGAACTTTGTGTAAAATAAAAAAAACAATTTTTAAAATCATTTAATATAATCTTAGAGAAGAAGTAAAATAAAATTAGAAAATTATTTATTGTAGTGAAAAATAAAATTAAATAGTATATAAATCATAGTATTTGGACTATAAATCTAAAATAAATTTAGAGGACCCAAGGATATAAAGGGTTATTTTATTATATATTATCTAACTAGAAATCTTATTTTAAAACATATGAAAACATTTCTATATAAATATGATTCTCTAAACACTTTTATAAACATCTCACAAGATATAATCACTATCATAACCTTTGGATTGAAAACATATAAAATGGATGAACTCAAATGATATATATGGGAAAACATATCACAGAGTAAAAGATCATAAATCTAGTGGCGAACATGAGGGAGACATAAATATAATAATAAATTATCAAAGGACCATAGATGGTAATCGTAACCCATAATAGTGTAACAAAAGATATTAAAAATATTTTTATAGAATCATAAAATATATGACCTCACTCAAAACAAATATCTATAGTCATAAAACATGTGTGAATGATATAATAGTTTATAATAATTTAAAAATAATTAATGACCATTTAATTGATAATTTTGGGAAAATTAAATACATCATGATAATTTTTCATAACTTGATGAATATCATGGAAATATGGAACTACCATATGCATATGATAACCCATGTGAGAAATCATATTATTCCATCAATTTACTATCTCATTGAATATGTACAAAAACCGATTCATTATAGGATAATATATTACCCACCCATTATCATCTATACATATGTGTTCTAAAAAAATCTATCAAAACATATCTTAATGAACCCATCGAAAAATGAATATTTTTCTTATACATAAAAATAGAATTAATTCATTTTCATAAAAACATTGATGGAAACTAAATGGGTTTCATAAAAAATATAAATTTAAATCATTCACAATTCATAAAGAACCCTTGTAAATAAAAATGAGTTTCAAAACATTTCGAAGTAGTATAATCACATGAAAAAAGCTTGACAATGAAAACCAGAATGCATAAAAATAATAACATATTAACAAAAAAATGAGAGGTAAAATGTGAAATGTAAATTCATTGAAGAGAGATATTTATATATATAAAGAGTAAAATTAAAATAATATCACAAAATATATGTCATGAAAACATTCTAAAATCCTTGATTTCAAACTCATATTTATGAATCTCTCTTTAAACGACGCTTTTTATTATAAAACTTATGATAAAATAATTTATGAAATTTTTATTGAATTAAAATCTATTTTTCACTTCATGTAAAAAGATATAATCAATGAAACTATAAATTAATGGAAAAATAATGTTCATATAAAAAACTTTATAGTTCGAAGAAGGCAGTTTATGTTACAAAATCCCATAACATTACCATTTAATTCAATGTAATTTTTTTAGCATTTTATATCATTAATATAAACATATGAATTACATATTCCAAAAAATTATTATTTTATATTTCTATTTATAATCCATATTATTAATAATTCTCTTCTTTTATAATATTTTTTTTATTTATTTTCAACATTAGTTGTTAATAATCGAAACCATTTTGAACTTGGTTTATAAAATATGTGTTAATCATTCTTTTTATAAAACATATCAACCTTTAGAAAAAATTAGAGGTTCAATAATAAGTTTTTTATAATTAATTATAACATTATAATTAAATTACATGGGTGATTTAGTCACATTTTATGAAAATGAAAATAGAAAAGAACTAGTTTTGGGTTATCTACTTATATAGATGGATTAACTCATAATGATCATTAAATTATATTTTATCCCAAAATGAACATGTTAATGATATATATTACTTATATATGTGATATATATTTCTAAAAAATAATCATAAACTATCTATGATTGTAATTGGATGAAAAAAGACATGTTTATTCATGGAAGTAGTAGTCTTCACAGTGCATGATTCTTGTTTTCATCACTATTAACAGAATAGGGTGGGGGTTAACTATTGTTTAATCATTATAATAAAATAAAAACATAATAATAGTACTTATTTTACTATTTAATGATGGTGAAATAAAATTTTAAGAAAAATAAATCTGTAATAATTAATAGAAAAAAGAGAGATTTAGAAACTTATACCTCATTTCATGGATTATCTACTTTGTGAAGGGAATTAATCTAATAATGATTGGTATTTTGGGAGGATAAAATCCACCATAAAGATTATATTTTTATGAGAGATATTTTTTTATATATATTGGGATAAACATAATAGGTTTTGGTTTATAAGGATGTGAGGAGAGTGGTGCCCATTTTATTAGCGAAAAAAGTTTGCTTCTTTTTAATGAAAAAATATTTTAAATAAGAGGAAGTCAATATATAGGAACGAAACAAAAATAATAATAAAAAATCTATTTAAGAATAGTTTCATTCAATCTATACCTATTAAATTCAAATAAAAACAAGGTTTAAATATTTTTCTCTTCTTAACTCAAAGGTTACTTTCTTTCACTATTTTAGTTTTTAAGAAGGTTGTTAATATTTACTATGGAAAGTTATCCATAAAGCCCAAAAATATAATGGTATGTTTATATATTTTAAATAAAATGATTCTAAATTTGAAATATTTTTTTATTTCCATTTTTACAAGTGATAAAAGTTAATTTTAAAATACTAAATATATAATGTATCAAAAACCATTTTTTTAAAATATTTTATAAATTTTAAAATATTAAATATGGGAATAATTTTTTGAAAAAATTTAAAATTAATAATTAACTTAAAAATAAACCTTTTTTACTTTATAAAGGAAATAATAAATTTATAATTTATAATTATATAAATATAACTTCATAATTTTATTTTATTTGTAAAAATAGTATTTTACAATATTCACCTAAAAATATACCGTTTTTAAAGAAGAAAAAAAATCCCTCAAAATATAATATGTCCATTATAAATATAAAAATGATGATAATATTGTAAAATTAAAATAATAAAATTTATTAATATTATTTTTAAATAAAAATAAAAAATATATCGAAACATCCTTTTTATTGTGAAATGAATTTTGGTAAATCAAAAATATTTTTTATGAATTATTACTAATTTTCTGTTAACATATATTACCATTATTAAATAAAAATAAAAATATTACTTTGAAATAAAATTAATATTAAAAAAACATTCATGAAAAATAAACTAATTTTATAGAAAATGACTTTTGAAAAGTATATAAATTCACGATACATCTATAATTATAAATATTTTACTAAATTTTGATATAATCCTATTTTTTCTCACATAACCTCATATGATTTCTATATCATACCTAAGAATTTGAGAATCTTATGACTTAATGAAGGGTGGGGATTTCATTAAGAGAGATATCATGGAAATTTCATGAAATTTTAATTTCTCTCAAATATAGTTATACTCAAACTGTAATTATTCAAGTTCAGATTCATATAGTTCTAGGGAAATCCAAATCGATGATACCACCATCTAAAGATTATATTATTGGTATTCAAATGATGAAATACCTTAATGGACTCCATTTCTTCTAGTTTTATTTTTTTTGACTTTTTTATATAGTTACTTCAATTTATCATAGCCAATGTAACGACTATTTTTTAACTTTCATATTTAATATTCAAAATATATGATAATTTTTTATTTTTTTATTTTTGTGGTAATTAAACCATTAAAAAATATATTATATTTATCATTATATATTTTCAAATCTTATATCATTACATTCTCCCCTCTGAAATAAATTTCATCCAATGAATATTAATTATTATTTAATAATAATGTTTTCTCAATGTTTTTAGAAGTTGATTACAGATTTAATTTTCTAATGATGTATCAATCAGGTGTATTTACTTATAATAAGAACAATAAAAATCTTATTTCCATTCCTAACCATTTGAGTTAAATAACTCCTATATTATTTTCCCTTGATCATTCATAATAATCCTTGAAGTGATATATGGTCCAAGGTTGATCGGAGATATAAAATTTTATTTAACTACTTTATAAATTAATATAATATCTATATAGAACTCCTATATTATTTTCCCTTGAGCATTCATAAAAATCCTTGAAGTGATATATGGTCCAAGGTTGATCGGAGATATAAAATTTGATTTAACTACTTTATAAATTAATATAATATCTATATAGGAATAATAAATCAGTTCTAAATAGATCATTATGTTTAACTAATTTGATATAAAATGATTATAACTCAAATAAATTTTAACATTTGATACAATAATCCAATATTTGTATGTTTTCATTGATCCTAAAATCATTGAGATGTTATATATGCTTTTAGATAAATTCTAATATATAATAGAGATCTTTAACAAAATTATAACAAGATCTATAAATGTCTAGATCTTATAGTATATGTAATATAAATATTAGGAATCACTTGAAGTTTAGTTATTTCAGAGGTATTTTATTGTCTTCTTGGTTATGTATGTTAGTAATGCTCATCATCTTGGTTAGTCCTTCGATTACAGAATTAACTTATATAATAAGAAAATTCCTTACACACAAAACATTGAATAACTATTTCTACCTTAGGATGAAATTTATTTATATTAAAAATTTTATATGAGATCTTAATTTTTACAATTGATTAAGGTATGATTACATGATCTTCCTCATTTATAGAATCTTATAGTCCCCTTAAAAAAATTATCTTTGTGATTCTTCCCATATTTTTCACAAATAATATATTCCACAAATTTCCCATTTAATAAATGTGACTTGATCTTTCACAAGACTCCATATTCCCCTTTTTATTATTGTGTGTGTGGTGATTTGACCATATTCACATTATTAATAAAATTTTATGATTGCTGGTATGGAATAATGAAAATGTTTCTCATTTCATCCTTCATTCTAATAGGTTATTCCTTGGGGTATTCTTTATGTTTCCCCTCATACCAATAAGCCCATCTAGTTTTAGTAATTAATAAAATTGAAAGTTATGAAATGAGTGTAAAAATTAATAATATGGGATAATTATCATAATAAATAACACAAAATAAATTCAACCCTAAATCAATTTACTCATTAAAGTGATCATGTTGGTTTATGATTCTTCTAGTTCAATATATATCAATATTAGTTTCATCTATGATTATTTAAGCATTGTTATCTTAATATTCTGACCTTAACCCTCAAATATTACAATGAAATCAATCCATTGTAGGGTTACAAAAGAATAATATGATAAAGAATAGTGTATCCGCTGGGGGGTTTCAATACAAGTGTGCAATTAAGCCTCTATTCTATGAATCAGGTGATGATTGGATTAATACCCAATACATCATATTTTTTTATTACTCCAAGTAATTCTATCCAAGATCTTCTATCAATATATAGTATCTAAACATGGATTTACGTCTAGGGAAAGGTATCCACTCATATTATATTCACAATTGTTTTTACATTTTACTAAAACTATCGTTTGAATATATTTTATATGTTTTATTATGTTAAAATATTTTTTTAAACATAAATATAATCCTTGAACATGTATTTAGGAGGTTTTATAAATGTAACACTAGATTTACAAGAGTTACATTAGTATAATATGAGTTTTAAGACCTTTTGTAATGGTATATTTGTTTAACTTTAGTTTTATAAAGATAAAATAATAATTATGTATAGGTAACTTTAGAGATGTGTAAAGGAAACCTAAGGTTTCTTCTACCAATTTATGGGTAAACTGGGTTCCACCCAATGGTAAATTAAAATAACTAATTCTTAAATTAATTAAGATGGAGTTTCTATATTTTATGTAAGGGTGGAAATTCATTTAAAATGGATGTGTAATGGTACATTGAAACAATATTAAGGAAATGTGGAGTTTTTTTCAATGTGTAAATTTAGATCCCTGTTTCTAAAGGCCACATAAGTTTAAATATTAATCTATGTGAGGGTAATATGATGAATTATCTTGATACATTAGGAAAACTCCAAGTTTATAACTTCTTAATTAGTGTCAATGAAGGTGTATAAGTGTAAACCACCTGATTAAACAGGATTTGAAATCAAAATTACCCTTAAAAAATTAATTTCAAAAAAAATATAGTAAAAAAAATAATTTTCTTCTTCCAAATAAATCCTATATATTTTTTGGTGAATATAAACACCAAAAATAATGGTAATATATTACTTTACTCATTGAAGGTTGTAACATCCATTCAAAAAATGTTAAAATCTATTTCTTAAAGAATAATTAAAATATAAAATTAATTGATGAATTGAATTTTATAATATCAATGTTTCAAATAACCCTTGGAATTTTCCTTAAAAAATAATCAAATATTTTCTCGTACATTTGGTTTTGATTTTATCTCAACTTCAAGAATCCCAGAAAACATTAAATTGTGATATAAAATTCTTATTTTAGTTATATGGATAATTTCTTTGGGATTCCAAGTGTTGGAAAATACAGACTCTCTCCTCCATTTTTGAGAGTAGGATTTATTATGTGGATATTCAAGGGGTATCATTTTAATGTGAAACTTTTGAGTTTAGTTCTCCAATGATTTCCATGAAAATTGATAATGAATTAAGAAATGATAGTAACCCAAAATTTTCAATAATAATAATAAATAAATAAAACACTCTTATCATATAATTATTCAATATAGAAAAACTACCCTTGTATGTTAAATTTTTGATTATTTTCTGTGAATTAAATTGTAATCACAAGTGTTCCATTATGTCTATCATTTAAAAATAATTAAGGGTAGATAAAATTATATCGAATGATTCCTTTATATTGGAATTAAAATTAATAGAATTGTATTTATGAGTCCATTGTGAGTAGTCTGAACTGATTTATATGTGGATGTGATTCGAGTGGTGATAATTTGATAGACCTTGACTTTAATATCAAATTCCTTGAATTAAGAAATTCATTACCATGTGAAAACTATGTATAAGATTTTCCATAAGAGATAACATTTTGTTCTTATATTTTTAGACCCTATTGAGTTTAACCACATGTTTGTTTTTATACAGTTTCTTATTGATTTTTTTTTATTCTTTCAGATGTATGTGAATGATATGATTTTCATGTAAAAACAACAACATTGAAATCACAAGGCGGGGAGTGAGTTTTTCCCTTTTAAAAAACATGACATATTCAATATGAACCTCTTGAAATAAAGATATTTTTTCTTCTCTCTTAACAATGAGTGATAATAGAAATGTAAATAATAGAGAAATATGGACATAGTAATTGGTATTATTTTGGGGAATATTAGTCCCATAGTTCACTCCACAGATGAATCTCCACGATCTTATTGATTTTCACTAGCATATACTCTTACTAAATATCTCTACAATATATTATTGGTAGTCAAAACCATAAAACAAGACTTTTACAATGAATTATAAATATTTTGTAAGGAAAAAAATATAATTTTTTTTAAATGATTTGAAACTCTACTAATAAGTGTTTACAAGAGTCTAAGAACTCAAAATGAGGTCTGATAGAGATTTTGAATGTTGTTTCAGTTCACTATTTCATCAGTAATAGATACGTTAAATAATCTTCAATTAACATATCAATAGAAACAATATTGTAAAATATTGACAAGGGTTTCGTTTACTTTAAAAAAAGTGTATAAATTAATAAAAATTGATTAAAAATATATATCTCCAAATTGAAGTCCATATAGTTTCTTTAAATATCTATAGAAAAATATTGAAAAATGATATAATAGTGGAAACATGATGAAAAAATAGTAAAGCATCAAAAGACATATGTATCTAAAGTTGATTTCTTCATATAAATAGATATTTACCCACTATTTTAAAATTTATGAGAGGAAACTCTGAAAAGTTTACAGAAATATGAAATTAAAACAGGTCAAATAGATCCAGGAAATCTACCTGATAAATCATGGTCATTTGAAAATAAACAAATAGGAAAAAATAGCATATCCTAATAAAAAAAGATTTATTTAGTACATTAAATAAGTGACATTGATTTGGTATTTAAAAACTTTTAAATGAAAATATTGTTCTGATGAAACCATGTTATATATCATGGAAATAATCAATAATTCAAATCTCATTGACTATTAGGTAAATATAGGGTTTTAATGTGTAAAGATAATATTTAAAAGTATGGTTGATAGTGTATAGATGATTCTAAAAGTTGTTTTGAAGAATAATATGTTATGTATGAAACATATGGTATCTGAAAAATGTAGGGACTCCAAACATACTTTTACTTAAAATATAATGTTACAAAATTAGTTATCATTTAAAAAATTGGGTTCCCGATCCTTACATTCACCTAAAATTTTGGGTTGTGAACAATGACCACATACTTCTTTGAAACTACAAGAATATGTATGAAAGAAAAAAAAAACAATTTTAAAGAAAAATTTATTTTAGAATAAAATAACTACTCCAATAAATATTATCTTCAAATCCTCATAAAAAAAATTATTTGTAACAAAAATTAGGATGTTTGTGAGTATCAAAATTAGTGATAAATTACAAATAAAAATTGGATCAACACATTCCCTACAATCTCCACTATTTTTTTATCACAAAAAACCTATAGTAAAAATAATCAAACATTTTATAGAAAAAATTTAATATAAAATTGCTATACATATTTATCATAATTTTTCCTAGAAAATAAAATATTCTTCCCCAAAATTTGTTAACAAATAAGATAAATACAGTTTTCCTTTATATTATACTTGTTTCTATAAACTTTTTTGATATAAAAATAATGTTTTAAATGGATTAATACCCATTTAACAATGTGTATTACTATTAGTGATCATTATGTTTATCCAAGGAGAATTGAATTCAACGAATTAATAAATTTAGATATAAACTTATATAAATTCATGAATATAGAATTAATATGAAAGAGGATAGAAAATTGTATTAAACATAAAATAGTTCAAATATATTTAAGACTCAAGGGTTTGGATAGACTATGGTGAAGGAATATTAAAAAAATCAGGTCTTTTAGAATTTTTAAGGGGAACAACATCACACTCAAGATTTTGAACATTTTTGTTCATTGAAACTAAAAAAAATAAAAGTAGATCTATTTTTAATTTAATATCTACACATAAATATCTACTTACACAGTGATAAATTTGACTAACTAAGAACTATTTTATCTCATCAAGATCTGATTTAGAGATATATTCATATATAGTATGTGTCAGTTGATCAACTGTATCCTTTTTAAATGCGTCAAAATGTTTTCTTGAGATTGACCTTTATTATATACATTGATACAATTATTTAAGGGATTAAAATTTATTTTATGAAATATATTATTTTTTCAATCCATAAATGTTTTATTGGATCATTTATGTTCTTTATACAGCCCCAACAATTATTTTTTAAATAGGTCAAAATTTGATTTCTTTTCCTTAGTAATGAAATGAAAATGATTTATACAAAATATATCATTATCATAAAATTAATTTTTCAGATTATTTGGAGAAGGTATTATATATTTAACCATTTTAGGAGATCAAAATTCTGGTTCTTCACAACCATGAATTTATATACCTTTTCTGGAATGATTCTCTTAGGAATATTCAACAAACATTACTGCCATCTCACTAATTTTTTTAAAGAATATAAAATAGGATTACCTTATTAAAAAAATCATTAATCTCATACTTATCATTGAATTCTCAATAACTATTATAAAAAAATATTATATTCCTTGAACTCTTGGGATTTTTTTCTGCAGTAGTTTTGAAAAAGAGGGTCATTCTATCTTCGTACTGATTTGTATAACTTCATCATATGTCATTTAATTTCACATTTAATGAAAGTTGAATATTTTAAAGTGTTTGAGACATAATAAAGATTAGTGTTCGAATGAATAAAAAGTAAGGGTTTTATTTTCATGGATATCAAGAATCATTGGCTTTTTATAAGCCAAAATTGTATTGTAATTATTTTTCTTATTATTATTGAAAAGATTTTTTTGGGAAAGAAACATTACCTAAGTAATATTTTAAGTAGTTTAAATAAACATGTAAAATTAATTTTCAAATATATTGATATTAAATATTATATGGTTCAAAAAATTAATGATTTTTTTGGGTTTTTATTGAATAGTCCTATCATCCCTATGCGTATTTTCATTATAATAATCAATATAGATTCCCCCATAATTAATGATTACTTAAAAATATACACATTAGAAGTAATGAAAACATGTAAATGATTATTCAGGGAATGAAAATATCTTTTAGAAGAATTAAAATATGAATCAAAGAATTATTGAAGTCATAACATATTTAGTCACATGTTAACATTTCAAAATTGACAAACCAATAAATTTAAAAAATATTCTCATTTGAGAAAAGACCAAAATATTTTTCCAATTTAGAAGATATAATAATATCTCAATTTATCACATAAAGTTAAAAAAAATGCTTACTTATAAAATAACATTAATTAAATTAACTCATGTTAATCCTAGAATAACAACAACTAAGCATGACGTTAAAAGGGTATTTCAAGAAATTAGTTTCACACATAAAATAATAGAGTAAATAAAATTATTTTAACTATATGAGAATAAGAATAATAAATTTTAGGGGAATTAAATATATGAAAAAAATTACCCCATATAAATAAATTAGTATATTACAATTAAAAAAAAAATTAAATATATCCTAGATTTTTATAATTATAGCTTTAAATATCTACCCATTTAGATAACGAACTAATTTCTATGTCGATCAATCATTGTTAATTAATTATGATTTTAATTAACCAAATATTTAAACATATTATTCAACAATGCACTAGTAATTAAACAATGGAGTTTATTGGTACAGATCTTAAAAATATCAAACACAAGTAACATTTTGTTCCCATATTATTTTGGGTCTAGTAGTGTTAGAAAAAAAGTATTGGGTAACCAATCCTGTTTACTTGGTATAGATAAATCATACATAGATTCAGTCAAAGATTTTTAATAATGAACATGTTTGACACTGAAAATTATCTGATTTATAAAATAACATTCAATAGAATAATTTACATTAATCCCATTGTGAAAAATTTTAGAATTATACATTATTTTAATTTTAGGTCTAAGAAAATTGTAATTTTATAATATTTTTAATTTTATCCATTACTACCAAACCCAATATTTCATTATAATTTTTTTATATTAATTTGATTTAAATAATTCTATTTTTAAATAATATTACTAGAAGCCTATTTTGATTAATCAAATTCATCTAATATTTCATTAATTTTACTTTCATGTAAAAACCATTAATTTTTTTAAGCATTCAATTTTAAATCTAAAATATTATTTTTCAAACATTATTTTTCAAGAAAAATAGGATTGTAAAATCACATAAATTTTCAACAATGTTTCTATTTAGAAATTAATTTATCTCGAATAAAAAATATTTATTATGTTCCTGATAAGAATGATTTTTAGAATTATAATTTTGTAATAGATAAGATTTTACTCATCAAAATGATCTATAAGACACAGTTTCAGATTTTAATTTGTATTCTCAACATTTGAATATATAATATATCTACCACTTGAATATTTAGGTCTCATATGACCTTTTTTATTTCATTTATATCATTTCCTAACTTATCTACATTATTCTTCAATTTATACTTTTTCCATTTATACAATAATCCAAACATTTTATCCAGATCTAATGGATCATCACTTGAACCTGAATGACTAGGATATGAAAATTAAATCATTAAAAAGTTTAGTGGGAAAATACAATTTTTATAGAAACCTGATTTTCATGTTTTTATGGTATCTCATCTTCATACATCCTTAAAGTCCAAATAAATACCTTTTTTGTAGATTGTTTTTTACAGGGTGGATTTTCATATTGTAGACGATATTCTTTTCTATTTGTAATTTAAAACTCATTTAACTTTTAATGCATGATTTAGATATGGAATTGGTTCTTCCAAGGCAGTAACACTTTTGACCATTTCACCCAATATCCCATTCATTGAAGTGATTTTCCTCATATTACAACCTAAATGAATAAAATTTTATTTTTTTATTATTATACATTAACTCCCTAACATGTACAGTTCCTTCATAGTTAACAATGATTATTTTTTAAATTTCATATAATGTAACACAATGAGATTCATGATTGAATTTCCCATCCTAATCCATAAACAATTGGATTCAATTATCTCTAATTTAGATCATAATTTTTTTCTTGAGTAGTACTCTATTGATTCATATATTATTGAGAATTTTTTTAAATCTTGAATACATTTAAATAAACCCTTATTCCAAGATTTTCCAAGTAAATAATATTTGTTCCATTACAATAACCATAATTATCACCATTGAAATATAGATCACATATCTTGTACGTACCTTCAATAAGACCATCCATTGAAATTTTCTTTTCATCCCGGTCACTAACTTATACGTATTAGATCCAAAGAAAATATATTTATGACTTTATGACAGTTGATACAAAATAATATTATTTTGTCAAAATAGTATAATTTTTAGGGATATTTTTTTTAAATATATCAAATGGATCCTCCATTAATAATGATTTTATGAATGGAATGGAAATTTAAAAAACACAAGATAGATTGAATTTGGTCATTTAAAGTAACATGAAAAACTAAAATATCATTCTTGAAAAAAGTGATTCTTTTAATCTATCTAAAAAATTATTCATTATCCAAAAATAAATAATTGAAATAACATGCCCTAGTGGAATTTTTTTTTTATGGTATTCAAATCCCCAAGTCTACACCACTAATGATCTCTCTATGAAGTTGTGGATTTTTACTAACATGTACTTTACATGGGACCTTCAAAACATAGTTCCGAGAATTGATAGATTAGAATAAGGCTTTTAAGAGGACTTTAACATTTTTTGACATGAGGGAAATATATATAGAGCTTAGTACAAAAAACATAAACTCTACTAATAAATATGTTCATGTAGTTTACCCATACTTTTTTTGGATAATGTGTTCGAATATTGTTTCAATTCCCAATTTTACAAACAATTGATAGATGAAATGATTATTAATAGAATACATCATCATAAAAAATAATCCACAATAATGAGAAGGCCTCCTTTTTATTCAAATAATAGTAGATAAAATACTTTGAAGATGATAAAAATTTATGTCTCTAAAGTTTACATCTGATAGTTTCATTGATGAGATATTGGATCATATTGACAATGTATACGATGAAGTATCATGACAATATAATGGAGAATGATCAAAATATGTATTTCTCTAATGTTTAGTTCTTTAGAGAACTAGATATTTTTTCACTATTCAATGTTTGAGAATAAGAGTCTCTTAGTATTTAAAAGGAATATTGATTTAATAAAAGTCAAATAGATCAATACAATCTTTTTCATAAATCAAAACCATTTGAATTTAAATTACCAATTTAAAACACAATATCTAAAATAAATAGGAACATTTTAGTTATTTGAATAAGGGAATTTTAAATGGTCTATAAATAGCATTCAATAATAATAGACCTTTTAAAAACCCCATTTTAGAAATCATAGAAATAATACCTAATTCAAATGTTATGGATGACCTGGCCAAACATAGGTTTGTAGTTTGTATAAATTATCTTAAAATGTATGGTTGATAATTTATAATTGATTTTAAAATTATAATTGATAAACCATATGTTAAGTAAAACAAATAGGATATCGAAAAAATGTATCGTTCAAAAACTGTATATTTACATCAAATATAGGTTTTAAAAGTAGTCACCTTTAAAAATGTGGGGTTCTTAATCCTTAAATTAAATTCCAATTATGGTTTTTGAATAGTGAATCTTGACAACATCTAAATTTACAGAATACATAATAAAAAAACATTAACTAAATTTATAAAAAATGTTATAAAAATCATTTATGTAAATATTACCAAAAATCCCCTTAATGAAATTTCATTAGTGACAAAAAAATTTGTGTTTGTGATCATCAAAATAAATGAGAAATTACTGAACTTTATGGATCAACAAACACCCAACAATGATGACACTATTTCCAGGAGATTTTTTGGGCATATGCTTTATTGTTGTGGTTCTATTTATGGTACCAAAATGATTGGTAAATCCATCATGAAATGGTGGTCTAAGAGGGGGATAATGTTCATATGATGCATATGACATGATGATAGGACCAAGATGGATAGTGAGTTTTGATAACCTTGTGTAGCCTAACCAAGGGATACAATGCGCTATGTAACCTCACCAATGAGGTGACTATTAGAATTGATGTTCTATGTTGTCTCACATGTGAGGTGGATAGGGAATGATAGTCTATGTGACGTGAAGCGATATATAACAAGAAGGCCGGATTGTATATGTGACCTAACCTGGTTTCTTTACTTTTGAAAAACTATTGAGTAGCCTTGGGGATATATCTAATATTAATGATGTTTTCCGGACCAATTTTTTGTCATTCCTACATTTAGCCAATGCTAGTACATCCGAGGTTCATAGTAGATTGATTAGTTCATAGACACTCATTATAATTTTTTTCTTTGGTGTGAATTTATTTATCAACATTAATTCCACACTTATGCATGATCGGTAATGTTAAGGATTAATTTCAGGTTTATATAAGGTTTTTATTACTCACACCCTTAATTTAAATCTTGATACACATAAAAAATTTATTTATAGAGATCTTGTAAAGGGTAAGGGGTATGGGGTAGGTGGTTGAGATAAAGAGTATAGAGTTGGGAATAATGTTAGTAAGTATTGTAGAGGATTCTATAGTTTTATTTTTTTGATAATTTTTCTACACACACTCTACAACCTGGTCTGTCATTCCATTCTATGATCCCATTTATTTTAATACCCCATTCTTCCATAGTACATTTCCCTTTGAATAATGCAATAGCTTGCATTGTACGCAACTTTGAGTTTCTAACACACCGCGACCAATCAAACAAGCCATTATGAATAGTAATACCCACTTTTTTAATTTTTTAATTTTTTTTCAAAATGCACTTCATTTTTGAATTCGGAATATCGAAATTAGCTTAGGGTGATATTTTGGTATTTTTTTGAAACCATTCAATTTTTTACGAATAGTGAAAAACACTGCATTATTGGTTAAAACCAACTGTTTATTTAATTAATTATTTATTTTATTTAAATATATTTTAGGTTAAAATTGATACAAATATAATCATACAAGTTCACTGTAATTTATTGGAGTCATTTTATAATATGTTTAGATATATAAAAATTTTATTGAACTTTTTACCGTATTTTACCCACCTCCTATGGACATTTGCAAATTTTGCATAAAACATAATTTTATCACTTTTGTGAGTTAAATTTCAAAAATCCAAGATACAAGGTTAATATAAATAAGTAAATTGTGGTTCAATAAGATGAAAATAATTTTTGGTGAATAATAACTTTTAACTTTTATTTACCATGATTAAAACTAAATAGGGTAATTAAGGATAAAAATGATATCATAATTACGCTAACACATATCCTAATTCTATTGGATAAGTACAGTTCGAATAAAAACAACCTTAGGAATAAAATATGACCCCCATTTTTCCACTTGGATTAGATGGGGACATTTATTATTATTTTATTTAAAGAAGAGTTAAAATAGTTAAATTCAATGTTTAATAACTAAATTTTTTTTAATATAGGGTTACACACAATATTAATTCAACTATAAATATTAATTAGAAAGCTAAAAATACTTAAAAAATAATGATGTTTTGTTTATAATTTTTCGGAATTAAAAATTTTATTTTATTTATGACACAATTATGATGAAGTAATTAACCTATTAATGAAATATTCAAATAATTGATATGGTAGAAATCCAAATAAATGTAAATTTAGACTTCTGATTAATTCCACTTATTTTATTGGTTAATATGTCATGTAAGGGTTGGTAAAAGAAATTTTATTCTAAGTGATAACTTTTTAATGGCTTTCAAAAAAATCAAATACTAAATACTATCAAAATTGACATAATTGAGTTTTTAAACCAAATACTATATTATTAATTGCTATAATATTCATAAAAATATAAGGGTAGGGAAAAAGACTTATATATGGTTATATATGTT
The DNA here is from genome assembly GCA_963277665.1 of Viscum album. Classification (NCBI taxonomy): domain Eukaryota; kingdom Viridiplantae; phylum Streptophyta; class Magnoliopsida; order Santalales; family Viscaceae; genus Viscum; species Viscum album. The sequence goes on from OY728147.1 coordinate 1,828,727,785, forward strand.
AATAATTAACCACTTGGGGTTCTCTTGGAAGTTTATAGTAAGTTTATTAACCATATAATATAAAACTACAAAGAGACATGGTAATTGTCAAACTATTTAACAAAGAGTTAAATCATATAATGTAAATATGGTGCCATAAACCTATCTAAAACCTATTGTTTGAGATTTTTTATACCCACACCCAACTAATCCTCTATGGAAATAATTTTTCAGTCATTAGAAACTGAAAATGATTTTATTATAAACTAATATTTCATGCTTTTCCTAAGGTGACCCTCACCTCTCTTATGAAAGGGAACTTCCCCTTCTCTGAAAATCACACCACCAAATCCATTTGTATCGAACAAATTCGGCCCAAATATCCTACCAAATATCCTCCCTTAATCCTAGAGTCCTTCTTTTGGTCATAAAGCAAAACAATAGATCCCTTTTGATCAAATCAAAAGGAAGAACCTGAAGAAGAGGTAAATATTTCATCACCTCTTTCAAGTTATTTCTTCTTCCACTTCCTCTTTCATTGTTGTTTCCATAACAAAATAAGAAATCCACTAACTTCTACATACTTTGATGTTTTTATAAATATGGTAAAACCATATTTCTTCATCAATCCATCTTATAAATTACAGAGTCACCATACGTGCATATGTACGGCTTACAATCTCTACGTCGTGGTGTAGTTAGTTATTCAAACACTTAATTATTTGGATGGGTATAATAATAAGTATAATTAATTAAAATAATAAATATAAATAGTTAATTATTTTGTAAATTTTATATACCATCCAATTACATATTATTTCACCATCAATATAATGATATTGTCGGTTGTGCGTACTTACAGATTACTAGCTCCACAAAGGCGATGAGATTCATTTCACCATTGTAACCATTCAAGAATAATTCTCATCTGATTGCTAAAACTAATTTTTATGAACATAATATCATTCTGTATATGAATCAAATACATCGTATCCATAAAAAACATGGCTTACATAACCAAGCATATAAAGGAAAACTAATTAGTTAACACCCAAAATGATGATAGTACTGAAATATTATTAACAAAGCAATATTAGAGGATCATATATGATATTATATTTATATATATAGATCTTGTATAATTTAATAATAATTATTTAACTATTATACAGGAGGTTAACGTACCCTCGACCAAGGAAAAGTATAATGGAAGGGTTAATTTCACAATCTCTTTATTATCTGAGGGTGTTTTTACGTAAGTATCTACTAGGACCTATTTATCATCCACATCCATGTTTTCTTTAAAATTTATTTCAAAACATTTTTAATATTTACTATACTAAGGGTTGAAGTCATTTATACATTAATTTGACCTTATATGTTTTGAAAGGAATATTTCTGTTGTTTTCCAAACACGGTACTTTATGACCATTTTGACCAAATTAAGGTAAGAATGATTTCATAACTTATACAGAGGGTGTGAATATTTTCCACCGTTAGAACATCATCGAAGCTTCCCTACAAGATTATAATAATATTTTCAAAATATTTGTTTTCTTCTATAATTATGTGAATCTTAAATGGTTTCAAAATATAAAGAGGTATTTCATTCAAATAGTTTTCATTTCATCTATGTCAACATCCTTTGATGGATTTTAATCTTGTTAGAAGTTGATTTATTTTGATAAAAATATTCCATAATATATTTATGGTATGGTGATTTTTTGACTATGGATGTGTTATTTTTATACCATTCATGGTTTATGGTTAAAGTATTTACATTTTTTATGTTAGTTTTAATACGAATGTTTATGTTATGTTTCAACCTTTCAATATGAGGAATGTATTGGACTTATTATGTGACGGGTGGAGCCCACCGTAGCTCCTCGATGAATCGATAGGTCACATGAGACAATTAGACATGGAATTTTCTAAGGCCTTTCCCAATTTAATATATTATTTTGGTCGAGGACTAAATCATTTTTAGAAGTCTTGGCCGAGGCCTTGACAAGATGTTTCAGAATGTCCGACATTATACATTCCCTCATTATGAAAATAATAATAATGGTTCATGTGGTTATTCGAATAGTAGAATACCCATGACTTGGTTTTATTATGGCCTTATTTACTCAACTGATATTATTGCCCTCAATTGTTCATGCTTATTATTTTTAAATGCATGTGTTTTTAATTATTCACTATGCCTAATGTTTATGTTATCATCCATAGTATTTCTTATCCTTACTGAGCATTTGAGCTCACCCCTGAATTATATTTCATTTTCCTAGGATACGAATAAGTTAGTTATGGGTGAGTTATAGGAATAATCTTGGAGACTTGGATGTTTCTATTTAAATAAATTAGGGTTTTATTTCTTTTCAAGATGTAATATTGAACTTATATATGTATATTGTTTCCAATAATACTAAACTGATCAGTCTTTCGAGACATGATTCCTTGTTTCATGCCAATGATATGTAATATAGCACCAACTCTGGGTAACGGGGGTCGGGGAAATACAGTTGGTATCTGAGGATGTTTAATGCAAACTACGGTAACTAGATTAAGAAAAACTCTGATTAGAGAATATTACCCTAAGATAGAATTTGAGGATTAATATAGAATATTTTAGATAAATTTTGGTACTGTAGAGATTTTGTGAGTTTTCTAGGAAATACATTCATGTCTAGATACGAGTAGGTAGAGGGGTCTTTGGAACATATGTACCTTGGGGTAAAACCCAGAAACACCACTTTGAGCTAGAATCGAATGAGAACTAGTGCATGACAACACAATTTTTTTCACTCTTGGTTACGACACTCCCAGGGGATATGCTTAGGATAATTATCATTTTATTTACAATTTATGTTAAGTGTTTTACAAGTTCATAATTATGTGTTGAGATTCATAAACTAATGTAATTTATGCCATTGTTTATAAATGGTGTCTTGTGTTAGGAATGGAAACTGTATCAATGCACATAATCCATGTACAAATTTCTTTCATACTCAAGAAAATTAATGTGGAGTTGGTGATTAAACTGGGGCTGATCTTCTTATCACCGTACCGGGGAAAGTCACATTGGTTATGAATAATAACCATACCCTTATAAAGCACCCTGATCCACAACATAGAGGATCAATGTTAGAATGCTTCATGAGGAAACAAACACCAACATTTAATGGGAGTAAAAATCTATTAGTAGCTGAGCAATAGATAAGTTCCTTAGAGAAAATATTTCATGCTCTGGGAGTTGTGAAGTGGAAAAATTAGTCATTATAGTTTATGACCTCATGGGAGATGCATATTAATGGTGTTCATTGTTTCAAAACAAAAAAGAAGATGAAGAAGTATCAAAAATGGAATAGAGGGAGTTTAATGATATTTTCTTAGAAAAATACTTTCCTCATGACCATCGAGCTGATATGGACAGACAATTTCTGAGTCCGAGAAAAAAAGAGGATGAGAATATCGATAAGTATGATAATAACATTACAAGTTTTGCAAGGCATGCTGATGATTATATACGTAACCCAAGAATTATGATTAATCCTTTCTTTGATGGGCTAAAACCATTTCTCCTTTGAGAATTACTCTCTCAATCCTTCTCATTATATGAACATATTGTTTAATGTGCTATCAAGATATAAAAGGAATTCTCTATGTCTTACAACATTAAGAGAAGAAGAGATCTAATGAACACTCTGGGAAAGGAAATAAGGATATAGGGAAGAGGGGAAGAGTTGAATTTCCACCCTATTATAATTGTTGAAGGAAGCACCCTGGGGAATGCCTTAAAGGAAAATGAGTATGCTACAAATTAGGACAAAAGGCCAAATTTCTAGTGATTTTAATGGGAAGAAAGAAGCTACCAATGTTTAATGATACAATTTCAGAGAGATGTGACATTATGCAAATGAATGTCCTAAGTGTCAGGGAAACTTACCTTAGAAAATGCCAAGGGATCATAGCCAAGATTATGTAATCACTACTGCAGAGGTTGAAGTTCTGAAAGACGTGGTGGCAAGTAATTTAATGGTTTCCTCATGTTTAGAAAAATATTTATTTGATTCTGGATCATCGAATTGTTTTATATATTTCTAGTTTGTGATGAAAATTAGATACATCCAATTTGATTTTACGAGGGAGTTTTCAGTCAAAAATATTAAGGGAAGTATCATTGAAACAATGTTTTGTGAGTCAGTCCCCAATAGGGCATATAAAAGATATTTATCTGATGATCTAATCATCATAACCATGATTGAATTTGATATAATCCTTGGTATGGATTGGATTTTGTACCATGATGTAAAAATTTATTGTAAAAATAAGGTGGTTACAATTCTCGATAATGATAATAAGTTCCTTATATTTAGATAAGAAATGTCACTATCTAATTCTTATCTAGATCCAACCCAAGGAGATCTATTGAATTCAATTATTGGGGAGGATGAGAATGAAATAATTATGGGTGAGGAAAAGAATGTTCAAATGGATGACATACCTATTGAGCAAGAATATGTTGATGTGTTTCCAAAGGATTTACCTGGACATCTGCCAGAATGAGTAATTGAGTTTTCCATTGATTTAATTTTTGGTTCAAGGCCATTATCAAAGACCCCTTATAGAATTTCCACTATAGAATTAGTAGAACTAAAGAAACAACTAGAGGAATTGATTAATAATGGATTTATTCAGCCTAGTGTCTCTCAATGGGGATCCATTGTACTTTTTGTTAAGAAGAATGATGGATCTATAAGGTTGTGCATTGACTACAGGGAGATCAATTCTATAACAATAAAGAACAAGTATCCCATATATCCCATTGATTATTTATTAAACGAAATTTGTGGAGCTCAATATTTTTCAAAGATTAACCTTCGATCAGGATATCATCAGTTGTGTGGGAATAAGGAATTCATTCTGAAAACAACATTTCAAAACAGGTTTGGGCATTACGAGTTTACAATAATGAATTTTGGATTGACTAATGCACCATCTGTCTTCCTAGATCTAATTAATAGAGTATTCAATGAATACCTTGATGACTTTGTAGTGGTATTTATTGATGATATCTTGGAATAATCTAAAAGATATAATGATAATGAAAATCAATTGCACATTATTCTGAAGACTCTTAGAAGAAATGAATTATATGGGAAGTATAGAAAGTCTGAATTCTATATTCAAGAGATTTTTTTCTTGTCCATATTGTCTCTAAGGATGAAATATCTATTGAACCTTCAAAGGCCAAGGCAGTCTATGAATGGCCAGCACTGAGAAGTATAACTATGGTACATAATTTTATTGGATTAGAAGGTTATTGTCGATGTTTCATCTAGAATTTTTCCCGGTTGGCTAACCCATTAAACAAGCTCACACTTAAAGGGGTTAAATTTGTTTAGACAAAAGAGTGTGAGGAATGTTTTGAAAAACTGAATATAAGATTAGTTAGTGCTTCTATATTGACTCTACCATCATGGAATGATGGGTTTGTTATTTATAGTGAGGTTTCAAAGAAAGGAATTGGTTGTGTACTTGGTCATAATGATAGAGTTATTTCCTATACATCACAACAACTAAAAATTAATCAAAAAAACAATCCTACTCATGATATTAAGTTAGCTGCTGTAATATTTTCTCTGATAATATTGAGACACTGTCTCTATGGTGAAAAATATGCCATTTATACTGATCACAAGAGTTTGAATTATATTTTCTAATAGAAATAACAAAACATGAGGCAAAGACGATGGCTTAGACTAATCAAGGATTATGATTTCACTATACAATACCACCTGAGGAAGGAGAACAAGGTGTAAGATGCTTTGAGTAGAAAGGATCATGTTGTTTTGAACAAGATGATAGATGAAAGGGATCAAATTTTCATGGATCTAGTGAAGATATATATGGGAATAACAATGGAAGGTGAAACATCAATACTTTTTCAAATGGTTTCCAAACCATCTTTACTAGAAAGGATAAATAGATCTTAGACTGGTGATGAGGAGTTTCAAAAGAGGATTAAATCTGTAAATGATGGGATATTGAGTGACTTTGTATTTGAAGATTTTTTTTTAAAATTTGATAAGATACTTTGTGTTACTAATATACCTGATCTAAAAAGGTAATAGTTGGATGATTCTCATTGCTCCAATTTCTCTATACACCTGGGGATCACCAAGATGTATAGAGATTTTAAGGAACATTTTTGGTGGGAAAACATGAAGTGGGAGATTGATGATTTTGTGTCAAGATGTATGGTTTGTCAACAAGTTAAAGCTGGAAGGCAACAGCCCGGAAGAGTCTTGCAACCTCTTCTCATACCTAATTGGAAATGGGATGGTATTACAATGGACTTTGTCATGGGGCTACCAAATACTCCTAGAAGGAATGATGTAATATGGATCATTGTTGATAGTCTTAACTAGTAAGCACATTTTCATGCTATAAGAGATGATTTATCACTTGAACGTATAACAAGGTTGTATATTAATGAAGTTATAAGACTTCATGGAGAACCCCTATCAATTATTTATAACCATGATCCCCATTTTATATCAAGATTCTGGAAAAGTCTTTAGAAATCCCTGGATACTGAACTTCATTTGACCACTGCCCACCACCCTCAAACTAATGGACAATCAGAATGGACTACTCAAACCTTAAAAGACATGTTGATATCTTGATCACTTGACATTCAAGGTATATGGGATAAATATTTACCTCTAGTAGAATTTTCTAATAAACATATCTACCATTCAAGTATTCTAGTGGAACCATAAGAAGGGTTATATGGAAAGAGATGTCATACACTAACTTGTTGGGATGATGTTGGTGAAAGAAAACTCATAGGCTTAGAAATTATTGAGGAATCAATGTAAAAATTTAAGATTATCCAAACCCACATCAAAGCTTCCCAAAGTAGGAAAAAGAGCTATACTGATAATCGAATGAAGGATTTGGAATTTCAAGAAGGAGACAATGTTTTCTTGAAGGTATATCCATGGAAGGGTGTTATACGTTTCGGTAAGAAGGGTAAATTGAGTCCCATGTACATTAGAGCTTTTGAAATTCTAGAAAGAATTCTTGTTGTAGCTTAACGTTTGGAAATGCCTCTAATTCTCTCCAAAGATCATGATGTGTTCTACATATCATTATTGTGAAAATACATTCCTAACCCAATACATGCACTCACCTATGAGGAAATTGAATAGGACCAGCTCTGTCTTATTGTGAAGATCCTACCAAAATTATTGATACGAGGGAATAAGTGCTGAGAAACTGGACAACTCATTTGGTAAAAGTTCTATGGAGAAACTATATGATGGAAGATGCAATGTTCGAACCAGAGGAACATATGATGAAGAAACACCTGAATCTTTTTTTTTTGCGTTAATATTCTATAAATTTAGAGCATGAAATTATTTGAAGGAGGGAAGAATGTAACACCCCAACTTCTAGGGTACGTTTACCTTTGAATAATGAAATAGCTTTCATTATACGCAACATTGAGGTTCTAAAACACCGCGACCAATCAAACTAGCCATTATGAATAGTAATACTAGATTTTTGAAATTTTATAAATTTTATTTTGCAAAATGGACTTCATTTTTGAATATAGAGTATCGAAATTATCTTAGGGTTATTTTTTGGTATTTTTTTGAAAACATTCAATTTTTGATGAATAGTAAAAAACAATTTATTATTGGTTAAAACGGAATTTTTATCTAAATAAATATTTATTTTATTTAAATTAATTTTGGGTCTAAATATATACATAATACCTATATAAGTTCAATTTAATTAATTGGAGTCATTTTATAATAAGTTTATATGTAAACAAATTTTATTGATCTTTTTACCATCTTTTACCCATCTCTTAGGAGCATTTGAAAATTTGATTAAAACATAATTTTACATCTTCTGTTAGTTGAATTCCAAAAATCTGAGATACACGGTTAATATCAATATGTAAAATTTTGTTTAATAAGATGAAAATAATATTTGGTGCATATTAACTTTTTACTTTTACTTACAACAGTTAAAGTAAATAGGGTAATCAAGGGTAAACTTGATATCATAATTATCGAAACACATGCTCTAATTATGTTGGATAAGTATAATTCTTCCAAAAACATCCTTAGTAATAAAATATGACCCCCTTTGGTCTACTTGGATTAGATTAGGACATTTATTATTATTATATTTAAAGAAGAGTTAAAAGAGTTAAATTCAAATTTCATAACTAAATCATTTTTAATATAGTGTTACACACAATATAAATTCGACTACATATATTCATTGAAAATATAAATAGATTTAAAAAATAATAGTATTTTATTTATAATTTTTAGACATTAAATAATTTAATTTATTTATGACACAATGTTGAGGCAATAGTTACCTTATTAATAAAATATTAAAATAATTTATATTATAAATATCAAAATAAATTTAAATTGAGACTTATGATAAATTAAAATAATTTTCTAGGTCAATGTGACATGTTAGGGTTGGTTAAATAACTTTTATTCGAGGTGATAATGTTTTAATAAATTTCAAAAAAATCAAATACTAAATAGTGTCAAAATTGACATAATTGAGTTTTTAAAACAAATACTATATTATTAATTGAAATAAAATTCATAAAAATCTATGGTTCAGAAAAAAAGCATAGATAAGGTTATATATATTAATAATGAACCACTTGGGGTTCTCTTGGTAGTTTATAGTAAGGTTATTAACCATATATAATAAAAATACAAAGAGACATGGTAAATGTCAAACTATTTAATGACGAGTTAAATCTAAAAGATAATGCTAATATGGTGACATAAACCTCTCTTAAATCTATTATTTGAGAGGTTTGATAAAAATACCCACCTTATCATCAAAATGAATCATTTTTAAGCCATTAGAAACCGAAAATTATTTTATTATAAAATATTATTCCAAGATTTTCCTAAAGGGACCCTCACATCTCTTATAAAAGGGCACTTACCAATCTCTCAAAATCACACCTCCAAATCCTTTTGGCTCGGCCAACATCTACCCAAATATATTAAATACTTTCTTCTCTTCATCCTATAGGCCTTAATTTGGTCATAATTCTATCTTAAGGATCCCTTTTTATCAAATCAAAAGGAAGATCTCGAAGAAGAGGTAAATATTTCATCACCTCTTTCAAGTTCTTTTCTCCATCCACTTCCTCGTTATTTGTTATTTCCATACAAAAATAATTAATTCACAACATTGTCATACTATGATGTTATTATAAATATGGTACAACCGTATTCATTATTCTATCCTTCTTATTAATGAAAAATTCACCATACGTGTGTACGTACGGCTTACTGTCTTCACGTAGTGGTGTAGTTTGTTATTCAGACACTTCATTATTTGTATGGGTATAATAATGAGTATAAATAATGTAAATAATAAATATAACATGTTAATTATTCTTTATATATGATATACAATCCAATTTCATATGATTCTACCATGAATATAATGATATTGACGATCGTGCGTATGTACAAATTACCGTCTGCACAAACGCGATGAGATTCATCTCCCCATCATAACCGTTCTAGAATAATTTCCATTTTATGACTAAAAATAATGTTTATGAACAAAATACCATTTTTTATATGAATCAAATACATTCTATCCATAAAAAACATGGCTTATGTAACCAGGTATATAAAGGAAAACGAATCAGTTAACACCCGTAACAATGTTACTACTAAAATATTATTAACAAAGCAATACGAGAGGATCATATATGATATAATATTTATGTATATAGTTCTTGTATAATTTAATAACAATGATTTAACTATTATACAAGAGGTTAACGTACCCTCAACCAAGGAAACTTACAAGGTAAAAGTTAATTTCACAATCTCTTTATTATCTGAGGTTGTTTCTACGTAAGTATCTACTAGGACCTCTTTATCATCCACATCCATGTTTTCTTAAAAATGTATTTCAAAACATTTTTATTATTTACAACAATATGGGTTAATGTCATTTATACCCTTATTTTACCTTATATGTTTTTAAAGTAATCTTTCCGTCATTTTCCAAACAAGGTACTTTAGAACCATTTCGACATAATTAAGGTAAGAATGTTTTTTTAACTTATACAGTGGGTGCAGCTATTTTCTACCATTATAAAAACATTGAAGCTTCCCTTACATCATTATAAAATTATTTTCAAAATAAATTTTTTCTTTTATAATTATGTGATTCCTAAATGGTTTCAAAATAGAAAGTGGTATTTCTTTCAAATAGTTTTCATTTCATCTATGTCAACATCCATTAATTGAATTTAAACTTATTTAAATTGATTTATTATGATAAATATCATCTATATTTAATTTAAGTTTTGGTAATATATTTACCTATGGTTGTGTTATATTTATACCATTCATGATTTATGGTTAAAGTTTGGACATTTCTTATGCTAGTTTTAATAAGATTGTTTATGTTATGTTTCAACCTTTTCATATGAGGAATTTATTGTACTTATAATGTGATTGGTGGAGCCTGCTATAGCTCCTCGATGCATTGGTAGGTCTAATGAGACAATTAGACGTGTTATTAGTCCAGGCCTTTTCCAATTTGATATATGGTTTATGCTGAGGCCAAAATCATTTTTAGACATCTTGGTCGAGGCCTTGACAAGATGTTTTTGAATTTATACAATTATACATTCCCTATTATGAAAATAATAATGATGGTTCATGTGGTTATTCAACTCGTAGAATACCCATGACTATGTTTTATTATGGACTTATTTACTCATCTCATATTCCTTCCATAAAGTGTTCATGTTTATTATTTGTAAAGTCAGGTGTTTTTAATTATTCCTAATGCCTAATGTTTATGTTATCATCCTCTTTATTTCTTACCCTTACCGAGCATTTGAACGCACCCATTTCTTATGTTTCATTTTCCCAGGATATGACGAAGTTAGTTATTAGTGACTTGCTATCACAATCTAGGAGGATAGAAAGTTTTTAATGGAATTTAGTGTTGTATTTCTTTTAAAGTAGTAATGTTGAACATATTCATGTATCTTGTTTCCAATAATACTAAACTGATCAGTCTTTCAGGACATGATTTCTTGTATCATGCCAATGTTATGTAATAAAGCACAGACTATGGGTAACTGGGGTCGGGGCGTTACAGTTATTTATTATTGTATGATGTGTTCTATCTAATAATACATTTAACTTTTTTAAGTATGTTAAACTAAATTTAAATATTAGATTTATATTTTATGGATATAATCGTATACTGATGGAATAGATTCTCTACTAATAGAATTCAAAAAATCACTATCAGTTGGGAGACTATTTCATAGAGGGAGGCGAGAAAGTAAGAATTTTGTGCATTGGTTCAGCACTAGTTGTTTAGGTCATAGTTTTATAAAATGGAATCAAAACACTATTCTATTATTTTCTTTTTTACTAACAAAATATATGATAGATAAGATATAAGTTATGTGGGAGTTAGGAATGAGGGTCTTCATAATCCTTGGAAACTCAAGTGTAACAGAACTTCAAGTTATTATTGATGAGGTAACATTTACTATTTTATGATATTTTTGGTGTTTTCATGAATCATGACTACAAATGTAGGATCGAATTCCGTATATATAGTAGTTTTAATGATTTATATTTGTTCATAAATTCAATGCCTTTATTTATTCTATCTATTCGGGATATACATATACTTTTTGTGTGATATATCTATTATTCCTTGTTTATATAATATATCTATGTGAAATTATTTTATAGAACCCAATAATGAAATAATGTTTATATGTATATGATTTTAACCATTAGGTAGGGATGGAAAACCATGGTATGTGTATGGAGTGACCAACCTTAGCTTATTGGTATACTCCAACTAGAATGCATGGGTGCTCCTATAGACTAATTTGGATCTATCTTAATATATTTAAAAGTTTTACTTGTTCAATTACCATTTAAGAAAAAATCACATTAATGTATCATTATGTGACAACTTTTAGAATGGAATTAAAGACTCTGATAAGGGAGGTTATTCCTCTCTATGACCATACATGTGGAGGAATATAGTTCAGTATGTGCAATATCCCATGTATTTCATTGAGGTACATATCATTTTATTTTTGGTTAAAAAGTTTGCCAATTTATTTTTTTTGCAGAAACAATAAAGTTGGGACCGTGGTTTGGTTGTACTATTGTAGGAAAGGAGGATGTAATAGGTATTACAGATGGTTGCGGACCAAATTGATGTCGTGTATTTGAAATACATGGTGGGAAATCAATATGACATGTGTATTTGTATAGAAAAAACATTTCATGTTGATTAAAGAGTTTTAGATTGGGAGAAACCCTGAGCTTTAAAAGTTGGGTAAAGAATTTAGGTTCCATGAAAATCATCAAGCTTAGTTTTTAAATTATTAATAAGGGCCTCATTTTGATATATTCCCTAACCTCTCATTCATAGAATAGGAACCTCTGAATACCACTCAATACAAGAGCTAGGATTTGGTGTTGTTTCTAAATTTGGACTCCATTTCTCCCAATATATATCTCTTTGGATCCACATTAGTGAGTTCTATATTCTCTTTGATCCATTCTGTCTTTCTATTCTTCTAAGAGTAGTTATTTTGGTTACTCTCTTAAGAAATATTTTCTATGAATTTCTGGGTTTCTCTATTTTCTATTGATATGAACGAAATCATAAGTTGGTATTGGATGAGTGATCTACTGTTTGTGTACAATAGTTATTCAATACCATTCCCTAAAGTTTTTTTTATGCCCTATTTTAGTTTTGGGTAACATTGAAAATTCTAGAGATTCCCCTAAAATTAATTGAACATATTCAAAAATCTGTTTGGTATTTTTTAGGTTTCCCACAAGCACATTTGTTATTGTTGGAGGTGGATAGCCCCAAACCAGGCCACCCATGTGGTGCACCTTTGTATCTTTTCAATTTTATACCACCCATAAAGTTTCATGTGGAATCACTGCATATTTTGGGATCCTTAATTAATTAAATGAGAATATTATGAATGATTAGAAGAAGGTTATGCCTCTTACCATGATGTTACATTATGTGAAATTTTTTAATTGGTTAAATTGAAATTGATAAATGAGTTAGATGAACTCATGTAATGTGATTGGTCGTGAAATGATGAATGAATGTATTGGTGAATTGATTATTATTGTGGATTACTTAGATGAGATCCTTGAATATGGATTCTATATGATGAAATGGTATTTTACACTCAATTAGTCTTGATTATGGTAGAATATTTCTTGGACCTATTTACTACTTGGATCTTTAGTCCATAGGATAACACATGCCTTTCTACTCCAAGGATTTGGATTCGTTGGACTTGCATTGGACATGATTTATTGACATGTTTCTTAGAATCACCCCTTTTTGTTACCAAATTTCCATAAATATTCACCTAAGAGTCGATAAGGATTCCTTGGTCTTCTATACTTTTGATGTATCCCTTCATGATCCTTCACTAGTTTACACTTCATAAACATTATGGATGACATACACCATGTTAAATGGCATGACCATTGTTTATGTTATATTATTGATTACTTGGTGAGGCCATTATTGATTTTTCATATGATTATAGATATCCCTGGTATGAATATTAGATTTTAGTTGTGGTATGAGAAAGATACATTTTATTTCTTCTTTATAGGTTCCCTTGTCTAATGGAGCTTGACAATTATATATAGGGATTCATGTTTGGTTGGACAGGATCACATTTTCATATTGGACACTTTACATTATTTATTATTATTCATGTTACATATTTCTCCCAAATTTTGTTTATATTACATAAACTGGATAGGTTATAGAAATCATTAGTGGTGGCCTACTGCGTGTTATCCCACACACTATTTTGGAAGAAATTGGGTACCTCGATAGAATTTATAGATGTATTTAGGGACTGTGGAAATCATTCGTTGTATAATGAATTTTGTTATCACTAATTAAGAGAAGGAGAGAATAGGGTCATGATATGATCGTGATGCTGGATGGTACAATTGAGTATATTACCCAATGGCTTGAGGAACTATTTAGTTTCACCCATATTAGAACATTAAAAAGTCTTATAAAATGATTTTATTTATTTTCTATATTTTCTATTTTGAGACAATATAAAATTGATTACTAACGATATTGAATTCCTTAAATATCTTTTCCTTTGAATTGAGGACCTAGGTATTGGAAAAATCCACATTTCCTAGAATGGAATATGTTCTTACATATTTTTCCCATTACATTTTATTTGATTCCTCCATTAAGTGACACACATAATGATTGATTTTTATTATGCTTCTATATTTTAATAATTCTTATGATTATATGGGGAAATTTCATCTCATCCATCATTTCACAGACCTACTAGAATTCATATTATATCCATTATGACCTGAAATATAACATGTGTTTCTTAACTAGATGACATTATGATGTGTGAATTAAATGATATATCAATTTTTTATAAATTTATTGTCTAGTGAATAGAGAAAAATGATTTTTACATAATTTTTGTCCCATGAATTAAAAATTTCCTTCCTACATATGCTACAACAGATAACCTAATTAGTTAGTTATGGAATGTTAATTCATGGACCATTGGGAACATGGATAGTAATGTATTGCAATCTTGATTAATATAAAACCACATTCTAATACATGATGTTAATTATCCCTTATGTATCAAAAAATGGTGCCTGATTTGGTTAAATGTTTTATTGGAATTATAAATAAATATGAATTTAAATGATATTGAAATTCTGAAATTAGAAAACCTAACCCTCACCTAACTTTAGAGTGGGTAGTGACATTGGTGCTATTTTTTGTTGTACCATTTACCCGATCTTGGTTTTAGGAGTAGACGGAGTGGTGTGGCTTATTTTAGGAATGATTTGACCATTATTATGCTTCTAAAAATGATCTTATCACTATAGTTCTTTTCAGATGTTTGTTCTTATAATTTTAGGGACATGCCACCATGATGACCTCCATTCATGTGCTAGGAGAGTCGAGGCGACCATGCTCCAGAGGTAATGGGCTATGGGTTACCAATGGATCCACCTTTAATGATAGATGAAGAAACAATTTTAGTACTAGATATTGGTGATAAGGAATAGTTCTATAAGTGTTTCATACACCTTATGAAAACTAATTAGGGATCACCACAACCTACCTCATATATGGATGATCTTGTGTGTGAGTTACAGTAGCAGTATCCTCCCACTTTTCTAGTGGATGGAAGTCCACATACTACTGATATATTGTTATATAATACCATTCCTTTCATAGAGAATCTTGAGAGACCATTGTATAGGAGAGTGAAGCCCACAATATATATTCTTTGGTGAGAAGCTATATTCTAGAGGGATATTTTGGACGATTCTAATATGCTAAAATATATTGTTTGGAGGGATTATGAATCAAGTTTTTATGACAAATTTTTTCTTAATACCAAGAGAGATAAATGTTAATGTGAGTTTATGTGCCTAAATGAGGATGAGATGACTATTACGGAATACTCAACATGTTTTAATGTTCTTTAGTGATTTGTAGAAATTTATATTCTTAATTATCTATCGAGGGATATATGATTCGAGAAGGGTCACTACTATAGTATTCAATCACATGTCAAAGTATTTTGGTAGAATACTGTTACTAAGACAAAGTTATTTTAACCTCTCAACCAAGTGGTTTAGTGGAAACTAGTATGATGATTTTTAAGACATCTCATGAGGGATGTGCCATCCAAGATTTTAGTGCTAGATGTTATATATTCATTCATCAGTGTGGGAGGTAGGGTTATATGATGAATTAGTGTGATCAATATCCATTCAAGTGCAGATATTATAGAAGGATAGGCCCTCTGCAATATTTCATCTTGACCTTAAATACAACAGTTATTATAAGGGGATCATCTCTAACTATAGGTTTAAGATTCGGATTCACAGCTCTACGGTAGACTAGGATCTAGATTCATTCTTGTATATTTGGTTTTAGTGTTTGTCATCGCCGATGTAACCAAGAACTAATTGTATCTAGATAGAAGAGTGTGTCTACTTCAAGCAATGCGGTTGTTTCATAGGGTGATATTTAGGATAGATATATTATGTACACCCTAAACCAATGGAGTAGAGTGTTAGGCCTTCTATGGAAGTAGGTACGATCATAATATCACCTACTCTAGTATCTTATTTTTTCAATATAATTCATTCCTATAGATTTATATATGTAAATTTATTAGAGATACTAGGGATCATTATTTATTTTTATGAGGGAATCATGACACTTGAATCTCAACTAGGAAGAATATAAAAGAGTGTGTAATAGTGCAAGCAGTTACCCCTTGATATTGGTGTTTTTCACTTAGTGTGGAATATTTTTTTATCAATATGATAGGACTTGATGTCAAACATAGGATACACTAGTTGGTTTCATAATGAGACCATTATGATTTCAATCACATTATAGTGACCTTAAAATCACCATAGAGAGGATTTTTTATTCACAATGATTAATGAGATGTCTAGGTGAGTTGAGATATACACACACATTTTTGGGCTTGATGGGAAGACAAATAATATAACATGTATGAATCTAGATGATAAATTAATGGGTACATATGAATATCCTCCAATATTTCATCATTGAAGGTATGTTTTCCTAGATGACATTTCTATATTACCACCTAAGAGAGAGGAGGGGTTATATATCATGTTAGTGACAGAAGCTGCAATGATATCCATTCCTCCATACATAATAGATATTATGGAGTTTTAGGAGGTGAAGAGGTTGCAATTGAATTTGAAAGTAAAGGAATTTATAAGAACTAGTATATATTGGTTGGGTTTACTGGTCCTTTTTTTGAAAAAGTCACAATGAACCATAATGAAATACAACGATCATAAAAAATTGAACTAGTTGATGGTTATGAACCAGTATCCCGTGCCGTTGATAGAATATCTCTTTGAACATCTCTAAGAAGATTGGGTTTTATCGATGATTTTATGAGTTCATGTTATCCCCCATGCACATGTTTTTCCTACCAACATACCTTGAATTGATTTTCATAGTATATATGGTCAATATGAGTATATGGTTATGAATTTTGGAATCACAAATGTCAAATCAGTTTTCATGGATCTAATAAATTGAGTCTTCCATGCTTTTTTAGATTCGTTTTTGGTGGAATCCATAGAAAATATCTTGGTGTATTATCATAATTGACATAAACATGAATAAAATATTGATATCATTTTAGAAACACGATGTGAGAATCAAATATATACTACGGTCAAAATTTTCAATTTATGGATAGAAAATATTAAATTCTTTGGGTATATTATCTCATATATTGGAGTATTAGTAGACCAAGTGAAGGTGGGAGCAACAACTTCCTATCAGAATCCAAATAATACATTTTATATATGGAGTTTCATAAAGATAGATTAAAATTACACGAGTTTAATACATGATTTATCAGGGTTAGTTGGACCTCTAATGGGCTTAAATATGATGTTTGGGAATATTTTTAGGGATATATATCTGTGAGAAAACCATTAAATAGAGGAATAAGAGACTGAAATCAGTGATGGTCTTGATTTCTAAAGATATGGGTAGAAGGGACACTATGTATTGTGACACATTAGGTATCAAACTAGGATAAGTTCTCATATGAGAGGATGAGTCTGGGCATATGGGTCCCGGTAATTGAGGAAACATGAGATGAACATCCCAATACATGATATCATGTTATCCGATGGGGTTTAGACCAAAAATTGATTGATGGATTATATAATAGGGGATTATTTTGTTGAACACTTAACCACAATAGCATCAACTATATATTTAAATAATTTTATTTAAATTTGATGTTGTGATGATGGGTGGAATACTTATTATCTTTTTTACATTGAGATTTCTTACATTCGAAAAAATGGAAACAAATTCATCGATTCACTGAGCCTAAGGACTCAGATACCAAAATTTTAGGGGGAAAATAATGAGTGGAAAATAATGGTTTTATTTTTATAGATTCACTTGCAATATAAAGCTGAAAATTGATTGTATTTTCTCTCATCCCTGGTAGTGATGTCACCTCTTTAGATTGAATGAAAATTTTGCAGTTTTTATATTCAGAGGGCCTTGTCCTATGGGATAGTGTGGTAGGTGAGGAATCCCCCAGTAGTTATAAAGTTAGTGGGGATGAAATTTTTTGTATTCATGTAAATGTTTGGGTTCCAAAAGACATACTTGAGTTTCAGGAGTAATATTGGAAAGTAGTTCCTAGATTGAACTTGATGTATTGAGATTTACATCACTAGTATTGTTGTCGCGGTATGAAAAAGGGGTAGCTGGTTTTTTCATGAGGTGTTCCACCTATCAGTAAGTGAAGGAGGAACATTAATGAACATCCGTACTTATATATAGATACCTATTATAGAGAGGAAATGGGGTGATGTTGCAATGGATTTCATGACTAAGATTTTAAGGTCACCTTGATTTAATGATGATGTATGGGTTGTTTTAGAAATTCTCATGATGGTTTACCATTTCTAACCTATCAGGGATACCTTCTCAGTCGATGAACTTATTAGACTATATATCCCTGAGATTGTGCATCTTTATTTTGTTCCTCAGACCATGATATCACATTTTTATAACCTATTTAAATCATCAATCTAGAATGTATTAGAGAGATATTTGTGTACACAAATTATTTTGATCATGAAATTCAATACTCAGGATGTTTTCAAATCATAGCACATCACTCAGGTTTTTAAGGACATTATTTGAGCATGAATCCTTGATTTTGGGGTCTCTTGGGAGAGTTATATACACCTGGATGAGTACAACTACAAAAATATTTATAATGCGATGATACATATGGAACCTTATGAGGCTTTGTATAGTAGGATAGAAAAAACACCTCTATGGCGGTTATAGGGATGAGAGGCAATGTTGTTGAGACCACATCTCATGTAAGAGACTTGAGAGCTGATCCAGTTGATTATAAAGAATATGACTACTACAATGTATATAATGAAATGTTGTACTGATCTTTCTTGATGACCTTTGGAGTTCTAGGTCATACATTGCATCTTTTTATATATCTCACTAAGGCTATGACATATAATAATTAGGATACAAGGTATGGTTTTACTATGATATGTTTGGTCGTTCGAGATTATAGAGGGAGTTGAACTGGTAGAATGTCGTTGGCAGTTTCGTAAAAGTTACCAATCCGTAAACAACAAATTTTTGGTGTCTTGAATATTTTTTTTCATTCCAAACTATCTCATAATTTATAACCATATAATGTTGAGATCTAGTTAGATTAATCCTTTTAGGAGAATATTATTCATGTATTTAACATGAGTATGAAGGCCCTTTAGGATGGTCAGTTACTCTAGTACGGATATTGTAGTAGCATGGAAATGTAAAAAATGTGACTTTATATTAAAAGGCTAACATGCATGATCATTGGATGAAGTTATTACCAAACAATTCTTGACCACCCATGGGAGGGAAAATCATAGAATAATATAATTAATTTGGTGGGTGGGATTGCAAGATATTATGTTTTTCATTTAGTTATTGATATTTATATTTCCAGTTAAACTCATGGTTATGTTCTCTTTTTCAATTATACCTTACAGAGAATCATGATGGATAGTGGGGTTGTTGTTGTAATGGAAGAGTTAGGATGTCTGAAGGTTGGCTATAAGACGACTACACAGTGGGTATTTGGAATACCCAACATTTACCCCACACAAGGTGTGTATTGGTCTGTCCAAAAAAATTCATGACATGTAAATGGTCTTTCCTAGGGGGAGACACTAATATTTATATAACTTGTATATCATTTATACACCATGTAATTGAATGAGTTTAGGTTCTTAAATAAGAGGAATTTCCACGTTATGATGGATGCCCTCACCTCTCACACATAGTAGATCCTCTTATAAATCCAACTCAAGAATAAATATTAGATTTAGTTTCACTTCACGATCTAGACAATATTTCATCCATTTTAGGTCTCTTTGGATCTATGCTAGTGATTTCATTAATTTTATGTCACATTTATCTATTTCTATTTTCCTTGATGAAGTTTTTTTTGTGAAATATTTTATGCCTCATCTTTAAGGTGTTCATCTGTTTCTACTATTTCTTCCAATCGGGATTGAATCAAAGGTCGATATGGGATGTGTGTTCTTTATGTGCATATATAAATTGTTCTATACCTTTCCATAAATATTTGGAATTTTATATTCCATGTTTTAGTTTTGTGGAACTTCATACTTTCCAGTGATTCCCAAAAAATTAATTGAATATCTTGAGTACATTTTTTAGGACCCATTATGGGTTTTTACTAGTATATTTGTGATTGTTTGTGGTTATCAACCCCGTCCTAGGCCACATATTGGGCGTGCCATTGTATCTTCCATATTTTATACTACCCCACTAGGTGTGTGTGAGATCTCCACTTGGTTCTGGAGCATTAATAAATTAAATTAGAATTTAATGAATGATTAAGATAAGGTTATTCCTCATTTATGTTTTTTATATTATGTGAGTTTGTTTAATTCGTTAAATAAGAGTTTTTAAATAATATGGATGAACTCATAGAATGTGATTGTTTATGAAACAATGAATGAATAAATTTATGAATTGATTATAGTGGGGGATACCTTGGTTGATATCCTTGGATCATGATTCCATAGGAATCCTGAGATATTTATAATCTATTATTATTTATTAAAATAGTGGATGCCTTAGACTAGTTTACACCATAGATCATAATTCTGCAAGATTCCATGATCCTTGCTTCCCCTTGGATCCATATTTTATAGACTCACATTGGACATGATCATTTCTAATGCACAATGACTCCACCAATTTACTTACTGATTACCCATCAAAATTATTTTAGGACTCAATGAGGATCCCTTGGTCCTCCTTAGCTTGGATAAATCCCATCATAGATTGACACTGGTTTACATGATGTGGAAATTAGGGATGTTATACACTAGATTATATAGTGTGACCTTTGTGGATGTTATATGGTTGATTATACTGAGTGGTCATCGTGGATATTTTTCTATTCTTATAGATATACTTATTATGGGTATCATATTTTATTAATTTCAATAGATAGATCTTTTTTTATTTAAACGTTATAGCTTCCCATATTTATGAGAGATTGGTTATTGTTTATTTGGAGATTTGTTTGGTTTAAAATGATCAAGATTTCATTTTGGAAACTTTACATTCTTTACTTTTATAACTATCATATATTTAAAACTAGTTTTTTATACTATATAGACTAGATAGTATATAGAAAAAATTTTAGGGCCTACAAAGTGTTATCTCACAACCTAATTTTTCCATTGTTGGATACACAGAGAGACTCATAGATATTGGTAGATAATAGGGAAATATCCCATAATACGATGCTTAATTTGATAATTGATTGGGATAAAGGGAGTATAGAATTGAAATATTATCATGAATATAGATTAAGGTAGTCCTTTTTGGTATCTTTTTAATTGATACATGATCTGTACCAATTTTCAATTTCAACGTATTGACCTCTATTTTCCATAGAGTGATGGAATGATAATCATAATGTAAATAAATTATTTTGGATATTTTTATTATAGACTTATGAATATGTATATTTTATTTTTTATTATATTATTCTTCCACAATTTAAATTTTTATTATACCATTATGATACACTCTGATCAAGATGATATGTACCCTTATTGTACCACCTCAGACCCCCACTACTAGTTATCAACATCTAGGACATGATGAGGCATTCTTGAGGCTGTGTGACCCAATGTATCAGAGAACCATTTAGTGGAATCCTGGTTGGGATGTTACAAAATTCTCCCACACAAACTCTGTGGTTTTGGTAGCAAGGTTATTCTATCCATAATCCTTTCTCTAATTTCATGCCTATTATATAAGAGTTTAGAAAAACTGTTGAATATCTCATGACATTCCACTAAAGCATTCTCAATCCATCTGGAGCACTAGAGAACCCTAATATGTTGAGGAAAGGGTTGGTATAATTATGGTGATCATCACCTAGTAGAGACATTGAATAATCAACAGAGTTAATCTAGTTTTCTTCAAGAATTCATAGTCCCTAATTACATTATATATATAGAAATTATTGTTAGGTTGGATATTCCAAAAAAATTATTTTCCTCATTACATTCCCCTTATACACCATTGATAATGAACATGGAATATATTCAATGATTCTTACTGTTTACAATAGACCTTAATGGTTATGGAAATATGTTGAAGTTAATGATTCTAGAGATTATGACCTTTGATGTGATTCTTTCCATAGACTGGTTTTAGATCATTCAAACCCGCATGAATTTCAATTAGAGATGTATTCTTTATTTCACATAAGGGAGAGAAGGTATTGATGAGCATTGTATGTGAATTGGTATTAGGTATAGTGTTTCCATACCTAATATATATTAGGATGATTCAAAAACATATTGCAAGAATGGATCTTTTGGTAGGACCTGTGTTAGACCCTTTATCTTTTACACTAAATTCTAATCTCTATCTGGATGTCTTTATAGATAGTTTTTTGGTAATTCCCATGGAATAAGAGTTTGATTTGAGAGACATATCATGATTTTCTGTAGCATTTTTTGTCACCACATAATATTATTTTGTTATCGTAGATGAAGGATTGGAAGGTGTAGATCGATGACTTGGTGTCGAAGGGATTTATTTGGCAAAGTATGTCATCATAGGGTATAAATATTTCTCTAAAAACAAGGAATATCATTGTATTAATATATATATATATATATATATATATTAGGAATCTGAATTAGGTGATATTCAAGAATAACTATCCATTTACCATGGTTGAAATTCTCTTATATCATTTATAGGGATATGGGTGGTTCCCTGTGATTTAGCATCATTCAGGTGATCCCCAATTTCATGTTAGAGAGATGGGAATCCCAATGATGGTATTTTAGAGTAGGCTTGAAGTATATGAGTACATTGTGATTATATTTGGATTGATGAATACACCAGTAGTGTCAAAGGATCTAATGAATATGGTCTTTAATCTATATCTTTACTTGTTCATTGTGGTTTTTTGATAGTGTCCTCATATAAAAAAACCTCATAGTAGTATGATAAACATATTGGGATAGTATTGAGTATTCACTAAATAAATTATCATTATTCCAATCTATCTGAATGTAATTTTTGATTAATGAGGTGAAATTAAAGGATAATGTGGTGTTTAAGACATGTATATCTTTTCACCCATACAAACTTGTGGTAGTGTTTTCCAGGAAACATCCCAAAAATGAGTTTCAGATTATGTTTATTGTTCTTTTATATGGATATTACCAATATTTGTTCCAAGACATATTCTTTGTTTTAGAACCTATGAAAATTCTTGTGATGATGTTAATGATGTTCTTATGGTTATAACACTTTGAATAAGTGTTCCCAAAGATAAATATGGGGTTAACTGTTGGTCCAATGTTGATACTTTCCATGGTGGGATTGGTTATGTTGTTTATTATAATGCATCATGTGATGGTTTGAGATAAGTACTAAATTATATGGAGTGAGTAATATATTATGGGTTATTTTATTTCATACCCCATGAGTGAAACTATCCTACCCATGAAATAGACCTAGTAGTGGTGGTACCCACATTGAACTATTCATGACACTATCTCTTTGGTAATATGTTTATGGTCTTTAAAGAATACAAGTTCTATTATTATACCATCAAATTTTGGGACTTCATCATAATGTAGAGGAACTTGTTAATGTATATATAGAAGTTTTATTTGATATGTATTATGCACAAAGATAATGTTATCTTTTTTAGATGATCTTATATGTGAGTCACATATAGATCTGGAGTTTTGCGAACGTCTTTCTGGGGAGGAGGGGTGATTGATTAGTTAGATTTCTAATTATTGGATGAATTCTAATATGGATCACAAATATATGAATAACTATCATTTCATGATAAAATATTCTGTATTATATTTGGTAAAGTATTATTAAGAGAGTGACCTTGTGTTCACTATGATGTAGGGATGGCTTACATGTGGTGACCCAATACCTGATTGGAAAAATACATAGAGATGATTTTATAACGGTACATGGCATAGTTACATTACTTAAAAATATTAGATAATATCTATTAAGATAATTTCATGCCTCTAGTTTTGTGATAAATCTGGGAATGAAAATATGTATCATCACTAAATTAAATAGTTATAGTGGCTAAGGATAAAAGTTACATTACTAGATTCATTTACTGATTTCTTACCACTATGAGAGAAAATGGTGATCAGCAACATCTTAGTGGTTTCATCAAGCCACTTCTTATGACCATGTGAGAGTTGGAGGATATCATGATGGAACTTTTGTCGAGGATTCCTAGGAATGTTATTATTTTTGATGCTATCTTTTTTATTTTTTGTCAGATAATGAAATGTTATTATTTCCTAAAAATCTATGAGACTCACTCAGTAGAGAAGTTGAAAAAGTTTTATGTCTATGAGTTTTGATACATGAATGTAGTTATTTTCAGTTGACTATCTAATAGATACAATTTTTTTAAAATCATTTTTTGGTATGGATTATTGAAGTACATAATGAAATAGCCAGTAGTAATCACATCAAACCATCCCCAAACTGACAGACTGTTAGAGTGCATGATTCACATATTAGAGGATATTATTTGTGCTCATAACCTATAATTTAGTGGATATTGATGTGAGAACATATCATTTTTGGATATTTCATACAAATATAATTTCAAAACGTCTCTTTTGATATATCTTTTTGAGCCTCTTTATAAATGGGGTTTCCACTCGCTACTGTGTTGCCACAAGGTAGGTGTGGTAGATGTTGGTGGGTCTAAAATGGTGTCTGAGACATCAGAGGTATCAGAGTTGATTAGGAAGTGGTAGGTGACTACTAAAAGTATGCGATGATCATATAAATATTAGAGGAAATGAACTTTGTTGTCACTATTGGTGACCATGTTTTTCTATGGTCGTCACCTTCATTTAGGGCATCATCATTTATTAAAGCATGGTAAACTTCCATCATGATTCATTGGATCACTAGAGAGAACTATACATAATAGGAAAATGGTGTACCAATTGGACCTTCAAAAATGTTATCAAAGAACACATGATGTGTTACATGTGCCTCAACTTCATATTTTCATTCTCAATCATAAACATATGATGGATTGTGAGGATGAAGACATGGAGGATAAAAAATCATTTTTGGAATTAATGATGAGGATCATAGACCCAAGAAATAAGGTGTTTTGTGGGAAGACGATATATACTTTCAAGATTCTATGGAAGTATGGTTGGGTCCAATAAGATATTTATGATTGAGATCCAAAATATAAAGATCTTTGGCCTGAGTTGTTCAAGATAGATCATTAGATGTATATCTCAGAGAGGATAACTCATTAGAGGAGGGACAATTATAAAATTCATATGATTTTATAATGATTTTAAAACCCCTTTTTTAATTTTATTTATAAGAACTTGTATGTAATAATATATTTATTTTAATAAATATTAACCATATATGTGTATTTTGGATTTTTTTGTATAGGTAACCAATGATTTACAAGGGATACGTAAGGGTAGAATAACTTTTATGGATATGCATAATGGTACAATTGTTTTCTAATAGTTGAGTAAACGTAAAATAGTTGTTGTGTATGGGAAAAAATATATATTTATAAGGGTATCCATGGGTTGCATCTTACATTGTGAACGTATATAGGGATTCATGTAAGTGTTACCTAGAAGACCTACTATACACAAAAAGGTAAGCCAGAGTTTATATATACTATGTTGGACTCCTCATGTATTAATCATGTTTTAATGATCCCAAATATTATTTAATCATATGTTAAGGATTCCAAATCTTATTCAACCTAGTTAACTTCTATACATTATATCCAATCATCTGTATTTATGTTTAATGTTTTCGCATAACTTGAGAATAGACATGAAAGATCTTAATTACTCTATTTTTAGTTTACCTACTTAATTATATCTTTTATCTACTCTCAAAATACCTTCTTTAAAAAATGCTAAAGTCTAATCCTTTCTATTATCATCTTTATTTATGTCTGCAAATAGTAACTTTGGAATCTCTAAGAAACTGTGAGTCTGCCACTGGCTATCTATTTCTGACACCATGAATCCAGGCACTATGAAGCCAAACACAGTGAAGCAAGACACTGTGAATAAGCCACCATGAACAAGACGGTGTGAACAAGACACCATAAACAAGACATTGTGAACAAGAAACTGTGAACAAGACATGATGTAAAAGACATCGTGAACAAGACACCAGGAAGAAGACACAGTGAATAAGACACAGTAAAGCAGACACCATGACCATGAGTCACTATGACACTAAGACACCGTGACACTCAGGCACTGTGATAAACCTAGACACCGTGTGAAGGAGACACTATTTCCATGACTTACTGTGACACCATTTCTTAAACTATTTTTTCATTTTTCAATTTATTTTCAAACTATCATATTTTGTGAATTTAATAAAACTTCTATTAATTAATGTGGTTTTTTGGAATATCATTGAACCATACCTCATACCTCTATAGTATAATCATTCACATTGCCAAAAAAAGGAGAAATAAAAGGAATAACAAGCTACTATAAAAGAGAGACATACAAGGAGACATATAATGAAGGAAGAATAATGACACACGTACATGCAGAGAATAACACAAAAGAAACTCCAAGAACACTCATACACATCAAGAAAAGAAGTTCAAAGAAGAGGTTCAAGGGCCACTTGGAATACTCTCGCATTCAAGATGAACACCTATACTGGAAGTGAAGAAACAAAACCACGACACTCTGTTTTACACACAACATATAGAGAAGGACTCAAAGCCTCATATGTTTCAATCCAAAGGATTCCAGTGCTGCATTTACATCACAAAAGGAAATTCTAAAATCATTTCTATATTCTTCCTCTCCTATGATCAACCTTTTCATTACATTTTGAGCAGTGTGTGTGCTCTATATTTTTAAACACACACTGTCTCCTATGCTGAACTGGAGGATTTCTAAATCCTCAATCAATATTTCCAATACACTCTCGTATCCCACTGTGGATAGTGGTAGAGGTCTAAGGACTTGGACAACATATGTGTTGTTGCTGTTTCATTCCCACGTAGAACTGTGGTAGAGGTATGAGGACCTGGATAGTCTGAGTACTGTTGTAACCCTGATCCAAGGTGTGGATCAATGTTTTATATAAACAGTTTGAGAGGATTAAGTCTCAGATTGAGACTGAACCTCTAAGTTAACACTGATGTTCATCTTATTTTAGTTTAAAATATTTTTTCAATATTATACAACTATTTTGTTTAAAACTCAAATATATTTTAAATTAACTTTGATAGTTGAACTAGCAAGTGTTGGTAATTATTGTGAACCATTAAGTTAGATTCAAAAAACTAACTTAATCTTAAAATTAAGTTAACTAAAAAATAATCAATCTTTGAGAAAATAATTGAACATTTACAATATTTATAAATTCAATACAGTTTAACTTGTTTTATGAATTAGGGGATTTTAATACAGATCTTGTAAGAAGGAATTTTTAATTGGAACTAAATTCACCCCCCTCTTGAGTATCCACTCTGACTAGTATTTGGTATCAGAGGATTGATAATGGGTTTTCAAAACACTCTGTTTATGAAAAATTTTCAACTATGATTTCAGTTGTATCTTAAAGAAGTAAACATTTTAGTTAATAATAAATTTTTAAATCTTTATATAACTTAGGTATTATGGATAACATATCAGAAGGTGTATCTACTAATAGGACACCCTTTTTTAATGGTGTTAATTATGCCCAATGGAAAATAAAAATGATAATTCATTTAGAAACTATGGGATTTGACATTCGGACTTCCATGGAGACTCAGTATAAGATTCCATAAATTGTTAGAACTACTTGGGATGAACCTACTAATACTGCTTACAATAATAACTATAATGCAATGAATGCCCTGTATTTTGCTTTAGGAGATGAAAAATTTAATCGAATATTTTCTTGTAAGACTGCTTATGAAATATGGGATACTATGGCTGTTTCCCATGAGGGAACAACCAATGTTATAGAAATGAGACTAAACACATACACTATTAAGTATGAAAATTTTAAAATGAAAACGGATGAATCTATTTCTGATATGTAACTCAGGTCTAATGAGATAGTCAATACAATGAGCTCACTGGGAAAAGATGTTCCAAAAAAGGAGCAAATCATGAGGATACTATGATGACTATGAGACAGATAGAGGGGAACCTCTGTCTCTATATGAGAATCATGTGACATTGGAAAGTTGCCCGTTAAAAACCTGATTGGTAAGTTAATGATGTATGAAAAAGAGTTGAAGGTAAACAAAGAATATGATGAAAAAACAAGTAAAAAAATCCACATCCTTCTAGACCTCTACTTCAAAAATCAAGTACAAATAGAAAATTCAAGCTACAAGTGATAGTTTAAGTAATGAAGAGAGTGCATCTGATTGTGATGCTGAATTAGCTTAGATAGACAGATTATTTAAGAAGTTTTATAGGAAAAAAAGTTTTTCAAAAAATCCCATTACAAGGGAATGTTTTACAATAAATATCATTGGAAGAAGGATTGGAAAAGGACTTATAAAAGTGATGACACAGTCTGCTGTGAATGCAAGAGTAAAGGACATGTGAAAGCTGACTTCTCAAAGTTAAAGTACAATAAGAAGTATGAGTACAAGGAAAGAAATTATAAGAAAGCTATAAAAGAAACCAGAGTGCGTTATAAGATAGCTCAAGTGATTTTTATTCCACTTAGAATAAAAAATCTCAAAAATATAATATGTGTTTTATGAAAAACACATCTAAGGTAACATTGGATACTCCAGCTTTAAACTCTTATTATTCTGGAGATGATTCTGATTATGATTTTGAAAAAATGTCTAGTGATGAATTATTTGAATACTGTAACATTCTAGAGGATACCATCAATGAGCTGAAATACAAGTATAAAGCCTTAAAGAAACAACATGATTTAACTAGAATTGCAAAATCTGCAATAGAAGTAGAAGAGGAAAAGAATGCTCGACTACTCAAAGAGAATACTGAACTGAAATTGTCTAATGAGAAACTTGGGAAAGACGTATAAAAATTTACTAATGGAAAGGAAACACTTACAAAAATGCTATGAAAACAATTAGTACCAAATTATACTACTGGTTTAGGCTATCTGCCTGGACAGAGACAGATTTCAAAGAGTAGATTTGTTCCTAAATCTGGGCAGTACACTGCTAGTTCTAGTTCTAGAAATTCCTATGTCTCAACTAGCTACTCACATAGTTATAGATCAAAAAATTTTATATTTCAAATTCTTTTAAATCTATTGATTATATCAAACCCATTAGACAAATCTAGGAACCAAAAGTTTTCCTTGCTAACCTGTCTGGATCCAAGAAAATATGGGTACCAAAATCATTTTTTGTCTAAATATATTTTATAAGAAACATGCTTGAAATGTTCTTGTAGGAAGATATGGTATTTTAACAGGGTATTTTCAAGGGCTATGATAGGATACTACTCATGATTTAAGATCTTAATCAAAGTTTATGGATGACATATCACCTTTGGGGAAAACATAAAAGGAAAAATCATCGGCTTATGCCAGATTGGTAACACTAACTCAATTTTAATTTCTAAAGTACTATTTGTTGATGGATTAAAATACAACCTAGAATGTATTTCTCAGTTGTGTGATGATGGTTTCAATGTTAGATTTGAAAATGATGCTTGCAAATTATTTGATTCTAAAAATGTTTTGGTATTTACTGCATTAAGAAATGAAAATATTTATGCTGTTGATTTGAATTCCTTAGATAAACAATTTGTTACTTTTTTAAATGCATTTCATAATGAATCTTGGCTATAGAAAAGAATATTAGGACACTACAATGTGAAATCTCTCAGGAAACTGACTAGGAATGGTTTAGTTAGAGACCTTCCCAAACTGGAATTCCAAACAGATAAATTTTGCAGTCCTTGTCAAAAGAGAAAACAACATAAAGTTTATTTCAAATAAAAGAAATAAGTTTCTACTTCTCAACCTCTCTAGTTAGTTCAAATGGATTTATTTGGACCATCATGAGTCTATAGCTTAAAATGGAAGCACTATGTCTATGTTCTTGTAGATGACTTTCCTAGATACAATTGGGTATACTTTCTAGGCCATAAAAGTGAAGCTTGTTCCTATTTTGTTAAATATTCCAAGCCTATAGAAAACCATAGTTTTCTTAAGATTAAAACCTTGAGAAGTGATCATGGTCGTGAGTTTGAAAATCAAGATTTTGAAACCTATTGCGCACATAATGGATGTAATCATAACTTCTCTGATTCTAGAACACCTCAAAAAAATGGTATAGTAGAAAGACGAAATAAGACACTTCAAGACATTGCTAGGACAATGCTCGGTGAATATGATTATCTTATTTACATTCGGGCTAAAGATGTCAATATAGCTAGTGACATTAACAGTAGAGTCTTGATTAGACCCATTCGTAAAAAAGACCCCTTATGAGCTTTAGAACAATTGGAAGCCTAAGGTTAATTACTTTATATTTTTTGGTTGAAATTTTTTTATCCTTAACACTAAAGATAATCATGAAAAATTTGCTTCCAAAGGTGATGAAGGAATTTTCCTAGGATACTCTACAACCAGTAAAGCCTATAGAGTATTCAATAAAAGAACCAAATGTGTTGAAGAATATGTACACATCAAATTTGATGCAACTGATCCATAGGAACCTAAGAACCCTCTTAGAAATCATGAAGAAGATATTTCCATTCTAGACCTTAGTGACAAAAATAGTTAACCTGTTGTTAAGACAACCAGTTCTAGAAATTTTCCAAAACCTTCTTATGTAGAACCCAAACCTGTAAATGAACCTAAAATTTATAGACCTATATTTTCTATACCAACTAGGACTCTTAAAAATCATCCTTTAGATGATATAGTTGGAGATTTAGATAGAGGGACACAAACTAGAGCTTCTCTAAGAAACTAAGTTGAACATCAAGCTTTTATTTCGTAGCTCGAACCTAAAATTATCAATGATGCAATCAATGATGAATTTTGGGTAATGGATATGCAAGAAGAATTGAACCAATTTGAAAGGAACAATGTTTTGAAACTTGTTGAAAGACATAAGGACACTTTGACCATAGGCACCAAATGGGTTTTTAGGAATGAATTTGATAAAGCTGGTAACATAGTTAGAAACAAGGCTAGACTAGTTGAACAAGGCTATATTCAAGAAGTAGGAATTGACTATGAGGAGAAATTTTCTCCAGTATCCAAACTTAAAGCCATCAGAATCCTTCTTGCCTATTTAGCACATTTGTATTTCAAACTATATCAAATGGTTGTTAAGAGTGCATTCTTAAATGGGTATATAGCCGAGGCTATTTTTGTTGAACAACCCCATGGATTTACAAACCCTCATTTTCCAAATCATATTTTTAAATTCTAAAAAGAATTAAATGGTTTAAAGGAAGCTCCTGGAGCTTGGTACGACAGGTTGAGTAATTTTCTTATTTCCAAATCATTTACAAAAATAATAGCTGATCCTAATATTTTTATAAAACTTATTTCTAATGATGTTTTATTTGTTCAATTTTATGTAGATGACATTATTTTTGGATCATCAAAGAATTTTTTATGTGTTGATTTTTCTAAAATCATGAAAAATGAATTTGAAATGAGTTTAATGTTAGAAATCAAATATTTTCTTGGATTTCAAGTTTTTCAAAATGAAAATCGTATTATTTTAAATCAAATTAAATATACTATGGATCTTCTAAAATGATTTGGATTGGATTTCACTAAAATTAGTGACACTCCCATGAGTACCACTTGTAAGTTGGATCTTGATGAAGATGGAAAATCAGTTGATCAAACCACTTATAGAGGAATGATTGGAAGTTTACTCTACATAACTATTAGTCATCCTGAAATTATGTTTAGTGTGTGTATGTGTGCTCATTTTCAAGCATCCTAAATAATATCATTTAAATGCTGTAAATAGAATTTTCAAATACCTCAACCAATCACCCAATCTAGGACTGTTCTATTCTAAATGACAATCATTTGAATTAGTTAGTTATTATGAAGCTGACATCGGTGGATGTAAGTTATATAGAAAAATCACCTCTGTAACATGTCACCTTTTAGGCAAGTCACTAGTATCATGGTGTAGCAAGAAAAAATATTCCGTTGCATTATCTACTATAGAATCTCAATACATAGCTACTAGCAGTTGATGTGCACAAATTTTGTTGATGAAACACACATCACTAGATTATGGATATCAATTTAGACATGTACCTATAAATTGTGACAACACAAATGATACTAACATCTCAAAGAATCACGTTTCACATTCTAGGAAAATGCATATTGATATAAGACATCACTTTTTGAGAGATCATTATCAAAAAGGTGATATCACTTTGTTATTCATTGGTACTAAATATAATCTTCTAGATATATTCACTAAACCATTAAATTCTAAGAGAATAGACTAAATCATACATGAACTAGGCATGATAAATCTCAAATAGATAACTTACTAGTTACTATTTCATGTCTTACTGTTTGATATCTTACTATGTTATACTTTACTGTTTCATGATTAAGGTATCTCAGTTACTGTCTCTCATGTTAACTGTCTCATCATAAAGTTATATGTTTATAGTCTCACCGTTAGCATTTTGTACTCACGGTCTGACGTTTACTGTCTCACCATAATGCGCACTGAAATGTTCACTCACGGTCTCATCATGAAACTTTTTTACTTTCTCACCGTAATGAACAATTGC
Organism: Viscum album; assembly: GCA_963277665.1. NCBI lineage: Eukaryota > Viridiplantae > Streptophyta > Magnoliopsida > Santalales > Viscaceae > Viscum > Viscum album. The sequence continues at coordinate 1,828,760,826 of OY728147.1, forward strand.
AGTCTCACCGTAAAAATTCATTATATTTTTTTTAAAAAAACCAATATGGTGGTAATTATCCTCTTAACCTTTTTTATCCTCCTGAGTTTTTATTTTTGTGATGTTTGGTATTCCTAAATGATAAAACAAAGTAAGTATTACTCGCTTCTTCACTCGGGGTTTATTCTACCAACTCTTTGCAAACTCTTCTTCACCCCTGCAACCCTTATCTCTCTTGAACCTTCAGTGAATGCCAAGAATGAAACGTCTGTCATCATTGACACCTAAGAATCACTGATCAATGAAGAAGAATATTGCACCTAAGATGACACCTGAAGGACCTTTAAATAAAAATCTGGTAAACCATTTTGTTTTACCTAAGAAAGAGATTTCCCCTAAATGGCTTCTAACTAGTAAGTCTCTGGTATTGAAAGTGTTAAAACAACAAGTCTGGTTAGAATGGTTCTCAAAGGAGGATAGACCTGTCTATCCTAGGTTAGTAGATCAATTTAACCAATATGTACAGTTCTCATTTGATTCTTGTGAGAGTTAAGTTGTGAGGAGATAGATAAATGGTCCGAGATACTCTTTCTCTTCGAGGTTACGGGATGCATGCCTTAGGATACCACATGAAGGCATCTGTGAGGATTATCAAAGAGAACCTCCACCTTCAATCGATTTCTATGATCTAGAATATGCACTGAAAAACCTAACTGGAAATGGCACCCAGAAGAGAGACATTTCTGCGGAATTAGATGGAGAAATAAGTCTTATGTTTATGATTGTATAGAATTTGGTCAGTCCAAGAAAAGGTGATTTTACTGTGTTAAAATATCAAGAGGTTTTTTTGATTCACCTCATGTAAAATGGGAATTAGTTCAACCTGTGCAAGTATATCATTCACCATATGTGTGAGTTGATCAAAGTAACATCCAAGTAAACTTATCTATTTTAATCCCGACTAATTTCAGCCATGCTTCTTTCAAAATGTGTGGTTGGACCTAATGAGGAAGTGATTATGCACTATGAGTACAACATATCAAAATCTACAATAAAAAACGATGATAAACTGGAATACTTGGAAAAAGGAATGGGTGGAAGACAATGATAAAATTTATGAGAAATTCAATCCGGTGGATTATACATCAAGTCCAAAAGATATTTCTGATCCGGGTTTGGAACCAGATGAGATTGTTGAGTATTCTGAAGAAGAGGAATATGAGGATGAAGTGCCAACTAGGGAAGTGGTTATTATTGAGGAATACAGGACAACTATTTCTCATACAGTTCTTGAAGAATAAGTTCATGCTCCTAAAGAAGCTGATAATTTGGAAATTCAATCGGAAGATGTAAATGAATCAATTACCAAAGAATCTAACAAGATTTCCATGGACGATTCTACAGTATAAGAGCCTATAGTGGAAGAGCTGACTATTTTGAAAGAGGTCAATCGTGAGGAACGACCTGTAGAACAATCTGTTCCTAAAATCATACCTTCTGCTGAAGAATGGATAGAACGAGATTTTCAGCTCACTAGACAAGAAATGAGTGAGGAACTCAGAGTTGAGTCTGTGGATTTAGACCAAGATCCCAAGCCTCTCAGTCTTGAGATGGAGGAACCAATTGAGGGGGGAGCAAACCCCAAATATTGAGTCAGTTTAAGCCTCATATCCAACTAAGTCAAGTCCTGTAGACACTCAGTATAAATTTCCCAGTTTCTATGATGTGAATGATTCTCAACAGGTTACAGCAAATGAACTTGATGTTTCCTCCATATTTCAGTTGAAATAATTCTCTAATTTTGCACCTAAGAAAGAACCTGAGCCTGTACTAGTCCCTACTCCTGAACCCTTATCTGAAAGACCATACATTGTAAGTAAGGATGATTTGAATGAAATTTGGTGTTGATCTCTTATCTGGAGATAAGAAGCTCATGAATACCCAAACACTTCCTGTGACAAATTTAAGTGTGAGAGATTCCTCACTATTATTGAAGAAGATTATCTGGAAAATACAACCTAAGAGGCTCCATGAAATTCAAGAAGTGAGAGTTGAAATTAATCTGCTCAGTAACTAATTGAAGACACTAAGAAGTATGGTTTAAGACATACAGAGAAAGCTACATTCGAGATCTAAATCTGTTGTTCCTCTAGTAGAACCTGCTGCTCCTCATATCTCACAAGTTAGTGTGTCTCATCTTCAACCATATCTAGAAACATTAGATGAATAGATTTCTGAAAGGAACAAACAAATTGTGAATGAAATGAAAGATATAGTTTCCAATCTGAATAAACGCACTGATGAGTATACATGGTTTCTTCAAAAGGTGTTTAATCAACTAAAATCTCTGACCACAGCTGTCAAAGCATCTTGTCAATCCTCTAAATCCTCCTTGGACAGTGATCTACTCAGAATTATAATCAAAGAAGAGCTTAAAAATGTTTTCAGTGGTTTCAATGTGGATTCTTTAACTGAAGGGGTCAAAAACAATGATAGAGTTCTTGACCAAGTACAAATCCACTCCAAAATTGCTAATGAAGCTTAGTAAGGGATTTCCAAGAAATAGGGTTTCTACTTCAACAGAATATTCTCCAAGACAGATATGATAAACATTTTTATGTACCTTGTATAAAATATGAGGATTTCTCCTGTGACTCAAGCATCCAAGAACCAAATCCATAAACTCACGGAGTTTACATGATTGTTGGACAAGTTTATGGAGAACACGGACGATTTTGAGAATGCCATAACATATGGTGGAGAGATTATTATAGATTTCATCAAACTACTGAGGCTCTATCTTCATGTCCAAAGTACATCCATTGTTTTTCTGGCAGATGCACCTCTCAGAACGGGGCTGCCTACCTTCACCTCTTCTCTAGCCTCAACCACCATGTCTGTCAGACTAGAACTCAGTCTGATCAGGTATGTGATTCTTGATCAACAACTGCCTCAATCTTCTACAGCTCTTACCTTGTCTCCATCAGTCTTTGAAGGTCTCCCTTTTCCCTCCTTATCAACCACCTCTTTTCCTTCTTCTACCTCGACCTCTGCCCCTATGGCTTCCTCTTCTTCCACTGTTGCTAAAGGAAATGAGAAGGCTGGCCCACGAAGGAGAACAGTGAATAATTTTTTTTGATAGGGATTCTATTGTTTTTGTATTAATTTTTTTGGGGTACTGTCACTTATTTCCTATTAATGGACTGTGAAATTTTTTGACCTCTCTTATTTCATCTTTCTGATAATATCAAAAGGGGTAGAAGTTTCTATATTATCAATTAATCTTTATAGTTGAATCTAATATACACCTTAATTGTATATGATTTGTGATCATCAAAAAGGGGGAGATTGTTGGACTCTTCATTTATTAATCATGTTTTAATGATCCCAAATATTATTTAATCATGTGTTAATGATTCCCAATCTTATTCATCCTAGTTAACTTCTATACATAATATCTGATCATGTGTATTTATTTTTAAAGTTTTCTCATACCTTGAAAAGAGCCATGCATGATCTTAACTACTATATTTTCAATTTACCTACTTTATAATATCTTTTATCTACTCTCAAAATACCTTCTTTAACAAATGATTAAGTCTAATCCTTTTTATTATCATCATTATTTAAGTATGCACATAGTTACTTTGGAAAGTCTAAGACACTGTGAGTCTGCCACTGGCTATGTATTTTTGACACCGTAAATCCAGACATGGTGAAGCCAGACACTGTGAAGCAAGACACCGTGAACAAGACACCGTGAACAAGACACCATGAACAGGACATCGCAAACAAGACACCATGAACAAGACACCGTAAACAAGACACTGTCAACAAGTGACCCTGACCATGCGACACTGTGACACTAAGACACTGTGACACTCAGACATCGTGATCAACCTAAAAACCGTGTTAAGGAGACACTAATTCCAGGACATACCGTGACACTGTTTCTTAAACTATTTTATCATATTTCAATTAAATTTCCAACTACCATATTTTGTGCTCTTAATGAAACTGCTATTAATTAATGTGGGTTATTGGCATGCCAGAGAACTTTACCTCATACCTGTAAAAGGTAATCATTCCCATTGCCGAAAAAAGGTGAAATAAAAGGAATATCGAGCTACTACAATAGAAAGACATACACGGAGAAATGTACTAAAGGAAGAAGAAAAGACACATGAACATTCAGAGAAGAACATAGAAAGAATTCGAAGAACACTTGTACACATCAGGGACAGAAGTTCAAAGAGGAGGTTTTAGTGGAACTTGGAATACTCTCGCATTCAAGCTGAACATCTATATTTGAAGTGAAGAAACAAAAACACGACGCTATTTTTTCCACACAACTTCTAGAGAAGGACTCAAAGCTTCATCTGTTTCAATCCAAAGAAGTCCAGAGCGGCATTGACATCACGCAAGATCATTCTAAACTCATTTCTATGTTCTTGTTCTACTGTGATCATCCTTTTCTTAACATTTGGATTAATGTGTATGCTCTATATTTTTAAGAACACACTGTCTCATATGCTAAACTGGAGGATTTCTAAATCCTCAGTCAATATTTCCATTACACTCTTGTATCCCACTATGGTTAGTGGTAGGGGTCTGAGGACCTAGAGAGCCTTTGTGTTGTTTTTGTTGCATTCCCATGTAGAAATTTGGTAGAGGTATGAGGACCTGGACTGTCTGAGTACTATTGTAACCCCGATCCAGGGTGTGGATCATAGTTTTATATAAACTGTTTGAGAGGACTAAGTCTCAGCTTGAGACTGAAACTCTTGGTTAACACTACTTTGAATATTATTTTAGTTTAAACTATTTTTTTCAATGTTCCACTGCTATTTACTTTGAAACTGAAATCTGTTTTGAAGTAACATTCATAGATAAACTAGAAAGCGTCTGTAATTATTGTGAACACGTTATTTTGTTTTAAAAGATAACTTAATCTTCAGATCAAGTTAACTGAGAGATAATCAATCTTTGAGAAACTAATTAAACATTTACAATATTTATAAATTCACTACAGTTTAACTTGTTTTATAAATTGGGGGATTTTAATACAAATCTTTGAAACAGAAATTTTTAATTGGAACTCAATTCACCCAACTATTGAGTATCCACTCTAACCAACATACTATATAACTCCAGATCCATATTTACAAGGGTTAGTTAAAGGTACCAATAATTATATTTAAATAAAATATGTAGTTACTATACACTACGTACAGATAGAAACTTAATTTTAAACCCCATTTAAGGGTAATGATTGAGGTGCATAAGATTCAAAAGATGGATTCTATTGATTCTTAAGGGTATCTCCTGGTTTTTAGATGACATATAAGGTTTAATAAAATTGGATAAGAGTAAAACCAATGATTAAAATGTTTTTAAGGATAAATAGATATTTCCCTTACACAACTCTCTATTTAGAATGAAAATAATAAAAAAATAATTTTAATATTTTTTTCTTCTTCAAACTCAATATTATAAAAATTTTCATGAAACTAAAATACAAAAATCATAGGAATGTATTCTTTTCATTAATTAAAGTTTGTAACATCATTTTTAAAATATTTCATAACGTTTAATTTATGAATAATCTCAATGTAAAAATTAAATGAAGAATTTAATTCTATATTATAAATATTTTTAGAAACCCTCATACGTTTCTTAAAACATGTGATGAACTTTATCCAAACTTATACATTGATTTTCTATTGATTCCATGTATCTCTAGAACCCATATACGTGATCTAAAGGTTTTATTTGATTAATATGGAGTTTAAAATTTAGAAAAAATCCATGTAAAATCCGTCCCCCTCTCTCCTATATTAAACAAATAAATATTTCTTATGGGGATATTTTATAGGTATCCATTTCATTTATAATTTTTAAATTTAGTTCTGCCTATGTTTTTTGAAAAAAATGACAATTAACTCTCCATTTGTATTAACCCAAATTTATAAATGAATAATGATAAATAATTACCATTATTATGTCACAATTACTTAAGAGAGATAAAATATCCTCACATATTCAATTAATTATTCTTCCATGAGAAAGGAATTTTACAACATGCGATTGATTAAATCAAAAAAATTTAACTTATCCAGCAGACATAAAATATTTTCAATTGTGGAAATTATTTTGAAAAATTTAATATATAGATTCGGTTTTTAGATTCCTCAACCAATGTTTGGAACCAATTAAGATGAATATGGTATTCATGTGTTGATTCCTTGACAACTCATGACTTTAACTTTAACAACTTAGGGTAGTAAGTTTTATACCATGAGGATGCCATCTAAACAATTTATGGTATGAGATAACATTGTGTTTTTATATTCATAGACCATGTTGACTTTGATAACATGTGTGTTTAGATATAAATTCCCATTTTTATTATTTTATGACTTGGGAAATATGTGACTAATATATTGACACTATTTCCATTTGGTTTTTGTCGTATATGATATGCTATTATAGTTCTATGCATGGTACCGAAGTGACAAATGAAATTTTCATATATTGGTGTTCCAAGAGGGGGAGCATATTTAGATGATACATTTTGAGATATTGATAGGATTGAGATTGGTAATAGGGTATGTTGTCCTTGGGTGGATTATCATGGGAATATGATTTTAAATGTGACTATATCCATGAGTTTATAGTGGAACATGCTGATCTATGTGACCTAACCCATGAGAAAATAGTGGAATGATTGTCTATGTGACATGAAATGAGTGATCATGATCTGCTATGATGTTCTATGTGACATGACACAGTTTTCTAGGTTTTATACAACTATTGACCACACTCAAGGATTTCACTAATATTTATGATGTTTTCTTGACCACATAAATATTTATTCAATGTGGATCCAAAGAATGTACATATGGGATTCATGGAGGCTTAATTAGTCCTTGGATTCTTGATGTGATTATTTTTAGAGTGTATTAATTTATATATCATTAGAACTTATATTTGTATGCATGTTCACATAGGTTAACGACTAATTATTAGAGTCCTATTGGGTTTTATAACTCACAGACAACATGGAAATCTTGATGAATGTGAAAAAATCATGTAGAGGATTTTGGAAAAGGGGTAAGGGATCATTATAGGTAGTTGAGATGAGAATCATGGAGTTTTGATTAGTATAAGGACATACTATAGAGGATTTCATGGTTTTATTTATCATATTATTCATTTACTTTCACTCAATACTCTGGGTTGGCTTTCCACATTAAGAGCCCATTTTTTCTATATATCATTTGTTACATTTGATATTAAATTTGATATTTAGCTTTCATCATGCTAAACTGATTGTTATTATAATATTTATTCTGCATGGCAAGGGCATGATACTAAATTATAGGTTGTATCCTCTTTCATAGGTGTAGTTGTAGATAAGGTCATGTGTCACTCTATCTCACACCTAGTGGTTCAGTTATGGGTGTTCAACTGAATACCTTACAAATATTTTAGAATTTGATCTTACACATAGAATCTTATCTAGAGTTATCACTAAGATTTATAATCCAAATCCAAAGGAAACTGAACTAGTCTCCAAGAATTATAAAATCATACTATGAAACCAACTACTACAACCAAAGATAAATATAAAATAAATATAAAAAAATATCATGATGTAGATTATATATATCACAAAAAACTATCCAACCCAAGTAACCAAACCATTAATGTATTGGATATTAGTAAAAAAGACATCTCATTTTATAACATTTGAAAAAAAAATCTCCTCAAAATCATGTTTCTATAAATCATTTTCAAAAAATCTCACATGATATAATTATATTAATAACCCTGGTATTGGAAACATATGAAAGGGGTGATCTCAAATGTTTAGTAAGGGTATAACATATCATATATTAATAGACCATAAACATAGAGGGAATATGATAAAGACATAAATATTATTACAAATAATCAAAATTCCTTAATTGATAATCATTAAATATGTTAGAGTAATATATGATCATAAAAAGAGAAATAAAGAAACATAAGAGATATTTCTCGGCTGAAAACATATCTCAATTTTCGTATAACATGTTATAATGACATAAAAATGTGGAATACATTAAAAATGAGGCATAATAATGAAAAAATGGAATTTCATAGAATTGAAAGTCATATAGAAAAATTATTATAACTTTAATAAGAAGATCAACATGTTTCAAAACCATAATCATAGAAAAATATGTGTCATAAAACTCATTATTCCCACTCTTATGTGAAGAAAATAATTATGTACACACCTAAATATATGATAAAACCAAACATTCCAACTCCCATTTTAAAAAATCATAATTTTAATGTATTACTATGTCATGAGATACAACAAAACACAAATTATTGGAGGTCAATATAGGACCAACTCAACATGGTTTAGAAATATATAGTCCACTTAATATCAATCTTAAACATATCATAATGAACCCATGGAAAAAATAAAAGGCTTTTAAAACATCCAAATAGAATTAATTCTATTTTTATAAAGAAAACATTGCAATAGAAAAGATTTATGAAAAATCCAACTAAAAATCAATCGCTTTTCATGAGGAACCCAAAAAAATAAATGTAGGTTTCATAACACATCATAATTGAAAAAAACAATAAAGATATTCATTAACATCAAAAACATGATCAATAAAAAAATGATTACATAATGATTGAAGAAAAAAGGGTAAAACATTAAATATAACATAATTAATGATAAATATTTTTGAATGTAGAGATTAAAATGAAAACCAAATTACCAAATATATTTCAAGAAAAAAAATTTATATCATTAATGTAAAATTCATATTTGTGTCTCTTTTGAATAAGTATCATAATATTTCATAAAATCAAGTAAAAAACAAAAAAAATCACGAATTTTAGTTTGAATTGGAATCTCAATTACCCAAGAAAAAAACATCATTAGAAGTGGAAATTGCTGGAAAATTTATTTTCAAATATGAAATTTTATAATACAAAGAAAGGTGTTTGAGATTCCAAATCCCATTCCTTTACCTTTTATTTAATCAAAAATTAATTTATATACTATATAAAAGTGAAAAAAAATTTAATTACACATTGGAGAACATTACTCCTATATATTTATATTTATAATAGTTATTAATAAAAATTATCTCTAAATTTTAAAATATTTTAATCTCTTTTCAATAATGGTTGTTAATAATCTTAACTGTTTTGGACCTAGTTTATAGAAGCGTTGTTGTACTTATTTCTCCAATGAATTATAAAAATTTAAAAACAATTAATTTGTCCAGAATTTATGTTTTCTAAATATTGAAGAAGTAATAATTTTATTACAATGGAGTTTTAGTTGCGTATCATTCAAATAGAATTGGTGAAGAACTATTTTTTGGTTATTTACCAATATCGATGGATTACCTTATAGATATGGTTACTTAATGTCTTCAAAAAACTATATTAATTATATATATCATATATACCTATAAAATAAAATCCAAAACCAACCATGTTTGTAAGTGAAGGAAAAATGAATCTTGTTTATTTTTTGAGTTAGTAGTCTGCACAATAAATGATTCACATTTACATTTATCTTAATGGAAAAGGGGATGGTGAGGAATTATTGTTTCATCATTATAATAACATAAATATATAATAATAATAATTATTATGTTTCCATTTTAATATAGAAAAGTAAATTTTATGAAGAAAAACAAGTATATAATTAATAGAAAATGAAAGCGGCTTAGAAACCTATATATCAAGTTTTTATTTTCTCTGTTACGAAGAGGATTAAAAAATTGATGGATGATATTTTGAGAATAGAAAAAACCTCATTAATATTTATATGAAAGTTTAAAAATAGTTTGGTAATATTTTAGGCCAATGATAAGAGGTTTTGTTGTTATATAAAGTGGGGATAGGGGTTCACCTTTTATGTGTGAAAAGGAGTGGCATATTTCTGAAACCTAAAAACTTTAAATAATAGGAAGTAACTACGAAATAAATTAGACCAAAAATTGATACATAATATATTAGATATGATATTAATTCAATCTAAACCTCCAACACTCAAATAAGGACATGTTTTTAAACTACATCGAACCTTTAAATATAAGGAAACTCACTTTTATTCATTTAGTAAATATTATAGATTTTTTGAAAATACTTAATGTATAATGTATTAAAAAATATTTTTAAAAAATATATAACATGAATTCTATAATTTTAAATGTTGATTTAAAAATTAAAAAAAAAATTAAAAAATTATAAATTAGATTATAAAATAAATATTTGGTATTAGGAAAAAATGATTTAGAAATATAATGTTAATAATTATGTTCAAATAATTTATTAAATCATGTTATTTATAGAAATTACATTTCAAAATCTGAATCTAAAAGAAAATATTTTTTAAAATATGTAGAAAGATAATAAAAATATAATATGTCAGCGATAAATCCAAAAAATTTGGGAAATTTTTAAATTTCACATTATTAAATATATAAATTTTATTTTGTAATGAACATATAAAATATAGAAAATTTGTTTTATAGAAATACTACTATAATTTTATTGAAATTAGTTTTGTAAAAATTTATTATTAATATAGTGTATTATATCTCATTATTATTCAATAAAATTAAAAATATTAGGTTGAAATAAAATTCTAGTTACTTAAAAAAATATTATTAATAGTGTGAAGATAGTAATAATGACTTTTTTAAAGTACATAAATTCATGGTGCATCTATAAATATAATTTTTATTACATTTTTATATAATCTTAATTTATACTTACATAACACCTTTTGGTCTCCATATAAGACATAATAATTAAATAAGATCTAGTTATAGCTGAGGCTAGTGATTTTTCTAAAGTATATCTCATGGAAATTTCAGAATTATTCAATTTCTATAACATATAGTTTCACACAAACAATGATTATTTATGATCAGGTTGTGATTGGTAAAGGAGAAACACTAGCCAACCTACACCCATTTTGATTTTTGAAAAAGTTTATTCTAAACGAATTACTCTAATTTTTTATTCCATTTATTCTTTCATTGTTTTTTTCTTTGTGACACAGTTACTTTAATTTGTACTAGAAATTTTGTTAGGTTGTTTTAACAATCATATATATAATTTTAGGTATATTATTTTTTTTCTCATTATTTTGGTTTTTGATGTGAAACAAGGTACTATGAAAAACTTAAAAGATAGATATTGTCTGTTTAAATTTAAAATCATTAAATTTATGCCTAGAAAATTATATTATTTATATAAGATAAAGAATAAAGAGGATGAGTTCGGTTAAAAGTATTTAAATCCATTAAAAATGTTTTTAAATAAAAACCATTTACATCTTTTAAAAACTAAAAACCTATATAAAAAATGAAATATGAATGAATATAAAACAATATGATCATAAAAATATTCATGATATTATTTTTCAGGAGTTATTATATACTCCATAAAAATGGATATAAGACCATCAACCAAAACATGTCTCAAATAAAGATATTTGAGATGAAAAACCCTTGAAACATGGATAAAGCATGAATCAATAATCTATTGAATATATGAACATATCACAATTCTGTAAAACATATTTTTTTTAATGAATTAATATGTGAAAAAAACATTAATGGGGTAGTAAGTACAACATTTAAAATAAAACATGGTGTATAACAAGAATTATTCCTCAAGGAATTGACATTGAGAATACAAAAAACCGTTCAACATTAATAACATTTGAATCATTTAGTAATGAAGGAGATAAATTATAATTGAAAATTAAATATCATTTTAAATTATATATTCATTAAATAATATTCCTATTTAAAAAATATACACCATTTAAAATTAATTAGGTACATAATGATAAACATGTTTTAAATAATCAATATTGAGATGAATAATCCATAAAAAGATCATATCCCTAAAATTATAATTAATCATTGATGTGATTATATGTAAAACATTTCAAACCACGTAAAATGGGAGAACATAAATCATTATATAATAATAGTTTATTTCACACATAATCAATTCACAACAAATTCAATGAAGAACTGTTATAACCCAATGAAAGTAAACTGAGTAATAAAACCCCTTAACATGTTTATATACTTTTTTATGTATGTCCATTAACTCATGTATACTAATATTATAGTTTTTATATAATTTTTTAATTACATTTTTAGGGTAAATTTATTTCTCATTTAACTATTTATTTTATATATTTAATTTTTTTAAATAACTCATTTAGTTAATTATTTCGTTCAGTCGATGTCTGGTGTTTTTAGAAAAGTAAGTTCATAATTATAGGATGAATTTGGTAGGATGATCATAGTAAAATGGGAAATTATTACATCATATCCATAATATTTATAATTAAATAATAATTATTTCTTAAAATTAAATTATATTTATAACTCATCCAAAAATGTGGTTATGAAAAAAATATCAGCTCATGAGGCGGTAGTCCACAAGTACAACTAAGTATGTTATTACATATCTATATATATATAATATTTAATGAAAATGAAATATAATATTTCAAGATAATATTTAATTTTATTAACCACAAATAATTTCTTAAAATTAATCCCCATGACTAGCCAATAGAGTCGAATATCAACAAAAATATGTACAATGTTTCATGAAGAAGGAATAATTTATGTACAAATGTGTGATGAATCTATTTTTAACAATTAAAATGGTATTAATATATAATATGTATTATATTCATAGAACCATTACTACTAAATTAATATCATATATTTGAATTAAATCCCTCAAAATAAATATCCATTAAAGGCTGTTGTGATAAACTAAATTCATCGATTCGTGAAGTGGTAGTATTCACTTATGAACGAATGATGATTTTATTTCCCACTTCATTTAAAAAATATATGAATACAGTTATGAAATTAACATTATAACACCTGGGTGTATGATATACACTTGTGCTATTATAATATAAAGGTTATTATAGAATTTAATGAGGTCAATGTACAAGTAAAATGAATCCACTTGATTGAGATGGTAACCTCTTCCTTGAAGAGAACCCTTTGGATATCTCATTATGGACCCAAAGATTGAATTTTAATAAGAATAGATCCTATGTAATATATTTAAGGGAGTAAATAAGTGTTTTTGGAAAAAACAATTTCGAGATATGTGGCTCCTTATCTGTGAGTAAAAAGGTGGATGTTTTATCCATATATAAGTGGGGATAGGTACACCTTTGGAATTACATAATTTATTAAACTAATATAAATTTATTTTCATTTTCATGTGGCCCAAAATATATATTTTTCAAACATATCATGGATTTTAGTAAATATAATTTAATACAATAATATTAATTCATTTTTTCTAATTACATAACCCTTATCTTTTAGTTTTAACCCCTTATTAACCCTCATAATGGTTACCATGATAACAATTTTTTTAATCAAATTTTTTCTTAAAAGTTAATATATAAGAACATGTGACATGTAAATTTATAGTAGATGAAATTTTATAAAATATAACTTTAACATGGAAAAATATATTATTTTTATTAATTTTAAGAAATTTTATAAATATTATTTGACATAAAATACTAGTAATATAATTTTCTAGGCCCTTAACATGATTTGACATTAAAAAACAACAAGATATTAATTTAATTAGAATATATAATTTAAACTATCACTAATACATTATATATAGCTAATAATCTCTTGAAACACTATTACTCACCCAAAAAATATTACTTCAATTTTTTATAAAATAATTTACTTCAGTTTTCTACTATAGGCTCTTGGATGGTATCCTTGTTTCCTTACCATTTGAAGTAATTAATTCATCACTAATTAAAAAATAAAATATCACCATAAAAAATTAAATATTCAAAAAAAATTTAAACATTGATGAATATTGTTTATCCTTATTAAAATATGTTATATGTATTAATATCAATAATGTGAAATTTTGGAATTATTCTATACCTAAAAAATAGAAATATATTTATTTAAGAAAAAATGACACTAACATTCCTTAATATTTTATATGTGATGGTTTTAACAAATGAAATACATAAAATAAAACATTGGAATGCTTGAGGATAAATTTGAAGCCTCAGTGATTACTACTATCACTATTTTTCCTCCTCCCCAATAAAATTTTTTTATTTAAAAATTTAGAGATAAATTTTAAGGGTTAAGTGATAACCCTCCCAAAATTACACCATTTTAAATATGCTCTAACATTCCACACCCAAATATTAAAAAATATCTAAAAAACATAACAAAGGGGAATGTGACATTGTAATGGATCTTGGAATAATTATAAATATGTTTATGATAATTAGAAGCATTCCAGTGCAGTGCCTTTACCTTTTTTCTAGGTCATTCTTGAAAAGGTATTTTGTGTAATAAGACTTATTAACCAATTTGAATAAACTTACCCACATTTATTTTCCTTATTTTGAAACCTCTTTTCATAATGTTATATTTTTTGTTGAATCACCTACACTACTCATCATTAGTGTTAACTAAATGTAATATTTTCACTGTCCATTATGTATCTTCATGGGATGCCTTAATTAGAAAGGCCTCCACTACCATTTCTTCCCAGGAATATATTATTAGTTTCCACTAATTACCATTATTTTTAAACTCATCATCACTATCCTTGGTTCTGATCTTTTTGGAAGACCTTTTCTCCACTAGTCTTCGAAAATGGGTGTAATCATCCCTCCATCTGGATTTCTTCTCTTTGGTTATAATAAAACTCATTGAATCTTAGATTACCTTTAGAACTTTTTTTATGGTCAATGAATTAATCTACTATGTCTTCCATCTATATAGGCTCCTAATTAGTATCTATCATTATCATCATCTCTATATACCCCATAGGTTATTTACTACTCATTGGAATACTCTTCCTATGTTAAACAACAATTGTACTATTCTATCCCTTAATTTCAATCCATTAAAAATAGTTACCTTGTTTAATAGTGTACATAATCCTTATATGAAATGACATGTTAAATGTATTAATTAAAACCCCTTGTTTTGGTAATGAACATGGTATTTAAATCTCTTTATTATTACAGCTATTTGGACAACCATTACCTATTTCTTGGGAAAATGAATCTTGAGTAGGATCACAGATATGTCTCAAAATATCTTTATGTGAGGAAGATTTTGTTATGATTCTACTATGGACTTAGGAAACACCGTATTCCACCCCTAAGTCCCCCCTGAACCTACCTAGGTATGCATTTTTTTATTTCTATCAGTCAACTCATGCCTCATACAATCATATATTTCCATAATATTTATATTTGGATTCATGGTTTTTTCCACTTTTTGGATGCCATTAGAATGAACCATCTCATTAATACTCAACTAATCCACCTTGAGGTCATTTGAAATTTTATGTCCCCATCACCTTTAAATTCCATACCCCTTGCATGATCCAAAACCCATGATGGTATGATGAATCTAGATGACCAAACCAACCATGGGATTAACAATAGTCAGTCCAATATTGAAAAACAATTGTAGGGTTACAACATAATTATTTTCCATGTATTATGCACACAAAATGCATCGGTGGATTACAAACATTAACCTCCAAAAAATACATAGAAATATATGATTCTAAGTTGAATCTATTATCTTATCAATGCATAAGTATATACCTTCTATATTTCTAAGAATACAAATAACTAAGGTGTTTCAGAAGGGTAGCATAAGTTCAGGAAAACATACAAAAATCATTGTTAAAGGAGAATCATATTTCATATAAAAAACATATGACCACCATATTAGATTAAAATTACCCCCATGTCATTTTTAGAGAGCTATGGAACATAAAATCATGAAATCATACATAAATTTGATAAAATTTATAATGGTTTCTATTAATTATGATAAAAAATAAATATATAATATTTACTAATTTTAAAATTATAATTAAAAAATGTACCCCATTTTATAAAATTTATTCTCTATAAGTAGATGATTTTTTTAAAATAAACCCAAAAGCATGATGAAAATAGTTTTCTTGATAAGTTCATTATATATATATGTTTTAAAAACAAAGGAAAAAATTAAATAATTATGTAATTAATAGGATTATGTTTAATAAAAATGAACTAATTGAATTTTAAAACTAATTTCTAATTTAATTTTAATATATTACCTTCTTACACATATGAAAAAAATTCTTTAAAAAACTATTATTTAATCAGGTATGTAGGTTTAATTTTCAATTAATTTTTTTAATTATTTGAATTATATTTTGAAAAAATAGATTCTTTATCAAGAATCATCATAATTAATATTACATAACAACTTAAAAAAATTATATACTGATTCGTAAAAAAATTATAATTAATTACAATGGTTATAGTTAAAATGAGTTTACTAAGGAATAAAGTATAATAATAATTGTAAAAATTACATAAATAGCTAATCAAATAATATTATCTAGAAATATATCTACCTTAAATCAAATATTTGTTTATAAATATCCATTTTTTTAATCGTGGCTTGTTTAAAATGTGGTTAAGATTTTTATTTTCCAAAATTCCAATTGTGTCACCTCCCCCAACTTATTAAAGATCTCCCCATCTACAATACACTTTACACATATAAAGTCTAGTTTATTTTTCAATCTAAATAAATCCAATATTATGAGGCTTTAGGTATAAACCTAAAGTGATTGTATGAAGATGAGTTATCATTCTTAACAGAGCATCTTTGTTCATTTTCTTATTCCACCTCCTAAACATATTACTAAATCACGATGATAAATTAAAGTCACATTATTCCCCATAATAATATGTTTTTAGGTTAATTTCTCAACTTTACTCCATCCCCACTTCTATTTCATGGAAAACAAAACAACCATTCATGGGTACAACAAACTACTTCCTTACGAACCGATGTAATTTGTTTTCCATCATTTCCTCTCACGAGTTTCAATGACGATGTATTTAATTTTTATATATAATTTTCATAGAATTATAATATATATAGATGGGAAATAAATATATTTTATAACATCATACCTTAAAATCCATTGAATAATGACAACGTCATTCATGTGTGTGGTGGACTACTGTCTCATGAAGCGATATGATTCTTTTTTATTATCTTGTCACATATATGTTATATGTATGTGTATCTATAGAAAAAATACGATATTTATAATATATGTATCATATTTAATGTAAAATAACACTTCCCTTATTTCTATTATGATTTTTGAGAAATTGAAACGTCACACATTTTTATGTATGAAATATTGCCTCCATGATTGTAATGTAGTTCATTTTTTGAAACCATAACTCATGTTTATCATTAAAATAATAGTTTACGTATAAAAAGTATAATTATATAATTATTATTACTCTATAGATGATCAAAATAGTAATACCTCTCATTGTAGTTAACATTTTAATGTGATTTTGGACATGAGATATTAACATCATCGAAACGTTTGACTTGAACCCAAATGCGTATATTATTCAATATAACATGGTGATGAATAAATAAGAATAATTGAAATAAAAATAGTTCATAAGAAAGTAAAAAAATGATGAACTTTTATTATTTAGTAATATAAAGAACACATATGATGAATGAGGATCGAGGTAATAGATCTCCCTTTATCACCCTTTTCTTATGGTTATGACCATTGTCTCCTTAACTAAATTTCCCTATCACTCTTTAATGTCATAGAATTCATCTAAATTCTGAATATATGTATCAGAAACATATAAATAGATTATTATTTCTTCCATTAATGGTGTAATTAATGCCTTTATTTTCTTTCTCAAATGCATATGTTAGGAAATTTCAATTGATTGTGGTATGAGGCATGATTATGCAATCCATTTTCTTTCCAAGGGTAATTTTTATGTTATTCCTTATGATTGAATTCCTTTATGGGGAACACATTGATCAGGAACATATTATGATGGATGTTCCCATATAGTGATCCAATGAATTGGGTAATTATTTTAACTCATGATACATCATCTATGGGACTAGGGAGTAAACCAAATCCATTATGGGACTTTGTAAACCATATGTTATTGTATAAGTTGTTAGTATTAACTTATCTTTATGTCATATTTTATATATTTCAAAATCTCATATGTCACCATGATATTATTATACCATGATACTTATATTATTACTCCATGTGATTAATCACTTTAAATCCCTTTTTTTATATCATTATATACCATTGACACACATGTTAGTTTTAATTAGTATCTTTATTCTCTTACTAGGTATTTTATCTCACCTATTTATTTTTTGTATGCCCCAGATTATCCTATACAGTTTTAGGAGCTCAAATGGATTGAAGAGATTATTATGGGGAATGAAATAAGGAATAAATATTTTAGTTTCCTTCATAATAAATTTGTACCTTTTCATCCAAATACACTATTACTCATAATATTTGTGGTCTAAATTATTGGATATGTTTTTCTAAAAATAATGTAATAATATATGTAAAAGTGTTAGGCCAGTATTGTTGGTTTCAAATCAAGGACAAGATAATTTTAGAGATTATAACTGTAATAATTTTATGATAAACCTAGGGATATGTATAAGGATAATTCTATGTATAGCTAAATATATTGGAATTTTAGTTATGTATAGATTTATTGGGTTCTATGTAATTATATTCTTGTTTGGATTTAATAAGTGGATGTTTCTCTAGGAAGGCTTTATATATTGGTAATTACATTGAAAAGAGTGTATTAATATGTAATCTATTATCACCATGTGTATGAATAAATTCCTTGTTACATGCATACCTTTCCCATCTAAGGGGATATATTTTGGAAATTCACAAACTCATTATGAACTATTATGAAGGAGTTTCCATAAATTACTAGGTTTGAAAACAAAATTGGGAAATTACTATATATAACATAAATTTAAGTCCTGGAACTCATATGTTATGATATACTTATCATTTATAGGTTATTTATATGAGGTTTTTATACTTCACTTTTATATGTTAATTATTTATTTCTTTCTCATCTTGTTCTTCTTCTTTTAGAAAATGTTTGAAAATAACGTAAATTTTTTAAAAAACCAAAATTATAGGAAATGTGATGGCTTAATTGGTGATATTACTTATAATTTGGGAGTTATATATAATAAATTAATGATTTAATAGATCAAATAACTAATTTTGTGAATAATAACTTGATGGGGGAGGAATTCTCTACTCCTCCTATGATATATCAAGTTATAGTTGATCCAGTTATTTGAAAAAGTAATACCACCTTTAGTGGATCTTATGATCCAATAATTATGGATCAAAGGACTAAATACATTGATAATATATTCTCTATCATCAATTTATTAGATAAAGAGACAATTTTGTTTTCCGTTTGTCGCATTGTATAAGAAGCTGATCAGTGGTGGAAACAGATCAATAAAAAAGAGTCCAAAAAAGTTATTTATTCATTAGAGTGGTAAGTATTCATGAAAATGTTTTAAAATAAATATTTTCCCATAACCCTCTATTGTAACATAGAGTAGTAGTAACTTGTTCTAAGAAATTAATATGAGTCTATTAGTATATAGAGGAAAACAATACAAGTATTGTAAGACACAACTACAAGATTTTTCATCAACACCAAAAGAGGTTTCGAACATGTTTTTAGTGTATTAATAAAAAATATTCCAAAATAATTGAAGATTTGAGACATTTATTTTTAAGAAGACATGTTCCCATGTTCCCTTAAATTTGAGACAGGGATTTTTGACCCTCATTAGTCTCGAGGGTCTATTGAAAAAAATATAAAATCGAGTTTTTATTGGGGGTATAAATTGATAAATCAAAATGATGAAGGATTACCCAAAACCAACCTGTTAGAAGTGTGAGAACAAGTATCCTTGAAACTATCTATTGGGATTCAAGAGACACTTCAACTGAGTAAAATAGTGGACTTAGGACAACTATTTTCTAAGGGAAATGAAGTACCTTGCTAATATGGATGAATAAAATAAGGTTCACATCAATAAACATCCTGAGAAGTAGTGTTTCAATTATAAGGATCCTAGGAATTATACAATCTAATGCCTTAAGACAAGCGACGTTGGTGTTAACTAATGACAACAACCATTAAGGCCCTGAGAGAAAGGAATTGAATATTGTATCACAATTACTATGGTGGATCCCAAAAACCATGTGGTGATAGCTACAATAGTTATTAATTCACGAATATAAAACATACAATTTAATTCTGGTTCTACAAATTCTTTCATATATTATAAGAATTATTCATAGACTACCTCAAAACATCTTTGTTCAGTTGTCGGTGAGAATTGAAAATGTATAAATTAATGCATCACAAGTATATTACTAACAACTATTCAATTTTTATTGGCATAATCTTCCAAAAAATATGTTCATAAAACCTTTAGTTGATTTATAATTCACATTGGGAATGGTTTGGATTCCCTTATATAAATCTAAAATCAACTATCTAGAGAATGATATCACTCTTCATGTCACAATGCACCCTTTTTTTAATAAGATTAAGTAGGTAGGAGAATTCACCTTGGAATAACTTGTTTAATTTTGGATATTATTTACTAACACCACTACAAAATTAGGCTATAGCCATGGTTTGGAACCGTGGAAATAATCCCAAAAACTGTGGCTATAGGTTATAGCCATGATTCATTTAATTGTGGCTCATATTGGTGTGGATATAGGTCCAAATTTATAGCCATTGTTTCAAACCGTGGCTATATGTATGGCCCTATTGCCTCACCATTACCATCCACGGGTCAATGAACCGTGGCTATATGGTTTTATCCATGGTTTGAAACCGTGGCTAAAACCCTTCCCATTTCAGAAAAAAAACATCCCCCCACCCTGCTTGACCCCCTGGATAGCAGCCCCCCTACTTGACCCCCCTAGATAGCACCCCCCTACTGGACCCCCTGGACAACACCTCCCTTTACACATCCCTTTCACACCCATTTCCCCCTTTTACACCCTACATAGTAGCCACCCCCACACATCCCTTGCACACACCCCCTTGAACCCCCCTTACGCACTCCCCCTTCACACCCCTTTCCTCCCCTGCTGGACCCCCTGGACAGCAGCCCCCGCCCCCCAGGACAACACCCCCCCCACTGGACCCCCCTGGACAGCAGCCCCCCAGGACAACAACCCCCCCCCCCCCAGTTGGACCCCCTGGACAACACCCCCCTACTGGACCCCCCTATAGAGCATCCCACCCTGCTGGACCCCCTAGATAGCATTCCCCCCATGACAGAATCCCCCCCGGCTTGACCCCCGTGACAACATCACTCCCTATGGGACCCCCCATGGATAGCCCCCCCTACACATCGCTTGCACACTCCTTTCCCCTACTGGACCCCCCTTACACCACCCCTATAGGACACCCCCAATACATCCCTTGCACACCCCTTGCCCCGCCTGCTGTACCCCCTTGCACCACCCCTACTTGACACCCCCTTGCACCACCCCTGCTGGACCCCCATTGCACCCCTTTCCCCACCCATTTCCCCCTCCCCCCTACAGACTCCTCCTTTCAAACCCCCGCTGCAGACCCCTCCCTCCTGGATAGACCCCCCCCCCCACACCCTAGACAAACCCCCCTCTCCCCCACCCACACACCCTGGACAGACCCCCTACTTCTTGTAGACCCCCTTACACCCCTCCCCCCCACCTCCAGACCCACCTTGCACCCCCTCCCCCAACTGTAGAGCGACCTTACACCCCCCCTCATGGACACCCCTTGGACAGACCCCCACCCTCCTAGACAGTCGCCACCCCTCCTGGACAGACCCCCCATCCTTCCTGGACAGACCCACCTCGTTCTTGGATATATTGTCAAAGATATGAGGAGGTTTGGTTATAGGGAATGACCTTCTCAATTGTCATTTGTACACTACAATATGGTATTATTATATTTTCATTATCAATAAGGTTGCTGCATGAATAGAGAGTTGAGACATTCATGTATAGTGATCCAAACTGTTATCCTTTCCTAGCACAAAAAGACATGGTTGATACATCAACAACCATATAGTACAAAATAGACATAAATCTGGAAATAAATTAAAGTTATTGTATAACAAAAGAAATTAGGAGCATTGAATGTTGGAAGATACCGTATTATGTGACACACTATTCTTGATCAATATGCTCTCTTGGAAGTTGTTCCTACATTGAAAACATAAATAAGAATCACAAAAGTGGTTGTTTATTGTTCAGAGTTTACCTAAATGTTGAAGAAAGCAATATCTATTTACACATTCTTGATTAAATGTGGTGTATTTGGATATATCTAATGTAATTTTAAATATCATATTTAATATAGCTATGTAATGGTTGTTTAACCTTATCCAATATTAAATAAACCTATAGAGATGAACTACACCCCCTGCCCCACCCCCCTTGGACCCCTCCCCCTACCCCTTCCCTGAAGACCCCCTACAGACCACCCCCTGCCCCTACCCTGTAGATCTACCCACTCTACCCTGCCCCTCCCCCCACCCCATCCCCATCCCCCTGCCCTACAGACCTCTCCCATGCCCCCCCCCCTGATCTGTAGACCTCCCCATCCCCTACCTTCTAGACACCCCCCCGGTTACTTGCCCCCTGCCCCCTACCCCCTCCACCCTACCCCCACCCCCTGACCCCACCACCCAACACCTTGTCCCCGGCCTGCTCCACCCACCCCATGCCCCCTGCCCTGCAGACCTCCCCCCTGCCCCCTGCCCCTACCATACTCCACCCTCCCCCTTCCCCCAGCCCTACAGACCTCCCCCTGCCCCCTGCCCCTACCCTCTTCCCTCTACCACCCTACCCCTACCCCTGCACCTGCCCCTACCCCCTGCCCCTACCCCCTACCCCTGCCCCCTGCCCCTACCCCCTGCCCCTACCCCTGTCCCCTGCCCCTGCCCCCTGCCCCTACCCCCTGCCCCTGCCGCTACCCCTACCGCCTCCACCCTCCCCCTGCCCCCCCCCCCTGCCCCCTGCCCCTGCCCCCTGCCCCTGCCCCCTGCCCCTACCGCTACCCCTACCGCCTCCACCCTCCCCCTGCCCCTCCCCCTGCCCTACCCCATGCCCTGTAGAACTCCCCCTTGTCCCTACCCATCAGACCCCCCCTGCCCATGCCCCCTCCACCCTGCCTCCGACCCCCTTCCCATGCCGCTGCCCCCTACCCCCTCCACCCTACCCCCTGCCCCCTCCACCAATCCCTCCCCCTACCCCTTCCCCCTTCCCCATGCCCCATTCCCCCCTGCCCCCTGCCCATGCCCTGCAGATAATGTGGAAGATACTATATTACCAATATTTTCAAAGCCAATGGCATGAAAAATCCATGAAACAACAATTTTTGACTTAGGCTGACCATAGATTATGATTTCATTGGATGAAGAATGAAATGGAATGAAATATCATTCTATGCGAACTTTATGACTACCCCAATCCTGCTTTATGATTGTGATAGAAGTGGTATAAAAATCACATTTTCTTACCCCTTTCTACATCCCATAATCATTTAACATGATATATACATTTATCACATACATGATATGATTTATATTCCTTTATGATTCCATCAATTATTTAATACGATCACCCATTTTTATTTTATAAGAATTGGATTTAGGTTATATATCTCTTTTATAAATACATTTTGGGCTTGGGGGTCACATCGTGATGTGTTTAGAAGGAGAGTCATGTCATTATCCAGGGGTCATGCCCTGATGTTCTAATGCCCTGTTTTTTTTAAAATAACAAAATCATTAAATTTATTATAAAATGTTATTTTGTCTAGTGTGGTTAACACGCAACTGTCACATCTTCTACTTCATTGTATTTTAGATGAACAACATGATTTTATGAATGGTAGGACAATCCAGGTTGCACAACCCCCTCCCCACTGCACACCACCCCCTCACCCTACACACCCCCCAATCCAACCCCCTAGCCGGCACCATCCCCCCTGCACCCCCCAAACCAGTCCCCTCCCCCACAATCATCCCCTATACCCACTCCCTGCACCACCCCCTAGCCTACACCAGCACCCCTTCCCCCACCAAACCAGCCCCTAGACTACACTAACCCCCCCATGCACCACCCCTCTAGCTTGCACCACCCTACCCCTTACCCCCCTCCACCCTGCCCCTTCCCCCTGCCCCCTACCCTTGCCCCCTCCACCCACTCACTGCCCCCTCCACCCCACAACCCCTCCCTCCCAAACCACCCCCAAGAATGAACCATCCCCTGGAACCACCCCTCTAGCCTTCACCACCCTACCACATGCCCCCTCCACCCAGCCCCTTCACCCTACCCCCTCCACCAAGCCCCTACCCCCTGCCCCCTCCATCCTCCCACTACCCCTGCCCAGCATACCTCACCCTACAACCTTCCCCTACCCCTACCTTGTAGACCTCCCCTCCCCCTGCCTTGCAGACCTCCCCCTACCCCTACCCCCGCCCCTACCCCATGCCCTACAGACCTCCCCCTTTCCCAATTCCCCCTGCCCCAAACATGCAGACCTCCCCCTGCTCCTACCCCTTCCCCCTACCTCCTACCCTGGTATGTTTTGTTACTGGTTCTCTGCATAGCATGCATACCTATCCAAAGACACATCCTATCATGTGAAATCATACACACAAGAAATCTAGTTCTTGTGAAGACATTGAGACAAATAAAACCTCATAAAGATATATTTAGAGTGAGTTATGATAATGAAAGGGATTAGATGAATTCTTGGGGAGGAATCCATTTCAAAAGGACCATCGGTGTTTGAGAAATACTATTGAAAAAATTAGGTCCAATGGCAATGTATTCCAAAATCCTGTACTAAAAAGAACATCACAATGGTTATCAAACGAATGGACCCAATGTAGTATTACATTGAAATTCATTATAATTACCTCTCAATGACATCAAGGATTATGATGCCTAATTGTAACTTATAAGCATCCTCAAATAACTTAAAAAACAAGTAAAAAAATGACTAAAATTATTCAGTATAAAATTTTCATGTTCAATAAGCATAAACAAATGGAATCCTTGTTGATTTTAAACCTTGAAAATTTGTGCACATTTACTCACCTCGCTCACCCCAATCATTGATTCAGCTAAAAACTATCCATATAGAACCTAGAAAAAGATGAAAAAACAAATATATACAAGTGCTTTCATGTGAGAATGAAGTCTGGCAGAAGGGAAGGAAACAACACGAATTATTAAAATGCACTTACAATTTTCTTCACCAAACATGGAATTTATGGAAGGTGCTTGAAAAAGTCATTAATGAGTTATGCATTTCTCTCATACCTATTAATGACTGAATAAAGTATAATATTAAGGTGTAAAAATTAAATTAATCAATGATAAGAAGTTGAGGAAATTTGAGATCTCAAGGTTGATTTCTAAAACCTGGTACATGTAATTGAATTTTTTCAACATGTGTATTGATATGAGTGCAAGATCTCAAGTTGTAAATCCAAAAAGAATAAATATATCACTTGAAATCATTTGGTTTCAACATGAGGACATCTAAATAGCCTCTAAATGAGTCATGGGAATTAGAATCAGTTGGTATCTTGTTCAGTTTGTTAATGAGACATCATTGTTTTCTAAATCAAACCCTCAAATTTTCTAGACCAAACATGGATCACATATAATTTGAATAGAATGAATGATGGAACATTATTTAACCATCTTCTTTCATGAACTTTATATTTATTTTAAATCAGAGGAGAAAATAAAATGAGAGAAGTCAATGAGAAAAAGAGGAGAGAAGAAAAATTAAAGAACATCTTGACATACCAATTTCTAGATTGGTATTGACAATAAACAAAAAGTGAAAGATTTTTATCTACACATTGTGTTTTTGTCATAGTTGTGTTCAATGAAGAAGACAAGTTGTTCCATGCCAATATACAGATGATAAATGGCTTGCAAGTTAGTTTGAGTACTCAAGCATATTGATGAGACAATTGGGAGTTGGACAACTTTGAACAGATTTGGAAATTCCCAAGATTGTTGATAAGGAATATAAAGTTCCCCAGAAATGGTGTTAGTATGCTAATCTTATATGAGGCTTAAAGAATTCTCCTGAAGCTTGGAAGTGATGTAAACTGCCACCACTGATTATGTCACAAAGAAATGAACAAAATATGGGAGTGTTTCCATTAGACTCACATGATGACAATGATGATTGGTGATGTAAGTTGTTATGGAAAAAAATGAATAATTTTCTAGGAGATGATGTGCAGAATGTATTGGAATTGAATTGATGAGCTGAATTAGGAGCTCATGTATCATATGGTTAGAGATATATTCACATGGAAATGATGGTTTGAATATATTGTTGGTGGTGATTAATATACAGATTTGGCTCAAGAAAATTTGAGAAGATCCACCCCCTGGAAAACACCCCCTCTCCCCCCTGCCCCATGCACTCCCCACCCCTGCCCCCACCCCCCAACCCTCTAAAGTCTGTGGTGACTCATGCTGCAAAACTAGTTTACTAAGGATTTTATTACATTGTTCTCGTTTAAGGTGAAATCATTTCTAAATTCCATGACCAGACAAAATTAGGTGCTCTATCCCCCACATCCACCACCCTTTCAATGTATTACAGGCATGTAAGATGAAAATTATTGGATAGACAACAAAAAGTGCATTTTTGCTCTGGTCTAGACATCTGTGGATGAGAGAGTGATGCTAGAGACCTACATTTTCCATCAATAAACCATTTGATATTGGAATGCCATTAATCAGGATAGAATATGTAATTATTATTCATATAAAAAATTCATAGAGATTTTGAATGAAAAATAAATTACTAACATCATGAAGTTGGACTATTACTATGTGTTTATGAAGATTCAGAATAGACATAGAAATGTATTTGTGTAATCTTCATTTCTCATAGTGATGCTATGATTTTCCCAATTTCTGGATAGAATCAATGCCCAAAAGGATCACATGTTCTAGATATTCCACCATCCGGATATCAAACTATAGGTAAGGATATTTGATATGAAATCATACCCAAATGTGTTGTGTATGGAATTGATAATCGAGATCGGTATATATGAGGATAGGTAGATTGATTAATTCAACTCTATATAAGACCCATGACTGAGTTTTCTATCATTAAAATGGGAGACACGTCCAATATTAGGAAGTAGAAAGATCATCAGAAGTATCTGGAATGATAATATGTGGGTCAAAGTAAGAGTTCCTTGGTGTAATCTATTGTATTTAATCCAACCAAGTGATTTAATTATGTGAAAAGAAGGTATTGTAGACATTAATACAATAATACTCCAATGGAATTACATAGATGTTGCCTGTCAAGACATATATGATGTTATTTTTTTAGGGAATGAAAAAATTGATATGTGAAATTAGTCCAAGATGGGAGTGGAGATCCGTATCAAAGAATGTAGACTCCCAATTCAATGATGACTTACGTGAAACTAAGTGAAGACGACTAAGGCCTAGATTATGTAATGGACAAGGGTCAGGATAATAAAAAATATAAATTATCTATTATTCGATTCATTATCTTATAAATTGTATGCTATCTGTCACTTTTTTATATACATTCATTTCTTATCCTCATACACTTTTTTTAAACAATTATATTATATCCATTTTTTTCATATTCATCATATTCCATTAAAAAATATTCATATTTTTCAAATAAATACATATGATTAAGGTATGAATATAATGTATTATTTGTTATAAACAAAAATATAAAGTTACATGACTCAAAAGTGCATACCTAGGGATTAACTATCCAACCATGATATAGACCAATGTCTAGAAGATCAAATATTCCACACTCTATAGTAAACATGAAATCATAAATTATGCAAGAAGGGTGTATGTGAAGTCAATTTGATTCAAAAAACAACAAATGATTACTAATGTCTTGTAAAAAATGGTATATAATAACCTTTACCTTCTGAATTTTTTATTCACGTCAATCTCGTTTGCAAGTTGTGTTAGAAAATCAATTACATCGGCTATGTTTTCTTGTTGGTTCCCTCCATATCTTGCATCGTTATCCTGCATAGCAGTACAAGTCATAAAAATCACAATATGATTAGTGAATCTAATAGAGTGTCCGCCTCTAGAAAAAAATGGAAAATTGGACTACAAACCATAAGAGGTGTGCTGGAGCATATAGAGGGGCCACCTCGGAGCAGCGTCATCGAGGAGGTACGATGGTCGCATTGGAGGAGGATACAATTCAATATAATAATAATAAAACTTAACAACTATATAAAAAACATATCTCATAATAGAATAATTCTATATATGTAGAAACATTCAGAAACACCATAATACAATTCAGTATTACCATAATCAAACCTCACTGAATAATAAAATTACAAATATTAACAATCCAAAAATACAATTCACATCAATAGTGAGTATCAATATCAAAATCATCAGATTCATGATAACTCACATCCACACATCCTACAGAAACCACATTAGCACCTCTCACGCCACAAACATCATCATCGACATCATCATCAGTACCGACACCGTGACTGGTTCTGTGTATAGCTCCGACTCTAGCTCTGGCTCTGGCTCTAGGAGAAGAATCTACATTAGCATAAATCATCAACATCAAACATGCATCAACTGTTGTCGCTGCTTCTGGTGAAAGTGTAGAATAAATGAGAGACATTTTCTAGTAATGATCTCATAGGAAGTATATATTGGTATGGTGAGCTATGGTTTCACCAAAAAAGAGTTAAAAACCATCAATGAAAAGTGATCCCTAAAAATTGAATCACTTGGGTAGGACACAACCAAAGGGTGTCATTAATCAATTGTCCTGAATGAAGGTAAAAAATAGGAACCTTCATCATGGGATGTGGTTCTGGAAGTTCATCATTAATCAAAATGGGTATAAATAACAACCTCCTGGACACCCCCTCCCCCTGGAAGTCCCCAACACCCCCTTCCACCCCACCCCCTCCCCCTGGTAGTCCCCCGCACGTGCCAGTCCCCCCAGCCACCCTCCTGCAGACCCTCCTGGACACCCCCTGCATACCCTCCTGGACACCCCCACCCCCTGCCACCCCCCTAGACACCCCTCCCCTGCCAATCCCCCCCCCCCCTCACATGATAGTCCCCCCTACCGTCTCCCCCCCTGAAGACCCTCATAGACACCCCTCCCCCTTACAGCCCCCCCACCTGCCAGTCCCCCGGCCAGAATCCCCCCCCTACATACACTCTTGGACACCCCCTCCCTCCCTACCAGCCCCGTGCCACCCCCAATAGACCCTCGAGGACACCCCCTTCTAGTCCCCCTCCTAGTCCATATATCTATTATATAATTTACACATGCCCATGAATCATGTTCTTGATTCCATCTCCATGTAGACATCACTTAATAATGTCACTTGCTTCCTTATCAAGGTGACAACCTAATGATCAAAGTTGACTAGAATATCAATTACATTGTATATTTAGACAATCCCATAAATATAATTCTCATTTCTAGAAGTGTGGGAATCTTATGCTTGCCAAATATATGTAAAGGATGGATCTTCAGTTATGATATGGGCAAGAAGGCTGTTATATCTGCTTTTGCCAAGCCATATAGACTTTTTTGGCTCATAATATAAGGAATACTATTATCATAATCCTAGCTTCATCCCTATAGTCATCGTATGCTAGTCAGCTATGGTATTTTAGGATCACCACCTAATGAACTCTAGGCTCATCACCTAAGGAATTCTATGCTCGTCACCTAAAGAAATTTTTTCTCATTGCATAAGGAAGTGTGTGATTATAATGCATTGGGAAAGGTGGATCATCCTATTCTTATCACAAAATAAATCTTATACTTTTCATATATGGAAAGGTAGGGTCCTCTTATGCTCATCACAGAATTCTAGTCATGATTTTAGGTCTAGTGAGGAATAGTCCCCTTATACTCTTTGCATATGTTTGGTCATGATTTAAATTTTAGTGGGGACTAATCCTCTTATAATCCTCATATAAGAAAAATAATGGCAAAATTGTCTATAATATCATCATATAACCAATTCAAATTAGTATGGTGACCGACCACTCAGGGAAGGTCCATATCATATTCCAATAAATTTTGAATGCCATCCCAAAATTAAAAACATTGATTCATGTACTTTTTAAATGTAATTTAACAAAAATATTATAAATAAAAGCATACAATGGTGATCCTAAGTGAAAATAAATGGAAATTAAATCGTTTATAATATTATACACTCACTAGTGACTCTAAACAAACCCATGATATTGGATGATTTCCACCATAATCTAGTGGAAATCATCTCCAACTTCGTTCTCATTTTCACTAAATTAGTTAGAAGATAAATAGTAAACAAGAATGAAAGGATGATGAGATCACACATTGAACAACCATGGACGTCCATAAAAACCACCACATTTAAAGGTGAAATTGAAGGTGAATAGGTGATGGTGCTCCCTCAACCTCCCCTTATTTGTTCACATGTGTGGGAGGAAGAGAGGAGGGTTGAGTTGTTTAAAAACTCAAAGTGGATAAATGTTTATTTACCTTTCTTTGAGTGAGCCTCCAACCTAATCATTTCAGAATCCATTAAAATATTCATTTTGTTGTTGTGTTCCTCTCCATTTTCTTGGGGGAATCATCAGAAGTACCAAACAAACAAAACACAGGTCCATTCTTCTATGATGTCATGGACCTATCCACTCAAACCCACAAGCCCTATACACACTAAGGACCATACAAATTACTCATCCATTTATAATCATTTTTCAAATGACAACTAATGAAACCCCTCATCTATAACTCTTAAAAAATTTCAAAACTATAAGGTGATATATCATGGTTGTATTTCCCAAGAAGCACCACTATCACCTAAATTTCCCATCTAGTGAATTTTGACTTGATGTTTCCATATATGTGAACATAGTGCACCATACTTAGCCAATCATATTATAAAGGGGCACCAAAACAAGAAATGTCAACCATAACAATTTTCTACCATGCCAAACCAACAAAAATAGAATTTTTATTTCTTTTTTCAATAGGGATAACCCCAAAGGGATAGTACCTCGAAAACACCTGACCAACTCACCCATGAAGAGACGAAACAACAAAAACCACGGCCAGGGTATATTAATATTTTACTATAGGGAGACAAGTAAATCCAAATTTCCCAAAAATAGGGAAATGTTCACTCCACCTGGGTATTTTCTCTCCAACACATGGAGCTCTACTCCATAGAGGCTCCATGGTGAAAGACCTAAATCTTAAAACAGTTACAGGTCCACTCATCTATGCTCAGACACAAACCCGAGAGCCTATATCGCCCTCAAGCCTCAATTCACATTACTAAAAATATTATTCAGAATTTCCAAATATATATTCTCTAACCAAATAATGGTTCTAAAAATTACCACATCCTTGGAAAACCAAAATTCATACTTGCTATGAATTTATTAACCAGTATTGGCATAAACCTTTATATTAATCTCAATAATGAGTTATGGATCATGGGGAAAGTTCCAATGTTATAAGGAACACTATGTTTACTCATTAGACTAGGACCAAAAATGAAAACAATAGCCACGTAACAGAATTAACTAAATTCGTTGGGCCAACACACCATATGTAGGAGGAAGGCCCGGAGAAGGGTATGTAAGAACCCTTATGCCAACACACCGAATGGAGGAGGAATGCCCAAAAATGGTATGGAGGATGGGAGTACCTCTAGAGGGATGGAGCAGCCCCAAATGGAGATTCCAAGCCTTGATTATAGAATTTGCGATGTGAATGAAGGAACCACGATGAGGTATGGAGGAACCAATGTCAGTGAGGAAGAATGATAGAGGACATCAGGGAGGGTGAGAGAGGAAAGCCACGAGGTAAGAGAGGAGGGCACAATGAGAGAGGTTATCGGAGTGGGGGGGGAGATGCTGTTGGGGGAGGTGGGCGCCACGGTGAGAGGGTCACATATTGGGGATAGAGGAGGAGACCGACTACAATAAAAAAAGAGGGATGCATATTGGGGATGGAGGTGGAGCCTGATGGGAATCGAAAAAAGAGGGGGGAGAGAATTGTGTAACCATAGATCAAAAACTATATCGTGGAAATAAACAAGCTATAGCCACAGACCTATAAAGTCGTGGCTATAGGTCTGTGACTATATCTTAAATTTCTAGTACAGTAATGGGAGAGAATATCTATCCGAGATGATCAACACAAAGTAAATATTAATCCTTAAATACATTCCTATTGTGAGGGATTATACTTTTGTATTCCTCAAATAGTTTCTTAGTTAACCTCCTAACTGAGATATTGAGTTCTAAGTTAAACTTATACTTGTATATCTAATCATATAGAATACTCCTTATAAAATAGACACCATTGAGTTGGAATAGATTCTGATGTATTTACAATATAATCCATAAATTTGTTTTGTAAGCCTATGTGATTCACCATGGGGTGCATTGATCCACTTCATTAACAAGAATAATGGTTGAGTGAACCTCTTCATTGAGTACTATGAACTAAAAAAACATGTTAAATTGTAAATATCCCCTTTCATGGAAAGATTTTTTTTAAATCTATCACATGGGACTAAGAATTTTTATAAGGTGGTCCTTTGGTCAAAATACCACCAATTAAAAGTGAATAAGTAAGATATTTCCAAATGTACCTTTCGAACAAGGAATGAAAACTATAAGTTCAGAACAATTTTTTTGGAAACATTAACATAATAGTGATCAATTTGGGATAGAGATTTTAAATATTACATGTTAAATTAGTTGTACTTTCTATAGATGATATCCCTATTTTATCCAAAATTGTGGAGGAGCCTAGGGAGCATTTGAATACTATTACTAAGGCTTTGAGAAAGGATAATAAAAAATTAATGTATAGTAAATGATTATTCTAGTTGAAGTAATTATCATTAATGGGTTATATTATATCTAGATATAGGATATCTATGGGCCCTTTTATAATAAAGGTAATTGAGGACTATCTTAGTCCAGCATTGATGACATAGGTCTATAGTTTCTTTGTAGTTGTATTACTAATGATTTTTAGGAACTTATCCTGAGTTACAAACCCACTAAACAAGCTACCATGAATGGGATTAATATTTTTCTACATTAGTGATTGCAAAGTTAACATTATGGAGGTGAAAAATATGCATATCACTACACAAGTCCTTATACTACCCGCAAGTTGAGAAACATTTGTGGTATAAATGGATGGTTCAAAAAATGGTTTATTTTTTTAATGATAGAAAATGAAATATTAGTAAACTATTTGTCAACTTATTTTAATGTTCACTATAATAATTATCCCATGTATACTATACACTTGGTTGTAGTGATCATTGAATTTAAATATGAAAAAATTATCTCTTTTGGGAGAAGTCTGAAATATATATGGTCCTCAAGAGCCACAAATATATATTCTCATATATGGAGATTAATATTCACCAACTATATAGTTAATGATGATCAATGACTATGACTAATCAATCTATTACCAACCCATGAATGATAATAAAGTGGATGACTCTTTATGTATAAAAGATCAGAATATTTTATTAATGTTGAGAATTCGAAAGAATTTAATATTCCTAAAACTTCAATGAATGTTCATAAAAATAACGAGGGAATGAAACTAATCATCAATTTTTAAAATTATTTACAATTCTATAGGATTTATCAGTATATGGGAATGTAAATTTATACATTATATTGGTGGTGTTGTTCTATAGAACACCACTATTGATTGTATCTAACAGAAGATCCGAGATATATCTCAAAAATCTAGAATATCTTCCATCATGATCTAAATACTAAGTTCAAATTCTATATATATTACCACCAACAAACTGATCAGTCATATGAGATGACTATTTTGATACAACAAGTCATTTTGATGGCATTTTCGTTGGGCTTAAAAGTATTTTGGGATCAACACCTTCTTTTGGTGGAGTTACTCTATAATATTGTCTTCAACTCAAGAATTCAAATTATAGTGACCCATTTAGAGACATAGTATTTTCATTTATAGATATTATATGTTTATAGATAAATATTTAAAACATTATACAATATATTCATAAGAACCATAATAGTTTAGTGACTTTGGGGACTAGGTACACAATCATTTAATTTGATGAATGATCATCAAAATCTCCCCTAACGATCTCCCACTTTAGTATTCTTCACAAACGTACCCAACTTTAAACCTTTCATCATAACCTAATGAAAGGATACCGAATAAAGGGTATAATTAGATTCCAATTAATGGTAAACAAGGTAAATAGATAAACATAACATGAGTATAAGTGTATGAGAACATGATCATATAATTTAGAACCCATACCATGAATAATAAATATCATAATCATGAGTAATGGAATAAATAATTATAGTTCATATTACGTGAATCATAATAAAATCAAAGAATATGAATCATCAGAGCTTAACATTGGCATAATACCTATTATTTTGGAGTATACATAGGCATATAAAATCATGTGTCAAGAATACCCTCAAAGAAATTGATAATATTGTATGCTTTAGATAACAACCTAGGTACCTAATTGTTGATCGGGATGACCTTCCATGTTCACTCTTTCATGGTTGGGATAATCTACCAATTACCATTATTCAGTCTGGTGATTACCTCTCATGTACACTATGATCTCATTTAATATTCATCACTAACCAATTTATTTGAGGGAGATATAGATCCCCATCAATCGCATTATTCATGATTTTATATTCCATAATATCATAGTACATTTTGTATATTATATCCCATGAAAGAAAATGGGGGTTTTTAAAATTTATTATGGAATAACCCATGTAAAAGTAATGGGTAACATAATCATTTCATCATTTAATCATAACATAACCCATAAAAAAGATATGGGTTTCATAAAAATATCATTATATAATAACATGAAAAAAGAGAAAGGTTTCATAATAATTTCTTCAACTCATAAAATCATTACCAATGAAAAAAGAAACGGGTTTAATAAAAAAAATTTCTTGCTACAAGCATTGAAATATAAGAATGTTTCATATATAACTTATCTTCATAAACCATTTAGTGGATGAACAAAAATGGCGTCCTTAGTTCATATCCCAAGTAAAGAATATGTTACCTCAAAGTATTTCATCTTACATGGAATATTATTTTGAAAGAAAAATATCTTGGAATGTTTTTTGAGAACGAAAAATATTCGTTAAAAAAAATATTTTAAAAATATTTTAATAAAAAATATAACTGAAAACTTATAAAGTAATATTTAAAATCGTTAAAATTTTTTATGGGGGATAATATACATTAAAATATGTAAATATAATTTAAAACATAAAAAATTTGGAAAATAACTTCCTTTTAAGATAAAATTTAAAATTTATAAAGGAATCCTAAAATAATATAATGGTTATGATGGTGGAATGTTCTGTTCATGTTCTATACAATGATTTATTTCACATTTTTTGTTAAAAGCCATATAGAAAAAAAATTTAAAACGAAATGAAGAATATGATTAATTGTTATCAAAAAAAGTAAAAAACGGTTAAAAATTTATTTAATAAATTGTTTTAATAATAATATTAAAATAATTGTTTATTTTTTTAGCGAACATGGTTTCGGAAGAAAAGGGGTTCTCGACATAAAAGTTAATTTTTTATAAAAACATTCTTCTGAAACTCTTGATAACATAATGCATGTTATATGAATTTCAAACATGTTTTCTCATGACATAAACATGGGAGATGAAAATTCATCAGATTATTAAGGGATTTATCATAATATTCTATCAACAGAAACATTATCACAAATAATCTCCATAAACTATGATTTTTTTCATTAAATATTTACAACTATGGTAACATTGAAATGTAAGCCCCATTAACTAATATCATCAAATGAAACATAATAATTCATGAAGATAAAAATATTCATTATATTAAATGTAAATTGTTCTTTAATAACACTTCTTACAAGATGATAGGTGCATAATATAATCTTATGTGTCAAAGAAGGAAAAATGTGACAAAAACCCACTACCGATGTGGAAGCTTCTGAACCACAAATCCCCATGAAAGAGAGATCCTAACAATGATATTTTAATAAAAATAATTATAATTATAATAATCAAAAAATATATTCACGTTCAATATATAAAATATATAAAAGAAACTCATGGTGAATATGGAATGTGTATCATCAAAAAATAAAAGTGAGATAGAAATCTATTTCTTCCTTAGTAATATATTGAATAATAATCTCTAATAATGAAAAATATAAAATTATATGTTTAATATTATTAATATTATTATATTTATGATTTAAAATTTGAAATTGGTATTATATACACTAAAGAATAAGACAGTGGTGAATTAGTATATGTCTCTTTGAAGTAAAAGAGATACTTTAAATCCCTGAACATATGTAACAGATTACATCATACTAATTAGAAACTCATTTATAATAAATATATTCTTATTATACATCTATTAAATTAAAAAAATTACATATATAATACCATATATTATTTAATTATGTCGTTTTTACCCATTTATTTATAACTCCATATGAATGTCACATTACGGGTAAAAAGAACTTTATTTTTCATATACATATCAATTTTTTTTGGTCCTCTTAATTTTTTCTTAGTTTCAAAATACATAAAATAATAATCATTAAATAATTATAATATTTATAAATCAATTATAAATTTAATATGTATCATGAAATTTGGTTTTAATAAATGAAATACGACATGATCATGGATACAGTAGGTCATACATACACATGACCAACATTTCAATTTTAAATTGTACTTATAGAAAAGATTTAGGTAATATATTATTTTTAAATAAAGATAATAATATCATACATACCATATAGATTCATTAAATTTACTTATACATATATTCCATGTGTTTTTTTTTGAAAATAGAGTCACATTGCTTTTCGAAGGCAATACTCTACAGACATAAAAAAGATTGTATCATCTTTGAGTGAGTGAAAAGGTTGGAAAAATGAAATATTTATCCATTTAGAATGAAAAATAATTCATAGATATTATAATTATTTCATTTATATAAAATATATACAATATATTTATCCTTTTTTTCCTCTATGTAAAGCATTAGTGAAAACAAATCACATCACTTTGTGAGGCATCAGTCTTGCATATACATGAGCAACATTATCATATCCCCTAGAAAAAGGAATGTAAATAATTTATATATGATATAAGGACTCTATATACACAATTATGCTATAAATATTTCTTATAAACTATATATCCATAATAAAACCCAAATTTGAGGGGTGTTAATGGGAAAAATGACCTCGGTTCTTGAGGTGTTAGTTTGTTCTTCACATAAATGATGATTTCATAGAACATTTAATGAGGGTAGAGGTGATTGTAAGTAATTTAATTAAAATAAAAACTTATAAGTACATTGAGGATACTATGACTATTATATTAGCATGGTTTAATTATAATTTTAATGAGTTTGAGGAAGAAATGAAATAAAAACTCACATTGAATAACATTACCTGATCTTTTTGTATCCTCCCCAGGTTTACACAACAATCCATAATAGGATGGATTAATTGACAAATTTAGGATTCTAGGATGATATTAGGTAGTGTTTTATGATATTTTTTAGGTCCTATACGAACCAATACTGGTTGAAAATGTGAGTAATATAAGAGAGGTGAGGCCTTTAATGAATGAGATGAGTGGCACACGTGAATTGTTGGAAAAGAAAAGGGGTACCCATGTATTTATAATAAAAAAGACTATAAAATAAATTATTAAATTTATTTATAAATTATAGGTTCTAAATATTTTAATTAAATGGAATTTATACAATTTTATAGGTCATTTTATCCCATATAATTTTAGTTTAACCTCATGATAAACCCATTTTTACATCGACTGTAGTAATTAATTTTTAATGTTTTCATTATTTATTTAATTAAAAATTATGTTTACCATATTATATAATTTAAACTAATCTGAATAAAATTATAGAATCTATTTTTTCAAATTCAATTCAAATAAATGGAATATTTTTTAGGGAAATTAATTCTATAGATGCGACGAGAAAACGTGGTTTCAAAGAGAAAAATGTTCCACAATATTCAATATTTTTATATCTAATATCAATAATAAATTAATATATATTTAATAAAATATAATAATATATATAAATATATAATTGAACTTATTTTACATTAAACCAAATTAAAATAAAATTTATCTTTTAAAATAATTTAAATGAAAAGAATGTTTTTTGTTAAAATACAATATTTTTCACTTATTGTGAACAATTTAATATTTTAAAAAAATTACAAACAATCTATCCAAAATTAATATTTATATTATGGTTTCAAATACTATTTTTTATGTTTTCAATTAATTTATCTTTGATTTTTAAAAATAGTTTCCAAATACATGTACAAAAAAGTCAAAGAAACCAACTTTTAGAAAAATAATGTCTTTAATTGAATAATTAGATTTATTTTTATACCTTCTCGAGAAAACACATAAGAAGAATATTGATTATTTTATTTGATATATAATTTATAAATTTATTAAAATAATTATCCCAATTTTTTTATTGAGATAAAACATGTATGAGTACTTAATTTTTTTTGAAAAGTATTTCCTTTATTTAGATATCATTTTTACATTAATTTATAATTAATTGGTAATCAAATACTTACTTTTTAATACATTTGTAAAATATTTATTTTCATAATTTTTTTTAGTCATGTTTATAACCACTATTTGAATTCCTATGTGATAAATAATATATTACATAATAATATTCTAATAGTATTTTACATTTTGATTAATCTCAATGTATAATGTATCAAATGTTTCACTTAGTATTGCATGTTATGAAAGCTAAAAATATTGTTCTCTTTAACCAAAAATATATAAAAGATTTAATCTATTCTAAAAACATATTTTTCCAAATATATAGATGTTACAACCTAAGATTTTCATATACAGATATTAATTTTTTTAAATAAATATTTATCACATTAAACAAACAAACTCTTGAAAACCATAATAGTTTAGTATATTTAGAGAATAGGTAAAAAATAATCTCATTTGGTTAAATATCTTCAAAAAATACCATAAAAAATTACCCTTTAGTATACTTCCAATACATACGATACATAAAACTTTTTTTCATAACATGTTGAAAAGAATCTCAATAAAGGGTTATCCCATATGTTCAATAATGGTAAACATGACATATATGTTTAATAATAACATGAAAATTGGGTTATAATAAAATTATCATAACATTTGTATGCCACAACCTTCATATCAATGATCATAATCTTGATTAATGTCATACATATTGGTAGTTCATAAGGAATGAATCATTTGATAATTAGGAAATATGATCCATGATAGCATGACTTTGGCAGAAGGCATAAAATTATAGTATACACAAAGGCATATAAAATAATTTCCCTACTATTCAAGGCTTACTTCAGAATATATCATAGTGGTTTAGGTTTATGACCCAAACAATCATAGTTTTCAAGGTATACGACTAATATGATCATAGTGGAAAAAGTCAATTGCAGAACTCGGTTCACTCCTGATTCATGTATTGTATATCTCAAAATATATAAATATTTTAACAATGTATTGGAGGGGGATATAGTTCCCATCCATCTTTTATTATAACATAACCACATCCTAAAATAAAAATCAAGCATATGTTTGTGAAATGATCAAAAACTTTCATCTTATTATAACACATGAAAATAAAAGGTTTTTTTAAAGATTTAAATATTTTATAACCAATGTAAAAGATAATAGTTTCATAATCAATTAATAATTTCACCAAAGCATAACATGTGGGAAAATAAACAGGTGTCATAATAATTTTATCATGGTATAACCCACGGAAGAGAAACATGTTTCATAAATATCATGTCATCAAAAGTATAAAATTTTTATAAAAATAATAAGAATGGTTTTCATGGATAATATCCCCAATAAAAAAAAGGTTACATTAAAAGGATTACATATCAGATGAAAATTTATTTTCGAATGATAAATCACATGGAACATTTCTTTAAGAAAAAAACTTTTCTTTGAAAATATATTTTTGAAACTGAAAATTCCTAAAACATTTTTTTTATTGAAAATTAATAAAGAAAGAGTAAAAATAATGTAATTCATTTCTTGAGGAATATATACTGTCATATATAAAAACAATTTAATAAAAATAAATTTTTAAATTGTTTTATTTCTCAATAAACTTGAAAATATAAAAAATAATAATAAAAAATAAATTAAAACATTCATTGAGTAAAATATAGCTTTCAATTTGAAAAAAAAAATTAAAACAAAAAAGAGTTTAAAATTAAATTTTTTTTAATATGACCATTGAAAATTTTAAATTATTCTTTGAATTTTTTTTTGGATATGATGGTGGAAAATTTTGCACTTCCTTTACATGTTAAGAAAAATATTCCTTTCAAATTTTTAGTAAAATCCAAATGGTCATTTTTGGGGAATTGAAATGAATATTTCTTTAAAAACATTTTCTAAAAAGAATTTTTTTTAAAAAGTTCTCTAACATATCATTTTTATAGAGTTAAAAACATTTTTTAAAAAATTTTAAGAAAAAAATAGTTTTAAAAGAAAAAGTGTTTTAAAGAAAATATATTAATAAATGTGTTTTTTCATAAAAACGTTTTTCTGAAAAAATGGGTATATAAATATAGTAATATTAAGGTAAAAAATTTATTATCATGATATAATCAAAACATATGAAAATTTAGGTGTTTATTAAGAGATATGTCATTGGATTTCATCGATTGAACAATGATCATAAATATTCGTGATAAATTTCAGATATTATATGTTGAGGTGTATGTATGTACACTTCATGAATTAATATAAGAACATAACAAGAGATATTCCTTAAAGAATGAAAATTAAGGCTTAAATCGCGTACCCCATTGGGAATCTTTTGATTCATAGGCTCCAATAAAGATATAAATAAAATAAAATATAAATATAATAAAAAATAATTACATTATTGATATAACATGTAAAAGAGATAATATATAAACCACATAATAGAAATGAGTTGTGAATATTCATATGTCGCAAAAAAATAAAGAGAGACTAGAAGTCCCTAATCATAAGTCTCAACATCCATCATATATGTTCAAACCAACTGTTTAATAAATATAAGTTTATTATAAATATATTAAATACCCAAATATATATATATATTTATATCATACCATAAATTATTTTAATATTCCCTTCTATTACACATTTATTGACAAATCTATGTTAATGTCACATTTCAGTCAAAAATTACTTTGTTTGCATTGTACGATTAGATTTGTTATTATTGGTCTTCTAACATGGATCATGGTTCCATAATCTCTAAAATAATAATAATGATGTAATTATAATATTTATAAGTCAATTTTTCATTCAAAAACTAACCATTATATATGGTATTGAGGAATGAAGTATGTTACGATCATGGAGATAGTACGTTGTGCGTACACATGACTAGCATATCCATTTTTCGATGATCATTAAGGAAATGAGTTATATAAAATTTTATAATTCCATAATGATAATAATACCATTAATATAATATAATTTCATTAAATACACTTCTACATATCATCCATGTAGTGTGGTGATGAAGATAGAGGGTTGTATCTCTTCATGAATGTTATAGTCCACATGTACATGAATGGGATTATCATATTTTAGTGAGTGAAAAGATAAATAAAAATATGGAATATTATCATTTTATAATGATAAATATGTGTTTAATATCATAATTCCTTCAATTTTATCACATGTATTCCTTAATTTTATTTTTATTGTCTTCAATGAAAAGCATTAGTGAAAAATGGATCACAACACATCTTGAGGCGGTAGTTCGCTGTACACCTGAGTGATGTTATCATTTCTCATATGGAAAGGAAAGTAAGAAATGGTATATAGTATATAATTTATAGATATATATATTTATGTAATAAATATAATTTAAATACCAAATATATTCTATCGTAACCATCTATGAGAGGTTGAAATGAAAAAATAAATGACATTAGTTCGCGAGTCAGTATTTTGCCGTAAACACGAATGATGATTTTTTTATTAATTTTATAAAGAGGGGATGGATGGAGGTTATTACATTAAAATAAACACACAAACACATATATATATTATATATGATATTACTTTTGTATGTTTTAATATGAATTTAAGTAGTTAGTTGAAGAAATAATATAAGAATACTCAATGAAGATTGTTACCTCTTATTCGGGTAACCTCATTAGGTTTAAACCCAAAA
Organism: Viscum album; assembly: GCA_963277665.1. Lineage (NCBI taxonomy): Eukaryota > Viridiplantae > Streptophyta > Magnoliopsida > Santalales > Viscaceae > Viscum > Viscum album. The sequence continues at coordinate 1,828,803,285 of OY728147.1, forward strand.
CCCTTATAAATTGTATATATACCAATGGTAAGAATTATAGGATAACATTGAAGTATTTGGGAATTTATTTTTTAAGTTAATTTTATATAAAATTGGTTTGGTGGTGCGATGATGTGAGGAGATAGGGTGCCCTTTCCGAAGTGTGGCGAGTGGCACACTTGAGATGTTTGAAAAGAAAAAGGTGAATCGATGTTTTTCACATGAGACAATATCCAAAATTAAATATTAATGAGAAATATAAATTGTATGTTCTAATTATGGAAATAAAATACATTTTATTCCAATTTTACGTTATTTTAACCCTTACATTTTTAGTTTACCACCTTTATAAATTCATTTTTATGTTAACCGCGATAAACAATTTTTAATGTTTTCAAAATTAAATTTGGTTAAAATTTTCCTTTATATCATAATATAATATATTTCATTTATTTTTATAATATGGATTCCTTTATAAAAAATTCAATGCACATAACTGAACAATATTTATCTAAAATTAAATATGCAGACATGATGAAATGGCATGCTTGCAAAAGGGAAATATTCAAAAGTCTAGTGTATTTTCATTTCCAATTTTAATATAAAATTTTTTACAAAGAAATAATTTTTTTTAATATATATATCATTGAAATGATTTTACTTTAATCCCAATTTTAAATATAATTTACCTTATTAAAATTTTAAACATAAAGGTAGTTTTTAATTAAAATTCTGTATTTTCACTATTCATCAAATAATTAATTAATTTTAGAAATTTCAGACATCAACCTAATATAATTATTATATGACTATTTCCAAAATTAGGTTTATTTTTTCCAACAAATTTTATATATGTTTCAAAAATTAGTTTGAAAATAATTGCACAAAAAAGTGAAAAACTAATTTTATGGAAAATCCAGTTTTTAAATTTAAAATTTTATTTATTCATATATATTTTCAAGAAAAACCATAAGATTAATGTTAATTAGTTTATTTTATATATAATATATAAATTTAAATAAAATCATCTACCAAAATTTCATTTTTTTAATTTATTATGGTAAAATTCATTTGAGTTAATAAAAATAGTTTCCTAAAAAATATTTCCCTTATTTACAAATAGTTTTTTAATTTCAATTATAATTAATTTGTAAACATGGAATTAATTTTTATACAATTTTAAATAATATATTTACAAAATTTAGATAATCATATTTAAAATCACCATTCCAATATCTTTTTGATAAACATTATATTAAATAATTATATTTTAAGAGCATGTTATATTTTTTGTTAATCTCAGTGTAGAGTATGATAGAGTCAATGTTGCATTTAACACAAGATATAAATATTTATACATGCAACGAAAAATAACAATTGGAACTAATTTAGCTAAAAAAATTCTCAAAATCTATGGGCGTCACCACCCAATATTTTCATGCATAGATATTACTTAATTTTAGATTAATATAAAATAAATTACACAAGCACAATTGTGAGAATTCTAATAGTTTAGTTTTGGTGGATAATATGAACACACTAAATTAATTTAAAGAAATATCATAAACATATAAAATAAATATCTTCCCCTTTATAACTTTTCATAAACATACCCTACGTAAAACCTTTATCTATAACTTGGGGAAAAGAAACTTAAAAAATAGATATATTATATACTTAATTAGGGTAAAAAAGAGTGATATATATAAGCATAAGATAAACAAAAGTGTATGAGAAAATTAACATAAATATATTAATCATAACTAGCACCTAAAATATAAAAATCTTGATTAATGACATACATATCAGTATTTCATAAGACATAAATCCTAAGGGAATCAAAAAACATGATCCATGAGTACATGACATTATTATAAGACATAAATTGTTTTCATACACCAAGGTATATAATATCATTTATCTTATAGTCAATTCTCATTTCCATGTTAATCATAGTGAAATGTGTTTAATCTCTAAACCATCATAGTAATCAAGGTTCACTCCCAAGACCATCATGTCATAATAGTCCTTTTCTAAACTGGGAAAAGTCTCTATTCTAATCTTTTCTATCTCGCATGATATAAATCCTTACCATGTACATTGGATGGAGATAGAGGTCCAACAATATTGGATATAATATAACCAATATCCCCAAAAGAAAATCATACATATTTTTGTCACATTATCATATAATTTTTAACCCATTAAAATAAATAAAATGAAATGGGTTTCTCAAAATTTTCTTCAATTCAAAACTCGGGGAAAAGTATAAGTACACACACATAAACATTTCATAGTCTAATGTTTCCAAATTAGAATTAACATTGAAGAAAAATTTAATTTTAAAATTTTATAGAATTAATAAAAACTCTTACAATGTGAACACATATATTACACGTGGAAAAATCATTAAATTATCTATTTTTTCATAAAATAAAAATATTTAAAATAAAACATGATTTCTGGTAATGATAAATCTTCACAATTTTTCCCTTGATCTCATCATTTTTTTATTCTTCCTTAAACCCTATGAATAAGATTTTAAAACAAGGTTTGATCACAAAATATTGATAATGGGCCAAAATGAATGGAAACCATTAGTTAGGTTAAATAATTTGAAAAACTTCCAAAAAACATACCTTTTTCCATGAAAAAGGAATCAAATTTTCAAAAATATAATTATCTTACATTTGGAAAATCAAAATATTTTCATAAAAACTAAAATGATAGAATATATATTAACTAGGAATATTTACATATATTTATACTAAAATGGAATAAATACATGGTTGACTTCCATACATGCCACTCATAAAAATGGGATTACCATATGATGCACTTCCATAATCATGTATTGGAGGTTATAACATTACCACCCATACTTGGTTTATCAGGAAAAAACATGTCAATAATTTATCACATAACCACTCCTCAAACATTGAAGTTCTATTATATAAAAATAAATTATAAAACCTTTAAAAATTTAACATGTCTCTAAAAAATTTCATTTTCATTTATAAAAAAAATCACATTATTTAAATAATCAATCCATTTTGAAAACTCATTTTAAACATTTAAAAAGTGATTTTAAAATAAAATTATATCATACCTCTATGAAACATTTAGAAATTATTGGAAATGTTCCATTCTAAAAAATTCATGTACATATAATTATATTCATAAAAATCAATTTTATAAAATGTAAATGAAATATAATGATTTTGTGAATAAATTTTTAAAACATTTAAAATGAGGTTTTTGTTAAAAAGTCCCTTAACTTGAGTCAAAATCATCAAGAGAATTAATTATCGTCCTAATTAAAAAAACTATATTAACTATTTAACACATTTAAAACCATTTTAATGCTTATTATTCATTTTATATAACTTATTATCATTCAGCAACAATTAATTAAACATTTATGTTTATGTCGGATGTTTTGATGATATTTTATACCTATGTCCAAAATGAATTTTGTATGATGTCTCTAGTCAAAGTGGTAACTACTCTTTTAGATATATAATAATATTCATGAAATAATTATATTTTTATACATCATGTATGCTTTTAAAATAAATCTATGAAATATAGATATTAAAAATTAACTCTACATTAATTATAGAGATGGTAAGTGATACATATACATAAGTAACGTTCCCATTTTTCAATGATAATTATAAAAAATAGGTAAGTATCATTTTAAATTTCTATAGTTATTTTAATATAAATAATATCCTATTAATCACTTTAAAATAAATAAATAAATATATATATATATATCATCCATGTGATGTGTGGATGAGAAATAAATAACATTTCCCTGTTGAGGTGATAATTCAAAAGTACACACGATCGTCATTATCAATTTTTTCACATTGAAATACAAGAAAAATTGATATATTAGCTTTGAATAGTGATAAATATTTCATGATTATAATATATAAAATTTTATTAAATCATTTATATAAGTCTTTATAGACCGCAATGAAAAATTAATTACATCTATTCAGGAGGAGGTCGCCTGTCATACACATAGAGCATGAATTCTTTTACCATATGATGGAAAAGGAGATGAATATTGGCCATTAAAAAAATAATGAAATATTATTATATTTAGGACAGTAGAGTTATTATTTTTTCCTCGGTTCAATAACATTTTAAATAAGTGTATGAAGAAATAAAATTGAAACACATAATTAAAAATGATACCTATTCTTCAAAAATTCTCCATTGTATAACACATTTAGACCACTATGGTTGGTTTTTAGAGTAAGATTAAACATATAGAATTTTGGAAGCATTTATATGAAGGAATTGTAGAAAATATTTTCTGAACAAAATGTTTTTTTAAGTTTGATTTAAAGAGAAGAATATGTTCCCTTTTATTAGAGAGGAGAGGGGAAATCTTGAAAGTTTTCAAAATATTAAATTTATAAAAATTTAATTTCTATTCTAAATTGATCCAAAGTTATTTTTTGGAATTTAAGATGTTTTGGTGTCTAAATATCCACAAAAAATTAATATAAGAAAATTTTTGACAAATTTTTAATCCTTATATTTTAGTTTGAACCCACATTTATCCTCTTTAATTTTTATTTGAGGGTTAATATAGTTAAAATAAAATTAAAAAAAAACCATAAATGAAATTTGAATAAAAATTTAATCATTATACCAATCATTTGGATAATATTTATAATTTTATGAATTTTATATCATTTAATAAAATATTATTTACTTTAAAATATTATTAATGTCAATTTTGAGACTATTTATTACATGACTTTTAAAATATCTACTAACCACATGATATATTCAAAACAACTCTTTTGAAACATCGCTAAATTATCAAAGTTGTCTATAAATGTTTTTATGGTATATTAATTGACTTGAATTATATTTATTTTAATATATTTAATATCATTTATTTTTATATTTCTATTAATTAAACAATCAATGCATCATGGTTGTGTATTTATTTAATTTTATTATTTATTAAATAAAAATAATAAATAAATTTAAATTATGAATACTAAAATTTTTATTTGAATGAAATATTTATTGCCTAATATATAACATATATAACAACATATTTAAACTATTTCACTTGTTAATAATAGGAGCATGAAAAGTTTGACTTTTTTTTGAATAAAAATTTATAAATGTTACAATACCATCCAAAATGACATAAGTTGACAAATAATATATAATTTACTTCTTATGGACTAAAAATAACAATCCAACTAAAAATAATAAATTTTCAGGATTATTTTATAATATTTATAATCATATTTTTACCTTTAATTACCGGATTTATCCTTAATCGTGGTAATAAAATTTATATGTTTATTATTCATATTGTCCAAAAATAACAGGGATAGATTTAATAAATATAAAATTTATTATTCAAAATATGGAATTCATTTTTTTAAATTAAAAACACAAAAATGGATGAATTTAATTTAAAATTAATCTCTTGGACGGAACAAGAAAGTGAGAATTTAATGTAAAAAGGTCGAAAGTTTGAAATATTTTTATATCCAATTTCAATGTGAAATTGATTAAAATGAACTAAATAGATTTATTTTATTTAAAAATGAAATATTTATAAATTTAATCTGATTAAAAATATAATCGAAATATAAAGTAAATCATAATAAAAAACAATTTACAATTAAAATGTTGTATTATTCACTATTCGTCAAAAAAATGAAACAATTCAAGAAAATAATAATGGGAATTCTAAAAATATATTATTTGAGATTACACATTCAAAAAATAATATTATATTATCTATTAAAATTAATTTAATTTTTTAAAATATGGTTTTAAAATATGTTTTCCATTAAAAGGTAAAAAAATACTTTTAAAAAAATATGGCTTATTATGTGTAAAATTGGATTTGTTTAAATATTATTCCTAGGAAAATTATTGGATGACTATATAAAAGGTTTATTTAATATATAATATATAATCATCATTATTACCTCTCACCAATAGTTATTACTTTAATTTATGTAATTCCTTTTTGGGTATAACTATACTTTTTCATAAATATGCATCCTTATACTCAATGGGATTTTATTTTCATTTCTAATTTATTAGTAACCAATGAATTAGTTATATTGTAATGTTTAAAAAATATTTTCATTGGTAGATTAATTATTTTCATACCCACCATTCTATTGACTATGTTATAATGGGAATATAATTACAATATTTAGTTGTTCATTTAAACTCAATGTGGTGTATCTCATATTCCATTTGACATAGTGTTTCTTTTTAAAATATATATATATTACATTCACCCCCATTAATAAATTTCATCCTCAAAATTTTGAAATTGGGATAAAAAACAAGTTGTTTTAATTTTTAGAATACATTTTCTAAAATCCCACTTCAGATAAAGAGTTTATGTATATTACAATTTAAAAGATAGAAAAGGAAGTACCAAGGTCAAATGGGATAACACATACTAGGATTCCATGTAAAAAACATGGAAATTTAAGAGAAAACATACTATCCTATTCTGAAAGAGGGTGATAGAGAAAATGGGAATGAGAAAGTGAACCTTATTAATTCTTTAAATTAGTGATGGGATAAAAAGACATTTATTTCTCAATAAGAAAATAAAATATATAAATTTTTTTGTTTCAATGTGATTTCAAATGATTTGAGAACTTATTTTACAACCAAGACTAAAAATATAATAAAATATAAGTTCCTAAAAAATATATTTTATTCCTTTAATCATTCTCCACCCATGTCTCATATTTTTATACAAACGAGGAGTATTTAAGATTAAATTTTAAAGCCTAAAGCACAAGAATCAACTTTAAGAGAATAACATAGTCCAAAAAATTCTAACTATATATTCCTAATTACATTAGACATTAACCAAAACCAAAATTGTTAGGACGAGATTCGATAATTCCGAAAAATTATAATAATCCTTTATATGATAAAAAAATACTTTATTCTCCCAATATCGAATAGTTGCTTCATAATTTAAACATAGATCATTCAAAAAACAAATATCCGTAATTTTTTAAAAATATTCTAGACTAATATTGAAACAAAGAAAAAATCAACGTTATTTGATCATATAGTGTTCCATGAATAATTATCTAAAAATATCAATAACCCTAATTATCTCATACCAAAATATCTAATTTCCCAAATCACATAATCTTCAAGATATGGTCATAATTTTAATTAATAATCCTAATTCCCATAAATAGAAAATAAATTATATATGCTTCAAAAATTAAAATCAAACTTTATTACTAAAATTAAATACCATAGTATTCTATTTAACATAATCATATATGGTTAACAAAATAATTTGTATCATCCAAAACAACATTAATCACTAAATTAAAAAAATCATTTTTCAATCCTAAAATTGTCTATCTAAAAAACACATGATCCCAAATTATAATACCCCATAATTTCCTCAAAATAAATACTATAATAAAATCCACGGTCAACATTAAACATATTCCCATGAAATTAACGGAATTACACTTCATTTTAAACCTAATCGTTACACATACCTCAAATGTTTATCAAAAAACAAAAATTATATCCCAAATATTTATCACCTTTTTACTATGAAATTTTATAAATATATCGATTACTTCAAATATATGTCCCCAAAAATTGGAAAATAAAACCTAATAGAGCCTAATACCGATTTATATGATATTTAAATTTCCCCACTATATCATAATTCGGAAAAATATATATATAAGAACATTATTCATTCAACATCCTTCTTAAACGATTAACCATACTTCCTCATATTATTCCTTAATGATTTATCCTCATAATCAAATATATTACGCTTTTCCTTATGCTTTATCAATTCCAACCAAAATATGTTGTATAATTCAATCCATAAATCCTGACATATGAATTTAATTGATAATTATTTTATTTTTCGACATGATTACCAACTTTCAGAAAGTAAGTTTTCGTGACCCTGGTGGAATTTACCATTTCAATAGAGTTGATAAGTTGTGATTTTTAAATCCAATAAAAGAGATATTGTGACCCATAAATTGATTGGAGAAAAGAAAACATGTTATAAAGGTAAAACAGTTTCTTGTATGTGATATTAATACTTTGAAATCTATATTTGAACTTGATTTAGAGGTATTATTGATTATAAAATCATCATGTTGAGATAATAAGGTTGGGAAATATCTCTTTTCATACATATTGATTAATGACTCTTAACCTGTAGAAAAGAACAACATTAAAACTTAAAAATAATTTTTACATACTGAAAAGAAAATGCTATATTTAAAGATAATAACCTTAAAAACCTAAAAAAACTCAACCATAAAATCCATTATACTTAAAACAATAAATCCAAAAAAATTTAAACACATGATGACGTATATAACTCTTAAGAAACCAACCAAATATTAAAAAATTTCTAAACCCTCATTGGATAAAAACTATAACAATAGAGGCTTAGACATTATATATTATAGTGTATTTGAACGAAAATTAACCTTCTAGGATCTTTTTATTTTGGAGTTTTAGAGAAATTTGATAGATTCATAAAAGGTAAACCCATACATTACAATTTCAAACTTCTATAAAGTATCAATTTTTTTCACAAAAAAATATTTAAAATAAAACATGATTTATTATGATGTTAAATCATCAAAAATTTCCCCATAATCTCATCCTTTTCTTAACTCATATTTAAAACCTATGAAAAAAATTTTATACCAAGAGATGAGAATAAAACCTCAGTAATTTAAATTATAGGAAAAAACCATCACTCTAGTAAAAACCCATAAAAATAAATTTTTTTAAACATACCTCTTTATTCTAAAAAATGAATCATATTTCCAGAATTAAAATTATCTTACCCTTTTAGAATAAAACGATTATCAAGAAAAATAATAAGAAATATTATAAATATTAAATAGTTTTCTTTAGACATAATTATACTTAAATAGAATAACTATGTGGTTGAATTATATACATGTCACTCTTACAAATATAATAATCATATGGTTGGTGTCCATACAAAATGAATTTTTGGTTGTAATGTAACCACCTATCTTGGGTATATCATACAACCAATCATCATTAGTATATCACATAACCAACCATAAAATGTCCTATCACAATTATAGAATCACAACACATAACATATTTCAATTTTCCAATTTCAATTCATATATTTTTATTTTTACAAATAATAAAACGTTTCAGGGTATTAAAATAATCAATCCATTTTCAAATCTCTTTTTAAAAATTTATAAAGATATTTTGAAATCAAAGTGTCTCACACCACATTGAATAATTTAAATGAATTTTTAAAATTTCCATTTTAAAACATTAATGTACATATAAATACATACATAGGAATCATTTTTTAAAACATAGATATGAAAGTGAAATATTTAGAAAATAAATATTTAAAACATTTAAAATGATTTTTAGTTAAAAATTACATTACCTTGAGTCCAATTTGCGATGAACATTATTTATATAATGAAATAATAAAAATAGGTTAATTATTTATTTTCTTTAGAACCTTTTTGATTTTTATTTCTTATTTTATATCACTAAATGCCAGGTTATAACAATTACATAATTATTTTTGTTAATGTTATATGTTTTGACAATATTCTGTGCCTCTATCCAAAATGACTTTTTTATGATGTCTACAGTCAAAGTGGATGTTAGTCCATCCAATCCAGAAAACAATTCATGACATAATTATAATTTTTATAATTAAATTATAATTTTAACATCCATTTATTAAATATTGATATTAAAAATAATATATGTTATAATTATGGTGATTTAAATCCATACATAATCAAGAGTGCCATTTAAAATTTTCTATGATCATTATGGAAAGGAGGTTAGTATCATTTTATATTTTAATAATTATTGAAATATAATTATTATAATATTAATAATTTAAGTAAACTTATATATATAATATACATGATTTTTTGAGGAAAAAATTTACAATACTTTGTGATGGTGATAATTGAAATGTACGGATGAACAATGTAATCATTTTTCCATGCTTTGAAATGTAAAGACAAAAATTATATATTATCTTCGAGTAATGATAAATATTTATTGAATATCATATATAAACATTAATTCAATCATAAAAACCATTATTTAGAGATATTGATGGAAAATTAGTAATGTCAATTCACAAGGTGGTACTCCACTAAAAAATTAAATGAAGAATTCTTATCCATTTTTATGGAAAATGAGATAGATTTGGGTCATTATAAAAAGAATAATAAAATCTCAATTTATTTAGGATACTGTGGTTATTATTTTATTATTGATGAATAATTTTTTATGCAAGTGGAAGAAGAAATAAAACAAAAACACTTAATTAGAAATGATATATATTCTTTAGAAATCCTTTATTTCATAAAACCATAATAACACTAAGGGTTGTGTTCTGAAAAATATAATACCTATTTAATTTTGGGAATAAATTGAAGAAGGTAATTTGGAAGATATTTCTTGAAAAAAATAGCTTGTGATGTGTTATCTAAAGAGGGGATGTGGTGTCATTTTGTTAGAGAGGACAGGGGAACTCTTTTAATTTATCTAAATAATAAGTTAATATAAATTAATTTTCTATTATAAATAGATCCAAAGTGAGTTAGTTCTAATATAAGATTCTCTTTGGTCGAAATACATTAAAAATGAAACTTATACATGTTTTGAATATTTTTTTTATCCTTGTATTTTTTTAGTCCCTTATTTACCCTCTTTAGTTTTTATCTTGCCAACATGGAATTTTGAACTTTATGGGTTAATATATTTACAATAAAATTTAAAAAATAACCATAAATGAATCATGGATGATACATTAAAACCAATCCAAACTATTTCATTGAAATTTTTATCTTTTAACATTATATAAATTAAAAAAATATAATTTTCATAAAAATATAATTTATGTTAATTTTGACATTATTCATTACATGAATTTTAAAAAATATCATAACAACTTCGTAACTTACAAAAAAATATTTTTAAACATCAATAACATATCAAAATAATCTATAGACTTCATTGATTGAATTAATTATCTTAAATCGTATTTATTTTTAAATGTTATTATCATTCATTTCATATTTCAATTTAATTAATCAATTACCGCATCATCATTGTGTAATTATTTAAGGTAATTATTTTGGAATCCCATCTTTTTATTACAAAAATTTTTTAATACATGGTACAAAATTGAGTATCTATTAAATTTTATTTTCAAGTATTTAAGGTACATAATAAATCAAAACTTAAGAAAAATTATTTTAATCCATTTTAATGCCTTCGTCAAATGTTCACCCGATGTAAATTTTCTGCATCTCATAATACGGGGACATAAATCAAAAGAATGGGTGACCATAAGTCCCAATAATAGAAAATACGGTAAATTAATTACATGTGACCATGAGAAATAGCAATAATAAATTTATGAATAAAGGCATGAATAAAGGAAAATGGGAATATACTATTAAAATAATATAAATAATAACATGAATATGTGGCTACAACATTTCAATGAGGCATTCATAAGAATATCCCCAATTTTTTTCATAGTGGTGTCGTAAAAATTACTAAGGTTATTCACTAACGTACCATAAGACAAGTCATATATTGAGAGTAAATTAATTACCTAATTAATTAGATTGGTGTTAGGTTGAACCCCTTATATTTATTCAATTTAATGTGATCCATATAAATGATAATAAACCATTTCATAAATAACCTGTGGATAATATAAGAAATGGGTTTCATATTAAAAACATCGCATTTTAAAAGGTTCTTAATGACATGATATTTATGCCATTTATAACCCATGGAAAAGAAATAAGGTTTTATGTATGTCAATTCCAAAATATAATAAATAATTTTTTTTACAACTTTATGAATAAAAATAGAAATGAAAAAGGTTTGGGTACTCACATAAAGAAACTTAAATGGAATTTATTGAGGAAAAGAGAGAAATTTTGAGATGTAAAATCAGAAGAAAAATGGGTATAAAACATGGTTTTAGAAAAGGGTAAAAAGAAATGGGACAAGGGTATCACATTCCTAAAATAATATTAACATAGTAAAGAGATAATATTAATTTGATAAGAGTTTTTTTTTTTGCAAATCTGAATGACGTACCACATAAAAATGGAATTCGATCGAATGAGAGATGTTGAGATTCCCCTTACCTTAAAGACAAAATCCTAAAACATGAAGATTAGAAAGTTGGGGGTCTTGGGGAAACCTTTTTAAGACATCTTGAGAGTACTTCTTGGGAGTTAACACACTCATATATCTATTAAGTATAAATGGTGAGTGAAACAAATTAATGAAATAGGTGGGTAATTATAGAACAAGTGTCTTATTTGTTTATTATTTTCTAAATTTTTGTCGTAGAAACCTATTTAGTGGTAAATAAAAAAACCCTGAGATTCAGCATGGTATTTCACATGGTATTGGACACATGGAAAACATTTTATTTTATTTTAATTCACAATCATTAACCATCATTTTATATCACATATTTTGGAAAGTAAAATTAAAATTTTCACAAAATAACATTTTTAAAGTAAATGTTTCCATTTTTGAATTTGGAATGTGAATTATATGTTTAAAAATTGATTAAATTTTATTAAAAAAAATTAACTTAATAAAATAAATTTTTTTAATTCTAGAATTTTGGTTAATTAGTAATGAAATCATTATTACATAATTATGATTTCCTTAAACATACCTAAATACTCAATCTATATATTTACTATTCATGAAAAAATAAAGTATTTTAGAAAATTATCATAAATTCACTGTAACCTAATTTCTGAATGTTGATTTCACAAAAATGAAATTTAATTTTTCATAATAATTCTCTAACTATAAAAAATTTAACTTGTAACTATAAAAATCCATTTTTAAAAAAATAATAGGGGATTGAAAATGTATAGTAAAATATCTAACACTTGAAAAAAAAATTCATTTATATTTGAATAATAGTTTTTATCATACTATTTCATTAAAATAAATATTATTCATAGCATCTTAGTTTATTATAAATATTCACATCTTTTCAAGAACGTACAATTTATGCCCTAAAATTTAATTTATCAAGGTCCATCTAAATTTTAATAAGAGAAACAAATTCTTAAAATGGAATTAATAGAAGGAAAATTTTACTTATACAATGGGAATAAACTATTATTAACTAAGAAGTGGATATGAGACCTCTTATAACACTTTCTTATGACCTAAGGGTAAGGTGTCAAATGGTGAAATATTCATGGGGTGGCATACCTAAAATTTCCCAAGGGGAAATTTCAACTATTTTGGGCATCTCCCCTTGGTGATTTAATCAAGATTCACTTGTTGAAGATATGCATCGACTTGATCAAGAATGAATCCTAGTGATGCTACCTCCCTCCCTTGTTCAGATTAATTGGCATCATATGGTATAACACAACTGGTTGAGGCCAACATTTATTCTTTTCCATTAATTTTCTTTTATCATTTCTACTTATAAACTCTAATTATAATGTTAGTGTTAGTATCAAGAGTATTGTTCCCAATTTTTATATAATGTGTCAATATAATTGGTAACATTTACCTTTATACTTACCTCATTATAAAAGATATATGGTTTTGGTATGTAAAAAAATATAACACACATTTTCAAGAATCAATTTTTATTCAAAAATTTTGGGTTGTTCCATTCTTCCCCCATTAAAAAATTTCATCCTTGAAATTTCAACTCATTCACTCAGTTAAGAAAATGTGTGAGTATATCTACCTCACTGCATCCTATAGTTCCCATGTTACTTATTCATATTTATGTTTCCTCTACAACACATTGGCGATGTGAGTAGCATTCTTGTGCAGAACCGTTTCTTTACAATGCAAGACCTCCACCTAATACTCCTTATAAAAAAGGCCAGGATACAATTTTACCACATCAGGATCCAGTACATGTGAACTGTGATGTGTATACTAACTCAATAGATATACATGTAATGTATCATGAAATTTATTTATATTTGGTGGATGTGCTAGCTGATAGGCCAGTAATCTTATGTGATAAATGATTTCATTGGGGAAATTGTACCTTGGGCTATACATCCCTTTCTTCCCATCCCACATGACTGTCTTTTAAGAGGATATTCAAAGGAATTTTTTTCCCCAACACCAAAATAAAATTCACAGTGATGATTTTCAACATAGCTCTTTTGTCAACTGTGACTATCCATTCTGTGTTTTTTGATGGCATGAACCTTTTATGACATCTCTCGCACAATATGAGGCCCAATAAGCTTTATCTGACCAACATAATCTAAATAATTAAGAGTTCTATATAGATTCCCATATGGTTCTTAATTGTATTCCATTTGAATAATTGAATATAGGATGATATTTTATGATAATTAAAATAATAAGAGATATTGATCACATCCACCATTAAATAGCATTTAGTATGTCATAATCTTGTCTTTGAGTATCTGAATAATGCGTTCATATTTTCAATCTGTCACGAAAAAACCTAGGTCGACCCTGAACCAGTCACCTGTGCTAGTCCACATTATAGCATGAATGGTGTTCTCGATCCCCATGGGATGTCAACTAGTGTCGGGAATCCAAATAATCAATTGGGAATTATTTTTCCTAGAATATAAAAGAAATATAAACAGAAATAATCTAGACAAAATAGGTAATCTATAACAGTGGAAAATAAAATAAATACCCACCTACACATACCTCCATGTGACCCCATTGGTCACCCCCAAAAATATAACCATTCTCTCTCCAAGATATATCAAATACTAAAAACTGAAACTGAAAATAATGGTAGGCGTGAGCACCGAGATGCCCTGTATGAATTCCAAAATATAACCACTTCTTATGCCACTACAATTAAAAATTAATCCAATCACGATGGTTTGAAAATAAGATATAATAAAATAATGTTTTCCCATTTTTTTCTAGGTCATGTCACAAGTTTACATTTTTAAGGAAAACACTATTATTCTACTATATTCTCAAAATAGCTTCCAAGAACACATTGAAAAAATAAATTTTTGGATTAAATAATGGCTTTTCCCAAATGAGACATCAAGTATAAAACAACTGAAATGAAAATATCATGAAAAAAATCACATATCAAATGAGCCCCATGGGAAATCCTGATAGGTAACTAGTATAAGTGTGACCTTAGAGACCTTGTACCTCGTTGGAACGTGGAATAGATACCAAGACCCTCAGAAAATGTGGACTAGAAACAATTATCCTTAGAAAATGTGGCATAGAAACCCTGACACTCAATCATTCATATGTTTAGTTAGTGTTTTTGTGTCAATCCTACTGGGAAAAACTAGGATGAACCCTAGGCATTTCATCTAGAGTACTAGTCCTCGTTCAGCCACCTAGATACCAAGGTTTCCAATTTTGCTCTATTTCAAGTGGTGGTGATATTTCTTTATCAATCAAACATATATATACATAACACTTTATTAATACCAAACCCATTTAACCTTCCACTAATATTCTCCCTCTTTAGGCGCATTCCCCCACATTCACATCAAACAATATTGCACCATCCTCTTTTGTTATCACATATCACAAATCACACTTTCAACACACACAAAATTTTCAAAAACACGGGGGTGTGCTTCAAGAGAGGTTATTCTTTTTCAGAAAACATTATTAAAGTTCCAAAAAGGTTTAATTACATACATGAATCACTTTCTATAACTAACCAGTAGATAGTCTAAATACCTTTAGAAATAATCATTACCAATTCAAAACCACATTGGAAATCATTTTTCACGAAAAGTCACTTATGACCATTGGGTGATAAAAATACATTTCAATTTCCAAAACTAAATCATAATAATTTCTATCAACCACAAATAGATTTCATATCATGTGTATATAACATAAATGTAAGACTTATTTTTAAAACAATCAAGAAATTATGAAATTCAATCAGAAGGCATATGTATATGGGACCTACCTCAGAGTGGAATTAAGCCATCTACTTCAGCTCTTGGAGCTTTCTAACTCAAGACTGTGGTTCCCCCACTAAGCATACACAATTTCATATAAATGAAAGGAAGCCTATCCCCTATTCACAGAACAATATGGACATGGTCAAGCATAAGCCGATCCTTACATATACTCTTATATGCATATACCCATCTCCACTCTTCTACTTTTGAACTTATATATATATATATTGGTACACCTAGACCCATACACATATAAACAATGTTATGCATGAATATACATGTAAAGGGGGAACCTATATATATATATATATATAGATGCATACCTATGGATATGCAGGTGAGTCACCCTTGACTCAGCCACTTGAAACCACCAATCAGGGACCACACACTACACATAAAATTAAATAATTCAATATAACAATTTATGAAACACATAACAGCTAGAACCATAAAAATTTACACTAAAACACTCATTATACCAATAGAAACAATAAAACCGTTTAAGAAAAATACATTTCACACCCCTTACATAGTTTCTCAAAGTCCCCTTTTATAACACAAGAAAACACACACAATAAAGACCAACAAAGACAATGGGCCTAGCCCCTACATAAAATCATTAATACTTTTATCCAATTTTTTAAAAAAGTTTTTACAATTCAAACATTTTACAATTATTAAAGTCAAGATTCACCATAATACTAACATGCCAAAAAAATACGATTTCCAATAAAAATCCTATTTAAATACACAGGCTCCTAAAGTTCCTTGAAAACAAATTTCGCAACTACCAATCGCCCCTTGAAATCCATTTTAAACACATTACACTAAAGAGAACACAAAAACACATATATTTCCTTTATAAAAAACATTTCCAACTTATAAACACATAACCCACTTCAAAACACCATACACACTACATAAACAAACCAACAAGCACATTCATAAACTTAAACAAACAAACTAAAATTCATCTAAAATTGTTAGGGCACAGAATGATTAAAAAATTAATGGTTAAACAATTAATTAAACAACTTAACGATTAATTAAACACTTATAAGAATTACCACGTCAATACCCAAAGAAAAGACACATCTAATTATAAAAGAAAATGAAATTTCATCACACACTCACATCAAAACATTTTTGACACATATTTTTTATCACACAATCTAACTATAAAACATGAAAAACATAATTAAATAAACAAATTAACTCATCCAAGGATGTTAGTATAGGGAACCACCTACCTTGGTGTATATAAACATCATAAACATAGTACTCAACTCCAATTTTGTTCCAAATGCACCCCAAAAACTAAGATTGAACACTAAAAATAGAACATTGAACCAAAATCCTCACAAATAGACTCTAAACATCATGAAACCAAACTCACAATTCTATTGAATAGATGAAAAAACCATCTGAAGTAAAGTGCACCTGCGACAGGGGCTGTAGGAGGCTTCCTGAGCATGAAAAGGGGTTGTCAGAGGTTTGGCACGCTGGAAGTGGGGGGGGGGGGTATCGCTGGAGCGTGGGAGGATGGTGGTCACATGAGAGAGAGAGGAAGAAAATGGGAGTAGTTGGTCGGAGCGCCAATGAGGAAGAGGTATAGATGGGAGGCTGCCTGCCTGGGGGTAGTTGTGCACACAAGGAAGCAGGGCAGGGGGTTCTGCGCCACATCTAGTCAGATGGAGAAAATAGGGAGAGGCGGAGGGTTGGGGTAGTCGTTCGAGGGAGGAGAAAGGGTGGG
The DNA here is from genome assembly GCA_963277665.1 of Viscum album. NCBI lineage: Eukaryota > Viridiplantae > Streptophyta > Magnoliopsida > Santalales > Viscaceae > Viscum > Viscum album. Next base: position 1,828,821,054 of record OY728147.1, read on the forward strand.
GGGGTTGGATTAGGGTTTGATTTTTTTATAATAATAATAACATTAATATTATTATTAATAGTCATATTCATTTCCTTTTAAATAATAATAATATGAATAAAAAAATTATTAACAATTATTTTAATAAAAAAATTAATGATTATATTAATATTAATATCATTACACAAATAATGATATTATTATTATTATGTTTTAGACATTTATTGAATTTTATTTCCAACAAAAATTATTTGTCTCAAACATTGGAAACCACACGATTTAGCCCATGCTCTAGCCACTTCCTATGCCTAGAATCCTCGCACATTTACTTGTAAGTAGTTGAGAAGTTGCACAAAAGGGAGGTGACTGTGTTGAATGGCACAAAAGAGGATAGTAATAATTAAATTAATTACATTTTATAGATCAGAGTGTAACAATTATCCCCACCACAGACACTTTCTACCCCCCAAAGGCTAGTAAGCTGATTTTTAACAAAAGCTAGAGTCCATGCCCCAACCAACTAGGGAAAAACCATGAAACGTGGAATGAATTTTACTCTCCATAGAACACACCTGGACAATCCTATGGAAACAACCACACAGAACATGGGGATAACTCAAGAGGGTTCTCCCCATTACTATAATTCTACTAACTTAGGAACATTGAAACACAACACACTACCCCGGGTGGGGGGAGGGCAATGTGGGAACTACCAATCCAATTTCACCCAACTCCCTCTTATCAACCAAAAAACGACCTTATCACAACCATAAAATAAGGAGTTTCTAATTCCTAATAGAACTAACTCTCTTACCATAGACGAAATGATCTGACATAAAGGGCTCAACCTGAAGACCCACAATGATGCCACTGACTATATCGGGGCACCAGGAATAAGGGTCTCTCTACCAGAACTGAAACCCTTCGAACAAGGGTGAGAAAAAACACTACCGAAATCAAAACCCCCCCCCCACAGGCCAAATCTCACAATACAATGGAAAACCCATGAAATAAAATTGAACCCAAATTAGAAACACAATCCTCTACCTCCATGAAACCCAAAAACTTCTATCACTAAAAAAACACTTCCAAAAGACACATTTAGAATAGAAAAAGATGCTTAGATTGTGATAGAAAAATTCCATCACACTATTATATTGGAATGATGAAGTTTCCCCAATTAAAATAAACAAAGGTTAGAAAAACTCATATGTTTCCATCCAAATACAGAAAACATGAACCGGGGCAAGGTTTTATATACCTCCGACAACTCCTGAATGTGCGCAATCTTTACCCCGAGACCTGAGGTTGGGGATCTGATTGGATAAATAATCTTATTCCTCATAGTTAGGCACTAGTATCCCCCAACCAAAACACATTTCTTGAATGATTCTTCTTTCTGTAATTTTCTTCGGTGACCTAAATGATCACATGTCAACAAGACTACAGAGGGATGTGACAAGGAAGATTAGAATGCTCAAATTGTCCATACCAATGGCCTTTAAAAGAATGTTCTGATGAACTAGGCATTGACACCGATGAATGAGATTCTTTAGAAATAGGTTCCTCTAGAACACCCTTCTCATTAGAAGGGGAGCCTTCACAAAATTTTACCATTACCAAATACACCACAACTTCAATGAAAAAGAGTCATTAAACCCCCAACTGATCCAAAACCGAACCGACCATTAATCCTGAAATGAAACTAAATTTAATAAATTAAAGACTTCCCAACAACCTGAATACACACTCTACTTCCACAACCACAAAATTTTCCCAACAATCCTAAATTACCACAATAAACTACAAAAACAAAAAAAACCTAAACTAGGCATGACTCACTGACTATATTAGAAACTTTTTAGGGCAGTATATTTTGAACAACATGAAAACCACAATGCCAAAATCAATATCAAGTCATGGCAGCATCAATAAAGGTAACTTCATCCAGAAACAACCAAAGAAATATAAAAATAAAAAATATTTCTTTTTAAATTTCAAAACTCCCTTATCCAAAAGTCACTTTACAAATACCAAAACCATCTTTTAAAGGAAAAACTAAGTCTTGAAATACCTTTTTCATTCAAGTCTATTTTATAAAAATTAAGTAAATCCTTTAATTTCAAAACCCCACCCATGGAATCCTATTGACCACCGAATAAGGTTTTATCCATTTCCAATCAAATCACCCATACATATGTGCCAACATGCACTTTGCATGTCTACCCACACATATACAGATGATCCTAAGTAATTCCTAGTGTCGCAATTTAAATTCTGTAATGAAATCCCAACATAAGACAGTTTTTCCAAATTAAAAAATCTCCTCTTAATAAAATACACTTCACAGATTTTCAAAACATTTTGAAATAAATCCACATTTACAAGTTTTAAAACCATTACATAAAGATCACTTTAAATTCAAAACCACCGTTATTTCCAAAAGAACCCTAACTCCAACAAAAATCAGGAAAAATACCAACCAAAAAATGAACAAATATAATAAGGACCAAGTGCTTATGTCCAACCCGACAACATGGTTGTGAGCCATGCCCCATGCAATACATAAGACTAGAGGACCTTGAACCAGTCATTTGGGCTCTACATGGGTCACCACTCCATGTGGGGTCACAACATGACATAGAGTCTCCTCTGTTGTCATACCTCAATCCAAAATGAAGACAACAACTCACAACCCAGATTACCTCTGGTAACTAAGGTCTCATTACAAGCAGTGGTGATCAAGCACCAACTCATATCCTACCTCATGGGCCCTGACAATACTAATCTTCATCTACTAAACACTTATAATAACAAGGTCCTATATTTATACAATTTTGTTATGAACTAACCCAGGTAGACCCTAAAATGGACTCCCAATCCAGTTCGCAGTGTAGACCAAAGGGTGTTCCCGATCTTGACAGGCTATAAACATGTGTCGGACATCAAAACGAACAATTAGGAATGATTTAGACTAGAAAATAAAAGACAGATAAAAAGAAATAAACATGAAAAAATAGGTAAACAATAATATTTTAAAATAATATAAATATATATATCTAGACATACATAAAAGTGTCCAATGTGCCACCACGAAACATAGAACCATGCTCGATCCAAGAGTGATCCAAGACTAAAACCTGAAATTGAAAAGTAAAGTAATCTTGAGCACTGCGATTTTCAGTAAGAATTCCAAAATATAACCATGTCCTATCCCCCTAAATTTAATAATAAATCCAATCATTCTACTTTAAAAATAATATATAACAAAATATTGTTTTTATAACTTTTCTAGTTCTAGTCACAAGTTAATATGTTAAAGGAAAACACTTCTATTCTACAATATTTTAAAACAGCTACAAAGAAAACATTAACAAAAAAAGTTCAGATTAAATTGTGTTTTTTTGACAAATTAGACATCAATTATAAAACAACTGAAATGAAAATCACATGACAAGAATCACATCGCAAAAGAGCACCATGGGAAATCCTTATAGGTAACTAGAACATGTTGGACTGTAGAAACCTCATACCTTAGTGAAACATTGATTAGAAACTATGACCCTCAGAAAGAATGAACTAGAAACCATGATCCTCGGAAAATGTGGCTCAGAAACCATGAACCTCAATCATTCATATGTTTTGTTAGGGTTGTTGTATCAATCCTGATAGACGAAACCGAGACCATCCACCACCATTTCATCTAGCATACTAGTCCTGGTTCATCCACCTAGATTCCTAGGTTTCCCATTGTGCTCTATTTCAAGTGGTGGTGAGTTTTCTTTGTCATGAAACCATATATGTTCATAACACTTTTCTTATACAAAACTAACTCATCCTCTCACCACTATTCTCCCTCCTTAAGTGCATTCCCCCTCTTTCACTTCAAACAAAAATGCCCAATCATCTATACTAGACACAGATCAAAAATCACACATTCAACACACACATCATTTCTTAAAACAAGGGGGCATGACTCAAGAGAGGTTTTCCATTTTTATAAAATAGTTTTAAGGTACCAAATGAGATTAATTACATTTAGAAAAAACTTTTTATAACTAACCAGACGAAATTAAAAATTCCTTTAGAAAATATCATCACCAATTAAAAACCACTTAGGAAATCAATTTTCATAAATAGTCACTTAAGACCAATGGGTGTTAGAAATACATTTTAATTTCCAAAATAAAGGCATAGTCATTTATAGCAACTGCAACCAGATTTTATAGTGAGTTTATATAGCATAAATATAAAAAATATTTTTAAAAAAGAAAGAAATTATTAAATTCAAATTAAAGGAATAGGCATAAGAGACCTACTTTATAGTGGAATCAAGCCATCCTCTTTGGCTCTTGGTGCTTTATAACTCAAGACTACTACTCCCCCACTATGAATATGCATTTTCACATACATACAAGGACATCGAACCCCTATGCACATGCCTACATGGCCATGGGCATGCATAAGGGGATCTTTACATATACACTTATATACACATTCCCGTCTGCACTCAACTACATATGTACTTTTATATATATACATAGCATACCTAGCCCAATACATGAATAAACACTTCCATGCATGAATATATGTGTAACAAGGGAATACATATATATATAAATACATACCAATGCATATGCAGGTGAGTCACCCTTGAATCGATGACTCAAAACCACGAATTAGGGACCATAGACTAAACATAAAATTTAATAAACCATTAAAACAATTTATGAAACAATTCAAATCTAGAACCATAAAACTTTACACCAAATAACTCATTAAACACAAACACACACTATAACCGTTAAAAAATACATTTCACACCACTTACATAGTTTCTCAAATTCTTCTTTTTATGAAACTAGAAAACACACACAATAAAGGCCAACAATAGAAATAGGATTAACCCCTATATAAAAGCATTCCTTATTTTAAACGATTTTCAAAACAAGATTTTTACCATTTAAACAATATACAATATTTAAACTTAAGATTAGCATAATAGATAACATTCTAAAACAATATTCTTTCCAGTAAAAATACCATTTAAATACATAAGCCCTTAAATTTCCATGAAAACACATTTAGCACCTACCAATCGACCCTTGAAATTCCATTAAAAAATATTGCACAAAATCACACACAAAAACAAAACCATATCCTTTATAAAAAACATTTCAATCTTATAAACACATAGACCACATCAAAAAACCATACACTTCACACAAAAACCCATAAACAAATTCATAAACTAAAACTTACATACTAAAATTCATCTAAACGTATTAGGATATAGAACGATTTAACAATTAATGGTTAAAAAGTTAATTGAACAAATTAAATAATTTATTAAACACTTATTAGAATTACCACATCATGAGCCAAATGAAAGACAAAAATATTTATAGTAGAAAATGAAATTCTATCGTACATGTACGTCAAAAATTTTATAGAACTCGATTTTCATCACGAAATTTAACCATAAGACATGAAAAACATTATTAAATAAACAAATTAACTCATACATGTTTGTTAGGATAGGGAAACACCTACCATAATGTATATAAACTTCACGAACTTGGTGTGCAACTCCAATTTCTCATCAAATTCACCACAACAACTCATATTGAATGCTAAAAACAAGACATTGAACCAAAATCATCACAAATGAACCCCAAAACACCATGAAAACATACCCACAAATCTACCAAATAAATGAAACGAATATACAAATTACAATTCACATGTGGAAGGGGTTGAGGGAGTCTGGCTGAGTATGGCAAGGTTGTATTGGAGGTGCGTCATGCCAGAAGAGGGGAGGGATCGTCAGAGTGTGAGAGGATGGTGGTTGTCGGAGTGTGAGAGGAAAGTGGCCGGGGTGGATGGATGGAGAACCGATGAGGAAGGGGTCTGGAGATGTGTCTTCTTGCCTAGGTGTGGTCACGCACAGAAGGAAGCAAGGAAAGGGGGTCTGCGCTGCTGCTCGTCGGCCAGAGCAAAGAGGCAGAGGCGACGAGTTGGGGTAGCCACTTGATGGATGATCAAGGGGTGGGGGTGGGGGTTGCTCCGTGCCAGGGGGTATGATCAGGGTTTTATTTTAATAATAATATTATTATTAATTTCCTTTTAAATAATAATAATGGCATTAAACAATTATAAATACTAATATTAATATCAATTTTAATAATTATTATAATATAAATATCATTACCCACATAATGATATTATTATTAATATGTTTTAAACATTTAATGAATTTTATTTCAATAAAAAAATTAGTTGTCTCAAACATTGGAAACCACACAGTTTAACCTGTGTGTTGGCCATTTCCTAGGTCTGGCATCCCCACATACATACCTACCAGTAGTCGTGCAATTTAAAAAGTGTCCCCCAACCATGCCGATTCTCACTATAGTGGATAATAAAAATTAAAATAATGTCATTATAGATACTGGAGCATGACTCCATCTGTTTTTGGGTGATTGGCCATACTGAAATTCAATTTGGTACAAAAACCATGTTAAAAACTTTTCTAGAACTGTGATTTGAACCTCATATCATGGTCTGAAATGATAGAAATTTTTTGAACATGCAAATTCACCAAATTGTTTTTTTAATATTGTAATTTTTTTCAATAGATAAATCTTCCCAAATAATGATCAAATGGTAAATCTGGGTGAGATAATCCACTATAACCCATATCACATTGTTTTCTTGGGATATTTTATAGAGATCAATGAGAAATTAAATTGTTATATTGTCCCACTACCATGTCGGTATGAGTGGTCATTTCAATACCCCTTTAGGATTTTATCAATATACATTCACATTTTGACACACCATGAACATTTTAATATAGTCATAAATATCTCTTTCATTTTATCCCACCAATAATGGTCATGAAGTTCCCTTTACATATTTGTGCTTCTAGACTGTATATATAATTTTGAGCTATGAGCCTCATCCATCATCTCCATATTTTTCTTTTGTAATATATATAACACAAACCTCATATGAAATTTTATTACACCTTCTTGATCAATATTTAACTCAAGAAACATTTCATTTTTCACAACCTCTATCTTATTTTGAAAAGATAGATCTTCTCATTGATAATTCTTAAACATATCTAGTAATTATAATTGATAAATATTTTGGGACAATTTTGATTATTTTCCTTCACTTATGATTCCTATGTCAATATTATCTAGTTCTTTGATCAAAGGATATCCTTGAATTATCATCATTTCTAGCACAATAGGTTCTTTCAAACATAGTACCTCGACAACATGGTTTTATCTTCCAAGATGATAATGTTTTAAAAAAGCATGTTCTTTAAGAAGAAACAACCATCTCTTCTATCTCATGTTCAATTAATTTTGTGTGAAAATATAAATAAAGATTTTTTGGTCGATGTAAATATCACATTTCTACCTACTGAGATAGTACCACGATATCTTCAGAGAAAAAACAACTCTATCCAACTATAGGTCATGCATATAATAATTCGGCGTATGAGGATTCAACTATAGATGTGAATAAGAAATCACCATGCAATTTTATATGAGGACACACCCAATCCCATTCAGATATGAATTTCTAAAAATAATTAATCACTATCTGATTGAGGGTAGAGTTAATGCATGTGTATTAACCAATCAATTCACCAGCTCTTAGAAACATTCTTCATACTCCATCGTCAAAATAAACATATCCCCTTTTTGAGTTAACTTGGTTTGTGGATTAGTATATAATGAAAATATTTTCCCAAACCTCCTAAAATATTTTAAAAAACTCAGTAAACTATGAATCTCAGTTACAGTTGTAATATGAGGTCAGTTCTCGAAAAACTTTTTCTTTGTAGGTCAACCAAGATTCTTTCATTGGTTATAATAGTCCCCATTAAAGCATCTTGTTGTGAAAAAAATTAACCTTTTCTGAACATTCCAAACATCCTCAACCTCTTGAGATTTTGTAATATGACCCTTAGATGATCTTCATAATCCTTGAGGATTTTAGAATATATCAAAATATCATTAGTAGAAACTAACAAATTTTTTTAAATATAGTACTTAAATAATATATTAATCATATCCATACATATAGAAAAATAATGAGTCAAGAGAAAGGGTATAAACACAAACTCACAATCCCCATATCATAATTAGAATACAGTCTTTGGAATATATTCTTTATTCACCCTCAATTGTTGACAACTAGTGCGAAGATAAATCTTTGAGTTTAATTGATCCCCATATAGTTGGTCAAATAAATCATCAATCCTTAGAAGATGATATTTTTTCTTCATTATGATATTGTTAAGTTCTGTATAATCAATGCATAGACACATTGATCCATCACTCTTTTTTCAAAAAGAGAACATTTTATCCCAAAGGAGACGCACTTGATCAGTTAAACCCCTTCTCCAAAAGATCTTTTAGTTGTTTTTATAATTCCTCCAACCATACATTTTCAATTCTATATGCAGTCTTCGATATTGGCGAGGATTTAGGTTTTTTCAATGGATAAATCTACCACTCTTTTAAGAGGAGATCTAGGTAACTTCTTTCCGAATACAGAAATGAATTACTAAATGATGGGGACATTTTCTATTTATACACTTTCATTTACTTCATCATATTCACCGATTATTTAAATAATTAAGGATAAAGGAGGTGAAACTAGATGATGCTCAGGTCGAGATAACCCACCTTTGAAAATAAATATATGTTTCCTGTTAACGATAAACGAGATTTCATTGCTTCTATAGTTGTATTTTTTCTTATACAATGAGATCCATTCCATCTCAAGTATAATATCGAATTCCAACATTGGAATGACTACTATATTTGTGATGAGATTTTCATCACTAAATTGAATACTAGAGTTTCTATAATCTATTGATTAATTGATAGTCCCTCCCTAATTAATGATAGATAATATTCTTCTATATGTTCAGGTGTTGATTGTATATTCATTAGAAACATAGAGGAAATTAGGTAAATCAAACAACTAGAATCAATCAATGTATTTTCTAGATTTGAGAGGATAATGAGTGTGCATGCTAGAAAATCATTCAGAACTTCTAATTTAGCTGTAATGATAGAAAAATCCTATCCTTTCCCCCTTGGATTATTCTATTGTAGAGGGTGATTCCCCTCCATTTACTTTTGATTTCGATGGTGATTCAAAATATTCCCAAGATATACACACTTAAGGAATTGGACTTCAGGTAGGACATACATCATCTTCCCTTTCTCTTTAGTTCTGAGTAGTTGAGGCTTCCCCTCGATATGAATGTTATGAACAATATGTCCATCTATTCCACACATTTAACATTTCTCATTCTTGAGAAAGTATTTCCTCTAGTGATACGTCACACATTTGTTGGATGGGGAATGTTTCAATTTCTTTCTAGTTATTCCATGATCAAATATACTCCATAGTCATGGTACTAATGATCTCTTCTTTTTATTCATTCTATGGGAAAATGGAGTATCTCTAAACTCTAGTTAAACCTTAAGAAAAATTCTCACTAACTCCTCGTAGCTATCATAGTCTAGATTTGTTAGGTTCATCTATATATGGGGACTTTTTCCACTGAAAAATCTATAATCTGTTACATTATTATCTAGGAAGAAGATTTAGGTGTAGTGATAAATACTTTTAAATTTAACCTAATACCTACCCACATATTCATTTTCCATTTTTTCAGGTCATGAAATTACTTCTCCATTTTTTTCTCAATGAAATTGGGAAATATCTTTTTTAAAAGGATCCCCTAAACACTTCCCACTCCATAACTTCAATATCCCTTCTTGGAGTCATGTTTTTAATTAGTTTTCACCAATAATTAGCTTTTCCCTCAAAAGGTACACTACCAAGGTGAATTTGAATTGTTCAAAAATATGGATTATTGAAATGATCTCTTCTATAGAGATAACCAATTATTCAATAATCAATGCGTCAAACTATTAACTAATAGAAGGTACTCATTGACGTATAATGGACTCAATAGATACTTGTTCCCTTAAAGGTGAATCTATCCTCCTTATATGATTCAATTTGTTTTTCAAAACCCATTTCAGTTGATAAATCATTCTCATGAATTTTTAAATTTCATATTCCATTATAGGGTCACCATCACAGTGTCTGTTGTGATCACCATTTACATAAAACCTCATATTTCCCACAATTTATAAAAAGAAGAAAACCTTAGTGGGAGACATGTTGATTTTGGGAATATTATTATTTTAAAGCATTTTTATGTATTAAGACATCATTATTAAATATTTTATTCTTTAATATGAAATAAATTTTCTATAAATCCTTCATAATGATTTATAAAAAGCATATTATTAACCATTCATATCTCATGGGAGTGTCAAACCTAGAGTGCAGTAAGTCCCATTATCATGAAATAGGTAATAGCAAGTCTGGCCCAAAGAACCTTATTGATGTTTTTACACTACGATATATTTATTCCAGAACCACATCAGCTTGTTTTTATCCATAACGATATTTTTTTTCTCAGAAATAACTTACATAATATTTTACTAAAATAAAAAAATATTTTCATACATTCTATCATGTCCCTAAGACTATTCATAAATTTTTCAAATCCTAATTTATATAAATAACTAAAAATTTATTTTATACTAAAAATTGATTCCCACCTTTTTATCAAATAAACATTTCATTACGTGGTACAAAACACACGATCTTTTAATGTTATGTTTCATATAAATAAGGTACATAATACATGAAAATATAAAACATTATTTTATTCCACTTGAAGGACTTCGTAAATGGTTCATATAATGTACATTTTCTACATCTCATAAATTAGGGACATTAATCAATGGAAAGGGTGAGCATAAGTCCTAGTAAGGGAAAATAAGGGAATTATTCTACAGGTTACCATGGGAAATATCAAAAGGAAATTGATGAATAACGGTATATGAAAATGAAATGGTGAATATCATAAAAAATAACATAAATAATAAACGGAATATGTGGATAAAATTTTTAAATGATACATTTATTATCATATCACTATGGTTTATACCAAGGTTATTTAAAAATTACCATGGGTATGCACCAAGGAATCGTAAAACATGTCATTTATAGAGATTAAATTCTTTACCAGAAACATTAAAACACTATTAAGGTAAAAAATTTATATGTATTAATTTTAAGGTGATACACATAGAGAATAATTAAAAGTTTCATATATAAACTGTGGAGAATAGAATAAATGAGTTTCATATAAAAACATTGTGTTTAAAAAAGGTTCCTACCGATAATATATTTATTTCATTTATAACACAAAAAAATGAAATTACGGTTCTATGTGTGTCAATACTAGAATAAAATAAATCATTGTTTTACATATTTTTGAATAACTTTATAAAATAAAGGAGAAGAAGTTGAAGAAGAATGAAATTGAAAAGATCGGTAACGGATATTACCTCTTCTTTGGAACGCCTCTTTAAATCCTCCACTTAGGGAACTAAGATTGGTCTTTGAAGAAGACGAGGACCTCTAGGATTATTCTAGGGAAGTGGAGAGGACAAAATGGCAGGGGTTTGCCGTTCTTGAGTGCTCAATTTGGTGTGAGGAGGAGGGGGAGGAGGTGCCCTTTTATAAGGGAGGAGAGGGGCACCTTAGGAATATCTCAAATATTATTTTATATTAAAGTAAAAATCGGTTTATAATGGTTCCAAAGGGTCTTATTTAGAAGCTAAAGTGGGGAAGGGTCTAAATCCTATCATCCAATAGGATTTAGACAAGTTTAGGGTATTATTTTAACCTTATCAATTATATTTAACTCTAAGTTAAATAATTTAACTTTTACCATGTCTTTTTGTTTTCTTTCACTATATGGTTAATACACTTACTATAACATGCCAAAAGAACCACAAATTGTTTATTATTAATATATATATCCTTATCTAAGTCATTTGGCCGAACCTTAGATTTTTAGGAATAAAATAAAAATTAATAATATAATATTTGATTTAAAAACTATTTTGTGTCAATTTTGACACTATTTGATATATGATTTTTGTGAAAGTAATAACAGAATTATATGTTCGAACCAAGTTGATTAAATCAACACTAATATATCATAGTAACCTAGAAATTTTTTGTAATTCATAAAAAGTCTCAAATTACATTTATTTTGGTGTTTATAACATCAATTATGTCAATATTTCATAAATAAGATAATTACTGCATCATAATTGTGTCATAAATAAATTAAATTATTTAATGTCTAAAAATTATAAATAAAATACCATTATGTAGGAAATCGTTTTAGCTTTCTAATTAATATTTATAGTCGAATTTATCTTAAGTATAACCCCATATTAAAAATTTTTTACTTATTAAACTTTGATTTTAACAATTTTAACCCTTCTTTAAATAAATTAATAATAAATGTCCTAATCTAACCCAAGTGGGCCTAAATGGTCATATTTTATTCATAAGGTTGTTTTTGGTCGAATTACACTTATCCAATAGAATTAGGACATGTGTTAAGGTAATAGTAATATCATATTTACCCTTAGTTACCCTATTTACTATTAACCGCGGTAAAAAAAGTAAAAAGTTACTATTCACCAAAAAATTATTTTTATCTCATTGAACCACATTTTACTTACTGATATCAACCGTGTCTGTCAGATTTTCGAACTTATATTCACAGAAGTTGTAAAATTAAGTTTTATGCAAAATTCAGTTTTTAACCTACCACTTAGTGGTTTCACTATTCATCAAAAATTGAAAGTTTTCAGAAAAATACCAAAATTTCACCCTAGGCTAATTTCGGTATTCCGAATCCAAAAATGAAGTCCATTTTAAAAAATAAAATTTATAAAATTTCAAAAAGTGGTTATTACTATTCATAACGGTTAGTTTTAATAATATTTTAATAGCATATCGTTGTTTAGTGAAACTCGGTATTGCGTACGACGCAAGCTATCGAGGAAGGTCGTGATTGCATGTAAAGTAAGACAAGCTAGTATGTAGTGAAATATTCTTTGATGATATATAAAAAAACAAAATATTACTCATAAAAATCTCGGGTGTTACACAAGTGATGGTGATAGATTCATGGGGCAGATCAACAAAAATTTCTTGAGTGGTAATTTCCACTGACATTAACTTCTCCCGTATGCGATTTCATTCAAGCTTTACATGTTGAATTTCGTCTTTGTTTTGGTCAATAAAAAATCCCAATAATACTACAGCGATCACATGTTCTTATAAATGTATATTCATATGGTATGATTCAATAGGTTGAGGTCTAAATTTCTCTTTTCTTTATTAATTATCCATTGTTATTTCTATTTGTAAACACCAATTATAATGTTAAAATTATTATCAAGATAACATTTCCCATATGTAATATTGACCAATGTTCATAATTAAAAAAATTTCATATAATGTTATAATATATATGGTAACACTTCCCTCTATATTTACATCATTATTAAATAGATATTATTTTCCTGTAAAATAAAAAATATGACACACATTTTCATGGAGAAATAGTTATTCCAAAAATTTGGGTCATTACAATTATTTTTTCACAAAAAAATTAGATATAAATTTACATGATTAAGATAATTTTTTAAAATTTAAATATAATTTTAATAGTCAAACATATCCCCTATATAACCCAATAGTAAAAATATTTCACTTATTCAAAAAAGAGTATGATATGTTTGACTCTTCTTTGAATAAAATATTATAAAGGTTATAAAATCATCCAAAATACCATAAATGGTCACATAACTAACAAATTAATTCTTACGGATGAAAAAAACTCCTCCATTAAAAATTGGGAAAGTTTTTGGATCATTTCATAAGATTTATATTATTATTTTTACCCTTAATTAAATGATTTACGCTTAACCTTGGTAATAAAATTAGTAAACATCTATTCATATTTTTAAAAAATAAAAGGGAAATATTTAATAAATTTAGACCTTATAATTTCAAATATGGAATAAATTTTCTAAACTTAAAAGCACGTAAGTCCATAAAATTAATTTAAAATTAATCCTGTATATGGAATTAAAAGGTGGGGTTTTTAAGTAAATAGTCCAAAATTTTCAAATAATTTTATATAGAATTTGAATTATAAATGTATTCAAATGACCTTAATTGGATTTAATTATATAAAATTTAAATATTAATACTTTCAAAAAATTATAATACAATATAACTATACAAATAAATAATACAAAAAATAGTTTTAACCATAATGTTGTATTTTCTACTATTCATCAAGAAATGAAACTTATTTGAAAATGAACAAAAAGTAACCAATTTAAATTTTTATGTTATGTTTTAAAATAATGAATATTATTTTGTTAATTAATATTCATAATTTCTTCAGTAGTTTTTTTGAAACATGTCTTCCATTAAAATATGGTAAAACTGATTTTAAAAAATACAACTTTTTGTGTGTAAAATTATATTTGTTCTTATATTATCTCGGTCAAACATATTAAATGAATTTATTTTTTGGAATATATAATATATAAATATCATTATAATCTATCACTAATAGTTATTAATTTAATTTACAATATTCCTTTAAGGTCACAATAATAATTGTTTATAAAAAAATAACCTTTATGTAACGTTGGTTTTCATTATGATTTATAATTAATTCATAACCAATGAATTTATTTTAGGAACATTTTAAAAAAAATCATATGTTAATTTTTTTCATTCCCACTATTTTAATAACTTTGTCATAGTGGGAACATAATATCAATATTTAATTCACCATTTGAGCTCAATGAGTCGTATCTTATATGCCATTTAACATATTATTTCATTTTGAAATTTCAATACTTTAAATCCCCCTTTAAATAATTTCAACCTATCAATTTTAAATTTGTATTGAAAAATAGATTTTTGACTTTTAAAAAGAACCTTCTTGAAATCTCACATCACAAAAAGGATTAATAAAACCTTCACTTTAAAAGAAACAAAGAGAAATACGAAGTTAACCTAAGATAATATTTACTAGAATTCTATGTAGGAAACTATGAAATGAAGGTGAGAACTAAAAATCATATTCTAATAGAGAGTGATAGGGAACAAGGGCCTAAGAAAGTGAACTATAAGAAAACTCTAAATCTATAATGGGATAAAATAAAACTGATTTCACAATAAGAAAAGTAAATATATAACATTTTTTTAATATCCTTTTCAAATATATGAGTAAATAATTTATTATATGTACTAATTTTTTTATAAATGTATATACTTGTAAATTAGAGCTTCATCGTTTAATAATTTTCCACCATTATCTCATCTTTTTTTGAATTGATGATTATTTAGATGAGTCTTTTGTCCCGAAATCATAAAAATCAACTAGTAGAGAATCACATAATCTAAAAAGGTATTATAATATATTTCTAATTTAATTAAAAATGAACAAAACCAAAAAATGGTTAGGATAAGATACTATAATTCCCAAAAAATAATAATCCATTATATGAAGAAAATATAATTAAATCTCCCAAAATTCGACAGTGACACCCAAAGTTCATCAAGGATCATTCCACAGATAACTCTCCTTAAAATTCATCAAAAATATTCTAGAATAATATTGAAACCCAAAAAAATCATAAGTAGTTGATCACATAATCGTACATGAACATTAATCCCAATAATATCAATCACTCTTAATGTGTCATTCAAAAAACAATTAATTGTTAAATCATTTAATCTTTAAGATATGATAACCATTTAAATAAATAATCATAATTACCATAAATACAATATAATATTATATATTCCTCCAAATATAATTCAACTATTACTCCTTAAATAAAATCCCCAAGTAATATTTAGACCGTAATCATTTATTGTTTGTAAAATAGTGAAATTATTCCAAAATAAAATTAATCACTTAATCACCAAATCATTTTTCAGTCCTATGGATATCTATTTGACAAAATATATTTTAAAAAATTATAAAAAACCATAATTACCTCAACATAGATGATTTAATGAACTCCAATGTCACCAGTAAACCTGTGTAAACAAAAGTAATGTAATCCCTTTTCACAATCAATTTGAGTGTTATATTTACCTCAAACATTTATCAAAACTCAAAAAATATCACCCAAATGTTAATCAGCTTTTTACTATGAAATTTTTAAAAGGTATCAATTTCATTTGATTTATGTCTCCATATTAGGAAAATATAAACATTTATAGGAAAACCTTGATTCTCATAATATTGAAATTTCACATTATATCATAATTCTAAAAAAACTATATATTAACATGTCCTTCATTCACAATCCGTCTTATACCATTAACCATGATTCATTATATTATTCTTTAATACTTTATCCCAATAATAAAATATATGAATGTTTTTTAGGATTTATCAATATCAAGCCAAATATGCTGCATAATTCATACCTTAAATAAAGACCTTATTATTATTTGAGACACACTTTATATTTTTACATGATGACAAACTTTTAAATTTTAATTGCTCATTTACTTTGTGGAATTTCCCTTTTCATGAGAGTTATAAATGATGATATTTTAAAATCAATTGAAAGATATACCAGGGCCCATAATATATTTTGATAAAAGAAAAGATTTCATAAATGTCAAACAGTTTCTTGAAGGTGATTTGAATATTAAGAAAGATAAAAAAGATTTTAATAAGATCTTACAATTATATTGATAATAAAATCATCTAGAAGTGATTTTATGGTCGTGAAGGATTTCTTTTCTTCCATTTTGATTAATGAACTTTAATCTATAGAAATAACCTCATTAAAACATTAAATGAATTATTACATGTTAAAATTAAAATATTATATTTAAATATAAAACCATTAGAAAATATATAATATATCCACCATTAAATCCATTATAATTAAATTTTTTACCTTTATAAATATGGTCTACAAAATTATCAATAATATTACAGAAATCCATCACTTTAAACAAAAAACGGGATGTCTAAAGACATTGAAAATATACTCATCCACAAATACGTAGACACGTGATGATGTTTGTATATTTTAAAAAAGAATACAAATATCTAATGTTCTATAAAACCTCATTTGTTACAATGTTTATGGATACATACTTCAACACTACACATTCTAGTGTTTTTTAAAGAGAATTATAATTCAATGATATTTTAATTTTAAGTGTTTAGAAAATTAAGAAAAAATATTATAGTGTAAACACATACATTACATGTAGAAACATCTATAAAACAACTATTTATTCAAAAAATAAATATCATTAAAATATAATAGGTTTTCTTATGATAAAAAATCTTCACAGTTATCCATTGATCTAATCCTTTCGGTTAACTTACATATACCCTATAAAAAATTTAAAATAAGTTATGATAAAAAAATATTAGTATGGTACATAAAATAATGTAATACAATAGTCATGTGATAGATAATAATTTTTTTTATAAAAACATAACTTTTACACTAAAATGAATCAACATTTCAAAAATATCATTATCGTACCTTTTAAAAATTGAATGGTTTTCATGAAAACACATAATAAAGAATATTAATGTTAAATAGGTATATTAAGACATAATTATAATCAAATTTAATATCCATGAATTATAATACCATCATTAAAAATATTCATGATAGACATGAATGGAAAATTAATTAAATCATTTCGTGATGAGGTAGTCCACCATACTCAAAGATGATGAATTATTTTCCCATTCGATTGTAAATGAGATGAATTTGTTTCATTAAAAAAATAAAATCTTATCATATGAGTTATAATAGATTTATTATTTTATCATGGGTGAATAATTTTTTAATGATGTATATGATGAAATTAAACAGAAAAACTTAATTAAAAATGATACCACTTCTTTATAAATCCTTCATTTTTTAACACATTAAAAACAAAAAGGGTGGTTTTATTACTAAAATAAAACCTATATAATGTTTTTATGGACTAGAGGAAGGAAATTTTGGATGATATTTTCCAATCCAAAGAGGTTTTGAAGTGTGATCAATGTACATGAGAATGTACCCTTTTATAAGAGAGGATATGGGTTCTCTTTGAATTTATCAAAATTTAAATTAATAGAAATTAATTTTTATAATTGAATATGGTTCCAAAGTGAGTTATTTAAAATATAATATATTTTTGGTCAATATACCCTCATAAAATAAAAATTATTCATTTCAAATATTTTTTAATCCATATATTTTTATTCAGGCACTTGTTTATCTTCTTTAATTCTTAACATGGCAACATATACTTTTTCACTTTAAGGGTTAATATATTTACAATAAAATTTCCGAAGAACCATAAATAAAGAATTTATTATAATTTAAACCTTATCCCAATAAATTGGACAAGATCTTAATTTTTATAAATTCTATTTCATTTAATGAAATATTATTTACATTCAAAAATCATAAATGTCAAATTTGACACTATTCATTACATGAATTTAAAAAATATCAGAAAAAAATAATATCATTGAACCAGCTCAAATAACACATCATGAAAATATCAAATTAATATATGAAATTATTTTATAGAATTAATTATCTCTAACAAGATTTATTTGAATATTTTTAATATCATTTAATTAGCATTTTCATTAATTACACAATTATTGAAACATCATTCTATGATTACATATGGTAATTATTTATGTAATATAAATTGAAAATAATTTTCCATGATGATGATAAAATTTTATATTTCAATATAAAATATATAGCTAAAAATATTCTCTGTATAACCCCCTTATTAAAAATATTTCACTTCTTTAAAAAGAGAGTATAACATGTTTGAATCTTCTTTGAATAAAATATCATAATGGTTATAATATAATCCAAAATGACATAAATGGTCTCATAAATGATATATTAAACATTATTTATTAAAAATAATCAGAAAATATTTTTTTCAATTGTTATGATCATTTTATAATATATATATATAATACTATTTTTACCCTTAATTTTTTGATTTACCCATAACTATGGTAAAAAATAATTAAGTTGACTATTCATATAGAACAACAATAAAAGGGACCTATTTAATAAATTTAGACATTATATTTTAAAAAATTGAATCCATTTATAAAAATTCAAATCATATTATTGGATAAAATAAATTTGAAATTAATCTTGTAAGCCAAATAAGAAACCAGGGTTTTAAAGTAAAAAAGTTCCAAAGATATAAATATTTTTATATCCAATTGCAAAGTAAAATTTATTAAAAAAATAAAATAAAATTACATGATAAAAAATTTAACTATTTTTACATTAAATGAAATTTAAAATTTAAAATTACCATATAAATATAGTAGATAAAAAATAACATCATAATTAAAATGCAGTATTTTTCACCATTCATCAAAATATGAGACTTATAAGAAAAAAAACAAAAAAACAAAAAACAACTAAATTTTGATATTAAAAATTAATAAAAATATATTATTTTATTAAATAATATTTATAAAATTATCATAATATAGTTTTAAAACATGTATTACAATAAAAGGTGTAAAATACTTCTTTTAGAAAAATACAGCTCTATATGCGTAAAATTACATTTGTTCTTATGTTATACCATTCAAACATATTAGATTAATTTAATTTTCTTAATTTATAAGATATAAATATAATTTGGATATGTCACTAACAGTGATGAATTTAATTTATAAAATTTATTTGTGTGATTAAAAATAGTTTTTTCATAAAAACATATTCTATAGATTCAATTGGTTTTTAATTTCATTTCTAATTAATTTGTAATAAGTGAAGTAATTTTATAAAAATGTGTAAAAATTATATTAATAATTAATTTAGTTTTTTTCTATAACCACCATTCTATTTACTATTTAATAAAGCGCATATAATAACAATATTTATTTTTTCTTTTAAGCTCAATGCGATATATCTTGTAGGCTATTTACTATAGTGTTTACCTAAAAAATATTTTGTTGTTACAAAAAATGAGAAAGTTTTCCTAATAATTTTATCATTTCATCTTAAAATAACCCATGAAAAAGGTGGGTTTCATAATAATTGTATCATGGTATATCCCATGGAAGATAAAATCATTTCAAAAACATACTATCATCATAAAAAAACAATTCATATAATGAATAAAAAGGGTACTTGTGGATCATATTACCAGAAAAGAAAATGTTAGATCAAATGATTTCATCTTATATATAAAATTATATCAAAATTTAAATCACATGGAACTTTTCTTGGGGAAACTAATTCTTCATCCAAAATTAATTTTTAAAACTAACAAATCATAAAAAAAATTTGAAATGATTTTATGTGAAAAAAACATTGATCCCTTTAATGGGTGTTTTTAAAATTATTTAATATATTTCATGTGAGAAATAACAATTTCTCTTGAATTTTTTTTGAAACATAAAACATTTTACAAATAATTTCCTTTGAAAATGACCTTGGAATGATTAAAAGGAATATTTAAAAATCATTTAAAAATTCCTTTACAGAAATATCATTTCCAATTTGAAATTAATTTTAAAAAAATTAACTCATTTTCAATATTATTTACATCTAAAATATTTTTTGAAACTTGAAAATATTATCTAAACCAATTTTCATTCATAAAGGTTGAAAATTTTGACTATTTTTGTAACGTCCCGAACATGGATGCCACTTATAAGGTTCACTATGCTCGGTGGGCCACATGGCCTCAAGCCCATATCCTAAAACTCATTAGGATACCATCTAAAAGTTAGGTCCTAGGGTGTGTTTTTTTGGAGACTATTCCCTCATTAATAGAGTTTAGAAAAAATAATAATTATCTACATAAGTAAATAGTTTGAGAAATAAGTAAACAAGATGCACAATAAAGGGAAAAATGATAACAATTCCAAAAATAAATGGAATAACATAAAAAATTTGATGATGACAAATCTGATCTCAATATAAATCTGAAAACATATATAAAAAGTAGAAGTAATATATGAAAAACCAAATTTATTAAAAAAAACAACACATAAATTGTCCCACACATCTCGAGATATTGCTCAATCATCTACTACAAGGTCCATCCTAGAACATCATGCAATGAACTATATGAAGCTTTACCATTCTGTTTATCAAGACATGCATACATTTAATATGAACTAGGTACCAAACATCACCTAAATAGGTTGTGAGATAAAACTCAATTGGTAACCACCAATTGTGTCTATAACATACGTTTTGTGTAATGGAAAAGTAATACTGTGGAAGCATGAATATATATATTAAAGAAGTACAATGTAATTAAATAAATTATTACCATCTTCATCCCTCAACTTGTATCTGAACATTTATCCAGTTCATTAATTAATTAAATTCCAATTTATAAGAACAAGTTACATGAGGCATAGCCAGAACTAACATCACCTCATTATATAATAATTAGTGAAGTTTCCAAGATGGAATAAAGCAAAAATGATTGAAAACCAATTAGAATGTTCTTACATGGAAATCACCATGGAAATATAGACCCTAGGTATCTCTAACGTGTTAGTAACTAAGTCTAGCTAATGGTGTATGAGTGTAATCCAAGGTAGATCATCCAAGTAATTCCCTCAATAATATTTCTAACCAAGTCCAAGGAATCTACTTAAGGAAAAAAGGGAGATAATTAGTGTCCATGCCCAAGAATATAACCAAAGAACCTTATGTAACGATGAATCCAAGGAGTTTATCTAAGGAATCCTGTAATAATAATTAAGGTATCCTATGGCATGATACCAGGCATCTAAATTTAGATAGGTATTGGCTTACTAGTAAGGTCTTACCCATATAAACCAGTATCCTTGAATTGGAATGATGTCCTCGAGTACCTATGGAATTCCCTCAGGAATCCAAGAGCTAAAATGAGTCTACCCATCCTATAAATATGTAATGGTCCATGTTCATAAAGATACACAATATACTTAATTAAATATAATTAAATTTGGTCATATGATAACTATGAAATTGAGAGATTCACTTGGTTCAATAATTTCCTTAGTTTGAAATGACGAATTAGCATGCAAACTTTTGATCAAAACAATTTAAGACATGTTTAATTAATAAGGATCACTATTCTACCTTCCATTAACATGAAATAGTGTGTTATGGACATGTATCCAAACATTCCATTACATTTAATAAATCCAAGTCCTATAATAAAGTATTATTTCTATAATATCATTTTAATGAATTACTTACATTTAGGCACTTAATTTAGGCAGATCAAGTAGAAGAGACAAGGTATAAGCTTTTTAATATTTCATTAATCAGTAGCTAATGAAATTAAATAGGCTTTCCATTATGTTGTTCAAGCTAAAACACAACCAAATGGTGGTTCAAAAGTATCCAGATAAAAAATACTGAATTATAGTGTATTACCCAACATGTGTTGTTAGGTGTTTTTGATATAACAACAAAAAATCAATCACATATATGGAGAGACCATAAGAATAAAATTATAATTAATGTATTCATGTAATATAAATTTTCAAATTAAACGTGATGAAATCAACGGGCCCCACATATAAATTCCAAAATCAATAAACTTGAGGGATGAGTTATATGCCACCCACCTAGTCCTTGCATAATTATCCTCCTCTTGTATTATCCTTTAATTCATCTCAAATCATAGTAGATATGAGAAAAGGGTAAAACCCTTGCACCTGTATAACTAGTTAGAGAAAAAGAGAGAAAAATAATGCCTCAAGCAGACTCGAGTACTTACTAATGTGCGTCCAACAAGACTAACAGAATCTCAGACTAATATTGGATGAAAGAGATCTATTGATTCATATATTTGGCCTTAAAAAGCTCCAAAATGGGATAAAATAGAGGTTCATACCACAAGAAATTTAATTAGGGAATATGGTTTGGGTTAATTATATCATTAAGTCGAAAATAGTAAAATTGCCCAAAAAATAGCCTCTCCATAGATTGGTAACACAGTTTTCAAAATCATATACAACCCGCGCATTGGTACTTAGAGAAGAGGGTGAAGTCACTCTTTTAGGCATTAATATTTGTAAAACTATGCTCCAACCATGAAATATGGATTTTCCTAAAAATTTATAACCTCTATATAGTTTAGACAAACTGTGCGTCCTCCCCGCACGATTTACTCTAACCATGTGAGAGAACCATTTTTTCAAAAATACTGGTTCCTCAATATAAACTAGACCCATACACCTATTAGACATTTTATAATCCATTAAGATTCTCTATTAGGTAAAAAATAATTAATTAGATCAATAGTGAAAGTATTTATACAAAATTTAAAAATTGGGTTCTTACAATTCCCTACAAGTTAAAACAACGTTTCCTTTCATAATCTCAGTAAAATCCGAATCTGATTTTTTTGGAAAAAAATGAAGATTCCTTTGACTTTTTTTTTAAAATTCAAATAAGGGTAAAAATTCATCAAACAACTACTTTTTAAGAATGTTAAAAAATTTAAAAACTTTTTCTATAAAAAATTGTTTTGAAAGAAATGGTTTTTTGACCAAAGATAAAAATAAAGATGTTTTTTATTTTAAAAATTATTTTAAAATATGGAGTACATTAAAAGATTAAAATCAAGGAAACATTTATTATGAAGTCATAATTAGAGGATAGTAAAATTATTTATTTTACTGAATGATACATCATAACATTTCATCATTCAAAGAATATTCATTATCAACCCAGATAAATGATATGATTGTAACATAAAGTGTTTACCACATTGTTAACTTTTAATCAAAATAAAAATGTAGGAATAAAATAAATGGAAATTTATAAATCATGATAGAATTAAATTCATGATATATCATTTGAAAGGGGTTGTATATAAACCTCATTAAAGAAGATAGGTGCATAACATGACATATGCCTCAAAGAAGGAAACTTGAGACAAATATACCTTACCTCTTGGGTATATTTTGAATAATAATCCCAAATTATTAATAACATAAAAAAATAAATTTAATGAATTTAATCAGATTATTGAAATAAAATTCCAAATTAATAGATTATATATGACAGAAAATAAACAATTTCTGAATGTTTATTTGTCTCCAAGAAATAGAAGTGAGACTTGAAATATATTACCATAAGTCTTTAATTACTTTATACACATACAAGCCTCCAGTACAATAAATATATGTTTATTATAAATAAATTATAAAAACATACATATATATATATTACCATATCTTATTTTATTATTAACTTTTATTAACCATTTATTAACAAATCCATGTTAAAGTCACATTTTGAGAAAAAACTACATTGTTTTTCATATGGAATTTGATTTGTGATTTTTGGTCCCATTGAATTTGTCATAGTTCCATAATATCCTGAATAATAATCATGATATAGTCATAACATTTTTGAATAATTATAATTATATAAATTTCCAAGGTATGTGTTATTGAGAAATGAAGTAAGTTACGATCATAGATTTGGTACACCATATATACACATGAGTAACATTTCTATTTTTCAACTATCATTATGGAAAAGAGTTAAATAATTTTTTGTGTTTAAATAATAATCATTATAAAATAAATATCATATTATTTATTTTAAAAAATATTCTTATAATCAATTAGGAGTGTTAATAAAATTATTTAGTCACATCTCTTAGTGAATACGGTATTCCACACGTACACGAATGACATTATCATTATTCATTGAGTGAAAATGTAAGAAATAAAATGATATATTATCATTTTATAAGGTTAAATATATAGTTTATATAATTTTTGTTTTAATTATTTCACATATTTTCATTAACATTATCCTTATTATTTTTCATGTAAAGCGTTAGTGAAATTAAATCACTTTTTTCTATGCGGTGGTAGTCCTCCATACTCACGAGCGACATTATTGTAACCAATATGGAATGTAAATTAAAAATTTATATATGAAATAATGAATAAATATTTATAATGATGTTATAAATATAATATATATACTTTATATCCATTATGATACCCAACCATGATTGGTGCTAATGGAAAAATAATTGACATCGGTATGCAATGTTGTAGTATTTCGTACACTTGAATATTGATTTTTAGCTCTTTTAATGAAAGTGGGTTCTGTTGTAGGTTATTATGGAAACATAAAAAGAATAAATTATCTATAGTATTTTTAAGAAATTATTTAAATGAATTTTAATAAAATTTTAATTATCAGGAGGAACAAATAAAAAAATGAGAATTAATGAAAGTTACCTCTTACTTAGGTAACCCCACTATGTTCTCACAAAAATCCTTCTTAATATATATTTATCCCCAAAATATGGATTTTAGGATTAGGGTAGGGAATTTGCGTAATGATAATGGTATGTTTTTTCTGATCCAAATTGATTTGAATGTGTGAAGTAGAGAGGAAAGATGATGACATTTTCTAATTGAGATGATTATCAAAAATCTAATATTTTGGAAATAAAATAGTGCACCCAAATATTTAACAAACCATAGGGCTCCAAAATGGATTCTTCTCAAGAATTATTTTTTATATTGTCAATATATGGCCAGAAAATAGAAATTTTATAGGTTCTTGATAATTTTAAGCATTATATTTTTGTTCCCTCCCAATAAACCTAATTTTAATTTCACTGCGGTAATTAATTTTACTATTGATACTATTCATTTAGCTAAAAAATTATATTGAAAATATTAGACAATATAAAAATTTATAATTCCAAATATTTAATATTTTTATAAATTTGACTCACATGTTTGGAAAAAAATAATTAAAAAATAATCCCGTAGAAACGATGAGAAATGAGGTTTTCAAAGAGAAATTGTTTAAAAGTTCAGAAAGTTTTTATATCCAAACTCAATATGAAAATTATTCAAGTGATATATATTTTATTAATTTATTTATATGTTTTCTAATTTCTTTTTAAAATAAATTTAAATTATAACTTTACCTGTTAAATAATTTAAATGAAAATAAATTTTTCAATTATAATCCAATATTGTCACAATTCATCAAAAAATTCATCTTTTTAAAAAATTATCAAAATTAACTATTACATAATTCTAAAATAATTATTTCAAAAACTATATTTATTTTATCAAATAATTTTTCTATAATTTTGAAAACATAGTTTCGAAATAATTTTAAGAATAGGGGACAAAACATTATTTTAGAAAAATACAATTTTTAAGAATAAAATTTGATTAATACTGATCTCATTCTAGAAAAAAAATAAGAAAAATGTAAAATAGTTTATTGAATATTTAATTAAAATTTTACATAAAATAATTCACCAATAGTTGTTTGTATAATTTTTCGATGTATACATTTTTTAAAAAAAATTTATTAGAAAAATATTCCTTTTTTTAAATAGTTATTATTTTATCTTTAAATTAGTTTGTCACTAATGAATTCTATTTATATAAATTTGTAAACCATATATTTCAACAATTTATTTAATCCTATTTACAACCACCATTCTAATGAGTACATGATAACTAAAGTATTAAATTATAATATTTCAATATCATGTCACGTTTCATTCAAAATTGGTGTTTCTTATAATACAATCTAAAAAATATAAAACATGAAACATAATATAAACTCAGCGGTCTATGTAACACAAGTTAAACTTGGTGTTACATGTAATTCACAATATCAGAAAGATTATTTGAAAATAATAAGTCACAAAATATTTATTTGTTATATTCTACCCCCAATAAAACAAATTTCTCTCTCAAAATTTGTCACTTTGGTACCAAAAAAAGAGGATACCTATACCTCATTATATAATTAGGTTCTAATGAAATTTCATCTTGCTGGTAGTTTAAAAAAAAAATTGACAACATGAGTGGTCTTGCTTCATTAACATATCTCTCTCTAGAATATCAAATAATTTTTCTTCTTTATAAAGATCATGTTATAATAGTAAAATATCTAAGTGTAGAACATGTTATTTATCCAGTATGTACATCCTCAGGAGTGATAGATTGAAAAAATTATGAACCTAGTAGATTTTTTTGCACAATATCCAAATGATAATATAATTTTCTGATACAATCAAGTATTCCAAAGGGAACAATATACCCAATTCCCAGTTTTCCCTATATTCTTCCACGGAGAAATTCATAGAAATAAGTAATCACATAATTTAAATTCTAGATCGTGTTGATAATAATCATTAGAACATTTATATAATATTTCTCATATCTTTGCATAATGTTGAATTTCTCTAATGTTATCCACTATTTCATCAGCTTTCTTAATTCTTAATATATTTATTTTTGTTACATTATTCTAGTACATTGGAGTTTTAAATTTCTTTCAATAAATGGTATCTTAAGGATCTATCTGATTTTTTTGAGTGAGAAATATTTGTTCATGAAACATAAACTTAAAGAAGTTGTTGATCCCCAATGCTTTTTAAATCCACATAACAATATCATACCTTGTTATCTAGGGTTTGATTTTTCTCTCATATAGACCATCTTTTGGGGAATGGTACAAAGTGATGAATTCAACTCTATATCAAGAGATTTAGAAAGATAATACTAAAACATTGAGGTAAACTATTGATCCTAATCGTATAAAATTGAATGTGGTTACGCAAAAAACCATAATAAATCTTTAATTTATATCATGGCAAGAGGATTGATATAGGAATATCCATTGAGGGTTAATTTTTTTTTTGACATATAAGGTGCTCGACTACAACCTACAATTATGTCAAACTCAAATTCAATAAAACCCCTAAATTTTACTAGAATATTTAATCATATATCCAACAAGTTTAAAGGCATTACTCCATAATTAAATTTCCTTCTAAAACATATATAAAAATGGTAGTAATTCTATAAGTTTATCCCGAAATATCCTTCATCTTGATACGATACATCACATGAAACCTCAAGAGGTGTGTTTAAGAATGTGAACTTGTGATAAACCTTAAACATATATACCTATGATAAGAACCATATCTATTAGTATAATATTACACAAAGAAATTTTTTATTTGAAAAATAACAACATCCCCAATTGATTCAAGATTATTTCAACCCAAATACAATTGGAAAAATACTTATATAACATAGTCCATGAATCCAAATCAGTAAATAATTCAATAATTCTACATTAATGATTGAAATTTAATGGTTCCTTCCTTTTTATAGAATCTAATTCATGTATTAGTTAATTGAGTTGAATAATTCCCATGATGCTCATATATAAGACATTTTACTCCATGAAATTGTTCACCCTATTCCCTTTTTTCCCAACAGACAACATCTTCCCCTCAATTTGAGATATTATTTTAGGTGCTTCATCCCAACTTCTTGAATTATATATTCATTTATCTTATATTATCTATATTCATTTCCACACATAATTTCTTAAAAGTGAATCTTTCTCTTATTTAACACTTTACGCATCTCATTGATGTTCATATTTTTAATGATACATCGCAATAGCTGATTAGGCATAAAAACTATATCATTATCTCTATTCATCATCCAATTTGGTTTTTTATAGTCACTTAATTTTCCATAAAATTAAATGTTAACATAATTACTTATAGTTTTATCCATTGTTTAAAACAAAAAATCATAGTGTGGGAAACAGTAATCATAGTGGAAGTCCAAAAAATCACTTATTTGATGTCTAAATCATGGATCCAACATTTTAATTTTGACACCATTGGATTAACCTAGGTCATGCTTGGCCATTATTTAAATCCTTCAAGGTTGTTTGTAAATATTTTGTGAATTTCAAAAGCATATCCCATGGAAGTTTCAAACCACGTGTGCTGTAGGACCCTCAATTTTGAACTTGGTGATAATCAAGTCCATCTCAATGTGACTTTTTGGAATTATTACCTCTATTGCAAACCCAAATACACTTGTTATATACATACAAGATTGAAATTTATTATAATCCACTTTATATATCCTTTTCCAATTTTCAAAGACATTTTCGAATACATTCACTCATCCCAAGACTTATCCTTAGAGACAACCCTTGACATATTGTCAGAATTATAAATTGGGATATCTCTAAAATTTTCTCATAATAGTTTCCAAAGGATAGCTAATCCATTCCTATAATACCAAATATAGTTCTATAGAATTTTCAAACATAAATATTACATATTTTTATATGTTTACTCAATAAATTACACAAACACATGCCTGAAGACCATAATTGTATAGTGTCTTGGCAGACTAGGTACACAATTTTCTAATTTGAAGAAATATCTTCATTGTCTCCATTAAATAACTTCGGATTTAATACTCTTTAAAAATATAATCTACTTATAACCTTCTATCATAAGATGGGGAAAATCATATAAAATGGTGAGATCAAATTCTCGGTATGGTTAAACAAGGGTGATACATAAGAATTATAAGAAAAGATGTATGTGAGAACATGATTACAAATTTTTAAAATGATAACCCGTATATCAAATATCATAGTCCTGAGTCATGGTATAATGATTAGAAGTTCATAATACATGAATCATAATGGAATAAAATAACATAATATATGAGAGCATAACATTTTCATAAGACATAAACATTTGTCACACCCAAAATCACAAAAAATTATATTCATGTAAGTCAAGGATCATTTCCAAGGTTATCATAGTCAAATGGGTTTACTCCTAAAACCATTATTATAGTAACAGTTCACTCCCATAACCTTTAGTGTAATAAAAGTCCCTTACTGAATTGAGTTCACTCCCCATTCTAATCGTGTAGATCTCATGACATATAAATCATTACCAAATCATTAACCGATAAATTTTAGGTTGATGTAGGTCTCATCTATCTTTAGTTATAACATGACCACTATCCATAACTAAAATGATAAATGTGTGTTCCACAAGATAATAAAACATTAATCTTTTCATAACCCATAAAATGAATTGGGTTTCATGAACATTTCATTTTAATGTAAACTATAGAAAAGAGAAATTTTTTATAATAATTACATAATTTAACAATATCATTACCCATGTAAAAAGAGATGGGATTTAAAATAACATTTTTATGGTGTAAAACATTTAATGGAAATTGGTTTCTTGAACATATTTTAATCCTAAAAATAAACCATTCAGAGAAATAATGATAATGGTACCCTGGAATCACATCCCCATTAATGAAAAAGTTACATCAAATGATTTTATTTTTTATGGTAATTTTTTTGAAAGGAAAATAAATTGGAAAATTTCATGGAAAAACAACTTTTCATTAAAAACAACTTTTTAAAACTTAAAATTCATTGAAAATGATTCAAATTATTTTGTTTTAAATTAAGCATTAACTCATATATGGTGAGCAACAAAAATAATTTAAATTTTTTTTTGAGGAAACTATACTTTATACATTGAAAAAACATTTCAAAAACTAAATAATTTTTCAAATCCATTCTTTTGATAATTACCTAAAAATATATAAAGGAAGAATTAAAATCATTAAAACATTTTTTGGGGATGATATCCTTTCCAAATTTAAAATAATTTTTAAAAACATAAAAAAATTTAAAATTGAATTCCTTTGAAAATAAAATCTGAAAGTTATAATGGAATATTTAAAATTTTTGAGATCATGTTGGTGGAAAACATCATATATATCATAAAATTTATATAAATATTCCATAATTATTTTCATAAAAAAAACTATTTGGAATTGTTTTTTTAATGATAGGAATATTTCTTTTTATGAGTTTATTGTAGAGATATATCTTAATATTTCAACATTGGAGGCATAGTCATAAACAATCTATATAAATAATGATATTGTAACAAAAATATTTTTGACTTTGGTAACATTGAAACATAAGAACCATGAAACAATAAAATTAAATGTAACAAAAAATAAAATTAATAAATTAATTCATGATATTATATTTCAAAAGGGATTTATATACACCTTCTAAAATAAGATAGGTACATAACATAATATTTTTCACAAAGATGAAAAATTGAGACAAAAAATACTTACGTCATGAGTATTATTTGAATATTATGTACTAATAAAAAATTAATTAAAAAGACCTTATATATCATGAGAAGAATTAAATTTGTGAAATAACATGTCATAGAGATACTATATAAACCACAAAAAAATAAACATGTCTTGAATTTTCATATGTCTCCTAGAAATAAAAGATATACTAGAAAACCATTACCATAAGTCTCTACTCCCTTATTATAAATTTAAACCTCATATATAAAAAATATAAGTTCGCTATATATATTAAGTAAATAAATTATATATATCATACCATATATTATTTACTTATACCCTTGTATGACCTGTTTATTAACAATTCGATGTTAAAATCAAGTTTGAAAATAAGTGCTTTCTTTTTCATTTTCTATTTGATTTAGAATTTTTTGTCCTCTCTTATTTATAATTTTTCCATATTATGTATAATAAGAAACATGAAATAATTATATTATTTATACATCAATTATACTTTTAATAATAGTTATTAATTATTTTTTTAGAAATAAAGAATTATGTGATCATGAAAATTGTAGCTCGAACTTTCACATGAGTAATGTTTCCATTTTTCATTGATCATTATGGAAATGAGCTAAAGAATGTTTTAGAATTAAAAAATGATCATTATATTGTAAATAATATATTATTTATTTATATATAACTATACATATCATCTATTTTTTGGCTTTGAAAAGATAATGTCACATCGCTTTATGAATATGGAAGTCCACATGTACACGAATGGTGTCATCATCTTTCAATGAGATAAAACGTTAGAATTAAAATGGTATGTTGAATTTTAATAATCATTAAATATGTTTTTAATATAATAATTATCTAATATATATCAATATGTTTTTAAAATTATACTTGTTATCTTCAATGTAAATCCATACAGAAAAACAAATCGCATCTCTTGACAAGGCATTAGTTTTATGTATAGACAAGAGAAATTATCTTATCCCTTAAATAATTGAAAGTTAATTAATATTTATGATACAATGAATTAATAGGAACAATATTTTTATATATATCTTATATTATATATATATATCAATACCCAACCATGGGATACAGTATTGAAAACAAAATGACGTCAGTTCATGAGGTGGTAGTCCAACTTATTGAAGAATGATAATTTCATAACCCATTTGACTGAAGTGAGGATTTTTTTTGTAATTAACTTATCATAAAACCTATAATAATATATAATATATTAATTTTATTATTTATTCATGAGATAATAAAAATTGATGTAGGTGGAGGGAGAAATAAAATATAAATTCTCATCGAAGAACATTACCTCTTATTCTAGTAACTTCTGTATGCTTACACCAAAAGCCTTACAAGGATATATTTTCAAAAAATTAGGATTATAAGATTATAATTGGGATTTTTAAAGTGATATGGGATAATAGAGTATGTTAAAAAATATTTTTTAGGAATGTAGAGGATATGAGAGGGGGTTTCATTTTATAAGTGAGGCAAGTGGAACACTTGTAAGTTTTGGAAAATAAAAATGTGTGGCGACACTTTTCAAATGAAAAAAGTATATAAAATTGTGCATTCATAAGACTCAAATATCATGGCATTTAAATATGTAAATATTGTTGATTTAATAATTTTTAGGTTTATTTTAACCCTTATTAATTTTTTTTACCCTTGGTAAATAAATTTTACATTAACTGTGGTAATTAATTTTTATTATTTTCACTTTTCATTTTGGTCAAAATATTATTTGGACGTAATAGATAGTATAAATTATTATTAATAAAAATTGTAAATAAATGTTTCCAAAATAAGTTCATATATATATGAAAAATCTATTTTTAAATTAATAACACAGAGACGATGACAAAGTGTGCTCTCAAAGAGAAAATGTTCAAAATCATTCAAGCTTTTTATATTAAATTCTAATAAAAAAAGGAATAAAATGACCCGAATTAAATTAATAGATATATAATTGAAATAATTATAATTTAAAACCAATTAAAAATATAATTTAGCAGTATAATTATTATAAATGAAAAGATAATTTTCAATTAAAATTCAATACTTTTAATTATTCATAAAAACATAATATTTTAATAAAATTCCCAAAAATTTACCAATATAAAATTTGGAAGTTTTTATTTCAATATTTAATCTTAAATTTTAAAATAAATTTCTAAATATTCCCAAAATTAGTTTCGAAATTGATGTCCAAACTGATGAAAGACTTCTTTTAAAAAAATAAGGTTGTAAACATAAAATTGGATTTATTCATACCACTTAACTAGAAAACACATAAGTTGATTGTTAAAATGTTTACTGAAAATATTCTATTTAAATTTCATCAATTTAATTTCATAGTATTTTTTTATTTAATTTTTTGATGTAAAAATCTTTTTTTTCATAAAAATAGTTTTTTAAAATATTTCTTTCATTTTCAAAATAGATTTATTTACATTTAAAAATAATTTTTCACAATGAAATTAATTTTATATACATGTTTAAATGATATTTTTTTATAATTTATTTAATCATAGGTATACATTCTATTTGGATGACTAGTTATTAATGATCATGTTAAATTATTAAATTTTATTTGTAGGTCTCATTTCATTTAAACTTTATGTTGCATGGAATATAAGAGAAAAAAGTTTTGGATGTGACTCTAAATAAACTATGTGTATCATGTAATGAAATATAAATGTGGTTTCTTATATAATACACATTTTTTAAAAGATTAGATTTATTTGTAAAAAATATTTCAAAAAATATCAGCGTGTTACACAAATGGATCATTATGATTCCATTTATGGGAAGTGATGTAGAACAATTTTTTATTATGATGAAGTTTTTGAAACCAATATGTTATGACATGAAATTCTTGACTAATGGTAGAAAACATTTTGACTGTTAATCTTCACATTAGAACAACATAGAGTTGATAAAAGAGTTATAATGAAAATAACCAATGAGACATAGAGTGTGAGGTTAGGGATAATGTGTTTCTATTTATATCTCTATGAATGAGAGTCAAGATATTTTGAAAGAATGAAAAGCTAATCTTTAGGAAAATTTTCACCATTGAGATTCTTCAACACATAATAGTGTTGGTTTATCAACTATCATACCCACCAACACTTTCTTATGTACACGATGTACTCCATGTATACAACCTAAGAAAGTACATTCCAAATACATCATATGTTTTGAATTCTACGGCAGTATAGCTATAATGTTATATCTCTTATGAAGAATATATGGAGAAAATATAAGACTCTATTGATAATATTCTATAAAATAAGTTGATTAACCTTGTCTAAGTTCTATAGAGGAAAAAAAATACGAAGATGAAAACTATGAACTAGATGAAGAAATTAACAATAAGTACCCTCACATGTTTTCACCATGAAATATAACTGTAATTTCTGTAGATAAATTCTTTAATGGTGGATAATGTAACATCCAATGTTTTTTGAAAAATAAATATATGTTCGATATCGTATGAGACAAGCAACACTGAGTTTTAACGAAACTCATTATACTATTAATATTATTATCTAAACATGAATTTTATAACATTGACATTAAATTTGTGAGTATAAATTTGACTAACCGCATTTTAAAAATTAATTACAAATGATAATGAAAATATATTTACAAATAAGTAAACAATATTTTGTTAATTATTTTTAGGCTTTGAAAATATTTTTTTCTCAAAAAATTAATCTTATTTTCTTATAAAATAATGAAATTAAATATTTTCACTTTAAAAAAAATATTTGAAAAAATGAAGTTCACTTTTATGATAAAAATGAAAAAAATACCATTTGATGAATTATTATGACTTTTTTAAAGCGTATACATTTTAATGAATGGTGAAGAATACATGGCTTTTATTAAAAACAAAATTTTAAGTTAAATAATTTATAATGCAATATTTAGTGTTAAAATAGTTTAAATGTTTTAATAATACAAATTTTTGGTAATTAATCCAATTTAAATAATTTTAAAAAAAATCATTTCAAACTTTCATATAAATAAATTTTATTCTTATGGAAAAAATTTATTTATATAAATGTGTTTTAATCATATCTGTTAATTTAATTATAGATTAAATATTGAGAATTATGTGAATTGAATATATAAGAATGGTTTAGGAATTTGGAATCATAATAGTTAATATTATACAAGATGGGCAAATTAATAAATTTCATAATGAATATTAAAGATAAAAAAATTAATTACCATGGTTCATGTTAAAATAAGTTTACCTAAAGTGGTTATTCTAAAATACTAAGGATTAAAATGATATAAATAATTTTTATAAATTATATTTTATTGAAATAGTTCATCCTTATAACATTTTAGGTTTGATTACTCTCAATTTTTCTATCATTTGGTCATCTGTAAAACGCGGGTGTAACTTTTTTTCAAAAAGTCATTGTGTGTCTTCTCCCCCACTTATAAAAGGGAACCCCACTCCTCCCGTATTTAAACATATATAGTCTTTTATTTTTTCTAATAAATTCCCAAATACATTAATTAATTCCCTCCTCACATCCTAGTGTCCTTTTTTTGAACATAAATCAAATCTATTGAGGCATTAGGTATAATCATAAAGTAGTGGTCCGAAGAATATGTATTATTCTTAATTGAGCATATATGTTTTATTTCTTCTTACACACCCATAAAATATTTCTTGACCATAATTATATAATAAAATAATTATTTTAAATATTATAATATTTCATTATTAAAATTTCATAACATAAATATCTCTACACATCTATGAAATGGAAAACAAAACCATGGTCCATATGTATGTGAGACTAGCGCCTCACGGACCAATGTAATTCATTTTCCATCATCACATGTCACATCTATTAATGTTGAAAAATTTAGAATTTATATATTGCATTCAAGGTATATTATTCATTATTTGAAGGAAGGATATAATTTAACATCATACGTTACCATCCATTTATGAATGATAAATTCGTTCATGTATATAATGGACTACAGCCTCACAAAGCAATGTGATTCGTTCTTTTATTGTTGTGTATCATAGATGATATATGTATGTACATTTAAAGAAATAATAATATATTTTTTATTAATGGTGATTATGGTAATATAAAATAATATTTACCACATTTCCATAATGATCATTTAATAATATAAACTTTACACGTGCGTACCGTTGAACACCCATCTCTATGATTGTAACCAAATTCATTTCACATAACCATGATTCATGTTTATTAATAAAGTTGTAATTTTGGAATAAAAATGATAATTATTTCATTATTATTATTTTTTATATGATAAAATAATAATATCATTTACCTTAGTCAACTTTATAAGGTGTTTTTGTACATATGATCTGAACATAATCAAAATGTAGGAATTGAACATTATTTATAAAGTAATTGAATACAAAATTTTAATGAATAAAGTAAAAGTAATAATAAATGAAAAAAATAAATTTCCTAAAAAATTTAATAATTAACACCATTTTATTATTAAATAATATTAATAACTAAAGTGACAAATCATGCTTAAGTAAAGAGATCTCTCATAACAACCATTTTCTTCAGGTTTTGACAATTGTCTCTCAAACTAAATGTCTCTCTCTCATTAATGTTATGAAATGATTATAAATAAAGTATATATGTCTCAAAAATAACAATATGATTATTCTAGCATCCTTTTATGGGATAATTCTTTTTTATATTTATTTCAAAAATTCCTTCATTATGATTTTTTTTAATTGTTATTTGAGGAACAATTATGAAACCAATTCCATTTCCCTGGGTAAATATTATGTTATACTAGATGACTGGATTCCTTTATGTGGAAAACATATCTTAATAACATATTTTGATAGGTTACCACATATATTAATCTAATATAATGATTAATGTGTTTGTCTCAGGAGATGTCACAAATTTCATTTGGGAGTAAACCAAATCTATTACGGGACATTGTCCACCCAGTGATATTAATTTGTTAATTATCCTTGACTCATTATTTTTTCAGTTTATATGTTTGTCCCACATTTTTTATTCTACAATGATCTCATTATACCATGTTCCTTATGTTATACTCTAATTTAATCACTCAAGATCATTCTCTTTTATGATATAATGTTATACCATTGACTCACATGTTATGTAACCTTATCAGGTTTATTCCATTGTTGGGATTTTTGGTTTACTCCATTTTTGTATCTATACACCTGGTTATCCTATTCATTTTAATAAGCTCAAATGTATTTTTGATCTCATTATAGACAATGGGATAATGATTCAATGATTTAGTTTCCTTTTGATATAATATGATCCCAGTCTTCCAATGATATTATACTACAGTATTTTTTCTATTTTGTTTATTAGATATTTATATTTAAAAATAATTTAATAATATGTGTAAATTTATTAGGTCACTATACTCCACTTAAATAAATATAATATGCTAAATTTTATTTTGATATTTTTAATCCATGTATTTAATATTTAAAATCATTTATAAAAAAAACTACACTAAAAAAAGGTTAAAAAAACTCCATTTTAAAGAGGGAATGGGAAATATTGTGGTCATCTGAAATATTTCATAATAAGGTTTCCAAATGAGATAACAATAATACGATGCGAAAATATGGAAAAAAGGATAAATTAATATAATAATAATAATAGAGACTGATATGTAATTTAATCATTATAAATTTATTGACAATAAATTCTTACATTAATAAGAGATAAAGAAATGCATAAATTTATGAGAAATCAATGTAAAAAACGAATTTTTAAATTTTAAGGCATTCTATAATTATATTGGATGAGAAAATCGGAAAATATATTTTCCTGATTTTCTTTAAATGTATTAAAATAATTTCATCCACTATTTGTATGTTTTAACTAGTTTCCACTTATATATCATCATATTTTCCATACGATTGGTATCCATAATGACTATTTATTATTCATAAAGAATAAAATTTCAATACATCATACACTCTAGAATAAAATAACAGATAAAGCCTTTTTATTTACTAAATAAATAATGTTTAGCACATGATAATATATTACCCAAAATAATTAAAACATAATACAATGAAATAATGCATTTAAATAAAAAATTTCCGGAATAACAGTAACTGCTTGACTAAGATAATATCATTAAAAAGTAATGTTATATCCTAAATAATATTAATAATAATATGTCAAACAAAAATTATTCTAATAAATTTAATCAAGAATACCAAATAATGTAATGAGATTATTTCCAAATAATCTGTTGCATTAAATTGCATGAGACACCAATTGGTTACTTGTACCCCAACTCAATAAAGTATATTCGAAAACAAAATTAATTACTCTATAATCCCTTCACATGGAACCCAAAAAATGATTTTTTGAATTAAAATAATTATAAACCTTTAACATATAAAGAATAATGATATTCATAATTAGTAAGTAAACTTCACAAGAAAATATCTTTATCTCTAAAGTTATTTAAACTATGTACTGATACCAACTCTAACAAATCAAACCCTAAATACTAGATCTGGTTCTAAAAACATAATCTTTAAATTTATAGATTTAATATCAGTAAATGTGATGAAATTTTATGCATCAAAAACATATAACATCAAAAATAAATATTATATCCCTTAAATATATAAGGAATTTTTAGGTTTGGATTTTTAGAGAGTTAGGAAAATATATAACATAAAAATACCCATATATTAAAGTAATAATTTTTACTATTCTAAAAATATTTTCTTATTTGAAAATATGTATTAAAAATCTCATATAACATTCCCCACAAATGATTCTATTATATAAATAATTCATTTAACATGATTCTTCATAACTTTATGAAATTGAAAAGATAAAAAGGGTGGGCTCAAATTCTAAGTAAGGGTAAATATAAGATTTGTAATTGAATTAGGCCAATAATATTAAGATGACCCTATGGTTATAGTGATGTAATAAAAGTGAATTAGTGTAACCTAAGAGAATTCAAACCCATAAAACCAATAAAAAACAATTAGAAATGGAATAATTATTTATCATTATATAAGTGTTATATAATTCAACAATAATGATCCATTTGAATAAAAATCAATTAGAACTCACAAAATGCATTGAAAAACTCTATAGGTACCTTGGGAAATCATAGATTAATCATAGAATAAACTAATTAGATATTTATTATATCTCTTTTGAGTAACATATAAATTGGAAACTATTTCATATATTAGGAGTAACTTATAATCGGTTAGCTCCATCATCTCTTATGAGTAACATAACTCCATTATATCTTAGGAAGAACATCCAATTAGTTAACTCTATCACATTAAATAATGAATTAGAAAGATGTAACATAAAAATTAATGAAATATCAAAAAAAATTCCTAAAGTACAACGGGTAACTCCCAAATCCCACATTCATCAATATCATTCAAGTACTATATCATGATACCAAACACATGGATTCTTGTATTTCATCAAAACTGTAATAACATAATTTACCTTGGAAAATGAAATTTGTTTTAGGAAAATCTAATTATAGATTCATCATCAACCATTCACATAAATGAATTTAATGGTATCATAATATAATATCCCCTATGAATAATTTTAATAATTAAATTATTTTAATGTAGAATATAATTCATTTAAAAGAACATTAAAAATGTTTCGCAGAAAATAGGTGAAACCCACTTTTGTTTTGGTATGTTTAAAAACATAAAATTTTAAGAATATTGAGAAAATAAAATAAATTAAAATATTTGTGTATAATTTATAGTAACATTTAAAAAAGATACTGGTTATTAGGTGATAATTTTATTTCTTGTTGTAAATGTTATAAATAAACATTCTTTCAAAACTTTTGTAAAGAGAGTCAAAAGTGACCCGTGTGTAAAAATATATTTATTTTTAAAACCTGTAAAAATTAGTTCAAATATAATGTAAAATAACATTATTAAATCAATCATTTTTAGAAAATAAAATTCTTTAAATAAGAAAATGAATGAGGTAGATGATTTTGGTTAAAAGTATTTAAAACCATTAAAGGAATGTTTTTAGATAAATCCCATTTATGTCCTTTTATTACTAAAATCCCTTTGAAAGAAATAACAAAATATGAAATATAAAATACCATGATTTATAAAAGAATCATGATATTATATTTCATGATTCATTATGCACCATATAATATTATAATGGTGTATCAATTAAATCATGCCTCAATGAGAAAACCCTTGCACCTAGAGTAATGAATTAATAAAAAAGAATGTTAATGAATTATAATATCATTGTTATTTTAAAACCACAATTTAAATGAAATAATATGTTAAAAATCATTTTTTTGGAATTTAGTACACCATTTAAAATAAAACATAGTGAATAACATGAATTATGTTTCAATGAATTTAAATTGAGACCATGAAAAACCATGATACAATTAAAACACTTCAATAAATTTCTCAAGAAAGAGAGAACATAAAAGAAACAGTACATATCATCATAAAATATCCATTCATGATAAAATATATTAATTTTTATGAAATGCACTTTATAAAATCAAGTAGGTGAAAAATGTGAAACATGTCTCTGGGAAATAGTATTTAAATAAAGAATCTTATCAATGATCGTATAACTAAATAAAGAATTTATTATAGATATAATTATGTGTTGATTTATTATTATCTCAAAAAATAGGTGTTATTAAATCAAAATATAATAATAGTTTATTTCTCAAATTATCATGGATTAATAAATTTAAGGATGAAGTGTTAGTAAAAGACAATTTATTTAAGAAACCCTATACCTAGAGTCCACACATGCTATGTATATCCTATAAATTCTATATAATAAAATTATAATAATTAATTAAATATTTTAAAAAAAAATTACATATTTATTAATTTATAATAAGAACATTTATTTTATTTATTTAAATGAATTATTTACATACATAAATGGTTCTACTCATACTTACTGTTTTGATTACATTTTATTCATATATAAAAAATTAAATTTGTAGGTTGACAGTGGTTAAATTGGTCATTTTTCATTATATCTATAATAATTATCCTAAAATAGTTATAATTTCCATATATTAGATATAATTTTAGTTTCGTACATGAAAATAGGTTTGGTAAAATAAAATATATCACCCCATGAGGTTATAGTTTTCACGTACACACAAGAACAGTTATTAAATTTATTTAAATGAAAAATAGGGAAATGTAATAAAATGTAAACTTTATTGAGTCATTATCACATTATATAAAAAATCATTACATGCATACCCATGGCTAACAATTTTGAGTTTTTTTTGAAAAATAAATTACATCATAATGTCGATATGGGAGTCTATACACCCACATGCGATGATTCCTCTTTAAATGGTTAGAAGTTTCCGAAGATAGAAAAAAATGAAATATTTATAGAATATTAATTATTTGATTAATATAATATATTTACAAATTAAATGCATCAAAATAACCAACCATTAATGGTGGTGTTGAAAAAAATAAATTCATCCGTTTGCATGGTGGAAGTCCACAAGTACGCACACACAATGATTTCATTTCACTTCAAAATGAAAAAAAAAATTAATATGATTATTTCATTAACATAAAAAAATTATTTGGTATATACAAATTTAATTATATTTTAATAATTATAATTGAATTTCAGTAGGATGAAAAAGATTTAAAATTAAAACAATCAATTGAGATGGTTACCTCTTCTTTGAGGAACCCCCTTTAAATCCTTCTAAATAAACCCAAGGGGCAATAAATTAAGAAGAATAAAGAATCAATAATTTATCTATGTTAATAATAAGTATTTTTATAAATTTTGAGAACAATGTCTCTAAAAATATTTTAGTAAGAGAGGATATGTGGCGTCCCTATGTAAGAGAAGAGAGGGGCTCCTTAGGAATTAAAAAAGGCATTAAATTAATATAATTTAACATGCATGGTCATGTGAAATAAAGTGAAATTTCAGGAACATAGGGTGAATATAATTCGATATAAACTCAAAATATAATATTGATACAAGTTTATCAAATCCTTTAACTTTTATTTTTGAGTTTTAACTCCCCTCCTAATTTTCTCTTTTTACGATTATTGATTTAATAATACTATTTTACCTAATTGGGGTCATGAAATATAATATAAAAGTGAAAGTGGACCACAAATAAAACTTTTATTATTTTTTAACCATATAACATTCACTTTTCCAAATAAAATATTATTATTGATCTTAAATAATTTAATATAATATTATTTGACATAAAATACCATTAAATTCACTTGGAGGCCATTCAAATATTTTGAAATTGAAAATATCAAGAGAGTAATGTATTTAAAAAATATTTATCAAAAACATATTTTGGATGACATAACACATAAAAAATTACTTCATAAGTTTTTAAAATCATTTACTTGAATTTTCTATATCTTTTACAGGTACTGTGTCAGCATTCTATAAAATTTTAAGATAATTATTTCCTTATTAATTTTTTTTAAAATGTATCATCATAAAATAATTATTAAAATTAATGATATAATTATTGAAAAGTTAATAATTATTTTTATCCTTATTAAAACCTAGTTGAGATACTAAAATCCCAAAATTGATATTTTGGAATTATTCTTGACTTAAAATAACATAAATGTATTTATCAATAGAAAATTGAACTAAATTGAAATGATTCTCTTAATATTATTTTTTCAAATTAAACTCATCCATTTAAATATAGGCATGGTTATTGATGATTTTTAAGCCTTATTTTGTTACCTTAACCTTGTATATATCATTTTACCATTTACCAAGTTGAGAAATTTTATCACAATTTCCATCCATTATAAACAAAAATTAATTTTTTCAATTTTAAAATTATAGAAATAGTGATTAAAGATAATTATTACATTTTATAACATTTATTTCTTTTATTTTATTGTAATTAATATTCATATAAACACCACAAAAAACACAACAAAAAACTATTTTCTAGAAAAAATCATTTTATGTATAAAAATATTTTTGCAACAAATTTTTTCATAATATCCATTATAATGAAAATAAATAGATTATTTTAAAAAAAATGAAATTTTATAACCCATTAAACAAAATATGGAAATATTTGAAAACAATAGGAATTTTTATAACAAATCGGTACTTTTAACTATTCAATAAAAAATCTTCCTTTTTTGAAAATCACCAAAATTTAAAACTAAGATAATTTTGATATGATGATTAAAAAAATGATATTCATTTAATAAAATTAATTTTACGAAAAAATTATAGGTTAATTATAATATTTTACTATAAAAAGAAATAAAATTTTCTTTTGAATAAAACACATTTTTGAAGCATAAAATGACTTCACTAAATGTTGACTGTTTATTTCATAAGAATTATTCAATATATTTATAGTCTGTATAGACCTTATATATATATATATATATATTAATTTCATTATTAATATTTATACACAAGAATTAAATGGATAAATTATTACTATCATATTTAAAATAATATTATTTCAACATTCATTAAAGTTAGGGGTTGTGTGTCTTGTAAGATATAAAACATAATATTCTTTCAAAATAATAGGGTACTACATCCCCCACACATAAATAAATTTGATTATCAAAATTTGATATTTAACTTACTAATTCAATGTAATAATATTTAAAAAACACTTTGATGAAAAACTGTATCGTAAAATAGTTTAATAAAACATCCTTTTGAAAATATAGAAATTAAAATATGATGTTTATCCTGAATATTACATAACTACTATTTAAAATAGGATGGTGATATTCAGAAGTGAAAATATGGACACATAGGAGAGAATTAATTCCCCAGTAATGATGGTGAGTTATAGAGAAGGTTTTCACAAGAAATTTAATGACAACAAAATCATGAATTTGTATAAGATAAAGAAGATAATCAATTTATAATAAATTATTGTAAATTGATAACATTTATAATTTACAAGGGATTATTCTTTTATTCTGAGTATTAAAATATTAATATATTCTAACAAGATTTTATTCAAATCTATAAACAAAAATCAATTTTTTTAAATTTTATCATTTTAGACCTATATCTCATCTTATATTCCATGTAAAGTGTATCCTCAATAAATATTTCTAAATATTAAATCATATTTTTCAAATAGACCATAGGTTCTAAAAAATGATAAAATATAATCCCCGTGTATTCAATAATTCCCAAATGTTTAACGCATGATAATATAATACCTAAAATCAATAAACAATCATATAAATAAATAATTCTAAATACAAAATTTTAACGAAACACAAAATGTTCCACATAGATCCTTATGTAAATAAATAATCT
This sequence comes from Viscum album, assembly GCA_963277665.1. Classification (NCBI taxonomy): domain Eukaryota; kingdom Viridiplantae; phylum Streptophyta; class Magnoliopsida; order Santalales; family Viscaceae; genus Viscum; species Viscum album. Next base: position 1,828,865,454 of record OY728147.1, read on the forward strand.
TAGGCTGCAATTAACATTAAAAAGAACACATTAACCTCTAGGGTTATTTCATACATTGTTTGTTATATTATAACAATGTAATGGAACTTATTATATATAATCCTTCATATTAAATTACATGATACATCATATGGCTACATTTAACCCAAACTAAAAAAAGGATTTCCAAAATATTAATAATCACCTTAAAATCCCATCACTTAAAACCTAAAAATATCTTTTGATTCGATGAAACACATTAAAAAAAATAAACATATAAACCCATTATGGTATTCATAAATTTTATGTAAATTGAACATGAAAGTATCAAAATCTAAAAAGTTATCTATGCATTCCTCTAATACCAACTCTAATATCCACAAACTCATATCCTCATATTTATGGCTGAAAACCTAGTCCTTAAATTCTTTGCAATGAAAAGGAAAAACATTTCCTAATTTTATCCATCCAATATGTACAACATCAATAATATATATTAGATATATTATATACCCACAGAAATATTAAATTCAGTGCTCAAAATAATTAGACTAAAATCTTATATTGCAATACCCATATCTTTATGTAATCATTTTTTCTTCTATACCTAATATTTATTAATTTACAATAAGTCTTAAACATCTCTTATAAAATTCTAGACACATGGATAGTTTCTAGAAAAAATTCACATAAATGGATTCTATATCACCTATTCAAATGGAAAACATAATAAATGTGTTCTAAAATGTTATTTAATGGAAAATATTGGAATTAATAATTGAATTTCATCTAAGAGTATACAATGGGAATTAAGGTATAGTGCTATAATAAAAGTGTATAATAATAATATAAGAGACTTTATACCCATAAAAACATATAATATAAATAATGATACATGGAATAAATATTTATCATAAAACAATATTCATATAATTTAATATTCCTGAGCCATGAAAAAATATCCTTGAGAAATGTATCCATCATAACTTATAGAAATAATTTAAAAACTCTATATGTATCTTGGAACATAAAAAATTATTTATAGAAACACTGAACCAGATAATTATAATATCTCTTAAGAGAATCCAATGACAAGTAAACTCGATCATTTTATAGGAATATCTTATAATCTGTTAAATCTACCATCACATAAGGGTAAAATAGTATCGTCATCTCTGGACACAAAATTCCATTAAGTTCACCCCATTTAATTATTTAATCCATTAGAGGTTTATATCATACCCACCCAATACATATTATAAAAATTACCTTATGAATTTGAGCTCACTCCCCAATCCCACACTAATAAATAATCTCATTGTTCTATATCATCAAATAATACACATGAATCTTTCATTTCATTAAAACTATCATCCCTTTATTTACCTAAGAAAAATAAATAGGTTTCCCAAAAAAATAGAATGTCACTATAAACCATTTAGAGAAATAAAGTTATTGGTATCATAAGATCATATCCTAATTGTATCATATGAATCATTAAAGGAGTTTAACAAATATGAGAATTATTTTAAATTAAAATTTAATATGTTTCTATGAAAACCAAGAAGACACGATTTTTTTTAGTTCTATTAAAAGAAATTCCTAAATTATTGAGAAAGATATTTTCCTTGAAAATGTATGGATTATTGTAATATAATCTAAAAAATAAAATTGTTATTTTGTTTTTAAAATCATTCATGTTATAAATGTAAAAAATTAACACTATTTTTAGACATTTTAAGGAGAGATAACATGGCCCATGAAGTAAATAATAACAAACATATTTTCTTAGACCTTTTAAAATAATTTCAATGATCATTGGAAATAAATATAATAAATGGTTATTTTATAAAAAATAAATTCTTTATATAATATATATAACATTGATAAAGAGTTTGGTTAAATCTTATTAACAACAATATATAAATGTTCCAAAATAAAACAATTTATAGCATCTTAAAACCGAAAACTATTTAAGAGAATGATTATATGATGGAATATAAAATATAATGACTATAAAAAGATTCATGGGATTATTTTTTTGGTATTATTACATAAACCACATAAAAGAACAATGATTAATTAATCCAAACATGTCTCAAAAAAGTAAAATTGAGTTAGAAACCGTTAAAACTCAAATAACACTAAAAAAATAAATTGAATGATGTAACCATGCATGATTTTTTAAAATCCATAATTCATAATAAATAAAATATGAATAAATATTCTTCTGATATTATATTCTCCATAAAAAATGAAACACAATGCATAACATGCATAATGTCTCAAAGAATTGAAATTGAGACCACGAAAACCCATAAAATTTTTATAACATTTGAATCAATATATCATGAAAGAGGGAACATAAATTTAAATTTAAATATAATGATAAATCATTCATTCATGGTTTAATATTTAAATTTTCATCATATACACATTATAAATTTAGGTTGGTGAATAATTTGAAACATTTATCAAATAAAAAACATTGATACAAATAATCCTTACAAATATTGTATCACTCATGTGATCGTGAGTAAATTTTGTAAAGAAAACTTAAAACCAAATAGAATAATAAAAAATAAAACATAAAATAATAATATTCCATTTCACACAAAATTAGTTCCTAAAATAGTTAATTATGGAGTGTTATAACCCGACGAATTGAAATTGAGTTAAGAAACTCTTTACCACGAGACTATATTTTCTATGTCTTTCCTTTAAATAATGTATAATAAAATTATATTAATTATTAACTAATTTAAGAACATTTTGAATGTATAGAAATTTATAATTACACTAATTATTTCATTTAATTAAAATAAATATTTAATTACTTAATCAATAAAGACCACATCGGGAGTTTTGAGGATGTTTGGTTCATAATTACATGGGGAACATAATAGGTTGATAATGAAGAAAGGGGTAATTATGGCATCATATAAATAATAATACTAATGAAATAATTATCATTTGTACATTATATATAATTTTAGAGTCATCCATGAAAACCAGAAGTGAAAAATAATATATATCAGCCCGTAAGGCAGTCGTTCACACAAACACATGGGTGATTTTATTACTTTTATATAGATGGAAAATAAAATTAATAATTTAAATTATTATCTTTATAAAATCACTATAATGATTTAAAAATTAAGTAACATAATTTAATCAATCACTATGAAAATCCATGAAGGGATGATTTTGAAAAATGGAGTGCATCGTTATATGGAGACGGTAGTTCATACATTTGCACAAAAATTGATTCTATTTTTTACGATTGAAATGGTATGAAGACAGATGATATATTATATTTAATGAAATGTATTTTTTTTTGAAATATATATATATATATATATATTAAATTCATAACAATTATCATCCAATAAACATGATGAGGAGAAAAAAAATTATTAGTTCGTAAGGTGGTAGTCCATAGGTAGAAAAAATGTTAGTTTTGTTTCCAATTTAAAGGTAAAATAAGATGGATTTTTCTAATACATTAATATGACAAAATCTTAGTTTTGATATATATTTATGTCAATATAATGTAGTAGTTAGAAAATAATTTATGGATATATAATAAGAAGTAACATGTAAATACTCGATTGTTATTATTACCTCGTATTTGAAGAACTCCTTTGGATTTCTCCTAATAGACCACATGGATGATATTTTTTTATGAAAAACTCCAAAATGTATATAAATATGTTAAGAATATTTTTTTTATGGTTTTATCAAGATAGTTTTCTCAATAATTGTGAGGAATATATGAGAGTTTGTGTAATTATATAAGAGAATGCAGGGGAACCCTTGGAATTAATTAATGTTTAAAATTATTGTCAGATACTTTTCATGTTGAACTGCATGAAAATTGATGTATTTGGATTATATGATACATATATGTTGATATCCACTCATCTAATAATATTTATACATGTTTAGGTTATTTTTGAACCCTTATCTTTTAGTTTTAACCTCTTTCTATTTAGGGATCAAGAATGTTACTATATATATAAAAGTAACCAAAAAATGGATGATTCATGGATTCATAGACTATATTAAACTAATATGGATATTTATAAGAGTTTTTCAAATATTAAAAAATTTAATAAAAAATTATTCGACATAAAACCCCATTAAAGTCACTTTCAGGAATATTCACTTAATTTGACATTAAAAAATATCAATACAATACAGTAATTCAAATTTCAATTTTTAAAATATCACTTATACAATTAATATTTCTTGATAATTCATGTTCAAATATAAATAACCCAATAAATATTAATTTTTGTGTTTTAAAAATCATTTACCTGATTTTTATACTACTTGTATATGAACTATGTAAGTATTTCATAAACATTTAAGGTAATTATTTCTCACAAAAAAGGAAAAAAAATTACCATAAAAATTAATATTAAAAATAATATTTTGTAACCATTAATGAAATTTTCATTGTCAAAAAATGTTAAATATTTTAAAATCAATAAAGTGGCATTATGGAATTGTTCTTCACTTAAAATAATATAACGAAAATTCTAAACAAATGGAACCAAAATGACAGATTTAAATTTTTTTCATAATTTATTAACATTAAACTCATACAAAGAAATATAGTAACGTTTATGGTTGATTTTGTTAGCCTTATTCCATAGTTTTGACCTCGTTTATCCCCTTTTACCCTTTACAAAGGTAAATGTTTTTACCATAGTTATTATTCATTATAACCAAAAATAATGTTGAACTATTTAACAAATTAAGAAATGTTTATTCTAAATTTTGAAAATATATTATCAAATTAAATACCTATAATTAGAGTGAATCTAGTTGAAAATAAACTCTCAAAACATGATGAAGAACAGTTATCTAGAAAAATTCATTTTATGAATAAAAATGTTATTACATAAATATTAACCATAATATCGATTCAAATGACATTAATTAGATAATATTTAACCAAAATAAACTAATTAAATTTAAAAACCAATTCAATAAATCATACAATTAAAATAAATAATAATAATAGACGTTTTTTCTATAATATTTGTATTTATCACAATTCAATGAAAAGCAAATATTTTGAGAAAAATCATAAAATTAAACCGTAAGATAATTTTCATGTGTAAATTTTAAAAATTATATAATTTTTTTAAAATAAAATTTATAAAAGTTTTATACATTAATTATAATATTTTCTCTCAAAAAACAATAAAATCCATTTTTTAATAAAGATGATTTTTAAAGAATAAAATGACTTCACTAATAATTTAGTTCTTATTTCATGAAAATTAATATATAAAAATTAATGATGTGGTAACTATATAAAAATCATCATTTGGTTACTCCTATTCATACACACTAATTGAGCAGCTAGGTTATAAAGGATGTGTTTTAAATTATATTATCTTTTGGTTCATCAAAGATCATTTTTTGAGCCTTATATATTATATAAAATATCCTTATTTTAAAATCTCTTGGTATTATATACCCCACCCCTAAATAAATGGTTCTCATAAAATTTTATCTTGATCTTGGTACTTAAGTAATTAAATACTTGAAATTACCATTTTTGAAATTCTATGTCCTAAAATAGATTAATAAAACATACTTTTGAAAAGAGGGAAAGGAAAATATGAAGGTCATTAGGAATATCATATTACTAGGTTTCCAAATACAATAAATTAGTTAGAGGTTCCAAATATGGGCTTGGAAGAGAAAATTCATGTTCAAATAATAATTGGTTGTGATAGAGAATATTATCACAAGAAATATAATGATTGGAAAACAACGAATTAATAAGATAAATAGAATATCATTAATTTATCAGATATTATTTTAAGATTAAAATTTTAAATTATGAGGGAATATTTTATTTTTAAGACTAATAACATTGAAATGTACTATTCCATGACATTATTGAAATCTATAAAGGCTATATCATCCTTCGGATTCTTATTTTAACAAATTTCTACATATATCTCATCCTATATACCAATAGATGAGTACCCATGATGAATCTTTATTATTCCCAATGAATCATCTTGTAATAGATCATAGGTTCTTGACCATAATAAAATATAATATCCTATATTTTCTAAAACTAAAATGTGTTTCATAGGATAATAAAATACCTAAAATGAATAAACATTTATATAAGTAAATAATAATTTTAACTCTAAAATTTCCACAATGACACCAAAGGATCAACACAGAGCATTCCATATATAAATAATCCTATATTTTTATTATCATTAATAATAACATCTTAACAACATAGTTTATCACATAACCTCTAGATTACATTCCTAAAAATTTAATAGAATTTTTTATTAATATTCCATCATATTGATTCACATGATACACCAATGGGTTACTTTTAACCTATCGTAATAAAAATTCGTCAAAAATATCCTTAATCCCCTTAAAATACCATCCCTTAAAACCTAAAAAGTGGTGTTTATGTTTTCAAATGTATGAAAAACATTTAAATTATAAACCCATGATGGTATTCATAACTATTAAGTTGTCACGACCCCCTCCCACCAAAGATACAACAATGATGGGAGATATATAATAACCCTAGAGTACCACCAATAGGTCTCGCGTTGGTAACTAGCACTAAGGGTGTACAAATCGAACAATATAGAAGGTTTTACCCTTTATATGGAACTGAGTTCGATAGATAGGATGAATAAACCACAATCAAGTCCATGGCATATATATATGAAAACAAAAAAAACATCCCATAATACTTGAATAAATGAAACTATTACAGATAAAAGTAGACAAGAGTAAATACCTAAAATAAAACTAAGCAGTGAAACAACAACGACCTAATGGTCTGAGCTAGTAATGCCCAACACCGTCCATGTAATCCTTTTAAAAACCAAAACATAGTTTTATATTCAGTTGGTGAGCATACTAGTATACTCAATAGGAAAACCAATGTCCCTCTTGTACATGTGGATGGACCATACTAACAAACCCATGTGAAAATAGTAGAACCAAAACACACCTAATTGGTAGACTAACCATAACACCAACCCCAATATAGCTAGCTAACCAAATAACTCATCTAAATAATATAATATAATATAAATCACATCAATGAAAAGGAACCCCACACCTATTTCCCATTTATTATCCACTCTCACACCATAACAACAAACATCATGTTGGTCACACCACTTCCAAATATATCACATCACATACAATCTACACACATATAGTCCACAACTCCAATCAAATCTCCCCTGCACATACATGGGCCACACATCACATCACCCAACACTGTATCCTTCCCATACACTACTAAGCCACTAATCAAATCTCATCCTGAAGACACTTAGGAATGCACATCACAACTCATCCTAAAGACACCTAGTACAACCCCTGACAACTCTCCTGAAGACCCATAGGCCATTATCACATAGAAAAGGGAGAATGTAAGTGTGGGTGGCTAGTTATCAATCCTCCCACTGGGATGTTGGGAATGGCACCTCTTGTGTGACGATGTGGGTGTCGACACATAGTGCTTGATGTGGGTGGGGTAGATATATAAATCACATTGAAAATAAATTTTATACAGACATATATATAAATCCACAAAAACCAAGCCAATAAGACTATTTTAAGATCACAAAAAAACTATGAAGGTCCCCCATGTCCACTCCCATTACTATTTGAACATCCCCACATAAAGAGAATGCATGCCACGATTCATTTTCATTCATTTGGTTATTATGAGTCCATTTTTTAGACACTCCATTACCAAAACATTCCACAAAATCATATACATAATATTATATTCCAAGTTCATTATTATCACCATTTATACCAACCAGGAACCAGAAACAAAAAAACATATAGCAAGTAGCATATTAAAATATCCCCATAACCACATCCACCACCAATTTTCATCACAAACCCACTGCTCAACAATATCATGACCACTTCCCACACACACATCATATTTCATTCCACAAAACAATGTATATTATTTATTTAGAAAGGTATCAATTATTTAACTTTACTTCATTAATATATGGTACTATCACACAATCCATTATATCCTGGGGTATTAAATTTATTAAATGAATATATGTTATTAGCCAATTAAATATTACCTTTTTGTAAGTAACCACAAAATAAGCATTCCATAGTTTAGAAGATATAACTATAATCATGTACCACCAAAGTCCATGATTTTTAGTGGGTAAATTAGCCCATACAATTCAAAAAATAAATAAATAATAATAAAGTTGTATGATCACACATCACATTCCCATCCCCCTTTATATATAATTTAAACCAATTCATTTATCATTCTTAGTCAAAATTCAACCATCTCCAAAAGGATAAAAATTATAAATTCATATTTTCATGATAAACGTAAAAATAAATGAAATAAAATCATAACTGTAAGGAATAATCCCTTTACTGACATAAAACAACAAAATAGGGGGTGCATACAAGAGGAAACTAGTTTAGGGGGGACTCAATCCAATGACGACACCATGTTCTTGAACTCCAAGGAAGAGGGATTTGGAAACCCCCATATCAAGGGAAGGAATGAAGAAAAATGAAAGTGTGATCTCTACATTATAAAATCTTGATCTAGATCTAATAGGATTTAATGTGGTTTTGTTCAAATCTAAAAGAGATTCTCATCAAAATAACATGTTTTAGACGTTTTAATGGAATCTAGACTCTTTAAAAAAAATTAATATATGATTGATCTATTTTGAAAAAGATTTTAAAATCATTAATTATGTTATTGAAATCATTTTTCATTATAAAAGACATCAAAATGGTGAAACTAGAATTTTTTTAAAAACTAGAAAATTTCATAAAAATGGAAAACTTTTAGGATGAGTCACCTATAGTATGACCCACCACTTTGATGATTCACCACTAGAATGATACACCACTAGAATGAGCCAACACTAAGATGATACACCACCAGGATGGGAAACCAATAGGATGAACCATAGCAACAATGAGTTAACTCCAGAATTACTCACTGTTGGAATGATTCATTGTTAGAAAACTGGAAATTTCAAAACTCGTTGAATGACTCGCTGTTGGAAAACAAGAAATTTGAAAAACTATTGTAATTAAATTCCATTAGAGTGACTCGCCATTAGAAAATTAGAAATTATGAAAACTATAGGAATGACACACCATTGGAATAACTCGCCACCTAAAAACTAAAAATTGGGGAATTTTTTAGAATGAAACACTTTTGGAATGACTCACCATAGGATTCCATGAAATTGGGAAAACAACTGGAATGAAACACCATTGTAAAACTGAAAATTTGGCACATTGTTGGAAGGAAGCATTGTTGGAATGATACACATGTGCCAAAAACATACTAGTATCCCCTTGAACACCTCAAATATAAAATTTTTGGTAAATGGTTCATAAGGTTCAGGCTTTTACACCATATAACTCTAAAACTATTATCACCCTCAAGAATTTAAATCCAACACTAATGGAATGGTAAAAAATTCCAAACATTGATCTCTCAAGAAACCTATAAAGGATCTCATTACACCTGAAACACCATTATAAACCAAACATGATATCCAAAAAACCCCATATAACTAAACAAAAAATACTTCCATGATCATAGGAATAAGGTAATTCCATCCTACATATCAATATATTATCCACTCTTGGTGGCACAGACTCACCTACATAGGTTTAATCACATTATAGTAAAATACATCTTGATTAGGAATAATGTATTCAATTTTTATCATGTTGGATCATCATCACACATTATATAGTACACATAAAATCAAGGGGAAACAATATATCTCATAAAACACCATGGTACAAACAACACATCAAAAATAAAATAGGGAATGAAAAAATCAAAACAACACTATGTTCTAAGCCTACATCTATGTCTCACACTCCCATGTACTCTTCCCCAATCCACCAAGCCTACATAACAGATAAACTAGAGGAATGGTCCAACCTCTCATCACATTTTATCAATAGTTGTGGATCTCTACGAGATGCTCAACGAATGGAACAACATCATAAATATCTAACTCTCCCATATCAAAAATATGGCATTCATCCTTTACATATCGATAGAGATTAGAGACGCAAAAGCAATCGTGGATCCTTTTAATTCACAATGTCAAATCCAACTGATATTATATATCATCAAATAACCCAAACAACTAAATTGGTTTAAAAATAGGGGTGAGACCTCACTAAAAATTCCAAATATTTATTTATTATGTTGTTTTAAAAACTTCAATAACATATGGTGTCTAACCTCAAACACCAGGGTCCTCCTCCTATAATCATAATAATACTTCTCCCAATATTGTGCTACTGTCATCCTATCTTGAACCAATATAACCTTATATGTTGTTCTTAGATCCACCATAAGACCAAGAACCGATGCATCCCAAACATCCATCTCGCATAATAAAGAATGAAATTCCCTTCTGTATAAAGCCTCAAATGAATCCATGCAAATAGAAGAGTGATAGTTATTATTATAAGAAAACTAGACCAATGGTAAGTGTTGTGACCATGATTATACACATTCATAGAAACAAGCTCGCAATATATCCTCCAACATTTGGATAGTTTATTTCCTCTTCAAATCCATCTAATGGTGGAAAGAAGTGATGAGGTGAAACTGCATTCCAAAATATAAATGCAATCCCCTCCAGAATTGTGAGGTAAAACATGAATATTGATCCAAGAAAAATGACCTTCGAACTCCATGTATCCACACCCATTCTTCCACATACCACTTAGACAAAGTATCCATAATTCCTACCTTCTTAATCACTAATACCTGATTTGATTTCATATACTAATCCAAGGCCACCCCAGATAGCATCACAACCACACTGAGCACTATGTAACCTTATAAATAAATACATCGAGATTTCATCCCATTTACACTCGATAACACCCAATGGATGAAACAAACCACCAGGAGCATGATGATGAACCACTACTTGCTGGAAAACCCTGGAATTTTTCACAAAATCTGCTACTTACCATTTATTACTATGCCACCAAAAATGCATCTTCAGGTCATCGTATATTTTGGAAACTCCATTATGTAACACCAAAGGTGACCTTTGAAACTCATGATGGAATCCCTTGCACATTGCTACAGGAAAAACACCCTCTGGTGAAACAACATCTAGATTTAACCATCCCATAACCACACCTATGGATCATCACCATAAGCAAAAAAATTGTGAAACACCTCTTCCTATAAATCTCCCCCAGATATTCCTCTACCTACTACATTATAGAAGAATAAATCTTAATCTAAAACAAATATCCTCTTCAACCATCCTCCCTTGAATCTAATGGTAAGGCTGTCAACTCCTCCATTGCTCTCCAAGCATCTGCAGACTCCCGAAGAACATCCTCATGTGACTTCAAACTCAAATAATAATCTATAACATTCCCCATTCCTATAGTGTAGAAGATATAAAAATTATAGTCCAGAAGAAACTCCATCCACCTTCACTTCGAAAGATTATGATCACACTGAGAAAAGACATACCTCAAACTCCTCTGATTTTTCATGACAACAAAGTTATTTCCAATGAGGTAATGTAACCACATAATTAGAGAAAAAATAACTGATTCATGGTCAATATAGATGGTGGTATACTTATGTTCATGAGGTAATGACTTCCTAGAACCATAAGTTATCATTGTCATCTACTACACTAGGGCACACCCAAAGCCCATACGGGGCACAACACAGAAACCCCAAAAACACACCCTCTTATGGAAGCTGGAGCATTGACCAACATACCATTTAGGTAAATGAATCCTTCCTAGCATTTATAGGTCCACAAAAATGCTTAGTGTTTCCTAGTAAATATTGTCCGAGGGTTTGAAACTCGAGGGAAATTGGGAACAAACCTCCAATATTGGCCAGCGATACCCTGAAAGATATTACCCACAATAATATTGTTGGGTGTTACCAAAGAAATAACTGCCTCATACTTTTTTAGTTCAACTTCCACACCTTTTTTAGATAGTACATTTCTTGGGTAATGTACCTAACATTCCTAAAACATACCCCCAGATAATTTTTCACAGAGATGGTGGTGCTGGTGAACCTATAACACTCTATTGAGATACTCAAAATTCCCCTTTTCCATCTCTGAGTATATTAATAAATAATTAATGATTATGATAAATTACAGGACTAGGAACTCAAGAAACATGAAGTTCATGTGGCCCATAAACCCAATGGGTGCACTCATAACACCAAACGACATTACTACAAATTTTAATGGCCCATATATTCATCTGAAGGTAATATTTTAGATATCATCCTCCATCAAACTTAATTGATGATATCAAAACCATATTTTGATCATTAAAAACGAACTCTCCCTTATCATATGGTGCCAAATATCATATATCCATGGAATTTGGTAATGATTCTTGATTGTCAGCCAATTCAGCCTCTGATAGTGTATATACAACCTCAGACTACCATCTGAAATCTTTGAGAACAACACTGGAGCACCCCACGATGACACATTAGTCCATAAAAATCCCTTATGAATTATATCATCTATATGAATCCTCAAATTCCACAAATCAGAAGGTTCTATTTGATAAGGATCCATCGAAATCCGAGAAGCACTGGGGTTCAATTATATCCCAAATGAAACCTATAGTCAAGGAGGTATTTTAACAACCTCCTTAGGGAAAATGTCCATGAATCCACTAATAACCCTAGGATCCTCTTAAATACCTATGTATACTAGTTCTATTTAAAACATTAACACCAAAGAAACAAGGTTATCTGCATGTCTTTTTCCCACCTGACAGCTCTTCTCACAAATGAAAACTTCCCTCTGGCCATCCACATCCTAGAACATGATTCACCCCTAAATGTAGTCAATAACAGCCTGAAAAGAATGAAACCAATCAATGATAGGGATAAAATTGTATGTATTAATCTCAAGTATGATAAGTTACCCACATTACTGATGATGTCCCATCGTTAGTGCATATCAATAACACACATCAAGCATGTTGTTCTAGCCTTTGATTGTCATAGTCAATACTAGGGAATGGAAGGCCTCTCAAGGTATAGTCTTAAATCATGGAATAGAGTGGGTGAAAAAAAGGAGTGAAAATCTATTGAATCATGAAAATAACAGACAATCATATATGATAAATTAATAATAACTCTAAAGATATATAGACCATATGGTGTAGCTACATCCGTTGCATGAAACTAACCACAGAGAGATCTACTTCCTCTCTACTGATGGATGACTCCACGACCATGGTTGGGTTGAGGTCACTAATCTTGAGTAGAATCTTAAGGTTGACCTCTAGAAACCTCATATTCCCTAACTGGACTAGCTGCCTTCTACCCCTACATTTGGAACGACCTCGATGGTAACTTATAAAGAGACTGACGTGAAAACATTTCACCTCAGCAAAACTGATCTTGAGAAGCCACTAGGCACTGATCCTGAGAATTACTGTAAACCCCAGAAAAGAAACACAGTGGTCCTATTCCCACGGAAAAGGAACAGAAACCAAAAGCATGAAAGGGAATATTTTGAGGTTGACTCCCAATTGGACAAATCCATGAATTCCCTAGCACTAAAGTCATTTAACAAACAACTCTTCTTATTATGGGTCCCTATTGGTTCTCCAATCATGGAATAACTCCCCATGAGTGCATACAATCAATAAACTATACTTTATTCTAAATATCTATATATTTTTGTAACATAAAAGGTGTGAATTCATACTATATTGAAGTATGGAGTACCTTATCAAGATGCCTCACTTAGGACACCTCATCCAAAAAAGGATCTAGTGGAAAAAAAAAGGTACTTAATGTTAATATCATTATACTACACATAAAAACTACCTCGATAGAGGGAGAGTAGATCATGCCTCTTCTTGGCCGTCATGGTTAATGAGAGGAACTCCACCTGAAACTCCTTCTGAATGTTGACCCATAAAACATCAATGTCCCTCGGGTCACTTTGATACAATTTCCACCACCAATGCATAACTCCCAACATATGGCTAACCAATAAAGAGACCATGTACTCTATTGGTGCTCAGAAAAAACTAAAATTGATATTTTACTCCTCTATCCAACTATTTTTTTCTATATTATAGACTCTCCCCTCATACTTTTAAAAAGCCTTCAACTATAAACACGCAACTTCATCTACCACTAATAATCATCTTTAACTAGACCAACCCATCATTGATGAAAACAGTTATCCAAATAACACCCCCCCCTGCCTAAGCCACACACGGATGACGACCATGTGCCATATATTTTTGGGAAAAAAGGTATTTCCTCTAGCTAGATGTATGGAATTTCATTATGAAATATTTTAATTAAATTTAATACATTTTATTTGTTTTATTCATTTTTACATTCCCCAAAAAAAATTCATACAATAACACAAGTCATCATGATGCATTGACATCTCTTAGTTTTCTCCCTACAAGATGTCCCATATCACTTGGTTAATCAATAAACTCAGATTCCATGCACTAGATTAAGGGGACCTAAAAATCCATATCCTAGAAGTTCTCCCTAGAAAATTTCATGGATCAAGGTCAACTAACACTGTTGTCATACTAACCCATTAAATCCTCAATGATACTAACTATAAACTCCATCATATTTCTCAACCATCATATGTAATACCACTATGTCATGACCCCCTCCATCAAAAATATACCACAATGATGGGAGATAGATAATGACCATCGAGTCTTCCCTCTAGTAGGACGTAAGTTGGAAACTAGAACAATGGGTGTAAACATGTCATAATATGGGAGGAATTACCCTTTATAAGGAAACAAAATAGGGAGATAGGATAAATCAACTACAATCATGTCCATGAAATATATATAAGAAAACCAAAAACCATACCACAATGCCTGAAAAAAATGAAGTTGTTACAGATAAATGATTATAAGAGAAAACACCCAAAATAATACTTAGTAGCAAAACATTAGCTATCATAAGGATTATGATATTAACACCTAGCACGGTCCATATAAGCCACATGGAAACCTGAAACTATTATATATATATATATATATATATAGGTTGAGAATATAGGTATACTCAAAAAATAAACTAATGTCCCTCATGCAGAAGTGGAAGGATTATACTAATACCCCCATGAGAAAATATGAGAACCGAATTACACCTAAAATGTAAAATAAAAATAAATTTATCCTCACCAAGGATCACTCACCAAATAATTCATCCAAAAAATATAACACAATTTGAAGAATATCGACTATAGGGAACCCCGCACCAGTTTTCCACTGATTAGCTGCTCTCACACACCAAGAGAAAACAACTTGGTGCTACCACCTCTCCCAAATATGTCACATCACATCATGTACACACACAATGATTCCACACCTCACATCACATCTCACCCACACACACTTGGTCTACACATCACATCATGTCACATCGCATCATGCCATCACACACCGGATCCACACATTGAATCTCATCCTAAAGACACCTAAGACTTCACATCACAAATCACCCCAAAGTCACGTGGGACCACACCTCATATATCACCCAAAGAAACATGATCCATTATGACCTGGAATAAGGAACAAGGAAAATAGATTGTCCATCCATCCATCCTCCCACCTAGATTTTGGGAAAGACACCCCCATGGTTGTACGGGTGTCAGAACATAGTGCTCGACGAGGGTATAGTGCCTTTAGAAATCACATGGAAAATAAAATACATACATACATACACGCACGCACACACGCATAAATCCAAAAAAACCCCACCTACAGGTTTACAAGTAGACCACCAACCAAATCATAAGGTCCCCCACATCCACTATAAATAATAAATGAAAAAACCTCATGAGCAGAATGCAAGCCACTGTTGGTTTTGATTTTTTTTATTAGACATTTTTCCAGATTCTCTATTACAACCCCATTCCTCTAAAACATGTACATATATTTAAATTCTAGGCTTATTTTTATCACCATACATTTAAGAACCCATATCTTTTTTCAGGTGTGTCCTTATATTCTGGTTTTTTTTGAGAAAAAGAGGAGTTTGTGTAAATTTTAGGAGTACATGTCCTGTACTTATATGTACACACCTTGTACCATGTTTCCAAAGGTATCTATGTGTTGGCCATGTAATGGCTGAGCACATGGTTATGTGGGGTCACCTAGAGGCCGCATAAAGTGGATGTCGTTTAAGGCAAGTACTCATCATGTACATTTAAAGAACGCATGGTTTACTTTATTTTTATTTCATTAAATAGAATTGTGTCACGTCTAATGGCATAACAAAATTATTCTTCGACTGTATCATCCAGGAGAGAACGAGACCACTGATTCTTCTCCGAGCCCTCGAATCGTCTTCCTTTCTTTGAATCAAAATTCTTCGGTTTCGTTGGAATCACATCGGTGAGTTCTTACTTCTTCTAGAACCTAATATCTTGTTTTATGCTCTTTCGTGACATATTCTTAAATGAAATTTTCTAGATTTTTGTAGATATATGATGTTCTAGGGAGATTCATATCCCGAGCTTCACATATATCGATCATACTATGCTGAGGTAGGTGTTTTGTGCCTTTCTGCAGATAGTCTTTGCGTTATATGTGCAAAAGTTCCCAATACCCACGTTTGGGGTATTGTGTGTTTATTGATTTTAACCATGTTTATTCCTGCCATGATTTGTATGTTTGAATAGATGTTGATGAGTGTGAATAGAGTTAATTGCAATGAAATGTATGTGTTTCCAATTCTTGTTTGTTTTTGACTGTTTGGTCTAGTTTTTTCATTTAGGCTATTGTTTTCCATTTATAGTGTTTTTAGGATGGAGTGATCATTTATATGAAATGTTGTGCCATTCCTGGTAGCTATTTACACAAGTAGTACTTTTAGGATTACTTTGGAAGCTAATTATAATTTGTGTACGATTGCATTACACGAGGCTATGTGATCTTTGTGTAGTGAGACCATATGGGAAATTGATGTTGAGGGATTTCACATAGTGTATGTAATATTTATCACATTGAGAGGCCATTGGGGGGATTCACATTGAGTGCTTCTATAGAGTGTCTATAGATACATTTTGAGACCACATAATGAATTAATGTTATGTGCTTATTTATAGTGTCTGTAGTTTAAAATTAAAAGGATATAGGGGGGATTGATATTGAGTGATTCCTCAGAGAGCCTTTGATTAGGCAAGACAATAAAGGGAATTGATAGTGAGTTCTTCCTCAAAGATTCATCATTCTATCCGTTATGTAAATTGAATCAGAGGGGTTAGGTCACGAGAACTACCCAGAGGGTTTCTTGAGATTGTGGTATGAACCATTGAGGATAGGTTGTGAAAAATTTCCCAAAGGGTTGCTTGTTTTTCTTGTGTTTGGTTGATTAAATTGTTAAATGTAAATGATGTAATGGAAACTGCGGGGTTGTTTACTTTTGAGTACATCCTTGTTTACTTCTTTTTTTTATTGTCTACCATATATATATTCATTGACAGTTAAGAACAGATCTTTGTGTGGTTTCCTACTAGGATTTGTCTCACACCCTATTTGGGTCATTATTTTCGTCCCAAATAGATTATATTTCTACAGGTGTAGATAAGGGAATATACCATTCTACTTCAGGTACTTGATGGCTATGGAGTTGGAGAGCATGGGACCATGTTGAGGCTTGTGATGCTGATGGATTAATTTTTTTTCTTTGAACCTTGGTTTTGTACTGTATTCTACCATTTTTAATTGTTTGGATTCTTTCCTAGATATATGTATCATGCATCATTTATATATATATCCTCTGGTTGTTTATTTCTTTAGTATTATACTGTTTATTGATGTTTGGTATTATTACCGCTTCTCCAATTGTTATTTGTTTATTTCTGATGTGTCACTCTACCAATGAGGGCATTGTTTCCCCACTATCACACCCAAGGCCCTCGCTACTAGTAGGAAGCCTCTGGCATTTGGGTAAATTCACTTGAGCCCATGTGACCAACAAGGTATGGGCCACCTTTGGGAAGCTTCCAGAACCGGGATGTTACAATGTGGTATCAGAGTGATTCTTTTCATCCAGATTTATAATTGGAGCCTAGATCTAGGGATAGTAAAGAATAGGTACACAGTAATATGTTGTTCTTGTGAGTTTCTAACCTGTGTACTGGGAGAAGCTAATATACCTCAATTATTACAATTCTGTTAGTTTATAATTTTTTACAGTTGATTCAATTTCACTATTGGGTGATTATCATGTCTTGTGCTATTATAGATAATATTATTGAATTTCAATTTCTGTTTCAACTCGATGAGATTAGGCCATCACATGCATCACAAAGGAACTTGTTAGAGATCACATGCCATGCATTCTTGCAATGACATTTTGATTACATTACAAATTTCAGGTTGTTGTGATAGATGTTGTGCTAGATATGCATGAAGTTGTGATATATGCCTTGATATAATACATTCTATTTGATAGGGTACTGATTTTTGTAGAGTTTAATTTGAATGATCAATAAACTATTGTTCATGTGGTGTTATGGGACCCCATGGACATGAATTTTGTGGATCATTACTTTGTTATTCTTTCATATGACCTGTTTAAGATGCAATGATTTTATTCGCGGGGAGTATGGGCCCTCATGGATATGAATTTGGCCCTTTAATGTTTCTTTTAGTGTTTTCTGGGTTCCGAAGTAGTTTTTGAGGCATACCATCTAGGAAAAACCAGAATACACTGTGTGTAATGATAAATACACTTCATGTGTCCTTCTTTCGAGACAAAATTGTTTTTCTTAAGTACATGCCGTGTACTTTATGTACACACCGTGTAGTCTCTAATCATGACCCTAGATCTGTGGGCATGAGACACGGTATTGGGAATGAATGGTGGAACACACCAGGTACTAGATGTACACACCGTGTTGTGTAGACCATGTGTCCACCAGGGTGACTAATGACACCGATGGATAAAAACATAGGTTATACATGTTGTGTCAAGCTTGAAAACACTGTGTAGTATAACCCTAGTATTTAATCATATAACGAACAACATTGGGTGGTGGAATCCTCCCCGTACACACCAAGTCTTGCATAAACATACCGTGTAGATTCATCAGTGTGTCCATCCATGTGACTAACAATAGGGTTAGTTGATACCTAATTGTTAAACTCTGTGTCTGGAACAAACACACTATGTAGTCTGGTCCTAGGAGAACTGTGTGGGTTAGTTGTGCAGAAGAATTCAGGCAGGGGAAATGAATCAAGTACACATCGTGTCTTGGGAGAAAACACCATGTATATGGGGTGTTACACGACCAGTTTTGGAAGAAGTACACGCCCATGTGAAGGCTCAATGGAACATGCAGTGTAAGGGTTATACACGCCATGTATCCATGTTTTTAAAAACATTAATTCTTTCTTAATCATGATCCTTTCTTGCACTTATAAGTTTCAGTCCATGATAAATCTTGATCATATGGTGTTTGTTGGACCTTACAGATTCATTCCACCAAGACGTCCTATGGTTGTAGGTCATATTCAAGGTAGTGATGAGAAAATGAGCATGGTTGATCAGAGACAACTAGCAGATTCTCTTGTAGTGCTAGTATTGGTACCAGCCATCATTCCAGACACAGTTGCTAATGCAAAGTTCTGAGAGGGCTTTATAAGGTTCATGCAGACCTTTCAGAGGTCACCACATCCTACCCCATCAATTGAAAAATTGACTCGGGTCTTTTAGTAGCAGCATCCTCCCCCTTTCTTAGGGGATGGAAGACCCCATGATGTAGATTCAGGGCTAGAAGCCATTATTACAATCTTCGAACATTTGGAGACACCAATGGAGAGGAGGGTCAAGATCGCTATGTATATTCTTTGGGATTCTTCCAAAAGATAGTTGGATATGATCTCATAGGTTGGATGCTAGCAGGTTATGACTTGGAAGGAATTTCATCGTACCATCTCTGATTAATTCTACCCGGAGACTTTGAGGGCTGATTGAGCCTGAGAGTTCATGATTCTAGAGCATGGTATACTTTTAGTTATGGAGTATTCATCTCGCTTCACATAGTTACAATGCTTTACACCCTTTCTAGGTGAAGGTGAGTTATTCCTAGCGAGGATGTTTGGGGATAGTCTCAGGATGGACTTTCGACCTTAGGTGAACATCTTTAGGTTGACTACTATATCTTCTAAAGTCAACCATTAGCTGATCATGGAGAGAAACCTGAAGGATTCTGGAGTTATGTGTCAGGAAAGTTCGACAACTAGAGTTAGTGCTTGTTCAGCTAATTTTTGGAAGCACCACAGGGATTCTACATGTGGAAAACCGAGTAGGCAAGAAACACCTTCAGTTAGTGAGGTGATATAATAACAGTGTGGGAAGGTTAAGCATACGTGGCCACATTGCCCGAGTGACCTAGTTGAGTGTAGATCTTGCTGCAAGATGGGACATCTTCATCACTTCTATTAGTTCTTTTCACCAACAACTGGTGATCGTAGTTCCCCTATGACTCTGTGTTCAGGTTCAGCACCACTAGTTCTCATCAGTCTGAGAAGTGGAGATATTTTGGCTATTCATGCTAAGGTGCAGGTCGTGGCCATGGTAGCCAGTAGGTAGGCTTTTAGCGACTACATGGTGGATTAGCTTAGGGTGGTTAGGTAGGGTCACAGGTCCCTTATACAAGCCAGATTTTGGCAGTTTGGAAGACCCAATAGAAGCAAGATCCCAACCTTTCTACAGTTTTGGGCACTATTATAGATTACTTATTTTTATCTTCTGCACTCTTCGATACAGGCGCTTCCCATAGTTTTATATCTGTTGTTGTTGTGGAGATCCTTGGGTACTATATCTTTTCTTCTGTTAATGTCTTGATTCTGAACACTCTACTGTGGACAAGAAAAGCTAGTGTACGATAGTGCAAGGAGTTCTCTATAATTGTTGGTGGGTGTCACTTCTTGTGGGACCTATATGTCTTATATATGGCGTGCTATGATTTCATTCTCATAATGGACTGGTTAGTTCCCTTCTAGGTTGTAGTCTGCTGCCTATTGTGGTAGGGTGAGTTTCAAATCATCAGAGGGTGGATTGTTTCTTCATAAGGGTGAATGAGATGTCCTGGTGATCAGTGCAGGACCTGAGAATCATGGGTTAGAAATAGTTATAACCCATATTTATAGTCTATATCTGAATGATTCGGGGACTTCATAGTTGAACTTTCCTATAGTGGTGGATCGTTTCAGAGATGTATTTCCATAAGACATTTTAGGTTTCCCACTAAAGTGAGAGGTATATTTTTCTATTGAGATTGTTCCATGAGTGGAACCAATGTCTATTCCTCCTTATAGGATTCCTACACCATAGTTACATGAGCTAATGAATCATTTAGAGGATTTATAGGATACGGGTTTTATCCAACCCATTACTTCTCCTTGGGGTTCTCCTGTAATGATTGCAAAGAAGGCAGACGATACCCTCAAATATTTTGTGGATTATCAGAAGTTGAACGAGTTAATGGTCATGAACCAATATCCCTTGCCGAGGACTGATGATCTCTTTGATCATCTTCGAGGATCCTGGGTGTTCTCGAGGATTGACATGAGATACAATTATCATCTTTGGTTCTTTAGAATATCTGATACACTTCTTACAGCATTTCAGAGAAGGTATGGTCTATCTTAGTATGTGGTTATTCCATTTGGTCTCACGAACGCACCTACAGTTTTCATGGCACCGATGAACCGAGTGTTGCATCCATACCATGATTCTTTCATGGTAGTCTTCATGGATGATATCTTATTGTACTCTCATACTCAACACCACCGTGCCACCCATATTGAGATCGTTTTGAGTACACTGAGAGATAATCAGTAATATGCTAATATCTCAAAATTCCACTTTTGGATGGACCAAATTTACTTCTTGGGATAAGTTATCTCAGAGGTAGGAGTGTCAGTAGAACGAGATAAAGTGAGAGTAGTCGTTCCCAAGGAGAAGCCGAAGAATTTCTTTGAAGTATGAGGTTTTATAGGACTGGATAGATACTACTGGAATTTTATAGACGACAATTCATTCCTAATGATGCCACTGACAGGCCTGACTAAGAAGGGTGTGATGTAATTATGATCAGATTCTCGTGAGTCGACCTTTCAGGAGCTAAATGGGCAGTTGATGTCAGCCCCAATACTATTATTCCCAAATCCGTGAAAGAGTTATACTATTTACTATGATGCATAAGGTATCAGGATGAGATTAGTGCTTATGCCAGGGGGAAGTGTTTTTGTGTATGGGTCTTGGCAGTTGGGCCGCATGAAAGAAATTACCCAACGCATGATCTCAAGTTGGCTACAGTTGTTCTTGCCTTATATTGTTGGAGACATTATCTCTTTGGAGAGCACATTGTGGTTTTCACCAACCAAAAAAGTCTCAAATATATCTTCACATAGAGAGATACAAATTTGAGATAGTGAAGGTGGGTTGAGTACATTCAGTCCTTTGACTATGAGCTTTCCTACACTCTTGGAAAAGACATTGCAGTAGCTAATGTGTTTAGCAAGAGGACTCAGATACAGATAGTTCTGGAGGCCATCAGCTAGTGGAATCTTATGGATATGTTCTCTGAGATGCATTTGTATGTGCACGATAAATAGGGGAAGACTTTTCATTATTCGATGGCTGTTACCTCTACTCCTCTTGATCGAGTTCGAATGAGGAAGCTATTAGGTTCTTAAGGCCTAGTCCTATGAGAGAGTGTGTCAGGGGAGGACCATATTCCTGGATGGACCATAGGCAAGGATGAGATCTTGTGTTTTCATGAATGCGTATGGGTGTCAACAGACATACGCGAGGTGTTGATGTAGGAATTTCATTCCACAGTTTGGGATTTTCATCCGGGTGACACCAAGATATATTGAGATTTGTACCATCAGTATTGGTGGCTAGGTATAAAGAGTGATGTTGCCAATTTTTCCATGAGGTGTTCCACCAATCAGCAGGTGAAGGTAGAGCATCAGCAACCAGTAGTTCTTTTATAGGATTTACCCATTCCCAAGTGGAAGTGGAATGATTTTGTGATGGACTTCGCGAAATGCTTTCCGAGTTATCCTTGAGGGAATTTTGTAGTTTGGGCTGTCATTGATTGAGTAACAAAAGATTCACACCTCTATCCGATCACGGATACCTTCATCATAGATGAGCTAGGAATGTTTTATAGCCAAGAGATTGGGCATCTAAATATGGTTCCACACTCTATTTTTTCAGACATAGATACTCATTTTACATCTCAGGTTTGGTAGGGTTTACATTGGGCTTTGGGTACACATGTACTTCTGAGTACAACATACCACCCCCAGATAGATGGCCAGTCCGAGCATACAATTCAGGTGATGGAGGGCATGATTTGAGCATACACCGTAGATTTTGGAGGTTCTTGGGAGAATCACAGGCCTCTTGTAGAGTTTTCCTACAATAATAGTTTAATGAAACTATTCATATGACATCTTATGAGGTTTTGTACGGTAGGCCATACTGATCACCACTATGTTGGCTAGAGGTAGGAGATGTATCTAAGTTGGGACCTCATCTTTCTTAGGGGACCAAGAAGTAGATTATTTTGATTCAGAAGAAGATGGATACTACAATGTTACATCAGAAGTCTTGTGCTGATTGATGGAGAGGAACTCTAGAGTTCGAGGTCGGAGATCTGGTTTTCCTACCTATCAAACCAAGGATGGGACACATGAGGATTAAGATACATAGTATGCTTTCTCTGAGATATGTTGGCCCATTTGAGGTTTCATAGAGAGTCGGGTCGGTTGCCTATCAGTTACAGTTGTCTCAGAGGTACCAAGTTATGCATGAAGTTTTCCACATTTCTCAGTTGCAGTGTTACTTCTCAGACCTGTCTCATATACTTCAACACAGGGAGGTTGAGTTGGAGGTGGATGCATCATTTAAGGAGCATACTATCTCAATTATTGATCATTGTGAAATGGTTCTCTATGGCCGATCTGTTCCTCTCGTATGAGTGCTATGGAATCACGGGTGAGTATAGGACAAGACTTGGGAGATGGAGGCCAAGGTACGATCGTAGTGGCCGGAGAATTTTGAGGATTATTCTTCAACGCCGCCTTCTTAAGGGATTTCAAGGAAAGATTTATTCAATGGTGAAATTTTGTAAAAACTTGGATCTAAATTTCTGGTATGTCCTTCATTTCTAGTTGTTTTTGAGAAAAAGATGAGTTTTTTAAAATTTTATGAGTACACATTGTCTATTTATAAGTACACGTCATGTACCCAGTTGCTGCAGGTATCCCTGTGTTGGCCATGTAATGGATGAGAACATGGCCATGTGGGGTGACCTGGAGGCCGCCTGAAGCGGATTCTGGTTAAGGAAAGTACACACCATGTACTTTTAAATAACACGCTATGTAATTTTTTTATTTCATTAATTGGGCTATGGTCACGTCTACTTGATAGAACACACTTCTTCTTCATCTGTCTTGTCCAAGAACGAACGATACTACCGATTCTTCTCTAATCCCCCGACCCACTATCTGTTCTCTAAATCAAACACTGTCACTAGCGTTGGAATTTCATCGGTGAGTTATTACTTCTTCTAGAACCTCATCTGTTGTTTTTACCTCTTTCGTGGGATAATATCAGTGGAATATTTTTATAATTTTCGTATACCCAAGATGTTCTAGTTTGATTCAAGGCCTAAGGTTCACGTATATCGATCGTACAATGCTGATATAGAATTTTTGTGCCTTTACACAAATAGTCTATGAGTTATATGTGAAAAAGTTCCCAATACCCTCGTTCGGGGTATTGCATGGTTATGGATTTTAACCCTGTTAATGCCTTCCATGACATTTATGTTTGAATAGAGGTTGCAGATTGTGAATAGAGTTAATTTTTCCGATATGGATGTGTTTTCCCATTCTTGTTTGTTTTTAACCGTTTAGTCTTGCTTTTCTAGTTAGGCTACTTGTTTTACATTCGTTGTGTTCTTAGGATGGAGTGATCATTTATCTAATAGGTTTTTCCTTTTCTTGTATCTATTTATCCAAGTTTTAGTTTGGGATTTACTTTTGTTGCTAATTATTATTTATGTACTATTTCTTTACTCGAGGCTGCAGGAACCTAGTGTAGTGAGACAATATGGGAAATTGATGTTGAGGGATTTCCCAAAGTGTCTATAAAATTTATCACGTTGTGAGACCATAGTGGAGATTAACGTTGAGTTCTCCCTCAGAGTGTCTATAGATACATTATGAGACCACATATGTAATTGATATTTTGTGCTTCATCAGAGTGTCTGTAGTTTACTATTAAAAGGCTGTTGGGGGAATTGACTCTGAGTGCTTCCTTAGAGAGTCCTTTATTACACAAGAGTATAAGGGAAATTGACGGTGAGTGCTTCCTCGTATAGTCTTCGTTATATCATTCTTTTAAATTAAACCATAGGGGTTATGCCATGAGAACTACCCAGATGGTTACTTGAGATTGTTGGAAGAACTAGAGGGGATAGGCTATGAGAACATTCATAGAGGGTGGATTTTTTTTGTTTGGTTGATAAAATTAATAAATGTAAATGATGAAATGGAAATTGTAGGGAAGTTTAATTTTGAGTACTTCCTTATAAAATGCTTTTTTTTTCTAATTGCCAACCATATAAATATTCACTAACTATTAGGCATTGATCTTTGGGAGTTTTCCTACTAGGATTTATCCCACACCCTATTTGGGTCATGATTTTTGGCCCAAATAGATTATATTATTGTAGGTATAGATAAGGGAAAGTTCCCTTCTACTTCAGGTACATGATTGATGTGGAGTTGGAGAGCATGGGACCTAGCTAAGGCCTGCGGTGCTCCTGGAGTTATTTTTCATCTTTTTTTACTTTGGTTTAGTACTGTATTCTAGCATTTTGACTTTTTGGATGCCTTCCTAGACTTACATATCATGTATAATTTAAATATGTTCTCTAATTGTTTATTTCTGCAGTTTTCCACTGTTTATTGTTGTTTGGTATTATTACTACTTTCACTATTGTTATCTATTTATTTCTACTGCATTACACAACCAATGATGCCATGGTTTCCCCTCTATCAAACCCAAGGACCTCACTACTAGTCAAATACATATTGTGTTTGGGGAAATGCATTTGAGGCCATCTGACCAACCTAGTATGGGGCACCTTTTGGTGGCTTCTGGAACGAGGATGTTACAATCCTTACCAAACAGTAACCTAAAACAAAATAACACATATCAAGAAACATATTGAACGAACCCAATAGACCCATCCACCACCACCTTTCATTTAAACCCCATTAACCAACCATATCATGGAAACTTCCTCGAAAAGAATCATATTTCATTCAATAACACAATGCATTTTCATATTTATCAATGCATCTCTTGTTCTATTTAACTTCATTTGTTTAGGGTGCTATCACAAAAGCCATTAGATCCTGGGTCATTTAATCCATTAACTTACTATACATTATTATCCAATTACATATTACATGTTTTCAAACAACCACACAACAACCATTCCATTGTTTAAAAGATAAAAGTGAATGAAAATTCCACCAATGGCCATGATTTTCCATGGTTAACTTAGCCTATACTATTCATAATATCAATAAATAACAATGAATTCATAAGATAACACATCACATTCCCATACCCATTTATATTTAACATAAATCAATTATTTTATCATTTTTAGTCCGGATTCAACCATATCCACAAAGATAAAAATTATAAACCCATCATGCCTGATACAAATGAAAATAAACAAAGGAAAATCCTACTTTGAAGGAAGAGTCCTTTTACCCACATGTTGCACCAAAAATGGGGGTGCATATAAGAGGAAGCTGCTTTAGGGGGGATTCAAACCAACTACAACACCAAATTATAGAACTAAAAGAAAGATGGATTTGGAACCACCCTTATCAATATATATAATAAGGAATGAACAAAGGGAATATCTCCACCTTAGAAAGAGTATATTGGAAAATAACCGGATTTTAGATGGTTTAGCTTATCATTAAAGAAAGTTCTCAATAAAACCACTTGTTTTAAATGTTTTA
The DNA here is from genome assembly GCA_963277665.1 of Viscum album. NCBI lineage: Eukaryota > Viridiplantae > Streptophyta > Magnoliopsida > Santalales > Viscaceae > Viscum > Viscum album. The sequence goes on from OY728147.1 coordinate 1,828,892,601, forward strand.
AAACAATCCTTAATCATTTAGAAACTCACGATATTGGATACATATATATATATATATATATGGCCGTAAAAATCATTAATTAGTTTATTAAACTCATTTTTCTTCACAAAATACATCAAAATGGCAATTATGTAATTTTGTTAAAATTTGGAAAATTGAGGAAAATGGAAAACTATTAGGATGATTCAGTGCTAGGATAGGGTAATTCTAGGATGACACACCATGAGTATGAGAAACTCTCATGATGACACACTTCCAGGATGATCAACCTCTAGGCAGAGGCTCCATTTGGATGCTCCACCACCAGAATGTGTCACCACCAGAATGACTCATCCTTGGAATGAATAACTGTTGGAATACTAAAAATTTGGAAAAATGTTGGAATGGAATAAGATTAAAATGAATCACCATTGGAAAATAGTAAATTTTGAAAACTATTGGAATGATATACAATAAGAAAGACTCAACACTTGAAAATTGTAAATTTGGAATGTTGTTGGATTGACACACCATTCAAATGACTTGCCGTTGGAAAATTGGAAATTTCAAAAACTGTTGAAATGAAACACCATTAGAATGACTCTCCATTGAAAAATTATAAATTTGGAAAACTGTTGTAATTAAACACTTTTGGAATGACACACCAATGTACAACTATAAATTTAAAAAACTCCTGGAATGACACACTATATGAATGACTCACAATTATAAAACTAGGAATTTGGTAAAATTTGGAAATGATACTGTATTGGTAGGAATGAAATGTACTAAAACACCCTGAACACTCCCCAGACACCTCAACTATTATATTTTTTCTAAATTAATGGTCCAAAAGTTTTTTTCACTCCTGATACCACTCAAACTATTCTCTCCCTCGCGATTTTAAAACTATCCCAGTATGAAGGAAAGGAAATTCCAAACATCTATCTCTCTAGATACCTCGCAGGAATCACATTACACTGAAAACCCATCCATCAACCTCTATCTTGAACACCCGCAATAACTAATCCGATCATAATTCTCTAATCATAGGAATATGTGAATTCCATCCTCCAAGTAAATATATTATCCGCTCTGGGTGTCACTAGCCCACCCGCACGATTTTAATCACATCATAGAAAAACATGTCTAAATTAGGAATCAGTTCTTCCTTTTTTCTCTTATAGGAACAAAATCAGACATCACATGTCACACATAACATCAAGGGGAAAACAAAATATCTCATAAAACACCAATGTACGAACGACACAACTTCTAGAAAAGAGGTAAGGGAAAACTGAAAACTACATAGTGTATTGGGCTCGCATATGCATCTCTTGCTCCCAATTAATCTCATATGGCCCACTATACCTCCATAGAAAATCAACATAGGGAATTTTTCATCTTATAAAAACCTTTTCTAGATGGTTTTGGATCCCTACTATCTTTTCAATGAATGTCACTTCATCCTCAATATCCAACTCACCCCAGTCAAATGCATGGGATTCATTATGAAGATATCGATAGAGTTGAGGGATGTGGAAGACATCATGGATCAATCCAATCCATGGTGGTAATTCTAATCAATATTCCACCTCATCAACTATCCCCAACATTTTGAAAGGTCAAAAAAATTAGTGTGAGAGCTTACTCATTTTTTTGAAATTCCACTGCCCAAATTGAGGGGAAACCTTCAAGAACACATAGTATCTTACCTCAAAATCTAGGGGCATGTTCCTATAATAAACATATGATTTGTTTTGATCTAGTGCTCCTTTCATCCTGTTTAAAACCAACTAAACATTCACTATTTTTTTCAGAACCACATCAAGACCATGAAGGGATGCATCACCAACCTCCATATAGCACAATCGATAATGAAACAACCTTTCATACAAAGCCAAAAACATAGACATTCTAAAAGAAGTGTGATATCTATTATTATAAGAAAACTCAGCCAAGGGTAGGTGTTGTAACAATGATAATTCAACGTCCAAGATTCATGCCTATAGCATATCATCCATTATAAGGATAGTCTATTATATCTTCCCATCATTACATGGGTGGAAAGCAGTGTTGAGGTGTAACTAGGTTCCCAAAGCATGCTATAATCCCCTATGTAATTTTTATGTAAAACATGTTTCTTGATCTATGAAAAAAGAAGTCTTAAATCATTGTATCCTCATAACCTCTTCCACATACCTCCTTGACATATCATCTAGGGATATAAACTTGTTCATTCCTATGAAATGATATGATTTCCTTAACTAATCCATGAATATCCAGTGAACTTCACAACCTCTCTATGCTCTAGGTAACCCTTTGAAAAAATACATCAACATGTCATCCCATTTCCACTTAGGAATATCAAAGAGCTATAAAAACCCACTAGGAACATGATAATCGTCAATTACCTTCTAGAAAACCATGCACTTTACCACAAACTATGCCACTTCCCATTTCATCCACAGTCACCAAAAATACATCCTCAAGCCATGGTGTTTTTTTGAAACTTCTGGGTGTGTCACCAATGGTGAGATATGAAACTCATTAAAGAATCCATTGTGTAGAACTACAAAAACATACATACTTACATGAAGAAAAATATAGTTCTATTCATCCTCTAACTACCCCTACAGAGTTCCCCCATGGCCAACACAATTGTGTAAAACCTATACCTCTAAGAGTCCCCACTAATACTCCTTCTCCTACTACATCACAGATGACTGAACCCTCATCTGAAACAAAAATTATCTATAATCATCCACACCTGCATCTATGTCATAAGATTACAACTCCGATATCTCTCTCCCAGCATCCATAGGCTCCAAAATAACATTCTCAAATGAAATTCTACTTAACGAATCAGCCAAAAAATTCCCCATTCACGAGTTTTAGGAGAACCCAATATCATTTCCAAAAGAAACATTATCAACCTCCCTATCCACATATTCAGGTCACCCTAAAAAAATAAATACCTTAAACTCTTGTAATTCATCAAAACCATAAATTTCCCCCTAATGAGGTAATCTCATGAAAACATTAGCACAAACACAACTACCACCAAATCTAGACCATAAGTGGAATAGCGAAATTAATGAATTAGTAACTACCTAGACTAATAAGAGAACAATTTCGTATACTAAATCATGAAACACGCCATGCCAATATGGTACGTGTCATAATAAACCTCAAAAAACAAACCCTCCCGCAGTAGTAGAAGAACCGGAGCACTAACCAACTTCCCCATCATTTAACCAAATACTTCCTAGAATGAGCGGTCTGCAAAAAATCTTTTTCAGTTTTTGTCATTGCTATCAATGGTGGTAAAAGTCAAGATAAATTTGTCAAAAACCACTGATAATAACCATTGAGACAAATCTTTCTATGAAAATCTTCCCCATTCTTGGGTCCTTCCCATGAAACAACTATTGTAACCTTTTTTGGGTAAACTACCACACACATATAAGACAAACAAATTATAAGGAAATATACCAATAATGTCCAAAACATACACTTGGTTAATGTTCCCAATAGTCGGTGGTGTCCAAGAACCTAGAAGGCGGCACAAAAATTCTCAACGTGCTCATATTCTGAGTTTGAGTTGATCAATATATCCCTGATGAATATAATAAAAATCTGGTTTATGATCTCATGAAACAAAGAGTTCATTATCTTTATGATCATGGTTGGTGTGTTTATAACACTGAACAACATGAATACAAATTCAAAGTTCCCATACCTATATATGGAGGTAGTCTCTAAGATATCACACTCCACCACCCTTATCTGGTGTTATCCAAACCACAATTTGATCGTAGAAAACCAATATGCCCCTCTCATCTAGTCCAAAAGATATTCTATCTTAGGAAGTAGGTAATAGTTCTTGTTTTTTACCTAATTCAACCTCCAGTAGACTACAAGAATGATTATACTACCATACGTCTTCTGAAAAAAAAGCCTCGAGCACCCCCACGATTAAACAATGGGAGGGATAAAACCATTATACATTAGATCATATATCTAAATCCTCAACTCCCACAACACAGAAGGTGTCATCCAATAAGGTTTCATCAAAATTGGAGAAGCACCATGCTTCAATTCTATCCCAAACACAATATAACATTGAGGATGTGGTGTAACATCCACCTTGGAAAAAACATGAAAGGATTCACTTATAACTTGGGAGTCACATAAATCCCTATTTCTACAGATTCTATAAACAACATCCAGCAATGAAATAAGGGGATCTACATGTCATTTTCCCACCTGAGATATCTTCTCACCAATAAAAACTCCTTTCTATCCATCCATGTCTGAGAATGTGATTCTCCTTCGAAGGTTATCAATAACAACACACATTGAATACTACTAGTTGATACCAAGGAATAATTTTTATGGATATATATCAGTTAATATAAGGTCCATACTTGAATTTTTTTTTTACATCAACAGTGAAAATTTATGTCACACATCATGCTAGATGGTATGGCCTCTAATTAGCATAGCCATCATAAGGGGCACAAAATGCATCTTTATGGAGAGTCCTAAAACATAGACTAGAGAGTATGTAACAAAATATTTTGAAGATCCAAAAATAAGAACATATAATAATAGATGATAAATTTAGCATACCAATATTGATATTTGGACCATCAAGTGCTTCTACCTCCACTAAATACAACTATAATTCCCCACTCCCTTACCTCTCTACTAAAATCCGCCTCCACGAACATGCTCAGGTTGAGTTCCCTAAGCATGATGTATATCCTAATGTCAGCCCCTACCAAACTCATCTTCCCTAGATAGACCATAATCTTGAATCCTCTTCTATTGGAACAACCTCACTGGTAACTGCTGTTAAGGTTGATGTTAAAACTATCTTCCTTGGAAAACTGATCTCAATTTGCCATTGGGAAGTGGTCCTGATGATGGCTACAAACCCAATATAATAAATAAATGTTCCCCAATCCCATTGGGATGGTAAAAATACTATATGGTCAAAAGAGAAGATTTCCAGGTTGAATCTCTTGTGGTTGAAGCCTCAAAGGCCCTGAAACCAGAGGCCTACTACTAAAATCTCTTCTCCTTATGGAACCTTATTGTTTCCCCTCTCATGAAAAACATCCTCAAGCGAGAATCCTCTCAGTAAGATCCACTTTATTCTAAACCTAATGGTAAATTTTTTATGTAAAATGTGTGACTTCATACTCAATTGAAGGATGGAGGGCCACCTCAAGACACCTTGCTCGGGTCTCCTCATCCAGAAAAAGATCAATGGAAAACTACAAAAGTACTTTGATCTTAATCCCATGTTCCCACATATACATACTCCACTTATAAAGGGAGAGTATATCCTTCATCTTCTAAAAATTCATGGTTGATGAGAGGAACTCTTCTCAAAATTCCTTCTAGAAATCAACCCATGAAACATCTTCCCCCATGTGCTCACCAATGTACAACATCCTTCACTGATGTGTAGCTCCTAAAATATAACTAAATTAAAAAGGGACCATATACTCCTTTGGGGATTTGATAAAACTGAATGTGATCTCCAACTCCTCTATCTCACTCTCTGTTTCCATATTAAAAACACTCCCCTTGTATATTTCCAAATCCATCCACTAAAAAGCAGGTTATATCCTCTTCCACTGATCATCATGCTAAAAAGGATCAACCCTCCATCTATCAACTGGGATAGCATGTTGGACATACACCTATTGAGTGACACATATATGAAGCCTTGGATCCATATCTATTAGATAAATAATCATTTCTGATGCTCAGTATTGTGGAATTTAATTATGGTATATTTCAATTAGCTTTAATATATTTAATTCATTTTATCCATTTTGAATTTCCCCAAATAACCCAATTTGTACAAGAAAAAAACTAATATTGATGCATGTACCTCTCCTACGTCTCTATACTGTAAGTAGTCCCATCTAACTTGGTCATTCAATAAGCTTAAATTCTATCACTAGATCAAGGGGCCCCTAAATTTATATTTCCCAGCTGGTCTCCCAGACCTATATCAAGCACCATGGTTAACTGACACTATTGCAATACCAACCCACATATTCTTCCGTGTGCATAACTCCAAACTCTATCCAATATCTCAACCATCACCTATGATACCACTGATCACAACCCCCTCCCATAAAAGATGAAACAATGAGGGGAGAGAGATAATGACATCTAATTCACCCCTTAATTAGACCCAAAGATGGTGAATTGAAATAGGGGTGTACAAATATCACAATATGGGAGGAATTACCCTTTATAAGGAAACAAGATAGAGATATAGAGGGAATAAAACACAATCAACTACATTACATATCTATAATAAAACAAAAAAAACATCTCAAAATGAATGAATAAATGAAAAAGTTTTTGATAAAATTTCAGAATAGAAAATTTCAAAACTGAAACTATGTAGAAAAACAGAAACAATCCCAAGGTCCAAGAATGTATTTCCTAGAACGGTCCACAGAATCCTCCTAAAAATGATATATTTTATATACGTAGGGTGACCAAACATAAATACATAGTAAGAATACCAATGTCTCTCATGCACGTGTCTAAGGAGCATACTAATGAACCCATGAGAAAATAATAGAACAGAACAACTATTAACAGGTAGACTAACCCTAACCCCAACCTCACCAAGGCTTCATCATTAAATAACGAAACTAAGAAATATAACATAACCCTGAACCACTTTACCACTAATTAGATACTCTCATACCCAAAATGGAAAACATCATAGTGGGCCCACCACTTTCGAATATGTCACATCACATCCCGCACTCATACACTTGGGCCACACCTCACAACACATCTTTCCCCACACACACCTAGGCCACGCATCACATTACATCACATCACATCCTTCCCACGCACATCTAATCCATGTATTGATTCTCATACCAAGGATAACTAGGATAGAACATCACAACTCATCCCATTGACACCTGAGACCACACATCAAAACTCACCCAGAGACACCTAAAACATTATCGCATGGAAGTGGGGGTAGATAAGAGAAAGTTTCCAGTCATCTATCCTACCACCGGTAAGATGAGAAATACAACCCCATGAGACTATGCGGGTGTCTGCACATAGTTCTCTTTGGGGTGGTTTTTTAATAGAAATCACAAGGAAAATAATATATATATATATATATATCTCTATAAAAACCTTTCATACTAGTTTATAAGAATATCACCAACTAACTCATATGGTCACCCACATCGATTTATAATACTAAATTCAAAACCCCACACAAGTAGAATACAATACACAACTCACCATCAGTATTTAGTTATTATTAGTCCATTTTACAGATTCTCTAGTAAGAACCCGCTATAATAAAAACAATTCATCGATTTATATTGAAACATCATTATTACCATGATCCCTATCAATCAAGAACCTAGAACAAAACAAAAAAATGTAAGAAGTATATTAAAACATCACAAAAACCACATTCACCAAAACCATTCATCCCAACCCCACTACTCACGATATCATGCACAATTACCACACTCACATCAAATCATATTACACAAAACTATTTTTTTTTATTTACTAAAATATTTCTTATTCAATTTAGCTTCAATAATATAGGGTGTTATCACAGAATCCATTAGATCCTTATTTATTTATTTAATTAATTGAATATATGTGGTTATCAAATTACATATTTCAGGTGTCTCATCAACAACAAAACATGAATTTCATACTACATAAGATATAGGTAAAATAATCTTCAAACAAAATAATAGATTTTTAGTGGGAAAATTATCCCATATAATTAATAAAACTAATAAATAACAATGAATCTGTAAGATGACACATCACATTCTCCTACCCCTTAATATTTAATTTAATCCAAAATATTTATAGTTTGTAGTCTAGATTCAACCATCTCCATAAGGATAACAATTATAAACCCATCCCACATGATACACATTAAATTAAGAGTAGAAAAATTCTACTAGGAAGTAAGAATCCTTACACCAACTTGCTACACTAAAATAGTGGGTGCATATAGGATAAAACTATTTTCGAGGGGAATGAAACCAATTGAAACACCATGTTATAGAACACCAAAAAAAATATATGGAACATCATATGAAAATTTAAACAATAAGGAACATATTAAAAGAATATCTTCACTTTAGAAAGATTATATTTGAAACTAATGTGATTTGAAATGGATTAGTTGGTTATTAAAGGCTGGTCTCATTAAAATTATATATTTTAAATGTTTTAATGGAATATATAATATTTTAGAAAGTCAATATCTGATTGAAATATTTTGAAACTTAAAAATCACAAATTGTTTTATTAAAATCATTTTTCATTAAAAAATTCATGAAAACGTTGATTCAATGTTTTTTTTTGAAAAATTGGTAAATTATGGGAAAACAGAATACTATCAGGATGAGGAAATACTAGGATAAGCCACCACCAGAATGAGTTAGTGAAAGGATGATTCACCACTAGGATGATCCACCAGTAGGATGAGCCACTACTATAATTATTCATTTCCAATATGACTCACTTTTGGAATGACTCAACATTGGAAAACTGGAAATTTGGAAAACTGTTGGAACAAAACAGTGTTAGAAAGACTCACCATTGGATTTTTTTTTGGAAAACAATTGAAATGAAACACCATTGGAACGACTCATTACTAGAAAAATAGAAACTTCGAATATTTTTAGAATTAATCACTATTGTAAAGCTAGAAATTTGTTTGAATGAAATGTTATTAGAAGGACTCACCATTGGAAAAATGGATATTTATAACAAATATTAGAATAAAACACCATAGAAATATCTCACCATTAGAAGACTAAAAATTGGAAAACTATATAAAAGAAACAGTATTATAAAACATAAAATTTGGAAAACTATTAGAATGAAAAACTGTTGGAATGACTCACACATCCCAAAAATAACGTAGAATCCCACCCAACACTTCAAATATCATATTTTTGATAAATTAATGGACCAAGTGGTTTATGTTTTTTTATAAGTAATCCTAACATGAAAAAACCTTAATTTAGAATGTTATCGTGGCCATTATTAGATACCAACTACATTAGGACTGAAACAGAAATCCCTTATCCATTGTTATTTTTTTAAATTTTCGACATTGGTATCATTAATTGATTCCCAATTTTATCCATAAAAAATATAATGGAAATATTGGATCACTTTTATATCTACATAACATTTATGTTTATATTTATATACAATGAAGAACAAATATTACTAAATATTACCATTATCTTCTAGTGATCCTTTTTTCTAATATACCCATCATTTCTTAAATAAAATTTTTCTTCAAATTTCCCATCAAAATATCCACAAATAAATCCATTATATAAATATTTTATTTATAATTATTAATTATAACTTGGGAAAATAAAAACATAAAAAGTCTGATATCAATCACTCAGTAAAGTAAAATATAATCATTAAAAATTTAGTTTTATTAGTGATCATAATATGAGAATAAGGGTGTGATAATTAAATCCATGTAAATGAGCATAAATTAAGAAAACTAAAAACTATAAAAACCCTTGAACACTTATAATGAGACATATAATAAATATTTAACATAAAATATGATTCATAATTCAACAATCATAGTCATTAGAAAATAATCATTGTGATAAAGATATATTAGAACTCATAACAATCATTAAAAACTATGTAGTATCATTGAACATATTAAATTCAACATGGATTTTCATAACCAAATAAATATCATATCTCTTAGGGGTGACCAATGACCATTTTAATTTTTCATCTATTAAGGAAAAAATTAATCTTTTTTACTTTATCATTTCTTAGTGGTAACATAACTTCATCATCTTTTAGGAGTGATTTCCATCTCATTACCTCTATCTCATTACCTAATTAATTAGACTTCCATAACGAACCCACCATATACATTTCATAAAATGCCCCTTAATAATTTCAGATCACTCCCCAATACCTCCTTCATCAATAATCTATAAGTATCGTATCATGAAACAAAACACATGGATGCCTTCATTCTAAGAAATCAACCATATCTTGATAAACCTATGAAATACAAATGGGTTTCTTGAAAACCACATTAAAATATCATCGTAAAACATTTTTATAGTTGAATTGAATTATGTTGTAAGATCATATCCACCAATAAATCATATATTTCATTAACTAATTTGGACATAAATTAAAATACGTTTGAATGGTCATTTCAAATGTTTATTTGAAAACTAGGAAATATTAGCTTTTATTTGGATGTTATTAAAACATTAAAATTCCAAAAAATATTTAAAAATTCATATTATTTCAAAATAATCACAGATAATGTTATACTAATCAATAAAAATGAATATTTATTTTGAAAAAGAAATCTATGAATGTTATAAATGTTAAAAATAACCATTATTTTCAATCTTTTTAAAGATAACTAAATATGACCCTTGTGGAAGAAATTTAAAAAATAACTTCAAATAAATATATAAAAGACGATAAAAAAAGTTGGAAAATAGATTTATTAAACTATTTTGGTTTTTAATGTAACATTATTGAAATATGATTTTGAAAATGTTGTAAGAGTCAAAAAAAAATCTCTAAACCCTTTAATTATTTATTTTTATAGATTACCAATTTACACTCTATTAAAACAAAAAACCCTTTAATATTGAGAACAATAGAGGAAATATATAGTATCATGAGTATAAAAACTTCATGATATTTCATTTAAAGAGTTATAATATGCACCATATATATTAATATATGTCAATCAATCAAAACATGTCTTAAAAGGTGATTTTCTAAAGAAACACATGCAACTCAAGTACATCTTGAATAAAAGAGAAATTGCATGAAGTTGCAAAATTTTGTTAAAAATCCCATAAATTCTCTAAATTATATGTTAATACACTTTTATTGGGCACAAAATACTCCATATAAAACAAAACATAGTAAATAATATGAATTATTCCTCAAAGAATGGAGATCGATCCCATAAAATCCCCTAAAAAGTTTGTGAACTTTTAACCAATATCTCACAAAAGAAATAAAATCAATGAAGTTTTAAATATAATGATAAAATATTTATAAATGATATAATATCTCAATTATTTTCAAATAAACATTATTAATTTATGTGGGTTTATTATATAAAAGATGTCTTTAAGAAACAATATTGAGACAAATAGTCATTATAAAGATTGTATCACTAAAATGGTAATTAGTCAGCTATATGATTTTTTATGAAGTTAATTAAACCAAATAAAACATGTTAAAATATAATAAAATTTCATTCCATAAAATATAATGCAATAATAATGTCAATTAATATGTTTTATAAGATAATGAGAGAAAATTGAGTTAAGAAATACATATCCCCAAGTCTTGACAATCTATGTAAGTCCTTGAAAGTCCTATATAATTAAATTCTATTAATTATTGAATTATTTAAGAAACATTTATGGTTTAACTAATTTATCATTAAACCATTTATTTTATTTATTAAAAAGACATATTTAATTACTTAATCGGTTAATTCTACGTTGGCTATTTTGAGGACGTTCGTTTTACAATTACAAAATGACTTTGTTAGGTTGATCAAGGTTAAAAGGGTAAAAATTAAATCATTTCCAGAATAATAATTTTGAAACAATTATAAATTTTATTCATTAGTAAAAATTTTAGAGTCACCCTTTAAAATCATTTGTGAAAAAGAAAATCCTTCATTTTATGAGGCATAATCCCACAAGTACACAATAGTGATGTTACAAATTTTATATTGATAGAAAATAACTAAATAATATAAAATATTCTAATTTTAGAAAGATTATCAAGTTATAAAAATAAAATAACTTTATTAAATCTATCATATTGATAGGCATCAGAGTCGGTTTTTAAAAATGAAGTACATCTCTATTTTGAGACGATAGTATGTTTATACACACATGACATGATTCTATTTTTAATTATTGGAATGGTATAAATATAGATGATATATTATATATATATAAAATAATTTTTCCTTCATTAATATCATATATATATATATATATTAATTTAATCTATCATTATAACCATCCATGAAATGAAGTGATGAGAAATGAAATTTATTAATTTATGTGGCATTAGATTGTGAGTACACACGAATGATAATTTAGTATCTCGTTTTATGTAAAAAGGTGATAAATAAGGTTATTATAAAAAAATAACAAAATGTAATTATATAAGAGATACTTATTTTATTATATTTTTATTGTTACGATAGAATTGAAGGAGGTAGAAGTTGAAGTAAAATGAAAATCGTTGGGTGTGACAATTACCTACACTTTGAAGAATCCATGGGTGTATTCTTATATACCATAGGGATGATCTTTTAATAAGTAGGAAACCTCTATAATTTGTCTATATAATTAAATAATATTTTCTTGTATGTTTCGGTTGTGGTAAGTGGATTAGGAAGTGTAAGAAAAGGTAGGGGAGTCGGTGTTCTTTTATAAGAGAGGATAGAGGCACCCCTAACATCAACTAAATTATTAAAAGAATATAAATTAAATTTCATGGTCAAGTGAAAATAAATTGAAATATTTCAATTATATGGGATATATTATTATAAATAATATCATCCAATGATATTTAGGTATGTTTATGTAATGTTTTTACCCATATATTTTTTTTCTATATGTTAACCCTTTAAATGAATACCATGATAACATTGTTTCTTTTATTATTTAGGGATTAATAAATTTTCAATATAAGGAAAAGTGATGGATTAATGGAATGTGAAAGGTATGGTAGACCATATACCATTAATATTTCAAAAATGAATAATTATTTTTGAATTCAAATAAAATTCGAAAAATATTATTAAACAAAAATACCATTAAAGTCATTTCCAAGGATATTCATATAATTTCACGTACAAAAATTCAATTGGTTAATTTAATTCAAATATAAAAATTGTAAACACAATGAAAATATTATATTTAACTAAAAAATTCATAAAACACCATAAATAACACAAAAAATAGTACTTCGTATCTTATTTTAATTATTTACTTGAGTTTTCTACAGATTGTACGAGCACTGGGTCAATATTATGTAAGAATTTAGGGTAATTATTTCACTGATATAAATTAAAAATAAATTACCAGAATAAAAAATTATTAAAATTATAAATAACCTTTAATAACCAATGATTTCATTTTTTTCCTTATGAAGACATATTTGAGATATTAAAACTAAGAAGGTGACATTTTGAAATTATTATTTACATAAAATAATATATAGGTCATTATCAAAGACAAATAGAACAAAAAATAAATATCTCTACATATTTTAAGGGGTTGTTTGAATTAATATCTTCCAAGGATGTATATTCATGAATATGAATTATTTTTAAGCCTTATTCTATATGTTTCATATAGTTTATCTAATTATATCCTTTACCGAGGTGAGAAATTTTACAATGGAAACTATAAATTATGACCAAAAATATTTTATACATAGATAGAGAAGTTTTGATAATTTATTTAAAATATAGATTATATTTATCAAATAAAATCCCATAAAATTCAAATAAATTACTTTTAAAAAATCCTAAAAAATGTGAGTGAAATGCTTTTATATAAAGATTAATTTTAATAATAAAAGTGTTTTTTAAAATACATTAATAATGTAGAGTTCATTAACATTAATTTTATTATTTTAAATACAAATGAAATAATTCAATTATAAATTAAATTAAAAATGCAAGTGGTAATTTTTCAAATACCAAGATAGAAAATTACATTTTTATAAATTTTTTTTTACAATTCAATGATAGAGAAATATTTTCATAAAAGACCCAAAAAATCACCATAATATATTTTTAATTTGATGATATCAAAAAATGATATAAATATTCAATAATAGAATTTTTAAAAGTGGTGTAAATTATTATAATATTTTCTCACACTAAGAAATAAATACTATTATGATGAATTTATTTTAAAGCATAAAATGACATCACATAAAATATAATCCTTATTTTTTATGAGTCAATCAATACATTTTTATTGAGTAAGAATTATATATATATATATATATCATAATATGTTTACTAATATTCATACATAGAAATTTAATGGCTATGTAATAATAGTCATATTTTATGTAATACTATATTCTAGTTTGTCATAGCTTGGTGTTGTGTGTCTTGTATGCAATTCAACATAGTCTTATTCTAATATATTTGGGGATTGAGATAATATGCATTAAAGAAAATTTTAATTATTATAATTATTTTTTATAATTAATTGATAAATTTATAATGTTTTTCATTATTTTTGGTGATAAATTATAGTGATTTAGGTTGATTCAAGACTATTTCAAAAGCATCGAGAATAAATTCTGGAATTTATTTGTTTCATGTTTTGGAAAAAAATTACAGTGTATTTAATATATAAAGATAAATTATTTCATAAATAATGTTTAAAATAATATATTTACTATGGTAAAGAATACCTAAAAAATAAGAAATAATTTAGCATGTTTCTCCTCAAATAATAAGTCATTGATTTTTTTTAAAAATTATGAAGGAATAAATAATTTTAAATCTAAAGAATCAACTTTTATATAAGGTAATATTTGATATTAGTTATTTCATAAATCACTAATTACCATAATCTTCTTCATGAAGCTCAAATTCTATAATAATACTTGTTATTTCTAAAAAAATTCTCTTTTATGACAATACCCTTAATTAAATAAAGATCATTGAGCATTGAACAAATTGAAACGCAAAATATAAAATTTGTCATCATAAAATCACTTTTTATCATATGAATTATTGATGCTAGTGTTGAAAACTAATGAAAAAAAGTGACCAAATTTTGATATTTAATGAGTCAATATAATATATATGCTTACTTGATTAAATCCAAGTATTTAATATTTATTTATAACTAATTCCGAAGTTACAAAGGATACAAGAGATGAAAATAATCATATAAAATATTTTGTAACACTTAGTTCAAAAGTTACATCAACAATGCCAATTAACCATATAGGATTCATAAATACTAAATAATAAATCTTTTAGATGAACATTATAAATTAAATTTTTCACATAACATTAATTATAGTTTTACTGAGGGTAAGAAAAATAATTTTTAGGCTGTTTATGTTTAAAACAATTACCACATAATATTAAATAGAATTTACATATACACTATGAGAAATAATTTATTAATAGAGGACTATCAAGCTTATTTTTATGATGTATAAGAAAGTTGGTTGATTTTATATTACTCTAAAATGAATAAAAATAACATTGATTTGATTATTGGGTCATCATTTATGGTGATATTTGAAGAACATTCATTTGTCTTGAAGATGATGACTGCATCTATAATAACTCCACTATTTATTTCACATTAATAAGTGATTAATTAAATAATATTACAAATAATACAACTTGGACAATTGATAATTTTAGTTTATTATTTAATTGCATGCATTTCCTAACAACTAAATACTGTAAAACTTTCATCTTTATTGAAAAATTCCTTAACATGCTTGCACTTAAAACTGAATGGGATAACCGAGGGACATCCATTAGAAAGTGGTGAGATATAAA
Organism: Viscum album; assembly: GCA_963277665.1. Classification (NCBI taxonomy): domain Eukaryota; kingdom Viridiplantae; phylum Streptophyta; class Magnoliopsida; order Santalales; family Viscaceae; genus Viscum; species Viscum album. The sequence continues at coordinate 1,828,908,241 of OY728147.1, forward strand.
TCCTATTAATAGAATAAACATAGAATAACATGAATTAGGTAATACATGTTAGAAAATAGACATATCAATGTGGAATAAAGTGAGTGATAATCACAAACATAACAATGAGTAATGATATATAACAATAACATAACGGTAACATGAGAAATGTGGAATCAACATAAATCATTGCCTAAAAAATATAGGTCATGGATAAATACCAAGAAATCATGATGGAAAATCCCCATAATAGAATCAGATTTTCTCATTGTCCCCAAATTACATCTCATGTGACAAAACCTTACCCAATTCATTTCAATTCTGGATAATTATGTGTGCAGCCATCACTTTCATTTCATTCTCATGCTTATGTGTTCTATATTGATCATAAAACATGGAATCATTTTTCTTCAAATTTTATTCCATGATCTTGGGTTATGGAATAAAAATGTATATTTTCCCCATAAAATATGGTTATTTTCATAAAGATTAACATCATTGATAGTTATTGCATATTGGTACTAACTACACCTTTTTTTGGCTCGGAATCTCATAGTGAAATTTTGACATCATAGTGGGGGAATATAAATGTTCATTGTTGTGAATAATGATAGTGAAAGGGGTATCCCATAATTTATAAATCATATGGGTAGTGTGGGGCATGAGGGAAAACATACCCCAACATTATGAATTGAAAATAAAAAGGTATAAAATGGATAATATTCTTGAATAATGGGGAGAAAGAGATGATCCCTAACATGAGTGTTTGACACCAAATGTTTTGGTAGCAATCCGTGGGAGATTGGAGGAACCTTGGGAGGAATATATATAAAGGATGGTATAGTAAGGATGTTCTCCAGGGTTTTTATTTGATTATAAATAGGATATTGGGTGGGTTTAAAAAGGACATGAGTGTGGATTTCTTTATTATTTCCCGGACATAGGTTTTGGACTCTATATAATAAAATAAAATAAAACTAATAACCTTATGATGGTTATCCTAATTTTTCTGAAATATTTTAGTGTTTTTTATTATTTTATAAGTCCATGTTCCTACCTTGAAAATATAATACACTTTCTTATGTGTAATTCGGTCATACTCTTAAAGAAATGATTTTAGAACTATAAAATACATTAATCATTTTGGAGTATTAATAATGGATTTATAAAAATAATCAAATAAACATAAAAATAATATTTAATAAAATGGACAACATATATTTGGTTGGGATAACAGTTATAGTATTTATTATATCATTTTGGTTAATTATGATGTCATAATACACACTGTACAGTTATACCGTATTTTATTTTTACCTGAAAATTTGAATGTATCAAAAAATTATGAAAAATTCACGAATGTATGATTTCAACATTTTTATTCAAAAATTAATATTCATTTTTACTAAATTATTTTATTAATATATGCATTTACACTTTAGAAATAAAAATCTACCATTATTGTGAAATTCATTGTTTTTTGGCATTAAAAATCATTGAACATTAATAAAAATTCCATTTAAATTACTCAAATTTATATGACGGCATATATTGGATAAAAACATTTATAATATTAATATTTTATTATAAATTTACTTATTTCATCAATTCATTAAATCATAAAAATAAATTCCTTAATTGAATTTGAATATTACTCAAAAATAATATTTTTGTCTAATTGTATCAAAATAAAAATCATTTATAAAATGATAATAATAGAATAAAAATAAATTAATTATTAAATAAATAAATATTTACATACTCATATCACTATGGTATCAATACAAATCCCTTTAATACATCATCAAACTCTTTAAGTTTATGGTTTGCGATAGTGAAACATTCATGGAGTGGTTCTGCGTATATGGTTTGGGACATGATCTCAATGAGCTTGAACTTCCCTATTAAATGGGTTTTATCATGCTTATGTTTTTATCACTCTTCTTGGGATTATTCAAGGGAATATCCATGAGATTCTATCTCTATGTGAATCACTATTAAATTGGATTCATAGGGTCTAATAATACAATTTAAGGCCATCCCTTCTTTTTTCTTTTCCAATTGGATTTCCTGAAATCATATATTTATATTAATCATGTGATCACTATTAATTTATTATATTATCAATGGTAAGGATTTTTAATAATTATTTAAATGTAGTTGGATATTATAAAACCAAATAAGTGAATATGTTTTTTATAACCATATTTCACAATATAAAATGTAATTAGATCACTAGGGTAATTTTATTTATTACAGTTCGAGTCATTACAATATTCCCCCATTTATAAATTTCTCCCTTCAACTTTTGATTTTCCACACTAAATTAGACGAGGGTAACTATGTTTCATCTCTTCCTCTCGTCCCCACATTGCTTCATCAAACATGTGATTTCTATATCACTTTGGCTAGGTGCATATCATTATTTTATAGAACATTATATATATGATTGAATATATTCACCGGTTTATCATCATTTTAGAGATCATTATCAAATAATACCACCTCTATATAGAGTACATGTGAGGGGTTTGGTATGTACTTTCTCAAGAGGGATTCTTGGAATACATCACGTACATGAGAAATGTTAGGAGGGAGTCCTAGTCGATTAACCACTTCTCTTATGCGATCAAGGATCTCAAAGGGTTCAATGTATAATAAACTAATAATTCCCTTATCCAAAAATCTCAAGACTTTATTCTATGGACATATTTATCGGAATACCATCTATCCAATATCAAACTCTAGGTCTCATTGATGATTGTAAGTATAGTTCTTTTTTCGACACTGATCAACCATGATGCACTACGGAATCAGCTTAACCTTTTCCACCAATTCCTAGACCTTTTAAGGACCTAGCCATTTATATTCCCCAACATCATCCTAGCATTTGGTTGCTATACACTTCTTAGAATAAATTTATTCATAGCGAGAAATTTTTATTCTTTAGTGGAATGGGATATTGTATGATAACTATTCTAGAGGATGATAATGATCCCATCCTCCTTCGAAGTAACTTGATCATGATCTCAACAAAAACTCATATGTCTTGATAGACTGATTATATTGGACATCACATTTGGTGTGATAAGCCATGATGAAGTTCACCTATATATTTAGAGCCTCTTGGAGACTCTTCCAAAATGTAGAGGTAATAATAGATCATGTTTTGATACAATCAATAGTATATTCCCACGTAAACTCACCAGTTCTCTATTTTATATCCTTTTAATTTTTTCAATTAATTAATCCACTCAAATTTCAACAAACTTTTTGGTAATCAGAAGATAATTCACCACCACCCATATATCATCATTCCCTCCTCATTTATTCATATGACTGGTGACAAATTTAATGGTGGGGTTTCCCCACTTTCATGTAGGAATGGGTAGTGGTTGTATCAACTAAATTAATGTTCTCCTTTACATTTTCACTTGTCAACATACAAGACATCGTGAAGTATATTATACGACCTCATTCTTAATATTGTACCACAAATAGTTCTCTCATAGTTATCAATAAAATTTTGTGCTTCCTTAGTGGATGGAAAAGGTAGATATGTGTGCATCATCCAACAACTCCTTCTTAAACTCTTTATTTGATGGTTCATATAGTCCTAACCCAAATCCCAAAACTCCTTCTACTTTAAAATTTAACTCTAATTTTTTTTCATATAGTTTCAACTTTATTCGTAATTCCCATATCATCTCATTGATCATCCTTTAACCTCCCTAAAAGGGATGGTTGAGAAATAATTTTTGAAATGGATTATTTTGTCTTTCATTAGGATTCCCATGTCCATCCTTTTAAAAAATAATAATATCTGATCATTCTCAATTATCATCAATGAAAATATTTATGGATCCTTTCCTCTTAGCGCATCTTCCACTTTATATTCTCTCTTATAATTTTAGTGAATTGAGAAATTGTAGTCCTTTATCATATTTAACCATATTAGTTGGTGAACATTCATCTATTTCTATATCAATATAAAATTAAGTATTTTAAGATTCATATGTATTTCAAACTTCTCCCTGAATAAAAATTGTCTCTATACTTTCCAAGCAAAGATCATTGTAACCAACTCCATTTAATGAGTTGGGTAGTTCAATTAATGAACATTCAACATAATTGTATAATAGAATATGACTTTAATATTATACATTAACACAAAAGCCAAACCCCTCTTTAAAGTATAACCTGAATCCAAGAAATATTCTCCACTTGTGGGTAGTGTGAGTATAAGTGCAGTGATAAAAATTTTATTCAACTCCATGATGCTCTATTCACCATCATCATTCCACGAAAACATGAGTCCATTCATAGTTATCTATGTTAGAGGGTTTTCAAATCATGATAAATTTATCACAAATCAACAAGTAATGATTTTGAATGGAATTAATAAGAACGCATATTTCTCTTACCCTGTACAAAAAGAAGTCTTTGGGAAATACTCCTTATTCACATTAACATGGAAATGCCCAAACTATAGATCCACAATAGATAAGGGTTTTTATCTGCATATCTTATCAAACAAGTCACCAATCTGGTGCGTAGGATAGTTGTTATTAATCATGATCATATTGAGCTCATGATAATCAATGAAAATTTTCATATACCCATCAATCTTCTTGGTGAAGAGGAATGTTTCACCCTATGGTGTAGCACTTGGCCATATGAAACCTTCATCCAAATTATCTTATAGTTGTTTCTCTAGGTCCTCATGTTCCCCAACATACATTATATTTAGATTTTTGGATAATTCTAACTCCCTATGAATAATCTTGATTGAAAATTAAACTAATTAGCTACTAGGAAGACCATGTAATTCCTCATAAAAAACAATAATGTATTCCCTCAAAATGGAAATGTCTTCAAGGATCATGTATTTTGTTGACTCAATTATTTTACCAAGATATGATTTCTCAAGGAAAATAATATCCATGCTTGAGATGCTGGTTTTAGAAAAGATTTATCCTCTTACTTTCATTTATATAGAATCGAATGATGACTCTAAGTATGTAGATCGATTTCCTTCTTGTGGAAATTTATGTTGGCTCTATATAGGTAAAACCAATCCATACTAATAATTACATCAAATTTCAAAAGATAAAGTATGAAACAGTTCACTGGTATGATCGACATTAAAATTTTGATATGGGATGAGTTATATACCTCAAATGAAATAATTTTATCATTTTCCTCTTTGACAATCAACTCTACTTACTTTCATTGTGGGGGTGTTTGAATAGTTCTACTAAAAATTAATTATATGAATGAAATCCTAAAACTAGAATGAAAACATACAATTGATATTCTTGAATGAATATATAGTGTTCCTATCACCAATTTTTTTCAGGATCTACCTTAGTGGTTGTGATGGAAAAATATTACCCTTTCTTCCTTGGAGGTTATTGGTTGTCTCTAAAAACACTTAGGTTAGTGCATTAGTTTGTAGAGTTTCATGGTTCCCTATAATTGAATAATTGAACAATTATCTGATATCTGACTAGAGAGTTTCTTTCTTTCAATGAATTTTTGGGTTTCATCTATTAATAATATCTTTCTAGGTTTCCTTCCTCCCCGGACCAAAATCATTTCTTCATCCCACTTAGTAAATTTATAGGGTTCTTATGTTCTTGTCTTCGACAAGTGGGATGTTTAAATTTCATAGAATTGTTAAATTTATCCATTAGATTGAAAGAAATAAATTCCACATTCTTATTATTATCCCTATGATAACCTTGATATTCTATTATCTTTATTTCAACTTTGATGGAACATCAGATTATTTACACATAGCTATCAATGTCTTGGATCGCTATTGATATTCGTAAACTAGGTTGCATACCCGCAAAGAAGTGTTCAACCTAGAATTTGGTGGTAATGAAAAATACATAGGCATATCATTAAAATTTTGGGATGTTTTCATCTTAAGACCAAATATTTTCATCATCCTTTTTCATGAAGTCAAGGAAATATCATTCCATTTTAGGTCAGGGAGTGTGTGGAAAATACTGTTTGAAAATCATTTTCATTAAATCTGTCCAAACCATTGCTTCCATATATTTATTATGAATTTTCTTTTTGATAAATTTCCACCACTTAGTAGTTTCTCCCTCTATATGATAGAAAGCTACTACAACCCTTCCTAGTTTGGAATATCAAAAGATGGAGATGATCCTTTCAGTTATGTTTATCAATTTTTTCATGATAAAGGGATCTGATAATCCACTGATGTTTAAAAGCCTTGGTCACATTGAGGACTCAATTGAAACATGTTATTTATTAGAGAGATTTTGGAGTTCCTCCTGATCTATGTTTTGATTCAAATCCTGATTTATATTAGATATTGTCAATAAAATGTTCACGGTTCCCACTCCCATCGGGTTGGGCATCTCGTTGGGGTAGTAATCACATTGACCGTCACATTGGTTGTTTGAGAAATTCCTCATATTTTTGTCCATTGGAAAGAATAAATAGGAAAATTAGAGAATAATATTTTTATAATAATAAACACATAAATGGGAATATAATTACATTAAAAGGATCAATTATACATTATATGTATTTCCTTAATTATGAATTTCTAATCATCAATCTATGTTATCTGTGATCTATTTCGTAACATAGAATCTTATGGTAAATTTTCTTCTCATAATATTGGATCACAATGAGCTTATTAATTAACTAAATCATATCCCCCATGAGTGAAAAACTTGGTGTACAACAAGGACTATCGTCAGACCCCGGTTCTTAATTGAGTCAAGCTCGATGTGTTGCTTTCTGGTTTTACCCTTATGTACATATGTACCAGATCAACATCAACTTGTTGTATCCAAAAATTGATTAAATTCATTGATAAACCATTTAATATATACATACAAAATATTAGGACTTTTTTCTAATACTTAGTCGTATACCTAAGGCTTTTTCTAGAGTTTTCTAATCCTAACCCCATAAACAACTAAACTTTTCTTTTGATACCAACTATATTATCCTTTACCTATATTTCACATTAATACATGATTTATTATAAAATATTAAACTTAATTAAAATATGAAGATCAATATTTCTATATTTTAATTAGGTAAATTACATAAAAACATAAACTAGGATAAAAATTGAATTTATTTGAAACTTCCATAACATGTTCGCACTTAAAACTGCATGGGATAACCTGGTGACATACATAAGAATGGGGTGAGCTATAAAGCCTTATAATGGAATGAATATTGCATAAAATGAATAAGGTAATACATGTGAGAATATAGTCATATCAATGTGGAATAAATGGAGTGAGAATCATAAATTTGAACAATGAGGCATGATATAACATTATAACATAAAAGAAACATGGGATATTTGCAATCAACATAAAAGACATAATCATTATCATAGGTCAATATTAACTACCAAAACATCATTTTGTAAAAATCAAGGTAAAGAACTTTTCTTTACACTCTTTCCCAAAAAAATGTCTCATGAGACTAAGCATTTCCCAGTTTATTCGAGCTCTATATAATTTCGGGTGCACCGACCACATTCATCTCATTATCAGGTTTTAGTTTTCCAAATAGATTATACATCATTGAATGTTTTTTCCTCACATTTTATTTCAATATCAAGGAGTGTGTGGAACATACATGTAAGTACCAAATAAAAAAATGATATGTGAATAATGTTAAAAACCATTGATATTAATTGGGTATGGGTATTCATTACACATTTTTTGACATGGAATCAAACCGAGAAATTTCGACATCATAACAAGGGATCATAAATGTGCATGGGATAGATTAATAAAAGTTAAATGGGTACTTATTCATTTATATATATCATATGAGAAGTATGTGGAATGTGAAAAAACACATTTCAACATTAGGAATTGAAAATAAAAGGGTATAAATGAAGAAGATTATTGAATAAAGGGGAGAATCAGAGGATCTCTTACTAGAGTGTGTGACACCAAATGCTTCGTAGAAGATTATTGATATCTCATGGAAAATATGGAAGACTATAAATAAGTGAGTGAATAGAAAGAACTTTAACCAAGTATTTTTTGAGTGAATATAAATGGGGTCTTTGGTGGTTTAATATAAGAAATGGGTGGGGATTTCATTATAATTTCTCAAACATAGGTTTTGGACTCTATATAATAAAACAAAAACCACAAACCGTAGAATGATTTTTAACATAGTTTCTTACAGATGGGGTTTGTTTCCATTATTTTATAAGGTCAGGTCAGGAACATAATAATATAATACCCTTGTTTATGTGTATGTGATTCTACTCATAAAGAAATGATTTTATAACCTTAAAATATGTTATTAATTTGGGGGATTCATAATGGATTTATAAAATTAAGAAAATAAACATAAAATAACATTATTTAAAAGTGAAAACATATATTTTTTCATGGATTCCATTTATATAATTTATTACATCATTTTGGATCATTATGTTGTCATAATACACACCACATAGTTTTACTCTATTTAAGTTTCATATTAAAATTCAATTATCTTAGAAAATTATGAAATATTAACACATAGATAATTTTTCTATTTTCATTACAAAAATAATATTCATTTTTTTTAATTAATTTTCTAAATTTTATCATTTAAACTTACAAATTAAACATGGAAATTTATTGATAAATGTTGGGATATTTTCACAATAATAGTATTGAATCCTTAATTAAAATTACATTTCACTTCAATAAAATAATTTGATCATTTATATTTGAAAATAAATTATTTACTAATAATATTTTATGAACATAATATTTATTTAAAAAATTCATTAAATCATTTAACTAATTTCTTAAAAGAATTTTAATATTACCCAAAAATACTATTTTTTTAATTATATGAGAATTAAAAAATTATAAAGTAACAATAATTGGATGAAAATATATTCATTATTTTATAAAGAATAATTTGTATACTCATATCAGTAGGGTCTTGACACAAATCCCTTTAATACACAAGAAAATTCCATAAGAGGAAGGTATCATATTTTGATCCTTTCATGGGTTTTCTCGACAAACATTATTTGGGCCATCATCTCGATGAGCATGATCTTTTACCATTTATGGTTTTGATCTTGCCTATGTTGTGGGATATCATCCTGGGATTGGTAAAGGAAAAATATTAGTGATTATGTCTCTGTCATAATCTCTGATAAATGGGATTTATAGGATATTTTCCTACAGGTTGAGGATATAACCTCCTTTTTCTATGTCAATTGGATTTATTAAAACCATGTATTTATATTAATCATGTGATCATTATTAGACAAATATATTGTCATCAGTAATAGTTCATAATGGTAATTTAATTAAAATATGACATAATAAAACAAAATAAGTGCATGTGTTTTCAATAAAAATATTATGTAGTAATACATTTTATTAAATCACAAGGGGAATTGTATTTATACTAGTTCAGGTCATTTAAACATCAACAAGAATATTGCATGTTAAATTTTAAACCAACATAGAAATGAAATAAGTGGTTATTTGAGAAGATTTTTTATATTGAATAAGTTGAGACTTATTGAGATTTTATTAAGATAATTATTAGGATATTTTATACTATTATTTTATTGAATTAAATGTTAAAATATATAGAAGTTCATTGTAATATAATTTTGTTATTTCAAATATTAATATTTGTAAACCATAAATACTTATCATAGTAGGAGGATATCTTCTTAAAGATTATTTGACCATCTCTAAATAATTTTTTGATCAAATCTCATGATATTTCAATATTTTAAATTATTCAGAAATATATTCATTTTTATTCTATGATAATAAATATATTATTAATATTATTAAAAGATATATGTAGGGAATTATTGAATGGAAGAAAATATAAGACATTGAAAATTTCATCATAATTGAGAAATTAAATAGAAGAAAGTGAATGAGATAAGGAGAAATATGTACCTTATAATATTGTTATGAGATGTACTATATATTTATATTCTTAAATATTAAGGATTTTCTAGAGTTAATGATTATTAGAAGGCCTAATTAAGGACAAGGTGGATGAAGAAAAAGGATTATTACATGTTTTTATTCATACATTGATCATTATAATATTAAGGAGAGATTGATATTCATGTTTTTAGTTAAAAATTTATAGGTTATTGATTTTACAATTGGGGAAGAAGATTTATTATTATGATGTTGCAAAAACCTAGAATACATTATAGATCATTTCAATAGAGAGAGGTTTGGGGGTCATTGTAAGATAGAAGGATCTAGAATAAATAAAAATTCCAGATATTGTATTGTTGTTGAGAAGTAGACTTAATGATAACTATGATATACTAATAATGTGCATTATCTTCTATATTTTAATGAAGAACCTGTGTATAAATCATGACTTGAACATAGAAAAGACGTCATCACCCACATCATGAGAAAACCTTTTAAAAATATCATGTGTTGTGTTATCCATAATTTTTTTATAAGTATTGTGAATGTGTTGATTTATTCATAAGAAATCCAATCATCCTAACAAAAATAGATGTTTGGATAAATAATATGAATCAAATTCATTCGAAATTGACTCAAATTGATCTACCCCTCCCCCCAACACATCTATGTGTGACTATACACGACCACTAATCACATCCCTGATAATGAGAAATATCAAATGGATTATAAAATATGATTCCATAATATTAATTTATTCAAGGATATGAAAAAGATTAAATTTTACGGATTTAAGAATATATATTTTCAAACTATGATATAAAAGTTTTAGTAAATCATTTTCATTTTACAATATGATTCTTAGATTTATAACATCCAGTTTGATGATTCAATTAATGAATTTTATTCCATCTATACCATGCATAATTATTTCCTATAAAATAAATTTAGGGGTAGAGTTAATTTATTTATATAATTTTTTTTATAGAAATACTATGAATATAAAATGACATCCAAAATTTATATCCTATAAACTCATGGATAGGAAAATTCTTCTCAATAAAATATATGAATGACGAAACCTATAAAAAATGAATGAAAATATAAATACATATATATAAGTGGTTCCATGGTTTGAGTGACAATAAATACCTAGGTAAGTTTATAGATATCATTGGAATAGAAAACTCCAAGAAAAAGATTTTAGCAATGTCATATGTAGTGATTCTAACAAAGACTCAATATACCTCAAATGATTTTGATAGAAAAAACATAAATGATATTTTAGATTATTTTCAAATTATATTGATTATTTATCATTTATTTTATAATAAACCAATTATTTGATATGCATTGATTATAAATAGTAGATATTGAAACATCCTCTTACCGATTTTAGGTATCCACCCTTGCATGTTTTCCTATTTATTTGTGTGTTTTTTGGAACTCTTGAAGATGGGGATCATTTTCATAGAAAAATAACCAAATGTTTAGAGATTTATGTCTGTGTTATTTAATGGTGTCTATGTATAAACATGAAATGTATTTGTGGTGTTCTCCCGAGTTTTGGAGAACACCCAAGTTGGTTTGAGATTTTTTGTAATGAATATTATATTTTTCCAGTCTGTAGGAGTAATACATGTCGTGTAATAGTAGTACACAATGTGTAATCTATATAGGTAGTCTTTCTTGAACCATGTACATTGCATTAAAGGATACACGCCCTGTAGGTTTCACATTCCATCTAATGTTAAAAGACTAGGTTCTAATAAAAAGGCTATGGTTTTTTTATGTATTTGAGTCCTAAGGATTAATCTATGCATCAATGGAGTACACACCATGAAAATTTTGTGGGTATGTATCTTAAGGTGCTTCTTGGTAGATATGTTAATTTATTGTTCCACATCCCTCCTATCACTCTAATAAAATCTATTCTCTAATGATTTTTGTATCCTCCAATCTATATGTACTGAGTCATTGGTTTATTGAGCATTGTTGTGGTTGGGTTTTATCCCTCTGAGTGATATATACTTTATTCTTCCTTAATTCCTTTGATCACTATAGTGATTCTGTGTTGTGATGTTGTGTTTTTTGATCTGCAGTAATGCTTCATATTGTTTTCTTCTAGATCCATAGTGTGATATTGTTATTAAGATCATTTCCTTTGATGTTTGTGGTGTGGTGGTTATACTTTATTTATGTATGTATTTCTTCATCTTATATACCAACCTTTTTTCTAAATTGAACCAATTCCCAAATGTGTAGATTTATTCTAGGGTGTCTGTTTTTTTGTTGGAACCTTTCTTATTGGTGGATCAAATTATGGGCATGTGCGACTCAAGATTTAAGGTTGGCGTTTAAGGCCCCATCCTTAAACATTACTTAATCATGAGTTATTACAAGATTACACCTTGAGGATCTTTTCAGGTTTAGAGTTTTAGAGAATTAGATCATAAAACATGCATTACATTCTACTTTTAAACAAAGTGGTTACATAAAAGATAGTATTCATTTTTCCCATCAATGGAAACATATTTTAAATAAAACGTGGATTATTTCTTGATACATCCTTGACACTATCATCATATCATGTACCTTTCCCTTGACTTGTGAATAACATTTCAAAAACATGGGATGAGCATAAAAAGCTCAGTAAGGGATATAAAAATATGGAAAGGAAAAATGGGTACATATATACATAAGAATGAAATCATACTTTACCTATAAAACATAAGCACTTTAACATACCTCATCAAATCAGGAATAAATCATAGAAATCATAAGACATAAATGTAACTTGAGGCATTCATAACATTCTTACGTAGGGAGTAACCCTGTTGGTTACGTTTGGAATAACCATCACAGTATATTTCCTAAATCTCTTATAAGAAACCTCAACGTTTAACCTCTTCTTGTTACCCAATGCATTGGAGAGCTATATCGGGCTCACCCGCCCTTAGTTTATCATTGAACCACCCGTCTTCATAATAATGCCCAAGAACCATAACATAATCGTATCACATAAAATATATATAAAGGAATCATAAAATTTCCACATTTCAATCACAAGATATCAATAAAACACATTGATATAATAAAAACATTATGAAAACCATTTTCAGTACCAAAATAAAAGAAAATTAAAACATGGTATTTATTTTTATTTTAAAAAAACGGTATGGCTTGTAGAGGAAGCCGAAACTCAAATAATGGTCACAGTGGCGGAGAAGTCGTTGTCGCCGCATACGTATGAAAAAAACATTCCCTTTTGCCGTTTAGTAAATGCTTCATATAAAAAATATTCCTTTGGAATAAACATAAAAGTCAAAGGGATTTATACACCGTATAAAAGAAGGATGTGTATAAAACAAAATATGCCTTAATGAAAGGAGATTGAGACGAAGTCCCATACCTCGGGTCCGACTTGACTCGATCATTCTTTAACCTCCTGAATAATAAATTTGAGTTAATTTCTACTTGCTTAAGAACCATTTTCAAGTTCATTATTCCTTTTATATCACTTATTACCATGTCATGAACACTATGTAATTATTTATGTTATTAACGGTTGTTTTAACGCTCATTGGTACATGAGTCAAATAAAAACATTTTATAATTACATGTTGTTCATTTATCCATTATATCCAGAGTTATACTCATGATGTAGATATCATATATATCATATATATCCAGCATATACATGCATTTATAATATTATATAACGTTTAGAGGTAAGAAATGAAATGCACCGTTCATGGAGACGGTAAGCCGTACGTACGCATGAACGCTACTTTCATTTCTATTTCGTATTTTATGAAGTGGAATCATAATGATATAATGGTATATTATAATTCTAGTATAATATCATATATAAAATCATTAATTACATCTTTTATACATCCCACATATGGCATTAACGAATCAAATCACTTTGAGGGGGCGGTAGTCAGCACTTCCTAAAATAAAGATATTGCGTTTACCCATAATGGAAACCGTAAAGGTATGACATAAATGAAAAATACATAAGCTTAAGTAAAACATAAACATATCATATATCATATATAAATATAGTGACATATCCATTTCCACATTTGAAGGTGTTATATGAGTGTTGAACAATCATCGTTTCGTGAGGCAGAAATTCGCCATCCACGGAAAGAGTCTGTTCATTAACCATTAGATGTCGGTGTGTGTAAGTGTTGCTAGAATACTTCTTATAAAAACATCCTAGTATATTGAAGATACTGGAGTTGTTATAAAATAAATGAATAAAAAGAGTTTAGGGAGTTGGAGAAGCAAAATAAAACAAAAGGACACAAGAGAAGACACTACCGTTAAATCGGGTAACTCTTTTTGATTTGTGCTCAAAGGCTTCCTTGGGAAGCCTTCTGACTAAAGTGAGGATTCAAGGAGTAATATAGGGATGTGGAGAGACAAAATGGACTGGGTTTGGTCGAGAAAATGGCTTGGGAAGTGTGGGTAAGGTGGTACAGGTGGGGGCCTTTTATAAGAGGAGAGGAGGGGCACTCTTGGAAAGTAAAGAAATGTTACTTTATTTTAAAATGATTTTAGGATTTAAAAGGTAAAAAATTTATATTATTCAAGGATAAGGTGATAATGGTTAGAAATATACCCATCCAATTGGTCTTTGACAAGTGTAAGTTATAGTTTTAACATTATCATTTCATTTTATTTAAATTCTTTATTAATGAGGTAATCGATGCATCATCATGGTTTCATAAATAATTTATTTTATTTAAGGTCTAAAAATTATAACAAAATACTATGATGTTGAAATATTTTTAGCTTTACAGTGACTATTTATAGTCAAAAATATGACTTGTATAATCCCATGTAATAATTGTTTTAGTAAAATAACTCATGTTTGTGACATTTTTTCTTTAACATTGAATTAAAAGATATTAATGTCATTTTCCTTCCAAAGTGGCTCCGTGGGGTCCCCAAGTTGACCCATGGATTGTCTTGGTCGGCCATAACACATCCAATAGGGGTAGGACATGTGTAAAGATCATCTCATGTTATTAAAACATTATTTTTACCTTAAACTACACTAATTACCTCTAATCGCGGTTAAGAAATTAAAAGTTACTATTTACCCAAAAAAATTATTTAAATCTCACTGAACCACATTTTACTTCTTAATGACAACCATGTATGTCGAATTTTTGAAAATAAAATCACAGAATTGGCAATGTTTCATTTAAACGAAAAATCAGTTTCTTTAACTACCACTTAGTGGTTTCACTATTCATCAAAAATTGAAATTTTCAGAAAAATACCATAACTTCTCCTTATGCTATATTTGATATTATAAATTCAAAAATGATTTATATTTTACAAAATTCAAAACATATAAGTTAAATTAATTAATTTAATAATTAATTCCCGCTGTCTGAGCAAATAACGTGTTTTTATTAAAATAATAAGTAGCAAAAGATTGACACTAGTTTAAGTCCAATTTCAAAGTGAAATTAATTCCAATGACCACCATTGGATTAAATGGTAAAATTATATTCTAATTTAACTTTAAAACCAATTCAATAGATTTTCTAATCATATAAATAAATTATATTAAAAATAGGTTTTGAATTAAAATACATCATTTTTCAATATTCATTAAAAAATGAAATTTTTCGGAAAAATACAAAAAATTTACCCAAAGTAAATTTCAATTCCCCAATAATAAATAATAAGTTCATTTTGAAAAATATATCTTATAAAATTGTCAAAATATAGATTCAAAAATGGTTTTCCATCAAAAGGCAGTAAAACAATCTTTTAAAAATATTAGGTAATTTCATGCTTAAGATTGGATTTATTCTCGTTTTAAGCCTCTAAAACACTATCTAATTCATTAATAGACATAGATAAAAATATCTATTATTCATTACTTACTTGGGATGTTACATCCTTCCCCTCTTTAGAAAACTGTGTCCCCGCAATTCATTTACTTATCGAATAAGTGGGGGTATTTATCACTCATTGCATTTTCAGATTCCCATGATGCCTCTTCAATCATGTGGTTTTCCACAAAACCTTTACCTGATTAATCACATTATTCCGTAACACTTGCTCCTTGTGGTCAAGAATCTGGACCGGTTGTTCCTCATAATATAGGTTCTCTTCTTGTTGAACTACCTCTCGACTCAAATCATGAGATGGATCTGGCATATACTTTCTCAACATCAAAACATGAAAAACATTGTGTACCTGAGATAAACTCGGAGTTAAAGCAACTCCGTATGCAACTGATCCAACTCTCACCAGAATTTCATATGGTCCAATGAAACATGGACTCATCTTTCCTTTCTTACCAAATCGCATCACACTTTTCCATGGTGATACGTTGAGAAAAACATGATCACCTACCTCAAAATAGAGATCCTTCCTCCTGTTGTCCGCATAACTCTTCTGCCTGCTCTGAGCTGTTCTCATGTGTTTCTATATCAGCTGAACTTTTTCTGCCATATCTTCTACCAATTCTGGTCCCATCAGCTTCCTTTCACCCACTTCATCCCAAAAAGCTGGAGTTCGACACCGCTTCCCATATAACGCCTCAAATGGTTCCATCTGTATACTGTAATGAAAACTGTTATTATAAGAAAACTCAACCAAAGAAATATGTTGGTCCCAACATCCCTGATAATACATCGAACAAGCACGTAGAATATCCTCCATGGTCTGAATTGTTTGTTCTGACTTCCCATTTGATTGTGGATGAAAAGTTGTACTAAAATTTAATCCAGTACCCAACGACTTCTGAAGGCCTTTCCAAAAGTTAGAAGTAAACCTGGGATCACAATCAGATACAATGGAGAGGGGAACTCCATGCAACTTTAATATCTCTTTACGATACAATAGATAAAGTTGATCTAGAGATAAGGTATCTCGAATAGGATGTAAATGAGCTGATTTAGTCAAGAGATCAACAATAACCCAGATTTCATTATTACCTCAAGATGTACTTGGTAATCCCACAACAAAGTCCATGGATACATTTTCCAATTTCCACTCCGGCACTGGTAATGGATGAAGCATCCCTTTCGGTAACTACCGCTCTGCTTTAACCTGCTGACAAGTCAAACACTTCATAGTAAAATCAGCAATATCTCTTTTCATTTCATCCCACAAGTAATACTCCCGCAGATCTTTGTACATCTTAGTACTGCCATGATGAACTAAAAATGGAGAATTATGAGCTTCACATAACAAATCTCTCTTAAACTATGAATCACAAGGAACACACAATCTCTTCCAAAATATCAAAACACAATCATTATCAATGATGAATTCAGGCAAATAACCCTTCTGAACCAGCTCCACCTTTTTCTGCAACTCACTGTCTTACTTCTATGCTTGCTTGATTCTATTTGATAGAGAATATTTCACTGATACCTGAACCAAAACAGAAGAACATCCGGCACCAAAAAAATCTATTCCAAATTTCGTCAAATCCTTAATCAAAGGATCACGTTCCAAATGCAATATTGTTAATGAAGCATTACTTTTTCGGCTCAAAGCATCAGCCACTTTATTTGCTTTTCCCAGATGGTAACGAATTGTACAATCATAATCCTTGATTAATTCTATCCATCTCCTTTGTCTCATTTTCAATTCTTTCTAAGTTAATATATACTTTAAACTTTTGTGATTGGTATATATTTCACACTTTACTCCACACAAATGATGCCTCCAAATTTTTAGAGCGAAAACTATAGCATCTAATTCCAAATCACGTGTAGGGTAATTCACCTCATGAGTTTTCAACTGTCGTGAAGCATAAGCAATTACCTAATCATTCTGCATTAGGACACAAACAAGTCCTTTCCATGAAGCATCACTGTAGATAAAAAACTCACCATTCCTGAAAGGAAGTTCCAAAACTAGAGCATTCACCAATCTTCTTTTCAATTCTTGAAAACAATCATCACATTCTTTTGTCCATATAAACTTAAAACCCATCCGAGTTAGCTTAGTCATTGGACTAGATAACCATGAAAAATTTCTAAAAACCCTTTGGTAATAGCCTGCCAAACCAAGGAATCTACGAATCTCAGTTACATTTTTATGTCTTGGCCATTCTTCCACAACCATTGTTTTTGCAAGATCAATAGTTATCCCATCTTTTGAAACAATGTGTCCAAGGAAAGGAATTTGTTGCAAACAAAACTCATACTTGCTGAATTTACCATTCAATTTATTTTCTTTTAAGGTTTTCAAAATAACCCTTAAATGTCATTCATTATCCTATTTAATTTAATAAAACACCAAAATATCATCAATAAACACAAAAAACCTTTTTCACCTGAGTCAACTGAGCCATCACTACAACAAACTGTTTATTTATGATTCTGACCATCTCAGGATACTGATTTGAAAGGTCCTTTCCCTCTGTATGCATTCCCAGAAAATCTGTTCTGTTTCCTCTATGAAAAACTATTCTTAACACAGAAATATCTTTGGCGAAGCAACTTGGTAATCTTCAAATGATATATCATTTCAATTTGACCATAAAAAAATATTTTTGGATAATAATTTAATAGAATTCTAACTCCTAAAGTTATCTAAACTTACCTCTGATACCAACTATAGGGCCCCATCCTTAAACATTACTTAATCTTGAGTTATTACAAGATTACACCTTGAGAATCTTTTCAGGTTTAGAGTTTTATAGATTTAGATCATAAAAAATGCATTACATTTCACATTTAAACAAAGTGGTTACATAAAGGATAGTATTAATTATCCCATCAATGGAAACATATTTAAAATAAATCATGGATTCTTTCTCGACACTTCCCTGACACTATCATCATATCATGTACCTTTCCCTTGACCTGTGAAAAACATTTCAAAAACTTCAGATGAGCATAAAAAGCTCAGTAAGGGATATCGAAATATGGAACGGAAACAAGGGTACATATATACATAAGAATGAAATCATATGTTACCCATAAAACATAAGCACATTAACATACCTCATCAAATCATGAATAAATCATAGAAATCATAAGACATAAAGGTATCTTGAGGCATTCATAACATTCTTACGTAGGGAGTAACCCTCTTGGTTACGTTTGGAATACCCATTACAGTATATTCCCTAAATCTCTTCGGAGAAACCTCAACGTTTAACCCCTTCGCGTTACCCAATGCATTGGCGAGCTATATCGGGCTCACCCGCCCTTAGATTATCACGGAACCACCCGTCTTCATAATAATGCCCAAAAACCATAACATAATCGTATCACATAAAACATACATAAAGGAAACATAACATTTCCACATTTCAATCACAAGATATCAATAAAACACATTGATATAATAAAAACATTATGTAAATAATTTTCAATACCAAAATAAAAGAAAATTAAAACAAGGTATTTATTTTTTCTTTAAAAAAATGGTATGGCTTGTAGAGGAAGCCGAAACTCAAAGAGTGGTCACGGCGGTGGAGAAGTCGTTGTCGCCGCATACATAAGGCAAAAACATTCCCTTTTTTCGTTTAGTAAATGCTTCGTATAAAAAAATTCCTTTTGAATAAATGTAAAAGTCAAAGGGCTTTATACACCATATAAAAGATGGTTGAGTATAAAATAAATATGCCTCAATGAAAGGAGATTGAGACGAAGTCCCATACCACGGGTCCGACTTGACTCGATCGTTCTTTAACCTCCTGAATAATAAACATGAGTTAATTTCTACTTTCTTAAGAACATTTTTCAAGTTCATTATTCCTTTTATATCACTTATTACCATGTCATGAACACTATGTAATTATTTATGTTATTAACGGTCGTTTTAACGATCATTGGTACTTGAGTAAAAAATTAACTCTTTATAATTACAAGTTTTTCATGTATCCATTATATCCAGAGTTATACAAATGATGTAGATATCATATATATCATATATATCCAGTATATACATGAATTTAAAATATTACATAACGTTTAGAGGTAAGAAATGAAATGCACCGTTCATGGAGACGGTAAGCCGTACGTACGCATGAACGCTGCTTTCATTTCTATTTCATATTTTATGAAATGGAATCATAATGATATAATGGTATATTATAATTCCAGTATAATATCATATATAAAATCATTAATTGCATCTTTTATTTTTCCCACATATGGCATTAACGAATCAAATCACTTTGAGGGGGCGGTAGTCCGCACTTTCTAAAATGAAGATATTGTGTTTACCCATAATGGAAACCATAATGGTATGCCATAAATGAAAAATACAGAAGCTTAAGTAAAACATGAACATATTATATATCATATATAAATATAGTGACATCTTAATTTCCACCTTTTAAGGTGTTATATGAGTGTTGAACAATCATCGTTTCGTGAGGCAGAAATTCGCCATCCACGGAAACAGTATGTTCTTTAACCATTAGATGTATGTGTGTGTAAGTGTAGATATAATACTTCCTATAACAACATCCTAGTATATTGAAGATACTGGAGTTGTTACAAAATAAATGAATAAAAAGATTTTAGGGGGTTGGAGAAGCAAAATAAAACAAAAGGACACAAGGGAAGACACTGCCTTTAAATCGGGTAACTCTTTTTGATTTGAGCTCAAAGGCTTCCTTGGGAAGACTTCTACCCAATTTAAGGCTTCAAAGAGTAATAGAAATATGTGTAGAGACAAAATGGATAGAGGTTGGCCGAGACAATGGCTTGAGAAGTGTGGGTATGGTGGTAGAGGTGGGGGCCTTTTATAAGAGGAGAGGAGGGGCACTCTTGGAATGTAAAGAAATGTTACTTATTTTAAGATGAGTTTCGGATTTAAAAGGTACCAAATTGATATAATTATAGGATAAGGTGATAAGGGTTCTAAATACAACCATACAATAAGTCTTTGAGAAGTGTAAGTTATAGTTTTAACATTATCTTTTCATTTTATTTAAATCATTTATTAATGAGGTAATCACTGCATCATTATGGTGTCATAAATAATTTACTATATTTAAGGTCTAAAAATTATAAAAAAATACTATGATGTAGGATATCTTTTTATATTTCCAATGACTATTTATAGTCAAAACTCTGACTTGTATAATCCCATGTAAAAATTGTTTTTGTAAAATAACTCATGTTTGTGACATTTTTACTTTAACATTGAATTAAAAGATATTAATGTCATTTTCCTTCCAAAGTGGCTCCACGGGGTCCCCAAGTTGACCCATGGATTGTATTGGTCGGCCATGACACATACAATAAGGGTAGGACATGTTTCAATCTCATCTCATTTTATTAAAACATTATTTTTACCTTAAACTACACTAATTACTTCTAATCACGATGAAGATCTTAAAAGTTACTTTTCACCAAAAAATTATTTTAATCTCATTGAACCACATTTTAATTCTTAATGAAAACCATGTATGTCGAATTCTTGAAAATAAAATCACAGAAGTGGCAATGTTTCATTTAAACGAAAAATCAGTTTCTTTAACTACCACTTAGTGGTTTCACTATTCATCAAAAATTGAAGTTTTTCAAAAAAATACCAGAACATCACCCTAAGCTATATTTGATATTCTGAATTCAAAAATGATGTCTATTTTTCAAAATTCAAAACATATAAGTTACATTAATGAATTTAATAATTAATTCTCAATGTCTGAGCAAATAACGTGTTTTTATGAAACAATAAGTAGCAAAAGATTGACACTAGTTTAAGTCCAATTTCATAGTGAAATTAATTCCAATTACCACCATTGGATTAAATGGTAAAAATATATTCTAATTTCACTTTAAAACCAATTCAAAAGATAATCTAATCATATAAATAAATTAGATTAAAAAGTGGTTTCGAATTAAAATACAACATTTTTCACTATTCATTAAAAAAATGAACTTTATCGGAAAAATACCAAAAATTTACCCAAAGTAAATTTCAATGTCCCTGTAACACCCCAAGATTCTACAGTACTCTTCTCTTTGAATAATGTGATAGTGTGTGTTGTACGCAACATAGAGTTCTAACACACCATAACCAATCAAACTAGCCGTTATGAATAGTAATACCTACTTTTTGAAATTATATATTTTTTATTTTTTAAAATGGACTTCATTTTTGGATGTAGAATATCGAATTTAGCCTAAGGTAAAATTTTGGTACTTTTCGGATAACTTTCATATTTTGATGAATAGTGAAAATTACTAAATTTTAATTAAAAACAATTTTATTAATCACAATAATTAATATTGATAAATTATTAATTAGAGTGGTTTTAATGTATATTTAGATTATAGTTTTACCATTTAATTCAATTTTTGTCATTGGACATAATTTTACAATTAAACCGGACATAAACAAGTGTCAATCTTTTGATAGTTATTATCTCTTAAAAACACGCTTTTTGTTTTAACAACGGGAATTAATTTTAAATTAATTTCTGCCAATTATGTGTTTTGAATTTGGAAAAATGTATTCCATATTTGGAATCAGGATGTTCAAATTGTGTAAATAGGTAACTTTTATTTTTTAGGCATTTTGAATAATTACTGCGGTAAATATTTTATTTACCACGGTTAAGGGTAAATCCGATAAATAAGGGTTAAAAAATAATATTATAATAATACTAAATTACCCTAAAACGTGTCCTAACCTTATTGGTTGATACATGTTCGACCATAGATGTCGTTGTGTCGATTTTGGGACCCCATGGATCCACTTGTAGGTGATAGGGACACTTTATTTTAATTAAGTTAAAATGAATACAAAAATGACAAAAGCATATATCGTTTAGCAAAACAATTTTTACATAGGGTTATCTATGTTGGAATTTCGACTATAAATATTAATTAGAAAGATAAAAATATTTCCTACATAATTATATTTTATTTATAATTTTTAGAGTTTACAAAAGTGAATTTATGTATGACACAATTATGATGCAGCAATTACCATAATAGTGACAAATTAAAATAATTGATATTATAAATACCCAAATAAATATAATTTGAGACTTTTAATGAATTAAACTAATTTTCTAGGATAATATGATATATTAGAAATGATTAAATTGACTTTTTTCGAAGTAATCAATCTTTTATGAGTTTCAAAAAAATCAACTATTGAATAGTGTAAAAATTGATATAAAAGCGTTTTTAAAATAAATATTATATTATTAATTGGTATTAAATTCTTAAAAATATACGGCTCGTCCAAGAGACTTATATCATGATAGGTGTCTTATTAATGCACCACTTGGGGGTCGATTGGATGTATATGGTATGTTTATTAACCATATAATATAAAAATACAAAGAGACATTGTAAAAGTGAAACTAATTATCTTAGAGTTAATACTTAAAGATATGGTCAATATAAGTACCCAAACCTGTATAAATTCTATTGGTTGAGTGGTTTTAGACCCATCCCCACATTAACCTTTTAATAATAAACTTTGGATCCATTATAAACCGAATATGAATTTATTATAAACTAATATTTCTAGCTTTTCCAAAGGTGCCCCTCACCCCTCTTATAAAAGGGCACACCTCATTCTCATTTCTTCAAACCATCAAAGCCTTTGGGTTCGGAAAAAATCTTCCCAAATACTCTCCCAACTTCCCTAAATACAACCTAGATGCCTTAGTTGGATTAGAAATCCAACCTATGGATCCCTTTTGATCAAATCAAAAGGAAGAACCCGAAGAAGAGGAAATGATTTCACCACCATTTTCCAAGTTCCTTTCTTCTTCCACTTCTTCTTCCTTTGTTGTTACCATTCTAAAATAATAACTCCAGTATAATATATATATTGTGATGTTACTATAAATATGGTATAACCATATTCAGTATTCTATCCACCTTTTG
This sequence comes from Viscum album, assembly GCA_963277665.1. Lineage (NCBI taxonomy): Eukaryota > Viridiplantae > Streptophyta > Magnoliopsida > Santalales > Viscaceae > Viscum > Viscum album. The sequence goes on from OY728147.1 coordinate 1,828,932,035, forward strand.
AATAACATGTCACCATACGTGCGTACGTACGGCTTACCGTCTCCATGTCGTGGTGTAATTGTTATTCAATATATTATTATTTGGATGAGTATAATAATGATGTGTAACTCATGTAAATAATAAATATAACATGTGAATGATTCTGTATATATGATATAACATCCATTTATATATTATTTTAATATCAAAAGAATGATATTTTCGCTCGTGCGTACGTACGGACTACCGTCTCCACGAACACGATGAGATTCATTCTCCATCCTATCCATTCAAGTATAATTATCATTTGATGATTTAAATATAATTTTTAAGGACTTGATATCATTCTCTATATGAATAATATACAACCGATCAAGGACAAACATGTCTTATGTAACAAAACATATAAAATTAAACGAGTAAGTTAACACCAGAAACGACAATAATACTAAGATATTATTAACAAAGCAATGTTAAAAGATCATATATGATATCATATTAATGTATATGATTATTGTATAATTTAATAACAATTATTTCACTATTATACAGGAGGTTAACCTACCCCAACCAAGGAAAAGTACAAGGTAAGGGTTATTTCACAATCTCTTCATTATCCGAGGTTGTTTATACGTAATAATCTACTGGGATCTCTTTATCATCCACATCAATGTTTCTTAAAAATGTATTTCAAAAAAAATTTACTATTTACTAGAATATGAGTTAAATTCATTTATAAATTTTTTTACTTTTATAATTTGTTTATAAATGAATCTTTCTGTCATTTTCAAAACAAGGTCCTTTTTAACCTTTTTGACAGAATTAAGGTAATAATGTTTTTTTAACTTATACGGTGGGTGCGGCTATTTTCCACCGTGATAAAATCTTCAAAGCTTCCCTTACAAGATTATAAGAATATTTTCAAGGAAAATGTATTATTTTATATGGCTCTTAAATGATTTCAAAATAAAAAGAGATATTTCTCTAAAAATAGTTTTGATTTCATCTATGTCAACATCCTTTGTTGGATTTTATGCTTATTTGAAGTTGATTTATCATGATACAAAACATCTATATTGTATTGAAGGTTTTGTGATATGTTTGACTGTGGGTGTGCTATTTTTATACCATTCATAGTTTATGGTGAAAGTATTGACATTTCGTATGCTAGTTTTAATAAGAATGTTTATGTTATGTTTAAACCTTTTCATGTGGGAATGCATTGGACTTAATATGTGACAGGTAGAGCCCGCTATAGCTCCTCGATGCATCGGTAGGTCTCATGAGACAAACTAGTGTCTTGGCACAAGCCCTTGACAAAATCTTATTTGTAGTCTTGGCACGAGGCCTTGTCTATGTGGTTATGGTAGTCTGGAATTATGCATTCCATCATTATGAAAGTGGTTATTGATTTTGAAGTTTGAAAGGAATTTGTTTTAGTTATAAATTGCCTTAAATGTTTATTCTTATTTATGAAAGTTTCTGCTATATTGTTATCCTTACTGGGCATTTGACCTCACCCCTTTTATATGTTTTATTTTTCCCAGGATGTGAAGAAGTAAGTTATGAATGACCTGCAGGGATTTTATAAGGGGTTAATAGTGTGGAATATAGAGAAAATATGTTGTTGTATTAGTTTTTCACATTTTTATGTAATGTAAAACTTTATGAATATATCTACTGTTTCCAAGGCTACTAAACCAATCGGTCTTTCGAGATTTGATCAATCTTGTGATCATGCCAATGTTATGTATAATGCACCGACTCTGGGTAACTGGGTTCGGGTCATTACAGTTGGTATCAGAGGAAGTTTATTACAAACCTGGGAAGCTATATTTAGATAAACTCTGATTAGAGAACGTAGACCTAAGATGAACTTTGAGGGTTAGTATAGAAGAACTTCCTAGAATTTTTGTATTGTAGAGATTTTGTGAGTTTTCCGAGAAATACATTCCTGTCTGGATATGAGAAGGTAGAGGCGGCTCTGGCACATTTGTACCTAGGGGTAAAACCCGAAAACAACGCTTTGAGCTAGACTCGAACGGGAACTGGTGCACGACAACGGGCCTTACTGCACTCTTGGTTACGACACTCCCGAGGGATATGCTTAGGATAACTCTCATTTTCTTTACAAATCATTATGAAGGGTTTATGAGTATATACTTCCTCAAAGAAAACTTTCTTATGATTATGGATTATATCCATAAATAGTTCAATTTATGTTAAGTGTTTTATAAGTATGGGATTATGTATTTTAATTCATAAACTGGTCTAGTTTATGCCATTGTTTAGAAATGGCGCCTAGTGGAAGAAATGGAAACCGTATCAATGCACGCACTCCATTAAGGGATTGCCCTCCTGCTCAAGATAATTATAGTGGAGCTGGTGATGCAACTGGTGCCGATCAGCTAATCACCATACTGGGACAACTTACTCAGGTTATGAATAATAAACTTACCCGTATGGAGCACCCTGATCCACAACATGGAGGATCAATGTTAGATCTCTTCATGAGGAAACAACCACCAACGTTCAATGGGAGTAAAAATCCCTTAGTAGTTGAGCAATGGATAAATTCCCTAGAGAAAATATTTCAGGCTTTGGGGAGCAGTGAAAGGGAAAAAGTTATCATGGCAGTTTACCGCCTCATTGGAGATGCTGATCAATGGTGGTCATTGATTCAAAAAACAAAGGAAGATGATGAAGTATCAAATATGGAATGGATGGAGTTCAAAGATCTTTTTTTTGAAAAATACTTTCCTCGCGACCATCGAGCAGATATGGAAAGGCAATTTCTGAGTCTGAGACAGAAGGAGGATGAGAATGTCGCAAAGTATGAGGCTAACTTTACAAGGTTAGAAAGGTATGCTGGAGATTATATACGTAACCCAAGAAGTAAGATTGATCGTTTCTTTGATGGGTTAAAACCATTTCTTTATCGAGCATTAGTCTCACAATCCTTTTCGTCGTACGAAGACATTGTCTCATGTGCTATCAAGACCGAAAAGGATTTCTCTAAGACTTATTACTTTAAAGCAAAGCAAGAGAAGAAGAGACCTGCTGATCAATCTGGGAATGGAAATAAGGGGAAGAAGGGAAAGGTTGAATATCCATCCTGTGGTAAATGTGGGAAGAAACACCCTAGTACTTGCTTGAAGGGAATGGGAGTCTGTTACAAGTGTGGTGAAAAAGGCCACAAAGCTCATGATTGCAAGGAGAAGAAGGAATCTACCAATGTTTAGTTCTACAATTGCAGGGAGATGGGACATTATGCAAATGAATGTCCAAAACGTCAGGAGAACTTACCTCAGAAAAGGCCAAGGGATCAAGGCCAAACTTATGCTATCACAACTGCTGAGGTAGAAGCTTTGAAAGATGTGGTGGAAGGTAATTTAATGGTTTCATCAAGTTTAGAAAATACATTATTTGATTCTGGATCATCGCATTGTTTCATATCTTCCCAGTTTGCTAAGAAAATTATATATTTCCAATTTTATTTAACAAGGGAGTTGTCAGTTAAAACTCTTAAGGGATGTATCATTGCAACAAAGTTTTGTGAATCAGTCCCTATTAGAGCACATAAATGTTCTTTATGTGCTGATCTCATCGTCATACATATGATTGAGTTTGATATAATCCTCGGTATGGACTGGATTTCGGACTATGATGCGAAGATTTATTGTAAGAATAAAGAGGTTACGATTCTTGATGATAATGATAAGGAACACATTATCTTTAGAGCATAATCGTCACCACCTAATTCTTATTTAGATCCACCCCCAGTAGCTCAACTAAATACAATTATTGCGGAGAAAGAGAATGAAATGACTGTGAGTGAGGAAAGGAATGTTCAAATAGAGGATGTACCTGTTATGAAAGAATTTGAAGATGTATTTCAGGAAGATTTGCCTGGACATCCTCCAGAATGAGAAGTTGAGTTTTCAATTGATTTAATTCCTAGATCAAGGCCTATATCAAAGACTCCTTATAGAATGGCCACTATAGAATTAGTTGAACTAATGAAATAACTAGGGGAATTGAGTAATAAGGGATTTATTCTCCCTAGTGTTTCTCCATGGGGAGCCCCTGTTCTTTTTGTTAAAAAGAAAGAAGGATCTATGAGGTTATGTATCGACTACAGGGAGAACAATGCTATAACAATAAAGAACAAGTATCCCCTACCTCGCATTGATAATTTATTTGACCAACTGCATGGAGCTCAATACTATTCAAAGATTGACCTTCGATCTGGATACCATAAGTTGTGTGTGAAGAAGGAAGACATTCCGAAGACAACATTTCGAACCAGGTATGGGCATTACGAGTTTACTGTAATGCCTTTTGGATTGAATAATGAACCCTCTATATTCATGGATCTGATGAATAGTGTTTTCATGGAGTATCTCGATGAATATGTGGTGGTATTTATTGATGATATCTTGGTATACTCAAAAATCTACGAAGATCATGAAAATCACATGCGCATTATCCTGAAGACTCTGAGAAGACATGAATTATATGGGAAGTCTAGCAAGTGTGAATTCTGGCTTCATGATATTTCTTTTCTTGGCCATATTGTCTCTAATGATGGAATCTATGTTAATCCTTTAAGACCAAGGCGATCCATGAATGGGCAGCACCTATGAGTATAACTGAGGTATGTAGTTTTATTGGTTTGGCAAGTTATTATCGACGATTTGTCCAGAATTTTCCCGATTGGATAACCCATTAACAAATCTCACACGTAAAGGGGTTAAATTTGTTTGGAAAAAAGAGTGTGAAGAATGTTTCGAAGAATTGAAGAGAAGATTATTCAATGCTCCTATATTGACTCTACCATCGGGGAATGATGGGTTCGTTATTTATTGTGATGCATCGAAGAAAGGACGTGGTTGTGTCCTTATGCAGAATGATAGGGTTATTTCCTATGCATCACGACAGTTGAAAATTCATGAACAAAACTATCCTACTCATGATCTCGAGTTAGCAGATGTGATCTTTGCTTTAAAGATATGGAGGAACTACCTCTATGGTGAAAAATGTGTGATTTATACTGATCACAAGAGTTTGAAGTATATTTTCTCACAAAAAGAACTCAACATGAGGCAAAGGAGATGGCTTGAATTACTCAAGGATTATGATTTCATGATACACTACCACCCGGGGAAGGAAAACAAGGTGGCAGATTCTTTGAGAAGAAAAGACCATAGAGTTTTGAACATGATGAGAATTGAAAGGGATCCAATTTTGATGGATCTAGTGAAGATGGACATGGGAATAACCAGGGAAGGTGAAACATCAATGCTTTTTCAAATGGTTTCCAAACCATCTTTACTAGAAAGGATTAAGAGTTATCAGACCGATGATGAAGAATTTCAAAAGAAGATTAAAGCTGTGAATGATGGGGGACTGAGAGAATTTGTGTATGAAGATGGAATTTTGAAATTCGGGAAGAGGCTTTGTGTTCCCAATTTACCTGATCTAAAAAGGGAATAGCTGGATGATGCTCATAGTTCCAATTTCTCTATACACCCTGGGAGAACCAAAATGTATAGATATTTGAAGGAACATTTTTGGTGGGACAACATGAAGAGGGAGATTGCTGATTTTGTGTCAATATGTATGGTTTTTCAACAAGTGAAAGCTGGAAGGCAACAGCCTGGAGGAGTCATGCAACCTCTTCCCATACCGGAGTGGAAATGGGATAATATTACGATGGACTTTGTCATGGGACTACCAAAGACTCCTAGAAGGAACAATGAAATATGGGTTATTGTTGATCATCTTACCAAGTCAGCACATTTTCTTGTTATAAGAGAAGATCTACCACTGGAACGTCTAGCAAGACTATATATTAATGAAGCTGTGAGACTTCATGGAGTACCCCTATCGATTGTTTCGGATCGTGATCCCCGTTTTACTTCACGATTCTGGAAAAGACTTTAGAAATCCCTGGATACTGAACTTCATTTGAGTACTGATTACCACCCTCAGACAGACGGACTATCAGAACGGACTATTCAAACCTTAGAAGACATGTTGAGATCTTGCTCACTTGACATTCAGGGTATGTGGGATCAGTATTTACCTCTGGTAGAATTTTCCTATAACAATAGCTTACATCCGAGTATTCAGATGGAACCATATGAAGCGTTATACAGAAATAGATGTAGCACACCAACCTGTTGGGATGAAGTCGGTGAAAGAAAACTTGTAGGTCCAGAACTGGTGGAGGAAACGATGGAAAAGGTGAAGGTAATCCAAAATCACGTCAAAGAAGCTCAAAGTAGGCAGAAGAGCTATGCCGATAATCGAGGGAAGGATTTGGAATTTCAAGTCGGTGATCATGTTTTCCTGAAGGTATATCCATGGAAGGGAGTCATACGTTTTGGTAAGAAAGGTAAATTGAGTCCCAGGTACATCGGACCTTTCGAAATTCTAGAATGAATTGGGGCTGTAGCTTACCGATTGGCAATGCCGCCAAGTCTCTCCAAAGTTCACGATGTGTTCCACGTATCTCTGTTGAGGAAATACATGCCTGACCCAACGCGTGTACTCACCTATGAGGAATTAGAACTGGAACCCGATCTGTCTTATTGCGAAGAGCCCATCAGGATTCTTGATACAAGAGAACAAGTATTGAGAAACCGGACGACACGTCTGGTAAAAGTTTTGTGGAGAAACAATAAGATGGAAGAGGCAACGTGGGAACCCGAGGAAATTATAATAAAGAACCACCCGATTCTTTTCATGTGATAAGTATTCTAGAAATTTCGAGGACGAAATTATTTGAAGGAGGGGAGAATGTAACACCCCAAGCTTCTACGGTATTCTTCTCTTTGAATAATGTGATAGCGTGTGTTGTACGCAATACAGAGTTCTAACACACCATAACCAATCAAACTAGCCGTTATGAATAGTAATACCTACTTTTTTAAATTATATATATATTTTTTTTAAAATGCACTTCATTTTTGTATTCGGAATATCAAATTTAGCCTAAGGTGAAATTTTGGTACTTTTCAGATAACTTTCATATTTTGATGAATAGTGAAAATTACTAAATTTTAATTAAAAACAATTTTTTTTAATCAAAATAATTAATATGGATAAATTTTGAATTTGAGTGGTTTTAAAGTATATTTATAATATAATTTTACCATTTAATTCAATGTTTGTCATTGTACATAATTTTACAATGAAAACTGACATAAACAAGTGTCAATCTTTTGATAGTTATTATCTTTTAAAAACACGCTTTTTGTTTTTACAACGGGAATTAATTTTAAATTAATTTTTTCCACTTCTGTGTTTTTAATTTGGAAAAATGGATTCCATATTTGGAATCAGGATGTTCAAATTGTGTAAATAGTTAACTTTTATTTTTTAGGAATTTTGAATAATTACTGCGGTAAATATTTTATTTACCATGGTTAAGGGTAAATCCAGTAAACAAGGGTTAAACAAATAATATTATAATAATACTAAATTACCCTAAAACGTGTCCTAACCTTATTGGTTAATACATGTTCGACCATAGGCATCTTTGGGTTGATTTTGGGACCCCATGGATCCACATGTAGGTGATAGGGACACTTTATTTTAATTAAGTTAAAATGAATACAAAAATGACAAAAGCATATATCTTTTAGAAAAACAATTTTTACATAGGGTTATATATGTTGGATTTTCGACTATAAATATTCATTAGAAAGATAAAACGATTTCATACATAACGATATTTTATTTTCAATTTTTAGAGTTTAAAAAAGTTAATTTATGTATGACATAATTATGATGCAGTAATTACCATAATAGTGACAAATTAAAATAATTGATATTATAAATACCCAAATAAATATAATTTGATACTTTTAATGAATTAAACTAATTTTCTAGGATAATATGATATATTAGGATTTATTCAATTGATGTTGTTCGAAGTAATCAATCTGTTATGAGTTTCACAAAAATCAACTATTGAATAGTGTCAAAATTGACAAAAAAGAGTTTTTAAAATAAATATTATATTATTAATTAGTATTAAATTCCTAAAAATATAAGGCTCGGCCAAGAGACTTATATCATGATAGGTGTCTCGTTAATGGACCACTGGGGAGTATCTTGGATGTATATGGTATGTTTATTAACCATATAATATAAAAATACAAAGAGACATTCTAAAAGTGAAACTAATTAACTTAGAGTTAATACTTAATGATAAGGTTAATATAAGTACCCAAACCTGTCTAACATCTATTGGTTGAGTGGTTTTAGACCCATCCCCACCTTAACCTTTGAATAATAAACTTTGGAGCCATTATAAACCGAATATGAATTTATTATAAACTAATATTTCTAGCTTTTCCAAAGGTGCCCCTCACCCCTCTTATAAAAGGGTACACCTCATTCTCATTTCTCCACACCATCAAAGCCTTTCGGTTCAGAGAACATCTGCCCAAATACTCTCCCAACTTCCCTCACTACAACCTAAAGTCCTTAGTGTGATCAGAAAGCCAAACTAAGGAGCCCTTTTGATCAAATAAAAAGGAAGAACCCGAAGAAGAGGTAATGATTTCACCACCCTTTTCCAAGTTCCTTTCTTCTTCCACTTCTTCTTCCTTTGTTGTTACCATTCTAGAATAATAACTCCAGTATAATATATATATATATTGTGATGTTATTATAAATATGGTACAACCATATTCATTATTCTATCCACCCTTTGAATAACATGTCACCATTCGTGTGTACGTACGGCTTACCGTCTCCACGTCGTGGTGTAATTGTTATTCAATATATTATTATTTGGATGTGTATAATAATGTTGTGTAACTCATGTAAATAATTAATATAACATGTTAATGAGTCTGTATATATGATATACCATTCAATTATATGTTATTTTAATATCAAAAGAATGATATTGTCGCTCGTGCGTACGTACGGACTACCGTCTCCACGAACACGATGAGATTCATTCTCCATCGTATCCATTCAAGTATAATTATCATTTGATGATTTAAAAATAATGTTTAACGACTTGATATCATTCTGTATATGAATAATATACAACTTATCCATGACAAACATGGCCTATGTAACAAAACATATAAAAGAAAACGAGTAAGTTAACACCAGAAACGACAATAATACTAAGATATTATTAACAAAGCAATGTTAAAAGATCATATATGATATCATATGAATGTATATGATTATTTTATAATTTAATAAAAATTATTTCACTATTATAAAGGAGGTTAACCTACCCCAACCAAGGAAAAGTACAAGGTAAGGGTTATTTTACAATCTCTTCATTATCCGAGGTTGTTTATATGTAATAATCTACTGGGATCTATTTATCATCCACATCCATGTTTCTTAAAAATTTATTTCAAAACATTTTTACTATTTACTAGAATATGAGTTAAATTCATTAATACCCTTTTTAATTTTATAAGTGGTTTATAAAGGAATCTTTCTGTCATTTTCAAAACAAGGTCCTTTTTAACCTTTTCGACAGAATTAAGGTAATAATGTTTTTTTAACTTATACGGCAGGTGTGGCTATTTTCCACCGTGATAAAATCTTCAAAGCTTCCCTTACAATCTTATAAGAATATTTTCAAAGAAAATGATTTATTTTATATGGATCTTAAATGGTTTCAAAATAAAAAGAGATATTTATCTAAAAAGAGTTTTGATTTCATCTATGTCAACATCCTTTGTTGGATTTTACGCTTATTTGAAGTTGATTTATCATGATACAAGACTTCTATATTGTATTGAAGGTTTTGTGATATGTTTGACTGTGGATGTGCTATTTTTATACCATTCATAGTTTATGGTGAATGTATTGAAATTTCGTATGCTAGTTTTAATACGAATGTTTATGTTATGTTTAAACCTTTTCATATGGGAATGCATTGGACTTAATATGTGACGGGTGGAGCCCGCTATAGATCCTTGATGCATCGGTAGGTCTCATGAGACAAACTAGTGTCTTGGCACATGTCCTTGAAAAAATCTTATTGGTAGTCTTGGCACGAGGCCTTGGCTATGTGGTTATAATAGTCTGGCATTATGCATTCCATCATTATGAAAGTGGTTATTGATATTGCATGTGATTATTCGATTAGTAGAATATCCATGTGAATAAATAAATAGCATTATTTCATTTTATTTATTCCATACTATGTTGAAAGTTCACGTTTGAAAGGCTTTTGTTTTAGTTATACATTGCCTTAAATGTTTATTCTTATTTATGAAAGTTTCCGTTATATTGTTATCTTTACTGGGCATTTGAGCTCACCCCTTTTATATGTTTTATTTTTCCCAGGATGTGAAGAAGTAAGTTATGAATGACCTACAGGGATTTTATGAGAGGTTAATAGTGTGGACTGTGGAGACAATATGTTGTTGTAGTAGTTTTTCACTTTATAATGTAATGTAAAACAATATGAATATATCTAGTGTTTCCAAGGCTACTAAACCAATCGGTCTTTCGAGATTTGATCTTTCTTGTGATCATGCCAATGTTATGTATAATGCACCGACTCTGGGTAACTGGGGTCGGGGCATTACAGTCCCAATCATAAATAATAAGTTTATTTTGACAAATATAGATTATAAAATTGTCAAAATATAGATTTAAAAATGCTTTGCCATCAAAAGGCTATAAAACAATCTGTTACAAATATTAGTTTATTCCATGCGAAAGATTGGATTTATTCTCATTTTAAGTCTCTAAAACACTATTTAATTCATTAATAGACATAGATAAAAATATCTATTATTTATTACTTACTTGGGATGTTACAAGGCGATTCTATCTCAAGCCTATTTTTGTAAACTAAATTACTCTAGTTTGTTTATAATTTATTTCCCGAAATGAAATATATCAATTTACTAAATGATTTGTGTGTGTGTGAAAAATGAGTTTTTATAAAAGATATTTTCCCATATTTTTGGTAAATAGAAAAGGGACATCATATAATTCGTAAATTGTTTATGAAATTCAGTTCAAATCATGAATTCATGAAAATAGTTTAATGATTTTTTTTGTAAAATATAGAAAATATGAAACTTGGGTACATAGGTGTTAGGTATATTAATAGATCTTTTCCACCGCCAGGGGGTTTTCTCATGTGGATTTTTCTACTCTGTAGGCATTTTGTTCTAGGGTCTTAGTAGACTTGTTTGGGGGTTCACATGATGGGGTGTTCCTCTAAAATCTAACTTTAATGCGCAGGTCTAATGGGTTAATACATATGAGATTTTATATGTTAGTTATGTTTTTCCTAGTTATCCTAGCCTTTTATAATCATTGGTGTGTCTTTACATGTGTTTCTTAGCTGATTCAGGCTAGATAGTTTATACTATTTGGATTTTTCTTCATTGGATTTGATATAATATGTGATAATTGCTTTTATTCACTTTGATATAAATGTTTTCATATATGTATATGAAATTATTTTCAATGTATTTAAATATTTTATTTGTAAATATGGAAATATTGGGAATTAAATTTTTCTTCCAAGCTTTTGATATAAAAAATATTAAAATGTATCATGCCTTCTTCTAATTGAAAATTTTATCCTAATTAGATTATTATTCAAGGACATGATATGGAACACCTACGCAATACCCTACTGAGCCTGTTAGCTCACAACCGACATACCCCCATGGTGGTGTCTAGAAATAATTATATATTTTGATGTAGGTTAAGGAAGGGCATCACAGTAAGGTGGTGAGGTCTTCTATCAGCTGGTTTGGGTAGCATGACTTTTAGAAGGTGCATGAATTCCATTTTTATCATATGGAGGTTGTTGGTGTAGTATTTTATCACTGTTGTCTATTGTTGTTGGAATTTTCTCTTGGAGAATGATTTTACACATTATTGATTGTATCACTTTCATGCCTCTCTTTCTATTATGACATATATATATATCCTTGTTTTCTTTTAATATTTCAATATATTAATGTGTATATATGTCATTTTGTCTTTTCAAGTTGGTAAAAACATTTCCCTATGTTGTTGAAGCTCAAGTGCTAGTTTCCAACCCATGGTGATTAAGAATGCACATCGGCTAAGTGGAATATTAGGTCAGGTTCCAATATTGAGAAGGTATATAGGTAGTTTTGTTATAGTTTTGTATAAAAGGTGGTCTATCCTCAAGAGATATTCTCATGGGATGTTTGACATACCAGATATAGGATTATCAGAATAGGGGAGGTAGGATGCGGTGGGTGTCTAGCTAGCACAAACCATTATGTTACTCAAGTTACCAAGGGATGTTGGGATGTGTCTCTTGATTTGAGTTTTTATATAACTACTAATTTATTTCCTATGGGTTTTCTTATTCAAGATGATATTATTCAGTTGTATGATCATTTCCAATGATTTAGTGTGTGACAATATACCTCTAAGGCATGTTTTGTGAGTTTTTAGGACGATACAACTTGGGATCCTCAAGGGAATTCAACAATGTAATAGAATTTTATCAAGGATATAAAGAAGGAAATTTTTTTCATTGATTATGATGTGCAACAATCATATAACATTGTTTTTTAGGTACAAATCCGAGCTATTAGAGAAAAGGATCGATCATGGGAGTTCTTACACGAGAATACACCATCCATTAAAGGAATAAAATGAACCTCAAGAGGCGGAGGACTGTCTTGAAAATATTGATTAGATAACTAACTTCCTAGATACACCTGAGTGTATTAATATGAGGTGAACATCATTTAGACTTTAGATCCCTATAAATAATTGGTTGGATTCCTTAGTATAAGAAAACAGAGACATGGGATTTGATTAAAAGGTTTTTAGGACTCCCTTATTATGTCATTGATTCCCATAGTTGATGATGATAAAGAATTATCGATATCTATTCTCATAGTAGTAGGGAAAATATTCAGTTCCCGTGTATACTAATATGTTTGTTGAGTAAGTTCATTTTTTCACCAAGTGTTGTCAATAATGGCCAGGTGAAGGCACAAAAATACCTATAGGATTTGCAACGGAATGTTAGATCGTAAGCGTTGATGCTCAATAATTTGACCTATGTAGAGAGACTATGTTGGTCTGTGATTGCAGGTATGAGAATTAAATGAAAGGTTGGACACACCCAAGGTTCATTTCCTTTACCCGCAAAGATGTGTAACAGTTTTGGATGTTTGTTTCATCTGTAATGGTTTTTCGAGGCTATATATATAATTCTATATAGACAGGGATCATTAAATCCAAATTATACTACAGGATTGTTACATACATCCAGGGATATATGGATCTATACACATGCCTCTAGAGTGAATCATCATCACATAGTATAAAATATTTCTATGGAAGAGTATGTGGGTCTAGTAACAGTGAGAGGTACCATCATTATTATATCATCAGTGCTGATTTCATTATTTGATAGTGGTTCATCCCACTTGTTTATATCCATCCTTTTTTTATATTCCTGACCATGCAATGTATCTCATTTACTTTATAATGGAGTTAGTAAAACCTCTTAGAAAAAGAGGAAAGATCGAGGGTTTTTATTAACTTCTTGGGATCTATCAATAGCTCATGCCTAGTTAGTATATGATGTCCGTATTCTTCATTTAGATCTATTTTATGTCACCATCTATACTGATGCTCTTAATTATTATCATGTTTTGGTTGATTGTTATCACTAGTGTGTCTCATTTATTGTTTCCAATGGGAGCACATGTGTGTTTCAAGGATAGTGGGATCTGTGGTCTAGTCACATAAGTACTTCCCACGCAGAGCGCTCGAGTTTTTTTCCTACTATTTTAGTTGATCAAAATGATGTCTCTCTTATTGTCGATCTTCCCATTATTTTTTTTGGATTTTCCTAACTATTTTCCATATGATTTTTCCAATCTCTCTCATGAGGGGGAGGTGGAGTTCATGATTCACTTTATAATGGGTACGTAGCTGATTTTATTACCTACCTATCATGTAGAACCCATGTAGATGAAAGAGAAAAATATTAATTTGGATAATCTAGTGGGGATAGTTTTTCTTCACCGTAGTATTTTTCCTTGGTTTTTCTTATTTCACTTTTCCAAGATGGTAGACAGTTCACTCCAATTATGGGTACTCTATAGGAGGGTGAACTAGATAATGGTTATGAATAAGCATCCTTAGCCTCATGTGGATGATTTGGTTGATAAATGAAATGTCTATTTTTTTTAATATTTTCTATTGTTTAGGTTATCATCAAATCATAGTTCTGGAGTGTGATGTAACGAATAAATATTTTAGGGAATGGTATGACCATTTTGGATATATTGTGATAAATTCTTGTTTGAATAATACTACTTCATTTTTATACGGATATGATGAATTTTATATCACATAAATATCTCAACACTTTTCTAGTACTGTGCATGCTCATTATTTTTCCTAATTCAAGATATGTGGGTGAACACAAGAACCATCTGAGTTTGGTTTTGGAAATCCTGAGGAGTCTCTATTTTTATAGAATTTGTTTGAAATGATATTTTTAGATTTAATAAGTGAATTTCATAGGTAATTTTATTTCTAAATCTGGATTATTAGTTGATCCTAATAATTTGTTTTCTTCATGGGAAGAACCACAAAATGTATCCGAGATTCGAAGCTTCCTTGGTCTTTTCTAAATATAATCGGCTATTCTTCACAGATTTACTAAATATGGAATCAACTTTGAATAATCTTAAATGTAAGTGGGATAAATTTATATGGAGTTTAAATTATCATCCTTTTTTCAATTAGTTGAAATTAAATCCAATATAGGATTTTATTTTAATTTTTCCTCAGATGAAAAAGGGTTATATATTTTTTTGTGATGCTTCCGGTGCTAGTTTTGGTTGGGTGATTATGCTGAATGATCATGTGATAGCTTTCATCTCTATTAAAATTCGACCACAAGAGAAAAATAACCCCACTCCTGCTTTTGTTATTTTCATAGTTATGTATGTGTTTAACTTTTGGTCAAATTATCTTTTTGTGGAAAGGTTCATAGACTTTACTATAACGACTCGAATTTTGGCCCTACTAGACATTTTAATTTTCCTATAAATAATCCAGAGCTAGGGATGAAGATGGCATGCGATTCCAAGGCCTGGTGTCCCCAGAATTAATTTTATAAAATTATTAAGTATTTTTATACTAAGCATGAGGTGAGAACAAGTAATCTCTTAAAAGGTAGCTTGAATAGGATGTCTGAGGGTACAATTGCATTCTATGCGTGATGTTTACCTTAGGTGGGGTGTAAAAGTTAGGGACGCGGGCCTGTTGTGACAGAATTCACCAATTGGAAAAATTGACTTTTTGAAATAATGACTTCGTGATATTTATCACTTGAGGTCTTTTCAAATAACTATCAAATTAAGTCTCATAATGGAAATCTCAGACCTCCGTTGAGTTTGAAAAGTGTTTTTTTCTTATGAGTGTTATAAAATATGCGGGTGTGGAGGTTTTGGAATCTACGACCATTAGTGGAGTTTCAGTGAGTTTATATAAGTTCAATTAACTGTTGGAATTAAGGGAAAGCCATATTTTCCCTTCTATCTATCTCTCTCACACAAACAACCGTTCTTTGGCATTCTTTACCATTCTACTCCTGATTGAGGAGAGAAATCCGACATATCGAAGTGGGATCGCAGCAGGCGCGTCGCCAACAACAAATTGCCAGATCAATGTACGATTTTTTGTTCATTTTTGCTCTTTCATTGATTTCATGAGTTCTAAACATCCCCATAATTTATATTCTTTAATTTCAAAATAAGGACGATGGCTAAAAGAACATGACCATAGTCCGAGCCCCGTTATAAATACCATGTTCGACATGTTCTATGTCATTCTTCGTCTGAACTTTTCTGATGCGCCAATTGATCGTCAGATCATTGATAATAGGTAGGCATTGCAAGGGTTGTGTTGCAGGAAGCACAAAGATTTCTCTCAATCTGAAATCGGGAATTATTTCGAGTTAGGGTGGTCTTCTGGAAGATCCACCAGATCACCACTTGCAAGAGTGGCTGGCGGCTGCGTGCATCGGCCACGGTACATCGCAGGACAGATCGTATTCGGAGTTGCGGTGTCAGCAGGACCCAAAAACAGAGTGTGGGTGTGCGATGACTATCAGACAAGCAGAGTTTGGGGGTGTAGGAGTCAGACGGGGCGGTCGGGAGTGTGGTGCCCAAGCGAAGAGCAGGATGGGGCTTTGGTGTGGCCCAACAGGCATGGGCGGACACGCCGAAGTGTAGCTGGCCATCCGGAAGCAGAGCAAGGAGCTGAGGAGGCTGCAGTGCAGGTGGCTGGTGTCACAGAGGTGCGCTATGCATGTGGGAGCAATGTCTTCAGCCTGTCGCAGTCTGGGGGAAGCTCCAAGCCCAGCGCCTCGGGGGTATCTGTGGACCAGGACCCGCACCCCGTCGGTCCTGTCAGTGCCGTGTGCAGACAGAGACCGGTCGCGCGTCTGGTCTGAGTGGTTGAACTGGACCCTCAGGTCCGGTGGTGTTGGAATGGGCCACAGCCAACGGGATGTGGTGAGCTGGGATGGACCTGCGGCTGTGCCGCGGGCCGGCGGTCCGGACCGGGTCAGCCGAGATGGACCGGCCTAGCTGGGCCGCTTATGTTCAAAGGGGCGTATCTTCTATATGGCGCACCAATTTGATGCGTAGTCAGTGGCCATGGGTTCGTCATTGCAAGACATACTTTTTGAAGTTGGTTTCAGGGTTTTTGTGTTCTTTGTTGGAAGGTGGGAGACCCGAGGAACATTAATTTAATAATATTAAATTATTATTAAATCATGCAATGGATGTACCTCACGAATCGGACTTCCGATTGACATGACATCAGAGACAGCATGACCCTAGTACTCATGTAGACTTTTTCAGATTATCTTTTGAGTGTTCGATCTAAATACATGGGGTGGGCCCCGCAAATCCTGGTTAGCACATTTTACGGTAAAATGTCTCGTTTTCACACGACATCCATTCGGAGTGTTTGAGCACTCATTTCTGTGTGTTTTTTTGAGTGAATTGTAATGGTGAAATCTGCCCACCTAAATTTGGGATCGAGGCATGGGCCCCATGAGGAGGCTTCCTGGCGTATGTTGCGTTTTAATGACTTATTCTTCATAAGTATATTCGGGGAAAATTAATATCCCATAATACATGTTTTTTCGTGTAGTTTGCGATGGTGGCCCCGGTATAGGCCTAGGAGGAGAGTAATGTGGAGATCATGCGGGTCACTCGGGTTGGCAACATTTGTACCAGTAGTGGTAGAGTGTACTCCCTTGGTTCGTTCATTTGATGGTTCATGTGGAATTACTACCTTATTATAGGATTTTGATCCCCTCGATAGGATGTTTTCTGATAGAGTTGCGGCATCCCTCCGATGTGTTCGGAGTGGAATCATCTAGCTTCGCTTCTCTAGATCGGGTTCTTCGTATCGTTGTGACCACTTATCCATGGGCAGTGATCCCCTATCTATCAGGTTAACCCCATAGGGTTTGAGGTGACATTGGGAATATGATCCCTTACGCAGTGGGACATTCAGTAGGGTTGTAGAATCATTAGTTAAATAACCCCCTACTCAGCGCGTGATTTCAGTAGGGTTAGTGCATCATTGGGTCGATCCCCTACATCACGAGTTATACCAGATGGGGTTTCTAGCATCGTCATGTCCATCTTCGCACAGGCAATGATCCTCTATCTGAGTGATGTGGTCTGTGGAGAACCAGACCGGGTTGTGGTATCCTCCAACAGTTCCTGTGAGTGATCCCCTATATGTGAGATCTATGAGTTATCAGAGTGGATCAATGAAAGCATGGTGGGCCCATAACCCACTGACCTGAGGATCTCAGTGATGATATCTAATGAGCATATACATCTCAGACGGGTGCCATCTGGGATGACAGAGCTCGGGAATTTTGTTCTCCATGTTATGTACCTGTCACAGTTTATGAGGTCGAAACCTCATGAGGCTTGGTGCGTGAAATGAGTAGATCTGGTTGTTAATGATATATGTATGGGCATATACCTTAGTGGATGTTCATGGTGTATGTATGGGAATACACCTGAGTTGAGTTGACTAGTTGTATTAGCTGAGGATGGTCTCCAGATGGAGTTCTTCTCTTGTTTGGGTTCTGTTTTTCTGGGATGAACTGACTGTTGCCATTCAGTTTCACTATTTTATTTTAGGGTTTGGGGGTTCCTAATGACTATTTTATATACTCACCCTTGTATGGGATTTTACTACACATGTTTATGTCTTGTGAAGACCACTAACCTTTCTATGGTGTTCCAGTAGGACCCGGAGCTGGCAGAGCTTAGTGGGAAAGACTGATTTGGGTGTTTATAAGAGTCGTACTGAGGAGCTTATTGCCGGGTATATTTGGAAGTGTTTTCCCTCCTTCTGAGCAGGTTGTATGCTTTTGTAATATTTCATTGGGGGCCCTATATTTCCCTTTTGTACATCTGTTGCACTCTGGATTGGGATAGATGTATGCATGCTTTTCCTTTTCAGTTTATATATATATACAGTTGCATTTAGGTGTATACAGGTGCATGTGTACAGGTACCTTAATCTAATTCCTCTCATATGTGTGATAGCCTACTCAGGGCTAGTCGCCAGTCCCTCACCTACTGGAGGCGGGCTTGGGGTGTTACGGTTCAAGCCTCGTTGGGTCAGGTTGTGACATTTACAAACCATAAAAGTATGAGTTATATATTTTCATAGAATCAATTGAATCATAGACCAAGTTAGTTCATGGAACACCTTTATTTATTTTAAATAGATATCACATACACCCTAGGTATTGGGAATTTCATTTAAGACACACTTAGTAAGAAATTTTCATCACAAGTCATTTAGGAATAGAATTAATAGAGGAACTAAATGGTGATTTAGACTATGTAGCATCTGGATACTAAGAATGATGATTCATGTATGGTTCTATACAGTGATAAGTTATCATCATCTCTCATTTCTACAATTCATTAGATTTAATAGTAGTATTTTTCATTCAAATGAATTCAAGAAACCCTATATGGTGGGGAGCCAATTTTTTGGTGGGTTTAACTCTTCAGATTTTATTTCATTTTTGGGGATTGGTTTGTCATCCCAGTCTCTAGGAGGGGATAGGTTTTTTTTTATTTTCAAAGTTATTCATGATCTATTAATTTGGGAACTATGAAGATATATTTTGACATGATACAATGATTCTAGTGGCCGGGTATGAAGTATGGCCTTGTTGGTTATGTGTCTCATCCATACACTTTACAATAGATAATGAGAAAGCATATAAAACATTTTGGTTTTCTCTATCCTATTTTTGTGATAGTTCATAAATGGGATGAAGTATCCAAGTAATTTTTAGTTGGATTACAATGGGCTCCCTAAGACAGGGATTCTATCTCGGTGGTAACTGATCTGTTGAAAATGTTTTTTCATTTTGTTCTGATCAATGACACTGCCTAAGTTGATGATCTACAAAAGTAGAATGTGTACCAAATTATTAGGTCACATGGTGTTTTTTATAAAATTTTACATGACAAGAATCCAAGAATTAATTATATATTATGAAGAATTATCCAAGAGGTGATGGGGACTCAGGTCAGATTAGGTACAATTTATCACACACAGACAGACAATTAGAAGAAGCATGCAATTTTGGTTTTGGAGGATATTCTTCCTGCTTATTTCATGAACTTTTGTGGATCTTGTGAAAACCAAATAGAAAATTTTATCACATCTTTTTTGTGTAGATTTGTGTGAATCTTCTTTGGTGGGATCAAGTTTGCTTTAGGAAATTGTTTCAAGGATTAAGGATACACATTGATAGATGGTTATAGATCAGAGTTTACAAAAATGTTATATAGAACAACAACATCTCACTCTAGATTTTTTCATAGTTGAAAAGGGTTTATTGAATATTTCTATTTGGTTGGGTCACCATCGGCTAACAAAATATAGAAATATTTCTTTGAGATGTGTTGGACCATTTGAGGTCAATGAGTAGCTTGGGAGGGTTTCTTATCACTTTTCATTACTGGTTTAGTAGACTTTCATTCATGATGTTTTCCACATATTAAAGCCCAAGAAATAAAGTCCTAACCCTCTCACATTCTATGATAATAAAATATTGATTTAATTCTAGGTGTTTCTGTTGTGGAGTAACCAGTTGAGATTTTTTAATCTCAAGTGAATATATTTCTTGAAAAGTGGATTCTTTGGGACAAGATATTATGGTGGCATGGATCATATTCTCATGAGACTTAGTAATTTGATTTGTAGAAAAGGGATTAGTGGCATCATATCTTTACTAGACTACATTCTTCTAAATGACTTCTGGGAGATGGAAAGTATCATGGGGGAGTTTTTAACATCCCATTACCTGATCTTGGGTATTTCCTACCCTTTACTAGTTTTACACTTTTATAATGTGTGACTTGGGAATCCCAAGGATAGATAATAGTAGTTTAACTAAATTATATAAATTTTGGTAATCTATGTTTTTCATAAATTAATGGATTTTCGGTATAAATGTGTAATGTCTTTGAGGGGTTCTCCTAGAATTTGGCAAACACCTGAGTTGGTTTTAGATTTTTTTAACGAATATTTTATTTTTGTAGTAAAAAAGTGAAATACACACTATGTAATAGGATTAAATGATATATAGATTCTATAGGTATGATATCATAGTCTTTGTACACTGAATGGATGTTAACATGCCATGTAAGGGTTACACACCTTGTAATGTTAAAAGACCAATTTTCACTAAAACGATGATAATTGTTTCTTTTTATCTAGGTCCCTATGATTACATGATGCATAAAATAGATTATATTCCTTTTAAATATCATAGGTGAGATTTTAGGATGCTGTTAAACTGATATGTTTATTCATTATTCTTAAGACCTATAATATCATTACTATGGGCGCTTCTGTGTTGATTTTGGAAGTTTTTATTTAATCAAGACTGATTCATTTACAAATTGATCGCTATTATGGGTGGTTTCCATCTCTCCAGCTAAGTTATCCTTTCTATTTATTCATATACTTCCATCAGTGTAGTGTCTCTACATTTTATTGTTTGTTTTGTTGATCTGTAATAATGTTTCGACTTGTTTACATCTACAGTTGTGGTGTGATCTTCTTTCAAGGGTCTATTCCATTGTTCTTTGTGGTGAGGTGTGTGTGCATTCACGAGGTATGTGTCGTTTCATATTTTACAGTGGATATTTTGCTAAATTTAGTCAATTATCATATGTTTACATTGATTCGAGGGACTCAATTGTTGTTTTAAAGTCCTCTCTTGCCGGTGGACCCAATTGTAAGGTGTGAGACCAAAGTCTTGATATAGGGGCTTCTATCTCTATTCAATATTGGTGAACTAAATTATGTTGGTTATTTTATAAACAAATTTACAAAACTAAATGGCTTGATTTAATGACACTATTTTTGTTTGTGGAGATGATTTTTTATAAATGATGGACTCCACATTTTTTGGTAAATATAAAAGGGTTTTCAAATCATTGTGAAATGGTTTGTGAAATGGTAATCAAAGCATGATTTGAAAAAAATTGGGCGAAATGATTTTGAAAATATAACACATGGGACGATTTGGGTACATAGGTTGATGGAATAGTAAAAGGACTCATCCACATTCTCAGGCTTTTCACATGGGTATTTCATCTACTCCCTATAACTATTGTGTAGGGTAATTGTAATAAATATTGGGGGTTTACATTTTCAGGGTTTTTCTATACTCTATAGACATTATTAAAATTTCTACTGGATTTATGTATAAATTAGTGTCTATGCTATGTACAAATTTCTATGATGTCTAAGCCTAGTGTGATGATTGGTGTGTTATTACATATTCTTCTTGGATAATTTGGGTCATTTAGTTTCTAATGTATTGATTATACTATCATGTATTTGATATGAACGGGGATAACTATATTGGGTTTATTTGGTATATCTATTTTGATATATGGATATGATATTCTATGAAACTGATTTACCTATTTTATTTTAAAATTTGTAAAAAGTGGAAATTAAATTGTTCTCCCAATATTTTGAAATAAGAAATATTATTTTTGGTCATTAATTTCTTCCTTAAAATTTGAGAATTAATTTATTATTGTTCAGATATATGATATAGAATGCTTGGATGAGACCCAACTGATTCTATTATCTCACAACGTATATACCACTTCGGCATTTTATAGGCCTTGTTATGTCATTTGGTGTAGGGATATACACAACATCACTAAGGGGAAGAGATATTTTTTGTCAACTGGGTTGGGTATATAGAAGGAGACATGGTGAGAATTTCCCATGATATCTTATGGATATAAATGGTTTAAATTTTTATCTTTGTTATCCTTTGTTGTTGGTATTGGAGCCTAGAGGTATTATTTATACCTTTATGGTTGTATCACTTCTATTTTTCTCTATAGATTTTGAAATATGTATATTTCAATGTTTTCTTGTACAGATTCACTATATTTATTTGAATATTTTACATTTTCTCATTAGGTTGGGTGAAATCTTTCCCCCCTTCAGTTATTGGTGCTCGTGTGCTAGTCATCAATCCATGGAGATCAATAATTACTTTTAGATATGTGGTGGATCATGTTGGGTTCCAGTATTTAGAGGGAGTTTGGGCTGGGTCATTACAAATACTAATCCATTAATCGTGTATATCCCTCTATTTCAACGATTACCATAATTATGTATTTGATTATAACCGTGTATTAGTTCTTTGTCTGACTGACTAAAAATTAAAATTTTTATTTTCCTAACATTTTTGAGGAGAAAGTGAGAAACCAACAAAAACTTTGAGGAAAAGTGGTGAACCAAACATGAATTCACGACATACAACATTCAAACACCATTGATCAAAATAAAACGGTCAAACAAAAAACTCATTCAACTTAAAAAATCAACCACTCCATCATTCATACTGGAAACCATCACAGCAGGAGCCAGAATCACCCAAGATAAGGGCAAGGAACCATGAACCAGAAAACAGAAAGCACGAATCTCAGAGAAGCATGAATAAACCTCAGAACCAGCCTCCTTGAACTCCACCTATGCGACCATCGACACCAGCCCAAATCCATGAACCCCCCCAACAAACTCTAGTCAAAGGTAACTCAAACCATCCAATGATGTGATATGGACTCCCAAAAATACTCTGGTAAGAACACATCCATAGAAGGCCAAAGAAGATTCTATATAGAGAAAGACCATGTTGTCCCAACACCGTATCCTGCATCACTGAGAACCATAGCCCAACCTCGCATGTCAACGTCACCACAAAATCAATCCAACAGATTCACCAACAAAAGATTAGCACCATCAACAGAATAACTTCCTTCCATCCAGATCAGATAACAACATATATGATGAAAAACAGATGCTGCTAATACTAAAGATCAGGAAGAACACCACAAATAACAAATGAAGCAGGAAACTGTCACACAGGTTCTAAGAGGATTCCTACTACCTAGATTCGGCCACCTCCATCCTGTTCTAAGTCGAAAATCACAACAAGAGACCAACCACATGCACCGAAAGCAAGGCAGAGAACTCAGGTTGATGGATCTAAAACCTAGGTCTCAGACCATCGCCGTACCACCAAGGAAAATCCTATACATTGAGAATTATGGGATATTTGATGAAATTTTTAATTTCAATGTAAATGTATTGTGTTTTTTAATAAAGGGGATCACTATTTAATATTCATTAATGTTAATTATTTATCATAAATGATATTGAAATAATATATATTCCATTAATGTTTCTCTTTCTATCTTGCCTAAACAATGATAATCATGGATTATTATAGACAGTAACAGTACGTTGTGAGTAGGAAAAGTAGATTCCTATAAAATATATAAAGAAGACTCAAGTGTAACTTATTATATGTAGGAACAAACTAAAGTATATCACATTTAATTATATTCATATATTAATTAATATACATAGGGGTGTATCATTCATTTAAATTCCCATTAACTATGGTTAGAAATTATTATTTCATGTCAAAATTCATAATTTAATAAATCTAGTATGTCTTTCTTTAAATTGAGATAATTAGAGTAGTTTGGTATATAGTTGATCATTTAGTAGGTAATTTCCAACCAAGGTGATAATTTCCATCTTATATGAAAAGTATATAAAATGGTCCCTTGATTGAATTAGTCTAAGAATTTCCCTTCCATGCTTAATTGAGTGCCATGTTATAATCTTATCTACCTGAATGATGTGCATGTAGTTTTTTTAATCCAATTTGTTCAATTATATACAATGAATTGTAAATACATGTATCACCGTATTATTGATAAAAATATGTAATATGTAATGGTAAAATTTAATGTTTTTTATAAATACATTATATAAGAATATATAAAATGTAAAAAAAAGACTTAGTTGTTGAAGGGACTATATAATGATATCATTTTATCAATGGGGATCACACTTCAACACTTTTTAAATTGATAAAAAAATTCATTTTCCTTATTACGACTATTTCTACATAATTAAGGATTTAGGAATTCATAGATTTTTTCAATACTAAAAATGTTTATAGAGTCACACATTAATCCATTAAATAAGGATAAATTTTGATCAAAATATTTTTGAATAAATTTTAAGAATATTTTAATGAAAATTATATCTAAATTAGTATTAATGGATTCATAGTGTGTTTTGGATTTTTTAAACAAATAATCAGAGGTATTAGCGAATGAGAAAAACTGTTTGGATATAATCACTAAATGATAAAACAATTTTTTATGTTTTTTTACTTGAACCCACTGAGTTTCTATGATGATATATATATATATATATATAATATTTGTCTTATGGTTAGTATAATTTACAATTAATATGAACATTGTTTATAGACTATCATGTTATGGTTATCCTAAGATGATGAGACTTCATATCAGGAAGTTCTCCTTTGGTGATCTCAACGATAAGAGATTATGAGGACATTCCTGAAAATTGAAATTCTATATGATTTTGTGTCATTTGAGATTACTTTATGTGAATGTGTATAATAATCCTTGGACATTAAGATTATTTTTAATACATATCATGACTAGAAAACAAAGATTTATTAATAAAATTAATGACACATTATGTTCATGCTCTATAGGATATATTTGGTCTTTCAATATTGGCATGTTATTAATGAATAATCCAAGGAATGGTTTTTCTCTTACACATATAGAAGATAATATATTAACCCTTTTAATGATATGAATCCATTATAATAAATTCCATGGTAAGGGTGATGCGGATATGTTCATTATAGATAATAAAAGAAATATTTTTCATTATTTATGGTTAATGAGAAAAGTATGAAACCAGCATGATGAGATATGGACACAAAAGATTATATTACACTGTGTTTAAAAATAAGGTTATTGATGTTATGACATTAACTTATTACCCTTGGTTTTCATGTCTCATTGATAGATAGAATTCATGGAATTTAGGAAAGAACAACTAATATAAATGAGGAAGATGTTTAGAAGATCACACAAAATATGTTTCCATTGATCTAAATTCAATTCTAATTTAATTAAATTATTGGAATGAATATTTTTCTCAATTACTGTAAATAATTTTATTTAGGATTTATTGATCCAATTAATTAAATAAATATTTAATCCCAAGGTAATTATTTAATTACATAGATATTTAATATTTGTTTATTAAAAAAATTAATATTTATATAAATATTTATTCATTCATTTGATAAATTATAAGGAGGATGAGAGGACCAAGAATGGTTTTGATGATAAAAAATTAATTTAAAAGATGGTAAAATAATATTTATCATCATGTTCGAAAAAAACACCATGAAAAATTAATAATGAATTATTATTATACAGAATGTGGCCATTTATTATTTAATATTTTACTAAACGATTATGAGTAATTAAATAATATTTAACCTAAACCCATAACTATATAAACATTTTGTTATATATATTGGTCAAGGGATAATTGATTAGTTGAGAATTATTGTTTCTAGTGAAATTTATATCTCTCTCTCTCATGACTGAATAATGTTATAGGTTTTATTCTCTCGATCCCATGTGATTCTATACCTTCAAACTTCGCCTCAAGAAATAGAGTGTGAGTATTATAATTTAATCATAACAGAATCATCATAAGGATCATGAAAAAATGCTAAAAAAGATTGATCCAACCCACTATAACATTGAAACCCATTGCAGTTGTTTGGAGATCAAAGGATCACATGTGGATCACAACTAGAGAGATTCAATAATTGGATATTATAATAGAAATGACAATATACCATGTGGGTTCCAGATTGTCAATATCTTTATTGAAGAAAGATCTCAAACCAAATGGACTATTTTTTTCAATCCATTTAAACAAATTAATAATTCAATAAGAAATATCCTCCTGGATCCAGTATGATTTCCATGTTTCATTAAAAAAATCATTGTTAATGATTCTCACATCCCAGAAATTTCTGATTTACTAATAATTATAATTATTATTTTGTCAGGTTTAACCCCAACAAGATATTTTTCTGCACCCAAAACCTTAATGTGATATCAGAGTCGTCACGTTCAAATTTATAATTTTTTATTTATTATTTATCAATATTTATTTGAAAGTTAAATTATATTTTATGTTTTAATTTTTTAATTAATCCATCACCAATATATCTTATTATTCTTCTTTATCTCCCACTCACATAACCAAGTTTAGTTATTAATAAATGAATAATAAATCTGATGAACCGATCAATAATTTCAAATAACTCTATATAGATAACATAAGGTAATGTATCATGTAATACCTTGTTACATGTTGTGTATCCATGTGAATCACACCTATATAACCACATACACTCCAATTCATCTTGTAATGATTACATGTCGATTTCATTAAATTCCCGACATCTACGAAATCCATGGAATCCTTTGAATTTTCTTGACAACATAGCTTGTAGATTCCTTTCATGTGTTGTGGTCCACATATTTTTTATTGTGAAAAACATGTGGTTAAGAAAAATTGTTTACATAATAGACCATGTGTATTTAGTACACAATTTATAACGATTTGAGAAATGTTCCAATTTATGTACATGTCATGTATCCTTATTACTTATTTTTCCCTCATAAATTTTGATAAGAAATACATGTAAAGTCCCTAGTAAAATACATGAGAAATCCTATAATTAAAAGTATATACCATGTGGATATCCTACAAACTCTATGAATATTACCTATTTACACAAAAAAATATTAAATTTAATTCATTACTCCATTAAACCTTAATTCATTACCCCACTAAACCTCATTGACCTATGTTTTATGAGTAATTTAATCGAAATTACGTGGTGGTAAATATGTTTTCTATTATATTAAACACATAATTAATTCCATGTAATATTTAAAACAACATGTCATGTATGGTCATTGTATAATAAAATGTTTTTTTGTATTAAATTGTACATGTCATTTAATTTTCAAGTGTATTGTGTGAAATTAAATTGATAGAACGCACCAATTCATTTTTTTGTATGAAATATATCATGTGATTGAATTTTATTCACCAATTACCATACTAATTAGTTTGGACCTGTACCTAATAAGTTGCTTCCAGTTTCATAGTTGTGTACCATTTTTATGAAGTTTTAAATACAATAAAATTATCTAGTTTATTTAAAATTATTTAGGATAGGATTATGTAAGATTATTATTTTGAATAAGATAATGTGGATGCATTTATAAATAATATTATTCATCATATGAATTCATTTGGGTTTTATCATATTGAAGACAAATTTTTATGAATGAAATTTATCTTTTTTAAATATATAGTCATTTCATGTTTATATCCAATCATTATGATTGATCAAACATATGTATTTGTTGTTTATATTAAATTAAATTAAATTTATTTTGTTTAGAAATTTTTATTTTCAAAATAATTATTTTGTTTTGTGATTCACACCTCCTTCCATTAATATGTAAAAACCACAAATCCAATATTGATTTATGTAATTACCCTATACCAAACCTTTTGTTCCACTCACATAAGTTTGATTTATAAAACAATATGTAATAAAAAGAGTATCAATACTTATATGGAGATGATTAATGAGCGGAGCCAAGATATAGGTTTCTGAAGGCTGAACTATGGAGAAACCAACTAGGTTATAACATTTGTAGAAAAGTGGAATACTACATATCAGCCATGTCTAGAATAAGGAATTCTCCCCTTTAATGAAAGGTTTATTTATTTTCCACCCAATAAATCAACCATTAGATGATGTTCAAGGTCATGCAATTTTTTTCTATATATTTCATTATTAATTTTTTGGATGAAATACCATAATGACATATATAAAAATATTAATATAAAAATAATGATTAAAAAAATAGATTATGAATAAATATTTAATGATAATTTTTTTGTATCATATGAAAATTCCATTATTTATAGAAAACAAATGAAGTAAATAAAAAATAAATTTTAATGCTTAATAAATAAAATCCTTCAAAAAGTATTATGTTGGAAAAAAAGTTTCATTACATCATTTGGAGTAAAACCATAGAACTATGTATTGGTCCAACCATTACTAGGACACATAATTTTATCAAAGAGTATTTTTGAAATTTTTGGGTTGGCGTAGAAATTTTACCTCAAGTGGAGTGTCCCTTAATAGACATTATGTATCTTGGTGGAATCTGTTGACTAATCCTAGGTGAAATTTTTTGGATTTGGGTGTCTATTATATGGGTTAAGGATCCAAAATCCAATAGTTATAAAATATTTTCTGAACTAAATACATTTCAATAATTGAAAAATCCCTTTCTTCAGTTTCGATAAGGGGTATATGGATAATTTCAACTTGAATTTCCAAGAAACTAGACATTTTGAATCCAATGGTGAGAGATATTTGGACCAGATAAAATAGTGGAAGATATATAGTTACATTTCTTTCATCTCACTTTTGGTAATCAGATAATTTACCAGTAATATTATCTAAATTATTGTACATCCAATTGTAAATTTCAACAACAAAAAAAATCTCTTTGTACTATATTGGATAAAGAAAATATCCATACTAATATAATATTCCAAGAATAGTTCAACTACAATCACATCATTCTACTACCAGAACGAATGTAAAATGTGTTGTATTCCCATGTTTCCAATCCACCCACTTTGGAGGGACTTTATAAGAGTTACTTGCCTATATGAAATTCTTTGATTATACCATAGATGTTTTGTTTTTGATATTAACTTCCATGTCTCATGAAATATAAAATTCACATGAGAACATTAATACATATTCAACTCTCAATCATCTCTATGATCTTTACTAGTATGAAGATAGAAATGAATGGTATGATATCACCAAGGCACTCTTCATGTGAATTCTTGTAGAAGGCACACCAGCTGGACATTTGGTAGTAAAAAAGGGCTAAATCAAGCACCTAAAATTATGGGGTTCAAACTACTTGGTGAATTTTGTACTGATCACATTTTAAACTCAGTTAATTTTTGAATATATATCATTACTGTGAATTTAAACACAAACAATATTTATAATCCCATATAATATATCATCACATTAATTTTCTATAATAATAAGGAATTGAATCCTAAAAAATTATCTTACCCTATGGTGAATATGAATAACGGAGATGAAAAGATTACTAAGACTATGTTCAATTCTAAGGCTTCTATGTAACACATTTCAAAGAAGATTAAGGACATAAAGAATGTGAGGGAGTCTGTTTTTCTATTTTTGATATGGTCAAAGGGGATAATTGCAGATAAATTCATACTGGGAAAGGAAACAAGGGGATACATCACCTATATTTGTTATAAATTTTCACAATTAAATTTATATGAAATGAGTATTGGATACCATATGAATTTCTCACATTTTGATATAAATGAAAATTCCTTTTAAATTTTTAAATGTTTCAAAAGATGATATGGATTTACATGTTGTAGATAGAGCTACGTTTTCAACACAATCCATTTGCATCTACCACATCATAATACTTATGGGAATTATCTTTGTTCTTCATAATTGTCTCTATGTATTGGGAATTATTAAAATCATTATTTCTATATCTAAATTAGATTACAATGTTTTTATTTTCCTGTTATGAAATTAATTTTTTTCTTTTATAAGGAAATCATATATTACAGTATGATACATTTATAGAATGATTTTCATGTATTAGATTCTGAAAACCATGAGGTGGAAATATAAAATAAATATGATTCACAAGACTCATACCACACCCAACTATAGAATCACTTCTTAGTTAATTTACATGATACATTTTTTATGAAGTTACTTAAATATAGTTACTTAGATTCATTCAAAAAAATCTAAATTTTTTTCCAAGCATGTTTACAATGTAAAATGACGAGAGATCCATTTAGTGTAAAATGATAATGGTACATAGATATTCAAGAGTTGGTCCGTAAAGAGGTGTGTGGGATGTTACCATTTTAGGAATGGGGTGATTACTAACATTTAAAAAAAATCAACTTATGATTTTAGTATCTATTTATATATCTACATAAGGAGGAATATATCACAATCCTTTTAATATTAAAAAATTAAAAAATGTGGATGATAACTGGCTAGGTTAAAAGAAGAAAATATTATACTCAGACCATGGGGGATAATATCTTAATAGAGACATAATTAACTATTTATTAGGGTATATTATTTTATCCCAACTCAATCCTATGAATGCACCCCAATGGAATGATGTAAATTAATGGATAAATCACACCTCATTGGACATGATGGGGTCAATGATGAATCACAAATAAGGGTATTCCTTACAAAAATAATTTAAAAAAAACTACATACTGACTAAAGTGGGTGATAGTATACCATACCAATTATGGAGTGGAAAGAAACCTATATATTTTAATGTATATGAGAGTGGATTTAAATCATTTGTTAAGTCCTCTCCATGTATCAATCTTAAACCTTGATGCAGAAAGTGTATATTTAAAGGATAACCCAAGGAAATAAGAATATACATCCAATAGTATCCCTTAGATAAAAATTTAATGGTTGAAATAAATACCATGTTCATTGAGAGGGTGAAAATATATAGACTAGAAATTGAGAGTGAGATAGATTTTGATGAAGTCCATGACCTGGATACACAAGACTTGGTATAAGAAAAATATCCAAAAATACCAATAGATGAAAATGTTCCCAGGAAACATGTACTTCACAGGAGTACAAGTGAGGTCCTATAACCTAAGAAGTATATTTTTCTAATCACTGAAGATGGTGACTCGTTATAAGTCTACGATAATGAAGCTTAACCAAAAAAAAAATCTATAAGTGAAAAAATTCTACAAAATTACAAGAATAAATGAAATGTGAAATAGATTTCAAGTACGAAAACCGTGTTTGAATACTATTATATCCTCTTGTTTTTGTAATCGCATTATTTTAAAATTGGTATTAAAGAAGAAATAAGAAATTGATGACCAATTAAATACTTATAAATAAAAAATAGTAGAAAAAGGATATATAAAAAATCAAGGAATAAAAAAATGATTAACCTCTTCATAGTTTACATGCTCAAATCCATCCAAATTATTCTTATCGTAGTAGTATACCATAATAATCTGATTTAACAGATAGATGTAAAAAATACTTCCTTAGTTGGAACCTTTGGGAAGATATCTCTACAACAAAACCAAAAGTGTCAATGATTAAAGGTAATTTTAATCATGTATCAGAGTTTTATAGATCCACTTATAGATTAATGAAATAATACAGGAAAATGATCCTTTTATTGATGAACCCATAATCAAATTCTGTATTATAATCAATGAATGTGATCCTTCAGTTAATAAATATTTTAGTGGGAGTTTGATCATTTTCTTAATTTTATATGTCGATGGAATTTTTCTTATTAGAAATGAGATACAAGACTTATAGACTAATAACTACTTTCTTCTCCCTAAAATACATATATCAAACTACATATGTTCTAGGTATCACGATCTACCACGATTGATCAAAAAGAATAATATATCTATGTTAGGGTACACATATTGATAGTATACTAAGGAGATTTTATATGGGAAATCAGAGAAATGATTTTTTCCCTTTGTCACATGGTATTCAACAGTCCCAAAAAATGTGTCCTCGGACACATTTGGTTAGAAATTAAAAGGAAAGGATTATACATTTTTAGAATATTTATTCATATATACCTTGGTTTATACTTGGATAGATGCTTATTATTCATTTAGAGTAGTAATAAGATATTCAGAAGATATAACATAATGATATTATATAGTTTTCAATACTATCCTTAGGTATTTTAGTTGAACTAAGGAAATGTACAACATATATAGTTGATATGAGGAGATGATCATCAAGGGATATAATATGCTTGTTTACTAAAAAATAATGGTGTTTAAAAGTTACCATTGAGATATTTGTTCAACATTACTAGAGGGTTTGTGAGATAGAAGGTGTCAAAGAAAGTATAGGTTATCAATTATATAATTAATTAGATGTATATTGTAGCTTTATATGCATCTAAATAGATAATATGTATAAAAAATTTATTCTAAGAATTGTATGTAGTTCTGAGAAGTAAATAACCTATCATAGTTTATTGTGAAAACAATACCGTGGTGGATATTATAAAATAACTTTGGTTACATCAATGATTGAAGAAAATTATGTTAAATTATTATCTCTTGAGATATTTTTTTCAAATGTTTAAAGATGACTTGTGTTTTATTTCCATTGATGAAAATGATTATGTTCCTTTAATAATACCCATTCTACAAAAAAATTAATCTTCATGTGAGATATTATAGGATATAAATCATTAGAAGTTAGCTCTAGTCCAGGTGGGAGTTTTTTAGAGTTGGTTTCCTAGAAGAAACATGATTGTACTTTAAATTAAAAAATCAATTTAATGAGGTGAACAGTAAATATATCATATAAAATATTGAACATTAGAATGAATAACTATAATGTGATAATTTCCTGGGGTATATTTATCATTAAAATATGGCAGAGTATCTCCTCTCTATGATGAGAACCTTGAGATACTATGATGATATATATTTTATATTTTTCAGATGTTCAGCATAAAAAACTATTATAGGGAACATAATTTGTCTAATATTAGTTGTGAATACTCAAAAAATGATGAGGCGTCATCTCATTAATTTCTCACTTAGTGATCTTTATGATAGTATTTCCGAAGGAAAGTCCCACCATTCAAGGTTTTACACGTCTATGTGTCATCGTATATTTTTATATGTGAGCATGTGCAATGATCCTTTGACATTATTATAATTATTAATACATATCAAGACTCACTTTTATGTATTGAAAAAATACTTGGTGCACCATCTTTAAAATAAGTTGGATGAATTTGGTATGTCATGATCAATATTCTAATAATGAATAAGTTGAGTAGAGATTTTTTTCCTTCCATATATAAGAGAAAATATATTTTCAATTTTATTAGATCATGAATTTTGAAATAAATTATATTTCCATAGTAATGTAGACATGATAATTATATATAATCAATGAAATATATGATAAGAATTAAGGATGATAATGCAAGTATAAAACCTTTTTGGTTATGCAAATTGATTTTAATATGTAGTACATACTCATATGTGGTTTTCGGCATTCAGACATTAACTTTTCCTTCGTAGGGTCCCTAGCCAATTTATATATAGTAATCTTGGATTTATACAATCCCACTTAATTCTAATGAGGAATAATCCTAGAGTTTCACCCAAAAATTCTTCCCATAAATTCCAATTAAATTTTATTTGAATTTAATTATTGGAATATATATTATTCTCAAGTCCGAGGAATAATCATATTCAGGATTTATTGATCATATGAAATAAATACAATTTTTTATTAAAGAAATTATTTAATTTTTCTGATATATAATATATCATTTCTAATTTATTTATATAATTAATATATATTTTATTAACTATTTATTTATGCATTCAATAAATGTTGAAGAGGTTGAGTGGGAAAGGATGATGTTTGATGATATATATTATTTTTTAAAATGTAAAGTGATATTTATCAATGTTCTAGTAAGAAAACACCTTTAGAAATTATTAATAAAATTTTTATTACATGGAATTGGGTCATCTAAGGGATTAATATATTATCAATATCTTATGTTAAATTATATAATATTTAACCCTACGCAGAACCCTATAAATATAATTTTATGTTTATTATTCTAGTTTTAATTGAATATTATAAAATCATTGTGTATAATAAAATATAGATCTCTCTCTCTCTCTCTCAAGAATGATGAATGCTATAAGTTTTCTTCTCTCAAGAATAGTATATTCTCTTCTAACCTCAATATTTTAACTAATGGGAGTGCTATTATGATTATTCAATCCCAAAATAATCTTCAAAACAATAAATCTGATCCCTGTTAGGTGATTGGTCTACCATGTTGGCTCCCAGTATTCCATCGACATTTTTAAGACCAAAATATCACATATGTATCACTTATATATGGATTATAAACATTCATCCTATAAAGAAATGTTGATATATTGAATGTGTTTCAGAAAGAAAATATCTTTATTAAAGAAAGATATCATGATCGAGTAATTTTTTCTTCCAATCCATTTAAATTAATTAATTTTTTTTCCAGAATGATTCTTTTGGGTTTAGTGTCTTTTTCAATTTAGAAAAAAAAATTAATTAGCCATGAGTCCCACATCAAATACATTACAAAATATCGTCTGAATCCAAAAATTGATGATTTCATACCAACCCTGATAAGTTCTTCTGCAATACTAAAAACCTTCATCCATGTAATTTTTAAAGTCACAATTTTACCATTTATATTAGTGAATGATTTCTTATTCTAGATCATGGTTTTTATGATGGACATCATAAATCGTTTATTAATTTCTCAAATGATTATTTTCATTTTACTTGAATTTTATAACACATCATGTGATGGTATATTTTTCTGCTTTTCATGTTTGTAGGGTTTAATTATTATATAATAATTATATGGAAAATTTTAAATGTTATAGGATTAATAAAAAATGGGTTCATCTAAAATTTATCAAACATTTAAAATCAAAGTAAAATATACCATTCAATGAAGGATTTAAATTTATATGTCATAGATATATACATTAAATATATTATATATATGATTTATTTCACAATATATTGTAATGTTTCATATACATATTTCATATACATGACATTTATAAATAAAATAAATATCATATGATTTGGTATAGGAATATTATAATTTGAAATAATGGCTGTTTCTCCACCCTAACTACCATATCATATTTTTTGATATGGTGATATCGTGATGAAATGATCATTATTATATAAAATTAGTGTAAAATATAAAAATTTAGTGGTAGTATAATGGTAATATGTTGACATCTAAATCATTAATCATATTGGATATCTTTAATTTATAATTTTTTAAATAATGAAATGTTGAAGAGTTATACTACATTAATGTTACAAAGAGTTCCAAATGGTAGGGAATTTTATCCAAATGAAAATGTA
The DNA here is from genome assembly GCA_963277665.1 of Viscum album. NCBI lineage: Eukaryota > Viridiplantae > Streptophyta > Magnoliopsida > Santalales > Viscaceae > Viscum > Viscum album. The sequence goes on from OY728147.1 coordinate 1,828,967,661, forward strand.
ATGGTTTTTTTAGAACCTATAGTTTCCTCATGTACATAAATAGAGAAAATAAATATTCATATGGTTATTCAATCCTAACCAATTATATTTTACCCATGAAGATACCTTCTTCTCCAATCCTCTCTTCTAATAGACACTGGTATATTTTGGATAATGGTTTTTGTTTGGAGTATAAGTAGTTGGGCCAGTTTCCCAATTTTTCCCCTCGATTTCATTAGATAAAATCTTTATATTTTTTTCGAAAGACCCTATAATCTTCATTTAGAGGACATGTTCACATGTAATTTTTTATTTAAATAAAATAAAAACAAACTCATCTATATAATTCTTTTATTATTTCATTCATTTTGGAATAATCTCTCTTCATATAATTGTTGTGGTACAGATCCAATGTATAATTCCTAAAGTGGTATCCACACAAGAATCATGAATCTAAAAAAATCCTTGGTATTTAGGATAATAGTGTTGATGAAAGAAATATTATGTATTACTCATCGTTGATCACAATAATAAGTCTCTCAATCTTGAGATAATTATTTATCTTATATTATTAGTATTGATATATACGAGGATGATTGTCTCTCATTATTGAAAGAATTATTGATAAGTTATCCCTAGGTATTTTAGATAACTCTCTTCTAGAATCTGTATTCCATATAATTATTACTCCCTTATAAAAATGATATAATTCTAATTATATACTTGGGATTAATAATAACTAAATTCATAGAGGACGATAACTAAATTTTTACCCTAAATAAATCCAACTTTAAATATTATTCATATTATTATATTCCATGAAATGTGTCAACTTATGTTTTCTTAAATATCATTTGTTAAATATATATGTCAAAATTTATATAAAAGTTATTAAATAAAATATAACATTTATCTTTGGCCTTGTATTATCTTGTAAATCCTCCTTGGAATTCGAATTCCCATCTAAAATAAAAATTTATTTCAAAAAATAAATATCATTATAATTTATATTTAATAAATGAATAAATATTATATTAAATTATAGGTGATTAAATATTTATTTACCATTAAAATCACATATTTTAAACACATGAATGTGTAGTGATATAAATTATGTGATCAGTAAAACATGATTAATTATTTTTTCAAAAAATCATAATAACATTTACTTTTAAAATTAAATTCAAGTGGAATTTTATTTTTTTTCACTGGAAACAAATTACCGGTGACACTCTCAGATTAGTTCTTATTAGAATTCAAAAAACTCTTCTAAAGTCCATGATTTTCATCTAGAAACACATCTATGAATCCATATTTAAAGGTGATAGTGTTTAATTGATAACAAACTCATATGAATTCTTAATATTTATGTAGTCACATTATCTTGGTATCTCATCAAGTATGTTTCATACTTGATTCATCAACCTATAAGTAATATTTATCATTCATTTGATTTCAAAAATTAACTCATTAGTAAAATTTAATGGACTTGGTCATAATCAGAATGATTTATTTCAATCAGAGGTCCTGAGATATCTTATTTAATTAAAATATAATTAAAAAATACACTCTCAAATTAATTTATCAATTTCATATTTCTTATTGAAACAGAATAAATATCCTATATCTTTATGAGGATATGTCATCATAATTTTTAGAAATACACAAAAGTAAATTATTCAAGATATACATGAATAATAACTACCTTTATAATGACCAACAAACATTACCATAGATAAGTATATTTAATGATACAAATAACATGTTTAGTTTCTATTTATGGTTTTCTATATATAACCTCCTCTCTTGGAGATCATTATGCATAAATCATATGGAAAATAAGTATAATACACTAATGATCATCCAACACATGTTATTAAAATTAATATATGTTTCTTATTGGAATGTGTAATGTAAAGTGTATGAAATGTTTTTAAGAATATTTTCATTGAATTTTTAGGTTCACATTATAATAGGTAGCTATTGTAACCATTCTATGTGAAAAATACTCTAAGGATTTTACCACATTAATATTAAGTTAAAGAAGACTAACCATGTAACTGGATAATTAATAATATAATGTTAATAAAATGTGAAATGTATGTTGGTTCTCGGGAACCAAATTATAATATGGATATAAGGGGAATCTCACCCAAACATTGGGTGATTTAGTTTCATCCTATATAAACAACATAGAAGAGGGAGTCTGATGGTTGTCTATGAGAGTCCATTATCTAGTTTATTATTAATGATATTGTTACTGTAAATTATTTTTCAAATATGTATAGTATTCTTCATTTTGAAGTTCTATTATTACGATTTAATGTGTGTTTGATATTAGGATTTTAGGATTCTAATTAATCTCTCTACCTTAAATTAGTTTTGTTTGACCCTTAGAGTCCCATAATTTGTATTTGACCATAATCATTTGTTTGTTTCAGGAATTCTTTTTGAAACTGAAACTATTTTGAAATTTTTGGAATTCATAAAATGAACCATAAAAAATGACATTGAAATTGAACTATTCGTATTTTTGTGAAATGTGTAACACTATGAGATTTTACCTTTTTATATTCATTTAAACCTAATGTGTTTGATAGTTTGATTCATATGTAACACTAGATCAAAACGAATCAGGAAACATTTTATAACCATATTATAGTAAACATATAATTTTTGGGTATAAATATAGGTAACACTATTATGAAATATGTTTATAAATAAAGATAATTTTAATTTTTAAAACTAATTCATATTTGAAATTCAATCAACATGGATAAACAACTAATAAAATTATTTTTGATGTTTTAGGTATTTTTCCATAATAGATTATTTATAGGTGAATAATGAATTTACAGTTTTTTTCAAAACTAAAACTTTTATGAAATTAAAATTGAATAATAATATCATAGTTATTTATAAAACCAATTATTAGGTCAAAAATATTTTTTGGGAGTTAATTAATTAAAAAATATATTATTTAATTTTGATAACCCTTTTTAACATTTTGAATCATAAGTAACATTAACATTAATAAATAAAATTTTATTTCTTTTCTTTAAACTGAGCTCCCAAAAGGATGAATTTGGTTTTGGATTATTCTGAAAGCAACATAAATATTATTTGGATAATAATAAAAAATCTAGTTTCAACCAAAATAAATGTAATTTATAATTTTATCCTAATCATTTTTAAGAAAAAAATACACTTTTTTAAAAAATAGGTTCTTATACGTTACTTGTGCTAATATTAAAATTGATTTTTCCTATCCTTATATATATTAAATTTAAAAAATAATTTCATATTTGGAATCATTATATTAAAATTAGTTACTATGTATTGTTTTTATATGTTTTAAAAGTAAATTACTTTGATAAAAATTATTAATCATTGTAAAATCCAAAAATGGTAAAAGTGACAAACATAAGAATAAAATACAAAAAATTTGTAACAACTTATTTATGAAACATTATTGACCCTAACCCTTCATTAAATATATTATTTCCATAATAGGTTCTTTTTTCACCATGAGTTGTGACTTTTCCTTTAATATTATAACAAAAATATCATCCCCACCACTTAGGAAAAAATCCTTTTACCATACAACATATACTCTCACCCAACGCCACATAGTTCACCCAGAGCCCTACCAAAATCTCTCTATAGTATTCATATCTACATTCTATTTTTTTCCTATAAAAATACAACCCTCTAATGGATTGATGCTTTTTAGTGGATTATTTCAAGAAGTAAAGAAAAAATCCTCAATAACTCCCTTATCAATTCAATTCTATTTTATCTTCATCTATCACTATAGGATATATATTATAAATTATATTAAAATATCATAAAAGTTTATTAATATAATGAAAATTAATTATTATTTTTCAGTAATCATTAAATACACTTTATCTTTCACTTGGGAAAAGAATGACGCCATGCATGCATGCACACTAAAACCTCAGTGAATGATGTGTTTTGTTTTCTGTAACACCCCAAGATCACATAGTGTGTTATTTCTTTAAAATAATTCAATAACTTGCACTACACGCAACACCGAGTTCAAGCGCACCATGGCTTGCCAAACAAGCCGTTCAAAAGAGGTTATGAATAGTATTAACTAAATTCTAACCTTTATATAATCCTTATAATTTTAGAATCCATATTATGAGTTTCTTAGACATAATGTAAGAATAAATTCATTTTCAGTATTACACTTTTACCAACTTTTAAAAGTGAACCCTTTTTAAATCCAATATTTTTAAATTTATATATTCAATTTGATTAAATAAATTTACTTTTTTAGAATGGGGACATCAAAATTTTAAAATGAAACATCCCAAACTTCTACGGTACGCTTCTCTTTGAATAATGCAATAGCGTGTATTGTACGCAGCATCGAGTTCTAACACACACCACAACCGATCAAACTAACTGTTATGAATAGTAATACCTACTTTTTATAATTTTAGAAATTTTATCTCTCAAAATGGAATTCATTTTTGGATTCAGAGTATCGAATTTAGCCTAAGTTGAAATTTAAGTACATTTCGGATAACTTTAATATTTTGATGAATAGTGAAAATTACTAAATTTTAATTACAAACAACTTTTTTAATCAAAATAATTAATAGCGATAAATTATGAATTTGAGTGGTTTTAAAGTATATTTAGAATATATTTTTATCATTTAATGCAATTTTGGTCATGGGATATAATTTCACAATTAAACCGAACATAAACAAGTATTAATCTTTTGATATATATTGTTTCATAAAAACATGCTATTTGTTGTGACAGCGGGAATTAATTCTAAAATTAATTAACGCAACTTATATATTTGTAATTTTGTAAAATAAACATCATTTTTGAATTCGGAATATCAATTATAGCTTATGGTAAAATTTTGGCATTGATCTGAAAAACTTCAATTTTTGATGAATAGTGAAACTACTAAGTGGTAGTTAAAAAACTGAAATTTTTCAAAAAAACATAATATTACCACTACTGTGAATGGAATTTCGAAAATACAAGAGATATGGTTAATATCATGAAATAAAATGTGGTTCAATGAGATGAAAATAATTTTTGGTGAATAGTATCTTTTTACTTTTATTTACCACAGTTAAAAGTAAATAGGGTAATTAAGGGTAAAAATGATATTAATATTACCCTATCACATGTCCTAATTCTATTGGACAAGTGTATCTCGACCAAAAACAACATTAGTAATAAAATATTATCATTTAGGTACACTTGGATTAGATTAGGACATTTATTATTATTTAATTCAGAGAAGAGTTAAAAGAGTTAAAATCAAAGTTTATTTACTAAAACATTTTTAATATAGGGTTATACATAAGATAAATTCGATTGTAAATATTAATTAGAAATATAATAAGATTTCCTACATAATTATAGTTTATTTATAATTTTTAGTCATTAAATAATTTAATTTATTTATGACACAATGATGATGAAGTAATTACGATAATATTGAAAAATTAAAATAATTGATATTATAAATACCCAAATAAATATAATATGAGACTTTTATTGAATTACACTAATTTAATAGTTTAATATGACATATTATTAATGCTTTAATTAACGTTTTTCAAAGTAATAATTCTGTTATGAGTTTCACAAAAATCAATTATTGAATAGTGTCAAAATTGACAGAAAAGAGTTTTTAAAACAAGTAATATATTATTAATTGATATTAAATTTCTAAAAATCTAAGGCTCGGCCAAGAGACTTATATCGTGATAGGTGTATCATTAATGGACCACTTTTGGGTCTCTTGGATGTATATTCTATGTTTATTAACCATATAATATAAAAATAAAAAAAAGCCTTGTAAAAGTGAAACTAATTAACTTAGAATTAATACTAAAAGATAAGGTTAATATAGTAACCCAAACCTGTCTAAATTCTATTGGTTAAGTGGTTTCCGACTCATCCCCACCTTAAAATTTAAATAATCAACATTTGAGCCATTATAATCCGAATATGAATTTATTATAAATTAATATTTCTAGCTTTTCCAAAGGTGCCACTCACCCCTCTTATAAAAGGGAACTCCCTCTTCTCATTACTTCACACCTTCAAAGCCTTTTTGTTCGGCCAAACTCTGCCCAAATACTCTCCCAACTTCCCTAACTACAACCTAGAGGCATTAGTTTGATCATAAAGCCAACCTAAGGAGACCTTTTGATCAAATCAAAAGGAAGAACCCGAAGAAGAGGTAATGATTTCACCACCCTTTTCCAAGTTCCTTTCTTCTTCCACTTCTTCTTCCTTTTTTATTACCATTCTAAAATAATAACTCCAGTATAATATATATACTGTGATGTTATTATAAATATGGTATAACCATATTCATTATTCTATCCATCCTTTGAATAACATGTCACCATACATGCGTACTTATGGCTTACCGTCTCCACGTCGTGGTGTAATTGTTATTCAATAAATTATTATTTTGATGGGTATAATAATGATGTGTAATTCATGTATATAATAAATTTAACATTATAATGATCCTTTATATTTGATATAACATCCAATTATATATTATTTTAAAATCAAAAGAATGATATTGTCGCTCGTGCGTACGTACGGACTACCGTCTCCATGAACGCGATGAGATTCATTCTCCATCGTATCCATTCAAGTATAATTCTCATTTGATGATTAATAATAGTATCTAAGTACTTGATATCATTATGGATATGATTAATATACATCCTATCCATGAAAAACATGGCTTAAGTAACAAAACATATAAAATAAAATGAGTAAGTTAACACCCGAAACAATAATAATACTAAGATATTATTAACAAATCAGTGTTAAAAGATCATATATGATATCATATTAAGGTATATGATTATTGAATAATTTAATAACATGTATTTCACCATTATACAGGAGGTTAACCTACCCCCAACCAAGGAAAAGTACAAGGTAAGGGTTCTTTGACAATCTCTTCATTATCCGAGGTTGTTTATACGTAATAATCTACTGGGATCTCTTTATCATCCACATCAATGTTTCTTGAAAATGTATTTCAAAAAAAATTACTATTTAAAAGAATATGGGTTAAAGTAATTTATACCCTTGTTTGAATTTTTATAAGAGTTTTATAAATGAATATTTCCGTCATTTTCCAAACAAGGTGCTTTTAACCTTTTTGACAGAATTAAGGTAAGAATGTTTTTTTAACTTATACGGAGATTGCGGTTATTTTCAGCCATTATAAAATCGTTGAAGCTTCCCTTAAAAGATTATAAGAATATTTTCAAAGTAAATGTTTTATTTTATAATTATTTGACTTTTAAATGATTTCAAAATGATTTTAAGGATTTATTTATATGGAAATGAATGTTTTGAAATGATATTTCTTTTCAAAAATTTCAAAGTTTTATGGGACACTTTGATTCAAAAATCACTTTTAAATTACTTCCTTAATAAATGAGTGACTTTTAAATGATTTCAAAAAAAAAGATATTTCTCTAAAAAGAGTTTAGATTTCATCTATATCAACATCCTTTGATGGATTTTACGCTTATTTGAAGTTGATTTATTATGATACAAAACTTATATAGTGTATTGAAGGTTTTGTGATATGTTTGACTGTGGATGTGCTATTTTTATACCATTCATAGTTTATGGTGAAAGTATTGACATTTCGTATGATTGTTTCAATACGAATGTTTATGTTATGTTTAAACCTTTTCATATGGGAATGCATTAGACTTAATATGTGACGGGTGGAGCCCGCTATAGCTCCTCGATTCATCGGTAGGTCTCATGAGACAAACTAGTGTCTTCGAAAAATCTTATTTGTAGTCTTGGCACGAGGCCTTGGCTATGTGGTTATGATAGTCTGGCATTATGCATTCCATCATTATGAAAGTGGTTATTGATATTGCATGTGATTATTTTATTAGTAGAATATCCATGTGAATAAGTAAATGGCATTATTTCATTTTATTTTTTCCATACTATGTTGAAGATCAAGTTTAAAAGGCTTTTGTTTTAGTTATACATTTCCTTAAATGTTTGTGCTTATTTATGAATGTTTCCGTTGTATTGCTTACCGTTAGAGAGCGTTTGATCTCACCCCATTCTACGTTTTATTTTTCCCAGTATTCCATGAATTATATGGTGATTGATAAGAAGGGTTAAGACAAGGGAATAATGGCATTCATAAAGGATTATTTATGTTGTTCTGTATGTTATGAAGTGTAATGTAACATTCATGTATGTAATCTATTTTCCAAGACTTCTAAACTAATCGGTCTTTCGAGACTTGATTCCTTGTAATCATTCCAATGTATTAAAATAATGCACCGACTCTGGGTAACTAGGGTCGGGGCTTTACAGTTGGTATCAGAGGAAGCTTAACAATAACCTTGGAAACTGGATTTAGATAAAATCTGATTAGAGCACATAGCCCTAAGATAGACTTTGAGGATTAGTATAGATGAACTTCCAAGAATTTTGGTATTGTAGAGATTTTTTGAGTTTTCCGAGAAATACATCCCTGTCTGGATACGAGCAGGTAGAGGTGGCTCTGGCACAGATATACCTAGGGGTAAAACCTGAAAACACCGCATTGAGCTAGACTCGAACGGGAACTGGTGCACAACAACGGGCCTTGCTGTACTCCTGGTTATGACACTCCCGGGGGATATGCTTAGGATAATACTCATTTTCTTTACAAACCATTATGAAGGGTTTATGAGTATATACTTCCTCAAAGGATACATTTTTATGATTATGGATTATATCCATAAACTATTTAATTTTTGTTATGTGTTTTACAAGTTTGGGATTAGGTATTATTATTCATAAACTAATCTAGTGTATGCAATTGTTTAGAAATGGTGCCTAGTAGAAGGAATGAGATCTTCAGCAAAGCACATGATCTAAAGAGAAAGAAGGATCATATCTTTCATGGTCCTAAGCCAGAATTTATAATAGAAATAGTCTCCCATGTATTATCATCATATGAAGAAATAATATCATGTGTTGATAAGATAAGTAAACAGTTTACTGAGTCCTATGGTTTTGAAGGGAAGAAAGAGAAGAAAAGGTTGGAAGAGAGAAAGATGGATAAAGGCAAGAGGGAAAATAAGAATTTTCCCATATGTGATAACTGTGGGAAGAAACACCCTGGAACTTTCCTGAAAGGAATGGGAGTTTGCTATAAGTGTGGAGGAAAAGGGCACAAAGTACGCGACTGAAATGGTAAGAAAATGGTTTCAAATTTACAATGCTTGATTTGCAAGGAGTTTGGACACTACGCGAACCTATGTCCCAGTCGTCAGACTATGCCGCAAATGATTCTATTGGATAATAATCAAGTTATGATACTACCACAGATGAAGAGGAATGATTAGAGTTCTTATGTTGATTATGTCATTTGAGTTTTGTATCAACAATGTAATTGTTATAATAATTATGGAGTATATAAGGATTGTAATGTAGTACTATTTCATTAAGAACTTGAGATTGTGTGGAACAAAGAAAAGTGACTCAATAGCAGGTTAATTTTTTTGAAAATATATGGTTGAGAGAAAGATAAACTATTATATGGTGCTGATACCGACGTAGTGATTTTAGAATAATACACGATTGATTTGGATAAATTATATTGGATATTCTTGACTACCTTGAAGCTGATTAATGATTTGTATATTCCATCATTGTTGGGGTTTAAAACATTTTTGGATTGATGAAGTATATCCAGCATTCTATATGGAATAAGGGATCATGAATGTAATCAAAAAAATTATGGATATTCAGGATGTTTCAGTGTTTTAAAAGAATACTTGATGAAGATATTCATATGCTATTATGGGGTAAAAAGGATCTACATTATGTTTACCTTCCTTATAAATGTTGGACTGTGAGTTTGGACAGAGGTATTTTGGATAAATTCTAGTTTGAGATTAATTTTGGATTGCCATAAAAGGACAAACCGGAGGTTGGGTGGCAACCCGTCGCAACCGGCAAGGCCGCGAGAATTGAACCCGCAACCGAAGGGTGACAAGGGTGTATCACCTACCACTGGCCCACGAGATGTCCTAGATTAAATAATGTAGTTTTTTTAAAAGATCTGGTAGATGAATTATAAATTTGTTTATTTGGGAACCCAGTACGAATAGTATAAATAGATTTTTTTTACGTTCTGTTATCTTTTATAGTGAAAGATGAGCTTGTGGTAGAAATTTATTAATGGATAAAACTATAATTATAAATTAAGTATATATCCTTATGATCTTATCCAATCTCATAAATAAATTCCTCTAAATTAAGAAAAGGAACATCAAACAAAAATTTTGTCCTAAATGGTACCTTAAATCATCACTAATTTATGGCTTTGGGATTGATGGCCTTTTCATAGCCATGTTCTCTACCACTCTCCATCAGATAATTGATGGTTAGATTTCTCTTCCATATACATATTTTCCTACATGGAACCCTAGTATGTGTTATTTTCGGTAATCTTTATACTTTCCACTCTTTATTTTAAATAGAGGCCTCATTAAATCATTTTTCGATGTGGGATTTCAACTAAGATAGTTTGAAATGTAAAAAATGTGTTATCCTAATACCTTATGTTCTGTTGAATCAATGGTAATTTAAATCATCATAGATTGATGAATTTAAGGACCTCAATTTAAAACATGTTTGTGATTGATGACCTCAATCACTACCTATAAATATTTATGTTTTTCCTCAAATTATATGTCTCTAATTGCCACCAATGTTCTCCTAATTGAGATCATAATTTGGTGGTAACCCTTTCATTTCTCTTTTCCTCATATTAAGACTAAATATTAGTAACCCAATTTACGATGTGGGTTTTCCCACAAAGATATTTTTTTATTTTCATCCTTTTATTTTCGAAGAACAATTTCAAATTGCGATGAAACAATTTATTGAAGGAGGGTAGAATGTAACACCCCATGATTACATAGTGTGTTATTTCTTTAAAATAATTCAATAACTTGCACTACACGCAACACCGAGTTCAAGCGCACCATGACTTGCCAAACAAGTTGTTCAAAAGACGTTATGAATAGTATTAACTAAATTTTAACCTTTATATAATACTTATAATTTTTGAATCCATATTATGAGTTTCTTATACATAATGTAAGAACAAATTCATTTTCAGTATTACACTTTTACCAACTTTTAATAGTGAACCCTTTTTAAATCGCAAATTTTAAACTTTTATATATTCAATTTGACTAAATAAATTTACTTTTTTAGAATGGGGACATCAAAAATTTACAATTAAACATCCCAAACATCTATAGTATGCTTCTTTTTGAATAATTCAATAGCGTGTATTGTACGCAACATCGAGTTCTAACACACACCACAACCGATCAAACTAGCCGTTATGAATAGAAATACCTACTTTTTAAAATTTTAGAAATTTTATCTCTCAAAATGGACTTCATTTTTGGATTTGGAGTGTCAAATTTATCCTAAGGTGAAATTTAAGTACTTTTCGGATAACTTTAATATTTTGATTAATATTGAAAATTACTATATTTTAATTAAAAACAAATTTTTTAATCAAAATTATTAATAGTGATAAATTATGAATTTGAGTGGTTTTAATCTATATTTAGAATATATTTTTACCATTTAATACAATTTTGGTCATTGGACATAATTTCACATTTAAACTGAACATAAACAAGTATCAATCTTTTGATATATATTGTTTCTTAAAAACACGCTATTTGTGGTGACAGCGGGAATTAATTATAAAATTAATTAATGAAAATTATATTTTTGGAATTTTTTAAAATAGACATCATTTTTGAATTCGGAATATCAATTATAGCTTAGGGTGAAATTTTGGCATTGTTCTAAAAAACTTCAAATTTTGATGAATAGTGAAACTACTAAGTGGTAGTTAAAAAACTGAATTTTTTCATAAAACGTAATTTTACCGCTTCTGTGAATAGAATTTCAAAAATCCGAGAGACACGGGTAATATCATGAAGTAAAATGTGGTTCAATAGGATGAAAATAATTTTTGGTGAATAGTAACTTTTTACTTTTATTTACCACGGTTAAAAGTAAATAGGGTAATTAAGGGTAAAAATGACATTATTATTACCCTCACACAATTCATAATTCTATTGGATAAGTGTAATTCGACAAAAACAACCTTAGGAATAAAATATGATCATTTAGGTCCACTTTGATTAGATTAGGACATTTATTATTATTTAATTCAATGAAGAGTTAAAAGAGTTAAAATCAAACTTTATTTACTAAAACATTTTTAATATAGGGTTATACATAAGATAAATTCGATTGTAAAAATTAATTAGAAAAATAATAATATTTCCTACATAATGATAGTTTATTTATCATTTTTAGACATTATATAATTTAATTTATTTATGACACAATGATGATGAAGTAATTACCATAATAGTGAAAAATTAAAATAATTGATATTATAAATACCCAAATAAATATTATAGGAGACTTTTATTGAATTAAACTAATTTCCTAGGTTAATATGACATATTATGAATGATTTAATTAACCGTTTTCGAAGTAATCATTCTGTTATGAGTTTTGAAAAAATAAATTATTGAATAGTGTCAAAATTGGCATAAAAAAGATTTTAAAACAAGTATTATATTATTAATTGATATTAAATTCCTAAAAATCTAAGGTTCGTCCAATAGACTTATATCATGATAGGTGTATCATTAATGGACCACTTGGGGGTATCTTGGATGTATATGGTGATTTTATTAACCATATAATATAAAAATACAAAGAGACATTGTAAAAGTGAAACTAATTAACTTAGAGTTAATACTTAAAGATAAGGTTAATATTGTAACCCCAACCTGTCTAAATTCTATTGGTTATGTGGTTTTCGACCCATCCCCACCTTAAAATTTAAATAATCAACTTTTGAGCCATTAGAAACCGAATATGAATTTATTATAAATTAATATTTCTAGCTTTTCCAAAGGTGCCCTCACCTCTCTTATAAAAGGGAACTCCCTATTCTCATTACTTCACACCTTCAAGGCCTTTTGGTTCGGCCCAAATCTGCCCAAATACTCTCCCAAATTCCCTCAATACAACCTAGAGGCATTAGATTGATCATAAATCCAACCTAAGGAGTCCTTTTGATCAAATCAAAAGAAAGAACCCGAAGAAGAGGTAATGATTTCACCACCTTTTTCCAAGTTCCTTTCTTCTTCCACTTCTTCTTCCTTTGTTATTACCATTATAAAATAATTATTCCATTATCATATATATACTGTGATGTTATTATAAATATTGTACAACCATATTCAGTATTCTATCCATCCTTTGAATAACATGTCACCATACATGTGTACGTACGGCTTACCGCCTCCACGTCGTGGTGTAATTGTTATTCAATAAATTATTATTTGGAACGGTATAATAATGATGTGTAATTTAAGTAAATAATAAATGTAACATGATAATTATTCTGTATATATGATATACCATCCAATTATATATTATTTTAATATCAAAAAATGATATTGTCGGTCGTGCGTACGTACGGACTACCGTCTCCACGAATGCGATAAGATTCCTTCTCCATCGTATCCATTCTAGTGTAATTCTCATTTGATGATTAATAATAGTATCTAAGGACTTGATATCATTCTGGATATGATTAAGATACAACTTATCCATGACAAACACGACTTATATAACAAAACATATAATAATAAATGAGTAAGTTAACACCCGAAACAATAATAATACTAAGATATTATTAACAAATCAATGTTAAAAGATCATATATGATATCATATCAATGTATATGATTATTTAATAATTTAATAACAATTCTTTCACCATTATACGGGAGGTTAACCTACCCCCAACCAAGTAAAAGTACAAGGTAAGGGTTATTTCACAATCTCTCCATTATCTGAGGTTGTTTATACGTAATAATCTACTGGGATCTCTTTATCATCCACATCCATGTTTCTTAAAAACTTATTTCAAAAAAAAATTTAAAAGAATATGGGTTAAAGTAATTTATACCATTGTTTGACTTTTTATCAGAGTTTAATAAAGTAATATTTCTGTCATTTTCCAAACAAGGTGCTTTTTAACCTTTTCGACAGAATTAAGGTAAGAATGTTTTTTTAACTTATACGGTGGGTGAGGTTATTTTCAGCCTTTATAAAATCGTCAAAGCTTCCCTTAAATGATTATAAGAATATTTTCAAATTAAATGTTTTATTTTATAATTATGTGACTTTTAAATGATTTCAAAATGAATATTTTAAGAATTTGTGAAAGGTACTCTTTATCAAGATCATAATTTTAAATGTTTTAATGATTTATCTTTCTTAATCTTTTTAATTAATGTCCATGTTTTCAAAATTATTTTATGGATTAATTTATATGGAAATGAATGTTTTGAAATGATATTTCTTTTCAATAGTTTCAAACTGGTATGGGAAACTTTGATTCAAAAATCTCTTTTAGATTACTTCCTAAATAAATGAGTGACTTTTAAATGATTTCAAAAAAACGATATTTCTCTAAAAAGAGTTTTGATTTCATCTATGTCAACATACTTTGATGGATTTTATGCTTATTTGATGTTGATTTATTATGATACAAAACTTCTATATTGTATGGAAGGTTTTGTGATATGTTTGACTGTGGATGTGCTATTTTTATACCATTCATAGTTTATGGTGAAAGTATTGACATTTCGTATGCTAGTTTTAATACGAATATTTATGTTATGTTTAAACCTTTTCATATGGGAATGAATTGGAATTAATATGTGATGGGTGGAGCCCGCTATAGGTCCTCGATGCATCGGTAGGTCTAATGAGACAAACTAGTGTCTTGGCACAAGGCCTTGGAAAAATCTTATTTGTAGTCTTGGCACTAGGCCTTGGATCTGTGGTTATGATAGTCTGACATTATGCATTCCATCATTATGAAAGTGGTTATTGATATTGCATATGATTATTCGATTAGTAGAATATCCATGTGAATAAGTAAATGGAGTTATTTCATTTTATTTTTTCCATACTATGTTGAAGTTAATGTTTAAAAGTCTTTTGTTTTTGTTATACATTGCCTTAAATGTTTATGCTTATTTATGAATGTTTCCGCTATATTTCTTACCCTTATAGAGCATTTGAGCTCACCCATTTCTATGTTTTATTTTTCCCAGGATTACAAGAAATATTTTGTGATTGATAAGAAGGGTTAATACAAGGGAATAATGGCATTCATAATGGATTATTTATGTTGTTTTAATTGTTATGACATGTAATGTAACATTCATGTATGTAATCTATTTTCCAAGACTGCTAAACTAATCGGTCTTTCGAGACTTGATTCCTTGTAATCATGCCAATGTATTAAAATAATGCACCGACTCTGGGTAACTAGGGTCGGGGCGTTACTCTTTCCATCAATACCATTAATGGATTATTAAAGGTTGGAATTAATTATATTAATATGACATATATAAATTTGTAAATATTATAAATTATAAAATTTTGACCACCTACCATCCATTCTATGAAAAAGGAATGTGTTTCTTTTGCGTAAACCTGGACTTCAAACTCCATGAAAGTAATGTATTCCATTTTATATATAATATACTAATCATTATAAACATCTTAGAAAATAATACTAAACACACAAAAAACATATAAATAATATCATTTTTCTTTTTATTATTTATATAATGTAAAAAATCATTGTCTTAACCATAATCAATTATAGATTATTTCAAGTTCATCTTTGGGCCAGTTTAACCACTATCATGAACAATGATATTGAAATATATTATATATTAAGATAGATATGTTAATTCTAATGATATTAGTTATTAATGAGAAAATAATTCTTGTATGGTCCTATAAAATACAGATTAATATTTAATTTAATATTATCATACCACACTTTTATTAATTAAATTTCATATAAACAAGCTCATCTCCAACTTCATTTACATCAATAATTTTTAAAATAAATATAAAATGGAATTAAAACACTATAAATCATTATAAAACCTATAGTTAAACACTTATAATTTTCTTTTAATTATAAATATATATTCTATAAACAAGTATCTATACTATCATTATGAAACTAGTACTAAACAAATAATCAGAGAAAATAACTTGAGATAATGAAAATAAAATATAAGTATCTAATATATTTGAAATAAATTATTATAAATGTTTTTTATAAAAAAAAATTAGGTATAAATATTGTTATTAAACTTTTTAATAAGATAGTTAATTTTTTAATAAATTATGTTATAGAACATTCGGTTAACCAATATTAATAGAAAGTGTTTGTATCTCAATTTTGATTTAATAATATATGATGCACAATCTACACTTATTTCCTTTTTTACTGTATATATATTATATGTTTTTGTGTTACTGTAATTTTTCTTGAAATATATGGTATTTAGAAATCATTCTTATTTTCTACCTCTCTTGGGTTTTCAATTTGAATGAGAATTATTATATTTGGATTTTTCATAACACAATTTCATTCTTTGAAATATAATTATTATTTCCACAAAATTTTTCCAACATAAATTATTTTATTCTATTTTTTATAAAATATTATTAAAATTTTAATTTATACTTATTTAATACTCTTTTTCAGGATCCCCTTTTTTAAAATGAATGAGTATGATATTCATAATGGATTTTCTTAACTTAATCATCATTTCATTGAGTTATAATGTTACTTCTTCAACATCATTCTTCTAAGTCACAAATATTTTTTTCATTTAATATTTTATATTTATACCCACGCATGTATCTACTAAAGGTATATTATTTTTATCCAAAACCCCTTCATTGATGAATTTTTTTACTCATATAATTAAAATATTTTTATGAATAATTCACAATCTCTCTTAAACTTATTTCTCTTCCGCACATATATTTTCTATTCACACAAAATTTAACATTTATAATTGGAAACAAAATTATATATTATCTCACGAGAGATTATTGTTTCCCCTCCCTATTTTTCAAGAGGAATAATAATAATCCTTTTTAAAATTTGCATTTCAGGAATTTATTTTCAAAAATTTGAAAAGGGAATTTCCCTTATTGTCTATTATTTATCTTATACTCCATATTTAATAATGATAACCTATAATCATTTTTTCAAGGATACATTATAGAATATTATTTATTAAATAAATATTCCCAATGTTTTTACATCTCATTTTTTAATATGAATTCTGAATGCGAGCCACGATTTTTTATTCAATGTCTATGGTAAAAACATTTAAATAAAACAATTTTATGATTTATTATCTATTTTAAACTTTATTGTAAGAGGAATTAATCCCAATTAGAGATTAATTCATGTATTTCCTTATAAATACACTCATACTATCTTTCTTTTTATTTTAGTCATGGTATCAGATAATCTAATCTTTATCCCTTCAAATGTGATCTCTTTTGAAGTGTTCCTTATATGAAGATGTTTTCATCAATATCAACATCTATAAAAGTTATTATGATACATATAGTAGGTGACTCAATAATAATATCCCCCTTATGTATCTATTTTATTTAGAATAATATAATTTTATATATTGGTTGAATAAATTATTGATATATCCATACACCCATGAAACTATATGATATTTGTACGAGTAATTCTTATATAGTGACTTATTATATTTATTTATTTGGGAAATTTAGAAAATATATGGGATTTTCATTTTAATATAAATAATTATTAATTAGTAAGGAATTTTGGTCATCTATTGTATATATTATTCATTCCATCATATGATGAATGCATTCGATATAATTAGTGATGGGAGTGGTTTGTAATATAAACTTGATGCCTCAGTAGGCCTCATGAGAAAAACTATCCATGTTGTTTGGTATTTTTAAGCCCACTTATTTAGATTCCTTGGAACTGATCATGACAGATATTATATTTCTTGGAATAAATAAAGAATATTTTAATTTATGATGTCCAACATTATTCATTTCATCCCCATGAAATAAGTTATTTTAGTCTATGAATAATTTAATATTAATTAACATGATTGTTTTAATCTCCTCAGATCAGTTATATAAAATAATTTCATTATAATTTTATATTGGGAATATTACATATTTTTTATTTAATTGATGATAGATAATGGTATACACTTTATCATAATAAGTATTTTTTATCACCCTTATTATGTTTCCATTTCTCCATGTTATAAATAATATTATTGCACATAATTCTACAAAAATGTGTAAAAAAATTATGATATATGTTAAAGAATTATTATATGTTAATTAGTTAATAATTTAGTATAGAAAATTTCAATTAGCTTGAAAATTTGTGGGCTTTATTCATTCAATTTTTTCTTAATTATCTAAAACTATAAATTGAAAATTTCATGGAATTTTATATAATGGAATGTTTTTTAATTAATATTGTAATTGTAGGGATGTTTTGTGTGAGGCATTATAATTGGAAGGAGAGAAAGTTACAAAAAGAATTATATCATCATATTTTAGTGGTTGAGTACTATTTTAGAGTTATAAATATCATCAATTGTAGATATGTTATGGTTGATAATAGTTTAAAAGATATAGGTAACTCTTAAGGTATGTTGAGGTAATATTGGATATCTTTTATTTTTTTCATAATTATGATGAGTGAACTTTTGTGGAAACCATATGAATAACTCTATATATATTAAAATATACTAATATACATTTAATATAGAGATTATGTTGGTATCCTAATAATTACATCCCTATAAAGATATTGGAGAGTGGATGTGGTTATAGCCCAAAATCTCTTTGGTGAAATCACCGTAAAAATGTCAGTTGATTATAATCCCAATCTTCACTTGATGAAAATGAGTAGGAATTAGACTTAAAACCTGGCTAGAGACTTCCCAAGGTTATTATTTCAAAATTCACACAAGATTTATGAATAATTATGAGGGATTTAAATATATTTATTTTAGAGAACCTAATAGGAAATGTCCATGGAAAACATAGATCAAACTAAAGGAGTTATACATTAATATGATTATTTCATAGTTGAATTGAATGTGTTTTATATTTAAATGATAGTTTCCTAAGAGGAGAAAATAATGTACTAAGTTTCCATATTCATATTAATATTTACTATGATTTTATAGAATATTGTCATAACCATTTTGGTTTTAGTATTGGGATGGAATCTAGATCATGATATTGAAACTGTGAATGGTATCTCTCTTAAAATCTATTTTTCATATCATCGATATAATGAGTTATATTTGGAATAAATTATTGAGAAAACTAAATTCATGGCATGGGTTTGTTAAGAATTAACATAAGAATTCCTAGATTATCCCAAGATAGTGAGGATGATGTCATAGTAGAAATTTTATCATGAATTATGATTATACAATGCATACTCTTGTCTATTTTATTAGTAAGTGACAATTAAAATTTATCCAATTCAATTTATTTATGTTGGGGGTAATGTGACACCCAATTTTTTATATTTTTTATTTTATATAAATTTAATATGTTTGATATCTTTCTTCACATGCACCACTAAACCAATAAGAATGAAAAAGTTATAATGACCCATACATTACATTCATGAATATTAATTGAAAATTTAATAATATTCATTAAAATATATAACAAGGACAAGATCAGACTGTATAGGTACTGTGTCTTTAGAAACTAGGATATATAAACAACTGGTTCATAAAACATCTACATTTTCTCCAACTAATTTATTCACAACAAGACTCCTTTTTTATATATCTTACTTGATATCCTTCTTATTAAACCAGGGAAAAGAATCATATGAAATGGTGAGTAAAAATTCTCAATATGGTTAGAAAGGGGAGATATCAATCATTTAATAATCATAGGACATAAAAACATAACTTTTGAAAATATTATCCTATCCATAAAAGATCATGATATCATGTTGTTGGATAAATCATTAAAGTTCAACAAAATCCCAAAAGTCATAACATAAGACATGAAATTTTGTACCATAGACATGATCATAGAAAATAATATCATATTAGTCTAGTTTCATTGCGAATACCATAATATCATACAAATTCCATTAATGAACCATGTTCACTCCTCTTTAAATCCCTGTATTATTGAATCAGATTTAATTTCTATTACAATCATGTATATCTCATGATATATAAATCATTACCCAATTAATTGGATAGATATATAGGTATCACCCATACCATAATTAAATAATTCTTAAATGTTCCATAAAACATAAATAATTTACCATAGCATAACCCATGTAACCGAAATGGGTTTCTTAAACATCATTCCATCATAATCCATATAAAATAAAAAGATTCCATAAAAATCATTCCATCATAAGATCAAAAAAATCATTGTAATAATAGGGATATAAACATACAAATATTTATTGAATTTCATATTATATGGAAATAAATTTGGACAAAACACTTGAAATTAATTCTTGATGAAAATTTACTGTATTCTTAAAAAAAATATTTTCTCAAAATGCCACACAATTTTAAAAGAAAATAATTTTATTTACAGTATACTGAAAATAGTGTAAAGAAATATTCATGTAAATATGTTGTTATGAAACCATAAAAATATTTTTATTCCATATGTGTTGAAAAAACATTATTCTTATACTTTTTCTAGAAAAGTAAAATTGTACCTCGTACTGAAAACGATAAAAGATTCCTTTTATACTATTTAATAAAAATTATAAAATGTATAAAATTTTCCTTAAAAAATAATAAAAGAATGGAAATAATATTTGATATTTAGAAAATATAGACATGAATTATAATTATACCCCAATAAATACTTATGTATAAACAATTTTGGATAATAATTGGATTTGAATTTATTCCTTACCTTAGGATTGATTTCTTTTTTATGTATCAGAATGTCTTTTTCTTCAATTTCCTTCCACTAAATAACCTCTTAGATCATTAGAGTTGGTCTTTATGAAGACCAAAATCTATATAATGTTACTATGGATATTGATAAGGGAAAGGGGTAGAGGATGGCTGAGCTTGAAGTCTCAATGTGATAAGAATAGGTTAGACAGGAGGTGCCCTTTTATAATTGAGGTGATGAGTACTTTTGGAAATCTCACAAATATTAATTTATAAAAAAATAAAACCCCATAAAAAACCTCCAATATGTACGAATTTAAAATATGATATGTGATAGGGTTTGAATCTTATCAACCAATTAATTTTTGAAATCTTTTCTATAATTATAAGCCTTATCTTTTTAATTAACTCTTAATTTTTCTATTTAACTTTTAACTATTGTAACAAATAACTCAATATTAAAATGGTAAATTATTTATGTAGTTGGTGTAAAATAGACCATAAATAAATACATCAGTACATTTTAAACCATATCATAATTATTATATATATTTTAATTTTTTTTATGATTTTTATCTAATTTTATAATAAATTATTTTGATAAATAATCAATAGTGTCAATATAGACACTATTCTATTAGTTTATTTTTTAATAATATTAATATAATTTGTAAACTTATAACCAACTATTTTGTTGTATTCCTAAGAGCTTAAGGTAGTCTAAAAAATTCATTAGACATGTTAATTAAATGAAATTTTATTTACTTTAATATTTTTAATGACATTTATTTGTTATCTCTTTTAATAATATAATCACTACATCAATTTGGTTTAATTATTTAATATAATTATAATTTGATTAAAAATTAATAATAAAATACTATGATGAAGATAGATCTTTTATATTTCATAAAACCATTTTTAGTCAAATTTATCTTCTATAAAATCCAATTTTTAAAATGTTATACTATTTAAACTATGAATGTGAAATATTTAACATCACATTAAATAAAAGAATATAGGTGTCATAATCCATACTATAAGTATCTAAATGGGCAATAACTCGAAACATGCATGATTATGGGGGAGATATACTTGGCCAATAATATTTGGTCAACTATATGGGTATTTTAATGGGTTTTAATATTATAATAAAAAATATATTTTGATTTTTTTCATCAATTAAATAATTTATTTAACATTAATGTATAAATTATGAAGGTAATTATTTATTTACTAAAAATTAAAAATAAATTACCATGATAGAGAAAAACATCCTATATTTCAAATGATTATTTATATTTTAATATATATATATATGAAAACCTCATATTAAAAATGATTTAGTTATTAAAATATTTGTGAGACATATTTAACATTTCTATAAATAGAATAAATTAAATGTCCTATGCACATTCAAGTGGACAAAAATGGATTCCATTTCAACCCAAGTATGTTTAAAGTCAAATAAATCATCCAATTGTATAAATACAAGTGTTAGTGTAATTTTATGATATCATTCTTACCCTTAATTACCCAATTTACCCATTTACAATAATAATAAAAATTACCGAAGTTACTATTCAAAATGACCAAAAATAGAAAAAATATATTTAAATAATATGTATCTACTGATTCAAAATATGGAATAAATATTTCAAAATTCAAAATAAATAGGTTTCAAAAATTATTTAAAATTATTCTTGATTTTGCAAATAGTGATTGTGTTTTAAATGTTAAAACGTTATAAAAGATTGAAATGTTTTTACATCTGAATAAATGTAAAATTAATTCTAATGACATAAATTATATTTAATGATAGAAAATATATTTTATTATACATTTAAACCATTAAATAATATAATTTAACCATATAAATTATTTTGATGGAAAATGTTCTTTTTAATTAAAATTTATTGTATTTATTTACTATTCATCAAAATTTGAATTTTATTAGAAAAATACTTTATTTCATCCAAAGTAAATTTGTATATCCCAATACCAAATAAAGTGTTTATGATTTTGTATAAAATTTTTTAATATGACAAATTCTAAATTTAAAATTTGTTCTTTATTAAAAGGCAGAAAATTAACATTTTTAAAAATATAGGGTTTTATACATAAAATATGGTTTATTCATACCAAATGACAAAAATATCATTTGGATTAATATAAAAAATATTTTATTCAACATATAACATTTATATTTAATTAAATTTCTTTAAAATAGTAATTCAAAAATATATGATTGATTTATATTTTTTCATAAATAATTGATAGTGAAAGACTTCACCATACATTTTCATAACTTAGTTATATTTATTCCTAATAAACAAAAAGTTAGTTTGAATTGGAAATTTTTTTCTAATATAATCTTGTAGTTAAATTAAACTCATGATTTATTGCACTGTAAACTATTGAAGAATTAAAATTATTTTAAAAAAATTCATAAAAACATCTAGGTCTTACAAACGTATTATGCCCTTTTTAATGTAGCCACTAAGTTGGAGGGTGTGAATAAATGTGATGACATTATGAAATATTTATGTGTTAATAAAATTAAAGGTCACTTTAAATACTAATGCAGTTAAGAAATTAAATTATCAAATCTGAATACTTATATGATCATTTTATGCTAAAAATTAAATATTTTTCAATGAATTTTTTTAAATTTATATTAAGAAACAAAATATATAATAGATGTAGTATATTTTGATATGTATAATATGTTAAACAAAAATTAATTAGTAATTTATATGAAATAAGAATGAGATCTGTTAATATTCAAAAAAATATTATCTACTCATAATAGCTTTTCTATTTACTGTATGATTTCAATTTAAATATTAAATCATAGATTTTAGAAATTTTGTTTTAATAAAAATAATGATTTTTTATATAGAATACAAATATTTTATTTGGATTTATTTTTGGAATTCATATTAAATATTGGTTTTTAGCTGAATAGTAATAATATAATTTGTTCCAAAACATATCCTTTTATAACATTATAATTGTGTAATCAAGACATATATGTTTATAAAGGTTTTAAAATTTTCAAAAATTCTATTTTTGATTTAAATGATTCATTAAAAAATCAATTTTTTATTTATTAAACTCATGTTTAATAGTTTGAATCTTATGAAATATTTCAATTAATAAAAATTATTTTTCCCCTATCATTTAACAAATTATCCACAATGTTTATATCGGTTTTTAATGATTTTTAAAAAATATAAATATTATTTTATAATTAATAAACAAAATTATTTCAAAATATTTAATTTTCATTTATTCTTTTATCTTATTCATAATTGTTTTCTCAAAAGACAGTTTTTTTAAACAGGTTTAAAGAACTACATTCTCTATTGTTAAAATTCAGTTTAACCATTATGAGAAATTTTATTTGAAAAAATGGATTTTATAATTGAAATAATTATTTCCATATTAGTTAATAATTTTCTATTATATTTTAATTCATTTAAGTAAAATTAATGATGTATAAATTGGTTACTATGGTAAACCCCAGAAAAAGGTTAAAGTAAAAAATAGTTGACGAAAAGGTGTTGAATAATTTTAAAATCATGTGTAAAAAATGAATGGATCAATATTAATAAACAACAAACATTATACCACAATATTATTATTTATTATTGGTTCTTGTTGAGCAATTTATATTGATATATGCATTTATATTATTGCAATAATTCTATTCCCCCCACATATAAAAGGTACCTTTACTTTCCCACATATATTCACATGAAATTACATATACTTAAACCATATATATTCCAAATTCCAAAATAAAATTTATGTAAACATCCGTGTACTCTCTCTATTTTCAAAAAACCAACCTTTAAAATATTACCCATTTTTTAAATAGAATTTTCTTATGTGTAAAGCAAACATTCCCAGTTTCTCCTTTCTCATGTCATATGATTTTTTCTTCTTACAACAACCTACTATATGTTTTTTCATTATATTATAATCAAATTATTTAAATTAATATCCTAAAATGTCATTTTCTTGATCTTGTAATCATTAACAACACTTTCCCTTTTACTTAAAAAAATAATCATTATGCGTACGCGCAGACTACAGCCTTAAGTCACCATGTGTCTATTTTTTCATCCCCACATTGAATGGATATCTATAAGATTTTTATGTATTAATATGGTATTTATAATTTTATTAAATTTATTAAATTATAATTAAAATTTCACCCTTCCCATCCTATGAAAAATGAATGTAACGCTCGTGCATACCTGGAGACTATTGTCCCCATGAAAGTGATGTATTTCATATTCTATCTAGTATATTATTATTTATTTATATCTCATAAATTATGGTTCATGACCTTAAAAACGTATACATATTGTAATTAAAATTATTTAATTATAATATTATAACAAAATAATAATTTTCTTAATCATACTCACCCAAAGAATATAGATTATTATTTATTGGGCCAGTTAAGTGACCAACATGAACAATCATATAAATATCAATCAATTTTAGATAATAAGAAATTAAATTATGATTTTATTAGAAATTTATTATAATTTTTCTAAATTTTATATTGTTATAAATGATATATTTTTATTTATTTTTTTACCAACTTTTTATTAGTTAAAAATTATAGAAACAAGATCATCACTAAATTCATCTTCCTACATTTAAACCTAAATTATTATGAAATGAAATTTAAACATCATAAATAATTATATAACATATATCCAAGTACAAGTAATTTATTCTTGAATGACAAAATTTGAGTCTATAATAAGAATCGGCAACACTATTACAAAACCAGTACTAAATTGACAATTGAAGCTAATAACATCTGATAATGAAAATATATTATAACTCACTAATATTTTTCTAAAATTTTAATTTAATTTAAATTTAAAAAATATTATAGGTATGAATAAGGTCCTTAAATTGTTTATTAGGTTATTTTTTTATACATAATGTTAGTGCATGTTTGACTAAACAAGATTAATTGTAAGGGGTTTTCTACACAATTTTGCTTCATTGAGAAATGATGTATGTTCAAAAATTACATAATTTTTGTAATGTATATAGTGTCTATGGGTTTATTTTGTCAAAAAAAATTACTGAAATATTATTTACTTAAAAATCTATTTCATGATCTTCCATTCTGGGGTTTTCAATTAAAAATAAGATGATAATAAAAGGGTTTTTTATTACTCAATTTACATTCTTTCAATTATAATGACTATTATAGAAACCAATTCATAAAAGTTGAATAATTTTATCTTATTTTTTCATAAAATATTATTTCTACATTCATTTATATGGTTATAATATTCCTTCTCATGATTTCCTTTTTAAAATGTTGTTACACTAATTATTATGATATATATGAGGTATTTGTTTAACACCAACATCATTTTTTGGTTTATAATACAAATTCATGAACATCATTATTCTAATTCACATATTATATTCCATATTAGATTTCATGTTAAATTACTCTTCCATTATTTGGGGAATGTGGAAACTATATCTTAAATACCCTTCCATAATTAATTTCAATCTCATGAGGGTGTAACATTATTAAGACAAAATCCCATTCTTTCTAAAGTTTAATTCTCTCTTATGTTCAAATTTTATATTATCACAAATTGTATACTTTATATTTTTAAAATTAGTTATATTTTTTACTCATTTGAGCATCATATTTCCTCTTTCCTATTATAAAAAGGATTTTTAATTATCTATTTTAGAATATGGGATTAAAAAATGTACAAAATATTAAAATGGTAATTATGTTTACTATCATTACTTTTATCTTCTACTCCACATTTTCTCAAGGTAACCTTCAGGAATTTTTCAAGGATACATTATTGATGATTATTTTTAAAATAATTTTTTTTCAAAAATTTATCTTAATATTTTTGAAAATTACATTTTGAAATTTACCTATAACTTCATGATTGATAATTATGTAAAACAAATAATGAAAACCATTTTATGATTTTCTTTCCATTATAATATTTATCTTAAAATTAATTTTCATCCCTTACAGTTACGTTTCATTGGTTACCTTCTAAATCCTCTTGTGATAATTGATAACATGGAAAATCTAATAATTTATCACATCTAATGTGATATTTTTTATAGAGTTATTCATATAAAGTTGTTACCATCTATGTAAAGAAACATCAATGTTACTATTTGAAATTGTGGATATTCCTAATAATTAACAAAAAAATACATTATCTATATATCTAATGATCATATAATAATTTTTATTAATTATAGAAGTTATTGAATTAACTATATATAGATTACTCAATATGGTTCTAGTTCAAGGTTTGGGTACATTGATAGATAATCAATTAATTTATTAGGTAAATTCAAAATCACTATATAATTGTCATTCTAATACTGATCTATCTAGATTATTAAGCCTTATTAGTAATGTATTATATAGTTTATTCATTACATTTTATGATGAATACATTAAACATAATAAGGGATGAGTATAAAGAACCAAAATTATCATATATATATATTTTATATTTTTATATGAATATTCATTACATTACACAAACACACACATAAGTATTTTAATGTTCTATTACCTTTGGAAACATTGAAACATCAAAAAATAGTACAAATGTCATCTTTGTTATCTCCCACAATTTTCACCATAATTAGTGCCCTTTTTAGAAATATCATACCTAATACACTTAACCATAACATTGGGAAAGGAAACAAATAAAAGGGTGATATTAGATTCCATTAAAGGGTAAACAGGGTATATGTCAACATATCATGAGAATAAATGCAAGTGAATATGAATAGCATTTGAAAATCATAACCTCGATATCATAGATCATAAAACTGACTCATGAAATCAATAATGTATGTTTACAATACATGAATCATAAATGAATTATAAAACATTATAAATGATAACATAACATTTTATTTTTGTAATACACATAAGAAAATTCAATCATTTCCTTAGTAGTTCAAGGCTTGTTACCAAGACTATCATGGTGGAATGTGTTCACTCCCCAAACCATTATAGTATTCAAGGTTCACTCCCTATATTATCATATTAAATAGAGTCCCTTAATAAAATGGCTTCACTATCCATTCAATTCATTTTATCTCATGAGATATCAATCATTACCCAATTAATTTTCGGTAGATATAGGTCTCACAAATCACATAATGAAAATCAAAAATCATTCTGTCGCTAGATCCTGAAACAATCATCATATAATAACACATAAAAAGTAATAGTGTCTATAAACTTTTAATAATATCATATCTTGTGAAAAATCAATAGGTTTTATAATAATTTCATCATTTCAATATAAAATAACCCATTTAATAGAAACAAGTTTCCCAATTATTTCATCAAATCATAACCCTTGGAAAAAGAAGGGGGTTTCATAATAATCATATCACAATAAACATAACAATAAGGATTTTCACAACAATTTGATAAAAATATATTTAAATAGTATATATCCATTAATTAATGAATTTTATTTCAAATATATCATATAATTTGATAAAATTTAAACATATTACCTTTTATTTATAGAATTAATGAATCACATCACTTCGCTTGGTGATTGTCTGTAGTACACACGATCGATGTTATCATATTCCCACAGAATGGAATGTTTGAAGTTATATGTGATATAAAAAATAATTAATTATAAGAATACCATATATATAACATATAACTATATAATCCATCTTTATATCCAGACATGAGAGGTGGTGATGGAAGATGAATAACATCAGATAGTGAGGTAGTAGTCTGTCATACCCACGAATGATGAATTTTTAACCCATTTGATTGAAGTGGTGATGGTTTTAGGTAAATACATTAGTATAAAAAATATGAGTATATTTAATATAATATGTTTATTATATCATCAAATTTTAATATTAATTTAATGAGGTATAGGTAGAAATAAAATAAAACACTTGGTTAGGGACTTCACTTCTTCATCAGACAGCTACTTTTAGATCGCACCAAACATCAATATGAGGATGGATTTATAAAACTATACTTCTAAGATGATATAAGGGAATTAAGGAAACTAATTTTATAGTTACTAGAAATTAAAAATAAATTTTTATTAGTTAATTTGAGAGGATAATGGGTGGTCTTTTATAAGTAAGGCGAGTGGCACACATGTAATTTTTGAAAAGAAAAAGGTGTTACAATATTTTTCACATTCCAAAACCTATAAAAATGAATAATAATATATATTTATAATGGTTAATTCAAACATATGTGTATATAATGTTTTATAGAAAATTTTTGGGTCATTTTAACTGTTGAATTTTAGTTTAACCCTTGGTAAACCCATCATTACCTTAACCGTGGTAAATAATATGTAATATTTTTAACATTCATTACTACCAAAAATTAATTTTACAAAATTAGATAAAAAAAATTATGATGTTTAAAAAATTTGAGATCCATTTTTTAAAATTATACTCACAAAATCAAAAAATAAAATTTCAAATTAAACCCACTTACGTGGTGGGAAAGTTATTCTCCGATGGAAAAATGATCAAATATTTAAAAGGTCATTTTATAAAAATTAAATATTCAACTCACTCAAAAGAAATAAGTTAGATTTATAGGTATATAATTCAATTAATTTTTCTATTAACTCATTTTATAATAAAAAATTTCCTTTTAAATTCTTTAAATAGAAGGGTGGATTTGAATAAAAACTATTATTTTTCCCTATTTTTGAAAAATTAATCGTTTCAAAAATATGGAAAAAATTACACATAAGATAATTTTTAAAATATGATATAAATAATTAATTATATTTTATTAATGATCCAAAAATAAATTATAATAATTTTCCAAAAATGAAATAATTTTTTTGTGAAAATCATATTTTTAAAACAATGGTTTTTTTTACTGATAAGTAATTACTTTTTATGAATTTTTATCTTTATATAAAACCATTATATTGAGTTTAGTGCCTATGAACAGTTAGGTTTTCACATCCTTATGAGAGATACATGGAACACATCGTGAACTTGAGAGAGGTTTGGTTGAAGAGCCAACTAATAAGATACGATCCCAATATATTGAATACTTTAAAAGGGGATGATATAACTAAGGATTATTTTTCCATTATTTCTAAATCTCATTACCTTATTCCATAGAAATTGTTTCAAAAATTCCATATCCTCAACTTGAAATTATAGATTTCGTTAGTGATTGGTAATATAACTTTTCTGCCAATTCCGACCTACATTGATGTTTTACTGGATGGATCTATCCTTTTATTCCATTTCTTCAGATATCTTGGTTCCCAGTATAATTCATTATCCAATATCATTCCAGCATATTGGATCTCATAATTTTATTATATATAGGGATTAAAAAGGAACTATCAGAATGATCGATCAAAATATTTTGGTATAAGAAAAGTCAACTAGAAGTATGTAATCATCTGAAATACCTTTTAAATCCATAAAATAAGATCTCAACATATCGTCTATGTTTTTAATTTTTATCTATGTCTAACCATACATCTAAGGATGATATTCTGTACTGAATCTCAACTTCATATCAAGATCTCACTCAAGACATCAATAGAACATCAAGGTAAACCTCAGAACCTAATCAGATACAATTGAATGTGGTACTCCATGAAAACATTACATCTACTAAATTTAAATCCTACCATATTTATCTAGAGATAAATATTCCTTAATATTGAGAAAGTGTTTTACATTTTTAATGAAATTATATACAAACCATATAGCATTATCCACTTTCGATGGTGATTTCTTCCATTTCCATTATTTTTTAGGTAATGGATGTTGGATCACCTTACACATTTTCCTCCTATACATAACTTTTTAACAAAAAAAGAACCAATATACAAACTATGTGATCTCTCTCTTCAAATCATTCCACCAGAAAGCCTCAATTAAATATCTATACATCTGCTTACTTCATGTATGAATATGAAGGAATAACTATGAACATAAACAAATTAACCCGTCAAATATGGTATAGAGTGAACACATACAAGGTACATGAACATCACTATTTCATCATGATCAGTGTTACACATGAAAATATTTTAACTTTTTTTTATGCCTATATCTTCCTTCTATACCTCTTTAATCATCACATAGATATATGGTTGAAAATTAAATTATGAAATATTATATTTCTTCACTTATTTTATGATTTCAAAATCCATCATTTTAAAATACTGAAATATTGGATCTTTTTTTATCCTCATCAAGGATATGATTTCATGACCCTTTTGAATCAAAGGACCATCCCTCTTTTTCTATTTAATATGGTGGTAATGTATGGATATGTCATAATCGTTCGTCATCTCTAACCATCTTCTATATCACATATTCAACCTATTCTATGTCAATATAAACATTAAAGTTATAGGATTAGTATGCACATATATATAAATATCAAAAATTTATCCATAAATTTTATTCCTCTATATATTTAATGAAAAAATTATCATAGCTAATTCCAAATAATGAGTTGGGAAATTTTTGTCTTGAGTATTTAATTTTCACAGGGCATAATCAATAACCATGTCATTCCGCATATGAATGAAACCCAATACTTTCTTACATGCATCACTTTAGGATAAAAATAATTCTACAATGTGGGTTAATGTAAGAATAGGGGTGTTGAAAATTATTCTCTTCATTTCTATGAAATTTTACTCACACTCATATATCTAGAAGAACTTGACTCCCTTTTAACATTACATGGTGAGTGGATTGGATAGTTGGTAGAAATTCTCCTCAAACCATCAATAATAACTAGCTATATCAATAAAACATTAGATCATAGTTAGCATTTTTGGTCTATACCATCATTCCATTGCCTCCATCTTTGATGGATCTATAGATATAAACGCTATTAAGATAATATGTCCCAAAAATGAAACCTTTTTCTGCAAAAATTCAAAATTTATAAATTAATTAAATATTTTATCGTTACATATGGTCATTAGTACAATTATTAACTTGTTTTAATTATATTCCTATGTCATTTAACAGATATTAATATCATATATAGAGACTACCTCGAATGGATCAATGTAATCTATAAAGGCTCTATTCAGTAAATCCATGAAGATAAAAAATGAATTATTATTAATGAATGGGATCACTATATATCCAGAGTGTCCATACCTTGTATAGAATTTTGTCTTAGGTATATCCTCCTTATTTAACCTAAATTGAGTATATAAAAAATTAGGTCCAACCTTGGAAAATTATTGTTCACTTTTCTTTTGATCAAATAGGTCATCAATAGAGGGTATATGATACTTATTATTTATCATGGTCTTTTTTATCTCACAATAATTAATGAAAATTCTCCTAGATCCATATTTATTTTTAACAAAAAGAATAGGTGTACCCAAAGGTAACACACATGGATGAATGAATCCATTTTTAAGGTTCTCTCGTATATTATTTTTAAATTCCTTTCACTCAATAGAGGCCATTGAAAATTGATTCAATGATATAGGTTTGCCACCAGGTATGAATTTTATATTAGATAAACCATATGTTTATATAGAAGTTAATAAAAATTTTCTATAAATTCAACAATAAACAACCATTCAATTTCAATAAAATTTATTTTGAATATCTACCTAACCATATTTGATAAATAACCCTCTTGAATATGAATCAACACCCATACAATGGATGTGATTTCAATAAAAAATTATATTCATCATTACACTGATAAATGATCATTAGTTGGTTTTGAAAATCAAATGTTACTTCCTTGTATAGTATGTTAATTTGGAATCTATGTCATTAAATCCAATCCATTCTTAATATAACATTAAATTGAACTATAGAAAGAATGAAAATATTTGTAGGCAATAAATTATCATAAACTTCAACTGGATAGGAATCACATACTTATGATGCAATCATTAAACAATTAAGAATTCTCACTACTAATTTTATCTCTAATAGTGTGGGTTGAATCTATATACCCATAAAATGTTTTTTAATATATGAATGAATGGGTAGATCCAATGATAAATAAGACATTAGTTGTTCCAGAGTAGGTGGTTAATCTACCGTTCACCATGTAATTATCTCACCCTACATCATAAAAAGTGATAATATTATATTTCCCTTTTTCTCTTGGAATATAAGGTTTCTAACACTGGTAGTAATCATTAATTTTTGTATTTGTTAACTAGTTACAATAATTACCATACTCCTTTCATTTGAAACACTAGATATTGGGTGGTGAATTTTGTGAAATTTTCTCTCTATTTTCTTCATTAACATACTTATTCTCATTAAATCATCATTCAATATTCCAATTACTATCCTTTTATAGTTACAAAAATTTACTAGTCCACTTAATAAAATGTCCCCCATGTTTACTTCCACACATCAGCCACAATGTAAAGCACATCTTCTTCTCTGTATGGTTTTTAATGTTACCTTTGAACTCCAAATTACTTATATTATAAAATTCATTATCTTCATGGTTAACAGGGAATGAAATTTACACATTGAGAGAAAATAAAATTGTTTCATTATTGCAACCAATGTCCCTTATGGATAACACAATTTAGGCACTTGGTTTTATACCACTGAAGAATCGATTAACATTACATTCAGGTTGGAAGATAATTCTTGAAGCATACCTCATAGACCTTGAAAACCTTTCTTTATATATATAAATAAATTCATAATCTTCAACATTATTTTAAGGAATAACTTCTCTTTTTTGTAAAAAAATTACAATGGATGTAACTATCGAAAAATAATTTCTAAAACTTATCTAGCTCCATGGAGTAAATTTCATCATGATCCCATGTATTCTTGATGATATTACACCATTTATCCACTTCACTTTCCAAAAAATAGACATGATAAAATAATTTTTCATCTTAATAACATTGGATAAAGGAAAATATATTTTAATTGGTAATTATCCATTTCTCATAAATAGACATGTTAGTGGAACCACTAAATGAAGTTGAGATTTATTATGTTGCAATCAATAGAACATTGTTCTCCTCTTTTCATATTTGGATGTTCAGAATGACTCATGGAATGAAATTTTTTTGTGAGAATAGAAATGATATTTTTCATTCCAAAACCTATAACATCTATTTTCTCTAGAGGATAATCATTGTACTATCCATTTCAATCTTCATTAACACGATTCATTCATTTTCCATACATTTAGAAAAACTAAAAATCATTGTTTAAGAAATAATAATCTTACTGGGGAACTACATATTAAGGAAAAATCAGGTATAATATATTTAAATTATAAAAACATATTTTTAATTTATGAAAACATGGGTATATTATAGGTCATTCATAGTCATCATCTATTTAAATACTTCATGATGATTTATAAATATTTTGTTAATTTTCAATGTGTATCCAATGAGAGTGTCAAACCAGCTGGGCAGAAGGTCCCATTATCATGCACCAAGTGATAATTGAGTCTACAACAATGTGCCATTTTTATTTTTGTTACCCATATGTACCTCTTTTCCAATCCCACATCAACATGTAGTATCTATATGTAGATATAATTCCATGGAAACAATTCTCTCTATCCTTTATAATCATTATAGTACATTTTTCAATACATTGAATTTTCTTTAGAAATATCCTTAGTCATCTCACTAAGTGTTTCTCATACTAGTTTTGAATGGTTAAATAAACATATCCTATGATAAAAACTGTAAACAACCAAACTTCTCAGACATATATATTACATCTTTTTAGATGAATATTCATTACATTACAAAGACACATTTCTACAGACCATAAAGGAACAATACTTTTAGAATCTTGTAAACATAAATAACTAGTTCAAATATGATATAAATGATCTCCCAATATTTTCATTTCAAATATAACCCTTCTTAAACATATCAAAAATAATATATTTCACCATAACCCACATAAAGGAAACATAAGGAAGTGTGTGCTCAAATTCTCAGAATGGGTAATCACGGGAGATATCAGCATATCATAATCATAAGGGTTTGGTTTTGTGAGTAATTTTTAAAAACTATACCATTTATATCAGAGATAATAAACATGATTTATTGCATAAATCATTAAAGTTCATAGGATTAGAATCATAATGTAATAAAATAACATGAACAATGAAAACATAATAATGGAATAAGGTATTGACTATTGGTATACACAAAAACATGGGAAATTATTGTCTTAGTAGTTTGGGGATCATTTCTAAGACAATATTAGCGGAATGGGTTCACTTTCCAAACCATCATATTAATCATGGTTCACACCCAAGACATTCACAGTGTATGGAGAACCTTATTATACTTTTTCACTCCCAATTCCAGTCCTTTTTATCACATGAGATATCAATATTTACCCAATTAATTGGAGGGAGATATTGTTTCAAACCATCAAATAATTAAAATCATTCACACATGTGACAAAATATCATAAAAAAAATATTATATAAGAACCCATGAAAAGAAATGGGTTTCCTAAACCTTGCACCATAACATAACACATGAAGGATAAATAGGTTTCATAATCATTCAATCATTTCATCATAATACAAACTGTGGAAAAAATAAGTTTTATAATAATTTTATTATTCAATAAATTCATAACCCATAGAAAAAAGAAGAAGGATTAATAATAATCTTTTAATCGTAAAAATAAATCATTCTAATAAATAATAAAAATGTTATATTTGGATAATAATCCCAGTAAATAATATATACTTACAATGTATTTCATCCTATACAGAAAAGCATTTTGAAAACAAATAACATGGAACATATGTTGGGGAAAAATCTTTTCTAAGAAAATAACTTTTTAAATTAAAATACATCAAATATTATGGACATCACTTTATGTTAAAATAACCTTGAATCTTTATAAAGAACTCGTCAAATAAAATTAAGTTGGAAATTATGTTCATATCATACATGTTATAACATGTATTTCTATAACATTTTTTTATAAAAGCTAAATAAGCCTTATTTTCAAAATGACATTAAAATTACTTTAAAAATTTAAAAATTAATACATGAGTAAACATTTATTTAATAAATCATTTAATAAATTTCAAGACATTTTTTGATATTTTCTTATAGAAAATATGGATATAGAAGAAAACTATTTCTTGGATAAAGAGAGAAATAATGATTATTTTTCTAGAAAACATATTTTTAATCTCTTTATTATATAAATAGATTAAAATGAAGGGAAAAAATTTATTGTAATTAAATAATATAGGATAAAAAATATATGATTTTATTGAGAGATGGATAATAGTATATCGTCATTAGATGCATAATAATAACGAATTCTGATAAACGATGAGATTGTAACATATAACCATACCACATTGTTTAAATTTAATAATAATACCCCTTAATGAATAAAATAAAATTAATCTTATAATATCATTATAACAAATAAAATCATTATATTACATGTAATAGGGGTTGTATATACTCCTTATAAAATAAAGAGGTTGTGTACCAAAACATGTGTCTCAAAGAAGATAAATTAATACAACAATCCCTTACCTCATGTCTTAACATTTTTTGTACACATTCAAACATCTCGTATAAAAAATATATGTTGATTAAAAAAATATTATAAAACCATAATTTT
Organism: Viscum album; assembly: GCA_963277665.1. NCBI lineage: Eukaryota > Viridiplantae > Streptophyta > Magnoliopsida > Santalales > Viscaceae > Viscum > Viscum album. The sequence continues at coordinate 1,829,004,274 of OY728147.1, forward strand.
ATACATTATATCATATATATTTTTACTTAATCTTTTTTTACCCATTTATTAACCATTCCATGTTCAAGTCATGTTTTGGGAAATAACTACATTGTTTTTGTTATATGTTTTCATTTTTCATTTTTTTCCTATTAAATTGAACTTGGTTCCATAATATACAATATTTTAACCTTAATATACATATAATATATATTTAATATATATGTATTTATAGTAATCCATAATGTTTGTGATGGAAAATCAAATACACAATTTATCGAAACGGTATGTCGTACATACATAGGAGTAGAATTTCTGTTTTCACCACTTATTGAAAGAAAAAATGTAAATAATATATTATAATTAAATATTAATATATATCACAATTTTTAATTAAAATCTTCCTAATTACCTTCCATTTATATCATGAATGAATAACATCACTTTGTGAGGTGGTAGCTCCATGTATGCACGGGTGATGTTATTGAATTTCCACAAAATGGAATGTAAGGATGTATATGTAATATAATAATTCATAAAGGACAATAATATAATATATACCATATATAAGAATTTATTCCATAATTATATCTAGTCATGAGAGGTGGAGAGGAAAATTAACGACAACCTGAAATTTATGAACTCTTCTATCTGGGCTTACATTAATAAAGTGTTTGACAATATTATGACCAACTCAAGATGGATGGTTTCCAAGAACTCCCCCATGTACTTTTTGTAGGATAACTGGACTGGTGCTCCTATAATTTCAATGATACCAACTAAAAAAACTATTAAATGTATTGATAATACTATTAGAGATATTTTTAATTTTCATCTTGATAGTCTCCCTAAGAATGTTGTGTATTTCATTGAAAACTATCCTTTTTCTGTCATGGATGATTTTAAAATCTGGAAGCCTTCACAAAATGGTATGATGGATTGAATTTTTTTATAACCACCATTTTCAAAATTTTGAAATTTAATTCTGCTTGATAATATTCTTTGATAAACTATGGATAAAGACTTAATTATTTTCTCTTCTATGTTGTATTTTTTATAACAGAGTCACTAATGATACTTATCTACAATATTTTGGGATCCAGATTTTATCAAAATGATCTCTGTAATCAAAATAAAGAATATTCTAAGAAATTATTTCTTTCTTGTGACACTCCCACTAATCTTTGGAATAATATTTTTGACATATTTGACAACATATGGTTGATTCTTTACTCTATCAATACTCATATAAAGCATTGGGTAGATATGGAGAACTCCCATAAAATCCAGAACTAATTTCTTGCTATTGTTTCTGAGCTTCATCATGTGATTTGGTATGATATAAATGAGATTCATCACAATAATTTCTCACTCAACCTTAATGAAAGTCGGATGAAGATCCTCTTTGGTATTTTTAAAGCTGATTTGATTGAGAAGGGGTACTACAACAATATAGTGAAAGAAATTATAATTCTACAGTGACTACAGATTCATTCCATTTTTCACCAGCCATGACACACTATTTTAATTTTTCTAGAAATATTAGTTCTTTGTATTTATTAAAGTTAATATGGATAGTTCTTTTAAAGTAAATATGGTCCATGTGGGATTTGTCTACATATTTATGGATCATCTTGGCCAGATCGTCAGTTGTTTGTTTGGAAGAAGTAGTATTCCCTCATCTCTGGAGAATGAAATTATGAGTGTAATATTTGTTATTTCCTTCACTAAGAACCATGTTTGGAACAAAATTTGAATTCAATGTGTTCAACTACAGTAGTGAAAGATATTTGGAATGATGTGATTCTTCCAGCCTTGTCGATTACCACTCGTTGGATGGATTTTAATTGTTTGCTATGTAACATCAACTGCATTACCAATCACATCGATCAGGAAGTGAATATGGTTTCAGATGGCCTTTCTAATAACAGAGTAATTTAGAATATTATTTGGCTAGATGAACTCACTGATGATTTACTTCCCCAATATGAGAAATATTATAATACGATCCCATGTTTTAGACTCTTGTAATGTCTTTTTATTTAATAAATTGTTCCTTGGTATCATTGCCAAAGATTCACTTTCTTGAAAATTTAATGATTAATGAAAAATCCAAAAAAAGAATAACTTAAGATAATATTGTCATTATAACTTTGAAAATGAAGTTCTATTTGTCAAATTAATTTTTTTAATGTGTTAATTTTTTTCCATAGAAATAAATATTTATTTAGAAATTCATTTTTTCGAAACATATAAATATATTACGATGAATTTAATGCTTTTATGTAAATATTTTTTCATTTTATAAAAAAATTATTCATAATATTTTAAAATTATTTTTTACTATTCATATCTCTAAAAATAAATCTAAGATATAATTGTAGTGTTTAAATAATAAATTTAGAATTTTTTTTTGTTTGTTAAAACATAGTGTAGTGTGTAATGTAATAAATATTTTAAATTTTAATTATTCAAAAAATATTTTAAAAAATATATAGGTGTGATAATGGGTAGGCCTGAATTATCCACTCAATTCATTAGAAGGTCTCATTAGAAAAACTATTTTCACTATTTAGTTTATACATTCAAATTTACATAGATTTTATTGTTATGGTCTTGACAAAAATTAAATGTCTCTGTATATGTCCTTGATTGAATGGTTTATAATGTGCATAATTATACATTTTATTTCTATTGAATTAGTTATTTTATTCTATGAATTTAATTATACTATTAAAAATGGACTTGTTCTAAGATCATGACATCTATTATATGAAATTATTTGATTATCACTAATTTTCGACCATATTATTATTTCCATGTATGTTCTATAATAAATATTTTTTAAAATCATTCCCTTAATAAGTGTGCAAGATCACCCTTATTATGATTTTATTTCCCTAGGTTATGAAGGTAACTTTTAGACATGATAATATTCAAATGTATAGAAAATTTATGGGAGATATTGAAGAATTATTAAGGACTAAGTAGTTCCCAATATAGGGGGTAAAATTTCTATTAGTTAGAAAATAAAAAGGATTCATTATGTAGAATCTTCGATTAATTCTCTAAACTGATAAATCAAAAAAATTAACAAATCTATACATAATGAAATATTTTCTATAAATCATGTAATTATGAGATAATAATATCAAGAAATGAGTTCTTAAGAAAGAATAATACATTATTTACATAATATAATTAAGAAATAATATTTATATTTATTTAATATAAAAACATAATTTAACTTCCGTATAAAGGGATAATAACGAGTTTAAGTTATATATAAATATTGAGAGTTTATATAGGGTTTCAGTCCCTGATGGTCCCTCACTTCATCGACCATTATCTAGTGTCGAGATCCTCAGATGGGTCTAGGGATGAGTAGTGTTAAGTCCCAGTGGTTTTTATGGTATTTTCATATCACTTTTCACTCATAAGGAATGGTTCTCAGTTAACATGTTTTGGGGATGGGGTTGAGCGGTCTTGGCATCATCTTCACAAGATGCATCCAAGAGACTTGCATCTTGACAAGACGCTGGTCAGATTCTACCTGTTGAAATTTCGGGATGAACTGCAAGGGTTTTGAGCTCCATGGATGGGATGTGGGAAGAGTAGTGTGAGGTCCTTACTGCTTTTTTTGGTTTGTTTGAGTGTTCTTCGCCTGTGAGGAGTAACCCTTAGCAAGAGGGAGTTGGAGGTGAGAAGTGAAAAACTTTGATGTCAGTTTCCCGTGATGCGCCTAAGAGACGTGGACCTTAATGTGAAGATGGGAAGAGTATTTCTGTTGATATTGTAGGTCTAAACTAAATGGTTTCTACTGATTTGATTGAATGTTTTTTATTACAATGTGAGGATGGTCATATTTGTTTCGTTAAAGTTGTGTATATTAAGGTTCCTCGTGAAAATGCTCCATTGATCCATATACATGGTGTTCTAGATGAGGGTTCATCAATTAATTGTTCTTTTCCATGCTTGAAATGAGTAAGTGAACCTTATATTTGAAGAAAAGGGAGTATTTCTCATATCAAAGCGGGTCCTAACATGATATCATAGAGACTCAAAATGGGTGAGTTCTCAATTATTGCTCAGTTATTTCTGCCTAAAGGTTCTCAACCTCTACAAATGGATGATCTCAAGGCGCAAATTTCAACAATTTATGGTTTCACATCCTAGAAGTGTTATCTCTAGGATTAAGACATTTATATATTCTCTTCCCTTCAATAGAATTTAATGTCCAATCCTGGGGCTTCGGTTTAATAGCACTCAAACCTGGGATTATTCATTTGCGTGAATGGGATAAAAAATGAAATCCCTTTGAGGTTGGTAACATTATTACTCAAATTCGGGTACGAGTTTGTTGTTTAAATTGGATTCTCTATAATTCTAAAATCCATCAGCATCCCAATCAAAATTGAAAAGGAAACTAAAGTAGCTCATTTAGGACACATTGATAGATTCTTGGCTGAGGTTGAATAGGGGTCCACTCTTGTTGACAAGGTAATTCTTGAAACAGATTATGATAATATTTATTTGAAGGCCAATTATGAAAAAATGCCCAAATTATGTATGGAATGAAATTTTATTATTCATGAATCATCTATCTATATACTCTTTATAGTTTGTAGCTTCTATGATTTTTGTGGTCATGTCGTGAGTAAGTTTATCAAAAAACAAAAAAAAATAATGCTCGGAAAGTTTATTTTCTTACTCAGTTGAAGCATCATGTGCTTTGTAAAAGGGATGATAGACAGGGTGTTGAATATAAGATAGTGGCATAGTCTATTTTTTCTTCATATTGGAGACTCTCCAAATACCACCACCACTGAAAACCAGACAAAATATTGGGCTACCATCTTTTATGAAGAGGCAAATGTTCACATCACGGATACATGTAACACAGGAAAAGGTGAAATATTGTTGCAAACTCAATATTTTTCATCTTTAAAATAAGATGAATTAATGGATGATTTAGTGAATGAAGGAGTCTAGTTATATGTGTATCAACATCTCTCAAAAGAAAGGATGGTTGTTTGAGGTAATAGGAAAGGAATGAAAATCATAAAATCTAACCCTATAGTATTCTCTAAATCATCAAATATTGTGGTGAATTATGAATAATTTCAACTGGTTCCCTAGAAGAATAAAAAATCCCAGGTTTCCACTCTAGTAGTGGTTGAGCATTCGATTTCATGTAACATGACCTCTTTATCAGAGAAGAATATAGGTGACATTGAGATGCATGATTCAACACTGATAACTTCTGATGAGAAAAAACACCAGGTAATTATGGACCTATCTGTAACAATGGTCATTTATGGAATAGTAAATTCCATGACAAGAGACACTTCTACTGACAATTGTGTTGAACAATAAGTGGACAGATCTGATTATTAAAGCACTAATGCCGAGACACTTTTCAAAAGGAATCAATCTCTTCCTTCAAGTAGGGATAGATCGAGGGTCTGGGGGTGTGGTGGTGGAAGGGTTGATTGGAACACCCTTAAAGTATATGAAATGAGGCTAAGTTCACAAATGTTGAGAAATATTAGTAAGTTGTTACTGCTTTGGGTCTTTCCTTGTTTTCTTGTACTCTTCTCAACCACTATTTTTAATTTATTTTAATAAGAGACCCAACCTCGATCTTTCATTATTAATTTTCTATCTCATGTTTATATATATATATATATGAATTATTCTGTTACTTAGTAAATTTATTTTTTATTTATAAATATAATTTTTATACTATGGATAAATGTATGAATAATATTACTAAATTAAAATTCTTTTATAAATTTTTATACGTACATTTAAAGAGTTAAATTCAAGTTATGATAATTGATTTAGTTTTATTCTAAAATAAATTTAGATTATACTTGGTTTTTATCTTGAATTTGATGGTTTATTATAGTTAATACAAATTATGTGTTATAATTGTGATATGATTGAGGATTATCTTGAATAAAGTATCCTATAGTAATGGGAATTAGAGTTTTACTACCCAGTATCCCCATGTATTATATCTAAAATAGAATATACGAGGTTCATAAAATGTCACTCAAAACTTACCCTTTTATGGATTGATTATTTAAAATAATATTAATCCATTACATGAAATTGTTTTAATTTACTTTTTCTTGAGATTAATTTTGATATGAATAAATATATATAGATTTTGATTTGGGATATTAATACAAAAAATGAGTAATGTAAAGGGTAATTATAACATCTCTCTACTTGATATATGGTACAAATTCAACCTTGTTTCTATCATCCTTTCATTGGGTATTTGTTTGTGATTTTTAGAGATATTTTATAGTTTTGGAAGTCTTGGGGACTATGCATGGTAGGAATATGGATAGGAAAAACATTGTGGTTGTTCCAAAAAAATATTGTACCTCATTTTTTGGTTTTGGAGGGTGGTAAAAAAATGTTTGAAAACCATGCAACCTCCTTTTAGATCATAACTCTAGGGATAGAGGTGGAATTCATGGATGGAATATGTTTTACAAACTATGTGGAAAAACATGTAACCCTTACCTAGTAGACCATGAGAAATCACATGGTTGGTGAAAGCTTTTACTAAACATGAATCAAAAGAGGTAAACTCCCTCCATAAACCCATTAATGGTTCTGCGTTTGGCACATGGTTAGCACTAAACATGAGGCTTAACCTCGGAAACCATGAAAATATGTTTTTAATCCCCCAAAAAATATAATTAATTTTTTGAACCCACTTCTATAAATTATGAAAAATATATTGATTGAACCTAAACCAACCTTATTAATTTTATATGATTTCAAGAGGTGGTTTTACCTCATACAACTCCATTCTTCTCAAATTGAATATTTGGTGGCTATGATTGATCTATCTTCAATAAGTGTGGTCATTTTTCTTCATAATTATACTTTATAATATTCTATCCTTATTTAAAATTTATATATACTCATGTTTCTAGTGGACCCAATCCTTTATATTATTGTTTTAAATTTTAGGGATTCCTCTATGTTCTTCCTCACCTTTGACTCTCCATTAGTAGTTCCTATTTCATCTCATTTATTGATCATGTGATTAAAGGTATGTGGTTTGGTATGGAAAATCCCAGCACATGATTTCATGATTACTTACTTGATTTTAAATGTACTTGAAAAAATTATTTTAGCTATTAATAATAATATTTAAATCCTTTTTAACAAAATTGTGGGATTTGTGAAATAAAAACATTTTTCTAATGATATTTTTTAATTGTGTGATTTTTGGAAAATATGGTTCTAAATGAGAATCGATTTGATGAAGTGATTTGACAATTACTCTTGATAAAAATGGATTTAAATTAATAATTATTTCAAAAGGCATGAATTTTATGAAAACATTTTATTTAGTTTTGAAGTTTAAATGGAATATTGAAACTTGAAATTTAGAATTTTAAATATAAATAAATAATTGAATTGAAAATAATGAATTTCTATATTAATTGATTATATAATTGATTTATTTTACATGTGATTTAATTCAGTTAGTGGGTAAATAATAAAATCACACTATGATTCCATCCACCTAATAATGTACAGATGATTTTAATTCTATGTAATCTAATTTTAGCATGATTTATGCAATGGAGAGTTGATTGATTTTCCTTTAATGGAATTATCCTCAACTGCATGTGCACATAATGATATGTACTAGCTTGATGAGTATTGTGAGGATATTATCATCAGGAACTAACTAACTTCAAATAATATAACTCTGGTGATTCATTTTGATATAATTATTACATTTTAGCGATTAGTGAACAATTTTTTTCATTCCCATATTTTTTATAGAAACTCTCATTTATGACTATTTTTAGATATTCATTACATAATTTTTAATTGGGATAATTGATATGTGAATGTGTGAAATGATTTTACATAACTTGTTTTATTTAAATAAAATCATAAATGGTTTAGTAATTTTCTAATTTATTATGGAAGATTTTGGGTAATCCTACTAGGATATCTTTTCTCACAACCATCCTTTTCCATTGAGAATTTTTAGATTTTGTTATAATATGTCAAGGGATAAGGAAAGTTCCACTCAAAGGTATTGGTTGTGCCTAAATCATGTGACCTCATATGATGGTAGTGGATAGTGGATCCATAATCAACATGTTGCATATGAGTTGTATGAAATTGTCCTGATGGAGGAATTTTTTCATTCGAATGATGTATTGCTTTTGGATATTTGTATGTCTTATAATGATACAATTTTAACCTTTAGGATTGTTTGAAATTATTATTGTTTATTGTTTTATCTTTCACTATTATATATTAATTCCCTATTCTTAGGGGAAAATCATTTTCAATGATTTTTATTGATTCCAAGTCACTAGTTTCCAGTCCATGGGGATCGAGAATTCCCTTTGGGTCATGTCAGTGTCGGCTCAGGTACATGTGTACCTATGTTTTTGGGTTGGTTCATGACAAAATTGCGTCAATAGTGGTTGATCTTATTTACATGATTTCATTATACAGTATTTTTTTTCTTGATAGAAAACATATAGGATTTTTAATATTCAAATGGTAAATTTTAAGTGACATCATGGACATCACTCATTGTTGAAAGGCATAAGTCACCATTACTATTTAATAAAAGTATATTTGAGGAGTAAAATAATCTAACTCTTTCTTTTTATATACATGAATTTTTTATTTTAAAATCATATAAATATAATATTTTATTTGATGGAATTGAGATCCATGTCTCTTTTGAATGAGATAATGGAACGAGACTCTATACTGATGTTATCATGGTCGATGTTGACGTTATATTCTACCATTCTCACAAATAGATATTTTAATATAACTATTAATGAAGATACCAATTAACAATAGAAAGAATGCACTACATTTGATCAAAACCACATTGAGGTTGTGGTGTGTGACATCTAAGATATTGGATATGTAGCCAAATCCATTCCAATCCATGATCCTACGGTGAAACGATGATGTAATGAAACTATATCTCATTCCTAGGAGGTTTTTAGTAGAAACCACAATATATTCTAGGATCGAATTATTCTTATGAGAAACCATATTAATTGAAAATGTCTAAATTCTCTGTGAGTATTTAGAAATGTAACACCCCAGTATTTGGTTTTGTAGTTTTAATTTAAATTAATAAAATTTTTTAAAACTCCAACAACAAAAATACTTCATTTTATTTAAAATTAGAAACAAACTACAAAATTAATACATGAACATATTATATCAAATGATTTTGACAAATTATTTTGAAATTAAACTAGAAAGAGCCATCAGTATTAAAATAGCACAGGAACAGTTGAACATTAGAATAAAAATGATTTTACCACATTAATCTTGATATTATATAATTGAAAATCCTCCAAAGTGAATGAGAGTGATTAGACAGAGTAAATGAATAATAATAACAATATTTGTGAGAGTAAATATCAAAAATGATCCTTAATAATGCTCTTCACACACCTCTAAAATTTTAAATTCCCCCAACTGTTAATCCTCCTCCACTCGTGCCGAAAGCCTTAACATCGAAAGATCTTGTGCCACCCACCTCATCATTTTTAGGTCCCCTGACATTATCCCCATATTTGCTTGATCTAGCTCCTACCATTCCTCCTCCAGTACCATATGACCTATCTTCATCATTGGTTCTTCCAGATCCATGGATTTTTCCTCCATCTTAGGGAATGTTCGGAATGGTCTGTCCTAGTTTCTTCTTCCTCCACCCCAATCATATCATTTATCACTGAATCTTGTGTTTCCATTTCTAAGAATCTAATCTCTAGAATTTTATAGATCTACAACATTTTTATTTCATATAGATTATTTCAGGGCAGTGGGATACATTCCTTAGTAGAGGATGATGGCCCGATTTGGGGTGGACAATCCACCTCTTTCCATTTTCGGGAATGTACTCATATTATGGTGACTAAATTACCCCGCTTGTGTTTTTTTACCAACCAGAAATCATTCTGCCTGGTGCTTAACTCAAGGGAATAATTTTTGAAGGTATGATATATAATTATACATTCTCTTAGAAAAGAGAGGTTTAATCTCTTTTAGTATATGATGTACACCCACTTTGGATATGAATCCCCTCAAGAAATGATTCTGATCAATTTACCTTGCCTTCTAATTCCCTTCCACAATAATGTATTTTTTCATGGTATTGTTAGTTTTATTGGCCCCTTCCACTGTGTGGGTGAGAAAATGTTACAACTTATGGATGTAGGTGTTTATCAGATATGTGTAAAGTTTGATCTTTCTCATCCTCTCCCTGACTACATTGTAATCCAGGTGTGTGAATTTTTTTCATAGTGGTAGTCCTTGGTTTTCCTCTCTTCGACATGTTTTTGAATAGGTTTTCGATTACAAGTTCAATTCCACAATGTGTGTAGGAATCATTGATCCATGAGTAGCATGAATTCCCCTTTGAAAATAATAGTTTTGCAGAACATGAATCTATAACCCATCCCAGGAGGAAGCTATCTCTATTCCCTCTGAGTTGTCTTCAGTGGCCCTCTAGGACCCCTGTCCCATGGAGACCCAGTGGAAGCCCTCCAAATAGGAGCAAGGACGATTATCTTTATGGAAACAAGGATGATGCATGTATATTGTGATTTTTCGGTCAGCATCATGTCTTGAATATAGTATAAATCCATATTAGACTCTCTCGACATAGATTTTGCCTCCATCTAGGATCTTACATGGTTTCTCTTCTATCTCTGCTGCATTGTGGTGTGTGAACCAGAGGATCTTCTAGACGAGAATATGAGCATTACTCTTCTATGTCTATGTTCCTATCTTCATAGGGTTTTAATTCCCTATGCTATATTATCCAATGAATTCTTTAATCATCTAGAATTTCCAAGGTTTGGGTTCTCGAGTGATGTTGGAATTCATTTCCTCAGATCTTCATCATCAAAATGTCACCTTAGATTCTATCCAAGGTAAATATTAATAGTTAGTGAATATAGAGAACATTTATTTGAAAGTGGGTCTCTACAACTGTTTGAATGGAGAGGCTAATGATATCCACATCTGAATATTTGGGAATAAATCTATCTCGTTGAAGAAGGTAGTTGTTTCTGATCAAAATTTATCACTAAAGGCCAGTTCATATCTTTCATGTTGCAACATTTCCTTTATCTATGAAAAGTGCAATACAATGGAGCATGAAATTCTTTGGTAGGATTTCAAGAATATTAATATGGGATATTTCTCTTGTCTTATTATAGGGGACTTCAATGTCATTATGTAACTATTATAGTGGGAGGGGGAGGATTGTACCCAAGTAAAATTACAGAATACCTCGTTATCTTCATAGCACTCTATAGCCTCTTATACATGGTTTTCATAGGGGATACTATTACATGATGTAATAATTAAAGGGGGACCATTTCAGGTGATTTCATATTGATAGATACCTTGAAAATAGATGACTTATTGAATCTTTTCCTAATGCGAGAGTTTACCTCTTTGTTCTGGAATTTTCAGACAATTCCTTAGTGGTCATTAGTCTAGAGGGTATTGTTACTCGTAGAACACACTTCTAATTCTTAGTTAAATGGGATTAATACCCAAACTATCATACGGTGGTTTATATTTTGAGTGATAAGACTATTATCTAAGGTTCTTGGGTTGGTTTAACTAACAAGTTGTGATATATAAATAGTGAAATATTTATCTAGGATTCCAAAAAACCATATCACTTGTATGATATTGATGGTGTTAAAGAATATATTGAGTAGTCCTAGAGGAACCTTAAATCATGATATGAGGATGATCTCTTTGGAACATTGGTTGGAATGAAGTCACATCATGCTGAAATGCATCTTGAGAAGGAATAATCATCTGGGGAGATATCTAGAGTGACTTGACTCAATGAAGAAAACATTCCACTTCTCCAAACATATTTCTTAAGGATAGATCCTACACCAATGACCCACATGTTTTTGGTGGTATAGTCATGTCCTACATTGGTTCCTTACTTACTAAAGTTAACCCTTTCATATAGGATTTCTATCCTAAAGGATATTCAGACCATTCTTACTGTATCCCCTTTTGAGTTTCCCAAAATATAAACTATTATTTTTTACATTATTCAATAGGATAGGGAGGTTTGGGAGGCATTTTCTTTAATTAATGATTGAAGTTACCCTGGCCTAGATGGTTTCTAGGGATTTTCCTAGAAAAACTCCATGGAATCCATCAAAAATGATCTTGTGATGATCATGAAATAATTTTTCCAAGGTGGGTGTTTTATTAGAGTGGATTGTGCCACCTCCTTGATCCTCATTCTGATAGTCACAAACCCATACTATCTTAATCATTACCATCCACATAGTATGAATTTTTTTTGTATATGTTTCTGGAAATGATCATCAATAGAAGACTCTCCATATATCTTGAGAAATTGATTTTAGAGGAACAATATGACTACATTCGGGTAAAATCCACCAAATATTCCTTTTTCATTTCACATGAGAGGATTAGAGATATTGATTAGAATGCCCTTGGTTCTAATATTTCCATCAAGATTGATATGGATAAAGATTATGAAAGCATGAAGTGGTGTTTCATCTTAAAATTCATGCAGTGTATGGGTTTCACAAAATAGATTATCAACATCCTATTCAAGGTCATTAGTCCCCCTGGTTTCATATTACTTTCATTGGTTGAAGCTACCATTTATTCATAGCGGTCCAAAGATTAAGACAAGGTGACCCTATTTCCATGATTGTATTTATTTTAGTTTGGGACTCACTTAGTAGATACATAAAAATTCAATTTTCAGGGTTTCATGACCCTTTTTCTGTGCAATCCTAAATTCATGGGACCATCCAACCTTTTCTTTGAGGATAATCTGCTTATTTACCATAATGGAAACTGAAAATTTATTCAGGACCACAACCAAATCCTTGGGTTATATAAAAAATGGGGTGTTCAATCCATTATCTAAGCCATGTGTAGTGTTTACCATCTAAAATCATGTACTAATGCCAGGGGAAAGAATATTTTTTATATTCAAGGAATTCAAAAAATATCTTTCGCAATGGAGTATCATAGAGCCCCAATCTCCACATGCGGAGTTAACATTCATCATTTCGATGGACTTTTTAACAAAATTTACAATAGTATCCATAATTGGAAAACCAAATTCCTATAATTTGGTGGATGCATCACCCTGTTTAACAATGTTCTTTCATCTGTTCCTATTCATGTTTTTTGGATCTCATTGCCCCTAAAGTGGTTAGTCAGTGTATTGAACATATTCATTCTACCTTCATCTAGGATACACACAAAAAATATCATCATCATCATGAATCATGGAATAGGACAGATTAATATGTGGGGAGCATAGTAATTGGACATAATAGTTTAACTAATTCTATGAATTTTCTTTATGCGAGGCTTGAATGGAACTTCATGGAGGGAACAGATTTTTTGGATACGATCATTTCCAACAAATATGGAACGGTTTTGGAAGGACTAGGGGTAGGATCTCCTTGCTGTATAGATGAATCTAAATCCACAAAAATATCTTTAATAATCATTATCAATTGATTATTGGGAGTGTGTCGATCAATTACCGGGATACCAAAGGGTGTTAAATGTTCTAGATTATTTAGGTTTTCCAGTGCCATATATTTCTTTCAAACATGATATCATGTACCTTTCATTTATTTTCGCCACTCTCAACCAATAATAGAATTAATTCGTCAGCATTATCTCCCTTGATTCAAACCCAAAGAGGTAAGATTTTATTATCTCTTCATTTCGGTTAAACTCACAAAAAATTACCATCAGGATTTGAATGGGGATCCCGAGCGTGATACATCGGGAAGTTCTATGGTGAAAAGACTGTCCCATTAAAACATACTTAAAATTATGGAGGATATGCAATTAGGCCCCTCCTGATGATGAGAGAGTGATGCATCAGGTTGTTTCCCTTTTCTCATAATGAAATAGTTGTTACAAACCTAGAGAAGAGTCCATTTACCACAAATTCTTTAAAGGGGAATGGTAATCCTCTATCTGGTTCAGCATGGGCCCATACAATGGAAATTTTGAACATGAGGCTCCCAGTAGTAATTTTTTTAAACATTGGTTTCACAATTCACATGATAACATCAATGAATTCAAAGTATGGTTAATATTCATGGATCTTAGATGCTGGAGAATATGGAAGGCACACAACAGTGTTCATCATAGAGGGATTCAGTGTTCATTGCTGGCCATCTTCAACCGTTCCTGCTCCATGGTTGTTCATATGGTCCAACTTCTTAAACACATGGATTCCTCTCCTTCCCTCCACTGTCTAATGGATAGTTATGTTTCTGAAAAACTGGTTAAAAAGTCTCCCATATAAAGAAATTGGGTCTGATGGATTGTAACACCCCGACCCTAGATTCCCAGAGTTGGTCCATTATGTTAATTCATTGGCATGATTACAAAGATTCAAGTCCCAAAAGACTGATCAGTTTAGATGTCTTGAAAAATAGATTAAATACATGAACGTTAAATTACACTTTCTAACATACAACACAAAAAATAATCCTTTGATAATTCCATTTTTCTCTTAGCTTAAACCTACATCTAAAACATAAAACACTTCATGGGATCTTAGGAAAATAAAACATAAGAAATGGGTGAGATCAGATTCTCAATAAGGGTAAATAATTTAGCAGAATATATAAACTTTTAAGGCAAGATGTGTAATAAAAACAATATCTTTTTAAACTTAAACTTGAACATAATATGGGAAAATTAAATAAAAAATTTCCCTATAAACATGCACATGGATATTCTATTAGTCAAATAATAACTTGTAATAACAAATTTATTAATGATTGAATGTATAATACCAGACATTAATTTCTATGTCAAGCCTCATGCCAGGATCAAGGGAATAACTATAACCAGACCCCAACCTAGAGAGCCTTTGTAACCGGACTCCAACCTAGAGAGCCTTTGTAATGGTTTCCAACCCAGAGAGCATTTGTAACCGGACTCCAACCCATAGAGCCTTTGTAACCGGACTCCAAACTGAATAGTCTGTCATAACCAGACCCCAACTCGAAGGGCTTACATTTACCAGTCCCCAACCCAGAACATACTAGTCCAACACATTCATCTTAATAAGAGGTCGAAATATAACATAATTTTTTCTATTAAAACTAGCAAATGAAATGTCAATACTTTAACCATAAACCATGAATTGAATAAAAATAACTCAACCATAGTCAAACATATCACAAAAACGTAAATACAATATGGAAGATTTGTATCATAATTATTCAACCTCAATCAAGAATAATATCTCGTAAAGGATGTAGACATAGTTGAAAATGATCTGTAAAAATCATTGAGAGAAATATACCTTTTTCATGAAATCAATTAAAAGTCACATAATTTATAAAGGAAGTAATTTAAAAGATAGTTTTGAATCAAAGTGTCCCATACCACTCGGAATATTTTGAATGGATTTAATATTTTAAAACATTCATTTCTATATAAATAAATCCTTAAAACTGTTTTAATAAAAAGGTCACTAATGAGAGAGGTTTAGAATAATAAAACATTAATACATTTAAAATGATGATTCAGTAAAATAGTACTTTAAAAATAATCCCTTTTAAAATTATTTTATGAAACATGGACAATGATAATAAATATGTCCCAGTAAAAACTTACATATAAACAATCTCAAAAAATAGTGAGATTGAGGAATTAACCCTTACCATGCACTTTCCTTTGGTCGAGGGTAAGTTTATCCTCCTCTATAATGACCATTGTATGTTATTATATAGTACCATAACAATATTCATATTTATTATATCATACTTTATTCATTTATGACTTTATAATACCCATTTAATAATGACTTTCATGTTAAAATATCATTTTGAGTAATAATCTCTTTCTTTATCGTACGTATTTTAACTTGTTATTATTTATCATATCATTTAGATCATGATTTAAGTACTTACAGAATATATAACTTTATTTATATATCATAAATATTTAGAATATAAATATTTATAATAGATAGATATATGAAATGGAAAACACTGTTTATGGAGATGGTGGGCGGTACGTATGCATAAACGATGTTTCTGTTTTCATATTGTATTGAACGGATGTAAGTGAATAATATATATGTAAGTAAATAAATACATATATATATATATATATCTCTCCAGTAGAATTATTATGTAAAATATTACATACTTATTGGAAATATATATTTTTATAATCGTCGATGAATGGTGAACGTGGAAATGAATCTCATCGCGTCATGGAGACGGTAATCCGTACGTACGCATGAGCGACAATATCATTTCCCTAAAGGTGTGGAATTGGATGGTATATAAATTTTACAGAGACATTATCATGTTATTTTCATTATTTATATCTATATTACTCATCATTATATCCATCCAAAAAACCTAGTTTTGAATAATAAATTACACCACAACGTGGAGACAGTAAGCCGTACGTACGCACGCATGGTTACATTACCATTCATAGGATGAATGGAATAATGAATATGGTTTTTCAATATTTATAATAACATAACATTATATATAAGGTAATGTAGTTATTATTTTGTTATGGAAATAACAAGGAAAGAGTAAGTTGAAGAAGAAAAGAACTTGAAAGAGGGTGGTGAAATCATTACCTCTTCTTCAGGTTCTTCCTTTTGATTTGATCAAAAGGGATCCATAGATTTTTTTTCTGAACAATGAATGGCCTCTACGATGAATTTAGGGTATCTGGGTGGATATTTGGGAAGGGTTTGGCCGTGAGAAATGGATTTGGAGGTGTGAATTTGAGAGAAGGAGAAGTTCCCTTTTAAAGAGAGGTGAGAGTCACTTTAGGAAAGGATTGAAATATTATATTATAATAAAATCATTTTCTGTCAAAAATGGATCCAAAATGATTTATTTAAATTATAAGGTGGTCATGGGTAGAAATAATCTCAACCAATAGGTTTTATACATTTTTAGGTTACCATTTTATCCATATCATTTATATTTAACTCTTAGTTATATAGTATAACTTTTACCGTGTCTTCTTGTATTTTTACGATATATGGTTAATAAACGTACTCGAAACTTTTGAGATAACCTCATGTGGTTAATTAATGAAATATATAATATTATTTAATCCCTTTGGCCGAACCTTATATTTTTATTAATATTATATCATCCAATAATATAGTATTTGTTTTTAAAATTAATTTATGTCAATTTTTACACTATTTGTTTTTTTGGTTTTTGTGAAAGTCATCACAGCTTTATTGATTCGAAAAAGATACATTGAATCAACTATAACTTTTCATATTCACCAATAAAATTAGTGGATGTCATAAAAAAATTTAAATTATTTTTATTTTAATATTTATAATACCATTTATTTGATTCCTTCATTAAAAAGGTAATCATAGAATCATCATTGGGTCATAAATAAATTTTATTATGTAATGTCTAAAAATTATAAATAAAAGAACATGATGCAGGAAATCGTTTTATCTTTCTAATGAATAATTATAGTCGAAATTAAATTTTGTGTAACCCTATATTAAAAATGGTTTAGTTATTAAATATTGTTTTTAACTCTTCTAACCCTTCTTTAAATAAAATAATAATAAATGTCTTAATATAATCCATGTGGACTTAAAGGATCATATTTTATTCCTAATGTTATTTCGGGTAGAATCACACGTATCCAATAGAATTAGTACATGTTTTTGGGTAAGAATAATGTCATTTTTACCCTTAATTACTCTATTTACTTTTAATAGTGGTAAATAAAAGTAAAACATTACTATTAAACATAAATTATTTTCATCTTATTGAACCAAATTTTTTATACTAATATCAACCATGTCTCTTAGATTTTGTAAATTCCACTCATCGAAGCGGTAAAATTTTGTTTTATGTGAATTTTCAAATTCTCCTAGGAGGTGGGTAAAAGACATAGAAAAGTTCAATAAAATTTTATATATCTAATATTATTACAAAATGACTCCAATAAATTAAATTAAACATATATATGTATTATGTATCTATTTTGACCTAAAATAAACTTAAATAAAATAATTAATTATTTAAATGAAAAGGCGGTTTTAACGAATAACACAGTGTTTTTCACTATTCATAAAAAATTGAATGTTTTGAGAAACATACAAAAAATTCACCCTAAGCTAATTTTGATATTCCAAATTCAAGAATGAAGTGTATTTTAAAAAATTCAGAACATAGATATTTCATTTAGTAATTTAAAATTAATTACAGTTTTCAAAACCAAAAAGCGTTTTTTAGAAATAATAACTTTTAAAAGATTAACAGTTCTGTATGTCCAATTTCAATGTGAAATTACTTTCCATGATAACCATTGGATTAAATAATAAAAATTTAATTTAATTATACTTCCAAACCATTCATATGTATATTTGAACACTATAATCTATTTTGATTAAAAAACATGGTTTTAGTTAAAATATAGTACTTTCCACTATTCACCCAAATATGAAAGTTATCAGAATAACACAAAAAATTTATTAAAACAAAATTATTTTGTCATGATTCTAATTAAGATGTTTATTTTCTCTAATTAAATATATAAAAGTTTCAATTATTGGATTTAAAAAGGGATCTTCATTAAAAGGTGGTAAATTTGCATTTTTTGAGAAATACTTCTTTTATCTAAAAAAATAATTTTTTCCTTACATTATGTCTAAGAAACTCATAATATGTATTCTAGAATTATAAGGATTATATAAATTTCAAAATTCTGGTCATACTGTTCATAACAACTTTTGAAAGGCTAGTTTGGTAAGTTATGGTGCGCTCGAACTTGATGTTGCATGTAGCGCAAGTTATTGAATTACTTTGAAGAGATAACATACTATGAAATATTGGGGTGTTAAATTTTCCCCTACATAAATAAATTGTGTCCTCGTAATTTGAATTTATTCTTCTAAAATAAGAAGTTGATAATAGAAAATACCTTTGTGGAAAACCCACAACGAAAATAGGGTTACCAAAATTTAGTCTTAATAAGAGGGAAAGGGAAATGAAAAAGTTACCACCAACATAGGGTTTCAAATAGGAGAACATTTATGGAAATTACGAACATATAATTGGAGAAAAACATAAATATTTATAGGGAGTGATTAAGGTTATCAATCACAAACAAGTGTAAAATTGAGGGCCTCAAAGCCATCAATCTAAGAAGATTTATAATATCATTGGTTCAACAAAACCTAAGGTATTAGGATAAAACTTTTTTGGTTTTAATATCCCTTACCTAAAATTTAAGAATTAATATCTTCATAGAATTATATATATATATATATATTTGACAAGTACAGTTCAATACATTAACTAATTTCTACCACAAACTCATCTTTCACTCCAAAAGATAATAGAACTCAAAAATATTATATTTATCCTAATATTATAAAGTTACATACATATTCCTTGATGAAAACTAATTTATAATAACCAGGGACTTTATTTAGGCAAGTGGTTGGCCATAAAGCCTTGTCGCACTTTGGTTGTGGGTTCGATTCCAGCAGCTTTGTCCGACGCGATGGGTTATCACTCGACCTACAGGTTGTCCTTTTACAAAAAATATAGTATTATAATATTCCAAAAATAATCTTAATAAATACTATTCAATGTTAATGTTAATCCATTCCAACCTTTATAGCTATCCAAAATACATCGGTCCAAACTCACGGTCCAAAATTTATAAGGAAGGTAAACAAAATGAAGATCTCTTTTGCAATGTAATAACATATGAATACCTTCATGATGTAATATTTTAAAACATGTAAACACTATGAATTATCATAAATCCTTATTTATTACATTCATGCTCCCTTATTCCTTATAGAATACTAAATATATTTTTAATATCCATTTTTTTAATATTCCAACAATGATGGAATAAATAAATCATTAATTTGTTTCAAGGTAGTAAAGAATATCCAATATAATTTATCCAAATAAATAATATCTTATTCCAAAATCACTACCTCAATATCCGAATCATATTATGATTTATCTTTCTCTCAACCATATATTTTCCAAAAAATTTAACATATCAGTGAGTCACTTTTCATGGTTCCACACAATCTCATGTCCTTAATAAAATAGTACTACATTACAATCCCTGTATACTCTAAAATTTTTAAAACCAGTAGATCGTTGATACAATAATTAAATGTCATAATTCTTTAATATCATCATAAGAACACTAGTCATTACTTTTCATATGAGGTAGTATCATAACTTGATTATTATCTAATAGCATAATTTGTGGTACACTCTGATGACGGGGACATTGATTCACGTAGTGCCCCAACACCTTGCAGATGGAGCATTTTACATTTGAGTCCTTTTTCTTACCCATGAAATCATCTACATGGTGTCATGTTTCTCCAAACATATAACAAACTCCCATTCCCTTCATGAATTTAGCAACGTGATTATTTCTATATTTATCACATATGGGAAAAATACTATTTCCCCTTCTTACCTATATCCATATTTCTCAATACAATCCTTTTCTTCTCTTGCTTCCCTTCAAAGCCATATGACTTAGAGAATTATTTACTTATCTTATTAACACATGATATTATTTCTTCATATCTTGATAATATGTTAGAGACTATTTTCCTTCTAAATTTTGGATTAATATTATGAAATATATGACCCTTATTACTCTTTGGATCATGCATATTGCTGGAGGTCTCATTCCATATACTGGGCTCCATTTATAAACAATTTCATAAACTAGGTTAGTTTATGAATTGCACTACATAATTATAAACTTGTAAAATAGTTTACATAAATGGAACAGCTCATGGATATAATCCATAATCCTAAAAATGTTTTCATTGAGAATGTATATATATCCATAAACCTTTCTTAGTGGTTTATAAATAAAATTAGAATTATCCTAAGCATATCCCCTGGGAGTGTCGTAACCAAGAGTATAGCAAGACCTGTTTTCTAGCACCAGTTTACGTTCGAGTGTAGCTCGAAGAGGTGTTTTTGGGTTTTACCCAAGGTTAGATCTGTGCCAGAGCCGCCTCTACCAGCTCGTATCTAGACAGGGATATATTTTCTTGGAAAAATCACAAAATCTCTACATGAACAAATTTATAGGAATTTCTTATCTACAAATTCTCAATGTCTATCTTAGGGTAATGTTCTCTAATCAGAGTTTATCTAAATCTGGTTTCCAAGGTTGTTATTAAACTTCATTTGATACCAACTGTAACACCTTGACCCTAGATTCCCATATTCGATGCATTAATTTAATACATTGGAATGATTACAAGGAATCAAGTCCTGAAATACTGATCATTTTAGTACTCTTGGAAAATATGTTACATACATGAATGTTACATTACACTTTCTAACATATAGAAAAAAATCCTTTGATAATGCAATTGTTCCCATAGCTTAATCATGCATCTCAAACATCAAACACCTCTTGGGAACCTGGGAAAATAAAACATAAGAAAGGGGTGAGCTGAAATGCCCATTAAGGGTAAATAATTTAGAGGATGCTATAAACCTTTATGGCAAGATGTGTAATAAAAACAATATCCTTTTCAACATAATCATGAACATAATTTTGAAAAATTAAAATCAAACATTACAATATAAACATGCACATGAAAATTTTACTAGTAGAATAATAACATGTAATAACTAATTTCATAATGAGTGAATGTATAGTACCAGACTTTAATTTTTGTGTCAAGGCCTCGGGTTAGGACCTAGGGGATAACAATAACCGGACCCCAACCCGGGGATCCTCTATAATCGAACTCCAACCCGGAGAGCCTTTGTAACCAGACTCCAACCTGGAGAGACTCTGTAACCGAACTCCAACCCGGAGGGTCAGATGTAACTAGACCCCAACCCGGAGAGTTTACATTTACCGGTCCCCAACCCAGAACATACTAGTCCAACACATTATTCTTGAGAATAGGTTGAAATATTACAAAAATAATGGAATTAAAGTTATCATATGAAAGGTCAATAATTTAAGCATAATCCATGAATGGAATAAAAATAACTCATCCACAGTCAAACATATCACAAAACCTTACATAAAATATAGAATATTTGTATAATAATAATTCATCCTCGATCAAAAACAATATCTCATAAAGGATGTTGACATAGTTGAAAATGATCAGTAAAAATCCTTGAGTGAAATATCCTTTTTTGATGAAATCAGTTAAAAGTCCCATAATTTATAAAGGAATTAATTTAAAATATAGTTCTGAATCAAAGTGTCCCAGAACATTTTGAAACATTGGAAAGGAATTAACATTTTAAAACATTCATTCCTATATAAATAAATACTTAAAACCATTTTAAAAACTTAGACATTAATGATAAATGTTTAGAAGAATAAATCATTAAAACATATAAAATGATGTTTTAGTAAAAGAGACCCTTAAAAATAATCCCTTTGAAAATTATTATATAAAACATGGAAATGGATAATAAATATGTCCCAGTAAAAACATACACATAAACAATCTCGAAAAATAATGAGATTGAGAAATTAACCCTTACCTTACACATTCCTTTGGTCGAGGGTACATTTAACCTTCTCTATAATGAACATTTTATGTTATTAGATTATACCAGAACAATAATCATATTAATTATATCACACATGATTCATTTAGACTTTATAAAACTCATTTAATAATGATTTTCATGTTAAATTAACATTTCGGGTAATAATCGCTTTCTTTATCGTACGTATTTTAACTTATTATTCTTGTTCATATCATTTATATGATGATTTAAATACATCAAGAATATAAAACTTGATTTATATATCATACATATTTAGAATATAAATATTTATAATAGATAGTTATATGAAATGGAAAACATCGTTTATGTAGATGGTAGGTCGTACGTACGCATAAACACTGTTTCTGTTTTCATATCGTATTGAACGTAAGTAAGTGAATAAGATATATTTAAGTACATAAATAAATATATATATATATATAAATATATAAATATATATCTATGGTATAATTATTACTTCATGTAGTACATACTTATTAGTAATATATATTTTTATAATCGTTGATTAATGGTGAAGGTGGAAATGAATCTCATCGCGTCGTGGAGACGGTAATTCGTACGTATGCACAAGAAACAATATCATTTACATAAAGGTGTATAATTTGATGGTATATTAATTTTAAAGATACATTAGGATGTTATTTTTATTATTTATATATATATATATTACTCATCATTATATCCATCCAAATAACATTGTGTTGAATAACAAATTACACCACGACGTGGAGACGGTAAGTCGTACATATGCACGCATGGTGACATTATCATTCATAGGATGGATAGAATAATTAATATCGTTTTTCCATATATATAAAAAAATCATATTATATATAAGGTACAAGAGTTATTATTTTGGTATGGTAATAACAAAGAAAGAGTAAGTGGAATAAGAAAAGAATTTGAAAGAGGGTTGTGAAATCATTACCTCTTCTTCGGGTTCTTCCTTTCAATTTGATCAAAACAGCTCCCTAGGATGTATTTATGGCCATAAAAAGGCCTCTAGGAATAAGGTAGGATAGTTAGGAGTATATTTGGGAAGGGTTTGGCTGAGCCAAATGCCTTTAGAATTGTGCATTATAGAGAAGGAGAAGTTCCCTTTTATAAGAGAGGTGAGGGTCACTTTCGGAAAAGATTGAAATATTATTTTATAATAAATCATTTTTGATTTATAATGGCTGAAAATGATTTATTTCTAGGATAAAGTGGTTATGGGTAAAAATGATCTCAACCAATAGGTTTTAGAGAAGTTTAGCTTATCATTTTAACCTTATCGTTTAGATTTAACTCTTAGTTAAATAGCTTATCTTTTACCATGTCTTCTTGTATTATTACACTATATGGTTAAGAAACTTACTCTAAACTTCCAATAGAACCTCATGTGGTTCATTAATGACATATATAAAATTATTTAAGCTCTTTTTCTGAACCATATAATTTTATTAATATTATATCAACCAATAATATAGTATTTGTTTTGAAATTTAATTTATGTCAATTTTGACACTATTTGTTATTTGGTTTTTGTGAAAGCCATCACAAATTTATTTCTTCTAAATATATACATTGAATCAACCCTAACATGTAATATTCACCTAGTAGAATTTTGTATTTCATAAAAACTTTGAAATTATATTTATTTTAATATTTATAATACCATTTATTATATTCTTTCATTAAGAAGGTAATTACTGAAGCATCATTGGGTCATCAATAAATTTAAATATCTAATGTATAAAAATAATAATTATAATACCATGATTTAGTAAATATTTTTATCTTTCTATTGAATATTTATAGTCGAATTTATATTTTATGTAACCCAATATTTAAAATGGTTTAGTTATTAAACATTTATTTTGACTCTTTTAACTTGATTTTATATAAAATAATAATAAATATCATAATCTAATCCAAGTGGACCCAAATGATCATATTTTATTCCTAAGGTTGTTTTTGTCTAATTACACTTATCCAATAGAATTATGAATTGTGTGAGGGTAATAATAATGTCATTTTTACCCTTAATTACCCTATTTACTTTTAACCGTGGTAAATAAAAGTAAAAAGTTACTATTCACCAAAAATTATTTTCATCTTATTGAACCAAATTTTGCTTACTAATATCAACCATGTGTCTCAGAGTTTTTAAATTATACTCACAAAAGTGGTAAAATTAAGTATTATTCAAATTTGCAAATTCCCCTAGGAGGTGGGTAAAAGACCGTGAAAAGTTCAATAAAATTTTATATATCTAATATTATTACAAAATGACTCTAATGAATTATATTGAAAAAATATAGGTATTATGTATCTTGTTTGACCTAAAATATATTTAAATAAAATAAATAATTATTTAAATGAAATATCGGTTTTAACGAATAACGAAGTGTTTTTCACTATTCATCAAAAATTGAAAGTTTTCAGAAACATACAAAAAATTCACCCTAAGATAATTTGGATATTACAAATTCAAAAATTAAGTCTATTTTAAAAAATTCTAAACATATAAATTTAATTTATTAATTTAAAATTAATTTCTGTAGTAAAAACCAAAAAGCGTATTTTTAAGAAATAATAACTATCAAAAGATTGACAATTGGTTATGTCCAATTTCATAGTGAAATTACTTCCAATAAGAAAAATTGGATTAAATGGTAAAAAAATAATCTAATTATATTTCCAAATGATTGTATTTTATAGTTGAACACTATAAATTATTTTGATTAAAAAAGTTGTTTTCACTTAAACTATATTATTTTTCATTATTCAACCAAATATAAATGTTATCAGAAAAACACCAAAAATTTATTGAAACTAAATTCTTATTTCATGATTCTATAGAAAATGTTTATTTTGTGTAATTGAATAAATAAAATTTTCAAATACTGAATTTAAAAATTGTTCTCCCTTAAAAATTAATAAAATTTTATTTTTTGAAAAATACTTCTTTTATCTAAAAAATTGAATTTGTCCTTAAATTATGTGTAAGAAACTCATAATAAAGATTCTAAAATCATAAGGATTATATAAAGTTCGAAATTCTGTTAATACTATTCATAAATACTTTTTAACGACTAGTTTGGAATGTCGTGGTGCGCTCGAACTCGGTGTTGCATGTAGCACAAGTTATTGAATTATTTTGAAGAGAAAACATACAACGAAATATTGTGGTGTTACATGGATTTCTCCTATTAGTGGTCTCATTCTGAATATTTATGGGTCATTCATTAGCAGTAACATGATCGGGGGAGGAGTTTTTCCCAACCATGAAGGATTTATCCTTTTTTCCATCAGTACTTCTCTCAACCATGGGGACTCTCTCCTGGAAGAAACATCAGCTATACCTAGGGGGTTTGAATTAGGCCTCTCCCATGGGATCATGTGGAAGAGGATGGAAATTGAATCTTCTATTCTACATTGATCTGTAACAGATTCAATCTAAATTCGTTGTGGTATGACTTATCTAGTTCATATATATAGGTTTCTTATTTCCAACGACATTATTAATACTCACACATAAAGGGAAGGGAATATGGTGGCAGACTTCCTGGTCTCTCGAGACTCCCCTAATAAATCTTGTATCATCTTTAATACCATATGGTCTATCTCTTAGATTGTTTTAATCTTATAAGAGTTTATTCTCTTAGACTACATTATTTTTGACCCTCGTGATTGTATTCATTCTCCAACCCCCCCCCCAATCTTTTTCAATAAAAATTGTTAATGTTGGATGGATAATAACCAACATTGTGAGTGAGAAATCTGCAGTCCCATGAAGATCAGTTTATTATGATAAAATATTATAAGTAGTATATATATATATATAATCATGGATTTGGATAGTAGTTTATTATTATTGGGACTCATTAGATACTGATGTCAATAATGATTTCTTTTTTATCAAAAACTATTTTTAACTTTTTTCGTGTTTATACAACACATAATACTATATATAAACATATATTTTATAATTCAATTTAGTATATAATTCATAGTTTCAGAAATAATACACAATGTATTAAATTGATGATGTTTCTATAATTAATTAAAAAATTTAAGTCTGTTAATTTTGAAGAACTTGAAGAAATATGTTATTAATTGAATAATGATATTATAACAGAATTATTTTAAATATATATATATATATATATGAAAATAATCAATGAGTGAAACTTTTTTCCTTGAATTTTATAAGTTCAATATTATAGGATTTTATTAAAATATAATTAAAAAAAATAAACAAATATATAGATATGTATATAAGAAAATAATTTTTACATATTAGTTTTTAGTTTAAAAATTTTTGATGGAAAAATTATCCAACAACAAAGCCAATCAAGGGACCACTCAACACACATGTGGGGAACCATTTGATCAACTATGTGGACAATCTGACAGAAGACATAGAATGTTGTGGTAGAGGAAGGTCAATCCTCTCATATAAAGGAAATGGCAAAGCATGGGATAAGCATCTCTAGGGTTGTGTGTAGGTCTATGAGAAATCGAGGGTCCTTTTGGGTCGTGTCCCACATGCATGTCCACTTTAGCAGGGAGAAAACCTAATTACTCAATTCTATCAATCAATGGAGATTGGTTAGTTGATCTACCAGCAATTATCCAAAGAAGAATTTTATGTGGGAAAAACACTATTGGTTACTGTTCAGGCAGTTAAAAATCTAACTTATATCTCAACCGTCTAATCAATTGAACTAGAGACATATAATCTTATTGGTGTTCCATCTTCCTCGTTACCCCTACTATTCAGGATCCTTATCTAGCATTCTATTCCAAAACCATCATCACAATCTACAACCATTGTTATCTTCTTCAAATTGTTGTCATGCCCATCTCCTTCCACAATAAGGGAATGATAGCACCAAAAAAGCTTCACATAGTATACTACCATGACAAATTTTTTCATGATGAAAAAACCACCACTTTGAACTTCGTTCATAGGTTTCATCCAACAATGAACACTGGCCCCTAGTAGAAATCCTTGCATCTAAAGGAAGCTTGGAAAAACCAATAATGTACATAAATTCATATGAATATATATTTACCAATATAATAATTGGGAATTTCTAGTATTTCAAAACAACATCAGAATGGAATGTCATATATAAATATATATTTATTATTCATGTAGAAATCATTGGAACATTATGGTTGAGACCGATGGGATATAGGTATACTGTTATGTTTTCAATAGACCTTCTCTTTAAAAAAACATCATCTTCTTTTTCCATCTCAACCCATGATTTGGTGAGTATCCAAACATATATATATCACATAAATATATAATTATCCCTTAATAAGTTGTAACCCCTTTTCCATATTTCCTCCTCTCATCATGTTTCTCCTCATACAAATACTGGGCCTGAAATAATTCCACGTCCTCGCTAATTAGAGAAAAAATATATATACACCCCCATTCTTTACTACCAGGCTCGATCACCCAATTGGGAAGCCTCTCATCTTTATCGTCCAATTTATAATGCGATTTATAATTTTTTAAAACTATTATTCATAAGTATTATTTTGTTCTCAAGAAATTGTAAAACATGTTTTATTTCATTTAAAACCAATTTTATTATGATTAAATTTATTTACATTAAAGCTATTATATTAAAAAAACATAGTATATATAGGTGAGTTATGTGTTCAAACTCATTTTATTAAAACATATTTTTATGTAAGGGGAAAATTTTATTCCCTTAAAAACTCATTTTTGTTTAAAAATGATGTGTTCGATTATTTTTTAAGAAAAATATTTAGTTTAAAAGTAATAATTTATATGTGGAATAATGGATAAAGTTTCTATTATTTTCTATGAAGGATTTATTCCATCATATGATAAATTTAGGGGGGAAATAGTATTTCCGAAGACCAAATTTTTTATTAAGTGAGTTATTCCAAAATGAGAATCTTATTTCTTTATTCAATGGTCGATTTTAAATGATAAATTTTATCATTTTACATTATATTTCAAAAAATTTATTTAAATGCATTTTCAAATTTTATTAAGGAAATTTAATATTCAGTATGAGGGTTCTAATAATTTGTATAGATATTTCAATGCTCTAATACAGTAATTAACATTCTAAGAAAGTATAAAAAGTATATTTTCCATAAGATTTTGTTACTCCAAATATTGAAAATTATTTCATGTAGAAATATGAATATTTATATTATATATTAGTAAATATAATGCATTATAATTTTTCTAAAATCTCAAAAGTTCAATGAAAAAAAAGGCAAGATCCAAATTATTTATAAAATTCAAACCTTGAAATTTGTAAACATGATGGCGATCTAGGGATTAAACCCAACCCAACATGAAGGAAAATGCATCGATGGTCTTCATGGGTCTATGTGGACACATGGTTTTGTTTTTTGATATTTCATAATATATTCTCAAAACCCACCAGATTATTTTATTAAGAAAAAACATTTCCATGTATTTTCAATGGAAATTGTGTTTCGAAAATTAATATTTTTTAAATAATATTTATTTCCAAAGGTTTTGGGAAATTAGTTTTTCTGTAATATTTTAATAAATTAATCTTTTAAAAATTTCATTATTATATCAAATGTTTTGATATTGACAAAAAATGGTTTCAAATATTTTTTCAAAGAATATGTATTTTTAAATATTTTTAAAATTATTTTTCTAAGATTATACATTTTTAAAACCCAATTATTTCTTTTCTAAAGGTATTTATTAAATGTTTTATATTATATATAAATTAAAATGTTGTTTGAAGTGTTTTTAACATTATTTAAAAAAGAAATTTAATTTTTTATTTAATCCCCCTCGGTGGGAAGATTTATGCTCACCCAACATGTCTAAAAAAATTTCACTGGCTCATTAAACGTTTTGATGGAGTTTATATTCATTAAGGATCTAGCGTGGGAATTGTAAAAATAGTTGTTCTTTTAGAATTGGTTAAACAATGATTTATTATAATTGTATTTCCTTTTCCTTCAAATCATATGTTGGAAAAGATCTTCAATTTTGTAAAAGTTAAATAAATATTTATTGATATATTTTTAAGTAATTACAATATATATTTTTGTACCAAATCCAAAAGTGTAGGTATTTATTCACTACACTTGATACCAATAGAATGGTTTAGTTAATATTGGACATTAAGACATTTTGGTTAAAAATTGTTTTAGTTTCTAAAGTATACATCCATTTAGTAAATCCATTATTCCCTAATATTTTTCATTTTAAGATAATAATTGAAATGGGATGATAAATATCCTAGATAGCACTTCCCTCTCATCTAGAGGTCCTAATTCATGAATAATCATAAATCCTTGATCAGATTAATTGAAAAACATTACCAACATATAAGTTTCCTTCAAAAAACTCTATATAGAACCATATTAACCCTCTATTTCATGCTTAGTATCAAGGTTTGTAAATAATAAAATCATTTGTCTTAAAAATTCTAAAAATACTAGTGGTGAAAGACAATCTCAGTGTATTTTTTAAATTTTTACCCTATCTAAGGAATACAAAGCACCTATCAATTTTTAAGGAGGAGTATAATAATTTGGGCTCTTAGAGAATATATTTTTCAAATATTAAAAAAATTATAAATATAATTTAATTTTTAAACAATTGAGGATAAATCAATGCGATTATTTTATAAAAATCTGGTTCAAATAAAATTTTAAAAAATTATATTTTAATAATGATACCTTTTTAAATTAAGATTTATGTTTTCATAAATTTGATCCAAACTGAACATGTTCCATTTGGGGGTTGAAAATTGTGGATTCTATAAATACCATGAGGTACAATTTCCATTCAAGGAGAATTTCTATTCCTGAGATATTCAAATAATGATGACCATATTGAAGGTATGGGTTAATTTGGGGGAATTATGGAATATAATTTTATGTTTTTAATAAATTTATTTTGTTAGGATGAATACCATCTATGTTTGAAGATTTGGAATTGGTACTCAGAGTGTGGAAAATTCATGAGGTCACAATTTTGTTTAAGGTAGTTAGAATGTTACACCCCAATATTTTAGTGTGTAAATTTCATTTAAATAAATAATTGAATTATTGAAAAATATAACAAGAATATATTATGTTTTATTTAAAATAACACCCAAATGTCGACATTGATACAATAAAACATCATTCCAACCAATTGAAACTAATTAAGATGAAATTATACTACGATGATCTATCTATAATAAAAGAGGGAAGACTTTATTGATCACTAGAACATCAAAATTATATTCATATTCATCTAAATTATCCATAAGTAATAATACAACCAATGGAATTAGAATGAGAATACATAGTATTGATAATACAATAACAATATTCACAAGAAAAAAACTCTAATCACATAGAGTTGTGTTTATTGGGAATAAATCAAGTACGTATGCTATATATATTATAAAGTATTTAGATGTTAGTTTATAATCATTGGGTATAATAATATAATAATGTAAGTAATGATATAAATAAAAAAAATATAACTAAAATAACCTTATTTATATATATATATATATATATGACATATGTAAGATCCCAGAATTCATAGTGGAATGTTCAAATTTAAATATTGGTTAAAATCCCAAAAGGATGTTTAATTAAATGTTTATCGATCAAATGAGGAAACTCGGGGAATTGCAGGGGTTCAGGACCTGAATGAAATGGTAATTGGTACATTTGGTTTATATTTTTCGGTTGGCGCATGGCTAGTTGTAACCAAGTGACAGAACCGTTCTATCCTGGAAAAGGGGTGATTTGTTTAGTAAACCATGCAAGGGGGAGTCCAAACAACACAATATTGGATAGAGACATTCTGTATGGATGTAGCCTAATTTGTTAATCTGTGTAGTCTTCCCAGGTAACCATGCTACCTTTCTCCTCTTGGATAGATTCTGAAACAGGATTGGACCATGTTTTAGAAAACAGTGTATCCATACCATGAAGCTCACTAAAAGTTGAATTTTATAGTTTTTCCCACCTTATGATATATGTGTTATACCTTTTTTTCATCACAGTTTCTTCATTAGCAATCATATTGATGAAAAAAATGCCCAAGGCTTTCTAAGGATCAATATCCATTGATTATAAGACATTTGGAGCATTGTTGGGTGTGAGATGATGTTATGGGTATGTGTAACAGTCCTCTTTATTTTATTTTATGGATTATGTCTTTTTGAATCATTCTTCTAATTTTGAAACCCAAAAACCATATTTTTTAGTGGATCTTAGGTTGAGGCTTTAATGGGTGTTTTTATCTAAATCAATGGCTAGGTTTGATCATGCAATTGTCTCAAGAACTGAGGTAGGTTGTCTACAAGATATATAGCATGTTTGTCATGTTTGGTTTATGTGTTTGGATTTTACTATGATGCCTTTTTTGTAAATATGATACCCTTAGAAATATTTGGAAAATTGGTTGGCTAAATGATGAAGTGAACCCCTCATAAACCACTTGGGATGCATTGAGGTCAAATATACTAGGTTTAGGGCCAACCATGGGGTTCTATATTAACCCCAAGATGGTAAATTTTAATGACAAGGATAGTGTTTATTTTTTATGATGTAGATCTCATAATAAATTTGATTGACATATTAACTCGATGTTTTGAAAGGAATCTAGGAAAATTCTATTTAGTTGGTTATCTTGGTTTATACATGAAATTGATGATAAATGTGTCTAATTGATAATAGGGAATAAGGGGATTTTTTTTATAGTGTTAACAGGTTAGTGAGTCATGAATTGTGAATGGTATATGGGTTTACGGTTTAAGGAATGAATATGGTTTATGTGTTGACTTAATTTTGAATTCTAAATGATATGCATGTTAACTGAGTATTGTTTATCAAAATGAAAAATGTGTTAAAAGGTTATGGATAGGATTGGAATATGTGGTAAATGATTAAATAATCATGAGCACATGGATTTTTTGTCTATGATATTGGACATGATGATCTAAACCCACGTGTTGGGTTCAACTGAGGCTCTCAACCCCACCACCTTTAATGCTTGGGCTTGGGAGAGGAAAAAGTCTCTATGCCCTGAATGATTGAATTTGGTGAGGATACCTAGAACAAATCTCTATGTTAATTGTGATGTAATTGTTTTTAAATGAATTCCCTAGTGATATAGGGTATTTAACCTATTTCCCTCATGAATATAAATTAATAGGCATAGGTTGTAGTGTAATTAATGAAAATTACTAACCCATGGAATAAATGATGAAAATTAATTAAGTGAACTTGTTAACTAATGACACTGGTTTACCTCTTTATTTAAATTTTTATTATTTAGTACATGAATACACTATCTATTCAGACTGTATATTTTTTAGACACCTCTGGTGGTGGCATACTATGTTGTAGTCACACCCTTCTTGGGCGACCATTGGGTACCCAAGCAAACTTCAAGCCTGCAGGTCTGGACAAGGGAAAGGTCCCCATGCTAGATGGTTGATTTGGGTGTTAGATATGCATGGGTGATGTATCTGAACATGGAATCATGGCCAATTTTAGGAATCGTTAGTTTGTATTTATTTTAGGGGTTTCCTATAATAATTACATTATATTGACAAGACATAGCGTATTTACTATTTCATTGTGGTCTTGTACCCAATTTTAGGATATTTTTGGTCACACATGTTCATTGGTTATTCTATTCCATTTATTTTATATTGATATCTATTTTTTCTTACTATGATAAAGAGGTAGTAATTTCTCAGTGTATCACTTTAGCCAATTTCTTCTAGTCAGAAGCATCTTGTGTATGGGGAGGCACACCTATGGCGATGTGGAAACCTAGGTCGGGGCACCGATTAGTGGTGCCCTGGTTGAGGATATTACAATGGTATCATAGCCTATTATTTTCTATTTAATTACTATTTGCGGATGGTTGATTAAAGGTTATTATTTTTCAAGGACTTGGAAATGATTACATTGTTGGGAGTAGTGAACCCATGTTTGGGGAAAAAACCCTTGTACAAAGGGTGCTATTATTGTTCATGACTTGTGTTGTTATAGTCATATGATATTTTCCCATTGGATGTTGAAATTATTATGTGATGTGTCTATTTTGTGATATATTTCAAATTGCATTAAGTGACAAGAGGTTTCACATACATTCATAATCTTAGAAACTTAAAGATATTGGAGTCAAGGATTATTATATGCACACATAGGAAGGATATGTAGGATGTGAGTGATAGAATAAATTTCACTTACCTTAAAATAAATTTGATATATAGAATCTAATAAAAATGATGGAATTTAGTAAATAATACTAATTAAAAAGATAATTATAAGGATTACTACTTAATGAAGAATCATAAAGGGTTTAAATCTTGAGTGAACAGAGAGAAAGATATATAGGCTCCTAAAAAAGAGAAAATATATGTAGTGAATGTGAATACGGTAAAAGGGGTGTTAAATGGAAAGACATGTGGTTGTGTTGGTGAGATTACCCCATGTGGACCATGTACCATGGAAGGGATGGATAAGGTTAATTGTAGATATATAGTTTTATCTATTGTAATAGTATTTGAAGGATGAGTTGTATATGGATAATAGACGTCCTTCATTGTTAAATAAGTGGATGTCTCATGTTTTTTGGTTTTGATATCTGTATTTCGCATTGTAGGTAAATGACACTGATTATTTTCATCTATTGGCCAATATGATGATATCACTAAGAATGGTCCTCCAGAGACAAGACAAGAAATACTGGTCCTTTAGAGTTACATAAGAGAGAAAAAGTTCCATGAAAATTATTCTCTTTTTATATAGATGACGGAATGGGACCGAGGGTGGGTTTTACAGAGTATGTTTTATCTTACAAGATAGTTTCAATTGTAGCACCCAACTATGTTTTCTGTAGAGGGTGTACCTATGGTGGAAGAGTTCTATATTGATTACATCCAAATATTTTGAAACACTTGGAGACTCCATCGGAAAAGAGAGTCAAATAGGAAACTTATATGTTACGGGGATCAATGAAGAGATGGTGATATATTCTTATTCATACATTGCGGGATAATGGTATGTTATTGAAATAAATTCAAGATTGGTTTTTGGAACACTTCTATCTAGACACTTTGATATAAGAGAATACTGTATAGTTTCTGTGGTTAACCTAAGGGAAGATGAATGTGATGGATTATGCTATCATCTCCATGGACTTGTGACACATTTTCATAGAGGTGGAATGAGATTATTTTACTATAGAGAGATGATTTTAGGATATATTGACACATGATATTATGTCCAATGTGAATATCATCAATTAAAAGGAGTTTGCTAATGTGGTTGGGTATGCCCTTATTTCAGAAGGGAACCTGATAAAGTCATCTAGTGATGTCCATGTAGGTCTAGTTGAATTATCCAGTGGTGAAACATTCAAGTGTAGGATTCATAAAATTTGGAGTCATTATCAAGGAAATGGTGAGATGTGTATTTATAGAAGAGTAACAACCTCTCAGAATGGTGACAATGTGTTTTACAATCAGTAAGGTAGGCTGGTGAACATGTGTGGATTGTTACCCTGACCACTAGTTGACTATCGTGAATACAGTAGGATGTGGCATGTATAAAGGATTTTTATTAACACTTGACATCCATGAACTAATGGAGGGTCATGGATGATTCAGAGTGCAGGAGGGGGTTAGTTACCCCTTTACTGGCAAGCAGTTGGATATCTATCAGCCGTACTATTCGGGGTAATTGACGAGGTACTCTCGAATGAGATCATTAAAATCATAAGTGTAGTGCAGCATGAGGATATATGAATGATAACTAGGGTATAGGGGAATTCTAGATTCACATAGTTCTTATAGTACCAGGAGGTGGTAAGGCTAGACCCTCAATAGTTCAAGGTATGATTTTTTAGCTTCCATGATTTCTAGTGATTTATTTAATAAAGGTTATTTGTTGTCTTCTATATATACTCAGTTTTTGAGTGTGATGGCCCATGTGGGGGATCATGTGTGTTGGGACATGACAATTGATACACCATTAGGGGTTCAATTATAAAATATCCAGTAGTGTAAAGAGTGTAATCTCAGTGTAGGTGGGTACCATCTTCTATAAGAACATAGATTTTTTCTCATATCTGGATCCTTTAAATTATGGCTTGTTTATCTTTTATTTCCCTAAAATTCATGATTGATGAGACATTGAGGGTTTTATGTGTGTTTGGATATTATCTAGAGATCCAAACCCTAGTCAGTGGGAGGAAATGGTACATTTCATGGTTAGATTAAACAATGTGAGGTGGTCCAAATGGTTAGTTTTTGTCGTTTGAGGCTAGATAGTGAGAAGAAAGATGGCACTTGGTCTTCCCAAAACATTTGAACTGGGAGGGCCACCCATATAATAATGAATTTAATATTGATTTTGGAGTTTTAAACGGTTAGAGCATTGTTTCCTTCACAATGTAGCCTATCATTGTGGGTTCCCCCTTGCTACAACTTAACATTAATGGTTAGTTCATAGTTTCACTAACCCTACGACCAAGCTATGTGAATTGAAATTTTTTGGTAAAAAGACAGTTTTCCCTTAAATGAAATGATATGCCTATTTATTTATCTATATGAATTTTCAGTGAAGAGAACATCATCCTCTATTCCATTTTAAACCCTAAAAATCTTTTTATATTTTCTTATCCCGAGCGTTTTTCAGGAGTTCAATCCAAGAAATTAATGTCTCATTGGATCTACATAAGTATGTTCTCAATTCCTTTTTAATCATTAATTATTTTTATTCATATCTATGATGATATTTAGATGCATACTCGTATTCCTAATTTTTAGGGAAGCGGTCCATTCAGCAGATCATCTCTGATACAAGTTGAATTAAAGGTTGATACAAGACAAGGAGAGTCATACGAGTACTATGTATATTATCTATAACTCATCTTTATAGTTTCATCATTTAGAAAAATGTCATAGGTGAGCTCCAATATCATTAGCATTTATTTTTTAAATTTATGTGGCTTGATTATATCCATATGAACTATAATCTGAGACCCATGTTAAATATGTAAGCCAACATTGGTTGTTACCTCCACAACACTGACCACTCTGAGTAGGGTGTTATCCATAATTATATTTTTTGTTTTTTGACATGTTCATTTGATCCTTTGTTTTGGGGTACCTCGGTTTGGTCCTCTTCATGGAAACTCTCAACTGTTTAATGACTATTTAATTTTGAATTGATAATGGAAGGTTCCATGTAATCTAACAACTTGAAATGACGAAAGAAATTTCTTAAACTTGATTAAACAATTGAAAATGGAATTGGAAAGTATGTGTTATATATATGACTTGTCCCAATTTAATGTATTCTTGGTATCCCTTCAATAACACACCCATCCATGTTTGTGGAAGGTAGAAGATTGAACCTTCTTAATTGAATATGAGTTAAATTAATGGAATGTAAATGGTTGAATGTATTGAGATGCATTATCACTTGTATGAAAGGTATATAACGAACCTTAGTATATTAATTTTCCTAACTACTATATAAAATGATTTATCTAATGAATTAAATGTATGGTGAATAATTATATATATTCCTTGACATCATTATAGGAGTGGATTTACATGATCCCACCTTGGATTCCTATCGGAATCCATGAGCACCCATGGATGCCATTCTAATTCAAGGATATTGGATTCGTTGGATGAGACCCCACATGGAACCCAATATTTTTATATTTGTGGATACATATTATAACACCATAGGATACATAATTTACTGTTAAATGATTTTTTAGACACACTACTTGAATCCATCATGTCTTCTTAGGACACAATGTTCCTTGGCTACATCCTTGGGCCTAGCCATTACATATTCCATTTTACCTTGGATGTTTTCATTGGACTCAAATAGATTATCTATTAAGGAATTTTTTGGATTATACCCCATGGATTACAGATGTACCCATTATCTAGGCTAAATTTACTACTGATTTGGGGATACATGAGTGTTAGGTTTCATTGGTTATTACATTGTAACCCTACCATTATTATTATCGTCATGGTTTTCTTGTTATGTCTTGGAAAATCTACTATTATTATCAGGAGGTTGTGTCAGTTATGGATTTTCCTCATGTGAATTGTATATATATAAACCAAAAATTAATTAATAAATGAACTTTTCACTTGTTCAGACACTATATTAGGTCTGATGCGGGTTCCTAGATATTTATGTTACTATACTACTTTACTTTTATATGTTCACGCTTGCACACTATTTCAGTTTATATTACCCGAATAAGATGTTATAGACCCCTTTGGTGGTGGACTAATTATATTTATCTCACACCCTATCCAAGAACCACTTGTACACTGGAAGGATATATGTATGCAAGTGTTGATAAGGGGAAGCGTATCGCATCAAACACCTGATTGATTGTATCTTTAGGATGGAGATGGTAAAAGAGAACCCAACTAGGGATCATGATTCTAGGGATTAATTTTGATTCCTTTTTTATAAATTTTTATATCATGTATTTTCTTTTTCTTTGTATCCACTATTTCTAATTTTATAGTGATATGAAATATCATTACAATCTTTTGTATGTGATTATTAGTTCCAATTGTTTTATTATTATCCAGGTACATTCTATTGTGGAATATATATGATTACTTATACATCTCATACCATTTAACTTCTTCGATGATATTACTTATTTGCTTTGATACACTCTTGTAATGAGGGAATAGTCTTCCCACAGACACAACCTAGTCCATCGCTACTATTCGACAGCCTTGGGTGTATAGGGTGATGTGGTTGAGGCCATGTGGTCAGCCAAGCTCGGGGAACCTTCAGTGGCATCGGATTTCGGGATGTCACAAAATTGAATCAGAACCAATATTTTATTTATTTACTATTTATATACAATATATTGATGATTATTAATGCATGTAACATGGTTATAAGTTGTTCTTGGGAGTCACAAACCAATGTTTGGGGTAAAGGATGAGTTTTCTGAATTACAATTGTTGTTATGCATTTTCTAATTACAGTTAATATCATTTCAATACAGGGTGACAAACATGCTATGGGGTTTTGCTGATTATTATTTTCATT
Source organism: Viscum album (assembly GCA_963277665.1). Lineage (NCBI taxonomy): Eukaryota > Viridiplantae > Streptophyta > Magnoliopsida > Santalales > Viscaceae > Viscum > Viscum album. Next base: position 1,829,043,030 of record OY728147.1, read on the forward strand.
TAGGATCTTATTTTTTTACATGACCCAAGGATGTGATGTTATGTATAATTGTTATATGCATCATTATAGTCACCTATAATTCAAATTTCATTCATTTTTCATGCCATATAGGTTAATTTTACGCTTTAAATTTCTTGATATTCCTATGATTATTGAGTGATGTTTTGGTAGTTATATATACCTCTGATTTTCAATGGATATTATTGAGTGATATATATTTACAATTGATGAGGTTTTATCCACTCTCATTGGTTGGAATTGGTAATTTATAGATTTGATCCACTATATTAAAATCAAATGGGTGTTGTTTCAATGATAAGGTTTAAAGGGCCTGATTCACTGGGAATTGAGATCCATTTTAAATGATATTTAATATAATTTATAATAAAATGAAAACTATAAAGGTGAAAATGGATTCTATTAGGTTATGGTTTCATGGCCTTATCTTTCCTTTCCATGTTTATCAAATGTAAAGGAGTGAACCTAGAAATGAAATATGCAATTAATGGAATGGTTTTCCGTAAATTACTAGTCAAGGTGATATTGACACTTCATATAATGGAACCCATCTAAATAATACTTGAGAAATTAAAAATAAATGTCATTCTAAGTAGGTAGTTGGGTTAGTATACTATGGGAAGTGACCCTTTACTACATTCAACACCTGCCATTGCTCCTATCAATACTCTTAAACTTTTTTTTATAAGTTTTTATGGATTTTTTTGAACTATTCCACCATGATTTCATCATTTTGTGGGCCAGGAGGATGTAGATGACCATGCATTCAGACATAGTGGGCCCTGAGAAGACCCTCTTACCCCCATGAGTGCAACATGAGGAACCAACTTCTGTATCTGATCCGGGCATTGAAGCTCAATTTTATGATAGTTTCACACATATAATGTAGTCCATGAAGGGTGATCCAAGTGTTTCACCGATGATGGATGCTCTGGCTCATGGGTTCAATCAGTAGAATCCTCCTACCTTCTAAGGATATGGCAGTCCATAGGCTATTTAGTCTTTGATAGAGGTCACCCTTTATATCTTCGATAATATGAATGTGACTCTATGGAAGAGGGTCAATATTTTTTTTGTACATGACATGTGGTTTCTGAAAGATTTTTTGGGATGTGATTACCCATGCTACTTTCCATCAGGGCATGGTATGAGCCAATTTCTGGACTTCTTTCAATGATCATCTCTTTCCTCATACCGTAATATCTAATAGATCCTAATATTTCATGCACCTTGAGTAGGGTTATACGTTTATTATGGATTATTCAATACATTTCAATATGTTATAATTCTTTTCACTGGTTCTAGATGGTGATGAGCTTATTCTTTCTAGAAACTTTTAAACGAGATCATGTATTTCATCCATACTCAAGTGAACGCATTTCACTTGGTTAATTTTCAGAAATGGTTAATCATGATCTTATTACTAAACAGACCCTGATGGAATGTGATAGTACTAGGAATAGTGGACCAGTTCCATGATAGGCCAGTAGTTCTTCCAGAATCATAAATTGTTCCATTTAGGTTTCTCATATAGGAAGTGGCTTCCACAGTATCCTTTTTTGATGTTTCATGGTCTTTCACTAGTGTAGACGACATGGTATCATGATGCCTTAGTTTGGTAGAGACCCTCTAGAGTTTTGGTCGTGAGGCCATATGGGTCACCTTTAGATATTCTATTGGTCTATTCTACCAAAATTATATTGGAAGAAATTATACACCCGCTACACCTTTAGGGAAAGGTTCTTTTATGCTGAGTTGGGTGGGGAGTAAGAGTCGAACATCCATAAATAAAAAACGAGTAGGTCTTGGTCAAGGAATCCAGACATAGGATCTCCAATATTTCCAGCAAAGAATTTTTTCATCATGGTATTCTAGTTGTAGCATGGGTCCACGGATCATGTCGGTTGCATTTATTACAGCTGATACATGAGGATCAGGTTGTATGTACATCTATTGAGTGAGGTATTATTCTAGTATCCTCCATTATGGTATCTAATTTTTTTTATATTGGTTGTTAAGAAAAGTTTATCTCCTTATATATTGTGTTAATCCTTGTGTGACGTTTCATTCTATCCTAGTCCATTACATTGTATGTTTTGGTTATTGGATGTGTTTGGGGGAGGTTCTAGAAGTTTTCAGTGGAATTAATAGGTTCAATATAACTACTATAGAATATAAACATCATGTACATGTACTAAAAAAAATTTAATGGTGTTCCATGAATTATGGGAGGCTATTTCACGATGTGTATATTTTAAGGGTTAAATAATAAAAATGAATTGAAGTTTTGGTGAAAGTGAACATTACGGATTACACAATGTGAAAGAGGATTAGCCATTGTGTAAAACATTAACATGGATCATTTTTAAAAGTTATTTCTAGGGAAATTTTCATTCATTTGTCCATGTACCCTTATTTATATCATTTTGGGTGAGACCTATATTCTCTCCAGATTTATTCAATCAGTCTTTCTCCATCTCTGAGCTATTGGCCTTAGTGGTTTTACTTTTGCAATATGTGTTAAGAACTTCCTTCTTCTTGATAGGTTTTCTTCTATTATTCTCATGGATATTCACTATGGTGATGTTTTTATGTTTTGGGGCGTGTTTTTGGTTTCATTTTGATGGTCATTGGTTGTAGTGTTGGTGGATATGTGTTTTCTCATTCTGAGGTAGCAGCTTGTAGGCATTCATCCTCACCTAGTGGTGCGTAGTGAGTTAGAAAGAATCATTGTGGTATTGAATACCTCATTTCTCTCTGGAATATATCATGAGGGTGAGATTGTCTTTTATTTATTTATATATTATGGTTGTGTAAACTTAATCAAGAATATATAATTAGTCAAATTTAAATTGAAAGGGGAAAATGTGGTTTGATTCACAAGTTTTACATATTTTATGTTAAATTTTATACTGTTAATTTTATAGTATTGTTGCCTTAATGAAAATTATGGTCATTGGGGGATTTTTGGCACTGGATATCTGTTTTGTGAATTCTTTTCTGGTTGGGATTTTTGTGATATCACTCTATAATAGAAATTGATTGATTACATATATATGGTTTTAAATGGTTTCACTGGGATTATAGATTGTGTGATAATTCCCCTAAAATAATGTGGAATATGATAAAACCCACATTATATATTCATAAATGGTTTTAGATGTGATATGGTGTGTTGGTCATGCTTTTGCGATGGTAATGTGTGGTAGTGGAATGAGGGGATGATGGTTTGTGGGCATTGATTTTAGGGCAGTGAGGTGGTTTGTGTGTTGTGATTTTAGGGCGACAAGGTGGTTTGTGGGCCATAATTTTATGGTGAATATTTGGTTTGATGGACATCATTTTGGGCAGAAATGTGGAGGGTTCTTTGTGCTAGATTCCCAAGTAGTGATGGAATAAATGATTAATAATGATTGATATGACTTTGGCTTGTTTGGTTAATGAAATGGAAGTGGTTAATGGATAAATATATGATGGTTTGTGTGGGTATGAAAGGTTGAGGATAAATAATAAAAATAATGGAATTATTAAATGAGTTTTTTGGAAATGTGAAATGGGGGTTGTGGCTTGATGTGTGTTTTTTATGCATTTAGAGGTGGAAAAAATTGATGGTATTGTGTGTGGGTAGGACTTTTTGTAAAAAAAAATAGGTTGAAATCTAGTGTTTGATATTATATATATATACTTGTATATTTTTGTGATTTTTATACATACCACACCCACGTTGATCATTATTTTCTTACACCCACATAGTCATGTGGGGGGTATTTTCCTAACATCTGGTGAGGAGTACGGATGGTTGGTTACCCTCCGTTTTTTACTCTCTCTTCTCAGTGAGGTATGTATTACAAAGGCTATGATTTTTTGAGGTTTGGTAGTGATTTTGATGGTGGTGTTCATATTCCATGTTTTTTCAGGTGAGGTTCGACATCCAATGTGTTTTTGGGCGAGACATATAATGCTAGTGGGGTAGTATCCCATGTGTCTTCAAGCAAGGTGTGATGTGGAAATTATAGTGGGGTGGTAGGCCCCGGTGATTTCAGGTGTGTTGTGTTGGGACCATTCATGTGGGTTGGTGTGGTATAATGAGGATATGGAAGTTGTAGTATATTTGATGTTCGGTGTGGGAGTGGAATACTAGTGGGAATGTGGTGAGGGGTACCGTTATTGATGTTATTCCTATTATATTATATTACTTTGATTGTGATTTTTTGGGAGATATACTTGGTGAGGTTGGGATGGTTAGTATGCCTTGATATATGCTATATGGTTCCACAATTTCCTCAAATTTGTATTAGTATTATTCTTCACAAGTACATGAAAGACATCAGTTTTCCTATTTTGTATACTAGTATGCTCAACCTTCCAATATAAAACTATTTTTTGATTTTTAAGAGTTATTTGTAGATCATTATAGACACAACTAGCTTGGATCCTTCATAGTTGATTTTTTACTTCTTTAGCATTACTTTTGGGTATTTAAATTGGATACTAGTATCTATATCAATTCTTTTTATACATTCATATGGGATAGTTTTTGTTTTATTTTATAGTATTTCTTGCATTTTTTATGGATAATCCATCTTATCTCTCAATCTCATATTATTATGGAGAGTAATGACTCCCATACCATGATATTTTTATACCCTCAGTGCTAGTCTCCAATATAGGGCCTACTAGTGGCGGGATGTAGAGGCCATTATCTCTCCCCCTCTCATTGAGGTATTTTTGGAGGTAGGGGGTCAGGATATAGTCGTATTAAAGGGTGTTTGGGATATCATGTAGAGTTTGGAGTTAGTAATAGTGATGATTTCAAGGGGTGGTATAGAAATAGTTCTATTTGAACTTAGTGTGTGACATATGCCAAGGATACTGGTTAGGACATGGGATAATAGGGCCGACCATGGTTCAGTGCAATGACACTTACCTTATTGACTGACCAGTTGATATGGACCTACATGCAGGGTAGAGACCAATTACATTTACCTAAATCAAGATGAATTGGGTTAATTATTATAATTTGGTTGTTTTGGGAAGGTTTAAATGGATAAAAAAATTTAATTAAATGAGTTAAAATGAATCTTAATAAAATTTTATAATAACTGGATTAGGAATTCCATTGTTTTCCTTTCAGTTTGGGATTATGTTTGATGTTTTCATGTGGCACAGGTAGTTGATGATTAGGAAGTTAATCAGGTTGATCATTGAAGGTATTATATGATTGAAGAGTATGATCAGTGGAAGAGGGCATTGTTTATTATCTAGCGTTAATATTTTGGTACATATTAGGGTAGTGTCTCAGATTTTGAGACAAAGAGCTGGTTGGAGGAGCTCTAGATCACTTGTAGTTTTATCTGGGCCCTAATAGAGTATAAGATCCCATTAGAATTCAATCATATGTGGGAGGTGGTGCATCAGTGGTGGATACATATTCTAGGAGAGTAGAAGGAGGAATATGTTTTTTGGTCTGAATTCCAATTGGAGTTCTGCCAAGAGTTCCTTCCATTGACTATGAAGGTAGTAAAGAGGATGGGTATTCCTTCTCTCCACTAGGGGAAAATGTTAATGTGGTATATTAGAATCAAGTTCATGTAACTTCTATATTTTTCCCAGATCTTTTCCCAGATGACAAGTTTAATGTGATATTTCTTGATGAGGTAATCTTTACGTCTATCTAGTATAAATGTTTTCCTATTATTTTTCCAATGGATCTAGAGGTTCAAAAGATGGTGGGGTGATCTAGTGGATGCACTCGTGGAGTTTTTTTGTTGTCGGAGGGGAACTAGAATGATTTCTAAAAGACATAAGTTTTCATTGGTAAGTATCAAGCACCTGGACCCTTGGGGTTTTGATCAGTAAGGAGTCGAACTTGGCAGCTTTATTTCTGAACATATAGGGAAAGTGGTTTCATATATTAGAATATATGTTTTATTCAAATGTGTTTTGGTTGTGGGGTTCATGTTCATTTCAAAAAATAGATCCCAATAGTTCCCAAGTATTAGTTTTGTGAGGGATTATATGTTCAATGTCAACCCAAGTAATAGTTTCTAGTTACACCATTTCAACATTAGGTGCAACAGGTGTTTCCTCTACTGTGGGGAGATAGAGCAGGAAGAAGCTTTCCCCAAGAAGTTACTCACGTTCAAGGACTACAACTTGATCATAGTCATTGAGGTGGAATTCATCATAGAGGTAGAGGAGCTGGGAATAATATGTTTCACACAGTGAAGGAAGAGGTTAAAGAGGGACAGTGATCTTTATATGTATGGTCAGTTTGTTTTGTACCCCTATTTGTGACTTTTTTGATTAAATATATTCTCACTTCCTTGTTTCAACTGCTCTATCCCATGATATGGGGATAGATATAGAGATTATTCTCGTGCCCCAAGAGTTTACTATTCTAGTCAGATGCTATAACAACATGTTTGATGTATATCAGTGATTTAGACAGATTATTTGGTTGCAACAATCCCTTGGGGATATTTTCTTATTATAGATGAATTTCTATTATGTTATCCTTGGAATCAACTAGTTGTGTTTCATACATGATATTATTTTCTACTTCCAGTGTAGAGTAATGGTTTCAGATGTGGATGACCAATGCATGTTTTTTGTAAAGAGGGATGGAAATTCAGCACGCAGAGCCCCTTCTTTCCTCGTTGGCTGATTTTTCTATGGAATCGATAGACAGTAAGTTGGTAGAGGTTCCAAGGGTCATTAGGGAGTTCTTGAATGTTTTTCCTGAGGATTTTGTGATGCTAAACCCTTTTCGAGATGTTTTTTTATGATATATTTGTAGCATGGTACTTCTCAAATTTGGATTTCTCCTTATTGAATAGATCCTTATAAATTGAGAGAGTTGAGGATTCAAATAGATGATCTGATGAAAAAGAGTTCTATCAGGCCTACTGCGAGTTGCGGGCTTTTCCAGTGTTATTCTTCAAGAATTTGTATGGTAGTCTATTTTTGTGTATATAATACTTGATTTTTAATCAGGTGATGGTAAAAAATTGTTACCATCTTCCAAGGATATATGATATTTTCTATTAGCTATGTGGAGAGAGTTTCTTTTCAATGATTAATCTGCAGTATGGATATCTGCAAGGGAGGTTGAATGAGGGAGATATATCGAAGAATAACATCAAAACCATGTATAGTAACTTTGAATTAATAGTCATATCATTTATTGTTACAAACACACTAGTTTTGTTCATGGGGAATTTGAACTTTGGGTTCTATTTTTCCCTTGATCAGTTCTTCATCGTATTCATTGATGATATCTTGATCAACTCGAATTCAAGGGAGGAGCATGCTATGAATGTCAAAAATATCTTGCATGTTCTTTATGTCCACAATATATAGGGAATTTTTTTAAGTGTTTTTTCTATACATGAGAGGTGAATTTCCATAGGAATTTGTCATCTCATCATGGTGTGGCAGTAGACCCGTTGAAGGTTGGATCAATTGTTTCTTGGGAAGAACCCAATAATGTGGCAGAAGTTCTTAGATTCTTTGGTCTCTCTAGATATTATCAGTATTTTTTACCCTATTTCTCTCAATTTAGATTCCCATTGAAATATTTGACTAGGGAAGACCAAGATTTTTTGGTGATTGATCAGTGCTAGGTAGCCTTCAGTTACCTAAATGGTTTGTTGTTCAGTGTTATAGTTCTTTGGTTAACTAAAAAAGGGTTCATTATTAGTTGTTTATTTGACAATTCCCATATGGGTTTGGGATGTGTGCATATGCAGAAACTAGTAGTGATCACTTATGGGTCTAGGAATTTATGTCCCCATAAGCATAACTACACCATCCATGATTTAGAGGTAGCAGCGGTTGTGTTTATGATGTTGTATTTGTGGAATTATATCATTAGTGAGTGATTTTTGGTCTTTATAAATAACAGTAGTTTGAGTTACATGTCTTCCCAACTTTATTTGAACTTACAAAAGTGGAGTTGGATATATTTTTTTAGGAGTCTAATTCTGAGATCTCCTAAACCTCAAGAATGGTGAATTTTGTGGCCAAAGCCTTCAATAAGATGTCATAGAAAGTTTTTGTTTTAGATTTTTTGGATTCATAGAGAGAAATAAAGGATCTGGAATCTTTGAACATAGATACAAGATTTGATAGTGGTAGAGGTTGTTTGATTTAGATGATGGTATAGTATTATCTGATATAGTTAGTGGAGGAGGCTTAGTAAGGAGACTCAGATTCAGAGGTGATGTGTGATCGTTATGGCCATAGTGATGCACCATAGGTATGGTTGGAGTACGTTCTAAACTAAGGGGTTTTTCAGGGGAGGTTTTTTGTTCCTATTAAAATGTATTATAGAGTCCTTCATGTGTTTCATAACTCACCTATGGCGGTACACCCTATAGTTTCCTAGATGTACCATTACAAGAAGATATAGTTTTGGTGGATCAGGTTGAAATTGTTAGTGGCGAATTGTTGGGAAAAGTGACTGTTTTTCAAGCAGGTAAAGGTCAATCATCAGGTTCATAGTGATTTTTTTATCCCTTGGATGTATCCATGTTTAAATGTGATGAACTTATGGTGTATTTCATCATAGGGTTACCTATAACTAAGGGAGGTTGTGATGTTATCTGGGTGGTCATGGATCATTTGATGAAAAAATCCAACTTCTTAGCAATCAAGGAGTCAGGCACATTGGATTCTCCGTCTATGATGTACATGGATGAGGTGGTGTAGTTTCATTGAGTTATATGGTTTATTATCTCAGATCAAGATACATTATTTACCCCACAAGTCAGGAGTGGATTGTAGTATTCTTTTGGAACTCATTTAAGCCTCATCATTGCTTTCCACCACTAGATAGATCGTAAGATAGAACCGTCAATCCAAAAGTTAGAGGATATTTTTCAGGTTGTCATATTGGACTTTGGTGGATATTGGTTACGACCCTTACATTTGGTAGAGTTTTCTTATAATTATATCTATAACTCTTCAATTGTAATTTCCACATTTCCACATTCGTATGAGAGACTGTGTCATCCTCCAATGTGCTAGACAGAAGGTGGGGAGATTGTTGTTCTTGGTCCCAATGTGGTGTAGAGCATGACAAGGAATTCTCTACTTGTTTGTAAGAGGATGAAATTAGTTCAATACTGGAAGATGTCCTCTGATTATTGTAAGAGGAGGACCATTTATTTTGAGGTTGGGGATCATGTTTTTATTATTATTTACCCTCGGTGCGGGTAGAAGTGGTTTTTCGTAAGGGTTGTGAATTCTCCCAGATTTGATGATCCCTATGAGTTTTTTGGGGAATGTAAGTGAGGTGGTGTTTTGGTTGGCCTTTCCTCCACTATTGTAGAGGATCTACAATGTCTTCCATGTCTCTCAACTTCTTCAATATCCTCAAAATTCCTCCAATGTCATTGACTGGAGAGAGTTAGATATCAGGGATGAAACAATATTGGTGGAATAACCAGTAGAGATACCAGATCATGAGGAGAGGGTGTTTCAGGGATGATCCATTTCCTTTGTTCGAGTATTGTGGAGGTATGGTGGCCTAGAGGAGAGTACTTGGGAGTTAGTGAATAATATTTGTTCCCAGAACCTAGAGTTGTTTTGAATTTTTATTTTCAATATTATTCTTTGTGATGTGATGTTTGGATAATTTTTTTATGAGATGAGTTGTTTTCTTTATTTTGTGATGTCTGTGGAGAGATGTGTGATAAATTTATGACATGTGGGAAAGAAACGTTCCCAAATCAAGATGTATTGAATGTGATGAGATTAATCTCTTAATGGAAGGTCAGTGTTGCATAATGGGGATAATATCTTGACATGGAGTAATGAATTACACATTTTTTGTGTTCAGGATAGTGTGGTTCATTATTTTTAGTGGTTTTTGGTTGGGCTTCATGGAGTTTGAAATGGTTATACAGTTCTTCTATGGAATTTTAGTTGGGTGGGATGTGGTGTCTTATGTTTGTAGTTATGTTTTTGTGCATTTTTTGTGGATGTTTGGGTTTTTGTGTTTGGATGGAGGTAGTGTTTGAGGTATAATGATAAAATTGAGAGGAATCTCATGAGGTGGGTGTTTGAACCCTTTTTCATCTAGGAATATTTTTTGATTATCAAGGGAGAGAATAATTTGAGAGGTATCTGATGTAACAAAATATTCTCTACTAGTCTGTTAATATGTTATTTTTGGTTGTTTCAGCTGTTCGAGGGAGGATCCCAAATTTTTTTGTGGAAGCTGGATTTGTAGAAAAACTACTACAAGAGATAAATGTCTTCTACGTGTACTACACGATGTGAAATGGTGGTTAAAGTCTTTTTTATGTACATTTCATGACTTTTATATTTTCTGGGTTGAATAATATAAAGGATATTCATTTTTCATTGAAACTGAACCCTGAGTATTACATGATGTGAAAGGGGGTTACATGTCATGTAAATCCCCAATGTTGTGTAGTTTTAAATGTTATTTCCAGTCAAATTTTCATTCACTCGGGGATGGATCCTTCTTCCTCTCATTATGGGTGAACCCTAGGTTACATGGGGAGTTATGAAAGCCATCTTCCCCCTCCTTGGTTATTTGTTCTCAAGGGTTGTTTTTTTCAATTTTTGGTAATCCCTTCTTTATTCATGGTAGGATTTCATATGTTCTTATCTCATATATTCGTTGTGCCGATGTTGGTATGGTTTCCTATGTGTGTTTGTTTTTTTATGGACTTTGGTTTTGGTGTAGGATGATCCATTTTTTCTTTTAGTGTTTTTGTAGTTTTTGAGAATTCTTCTTTTCACTATGGTGAGAAGCATGTTAGAAAGATTCTCTGTGGTTGTAAATCCCATATTTATATATTTTTTGTATCAGGAAGGAAGGGTTTTATTTTGTTTATTTATGGATTATGGTTGTTCAAGATTAATCAATGATAAATAATTATTTAAATTGAAATCTAAATTTGTAAATGGGGTTTGATTCTTATGTTTTAAAACATTGATGTGATTTCAAGTATTAGAGATTTTATAGGATTGATGCCCTGCAATATGTTTTGGTAGTTGGGGGATTTGTTTGTGCTAGTATACATGTTGTGAATGCTTCATTGGATTTGATTGTCTTGATATTCCCCTAAAATAGATATTGGATAATTACTTTTATCTAATAGAAAAATAGTTTCACTTGTATTTTATTACAACACCCCTAAAATATAATGGAATGTGATTAAATCCCCTATATAATTCTGCAAATCATTTTTGATGTCCTGTGGTTTGTTGGTCATGATTTGGGGGCGGAATTTTTGGTTGATGTGTGGTAGGGGCATATGGGGATGATGGTTTGTGGGACATTATTTTCAAGAATCAAAGTGGTTTGTAGGTTCTGCTTTTGGGTAAATAAGGTTGTTTTTAGGCTATGATTTTGGGGTAGTGAGGTGGTTTTATGACCATTATTTTGGGATAGTGAGGTGGTGGTTTCATTTTTCTAGAAGACTATGTAATGGTGGAATAAATTATTTATAATGATTGATATGTATTTGGTTGTTTTGGTTAATCAAATGAAAGTTGTTAATAGACAAATAAATTATGGGTTTCATGGTTAAATATGGTTGATGCTAAATAATGAAAAGAATGGAATGATTAAATGAGTTTGTTGGAAATTTGAAATGTCATTTGTGGCGTTATGTGTTGTGTTATGCATTTTTTAGGAGGTAGAAAAAGTGGAGGTGTGGTGAGTTGGTTGGTATGTTTGTGAACCCATAGGTTTCAATTGAGTGTTTGATATTATATATATATATATATTAACATTCTTTTGATTTCTATACACACTCAACCCATATCAACCACTATGTGATGACACCCGTATAGTCATGAAGTGGGGTTCTTTTTACATCCTGTGATTCGCATTAGATTATACTACTTGGTTTGAGTTGTTTTGTAAGAAAGGATTTGTGATGTTAGGATGGTTAATATACCAAAATAGGGGTTTTCTGGTTCTATTATTTCCTCATAGGTCCATTAGTATGATTCTTTCACATGTGCATGATAGACTTTGGTTTTCTGACTGAGTATACTTTTATTCTCACCCAATGTATATAAATCAATTTTCATGTTTTTGGGAGGACCACGTGGAATTTACTGGACATTACTAGATAGGATCCTTAATAATTCCCATGTTTCTGCTATAAATTTAATTTTGGCTATTACATTAGAGGCTTTTATTTGTATAAATTATATTTATAAATGTGTGTGGAATTGTTTTGATTTTCTTTTATATTATTTCATGGAGTTATTTTTTTATGACCTATCATATCTCTAGATATGATTTTATAATAGAGGGCAATTACTCCTATATTATTGTAATTTTATACCCTTGGTGTTAGTTTCCAACTCAGGGAATACTGGTGGGCAGACTTGGGGGTCATTATCTCCCTCCCTTCGTTGAGGTATGTTTTGAGGTAAGGGGTCATAACATATTATGATGGAAATACAATATTTATATGGTGTAATGACCCAGGATATACCATTGGAAATACATTCATAGGACATAATCCACTGTAGGGACTATCCACTTGAGGTAGAAAGTTACCATTTCTTATGGGACCTCTTTGTTCTCAATATGAAGGGAATCAATGTCCATCTGGGGGAGGATAAGTTTGTTTTTTATCACACCTTTATAAACTACTATCACTCTATGGTATTGTTTACATAAGAAGAGGAAAACAGTTATCTACATAAGGGTGAGTGGGATGTCTGTGCTAGTAGTGATTGACCAGAGCATCATGGGATTGGTGGAGTGACTTCCCATATTGTCAAAATCTTTATGGAGGATTAGGGTTTACTTCAGGATTAATTCCTTCTAGTATTATATCATTGTAGGGACATATTACCTAATGATTTTTTGTATTACCTATTGAGGAAGAGGTATAGTTTATGATTGAGGTTGTTAAATGAGTAACTATACTATCCATTCCAACATACAAGATGGAATATACTGAACTCTAGATGCTCAAGAAGAAGTTAGAGGACATAGAGTCAAAGGTTAGATATGATCTAGAACTTCCACATGGGTCCACCCTTGCTTTTCTCTAAGAAGACCGATGGGAACATTCATCTATATGTGAAATATAGATAGTTAAAACATCTTACATTCAGCAACCATTATCCACTTCATCAAATAGATGATATCATTGACTGGATTTGAGGATTTAGGGTCAAATATATGATTTCCCTGAGATCCAGATATCATCAGGTGTGTGACAGGCCCTCAGAAATACCTCCAAAAGCTTATTTTAGAAGGTATGATTTGTATGAGTAACTTGTTATGAATTTTTTTCTCATGAATTCTCCTCCATTTTATTAAATTTGATGAATTGTGTGTTCTATCCCTATCTATATTCTTTTAAATGGAATCTGTGGAAAACATCTTAGAGTATTCTCATACATGTAGAGGCCATTATAAGCACCTTAATATTGGTCTAAGTACACTGAAATAGAATAATATTTACACCAACATTCAAAGTTCGACTTTTAGATCGAAATGTTTGTATTATTAGGTATATTATACAAAAATCATGAGTCTATGTTGACTCCTAAAAATGGGTGTTGTTTCATACTAATAGTATCGCAGGAACATGTTTGAGACGTGGAGTTTTTTTAGGATGGATGGATATTTCAGGTGTTTAGGACGACACTTATCAGTCCTTACTTCACCTCTAACTAGTCTTACAAATAAGGGTGTCAAATAATTATGTTCAGAAGATTGTAATAAATCATTTCAGGATATGAAAGGAAGGCTTGAGTTGGCACTTATTCTAATTCTTCCAAATCCATGAATAAGTTATATTGTACTCTTTAAACCATCAAGCATTAGACTAGGATCATTAATAATATTGGAGGACCTAATTTTTTTGTATGGATCGACTAATTTGAGACATCATGAGAAAAACCACCTGACACACGTACTCAAGCTAGAAGCAGTTATATGTGCCTTATATTGATAGAGACATTATCTATTAGAAGAGAATTTTGTTGTGTATATAGACCAAAAGCACCTCAAATATATATTTTTGTAACTTGAAATGAATATATGATAGTGAATATGGGTCATATGTCTTAATTCCTTCTATTTTGATCTTTCTTATAAGCTTTGGAAGGGAAATGCAGTAGCTGATGCACTGAGTTGTAAAAACCCAAGAACAAGATGAAAGGGAAGCCAGTGAAGAATGTAAATTAATGTCCCTATTCTTTGAGTTTCATCTAGAGTATCATTATATTCATGAATAGTCTTATCTCTTTGCATTGACATATACCTCTTCTCACCTTGAGAAGGTGATGATCAATCAACTTTCTGATCCTAAGGGATTGGTTCTCCCAGATAGTATTTTAATAGATTACACACCTCTAGATTGGACAATAGATAGAGGAAAAATCCTACATTTTCATGGATGTATCTAGGTTCCTATTGATATAATAGAGTAATTGATGCACAATTCCCAAGCATTATAGTGGAAAATTCATTTAGGTATATCTAAAACGAATCGTGATATTTGATTCCAGTATTGGTGGTCTAGGAATAAATTTTAGAAAGTGGGCATTAGTACTAGGTGTTAAACCTATCAATAGTTGATGGTGGAGCACAAGTGACCTATAGGCTTGTTATAGCAGCTTCAAATCCTGAAATTTAAATTGGAATATTTTTTCATGGATTTGAAGTAGGTTTTCCTCGGTCACCTAGAGGTAGTGATGTTGTGTGGGTATTCATTGATAGACTGACTATTGCTTCCCACTTCATTACTATCAAGGGAAAATTATCAGTTGATGATTTGTGAAGATTGTACATCCATGAGATCATTCGACTACACAGGTTCCCTTATACTATCATTTTAGATAGGGACAATTCTTTTTGTCAGGTTCCTGGTAGTGTTTACCAAAAACTATGAGTACACCAGTTCTTTTGATCACAACCCATCAACATTAAACCGATGGATAGTTATAATGGATGATATATGTTTTAGAGGACATGCTATGATCTGAATCCTAGAATTCAGTGCTCCTTGGGAGAAACATATCCATCTAATTGAGTTGACAAAAAATAATATATTTCAATAAATAATTCAGATAGATCCTTTTGAGGCCTTGCATTGTAGGCTATTCCATTCACCCATATTTGGATTATGGTATGGGGATATAGCCCTAATTGGTCATTATATCATGACATATACTTCAATGAATTTATGGATGATCAAGAGGCATATGTCTACTGCTCAATCTGGATAGAAATTTTATTCCAATTTCTATCGATGACCTCAAGAGTTTGGGGTTAGGAATTGACTTTTCCTGTGGTTATCACCCAAGATAGGTAACAGAGAAGTAAAAAAGTATGGGAATCTAATCTTGTACTTTTTTAAGACTTTTTATAATCTAGAATGATTTAGTCTAGTATCATATCTTTTTTTACTACCTCAGAGGTACCATTCCATACAAAATGTCTTCCACATTTCACAGACCATCTGGTATCATGTTTACCCATCACACAGTTTTGATATAGATGAAGTTGAGCTAGATTCCAATGATCTCTTTTAATATTATATTATATATATTGTTGAATAGAGAAATAAAGGTATTGGATGAAATTTTGTACCTCTAGTACAAGTGTTATGGCATCATAGATGTGTACATGAAAATAATTGGGAGACGGAGACCGACATACGATCCCAGTGGATAGAGTTTATCTCATACATTGTTTCGCTACCCTTGCAAGCTGAAAATAGGGATGAATTCATTTAAAGGGGTAAGACACTAGGAACCTAGCTGTTCACTCAGGTATGGATTATTTAAATTTTGGTCTACTTTTATTTTATAGACCTAAAATTGATTCCTAGTGAGTTATAAAAAGATTCTTTGGTTTCCAGATATTGTTCAATGTTTGGAATTCTAGATGGTGGGAGAAAATAATCTACTGAATGATTAGAGTAAATCACATAAGGAAGGAAACATGGTTATCATTAACTGTGTTTGGCTGGGAAGTGACCAGTAAGCCATAAAATAGTTTTCCCAAGCCATGCAAAATAGGCTGCATGGCTATACAAGAATGTCTATAATTTTGACATTTTAGATTCAAATGATTCGCACATGGTTTCCATAACCGTGTGGCCTAATTTTTTGGAATTACCCTTCCTAAATATGACCATGAATTTTTTTGAATGATTTTGATAACCATGTGTCCAAACCTTGTAAATCGTAATTATTGGGTAAAAAGACGATTTTCCATTAACTAAACTGTTAAAACTATTTCATTCTTGCCATGAATTTTCGGTGGATAGAAAACCATCACCACTCCCATTTTGAATCATAAAACCCCTCTTTTATTATTTTGAAATCAAGTTTCCATTTGGAGTCTGATCAATGTGATGTATATCACATTAAATCCACATCTGTATGTTCTTAACTACTTTTTAATCATTCATCATTATTATTCCTATCTATTAAACTATTTAAATGTTGGATAATATACCCTATTTTGAGGGTGTTGGACTATTCTTTATATCTACTACAATCTAGGAAAAATTTGAGGCCAATATTGGACAAGAAGTGCTATATGAGTATGTAGTATGTGGTCTATAACTCATCCATTGAGTTTCGTCATTCTGAAAAATGGAATGGCTGCATGCCAATTTCGTATGGTTTCATAAGCTAAATTTATGTTTCATGCTTATTATTTATTAAACTATGTTCTAAGAACCATGTCAAATATGTAATTCAACATTGGTGGTCACATCCACAATACTGACCACCCCAATTATGGTGTAATCCATAATTTGGTTATTAGTTTTTCGACACATCTATTTGATCCACCCTTTAGGCGTACCTCGGTTTTACCCTCCAAATGTTAAACCTATCTCATTAAATTACTATTTAATTTTCAATTTATCATATAAATTATCATATAAGATAATAAATTGACCTTCCTAATGTAAGTTCTTAAAAATATTAATCAATTGAAAAAGTAATCGTCTAGCATATGGAATATATATATATATATGAATTGACCTAGTTGAATGAATCACTAGTTGATGTTTTGTAGCACACCTTTCCATGTTTATGGAAGGCATCATATTGAACCTTTTTAATTGAATCTAACTTAAATGAATGGAATTTAAATGGTTTTATTTCATGAGATTCCCAGTCACTTGTATGAAAGGCATGAAATCATCCTTGGCGTATTAATGGGAATAATTATTGTATAGCCTAATTTAGTAAATGAATTAAATATAAGGTGCCTAATAAAATATGGAACATGACATAATTGTAGTATTGGTTTGAATCAATCTCATCTTGGATTCTCAAGGGAATGCCTTGAGCACTCAAGGACTCCATTCCAGTTCAAGTTTGTTGGTTGCCTTAGTTGACAATGACCTTGGAACTAGATCTTTGACTATTTGTGGATGTCTGGTATGAAACCCTATGATCCCCCTTTTACTACTAAAGGATTCCTTGGATACAATCCTTGGATACATTATGGATTCTATGGACATGTTGTGAATTGGTTATATCCTTGGGCCTAGCCATTTATTATACCTTTTTACCATAGATGTTTTCCATAGACTCGGTTCTATGATATATTGTGGAATGAAATAGATGATGCTCCTTGTATTACACTTTTAACGATTGTCCATGATACAATTACTACTAAGTTAGTGACCCTTGAGATCAAGGTTTCCTTGGTTATTACCTTGGTACCATTCCATTATTATTAGAATCATTGTTTTGATATTGCATCTTAAAACCTCTACTATTACTATCATGATGTGATTTCAGTGATGGGTTTACCTCACATGATATATATATATATTCTAGAACACAATTAATAAATGAAAAACTTACATGTGCAGACACCAGTCGGGGGATAAAGTTGGTTCATGGGTATTTATGTTACTGTACAAATTTACTATTATATATGCATTCTTGAACACTGTTTCAGTTTATCTTACATAGGTAGAATTTTATAGACACCATTGTTGGTGTCCTGGTAAGATTTATGTCACACCATATATAAGTTCTATTGTTACCCACAAATACTACATGTTTCCAGGTTTTGATAAAGTGAAGAATATTGCATTGAATACTTGATTTCTAACTTCCATAGGACAAAGAAAGTTTTATATGACCAAGCAAGAGATCATTATGATTGAGATAGTTTTTTATCCAATTTTTCAAATTTATCATAGCATGTATTTGTTATTTCTTTGTATACATGAATTATTGTTTTATAGCGATGTTACATATCATCATCAGATTTTGTATGTGA
This sequence comes from Viscum album, assembly GCA_963277665.1. Lineage (NCBI taxonomy): Eukaryota > Viridiplantae > Streptophyta > Magnoliopsida > Santalales > Viscaceae > Viscum > Viscum album. Next base: position 1,829,061,325 of record OY728147.1, read on the forward strand.
TTATCAATTCCACTTATTGTATTATTATTTAGTTAGATTTTGTTTTTTCATATACAAGTGTACTTGTACTGCTTCTTTAATTTACCTCATGTCATTATATTAATTATTTTTTGTGATATACTTCGGTAATGAGGGTATAGTCTTCCCAAAAACACACCCTAGGCCCTCACTGCTAGTCGAAAACCTCTATAGTTTGGGGAGATGCACTTGAGGCTGTATGACTAACCGGAATTGGTGAACCTTTAGTGGAATCTGGGACTGGGACATCACATTTTTTGTGGAACATGTTTTTGATCAAAATATAAGGTTTTTGTCCAACATATTTGGATGGATTGGATAGTGTTTTACCGATACAAAATTGATTATTAATGCCATAAGGTAACGTTTATGTACTCAGAAGAAAATACTTATATTCAACACAGATAATGAGATATATGAGGATGCCATTCAAGGCCAATTTGTTAGCAGTTGGTTGAACTCACATCCCATTTTTATTTTCATAAGACTAATGATGGGGTAGTAGAGAATCTTGTTTTTTCTCATATAGTGTATCGTTTTTAGGATGTGTTTCTTGAAGACTTATCAGAGCTTCCACCTAAGAGGTATGTTGAGTTCATGATAGAGTTTTTGTTGAAAAAAATGGTTTCTATTCAACCATGTATAATGGAATCATAAGAACTCCCTGAACCTAAAACATAGTTGGATGAGCTAGATAACATGGGGTTTATTTGCCCAACTAAAACATCCTATGTATCTTTTGTGTTGATTTTAAAGAATGTTGAAAAATCCTAACAGTTTTGTGGTGATTATTGAATGCTGGATCAGATTACAGTTAAGAACAAATACCCTCTTCCTAAAATAAATTATCTTTTTGACCTATAAGGAGTTAATTCATTGTTCTCCATGTTTGATCTAAGATAAGGGTATCACTAAGTGGGGTTGAGATTATTTGATGTAATACGAACTTCTTTCAGGTTAAGTTATGGTTTCCATGAGTTTGGAGTGATGTTATTTGAGTTGAACAATGCACTAGTGGTTTTTAAGGTCTTAATGAATAGAATATGTCACCAATAACTAGATTAATTTTTAGTTAACTTTGTGGATGTCATCGGGGTGTACTCCAAAACTCATGATGGTCTTGCCAAAACCATATACATTTTCATTATAAAAAAATTATAGAATAGTGTATACACCATTATATCTATATTTCATTTCTAGATCAATGAGGTATATTTTTTTGGTTCACATCAATTTTGAGGAAGGTGTTTCGGTAGACCCGAAGAAAGTGAAAGTAGTTGTACCATGGGAGTATCCAAAAATTGCTTTCAATGTATGATGTTTTCTAGGTTTGGAGATCTACTTACAAAGGTTAATCATGGATTTATCACTATTTCAAGCACAACATTAGAGTTTAACCATGGAAAGAATCATTTTTAAATGGTATGTGGTGTGTGAAAATGCTTTCTGGAGTTAAGAAAGTGGCTAACTACTATGCTGATTTTGATTCCTCCTAATGTGAGGTAAGGAGTATAACATGTTTTTTGAGGAATATGGTGTTGGTCTTGGGGTTATGTTGATGTCGGATGATCATGTTTTGGTAAATGGGTCATGAAAATTGAGTCCTTATGACATAAACTACCCTAATCATGATCTTGAGTTGGTTGTGGTGGTTTATGTCTTAATGTGTTGTCAACTTTACTTGCTGGTAGATAGGTTATCTTTGTTTATCAATCATAAAATCCTTAAGTATAACTTCTTTTAATGTGATTTGAATATTTTTTCTTTTAATATGGGTTGAGTACATGTTTTCCTTTAATTTCAAACTAGGGTACACACTAGGAGAGATGAACAGTGTTGTAGATCAATTAAGCTTGAAATCTCAAAAACAAGAAGTTAAAGAATCTTGATATAAGTGTAGGATGATGGAGTTATTTTTGAATGTGTATGTTGAGTTTCATGATAAATGAGGATATATTCCCATTTCATCCTTGGATGTTGATTCCAACCTTCAGATCTTTGTTAAGGGAATGAAGTATGAGGATATATGGTGTTTTCCTTGTGGGGATGTATTATAGGTAGGGATCCACCTCCCTCTTGGATGGTCGGAGATGTTGAGATCATTAATGTTCATAGAAGTTTTGTTATTCTTAATGTTTCAAGGAGTAAAAGATGCATGGATTTAATTTATAAAAATGGGTAGTGGACCTTGGTTTAACATAAATGTATAATGATATTTGTAAGAAATATTTGTTCCTAGGGATGTAAAATGAGATTCTAGGCTTCTTAGAGTAATTTTATATCTGTCAGTAGGCGAAGATGGAGCATCAGTGATCATCACTTTTTTCACAGCCATTTCCCATTTTGGAATGGATGTGGGAAGATGTGAAAATATATTTTTGGTGTTTATTCTGAGGAAACCTTGGAAGAATGATGTGATCTGGGTAGTTATGGATCAGTTGACCAAGATGAAACATTTCCTACCAATTAAAGAGAGTTTCACCATGGAATATTTTAAAAAAATCTATATTCAGACGATAGTATGGTTTTATAGCGGTTCTGAATACTATAGTTTCATATCATAATTTTTGTTTTACTTATCACATATAGAAGGGGGTATAGAAGCTTTCTGGTACCCAAGTTTTCTTGAGTATTGTTTTGCACCCATATATGGACAAGAAATTAGAGATTATTATTTAGGTTTTATAGAACATGATGAGATATTGTGTACTATATTTTGTTCAATATTGTGATAAAAAAACGTGTACCATATTGGGTTTTCTTATAACAATAGTTACCAATCGATGATTCATATGGAATTGTTTGAGGTGCTCTACGGGAGGCCATGTATGTTTATCAATATGTTGGATAGAGGATGGGGAATTAGAATTGTTGGGACTGCATCCTATACAAGAGTTTTCATAACAAGTCTTGGTAATTTAGAAATGAATGTCTATGGCTCAAAGTTGGAAAAGGTTGTATGAAGATCAACGACATAGGCATCATGATGTTTTGGTGGGTGATCAGGTGTTTTTTTCATGTATCGCTGAGGTCTGGTCATCATCAGATTCTTAAAAATGGAAAGATGGAACCTAGGTTTGTGTGTTCATTTGAGATCATGGAGAGTATCAGATCAATGGTGTACTGAAAGTATTATCCATATATGTATATTGATATGAATGATTTTTTCATTTTTCACAACATCATTAGTATCAACCTAACCCTTATCATATACCTGATAATGATGATGTTGAGTTTGAGGAATATGTGTCCTTTGATCAGCATTCAGTTTGTATTGTGTACCATAATGATAAGGTCTTGTGGGGAAGGACTAGGCCTTTGGTTCAAGGTTTTTGAAAAAATTATAATTTTTAGGAATAAATATGGGATCGGGAAACATGTTTGGGTTCCTAGTGTCGCAAACTCATTTCTTTGGGATCCCCATGATTCATGGGAGTGCATCTCAATGATGAGACATTATATGGTGGGAATTTGTAGGATCCCAAACTTTTTGGTGGTATGTATCAATTTAAATCATTCATTAAATCCATTAATTATGGTTAATTAAATGTTTATCAAACATATGATGAATCTCAAGGTGTCTCAGTGGTTTGTCACATGAATTAAATAGGAATTGTTACGTCCATTGTATGATTCACAGTTGGTTCTTGGTCAGTAGTAACAATGTGCCCAAACTATGCTACCTTGGAGGAGGGGTGCATATTTATGTAACCTATAAAAGGGGGAGGCCAAACTGTGTGGGTGTAGATATATTCATTCCATGTAGATGGTTCTTAGTTTTCTAAATCATTTCAACTCCCTAGGTAATCATACGACCTTGACCCACTGAAATTGGTCGATGCATGGTTTGGAAAAATATGTTGCCAAACTGTGCACCTCATTAAAAGTGGGATTTTACCCTTTTCCTCCTTCGTGATTAATGTGTTCCAACCAATTTTTTTCCTCTCCATTTATTATCCACTATCCCGAGTGTTGGACAAAAAATTCTTATGGCATCCCATGGATCAATCTCTTTCGATTCTAAATTATTTGGATCGTCATTGGGATAAAATAAATCTTCATGTAATACTAAAAAACCTCATTATTTTCATTTCGTGATCAGATATTGTGGAATTAATCTCCTCCTCATGAATCCCTAAACCCCTCTTTCTTCAACATATCATAGGTTGAGACTTCAAGGGTTTTTCAGATCCAAATACAAGGCAATGTTTTTGCATGGGGTTGTCTATGAAACTGAGGCATGTGGTCTACTATATATAGACCACATTATTTATGTTTTTTTTGCATTTTAATTGTTCTATGATGCATTTTTTGTTTTGAATTTGATTCCCTTGGGTATATTTGGTAAATTTGTTTTCTAAATGATGAATTGAATCCCTCATGAACTCCTTGGGATGTGTTGAGGTTGAATACACCGGTTTAAGAGCCACCCATGGGTTTTGAAGTTTACCCATAAATGGTAAATTGTAGTTATAATCATAGAGTTTATTTTTTATTACATATAGGAAATAATTAAATTTTTTTACATGTTAACCTGGGATTATGATAGGAATACACTATAATTATGTTTAGTTGGTTAACATGGATTTTAAATGATGTTAAATATAATGGTGTCGTATTGATAATGTGGCATAAGGATGGAATTTGGTATACAATTAATGGGTTAGTGGGTCATGAATTATGAAATGTATTTGGATTAATGGGTTAATTCATGAAGATCGTTTATGTGTTGAATGAATTATGAATTGTGATTGATACATGTTTCAATTGAGTTTGTTCTTTTGAAATGAAAAGAGTGTTAAAGGGTTAACATTATGTATGGTATATGTGGTAAATGATTAAAGAAGCATGTGCACATCATGTGGTTTATGGGTTATTATACATGAGTATCTGGAATACAAGAAGGTGCATGTGCACATCGCTTGTTGTCTACTATGGATAATTATGATATATTTAGTATCATCTCCCCACATTCTACTTTTTACCCTCGCTACTAGTTGCTACCCACTTGCATACGGGGAGGCACACATGAGTTCATACGGTGACCTTGATCAGAGCACCGATTAGTGGCTCTGTGGTTAGGGTCATTATAATAAATTTATCAATATATAAATATATAAGGTTTAATTCAATTTAGAATGAAATTATAAGTTTTAAGAAATGCAAAAATTATCATATTTATGATACGTCTATAATTAATATTTAAATTTAGGTAATTTTGAAGACCTTGTGTAATGATGTTGTACTTTGAATAATGAACTTATAACATTATATATATATATATATATTATATTAAAATAATCAACATGTGATAAATGTGGTCATAAAAATTTTCAATTTAATATTATAGAACTTAGTTAAACTATAATCTAAAAAAATAAATTAAACATATAGATATTGGAGTAAACAAGTAAATAATTTTTACTTAATAGTTTCTATTTTATAAATTGAAGAGAAAAACATTAGTCACCCACCTACCTAACCAAGGGACCCCTAGACACACATTCAGTTCCCAATTGGTTCAACTAAATGTCTAAATCAACTAGGGATAGCCTAAGTGGAAATTGGGGAAGGTATTTCGCCTCGTATGGAGGCAATGGAAAAGCATGGGATAAGAACCCTCAAGGTCAAGTGTAGTCCCATGAGAAAGCATTATTTTTTTGGGTTGAGGACCATATGTGTATACATTTTATCCAAGAGGAGAACCAAATACACACTTCTTCCCCACAACAGAGAGTGGATAGTTGATATACTAGTGCTTATCAATAAAATAATTCAATATAAGAAAACAATATTTGTTACAGTTCACACAATTAATGAACATTCTTATATCATCATCATCTGATCAACTGATCATGATCCCTCCCATCATCCCATGACATCGCCTTCCTCACGACCCCCTCTATTTTTCATTCTCATTCTATCACAATCTACTTGAAAGTTGTTGTCACCATCTACAACCACTGTTATCTTCTACAAACTATTGTCACCTCCTTATCCTTCCATTGCAAGTGAATGATAACATAAACAATCTAAAAATAGTATGCTACCACTATTGACTGTTCCATGATAATAGATCCACCTCCTCAATCTTCCTTCATAGATTTCAGCCAACAATGAACATCAGTGACCAGCAGTGATCCTTTCATTCCAAGGAAGCATAGAAATTTTAATAGTGCACTCAAACGCAAATGCATATATTTTTATAAAAATAGAAAGTGGGTATTATTATTATTTCAAAACCAATTATCTCCATCGGTTTATACAAATACATTTTTTATACATATAGAAATGGTTTTAACACCTCATTTTAGAACCACAAGATATATTTATAGGGAAAACATGATAAAGGGTGTTCCCTTTAAATAAATTATATATTCTTTTGCAAACTCAACCCATGATTATGGGGTTATCTAAACTGTTATATATATATATATCACATTTATAGAAAATTATCCCTTAATCATTTAAAATACATTTCCCACATTTTCTTCTCACTTCATTATTCTCCTCATACCAACACTAGATGTGTAGTAAAACCACTTCCTTCAATCATTGGAGAACAATTATCCTGAAGCACACTCTCTTTACCCCCAATTTCAAGCACCAAATAATGAATATTTTAATTTATATATTCCAATATGAATGGTTATTTATAATTTTTCAAAAATACTATATGTAAGTGTTATATATTTTTCAAAATATTAGTAAACATTTCTTATTTCTTTTAAAATACATCTTAATAAAGATAATTTTCTATATTTAAAAGATATTATTTTATAAAAACCTTATTTATGAATGTATTTAAAATTTCGATGTCATAATTTTAAATCTTATAGTAATTTATGGGTAAACATTTATTCATTTAAATTTTTTTTATGCTTATAGAAAAAGTGTCTGATTTTTTTATGATGAATATATGGTTTCAAATTATTACTTTATGTATAAAATAATGAGTAAATTTGGTATTATTTTCAGTGGTGTATTTATAGAGTCATTCCATTATTGTATTTATAAAAATAATATTTCAAAACACCAAATTTTAAATAATGTCACTTCATCCAAAAAGGGAATCTTATTTCTTCTGTCAAGGATGGATTTTGAATGAAAAAGTTTTCCAATTTATGTTCAATTTCAATAATATTATTTTTATTAAATTTCATTTTTTAGTTTTATTTATTAAATTTATTTTTAAATAAATTTATTTTAATAATGTTTATAGCTATTTCCATGCTCTATTACCTTAGTTAACATTTCATTCAGGCATAAAAAGTTTACTTGTCATAATATTTGGTTTTTAAATATTTAGTGAATGATTTCATATAGAAAAATATATTTTTTATATATCCATATATATAATAATGAATTTTTATATTTGTAAAAGATGAAAAATACATTGAAAATTTGAGCAAGCTCAAAATATTTTAAAAAAATTTCACTTGGAGTTTGTAAACAAGATAGAGATATATGGAGTGAACTCAACCCTTAAATATGGGTAGACCCTCATCACCCTTCAATGATCCAGGTGTCTATATTATTTGGATTTCTTAGCATGTGTAATATTTTATCAAACCCCACAATATACTTTTATTAAGAAAATTTTTTCCAAGAATTTTCAATTGTTATTATATTATTAAAATTAAATAATGTTTCAAAATTATATGTATTTTAAATGGTTTTTGAAGAGTATATTCCAAGTTATATTTTCAAAACCCTATATTTAAGAAAAAAAAATTATTTATTATATCAAATGTTTTAGTATAAAAGAGAAATGTTTTGAATATAACATTATTCAAATAAAATTTATTTACAAAGGTTTTTAAAAATTATTTTCAATGTTCATATATTTTAAGGACCCTTTTATTATATATATGAAAGGTATTTATTAAATTTTCATAATTGATATTAAATAATATATTTTTAAAATTATTTGTAAAACTTATTTAATGATGAATTTTCACTATTTTTTAACCTATTACTAGAAATTTTATTCTCACTCCATGTTTTTAAATTTTTTTACAAAGGCTCAATATAAGTTCTAATGGAGATTCACTTCATTATGGATCTAAGATGAGATAAGTAAAAATAAATGTTTATTATTAATTGATTAAAATATGATATGTGGAAAAGATTTTTTCATTTCCTACAAAGCCTACACCAAAAAATATCTTCATTTCAATAAAGGTACTAATTTTTTAGATATTTTATTACAAAAATTAAATTAATTTTAGTATATGATCTGGAAGCATGGTTCTTTGGTTCCTACCTGAAACCCCATATTCAATAAATTTGAAATGTTTAGTCTTTATTCTTCTTGGTCCTAGAAAGAGATGGAGTTATTTTATGGTTATAGGAATGAAACATGAGGCTATGAGGTGGATATAATTTACAGTTCTTTTCATGGATCAGTTCTATCCAAATTCAATGATTTTGGTAAAATATATAGATCTTATTAACCTTTAAAAAGGTGATAGAACCATGATTCTGTATGCGAAACTCTTTTTTAAACACATTTATATTTTTCATGAGGTAGTATTGAATGAGAATTTGAATTATTGAAGATCTGAGATGGGTATTAGAACTATTATTTGATCTCTTGTTTTCATGTTTATTCTCACATTTTATAAATATGTTCTACACAGAGTATTGATGGATGAGATTCACCTGGATAGTATGTTAGGGTTGATGGGAGTTCCCCCTATTTGTATTGGTTATTCAGTAACATCCTCTAAAGGATAGAATAAGTATGATGAGTCTCATGGTGGATCTCAATATATTGAATAATTAATACCTTATATGGTATATATAAGGGGACCATTGAATTTCATTCAATTTGGAACGGTTGAGAAATCAAAGTAGGATTTTATTTAGTCCCCAAATCTATATGGTTCATATAGTCTCTCAAGCCATATGTAGTAGTTTTATCATGTTTTTATACCCAAAACGTGGTGTAGGGTCATCGGTTTATATATGTCCTACATTGTCATCATATTATTCATATAATAAGGGGTAATACCTATATTGATATGGAATTAATATTCTTCATGCATTGGAAATGAATCTATAGGAAACTAATGTGGGTCTAGCCATAATAATAGGTACCATCACTATGGATTCTCCTTAACTGACTATTTTATTTGAAACTAGTGTATATAATTAATTTATATATACTCATAACAAATTTTTTTATACCTTACTTTGTACTTTATGACATATGAAATGGATATTGTAATACCCCTTGGAAAGAAGAGAGAGAAGGGACTCTAATTTCCCTCTTCTACCTTCTATTTATTAGATAATGAGATCATATTGTATTTTATGGTTATAAAAATGAATCCTCTATATGTCATTATCAGGATGGATTATATGATTGACTATAAAACATGGAATGAATGTCTTCTTTAAGATGATCTTATTTACTTATTTCTATTAGGTGTTTTATGCCTACCATGGAGAATGGGTACTATGGTTGAGTAGAAATGGGCCACCTTTCCAGATTTTATATAGATGATATCAATGTTTTTCTTGACCTAGGGCATAAATCCTTGATTAGTGATCTTCATCTAGTGGTCATTGGGTTTTTATATGTGTTTTTGTTTGACTATTCTAGGTTTCCATCAGTAACTCTTCTATAAGTATCCATTAACTTATTACCAAGTACTCACCCTATCTCTATTCATCCATAAAACACGGAACCATATAATTAAAAAGAGATGATGAACAAGTTAGATGATTTCATGGATCAATGATTCATACACCCAGGTTTCTTACCTTTAGTGATTTCTATTCTTTTTCTGTGGATGTTGACAAAACCCTTCACCGTTACATTGTCTATCGAAAACTAAATTGATTCATAGTAAATAAAAAATATATTCCTTCATATATTCGTGATTTATCTTGTCAATTAAAAAATAAAAACGTATACTTGTAGATTTATATTTTAATGGTTATCACCATGTTAGAATCAAATAATCTGATATTCTGAATAACTCCATCAAAAGTATGTATGGCCATTATGAGTACTTTGTTATGACGTTTGGTCCAATAATGATCCTTTAGTTTTTATGTCACTAATGAATAATATAATAAATGAGTATCTCTCTTTGTTTATGGTGATATTTATTAATGAAATACAGGTTTACACAAAAACTAAAGAAAACATGTGCTACATTTAATAGTAGTTTTGAAAATTTTGAGAGATCACCCAATTTATGAAAATATAACTAAATATTATTTCTAGATTCGAGAAGTGATGTTTTCTGAAAAAATAGTCTTGGAATATGGTGTATAAATTATTCTAGAGAATATGTAGGTTGTTATAACATGGGATAAACCATATATTATTTTTTATAATAAGAGATTCATGGACATAGATAGGTATTATTATCGGTTCATTCAAGGACTTGTCAAATAATTTCTCTATGATGACCAATGTCACTGAGAAATGAGTAATTTTATTTTGGGATTTAAAATTTTATAAATATTTTTATTGTAAAACCCCATGATTTTATGAGATATATTCTTTTTAATTTATTTTATGTCTTCTATTGTACACTACACCAAGATTAGATTATTCTATATGCAACATTGTATTAGCTTGTAGTATACGCAACACTATTCTTGTCTCGTGTTACACACAATTTCAAGTTCGTTTTGTTGAAATTATTATACGCAAAATTATATATATATTTTTAATGTATAAGTGAAATATGTTTTGATTATTTCATACGCAACAACAAAGGGAGCTTCCACTACACGCAGCCCGGACTTGGCTTGCATTACACGCAATTGCGACCTTTTTCGATAGCGTGTGTAGTACGCAATTCTGGGGTTCTCTAAATAGCGATATATTGTTATAATATTATTATGAACTAGCCTTTATGAATAGTATTGACTAATTTTTTAATTTTAGAACATTATAATTCATATTACCCATTTTCTATAACATGGTATGAGAACAAAATAAATTTTTTCGGTAAAATAATTATTTTTCAAAAAATGTTGTTTTGCCACCTTTTGATGGTGCACCCACATTAAATATATTTTCTGAAATATTTAGAAGTTCAATTTTAGAAAATAAAATTCTTATTTGTAATCAGGATATAAAAATTTAATTTGGATAAATTTTTCAATTGTTCTGATAACTTTCACATTTTACTGAATAGTAAAAACATGCTATATTTTATTTAGAAACATCTTTTTTCATCGTAATAATTTATATGGTTAAATTATAATAGTGAATGGTTTGAAAGTATAAATAGAATATATTTTCTACCATTTAATATATTTTATGCCATTATCATTGATTTTACATTGAATTCAAAGGTTAAATCATTTCAATCTTTTGCAATGTTTTTACTTTTAAAACCCGTTTTCTTAATAACGAAATTAATTTTAAATTAATTTCTACAAATTTTGTGATTTGATTTTGGAAAAATTTATTCCAAATTTGGAATCATTATTTACATGTTATGTTAATAGGATACTGTTTATTTTTGGGCACTATGAATTGTTACTACGGTAAATTTTATTTACCATAGTTAAAGATAAATCGGGTAATTAAGGGTAAATATAATATTATAAAATTACTTTAAAACTTGTATTAATAAAATTGGATGATTATATTTCGTCCTATAGAATATTTGGGTAGAAATTGAATCCATTCGAACCCACTTGGATGTGATTAAGACCATTAATTTATTTTATTATAAGGAAAATGAAATATATCTCACTCAAACTTTTATAATTAAAGTGTTTTTAATATAAGGTTATACAAAGTATAAATTCTATTATAAATAATAATTTGAAAGCTAAAATTTTTTTTATTTATTATGGTTATTTATTTGTAATTTTAAGTGATATTTAATTACCTTAATAGCTTATACATTAACGATGCAGAAATTATTTACTATGTGAAAAATCAATAATATAGTTTTCAATTAAAGTAATAATACCCATCAAAAAGCCCAAAAACTTTCCCAAAACCTATTCGTTGAGTATATTTATACCATAATCATCTAAGGGAAGACTTTGGTACAATTTGGAGCGGTATAAAAGAGATTCTGACATATATATTATATTATTTTTAAAAATGTCAAAAGTTGTCACCTTCATAACTTAATAAATATAACAATTTAAATACTGTGATTTTAAGATGATAAATTCGAGTAAAAGTATTATTATGATAGTTAATATATTTATCTTTATCAAAGGGTTTTTTTTAATTTTATGCAAAAAATAATTATATTAAATAATTATACAAAATTGTAATAGTAATTAATTTATTAAGAGAAATATCAAATAAATGATTTTAAAAATATTAAAATAAATATTATATGAACTATTTAATGTTATCCACTAATTTTATATATGAATATGAAATATAAGGATTATATTAAATATTTTAGATATAATATATATTCTCTTTGGATTTTATTTAAATTCAAATAATTGAATTGTGTCAAAATTGACAATATGGATATTTTATAAAAATAATATATTATTAAATTGTCTAAAAATCACAAAAATATTAAAAAAATTAAAAATTGGGTATTATATGGTCTAAAATTTAATACATTATCATTTTATTTGAAATTCACAACACATAAGTATGTATTTATAACAATTTAAAAATAATAATTTTATTACCACAGATAAATTTAAATAGATTAAATAAGGATAAATCAAATTGATAAGGTTTAAAATAAATTTCAAACATGTCTAAATTTTATTGGTTTATAATAGTAAAACCCTATATCATCTAATATTTGAATTTGAGTCATTTTGGATTTTTTTATGTGGGGTTTTAATTTATTATAAATTAATATTTTGTTATGTTTCTAAAGGTTCCCCTCTCCTCCCTTATAAAAGGGCACCTCCTCCCTCTCCTCCTCACACCACTTTGAGCCTTAAATCTCGGCCAAAACCAGCCCATTTTTATTCTCCACTTCCCTAGAAACATAATATAGGTCATGGTCTTCCTAAAAAACCAACTTTATTTCCCTAAGAGGAGGTCTAGAAGAGGCGCTTCGAAGAAGAAGTAATATCCTTAACCGATTCTTTCTAGTTCATTTCTTCTTCTACTTCCTCTTATTTTGTAGTTTCATAATAAATTAATAACATAAGTATAACTAATATACTGATATTTTATTATAAATATGAACCAAACCCATTTTACCTTCTATCCATCCTACAAAAAACGAAATCACTGTGCTAGCGTACGTACGAAATTCCGTCTCCATGCTGTGGTGGAATCTGTTTTTCCACCACCACCTTACTTGGTTGGGTATAATGGTGTAAAGAATAACTATATATAGTTATTATAACACAAAACTAATTCTGAGATACTATATCAATCCACCCTAATTCCATTCAATAATTATGGGAATGAAATCATCGCTCGTGCATACGTACGGATTACCGTCTCCACGGTGCGATGAGATTCATTCTCCAAGATAACCATTAAAGAATGATTATAAAGTATATATGTTAAATAATAATGAAATATATGACATATTAATGTTATTTTATTTATGTATATGTTATTTACTTACTTCCATTCAATTTAATAAGGAAAAGAAAACTGCATTAATGCATACGTATGGCCTACCGTCTCCATGAACGGTGTATTTTATTCCATTAATCGATATATTATATAAATGTATATTCTGAATATATATTATATATAAATAATGTTGTACATTATGGATGTAATTAATCATGATCTACATATTCATATTAATAATTAAAAGTCAAAACATGTACAATAAATGAAACAATTTTCCCAAAAGACTTCTTTAACATTGAATTGAAAAAAGAACAAGTAATATAAAGTCATAAGTGAATCATGTATGATATCATAAATATTTTTATAGTTATGTTAAAAGTTAATAATATGTTTAAACCCACTATACAAAAGTCTTGGACACATACAGAAGAAATTGGACATAAGGTAAGGGATAATTTTTTAAATCTCATTCTTATCCAAGATTTTTTATACATAAGCATTTACCGGGGTTATATTTTTCATCAATGTCCATAAAAATGTTTTTCATAAAGTTTTTAATATTATTACATGTATGTTTAAAGTCATGTTTTCTTCTCTTTGACTTTTACTTTGAGTTATGGAAGGAATCATTCTTCTGTTTACCATATAAGGTACTTTTTGACATTTCCGGCAAAAGTACGAGAAGAATGTTTTTTTAACTTGTACGGTGTGAGTGGATTTTTACGGTTTCATAATAACTAATTTCAATGACACTTTCTCTGAAAAATTTCATTATTATTTTCAACAAAATCCATTTCATTTAAAATTTCATGGAATTTTAAGAAAAGAAAATTATATTGAAGAAAAAAGGATATTTTTTCTTCAAGAATTCTATCCATGTGTTTATCAAAACTATTTTCCATATAAGATGAAATTATTTAGTATGATTATGTTTCGTGTATAATGTATCTATTATTTACATGGTTTTATTTTTCATAGGATGAATTGATATCCATTTATTTTATATGGATTATGTTATGATGGGTTGGTGTTTATGAAACCCATTTTATTCATTGGGTTATTATGGATGATGTATATTTATTTTGTGGAACATGAAAGAATGATTTCATTATGAGATGGGTGGGACCTATATCTCACTCCAATGCATTATGTAATGATTTATTTATAATGAGATACACATGGTTGGAATGAAAAGTTAATACGGTTTAGGGATACAGGATTGAAATGAGGTGTGATCTCGATTCAGTAAGGTACTTTTCCCACTATGATGGTCTTGCAAGCAATGCCTTGGCTACTATGTAAATCATATCATGTGCTTAATGGTTTTCCAAAATTTAAACCTATCATGTCAGACAAGGTTGCGGTAATTTAACTCACAAACAAAGTGCGACATGCCTTTATCTCCTACCACTGGCCTACAGGAAGTCCATGGTTAGTAGAAATTAGTTTTATTTTATTAAGAAGTATTATAGTTGAAGTATAAGTCCATTTTTTGAATCATATACGGTTAATCTCACCATAAGATGGACTGATGTATATAAATTTAGCTAACCTTATGTTCGAGACAGATGGAATGACCTATCATTATATCGCATGATCTGCTAACACATCATGGAAGTCAAATTCAAATTCATTTCTTTAAGAGCTGAACTTTAAACTGTTCAATGCACAGACAATAGTGAGATTGTACCAAAATGATATAAGTATTTCTCTTAATTATTCAACATTAGGGACATGATCTTGAAAACAAAAAATGTTGTCCTAGTACCCTAATATTCGATGAATCAGATGGTACCGTAGATCATCACAAATTTATGTCTTTGTGATTGTTGGCTTTTTTATATCCATGTTCTCCACCACTCTTCATCAGAACATGATTGTTAAAATTATCTTCCATATCCATATTTTCACCTACGTTCTCCTATCTGGAAACCCATGGATGATTTAATTTGGGTAACTGTTATGTTTCATACTTCACTTTTTAAAATTAGGTTTTAGTATTCCTTTTTACGATGTGGGTTTCTATGAATGGAACTTTCAAGTAGTAAATGATTTATAACACCGACAGATTTTGAGGTCGTAATTAATTTTAAGGGGGGTAGAATGTAACACCATAAGATTTTATGGGATATATTCTTTTTAATTTCTTTGATGTATTCTATTTTACACTACACCAAGATTAGCTTGTACTGTACACACCACCGTATTAGCTTGCAATATACGCAACACTATTCTTGGCTCGTGATACACAAAATTTCAAGTTCATTGTGTAGAAATTATTACACGAAACAGTAAGTATAGATTTTGTGTAATGTATAAATGAAATAAGTTTTGATTATGTTATATGAAACACAAAGGGAGCTTCCACTGCACGTAGCCCTAACTTGGCTTGCATTACACACAATCGCGACCTTCCTCAATTGCGTGTGTAATATGCAATATCGGGTTTCGCTAAACAACGATATATTGTAATAATAATATTATGAACTAGCTGTTATGAATATTATTAACTAAATTTTGAATTTTATAAAATTATTATCCATCTTACATATTTTCTAGAACATGGTATGAGAAAAGAATAAATTTTTCTAGTTAAATAAGTATTTTTTTTAAAAATGCAGTTTTGCCGCCTTTTGATGGCGCACCCATATTAAATCTAGTTTTGACATTTTTATAAGTTTAATTTGAAAAAATAAAACTCTTCTTTAGAATTAGGTTATAAAAAATTACTTTGGATAAATGTTTCATATTATTCTGACAACTTTTATATTTTAATGAATATTAAAAACACGCTATATTTTAATTAAAAACAACTTTTTTCATTGTAATAATTTATATGGTTAAATTATAATATTGAATGATTTTAAAGTATAAATATAATATATTTTTACAATTTAATATAATGTATGTCATTAGCATTGATTTTACATTGAATTCATAGCTAGAATCTTTTCAATCTTTTGCAATGTTTTAACTTTTAAAACTCCTTTTCTTAACAATGTGATTAATTTATAATTAATTTCTCAAACTTCTGTGACTTGAAAATGGAAAAATGGATTCCATATTTAGAATCAGTAGGACCAGATTATGTTAATAGGTTACTTTTTATTTTTGGGCACTATGAATAGTAACTACGATAAATTTTATTTACTATAGTTAAGGATAAATTGGGTAATTAAGGGTAAATATAATATTATAAAATTACCCTAACACTTATCTTAATATAATTGGATGATTATATTTAGTCCTAAGGCATATTTGGATTGAAATTGAATCCATTGGAACCCACTTGGATGTGATAAAGACCTTTAATTTATTTTATTTTAAAGAAAGTGAAATATGTCTCCATCCAACTTTAATAATTAAATTATTTTTAATATAAGGTTATAAAAATAGAAATTATATTATAAATACTCATTTTAAATCTAAATTTTTTTTAATTGTTATGGTAATTTATCTGTAATTTTTAAGTGATATCAAATTACATTAATAACTTATACATTAATGATGCAGAAACTATTTACTTAGTGAAAAATCAATAATATAGTTTTAATTAAAGTAATAATACGCATTAAAACCCCAAAAAACTTGACCAAAACCTATTGGAGGAGTATATAAATACCATAATAATCTAGGGGACGACTTTGGGACCATTTTGAGTAGTATAAAAGAGATTATGACATTTATATTATTTTATTTTTATTAATATCAAAAGTTGTCACCTTCATAACTTAATAAATACAACAATTTAAATGTAGTGACTTTAAGATGATAAATTATATTAAAATTATTATTATGAAATATAATTGATTTATCTTCATCATAAGATTTTATTTTTAATTTTATGCATCAAATAAGTATATTAAATAATTATAAAAAATGTTATAGTAATTAATTTATTAAGAGAAATATCAAATAAATGGTATTAAAAATATTAAAATAAATATTATATAAACTATTTAATGTTCCAAAATAATTTTATAGATGACTATGAAATGTTAAGAATCTAGTAAATATTTTGGATCGAATATATCTTCTCTATGGATTTTATTTAAATCCATATAATTGAATAGTGTCAAAATTGATACTATTGATATTTTAGAAAAAATAACATATTATTAAATTATTTAAAAATCACAAAATGATTAAAAAATTGAAAATTGAAAATTATATGGTATAAAATGTAATAATTTATCTAATTATGGAATATTCACACCACATAATTAAGTATTTATAACAATTTAATTATTACAATTTTATTACCACAAATAAATTTAAATAGATTAAATAAGGATAAGTCAAATTGATAAGGGTTAAAATAAATTCCAAACCTGTATAAATTATATTGGGAGATTATATTACAACCAGATCTCATATCAGCTTCTAATGTGAGTAGTTTTGGTTTTTTTTAGTGGTATTTGAATTTATTGTAAATTAATATTTCTTATGTTTCCAAAGGTGCCCCTCTCCTCCCTTATAAAAGGGGACTCCTCCCTCTCCTCCTCACATCACTTTGAGCCTTCAAGCTCAGAAAAAACATGCTAATTTATCTTCTCCACTTCCCTAGAAACATACTATAGGTCCTGGTATTTTTCAACAACCAACTTTAGTGCCCTAAGAGTAGGTTTAGAAGAGCTGCGTCGAAGAAGATGTAATATCCCTTACCGATTCTTTCAAGTTCATTTCTTCTTCTACATACTCTTATTTTCTTGGTTAATAATAAAGTAATAACATAGGTATCACTCATATACTACTATGTTATTATAAATATGAACCAACCCGATTTCACCTTCTATCTATCCTACGGAAAATGAAATCACCGCATGTGCGTACGTACGGAATACCGTCTCCACGACGTCGTGTAATCTGTTTTTCACCACCACCATAAAAGGATGGGTATAATGGTGTAAATAATAACTATATATGGTTATTATAACATGATACTAATTCTGAGATATTATATTAATCGGCTCTAATTCCATTTAATAATTATGGGAACGATATCATCGCTCATGCGTAAGTACGGATTACCGTCTCCACAACGCGATTAGATTCATTCTCCAAGTTAACCATTCAAGAATGACTATAAATTATATATATTAAATTATCATGAAATATATGACATAATAATGATACTGTATTTATTTATATGTTATTTAATTACTTCTATTAAATTTAATAAAAAAACAAAAACAGCGTCTGTGCATACGTACGACCTATCGTCTCTATGAACGGTGTATTTTTTTTTCCATTTATCGATATATTATATATATATATATTCTGAATATATATTATATATAAATAATTTTTATACTCTGGATGTAAGTAATCATGATCTTAGTAATCATATGAACAATTACAAGTCAAAACAAGTACGTAAATGAAACAATTTTACCCAAAACGCTGCTTTAACATGGAAATGACAAAAGAATGGGTAATATAAACTCGTAAGTGAATCATGTATGATATCATAAATATTTTTATCGTTCTTTTAAAAGTTAATAATATTTTTAGACCCACTATACATGAGTCTCAGACACATAAAGAATAAATTCAACATAAGGTAATGGATAATTTTTCCAATCTCATTTTTATCCGAGATTGCTTATACATAAGAATTTACTGGGGTTATATTTTTCATCCATATCCATAAAAATGTTTTTCATAAAGTGTTTAATATTAATACATGTTTTTTTAAAGTCATGTTTACCCCTATTTGACTTTTACTTAGTGTTATGGAAGGAATCTTTATTTTGTTTACCATATAAGGTACTTCTTGACATTTCCAGCAAAAGTATGAGAAGAATGTTTTTTTAACTTATATGGAGTGAATGGATTTTTACAGTTTCATAATGACTTATTTCAATGAAGATTTATCTACAAAATTCCTTGATTATTTTAAAAAAACTTTTTCTTTAAAATTTCATGGTATTTTGTGAAAAAAAATGATTTTTTAGAAGAAAGGATATTTTCTTCAAGAATTCATTTCAAGTGTTTTATAAAAAATATTTTCCATCTAAGATGAAATTATTTAATATGATTATGTTTCATGTATAATGACTCTATTATTTACATGGTTTGACTTTTATTATGATTAAATGATATCCATTTCTTTTATATGGATTATGTAATGATGGGATGATGTTTATGAAACCCATTTTATTCATTGGGTTATTATGAATGATGTATGTTTATTTTGTGGCACAGGAAAGAATAAATTCATTATGAGATGGGTGGGACCTTATCTACATCTAATTTATTGGGTAATGATGTATATCTAATGAGATAAACATGGATGGAATGGTAAGTCAATCTGGTTCAGTGATACGGGGCTGGAAAGAGGAGTAAACTCGATTTAGTAACGGACTTTGTCCTCTATGATGGTCTTGGAAGCAATGCCTTGGCTACTATGGAAATCATATCATCTTCTTAATGGTTTTTCAAAATTACATGTTTTATTCCCATGCGATTTTATCATGATTAATGTTCCCTTATGATCTATGCCTAATTTACTGCCATGATTTATGTCATTTCTCAATATTTTGATGTTTTATGTTTATATATTTATGTTCAAATGTTTATGGACTGTTTTTATGTTCTCCATGTTTACCCCTACTGAGCATTTGATCTCACCCTTTATATGTTTTCTTTTCCCCAGGATATAAATAAAGGTTTTAGGTAAGAAAACAAAAGGGGGAGATATTTAGGGGAGATGTTGAAGATCTTTCACCATGATTAGAAGATTATGTTTCAAGTTTTCAAAGACACTAAAATAATACTGTCTTTGGGCATCTATGTTTGTCATGTATTACGTATACTGAAAAAGTAATGAAATGTCCATGTACGTCAATATTGGGTCTCTATGGTTGGTATCAGATCAAATTTTTAGTTAACCTTTGGAAACTAGGATGCAAAAACATTAGTGAAATCGCTAGATATATTTCTAAGGTATTTCTAAGGATGTTTCTAAGGTGAAGTATAAGTATTGGTTATAGTCCTAGAATTATGGTAATGATCATAAACCAATGATGTTATATATTGAATTTACTCCCCTTTATTATGTTGTTTTCCGAGCATGATTATTGCCTCTCACACTATTCTTTTTGGGTTTTAGATGATGGCTGGAACCCGAAGGAACCGTGTAGATCAATGTAATGGAAAATGCAATGATTTTCCTACTAAAAAAACCAATGTTTTGGGAGATGGAGTGAAAAATATTATTACTATACTTACAAAAGATATGAATCATTCTAGACTTCCAAATAGTAGAGAAGGGAACAATATTCTATTGAGTCCTTCATGAGGAAACGACCACCTTCTTTCAGTGGGTCTTATGATCCACTTGTTGCTGAACAATGGATCAGTACCATTGAAAAGATATTTTCAATACATCGTTGTACAGATCATGAAAAATTCATTTTGGCTATTTAATGGCTAAAAGGTGAATCAGACCAGTGGTGGACTCTAATTAAGAATACAAGGGCCCAATATGAAATTGAATCCATGGAATGGGATGAGTTGAAGAACTTATTTTTCAATAAGTACTTCCCTCATATTCTTCAAACAAAGATGGAAAAGGAGTTCTTTGACCTTAAGAAAAAGGATAGTGAATCTTTTGGTATATATGAAGTGAATTTTACAAGTCTTGAAAGGTATGCATATGGCTTTATCATCCAACCTGAAAGTAAAATTGATCGATTCTTCAGTAGCATGAAACCAAGTCTTCTAAGGGAATTAGCTATAAGAGACTTCAATAGCTATGAAAAAATTGTGCGTTGTGCTATCAAGGTAGATCTAGAAGTTGGTGGTACATATACATCTCATGGTTTTGACAAAAAACAAAAGATGGAGTTCAAGGAAAAATCAGAGAACAATGGTGAAAAGAAAGTGAATGTTTCTTTATGCTCAAAGTGTGGAAAGAGGCATGGTGGAGATTGTCTAAAAGGTACTAGAAAATGTTTCAAGTGTGGAAAAGAAGGTCATCGAGCAGATGAGTGCCGATGTAATGGGAATAAAATTTCTAATGATGTGAATAGAGAAAAGACTAAAGAGAACGCTCCACCAACACTTCAATGCTTCAAGTGTAAGGAAATGGGGCATTATGCTAATAAATTCCCTAATCCAAGGGTTAATGATGATTAGTGTGAGAAACCTCTTAAATAAAAGGACAAAGGGAAGTCACATGTGATCACTATTTGTGATGTTGAGTATGAAAATGATGTTGTGGAATTATTATGTGTTCATGTAATGTGATTTAAAAATAGTATCATGGAATCTCATTTATAGTATCATGGAATTTTGGACTATCTATGTATTGGTTTTAAATAATTGTATGGTACCGGTAACCATGAAAAGTGATTGATATATTTTTGGAAAGCAGATGATATAAGCATAATGAAGGGATTAGGAGAATATAATATGTCTGATATTATTAATGAGCTCATGATTGATATAATGACAAAGTGACATCATGGTTTTAGTATAAATAATATTTTGGAAAGAGTTAACTTTTTTGACAGAATTTACAGTAATTCATGTTGCAAGAGAATACATGATTATGGTATTCACATGTTTTGAATGCAATCAACAAGATATACCTTATTTTATATGGTGGATAAATGATGGTATTCACATGCTTGGTTGATGACATTTCTAGTAATCGTTTTATTTATACTATGAGATTGGACAGATGTATTTTTGAGAAGTCTAATGATTGGAATGGATTCTGTCAGACATCAGATAGTATTTTTTAAGGCTAGTACTTTTTCGATATTATTTATGTAATATTATAAAAGTGTTGTTTTAGAAAAATGAAAACCTACAGGATGGGTGACAACATGTCGTGTTGGAAAAGGTTGTGGGAATATAACCCACACCCGAAGTGCAACAGGAATTTATCGCCTACCACTGGCCTACATGAAGTCCCTAGTTAATAGAAATTAGTTTTATTTTATTAAGTAGTATGATAGTGGATGTATAAGTCCATTTTTGGAATCATATACAGTTAATCTTACTATAATGTGGAATTATGTATATAACTTTACCTAACTTCATGTTTGAGGCAGATGGGATGACCTATAATTCTATCGCATGATCTGCTAAAACTTCATGGAAGACAAATTCAACTTCATTTATTTAATAGATGAAGTGTAAATTGTTCAAGGCACAAACAACAGTGAGATTGTACCAAAATAAAGTAAGTATTTATTTTAATTATTCAACATTAGGGAAATGATCTTGAAAACCAAAAATTCCATCCTAGTACCCTAATATTCGATTAATCAGATGGTACGTTAGATCATCGCAAATTTATGACTTTGTGATTGTTGTATTTTTCATATCCATGTTCTCTACCACTCTTCAACAGAACATAATGGTAAGATTTATCTTCCATATCCATATTTTCACATATGTTCTCCTATGTGGAAACCCAGGGATGAGTTAATTTGGGTAACTATTACATTTCATATTTGTCTTTTTAAAACTTGGTTTTACTATTCCTTTTTATGATGTGGGTTTCTATGAATGAAACTTTCAAGTAGTAAATGATTTATAACCCCGACAAATTTCAAGGGAGAAATTCATTTTAAGGGGGTAGAATATAACACCCAAATATTTTATGAGATATATTCTTTTTAATTTCTTTAATGTATTCTAATTTACACTACACCGAGATTATCTTGTATATACGCAACACCGTTTTAGCTTACTGTATACATAACACTATTCTTGGCTCGTGTTACGCACAATTTCAAGTTCGTTTTTTAGATATTATTCTACGCAACATTAAGTAAATATTTTGATTAATGAATAAATGAAATAAGTTTTTATTATGTAATATGTAACACCAAAGGGATCTTCCACTGCATGAATCCCTGACATGGCTTTCATTACAGGCAATCGTGACCATCCTCGATTGAGTGTGTAATACGCAATACAGGGTTACACTAAACAATGATATATTGTTATAATAGTTTTGTGAACTATACATTATGAATAATATTAACTACACTTTGGATTTTTTTAACATCATTATTCGTCTTACACATTTTCTAGAAAATGGTATGAGAACAAAATAAAATTTTTAGCTAAAATAAATATTTTTTCAAAAAATGCATTTTTGCCGCCTTTTGATGGGACACCCACATTAAATCTAGTTTTTTACATGTTTATAAGTTAAATTTGACAAAAATAAAATCATTCTTTAGAATAAGCATATAAAAATTTACTTTGGATAAATTTTTCATATTATTCTGATAACTTTCATATTTTAATGAATAGTAAAAACACGCTATATTTAAATCAAAAACAACTTTTTTCATCGTAATAATTTATATGGTTAAATTATAAAATATAATGGTTTTAAAGAATATATATAATATATTTTAACCATTTAATTTAATTTATGTCATTATCATTGATTTTATATTGAATTCCTAGGTAAAATCACTTCAATCTTTTGAAATGTTTTAACTTTTAAAACTCGTTTTCTTAACAACGAGATTAATTTTAAATTATTTTCTTCAACTTATGTGATTTGAATTTGGAAAAATGGATTCCATAGTTGGAATAAGTAGGTGAAAATTATGTTAATATTTTAGTTTTTAGTTTTGGGCACTATGAAAAATAACTACTGTAAATTTTATTTACCATAGTTAAAGGTAAATCGGGTAATTAAGAGTAAATAAAATATTATAAAATTACCCTAAAACTTATCTTAATATTATTGGATGATTATATTTCTTCCTAAGGAATATTTGGGTCGAAATGGAATCCATTGGAACCCACGTGGATGTGATTAAGACCTTTAATTTATTTTATTTTAAAGAAAGTGAAATACGTCCCACTCAAAATTTCATAATTAAAGTATTTTTAATATAAAGTTAAATATAATATAAATTCGATTATAAATACTCATTTTCAAGATAAAATATTTTTAATTTTTATGGTAATTTACTTGTAATTTTTAATTGATATTTAATTACCTTAATATCTTCTACATTAATGACGCAGAAACTATTTACTTAGTGAATAATCAATAATATAGTTTTTATTAAAGTAATAATACCCATAAAAAGGCCCAAATACGTGACATAAACATATTGGTAGAGTATATCTATACCATAAGAATCCAAGGGATGAATTTGGGACCATTTGGAGCTGTATATAAGAAATTATGACATTTATATTATTTTATTTTTAATAATGTCAAAAGTTGTCACCTTCATAACATAATAAATAAATCATATAAATGTTGTGATTTTAAGATGATAAATTCGATTAAAAGTATTATTATGAAATATAATTGATTTATATTAATCATAGGATTTTATTTTTAATTTTATGAAATAAATAAGTATATTAAATAATTATACAAAAATGTTATAGTAATTATTATATTAAGAGAAATATCAAATAAATGATATTAAGAATATTCAAATAAACATTATTTGAACTATTTAATGTGCTACACTAATTTTATATGTTAATATTACATGTTAGGAATGTATTAAATATTTTTGATCGAATATATCTTCACTATGGTTTTTATTTAAATTAAAATAATTGAATAGTGTCAAAATTGACACTATTGATATTTTAGAAAAATAATATATTATTAAATTGTTTAAAAATCACAAAAATATTTGACAAATTATAAATTGAAATATATATGGTCCAAAATGTAATAATTTATCTAATTATGGAAAATTCACTGCATATAATTAAGTATTTATAATAATTTAAAAATTAGAATTTTATTACCAAAAATTAATTTAAATAGATTAAATAAGGATAAATGAAATTGATAAGGTTTAAAATAAATACCAAACATGTCTAAAATTTATTAGGTTATTATATTACAACCCTGTATCATATCATATTCTAATGTGAGTCATTTTGGTTGTTATTAAGTGGGGTTTGAATTTATTGTAAATTAATATTTCTTTGGTTTAAAAAGGTGCCCCTATCCTCCCTTATAAATGTGCACCTCCTCCCTCTCCTCCTCAAACCACTTTGAGCCTTAAATCTTGGCCAAACCCTTCCTATTTCTTTTCTCCACTCCCTAGAAACCTACTAAATGTACTGTTATTCTTCAACGACAAACTGTAGTGCCCTAAGAGGAGGTTTAGAAGAGCCGCGTCGAAGAAGAGGTAATGTCCTTTACCGATTCATTCAAGTTCATTTATTTTTCTACATCCTCTAATTTTTTTGTTTCATAATAAAGTAAAAACATTAGTATCAATCATATAATGATATGTTATTATAAATATGAACCAACCCTATGTCACTTTCTATCCATCTTACGGAAAATGAAATCACCGCACGTGCATACGTACGGAATACCGTCTCCACGCCGTGATGTAATATGTTTTTCCACCACCACCTTACATGGATGGGTATAATGGTGTAAAGAATAAAAATATATGGTTATTATAACATGATAATAATTTTGAGTTATTATTTCAATCCCCTCTAATTCCATTCAATAATTATGGGAACGATATCATCACTCGTGCGTACGAATGGATTATCATCTCCACGACGCAATGAGATTCATTCTCTATGTTAACCATTCAAGAATGATTATAAAGTATATATATTATGAAATATATGACATATTAATGATATTGGATTTTTGTATATATTATTTACTTACTTATATTCAATTTAATAAGGAAACAAAAACAACATTCATGCGTACGTATGGCCTACCATCTTCATGAACTGTGTATTTTTTCCCATTTATCGATCTATTATATATATGTATATTATGAATATATATTATATATAATTTTTTTTAACATTATGGATTTATGTAATCATTATCTAAGTAATAATATGAATAATTACAAGTCAAAACATGTATGATAAATGAAACAATTTTAACCAAAATGCTGTTTTAACATGGAATTGACAAAAGAACGGGTATTATAAAGGCGTAAGTGAATGATGTATGATATCATAAATATTGTTATGGTATTTCTAAAAGTTAATATTATGTTTAAACCCACTATACAAGAGTTTTGGACACATAAAAAAGAAATTAGACATAAGTTAAAGGATATTTTTTCCAATCTCATTTTTATTCGAGATTGCTTATACGTAATAATTTACTGGGGTTATATTTTTCATCCATGTCCATAAAAATGTTTTTCATAAAGTGTTTAATATTCATCCATGTATGTTTAAAGTCATTTTTAACCCTCTTTGACTTTTAATTTGTGTTATGGAATGAATCTTTCTTTTGTTAACCATATAATGTACTTTTTGACTTTTCCGGAAAAAGTACGAGAAGAATGTTATTTTAACTTATACGGCGTGAATGGATTTTTACGGTTTCATAATGACTTATTTCAATGAAGATTACTATAAAAAAATTTCATGAATATTTTCAAAAAATTATTTTCTTTTAAAATTTCATGTCATTTTGAGAAAATAAAATTATTTTGAAGAAGAAGGGATATATTCCTCAAGAATTCATTTCAATTGTTTTATCAAAACAATTTTCCATCTCTGGTGAAATTATTTAGTATGTTTATGTTTCAAGTATAATTTCTCTATTATTTTCATGGTTTGATTTTTCTTATGATGAAATGATATCCATTTCTTTTATATGGATTTTGTTATGATGTGATGATGTTTATGAAACCCATTTTATTCGTTGGGTTATTATGAATGATTTATGTTTATTTTGTGGCACATGAAAGAATGATTTTATTATGAGATGAGTGGGACCTATATCTCCCTTAAATGCATTGGGAAAAGTTTTATATCTCATTATATAGACATGGATGGAATGAAAAGTTAATCTGGTTCAGTGTTACAGGGTTGGAACGAGGAGTAAACTTGATTTAGTAAGGGACTTTGTCCACTATGATGGTCTTGGCAGTAATGCCTTGGATACTATTGAAATTATATCATGTGATTAATGGTTTTACAAAATTACATGTTTTATTCCCATGATATTTTATCATGATTAATGCTCCCTTATGATCTATCCCTTATGTACTTCCATGATTTATCACATTGCTCAATATTTTGATATTTTATGTTCATGTTTTTACGTTCAAATATTTATGGATTATTTTTATGTTCTCCATGTTTACCCTTACTGAGAGTTTGAGCTCACCCTTTATATTTTTACTTTTCCCTAGGATATAAAGAAAGGTTTTAGGTAAGAAAAAAAGGGGTCAGATATTTATGGGAGATATTGAAGATCTTTCACCATGATTATAATATTATGTTCCGAGTTTCCAAATACACTAAACTAATACGGTCATTGTGCGTCTATTTTTGTCATGTATTAATTATTCCACAAATGTAATGAAATTTCCATGTAATTCAATCTTGGGTCTCTGAATTTATGATTCAAATTTATTTTTCACTTCTACAGTATTTGACTCTTCAAAAGGAATGAAATTTCTATGTTAACTTTTGTGACACATATTCTGTGGGGTTGGGATTAATTATCTTGTTGTGTGATCACATGGTGGCCAATGGTTCCAAAAAACATGTGAAACATAATAATAAGTATCCTACTCTTGGTTTCAAACTCACAATGATGATGCATGATCATAGGGGTTTATGGTCATAAATTTTAAGAGAATGTTTTATTGTTTATTTTGATAATAAAATCCCAAGTTATATTTTGTCAAAAAAATATTTGAATCGTTTTAAAAGGTGGTGGGTGGAGTACCTAAAGTATTATGATTTTTACATTAAATTTACCCCTTATAATGGGAATTTTGTTTTCAATTCCTAGGGTGGGAGGCTCCCAACTCAAGTCATTAAGGAATCATCTGAAGTGTGAAATTTAATGTGTCACTTTTCTTGAATTAATTATAGAGTATAGGTTTGTGAGATCAAGATCATTTTGGAAAGTATTCTGTAATCCTACCCTCTTCATGAGAAGATATATGAGGAGAACTATCTCAGTTATGAGTTCCATGGTGTTAAGGATTCAGTTTATGTGGGGATACCATTGGAGAGTGTTCTTTAATTTCAACGAGTATCCAATTATTTTAGAGCTAGTAAATTTGACCTTCCTCAATGTGGAAATATTTGAAGGGGGACTAACATGGATCCCTATTTTTAGTTCACCCTGAAACCCTAAAGATGATCTATGATATGTTTCGATGATTATGGTTCCCATGCATGAGACGACATATCATAGATTTTTTTATCTTACTATTATACATGTCATCTGGTCATGGTTGAGCTCAAAAAACATTCATGTTTTCTTTATCCCCTTCATGTGCTGACAAGTATGTGGGATGATAATTCTATAGAGTTTTCTATGGGGTTTCACATTCCTCTTGTGGTAAAAACGTTATATGGGATGTGATTGGACATCTGGCCCAATAATCTAACTTTATCCTTATACATGATATAACTAAAGATGGGAACATGGGTATATTATATTGGTAGAAGATCATAAAATTACACATATTCCCATCAATTTTAGTTTTGGATATAGATATCCATTTCACATCTCATTTTTAGTGATGTATTGTATAGGTAATGAGATATTAGGTTTGTTTGATAATTCCTTATCAAACATATATTGATAGATAGATTAAATGAGATATATATATTCAAGAAGACATTTGAAATTATTGTGTTCTCAACATTGGTGGAGCTTAGGATACCCATTTGGGATTGTTTGAGTTTTCGTATAATAATAACAACCTTTAATCAATTATAACGGATGTCTTAGATTTCTTTTAATAGAAACCTATGAAAATATTCACTATTTTTATCAGCAATTGGTGAAGCTTCCATGGTTGGGCGTAGTTCAGTCTTATAAATAATGAAAAATATTTATTCGGTTTATAAGATCATGGTAGTCGAATTAAGCTCAAATAAATTATATAATGATCGTCCTGAATTACCTTTGTATTTTTTTATAATGGGACATATTTTTTTAATGGTTTCACCTTGATTAGGTCACCTGAGATATTGAAAACAAGGAAACCTAGCACCAATATGGATGGAACTGTTGGACGTTACTCAGAAAACAAGAAATGTTTCCTAATATTTTCTGGATCCACCTCTTTTAATGTTAACTCACAATTATTTTTAGATGTAAAAGCATCAAAATAACCTCTATGAACCATAAAATGTTTTGAGTTGGGATGACTTTGATGTGGATCCTTTTTTTTGTAACAGAGAATCCAATTTAGATCATTTATTCTAATATGATTTTCATTGCTTGAGATTTCATACCTTTGGATTGACTAGTTTGGTCACATGGTTCTGATCCACATGAAACTTGGGAACATGAGTCACTTGTGAAAGAGAATTGGCCTAATATATTTGATATGGAATCTTCTAAGTATGCTATTTTGGGGGGATCATTTATTATGGGGATGATATTGCATCTAGTTACCAACACTATGTTATCTTTCAACACTTTTATGAGCATCCTATTTTCATTTCTTGGTATGGGTTATTCTTGATGTCTTTTGGACATTTTTTTATGTCCTTGGGGCTATGCTTGTTTGGTGTATAGGTTGGGAAAATCATGTAGGTTGTCTAGAATTAACTAACCCTTTCATATTTTACCATTGTTTTTCATTTTGATTTGATTATAACGTTCCATTATTTATTGAATTTTTTAATTTATTCTACTTCATTTCAAGAAAATATTAATTCAATCTTGTTTGGATACACTTTCCAACATTGTGACTTGAGGTCTTGTATAGCTAAAAATGTGAAAATAATTTTTCATGACTTTTTTTACTTAAATTGTATCCTAAATTGTATTAATGGAATTTAAATTATTATGGAATTTTTTTTGAATACTACAATGCTATTTTTGTTGACACCCAACCATTACCTTTGGTTTTGTATAGATTATGTTATACTAGGTCAAGGAAAAGGGAAATCACCACTTAGAGGTGGTGGGAGTGCTTGATTTGTTGGACCTAAGTTGATTGTGGTGACTAGTTGAGAAATTATCTACTCATTACACTATTATTTTGGAACATTTTATTGATTTATGTGTGTTTCATTTTGGAATTTTTTTTTATTTAGGATCCTTACATTGATGCTCACGGTACTCTTTTTTCATTGAGGAGTGTTTGGAATACCAAAAATTCATTGTTATATCTTTCGATATATTATATTAACTTTTCTTCTAAGGATTCAATATTTATATATGACATTAATTGACTCCCAAGTCCTAGTCATTATCCAATGGAGATCATGAATTCTCCTTAGGTTATGTTAGTGTTGGCTCAATTACCAGTGTACCATGGTATTTGGGTTTGTTCATCATAGTCACACATCATTGTGGATTTAAAATACTGATTTTATAGAAGTAATAATATTACAAACTAAATAAAAAGAACCATTAATAAACATAAATGGAATGAAATTAAATAATATGGTATGATTAAATCCAATTTAAAATATTAGCAATTAGATTCCATCCAAAGCAATCACTTTTCAATACAATGATCAAAAAACCAGGTAGATCGGGATAATTATCGGTTCCATTATAGAATCTTGAGTATTAAAAGAAACTTATCGGTGAGAAAAATATGATTAGGTGTACCTTTATAAATATCTATTTGCATTAAAAATAGCTAGAATACCATGATATTATCAGGTTACTTGAGGAATGATGTTGATTATATCATCAATATGGACAAGAGAAATATCATTTCGGTCATCCTCCAATTATTCATATATGATATTTTATTCATGATGTATTTTCTAAATAGATAATAAGTTATAATAATTCCAAATTTAACTCATTTAATAAAGAAAGGCAAATCTTGTCCCACTAATAAATACAAGTGATTTAAAAAATGGTCATTATTTTTGTGGGAGAAAAATTAATATGTTATCTTATTAAATTGATGTAAAAATGATAATCAAATAATAAAAGTCATTATTATAGATAAATAAGATAGTTTTATATAAAATTTAGATAAATAATAAAAAAACAAAAAAATATAATGAAAGAATATTATTAGATGAGTGAAAACATAAGAATAATATTTTTTCTACAAGAATCATTTATGTGTTATAGAAACACCTTCCTCAGTAACCAAATATTGAAGTAGTTAAAAAAGTAAATATAGATTCTTATGGAATGTATAATGTGATTCTATTAATGTATTAAATTCAAAATTAGTATTGTAAAATTAGTATATACTAATATATGCAAGGTGATTAAGTGTACCAAACATTTAGATAGACTTGAGGTTACATTAAAGGTATATGATAACTACATTATCCATGTTAGAATCATCAAATTCTCTTCCATTTTAATCAAGTTTAAAAAAAATGTGACCTATTTTATGATATATATTTTTGAATAAAATAGAATGAAAAGTGATATCTGGCTCTAGTTATATGTTTTTAATAAAATTGGGTAAAAGTTTAAACAAAAAGATGAAGGATTAGTTCTAAATTCAAACCATGTTTTATAAGAATAGCCATCCATGGTAATTGAAACCAAAACGAAGGTACAGAAGGATGATTTTTTCCACTTGATTAAATTTTCAAGGATATCAGATCATTTTTGAGAGACTCCATAGATAGTTCAAGTAATGTATAAGTGTTATAGTGATTATTTCATCAATTTTGATAAGTATATGATCCTGAAGGTATATTTAAAAATTATATTGAATATATTGGACAAAAAATAAATCTATGAATTTATGGATATGTAGTTCACCTTCAAAAAAAAGAAATATGTTATTGTAATATAATGAACATAAATTTAAATAAAATATCATTCTCATGAAGATCTATGTAATGGATGTACTTAGTATGTTTATTTATCTTATATGATAAGATATATAGTTTTTTAAAAGATTTTTTTTAAATATGTGATAATGGTTCCAATACACATTGTTCATCATTAGTGAGATTCCGTGATACGTTTTAGAAGATGATAAAAATAAAATGAGTTTTATCTTGCATAATATTATATATATATATATATTAAAATATGAGGGATAAATCCTACTACCCACCAGTCGAAAAATTTCAGGATTGAAATCATTTTCTACATTATTTATTAAACCCCATAGAATTAAATGCATGATAATGATATAATAGTTCATTTGATAAATTTTACCATTAAATTAAATTATAATTACATCCTATAAAAACGAATTGATGAATCTCAG
Organism: Viscum album; assembly: GCA_963277665.1. Classification (NCBI taxonomy): domain Eukaryota; kingdom Viridiplantae; phylum Streptophyta; class Magnoliopsida; order Santalales; family Viscaceae; genus Viscum; species Viscum album. Next base: position 1,829,093,998 of record OY728147.1, read on the forward strand.
TATGATATTATTGAGAGAGTATAGCTTCTAAGAGGTTATTTGGAATGTATTTAGATTTAGAGTAGTTTGAGTATAATAAACAATGGATTATTTTAGTCAAAAAAATGAACATGAACAATACATAACATTCTTAAAAAATTTAGGGTATATCCATAAAATATTAATATAAAGATATACATCATAAAAAATATATATTTCAAGGAAAAGGTTTGATGGAAACGATTATAAGGAATATTATGATAGTGATGTACATATAGATATCCAAATGTAAACAACAAGATTTTTAACACTATAACATTTAATGTTGAGAAATATAAGAGTTTTAATACAATGTTAAAAAAGATGATCATTATGAAAATGATTCCTAATTATCACCATTATTCAAACCACATTAATTTATAAATTTTTCACACTAATGAATTATTGTGTGAGAGACTTCAAAGATTTCCCTATTGATATGTGGTAGAAATTGATTGGAGATGTAATGAATATTACCAAATAAAATTGAAGTAAATATAATGCCAGTATGGTAGACAATCAAGTATAATATAATTCATATATGTTATTTTTTATTGGTGAATTAATAATTACAAAGTGTTTTCTGAAAAATATTTATCAAGATATAAAAGAGGAAGTCTCAAATTTTTCATTCCATTATGTGGGATGAATATACATGTAATGTAAAATGATAATAACATCTCATATTATGACATTGATTTATCTATAACTGGTGTTCTTCATGGATTATTATAGGTTATGATGAAATGTCAAGGTTATAACAAGTATGATTTTATATAGTGATATGAAATATGATTTTGAGGAACAAAAGGAGTTTTTTAGACTAGATGACCCCACAAGTATAATACATGGATTATTTATCTTTAAGTCACTAGTATACTAGTGTTATGTATCATATTAGTATTTACCCATACCAGATGTTGGTAAGATACCTATCCTGAGAACAATCATATAACGATTTCATTATTATATAAGCTATAGTGCTTAGAAAATCAAGGGTTGGTTGAGAATTTAATGGACCATGTCAAAACTAGAGTCATATAAAATAGAGGGTAGGTCCTCTCATAGAATGAGTATGACATCTTGGACCATAATTTATATAGAAAAAATGGGTATATAGTTGTCCCTAGAAAAGACATGTGATGTAATTATATATTGGATGAGGGGAATACGAAATTCTCATCTGAAAAAATAAATGATCTGTGATGTGCCCATCAACCTAAAAAGGCGATACTCTGATAATTAAAAAAGAGTTTGATATTTTGGATTTAAATGATCCATGTTTCATGTTTACATTATGTCAAACAAAAATCTATCCTATGAAAATTCATGCATGTAAATGACAAAAATATTGGACATAGGAATAGATATACACATGTTTGATAGAGATCAGGTCAGATCCCTTAAAATATTAATTAGTCATAATTAATTGTAATAGTTTCTTATTTTACTTCATATATTAATTAAATAAGTCATATTTCTTGTCAAAAATATAAGGTCTTCTAAGGTAACACTTTTTTCTTTATATAATGGTGATTGAGTTTTATGAAACTCGAATTCATTTCCAAAATTGATTTTAGAGTTTATCTGAAAGGATTTTGGGATAGATATTAATAAGTTATTACAAATAATGTGACACATGATTTAATTGCTAATATCCTTATAAAAGGGTTTTTGATGATATTCATAAGGGGTTTTGGAGTTGGTTCCATATGTTTTTGTATACGACACAATATAAAGTGAAGAGGTCCAAGGTTTCATTGGATTATATATATATATATATATATATATATATATATAATTAAAGGAGATGTGCTCTAAATACATTATACGTAGGATTTGTTTAGGTCCATATCATTATTTATTACATATCTATGTCATATGGTATTGAATATATAAATCAAATGAATATTTTATGATTTTGCTTATGAATATTTTAACGATAAATATAGGATATTTCCCCACTGAGTTTTCAATGTTGAATTTTATTATATAATGACATTTTGATAAAATGACAGTTATAATATATGATCAGCATAACATATTATGATTTAGTTGTGTCACATTTTTAAAATTTTAACATCCAAATCATTACCAATTAAATATATCAATAATTTATAAAATTTTATATGATAAAACAATTGTAAATTGTATTATATTAAAGTTGAAATGAGTCATAAATAATATTTCATTTACTCATAACAAATGAGCAAATGCAGTGGATGGATTGGAGGATTCCTTATGAAAAGATAGAGGAATTAAAAATTGAGATAAATTACTCAACCCCAATGATTCTAATGCTCTCTAGAATCTATCATCCTCTCCTTACGTAGAATTTAGGATATACTAGCATGTTGTGTATGTGAGAGGAATCCCACAAAAAGTTTAGGTGATTTTTTTTTAACACATTGATAAAGTATGAAGTAGGAAATATAATGGATTCCTCTTAGATATCTTCATCATGTGCATGATAGAAAACTATCATGACGTAACCTCTTATGGTCAGGAACCCAATCATCAGAGCCCACAAGTGTCCTATAACACCATGGTTTCCTCTTCATCAAATTATATCAAATTTCCCTCTATGGTAACATTTATAACTAAGGAATATCCCCACATACAAAAAAAAGTTACTTCAGTGTTATTCTTCCTCACTCACACCCAACCTGGGGAAATTCCCAAGATGTCACTCTTCCTAACAGTACACCATGCTTAACTATGTAATTCTATTCAGGTAAGCTACCAAAAATAAATTAGTATCCTATTAAAATGAGTTGAAACATTTTACCTTTTCATTTTAACATTTATAGGGGTTTTACACTCCCACCCACTCCGTATAACACAACACCCTCTTTGTAGACCTCAAACCCAATTAGTACCTCTACACATTCGAATTTTTATTAGATCTAATTTTTTTCATTCCCTAAATTCATTGGGTCATGAACCAAGTCATCTGACCCCATGGGTCTCTTATAATTCCGAGGTCACTTTTCCAACATACAAAATGATATTACCCATCTGTGTAGCTTATCAGACTAATGATAATCCGTAAAGGTCAACATTTATTCTTTCAATGTGATTCTTCCTCACATAAAGACATAATGGGAAAAATCTAAAGTGGACACCCATACTAACACTACTCTAAGATGACCTTTCATAATGATTTTTTTAATCTGGTGGGATCTCGAAAGGAAAGGTGCTCCTTGTTGATATAGTTAGTATCAGATAACATTTTATTACAACTTTATATAGGGGATGAAAATTAATCGACATGAGTATCCTTATTAAATGATACCCAAATCACACATTCCACTAGTCAATGCTAACTCCCAAAGTCCTACAAATAGAAATAATCCACCACCTCTATGAATTACTTTCCAATTGTCATGAACTTTATTAAAAAACATATATAATCACATAAAGGTATAGGTAGTGTATGTGTAATAATTACATGTAGGATCACCCCGATCATTTCATATGAAGTCTATAAAAAATATATACTTTTCTCAATTTAAATAAAAAATAGAATAAAAATATTCACTAAATTCATATCAAATAATTTTCTACAAAACACTTAAATATAAAACATAAAACACATTTCAAAGTGAATTCCAATCAAATTGGGAATATATAAGCATCTTTATCCAAACTGGAATGAATAACCTTTTATTTCAGAACAGATATGAGTAAATCATTTAAAATCAATCATTGGAGTGTAAAATATTTTTTAATCATAGGTCCATGGATAAGAGAGTCATTTATATATTAGTATAGATATTTTAAAACAACTCAACGAATATATGGACCCATGTGGGCGCACACTTCCTAGATCCCAAACATTGGGTAATTGGAAAACGTCTTAAATAAAACTCCCACATCCCTCAATATAGTGCAATTTTCACTATCTTCCACAATATATTACTAGGTTGAGAAAATACATTCCTAGCATGTGTTACTACAATATTACATCTTATAAAACCATGTGATTAATGGTAAATAAATCTTATATGTGGTTACCATTTAAATCAATTAATCTAAATCATTTCAAATAATAATTTCAATAGACCCTATGATCATGTTTCCAAAATATTTCATTCATTTCAAAAACAAAGAATCAAACAGTTTTTATCAAAAAATAAAATATTTCATATCAAAACATCTCATTTCAAACCACAAATAACATTATTCTATTTATATCATAATATTCATTCTTCTATTCATTCATTTCAAATCAAGATCAATTTTTCATAAATCTACACATTATTTAAAAAATCATTTTCAAAATAATCCATAATTGCATGGACATGTTTAAATTTCAAATCATTCATCAAGAGACTCAATTTTTTATTTATAAATTAATTGTAAATCCTATTTAAATTAATCAAGAATCAAGGGTAAAATTGATTTGTATTTCGTTATGAATCCCCCAACCTCAACCAAGATTAATGAATCCCACATAAGATGAAATGAACATGATCTCAGTAGATCAAAAATGGTTTCTTCTTTATTACATTTACATAAGATACGTGGAATAATATCCCAAAAAATCAAATAGTTTAGTATTCTTGGTAAACTAGATATATACATAATTCTCATATTAAATTTGAAAACAAAAGTAACATCATAATTTTTTAAAAATAACATTATTCCCCCCAGCATATCCTTTCCTATCAATTAAAGTAAATATCATGGACTTCAAAGAAAGGAAAACGTAATGGTGAGATAAAATTATCAATAAGGGTTATATGCATTAGAAGCTATCATGAGTTAATACTTATAATCAAGGAAAATTAAACAATTGAAAACACATTCAATTTAAATATTTATACTTACATAAGTAATATAGAAATGTAAATTATTTAAAACACACTATATTTAATCAATAACACGATAATCATAACTAAATGATGAATAAAATAATATGACATGGTAAATGAATAAAAAAATTCATTTAATAAATATATTAGTTATCATAAATACCTAAAGAATAATTAATATGGAAATGTAAATAACTAAAAAAATTATATTTAATCAATAAAAATGGAATTAAATTAATCTAGAGATAATGTCATTGTAAAAATATAATGGATATTAATAACTAAATTCATGATGATATAAATTATTAATTATTTAATGTCATTTTTTCTAGAACATGATACCTCTACCAATAATACCATTCACAATATGGTCTAATACAACAAGAAGAATCTTGTCTAATGTAGGATTATTAATTACCCTCATGAAATTATTGATGAATTAAGGTTATATATAATTCTGGACACTACGCATCACTTTAGGTTTAATTCATTCCTTGTATATTGAATTTCCAATTTAATTCATGAAACAATTTTCCTTACAAACCAAAAATTATTATTCATTAAATAATAGTGATTTCTCAATATTTACCATTTACCAAAATAACTTTGAAATTAAAAATATAGGTGAAAATGGTAAATGGTTTAGGAAAAAATTATATCCCTGGTACAAAGAATATATATATTAAGGAAAAAAATATGTAAAAATGATATAAATTTTAGAGAATAATCATATAATTGATACAAATAATATGGATAATTAATAGAAATTTATAGTATAATGGTCATAAGAGGGTAAATATTTAAAAGGAATGTCAATAAATTTAAAAAAATAATCCTGAAAGTAAATTCCAATACTTTTTTTCCATAAAAATGATCATAAACCATCCTAATAAGTAATAATTATATTATTAATAATACATATCCCTAATTTATTATAATAAAAATAATTTTTTGATTTCATTTATGAATAGAAATTCCGTAAAAATGTCTTTAAAATATTCTAAATGAAATTAAGGCTTTTTCTTTGGAAATTATTTTGAAAATAAATGTTAATAAAACATTTTGAAAGTAAATTTATTTTAAAATAACATTTGAATAATAAAATTTAAGATCTAAAACAACATGTTTCTATGATTTTGGTGGTTTCTTACATGTTAATAACATTAAAACAAAAATTTCATTCCTATTTATAGTAAAAGTCAAATGAGACTTGTTTCGAAAAATCTCATGAATATTACTTTTATTTTATTATAAAACGATAAAATGAGTAAAAATAAATTAAAAAAATCATTTATAAAATGCTAAAAACATTTTTAAAATCATTTTTAGAAAACAATGTTTTGGAAGAAAACAGATTTCTGAATGAAGAGAAAAATAAATTCTAATTTTCATAAAAACATTTTATCAATTATATTAAGTACCAAAGTGTGAAAAAAACATAACATTATTTGAAAATATCATGAATAAAAAAATTAGAAAAACATTAAATGTTTTTTTGGTAAATTATATAATAATTTCTTTAAAATTAAATTAAAGAACCAATAATCCTGATTAGAATGATATTATAATCTATAACCCTTATCATATAATTGAAGTGGGATTTAGTCAATATATAGATTATGTGTATCAACTATAAATGCACCTTGAAAGTGGAAATAAAATATAATAAAATAAAAAGTAATTATACACATAATCAAAAAATATATAATATGATAGATTATTAATATAACTCAATGAAAATAAATTGAGTTATGAAAATTGTTATAACTTGAAATTTTTTTTGTAGAATATCCTTAGATATAATAATTAAAAAATGAAACTTAAAAATACCATGAATTATTATTGAATAATTATATAACATTTCAATTGTTCAATTTGGAGACTATATAAAAGAATTTTGTTTGGACAACAATACAATATTACTTAATAAAGGGAAATTGAGACAAAGTCTTTAAACTTACTCTTCCTTATGGTTGAGAATTATTTAACCTATAGTATAATGGTATTAAAAATTATAGTAATTTCTAGTATAACTATATTAATATTTATACTATAATAAGTTATCCTCTTAATACATTTTACCACCCATTTGATAATAATATTTCATTATTTTCATTGTTTTGAGTGTCAATTGCCTTGTTTTCTCATTCATATTTTGTCATGATCATTACTATTATTGTGTATAGGTTATAAATACATCATATACGGAATTATATTATTGTCATAAATATAATATTTTCTCAATTATAAGTTTTATAATTGTTATTAATGGTTGGACAATAAAAATGAATCACATATCCTCTTAGAGACGGTAGGTCATACGTACACATGAGCGACGATATCATTCAATTAATGGATGAAAGGGAAAGAAATGGGCCGATATATTAACTTTGAAGAATAAATATCATGTCAAATATATCACATATATTTAATAAATGTATATTTTATACCTTCCATGTAATGTGTAAGTGAAAAATGAATCACATCACTTCAGGAGGTGAATGTTTTCCAAACACATGAGTAACATGATCATAATTTAAATATAATGAGAAGTAATAATTCATATGTGATATTATAATTATATAAGTATATTTATATCATGAATATAATATAAATGTGTTAAATCCATCATAATATAAATACATGAATGGATGTGATGGAAAAAGAATCACCTTAGTTAGCAAGGTAGTAATACACCAAACTCTGGTTTAGTGATTTCGTCTCGCATTTCATGGAGTAGAAGATGGATAAATATTATTACAACAATACAATAAAATCTCAGTATAAGGTATATACATTTTTTATTATATTGGTAGTGTTAATACATAATTTATGGTGGAAAATAATAATTAAAACAATTGAGCATTGTTATGAAAATTACATTCTCTAAGAGAAACCTCCTTTGGATGTTCTCTCAAAGACCTTATGGATGGAAATTTTGGATAACAAAAATATATATAATATGTATAAGAATGTTGAGGTAGTATTTTTTAGGATTTTTTGTTCCAATTTTCAATTGAGTTGTGAATAATTGAATGATGTGACTTCCCTTTTATATATGTGGAAGGGAACCCCTCTCTGAAATGAAAGAGAAATTTCTGAAAAGAATCCAAAATAATAAATTCATTCACTTGAAAAATGATTCCATTTTTTCAGATTCCATTCACATAATAGGGGAAATTTTATTTAAAATTAATCTCACAAACATGACGAGAAATTGGGTACTCCAAGAAAAAATGTTCAAAAGTTTACAACGATTTAATATAAAAATTCATTAAAAATTATTACAGTGACCCTAATTTGATTAATAGATATATTGTTTAACTAATTTTACATTTAAATATTTTTTATATTTAATTTAACCATGTTAGTCATTTAAATAAAAATATATTTTTCAATAAAAAGAAATATTTTTCACTATTCATAAAAAAATTATAATATTTAGAGAAATCCAAAAAATTCACCCTAAGATAAATTTGATATTATAATTTTAAACATAAAGTTAATTTTTTCAGGTAATTTCTTTAAAAATAGTAAAAATTAATTTTAAATTACGTGGAAAAAGCAGGACCAAAATATCTTTTTGAAAAAATGGTTTTCATAAAAAAAATCCATTTTCATTTAAATGGTTCTTATTTTATTTCAAATAAATTGAATTACATAATTTTCATAATTGAGTAACTACTATTCATACCAAAAACTTATCTTATATGTTATAATGGTATACTATATTATGGTTTATTTAGACTTGGTGTTAGGAGTTCTATAAGATATCAAATAGATTAAAGTTAAATAAATATATTTCATTAGTAGTTTGAGATTAGTGTTTCTTGTTACATATTCTATTGAATAAAATTTTATTCTTTTATAATTTAAAGGTGTTAAATGGGATTTAATGATGGTGGTTCTATGACTATAAATCTCAAAGGATAATTCTTAAATAAAAATTCAGAAATTAAATATCTTAATCCCTAAATGGCATAAGAAATCATTACTCTCAATGTGGGAGATAAAGGATGAATGAAGGATCTATGATCAACTAGAGATTTCACATAAAAAATGTATTAGATGCACTAATTGATAACCCAATCCATGAATATATGATGTTTAAATGGAAAGAACTATTTCGAGGGAGCATCCAAGGATATTAGGGTTACATAAAATGCAAGGGCTATGATTTGGATTTTTTTTAAATACAATATTCACCAACAATGTTTCATCTCCCTCAATATCATCGACTAGTATATGGCCTCCACCACCTACTCAGTGATATTGGGTAGAATGAACTATCTACTAGAAGTACAATTGTCATGTTGGTGGGATTCGAATGACTTTCTGGTTAGATTCTTGTAGGATACCACAACTTCAATACTCCTATTAACTTGGTGGTGGAGCTCACCAGCTAGCTACTAGGAATTATGTAGATTCTCAAACAGTTGGAGCCTTCCCACTCCGATGATAAAAACCCCAAACACATTAAAAACACTAAAAAATATATATACCCTCTCTCACACCCCCACTGAAAACATAAATAGGGGGAAAATAACATAGAAACAATATTCATATCAAATGAGATACACAATAATAAAAAAACTAGAGAACAAAGAAAAGTTAGGGGAAAAAGTATGTACCTGAATGATGGTAATGGGTAGTTACAATATCCCCACCATCAATGATTTTTCACGCCCATAAATCTTGTAAATAAGACTCTATAATAAAGTGAATATGTTATTACTCCCTCACCAATGCCTCACACTCCCATGTATCATGTGATTTTGAAACACGCTTCCAAAGCAATATAACCAAGGGTATAGACTCCATATAAAGAAAATTTATCTAAGAATAATATATATATATATATATTTATGTATGTATTTTCATCTTGGTCATAGATAAATCATGTTCCATATCAAGTTCTTACCAACTCCCAGCATGATTCAGATTAGATAGATACTTTCTATGCTATGATACATGGAACATATTATGGATCGATTCTATATGATTTATAAGGATAAATATTAAGTCACCTTTACAAATTTATATATAACCTAAAACATTAACAATGTCCTAGGAATAAGTTTCTCTATTTACTAAGTCAGGAGTGACCAAATAAGGTAAATTTGTAAAATAAGCATTGTCCCCAACCAATAACTCCAAGGATTGTTGAAGAATATCAGTATATAACATACAATGGCATGGATATACTACTATTATCATAATAATAAACTAAATACTTATTATTATCTATTGAACCAATCTAGGTAGAACATCACAGGATTCACGAATATCCTACAAGAAAATATGTAATTTATACATCCATACAAAAAAGGCAACAATGGGTTCCATATTTTTGGAATACAAGTAAAAACATTTATAGTAAAACTCAATGAGTCCCAAGTGGAAATCATATGCTCTTCCAAATTCAAGAACATAAGATCAAAGAATGTTTTTAGGACTCTATATATCTAATTCTATCTAACAATTTTTTATGGGAGGTATGTTATACTCAACCTTATCTCGGATCTCAACACCTACTTGATGCCTCTAAAAACATGAAGTGAACTGAGGATTCCTATTTTAAACCTTATAAAAAAGAACTATATACAACATAATGATTTCTGGAACATGTATATTTCAAATTACCTCAACATTGATCATATGAAATATGGGATTAAAGTGAACAAATTTGGTTCATTGGCTGATCACCACCCATATCACAATATTTTATCAAGGTGTGAACGAAAAATAAACCACATAGTGTATCTATATCCCATCACACTTCAGTATTGTTATAGTAAGATGCTGAAATATGAAATAAGGCTTTTTATTCTCATATTTAATTTATAGAAATATTTAGTAATGAGAAAAATAATAATTAATGACCCATATCACACATGACCACTAGAATCATTGCCTCATTTAATTAAACATCTTCTATGTTTTTAGGTATACAACCCACTGGAATTATAAAAATCCACCATTATAGATGACCTTATATGAAAAATTAATTTCATACAATCACTAGAAATATTGGATACCCACAGATGATAAAGTCTATTCCCTGATAGTTTTCAAACCATGTGAACAATCGATAACACATTAGAACTAATAATCGAGTTTGTTTACAAAATAATCATCTTGATAAGTGGTTAATTCAATTTAACACATCATAAAACAACATTGGTCTCATCCTCCCAAACTCTCAAGTGAATACAATACATGTGAGTCACCTGATTCTATTCCTTAGAATTTTCACTCAGGTGATGGGATGGAATTGACTAATAAAATCATCTACATTAACTTATCCATAAAAAGAGTATAGGGAATGTCAAAATCAAAAGAATATAGGTACTCTCCATATCCCTTCTAATAATTACTAATATATTTTTAAGAAAAGATATAAATCATGATTATATTATTGATGTAAATGGTTATACTTTAACCCAAAATTTAATGTTGATAACTCTTTAGAGTGACCTCCACAACTATGAGTTTAAGATCATTTATAGGATTGTTATTATAATGAGGATGGAGTTGAAAAGAACAAAAATCCACAACATGATCAACCTATATAAAAACACTACCCAAACATGAATGTGATGGGTCACGAAATATGACATAGTCCTGCCTGGTTTCGGGAAGATTCAAAATAAATGATGAATTCAAACAACACATAAAATCATCAAAGTAATCCTACAATATAAAATACCAAATTAATTTCACACTCATCAAAGTATGAGTATTCATCAGAGAATCCTACACTAGGAAGTCCATCACAAAAGTATGTAACTCCCTAGAAATAACAAAAATATTTAAATATTAGGGGCATTTAGGGTTCTTCCAAGTATACTGAAAATATCACATTTATATGATGACATGAAATTCCATTTTTGGAAACTATTTTCTCTTGGATAATTGAATCTCGAATCTAGAAAATGTACAAATAAATTTTTTCCTATATTTTGTGATTTTGAAAATGTCTACAACTTCTACAAAGTGAATCACATGATCCTCCACAATCTTAGAGTAAACAAAAATTTCCTAAAAAAATACCCCTACAAAATAATCTAGGAATTTGTGAAATACCCTATTAGTAAATTCCATAAACACTATTGGATCATTAGTCAAACTAGATTTCATAACAAGGTACTCATATTTTCATACCAACTTTTAAAGGAAATATTATGTATATCATTATCCTTCACCCAATGATGGTGATAACTAGTTTGAAGTTTAATTTTCACGATCCACATGGCCTCTTCTAACTGGTCAAACAAATCATCAATTCGTGGAAAATGATATATATTTGTGGTCTTTACCTGATAAATATTTCAATTATAAACACAAAGATGAATGGTTACATAGGCCTTCGTAGAAATAAAATCATCGGCCCTGCCCTAGGTGACATGCTTGAGAGAATGAACACCTTACAAAATAATTCATCCAGTAGAGGCTTTAACTCCATCAATTTAGATAGTTTTTTATGGTGGGAAGGAATAAAAATAGGTTGGGTACTAGGTAACATGTCAATATAAAACTCCACCTCCCTCTTCGGTAAAAAACAAAAATGTTGAAAGAAAATAAGGAAAGAGGAGTTTCACCACTAAGTGATTTCTACTCTAGTTGAAAAGAAAAAATAGATATCATCCTTCCCAAATATGGAAGAGGAGGTCTGAATCGACATTACCATGGGTTTAATTCTCCATGAAAGATATGAAACATCCCATTAGTTGTCCTAAAGGTATCCCGCTAAATATAACTATCTTTACGAGCTTTATGTGTTATTACAAAATCTATCCCAAAAATTATATCTAGAGGATTCAAATATAGGAATAAAAAGTTCCAATGTTGTTTGGCTTCCAATAAATAAAACATGAAAAGGGGAAATTAAATACCCTATTGTCCCTTCCTCGTGATTCTAATATAAATATGCATAACTTATGGCATGAGATCCGTAGAAATATCTAAGAGTTCATAAAAATTATATATAGAAGAATGGGAGGTACTAAAATAAAATAAATTAGTTACTAATGATAAAAAAATGAGTATGGTACCTCTATTGGTTGTAATAATCACATTAAAGTCCTTAAGAGACTAATATACTACATGATGATGTTTTTTCAATATGCCTCTAGTCGAAACCCCTTTTTTGACTAAGAATTTGAATCAGTTATTGGAATTTCTCATTAATTGAATAACACACCACTACATGGAGATGTAAAAACCTAGAAGCCCCTCAAAAAGTAACCCAAATGTACATAATACCTATAGATATTTGTTGTATCTCTGTAATAAAAAATTTATTTTCTAGCTTTTCCATAGTAGAAACAAGTTAGTGGTCCTCTAAAAGAGACCACATAAGATTTAGAATAATTACTTTTTTCAAGGACCACCAATATGGTTTTCACCATGATACACATTTTGCATCATCTTCCCTTTAAAAGGACCATTAGTGTTGTCACCAAGAGAATTGAGAAATCTGAACAAACCTGACATATTATCCAAGTCATGATCTACCATTAATCATCTCTATAGAATGTCCAAATATGAGGTCAAATTTGGTACGAAATACATTGAATGGATATATGGTCAAAGACATATATCAAACCTATGACCATTTTGTTTCCCATTAAATATTGATGTTGGTGGAAAATAAACAAGATTATTAAATCTCTTGGAAAAATGAGTTGTGGAATGATTATCATTATCATGTTTAATGAAATTCATTGAATTCACCAAAACCTTCAATTTTGGATAAAATTATTCCCTAAAAAATCACATACTTTTTTCTATACTACTCCCACATTCATTTCCATCTAAAAATCAAGTTGCATCATCTTTCACTAACCTTTTCAAGTTAAGACGTCATATATTTCATCGTAAATAAAGTTGGTGCCTCTAAAATATTTAATATAAGCTCAAATTTCTTCAATGAAACCTATTCTTCTAGAGGATCATTCGTGACCTCGAATGTTTTTTTGTTCATATGAATAATGTATGAGTAATAATCTCTTCTATCATCCCTATTTGGTAAAACATTTATACCTTGAAGGGGGATAGGTTCAAATAGTTATCCCAAATCATAGACTCCGTGTAAAAAAACATCCACATGTTTGTTAATAATTTGAGGGTTTTTTTAATTATTTAATGGAAACTCCCTCCAAGTTTCTATTCAAACTTAGTCTTAGAATCATGGTATAAAAAAATTGTAGATTACTATTGAAATCTCTGTCAAGATACTTAAGATCTTCATCCCAATAAATCATAATTAAAATTGGAAAAACAAAACATATATCAAATATTTTCTAAAAAATATACAATTATTTCATGGAAAAAAACAAAAAAAAATTTCCCCAAGAACCTATAGTAACTTAAGGATCATTATGATGAGATATAGTTGGATTTTAGCTCACAACAAACATATTATTACTATAAAATCATGTATCATGTTTACCAAGACTTTAGAAAATACAAATCGATATAAAAGATTTGGAATGACTATATTTGATAACAATTTTTCGTCAACCAACCCAAATGACCTAAATAAACTATACTCAAATCCAACCTGAAATAGTTTTAAGGGAATTATATATGCCATAGGTCAAGAGAATATTGACTAAACATAAAAAAAATCAAGTGAATTGGATTTTAACACATTAATTAGTCATCCGATAAAGGAGAAGATATATAATAATCAATAATTAGTTTTCATTCTCTTTACAGGAGAGAATGTAAAAAAAATTAAAAAAAATACAAGCCTTAAATATGTAACATTGACTAATGTTATCAAAATAAAATTTCAATACAATTCCATCAATATCACTTTAAATAAGTAGATCACATGTTTCCCCTGTAACCCCCAACATCCAAGGTCCCCCTAATCAAACTCACCCCTAACCTATGAGTTGTCATTTTAATTTTCCTACAATTGACAAAAGGAAATATAAAAATACCCAAAGGTGAAGGTAGTGTTTGGGAAAAAATCCCTAGTAAGATCTCACTAAAAATTTAATAATAAATTTATAATAAATAAGACAACTTTTCATATTTTAAATAAAAAATCGCAATGAAATATTTTCTCAATTCATATCATTGCATGTCTTATAAAAAATTTAATGGATAATATAAAATTGTGTTCAAATATAATTTAAATCACATTATATTGATATACATATATTTATCTATACTACAATGAATAATAATTTCTATCAAAATATACAAGTGTAAAACATTTACAATCAATCATAAATATATCAAATCATATTCAAATAGAGGGCCATGGTTAAGAGACCTTGGGATAGATTTTATTATGGGTTATCACATATTTAATTGAATATATGACTACATGTGTGAACACAGACCCTATATCCAATTTTCAGGGGGAATAGGAAAAATCCAAATTAATAGACTCACTAACCTCAAAATAGTTTAGTAAGTATTTTCGTCATCAATTTATTGATAGGTATATATAATATTTTCATATCTTGTTTTATTCCTACATAACTACCCAGGACCCCATTTGTTTCATGTTAAATATAAATTTAATTGTTAATTTTTTAAAATAATCCTTAATAACCATATCAGATAATCATTTAAATTATAAAATTATTTGAAATTAATCAAGCATAAATGGTTTAAATTGACAGATATTTCATTATGAAACTACCTACCTGAACCAATATTATTGAAACACACACAAGACCCACCGATTAAGAGTGCACGATTAGAATATTCAATGGAGAATCCTATAATTGCAATTAATTATTTTAATATTTAGATCTATAATTGACATGATGTTTCATCATTATAAAATATGAATAGAAATAAAAAAAGAAGGATCCATGAACATATAGAGAATAATCATTCTAAAATACATCCATTGCACAAATTTGTACCTCGATCCATGAATATATTTGGTTGATAGAGAAATTAGGATCAAATGAAATTAAAGGGATGTTTTTTATAGTTATAACGTGGATTAAAAAAGATAACATTTACCTAATAAAACTCATCATTTTTTTCATCACTAACTAACTGTAGTCCTTCATCGCTACTGGGTGGTGCTAGGAAGAAGGTACTTCCCACTAGAAGTCACACTAGTTATCTAGTGGGTTTCTACCTACTATCTTGTGGGATTCCTATAAGAATTAACCACTTCCATCCTCCAATGGTCTTATTGGTGGCCCTCACCATCAATTGGTGTTCCTCTAGAAGATTTACAACTATTGGAGTTTTTCTACTCTCATGATAAAATCCCTATCCACCATATATCCTCCAAAAATAGATTTAAACATTATTCCACATGCCTTGTAAAAATAAATCAATTGCAAAACACAAAAAACAAAAAACATATACAAGGAGTGATAAAATATACTATAAATATAAATAGAAAAAATAAGACCAATAATAAAATAGGTTCTATAACTAAAATATTGTAATGATATGTCACAAAGAAAATGGTAGTAGAAATCATTAGCAAAAAGTACGTAATTTTTATTATTTTAACTTTTCCGGGATGTAATTTCATTAATCGATATCATTGGTTTTGAGGTTTCTAATTTCATCTACTACCATGAATACGTGTCATTAGATCATTTAAAACCCACAAATATTTGGTCAAGGACCTAATTTTGTTATAAAATATCATTATCAAGTGATTTTAATATCTTCATCACACTTTAATCTACGAGTGATCCTACCAAATCGTTATATTTTTAGTGGTTTATACTAAAAAATTTAATGATTTTATTCAGTCCATTTTTTGATTTAGTCATTAGTATATTCTTTTTAAATAATCTCTAAAAACATCTCATATAAATAGGTAATGAAGATAAATATTGAGATAATATTTGTAAATTTCTCATTTTATATATCCATTTCGTCTCATGTTCAATATTTAAATTGTGGTTTTTATTCCACATTATTATGAGAATATATAGTTCTAAGAAATCAATTTATATTTTATATTAAAGACACCCCCCTTAAAGATTGTGTTTCATAAAAATTTTATGCTTCATGTAAAAAATAAAATAATTTCATAGAAAAAATTAGAAATTATTATGTCATATATATGTAAAATAAATATTAGAATTCATTTCAAGATGATTTACTATGGGTTTATTTTATTGATTTTAAAACTGCAATAAAAATATCACACCCTGAGGATATATTTTTAAATTGATTACACTATCCAATGATTGTAGAGAACTATATATACAATATTATAAAATAATAAAAACTATTTCTATAATATATAGTTTAATTGCTAAAAAATTCTAATTCATAATACTGAAGATACTGAAATTGATACATCTGAGAACTCCATAAACTGAAAAGGTATAAAAACATTATCAATTATAATTTTATTCAATATAATTTGTTCATTGATAGTGAGAAGTTTATCTAGTATAATTTTAGCCTACATATTCTCCTATATTTATTATTCTTTTATTGGATTAATGTTTACTATTAATGGGAAGTCTTTTAAACACATTTATATTGATTTCAAAAATTATTCTAATTGAGTATTTAAAACTAATGATTCCGCATATTTGATGACATATTAGACTATCCCTATATAAATATAGTATTTTAATATGTAAATATTACATATTTTTGGATGAATATTCAATAAATTAAACAAACACACACCATAGAACCATAATAGTTTAGTTTATTTGGAGAGAAGGTGTAAAATCTTCTAATGTGGTTAGAAATTTTCATCATATACAATAATCATATTCCCCGTAGTAATATTAATAAAAATACCCTATTTAAATCATTTCTTCATAACCTAGGGTAAGGAAAAATAATAAAAGGTCATCTCAGATTCTTAGTAAGGGTAGATAAGGGAGACATGTAAGAATAAAATGAACATAAGTGTTTGATAACATAATCATTACATTAGAAAACCAAACCCTACATATCAAAGAAAATAATATTTATTCAAGCCATAATTATTTTTAGTTTATAATTAATAAATCATATGAAAATCAAATAACATGTGCAATTAGATCCTAAATTTTGCATAAGACATTGAATTAGGGCCTACACAAAATCATAATAAATTATTTCCATAGTATTAAAGGATCCCTACTAAGGATATCATAGTAGAATGGTTTCACTCCCCAAACCAACATATTAGTCAAGGTTCACTCTCAATACCATGATATTTTAATAAGTCCCTTACTGATCTCAGTTCAATCCCCACTTTTATTCTTTCTAATCTCATGAGATAAAAATCTTTACCCAATAAGTGGGAGGGAGATATAGGTCTCACACGTCAAATTATTAAAATCACACGTATGTGTGAAAAAAAGATCATAAAACCTTAATTATATCATAATCCATTTTATGAAATGGTTTTTGAAAACAATTCATCATATCCTTACCTATGGAACATATATATATTTCATAATGATTTCAATATTTCATCGTAACATAACCAATGAAATGATGTGATTTTTAGAAACATTTTACCATTGTATGACATGTTGAAGAGATCCTTTTTTCAGAAACATATTTTCATTATAAAAAATAGGAGTAAGAATTAGAATGGTATTAGTGGTTTGTAAACCCAATAATACCTAGATTATATCAAAAGATATCATTTTATATAAAAAATTATTTTTAGAGATAAATCACTTGTACCATGTCTTTACTAGAATAACATCTTTTTGAAAACATATTCTTAAAACATAGAACATTTTGGAAATAATTTTCATTAAAAATAACCTTGAAAACATATAAATGATTCTTTAAAAATAGTTTAAAACATTTCTTGATCAATTTTCCTTTCCTTTTTGGAAAACATTTAAAAAAATACATTTTCAAAGAATTTGTGTTTTAAAATAAAAATTTAATCTTATAAATGATGCATTAAATATCATTTACCACATTACTTGAGGAAAATATACATTCTATTTTTAATATCATTTTTTTAAAATAAAATATCCTTAGGCATTTTGGATATACATTTCATTGAAAACACCCATTTAAATCTAATAAAGGAAGAATTAAAAATAATTTTAATAATTTATTGAAAAAATATATATTCTTATTGGAAAAAAATTTTAAAACATAAAATAATTTAAATTCATTTTATCTAAATATATATTTTATAACTAGTAAATTTAACATTAAAGAAAATATTTTTCATGAGGGTGTAAAATTCCATTCGTGTTGTACACGTTAGAACAATAATTCCATTAAGATTTTTAGTAAAAGAAATATGGGTATTTTTTTGTAAATAAAATGAATATTACTTCCATAATATAAAACAAAATTGAACCATGTTAAAAAAATCCATTGATAAATCATTTTATGAAAGTTAAAAACATTTTTGAAAACAATTTTTTAAAACGTGGTTTTGGATGAAAAAGTGTTTTCAACCCATACGATGATTTTTCATATAAACCTTTTTTTTGAAATACAGTGAACATAGAGAGAGGGAAATGAAGGGAAAACATTTATTCTCATGAAATAACCATATGAGAATACAATTCATGAGTTTTTAGATATATGGATCATAATATTTCATTATTAGAAGAATAAACATAAACAATCCCGTTAAAAGATCAGATTATATTAGAAAACTACAAAAAATCGTTAAATATTGAATTGTAAGCCCCATGAAGGAATAAAATTAAATGAAATAAAAAAATAAAATGTGAATAAATTAATTCCTGATATTAGTTGTCAAAGTGTTTATATATAAAACATATAAAAAAAGATAGGTGTATAACATAACAAATATCTCAATGAAAACAGCTGAGACTAAAATATTTTCCTATGTTGGTAAGTTTTAAAATATAAACCCTATAAAAGATATATCATAGAATGAATATTTAATTTTAAAATAATATTTATTAAATTCATTGTAAAAATCAATGATGTGAAGAATATGCACCACATAAAACAAATAGGCGCTGAATATAGAGTGTGTCTCACACATGTGAAAAGTGTGATGAAATCACTTACTGCTCTTGTAATATTTTGAATCGTAATGCACAATAAATAATTACATAAAATAAAACATTAAATAACATAAAATGTAGGAAATATGTGCTATAAGATTTCAAATGGGAATTATATACACCATGAAAAAGAAATGAGTGTTGAATTTTCATATGTCTCACTAATATAAAAAGAATTGTTGAAATCTCTTGCCTTGAGTCTCGAATTCCATAGTACACATTAAAACCCATTTTATAGTAAATATATGTTGTTTATACATTAATTAAACATAATCTCTCATATATATCATACTATATATGAATTTTTAATTACTATTAATTACCTATTTATTAAACATTCCATGTTAAGGTCACGTTTTTGGGCAATAACTTCCTGGTTTGTTGTGTATTTTTTGATTTTTTTTTGTTTTTTGGTCATATTAAATAGGTCAAGGGTCCATAATATATATAACTATAAACATGATAAACATATCATATAGTTTTATTTTAAATGTTTTTATATTGATCAATAAAAGTTATAGAAATAAAATAAAACACGTTGTTCGTGGAGATGGTAGGTCATGCATACTCATGAACACTCTTTCTATTTTCTTAATGGATTAAAATAGATAAATTTAAATTATATATTACCCTTATAAAATAATTTTTATGTCACTTATATAATATATTTTAATTAAACCCACACTTATTACGTTCCATTTAAAACGTGAATGAATAACATCATTTCGCGAGGAGGTAGTATGTCCTCACTACTGAAAAAACGACCTCTAACCATGGTTCAAAACCGTAGGTATAGCCCCCAAAACCATGGGTATAGCCTATACCCATGGTTTTGGGAACTATGGGAAACTGAGGCATCGGGATAGCACCTCGACATATTCCCACAGGTTATAAAACAGTAGGCAATACTTTATTACCACCATGTGAGAGACACATTTTTTCCCACCACGCTGTCAAATTCTTTTACCCACGATTTTCAAAACATGGGTAAAAATTGTTCAAAAAATGCAACCACCAGAATAGAACCCACGAGCTGCATTATAGATTTGAGATACCTCACCACTCCCGCTATGATGTATATATGTATATAAATCTATATTTCAATAAATATTTATTTCACACCCGTATTAGAAAAAAAGGACATCGCGGGTTTCAATCATGCGACCTCATCGTCCATGTTCCAATGATAAACCAACCCAGCAAACTCCCTTATATTATTATATATCTATATTTATATTAATATACTAATATTTCTACCAATATTCTAAAAAAATTGGTTTGCAGGATTAGATCCTACGACCATGTAGAACATCAAATAGAGCCTAGCCAACTCATCTATAAAACTTTTTTTGTTACTTATTATTATTTATATTTATATATATTAATCCGAACTGTGGGTATAGGAGGGAAAACCATTTCTATAGGTTTTCCCGCCATTTTTTTATGTCATGCAGATTTTTCCCCTCCATAATGTGGTAAACCTGTACCCACGGTTTTATAAAACCATGGGTATAGGTCTTTGAAAAAAATCATATACCCATGGTTTTTCTAAAACTGTGGGTATAGGCCTAAAAAAAAGCATATGACCTCGGTTTTGACTAAAACTATGGGTATAACTATTTTTTCCCCACAGTTTTGCCAGACTGTGGGTATTGGTCTTCATAATAAATGTATAACAACGGTTTTTCCCAAAACCGTGGTTATAGGATCCAATAGAACCCCTATACCAACAGTTTTTTGTAAAACCGTGGGTATAGGCCTATTTTCTAGTAGTGTGGACACATAATATACATTATCATATTCCCCCAGAATGCTAATTATGATGTTATATATTAATTAATACTTAAATTACTATATTAATATCATATATATCATATATAAAAATTTAATCCACTATTATAATCATCCTCAAGAGGTTTTAATAGAAAAAATGAAATCTATATGTGAAGTGGTAGTCCAATGTACAGATGATTTATGATTTCCTAAATCATTTGACGGAAGTGAAGATGGTTGATGGTCATGAAATTAACATAACAATATTTATGTATATGTAAGATACTACGGTTATTATGTAACAAATTTTTAATAATAATTTAATGAGTTTGAGGAATAAATAAAATAGAAATTCTTATTGAAAAAATTTACTCTTCTTAAGGTGACATCCTTAGGTTTTTCCCATAATCTTTCTTAAGTTGTATTTCATCAAATTATAAGAATTCCAGGATGATGAAGAAATTTGGGAAGTTATTTAGGCTGATAATTTTTAGATCATAAGTGTTTTAATTTATGAATAATATCAGAGAGGGGAGGCCTTTTTTAAGTGAGGTGAGTTGCACATGAGTTATTTCTAAAAATGAAAAGGTGCTACCACATTTTAAACAATTAAAAACTGTCCAAAATGTATTATAATTTTTCTATAGACATTATAGTGTAAACATATTTCCTTAAAATAGTTTAAAATTTTTTTATGTCATTTTAACCCTTATCATCTTAATTTAACCCCCAATAAACCGATTATTACCTTAATTACGACAATTAATTATTAATATTTTTACTATTCACTATTTTTAAAAATTAATTGAATATTTTATATAAACAAAATATTATGATTCTAAATATCGAATCCATTTATTTTAAATTCAACTCATATAATTGTAAAATTTAATTTAACATTAATCTTGAAGATGCGATGAGAAAGTGGGTTTTCAGAGAGAAAAAGCACCAAATGTTTATAATATTATTGTAGAAAAATTCAATATGAACATGAATAAAACAAAACGAATTGTATTAATTGATATATAATTGAACTATTAATACTTTAAAACCAATTTAAAATAAAATTTATCTCTTTTAATAATTTATATAGAATTTATTATTTCAATTAAAATTCTATATTTGCCACTATTCATCAAAAAATTAATCCTTTCAAAAAGTTTAAAAAATCAACCCATTTTAATTTTTATATTATAATTTTAAAATTGTAGATTATTTTTTAAAATAATTTTTTTAATATTTTCAAAAAAACTTTTTAAAATAAGTGTACAAAAAAAAGACACAAATTGTTTTGGAAAAAAAATAATATTTTTAAGATTTAATTTGCATTTATTATTTTATATTATTCTAAAAACACAAAAGATGAATTGTAAATATTATATTTAATATATAAAATATATAAATTTCATTATAATATTTAACCAAAAGTATTCTTGTTTAATATATTGTGGTAAAACTTATTTTTTCATAAATATATATTTTTATAAAAAGGATTCCTTTATTTTCATAATGTTTAAATTTTAATTTTTAATTAATTGTTCACAAAAGATTTTATTTTATAAACATGTTTAAAGAATGTATTTTTTAATTTATTTAATCGTATTTATATTCATCATTCCAACTACTACATAATAACTACAATATAATAATATTTTAATAATATGGCATGTTTTGTTGAAACTCATTGTTTTTTGTAATACAAGCCTAACTATAAGAAATTTATTAAAAATACTACAAAGATTAATTTCAATTTAAAAAAAATATATTTCAAAAAACATTGAGGTGCTAAATTCTATGCCCCCCCCCACCTCTAAAATGAATTTCTCCCCTAAAATTCATCTCAGACATTAATGGCTTTACAATTTATGATTCTTTCATAGAAACCCACATCATAGAAAGAGTTAATAAAATATACTCTTCAAAAATAGAAATGGGTTTGAGAAGGTCTTTTGGAATAGAGTATAATAGGTTTTCAAATAGGTTTAAATAGATGGGAATTGAGAACAAGGACATATAAGAGAAAAATAATAGCCAAATTCTAATTGAGAGTGTTTTATAACAAGATCTGGATAATATTAACAATGATAAAATCTATAAACCAAAGAGGAATGAACAAGATAAATGAAATCATCAAAATTTATTATCATAGGACACAATTTTATTTAAATATATTTTTCATAATGTTATGGAGTTCCTTTTCCATAATGAATGAGTACATATAGAAATGTATTTTATTGATATAATTTTATTTTATATGTATATTTAAAACCATTTGTTATTCCTTGATCGATTTTCACTTCATCTATTAATCTAAAAGTTTAATTATTCATGTCTGAGTTACTTAATAAGACACATTATATAATGATAATCCATTCCTTCTATCTCTATTAAAAAGGGTTAACATTTCTTGTAGAATATAGATACATCTACTTTTGGTGAAGTAATATGATAATCTATAATAACTGATGACAATTTTTATTTAAATGAATCCATTAATAGTTATCCTTATAAAACATCCAAAATTATTTTTCTAAAGAAGATATCTAAATTTCTCAAACTCAATGTAACATTAAACAGGCATGTATCATAAATTATCTTAGGATTGTCACTTACCAAACATGTGAATACCTTCATCATGTATTCCATTGAATCATGGTAAACCACTCAATTACCATAAAACATTATTGAAAACATAGATTCTTCCCCATTCAGTACATAAAGTAAATATTGTTGGATATATTCCCTAAATCCAAAAATGATGTAAACTCCATCAATGATTGGATAAAACCCTTTTTCAATAAATGATTAAATATTAAAAAGGAGATCAATACTATCCAATTTGGTTATTCATATCAAACATCTCTTTATTTAAAACACAATATTTATACATCTAAAACATATTAATGGTAATATTACCATAATAAAAATACCCCTGTCACATTAAATCAACTTTCTAGTCCAACAATACCATTAAACATATTCTTGAACCCATAACGAAAAATCGATACTAAAGAATCCTAATGTATTTCACGATTTATATAACTTCATCCTTGAATTATAAAAAATTAATACTTAAATCATCCCACTTCTTTCTCAAACTATCAACTAGGTTACATAACCTTATTCTTCATTTCTTATTTCCTTCCATATTTTATTCATAGTCTCTTCATTTTCCACAGCAACACCACTACCCATAAAACCTTGTGGATTCTCTTTATAAACATTCTCTATGGGACATTGATGTGTATAATGCCCATTATTTTTACATTTTAAACATTCCAAAAATATATGATACCTTATGGAGACCATTATTCTAAGGAATTATGTTAATTAAACAGTTAACATTACATTTGTAGTTAATTAGGATTTTTCTCTTTTCTACACCGAAACAATCCTCTCATCCCTCTAATAAATTCCATTGAGTGCTTATTCCACCAATATTGATATATAAGAAACTAAATATTCTTAATTGGTGTTTTTGATAGTTTTTTAAGGTGAACATTATTAATCTTATTTTGTGATAGATAATGGGGTATAATAACAACATCATTCACTCCATTCATTATCCCATTTGGATTCTAATAATAAATTGTTCTATCACATTCAATGTTAACCCAATTCTTTCGGGTTCCTTCTATTGGCTAAAACCATGAAAATTTGTTTGCACAATACATAGAGGAAAAGAACAATATCATGAAAAAAAAACATATAAGTTGTATAAATCCTAACACTTTATTTTGACCCTATGACACCTTATGATTATGCTAGGTCATTCACATCCATCAACTATTAAAACCCTTCATTATGGTTCCAAAAGAGTTTCTGAATTCCTAAATTTTATCCTCATTGAGTGTCAAACTAGATGTGCAGTAAGGCCCATTTTCATACACTAGGTGGAGATTGAGTCCCACTCAATGTGAACTTTTTTGAGTTATTAACCCTAGGTACAACTATGTGATAGCCACATCCACTTTTAGTTCCCAGATAGGGATTCAATTTCATAAAAACCAAATGTTCTATCCTTTAAGAAATTTACATAACATTTTCTTAAACATTGACTCATCATTAGACTTATCTTTATTCAAACCCATAAAAATATACTTATAATTATCTCTATGGATATCACTGAACTTTTATCATAATGGTTTACAAAGTATAATTAAACCTTACCTCTAATACCAACTATAAAAACCCATGTTTTTATTATTTAAATATTACATCTTTTTTTATGAATATTTTATACATTACCGAAACACACACCTAAGACCATAATTGTTTAGTATCTTTCTATACTAAGTACATAATAATCTAATTTAGTGAAAGAGATTTAACGTATCCAATACAGATCTTCCCATTTAATATTCTTCAAAAACATATCCAACATAAAACCTTTCATCATAACTTGGAGAATGAAAACAAAAGAATAGATGCACTGGAATGATCAATAAGGGTAAATGGGGGAGATATGTAAGAATAACATCAACCTAAGGGTATAATAACATAAGCATTAAATTTTAAAACCATACTTTACATATCAAAGATCTTAATATTTAGTTTTGGAATAAATATTGGTTTCTCATAGTACAAGATTCAAAAGGAAATAAACTAATATGATCCATGAGATAATAACATTGGCATAAGACAAGTAATTTTGAATTACACATCAGTATAGAATATATTTTTCATAGTAGTAATGGTTTAATACCAAGGATATCATAGTGTAATGGGTTCACTCCCTATAAGATAATGTTATTGATTTTCACTCCCTAGACCATTACAGAAGAAAAAATACATTACTAGATTAGGTTCACTCCCCATTCCATTGTTGTCTATCTCATGATATATAATTATTTATCCAATAAATTTGAGGCAGATATAGGTCCCACCCATAAAATGATTAATATAATATGAATGTGTTATTGAAGATAATGAAACATTCATTATATCAAAAACCCTAAAATGAAATTGGGTTCCTAAACATTTAATCATATCATAAACTTTGTTAAAAAGATGGGTCTCAAAATAATTTAAATATTTATTCATAGAATAAAAAAGGAAAAACAATTAGGATTCATAATCATTTCAAAATGGTACAATCCATGGATTAGAAAATGGTTTCACAAACACATATTTATCATATTCCATTTAGAGAAAAACTAATAATTGTATCCTTCATTAATATCCCCCAAAAAGAATAAATTATATCAAATGATGGAATTTTAAATGTAGAATTATTTTTAAAGATAAATACCTTGGAACATTTATTAAAGAAAATATCTTTTCATTGAACCCCCTGTTTTTTAAAAATAAAATATTTTTTGAATAATTTTTTATGAAAATAACCAGATAAACTTTTAAAGGAATATTTAAAAATCATTAAAAAAATTCATGAAGAACATATATTTTTCATATTAAAAATAATTATTAAAAAACATAACAAATTTTTAAATCATTTCCTTTGAAAATATCCTCTGAAACTTATAAATGAAACATTAAAATAAAATAATGGTAACGATGGAAAAAAAACTCCATTCATTCCATGTATGTAAGAACAATTATTCCTTTTACATTTTAGGTAAATCTCAATTGAGAAGTGATTGGAAACTGAAATGAATATTCCTTTAGAAATTATTTTAAAAAATTTATGCATGACTAAAAATTTCTATAAAAATCATTTTTAGAATTATAGAAACATTTTGGAAATAATTTTTAAGAAACATGGTTTTGGAAGGAAAATTTATTTCGATAAAAAATGATTTTTCTGAAAACAATTTTGTTTAACTCTTCATAACATAAAGGGAGGAAAATGATAGGAAACCTATATTCTCTTTTAACAAAAATAGGAGAATAAAATTAATGTTTTTTTTAGATATGGATCTTATGATTTAATCAACTGAAGTATAAATATAAACAATCCTTATAAAATATGAAATTATATCATAAAACTATTACTACATTGAAAATGTTAAATCATACCCCATGAATTGATTACATTAAATGAAACATAAAATATTACTATATTAAATAAATTCATTATATTACATGTAAAATGGGTTGTATATACACCTCATTAAATAATATAGGTGCATAACATTACATATTTGTCGAAGAAATCAAATTGAAACAAATATCCCAGACTAATTTGGTAACATTTAAATCGTAAACCACCTAAAATAGAGATACTAAAATGGATATGTAAATTATATTAATTTTAAGGATAATTATAATAATTTACATTCAAGGTAATTATATAAACCACATGAAAAATATATGGTGAATACGATATATGTCTCACGAAAGTAAAAAGTGAGGCAGAAATCCCTTAGAACTTCAGAAATTTTTTGAATAATTAGCCTCAATAAATAATAAAATAAATACGACATAAAATATCATTAAAATTTGGATATTCATGATATAACATTTCAATTAGTACGTATACAAACCACATCCAAGAAACAAGTGGTGAATTTTCATATAACTTCCATAAATAAAAGAGTGGCTAGAAATCCATTACCTTTAGTCTCACCATCATTTTAACATGCTTGAACCTCCATTATAATATATATATTTTTTTATAAATATATAAATATAACAAACTAAAATATATCAAACTATATATGACTTTCTTATAACCTCTTATTACCCGTTTATTAACAATTTCATGTGAATGTCGTGTTTCGAGTGATAACTGTTTTGTTTAACATGTTTGTTTTGATTTGTTATTTTTTCCATCTTACATTGATTGCGGTTTAATCATATAAAGAGTTTTTAACAAAATATAATGTCATATATATTCATTATATATATTATTATATTAATCCATTTGATTTATAGAAGAGAAATGAAATACACTATTCACGAAGATGGTAGGTTGTGCATACATATGAACATTGATTCCATTTTCTAAATGGATTAAAATAAATAAAGGTAAATAATATATTGAAATAAAATAATATTTTTTATTTCATTTATAACAATTATTTTCATTAAAATCGTCCTCATTACATTCTATGTAATTTTTTAACGAATAACATTGCTGCACGGGGTGGTAGTTTTTCATTCACATGGCCAACATTATTGTATTCCCAAAAAACAGAATTTATGATGTTAGGTGTGATATAATAATTATATTAGTATTATTAAAATAATAAATATAATATTTAATATTTAAATACATCATTATAACAAGCATTAAGAGGTGGTAATTGAATAATTAATGACATCATTTCACAAAGCGGTGGTCTGTGTTACACTTGAATGATGATTTCTTAACCAATTTTTTTTAAGTGGAGATGGTTAAAGGTCATTACCTTATGATAAAAAAATAAATGTGTATTTAAGATACTTATTTTATTATATCCTTATGTTTTTATTGTAAATTATCATGGTTTATAAATAAATAAATAAAAACACTCATTGAAGAAAAATGCCTCTATCACGAACCAACTCAGGTCGACCCTGAACTGGTCACTTGATCCAATCCACATAAAGGCCCCAGAGGCATTCTCGATCTTCCTAGGCTGGAGTCAAGTTCCAGGGGCATCAATAAATACATATGGAATGGTGTTACCCAATAAAAATAAATAAAATCTTCCAAATAGAGGAATAATAACTAAAATAAACATGGATGTCAAATATTTTTACATCATTCTAATTTGAAATGAAAATAAAATAACTAATAAACAAACTATAAAAGGAAACCCAAATGGAACTTGTGACCCATGACATGTCCTCATTTCCTTTATGGTCACTCTCCAATCCAAAACCAACCATTTCTTGAGGCGATCAAACACAAGCCTAGACCTGAAACCCAAACTAAAAATAAGAGAAATTATAGGCATGAATATTAAAACTCAGTATATAGGCCCGAATAACTCTATTCCTAGTGCACATGCTTTTAAATAAAGAAAAATTTATTCTAGGGTTGAAATGAAATCTATAAATATATAATTTTATACCCTTTTCATTTTAAGGTAAACAAATAACAATCATAATCCATTACCATCATGTTTAAAATAAGACATAAGTTGGGAAAAAAAGAACAAAAAAGGAGTCATTCTATTTTCATAAAAGTTACATGGAAAATAGTTTTTTTTGTTCAAAACATTTTTCTAGGAATACTCTTAAGAAAACCACACACATTCAATTTTATAATGAAACACCAAAACTAGGTATAAGGGATATCACTTCACATGATGATGGCAATGGTATTAATGGTACCAGTCTGAGAGGAACTCGAGAAATCTAATGAAATTAGAGGAGGACCATAACGTACTCATACATGAGACCCCATCCCAGGAATCATTCCATACATGATAAAATCCCAACTCACAAACTCCTGACCACTCTAACTCATGATAGACCATGGGGACCAATATTATAATAATAAACTGAAATATATCCACCTACTATGGGCTACTATAGTCAGTATGTCAACTACTAGTGAAACAATTGTTTCCAAAAATCCTCATAGATATGATAGTTTCCCATGAAATTTTTATAAAAAGGTGATTAAAGACAATATAATTATACAATCCATATATACACTATCACACATGACACACAAATCAACACCACCCTGGTTGATTTGAGGGTAGTCACTCACCTTAAATTAATTATTACACAAGGGAGGTCTTATCTCGACGACCTTCCTATCTCATGATCAACCAACAAGGAAATGGGCCATCCCAAGAGGGGAATTCCATATGACTAAAAACAATTTCCAAATGGGATTTACAACATTTTTTCATAAAATGTTATTTTATATATATCAACGCACACATACTTTCTAAAACCAATAAATTTAGAAACACATTTTTGAAACACCAAAAATCATTTTAGATATAACTAGTACATTTACATTATCAAACATGATATTAATAACCATAAACCACTACCAAAAGCCAAATATGAAACATAACAAACACTTGGTGTGAAAACCCTGAAAAAACACACCACATGTTCAAAATCCATTTTAAAATAATATTCACCAAAAAACTTTCTCTAAACATGTTTCTTTGCCCTTTTATAGTTTACTAAAAACATAAAATAATTTATCATACATTTTACATAAACACCCCGAGGCCTATATATCATCAAAAGTACATGCAATTCCCTCTTTAAAACCAAATTCAAAACAAAACCATTTAAAACATAATTTGCATCACCTAAATATATTGATAAATCATCTGAACTATCTAAAAAAATATTTCAAGAAAGATCATGTGTTTTTACTCCTAGATTCTTTTAAAAAATTAGTCACACATCAATGCCTTTTAAAACATAACTCACATATCACAAATATTTAATAAACCAATCGTTTGATTTATAAAATAATACCAAGTGACACATAAAGGGTTTATATGTGAAAAACAAAAACTTTTACACAAGAATTCCACTCTGGAATCAAACGCACAAATAATTTTTGACATGGAACATTTCAATACCATATACAAAAATCAATGAACATGCTGAATCAATTAATGAAGAAAATTTATTTTACCAAACAATGTTTACTCATAAAACAACCTTATTTCACTAAATACTCTACTTATAAAAATGATAGTTCCATATTTATTAATTAAGGGTTGTGTAAAAATCACGAAATGAGTGTAAAAATAATTTTAAAGGAATTAGGAAAAGGTGTCATACCTCAATCGAACAAGAACCTCCCAAAATCAGTGAGAAAACTCAATTGCACCTCAATCACACCTTCAAGAAGTAAAATCCAAACCAAAACACCAATATTGAACCCAAACATGAGGAAATCAAACCAAAAAACCCTAACATTAAATTGTTTTTACCAAAAAAAACCCCCTCAAAGAAACAAAAAACCAAATAACTTTTATCGGAGGGTGATACCGCTGTCAGGGGGGAGGAAACCGATTAGGGGGATATGTTGGTGAGGTAGCACAACATAAATGGGGGTCCCTGGAAGTGGAGGTCGCATCATCTATTGGTTCGTAAGAACTAAGGGTTACGAACAACTAGGGATGCATTCTAGATATAGCCACCATAGAGGGGGTGGGTGTCGCGCCGGAGATATCCAACTAGAGGAAGGTTTGCCGATATGGAAAAAAGACTATCCATAGGTGATAGGTTCATAGGGGGGTGTAGTGCGTTTCCTAGGTGATGGGTAGGGAGAGTTTCATGTTGGTAGAGGTAAGGGTGATAAAAGATTAATTGAAACCCTAAAAAATACTTCATTAATAATAATAATAATAATAACAACCAAATATTAAAATTATTTATAAAAATTACTTCATTTAAAAATTAAATTAATAATAATTTTAATAATAATAGTTATAAAAATAATAGAAATAATAATAAAATAAAGTTAAATTTATTAATAACATTTATTTCCTTCTTAATAATAATAATATTAATAAGACTTTTAATAATAATAATTATTATTATCATTTCATTTTAAATAATAAAGATATTTTTACTCTTATGATTCAAACATTACCATTACTAAAAGTTTCGGTATCTTTTTGTTTTTATTTTATTTATCATAGAATATTTTTTTTAAATAGAAAGAAACTGCACATTTACCCACACGGCTCAAGCGACTTTGTGTGAACCATGCGGTATGTTCTGCCCATTCCAGAAGTGGCCGCACAGGTACTCAGGCTAACCGCATGGTCTCATCTAACCTTGTGCTACCCACCCAACAACCTAAAATCTATAAGACCCCCATTAATAATTATAATATAATTTAATAAAAATATTATTAACAATAATAATAATAATAATAATATCATCATTTATTACTATTAAATCAATACATTTAATTTTTATTTTATTTTCATTATTTTTTCTTAAACTTTATTTTATTTTATTTTAAGATTCAATTAACTTTTGATTTATTTTCAACATCAGGATGGATGCACGGTGACCAGGGCATAGTCACATGGTCTCTAAACCATTCTATTCCCATGAACTAGACACCTCCTAGACCAAAACAACCTCTTTTAAATAAAAACTCAAAAATCCAAACTGGGTCTCAACACGAACAATTCGAAAAAATTTCAAAATTGAAGAAAATAATAAAATAAAGAATCCATAATATTTGTGGTGTGATAATTATTTTCACCATCATGATTTCTAAACTCAAAAATCCATAACAAATTCAAACACTAGATGAGAGACCAACGTTCCCTTACAGGATATTGAGATTCAAAAAGAATGGGAAATAAGAAGAGCCAAAAATGCTATCAAAAAAGAAATAGGATTATAAAATGAACTGTGGAGACTTCAATGGAATATAAACGAAGTTTCACAAGCACCAAAATGTTTTAACACCTCCTAATAATTGGTCCAATATACATAAGGTTTTAACAATGCTAAATCTTGTCTCTAAACACAAACATCATAACATCACCAAGCAGTACACATACCCCTCAATCCCACCAGAACACTCAAATATGTACATTTAATCAAAGGGATAAATTAGAATTATGTGTTTTTTTACCAAGACCAACCACCATCATACTAATACAATGAATGAAACTAAGATATTGACATGGGGAGTCACTAACGGACTCCCCACCAAAAGAAATAAGATAACTCTAAATTCAAAGAGAGTCATGATGGGTCTCCCCAGCAATATAATTAATGTGGATAAATGAACTTGATAATTTCCCCATAATTAAAAAAAACCCCAGCACAAGGGGATGGGAGGGAAGGTCCCAACTAACAAAGTATCAAAACTACTACTGAAGAACACCATCAACTTCTTACCCCCAGAAGGACAGAAACCATGCCACACTAAGGACAAAAACAAAACCAAATCCTTTTCACCTCATTGGGGTTCTCCTAACTACATGCCAACTTATCTCAAGGACCTATGGGTGGAGCACTAATGGTTAAATAAACTCTTGCATCACAATATGGCTTTAGAAACCCCCGAATGAAACATCTTCTTCTGGTGCCACAAGAAACCAAACCACATTATAGGATGAACCAACATACCCTAAAACACCCCAAGACTCACTCTACATCAACATGGAACATTAACATGATAGGGACATAGAATATTCACATGCATCATCATTTTTACCTCGAATACAGAATAATAACAGAAAAGATTCAAGTAGAAAAACATTCATCTAGAACTGAGAAGCTCAGAATTCATGAAGAAAATATACACTTTTTTAAAATAGAATTCCTAAAACGAGCACCAAAACATCCACCTTTTAACTTAAAATAAAACAAAACACTACCGTACACCACCAATATAAATCTGTCACCTGAGAAAAACATTATAGGGAGAGAGATATTAATCAAGGTCCTAACTAGCACATGATTTTTACAGGCAGCAATAATAGCCTCTGATGACCAAAATCACCACCGCGGTGGCCTAGAATGACCAAAGTTGGGAGAATTCAATTACTGATCCATATATCCTATCTTGTATAGCACCTAGAAATAACAACTTCAGACCACCTGTCCTCGCTTCTTATCTTAAACTTTCCCATCACCGCTTCCAAATTTATCCTTCGGACAGGCCGACATTAAATTATACTCTCAATTACATAGGCCAATCTAGAAACTAAATCTTATGTACACCTCTATTGCATCTTCCCTCCCAATGTGAGATGATCCACTGAACTAAAAAAATGAAAGAGGTAGATTTGTGTTCCAAATTACAGGATGGAAATCTTTTAACTGATCAACTAGACGGTTTACCGCTGGGGATGTCACCCCTGACCACATTCAAAAAATACATTGAATTTTCATGGGGGAACATTATGTATCAAAGAAACAATAAGATTGACCAAAACATGGAAACTAAAATTTTAAATTAAACTTTTCACAATTAAAAAAATACATTTCAACACTATTTCCAAGGAATAACAATACCCAGAACAATTCACAATTGGAAACTAGTGTCGATGGGTGACCTAACCATAAGGCTGGTGGCCATATTCCATTCACACCACTATCATGAGGAGTTGTTAAGAAACATTTCCCTGGGTCCACATGGCTCATAAATCCCTATGATATCACAAAGGTAACTTTTCCAAATCCCTTTTCATTTCCCAACACTAATCAAACCACAAGAACAAATTGACACTAATAGACCCAAACATACAATGGCAGCCTGAGGTTTGGAATGAGAAAGGGTTCATGAAATCCTTTATGTTCCTACAAAAAAAGCTATAAAAATCCTACTCCTTCTACCTTAACACACCCAAATAATAATTGGAACTATAATAAGCAAGGTCCCCTAAAAATTATACCTCCCTTGATAACATTTTTTTCATGAACCCGCCTGATTTGACCCTGAACCGGTCACACAATCTGATCCATAGTAAGGCCCAAGAGATGTTCTTGATCCTCCCAGGTAGGCAAAAAACACCCAGGACGTCAATAGAGACATAGGTAATGGTATCCCCCAATAAATATAAATAAAATAAAAAAAACTAAAATAAACATGGTGTAAAAATATTTTTATATCATTCATATTAAAAGTTAAAATAAAACATCAAATTAATAAAAAATTCAAGGAATCCAAAATGGAACCTGGCTCTCAAGACATATCCTCCTAACCCTGAGGGTCACTCTCTAATCCAAAACGAACCATTACCCGATGAGATTTAACACAATTCAAGAACTGTATCACAAACTAAGAATAAGAGAAACTATATGTATGAGTATTAAAACTCAGAAGGTTAGCCCGACTAACTCTATTCCCAATGAACATGGTTTTAAATAAGGAAAAATAGATTCTAGGTTTGAAATAGATTCTATAAATATATAATTTTCTACCCTATTCATTTTAAAGTAAACATTGTTAAATTATAATCTATTCCCTCAAGTTTAAAATACGGCTCAATATGAGGGAAAAAATAACCAAAAAGTATTAATTCATTTTTCATAAAAGTTATAAGGAAAAGATTGTTTGTTCATTTAAATTTTATTTCTAGAAAAACTCTTTAGGAAACAACCCATTTACAATTTTACAATAGAACACTAAAACTGGGGACAACAGATATCACATCACATGAAGAGGGAAACATTGCTAATGGTACTTGTATTGGAGGAACACGAGAAATCCAAAGAACTCAAATGGGAACCATAATGTACTAATACAAGAGACCCCATCCCCGGTATCATGAACCACATGATGAAATAAAAACGCACAAATGCCCGGTAACCCTAACTAAGGACAGGGCGAGGGGCCCAATCCCATTGCAATAAACCCAAATATATTAACCTACTATGGGCACTGGTAAGTACATTAAATACCAGTAAAGCAATAATTCTCATTAGTCAACATAGTTTTTCATGGTTCCCATGTTGTGTTTATAAAATGGGTTTTTAAATGAGATCATGCAATAACCTATATATACCCCATCACAAATGAGACACAAACTGACACCACTCCGGCCACCTTGAGGATGGTCACTCGCATTAAATTAATTATTACACAATGGATGTCCCATCCTAAAGACCCTAGCATATCATGATCAACCACCACATAATGTGACCATCCTATGAGGGGTTTTCCATATAACCATTTAAAAATTCAAAATGGTATATACAATAATTCCACATGTCATACATTTTTATAAATAACCATACACAAATCCTATCAAAAACAAAATAATTAAGAAACCCTTTTGTGAAATACAAAACACCATTTTAGATATCACATATACATTTACAAAATCAAACAAGCTATTAAAAGTAAAAAACCCCTAGAAAAAGATAACTTGGAAACATAACCCACACTTGGTGTGAAGACCCCAAAAAAACACATCACATTTTCAAAATCCATTTTAAAATCATGCTCACCCCAAAACATTATCCACCCATGATTAGAACCCCTTTTTAATTTAGTAAATCCATCATAAAATTTTTGAAACATTTTCCATAAATACCCTAGAGGATTTTACAATAAGAAAACATGTAATACCCTCTTTAAAAACCAAACAAACCCCAAAACCATTTCAAAAAATAATTTTAATCTCTTTAATAATTAAATAAATCATTGAACTCTTTAAAAAAATTCAAGAAACACCATGTGTTTTTACACCCAAAATACACCCAAAATTGTAATTAAATAACAATTAGATGCCAATGTCATTTCAAAACATAGTTCTAAATCCAAAAATAATTTAATAAACCAACTGTGGGATTTATAAAATAATACCATGTGACACATCACGGTTTTAGGTGAAAAACACCCAATCTTACATTAGAATGTAACTATGGAATCAAACCAACATTTAATTTTTACACAGAACATTTCTGCACCATATACAGAATTAAAAGAACATATTGCATCAATTAACCAAGAATATATATTTAACCAAACAATGTTTACTCATAACACCACCATATTACAGACAATATACAACTTCAAAAAATTATAGATACCTATTTAGAAATTAATGTTGTTTCAAAATCAAGAAATCAATGTAAACATAATTTTAAATGCAATAAGAAAAGAGTTCATACCTTAATCAATGAAGAACCTCCCAGAACTAAAGTGAAAACTCAACAGTACCTCAACCACACACTTTTGAAGATAAATAAATCCATGCACACCAAGATTGAACCCAAACTTATGGAATCAACACAAGAAAACAAACCTTAGAATTATTGGTTTTAGCTAAAACAAACCCCCTCAAAGATACCCCAAACTGAATAACCCTTACTAGTGGGGGAGACCACCACCAGAGGTGGAGGATGCCTGAGGGGTGGGGTCATACTGGAGAGGTAGCATGTAGAAAATGGGGGTAACTGGAGGTGGTGGTTGCGCTTCCTAGTTGTTCACTAGAAGTGGGGGTCACGAGTAGTTGGGGTTGCATGACAGAGATAACCACTAGACATCGGGTCACACCAGAGACATTTGGACAAAGAATGGTTCGTCAGTTGGGAAGATAGGCCATCCATAGCTGATGGGTGTGCATGGGGGGTGTAGTGAACTGCACAGGTGACGGGGGGGGAGGCCGACGTCTATAGAGGGAAGGGGGGGAAAGGATTAAGTAGAACCCAAGAATACTTTACTTATATTATTTATAATAATAATTATTATAATAATTATTATTATTATAATACATAATACATAATTTTTAAATTATTAAAACATTTAATTCATTTAAAAATTATAGTAATTACAAGTTTAATAATAATAATTGTAACAATAACAGTAATAAAAATAATAATAAGAACAACATAATGTTAAATTTTTTAATAACATTTATTTCATTTTTAATCATAATATTATTAATAACACTTTTAATAATAATAATTGTTATTATTATCATTTAATTTTTAATAATAAGTATATTATCATTATTATTGTTAACATATTCTCTTTACTTAATGATGCCTTATCTTTTCGTTTTTATTTTATTTCTAAAGTATTTTTTTTATTTTAAACATGGTAAAATGTATTGTTACCCCAAAAGGCTCAAGAGACCATGCACGAATCATGCGTGAGTTTCTGGCCATTCCAAATGTGGTAGTACGGGCACCTGGCCTGGCTACATGGACTCTGCAATCCATTTGGTGCATGCGCACCGACCTAAAACCCCCCAACAGATACCATTAATAATATTAATATCAATTAATAAATAATATTCTTAACAATAATAATAATAATAATAATAATATTCCATATAATAAAAGTATCATCATTTATTACTCTTAAAAAATTGTTTTAATTTTTATTTTATTTTACTTATTTTATCTTAAATGTAATTTAACATTATTTTATGATTTATTTAACTTTTAATTAATTTTGAACATCGGGCAGGGAACATGATGACCAGGGCATAGCCACACAGTCTCTACACCGTTCTCTACCCATTCACTAGACACCAGCAAGCGCAAAACACCCATTTTAAAATAAAAAAAATCGAAAATTCAAACCAAGACTCAACTCAAACACCGCAAACAAATTTCCAAATCCTGGAAAATATAAAATAAAAATGTTACAGAACTTTGGGTGTGATAACTTCTTCAGGTCACCACCTGAGGTTTGCAACAAAATGATTCCTATGATGTATTTATACCAACAATAATTATTATAGGATTATAGAAGGTATGTTTGGATGTTATTTAGGCTTTTATAGGATAAATAAAAATGGATTTTTATTGTGAATAAGAGATGAGAGTGGGTGGAATTTTATAAGTTACGTGAGTGGAATGTTTGTAATTTATAAAAATAAAAATGACATTTTTAACATGACAAATGTATCATAATTTAATTATTATAGATCCTAAAACATTATAGGATCTAAATATTTCTATAAAATATATTTCAT
The DNA here is from genome assembly GCA_963277665.1 of Viscum album. Classification (NCBI taxonomy): domain Eukaryota; kingdom Viridiplantae; phylum Streptophyta; class Magnoliopsida; order Santalales; family Viscaceae; genus Viscum; species Viscum album. Next base: position 1,829,132,863 of record OY728147.1, read on the forward strand.
ATATATTTTAACCCTTATCATGTTTATTTAACCCCTGTAAAACCATTATTACCTTAATCGTGATATTTTTTTTTATTTTTTTATTATTAATTATGTTTAGAAATTAATTTGAATTTATTAGATGAAATAAATTATTCTAATTGAAAATATGGTATCCTTTTTTTCCCAACTCAATTTACAAAATTGGTAAAATTTAATTTGAAATTAATCTTGTCGGCACAAAGGGAAAGTAGATTTTCAAAGAGAAATGGTTCAAAATTTAGAAAGTATTTATAAAATTATTCAATAAGTAAATTATTAAAAGCAACTCTATTGTATTAATAGATATATAGTTAATCTAACTTTTATTTTAAAACATTATTAAATATAATTTAACTTTATATATAATTAAAATGAAATTCAATTTTTCAATTCAAATTCAAAAAATTTCAATATTCATCAAAGAATAAATTTTTCATAAAATTAATAAAAAATAACCTCAAGATAATTTTAAAACAAATATTAAAAAAATTAAATATATTTTACCAATTAATGTTCAAATTATCTAAAAAAATATAAAATTTTGTGTAAAAAAGAAGAAAAACTACATCAAATAAAAATAGTTTTTAAACGTAAAATATGATATTTTATGTCGCACATTGAAAAATAATTATAAAATTGTTAAATGGTTGATTATATATATTGTATACATTTCATTATAATTATTCACATAAGTGGTTTTTTTAATTTGTTGCTGTAAAATATCATTATTTGTGTGAACATATTTTTTTAGGGAAATAATTCCATTGCATTCTAGTAGTTTTTATATAAATTTTAAATAAATTTATCACAAAATAATTCATTTTATATACATATGTAAATAATATATTTTCATAAATTATTTAAACCTATTTATACCGTCTTTTTTAATGGCTAGGTGATAACTGTCATATAATAATATGACACATTTTATTAAACTCATCGTTGTGTCTGATGTAAGAAAAAATATGTGTTACATGTACTAAAAAAATTCAAAAAGATTAAATTATTTTTTTAAAAAATATTTCACAAAATCACAAGGTGTAACATTCTCTTATTCTAATATTTTCATACATATATGATTATGCACGTTTCTTTCATTTAGGATAATTTATAATTTAGGTGTTGGAGAAGAATATACAACAGTTATGGATTTTTTAAGTAATATATAATGACATATATAAAAATATTTATATTATTATATTTTTTTATTTTGGTTATTTTTAAGTTGATACATTTTAATTGCATGTGGTATGATTTTTCCACCATCCTTATGATATCAGGACGAACATCTTCTAAATTTATTTATTTGTTAAGTATAATTTAACTTTTTATCCAAAATTATTTCATTCAATATTTTCATATAATATTAATTATATTTTATTTCCTATCTAGAAACATTGTAATTATCCATTTTTATTGTTTTTTGTTTTTTTTATGAAAGAATATGATTTTATTTTTTTTGTAATAAAGGTGTTAATAAATCCTATCATATTCATATCCTTTATCTACTAGTTTCCACTATATATTGGATTATATAGTTTTTTTACATGGAAGGAATGTATAATAAAAATAATAATTCTGTAAGTAGGGGATCACATGGGGACATGGTATTCACTCATGAAAAAATGGTATTAATTGTTTCTGGGATGTCTTAATAAAATAAATCTCATTAAATGTCATTGATATTTTTGTTTTTATACATAGGTGTGTATAATTTAAATAAATTCAAAGTACTTAGGGTTGACAATGTATATTTTATGTGACCCATTGTAAATTGTTACTATTTTTAGGCTATACTTGAGGTCAACTTTAGTTATAATGACCCAAACTGTTATAAATAAAATTCCCATTAAAATTTAATGACATATCATATTATGTAATATAGATGTAGAAAAAACATATACTCATTTGTTTTTTTATATTATATGGGATTTAAATGACCATTTTCATCTTTACCATTGATAATATAGTCATTGAATAGTCACAACATGATTGGTATAAATATAGGGTTTTAACAAATACAATTGACATAGACAATGTAATTGATGGCCTCAACTAGTAGGATAGTACCCTGTGAAGCCCATTTATCAGAGTTTCTCAGGGAGATAGTATCAATTGGATCTCTCATTGACCAATCCCATGTTGATATCCAACAACATAAGCATCGGTGAAACTGTTTATGGGAGAATTTCAAGCACATTGACTTCACGACATAAAGGACGTTTGCTGAAACGCCCCATGAAACTCCTATAATTACAAAACATGACCTTATGTACTTTTATAATTTATTAATGTGATATATATAATGACCCCAAAATATGATTATGAAAATTATTTTTTATACAATAAGGAATATATTTTCATAATATATTTTTTACTTTATAAATGATTTTAATTTTGTTAAAAATAACATTTTGGGAGACATTCAAATTAAATTAATGAAAGTATTTTGTTGAACTAATGTATTTTTTAAATGTATAATATTTTAATAAACATTATTACTATATAATGTGTATTCAATATAAAAGATCATTAAATTTTGATGAATTCAAATGTAATTATTAAATGGGTTCAAAAACTATTATTGTCAGAAACCCATCATTTCATAATAAATGTATATTTTATATGAAAAGTGAAAATTAAAATATTTATAATATTTTGTAGAAAATATTAATATTATTGTTTGAATTATAACCTAAAAATTATCTAATAGTGAATTTTTCAAAATTTTCTGAGACAGTTGAATTTTTGAGAAAAAAATTAAACATTATACAAATATACTTTGTGTAATATGTCATCATAATGGAACAAAAGTGATATAAAAAATACTATAAATGGTAACCATGAACAAATATATTTCATTAAAATAAAATAATGTGATTTTATTTTTATTTTATTTATTTTATAAATCCATTATGGCTCCTATCACACTTATAAAATATTTTAAGGTTTTTAAATAATTTTTTAAGAGTGTGAATCACCTGTACATAATCAATTGTAATAATTTTATTATATCCTACAGTTATACATATAAAATAATTAAAACCACTCCCACTTATAAAAACCCCTATTAAAAATCCATGGTATGCTTTGTAGCTTTTCTTAATTTATTATGTATAGTCCAAACCTAAATAATAAAGTAATCCTCCAATATTCCTATATAATCCCACACACGATCTAATTTATATTCACTAAAACTCATTAGAAAACATACATACTCTACCCTAAACTCTCTATATTCCTCTCAAGATTCCCCAAAACTCTCAATAAGCCACTCCTAAGAATTTAGAGTCACATGATCTAGTAAGGGATTTCACTACTCTAATTTCTATTTAATCACTTCTTTTATGTTATATCACTTAAGATCCATTTTATTATGTTGGGATATGTTATTCAATATTCCCATTAGTGTTAATTTAATTGAAAAGCTATTATATTCATATTTTACTCTCATTAATCTTCCCATGATACTTTATGCTCACCGATTACCCTTATAAACTATAGATTTCATTCTTTTCTGTATTAAAGTTTTTTATTAAATTATGCCTTATAACTCTCAATTTATAATTTTGGGGTTTTTTTCCATTTTCCTATTACATAATATTTTATTTCTATGTGATTAGAGACTCCTTTGTCTCTCATATATCCATTATTCTGAATCTTTTATGTGATGTTGTTATGGTGATAAAATTTTATCACAATTTTCTATTCCAAAATAATAATGTAGTGAATACCATACCCATTTCCAATAAAGGTTTTTCAACTTTATTCAAATATTTTAATGTCCCATGTTTTTTAACAGGGCTAAAATATAAAGGTTCTCTATTTTTTTTTGTTTATCAATGGGTTGTTTTTTTAAACTAAGCATTGATTTTTTATTTCAAGTGTTGTAACCGCTAAAGGTGTCTTTTTTAGACTTGCATAATTAACAGATAATTTTAGTGGGTGTCCTGATGAGTCTCGGGAACACCAGATCTGGAAAATTCCACTTAAATGAATCTACACAAGAAGTGCATCGTTGCATTCCATCCCATGTAGTTTACCTTGTTTAATAAATTATCTAATTTAACTAAATAAGATTATATGAGAGTTTGTGATTAATTAAAATAATGTATCAAAAATTATAATAATAATGATGTTAACATTATTATTATTATGGTTTTTTAATTAAATTAATGATAAAGAATTAATTAAATTATGGTTGAATAAAGTAATTTTCATTTGGGGTTTATCAAAGAACTGGTTTAATTAAATAAAGAGTTTCATAATTATTAAAGGGACCTTTATTCTTAAATACAGGAATATGAAAATAATAATAATGTTTATATTATAATAATGGTGTTGTAAATTATTTTGATTATTTTATATTTTAATAGAATGTAAAAGGAGTGTATTATTTATGAGAATTTAATGTGGCTTTTGAGATTCTCAAAGAAACGTTTAATAAAAAAGTGTTTCAGATTTAATGAAGAGTTGTTATTAAATAGTTGTGTTGCATTTATCAAAGGTTTAAAAAATAACAATATTGAGATTTTTTTTTGTTTTATGAATTTAATAATAACTATTATTCTGAAAATTAAATTATGGGTTATAGGTTGGGGTTTGATCATATTAATGATATTATAAAAAATTGGGGGTTTGGATTATAAATATATGAAATTTGGAAAAATAATAATGACGTTGTTATTATTTTTGTGGTTATTTAGTTAAATAAATGTTAAAAGAATTTAATTTTCAATATAGAGTTTCATATTTAATTAAAAAACGTTTACTAAAAGAATAATAAATGTGGAATAATTTTTAATTAAATTGGGAGTTTTTCACTTATTAGATAAGTGTTTAATGAGTATAATAATAATAATAATAAAATGAGTATTATTATATTAATTATAACATTCAATTAAATGGATTAATATAAAGGGATAAAAGAAAATAATAAGGGGATGCATGACCTAAGGGCGGCGAGACCCCCCTTGTTTCTCCTCCTCCATGCGCGACGCAGAAGCATCTCTGACCACCTCCTCTGCACGACCCTCCTCTTTGGGACCTCTAGAAATGAGAAAAACCAAGGTGACACTTTCGGATGTAGTTTGACACCCATGTTGAGCTCTTGTAGTGAGAAACCCCCCTCCAGGCAGTACCTTGAGGCACACCACCCCTTTCTCAGACTCCACTTTGCACATGACGATTCCTCTCAAACTCTTCACGAATCATGTCCACCCCATCACGATAAGTCCGTCTGTATATAACTCGTGATTCATATTTTCTATTTGAATCCCCTCTCTCACCTTGTTTTCTCGGTTGAACCCCTAAGGTTCTAGTTTAATCTGATATTTGTGTTCCTCTATTTTTAGGATATGTGAATGTTGACTTGGGATCCAATGGTCCATAATCTGGCATCTTTCACCAAGGGTGAGGTGGATGGTCTCAAGTTGTTTTTTCGTAGTAGGTTTGGGTAAGTTTCTAAACCCACTGTTTGGTATTGCACTGGTTATATTAAGGCCAATTAATTTTTTTATGTGTTCATATTATAAGGTTAGAGGTGTGTTGTTCATTACTACAATGATTCTGGTTACCGGTTAAATATATTGAATAATTTTTATCAATTTAGACAATGCACACACACACAACCACACATATGAAAGTGTTTGCACATGCGACTACGGACCAGTGGTTGATCAGTTGCATCCAAGTACATTAATGCGTTGCCGAATAAAAATGGTGCCACCCTGATGTAGGGTCTTAAATCCTTAATAGTTTATTTATGAATTATATATTCTTTAAATACATTGAGAATTTGAGTTTCTTTGATTATGATATGTCCATGCATGACACTTTTGTTGTTATTAAATGATGTTTCCGAGAAAAGCTTGGACTTGAAAATGTGTTGATTTTATGAATATTTTGCTAATTTAGTAAAACTGATATGATTAATTAGTTATATGATTTGGATGGGTAGAATGTGTGATAGGTTAATTAATTTTATAATTAATTATCAAGTCATGAATTGGAATAAAATTATGTATTTTACTGATTATTAAGAATATTGAATATTAAACGTGTTCGAAATATAAATAGGAAACTAGTAATAATTAATGGTTTGATTAACTATTACATGGTAAATGGAAACTGTTAATTAATTGACGATTGGTTTAATAAATAAGATTTAATTATTTAATTGTTGAATTAAATAATATTCATGCATTGAATTAAGATTGTGAATTGATGGTTTGTTACGACTATTTGATATGGGTACCTTTTGATGCGTGTTATTTTTCCATACGTTATGTTTCCTTGGATGGAGTTGTTTAAAAATATGATATGTTGTGTGGGATGGTTTCTAAATATCTCAACTTTGTTTAGCATGTTTTGAGAAGATTATAACATACATGTAAATTGTTAAAGTCCTCGACGAATTGCAAATTGAGTGGATAGGTTCAGACTTGTTAAAGAATTTAGAAATTTAAATATTCATTTAATTGTTTAGTTTTCTTGTGATGAATAATTAATTTTTTATTAATTATTTACTATTGATATGTTGAATGGTTAAATAATTATTGTCCTATTGATGGGAAATTTATGTTTTTAATTAGTTATTGACTTAATTAACTGATTGGATTAATGAATTTATGAATTAATTTATGGATGGTTTTGGGGTGTCAGACATGGTGTTTTAAACCAATGATAAATATATATATATATATGATTGATAAATAGGTTGTGAGACAAGGATGGAATCTTCAAGTACTCATGGGGTGTTATATATGGTGTTCTACAGCAATGAAAAAATATATTAATGATTGATAAATGGGTTGTGAGACAAGGAATGAAGCTCCAAATACTCACGAAGTACTAGACATGGCGTTATACACCCAGCTTGCATGTAAATATTCTTTGATGGGACAAGGACTAATGCTATAAATACCCATGGGTTGTGAGGCAAGGATTGATGCTCCAAATACTCACGAGGTCGCTAGAAATGATTTTCTACACCAATTAATTGATATTGGATTGTGGGTCAAAATGGTCTTTCATGAAATGAAATAATGGTTAATTAAAACTGTTGGGACATAATGATTTCTGAATTGAATATGGGAAATGTTTCACACTTATTAATGAATTTGGTAAATCACTGTTAGTGGATAGATCCAAGATTGAATCAAAAAATTTAGTGGACAGGCTCAGTTATAGTATATGAATGATTAAATTGAATATATTATGACATGTTATATGATCCAAATCACAAACTTTTATTTGTTCATTACTTTGATTACTTAGATTTTCTTTAGAGATATCAGTGGTGAGTGACTTACATGGGGGATGTCAGGATTAGTCTGAATCTCAAGATTTTTTTAATTTAATGAGGTTTCAATAATTGATAAAGGAAAATTATTGTGTAATGATTGTTGAGTATGCATGAAAAATGTATAATGCAGGTTTAAACACCACTGGAGGTCAAAGAAGTTACTTGAGTATAATGTTACTTTGTACTACTTACATTATTTATGCATGCTTTCATAGGGTTTAAATTATTTATTAAATGTTTGGATTTATGGTAGACACCGGTGGTCCCGACCTAATAAGATTTATATCTCACACCCTACTCAGGCCGTCATTGCACTGGGCACCTCAATTGATTGTATTTGGTTTTAGGTCTGTTCTGTTTGCATATACTTGGAAGATAGGATCAGAGGACCGAGCAGAAGCTTGGGATGCTCAAGGAGACCTCCATCGGGGATTTGAGTCATTGTTTGTTTATTTCTGTATTGGAATATAAAGCATGAATTATTTTTTCACTAATTTCCATTTTTGTAACATTAGCACTTCATGTAAGAATCTTCTGTATAATTGGATTAAGAAACTTTTATAAAATGAGTAATATTTTTGTTTATCTTCTTTATCATTTATTAGACCGATTCTATTATTTATTTCCATTGTCTATTATTGAAATCTGATATAAGAGTATAGTATGCCCACTGACTATCCATACACCCTCACTACTAGTTGAAAGCCTATAGCATATGAGGAGACATTTTTGAGGTCAGGTGGAGACCTGTCCGGCCACCGGTTTAGTGGAGAGTCGGGTCAGGACTTTACAATGTGGTATCACAGGGTTCATTTCCATTTGTCATTCTATTTTGGGTTGGTAGACATGAGACTATGAAAGTTTCGGCGTTTGGGTTAATAGCCGTACTTGGGACTAATCACCCCATGATGGAAAATGACCAAGTGGCCAGTGATGGAAATTGATGTTTGTAGTATTTGAGGTTACAGTTGATGTCATTTCACCTTGAGTGACTAGTGTATTTTCCACTGCATATTGATTTTGATAATTTCGAAGAAAAAATGCCTTCTCTTAATAGGCAAATTAAGTTTCATACATGAATCATCTTAGGCACATAGATATACACATTCCATGAATGTAACATTCTATGTAGTTTCATTATTAGGATTCCTACAAATTTGGATTCTGTTCCATGGGTGAAATGCCATGTTTTGATTTACTTTAGCATTCCTTTATAGATAGCATGTTTTGTTGATAGATTTAACATTATGGAGTGATTTTATTCCATTGTGCCTTAGTTATTAGCATGTTTTGTTGTTGTTTCATGCTTATGTGTTATAGCATGTTGTTGGGTTACAGCTTATTCTAACATGCTAGAGATGTTTGATACTTTAAAGTGATACTAAAGTTAAAATGATAAATGAATATAGATTGTGATAAATGTGAGCCAAATTCTAGCGATAAGGTGTATGGGATCCTTATCAATTGTTAGATGGCCACCCATGTGTTTGAACCTTACATAACCATAGTATGTTTGAAAATAGTTATAAATGTAAAACTCTTGAGATTTTATTGAAATGAATTGTTGTTGGGTTTCTCTCTAAAGAACTCATATTGAATAAATGTGATCCTCTATGGCCGCCTTTTTGGTTAATGGAATTTAGATTATAAATTGATTATTTATATTTGGATGACACAATATGTGAAATATTTAATGACGCTGTTTTTTATAGGATGTGTTTTCATATGGCGTGTTAATTGAAAACCATGTGTCTTGTTGTGAAAAAGTACTTGTGGGTTTTTTTTAAACTCATTCAAATATTTAATGGTTAAAATGAATTAATTAAAATGTATAAAAGGAAAAATTTCTTTTTGAACCTTGTGATTTTAGTTTTGTGTGATAGGGAGAGAGGGTCAAATATTATGTTTTATAAGGGGCTAACCAATGGTAGGTAGTACCGTTATAATGTTCTAGGCTGTTAATGTATGTTGTTTCTACTACTCGGGAAGACTTCTTGGGACTCAGCTATTATGGCACACTGATAGGTTTATGTTACGACTTTTATGAACAATGTTTGATGCGGTGATCGTGGTTCGAGGAACGTCACATGCATGGGATAATGTGTTCAAAAATAGTGCACTAGGGAGCAGATGATCTTTTCTTATGATGTCACGGACAATCCTAAGGAGGGTAATGTCGTATTTGTTTCGGTAAACGTGTTGGCATGAGATGTCGATCTTTTAGAACAGATTTTTCTGGTAGTAGTTCGACCGATCTTCATAATGACCTTGGTTTTCTCTTAGATAATTCTTCTGAATATGAAGATCATGTCCCTTATCTTGACCTCATCATGGAGACACTAACATGGCGTTGGTCTTAACTCATGCTAAATTTTAAATGTTGTTAGGATTGAAGAGTGTTTTTCATGTCGGATGTACGCGAGATGTGTGGTTTCTTTGGGCTACTTCATTATTCGTGTTGAGGCATGATTGTTTTTTTAAATATAGCCTTATAGTGTCTTAACTTAGAAATTTCACCTGAGGTCAGGTTATGACTTCTTTATACATGAAGATGGTTTTGGAATAGTTTTAAAAGGCACATATTCAGATAAAGGTTGAATGTGGGTTTTGGGTCCGCAACATCTTTCAATGGAAGCATGTGTAACCTATTCTATTGATTGATCAAGATTCAACCATTTTTGATGATAGTGTCCCTCTAATAGCCTCACAGATAAGCTTTGTTTCTATGATTATGCTATAATGTGAGCTTTGGCTTTGGTTTTAAAGGCTTTATCATTAGGATTGTGAAGGGTTAAAGGTGTGTTTGATGTTGGGAATGTAACACGTCAGTTCTAACAAGATTAAATGACCTAGATATGTCGGTTGTTTTAGTAGTGGTTCTTGATGGATTCTTAGGGAAGATAAGTTTTTAAGTTGGGTAGATTGTAAAGTCCCATGTTTTTGAAATAGGGTAAAATATGAATGTTCAAAAAAAAATTGGTTTATCAATGGGATGTTTTTTTAAACCGATCTACGAATTTCTATTCTGAGTGTTGTAACACCTAATGGTTTCAATTTTGGACTTAGGTAATTACCTGATAATTTTAGTTGGTTTCCTAATGAGTCTCGGGAGAACCATATTTGGAGAATTCTACTCAAATGGATCTACACGGACATCGCATAGATGTTGTCCAAACCAAGTAGTTTATCTTGTTAAATAAATTATTAAATTTAATTAAATAAGTTTATTTGAGAGTTTATGAATAATTAAAAGACTGTTTTAATAATAATAATGAAGTTATTGCTGTTATTATATTTTTGGTTTAATTAAAGGAATGATTAATAACTAATTATATGATGGTTGAAGAAATTAATGTGGGCTTAGGGTTCATTAAATATCTATATTAATTAAATAAAGAGTTTCAGAATTATTAAAGGACCATTTATTATTTAATGGATGAATGTTCTAATAATAATAATGTTATTATTTTTATTATGGTGTCATAAATTATTTTGATTCTTTGAGATTTTAATTACCTGTTAAATGATTGTATCGTTTATGCAAATTTAATGTGGCTTTTGAGATTCTCAAATAAACTTTTAATAGAATGATTAGTTTCAAATTTAATGAAGCGTTGTTATTTAATACTAGTGTTGGGTTTATCAAAGGTTTCAAAAGTAATAATAATGAGATTATTATTATTTTACTTGTATGAATGTAATAATTTTTGTTATTATGGAAATTAAATTAGGGGTTATGGGTTGGAGTTTTTATTATATTAATGATATTGTAATAAATCGGGGGTTCAGGTTTTAAATAAATGAAATATGGAATAATACTAATGATGTTATTATTATTTTTGTGGTTATTTAGTTAAATAAATGTTAAGATAGTTTAATGATCAATTTGGAATTTCTTATTTATTTACGAAACGTTTATTAAGATAATAATAAATGAAGAATCTTTTTTAATTAAATAGGGATTTTTTGACATATTAGATAAGTGTTTAATGTGTATAAAAATAATAATAAAATTAGTATTATTATTTTAATTTTTAATTTCAAATAATTGGATTAATACAAGGGAAAATGAAAATAAAATGGGGAGGCACGACCTACAGGTGGCATGACCCACCATGTTTCTCCTCCTCTATGTGTGACGAAGAAGAATCTTTGACCTCCTCCTCCACACGGACCACCACCATGGGACCTCTAGAAGTGAGAAACCCCCAGGAAAACCTCATTGTAGTAGCGTGACACCCAGGTGGAGCTCCTGCAATGCACGACCCCCATGGTGTGACCCCCATCGGGGTAGTACTTAGAGGCGAACCACACCCTCTCCTGGACTCCACTTTTCACATGATAATTCCTCTCAGACTCTTCATGAATCTGGTCCACCTCGTCAAGGTGATTTTTTCTATGCACAACTCGTGATTCACATAGGCTATTTGACTCATCTCTATTACCTAGTTTTCTCAGCCGAAACCCTAACGTACTGGTTTAATTTTACCTTTTCATTCCCCTATTTTTTGGATATGTGAATGTTTACTCAGGAACCATTGGTCCATAATTCAGCATTCACCACCAAGGGTGAGGTTTATGGTCTTGAATTATTTTGTTGCCATTGGTTCAGGTATGTTTCTAAACTCGTTGTTTGGTTTTTCACCAATTATATTAAGGCTTGTTAATTTTTATGAGTTCTCGGTACCATGTTAGTGGTGTTTTTTTCATTAATACTTTGTTTAATGTTACCTATTTAATATATTTAATTATTGGGGATCAATGTAGATATATATATATATATATATATATATATATCTCTGTGTGTGTGTGTGTGTTTGTGTGTGTGTGTGTGAATGTGTGTGCGCATATGACTGTAGACCGGTTATGCAATGGTTTCCACTATGTACATTAAAGAGTTGTAGAATAAAAATGGGGTCACCATAGTGAAGGGTCCCAAATCCTTAACACTTTTTTTAGAATTTTATATTCTCATAATAAATTGATAATGTGAGTTTCCTTGAATATTATATGTCGATGCATGGAAATTTTTATGTTATTAAATGATGTCGCCGAGATAAAATGAAGACTTTAACATGTGTTGATTTCAAGCATGTTTTCATAATTTGGTTGAATTGATATAAGTAAACAGTTAAATGATATGGATGGGAAGAATGGGTAATAGGGTAATTAATTTTATAATTAATTATCAGTTTTTTAGTTGGAATAAAATTTTGGATTTTACAAATTATTGAGAATATTAAATATTTGATGTGTTCATAATATAAATTGGAAACTTGTTATAATTAATGGATGGATTATTTATATCATGTTAAATGTTAAATGGTTAATTAATTGATGATTTGATAAAAATATAAGATATAATTAATTAATTTTTGAATTAATTTATTTTCATGCATTAAATTAAGATTGTGAATTTATTATATGTTACTACTGTTGGCCAGGGGTACCTTTTGATGCGTCTCATTTTTCAATGCCTTTAGTTGTCTTGGTTGGATTAGTTTAAAAATATGATATGATTTGTGAGATGGTTGCTAAATATCTAGGATTTGTTGAGCATGTTTTGAGATGATTATAACATGTATGTAAATTGTTAAATTCTTGGACAAATCATTGCTTGAGTGGATAAGTTCAGACTTATTAAAAAATTTGGATAATTTAATATTGAGTTAATTATTTAGTTGCCTTCCTATGAAAAATTAATTATTAATGAATTATTTACTATTGAGATATAGAATTGTTAAATAATTGTTGACTTATTAACGGGAGATTTTTGTTGATAATTATTTGTTGAATTAATTAACAGATTGGATTAATTAATTTATGAATTAATTAATGGATGGTTTTGGGGTGTTAGTCATGGTGTTCTACACCAATGATAAATATATATGTATGATTTATAAACATATTGTTAGATAAGGATTTAAGCTCCAAATACTCATGAGATTCTAGACATGGTGTTCTACACCAATGATAAATATATATGTATGATTGATAAATGGATTGTGAGATAAAGAGTGAAGCTACAAATACTCACGGGGGGTTAGACATGGCGTTATACACCCAACTTTCATGAAAATATTATTTTATGGAACATAGACTTATGCTCCAAATACCCATGGGTTGTTAGACAGGGAATGACGCTCCAAATACTCACAAGGGTTCTAGACATGATATTCTACACCCATCAATTGACATTGGTTTGTGGGTCCAATTGGTCATTCATGAAATGGATTAATGGTTAATGAAAATTTTTGTGAAATAATGACATGTGAAGTGAATATGAGAAAGGGTTATGACTTATTAATGAATTGGGTGAATCGCTATTAGTGGATAGACCTAGGAGAGAATCACTATTTTTAGGGGATGGGCTCGGTTATCATATATAAAAGATTAAATTGAATATCTTATGAAATGTTAACCAAGCCAGATCTCCAAATTGTATTCAATCTTTACCCTGATTACTTTGATGGTCTTTAGAGACATCTGTGGTGAGTTACTTATATGGGGGATGTCGAGCTTACGATGAATCTCGAGGATTTCATAATATAATAATGTTTGAATAATTGAATAATGAAAAGGATTATGTAATGATTGTGGAGTATGCATGAAAAATGTATAATGCTGGTTCAGACACCATCTGAGGGATAAAGCAGGTTCTTGTGTATAATGTTACTTTTTATTACTTATTTTACTTATGCATTCTTTCTCATGGTTTAAATTATTTTTTAATGTCTGTATTTAAGGTAGAAACTGGCGGTCCCTTCCTTCTAAGAGTGATATCTCCCACCCTACTCGGGCTGCCATTGTACTGGGTACCCGAGCCGATTCTATTTGGTTGCATGTTTATGCTATTTGCATATATTAAAAAGATAAGAGCAGAGAACCGAGCGGAAGTTTGGGATGCTCGAGGAGACTACACTAGCGGCTTTGAGTCATTTTTTATTTATTTCTATGATGGAATATAAATCATTTATTTTTGTTCACTAATTTCCATTTTTGTAGCATTATCAAGTCATATATGCATCTTCTGTATAATCAGCATTGGCCACATTTATAAAATTAGTACTATTTGTCATTCTCTAATTTATCATTTATATTATCGCTTTCACTATTTATTGTCATTTTCTATTATTAAACACTGATATGAGGGTATAGTCTCCCCACTGACTGTCTATAGACCGTCACTGCTAGTCGACAGCCTCGGGAGTACAGGGAGATGAGCTTGAGGTCATGTGGTGACCGGTCTGGTCACCGGTTTAGTATAGAGTTGGGTCAGGACATTACAAATATACATTTTATTGGGTTCTTACATGTATTCATTCCACACTCCTTGACTGTATAATAGATTTTGATGGTGAATTAATCCATGTTATATGATCTATGCAGAACTATAAGGCATAGTAATGAAATGAATATGATGGATGAACCTAGAATTATATAGCGCTCTAGTGAATTGGGTAATTTTTAGTATCATGAGATATCATGTTGGGATAGGGAGTGAACCTTATTCCTTAATTGGAATTTTTCCACCATGATGTCTTGGTAATACTTCCTTAATCAATGCTTATGAGGTGGTGTTTTATTTTTTAGTACATATCACATATAATGATTATTATGCGATATCATGCCTTATTATTCATGTTTTTTTATGCCCCATCAATATTAAAATTGTCTAACATGTATTAATTTCTTAATTTTATGATATTTTTATTCCAATAGAAGGCTTTATATCTTACCCCATCCTTATGTTTTTACCCATGTTATCCCATGCAGTTTTGAAATCCATGGAATTTTAGAAGCACGTTAAGGACATTTAAAATAATTTTGATGTATCTCATGTTCCAGATTATATGATATTTACCTAATTTATAAAGATACTATAATTCATGATATTCTGGGTTGCAATCTGTGTACTTTAATGTAAGAAATCGTTTATCAATGTGTAATAAAGAACATGGTAGTTATAATTGGTACCAGATAAAAAGTTGTATTATTTTTTGGATTAGAAATAAAAAAAACTCTAGAGAAAGCCTTAGGTATAAGAATATGTATAAAAAACATCCGTAAATTTGGGGAAGTTATATTCAGTGGTCTATAGAAAAAATAAATCACTTTCAGGATACTATAAGTGGCGGCGGTTCTGGCACATATGTACCTAGGGGTAACAACTCCGACATGGTGTACCATGCATAGCTCCGTGTAACCTGGTACATGACAATGGGCCTTACTGCACACCTGGTTTGACACTCCGAGTGTATATGTTCTGGTAAATTAAAAATATCATTATGGACCATTATTAAAGGAAAAAAATACCCATAAGAGTATATGTTATGGAAAAAATCAGGGATAACATACATTGAATCATATAAATTCCTAAGTTAATAAATAAATATAATTTATAATTTATCCCTTTAATGTCATTGGATTCATGTTAATGTGTTTAATTGTATAAAATAACAATCCATTATTTTCCTTCTATTCTGTCAAATGGTTGGAAATCGGAGGAAGCGGGTAAAGAATCAATGTGATTGGAAATGTGATAACTTCCCCAATGAGAATCCCAACCCGATGGGATTTTTAGTCAAAAAAGTATGATAATACTCTCATTGATGGATCATATTTTTAATAGAAAATTGATACAGAATAGCCCCCAAATCCCATTAAGAGTAAATAGGCTATTATTGAATCCTTTTGTGATAATGACATCAAACATTCAATGGATCATCTAACCCCTTAATTGAAAAACAATAGATCAACTCAATCGAGAAGATATTCTCCATCCTTCAATGTTCTATGTAAGAGAAGGTTCTAAAGTCTGTTTATCCAATTGATGGAGAAGATGATCATTAGTGGGAACTAATTTGGAGTATGAATCCTAATTAATTTTTTTAAGTGGTGGAGTGTACGTATTTCCTAATTTTTTTTTGATAAATATTTTCCATCAACATTACGTATTATAATGGAAAGGCATTTCTTTTCCAGAAGAATATACTAAAAATATATTAAGGAATACAAGGAAAACATCACAGGAATTTCACCATACACTTGGAGCTTTGTGGTTACCTTTGAATTCATGGTTCACCACTTATTTTGTGTGCTAAAACCTATTCTATGAAAATACATGGTGATCCATGTCTTCGATAGAAATGAGGAAATTTTATAATGTTCCCTCAAAGTAGAAATAGATATCAGTGAATCCCAAGGGTATCTTGTCGATAAGAAGTGGTAAGTGGATTTTAATTTTGGAAATTTGATAGATAAATCTAATTTTTCCAATAAATTTCAACAAACCCTTGTCAAATGGTTTTAAAAAATCTTACTAAAAATTTTCTAAGGGGGTAAATTAAATTTTTTAGGTGTAGGATGGAAGGAAAATTAGCTAATGATTGTCAATAGAAGATATCCGATAATGCGGTAGAGAAAAGGAATTCTATGATCAAACCTCATCACATTTTTTATTTCTACAATAGAATGGAATAAGGGATATTTGAAAACAAATTCACTAATAGAAGGGTTTTTAGATACAACCAACAACCTCCAAGATTTAAAGGTAGAGCTTTTTCTATCACAACTACTAATGTGGATCCCAACAAAGAAGTTGTGATTTTAATACTAGTTATTCCTTCGAGGATAGATAACATATTTTGTTATTCTGTTTCTACACATTACTTCATATCATGAATTTTTTTTTGAACTATTCAAACACCACCACAGAGAATAGAAGTATAGATATTAGTGGAGACGGAAAATAGGCATATTATTCCATCACAATTATATAACTCTTCCCCTATCCAAATTTATTGTTGAACATTCTAGTGAACTTTTTTGTACTCCCTTTAGTGTAATTTGATGAAATTATTGGCATGGATTAGATTTTATTATATAGATCCAACCTAAATTTATATGAGAAGGAAATAACTATTCATATTGTGAATTGACCCTTGATTCTTTTGAAATGAAAGGAGGGGAAGGAATCTTCATTAGCACCAACAATTCAAGAATGGAAATTACTTCCCTATAATAATGAATATCTATATAAAATGATTTATTCTAATGAAAGGATCATCCAATAAGAGATTCTCATTGTGAGGAAATATGAAGATGTGTTTCCCAATAAATTTCATGGTTTCCTCCCAACTGAGAGGTTGAATTTTCAATCAATCATATACCGGGGGCATTGCCATTATTAAGAATTTATAAAGAATGGATGTCATTAAAAATATGGATATAAATAAACAACTACAAGATAATATGGCTAAAAGGTTCATACATCCAAGAGAATCACTATTTGGTGATCTAGTCTTCTTCATCCATGATAAGGATGGATTAATGTGCCTATGTATTAATTATCGTGACCTCAAAATGATCACGATAAAGAAAAAGTATCATCTTCCATATATTTAGGAATTTTTTGATAAGATTTATGGAGAACAATACATATCCAAGGCTGATCTATGGTTAGGATATTATCATGTAAGGGTGAATAAGGAAGATATCCCCAATACAACTTCTCATTCAAGGTACGAGCACTAGGATTTCATTGAGATTCATTTCAGGCTCACTAATGCTCCAGAAATCATAATTCATGGGGTGAATAGAGTATTTGGGGATTACCTCTACCAATTTATGATAGCCTTTACATATGATATTCTAATATACTCTAAAACAAAAGAGGGAATTGAGGATAATTTGAGAACTCTACTAAAGAACTTGTGAAAAGAGAAGCTTTAGGATAAATATAGCAAATGTGAGATCTTGTTGAAGGAAGTCTCATTTTGGGATATATGATCAAAATAGATTTTATATATATGGATCCTTTAAATATAGATGAAATTAAATATTGGATGAGGACATCATATACGGTATATATCCATAGATTCCTTGTATTATCTTTCTATTATTGGCGATTTGTGGGAAATTTACCATGATTTTCAAACCCTTTAAACAATATAACTTGAAAGGGAGTCAAGATTGCTTTGAATAATCAGTGTGAAGAGAGCTTAAATAAATAAAAATTAGGTTTATCATTGACCCAATACTCACACTACCTAAAAGTGGGTAACTTTTCATATTATTTAAAAATTATTTAAATAAGGCCTTGGGTTATGTGTTAATACATAACATAAAATTTATAGCCTATGCATAAATTTTGTTAAAAGTTCATGAAAAAAACTACCCAATAGATGATTTTGAGTTGGATGTAGTGATCTTCACTTTGAAAATATGGAGACATTATCTCTTTGGGAGAAGTGTAAAATATATATATGGATCAAAAAATTACCATGTGTATATTCACATTGAAAGAGTTGAATATGAACCAATGAAGGTGGTTAGAGGTGATCAAGGATGACGATTTCTCAATTCACTACCAAACTTATAAAATGAATATAATGGAAGATTCTATTAGTAAAAAGGATCCAGAAATTCAATCATTGGTGATAATAGAGAAGTATATGATCTTTTTATATTTTGAATTTAGTGATATGGTAATCATAAAAGAAGGAACATCATCAATACTTTATCAAATGATTTCTCTACCATACCATCTAGAGATGTTAAAGGATTCTAAAAAAGATGATGTGGGAATATAGAAAAAAGTGGAAAATATAAAAAAAGATAAATCTTGAGAGTTCAATGTTATTGAAGAAGTATTTTTCTGAATTGGTTCATGACTATGTGTACCATCAAATCCTGATTTAGGGAAGGAACTTTTGGATGATACATATTGTTTGAATTTCTCAATTAACCCAATAAGCACAAATATGTATCAGGATCTCCAAGGGAAATATTTTTTATAAAATATGTAGAAGTAGATTTTTTATTATACATAAAAGTTAAAGGTACATCCACAATTGAATGATGAAAATATGAAGTCAAAGGGGATGATGCAACCATTTCCCAAAACAATAGGGAAATGGGAAAACATAACCATAGACTTTGTCACTAGACTTCTGAAACATCAAAGGGAAACAATTTTATATGGTTTGTTTTGGATCATTCTAAAAAGGAAAATAAATTTATAATAATTTGAGAGATCATAAATCTGAAAAATATTTCTATAATATACATCAATGAAGTGGTATGGCTATATGGAGTACCACTATCGATTTTATTAAATCAAGATTAGTGATTCGCCACTATGTTCCCTGAAAATTATTTTACATGCTCTTAAAAATTAGCTAAACTCCATCACAGCTTATCAATATCAAACTGATGGTCAATATGATTGGACTACCTAGAAACTTGAGTACATATCAAGAGCATTCTCAATTGACTTAAAAGGACTGTGGGACCAACATCTTTATAGGTTTGTAAACAAAATCCACATTTTTAAATTTAAAATCCCCCTTAAAATATAAACTTTTTTCCTAAAAAGTGTTTCATAAATATCAAATCCATACTTACATATTAATAATGTCTTAAAATTCATGACATTTTTTAAAAATGGTAATTTCATTATTCCCCTAACAACTATATTTTCATAAAAAAGATTAAGAATATATGATAAGAAAATATTATTAAAATAAATCAAAAATATGAATTAAATTTGGTAAAGTTTTAATTTTAAAATTTTAATATCAAATTTTGACAAGAAATATAATGAAAAATAATTCATATTATTATAACATTTTATAATCTTATGAATTGTTATTCTAATTTCAATGAAAATACTAATTTGATTGGTCTTAATATATTATTCATGTAAATAATATATATTAATTAAAACATATTTATCTTATTTAAATATAACTCAAAAAATTAAATTTTATAAAAAAAATGCATTTTAAAAAATAATATGAATTTATCATTATTATTTTCCTAGTAATAACTTTTAAATAGATATTTGTATGTTTTTTTAATATTATAAATAAAATAAAATAAAATCATTCATGAGTGATGAGTACTTAAAAATAAAATAAAAAATTTATTTCTTTGAAAATAATATAACTTTCATATTAAACAATTAATATCAAATATCATTAAAATTTATTATTTATACTCTAAAATTTTAATTTTACTTATACACTAATTTTAATATGTTTCTTTAAATTTTTATTGTATACCATTTTATAATAATATTATAAATAATAATAAAAACATGTATATATATATATATATATATTTTATTCTTTTAATTTCCTTATTTATTATTTACAATTAAAAGAAATTTATGACAAAATATATACAAATTTAGTATACCAATTGGATACAAGTATATCCAAAGAACATATTTTTAATGGCCAAATTTCATTCCGATATATAAATTTACTATATTAATTTACCCTATTCAGTCTTCTTAAGTCACATTTATCATTTTGTTTGTTTCCATTTTATATCTCTCAATAAGATTTCTCATTTAATAGTATTATTTTTCATTACGGGTTTTAGTTGTTCATGGATGATCCCCAATAGGGAATATTATTATGGATGTCTCCTAGTGTTTAATATTTTCATATTTTATATTTATTTTCCACTTTTAATTTAAGAACTTTTAATGTATTCACAAGCCTATTGTGATTATTAATAAATGGTGTAGAATACGTCGTTCCATGGTATTTTATTTTAATGTTATACTATGGATGAATAATGTTTTATTAATTTAATTATTATTTTTTATAACTTATTTAATAATTCATTTCAATTCATTTGGAAATATAGACAACAAAATTTTTCAAATTTAAGCATACAGTTTTTGGTGGGAATGTGCTACCTAAAAACCCCAGGTGTTACATTCCCCCTCATCCTAAATTAAAATATCCTCATAATTTTATTTATAAATTAATATTTTAAATGCCTAAGGGTATATAAAATATAATCATGCATCGAGAAATATATTATAAATAGATAAAAATCATTCCATTTTATAGAATTCTATATTTTCATATATTAATTATTTCAAATAATTGTTTTGTATATTTATTTATAGCTAAGTCTTTGTACTTTTTTATAAATACCTTTCATTTTATCATTTTTATTTTCCCTATTCCAACCAAATACTAAAGCTGTATGGTTAAGAAAATATCAAATAATATTATAGTAAATGATCATATAAATATGAAATATTTATCCAAATATGTCTTATCCAATGACAGTTTTATTTTCACCTATGATACTTTACATTCGACTATGTCATTCTTAGATCAACCTATATTGAATTGGTTTTTCCATTGTAATTTTTTATTAGTTTCTCCAACATATACATATTATAATTGTTTATAATGGTTTTTAATTTAAATTTTAATTAACCAAGGAATAACCCATGGGATTGTCCATATTGGTGTGTAGTATTTTTTCCACTATTATTTCACAAGAGTGAATATTTATTTGATTCTAAACAATCATTTTTAGGGTTATTACACTCATGTGAATATATGCCAGAACTACATCAACATTTTAGTATCCAAGAAAGAATGTAATATCTATTATAACCATGCCATCTTTACTTTACAAACAACTTTATAATGTTATTGTACACTTATATTTATCTCCTAGACTTGCTCCTAGGGGTTTTCCAATATTTTCTTATCCTAAAACCTAAAATATTCAATATTACCTCAACTAACCTAAAGGGGTTTTCTATACCTTTTAAATAATGAACAACCTTAACTTATCTCCCCTTGATAACATTTACACTCTCAACCTATAACATCATAATATTATAACTAATATAAACCCCACACTGATACCAAAAATTGTAGACCATGATCATGACCATCTCAGAATAAAATTACTTAAAAGAATAACTAATTATAATACACTCCCATGATCTCTTTTGTTTTTATTTTTAGAAAATTTAGATCACAAGTTATCTTACAAAACCCACGTTTTTTAATTATGGTTATTTCTTCTACTGTATAAGTAATTTTTTATTTTATAACATTTCTCTAATATCTCCCACAATTTACCCAAATAAGATATTATTCCTAAAAAAATATAATTATTACATGTATTCATGACATGTGGAAATGAAATATGAGAAAGGTGTGAAGATAGATGCTCGGTAAGGATAAACATAATTGATAAAAATCAAATAACATATGTGTTAATAAGATGAGGATATGTATATAATGAGTATAAATAATAATATTACACCCCAAATAACATAGATCATAAAACATATCATAATTCATGGTAAAACTTAATTTCTTATCAAAGAATTTATACATATCAATGAGTAACAACAATAATAACTTGGGATGGATGCATAAAACCATAATCTCAAATCCTGGGAGAAGAGAAGTGAATAATATATTATAATAAAGGGATAAAAATTGTGTATAAAATTACCTAAAATAAAAGAATAATATAATTGTGAATCAATAATAATCTTAGAATACACTAGTAGAAAACTCATTATGCCCATGCCTTTGGAGGTAAACCAATCAGGTCCACCCATTAAAATATGAGAAATTTCATTTTGTTTATGTATTTTTGATAAACTTTTTATGTCCACACTATAAAATTTTATAAGATATAAAACATAAAAAATGTACTGGAGTGTGACATCGGACCCCACACATCATCATCCATATATGTGTGTGCTAGGTAAAATAATCCATAATTATATCCTAAAGAACCCATGGAAATAATATGGGTTTAATATAACTTTAAAATGGAATCATATGAGGAAATAATTCATAGTTATATCATTAACATTGATAAACCCATGAAATATAAATGGGTATTCAAAGATAATGTTCTAGGAAGACACAATTTGATGAAGTATATAGTATTTACACAATATATGAAAGGGTGTGTAGTTTATTTAATAATTTCATAAATCAATCGATGTGTGAAATAAAGGTTTTTTAACTGGTTGATGGGGAATCATTATTTAATGAATAGAACAATGAGAAACCCTTGTAAGAAATGGGGAAATATGGAAACTATTACAAGTCCATATTTCTCATATGTTAAAATTCTTGAAAAAATGACCAAAAGGCCTTTACAATTCCTTGATGACACAACATTAGGTGCATGCATTGAACACCCATCACACCTTATGGAATACCTGAATACCCAAAATTAAGAACATGTAATTTAAGAAAAAATTATATACATTCATCGTTTATCTTTATTTTAGACAAATGTTTTGTCAGATCCCTCCTCTAAAAAATGGTTATTTAATAATTCAACCAGAGACAAAAATATGGATGGTAAACATTTTAAAAATAAATTATAAATCATGAAATATGTCAATATATCTAGACATATGTCACTAATTTATGAATGTATAACAAATTCCCAAAGCAACCAATATTTATGGACCTAGAAAATAGAGGTTCTAGGATAAAAATATAAGATGAGTTTTGATTCACTTGCCAGAAACACTATAAGAAAAATTTGAGTCTAGGAAAAATAAATAATTTGTGTTAAATGTGATCACTAATTTATAGGAAAATAAAATGAAATTTCTTTTAGAATTAATAAAAACTACTTAGATGTATTATCTTTCAAAAATTATATTGATTTGAAAGTAAAATTGGAAATAAAGCCTAAACAATTTGATAAAAATATTAATCAGAACCCTTTTAAAGAGAGTGCATGAAAGTGAACATAAAATAACATGACTAAAATATAATTCATGATATATAATCAAAAATGGGTTGTGTATACACCATATGATGAAACCCAGTGCACAAAATTATACATGGCTTAGGGATTTGAAAATGAGACAAAGAAATAAGTACCTTAATTCCAAACTTCCACTAAAGTGATTAAATAGACTGTATTATTAAAATATAATCTTAATAACATATTTCATAAACAAATTTATACCTAAATTTTTTAATAATATTCATTTTCAATTATTCTATACATTTATATTATTTTCTACTATTCTATTTTCAATATCGGTTGTCAATAATCTTCATCTTTTTATACTAGTTTCATAATAGTTGTGTTGTTATTAATTAATCTCCAAAAGTTAATTATTTATATATCATTAAATTTATAAAAATTTAGTCTTTATAATTACATACTATATTATAATTTTATTATATGTACGTTATTTTAAGATCCTAAAAGTTGAAATCATTGATGAACATTTTTTGATGTTTTTTAAGGGACGAATGTTGGAATTTTCGGTAATGAGTTTAATATTTACGTTTAAATTAAAAAATATTTACTTATTTATATAATATATTTTCATAAATTTATTTTTCATATTCATCCATGACATTATTTTATTGAATTATTCAAGGTGTGGGCCTTACTGACCCAAATATGTACATGCTATAATTAATGGATGAGTATTGTTATGAGAGTAGTTAATTTTGGAATAATAACATTATATCATAAGAATTATAAAATTAATAATATGTGTTTATGTTATTTAGTCATATACGAGGACACTTTAATAAATTATAAAGAAACTATATTAAAACTAATATACCTTATTTTGTGGAGGCATTAGTCTGCACATACACATAGTTAACATATTCATTTATAAATAGAATGAGAGAAAATGAAGAAGGATTATAATTTCTCTCTTAAAAATATAAATTATATAATATATGTTATATTTAATCATTTGTTACATTATTATAACCAGATAATATAGCTGTTTTTGAAAAATAGAAGACATCGCTTCATGGAGGCAGTAGTCTGCACACACACACAACTGAAATTTTCATTCTTATTACTGAAAAATAGATAAGGTGATTAATGATTGTTAAATTTTAATAATAAAATTAATGATGAAAACAATATAGATGTAATTATATAGTAATGAGAAATTTATATTTCAATATGTAATCTTGAAATGAAAAGAAATAGGGGAATATTAGTACTCTTGTTGAGAACTCGAGTTTTCTCTTGGATAACACATTAAAAATTAAGACCTTCAGACAAAATCTTGTGTCCAAAATCATAATGAAATAAAATATTATTATAGGGGATGTAAATAGGGTATATTTTGAAGAAGTAATCAATATTTATGGGTGGTCTTTAAGGGGTGGGTAGATTAATGTTTTATAACTGATGAGAATGGAATTTTTTTAATTAGCTCTTCTTAATAAAAATATAGAAAATGTCTCACATGCCAAAAATACTCCAAAATGTTAAACAATGGATTAGATATAATTTATATACAATCAAAATATAGACCTAGAAATTTATAACATGAATAAAAAATGATATTTCTTTTAACACATTCTTTATCCATTTCTACATGTTCGGGTTTTATTGCGGTAAATTTTTATTACGTTAGAATTTCATTTTTTTACACAAAAATAAAATGGACTTTATTACATAATAAGTAACCTATAATTCCAAATATTATTTCTATTTTGATAAATTTTCATTATGAATGTGATAACATTTAATTCTAAAATAATAAATTTATAATGTATTGAAAACAATTTTAGAAGATAGTGTAACATAAGTTCTTAAATATTTGACATAGGTTTGTAAACTATGATTAAGATTTTTTAAATTTTAAATTTGTCTTAGAAAAATAGTTTTTTCTAGAAAAGGGTTTCAAAAATTTCTAATTCATACTAATATACTAATAATTTTATAAAAATAGTATTTTTAAATTTTCACCTAAAAATCAATCCTTTCATAAAAATAACAATAATTTATCCAATTTTGATATTATTATTAAAAATAAAAACAAGAATTTAAATTATGTAAAATTTAAATTATCAAATATGATAATATAACTATTAAAAATAAATATAACGAAAATTATTTTCATAGGAAAATAAAATTTTAAATTTTTAACTATTTTTATTCTTATTTAAAATTAAATTATAATTAAATTGGTGTTAAAATATTATTCACATAATATTTATATATATATATATATATTATTTATGATATATTTATTTTCTTTTTACAAATCTACAAATATATAATTTAAAAAAATATGTATTCATGAATAAAATGAATTCATCGTTATTACATTTGTACTAATAACTATTGGATGGGTGTTAGTTTTCTTTTTAAATTTAAGAAATAAATTTCATTAAAATAATTCTTGATTGAATAGTAGGTAAATATTAAAAATATCAAAAATAGTTTTTTTAAGAATAATTTTAATTTTATATTAAATAATATTCCAATAATATCATTAAATATAATTATTTGTAGTTTAGAATTTTAATTTTACTTATTAACTGTTTTAATATTTTCTATTAAATTTTTTAAATACATCATCTCATAATTAAAATGTTATTATTAATAATATCTAAGATATATATATATATATCAATATTATTATTTTTATTTGACTATTTATTAATCATGAATTATATTACATTTACTACTAACAATACAAAACATTAGTATACCTATTGGATATATGTGTATCGAAAGACCATATTTCAAATGATAGTATTTACAACTTCTAGATTTAATTCATATATATATATATGTAGTAAATTCATTCACCACATTCACACATATTAAATAACATTTCATATTTTTGTAGTTTTAATTTATTATCCCACAACATTTTCTCTCCTTTTACGATGTTCTTTCATATAATTGGTTTTCTTTGGCTATTAGTGATCTTAAAGGGTTAATAAGGTCTCATATATCTCCAACTGTTAATGATTGTATTGTTTCTTATTTATTTTCCCATTTTAATTTATCATATTTTAATGGATTTAATAATACTTGTGTTGTAATAGTCTAAATTTAATAGTACTTAGTTTCTTATGTTTTTGTTTTAATGTTTTACTATTAATGGATAATTTATTGTTAGTTTAATTCTTATCTTGTATTAAACTTTAATTAATCAATTTCAATTATAATTAAAAATAAAAATAAATTATAGATATAAATATATGGTTTTTGGGAATAACATGCTTCGAAAAAACATAGGAGATTAAATTTGATATATTTTATGATTCTAGAATATTATAGAATAGTACAACATTTTTCTTAGACAATTTAACTCCTACTTGATAGATTTAGGTGGTCCCTAGATTTCTCCCTCATTTTATAAAGTATTCATTTTTCATATGACATATTATCTTGGGAAAATAGTTATATATATCTTCTGTGGTAGCCTAGGGGGGGCTTGGAAATAGAAGTCCTCAAATCTATGTGAATGATAATGTTTTAAAGTGAATTATAAATTATTTAATTATTAGATGGTAGGGTTTTTAAATCATGTATTAGAATAGAATATTGAGAGATTAAACCCCAAAAAAATTTCAAGTTGTAGATGGAATGAGACTCTCTAGGGTGTTCAGGTGTCTTGGGAGTGTCGTGAGGTTTCAGGGATGGGAGTTTGGATTTTTCGGAGTGGCAACCTAGGGTGCACAATCAATTCTTGGTTAGTTTCATTCCTACACCCTATCAATTTGAATTGATCAAAGGTGGTTGCTTTTTGTAAAACATATGAAGAGTGGAAAACCATATTAAATCCTACAGTAAACATCATATATGT
The DNA here is from genome assembly GCA_963277665.1 of Viscum album. Classification (NCBI taxonomy): domain Eukaryota; kingdom Viridiplantae; phylum Streptophyta; class Magnoliopsida; order Santalales; family Viscaceae; genus Viscum; species Viscum album. Next base: position 1,829,160,594 of record OY728147.1, read on the forward strand.
TCAACATGGTTAGCACGTGGGTTGTAAAACTATGTACCATAGAGTTCAGGGTGGTGTGTTTTTGGGGGATGGGTATGCACGGTTGACACACATTTTGTAGTACCATGTCTCCAAACCGTGTGCCTTTTATAAAGGGAAATATTCCATTTTTCTTAAAAATATTAAAAAATATTAACCCCTTTTCTCCCCTAGTTTGATAGTATCAATGTGTGAAGCCCACATTCAACTATTATATATTACATGATATAAATCCTCCATACAAGTACCATATTAGTTCTATATATTGAGTTGGTATGATTGACATTCAACTATGATTAATCATTACACTTTTATTTTTTTCTATCACTGTTAATTGTGCTCACTCCAACTATGGTTGTTTTGCATTATTTTTAGGTCACTTTCCTAGTTCATTTTTCCAAAAACAATTCTCAAGTGGAATGTTTATATTGAATGGGTAGACACCTTTGTGTCTAAGGTATGTTGTCCAATAAATTTAACCCATACTCCCAGGTTATATTTGAGTGTTTTCATAGTATTGTTTGTATAGCTTCCTCAAAGGTATGATTTAATTTAAATTATTTGTTTTTTTTCATTGTCTTAGTTATATTACCCATTTATGATGCCTTATAAATTAATAAATAGTTATTTCTTGAGTAAAACATTTTATGTGGGACATAACCTTGAAATGGATTTATGTTTTTAAGTTTATAACTCATTTCCTAATGGCGTATGAGGATACTTGGTATTAATCAATGGTTGTGAAATGAAATTTCACAAAAATAGTACTTTTAATGGGTTGGTCATTATATTTGTAATGGACCAATTGTAATGGGATGTGTGATATTATAAAGGGAATATTCTGTAATGTAATGGATTTAATTTAATGGTTTTGGAATTCCGAAATTTATAAAATGGGATTGAAGAAGATAAATGACCAATCATATATAAAGAGATTCGATGCCGATGAAAAATGATATGTGTTTACTATATGGGATTTATATTATATAATGGATTGGTTTATAACAATGGCAATGGGTACTGGTTATCATAAAAAACAATAAAATCTAAATCATACATGATATTAACCTTTTTAGTGATGAGATTTATATTTGAATATAATCTATGTATTGGAAAAATGGTAATGTTTTGGACATAAGCCTAATGATAATTAAATGAATTAAATTTTTTATAATAAAAATATCTAAAATGATTGTTAATTATTATGAATTTAGAGATTATATCCTTGGATTTCATATAAGATATTCAAATTAAGAGTTTTATGATGTGCACATTAATTCCATATGATACTCGATGGGAGGTAATATCAAGATAATCGCTCAGATTCTAGGTCATTAAAAATAAATTTGGAATTATTGGTGGGGTACATAGAACTTTGTGATACATGATGATTTAGAATAATAGGACGATAAATCACATTCAATTTTAATTCTAGTATGATTGTAATGATTGTGTGTGATGATTGATGACTTGGAATGTCGAGATAATAACTCACATTCCTTGATATAATATGGGATTCTAGGAAATCAATAATAATCTTTATATTTTAAGAGAATATTTATGATTTTCATGGTCATCAAAACACCCTCATGGACACCCAAACACTGGTTGAATTAGTTATGAACAATTATGGTTATGTACCTACATATCAAAAATGGTATAGCTGACCTTGGGTGTCATCATGAACCAAATGAATCAATTGTTTTTTTAATGTTATTTAAATAGTTTTAATAAAATATAATTATATAATTTTTTTATCTATATAACTTCGGCATGCACTAATTATCACACTGAACATCTTAGGGTTTTCATTAGTAGTGGCCTACTGAGTATACTCACACCCTTTTCAGGATTCCATGGGACTTGGTTACCTAATTAGATATTGTTATTCGTAGTGCGGATGAGTATAGTGAAATTACTGATGTTGATTGGGTTTTTTTTCATTAAATTCTAAGTTAATTTAAGGATGATTGGACTATGAAAGACTCCGGTATATTTGGGGATATTCTCTCTACCTCAGTTTAGTTTATTTTCTTTTTCTATTATATTTCATGACACCCCAATAAGAGATTTGGAATGTATGGAATATTAATTTCTCACTACATATAATGTAATATTTATTTATTGATTCATTCCCTGGTATAGATGTGTATCATGGTGTTACCTATTTTATTTTATTTCCACAGTTAGTATACTCTAATGTGAAGGAGTAGTCTACCCACATTTTTTCATAGGCCCTCTAAAATAGTCAAAAACCTGTGTTGTATAAGGGTGAGGATCACCTAATATACTGTGGACAATTAATTTGGTTACTATTATGATAGAAATCTTGGATAGTATTTTTCAAATTTTTATCAGATCTATTTTTATTTTATATTAATATTTGGGCTTGAATGATAAGATAATATGATGCATTAGAGCTTCTTAATGAGCCCATTCCTCAGTTTCTTCATCTACAAATAGGGGGGAAGCCAAAGTTATCATGGATGTGAATTTTCATTCTCGCTTTCTTCTTTTACAATCAACTAATTTCTACCTCAAATGGATTACATGGTGTGATGTGTTTATTTATGGTAATTTTATCTCTTAAGCAAATATTGTGAGAGAGGGTGTGTGTTCATTTATTATTATAGGTACAAAAGATTTAAATGTCACATGTATGTTTCATATGGTTGATATCTTTCTAGGATTCACATGCATTGAAATTTTTGTATTTTCTGTGGATTATGAAATTTGGTCATTTATGTCTTCTTATGGTTTTATATAAATTATCGAGTTTAGAATTTAAATTTTCTATAACCATTTATATGGTTTAAATATAAGTTTCTGGTGGTACTCTACATAACCAACTCCTCATTTCACATTTGATAAATTTATAGAAGTAAATGAACAAATGGGATGGTTTTGATTAAATAATAATTCAGAAAGTTAATTATATGTTGTTTTCCCTTATAACTTGTTTTAGTTATTCTATCTAACCAAATCATAGAATGTTGGACCAATGAAAGTTTTATAATTATAGAATAATGGATACTTAAAATATTTAAAAATTTAAAACCAAATTTTTAAATGTGTTCACATTAAAATATAGTGAAATGAAAAATGATTTGAACTTTAGGGGATTTAGTGATGTGTATCATTATTGGTTGTGACTTGACCACATCTATGGAAAGTTTATGCTCATAATAATCTTGAGTGGTGAGAGCCTTGGATATAGGCTGTGAGGAATTTATGGGATTTGATGTACCTAATAGTGGAATCATCACTCTTATTCCTTCAGTTTAGATGTGACCCTGAGGTGGGGACATGTTACCTTGTATCGTTTATAGAAACCCATTATTTTCATATATAGATATCACATCTTCATAGATTAATATTTATTAAATAACATAATAATCTATACCATAATTTTATTAGTATAGTTCCTTTGGAAGAATGAATATGTAAATAATTGGTTCTTCTTGACTAGCACCATTCTATGGAATACAATACATAATCCCATTCTTCCTGGCCTTAGGAAAGTAAGCCTATGAATCGATGAGATTAGATGCTAGATAATTGTAAAAAACTATGATATAAATAATCACTTAAACATAACATGAGAATAAGTGTATGGGAACTTGAACATTACATTTGAAAACCATACCCTTTATATCATAGATCTAAATGTTGAATCATGTTATACAGATTGGTAGTTCATATTACATGAATCATAAATGAATAAAAAAAATGATCCATAGGATAAATAAATAACATAATACGTATATTTTTTTCATGCCGATAATCAAATAAAATCATTTAATTAACAGAAAATTATTATTAAAAAGGCTATTAGTGGAGTGGGTTCACTCCCCAAACCATTATAGTAGTAATAGTTGACTCCCAAGACTATCATATTGGAATGATCCAAACTAAACTGGGTTCACCCTCTATTACAGTCAGATTTATCTCAAGATATATCCATATTTGCCCAATTCATTGGAGGGATAAATATTCCTTTTCCCACCATTCACATAATTCAAATAATATAATTGTAAACTATAAGGTCATAACAATTTCATCGTATCATAAAATACGAAAAAATGGGTTTTATAAAAAATTTCATCATGGAAGGACTTATATAAAAGAAATAGTTTTTCAAATCATTACGTTAATTTACCATAACATCACCCTTGGAAAGAGGAATATGTTTTATAAATATCATGTCAAAAAAATCACAATACATCTATATAAGGAATAAAAATGATTTTATTGGATATTACCTCCAGTAAATCCTATAAAACATCAAATAATACTATCTTAGATAATAATTTATTTTGAAAGATCATTTGGAAAATTTATTGAGAAGAATATACTTTCCACATTGAAATTAGTTATTTAAAATCTATAAATTTCCCAATTATTAAAGAAATTATTTTCTTTGATAAGATTCATGGAAACATTTGACGTAATATTTTAATTATTAAGTGATTATGATGGAAAGAATATTTCTTTCCTACCAGGTAAAATAAAAAAATGATTCCTTTCACATTTGTAGGAAAAATTCAAAAATACATCATTTATAAAATTTTAAGAAGAATAATTTTAAACCATTATTTAACAATAAAAATATGATTATAAATAAATAAAAAAAATTATAATGTAATATTAAATAAAACCTTGAAATCCTTTTCAGAAAACAAGAATATATAAAAAAATAATTTTCTACTAAAGGGACAAATAACATATTTTTTTCATCAAAATAATTAGTTTACACTATTGAAAACATAAAGTGATGAATTTAAAAAGAAAACATGTAAATTAAATAAATAACCAAAGTATAATTAAATTTATTTGATTCTTGAGAGTTATATCATAAAATTTCATCATTATATGCATAATCATAAATAATGGTGATAAATTATAAGATTATAACATAAAAACCTTAAAAATTTGGTAATTTTGGAATCCTAATCACCGTGAAAAAAATATAATTATATAGAAATCCAAATCAATATATTTTTATAATAATGATTATAAAATGAATTCATGGGAATTATATACACCATATTAAAGAAAGAAGTAGTGAATATATAATCACTCTCACAAAACTAAATGTGAAACAAAAATACCTTACCTCTTGTTCGACTTCCTTTTTATTTTTTATAACCTCATGTACAGTAAATAAATATTAATTATAATCTATTAAGTTAATAATCATATATATTATATGTAACAACCCAAAATTTTATTAATTAAAATTTCTCTTCATCTAATTAAATGTCTTATTTTGTAAAATGGTTATATAAAACATATGAACTTTCTTTGTTTTATGTATTTGTATTTTTAAATACCGTTATGAAATATTATTGTTTCTAATATAGTCATTGAAGAGTGATCAAATTATTAGTATAAATACAAGGCTTTAACATATCTAATTTACACAGAAAAAGGAATCAATGGACTCATCCAGTAGAATTTCTCCATTGAAAACCCATTTGTTAAAGCTTAGAAATGAGGTAGCATCACTGGGCTTTGATTTTGACCATGATCAAGCTGAGATTCATCATGTTATGCTTGAATACAACTGCCTACGGGAGAAGTGAAAGTTAATAGAGATTAACACCCAAATGAAGTGATTTGAGCCACCCCAAGAGTATGTCACCATAGAAAACCTTACCCAAGGTATTATGCGGGTGTTATAGTGGGTTATGTAATAGGACTCTAGAATTATTATTTTTTTAATTTTTTTTGTATAATGAATATACATTCATTTCATTGTTGTTACATTGTAAATTATTTTTATAGAACATATAGTATTTTTAGTTAATATTCAATTAAGAAATATATTTTAAAAAATTAATGTATTTCTGGATATAAATAATATTCTAATAAAATATTTTTATTACTAATTTAATTTTTATTAAATATTAGTGATTTTATAGTTTTTATGAATAAAATTGAAATTTTTATTAATGTTTGAAAACTGTTTATGTCAAAACACATGAATATTCCATAAATGTTGGTTTTTATTTTAAAAGTGAAAATTTACATATATAGAAAAGTATTTAGATAAAATGAATATTTTTATTTGGAATCAGAATGCCCAAATTATCAAACAGTGAATTTCATAATATTTTTTAAGAATGTTTAAATTTTGGGTAAAATTTAAAAATTCTTTAAATATATAATATGTTTTATAACATCATAATGACCCAATTAAGATTTAATAAAATATTATTAATGATGTTTTCATCCAATATATGGTTTAACTTTAATATAATGTGATTTTAAAATTTATTTTTTATTTCACAAAGCCATTGTGAAGCCTCCAAGACATATAAAAAATTTTAACATTTGAAATGATTTCCTTGAGAGTGTGACTCCCCTTCACATTATCAAGCCTAAAATTTTTAGAAATTTGTAAATTTTTCTTTACAAAATAATGTTTACCACTACCCATTGGAAAAAAACTTTGTGAAAAACCCATGGGTTGGTTTGTGGTTTTGATTACTTTAATGTGTGTTGTCCAAAACATAAATAATAAAGAATTATTGTTTTCCAATATAAACCTACCAAAAATTACATTTCTCTTCACTAAAAACATTATAACAACGTCCCTATTATTAATACCTCTCTCTGGTATCCTCCCAATGCACCCCAATCTCCCAAGAAGCCTCTCTCAATCCCCTCCCAATCCTTTGGGATCACACTTCCAAGTAAGGGATTTCTTTCTTGGTAATTTTTGTCCAAATTTCCTTATGTTGTTATGCCCTTTTATTTTCAATTAAAAAAAATTGGGTATGATTTCTCACCTACCCCATACTTCCATCCTTGTGTTTAAATGATGGGAGACCCTTTTCTATCTCATTATTACCTCCCATGTACACTCGTTACCATGCCAAAATTGTGTAAGATATTTCTCTCTCCTCATATACATTCAAGAAATTATTTTGTATTAAGAATCTAAATTCCATTACATATGTTAAGACATGTATCTATATTACCCCCCAAACCTTCAATTTCAAGTACATTTTATGAAACACAACTTTCTCTATAATCATACATTTTTATGAATTTTTTTGTCATGTCGTTATGCTACTGATATTGCACTGTGATTTTCCAAGCCAAATCCATTGTGTAGTGAATACCATTCCCATTTCTCTATCAAGGGTATTCATTTTAATACACATTTACTTATTGATTATTGAGTTTCCTGTATAAATTACACATTCCTTTATCATGGAATAAGTGATAATGTTTAATTAATCAATGTTATATGATCCATGTGACACACTTATGCATGAAATGATATGATTAATAAGGGTGAACCCAGATAGCACTCCAATTCATTGGATAAATACAAGTATCATGATACATCATGTTTAATGAGGGTTTACTCAGGCTAATTCAAGTTTAATGAGGTTTTAATCATGCACTGTGTGAAATGATACTTGGATCATGCTAATATCATGTTAAATGTTGTTCCCGCGTTTCCATTTATAATAATCATGCTATATCATGCCTTTATGTTCATGTTTATCATAGGCTCCATTAATACAACTATTGCCTAACATGTACTGTATTCATCTTTTTATTCCTTGTTTACTCCCTTACTATGCTTTATATCTCACCCCTTTCTTCTGTATGTCCTCAGATTATCTCATGAAATACTATGTATGAAGAATGTGTGTGGTCATATAAAATAAGTTTTCAATAAAGATTTTTATTTCATGTTTTAAGTTGTTATGTAATGTTCCTAATCCATAAAGAAACTAGACCCATAAAACTTCTATGTTGTAACATGTAAATATTTTATGTAATAATTTTTGTCTAAGTGTGAAATAAAGATTAGCGTGTTTATATTATACCATATATTATTTACTTATCACCTTTCGTAACCCATTTATTAACAATTCACTATTAAAATAACTATTTTTTGTGACAACTGTATCATTTTTCATAAATTGTTTTGTTTTATGGTTTTGAGAATTATAATTTTTTGATGGTTCATTCATCACCATAATTTTAATAAAGATATAAAAATCATATATGTTAATTATATATATATTTATAGTAATTCACATGATTTATAGATAGAAAAATAAAATACATCATTCATGGAGATGGTAGGTCGTACGTACACATGATGTTGTTTTCATTTTTCAATGTCTGAAACAAAAGAAAGGTAAATAAAAATTTAACATTATATAATTAATATTTTTTCATATACACCATAAATACTTATAAAACCCATACATATTACCATCAATGTAAAATAGAAATGAAAAATTAAGAAAATCTCTTTGTGGAGGGTGTAGTCCACACATTATAAGAACATTATCAATTTTTTAGAGGTTTTTTAAAAACCCTAGCTAATGATGTTTTAATTTTTTTTAAAAAAATAAATTATTTTTAGAGTATGTATTTAAAATATTATATAAATTATCAGTTGTTTTTTAAGAAACCTTTTTTGAAAAATTAAAAATTAGTATTCAAAAAAAATATTTCAGTATCAAATGACCATAAATTTTTACTCGTGTGTACATTTTACCTCACAACCTATTAAAATAAATGATTATGAAATTAGACACAATTAATTTATATAATATTTTGTAATTATTACTAAAATATAATTTATTATATATTTAAAAAATGTTAAAAACCAAACAATAACATTAAATGTCCATAACATTTCATTTGGGAGGTCGTTTTAGCTATACAATATATAAAATCGAAGCTGTTGATGACTTATAGATTGTGTCAACCTAGTGGGGGCCTGATCAATATTTTTATGGTCATAAATGCTGATAAGGCCTCCAAAACTATGATTTCCTGTTAGATACCATGATTTTTTGACATTCAATGTGATTTCAGCTTCAATTAAATGTGACCACAAATGCTTGTTGGGTCATCTTTGATTTTATTCCAGGAATTTAAATTTTGATTCATTTTATGGTGTTAAAATTATTCTGGTTATATCTCTATTGGTGATTTATTATCTATTATATATATATATATATACATTTATGTATATTTCAATATATTATATACGTAAATAAATCAAAAAAATTATAGAAATTATATATAATCACATCTATTTATATATATTTTTATGCATTTATGCATATGAATCCCTATTTATATATATTTATATCTATTTATATATTTTTATATTATGATGATGGTATATATATTTATATATTCTCTCATGGTTGGTGTGTGTGTGTGTGCATGAATTTATATACATTAATATAATTTTAATTATATTTTTGTATTTTTATAAGTTATATATAACTGTATTTAGAAAAATTTATATGTAATTATATATATTAATTTATTATATATTATAAATTATTTCTTATTTCTTATTTCTTATTTATTCAATTATTATTTATTATTTATTTATTACATATTTATTATATATTTATTTTTATTACTTTTTATTAAATTAGGTTTCATTAATTAATTATTATTTTCATTTCATCTTATTAGATATTATTAGATATTATTTTTCATTTATTATTTATTATTTACCATTTATTATTTATTATTTATTAGTAGTCAATCATTTTTTATTATTTATTTATTTACTACATATAAAAAAATATTTCTCTATTATAAAATATTTCATATTTAAGTCATTTATTCATTTATATATTATCATTATAAATTATTTTTATTATTATTTATTAGTTATTGGTTACTAATTATTAATTACTAATTTTTAATTACTTTTTACTTTTTACTTTATATTATTTATAAGTGATTTGTTTTGGGTTTTTAATTATTAATTATGATCTATTTGTTTCATATTAATGTTTTATGTATTATAATTATTATTACTTGTTAATTAATATTTATTTTTCATTAATTATTATTCATTATTTGTTATTTATTATTTATTATTTATTATTATTCTATAATATTAGAAATCACATATAATTATTCATATATATTTCTTTTTTTATATATTATTATATTAAACTCTATTTACTTGCCAAATAAGGACCCTGCTAGACTCGTAATTTCATTTCTGAATAACCAAGAGGTAATGAGTTCAAATATCAATCAATGTATATATATGCTGAATTTATGCTTTGAATACATGACATGATCATGCATAGTTGGATAAATAAATAAATTAAAAAAAAATAAACAATAATAATGAATAATATTAAAAAAATAAATAAATGAAGATAATGAATAATGATTAAATTAAAAATTAAAAATTAAAAATTTAAAAACAAATTATTAACGGTCGTGAAATCATTTCACGACACTTTGAAAAGAACCATGAAATTTTTCTCAATGCATATTTTTAAGGTGGCTTAGAAAAAAGTTTTTGAAATGATTTAGTGGATATATAAACTACTGTTATACGCATAAACCGTGGAAAATACTATTTTTATTATAGTGACATTTACGCACGAACGATATTGTTGTATTCAAATAAATAAGAAAATAACAAGGTATATATGATGTTATATATTCAAAAGTATCATTGTGTTATAAATATTAAATATACATATATATATATATATATCCATCATTATATCTGGCCATGATAGGTGGTGATGAAAATGATTTCCATGGATTCGGGAGGCTATAGATCGTCGTCCCCATGATTGACAATTTTGTTTCTTATTTGATGGAAGATGAAATGAATATAGGTTATATAATTAACATAAAAACATATTATAATATGAAATATAATATCTTTATTGTTTTATAATATTCAAACGGATTTGATCAGGAATCAAGTAGAAATAATGAAAAAAATGCTTGTTTAAAAAATACACCCCCTATTCGGTCAACCTATTTATGATTATAACTAATTCCCTACTATAATGGTTTTATTACCAAACTATGTACTCCAGGATATGGTTAGGAATTTAATTAATGGATTTATTCTTATTTTGGTTGAACCAAAAGGCTTCTTCTGTGTGAAGAGGATAGGAGAGGTGGTGCCCTATTTTAATTGAGACGAGCGGAACACTTTTAATTTTTCAATATTTTTGAATATTTTGAACTGTCTTTATTGATAAAAGGGATAAATAATGTAACATTATAAAATATTATAGGATATAAGGTTAAAATGTCTCTATAAATAAAAAATATACATTTTTTCATTTTAACTTGGAATTTTTAAATTTAACCCCATGTTAATCTCTTTTAATCTCAACAGTAGTAATATATTTTCACTATTTTTACAAATCATTATGACCAAAAATTATTTTTATGATATTAGTTAGATTAATTATTCTGAATTTCTATATTAAACAAATCTTATGAAATTTAATTTAGTAAATATGTATAGTTTTATTTCATTTTAAACCCACAGACGCGTTAAAAAAAGAGATTTTCCAATGATATTTATTACTTAAGTATAAAAATATTTTATATAAAACATAAATATAAAACTGATTCCAATGAAATAAATTTGATTTAAAATTATATTAATCAACTAATTTTAATTTTTAAATAGTTTTATAACAAAATGGAATTTTTTAATTTTTCAAACAAAAAGACATTTTTAGAAAAAAAAAATCAATGTTTTTCAATATTCATTAAAAAATTACTCTTTTCATAAAATTATCTAGAATTTAATGTAAGATATTTTTTAAATGTAGTTTTAAAAAATGAATCTCATTATTTTAAATTCATTTTTTTAAAATGGACAAAATTAATTTTAAACTAATTTTAAAAAATGGGACAAAAACTCTTTTTAGATAAAATACTGTTTTTATCATAGAAATGGATTTATTCTTCTCTCATTCCATGAAAAAATTATAGATTAATGATAAAAATACTTATTGAATATGAAATATATATATTTCATAAAAATAATTCAACATTATTTATAAGTTTAATTTTTCTATATTATAATATATGGTGCACATAAAATTATTTTTAGAAAAAAATTTATTTTACTTTCAATTAGTTTTCCTTTTCATTCCTAATCAATGGTATTATTTTATGAAATTTTAATCCATAGGATTATCATAATTTCTGTTGTTTTATTCATACCTATTAATCTAATCGATAGGTTATAATGGTTAAATTAATTAATAATATTTTAATAGTATGATGTGCTTCGTTTTAATTTGGTGTTGTGTGTAACACATGCTATCAGCGAAATTAAATTTAATTGAAAAATATATATTTAATAAAATATTTGTGTGTTACATTCTAAGAACATTAAAAATAATTTATCTCTCAAAATTCCATTACTATGATTAAAAAACTAAGGATACTTCTACATCCTTATATCGTTATTTTCATATACAATATTCTCAACTTAGATGTCTTTTCCCAAATCATTTACTAGGTGAGTGGTCTGGTTTCATATAAATTTATCCCTATGATCCAGAATGTCCACCTGTTGTTCTTTGTGATAGAGATATTTCTCAAGTGGTATGAACTATTATTTTAGTACCAGTGAAGGTTTGAGTATGTTCTTCTATAGTAGACATACATGAAACACATCATGAACATAAGATAGGTTCTATGGAAGAACTAAACCTTAACCGTCCATCCATACATTATCCAGAATCTCGAAAAGAAAATTATTCCAAGGTTTAATATTTACTTTCTCTTGGAATCACTAAAACTTATTACATAGATAAATTCATATAAATTCCATTTCAATAACTTTAAACTCTAGAAAGCCCAGATGATTGTTAGCTTCTATCGACTTTAAGATACCTTGATGGGTTTTAGAATACTTTTGCGTTCTATTCTATTTCCCCACTAATCCCAGATCCCAACAGTTTTCTTTTGCCAAATATATGACAAAACATTTAAGTTCAATAGTTCTTTCCATAGAATGATTCATAAGGATCCATAGGAATTCTCATTTGAAATCTATTTTTATATGAAAAATAAATAAGAGGAAGGTGTTAATCCCAACTACCTTTAAAATCCATATAACAAGATCTCAAAATATCCTCTAGGGTTTTGATCAGTCTCACTGAAATACTACTTGATTGAGGGTGATAAGCTATAAATAAACTCAAATCTATATCTATGTATTACCTAATACTTCTCCGAAACATCACCATAATCCTTGGATATCGATCCAATATTATAGAATGTGTCACTCCATGAAACCTTACAACTTCCTAAATATATTTAGTGGAAATATAATCAAGAGATAAGTCTTATCAAATGGAAATTAATTGTCATAAATTTTTTAGGTGATTGACTACAACCCAAATAGTATTATAGTCCATATACCTTTTAAGGAGTCCGATGAAAAAATCATTGGTCTCATTTGTGCATTTCAAAAATGATATGGGTAATGGATGTAACATCGCCTTGGAATTATGTCTCTCAACCTAAAATTACTGACATACGAAGCATCGAGATTTGTACACTATAATAACTCTCTCCATGTCGTCCCACTAAAAAACTCATTCAGATCTCTATAAATCAGCATACTTCTTGGATAAATAGATAATGAAAGACTATGAACCTCATCCAATAGCTTTTTCATGAAACCAGGTGTGGGTGGAACACATACATAGTTCTAACCCTTATCATTATTTTATAATAATGATCAATCCCATGAACATTTTCCACATTTTCCTATGTTTTTCAATCTTTTATTTATTCCTCTTTAATTTTCACTTGGATACATAGTTTAATGATCATTTGAGAGAATGATATTTCTCCTCATACTTTTTTATTTCAAGATCAGTCCTTTAAAAATCACGAAATATTAGATATTTTTTGATCCTAATCATAGATAATCTAGAATGATCATTTCAACTCTAAGAATATTCCACCTTGTCCCCTTTCCAAGGGTCTTAATGTGTTGAGCAGACATAATATATAATCTTTTTTAACCTTATTCGCTAATGTACATTCAAATCATTCAATGTAAATATTTTCTTGAAATTTTTTTATTAGTATATATCTAACACATTTATAAGTAAAGATAATTCCTATATATATTTAATGAATTAATTACCTCAACTAAATCTAAATCTTGTGTTGGATAATTTTTCCCATCTACCTTCATTTGTCATAAATTATAATCTCTAATCATGTCATTCAACATAGTGACACATCCAAGTACCTTCTTCAATATGTTATTATTGACTACAAACCCTTATCCACTTTAAAATAATGTATTTATAGGTAAAATGAATTACCTTCTATTCAATACCTTGAAATTATCTTCATATTTATTTGTCCAAAGTATCATTAATCCCTTCAAAGTTAATAGGTGAGTGTATTAGAATTTCATGGGAAACTCCCCAAAAAGCATCGATACAATATAGTAAATCCATGGAAACTATAGATCTGAATCATAGTGGTTGGTCTCAGATAAAATTCTATAACATTTCCCCCTAATGTATCCACACATATACCCTATCTTGATATTATATGACCAATTATTATTCAAAAGTAAAACATTATAAATTTTTCATATAGATTTTCCTTTCGCAAAGTCTTAATCATAGTTCTCATGTGAACTTCATGTTCTTACATGATCTTTGAATATCTAAGAATATATTATATAAAAACTACCACAATCTTATCAAGGTAAACTATAAATAATCTATTCATTAAAACCATGAATATGGTATGGGAATTAGTAATACCAAACTAAATCAATATATATTCATATTAACTATACCTTTCATGGAATGTATACTTTGTTATATCCTCCTTCTTGATACTCAATTAATGATAATAAAAATAAATTTAAATCTCTCAAAATTATTTAAATCCTCATAGTTGACCAAAAAATTCATCAATATGGGTAAGATGATACTTGTTTATGATTTTGTTTTTATTCAGCTACTGATATTCAATGTATAGTTTCAAATATCCACATTCATTATTTATAAAAATTACAGGTGCACCACAAAGTGATACATGTTTACAAATAAATCCATTTTCAATATTTTCCAGGAGTTACATCATTAATTTCTACAACTCAATTAGGTCTATTATATATAGAGTCTTTAAAATAGTCATAGCACCATGTATGAGTTCTATTTAAGATCCACATAATAATTTGGAGGAATAATAATAAAATATTCCTAAAAACATCAATTAAATCTCCCACAATAGTCATATATTCAATATTGATCTTCTTTGTATCCATCTAATACAAACACCACTTTTTATATGAATCAAGAACTGTAAATTTGATGCAACTTTTGTTAGAATTTATTTCTTATATTTTCATAGATATAAGATCATTGGATGGTTTAGAATATAAAACATGACTTACATTACTCGATAATTGATGTCGTATTTATGTAGATAAAGACAATATATGCCTAAGATTAAATGAAATTCAACTAGATTGAGAATAATACGATTTTTTGAATAATTTTCCCACAAACATCAACTGGAAAATAATCACAGACATGAGATTTTATTATCATACCATTAGGTGTTTTCACTACTAATTAAATATCTAGATGTTTTGGGTTCCATTTTGAAACCCATATAAAATTCATCATATATAAAATAGTGGGTTTTCTAGATTAAATATAGTATTATTAGTTTTAGTGTGGATGGAATGTGTACCTTTCACCAAGACATTACTGTAAACCTCATTAGAAATAGTGATCACATGAGATTTCACATTTTCTATAAGCTTAATATGTATTTGGAATCATTTTTCATCATTATCCATTTTATTTGAGAATTAGTTAGACTACCATTCTCCTTTCATTTGAAGCATTAGAATGTTGGTGCTGCATTCTGTTGATTTTTTCCTTTAGTTGCATCACTGGAAAAATTCTTCCCATAACATCAGTATTCATTTCCCCTTGTCCTAAATTTCTATATATAAGCAATTTACTAGTCCAAATAAGAAAATTTCATATATGTTCACTTCCACAAAGAGCAGAATGGAAGTGTAATATTTTTCTCTCCATGGTTTTTAGAGTTTAATTTGAATTCCATCTTTCTTTTCATATCTAAAAGATGGGAATAATATGTAAATACAATTGGAATAACAACCTTAATAGAACATACAATATCATATTAAGTACTAATAAATTATATCATGGATAAAGTCCTTCAAATTCATGGCATTAAGAAACTAAAAAAATTATCAACATTACATTTAGGTTGGGTGAAAACACTATAAGCATACCTCACTAGTTTTGTAATATTTTCCATGTTGATTCCAAAAAATTCCTCACCCTACTACTTTAGCTGAAGGATTATATTCCATGTTTTATTAAAAATAATATGAGGAATGTACTTATTGGATAATAAGCATTTAATGTAACCCCACTCAATGGAGTTTTATCCTTCTTATTACATCGTATTATTAATAAGAGTCCACTATTGAACTTATTTTCCTTCCAAACAATAGACACCCAAAATGAATTTTTTATGATATAAACACTATAAATAGAATATATATTTTCAATGGTATTGATCCATTACATATAAACTTGTTTATTAGAGGACCCACTAAAATAATTTGGATGTTAACTAATTAAGGACTCAATATAAAATGTTTCCCACCTTTTCTAATTGAATGTACATCATGATTCGTAGAATGAGATAGTTTTATGAGATTAGAAATGAAATTTTTCATCCTAACACCCCTAAAATTTGGTTTTGTTATAAGTAATAAAATTTAATTGTCAATGACATTCAACATTAACATGAATCCATTGGGTTATAACCATTGACTAAAATCCAATATCAATGAGTGATAAATAGAAATCAAAGTGGAAGAACAAATATTCATGAAAATACTATGATCTCAGGTTATTCTTGATGTATATAGTTTTTTATTTTTTGTTTAACTCATCCTTAAATTCTTTTTTCCTTATACCATAAGATGGGATGTGGTCTGATTGGGTGGTTCATAGGAAGGGATAGGCTGGTGGTATGTATATTGGTAGTAGGAAAATTACACCCCGTGTAATTGGGATACACGACCTATATTAATTACATGATACGTAATGGTGTGGCCAAGAACATTCTCATTTTGTAATGGGTTTTTTTCAAGTAGGTTGACCATGTGATTAATATGATGTAACATAATCCCTCACTGCCCCTTTTCACGCATAGGAGCACCCAAGAAATCCAAGAGGTAGGATTTGGTCCCATTTACAGACCTAGATTCCATTTAATTTGTCGTCTATCTCATTGGATCTGAAGAGGAAAGTACTTGATTCTTTTTTAACTATTCCTTTGTCCTATCAATATCTTCTAATAAATTTATGTGCAAGATAATATTCTTTAATTTCCAGTTCTTCTTCCATTCATAATTGTTCTCCTAATCTGAGTCGAATTAGGAGTTGATACTAGACGCGCACTCCATTAGTGAGCTATAGTAGGTGGCCTATATATTTTCCTTGATTTTTTGTTATTTATATGGATATAATCTATTGTTATTCTAGCCAAATTTTCCAGCATGGTCCTTAAATTGAAATTTTTTTATTGAATTAGATGATATGTTTAAGATATGGGATGCCACCTTTTCCAGGTGATAAAATGTTGTTGTGCAATTGTTTAATGGTTGAATTGTATATGGTATTGTTAAATGAGTGGGTATACTTATCTTGATTTTGGATTATGATATGTGAGTGGGTATACTCATGTAATTAAACTAAATTTGAAATGTATTCATGAGTGGTTATACTCAAGGTAAGGAATAGTAAATGATTTGATTAAAGAATGAGATGATATGTATTTGAAATGGTGGTATATGACTTAGTTGGTATACCAGGGATCTTGACATTATTTATATTCCTTGGATGTTACTCCTCTGATATAGACATGGAAGTGGATGACTTGGATAGATTATTCTCTTTAGTTCATGATTTTGTGCGATTCCACGAGCTTTGCTACCCCTTGGATTTGTCATGTTTAGACACATGTTTGCAATTTTTGGAATTACATGCTCTTAGTAATCCAACCAGCAGCTTACCGAGTTTCTATCGAGATTCTCCTAGGACTCTATTAAGATTCACTGTTCTTCTGCACCTTGGATCCTTCCCTTTATGGTTAGACACATTTTTTATAAGGAATGACCATGGGAAATGTGATACACTTGATTATACAGCTCAGTTGTGATTTTTTTGATATTTTTATTATATTGAAAGGTTGTTGGTGACATGATATATTTGGATGAATATTAAGGTTATGTTAGTTATTTTGTAATTTTTTATGGCTTTATTGTTGTAGGATCTTGACCATCTTTTTAAGGGATACTTAAAAGGCTATTTAAGTGTTACTAGGTTAGTAGTTACATTCCAGGGGCATTCATTACATTCATTTACTTCTCACCTATTAACATGAAAATAAATTAGCTTATTATATTGAAAATATTAGATTGAATACACCTTTGGTTGGTTACCTACAATTATTGTATCTCGCACCCTCTTTAGGCTATCATTTGGTACCCAAAATGACTATTTTATTGTTGGTAGATATCGGGGAATGAGCCCACAGTTTAAGGGTTTATTTTGGACCGTGCGTAGAAGAAGGAGAGAACGAGATGAAGCTGATTCTCGTGATGAAATTTAGAGATACCACATTTGGCCTTTTTAAATTTTGTTACCTGTGTTGTATTTCTTCTTTATACCTATTTTTGTATACTATAGAGACATTCATCGTCATCATTTTATATGAGCTTTATGTTGTTATTATTATTTATTCCAATGTCATTTACTATATGTATGATTTTATACTTCCACTAATTGTTGGTTATTGAGTTTTTAGTGTCTTAAACTCTGGTGATGATGGTATAGTCTCCCCATGGACACACCTGAGGCCCTTTCTTCTAGTCGGAAGCCTCTGGAATTTGGGGAGATGCACTTGAGGCTTGGGACCCACCATGGTCGGGGAACTATTGAGTTGAATCTGAGTATGAAATGCTACAATGTGGTATGAGAGAATTATTTTCCTTATTACATTACTATTTTGTGAAAATATACTTTTATAGGAAGGTCATTTAATTTTTAATGAGTTTTTCCCAGGAGTTTCTACCCCACATATAAGAAAACACAAAATTTCTTCTAATGGAAATATTGTTTTCAAGATGTTGACTATTAAAGATGATTTGATTCTAATATTTCTTAATGAACTTGGTTTATGATATTATTATTGATATGATTTTCGGTCCTATTATATTGTAACCCGATGAGATTAGGGTATACCATATCATGCATCATATTGGAACATGCTTGAAATCACATGCTATGTATTATTCCATGTCATTTAGGATGAATTACTTATTTTCATACTAATGTGATTGGTTCTATTATAGATATAACTACTATTGTGATATATTTTGTGTTGTTGAAGGAGAAACATATGCCATTTTTATTTTCATAAGGTGTATTGTCTTTATTGATTGAGAAGTGGTGAAACTTTTGATTCAATTATTTAATGTGAATTTGATATGGTATAAATTATTTGGGAACCAAATTTTTTTCCATAACATGTTATGGGCCCTCATGGATTGGAACTTAGTGAACCATTTGTATTAACATTCAAATTAAATTTTCATATTATTGGAATAAATTTTAAATGGAAATCAAATGTAAAAGTGAACTTTTAAATAGAGACATGGCCTAAACCCATATTTTTAGTAGGAAAGAGGTAGGGTCTCTAGTGTTCTTTGGTTACTGTTCTATTTATAGTCTTGGATTTAGAAGAAGAATATGTGGTATGACCTATTTTTAGGAGGGTATTGACATGTCATATTCTGTTGAGCTACAAACTCTAATGTTGTTCTTTTTCTGAGCTGTCTGTTTAGGATTGTATAAGCATACAACTGTGACATCCTCCAGTCATATTTATGAAGGGTGGATAAGACCATTCTTTTAAGATAGTAGGGCATGGGATACTGGTGGATCCTTATTTAATTCCAGTTGCAGCAACAATTTTTATTCTGTACATAGGTACTGGCACATATTTTTGTGAGATATTTTATCTTTTCATGCGGAATTTTTAGGGAGCACCATAGCTTTCCATTCATATGGATGATTTGACACGTGTGTTCCTACAGAAGCATTCTCCAACCTTTTTAGGGTATAGTTTTCTACATGATGATGAGTTATGGATAAAGATTATTTTGGTTATATTTTATAATCTAGAGTCACCTGATGAGATGATATTTATGCTCGTGATATACATGCTTCGGGGAGCTGCAAAGTACATGTGGGATGTTCTGAACATGGCTGACAGGCAGCGAGATACGGTTTTGGGTTATTTAAAAATTAGGTTTTTTGAAATTTTCTACTCTGAGACACTTCTCATAGAGAAGGCTACTGAATTGATGTATCTAAAGGAGGGAGAGAAAATTTTTATAGATTACACGTCATGTTTTACAATGTTTCAACATTTTATTCTAATGTAACTTTTTGATAAGATATTAAGAGAGAGATAGATGCTTTGAGGAGGGTCTTTGATATGATATCAGATCATAGGTCAATGTGTTCAAATTGATATATATCACTAAAATTATGAATCATCTGTTAATTACTGATCAAAACCTAGGAGAATCTAGGGGCGCACAACAAGGTACTGTTGTATCTTGAAACAATCGTCCAGAATAATCAGATATGAAGCACCATTCTGAGGATTCTGATTAGATGATTACTAGTTAAGATGTTAATACTAGAAGCTTAATATTTTATCATTAGTGTGGTAGGTGGGGCCACATAAAGAATCAATGTTACTTAGACACAGTCAAGTGTCGAGCATGGGACAATATGGGCCACATGAAATGTTTTTGTAGGACCATCCCTCTAGTAGTGAGTAGTATCGGGTCATCTCTAACACTATATTAAAGAGAATGTTTCTTATATCCATGTTAGGAAGGAAATGGATAAGTTTCGGTTGAGAAAGATGAGGTAGTGGTGGTTGTGGAAGTGGCATCCAACACTATTTGCACTAAGACATCAGAGTGGGAGTACTCTGGGTAGTGATGATTTGTCATAGGGCCATGGATCAGGCAAGATCTAGTTTGTACAACCAACATCCAATGAGAATGGGGGAATACCATCTATAGTGAGAGGTATGATATTAGGGGCCGCTATTTTTACATCTTCAGTTTTTGATAAAGGTCCATCAGATATTTTCATATCTTCACCTATGGTAAAAAGACATGGTCTCTTTATACTATCCATTGAGATCATTATGATCTTATACACTCCATTGGGAATCAAAATGGAAGATATAATCCATTGTAGTGAGTTCCCCTTGATGTTAGTGGGTGTTACTTAATCTCCGATTTTTTTTTCACTTGAGATTACTATGTTTGATATCATACTCACGATAGACTGGCTATTAGCTTATCGATCTTACATTGACTGCTATTTCGAGAAGGTGAATTTCACATCACTTGAGGGTGAAGCTCATACTATCAATGGGTAATGGGATGTTCAGGTGAGTCGAGGTGGACCATATCATCGTGGTTTAGGTGATTTGATATCCTAGAATTTTAGATTTTATCTGGATGATCGTGGAGCACATCAGGTAGACTTCCATCCAATGGTTGATTGTCTATGTAATGTTTTCGCAGATGACTTTGGGTTTACCTCTTTAGAGAGAGGTCAAGTTATCCATTGATATTGTGTAATGATCTATATTAGTATAAATTCATCCTTATAATATTGATAAAACAGAGTTATAGAAGCTCCAGAAAAAGAAGGGGGATTTAGTGGAAAAGGGGTTATCTGTCCTAGTACTTCTTTATGTGGTTCATATGCCCTTTTTCCAAAAAAAAAAGATGGTACCCTTAGGAAATGAATGTATTATTCGATATTGAACCATTTGATGCTTAAGAACTGGTTTCCCTTTCCACTAATAGATTTCTTTTTTTTCATCTTCGAGGAGATCACGTGTTCTTGAATATTAATTTTACGTTGGGATATCACTAGGTACGTGTTCAATCTATAGACATACCTTATACATCTTTTCATTTACGGTATGTTCTATATGAGTATCTAGTTATACTATTCAGTCTCACGAATGTGCCAATAGTGTTTATTACACTGATGAATTGAGTGGTCCATCCTTTTCGAAATTTTATTGCAGTGGTTTTGGTGGATGAAATATTCATATATTATCATAACAGACATGATCATTCCAATCATATTGAGATTATTTTTGTTACGCGAAGAAAGAATTAGTTATATGATAAGCTCACAAGGTGCCACTTCTAGATGGATCAGATTCACTTCTTAGGTCCCATCAACTCGAAGGTAGGATTATCAGTGGACCCAAAGAATGTGGGAGTTGTAGTATCTTTGGATAATCCCAAGATATTATTTGACATACGTAGTTTCTTAGGGATATATGGATATTTTAGGCATTTCATATAAGAGTTTTCATAGTTAACTACATCATGGATAGGATTGAATACGAAGGGTGAAAAGTTTTTATGATTAGAAACCTATGAGAAATTCTTTCTGTGGATGAAATTAATATTGACGTCATCACTAGTCCAAAAACCACCAGATCAGGGTAGGAGTTACACTAGGTATTAAAAAAACATCATGTATCGATCTTGTAGTAGTGATGATGTAGGGGGGATAGTTTCAAGGTGTACATGTCTTGTATACTAAGGCCACAAAAGAGAGAATATGGGACACAC
This sequence comes from Viscum album, assembly GCA_963277665.1. Classification (NCBI taxonomy): domain Eukaryota; kingdom Viridiplantae; phylum Streptophyta; class Magnoliopsida; order Santalales; family Viscaceae; genus Viscum; species Viscum album. Next base: position 1,829,183,191 of record OY728147.1, read on the forward strand.
AATCTTGATTTGGCTGTAGAAATTCATTATTTTTAGTTTTGGAGACATTACTTACTAGGAGCGAGTTTTATGGTGTACATAGACCACAAAATCCTCAAGTACATATTTACATAGTGTAGTATAAATCTGAGGCTAGGAAGGTGGGTTGAGTACATATAGTATTATGACTTCGAGCTTGCATAAATGCCTGGTAAATGTAATGTAGTCATTGATGCACTGAGCAGTAGGAATCCAATATAGGCAGTTCTGTAGGCCAGTAGAAAGTGTCTACTTGTGGATTGGTTCTCTGAGATACACATGGAGGTGCGTGATAATTAGGGGTAGACTTATATATCATCCTTTTTTGTGACATCTACCGTACTAGATAGATCAATAATTTGTCTTATATCATATTCCTAAGGCCTAGTCCTATGGGATATTGTGTTATGTGACTAGCCACATACTAGTTACACCATAAGCGAGGATGAGGTCATGTGAATACATGGTCACTTTTGTCATCCAGTGGATAAATGTAAGGATTTGATATGGGATTTTCATGAATCATCTTAGGAAGTGCATCACGAAGTTACCAAGATGTACCATGACTTATGCTGGTAATATTTGTGGTTGGGTATGAAGCGCGAGGAGCTAGATTTTTATGATGTGTTCCACGAATCTGTAGGTGAAGGAAGAACATCGATGATCAAAAATACTTTTATGGTATTTACTTATTCCCTAATGGAAATGGGATGTTGTCGTGGTGGATTTGGGGATAGGATTACCGATTTCTCCTCCAAGTAGTGATGTTATCTGGGTTTTTTTATAGGATAATGGAGGTTTCCCATTTCTTTTTGATCAATGATACCTTCAGTTTGTATGAGCTTGTGAGGTTGTATTTATGTGAGATAGTATGACTTTACGAGTCTTCTACACTATTATTTAAGATAGGTACACACACTTTACATATCATTATTTGATGAGACTGTAGAGGGAGATGTGTACACAGGCCCTTCTGAGCGTATCACACAACCCTCAGACTGATGGGAGAGCATATGATAGAGTGTTCTCTAGAAAATTTTGCAAACACGCGCCCTAGATTTTGGGGGCTCCTGGGAGAGGCATATTCCCCTGGTTGACATTGCCTCCCAAAATAACTATCAAGTGATTATAAAGATGGAAACTTATGAGGATTTGTATGCTAGGACATGTCGATCACTCATGTTCCAGTTAGAGGTAGGAATGGTAGTTTTATTGGGACCATATCTCATGTAGGATATTTCTGGGAAGGTCCAGTTTTCTCAAGAGGATGGCTACTACACAATCACGATAGAAAACATACACTAATATTCACAAACAACCACTAGATTTCAGGGTTAGGGATCAGGTTTTTTGCATCTTTAACTATGGTTGGGACATAGATGAATTTAGATACAAGTTAATATTTAACTATGATATGTTAGGCCATTCGACATTCTAGGTTGATTCGGTCTATTATCCTAACAGTTGTAGTTATCTCAGAGGTACCGAACAAGAGACAAAGTCTTACACTTATCCCAATTGTGCCCATGTCACATAGACATGTCTCATGTTTTTTAGCCTGAGGAGGTTGAGATACAGTTTTATGATACCTTTTAGAATCATCTTATTCATATCATCGATAGGAGCAGGAATGTTTTATAAGGATGGTCAGTTCCTCTAGTCCGGAACCTATGGCAGCCCAACCGTTTACAGAATGATACATGGGAGTGAAAGGTCGATGTACATTCTTAGTGGACAGGTTTGTTCTCAAATGAATATTGTCCAACCTTGAAAGGGTAATCCGTGGATTAATTTATTTAACAGGGAAAATATAAGATCTTAGGTTATTTGTGAGGTAAAAATTCTTTTATTTCCAGTTGAACTCTTCTTTACATTTTATTTTTCTTAGACCCTATGCTAAGATGTGAGCCGAATGGGTAGTTCTCATGAAGGAAAAGGCTATAATGTTATATATTTGCTGTAATCCAATTACATTTCATGTAGTTGGGACACATGACATGTATTAATTGCATGATGTGTAATGGTGTGGTAAGGATCTTTCAATTCATTTAAAGGGTTTTCCCAAATAGGACGACCCCGTGATTTACATAACATGTAAGGTATTCATAAGTTGTAAAAATAATCTATCATTTTTTAAATAAAATTATTTAGGGGCCTATTATATAGATAGAATCCCTCACACCACTTTTCACATGCCAAAGCACCTAAGAAAGCTAATAGATAGGATTTGGCCGTGTTTTTAGATCCAAACATTGTTTCATTCACTATCAGTCCCATTGAATCTACAACGATATGTACTTGATTTATTATTCTCCATTATTCATTCATATTTATTTCATCTATGCTATTAAGGTGAAAGATAATATTCCTTAATTTTAGTTTCTTCATCTATTATTTATTTTTCTCATGATCTGAGTCAAATCAAGAGTTGATACTGGAAAAGCATTCCACAACCAAGCTATGGTAGGTGGTCTATATATTTTCATTATGTTTTGGTGATTTATAGGGCTAGATTCCATTATGTAACCTGTTAGATCCTATGGTGTGGCCCTAAAATTGAATGGTCGGATTGTATATTGTTTGGTTAAATTAGTGGGTATTCTCATTGTTCCTCTAGAATGAGAATTTTGATATGGGAGTGGGTATACTCATGTGGTTTAATTGAATGTTAAATGGCTACATGGGGGTGTATACTCATGGTATGGAATGGTAAATGAATTTGATTAAAGAATGAGATGATATGTATTAGAAATGGTTGAAGATGCCTCGGTTGGTATACAAAGGGTCTTGATTCCATTTATATGACTTGGAAGTCACTCCATGGATATTGATGAGGTAGTGGATGCCTTGGATAGATTATGCTCCTTGGGTCTTGATTCCATGTAATGTCTCTAGCTTCGCTACCCCTTGGATATTTCTTAACATGACTCATGTAGGAAATTCTTTGTATGACATGCTCCTAGGATTTCAACCAATGCCTAACCAAGTTCCCATTGAGATTCACCTAGGACTCGATTAAGATTCATTAGTATTTTATACCGTTGAACTGGCATTTTGTTACTCTTTGTTTATATGGAACAATCATGAGAAATGTGATAAACTTGATTATATGGCTTGGTCATGACTGTTTGATACTTTGGGTTATACACAATGGTAGTGGGTGACATGATATATTTTGGTGAATGTTATGATTGTGGGAGTTATTTATGAACTTTTTGACGCTTCTTTGTTAGAGGATCTTGACCATCTTTTGTAGGGAGAAATAAGAGGCTATTTGAGCGTTGTTTTTTTGGTAGTTACATGCCATGGGAATTCGTTATATTTATTTAATTCCCACCTATTTACCAAAACACTACTTAGAATATTATCTTAGACATCCTAGATTGTATAAACCTTTTGGTGGTTCTCGAATGAGATTATATCTCACACCCTATATGGGCCACCGTAGGGTACCCAAACCGACTATTTAGATGCAGGCTGAAACCGGAGAATGTTTGAGGGTTGATTTTGTTCCATGATTAGGAACAGGGGAGCATGATATCATGTAATGGCTCAAGATTCTATTTGGAGATATCACTTTTGGACTTTTGGTATAAGTCCCCGAACATAAACATTACTTAATATTGAATTAAATGAATAATTCATATTGAGGATCTTTTCAGGTTTAGAGTTTTAGAGAATTAGATCATAAATCATGAATTACATTCCATATTTAAACAAAGTGGTTACATAAAAGATATTATTCGTTTTTCCCCATCAACGGAAACATATTTATAATAAAACATGGATTATTTCTTGACACTTCCTTGACACTATCATCATAAAATGCACCTTTCCCTTGACCTCTGAAAAACATTTCAAAAGCTTGGGATGAGCATAAAAAGCTCATTACGAGATATAAAAGTACAAAAATAAAACATTAGTCCATGTATGAAATCATACTTTACTCATAAAACATAAGCATTTTAACATACCTCATCAAATCATAAATAAATCATAGAAATCATAAGGCATAAAGGTAACTTGAGGCATTCATAACATTCTTACATAGGGAGTAACCCTCTTGGTTACGTTTGGAATACCCATCACAGTATATTCCTAAAATCTCTTCGGAGAAACCATAAAGTTTAACTCCTTCGTGTTACCCAATTCATTGGAGAGCTATATCGGGCTCACCTGCCCTTAGTTTATCACAAAACCACATGTCTTCATAATAATGCCCAAGAACCATAACATAATCGTATCACATAAAACATGCATAAAGGAAACTTAACATTTCTACTTTTCAATCACAAGATATCAATACAACGCATTGATATAAAAACATTATGAAAAACATTTTCAATACCAAAATAAAAGAAAAGTAAAACATGGTATTTATTTTTCATTTAAAAAAAGGTATGGCTTGTAGAGGAAGCCGAAACTCAAATAATGGTCACGGCGGAGGAGAAGTCGTTGTCGCTGCAAATGTATGACAAAGAAACATTCCTTTTGTTGTTTAGTAAAATTATTCATATAAAAAGAAGATTCCTTTTGAATAAGAGTAAAAGTAAAAGGGTTTTATACACCGTATAAAAGAAAGTTGTGTATAAAAGAAAATATGCCTCAATGAATGGAGATTGAGACGAAGTCCCTTATAAAGAAGGTATCCTTGGATTAAGGATAAATCAATTACATAATTATGTGTGACAAACAAATAAACCAAATATAAGTGGATATTAAGAGTAAAACAATCACAGGTTATTTACACATATTTATAGAACGACATATTCAAGGAGTACATGTTTATCCCAAAGAATCAAAATTGGGTTAAGAAGTTCCCTTGCAAAAATTCGACAGCCTAACGGTGTCACTTCAAAATTCAGAAAAAGAGTTGATGAGAGATAAAAAGGGTATCTCATCAATTGGACATAAAATTTACATCAATAAGGATATAGAAGAACATATCCCAACTTAATAGTATGTGAATTAAAAGACATAACAAAATAAGTCTTTTAAAAAGAGGAGGGTGAAAGGATCCCTTACCGACTTGGGTATCATTCGAAACATACACCCCATGAAAGAAGAACAATACAACATTGATGTAAATACTCATAAACGAAAGTATATTACACAAAGAGTAGAATAATGGTCCTTACATATACCACTCAAAGTAAATGGTGGAAAATGTATCATAAATCTCACGGGAATAAAAGTGAGATGAAAAATCTCTTACGAAAACTTGGCAGCCTACCAGCGCCACTTAAAACTTACAAAAATGGATTGATGAGATAAAATAGGGTCTCTCATAATATTAACATAAAATTTAAATTGAGAGAAATATAAATGAAAATCCCAATCATAAGAAATATGATCTTAAAAGGAATGACATAAAAGAGTGTACTTAAAAAGAATGAGAGGGGTATGATCCCTTACCTCAAGTCCGACTTGTCTTGTTCGTTTATTTCTATTCCTGAATAATATAATTTGGTCAATTTATAATTTCTTAAGGAACTACTTTAAAGATTATTATTCAGTTCATATCACATATTATAATGTCATAATAATTGTTTAATAATGTTAGTTCATATGAGACGTTTTTGTCGATGTTTGGTACATGAGTAAAAAAATGAATTTGTTTGAAAATGATTGCCCATGTAGTTATAAGTAAATCATTTACAGAATAGTATTAAGGATTAAAATATCATATATATCCATTACATATTCATTTTATAATATTCCATATCATTTGGAGATAAAAAATGAAAAGCACCGTTCATGGATACGGTAGGCCGTACGTACGCATGAACGCTACTTTCATTTGTTTTTGTCATATTAATGGAATTATAAATAAATGAGATATATATATATATATATTATAATTCCAGTATAATATATATGTTATATAGGTCACATATTTTATTTGATTTCATTCTTTATACATTCCATGTATTGCATGAACGAGTCACATCACTTGAGGGGGTGGTAGTCCACATTTCCTCATATGAAATAATCGCATTTGCACAACATGAAAAGAATAAAGGTATGATTTAAATATAAAATGCAGAAGAATATAGTAAACATAAATACCATATATATCATATATAAAATATAGTGACATCATAATGGCCGCCTTTAAAGGTGTTAAAAGAATATTGAACAATCATCATTTCGTGAGGCAGAAAATTGCCAACCAAAGAAACAGTATGTTCTTTAACCATTTAACGAAGGTGTGTCAATGTTTAGCTTGAATACTTATTATAAAAAAATATTAGTATATTAAATATACTATTTTTTTTACAAAAAAAGTAATAAAAAGATTTTAGGGATTTGGAGAAGCAAAATAAAACAAAAGAACACAAGGGAAGACATTACCTTTAAATCGGGTAACTCTCTTTGATTTAAGCTCAAAGGATTCCTCAGAAAGGATTATGCACAAAGTGAGGCTTCAATGATGAAAATAGGGAAGTGGATAGATTAAATGGGCAGGGGTTGGCTAAGACAAAGGCTTGACAGGTGTTTTTAAGGAGGTAGAGGTGGGGGACTTTTATAAGAGGAGAGGAGGGGCACTCTTGGAAAGTTATAAAATATTACTTTTTTATAAAATGAATTTTGGATTTTAAAGGTCTACAATTATATATTTAGGATAAGGTGATAATAGTTAGAAATCCAAAAATCCAATAGGTTTTTGACAAGTGTAGGTCTTATATTTTACATTATCGTTTCATTTTATTTAAATCTTTCATTTATGAGGTAATCACGACATCATCACGGTGTCATAAATAAATTAATTTATTTAATGTATAAAAATTATAAAAAATTACCATGATGTAATAAATCTTTTTTATCTTTCTAATTAATATTTATAGTCAAAAATATGACTTATATAACCCCATGTAAAAATTGTTTTAGTAAAACAACACATGTTTGTGACATTTTAAATTTAACATTAAATAAAAAGGTATTAATTTCAATCTCCAACCAAAGTGGCTCCATGGGGTCCACAAGTTGACACATGGATTGTATTGGTCGGCCATGACTCATCCAATAATGGTATAACATGTGTCAAGGTCATTTCATATTATTATAACATTATCTTTACCTTAAATAACACTAATTACCTCTAATCGCGATTAAAATCTTAAGAGTTACTATTCACCAAAAAATTATTTTAATCCCATTGAACCACATTTTACATCCTAATGACAACCATGTATGTCGTATTTTTGATATTCAATCCACAGAAGTGGTAAAGTTTCATTTAAACGAAAAAACAGTTTTTAAACTACCACTTAGTGGTTTCACTATTCATCAAAAATTGAAGTTTTTCAGAAAAATACCTGAAATTCACCCTAAGCAATATTTGATATTCCGAATTTAGAAATGACGTATGTTTTACAAAATTAAAAACATATAAGTTGAAATAATTAATTTAATAATTAATTCCCGCTATCAAAACAAATAGTGTGTTTTTAAGAAACAATATCTATTAAAAGATTGAAACTAGTTTAAGTCCAATTTCAAAGTAAAATTAATTCCAATGACCACTATTGGATTAAATGGTAAAAATATATTCTAATTTCACATTAAAAAAAATTAAAAATATAATTTAATCATATAAATAAATTAGATTAAAAAGAGGTTTTGAATTAAAATACAACATTTTCCACTATTCATTAAAAAATGAACTTTATCGGAAAAATACCAAAAATTTACACAAAGTAAATTTTGATGTCCCGATTCTAAAGAAGAATTTTATTTGGTCCAATATATGAAAATGTAAAAAAGTGGATTTAAAAATCGTTCGCCATCAAAAGGTTGTTAATCAAACTTTTAAAGAATATTAGAATATTTACGCTTAAAATTGGATTCATTCAAATTTTAAGCCTCTAAAATCTATTGGATAAAAGTAAAAATATTTGACAAACATATATAATCATTTTTTAGTTAGTTCCGTTCAATCCCGACATTACAATGGCTAGGCGTTAACTACCATTTAAAATAATATTATATTATTATTAGAGTGCAACTCAAGATTCCCAAGAAACTCGTTATTGCGTATTGGGTACGCCATCGAGCATAGCGTTCCCTTTAAAGTAATATTAATATTTTATTCAAAAATATGGATAAATGTGAAAATTTCATATTAATTATTTACCTGGGGTGCTACATTTGGAGTTTGGTAAATGTAGTTTATAACTTCTTTGTATCTTTTTGGACACTTTGCAGAGACATTCATCATCATCAGTGTATATGAGCTTCATTTTGCTGTTATTATCTAGTTTATTTGTCATATACTACCTATGTGATTTACTGATTTAGTTACTTGTTTTTTATTGAGTTTCTACTATTTTACACTCTGGGGATGAGGGAATAGTCTCACCATGGACACACCAAAGGCCCTCACTACTAGTTATAAACCTATGGAATTTGAGGACACATTCTTTAGGCTTTGTGAAACACTGGGCTCAGGGCTCTATTGAGTGGAATCCTATTAAGGGATGTTACAAAAATTAATTTATTGGATTTCTAAATATAAAATAAATCAATTAAATCTATGAAACCTTAGATTTAAACCATTTTATCCATCATAATTACCAAATCATAAGGTTGTTATCCTGTAATTAGACTTTTCTCAAAGTTTATTACAAATTTTTAACGTCCACATTTCTAGTGGTGACTAAACCTTAATCTTATTCCAACAATAGTGACCCATTCATTTATTACATAGTTACCACATCTTAATAGATTAATATATATCACATAACATAACTATCCACACTATAATCATATAGGTCTAGTGGCTTTGGAAAATTTAATTTTTAAACAACTATTTCTCCCTAACTCTCACACTTCGTAGATATATCATACGTAATACCTTTCATCATAACCTATGTAAGGGAAGCATATGAATGGTTGAGATATAATTCTTAGTAAAGGTAAACATGAGATCAATCTATGATCACTTAGAAAAAACCTGACCACAAGGGTATGAGATCATGAACATAGAATTTCAAAAGAAAAACCAACATATCACTGATCATAATTATTAATCATGGAGTAAATATATGCAATTAATAAGAAATGAAACAAAAAGTAATCAAAGGGAATGATCATTGAGAGAATTATGTTAGCATAAGTCATATATATTTTTTATACACAGAAGCATGAAAAATAATTTTCATGGTAGTAAATGATCATTTAAAAGACTGTTATAGTTCAATGGGCTCACTCCCCAAACTATCATAGTAGTCGATGTTCACTATAAAGACATAATGGTGGAAAGAGTCCCTTTCTGAAATTGGGTTACTCTCTATTATTATCCATTTTATTTCATGATATATCCATATTTTACTGATATATTAGTGGGATATATAATTATGGTTCCCCCAATCACATAATGAAAACAATAAAAATGTGTCCCACAATATTTTAAATCATTCAATATATCATATCCCATGAAAATAAAATTGGTTTCAAAAACAATTTATAATAAAATAGCCCATAGAAAAGAAAAGTATTTCATATTATTTAAATCAATTAACAAAAATATAGTCCATGTAAAAAAGGAATGGGTTTCATTATAATATTTTCAATAAAATTATAAACTATCCATGTAAAGGATAAATATGGTATTACTTGATGATATCCCAAGAAGAGTTTAGCAATCATCAAAATATGTCGAATTAAATGGAATGTAATTTTATAATATTACTAGAAACATTTCTTAGAAAAATATTATTTTCACATTGAAATAACTTATTTAATATATAAAAATATCCCAAGTATTAATGAATATAATTTATTTGATAACATACTTAGAATCTTATAAAATAAATCTTCAAATAGTTTATTGGTTTGATGATATAAAATATTATTCTTGATGGGTATGTCAAAACAAGTGTTTTTTTCACATTTTTGGTAAGAAGTTGAATGTACCATATTCAGAAAATGACAAGAAGTATCATTTTATAAAAAAAAATTTAAAAAATGGGAAAAAATTACTTTAAAATCATAGGGTAATATTAAAAACATTCGTGAAACAAATTTTTCGAAGACATTGATATAGAAGGAAAATTATTTTCGACTGAATAGAGCAATAAATTTTTTATTATTTAAAAATATTATCTTGTAAATTTGAATAAATAAATAGAGGAAAATAATTTTTTTCTATATATTACATAAATAGATCATGTGATGAATATGGAATGTGTCACCCATAAATAAAAGTGACCTAAAAATCCCTTACCATAGGTGTACCTTCCATTATATGTGTTTGAGACTCACCTACAAAAAAAATATTACATAAGAATAATAAATATATCAACAAATATATGATTTCCGTATAACCTTTTATTAAAAAATCATTTAAAATTATTTATTTAAATCACAATTTTAGGTGTTAACTGCTTCGTTTATCATGTATTTTTTGGTTCGATTGTTTTGGTCTATGGAGAATTATTATTGTTCCATAATCTCCATAATTTTAATAATTATACGAATAAAATATATATTAATTTTTTACATTTTTTGATGTATCCATAACATTTATAGATACAAATATGAATTACATCATTCATGTATTTGGTAGGTTGTATATAAACATGATGTAGTTTTCTTTTTCTGATAGATGGAACAAAAAAAGGTAAAAAATAATTTCCTTCGGAATAATTATTATTTTATCAAATAAAACATATATATTCTTAAAATCCATCATTTTTACCATCCATATAAAATGTAAATGGAAAATTAATTCCATTACTCCATGGAGGAGATAGTCCACCCGTACGAATGAGTGATGTTATTATTTTACGATGGATTAGAATGTAAGAACATAGATGTGTAATTATAATTACAATCTTATAATTATTACATAAATATAATATATATACATATAAATTTAGTCAATAATTATATACATCCTTGATAGGTGGTGATGGAAAAAAATTACATTGGTTTATGAGGCTTTATTCCATTATACAAACGATCGATAGATTCATTTCACTACCGATTGACAAAAAGATTGATTTAGGTTATGTAATTAAAATAATGAAATATAAGTGTATTTAAGATACTAATTTTATTATTTATCATTGTTAAAAAATTGTTTAAGGAGGTAAAATAATAAACAGAACAAAAACACATGGTTAAGAACTATACCTCCACTTCGGACATCCTCTTTGGTCTAAACATAAAGCCTTACTTGAGTGGTTTTCTGATAAAAAAATTTAAATAATTAGTGTTTATGATGTAAGAAATTTATTTTTTATATTACTTTTTTTAAAAAATTCTTATAAAGTGAGAAAAGTAAAACATAGGGGTGCCTTTTTATAATTGAGGTGGGTGGAACACTTATATGTTTTTCAAGGATTTAAAATAATGTTATGTCACCCAAAAGGGAAAATTGCCCAAAAATGGACCGTTACAAAACCTTATATGAGATTAGATTGAAAAAATGATAGAAAACAAAAAATTAAATAACTTTTTTTGTAATTTTGTCTCTTATATTTTTAGTTTAATCCCATGTAAACCTATTTTAACCTTAACCATTGTAATAATTTTTTATTTTTTTACTCATTCTTGTTAATTAGAATTAAGTTTTCCAAATTATTAATATTTATTATACTAATTAGAAAAATATAATCCATTTTATCTAATTTAATTCATTTAATTATTATAATAAAATTTATAATTAATCTCTCTAATGTGTCGAAATATCTGTTTTCCAAAGAAAAAGTTTCTTATGTAGAAAAAATATTTTATTTCAAAATTAAATATAAAATTGTTTAAAAAGGAAAAATTATAAATTAATAATAATATAATTTTAATAATTTTAATATTTAAACCATCAAAATATAAAATGGTACTTGGAAATTCTTTAAACTAAAATTCAATTTATAATAAAAATCTCTATTTTTCAATATTCATCAAAAATCGTTCTTTTAAAAATTCTCAAAAATTTACTATAAGATAATTTTGAAATATTAATTTTAAAAAATAATACAATTTTATTAAATAAATTTTCTAAAATTTTCACTGATTAATTTTAATAGAAGAGAATAAAAATGACAAAACGGCTTTTTGAAAAAAAAATATAGTTTTTAACCCTAGAACAATATTTATTCTTATCCCATGATTAGAAAAAAAATTATAATATTGGTAAAAAATTAATTGAATAGGTAGTAATTAAATTATGTTAAAATCATTCACCCATAGTTAATAATTTATTTTTTTAACATAAAAACACAATGTGAGAATAAATTCAGCTTCTCAAAAATATATTTATTTTACTTTGAAATTAATTTTATTTTTATTTCTAATCAATTGGTAAATAGTGAATAAATTTTATAAATTTATAAACATGAAGTATTTCATAATTTTTGAAGACATATTCATTCTTTTAAATCCAACATATAAAAGAAATTTATTATATTAAATAATATTATTTATATTATATGTCGTAGTTTGTTTAAACATGGTGGTTTGGGTTATGAGATATATCAATGAAAGTAAATTTTTATCAAAGAAAATACTTAATAAAATATTAGGCTTTTAGATTGTGTCATCCTTGTGACACTCATGGGTTGGTGAACATTATAGTTCTGTTGGACCGTAGAGTTTGGTTATGTCTTATAGTTTTATTGATGTGGGTGCGAGGGACCTGGAATAGATGGTTGGCCTTGGTCCATTAGATGTCATGTATCTTGGAATAGGGAAATAAGAGCCACAGATGATTTATGTCTTTTTTGAGGATAGAATTAAGGGGATTGGGGAGAGCCTAGTGATCTTTGGGATACAACTCGGGGTTATAGTGTAGAGTTGGATGGTTTTGGGGATCATGGGTGACCGTGAAAGGGGCGATCTCGATGTAGTGAATGTTTTGGAATATGATTTTTTGGTAGAATCATTGGATTACAGATTATACTCATATTAAGTGATATCTAAGTTTTATTCAGTCTTCTAAACACATTGTAATTATTTTAAATGAACCACTAGGAGTGATTCTGTCTCATTATTATGGTTTTTTTCAAAGGAAAGGATCGTTAAGATGTTTGACCTTGTTGTTTTGATGTTACTAGGATGCTAAAATCAGTTCTTTCACTAGGTAAATTGGAATATGATTTATGGATTATGGGTAGGCACTTAAAATCATCGAATTATGATTTTGATAGGGTGGTTGTATAGTTATACTTCATTTGTGACAGATTTTATAATGTGAGATGAAAGCCTCAAGGATGCCTCATGTTCCATGATATTAACATGAAAGAAGATATCATTATTATATTCATAGGGTTATTATTCCCACTCTCATTAATTCATGATTCATGTGACCTTGAGTCAGTTTGGTAAATGTTTTCAGAGGAACATGTGACCCTGGGGTGTTAGTGAGGACATGGTGGCTTGAATGTGCCAGAGATATGTGATGCCATTTTGAGTATATGGTCACACAGCTTGGGAGTAAGCACTATAACACACAATGAATCATTAAAATTAATATTATGGTCGATTGTATATAAAATACCCCACACCAATCCAAAATAAACCATGAAATATTATTATTTAAATGTTGAAATTAGAAACTAGTTGTTAAATAAATGAATAGTAATATGATTAATTACTTTGTGAAATATAAATTAATATCCTACTCAATATAGTTCTATTTATAAATTATTATTAAATAATCACTATATTTTTATTAAATTCATTTTATTCTTCAAAATTTCATTTTCTAGGAAAATGGACTCTATAGGTATTCATGGGAAAATGTTATACTTAATTTCTAGAAATTTAAGAAATTTTATTTGATAAAAATGATTAATATTTTGAAAAAATAAAATCAAAAATAAAATAGAGTGAAATTGTTTATATTTATATAAGTAGTATACTTTTTCAGTAAATAGTGAAAAATATAGTTCTTTTGTAAAACATTCTTTCTTTTTTATAAATTATGTAATTTCAAATTATCATTATTAATCAAATTTAATTTAAACTATCATAACTATTAATTGAAAATATTTAATTTAATTAATTATATTTTAATCATACTTAAACCATATTTTGGTAAAATATCATTTTTGACATAAAAAGCTTATTTTTGGAAAACATTTTATCATCACGTCTCATGGGTGTAATTTAAAATTAATTTATTCCAATTATATTAATTGAATCTTAAAAAATTTATTTCATAGTTTAAATCAGGATGTCTAAATATGTTAAATATTCCACCTATTAATTTTTGTCATTATAAATGTTAATAATAGTAAATAATTATCACCACAGTTATGGTAAATTTGGCAATTGTGGTAACAAATAATATGATATCATCTTACTTTTAACCACAACGATTTTATTTATTTTATTTCATGAGTATAGTTCTACAACCTCCATGAAATTCTCAAATATATGTCCACTTAGTTCTATGTTTCAATGATTTTAATCTTTATATTTTTTAAGTAGAAGATAGAGACAAAAATAAAACTTCCTTGCTTTTAATAACATTACAATTTTGTGAAAATGGTAAAAACAACTTATGTTATAATATAAAAATAATTTTAATTCTAAATTATTATTTTATCATGGTAATTTATTTATAATTTTTAGTAACAAAATAATCACATTAAATTATTACACAATGCTGACATAGTATTTATTCAATTAGTAGAAATCAAAATGAATGATATTAGAAATATTGAAATTAATAAAATTTGAATGATTTACTTTGTTTTATAGATATTTTAGATAAATTTAACATGCTAGTGAAATGTAAAATCATTATATTTTAATTCAATAATTTTAATTTCATTTAAAATTTAAAATAAAATTAATAGTTTTAAAAATGAAATTAATGTACATTCTAACAAGTAATATTTTATTAATTTTTTTAAAATTCTTAAAAACCTTCCATTAGCCAATTTATTTAGATATTGTTTATAATATTATCTATTTTCCATTTATTTTCAAATTTTAAATTAATAGTAAATATATACCCTATCCTTTTACACATATTATTACTTGATTTTTAGCATAATTATCCAATAAAAACATAGAAAGAGTCATAAAGTCCTGTCTATTTAGAATATTATGTACATAAAACTGGAAAAAAAATTGAACTAGAATAAAAAATAAAATTATTAATCTTCCATAATGTGATTCCAACTTCTTTTGAGCTCCTATATCTGAATAGTATAACCTAGGGAATACATGGAAAAAACAGATGTTCTAAAAATACCAGTAAGGGTATTAACATTAGAATAAAGCATAACACATGAGTTAGAATCCATAACATAATTACATAAAATGAGTTAAACATGAATAATATTATGGAAGAAAAGAACATAGATGATGGAATCATATGATCATGGAAATATAGGAACATGACAGAAACCTTTAACATGACATAAACATGAGTTAAAGCTAACTGTCTGGACTATATCACATGGTGGAAATGTCCCATAATGGATTAGGTTTACTCCCTAATAATATACATGGAATGTGATGAGACTAATAATTACCCAATTGATTAGAGTGCTATCAAAATTCATCTATCATAACAAATTCATCAATTTGTGTCCCACATAAAGAATCAAACATAAGGAATAAACTTAATGTTAACCCATGGAATGAAATGGTTATCATAATCATGTGTTAAGGCATAACTAATGGGTATATAATAATAGAATCAATAAAATAAGGGATTTAAATCGTTCTTGGATATTAATAATGGAAAAAAATAACAATATATCTTTAATAATTTTGTCCAACGAAGGTGAATGCAATAAAAATAGTGTTTTTGAAACTTTAGAAATGATCCACTTTTTTGATGTTTAAGGGAAAAGAATAAAGTGTGTTTGAAGAGGATAAAGTAGTAATTGGTTTTATAAAACCCAAAATTAACTAAGATAACTTTTCATGATTAAATGATTGTATTTATAAATATAATGGTGTCTTTAAATATATTGTAGAGTGTACTTGACCAATGGGTAATAAATTAGGAAGTTTCATTTAAATTTTCTTTCTTATTGGGATGAATTCAGAAGGGAACCATTTTAAACATGTATTTCCAAATAAAATAAGAATCAATTGATATATATTCATAATTTTGGAACATATGAATATATTTTATAATAATTATTTAATAATAATAAAATGATATATAAGTTTAAATAGAGAGAAAGTGTAACCCAAAGGAAATTAAGATGTTTGAAGAGATTTCTTACCTTATGTTTGAATATATTATAAACTTATGCATAATGCCCTAGATAATAAAAATATATCTATTAAGTAATTAATTAATAAAAATTTACTCTTATATTTTATTTAATATAATTTTATCTAGTTTATTTATGTCTATTTTATTGAGTTATAATGTATAATTTTGTCATTACGAGAACATTCGTTTCTTGGTTTTTAGGGTCGGTATAATTTTGTGTAGTTATAAAAAGTCTTGTAAAATGGAATAAAAACTATAGAAGGGAATTAAATGGTATTATATACATCCATAACTTTAAATGGTCCCATATATCATCTGATTCTTCAGATAAGATAATGATTCATTATTAAAACATTAATGAAAAATGATTACTATATTTTTTCAGTTTTTATTACCATCAAATACTAGTATCATTTTATTTAATATCATGTTTATATATTTGTTATAAAACATTAAATAAGTTATAATATACATATTATAATTTAATTTTACAATAAAAAAGGTTTTATAACCATCCTTGAAGGTGGAAATGAAAAACTAAAACTCTTTGTCCATGAAGCCGGTGAATCAACACATAATAGAGGATGATTTCATTTTTAGAATAAAAATAAATGATATTATATTTGATGATAGATATTACATTAAAAAAATATAATTACATTATATTTATGATATAGTATTTATAATTTCAATTTTTATAGGGGACGTGAGGGGAGGATAAGAAATAACATGAAATTAAAAGTGAAAGGAGGATTTTACCACGTGAATGTGTTCCCAATGGGAACCTATTTAAGGAACTTGGAAATTTTACTTTGGTGATACCAGTAAGACTAGAATGTGGGTATGATGATTGGGAGATTAATTGGTCATAATCTTGATAATTTACATGGATTATAAGGTGTGAAGATAAGTGGTGGTACTTATAACGGTATGATAGGGGTGTTTTTTATTATTTTATTCATTTTATTACTGTTTTGGATCTAGAATATCAATATTATTGATTAATATGGCTAAATACATTATAGTTTTGAAGATAGTTTAAACCAATGGGTCCTTTCCTCGGTCACAAATCATCCATGACTCAATAATTCTTGTATTTGTTAAATACTGTAACTTACAATATTTGACTATTAAAAACACTGAACTATTTTATAAAAAACACAAAAATTCACCCTATACATTTTTTTAACATGTATATTTCATAAAATTAATTCAATTTTATAAAATATTGAATATGTGGAATTTATTTATCAATTTAAACTATCATTTTTTCAAAAAAATTCTTTCTTTAATATTATAATTGAATTTATGTCACCTAGAAAATTTAATTAACATCTCATAAAATGATCTTATAATTATAATAAAATAAAATATTAATTTAATAATCTAATTTATTAAAATGAATTTTATTTTAAATCATTATGTTAAGTATAATGTAGTAAATAAAAATTTAAATTTCACAAAAATACTAGCACTTAATTCATCATTTTTAAAATTTTGATTTTCTTATTCCATGATATAAATATATCATATTTCCATTTTTGAGATGGATAAATTTTGTTTATACTTTCAATAATTATTTTACTATTCTAATGGCCAGATTACTATTCCTAATGGTTATATTACATTTCTAAGAGTCATGTTACTAAAATAATGGTGATTCTTCTAACAGTCATAGGGATTTATTTCCTTCTATAAATACCTATTATTTTACTCATCAGTCGGTTATATTTTCTCCTAAATTTATATATAAATTCATATTTTAAAATAAAATTATGTTTTTTTTCTATAGCTCTGTTGGTGAGTGCAGCCATTGTAGTTGATCGAGCATATCTGAATATTTCAATTCTTATTATCTTATTTTCAATTTATTGTCCTCCTTTAATATTTGGTATTCTTATTGGTTTGTTTTCCCAGAAAATAATAATTCATCATTTATGATAATGAGGTTTTTAATATGTTTTCTATGTAATTTATGTGCTTTATATAGCATGAAATATTTATAAGGTAAATTTCATTTATAATATTCTTGGTTGTTACATTCTTCCCCGTTATGAAATTTCCCCCACAAAATATAATTTTAGAAACTTTGGTGAAATCATGTAAGGGTACTTATAATTCATTAATTCTTCTAGTTCCCATGTTTCTTCTTCATCTATGTTGTTTCGATTAAGTATATTGACCTGGTAAGTAGTCTTTTGCATATTGATTTATCTCTACGGTCCAAGACCTTCATCGAATTCTCTTCCCAAGAGATATGATTTTCTGTATATATGACCTATGATTAATGTACACGTGAGGGATCTGGTATGTACTTTCTCAAGAGGTATATGTTTAATACAAAATGTACATGATACATGTCTTATCATAGTACTAGTCGATTGTCAATAACTCTAACACAATCAAGAATCTCTATGGGGCTAATGTTCTGAGGAAATAGCTATCATTTCATCCAAATTCTCATAAACCTCTTCTATTGAGATATTAAGAGGAATAATTTATCACCCTCCTCAAAATATAAGTCCCATTGATGAATAACTTTATATATTATCTGTCAAATTATATGCGACGTGATGTGTATCTAAAGGATTTTTACCTTTTTTAACATTTCTCTAACCATTTCAGGAACCATCATCTTATGTTAACTAACTTCATCCCTTCATGCTGGTTATCTATATCATTTCCTATAATGGGATTCATATGGGGCCATTTGGATGCTTAGATGGAAATTGTTTTTGTAAGATAAATTGACTAATGAAAGATTATGAAACCATACTCTTTTCATGTTCATATAACATGATATCAACTTAATTTCAAGGCCAAAATAATTTTCTCATCTTGACAATCATTTTAAGGATGATAATCCATACTGAAGTTCATCTCAGTTCATACATCATGTTGTAGTTTTTTCTAGAACTAATAGAAAAATCTTATATCACAACTGGATATAATTGATAAAGGAATTCCATAGAACCTCACCAATTCTATGATATACATCTGTGCATGTTGGAAAAGTGATAAATCTACATGAATTGAAATAAAGTGATTTGTCTTTGTAATATGATCTAAAACAACAAAAATAAGTTTATTTCTCCAAGATGTATATATAATTCCTATGACAAAGTCCATGAGTATGTTTTCCAATTTCCATACTAGTATGGGTAATGGGTGCATCATCCCCTCGGTCTTTTTCCTTTCATCCCTCACCAACTAAAATACTTGGAACTTTTTTGTATTTTCAACAATCTACTTCATCAAATTGTTCCACAAATAGTTCTATCATAGATCACAATATGTATTCCTAAACATTTGGTGGATATAGAATGTTGATCTTTGTGAATAATTCAAAATATCATTATTTATCTTAGGATTTGATGGTACACATATTTGTGACCCAAATATTACAACTACATCCTAATAAAAATGATATAAAACTAGATTTCCATTTAATTATTTGAGAATTTAAGGATATAGAATATATTATCAATGATTTTAATCTATTTTTCTATGATGGGGGGATCAGAATATCCACTAAAGATAAGAGGCCTTTTTCATATAAAGGATTTCGCAAGAACTTTTTCTTTCTTAGTAGGAGGAGGTAATTTCACATGATTAAAGTTATTATCCTTGACTTGATCTAGTTGATCGAGTACTATTATAATGTTTTTTTCTACTGTCCCCATTAGATTTGTAATCACATTAATAAAATAATCACATTTCATATTACATCGATTTTTGTCCTATTTTATACTATTTGTCTACATTAACTAAGAAAAAGAAACAAAATATATTTAGGGAAGCTTAAATACTTAGCTGGTAATCATTTAAAAATGAAAATATGATATTTAATGATAAACTTATAAATAAAACAAATATCCTAACCTTTGATCCCCTATGTTTCAATCTAGGTTATATCTAGTAATATAATTATACATAATTTTCTCACAAAAGTTTTCTATTCCTAATCCCAAAAAATAACTAGACCATGCTCTGACACCAACAATAGTTACCCTTGAATTTTCCTCATATTATTACATGATTTTAAGGATAATTATTCGTCAAATACAAATTATGGATCATAAAGTCTAGTGTCTTCGAATGATTAGGTATGTTATAGTAAAAGACATGGAAAAAAAATTTCATTAATCTTTCATAATGATCTTATAACATCTTTTGAGATCCTAATCTTCATAGGATAACCAAGGGAATGCATTGAAAAAATTGATTTTCTAAAAATCCCAATATGTGAATAAACATCAGAATAGAGAAAAACACATGAGTTAGAAGTCATAACATGATTACATTAGATTAATTTCACAATAATATTCATATTTAAACATATAACATATAACATGAAATCATATGATCATGGAAACATAAGAATGTGGTTGAATCATATAATGTGACATAAACATGAGTTAAGGCTAACAACCAATACTATATCACATAGTGAAAAAAGTCCCATAATATATTATATTTACTCAATATTACCATGCATGATGTCTCATGAGATTAAACATAACCCAATGAATTGGATAACTATTTGGTTGAACCAATTCTAATATTTACATGAATATATGTTCCTGAAAGAGAATCAAACATTGGGAATAAACATAAGGGTAACCCATGGAAAGAAATAGGTATCGTAATCAAGTCATAAGGCATGAAAAAAGGAAATATGACATTTGAATTCATGAAATATTTGATTTAAATAATTAATTAATATTTATATATCAAAAATAAGAAAGGATCATGAATAATTATATCCAACTAAAGTGATTGCATGGAAAGTAGTGGTTTGGAAACTGTAAAAATGATCAACTTTACTACAGTTTAAGAGAAAAGAATAAAGGGTATTTGAAGATGATAAAGGTATAATTGTTTGGGTAAAACCATAAATGAACTAAGATAACTTCTCTTGATGAAATTATTTATTTCTTAAAAATAATGGAAGATTAAAATATAATGTTTAGTATAATTAAAAATTGGGTAAGATATTGAGAAGTTCCATTTAATCAAGCATGCTTATCAGGGGGAATTTTAATAGGGACATTTTTAAACATGCACTTCCCCGTAAAAGTAGGATGAATTGATCGAGTTAAAAAAATTTGGAACATTTAGAAAGAATTTCTAACAATTATATAACAATAATAGAGAAATAAATTTTTCTAAAGAGATATAAATTACGATCCAAAGGTAATTTGGATGTTCAGAGAGTTCCCTTACCTAATCACAAAATTTGTTCTACACTTTAACTTAATGTCTGGGATAATCAAATTAGATCAGTCAATTAATTAATAAGTAACCTTATCCACAAATATTTTTTTATTATAATTTTATATAGTTTATTTATGTCCATTTCAATAAGTTATAATGTTTATTTTTTTTGTTCCGAGAGTGTTCTATTGATGGTTTTCATGTTCGGATTAATTTTGTATAAATGTGGAATATATTATAAAATGGGAGAAAAACTCAAGAAGTTGGATTAAATGGTATTAATATAATTATAGAAGATTAAATTCTCCAATATATCATTATTTATAGAAACAACAGTGATTCATTATATAAAACTGTAATGAAAAATGATTACTTTATACTTGGCTGTTTTTACAACCATCCCAAACTAGTCACATTTTATTTAACATTATGTTTATATATTGGTTATATAAAATTATATAAGTTATAATATACATATTATAATTTTATGAAACTATAATAATAGTTTTATGACCATCCTTTAAGGATATAAAAAATTTAATCACATTTCCCATGAAGGTGGTGAATCTACACATCATGGATGATGTTTTCATTTTTTGAATAAAGGGATAATAGAAGAGATTTGATGATGGATATTCCATTAACATAATAAAATAAAATAACATGTATTATGCCATATTTTTTACATTACTTTGGATTATGGAGGTGAGCATAGGATAATAAAAGAAATGAAATTAAAAGAGAACTAAAGAGGATTTTAGCTCTTGAATATTGACTCCTTGAGAATATACATAATGAAATTGGACTTGGTCATTTGGTGAAACCAGTAAGAAAAATTCAAGGGGAGAGTATTGGGAGATTAATTTGGTCGAATTTATAAAATAATCAAGGCCTAGAATGTGTGATGATAAATGGTGGTGAGGGTGAAATTTATAAGGGGAGGATAGGGGGTTTTATTATTTTATTCATTTGTATATTATTTTGTCTCAAGACTATCAATAATGTGGGTAAAAATAAATAAATTTAGTAAATAGTTCATAGGGTTTATAAAAAATGGGTTATTACATCATACGTCATCCTTGACTCAATTGTTCGGGTATTTTTTAAATACCATATATAATAGTTGTTCATTATTCAAAAAAATCATCTATTTTAGAAAAATCAAAAAACATCACCCTAATAATTTCTCAATGTGTATATATTAAAAGTTCACTCCATTTTATGAAAATATTTCTCTACATATGAAAATTTAATTTTTAAATAAAGTCATCATTCATTCAAAAAATACCAATTTTATGTTACTTTGAAAATTTAATTGATTTCTCATAAAGTTATCTTATAGTTATAATTAATGAAAATATTAAATTATGAATATATTTTATGAAAATAAATTTTATTTTTAATCATTATATTAATTATGATGTTTTAAATAAACATTTACATTTCAAAAATATAACAACAGTTAATTTATCATTTATAAAACATTTATTTACTTATTCCATGATATAAATATATTTTAATTTCATTTATTGGATACCTAAATTTTATTTATACTTTATTAGATGAGGATACAATTCTAAAATCTATATTACTATTCCTATCAATAAAATTACTATTCCAATGGTCATGTTACTATTTCAATGGTCAAATTTCTAATAGTCATAAGGGATTTCTACATCCTATAAATATATATTATTTCATTCATCATTCGCTAAAATTATCTTGCAATATTATATATACTATCATATTTTAAATGAAAATTATGTTTTATTTATAAAAATTTTTTGGGTGTTCTTGGTTATTTTAATGAATCGAACACATCCAAATGTTCATATTCCAATTATATTATTTTTTATTAATTATTCTAGTGTTATATTTATAATTTTTATTCATTTTTTTACTGACTAAAGTAGCATTATATATTTATGATAATACTATTTTTATTAGATTTTCTTGTGAAATATTTTGTTTACACTACACGAAACAATTATACCAAGGGAAATTTCATTGATAAAATTATGGTTCATTACATATTAAATATCTTCACCCCTAAAGTGTGAGAAATTCATTGTCATGGTCATTTCAGAAAAGGGTTAACACGAGTAAAATCCAAAATATTTGGGTAAACCCATCACCTAATCTGGTCCAGATTTTATTGGATGATATTATTTCAAACCATCGTCATCATGTATTTTAATTATATCTGTTTGTATCCTTTTCCAATGAAAAATAATTTATATTAATTTAATATTATAATAAATTCAATAGGTTCACATCCTCCCACTTGTAAAAGGTATCCTTATCTTCTATTTTTTTCAAACATAATAATTGTGTTGGTTAAACCAAGCCTTTCCAAAATCCCTTAATTTCTTTCCCAAACCATAGACTCCATGGTTGTATTATAAAATATAACCCCATGTATTTTATGAAATATATTTCTTAGTTTCATTGATATCTTTCATTACAAGAAATTTCGAGCCCAAACAAACCATTAAATATTATTATTTAAAATTAACTATTACGACATAGCCATAAAAAATATTGGGTGTAAAGATGATTGAATTAGTTATAAAATATATATAATGTTATTATTCATTAAAAATTATAGATTAATTCATAATAATTAAACACTAAATTTTTTAGGACATTTTATTATTCAAAAATATGTTATCTTTAAAAATAGTATTTAATGTTTTTTTGTGTAAAAAAATTATATTTTATATCATAAATTTTTTAAAAAACTAATTAAAAGGATATAAATTTTATATTATCATATAAAAAATATCACATAGTGGAATTTGGATTTTTTTATTAATTGTTTTTTCCAATTAATATTGAAAAATACTAATTTATACTCAAAACTATATTTTATTTTACAGTATTTTAACAATAAAATTATATTTTTTTTATTATATTTGAATTATTATTATCACATTTCGATTACAAAATTATTTATAGTCTTTGGAATGAAGATGATACTTAAACATAGCAAAAAAAACTTTTTTGTACTTAAAAATACATTATTATAAAAAAATGCATTTTGTCACATTTTAAAACCTATTTTAAAATTAATTTCTTCCATTTGTACAAAATAAATTTAAATAAATGGGTTCTGTATTAGAGATTTTAATGTCAGATTTGGTAAATAGGTCCCTTTTATTTTTTTTCAATGTGAATAGTAATCATGAAAATTTTTATCACCGCATTAAAGGGTAAATTGGGTAAATATTGATTACAAATTACAGATAATGACATAAATTTTCATCTCAATTATTATCAGATAAGTTAAATATACCCATATCAATTTATAATCAACATTTGTTTTTTTAATGGACAATTGTCCATGAAAATGATGGATATAATATTTAAACCAATGAAGTTAACAAAATGTCACTCTCTTAGTTTTAAATATATTTTATGTGTTAACAAATGGAAAAAAGTTAGTTATGATAAAATGTAAATGTATATTTTTCACATTACAGAAGTATATTTCTGATGGTAAGTTATTGATTATTTTTAGTTATTAAGTAATTACCTAAAATTCTTGTACAATTCTAATACAATATTTATTCAATTATTAAAAAAATAAAATAAAATATATTAGAAAAATTAAAAGTTATATAATTTTAGTGAACTATAATGGTCTAGGAATTTTAGATAATTTTATAAAATATTAGTGTTTTATAAAAGGATTATGTTATAAGTACAACTTTTCCTTTATGTATTTTATGTCAAAGTAAATAAATAGTGTCAACATTTACATTAATGATATTTTATCAAAATAATATTTTTAGAAATTATTAGAGAATATAAAAATTTTGAAATAGGGACATTTGGATAATATGTGATCTAAAATTTCAACCATTTTCCATTTTAAACCCAATTTTCCCCTTTTATATAAAATTATAACCCTTTAAGAGAAAAAAATTTTCTACTGCTATTAATGTTAAAATAGGATAATTACGTGGTTAAACCAAAAGATAAGGTATAAAACACAACTTCAACCAATAAAAACATTACATTTTGATGGGATTTAAACCCCACCCAAAATTTTATTTGAGTACGTGAACATTTTGAATCATTTTTCTATAGAATAACATTATTATATTTTAATATTTCATGAAATTTAAAAAGTGCCCCAACCCAAACATATAAAAGGGAACCCCCTCCTTTCCCTCCATTTCTCCAATTTGATCATTCTAACTTTGCAATACCAAGGAAATTTATCTTCCTAGATCCACTATAAACATTATAATTGATTTTTATATCTCATAAAACCAATCCAATGGTTCTTGATATAAAATATATAGGATTTGTTTCAAAGAAGAGGGAATCACTTTAACTGATCACCATCTTTAAATTTATTTACCTCTTATAAATATAAATTATTCATAAAAAATCATAAATTTAGTTTCCTAAATAATTTTTAATGTTATTATGATTCTTAAACAACCTGAATTCCCCTTTATCTGTCAAATAGGATGGGAAAGTATCACTCGTGTGTATATACGACTTATTATCTCCACGTAGAGATATATTTCATTTTCCATAACCATATTTAATAGATTATTATTATGATCGGTTTAAATATTATATATGATATTTATGAAAAAATTATGCTTCTCTAACGACAATATCTTATCCAACTTCTTAACTTCAAATCCATTTAAATATAGTATCATCACTATTGCGTACATGTAGAATACCACCTCAACAAAGCAATGTCATCTGTTTTTTATTTAAATTTTACATTGCTGTTAATAAGTATATATTTGACTAATATAAATGATTTATATCATATTATATTGTTTCTATAAGGTATATTTATTATTTACCATTCATTCTTTAAATTTATCAAAAAGTGAATATAATGTTAATTCATATGTACGATCTACCATATCTATGAATGATGTAACTAATTTTTATGTATCAATTCTCTAGGAATGATAATAAATATTTATATAATGGATATATATGATATTTATATCATTATTGGAATTATATATATGATCCTGTTATGATCAAAGTACATGTATCAAAACAATTGAACCAAAACATATCTAAAAAAATATGTTGACATCATGCAGAATTGTGATTTTAACATATAATTTTTAATAAAAATGTGATAAAATGTTATAAGTAAATAAAATATGGTATGATATTTATGTATAAATATCTGTAATATATGTATAGAAAATATATATTTATAATATATAATGATTGAATGTAGACAAAGAAAGTTAGTCTCGAGGTAAGGGATTTTTGTCTCACCTTTATTTATCTGAGACACATGCCATATTCACAACTCATTTATTTTAAGTGTTGTATATACTAGACATAAATTAATTTTATGACACTTTTTATCAAATTTTTTTAGAATTAGATATCCATATGAGGTTATTTCATTCATGGGTATTATTATTCAGATGTTATAAGGATTGTTTATACATGAATTTCCATTGAGAAAGATACAATGCACTTATATGATAAATTCAATTACAATTATCACCCTTGTGTTACTTATGATGAATATATTTTTTTCAATTAATTTTCATCACTTTATGTACTCATTATATCAAAATAACTTTTCCAAGGGAAACATTAAATTATTTCACTCTTCAACCGAAAACCATTTTTCCTATATATCCATATTTTATAGAAATGTTTTCAAAAATATTTTTATTATTTTCGTATGTATTTTCATAGTCATATATAAATATTGATCAACATTAAAAAAAATTAAATAATTCTTATTATAATTTTACTAATGACTTGATTTTTGCAATGTTTATAAATTTTTTAATTATAATATTCTTTTAACTTATACGGCACAAACAGAATTTTTTTCATCATTGACAACTCAATGCTTTAAAGCATACTTTATATGTTTAAAAGTATATTTTAAAAGAAAATGTTTTACTAAATATAATTGAAGTTTTTATATTTTAAAAATGTTATTTCAATGTAAAAATGGTATTTTCCTCAAGAATCATTCCATGTTATCTTTTATATTAATTTTCTTCTAAGATGAAAATATTTGACGATACGTATTCTTTACTGGGGATATAAAAAAAATATGACCTTATTATAATTCCACTAGATGGTTTGTGATTACCATGAAAAGGTATTTATGAAACCTATTTATCTTCCATGTGTTATTAAATAATTAAATTATTATGAAAGCCATTTCCTTTTCATGGGTTATGATAAGATGGATGTTTTTTGATTTTCTATAATGTATATGTATGATTTTCATTATGTGATGAGTGGACCCATAATTATATAAAAATCTAGTTAATTGGGTATATATGGATTAATCATCTTGTAAATAAAAAATGTGTGGACCTAATTTCATATTAATAATTTCATGCATAGACCTTGTTTTCAAGTCTATAAGACTTAGTGGGGACATTTATTTCTTGTCCTTAAGCTTATTCTTGGGCCTAGATTTCATGTACATATGATTATGTGTGGGCTTGGTTTTCAAGTCCATAAATTTATTCATGGTCCTAATCTCATGTCCTTAACATACCGAGTGAATCTTTTTATATTTATACATATACGCAATGTTATAATCTTATGTTTTTTTTGTATTTGTAACTCTATGTTATGATCTCACATATCATGTTCATTGAATTATTTTATGATTCATGTATTAAGAGATACCAATAAATATTTAAAGACTCTGTGTTATTTTCCTTGACAAGCAGGTTATGTTTTCAAAATTTTAATACCATGTTTGCATAACCTTATCATAATTTTAAATTATTATCTCTTTTATTTAAACATACTAAGTATCTTTTACTGAGTGGGTTCCCTAGACCCTACTTCATTCCATACTTTGATTACAATTATATATATAAATATATTGTGTGATATATAAATATTTTTATTTCTACTATAATATTTTTGGTACATATAAATCCACTGTTTAATTGGTAATTTCCTTAGATAGAACATCATATAAAAAAATTATAGTAGTTCCCAACTATAATGAGAACCTCAAGATACGTGATGAGAAAAAAGATGGAGAAAAGTTTTTGCATCCTGCTTTATGATATATCTTGAGAAAAAGATAACATGTTACATAGAGGGTGTCACAGTAGATAGTCATATCTATGACTTTATTTATATCCTTAAGGATCATGATAGGTTTATAGACTCCACTATAGTTCTATGCACTTAACTCAATTCTATGTAGATAAATACCAAGAGAGTCAAACACAAAGTGTACCCACAAGTTCCTCCTATTCAGATGAATATATGTATTTGATGAAGTGGGCCCCATTTGTGGGTGTCGATGAACATCTTATTGTGATTGTAAATAATGAAAAATAATGTTATTTTATTATTCAATTTAGAATAATTAATAATGAATCTATTTATATAGGTGTTCATATTTTTTAAATCAGAAAAGTGAGTATAAAAAAATATAATATTTTTTAGTGAACATAGGATGTTCAAGGTTCATTTAATTATTTAGGGAGATAGCGTGTCGACTTAGTGTCTTTTATTTTTTAATAGTCGAGTCTTGAAAATTCCATAAATAGGAAAATTAAAATCCCATGAACTTGGAAAATGGAATAACAAATCCCCGAAAATAAATTACAGGAAAATGTATAAAAGTGGTGAATCCCTGAAGGATAGATTGATCCCGTAAAGTGAAAATTTCTTCACGGACCACTAATCCACATGGAATTACACCATTTTTAGAAGCACCCCTTGAATAAACTTTTTCATGGTATGAGGTGGTAAATCCAACTCCTGTAAAAGAAACCAAGTTGTTTGTGGGTCAAACAGTGATTTCTACCCCTAAGATCAACCATCCCCTGTGAACGAAGTTTCCCGCATGACAAGATGGAACCACTAGCACCTGAAAATGAATCCAAGTAATTTTTTTGGTTTTTATGGTGATTTATATCCCCTAGAATAATGTATCCACACAAATGAAATCATTTACCGGTTGTAGAAACCTCCATAGGATCCCTCAAAAGAAATCTTACATCCCACCATATATGATTGTCCTGGCTAGTATCTGGTCCCTCTGTTATTATATAAACGTCCACCTTGGGGGACTAAACAAAAAAAGAGAGGAAGGGATGAGTGATGAGAAGGATATGAAAAACGTGGATCCTTGAAATAAATTATGAGAGAATTGTCCATTCCTCATAGGTAATCCTACTATATAGCATTAAAAAGGAATTAAAAAACATCCAACCATCCAAAAACATAAAACCCCTTTATGAACACCATTCTAGAGGGAACAAATTGATGGTCCCATTGTGGATTAGAAATATTATAGAAACATTTAATACAGGTGAAACCATTCCCCATGTAAGAAAGTGCAATGTGTGAGGAACTCGACCCCGTATACCATTATGCTACACGAACAGAACCTAGTCCCACATAACATCAGGATACATGGGTAGAACCTAGATCCACATAGAAAAATTTTATACATATGGTACACTCACCCATGTAGTAACATGATACGTAATGGGTACCCATTTAGGAATAAGAAAATTCTAAGAATAATGGTCCATCCTAGTTCGTTCTAATATTAACCTTCCATCACTCCCATTTGTGGTATGATCATGCCCCACTTTATACCCTCCCCAAACCAGTCTAATGGAATCAGGCCAAGGCCTCTTCCAAATCCATCTATAATGTATGATCAGATCATCAGGAACATATTTGTGTCCCCTCGAGTTAATATACCCATTTTTAGTGGAGTCATGTGTGTAACCTCCTCAACAAGGGGGTCCTCAGAATGTCTTCTTATTAAGATTCATGTGGTAATGAGGTTTCCAGCCATAGTGGCGCTCAAGTGAACCTTCCTATTCTAGGTATTGAGTGGAACCACTGGCCTTTCCCTTTAATAAGGGTTGGTTTTGGTCAATCGTCTCTTCTCTAGGGACTTGTTTCACTACTACAAATAGGTCTTTTAAAAGCACTAAAATCTTTCTTTAATAGAACTAAAAAAGTTATATTAATTGCGAAGATGATAAGGGGGTCCCCTTAAACAGCTCTAAAAAGCGCTGATAAAGGATACCCTTTATCTGTGCTAAAAAAAGTGTTAATAAAGGTTCTTATTTATCAGTGCGTTGTTAGCGTGGATAAAGGGGTACTATATTAGTTCTTTTTTAGCACAAAAAGGCCCCATTTTAAGCGCTATTTTAACCTATGATAAAGGACACCTTTATCCTCTATATTTTGAGCACTGATAATGGAGTCGTTTACTAGTAGAATTTGGAGCACTGATAAATGGGGCATTTATCAGCGCTCTATTAGCCCTGATAAAGGCCATGTTTCCTGAGCAAAACTCAAACCTACACTAAACATACACACCTAAGACAGCACCAACACACACATCACCAAACAACACCTAAACACAAAATAGCTGCACAAAAGAAAACCTACACACAATCAAAGCATAGAAAAACAAAACATCGCACATAAGAGTTTTGCAAAAAATGCAATATACATTTACTTGAAATCATGAATAAAAAACACTAAAATATATATTTCAAAAAAATATTTATATGGTTAAAATTAAAATTATCCAACAAACAATTAAAATAATTAATGTTTCATACTTTTTGCTTCATTGATCTCCTCTCAAAAATTTCCGTCCATGGTATTAGTTAACGAATAGCGCATCTGAACTCAGGAAAATAATTCCACAAATATAATAAAAAAATAATATGTTAGTAATAAAATAATGAAATAAATTGAACATTAATATGAAATATTACATTAATAAAATGTCAATTTTTAATAAAAAAGACACATTTGGGTAGGTTAGGGGAAATTACACAATATGATACTATATACCTAACCTTGATATGGGTAGGTAAGCGGCCATGATAAGATAATAGAGTAACTAAAAGGAAAAAAGTCCGCAATGTACAACAATTAATGATTTTCAGAGGTTTATTATTGTATGGACTTTCCCACTTTCACTTCTTAGTACTCTTAGAGGAATGAACTTCAAAAGATAACTTGAGGTGCCAAAGGTAGTGTGTATTGATGTAAAAATGGTGTTTCCTTCGTATTAGAAACAACCACATCTATGAGCTCCATTTGACTAGGAAAAACTAGATCATCAGCCTCCCAGTCACTTTTTGAACCACCTTTGTCCACCGTGTCCTAGGTAAAGTAAATTGGAGATGTGGGAGGTGAGAAAATTTTACCACCCTCTATAAATATCAAAGAGAAAAAGTGCTAAAGTATTCTCCTCACACGACGATGGCGACTGCCGAGCCTATCCCTCCCCCACCGGAGGGGGAGGGACCACCATCATCTTCTAAGAGAGCGATGGATATTTCTCCCCATTCTCCAAACATGATCTCCTTCTACCTTTCCAACTGAGCATCCAATTCCTTAAGGTTCTCAAGCTCTTTGCAGGGAGTCCTAGTTGGACTTTATCAATTACGAAGTTTAAGGATTCCTTAGTTCTCCACATTCATACCCTGGTATTGAATGTTTTCAATAGAGAATACCATTGGTGGACTACATTGATAGGTTCATTTTCGGTTAATGGGATCTGCAAGAGAGGGTGATGGTGGGTCTGCTCGACAATAGGTGAATTTTGATCCATTTCGTATCAGTCGACGACCAAATCAAAGCTTGGTCTAGTGCAACTCGTAGATTCAATGGGTATCAGTTATTCCTCTAAAGATGGCCTTATGACTTCCATATGAAGCAGCACTCCCCTTCGGTGGAGATCTGGGTGAGTTTCTCTAATCACCGCCTTCCTTTTCAAAATCCTTTGATTATTAGAAAGCTTCAGAACCTCGTAGGGAGTTATTTATCCTCTGATCAACAAACCATTGTTGTTTTCCATCTTTTTAATCCTCGTGTGTGCATGGGAGTGGATGCCTTGAGGAAGCCTCTTGAGTTAGTTTGGATTACCATAGGAGAAGAATACTAGTGTAGGCAGCAGGTCATGTATGAGCCGTGGCTGACTTCTATTTAGGTTGCAAGTATTTGGGACACTTATCGGTAACATGTATACATGGTTCTAGACACCAGATTTCTACTAAGCAGAATATGGTCCCACGTGAGGTTGGTGTTCATGATATCCCATCAAGGGGAAATTGTGTTGGCCAAAATGAAAGAGGAAAAATTGGATACTTCTGATTAATCTCACTTCCAAGGTATTAGGAGTATAGGTTAGTAGGAGGCAGGAAGGGGGGTGTCCAAGAAAGGAGTAGGGATCCCTATCGAAATTGAGTGGTTTTAGTGTGTTGTAGGGGCTTCAAGAGATGGTTTTGAATGTTGTTATAACCTTAATGCAGGTGTGGAGAGCTCATACTCTTAGTCTCCCTCTCACGGTGGGGATGTCCAACCAGATATAAATCTTAATTCAGTTGTGGAATGAATTGTCTCTCCTATTTCGGAGCCTCCATGTGAAGAAGTCACGGTTCCAAAGCTAGCTTTGGTTTCTCAAAGTACGAGGTCCACATAGACGCTACAATGTCGTTGTATTGTGAAGAGGATAATACTTCGAGGAACATATTGTAGGAGGTTTCCTTTCTGACTGTTGCGGTACCTCCACAAAACATAGGGAGGCTTGAGTAGGGGAGTGTGGTCAAGCCTCCTTGAATTTTGGAGGTGCACCGGTTATATGCAGTAGTGTCTCAACCTGTTAAATGATGTTGGGATGAGAGGAGTGTCTTGGGACCTTTGTACCCAAACATTTTTGTTCGAAACCCCCATCCTATATAAAGGCTACATGTGTGGGGAAGAACAAGCATATCCCCAGTGACATGTGAATCTATTGTGGGTTGATGCCTCCCACGGTAGACCTTAGGGTTGAGTTGAAGAACCATTTTGATAGTCTCGATGTTCAAGATCAAGAAATGTCTCATAAGGAGGATGATTAATGTGATGACAGTTATAGACAACTCTCATTGGATAGTTGGGACAATTTTGAAGGGAAAGGTCCTAACAGCCCTAGAAGGAAGAAGGGACTAAAAGGGAAGCATGACCCTAGGAAATGAACTATCGTCTAGGGGAAAAAATAAAAGGGACATAAAGAAAATTCGTACTTTCCCAATATAATGAAAACCAGGTGAGCCAAGAATGGTGGGAGTAAGGAAATCTTTTATGTACAAGATGGGGAAAGTGGTGATCCAAGCAGATAACCAAATGTGATGGAAGAAGATGTAGGGGAGTTCTTGAAGCCTGTATTCCACTCTATTGATGAAATGATTCAAAAATTCCTTGGTCCCAAAACCTCAAATGAGGAGAAAGAAAGAATTTATCCTTCACTAAGCTAGGGGTGTGTAATGTTCATGGACTTTGATAGAATGAATCACCAAACTATGTTCTTGGAGAAGTAATTTTAATTTAAGGGTCTGTTGTTTATAAAATATTCCATTGGAACCAATCACACTCCCAAATCCCTCTATCATGATTTCCACTTGACACAACACTCTCTAGACCCTTATAGTCAATGTATTCCTCCTCTAGTAGTCCCAATATAGTAATGAGATGGGAAACACCACCATAATTAGAAAACATCTCCCACCAACTGGAACTTATTTCAAGGGAACCCCATATATTGTTACCAAATTTGTTGGCACCCTTGTTGTTGATGATTTTGGATCTAAGTTCCTCATTTTCTTATAAGACATCTTGAGATATGTGGGTCTTATTCAAGATGTTTTTTTTTGTCTCGAATTTAACTTTTTGAAGATACTATAGTCCCTGTGTAGGGGAGGAGTGGGGAATTTCATCTGAATTCTGTGAACTATCTCCCAAAGTGTTATGATGTATACCACTCGTCAGTTAATCCAAGTGGATAAAACACCCTCACATATGGATAAAATATCATCTTAGGATATAGTATCACCCTTTATATTATTTTTAATTTCACAGGTTGGTGCTCTATATGGTATAAAAATCTGAGCATACTTGTTCACTTTTCTCTTGATCTCCTAGTTCTTTAGTGTGATTAGCCAGACACCACAGATACTTTATATAAATATCCTGAAGTGGTAACTTGGAATTTTATGAGTATTATTTAACTCATATCAACCAATGTGGGCCCTCATCCAACCACACCATAGTTGTAAGGGGCTGAATTTACTCATCATACTTGTCTCCTAAAATCATCGCATCATAGATAATCTTAATGTCATATATACTGATGTCGAACTCACCATATATAAAATAAAATGTGTTCATGTATTAACTCTATAAACTGAAAAAGTCTACCACTAAAATTATTTTGCAATATGTAATGGTTTGGTAAGCCTAAATAGATTCATAAAATCCTATCTTTTTCATCCCAACCACAAACTCTATGGCAGTACACTGAACCCAGAAGGGACAACCTCGGTTCATCCCAACGCCTCCACAAAATAAAGGGTGATCATATATGGTCAATAATTGTAAACAAGGGAGATATCAATGATCATATGATTATATCATAAGTAGTAGGAATTCACCTTCATCCTATTTATGTATAATATTCTAACATGTATGTTTCCCATTCGTTTCTAAACACATCTATATCATCTTATGAATATGAGTTTTTGCAATAGTCATGGTAGTACTGAAAAAATATAAATACCCAAAGGATTAATAAATATTTAAAATTAACTCATAATTATTTTCTAAAATACCAATCCAGGGATTCTAGTTTTTGGATGAAATGCAATCTCTTTCATAAATTTACCAACATAATAACCACATTCCATTCTGTTTTTTTATTTGGACACTGCAGAAACATTGAGAAAAATATTTTTTTGTTTTTATATGTGTTTTGATAGTGTAATGTTATTATATATACCAGGATAATTTTCTAGTAGTAGATCTTGTAGGTGTTCTTCTCCTTAGGCCCCAGATTCATTACATGAAGTAGATGATATTGATACACTACCCTATCATAACAGAATTATCATTAAAAGATAATATAAATTATATTACTAGATGATTAGTTCTAAAATTTTGGTTCTAGTGTATTAAAATTTAACAAATGTCATCATTCATGATCATTTTGTTGCATATCAAGGCATTGAATCTAGAAAATAAATCTTCGTTGTATCCAAATTGACTACAATCAGCAGCCAATGCTGCCTAAAAACATAAAAAGGAATTTGTAATGAAAGAAAAGAAAATACAGTTAATATTATTTAATTTTTTAGTTTTACCCCTACATAGTTTTTATTAAAAATATTTTATCATCCGTAATTTTGTTTTCAAATGGTTTCATCAGGGATGACATTATTGCAGCCTCTTTATAAGAATCTATTTCTTCTTTTGAAGAGGTGATGTGAGGACTAACAGGTTCAAATTTTTGTTCATGGGGTAATACTTTCAACTCTTTTTCATATATATGCCTATGAAAAATATGAAATTTATTTAGTCATAATTATATTTGTATATAAGCTTTTGTAAAATCAAATCTGAAAAACATACCTCATGTATACATTTACCACTAAGGAACCTAGCCATTCATACATGAGAATTTAATTTACATTTTCAGTACTAATGAAATCCAATTTGTCCTCTCTATACATATTATTTTCAAACTAAAATATGTGATTATTTCAATCTATCAATTTTGTACCCACATGAGCCTGGAATGATATTAAATATGGATATAGAATGGGCAGGGTGAATGTTCTCTCAGTAGACTGTTTCAATCGGTTGGTTGATCCCTGAGATAGTTTTGAGATGATATTTCATTTCATCCCCCTTCTGTTTTTCATTCTATAATAACATTCTTCGGTTCAGACCTTTTTCATTAAATGTTAACGGGTCAGCTTGAAAAATAAATTGGAAATGGATACCTCCTTATCAACATGTTTTTTTTCAAAAATTGACGAGCATGAAATGAATGTTACAATGGCTTGTTCGACTGTAAGAATGTCATCATCGCCATTTGGAATAGGTATCTTGGCACTCGGCTCATTGCCTACATTAATTAACACTCCGAGATGATCTGTTGGAAGTTTCCTATTGTGTAGCATGTTGTTCTGTATATTGAACATTTTAACCCTCGCTGCAAGGAAATATGTTGGTGTTGATAGATATAAATCACTGTCATTTTCACCCTGTAGTATATTAGTACAGGAAAGGTATTAGGGTCTATGTGATTCAAATTTAACAGAAAGAATTATTATAACATTGATTTCCTTATATAAGTAAGGTTTTTGAGAGGAATGGCTTCCCTCGAAGCTGGGTGGGATTTTCAGGCATGATTTGTTGTGATTTCTTTATTCTCTTTACCTCCCCCATCAAACATGTTATCATCTCGTTTCGGTATTATAATTCTTATTGAAACGTAGTTATTTTTTCTCTAATCTTTTTCATTTCTTCAGTTTGATCATACACTTGTTTATCTTTCTGAAAATATGTTCAGGGTGTCACCCCAAAACCTACACCTCTAGCACAGCCATACAGTTTTGTCTTCTTTAATGTTGTTAAAAGTATGTATGCACCTGGTGTAGGTGTTATTGATTCCTGTAACTATGAAAGATAAAAAATATAGTAAAATAAGTATTCACTGTTATGTAATAGTGATTTAAATAAAATCAAATTTATATTATTTCATACTTACACATAGTTCCCACAGTTTTTGTGTGTTTTCATCTACCAGAATCCCCTCTTTATTTACAAAAGCCTCCTTCCATAGAACATGGCATGGGATTGAAGTGGATTTCAATTTCAATTAATCAATCTTCATATAAACATAGGAACACGGTTATGGTGTTGTTTTATGTCACATAAAAGTATTACGGTTGATTTAAAATACGTAAAAAATTTCTCAAGTGATGCATACCCCATCCTTTCTTTACAGTAGGGGTATGATGCTTTTGTTCCCTGTTCTTTATTTTCAGCACTCAATTGCTATTTCATAATTAAAAAACTGTCAATTAAAGTGTTGAATACAAGAAAATTCAAACAATGTATTACAAGACACAATGTACCTGAAAATTATACTCCCCATGACGGTTGCTAAATGCATCCCACACTCCTTGGGATATCAAGTGTGCATAAAGCGGAGGTGGGTGAAGCTTGATTTTCCATTTAAAATATTTATAATGATATTTTGTAAAAATTTTGTGAAAGCCTCTTTGAATCCTTCCTATGAATATTAATACATATTTATTTTGCAAGGAATGTACTATAAATGCACTCTAAAAAGGATTATGGAGATTAATTCAATGTTTTAGTATTTTATTTTATTTTCATAAATAAAACAAATTATATCATAATTTCACCATAATATCTTTCCATGTTACTATCTTAAGCCCAGTGAAAAAATGGTGCAATGACTGTACATCAATCAGCACGCATTGTTGAGTGATGATCCCAATGTAGCTACATAGGATTGCTTTGTTGGGGTTAACATGTTGGCCTTTCTTATTCGATACGACCTCATATTTGATGCCTTTTTGTTTCCCCTTAAGGATTTTGGATAATAATATCAAACTACGATGCTCTTGTTTATTTGTACGCCGTTAGGGGTTCATTTCCTACCATTTCCACAGAAGCATCATCATTATGTTCCTCTACATCTCTACATCGGAACTGGGAACAGAAGAATTAGGTTGAGAAACCTATGGTACCTCAGCACTGGGACCAGTAACAACAGGTTGAGAAACCTTTTGTTGCTCTACACTAGGACTAGCAGCAACAGGTTGAGAGACCTATTGTGCCTTAGGATTGGCTGCATCAGCAGGTGCAAAAGTCATTATCTTCAGAAGTGGTTTAACATTTAATTTAGATTACATAAAAGAAGCAACCAATAGATAATATCATAACATAATAAAATGTATATTACAATAAAAAATTCACCGGATTATTAAACATTTTTTAAAGGCTAAAGAGATTTGAGCCCTCTATCAACTATGTAAATCCCTTCATTATGGTCTCCTCTGACATAAAAAATTTCATCTGCATTGGGACAACTGCGAAATGATAGTGAATTCCCAATGAAAGAGTTGTCCTCTGTTGAACTTTCATCTAACCCTTCTGTTGTTTTGGTCGATGATAGAACAATTGACCAGTTTCAGTTTACGGGATCTAGAACGTAAAATACTTGCACTACCTATGATTCCATTATAAATGGTTTGTCTTTCTCCACATCCTTACTGAAATCAACTTTCACGAAGCCTAATTCATCTATTTTTACAGAACTCCTATTATCAACCCACTTTCCTTGAAAAATTAGTACTTGGAATTTCATATAATCCAACTCTCATGTTTGTTTAATGTTTCCAATGTATGACATATTCAGATAAATTGGATTTCTTTCCTTAGCACCAGAAACATACATTGCTTCAGCCACAATTTTAACCCCACTATTATTTATGGTATTGTCTCCATCATGTTCATTAGTATATAATGTATAACCATTAACCACATAAGAATTGTAAGATAATACATACACACTTTCTCCTCCGGCTAGCCATCAAAGTCATTCTGAAATTGAGTATGGATTTTCATCTAAATTCCTAAAAATATAGTCTCAAAACTATCTTGTAAACTATTAATAAATGTGTCTCTGATATCCATTTTTCAGGCCATGATGGATTCAAATGACTAAAAATTTCTTTGTGGGTTTGAACATATGAGTCAACGTCTAAAATTTTATGAAAAAACATAAATGTGGGCCTTATCATGATCTGTAATATTGATTGTGACAACCTATCTTCTCAAAATTATTTCACCATCAAGACTCCTATTGTGACATGATTTAGGTAGTCCAATGATTTCCACATGAGACAGGTATCCAGTATAGAATTTATTGTCTTCCCCAACAATATATTGCTCTGCAATACAACATTCTAGCCGAATTCAATTTTTTTACTTACATTTTCAAAATCTCCATATATCATTTAATGGGGTACATCCATCTATAATGTACATCACCACACCAAATGAACTATCAAATGAACCATCATATAAAATAATGTTGGTGGGAAGAACTTTTCCAATTCACAAAATATGATGACAATTTCTATTTCCATAGTTGGCAATTTCGACTGGTCTATAACTTTGCAGCATATATATTTGAAGCAGAAATAGTGTTTTGTAAATGTATGGCAGAAATTATAAGGGAAATCAAATGTAAAGATATATGAATTAAATATTGCATCAAAACATGGAAATCATGTGATTTTATACCCTGTGACTTTAAACCGCTCGTTGACACCATGTTCTTGATATTTGATGAATACCCCTTTGGAACCTCAATGTTATTCAAGAATTTGTAAAACTGATATCTCCCTCTTTTGGAAAGAGTGTAAGTAGTAGGAGAAGGAATGCTCATTTTTCACCCGTCACTCGTGCCTACTCTTCTCGTATTCCCATCTCAACCATGTGCAATCTATCCTTAATCCCATCCATTGTTTTTCCAGGGGAATTTAGAAACCTGTTGATGACACTATCACATACATTTTTTTCAACATGCATAATAACATAAAAATGTCTGACATACAGATAATTCGAGTATGTTAATTAAAAAACTGATCTTATTTTCCAACTGGGTTCCGTAAGGTTTTTCGAAAATGATTTACCAAAAGTTGTGTCCACATCTTTTGTATTTGTAAACAATTGATCACCTGTTAGTGGAGACAGTGTTGTATATTATTCTGAACATCCATCGAATGACGTCATCCAATATCTGTACTTATGTTGTCGGGGTAGAAATCTATGATTTTCGATAAACACAGTGTTTGATGAATGTTTGAACCTAATTGAATGTTTACCTTGTTTTCAAATGAGACACCCTTGAGTTACTTTAATGCTATAACCTGAAAAATTTCCTTAAGCAAGAAATTCATTTATCATCCCGTACAACATGGATCTCAAAGTAAAATCTTCATTTTTGTAAGCATCATACAACATATCACCTGACACCTAGAATAACATCAAATCCTCAAAAATGGACTAAATGAACATCAATATCATTACTCACTTTCTTTGGTCTTGATATAAGAATAAATAACATGATTTATTTTCATTTCATGCATAAACATGGTGGTATATTTTAATTTACCAACATAACGAGCCATGTATTATGATTGATGCTTTTAAAACCAAAAAGATTCACTCCATATGTGGATAAAACAACTAGAAGGTTTCTCGTCTTGTTTCCAAATTCAGGATACTCATGATCATTTATCTTCCACTAGAGAGAGTTTTTTGGGTGACATAGTTTCCCTATTTAATTCTTCTATCCACATGCCATCTCAATTGTCTTGCAGTCTTCTCACTTCCATATTGATGCCTAAACCTTGGAATGATTGGAAAATACTATAAAACTTTCATAATACTGGATTCATCTTTCTTGTATCGAGAAGCACCACATTTTGGGCCTTCTTTATGTGATTGGTGGTCCTTGAGAAACAATATAAAATCATTCGGGAAGGCGTGTATTCTTTCAGAGATCATATCCATCGATCGTAACAATTTTTTGGCATCGTATGTTTAGTTTGGGAGCTTATTATCTACTAGGATCATTTTATTCAATATAGCAAGCAGTTTCGTAAAACTGGTTTCACACCACCCATTTCCTGCTATCAAATTATACAGCTTCAGTATGGCTGAAAATGTTGTATATTTAGTTTACCAACATACAATGGCATCTTTTCACAACTCTTTAACTTCTCAAAAAAAATTGGGTAATCACAAAGTTCATATTCAACTGTCCTTTTAATTTCCTCATTAATATCATCATCATCATCATTCACATTTGTAATCACATCCTCCATACAATCATCTTTATTTTTCATGCTTGTTATCATATCAGATGATCCTGAAAATGAAATGATATCCCAGCCACTACATAAATTCATTTATTTTCCATGTTTATTCCAACATGTATACCTTCGGTCTATTTCGTGACAGATCAGGTGTTCTTCCACCTCCTATGGACTAATTTTTCTTGAGTAACAATAGTGTAAACACGGAAAAAGGATCTGAGAAGGGTCATGTGCATGAACTTTTGAAAACATGATAAACTCTTTCACTCCATCTTCATACTCTTTTTTCAACTGATTGACATTTATATATTCTTTATTCATATTCATCATATTTGATACTGTAATATTTACATCTAAAAATATAATTACACAAATGATGTTCCACTAGGTTCATCATCCAACTATAATCAAGGGAACTAGATATGGTAAACAATACCCTTACCTCTCCATGCATTACTTAGTACTAAAGTAGATCACATCCATCTTCCAAACCACCTAATAAATGGAACTAGCTATGGGAATCCCTTTCACTAGAATGTTTTAGTATCCCACATGTGATCTATATTAATTGTTGTAAACTGGTTTTTACTATTTCTCTAGAAACATCATGTCTTTATTCAAGAAATATGGTACTAAACTAATATATGGTATGATTTTCAATAGAGTGACTGTGGGTGGAATGATTCATTATATATGTTGTTATGGTTATTTTGACTAGGGTGTCCATAAAGTGTCTCATAGAGTCCTCTATTGAAGTTATTTTCTAAGATTCAATTGAATTACACTAGTAAAAAACTGGTGGTGACATTGAAATGGGTAAATTTTGGATTGATAATCAATTTTGGAACAACTACAACATGGAAAACAAATTTCATACCAATCATGACAATAAACGCAACAAAATACAAACACACAATCGTGCTCACAATTTTAACACCATACAAACCAACCAATCATAATTTAAGATGTTATAAATCATCCCTTATTCAATTTCATATTTAATTCAGGGGTTTTCACATATGTTTTATCATTCTAGGGAACTCGTTCATTAGTTATTATAGTTTAATTACCAAATTTTATATTCAAATTTACAACATGGACCAACAAATATGAAATTCATTTGGTGCACAAACAATGACCACCAATGGACACAATTTTCAGCGGGGCGTTTATCCCATATAATTCAGAATGTAACTATCAAAATCAAATAGTAATAACATGAAAACTAGAGGATACCAATGATAAAAAAGAAGAAAACTCACTGTGCATG
The DNA here is from genome assembly GCA_963277665.1 of Viscum album. Taxonomy (NCBI): domain Eukaryota; kingdom Viridiplantae; phylum Streptophyta; class Magnoliopsida; order Santalales; family Viscaceae; genus Viscum; species Viscum album. The sequence goes on from OY728147.1 coordinate 1,829,225,612, forward strand.
AGTCATTCAGTGTGCAACAGAGGTTCTCTCATAGTAGAGGAGAGGTGCGCGATAGAGAATATTTCCAACTGAAAATAAAACATAAAATGAGAACAAGCATGTTAAGCAATTTTATGGGTCAATAGTGAGATTTTATTTTCCATCGATGATATCTGCTTCCTGTTTATTTATTTTTTCCATATATTTTATTTTCCTAGATGTTACACTTATGAATGGGACATACCTGTGTTTTAAGAGAAAGATAATTTTTAATTTATATATTAATTGTAATTTTCCTTGGAGATCCTTGATATCATGTAGGGATCATGAACTACTATAAGGTTATTTGAAAGCCAGGTAAGTTGTTTGTTACGATACTAGTCTGGGTCGTATCATTACTTTTTCAATTGTAATTGACCCATGTCTATTTAAATATAGGATTGGGGGTCAAAAACTAATATATATAAGGAATAATATAGGCAAAAATTATTCTAGGCTCTCCAATACAATTGATGAAAGATGAAACATATACCAGGTGAAGGAGAACCACCCCAAAGGAGAGGAGGGAAAGGTTGGCATAGCACGGAGGGATTATAAACTTATTTTTTTCTGTATTACAAAGCGTATTATTTTCTATAATATATCATGATTAATTATTGATGATTTCTCCCTATTGTGAATATTTTTTTACATGGATACACATAGCTTAATTAACCTAAGGGTGAATATCCTCCACTACTTCAATATTCTTTCTACCTCCCAAAAAAAAGTGATCACCATGTTAAAAATCATAATGCATTAGATTAAAATATTTCAATTATTTAACATGAATTGGGTGGGAAGATCTATGGTGACCACTTTTAATGCTTTTCATTAGATTAGATAATGAACATGATGTTCACAAGGGAAAACAAATTATCAAGGTATTGGTTGAGGCCTGTGAACGTTTATCTCTAGGGAAATTGAAAAAATGGACCTTAGACCAACTCCCTACTATCCAACGCATGAACTACTTTGACAACTGAAGAAATCCATCCATATACTTTCCCTTCAAATTTTATTGATGGATTCACTCTTGAGATAATAATTTTACACAAGATTAATATCTATTGCCTTATAATTTTGTAGAAAAACCAATACATTGGAAATGTAAATGGGGTGATTTTATGTTTTATCTCTATTTGTGTCACCTAATATAAATACCACACCCTAGAATCCTTTTAAATAATAATGTTATAAGTATGGAAAATAAAAATCTACAAATAAATTCTGAACTATCAAATATTGGATATCCCCTACTAGATAGAAAAAAACATGTCATTGTTTCTCCTTTAATTACAAATATGTGAAATTACCCAAGTATTTACTATAAAACATCTCCCATGATATCTCTCGATCCTCATAATCACCAAGAAACAATATCCATACCTAATAAATAGCTACCAGAAACATGATAAAATACAATTTATTCCAATGTTCATTTCTATAAAGAATCAAAATAAAACAATATATAAAATTACTCTAACCATGTCTCTATCTTATAATTTGGGATATTTCCCACATAATTAAATAATAACTAATGCTAAAACTACCAAACTAAATTCTTCAGAGAGTTATCCTATATAGGGATCACCCTTATGCAGTCATTTGAAGCATACTAAATCACCCCACCAAACTCAACCACAAGTATAAACCTCTTACCATAAAACTATAAATAAAAATCCATGAAACAATATATAAAACATTGGTAATGGTTTGAAACCACCAACCAAAAAGTGGAGGAGGAGGATTTGGCAGTCGGAGGAGGAGAACATGGCGACAACAGAGGATGTGGAGAAGCAGGGTCGTGGTGGAGGAGGGATCGCGGTGATGGAGGAGGAGAATGCAGCGGTGGAAGAGGAGGAGGAGGATGGTCATGGTGGAGGAGGGATCGCGGTGGAGGAGGAATTTCGGCAGAGGATGAGGAGAAGGTAGCGGTAGAGGAGGAGGAGGAGGACTATCACGATATAAGAGGAGGACAAGGTAGTGGTGATTGCAGAGGAGGGGGGCAGGAGGAGACCTAAGAGGAGTCTTGACATAGGATTGAGCTTCCACAAACGCTTGAATGTTTGCGAAAAAGGAGGGTCCCATTAAGGTTATTTTATAAAAAATGATGGAACATTTAATAGCGCTAGTTAAAATCACTGATAAATGTATGTTTTATCACTGCTAAAATAAAAGTTCTAATAAAATATACCTTTATCAGTTCTTTTTGGGAACTGCTAAAGATGTTCCTTTATCATCACTAAATGATCACTAATAAATAGTTATTTTATCAGCACTTTCTCAGCACTGATAAAGGAATATCTTTATCAGCGCTCAGAATTCACTGATAAAACAAATATTTATCAGCGCTAAAATTATAGCACAGATAAATACTTATTTCATAAATCCTAATTTAATTATATATATGTATATATTAAAAATTATTTTATATTTATAAATAAAATAAATAAAATAAATATATTAAATATAAGAAATAAAATAAATAAAATAAATTAATCTAATAAATATAAAAAAACTCAAAAAAATATTATTTTTTAAAATAAATATAATAATTTTTTAAAAATTATTAATAAAACATTAATCGACGCTTAATATAGTGCAGATAAATGTATACTTTATGAGTGCTAAAAAATAACTGATAAAAGATTCACCTATATCAACACCTGTTTTAGCGCTGATAAAGTCAACATTTATCAACAATTTCAGCTAGCGCTCATAAAGGCCCACCCCTTTATCAGCCCTTTCTGCTTAGAGCTAATAAAGGGTAGTGCATCCCTTACCCAGTTTTGTGGTAGTTTAGAGAATCCATACTAGATTAATCACCTTGCCTTTCATTTTGGAGGTTACTATCTTTCTCTTATTCTGTAACCTAGGAAATTTCTAGATGGGTCACCAGATTTTATTTTCCTAGCTACCATAACAAAATAAAAGATGGGAACACTCACCTCCCTCTCTCTTTACCTTTGGGTGTTGGCATCCATCCACCAGTGGGTATAGTTGGTTATGTGATATTTATATCCAATTATTCCTTATGTTTCTCACAACAAGAATGAATCATGTGGGCTTAGATGTTAGCAGCGTTCATAAAATCTACATAATCCCAAAACCACATGGGTATCCTCAAAGGTGTAAGCCCCAACTCAATACCTTCACAGGTTCATATTCCCTATGAAGAAAATTCCTGGGACTTTGATACGGTTTATACCCCAACCATAACTGAACAATGTGATATTTTATTCCCAACTAACTAGGATATGTAGAAATCCTCCATGGGGTTCAAACGCTACCCCAAATTCACCCCAATTTTCTATGGGCCGCATTATCGATAGGTTCATTTCCTCCTAGGAGATTATATTTCTTTGGGGTCGATCAAGATAGAGTGTCATATGTCCCACACCATCCTTGACCAGGAACCTTTCACTTGGGCATCCATCTTCATGATGTTAAACAACATGGTTTGGTCATTTTCAGATGACCTTAAAAGGTAATGTGCCTATTTAAGAGTCACTGAATTACGTAGGTTTTGATTCCATTCATGAGGATTTATAGGAAGCCAATTATATGGGTTTGATCCTAACATCAATTTTTTTTGTCTCTCTAGATTACTATAAACTCTTGTTCCCATCACCAAAAGTCTTAAAACTAGAATCATCAAACAAACAACCAATGAATATATAATCTATCAATTAAAGGGTACCATTTATGGAGAACATTAGATAATTTAAGATGTCCCTATCAATGGATAACCATGGATACATGCATATGATTTTGGACCCATACTTATTTATAATGGGTTGTTACATAGGTTTGATCCATATTATACAATCTAGTAATGAACTACAGATTCAAGTAAAAATCTTAAATCTAAAATAGAGTCCTGGAATAGGAAATAGTCCCCCCCTAAAAGGGTGTTATGAGCTTGAATTCCTATCCTCTAGTCTAATGTGAGTTCTTTAGTGTCATTTTCCATGTAACCCAACAGAATTATACCTTTAGATAGTTAGTCCAGGAGTCATTATTGATATAAGATCCACTGGGAGATTCTCACACCAAGAACAAAACCCATTGGAGACTATTTGGATGTAGTTTCCAATGTAAATGATTATACAAAACATAACCCCTACAATAAATCTTCAGGTTTCAATTTTTTATTAGAACTAAAATAGTGAACCTGACATGAATCCTTAGACAAGGATAAAGTGTTACCCATCATCAATCCCATTTCACAAACAAAATAAAAAAGGTCCAAATGAGACTTCCAATTATGAATGTGGTCTTGAGATTTTACTTTTGAGAGGTTTTTTTTGTTTGTATTTGTCATAAAAAATCTTTTAAAGTCTCAATATAAATCTATTCAATCCAATGGTGTCTCACACATTTCATGAACAAGCACATAAACCACTGCATTTCCTAGTTATTCTACTAAACAAAGGATAACATCTCCCTCCCAGCATCTTCAATGTTGGGTTTGAAATGAATTGTTCTAAGAGTAACACTAGAATGATACTCTCCCACTAGGGACGTTTCATAAAAGGCCCTCCATTCCATGAATCCTTGCAATTCATTTGCCCAGTGTTGGTTAGTGGCTTATAACCATATATCCTTTATAGCTATCTCAAACCATTTCAAGAGTTTGCCCTTGGAATTTAATCATGATTTCCAACTTTACCTTTGGGAGGATGATGAAGTAAACATCGGTGAATTCATCCCCACAACATAGGGGTACCTCCTAGGTTCCCCTACCTGTATTCATCTTTGTAAACTCCATGTGTCCTAGAATCCTCTCCACAAAGGGGATACCACCCTATGGTCCCCAGCTGATGTCAAACTGACCCAGGTCCCCAGGGCACCCTGAAAAGGGTGATGATCATAAAATCAGTAACATACCATCTTATTTGTTCCTACTAAACAATTATGTTAAATAAATATTTCATCAACCAAGGAGTAGATTCCAATTCATGTTCATTCACATCAGTCATGTCAGTCAAATATGACAAAACCTATAGTTAGATGCATATCCCTACTAATGAACATCAAGACCTCCCTTAAAATATGGAGGAAACCAACTACAATTGAATGGAAATCCCTAATCAAAATTATGAATACCTTCATGAAATCATGAAGGAAAATGAAAATATGTAAGTTCATTTTCATAGATATCAATCCCACAATTAATTTAAGGTTGAAACCAACTATGATTATATGTATATTCCTTCTTACTCTAATGAATCTTGTCAGTCGAATACAGTGGAAAACTATGAGCAGATGAACATTATGGCTCCTTAATATTAGGCCCACCATGACGTTATTGTAGTTACCCACAAGAAAAAAAGAATTATTTCCAATAAATATCATGCTCTTCAGTCAAATGCGTTGAAAAAATATGAGCAAACACATATTATTTCTCGTTCAAATGAATAACTCTATATAAGTACATACAAAATCGAAGAAAGTAACTAACATATCTTGGTTGTGAATTATGTGTAGATTCATACCTCTTCCCTACAAAGGAGACTATTGGTACTTACTATTATGAAATTTAGGACTGAAAAAAACATGTACTTTTACTCTGACATATCAATGGGTATGTATTCTTTTTCCCTCATAGGAAGTATCCAAACACATCTCAACAAATATGGTGGGATAGATATCAATTCTTGAACATGCCCTATAGAAATTCCAAGGTTTAATCACATTGAAAAAATAGCTAGGATTAGGTCCCTTAATCCCACCTCCTCAAGTGGGATAACTCAACCAAATAATGAGGTTGTCCCTTAAAAGAATACATGCATCCCTACTCCCGTCTAGGATGGTTGTTGGAAATATCCCATGATTAGTGGAAAATTGGATCAGCGCAAATACTCATTCTAGTTGGGGGGCTTGGGTGTACTTTTCTAGATGCTCTAGGGTAGACATATTTCCTTTCCAGAACTCCAGAATCTTTGATAAAATATCAGTGATACACAATGGGAGCCACTCAATTTGGATCCTGTATATGAAGCCTATCACAAACAGAAAGTCTCCCCAGTCACTAGCAAGAGATCCCCCAAAATATATTACTCCAAATTAATCTAGAAAATGAAGAGAATATTTAAAATTGTTCTCTTCTGGAAACTAGATTTCTAGATCCCATCATACATATATCACTAGCGGCCCATGATCATACCAAACTGTTAGAAAATTATGGAAGGGGCATTAGTAGTTGCAGAGGTCATCCTAGAAACATTATTACAAGTAGCTCTGAAGTCCCTCCTCAGAGCATCTAGCGTGATGGCATCCTTCCTGGGGAAAATAGATACATCATGAGAACCTATATTCTAATAAAATTCATGAAATCCCTCCTCATTGAAAAATGATAAAACATCAAAAGTGTCTTCCCCTTACTAAGGTCATCCGAAAGGGTCCTCCCCATGGAATACACCATAAAACGTTTCCCTATAGTCATACATCATGATATGATGGTAGAATTATCCATGATTGAATTCATTTTGAATGTCCTCCCCATAATGAAATATCATTTAAGTACGATGTTCTTCTCCTTTCTAAGTCAACCATGTGAAATCCCTCATATTTTGAGGTGCTTAGAAAGTTGGGGATATATATAATGGAAAAATTATCAATGAAAATCGACATACTTTCTCAACCAAAAGATGGTTTGGGGAAAATCTCATCTTTTGAGTCACTCCCAGACCATTCCATTACTAAAGAGACCTCCACTAGCCCTGCTACTTGTGATAAAATAGTTAAGAAGCACTCATATTAGGCTAACCAAGTGGAAGAGTATCTAGTAGAATAAAAAATTATATGTTTTATATGAGAAATAAATTGTACAACGATGGTGTATCAATTATGTTTTGGACCTCCATCCCTTATCAATTCGATAGTCCAGAGGAATTTTCAGAATAATTCATACACAATGTCCATCTGAATCTCTAGACAACTGTATCCCAATTAAAATACATTTTCATGTATTACTATGGGTATGTTGTCCATGTCATTATATTGGGATATCTTTGACATCAAATTCACTTGGAATCCATTTCATTTTCACAAAAAGCATGATTATATAAGATAAAAAGAATGTATTCATTTTGTCATTTATAAATGTGTTGTGGGAGTTTCATGGTCTAGTTTTTAGTTTCCTTCCTTGTGTTCAAATCCGGGGATAGGGGGAACACATATATTTTCATTTCACCTCACAACCAATTTAGTAGAACCTAATATAATTGAAAAGATACAATTCCATTATTCAAATTCATCTATCAAGAAAAACCCTTACTCAGGTAAGATGGTACACTAAAAAAGAATTGACCTTTAATAATAATCTAATGTATCATGTCTGATGAGAGTAGGCAATCAAAAAACACATGAATCATAAAACTGAGAATATTCAATGGGATTCTCACATAAGGGGACATAATCATCAAGAACTGGTAATTATCTCAGAAGTGAGTAGTTTACATGCATACATGGCATGTTATATGACTCACACTAGAACAAGGATGTGGTAGATCAAGAGAGAGATGAAAGTAGCAGTGACTGTAGTACAGGATCAGCCCCAATCCATGGGGTTGGGAAAAAAATTCACAAAAATTCCCCCATAAGACTGAAAAATTTCGACTAAGGCCCAAAAAATAGAACATTTTCAATCCAATCTCACAGGGATGAAGGAATTTTTACCTCATCCACCCCTTAATGGAAATCATTATTTTTCCCATTTATGTATGAAAAAAATTATTATGGTCTCTCAGTTCACCCCAAATCAAGATCCATTTCCTCTAAAAGGGAGGTTTATGACTTGGCTATATACAGGTTCCCTCTAAGTCACCCTTTAGAAAAATAAGTTTGAAGTGGATCCTGGAATGAAATGCAGAGTTCGGACAAAGTGTTCAAACAACCCTCCAATCATTGGAAATCCATTTTAATGCCTATAATTCATTATAAATTAGTAAAAATCATGGAATTAAACCTTATCGATGGAACCATAAATAATTAAAATATATTTGAATATGGAGAATATGGCTCCATACATAACATGCCCTACAGAGAGATAAATAAAGAAGGATTGCATACCCAGAACAAGGGAATTGACTTAAATTTTGGTTCTCCCTCGATCAATCTTGTACTATCTCCTTAGAAAAAATATAACTATAATAATGGAAAGGTCACATACAGTATACCGCCTCCTATCAAGGAGGATGAGATCCATACATTTGAAGAAATATTTTCTTAGTAAAAAGAAGAGAAAAAGAGATGAGGCTAACCAACGCTAAGTTTCCACAAGGTATCATTCCTATTGAATATGCTCCCAATGAAGAGATATAATGTTCACATCCATTAGGCATTAATCAGTCATAAGGAATCATACTTGAAAATGAATAAGGGCTTGGACATCCACCCAGCTGGGTTCCTAGACCAACATTCTACGTGGACCCAATCATGGATATATATCAAAATTTCCCTTCATTAAGGAGACAAATAGAACAGGTTTATGAAAATTCTCAAAAGATATCATCAGCTAGATATCATCCCCAAATGATGAAATAACCCACACATGATATCCTAATGATTGTTACACCTTCCCAATATCAGGTTCAACTTAACAATATTAAAGGTATTATTAAAACCATTGAGTCATTAGAAGCTTGATTCAAATCTATAGAGGAGAAGCGTGAACATGTATAGATGGAACAAAAAAACCCTTCCCTGATACGGTAAGTGATACCCCACTACCACTAAACTTTGGGAGTCCTATGTTTTTTATATTAAATGACTCTGATCATCCCAATGAAATATATAGATAGGTTTCATGATTTTCCACCATTTCCCAAGAAATATAAGACTTCAAAAAATAAACTAAATTAATGTCCTAGATAACTCCACTCATCTCAGGGAAATGGTTGGGTAAGGAATGGGTAGAATCCATCACATTAATGCCAGCCACTACACCTACTCTAGCTTCAAAACCTGTACTATATCACAATGAACTCCCTATGAATCCATAAAAACCCCTTTCTTTAATGAGATGAGTGGAGGGGGATCAGATGAAAAAAAATCAACGAGAGAAGGAATAAATTTTTGGACATTCTAATATGATCATGTTTCTGGATATTTTATATCCATTATGGAAAATGATTTAATCCAACTTATAGATCACAAGGGTTCCAAATAGGTATTTCTCAATGATCAACTATATTATTTATACTTTCATTGCATACTAGGACAGTCCATTCTGAAATTCATCACCATCAATGACCTCCTACAAAAAAATGGTATATTTCACGAAATTAATTCTTGGAAGGCCACTAGAACAAGTGGATTATGTTTCTTCCACTACCCATGATGAAGGAGGTGAGTAAAAGCATGTTGTTATAAGAAGTTCATATATTCATGATGATTTGTTTACTTGAAAAAAAATCTACCGAGCTCACTCCAAGCATAGTTAAAATAGACCACTATTCCCCCATCCTATTCTTCTACAACACAGATGATGTTAACATTGAAAATTATACATGACCAAAAATATAGTGATTGAGTTCATATGGATGAACCTACATCAATTCCAATGTCATGCAAGAATCTATTCGACTTTATTCCCTCATACTTGAAACAAGGGGATCCACCCATCCAAACAACACCATAAAAAATGGCCATCCAGAAAAATTCATCATCCAAAGGGGAGTTAATATTTCTTCCATTACTTTCATTAATTTAATGGATCCCTTCTCAAATGATTATTATGTATATGAAATTGAGTTCACCACATCCAGTTGGGGAACTAGAGGAAGAGGTTTCTTGGAGTGAGGATACTGAGGGAGGTGCAGTCATGGCATGAACCACAATTATAGAAAAAACCATACTTGGACTGTAAATATAGAATACACTCTATAAATATTAATTTATCATGTACAAAATGATCTGGTAAATCCATCATGCAATGGTTGTATTACATGAGGTCCCAATCACTCTATAATATTAGTCGGAGGGGATTCTAGTGTCAAATCACCCTAGGTGGGTAGGGAAACCTACCCAACCCAACCCACTAAGGATACATGAAACTCTAAACCCTATCTCGAGGGTCAGTATCTCCATATAAAATAATAAAGACTCTAAATACCCAATGAAAGAGCTTCCCCACCTATGGAAAAATGTCATTTATCCAGAAGTAAGAAATTTTGAAATATTTATCCTTGGTGCTGGACAAGAAATCTATCATGTATTCCCTAATAATGTCAAGAGACCCCATTGAATCACCCATAGAGGAATTGATGAGACCTTAAGAGTTTGAAGATGGGGTTTTTGTGGTTGAGTTATATCATATGGATATGGATCTAGTGGAATTCAACATGGTTATCTCCATCATAGATTGAGGTGAATATTTTTTTATAATAGGACACATCAAACATTTGTATGTTTTTAGGAGGATAGATTATGCCAATGCCCAAAAAGTTTTCATGGACAATGGCTATAGAGTTAACCACATTCCACGATAAATAATTATCCAGCTAGGATACATTGAGGATAACATGAGGCCTTCTTCCATAACACTGCAAAGATATAAAAATAGTGAGTAGAAGACTTTGGGCTAAATCCACCTCAGGGCACAATTAATCAGAATTTTTGGGGGTCTGTTAGAATACTATCTTCAACATATTACTTGGATGGCCTTAGTAGAATCAAAATGTTAAAATCCCCTCATTGTACCATCAATGCATCAAATACTACATTAATAAACAAAATAGTATATAACACCTGTATAAGGCCCCATTTGAATCTTATGAGATGCACTATAACAACGAAGGATTAATTTACCAGTTTAGGAAACAACACCTAGTTAATTGTGTTACTTGGGTCACCTCCCCGAACAGTCTAAAAATGATCTTGGGCAACCCATTTAAATAGTTTGATGAGTAATATGTTTTACCAATCAATCAGTTATTGTATATAATCCCAAATATAAACATATATTCAGAAGACTTCTTGGTTTTAGACATGACCACTGAGTCTAGCAGTGTTGAGAAGAGTTTTGAGTCCCTAGATAATGGTGAAATATGTAATGAAAATGACTTCATTCCATCCCAGATATCTAGAAAATCTCTATCTAACTTGATGAGGCATAAGAGGATTTATCCTCATTCAGAGTGGATTATTACACTCTTTACCCATCTCTCACTCCATCCCCTCTATAGTTTAATAAAAATCCTACATTTTATGTTGGGTAAGAGGAAGTTGACTCATCCTTGGAATGATAAGATATCGTATTCTTCCCCAACTTTGGATAACATATCCCACAACTTTATCTACCCATATAATAAGAGAAAAATATGAAGTGTGTGATGACCTCAGAGATTCCCCTCCAAGAATTGATGATGGAATATCTACCACCATTAACGAGCTCAGAGAAATAAATCTTAGTATAGAAGAAGACCCACAACCCACCATAATTAGTGCAGTTATGTATTTTTAGGATAAATAGGTATATAACTCCTTCCGAGAGCATCAAAAGGATTTCTTCACCTAGAACTACATATAAATGCTACGCCTCAATCCAAATGTTTCCACTCACCACAAAGGCTTTCCAGACGACCATTGGGGCTATAAGCAGGAAGAGAGAATGATGCACCCAACACATACTGCCAAAATTGAGGTTGAAATTGAAAAGATAATCTGAGAAAACATTAATTAGGAAGCCTAATATCCTCAATTCATGTCTAATACCATCCTTATTAAGAAGAATAAAGGGCTAATCAGATTCTGCATCGATTTTATGGATCTCAACCAACACTTCTTGAAGGATTATTTCATAAACCCGATCACAGAACTATTAATCAATTAAATAGCCATATATTAGGATCTCTTCATTGTGGATAGATGTACATGATACAATAAAATCTGAATGGCCTAAGAATATGAAGAATTCCCTACCTTCAGGGCCCCTATGGAGTGTTTTTCTATCTGGTAATGACCTTTGGCCTGAAGAATGTTGATGCTATGTACCAATACGCCATGAATCACATCTTCAATTAATTATTGGGAAAATTAACCAATTTTTATTTAGATGAACAAGTGTTTAAAATCTCAACAAGGATCTTACCACCTATAATATCTTCAAACAGTCTTAAAAAAACCTAGACAACACAATTAGAAAATGAATGCATTGAAATGTTCTTTTGGTGACACCTCATGAAATATCATTGACTTCAACACATACCACTGGGGCATCAAATTTGGTCCACAGAAGAAAGAAAATATCCTTGGCATGTCACCTCCTCACAAACTCAAAAATTTGAGTGGACATCAAGGACACTTGGCCTACATTTAGTGCTACATAGAAAAACTTGTAAGAAAATGACTTCCCTTCACCATGTTGATAAAAAATAGGGTCAAATATTAGTGGAATGAAGATTTATAGGAATTGTTTGATAGTCACAATAAATATACCTTGATACTTCTAGTGTTTATGCCACCTATCAAAGAGAGGACACACATTTTTTATGTTCTACTCATAGAGAGAAAATTGGGTTCTTTCCTCAAACAAAATATTGACACTTGCAACAAAAACAACCATTATTATCAGATTGGAATCATGATATATTTTGAGACACGTTATTTAGATATTGATATGAGTTATCTAGGGCTAATATTTTTAATCCAAAAAACTAAGGCATTATCTGAATCATCACATGGTTTTTTTGGTCAATCATAGAGACCCACTCAAGTAAATTCTATGTAATTCAATGTTGATTGGGTGTATCTCATGATGGGAAGTCATCATGAATTTTTTTTACATTCACTTTGTGCCTAATAAATCATTCAAAGACTAGGATTTAGATAATTCTATGCCATATAATCCCTCAGTATAACTGAGCACAATGAGAATTGAACTACCCGATGAGAATTCTTTTCCTATTCAATAGGATCCCCGAATTTGGGAAATTTATTTGGAAGTTGAATCAAGAAGACTGATTGGGAAGAGGATAGAAGAACGCAAACTCAAAAATGTGGGACCAATAGTTGTGCACATCTCTCAAGAAATTTTAGACCTGCCTTGATCCTTCCTGCTGCCAGAATATTATATGAAAAATGAAATAAAATACTAAGGACTAATTGTAGGGAATGATCTGGAACATCATGTACAAGACCATCATTTAAATACAAATGGTGATTCAGAATTGGTCATTATGTAGATCAATAAATGATATTATTTCAAAAATTACAAGCTATTGAACCATGTCTAGGGACTAATGGGGTAATTACCTTTGGAACCATCATTAAATCATGTCCCATGGTAGAAAAATCCCTAAGGTGATGCATTATAGAATACAGCCACAAATCTAGAGGATCTATTATAGGTTGAAACTATCATTATCATTGCACATCACTAGATAGTATCGAATGTTGTTCATTCCAACATGAATAAATTGATGAGATTATCCCCATCCCTGAAATGTATAATCCAACCACCAAATGGTTGTAACCCACTATAGATTTCATTCAGAAGGAATATCTCTTAGCAGACGATGTCAGAAAAGACAAAATCTAAAGATGGGAAATTAACATTGATCTATATCAAGGAACAAATCATGAAATGATAATATATAAGTTGATACTTGATGGGATGTTTCTCAGATATGCGGATGGAGAAGATACTACTTCTATCATAAAGGATGTGAAAACTAGATCATGTGGCACCCACTGGTTAGGATCAAAGCATTCCCACTAAATCGAAAGGTTTGGGTACTATTATCCTACTATAAATTAGGAATGATCTAAATTCACCAAAAACAGCCATTCATATCTGGCTCATACCAACTCAATTAACTAACCCTTTATGTTTCTACACATAGCTAATTACTCGAGGGGATTTTTTTGTAATGAATCCATGTCATGGGACCATATCCTTCTACTATGGAAAAGCAGTTCAAGTACATTCTCAAAAACAAATGGATTTTTATCAAGGAGGGTTGAATCCATACCACTCAAATAGGATGGAGAAAGGAAAATTTTCATATTTATGAGAGTCAAAGTCATAACCATATTGTTTGTCCCTTATACAATTCAAATGTACAGTGACACAAATATCTATATTTTTGAACTGGAACAACTATATAATGAGTATGAAATAAAATCAAACAATTCATTCCACTACTATGAAGTGGATAAAGGATAGATAGAGGACAATAAAAAAACCATATGAAATTTTCCCCATAAGATGGTAGATAAGGATTAAAATTTATTGGCTCAATGAGATCCCACATTCATTGTGGGATTATTGGACTACAACCTGCATTGCTACACAGGTGACCCCATATTAATTAGTATACCAAATAAAAGGTTTTCCTACCCAGTGAAGTCCAATTTCTCTCTTTGTGTTTCCATATGAGATCTTTTATCTATAGATGATAAATCCCATTAATGGTTGGATGAAATGGAGTAATTTTATGAGAATAGATTTCACACCTTGCATCATTTGGATGTCCACAAAAACCGGAACACGCAATCCTTTAATAAAAATGTTCTCCTATAATCATCCCTTGAGGGAGAGATGGTGATGGTCCTTCGGACTCAATGATACTAAGAAAAAAAACATCAATGTTGGAGCAATAGCTGGAGGGAACTTATTCTATAAACAAAGTCTACTCCAAAAGAGTTTATTATTAAATATTGATTGATGGGAAACTTACCATGGCCCCTACTAATGCAAGGATCCTAAAGAATTATTTTTTGTAATCATAGAATATTCATCATGATTGCATGACATTACAATGCATTGTAGATTATCCTATTCACATGATGTTGAACTGCAGAGTATATCATCCTAATCATATGATGTTAAATTGAATGGTAAAGAATCATACATTAGTTTAAACCTTGAAGTAAGTCTTTATTACATGACCTTAAAAAGTAAGACATCTTTATCTAAGTATGAAGACAATAAAATGCATTACACCAATGTCCTCATTGTGTGACTTTTAACTAGATGACACCTAGTTTCCCCCGTCTGAAAGGACATATCCCCCAGCATCAATCTTCCACCTTGACATATTCAAGAACCCTGTGTGGCTTGATTCCTTTCATCGTACATAGTGACACAAAAATCTCACATGTTAGTCCCATACAAAAATCTACATCCATTTATTAGATGAATTTTTCACTAGACTTTCGCCCCAATGCTTCTTTTCCTGTTGGTATTTTCATCACTGGTCCACAAAACCATCCTTCTCATAACCACGATAAACTAATTTCCTCACTTCAGGACGCTAAACCACATAGGAATCATCATTTTAATTTATGATTTTCTATATACGATCTTGATTAGTGCCGGAGAAAGAAGAAATTCCATTATCTACGCATTAGGGTAAGATTCAGGAAGGGAGTATCTTTTTCAAGAACCATGTGTGGATTTTTTTTCCTATTCCAATAGGATACATATTGATTTATGGACCCCATGTCCTCGATACAACTTCCAGATATTAGAAAAATCTGACTCTACACCTTGATCAGACCTTCGTAGAGAGTATCAACCAAGAACATTGTGAGGATCAATTCTAATTAACACAGGTATATAGTGATTCCTAGAATTCTATTCTTAGGCCCAACCTCAATATTCCCTTAATTTCAATTTGAGTCACATTCATCCTTAATACATGAATTTAAATATAATATTATTGAGATACATGTATGGATTGATTCATATTTTGATGAGATACACACTAACACACATATTTTATTTTTAACATGGTCCATCCACCCCAAACAAAAATCCTCTCTCCTTATGTATGGTTCAAACCTATGTAGGGAACATTCATTCAAGAAATATGTTTTTCTTGATTCCATCCCTCATCAGATATGTAGTGACACAAAAATATTCAACTCTAGGTACCACCACAACGATGGATAAAAACTCATTCCTCCCTATGAGGAGTTCATATTTTCATTCAGAGTTTTTTATAACTACTTATGGAATGATTTTTTTATGAGATATGTAGTGACAATTGGATTTTCCATCCTGGTCCAGCCACCACCAATGAAAAATAACCTTATATTTCATTTTATCATCTATATATATCATAATAATCCTTTTCCATCCTTTTCTTCTAACAACTAAGAAAAAATCATATCAGATGTGATGTTTTGGAATTTTATTCCCCACATGATCTAGGTGTATCAATCCAAATCAGGGTTTCCATGGTCTTATTAGAAATAATTTAAAAGGATCACTAGATGTCCTTATAGAACATTGTAAAATTATATTGTCAAGGCTAGTTTGATAACTATGTATGGATTTATTTCTGTCACCACATGATATGTAGTGACACCTAGGCCTTTAATATTGGGTCTAGCTACAAAATTTCTTATTCACATTCAGGAACCAATGTATTTACCACATGAAGATAATTTTAATGTACCTAAAAAAATACTTGTGACTTGATTATCATTTTTACAAGATGTATAGTGGTTCTTATCCCTCATGTCATAGTCCCAGCTGCCAGTAAACCAAAAAATGTCCCCATATACTTTATAAAAACAATTATCTATGTATGATATATCAATTATCGGTTCCTCATTCAGGGATCTATAAAGGAAACTGAAATGAACCCCCCCCCCCCCACACACACACACAAAAGTGTCAGATCAATGTAGATAATTATACACTTCATGGATAATCATATTCTGAATGTTTCTTAAATACCAATCCATATTCCTTCCATCCATAATACTATAGTCCCCAAGAAATTTATGATATTCATATTCCACACCGAGACACCATAATTAAAATATAGGTTTCTTGGGGAAACCTTTTATGAGATTTCACAATATTCCCTAGTTGGCTCGGCAAAAGGTTCCCACAAAATATTTTTATCAACCAAAGGAACACTGAACCACATAAGAGTTCCTCTATCTCTATAAGCCCCGATGTAGTTTTTTACCACATCTATTATACTAGTATAATAACCCTAAGAATCATGGATTCAACTTTCTTTACCTCAAGTATGATACATATCAGAACATACCTACTTGATGATCCTCATATTACTCATTGTTTCTAAGAAAAATTATTCTACCCCTATGACCTAAAACTACAAGACCCCATTCCATCCACACTGCATGACGTTAAACTACACGACTGATGTCTTAATCTCATGAAACTAAACATCATGATTTACAAAACAATGTATGGATATATTACTACATTTAAAGGGTACATAGTGACACCTTAATATCCAATCCTAAGTCTAGCTGAAAAAATTAAAAAATTCCCATCCCCTATGCGACAACCTGAACTGAATGGGGAACCCTATAAGAACTACATATGGACTGATTCTCACTTTGACATGATACATAAAGACACTCAAAATTCATATCCCAGTCCATCCATAACAAAAAAATCTCTTTCCCTCCTATAAATTATTTACATCTACACGGGAGGGCCCAATAGGTATCTCACACCACTTCTAAGCTTGTATTCAAAATAAAATACCTCATATACATGAAAGATTTTGGAAGATACATGGGGAAACCTACCCATAACTATGTATGGATATATTCTCATTTTTATGAAATACATAATTACACATGAACCATATATATTGACCCCAGCTGTAATGGAATTCTACTTATGTATGGGTCAGAACAACTCATGGGAAATGTGTCTACCCATTCTGGGGAAATTTTGACAAGAAAGGGTCATATCTTGTTCAGGCAACCCCCTTTCATCAACCAAACTCTATTTCAGGGAATTATGAATCTAGATAATCATCCATAGACAATGGAATTGGTGGTTTAGTGTCCTAGTGACACCTTTGTTTGACTATGAAAAAAATTACACATTTGTCTCTACACGTGTTTCCTACAAAAAAGGCCTATCAACCATATAAATTTTTTTCCACCATAGCAGATTTTCTTATCTCTGTATGCCCAATAATTTTTTTCATCCCATGTCACTATTACAATTCAAATACAGCCAAATTATAGTTTTCAACCTTTCCTCTTCACTCCTAATGATGATGGAATATTCATAGACAGTTTATCATGAAAAGGTAGAATCGTCTATCCCTCATTCAAAGAGAACTGACCTTAAACTATATCCCTTGAATTTCCTCATCGCAAGAAAATAAATTTCATGGTCTGTGTCCTAACTACATGAAATTAGACTACACCATGCTTCTTCCCTCTATTACATAATCCAAATTTTTGTAAGAGTGTCTTCTCATTCATTTTAAATGACTAAATAGATGAAATTTTCATTTCTTAGACATAATTCCATTTAAAAGACACACTTCATGGTCTTGTGAAATCAAAATTATCTGAAATTACCTCTCTATTGAAAATGGAGGGTCAGTGTCCTGAGGACACCATTGTTTGACTATACACAATTTTCCCTAGTTGGATTTGCCTGATTCACCTATAAAAAATGAATGTCATCCAAAGGGAAATTTTTTCCCATGAGAGGAAATTCCTACATCCATACACTCTAATAAAATTGTTTGTAAAAACATCCTTACAGTTACTCCTCACATATTTTCCCTATATCATGTCTCGAGAATAGATATCACATACCCTAGGCTGAGAAATTCATTTTTCTTGTCTAAAAAATATTGGTAAATTCTCTGTCTATAAGACCTATTGGGGTCCCCAACCAATAATTAATGGACAAAGTTATTTTTCATAAAAAATCATTTACAATAGTCAGAATTTTAATATTTTGAAGTTCCCCTGAAAATAGACATAGTAATCTCCAGGTAAATCACATAAAGGTAACAAGGGGTAAAAGTCAAATACCAAATAGCTAGACCTATACTTCATAAGGTTTAGATAATAAATAAGAAACCAAAAAGAAACCAAAAAGGCACAAAATATGTTAGGTCGAACACCCTCAAAGGGAGGTGTAACGAAAATTCAAGTTACATAAGCAAATACCACAACATAGTAGACATAAGAAAAAATTACAGTGGTGATAGAAAATAATTTTCTTTTTAGAAGGGTATATCATTAAGTCTTATAAACATTCAAAATATTTTCACTAATTACTTTGGATCAAAAAAATTTGAGCATTAAATGATATTTTATTCAAATTAGTACCACTTCTTCATCAGAACTGACTCCTCTTCACCCAAATCGGTGCACTTTCTAATGGTGGAATTTGTTGGGTCCCGAAAATCGACTTACATGTAGAAGAACAGTCCCTAAAAATTGAAAATTCTAGATATAAACCAACAATAATAATTTAAAGAAAATATTGATAATATGGGGAATCCATGAAGAAAATATTGATCCCATGAAGGGAATATCCCTTCATGGAACAGTTCTCAATATGGTGTTTTTTAGTATTATGAAGCACCCCCACAAACAAAATCATTTTTGGGGAGAGGAGGTACCATTGATTTCTATAAATCAAACCAAGTAATTTATGGGACGGACATTCATTTATGCCATCATGAATGACCATAAACAATGGATGAAATCATTAAAGGGATGATATGATTCCACTGGAGCCCATGATTGTAACCAAGCTATTTTTGAGGTTGGATAATGATTTTTATCCCCATGAATGGACAGTCCCCACAAAAGAAGCCTTTTCTAGGCTAGGGTTTTCTCCTTAGGATCTAATAAAATAAGCATTGTGGGCCACCACATATGACCGACCATGTTGGTATCCATTCACACTCTTCTTATATAAAATAACAGTGAGGGAACCCAAATAAAAAGAGTGTAAGTGTTCAATGATGAGAAATAAATGAAAAAAGAGGAACCTTAGAGATTAATTTGGATAGATTCATCGATTACTAGAAGGTAAACCCACCACATAGAACTAATGAGGAAATAAGAATCATCCAATCATTGAAAAACATAAATCTCCTTTGCGAACACAGGTTCTTCATGCACAAACGGATGTCCCATTTGCAGATTAACACCCTGCATAGTGAAAATCTATTTGAGAAAAACCCTACCCAGGGTAGAAAAGTGCTAAATGGGATGAACATGACCCCATATAGAAAGAATTTGTATGGATGAAACCAAGTCTTTTGTAGCAACATGCTACGTCAGTAGAACCCGGGTCCCTATAGCGCAATGCAATATGGATGTTACCCTCAACTGCAGGAAAACATGCTACATGGATGGAACCACATCACACATAATAACATTATATGAGTAATGAGGAATCCTACATCATTTGAATATCCATATATCATCATTTTCTTCCATCAAATCATTTCTCCCCACTTTATCCCCTTTATGAACCTGTTTAAACACATTAGGTCATGGTCTCTCAAAATCCACCTGACAGGTATGATCATATCATTAGACATATCAACATGTCTTCTCACATATATATACATATGTTAAGTGTAGTCATATATGTATCCTCCTTAATAGGGGGGCTCAGAATGATTTCAATTCTACATTCCCATGGTATTGAGGGTTTCAACCTTGTAGGTGTTCATGTGAACCACCATAATATAGGGATTAAGGGGAAATATTGGAATTTCCCTTCAATGTGGGTTATTGTTGATCACTCCTCTCATCACTGGGATCCAGTAGGGAATCCTTCATAGAGTATCCCCCTATAATTTCTTATGGGAGGGGGTTATCTTTCACCACTTCTCTATCCCAGGACAAAGCCGGATGGATCACCATATGTGACTATCCTAGATACTTTAACAAAATAGAATATGGGAAAATTAAAATCTATATCTCTCTCCCTTTGGACTCTAGCTTCTATCCACTTATGGAAAAAGTGTTTCATGTGATCTTCAGATCCAATGCTTCCACTTGTTTCTCAAACTGAGCATAACTCATATGGGAATAGAGGTTAGTGGTGATCAAGAAATCCACATGATCCCAAAACAACTTGGGCATCCTCACAAGTTTAATCCACATCTCAATGCTTTCAAAGGTCCATATTCCCAATGAAGCAATTTCATGCTCCTCTTATACGGTGTAGGCTCCAAACAGAAATGATTTACATAGGATTTGATTCATAACATATAGGGATACATAGAAAGACTCTCTAAGGTTCAATATCAAACCCAAATTCACCCATATATTCTTTTATCCACATTACTGGTGCATTTATATCCCCTTGGGAGATAATATCCATTACAGGTCTCTCGATATTCCTCGACGTATATCCCACACCATCATTTATTAGGTACCTTTCTCCTTGGAATTCATGCTATATGACGTAAATTTCATGGTTGGATACTCATCTCACAACCTTAAAAGGTGATCTCTCTAGTTAAGAGGCACTGATGTATGTGGGTTTCATTCCTTTATTAAGGATACAAACGAAGCCCATTAAATGGGTTCGATCCCAACATAAAAACAAGTTCAATCTCATTAGATGAAAGTAATCTCAATAGTGCCTACCTAATGGATTAAAACTAGAATCATCATATAATTTAATAAACATTATCTAATATATACATAAAAGGGTACCACGAATGGAGAACCTCAGATACATGAAGTTATCATTGTCAGTGAAGATATTTAGATATATACAAGTGATTCCAGACCCATTTGTTTTTATAATTTGTAGTTACATCGGGGTGATCCGTATCATAAATATTTGGGAATGAACAAATGATTCATGAACATATCTTAAATATATAAGAGTGACCCTGAATAGGAAATAGTTCACCCCAAAAGGCATGATGTTCTTGAATACCCATCCTATCGACCAAGGTGAGTTATTAAGTATTGTTGACCATATAACCCAATGAATGTTTTCCAATGGGAATTATTTCCATGAGTCATCATGGATATGAGAGTCATTGTAGGTTTCAACTCCATGAACAATACCCATTGGAGACCATCAGGAAGTAGCAAACCAACATAAATGATTGTATATAACTCAACCCCATACAATCCATTGTTTGGAACTAGCCATTCATTAAAAAGAATTATGTAACATGTTGAAGAGTAAAAAGTGAGAGAAAAAATATTTTCAAAATTTATGATAATTTTTTTAAGTAATAATTGAGAAAAGATTCTTAAAATGAAGTTATAACTTTCTATGGACCAAAGGTCCATTTTAGAAAGTAAAAACTAGGTAAAAATCACATTTTAGAATATAAAATAGAGATATCCACCATTTGGTTGAACTAATAGAGTGAGCATCTCCTACCCTCTCCTCTCAATATCTTAAGGAGGGATTATTAAGGAAGAACAATGTCAGATCGATCTCGTCTTCTTAATTGAGATTGTGATATTCACGTGATTGAAGAGACATTGTAAATATCTTTATTTTCCCATGGTAGATCCTAGGAATAATTTTACAACAATCCATGAGCTATGGTGCTAGTATTAACAATCTAGAGGATGTAAATCTTGGCATCTTCAACTCACAACACACAAATAGTGTGTGAATAAAATCGTCAATTTCAAATTTACAAGGTACAATTTGCGCATTTTTTCATTTTTTCATTATAAAATTTAATTATGTTCTATAATTTTATAAATATTGGTAAGGGTTTTCTGGTTAAACGTTTTTATCATGATCTGATCCCAAAATATGTAATTGTATATTTTTCATGGTTCCATTGTGCCATAATATCTATCAATTGGTCTCTGAATGAACATGTTATTATTTAAGAAAAAACATTAAAATTTCATTTAAACTTGAAATGATTCAAAAAATGGTCTTCATGCGGCCCAAATGAAACTGAAAAAACATTGATCCAACTTTTTATCACAAGTATATGGCTGATTAAATATTGATGTAATTTTCATTACTTTTTTAGGAACATTTATTTTTAAATTATTCTTGTAATTTAATGACTACTTGTGTGATGAACGTTTATCTAAATCATAATGTGAACATGCTATGTTCTAGCCAAAAATACCAAAATCCAACTAATTATCCCTTAGTAAATAAAATATTTTTGTAAATGCACTATTCATTAAAAAAAATAATAAGAAAATTATTACAAAGCTTCGGTTGAAAGATATTTTTCAAAAAAAATAATAATAAAATAGACAAGATCCACCCCAAGATTTTCATAATGGAATTTAAATAAATTCCCAGTTATGGGAATGATGATATATTTTTTCTTTATAGAAATATATATACTATTATAATATATAACATATAACACACACACATATATATATATATATAATATGTTATATATTTTGTGTGTTTGTATATAAATATAAATATAAATATATATATTAATTTAAATTAATACCCAATTAGAGTTATTTCATGCTCCTATAGTATTGGTCAAACCATCTTGACCAATCAACACCATAATATGCCCTCAATTAATGTAAAATGATCTGTTTTTGATCTAAATGGACTGGAAAATTATGAAGAAAATTTCAATATAAATTTTATTTTTATGGGATCACTAATGGAAATATTATCTATACCAACAGTTTGGAACCGTTCAAATAGGCCTCGAAACCGTTGGTATAGACTATACCAACTGTTTGGAGAACCGTTTCCATGTATGTCATGGGGGTAGGTCTATAACAACGGTTTTGGAAAACCGTTTGTATAAACATAGACGAACAATTTTCAAAACTGTTGGTATAAATAATATGAAAATCTATACAAATGGTTCTATAAAACCATTGGTATATGTAATTCAAAAAACAATCATCTGGTTTGTTTTGATCCCAGAACCTCTCGTTTGTGATTTCTCGACCTAACCACTATCCTAACTTACTTTTGTCAACATAATTTCATAAATATATATATGTATTATCATAAGTATTTTAAATTTTTATTTATTTAATGGCATGTGTAAGAGGATTCTATTAAAAATACATGTAAATATGCCAACAGTTCTCAAAACCATTGGTATAGACCTTTACCAAGGGTTTTGAGTACCGTTGGTATAGGTGTGTTGATTTTGGGACATATACCAACGATTTTGGACAAACCGTTGGTATAGGGGGGACCTGTGTATGATTATTCCATTAAAAATACATCTATATATACCAATGGTTTTGAGAACTTTTGGTATATGTTATTTGATTTTGGGAACTATAATAACAGGTTTGGACAAACCGTTGGTATAAGGGGGACCTATACCAACGGTTTGGCCAAAACTATTGTTATAGGGTCTCAATAATGGACCTATACCAACAGTTTTGGCCAAACCGTTGGTATAGGTCCAAATTAGTGAGCTATACCAACGGTTTTCCCAAAAACGTTTGTATAGATCCAAATTAGTGACTAATACCAACGGTTTTGGGAAAACCATCGGTATAGGTCCATATAAGTGACCTATACCAATGGGTTTTTCCAAACCCTTAGTATGGTTCCAAATTAGTGAACTATACCAACGTTTTTTCCAAAACTGTTGGTATAGATCATATTTCCAATAGTGTATTAAAAAAATCATTTCATTTGTTATGAAAAATTATATATAATAAAATAAAATAATTATTAATTCAGGTTAAACAATTAAAAAAATATGACTAGAATTTTAGAAAATTTATTTTATTTTATGAAATATAATTGAATATTAACTAACCATGAGTTGAGATCAATCCGTGCATGTTTGGTTTTTTAATTATTAAATTTAATTATTTCTAGAAGTTTTTAAAATGTAATAATTATTTTATTTTGATGATTTATGAATCATCCCTCTATCTTCATTTTTATAATGGAGTTGTTTTCACATTTAAGTAATTATCTTTATATTATCACCCTGAGTTCGCCTCACCATCATGTGAGTATATGTTGTAAATATTATAGGAGTTCATGGATAAGCTGTTTGAGTCGAGAGGAAGTGTAAACCAAACAATTTAAGTGCACTGGAGTTTATATTGATACAATTCATTCCTCGAATTGACATAAAATATAATTCTAGGGACTAGGTTAATCCATTATTTTCAAGAAGGATTAACCAATAGTTAAAGGCTATTGATAATGTTATTATTATTTTTATTTTTTCATGTTCTTGGTTTACTAAATTCTAAATGTGTATTTGTTACACATGATCATATATTATAATAACAATTAATAATAAAAAAATATATAATGAACATGTACATAAAATGTTTTCTATTTTAAACCATGTAGTTCTGAGTGAAATCTCATAAAAAAGCATGTTTAATAGAAAAAGTATCCATTCAATGAGATTAACAAACCAAATACCATGAAGAAAATATTTGGTCATTAAATTCCTTCCATCACAGGAATTTGGACACAAATGATTGTTTAAGGTTCTCATTATCCCTTGTTGAATGATATTCTTACCATTAAGTAGTTTTTATAAGAGTATTTGGTCCAATTATATAATTTTGGAACCAAAAGAGTAAATATGGCTATATTTTTTAATATTTAGAGGAAAATAATTGAGTAATGTGAAGTAATTATTTGCAGAAGACAAGAATCTACTCAAAAAATCAATGAGACATGAGTTAAATAAGTTGTCCATTCAAAATCATACCATAGACTCATTGAGTGGTGATGATTTAGTTGATTAGTATATTATGAGAGGTTTAATGATCCTTTCTACTAGAATACTAAAGATACATAGTGTTTTGAATATATATTTTTTGTGGTCTACTATGATTTCATAAAACAGTGGATGATATTCAAAATTAATAATTTGAAAATGTCAATTGGTAATTAGGATAAAAATTACTATTTTAGTAGTGTTTATTTTTTAAGAACAATAGAAGTTAATGACACATATACATTGTGATTATTATTGAAAAAAGAATATTCCCTCACTATATTTGACTTCTTAGAGTAGTGTAGTCATTTTCATGTAGTACTATGATATAGGAAATTCTAGGTGTTAATGTCCCCACTACCTATTCAGGACCCTCAAGAATAAAGGATGAAAGATATTCTTATACAAGACTCATTTTTATAATATTTTATTTTTTTAATCATAATTTTATCAACAATTTCCAATTTTCTAAAGATAAATCATAAAGACATGGATTATTTGACAAGTTGTCTCATCTTTGAGAATATTGTGAGGAGAATGTGAAGAGATAAATGAAAGGGTGATGATTAATCTTAATACTATTTAATTAAAGGATGGATTAAAATATTCTAATATATTTATTTAAAATATCATTACCATCCAAATTACTCGTGTTTGGTTTTATGTTACAGTATTAATAGTAAATGGAGAAAATTCTTCATTGCCTTTGGTTGAGGTTCACCAAGTTCATAATAACATAAAAACATATTAACCTTTTAGTTCTTATGGTGAACAAGATGGAAGATAAAAAAGAGAAGCCTATGTAAATAATGATTCCAAAGTAACTTTCTCAATGTCCTTAGGAATGGAGGTAGATCATTATATAAGATCCATTTTTTATTCTAATTTCATTAGATAAGTTAACAGATGATTAAAATTAAATGAAATTAATTCAAGAAGAAAGTATTCACTTCTTATTCAACTATATTCATCAACTGTATGTAACGTATTTTTTATACTTATTTGGTATTAAATTCAACATAACTTCCACATTTTTTCATTGAAATAGGGTAACAAAGTAAGAAAATAAATGTTACAAGATGTATGTCGAACCCTCTATGTGGCTGGGAAAGTGCGATTTCCAAGTTAGTGGTGAGAAGTATATTAATTCTAATTTTCAGGTTTAATGATTCTTGTTGAACTTTGGTTACGAAACCATTTATATCACATGTACATTAGATAAATGATACATTATTCCAATATTGGATTGAATTTTGTTTTGGGTTTCTAATACTAAACTATTTTTTCATTAATCTTGGAATCATTAGAACAAACAAATGAGTATAAAATTGTAAGACTCAATAATACCTAGTTTTGGTCATAAAATTCTATTTCTAGAAAACTAAATGTATATTTTCAAGGATATGATAAGTATGGTGTTTCTACCTTATATATAAAAATTCATTGGGTATTATCAATGTATTTAAATTTCTAGACTTGGACATATAAAAATTTAGAAATAATGGAATGCTATAAGGATTTTAGATTTTTTTTCTTCTAAAGAGGGCGAACTATTACAAGGTTAAGATTGCAGTAAATACACTTCATAGGACTCTTTTTAATGTTATTAATGAATTTAAAATGGTTGTATGATATATGAATCTTTATAAGATATGAGTTTCTTCAAGCTAGTGTTTTGAAGAATATCTTGACGAAGCATTAATCAATGGTGAAATATATAGTTGATTTATTCCAAAACCCAAATTTCCTTTTAAAAATAAAACTTATAATGTTAGTTAGAAGGATTTATGAAGAGTCTTACATTGTCACATTTATCATTAAAGTATAACATGGAGTAATTCTTAAATACACATTTCATTATACACATTAGAGTCATGATGTAATTAAAAAGATAATAAATATTGTAACTCATTTACATTGCAAAAATTTCCATCATTTTTGAAATATTTTTTAAAAATATCTTAATAATCTCATAACTATATACCTAATATATTGAAAATGGATAAAATATGATTTATTGTATGATATAAATCCATTATATCATAACAACATGTGTTTAAATGTAAAATGATTGTTAGAAACAAAAAGAAATGTTCATGAAGAAAAATACAATGTGAATCTAAATAAAATATCTAAACATTTCATATAGATATTATAGAAATAAATGTGATATAAAAATAATTTTCAAGTAAAAGACTTTTTTTATAAAACGGTTCACTTCTCTATTAGTGAATGTAGAGGAATGGTTGACTTTTATTTATTTAATGCTGAAAATTCATGAGTAGTTGGAACATGAACAAGTTTTATAAGAGAACATGTAAATTAAAAGATCTAGAGAAACATTCTTCATAGGGAGTTTAAAAGAATATTGGTGGTTCTAAATTTATTGTATAAATTGATACATTATTCAATGGGAATAATAAATCATGCAAGTCAGTAATAAATGAAAATTTTCTATGATTGGTAATTTATATTAAAATTCAATAATTTATCCCATATATCAAATTAAAGGTTGATATTATTTTTAATGTTTAAAATATTAATAGTGTATTGGTATTCCATAGATAAAATACATGTGTGGTACAAATGTGGTACAAATAAGGAATGATTGGTTATACCAAGTCATCATGACTAAATCAATTAAAATTTAACTTTTCATAGCTATATGTTTTTAGAATTTCATATTGGGAATTTGATGTAAAGACCCAAAATCATGGAAGGTTTCTAGAAGACACAACTAGAATGGATTGGTGAAACCATAGAATGCCAATAAGGTTTTATTGTTTGTAAAGCATATTTTTTATTAAATTAAGCAATAAGATTGTATAATGTTCATTTGGAAAGAATTTTATATTGTTTCTACAATAGGTTAATGGCATTGGAATAGTTTTCCAAGTAAAATATATATGACAACAAATAGAAAATATCCAATGGTATAATAGTTGGATAAGACTGGAAGAAAAGTTTCCCACCAAATATTTACTTTAAATAGAAACTAGGATTTTATGGAACAATGTACATTGAGGTGGATCTAATGGTTCTCTTAGAATATGTCAAATTACATATACTCACATGGTATTGAAAAATACAAGTTGGATAAATTTGATAAATAATTGTTACCATTCATAAATTCTATAAATCTCCCTAAGAGTACATGTATGGTACATATGAGGATATTAATGTGTTATGTAAATTACATATGATTCTAAAATGGATCAATCACATATTATATGATACGTATAATATTTTTTATTTCCCATATATATTTTATGGTAGGAAAATATCCACTTAATCCATGATAACTTCTTGGGAATCAGTTTTGACTATCCATTTGCGACTGAGAAATGATATTGGATATGTAAATGGTAGTTGAAGAAGAAGGGACACCGTTTTTTAGGGGACATAAAAAAATGGTCATTTAAATTAATATGATCAAATATCATAGTCAATCTTTTAAAATTATCATTTGAATCTCATTCAAGTCAGTGGTAGCCATAACTATAAATTTAGAGTACTTTGTGTCTTTTGATGAAGCTAAAGAAATAGTGTAAAAATGAAACTATTTGTTCATGTTTTTAGACGTCCACCTAGTAAGTAAATTTTCATCATAATTATGATAATCCTATTTTTGGTATAATCCAATATATCATGTTATTGAGACTAGATGAAATGTATATGTTTTGGTATATATTATCTTGAGTGATTTTACTCAGAGTGGCGATGTTAAGACTAATATAGTAGCCACATAGTATAATGAAAAAGACCCCCAGACTAAAACCATATCTCATCGATATTAAGATACACATGTTAGAGATAGCATGTTGATGATTATTAGAATTTGGATCTAGTCAATGTGGGATTTTTGTGAGTGGTTTGGCAAGATCTGACTCCTTTATTTACTTTTATTACAATTACTTAAATACATTTTCAAATAAATATGTTTTTATTTATACTATAATAGTTTTGATACTTATACATTCATTTTTTACTTGGTAAGGTCGTTATATTACATATCATTTCAAAAGGTAATATAAGTTCTCTACTATAATGGAAAACTCGAGATACTATGATGGTAATGTTAAATATATGTCTTATTTTCTAGAAACATCTTACTAAAAATAAATATATAATGTCTTACTATCATTTTATGTGTTCTCACAATAATCGAGGATTTTTATCATGAAGTTCCCAATTGGTAATCTCAGGAAGAATATATCATGAGGACTAGCTTTCCGATTAGAACACCACATGTTTCGGGTTTCATTGGTGGTTCCTTTTTGTTAACTAGTATATTTGTCTCCATACATGATATTGTTATTAATGTCTACCATTTGGTCATGAACATTGATGTGGTGAAATAACAATGGAATTGAATTCATTGTGTGGTAGCTTGTGTTGGGTACGTCATGGGTGTTATGAAATTTCTTGAATGATCAAGATAGAATTTATAACTTATAAGTTGAGGAAGATATTTCTCTGGGTCCTATGTTAATTTGGATGATAATGCCATTATTAAATTCATTTCCATGATATGAGAAGTTAATTCAATATACTAAGGTCAAAAAGTATATAAAATAATAAAATGATGATGACACATGGGTACATCTTACTTTATGAGATATCACGGGACAAAGATATATATTCAAAAGAGTATGTTTATTGTAGGTAGTCAGTGTTATGACATACTTTTATCTCCTTAGTTTCCATGATGGGATGTCATAATATTCTCCTTATATGTGGGTTTGACTTACAACTTTCAAGATAAAAACCAAGAGAGTCACAAACTAGGTGTATCCATATGTTCCATATATTCAGCTGGATATGAGTTAAAGATGATGTGGGCCACATTTTTGGGGTTCGTTGAATATATGAGTGTGATCAATCATAAGATAAAAAATCAATTACATTATTTATGTTTATAATAATAAATATGTAATTTATTTCTCAAGGTATTCACAAGTTGTTTAATCATAAAATTTAATATGATAAAGTATAATTATTCTAACGAACATACAAGGTTCAAGGATCACTAAATTGTTTATAGAACTAATAATTTTAGTTAATGATTAATATTTTATTAAGTAACATGATAATGTGTTAATTTAATTGATTAAATATTTCTGACATTTATGACAAGTTAATTAAATTGAATGTGTGTGAAAAGGTTTAAAATAAATGTTATCACATTATATAGACCAAAGTGAAATTTTGGAAAGTATAACCTAGGTATAAAAGCCCATTTTTTTCTATTAGATAGTGATCTCCACAATGTTTATGAATTAATAGAGAGAATATCTCCTCTACATTCCTCTAAAACTCATATAGAGCGATTCTGTGTAAAGAAAAATGCCAGATCTATCTCATCTTCTTGATCAAGACCATGTTCCCCATACGATCAAAAGGATATCATAAAGCTCTCTGATTTCCCACAATATCGCCAATGAATATTATATTGACAATACAAGAGTTATGATTCATATGTGTATCATCTAGATGAAACCTATTTTAGTGTCATTGATCCACGACACACAAACGGTGAGAAAATAATCTCTCTAATTTCAAACAAATGATCTACCTATTTAGATTTTATTTGACATTTTATCATTATTAAATTGAATTCCACACGGTCCTTTAAGAAATATTGGAATGGTATCTCTTTCTATTTAGTGTTTTTAACATTAATATGATCCCAAAAAATTATATTTTTTTGATTTTGATACTTCGGTATGCATCGGCATCTTTCAAACCTAATATCACACCTTCTTAGGTTTCCATTACCCAAGTAATGAAGAATTGTTTTAGGTATTGTATGTTTATAAAGGGTTATACTTATGAATTACTGTGGGGGAGAAGATTTTAAAAGATTATCAAACTATTTATTATGTATCCATGTTTCCAATAGTACTAGAACTATAAATTTATGATGTTTATTTTCATGTTATGTATTTAATATTCATGTAATAAGATGTAATATCTAACTATGGAAGGTATGTGTCTATATAGTTGGTAACATAGAAAGGTTTATATGTGATTTAGAAAGTAGGTTTTGAAAATATTAGTGATAACACTAGGGATAAATATAATTATAATATGACAGCCTAATGTTTAGGTAATGCTCATCAATAACCTAGATGGAACATAAGGTTTCAAAGATTGAAAGGAATGTGTCTTGATTTAGATATCAAATAAATGTTTTTCAGGATTATGTTGTTTTCCACTATGATTATCACTGATCAAACTATGATTTTTTGTTTTAGAAAATGGATATACCCCAAAGGAATCATTCTTGTATTGAATGTGATGGACAATGAAAGAACTGTCCTCATGAGCAGCAAAATTGATTAAGATCTTGGATCCAATATCTTATGACTAGACTCACTCAACTATCCCAGTATATTGGTGGTAACACAGATAATTTTTTATATCCTAATTCACAATGTAGGTGTCAAAATTTTTTAAAAAAATTTATGTAACAAAATTCAACCTCCTTCAGTGGGTTTTATAATCCACTAGTCACTGATTAATGGATTAGTGTAATGGAAATGTTATTTTTAATTATTCAGTTCTCAGACCAAGAAAAAATTTTCTTTAATATTTATCATTTTGAAGTAGAAGAAAATTAATAGTGAAATATTATTATGAATATGATAATAGATGATGATATTTACTCTGAGGAATTGGATGAATTTTTGAGAATATTTTTTGTGGATAATTTCCTCATATTCTACATACAAAAATGGACATGAAATTCCTAGATCTTTGAAAAAATGATAAGGAATCCATTGGTAACTATAAGGAAATTTTTACAAGAGTTTAAAGGTATTATTCATGTTTAATAAACTACTCTACAAGTAAAATTAATAAATCATTTAATACATTGAATCAAATTATTCAAAAGGAATTATCAATAAGGGACATAGAATCTGTGAATAAATTTTATGATGTATACTAAAAGTAAAAAAGATAAGATGGAGAACCTAATGGTTTTAGTGATAAGAAAAGGAATATGGTGCATCATGGAAGCCCTGGCAGTTTGTCACATGGAGGAAAGAAAGTGTTCCAACCTCACCCTTTCCATAAATGAGGAATATGGAACTCAGGTCAGTTCTCTAAAGAAGAAAGAGGTGTTTCAAGTTTGGGAAGACTCTACATTGAGAAAAGTAATGTTGAAGTGATGTGAAGAGTTAAGTCAGTGAAATAAATGTAGAGAGACATCAATAGAATAAACCACTCAAACATAAAGAAAAAAATTCAAAGAGATTAGAAATTTTATGGATCAGTACCCAAATCTATGGGACAATGAATATAATATTACACAATAAACTTTCAATTCCAAGGATAAAAGGGAAATCATATGAAATTATAATAGTTGAAGTGAATATTCATAGTAAGGGAACACTTATTCTACACTCTAGAGTTTGTTATTCCATATTTATGTTTGTTGGAATAAGATATATAAAATTATTATCATTTTATGAAATTTTATGTTATATATAAAATTGATTAGCTCTCCCTACATAGATTACATTAAATTGATATAATTCAAAAATAATATTTGATATTATGAATCATTCTATGATTATATACCTACTCAATCATGAATAAAAACCTCCAATGGAAATATTTTTCGTTAAGATAAGATATTACGTATGGAATAAGGGGAAATTATCTTTTAGAATCATATATGATTTTATTGTAAGCTTTTTTAGGAAATGATTATTATATATGATAATTATATATAATCAAGATATATATATTTTCATATGAGACTTTATGAGTGATTAAAATTATTGTTAAGTGGATCATGGATGGATATGAGATAAAATATTCTTTGAATTTACATCTTAGTTAAACACATTTTGGTGGATAACTATGGTAAACTATTTATGGAATTTGTTACGTTAATATATGGGAATTATTGTTTGATGTTAAAGAATGATTTATTATATTGGATAAACTATAAAAATAATTTTCATTTTGGTAAATGTCTATACAATGACTGATTTATCAATCTTTTTTGGCTTATATGATCCAATAAAAGTTAATTTTAGTGATTCTAGAATAAAAAAATCAACTTGAATATTAATTATTTAGAGTAATATATGAAGCTAAAATTGATCTAAACACAACAAAAGGTTGAAATTGTGTTTAGGTTATGGAAATAACCTAACTATGTGTATTTATTTCATGTTCCCTATATTGATCCATATACATTAATAAAATTATTTTAATGTAAAGTTTCATAATTTTAACTTTGTTTCCAATGAATTTATAATCCTTTCACCTATCACGTATTTATGGTATTATGGTAATAAAAATTCTCCTAACAATGATCTCTAGCACTCTATATCATTCTATAAGAATTTGTTTTATCTTCCATGTCCATATTTTCACTTCCCACTAATGTTCTCTTATTCAAAAACCTATATGACCTCCATATTTCTATATCCTTTTCAAAAAGGGCGTTTTATTATCCTTTTTCATGAAGTGGGTATCCACAAAAGAATTTTCCAATACCTAAACATTGATTTCAATGCACAAGTTTCAATTATGATGAAAAAATTTATTAAACGGGGTAGAATTTACCATCATGTTATTTTAGGATATTTTTTTTATTTCTTATATATCTTAGGTTTCAAGAAACATATAGCCTAAATAAACCATAAAATACTATAATTTAAATACAACCATAATAACATAGCTATTAAAATTAGTGGGTATGAAAAATATTAACTTCTTTAAGAAATATATATAATTACCCTATTAAATATAATTATATTTAATAATTCATATGAATGAAACACCCAATTTTTAGAAAAACATTTTATTCTTTAGAAAT
The DNA here is from genome assembly GCA_963277665.1 of Viscum album. NCBI lineage: Eukaryota > Viridiplantae > Streptophyta > Magnoliopsida > Santalales > Viscaceae > Viscum > Viscum album. The sequence goes on from OY728147.1 coordinate 1,829,259,893, forward strand.
ATGTTTTCCTCAAAAATGATATTTATTACTTTTTATAAGTAAATTTTATAATTTTTTTAAAAACATATATAAATATTATTTAATGAAAAGGATATAATTGTCGATATCATCATTTAAAAATTATCCTTTGGGGAATTTTTGTTTTCCTAAAAAATTGATTTTTCATTTAGTAGTTAAATATATTGGTTTTAATAAAAAAAATTATTTTTTAAATTTATTTATAAATTTGAATAAATTTTGGGATTTTTTTTAATTTATTAGTTTCTTTTAATTGTAAATAATCTAATTATATTCTCTATAATGAATTTTATACTATAATTCTGTACAATAACATTTTTTACTTAAAATACATTTTTCTACAAGGAAGGTTTCACCGTGTTCTCTGTGTTTTTTTAAATCAATTTCTGATAATTATAAGTATTCAGTTTAATAAAATCGATTCTGTATTTTTAATTATGATGATTAAATATTGTAAATGGTACCCTTTTATTTTTGGTCCATATGAATAGTATCCTTGGTAAAATTTATCATCACAAGAAAAGGTAAATCTGGATAATTAATATTAAAATATGTTATAAGGGAATAGTATTTTATCGTAATTCATATTAAAGGCTGGTAAATTTACCGTTATCACATTAGTCTTGAAATTTATTTTTTAATGGACATATGTCCATGAAAATAAACAATATCATATTTAAATAAGATATTGTTACAAAATGTCACTCACTAAGTTTTAAATAATTATCTTCTGTTCAAATAGGGACAAAATAAATTTATGGACAAATATAAAATCCTATTTTTTTAATAATTAAATTATATTAATTATGGAAATTTATTTTAATTTTTTTATTAAATATTAAAATTAAATTCTTATGCAACACTAACACTATATTTATTCAACTAATAGATAAATGAGATAAATGATTTTAAAAATAACAAAAATTAATATATTAAAGTAGATTTATAGTGTTAGATGAATTTTGTAGATTAATACAACATATTAGTGATTCTTAAAATTATTATATTCAAATAAAAAAAATATGTTTTTACTCAAATTAAATGAATAGATTTAAAATTTACATTAATGATATTTTATCGAGATGATATTTTTTTAGTATTATTTAAAAAACCAAATCTTTTGGAAATTGGAAATGTGGATAATATATGGTAAAAAAATTCTTCTCATGTTAATTTATGATCCAATTATTACCTCATAAGTAAAATTATATCCCCTTTAGGAGTGAATACGTCATTACCATGGTGGATAGTAAAATTGTTTAACATAAGGGTTAAACAAAAATATAATGTTTAAATCACAACATAAACCTGTCCAAATTTTATTTTTATATTTTATTTTGTTCTCATTCAACCATATCCTCTTGTACCTATCCGATTGGAATAATTTTGGTAAATAATTATTATGTTATATTTAAAAATTTTAGTAAATCACTATTGTGTCACTCCCCTCACTTATAAAAGGGAGCCCCTCCACTTTCTATTTTACACAACTTTTAAGCCTATATATAAACCCAACCCTATAATATTAACTCACCAAATAAACTAGAAATATTATAGAGATGATTTTTAATTATAATCACCAACACTACTACAACAACCCTCACTTTTCAAATATAAATGTTACATAACTTTTGTGAAATACGTAAAAATTATACAAATTGATTCCCAAATACTGTAATTTATCTACTACCTTTGGAAACATGGAAACATGAACACTTGAACATAAACGAGCTACATCATACCTCTACTAGGTTATTCTTGACAAGTAAGATCACCCTAACCTGTGGGAATGGGGAAATAAAATGGGTGATCTCATATGCTCAGTGAGTGTATATACGGGAGACATGCAATCCTAAACATGAGAATAAGTGTATTAGAATGTGATCATGAAAATATATGGTCATACTATTTATATCAAAGATCATAACAAGAATCATGGAATAAATATTTCCAGTTTCTATGACAAGAATCATATTGAAATAAAGACAATAATCCATGAATTCTTAACATAGGAATAAAACAAGGAATTTTTTAAGAGACATAATCATATAATATGATTTCTATAGTATTGAAGGCATCACTACCAAGACCATCTTGGTAGTATGGGTTCACTCCCAATACCATCTTGTTATTCAGATAGATTTCACGCCCCATACCATTTGGTAGTCATGGTTCAATCCCATGGTCATCTTAGTAGTCAAAGTATATTCCCAAGACTATATTATTCTCTCTCATAAGATATAAATCATTACCCAATGAATTGGAGGGATATATACGTCGCATTCATCTCATATTGAAATTATTCAAATATGTTCCACAAGATCCTAAATAGTCAAACCATAACCCATAAAATGAAATGGGTATTATAGACATATAATCATATCATAACCTATTTAAATAGATATTCTTCATAATCATTTCATCATAAACATAACCCATGAAAAGATGTGGTTTTAAAAAGCATATAACCCATGAAAGAGAAATGAGTTTCATAAACATCATGCCCTAAAAACATAATACATTCAGATAAATAATATGAATGGAAATGTTGAATAATTTCCTTATAAATTCATGAGTGATGCTAATGGATTTTAGCTTATATTGAAAATAATATTGAAAGATATTTTAAGACATTTATTCAAGAAAATATAATTTATTATTTAAAAAATTATTTTTATAACATAATAAATTTTTAGAAAAATTTATTTGAAAATAGATTTGAGAAAACATATAAAGGATCATTTGAAAAAAATAAAAAAATAAATCATTTTCCCTTGAAAATTATCTTTCTAGATCTTTTGAAAACATTTTTGGAAAATTTTTAAAAAATGTTGGTTTTATAATATAATAGATTTCAGACTCAAGAGAGAGAGACAATATTATTTTACCTAAAAACATTATCTTAAGTAATAAATAATGGGAAAAGTGTTAATAACACATGATGATATTTTAAATAAATATATGAGAAGGAAACGCATGGGAATTCTGGAGAGATGGATCAAAATATTTCCTCAAAGGAAGCTTAAACGGATACAATCTTGAAAAGCGATGAGATTGTCTTAAAAACTCTTATAACGTGCTATCTTGGGATCATAATATACATGTGTGAAAACAAAATAAAATTAATCTAAAAATATCATTGAAATAATTATATTCAAGATATAACACATAATATTTTTTTATATACACCTCGACAAAGAGTTTAGGTGGATAATAAAAAATGAGACTCAAAGAATGCAATTTGAGACAAAACATTTTTTCATATTTGGTATCTTTTGAAACATAATCCCCATGAATGAAAGTTAATAAAATCAATATTTCAATACCCATATATTTATGTAAAATATACATAGAATACAATCATGTTAATTAAATATACGACACAAAAGTAAAGAGTGTCAAACATAGCATGTATCTCATGGGAATAAAAAGTTAGACTAAATCCCCTTACCATGCGTCTTGACTCCCTTCATACTTGAAAAACATTCCAATCTAAAAAATATAAGTTAATTATATATATTTCAAAGAATATTATATATATACATAATACCATATATGGCATAATTATGAACTTTTATTACCTGACTTTTAACAATTCAATGTTATGGTTTCACTTCGGGTAATATTTGCTTTGTTCTTCACATGTGTCTTATTCTATTATATCGTTGGGGCTTATACTTATATCATGATTCTATAATGTAAAAATTTTATAAATATCATGAATATATATCATATTTATATAATAATAATATATATCATAAACAGTTGTGAAGTGGAATACAATGTTTCGGGAGATAGAAAGACATACGTACACATGAACGTTGTTTCCATTTTAATTGGCGTATTGAAAGGAAGAATGAAATTTACATATAAGTGAATATTTATAAAATATCATTAAATTAGAATTATAATTTTATATATATCATATAATTTCACAAAACCTATCCTTAATACATTCTATATTTTGTGTAAACGAATCACATCGTTTTGAGGGGGTGACAGTCCACACTTCCTCAAATAAAATTGTCTTAATTACACCAAATGGAAAGTAAAAATATGTGTGTTGTAGAAGTAATACATAAGAATAAATAAATAATAACTATATTATATGACATATATAAAAAAATATTCCATCATAATTTTTACCATGAGAGGTACTAATGGATAAATGAACAATCTTCGTTTACTAAGGCAGTAGTTCACCATACACGTAAAAAGTATTTTCAATATCCATTAGAAAGTGGTATCTATAAGTGTAGGTCATAAACATAGAATTATAAAAATACTATTATATTTAAGATATTGGTTTTCTAATGAAATAATGGAGTAATTATAGTTTAGGGGTGGACAAGGAAAATAAAGGAAATTATCTTGGGAGGAGACATTACCTCATAATCCGGTAACTCGATTTAGTTTCATCCAAAACGCTTCCTTGAGTTTCCTTATTCTGAAATGAAGGCTTAAAAGAGTAATGGATGGAATATTGGAGCTTATATGGTTATATTTTTGGCTATAAAAGTTTCTTTATAGGTGTGAGGAAATGGGTTTACATGGTCTCATTTTATAGGGAAGGAAAAGGATGCCCTTGGCATTTTTTAATACAAGCTAGGCGTAATCAAGTTTTTACCTAAAAAATTCATAAACAACCAACTAAACACAATAATGTAAGGTGAATGGCCGAATAATGGACATCCATTGGGTTTTGGAAAGGTTTATAGGTCTTTTTGGGTATTATATATATGGTTTAGTACTTTATTAACCACATTTTTATCTTAACTAATGTAATTAATTTTTATCAACTTCCCAAATATTTTTGGTCAAAAACAATGATTAAATTATTATAAATTATAAATTATGAAGATTAAAAATATAAATCCATTTTTCCAAATTCTAATCACATAATTCTGTGAAATAAATTTAAAATTAATCTCGTAGTCGGGTCGACAATTTGTGTTTTCAAAGTAAAATTGATCAAAAGTTTACTAAGTTTTTATATCCAATTTCAAAGTTAAATTGGTTCAAATGAAAAAAATATGATTTATTTTTAAAAATAATATCTAAGAAAAATTTCAAAAAAAAATGAATTATATATTATCCTTATAAATAAATTAAATTAAATTTTTTTTTTCAATTAAAATTCGGTATTTTTCACGATTCATCCAAAAATGATGTTTGTCAGAAAAATCCTAAAAATTCACCATAAGTTAAAGTCATAATTATAAATTAAAAAAAAATTATCAAATTTAATTTCTAAATTTTTCGGAAATTGATTTTATTATTTTTCAGAGATAGTCATTAAAATCATTTCATTCGAGAAAACTGTATTTTTAGACATAGAAGGACTTTACAAGAAATCATATATTTTAATATAAATATGTTTGAAAATTATTAAAAAATAAGAATTTTTTTTGAAAATTATTTATTAATATTCATATAACGGATTTTATATAATAGTTTATAATTATCTCATTTAAATAATTATAAAAAAAGAGACATTTCATAGAAACTAGGTGCCGCATATATCATACGCCAACTCACCATTTTGTGTATAATTTTTGATGATGTTTCTGTGTGTAAAATATAATAGGTTAGTTATATTTTAATGTAATGTTTCAGTTATTGCATTGAAATATATAAGTGAAATTTTAATTTATTCAAAAAAAGTCCATAAAAACATAGGGAATTACATTCCCCCCCCATAAAATGAATTTTTCCCTTGAAATTTTCCACTCTGGTAAAAAAAATTAGGATACATATGCTTCATCATATCCTAATGTTCCCACATAACATTCTCTAAATTGTTATTTCTCCACATATCTTTTACTAGGTGAGTGGTCACGGTCCATAATTTCAACAGGTTGTTCCTCATAAGAAAGATCATGCTCCAGTAGTATGACCTAGGAGTTCAATAAATGTGATTGGTCAGATATGTACTTCTTTATGAGAGATACATGGAACCCATTATGGACTTGGGAAAGATTTGGATGATGTTCCTTGTGATCAGCGATAGTCCTGATACAATCAAGAATCTCAAAGGGACCAATATGCTTGCGATTTGGTTTCCATTTCCTCATGAATATCATGACATTCTTCTAGGGTGGTGTTAGTAGAAACACCTTTTCACCAAATTCAAATTAAATATCAGGTTTATGGGTATCAGCACAACTTTTATACCGACTTTGAGCTACCTTGATATGGTGCTGAATGGTTCTAAATTTCTCAAATATTTCCTCAGCAATCTCATATCCTAATATATTTCTTTCTCCAATCTCTGTCCAACACATTGGAGCTCTATATTTATTCCCACGTAAGACTTTATATGATGTGATCTAAATGCTTGGGTGAAAGCTACTATTGTAAGAAAACTCATGTATAGGAAGTTGTTGATCCCAACCAACTTTGAAATCTAATGAATAAGATCACAAAATATCCTCCAGGGTTTAATTTTTTCTTTCAAACTAAAAATATATATGAGGATGATAGGTAGTGATGAAACTCAATTTTATATCAAGTGTTTCCTCAAGACTTTTATAGAAGATTTAGGTGAACCTTATATCCTAATCTGATAAAATATAATGTGGTAATCCATGAAACCATTCCACTTCCTTTATATATATCCTAGAAAGGTGATCGAAAGAGATATATCCTCTTATATTAAGGGAGTTTGTGGTCTTTGTAATTTTATTGACTTACACCAATATAGTATTAAACCCTTTAGATTTTTTGGGTAGTCTAATGAAAAAATCCATAGTGATGTTCTCCAATTTCTATTCTGGTATGGGTAATGGATGCAACATCCCTTTATAATTTTTTCTCTCATCCTTAACTTTCTAGCATACAAAACACTTAGATACAATCTTTCAAATATCTCACATCATGTCATCTCATTAGAAGTACTCTTTATAGTCCTTATACATCTTCCAACATCTAGGATGAACATATATTTAATTAATATGATATTCCTATAACAACTCCTTCAAATATGATATGGAAGGGACACATACACAGTACCTGAACATTATTATTCCAACCTGATTAATGTCAAACTCTAGAAAATTGTTAACTTTCATTTACAACTCTTAATCTTTCTTTTGTGCCCCATTAATCATTATTTTGGATAGGGGTTGATCATTCATTTGAGAAAGACAACATTTTCCCTCTTTTTTCATGATTTCTAGATTCATTATTTTAATATATATAAATATTTGATCTTTTTTATCCTCGTAAAGGATAAGATAGAACGATCATTATTACTCAAATCATCAAACACCTTATTCGCTTTACTAGGATGGTAATGTATTATGTAGTCATAATCCTTTATCAACTCTAACAATCTTCACTAAATCATGTTCAACTCCTTCTGTGTGAATATATATTTTATAATTTGTATATATATTACACATTTCTACAAAAAGATATTGCCTCCATATCTTCATTGAAAAAAATACAACTGCTAACTCCAAATCATGAGCGAGGTAATTTCTCTAATGAATCTTTAACATTCATGATGAATATGTTATAGTTGTGTTATTATACATAAAAACACATCCCAGTACCTTCTTAGATTCATCGTTATAGATTGAAAACCCTTGTCCACTATAGGGTAATGTAATAAAAAGTGTAATGACCAACCTTCTCTCTAGTTCCTTGAAATTTTCCTCACATTCATCTATCCAAAGGAACATCACATCCTTCCATGTTAACTTGGTCATAAGATTACAGAGTCATGAGAAATTATCATTAAAACGTTGATAATATCCAGATAAAGCAAGAAAGCTATGCATCTCAGTCAATGTGGTTGGTCTGTTCCAGAATTCAATAGCCTCTGTCTTTGATGGATCTACTACTATACCATCTATTGAGAATATGTGACCAAAAAATGAAGCCTTTTGTAGAAAAAATTCACACTTTGTAAATTTTTCATATAGATTATCCTTCCTTAGGGTCCTTATAGAAATTAGCATGTGATCTTCATGCTCTTAATTTATCTATGAATAGATAGTAATATCATCTATAAAGACTACCAAAAACTGATCAAGGTAGTATCTAAGGACTTTATTAATTAAATCCATGAAGCTAGTAGGATAATTAGTAATACCAAAGTGCATCACTATATATTCATAGTGAAAATACCTTGTATGGAATGTTATCTTGGGTATATCCTCACTTTGAACCCTAAATTGATGATACCCATAATGAAGGTCAATCATGGAAAATTACTGATCTCCACGCAATTGATCAAACAAGTCATAACTATGGGGAAGATGATACTTGTTCTTTATTTTTATGTTATTAAACACTAAATAATCAATGTAGAGTCACAATTATCCATCTTATTTTTTCAAAAAACAACCACTGCTCACCAAAGTGATACTCTAGGTTGAATGAATCCTTCATAATGTTTTTCTTGGAGTTGTTTCTTCAATTATTACAACTCAATCAATGAAATTCAATAAAGAGACTTTGAAATTAGTGTGGATCTAGCTATGTATTCTATTGAGAACTAAACTTCCCGTTTTTTTTTGAATGATAATAAACTCTTCCTGGATGACATCCACAACATCCCAAACAATGGTCTTATCATCAATGTTGATCTTCTCTCCAACCATCTAAGATAAATAACCTTTTAAAGGGGAATTAAGAACCATACACAGGATGTAATATCAAAAGGAAGTTAATTATTATAATCACATTGATGGATGATCATAAATGGGTTTGAAATATCAAAAGTAACTTCCCTTCCATGAAAATTAATACTGGATTTATGTAGATAAATCCAATCCATGACTACGATGACATCAAATTAGACCAAAGGAATAACGAAATGATTTGTTGGAAGCACATTCCCACAAACATAACTGAGAGAGGAATCATAGACTTGAGATGAAATCATCACATCATTACGGGTTTCCACTGCTAATTCCACATTTAATCATTTAGGAGAAATCATAACACCCTTAGAAAAATATTTAGATATAAAAGTGTGGGTGGATTCATAATCAAATGTGACATTAGCATTTTTATGGTGAATAGTAAGTGTACCTTTCCTCACAAAATTACGCACCCCTCATCAAAAATAGTAATTTCATGATATTCCCCAATTTCCCTATACTTAATAGGTTGCTGACATCAGTAATAATCACCAACCTTTGGGTTAGGTAAGTGGTTCTGATATTTCTCATTCTCCTTACATTTTTAGCATGGAATGATGGGAGGTTCATTCTGTGAGGATTTTTATCCATTGGAATTTTAATCTAACTTCTTCCAATCACATCATCAATAAATTTCCCGATGGCCTTCGTTTCCATACTAATTACATTTTTTAGACCCCTTAAGGAAATTTTCTCTAAGCTTCTTCCCATACTTAGATCATAATGGAAATATCATCTTTTTTTCTTCAATGTTTTTATATTTTCTTTTAAACTCCATCTTTCTCTTATTTTCAAAACCATGAGATTGATATGTGAATCCAACCTCAATTTCAACCTTGATTATACAATTCACAACCTATTAATATCTAATAAGGTCACTTATAATCAATTTTTATATGATAGTTGTATTTAAGACACTAAATAACCTATCAACTTTACTTTCAGAATGGATAATAATTACTGAAGCATCACTCAAAATTCTGGTGAAATTATCCTCATAGGTACCAATATATTCATCATCCCTTTTATTCAACATAAGGAACTCTTTCCCTATCCTAGTATAAATAATTCAAGGTATGTACTTATTGAGAAATAAGTTCTTCAACTCATCCCAATCCACGGATACAATCTCATCTTGATTACTCATATTCTAAATTATATTCTACCAGTGATATACTTTTTTTTTATAAGTGATAAATTGATAGATTGTCTTTTTCATGATCCAAACACTAAATAACAACTAATATCTCTTTATTAGTACTGATATGTTGTTCAGAAACAACTATATCAAAAGACACACTGAAATAAAGTGGAAGTTACCTCATGAAAGACTCAAAAGAATTGTGTTCCCTCCTTTTCTCATTTGGAAGTCCACCATTATTCATAGCTTGGGAAAGATTCATGAACATAGAAATGAGGTTTTACAATCCAACACGCATAGAATCTGGTTTCTAAGGTGTAAAATCATTTCATTTTCTATCGTAATCACTATTAACAAGGTTCCTTTATTTTCCAGCCATTAACTAAAATGAAAATCATAGAGTAATAAATAATTATCATAATGAGGAACCACATAATCATAAAAAAAATAACATATAGGATGTCTAACTTATGGAACCTTATTTATTCAATGAAACCATATGTTTATCATATGTTACTCATATCCAACTTATATTTAAATCCATTATAATGGTTCTTGAATAATTTGTGAATCCCAAAAGCATATCCCCTTGAAGTATCCAACCAGGTGTGAAATAAGGCTCGTTATCATGTACCAGATTACCCAAAGTTAGGCCCATAACAACTTTTTAGAGTTATTACCCCTATGAATATCTGTTATAGATCCACACCCACTTGTATTATCTAGATGATGATGTATTTCTAGGAAACCACTCACTCTATCTTTCACCAATATTCCAAGACATTTTCCATTGCATATCCCTACCCTTAAACTTATCCTTCTACACATCCTTAGGGTTATCACTAAGGTTTTCTCATTCTATCATCCAAATTTCAACTATACCTTTTTGTGATACCAAATACAGTGACCTTATCCTTTAAAATATATACATTACCTAACGTTTTTAGGAATACTTATACATTATAAAAACAGATACCCAAAGATATAAATTGGTCTAGTGCCTTTGGAAACATGGAAACATAAACATTAGAACTTAAATGTGATATATCATCTCCTATTGAGTTCTTCATGACTATAACTTTTCTAAATCACCTCAAAGTTAACACAAGTCATCATAACCTTGGGTAAAAGAGACATAAAAAATAGTGAGTTCAGATGCTGTATAAGGGTAATAAATAGAGACATGTAAGTATAAATATGAGCATAAGGGTATGAGAAGATAATCATGAATATAGAAGATCATACCCTACATATCAAAGATCATAACAGAAATCATGGAATATATATTAGTATTTAAAAAGACATGAATCATAATGAAATAAATAGAATAATCCAAGACATCATAACATATGAATAAAACATGGAATTGTGGGAGACACATAGGCATATAATAAGATTTCCATTATATCCAAGGAATTACAAACAGGACCTTATTGGTAGTATGGGTTCACTCCTCATACCATATTTGTAGTCACAGTTCAATCCAATGATCATATTAGAATCATGAGTTTATTCATCATAGAATCTTGGTTGTCATGGTTCACTCCCATTTCCATCTTGGAAGTCAAGGTTAATTTCCCAGACCATATTAGTCTATCTGATGATATATAAATCTTTACCCAATGAATTGGAGGGAGATATAGGTCTCACCCATTTCATAGGGAAATCATTCATACATTTTCAAAAAGATTATAAGTCGTCATATCATTACCCATGAAATGCAGTGGTTATTATAAACATTTAATCATATCATAACATGTGGAAAGATACATGTTTCATAATAATTTAATCATAAACATAACCAATGAAAACAAGCAGCTTTTAAAATCATATAACCCGTGAAAGAGAAATGGATTACATAAATATCATGTCATCAAAACATAATCCATTCATGGAAGGAATATGAATGGAAACATTGACTAATTTCCCAATAAAGGCACGAGGGACACCAATTTATGTAATCTTATATAGGAAATGTTTTTGAAATATCTTATTTAACCTTTATTGATTAAAATATCCTTTCTTCTTTGAAAATAATTTTTATAACATAAAACCTTTTAAAACACTTTTCTTTGAAAATAGATTTGAAAACATATAAATGAATATTTTGAAATAATAAAGAAAATAAAAAACATTTTTCCTTGAAAATTATCTTTAATGAACTTTTAAACAAAATTGAAAACCTTTTCAAAAACACATGATTTTTTAAATATAATATAACTCTAACCGAAGAGAGATAGATTGTCAGATTTTACTTAAAAACATTATCTTAAGTAATATAGATGGGAAAAATTGGTAATAATAGAAGAGTATATATAGAATAAATATATTAAAAGAAAAATAATTATTATTCTTGAGATATAGATCAAAACATTTATTCAAAGGAAGCATAAACTAAATCAATCTCAAAAAGAGATGAGATTGTCTCAATAAACTCTTATAACTTTGTAACATGGGATCATACTCTCACTATAAGAAAAGGAAATTACATGAATATTAAAATTTCATTAAAATAATGGCATTAATGATATAACATATAAATTTTAAGTATATATACATTGAAAAAGTGTTTAGGTGCATAACAAAACCTGAGTCTCAGAGAAAGAAAATTGTGTCTAAACATTTTTAACGATTTGACCACTTTTGAAACATAAATCCCATGAATGAATGTTCATAAAATGGATATGTTAATAACTATAAATTTATGTATAATATAAGAGTAATAAAATCATTGGTAGTACATACAACACAGAAAAAGATAAATTTGAAAACATAGAATTTATCTCACACGAATAAAAAGTGAGATGAAATCTCCTAACCTTGTGTCTTCAATCTCTTCGTGATCATACAATCTTCCTATATAATTAATCAAAGTTTATTATACATATTTTTTAGAATAATATTATTATAAATAATACTATATATGGTTTTATTATTACTTTATATTACCCACTTGTTAACAATACTTTCTTAAGGTTTCACATCTAGAAATATTCACTTTGTTCTTCACATGTGTATTAATCTGTTGAATTGTTGGTCATTATACTCATATCACGATTCTTGAATTTAAATCATGATATAAATATCATGAAAATACAGTATACATATATGATAATTATTTATATCATAAATAAGTATGAAATGGAACACACCCTTCATGGAGATGGAAAGTCATACATACGCATGAACGTTGTTTGCATTTTAATTGTTGAATTGAAAGAAAGAAGGAAAATAAAATATAAGTTTGTATGTATAAAATAAAATTGAATTATCATTATAATATTATATATATCAAATAATTTCACTAAACTCATCCTTGATAAATTCCATGTGGTGTGTGAATGAATTGCATCGCTTTTAGGGGGTGGTAGTCCACACTTCCTAAAATAAAATTATTGTAATTACACTAATTGGAAAGAAAACATATTTGTGTTTTAATCATAATAATGAAACTTAAATAAATAATAAATATAATATATCACATATTTAAACATATTTTTCATCATAATTTCCACTATGGGAGGCATAAAATGAGAAATCAACAATCGTCGTTTAGTGAGGTGGTAGATCGTCATACACTTAAACAATATGTTTGATATCCATTAGATTAATTTGTGTGTAATTTTATGTCTAAACCTTATAAAAAAATATCCAATTATATTTAGGATATGGGGGATATCATAAAATAATTAAATAAACTAATTTAGGGGTAGAGAAGTAAAATAAAGGAAATGAGCTTGAGATGAGACATTACCTCTTAATCTGGTAACTCCTTTTCGCTTCTTCTAAAAGGATTCACTAGGTTAAATAATTACCAAGATTAGGCTTATAGGAGGATGAAAGTTAATTTTGTGATTATTTAATCAGATTTTGGTTGAGCCATGGGGCTTTAGAGGTGTGAGTAAATTGGTATAGGTGGAGGCCTTTTATATGGAAGGGAAAGGACACAGTTTGTAATTTTTAAAACATGTTTTGTTTATCAACGTTTTTACCTAACAAAAGTAAAATAAAAACAATAAAACTCAATAATATAAAGTTAATTAATGAATAATGTCCATAAAATGATTGTTTTACAAGTTTCAAGTTTGTTTTGGGTCTTATATTTAAGGTTTAGTACTTTATTAACCAAATTTTTCTCTTAACTGATGTAATTTATTTGATCACTTTCACTAATATTTTTTGTCAAAAATAAGTATGGATTTATTATACATTATAAATTATTTTGATTTAAAATATTTAGTCCATTTTTCAAATTTCTGATCAGTGAATTGGTAGAAATAAATTTAAAATTTTCTATAATTAATTTTATTATTTTTTACTAATGGGCATTAAAAGCAGTTCATTCGAGAAAATGGAATCTTCAAACACAGAATAAATTTACTAAAAATCATATATTTTATTATCAGTATGTTTTAAAATTTACAAAAAATAAATTATATTTGAAAATTAGTTATTAATCTTCATATAAATATTTTTAGTATCTAGGTTATAATTATCTAATTTAAATAATTATAAAAAATATGTTTGGTAGAAACTCATAGATGCGTGTATTGTATGCCAAATTAGTGTTTCTTGTATCACACACCAACTCATTGTTGCAGGTAATGTAAGACCAGTCAGTTCTGTGTGAATTCAATATTTTAATTAGTGTATTGAAATATATAAATTAATATTTAATTTATTAAAAAAAAGGTCTATAAAAACTCATGGTGTTACGCCTAGGGTCCTAAATAAGTAATCTAAAGGAGTTGTTTCAAATAATAGGTAATCACCTTAACCAGTCACTTTCTATTCAATTATTCTTTTAACTATTCTAAACCTATCATAATCTTCTTAAAATATTAACTTCATTATCTAAAATGAAATTAAATGTTATTATGATTGTGAAACCACATTTATTTTCCCTCTTTCCATAAAATTAGAATTTAAATTATTTCTTGTGTGTACGTAAATCTTACCATCTCCACATAGTGACAAAATTCATTTTCCATATCCATATGTAATGGAAAATTATTATGATGGGTTTTTATTTTATATAATATTTTTTTGAAAAAATTATTCTTCTCAAATTATATATCATATCTACCTTCTAACCTTCTAATCTGTTGGACAACAATAATGCCAATCATGTCTTCGTGTAGAATACCACAACGCCAAAGAGATGTGATTATTTTGTATCTATTTTACATGGATGGTAATAGGGATATATTTTATTAATAAAACTAATTTATATGATATAATAATGATTCTATAAACATTAATTATTATTTATATTTATTTCACTCAATCATCCAAAAAGTGAAAACAATGTTCATGAATATATATGACCTACTATCTTAATGAACTGTGTAATTTATGTTTCTATATCTATATTTTATGAATTAATATAAAAATTTATATACATTTAATTAATATTATATCATGATATTAATTCTAGATATGTTTTAACCATGTCCAGTTTTTAATTACTGAAACTACCAAACCAAATCATATTTGAAAAACAAAGCTAATATCACACAAAAGAATTATTTTAATAAAAAATTTACTAATAAACAGTTGATAAATGGTCATAAGTAAATAATATATGATAGGATAAAAATTATAATTCATTTTTAATATATTTATAATATGTTTATTTTTATTTTTAAGGATTTTTTAACATGAATTATATAATTTTTACTAGAGTTAATGGATTTTGATCTCACTTTTATTTATTTTTTACACATGCCATATTCACCACCAATTTATTTTATGTGGTGTATATAATATTTTTTCCGCACAAAGATGGGTTGATTATTCAAATAGATCGTGGTTGTGAGGGGGTTTGAATGTGTTTCAAAACACTTCACATTGAGTTTTACCGTGCTTGTATTTAACAAAAACTCCCAGCGGTTCTCATATCCATAATGTTGTATAGACAATATTTCTAAAGAAAAGTGGTATTTTTGAGTTTCAATACCAATGGTGCATAGGAACTCACACTGGATGAGAGGAAGGCAGTTCAATCTCATCATACCCACTTGGGGGGGGGTTCTTACACGATGTCTCTCTTATATATAAATGATATGTTCTCAAATATCTTCCTAATCCCAATACGGAACCCGTCACCTAAAAATTACCATATGTTTTATAACGACCCATACTTTACATACATTGTTATTACTTCAGAATTGAAGCACACTTATTACAACATATAACAAAACCAAGAAAGGATCGTATAGGTATAGTGTTTTAGAAACCGGGAAACATAAACAACTGGTTCATAAAGCATCTACTTTGCCTCCCATTTATTTCATCATATCTAGAGTCCCTTTTGGGAATATTCTACTTAATAACCTTCTTCCTGACCTGGGGAAATAAAACATAAAAAAGGGTGAGCTCAAATGATCAGTAAGGGTAAACAAAAGAAATATCAATCACGTGATATTCATAGGAACATATCTTTTGGAAATCTTAACCTGCAAAAGAGATCATAATTTCATAACATGGGATAAATCATAGTAGTGAAATGTAATCCCAATAATCATAACTTAAAACATTAAACTTTGTGGCATACACACATAATCATATAGAGTCATTTCTTATTTGTCAAGACTCATTTCCAAGACTATCTTAGTGGAAAAAGTCCCTTTCTGAACCGAGTTCACTCCTCGTTTCAGTCCTGTTTCACTGAACCGGTATAACCTACCGTTCCAGCCATGTCTATCTCATGGGATATAAAATCTTTACCCAATGCATTGGAGGGAGATATAGGTCCCACCCATCTCCTAATGGTACCATTCTTATGAGTGCCACAAAATCATAAAACCATACATCATAGCATAACCCATGTAATAAAAACGGGAATATTAAACATCGTGACATCATAAAACAATTCATATAAGATAAAAAAATTCATAAAAATATAATTCCATCACAACATAATCAAATCAATGTAATAATAGGGATAAAAACAGAACCCTTTATTATCTTAGATGGAAAATAATTTTGATAAAACACTTGAACTCCATTCTTGTGGAAAATATCCTTTCTACTTCAAAAACACTTTTCCTTTCTTAACATGTCATAAAATTATAAACTAAAAGAAGTTGATTAAAAAAATATGAAAACATGTAAAGGAAGATTCTTGGAAATAATGTTTTAAAAATCCATTCATGCCGTATAAGTTAAAAAAACATTCTTCGTACTTTTG
This sequence comes from Viscum album, assembly GCA_963277665.1. Taxonomy (NCBI): domain Eukaryota; kingdom Viridiplantae; phylum Streptophyta; class Magnoliopsida; order Santalales; family Viscaceae; genus Viscum; species Viscum album. The sequence continues at coordinate 1,829,276,895 of OY728147.1, forward strand.
TCGGAAAAGTCAAAAAGTACTTCATACGAAAAACGACAAAGGATTCCATTCATATCCTTTACTAAAAACTCACTGAAAGGTAAAATTGGATTTAAAAAATTGTAGCTGGATGGAAATAATATTACATATTGAGGAAACATGGATGTGGATGATAAAATACACCCCAGTTAATACCAAAGTATAAACAATCTCGGATAAAAATGTGATTGTTATATTTCCCTTACCTTAGGTCTGATATGCTTTGTACGTGTCCGAACCTCCTTTATAAGGATGTAATTAATGTTTATTACTTATTAATGAATAATAATTATTTTTATGATATCATATATGGTCATATTCTTAGCTTCTTAGTAGTAATATTTCATCGCTACTTGTTATTCGGGTGTTTATAACTTTTTGTTCTTATGCGTGTTTGTCGAATAAATTCGTATTCTTCTCTTTAAGTTATAGATACCTCATTTACAGAATGGTATTAGTGTAATATATATCATATTCATTCATTCAATTCATTTATATAATCATTATGAAATAAAGATCATGTAGAACGAGTCGCATCACATCGTGGAGACGGTATTCCGTACGTAAGCACGAGTGATGATATCGTTCCTGTGATCGTGGAATTGTATTAGAGTGTATGTATACAATTTCAGAATCAGTATCAATTTATAATAGTCATATATAGTCATTATTTACACCATTATACCCATCCAAGTAAGGTGGTGGTGGAAAATAGATTACACCACGGCGTGGAGATGGTATTCCGTACATACGCACACACGATGATTTCTTTTTCCGTATGGTGGATAGATGGTGGAATAGGGTTGTTTCATACTTATAAAAACATATCAGTAAATGAGTGATACTGATGTTATTACTTCATAAAGAAACATCTAAATAAGAAGAAGTGGAAGAAGAAATAAAGATGAAGGAATCGATAACGGACATTACCTATTCTTTGAAGTGCTTCTTTGAGACATCCTTTTAGGGCACTAAAATACGTCTTTGAAGAAGACCAGAACCTCTAGGATGTTTCTAGGGAAGTGGGGAGAAGAAATTGGCAGGGGTTGGCCGAGATTGAATTCTCAACGTGGTGTGAGGAAGAGGGGGAGGAGGTTCCCTTTTATAAGGGAGGAGAGGGGCTCCTTTGGAAAAACTAAAAATATTATTTTATTATAACTCATGTTCGGTTTTAAATAGCTCCAAATTGATTTATTTAGAATCTAAGGTGGGGATGGGTCGAAATCCTCTCATCAAATAGAATTTATACAAGTTTATGTTCCTATTTTAACCTTATCATTTAGATTTAACATTAAGTTAAATAATAATACTTTTATCGTGTCTTCTTGTGTTCTTATACTATAAGGTTAATAAACTTACTATAAGAAGCAAAACGAACCCCAACTTGTTTATTATTAATATATATAACCTTATCTAAGTCATTTGGTCGAACCTTATATTTTTAGAAATAAAATAACAATTACTAATATAATATTTGTTTTAAAAACTATTTTATGTCAATTTTGACACTATTTAGTAATTACTTTTTGTGAAAATCATAAAAGAATGATTAGTTAAAAAAAGTTAATTACATCAATACTAACATGTAATATTAATCTAGAAAATTAGTTTAATTCATAAAAAGTCTCAAATTACATTTATTTTGGTGTTTATAACATCAATTATGTCAATATTTCATTAATAAGATAATTACTGCATCATCATTGTGTCATAAATAAATTAAATTATTTAATGTCTAAAAATTACAAATAAAATACCATTACGTAGGAAATATTTTTAGATTTCTAATGAATTTTTATAGTCTAATTTATCTATGTATAACCTCATATTAAAAATTATTTACTTATTAAACTTTGATTTTAACTATTTTAACCCTTCTTTAAATAAATTAATAATAAATGTCCTAATCTAATCCAAGTGGGCCTAAGTGGTCATATTTTATTCCTAAGGTTGTTTTTGGTCGAATTAAACTTGTCTAATAGAATTAGAAAATGTGTTAAGGTAATAATAATATCATTTTTACCCATAATTACCCTATTTACTTTTAACCGTGGTAAATAAAAGTAAAAAGTTTCTATTCACCAAAAATTATTTTCATCTCATTGAACCACATTTTACTTACTGACATCAACCGTGTCTCTCAGATTTTTGAAATTCCACTCACAGAAGCGGTAAAATTAATTTTTATGAAAAATACAGTTTTTTAACTACCACTTAGTGGTTTCACTATTCATCAAAAATTGAAAGTTTTCAGAAAAATACCAAAATTTCACCCTAGGATAATTCCGATATTCTGAATCCAAAAATGAAGTCAATTTTGAAAAATAAATTTTTTAAAATTTCAAAAAGTGGTTATTACTATTCATAACGGCTAGTTTCAATAATATTTTATTAGCATATCATTGTTTAGTGAAACTCGTTATTGCGTACGACGCAAGCTATCGAGGTAGGTTGCGATTTCGTGTAAAGAAAGCCAAGCAAGTGTTTTGTGTAGAAAAAGATTCCTTTGATGATTTATATAACATAAAAGTCTCGGGTGTTATATTCTACCCCCCTTAAAATGAAATTCGCCCTCGAAATTCGTCACTTTGTGACAAACAGATGAGGATACCTCTCCCTCATCATATCCTCAAGCTCCCAAGTAGCTTCTTCTAATTGGTGGTTCCTCTATAAAACATTCACCAATCGAGGGGTCTTGTTTCATAGGACTTTTTCGATACGATCCAGAATCTCTATCAGCTGTTCTTCATAAGAAAGATCCTGCTCCAGCGGTACAACTTCTGAGCTGAGTACATTTGAAGGATCAGGTATGTACTTTCTCAGGAGAGATACATGGAACACATCGTGAACTTGAGATAGATTCGGTGGAAGCACTAATCGGTAAGCTACCTTCCCAATACGATCCAGTATTTCGAAAGGACCGACATATCTAGGGATCAACTTCCCCTTCTTTCCAAATCTCATGACCCTCTTCCAGGGAGATATTCGTAAGAAAACTTTATCACCCACTTCAAACTCTAGGTCTTTTCTTCAGTTGTAGGCATAACTTTTCTGTCGACTCTGAGCTGCTCTTATATGTTGTTGAATAGATCTCACCTTTTCTGCCATTTCATCAACGAGATTGGGTCCTAATAGCTTTCTTTCCCCAACTTCATCCCAGCAAGTTGGAGTCCTGCATTTCTTTCCATAGAGAGCTTCATAAGGAGCCATCTGAATACTGGAGTGAAAGCTATTATTATAAGAAAATTCCACCAAAGGTAGGTGTTGATCCCAACTACCTTTGAAATCCATCGAGCAAGCTCTCAACATATCTTCTAGAGTTTGAATTGTTCTCTCAGACTGACCGTCTGTCTGAGGATGATAAGTAGTGCTGAAACTCAACTCTGTATCCAGAGTATACTGAAGACTTCTCCAGAACTTCGAGGTAAATCTCGGATCCCGATCAGATATAATAGAAAGTGGTACTCCATGCAATCTTACCACTTCCTTTACATATATCCTGGCAAGCTGATCCAAAGAGAAATCCTCTCTAATAGCAATGAAGTGTGCAGACTTTGTAAGACGATCAAATATGACCCAGATAGCATTATTGCCTTTGGATGTTTTAGAAATTCCTGTGACAAAGTCCATAGTGATGTTTTTCCATTTCCATTCAGGTATGGGTAATGGTTGTAACATCCCCTTAAACTTCTGTCACTCAGCTTTAACTTGTTGACAAACCAAGCATCGAGAGACATATTCAGCAACATCTCTTTTCATGCCATCCCACCAAAAGTACTCTTTCAGGTACCTATACATCTTCGTGCTTCCAGGATGAATAGAGAATGAAGAACTATGGGCCTCATCCAGCAGCTCCTTCTTTAATTCGGGGATGGGAGGAACACAAACCTGATACCTAAACTTTATTATCTCATCACAATCAAGGTTGAATTCAGGAACATTTCTCACCTTCTTTTGTAACTCGACATCTTCTTTTTGTGCCTCTTTAATCTTCACATGTATATATGGTTGAACATTCAATTGAGAAAGATACGATTTTTCCCTTTTCATTATAATTCAAAGATCCATCCTTTGTAAATCCATAAATATTGGATCTTTTGTGATCCTCATCATGGATAAACTAGTATGGTCTTGTCGACTTAATGCATCTGCCACCTTGTTTGCTTTCCCAGGGTGGTAATTTATTGAGCAGTCGTAATCCTTAATTAGCTCCAACCATCTTCTTGGCGCATATTCAGCTCCTTTTGTGTGAAAATATACTTTAAACTTTTATGATCAGTATAAATATCACACCTTTCACCATAAAGGTAATGCCTCAAAATCTTTAATGGAAAGATTACCGCAGCTAACTCCAAATCATGAGTTGGGTAATTTTTCTCATGTATTTTCAACTGTCGTGAGGCATAAGATATCACCATATCATTTTGCATAAGAACACACCCCAATCCCTTCTTGGATTCATCATTGTAGATCACAAACCTTTCTCCACTAAAAGGCAATGTGAGCACAGGTGCACTGGATAACCTTCTTTTCAACTCCTTGAAATTCTCTTCACATTCTTCCGTCCAAACAAACTTAACTCCTTTCCGAGTCAACTTGGTGAGTGGATTAGATAATCATGAAAAATCATTCACAAAACGTCGATAATATCCAGCCAAACCAAGAAAACTTCGGATCTAAGTTACTGTTGTTGGTATCGACCATCTTTCGATAACCTCTGTTTTTGCTGGATCCACAAATATCCCCTCTTTTGAGATTATGTGACCCAAAAATGAAAATTTTTGAATCCAAAATTCACACTTGGTAAATTTGGCATAAAGCTTCTCCTTTCTCAGGGTCTTCAATATAATTATCAAGTGATCTTCATGTTCTTCCTTGCTCTTTGAATAGACAAGAATATCTTCTATAAAGACTACCACTAAATGATCAAGATAGTCTCTAAAGACTCTATTCATTAGATCCATGAAGATAGCAGGGGCATTAGTAAGACCAAATGGCATCACTATAAATTCATAGTGCCCATACCTTGTACGGAAAGCCGTCTTTGGTATGTCCTCCCTTTTGAACCTTAATTGATGATACCCTGAACGAAGATCAATCTTGGAAAAGTATTGAGCTCCGCGTAGTTGGTCAAATAGATCATCAATGAGCGGGAGAGGATATTTGTTCTTGATAGTGATCTTGTTAAGATCATGATAATCAACGTAGAGTCTCATTGATCCATCTTTCTTCTTAACAAATAGAAGAGGTGCTCCCCAAGGTGATGCACTAGGGCGTATGAATCCCTTATCAAGATTCTCTTGGAGTTGCTTCTTCAATTCCTGCAACTCAATTGGGGCCATTCTATAAGGTGTCTTTGAAATAGGTAATGCACCCAGTATGAGTTCTATTGAAAACTCAACTTCACGATTTAGTGGAAGACCCGATAATTCCTCCGGAAAGACATCATCAAACTCCCGTACAATGGGCATATTCTTAATCGTGAGTTTCTCACCAACCATTTGAGATAAATAACCTTCATTTAGTGGAATCCATACCCATAAAATGGATGAAATTTCCACTGGAAGGTTATGTTCATCCTTGCATCGATAGACGATCATAGATTGATCTGGAATATGAAATGTGACTTCCCTTCTTTGGCAATTGATATGAGATCCATGTAGAGAAATCCAATCCATGCCAAGAATCACATCAAATTCCACTATAGGAAGGATCACAAGATTTGATGGAAGCACTTTCCCACAAACTTCAATCGGAGATGAATTATAAAATTTTGATGCGACTGTTGGGCCATTAGGTGTTGTCATAGCTAACTCAACATCTAATTGATGAGGTAATACAGTGATACCCTTAGAAAATTCTTCAGAAATAAAGGAGTGGGTGGATCCAGAATCAAATAAAACATTTTCTACTTTAGAGTGGATGGTAAGTGTACCTTTCACCACGTCGAACATCATCATCAACCCTTGGATTAGGGAATTTATTGGCATAATGTCCCATCTCCTTGCACTTGAAACATTGAAGTGTAGTAGGTTCATTCTGTATATCCCTTCCTTTGTTTGCATCATTAGACATCTTCTTCCCATCATCGCGGCATTCAAATGCCCTATGACCTTCCTTTCCACATTTGAAACATTTACTTATCCCTTTAATACAACACCCTCCATGTTCCTTTCCACACTTTGAGAATAAGGGAAAGCGCTTCTTCTTTTCAGTGTGCTCTTTAGATTTTCCTTTGAATTCCATTTTCCTCTTCTTATCAAACCCATATGACTGATGGGTTACTCCAATCTCCATCTCAACTTTGAGAGCACATCAAACGATTTCCTCATAGCTATTGAAGTCCCTTATGGCTAACGCCCTTCGAAGACTTGGTTTTAAGCCACTAAAGAATTGTTCGAACTTACTCTCAGGTTGGATAATAATATCATAAGCGTACCTTGAATGTATTGTAAAATTTGCTTCATAGGTACCAACAGATTCATCATCCTTTTACTTCAGTTCAAGAAACTCTTTCTCCATCTTTGTTCGTAGAATAGGAGGAAAGTACTTATTGAAAAATAAGTTCTTGAACTCGTCCCATTCCATGGACTCAATTTCATCCCTTTCCCTCGTATTCTTAATAAGATTCCACTATTGATCAGCATCTCCTTCCAAACGATACACTGCAAGGATGACTTTATCATGTTTAGAACATTGAAGAACTGAAAATAACTTTTCAGTAGTACTAATCCATTGTTCAGCAACTAATGGATCAGTAGACCTGCTGAAAGAAGGTGGACGCTGCCTCATGAAGGATTCAACAGAATTTTGCCCCTTCCTTTGCTTGTTTGGAAGTCCTGTATGATTCATAGCTTGAGAAAGTTGTGTGAGCATGGCTACAAGATTTTGCATTCCAGCTCTTATAACGTTTGGTTGCTCAGGGGGCAATCATTGCATTGCCCGTCGCATTACCCATTAACACGGTTCCTTCGGGTTCCAACCATTGACTAAAACCAAGAAGAATAGTGTGAGAAACACTAATTATAATAGGAAAACCACATAATAAAGAATAAAATTTCACACTTAAGGTCTTATTCTAGGTTATTCATGGTCATTTATAAAACACTAAGATTGTGTTCTATGCTTAGACTTATCCTTAGGTTTCTTACTAATGCTTTCACATCCTAGTTTCCAAAGGTTGACTATACCTTTCCTCTGATACCAACTATAACGACCCATACTTTACATACATTGTTATTACTTCAGAATTGAAGCACATTTATTACAACATATAACAAAACCAAGAAAGGACCGTATAGGTATAGTGTCTTTAGAAACTGGGAAACATAAACAACTGGTTCATAAAGAATCTACTTTGCCTCCCATTTATTTCATCATATCTAGAGTCCCTTTTTGGAATATTCTACTTAATAACCTTATTCCTGACCTGGGGAAATAAAACATACAAAAGGGTGAGCTCAAATGCTCAGTAAGGGTAGACAAAAAAAATATCAATCACGTCATATTCATAAGAACATATCTTTTAGAAATCTTAACCTGCAAAAGAGATCATAATTTCATAACATGGGATAAATCATAGTAGTGAAATGTAATCCCAATAATCATAACTTAAAACATGAAACTTTGTTTCATAAACACATAATCATAGAGAATCATTTCTTATTAGTCAATACTCATTTCCAAGACTATCTTAGTGGACAAAGTCCCTTTCTGAACCGAGTTCACTCCTCGTTTCTGTCCTGTTTCACTGAACCGGTATAACCTACCGTTCCATCCATGTCTATCTCATGAGATATAAAATCATTACCCAATGCATTGGAGTGAGATATAGGTCCCACCAATCTCATAATGATACCATTCTTATGTGTTCCACAAAATCAGAAAACCATACATCATAGCATAACCCATGTAATAAAAATTGGAATCTTAAACATCGTGACATCATAAAACAATTCATATAAGATAAATGAATTCATAAAAATATAATTTCATCACAACATAATCAAATAAATGTAATAATAGGGATAAAAACAGAACCCTTTATTATCTTATATGGAAAATAATTTTGATAAAACACTTGAACTCCATTCTTGAGGAAATATCCTTTCTACTTCAAAAACAATTTTCCTTTCTTAACATGTAATAAAATTCTAAACTAAAAGAAGTTGATGAAAAATAAACTTCAAAACATGTAAAGTAAGCTTCTTGGAAATAATGTTTTAAAAATCCATTCATGCCGTATAAGTTAAGAAAACATTCTTCGTACTTTTGTCGGAAAAGTCAAAAAGTAATTCGTACGAAAAACGACAAAAGATTCCTTTCATATCATTTACTAAAAACTCACAGAATGGTAAAATTGGATTTAAAAAATTGTATGTGGATGGAAATAATATTAAATATTGAGGAAACATGGATGTGGATGATAAAATACACCCCAGTAAATACCAAAGTATAAACAATCTCGGATAAAAATGAGATTGTGATATTTCCCTTACCTTAGGTCCGATATGATTTGTACGTGTCCAAACCTCCTGTATAATGATTTAAATAATGTTATTGACTTATTACAGAATCATAATTATTTTTATGATATCATATATGGTCATATTCTTAGCTTCTTAGTAGTAATATTTCATTTCTCTTTGTTATTCGGGTGTTTATAACTTTTCGTTCTTATGCGTGTTTGTCGAATAAATTCTTATTATTATCTTTAGGTTATAGATACCTCATTTCTATAATGGTATTAGTGTAATATATATCATATTAATTCATTAAATTAATTTATATATTCATTATGAAATGAAGATCATGTAGAACGAGTCGTATCACATCGTGGAGACGGTATTCCGTACGTACGCACGAGTGATGATATCGTTCCTATGATCGTGGAATTGTATTGGAGTGTATGTATACTATTTAATAATCTGTATCACTTTATAATAGTAATATATAGTCATTATTTACACCATTATACCCATCCAAGTAAGGTGATGATGGAAAATAGATTACACCACGGCTTGGAGACGGTATTCCGTACGTACGCATGCGCGGTGATTTCTTTTTCCGTAGGATGGATAGATGGTGAAATAGGTTTGTTTCATACTTATAATAACATATCAGTATATGATTGATACTTATGTAATTACTTCATAATGAAACAACTAAATAAGAATAAGTGGAAGAAGAAATAAAGATGAAAGAATCGGTAACGGACATTACCTCTTCTTTGAAGTGCTTCTTTGAGACCTCCTTTTAGGGCACTAAAATAGGTCTTTGAAGAAGAAAAGAACCTCTAGGATGTTTCTAGGGAAGTAGAGAGAAGAAATTTTCAATGTTTGGCCGAGCATGAAGGCTCAAAGTGGTGTGAGGAAGAGGGGGAGGAGGTTCCCTTTTATAAGGGAGGAGAGGGGCTCCTTTGGAAAAACTAAAAATATTATTTTATTATAAAGTCAAGTTCGGTTTTAAAAATCTCAGAAATGATTTATTTCGAAGCTAAGTTGGGGATGGGTCGAAAGCATCTCATACAATATAATTTAGACAAGTTCAGGTTCCTATTTTAACCTTATCATTTAGATTTAACATTAACTTAAATAATCATACTTTTACCTTGTCTTCTTGTGTTCTTATACTATAAGTTTAATAAACATAATATAAGCAGCCAAACGAACCCCAAGTTGTTTATTATTAATATATATAACCTTATCTAAGTGATTTGGCCTAACCTTAGATTTTTAGGAATAAATGAACAATTACTAATATAATATTTGTTTTAAAAACTATTTTATGTCAATTTTGATAATATTTAGTAATTAATTTTTGTGAAAATCATAACAGAATGATAAGTTCGAAAAAAGTTAATTAAATCAATACTAACATGTCATATTAATCTATAAAATTAGTGTAATTCATAAAAAGTCTCAAATTAAATTTATTTTTGTGTTTATAACATCAATTATGTCAATATTTCATTAATAAGATAATTACTTCTTCATCATTGTGTCATAAATAAATTAAATTATTTAATGTCTAAAAATTACAAATAAAATATCATTATGTAAGAAATATTTTTAGCTTTCTAATGAATATTTATAGTCTAATTTATCTTGTGTATAACCCCATATTAAAAAGGATTTACTTATTAAACTTTGATTTTAACTATTTCAACCCTTCTTTAAATAAATTAATAATAAATGTCCTAATCTAATCCAAGTGGTCCTAAATGGTCATATTTTATTCCTAAGGTTGTTTTTGGTCGAATTACACTTGTACAATAGAATTAGGACATGTGTTAGGCTAATAATAACATCATTTTTACCCTTAATTACCCTATTTACTTTTAACTGTGGTATATAATAGTAAAAAGTTAATATTCACCAAAAATTATTTTCATCTCATTGAACCACATTTTACTTACTGACACCAACCGTGTCTCTCGTATTTTTGAAATTCCACTCACAGAAGCGGTAAAATTAATTTTTATGAAAAATTCAGTTTTTTAACTACTACTTAGTGGTTTCACTATTCATCAAAAATTGAAAGTTTTCAGAAAAATACCGAAATTTTACCCTAGGATAATTTCGATATTCCAAATCCAAAAATGAAGTCCATTTTGAAAAATAAAATTTATAAAATTTCAAAAATTGGTTATTACTATTCATAAAAACTAGTTTTAATAATATTTTATTAACATATCATTGTTTAGTGAAACTCGGTATTGCGTACAACGCAAGCTATCGAGGAAGGTAGCGATTTCTTTTAAAGAAAGCCAAGCAAGTGTTGTGTGTAGAAAAAGATTCCTTTGATGATATATATAACATAAAATTCTCGGGTGTTACAGGTTTAGCCTCATTTATATATGAAGGGGAATATTTCTAATGATTTTATCTATATATATTTGTGGTTCTTTATCCATTTTCTTCTAATGGTTAGTTGATTTTACGTTGAGGCTCTATTACCAAGAATTTAGGAATATTCTTCTATGTAGTGAGGTGGTCAATATGTCGAGGATTGGATTGAACCATTATGAGGAAGCATATGTATCCTAGATATAGGAAGAATTAAAACCCTCATAAATCATTAAACTCATTATATTTAATGTAATTCCGAAAATACATATATATGGGGATCATAAGCACTAGGTATTTGAGCACGATTATCATGTATGCATCTAACATATCCTGGTTATGGTAGGAATTAGATTCATTGTGGTTTTATCAAGACCTTATGACTATACTCAAGGTATATACCATTATATGGAAAATTCATATCATGAAACTCATTTGGGGTTACACATTGAGGTTTCCCTGGATGGTGGAGATTCGTGATGAAAATGATATGACTGTTGCAACTCCCAATGACCACATGAGCCATGTTCAGTGTGACAAACAAAGGATTGTATGTAATGAGTATCACTATATATGGATGTGGGTATTATATATTGGAATAAACCTTTGGATATTTAATATGGATCTTGGTCCATTGGAATGGGTCCTACGTATCCTAGATATAGAAGGAATGAGAGTTCTCATAGTTTTGTTGACTCCTCCATCTACTGATTAATGATTTATAATGATTATCCTGTGCGAATTATTGGGTCACAATGGTCAAAATTTTGGATAAATGGGGACTCTTACACTAAATTTGGTTCTTATTTGAGATCTGGAAATTAGAATTAATCCTATATTTACTAGTTATAACAAGAATTAGATTTCTGGTAGTTTGGTTCAGTCCTCAGTTTGCTGATGGATGAGGTAGAATATCAACTCATGGGAATGAATGGGGCCTAATGGTTAAAATTTAGGATACATTGGCAGACTTACATTGAAGTGGATTCCTATTTTATCATAGTCCTTAGGAATGAATCGACCATATATGGGTTATTACTGGAATTCTATTTCTCATAGTTTTAGTTCATTGGGTCTTACAAACTGATGTTTCCCAAGAATGTGGGATATATCACATCATATCACATATCTGGGAACACACACTGATGTTTCCCTAGTATAGAGGCTGGAATGGTTTATTATGTATGAGGGATCCTACCTCACCCATCCTGGATGTCTTCTGGACCTGCTAGTTTGTATGTATGATATGTCATAAGATGTCTAGACCTGTCTGGTGGTATTTTGGACATGTCTAAGTAAAATCACATGATCAATTTAATTTTCTGAAGGACTTATCATAATTTTAATTACATGTCTAAAGGACACCACATGATAAAGGTTTTCTTGTTCAAATGAAATCTCACGACTTGTCCAGCATGTCTGAGAGTACATTGTATGATCCAGGTTGAAATTCTTGTAGGGTTTTGTGTGAACTAGATGACATGTTCTAAGGACATCACAAGACTTGAATGACATTCTCAGAGGGCATAAAATGAGCTCGCTATCATTCTTGGAGGATTCCAAGAGATCCGTTTTTCTTTTTAGAAGGACATCACGAGACCCATATAACATGAATTGGTGTCACCATATGATTTGGGAGACATTTTTAGAGAACATCACAAGACCATTATAGTGATATCGGAGGACTTCACAATACTCAGGTGGCTACCCTGGGGGATCAATGTGACTTACTTTGACATGCCCAAGGGGCATCACAAGATCCAAATTGTATTTTGGGGGAGAATATCCAGATTTAAGTGACATGTATCGATGTTTTCACATGACCTAGAAGAGTCATGTGAAGCACATGAGGATTACTATATATGTTTTTTTCTTGAGTCTACAATCTTTTAGTCTTTTATTCTATCCTTGTTTCATGTGAATCATATTTTTGTTCACTATATTAACATGCTTAGGTCTCATATGATTCATTAGATAAGTGTAATTCTATTCACTTAATCTTCCATAAGTACTTAGTGTGATATAAAATGATCAAGTGAAATTCATATGCATGCCTTGTTATCCCTTAGTTTGTTCCTCATATCTTTACCTGGCAGAAGGCCTTCTGATCGTGAGATTGGCCACTATGAGAAATCTACTCTATTTCTTGGCACACCAAAGTGAGGATCTAAAGATAAATTTTATCTTACTGAGGTGGGGGGTTATATGGGCCTTACTACAATGGTTATATTATTATTTTTGTGGAGTTGGTGGAGTCAGTGGATTTATGGGCCTCACCACTTTTGTAGATCTAGGACACATTCGATGGAGGGCATTACTATTAGGGGCTTCACATGATCAATCCACAAGTTTATTTGGGGGTGTCATGTTATTTCATCAACTAAAATATAATCAGGTCAATGCCCCATTTATTGATTTTTTTTCCAATCAAATAGAAATTTCGTAATCATTTGGACTTTTCTAGGGAAATGCATAAGGCTAGGTCGATATGTCCAAGTGCATTCATGAGATATAGATGCCAGTTGAAAGTCTCTCATGTGATCTGAGATTCTTTGTTCAGGACCTTCTGTGAGACATATGTGGATTGTATGGCGGTATCCATAAGATAAAGATTACATATCAAGAGGTCTTCCATGGTGTAATTATGAAATGTTGAGGTGGCCTCCTCGTGATCAATAGTGATAACCTAGGGTGCACAAACCCTTTCATGTGATATCAATGTGTCTTACCCTCATAATAATATCCCATCCTTTAACATTTATTTCCATTGTTTATTTTAAAATGTTTTGGGGTCTCATGACTTTGTATGAATGTTTTCAAATAAAAACATTCTACCCATTGTAAACGTGTCGCCTAACCAACAAAGGGTTATGTGGTGATACAAGATCATTTATTATAGAAAACCCTTATGTTTGTCTTTAGATGTGGAGGGGGAGTCAAGACCACCTAGACATGTTCGAATCCCATTGTGTGGTGATGGTGACATGCCAGTTGGATTTTTTTTAAAATGAAGACATGTTTATGGGTCTTATTCGGTGTGCATAGAACCTCATGGGGTGAGTCGCATGAATATTTTTATTGAAATAGGATCTCATCATATGGATATTTTTCTCCTTATTTTACAAGTATTTTTTTAATGTTGTCACACACCTGCTGGTAAGAATGTGACAGGACTTGGGGTAGATAACATGGTTTTGGATGCCTGATCAAAAATATTCTTGGATGCCTTCATGAGAGAAAGGGTTCTTAAAATTTGTTCTTCAGGGGATCTGAAGATGCTAATTGAAAAAACATGACCTTTTGAAGGACATATGGTTTCTTGTTCCTTAGAAGACATCATGAAATCCCCCCCGCCTTGGGGAAGATATTTTCAGGTAAAAGGACTTGGTTTTAAGAAAAGTAAATTCATTCATTAGTCATTGGAATTTTTGTCAATCGATGTCTTAGGCTCTGCATGGTATTCCTGATGATGTTTGGTATTCCATGGAATTCCCTATAAATAGGGGAAAGTATGGTGGAACAATCACCAGATAACTATATCTTTAAATCTGTTTTGTCTTTCCTTCATTATGTGACCCTCCCAAAAAGAAAATATCATGATATTTATATGAAATATAATTTTGAGAAAACCACATAGTCGAATTTTATTTCCCAATAACTTAGTTATAATAAGCCATGAAAATATATTTTTGAATTGTTTAATCCTTGAATATATGGATGTATAGTTGTATTTTAAATTTTTCAAGATCTTATAGCTTAGTTTCATGACCAATCAATGATTATACAGATCACGTGACCATGTCTAGGTCACGTGATTGCGAGTATTTTGACTGATCATGTGATCTCGTGATGTTATTATATTTTACATGGTCCATGAGTTATTCTGTAGACTAGGTGATTTAAAAATCATTCATGTTATCTTTAATTATTTGATAATTAATTTTATGTGCATGAGGCTTCCAGATTTGTGCATTTATTAATACAAGTCGTTCAGTTGTCTGAAATTTTCTCAATTATTTTGGGAAGATAGCTTGACGCCCTCATCCAACTTCCTCTACTACAGCTAACCAAATGAATATGATTTAAAGGAAGTATTATACCATCCCTTGGAACTTGGAGCACTACATAAATGTTTCTTTAAAAGGTATTTCCCATTCAATCTCTAAAATTATCCTTTATCACATTGGATTCCCCTGTTTTGGTTTTTTCTACTGAATGACGTTCTCATACCTTTTTGGGACTACAATTTTTATATCTTAATAGGTGATAAGTTCCATTGATTTCATTCATATTAAAGTTTATTTGGATGTCCAACTAGTCATAGAAAAGTCCAAGGGGTTATCTTCACTCATTTCCAAGGGTTATGGATGATTTATGGGGTTATTATTGATCAACGGTGAAATACTAGGGAAGTTGGGTCCACCTGGACAGTTGGAATGTGGGTGATATAATTAAAAAACAAAAATTTTGATTTGATGAAATTGATAATGGGAATACATGTTGGGGATGACCGATAATACAATGATGTGTCAGGTTCCTCCATGCTATTACCATATCTCGCAATGATTGGTTATCATTTCATATGAGGAGGATACACCTAGGTTCATTAGGTCAAAGCTATTATAAGTTTTATGAATAGTCATAAAATGGTTTCTCCATCCTTTTCCAAGGGTAGTAAAAAAATTATGAAGACTCAATGGTCCAAATGATTAAGTTTGGTGTTGAGTGAATGCCATCTAAGAAGGGTTCTATAACTCTAGGGTAGTTCAACTCTTTAATTGTGAATCTTGGGACCAACTCCATGTGATTTAAAGTAATGAGGTATATCCCATAAAAATATTTGAAAATGGATCATCACATTTTCCCTTTAATAAATGTTACAAAACACATTAACATAAGGTTGAGGATAAAAAATCTTCATGAATTCTCAGATTATAGGAATTGTAAATCACTGTCCAAAGCACTATGTTCATGAGTTTGATATGTGAAAATCATCCCAGGGATAATCATAGAACACCCTTAGGTGTTGGGATCCTCCATGGTGATTTCATGCTCACAAGAATATGAAGGCTCATAATATAGTGCAAATATTTCATTTTTTTATAGTTTTAAGAACTTATGCATTGTTAACAAAGCCAAATATAGAGATCTATTTTCGGTTAGAAGTGAAATAGAAGATTTACTATCACCTAGTAAGGTCAAATCAAGATGTGTTATTTGTGGAAATTTTAGCATTTAATAAGTTTTCAATACCCCTGAAAGTTTTTTCACTATCTAGTGACCATGTTATCACATTGAGGAGATGTGAAAAACCATTACTCTCCCTTTTCCTAGACCGGCGGGGGGGGAGGTCCAGTGAGCATGAATCAGACTTTACTAGGGCCAAATAAAAATACCCTGTGATCATTTGTCCTCATTTATTTACACCATAATGTTTTACTAAACATTATTGATTAAGCGTTTCGTAAGTGAAGAGTGAGTTTTTCTTAGGCCGCCCTTTGCATATTTTTAACATGAAATATTTTTCATATCATTCACTATCATTTTGAGGTCTTTTTATGTGCACTATCATAGGATTTATTTTAGGTTTATACAAATTTGACCACTAGAGTAGGCATTTTAAGTTCATGGAGCTCATGGACCTAAACTGAGGGGAATGTAACATAAGATCCTAATTAGGATACCCACAGTCAATATTATCCCAAAATACATTTTGTGGGAAATGAAACTATTTTAAATCATGGATAGAGGTTATTGAGTCATGAACAAGGATATTGTAAAATCATGTCGGGTGTGGCCTAGAACACCCTCAGGTGCTGGGTTCATCAGTTGTGATGTCAGATATATAAGAATAAAAAATCTCTTAATATATGTCCAAGATATATCTATTTGTTAGGAATGAGACCATATACATCAATAGTATGGTTAAATATATTTATCTCTTTTCCCTTACAAGGTCCAAGTATAGTTTGTGTAAATATGAGGTACTGAATACATGAAGTGTGGTTTATGATCTTAGCTTATTAAAAGATAACAGAAGCACATGATACTCTGATTTTCTAGGTTAAGTCTCTTATATTCCTTTGATAAGGGATGATAATGGGTGATGGAATAAACAATTTAACTTCATTTAGTATATATTTATTCGTCATTTAGTTTTAATTTCATGTGTCCAAGACATTATCCATTCACTCTAACTTCATTTGATAATGACATATTTGTTTCCTTGTAGTTTAACATCTTGCAGTAAGGAAATATTTTTCTCCTTGGAGTTTAACATCATGTTGTAATGGCATGGGAAGTGACATGAATTTTTTTTCAAGATTTATTATGTTCACAATAAATTCATACACAAATATAACTCATAAGTAAGAAAAATGAGTTTGTATGACTTTCAAATTATACCATTGGTGAAAGTATCTTGCACAGGTTAGGTTCATCCATAGGGATGGGGGGATATTTCTCCTTTTCATGGTTGGACCCAAGAATTTCGTATATTTATGTCACTACTTATCCAATGAGGATATGAATAAACAACATGTAGTTATTTAATTGAAACACTCTACATAGTTTGGTCTCATACGTAGAGTGGAATTGTTCCTATTGTCTATTGATGTTAGTCCTAGGATTGAAGATTAGATCATAACTATGTATCATGTGATGACTGGAATCGATCCACATGTAGTTCGAGAGATACCACAAATTAATATGTCATATATAAACTATATGTAATTCCTGAAATAAGAATGGAATATTATGGTAGACCCTATACTTGAGATCTTTGAAGCATGATGTATACTGTGTTGATAGGATTTAGTACATATAGGTTCTCAGAATTAAAGTTCCCCATAAAGGTCTAGAACAAACACCGGGAGGAGAATTTTCAAAATTGTTTTTTGAATCTAGGCCTAAGATTGAAGATTTGGGAATCTCTAAATATTTTATAATGACCATAATCAAGCCACATATAGTTTTTGAAGAACAATGCAGTTTAATGTCATACGTCGAACACATCAACTATACAGTTTAACATCATGTGGAAAGGAATCATGGTGTTCCTTGTCATATCTTTCATTCATGACCATTGTTACCTTGTTGTGAGTTTATATGTCTCGGTTCTTCATGGAGAGCCCTTACTAAAATTCTTATGCTAGCGTGAGATATTCTTAGTGTGAGAAATAATGAATTTAAAAGGTTCCTCACATCATGTATACAATTTGAGGATATGTAGAAGAATTTTTTACCATGTGGTGTATGATACAAGATATAGGATCTAGGAATCCCTATTTATATCATTAGGGTGAAAATCCATTCATGTGTTGTTATAAAAACCCATTCATTTTAATATTATACGACAAGAACACTAGTCGTACAATTCATTTTTGTGTGGTGAGGATGAGGGTGAATCAATGTGATAGAAGAAGATACTTGAGAATAGGCCTATGAATAGAGGTATGAGTGTCACTATTTGTCATGTGATGGAAGAAATAAATCCAAAAAATGTTCTTGGAAACTATGTAGCTTAGTGTCATGTGGAGAATACATAAACCATGTAGATCAAAAAACTGCGGTAAGGATGGGGTTCATCCAACATTAATTACTATGAATCATTGGAAGATATGTATAGTTTAACATCATGTACTGATGACATTTTTCATGTATTTTAATTTCATGTTACCAGGATGTTCTCCATATAGTTTTAAAATCTTGTGGTTAGTTCATCTTTCATGTATTTTGACATCATGTAATAAGAAAATATGTCATGCAGTTTAACATCATGTTGTAAGGAAATGTGTCACAAACTGTGGAAGGGATATAATATCAAGGATAATCCCTAGAATGGTGGTTTGGGGGTCACTATGCATGCTACGATGTTAGAAATCCATCCACACATAGTTCTTGGATTAAGAGATTCTCTATTTGGATCTAAATCTCACACATGGACATGGGAATTTCATATTTCATTCCCATAGTTCTAGAATGTGTGTGATGAATCCTACGTGAGATGAAGAATCCTATGTAGTTTAACCTCATACATTCACGAAATCTTCTGTGTAGTTTTAACATCATGTGGTCAGGATGAGAGATGGTGTACAGTATAATGTCTTGCTTCCTGAACTAGTTCTGTGTAGTTTAACATATATTTGATCAGGCTGAATTTGTAAAATTTAATGTCATGTAACTTGTAAAATAGAAACTTGATGGTATCTATGAAAATTATTTCTTCAGAAACATCGATTGGTGGTGGGTGTGACATGCTCCTCATTCATTGTGGATTGTGGGAAATCTCTATTTTGATATGAGTTATATATCATATAATGAACATTCTATTTGTGTTATAACTTCAAATGTTTCTTTTCTGTTATCATTGGGGTTCAAAGAGACAACACAAGTTCTCCTTGGAGTAATGAATGAAGGTGATCCTTTTTTATTGGAGGCCCTTGCAATTCAATTTTTATGGACATCAAGGTTGTGCAACGTGAAAAACTAGTTCTCATCGAGCCTCTCAAATTCAACCATTCACTTTATTAATTTCTCATCATATGTGAGTTTTCCCAAAATTGATATTTGGTTTAAAGGAAGCTAGACTACTATGGGAAAATATACCTTAGTTTCTTACACCAAGTTGTGTGGTGTTCCTTGTGTAGCGGTATGCGTGGTGGTGTGGTAGTCCTATAAAGCATATAGGATCTGGTCTATCTAAGACTTATTTTATTTATTCACCATATTCTGAATAAAATATGATATAGACTTATTGAAGTACTCTATCTATCCATTCACCACAACATGTTATTGTGATGAATTATAGGAATCGATGATGTACTCATGGTACAGTTTCATTACCTTAATTAAAAAAAAGTTTTTGTTGTTGTCCCTTAATATCATGTGAGAAACTCTGAGCTTGGTGATCATTTGGGATTTTGGGAATGTGATGATGTTCTTCATTCTAACTACCATGGGGGTATTTCCTTAGCCAATTTTTGAGAATAATTTAGTAGTAATAAAGATGTACATAAACTCTTTGCTGTGTCTAGGGGTATTTCTCCAAAATATCCAATCTCTATATGGAAAATGGCTAGGAATATTTATATGAATGTAGAAATTATAGTGTTGATGTATGATGTTTTCATGGATCTGACATGCATGAAATTTTCTGGATAATTCTACAAGGTCATGTTTCATGGTTTTCTAGTAGTAACACAACCTCTTGATTTGATAGGAGTGCTTAGTCCAAGACTGATGACTGTTGTAAGAGCCTATGGGGACTTCTTGCATGATAGAGAAAATCTCTCCCTCTAATATGAATTTGAGGAGTATGTTTTCGAATCCTCACTTATATATGGATTTTTTTCTCATTTAGACCATCTTAATGGATAATTTTTTTCTGATGGTCATCAATTTTTTTTACCTTTTGGATTGGTCTATCTGGTGGATTACTTTTAGAGATAAATGATTATGTAATCCATCTATCAAGGGGTAGATATTGGTTCATAATTCTCATGGGAAGTGATGACATGGTTAATTTCCCCCATATTTCAATTGGAGACCAATAATAATGCCTTTTGGTGCATGATACAGAAGGTTTCTTCCACCCGATTAGGGTCAGACAAGACTATGGTGGAATTGTCCATTGCATCAGGACATGAATTTTGTGATTTTGGAACATAATTAAATATGGTATAAAAATGGAACTCTTTCATTATCCCCCTAACATACCTAGTTATAGGTTCTTGTTCTTCTTTTTTTTAGAATATTATCCATTAATTAGCTATATCACTAGCTCTAAACTAAATTTTATTATCATGTAGACTATTTGAAGTTTTAAGTCCATTTCCAAGATAGAGATGAGGGCCTGGTTCTCGGAAAAATTATTTCTGTACCATTCAGATAATGATAACAGTAGGGTTAATATTATTTTTTCAGAGATACAAATACAATCCTTTACCCAACCCCTTTGAGTCCTAGGTTTTCCATTCTCCTTCTGAAAGAACTTTGAGAGGTAACATCATAATATATCTTCCATGTTTAGAGAGTTTCATGGGAATATAAAATATCCTTTCTCAGAAGCTATGTATCAAATGGTGTACATTCAAGTATTGGATGTGTTGTGAGGAAATAAAATAGGGCTTTTTCATTCACTAACTTCTGTGATACAAACTGGATATAATATTACTACATAGTGACCACCCATTGGTCCAAACACCCAATCAGTGAGGGATGACTAAGAATTTGTTTCTGTAGTTCTACATGTGAGATTAGATGGTCATCATGGTAATCTAATTAATGCCTTAGATTCTGCACAATAAATATGAATGCAAGTAAGTTCTTCTTAAAATATAAGTATAAGGTATCAGTATGTAGCATCGTTTGAATGAGTTACTAGATACTTTTCTCACACCTCTAATCATTAGTATATGTGAGTAGGGAACTCAATGACCATTCCATGGTATCCACATATAAGATGACTCACAGTCCTTCCACTAGAAACATCAGGACCAGTGGGTGTAGAAAATAATTCTAGAGATTTTTGGTGGTTTGTTGTCATTCATAATTCCAATGATAAGAGATTTCATTCTTCATCAACTTTTTAAATTGGAGACATTTTTCATCAAAGTTTTCTTTGAAATTACAAATGTAGGCGAGGTTCCCCTAGATTCCCCTAAGAGAATTGAAATTATGATGGGTTATATTGATATAATTTTAATTGTATATTAGGTAAAACCTTTATTTCATGGATTCATACCAAAAATCCAATTAAATTCCTCGAAATTACCCTAATAGCAAATTTTAGCGGATTCATATTTAGATTGTACTGCCACCGCTTATTGATGATTTTTTAAAGATCCATGAAGTGATGAAATCACTGTCATAATTGATCACTAGGTAGAAAAAAATTCATCTATTCTTCTCAATAAGGTATTGAAGATATGATATAGGTAATATTTACAAGTGGTTCAATCATTTTTTAAGCCAAAGGGAATGACCTGATAAAAAAATATCCCATAGGTTTCTCTATAGGAAGTGGCATCCCCATCTTCAGGGGCCATCCATATCTAATTATACCCTGAGTACTTTTACATGAATGATAGGGAATTAAATCTAGTGGTTTCATCAATCATGAGTTCCATGATTGTAAATTATAATTAATTGTTTTGGAAATTTTGATTAAGGTATCTGAAATCGAGGTAGATTATAATCTTACCATTGGTATTTTTGATAGGGACGGTTTTTATGATCCATATTGGGTATTTCACTTCATAGAAAATGTTTTATTTGATCAATTTTTCAACATTCTCATCTACATTAGTGTCATGAGAGTATTGCATCCTCCTAGCATTGTTCTTCAATCCTTGGAGATCATCAGGTAAATTGTGATGGTGCATTCCCACATATGGATTCAGTCCATACATTTTCGTATAGTTCCAAGAAAACACAGATCAATGTTTTCTTATAAATTAAATGTAAAAATACTTATCCTTGAGAGTCACGGAATCACAAATCATTATCGTCCATAAGTCTTCTAATCTTCCTAGATTTACCTACTTGATCTCATCAATGGTGGGGGAGATTCCTTCCTTGAATGTGGTATGGTTTTTCCTAAGTTCATCATAGTCTTCTTTCACCATTGAGTCTATGGAGGCATTCTCAGATGAATTCATAAATCTGGGGGAATCTATGTCACTTTTGAGCTGATAGAGTCCATATAAAAAGAAATCATCATCCCCTAATTCCAGAATCATTGTGGAGATATTCTATAAATAATTTTCTTTTACAATTCCATTGGGGAGATAAGAATCTTAGACTCATAGGATCAGGTCTGTCTCCTAAACTAGATTAATGGGGAGCACATAGTCACTATTGATCATATTTTAGGGATTTACAGGGGAATTCCCCAAGACATTATGGGATGAAACATCTATATCTTTATCCATCATTGGTTGTCTTCTTCCTCTTTTTTAAAATACTACTTTAACAAATTTGGTTTCACATGTCTTGAAAGGGAAAACATTACCATGTAGTATGCAGACATATTTGACAATGGGTTACTTCAAACACTGATGAAATTTTGAGGGTAACTAAATTTGTTTTGGAGATACGTCCTTTTAAGTATTAAATTTTCTGTGTTGTCTTCTTGGATATCCATAAACTCATCATTGGATGTGAGGTCAATAATTTAGAATTTGATATTGAACTATCCAAGAGAAATTTTCTCATGTTTATCATACCCTTGAATGGTAATATTTGTGAGAGATAAGTTTTTGTATCTATATCAAAAAATTTGAAGTATTTGAATTGAGATGTGGTTGATCCCAAAGCCATTTTCAAAGATAGGACTTCAGGAATTGACATTATTGAGGATTTTTTAATCATATAGGGGACTGATGTGTCCCAATATGACCTCTTCCAAATCCAAATTTGTGAATGAGATGATGATATGGAATTATACTAGACTAATATTCACTCGATATACCTCAACTAAAGTGAATTATATTCCAAAATCCAATAGTATTTGAGGGTTTCAATGAGTACCTTGATGAGTTCTTTTGAAAGACAAAGCATATTCAGGATTGAGATCATTGATGGGTCAAGCTCCAACTATCCCAAAATATGATTCTTTTGAGAATGCTTTTCGTGTTTCCTGATTTGGGGTTTCTCTTCATTATTTGACTTAGGGGATGAGGTATTCAAATTGTATTTCCCTGGTTCTTGTGAAAAGGTCGTGGGTGCATCTACTTCCAGTGATTTAGGTTGTGACAGTCTTCCCCACTATCTAGTTTTATCAGATAACTTTAATCTGGGTAGGTGATCATGTAATATGATCTGGATCAAACGACCATTGGAGGAATCTAGGACACCTCCATGTCTTTTTTGGGTTTTTAGGATTTCTTTACCATGAGTCTCATGTCCATATTTGTCCTATATGGGGATGTGACTATATTAATGGGTCCAAACACACCTATAATATCCTCTATATCCTCGATTCCTCTACAAGCAAAATCTTGTTCGCTGATTGGATATAGGAAGCTCATACTCAGAGTCATATTAATTATTAGAGAATGGGTATTCCATGTGTATAAAATTAACATATCCAAATTTTATATCTTCATCTGATGATAGTCCTATTTGGTGTGGTCATTCCCAATCTTCGGACATTGTAGGGAAGAAATCCAATAGAGTTAAAGATTGAGTTGTAGTTGAAAATGACTCTTCCACTCTAGTTCATTCGTATAACTTATGAATGAATTCTCCCCTAGGAGGAACATATGATTTCACCTCCATAGGTGATGTATCAGTTATGAATCTATGAATCTGTGCTCTTAGGGTACCAAGTTCCTGGTCAACTATCATTTGATTCATCTAATTGTTAAATTTCATCCCATGTCTAGATGGAAATTATTTTCAATCACTTTCTTCTTACTCTTAATAGTTGGTGATAATTCAGGTCAATTTCTATAGGGAGTTATTCAATATCACTTGTATGGAATTTTCCATGCCATTGTAGATGTCTTTGAAGATAACTAAATCCTAGAGGTTGGGACCCATCCTTCAATGGAAAGGTTAGTAGTCGGGATGATTAGCGAGGTTGACCTTATTTGGTCTCTTGGGATGTGGAAACTTGAGAAGGTTATTATATATGGTTGAAGGGAAATAATTGGGGACTTATTCAGTTCAAAAGGAGTCTATTTTATTCATTTATTCCCCAAATCCTAGGCAACCCTAATCACCTTTTTCTTTATGATGAGAAATATTTTTTTGTTACATATGGTCGATAGGAGGTGGCAGGTAGTTAGGGACCTTCCTAGGTTCTTGAATTGTAATTTTTACTAGTTTGAGAGTAATAGTGATATTTTTATCCTTTCTTACACTTTTTCAATATTATAAGGGTATGAGATGATATTTATCTCAGGTTTATTGAATGAAATCTTATTAACATTGTGCCATTTATGAGAACTCATAGAACTCACATGCATACTTCATTAAGATCAGTGGTGTCTACAGCTCATCCTGGATATTTTCGACAGAGTTCCAACAATTTCATTGGTGATATAGGGATGATAAGTGAATTTTTTAAACCTTTACATATATCAAAAAAGTCATCAACCCTTCAATTTTAATTGTAATTTTGTTTTTCAGGTCAACAATTTTCATCTTCATCAGCATGGACCCGAACTGGTAAAGGAATTGATAATGATGGTCTTCCCATCCTATAAATAATCATAAAATATGGATTTTATACCAAACTAAGGTTGTTCTTATTAAAATTTGTACATAACACCTCATTATGGTCACCTCATGAAGATATCAGAGGCCCATCATCGAAATACAATATGATCCAAAGTGTATAAGATGATGTTATATGTATCTCATTCCTTCAAAGGTGGAGAAAGTAGGATTTCCAATTTTGGGTGGTGGAAACTTTTTGTCCACCAATTCAGGATACAGATTTCTCTCATGTTTCACAAGTGTACATCGCCTTTCAATGGATTTCATTCCAGTATCCAGGGACACAATAAAATTGAGAAGTTCCAGAGGTACTACTATATAGAAGATCTTTCATCTATATAAACCATTTGGGGATTGATGATGTTTCCATGTTTTCATCTCAAGATGGTCCTTAATCTGTCCTCATAATGAATGATCACCGTGTGAGAGTGAGAGGATATTTTCTTAATGGGATGAATTCTAATCATTTTTAACTTCGTCAATTATGCAGACCGGATACCTGGATCTGGAGATGATATTACAATAATATTTCACTCTTTCAAGAACATCTGCTCTGGGAAGTAGATTATTTTTTTCATCATGATACAAAACTGATTGGGAATTTTTTCCTTGAGTATCTCCTCATTGTGTTTTCTGAGAATTTTTATCTAACTCTCAAATCATGAAAAATTATCATATATGGAAGGATTTCTACTTATTCTAGGTGGTGATTGGATGTAGCCACACATTTCTCTTTTTCATTGGAATTATTATATCATATAGGTGGAAATTCGATATTCATTAGTGCCATATTTCGGAACCTCCACTAGTTCTAGGTGCATGAACCCTTAGTGGGTTCATCCTAATCATCCTCTTAGGGAAAAGTTTCCGTATTGCGACCGTATTTATTTTCACTTGGATACACATTATCTATTACATTGAGTGTAAAAACAATTATAGATGCGTATCGGGCATTGGTAGTTGTACCATTATTGTCAATGCAATAGGATGATTCTTATCTACATACGTTAGGGAAATTTATTGAACCCTGGTCCATATTGTTTTATTTAGGGTTGTGACTCCAGAAGTGTTTGATTTCCTTCACTATACGTTCCTCTCTTTTTGATTTATGAATGGTGACCTTGAGGGAGATTTCAGTTGTCATTTCAATATAGGATTAAAATAAAAGAGGATTCTCTTGTGGTGGGACAAATAAATGGGAATAAGACAATAGATATTTATATATCAACATGGAGAAGATTGATTCCCTCTATAATGATAATGATGGTAAAGATTCCCCTAGTCCTTTGGGATAGGGACTCTCTGAGGCCAAATATTGAATTAATTGATCTTGTTGCTCAGAATCCAATGACTCTAGTTGAATAATAGATGATTCCGGGGATGAAAATTGCTAAATAAATTCCAAGATCCTAGTGGGTTGGTGACGATCTATAAATTCCATTTATTTTCCCATGGCCCTTTTTGGAGATGATGAACCAAGTAATGACAATTGAGATAAAAAAGAACCTAGCCTAGTAGTTAGGGGTTTTGATTAGCTATTTATGAAATGTCTTGAATCCTTATGTAAATTGATTATCTGATAAGTAGAGTTTGTGCATGATATCCCCCCTATCTGGTGGTCCAGGTTCACTCCTAGAAATATTCTATGGTAGCTTCAAGTGTGACCAATTTGATTTGGCATAATAGTGCCCGTGTAGGAGCAGGGTGCAATGGTAGAAGGTGATATGAGTCATTTTCTATGGGATTTTGTTGAGGAGATTGAAAATTTAGCTTACATGTTTGAAATGAAGTCCTAAAAATTTGAGGGACTCAATTTGAAGATATGTTTGATATCATCTTCCCCTATTTATGATGTATTATCATCATTGAAGTTGGGTAGTTCCATTGTAGTAACTAACTACCTCACACAGTAACTGATCCCCTAATTTCCCCAAAGGATATGACATTATAGGATGTTGTATCTGAGGGGGTCTATTATTCCTGGGGTGTTGTGAAGTTCAACTCTCCATAATTTCCCCATTATCAAATATAGATGCATGTCTTGGATTTGGAAATTAGCTAACATATATTTTTGATGAAATGGTGGAAATATTTTTGTATATTTGTGCAATGATTTTCATGTTTTGGGTCCTGGTCCATAGATATAGAAACCAAGTCTAGATGAAAACATAGTTCCATAATATTCAGAATGTTAACCTTGTATACTAGAAAAATGATGTGTCTAGACATCAATAATTGATGAATAGAACACATATTTTTTCATAGATAAGAAAAGCACAACTTTTATAGCTCATCTGGGGTCTCATAGTCATATGTAAAGAAGAGACAGAACATGATGGCGAGGTTGCTTCAAAATAATAATCTCTATATGTCAATGTTGGCCTCCTCCTCATCAGACATACATACCTCAATCTAGTCAAACAATAGAAGTTTCTTCTTGGTTCCACCGACTTACCACATGGTACTATTACTGGAAGTTGATGGGTAACTATATACAGTTGACATTGATGTTCTGAGTACCTCTCTATAAAAAGGTGTTTGAGTTTTGTGCACTCTATATGAAGGTTACTTGGTAAGGGGGGTATTTTTTTTTCCATGGAAGATATCACTATGCGGAGGTTGAGCGTGAAGAATTTCAAAATTAGAGTCCCTATGATCCATCTTCACACTTCCATGAAGAGTACTATGTTGGTAAAAATCTTCTTCTTCAATTTAAGAGTCTATACAAACTTAGTGTGTTGAAAATGTGACTTTAACAACCACAAAGAAACTTTCATTGATAATATTAGGGATATGAGCCTCCTTCCATATCATGGATATAATATGAAGACCTGCCTTTTGAAATTTTGTAGCAATATGAGCCCGACGCAAGAAGTCTACAAGAATGTGTTGATAACCATCTCATACTGTGAGAATATGTTCCTACTAGAGAAAGATGATGGAATATTCCAATGATATTCATCATTATTGGAAATAATATGTGCCTACCCTAATGTTTGTTCCACAATCACTTGGTGAGGCTTGGCTAGAATGGGGATATGATCCCGATATTGAGCTGATGATGTATTCATCCAGTATTTCTCAATTATAATATAATATTATCTTGAGGAATGATTATTTCTCACCTGGTGTTCCCTGATTAGAGAAGTAATATAACACTAGTATTAATGTTAATTCCCCATTATAATATATAGATGGGCCTCCGAAAGGAGATAATGGATATGAGCCTCCTCTTATATGGCCTTAAAAGGATGCTGATGTAGTCTTTTTTCCAAATAAGTAGGGATATGAGCATAGCTTCTCTGATCTGTTGGAATAAGTCAGGTAGATTCACTAAGAGGAATATGAGAATTTCTCGAGGCATGTTCCACTTTCACTTGATGATCCCTGGCTAGAACGGGGATATGATCCTAATCCTAGGCCTTTGGAGTATGTCATTGGTATTTTTGATAGGGATATGATCCTATCATGAGGAATGTTTTGGTATCACTTAGTGAACCACAAATAGAATCGGGATACGATCCAGATATTGGGCATTTGTAATATGTCATTAGTATTCTTCGATAGTAATGTGACCCTATCACAAGTCATTTTCTGATCTCACTAGGTGATCCCCGATTGGAATAGGAATATGAGCCCAGTCTGGTGCTTATCCCATTACCAGAATACGATAATAAGCATATTGGATAGGAATAATAATGTGAGATAACTCCAAAGAAACCACTTTTTTTAATCAAAGTGCTTTTATTCCCTAGATATAGGGATAGGAATATTCTTTTATCCCGATATTTTTAATAGTTCTATAATATGTTGGCAGAGTGATTTATCTATTTCTATGATGTAATTGCATTATAGAGAAGTGTGTGCATTAGTGTAAGCTTCAAAATTTTCAGTCTCCATTATATACTGGTAGATATATTCAATTGAAGTGGTAATATAATCCTACTTTTTTCCTCCTTGAGAAAATATAATTGGAGGATGGACTTCATATATGGGGGTAGGGTAATGAGGCTCCCCCATGCCACCTATAAGAATATTCCTACAGGGGTAGGGGAATGAGGCTCCCCCATGACACCTTTATGAATATTCCCCTAATGGGGTTCTGATTATATGTTGAATCTGTTTCAACAAGATTTTAGGAAAATACATCCACGGAGACATGAAATTAATATGTTCGTGATGGGATTGAACCATTATGAAGAATCTTACATGTCTTAGATTTTGCGGGATTAAAAACCCATATATTTTTCTAAACTTGTGTAGTTAACATCATGTAGAAAGGATGTGTGTGTGTGTGTGTGAGTGTGTGAACTAAGGCATTTGGAATTTATGAATGAGCCTTAGGGAGGCATCCTACATATCCTAGTTGTGGAATGAATCAGATTCCTCATAGTTTGATCATGCCATTGGGACTATCCCCATGGTAGATTCTCTTATATTGGGGAAGTCATATCATGTCACATGTTGGGGCTTACACACTAAGGTGTCCCTAGCTGATTTAGATTCATGATGTGAATGAAGTTCTCATTGCACCTCCCTATTCCCACATGATCCATGCTTAGTTTGAGAAACATGGGATAGAATGTAATCATCCACACTATAAATGGTTACGGGGAATATATATTGTAATACACCATTAGATGTTTAATATAGAGCTTGTGTCATAGGAATTCATTTTATCTATCCTGGATATGGAATTAATCAGTGTTAAGGTAGTTTAGTTGACTCCATAATCTGCTGATGGATGAGGTATAATGATCATTCTTTGGAAATGATTTGGTCACGATGGTCAAAATGTAAGAGACATGGGAGAATTACACTAAAGTGGATTCCTATTTGATCTCATACCTTAGGAAAAGAATATTTATATCCTTTTTTTGGAAAAATTATAGTTCTTATAGTTTTTTTGACTCCCCAGTCTATTGCTGGATGGGGTAGAATGATCATCACAAGGTAATGATTGGTTCCTTATTGAAATTTTAGAGACATTAAGGGACTTACACCAAAGTGAATGGCTATTTTATCTCATGTCTTAGGAATCTGCCCAATGTATTTTAGTTATTATAGGAAACTAAGTTCTCACAACTCAATTGATCATGGATTTCACACCGTGGTTTTCCTAGTATGTGGGTAATATCATATCTTCTCACTAAATGTGTATTACAGATTGGGTTTACCTTAGAATTGAAGCTGAAAAAATTAAACATGTCCTTGGGCTCCTTTCTAATCTAGCCTAGTTGTCTTCCTAAATTTCTTTATTTTCTTCTTGATATGTTAGAGGATGAATGGACATGTCTTGCTGTATTGTGGACACATCCAAAAAAAATCACATGATCATTTTGACTTGTCTTAAAGTCATCACAAAATCAGAATGACATGTCTGGAGACCAATAGATGACCAAGGTTGTCTGGTCTGGAGGAAATCTCATGACCTAGTTGGAATACCATGGAGGAAATCACATTATCTAGGATAACATTATAGTGTTTTTCTTGAGCTTGATGACTTTTCCAATAGACATCACAAGACCTACATGACATGCTCAGAGGTAATTTCATGTGTTGGAAGTCTTTCTTGGAGGGTTCCATCGGATCTATATATCTTATCTAAAAGACATTATAAGACTCGGGAAACATACATTAGTGTCCCTATATGATTTAGGCGATGTGACTAGAGGACATTGCCAGACCTTTATGTCTATCCCCTAGGGCTTCAAGATACTCAGGTGGAATGCCTGGGGGGAACCATGTGACTTTCTCTAACATTCTTAAAGGGCTTCACATGATCCAAATGGTATGACAAGGGAGAATTTCATGATTTATGTAATGTGTCCCGGTGCTGTCACATGACCTGGATAAGTCATGAAAAGCACATGAGGACGAACTTCTATGTTCTTGAAGTTATTATTCCATATATTAGTCTTTTATTCAAGAAATATTGCATATGTGCCTTATATTTTTTTAATGTTTTTGATTGTTTAGGTCTCTCATTATTCCAAAAATATTTGTTATTCCCATCGGATAATCCACCCAAATTCCATTGGTTGGCCTTAAATGATCATGAAAAAGTCTTATGCATGCCTCATGATCTCTTAGGTCATTCTCCATATCATTGCCTATATGAATACCTTACGATCTAGATATTGGACACTCAAAAAAATATCCTTTGATTACTAGGTTCACTAGTGGGAGGACCAGAAGATGCATTTTTTAAGCCGGTATAGGGGGTTTATATTCCTTTCCAGACCAGTTATGCACAAATTTTCACGAATCATGTTACACATATCCAGGATACAGTCAATGGTGGTTTTTTAATGTTATATCCTTCATATGATCATGTTGTGAGTTTATTAGGGGCGTCGCATGATCTTATTGACATCAGGACCATCCCACAAGTTCCCTGTTTATTGAATTTTGGAAAATCAAATAAATATATCATAATAATGTGTACATGTATTGTGAATTTTATAAATCATGTCTAATATTTTCAAGGTCCTTAGTGAGATATGGATGTCTGGTCAAAGGGTCTCTCTTGATCTAGGATGCTTTGTCTAAGACATTCTATGAGAAAAAGGTATCTAGTTTGGGGGACTTCAAGAGATCAAAATGACATATCAAGATGGATTATCTAGGACAATATTTACATGTTGATAGGGACATCATGGGATCAATGTTGATCTCCCTTGGTGACAAATCCCATTCGCATGATATCAACATATATTCCCCTCTCAAGAGTCTCCTTTTGTTTTTATTTTAGTTACATTGTTTTATTATATAAAGAATGGGGGTATCATGGATTTTTATTAGTGTTGTCAATGATAATAACTCTACCCTTTGGTGATAAATCATGTTACCAATAGAGGTTCGTGTGCTTATGTTTGATAATTTATCCTGGAAAACCCCTTTGTTTTCCTTTGGATCCAGTGGGGGAGCACAAGACCACCTGGAAATGTTTGAATCCCTTCATGTAGTGAGTGTGATGTGCTAGTGGTATTTTTAAAAAAATGAATACATGTCATTGGGTATTCTATGTTGTTTTTCAAACCACATGGAACACATCACTTGAAGATCAAAACTTCAAGAGTCTCTATAAATTTTTATATTTTTCTCCTCGGTCACAAGTATTTTTTGGTAATTTTCCAAAACCCATCATTATGAATGTTTTGTGACTTGGGGGGAGACCATCTGGATGTATCTTCATTATTAGAGAGTGTCTTATATACCATCATTAGAGAAATGAGCATTGTCAAAAAGGTTTAGGGGGATCTAAATATGGTCATGTTATGTGCAAGACTTTCTCAAATTTTCAAAATCACATGTTCTTTTGAGGTTCGTGCGATCCAAAAAATTTGGCCACCTTTAACTTCTCTATTTTCTAGGGAATATAATACCCATATTCAGGTATTTATTCTCTTATGGATTTTCTGATGCTCATATGGAGGCCTTCAAAAATATCCATTGAATAAATTTTATGATACTTATTATGAAAGTTATGGGGAATCATATATCCATATATGTTTTATTATTTCATGGGTCTTATAGTTCCATTTTTACTAAAGTGGAAAGGTATTTACGTTTTAGTCTTATTTTTATTAGGATTTTTATGCTTGAACTTCAACTATATGAATTATATGATAATTTTCTAATGAATCCATATAATTATCTCTATTTTTTATTTTTTAAGAATAAATATTTTCCTTTCGTTTTCCACACATCAAGTGGTCAAGAGATTGAAATAATGTTTCATATGAAAAATGACAATATCATTATCCTCGGTTTAAAAACCTTTTTCTTCTATTTTGTTCTTAAAATGAGGTAATTTCTTACATTTTCACAAAAGAGTGAATGGAATGTTTTCATTTCATTTATACTGAATGCACTGAATTTTTCACCATAATGACCACTCAATAATTTGAATATTCCTTTACATATTTCAAGGGTAAATTAATTAAAAAAATACCATAATTTTTTAGAAATATTTATATTTTGAAGAAGTGATTTCATTGTGAACAAGGTATTTTCCCTAAGAAATGTTCCAAGTGATCTTTTAATGTCATTTTTCATCTAAGATGACATCCTTTAATTTTAATTATTCTTTTATTATCAAGTAAACCATATTTATTATTTCTATATTTGGTTAATGATTATGATGAGAACATATTTATGAAACCAATTTTTTTCACAAGTTATGTTATGATGAAATGCTTATAAAACCCATTTATTATTCATTGATTATGATATGATGAATAATTTATAATATTTTAGCCTGAATATGTATGTTTTTAATTATGTAAATGGTGGTATTGAAAATATATTTCCCTCCAATTCATTGGATTAATATGGATGACTAATGAGGTAAATATGTTATGCATGAACCAGATATCATGTACACGATTTCATGTTTAGACCTGGTTTTCATATAAATAAGACTAATTTTGAACATAAATTACATTTACATAATCATATGCATGTAACTATCTTTCATGTCATTAATATTTAACATGGACCTATTTTTCATGTCTATAATTCTATGTGAGTTCTATATTTCAAATCCTTAACTTAATTTCTGAACTTGTTTCTATATATACATTTTTACAATGTTGTAAGAATATATATTCTCCATGTTCCTATGTTTATGTTATGCTATCATTGATCATGTCCATTTAGTTCCTTTACGATTCATGTCTTCTGAACTTATAAGATTTATTCCATGACTCAATATTATGATTATTGATATTTAGCATTTGGTTTTCAAATGTTAAGATCATGTTATCATAAAATTATTCTCATGTTATATGTTTATCTCCCTTGTTTAAACATTTTGAGCATCCAATCTCACCCATTATTTTTCCCTCCCCCTAAGTAATTAAGAATGGTATTAGATATGATATGTCAAAGAATGGATCATGTTATGAAGAAGTAAGTGGGATATGATATAAATATCTTATGAACCATCCATTTAAGTATCAATAATTCAAAAGATACTTCACCTATATGATAATTTTGTGTATTGTTATGTTATGTATTGAATAGTAATCAAATAATATTTATAATCTATGTATGTAATGTATGGTTCAATATATAAAACCCTCATTGAAAGCCTTTTGGTTTAGACCTAAAGTGGTTTTCTAATAAATAGATATAATCCTTAACTGAGTATTTTTATTTTATTTTTTCATCCAACAAACTCAAATATTATTCAATGGTGCAGATATAATAACATCATTATCCCCCATATAATGATATGTAGTTATGTTAATGGAAAAACCTATATCTATATCATCTTTAATCAAATGGGAAATGAAACCATCATTCTCGTATATAGTGAACTATCGCCTCACAAACCGATGTAATTCGTTTTCTATTAGTTCCTCTGACAACTTGTGTTGAGGATGAATATAATTTACATATATAATTTTCACACCATTTTTATCATTATTTAAAATTAATATATCTTATATTTTCATATCTTTACATTTATTGAAAGAAGATGACATCATTCATGTGTACGTGTGGATTACAATGTTCATGATGTGATGTGATTTGTTTTCATTACTACATCAAATTTATGTAATATATATGGGTATAAAAATAAATAAAAAGATACTTATGATACAATTATCATTATATAAAGATAAAATAACACTTAATTTCTTTCTAGCATTATTTTTGAAAAATGAAAATGTTTGAAATGCGTATGTACGACCTACTGTATCCATGATTGTAACACAGTTCATTTTTGATTAAAATAAAAAATCAATGTTGGTTTTAAATTTATAATAAATGTATAAAATTAATAATAATATCATGATTATTATTTTTATATGATGAAATAATGAATTTATAAACCATAGTGTTAGAGTTTCTTCACTAGAAACAACTTCTGTATGTCTTATGATAACCTGTATTCATTATTTTTAATATTAATAAACTCCTTTTCAAATCATGACTTTCTTATGGATAACATCATATTTGATATTTTCCAAAGAGTAGTGGTTTCACAAAAAGTACATAGTATTTCACACCTATGATGAGATCCTAGAAGTTCCATGATATTATTCATATATATATATGTTATAAAGAAGGATGGAATCATTTGAGGGAAAAATGATATAGGCTATCATGGGTAGATACACATTGGATTTTGTGGAACCTCTTCATGGAGTATGACCTTGGTAATATCTAGTATAGTATATTATGATAATTTTACCCACAATTAGAAAATCCAAAATTACATGTTTCATTTTATGTTCCTATTTTGCGATGTGTGTATTGATCCTTATAGATTAATATTATTATAAATGAGCATTATCCATTGTATAATTTTCTGTATTGATTAAAATATTGATAACATTTACAAATAGGGAGGTAGGATAATATGTGTGCATCATGAGTAATATTACATTAATAAATAATGTGAGAAAGAATTTTTAACTTCATATCATTAAAGGAAGTTGAGATCTTAGGTCGTTTAATAGAAATGATATTGGCTAAATAAATAAATAGCCATGGGGTTCTATAAGAATGTTCTATTTCCCAAAATTAAAAGAGAGAAACATTGAAAACTTAGGTTAGTAGAACCAACATGAAACATGCATTATTAGAGATGTCATGATAAACATTAAACATTACTCATTAAGAATTCATATAAGAAATTATTTCATTAGGACATTATATTATTTATCAAATAGTGACGTGTCATGTAGTGAGATGCTAACCTTGGACTTTAGGTTGTTTCCCCTAATTATATAGAGAAAGATTCCAGGATGGTCACACAATAAGTGTATCTACAATATTAATTAAATAATATATTGTCATTTATTATTTAACAAGTTGTGAAAAATATTATTCCCACATGTAGTTTAAAAATTATTCATGTTTTCATAATCACATATATTTTGATATTCATTCCTCGAGAGAATATTATGATCTAAGAATATTAAACCAATATCTATTTATTATTTAATGAATATAATGTTTATTTATTTACTAGAGAATAATGAAATTTTGTTTATTCATCAAATAAAAAGACGTCTTTCAAATCCATATAAATATTACGAAGGAATGCTGAACCAATTTTAGATGTCAGGTGATAAATAATTTATATTGAGTATTATTTGAATAAATAATATTTAATTTAATTTGGGAGTTTTGATAATGTCTAAAAATAATTTTTTTAAATTTTTTACACGGGGATTTACAGGGATTATGGAAATAATATGGGTGCGTGTGAAATTATTATTTTCAAACCTAAGAGATACATAAATCTAATTATATTGTTTTTTTAAGTGAGTGAATTCATTTTTTGTACAACTGTATTTGTAGATAATCCTCCCAAGAACATACAATGATCCTTCTCCAATAATTCCCTTAAGAAATGAAAGAGATCCTATTTTGCCACAACTCTGAAGTCTAGTGATATCAATGATGGCCCCATAGTTGAAGTGATTCTATAGGAAATCAAAGGTGAATGACACAAGCATTATAACATGTCTTTATAGCACTTATATATTCCTACAGTGATGTTCAGAGGTTTTTAGAACACTTTTGGATCACTATTGGAGGGAATCTATAATTGATTCCTAAAACAAAATTACTATATATTTTATATATTTTTTTATATCCATCAACGAAGAAATAAATTCGCATAAGGTAATTATTTAATTGAATAAATTAATTATAAAATATATATGATGATCATGTTATTTTGTTTTGATGTTTGTCTATTTTCTCTATTATTTGACTCAATTTTTTTTTGATCACAACATTTATCATCATGAAAATATTGGATTAGTCATCGATAATAGCTAAAATAATAGTTAGGCATTCCCCATCCAATGATTCACATTCACTAAGAACCTATAAGTGGTATCAGTGTGGGACACATTATTATTTATAATTAATTAAAAGGTGTTGATTTATTTATGAATTTGTAATTAATATTCAAATATAGTTTAATCAATAATTAATCCAAATTTTAATATATATTTTATTCTCTTCGTTTTTTGAAAATATAGTCATATTGATCAATTTTATAAATAAAACAAATTTTATGATCTCATCTGGACGTGTTGAGGAGTCTGGGCAGACAACAAAATAGTATGCGCTATATAACCCAAAAGAACACATCGTCAACTAAGGTTTAATTTATCTTTAATTAATTTATAATTAATTCTATCCATTTTCATTTATTAGACATAATGAATTTAATTACACAAATTATTTTGATTGGACCAGTATAAGGAACGATCTTTATGAGTACACACATTGTAACTTCTATACACTCATGTTGTCTTTTAGTATCATAAAAGTGATGTGTCTTCCTACATGGCCTATATGACCAATTTCAATGTAACTCAGAGACCATAATCCATATAGGCCAAGTACAATCCATGTACTCCAATATTTTCCATGGAATAGTTACACATCGAATCCCTAGGTCTGTTCCATGGATTTATAGTGAGAATAATACACACCATGTAGATTCAATATACAAAACATGTAATTTTATCCTATTAAATAGAATTGAAAAATTAATTTATTATACAACTCAAACCATATAGATATCTATTTTTTGTGGTCATTAAGTTTATTTTACATGATATGTGATGGTTTATATATATATATGCCGAATTAATTTATGTGTAATGGTTGGATCTTCATATCATGTATGAGACAAATTATATTTGTAACTCAATGTGAATTAAAGCATAAATGTTGATGAGAAAACCATATTTTCTATGTGCCAATTAAGTTTATAGTTCATTCCATGAAATGTTATGATATCGTTTTTATTCCACATGTATCAATAGTAAATATTATTTGAGTATAATTCTCATTGGGTAGTTTGGATGAGTACTCACCGTGTTTCCTCTATGTTATACATTTTTTGTATACAAATAATTTTAAATAAATTTCATAAATTTGTTTAAAATTATGATAGATGATAATATAAAAAAATAACACATGAATTAAGAGAAAATATTTTATTAATTAAAGAATATAATTAATTAAATATGGAAAGTTTTATCATAATTAAGAATAATTCAAGTTTAATGCCAGTTAAAAGCATTATTTCATTCATATATGGGGATGATCATAAGCTATAGAAAATATTTTTCTGTAATTGGTTTCTTTTAATTTTTATTAAATTAATTTTTTTTACTACATGCCATCTTTCCTCTAATTGTGTAAGCATATACATGCCCATTATTTATTTTATGTAAACCCCATAACAAATCATTTGGTTCCCCTCACCTATGTGTCTGTAAAAGAATATCTAATGGATGGATATATAAAGAAAGTAGAGGCATTTTAAGATAGGATATGTGGTGTAACCAATCCAAGGGAGTTACATGGTTAGACATGTGGAATACTACAACACAAACCATAAATTGATCATGGAGTTTTCCCCCTAGATAGATGATTAATTTATCATCCTCTAGATAAACTACCCATTATTAAATCTCATGATCATACAACTATATTATTTTTGTTTCTTCGAAGCTGTATGATTATTTCCTTATGGGTGTTTTGTCATGATAATATAAATCAATGAATTACCAATCTTGTGAGATATAACAAAAATAAACTAAATTATTTGTAAACATTATCTAAGAAATGGTTAATCACTAATGAAAATCCCCTTAATATTAAAAATCATGTAAAAAATATAAAAATTAGTGACATATGAATGAAATATAAATTCCATTAATTATATATATTAAGTTGTAATATCCTTTCACTACTTTATTTAAAACCGAATCACTTTTCAAAGTATTAGACCTATAAAAGTAAAGGTGCTTTCATTTATCGAGGAATTATAACTTTTGTATTTCGGTTGACTAAAATAAGTTCATGTTAAGGGTTGACTACCAATGTTGGTCATGGTGCATGTAAGAGTAAATCGTTGAGGAAATACAATTTGAGGATTTCAGGAGTGGGTATTCCACTCAAGATATCATGTAATCATGATGTAATGTAGTCAGCATTTGGCATGCCTACCTAAAACTCTTCAAGTTTCTTGACCAAAAAAATCATGGTGATGAGGAGGGTAATATGGATCATTTCTTCTAGAATACCGACGAAATATAATGTTCTAAATCTGATGGTGAGGGCTATTATCTTTTCATAAAGTAATAAGGGATTAATAAATATAATATTTATTTGTATTTTAAATTTTATATATTAAATAACTAATATTCTTCTCATATTATTTGTATAACCAATAATAAAAATGACTTAAAACATATCACTATGATCCATAAAATAAAAATATAACCTTCTTACTAGAAGAAAATTATAGTAGTGGAAAAGGAGCTTATGCGTTATCCAATATCCTGAGAGGAAATTGTTTGTGGTGGAAGAACATATTCCTGATGCGCCGAGTAAAGAGGATTGTGATGAAGAATTATCTCTCTATGAGAAACATTTAAAGAATTCAATAGATGTTTAATGTGTCATTATATCTTCCATGAGAAATGTTCTTTTAAAGAAACATGAAGATATAGATGCGTATAACATAATGAGTCACCTTCTAGATAATTATAAAGAGAAAATGAGACAAGAGAGATTTGAGATCTTTAATGCTTGGTTTAAAACTAAGGTTGGAGAGTCGACCCCAAATGGGCATAATGTAGTCATGATTATTAGCTACAATTATCTCTTTGAAATATTAGGTATTGATTTCCCAAATGAGATTCACATATATCTCATAATTTTTATCACTATGAAAGTCCTTATACAGTTTTATTATAAATTATAACATGAGTAATAATGATAATATACCTTTGGAACTTCTTAATCTGATTCACCAATTGGATCAGGACTGGGGGAGTGAAAAACATATGGGATTTATAGTGAATAAGAAAATAAAGAACAAGCATAAGGGGCACAAGACTCATAACCAGTATAAATATACTAAGCATCACCTTTCAAAGAATATGATGATCCAGTGGAAGTCAAAATAAAAGGAATTATTTTGTTTTCATGTGAAAAATAAGTCCACAGGATGAGAAACTATTCCCAAAAGCAAGGGGAAGATAAAAGTGAGTTCATTATCAAGTATAATCTTTCAATATTTACACATTTGGATTAGGATACACCTTGCGGTTCTCACATCTATATAAAAATTTAGGAAACAAGTTGATAATTAATTATGTCTAAAATATAGGTGGATTTGTGACCAACCAATTATGTACAGCTAGACGCTCCAGCCATTGGTGACTGCCACATTTCTTTTCCAATAGGAGTGTTATTGTATTGTTATTATGTACTAATAATTACAAAATAAATAATTTCTATATCATTCTTAGTTTCAAATTGTTTTATTTTCAAATTTAGAAATAAGAGCTATTTTTTATAAATAAAATATATGTCATGATATGGAACATTTAAATAACCATCTTTATGTGTGAAATTATGGAATCCAAGTGTTAGAAATAGATAAAGAATCTTGATCACACAACTCATATAACACACAAATTTGGAATCAACATCTTTCTCATATATATGATAAGAATTTGAAAAATCTCTATCATGATGGTTATATGGACTCTTTTGAGATAAAATTGCATGAAAGATTTCATTAATCTTTATTATAAAAATTGACCAATCCACCACGTAGTGGAATTGGTGAAAGATTCATAGAACTTTTAGAATTAGTAAAAACAGATGCCTATAGATCATTTACAATAAAAACTTGAGGTTTGTATTCTTACTTCATAAATTTTATGGATGACTTTATTAGATATGGTTATTTCTAAATGATTGGGTATAAGTCTGAGTACTTTTAGAAATATTATGAATTCAATAATGTAGTAGAGAATAAACTTGCAAAAAAGATAATGAATCATCAATCAAATTGAGGCAGTGAATATCTCAACTAATATTTCATTGACTTACAACATGAGTTTGGGATTATATCTCAACTCAATACACTATATACACTATAGTGGAATGATTTTAGTGAAAGGAGGAACCGAAACTTGTAAGAAATGGTGAGATAGGTGATGAGTCATGTATATCTTCTATTATCCTTTTGTGTATATACATTCAAAACTATGACATATACACTAATCCGAGTACAAAATAAAGAAGGAAACATAATTCCCTTTGAGTTATAGAGTGAAAAGTAGCCCATTTGTCGCATATATGTGTATAGGGTTGTAAGGTGTTTGGTAAGGCCTTATCAGCAAACACACTACCTCATAATGGAAGAAATTATATCATTATAGGGTATCCCAAAAAAATGGATATTTCTTATACAAACCCCTTACAAAGATAGTGACTATCACTTAAAATTTATTTATTGTTGAGATGGAGCACACCCTAAAAAGGATTGTGTGATAAATATTGACTTTGATGAATTTGAAGCTCAAGATACACCGTTTTTTGTAAAATAATAGATTCCATAGGTCCCCATGGAATAAGTAGTTCATAAAACACTAGTATTATATAGGATCACAATAGAGGCAAGGGAACTTGAGAGATAAAATTTTCTCTTCACTGATGACAGTGACTAATTATTAGTATATAATTATGAACATATATCCTAAAATGATATTGTAGAGAACCTATAAGCTGCAATATAGAAATATAACATGAGTTTAGAAATATATTCCAGGTTTCAAAACCATGTTTTGTTATGGGTTAATATACTAGTTGATGTAAAGCCTATAGGGTGAAAATGGGTTTTTAAGAGAAAAATTAACATGTAATGTAATGTAAATAAATATAATGCAAGGTTAGTGGATAATGGGTTTAAACTGCATGATGGAAATGACTACGATGAATCATTTGCACAAGTTTTCATGTTTAAATCTATCAAAATTCTACTTGTTATATTATCTTACCATGACTATAAGATATTAAAGATAGATGTGAAAATAGTTGTTCTAAATGAAATCCTTCATAAAGATTTTACATGAAATAACCAATAAGGTTTGTGACTCTATTTGATGGGAAAGGGATATGTAATTTGTGGAGATTGGTTTTATGGACTAAAGAAAGCATCCTGTTTAAGGAAAATTTGATTCAATGAATCTGTAAAAGAAATATGTTTCATTATGAATGAATGTGAGAAAGGTTATTACCATAGGTTTATTCGGAATGAGGTTATTATCCTAGTAGTATACTTTGTTGACATTCAACATATTAGAAATGACATACCAGTCTTATAGTTTGTTAAGGACTAGTTAAAGATGTGTTTCTCCATGAAGAACTTAGTTGAATCATCCTATATTCTAGGGATCAAGATATTTCATGATTGATATAAGAGGCTTATTGGACTAGTTCAGAGTACATACATTGATAGGATACTAAATATAAATAGTATGAAATAATCCCATAGGGGATTGGTTCTAGTTCCACATGGTATACAACATTTTAAGGAAATGTGTCCTCAGACACAATAGGATAAATAGAGAATGAGTAAGATCCCATGCACTTTGAAGATAAGATAGA
Source organism: Viscum album (assembly GCA_963277665.1). Lineage (NCBI taxonomy): Eukaryota > Viridiplantae > Streptophyta > Magnoliopsida > Santalales > Viscaceae > Viscum > Viscum album. The sequence continues at coordinate 1,829,319,446 of OY728147.1, forward strand.
TAAATGTGTTTCATGTTAAATACTAGACATGATTTTTTCTATGAATTGATAATGGTTGGTAGATATCAAGATAAATCATGAAAAAAAATTGGTTTATTATCAATTATATATTTAATTTTCTGATACAAACTATGAATGTGCTCCTGGTTTATGGAAGAGATTAAGATCTAGTCATAAGGGGTTATACTAAGACTAGTTTTCAAACAGATTTGAATGATCCAAAGTCACATTCAGGATATGTTTTCTATCTCAATGTAAGAGCTATGATCTAGAATAGTATAAAGTAGTCATTTATCATTGATTCAACATCTTAGTCTGAGTATAAAGAGGCTTCAAATTAATCCAATGAATCCATTTGTAAATGAAACTTTTTATATGATATTTATGTGTTACATAGTAGTATAAACCCTATCACATTGTATTGTAATAATACCAAAGTAGTGACTCTTGCAAAAGATCCACCGTCATGCCAATAGAAAAAGAACATACTCCAAAAGTATCACCTCTTGAATGTTTTTTCTCAAATGGGTTATGTAAGAAGAGTTACAACATAATAAAATTAATATACACACGAATAAATTTCTATATAATTATAAGGATGAGTATCATGTGATAGATAGGGGATTGAGGGTTATCAGAAGTTAGTTCTTGTGTAAGTGTGGGTCTGTTGGAGTTGGAGCCCTAGAACCTACATTTTTGTACAATATTGTAAATTGTTTTTATTTTCATTGAATTTTAATAAACTCTTTATAGATTCATGATTTTTCTTATATATAACATTGTATTTTATAATGTTCTAAGAGTAGCTATCACACTAAAAGGTGATAATAGTTCCCCGCTATGATGAGAACCAAGAAGTGATAAAGAAATATTTATAAATATATGTTTTATAGATGGAGAAATTCATTTTAGGGAGAGAAATTATATAGGATATTAGGGGTGTAGACTCATAGGGATTTGAGGAACCTTCTCATGGTTTACACAGTAGAAAATATCTTGTCTGGGATATTATGAGAATGATACCTTCCAAAAATAAATCCACAAGTATATGTGTGTTTGGGTGTTCCTATTTTTCGAAATGTGTATTGATCCTTATAATTTAATGTCATTATTAATGAGTATTATAATTCATCTACATTGACTCATAAATGAAAATTGTTATTTACCATGTCCATGTAGAGGTATGATATATTGGGTACATCATGAGTAATATATCCTTAATGAATAATTTGGGAAAGTATTTTTCCCATATATTCTTTAACCAAATTTGATATCTTGAGCCCTATGATAGAAATGATATAGACTGATTAAATCCATAGTCACATTGTACTATATGGAAGATTGATTTCAGTAAATTAAAATAAAGAGAAAATAAGCACATTGGTTGATAGCACTAGCATGTAGCCGACATGATTAAAGATATCATGATAAATGGATTATATTACTTAAAAAGAATTATCTTAATGTATTATATCATTTTTAAATTAACTTATTTTTCTATCGGTGCCTTGTCCTGTATCTAAATTCTATCCATGTACTTTAGGATTCTTCCCCAAATGACACTAAGAAAAAGGCTAAGAGGGTCACACAATAGGTGTATCAATAATCTTAGTTAAATAATATACAATTATTTATTATTTAACAAGTTGAATAAATATTATTCATGTACATGGTTTAATAATTATTCATTTTTTTTAATTTCATATATTATTTTTCTAGTTATTGGGGAGAATATTATGTGAGTAGAATATTTAATAAATATTTGTTTACTATTTAGTTCATATAATATTTATTTATTAATTATAAAATAATGTTGTGGAACTTATTTATTATATAAATATTTATAATTCAAGGAGTGATAAATATTGTGGAGGATTGGAAGACCTAGTTTAATATTCTGGTGATATATAATATTCATTGAATATTATTTGAATAAATAATATTTAATTTAATTCATGATATTAACACATTTCAAGAAATAAAGACATTATTATTATTAATATAGATATGAGTATTTATAGGTACTATAGAAGTAATAATTGAGCATTTGAAATTCTTATTTTTATCTCTAAAAGTATATGAACCTTTTTATATTATTTTCTTAAGCGAGTTATTTCATTTGTTGTGCACAGCCATATCTAGAGAGAATCCTCTCATAGCCCCATAGATCACTTTCTACAATAATGTTCTCATGATTAGAGGGAAATCCTCCTCCACCACCAATATCATGTATAAATAGATCAATGAGAACCATTCCTAAAATCAGTTCTTGGAGAAATCCAAGAACAATGACGCAAGTGTTGGTAACTTCCATGCTAACACCCGGAGATTCCTACAGTGATGTTCAAATGTTCGTGGTACACCTGTGGATCACTTCTAGAGAGAATATTTTATTAATTCTTATAATTAAAATCTTGTGAAATTTAGATACATTGTTAGTTCTATCAGTGATGAAATAATTTCTCAGAACATAATTTATTAATTGCTTGAATTAATTATAAATTATAAGTGATGATCCTATAGTTTGTTTCCGGCATTTATCTATTGTTTATGTTCTTTAATTAATATTTTTATCATGATATTAATCATCATGTAAATAATATAATAAAAATAGATCATGAAAATAATCATTGTTGGGATTCCCAATATTATTCTTCCATTATTCCCAAAACCTACACATAATCATCAAGCCATTGTCATTTTGGACTTATGAGATGAATCTCATCAAAACAACTAATGTGATATTAAATAATGATGTTTTTTACTATAAAATTATACTAAATAAAAAAGGTATAATAAAATAAAATGTATATGAAATTTTTAACTAATTAACATAAGTTAATTATTCATGAAAATAAAGAATATACGTGACGATTCTGATTGAAGGTAATGGGAAATATTATAAAAAACCCCTTCTAAATCATCCCCTATAAATATTTTTCTCCCATTTATTTGTTCTTTTAATTTTTCAATAAAATCATTACTCCTCACTAGATGATAATAGAAATTGTTTCAATATTTTAAATTCTTTACAATGTTTTTGAAATGAGTATTTTTAAGGTTTTGTGTAAGGAACATTGTACTTTAAAAATATCATTTTAAAGCTTATAAATATTTATTTTCTATGTAATTATATTCCATTTCCATATTCATAAAATTAATTTAATAATGTCTTTGTATATACATTAAAAATTTATAAAGGACCTATTACCCTACATTTTAATTTATTTCAATGGTTTTCAGAAGGGATTTTTTTATGTATTTTTATATGGAAGGTTTTTTATTTTTTTACAAAAGACAAAAGGAATATTTTATTTTAACATATACTATGTAAATAGAGTTTCTCACTACCACAACCATTACTATAATATATGGCAAGATTATATAACCCATTTTCGTTACATGGTTAATTACTTTGTTTATTCCTTAAAATTGATTTCTTTTTTATGGAACATATTTTCAAGAATATCTTATAATGGTTTCACTAATACATATATATATATTGAATTGTGTATATATTTTTCCTCATGGGACGTTATGTAAAGGCTTAAGGAGTAAGTATAATCTACTATGGGACTTTGCACACCATGTGATTTTGTTTTGGTAGTTATCCTTGACTAATATTTATGTCTCATTTTGTCTCGATTCCACATTTAATATGTTTCCATGATTTTATAATACCATGTACTTTATGTTATTCTCCCATGAAATAAATCATCTGATTATGTTTATAGGAAAATATATGCTACTTTATCATGTTGAAATGCCAAAAAATTGAATTTTTCTCATAAGTTATTAATGATTTAAAATTCCATTTTTGAGTTTTATTTTAATTTTATAATTTCTTATGAAATATTTTATGAAAATATTATGGAAGAAAAGTTGATTTATTTTTTCCTAAATTTTTTATTTTGAACAAAAATTTTAATTTTAAAAATAGAAAACATGTATAAGTATTCAAAAACTAATAGATGTATTTATTTCTTTATATATATTCATTACATAGAGTTTCGTCTTGTCCCACTTTTTAAATAGTTTTTTATAGGGTTTAAGGGTGGGTAAAAACAATGAAATGTAATAGTTGAATTTCATGAAGATTATTCATCATAATAAAACATGTTTGATTTTAAATGTTGTATATTTTGGGTGAAATTTATACAAATTAGAAGTGTCAAATTTTTATGTTTTGAGTTTTTCATGTAAGGGTTTTCCCTAATTATATAAAAATATACACCAAACAGATCATTGGGAAGGGAATAAAGATAATTTTAGTCTAAGGACACTATATCATGTTATGTTTAATGATGTATCCTTATATTTTCTATTAGAAAAGGGGTTATATTACTTGAATATTATGATTCTTTCTTGAGAGGTTACAAAATAACATTGGATACCATCATAGGTTTATAATTTCAAGATAGATCAAAATAATAATGTCTTAAACACACCTTTTTTAGGATTTATGTGATGTAAGTATAAGATGATTAATATTATTTTGGGGAATATTAACAGTAATATAGTCCATATGTTTATTATGTGTTTTATTGAAATTTTTATTTGAGGAACACACATTTTTATTTTGTGAACATAATTTTAACTGTGTTGATTAAATTTAGGGGTTATATGATTTTTGATATTGAGGTAAAAAGGTGTTACTAAAATTTGGGAACATATGTATTATTTTATAGATATCCATGTGATTAAAAAGTGATTCAGTGATTAAGTAATGGATATTATTATAGAAGAAGATCTCTATATTGTATGGAGAACATTATTTTATTAATTTACACACAATATTATGGGATTTTATTTTCTGAATAAAGGGTAAATTATATATTGGATTAATATATGATTTTAATGTACCTTTTTGGGGATAAATGTTATTTATGATTGAAATTAAAATATTTTATAGATTATATGATTATAAAATTCACAATTTTTGACATATGACTTTATGAGTAACTAATTCTATTTTGAGAGAAATATTAAATAAACCATGGTAGAATATTAGATAAATTTCCAATAAGTTTTTTGTTTTGAACATATTTTAAAGTTATGACTTTTGAGTTCAGTTATTTATCAAATGATATATATTGAACTTTGGGTTTCATTGTTAAAGATTTAGAGATACATTTTGGATTTCATCAGGTGATGGTTTACCCATTTTTGAAATTGGCTTGTGCTAACCACTTTGATTTTGGATAATGAATAAGTAAATAGGAATAAATTTTTATCCATTTTGGGAATATTTTATCTATTAGTATATTATTTTAGTTATTTGGAAAAAAAATTCAACTAGAATAATCATCATTTGGAGAGAAATATGGGACTATGGTGATGATTGATTAAAGGATAAAATTAAACTTGTCAACTAAGTATATTTTCTTATTTTAGTCATCTATATAGTTAATTAATTCGTTAAAATAAAGTAAATTTATCTTGAAATTAAAATCATTCCCTATAAACATTATTTTTATGAATCAATTTTCTTTTTCACACCTCACAATTTTATGGTTTTGTAGTCTTTATATTTATAATGATCATTAGATTTCTTATCATCGAGGATATTTATCACTCTCTATGATTATTTAGAAATTAATATTTTTCTTAATGTCCATATATTCAATTCCCACTAATTTTATACTATTTTGAAACATAGTTATGTGATAAATTTCATATTCCATTTTCCCTCTTTTCAAGAGAATGTTCTATTAACCCTTTTTACAATACGGGATTTCAAAAAAAATTAGATTTCAAACACTTATTTATTTATCATGACTTGAAATTGTAAGAATTAAATTTATTAAAGTTAGAATAATGTTAAAACTCCATACTCAAAAAAACTATGCTCGATAGTATATAAGACATGCAACACCAAGATTAAATGAATCCTGAAATATTATTGTTTAAACTTGACTGTTATAACCAAGATGATAAACTCTTCAGTAAAAATAGGATTAAAAATATTTTAAAATATAAATTATGGTACTATTAAATATAAATTTATTTATAAATTATTAATAAATTGCCACCCGATTTATTGTAAAGTTAGGTTATTCTTAAAATATTCATTTCCATAAGAAATGAATTTTCTTGCTTTTTGTGAGAAAATATTATAATTATTTTGTTATTATTTAAGAATGTAAAATTGACTAAAATTATATAATTTTTAAAACAATTATATTAACAAATTTTGGTGGTGAAATTTTGGGATTTTTCTGAAAATATTTATGTTTTATAGAATAATGAAAAATACCAATTTTTTGTAAAGAAAACATTTACTTTCAATAAATTATTTAATTTCAAATACCCACTATAATTTTAATTTTATATCAATTTTACATAAGTATTATTTATATATATTCCATCAAATTAACTACATTTTAGTCATCATTATACTGGATTTTGGTATAAGATCAATTTTCAACATAAATTGTTTTCTTCTAAAAAGCGGTTTTCATCATATCTCCCGGGTTTAATTTTAAATTAAATTATTGAACTAATATGGATTTAATATTTAAAAATTGATTCAATATTTGGAATCATAAGTTAAATTTTTTTAAATGTGTTTCATTTATTTCTAATTATCATGAATAGTAACAATAGTAAATAATTTTAACTCTGGAAAGGGTAAATTAGGTAATTAAGGTTTAAAATAATATGATAGGGACTATAAATTGACCCTAACAGTTTCCTTATCATATTAGATAAAACAATTTCAGAAATTTCCATCCAATTATGGTATATAAGTTCACTCGGATCCATATTTATTTTATTTTGACGAATATACTATTTAAGTAAAAGGCAATGAAAAAATTATCACCTTCTTGGTTTTAATAACTACAATGTTTTGTTATATAGATGAAAATAAATAATGTTCAATTATAAATAGTAATGTGAAATATGGATGATTTATTTTCATCATGGAAATTTATTTATAATTTTTAGTAATGAAATAATCACCGTAAAAGCTTATGCAACGCTGACACAACATTCATTAAATTAATAGAAAAATATTAAAAATGATTTTAAAAATATTAAAAGTAATATAATTATTAATAATTATTTCTTTAAATGAATTTTTAATACTAATAAAACATTTTTTTTGTTTTTCAAAATGATTAGATTCTTATTCCATTGCTATAATGTCATTTTCAATGTCAAATTAAATGAATAACTCCAGAAATGACATTAATGGTATTGAATAATTAATAACATTTTATAAATTGATTTAAAATTTCTAAAAATATTATCCCAAGAAATTTATTGGTTCATGTTTGAAAACATCAAATATTTTTCATTTATTGTAAAATTATCCTTTTATAGTAACTATCATGACCCCAAAAGAGTAAATACTTTGTTTGCACGGTAATTTTCAAAAAATGTTGAAATGGGTTAAAACCAAAATATATGGGTAAAAAAATAAACTAAACATGAAAACATTTTATTTTATGATATTATTTCGACCCATTATCATTATATATTAAAATTATATCAATTTAGTTGCAGTTTTTTTCAAGAAAATTTATTTATATTAATTTTATATTTTATAAAATTCCAAAAGTCCCACTACGCTCACTTATAAAGGGGGGCCTCCTATCCGATTTTGGTCACATATAAAAAGGATTTTTCAAAACCAAATAATATCCAAAAACCTACTTTAGTTCTCTTTCAAAATCCTAGAGTCATTGTTTTGATTTTTAACCCCTCCTAGGAATATTTTTTAGTGTAACCCAAAAGGTTTTGTTTAAAGAAGAGGTATCGTTTTTATTTATGTGTTTTTGTTTTATTTATTCATAGACATACTTTAAAAATTATTAAACCATGATGAAAAAATAACATAATTATCTCCCATATATTGATATTTTTTTATCTTAATGTAATAACCTACATCCATTTCATCTTTAATCAAATCGGAAATGAAACCATCATTTGTGTGTATGGTGGACTACCGCCTTGCGAAATGATGTACATCATTTTACATTATCACCTATCACTATAGTATATTACAATGGAGGGAATTTATATATTATATTAGATAAATATTTAACATTTTTTAAAACTAATATATCATATTTTTTATTACCATTCCATTTATTTAATGATGATAATGTCGTTCATGTGTATATATGGATTACCACCTCTATGAAGCGATGATGATTCATTTTTCATTAACTCATCTCAAGGATGGTATATATAAGATTATTTAAAGATATAATATGATATATATGATATAAATATCATTTTAAAAAGATATAATAAAACTTATCTTTTTTCTTTTCATGATTGTTGAAAAATAGAATTGTTACCAATGCATATATATGACATACTGTCTTCTTGATTGTAACGTATATTATTTTTCATAATCATATTTCATGATTGGTTTTAAAAGTATAATTTATTTATATAATTGATAATTAATTATTATTATAATTATATAGATGATGATCTAATTACCTCATTTAATGTAGTTTACCCACCATAGTCATTTTTAACTTACAATCCAAATATCATTAAAATATATGATGTGAACTTAAATGATTAATTAATATAATATAAAATAATTATAAATAATATTGAAGAAAAAAATTGAAAAAGGTTCTTAAGAACACAACTAATTAAAATAATTTTACTACTCATAAATATAAACAACATATGTGATTGGTTGGACATGATCTAAGAGATTTTTTTTAAATGATCGTCTTTTAAAGTTTCACCTCCAATACTTTTTATTCATTGTTAAGTTTCTTATAAATTATTATAGAAAATTCATCGCCTTAATTTTATTCTAATGTTAAATTTTTTACATTTTTTACATTTTTTATATTGTTTTTTTTAAAATATTTTTAATATTTTATATAAGGGACACATTACTTTAAAAACCTCATTTTAAAGGTTTTAATGATTTATTTTATAAATCTCTCTCTACCATGTCCAAATTCATGAATCAAATTTTTTAACATATTTATATGGAAATAAATGAATTATAAAGGAAATTTTCTGCCACTTTTTACTTTATTTAAAATGTTTTTAAAAGGAATATTTTTATATATTTTATATGAAATATTTTATATTTCCTTATAAAAGAAAAAAAGAATGTTTTCATTCAATATATATGTTGTTAATACTTTCACCATATCCTAACATTATTTGATATTTGTATTTATTTATAATATTCCTTGATTCTTCAAAGTTAAACCATATTTCACTTTTCTCAAATTATTGTAAAAATGATATAAAATAGAAAAAATATTTGAATCTCTAGAAATGTTATTCTTATGAGTGTAAGTGATCTCTATGAACCCCCCTTTTCTCTAGGTTATGACCATTCATTCTATAAATCACATTAAATGTCTCTTTAATTTTTGGTAATTCATCAAAATTATATATATATTTCTCACATATATACTGAGTTAATTCAGCATTCCTTTTATGGGGGAATACATGCCTTATGTTTATTTCTCAAAATCCGTCTTTAAGATTTTTTATTATGATATAAGGCATCATTATGCAGCCCATTTTCACATAAGACACTATATATGAGATTAGAGAGTAATCCAAATCAAATATGGGACCCTATCTACTAGGTGATGTTTTCTTGGAAGTTATACTTCACTTATATTTTTGTATTTTTTTGTTTTTATACAAAAATTAAAATGTTTACATGGTATTATGATACAATTTTCTTTAGGTTATTCTTGCATTTTTTACTCATGAGATTATGTTTAAAAGAAATAATATGACACTTCATAAGGGTGAAATATTAAAAAAAATTGAAACACTTTTCATAAGTTATTTATGATCACAAAGGAACCTTTATGAGTTTTATTTTTATTTAAATATTTCGTGTTCAATGTTTTATGAAATTATTTTGGTAGGAGATATTATTTCATGGGTGATAATATCTTTATTTTGAGCCCAAATCATAATTTTTTTAGACAAATCTTAGAAAAGTATTCTTGAACTAACACGTTAATTTACTAAATTTTATGTATTCCTTATTGAGATTTTGTAATAATTACACTTTTTAGAAAATCATAGTATTTAAGGATGGATACGAAAAAATTAAAAGTCATGTTGAATGTAATAATTATTTTTCATGATAAAAAAACCTTTTAAATTTCGAAAGTTTTATATTTTTTGGAAAATGTTTACTGAGAATAAGTGTCTAATTTTTAATTTATGTGTTCATTTTGTAATATTTATAGGTAATTACCTAAAACTAAAAATGAAAAAAAAAATTTGGAATGTAAGAAAGATAATTCTATTCTGATGACCATTGATTAAGTAATTTTTAATGTTGGGCCTTTATAAACATTAGTCTCTTTTGGTGAGATTAAATGATTTTTCTTGGCTATGTTTGGGGACTGTTTTTATAGAGGTTGGATACATGGACTACCTATGATTATATTGATAAAAATTCAGATCTAAGAGAAGATTTAGTGGTGAGGTGGCGGTAGTACCACTAGGAACATTAGATCATGAATACATCATAAAGATCCATGAGGTAGTAGAATGTTTTTTTAAACGAGTTTATCTTGACATGAGGTGACCAGTATTTTATGAGAAAATTATGGGTATAGAACATTGGGGTTTTTGAATTGGTTTTTTAATATTCTATTATTCATGGTGACACATAATGGTATTAGAGTGTGGTTGTATATATGATCAGTTTTTACCAAGATGAAGGTGTCATGTTTCAAGGATGTTTTGAGTGTCGCTCGGGATGAGTGGTGTTTTTTTAATTAAGGGGGACTTATTGGAGTGAATGGTCAATGAGTTGTATAAGTAAATTATTTTGGTGGTGGTCAAAGCATCATTAATCTAAGGGTAATGTCTTTATATTGGATTACAAGTTGGTAAATGTCATGGGTTCCATTCTTGGAACTCAGAAATGGTCAGTAGTTGTTGTTACATTTTGTAACTCATTTGAGATTGAGACATCCAAGTATAACCAGTAAATTAATTAATTAATGGAGTGTGAGAGATACTGGTTGGGAGTTACTCAATGGGATGTACTATACTGAAAATCCTTTTATGGGCAGTAATGTGTTAGTCGTAGGTATATGACCCTTATACAAAAAGGCTTGTATACATATAGAACAGACATTGAAGTGGTAATGGTGGCCCCAAAAGGGTAGTGTTCATAAATTGAGAAAAATATTTTTATTCCACTAAGAATTCTATGATGTAATTTGGATATGGTGGTGGATCAAAATCAATCATTTTGTTTAGGCATGGGGTGGGGTGATGTTAACTAGGTGGTTCTTAGCTTAGAGGCGTGTCAGTGTGTATGGTAGGGAAAACTGATGAACTTGGAAAATTATAAATATAACTAGTAGATTCATTAGGATTCGCATGTGGACTGTATTTAGAATCTTATAGTGATCATTAGAAGTCGTTCTCTTAAGGAAAAGAGCCTTTGAGCGGCGGATTCCTCACCAAGTTCGCATCTAGTGTTTTTCTCGACAGGGATCTTCTTATCCCCCCCTCCGGCGATGCTCGGAGGTTCAGCGTCGGTTTCTTCTGGATTCTGTTTTGGAGACGGTGTGGCTTGGGTCTCCAGCGCGACCTGTCGGTGGATCCGGGGTTTCGTCGGGGTGGAGGCGGTGCGACTTCGGCGTCTTCAGCGGATCATTCTTCGGCATTTCAGTTTCGTTCGAGTTGTCTCCGGAGGTCTCGTCAGTGTGGATCTAATTGTCTCTAGCGGTCTTGATGGTGTGGATCCGGCTCGGGTTGTCTCTGGCGGTCTCGACAGCGTTGTTCCGGTTCCCCGGTAGTATCGACGGCGTGGATCTGGTTTGGCTTGGCAGTTTCAGCATGGCTCAATGACCTCAGCATGCGTCCGGTGTAGCGGGTGGTCTCGAGATTTCTCTACTTGGAGACAACACGGATCTACGACTACTTCATCATGGAATCCAAGGGTGGCATGCCGACGGCATCCGAGTGGTCCGGAGGGGGGAGGTTCTTTTTTCCTTCGGTGTCTTCGCAACTCTTGCAGGTTGGGTTTTGATGTCCTGCGCTCGTGATGAATTTGGTTGTATTTCCGGTGTATTTTGCAGCCTCACTTCGTTGGTTTCGGTGGAGGTGCAGATGTCTGTGAAATTGAATAGTTTTGGGAAGGATTTTTTTGGTGTTTTAGGTGGATTCTGTCTTGTTTTTTTGTCTTGATCTTGGAGGAGGGAAGTTAGTGCAGTCGAACTTGTTCACTTGGATTAGGCCCAGAGGAGGATTCAGAACTGGCGGGTTACCTTTGCAGTGTTTTTTGGATCTGGTTGTTGAGAGGGTATGGCATCAGCCATCTGATTGGGCATGCGCTTTGACACAGGACACTTTGTTACTGATTAGTCTGGAAACGTTTGATTGCTTCAACAAATTTTATGTTGGGGAGGGGCTGTTCTGGTTTTCAGTTTGGTTTTCACTCTTTTTTTCCATCAGGTGTGATTATCCTATGTCTTTGAAGTCCTTGGGATTCCCCCTTCCTCCCTCAAAAGGGGGTCTTATCAATAATAAAATATTTAAAGGCTTTCGGGCCGTTGGATGGATCATTGGAAGCCTCAAAACATAAATTCATTGTATTTGGGATGTTTTGTAACATGTCGATAGGTAGAGTTGGGAGTTTCGAGATAAGTTATTCAAGGAAAGTTAGACATCCATTCGTTTGTAGAAATTATATTTAGTGTTTTAAAAACCAAATATAACATGTAATTTTTCAAGATAATGGACACATGTTTTAAATTAAACTTTAATTCTGAAGAAAAAATAGTTTTTTACTTAACCCGTACGTGGATAATGGTAATTCATCAATCCTAGTTTTTTTCTTGATGATGATTTTCACCAATGTTTAATATAATTATCATGTATATTTGGGTCTAGAGATTTTGAAACCATGTGGATCACATTCTTAGAGTGTCTTTTTTGTATTTTTAATGGGATATTATGATTGTAGAGGCTCCAGGCATTAGTTGTTAATGGTGGTAAGAGAAATATTATGGTGGGGATCACCATTAGCCATTCTATTTCTTGGATGAAGCCAACATTGGCGTTTGGGTTTGATGGGTTTGGGTTAATTACTCCTTCTTTTTTTATGATAGGATTCATATCGGGTTTTGAGAGTATGAGAACCTTTAATTTAAATATGTATTTTGGGTATGTTTCATGAATTTTTTTAAGAGGTGGTGTCTTAGTCAAAGACCCGGGCACAATTTATTGCTCAAAAAAGAAAGGGAGTTACAAAAGTCTGAAAGACGGAATCTTATTACAATCCTTATCATAAAAAGGAAGCGAATCATCAATAAAATCATCCAACTAGGTAATATCCTGATTGATCCCCTTGTTGGCAAGACTATAAGCAACCATGTTCGCTTCCTAGAACACATGTGTGGCAATGTAGTTGAGATCCATGAGAGAAGAAAGACATTTTATACATCGAGAGGTAAGCTACCAGGAAAGGTGCACCACCCCCTTCCAGATAGCTTGAACAACAGTGGTTGAATCACATTCAATCCACAGCTTGTTCCAACCCTTTTGTTTGGACAAGTCCACCACATGAATCACTCCCAACAATTCCGCTTCCAAAGCCGAGGCCGTACCACATACACCAAAGAAGCAGCCAAGGTATTTTCCAAGAAAGTCTCTAAAGATGGCAGCACAACCTGCCAGACCCAGGTTTCCTCTAGGGGTGCCATCAACATTCACCTTGATCCATCCTGGAAGCGGAGATTTCCAGAAGACCTCAAAGGTGCGCTGAGGTTGCCTATAAGATCTCGCAATCCAAAGATGGAGAAGGATCTCAAAATCACCAACAGAGTTGTCACAATGAGCTTTCTGAAGAGGGGCAGCATCATTGATGGAAATGAGAATATGCGTTTTACCTGCATTAAGATTTAATGATCAATTATTATGAATAAAATTATTTCTATCATACTAGATCACATGCAGGATTTCTTCCACCGCAGTCAGAAAAAGATTCTTGATTTTCTTAGAAGAATCCAAATTAACACAGTGCTATAATTGAGAGCTGATAGTAGCAGGATGTGACCATCTACAACCAAAAATTTCAAGAGTTTAATTCCCAAGAGCTTCACTGTAGCACAAGACAAGAACAAATGATTATAATCCTCATTGTGTTGATTGCACAGAAGACATCTAAAAAAAAGTGGAATCGCAAAGGATTGAAGGCACACATTTGTGGGGACCCTATTATGGGAAACACTCCAAATAAGAGTAAGTATAGAGGGATTTATCCAAGGTTTGTTAAAATCCTTCAACCAAACAAAGTTAGAAACACAATTGCTGAAATTGTTTTTGTAGAAACTTTTGGAATCAAGGACTCCATTAAAAGCATGTTCCCAAATAAGGAAATCATCAATGTTGGAGAAAGGATAATTTTCAATGATGTCACTAATGTGATTTGGAAGGGTGATGTCATGGGTGTTAACAACATCCCTAATAGTGGAGTTGGTGTTTACCGGAGAAGTGGTGGACGTCCGCATTGTGATTAAGGGGACACCAGTCCAGTTTTTCAGCCCGAAATTCATTGAGGAATTAGCGTTAACCATCCATCTAGAGTTGTTCATGATATTAAGGAAATAATTTATAATGGATGGCCAGATGGAAGAAGTGATGTAACCCATGTTTCTATTCTGAATCTTGGTAACAAATCTTTTCTTGAGAAAGGCCGAGGAATCAGAGTTATTATGAATCAGATTCCAAGTCATCTTAGCATGAAGAGATTCATTAAAAATCTTAAGATTCATAATTCCAATGCCACCCTTGTCCAAAGGTTTACAACAAGTGACCCAAGGTATGTTAACAAGTTTTATTTCAATTGTACTACCTGTCCAAATAATATTTTTAAGGCAAACGTTGATTTTATTGAGAAGACAGGTAGGCCAATTGTAAACCATCATCGAGAAAAACTTCTTTGAAACAATTGTACATTTTACAAGAAAAACTCTATCAACCATAGAAAGAGATTTAGCCTTCCAAGATGAAATTTGATTGGTAATTTGATCAAAAATGCTATGGAAATAGCTGGATTTTGGTCTTCCCTAAAAGATAGGTACACCCAGGTATGTGAAAGGGAAAGAGCCTTCATTGATTCCTAAGTAATTAATAATTTGGCTTTTTCTGTTGGGGGAAAAGTTCTTCCCAAAGAAAACAAAGGATTTGTTCCAACTTATCACTTGGACCAAAATATCTTCATATTGAGCCAGGGCACTTTTGAGGTTTTGGATGTTCCTTTTATCACCTTTTAAGAAAAAAATAATATCATCAGCATATAAAAGATGGGTAGAAACATTTAAGTTTCTATAATCTTGAATGGGATTAATCTTGTTTTGATTCACAAGTCTCTTGAAAATTCTACTTAAATAATACTCAGAAATATAAAAAAGAATGGGAGAAAGAGTATCACCTTGGTTAACCCCCTTGGTGTATTTAAAGAAGCCTTTAGGGGTCCCATTGACCTGCATAGAGATGGAATCTGAATTAAATAATGTGTGAATAATCGCTGTAAAATAATCATTAAAACCAACGTTTTTGAGAACCTATAAAATGAAACTCCAATCCATGGTGTCAAAAGCTTTCCTGCTGTCTAGTTTAATGGCCACACTGACTCCTCTAGTGATTTTATTAAGCATATTAGTACATTCTAAAGCAAGGCAGATACAATCTTGAATAGTTCTTCCTTTGATAAATCCAAATTGATTCCAAGAAACAATTTTATTAGAGATGGAGGTGAGTCTGTTATCAAGGATTTTGGTGATAATTTAATAGAGGGTATTGATGAGAGAAATAAGCTAGAAAAGGTGAATCTCAGTGGAAATGTCCACTTTAGGAATAAGAGTAATAAATTGAGCATTTATCCCATGTGGGAGAACACCATTGGAGAAAAAAGATTTAACCATTTTACAGACATCCACATGAATGATTTACCAGTAATGTTGGAAGAAACCATTTCTGAACCCATTAGGTCTTGGGGCACTATCAGGGTTGAGACTGAAGATAGTTTCCTTGATTTCATGATCCGTAGGTATGCTTAAGAGATAATCATTTTCCTCAGTAGTGACCATATTAAGAATGATATCAGGAAGAAGATCCTTACTAACCTTCGGACCATTGAACAAATTATGGATGTAATCAACAACATGATTATAAATTACATCCTCAGTGTCGAGAAGAATGTCGTTAACTCTAAGAAAGGAAAAGGGCCTACATAGTTTCTTGATTCTTTGGAGAGAATTGTAGAATTTAGTATTTCTATCACCATTGAAAGATATTTGGTTTTAAAATTTTGGTTTCGCATATTATCATTGATATTTAGAAGAGAGTTAAGCTTCAATAAAATAATAATTTCATCTTGGGGATCAAGAGAAAAATCAGAGCAGGTATTGGAGCTTTGAATCTGAATGTGGTCATTCTTCAAAGAGGAGATTTCTGGGTCAAGATGTTTTTTTAGAAAGTCACCAATCCTTGAGATGTTGTTTCAGAAGTTTTAATTTAGCAATGCAAGAAAAATAATCATTTTGTTGTCGCATGTCATCCCAGAAATCTTTTATCATGTTGGAACAGTCTGGGTCTGCAGCCCGAGCATTGTTAAATTTTAAAGTGAGAGGAGATTTTAAGCTCTTGGAGAAGAGGCTGATGAGAATGGGGTGATAGTTAGAGTAGATCTTGGGTAAGGTAATACTAGATATGGAATCCCATTTATCTAGGGCTGCAGAATTAGTGAAATCTCTATTATGTTTTCTAGACACTGCCCTACTGAGGCACTTTCTATACCATGTATACTTAGCACCAGTGAGGTTGATTTCAATAAGGTCACAATCCTCAATATAAGCTTAAAATTATCTAGTTTAGATAGGATAATGTGATGTTCCAATATTTTCACTTGGAAGAAGAATGGTGTTAAAATCTCCAATCACAAGCCAGGGATCCTGAACAAATCTAGAGACGAATATAAGGTCATTCCAAAGGGATCTTCGCTCTTGATATCTGTTATTTTCATATATCATGGTGAAAAAAGTATGAACACCAGTAGAGGAAAATTCACAAGTAAACATTTCATCAAAAGTTTTGATAACATTAACAAACTACAAGGATGAATGATAAAAAATCAAATGAGTTTCAGTAGAACTTATATCCTTGTAAGCACCAAGGAAATTATAACCAAAAGAGCACAAGTGTAAATATTTCAAATAGAAATTAATTTTAGGCTTATCAATAGCAAATAATTTTTGTTTGTGAGTCAAAATAAATCTTATAATCACAATAAAATTATCAGAGTTAGTGTTAGGTCCACTAGGCTGAATACCCTGAGAGGGGGGGGGGTGAATCAGGGTATGACTAATTAAAAATTAAAGCCCGTTCTGATCTTGTTTCGCTGTTAAGCAAAACACTCTTCTCTCTCTTTCCTGCTACACAATATAAACAGAAAGTAAAGCAAGCACAGGACACAACAATTTTACTTGGTTCACCGCTAAGGGCTACGTCCAAGGAGCATACGCCGACAGGTTGCCGGTCGTACCAAGTCCACTAAACTTCACTAGCTGTGGATTACAATGTTCGGGCTAGATCACTTCTATGCCCAGGCTCACTGCCTATACAAGGTTTAGGGTCAGCTCACTGCTTTCCCAAGGGTCACTCCCTGTTTCTCTCTCTCTGGCTCACTGCCGGTGGAGAGGATCACCTTCTTCCTCTTCCTAAGCTCACTGCTCTTGGAAGGGATTCACTCACAGTTTATAGACCTGTAGGTCTCTTCATTTCCATGAAGGAATGCATCTTTCTCTGTATGTAGATGCTCTTTTGAAGTTCAACTTTCACCCGTAGATGAATCTCACTTTGCACCGGATGTACCGGGCAACCTCAATTTTTACGCGCAACCCTTACGGTGTCTTGCGCGCAATTTCTATGCTTTGCGCGAAATTCCTTTTTCGCGCAACCTCCAAATTTTACGCGCAGCCTGGAAACTGCCTTGCGCGCAATTCACTGCCTTTGCGCGAAATCCACTTTTCGCGCAACCTTCCTTTTACGCGCCAACTCAAACTTTCTGCGCAGCCTTTGCTTTTCGCGCAATCTGACTTTACGCGCAAACTTTAAGTTTACGCGCAACACCCTTTCAAACTTCAATTTCGCGCACCAGAGCTCGGGTATTTTCTATGTCTTGAACTCTGCTGAATGGAGGAGGGTCACTTCATATTTATAGGCAACATCGACCCCGCGCGAAAAACCCTCCTTGAGCGCGTAATCCGCTTTGATCTTCCACGCACAAACATTTTCCGCGCACTGCTCCATAATTTCGCGCACCTCATGCCTTTGCCATTTTACGAGCTTCAGACCTCGTAACACCTCTTGCGCGAAATACTTCATCCGCTATTTCGCGCGCCACTTCAATTTTCCGCGCACGCCTCCAAAATTGCGCGCGCCTCATGCCTTTACCGTTTTTCAAGCTTTCGGCCTTGAAACATCTTTTGCGCGAAATACAATTTCGCGCAACCCGCTGTTTTGCGCGCCACACTTCAAGATTTCGCGCAACCCTCTATTTTTGCGCGCCACGCTTGATTTTTCCGCACACCTCCTTCATTTCTCTCTCCTCAACCTTTGCCAACAACATATCACTCCATTTTCCATTGGCGATTTTCAGGCCCAAAAAATTGGCAAACACTGGAAAACGGCGCCACCTTGTACTGCTCTTTTGTACCGCCTCCAGATCGTCCTTTCCTTTGTCAAAGTTCTTTGTCAACATGGAATGTCAACAACTTCTCGGGAACTCGACAATTCTCCATGGAAACCTGCTTTGTCAACAAACACAATCAACCCAAAAATGCTGCAATGTTACCTTGAGGGATTTTTGCCCAACAATCTCCCCCTTTGGGTTTGTTGACAACTCTTCACAACTCTGCTCAGAAATATTTTCTGCACTTTGATACCACACTGAGTCTTCTTCCAGCTGCTACCACCATTCGCCTCTTGCGATTATGATAGTGTTCAAGGATTCACTTAACATGTACTCTAAGCCCACATGAGCAATGCTCGGCGTGAGAAACAAGAGTAGTATGAAAAGTTCATCAATGAATCACTTCATGTCAGACCCCAATTGTCGATTCCACCCTGATACCAATTCTTAAAATAAAACCAGTTGTTGAACCACACTGATACCAATTGGTGAATTCTTAAGTTGATACCAATTGTTGATAGCTGGACACGTCTCACACCATTCCAACACCACTGATATGCTTTTATCACGATCCTCAGCTGTCGTGATTTCTGTGATTTGATCGATCACGTCTAGCATCGTCAGATTTAAAAATCTCTCCCCCTTTCTCATTGCTCCCCCTTTCTGGCTGCTCCACCTGTCAGCTTCTCCCCGTATCAATTATGTTTTATCAAATCTCCGCACTATTTTCTCCCTTGAACAAACACTTTTCTCCCCCTTTGTCAAGCACTTTTCAAGCACTTTTCTCCCCCTTTGTCAACGAACCCAAAGGTCACGCCTTTGTAGTCTGTAACATAGTAGAGAACACATATCAGCATATTAGGGAAAACACACCATACCTCGGGGAGAGGGGGGAGGGTCCCACATCCACACAATTTCAAGTGCGGGGAATCGACTGAACTCCCAGAGCCAGTCGATGCCTCTCAAAAGCTTCCTTGGGTAAGGCCTTTGTCAGAATGTCTGCAACCTGTAGTTCTGTAGGCACGTACTCCAACTTTACAATTCCCTGCTCAACCTTCTCCTTAATAAAATGATACTTAATCTCAATGTGCTTTGTCCTTGAATGATGGACGGGATTTTTGCTAAGATTTATAGCACTTGAGTTGTCACACTGGATTCCGATCGGAGACTTCACTTCAACTCCCATATCTTCAAGCTGCTGCTTCATCCACAATAACTGTGTGCATGCTTGAGTGGCCGCAATATACTCAGCTTCTGCGGTGCTCAATGAAATGCAATCTTGTTTCTTGCTTAGCCAAGAAATACACAATCCACCAAGATAGAATGCACCACCTGACGTTGATTTTCTATCATCGGCTGAACCGGCCCAGTCTGCATCAGTGTACCCCAATAACTCTGTCTGAGATTTGTCATTGTATGTCAAGCCGAAGTCCACCGTGCCCTTAATATACCGAAGTATTCTTTTTACTGCGAGCATGTGACTTTCCTTGGGATTACTTTGATATCTCGCTGCTTGGCATGTGGCGAAAACAATATCAGGCCTTGTTGCGGTTAAGTACAACAGACTTCCAATGATTTGCCTGTATTCTGTGATATTAACTGTCTTGCCATCCTCATCTTTTGATAATTTCATCCGGGTAGCCACCGGAGTCTTCATCTCCTTGGAATTTTCCATTCCAAACCTTCTCAGGACCTCCTTGGCATATTTAGATTGAGAAATGAATGTTCCATTCCTTCCTTGTGTGACCTGTAGACCAAGGAAAAACGTTAGCTCTCCAATCATTGACATTTCAAACTCATTTTTCATGAATTCAGAAAACTGTCTGCACTGAGCTTCATCTGATCCACCAAATATTATGTCATCGACATAAACCAACACCATCATCCTTTGATTACTGTCATTACTGAAATAGAGATTGTAATCAACTCCTCCACGCTGAAAACCAAGCTTCTTCAAGTACTGATCAAGCCTTGAGTACCATGCCCTTGGTGCTTGTTTCAGCCCATACAATGCCTTCTTCAGCCTGCAAACTTTGTTCTCATCCTCATGAATGAGAAAACCATCTGGCTGCTCAATATACACCTCCTCTTCCAGAACCCCATTCAAGAATGCGGATTTGACATCCATCTGGAACACTTTGAACTTCCTTTGCACTGCGATGGCTAGGAATAATCTTATTGTCTCCAGCCTTGCAACCGGTGCAAATGTCTCATCAACATCAATTCCCTCGATTTGGGAGTACCCCTTGCACACTAGTCGTGCTTTGTTCCGAATCACTGTGCCATCTTCATTCATCTTGTTGCGATAGACCCATTTGGTCCCAATGACATTCTTGTCCGCTGGCCTCGAAACAATCTCCCATGTCTGGTTCTTCTCAATCTGATCAAGCTCTTCGTTCATGGCCTGAACCCAGTTTTCATCTTCAGCTGCATCAGAAAAACATTTCGGCTCCACTTGAGACAAAAACGATGCTTGCTGTGATGATTTCATTCTTCGAGTCTGAACTGGAGCTGTTTGATCACCAATGATATTCTGCCTATCAATCTCAGCTCGACTCTTTGTCTTCCTCGCAGACACCGACTTGACACTTTCCTCTTCATCATCAGTATCTTCTTCTGAGTCAGCTTCTGCCACTTCTGCTCCCCCTGGGTTGCTTACCTCATCATCACTTTCATCCAGGAACTGTTCACTGGGTCGTTGAGCAGTCTGTTCATTTTCGACTATAGTGACATCATTACTCTCAACAATTTTTCCCAGCCTCTTGTTGAAGCACTTATATGCTTTGCTTTTCCCTGAATAGCCAAGGAATATCCCTTCATCTCCTCGTGCCTCGAACTTCCTATGATGTTCTTTGTTGAGAATGAAACACTTACTTCCAAAGATTCGAAAGTATTTCAACGTTGGCTTCTTTCCGTACCACAGTTCATACGGAGTCTTCCCTTGCTTCGGACATAACAGGGACCTGTTTGAAACATAGACCGATGTCAAAACTGCTTCCTTCCAAAATTTCTCTGGTAGGTCCTTATCAATAAGCATTGTTCTGGCCATGTTGTTAATGATCCGATTCCTCCTTTCTACCACTCCATTCTGTTGGGGAGTTCTTACTGATGAAACTTGATGCCTTATCCCATGTTTCTCGAGATAGTTTTCAACCTGATTGTTTGTAAATTCTGTACCGTTATCAGTACGAAACTTCAGAATTTTCTGCCCAAGCATCTTTTCTGATTCCCTCCTGTACTGCTTTATGCAACTGAACACCTCTGTCTTATGGGTAATGATGAATACCCAGGCCATTCTGCTGTAGTCATCAATGAAAAGAACATAGTACCTTTGCCCATCTATAGCTCGTGGTGAGATAGGTCCACATACATCAGCATGCACCAATTCGAGCACTCGAGTTGCTTTTTGTTCCTTTGGCCTGTATGTCTTCCTGATGATCTTCCCTTGTTGACAAGAATCACACGTATGAGTGCGATCACGTGATAGTTTGGGAAGGTCTCTAGCAGCATCACACTTTACCAGATCTTCCATAGATGGTTGACATAGATGACCAAGTCGCTTATGCCACAGCTGATTTTCTTCTTCTCTGGATAAAAGGCATGAATCTTCTTCCCCACCTACCAGGTAAAGATTCCCCTTTGTTCGTTTTCCCTGAAGAATGACTATTCCATCTTTTCCTTTAACAAAACCCATCTTCTTGGTAAAAAGTATAGAGTGCCCAGAGTCACATAGTTGACTGACGCTAAGCAAATTATGACTGAGACCCTCTACCACCAAGACATCAGCATGTCTCATTTCTTTGCCCCCAAACTTGGATTTTCCTGAGCCAACAATCTTCAGGCCTTCATCATTTCCAAACTTGACAACTCCTTCTTTGTCATATTTTATGCCTGTAACCAGATCCTTATTACCCGTCATGTGGGATGTGCAACCACTGTCAAGGATCCAAACACCAGAACGATCTGATGCTTTAAGGGCAATTTCAGCAACTACGGCCTTCTCAGTTTTCTTCTTCCTAGTCCATACTTTTTCTTTCATACTCGGCATGGATTGAGGCTTCTGTTCTTTCTCAGAGTATGATGGACCAGCTTCATCTTGCAAAACTGCAAATCTGTTCTGAACTTTTAACTCACTTGTCGGTTTACTGATCTGCTGCTTGCGATCATTTTGATTCTGCTTTGACACATTTTTCTGAATGGCCGGAGTGCAGTACCTAGCCATGTGTCCAAATCCTCCGCACCAAAAACAGTGTCCTTCAAAAAATGTTCTGGGAAACCGTTCTCTGTTTGGCTGCCATCTCTGTTCTTGTTCCCTTCGATATCTTTTGGCTATGGAACACACATACTGTGAATGTCCCATCTTTCCAAAACAGTAACACCTGATATAAGGTGAATTCCTTCGTGTTACTTCAGCACTACGAGTTTCCCCTTTGGATCTCTGAGTATTCCGATTCTGCTTTGTGCTCAAATCCACTTTCAATCTCGGAACAAGTGCTTGCGGTCTAACTTCAACTGCCGTAGATTTTTGTTTCTGATTAAGCCATGAATCAGCCTTAACATCTGAGTTCAATTGCTGCTTCTTTCCTGCTGAACTACTAGGCTCTTCTTTCTTCTTTTCCGTCTTCGTAACGACCTGATTTCCCAAGAATGTGTTGGGATTCAAAGGTTTTTCCTGGTCTTTTACTTTTCTCCGCAGACCGACAACTTCCTCTTCAAGCTCTTCAATACGCTTGACGTGATCTTTCACTTTTCTACTCAAGCAGTCGATCTCCCTTTTCTGCTCTTCAATCTTGAGCTTATGCTCATCAACCTTTTCTGTGCGCTCTGGCCTGGAAGACTTAAGATTTTCAATTTCTTTCTCAAGCTCAGACTTCTCTTCTTCTTGTTGTTGCATGTAGAGTTTGGCATCACGTACTATCTTATTGGCTTTCTTTGTTTTTGCTCGCCAAACATCTATCTCTTCAAGAGCTGCTTCTAATTCAGCTTCCATGTCAACTCTCCCTTCAATTTCTTCTTCTTCTTCATCAGTTTCAGTTTCTTTCTTTTCTAGAGTGCTACTAGCAACAGCCACCATCGCATTTTGACCACGATCTCTACAGTTTTCTATCTCTTCAACTTCTTCACCCTCAGACTCAGCTGAACTATCAATTTCTTGGGAAAGAAGATTCTTCTTTTTAAAGAAATTTCTCTTGAACTTCTTCTTCCCTTTCACATAGGCTGAAGATTTTTTCATGGGAATCTCAACTTCATCTTCATCGCTTTCTTCGTGAAACTTTTTGGGGCATCTTGCAGCAAGATGACCAACCTTTCCGCATCGGAAGCATGCTAGTGGAAGTTTCCCTTTAAACTTTCCTTTTCCTCTTTGCAGATTTGAAGAAAGGAACGACATCACCTCATCTGACTCTTCTTCCTCCTTAGAATCTTCAATAGTGAGCCTCTTCATGGCCTTAAATGCCACCTCTTTGGATTTCCCCTTTTCCACAGCATCGTTGTCATCATTTCTCATTTCATATGCAACAAGAGTGCTGTGTAGGTTATCCAATGTTAGCTCTTTCGGATCTTTATCTTCCAACACAGAAACTTTCGGATTGAACCGAGGTGGAAGCTTTCTCAAGATGCGCTTTACGATTTTAATGTCTTCGATAATTTCTCCAAGACCCCGCATGTCTTCTACCACAGCATTTACCCTGTCAAAGAATGCATCAACAGACTCATTCGGGTTCATTTTGAGATCTTCATACTTGTTCCACAACACTTGCAGCTTTGCCTCTCTGACTTTTGTATCCCCTTCATAAATATTCAAAAGTTTTTCCCACATGGCATGTGACGTTTTGCATGACATCACCTTTGTATAAATGGGATTAGAGAGTGCTCCCCCTAAGGCATTTATTGCTTTGGAATCAGCATCCAACTCTTTGTGCTCAGCTTCTGATAATGCACCACTAGTAATATCAGCTGTGATACCATGCATAGCTGCTGAAAACACATCCATTCCCAAAGATCGGAAATAGTGTTGCATTCGATTCTTCCATATCTGAAAATTACATCCGTCGAAGATCGGAATCCCTCTATGATTAGTGACCTCCATTGAGAGAAGACCAACTGTTAACCTTTCCCTCTGATACCACTTGTTAGGTCCACTAGGCTGAATACCCTGAGAGGGGGGGGGGGTGAATCAGGGTATGACTAATTAAAAATTAAAGCCCGTTCTGATCTTGTTTCGCTGTTAAGCAAAACACTCTTCTCTCTCTTTCCTGCTGCACAATATAAACAGAAAGTAAAGCAAGCACAGGACACAACAATTTTACTTGGTTCACCGCTAAGGGCTACGTCCAAGGAGCATACGCCGACAGGTTGCCGGTCGTACCAAGTCCACTAAACTTCACTAGCTGTGGATTACAATGTTCGGGCTAGATCACTTCTATGCCCAGGCTCACTGCCTATACAAGGTTTAGGGTCAGCTCACTGCTTTCCCAAGGGTCACTCCCTGTTTCTCTCTCTCTGGCTCACTGCCGGTGGAGAGGATCACCTTCTTCCTCTTCCTAAGCTCACTGCTCTTGGAAGGGATTCACTCACAGTTTATAGACCTGTAGGTCTCTTCATTTCCATGAAGGAATGCATCTTTCTCTGTATGTAGATGCTCTTTTGAAGTTCAACTTTCACCCGTAGATGAATCTCACTTTGCACCGGATGTACCGGGCAACCTCAATTTTTACGCGCAACCCTTACGGTGTCTTGCGCGCAATTTCTATGCTTTGCGCGAAATTCCTTTTTCGCGCAACCTCCAAATTTTACGCGCAGCCTGGAAACTGCCTTGCGCGCAATTCACTGCCTTTGCGCGAAATCCACTTTTCGCGCAACCTTCCTTTTACGCGCCAACTCAAACTTTCTGCGCAGCCTTTGCTTTTCGCGCAATCTGACTTTACGCGCAAACTTTAAGTTTACGCGCAACACCCTTTCAAACTTCAATTTCGCGCACCAGAGCTCGGGTATTTTCTATGTCTTGAACTCTGCTGAATGGAGGAGGGTCACTTCATATTTATAGGCAACATCGACCCCGCGCGAAAAACCCTCCTTGAGCGCGTAATCCGCTTTGATCTTCCACGCACAAACATTTTCCGCGCACTGCTCCATAATTTCGCGCACCTCATGCCTTTGCCATTTTACGAGCTTCAGACCTCGTAACACCTCTTGCGCGAAATACTTCATCCGCTATTTCGCGCGCCACTTCAATTTTCCGCGCACGCCTCCAAAATTGCGCGCGCCTCATGCCTTTACCGTTTTTCAAGCTTTCGGCCTTGAAACATCTTTTGCGCGAAATACAATTTCGCGCAACCCGCTGTTTTGCGCGCCACACTTCAAGATTTCGCGCAACCCTCTATTTTTGCGCGCCACGCTTGATTTTTCCGCACACCTCCTTCATTTCTCTCTCCTCAACCTTTGCCAACAACATATCACTCCATTTTCCATTGGCGATTTTCAGGCCCAAAAAATTGGCAAACACTGGAAAACGGCGCCACCTTGTACTGCTCTTTTGTACCGCCTCCAGATCGTCCTTTCCTTTGTCAAAGTTCTTTGTCAACATGGAATGTCAACAACTTCTCGAGAACTCGACAATTCTCCATGGAAACCTGCTTTGTCAACAAACACAATCAACCCAAAAATGCTGCAATGTTACCTTGAGGGATTTTTGCCCAACAGTTAGCTATACCCTAACAATTCCATAATAAACAATTCATTTGAACCTGCGTTTGGAGTTAGAACTCCCTTTTTTGGTTCATCCCGAGCCCTTTTTCCTTGGTGACCTTCTAGGTTAATTAGAGGATGTTGGCCTGGATTGTTTTCCCTAACCTTCAAGGGTGCATAGTTAACACATGGTTTGTTCTAATTGTTTTCTCCAACTATGTGGTATAATAATAAGAGGATAATGGTTTGTTAAACTATGAAAAGTTGGATGAAAAATCTATGAAAACCTATAATGAACTACAGAGTTGTCTCACATGGTTGATGTATGAGTGGTAAAAATATGTGTCTAAATATATGAGAGAGAGTGTTTAAGGGATATTTTTTACATGGTTGGTTCACATATCATCTAACAAAGAGTCCAAATCATACACCCTTTACAAAGTGGAGTAGTAAATTTTATATTATGATTTTAAAAATGTTTTAAATTAATTTTCTTCCTCATTCATCCAACATCAATTCATAAGGCCCTCATTCCCTTATCCTATAATCTATGGGGGAAATACTCTATTAGTGCTCCAAATAAAATTTTTTATCATGTTGGGAAGCTTAAGGTCTGTCTAAGAGTCCAATTTACTATATTCTTATTTTATTTCAATTTCAAGTATGGTAACACCATTTATTATAATTATCCCTATTTTTTATTGTGTTTTTATTGTTCTTATTTTTTTATTATTCTAGCTCACACTGAAGGATGATACCAAAAGGGTAGGCTCATATGAGTCTAAGGTAGGTGGTCAATTAAATGAAACCCACATTCTTACATTATTTCTGAGTTCATTCATAGAGGTGTCACATTTTCATATTTCATGATATGATTTAATTAAAATTAGTTGTCTTAGCATGATTTTCCTTACATATATGAAGCCTTTGGAATACCATAGACTTTAAAAAATGGTAATTTCAATAAGAAGGCTTAGTGGAAGAAAACATTGAAATTGATCTATGTAATTAAATTTCTAATTCATGTTCTTAGAAGTTAATAGGAAACTTGATTTTAATCGATGTTTGGGTAATAGAATATCAAAACCATCGATACCTATAAATATTTTGACCAATAAATTTGGAATTTTCCAAATATAATGAGAAGTGTGACATT
Source organism: Viscum album (assembly GCA_963277665.1). Classification (NCBI taxonomy): domain Eukaryota; kingdom Viridiplantae; phylum Streptophyta; class Magnoliopsida; order Santalales; family Viscaceae; genus Viscum; species Viscum album. Next base: position 1,829,346,967 of record OY728147.1, read on the forward strand.
GTAAAGGAAATATTTTATAATCGTATATATTTTTTTAATGGTTTAGGTACTCCAAAATTTATAAAATTGGATGTGGTTATACAAACCATAATATGGTAAAGTGAATGGTTTCCTTAAAAAATGATAAGTGTTGATCATACAAGAATTTAGATTATAAAATGGATTGGTTTATAATAATGTTAATATGGGTAATTATTGGTCAAAACATTTTCAAATTCAATATAATACTTGTGATGAACCTTTTCAGTGATGAGTAACATTCAGGTATTTAATTCATGGATTGGGTAAAATGATGAAGTAGTGAAATTAAGACCAATGATATTTAAATGAATTTAATGGTGAATTGATCAAATATTTGAAATAATACATAATGTTAAATAATTTTAGAATGAGCTCCTTGGATTCCAAATCAAATATGCTATATGTGAAAGTCAAGATGTGTTCCAGAATTCCATATGATACCCAATGGGATGGAATACAGAGAAGATATATCAAATTCCAGCTAATTGATAATGACTTTTGTAGGCCATGGGATGTTATTATACCATTTTTAATATTGGTAATGTCAATATGGTTAGTATGATTCTATTATAATTCTTGGATAAGCATCTAGATTCATCGTGATAACTAATGAGTGTGAATGGAAAGATTAGATCTCAGATTCCACATGATATTTTGGGATATTTGGAATTCCATAATAAATATGGTATTTTATATGGATATTTATGGATGGTATGATCATCATGATGTGTTCATAGACACCCTATAACTATCCGATGTAGATATGGTCAATCATGGTCACAAACCTAGAGATCTTCAATGGAATAGCCTACCTAGTGTGTTATCATGAACCAAGGGAATAAGTGGTTCTTATTTAATTTTATTTAAATTTTATTAAATATATTAAATTATATAATTTGTTAAACTATATAACATATTCATTCAATTCTTGTTATACTTTTTAACTCAAACACATCATCGGTGGTGGTATTTAGGGTTATAATCACACCTTGATTGGGCCTCCATGGAATTTGGGTACCTGAGTAGAAATTGTCATTTTTCATGTGGATAGGTATAGGGAAATTCCTAATTTTTATTATTTATTTTAATGGAAGTATTTCATGAGGTATATACGATGGGACCGGGTAAGACTCTGGACCAATTGGGGATATCATGTTAGCCTCAGTTCTATTTCTTTTCATTTTCTTTACTTTTATATGATCCACCCATAGCGGATCTGGCATGTACGGAACATTTATTTATTATCACTTATTTTATTATAATAATTTATTAGATATTTTCCAAGTTGATTTATTTATATATATATTACCTATTTCATTATATTTATACTGTTTTTATACTCTAATATAAGGGATTAGTCTCCACACAATGTTTCTATAGGCCCAAACCACTAGTCAAAAACCTCCAAATATGGGCATGAATGCCAGAGGTCTTCTTAAAAACAAGCCTAGTAACTATTCATATAGTAATATGTGTTGAGAAATTATAGGTTTTGAATGAGAAAATTGGTTTGACCCATCAGATCGGTGGATGATGTCCCATATATACTACATTTTTTTACGGTCACTTGGAAATTATGTTGATTTAATCCATGGATTAAATATGAGTGAGGACTACATGAAGAGTCTTATATCATGGGGAATTATATATGTCACCTCAGGTGTCCTAGTTAGGGGATATGTGACACATCATCATGATTTTTGTGGTGTATGTGAGCATGGGGACACGGTCATTGGTTGTTACAATTATAATATGTCAATTGGAAATTATTTAAAACATCTATTTTTTATAAATATTTAAATAAAATATTTTCAAAATAACTTTGGTAATAATGGTTGAAATTATATAATTTTTTCTGAAGTGCAAAGTCAAGTTTTATAGTAATATAGACCATATAATATCATAAAGCAAGTAACTTTATAGCATCTAATTGGTAGTGTGCAATTGGGTTCACGATCTCAAAGACCATGTATGCAAATCATGCATCCCAAAGAGAAATTTTTGTATATTTCAAATATGATTACAAGATAATTAATATATTATATTAATTATTATCATATATTATGTTGTTATAAAATTTTATTTTTTTAATATAAATAGTGTTTTCTAATTTTATCTAATAAAAATAATCTTTAGAATTTATTTAATAAATATGTGTTTAAATTGTTTTTTAAAAGTATTTATATATATGTGTATATATTGTTGGTTTAAAAGTTAATTGTTTTTATATAATATTTAATTTTTATTAATATGTTCATCATAATAATCATCATGAGTAAATATTTTTTTAATGAAGAAAGAAACCCTCATATTTTTTGGTGGCCATTGTGTAAGTGTGTGGGGTTCCCCCACTCTATTCTCCTTCATCTTATTTCTTCTTATATATTCTTCATAGAGGATAATGTTCTAAATGATTGATATATTCTTTTCAATCATTTTTTATCCTCTATCTCTCTCTTGATCCCTCTCTATTTATCCCCCTAATTATTTTCATTTATAAATTTACACATATAATAATTTTTTTTAGTTTTCCCCAAAATATGGAACAAATTACAATTATAGAGTGGGATTCTCCCATGATATCGGAGTAGTGTCAAAAGATAACCCTATGCACAATGGTTGAAGTTGAGAGGCCACTAAACAACTGAATAAGGAGTATTTTAAAATTCAAACCACAATCAAAACATATTATTTCATTATATAAATTATGAAAATGATATTATATGTTTCCTTATACATTGTCTCTTGATTACATAGTTTCATTACATAATGTTTTTATTTAGTGCAATAATATTACAATGTATAAGGCTTTATATGTATTTTGTAAACTATTATAAATCCTTGTTATTGATTCATTAAATATAGTTCTTATTAATACGATCACATTATTATTTAATTATGAAATTTTTTTGTAAAATCTTACGCACATTTTCTCTTATTTAAGTCTTTTCTTTTCATTCGATTTGGTGATGGGGACATTTAGAATGTGTAAAACTTATTTTAGTTTAAAATATTCTCATATGGTTTTCATAGATATTAAAACATTGATATTATAATGAATTCAGTTTTCTCATTTTCATGAATGTATGGGAAATATTATAACTAATAAATGAAATTCTTTATGAAAATATTTCATGGATTAAGTGATGATTGTTTTGTTACAACACTCTTTATATGCTTCATCCATTGAGCATAATTTTTCCTTAGATATTTTTAATTCAAATGCATAATTTTTTTTCAGTTGAAAATTGTAGAAAATAGAAAATGGTTGGCCTCATATATTAAATTTAGATTCTTTAAATATTTGATTATAGAAAATTCATGTGAATACCTTGGCTACTAGGAGGGTTCCTAAGGAAGTCACCACACTATGATATGAGGTAACTCTCCCAAGTGAAATACACCCTTATAATCCCCTTTGTTCCATATTATATGGGTCCTAATGTTTCATTTTGATCCATAACATGCCACACATGAGTGGTCTTGGGTTCTATTTTTCCACAAGGCAATGTCAAATATTTTTATGGTCATATTTAGTACAAGGATATTTTGTTTCATTTCTTAGTCCCATTAGAATTTTTCTAATTATTCATTCGTATAGATTTTTTTTCATCCACACACTATTATATTTTGATTATCTGGTATTTTTTCTATATTAAAAGACAATTTAATATTTTTTGAGAATGATTTTAAATTTATTTTTCTCATGTTAGTTTTTTATTAAGGATAATAATGGTAACATTCATATTTTTTGTTCAAAATATATTTATTATTTTATATTTAAATAGAATTTTTATGGAATCCTTCATGGAAATTATTACTAGGTATGTTTATACTCACCCTCTATATTTTCATTCCAAGGAATTTATAGTCATGCCTGCAAATTTTCTTTATTTCATGTAAAGAATATATTTTTTTTATGGTTCTAGATTTTTTTTCTAAGTGTTCAGAAAATGATCTTAGAGAAGTGTTAATAGTAATCCATATAGGATTCCATGTATTTCAAATATGAATATATTTTTTTCATTTTTATCCAATAATAGGTTATAATATATGTATTTTTAGATGCTATATGAAATGTGGAATTAACATGCATTCATATTATTTATTTTTTATTTTATATAGTATATAGAGATACAATTAATTGAATACTAGTATTTAAGGGAATATATTCACCCAAATATTGATGTCATCACTTTTTTTTATTGGTATGATCTATAAATCGGGGGGGATGCGGCTAAGGTTAGTGGCAGGTTGAATACGATTTCAGAAAAATTAAGATCGATCATTTCTATATTATTCGAAGATATTTTAAATTAAATAGAACATAATTAATGACAAAATTGGACTGATAAACCTATTTCAAACCCGTTGAGAATGGTGGTATTGGTATTAAAAATCGAAATCATTTCAATGAATCCCTTATGGATAGACTCACTTGGAACCTTATTTGTAATTCTTCAGATGCTATCACCTTTCCTAAAAATAGATTCATTACCAATCATAAGACGGGAAAATCTAGTTTCATTAATTACTCTGTTTGGCCCTCCACCAAACATTTCTTCAACCAAATTATAATTAATTCCAGATGGATGGTCTCTTATGACTCTTCCATAAAATTTTTGATGGAAAACTGGGTGGGGACACCTTTAATTTCTTTGGTTTCTTCGGATTTCACCCTCATAATAGTACCTGCACTATCAAAGATATTTTATATTCTCAACATGATCACCTCAAAGATACTATTCTGAATGTTATAGAAAAGTAGTCTTTCACTCACATGGAGGACTTCTTGTTCTAGGAACCAGCTCACAATGGAATTCTCTCCTCCAAAAATTTTTCCAATCATCATTGTGGTGATTCTGAGAGTATTTAAAGCTGGATCAAACATTTTAAAAAACCTAGGATCAAACCTTCAAGATTCAATCTCATCTGGTGTCTTGCTCACAATAGAGTTCCCACCAAAATTTTCCTTCAATCCTTTGGTATTCAACTTTACTCTAAGTGTAGATTCTGAAACCAACATAGGGAAGATTCCAATCATTGGGGTATTTCTTTTGCTAGTGCTTCTTCTCTTAGGAACTATATTCTTGACATTTTTTATTGCAGATGGTTATTTTTATTACTCTGTTTGAATTCAACATAAAATTGTGCTGAAATGGAATCCTCTCAACAAATTAGGAATATTTTCCCTACAGTTGTTGTTGAATTCCACCATGTGATTTGTTATGATCTTAATGCTATTATCCATCACAATTTCTGAATCAATATTAATGCGGGTTGGATGTGGATCCTAATCTCTATACATGATGTTTCTTTCTTACAAAAGGGCCATTTCCATAACACCGTACATGACATTGGTATCTAGAGAGGATTCAAATAAATGGAAATTACTATCAACCACATCATACTCTAGAGGTGTTATAGAGGTCCCCTCTTCTATTATCTACCAAAATCAACATTGATGGCGCCTTTATGGGAAATTCGGGCCCTACAGGGTGTGGTGTCATCTTCAGGAATCATCTTGGGCAGATTGTTGGGTGTTTCATGGGAAAATGGGACATTTCAACCTCCCTTGAAGTTGAAATGCTAGGTTTGATCCATGACATTGAATTTTCTATCCACATTGGTCGGAACGATCTCGGGATAAAAAAGAGGATCGATGACCATCGTGCAAGAGATTTGGAATGGAGTTACTCACCTTTCTTGGTTAATTACTACTCGTTGGATAGGCTGCAATTGTTTTCTTACAGGTATCAACTATATCATCACACATGTATATTGTGAAGCTAATATGGTTTTAGATGGCCTTTCCAACATGGGGATCAGTCAATACATCAACTGGTTTGGAGACCTCCCCACTGATCGGATCTCCTTTCATGAAAAATATTGTAACATGATCTAATACTTTAGACTCCTGTAATCTCTCTTTTTTCATAATAATTATTTTCCTCTTCCCTTTTTGAAAAAAAATGATACAACAGGGTGAAAAAAGTTACTATACTTGTAGAAGTTGTTGTAGGTCATTGTGTCCCATGAAATTGAATAATACTCAAGGGAGGGTAATTGATAAAAGTTTCAATATCGAATTGTTGTGTTTGTTAATTTGATTAGAAGGTTGACACAATTGTAATCTATCTCATATTATATTCTATGACTTGGTAACTGGATGATGTGCCCCAATAACCCATGGTTTTGATGTGACTTTTTTGGATGTGGTTCATTAGATTTAGGTAATGTAATTAGTGCCAAGATTCATGAAAATTTATTAAGTACATAATGAATTTATCAGATTTCTATTTATTTTTACATGAATATATACAATCACATTCATTTATCCTGGGTTAACAGAAGGTTTTATTGTTAGTTTATAACATAGTTTTATACTACTCCTTAAACATGAACTTGTGTAGAGATGAAAGGATTTATGATTTTTTTATCTATGAAAGGGAAAGGGTCTAATGACTAGTGGTTAATTAATCATAGCTTGACATGGTGGTTGATATAGTTCCAAGACTAGTACATGGAATTTTATAGTATGTAATGATTTAATTTTTTTACTTTTTCATATTATAATGTATATAATAATTTTCATGGGAAATCAATCATTTGACTATGGGTGTATAATATGATATGTGTATTTCATTTTTAATTATATAATGGTGTGATATTTATATGTATTTCCTACCATTCTTATTTTATTAGATAGTATACTAATTCTATGTTATTAATTTATTTTTACAGGATTGATATGATATCAAAATCATAGTCTCCTCATTGTATACATTAGTCTCTCATTTCTAATTCATAACCTATAGTACATAGGGAGGAAATCTTTAGGTCAATTTGAGTTATATAAGAGTATAAGTAATCTAGGCAGTGTGTTACAAAATGGTATTGGAGACCCTTTATTTTTATTATGATTTTTAGTCTTAGTGGATGAAGACAGAATGGTCAAAAATGAGATTAAAGTTATACTTATTCATGACGAGTACATGTATGGATGAAATCCATGATAATAGGGAGTGGATTTTGTTATTATTAGTTTTTATCATTACTTTATGGTCTTTTCACTAATTTATGATATGTACGGGTTATTTTTACTTATTAAAACTTTTTATAATTTGTAAATATTTTATGTTTACATTAATTATCTAGCGATGTATGTTCACGAGAGTTATTTGTAACCATGCATGATTAGAAAAAAGTAAAAATATGTTTAATTAAATAAATTTAGAACAAATTTTTTAAATGTTTTACAGAATAAATTAATGGTGACATATTAATTAATTAAAACTAATGATGAAATTTCCAGATGGTTAATGTTTTCATTATGATGATAGAGTGATTTACAATATTTATTATATATTAGAATGAATTAGATGGTAGTAATGGATTTGGATTCATATGGTATAGATGAAAATCATTGAGTAGGTTGTATGGTTATATGATGTACCACGTGTGTTGATGAAAATCAATGCATAAATGATTTCTTCCTAACATGAGTTTAATATTAATAAAATGTATTATTAGTTGGATGTGTGTGTGATACTAATGATGGGTGGTGTGATTTATTTTGGAATGGTTCAATTATGGTAGAAGGGTAATAAAAGAGTGTGTGGTTGAATGTTTTGTAAATCAATTGGTATTAAGGATTGACATTGGAAACTTTTAAAATATTAACTTTTTAATTTTATAAATATGAAGCATTGATAAAATATATTGGAAAATAAGGAGAGGGGATCTTAGAATTATTAAGATGTTTTCATATGGTCTCAAGGTGATAGGATAAATTTGGTGGGATTTCTCAATGTTGAAATGAAACTGGATAGAGGAGTACAACCGGTGGGATAATATAGGGGACTTTATAAGAGACTTTCATATTCAATTCCCACCTATCTATCTAGGTTATAATAGACCAAAAGTAATGGATATTAGGAACAAAAGGATCATGTGTATATTCAAGTTAGTTGAGACTATGTAATATAAGAGTATGAATTTGGATACCAGTATTCTATAGGGTGAAACCAGGAAATGGATGGGAGACATGGTACATTACAGGATTTATATGGAATTGACTTGGTTGGTATTATAGACCAGGTTATTTGATGTATTATTCACAAATACTTTGGAGTTATAATAAGATTTGGAGTTCAAGTATATCCATTATGGTGAGATTTTGGTGACTAAAACTATACCTCACTTCTTATAGTATCTTTGAATTACATCAATGCTAGGATGATACACATCCCAAAATTCCCATCGTATTAATATTGTCTTGTTATCCAAAATCTTAATCAATATAAGGTTATAGTTCCAGATTAAATATTCATAGGGAGTAATCATGCCCTTAATTATTTAGAAGTGATTTTATGAGTGTAGATGAGTGGGTATAGTACCCATATGTGGATTATTGGTTATTATACCTTCTTATAGAATGATTGAGAGAATACACAATACATTAATTGGTAGTGAGAGGTATATAAATTAGGGTAGTGATTCATCTCTAATTGTTTAAGGGGAAGCCTAGAATAGTGTTTTCAATTTGTAGATTGAGGAAACATCAAACTTCAATATCATAGTATTCAAAAAAAGCGATTCACATATAGTGATATTATACATTTATGATATTATTATTATATATTCACTTTAATTGTTAATGGTAAAAAGATCAAATAAGATATAGGCACCTCATGTGTTCTTAGGGGTATCATTATAGACTAACTGAAGTGGTATATTAGGTTAATCAGCCTAAGGAAGTGAATAAGGTTTATCAGGACCACTATAAAAGAGTGGGATAACTCAAAAGTTTAGTTGGTGTTTATGAGGGAGGGACCATTATATAATTCAATAAAAATTATTTACAATTTATCAAGAACCAAATAATAATGGAAAAGGAATTCATTTTATGACAACCTATATATAAATACACTTTATTTCATGATTTATTAAATAAAGGTGCACATAATAAAATCATAGAAGATCATGAAGCTTAATGTCATTGGGAAATTAGAAATATAGAGCATAAATTTGATTCGTGGATAAAAAATCCATAATTTTAAATTTTATTAACATTCTTCTAAAATTTTATTTCTCTTTTAAAATTTTATGGGATAACCTGGGACATACATAATTAGGGGGTGAGTTATAACGCACAGTTAGAGAATAAAAAAATCACAGAATAAGGTAAATAGGTACATATGAACCAAGAGGAATATCAATGTAACATAATTGGGGTGAGAATAATAATATTAAATAATAATTTAAGATATAACATGATAGCATAAAGGCAACATGGATTTGTATATACAATAATAAAAATGACATCATAAACAAAGGTTAAGGATTACTTCTATGAAATCAAAATTTAGTGGAAATTTCCCATATTGGATTTGGTTTACACCCTAATCCCAATAATTATGTAATATAATAATAAAACATTAACCAATTCATTGAAGTGTTATCTAGGTTCTCCCATCATTTTCATATAATTTACATGAAAAAGTGTACCACGTGATTCATACGACATAAATATGTATATAATTAATTTTAATCTCATGATAAATAAGTTTGTTTTATTTACATGGAAGTCCTAAAAAATGGAGAATATGAGCATCTATGTGAATAATATTGAGTCTAAATAATGATGGGTGTTAAAAAAATTTGTCTGGCATGACAAATTTGAAAGATAATGCCTATAGTGTAATGGGGGTATGTAAACGATCAGGATAGATCATAATTAGAATAAAAGGGATCTATCATCACTTTCAATTAAAAATTAATGTTTTAGAGATGTGTAAAATCATATCACAACTTGTTAAATTATTAAAAAAAAGAATAATATAAAGCAGGTTCTTGAATAAAGAATATATGGAGAGGATACCTTACCTTAATAGGGTGTTTCAAAAAGATTGAGAGTAGCTTCTTAAGAAATTGTAGATGGATTGGGAGGGCTCTCAAGAGGGTATTAAAGAGTAATGTCCTGTAAAAAGAGTTTTTAGTGAAGGGTAATGTGATTTTGGTTGCATTTATATAGAAAAGTAAAGGATAATTCTTTATTAATTTACTGACATAGTTTTTGGACTCTATATAATGAATTTGTCTAAAACTGAAACTAACCCATGATTTATTGAAGGTTTTTACCAATGTGGATTAGTTTTCATTATTTTAAATTTTTAATAAATTATGTAATTAAAATATTGACCTTAATTATGTGGAAGTGATTAATGTTTATGAATAATTTATTTTAAAAACATAAAATATAATATTGGTTTTGAAGGATTAATTAAGTGTTTATAAAATTATTAAAATTAAATTAAATCGTTATTTAAAATTAGAAATATATATTTTGTTAAGGAATAATTTTATGGAATATATTACCTCACTTTTGGTTCATTATGACATCATAATACACCTTATATATTTATACCATATTTAATTTTGACCTAAAATTCTGACACTCTCCATAAGTAATGAAACAATATTCATTGGATAATTTCAATACATTTATTTAAAAAATAATATTTATTTTATTCAAAATATTCTCCATGTTTTAGAATTAAAAATTTAAAATATAAAATAAATATTTATTGAAAAATACAATTTTTTATCATGATAGTTTTCTAACCCTTATAAATATTTTGTTTCACTTCAAAGATTTAAATTATCATTTCTTTATAATACATATTATTTAATAATAATATATTATTAGAATAAAATTTATTTAAATAAATCATGAATTTATTATAATATAGTTTTCGAATGAATCTACACATTAATCAAAAATAAAATTTGTGTTTCATCATATCAAAATTTAATTTTTATCAAACTTATTATTTAATCATTAAAAAAAAAATTTTAAATAGAGATAAATATAATCATTATTTTATTAAATCGATTTTTTTAAATCATATTGTTAGGGTCTAGTAACATATCCTTTAATTACCCATGATAATTCTGTATGTGTATGGTGTGTGATAGTGATATTCTCATGGGATAGTTCATCATATTTATTTTGAGACATGATCTTGATGATATTTAACTTCTCCTGTAAATGGTTTCATTTGTGATATATTTTTTTAATCTCATATTGGGATTAATCATGGTAAAAGGATAGTTATGTTATCTCCCTCAAAATCTCTAACAAATTTTCTTTATAGGGTATGACCCTATTAGTTAATTTCATCCATTATTTCATCTGAAGCAATTGGAATTTATCGTAACCTTTAATATACTAATCTTAATGGTCTATGTTCATATAACGAACTAGGTTTGACATACAGAATAATTAATGTATTTTTCTTTGTGGAATCTTTCTTACATTACACAAACACATGCCCAAAGATTATATTGGTTTAGTGCCTTTGGAATCTAGGAACACATTCTTCTAATTTATTGAATTGTATTCAACTTCTCCCATAAAGATCTTACACTTTAGTTTTCCTACCTAAAACAATTATTTATATCCTAAGGAAAATAGACCATATGAAAAGGATGATATCAGGTTCTCAGTATGGGTAAAAAAAGAAAATATCAAACAAAACATGAACATAATAATGTAAAAACATTGACATAACTTTTTAAAGACATACCATATACAAAATATATCAAAATATTGAGTGAGGGAATAAATATCAGCATCTCATAAGGCAGAAATCATAAAGGTACATGATCCATGAGAAAATATAATAAACATAAAACATGGAATTATGGAAATAACATAAAAAAAGAAAATCATTTCCATAATATTCAAGGCTCACTGCCAAGACCATCATAGTGGTCTAAGTCCTTTACTAAACCGAGTTCACCCCTCATTCCAACCCTATATTACTGAATCAATATTACTCATATTCTGGAAATATATATCTCATGATATATAACTATTTACCCAATGAATTATAGGGAGATATAGGTCTCACCCATCAAATAATGTAACAAATAAATATATGTTATACAAGAACATAAATAATTCATCAAATCAGAAGACATTGAATTAAATGGGTTTCTTAAACATCATTCTAGTAAAACATAATCTATGGAATGTAAATGGATTTCATAAATATAATTCCATCATAAAAATAATCAAACCATTGGAGTAATAGGTATATTATATAATAAACATGTCCCTGTTAGTTAATTTTATCTTAGATGGAAAATAATTTTGATGTAACACTTTAAATTAATTATTGGGGAAAATATCATTTCTTCTTCAAAAAACATTTTATTTCTATTAAAATGTCATGAAATTTGAAACGAAAATTATTTCGTTAAAAATAACCTTGAAATATTGAAATTTAATCTTCATGGAAATAAGGGGTTATGAAATATTAAAAAGTCATTCATGCTACATAAGTTAAAAGAAAACTTTTGTCTAATACGTTTTCTATATATTTCAAAAATTACCTCATAAAGAAAAAAATAGTCCATTAATAAAAGTTATTTATAAGTAAAAAATGGGTAAATTTAAATTTAAACAATTTTAGAATAATAAAAATCAGATTTTGGAATAAATATTTTGGAAAATGGATATGATTGATAAATATACCGTGGTAAATACTTACATATAATTAATCCCAGATGAGAATGCGATTATGAAATTATCCCTTTCTAATTTATAATAAGTTGAATCATATTCCCTATAAAATAATTAAAATTACATGAATACTAAAATTACATAACCATAAAAATAAGAGTCAAAAACGCATCCATGGGAATCATAAACACTACACAAAAGAAACAGTTGTTGTATAAGGCATGTGTCCCATTGAAATAAAAGTGAGACAAAATAATCCCATACCTTAGGTATAATTCCCTTAGTACGTATCTGAACCTAGTGTATAATAGTGTGAATAGTTTCATTAACTTTTTCCAAAACCATGAGATTATATATTATCTTCTTATCACCCATTTTTAAAAAAAACCATTATTACTCGTCTTTTATGTATTAACAGCCAAATTTTCATATGCATGTTTTGTAATTTAAGTTCTATTTATTATTATTAGATTATAGTTATATAATTTAAATAATTATATTAATGTAATAAATATCATATTTATTAATTATAAAAATTTATATAATCATTCTTTAATGAATATCGTGTAGAATTAATCGAATCGCACTATGGAGACAGTAAGTCGTACATACACACAAGCGACAATATCAATCCCTTAATTATTGAATGGTATGGGATTGGATGGTATATATTTTGTTAAAAAATTAATATCATATTATAATAATCATATATGTTTGATATTTCCATCATTATACTCATCCTAGTAAAGTTCTGGTGAAAATTAGATTAAACCACGACATGGAGATGGTTGGTCGTACATACGTAAATATGGTGATTTCATTTTTTAGGATGGATAAAATGTGAAATATTGTTTTTTTAATAATTTTAATATCATATTGTAATATAATTTATTCTATATTTATTACTTTATAATGTAAAAAACATGGGAAGAGGAAGTAAAATAGGAAAGGATCTTGATAGGGTCAGTAAAAGATATTACCTCTTCTTCAGAGAGCTCCCTCTATATCTCCTCTTAAAGACACTAAAGTTAGTATTTTGAGAATAAAAGAACCACTAGAGCATGAATAGTAATGTTTATAAGATAATTGGATAGGGAATGTTTGCGCTTGAAGGCTCAAAGTGAAGTGATGAAATGAGGGAGGAAGTTCCCTTTTATAATTGAGGTGAGGGAAACTTTTGGAATCTCCAAAAAAATTAATTTATAATAAAATCAAACCACATACCAAAACAAAAATATCATATATTCTAATATTAGAGAATATATGGTTTTAATCTAGTAAAAATATAATTTTTAGACAATTTTTTCTATCAATTTAAATCGTATCATTTTAATTAACCCTTAGTTATTCTATTTTAATTTTAATTAAGGTATCAAATTTTCCAATATTAAAATTGTAATTTTTAATTGTTTGATGTCAATTAAACCATAAATTTATAATTTTGAATATTTTAGATCAAATAATAAATATTTTTTATTTTCATAATTTTTTTTTATTTTTAAATAATTTAATAAAACATTATTTTGATAAATAATCAATGGTGTCAATTTTGACACTATTCAATTAATTAAATCTTAAAAATATTAAGATAACAAGTCAAATTCCAAAAAAACTATTTTTTTATATTCCCAATTGGCCAATTTAATAAATAAAATTAATTGTACATAATAATTATCAAAAAAACAAATTTATTATAATATTTTTATTAATATTTTTTTAATATTTTGATTAATAAAATAAATACTTCATCAGTTTTGTGTAATTATTTAATATAAATATTATAAGAGTAAAAATTAAAAATAAAATACTATGAAAAATATAAATCCTATAAATTTCAAAATAATACTTATAGTAGAATTTATATTCTGTAAAATAATACAATAAAATTTTTTATTTATTAAAACATGAAATTGACAACTATAACATTACTTTAGATAAAATATTATATGTGCCATAATATTTTAAATATGGATCCAAATGGTGAATTATAAGATCCTTGGATGAGTATGGATGATATATTCTCAACAAATAATATTTGGCCATGTTTGTTTCCTTTTATTTTTTATTATTATTTTTATTAAATTTATTTTATTGATTTTTCATGAGTTAAATAATTTTTGTATCATCATTGCATAGGCCTTTTAAGTAATTATTTATTTTTAAAATATTAAAAATACATTACCATGATAAATAAAAAAATTATATTTAAAATGAGTATTTATATTAGAATTTAGCTTATGTATAACCTTATATTAAAAATCATATAGTTAGAAAATTTTGGGTAAGTCATCATTAAAATTTTTATGACTAAATTATATTAAATGTCAAAATATCATACAAGTGGAGTAGAAAGGTTAAAATTTCATCCCAAGGATTATTTAGTTCTAAACACACTCATCTAATTGTGTTAGGACCTGTTTTAGGGTAATTAAATATTATTTTTTCCTTTAATTACCAGCTTTACCTTATTTATGTATTAATAAAAATTAAAGAAATTACTTTTTAATAATAAAAGAATAAAATAAATTCATATACAAAATTTTTACATAATGATACAAAATATGGAATCCATTTTTCAAAATTTAAAATATAAAAGTTTCATTAATTAATTAAAAATTAATCTCATTGTCGTAATGAGTAAATGAGTTTCAGAAGTTAAACCAAGACAAAGATTGAAATATTTTATATCTAAATTTAATCTAAAATTAATTAAAATGACCTAAATTATATGAAATAATAAAAATATAATCTATTTATTATGTAAAACCATTCAATAATATAATTTATCCATACAAATTATTTTGATGTAAAAGTTGTTATCAATTAAATTTTTTTATATTATTACAATTAATCAAAAATTGAAACTTATTAGAAAAAATGTCAAAAAGTATTCCAAAGTAAATTTTATTACCCTGATTCCAAAGAATAATTTTATGTTGTCATATAAAAATTATTAATATGTCAAAATTTTAATTTTAATTTTGTTCTCGATGAAAAGGTAGTAACATTACCCCTTTGAACAACATAGGTTTTTATATATATAATAGTGTTTATTCATATCCTATGACTAAAAAATCTTTTAGATGAATATCAAAAATAATTTATTAATTATATAACATATTTATTTCATTAATTTAATCTACTAATTGAATTGAACTTAATTTATTAATACAAAAATAGAAATATTTACTTTATATTTAATTGTTTTGTATTTCTTATAATTTATTGGTTGCCAATGAATTCACTATATATTTTAATATTTTATTTATATTTATTCCTTGTAACTTAATTAATATTTTATAATGGTCATTTCATAATAATGGTGTCTCATAGTTTGTTTAATCTCATGATTTAATGCAATGAAATATATGGAAGAATTAAAATTATTTTAAAAAGTATTTCATAAATACTTCAGGGTGCTACATTATACCACCCTTAAATATAATTTTTCCCTTGAAATTAATTTGCTTTATAAAAGGTTTAAAACATGAATATTAATTTCATATAAACCCACATTATAAAACTAAATAATAAAACTTCCTTTTAAAAAATAATGTGAGGTACATAACGGTTACCCAAAGTCACTCAAAACCATGTTTTCACCTAGGATAACATAAGTGGAAAGTAAAACAATTAATCATGTAAGAGAAATTTAACTATCAAGTTTTTGTGGAGAGTGATTGAGAAAATCATTAAGATAATGTTAACAATCAAAATCCATAAATCTATGATGATCTAAGGGACCATCTAATTCATTTTTAAAGGATGTAATAGGATAACATTTTTTTTTCAAGATCCATTCAATAGAGTCGAATAATGAGTATGAATTATTACTCTATTAAGTATAATCTCATACATTCCCTGTACCTTGATCATTTTCCACTTCATAATTCATTATAATAAATAATGGTTTATTTTTCATTCTTTAATCATTAGTAGGTTATGATATCCAGGAATATAATGATAGGTCATTCCATATGTATTTATTATAATAAAAAGGTTTGAACAAGTTATCCAAAATGAATAAATCCTCATATGGAAAGATAATACTTTAATATATAAATCTTAAAATAATTTCCTAAATTCTAACCTTTATGATCCTTCCAAAATCCTAAAATTGAGAACATTCAAAGATAGTCTGAAATTATTCCAATTCAATTTATCATTAATTCCCAAAACTACATGACGTATCCCTTAATTATCACGCACCAAACATATGAAAAAAATTATCGTGTATTCTGTTTAAATATGGTAATAACCTAAATTACCATTAAAACCTTAGTGAAAACATCCATTATTTCAAAAATTATCTATTTCCTCATACCAAAAATCCAAAAATTCTATAAAAGCACTTTGTGATCATATTATTCCCAAGTTAATTTATATTATCATACATCTCGTTATACAATTATCCTAGTATTATGCACATATTAAGGGTTATCCATTCCTTAATCATGTGTTCTCAAAAAATATTACCTTACAAACTCTATAATTACTCATGGTTACCAATACCATTCAATATATACATTCAAAAACCTATGGAAAAACAATATTGGAACAATCCTTATATGTTTCATTAATCCATAATACCATAAAATTACTTTTTAACCTTTTTCTTGAAATCCAATACATAGACATGAATTAATTTTAATATATTCTTAAACCATAAACCAAACATGATCCTTTTATTCCTTAACACTTCTTTCATTTCACATACAGGTCATAGTCTCTTCATCGTCAGCAATATAACAATTATTCATACGATCTTTTTGATTCTCTTCATTATCTTTCCCCCTAGGGAATCGATTTTCATTATTCCAAAACATTGCATATTTAAAACGTGTAACTATCATTGATGCCTTATAAATACCAATATTCCTTTCCATTGTGTTAACTGGACATTTTCCTTTGCAATTACTTTCTTGGTTTCCTTATTTTCCACACCCAAATCATCTTCCAATTCTCTTGAAATATTATCCTTGATGCATATTCACGCATGATTTACATGAGAAAAATTGAACTATATTTCATCTATGGTCACCATGAAAGTCCATCTTTCTCTTATTAGGTGGTCCAGGAAACTCACCAAATTTGAGATTATTGATTGTATTTTGAGATTACTAATTAGGAAGAATAATAAAATTTCAACTTCTAACTCCCATTTCATTTTTTTTCTCAGGAAGAATATCATTCCATTATCCATCGTATTCATAATTACCATGAATCATCATAGTTACATAAATTGTTTAAAACCTAAAAATAATAATGTGAGTGGAAAAATTGATACTAGGAAAACCTCATAATAAAAGAAAATTACTTTCAATCTATAACATCATAGGTTTAATTATATGGTTTCCATGATAGTTACCAAAATTATAGGATTGTAACCAATACTTTGATTTATCCATAGGTAAATAACTATATATATTATTATAAATGTAACTTGGGGTCTCACTAAAGATTTCTCAACCTAGTTTCCAAAAGATAACATAACCTACACTTTTATAGAAACTATAACAAACAAGGTATTATATACATAGACATTACTTTTTTTCAGAATCTTTCATACATTACAAAAACACATGCCTAAATACTATATTAGATTACTGCCATTAAAAATTGGGAACAAATTATTCTAATTT
Source organism: Viscum album (assembly GCA_963277665.1). NCBI lineage: Eukaryota > Viridiplantae > Streptophyta > Magnoliopsida > Santalales > Viscaceae > Viscum > Viscum album. The sequence continues at coordinate 1,829,365,162 of OY728147.1, forward strand.
AGTTTTATGTTCTTCAACATATTCTATAAAGAACATCCATTTTAGTTTTCCTACCTAAAATATTTCTTTATATCCTAGGAAAAATAAATCATATGAAAAGTGGGATATCAGAATATCATTAAGGTTAATAGAATAAATTTATAGTAGTGACCCTTAATATTATAATCTTAATGATAATTGTACAATGGCTATATTAAATATGGTTATGATCCATAATGGTATTTCATATTTTCAATACCATATAACTATTAAAAATATCCAAAATAGTGTGGGTGGTTTCTATGAATTCGTTAATTAATAATGAATTTAGTTACTCAAAAAGATAATTTCATTTTTGAAAGTTCATGTTGTTATGCCAATGGTATGAGTAATGATACTAGCCACTTCCACCTATGTATATATGTGTTTTTATATAAGTGATACTAATTATTTTTCCTCTAGGTGTCCAATTTTCAATTTAGGTATTGTTTTAATGTTCTTGGGGGTTATATTAACCTCATAAAATCCTTGAAAAGTTGTTTCAATTCTATCAAGAAGTTATAAGGATGATTAGTGGTATTAATTTATAGTAGAAACTTATAGGATTTCAATTACTGGATATTTTCATCTTTTATTTGTTCATAATCATGGAATGGATGACTCATTTCTAATACCAAATAGATCACCAAAAAATGTTGTCGTCCTTTTCTAATTAGGTATAATAAAATTATAACTTCAATGATGAATGAGATCTATTTGTGGGTTATAATTTACCCAACATTTAACAGTCGGGTGTCATTTTCAATTATGAGTGGGATATTTGGGGGGATGAGAGGCTATAAAAAACCTTTCCTTTAATAGGGTGTTATTACATGAATGTATTCCCTAATGAATTCATGGATATGGTTCTATAATAGAGTGATTGGGATTAAATTATATTTAAATACTATATCATTGTTATTATATTTTATAGAACTAATTGAATCTATTTAAATAAAGGTTATAAATAAGGACATGGAGGTAAAACAATTTATCTAATAGAAAAAGTCTTTATAGAGCTTTATAATGATATTATATGAGAATGGTAAAGATAACAGGGAATTATTCACAGACAATAATATTCTATAAATGGTTAAGGTGAAACAAATATATTCAATTCCGAATATAGAAGAATTTTTTGATCATTTAATGGGATTTAAAGGTTCAAAAATATTGACATATGATATTCCAATCATTATTTTTGAGTTTTCATAGATTACATTACATGACGGGTATTATTCAATGGGAATATTTTGTAATATATATTAGTGATACAATTTTATTTTATGAATGTGCTGAATGTGTTCCTGGATTTCCTACAGATAGTATTTTACTGGTAATTAGACTCATTCATGGAGGTTTTAATGGATGGAATTATATTATATTCTCAAACCTAAAAATAAAATAGTAGGAATTTAGTGATAGTATTGGATATATTTCAATATATCTTGATTTATTCTAAGCTCACTAATTACCCATTCTCAATTTGTATGGTGTAATTTTTGCAGCATGTAATATATGTTTCCATTGTTTCATTATATTTAGATAATGTTGAAAAAGTGAACTATTTTAAAGGACCTACTAATTTATTTGATAATAGGTGTTTCCATGGGATAATGAAATATTATAGAAAATTAAATAAATATTTAACATATTTGGAAACACTAATGATATACCAAACCAAGAAATAGATAAAATTCAAGTTGGGTTGGTATTGTGATATTTTATCTTAATATATAAAGAAATACTAACATGTATATTAATATTAGCCTCAGTTGAGAAATGTAATATTTAAAAGATAATAATTCAATAAGTATTCATAATAGATGGGTTTTGATATAGGATGATTAGGTGGTAGAAAATGGTTCTCAATAGTTGATACTATAAAATAGGAACTAACTAGCCCATGTTTTGGAGTTAAAAAATGTGTCTCATTCCCTAAAATTGGGTTCTATTATCTCTTCAATGAGATTTTTATGGTACATATGGATCAGAGGAGACCTATGAAATTCATTTATCACAAGGCCCTAAAATATTATAATATGTGATGGATCAAATTTTTGTATACATTTTACTTCTTGATTGTATATACAATATAATTTTTTTTAACTTTGTGGTTGATGTTCTTAATCGGAAAGCACAGGTGTGTGAATTATTAGAGTTATGAATATAGTGACTGTTGATATTAACATTTTGATTATTCCATTTAGACATGGTGGAGAACAAAGGGATAAATTCATTGGCTCCTCCTAATATTACTTCCTCACAATTGGATAGAGAAAATCCTAGGAGTTATGGTCATGAAATTACATTATAAAAATGGCATTATATATTGGGGAGAACATTATCAGTTAGACATTAGATGATTATTCTGTTTAATATATTAATGAAATTATAGTATTATTTAACATTAAAAGAGAGTAAATGATGTGTGACAATCACACCAATGGATGGCCAGTACACCCTACTCAGATGGAGACATATTGTGATATATTATTCTTGTTTTTTTGTCATCTATGAATAAGTATATTAAATTATGCAATTCTTAATTCCTATAAATACAAGATTCCTAATGATATAAACAGGAATGTGAAATTAGAAAAGTAATGAGAATATAGTCTCTTTCAAATTTTTCATCACAGAGGAGAGTGAATCAGAGGTTTTGAGATTAAATAATTTATTATATATTTAGAAATGAAATATTATATTATTTTTTATGTGGTTTGAGGTTTCTAATAATGATTTAGAGTTTGAGTAATATTAATTTTTGGTTACACTTGATGTTTAAAACTATATGTGGAAATGGGTACTCCGTGTGGGATACCATATCTCTAGTACAATGATGCAATGGGGGTATTGGTTTTAGAGGACTACCATGCACCCTGTGAATTATTTCGGACCACTTGGAAGATCAAATTTATTTTTTTCAATAAAAAGGTGAGTTTTGGTCATTTTCCTTTTTTCCCTCCATTAAATCACACCATTGTAAAATTCATATTCCATCCATTGAAGGAAACCTCATAAGGATACATTGGATTATCTTCTTCACCTTCTTCATCCATATGACCTAAAGTGGATTTAGGGGAGTTTCTTTCTAAAAAATGGAAGTTAATATTTAACCTCCCCAATTTTTCATTTATCCCCCCTTATCTAACACTCTCCTTCTATCGGGTTATGGAATTGAATTTTTGATTTCAACCTTACATGGTTAAAATGACTCTAATCATGGGAATTTCTGTTTCTATTTATTAAGGATCCATATAATTTTTTACACCGTTTTTCCATTTTTTTGAAATAAATTTGTTGAGGTGTGATTGTTTTTTTGGGTTTTTATGGTTTTTGGGTAGTAATGAAATATTTTCAAGCTTTTTTCCTTAGGGACTTAGGATACTACATTCTATTTTTATTTTATAGGTAATCATCTTGTTTTTTAATTGATATTTATTCATATCTTATTATGGTATTTTAACAATCATGACTCTATACATGGGAATTTTTTTAATGAATTATAGGGTCTATATAGTAACCATTGAGTGTGGTTTAGAGACCATTGTAATCTAATGATTATACATATTTAAGGTATTGGTTTCTCAGGAATTTAGTGAATTTCAAGGATATTGATAAGACATTACAACCAATTTTTTTTCTAAATTTTATATTAAATCCTAAATTTGTTTTGAAGTTTAAATTAATAGAGTTCAATTGTATTTTAACATCACATGTAAAAGTATCCAAATGTACTTTAGTATGAGTTGATGTATTGATTTTTTATGTGTTTATTTATTTATACTTTTAATTTTAAACCATATGTTTAGTTAGTTGTGTTAAATTCTTATTTTTATCAACCTAACTTTTACATGGAATTCTATAAGTTGAATTGTTTTATGATGTTCATTATTATTTTTTATAACATTAATTTGAAGGTTTCATGAATTTGTAAACTATTTATGTATTTATTATATAATTTCCCCCAATACATTATATGAGTCCTTGCATTGAAATGTTATAGGGTGTTACTTGGATTAAAATATGAAAATATTATCCCTTATGATATTTCAACTTCTTTTTCCATTTTCAGTATGGTTTTACCTGATAAATTTAATTTAAAAGCATTTGAATACTTTCTACTGTGGCTTAATCCTCTAATTCATTTACATTCCATACTTAGGATATCATTTCCTCTTATAGTATCATGAATTAGTTATAAGATAATGTTCCAAATATAACACTGATTAGGTTCTATCGGTGACTAGGGTTTAGTTGGGCAAGAAAGGTGGATAGAAAAAACATTATTCTTATAAATTATTGGTTTCCTAAACCATATTGTTACCTAATAAAATCTAAATGTATCAAATAATATATGAATTCCCATTTTTAAAGAAAGAATGTATTATCATTTTTATTGGTTAACTCAAACCCATTAACTTTTCAGTTGGATATAAAAGACAATATATACTTTTAGAACATAAAATTTTATTTTTTAAAATAAACCACTTGTTTTAGTGATAGTTTAAAGTGATTCTATTTATTTAATATATGTGTAAGGTGGAGGTTTTTCATCATTATTAATATTTTTTCTTTAAATGAAATTTTTTATTAAATAATGTTTTAAGGATGGAATGTGTGATTTGAAAGGAACTCCACTTTTAAATCTAATTTTTAATTCAACCTAAATATATGATTTTTTCTTTACTTTGGTCATTATAGGTATGTATTAGTAATGACCAATACCACACTAAATATTTTAACAAGTGTATACATAGTTCACACTTGTGGCCCCTATATCATGATTTTTTTATTTTTGGATACGAGTTAATAAATCCAAAAATATAAACTATATTAATGCATAAATTTTAAAAAACTCATTACTGAAACACCAAGAGGGGGTGTTATTCCTTAAAATGTTCCAGTTTTTATCATAAGCCTTGTATACTTATTCTAAATTCATGATATAGTATTTTTGGATTATTCATGTTTTATTAAATTATTATATACAAATTGGAATCATGTAATATTGATATGATAGCTAGTATATCATAAATAATCACATTTATATTTATTATATAATAAAAAATTCTACTTGACATACACTTGCGTCATGGTTGTTTCATAATATATTTAAATTCAATATATTATGATTATATATATATATTACAAAATTTGTAAGTAGTTATTATTCCCAATGACATAGCGGGTTTAATGTAATGGCAGTTTCACCCTAAATCTTTTATATCCCTTCCCCTATCCTTGAATAGGATGGTTTGTTAATTCCATTACTCTTGTAAACACCTTCATATTTCTATAGTATGGGGTTTTACCCTAACACATCCATGATAATTAATGTCATAAAATTAGTTCAATGGAATGGGACTCAGGGTTTCCTTTAACTAAAAACACATATCTCGTGAACAAGGCTTGAATCATGTAGTGAACATATAGAACCACCTTGTAGAGTGAATTGTATGATTAAACTCTTAATTCATCTATTAGACCTTTTTTTAATATTACCATATTATTATTTTTGAATTATTAAATCAATTTAATTGTATAAAAAAGTAAATTACTAGATATGGTCATTCATACATTTGGTCATTCCCTATTATGTTGAATAAAATTAGTGGTGTCATACATAGTACATATATCTCCAAACCCTTATGGACATCTAAGTGTACATGAAACCTCATGTGCTACATTTTAGGAATTCCATTAGTTGTTGGGTGTTCATGGATCTATTTATCTAAGTCATTATAGGAGTAGGATTCTCATAGAGACTCGAGAATGGGTGGAGTCTCTCAGAGTTTTTTGTGGTTTTGTTGGGTAAATGTGTGGATGTTTTCCATAATCATTCTCATTGTGTCACCAAACATGTATCCTCATAATATTGGTTCTTAGGGTCATGTTTCAATTGTTATATATGTTTAGAGTGGGGTATGGTCACATTCAGTTAGTTTTGAGTCTTTATGTTGGTTATTTACAGATTTGATATGTATGAATGTATTATTTAGTCATTATGTCATTTATTTTCTATGTGAAATAGAGAATAGGTACACCAAAAGTGGTTTGTAGTGTTTTTGGTCGATATGTATAAAGAAACCAAGGATTGTGGTAACATTTTTTGATCCTCCAACCTTACTTATTTTTATTTTATAATGAAAAAAACCATCTATTAGATGTTTATTACTCAACCCCTAGTGAATATGTTATACTCAAATGATTGGTAGGTTTAATACAGGTGTTATAATTAAGTTATATGTGTGTGGTTTTGGTATTTGGGTCATGAACATTATATAACCTCACCTATTAGCTCGTAAAGTTCAATCACAAGAGATCAATTTGTTTTTTAGAGACACTTCCACACAAAAATATAAATGGGATAAGGTCTTCAGGTACTTTAATGTGGTGATTTCATTATCACCCTATGGAAGAGAAAATTTATGGGTCAAGATGGATAGACTAACTAAGTACTCACATTTTTTTTGTAAAAAAAACCTAGGAGGTGGATATGCTTTGTTTGTAATATATATATATATATATATGTGTGTGTGGTAATATTACGAAATAGTGTTCCTATGAGTATAGTGATGAATAATAATGGTACATTTACTTCTCATTTTTGTAAAGTTCTAATGAAGTTAAATGGGAATCACATGAAACTATATATGGATTGTCCCCATCAAACTAACTATCACTATAAAGAGACCATTAAGATCCTCATGGACATGTTGCAACTCTATATCCATGAAATTTGGGTGGTATGGGAGGATCATATGGAATTAGTATTTAATGAAAAAAAATTTACTCTATATGGTAGGTTATGCAATTTTTATTTATGTTTGTTTAGGTAGGGTGAGTAAAAATTCATTAGACCACGTCTCATTAAATATACTTTTGCTCATATATAGTTGATATGTAAGGGTTTTTTAACTACTAAAAGGAGGAAATGGTATTAAACATGTTAATTCAATAACCATTGAAGTTCCCTTTATCCCATCAGGTAATCTTAAAATTGTTAATATAGTTAGTAAACCATCAATTATTGTGGTTATGGGACTTTTAACCTATATTTTTTCTTTCGTTTAAGGTTTTAGAGAGTAAATAAAATATATTGCCGAATGGAATATCTTTTATGATAGGTTTCATTGATAGATACATTAGAAACACACACACACATATATATATATATCTTAATAAATATGATTTTTAATCCTCTGATATGGTATGAAATGATGATTTTAACTTAAAGTTGGGTTCATTATTTTATGAATTAAAAAATTATATAATTGAATTATGTGAACATATTCATTGATGTGGATAATCTATTATAAGTGCATTATATTCACAATAGTGACTATGAGGGGATGTGGGTGTCACTAGAAAACATGATACCACCATTGTTTCGAATATTTACTAACAATTCTTGACAATTATTCTCAATAAGGATAATCCCAAAAGTGAAGATTTTGAAACAATTATATATTATTAATGCATGAATTTTTAATAAATTTTATATTTATAATGTGTATTTATAAATATTTTAATTAAGGAGGTGATTTGGTAAAGGTAGGGGAGATAAAAATGAAAATATTATCACATCAGGGTTGGTTTCATTTGATAGAATCTAACTAGAACTCTAACAGGAACCCACATGTGGTATGCTTGGTGGGGTAGTGAGGTTGTTAGTTTAATATCCCAATAAAATCCCCATAATAATTAAACATGATCAAGGTATCTTTTTGGTAGGTCTATCGGGCTCCATCAAGATTTTGGTGGAACCCCTTATGCCTATTTTTAATTGTAGGGGTGTTTTGGTCATTTTAATAAGAAAATCTATTATAGAACTTTATATTATATCTTTATAGGTTTCAGAGTGAAAAAACCCTCTACCATTGTTTTCATCCACGTCTTTGTCACTGGGATTCTAATTTTTCATCAAGTCAAAGTGGCATTAGGGGTGATCTACTTCTATTGGCATGTCTAACATTTCACACCAGTTATTATTTATTATTTTTTCTTTGAAAATATATCATTATAAATCCACAAGATAGGCGTTGATATGTTTCTAAAAACCATCCAATTAGAGATTACTCTTTTTATTATCATTGATGAGTTAACTTATTCGAGATATACATGGGTGTTATTTAACATTTTTTTTATTTAATATATAATTAATATATCAAGTGATTTGAAATTGTAGGTAACAAATCATTTAATATCTAGATGGGAACATAGGTTGTTTGGTTTGGAATGTAAAAATGGGCGATATTTATAATTATAAACTTTTTTCCCATTATCCACCCTAATGGGTGAGGAATTATGATTACTTTTAATTTATTATTTCTTAAGTTCAACTAGATATTTTTCTTGAATTGTAAAGAACACCACATGTAACACCTCGATTCATTGGAAAATAATTTTTTTTCTAGATACTTTTAATATTTTATATATCTTAATTTACAATAAAAATTAATTTAATATTTAATTACATGAAACACAATGTTTGACTTTCCTTATGTGTGACACCAAGTTTATCTTGTGTTATACAAAACATTGTGTTTAAAAAAACGTATGATATTATTATTAAACTATTAATATATAATAATTATTATCTAGCTAGTGGAATAGAAAATATGGGTAATATTGAACCAAATAAAAAAATATTTGGTTTAAACATGTATAAAAAATTAATTATTTATTGAGTGATTAATTAAAAATAAAAATAAAAAATATTTTAAAATAAAGGAAATATTTTTTTGAAAAAAAATATAATTATGAACACAAATTTTTTTTACCAAAATAAATTAAATAAAAAATTATTTTAACTACTTTTAATAAACTTTATATATTATACATTTAAATTCATTTGTAGAATCCATCTTATATGTTTTCTAGGCAATAGTTTAGAATAAATCAAATTTTACTCTTAAAAATAATATTTTTCTAAAAAATAGTTTTTTCTAAATTTTGGGAACTTATTATGAAACATTTATTTCAAATTTTATAAAGTTATTTTTATAAATTAAGAATTCCATTTTAAATAATCATTCCAAAATTTATTGATAGTAATTTTTTGGAATTTTTCTGAAAATTTCCATTTTTTATAAATAGATAAAAATCAACATTTTAATCGAAAATTTCATTTTTTTTAATTTTTTTATCAGGTTAAAATATATTTTTAAAAACTTTAAAGTAAAATTATTTCAATTATACATCAATTTATCTAATTTAAATAATTATAATCAATCTTATTTTGAATTTGATCAAAAAACTTTGTAAACATTTAATAATTATCTCAATAAAAACCGGTTTCTCATCACGCATACAATATTAATTTTAAGTTAAAATTTTCTAATTATGTGAATGGAATTTTAAAAATCATATTCCAAATTTTGTATCATAATAATTTATATTATCTAATAAGTTGAAGTTAATTTTTTCCAAAATGAATAGTAAAAATTATTTAGTGCGATTAAGGTAAAAATTTGTTTAGCAAGCTGGGGTTAAACTAAAAATATAAGGATTAAAAATAATAAAACAAATTCAAAACCACATTGGATAGAAATATTCCGACTTTAACTCTTATAGGATATATAATGGTCTTTTATTGGAGCCTTGTGACATAAAAAATGTGGGTGGAATTCATTCAATAAAAAAATTACATGTGTCTCGCTCACCACACTTATAAAAAGAAACCCACCCCCTCTCTTCTTCACACTTTCAAACCATTTTGATTCATATAATAACTTCCCAAATAACTTAAAAATTTACAAAATATAATATTATAATACACATTTTTGGACAAAATACAACCTTGGAAGTCTTTTGGTGAAAACCTAAGGGGTTACCCAAAGAAGAGATAATGTTCTTCAATGAGTGTTTTTATTTTATTTCTTTCTTCACTTATTTAATATTTTATTTAAAAATTATGATATAATAAACTCATTATATTACATATAACTAAATTTATTTTAGATAAGTTCATCACCTAAAACTATATCCCCTTCCCATAAAATTGGTTACTAAATCATCATTCTTGTGTAGGGTGGATTACCACCTCTTGAACCGATGTCATTCATTTTTTTCATTACCAGCTCTTGATGTTGGGTATGATGATAGATATAATTAATATATATTAAATTTATTAAATAATTTATTATTTTATTTACAATATCATATATAAATTGTTTACTTTCCATTCTGTAGGGGATACTATAACGAGGCTCGTGTGTCAGACGGACTACCACCTCACGAACTGATGTGATTTGTTTTTCACTAACTCTTTACCTAGAAGAAAATAAAAATAAATAAATATGATATAAATGAAATAATTATAAAATTAACCACATATTTATAATACTAAAATTATAATATGTCAATTTATTTCATTACCTTATCAGTCACTGAATGATGAATACGTCATTAGTGTATGTATGGACTATCATCTTCACAAAGCGATGTGAATCTACTTTCATTACCAAACCAAAAGTATGATAGGTATAAGAATATTTAAATAAATAATAAGTTATTTATTATATTTTTATCATTATAGAAATATAATATGTTTCTTAAATCCTTTACATTATGATCTTTGAAAAATGGAAATGTTACTCAAGTGTATGTATGGCCTACCATCTACATGATTATAACATACCTCATTTATCAATACCATAATTAATGATTGGTCTTGAATGTATAATTATAGTGTAAATAAAATAACTATGTAATTATTTTTATTATTTATATTATGGGATCATGATCGAATTAAGAGAACTGAAAATAAAAAATTGAAACATATACAAAAAACTAAGCTGTTATTAACTGAAATGTGAATTTTACACGGAATTGTTAATAAATGCATAATAAACTGAAATAAGTAAACCATATATGGTATGATATATATATATATATATATATATATATATTTTGTTTCTGTTTGTTTTTCTTTAATAGTTGTATAATATACTTATATTTATTATACAGGAGTTTCGAACATGTATAAAGGAGGTCAAACATAAAGTGTAGGATTTATATCCCACTATTTACTTCTATGAGACACTTCCCATATTCACCACCTATTTATTTTATGTGGTATATATAATTCCAATGAGTTTATATTATTATTATTATCTTGAAAATTATTTTAGTTTTCATATCCATTTTAAGATCTTTATTTCATGTGATTTATGGTTTAAAAATTAACAAATCGATAGGGCATTATTATCTCAATTTTCCTTCTTTGATACCGAAGTTATGTTATGAACTTATCCAACTTATTGAGGAGTTTATAAATAACCTTTTACATAAAATATCATGAATAAATATATAATCATGATATTTTATGTAACAATCCAAGCTTCCACTATACGATTCTCTTTTATTAATACAATAGCTTGTGATGTACACACATCTGAGTTCTAGTACATCTCGACCAATCAAACTACCCATTTAAAAAGTAGTTTTGTATAGTAATTCCCTCATTTTGAAATTTTATAAATTTTATTTTTCAAAATGGAATTCGTTTTTGGATTTATAATATCAAAATTATCTTAGGTTGAATTTTTGGTGCTTTTCTGATAACATTCATATTTTCATGAATAGTGAAAAATACTAAATTTTAATTAAAAACAACCTTTTTAATGGAAATAATTTATATTGTTAAATTATAAATTTTACTGGTTTTAAAGAATAAATAAATTATATTTTTACCATTTAATATACTATAGTTCATTGTATGTAATTTCACATTTAAATTACACATAAACGCATGTAAAACTTTTGATAGTTTTTACTTCTTAAAAACCTGCCTTTTCGTTTTGACAACGAGAATTAATATTAAATTAATTTCTAAAAAATTATTTTTAATTTGGAAAATTGGATTCCATATTTAGAATCAGAATGTCCAAATTGTGTAAATATATACCTTTTATTTTTTGGACCTTATGAATAGTAACTTCAGTCATTATTTTATTTACCATGGTTAAAGGGAAAATATGGTAAATAAGGGTAAAAAATAATATTATAATAATATTAAACTACCCTAAGACAAGTCCTAATCTTATTGGATGAGATATTTTCGACCATGGTCCATCTTAAAACTCTATTTTGTGTTGCCTCCCGATCATTCATTCCTTTATCATGATTCTCTTCATTTCATTCCATAACCATTCTTCAACTTTCATCATGAATTCCACTATCAGGATATATATATACTTTGATAGATTAGCTTTAGCATCATAAATGTTCCAATGGGAAGTACTGAAACATCCCTATCTTCCAGAAAAATCTCTCCTTACAATCAAAACTGTATATGCCTAGCATCATCATTTCTACCCTTTATCATCATAAGGCTTCCATAAAAAGTTCTCCTAACTTATAATATTTTTTAAATACAAATCAGAAAAGAATCGTCTGATTTTAGATATGATGTGAAATGTGAATACATCTCAGAATGGAAAGTACTTCCACATTCTCTCTACTTTTTCACCAATCATTCTCTACTTCATGAAAATCATATGATTCCATTCATAAATTAAGATCTTACATGTTTCTCATTAAATCATAAAGAATTTCACGGTCATCATCAAACCCTCATTCTTCTTCTATGATCCTCATATGGATGATACATCGCCATTCTTCATTGTTGTAAACAATGAGTCTCCTTTAACAAAAGTTCTTTGAACATAGGATCATTTCAAAAATCATCTGATTTAACTTCCTGGAAAATTTCCCAATCAGGACATCCAATTCAATGATTGCATAAAAATCATCCATGCATCCTCACTTTAGTTGATCCCCATAATTCTCCATGCATTCTCACTTCAGCCAATCTCCATTAACGTTAGATTCCTTCTTCATCTCCTTCTTCATTTTGACCAGCATTGACAACTATCGACAAAAAATACAATCTTTACACATAAAGAGGTCCCAAAACATTCTAGATATGAATCAAATACATCCTATCCATAACAAACATGACTTACATAACAAAATATATAATGCAAAACAAATCTATTAACACCCAAAATAATGATACTAATAAAATATTATTAATAAATCAATATTTGAAGATCATATATGACATCATATTTATGTATGTGGTTCTTGTATAACTTAATAACAATTATTTAACTATTATACAAAAGGTTAACATAACCTCGACTAAGGAAAAGTACAAGGTAAGGGTTTATTTTACAATCTCTTTATTATCCAGGGTTGTTTATACATATCTATTGGGACTTCTTTATCATCAACATATTTGTTTCTTAAAAATTTACTTCAAAAAAATTACTATTTACTAGACTATAGGTTAATGTCATTTATACCCTTGTTTTACTTTTTATAAAATGTTGTTAATGTATTCTTTCTGTCATTTCCCAAACAAGGTACTTTATGACCTTTTGGACAAAATATGGAAAAAATGTTTTTTAAAATTATATAGAGGGGGCGGCTATTTTTTCTATTATAACACCTTCGACTCTTCCCTTACAAGAATATAATAATATTTTTAAAATAAATATTTTCATTTATAATTTCAAGGCTTTTAAATTATTTCAAAGTAGAAAGTGATATTTCACTCAAATAGTTTTTGGATTGATTTCATCTATATCAAAATACTTTTTTGGATTTTACACTTTTTTGAAGTTGATTTATTATGATGCAATATTACATATTCTATTGAAGTTTTTGTGATATTTTTTACTGTGGATTTTCTATTTTTATACCATTCATGGTTTATAGTTAAAGTATTAACATTTAGTATTCTAGTTTTAATATGAATTCTTAGGTTATGTTTCAAACTTTTCATATGAGGAATACATTGGACGTAATAAGTGATAGGTGGATGCCACTATATCCCCTAGATTCATTGGAAGGACTCAAGAGGCAATCTAGTGTCTTGGAAAAAGGCTTTGATAATATTTTTATATGTATTCTTGGCATGAGGCCTTGACTTTGTGGTTATGATGTTCGACATTATGATTTCCATCATTATGAGATTAGCTATTGATATTACATGTGATTATTTTTCTAATATAGTATACATGTTAAAATGTTAATGAAATTTTTTGATTTATATTTCCCATATTATGCTGGTATTTATGTTTGAAAGGCTAGTGATTTATTCTTATGCAATGGCATAAATGTTTATGTTTATTTTTTATAGATTATGTTATATTGTTATCCTTAATGAGCATATGAGCTCACCCCTTGATTATGTTTAATTTTTTCCAGGATGCGAATAAGTATATTATGATTGACCTGCAGATACATACTAAGGGATATGAGTGTGTTGAAAGGAGACACAATGTTTCTTTTTCATTTCATAATATAATATAAAACTTATGTATGTATCTAGTAATTCCAATGCTACTAAACTGATCGGTCCTTCGGGACTTGATATCTTATGATCATGCCAATTTAATGTAATAATGCACTGACTCTTGGTAACTGGGGTTGGGAGTTTCATTTGGAATCATAGGAAGTTTAGTACAAACATAAGAAACTAGATTTAGAAAACTCATAATAGAGAATATTACCATAAGATATACTTTGAGGATTTGTATTGAAGAACATCCAAAAGTTTTGGTAATATAGATAATATGTGGATTTTCCAACAAATACATCCATGTCTGGATACTACAAGTGGGATTGGTTCTAGAACAGATTTATCTTGGAGTGAAAACATTGAGAAGAAGTTTTGGGCTTGACCTGGGGTATCTTAGTACACAACAACAGGCATTACTGCACACCTGGTTTGACACACCTAGAGGATATTCTTAGGATAATTCATATTTTTTTTCAAAAACCACTATGAATGATTTATGAGTAAATAATTTCCCAAAGAGAACATTTTTATTATTATGGATAATATGCATAAATTTTTAAATTTATGTTAAGTATTTTACACGTTTGATTTTATGTATTGCGAGTCATGAACTAATCTAGTGTATGTTATTGTTTAAAAATAGATCCTAGTGGAAGGAATGGAAACAGTATAAATGTGCTTAATCCATGTAAGGATTTCCCTCCAATTCAAGATAATTATAGTGCATCTGAAGATGCGATTAGTGCAGATCAGTTTATAACCATAATAAGGACAACCCACTCAGGTTATGAATATAAAACTTACCCATATAAATCACCCCGATTCACAACAAGAAGGATCAATGTTAGACTACTTCATGGGGAAACAACCACCAATTTTCAATGGGACTACAAATCCATTTAAAGTTGAGTAATGGATAAGTTCCTTATAGAAAATATTTCAGGCTTTGGGGAGTAGCAAAAGTGAAAATTTTGTTATGGCAGATTATCGTCTCTTAGGAGATGCAGATCAATGGTGGTCATTAATTCAAAACAAAAAAGAGGATGAATAGGTATCAAATATGGAATAGAGGGTGTTTAAAGATCATTTCTTAGAAAAATACTTTCCTCATGAACATTGAGGGGATATGGAAAAAAAATTCAAAGTCTGAAGAAAAAGGATGATGATAATTTCATAAAGTATGAGGCTAACATTAAAGGGTTAGAAAGGCATGCTTTAGATTATATACTTAACCCAAGAAGTAATATTGATCGATTATTTTATGGGTTAAATCCATTTCTCCATCAAGAATTAGTCTCACAATCCTTCTCATCGTATGAATATATACTCTCATGTGCTGTCAGGAAAGAAAAGAAATTCTATAAGTCTTATGAGTTTAAAGAGAATCAAGAGAAGAAGTTATCATCTAAACACTCTGGAAAAGGAAATAAGGGGAAGAAGGGAATATTTGAATTTCTATCATATAGTAATTGTAAGAAATAACACCCTAGTACATCCCTAAAAAAGATGGTAGTTTGTTACAATTTTGGGGGAAAAGGCCACCAAGCTTGTGATTGCAAGGGGAAGAAAGAGGATATCAATGTTCAATGCTAAAATTGTTAAGATATAGGTAATTATTCAAATTAATTTCCTAATAATCAAGTAATCATAACCCAAAAAAAGGCCAAGGGAGCAAGGAAATGCTTATGTGATCATTAATGCTAAGGTTGAAGTTCCAAATGACGTGGTGACAAGTACTTTAATCATTTACTCAAAATTAGCTGATGATTTATTTGATTCTAGATCTTCGCACTCTTTCATATCTTCCCAGTTTTCTGAGAGAATAAGATTTTTCTAATTTGACTTATAAAGGGGATTTTCTAGTCAAAAATCATAAGGAAATCATCATTGCAACAATGTTTTTTCAATCAGTTATCATTATTCCATATAACCAAGCTTTATCCTCTAATCTTATTGTCAAACCCATGATGAAATTTATATAATCCCTAGTATGGATAGGATTTCAGACCATGATTTCAAAAATTACTCTAAGAAGAAAGAGGTTTCAATTTTGGATGATGATAGGACATATTATATCTTCATAGTGTAAACATCACCATCTGATTCTCATCTAGATCCACCCATGGTAGCTCTACTAAATTCAATTATTGGGGAGAAATGGAGTGAAATAACTATGGGTGTAGAAATAAATGCTTAAATATATTATGTGTTGAGTCAATAAAGTTTCTTTATGACTTTTCCATTCCTCTATGTTTTCAAAATCACAAACACTCTATCTTAAGGAAAATTTTATTTCCCTGAAGTCTTTCCATAATAAGGAAAATTTTCCTTTCCCAAGGAAATTTATCCTTACCTATTTTTCATTTTTCATATTTTAGTCTCTTTAAATCTAACTCTTATTATTCATAAGTGTAAAATTTAGTTTGACATCTAAAACCTCGGAATTCTATTAATACATAGATATAGAGTATCCTATTTTTAGGATCTGAATTCAGATTCTGGATTCTCTGAAATTCAGAATCCAAATTCTATGAAAACCAGACTCTGAATTCTCTGAAATTCATACTTCGAATTCTTTGAAATTCAGACTTTGAATTCTCTAAAATTCATACTCTGAATTTTATGAAATTCAGACGCAGAATTCTCTGAAATTCAGACACTAAATTATTTGAAATTCAGACACTGAATTTTCTGAAATTCAAGTTCCAAATTCTATAGAATTCAAGTTCTGAATTCTATAGAATTATGACTTCAAATTACTTATAATTTAGGACCAAAAATCTTTTGAATTTAGGTTTCGAATTCCTCAGAATTCCAGTTCCTAATTCCCTTGAGTTCATACACTGAATTCCTTTGAATTTAGACTCATAATTCTTCAAAATTCAGACTTCGAATTCCACAGAATTCAAACTCCAAAGTCTCCAGAATTTTGATTCAAAATTCTTTGGAAAATTGAATCTGAATATCCTTGTAATATAGACTCCGAATATTTTTCCTTACTCTTCGAACAATATATTTCATTAGACTCTGAAAAATGAATTTGGTTGAGAAACCTTATTTTACTTACCCTTGTTAGAGTTATAAAAATATTTCATGCATTATACTTCTAACTATCTGTTGTTTGAGTGACACATGTACAAGACCCTCCTAAATTCAAGGAAAAATATGACTATTGGTGGAGGGAACCGACCATTGGAAATGTACCTATAAATAGATCTCATTTGACCAAGCTCAATACGGTTCTATAACTCTAGAGATTACATGCTGAAGTGATTTCTAGAGAGAAATACTCTCATGATTTTTTTGTACTGAACATCATGTTCAGATTGCTTCATGTGACTCTGATTATTGTTGTGTAAAATCGAGGGCTTCTAGGTATAGGAAGACAGATGCTCCGACTACCTTAAAGTTCAAGGACTTCCTTGATAAGGAAGACTGAGGTGTCGACTACCTTGAAGTTCGAGTGCTTGTGGCAATAGCAAGATAGACTCTGATATTCTTATCAAGGGCTTACCCTGGTGTGGTTAAGATGTACTTTCTTGAAAGTATAAATCAATGGACCTTTATCCAAGGTTGTTGGATACCCTAATCTTTGGCTTAAAAGATTTTATACTTGTTACTTGTATTGTTTCAAGTTTTTTTTTCCACTTCATTTTGATTATTAAGGAAAGTATAACTACCTTATACATTCTTATACTTGTGTGATCTGATTAATAAGATTCTATACACTTTAAGGTAGAATCTTTGTCCTTGTAAAATTATCTTATGTTTCATTTCTGGATCCATATTTCTAGAATCGAGAAAGTTTATTGAACTAAGAGGTCTTCTGAATTTACCTTGTTTAACATTCTTAAACAATAGAATGTTTTAACCATATTTAATGGATCCAAATGAATTTTTAATGTAAAAAATTTACCCCCCCCCCCTCGCCCCTCTTGTATATTGAGCATATACATCATTATTTTGATCCTAAAATTCGTATCAGAGGAGGTCTCTGAAATACTGATATTCACATATAGATTTTCTTGATCAAGTTTACTTTTCTCTATTTTTCCTTGCTTAGGACTTTTATCCTTGTTTACAAACTTTTATTACTAATACGATTCTGTGGAAAGATATTTTCTTTGAGATGGAAGGAATGAATGTTGGTTCGATTGATAATCGTAATCCTAATAGACCACCTATATTAGATGGGAATGATTATGAATATTGGATAGATCATAAGAATACTTTTGTTATTAATACTACAGTGGAAAACTTTGTTACTCTTACTGGAGATTACAAGATTCATGATAATGAAGTCATTACTTTTACTAATCAAAAAAAGTCATAATATAAACTTAACTATATGGTACAAAATACTTTGTTTTGTTTTATGAATAGGAATATATATAGCCAGATTTCTTCTTATGAAGATGCAAATTGTATTTGGAAGAATCTTGAAGTAACTCACTTTGGAACTTCCAAAGTTATCAAAACTAGAAGAGATATTCATAGAGCATAGTTTCATGGCTTCTACTTTCCTTATAGAGAACCAGTTTGTACGGTACAACAAATGTTAGTGACTATTGTTAATAGTTTACAATCTATGGGTGAAAAAGTATTAGATGAAGTGGCACTTATAGACAATATTATAGATATCATTCTTAATGAGTGGGAATCAAAAATAATCTCTATTGATGAGAATAGGAAAGTCTCACATATTACTCTTGGTGATATTTTTGGAACTCTTATTGAACATGAGAAAATAAAGAAAAGAGATGCTGATCTAAATAAGAAAAATAATGGAAATGGAAGTGTTTCTTTTACAAATACTTCAAATCAGATGAATTCCAAGACACCTGAGAGAGTTACAAGATCCAAATCTAAGAGCACAGTTATTCAATCTAAATCTAGTGGAAGTGAATCTTCAGAAAACGAGTTATCCAATATTTCCTGAAAGACGAATGAGATTGTTGGAAAGAAGAAATTTCAATATAGATACATGCATAAATAAAGAAATCATAAGAAAGACTCTGAAGTTACTTGTTATGAATACAAAAGAGAAGGGAATATAAGGCCAAATTGTCCTATACTTAAGAGAAAAAAAAGAAAGGAAAAGCATTCTGAGAGGAAGAGAAAGAAATGATACAAGGCTAAATATAATAACATTTTGAAATCCTATGATACCTGGAGTGTCAGTGGTGGTGATTCATCTAAGGAATCCTCAGAGTACAAATCTTCTCGAAAGAATAATCTTGGCTTATTTTCCAGACTACCTATTAAAAATCATTGTTTAATGGCTAAGGTACACAATTCTGAATCCATCACCAATGTATCCTTGAACGCTAATTATAGAGATAGTAAATATTATGAATAATTAGATGAAGAATATTCTTCTGATGAATATAATACTTTACCTACTTATAACGAAGTTTTTAGGTTTCTAATCTCCTTGAGAATGAAAATTCTAATGTCATGAAAAAACATGATAAAGAAAATTCTAGAATTTCTATTCTTACTAAGGAAGTATAACATATTTCTAAATATCTTCATAAGAAAACCCTTGATTCTAAACGTATTTCAAAAACCCTTGAGGAAGTTAGTTCTGAGAAGGATAAACTTTTTAAAGATCTAGAAAAAATAATTTATAAGAAAAAAAATTTCAAGATGAACTCTAGTACTAAAACGAATTTTTTTAATGATAAAAACTTATTTATTAGATTGGAGTCAACAATATTTTCCATGAAGAATTGTTTTTCAAACTTTACCTTAGGTAAGTAAAACATTGATAAGATGTATTCCTAAATTCAACCTCTATGGAATAATTTTGGTTTTTGTTATAATCATTCAAAACTGGTTTTCAATAATAACTATTTTATTCCTCAAAGTGGTCGAGTCTGCACTAAAATGTTACTGTGGTGGGTATTGGGCAAAAAATTGTTCCTTAAACAAAACTCAGTCTTTAGATTTTCATAAAGATTATTTTTAAAAGAAAATGTGAATTCCTAAAATTTTTTTTTCTGGAGTTTCTA
Source organism: Viscum album (assembly GCA_963277665.1). Classification (NCBI taxonomy): domain Eukaryota; kingdom Viridiplantae; phylum Streptophyta; class Magnoliopsida; order Santalales; family Viscaceae; genus Viscum; species Viscum album. The sequence continues at coordinate 1,829,385,514 of OY728147.1, forward strand.
GATCCAAGAAAGTTTCGGTTCCAAATGTATAACACTATTATTCTCAAGAAAATAATGATAGTACCAACAAAAATACATGGTACATGGATAGTGGATGTTCTTGGAATATGACTGGTAACAGAAGCTTCTTTTAAATGATTCTCAAGACCAGAGGAGGAAAATTAACTTTCAGAGAAAATGCTCAGGGGGAAATTATTTGTATATGTAACATTATATATTTCGGAAAAACTTTGATTTCAAATGATTTATTTGTTAAGGGTCTTAAGGACAACCTTATTAGCATAATTCAATTATGTGATGAAGGCTACCTTTTGAATTTTAGGAATGACAAGTGTTTAGTACACAATCTCAATGAAGAGTTTATTCTTTCTGCCCATAGGCAAGAGAATGTTTACACACTAAACTTACAAGAGCCTAGGATCCAAGATCTACCTTGTCTTAGTGTAATGGAAGATCACTCTTGGTTATGGAATAGAAGGTTAAGACATTATAGCTTAAGAACCTATGGAAACTCTCTATGAAAAGACTATTTAAGGATCTACCGGAGCTTAGATTTGATTCTTATAAAGTCTGTAATCCTTGTCAATATAGAAAGAAACATAAATAAAGTTTTAAATTAGTCGATGAAGTATCAACCATTGATGGATTACAGTTGGTGCATATGGATCTTTTGGGTCTAACAAAATCTGGATGCATTGGTGGCAAATATTATGTATTTGTCTTAGTTGATGATTACACTAGATTTTCATGGGTCTATTTTCTAGCATAGAATTCTGATGCTTTTTCTTATTTCAAATGTTTTAGAGCCCAAGTTAAAAATGAGAAAAAACTTCCATTGATAACTATTCATAGTGATTATGGAGGAGAATTTCCAAATTATGATTTTGAAACTTTTGTAGTAAGAAAGTCATTACTCATAACTTCTCAGCACCAAGAACTCCTCAACAAAATGGTGTTTCTGAAAGAAGAAATAGAATTCTTCAGGAGATAACTAGAACCATGTTGAGTGAATATTCGATAGCCAAACATTTTTGGGATGAATCTGTAAGTACTACTGACTATATTATAAATCTTATTTTGATTAAACCATTTTTTAATAAAAATATTTATGAGTTATGGAATGGAAGAAAACCTAGACATTCCTACTTCATGGTTTTTGGTTGCAAGGTATTCATTATGAATACTAAAGATAATATACACAAATTCACACCAAAATATAATGAAGAAATTTCTTAGGATACTCTATAACTTCTAAAGATTATAGAGTTTTCAATAAAAATACTTGTACTGTTCAAGAAACCGTACATGTTAAATTCCATGAAACTAATCCTTTTGTTTTTTAAACATTATCAAAAAAAATCTTCAGATGTGGTTTCAAAAATTGATTATCAACCCTTCATAGAATATCCTTCTGATAAGGAAAATGTTCAAGAAAATGTTTCTGAAGCATTTACCCCAGAAGACTTCCTACCATACATTGATGAACAGGTCTTACAAAAACCAAATCAGCTGTTTCTTAACAATCATCCTAGTGATAGTATCATTGATGATATAAATCAACCTGTAAAGACTAGAAGTTCCTTATGAAATGAAGTAGAACGTCTAGATTTCCTTTACAAATTAGAACAAAAAAGCACTTATGAAGCTTTAAGTGAAGATGATTGGATAAAATCTATGCAAGATGACGTAAAAGAATTCAAAAAGAATAAACTCTGGAGCTTGGATGAAAGACCTAAGGAAACTTCTATTATTGTAATAAAATTGGTCTTTAGAAATAAGTGTGATGAAAATGGAATCATAGTATAAATAAAGCTAGATTGGTTACTAAAGGCTATAACCGACAAGAAGGAATAGACTATGAAGAAACCAATACTCCAGTAGTTAAACTTGAATCCATTCATATTCTACTATCCTTTGCATCATTCTTTAATTTCAAACTTTTTCAAATGGATGTTAAATGTGCTTTCCATAATGGTTACGTTCAAGAGGAATTTTTTGTTGAACAACCTCTTTGTTTTTGAAGATACAAAACATCATGAACGTGTTTTTAAACTTACCAAAGCTTTATATAGACTTAAACGAGCCCCAAGAGCCTGGTATAATAGACTCACAGAATTTTTTCTTCAAAGGAATTATGTTAAAGGGAAATGCTAATCAAACACTTTTTAAAAAGAAAGATAAGAAAGATGTTTTGATTGTTCAAATTTATGTTGATGACATTATATTTGGTTTAACTCAGCAATATTAAACTAATTACTTTGCAGATCTGGTGAAATATTAGTTTGAAATGAGTATGATGGGTGAGTTAAGATTTTTCCTTTGTTTTCAAATTTCTGAAAAACTATAAGGAATCAATATATCCAAACATAAGTATATTAAAGATCTTCTTAAAAGGTATGGATATGACCACACTATGATTATATTTACTCCCATTGGAACATCAAATTCACTTGATCTTGATGAATCTAAGAAACAAGTAGATCAAACATCTTTTAGAAGTATGATAGGAAGTCTACTTTACTAGACAGATAGACGTACATACATAATGTTTTCGGTATGCTTATGTGCAAGATATCAATCTGATCCTAAGGAATCTAATTTAAAGGTAGTGAAAAGGATTTATCTCTACATTAAGGGAACCACGGATCTAGGACTCTTTTATACTTCTGGAAATGATTTTTTTTAAATGTTTTTCGGATGCTGACTATGGTGGATGTAGAATGGATAGAAAATGTACATCTGGAACTTATCATTTCTTACACAACAGGAAAAATCAATATTTGTGACGGGTTATTTGAGATGGGAATAATCCCCGTCGGAAATAACTCATCCAGGAAGTTATTTGCGACGGGGAAGTTATCCCACCACAAATAACCAATTATTTGCGACAGGATTTCATCTCCCGTCGTAAATACCCGGTGGCGGTTAATAGCTTTTTGCGACGGGATATCATCCTGTCGCAAAAAGTGTGTTGGTAGGAACTATTTGTGACGGGTCCCGTCCCAAATACCCTTTTAACCGCTGGTAGTAATTAATGCGGGGGAGGGTATTTGTGACGGGGCCCGTCGCAAATACCACTATTTGCGACGGGATACCCATCGCAAATAACCACGTCGCAACTAATCTAACCTATATATACCCCCACCCATTTTTTTCTAAATGACTCAGATCTTCATCTCCCACTCTCTTCATTTTTTAGTTACAACGAAGAAATTTACATTAGTTGAAATTTTTTTGACGAGAGCAATTGGAACACGCCAATACCTTCCGAATATCCCAGTTTACGGTATTTAAATTTTATTTATTTTATTTATTTTATTTTTTTATGTTAATTTTAATCGTTGTTTATTAGTTGTAATTAAATAAGACTTCAATTGATTTTTATTTATATTTATTTTTACTAAGAAATTGATATTGTTAGTGATAATTATAAATAATTAGTCATAATTAGTAATAATTAGATATAATTAGTAATAATTAGATATAATTAGATATAATTAGTAATAAATAGATATAACTAGGAATAAATAGATATAATTAGCAATAAATAGTTATAATTAGCAATAAATAGATATAATTAGCAATAAATAGATATAATTAGCAATAAATAGATATAATTAGCAATAAATAGATATAATTAACAATAAATAGATATAATTAGAAATAAATAGATATAATTAGCAATAAATAGATATAATTAGATGTAAATAGATATAATTAGATATAATTAGTAATAAATAGATATAATTAGTAATAATTAGATATAATTAGTAATTATTAGATATAATTAGTAATTATTAGATATAATTAGTAATAATTAGATATAATTAGTAATAATTAGATATAATTCGTAATAAATAGATATAATTAGTAATAAATAGATATAAATAGATATAATTAGATATAATTAGTAATAATTAGATATAATTAGTAATAATTAGATATAATTAGTAATAAGTTGCAATAATTAGATATAATTAGAAATAAATATATATAAATAGTAATAAATAGATATAATTTGTAATAAATAGATATAATTTTTAATAAATAGATATAATTTGTAATAAATAGATATAATTAGGAATAAATAGATAAAATTAGGAATGAATATATATAATTAGCTATAATTAGTAATAATTAGTAATAATTAGTAATAATTAGTAATAATTAGTAATAATTAGATATAATTAGTAATAATTAGATATAATTAGTAATAATTAGTAATAATTAGTAATAATTAGTAATAATTAGTAATAATTAGTAATAATTAGTAATAATTAGTATTAATTAGTAATAATTAGCAATAATTAGATATAATTAGATATAATTAGATATAATTAGTAATAATTAGTAACAATTAGATATAATTAGTAATAATTAGTAATAATTAGTAATAATTAGTAATAATTGGTAATAATTAGTAATAATTAGTAATAATTAGATATAATTAGTAATAATTAGATATAATTAGTAATAATTAGAGATAATTAGTAATAATTAGATATAATTAGATATAATTAGATATAATTAGTAATAATTCGTAATAATTAGTAATAATTAGCAATAATTAGTACTAATTAGAGATAATTATTACTAATTAGATATAATTAGTAATAATTATGAATAATTAGTAATAATTAGTACTAATTAGTAATAATTAGTAATAATTAGTAATAATTAGTAATAATTAGTAATAATTAGTAATAATTAGTAATAATTCGTAATAATTAGTAATAATTAGTAATAATTATTAATAATTAGTAATAATTAGATATAGTTAGATATAATTAGTAATAATTAGTAATAATTAGATATAATTAGATATAATTAGATATAATTATATATAATTAGTAATAATTAGTAATAATTAGTAATAATAAGTAATAATTAGTAATAATTATTAATAATTAGTAATAATTATTAATAATTAGTAATAATTAGTAATAATTAGTAAATATTAGTAATAATTAGTAATAATTAGTAATAATTAGTGATAATTAGTAATAATTAGTAATAAAAAATTATATTATCAATATTTTTTTAAAAAATATTAATATTATTAAAATAATAAAAATATTTATAAAATATTAAAGTTATCAATATTCGCAACAGGCTTTGCTCTATTCTTAACATATTCAAATTTCAAAGCGTCGCTAATTATCAGGTCATGCGCAATTAAGAGTTTGTGTCATCCATGTCCAATTTAAACTCTATAATTGTCCTCGCATTTTTGATCACCTCGCAAGTAGCATTGCAATAGGAAAACCAAAGTCATGCCCTTCTCATCTATAAGAATTATCTCACATGAACCATTACAGAGAACATTATTCCTTGAAAATTTAAGGGAAACATACTGATATCCCCTCAAATTTTTAAGGAAGAATGATCTATGTAAAGGGTCATGTGAGATGATTCTTAGAGATGAGAACGAAATTACTTTGGTCGTCCTATTGCAACACTACTTGCGAGGTGATCAACCATGCAGGTACAATTACAGAGTTTACATTGAACATGGCTGACACAATCTTTTTATTACGCATGACCTAACAATTGAGGACCTTTTCATATTTGAACAAGTTAAGAATAGAGAAAAAGTCTGTTGCGAATATTGATAATTTTAATATTATATAAATTTTTTATTATTTTAATAATATTTATATTTTTTTCTTAAATATTGAAAATATTTTTTTTTATTAGTAATAATTAGTAAACAAAATCTCCTTGGATAATGAAGGGAAAATTTGTAATCATCTCCACAATGACGATTACCAAATTTCCTTTCATTATTCAAGCAGTTTTCATTTTTCTAAGTATTGATATGTATTTCTAAATTTATAATAAATAATTATAAATTGTAAAAATTAGTAATAATAATTTTTTTTCAGATAGAGTTTTTATAAATTCATTGTGGAGTGATGGTGTTAATACATATGATGTTACTGCGAAATGAAATTTCATATTAAAATCTGCATTGATGTGGGAAATTAGTGACTTTTCGGTATATGGCATTTATATGGTTGGAGTACACATGGTCTGAAAACATATACTTACTTTATGAAAGAAAAAAATACTTTATGTTCGTCAACGGAAAAAAAAACTTGCTATTTTGATTGTCACTGTAGATTTCTTCCAACCGATCAACCTTTTTGGAGGAATAAATTTCATTTCTGAAAAGGTACAATTGAAAGGGATGAAGTTCCTAAAATGATCTCAGGTACAGAGTTAACATTATTTATATTTTCATTACCCCCATCACATTTGGACCAACAGTAAACCAACAGAAAATTCATGGCTTTGGGAAAGAACATAAATGGATAAAACATTGCATTTTTTGGGATCTTCCATATTGGACTGATTTGTTGGTACGCCACATGTTGGATGTTGTGCATATTGAGAAGAACTATTTTGATAATTTATTTCATACTGTTTTGGATACACCAGGTAAGACCAATGATACTATAAAGGCACGATTTGATCTTTCCCAAATTTGCAGGCGACCAAAACTTGAAATATTTGAAAATTTCAGATCATAGAGGTTAATGAAGCCAAAAGTAGCTACTACACAGTCCAAAGAGATTAGCTTATTATTTTGTAATTGGATTGCTGATTTGAGACTTCCAGATAGCTATGCTTCCAAATTGGGCAGATGTGTTAAGAATGGTTATATTACTGGATTAAAAAGTCATGATTGTCATGTTATAATTGAAAGAATTATGCCAATTAAATTCAGAGGTTTTCTGAATTCTATGATTTGGGATTCTATAACCAACATATCATATATTTTTCGAGACATTTGTGAAGTGACAAAAGACTACAATGTGCTAAGAAAAATGGAAGAAGATGTTGCTGTAATTATATGTAAACTGGAAAAAATCTTTCTGTCAGCTTTCATTGACTCAATGGAACATCTGATATTACATTTTCCACATAAAGCTTAATGTGGAGGTCCAGTACAGTTTAGATGGATGTACTGATTCGAGAGATGCATGAAGAAATTGAAGAAAAAATTATGTAACAAAGCATCAGTCGAAGGATCAATTGTTGAAGCTTATTTGCAAGAGGAAATTGCTTTTTTCTACTCTCATTATTTTGAATCTCAATATCCCTCAAAACAAAATCTCATGGGATGAAACGAGGGAAATGTTAATGGAAAAATGGACAATCAATTAATAGTTTTTAATCATCCAAATCTTGGTTTCGTTGGAGTTCATGAACCATGGCCTTCAGATAATTAAAATCAAAGAGATCATACATACGTTCTACTCAAATGTAAAGAAATGACATCATTTGTTCTGTGAGTGCTTCTATCACCTATTCTATAATTTATGTTACAGTATTAAATATTATTTTATTTTTATGATATATGATAATAATATCAAGAAACAACTTCCACAATTTACATCAGCTCCACTTGAAGAACGCAGAAAAAAAATCTCAATGTTTTCAAAAACTGGTAACATAAATTATTTATGGTTTGATATCAATTATTTTTATTATTTATTATATTGATAATTGTTTTACAAATTTTTAGGTGTCCCAATATGCTAATAAAATTGATAAGTGACTGTGTATATTGAGTAACCCACCATCCAAAATGGTTAAATCTTATAATTCATATGTGGTGAATGGTTTTCGATTTAATACACATGCATACGGGGAATAAAAAAACAATGAACAATGGAGTTTTCTTGAGAGGATCACATCACAGAGAAAATGATGTTGACTTTTATGGAATTTTGGATGAATTTATTGAGTTGTGTTATCTAGGGAAGAATTACATAACAATGTTTAAATTTCTATGGTTGGATACTGAGAGAGGCTTGCGTGTTCATCTGACACATGGAATCATTGATATTAAATATAAAATCTTTATTGCTGGAAATGAACCATTTTTACTGGCTTAACAGGCACATAAAATTTATTATGCAAAGTATTGTGCTACTTCAAGAGACTTGAGAAATTGGTGGAGCAAAATAAAAATGAAATCTCGGGAAAAACAGTTTACTCAAAATGAAAGTGGTTCTGCTGAAGTAGAAGGAATTGAAATTTTTCAATATATTGCTCAAAATACATCTGATTCACAAAGATATGTGAATATCGATGATGACACACCACAATTAAAGATAGATGGCGATGAAGATGTAAATTATGTTACAAATGAATTTAAAATGATAAGAGATGCTGAAAATGAAACTCATATGGATATTGATGATGCCGAGTAGGAAGATGAAGACATTGAAATTGACAACAAAAGAGTGTAACACCCCGACCCTAGTTACCCAGAGTCGGTGCATTATTACATAACATTGGCATGATCGCAAAAGATCAAGTCTCGAAAGACTGAATAGTTTAGTAGCCTTAGAAACACTAGATATATTCATAAGTCTTACATTACATAATAAAGTGAAAAACTACAAAAAAATCTTGTCTTCATATTCCCGCATACTATCCCTATAGATCATTCATAAAATACTTCTTCACATCCTGGGAAAAATAAAACATTGAAAGGAGTGAGATCCGATGCTCATTAAGGATAGCAATATAGTAGAAACCTTCATAAATAAAAATAAACATTTAAGGCAATGCATAACTAAAACAAAATCCTTTTAAACTTGAACATCAGCATAAATGGCAAAAATAAATTTAAATTATTCCATTTACTTATTCACATGGATATTGTCACACCCCGACCACTGATGTCATTATTTTACTTCTTTCTGGGTCCCGTTTTAAAATTTTCAAGGTTTAGATGTGTTGGCGGTTTAGCATCACTGCGCGGTTACCGCATCTTTAGCGGTGACCGTGCGTTCGGCCCGGCGTTTTAAAAATTAAACTTTTATGCAGATATATTATTATTATTACTTTTTAAATTGTTGTTGTTACTTTTGATGTTAATTTTGTTTACTGTATATATGTCTACATACATGTATATATATATGCATATGTATATGTATATATATGTAGGTGTGTATATATATGTATATACATATATATATGTTTATGTGCGTTTGTATGGAAGCGTTCATGTTTATATGTGTATAGATATATATATATGTTTTTATATGTTTAAATATACGTATATATGTCTACATCTATATATGTGGGTGTGTGCGCGCGCACGCGCACACACATTTATTTTCAAGTGGTTTTAATATTTTAAATTTTTGATTAAAGATAATTATTATTATAAATTTTCTAATTATTAATATTATTATTATTATAAGGTTTTATTATTATTATAAAGTTTTATTATTTTTATGAAGCGTTATTATTTTTAGGATTGTTTTATTTAATTACTTATGTTCAATATTATTTTTAGCATATTATTATGATTGTAGTATTTTATTATTATTATTACATATTATTATTAATATTATTCTCATATTATTAATTATATTTTGTGTATTATTATTATTATTATTATTGTTTATGTATATATATATATATAGTTTTTTTTACACCTTAACCCTAACCTACCCCCCACCCGCGCCGCCTTATCTCTCTCTCCCTTCTTTCTCTCTTCTCTCTTCCCGCAGCCCCTCTACGCGCCTCCCTCCTTCAGCACGCCGCCCATTTCCAGCGTCCCGCTTCACCCCCATCCCGGCCCTGCCTCCTGCCTCCGGCATCCGCGACCTCCCGCTCTGCAGCTCCTCCGCCGGCCTCCTCTCCCCCGACCTCGCCGCGGCCTGCAACCGGCACCTCCAACCCAACCGAACCTCCGCACCACCTCCATCTCCGGCGCATCCCGCCGGCATCCCGACCTCACCACCGTCCGGCCCCCCCGTCCCGGCCCTCCGGCGCTCCGCCCCGCTCCCCACCTCCTTCCGGCAACCCCTCCCCTGCGCGCGACCCCCTATCCGGCTCGCCGCCACGCCCCGCTCGCCATCCCCCCTCGCCCAAGGCGGCACCCGGCAACCACCTCCCCGTCCTGGCTCCCCTGCGCCGACCTTCCCGACTCCAGCCGCCTGCTCCTCCCGTCCCGGCCCTATTCCCGCCGCTTCCGGCGACCCTAGCCACCGGACCGCACCCCCTGCGACCTCGCCGCGCCGGCCTCCTCCGCCTTGCCGCACCAGCCTCCCTCACCCCGCATCCTTCAAGTTGCAGGTAACCCCCCTTTTTGTTTTTGTTTTATTATTTGTATTATTGTTTTTTTATGTTATTATTATAATTATTATCATATTATAATTATTATTATTATTATTGTTATCGTTATTATTATTATTATTATTGTTATTATTATTATTATTATTTTTATTGTTATATTATTATTATGTTAATATTATTCTACTAGTATTATTATTGTATTATTATATTATTATTATTATTATTATATTATTTTATTATTATTATATTATTATTATTATTATTATTGTGGTTATCATTAATTTTTCTGGGTATGCTATCATTATTATTATTATTATATTAATATTGTTATTACTATTATATTATTATTGTGCTAAATTATTATTGTTATTTATTTATTATCTTGATTATTTTTATATGTGTTATTTATCTATATTTATTTATTTAATTGCCTATTTGTTTATTAATTGATTGATTAATAAATTAATTCATTTATTTATTTATTTTTCCTTAGTGGCATCTTGGTGTTCATATTTAATTCATATTAATCCTTTTTCTGTCGCGGGTTGAGTGACGTGTACTTTTTCCACTGTTCAGTGTACGCAGTTTGTCCGCAAAGGATTGTCCTACTTTTCGTTGGGGTTCCGTCGCGTCCGCTCATTGTTTGAGGTAGGCGAATTCAACTGTTTCCTTTCTGAGGTACTCTGCTGATGCTTGAATTGTTTTAAATAAATTTCATTCCATGATTCACGTGTTTAGGATATCCTTGCGCGACTTATTTTGGTGTTTTAAAATCTATAGTTTTTGTTCGAAAGTTAAGTTTCAAGCAATTATATTTTATGAGGTAGTTGTGCATTAGATGTTGTCCTGCACTTTTTATTGTTTGTATAGTGCACCTGTTTAGGCATTTCCAGCTAAGGTGGAACTAAATTCCTATGTTCTCTTATGTTACCATTGATTGTCTTGAACGGTGTTTTCTTTTTGTAAATAAAGAATCATTCTTGGATATTATTATCCTGTGCTGGTTATTTTTATGAAATTTAGTATTATTTAGAAATGTTGTCGTGCCCCTTTGCAGGTTTGACACACCATTGGATGTTGACAAATCCATGGGTGCACCAGGTGCACACATGGATGTGCCCTCAAATGAAGATGGTGTTTGAAATTGTTACCATTTATTTTTATTTTTATTTATTTTTATTTTCTCGAAATATCGACTTTTCTAAATGGTTCTTGGTTTCAAAATGTTTTCGCCTCTTCATGAGACACATTGAACTGGTTTAAAAAGAAATCTATGAAAATATGACCATTTGGCTTTTTATTTAATACAAAAGCAGCGCTTGAGTTTTTGAAGAAGATATTGTGAAATGCTCGGGTAAATTCATTTGATTTTGTAAAAAACTGAGTGCTCGCTTGGCGACTTCAGGTATTTTTATAAAGTGGTTTTGATAATTAAATGACGTGAAGGCCCGATTGGAACTTTATTAAATGTGAAGTGATTATATATATATATATATATATATATATATATATACGTACTTGTGAGGGATCTCTACAGGGGGACATCCCTTCGAGGGTTGTCGTGTAGCGATGTCCGTGTAAGGGGTTCGAAAGTGCGGTGAGATGAGTCACGCGTGCGAGGGTCTCCCACTTACACAGTGTTACAAAAACCACCTTGGGTTCCTGGGCGTCTTGTAGATTATTGAGTGACGGTTGCTTGCTAACCCTGATTAGATGGGTTAGTACCCCCTGGAGTTGTGGACAGGCCAGGAGGGATGTGCCACTGGTTGGCTATTAGGGCGGCCAGTTGGTTATTGACTATGGAGTACCACGCCGGCAGGTAGTCTGAACCCGAGTACGTCCAGGGGTTTTATAGGGATGTTTAGGATCACCCATGGTTACTTGTTCTCCTTGATTGTTTACTTTCAGTTATTCTTTATAGCTTATAGTGTTACTTGTGTCCTTTTTCACTACTTTCATCTTGCATTACTTGGTTACTTTCTGTTTCACTGGTCTGTTTTCAGCCTGTACTGTCTACCTGTTCCTTTCTAGCAAAGTCATGATATTATTTGTATTTGGTTTTGTTTATAAAAGCAGGAAATGGTTTTGAAAGTGATTTATAGTGTGCTTTGGGTTTTCTAATGGGGAAAACATGTTGTTTATTTCTAAATGTGAAAAATCTATTTTTATAATTGTATTTTTTTTAAACCTGTGTCAATGGATTGCTTGGGAAAGGAAACATTTGGATTTAGTGGTTTACATTGGCTTACCTACTGGGCATTTTTAATTCTCACGCCTATATTATCATTTCAGTTGCAGTTCTTCCCTTTCTCAGGTATTTCTGGCTTGAGTCGCTCAGTGTTGGAGTGAGGTTGCTCTCTAGTTGGGTGGTGACCTGAGAGGTCACATTGAGGTACGTGGTCATGTGGCTTTTTCTTCTTTTCCACTGTTAGTGTTTATTTGTTCCTTCCTATTTACTTTTTTTTGGGCTGAAATCATTCCCAATGATCAAACATTAATGCCCGGCACTCGTTGCCATCCCGGGGGGATCGGGAATGCCCCTCGGGACTTGTCGCGGACCGGCTCGGGTGACCGGTTCAGGGTCGACCTGGGCTGGTTCGTGACAAAATGGTATCAGAGGGAGGTTCTTGTTATTTGGTTTGTCCGGTAGAAGGATATTAGGACTGTAGGGACTCGAGGGGTAGGTATGGGAAGAGCGTCGCGAACTCTTGCTCGCACTGATCCTCGAGTTACCAGGGGTAGTTCGGGAATTTTTTCCTTGTCTTTTCTGGTTTGTCTTGGATTGGGAGATGACAATGGAGGCAAGCCGACGTTACATCGTGATTTCACATGGAGTAGTGACCCATGTGGAGTCTGAGTACATGGTTTGAATTCCTCCTAGTGGTCGACACTGACTTGGGACATGTCCCACTACCATGTCGCCAGGTTGAGCGTGACTACTAGTCCCTCATTTCAGTGATTGATGCAAATTTGGATACTTCTGTTGTTTTGGTCGGTGTAACTACGTTGTTGGAAATGAAAAAGTTTTTTGAAAAAAAATTGGGCTGGTTTCTTTTAAAAGCCTTTAAACGTATGAAATGGGTTTTAAAATTGAAATCTATTGATTTAGAAATCTGTTGTTTGCTTGGAATTTGTTAAGAATGATTTGGGGTAAAACCTCGGGTCCTCTTTATGAACGTTTGCACATGTGTGAGAATGCATGGAAAAAAATGTGTGTTGGTGCGAGTAATGTTGGACAGTGGATGAAGACATCTGCAACGGTTCATGAGATTACCTGGGTGTGTATTTGAAATTAAAGTCTTGACCTTGTTTTCTAAATTGGTTTTAAAGGGGAAATGGTTTTGGAAAGTTTTTGGTTTGAAAGTGGATTGGTTTTGGAAAGCAGTCTTGAAAGAGGGTGGTTTTAAAGTCTAAAATAAAAATGAGATTTTAAAAAGGAGATTTTATTTTGGGTTGTGTTCGCATTTGTTCGGTCTTTGTGCTGACTGTTTTTGACGGAGGTGATTTTATTGAAGTTGCTTAGGTTGATATTGGTTTTGGCTTTGTGTTTTATATGTCGCTCAGGAAATGCCGCCCAGAAAGGTCTCTAAGGATTCGGATAAGTCATGCCCAGTTTTTGGTCCTTCTCTGACTTTGCCTATTCTCCATGGTGATCAAGGTCCATTAGAGGCAGTGAAATGGCTCGAGGGAGTGGAGCGTGTCTTTAGAACGTTGGGAACTCCCTATAGTGTTAAGGTTCGTGCAATTATGGAGTAGTTTGAGGGTCCAGCTCTGGACCAGTGGAAGATGGTTACCCCACCGTCAATGCAAGTTGAAATGACGTGGGATGTCTTTAAAACAGTTTTCATCCAATGGTTTGTACCTGAGGAAGTGAAACTGGAGAAAAAGAGAGAGCTTGTGCATATTCAACAAGGCCAATGGACGGTGAAGGCATATGTTGACCATTTCAAGGAACTGGTTTCCTTTTCTCTAGAGGTAGCGTCGCATGAACTCATGAAGGCCTCTCTTTTCACCAGAGGTCTTCGTCCAGAGATCAAGGAGCGAGTCCTCCCTTCTAAAGACCTTTGTTTCGAGAATCTGGTGGAGGAAGTTTTCTTGGCTGAGTTGGTTTCCGGTGTGCGGGTGATTAATACTTCAGTGTCCCCTGTTGTTCGTAAGAGTTCCCCCTCTGGTGAGGAAAAGGTGCCAGAGATACCTGTTCCTAAGGAGTTATCTCCCTTGGTCCTAGCTTTCAGTTCATCAGACCGTTTGATGGTATGCTATCAGTGTGGTCGTTTCGGGCATTTAAAGTCGTCTTGTCACAACCCTTCGAAGACGTGTCATCGATGCGGTTGTCTGGGTCATCTAGAGAAGTTTTGCAGGAAGCGTCACTTGAAGAGGACGCAGTGATTGGAGAGTGTCAATACCTGACTGTGAGGCAGGAGATGCTTCAGCCATCAGAGCCCCAGCCACAGGTCTCGGGGTGAAGCTCGCGCACAGTCAGGAGTCCCCAAGGGTGTGAAGCCTTGGTCCAGGTTTTGTGTTCCGTGTTAGCAGTGGAACAATCAAGATCTTTTAGTACTTCTTTTTCTGCTGTTAAGTCTTGACGTTATTGTAAGTTCATTGTTTTACCATAGGGTAATCATGGACTTGTTATATTATAATCCAAGTAGTCTGGATTATGTGGATGTGTTTTTTCTGAATCGTATGTGTTTCTTAAAAGTGTGTTTGACTCTTCGGTGGGTTGACCTTTGTTTATCAAAGCTCGTCAGATGTGGTTATGTTTCGTGGATTTCAGTGGGTCATGTTTCTGACTCGATGTTTTGGTTTAGGGTTTTCGTGGGATTCCCCTAGTATTGAAGATTGCTGGCTTTGGTCGAGGGTTCAATGTCTCGACGGAGGTGTTGTTTTAATCGTGCGGTAAGAGTTGGTTTGAATAGGTTGGGAGTTCCCGCGTCGACCCCCCCCCCTTTCCTAGGGTTGTCAATTTAGATGGTAATTTTTTCTGCAAAAGTTGAGCTCTTAGGGTGGGGAGAACCCCTTCGTGTTCTCCCCTCAACCTCGGACTTAAATTTTCTCTTGAATCGGTCGGGTGTGACCTGTGTGGAGTAAGGTCATCCCGAGATTCTCAGTTTTCATCGGTTCTTTTAGTTCCATTTGGGCATAGACCTGAATCTTGATCGACTTTTGGCTTGGTGACTTTCTGGGGGCAGAAAGTGTCTGTGGTGGGGAGAATTGTCACACCCCGACCGCTGATGTCTTACTTCTTTCTGGGTCCCGTTTTAAAATTTTCAAGGTTTAGTTGTGTTCGTGGTTTAGCATCAGTGCGTGGTTACCGCATCGTTAGCGGTGACCGTGCGTTCGGCCCGGTGTTTTAAATATTAAACTTTTATGCAGATATATTATTATTATTACTTTTTAAATTGTTATTGTTAGTTTTGATGTTAATTTTGTTTACTGTATATATGTTTACATACATGTATATATATATATATGCATATGTATATGTGTATATATGTAGGTGTGTATATATATATATGTTTTTATGTGTGTTTGTATGGAAGCGTTCATGTTTATATGTGTATAGATATATATATATGTTTGTATATGTTTAAATATACGTATATATGTCTACATCTATATATGCGGGTGTGCGCGCGCGCACGCGCACACACATTTATTTTCAAGTGGTTTTCATATTTTAAATTTTTTATTAAAGATAATTATTATTATAAGTTTTTTAATTATTAATATTATTATTATTATAAGGTTTTATTATTATTATAAAGTTTTAATATTTTTATGAAGCGTTGTTATTTTTAGGATTGTTTTATTTAATTACTTATGTTCAATATTATTATTAGCATATTATTATGATTGTAGTATTTTATTATTATTATTACATATTATTATTAATATTATTATCATATTATTAATTATATTTTTGTGTATTATTATTATTATTATTATTATTATTATTATTATTATTTATGTATATATATATATAGTTTTTTTTACACCTTAACCCTAACCTACCCCCCACCCGCGTCGCCTTATCTCTCTCTCTCCCTTCTTTCTCTCTTCTCTCTTCCCGCAGCCCCTATGCGCGCCTCCCTCCTTGAGCCCACCGCCCATTTCCGGCGTCCCGCTTCACCCCCGTCCCGGCCCTGCCTCCTGCCTCCGGCATCCGCGGCCTCCCTCTCTGCAGCTCCTCCGCCGGCCTCCTCTCCCCCGACCTCGCCGCGGCCTGCAACCGGCACCTCCAACCCAACCGAACCGCCGCACCACCTCCATCTCCGGCACATCCCGCCGGCGTCCTGGCCTCACCGCCATCCAGCCCCCCCGTCCTGGCCCTCCGGCGCCCCGCCCCGCTCCCCACCTCCTTCCGGCAACCCCTCCCCTGCGCGCGACCCCCTGTCCGGCTTGCCGCCGCGCCCCCCTCGCCATCCCTCCTCGCCCAAGGTGGCACCCTGCGACCACCTCCCCATCCCGGCTCCCCTACGCCGACCTTCCCGACTTCGGCCGCCTGCTCCTCCCGTCCCGGCCCTGTTCCCGCCGCTTCCGGCGACCCTAGCCGCCGGACCGCACCCCCTGCGACCTCGCCGCGCCGGCCTCCTCCGCCTTTCCGCACCAGCCTCCCTCACCCCGCGTCCTGCAAGTTGCAGGTAACCCCCCTTTTTTGTTTTTGTTTTATTATTTGTATTATTGTTTTTGTTATGTTATTATTATAATTATTATCATCTTATTATTATTTTTATTTTTATTTTTATATTATGTTATTATTATTATATTATTATTATTATCATTATTATAATTATTATCATATTATCTTTTTTATTAGTATTATTATTATTATTATTGTTATCGTTATTATAATTATTATTGTTATTATTATTATTATTTTTATTGTTATATTATTATTATGTTAATATTATTCTACTAGTATTATTATTGTATTATTATTATATTATTATTATTATTATATTATGTTATTATTATATTATTATTATTATTATTAATATTATTATGGTTATCATTAATTTTTTTGGGTATGCTATCATTATTATTATTATTATATTAATATTGTTATTACTATTATATTATTATTGTGCTAAATTATTATTTTTATTTATTTATTCTCTTGATTATTTTTGTATGTGTCATTTATCTATATATATTTATTTAATTTCTTATTTGTTTATTAATTGATTGATTAATAAATTAATTCATTAATTTATTTATTTTTTCCTTCGTGGCATCTTTGTGTTCATATTTAATTCATATTAATCCTTTTTCTGTCGCGGGTTGAGTGACGTGTACTTTTTCCACTGTTCAGCGTACGCAGTTTGTCCACAAAGGATTGTCCTACTTTCCGTTGGGGTTCCGTCGCGTCCGCTCCTTGTTTGAGGTATGCGAATTCAACTGTTTCCTTTCCGAGGTACTCTGCTGATTCTTGAATTGTTTTAAATAAATTTCATTCCATGATTCGCGTGTTTATGATATCCTTGCGCGACTTATTTTGGTGTTTTAAAATCTATAGTTTTTGTTCGAAAGTTAAGTTTGAAGCAATTATATTTTATGAGGTAGTTGTGCACTAGATGTTGTCCTGCACTTTTTATTGTTTGTATAGTGCACCTGTTTAGGCATTGCCAGCTAAGGTGGAACTAAATTCCTTTGTTCTCTTATGTTACCATTGGTTGTCTTGAGCGGTGTTTTCTTTTTGTAAAGAAAGAATCATTCTTGGATCTTATTATCCTGTGCTGGTTAGTTTTATGAAATTTAGTATTATTTCGAAATGTTGTCGTGCCCCTTTGCAGGTTTGACACACCATTAGATGTTGACACATCCATCGGTGCACCAGGTGCACACATGGATGTGCCCTCAAATGAAGATGGTGTTTGAAATTGTTACCATTTATTTTTATTTTTATTTATTTTTATTTTCTCAAAATCTCAACTTTTCTAAATGGTTCTTGGTTTCAAAATGTTTTCACCTCTTCACGAGACACATTGAACTGTTTTAAAAAGAAATCTATGAAAATATGCCTGTTTGGCTTTTTATTTAATACAAAAGCAGCGCTTGAGTTTTTGAAGAAGATATTGTGAAATTCCCGTGTAAAGTCATTTGATTTTGTAAAAAACTGAGTGCTCGCTTGGCGACTTCAGGTATTTTTATAAAGTGGTTTTGATAATTAAATGACGTGAAGGCCCGATTGGCACTTTATTAAATGTGAAGTTATTATATATATATATATATAAATATATATATAAGTACTTGTGAGGGCATCTCTACAGGGGGACTTCCCTTCGAGGGTTGTCGTGTAGCGATGTCCGTGTAAGGGGTTGGCAAGTGCGGTTAGATGAGTCACGCGTGCGAGGGTCTCCCACTTACACAGTGTTACAAAAACCACCATGGGTTCCTGGGCCTCTTGTAGATTATCGAGTGACGGTTGCTTGCTAGCCCTGATTAGACGGGTTAGTACCCCCTGGAGTTGTGGACAGGCCAGGAGGGATGTGTCACTGGTTGGCTATTAGGGCGGCCAGTTGGTTATTGACTATGGAGTACCACGCCGGCAGGTAGTCTGAACCCGAGTACGTCCAGGGGTTTTCTAGGGATGTTTAGGATCACCCATGGTTACTTGTTCTCCTTGATTGTTTAATTTAAGTTATTCTTTACAGCTTATAGTGTTACTTGTGCCCTTTTTCACTACTTTCATCTTGAATTACTTGGTTACTTTCTGTTTCACTGGTCTGTTTTCAGCCTGTACTGTGTACCTGTTCCTTTCTAGCACAGTAATGGTATTATTTGTATTTGGTTTTGTTTATAAAAGCAAGAAATGGTTTTGAAAGTGATTTATAGTGTGCGTTGGGTTTTAAAATGGGGAAAACATGTTGTTTATTTTTAAATGTGAAAAATCTATTTTTATAATTGATTTTTTTTAAACCTGTGTCAATGGATTGCTTGGGAAAGGAAACATTTGGATTCAGTGGTTTACTTTGGCTTACCTACTGGGCATTTTTAATGCTCACGCCTATATTATCATTTCAGTTGTAGTTCTTCCCTTGCTCAGGTATTTCTGGCTTGAGTCGCTCAGTGTTGGAGTGAGGTTGCTCTCTAGTTGGGTGGTGACCTGAGAGGTCACATGGAGGTACGTGGTCATGTGGCTTTTGCTTCTTTTCCGCTGTTAGTGTTTATTTGTTCCATCTTATTTACTTTTCTTTGGGCTGAAATCGTTCCCAATGATCAAAATTTAATGCCCGGCACTCGTTGCCATCCCGGGGGGATCTGGAACGCCCCTCGGGACTTGCCGCGGACCGTCTCGGGTGACCGGTTCAGGGTCGACCCGGGCTGGTTCGTGACAGATATTCTACAAGTCATATAATCACATGCAATATCAATAACCACTTTCATAATGATGGAATTCATAATGCCAGACTATCATAACTACGTAGCCAAGGCCCCTTGCCAAGACTATAATTTAGATTTTGTCATGTTCTCGTGTGAAGACACTAGTTTGTCTCATGAGACCTACTGATGCATCGAGGAGCTATAGCGGGATCCACTCGTCACTTACTAAGTCCAATTCATTCCTCATATGAATAAGTTTAAACATAACATAAACATTCTCAATAAAACTAGCATACGAAATTTCAATACTTTCTCTTTAAACCATGAATGGTATAAAAATAACACATCCGCTTTCAAACATATCACAAAACCTTCAATACAATATGGAAGTTCTGTATCATAATAAATCAACATCAAATAAGCTTAAAATCCATCAAAGTATGTTAACATAGATGAAATGAAAACTATTTGAGAGAAATATCTCTTTTTTGAAATCATTAAAAAGTCACACATTTATAAAGGAAGTAACTTAAAAGGGATTTTTGAATCAAAGTGTCCCATACCACTTTGAACCTTTTGAAAAGAATTATCATTTCAAAACATTCATGTCCATATAAATAAATCCTTAAAATCATTTTGAAAACATGGACATTAATTAAAAATATTTAGAAAGATAAATTATTAAAACATTTAAAAGTCACATGATGTTAAAAGAAAACATTTACTATGAAAATATTCTTATAAGCTTGTAAGGGAATCTTCGATTATTTCATAATGGTGGAGAATAGCCACACCCACCGTATAAGTTAAAAAAGACATTATTACCTTAATTTTCTCAAAAAGGTTAAAAAGGACCTTGTTTGGAAAACAACAGAAAGATTCCTTTCAAACCATTTTATAGAAATTCAAACAATGGTATAAATGACTTTAACCCATAGTCTATTAAATAGTCAAAATGTTTTGGAATACATTTTTAAGAAACATGGATGTGGATGACAAAGAGGTCCCAGTAGATAATTACGTATAAACAACCTCGGATAATGAAGAGATTGTGAAATAAACCCTTACCTGGTACTTTTCTTTGGTTAAGGGTCGGTTAAACTCTTGTATAATGGTGAAATAATTGTTATTAAATTGTACGAGAATTATATACACTAATATGATATCATATATGATCTTTTAACATTTCTTTGTTAATAATCTCTTAGTATTATCATCGTTTCGGGTGTTAACTTACTCATTTTCTTTTATATATTTTGTTACATAAGTCGTGTTTGTTATGGATATGTTGTATCTTATTCATTTCCATAATGATATCAAGTCATTAAAAGTTATTTTTAATCATCAAATGAGAATTATAATTGCATGGATACGATGGGGAATGAATCGCATCACGTTCAGGGAGACGGTAGTCCGTACGTACGCACAGGCGTCAATATCATTTTTTTGATATTGAAATAATATATAATTGGATGGTATATCATATATACATAATAATTATCTTGTTATATTTATTATTTTCATCAATTACATTTCATTATCATACCCATTCAAGTAATAATGTTTTTAAATAACAATTACACCACGACGTGGAGACGGTAAGCCGTACGTACGCATGTATGGTGACATGTCATTAAAAGGATGGATATAATTGTGTATATGGTTGTACCATATTTATAATAACATTACATTTTATAGAATATACTGGAGTTTTTATTTTATAAATTAAATAACAAATAAAGAAGAAGTTGAAAAAGAAAGGAACTTGAAAAAGGGTGGTGAAAACATTACTTCTTCTCCGGGTTCTTCCTTTTTATTTGATCAAAAGGGCTCCATTGGTTGGATTTCTGATCAAACTATGTACTCTAGGTTGAATTGAGTAATGTTGAGAGAGTATTTGGGTAGGGTTTGGTCGAACCAAAAGGCTTTTAAGGTGTGAATAATTGGTTAAAAGTTGTGTCCTTTTATAAGCGGGAGGAGGGGCTTTTTAAGAAAAACTTAAAGTATTAATTAATAATAAATTCATATTCTGTTTCTAGTGGCTGTAATGTATATTATTCAAATTATAAGGTTTGTATGGGTCGAAATAAATTCAACCAATAGATTTTTGACAGGTTTGGTTCATTATAATAACGTTATCTTTTAGTTTTGACTCTCATTTAATTAGATTGACATTTACCATGTCACTTTGTATTTTTATATTATATAGTTAATAAACATACTATATACATTCCAAGATCCCCGATGTGGTTCATTAATGATACAAATATCATGATATAAGTTCTTTCGACGAACCTAAGATTTTTTGGAATAGAATATCAATTAATAATGTAATATTTTTTTAAAAAACTCATTTATGTCAATTTTGACACTATTCAATATTTGATTTTTGTTAAAGTCATAAAAACTTTATTAATTCTAAAAAAATTCATTTAATCAATCCTAACTTGTCATATTATCTAATAAAATTCTTTTATGTCATCAAAACTTTCAAATTATATTTATTTTAACATTTATAGGACTAATTGTTTGATTCTTTCATTAATAAAGAAAATATTGCATCATTATTGTGTCATAAATAAATTTAATTATTCAATGTATAAAAATTATAAATAAACATTCATTTTTTAGGAAATATTTTTAGATTTCTAATGAATATTTATAGTCTAAAAGATAATATATATAACTCTATGTAAAAATTGTTTTGCTAAAAGATATATGCTTATGTCATTTTTGTATTTACTTTAACTTAATTAATATAAAGTGTCCTTATCACCTACAAGTGGATCTACGTGGTCCCAAAATCGACTCAAAGATGACCATGGTCGTACATTTATCAAAAAATAGGTTTAGGACACATTTATGTTAAATTTATATTATTATATTATTATTTTTTACCCTTATTTACCTGATTTACCCTTTAACCATGGTAAATAAAATATTTACTGATGTAATTATTCAAAATGCCTAAAAATAAAAGTTACCTATTTAAAAATTTGGACCTCATGATTCCAAATATGTAATCCATATTTCTTAATTCAAAACACATAAGTGGTAGAAATTAATTTAAAATTAATTCCCGTTGATAAAACAAAAAGAGTGTTTTAAGATATAATAACTATCAAAAGATTGACAGTAGTTTATGTACAGTTTAAATGTGAAATTATTTCCAATGACCAAAATTGTATTAAATGGTAAAAATATATTCTAAATATACTTTAAAACCACTCAAATTCATAATTTATCACTACTAATTATTTTTATTAAAAAAGTTGTTTTTAATTTCAATTTAGTAATTTTCACTATTCATCAAAATATAAAATTTATCCGAAAAGTACCAAAATTTTACCCTAGGATAATTTAGATATTCTGAATCAAAAAATGAAGTCTATTTTGAGAGATAAAATTTATAAAATTTTGAAAAGTTGGTATTACTATTCATACGGCTACTTTGATTGGTCGTGGTGTGTTAGAATCTCGAAGTTGTGTACAATGCAAGCTATTGCATTATTCAAAAGAAAACGTATTGTGGAAGCATGGGGTGTTATAAAGAGGATGAAGATGAAAAATAACATAATTAAATGCTGGTTATAATGATAACTAATATATATCTATATATAATAGTTATCTTCAATTATCTTCTAACAACAATCATTTTGTGTTTCAGATGGACTCTGATCTATTGTTCGAGTAAGAGGATGTTGAGCTACCTTTGGATGATGGGGATGTGGGATCATCTGACCCTATACCTACTGGTGGTTCAGGAGGTACGCAGAGGGGGCGCGGTCTTGTGCGACTAATGATTCCTGACCCTATCCCCGAGCGACGTCCACGTCTTGGCTTCGATCCACGCACATTGAGATATGGTAAACTGTATATTTTGGTAAGATTTCATTAATATATTTATATATATACTATTTTTTTGATTATTTATTCCTTTTTCACAGTTTTGAGCATGTATCTATTGGGCATGGGAGCTCTATCTTGCACAATTATTTTTCTCAGCCATGGATCACATGGGAGAAGATTCCTATTGATTTGTGACGTGATGTGTTCCATAATTGGATAGTACGTAAATAAATAATATTAATTTTGAAATTTATTTTATTGACAACTTGATATTATAAATTATTTTTAGGGTTTATGGTATCCTTTCGATGATATCACGCCAGATGCTATCCACGCGGCATGGCATGTTTCTATGTGTGACCGTTTCCGTTAGTTTTTTGCACAATTTTAGAAGGGCAGCCATTAAGAAAGCAGGAGTGACGGATTTTGATGAGTCGTGTAGAGCCCACGGACTAGAGTACATTTCATCTCACGTTTGGGATAGATTACGTTTACACTGGTTTGGTGGTGGATTTCAGTGGAGATCTTCAGTGGGATGACAGAACATGGGGAGACAGTACGTGATGCATCGAGCTGGTAGCTGTACATTCAGTTCGCATAGAGAGCATATGGTGATTATATTTTATAAATATTTTATATAACTTTAAATATAAACAGTTTATTTCATATTTATTTAGGTAGTCGAGCATCTCGATATTATGGAGTTCGACATTTATCAGAGGATGTAAAGTCATCCAGCAACTAGATTGATTAGAGGTTATCAAAAACGTCAGATTTTGGTTAGTATTATTTTTTCAGTTTGAAAATTAACTACATATAATATTTTCATGATTTTACTTTTAAATTGGAATTGAAGGATTCATATAAGGCTGCGACCTCTCAGACACATGCTGAGGTTCAGGACGAGATGACTAAAAAGACCAGTGCTCACCATTTCGATGAGGTGGAATGAATGCAGGCGACTCAGTATGGCTTTGAGAAGGATGGATTAGTTGGTATCGGATCTCATTTGACTCCTGTTACTTATTATTGTACTGTTGCGATGTCGACGTCCAACTCGAGAGGAGCTCGTGGAGAGGCATCATCTCTTATGTAACACTATCAGGAGGAGTTGTGTGCTAAGGATGGGCTTATAGAGACTTTGCAAAAGTAGCAATAAAAGTTGTGTGGGCAGCAACAGTAGTAGGAGCATCATTACGAGGAGAAAATGCATTGATGGTTGCAGCAGCAGCAGTATCACAAGGAGGAGATGCATCGATGACAGCAGCAGCATCACGAGCAGATGGAGTACATGCGCCATCAGACTCGTAGTTTATGGATGGAGTTTCCTCCACCATCTCCTTCAGCTCATCAACCTCCTCTAGAAGACGACCTCCCCAGTTATTTTTTATGTTACAAACATTTGAATTTAACATTTTAATATTAATTATTTACATTTTCTGTCTTTTATATCAGTACAAATATTACATAATTTAATTTTTAATATATTTTTTTTTTGTGAATATAGAGAATTTTAATATTTTTTTTTATTATTTTAATAATATTATTATTATTTTATTAAATATATTTTTTTTAGTATTATCTTTTTTAATCTTTTTTTATTTACTAATAATAATAAGAATAAGAATATTTTATGATTTTTTTATTTTTTATTTTATGAATATTGAAAATTTTACTATTTTTTTATATTTAATAATTGTAATATAATTTTTTTCATTAATAGTAATTTTATTAATTTTTTTTTAAAATTAATTCATTATTTTTTACGGGACCTTTTGCGACGAGACCCGGTCGCAAATAGTTTAAATATATATTTTTAGAAACATATTTGTGATGAGACTACTTTCCCGTCGCAAATACTTGGTTGCGACGGGCCCGTCGCAGAACGTTTTATATATATATATATTGTGACAAGATGAGGGCCCGTCGCAAAAACTATTTGTGACGGGCCCTTCGTGAAAAATTTTATGTATATATAATACATATTATTAGAGATTTATTTCTAAAGGTGATATTTCCAGTCACAAATACGATTATTTGCGACGGGCACGTCACAACTAATGGTATTTGGGATGGAGTTTTTTGCAATGGGCTATTTGTGAAGGGACCTCGTCACTAAAGCTTATTTGCGATGGGATCCCGTCACAAATAACCCATTGCAAAAACCAAGAAGTCCAGTAGTGTTATGAGATTAATTAGTTTCTTGGTCATGCAAAAAAGAGAAACTCAGTAGCACTTTCCACTGTTGAAGCTGAATATATAGCAGTTGGAAGTTGTTTTTCTCAAGTGTTGTGGATGAAACACATACTCACAGACTATGGTATGAGTTTTACCACAACATAAATATTGTGTGATAATACTAGTGTCATTGCCTTAAGCAAAAACCCTACAAATCACTATCGTGCAAAACACATGGATAGTAGGCATCAATTTATTTGCGATCACACACAAAAAAGAAATATAATTCTTCAATTTATCAGAACGCTAGATCAACTTGCTGATATTTTCACAAAATCATTACCCTCTGATAGATTTGAATTTATAAAATAGAAGTTAAGAATGATAACTGTAAGTTAATCTTCCATATTAACTTCTTGTGGAAACCAATCTCTATACAGTAAGAAACCCTTTTTCATATGGGGTGTAAATTTTCTTATAAGTCAAATTTTTTTAAAAAAATTTCGTAGTCAAAAATTTTCATAGTCAGAATATTCGTAGTCAAAAATATTTGTAGTAAAAATTTTCGTAAAAAAAAAATCCGTTGTCAAAATGTTTGTAGTCAAAATTTTCGTAGTCTAAACTTTTTCGTAATCAAAATTTAGGAATCTAAAGTTATTAAAAAAATATTTTTTTCCTCATTACGAATAATCTTCCTAGCATTCCGCAAGGTGTGTTTCCTTTCCTAAATTTTCGCAATCTTCTTTTACTTTTTGGTATTTTTATTTTGTTTTAAATTTTTTGGTTTCACTTTTCCTTAAATCCGAATGTTTTTCTTAAAAACCTCAAAAGATAAGAATTTATCAAAATCATTCTTAGGATATCATCTTAACAGTCAAATATTCTCAATAATATTTCAACAGTTGGATCAATTATGGGAGTTAAATCGTCACTTCAATTGCAAATATAAAGGAACCCCAATAGTCTTCCCACATCAAAACCCAAGCTCTTGCGTGCATAAGCTCTTCCCTTCCTACTTAAGAGGGTTCCGAATTTATCAGATCTTCCTTAGTTCCAAATGTTTAAAGAAGCCTCTCCTCAGAAAGAAATGTTAACTGTAAAGTAAATCTATGAATGGGGATTTATTGTGAAAGGTTGGTAGACAAGACTTCTTTAATAAGTATGATTCAATCATATCAAAGAACATCTAGTTAAATGGCTGGGAGATTATAGATGTATCGAAACCCAATGCAGAGGATCCGGTGATTCTTGAGTTGCTAGTAGAGTTTTATGAATCATTATTTTCTTCAATCAAGGAGGCAAAGACAAATTTTCTTTCAAGAATTATGGTAAGACTTATTCTCTTTATTATTCTAAGGCAGCCAGTTTGATTGGAATACCATATAAAGGATAAGATGAATTTTGTTCCCATAAGTTACCTGATGATATAGGAAGTTTTGACAAGAAAAAGGATCTAGCTTGTCTTGTTCTTTCAGAGGTAAAGACTCCAAAGATTATTCATCTTTCTACAAATTTGAAGATTCCATAACATTGGCTTTAAGGCTTTATCATTCCGAGGAAAGGAGATAAAGATACTCTGATGAAAAAGGGATATGTTTTTTTTGTATTTATTATTGAACCTCTAGAAGTTGAATCTTGATAAGTAAATTTTGGTTACAATTGAGAATATGAAGAAGGGGAATCTGAAGTCACATATTATCACGTATCCAACAATATTATCAAAGATAATTATTTCTTATTTAGAATCACTAAAAATTTCCTGCAAGTTGAAGTCAAGAAATTCCAAAGTGATGCTACAAAGTAATGACACCCTAAAAAGAATGAAAATCAGTTTCTCTAATGTTTCAAATGAGTTTTATGAATTTCCAGAATTTGAAATACAAGTTATTTCAAATAAATAGGAAGTGGTTGAGACTTCCAAAAAGGGTTGAAAGAAGAGGAAAGCAAAGGAAATGGAAGGAAAAGGAAAAACCACAGTGGCTAAGGAAATTCAGTCTGCACCTCCAAAGCCAGAGAACCAAAAAGCCTATCCTGATTAAGTAGTGGCTAAGTGGAGACAAGACAAGAAAAAATACCATGAAGGGGAGCCATGTTTGTATTGGATCCTGCTAAGGAAAAATCCCTAAAGATGAAAGCTATTGAATATCTTGAGAAATAAGAGAAAAATAAGAAGAATAAAAAAGAAATTTTCTGAAGCTAAAATCGTTCAATCTCTTCTTATGGATGCTAAAAAAGCCTCTGAGATTACTTTTTATTAGAATAAGTCCCAGAGACTCCAGGAAAGAAGATGGTAATTCCATAATGAACTTCAGAAGAATAAATAGTGGAATAAGAAGAAGCGAAAGAAGAAGAAGAAGGGATTGTTTATACCAAATATATGATAAATCAAGTAAAATATTATCATGAGAAAGAGAGTCCTTCTGAGAATTTATCAAGCATAGCTTCTGAAGTCGAGTCTTTAAAATTTCTACCCCAAGAAAATATGAGAATGGTGAGGAAGAAGTAAATAAATTGTCTGAAGAAGAAAGTAGCAATCATGATTTCATACAACCAGAGGATGTTGAGGCAGGATCCAAAAAGGAAGAAGATGATGAAGATAAGATTGTTCGGCTATCAGATAGTGAACATGAATCACTTAAACAAGAAGATATCATTCCAAGAATCAATAATGGAAAATTGTTGATGGATGATACTCTTACCAAGTCTTTGGTTAGTAAGAAAGATATTGGTGCTTCCTCAAAGAGGAAAGATGATGTGCTTGAGAAATAATCCTCACCATCAAAGAATTCAAATTCATAATCATCTTCTCTTGGCCATGAATTTGTTGTTCAATCTTTGAAAAATCTGGTCGGTACTATTCCGATATTTCTAACCATATATTCAAGATGTCAAATGCTTCATCATTCCTTAAATCAGAAAACAGATTTAGTATCCATGGTGATGGATAAGTGTGTCAAACTTGAGGCCGACTTCATAACATTTTCATTAATTAAGAAACCCATGAAAGATCTTACAAGAAGATGACTAGTTGGTCAAATAAAACTGTTGAAGAGATAAGAATTCTTGATGAGTTTCTAGATAATGTCAAGGATGATTTTGAAACCAAAGATTCTAAGTTCAAATATCTCACCATTTCTTTTGAAGAAAATCTATCTCTTGAAAAAACTACTTGGAATCAAGAAGTGAAATATCTGAATGGGAAATTGTATTTAGTTTCTCACAGTTGGGAGAGGGAAAGGGATCTTAGAATCAAACTTGGGGAACGACTTGCTAAACAAGAAGAAGCCTTTAAGACTCAGATTGATATGCTTAAGGCTTAGGAAGAAAAAATTAATGCCTTAGAAAAGAAAAGTGAAGATCAAGATCATCTACTCAAGCGCATGGAAGATGATGAAAAGGAACTCAAGAAGCTTAAGACTATTGTAAAGAAGATGATACCAAAAGAAAAGGAGGGATAATTTCATTACAAATCTGATATTTTTTGGAATTTTCATATTGTGAAAATTATTTCAATCTTAATGAAATTCCTATTGCAGTTTATATTTTTGGTTGTTTATTACTAATAATTCATGTACCATATTTTCTTTTACATTCCCTTTATTTCTTTTTGAAAATCAGAAAGGGGGAGAATGGAATGTCAAAAAAGAATACTAAGTAAAAAAATAAATTTCCCTAATTGGGAGTTCATCTAAGGGGGGTATTTATCATGACGATTTTTGTATGCAAGAAAATATAAAATCTCATTAAGGAAATCAAGAATTTGATTCTTAGGGATTTCAAAGCCTTAGGGGGAGTTAGTCGTATTCATTATGATCCCTATGTAACGGGAGATAAGTTTTATTTTCGTGTTCATGAAAATTTAAAAGTCCATATATTTTTTTTAGTAAGGATGTTTGTTCTTTCCCAAAAGAGTGAGATTGTTGAGTCAATAAAGTTTCCTTAAGAATTTTTTATTCCTTTATGTTTTGAAAATCACAAACACTCTATCTTAAAGAAAATTTTATTTCCTTTATGTTTTTTCTTAATAAATAAAATTTTCCATCCCCAAGGAAATTAATCCTTACATGTTATTCATGGTTTTTATTTTAGTCTCTCTAAATCTAAATATTTTTATTCCTAAGTGTAAAATTCAGTTTCACATCTAAAACCTCAAAATTCTATAAATTATTATATATAGAGTATTCTATTTTCAGGATCTGAATTCAGATTCTGAATTCTCTAAAATTCAGGTACCAAATTCACTGAAATTCAGACTCTGATTCTCAGAAATTCATAGTCCAAATTCTTAGAAATTTGGACTCTGGATTCTCTAAAATTCAGACTCTCAATTCTCTCAATTTCAGACTCCGAATTCTCTAAAATTTAGACTCTGAATTCTCTGAAATGCAGACTCTAAATTCTATGAAATTCATACTCCGAATTTTCTGAAATTCAGGTTTGGAATTCCTTAGAATTTTGGATCCGAATTCATTATAATCCAGACTCTAAATTCCTTATAATTTAGACTCCGAATTCCATAGAATTCAGACTCTGAATTCCTTAGAATTCAAACTCCAAATTCCTTGGAATTCTAGTTCTGAATGACATAGAATTTAAACTCTGAATTCTGTAGATTTCCAAATCTGAATTCTTTATAATCCAGACTCCGAATTCCATAGAATTCAGACTCAGAATCTATATAATTATGATTCAAAATTCCTTGGAAAACAGAATCCAATTATCCTTGTAATTTAGAGTCTGAATATTTTTCCTTAGACTCTGAACTATATTTTTCATTAGACTTCGAAAAATGAATTTGGTTCAGCATCTTTATTTTACTTACCCATGTTATAGTTATAAAACAATGTCATGCATTCTGTTTCTAACTAACCATTGTTTGATTGACACATGTATAGGTCCCTCCAAAATTCAAGGAAAAATATGACCGTTGGAGGAGGGAGGTGACCATTGGAAATGTGCCTATAAATAGAATATCATTTGAACGAGCTCAGTACTGTTCTATAACTCTATAGATTACATGATAAAGTGGTTTCTAGAGAGAGAGAATCTCATGCTTTATGTGTACTAATCATCTTGTTCAGATTTCTTGGTGTGTCTCCGATTATTGATGTGTACAATTGAGGGATTCTAGATATATGAAGACAGAGGTGCTAACTACCTTAAAGTTTGAGGACGTCCTTGATATAGAGGACAGAGGTGCCGACTACCTTGAAGTTTGAGGGCTTGAGAGGATAACAAGACAGACTCTGATATTCTTATCGAGGGCTTAAGTTGGTGTGGGTAAGAAATACATTCTTGAAATTATAAATCAAGGAACCATTATCCAACGTTGTTGGATACCCTACTCTTTGGGTTAAAATATTCGACACTTTTTACTTGTATTGTTTCATGTTTTTTTTCGCTTCATATTGATTATTAAAGAAAGTATAACTATATTATATTTTATTATACTGGTGTACTATAATTAATAAGATTATATATGATTTAAGGTTGAATTTTTGTCCTCGTAAACTTCTCTTAAGTTTCATTTTCAGAACCGTATTTCTGGAATAAAGCAAGTTTGTAGAACTAAGAGGTCTTGTGAATTTACCTTGTTTAACTTAGTTAAACAATAGAATGTTTTAACCAAATTTAAAGGTTCCAAATGAATTTTTAGAGTATTCAATTCACCCCCCTCGGGTATATTGATCATCTACATAATTATTTTGATCCTACATTATGTACCTATTGTGCAAGAATATGTTGATGTGTTTCTAGAAGATTTACATAGATGTCCTCGAGAATAAAAAATTGATTTTCCCATTTACTTAATTCCAGGTTTAATGCATATATTGAAGAACCCTTAGAGAATGGATATTTTGGAATTAGTGGAACTAAATAAAAAACTATATGAATTGAGTAATAATAAAGTATTTATTCACCCTAGTGTTTCTCCATGGGGTGACCCTATTCTTTTTTTTAAGAAGAAAGATGGATATATGAGGTAGTACCTTAATAACTGGGTGGTCAATGCTATTACAATGAAGAGAAAGTATCCCCTCCCTTGCATTGATTATTTATTTGATCAACTTCATGGAGCTCAAAATTTTTTATAGACTGACCTTCGATCTGGATATCATCAGTTGTTTGTGAAGAAGGAAGACATTCGAAAGATAGCATTTCAAACCAGGTATGGGAATTATGAGTTTACAGTAATGCCTTTTGGATTGACTAAGGCACTATGTGTTTTCCGGGATATAATGAATGGATTTTTCAAGGAGTATCTTGATGACTTTTTAGTGGTATTTATTGGTGATATCTTGGTATACTCCAAAAGCTACGATGATCCTAAAAATCACTTGCACACTATTCTGAAAACTCTTAGAATAAATAAATTATATGGAAAGTTTATCATGTGTGAATTCTGGATTCAAGAGATTTATTATGTTGTCCATATTGTCTCTAAGGATGGAATCTCTATTGATCCTTTAAAGGCAATGGAAATCCAAGAATGGCCAACACCGATGAGTATAACTGAGGTATACATTTTTATTGGTTTAGCCGGTTATTGTCAGTGTTTCATCCAAATTTTTCCAAATTGGATAACCTATTAACCAAGCTCAGACATAAAGGGGTTAAATTTTCTTGAAGAAAGAGTGTAAAGACTATTTTGAATAGTTGATGATAATATTAGTCTATTATCTTATATTGACTATACCATTGGGGAATGATGGGTTTTTTATTTATAGTGATGCATCAGAGAAAGGACTTGGTTGTGTTTTTCTACAGAATGATTGAGTAATTCCTTGTGCATTATGATAGCTAAAAAATCATGAACAAAACTATATTACTCCTAATCTTGAGTTAGAAGTTGTAATCTTTAATCAGAAGGTTTGGAGACTCTCTCTCTATTGGGAAAATTGTGAGATGTATATTGATCACAAAAGTTTGAAGTATATTTTATCAAAGAAAAACCACAACATAAGGCAAAGGCGGTGTCTTGAAAAACTCAAGTATTATGATTTCACAATACACTACCACCATGGGAAGGGAAATAAGGTGGCAGATGCTTTGAGTAGAAAATATCATGTAGTTTTGAATAAGATGAGAGTTTAAAGGTATCCTGTGTTCATGGATCAAGTAAAGATATATATGGGAATAATCCTGGGAGATTGATTGAATTCGTATATGAAGGTGGAATTCTGAAATTTGGTAAGAGGATTTGTGATCCCGATATAACTAATCTAATAAAGGAAATTTTTGGATGATTCTCCAATCTTAAATTTCTCTATACATCTTGGAATTATTATGATGTATATGGATTTGAAGGAAATTTTTTGGTTGGAAAACATGAAGAGGGAGATTGCTGATTATGGGTCAAAATATATGGTTTTTCAATAGGTGAATGCTGGAAGACAACATCCTGGAGGAGTCATAAAACCTCTTCCCATACTTGAGTGGAAATGGGATGATATTACGATGGACATTTTCTTGGGACTACCAAGGACTCCAAGAAGGAATGGTGCAATATGGGTCATTGTAGAAATTCATACCAAGTGATCACATTTTCTTGTTATAAGAGAAGATTTACTACTTGAACGTTTAGCCATAATATATATTAATTACGTTTTAAGACTTCATGGTGTACCCCTATCAATTTTTTCTGATTGTGATCCCCATTTTACATCAAAATTCTGGAAAAGTCCTTAGAAATGTCTAGATACTAACTTTGTTTAAGCACTTCATAACACCCTCAAACTAATGGAAAATGAAAATAGACTATTCAATCCTTAGAAGACTTGTTGAGATATTTCTCACTTGACTTTCAAGGTATGTTGGATCATTATTTACCTATGGTAGAATTTTCCTATAACAATAGCTTCCATTCAAGTATTCAGATGTCACTATATGAAGTGTTATATAGAAATAGATATTGCACACCAACATATTGGGATGATGTTGGTGAAAGAAAACATATAGCCCTAGAACATGTTGAGGAAACAATAGAAAAGGTGAAGATTATTCAAACCCACATCAAAGCAGCTCAAAGTACGCAAAAGAGCTATGCTGATAACCGAAGGAAGGATTTAAAATTTCAAGTAGGAGATCTTGTTTTTTTGAATGATTCTCAATGGAAGAGTGTTATAAGATTCGGTAATAAGGGTAAATGAAGTCCTAGGTACATCAAAACTTTTGAAATTCTAGAATGAATTGGAGTTGTAGATTACCATTTGTAAATGTCACCATGTCTTTCCAAAGTTCATGATGTGTTTCACGTATCACTATTTGAAAAATACATGTCTGACCCAAACCATATGAAGAAATAGAACTGGAACCTAATTTGTCTTATTATGAAGAGCCTATCATAATTCTTAATACTAGAGAACAAGTGTTGAGAAACCAGATGACTCGTAAGGTAAAACTTTTTTAGAGAAACCATAAAAAGGAAAATTTAATGTGGGAATCTGAGGAACTTAAGATGAAGAACTACCCAAATATTTTTATGAAGTAATATTATAGAAATTTTGAGGATAAAATTATTTATAGGACGTAATAAGGTAACACTCCAAGCTTCCAAAATACATTTCTATTTAATTATTATATTATCTTGTGTTGTATATAGCTTTGAGTTCTAACACATCCTAACCAATCAAACAAGATGTTTAAAAAGTTGTTAGGAATAGTAATACCCACTTTTTGAAATTTTATAAATATAAATTTCTATAATGGACTTAGTTTTTGGATTCTGAATATCAAAATTAGTTTAGCGTGAATTTTTGGGACTTATCTGATAACTTTCATATTTTGATTAATAGTGAAAAACATTTAAATATTAACTAAAAACAACTTTTTTTAATCAAAATAATTTATAATGTAAAATTATATATTTTGTGGTTTTAAAGTCTCATTGGATTATATTTTTATCATTTTATATAATATAGTTCATTGGATATAATTTCACGTTTAAATTCTGTGTAAACACATGTCAATCTTTTGATAGTTTTTACTTCATAAAACCCCGCTTTTTGGTTTTGACAATTGAAATTAATTTTAAATTAATTACTACAACTTATATGTTTTTAATTTGAAAAATAGAATTTCATATTTGGAATAAAAATTTAAAAATTTTATAAATAAGTACCTTTTAGTTTTTGTACATTATAAATAGTAACTTCATTAATTATTTTATTTAGCATGGTTAATGGGTAAATCTGGTAAATAAGGGTAAAAAATTATATTATAATAATATTAAACTACCCTAACACGTGTCCTGATCTTATTAGATGATATATTTCTAACCATGGGCTTCCTTGGGTCGATTTTGGGACCCCACAGATCCACGTTGGATGTTAAAATGAAATTTTATAAGAATTAATTTAAAGTATATAAAAATATAACATAAACATGTATCTTTTACTAAAATAATTTTTAAAAGAGGTTAAATAATAGATCTATTCAACTATAAATATTCATTATAAATCTAAAATTTTTTCCAACATCATAGTATTTTATATATAATATTCAGACATAAAATAAATATATTTATTTGTGACTCAATAATGATGCATTATTTTCCATATTAATAAAAGAATCAAATAAATGATATTATAAATATTAAAATAAATATAATTTGAAATTTTTGATTCTTTATAAGAATTGTATTGGTTAATATGACATGTTAGGGTTGATTCAATGTATTTTTTCTAAGTAATAAAGTTTTTATGACTTTCACAAAAACAAAATACCAAATAGTCTCAAAATGGACCTAAATGAGTTCCTAAAACAAATTCTATTTTATTATATGATAT
Source organism: Viscum album (assembly GCA_963277665.1). NCBI lineage: Eukaryota > Viridiplantae > Streptophyta > Magnoliopsida > Santalales > Viscaceae > Viscum > Viscum album. The sequence continues at coordinate 1,829,420,760 of OY728147.1, forward strand.
AATATTCCTAAAAATATAAAATCTGGGCAAAGGACTTAGATAATGTTAGATATTTCATTAATTAACCACTTTATGTAATCTTCTAAATTTATTGTAACAATATTAACCATGTAGTATAAAAATACAAGAGGACATGGTAAAAGTTAAACTATTTGACTAAGAGTTAAATCTAAATGATAAGGTTAATATGGTGACCAAAATTTTTCTAAAATATATTAGTTGATAGTATATAAACCCATAACCACCTTAGAATATAAATATATCTATTTGGATCTATTAAAAACTTATAATAATTTTATAATAAAATAATATTTCAAATATTTCTTAAAGTGTCCATCACTTCTTTTATAAAAGGGTACTTCCCCTTCTCATAAATCATCACCTCCAAAGCCATTTGGCTTGGCCAACCCCTAGCCAAATATCCTCCCAACTATCCTCACTTCATCCAAGAGGCCTTAAATTTATTATAAATCCAACCTAAGGATCCCTTTGTTAAAAATAAAATACAATCACCCAAAGAAGAGGTAATTATTTAATCACCACTTTCAAAGTTCTTTTCTTCTTGTACTTCCTATTTCATTGTATATTCCATAAAAAATTAATAACCCTTGTACCTTATAAATAATGTGATGTTATTATAAATATGGTATAACCATATTCATTATTTTATCCATCTTATGAATTAAAAGATCATCATAAGTGTGTACGTATGACTTACCGTCTCCACATCATGGTGTTGTTTGTTATTTAACACTTCATTATTTGGATGGGTAAAATAATGAGTATAATTGTTGTAAATAATTAACATAACATTTTAATTATTCATTAATAATAATATTCCATCCAATTATGTATGATTTCACCATCAATAGAATTATATTGTTGCTCGTGCGTGCGTACGACTTACTGTCTCCACAATGCGAAGAGATTTCATTCCCCATCATAACTATTCAAGAATAATTTTCATTTGATGATTAAAAAATAATGTTTAAGAACTTAATATAATTATATATATGGATAAAATATATCCTATCTATAACAAACATGACTTACATAATAAAACATATAAAGTAAAATGAACCAGTTAACACACAAAATAATGATACTACTGAAATATTATTAACAAATAAATATTAGAGGATTATATATGAAATAATATTTACTATTATGGTTATTTTATAACTTAATAAAAATTATTTTACAATTATACAGGATATTATCATACCCTCAACTAAGAAAAAGTACAAGGTAAGGGTTAATTTTACAATCTCTTTATTATTAGACGTTGTTTATATATAAGTATCTACCGGGACTTCTATGTCATCCATATCTGTGTTTCTTAAAAATGTTTTTTTTTAATTTATTATTTCCTAAAATATGGGTTAAATTCATTTATAACCTTGTTTGATTTTTTATAAAATTTTTTGAAACGAATCTTCCCATCGTTTTCCAAAAAATGTACTTTTTGAACTTTTAGAAAAACTAAGGAAATAATGTTTTTTATCTTATCTGGAGGGTGAGACTATTTTCCACCATTATTACACCTTAGATGATTCCCTTTCAAGATTATAATAATATTTTAGAAATAAATGTTTTCATTTATAATTATTTTACTTTTAAATTAATTCCAAGTAGAAAAATTTATTTCACTCAAATAGTTTTTGGATTGATTGCATATATGTCAATATCCTTTGTTGGATTTTACACTTGTTTGAATTTGATTTATTCTGATACAATATTCCATATTATATTAAAGTTTTGGTAATATGTTTGATTTTGGAAGTTCTATTATTATACCATTCATGATTTATGATTAAATTATTAACATTTGGTATGCTAGTTTTAATACGAATGTTCATGTTATGTTTCAACCTTTTCATGTGAGGAATGCATTGGATGTAGTAAGTAAATGGTGGGGCCTTCTATAACCCTTGGATGCATCTGTAGGTATCATGAGACAAACTAGTGTCTTGGAAAAAGGCCTTGGAAATATTTTTATTTATAGTCTTGGCATGAGGCCTTGACTATGGGGTTATGATACCCGGCATTACGCATTCTCTCATTATGAGATTAGTTATTGATATTACATGTAATTATTCATCTTGTAGAATATCCATGTGAATAAGTAAATTGAATTTTTTGATTTATATTTTCTATATTAGGATGAATTTTATGTTTAAAAGGCTTTTGATTTAGACTTATACATTGGCTTAAATTTCTATACTAATTTTTGATAGTTTCTATTATATTATTATCCTGACTGAGCATTTTAGCACACCCATTTATTATGTTTAATTTTTTCTAGGATGCAAAGAGTATATTATGACTGACCTAAAGGGATAGTATAAGGGATATGAGTGTGTTGACAAGAGACAAAATGTTAGTTGTTTATTTCATAATGTAATGTAAAACTTATGTATGTATCTAGTACTTACAAGGATACTAAACTAGTCGGAATTTTTGGAATTGACCTCTTATGATCATGACAATGTTATGTAATAATGCACCGACTCTGGGTGACTAGGGTCAGGGTGTTACATTTTACATTTCATTTTATGATTTACCTTAATCGTTCTTATGTTTAATATTTTCCAAAGTGGAAAATATTTAATGTTACAATCTAATCATTTATAATATTTTTTTTATGATTATGTTTTCAATGATAAAATATTGTTATCCATATATAAATAGTTATCATGAATTTTATTACACTTTGGTTATTCATTATTTTTTCATGTAATACTACCTTTTTTCCACTCTGGTTCTAAAAATAATTGGAAAACTGTTTTTATGAAAAATATAATTTATTTATCTCTTTGGTTAAAAAAAACTTTTTCCTTCCAAAAACTTGTTTGCTCAAAATGTTATAAAAAATAAAACTTTCAAAAATTATTTATTAAAGAAATTTCTACCTATTTATACTTTTGTAAAACAATTATTGAAATTTTCATGTCATTTAAAAAAAAATAATGTTTGTATTTTGCAGAAAATATGAATAGAGTATTTCTTTTGACATGCATGGAATTAAGAGTATTTCCCCTTATCCAGAACACTCAATGATATCTATAATACCTTATAAGTTTTCAAATTTAATTTGAAAGATAATATTTTCCTTAATATTTGTAAAAAATTTATAGATTAAATTATTTTTTTTTAAATTGAACAAGATTTTGAAAATGTTTTTGAATGTTTTTTTCAAAGTAGAAAGGATATTTTACTCAAAAAAATATTTTAAATGTATTTTAGACATATTTTAAAAGGTTTCATTTTTATTATCAAAGAAAATAATTTTACACAAAATATGTTTTAAAATGTGATTTTCAACAAAAATTATCTTCCTCACGAAATTTTCCAAGTGATTTATATTTTAAAATAATTTTCTATATAAAATAAAATCATTTGAGGTACCTTATGATTTACTGGGAATATAAACCTAGGATACCATTCTTATTATTTCTCTGAATAGTTCATTAAGACAGGGTTTTTATGAAACTCGTTTCTCTACCACAGGTTATATAATGAAAAAATTCTTATAAAACTTGTTTCTTTTTCCATGGGTTATACTTTGATGAAATCATGAAATGACTATGAAACTTTTCATGTTTTCAAAGGTTATGATATGGTGAAATGTTAATGATACCCATTTCATTTAATGGGTTATGATATGATGAATGATTTATAATCTTTTTGAACACATAAATACGGTTTTCTTGGTGATATGTGTTATATCTCATGAGATAGACATGACCAAAATGATGGGTGAACTAGTTCAGTATGGAAAATTTTCCATTATGATGGTTTTATGAGGGGAAAATTACTAGTATGACGATTTGGGAGTGATCTAATTCAACTAATATATCCTTGTAAGTGAACCTTGACAACTATAAAAATTATTTTCTATGTTTATGTGTATCCAAAAATTTCATGTCTTATTCCAATGTTATGATCTCATGGATAATATTATTTGATTTATTTATGATTCATGATCTATGAACCTCTAATCATTATACCATGACTCAATATTATGATCTTTGATTTGAAGGGTATGTATTTAAATTTTTATTCTCATGTTCTCATACCATTATGTTCATGTTATTCATACATATCTTCACTTTTTACCCTAATTGAGAATATAAGCTTTCCCTTTCTTTTATATCATGTCCCAAAATATATTAAGAAATTTTTTGCGTATGATATATCTAAAAAGTGTTCTAATTATGAAGATCCTAACATGGGAATATGTCGTTGACCTATGGACCAGTTTTCTATAATTTCAAGTTTCTAAAGACATTGAATGATTATGGTCATCTAGAATGTTTCTATTTAAGGTAACAAATATTCATAAAAAACAATGTATTTTATATATATGATAATTCTTGATCACTAAGTTGGTATTAGAGGAAAGTTTTAGTTAACCTTTGTAAATTACGATGAGATAAATTTTAGTGATATCCCTAGGGATATTTCTATATATATGTATAGGTATGTCTCTAAGGATAAGTTTAAGGACTAGTCAATTTATAGGAAAATGTCTAGGAATTTTGATGAAAGATAAAACTAGTGGTTTCCAAGAAATTACATCCCTATATGGATACTAAATGTGGATTTGGCTCTAGTACAGAGGTTACTAGGCATGGAAATTTTAATAGGGTGCATTGAGCTAAGAAAAATCATCACCTAGTGCATGGAAATAAACCTTACAGCATGCCTGATTTTACACTCCCAAGGGATATTATTGGGAAATTCAGAAACACTTTACAAACCATCATAGAGTATTTGAATAATGACCATGAATGACCAAGGTTAATTTTAAGGTATCACAGGTTTTAATGTAGTTATCATGGTTTATAATTGTTATAATTTATTTTTAATGATTAAGTTGTTTCCCACAAAGATTATTGTTTCTCATAATATGATTTTTGGTTAGTGCCAATGGTTAGAACCAGAATGAACCATGTTAACAGTGAATATGATGGATTATTTGATGAATATGAGAGACCAAACAAGATTATGATAATATATATTTATATCATTAGTATTCTTAATCATCTATTGTGATATATGATTAATATTGTGAATTTAGATGAGATTCCTAAATCATAAAAAATGGAACCTTTATGAAAGTTATTATGGAAATGAACATATAAAAAGTAATATTTGGCTTCCTCCATTTCAATATGTTGGAAATAAGAACCTAGAACAATATATTAAATATATGATAATATGTTATCTTTGTGGAAAATAATGTCATAGAGTGAAAAATTGTAAAGTATTTCAAATTATTTTATGTGGGGAACATGGTATTATTTGAAAAATGCTCTAAACTAAGGGTTAGCCACTATAATCCCATCAAGTCACCTATGATTACCTTTGGGATAAATTTTATTTCTTAGTATACATATATCACCTCTACCACAACCACATATCCCATAATATCATCACACATGGAAAATCCACCATTTCCATAGGAAAAACCTCTTCCAAACCCATATAGACAGTAGAAAAATTTTAAAACATGTTTCGAACCACCCAAAAAATCCACAGATCCAACATTGAAATAATTTATAGAATAAAAAATAATACAATAATGATAAATCATGGAATCATCTACCTCAAGCTTGGAAACTTCTGAAAACTGGTGGGGAACCATAACCACACCACAAGGAGACCTAAGAGAGGTAAAGGAAAATCATATCATTCAAGATTAAACTCAAAGAAGAATTTTTCAGACCACATTAGAAAAACCAACCCACTAAATAAAAAAACCCAAAGAATAATGACTAAGAAACCAAGAAGAAGTAACAAAAAGTTGAATGGGGGACTCAGTTAAAGTTTCATGAAGATTATACACCAAACCACCCAAGATTTGGAGGTCCAAGGGAGCCAAGAGGTGGTGAAGAGGTGCCTAGGTATCTAAATCCAAAATGGGGGAGTTTTGGTGGATTTGGGGTAATATTTACGGGATATTAGATTACAAAATTCAACTTTTTTAAGATTATAGGCATGCCACACAGTTTGAAAGAATGTATTTCCAAATGATGTGGAAGCTATGTAAAACCTCCTTTAAAAGGAAAAGGAGTTTGAATTGTCTTGTATGGAATGGTACATGTTGTGATATTAATGGTGAAACCCAAAAAACACAATGGTTTGGGAACATTGTTAGATTTCACGCCCATGCACGGGTTGTGTGCCTCGGAAAGTTCCAATGTCTAGGGTGCACGGTCTCCTCTATGTTGGTGGACTATTTATACTAATCATGTAGCAACTTCGAATAACTTATAGTAAGTCCTAAAATCATTATTTTCAAACAAAATACCCATAAAATCATAAAGATAAATATGAGGCCGAAAATAAATAGAAATAATGACTCTAAATACACCATGTATGAGACAATTCTCTCCATTATAAGAAATTTTTCCTTTAGAATGTCAATTTGAACTTAGGTTAAATAAAAAAATGGATACTTCTCCTCAAATCAAGATCTCAACTCTCATGTCGCATGCTCATCATTTTCGTGTGTCCAAAAAACCCAAACCAATGGTGTATACTTCCCTAGAATCAATTTCTCATGGGAATCCATAATTTTTACATGTCTCTCAAACATAGAAAAATCACATTTCAGTTGAAAATATTCCTAATTCATCATATGAGATGAGACTGGATTAAACTTTTTAAATTCTGAGACATTGAACACATAATGGATCGATGTCAACTAATAAAAAAAACAAACAGGTGTTCTACCTTACCAACACTATTAGTAATCTCCAAAGGATAGACATACCTCTACATTAGCTTCTCCTAATTACTAATATGATAGTGACGCAAGTGAGGTGAAACTTTTAGAAACACTTGATCACCCATTACAAATTCTAAGGATATGTGGTGTAGGTTAGCGAAACATTTTGGTTACTCTACAACATCCACAAATGCATCCTGATAAATAGGATTTTATCATACATATACTACACCATGCTTGATCCCAATAATGAGGACACACCTACCTCTATCCAATATAAAGGAGAACAATAAAGAAAAACCATAAAGCTCCTCAAATGGGAAAATAATTATTGAATATTGGTAACAATTGTTATATAAAAAATCTACCAAACCAAATTGGATATCCCATAATCCTCCTAAATCCAGGACACATTCCTGGATTATTTATTCCATGATTTTATTCACTCTCTCTATCTAACCATCCCTTTGAAGATGGAAAGGCCTACTCTACCTACACTGGTTACCCCTTTCCTTAAGTAAGCCCTGCCAAAAATGAGAGGTAAAATGGGGGTCCCTTTCTGAAACAATAGTTGAAGACACACCATAAAGCCACACTATTTCCTGAACATACAACTGACCCAAATCATCCACCTTATATGAAATGACCAATAATTTTATCAATGAAATGATCCTTCATATAATTATGTCATGTTGTCGAAAGCAGAAACAAAAAACTAAAAAACTAGAAAAACTTTATTCTCATACATTTAGATTGAATGAAATTAATGAAACTATATGATGATTAAAAACATGACTATTGGAACGGTAATGTGGCCATTAGGAATTATAATCTGGTCATTAGAATATTAACCAATCCTTTTAAAGTATAAATAAAATTTTGGTATCTTGTAAATCAAAGTAAGATATATTTATATCGTGTTATAAATAAATAATTGTTCTAAAAATGATTAATTAAGTGTCGGTGTGTTTACAAAATGTAATTTTTTATTTACAATTTTATAATTATTATAATGATTTAAAAGAAAATTAATTTTCATAAAATAGATTCCTAAATTAATAAGTTTTTTATTATAATTATAAGATAATTTAATGAGTCCTTAATTAATTTTTCAAAGTGTGATAAAATTGGATATAATATTAAAATCATTATTTTTTTAATAAATGATGATTTTATTTAAAAATTAAATTTCATAAATTTACAACATTAATTTAATAAAATGGAGTATATAATTTGATCTACAGGTTGAAAAATGGTTATGTTAAATTTATGATATTCTTCTATTATAGTTGAACTTTTTAGTGAATAGTGACATTTCGTAATTTACGGTATTTAAAAATACACGAATTATTGAGTCATGAATGATTTGTAGATGAGTTAAGTACCCATTTTCTATAAAAATAAAAAATCTTTTACTATATTTAGTTATAGGAATCAGTACAGTTTTTAGTCCTCATACAAAATTAAATAAATTGATAAAATAATCAAAAACACCCCTATTCTACCCTATAAATACCACCCCTTATACTCCCTTCTCCTATCGTCCTCTAGTACTTGTATCTCTTAAAACTTCTACCCAATTACTCTCAATATAATCTTTCCCACATTTTGGTCTTGTTGGTCTCATTAACATATAAGTTCCAAGTGACTTAAGCAGATTCTCAAGGAGATGATATTCAAGTGGTAAAATACACCTTCTTTCTACTTTAATTTATTTTCCTTTCTAATTCTCCCCTCACCTCCCTTGTACGAAGTGGTATGATAACTCCAATATCATAATTTTTTTGAATTATATTATGTTAATAAAATATACATCATAAAATCTCTTCTCTTATCATTTTATTTTAAAAATGAAAACATCATTTATGAAGTGTCGGTTCACCGCCTTTGTGGATGATGAGTTTGAGTTTTTAATTATAGCCTTCAAGTAAGAGTATAAAACCATTGGTATTGTTAAATACTATTATAATAAATATATTGTAAATTATATCATGTTCTAGGAAAAATATATAAACATAATATTAAATAAAAATACATTAAAATCATGATTGTTGTAAAAACTGCAAAACAAACTAATCATTTTTCATTAATTTTTTATCTAATAAATCATTATAATTTGTGAAAAACATGATATATGTGACCATTTAAAATTATCAAAATATACTAATACCAATTCATTCCCCATATATAGTATTTATTCTATTTTATAAGAATTCCATAATTATAAAAAATTAAATCGGCCATGGAAACCATGAAATGCACATTCCTGGAATGAAACAATTAAACTTCATAACTCATCAAAATGGACATAAATGAATTCAACAAAATTATAATAAAAAATATATTTATTTATAAGGTTATTAATTAAATATTTAATGGATCTAATTTTATTATCAATCATATTATTTTAAATTTAATAACACTTTTAGATTTAATGTAAGGGATCTCTCCAAACCTCAAAATTACATTTAGGTTGTTCTTTCTCTCTCTTTACACCAATTTTTTTCTGATTTATTATTAAATAATTCATAAAAATTATATTTATAGGTTACAAATTTATATATCCAGATCAAGTAATCTTTATTTAATGGTTATTACATGTTTTAAGAGGAACCCTTTGCAATTCTCCCCGTTTAGAGAGCCTGAATAAAATTAACTTCCAAATTTCTATGCCATTTTCAAGTGCACTCCATAATCTATTATAATACAAAAAAAATTATAACATCCCTAATTTTAACATGAAAAACTATTTTACTTCATTTCTATTTTTATAAAAAAAATTATTTCTTTTTACTCTTTAAATACTCTTTAATATTTTCCCTTAAACTGACTAGTGATGGTAACTTATAAAGTTTCTTAAACACTATTTTTACTCGTTGTCACTTATTTTTAGAATCATTTATCATTTTGTATGCCTATGTTTCTTTATTAGTGTCTTATTTTTATTTAAATCCATTATTTCTTATTCACCATTATGATATTCCCATTGATTATTCAATATGACATAATTATGATACCCATTTAATTCCATAGAAAACACTTATGTTTATCTATTCTGCTTGATTCTTTACGTGACATATATATACATGAAGATTTTTTGATGGGTGCACCCAGATAGAGTTCTAATTCATTGTGTAATGTTTAGTCTCATGAATCTTCATGTTTGGGATTAGGGAGTAATCCTAATCCATTATAAGACTTTGTCCACTATGTGATACAGTCTTTGTAGTTAGCCTCAACTCATTTTTATGTCATTTTAAATGCTGATACCAAATTTATATGTTTTCATGATCATTAGATTCCATGGTAAATGTTCAACTATTCCATATGATTATTAATCATCCATTCCTTTTATGTTTTCATCTTCTCTTTCTACTTCATATGTTTTATATATTCCCATGATTATTCCCTTGTTGTGATTTTTTTAGGTTATCCATTTTTTCTGTGTATTCCCTTGGTTATCGTATGTAGATATAGGTTCTAAAAAGAATTTATAAGCTCATTATGGAATATTAATAAAGATTTTTTTATTCTATTTCCATTTTTTTAGTTTTATGTACCTAGTCTTTCATAGACACTACACTTTTCAATCCTTGGTTTTAATTTGATGGATAATTATGGATAAAATCATGTAATTACATGTTCAAAATTATAGGGGAAAATAGTTGGTACCATATCAGATTATAATTATGTTTTGAAATTAAGACTAGAAACCTTTAGTGAGAACCTTATGGATAATCATATCACTATTGAAAACCAATATTGTAACACAGGTTATCATAGTTTACGATATATTTTTATTATAAGTTTATCCTTATATGTCATATTTTCCTTTTTAAAAGATCATTAGATATATATTAAATCCCACATAATTTTATTTTACTTATTTTACTTACTTAATTTATGTAAATTAAAGAACCCATTCCAATAATCAATGTGATAAGCAATGTGATTATTTCCCTAATAAGATTCCATATCTGATATGAATGGGAGCCTAGAACCTCATGAATGTACTAGTTAAAATGAATAATGTTATGAATAATAACTTCAATCATGTGGAATTTACTCCTCATAAGAAAGATAAACATTCAGTAGAATCTTTAATATGACAAATGACGCCTATTTTAGTTGATCTTATGATCCCCTTATCATAGAATAATGTATTATCTTCATTAGGATGATATTTTGTGTTCTCTAATGATCAGAAGAAGAGAAAGTTGTGCTAACAGTCTATCATTTTCATGGAAAAGATTATTGTTTGTGTATACTGATAAAAAACATGAAATATAATGAGTAAATTGATTCCATAGATTGCGGAGGTTTCAAGAAAATATTTTTTAATAAATATTTTCCCTGAACTCTTTGTCTAAAGATGGAGAGGGAGTTCCATGGAAATAAGTAAATAGATGATGAAAATATCAGGGAATACAGGGAAACATTTATAAGTATTTAATGATACACCTTTATCTTTATCATGAACCCTAAAATTAAGGTGGATTGATTCTTCAGTGGACTAAAGCTAAGTATATTAAAAGCATTGGAAATTCAAGACTTTGACAGTTATGAGAATTTAATTTGTTATACCCTTATGTTTAAAACAAAGATTAGAGACTCGCAGTGGTCTTATTGTCCCCAAGATAAAAATAGGAAAATGGAGTTTAATATTGGATGATCAGTAAATAAATCTCATAATGTAATGGAAACCCAACATCACACGTGTTAAAATTGTGGGAAGAAGCATCCTAGAAACTGCCTTAGGGGAACCACGAGTTGCTTCAAATGTGGAAGAGAGGTTCATTAGGATAAATTTTCCAAATGGATTTAACGAATCCTGATAATGTGTATTAATAAAAGAAAAATTAAGACCAAAACTAAGCTTATAGTATAGTTTTCCAACTACAAGGAACATGGGAATTATGTGAGCCAATTCACTAAGACAAGGCTTTTCATAGGCAATCAACCACAACAACCTCCAAAAATCATCGAAGGGAATATGATATCACTAAAATAGTAGTGGACCCCAATAATGATGTGGTGATAGGTACACTAGTTATTCATTCAAGAATATCGAATATAAATTTTCATTCTGGTTTTACACATTCCTTTATATCTTTCAAGTCTAGTAGAGTTATTCAAACACTACCTAAAATATATGAAGGTTGAGTTGTTTTTTTGAATTGGAATTGACAAATTATTACATCTAATGTATATAATTCCTCCTCCATCAATGTTTTTGTATCAAACCTCCCATAAAATATTGTATTAATTCTGTTGGAGGATTTGGATCCTATATGGGGAATTTATTGCCTATATTTATATAAATCCAACATAAACTCTCGAGAAAGGGAGATCACTCTTCACATCCCAAGGAATCCTCTAATTATGTATTAGTCTAAGGAGGATGTTGAATCTCCTTCCAAATTATCATCTCAATTTTGGGTATTATTTTAAAATTATAAAGAATGCATAGTTTAAATTGTTGAGAGAAAATATATGATCAAGCTTGATGACATTCCCATTACAAGGGACTACACTTATGTGTTCCCTTGGACATCATAAAATTGATACATTGTGTTTTAAATTGATCACATACCTAGATCATTTACCATATCAAATAAACATTGTCGAACCGACACCACTGAGTTGTAAGAACTAAAGAATCTATTACAATAGAGTCTAGAAAAGGGTCTTATATGCCAATGTGCTTCACTATGGGGTGTTTTAGTCCTCTTCATCAAAACAGAAGGATGGAAAAATGTCCCTTGACCATTTTTTCGAGACACATCAAATTTATTACACTTTTAATAAATATTTTAATTATATTAAAGACCCTAGTTAGTCTCTCAAGGAGAATTTATAGGTTTAGAGAATTCATTTTTAATAAATAATACTAAAATGGGGGTGATTTTGAAAATATTTTTAAGAAAATGACATGATTTAAAGAGTTTATAATTGATAAACTAAGGTCATTTTTTAATAATAATGAGAGAAGGATTTAATTTAACTATCAATACAAATATTATACATTTCATTGTTCTGAAAATACACATAGTTTTGTTTAATTCTTTCATTCAGGGTTTTTAAGATCTTGATTCCCCTCTTGCCTCTTAAATTGTTGCACAAAGTACCATCCCTTGACACAAAAATTGTGTTGTCAAGTATTGGACCTCAAGAATAGATTAAAGGATACCAAAGCATACTAATATATTATGTAAGTGTGATAGAAAAAGTATTCTTGTGTTACCAAATCAGAACAACCCTAGATTGCCACTTGAAATATCAACCCAATCGGTGTTGAAATAAAAATTGTTTCACTTTATTATTAAGAAATAAATATACTCAAAGGAGAATCACATAAACATTAATTATAAGTGAAATATTTAACACAAAACCAGTTGAATAAAAAGTGTCGGAACTTCATACTAAGTATGTGTATCTCCCTTGAAATGATCGTCCACCGTTTAGCTCACTATCGAGGGGAGGAGGAGGATCGAGTGGAACTTCACCTTCATCCTTGATCCTGTTATGAATATAGAGTACTCAAGAACATCTTATACAAGTATAAGAATCCTTTTAGTCTCCAAAATACCAATGATTTTCCTCCTGGAATAACATGAAAATGATGTTCCTAATGTACCATTTTATAGGAAAAGTGGAAGGTGGTTTTGGGGACAAATATTGTGTAAAACAACATGGAATGTTGTTTTCATTCGGTAGAAAGACCTATAACAATTTGGAAATAACTAAAAATTTGTTTCCAAACCTATTTAATATCTTCATTAAAATTTTGGCTTCATTTGGACACCTATAACTCTAGATATGGATAGATCATAGCACACCACTTTTGACTTCATACAGATTCAGTGTGCTGGACAGATCAAGTGAGTTTGGAAAATATATGGAGGGATGAGGATTTGGCCCCTTAAGATGAAATATATCCCAAATAATTTTGGACTAGACCACAAAATTTCATCCCATTTGGATTCAATTTTTATTAGTAGTGTGTGGTCTAGTCCATTGGTATTCTTGGATCCTACACAGTTTTTCCCGTTTTACAAGGAAATCATCATGGGCCCTCCAAATCACCTATATCTACAATTTAATTATAAAAACAATTAAAATTAACCTTTAGAATAGTAATAAAACAAAATAATATATTCAAACATGAAGTGAAATTTGTTGTTATTTTTATAATTTTCAATACAAAACTAGTTTAACAGAGTGGTGTAAGGGTGAAAATGAAACAGTGAATCGTGGTGTGATCACACCCCCCACACCTAAATTTTTTCACTCTTGGGAAAAGTAATATTTCAAAAAATTATTCATGTAGATATTTAAAACTTTATAAATATTTAACATTAAATTTAAATTTAATTCCTGATAGAAATGTGATCAAATAAAAAATCACATAGAGGAGTTCATTCTTAGTGAGAATGGAAAAATACATCTCAAATATTGTATCAGTACAAAATTCTAAGAGAGGAATGATACCAATAAAATAAAATAATTCAAAAGTTAGTCATGTTACTAATTATCCACCCATGTGTGTGAAAACCATTTCATTCAATCCCTTCTACTTTCAATCCAGTAAATATAAGTTATTTAAAAAAAATCTAGTTTCATGATCCATTCTAGTAAAACAACCCTACATCCTTTGCAATAAAATTTCAAGATGCACTCACTTAAGTATTCCTAGAATTCAAACCATAAGCTCATGACCTAGATATCCCCATATGATTTAAATTTCTTCACTCCCAAAATTTATTATTTTTTCAAAAGTTTCACTTGGAAACAATCTCACACTCTTCTCTCAATCCATATTTGATATCCTCATTAGACTAATTGTAATAGTTATAATAAGATCAAAATTAAAGTAAGGGTGGTTTTTGACATGGCCAAGCCGGACCCTTTTATTTATGGTGTAGAAAATTCAAATAAGAGGTACACACACATAGTACAATCTTATATAGTAATGAAATTTATTGGATGAGGAATGGATGTATGGAAATCATTTTTAAGGTAGAAAAAATTTATCCTAACATATATTTACCATCTATTAAGGAATAAATTTTCACACTTCATGGTTGGGTGCAAAGATGTGTGGATAAATTATGTGAAATAATTTTCCCTTAAACTATTCAAAAAAAGGGTACCATTCTTCTCAAAGGTTTCAAAATGATACAACCATTTATATTGTTGACAAGAAACCAAATTTCCTGAGAAATTCACACCAAAATATTGAATTCTTACTAAAATAAAAGATAATGTGGGAAGGAAGGATAAAACCTGGTTGGATTCATTCATATATTTCTTCTTCAACATGGATTTCATCCTTCGCGAACTCCGAAAGGGATTCTTGGAAGTTATTATGCCTCTACCCATTGATAGCGAAGGATTTTTTGATTTCTTCATTTTTTACCTGTACAACACCAAATGGAGAGAAATTTGTAATATTTTATGGTGCAAACCAATGAGATCGAAGGTTACCAGGATGCAACTTCATCCTTTCATTTTAGGGGAGTACCTTCTTCTTAATTTGGAACTGATGATGAAGGATGAGACCGTCAGGGTAATCCTTGGTTAACTCCTTATAATTACTAGAGCTCTCATATGCATCTCTTATCATTTTATATATCTCATAAATCTACAACTTCTATTGAGAACCTATTCCAGAAAGATTATAATTTCATTTTTTGATTTCCTAATAGGTCTGGTTCTCAATCTCAATAGGGAGGTTATAACTATTATCAAACAAATTCCAATAGGGTGACATTACAATGGAATTTTAAAAGGAAGTATGGTAATCCCATAATAAATCATCGAGTCTGAGTCTC
The DNA here is from genome assembly GCA_963277665.1 of Viscum album. Lineage (NCBI taxonomy): Eukaryota > Viridiplantae > Streptophyta > Magnoliopsida > Santalales > Viscaceae > Viscum > Viscum album. The sequence continues at coordinate 1,829,436,330 of OY728147.1, forward strand.
TAATATTTTCTATTAAGTTGAAATATTTTTCAAAAATATGTTTTACCTCCCTCTTGGACACCTCGTCGTTACCATTGGTTTGTGGGTGATATGAAGTAGACACTCGATGACCGGCCCCAAACTGACATAAAAGATACCGCATTGTTCAATTTACGAAATGAGAACCCTGGTCACTGATGATGAACCCAGTTAATCTAAACCAATAGATTATTAGGGTCCTTAAAAATTCCACAACTACCTTAGAATCATCATTCCTTGTAGCCCATGCCTCTACCAATTTTGAAACAAAATACACTTCCAAAAGAATGTAAAGGTTCCCAAATGAATTGGGGAATGGTCCTCTAATTTCAATGCCCAAAACATAAAAAAATTCATGTAAGAGAAAGTGTGTCTGTGGAATTTCATTTATTTTATATACATTCCCCATTCATTGTCAGTGAGGATATCATTTACATAAGTAATGGGTATCTTGAAAAAGTGTTGTCCAAAAGAGACCAGAATCGAGGACCTTGAGGGCAGTCCATTGGGGACCAAAGGGGAACCCACAAGAAAGTGTGTGGAAAAACCTAAGTACGGACTGAAACTTGTAATTGGGAAACCATTTCTTGAGGACTTGATTACTACATGTTCACCAAAGGTAGTATTCATCCAAAATGTACCAATAGGACTCATGTTTTATATTGTTTGCTTGATTTTTACAAAAATCAGCTGGAATGAAATATGCTACCAAATAATTCGCAATTTAGACATAAAATGGAATAACATCTTGCACTTGATACAATTTATCATCTATAAACATGTCATTTATGAAAATATAGGGGGATTAGTCAATGTATAAGGATGGGTGGATCCTACTGATATGGTCATCCACCACATTCTCTAATCCTTTTTAATATCTAATTTCTAAATTTAATTCTTGAAGTAGGAACATCTAGTGAATAAGACATGGTTTGGATTCCTATTTCTTAGGAATATACCATAGGGATGTATGGTTTGAGAACACAATGACTTTGGAACCCAAAAGTTATGACCTGAATTTATACAAGGAAAACATAGTGGTGAGAAATTATTTTTTAGTAGTGGTTTAGTTTTCATCAGAAAGGTCCAATGTATGTGAGGCATAGTCTATGACATGTGGAGCTTGGTCGACCCTTTATGATAAGACCGCACTATCTTCATTGTTAGAGGCATCACACATTAGCTCAAATGGTAAATCCAACAAAGGAGTTTGCATTATCAGGGGTGACGTGATACTCCATATTGACTTTTTAAAAGCTTCTGCACATTCTTTATCAAAAAAAATTCCCTTTCTCTTGTGTGTAATTGGGATATGTGGAGAGAAATTTTACTATAGTCATGAATGAAATGACAATAAAATCTAGCATGACCTAGTAAATACCACACATCCTATACATTTTTGGGGAATGGTATTAAAGAAATGAAATCCAATTTTTATTTATCAACTTGGATACCATCCCCAAAAATGACGTGTCCCAAAACTATACCTTGTCACACAATGAAATGGAATTTCTTATAATTTAATATGAGATTATTTTGAATAAATCAACTTAGTAATGAACCAATACTACTCAAACATTCATCAAAATAGGAAATATTGATCAAAAAGTATCTATAAAACCCATCAAGGAAACAATAATGGGTCCTCCCTACTAGCCTCTCTAGAATTTGGTCATTGAATGGAAATGAGAAGTGGTCCTTCCCATTTTTTTGATTTAGTCTGTGATATTCTACACAAACATTCCAACTATTCTACAGATGATTTTGAACCAATTCATTTTTGTCATTTTTTATTATAGTATGACTGGTTTTTTTAGGAACCACTTTTACTGGACTGACCCATTGGCTGTCAGAGATAGGGTAAATGATTCTAGAAGCCAATAATTTTGTTACCACATTTTTAACAACATCTTGGAGGTTTGAGTTTAGTCGACGTTGTGACTTACTCATTGGTTTGTCCACATAATTTAACAATATATGACGTGTGAATATTGATGGGATAATACCACGAATGTCATCATGTTTTCATCCCAACTCTTTTTTATACACACTCATAAGTTCAAGTAGTTACAATTCATGCTTAGGAGGGATTTAACTAGCAATGATGATAGGTAAATTGTTTATATTCTCAAGATATGAATATTTTAAATCTTGAAGAAGTTGTTTTAGTTCTAGTTCAAGGGGGTTTCAGATTAATGAGAGTGTGTATAAAAGTGAGAGGTCACTAATCTCATCAAACTACTTAACGAAATAATCCTTAGATGAGGAATTGAATTTTACAATATTAGTAGTATCATCGATTGTCTTTTGATCCTCAGTGTTCAAGATATCATAAATTAATAAACACACATGAAATTTTTCGAGACTGGTACAACATTGAATGCATGATTCATTCTCTAAAATTTCAGTCAACGATGAAAACATATAATTAGGATTGGGGGAATGAACAAATTTTTTTTAGCGGAAGGGAGTAAATCTATAGACATAACAGAGAGAGAGGAATGTTCTTTTGAGGGGTACTTCATGGGATTAAGGATGTTGAAGTTGACAATGTCACCACAAAACTCTATATATAATGTACTATTGTGGACATTAATTTGGGTTTTCATGGTTTTAAAGAAGTTTGTTCCTAATATAATTAGGGAATGTCCATTAATCCTATCATCTTCTATTGTAATCACAAAAAAACAAAAGGAAAATTGACAATTTTCGCCTGTATAATAACATCCTAAAACACACTAGAGGGGTGTGATGTAATTTGATTTACTTATTGAGCAAAAATTATAATGGGCTTTAGTTTTTTGACCTGTAATGAATAGTAAATGGCATGATTCATCACATTTATTGGGGAACCCAAATCAAGCATAGCATTGGAAAATAAATACTCTCATATGCTGCACAGAATTGAGAATGTTCCTGGATCATTGCATTTGGTGGGAAGTGATTTCTCTATCAATTCTAAGACATTCCCCCTAATCTCACCTTATCATCTCCTAAAAGTCACCTTTGGTGTGTAGATATCTCCTTCAGAAACTTGGCATACCTTTGAATTTTCTACACATCATCAATCAAGGGGATGTTAACATGTACTTTTTTCAATGTTTTTAGTATTTCCTTATCATGCTTAGTGTCCTTTTTTTATTGGTTAGGATACCCTTTGGGAAAATTAAATACGAATTCTTGGGATAGGTGACTCATCAAGAGACACACTTTTTCCTTTGGAAGGGATTCTCTCAGGATAAGGATTTTCATCTCTTGGATGATTTTCAACAGTTGGGATTGTTGTTTTCTCAGGATTGGATGAATCTAATGAAGGTTTTATTTGGTTTTTATGATGTTTCCTGCTTCTAAGGGTGATGGAACTAATTTTTCCCTTATCCCTAGCATTTACTACGATTTTAGAGGGTATTTTACCCTACCCATGACTTTGAATTTCCCCCGCAAAGTTAGCTAGTTGGCCTAATTGGTTTTTTAGTTCTTGTATAGAGGATTGGGTGGTTTATTATACTTGGATATTATTGGAAGCCATTTGATTCATCATATCTTCTAGGATAGGCTTAGGTTTTTGAGTTGGTGGTTAGAAGGGTCTTTGTTTTGGTTGGGGATTTCTTGGTGGTGGTGGTGTATGATTACTCTGGCCCGGTTGGTTCTATTTTTTTAGGTTAGTTTGAATAACCCCTTTACTATAAGATTGTTTTTATTTATACCCAGATTTAGATGGATAGTATGGTTCAGTACCAAAGGGTTGGTTATAGGGGAGGCCTAGAAATATTTCCTCACAACTCTCAGAAGTTTATCTCAATTGGGAGCATTGGTCAGAGTAGTGGGTGTCATAATAACATATACCATAGTGGATGGGAGGAGGAGATTTGGATTTTCCATGGGAAAGTGTAAGTTGTTGAAGAAGGTTACTTACCTCTTCAAACTTCATGTCCCCCTTCTTCCAAAATTTAGTACTTTTCACCTCATTGACACCTCGAAAGGGTACACTAGACCTTAAACCAAATTTTTTAGTGTTCTGCATCACGTTCTCAATTGAGGTTCTTGAAGAAATTAAGGTCTTATATATTAGTGAACCACCTACTGCATCAATCATATTTCGATTAAAAGGAATTAAACATTCATAAAAATATTGAATAAAATCTTGGTCACTTATTTGGTTGTGTGGGAAACTTGAACATATCCTTTTAAAGTTTTCCCAATATTCTGGTAATGTTTTCCCTTTTGATTTCCTTATACCACAAATTTCATTCCTTATAAGAAATTCAATAGGATGGGAAATATTTTTTCACAAAAAGATGTTCCATGTCCGCCCAACCCATAATTAGTGATTTAACATAATAAATCCAGTCTTTTGATGGGTATTATAATGAAAATAGAAATTCTCTAAGATTTACATATTCTTCATCCACATTAGCAGGTTTTAAAATTTAACATACAATATGAAATTATTTTAAGTGCTTATGTGGATCTTCCCCAATAAGTCTATGAAATCTTGGAAATAATTTAATTATACCAGATTTTAGTTCATGTATTTTAATATAGGTGGGTTGTATATCAAAATCAAGTGAATTTTGTTCTTTTAATGTCTAATTACTTTTAGTCATGTTATGAATGATTATTTTAGTTTTAATGTGATTTTTAGTGGTATAAGTATATGGATCAAGAAGAGTGTATGTTTTTTGTGTGTCCTCTTCTGAAGGGTTCCCTTGCGTGTCTCAATATCACTGATGTAGGATCCTCTCTGGTTTGGGTTCGAAATATGGTAAGTCTCCTGAAGTTGAACGCTTCATGCACCAAACCTATGAAAGAAATAAATCAGAACACAAAAATATTGGTAAAGGTAAAAGATAAAACAAATCAATATTAAAACAATTTACATAAATATTATCAAAAACACCTAGTAAAAACCAAAGTGCTCCCTGGAAATACTGCTAAAATTAGAATATATTTTCATTACATGTCAAATTGATTAAAATTGTAAGGTTTCTTTTAATTATAGGGAATACACCAATTCTTCTCTCAAATAGATTTGATAGGTTTAGAGTATTCAATTTTAATAAAAAGATCTAAAAAGGGGGTGATTTTGAAATTAGTTTTATCAAAATAAATTGACTTAATATGTTTAACAGTTGATAAATTAAGGTGGTGGTTTACGAATTATGAGATAAAGAGGTCATTTTAATTTCCCAACACATCTTGGATATTTCGTTTTTTTTAAAAATACACATGGTTTTATTTAATTCTATCACTAATGTTTTTCAAGATATTGATTCCCCTCTTCCCTCTTAAATTGTTGTAGAAAATTCCTACCCTTGACACAAAAATCATGTTTTCATGGATTGGACCTCAATAATAGAGTGAAGGATAAAAAAGAATACTAATATATTATGTATGTGTGATAGAAATAGGATGCATTTGTTTCCCAATCAGAACAACCAAATATTCCCACTTGAAATCTCAACCCAGTCGGTGTTGAATTAATAAGTGTTTACCTTAATTTTTACAAAATAAATATAATAAGAGGAGAATAACATAATGATTTATCATAATTTAAATATTTAACACACAAATTAAAAAAACAGTATAAGAACAAGGTTCGAAACTCCCTCTCGAGTGTGTGTCGCTCCCCCGAAATGATCATCCACATTTTAGCCCTCCATTGAGAGGATGAGGAGGCTCATGTGGAACTTCACCTTCATCCTTCACCCCCTATGAAGATAGAGGCCTCCAAAAAATCTTAGACTAGGAGAGTAATACATTGGGTCTCCAAAATACTAGAGCTTTTCCTCTTGGCCAAACCTGAAATTTATGTTCCCAATGTATCATTTTATAGGAAAATTTGATGGTTGTTTTGGGAATACAGATTGTGTAAAACAAATTAGACCATTGTTTTTCATGGGTATAAAGCCTTATATAGCTTTTTGAAAAACTAAAAAGTTGTGGAAACGCCAATTTAATATCTTCAAAAACATTATGGATTTATTTGGACATCTATAGCTCAAGATATGGACCGATCACAGCAAACCACTTTGGACTTTGTGCAGATTCAGTATGTTGGACAGATTAGGTCGGTTGGGGCATCAGATGGACGAATATATCTTGGGTTCCTCCAGATGAAATGTAGCCCAATGTGTTTTGTACCATCCCATAAAATTAATTCCCATTTGGATGAACTATTTAGTATCAGTGTGTGGTTTAGGCCATTAGTTTTCTTGGAAATGGCACAGTTTGGCCCATTTTTCTTGTAAATCATCATGGGCCCTCAAAATCACCTCCACCTACATTGTAATTTTCAAAAAAAAAAGTAAAATTTCCTCTTTTAATATTGATAAAAACAAAATAATTGAATCAAACATAAAGTGAAATTTTTTATTATGTTTAACATTTTCAATAAAACAACTAGTTTAACAAAGTGAAGGGATAAAATTAAACAATTAATCTTGGTGTGATCATCCCTCTACATTGATTATAATGTGCTTCATAAACCATGAAAAAAAATAACAGGTATCCCCTACCACATATAGATGGCCTGATCGATTAGTTACATGGTCCAAGTATTTCTCAAAGGTTGGCCTTCGATTTGGATATCACCAATTAAAATTGAGGAAAAAATATATTCCCAAGACTTCTATTTAACACAAGGTGTGTACAATATGAGTTCATATTGATTCCCTTAGAACTCACTAATTCGATAATAATTTTCTTGGACTAAATGAATACAGTCTTTATATATTACCTTGAAAACTATTTGGTAGTCATTATAGAAGATATTATAATATAATCCAAGAGAAATAAGAAGCATAAGAAGCATTGAGTGAAAATATATGCAAAGTAAAAAAAATGTGAGTTCTAGATGGAGTATCTTTCATGGGTAATTTTATCACCATAAAATGGTTATTAGTAAACCCTTTCAATAAAAATGGTAATCAAAGAGTGACCTAGGCCAACATCTATAATGGATAGTGTAGTTTCCAAGCCCTAGTTGGTAATTACAGATGATCTGTGATGAACTTTTTGTGATTCTAAAACCTACTATAAAATCTAACTTAGAATGGAACAATTTTTTTTGGACTACTGAATGTAAACACTTCTTTAATGAATTAGAAAAGAGGCATAGCACTACACCAGTATTTACACTAAAAAAAGTGGGGAAATCATTGTGGTATACAAAAATGCTTCAAAGAAAGTCTTAGGATATGTAACGATGAAAAATGATAAAGTGATTGACAATACCTTAAAGTAGCTGAAATTCCATGAGAAACTTTATCCCATGCATGTTCTGGAGTTGGTGGCTATGATCTTTACATTGAAAATATGGTGATAATATCTATTTGGGGAGAAGATTGAGATAAATATTGATCATAAGAATCTCAAACATATATTCACATAGAATGATCTTTGTATGAGCCAACTAATATGGTTAGATACCAACAAGGATTATGACTTCTCAATGTACTACCATCCTAGTAATTAAAATAAAGCAAAAGATGCTCTAAGCATAAAGGATTCTAAAATTTTATCAATGATGAGAATTGAGAAGTATCCAATATTATTAGAATTACACATGATGGATATGATAATAATTAACAAAAACAACATCCTCAATCCTTTATCAAATGATTTCTTTACCATCGCTTATAGATAAAATAATGGATTCTCAATGAAATGCTGTAGAAATTCAGAAAAAGGTAGAAGCTATAAGAAAGAAAAAATACATAGAGGTAAAAATTGATGAAGAAAGAGTCATCATTTTTTGGTCACGACTATGTGTATCAACAAATAATGATATAAAGAAAGAGATTTCGAATGATTCACATAGATCAACTTTCCCAATACACACAGGTATAAAAACAATGTATCGGAATCTTTAAGAGCACTATTGGTGAGATAATATGAAGGAATCAATTTTTTAATATACATAAGAGTGCCTGTTATGTCATCATGTGAATATAGAAAGGAAAAAATACTTTGGATATGTTGAAATTATTACCCATACTGACATGGAAATCCAAAAACATCACCATATAATGTTTCACCCGGATTTCAAAGTCATTGAGAGGAAATAATTCTATATGGGATGTTGTGTATCATCTTACAAAGAAAGATCACCTTGTTGTAATTTGAGAGGATTTCACAGTTGACCAACTTGTATGAATATACATCATAGAATTGGTGAGGATTTATGGAGTTAAATTATTAATTATATCAAATCATGAAACAATATTAACCTATAATATATGGAAAAGTCTCCAACATACTCTAAACATTGAGATAAAATTTGGTATGGATTTTCTTATTTAAATTGATGGATAATCTAAGAGAACTATTCATGAACTGGATGAAGTTTCAATATCATGTTCAATGTACTTTAATGGAGGATGGGATCAACATCTTCAACTTGTCAAGTAATCTTTCAACAATAATTTCCACTCAAGAATCCAAATGTCTCCATATTAATCCCTTTATGGGAAAGATGTAGAATGCTGAATTGCTAGTATGAAGTCATTCAACAAAATCTATTAGGACTAGAAATGGTCGATGAAATGGTAGAAAAGGTGAAAACTATTTAGTGGCACATTAAGTAATCCCAAAGTTTATAAATGATATACAAATAATCATCGACTGGACTTAGAGTTTGAGGATAGTGACCAAATAATCCTCCATATTTCTATTGGGAAGAGGTTCACGACATTTGTGCAGAAAGGAAATCTATGTACCTGGTACATCATCCCAGATGAAATTTTTTATTGCATTGGGATTATGGAATATCTAATATAATTTCCACCAACCATGTCTCAAGTATATGATTTATTCCATGTATCACTCTTGAAGAAGTGTAGGTTAGATACATCACCTATATAGAATTCAGAGGTGGTGCAACTATAAAATGATATCTCTTATAAAGAGAATTCATTGAAGATCTCCGAAAGTAGATATAATGTTATAAAAAAAGACTACTCACTTGGGCATAGTACTATGGTAGAACTATAAGTATGAATATGAAACCTGGGAACTATAGAAATCAATGGAGGAGAAGTATCCTCACATTTTTTCACCTTTGTAAGTATAACAAAATTTCGATAGTGAGAGTCCATAGAGGGGAATAATATGATGACCTAGAATTTAATCAATAAAATTTCTATTATTATATACATTTCATGTAATACAAATAAGAAACATCAAATAGAGAGACATAAAACATTATTCTCATAAATGAAGAGTAAAGGAATTTAAAGAACTTCTCTGCCTATTTAAACCTAACTATTGAAAAATTAATATAACCATTAGGGAAAATAATATATCCATTAGAATAGTAACCTTACCTTTTAAAGTATAAATAAAATTTAGGTTTTTTTAAAGTTAAAATAATATATATTTATATCATGGAACAATTAAATAAATGTTTTAAAAATGAAAAATTAATTGTAGGTATTTTTATAAAACCCAAAAGATTATTTAAAACATTATAATTAATATATTGATTTAGAATAAAATTTATTTTATTAAAATATATTCATAAATTAATATTTTTATGTATTATAATCATAATATAATTTTACAAGACCTTAATTAATTTTTTAAAGTGTAAAAAAATTGGTTATAATATTGAAATTGGTATTTTTTAACAAAAGATGATTTAAATTAAAAATTAAATTTATTGTATTTAGAATATTTTTTTAATAAAATGGAGTCCATTTTTTAAATATATAGGTTCAAAATTGTTTGGGGTTATTTTTTGGTATTTTTCTAAAATTGTTGAGTATTTTGGTGAATAGTGAAATATGATAATTTATAGTATGAAACAAATACATGAGTTATTGAGTTATGAATAATGTATGTATGAAGTAATAACCCATTGTTTAATACTCTCCAAAAAATTTAGTGAGTTTAGTTATAGTAATCAACATTATTTATTTTCTTGATCTAAAATAATAAACAAATGAATAAATGAATAAAAAACACCCATCTCCCCCTACGAATACCCCCCCTCACCACCCATTCTCCTCACACCTTATAAGCCTTGTAGCTTATCTAAATTAATCCAAATTAATATATAAATACTATTCCTCATGTTATTTTCTTTATGGTCTCTCTAAAAGACTAATTCCATGATTCATAAGAGGTTCTTAAGGAGACAATATTCAGAAGGTAAAATCATCTTTTCTCTTTTAATTTCTTTTCTTTTATTATTATCACCTAACCTCTCCTATACAAAGTGAAATGGTAGCTCCCATAACATAAATGTACAATAATTTTTTTTTAATGTAATATCCATCATAAAATCACTTCTCTTATATTTTTATTCTAAAAAGGAAAATGTCGTCCAAGATGTGTCAATTCACCGCCTTCCGGGATATTGAGTTTTTTGTTTTTCATTACCAGATTCAAGGTAGATCATAAAATAATTCTTATGGTTAAATATGGTTATAATATGAATAATATAATTTTTTTTAATTTTTTTAAAATATATATAAACATAATATTAAATAAAATGATACTAGTTCATGATGGTCGTAAAAACAACAAAAAATAAACTAATCATTTTTCATTAATGTTTTTATCAAATGAATCTTTCTCATAAATGAAAAAATGATATATGATACTATTTAAAATGATATAATTATATTAAAACCATTTAATTCCACTTATTTAGTTTTTCTTCCATTTGAAACTATCTTTTATAATTACACGCAATTAAACCGACCATGAAAACCATGAAACAAACGCTCCCAAAATGACAAAATTAAATATTATGCCTCATTAAAATGGAAACAAATAAACTAAAAAAATTATAAAAAATAAAAAATATGCATATAATTTTCTTAATTATTTATTTATTATATCTAAATTGATTATCTTTGTTATTATATGAAATTGAATAACACTTTTTGACATAAGGTTAGGGATCTTTCCAAACCATGAAATTAACTTTGGTTAAAACTTTCTCTCTTTTTACACCAAAATATTTCTTCATTATTCTTATATAATTATTATCAATTATTTTTATATGTTTTAAAATTATGTATCTAGATCAATTATATCTTATTTTATGGGTAAATACTTGTTTTAAGAGGTCCCCTCCTCAATTTCTCTTGTTAAGCACACCCGATTAAAGGGAACTTCCCAAATTCTTACCCATTTTCAAGTACATCACCTAATCTATTTTAGGAAACCATTACTTTTATTAAATACATAATTTCATCTTTAAAAACTATTTTAATTACTTTTTTTTATAAAAACAATTATATCTTTGTCCTCTTCAAAGACTCTTTAATATTTTCCCTTAAATCGTAGTAAAATTTATCATTTCGGATGTTTCTTACACACTCTTTTTACATATTTTCACTTAACTTGGAAATCATTTATAATGTTATATACCTATTTTCTTATATTAATATCCTGTTATTTTTTAAATCCATTCTTTATTTTACACCATTATGATACATCCATTGATTATGGAATATTATATAATTGTGATAGCCATTTCATTCCATGGTTAACCCTTATGTTTATCCATTATGTTTGATTATTTATGTCAAACATATATACATGAACATTTTTTTATGGGTGTGACTATATAGTACTACAATTCATTGGGGAATTTTTAGTCTCATGAAAATTTATTTATCGGATTAGGGAGTAATCCTAATTCATTAGGGGCCTTTGTCCACCATGTGATATAATATTGGTAGTTAGCCTCAAATCCTGTTTATATCATGTTATATTTTTTCCCACATTGATATTTTTTAATGATAATATTATTCCATGTTATGTGTTCCATGTTCTATAATTCCATACGATTATTCATGTTCCATGCCTTTTATTTCAAAAATTTTTTCCTTTTAACTCATTTGTAATTCTTTATTGCCATGTTTATTCCCTTACTGAGATTTTTAGTTCATCCCTATTGTATACATTTTTCCAAGGTTATGCTATGAAGATATAGGAGCTCAAAAGAATATATAAACTATTTATGGAAGATTAATAAAGGTATATTTTATTCTAGTTACATGTTTTTGGTTTTATGTACCTACTCTTCAGAAGACACTAGACTTTATGATCCTCAGTTTGTATTTGATGGATAACTATGATTAAAATCATTTAATAATATGTGTAAAAGGATACGGTCAATATAGTTGGTATTAAAGAACATTGTAGTTATTTTGGGGGATTTGCACTGTAAAAAAATTTTCAGAGCCTTCTAGATAATTATATTTCCATGGATAACTAAGATCCAAACACATGGAATCATAATCTAAGATACAATTTTCTTTTATAAGTTTATCCTTATATGTTCGTAATTTCATTTTTATATTATCATTAGATAAATATTCAAGACCCCTAATTTAATTGTATTTATTTTTCATAGTTATTGGAGTGAAATCAGAGAAACCATTCCAATAGTTAATGTGATAGGAAATGTGAAAATTTCCCTAATGGGATAACAAATCTAATGGGAATGAGATCCCAAAACATCCTGATAGTACATCCTCAATAGGATCAAGTTATGAATAATTACATAAATTTTGTGGAATTCCCTTCTTCTCCTAATACTAGAAAATGTTCTATAAAATTCATTATGTGTCAATGGCCTCCTATCATAAGTGGATATTCGGATCCCCTTATCAGGGAACAGTTTATTAACTCCATTGAGAATTTTTTCTTTGTCCCTTAATGATTAGAAAAAGATAAAGATTTTATAATAGTCTATTATTTTGATGGTAAATTCTATCGATGGTGGGAAATTATCAAAAACATAAAGTCTAAGGAGGAAATTTAACTTAAGATGGAGAGGGGGTTACTTGGACTAAAGAAAAAGGAGGATGAAACTATCATGGTGTTTATGGAAAAATTTACAACTCTTAATTGATACACCATCAACTTTATCATAAACCCGAAAATCAATTTGGTTTACTTATTTAGTGGACTATTGATGTGACTACAAAAGGAATTGATAATTTGAGACATTTATTCCTATGAGGGGATTGATTATTTTACCATTATGATTAAAATGGATATCATATACTCTCAATAGTAACATGGTACTAGAGATAAAAATAAGAAAAAAAATAATATTTCATGATCAACAGATAAATCTCTCGGAGGAAAGAAACCCCAAAGAGATTTAAATAATATCACTAATGCGGAAGAAGAAAATTAGATTCCAAGTAAAACTCATCCTATAATGTGGTATTTAAAATAAAAATAACATGGGATTTATGTGATACATTTCAATTAATGTGATCATGTTATGTGTTATAAATCATGTTTTATGCTTTATTCCCATGTTTATTTACTTACTGTGATATTTTTCAAATCACTTTTTTCAATGTATTCCCCAGGTTATCTTATGCAGTTATTGGAGATCAAAGGAAGTTAGAATATTGTTGTAGAATATTAATAAAGATAATTTTTATTCTAGTTCCATGTTTTTAGTTTTATATACCTAGTATTCCAATGACATTAGAATTTATGATCCTTGGTATTTATTTGATGGAAAATTATGCTTAAAATCATGTAATAATATGTGTAAAAGGCTAGTGTCACTATATTTGTTGAGTCCTCAATCAGGATAGAATGGGTTGATTTTTTCATATGGTCAATCACCACCAGAATTTCATTCCTTCCCCAGGGTGTATGAGGTAAGCCAATAATGAAATCCAGGGAGTCCACACGCCACTTCCTGGTAGGAATAGGTAATAGAAGAGGCAAATTGTATGGCCTTTAGTTCTCTTATTTAACCTTCTAAAACATATAACACCAAGATAAAAGTTAGTTATGTCCCACATCATTCCATGCCACCAAAACTAATAATGCACATCATACAATATTTTGGTGGTCCTGGGATGAAACGACCACAGAGATTAATAATAATCCTGCATCTCCATCTTCCACAGAAACAACGACATCATAATACGACCCATGTGGAAAATAACTCCATATTAAGATAAAGACCAATTTTTGGTATACTCCCCACCATATTAAAACTATATAGACTATTGGGACAACCCATTGTTAGGGAGATCCTTTTGAATCAGCTCTATAAGGGAAGGGGTCTGCTGAACACTGGCCAACAATACACCTACACAATGATATTTTTCCTCTAGATGCTTCTGGGAAACAATCCTCATCAATGTCCGCTCAACACAAGACTCCAAGAATGATTGCACTAGCATATTCCTATTCGAAGAATCAACTAAAACATTACCTTTACCTAGGGTAAACACGATATCAAAATCAGACCCCTGAAGTTACTCGACCCAATGATGTCGAATAAAATTCAGATCCTTCTAGGAGCATATGTTTTACATACTCTTATGATAATAATAAAAAAAATCCTATCCTTGAAGAGGTAGTGACATTGAACCATATATCCCTTTTAAGTTTCAATAAAGATAAAATATGATTAGTGGTAAACCATCACAAAATGTCTTCAATATATTCCTAATATTCTAGGATCCAAAAAAACTTTACCCCTTTCTGGGTAAGCACTGTCATGTGTGAAAAAGTCAAGATAAATCTCTAATAAAGTTCTTGTAATACCCTGTCAGACCCAAAAATCTCCAAATTTCAAATACTTTTCTCAGTTTCTCCTATTACATCACCACTTAGATCATCTCATGGTTTCCTCTATAATGGGACATGGATTTCACCATTTATTTAGAACTATGAACATATCCAATACCTCTTCCCTTGCATCATATTTCCCCCACTGAGTTGGGTGTCAGTTGGATGGAATCCTAGGCTCATTCATGAAAAAATTGTGTCATGGGGACGTTCTAAATCCTCAGGAGCTGGAAACCAATGTTTTTGAATAAACATCTCATTTTAGAATGAATTATACCTTAATAAACAAACATAAACAACCAATAATAATAGCACATCACAAAATGAGAAATAACCATAATGAAAATAAATTCAATTACCAAAAGTTAAACATTTTTCATTTTTAAAAAAACCAAAGATCCAAAATACTCAAAATGGTATGGAATCTAATAATAAAATTAAATATTCATGAAAAAATAGGTAAAACTCCATCTTGACACCACCACCGACACCATAAATAATAGTGTCCACTAGGAACTGAATCCACCATCACTATCACTAAACGCTTTTCCAATACCTGTTTCAAACCTAAAAAGATCTACATACACCCTAGTGTGTATATAGGGTGTGATCCATTTCCTAATGGGATAATATCCAAATAGGTTCCTTTCTATAAAATTATAATACAAATAAACATACAAGGTTCCATAAAAATAAAATGAAACATTTAAAAGAAACACTTTTTGAATCATTTTTTGGAAAACATTTTAAGGGAAAACATGCTATGATATTTCAATTGAAGATTAAATTCCACTTTTTCCCAGTGCTAATCATAGCATTATATGAGCACCCATAATTATACCTATAGGACTAGAATTAGTGGGGACATATTATCATCATACCTTGGTGATATGGTATAGAAACTGTGACCTCGAGAGTCCTCATGCATGATCCATAAGAAAGGACTCCACCCAAAGTTCTAGTGGTCTTCGATTATCATCATAGTTTAGTTAGTGTTGGGAAATAAATTTTTCTAGTGAGGATTGGGACTTATTCTTTCCAATCCACCTAGATTACAAGCCCTATTATTACTATATAATAACCTAGGATTACCTTGTGCATCCATTATATTTCCCATATCACATAAATAACCTCTTTAATTACCACACATCCAACAATATGATCACACATGAAAACCCAACATTTTCATTCGAAAACCATCTTCCAAGACAATATAAACACCAAGACCATTTAAAAACATATTTTACACCATAAATATAATTTATTAAAACAACTACGAAAGATTTAAAATCATACCAAAATCATCCAAAAATTCTAAAGCATGGAATCACCTACCCCAAGCTTTGAAACTTTTGAAAACTGGTGTAAAATCATAACTCCAGCAAAAGGAGGCCCTTGAGAGATATTATAAAACCATATCCATCAAGATTAAACAAAAATAATAAATTTTCAACAAAATTTAATGATTATAAGTTTCTAGAGAAAGGAAAATCCCATGATGAAGGAAAAAAGAATAGGAATGGGGGGAATTATTTTATGTTTCTTAAAGATTCTACACCAAAACCAACAATATTAGGAGGTAAAAGGGATCCAAGATTATATGTAGAAGAGTATAGGTACGAAAATAAATAATGGGGGGGCTGGGGTGGATTTAAATTTGGGGGTGGGTAGAATTGGGAATTCAATATTTTTAAAATTCTAAGCAGGACGCATAGCTTGGATACACATTCTTCCAACCCGTGTGGAAGTCATGGAACACCTCCTACCAAAGTAAAATGAGGTTTCACAGTCTCCTGGGGAAGGGAGAATTCTTGTGTGGTCGAATGTGTGCCACAAAAACAGATCCACTGGTCAGGGCATATGGTTAGCACACATTTTCATGTATCATCCATGCGCCTTGGATAGTTCCTCTATTCAGGGTGCACAGTCTCTTCCCGGATAACACATAGTTTCTAATAACAATGATCCAACTGTGTGCCACCTATTTTCAGTCTAAAAACACCATTTTTCTCCCAAACACCCCAATAATCCTATATATAAATATAAGATAAAAAATGAAAGAAATAATACCTCAAAATAAACCAAGGATGTAACATATACAATGGAGAAAAAATGAGTAAAATCCTTTGAGGAGAATACTAACATTTAATTAACTCCATCCTCACAAAAATAAAAATATAATATATCCTCAAAGAACCATAAATAATGACCAATATACTATCTCATAATTCCCCAAGAGGAAACCCAACTCAACAATAAACCATGTTCAAAGAATGAAACTCATCAACAACATCAATAAATATACTAACACATTTCAAAAAAAGTAAAAAATCAGAAAACCACAACCAAACATTGTGAAGACTGTCTAGGTTCAAAACATATGTCAAAAAATAAAAAAGTAGGGTGGACTAGGAGCTCAACCATAAAACATCTTGTCAATGTGAACCCAACAAAATCAAAACAAACACTAACCAGTGCAAAACCTATACCTATGTTTTTCAAATCCTTTTTACACAATCACACACTCAAATTTATTACCTTTTATGCCCACCAAAAATAAAACCCCATTAACAGGCCATCAAATACATACACATTAAGAAAAAAATTACACTAACTACACAAGGGTATAACCACAACAATAAAAATATCCCATCGTAGAAAACAACTGAGGAACCACCAAAGTGAGCATCCCACAATTCATACCTAAAATATGTAACTGAATCCATATCCACATATAAGAAACCTCAAAATATTTCATCACCTTAAACTCCTCATCCCTTAAAAGACTATATAGCTTCATGAAGACTTGTATTTATAGACCTATTTATCCAGCCAAGGCACATCCATTATAAACCAATCAACTCCACCCATGCAATTCTAAAGTAAACCAAGACAAACCATCCACCACTTAGAAAAAACAATGGTACCAACCACTACATTTGGATTTTAGTCATAATCAAAATATGAAGGATAATAAGTATAGGATTTACTTTGAAAGAAAAATTCCCTACCAACTTCCAATGTAGTTCTTGGAGTAATACCTAAAAACATGAAACATGAACCTCATCCATTAATTTTTAACAAACCAAATTTTAGGATCTCATCATCAACCATGAAATAAATCTAAAATTTCACTATCCAAGTAAAATAATTTTAAAAATCCCTTTCTAAAAACATTTTCATGTATAAAATTAATACTTATAAAAAAAGGTTCTACAACACATTTTACAAGAAAAAATAACTTTTAAAATAGTTCAAACCATTTTCTACACTTATCTTATTTTAAACACCTCACAAATACCAATTTCATGGTCCCCTGAAAAATTAAAATCCTAGTTTCCATTCAATTTTTTTTAAATTTTTTAAATTAATCATACCATAATTAAAGGACAATTTATTCTTTCAAGATAATTATCCAACTCTTTAAGTTAATTTTTTTATATAAAAACACTTCATTATATTAAAAATTCTTAAAACCCATAATTGTTAATACATATATCAAGGGTAGGTTGTAACATCCTAACATGACTGGCCATCAAAACCTATAGCCAAAATGTTCACCACATGGCCTCAAATGTGCGCCCCCCCATATTCCAAAGGTTTTCGACTAGCAGTGAGGGTCCATAGATATTATAGTGGGGAGACTATACCCTCATGATCAGAGTAACATAGCAGTATATCAGAAAATAAATAATAGACAATAGGGGAATCATTGATAAATGAAAGTGAGAGCTGATAAATAATTACATAATCTAAATATAAATTTTCAATTCCAATATACAACAATGCATTCCTATGAAGATTATGATATATATACTAAAATAGTAAGCATATAGTAGGAAAAATGATATAGTGCAATACCAAAATAAAGAAAAGAAGTGGAATCCCTAGGGTGAAATCCATGACCATCCTGATCTCCTACTCAATCCCTTTCTCCAACACCTAGGTATTAGAAAAACAACACAAGCAATAATCCATGGTTCTACGCACATTAGATCTGCTCTCAAGTACCCCGTGTAATGGTATCTCGAGCAAGGTGCGAGATAAAATAATAGTAGGCCACCACTGATAATGTCTACAGCTAAATTCAGTATATGAATATAAGGTAAATAAATTAAGAGGTATAAAGAATAATAAAAAATATTAATAAATGATAACTAGATTGCTCAGGTTTCAAAAGGACACCATGAGTCTTTACCTGCTTTGACTCATGGCTAGAATGAGTATCTTATCAGTAACTATACATATCATAATAATATATATAATATTTATATATTTCATCCACCTAAATGGACTATGTACATGATGATTTAAGTAACTATATACCAGGAATACTAAGTTCTAGCTAGATCGGGGTGTTACTTAGGCATCCAAAACTAGTCTAAATAAGTCTATGTGCTCCAACAGAGGGTGTATGCCCTTTATCTCATAATGAGTGGGATATTCCATGCTTTTCACTTGAGATGGTGGGTGTCCCATCATTTCAATACTCTAGATAGTGGGTGTGTCATCATGTTAACACCTGAAACAAGGGTTGTGGTGCATCATTACCACAATCCAAATAGTTTCAATGGGGTGAGAGGTCATGCTCAACACCCGATGTCTAGGAGCATGAATCCTCCAATCCAATAGAACACTTACCATAATTATACCTCTTATATCAATTTCATAATCAAATTTATAATAAATTATATGAGGCATTACCTATCATTCTGTATATCCATCAATCCCAAATATAACCCAGGGCATTTCAATTCAATAAATTCATGTATTGAATCATGAAATGATCAATGTGTCATTTCACCCATTTTTATATTATCTAAAGTATGTTATTTAATTCATTCAAGGAAAGAAAACCATCAGGAAGAAAGTTGTTTAAAATAATCAACCGATTCATTTTTACCATCACATGATAATTTTTAATCCTAGTTTTCTACCCCACATAGAAGGTTGTTGATCACGGAAAAAATTAGACCTAAATAAGGTCATGAAATTTATTAATTCCATTTAATATTATCATTTGGTGTGATATACTAAGAATTTGACATATCTAATAATAATAAAAGGCATATGAAACACTAATGAAATAAGGCCAAAAATGATTTAAATCACTAATCTCTACTTTTTAGTTTCTAAGATAGTGCACATCATCCAAGGGTTTTTATTATAAAACATTAAATTTTTTAACAAATGATTCATTTACCATATCAAACATTCACATTAAAAATGAATAACTAAATTTATCAAAATAAGATTTCTAGAAATATACAAAATATAGAAAATAATTTATAAGGCTCAAAGAGGAACTTAGTAGGTGAAATTATAATTTAAGAAACTAACTATATTGTACATTCAAATTATAAGTTGGTCCAAACACTTTAGATGTGCCTTAGGTTCCATAAAAATTTAAATAAATGAGGAAATTCAACTTAAACCCCAAGTAAAATACTTAGTAGGTGATCCATGTATTTAATCAATCAATTATAATGGGTAAATTTAAGTTGACATGCCCATGGGGTGTCCATGATTGAGGTTTTCATCCTCAAATTACTGAACAATGATCCTCGGGTGTATATCAAGGTGTGAATCTCAATTTATAATGAAGAAACCAATTTTAGTGTGATAAATGGAAGCTTTTTTATTACAATAGAATGGGAATATCTATAAATAAATGGGACCATGGGTAAAGAGTTATAAACCACCTACCTCAGTCTTTGGAAAGCCTACTCATCCATAATAAAAAATTGATTTGGTCTAGTTTGAGATAAAATAAATAAAATAGCATCATCCCTAGAAATAGGTTGAATGAGACCACACCAAAATAGTTCAACATTTCAGATTAGAAACATTTAAAAGAATCTAGTGTTATTTAGATCTTACTGATGTGAATCCCACATAACTGATGGCGCTTGAATCAGACTTTGAATGAAGGAGATATCAAGATCCCAATGATAGGGTGGAGGATAAGCCCGCTAAGAAAAAGCGGAGCCTCGTAGGGCTGCAGAAGGAGGAAATTAAGAAAATATTTTTAAATAATCATTAATGAATTTTTATAAATTCACCCTAAAAATTAGATCACATGGCTTGGCTGCATGGTTATCTAAACCATGTTTCAATATTATGGCTCCCACTACTTAGGAACCGCACTCCGCAAAGTTCTCATGCACAATTTAAAAAATCGTGAGCCAATCATGCACTGAATAGTACACGCACACACTTCTTAAGTGGAACTAAGTGAGTGGCCTAAGTGTACTGTTTGGTAAAACCATTCTCTTTTCATGATCACCCTATGTTAAAAATGATAGAAAAATGAATGGTCTTGTGTCTCCACTTGTAATGTTAGATCAAATTTTGTGGCACCTACTACTCTATTGGACTTGGATACATGGTTTCTTCTGAATGGTTTCGTGGTTTTAGGGAATATTTGTTCCTCTTTCATCATTCTACAATTTGTTCAAGGTCTGACACCCCCAAAACATTATGGAGCACTAAGGGCACCCATCAGTCCTTTAACCAAGTTAAAGAGAACACTTTTGAGTGTTCAAACTCTTTTAATTGAGTTCTGGTGATTGGTCTAAAGAAAGGACCATCCACCAAACACCCAACATTCAAATTCCCTTTTAATTTTACATTGTCTCAAAAAATGGGCCATTATAATTTTTCCACCTTATAACTTCTCATCCCTGAGAAGCCTAGGAAGAAAAATGAAAACATCACCTAAAATACTTGGGTTTTAAAGTATCTTTTGACCGTTCATGTTAAATTCCCAATTCCAATGCACCTCCATGAATTACTCAATTATGCAGTGCTTGGGTAATCAAAACCTGATCCAATAATCATTTTGAAACTAAGGCATAGAAACAATGCTTATCAAGTCTTATTTAGCTAGAGAAATGATCATGTCATGTCCAATTTAAACATCTGGTCGATGGTTATCCCATCCATAGTTTTAATGTTTAACAAAAAATTATGAACCATGGTACACCCCACCATAATAATTTTATTACAAATAATTCCCCTATGAATTGTAACAATGCTTCTGCCTTGATTTTAAATTGGCCAAACAGTTGATTCCCCACTGACCTCACATAGCCAGGTCGATCCGACATTTCATAAAAATCCCTGGTTGAAATATTCTGCACTCGTCACTACCAGAAGACTTGACATAAATTTTTCTTCGCCAATCACATTCCTTAAGACAAAAGAAAACAAGTGAAGACACTCTAGCTGAATATTCTCAAATTCCCAGATCAGATGGCCAGTGTATTAAAAAATGAACCACAAGACCTCCTTCCAAGGCATCTCATGTTTACTATGAGCATGTTCATTGAATACCATACCAACCTTTTAGGGATTATCCTTTATCAAATTATCATCTAACCATTTATTCTAACATGCCTCTACATAAAAAATGGTGTAACCTAGATCTAGCACAATGTAATTCTTACCCTTTACGTATAACCTCTAAGACTGAACAAAAATTTTGGGATATCCTCATATTCATTAAACTGGAGTCCAAGGAACTAACGCAAGGATGTCTATACTCCACGCTTACTTGTGAGACATTGGTACAAGTCCAAAACATGTACAATAAATAATTTATTGATGCCATATTTGCATACTCCTAGAAGTCATGTTAGAGGAATATAGTTGGTGTCCAATAATCCATCCAAGGAATTTCTACATGGGAACCCAAGTATCAGTCATGAATAAACATGCATTGATAAAAAACCATCTGTCCAGTATGAAACTCTTATAAATACCAATTATCAATCCCAATAGCTTTAAAATATAGTACAGTGTAAAATTCATTCTCTCTTAACACATCAAGGATGATGCCAAAATAGGGGACATGCACATTTCTAAAAAAGAGCACCCTAAGTAGGTACCAATAATTCTAAAATATTATATATACTTCTATCATATCTAAAATTAAATGGGATCACACCAAATGCCTTCCCACTACCAAAAGAATATAATTAGAAACACTACAGGTCAACTTCTTAGAGGATAATAGACTTCACCTGCTGATGTGTCTTTTTAACCAATCAATGTGCCTTCTCCACCCAAAGAAACTCATGATAACTCAAACATAACAACTGAAGTACATCAATTACCAATGTAATTTTTAAGGGTTTTGTATATAACCACCAAAATTAATATCCTCTTGTCAATAAAGAACCAGCATTTACAAGCCTCGCCATCCTCAAAGGCATTCTAAAAAAAACCATTTTTAAAATTTATATATTGATTGTGTCCTTTATAAAAAGAAAGATACCCATTCCTCTAAATAAGAAAATTCTACCCACCATAATAGTGTCCCAGTCATAAAATTAAGAGATAGACTAGTACATTATAAGCATGTTAGGTCAGATATACTATACACACATGTGTGGAACTTCTCCAAGTCATGATCACAAACATCATAACGTTTGGCATGATAACCAAAACCAACCAGACCAGTGTGTCAGAACACACAATCCTCTAGGATTACCTTCTCAAGTATTGGTCTCAATTGGGTTCCTTTAACTCACAGGTCACTCAAATCCAGAGATGAAGCTATAATGTACTCAACATCTCAAGGCTCAATGATTCCACCAAACTCAACTTGTTCATTATATCATCAAGAAACTCGATGGGAATCATGTATATAAACACACAAAACCCCAAAATCATATAAGCAAGTTGAAAAACCCATTATAATACCCATAGGCTTCCTTGCCTATGCATCCACGTATCAAGTGACCAGTATAAGATATTTAACCCAGATTTATACTTACATATATGAGCATTAACCTGGATGACAACATACAAAGTCCTCCATCACTAAGGAAGAACATAGTTTCACACGACCTACTAAGTGGATGAACATTCCCTAGGAATATCTATCCTTCTGAAATCAAGCATTACATATTTCTCATTCCCATAAAAAATGTCAAAGACACCACAACCACCCACATAAAAAGGGTTTCATTTATAATATAAGAGTACTAATAGGGACAATGGCACAATACATTAGAAATATTGTAGTATTTAGCATGGAATTTATCCTCTATAGTTGCTACCTACCCCTAGCTAGCCCCTTACAAAAGAATCATCAAATTTATCACTAGGAAACACAAAAAAAAGATCATTAGTACCTATGCCTATAATTTAACCCATTCTTAAAAAGAAAAAAAGGATTATGGAAAATGGTCATGTTTCCGTTCCAAGGCATCTCAAAGAGTTGTGTAAACTACCCCTACACGAGGGTTAAACTTGAGGATACCACCTAAGGTTCCATTTAATCCATTACATTGATTCAAATTAAATATATAAACATTTAAAATTTTTGATTCATAACATAATATACCAGTTACAAGACAAAATCAATGGGTACCATATTCAACTAATGCCTCGGCTCAAAATAGGTAAGTCTTATCAAACATCATTTTGAAAAAAATTAATCATTTATTGAGAAATCGTCAGAATTAAGAAATTTTATAACATAAAAAACTTTAATTCATAAAAGATAAATGTATATCATGTGGAAATGGTGACATATGAGTGTTATTTTTAACCAACTTGGGTTCATCAGAGTGAAACCCAATAGCAGTTGTTAAATTTTCAAGGATTAAAAACACTCATATTGTCTTATCTCATAAGAAAAATTTGCTAACTGTCCTACATGGGTCAAGTTGTAAATTTTAGAATTTAACCATATAGGTCTCCATACCCTTTTTATAGATTCAACTTCATTTATATAGGCAACCATTTATTTCAAATAAAAATTAAATAGATTTTTCATTTTTAACCATTTAAAAATATATTATGGTCATATATAATGGCTCAATTATATTGTTTTCCCTCCCCCAAACTATAAAGTTCATATAAACATAAAAAATCAGAATTTGGATCCCATTAATTATAATCAATTAACTTTAAAAGTAATAACATTAGAAGATTTTACTTTTTTTTAAATCTCTAGATAAGTTTACAAAGATCAAAATATTGTTCGAATAAACATGTTACCTTTCCCAAATTATAAGGATCACATAGACCTTAAAATTAAAGAGTGTATCCAATTTAATGGAAACCCATATGTTCATCAAATTCTCCAATTATATATCCAAATCATATACAAGCTTATTATATTAAATAGTAAAGACAACAAAACATGATAATAAGAACAGAAGCAAGACACATAGGCAAGATATAATAAATAATCAGGTAGCATGGAATATAATCACCTAATCATATTATAAAATTAATATGATAAATAAATCACCGAAGAATGTTATATAAATAGACATGATAAATAAATACCTAAATAGGTACAAAACTAAGAATGTCACTAAAATATCTAACATGGTATATAATAGAAAAGTTAATAAACATACATGTCATGTTATCACAATTAGCATGTGGCCTACAAATATAACTACATGGAATGGAATATGCATTACATGTGAATAACTATGTACCTATAATGATGCATGTAATGCTACTTACTTTCCATTATAAGAAAAGGGAAGAATACCATAAAATTCCTAAATCATTATGTAGTAGAAAGTTCACCAATCAATCAAGGTGAAATTATAATCAACTGTAGTAGCGAAAAATATGAATAGTTGTCGCATCCCCGACTACTTGGAATTTTCCCCGTACATGGTTTAATCACTCCCAAGCATGGAAATTCACTAAACGATAACAAATTCCTAGACTTCCCTCTACCAACCCCAAATAGTAATACAAGGAAAGAAATAAAAATCTTTGACACCACTTTGTAATGTCCAAACCCGAATGACCATTAAAACTAGTAGTTGAACTGGTCACCACATGGACTCAACCACACCTCCCCATATGGCAGAGGCTACAGACTAGAAGCGAGGGTCTATGGGGGTGATAATATAGAGAGTACACACTCATGATTATATTATCATAATGGTATATAATAAAATAAATAATAGAAAACGGTGTAAGTATAAATAAATGAAAGACTGAGTAGTAAAAGAATGATATAAACTAAATATAAATGGACAACACCAATGTACAACAATGCATTCACGTCTAGATGATGATACATAAACTAAAATATAAAACATATACAAGTAAATATGATAAACTGAAATACACGAATAAAGAAGATAATTGAATGCCCAAGGGGTGAACTTCAAAAGAATCATAAGCTCCTCCTCAAGCCCTTTCTCAAACTCCCAGGTACAAGAATAATAGTGCAAGAAATAATCCATGGTCCTGTGAACATGAGATCTTTTCAGGTACCCCAATGCAATGGGGGTCCAAGAGTGGTGTGAGATAAAATCCTACTAGGCCACCAAAATAGTTGATATAGCTAAATCTAGTCTGTTAATATATGGTAAATCATTTTCCAAGAATAAAGAATAAAAAAAGCTGAATAAAGAACAACCGACCCGCCCATGTTCCTAAAGGACACCTGGCGGATCTACCTACTTTGGCACTTGGTCAGAATGAGTATATGATAAGTAAGTATATATATAGTAATAATATATTTATATATAGTATGGTTATATATTAAATCCACCTGTATAAATTTATTACATGGAGACTTAAGTATCCATATACCTAGAATACAAGGTGTTTGCTGGACTAGAAAGTAAATCAGAAATCCATAACAAATCTAAATGAGACTCTAAGCTCCAACACATGGTAGATTCCCTATAACTCATAATTATTGGGAGACCTCATGGTTTTCACTCGACAGTGTGAGTGTCTTTTTATGTCACCACTCAAGATTGTAGGTGTGTCGTCGTACCAAAACCTGAAATGAGGGATGTAGTACGTCATTCCCACCATCCAAATAATGAAAATGGTGTGATACATCATGATCAACACCCAATGTAAGGTAGCTTGAATATCCATGACCAAAATATCCCTTACCATCATTACACATATTATATCAAAGGAATAATCATATTTATAATAATAACCATGAGGCATAACCTCTCATGCTTTTTATCCAACTAGACCTAATATAACCAATGGAATTTAAATTTAATAAATGCATGTACTGAAGAATAAAATGATCAATGTGGACTTTAAAACCTTTAAAATTTATTTTGATTTATCAATTTAATTAATTCAAGTTAAGAAAACCATCATGAAGCAATCCATTGAAAATAATAAAGCTATTCATTTTTACTAGGACATTGAAATTTCTAATCAAGGCATCTCAAACCACTGAGAAGGTGTTTTGTCCTCGAAACAATTAGACACAAATAATTTCATTCCCTTTATTCATTCCATTTAATATTATCATTTGAAGCCATATAATAATAATGAAACATATATAATTAAAAAATACTAATAGGAAACACCAATATAATACAGCCAATTGTGATTTAAATCACCAATCACAGCTTTTTAGTTTAGATGAAAATGCACCTCATTTGAGGGTTTTTATTATAAAGAATCAATTATTTAGTCAATATTTCACTTATCACAACCATGATTAACATTAAAAAGGCATAACTAAATTTATCAAAAAACGCATTATAGAAAGGTCTCAAACAAGGAAAACAATTTACAAGGCTTAGGGAGGCACTTAGAAGGTTCCATTATCATTTAGGAAACTACCTACACGGTAAATTCCAATTATAAGTTGTGATAAGAACCTAGGAGGTTACTTGGGTTAAAGAAACATTTATATAAATGATTCAATTCAACTTATAACCCAATAAGAACACTTTGGAGGTTCTGTAGGTATTTAGTCAATCATGTATAAAGGTTAAATTTAATATTTCACTCCAAAGTGGTGTCCATTACTGAGTTTGGAAGCCTAAAATTACTAAACAATGATCATCAAGAGTATATCAAGGTGTGTATCTTAATTCAGAAAAAAACAATTTTATGGTGACACAGGGCAATGTTTTCCACATGGAAAAATAGAAATATCTATAAATTAGTAGAAACATGTGGAAATAATTATAGACCACCTGCCTCATTCTTAAAATTCCCTACTTGTCCAATATCAAGATTTAATTATATTTATTTTGAGAGAAAATGAAGAAATCGATATATGTTATGAAAATTGGGTGAATGTGCTTTCAAAAAAATAGTAAAACATATTGGGACAAAAAATTATAAAATAATTAAGTGGAATTAATAGTATAGTGATAAGGATCCAATGTGACTGACGGTGCTCAAATTTGACTTCGGATGGATGAGATATCATGATCCCAATGTGAGGGAGGAGGAGAAACTCACAAGGCAAAGGAGGAGCCTCACATGGATGGAGAATAAGGAAGAAAGAAAAAAATAGGTTTAAATAATCATTAAGGGAATTTTAGTAAATTCAACCTCAAAACTGGGTCACATGGATGGCCAAACCATACACCAACCATGAAGCTACCACATCTTAGTAACCTCACAACACACAGTTTCCCCAATTTTTTAATAAAAAAATTCTTTAGAAATGTTCTATAAAATTAACACATACTGCCTATGTCAAACTAAGTGTGCAATATAGGCACAAGGCTTATAAAAATAGTTCATTTTCTATGTGTAAACTCTTCTAAAAACTGTTGAAAAATGGTTGTTCATGTGGATCCAATCACATGTTTAGATCAAACTGTGTGGAACCTACAACTCTACTAGACCATGTCACGTGGTTTATTATAAAGTGTAAAATGTTTTTAGAAAAACAATGCACCCCTTTCGGCCTTATCTGTTTTTTAGTTTCTATGGTCTGATACTTGCAAAACTAGATAGAGAACCTAACACACCCCACAGTCCTTTAACCAAGTCTAATAATAACACTTTTGAGTGCTAAAACTCATAAAATTTCATTTTAAAGCTCATTATAATGAACGGATTGTTCGTCAAATGATAAAAATTAAAATTCCCATTGAATTTTACCTTAGATCAAACCACAATTTGTTATATAGGTTTTGACAAACAACCCACTTGTATGGTTTTAAAATTAATTATTTAAATTTATATCCTTTTTTTCCAAAATATTATGGGCACTTCATTACAAAAATTGGAACATTCCAAAATGTTATCTTTTGTTTTCAAATCATTTCTGTATTTCCATTAAAAAAATGATACACTTTTCAAACCCCAGATAATATAAACCACTTCTAAAAAGAGTTTCATAAAATAAAATAAATTTTATAAGAAATTCCTAAGGATTAATTTAATACTGAAAACTTTTTTTATAAAAAAAATTCTTTCAGAAAACCAAATCACAATTTGGCAGTACCCACAAGAAATAAATACCAAAAATCTCAACCAAAAACCAATTCAATCACTTAAACATATCTCAATATCCTACTTGATTATTTTAATACTCTTTAAATTCAATCCAGGAGATTACATGGATTATGAAGTTTGAATAACGAAACAAATAGTATGTAAACCCATTCATGTCTTGGTCTCATGGTTGATGACTAGGAGCCAATCATGCAATAATCTATTAAAAGATTTTAGAATCACGTTTTTGGTAACGCTATGGTATTTAATTCCATATAAGAATTCCTCAAAATTCAATTAATTATAAAACTTCAATACAAATCCTTGAAACATCATCAAGGTAACTCAGTAGCTTCCATGGAGGATTTAAATAACATCACCAATCTCATGATTCAATCCAATAAATATAATGAATTCAAAAGGTAAATTTAATCTACCAATGGAAACCCAAGGTTCATTGTGAAGAATATCTTTATAAAATATCTCACTACCTACCTCCCATGTCCCAAAAATCATATCTCCATACTACTAGGACACGCCTCAAATAAAAATAGAGATTTTCATGAACCTAGGTCTTTATGATAAACATAAGATTAGATTCCATTAGTAGTAAACCAGCACAGGATGACCCAACATATCATAGGACCTAATTTTCTACTAGTGCTAAGGGGGTTCTCAATCCCCATGGTCTAGAAACATGTTTTTGGGTATTAATAATTTACACTTGGGCATGATTACACAATATTATAATAATATAATAAAAATTTTAGCTGATGCTAAGAATCTAGAATTTCCCATAAATATATTGGACTCTAATGCCTATAAATAAACAAAAAGGAATAAGTTAACCAAAAAAATATAGAATAATGAAAAAAATTACCATTCAAAGAATGAAAATAAAGGTTCCGGGCACAGCGGAAGCGCGTGGGTGGATGTGCACACTTGGATTTTTGTCATTAGCAATGATCAATCCGGGATCAATACGATGATAAACACCAGTCTCCATAGATCTAATCATAGAAAAAGACAAAGAAGATGGTTTGTCCCAGAACCACAAACAAGGATCGTTACAGATTGATTATAATTAATTTAATTAATTATAAAGAAATACCTTTTGGGCATTCTTTCTTCGTTGATGTTCTCGATCATGTTGTTGATGTGATCTGTCGTTGCGTCGCAGAAGCCAAGTATAGACTCCATCTAGCGGTGATCCACACGTGTACCTCGTATCTCTGGACGTCGCCAAAGGATTCTATGGGTGCTAGCGTGGAGAATCCTTTGCTTGCGTTGTCCGCCTTATATCATCTTGATCTGATGGAAGAGGATCTCTCTCAGTCTTGAGAGCATTCTTGGAGGAAAAGGTTCTTTCGGCTTTGAAAGAATTCTCTAGAGATGTTGTGTCAAACGATTCTCTTGTGTGTCGGAAAAGAGTTGGGGTTGTGAGGATATTTATAATCGGGTGTGTGGGATTATAGAGTTATGACAATAAATAAACGTGTTATGCATTTTATATATTTCATTGACTCTTTATTTAAAACCCCATGTCGAATAAATAATTCCTTGACATGCGCCCACGCTGATTATAATAAATATCATTTAAAAAAATATTACATCTTCAAAATCCCGACTGAAAAAACTACACGGCGTGTAATAATAAATACACGGAGTGTAATTTTTTTTCATTGAAAACTACACAGTGTGTACATTAAATGTACACGGCGTGTATATCTTGTTTTCATTTATTCATTTCCTTTCCAAAATAAAACTACACGGCGTGTAATAATAATACACGGCGTGTACTTGTTTTATTTTATTTTTCCTCCATCATTAAAAACAACTTAGGCTTCCTTGAATAATTATCAAACCACGTACAGGAATAATCTTTATTCAATTTGAGATACTTTGATACACTTAGTGTGTGACCCTCTAGGCCTCTTTCTTGTTGTAATTAGGCAGTCTTGCCTAAAGCCCAAGATTACTGTCTAGGAATGGGTCAAGGCACCCAAGAGAAAGAAGTTGACGCCGCATTGACGTATCACCTCATACAAACGCTTAATGTATAATTTAATCCCTTTGTATCAATATCTCATCAAGTAGGTTTCATGGCAGTGTCATAAACCTATATGCTTGATATGTCGTTCTTTGACTACCTGAAATAAACTCGTCGTTTACACCATGGCCGTGGAATTTAATGTGATAGTTCTATTTCAATCAAAGGGCCGAGATATCAACTTCCATAAATGGAAGGGACAAATCCTTCCTCGACATATCCATTAACAACATGTCACTCGTGACGCACCCAACGTACCCTAATTCTTGCCAACTGTCTACGTGATGGTTTTCGTCAGTTAATCTAAGTGCGCAAGTCATGACATTAGTTAATGATAATCTTCCAGTCTAAGGACCATTACACACGCTCGTAGATAGAAATATCCGATGACACCAAGACATGCAGAATTACTACTGGCGGGTCTGTTTTCATAATCTCCCTTCTTAGAGATTACCAAGTGCGAACTTCAAGAGAGAGAGTCTCGTCTTCTTACGAGTACTTGCACATGACCATCTGTATACTATGTGTCCTATCATAGTATGTCATCCAACCACAGAACATTATTTAAGAATATTGTTATAGCATTTCAAGGTTCTCATCATAGCGGGGATCTGCTATGACCTTATTAATGCAACAAATATTCTAGGACATTATTATATTATAGTCATGCAGAACAATGAAAAATATATAATAAGTGAACATTCATGTAACCAATGTACAAAACAGTTGGTTCTGACGACACCAACCCTTAAAAACTCCCACTTGGACAAGATCCAACTGCCAATGACTTTTATTCCGCTAGACCTCACATGATGATCATGTTTCTACTGAGTCAAGGCTTTAGTCAATGTGTCTGCCACGTTGTCTTCCGTGGAAATACTGCTCACTGAAACTTCACCTCTCTGAGAAAAATCCCTCAAGAGATGATACTTTTGAAGTATGTGCTTTGTCTGCTGATGTGACCTTGGATCTTTAGCAAGTTCCACCGCTGCAGTATTATCACAATAGAGTGTGATGGGATCTTTATTGCTCGGTACAACATCAAGCTCTTGGAAAAGCTTCGCATCCATACTGCTTCTTTAGCTGCCTCAGAAGCTGCGATATACTCAGACTCTGTTGTATAATCTTCCACCACACTTTGTTTTGAGCTCTTCCATCTCACTGCACCTCCATTCAAACTTATGATGTATCCAGTCTGCGACTTCATGTCATCTTGATCAGTCTAGAAACTAGCGTCTACATGTCCTCTGATCACTAGTTCCTCATTTCCTCCATAAACCAGGAACATATCCTTAGTACGCCTCAGATATTCAAGGATAGACTTGACTGCCATCCAATGGCGGTCTCATGGACCAACTTGATATCTCCCAACTGCACTTAATGTGTAAGCAACATCTAGCCTCGTACATAGCATAGCATACATGACTGACCCAATCGCGGATGCGTAAGGGATCCTTTCCATCCTCTTTCTTTCCTCATGTGTCTGAGGACACATTTTCTTGGAAAGATGAATGCCATGTGACACTGGCAACAATCCCCTCTTGGACTTTTCCATACTGAATCTCTTCAGTATCTTGTCAATGTATGTACTTTGACTCAGGCCCAACATTCTCTTGGATCTATCACGATGGATCTTGATCCCAAGAATATATGCCGCCTCACCCAAGCCTTTCATGGAGAAGCATTTATGGAACCATTCCTTAACTGACTGTAAGATAGGTACTTCGTTTCCAATTAGCAATATGTCATCAACATATACTATTAGGAAAACGACTGCACTTCCACTAAACCTTTTGTAGACATAAGGCTCACATTCATTCTTAACAAATCCAAATTCTATAACAGCTTCATCAAAACGAATGTTCCATCACCTCGATGCTTTCTTTAATCCATAAATGGATTTCTGCAACTTGCATACCTTGTTGGCATCCTTTGGAGTCACAAACCCTTCAGGTTGTGTCATTTAGACATCTTCCTGGAGGTTCCCGTTAAGGAAAGCTGTTTTGACATCCATTTTCCAATTTTCATAGTCATGGTAAGCAGTAATGGCCAATAGGATTCTGATGGACTTCAGCATTGAAACCGGTGAAAAGGATTCATCATAGTCAATTCCTTGATGCTGTCTAAAACCTTTTGCAACCAGTCGTGCCTTGTAGGTGCTGACTTGCCCCTCCATGTCGAGTCTCTTCTTGAATACCCATTTATTACCAATATGATTTACATCATCTGGAGGATCTACCAAAATCCAAACTTGGTTTTGGTACATAGAATCCATTTCAGAATTCATGGATTCTTGCCACTTGGCAACGTCTGTGTCTTCAACTGCTTCCTTGTAGGTAAGAGGATCATCATTGTCAACCAATAATGAGTCACCATCCTCGGTGACAAGAAAACCATATCGTTCTGTTTCTCTCACCTCTATCGTGCTCCTACGTAGTTCTTGTGTCTCTGGAACATATTGTTATTCCACGGGGCTTTGTGGAATCTGTTCTTGTACCAACCCATGTGTATCTTGAGCCTCGACTTCTTCGAATTCTATCTCGCTCCCACTATCTCTTTTGGAGATGTGCTCCCTCTCAAGGAATATGGCGTGTCATGCCACTGTAACCTTTTTGTCTGAGGGGTTGTATAGGTAATATCCCCTTGCTTCCTTGGGATATCCTATAAAGATACACTTTGTGCCTTGGGGTGCAAGTTTGTTACCTGAAGAGGCCTTAACAAATGCTTCACTACCCCACACATGTAAATTCGATAACATGGCTTTGCGTCCACTCCATAATTCATATGGAAGACCATTTATCGATTTAGTTAGTACTTGGTTTAGTATGTGTGCTATTTTTTGTAATACATATCCCCAAAAGGATAATGGAAGACTCGCATGACTCATCATTGATCTCACCATGTCCAACAGGGTGTGGTTCCTTCTTTCACTTATAAAATTCCAGTGCAGTGTGTAAGGAGAAGTGAGTTGAGATAGAATCCAAAACTCCTGAAAGAAATCAATGAAGTCTTGATTAAGATATTCTCCTCCTCTGTCTGAGCGGAGTTTCTTAATCTTCTTACTAATCTGGTTCTAAACTTCATTCTTGTATTCTTTGAACCGGCCAAAAGAATCTGAATTATACCTCATTAAATAGATATATCCATATCTACTAAAATTATCAGTAAACGTTATGAAGTACGAGAACCCACCCCTTGCTTCAACTGGAAATGGTCCACACACATCTGTGTGAACTAATTCTAGAAGCTCTTTAGCTCTTTCACCTTTCCCAGTAAATGGGGCTTTGGTCATTTTTCCTTGTAGACATGCATGACATACACCAAGTGGTTTTAGTTCGAAAGAATCTAAATACCCATCTTGATGTAATTTTGTCAAACATTTCTCATTGACATGACCTAGTCGGTGATTCCAATGTTGGGTGTGGTATGAGTCATGTGAATTAACTTTTTTATTGATTATCATTACTTGGTTTGTGTAGTCTAACACATAAAGGTCGTTATATAAATGTTCCCTACCAAAACAAATTCTATCTTTATAAAAGAAGCAACATTCATTTCCAAACTTGAATATGAATCCATCAGTATCTAAACTGGATACTGAAATAATGTTTTTACTAACAGAAGGAACATAATAACAAGCCTTTAACACCAAGATCATTCTAGTTGGAAATGTGAGGTGGTATTCCCCGAAAGCAACAGCAGCAAGTCTGGCTCTGTTGGATACTCGTAGATCTACCTCCCCTCGATCAATATTCCTGAATCTACTTGGTTCCTGTATTTGGATACATATTTGAGCACCACAAGCAGTATCTAATACACAATTAGTAGAAACAGATAGATTGCATTCAATAAAAAAATCACCTGAAGCTTCCCCTGGCTTCCTTGGCTGGGTGCAGTTTTTCTTCTAGTGGCCCGTCTTTCCACATGCGAAACAAACAGCATCCTATTCCTTTGCCTCCCCTTTGGTCTTCCTTTTCTTGGAAGGCCTTGAAGAAGCTTTGGGATTAATGCTCTTCACCTTCCCTTTACTTTTATTCACCATGAGGACAGAAGGCTTTTCATGCTTCATGTCATTTTCCACTTGGAGAATAAGGATAAGAAGATCAGATAGAGACTTCTCAATATTTTTCATGTTGAAATTAACAACAAAGTTTGGGAATCTATGGGGGAGTGATACGAGAATGAGATCGGTACCCAGTTCTTCAGGGATTTTAAACCCTAGAACCTCCAAGCGCTCAATGTAGCCAATGAGCTTGACTACATGAGGCCGAGCTGGGGAACCCTCTCCAAGCTTGCTCTGAAACAGAGCCTTGGATATCTCAAACCTTTCCGGTATTTCTCTCTCCTGGTATAAACCACGGAGGTGCTCGAGAATGTTGTAGGCATTCATGTCTTAATGAGACTTCATGAGCTCACTAGACATAGATGAAAACATCAAACACTGAACGTCGAGAGCATCGTTCAAATATTGATAATAGACTAGTAAATCTTCATCACTTGCCCCTGGGGTAGGATAATCAGGAAGTGAGGACTCCAGCACGTAAAACTTCTGTTCATGGAATAGGATAACCCGAAGGCGCCTAAACCATTCTTGAAAGTTACTGCCGGTGAGGATGTTTTCTTTATCCAGAATTGATCGCAGAGAAAATCTGGTTGATGTGTTTGTCATCTTGATTCTACAATTTAAAAGAGACGATTTATTAGTACTTTCTTGATTACTTTTTATGATAAATAATAAATTTTATTAAGTCTCCCACTATTTTATCAAGTCCCAATGGCCCTCACTATTGAACTAGGAATATACAGTTGCTTTGACATTCTAGTGGCAAGGATCCATATTTCCCTTCGCATAACCCCAACAAGGGTTGGTCAAGCTATTTGAAGGTATTTAGGTTGGCAGGTCTTTGCCAACTGTGAGCTTACAGTTCCTTGATCTGTTGAGTGGACTCCCCAATCCTGAAATCCTGACTTGGATTTCCTTAACTCTTGCCTCCAATATTACATCAAGTCTAGAAAGGGATACTTCTCTTGATGTAATATGGTTAAGTCAACCCAAAACCATTCATAAGGGATTCCTTTATAAAAGTAAGTTTCCCAACAAGGTTTGGTCAAACATATAGTTTTATTGAGTCTTGCCCTTAATCAAGTAACGGAAGGCTTGGTCTGACATAATATGGTATTTGAGGGATTTTATTCTTTATGAGTATCTCTGCATTATCACATGCTTGTTAATATTAAGTGATGCTTTCTTATGTGATTAACCTTGTTCCGATAATGTTTACGCATATTCCAGTTTTTATTTTATTCCATATTTTCATGCTTTTTCATTTTATTAATTATGTGATCACGACAACACATACATAATAAATAAACCATGCAATCAGAAAGAAATAAAATAAGATGGCATGATCATGAGCTTCTATTGGTTAGCTTATCTAGCAGTTTTGATAAGCTAACCCGGACCTATGGAAAACACCTTGAACCCGATGGTTTGGGTTTTGCAGCTCCCACCAGTCCACCTTTGTATCTTCTTCTATCGGTTTCGCCTAGGCTTTGGGATTTGAACTGTCTCCTCTGGCTTGGGAGATCCTCCATTACATGGGTTTACATTAAGGAAACCATGGGCATGCAGGCCCTACATTTTATTGGAAGAAGGCTCGTAGGCCAAAAAAATTAAATTAAATAAATTTAAATTAAAACATACACATAAAAAGGGTCGTTGGTCTAGCTCATGATCATCCATAGTATGCAACGATATTTACGCATATTTAGAATTCAAATTCTTTCAATGGTTCTTTTATTTAAGATAAGACGTGCTCAAATTCAATTAATTATGATCTTATAATTAATCAATTCTTTATATTAAATTCCTTTCTGAATTTCCTTGAGATTCTTCTCATCTATATTCCTTGTATGGGTCTTTTTAAATTGGAGGAAACCTGGAGAAATTCCATTTCTGGAAAGTACACAGCATGTAGTTTATAATTACACGGTGTGTATTTTTATTTTCAACTTTTATCCAAAGTACACGCCGGGGATTTGGCGTGTTTTCTGTACTTTGGAAATTTTAGAGTACACGGCGTGTAGATGAATCATGCACGGCATGTACTTCCTTGTGACGTAGTAACCAGCCTGGCGATCCCATGTACGCGGTACGCGGCTTATCTTTGTACACAGTTTCACCTGGGTCGGAACGGACTACAAGGCGTGTTGTTCCAACATACACGCCATGTATTCCATTTTCCACGCGCCATTCTATTCTGGTCAACATGGCGTGATTAAAACTTAGGCACAATCAATTCACACGGCGTGGTTTGGCGGACCAGTGCCAGTTCGTTGAACCTAAGTACACGGCGTGTAGTTTTAATTACATGCCATATAATCCCGTGTTTTACAGACAGAAAGAGAAGCTCCTCCGGATGGGTTCCTTGTTTTTATTTTAATAAAAATTAAATTTAAAAGGTCATTTCTGTGATATGAATCGAGAAACGAAGGAGGAAGAATAGAACTCGTTAATTTAGATTTATAGAACAATTTATTTCGAATTGAATCAAATATGAATGCGTAAATTATCAATGAAAATTAAATAACTATAATCAACGTTGTAACCTCGCTCTGATACCATTTGAAGGTTCTGGGCACAACAGAAGCGCGTGGGTGGATGTGCCCACTTGGATTTTTTTCATTAGCAATGATCAATCTGGGATCAATACGACGATAAACGCCAATCTCCACAGATCAAATCATAGAAAAAGACAAAGAAGATGGTTTTTCCCATAACCACAAACAA
The DNA here is from genome assembly GCA_963277665.1 of Viscum album. NCBI lineage: Eukaryota > Viridiplantae > Streptophyta > Magnoliopsida > Santalales > Viscaceae > Viscum > Viscum album. The sequence continues at coordinate 1,829,473,970 of OY728147.1, forward strand.
GGATCGTTACAGGATGATTATAATTAATTTAATTAATTATAAAGAAATACCTTTTGGTTGTTCTTTCTTTGTTGATGTCCTCGATCACGTTGTCGATGTGATCCATCGTTGCGTCGTAGAAGCCAAGTGTAGGCTCCCTCTAGCGGTGATCCACACGTGTACCTAGTATCTCTGGACGTCTCCAAAAGATTCTTCGGGTGATAGAATGGAGAAGCCTTTGCTTTCGTTGTCCTCCTTAGATCGTCTTGATCTGATTGAAGATGATCTCTCTCTGTCTTGAGAGTGTTCTTGGAGGAAAAGGTTCTTTCGCCCTTGAAAGAATTCTCTAGAGATGTTGTGTCCAACGATTCTCTTGTGTGTCGAAAAAGAGTTGGGGTTGTGAGGATATTTATAATCGGGTGTGTGGGGTTATAGAGTTATGACAATAAATAAATGCACTACGTGTTTTATTTATTTCATTGACTCTTTATTTAAAACACCCATGTCGAATAAATATTTCCTTGACATGCGCCCACACTGATTATGATAAATATCATTTAAAACAATATTATATCCTCAAAATTCTGGCTGGAAAAACTATATGGCGTGTAATAATAAAATCACGGCGTGTACTTGTTTTTCATTGAAAACTATATGGCGTGTACATTAAATGTACACGGCATGTATATCTTGTTTTCATTTATTCATTTCCTTTCCAAAATAAAACAGCACGGCGTGTAATAATAATACACGGCGTGTACTTGTTTTATTTTATTTTTCCTCCATTATTAAAAACAACTTAGGATTCCTTGAATAATTATCAAACCACGTACAGGAATAATCTTTATTCAACTTGAGATACTTGGATACACTTAGTGTGTGACCCTCTAGGCCTCTTTCTCGTTGACATTAGGCAATATTGCCTAAAGTCCAAGATTACTGTCTAGCAATGGGTCAAATCACCCAAGACAATGAAGTTGACGCCGCATTGACGTATCACCTCATACGAACGCTTACTGTGTAATTTAATCCCTTTGTCTCAATATCTAATAAAGCAGGTTTCATTGCAGTGTCATAAACCTATATGCTTGATATGTCGTTCTTTGACTACCTGAAATAAACTCGTCGTTTACACCATGGCCATGGAATTTAATGTGACAGTTCTATTTCAATCAAAGGGCCGAGATATCAACTTCCATAAATGGAAGGGAAAATCCATCCTCGACTTATCCATTAAAAACATGTCACTCGTGACGCACCCAACGTACCCTACTTCCTGCCAACTGTCTGTGTGACGGTTTTCGTCAGTAAATCTAAGTGTGTGAGTCATGACATGAGTTAATGATAATCTTCCAGTCTAAGGACCATTACACACGCTCGTAGATAGCAATATCCGATGACACCAAGACATGCAGAATTACTACTGGCGGGTATGTTATCATAATCTCTCATCTTAGAGATTACCAAGTGCGAACTCCATGAGAGAGAGTCTCATCTTCTTACGAGTACTCACACATGACAGTCTGTATACTATGTGTCCTATCATAGTATGTCATCCAACCGTAGAACTTTATTTAAGAATATTGTTATAGCATTTCAGGTTTCTAATCATAGCGGAGATCTGCTATGACCTTATTAATGCAATAAATATTCCAGGACATTATTATATTATAGTTATGCAGAATAATGAACAATATATAATAAGTGAAAATTTTTGTAACCAAAGTACAAAACAGTTGGTTCTGAGGACACTAACCCTTACAGAAAATATATCATAAAAAAATAAAGTGTTAGTATATGAAATGATAAAATATATGAAAATAAATTAGGTCAAACTAGTTGATATAATATAACAAAACAATCCAAATCCTATAACCAGATTACTATAAGCCACCTGTTGTAACCCATGATCACTAACCACACCTCATACCATCTATCATTATACAATTAAAACATAAAACCCAATATAACCAAAATAAATCGAAGATCATACAATGGGGACCAAATAGAAAACATAAGATCTCCACACACCCATTAGTGTATGCAAAGTGAGAGATAAACACAACTAATAGGATTTCACTAAAGATTTTAAGAAATTTTATTTCGAAGGATATTTGATCAATTCTAGTTGTAATCATAAATTATAAAAATATTTCCACATGTGAGTTTCAGGAAAAAAATAACATTCTCTAAATCACATTTCAGAAAAATCCCCCATTCCTAAAATAATATAGGGAGAAATAAAATCCTTTTATTAAATTAAAATTAAAACCCATAAATAGGGTCCTTTAATATGTTTATGAAAACCATCCCAAATATAAATCACATTTTAAAAACTATTCCCAATAAACCTTTTTATAAATTACACACAAATTTAATTTTTAAAAAAATCTCTTTTCAAAACATGTTTCACATTGATTTGAAAGTAAACCAAATATACGTATGAAATAGATAATAGCACACATATTCACCAATATATTAGTTAGATATTAAAAAATTAAATTAATAGTTTCAAGTACATGAATCAAATTCATTGGGATGAAAACCAGGCATATAATGGAATCCCCAAAATACCCTTCAGAAAGAGATAAACTTCATATAAAACTCTCAAGGGATCATGTAATGTGATCTTGGATAGTATATAGAAATACTAGTTTATAACTAAGAAACCCAAAAATATCTTTGATGTCTTCTTGAACAAGTCATTATACATAATCTATATTAGGAGTGCTCAAGCTACTATGGGGAAAATAATCCAACTTGTTAAATTTCACTCCATATAACTAAAAAATATTCCCTAGTTAGTGCACAATCTATAATAGGTATTTTACTCATACATAAAAATATATATAGTCTCTTTAATTCCCATGATAAAAATAAAAGTGGAGGAGAGAATATGAGAACCTCAAATAATCATCACATGATCAATAAAAAGCACAATAAATAAATCCCACATCTAACCTCTAACACCCTCACATAAAACAGAACCACTTTCTATATCCATGAGCATAAAGTATATATCAGAATATATAACACCTATATAGAGACTGGAATTTATATCAAATTCTATAAAAATAAGAGCCTCAATGTGGGGTTGCATATATATCAGGAAAATTAATTATAAAGTGCCAAATAGGCTATTATTTCAAAATCTTGTAGGAATAAAAATCCATTCCCAGCATTTAGAAACCTAATTTAAAACATCTATTGAAATAAACACAAGGAAAACCACTCATAAAAATACTTAATATCAACCCTACATCTTTTAAAAAAAATAGTGAAGTTGTCTAATTCCCTTCATTCAAACAATTACATATATAATTATACTTTTCTCTTTTTGATGTCCTAAAAGTGGTCAAAAACCATTATCCATAAAAATTAGTTTAAAAACATTTAATATAAAAAATTTCATGAACATTTGTAATTGAAAATTATTCTATAAATAAATAAAATTGTCAAAAATAATTTATTCAAACTAGATACACTAATAGAACCATTCAGAAAGCTATATCAGTTGTCACATATTGGTTTAATTTATAAAAAATAGCTTTAATAAATTCAAATCACCCAATACCATGTAATTTATTGAAAATTTTCAAAACCACCTACCCTGAGAAAAAAAAAAATCTGTTTGAAACATTTCACCATCACGGTAAAACACATGAACGATAAAGGAAATAAATAAATGGTTCTTAAAAAATAAAAATCCTAGGTTAAAACCACACTAAACCCAAACCCAATACTCTATAATTATTTAGGGTTCTACTAGAAGGATAATCATATTACAAATATAATGGAAATAATGAGAAGAAAATAAAGAAGAATAAAATGGAGGGATTACCTTGAAGACTACTTGAAATCCAAGGGAAAGGGATCCAAAATCAAAGGGGGGAAGTGGAGCTCCCTATAAGGATCAAAAAAGGGTTTACCAAATAAAATAGGATAGGATAAGGGGTCTAACAATGAAATTTAAAGGGGGGTCATAATTTCACTTTTAAGTAATAATTTTGTATTATATATAGTCAATGTGAATGGTTTAGTAAATCGTGCCCTAACCATATGGGTGGAACTATATATGAATTTGGAACCAGTATGGTTTGGTTACACAATTACTCCTAAAAATGTATCAACCATGAAAGCCAACCAAAAGAACAAAATGAGATTCATAGTTATTGGGAAGACCCCACATTTTATTAAAAGGTGTGTGTCATCCCAGAAAAATCCCAATGTTTAAAATTATATCATTTTTAATGGCTACCAAACGGTTACTACTACCTTTTTGGCACCAAAAAAATCTATCAAATTTTAAAAAATAAAGTATTAAATACTCCCAAAACATAATACACCTCATAATAACTTTAAATAATTTAAAATAATCAAAAAATGTATCATATTTATGTTATAAATATTATATGATTTATTCCTTCCATATAAGATTGAACAACATATTTTTTTGACATGTGGTGTGCTCAAAATGAAAAAAAAAGTAAAGGTTTTTAATTTAAAAATGATATTTTGGTTCAAACATATGTCACTTGTTCAAGTGCAATAAATTAATATTTTATTGTAATAAAACTATAATATAATAACTTTTGATTTATTCCTCACTTATATGAACATACAACATATCATTCAGACACGTAGTGTTCCAAAAATGACTAAAACTGTTTTTTTAATTAAAAAGTGGGATTTAAATTTAAAATGTGCATCAAATGATTAAAACCAAGAAAACATGATTATATTTCTTTGAAATTATAGAAAAATCAATGATTAATTTTTAACTAATATGAATAAATTGAAAATCATGTTGATTTATGTTGTAGTAAGTATGATTAAAAGTGTATTTTTCAATTATAAGTATTTAAGAAAACAAAATGTGTGTTATATACTCCAAAATAGGTCAAGTCTTCCAATATTGTCAGGAAAATTAAAGTCAATGATCTATTATTCATTATTAACATATAATAATAAACAATAAATCATTATTATATATTGAGTGGTCAAGATGAATGAAAGTACATGCATTCTATTTAACTGTGCCATTTTAGATCAAAACACACGTCACATGATCAACTTCGAGAGAAAGATAATGATTATCATGAAACTATAAAAATGATTATTTATTCATCATTCACCTATATAAAGAAATGGATTACCATTCTAGTATTTGGTTTGATCAATATGATTAAAACTTTGGCTTTTCAATTTAAAACTGACTTTTTTGTGCAAAAAATGTGCATCACAAGCTAAAAAATAAGAAAACTAATTCAAATTATCATGAAACTCTAAAAAATAAATACTAGTTAATTTTTCACTTATATGATTAAATGGAAATTTATTACAACACATGGTGTGTCTATCAAAATATAAATTATATTTTTTCTATTTTAATAATTTAAGAATTATAAAATGTACATCACATATAAAAAATTTATCAAATGGACTTGGATTATCATTAATATTTATTAATGATAAATTATTCTTGTGTGACAGTTATGAATAAACTACACATAATTATAATGTGTGGTGTGTAAATAATAACTAAAAGTTTGTGTTTCATATTTAAAGTGATATTTTACCTTAAAATATGCATCATATCCTTAATTATGATCAAATGATATTAGAATATCATGAAAATATACAACAAAAAATATTGATTTATTTTTCAACAATAGTAATGAAATGCATATAATTCTAATATGTTGTTCGATCAAAATAACCTAATGTGTATTTTTTATTTCTAATTAGTTATAAATTTTCAAGTGTTATTATTATAGAGAATATTATTTAATATATATTATATATTATTCATTTAAAATATAGATATTTTTTTATGTTGATTAAAATTTAAAGGATAAATAATTTCTCTAACACATATTTTCAATATGTTATTGATAGGTAAATATTATATTATTTAATATTTTAACATTAAATAAATACACAAAATAATTCTTAAATAATGACATTTATTTATTTACCTTTGTATCCTATAAACCCTAGTAATATTCATGTTGATTTTTCTTTTTATTATGATGCATGATTTTATTTATTTGTGAATATTTTTGTTATTTCAGCACTAATTGTGGTTATAGTGGTCATTGATACCCTTTCTCAGTGCCAAAAAAACAATAGATAATAGACCATTTATCATCACTAAAAAAGAATTAATAAATAGGGGAGTTTATTAGGACTTTTTTAGAACTAAAAATCACCCCCCCCCCCACACACACCTCAAAACATAGGACTTTTGAGAAAAAATTTAGCACTAAAAAAATACATTTTTTAGTGTTAAGAATTGATCATTCTATCATGGTACACCATAAAATTTGCAAATAATTAATACTTTTGTATAATAATAAACACATAACCATATAAACTGAAATTATAAATAATGTTTATTTAATACATATAGCAACCACTTTCTTTAGTACTCATTATTATACATGCATCATTATGTATGAAACAAAATAGTCAAGTAGACCACTAACCTTTTTCTCTAAAAATTTATTTAGTCATTTTTTATAATAAAAATGATTTATTTGAATAAAATTATTCATAAAAGAGTGAGTCCAAAAATCCATATACAAGTAGTCTTCATATGTGTTTCTCATGTATATATCTAAGGATATAATTCCAAACATAATTAGTGTTAAAATAAACCTTGACAATCTTATCTTAAATGTTATGGATTGAATTTTCTATGTATAAAATGAATAATCCATTCACCGTATTCTCAATGAAATCAAACACATATATATAAATATTGAAATCTCTTATTCTTAGTAATGGATAAAAATTTGTGTTATCCAAAAAAGATATAGAATTAAAATTTTTATTTTTGGTTAACACATATATATTACATTCTAATTCCATAAGTATTTTCCTAGTAGACTTAGATAATATATGATGACCTCTAATTTAACAACACTTACCCCATTTCCAACTAAAAAATCTAATTCACCTTTCAACAATTTTATTATATGTTTACTTAGTGTTTATCAATATAAATTTTTGAATAATTGATTGAAGTGGAATTAATTTTTAGAAAAATCTCCAACTTTCAAATAAAAACAACATTTAAACATTTTAGGACAATTACCAATAAGGTTACTCACTTTTTCCTTTTCATTTTTCACCATGGAAACTAGTTTTTACCTAACCAAAATGTTCATTATTACATATTTTGGACTGAATGATTCCCATTTTGAAATATATTTTTTATATTAAATTATTAATTGATAAAAATTAGTTTTAATTTACTAAATGTATAATATATTTAAAACAAAGGTTTTTTCAAAAATATAACTTATATTAAAAAATTTCAAATATGGGTTTATAAATTAAGAACAAAAGTTATTAAATTGTGTAAACCACTTATAATATATATATTTTTTATTATAAAATGCTTCCACAAATTTCTAATTTATACTTATATACTAATAATGTCAGAATATCTCCAAAATTAGTAAAAATAATATATTTTATTATTCACTTAAAAATCACATGGTTTAAAAATATACCTATAATTAATCATTTTATAATATTATTATACTTAATCCAAATATTATGTTTATTTTTTAAAATAATATTTATTAAAAAATTAATCTAATATTTAAATAAAATCACAAAAATATAGTGAAAAACTGTTCTAATTATCAATTAAAATTTTAAAATGTTAACTATTCATTTTTTGTATTTTCTAATAACTACTAATTAATTTATTATTAATTTATAATTTACATTATAAGTATATTTAATTATTATTTAATCAAAATATACTTAATTTCTTGAAATAAAACACTAATTTTATAAAAAAAATATTTTTTAGCGTATAATAATTTTTCTAAGTTGTTTTAGCTATATTAATTTCATTTATTGTTATTTAAATTAGTAATTATTTCCACTATAAAAATATTTCATACTTTTTTAAAATTTATTCATGTATAAAAATTCAAGTAAAATATTTCTACGGTTATATTTAATATTTATATTTTAAATACATATATCATGGTTTTTGATTTTGTTTGGTGTTGCATGTGGAGAAATCTATCTAACACATCATTTACTTCATGAAAATATCCTATAAATCTCAACTAGTTACACATTTTATAAATGAGGGGAGGTACAAACATGGAATTTCCTAAAATATTTACATAACATAAATTAATTTTCTTAGGCTGGTGGAACCAAATTGTCATATATTAAAATATTAAAAGGGTGAGGTAGAAATAAAACCAACCAATTATCTTTAAGATTTTTTTTGTTATCTTATAACCTTGTACCTCAATTTTGTAACCCTTTAAACTAATTTTACCCTTAACAGAGGTGGTAAATATTTACCATAGTTACAATTATTTTTGAAAATAAATTAAAATTTTGTTTTTGACATAAAATTATGTATGTTTATTTCAAATATGGGATCCATTTTACCTGATTCAACTCCTAGAAGTGTCAGAAATTAATTTTAATATATTTTTTCAAAATTCAATGAAAACCATTTTTAGAAAAATATTTGTTTTAAGCATAAAATTGATTTTACAAAAACATAATGTATACCTTTTATTCAAATGAAATTAATTGGATTATTTTAAATTCAATTATAAATATTTTAATTTCAGAAATAATTAAATGAACCTTTTCAAAACATGACTAAAATATAATAACTAAAAATAGTTTTCTTTGTTCAAAAACATTACTTAGATTTCCAAATATGTTAAGCATATATTTAAAATATCTACATTATATATATATGTGAATTATATTACTTCTAAAATATATATTTGTTATAGAAATAAAAATTCATCAAATATCACATTATTCTTATATCTTTATAGTGTTATAAAAGTGATGTTTTTATAAAATTGGTATTTTTTACTATTCACCAAAAAATCAACTATTTTAGAAAAACCCCAAAATTTCACCACAAGTTAATAATAAAATACTAATTTAGAACACTAAGTTAATTTTTTAAATTAATTATATAAAAAAGGTAAAAAATAATTCTAATTACTCACACATAAAATACATTAAAATGATTTGTAAGAAGAATATATTCTCATTTATTCTTATATTTATCATAGTGAAAACAATTAAATGAGTGTAAATTTTTTAATTTGATTCATTATTTGTGTAAGGAAATTATTTCAATTAATATATTTCATAAATTATTTATTCTTATTCATACAAATCTACCCAATGGCTAGGTTATAATAGTTATATTTAAATAATGTAATTTCGTGGTTTATTTAAGCTCTGGGTTGTGTGTGTTTCATAATATCAAACATATCATTCATTTAAAGGAAACTAAATTTTGGGGTGCTAAATTCTTTACTTCTTACAGAAATTTTTTCCTCCAAATTTTAATTTTTTTTGTTCATACCATGAAATTTTATTATATTTTATTGTGAAATGTAATTTCTAGGATAAAAATATGGATCTATTTATTTCATAAACAAACAATATGTGTACATTTATAAGACTTACACTTATGAATTTGTTTCCAAAAGATTAATTTAAAAATTGATTGATACATACTACACAAAACCTGATATATTTATCATATATTTCTTTATATATATGAATTATTAGAAAATAAACATACATGGTCCCTTTTAAATTTATATGTGAAAATTTTCCCTTCAATGGAGTATTTTAATCATTTTCCACTTCTGATTTTAATGATGAATTACTAAGAGGAATTTTTCATGCCCTAACCATGAAAATATAACTATAATGGATTGTAGGATCTATAAAAAAATGAAATATATTTCACCGATAAAAAAATGATTAGAACATGTTAATATAATACTTAATATGGAAAAAACTTCTTGTGAAGAATAAATAAATTAATTCCTAAAATAATAATAATAGAATCCATAGAAATGATACAGTAATTTAACCTATAAGTACAATATCACTAGTTCAATGTATATTACTTTATTCTTTATCTACGAAATCTAAAAATCTCAAAACTAACTAAACCCCAAAAATCAAGATTATTTCGAACTAAAGAGTATGTATAAAAACCATGTTTTCAACTATGGAATAGTTGTTCATCTTAATAGAATCACTCGATATATTCTCATTATAAACCAACTCTCACTATGTGTCTTCACTAAAAATTCATTTCTCATAGTTTCAAGCATTGATTCAATATCAATGAAAAACATAAAAGAATATTCATATTTTTAATCAACTAAAGAATTATTTTTCAAGCAAAGAACCAATTATCACAACTTTCAAGATTTATGAATGGTTAAATCGAGTTTAATGATGTTTATCAGAAGATTTATAAGTGATTTAGGAACCCTATTTATAGGATCTCCCATTCATGATTTATGTAACCTATATAAAAATAGAAATGATGAAATACTATAAATATGGGGTACCTTACACCAAAGAGCCATGACATCATCTCCTTTACGTTTTAACATTTTTTACGGTTCTTAATAATGATAAAAGGAGTGGGAAAAAATAATCTCACCTCTACAGTGTATCCATGGTCCAACCAAATCAAATTTCATTAATGCAAGATTAATTTTCCTTCAAAATGTGTTGGTATCTTATTGTTAAAGTGAAAAATGGGAATAGAGAAACATATTTCTAAGTGTATCAGCCGAGCTTAAAAACCCCCCACACTTTACTAATATCATATAGAATTGATTAATAAATATAATAAAGGATTATCCTTAATTGTATCTATATTTATTCATGATATAAAATACATAAAAAAGTTTCAAGTTTGATTCTTGAATGTATGAATGCATAATGTTCATTTACTCCAAAATGTTTCATAAAGTGAAAAGCTACATTAAATGATTGTCATGTGGATGATGAAACTACTTAAAAAATAAATATAATTGTAGGTAGTATTAAATATATACCCATAATTCTTGAATATCATATTTTTCATAAAAAATGGTACATTATATATATATGAATATTCCATATATATATATTCATTGATTTAGGGTATATCTTCTTCAATATGAATCTTACAATAAAACCTCAAATACTTTGTGTCATTTCACCTTATATTGTATCATATATAATAAATCATGAAATAATATCCCAAAAAAATTATATATCATCCAAATTGGTTTTGAAAATCTATCATTACATTCGCCATGTATCACAACATATGTCACATCTATGATTTTATTTTGAGGTAATCTATTGTTACTTTTTTTGAATTTAACCCTTATTTGCCCTTGTATTTTTAGGTGAAAATGTAATTTTTGGAACATTTATTAGGTGGTGCATAGAAGGCATATGGTTAGAGGAAACCATGCACCAATCCAAGTAAAACTATCCACCAAGGGATAGTGGATTTGTACAAGCCATATGGGTAGCCTTACAAACATGCACCCTTCCCCAGGAAACCTTGTAGTCAATTTACACCTAGAAAGAGGAGAGAAAATTGTTTGTTTACAATTTGGAAAACCATGTGGGATAACCATGTGTCCTAGTTCCACTTTTATAAATAGGGATGCACGATTACTGCATGGTTTAGAAAACCATGTGGGATAACCGTGTGGCCTATCCAAATCATTAATAAATAGATATTTACACTTTTATTCTCTAAAATTTTATCCCCAAATCACCTCTAATATGAACCATATATGATTTTAATCCCTAGGATCTTCCCCTATCTTTCATGGGACCCTTTGACTCTAGTATTTGTGTTTTTTCCCTTGGTTCTTCGAGTAATATTCAAGTAAGTCTTTTTTCTCTTGATTTCTTCTTTCTTTTATGGTTCTTATTCCTCCCCCTTTCAATTATTCATTATCAATGTGTTGATTAACCTAATAAAGGTTCAGTATTTTGTTTTTTTACTAAAATATTGATACTTTTGGTTGCATCATTCTTTTATAGGATTCCTTTGTGATGTGTTTTTGGTTTTCCACTGGATTCCAAAAATTTCTAAGATTGAGGTATGTTGATCCATTAATTTAAATTATTATATGAGTATGGTGTGCATTCTTGGTTTCATAGACTTGATATAAGGATTATGTGTGTGGTTTGAAATGTGTTTTGAAAGTGGATTTGGGGTGTGTATGGATTTTAAAGTGGATTTGTCTAGGTAAATGGTTGGATTTTTGGAGTTCCCTGCTTTTTGTGTTTCCAAATGAGCCTTAAAATTTGTACATGTGGCGGGAAATGTTTTTCCAAATGGATTAGGTGTGTGGATTAATTTTAAATTGCTTTTTATAATTGAATATAATAATTTCCATATGATCTTTGATTATGGGATGAATATACTTGTCAAAGAAATTTATTTTCATCTGTGTTAATGACTCTTGAATTTTATATGTGAAAGTGATGATTTATGGATATGTGAAATTGAAATTAAAAAGACATGGAATATCAGGTATCTTGGTTGAAGAACTATAACTTTTACACAGATTGATTTGGTGGGTCTGAGTCCTGGTTTCTTTGAGCTGGAATAACGCTACAACACTAACTAAATATGTGATATGATAGGAGACCACTAGACCTTGGGATGTTTTCTCCTATAGTGGTTCATTAATGAAAATTATATGGTTTTGGGTTTATAATTGGGGACCACTAGACCTTGGTATTTTTCCCCCTCTAGTGGCTGGTTCATAAAGACACTGTCAGTTTTGGTTGGATGAGCTTATCATCATGGTATGAGATTCCTAGGGTCCCACTAGAGATATAGACTATAGGTATCTCTTGTGACATGGTGATTTATTATTTTTTGATGTTTCATAATTTGGTACTAACCATCAGTATACAATGGACCTAGTGTACATTTTAATTTCAAAGAAATATTCTTTCGAGAATGTTTTCATAGAAATTTTACCTTCAAATATTTTATTTAAAAATGTTTCCAAGTTCTTTATTAAAATTATCATGGTGATTTGTCTTCTAATTTTATAGAATGGAATATCTCTTTTGGGTGGAATCCTATTAGGAATTGTATCACACCCTACATAAACCCTTGGGTGTATGTAGACTTTGTTAGGCATGACCCACCTAAAGGAAAGATGGTCCATGGTGGTGATGGTCAATCTGGTTTCTAGTCTTCCACTTATCATAGGTGCTAGTGGTGGTGGATTGAGGGTGATTTCCCACTCATTGCATAGTGATTTTTTTAGTTTTGGTTTTTATTATTCCGTTTACATTATGTCATTTATTTTGGTTAAATTTTAATAATGTTGAATTTGAAAAATAAATTGTAACCCTTTTTGTTCTTTTTTATTCATTATGTGATGTTGTATTGTCATTGTTGGTTATTGATTGATAAGTACATAGGTTAAATCATTACCAAAATTGTATTTTTGATGCTCAGGCATTTTTTGCCAGCCTGTGGGGATAGGGAATACCCTTCGATCCATGTTTTGGACTGGGTTAGGTTTGCGGTTGGATGGAACCTAGACATGGTTTATGACATCATATGGAATACCTTATGAACACCCATCCAAAACATTTTTTGATTAACTTTAAAATACATTTAGATTGTCTCTAAAAGTCAATCTAAACACTCATTCAGTCAACAACAATGTGTGACCTAATAGAATTTTATAGCATTGATAATAAAGATAAATCATTAAATAGATATATGTATTCGAGGAGAAGCCTCTAGTAAATTTTCTATGTTACTCAATCTATAGATGTATCTTTTAGAATCTCTATTTAACATATGTATATCTATACCTATTCACACCAATCTGTATCATATAAAAATTGAATTCTCATATTTTACCATTGTTCAAGACAATAAGTGACCATAGGACATAGAGTATTTCAATATAATATAAATAAGAACATTTGTTCTCTATTTTGAGATTGTGTAATGATTTCATCAATTAATATATGACACTACATTCTTACGTATCGACAATCAAATGACATATACCTTATTTGTATTGATTTACTATATCTAGGTGTATCCAGAAACTCTCAAAATCTATCTCAATCGATGGCCTAGATGTCAAATTTTTCATAAAAGATGATAAATCTCATATTTTTGAAGCTCCAATTGACGTAATGATCAACAAAACACCAAATGAATATCGTGTTATCTATGTAAATATATAGACGTGTGTATGTATGTTATCAAAGTATGAAGTCTCTTATGCTATTTATCTCACTAACCTTAGGTAATAGAGACTAAAATATGATCAAGTATACCAAAGACAACTGTATGAAACTCTATGTGGTATGCTTTGTATGTTATCCATTACACAAAATGAATCATATTCTTTGTTTTTTGAGTCATGATAATATTTGTGTCCCTATACAAGAATTCCACTCATGATGACATTATTATTTCATCATAACCTATAATACTCTATGATAAACATTGGTTAGGGATAAACTCAATGTTATAATTTAAGAGTTCATGTATCATTAGACTTAATGATACTTATATCTATATATAAATTTTTTTATCCAACATGAAAGAATTATAAAATGGAGGTTTCCTTTAATATTATACACTTTTATATTATTAAACTCTTTGTGAATAATTAATAATACCAATATAACCACCAGTTTTTATATCGTCTATCGTATGCTTTTAGAACATCCATTTGTTTTCTACACGTTCTTGGTTTCATTAAATATTTACATCATATGAAATTCTTGTCACATATCTATATGACCATCTAAAAAAACTCCCACTAAACTCTTTAGTGATAAAAATCTATAATATAAGTTAGTTTGAATAATGGTAAGACTTAAGATTCATGTTCCTAATTATATAACTCTTTGAACTTATTCAAACTCCATAACCTCAGAGCATCATATATTATGATGTTAAATTATGTTTCTTATTTTGAACTATTTCTATGTTCATTATAATCATACATTGAGCTCTATTTTATCAACCTTTTTTGTTGAAATAATGTAACTATACACATTATTATTTACTAATACATCCTAATCTATTTTAGGATAAAGTGACACATTATTTTCATTTTGACTAGCATAATCCTTCTAGAAATAATGTCTTTAATTTTCCATGATAACTAAATGTAACTCTTAAAAAACATTATTTCCAAATATCCTAGAGTATTTTAGAACATTGACTAGAAAACACTTTAATATTATTCGGTTATAATACTTTAGAAAATAGTGTTATCCATTTCCTAAATGTTATTTAAATATAACACTTTACATTTTTCATTACCATCACATATACTAAAAATTTTATGATATTTAGTGGAAAACACATTAAATTAAAATTGGTGTTATCCTTTATTTGTAAACTTCCTTGTGTTCAAACTTACTCCCACTAATGTTTTAGATATAAAATCACTAAGAATGTCTTTATTAGAAACCAAACCAATATTTTTTGTTAAAAATAATATTAATTTATTTTCAGAAGGAATATAAAATAAAGAAAAAATTTCTTCCATAACATATATGGTTTTCTATGTGTTAAGATCCTTTCCTTTTTAAGAATTTTTTTTTATTAAAATATACCACCAATTTACGGTGGTAACACATTCCCTCATATTTCAGTAAACATATTGATAAAACATTTATCGTAGATAAACACTATTATCCAAATATTATAAAGAACGTTAAAAAAATTATTGAATTTTAAATTCTTTTGTATACAATTATTCAAGTCCTTTATAATTAAAAATATTTTCAAAATATATATTCAGTATCACAAACCATTCAAAATCAAATAATTAATTTATATAAAATTTATACCTAACATTGAAATTCCATGGAGTTTCCTCATCTTCTTTTGGTATATCTTAATAATCCAATCATATTAACTTTTTAATCTTTTTTATTAACTACCCTAGGATTCAATGACTATTATTGGCTTCTTAAAAAAACATTTTTTAACTTTTCAAAAAAAATACTCTTTTTGTTTGAAATTTTAAATACTTCAACAGTCTATAAATTACTTTAGAACTTAGACATCATGTTCCTAGTTAATATGTATTCCCAATAAAAATATTATGTAATCATTCTTGGATTCGATTATATTTTGAAAACATTTCTGTATTTGAAAATCGGATAAACTACCTAAAATGAAAAATCCAAATTTAGTATCCCCTTAAATATTTTAATATAATTAATAGAATGATAAAAAATGTTAATTGAAAACACTTATATCATGTCATTGACACAACTATTGTTTTTCATGCTCTTATCTAGAGAGAAATGAGATAAAAATACACATCTTATGATAAATTTAACCAAAATTAAATTATCCAAGTTATCAATATAGTAATTATTTTTCTCAATTACATGAAATCAAACTTTAACCTCTAATCTTTAATTATTCTAATCTTTTGACCTTTTGTTATATTTAAAACGTTTGTAAAACAAATAATTTATACCATATATCTGTGAGAAAAATATAATTTATTTCTATAATAATTATATTTTTATGGAAACTATTATTTGTATAGAGTCATAAAAATAGTAATCATATTAAGTGCATGAGTAGAAAATACGATTACTAAAATTATTTTACATTAAATTTCAATGAAACCTAGAATAAATTACCCAATAGTTTCACAAGAATATAGTTTCACTTGTTGAAATAGTTTGTCATTTGTTTAATCAAGAAGGAATTTTTCTAACCAATAGAAATTTCTTTAAGAACATTCCTTAAATTGCTAAAATTTAGTTAGAAATTTTATTAAGGAACCAGTCTTAGTAGTTTATTGTATTAAGATTCTCCCATAATAGATTAATCAAAAATATTATCTTGATGATATTGATGATATTTTATGAAATAGAATATTTTATCATACATTAATAACTATGTAATAAGGAATTTTACTTAAAATATAATCTTATATGAGAAAATTTATCTTGATAAATATCATTTATTATTAATAAATATTTAATAAGAAAATTTACTAAATAGAATTCCACTAAAATTATGGTCCCTTATAATATCCATCATATCCATTACTGGGACCATATCAATATTTCACAAAGATCTAGGTTTATTTAGATTTTCTATAATAACTTAACTGTTAATTTAGGACATCATCTCAATCCCAATGGTTAAGACTCATGGAAAGTTTATTAGAAAACACAATATCTAATCCATAATATGGATAAAATAAACTCTATTCCACTTATAACCTAATTATATTAAAGGTTAAAAGTGTGGTGGAAGTGTTTATTAGGGTCTGTCAGGAATGAATCTTTATTGGATTCATTGGATATCCAATGATTTACATGACACAAAATACATTACCAATTAAAATCTATGATGAAAAATGACAGTCATGGAAGAACCAAGAGGATCATTCACATCAAATTTATTATTAATTTAATTAGATAGGAAGAAATTTTACCTTGATATTGAGATCATTCTTCAATAAAAATACTGGTCATTTTAAACCATTTTGGTTAATCATTGATGTGATTATTGGATGCAAGTGTAGAATCCCTATAATGATGATCTAAACATGATACTTTTATATGTAAACAATATCGACGAATTTTTAGGAGTATCATGGTAGATGAATCATCTTACGTGATTCACCTTGATTTTTGAAACAATTATTTCACACTTATAGAATCAACCATTCACTATTGATCTTTAGAATATATAGAGGGGTGGAGAATCTATTGGTATTGAGATGAGAAGTACTGGATTGTTCTTTGAACATGAGAGAAATAGCTCGAGATTTTTTTGTGGAAAATGATTTTCTAATTCAATTAAACCCAGCACTATAGACATAAAATCCTATTTATAGAAAAATGGGTTTGGGATATATATTTTTTAACTGAACATAGGCCCTTAATAATATATTAAAAACTTAAATGAAAAAATAACATTTCTTAATAAATATATTATTACTATTTTCATGTAATGTGGTGACTTAAATAATAATATATTTTATTTTTCAATCTTGAAAATTAATATTTATCATTGGACCTCATTTTGATCTTCTTGTCCTCCTCATAATTTATTGAATACTAAAATAAATATTAAATATTTATTCATTAAATAAATAAATAAATATTATATATTTTCATAATTAAATAGGTACCTTATAAATAAATGATTATTTAATTTATGAAATTAATAAATCATGAAAAAAATTATGTCTCTGACTTGAGAATATTATTGATTCCAGTAATATAATTAAAATAGTATTAAGTTAATATCAATATAAAAACATATTGTGTGAAAACATATGATTTATCCTCATAGTAATTAGGTGTTCTTTCCTATATTCTAAGATTAATATCTAGTAAGGGGTAAAGGAACCCAAGAGGAATAATTTTTTCTGGCAACACTCACAACAATAGACGAGTGTGCACAGTGTAATACAATACACTTTCCTTGATATAATTTTAAGATTCTTGCATACTTCTATCATCAAGATCCAAGTATAGATTCCCTTAATTACTAATCATGAAATTCTTATTTGATCTTCGAGCAACACTGATAGATTTAAAGGTGTAATAAAAATATATCAATCATCTTATGTGGTTCACCTTGTTTATTATAAATATTTTCTTAGACTTAAATAATCTTTATTTCACTCTAATTCTTAAGAATATGGGGAGGGGTGGATAATCTCTTAGGCTTGAGTGGAGAAACAATAGAGAGTTATTCCATCTAGAGAGAGAGTGTGTGTGTGCTCTTGATTTTTTTGTGCACAATTATTCTCTATTTAAATTAACCACCACACAATAGACATAACAAAATATTTGTAGATTTAAGTGCTAGGGTTAAATATTATTTAATTGAACATAATCCCTTAATAATATATTAAACATGTAAAATAATCTAAACTATTTATTAATAAATATATTATTATTATTTTCATGGTGTGCGCTGACTTTCAAATCAATAAATATTATTTTTTCTTCTTGAAAACCAATAGTTATCACTGGGACTCGTCTTTATCTTTTTATCCCCCTAAACATTAGTTGATTACCTTAATAAATAATAACTTTTTACTCATTAAATAAATAAGTAAATAAATACTCTATTTCAAAATAATAAAATAATCACATTATGATTAAATATTTATTTAATTTATGAAAACAATAAATCCTGAATAAAAATTTTCTTCAAAAATTAGAATAATATATACTCCATTTATTTAATTATGATGAAATTTAATTAATATTAACATAAAAACATAGTATGTGAACCTATATTCTTTCTCCTCATTAGAATTAGGTGCTCTTGCATAAAGTTTAAAATTACTATCTAGTAATGGGTAATGGAACCCAAAAGAAAGTAGTTAATGTCATGACGTTGACAAGAACATATGAGTGTGTACTGTGTAATATAATAAATTTTATTCAATATCTCATCAAGCTGGATTCATAATTTTTTCATCAACCTAAATTCTTGAGGTATATTTCTTTGATTCTACAAAATTAGCATGTCTACATCACTATATCCATGGAATTTATTTTGATGGTTCTATTCCCATCAAAGGGTCAAGATTTTAAATTACATAAATAGAAGGGAAAAATATATACCTGACTTATTTATCAATGAAATACCAATCATGATGTTCCCAATGTATCATACATAACATTATCATTGAGCAGCACAAGTGTTTTCAATTTTTCTTATTAAAAAGTCATGATATGTATGAATAATAATCATAAAGACTAAGGATCATTATATACAATAATCGATAGATCAATTCAATGACAAAAAATGTACATATTTCATATTTGAGTGTTATTCCTCATAATATCCCTTCCTGAAGATCACAAAGTGTGAACTTCATGAGATTTGGCATCATCCTTTTACAAGTAATCACACCTTAAAGTCGACAAACTAGGTGCCCCATCATAGTTTTTCATGCGGAAAGTCTGAAAAATACTAAAGATATATTGCCACAAAATCTTAAGGTTCTCATCATGGGGTGAATTGTTATGAAAAATTTTGTTTAAACTGATATGATAAGATATTATCATATTAAATCCATTCAGAATAATGCTCAATATGTGATAAGATATATTTAATATTCATTAATATGAATATATATGGTAATCTAAATTAAAAATATAAGTCATTTATATGACACCAAATCCAATAATCTCCCACTCATCCAAGAGTCAAGTTGTCTTATGTTGAAATACTACTCACAAAAACTTCACCTCTCTAAACAATTCCATCAAGAGATGATACTTTCAGAGTATTTTTTTTCATCCATTGATGTGATATTGGATCATTGGCGAGATCCACTACTACAGTATTATCATAGTAAACTATGATAGGTTCTTTTCTACTAGCTAACACATCCAAAATTTAAATAAAATTGTGTATATATGTTTATTATTTATCTAAAAAAACTACAGTATACTCTGACTCCATTCTATAATCTGTAACCACTACTTTTATTGATCTCTTCAAACTCATGTATCCTCCATTGATGGGGAAAACTCATCCAGAATACATTTTCTAAACATATTGAGATATTTGGAAACTAGAACCTACATATCCCCTAATGAGTATCTCCTTATCTTCTCTATATACTTGGAAAATATCATTATTTCATCTTAGATACTTAGTGATAGATTTTATATCCATCCAATGGAATTCTCCAAGGTCTTCAAGAAATTTTCATACCGTACTTAAGGAATAAGTAACGCCTTTTAATTTATAGAGAACAAAATACATGAATGATTGAATTTTTGGAACATTTTTAATCCTTGATATTGTTTTTCTCTTCACATGTGTCTAAGAAAACATTTTATTGGAAATATAAATACCATTTTACATAACTAATAATTTACTCTTGTAATGTTCCATACCGAATATCTCCTATATCTTGTTAATATAAATACTCTATGTTAGACTGATCATCCTACTGGATTATTCATAATTAATCTTTATCTAGGGAGATATGAATATTTTTATATGTATTTCTTGAAAAATAATGTATTTTACCACGTTTTAATTAATTATATGACTAGTATATGGTTTCTAATAAGCACAATGTCGTCTATAAATACTATTATGAAAATTATCACACTCCCACTATACAATTGTTTTGTACAAGTTTCACATTGATTTCTTAAAAAAAAAAAATTCCACTATAGCTTCATCAAAATTAATGTCACATGACCTATATTTTTTCTTTAATCCATATATGGTTCTCTATAACTTTCATACTTTATTAGAATTATTATGGGTAACAAAACCATCATGTTGTGTTATATAGACATATTTGTAAAGGTTCTCACTAAGGAAGTATATTTTGAAATCCATATACCAAATTTCATTGTCAGGGTATGCTACAATGTAAAGTAAAATTCTAATGGATTTAAGTATGGAAACTTGTAAAAAATCAGAACATTATATTCTTTGATGTTTTATACACTTTCATAAATAATCATGACTTATAGGTACTGAATGAACCATTCACGTCCTGTTTCATCTTGAATATCCAATTATAACAAATAGAATTTACATCCAAAATAGTTTTAACCAAAACCCATAATTTATTCTAGTACATGGAATCCAATTTATAATTCAATGAATATTTATATTCGGAAGTATGTGTGCCACATACTACTTTCCTATAGGTTAACAAATCATTATTATTGACTAATAATGAGTCACCATCCTCAGTGACTAGAAACATATATCTTCTAGGTCCTATAACCTCTAATTTACAGCTATGTAGTACTTGTTTTACAAGAATAGTTACTTCTATAAGAAATTTGGATCTTTTTCTTGTACCAATACCCATGTATCTTGATGTTGGACTTGATCAAAGTCTATATCACTCCTATTATCTCTTTTAAAGATATTATCTCTCCCTAGAAACATGTAATTTATTTCTTCTATTACATTTTTATTTGATGGGTTGTATATTTAATATCCCCTAATTTCTTTGGGGTATCCTATGAAGATAAAATTTCTATCTTAGTGTGTAGTATTTTTCCTTAATAAGCTTTAAAAATCATCACATACATACACATGTATATTAAAAAACATGTGTTTCTTTCCACTCCATAATTGGTATAGTATACCATTTTCGATTTTATTTATTACATGGCTTATTATGTGCATTTTTTTCTATAATTCAAATCCATAAAAAGATAGTGAAATATTTTTAATAATCTTCAATTACCTCACCATGTCTAAAAAGGTTTCATTTCTCATTTCAGTTAAAACATTTCAATGAGGTGTACAAATAAGTTTGAGTTGGAATAAAATCCTATACTCCAACAAATAATCAATGGAGTATGGATTATTATATTCTATAATATATTTTGAGTATAGTTTCTTAATATTCTTGATATGATTATTCCCAAACTCATTCTTGAATTCTTTAAATTTCTCAAAGGATTAAAACTTATACCACATTAAGTAAATATATTCATAACTTCTAAAATAATTAATTAAATTATGAATTTTTAGTACATATCCCTTGCTTCAATTTGGAATGGTTCACATTCATTAGTGTCAACTAACTTTATAATATCTATTGTCCTTTTACCTTTTCCACTGAAAGGATCATTGGTAATTATACCATATAAACCCACATGAAAAATAAAATGTGGTTTTAGTTAAAATGAATCTAAATTACCATCTTTATTTAACTTATTCAATAATTTTTCATTTAAATAATCGATCGGGTGATTCCATAGTTTGGTGTGGTATAAGTCATGTCATCTAGATTTTTAATCTAATGAAAACACCTAGTTCACATAATCTGATACGTAGAAACCATTATATTAATATTCATTACCAAAAAATATGATTTCATTATAAAAAAGGTAAAATTCATTTCTACACTTAAAACTAATTCTATCCATATCTAATTTAAATAAAAGATTAATTTTTTTGGTAATTCTGTACACATAGTAAAATTTATTAAGAACCATGATCATTATCACTAGTATTGTGAGGTGGCAGTCCCTAAAGGATACCATTTCAAACTTATCTACATTTTCATCCTATAAACCCACCTTACCCCAAGAAACATTTTGTGATATACTATGCACCTATATTTGTGAAAAAAAACAGATAACCACATGTGTAATTCAATAACCAATTCTTATAAATTTAATTGCTACACTCAAAAATGAAGATACATAAAGCATCACCTTACATTATTCCTAATGGGTCGTTTTTATTCTAGTGTCCCTTATTTCCACATTAAATCATATAATATTATACTCCCCCACATCCCTTGGTATCTTCATCTTTATTTAAGGGTGGTTAAAAAACATTATAATTGAACATGGTTATGGTTCTCATTGCCTTTTATTTTCTCTTATTCACTATAAGGAAAAAATATCCATGCCTCAAATTTTTCTCAGTATATCAAATTAAGGTGAGCAAATATAGGAGTGACTTCTCAAAATATTAATATTTAAATTCATAATAAATTTAGAGAATATTTGAGTCAGTGAGGTGAGAATGAGATAGTTTTACAATTAATCTTGTTTTTTACATCATAGAATCTCTCGATACTCAATATATCCAATCATTTTGAATACATGAGGCCCAACTGGTTCACCTTCTCCAGTATTACATGTAAATAGTTCCTTACATATCTTAAATCACTCTTGTCTTTATCTCTCCTAATAAAGACCATGGATATGACTTAGCATCTCAAATTCCTCCACGGTCTCATGTTATTTTTCAGTTCACTATACAAGCAATATGTAATTAAACACTAGAAATCAATCACATCATTTAAGTGTTTCTCATAGACAATTTACTCTTCCTCACTTTACTCTATAGGAAGAAGATCAATAGATAGGGATTCTAGAAAATATAACTTTCATACCTGTTGTAGTGCTATAATAAAGTGTCTATGCTATTCCTAAAGGTTTTTTACTATAATAATATTTTCTTTATCCAAAATAGTATATGAGCATAGTGTTTTTTTGAACCTCCAATTTCATTATAAAATAATTCAGATATGATTATTATTACATTATTTGAATATAAAAAGGTGAGCTAAACTAATTTTAATTATATTCCTCTCACTACTTTATCAAGTCTCAATGACCCTCATCATTGGAATCTGAATTCCTATTTTCTTAGATATTCTAGTGGAAAGTATATATATACCCCTTCTCATAACATTGGAAAATTCCTATTTAGTTACTAAAAGTTATTTAAGTAGGTAAGTCTTTTCAAACTTTTTTCTTAAAGGTCTTGTATATATTGAGTGAACTCCCCAATCTATAAACCCTCCCTCGGGTTTCCTCAACACTTGCTTCCAAATTATATCAACAATTTCAACGGATAAATGTTTTGATGTAAAATGGCCAGTTCTACTCAAAAAATTCTTTAAAAAATCACTATAAATGTATGTGCATCAACATGGGTTATACTGACACTAAGTTTTATGGTTTAATTCCTCATAAATTAATGCAAGGCTTATCCAGACTGAATATTTTTTTAAGGAATTATTTATATTATTTTAAAAACATATATTTTATTCTTTAGATATCTTTTTAATATGAAGTTGACGTTACATAATAAATTAACCATATTCTGATAAAACATTTTCAAATCATATATTTATTTTTATTTCATATATTTGTGTTGGTTAAATTATTATGTCATCATGGTCTTTCATTAATAAAATAATTCAGAAAGAAGATTGAAATAAAATAAATAAAATGAAATAAATGACCATGATATTTAAATAATGGTTGGATTATTGATCGGATAATTAATCAACCTATGACCCAGGGAAAACTCTTAATTCTAGTCTTGGTATAATTTATAGCATCCCACATGTCAACATTTTTATTTCTCTTGTTGGTTTTTCCTCAGTTCCATCATGAACCATCACCACCTTCGTTCCTCTTGGAATAGACTTTGTGAAACTTTAGATAATACTTTTATCAAATATATTTTATAACTCGCACGCATGTGAGGATACCAAATGATTGGATAAGTGTGATTGAAAAAAAATATCCTTTGACATGTAAGTCCTACATAATAAAGGTGGGAGGGATTACTAAAATGGAAAAAAACGAATTTAACAACAAATAATTTCAAACTCATTCAATAAAATTAAATCAAATAAAATAAACACATATGTAGGTCTATTCATATCTCATGATCATTCATACACATGAAATGAATATTCATTTAAAACAACTAGCTATCATTAAATTAAATTCATTCTTCAATAAAATAAAATGTTCCCAAATCAATCTGATTAATTATCTTATTAATCAATAAATTAATTTTATCTTATTCCATCCAATCATCCTGTAGATTCTCAACCACTATGATATTAAAAAAAATAAAAAAATTTAATTTATTTACAATTTATTAAAATAGTTCACAGTTGTATACTTGGAAAAAAACACAGTGATTACCTGTCATAAGTTCTCACAATGGTCATTAATGTATATAATGAACTCAAAAAACATATTGTGTACATGTAATTTGTCATTATTTATAGTGTGTACTATAAATTTAATGAAATATATAAAACATGAAAATTATGTTTCATTTATGATTTAATGTATGGTGAGTCTTTAATATAAAATGATCATATACGACTAGTAGTGTTGAATTTTAAGTGGAATGAATTAAATATTTAATATAATATTAAACATAAAAACTAGTGTGTACTTCTAATTTAATGACTCAAAAAACTTGGTTTGATAAGGTATAATATATTAATTTGTTAAATTTAATGTTTCCATTTAAACTGATAATGTGCATAGTGTGTGCAGGATATCCACATGTTGTGTACTTTACTTTATCTAATGTCTATAATATATTCCTAAGGACTCATCATGTACTTATAATTAACATTAATGAAGGAAATAAAATGTTGGAAGTATACACAGTGTATTCATTAAGTTATAGGGCCTCTAGTATGTATGTGTAGTGTATTCAATACACGTAGTGAAATAATTACATGATTCATCTTGAACATGTGTTTTATACCATCAAAACACATGGAATATATGGTATATGGGTAATATATATAGTTTTTAGTCTCAAAAATGGGTTCCACCCTGACTGTTCTACACGTAATGTGTTTGATGAATGCTACATATATTCATTACATAATGACACGGAGTTTGTATTTGTGTCCTCATGTAATGAACAAGGGTATATGGTGTGTGATGGAAAAGTACAGATAGTGTAACCATGTGTCATCCATGTAGAGCTCTTAGAACATCTGGATGGGTTCTCTGAATGTATTATTTATTAATTATTGAAATATTTGGGTTAATTAAGTGAGAAATGAATAGGAGAGCTTTGGCCAATAAAATTTTTATGATTAAGCTTGACATACATGCCAGAACCAATATGATCTTTCCTATATTTATAATAAATTTAATTTTACGTGAAGAAACATTGCCTTTGAATAGAGATCTTTCTTCAATTAATATTTGGATCATCTTAAACCCTTTCATTATATCATCATTACAAATATAGGATTCAAGTGTATAATCTATCTAGTGGGGATCCACGCATTCTCATTTCATCTTTAAACAACTCAGATGGATTTTTTGGTGTTAGTGTAGTGGATAGATAGTCATGTTTGGTTATACTTGGTCATTTTAGTGATTCATTTTATCTTGAATAATCATTCCTATATTTTTTTCTTTAGAAGATAGATGATGGTGTATAATCATTCAATATTGAGAGAAGAAACTATATATTGTTCTTTAGTTTTTAGAGATAGAGTTCTAGATTTCATTGTGCATAGTGATTCTATAATTCAACTAACCCAAACACAATAGATATAACAGTATATTTATAGAGTTATGGGTTAGGTTTAAATAATATTTAATTTTACATTGGCCCTTAATAATATATTTAAACCTTAAATTACCACACACCATGTATTATTATTATTATTATTATTATTTTCATAGATTGTGTTAACTAGTGAAATAATAAATTTTATTTTACTTTCTTGAAAATTAATATTTATCATAAAACTTCATCTTCGTTCTCTTTTACCCTTTGTAATTTATTAAATATTCAAATAATATCAAATACTTTTTCATTCAAAAAATAAATAAATAAATATTCTATAAGCATGTAATGAAATAATTACTTTGTGAATAAATATTTAGTTAATTTATGTCATCAATAAATCTATATAAAACTATTCCTTATACTTAATAATTATATTTATTCCAATAATGAAATTCCAATATAATTTAACTTATATTGATGAAAACACTTAGTGTGTGACCCTGTAGCATTCATCCTCATTGGAATTATGATGGGTTTCATAAAGTCTAAAATGATTTTATAAGTATAAGTTAAGTCATCCAAGAGGGAGAAGTTAATGTAATAATTTTAAAAACCACAAATGGGAATTAATTGTGTAATTTAATCAATCTTCCTCGACATCTCATCAATAATTTTTACACTTGCATCATCGAACTTATTTATTTATATACATTTCGTTGGTCACCCCAAGTGATGATGTCTACATCACCATTGTTAGGGAATTTATTTTAACGGTTTCATTAATATCAAAGGGATAATATATTTGATTCTCAAAGTGGAAGGGATAAATCCTCCCTTTAATTATTCATTAATAACCTATCAATCATGATGTAACCAACACATCAGGTATATCATGAACATGGTGAATTATAGGTTTAATAAATACATATAATTATATGAGTCATGATTTGTATTAATAAAATTATTAATTTCTAAGATCCATTATACAAGCTTGTAGATTGGAATATCAAATGATAGGAAAACATTAAGGATTTATATTGGCAGGTATGTCATCATAATCTTCTATCATGAAGATCACAAAGTGAGAAATTCATGATATGAAGCCTTGTACTTTTATGAGAACTCACACCTAATATTTTACAAAATATTTACCCCCATCAATGTTCATCATGCTGACCATAAGGAAAAATATTTAAGAGATATAATCACAGCATCTCAAGGTTCGCATCACAGCAGGGAGCCTCTATAATCTATTTTGATGTGACGGACACCCTAGGACATTATCACATTAAATTAAAGCTGGAAAATGATCAATATGTTGTAATGTGTATTTAATATTTACTTCAATTAATATATTCAGTAATATAAATTAAAATCAAATTGGTTCTATGAAACTAACTCCAGGGAATATTAGAGTCTTTAAACTAAGTGAAACCCAAAGAAAATGTTAAAAATATGATTCAACATACAATAAAAGGGAGCCTAGATTTAGTATGAAATTCCTAATAGGAAAATCTTGAGTAACCTATTACCTAATTTCTATACATAAAATAATCTATGGGAACCTAGAATTAAGATGTCTTATCTGGTTGGTTTGTCAAGTTCTTTAAAAGTGCCTCTTTAGAATGAATCTCACAATTAGTAATTGAAATGGATTTTAATATTTCCATATTATCTCATGTTATTTACCTTCATGAAAACATGATTCTTGTTATTTTTTTGGGAATCATATTCTCTCCCCCAAAGTTATATCTTCATACCATATTTATGTGTCAGTCTCTAAACAACTAAATATTTTGTGTTTCTAAGCAAAGATTATAAGACCATTATATTAATACATATCAAAATTTATCACATGCATAAGGTACAAGATACTTCATGTAATGGTTTTGAATTATACTATATTGAAAATATCCACTTTAGTAATCATAGAGTGACCGATAGTGAACCCCATTCACTTTTCTTCCCAAGGCATAAGCCTCTGGGTTAGTCGGTAGTTCGGCTGCATGTCCCCCTACCTAGGGACACTTTACCCAAGATTGATTCTAATTCATAATAACTATAACACTTAATATTTACCAACAATATTAAATAACCAAATTCAAGATGATAAATTCATAAAAATTGTTAATGTATAAGAAAATGAAATTCATAACAGATCAATTCCAAGCATGAAATGCAAGACACTATATCCTCAAAGTATTGTAATATTTTAAACTGAGGCATAAAAAATATTCACATTTATTAAGAATTTTTCTAATCATGAATATAGAAGTCAATCAACCTTAAATAATTTAATAATTGAAATACTTAAACATGAAATAATGATTGATGAACAATTCATAAATTAAATCTAATTATGAACACTTATAAAATCATATTTATTCATTATTTAATATCCATGATCATGAATATATACCCTTTATATAATATGATATATTTCATATTTATCATTATATGGCATTTACATTTTAAATATTTCATATTATAAAAATCATAAACTATTTATAATCTAATTTCTATTATGTAAACAGTTTAAATAATCTAAATACAATATACTTAATTATTAATTACATCTTGATCATATCAATCATAAAAACACTTTTTGATGTGGCTTAAATAATATTGAAATTGGCCCCCCATTTATTTTAATCAATTAAAAATAACTAATTATGAATAATTTATAATTTAAATATAGACATTTTATTCTTTGGCATTATTTTATAATTTATAACCCTTTATAAATTATATCTTGTGATATATAAATAAAAAAATATTTACATATCTTCATTATCGATGTAAAAAAAATTTCAAAAGCTATTTTAAATATAAAAAATTAATATTTTAGGAAAAAAAAGGTTTCATAAACATTTATTTAATTAATTATAAACCATTTATAATTCATTAACAAATTTTTAAAATTTTTTATAAATTAAATAATCCCAAATTACATTTTAAAATAATTTATGAAAAAATCATAAACCATTTAAATCATTTTATTAGTTAGAAACATTTTTGAAAAAGTTTAAAATAATTTTTTTAATCCTTATGAATAGGTGTATTCTTATATAATGGTAAATACTTCACACTAAGATTATTTAGATATTCATAATACAAAAATGATGTCTATTTTACCAAATTCAAAACATATAAGTTTCATTTATTAATTTAAAATTAATTATCGTTGTCAAAACAAATAGAGTGTTTTTAAGAAACAATAACTATCAAAATATTGACACATGTTTATGTTTATTTTCAATGTTAAATTAATTCGAATGACCAAAATTTGATTAAAGGGTAAAAATATAATCTAATTATGCTTCCAAAACATTAAAATTTTTAATTAAACACTATAATTTATTTTGATTAAAAAGGTTGCTTTCAGTAAAAATATAGTATTTTTCACTATTCACCCAAATATGAAAGTTATCAGAAAAACCCCAAAAATTTATTGAAAATAAATTATTATGTCCCGATTCTAAAGAATAATTTTATTTTGTAAAATTGAATATATAAAAGTTTTAAATATTGGATTTAAAAAGGGTTCCCCATTAAAAGGCGGTAAAATTGCATTTTTTGAAAAATAATTTTATCTGAGAAAAATGTATTTGTTCTTACATTATGTCTAAGAAACTCTTAATATGGATTATAAATTTATAAGGATTATATAAAGTTAATAATTCAGTTAATACTATTAATAACTGCTTTTGAGAGCTAGTTTGGTAAGTTGTTTAGCGCTTTAACTCAGTGTTGTGTGTAGTGCAAGTTATTGAATTACTTTAAAGAAAAAAAGTACTTTTAAATCTTGGGGTGATACATATTTCACTGAGGACTTACCGATTGACTACACGGAATGTACCTATGGTACATGGTGTGTACCTCTTTACCCTACCAGCATCCCAAACTCACCATGTATATCCCCACACATGGCCCCTCTACACGGCGTGTACAAATAGTCCACGGTGTGTACTTGCTAAAAACTTTATACCCTATCAACTGGAATACACGCCATGTATGGCCTTCACACGCGGTTAATAGTACATGACATGTACTGAATGTACATGGCATGTAATATGGAATTTTCAAGAAACTACCCAGATTTTCCCAATTTCATCAGAAACAAGTCAAAAATTCAAACAGGGTCGGGATTTTGACCCGTTCTAAAAACCTGGGTTCTTATAATCTCCCCACCTTAACATAGCTCATCCCTGAGCTATCAAACAAAACCCAAAGATGGTACTGAACATACCACCCCAATTAAAGTAACTCGGGCTTCCCTAGTCTCAAAGGTTCTTGCTAAATTCTTCAAGGGATCAACACCATAGGATTTCCTTCACTTAGTCTCAACTTGACAAAACTCAAATCAAGGTAAGGTTCACTAACTTGTTTCTGAACTTATATTCCTATCGTAACGCATCTTCACCCCTGTGCCTCATTGGTGCTCCCGTGTCGCTCCCGAAAACCCAAACATATCTTATAGTGCATCGGTCTCTGCCTCCACGAGGTCCTCCATCCCATGGACTCTTAAAATAAAACCTGATTTCGTGCACCTCAAGTAACCCACATCCTCGATGACTTGATTCCCTAGACACCTCAAGTAACATTAATCCTCAATGACTCGATGCCACACATCTCATACATAAATATAAATATATCGCACACTCGACATGGAAGCAATCCCACTGACCAACATCTAGTCAGTACACAAGAAACATGTGCACCTCGTGCACTCAAAACGATCAAGCATCAGCTGGTCATCCCAAGAAAAAATGGAAATAATGGACATACCCATGGTGTACCTCTAACCATCATTAGCTCACCAGCCTTCTCAACCTCTGACAGCTCCATGGTGTGCTCCTGTCCTGAAGCATGACTGCCTGGTGCCTGACCTCCCTACGGTGCTACTCCAATCACCTGCCACTGACCCCTCAGTTGGATCCCGCTGTCTCTATCGCATCCTTTGTTTGCAGTTGAAACTTGGATTCTCTCTCCGGGTACCGAACCTGAACTAACTCCATATTTCATAGTCTTTCCAAGTCCCTGCCTGTCAGTTATCTGAGAAGGTTGCATGCAGAACCACTCAAGATTACCTACCTATCCACATTCCCATCACTCCATTGGAGGACTATCGCATTGAGTCTAAACAAGTCCCAGTTGTCCACACTGAGGGAAATCCACTAAAAACTACTAAGAGGTGGTCTAGCTAATTCATTGGCCTGACTGCCCTACTAGAACTCATCCCATCCTCACTTCCTACTGTCAGAACTATCACCAGAAACTATTTGCCGACCAAACTGGGGCCTATCCTTATGGGCTCCCTCTACTATCAGCGCCTGATTCACGGCCTTTGAGAATTAACCCAGCCTAAATATATTCACCTGGATCCAAATGGCTTGTCTTAAGCCATCCTCAATGCGCCTCACCCTTGTCGCGTCATCGGTTACCATACGAGGTGCAAAGCATGACAGCTTCGTGAAAGTAGCTGCATAGTCCATGACATATATGTTACCCTGTTGAAGGCTCGAGAACTCATGAGATATATTGGACCTTATTGTCTCTCAGTAAAAGTGCTCAAAGAACCTATCCTCAAATTATTTCCATGCTAGTCCCTCATGCCTATATGCCTGAACTTACACATCCCCCTAGCGCTTTGCCGGTCCTCGCAGCATGTACATTTCCAGCTTGACCCTTCACCCTAGAGGTGTCTCAATCTGCTCAAATATCATATGCATGATCTATAACTAGTTGTCAGCCACCTGTGGAACTCCCACGCCAGAAAAAAGTGGCAGGTGCTACTATTGGAACTCCCGCATTAGATAGGACATAGATGGCTCAGTACCCTGCGCACCTCTTTCAATCCCCTCCAAGACTCATACCAGGACAGCTCAGAGATGCTCATTGAGCCATGGTCCAAATGCTACCAAACCCAACTGTTGTCCTGCCTGCACTAGATCTTGAACCTGATCGTGTCCCTGAGCATGTACCTGCGACTCCTGCTCTACCTGCACCGGATCTTAAACTAGATCTTGCACCTACGACATTGTATCATCACCCACGTGATGCTACATTAATTTTTATAAGAGGAACTCGCTGAATAGAATAAATTGTCAGAAAACCCATATATATATATATATATATATATATTCAACATAGAAAAATAAAGCAGTAAAAGGCAGCACACAACTACCACCCTTACTCTCCCCCACTACAACTATTCCCCACATCATCTCGGCCTCATGGCCTCCTTACACGCCCCCAACAGAGCCAAGTATCAAAATTACCTTGGGTCATACCCATCCTGACAACCAATGTTGCCTCAAACTGAAAACATGGTCACCCAATCTTGGTGATCCAAATCACCTCAACCACATTACCTGCCTATCACATGCAATTCTAAAAAATTATAAGGCATGGAATAACACATTGCCATAAACCAGCAATTCTATCTAGAATTTCACCTATTCACATTTCAAAGAAAACAAAAATTGAAATTGAAAATTTTTACATGGTATTATCACTTCACAAATCATTCATGAAGTTATGAAATTGAAATACCCTAAAAATGTTCCTATCAAAATCCAAACAAACAATCCTTTCCATACCGGGCCGAGGTCCAATTATTCTTTACCGCATCGGGTCAAGGGTTACATATCACAATCAATAAAATCACAAAAAAAGTGCACCACCGAGGTGGAAATCATTTAAACCATAATCTGAGAAAAAGCAAACATCAATTCCCACCCATGGAAACATGGTTCATCCCTCGTACCTAGGACTGTAGGCACCCAAGGAAAAGCTAGAAATCCAGTTTCCAGTAACAACCTATCTACAGTCTACCATATCCCAAAGAGTAAAACCAGAAGAAGAATAAAAGATAAGTCTCAATCTCATTTGTATCCAGAGAAACACTATTACTTAATCCTTGTCAAGAACTCCTCTAATACCACTTGGTAATGACTTGGACCAGAACAGCCACCCAAACAGTGCTAAATGGCCAGGTGTTACTAACTAAGGCGCACCTCCCAGAACGCTAAAGGTTGTCGACTAGCAGGGAGGGTATTTATAGGTATAATGGGGAGTCTATACCCTCTCGGAGGATAATAATGGTACTAGTATGAGTATAATAATAAAGATGTAGTGGAATAAATGACTTAGAAGACTCGAACTAGACCCGTAGAGTGGAAACACACTCAATATCGATAAACAGGGGAAGAAATAAATATAAACAGCAGTAGAGGAAAGTAAACACAATAGCATATCGATCACATATAAATACTACTTCAAAACAAACTTGCATCAAAAGCGGGTAATACATATCCATAAGTAAGGGCGCCAATGGATAACCAATCGTAACTACATAAAAAGTAAGAATGCTGATACAGGAAAGAAAGCAGAACAAAATAAACTCCAACTAGGAAACACCTTAAGGTCAATACCATCTCCATGCAATAGCTAAAGTAGTCCAACCCCAGAAGCTGACCTCTTTCCTGCACGTAAATCCATAAAGTCTACACGCATCCCGAACGGACCGTGCAGGGTGTGAGACGAATCCCAGTAGGATACCACCCAAAGGTACGCACCTAATATAAGTGTTTAAGAAGTCATGCAGTTATAAGAAAAATAGTAAATAGTATGATGCACAAATAAACACAAACCCAATGGTACTCAGGATCTACCATGGAGTGCCACCTACTATGGCCAATGATGGAATCTCTATCACATAACCTAGAACCATGTGCCCTCTGACACTATATGTCTCAAGTACCGACATCTCGAAGGCATACCCAAGAAATAGTAACCAGGAGGAGTAATGATACATGTCCTCAAATAAGTAACTAGAGGAACAACGATATCTACAATCAGATAATGTAACCGGAGGGGCAACGATGTCTGCCCTCAAAATTACACTGTGCCTCTACCCCCAACCCGATAGCCTCAACACTGTCCCCTGAAGTCTCCTCACCTCCCATGTGGATTCCTACGGCAAGCACCCCCAAACCAATAGTACCTAAACAACAACTAACAGGGGACTCTACCCACATGATTGGTCAAAACAACCTCATCATGGAGTCTCTCTGTATTCACACTACTCATAGTTCTGGGTGAGCGGTAATCACCAAAATAGTACCCAAGCCACTACACCCCTGACACCTCGTGTCCCTATGACCATACCGCTCAAGTCTCATGGCATCGCCATCCAAGTAACCCAGGACATGCCCAATCTGACAGTCATCATACCTCATACTGATGCCCATAACGACCAATATCATGGTCAAAACCACCCAATGTAACACCGGCTAGGCCCAACCGGTGATCATCCTCACTCAAGACTATATGGGCCATGCCCAACATAACCCAAAAATTCCAACATATTCAATTAAACAATTAAATATTTAAAACATTTAAAAAAACACATAAACAGGGAAAATGATCTAAATAGTTTAATTTGCTAAACAAGTGTTGTCCTATACTAGCACTGGGGTCTTTACTGTCTCCAAAAATTCATATCAAGGTTTAATACACTAAACCCAGCAGTTTAAAATAATACTAAACAATTATAACCATTGTGGCATCCCTCGGCCGAAATTCCCCGATGAGACATGGCCCCTCGCATGGCCTCACTCAATAAAAACGGTAAAAGGGCATACCTAAGGGCCTCCCAAAGGTAAAATAAACAATTAAACAAGAAATAGCAGGTAAATTACGGTCTCACTCAAAATACCCAAAAATGCATCATAGGTCGCGCCACCCAAAAGTCTAGTAAAACACAAAAAAAGGTATGCACCACCTACCTAAGACTCGTACAATGATACTCCTCTGATAACATCCTCCAATTAAGTCTAAAACTTGGTAGATCTACAAAAGAATCAAAACCACTCAAACCCCTATAACTCGTTCTAGATTAAAAAATCAAGAAGAACGACTCAAGAGGAATCAAGGCCTTACCGAGGGGGTTCCAATGGATTAAACGGTGTTTGAATCCGGTCTCAGATAAAGAAACAGGACGGAATTGAAGCTCTGGCAGCCTGGTTCATGAAACCCGGCAACCCCCTATATCCTCTGCCTCAAAACGAGGCTACTACCCATTTTGACAAAAAAAAGAAATATGTGGCGTGTACCTTAGGACTACACATCGTGTATCATTTTATTATTCAAAAGGTGGCTGATATTTCACCAAGGACTAGCCGACTGACTACAGGGTGTGTACCTATGGTAAACGGTGTGTACCTCTTTGCCCTACTGACATCCCCAAATCGCCATGTATATTCCCATACACAACCCCTCTACACGGTGTGTACAAATAGTACATGGTGTGTACTTGTTAAAAACATTAGACCCCAAAAACATGCCAACATGCCATGTATGGACTTCACACACAGTTAAGAGTACACATAATTTACTGAAAGTAAATGTGGTATAATCTGGAATTTTCCAGAAACTACCCAGATTTTCCCAGTTTCCTCAGAAACAAGTCAAAAAATCAAACGGGGTTGAGATTTTGACCCATTCTAAAAACCCAGGTTCTTATATCAGGCATGGTGGAACTTAGGGACTTGAATTGGTAAATAGGATGGAAGGTCAGTCTCATTTTACCCTTTTGAAGGGAATTATTACCTATTTTAAGACTCTCTTATAGATTTAAGGTATGTTTGTGAATCACTTATTCATCCCCATATAGTACTAGTTACCCTAACAAAATTACTATAGTTTAAGTCTCTAAATTTATGAAGATGATAGGGGTATCCTCTATGAATCCATGTGTATGTATCTATAGTATTTCATCCATTCTGAGTAATGAAATATTACATAGGTGCTGAATCTGTATAACCAGAAGCTTTGGAATTTTCGACCACCCAAGGTGGAGGTTAATATTATGAGGAGGGGATTAAGACACTATGAGGAATCCTATGTATCCAAATTATTATAGTAATAAAAAATCACATAGTTCATTAGACCCATGTAGTTTACTATCATGTGGAAAGGATGTATATGGGTGGTATGAAGCACGAGGTGTTCAAGCTCAAGTCTCTGGGAGATGTCATTGTATCCGAGTTATATAAATAATTAGAGTTGTCGTAGTTCATTTGTTTTATTAGTCCACTAATGGATTATGTATATTGATCATCCCATGGGAATGATTGGGTCCCAATGGTTAAGATGGCAGGGATATAATAGGACTTGCACCAGAGTCGGTGCATATAGAATCTTTCTCCTTAGAAAGTCATCCTATGTATCCTAGTTATAGCAGGAATCAGTGTTCTCATAGTTTAAATAATTGGGGATTAAACATTGAGGTTTCCCTTATCATAGTAGAGATTTATGGTGTAGATGATATGATTATTACAACTCCCTAAGGCCACGTGATCTATGCTCATTGTGAGAAACAAGTGATAGCGATTAAAAAATCTCTTTGCATGTGGGTGTTGTACTTATGTGTTAGATCTTCCTTTGAGCGGCTTATTTTAGACCTCAGGCCCTATGGAGGCGTCCTACATATTATGATTTTGGAATAAATCAGAGTTCTCATATTTCACTTGATCAAGGCTGACACACTAAGGTTTCCCATGATATTGTAGATTAAAAATAATGATTGGACAATATAATCATTTCATTGGATTCCCATGGAAGATTTAAATGGATCATGAACCTCAGAGAGGTGTCGTACATATCTTCGATATGGTAGAAATTATAGCCATCGTTGTTCCTTTGATCGGGGCTTACACACTAATTTTTTTCTATTGATTAGGGATTACACACTAAGGATAGACATGGTTATCAAGTACTGAGTTACACACTAATTTTTTTTTCTATTGATTAGGCTTTAAACACTATGGATAGATATGGTTATCAAGTCCTGAGTTTCTTAGCTTGACCGAGCCTGATTCCCTTCCTATCATGCACTGATTTCCTGCTCAAAATGCTTTCATTTCGTACTTGATTTTTAGGAGAGTATCTTCCAGGCATACCCAAATACAATTAAATTATTCGGTTCCCTTGTCCAAAAGACTGCACATAACTTAGGTGGAATTCTTGAGGGTTGATGTATGATTAAGGATGACTTTTCCATAGGACATCACGAGAGAAATATGACACATGTGGAGGGTGTTACAAGAGTCAATAAAACATGTCTTGAAGGTTGTCGCATGTCTATAATGATATTTCTAGTGGTCATCACAAGACCATGTTGGCATGCCCATAGGACACTACGAGATCTAATTCAGATGCCTGGGTGCTACAATTATACTTGGATGACATGAAAGAGTTTCATTAAATGAGTCAAGGATACATATTTTAAGGACATCATGAGGCTCAGATAATGATCTCATAGGACTTCACAGAACTTATTTGGAATTCCCAAGGGGATAATGTGACTTGAGATAATGTGTCTATAGGATTTTGAAAGACTGAAATGGCACATCGAACGAGCATCGCGATATCTGGGAGACATTTCTTGGTGTTGTTGTGTGTCTTGGATGGCTCACGAAATGTGAAAGAGGGTCAGAGAACATGTTTTTGTTTATGTTTTCCAACACTAGTCTTTGTTCTAGCCCTTATATTGTGAATTAATTATATCTATTCAGTGTCTTTTTATCTTAAGTCTAGTGAGATCATGTAGATATGTGGGATGTTCTTCACATGTCCCGCAAGATTTCCTCTATAATATATATGAGTGATAATGCAAAGTGCTTTAGGCATGTCATGTGATTTCTCCGATTGTTCACTAGAATATTACCCGATTGAATACTTGTCAGTCATGAGATTAGCTACTCTGAGAAACCCACTCTATCACTAGTAAAAAGTTCCCACAGTTTTCCCACTTGATCGAGATAGGTAGTAGTGAATTTTTTACGATGGAGTGGGGGATTTATAAGCCTCTCCATAATGGTTATTCAACGGTTTGCATAGCATGTACCAGACATATCCAGGATGGAGTTGGCCCAGGGCACTAGCACCACGTGTCTTTGTGAGTCTTTTTCATGGATTAATTTGAGGGTGTCACCAAATTTTTAGTGACCATGAGTCCCTCTCATAAATTCCTCCTTTATTGGATTATATTAAATTAATGGTGACTCAATGGACCTTTTGGGTATGCTGAAGGACATTCATATTGTCTTATTGACATGTCCAAGGGAATATGCAAGATCAATGTGCCTATTGAAAGGCATTTTCGAGATTCTCTAAGCCTTTCATAGGAAATTTCATGAGGTAGGGATGACTTATTGAGGAACTTTCTGGGATCTGGTTCACTCGTTAGGGAATCTAATGAAGCCATGTTGGGGACTTCCTTAGAATATCACATGATTTTTACAACCGTGAGAGGCTCCCACCTCATATCCTTCTTATTTACTTTGTTTATTTTTCAAAGGTCAAGGGTCACGCAATATTACATGAGGGATGTCAAAGACAATTACTATACCTTTTTATAATGCATAGCATGAGCAATAAAGGTCTTACAGTGATGTGTGAGCATTGTATCGATAATCCCATCCATTTTTTCCTAAGGGAGCCAAAGGGGGGCACAATTTTTCTAGGACATACCTTAAATAATTCACACGAAGAGGAGGACGATCCAAAAGTATTTCGCAAGACTAGGTGTGTATGTCACCAGGGTCTCATGGTATCTTGTGGACCACCTAGGGCACATCTCATGTATTTTATGATCATGACTAGTTTCCTCCTCCTCCCTTTTTATTTATATTTTTTTATTTTAAAAAGGCTATAGGGTCTAAGTAATTTTATAGATTGTAGTCAAGGACAATCATTCTTCCTATCGGTGACCCATATCATGATTTTTATGATTGTAAGAGGTCTCCACTTTTTTGGATATTTTAATTTTATTTCTAAAGGATTTTCACATAGGTTTTTAGGTGCACCCCAGTTGAAAAACTACATGAACTGTGAGGTCTTGACCATATATCATTGCACAACAACTGGTTGTCTGATATTCCTTTTCAATATCAAAAGGGCTTTGTTTAATGGTCTTCATAGGATATTTTATATGTTATGTGTTGCACATGGTTCATTCATGTGGCCTTATGATGGTCATGTGACTATAATTATCTTAAATTTTTATGTGATCTGTGAGATTTGCTCGCCTTCTCCTTCCTCCCCCTTTGCGAGGAAATTAATACTCATATCTTGGTATTTCTTCCTTTATGAATTTTTCGATGCTCAGTTGGTAGGCATCAAAAGAGGTTTAAATGAAGACACATAAAATTAATAAAAAAAATCAAGATGGAATAAAATAAATTGTTTAGGAAGGAATTTATTATTGAGAAATGGTTAATTAATTATGTAAATACACCTAATATTAGCAATAATGCAAAAATAGAAAATAAAAAATAATTATGTATAAGATAAAATTCCATAAGAAAATATTAATTCATAAAATAAATTCTATATTCTAAATTAATAATAACACATAGTTAATGTCTATATTAGTCCATATTTTGGGACAATTTTTGATTATCATTTATTCTTAACAAAGATAATGTGTTATCTTATCCATATTCGTATTAACTATAATAATCATAGTTTATTCCATTAATTTTATAGGAATGTGTTCAGGAAACCCATGTCCTGTTTTATAAAAGTGGGTAATCCACTTAATGGAAAAAAGAACATTGGGTTAGCATAGTTAGAAAGCATACTTAACTAAATAATTTTGAGAAATATTCCAGGATATAGTTTGGTTTATGATAAGAGAAATATAGATCTTATAAGATCCCAAATTTTATAATGAGGTATTTAACCTTTAATTTATAGTTTAAATTATTCTTTCTATATTTATAAAAGTGCCTAGGGGTTTGAGGAACATTTTGGAAGTTTCTAAGGCTTTTTGGATATTAGAGGTCTAGTTTTTTAAGAAACAGGGTGTAGTGGATTATTTGTGCATAGTTAGTGATAACTGTACAACTCAATAATTCAAGACATAACCAGTGATTCTTGGTTTGTCTAACCATTAAAGGGAGGCCAAAATATTATATGAGAAGATACATATTTGATTTATATGTGAAACTCATGGTTGTCACATGCTTTTTCTAGCTGTGTGTTTAACTATGTGAGGTAGTGTTCCTTTGGATAGTGTTTTCTCACAATTGGTGTACGATTTAGCCAGCTATGTGGCCAAATAGTGGGCCCTATTTAATGTTTGTAAAATTATATTTTTTCAGACTTCCTATTAAAAAAATAATCCCTCTTCCTCCTCTCTAAAATTCACACCATTCCACCTCTTGATATTTCCCATGCCTCTACACTAAACTTCGATCCCTCTCCCTCATACGAGATCTGATTCAAGTCTCTTTCATCATGTTGGAAGGATATTGTTAAGGACATCATTCCTCCTTATTCATTTTATAATTTATATCACTATATAAAATGTCATTTCTATATATAATAATATTCCCTATTTTTTAAGTAATTTTTCTTTTTATTTATTTTCTATTATTCTAGTCTAAATAAAAGTCCAATAATGGACAAGTGAAGCTTCCTTGGCATAAGGTATATGTTCTATTCCTTTTCCCTAATAGTATTTATTTTTATAGATTGTTTTTTTATTCCATACATAGAATAATCCATGTATTGATTATAATATTTATAATACTAAAAATTACTTATATATACAGTCATCATGATGTACCGTATCCCTTTTGATATGGTTTTTGGTAGCCGAACTCAAGCTGAACCACCCCTTGAGGTGGGTTCAATTAGATTGTTATGGCTAATACACTCCCTTTGGGTGTGCTAAAATTTATAATCGTTACTAGAAGTCATATCCAAATTTTAATGGATTAAAGGATGTGAAAATATTATTTCACCATTTCATTTATTAATAAAACGGGTAATGAAGTGGATGAAATGAAAATTTTGAAGTGAGATGGATAATCACTTGGATTACGATTATTTATATAAATAATTTGTAATGAGGAACAGAAATTAACACGACCCTATTTTATCTATTTTAAGTGAATAAATTAATAAAGTCTGTAACACATAGAGATTATATAAAATATTTTAAAAAATAATAATTTCTTTAATAGCTTGCATTACATGCAACACCAAGTTTTAAGGAACCGTCATATAATTTTAATATTATTATGTAAACATGACCATTATAACCTAAAATTTAAATTTGTAGTCACAATAAAACAATTTATAACATTAAATATAAAGTTTTTAGATAAATAAAATATATCTATATATATGTAAATAATTTTTAGAAAAGTATTTGTATGCTTTGAAAATAAATTTTTCTCAAAAATTGATTTTTATTTATTTTTGTGAATAAATAAAAACAATTTGGTAAATATATAAAAATTATATTAAAAAATTATCATCGTGTTTTAATTAAAGATATCAAAAATATATTTTGTGGGTTTTTTGAAAATTTTCTAAAAAGATTAATTTTCCGGTAAATAGTGAGAAATACTGATTTTTTTAAAACTGCCTTTTTGTATAAAACATTTATGAAGTTAAATATTTTTTAAACCTATTTAAAAAGTAAAGTTAGTTCAATAATGTTATTATTAAACCAATTTATATCATTTTAACAAAATTCATATCAACTTATTATATTAAAATTTTCTATACTTATGAAAATTTTCACTTTGGAAGACTGCTTTTTCATCATGTATGCGGGTTTAATTTTAACTTAATTTTTTCCATTTATGTGAATAAAATTTTTAAAAAAATATATTCCATAATTAGGAAAAAAATATTATATAATAATTTCAATTTAATTTTTTGAGAAAAATGAATAGTAAAGAAAATTAAAATTAATTATTGTGGTTAAGGTTAAAACGAGTTTACATGGGGATTAAACAAAAAAGATAAGGCATAAAATGATATTAAAACATAACAAAATCTCATTAGAAGTCCATATTTTTACCACATAACATATAAGGTTCGATAATGAACAATTCTTTATACTTTTTAAATGTTCCAAACATGGGTACACAATTTTATTTTTAAAAATTATATGTGGGTCTTCTACCCTTCTTATAAAAGGGCACCCCATATCATGTCATCTTCACACTTACAAAGCCATTTAGTTTGACCAATCCCAAAACAAATATCTTCTTTAATTCCCTACACATTTTCTAGAGTCTTTATTTTTATAATAAAGCTTTTGGTACAAACCTAGGGATTTTTTTCAAAGAAGTGGAGGTTCGAATATACACGAAGAAAGTAGAGACTTGAGAAAATGGGTTTCCATCTCAGTTTTATCCTTGTGAGGCACTTGACATATATACAACCTATTTCTTTTTTTATATAATTATAATAAATTTATTTTAT
Organism: Viscum album; assembly: GCA_963277665.1. NCBI lineage: Eukaryota > Viridiplantae > Streptophyta > Magnoliopsida > Santalales > Viscaceae > Viscum > Viscum album. The sequence goes on from OY728147.1 coordinate 1,829,516,889, forward strand.
TAATCTTTTTATGAATTTTATGGGGTTTTATATATCCACCTATGATTATTTATTTCACAGGGCTTATGATTCAAAAGTTACCAGTGGGCTAAAGGTCTTTATATTACAATCCCATTGTTTATTACTATTTTTTATGATTATTAATTTTATGATGAAATATTATTATATAAATCTCAATAAACTCATGAATTTGTTTCTCCTCTCTATATTTCTGGACAATACAAGTTTTCTTATAATCTCCATATCTTTAATAACTAAAGGGAACTAGATATTTTTTTTAAGAAATATAAACTTTACCTATCTATTTGGTGGAAATACTTTGTATTCCATGTCCTTGTTTTCTAAAAAAATTAAATAAATATTTTAATATTCTCCAATTATTATTAAAGACATATTTATCCTTATTTTACTTTTAAAAAATGATTCAAAATTATTCTTTTTGTCATTTTACAAATGATGCACTTTCAAATTTTTACAAAAAATGAGAAAGTGGTCTGGTTCTAACATACATATCATGAATGTGATTTTCTTCCATCATGAACACTCAATTATATAAATCTTCCATTAAAATTTTCTCTATCTATTTTCAAATAAAATTCACTCCTTAATATTTGTTAAATTTTTATGTTTTAAAAAGGTTATTTCTTAGTGAAAAGGATATTTTCTTAAAGAAATATTCTAAGTGATCTTTAAAAATAGTTTCTCATCTAAGATGACATCCTTTGATCTGACTAAACCATTACTAGGGATATTATCCAATGATACCATCCTTATTCTTTCTCTATATGGGTTTCATTTATAATGATATGATATTTATGAAAACTATTTCTTTTCAGGGGTTATGATATGGTTAATATTTTAGGATTTTGTGGCACATAAATATATGGATTGTGTGATGGGTGGGACCAGTATCACCCTCCAATATTTTGGGAAAATATGGATAAGTCATGAGTTAATTATGTTATGTATAAATATGATTTCATGTTTAAAATGTATGCGAGGACCTCCTTTCATGTCCATAAGATTATGTGTGGACCTAATTTTAGGTTTATAAGGTTTTGTGTGGACTTGATTTCATATCTATAAGGTTATCTATGGATATTATTTCATGTCTATAAGGTTATTCATGGATCTTATTTCATGATGAAAATTTTAAGTGAGGTCTCGATTTTATGTTCTTAACTTAATGAGTGAACTTATTACTATTTATACATGTTTAAAATGTTATTGGCTTATATGTATTCCACAAATCTATGCATCATTCCAATGTTATGTGCTCAAGGATCATGCTCTTTTATTACTCTATGATTCATGTCTTATGAATTTACAGGATGTATAACATGACTCACCTTTAAAATCTATGATATGTAGGGTGCCATTTTGGAATGTTAATCGCATGTTCTCATACCCTTATGCTCATGTCAAATTGATATCTTCTTTTTTAACCCTTATTTGGAATCTGAACACACATTTCTTATGTATCTATTCCCCTAGTTATGATGAAAATCATTTTTTCTGATATTTATAATAATGTTTTTAATTATGAAGAACACTAAAGGATATGATGTTGAGCAATTATGAACCAGTTTTCTATATTTCCAAGTTTCAAACGGCACAAAAAAAATGACCCCAGAACGGATCGTAATGTTATATAATAAAAATTCAAATATTAAGATTTTATATATATCTATGATTAGTGTGGGTCATTATATTTGATATAGGATAAATTATTAGTTATCCTTTGGAAACTATGATGAGGAAACATTAATGAGAACCCTGAATATAAGTTTACGTATAGAAAAATATCTTATAATTTTGGTAAAGGATATAGAGAGTGGCTTACAAGAAAGTAAATCCATTTATGGATAATATAGTTGGATGTGGTTCAGAAATAGATGTACCTAGTAGTTATAACTATGAAATGGGTGCATCGTTATTTGACTCAATATCCACCTAGTGCATAGAAATAAGACTTTCTGTACACCTAGTTTGACCCTCTCAAGTGATATGTTTTAGAAATTCAAAAACTTATTACGATTCATCATGAATGATTTAAATAGGTTATTACCATCAATGGCTGAGGTCAAACATAAGGTTTCATTGATTGAAATAAGGCTTAATGATTTAGACACCCTATAAATTATTTTTCATAATTATGACTTTTCCTTACTATGATTATTTTTTTTAACACTATGCTGGTTGGTTTTAGTTAATGGATATAACCAGGAGAAATCATGTTAATAATAAATTTGAAGGAAAATTTAGTGATTACGAGAAACCAAATTGGATATCAATTGGAGAGAAATATTTTTTGATTATGCCTAAAAATATATCACGATATATTATTAGAAACCTGAAATTTGATGAGATTAATAATGTTCTAAAGAATTGTAAGATGAAATTTTATGAAATTTCATGTGGTAATAAACATATAAGAAAGAATATTTGAATTCCTACATGTAAGGAATGTGGAAAGAAGCACCTAAAAGAATATCTCATGTTGAGGGGATGATTTTTTTTAAATGGAAATAAAGGTCATAGAGAAATGAATTGCTAAGGAATTATATTCCTTATATGTGGGTAACATAGACATTATGAGTTAATGCCCAAAACTAATGGTTATCTCCTAGACCAAGGAAGGACATATATTAAACATAATCAGTGAATTAAAAGGTTAGAATATTTTTTGTATACGAATTCAAGAATTATATTTTTAGTGGTATTTTTTACAATGGTATTTTGGTTATAAGAATCATGAAACATCTGAAGATTGTGTTAATTTTGGAATGATGTGTGTGTGTGTGATATTAAATTAATAGTTTTGGATACCATCAAGATTTTATGATTTTAAGGTTCATCACAAGTTCAAAGTCTTATATACACATTTTTTGGTTCTAAGTAATGGTCTTTTAATGGGATTAATGACATTTTGGGAGCTGTTTTATTCGAATAATATATATGTAACACTTAGGTTCAACATGAACTATTATTTTAGGAATAATGGTATTTTCATAAGTTTAAACGTACTTATAACCATTAGGGTTTATATAATCATTGATGATTAATGTTATTTTTAAGGATTTATTTCATATTTATGAGGACATTGTACAAATTATATTAATAAACTTATAGTAAAAAATGACTATATTTCACATCTCTAAAGGTCATGGGAGCAGAACCCACAACTAAGGGTGATAAGGGTGAAACACCTACCACTAACTTACATGATGTCTTTGTTAGTATAAATTTTTAAAAATGATGTTATAGATAAATATTAAATTTATTTTGGGAACATATGTTTTTTCATAAAGAAGACCATATGATTTAAAATTGATAGGGTGATAGATTATCCATCATTAAAATTAATGATTCATGAGAAACATTAATCAACTCATGATTTGGAGTTATCTACAGTAATTTTTTCATTACTTATATGGAGGAATAATATTTATGGAGAAAGGTTTGATATATATACTGATCAAAAAAATTTAAAGTATATATATTCAAATAGAAAGAGTTAAATATATAATATAAAAGATGGTTGGAGTTGATTTAAGATTATTTCTACTCAATACATTACCTCCCTATTAAAGTAAATAGTTTTGTTAGTGCTTTGAGTTGAAATGATCATGTTATCTTATCCATAATGAGGATCTCAAATGGTCTAATATTTATGGATTTAAAAATGATGAATCCTAAAATATTGAAGGGATGGTAGAATAGTTATCTTTATAAAATAATTTTTCAACCATTTATCTAAGTGATTATTTAAGAGGATTAGAAGGAATATGCCGAGATGTCGAAGGAGTTCATAAATGTTCTTGAGTTAACCATGACTATGATGGAATGATAAGTTTCAATAACCATGTATTTGTTTTATCCATCCCATATTTGAAGCATTATTTGTTAGAGAAATATCATATATATTCATTCTCTATTCAACCAAGAAGTTGAAAGATGTATAGATATGTGAAAGATAATTTCTTATGGGGTGAAATGAATAGATATATTGTAGAGTTTGTATTTAGTTTCTTATTACATCAATAATTTAATGTTGAAAGATAACATTATTTGGGTATGTTATAACTGTTACCCATAAACGAATGGAAATGGGAGAAAACACCATTGATTTTTTCATTGGACTCCCCAAAACGTCTAATGGGAACAATAAAATATGGGTCATAGGATTATTGATTTCTTTTAATAAGTAAATAATTAATTTTTAATATATTCTTTATATGCTATGAAAATATTTTTTCCTCAAAATGTGATTTTTATTGCTTTTGTTAACAAATAAAGATTTAATTTTTGAAACAGTTATAATTTTTATTTTAAAAATAAAAATGATTTTTTAAATCAAGATCTCAAAATTATATTAGGATTATTTTTCGATAATATTTTGAAATGATTAATTTTTTTGTCAATAGTGAAAAATACTCATTTTAGTTAAACATGGCCATTTTTTTAAAGAAGCTAAAAAGATAAATATGGTTTAAAAATGTTTTAAAAGTTAAAATTGGTTCAATTATGTTATTATTAAACCAATTAAGTACATTGGAATCAAATACATTTTGAATTTTGATCATAAAACATTCTCTACTTATAAAAACATTCTATTTGGAAACTCGCATTTTCATCGTATGTGTGGGTTTTATTTTAAATTAAAATTTCCCATTTCGAGTATTTGAATTTTGAAAAATAAATTAAATATTTTTAATTAGTATAATTAATATTATATAATAATTTAAATATATGTTTTGGCTAAAATAAATATTAAAAAATGTAAAATATAATTATTGTGGTTATGGTTAAAACAGGGTTACTGAGGGGTTAAAGTAAACAATAAAGTATAAAATAAACTAAAAAAATAAAATAAAAAACTCATTTTTTATCCATATTTAGACATTATATCATATAATTTTTTAGAATTATCCGATTCAAATCCTTTTTAAAATTTTAAAACATGGCTACACCATTTTCTTTTTAAAATTTCCAAGTATATCCTCCCCCCACTTATAAAAGGGTAACCCTTCCCCCTCATCTTCACACCTCCAAATCCCTTTAGTTTTTCCAATCTCTTACAAAATATCTTCATTAATTTCCCCCACAATTTCTTAAATGCCTTATTTTTATTAGCAATCCATACTAACAAATATTTTCGTTCAATCATAAGGAGGTTTTCAAAAGAAGAGGGTGTTCAAATTTATATGAGAAAAGTTGAGACATGAGGTTGGGTATTTTCATCTCACTTTTATCTATGTGTACCTCATTCCATATCCATTGTATTTTTATTTTCTATGGATTATACCTCCCATGAATTTATTTTATGATTCATCTTATGAGTGTTATGGGGATTTATATATCAATCTATGGTTGTTTATTTCATGGGGATTATTATAACAACCCAAACATTTAAAAATGGAATTAATTCCTTCATAGAGTAATTTAAAATATTATAAATCTAATAAAATCACTTAGATAAATTAATAAAATATATATAAATTAATAATTAATTAAAAACGAAGTATTTATTGACGTTAAGGAACCAATACTGATAAAGTAGTAACTTGACCTTATAAATTGTAATATGACCCTTATGAATAGTAAACTAGATAATGAATAGTTACCTCACCCATGAAAGTATAATTAAATTTTAGGAATCTTAAAAAATATAATTTTGGTATAAATATATTATAATATAATATAATGAATCTTTTAAAAATTATTAATTTAAGTGTCAGTATTCTTGCAAGTCATAAATATTTAATTACAATTTTATGATTAATTTAATAATTTAAAAAGAAAAATTATTTTCATGAAATTTATTCATAAATTAATATTTTTATTTCTTATTATTTTAATATAATTTTATGATACCTTAAGTAATTTTTCAAAGTGTTATAAAATCTGTTGTAATTTTAAAATATATATTTTCCAAGTAGATGATGATTTTAATTAAAAATTAAATTAATCAAATTTTCAAAATTATTTCCATAAAATTGATTTTATTTTTTTATTCTACATTTCAAAAATATTTATGGTAATATTTTTTGTATTTTTCTAAAAAACATGAATTTTCAGTTAATGGTGAAATATGGTAATTTACAACATATATACATTATAAGTTAAATATATTATTCATTGAGTCATTGTTGATGTAAGAACCATAATCTATAACTTACATTAATTATTTTATTATATTTAGATATAATTATCAAACTATTCATTGTCTTGAGCTAAAATAATAAACCAATGAATATAATAATGAGAAAACACTCCTCTCCTTCACTATAAATACCATCACTAACACCATCTTTTCCTCACACCTCTCATGCTTTGATACTTGCCCAAATTTAACCCAAAACTCTCCCCAAGACCATATCACATATCCAAGAGCACTTGGTCTCATCAAAATTCCAAAACCTTTTCCCTATGGTGGTTCTCAAGGAGGATATATTTAAGAAGCAAAATCCTCTTCCTTTTTCTTTTAATTTATTTCCCTTTTCATTTATTTTATTATCTTCTCTTCTACACACTTTATCTTATCCAAATTTCATGATATATCTATTGTGTGTGATATAATTATATTCTATCATGTTAATGGAATGTCCATCATTAAAATCCTTTCTCTATCTCTCTTATTCTAAAAATTAAATTGTCGACCATGATTTGCCAATTTAGCGACATCGTGGTCGATTTAATTTCATTTTCCTATAACGCATTCAAGGATGTTAATAAAACCATTAAATGGTTAAAAAATATTATAAATATTATTTTATAACCAATTTTATGTTCTGTAAGAAGCATTTATACATAAGAAAATATGATAAAACAAACCAAATTCTTTGTGATCGAAAAACTACCAAAATTAACCTAAAACGATCATCATTAAATGTTATCTAATGATTCATTCTCATACCATATAAAAAATATATTTTTAATATAATTTGAAATTCTCTAAGATCATTACTAACATATAATAACAATTCTGGATATTTATATTCATTTTACACAAACTTCAACTCATATATACAAGTGAACCGATCAGGAAAATGATAAAAATGAATGCTCCTAAACGATTAAATTAAACTCTAAAACTCATCTAAAATCACATAAATGAACTTAATAAAACATTAATGAATCAAATTCAAGTATAAATGGTTTTTTATTCATTAATTAATGAATCTAATGTGATTATACATGATACTAAATTGAATAAATCATTCGGACATATAGTAAGGGGAATTATCGAACCCAACTCTTTATCTTTGGGTTTTCCTTATTTAATCCCATTTTCAATATTGATATTACATAAATATAATTTATTCATCATTATATTAACTTTTCTGGGATATAAATTCTTTCAACATTAGTTTATGAAAAACAAATTGTGTTCCAAAGGAACTCTTCTTTTACTTCTCGGGATTGTTTCTTCTTCACTCAAGGTTGATGATTCTTATATCAGGTATGTTATTCCATATTTCATTGGTGAACCCAATATTTATGAATTTATGATTTATGAAATGAAACTTATTTCTTTCCCTAGGTTATTTTATGTTCAATATTGATATATTTTCTATGTGGAATGAATGATAATTCAAATTTTATGATGTGACGGGTCCGCCCGGAATTATATACCGCAATGTAAAAGTTATGATGTTATGGGTGAACCCATAATTATATAGTGCTCTAATGAATTTTTTAATGTGATTTATCTTATGATAAAAGTGAAATATGCATTCAAATTATGCTATATTTTTTCACAACTATGTGTGGTAGTAAACCACGAAGACATTATGTTTAATTTTTATGCATTGCCACATTCCATTCCATTACTTAATGCTTCCTCTCATGATTATTATGATGATGTTATTATTATTATCACCCAAAAATATATTGCTTCATGTTCTTATTTATCCTCTTACTAGGATTTTAACTCACCCAATTCTTTGATTTATATCCTTATTTTAATACTTTTACAAAGGAAAATTCAAGGGCCAACAAAAATATAGATAAGAAAAAATTAATTAAATGTTATTGTTTAATTTTGTAAAAGTTATGCATTATCCTAATTTTACCAAGATACTAAACCTTTGAGTCTTTTTCATTTAACTATTTTGATTTTTTAATATTTAAAATGATGTAATATTAATTTAAGAAAAATTATGGTCACTATAGTTTGTATTTGAGCACGGTTTTGTTATTTTGGGAATTAGGATTAGAGAACCTTAGTGAAAACCCATATTATGAGACTAAGTATAATTAACCACCTAAGAAGAATTATTTTTTAAAATTCTAAACATATGTTTCTCAAAATATATTCCTTGAGATTTAATTACACAAAGGAATAAATTATTTATTGATAACATGTTGAATTATTTTTTGTTTTAACCTTTTATATTTAAGAAAATGGTTGGAACAGGGAGAAATTTGGCCAACAATATGTGCGAGGTACATTGCAGTGATTTATCAAACAACATCTCCAATTCCCTTGGAGGTGGAGTTAAAAATTTCATGGTGATTCTTACACAATTCTCTCAGGTTATGAATAATAATATAAATAATGTGAAACCTCAACCTTCACCTAAGAGGGAGAAACTGGCTATAGAGTGTTTTATACGACAACAGCCACCGACATTTAGTGGATCTTATGATTCTATAGTTATGGAATATGGGGTCAACCCAATGGATAATATGTTTTCTACTATTAACTATTCTGATATAGATAAGGTGACTTTGTTCATTTTCCATTTAGATGTAGAGTTCAATCAATAGTGGGACTTGATTAAGAACACAAACCTAAAAGATGAAATTGAAGAGAGAGAGTGGGAAGACTTTAAGATAATGTTTCATAATAAGTATTTCCATTGAACTCTTCAAACAAAGATAGAGAGATAATTCATAGAACTAAATCAAAAGGAAGGAGAATATTTCATGTCCTATAAAGAAAATATCACAAGGATTTAAAGGTACAGTTTGTGGTTTATTATAAAAATGGTAGAAAAATTAATAGATTATTTATTGTTTTTAAACCAAACCTTTGAAAGTATATAAAAATTTGATACTTCGGGAGTTATGAGGAATTTTTTCAATGTGATCTCAAAGTCAAGATGGAGTTAGAAGAATGATTCCTTGGATATGGTGACGATAAATGAATTATGTAGTTTCAATCTGGAGGATCTCATGAAAAAAAGTGGAAATAAAACTCAAACACCCACATGTCAAAAAATTTGGAAGAAACAACATGATAACTGCATCAATGGGATGGTGAAATTATTCAAGTGTGGGAGAGAAGAAAATCAAGCTCAGAAATTTCAAAAATATGTGAAGAATCAGGATAATGTGGTGTAGGATAGGTGAGAAACATCTATGGTCTAATTCTACAATTATATAAATAATGGGCACTATTCAAGCTAGTTCCCTAAACCTTGACCCCTTGAGGGTAATCAGCATCAACAACCAACAAATCGAAAGGAACAAGGAAAGGCTTATTACATCACTATTATTGAAGTGAAAAAATAAAACAGTGTAATATAACTAGAACTCCTTATTCACTCAAGAATATAAAAATTATTTATTTATTATTTATATCTTATAAGTTTTCTAAAACTATTGAATTGAAGCCCTGAATCCTTGAAGTAGAGATCTCTATAAAAACACCTAGTTGTGAAATCAGATTAACCCAAGTATTAGAAACTTCTTCTATTGGTGTATGTGGGAATATTATTCCAGTGAATCTCATAATACATCACTTGGTTGAATTATATTCTATACTTCGGATGGATTGTCCCACTTTATATAGAGCACATATCATGTATTGGGAAGAGGAAATATCTTTTCATATTTTTAACCATCCCAAGATTTTTGGGTGTAACTTCTTTTTATGTGTGAAATTACCATGTTTCTCTCCCAATTGAAAAGTGATTAATGAAAATTTAAAGTTATTTGTGGTGTTGATTCCTTGTAAAGAATAAATCCTCACTCAAATGGTTGAGTTAATGGAATTTATCAACCTAGGTTAAATGCCCATTGTGAGGGAATAAAGTGATGTATTTCTTGAAGAGTTACCTAGACATCCCCCAAATCATGATATAGAGTTATCAATAGAACTCATACCTATATATAATCCTATATAAAAGTGTTCATATATGATAGATCCTGTAGAACTATATGAGTTAAAGAAGAATCTGAAAGAGAATTTAGAAAAAGGGTTCCTACACCCTAATGTATCACCTTGAGGTGCGCAAGTGCTTTTTTTCAAGAAGAAGGATGGATCAATGTGGATGTGTGTAGATAATTAGGAAATCAACAAGATCTCCCAGAAGAATAAGTATCCTCTTCTAGGAATTGATAAATTTTTTGAATAGTTATGATGAGCTCAATACTTTTAAATTTGGATCTTGGTTATGGATATCATCAAATAATGTTGAAGAAGGTATATATTTTGAAGACTCACTTTAGTAAACATTATTGTCACTATTAGTTTCTAGTGATTCTCTTCAGACCTACCAATTCCGCTGAAATCATCATGGATTTGATTAATGTAATTTTTAGACATTACCTCAATAAATTTGTGGTAGTTTTTATCTATGACATTATCTTCTACTATAATAGAAATGAGTAACCTGAAGAACATAAAAGACTTTTGTTGGTGACATTAAGGAAGGATAAGTTGTACACTAAGTTCATAAAGTGTGTCTTTTGGATACAGCATGTCACATTCTTGGGACATATGATCACAAGTGAGGGAACTTTTGTAGACCCTTCCAAAAAAAGGCAATTAAAGAATGGACTATATCCATTAGTGTCCCGAAAATAAATAGTTTTATTGGATTAGCTACAAACTACACATGTTTTGTGAGAAATTTCTCATGATTTTCTATCCCACTAACTATGTTAACAAGAAAAGGTGTAAAGTATGTATGGACGGATGAATGTGAGGAAATGTTCAATTTCCTAAATAAAAGGTTGATCACTGAACCCATACACATATTACTGTAAACTGGAGAATGTTTTGTGATATAAAGTGATTCTTTGAAGAATGTATTGGGTTTTCTACTCATTCAAAATGATAAATTGATGTCATATGCCTCACAAAAGTTGAAGATCCATGAGCAGAACTACCCTATTCATGATTTAGAACTATCCATTGTGGTTATAACCTAGAAAATATAGCATTAGTACCTCTATGGTGATAATTTTGAAATATATACTGATCATAAGAACCTACAGTATTTATTCACTCAAAGGATTTCGAAATTAATCAAAGCATATGGCTATATCTAATCAAAGACAAAAATTTATCTATTAACTATCATCTCAACAAGGTGAACATGGTAGGTATTTATCTTAGTAGAAAAGAACCTACTACTCTATCCATGTTGGAAATTGAGAAAGACCCTATCTTCTTGGACATGCAAAGGATGGATTTGTTAATAATAAAGGTAGGGAATACATCCTACCTTTCTCAAATTATTTACCAAGAATCCATCTAAGAGATGATTGAAGAGGAAAAAAGAGATGATCCAGAGTTACAAATGATGGTGAATGCAGTAAAGGAATAGAAATTGGAAGAATTATATATTGATGATGATGGTGTGATTCAGTTTATAATGAGGATATGTGTGACTTAATCACTTGAGATAAATAAAGATCTATAGGATAATTCACCCAGATCAACATTCTCTATCCATCATGGGAGTACCAAGATGTACTGTGATCTGTATGAACACTTCTGGTGGGACAACATGAAGAAAGAGATTGCTAAGTATATCTCAAATGGCTTGATATGTCAGAAAGTTAAATCCAAGTGACAAAATTCAAAGGGGATGATGAAACCATTTCCTACACCCATGTGGAAATGGGAGAATTTCATTATGGACTTTGCACGGGTCACTGGAAGAAATCCAAATAAAATAATGTGATATGGGTTGTGGTATAATGACTCACCAAGACTGCCCACTTTATCACTATTCGAGATGATCCCTTACTTGAAAAACTTTCTAGGATATATTTGAAAGAAGTGGTGAGATAGAATGGAGTTCCACTATTTATTTTGTCTGGTCATGATCCCATGTTCACATTTTAATTTTAGAGGAGTCTTCAATATGATTTGAGTATTGAATTAAATTTCAGCATGGCCTATCGCCCGCAAATATATGGCTAATCTGAAAGGACTATTCAGACTCTCAAATATATGTTAGGAACCATAGCTATAGAATTGAAAGGTTGATGGTATCAGCATCTCCCATTGGTTGAGTTCTTATAAGTCAATAACTTCCACTCAAGTATTCAGATGGATCCATATGAAGCTATGTATAGAAAGCTATGTATAACTCCAACCTATTGGGATAAAGTTGGTGAAATAAATAAGATTATACCTAGTCTTGTGAAAGAGATGATAGAGAAGGTTCAATCCATCCAACAACATATCAAAGCTACTCAGATTCCTAAAAATATCTATGTTGACAAACGTCTAAGGTACATGAAGTTCAATGTTGGAGATAAAGTCTTCCTTTTAATACCATCATAGAAGAGATTCATGTGGTTTGGAAAGAAAGGTAAACTAAGCCTAAGGTGTATTGGACCCTTTGAGATCCTTGGTCACATAGGATTCATGACCTATCGTCTTTCACTTCCATTGAATATAGATCAAGTTCATGATTTGTTCCACATGTCAATCCTGAGGAAGTACATACCATATCCCTCACATGTACTATACTCAAAAGTGATATAGTTGGAAGATGGTCTCTCTTATGAGGAGCAGCCAATAAAGATTATAGACCAAAGATATAAGGTTCTATGCCAACGGAAAAGACAACTTGTCAAAGTGTTGTATAGGAATCATAAGTCTGAAAAAGAAACTTTGGAACTGATGGAGGATTTTAAGTATAGGTACCCTCTCCTTTTTATGTAAAATGAAATTTAGAGGGTGAAATTTCAAAAGTGGGGAATAATGTAATGACCAAAATGTTTATCAAATGAATTTATTCCCTCTTATAGAAATGTAAAATAATGTAAATCTTATAAAATTACTTACATACCATAATAAAATATTTATAAATGAATAATTAATGAAAAATAAGTATTTCTAGAAGTTATGGAACTAATACCGATGAAATAGTAACGTGAGCTTAGCAATAGTATTATGACGCGTATAAATAGTAAACCAACCAAATTAATGGTAACCTCACCAATTAAAGTATAAATAAAATTTATGCATCTTATAAATGAAAGAATGTAATAATTATATCATATTTTAAGAAACTAAATGTTTTAAAATTTATTAATTAAGTGTTAAAATTTTTATAAGTCGTAAATATTTAAATAAAATTTTATGATTAATTTAATGATTTAAAAAAAATTTATTTTCATAAAATTTATTAATAAATTAATATTTGGATTCCTTAATATTTTAAGATAATTTTATGAGACCTTAAATAATTCTTCAAAGTGTTATAAAATCTGTTACAATTTTAAAATATGTATTTTATATATAAATGTTGATTTTAATTAAAAATTAAATTACTAATTTTTAGAAAATTATTTTTATAAAATTTTGTTCATTTTTTAATTATAAATTTAAAAAAACAGTTACGGTTAATTTTTGTGGTTTTTTTTAAAATACGTGAATTTTATGTGAATAGTGAAATATCGTAATTTGTTAATTATATACATTATTTGTTAAATACACTATTAATTGAGTCATAGTTGATGTAAGAACCATAATAAAAAAATTCCATTAATTATTTTATTTTATTTAGATATAATTCTCAAACTGTTCATAGTATTCAGCCAAAAAAATATAATAATGAGAAAACACCCCCCCCCCACTCCACTCTAAACACCACCACCCACACCCTCTTCACATCACTCCTCTCAAGCTTTGAGAATTTTCCAAATTTCACTCAAAACTCTCCCCAAGACCCTTTCATACATCTAGGATCTCTTGGTCTCATCAAAAATCCAAAACATTTTCCCTAAGGAGGTTCTCAAGGAGGAGATATTTAAGAGGTAAAATTATCTTTTTCTATAAATTTATTTCCAATTTAATTTTTTTTATTCTATTATCCACACATTATCTTATCCAAATTACATTATAACTCCAGTATGTTTGATATAATATTACTTTAACATGGTAATGGAAGATACGTCATCAAAATCCTTTCTTTATCTCTTTTATTCTAAAAATGAAATCATCACCCGGGATGTGTCATTTTACCGACATAATGGGTGATGCACTTTTATTTTATTTTAACACCTTCAAGGATGTTAAAAAAACCATTAAATTGATGAAAAAATATTTTATATTTTATATTATAGCAATTGTAATATTCTTAACGTATCATTCATTCATAATACTAATTGATAAAATAAAATGAATTAGTTGTGATCAGAAAACTGCCAAAATTAACCTAAAACAATCCTCATTAAATTTTATCTAATGATTAATCCTCATAAAAAATAAATAATTTCATTTTAAGATAATTTAAAATTTTGGATGATCATTACTAACATATAATAACAATTCTGGATATCTATCTTCAGTTTACCCAAACTTCCTTTCATGTATACAAGTGAATCGTTCACGAAAACCATGAAAACGAATGCTCTCAAATGATTAAATTAAACTTCATAACTCATATAAAATACCATAAATTAACTTAATGAAACCTTAATGAATCAATTTCATGTATAAAAGGTTTTTTATTCCTTAATTAATGAATATAATAAGATTATATTGGATATTAAAGTGAAGAAAACATTTGGATCTAAGGTAAGGGGAATTCTCAAACCCTAATGTCTTTATTTGGGTTTTCCCTTTTCACACCATTTTCAGTATGGAAATTAATTAAATATAATATCTTCATAATTATCTTAACTTCTCTATGATATACATTTTTCTACTTGATTTTATGAAAAAAACATTTTTTTCCAAAAGAACTCTTCTTTTACTTCTCATGTTTGTTTCTTCTTTACTCAATGTTAATGATTGTTATATCAATTATGTTATTCCATATTTCATTTAGAAAAATAATGTTTATGAATGTATTATTTATAAAATTAAACCCATTCCTTTCCATGGGTTATTTTATGCTAAATATTTATATAAGTTCTATGTGGCATGCATGATAATGTAATTGTTATGATGTGACAGGTGTGCCTAGAATTATATAGTGAAATACAAAATTTTATGATGTGATGGGTGCACATGGAATTATATAGTTATCTAATCCATTTTTTAATGTAATTTATCTCAAGATAAAAGATAAATATGAGTGAACATGATGATATCTTTGTTCACAACTATGTGTGGCAGTTGACCACAAAGACATGGTGTTTCATTTTTATGCATTTCCACATTCAATGCCTTTACCTAATTCTTCCTCACGTGATTACTATGATGATGTTATGATTATGTTCACCACATGTTATATTTTTTAATGTTTTTATCTGTCCTCTTACTGTGATTTTAACTCACCCATTTCATTGATGTATATCCTTAAGTTACTACATGTACTAAGTATATTTCAAGGGCCAATAAGAATCCAGATAAGAAAGAACTAATGAAATTTTTATGTTTTATTTTTGTAGAAGTTATGTATGGTAATAATTCACCCAAGACACTAAAACTTTATTTCAAGGTAATGTAATTATATTATGTTTTTTATCATTAAAATTATGTAATGGTAATGTAATAAAAAGTAGGGTCACTATACATTTGATTCAAAAGTTACCAATGTGGTAAAGGTCTTTATATTGCAATCCCATTTTTTATATGTTATGATTATACTTACAATGATGAAATATTATGATCTAACTCTCAAGAAAATAATGAATTTTGCTTCTCCTATGGTCATTTTTGGATAATATAAGTTTTACTTTTTTTTCCTCTGTTTAAGAGGTGGAGAGACCAAAAGAACATTTTTAAGAAAATTCAACTTTACTTCTCTCTTTAGTCGGAATCTTATTTCTTCTATATCCTAGTTTTCTAAAACTATTTTCAAGAAAGATTTTACTATTATCTAATTATTTTTTAATTCGCTTTTAATGTTGTTTAACTTTTAAAAAATGTTTCAAAAGTAATTCTTTTTTGTTTTCTGAATGAGGCACTTTTGACTTTTTATAAAAAATGAGAAAGGAATCTTTGTTTTCATATACACAAAATGAATAGATTTTTTCTCTATCAAGACCAGATAATTATTTTAATCTTCCTTTACAAGTTTTCAGGTCTATTTTAAAATTTAATTATTTTCTTAATATTTTGGAAATATTTATGTTTTTGAAATGCTATTTCAAAGTGAAAATGATATTTTACTCAAAAAATGTTCCACATGACCTTAAAAATAATTTCTCATTTAAAATGACACCCTTATATGTTAATTAATCTTTAATGTGGATATGATCCAAGGATACCATAATTATTCAATCTCTATATGGTTTTTATTTATAATAAGAAGATATTTATGAAACACATTTCCTTTCATGTGTTATGATATTATTAATGTTTTATGATTTTGTGGAAGAAAAATGTATGGATTACGTGATTAGTGGGACCTATATATCAATCCAATGCATTGGGTAAATATGGATAGCTTAAGAGTTAATTATTTTATGTGTTTATTTAAGGTTCAAAATGTTTTAGATGGACCTATATTCATGTCAATAACATTATGTGTGGACCTGATTTCATGTCCATATGGTTATACATAGACCTAATTTCATGTTCATAAGTTTATATGTGACATTTATTTCATGTAAATAACTTAATGACTGAAATTTTTTATATTTATGAATGTTCAAAATGTTATAATATTATGTGTATGATCTATGACACATTCCAATGTTATCTTATCATAGATCATGCTCTTTGATTCACCTATGATTCATGCCTTATGAACTACCAATATTTATTTAATGACTCAAGTTTGACAACTATGAAATAAATGATATGGTTTTCAAATGTTATTCTCCTGTTATCATACCCTTATACTCATGTTAAGTTGATTTCTCATTTTTATACCCGTTTTGGGAAATTGTGCTCAACCTTTATTATGATTTAATTCCATGTGTTATGAAGATTGGTATAATTTATTATATGTTTAATAATGGTTCTTTTTATACAGAACTTATAGGGATATGATGTAGATCACTTATGAACCAGTTGTTTATTTTTCATGTTTCCAAGGAAAATACACCTATAAGATTATTTTTTGGATCGTTATGTTATGTATTAAATATTTATCTATCATGATTTGATATCTATTTATAAAAATTATGGTTCACTATAATGTGAATATGATTAATTTAATTTATAAAGGGAATGGACACTAGCATGGCCCCTTTATCCTTTTTGAGAAATGTTATATAATTGATATTCCAGTATAACATTAACCATAGATATTACATTACAGCACCGTCCATGGTTATTATATCATGGTAACTTTATCATGTTATAGAACTAATGAAACACATATATTATATATATTTGGATGCCTTGGAATTATCTCCTTGGATCTGTCTTGATGTATGTCCCATATCAAATTATCTCCTTGGTCTCTACTCAAGTATTTACCAAATTTACCATGGAAATTTTCATTAGACTTAATGAGGATTCACACCTGGTTACTGCCTTGGGTGTTGGCTCATATAGATATGACACTTAATAAGATTAGTCAATTTCATACTTGATGGTTATACCTTACTATAAATTTATCCCCTATTTACAGACTTCTCTTCATTACACTTATATTCGTATAATTGATTATATTAGATTTATTAATTCACTTATTTACTTATATTGTACATACACAATGTTACAACCCATATGCATGGTATGAATTAGTTATAGACATTGTTGGTGGTAGACTAAATATTTTTACACACATGATATTTGTTTTTCTGATTGGTACCCAAAAATTATTCATTAATGAAAGTTGGGAAAAAAGGAAATAACCCTAATATAGACACTTAATTTTTATATACTAAGATGGAGTATTGGAAAATATTATTGAAAATATTCTCATTATTCTACTGGTGTTAGCCATTTCTGTTTTATGTTTATTTTTTATATCATGTTCTTTGTATTCCTATAACCCATCTCCTTTTATATCCAATTTTTTTTATAGAATAATTACCTAATCATTTTTTATGTTTAATTAGGTATTATTTATGTTAGTTTATCCATTGAGATGTTTTTTTATTTTATTTTTTTGTTTCATTCATATTTATACCCACTATGCTCCACTTTGATCATATGGGTATATTCTCTCTATTATACCATCACTGACCATCACTGCTATTTGGTACCATATGGTGTATGGATAGTAACACTTTTGGATATGAGGATGATAGGGCTTCGTTACTTATTAGTGAACTCGATTCGGATCATACCAAGTGGTATCAAATGTATTTTTTTCATTTTTCTTATTTTTTCGGTTGGTAGATAGGAGTCTAGGATGTGTCAGAATTTGTTAATGAGATTTTTCCTTGGAGTAGCTGACCCAGGTATAGGAGAATATAAAAGATTCCTATATGGACCTTTCTATTATATTTTTTTATTATTACAGTTTTATAGATTTCACCATAGGGTGATGCACATGATTTTTGGTGTTTATTATTATTATGCATTCTCATATACCATTAGCCTAATATGGAAAGGAAGTATTTGGTCATGAGAAATTATTGGTACCTAAGGATTTTTATATCATGAATATATCATTCCATGTTTTCTTATTGTGTGCATTTCTTACATCATTTCATATGTGCCTTGATTGATATATTTTATATTTGACTAACATTTCTTCCAGATGAAATATTAAATGATAAGTGGTTATTAAAGTGTTTGCATCAACTTAAATGTTGTTTTACTACAAGGCTTGATGATATCACATTAATTAACCATATATAAAATATTTGAGCCATGGAAACTAAATTTCATGGGTGGAAATGTTATTTGTTTCTAATTAAATTTATTATATAAGTAATTTATAATTTTTTTACTTATATTAATTCGGAATAGTGATCCATATAATCAAATCATCATATATGGAATCATTTCATCCAAAGATCAGGTGTAAGAGCCTGGTTATAGTTACTTGAATTCCAATTGTAACTTATAATTCTTAAGTCTCTATAACATGGGAATGGTTATTCATATAACTAAACCATGTAAAATGGAATTTTTTTAATCATGACTCATAAATGAATTAGTTCTAGTGAAATGGGATTACAATTGTAATTTATAATGTGTGAACTCATATAAATTTGGAATGGTTGGACATATAACTGAACCTAGATTGGAATGATGAGACCGATATAGGTTTCCAAGTTTATTCTTTATATGCATTGGTACTTAACCCCATGGGGTTTTTTTATGGTAAATATGTATGGTTCGTTAATTTTTTAGCAACCACTAATATGATGCTACATATAAATTTTTGTTGGAGGCCTACTTAACAGATTCTCCTTAAATGAGAAAACACCTTTATGTGATTCTATTCATGTTGATATAATATGTTAGTTAATTTAAATTCTAATTACAACATTAAGCTTTCTTTCCTCTATAGTTTGAAATTGATTTTTTCTGTAAATAATC
Organism: Viscum album; assembly: GCA_963277665.1. Taxonomy (NCBI): domain Eukaryota; kingdom Viridiplantae; phylum Streptophyta; class Magnoliopsida; order Santalales; family Viscaceae; genus Viscum; species Viscum album. The sequence continues at coordinate 1,829,536,486 of OY728147.1, forward strand.
CCAAATATTAGAACATATGGATAAATGAAATGGTTTAAAAGGAAGTTATTTGATTTTCTGACTAAAAATTTTATGATCCATCTACTAAATAAAGTACCAATTTCAGTTGTAAAACGTATACTTTTATAACTAGTACTGATTGGACCAAATTTATAATCCATTTTAATGGTGAATATAAGAGTAAATTATGGTAATATATTGAATAAAACCGTTTTTTGATGATCCTATATTGGAAAATGTTGTAGGGAGTTCATTTAATGTTTCCTTGAGAGATGTATTTAATGGGAATGTGGATTTTTTCATGGGTCTTAGTTGGATTCATAATTCATTTTTATTTGTACCAAGAGGTTAGTAAAATGAGATTCATGAAAATTTATGTGTGCCTATAGTTATGGAATAAATACCTTTTTCAGGAGACGGGTTAGACATTGTGGTAGTTCCCATAGAGATTAATGTTTTGGTTAATGATTTTGTTGAGTTATTAAGAATGATATTTCTATAGGGTACCATTTGACTCAGGTAATACTCTAGATGATAAAGTGACGCCTTGGGTAGAAGGGTGGTTTTTCCGTAATTTGAACTTTGTTAGGGATTTGAGCATAATAAAATGCATGAGATTAGTGGGTTAGACATACCTTGGGCATGGTCAGACGTTTTTTAATTGTGTAGTCATTTCTATTTTTAAATGGATGACTAAGAAGTTTGTTAACTGGGTTGATATTTATTTTGGATAATGTGACTCTATGTGAAATGTACATATGGGTTATCATATAATTGGACACAAAGTGCTACTATCCTAGTTAACTGAAGGAGAATGGGAACACCTATTTGGTTGTTGTGAAATTGTAGTGGTACATGATTTTATACATGGTTCTCATTGAGTGAAAGAGTAATAAAATCATACTTATATATTTTGGTGATAATGTTTATTGAATGTTACATTAGCAGGTCATCTCTGAGATAGAGTGAGTTGAGCGTTAAAAGATTCCTATGAGCATGGTCATCCTGAATGTTTAATAAGAAGGTTATGTTATCCTTGTTCTTTGGGTGATATTGTAAAAAGTATCAAATATTATACCATATCTGATCTGGATTAATTTTGGATGTTATACTTGATATTGGTGATGTGCATGAATTTGGAATGGGAGGATTTTCATGTGAGTATCTAAAGTTTAACAGGATCGAGTGTGATTCTAAAATACTAGTTTTCACTCTTTTTATGTTGATTATTTGTATAGTTGTTGGCCACACCTAGGAACCACATTTAGTGTTAGGTGAAGCATGTTTCATGGAGTGAGTTTCCATTCTCCGTAAGGCAACTACTAGGACACTCCGAAGGTAGGGAGTGTCATGTCGGTCATGGAAAGCATGTCCTTCTAGGTAGATGGAATTCCACCATAAAGGAACATTTGGGAATTGTGAAAATGACTTCTTCTAAATCCAATATTTATGGGATCAAATTTGGTTTTGAGTTTTAACTCATGTGTGAGTTTTGACTAGTTTTTAATGCTAGATTTAGGCTCAAGATGCAAAAGTTATCCGACAGATGTTAGGGGTTGGTAGTGCATATGTGCTGGCGAAGAAGCATTAATACAAGGGGGTTGGTTATGCATATATCTATTGATAAACATTGGAGGTTTATATTAGGATTATTTGGATATTCTTGAACAATCACTCATACCTTTGGGGTTAAATAAGTGTGTTTCAGCCTTAAAGGACACGTCAATTGTTGATATGGATGTTGTTTTTTTCATGTCAGACTAGATAGGATCGACTAACATTCAGTAAGATATTTTATAAGGTGAGATGGTACTGCCATAGCTACATAATTTTAGATTCGTTGATTTTTTTAGGTTTGGGGCCATTAGAACCATACATTCAGGGTGAAATAATAGTTTCGAATAGCTGGTGGTGAATCGTGTGTTGGTAGTGAAAAATGTTTCACTATCTAATCATGGATTGGCTCATCAAGTAAAGATTGAATGACTTAGTATGAATGCTTGATTGATCAAGGAATATGAATTGTGTGGTGAGGTAATCGTGGTCGAGTAGTGATGATGCACTAATAGCTATATACAATAATTTTCATGAGACAAATACATATGATTCGATGGACTCATTTGTGATATGTTGGATACGGTTAGTTTGAAACTACACTGGGTACTTCATTTTGGATATGAATAGAGTTACTTGAGTTTTTTATGAATAATGACATGCTCATTTCATTAATGGATATGATCATTTTTAGGAAATAAGTTGGGTGTCATGAGGTGGTTGACCTTTGGCTATATTTGGATGCAAATAATCAAGTGATTTGGTGTTTGGATTTTGTTAAAGAAAAGTATATCCTGTTTTGATAGAGCGTTTCTTAGGGAGATTGATACATTTCTATAGATGAAAATATAATTTTACTCTTAGTCTTGTGGTGATGATTCCCAATATCTTATTATCATCCTGAGTTTACTAAGAGAGTGTTAGCTACACGTCGAGTTAATCAAATGTATTTCCATGTATGATGAAGGTGCTTCTTATGAGTAGCACTCATGGTTTAGTTTTAGTTAAAAAATAAGGTGGGAGGAACACCTTTGGTCGTACGAGGGTGGAGACCCTCATTATAAGTTGAAACTCAGCAAATGTTTAGACAACCAATCTATGGAAGAGTGAATGAGTGATAGTTGAGGTTTATGACAGCTCTCAATGATATATGGGATTTTAACTATTCCATTCATTGTGTCCAAGGATGGAAGGGGAATAGGATGTGGCAATTTCGAACCCTTTTCTTTGTTGTGACATCGTAGATTCCCCTAAGGTGGGGAGTGGGATGTTTTTCAGTGGATGGTAGCCCTTATATGAAAAGGGTCGTTGGACCCTGAGATAGGTTCTGTGATGGTCATTTTAGATCTTTTTTGTCAATGGATAAATAAAACCATGTACAGGTAGATTAATTGATTAATTCTAGGTACAAGTTCATGTATAGACTTGGGAGGAGCCTAGGTGTGGGTGTTAGGCCTATGATTGCTTTCGAAGATCTATGGATGATTGACCGGTAATGTACTGGTGTTTGTATTGTGGAATATTGATTGTTATAGATAGGGGATGGATTGTCCTAAATATTTCACCAAAATTAATATATGGTATTTAATAAAAATTCTGGAAATGATCTCAATGTTCCAAAAATTAGAGGTTTATGGGTCTGGTTTTGGTTTCCCATATGCTATTGAAGCTAAGACTTTTTTGTAAAAGTCAGTCAAATGTGTTTTAGGTCGGATTATTTTGATTTTTGTATCTATTCAAAGAGAAACCATATTCAGTGTGATATGGTTTGAGATGAGTGCATTAAAAGGTTTGTTTAGGTATTTTTAAGGAAGATCCAGTGTGTTATGGTTTATCTAGTTTGATTGGAACTCTACAATTTCAATCAAATAAAGGAAAAAAGGAAGTTTCCTCATGTTGGATCGGGTTTATTAGGGTGAAATTCATATCATGATCATCGTTAGGACACCACGGGCATGCTTCAATAAGATATTTTTATGGTTAAATTATTGTGTCTTGGAATTGACTATTTAATATAAAAGCCAATGGAGGGAGTATCATAGGTCAGTTGATGGAAGAGACCATTACATTATCATGTATTAGGTCTAGATAGACTCATGTTTTATAGAATGGGTTCAATCTCAATGTTTAAACTTGGTAATGAGAATTGGATCATGTTTTGGTGGGTTAGGAAAATGTGTTTTTAGGATTCTTGAAGGCACGTTAGGCTTTTGAAAATGTATCATGGCCGCTTGAATGGGAACTTTGGACCTAGGTTGGTCAGTTAGTTTGTTTTGATTCCCACAAAGACTTTTTATACATGATAAGTTCTGATGTGGGGAGTTTGTAAGATCCCAATTTTCCTCATTAGGTATAGATCCTTTAAATTTAATTTTAATTACTTATTTTATTTTTAAAAAAAATTTCTAAACCATTTGAATAATATTTTTGCAATGTGGTTTTTTTGGATACCAAAGATCTAGTTTCTAAAGAAACATGGTGAGTCACATAGTTAGAACATAGTTTACTTTAACCATATGGCTCAACCATATGGCCCATAATAGGTGATTCATGGTTTCTTTAACCATGAAACGGAGGATACATGTGAAGGACCCCAGAACACCTAGATAGGGGATGGATGAATCAGGGTGTAAACTTTTTCATTTTAATGTTGTGGATCTTGTTCCCACATTGGTAGGAACTTATAAAATATTTCAGTCAAATGAAATCAAAGAGATAGCATGACACCATTATTGGGTTCACCACGAAGGGATACATCCAAGGAGAATACACCGATAGTGTGTCGATCATACCTAAATCCACTAAACTTCACTAATTGTGGACTACAAAAGTTTAGTCATAGTCACTCTTGCCATGCTCACTTCCTTTAAAATAATTTAGGAATCATTCACTATGTCTCTTAGATAACTTCTGTTGACTCCCCCTAGCTCACTGCTCTTAGAGAAGTTCAACTCAGTTTATTGACCAGAAGCTCGCTTCAAAAAATTTTCATTAAAGTCTTTGTCTCAGTCCATTACGAGAAAATTCTTGCTTTGAATTCCTAAATTGATGCACTGGAAAACACTAATCACACATACCAGATATTCAAAATCCTATCATAAGCTTAACACTTCACTTGAGCCCAATTCCTAGACATGCATGCAAGATTTGGGATTCTTCGCGCAATAGGAATTTCACACAGCCCCTTAAATCCCATGCAACCCTTATCTTTTGCGCAACTACACAGAAGGATTCACTTTATATTTTCAGACTAAAGGAACACCTTTCTCACAAGATTATATCTCTAAGGTTATTTCATGCACAAATATTTCACAAAACAACAACCATTATGTGAAACCTCAACTTTAATGTGCAACTTTAACTTTTATGTGCAACTTCAACTTTTACGCACAACCATAACATTTACGCACAACATCCATTATTGCATGAAACATTGATGTTTTCGCGCTACTCCATTTTTCTGCAATGTTTATGCACATCCGTACTATTTCATGCCTCAACTGTATTATCCATTTCCTGGAAAACATTCTGAACTTCTAATGAGTATTTATTACAACCACAAACCATACTCTATTTCTAGAATCGGTTGTGGTTCCAAAAAATCACCCCATTGGTGTTTTTATAAATATTCAGATAAATTCAATAGAGCACCAACCACTATCAAAAACTAATATTCAATAATCATCTTAGCCAACATTATAAGTCTATGTGAGAAATTCTCGGTGTAGAAAACAAGAGGGGAACCATGAATTGGGTTCCCATGTTTTGGAATTCTTAAATACATCCAATATATTCTCTTATTGTGTCATAGAATCATTACATATCTGGAATTTATTCCTTCTCCTTCTAACACTGCACTATATGTCCTGAATATATTTCTTCTCCCCCATTTGCAATAAACTAAATGAACCATATATTGACTAGTAGAGTAAAAACAAGCTCCCTTGGATTGTATATCCCCTATACACATATATCATTTCCACAAATAGATTAAAAACAGTTAAAAAAACTTGGGATAACGGAATCTTGTAACCCCCTTATACACTAGGTGGTGGATGAACAACGAGGTTTAATTGATGTTTCTCAAACACAGCCACTGACAGTGGCTTGGTCATAATGTCATCATCTTGGTCATCTGTTCCTAGATGGTCCATTTTGATCATGACTTATTCTAGTTTTTACTTGATGAGGTGATGTCGGATCTCAATATGATTCGTACGAGAATGATTAATAGGATTATTTGTCAGATCAATTTCACTCTTGTAATCATAGTAAATCACCATTGGTTATTTCACCTCATCTCCTATGCCAGTCAATTGCTGCTTCATCAAAAGTAACTGAGTGCACACCTTGGTAGTATAGATATTTTAATCTTCAGTAGTACTAAGTGATTTACATTCCAGTTTCTTGCATAACTAGCCCACGCATTTCCAACCAATAAAGAATGCTCCACCACTTGTGGGCTTTATATCCACCACATATTCAGCATACTCATCATTTGAAAATGTAGATAATTCATTGTGTTTTCCTGTAGTAAAGAATATTCCATAATTGTGGAAACCTTGAATGTACCTCATGATTTGTTTAACTGCCTCCAGATGTTCTTCCTTTGGATTACTTTAAAAGCGGACTGATAAACATATTGCAAATACAATATCAGCATGTGTTGCAGTTAAGTACATTAATCTTCTGATGATTCTCCAATACATGGCGGTATCCACAAAGATCTCATCTTCATGCTTTCTGATTTTCATTCCAACTGTAATCGTAGTCTCTATTGGTTTGTAATATTGCATATTAAATTTCTTCAAAATTTATTTTTCATAATTTACCTGGGAAATTAAAGTATAATCATTCTTATAAATCACTTGCAGTCCTAATAAGTTTGTGAGTTCACCAATCATAGACATTTCAAATCATTACTTCATGTGATTAGAAAAATATTTAACTGATCCCTACCTACTACCTAAAAATAAAATATCATCCACATAAACTAGCACCATGAACTGATCTTTATGAGAATTTTTCACATTGAGATTGTGATCTACGCCTCCTCTTTTGAATTCCAACTTCTTGAGATAAGAATCCAACTAGAAATACCACACTTGTGGTGCCTGATTCAAACCATAGGGGGATTTATTTAATCTACAAACCTTCCTTTCATCATATCAAAGAAATAAACCCACTGGTTGTTCAATGTACAGTTATTCTTCAAGAACACCATACATGAATATTGTATTAACATCCATTTTATACACTTTATATAATCTTGGGACAATCTTGGAAAGAGATAGCCTGATTGAATGAATTATTTCCACCAGAGAAAAGGTTTCTTCAACATTGACACCTTCAATCTATGAATATATTTTACACACCAGTCATGCCTTGGTTCTGATCAAATTTCCTTGTTCATCAAATTTATTCTTGAAAATACACTTTCTACCAATAACATTGTGGTTTTTTGGTCTCTAAAATAGATCCAATGTTTCATTCGTGTCAATATGATCTAGATCTTCATTTATGGATTTAAGCCATGATTCATCCTTTGTAGCTTCCTCAAATGAGGATGGTTCTACACTTTATTGGAATGTTGATTGATCATTGTTCCTCATTATCCTTTTTTGTGTGGGTGAAGTCAAATTCCCAATAAAGTTGGATTGATCAATTTTTTGTCTACAATTCCTCTTTTTAGATTCAACCGAATTCTCTCCACGCATGGTTTCCAGTTCAAATTCTTCTTCTAATTTAACATAATGATGTGGATTCTTAGAGTTTTTTACACCTTCCCTTATTTCTTTATTTTCATTTTCTCTATGTTCACTTTCTTCGTCATCTTCTATCACATCCACATAGGAATTCCACAAAGAATTTTAGTTTTTCTTTTCAATGATCTTAGGATAACTACTTTCCACAATCATTCCCAAGTTCTTTTTGAAACACTTGTCGGATTTTATATTCATTGAGTATCCAAGGAAAATTCTTTCTTCTGTATTTTTACCATTCTTCCTTTTGTTTTTTCTTTGTTTCAGATGAAACATTTACTTCCAAAAACATGAAAGTATTCAAAAGAGGGATTCCTTTCATGAAACAGTTCATATGGTGTCTTATTCTCACCCCTATAAAGCCCTGTTCGATTTTTAATATATACAGTAGCATGAACAGTCTCTCTCTAGTAATGTTGAGAAATACGACTCTTAATCATCATAGTTATTTCTAATGGACTCCTCATGTATTAATCATGTTTTAATGATCACAAATCTTATTCAACTGAGTTAACTCCTATAAATTATATCAAATCATGTGTATTAATGTTTAAAGTATTCTCATGATTTTAGAAGAGCCATTCAATATCTTAATTGCTCTACATTCAGCTTACTTACTTTATACTATCTTTGATCTACTCTTATAATACATTATTTGAAAAATGCTTAAGTCTAATCCATTCTATTATCATCATTTCTTAACTCTGAAAACAGTTACTTTGAAAAGTCTGAGACACCGTGAGTCTTCCACTGGTTATGTCTTTCTAGCGCCGTGAAGCAAACATCGTGAAGCAAGGCACTGTAAAGAATCTGGCTCCATGAAGCAAGACACCGTGAAGAATCTAACATCGGGAAGCAAGACACCATGAAGCAGACCCCGTGAACAAGACACTGTGAAGTAAGACAATGTGATGTACAAATTGTGAACAAGAAACCGTGAACAAGAAAATGTGAACAAGACACCGTGAAGAAGACACTGTGACAAGACACTGTGAACAAGACATCATGACCGCGAGACAGTGTGACCACAAGACACAGTGATCTATCTAGACACCGTGTGAAGGAGACATCGTTTCCTTGACTTACTGTGACACTATTTTCTAATCTATTTTTTCGTCTTTCAATTTAATCTCCAATGGTCATATTTGTATATTTTAAACTCACTAACATAATTAATGTTTTTCTAGACACACATTTTGATAGTATGAGGTATGGGGTGAAGTGTCCATGCAACATATCATCTCCAACACATGAATTCCAAGATAAAAGAGAAGTGTGTCCAAGAATCAAGGCGTTTACGATACAAAAAACAAAAGTCAAGTCCGTGAGCACCATAACGAAGAACACACTTAGAGAAATTTTCAAAAGGAAAGGCCTACTGCATGCAACTCGACACTGCTGAAGAACACATGAAGCATATTTGAAGCATAGAGAACATCTTCTCTCTGTTGAACCTCATGGAGAAAACAAGCTGAATCTAGGCACTCTATTTTATAGATGATGACTTGAAATCTACATCTTCTTCATCTCAAGAAGTCAAAATCTGCAAATAATAACACTCAGAGCACTTCTAACCCAATATCCATATTTTTTCTCTATTGTGTATTTTTTTATTACCTTTCGAGTAGAGTGTGTACCTATAGAACAACACACTATGTATTCTGCATTGAACTTAAGGATATAAGATATCCTTACTCAAACTTAAATTTACTCTTGGACACCCATGAAAACTCTGGAAGAGGTCTTTGTGTGTCCTGGTATTTTATACCCACAAAAATTGTGGAAGATGTCCCTATGTGGCCTGGTATTTTGTACCCACAAAAACTGTGGAAGAGGTCCATGTGGGACCTGGAAAATCTATGTACTATTTTTAACCCTAATCCAGGGTGTGGATCAATGTATATTTATATAAACTTCTTGGTTGCAGGTGATCACCAAGTTGAGTGGATTAGGTCTCGACTTGCTACTGAACCACTTGTTTCATATCTGGTGTGCTTCTTAATTTAGTTTTCTCTGTTTTATTGATTTACTATATAATTAATAAATCACTAATTTCACATTGATATTTATTCTTGGAAAGAAGTTATAACTGGTTGTTCATAGTATAATAACATCAAATGTAATATTAATAACACAAATTAAGATTTTAGAGAATTAATCAATCTTCTAAGAAGTTACTTAAATAGTCAAACTCTTATAACAGTATAACCTTGATTAACTAGGCTGTATTTAATCTTTAGGGAAACCATTTTAGAAATACTTTTTACAGAAATTTTTATAGTTACTCAATTAACCCCTCCCCTTCTGAGTAATCTACTCCAACCAATATTTGGTATCAAAGGTTGTTTATTAGGACTCTGTGTAATCTTATTCCACTATGATTATAGTTGTACATTAAATATCTGTAAATTTATGTTAATTCTAAATTTCTATCTCTTTTAAAGTAATACTTTATTATGGATAACAGATTGGAAGGTGCTGTAACCAACAGACCACCATTCTTTAATGGAACCAAATATGTTTAATGGAAAATTAAAATGAAAATGCATTTAGAGAGTATGAGTTTCAAAATAAGGTCATCCATTATAGATGAATACAAAATTCCTTCTACTGATAGAATCACATGGGATGGACCTACCAAAACTGCCTATAATAACAACTATAAAGCTATGAATTCTTTATACTACTCCTTAGGATATAAATAAATCAATAGAATTTCGGCTTGTAAAATTGCCTATGAAATTTGGGATACCCTGTCTGTCTCACATGAAGGAACATCTAGTGTAAAAGAAATGATACTTAGTACTTATACTATCAAAAATGATAATTTTAAAATAAAAACTAATTAGCCTATTTCTGACTTGTATCTTAGGTTCAATGAGATTGTCAACACAATGATTTCTCTTGGAATAGAATTCACTGCCACGGAACAGATCATGAGAATCCTTAGATGTCTACCGGACAGATGGAGGGGAACCTCTGTCTCTATTAGAGAATCATGTGACATCAACAAACTACCTATAAAAGAACTCATTTGGAAACTAATGATGTATGAGGAATATCTGAAAGTCAACAAAGAGGAGGATGAATCAAAGAGTACATCTGTTGCATTCAAGACCACCACCTCTAAGCAAAAAAGACAAAGGGAAACTAGAAGCTTCTGTAGAAAGCTCCAACAGTGAAAAATAATCATCTGACAGTGATGAGGAGATGGCCCAACTATCCAGAAGATTCAAATGATTTTACAAAAAGAAGAACTTTTTCAAAAATTCTAACTTAAAGGGAAAATATGACCAAAAAGGAAACTGGAATAAGGAATGGAAAAGTAGTGAAAAAATTGATGAAATTGTGTGATATGAATGTAAACGCAAAGGACATATCATGGCTGATTTTCCAAAGATCAAGTACAAAAGAAATATGGGGACAAGGATAGGAATTAAAAAAAGGCAATGAATGCAACCTAGAGTGCTTATGAGGATAGTTCAAGAGACTCAGAGACATCACATGATAAATAGGCTAACAAATCCAATATGAGTTTTATGAAAAACACATCTGAGGTAACACTGGACTCTTCTGTACAAAATTCATATTATTCTGAAGATGAGAGTGACTCAAAAAATATGACTAATTAAGAAATTTTTGAATACAGTAACATGATTGAAAAAACATGCAATGAACTTAATGAAAAATATAAATCATTAAAGAAACTACATGCTCTTACCGTAACTGTTAAATATGAACTCAAAAATGAAAAGGAGAACAATGATAAACTGCTCAAAGAAAACAATGAATTAAAAATTTCTAATGAGAAATTATTGAGTGACCTAGAAAAGTTTACTAATGGGAAAAATACTATTACCCAAATGCTAGGAAAATAAATTTCCCCTAAATACGACACTGGCATCGGTTATCAACCTCGTAAAAGAAACATTAGTAGAACAATTTTTATTTCAAAATATAGGGAATACAGTTTTACTCCCAGTTCTGTACTCAAATCAACTGACTCAATCCATGATACATATTCTGCTGTTTCAAGTTTTTGAGGACCAAATACAGTTTATTTTTTAAATAATTTACCCAATACTTATAGGAAACCTATGAGGAAAATATGGGTTCCTAAAGCACTTATTAGTAATATTACTGGACCCAAACAAGTATGGGTTCCAAAATCTATTTTTTATTATTCTTTTTGATGGAAATATACTTAAAAAGCTTTTACAATAGTCTATGGTACTTGGATAGTGGACGTTCAAGGCACATGATAGAAGGCTACTCATGCTTCAAGAACCTGATAAAAGTATATGGAGAACATGTCACATTTGGTGAAAATACCAGGGGAAATATTATTGGCCACAGCCAAATCGGTAACTCTAATTTAGTTTTAATTTCTAATGTACTGTTTATTGATAGTTTAAAATATAATATAATTAGTATATCACATTTATGTGATGATGGATTTCATATTAGATTTGAAAATGATGCTTGTAATGTCTTTATTTCTAAAGATGAATTAGTATTTTCTGCATTAAGAAATGAAATTGTTTATTTTGTTAATTTAGATTCTTTAGCTTCTAAAAATTCTTCATGCTTAAGTATATTTCATAAAGAATATTGTCTCTTGCATAAGAGACTAGGACAATGTAATGTTCACTCCCTTGGAAAACTAACTACAAAAACCCTAGTTGAAGACTTACCCAAACTTGAGTTTCCAAATGACCAAGTGTGTAATCCCTGTCAAAAGGGAAAACAACACAAAGTTTCCTTCAAACGAAAGAAAGATGTGTCAACTTTTCAACCTTTTGAACTGGTTCATATGAATTTTTTTGTACCATCTAGAGTTTCTAGTTTAAATGGGAAGAATTATGTTTATGTTCTTGTAAATGACTTTTCAAGATATACTTGGACCTTATTTATGGATCACAAAAGTGAATCCTTCTCTTAATTTACCAAAGTCTATAAAAAATCATAGTGGACTTAGAATATAGAAGTGATCATGGCTGTGAGTTTTAAAATCAAGAGTTTGAATCCTTTTGCGCACAAAATGGTTATAGTCACAATTTATCTACCCCTAGAACACCTCAGCAGAATGGAGTTATAGAGAGAAGAAATAGAACCATGTAAGAGATTTCTAGAACAATGCTTAGTGAATATGACCCGCTTATTTATTTTTGGGCTGAATGTGTCAATACAGCGTGCTACATAATCAATATAGTCTTGATCAGACCTATTCTTAAGAGGAGTCCTTACGAATTATGGAACAATAGAAAACCCAAGGTTAGCTACTTCAAAGTTTTTGGTTGAAAATTATATATTCTTAATACTAAAGAAAATATTGACAAATTTTCATCCAAAAGTAATGAAGGTATGTTTTTTTGATATTCCAGGTCTAGTATAGCCTATAGATTTTTCAATAAAAGAACTAAATGTGTGGAAGAATTTTTCATGTCAAATTTGATGAAATAGATCCACATGATCTTAAAACCATCTTAGTGAATCCGGATGATGATGTTTCAAATCTGAACATCAATTCAAAATTCTCAAATTCTTCTATGAAATAATCTGTGAAAACTTCCAACTCTTGAAATTACATAGAATCAAGTCACAATGAACCTGAATCTTTTGATGAACCTGAAATCACCAGTCCCACTTTTTCTAGAACTGTTAAAACCCTTAAGATCCACCCCTTAGATGTTGTTGTATGAGACTTAGACAAAGAAACTCAAACTAGAGATTCTCTTAGAAATCAGGTTGAACATCAAGTCATCTTGTCACAACTTGAACCTAAAAAGATTATTGATGATATCAATGATAAATTTTGGTTGACGGCTATTCAACAAGAACTTAATAATTTTTAAAGGAACAAAGTTTGGAAACTTTTTGAAAGACCCAAGGACACATTCACTATAGGCACTAAATGGGTTTTTATAAATAAGGTAGATGAAGATAGTAACATAGTTAGAAACAAAGATAGATTAGTTGCACAAGTCTATAGTCAAGAAGAAGGAATTGACTATGAGGATACCTTTACACCAGTTTCCAGACTTGAAGCCATTAGAATCCTGCTTTCCTATGCTGCAAATCTGAATTTCAAACTATATCATATGGATGTTAAGAGTGAATTCTTAAATGGGTATATAGCTGAGGATGTTTTTGTTGAACAACCCCCTGGATTTACAAACCCCCATTTTCCAAATCATATTTTTAGACTATCAAAAGCTTTATATGGTTTAAAGCAAGCACCAAGAGCTTCGTATGATAGATTGAGTACTTTTCTTATTTCAAAAGGTTTTACAAAAGGAATATTAGATCCTACCCTTTTTATAAAATGAATTTATAATGATGTTTTAGTTGTTCAAATCTATGTAGATGACATTATTAATGGATAATAAAAGAATTCCTTATGTGTTGATTTTTCTAAAAAGATGAAAAATAAATTTGAAATGATTTTAATAGGTGAACTAATATTCTTTTTTGGATTTCAAATCTTTCAAAATAATGATGGAATTATTTTAACACAATGTAAATATACTAGAGATCTTCTAAATCACTTTGGATTGGATATCACTAAAATTAGTGACACTCCCAAGTGTACCACTTGTAAGTTGGATGTAGATGAAGATGGAAAATCTATTGATCAAACCTCTTATATAGGAATGATAGGAAGTTTACTCTACTTAAATGCTAGTCATCCTAAAATTATGTTTAGTGTGTGTATGTGTGCTCATTTTCATGAAATCTTAAGGAATCTCATTTAAATGATGTAAAAAGAATTTTCAAATACCTCAAGCATACACCCAATCTATGACTGTTTTATCCTAAAGGAAAATCATTTAAATTAGTTAGTTATTCTAATGATGAATTTGGTGTCTGTATGTTAGATAGAAAAAAACACATATGGAACATGTCACCTTTTAGGCAAGTCATCATTATCATGGTGCAGTAGGAAACAAATTTTGTTGCATTATCTACTGCAGAAGCTGAATACATAGCTTCTGGCAGTTGTTGTACACAAATTTTGTAGATGAAACACACATTACTAGATTATAGATATCAATTCAAACATGTACCTATAAATTGTGACAACACAAGTACTATTAACATCTCAAAAAATCTTGTTTCACATTCTAGGACAAATCACATTGATGTATGACATCACTTCTTAAGAGATCATTATCAAAAAGGTGATAACACTTTGGAATTCATTGGTACTGAATATCATGTAGCTGATATATTCACCAAACCAATAAATTATAAAATAATAGACTATATCATACATGAACTAGGCACGATAAACCTAAAATAGATATCTTACTATTTCAGATCTTACTCTTTAATAACAAAATGTTTTCTACTTTACAGTTTCCTAATTACGGTTTCTCAGTTAGTGTTTCATTTACTATCTCACCATAAAGTTCATTTCTATGGTATCACAGTTAGTATTCTATGATTACTGTCTGACATTTACTATCTCACTGTATTGCACACTGAGAAGTTCGTTCACTATCTCACCATGAAGTTTGTTCACTGTCTCACTGTAACATGCATTTATTGTCTCACAATAATGACCAGACATGGTCTCACTATAAAAATTCTTTATATTTTTTTTTTGTTTTTGTAAAAACCCGTATCGCAGTAATTACTATTTTCCCTTCCGTATATTCCAACATTTTTATTTTTGTGACGTTTGGTATTCCTAAATGATGAAATAAATAAAGTATCACTTGATTCATCACTCGGGGTTTCTTCTACTTACTCATTTGGAACCCTTTTTCATCCCTACAACCCTTCCCACTCTTAAACCTTCAGTGAATGCCCAGAATGAAATTTTCATCATCATCAAAACCTGAGAAGTTCATTTCGAAGAATAATAAGATTTCACCTAAGCTAACACCTGAAGGACCTTTAAATCTGAATCTAGTAAACGGTGTTGTTGTACTTGAGAAAGTTATTTTCCTCAAATGGATTTTGTCTAGTAAGTCTATAGTATTGAAAGTGTTAGAACAAAAAGTCTAGTTAGAGTGGTTCTCGAAGGAAGATATACTGATCTACTCTAAGTTAGTGGCTCAGTTTTACCAGTAAGTACAGTTCTATTTTGATTCTGGTGATAGTTGTGTTGTAAGAAGCTGGGTCAATGGCCATAGATTCTCATTCTCTTCGAGGTTATGGGTTGCATGCCTTAGGATACCTCATGAAGGAATCTATGAGTATTATTATAGAGGACCTCCACCTTTAACCAAATTCTTTGATTTATAGGATGCTTTGAAAGCCTTCACTGTAAATGGCACCTGTAAGAGATCCATTGCTGCTGAACTAGATGGAGAATCAAGCCTTCCATTCATGTTTATACAGAATTTGGTTAGTCCTAGAAAAGGTGATTTTGCTGTTTTGAAATATCAAGATGTGTTTCTAATGCACCTTATAAAAAATGAACATAAGATCAACATGTGCAAGTATATCATACATCATATGTGTGAGCTGATCAAAGTAACATCTAAGTCAACTTCCCTATTTTACTCTAGGCTAATCTCAGCCATGCTTCTTTCCAAAGTTATTGTTGGACCTAATGAGGAAGTGATTAAGGATTGTGAATTCTACCTCTCAAAATCCACTATCAAAATAATGAAGATAAGCTATAATCCTTGGAAAAAGGAATGGGTGGAATATAAGGATAGAATTTATGAGAAATTAAATTCGGTGGATTATCCATCAAGACCAAGAAATATTTCGGATCCTACTTTCGAACAAGATGAGATTGTTTAGTATCTGGATGAAGAGGAAGAAGAGGCTGAAGTTCCACCTAGGGATGCTGTTTATCTAGAAACTCAATCCGAGGCTGAAAAAGAATCAGTTATCAAAGAATCTGAAAAGCATGTCATGGAAGAGCCTATAGTGGAAGAGCTACCAGTTATTCAAGAAACCAATCTTGAGGAACTCCCAGTGGAAAAATTGGTTCTTGAAGTCATCCCATCGGTTGAAGAATGGATGGAACTATATTTTCAGCTATCTAGATAGGAAATGACTAAGTAACTCAGAGATGAGTCTATGTAATTAGACCAAATCCTAAGCTTATCAGTCCTGAGAAAGAGGTCCCCTTTAGGGGGAGAAACCCCTAAATCACGAGTCTATTGAAGCTTCACATCTGACTGAGTCAAGTCTTGTAGACACTCAGTATAAGTTTCCCATTTTCTATGATGTGGATGACTCTCAGTAGGTTACAACAACAGGACTTGATCTTTCCTCTATATTCTATTTAAAATCAGTCTCCAATATTGCACCTGATAAGGAACTTGATCCTGTACGAGTCCCTAATCCTAAACCTTTATCTTAAAAACCAACTTTTTTGAGTAAGGATGATATTAAGGACTTTGGTTCTACCCTCCTATATGGAGTTGAGAAAATCATGAATACCCAACCTCTTCCTATGAACAAATTAAGTGAGAAAGATGCATCACTATTATTGGAGAATGTTATTGGGAAAATACAACCTAAAATGCTTCATGAGATTCAAGAAGTAAGAGTTGAAAATAAGCTTCTCAGTAATGAAGTGAAGACCCTAAGAAGTATGGTTAAAGACATACAGAGAGGGCTGCATTCGAGATCTGAGTGTGTTTATCCTCCTATAGAACCTGCTGTTACTCAAATCCCACAGGTTTTTGTGTCTTAGATTCAACTTTATCTACCTTCCATAGATGAAAAGGTCACTAAAAGGAACCAAAAAATTGTGAAGTAAATGAGAGATCTTGTTGCCAATATTAATAAAATCACGGATGAGTATACATGGTGTCTTAGAAAGGTGCTAAATGAACTCAAATCTCTGACCACAGCTATCAATTCCTCTAAAGAATCTGGTCAATCCTCTAAAACATCCTTAGATAGTGATCTGCTCTAAACTATAGTCAAAGAAGAGATTCAGAATGTACTCATTGGTTTCAACATGACTTCTCTATTGAATTTTTCAAGAATAGTAATAGAGTTCTTGACCTAGTACAAATCCACTCAAAAATTTCTAATGATGCTCAACAAGATATTTCCAAGAAAGTGGATTTCTACATCAACAGAATCTCCTCCAAGACCAATAAGACAAACCATTTCAATTATCTTGTTGAAAATATGTGGATTCCTCCTACGACACAAGCTCTCAAGACCCAAGTCCAAAATCTCACAGATTTTTCTCAATTGTTGGACAAGTTTATAGAGAACAATGATGATTTTGAGAAATCCATATAGTATGGAGGATAGATCATTACAGATTTCATCAAACTCTTGATTTCCTATCTTCATGTCCAGAGTACAGCAATTGTTTCTCCAGCGGCTGCACCTCTAAGACCTGGGCTGCCTACCTTCACCTCTTTTCTAGCCTCAACAACTATGTCTCTTGTCCAAGCACTGAGTCAGATTAGGCCTGTGATTCTCGTTCAAAAACTGCCTAGATCTTTTAATGCTCCTACTTTGGCTCTATCAGTCTTTGAAGGCCTTCCTTTACCCTCTTTATCAATAACCTCACTCCCTTCTTCTACCTCGACCTCTTCCCCTATGGCTTCATCTTCTTCCACTACAGCTAAAGGAAAAGGGAAGTCCATCCCATGAAGAAGAATAGTGATTACTCTTTTTTTATAGGGATGTTGTTGCTTTTGTTTTACTCTTTTACATTTGTACTAAACGTTATTTTCTATTAATGGAATGGGCACTTTTGACTTCTCTTATTTCATCTTTTTGATAATCCTAAAATGGGGAGAAATTTCTATATGTTAGCCATCTATTTCTATAGTTGAATCTAATATTTACTTTGACTTTACATGATTTGGGATCATCAAAAAGGGAGAGATTGTTAGACTCATCATATATTAATCATGTTTTAATGATCAAAAATCTTATTCAACCTAGTTAAATACTGTAAATTATATCAAATCATGTGTATTAATATTTAAAGTATTCTCATGCTTTAAGAAGAGCCATTCAAGATATTAATTGATCTACATTAAGTTTACTTACTTTATACTATCATTGATCTACTCTCATAATACATTCTTTGATAAATTCTTAAATCTAATCCATTCTATTATCATCATTTCTTAAGTCTAAACACAGTTACTTTGAAAAGTCTGAGACACCATGAATATGCCACGGGTTATGTATTTTTGGCACCATGAAGCAGACACCGTGAAACAAGACACCATGAGGAATCTGACACCATAAAGCAAGACACCATGAAGAATCTGACACCGTGAAGTAGGACACTATGAAGCAGACACTGTGAACACGACACTGTGAAGCCAGACACTGTGAAGAAGACACTATGAACAAGACACCGTGAACAAGACACTGTGAAAAAGACTTCGTGAAGAAGACACTGTGACAATACACCATGAAAAAGACATCATGACCGCAAGACACCATGACCACAAGACACCATGATCAATCTAGACACCGTGTAAAGGAGACATTATTTCCATGAATTACTATGACACCATTTCTTAAACTATTTTTTATCCTTTCAATTTAATATCCAATGGTCATATTTGAAGATTTTAAATGCACTTATGTAATTAATGTTTCTTTGTAGACACATCATCTAACAGTACGTGGTATGAGGTGTGGTATCCATGAAACTTGTCGGCTCCAACACATGCATTCCATGATTAAAGTGAAGTGTGGCCAAGAATCAAGGCATGTGCGATAAGAAAACAAAAAGCACGTCCATGAGCACCATAACGAATAACACACTTCGATCAAGTTTCAAAAGGAAAGGCAAACTACATGCAACTCAACACTGCTGAAGAACACATGACGCATATTTAAAAGCTTAGAGAACATCTTCACTCTGTTGAACCTCACGACGAACACAAGATGAATCGAGACACTCTGTTTTACAAATGAGGACTCGAGATATGCATTTTCTTATTCTCAAGAAGTCCAAAGCTGCAAAGAATAACACTCAGAGAACTTCTAAACCCATCTCCATATTTATGCTATATTGTGTATCTGTTTATTACCTTTTGAGCACAGTGTGTACCTGTAGAACAACACACTTTGTCTCCTGTATTAAACTGAAGGATATAATATATCCTTACTCAAACTTCTATTTACTCTTGGATACCCACAAAAACTGTGAAAGAGGTCCCTGTGTGGCCTAGTATTTTGTACCCACAAAAAATATGGAAGAGGTCCCTTTGTGACCTATACAATCTAGGTACTATTATTAACCCTGATCCAGGGTGTGGATCAAAGTATATTTATATAAACTTCTTGGTGTCAGGTGATCACCAAGTGGAGTAGATTAGGTCTTGGGTTGAGACTGAACCACTTGTTTCATATCCACAGTTCTGCTTAATTTAGTTTTCTCAGTTTTATTGCTTTACTGTATAATTCAAAAATCACTAATTTCACTTTGATAGTTAGTCTTCGAATGAAGTTATAATTGGATTTTCTAAGTATAATAACTTAAAAAGTACTATTAATAACACAAATTAAGATTACTAAGAATTAATCATTCTTCTAAGAAGTTACTTAAACAGTCAAACACTCATAACAGTATAACCATGATAAATTGGGTTGTATTTAATATTTGGGGAAACCTTTTTAGAAATAATTTTTACAGAATTTTTTATAGTTACTCAATTCATTCCTCCCCTCTTGAGTAATCAACTCCAACTAACACTTTCCATGTTGTTCATCTATCAATTACTATTCTCAATAACTCTATTTTTATGTGGATTTTTCATAGAAGCTACCTCATGTTGTATCCCATGATTCTATAGGTAATTTTCAAATTCAATGGACATGTATTCCCCACTATTGTTAGATCGTAGCACTTTAATTGTTTGTCCAGTATCATTCTCGGTGATTCGATGATATATTTTCATGCAATCAAGCACTCTTTGTTTCATGTGTACAACCATTACACAAGAAATTATACTGTAATCATATATGAAAAGAATAAAGAACCTTTCTACATGAGTTCTGGAAACATTTATCGGGACACACACGTCTGTATAAATGACATCAAGAAGATGAGATTCCCTTTTCTTCATTACACGATATGAACTGCAGTCCAGCTTCCACCGAATGCAAGCATCACAATACTTTTCACGTTCATGCTTCATGGTGGGAATATCTATGACAATATTTAGTATTTATATCTTATCCATTCCTTGTTTATTGATCTTCCCTAGTCTCCGATTCTATAGGTTATTTTATTCTTCAACAGTCATGTAGAAAAATTTTTCTTTACTATCAAATTGATACATGTTTCCTTCTATTATGCATCCTTTTATAAGATAATTTCATATCTTTCCCTTGATATTGAAGCCTTTCTGATTGAATGTAACTATAAGTTCTGAGTCACAGAGTTGACTCACATTGGGTAGATTATGATGTAGGCCATCCACAAAAGGGACTTCAGTTTTCAACAGCCCTCTATTATCTAGTTTAGTACTTCCACTAACTTTGATTTTCAGAGCTCCATCATTACCAAATCGTATTGCTCCATCAACTCTCCTATTCACATTTGTTAACAAGTCTTCATTATGTGTCATAGGATATGAACTACCACTATCAAGAATCCAGGTGATGATTTTTTATATCTTTGAGATCTACCTTTATAAGGTTGTATTTCTCAATTTTCTTCTATTCTTTCCATGATACATTCGATTGAGTATAGGAAACGGATGATCTTTTAATTCTCTCTTCTGTGTACATGGGTTCTTTATAGTCAAAGTTTTCTTCCAGATGATAAAGCCTATCTTAAATAGAAACACTATCTTATTGATTATATTTGACTTGTCTTGGACTTTGGTATGAGGTGTACATGTCACTCTTCTGCCTGCAATATATGTATTTATCGCCAAATTTAGATCATCAAAAACTATATCCATATAAATTGTTTCTTATATAAGTAGTAGGATATGAATTTTTTATCCTATGTTGATCTCTTCCATCTCCACCATTTAAAAAGCTCATTGCCTCTTTGTAATATGACATTGTTTGACCTAGATATCCAAATAATTGACACTTCATGAGAGAAAATGTATTCTCACTTCTATTTTTCCTCATGCCTTCTTCCTTGGGATAAATGTTTGACTTCCTGTTATTCGTGGAAGCATAAGTATATTCTTCTGTTCTTCTTTTAGTTTGATTTAATGGTCTCTTTTTTAGTTCTTTTTGTGATTTTACAATATAATCAACATTGATCTTGCCTTTATTCTGGTCCACTTTATTTGCAACATTTGATGTTTTGGCATCACAACTGATTCCACTTTTTCTCATGCATGTAAGTTATTAATCATGCAAAATATTTTCAACTCCATCAGACCCTCATTTTTCTCTCTCTAGTAGCTCATCATATGAGAAACTTCCAAATTTTATTTTCTTTTTGGCTGCTTTTGTACTTGGTTCACTTTTGAGCTTACTCCTAAGAGTAAAAACTTCTTCTTAGAGTCTCCAAAAATATTTGGACTTCTCCCCTAGTCTCGATGTAATTTCATTGATGAACTTTGACTGTTCTTTTATTCAGAGCTTTAATTTCACTATATCATCATCCCTTTCAAGGATTGATGATTGTACATTCACCAATACTTATAGTCGTTCAATTTTAGCTTCAAGCAGATCAACAAATCTTGATGATACTTCCACTATTTATTTCCACTTATTGCATCTCTTACACTTATTCTCAATATTACCAAAATATTCCTTAAGTTGTAACTTGGGAATAATATTAGTTGTCAGCTGGTTATCTCTAGCATTATCTGTTGATGGTTGTGACTTTTTAATGGTAGCCATCATGGAAGTTTTGTTTCCAGTTTTAAATTCTGGTTCTTCATTTTCATAGAATTTATTATCATCATCTTCCTCTACACATACAAAACTATTATTCTATACTTTATTTCTAGATTTGAAGTATCCATTTTTGAAAAACATCTTCTGAGGCTTTTCAATGTGTTCACCTTTTCTTTCTTCATTTTTGAACTTTCTTGAGCACTAAGAGGCAATGTGAATAACTTTTCCACAACGAAAGCAATCTAGAAGTAACATTACATTAAATTTCCCTTTTCCATTATATAACTTCTTGGTATTGAGATAAATAATTTAATGTTCCTCATCCTCTTCACCACTACTATATTTTTAAATCTTTAGTTTTTCCATGTATTTAAATGTCATTTCATTGATCAATCAATTCGAAGCATCTTATCACTTGAATCACATTTCATATGCCACCGGGATGCTTAGTAGATCATCCAAATAAAGTTGGGAAAGATCTATTTCCCCACGGTTTGAAACCTTTGCATTGTACAAGGGTGGAAGTATTATAAATATTTTCTTTACAATATCAACATCTCTGATTTTTTAGCCTAGACCTCAAATTGCTCAAAAAAATTCAGTAATTTGATTCAAAAAGAAGTCTACATTCTCATCAGGATGCATCTTCAGATCATCAAACCTATTGTGGAGGACTTGTATTTTTTCCTCTGTCACTTTTCTATCTAATTCATAAATATTGTCATGTTTATCCCACATGGAATTTTTAGAGGTTCAACTCATTACTTTTATATAGATCTAATTATAAAGGGTTTTGGTGAGATCTTTCTATGCATTATCATATGCATCAATAATTTTTCTATTTCCATTAGTCATAGATAGCCCAATTGGATCAGTAAATTATATTCCTTACACAGTAGAAAATAGGACGTCATTTAAAATATATCTTAGATGATATCTCATTTTGTTCATCTAGGTAAAAAAATTACTTCCATCAAAGATGGGGACTCCCCTAACATTGGTTTAATTTTCCATGATGGTATAAGACAAATCAAAAAATAGTAACCTCACTCTGATACCACTTGATGGACCCTAGAAGACCCTAAGAGGGGTGGGGAAATCAGGGGGTCAGATTTTTCTTTTTAAAGTTGTGGATCTTGTTCCCACATTGGTAGAAACCTATTAAATTTTTTCAATCAAATGAAAGATAAGTGTTGACATAGAACTTTATCTTGGTTCACCACAAAGGGATGCATCTAAGGATCATACACTGGCAGTTTATCAGTAGTACCTAAATCCACTAATCTTCACTAGTTTTGGTGTAAAATAGTTTGTTCACAGTCACTCTATGTCAGGCTCACAGAGTTTACCAGAATTCTAGGAATTCTCACTACATCCCTTAGATGACTTCTATTCACTCCCCCTAGCTCACTACTCTGAGAGAAGTTCAACTTAGTGTATTGACCTAAAGAAAACTTCATTAACTTTTCATTGAATTCATTGTCTCTGTCTTGAATGAGACACTTCTTGAATCGAAGTCTTGAATTGATGAACTTGAAAACACTGATCACATAAACAAAATTTTTAAAAGCTTTTCAGAATCTTAAAACTTCACTTGCTTGTAATACATGAACATGCGTGAAGGATTTGGGATTTTATTTGAAAGAGGACTTCCACGCAACCCCTTACTTCCTATGCAACCCTTATCTTTCATGAAACTACACTGAAGGATTCACTTGATCTTTTCAAACTAAAGGAACACCTTGCACATAATATTAGCTCTCTAATGTTCTTTAGTGTGTAAATATTTCACACAACAACAACCTTTACACACAACCTCAAATTTTACATGCAACTTTAACTTTTACGGGCAACTTCAACTTTTATGAACAACCATATCTTTTACGTGCATCGTCCATTTTGGCGTGAAATATTTTTTGTTTTCACACAACTCCCTTTTCTCAAAATGTTTACATGCATCAGTACTATTTCCCTACTAAACTGTATGATCCCTTTCCTAGAAAACTTTCTAAACTTCCAATGAGGATTGAATACAAACACAAACCATGCTCTATTTTCAGCATCATTTGTGGTTCCAACAACATGACCATTCAAGAATATTTATACACATTGTAAAGAATAAATTCAAAATTATCATAATATTTGTCAAACCATGTGTCTAATCATGTGATGGAGTGTTCCCTTAGATACTTGTGGCACACAGTTGGCACACTGTTTGGATAACTTTATATCCAAACTGTGAACCCACATTAAATTGGGTAAAATTTTGGGTTTTCCATCCATCCACTTAAAAACATAATCCATATTTCTCCTCTCTTGAACTCACAGCATTCCACCACTCAAGATCCCCCATTCCTCTTCTCTCATTTTTATACATTTCCTTCATATGAGCTCTTATTCAATTGTTGTTTATCATGTTGTAAGCCTCTTGGTAAGGATAGCATACCACAACCTTCATTTGTTTGTTTATCTCACTATATCAAATGATATTTTTGTGTCAGATAATATTCCCTATTTCAAATTCATTTTTCTATTTATTCATTTTCTCTCATTACATCTCAAATCAAAGGTTGATAATGGATTAGTGAATATTCCTTGATATAAAGTAGTTGGTCTACACCATTTCCATAAAAGTCTTGACATATATAGTTTGTTCCATTATTCCACACACCATACCATATGTGCAATGTTTCTAAAATATGTAATACCTCAAATTAGTATTTTATACCATTATCATGATGTTCCTTATCCACTTAAACACAATTAGAGGTTTTTGAACAAAACCCAAACCACCCCTTTAGGTAAGTTTAATTAAATTTATATTACTAAGCCACCCCCTTTGTGTGTGACACATTTCCCACTTGAGAGTGAAATCTGTATATGAATTTAAATGGATTGTTAAAGGTTGAGTGCCTCTTTTGGAACCATTTCATTCAAAAATAAAAGGATTAATGAAGTGGATTAAACAATAATTGTGAAATTAGATTGGTAATCTCTTGGATTATGTCTATTTATGTAAATAGTTTGTAATGTAGCATGGATATTAACATAAATCCCATTTTTATCACTTGTAGGTGAATTGATTAATAAAGTGAATGTGAGTAATTAAATTGATAAAGGGAATCAACACAAACATGGACCCTTTTATCCCTTATGTGATATGTTTGATAATAGATATTTTGGTATAACACCACCCATGGATATTGGGTTATTGCACCATCCATTGGAATTATAGTATGGAATGAACATCAAAGTATGATATTGATGATACACATACATTCTGTTGATTCTGATTTGATATAATTATCTCCCTGAATCTGTCTTGATGTATAGACTTCCTCAAATTCATTCACTGGGATCCACTCAATTCTTTAACATGTTTATCATGGTGTAGTTCCTTGGATGCAGGGAGGATGCCTTGGTCAAAGGCATTGTTTCCTGGCCTATGTAGGTTTGATACTTGATGTGATCAGCATATTTCATACTCGATGGTTTTGACCTAGTATACTGTTATCCCTAATTTTTATATTTATCTTCATTTCACTTATATTCTTGGATTGGATTGCATTAGACTTATCATCTCGCTACTTTACTTTTTTTATAATTTTACCTTATTACAGCTCATATGTATAAGCTAGATTTATTATATACTTAATTGGTGGTTTTTTATTAAGGTTCAATCACACCCTATTTAGGATGTTGATTGTCACCTAGACAGACTTCTTGTATGAAGGTTGGGACAAAGGAAAGATCTTATCTATGCATGCTGTATTTTTCTATACTTGGATATAGTACAGGAGAATATGAACAATCTTGTTCTTACAATTTTATTGGAGATATATTTTTTTCATTTTTTGTTTATTTTTTTAGCATTTATTATTTTTTTCTACTACGTTATTCCCCATGTATCCTCTATTTTTGTATATAATCATGACATAATGATTTTTTATATGGAAATGGGTATTATTTTGCTCAATTAATTCATCAAGTTGGATGTTTATTTCCTAACTTTTACATTTATATGTATCCACACTATTATCCACTTTGATCACGAGTTTATAGTTCCCAACTATACCATCACTAACTCAAGTTTCCAGTTGGAAGCCTCTGGAATATGAGGAGGCTAACTAGAGGTCACATGGACAACCGTGTTCAATTACTTATGAGTGAACCAGGTCCGGGATATTAGAGATATTTTCCACCAGAATATATACACCATAGGATATTTTGAATATAATGGTGAAGGGTTTTGGGATTTTATAAAATATTTCGATACAAATAAAAAAAATTTTAAACTCCACATTTTTTAAATCAAGATAAAAAATGATTTTATTTTTTTATAGGAAATGGAAAGTAATATGAACTCAACATTATCCCTATCATCAATATTGGATAAATATAATCTCGTAAACAACATGAAGTTTCATGATTTGTATAGTCTCTTTTGCATCATACTACACCAAGAGTGTAAATTCTATGTGTTAGAGTCCCTAGTTCCATAGAAAAATTCTTCCAAGGAGGCTGATGAGGAGAAAAAGTTGTCATTTGGAAACATGTAGATTATGCATTAGATTTCTAGGGCCTCATGTTATCATCCATGTTCAATGAGATCCAAAACATTGATGTGCACATAGATGCATATATAATCTCATCCCATCTCCATGGTATTTATCAAGAGAACTCTAGAAAAAATAGGTATGAGATATCTAAGGAACCTTTGACATGAATTCTTGGAGAAAGTCTACCATCCAGGCCAAATTTAGTCAAAATGATTGGGTATATTGATCATTTGAACATCTTGGGTTTTAAGCTACCTAATCAGTTTTGTAATGACCTTGTACGTTTCTCACATCCATAGAGCTTCTCTAGTTTTATCGTGAATTATAATATGAATAATATTAAGAATCCATTATTGAAACTACATAATCCAATTCATCGGGTGGAAAAAGATATAAGGAATGAAAAAACCACAGTCTATAAGGTCAATAATAGGAGGGGTGAGTTAAAGGTCCTTATGACTCATTTCAAGTCTGAGGATTCTTTTCATCACCCAACCAATATGTGGAAAATCCCGAGGTGGACTAAAGAACAATTTTGAGAATGTTTTGTATGTGTCGAGAAGGTACACATGAAGAATAACTATACCTTAATGAAGAAACATGTGGAATATTTAGGTGAGGATGTAATCAAATGAAATCCCTCCATTTATAACCTTTAGGAATTATATACAATTTATGGTTCTCAAATTTTTATCTAAATATTGTATCTATATAAATATATTAAGGTTCTAAGATGAGACTTTGATCTTCAAAATGTGAATGTATCATGATTTATTGCACTATCTATAAGATACTACAACCTTACTTTATTGGTGGGAATGATTTTAGTCATAAATAACTACTATTATATTTCTAGTGTTACCAAAAACATTATATCCATGTTTAGTTTTGGTATAGATGGATTTATATTCATGTTTGGGAATAAAAGTTACAAATTTAATAATGATAACATTTTCTATGGTATGGAACATCTTAATAGTGATATTTATAAACTAGATTATGAAACCCAAGTGTTGGAAATTGATAACAAATCAAGTTCACATGAATCAAATCACACTAATTTTTTGGCATCACCAACTTGTTCATATAAATGTGAACCTCTTGAAAAATTTATATCATGTTGGGTATTTAGATTATTTTTAACCCAAACCAATTGATGTGTTTCTTGACAGTTTGCATGGAAAATGACCAAACCTAGTGGAAAAGGTGAAAGGGATATAGAGATACTTGAATTAGTTCATAAAAATATGTGTGGACCATTTGTAGTTGATGATATAGGTTGGTAATTATACTATATTATTGTTACCAATGAATTTTGTATATATGAATATGTCTATTAATGTGGTATAGGTCTGAATCCTTTCATAAGTTTACTAAATTAAATAATTAAGTATATAATATGTTTGATAAGAAGACATAAAAACTTCAATCATACTGAGGTGGACAATATCTTAACCAACAATTTATCAAATACATAAGGGAGTTTGGGATTATATCTCAACTCACTCCTTTTTGTAAACCATAGGGAAATAGTGTTACTGAAATGAGTAATCATACCTTTTTAGGAGTGATAAAATTTATGATGAGTCATGTTGATCTTATATTGTCCTTTTGGGGAAATAAATTACATATTACAACATATTCCCTAAATGGTGTTCTAACTAAAGTGAAAATGGTATTGCATATGAGATTTTATAGGATAATATACTAGTTTTGTAACGAACCGAATATTTGAAAAATATTTTTTTCTTTAATTTTTGTATTATTTTATTTTATACTCAAAAGAACTATATCCTTTAATTAGTGAAGTGAGTATAATTATAATAATACCATTGGGTTTTGACTGTTATATGATCTTTGGTCAACATGACCATTGGAAACTAAATTCTTAATGTTATGATTATTGTTTATAAATACAAGTGATCGTGGATAATTAATTCATAAAGAAGAGTCGATGGCCTCATCCAGTATACTTGGGCCGTACGAGGCCCATCTGTCAGAGCTTGGGGAGGAGGTTGTGTTACTAGGCTTTGCTCAGGACCAATCCCAAGTTGACCTTCAACATGTGAGGCTTGAACAGAATCACATAAGGGATAATTTCAAGCTAATTGAAATCACCAGTCAGGCAATTTTGTTAGAGAAACCCCATGATTCTATCACCATATCACACCTTACACTTAGGTCCTAGGCAGGTTTTATAAGGGGCTATGTAACGAGGCCTTGGTAACTTTGTGTAATCCTTTAATATAAATAATTTTTTTATTTATTCATATGGTAAAATATGTGTATTTCAAATGTCCGGATAAATATAGGATGAATTTATAGAAGTTTCATATTATTGATGAAATTTTGAAAAAGGAGTATTTTATAATATTTTTTTAATACTTTAAATAATTAATAATGTAAAATTATTTTCAAAAAATGGTCCTCTACAATTATGATCAGTAAGAAATTTAGAGTCTAATAAGATCAACGTAACTTTTATTGAATAGTAAAAAATGAATAGTAATATTACCCTTATGAATAGTAATGTTAGAAATGGAATATTAAACTCACATAAGAAAGTATAAATATAATTTAGGCATATTGAATGGTGAAGTGATATAATGGCATAAGTAAATAAATGTTTCAAAAATTATTTTTAAAGTAATAGTATTTTTTGGGTAAATATAATTTTTTCTAAAATATTAAATATCCTATTATTATATAATCACTTTCATAAAATGGAGTTCATTTTTCAATTCAGAGAATCGATATTAGTTTATGGTAAATTTATGAGATTTTTATAAATTGTTTTGTATTTTAGTGAATAGTAAAAATACAGTTTTGAGTTTCTGTGTGATTAATGACATCATTAATGATGTAATAATGATGTAATAATTCTGGTCGACTTGTGAATAGTATGATATATTATGATGTGTCCCAAGTGGATAATACCATGGGTAAATACCAGGGGCAAGCCCATGTTTTTGCAAATACCAATGACGAGGTGTCCCTTGGAAATTAATAAAATATTCCCTTTATGTTTCTATAAATACCAACCCATTCCAGCATTAATTTCTTTAAAAATTCATAATAAACGAATTTATGGTATTTTTACCTCCCAAGGAGTCCTACCAAGGTTCCCTCAATCCCACCAAGGTCCCAACCTTCATGCTTTTGAAGTTACTCTTCAAGGTAAGAGAAGCTTTCACCCTCCTCTTTTAAGTCACGACTCCCTTTATGTTATGTATTCTATTTTACATATTCTTATGTTACGGTTTGTTATTTTATATCATTATTACGGTAAAATTCATGTTCAATTGATTATAGACCCTCTTCTCTCTCATCAACTAATTTTCTGATTTTCAATTATTGTTGTTTGACTGTCAAATTTTCGTAAAATAAATTGCATCTTCTCCTTTCTTTCAAGTTTCGTTATCATGTGGTATTTAATTCAAACATTCATATTGTGATATTATTTAAATTTTATTCTGTACCTATAATTTATTATGAGTTATTAATGAGTGTTTGAGCCTTTTATCGTGTCTTTTTAATGTTTTCTAAAACCATTTTATATAGCTGTTATGCTGCAGAAATTTCATCTCAAAATCTCTCTCTTTTTCTCAAGAAATTTTCTTATTTTTTTATATGAATACCCAAACCAATTTATTTTATAGGGGTATTCATAGATACATAAAAATGATTTATTTTATTCTGTAATTGACATAAACAAAACCCTCATTCCCTTTTCCACGGGTTATAAATGAAAAACAATCAAGTTTTTTTGAAGCACTTTTAAAATGTTGCGATTTTGAAATGAAACCCATTTCTTCTATTCTTTTTGGGTTATTTATTAAATTATTGTTTATGATATATTTATATCTCATTAAAATAAATACATATTAAGGGTGTACCCTGATAGTTCTCCAATGCATTGGGTAAAGAATTTAATCTATAAAGATGACAAGTTTCACGATACCATGGCGAATAACCTTGGTAATTTTTTATGACGCCTTGGGGATGAACCTTGTTATTAAAGTGCTTTTTATTATTATATTAATATTCTCCCATTTCTCATGTCATTATGTTTTTCATCAAGTTCTTATTGATATCACAAGTAAACTTATTCCCTTTCTTTCTTTACGGGGCCTTCTGTTCACCCTTTCCTTTGAAGTATGTCTCCGGACTATGAGATAAAGTAATTGTACTTAGGATGAACCATTGATTATGACTTACAAGTTTATTAGAATAATTTTTAATGTTTTAATTGTTCTTTAATTCCAAGACAATAAATTTTAAAGATCCTCTGTTTGTGAAATGTAATGAAAAGTTGGGTAATAAAAGGCGAGATGCCATAATTAGTATCAAAGGATAGTTTAGTCATTTATGTAAATTAGGCTATGAAACTTTTATGAATAACACTATAGAAAATTTTAAATATAGGAAAAATTAATGGTATTTTGGTGAAATATTTTTTAAGTGGTTTCCGAAAAAATAAATCTTGGTCTAGATACGAACAAGTGGATGTGGATCTGGCACAGATGTACCTAGGAGTGAAGACTCTGAGAAGGAGTTTCGGGCTTGACCTGTGGTATCCTGGTACACGACAATGGGCCTTACTGCACTCCTGGTTTGATACTCCTGAGGGATATGATTGGTTAATCACAAGCTTTTTATGAATCATTATGAAGGATTTATAGATAAATTTAATTGTTTAAGAATGAAGTTTTAAGACATGAAATCATTTATAGTTAAAATATTCATAAATGAAATAAGATTCTAACTAATGTTTAATTCTTTTAGAAAATTTTGGGCAATAGGAGGAACCCTGAAAATGGTGACCAAAATGGACCATGCACTAACGGCCCTCCAATGAAAGTAGTAATGGAAACCTTTATGAGAATAATGAACCAACTAACTCAAGTTATGGGAAATAACTTGAACCAAGCTGAGAGACTGATCTCACTGCAAAGGGAACAAAATTCTATTGAGTCTGTTATGCTTCAATGACCACAAACCTTCAGTGGATATACCTACCCATTTATTTTTGAATAGTGGATCAGAACTATCGAGAAGATATTTTCTGTGCTCCACTGTTCATAACAAGAGAAAGTCACCTTCATTGTTTACCACTTAGAGGAAGAAGCTGATCAGTGGTGGGGGATAATAAAAAACATGAGTCCAAGAGTGGATATTGAAGATATGGAGTGGAAGAGTTTAGAGGTATCTTATTCAAAAATTATTTCCATCGTTCGATGAGAGAAATAATGGATAAAGAGTTTCTTGAGATGAAGTAGAAGGAGAATGAATCTGTTGGAAGCTACAAATGAACTTCACCAGACTTTCCCGTTACACCTCATGATTTCTCATGGATCCTAATGGGATGGTTGATAGATTATTTAGGGGACTAAGACTTAATCTGTGGAAGAATCTATCCAACTGAGACTATGAAAGCTATGAGGACATTGTACAGAGTCAAAGGAAGGTCAAACTAGAGTTTGGTGAGACACATTGGTCTCATAAATCCCATGACAGGAAGAGATCAATGGAGCCAAGCCTAGGGAGGATATTTGATTATAGAAGAGGAGGAAAGAAATTGAAACATCCCACATGTAATAAATTTGGGAAGAAGCATTCGGGGAATAACCTTCTCAGGAACGGGAAGTACTACAAGTGTGGAAGATATGTTCATATTGCGCATAATTTTCATAGTGAGGTGAATCCACAACTTCCAAACACTGACTACAAAGGAAACATGGTGTAAGACCTACCATATTTCCAATGCTATAAGTGTGGAAAACTTGGGCACTTTTTCGATCACTATCCAAATAGGAGATTAGTAGAGGGGAACCACCATCAGTTTCAACAAAGGCCCAGGGAGAAAGGTCGTGCTTTTTCTATCATGACAGCTGATGTTTATGCTCTGAATGATGTGGTGGAAGGTACTCTTTTTGTTATCTCAAATCTATCAAGTACTTTTTTTATTCTAGTTCTATGCATTACTTTATTTCCCCCAAGTTTGTAATGAATTTATTATCAACCCATGAATTGCTAAAAGTAGAGTTATCCGTCAAGACACCTAGTGGGATTATCCAAGCATCGTCAGTGTTTAGACACTCTAGTATTTACTTTAGTGAGTACAATCTTATCACAAATCTATTATTCATTCCCATCCTGGAATTTGGCATTATACTAGGGATGGACGGGATCTCAAATTATAATTCTAAGATCAAATGCAGATGCAAATAAATCTCAGTATTGTTGAATGAAAAACCTTCAATTATCTTCCAAGGAGAGATATCTCATCGTGATCTTTCTCTAGAAGAATATCCTACATTCTTCTTTTTGGAGTTGATCAGTGAAGAAGAAGAAGGAAATGAGAGTATAAGGATAGAAAATATCCTCATCATTTAGAAATACATTGACATATATCCTGAGGAGTTACCCAGAACTCCCCCGAAAAGATAGGTACAGTTCTCCATTGAACTCATATCTGGATCTCATGCGATATCCAAGACACTATATATAATGGAAAATGTGGAGCTGGAGGAATTAAAGAAGCAACTCCAAGATCTTTTGGATAAGGGGTTTATCTATCCATGTGTGTCTCCATGGGAATCACATGTTCTATTTATGAAGAAGAAGTATGGATCAATGCGACTATGCATGGATTATAGAGAACTAAGCAGGATCATATTGAATAACAAATACCCTCTTCCAAGAATTCATGACGTATTTGACCAATTTAGTGGGGCTCAATTCTTCTCTAAGATTGATCTTTGATCTGGTTATCATCTATTGATGGTGAAGAAAGAAGATATTCCAAAAACTTCCTTATAATCAAGATATGATCATTATTAATTTGTTGTTATGAATTTTGTATTGACTAATGAACCTGTTATTTTTATGGATTTTATGTATAGATACTTTAAGGACTACATTGATAACTGTATGGTAGTTTTTATTGATGATATTCTAACATATTCCAAAAGTCATGAGGGGAATGAGGATCTTTTTTGGGTTATTTTTCAAACACTGCAGAAGGATATGCTTTTTGGAAAGTTCAGAAAATGTGAATTTTTTATACAACAAATTGATTTCTTAGGGAACATTGTAACCAATTAAGGAATCACAATTGACCCTGCAAAGAAAAAGTTTGTAGAGAAGTGTATTTAGCCTACAAAAATAACTGAGATTTATAGTTTCCTTGGATTTGAGGGATATTATAGGATGTTGGTGAAAAACTTTTCATGAATTTATAATCCATTAACCAAGTTAACTCAAAAAGGGGTCAAGTTCATCTGTACAAAAGATTCTGAGTAATGTTTCCAAGATCTGAAGAAGAGATTGGTTACTGCACTCATGTTAACTCTGCCCTCATGTGGAGAAGGATTCATTATTTTTAATGATTCACCTATGAAAGGTCTTGGGTGTTTCCTCATGAAAAATGAAAAAGTCATTAATTAGGCATCTCGATAGTTGAAGAATCAAGAGGATAGCTATCTTATGCATGATCTGGAGATGGTTTTAGTCGTTTTTACTCTAACGGTATAGAGGTACTATCCTTATAGGGTGAAATGTGATATATACATAGACCATCAAATTTTAATTTATATTTTCACACAATATTAATTGAACATAAGACAGAGGAGATGTTTGAAACTTCTTAAATACTATGATTGTTCAATTCATTATCATCCCAGAAGAGAAAACAAAGTCATTGATGCATTAAGTTGGAAATACCCAGTTGTTCTTTCCATGATGAGGATTCAAAGAGATCCTTTGATCAATGACCTAGTAAATCTGGACATGGGAATTATAAGGGAAGGTACATCATCAAACCTAACCCAAATGATTTATCAACTCTCATTACTAGAGAAGATGAAGAATTATCTTAAAGAAGAACCTTTGTTACAAAAGAAGTATAAGACTGTGAAGGATTTGAAGTTTCATGAGTTCAATATTGATAAAGAAGGTGTACTAAAATTTCATACCTGACTATGTGTTCCATCTATTTAGGAAATAAATAAGGAGCTGATGGATGAATCTTATAGCACTACATTCTCTATATATCTAGGAAGAACAAAAATGTATAGAGACACGATAATTATTTCTGGGATGATATTAAAAGGGAGATTACTGACTACACTTAAAGGTGCTAGGTGTTTCATCAAGTGAAGGAAGAGGAACAACTTACTAAAGGGGTATTGCAACCACTAACCATACCAGCATGGAAGAATGACAATATCCCAATGGACTTTGTCACTGGTCTCCCAAGTACTTCCAAAATTAAACAATGAGATATGTATAACGACCCATACTTTACATACATTGTTAATACTTCGAAATTGAAGCACACTTATTACAACATATGACAAAACCACAAAGGACCGTATAGGTATAGTGTCTTTAGAAACTGGGAAACATAAACAACTGGTTCATAAATCTTCTACAGTGTCTCCCATTTATTTCATCATATCTAGGGTCCCTTTTAGCATATTCTACTTAATATCCATCTTCCTGACCTGGGGAAAAGAAAACATAAAAGGGTGAGCTCAAATGCTCAGCAAGGGCAAATAAAGGAAATAAAAATCATATCATCTCTTTATGAAGATCAAAACCTGCAAAAGAGATCATAATATCTTAACATGGAATAAATCATAGAAGTGAAAATGAGATCCCCATAATCATAAAACTTGAAACTTTGTGGCATGCACACATAATCATGGAAAATCATTTTTTGTTAGTCATGACTCATTGCCAAGACTATCTTAGTGGACAAAGTCCCTTTCTGAACCGAGTTCACTCCTCGTTTCAGTCCTGTATCACTGAACCGAAATAACCTTCCGTTCCAGCCATGTCTATCTCATGAGATATAAAATCTTTACCCAATGCATTGGAGGGAGATATAGGTCCCACCCATCTTATAATGAATCCTTTCTTATGTGTGCCACATAATCATAAAACATACATCATCGCATAACACATGTAACAAAAATGGGATTCTTGAAACATCATGACATCATAAAACAATTCATATAAGATAAAGGAATTCATAAAAATATTTCCATCACAACATAATCAAATCCATGTAATAATAGGGATAGAAACAGAACCCTTTATTATCTTAGATGGAAAATAATTTTGATAAAACACTTGAACTTCATTCTTGAGGAAAATATCCTTTCTTTTTCAAAAACATTTTACATTTCTTAACATGTCATACAACTTTAAACTAAAAGAAGTTGATTAAAAATAAACTTGAAAACTTTTAAAGGAAGCTTCTTGGAAATAATGTTTTAAAAATCCATTCTTGTCGTATAAGTTAAAAAAACATTCTTCGTACTTTTGTCGGAAAAGTCAAAAAGTACCTCGTACGGAAAAACGACAAAAGATTCCTTTCATATTCTTTACTAAAAACTCACCTAAGGGTAAAATTTAAACTATTGTAAGTGGATGGAAACAATATTACATATTGAGGGAACATGGATGTGGATGATAAAATACACCCCAGTAAATACTTACGAATAAACAATCTCGGATAAAAATGAGATTGTGATATTTCCCTTACCTTAGGTCCGATTTGCTTTGTTCGTGTCTGAAGCTCCTGTATAATGGTTTAAATAATGTTATTGACTTATTCCAGAATCATACATATTGATATGATATCATATATGGTCATATTATTAGCTTCTTGTTAATAATATTTCATTGTTACTTGTTACTCGGGTCTTTATAACTTTTTGTTCTTATGCGTGTTTTGCCGAATAAATTCTTATTCTTATCTTTAGGTTATAGATAATTCATTTCCAGAATGGTATTAGTGTAGTATATACCATATTCATTCATTCAATTCATTTATATAATCATTATGAAATGAAGATCATGTAGAACGAGTCGCATCACATCGTGGAGACGGTATTCCGTACGTACGCACGAGTGATGATATCGTTCCTATGATCGTGGAATTGTATTGGAGTATATATATATTATTTCAGTATCAATATTACTTCATAATAATCATATATAGTTACTCATTACACCATTATACCCATCCTTGTAAGGTGATGGTGGAAAATAGATTACACCACGGCGTGGAGACGGTATTTCGTACGTACGCACGCGCGGTGATTTCATTTTTCCGTAGGATGGATAGAAGGTGAATTAGGGTTGTTTCATATTTATAATAACATATCAGTATGTAAGTAATACTGATGTTATTACTTTATCATGAAACAACTAAAGAAGAAGAAGTTGAAGAAGAAATAAATTGAAAAGATCGGTAATGGATATTACCTCTTCTTTGGAACGCCTCTTTGAATCCTCCACTTAAGGAACTAATATTGGTCTTTGGAGAAGACCAGGACCTCTAGAATTATTCTAGGGAAGTGGAGAGGAGAAAATGGCAGGGGTTGGCCGAGCTTGAGTGCTCAAATTGGTGTGAGGAGGAGGGGGAGGAGGTTCCCTTTTATAAGGGAGGAGAGGGGCACCTTAGGAATATCTCAAAATATTATTTTATATTAAAGTCAAAATCGGTTTATAATGGTTCCAAAGGGTCTTATTTAGAAGATAAAGTGGGGATGGGTCGAAATACTATCAACCAATAGGATTTAAACAAGTTTAGGGTATTATTTTAACCTTATCAATTAGATTTAACTCTAAGTTAATTAATTTAACTTTTACCGTGTCTTTTTGTTTTCTTTCACTATATGGTTAATACACTTACTATAACATGCCAAACGAACCCCAAATTGTTTATTATTAATATATATATCCTTATCTAAGTAATTTGGCCGAACCTTAGATTTTTAGGAATAAAATAACAATTAATAATATAATATTTGATTTAAAAACTATTTTGTGTCAATTTTGACACTATTTGATATATGATTTTTGTGAAAGTCATAACAGAATTATATGTTCAAACCAAGTTGATTAAATCAACATTAATATATCATAGTAACCTAGAAAATTAGTGGAATTCATAAAAAGTCTTAAATTACATTTATTTTGGTATTTATATTATCAATTTTGTCAATATTTCATTAATAAGATAATTACTGCATCATCTTTGTGTCATAAATAAATTAAATTATTTGATGTCTAAAAATTACAAATAAAATACCATCATGTAGGAAATCGTTTTAGATTTCTAATGAATATTTACAATCTAATTTATCTTATGTATAACCCCATATTAAAAATGATTTACTTATTAAACTTTGATTTAAACTATTTTAACCCTTCTTTAAATAAATTAATAATAAATGTCCTAATCTAATCCAAGTGGGCCTAAATGGTCTTATTTTATTCCTAAGTTTGTTTTTGGTGGAATTACACTTGTCCAATAGAATTAGGACATGTGTTAGGGTAATATTAATATCATATTTACCCTTAGTTACCCTATTTACTATTAACCGCGGTAAAAAAAGTAAAAAGTTACTATTCACCAAAAAAAATTATTTTTATCTCATTGAACCACATTTTACTTACTGATATCAACCGTGTCTGTCGGATTTTCGAAATTCCATTCACAGAAGCGGTAAAATTAAGTTTTATGCAAAATTCAGTTTTTAACCTACCACTTAGTGGTTTCACTATTCATCAAAAATTGAAAGTTTTCAGAAAAATACCAAAATTTCACCCTAGGCTAATTTCGATATTCTGAGTCCAAAAATGAAGTCCATTTTGAAAAATAAAATTTATAAAATTTCAAAAAGTGGTTATTACTATTCATAACGGCTAGTTTTAATAGCATATTGTTGTTTAGTGAAACTCGGTATTGCGTACGACGCAAGCTATCGAGGAAGGTCGCGATTGCGTGTAAAGCAAGCCAAGCAAGTGTTGTGTAGAAAAAGATTCCTTTGATGATTTATATAACATAAAAGTCTCGGGTGTTACATTCTACCCCCCTTAAAAATAATTTCGCCCTCGAAATTCGTCACTTTGCAACAAACAGATGAGGATACTTCTCCCTCATCATATCCTCAAGCACCCATGTAGCTTCTTCAAGTTGGTGGTTTCTCCATAAAACTTTCACCAAGCGAGTGGTCTTGTTTCGTAGGACTTTTTCGCTACGATCCAGAATCTCTATCGGCTGTTCTTCATAAGAAAGATCTTGCTCCAGTTGTACAACTTCTGAGCTGAGTACATGTGAAGGATCTGGTATGTACTTTCTCAGGAGAGATACATGGAACACATCGTGAACTTGAGAGAGATTCGGTGGAAGCGCCAATCGGTAAGCTACCTTCCCAACACGATCCAGTATTTCGAAAGGACCGATATATCTAGGGCTCAACTTCTCCTTCTTTCCAAATCTCATAACCCTCTTCCAGGGAGATATTCGTAAGAACACTTTATCACCCACTTCAAACTCTAGGTCTTTTCTTCGGTTGTCGGCATAACTTTTCTGTCGACTCTGAGCTGCTCTTATGTGTTGTTGAATAGATCTGACCTTTTCTGCCATTTCATCAACGAGATCAGGTCCTAATAGCTTTCTTTCCCCAACTTCATCCCAGCAAGTTGGAGTCCTGCATTTCTTTCCATAGAGAGCTTCATAAGGAGCCATCTGAATACTGGAGTGAAAGCTATTATTATAAGAAAATTCCACCAAAGGTAGGTGTTGATCCCAACCTCCTTTGAAATCCATAGAGCAAGCTCTCAACATATCTTCTAGGGTTTGAATTGTTCTCTCAGACTGACCATCTGTCTGGGGATGATAAGCAGTGCTGAAACTCAACTCTGTATCCAGAGTATGCTGAAGACTTCGCCAGAACTTCGAGGTAAATCTCGGATCTCGATTATATATAATAGAAAGTGGTACTCCATGCAATCTTACCACTTCCTTTACATATATCCTGGGAAGCTGATCTAGAGAGAAATCCTCTCTAATAGCAATGAAGTGTGCAGACTTTGTAAGACGATCAACTATGACCCAGATAGCATTATTGCCTTTGGATGTTTTAGGAAGTCCTGTGACAAAGTCCATAGTGATGTTTTCCCATTTCCATTCGGGTATGGGTAATGGTTGTAACATCCCCTTAGACTTCTGTCTCTCAGCTTTAACTTGTTGACAAACCAAGCATCGAGAGACATATTCAACAACATCTCTTTTCATGCCATCCCACCAGAAGTACTCTTTCAGGTCCCTATACATCTTCGTGCTTCTAGGATGAATAGAGAATGATGAACTATGAGCCTCATCCAGCAGCTCATTCTTTAATTCGGGGATGGTAGGAATGCAAACCTGATTCCTGAACTTTATTATCCCATCACAATCAAGGTTGAATTCAGGAACATTTCTCACCTTCTTTTGTAACTCGACATCTTCTTTCTGTGCCTCTTTAATCTTCACATGTATAGATGGTTGAACATTCATTTGAGAAAGATAATATTTTTCCCTTTCCATTATAATTCCAAGATCCATCCTTTGTAAATCCATAAATATTGGATCTTTTGTGATCCTCATCATGGATAAACTAGCATGGTCTTGTCGACTTAATGCATCTGCCACCTTGTTTTCATTCCCAGGGTGGTAATGGATTGAGCAGTCATAATCCTTAATCAGATCCAACCATCTTCTTTGACACATATTCAACTCCTTTTGTGTGAAAATATACTTTAAACTTTTATGATCAGTATAAATATCACACCTTTCACCATAAAGGTAATGCCTCCAAATCTTTAATGCAAAGATTACCGCAGCCAACTCCAAATCATGTGTTGGGTAATTTTGCTCATGGATTTTCACCTGTCGTGAGGCATAAGCTATCACCATATCATTTTGCATAAGAACACACCCCAATCCCTTCTTGGATGCATCACTGTAGATCACAAACCTTTCTCCACTACAAGGAAGTGTGAGCATAGGTGCACTGGATAACCTTCTTTTCAACTCCTTGAAATTCTCTTCACATTCCTCTGTCCAGACAAACTTAACTCCCTTCCGAGTCAACTTGGTGATTGGATTAGATAATCGTGAAAAATCTTTTACAAAACGTCGATAATATCCAGCCAAACCAAGAAAACTTCGGATCTCAGTTACTGTTGTTGGTCTTGACCATCTTTCGATAACCTCTGTTTTTGCTGGATCCACAGATATCCCCTCTTTTGAGATTATATGACCCAAAAATGCAACTTTTTGAAACCAAAATTCACACTTGGTAAATTTGGCATAAAGCTTCTCCTTTCTCAGGGTCTTCAATATAATTCTCAAGTGATCTTCATGCTCTTCCTTGCTCTTTGAATAGACAAGAATATCGTCTATAAAGACTACCACAAATTGATCAAGATAGTCTCTAAAGACTCTATTCATTAGATCCATGAAGATAGAAGGGGCATTAGTAAGACCAAATGGCATCACTATAAATTCATAGTGTCCATACCTTGTACGGAAAGCCGTCTTTGGTATATCC
Organism: Viscum album; assembly: GCA_963277665.1. Lineage (NCBI taxonomy): Eukaryota > Viridiplantae > Streptophyta > Magnoliopsida > Santalales > Viscaceae > Viscum > Viscum album. The sequence goes on from OY728147.1 coordinate 1,829,577,532, forward strand.
TCCCTTTTGACCCTTAATTGATGATACCCTGAACGAAGATCAATATTGGAAAAGTATTGAGCGCAGCGTAGTTGGTCAAATAAGTCATCAATGCGTGGGAGAGGATATTTGTTCTTGATAGTGATCTTGTTAAGTTCTCGATAATCAATGCAGAGTCTCATTGATCCATCTTTCTTCTTAACAAATAGAATAGGTGCTCCCCAAGGTGACGCACTAGGGCGTATGAATCCCTTATCAGGATTCTCTTGGAGTTGCTTCTTCAATTCCTGCAACTCAATTGGGGCCATTCTATAAGGTGTCTTTGAAATAGGCAAAGCACCCGGTACGAGTTCTATTGAAAACTCAACTTCACGATTTGGTGGAAGACCCGGAAATTCCTCCGGAAAGACATCATCAAACTCCCGTACAATGTGCATATTCTTAATCGTGAGTTTCTCACCAACCATTTGAGATAAATAACCTTCATTTAGTGGAATCAATACCCATAAGATGGAAGAAATTTCCACTGGAAGGTTATGTTCATCCTTGCATTGATAGACGATCGTAGATTGATCTGGAATATGAAATGTGACTTCCCTTCTTTGGAAATCGATATGAGCTCCATGTAGAGAAAGCCAATCCATGCCAAGAATCACATCAAATTCCACTAAAGGAAGGATCACAAGATTTGCAGGAAGCACTTTCCCACAAACTTCGATCGGAGAAGAATTATAAACTTTTGATGCGATTGATGTGCCATTAGGTGTTGTCACAGCTAACTCAACATATAATTGTTGAGGTAATACGGTGATACCCTTAGAAAAGTCTTCAGAAATAAAAGAGTGGGTGGATCTAGAATCAAATAAAACATTTGCTACTTTAGAGTGGATGGTAAGTGTACCTTTCACCACATCGTTATCGTACTCCACATCGCTGATAGAAATTGCATGTGACTTTCCTTTGTCTTTAGCCTTAAGAGTTTGTTGACGTCGACCATCATCATCAACCCTTGGATTTGGGCATTGATTGGCATAATGCCCCATCTCCTTACACTTGAAACATTGAAGTGTAGTAGGTTCATTCTGTGTATCCCTTCCTTTTTTTGCATCATTAGACATCTTCTTCCCATTATCGCGGAATTCAAATGCCCGATGACCTTCCTTTCCACATTTAAAACATTTACTTGTCCCTTTAAGACAACTCCCTCCATGTTTCTTTCCACACTTTGAGCATAAGGGAAAGTTCATCTTCTTTTCAGTGTGCTCTTTAGATTTTTCTTTGAATTCCATCTTCCTCTTCTTATCAAACCCATGTGACTGATGGGTTACTCCAATCTCCATCTCGACTTTGAGAGCACATCGAACGATTTCCTCGTAGCTATTGAAGTCCCTTATGGCTAACGCCCTTCGAAGACTTGGTTTTAAGCCACTAAAGAATCGATCGATCTTACTCTCAGGTTGGATAATAATACCAGAAGCGTACCTTGCAAGTCTTGTAAAATTTGCTTCATAGGTACCAACAGATTCATCATCCCTTTGCTTAAGTTCAAGAAACTCTTTCTCCATCTTTGTTCGGAGAATACGACGGAAGTACTTATTGAAAAATAAGTTCTTGAACTCGTCACATTCCATAGACTCAATTTCATCCCTTTGCCTCGTATTCTTAACAAGATTCCACCATTGATCAGCATCTCCTTCCAAACGATACACTGCTAGGATGACTTTATCATGTTCAGAACATTGAAGAACTGAAAATATCTTTTCAGTAGTACTAATCCATTGTTCAGCAACTAATGGATCAGTAGACCCGCTGAAAGAAGGTGGACGCTGCCTCATGAAGGATTCAATAGAATGTTGCTCCCTCCTTTGCTCGTTTGGAAATCCTGCATGATTCATAGCTTGAGAAAGTTGTGTGAGCATGGCTACAAGATTTTGCATTCCAGCTCCCATATCGTTTGGTTGCTCAGGGGGACAATCATTGCATTGCCCATCGCATTCCGCATTAACACGGTTCCTTCGGGTTCCAGCCATTGACTAAAACCAAGAAGAATAGTGTGAGCAACACTAATTATAATAGGAAACCACATAATTCAAGAATAAAATTTTCATGCTTAAGGTCTTATCCTAGGTTATTCAAGGCCATTTCTAAAACACTAAGATTGTGTACTATGCTTAGACTTATCCTTAGGGTTCTTACTAAGGCTTTCACATCCTAGTTTCCAAAGGTTGACTATACCTTTCCTCTGATACCAAATATAACGACCCATACTTTACATACATTGTTAATACTTCGAAATTGAAGCACACTTATTACAACATATGACAAAACCACAAAGGACCGTATAGGTATAGTGTCTTTAGAAACTGGGAAACATAAACAACTGGTTCATAAATCTTCTACAGTGTCTCCCATTTATTTCATCATATCTAGGGTCCCTTTTAGCATATTCTACTTAATATCCATCTTCCTGACCTGGGGAAAAGAAAACATAAAAGGGTGAGCTCAAATGCTCAGCAAGGGCAAATAAAGGAAATAAAAATCATATCATATCTTTATGAAGATCAAAACCTGCAAAAGAGATCATAATATCTTAACATGGAATAAATCATAGAAGTGAAAATGAGATCCCCATAATCATAAAACTTGAAACTTTGTGGCATGCACACATAATCATGGAAAATCATTTTTTGTTAGTCATGACTCATTGCCAAGACTATCTTAGTGGACAAAGTCCCTTTCTGAACCGAGTTCACTCCTCGTTTCAGTCCTGTATCACTGAACCGAAATAACCTTCCGTTCCAGCCATGTCTATCTCATGAGATATAAAATCTTTACCCAATGCATTGGAGGGAGATATAGGTCCCACCCATCTTATAATGAATCCTTTCTTATGTGTGCCACATAATCATAAAACATACATCATCGCATAACACATGTAACAAAAATGGGATTCTTGAAACATCATGACATCATAAAACAATTCATATAAGATAAAGGAATTCATAAAAATATTTCCATCACAACATAATCAAATCCATGTAATAATAGGGATAGAAACAGAACCCTTTATTATCTTAGATGGAAAATAATTTTGATAAAACACTTGAACTTCATTCTTGAGGAAAATATCCTTTCTTTTTCAAAAACATTTTACATTTCTTAACATGTCATACAACTTTAAACTAAGAGAAGTTGATTAAAAATAAACTTGAAAACTTTTAAAGGAAGCTTCTTGGAAATAATGTTTTAAAAATCCATTCTTATCGTATAAGTTAAAAAAAACATTCTTCGTAGTTTTGTCGGAAAAGTCAAAAAGTACCTCGTACGGAAAAACGACAAAAGATTCCTTTCATATTCTTTACTAAAAACTCACCTAAGGGTAAAATTTAAACTATTGTAAGTGGATGGAAACAATATTACATATTGAGGGAACATGGATGTGGATGATAAAATACACCCCAGTAAATACTTACGAATAAACAATCTCGGATAAAAATGAGATTGTGATATTTCCCTTACCTTAGGTCCGATTTGCTTTGTTCGTGTCCGAAGCTCCTGTATAATGGTTTAAATAATGTTATTGACTTATTCCAGAATCATACATATTGATATGATATCATATATGGTCATATTATTAGCTTCTTGTTAGTAATATTTCATTGTTACTTGTTACTCGGGTCTTTATAACTTTTTGTTCTTATGCGTGTTTTGTCGAATAAATTCTTATTCTTATCTTTAGGTTATAGATAATTCATTTCCAGAATGGTATTAGTGTATTATATACCATATTCATTCATTCAATTCATTTATATAATCATTATGAAATGAAGATCATGTAGAACGAGTCGCATCACATCGTGGAGACGGTATTCCGTACGTACGCACGAGTGATGATATCGTTCCTATGATCGTGGAATTGTATTGGAGTATATATATATTATTTCAGTATCAATATTACTTCATAATAATCATATATAGTTACTCATTACACCATTATACCCATCCTTGTAAGGTGATGGTGGAAAATAGATTACACCACGGCGTGGAGACGGTATTCCGTACGTACGCACGCGCGGTGATTTCATTTTTCCGTAGGATGGATAGAAGGTGAATTAGGGTTGTTTCATATTTATAATAACATATCAGTATGTAAGTAATACTGATGTTATTACTTTATCATGAAACAACTAAAGAAGAAGAAGTTGAAGAAGAAAGAAATTGAAAAGATCGGTAATGGATATTACCTCTTCTTTGGAACGCCTCTTTGAATCCTCCACTTAAGGAACTAAGATTGGTCGTTGGAGAAGACCAGGACCTCTAGAATTATTCTAGGGAAGTGGAGAGGAGAAAATGGCAGGGTTTGGCCGAGCTTGAGTGCTCAAATTGGTGTGAGGAGGAGGGGGAGGAGGTTCCCTTTTATAAGGGAGGAGAGGGGCACCTTAGGAATATCTCAAAATATTATTTTATATTAAAGTCAAAATCGGTTTATAATGGTTCCAAAGGGTCTTATTTCGAAGATAAAGTGGGGATGGGTCGAAATCCTATCAACCAATAGGATTTAAACAAGTTTAGGGTATTATTTTAACCTTATCAATTAGATTTAACTCTAAGTTAATTAATTTAACTTTTACCGTGTCTTTTTGTTTTCTTTCACTATATGGTTAATACACTTACTATAACATGCCAAACGAACCCCAAATTGTTTATTATTAATATATATATCCGTATCTAAGTCATGTTGCCGAACCTTAGATTTTTAGGAATAAAATAACAATTAATAATATAATATTTGATTTAAAAACTATTTTGTGTCAATTTTAACACTATTTGATATATGATTTTTGTGAAAGTCATAACAGAATTATATGTTCAAAACAAGTTGATTAAATCAACATTAATATATCATAGTAACCTAGAAAATTAGTGGAATTCATAAAAAGTCTTAAATTACATTTATTTTGGTATTTATATTATCAATTTCGTCAATATTTCATTAATAAGATAATTACTGCATCATCTTTGTGTCATAAATAAATTAAATTATTTGATGTCTAAAAATTACAAATAAAATACCATCATGTAGGAAATCTTTTTAGCTTTCTAATTAATATTTACAATCTAATTTATCTTATGTATAACCTCATATTAAAAATGATTTACTTATTAAACTTTGATTTTAACTATTTTAACCCTTCTTTAAATAAATTAATAATAAATGTCCTAATCTAATCCAAGTGGGCCTAAATGGTCTTATTTTATTCCTAAGTTTTTTTTTGGTCGAATTACACTTGTCATATAGAATTAGGACATGTGTTAGGGTAATATTAATATCATATTTACCCTTAGTTACCCTATTTACTATTAACCGCGGTAAAAAAAGTAAAAAGTTACTATTCACCAAAAAATTATTTTTATCTCATTGAACCACATTTTACTTACTGATATCAACCGTGTCTGTCAGATTTTCGAAATTCCATTCACAGAAGCGGTAAAATTAAGTTTTATGCAAAATTCAGTTTTTAACCTACCACTTAGTGGTTTCACTATTCATCAAAAATTGAAAGTTTTCAGAAAAATACCAAAATTTCACCCTAGGATAATTTCGATATTCTGAGTCCAAAAATGAAGTCCATTTTGAAAAATAAAATTTATAAAATTTCAAAAAGTGGTTATTACTATTCATAACGGCTAGTTTTAATAGCATATTTTTGTTTAGTGAAACTTGGTATTGCGTACGACGCAAGCTATCGAGGAAGGTCGCGATTGCGTGTAAAGCAAGCCAAGCAAGTGTTGTGTAGAAAAAGATTCCTTTGATGATTTATATAACATAAAAGTCTCGGGTGTTACAATATGTGTTATTATGGACCATCTCACCAAGACTCCCCATTTTATCTATATTAGGGAAGATTTTTCTCTTTATAAACTTGCCAGTATTTACATAAAGGAAGTGGTAAGGCTACATGGAGTTCCGCTTTCTACTGTATCTGGTCATGATCTAAGGTTTACATCAAAATTCTGGAGTACTATTCAACATGATCTGAGTATGGAATTGAATTTCAGTACATCTTATAACATCCAAACTGATGGATAGTTTGAAAGGACTTTTCAAACACTCGAGGACATGTTGAGAGCATGATCAATGGAATTTAAATGTGGGTGGGATCAACATGTCCCATTAGTGGATTTATCTTACAATAACGACTTCCACTTGTGAATTCAAATGGCACCCAATAAAGCTCAATATGGGAAGCGATGTAGAACTCCTACTTGTTGGGATGAAGCTGGTGAGAGAAATCTTATTGGACCAGATCTTGTGCAAGAGATGACAGAAAAGGTCCATGCCATCTTGCAACACATTAAGGCTACTCAGAGTCATCAAAAGAGCTATGCCGACAATCGTCAAAGGGACTTGGAGTTTGATGTTGGGGACAAAGTCTTTCTTCAAATTTCACCTTGGAAGAGAGACGTGAGGTTTGGGAAGAAAGGGAAATTCGGCCCTAGGTAAATTAGCCCCTATGAAATCCTTTATTGTGTAAGAGTTTTGGCTTATTGTCTTCCACTTCCTCCAAATCTAGCACAAGTTATGGATGTCTTCTATGTATCCCTCTTAACGAAGTAGAAACCTAACCCTTCACATGTACTAAATCCAGAGGTGGTACAACTGAAACATGACCTCTCTTATGATGAGAAGCTAGTGGAGATCTTGGATCATATAGACAAGGTTCTATGCAACAAGACTACCCACCTTGTTAAGGTGTTGTGGAGGAACCACAAATTTTAAGAAGCTATGAGGGAACGAGAGGATTATATGAGGAATAAGTACCCAAAACTTTTCTATTTTGAGGGTAGAAGTTGAAATTTTGGGGATGAAATTTCTTAAGGGTGAAAAAATGTAACAACCCAAACTTTTGAATAATATTTGTTTCTTGAATTTTTATATTATTTTATTTTATACCAAACAAAACTATATCATTTAATTATTGAAGTAAGTTTATTTAAAATAATACCACTAGGTTTTGACTATTATAGTCTGTTGGTCAATATGACCGTTGGAAACTAAATTCTTAAAGTTATGATTATTTCTTATAAATACAAGTGATCATGGTTAATTAATATAGAAAGAAGAGTTGATGGCCTCATCAAGTAGACTCGGGCCAAAAGAAGTCCATCTACCAAAGCATGGGAAGAAGGATTCATCACATAGATTTGCTCTGGACCAAGCCCAAAATAATATTCAACATGTGAGGCATGAATAGAATCTCCTAAGGGAGATTTTCAAGGTTATATAAATCCCCACTTGGGAAATTTTGTTTGAACCACCCCAAGATTCAATCATCATAGCACAAATTACACTTAGGTTCCATTCATGTGTTATGAGGGTCTATGTAATAAGGCCTTAGTTACTTTGTGTAATACTTTTGTATAAATAAAATTGTTATTTATTATTGTGGTAAAAATTTTCTACTTCAAATATCTAGATAAATATAGGATGAATTTATAGAAGTTATATATTATTGATGAAATTTTGGAAAAAATGGTATTTTAAAATATGTTTGTATACTTTAAATAATTAATCTTGAAAAACGATTTTTAAAAAATGGCCTTCTATAGTTGTGATAAGTAAAAAATTTAGTGTCTAATAAGATCAACTTAACTTTTAATGAATAGTAAAGTATGAATAATAATATTACCCTTATGAATAGTAACGTGGCCAATGGAATAGTAACCTCACTTAAGAAAGTATAAATATAATTTAGGCATCTTTAATGCTGAAGTGATATAATATCATAAGTAAATAACACTTTTAGAAAATATTAGTTAAGTATTAGTATTTTTTAGGTAAATAGTGTTTTTACAAAAAACATAAATATCTCATAATTAGAATATTACTTTCATAAAATGGAGTTCATTTTTGAATTCAATGTATCAATATTAGTTTAGTGTGAATTTATGAGATTTTTATAAAATTTGTTTGTTTTTCGGTGAATAGTAAAAATACAGTTTTGAGTTTCAGTGTGATTAATGACATCATTGATGATGTAATAAGGATGTAATAATTTTGGTAGATTTTTGACTAGTAATACATGTTATGAGGTGTCCCAAGTGGCCAATACCATGGGAAAATACCATGGGAAATCCCATGGTTTTACAAATACCACCCATGAGGTATCCCTTGGAAATTAATAAAATATTCCCTCACCTTTTTATAAATACCAATCCATTCCTTCATTACTTTCAATAAAAATTCATCATCAACAAAGATCTGGTCATTTTACCTCCCAAGGATTCCTCCCAAGGTAACCTCAATCCCCCCAAGGTCCCAACTTTCAAGATTTCAAAGTTTCTCTTCAAGGTACGGGAACCTTTAAAATCTAGGTGGAAGCGATTTTTTAGGGTACTGTAGTAGTACTGTAGCAGGCACTGTAGAAGTCATTGTAGCAGTCACTGTTCGGTACTGTAGTAGCTGGAACTATTCATCTATCTCGGCCTTTGGGCCATCGGTTTTTTCCTCGAGTCCTACAAGGCTTTCGGGCCAACCAAGGCCATTGGGCCAGTTGTATTTCAAGGCCTTCGGGCTAACTTAAGGCCTTAGGGACACCCCAAGGCCTTCAGGCCACATGAATGAAGAAGTACCAGTCAGACTACAAGGGACAAGGATTAAGATGAGGATTCAGGGCAGGCACGTTCACTAAAGTAGAGCTAACCATAATTGGAAGAATGAGAGTGTATTGAATTTCCATCGGTACCAGGCCTATACAGATTTTCACAGGATAGCTAACTGACCAGTCCTGTGAAGGTGGAGTGCTAATTTCATGATATATGCTCGAGAGGAGCAGTGCCAAGTTTTATTGTCTAAATGATTCCCTCTAAGACCTACGGGTCATGTAATTGTCTCTAAGCCTTTGGGCCTTGTAAGGGTTCCACCTCACCCCTTGAAAATTGTATAATCAAAAATAAAAAAATGAAGGCCTTCAGGCCATTCTGACAAGGTAAAGGAACCTTTCGCCCTCCCCTTTTAAGTCATGAATTCCTTTATATTATGTCTTCTATTTTCCATCTTCTTATGTTGGGGTATGTTCTTGAATATCTTTATCACATTCCATTTTAGGTCTAATTGATGAGATACCCTTTCCAATCTCATCAACTGAATTTCTGAATTTTTAATTGACATCGTTAGGCTACCAAATTTTCGTAAAAGAAATCACATCTTTTCTTTCCATTCAAGTTTTCTTTTCATGTGGTATTTCATTCAAAAATCCATACCATGATCTTATTTATATTTTATTTTGTACCTATATTGTATTATGAGTTATTTATGAGTGGGTGACCCTTTTACCCTCTCTTTTTAATGTTTTCTAAAACTATGTTATATAGCTTTTATGCTACAGAAATTTCATCTCAAAATATCTCTCCCTTTTTCTCAAGAAATTATCTTATCTTATTTATATGAATACCCAAACCCATTTAGTTTCTTTGGGTATTCATAAAGACATAAAAATGATATATTTTATTCTATAATTGACATTCATGAAACCCTCATTCCTTTTACATGGGTTATAAATTGCATAAAGATCAGGTTTTTTAAGCGCTTTTAAAATGTGACGGTTTTGAAATGAAACCCATTTCTTCTATTATTTTAGGTTTATTTATGAAATGTTTTCTTATGATCTATGTGGATAACATGAAAATAAATACATATTGAGGGTGTTCCATGATATCTCTCTAATGTATTGGTTAAATAATTTAATCTCTTGAGATGACAAGTTTCATGATACCTTGGTGAATAACCTTGGTAATGTTTATGACACCTTAGAGACGAACATTGGTGATATGTTCATGAATGTATAAACTAAATATTTTAGTCACATATTCAATTTTTTTATTCATGTTCTTTTTTTATGATATTCCTCTTCTTCCATTGCTCATGTCTTTATGTTTTTCGTCAAGTTCTTATTGATATCACAAGTAAATTGATTCCCTTACTTTCCTTACTGGGCCATATGCTCACCCTTTCCTTTGATGTATGTATCCAGGTTATGAGATGCAGTAAATTTACTTAGGAAGAACCTTTCATTAACATTTACAAGTGGATTAGAAGAATTTTTAATGTTTTCATTGTTCCTTATTTCCAAGACACTAGACTTTAACGATCCTCTATTTATAAAATGTAATGAAAAGTTATGTAATAAAAGTATGGATTACATATGCATGGTCACATATAAGTGTTTGGGGATGAAAATAATTATTTATGTAAATATTTATAAAAATAATTGTACGTCAGGGCACTAAGTGTATCTTTATAGGATATCCTGAGGAAACTAAACGATATTATCTTTACAAACCCTCAAATAAAATGATTAAGGATCATAGGAATCCCATATTTATTGAGAGGGATAACATATTCAACATATATATTGGGATAAAGATAGACTTTTATGAAGTTAGTGCACAATATAAAAAGGATTTGGCATATAAATAAATTCCACCAAGCACCATGAAAGTGGTTTTTCAAGAGGCAAAAGTACTATGTAGGTGGGATAAATAGGTAAGATAACTTGAGAGATATGGTTTTCTAGTCACTAAAAATGGTGACCAATTATTTGGTGATAATGATGAACATATATCCTAAAAGTAATTAGTAATTATCAAAGAAGCTATCAGACGGAATGATTCCATGAATTATTAGATGGATTCCATATACTAGAACCCACTACTTTGTTCTTTCGATTCCATGTAAACATGAATAGATGGTGCCCAAGAACCAACTACTATGTGATTTATATTACTTATATACTCAAATGATTGAATATTAAAAACTATATTATCACATTTTTTGTGTTATTCAACATAACATTAATGTGATAAATTCATTACAATATTTGTGGCAATGAAAGGTCATATAAGTTCTTCACTAGGATGTAAACCACGAAGTGTTATAACAATATTCACAAATATTTATCCTATGGAAAAATGACTTATATCTAGTGAGCCACATATGATGTAAAATATCATTCATAGATAGATCATAATACATTGATACTTCTTTCCATGAAGTTCACACATAGTGGTCTTTAATATAGGAGTTTATGATAACAAACCCACCCTTGGGGATCCACATGTTATATGTGTCATTGGATGTTATTATTTGTGAACATGTGTATTGGTCCTTATACTTGAGGTTATTATATATCATCAATCATGTGTTTCTATGTATCAATAAATATTTTGATGACATATTCTCACAATGGAATAGCATATGTTGGTTGTTCCATAAGTGACACTTCCTTAATGAATAAGACAAGAAAAAAAATCCTTCCACGTTATTAAAAGTAGATATCTCAATCCCATTGATTAAAATGAAAATATCTAATTATGACCATGGAAATAGTGTTTTATTAATGAGTTATTTTTAGGAATTTCAATGAAATATATATAAATAATATTGATTAAAGACAATGAAACTTGCTTGATGAAATATCGAGACAAAGGGATTATATTACACCGTGATAATTTGTTGGAGGTTAATTTCATTGTGATATTAGCATCTTTTTCTATGGGTGAATTGAAGTGTTTTTAAATGTTAAAATTTGACTTTTGGAAAGTTAGCATAATTCTACTGAGAAATATTCCTAGATGGTCGCAAACTACGTTTATATGAAACCTTAGTTAAATTCAATTTGAATTTAGTATTAGAATCACTATAAAAAACTGGGTATCTAGTGGATGTTATTTAGAGGGGATTTTGGGATACCCTCTCTAAATTAAATTTCAATATAAATTATAGTAGATTAAATCAAAATTTCTTTTTTAATAAAAATTTGTTGTCGTTATTCCATAATCTCCACTAAAATATAATGGATTTATTTTTATAAAAAAATACATAAAAAATAGACGGGGTTAAAACCCCCACTTAACTATTTTTCTTAAATTTATTTTAGCAACAACTTTGACAAAACTACTAATAAACACATATATTATAGGAGTTTTTAACCCCCTCTATATTTTTTTTATTTTTTCCCTTATATTTTAGAAGTGGATTTTCACAACTGTTGAAAATATCTTATATTTAATTCAGTTTTAAACCCCTCTAATTTTTTCATTTTTATTAAATAAAATAAAATTTTATGATATATTTATTTTTGTGTGTGTTTTATATAAAAATATTATATAAGGATATTATTAAAATACATTAAATGGATACTTATATATACAAACAAAAATGCAAGCATATACAAAAAATTATATAAATATATTATATTATACTATATAAATTATTTATATTATTTTATATTATATTATATTATATTACATTATATTATATTATATTATATTATATTATATTATATCCTATTTATAAATATATAAATACACATTTGTGAGTGTGTGTGTATAAATGTAGGTATAAATATATTTATAAGTATATTTATATAAATATTATGTATGTTTGATTTAAATATATTTATATATATGTATAAATATATTTATATAATTATATATAGATATATAATTTAGAAAGAGTGTGGAAAAAAATAAAAAATATATATCATATTATTTTATATTATATATATATATATATATTAAACATATAGGGGGGAAGTCCCCCCATTTGTATTGAAACAAAAGATCTCTCTTGTTATTATGGGCTGAGAGACTCATTACATTGCCCTTTTTTGTAGGCCCAGTGGTTATTAATCCCCAATACAAGAGTCCCAAAGGCTCAGACCTGTGTAGGCCAATAACAACCTAAGCACAGTAGTCCCTATACCTCAAACTTCTTACAAAAGGCATGGTTGGATCCTATGTGTAACCTCGCCCATAACCGCCAGAATCTCCACCTAGTCTATTGTTACTCGCACTATCAGAACATCTTCACCCACCGCATGGAAATTCCTCTTCAACCCTCCACCCGCCATCATCAAATCATGTACAGCCTATATAATTACCCTTGGTCGCCAATTATCTATAGTTTCTGAAGGCCTTTTAACATTGTCTCTATGTCATGGTCTGAAGTGGCCTTCGTCTGACAATGCAACCTTTTACCATGGTTTTCCATTTCTTCCTACTTCTTACCACACCAAACATCATGGTGAAACCCAAAATTTCCCCCAAAACAGTTGTTAATATTGGATCCAAGATTTGATGAGGAATTACAAGGTCTCTTTAACGATTAGGCCAGGACCCCAAATATATATATATATATATATATATATATATATATTAATTAATATATTGACTATATATTTTCGGGGATGCCTCAATGTAGCTAGGGTGGGAAGGGTGCAATTTGTTTTGATTACCCACATTCAAGGGCCATTGTGAACCGCCCCAAAATGGTTTAAATTTTTTTTATAAATAAAAAAATCAATGGTTGGTAACTGCAACTAAATATTTTGAAACTTTTTACATAATATTCTATCCCCTAGAAGAATTTTGAAAAATATGTTTGACAAAAATTAGAAGGGTTTAAAACACCATCTAAAATAGCTACCCCTAATTTTTTCACCTTACTAGTACTTGTGAAAAAACATCACTAATAAGTGTGTGAATCCACTTTAAAGGCAGTTTTTTTAACCATAAATAATGTATTTAGAGGGGGATATAACCCCCTCTAAATTCCTAATGTTTTTATATTGAACAAATACTATTCTCAAGTTCTGATGGAAAATAACTATTAAGGTTATATTTACCACACTTATTTACTCACCTGTTATTCGAAAGAATATTTATCTCAGTTTTGTAATATCCCTTGACACAGAACCCTCTCACGTGGCCAAATTGGGTATGTTATAGGACCTCAAGTGTTTCTTTCGGTACTCTAGAGGATTAAAACTATTTTTGGGGTCGGATGAATACTGTGGGGAGACTATACCCCCAAGAATAGAACAATAATAAATAAGAAATTAATAGTTATCATTAAATACCATAGTAATAGAAAAAAAGTAAATAGAACACAAGTAACTATAAAGATAAACGAGGAACCAATAAACCAATAGTAATGAATCATGTAATGACAATCTGAGATGTATCTAAATTTAAAATTGAAAAAATATGAATAAAATAATTATTTGACACAAATAAATATTAAAACACTCTGGTCCTAAACCCCATGTTGGTCCCATCTCCAAACTCCAACTCATCTAGAAAGCAACAATCATAAATAAGGTCCCATACCCTTTTCCAAACATTCATCCTTGTAATCTACTCAAGTACCAACCGATGGCCTGAATAGGGTGTGAGTAAAACATAGTATGTCGGCACCACTCTATCTAAAAAAATCTATTCCAATAATAAGTGAATAAAATAAATAAATAAAGAAATAAATTAACTAACCATTAATAAAATACATAAATCAACCTACTTTAACACCATTAAAAAATATCTCTACACTTGTAGCACAACCATTCCAACCATAAACCATAAACCATAAACCATTTTATAATCGAACAACCAGGAAAATCCCTTTGAATAAGAATTTTATCCTCTAATCATAGCCCTATATATAATCATTTCAGTATCAACTAGGTCAGGCCTTCTATATAACCGTTTCTACATGTATCACTTGCCCAATTATATTATATAAGCATTTAATCCTCTGATAAGAACCCTATATATAATCATTTTAGTATAAAACTATGATAATCTTGTTATACAAGCATTTCAGCATGTATCATTTGGCTAATCCCAATATATAAGAATTTCAAAAACTAGGAAAATCTCTATATATAATCATTTCAACATCAAACTAGTTCAATCCCAATATATAATCATAATGGAATCAAACTCAATAATTCATAACAAAAAATATATCACAACATCATATCATGATCCTAAATGGTTAACTATGAGAATTATCATTTTCTTTCAATTTCACTTTCATTTATATATCAAGTTATCAATGGCCATATTAATTTCCCATAATTTAATACCAAAGTGATTCTAAATCAAGGAATAACTTGAAAACTCATGCAATTATAAACACACATTAAGTTTTTAAGTATTCCAATATTATTCATGGGTTCGCTCAACCAATGGGTATCCACAAGCTAGGTCACAACACCATTGAATCCAAGGGATCCAAGGAATAAAATAATCCATAATTTAACATCATTAATTATTTAATTAATCAATGTAAGTATCATGGTAGTGCAATCATAGTATTTCGCATACCAAAAAAATTTATAGACCACGGGTTAGGTTTTGACCCCCAACCATTATCTGGTGATTAAACCATCAACTAGAATCAACAATAAGAAAAGTGGTGATGAAGATCACAAGAAGGGACCTAGATCATGAAATAATGATATGAGAATAAACATGATTCCATGGTGGATATGAAAAGAAAACTCTACTTTAATGGAGGAGTGAGGAAAGGAGGAGGATACCAAAGAAATGGAACCTACTAGGGATCAAACACCAAATTGTGATGTCTAAAAGTGATGAAATCAATTTTATTCCACTGGGACTTTCCTAGGGCCTGATAGGAGGGGCATAACAGATGGTGGAATGAGAAAACTAGTGTACGATGCTACTTAAAAGCAATTCTCATGATAATTAGATGGTGTTTAACCCCTTTAAATTTCATGTTTCTTTTCATAATGGGTTATTGTTAAAAACACACCACCTTATTTTAATATTTATCCCAATCGACAATTACATGTTATGACGTTATATTTCATAGCATGTATTATTTTCATGTTGTGAACCTTTTCATAGCTTGAAACAATTCATGACTTGTTTCTGGAAACATTTTCATGTCAGGTAATACATTTATGTGTCATGTAAATTTCTTGTAGATAGCTTTCATCCTGGTTAGTGCATAAAATATTTGAACCACATATAAAGGATTCTAAACTCATGGGAACCCCTCTTAATCCCATTTTACATGTTCATACTCATACTCCATTAATTTTTAAAAAAATCATCCTGAAACTATAGGAAATTTTTCTAGAAAAAGGATCTTTGTCTCTAAATGAGACTCATCTAACAAAGTTTCAAGACATAATAATCCCCAAAAAAAGAGTTTGAATGAAAAAATCAAAGAGGGGCATACCTATAAAAACAAAAGATCTTACAACATCCCCCACAAAATAACAAATAATCCCTGATATGCTCCAAGAATCATTTTGGCGACACAGAAAACAAGTCTAGTCACTAGGCTCACATATCATACTTCCTCTCCCAAGTCTCCTCCTGATCATGTCCATTCTTCCACTGCACTCAAACTATAGGTATCGTCCTACCCCTAAGATACTTATCAATATGGCCCATAATTTGTATCGTATTCTCAACAAATGACACATCTACACAAAGATCGATGTTCTCAATGTATATCACATGAGAAGATATGGGATAATATCACCAAAGCTATGACACATAAAACACAACATACATAGCACTGTAGTGTTGTGAATGGGATAATTGGTAAACCACTAGAACAACCATTTATACTATCTAAAACAACCACAAAAATCCTGGGTGATAACTTTCCTTATTTCCTGATACAATATTTCCCAAACCAATTCCATAACAGAAGGAAAATTATATTAGCGACCTCAAATATCAAATGTCATATCTGATGGTCTTTGTATGATTCTTACCCTCCCCTGAATTGTCAATAACCCCCTCCTGATCAGATAAACCTTCTCAAATTTATCCTAAGAAAGACTAGGTCTAACAAGAAATGATTCACCTACCTCCAACCAGAAAAATAGTTGAACAAAACGGCCTTCCATAAAAATACTCAAAAGGTATCATTTGGATCGATTTTTGAAAATTGTTATTATATGAAAACTCCACGAGTTCCATATATTGCTCCCATGAACCCTAAAAATCCAAAACACAGGCCAAAAAAATTTCCTCTGCAAGCTAAATAGGTGAATTTTATTAATCATAAGTATATGGAAGATAGGATATGCTCAAAAGAACCTATGATCTGATATCCGTATAAAGACCCACCAAAATACACAACATGAAATAAGGATCTCTATCAGAAATGGTACCACTCAGAAAACCATGAAAATGAACTATCAAACACATGTATATACTACCCAGATAATCAATGGTGAAACTCTCCCTCAAAGATAAGAAATGGGATACCTCTATCATTTGATCTATGATCGTCCATAAAACATCATTATTATATGTTTTCTTAGGTAATCATTTCAAAAAAATCCAAGTGACTTCGTCCCATTTCCACTCAGAAATGGGAAGAAGCTGTAATATCCTAGCTGGCCTTTGATATTCAACATTCACTAGCTGAAAGGTGAAGCATCTAACCCCAAATCTTACAACCTACTTCATTCCTAACCATCAGTACTATCTATAGAGATCACAATAAAAACAATTTTGACCAGGATGTATCACCCATCTAGAAGCATAAAACTCGCTCCTCGTCTCATTATGAAAAAACCATATGAAACCATACTCTACCATAGAAAAGAAGATAATTTTTACTACCAAGAGTCCATCCTACTGGTGGTTCCCCACCATATAAGCTATCTCCCTGAACTAAGACCTTGTGATTAGATAACCACTCTATTGAAATATTGTCTAGAAGAATCGGTATAATAGATGTTGAAGTTAGATATACTCATCCTCAGGCCTCTTTAATATATAAATGATTGTCCGCATATTGTGTCATCATAGTCCACTCAACACAAGACTCATTCGCTACTTCAATTTTTTAATTCTTTCTCAATACATCGACAATGATGTTTCCCATGATCAGTTTACAATACAACTCTAAGTCAGAAGATAGTAGATACTCCACCCACCGCCTCTTCTTAAGGATTAGTTCCCACTAAGATAATATTTACCTTAGGATAATGTGGTCCATTTACAAAACAAAACTATTTATAATATGATAATGAATCTATAATCAAATGGAATGTACAACCATATCTAACTCTAGATCATGAGCTTTTTAATTCCTTTCATGTGGTCTCAGTTTTAAAGAGCAATAAAAAATTAATCGATCCTCCTACATCAGAACTGCTATGAGTCCTACTCCAGATGTGTCACAATACATGGTATATGATTTATCTGGCATAGGTAAAGTGAGGATAGATACTGAGTTCAACTTCCCTTTCAGATCCTAAAAATTTATCTCATAAACATCTCACCAACAAAACTCCACTTCATTTTTGGTCAGCCTGACATCCATTCTTTCAAACAAGAGAAGTCTTAGATAAAGCACTGATAATAACCAGTTAAACCTAGAAAAATATTAAACTCAAAGATATTATTATTATTATCCCAATATATTGTGGTTTCAACCTTCTCTAGGCCCATGAACACACCTTCCTCTATGATGACATGGCCCAATAATTTCTCTTTATCTATCTAAAAACTGGATGTGGATAGCTTGACATAACGTCAATGATCTCTTTATATACTCAAGATGATGTCAATATGTTGGTAATGATCATCTTCATACCAATAGTAGACTAATATTTCATCAAAAAAACCACCACAAACTAGTCCAGAAAAGGATGAAACGAAAGATTCATCAGGGCCATGAATATCACTGGTATGTTCATCAAACCGAACAGCATCACCACAAACTCATACAGGACATACCTTCTCCTAAAAGGAGTCCAAGTTATGTATAATGGTATCAAAAATAACTAGTGGTATCCTAACCTTGAATGAATCTTGGAGAAGATCTTATCACCTATAAACTAGCAAAATATATTATCAATAAGTTGAATGGGATACTAGTTCGTGATCTTTATCTGGTTCAATCTCTAATAATCCACATATAAGAATAAGGAACCATAAACCTTCTGTGAGAGAAGAACTAAAGAACCTTTGTTATATGTACTATTTTTTATGACACCTTTAGCTTTTAGGCCTTCCAACTGAACTTTCAACTCCGGAATCTTTACTGGTGTCATCCTGTAAGGAGGGATAGAAACTAGATCGGCCCCCATTGCCAACTCGATCATAAAATCAACCTCTCTCTTAAGTGGTAAACAATATAACTCATCAAGAATGACAACAATTGTATAATATTAGAGGAAATATATCCTACAATATCCCACCATCATCTATAAGAAACCTTTTTATTTGATCCATGAGACAATCCAATCTACACTAAATTAGTCCTGCTTGACCATCTTAAATATCCCACTCAACCTAGTTTGAAAATTTGTCTCCTTATAGATATATAATGGTAACTCTCCTTCAGAAATAGCTTATATGATCCTGGTATAGAACTATCCAATCCATAATAATAACTAAATAGAAACCTTTTATTTCTAGTATGAATGGTTCTCAAAAGAAATGGTAACCACCAATTTCTAGAGAACATGCCTTGCAATGTTTGATATTATCTAACCACACTCCCAACAATGTGTCGATGGTCAAAATTTCATCCAAGATTTAAAAAACCAATCCCAAACCATTTAAAAAAAGAGGAGATAAAAAGGAATATGATTCTTATATATCAAAAAAAATCAAGAAAGGATAGATGATATAAAAATTTTACCTTTAATAGTAGAAGGTCTTGAATCCATAATAGTGGGAGTAATCTGCATATCATGAAGCTAACTATCCCCTGTTCCTTGGGATCTTGTTTGATCCCCTAATCTATTATCTATGACTTTTACTATCGTTCCTACACTAGGATACCACAACTTCTACCTCAACCTGAATGAACAGAGGAGCTTTAGCTACCTATCTATTGAGGAGTAATTGAGTCCTTCCCAGACACTGGTACATTTATTTATCCCCTTCCAATACTCAACTATGATAATTTCCTACAAAAATTATAGAGATGACATAGTAAACCACAAACATGGAACTCAAAATTACGTTAATATTGAGGCTTCTTTTGGCCTAACTTGCAACACTGATAGAACTACAACCGAACATGATCTTGAGATGGCTGCACACTGCCCAAACTACTATTACCAATATTTCATTGGAGATAAATATCATAATATTTCTTCTTTCAATTGAAGAATAACTCCCAGTTCACCCAGTTAAAATATCCTCACCACTTCTTGGGGCCTCTCTTCGATTCTCTTCTGTGATGATTGCATGATTTATCAGATCTAAAATGTTACTCATGTGATAAAAGTTCACCTAAAACTTAATATCATATTGAATACAATGCTGAAAATGTATTCACTTAGATATCCGATCTGCTACTAAATATGGTGAAAAAAATCTTGTTGAGTGAAACATCCAACATAGTCCATCACTAACATTCCCCCTATGTCAAGTTCATGAAATCGCAAACCTTATCATCCCTCAATTCCTCGGGGTAGTAGTAGCTCAAGAAATTCACCTAAAATCACTTTCAATACAACTCCTCTTGTTTCCCATATTTCTCTAGAATATCCCACTAGTACATGGAAGGTCCATAAAGCATATATGAAAAATGCTTGACTCTCCTATCTGTGGGTGTCTGAAGGTGCATGAAGATCTTATGTATGGATTCGATTCAGAAATCAGTTTCTTAGGGTCCACCCACCCTAATGAACATAGGTGGATGTTTCAGCTACAAAAATTCTCATCAACTCATACATCATAGGCATGGTGCAAATAATATCTCATTCCATGGATCGTATGACCCTCAAGAATTTATCGTGAAGAAGAATATCCATCTAATCTATAAGATCTATAGGAATATATGGATAAGATTCATTCGTAGAACATTAATTTCCACCCCCATGAAACTCAACTTGAAGACAAAAGGAGGTATTTTATCTTTAAGAAAAACATACTCCTTATAACGATGGATAAAAATGAGGTCAACATTAATAATTGATAACAATAGAGAACCACCAACTCATGGTCTCTATAAACATGGATTTCAATTGTTTTAGAATGAAATAATAGTTCTTGAATTCCCATTTATCAGATATATTAGGTATCTAAATTGAAAAATCATATAGGTAAGTATATCACATGGAAAAAATATGTTCCCTTATCAAGAACAATGCATGTCAAGATATATCCCTATGTGTTTATCATGATGCATGCATACTCATCTCATCCCATACTAGGAAATGAATATAAATCTCAAGAAAAGATAACATCACAAACCATGTGAATCACCCAAAGTGAAAGAACGTGAATCTATTACAAGTGAGTAGCATAAACAACAATCCTATCCCTGGGAACTCATATTTTCTGCAACACATGGGTTAGTTAATCCAATGGAAAAGTTCACTACCAAGTCCCAACACATCGTAGTCTCATTTATACCTTACCGAAATAGTAAATAAACATCAAAGAAAAAAAATAATTCTTTGATAGCACTTTGCAACATTTCCCAACCCGGCACCCTCTCACATAGCCAAATTGGGTTAATTACGGTACCTCAAGTCTGCCTCCCCATATTCTAGAGGCAATCGACTAGAAGTGGGGGTGTGATGAATGTTGTAAGGAGACTATAACCCATAGTATAAAGTTACAATACAACTGAAATAAGTAGGTATAAATAAATATCATAGAAAAAAATTGTGGAAACATAATAAATATTACTTGGAAGAAAAAGGAGAAACCATTAAACCAACAATAATAATTCGTATAATTATAAGTTGAGATGTATCTAAATATCAAACTAAAAATAATAAAAATAAAGTAATCAACTAACACAAATAAATCTCAAAAGGTCCCATTCTCGAACCCCATGTTGGTCCCATATACAAACTCTATCCCATCCAGAAATTAATAAAAAATAATAAGGTTTTTTCCGTTGTCCAAACATGCACCCATGTAATCTATTCTGGTAAAAAAATGCCGTCGAAATAGGGTGTGAGTAAAACTCAGTAGGATGACACCACCACGTCTAAAAAATCAGTCAGTTAATAAGAATATGCAATAAAGTGATAAATGGATATATTAATTAATCAATTAATACAATACATAAAACAACCTACTTAAGAATCATGTTAGAATATATATAAGCATGTAGAATAACCATTTCAACCACATCCATAAACCATGATATAACTAAAAATTGGTAAAATATATCTATATATGAATTTATGCCTCCAAGCATATCGTTATATAAAAAACATCATCAAGAGGTCCACGCCAACTAAATCATCATTTCTATATGTATCACCGGGCTAATCCCACTATATAAGTATTTCATCTTATGGGAAAAGAACTATATATAATCATTTCATCATCCAACTAGTCCAAGCCCACTATATAAGCATTTCAAAATTTATCACTGGGATAACCCCACTATATATACATTTAAGCCTCTAGGAAAATCCCTATATATAATAATTTCAACATACAACTGGGCCAAGCCTGTGATATAATCATTACAGCATCAAACTCAACATGTCAAAATACCAAGGATATAATAATATCACATCATAAGATTTAATGGTTAATTATACAAACTACCATTTGTATTTCAATTGAAAATTCATTTATCTATCAAATTATCAACAATGATATCAATATTCCATAGGCTAATACCAAATTGATTTTATATCAATCAATCACCTAAATACTTCTATCATGCTAAACACACTTTAAGTCATTAATATTTCTATATTATTCAAGGGTTCACTCACCCAGTGGGTAACAACAAGCTAAGTCACAACACCATTTAATCCAAGCGATTCAAGGAATAATTTAATCCATAAATTTTTATTACTAATTATTTATTTAATCAATGTTCACATCATGATGGTGTAATCATAGTAATTCACATGATCAAAAATTCAATAGACCATAGGGTAATGTTTAGGCCCCCAACCATTATTCAAATATTAATCAATGCTTCGAATATGAATCTACAATAAGAACACAGGCAAGGAAGATCAGAATATGGAACCAAGATCTTTCAACAAAGAGATGAAAACCAATATGATTCCATAGCATATATCAAAATAAAACACCACTTCAACCGAAGAGTGAGGAAATGTAGTGGAGACAAAAGTAAAGGGAACTACCTAGGATCAAGCACCACACAACAATGTATAGATGTGGTGAAATCTCCCCAGATCCATTAAGAGTTTCCTATGGCTCGAGATGAGGGGCTTCACAAATAGTCGAATGAGAAAACAGGAATATGGCACTACTTTTAAAACCACTTATTATAAGAATTACATGGCATATAACCCATTTTTACATCATGTATTTCTTCATAATTAGATACACAGAAAAGTATGTCACCTCATTTTAATATTTGTCCTGATCAAATATTACATGTGGTGTAATAATATTTCATATAGTGTATCCATTTCGTATCGTGAACTAGTTCACTCCTTGTAACTATTCACAGTATGTCTCTGGTGACATTTAAATATTGTGCAATATATTTAAATGGTGTGTAAATTCCATATAGATAAATTTTATCTTGGTTCCTGAATAAAATATTTAAACCACTTATAAATCTTTCCAAACTCACGATAAACGCTCTTAAGACCCTTTTACATTTTTTACCATGTCCCCATCAATTCAAACAAATATACATCCTTGAACATTAGGTCATTTTCTAAAAGAGAATATGATTAATGAAAAACTAAAAGAGGGGCATAAATAGAAAAATAAAAGATATTAAAAGTTTAATATTAAATAAGTATTTATTCATGAGTTAGTGAAGAAAATATTTATTTATTAAATGAATAAATAATGCAGTGAAATTTAATTATTAAAATAAATATTTATTTTTCAAGGTTATAAAAATGATTATGAGGATTGCTAATCCAAGTTAAGGGTCTAGATTTAATGACATATTTACTATGATTCCATTTAAATAAATTTTAATTTATTTATTTCAAAAATGATATCTAAATATAATCAATTTTAGTGAAAGTCAAGAAAATATTATTATTATTCTTGTTCCATGTGTGTTTTATTTAGGATTTCTATATTGATTAAGGGCCTTTGTAAAATAATTAATTATGTAAACTAAGTATATAACAATATTTATATCATTTATATGGTAAATCATTTTTTGTTTACAAAGTAACTCTATGAAGATTTTTCTCAATTCTAAAGATAAATTTCTTTAATATGTTATTAAGAATGAAGATCACTAATCAACCTCCTCCCTCACAAGACTAAGAAAACTATATAAAATTATTCAAATTTAGAAGGGATTTTTTCACATTATAAGAGAATGACACAAGATGTTATGATCATTAATCATAGCACCTAACGATTCTATGGGGGTGTTCTGAGGTTCTTGAAGAACATGTGGATATTGTTAAGGAGATTATACCATTAAATCCTTCACTGTAATGATGGTATGACAAGAGTGGTCAACCGATATGATAAGGGAAAAATTACAAGAAAATTTAATTCTTGTTTATATAAATTAATTAAAAACTATATGTGAAATACTGAATCTTTTGGGGTTGGATTCATCAAGTTATAAGGATTTATCAAAATAAATTTAGGGAAATTTATTATTGGGCATCAACCTAACTGCTTCCATTATGTCTTAACCATCATTCACACTGACCATAGGGATGAACACATCACTTGTTATTCACATCGATACATGAGAAAATAAAATTCACCACTTATAATATATAAGTAAATCACTTTCCACTTTTCTAGGTATGCTTATTAACTCCATACATCTATCTAAATTAAGGGCCCATATTTCATTCTCATCATATGAGTAGAAAAATACCACCATGATTATACTCAAATAATGATATAATCAGTAACATACCCAACCAAACTCTAATTAGCTCAGCCTCATGTCTTGAAAATTTAAGGTATTATGGTAAATGTATTTTTATGCTAGGTATATTTTCTTAACTTGGGTAAAAAGGAAATATAAATATAAAAAACAAACCCAAAATATACCATACATAGTGTGTGACACTCTATATGGTAAACTTCACGGGTCATCCAACTTAAAAAATCATTTTTTTTCTTATGATTTTATTATGTATCCTGATAAAAATACTACTTATGTTAAACTTAATATTCCATCGAAACCTATAATAATCCCTAAAAGAAATAAATTATAGATAACTAAAATACATAATTTAAGAGGTTAACAATTATTTCATTTCATTTCATATAAAACCTACATGATTAAGTGATAAAGTATAGACCACCTTTTATGTAAGAAGATACATTTCATGATTTTGAGAAACTTATAAGAATACTTAACAAAGACATACATTACTTCTAGTATCATATATTATATAAATTTCTAACATAATTTCATATATATAATATATTTTATATTTGGTTAAACTCGTTACATCTTGAAATAATTCTTACCAAATCTTTCTGATACCATCTGATGAAACTCTCCCACTAAAATCTTTAATTGGCTACATTATAAAGAAATAATTTTTTATTAATTATGAAATTATGAATCATATTCTTATTGTTAAAAAATTTGAAAATGTATTCAAACTCCATTGCTTAGAAATATAAAATATTGTTATGTCAATAAATTCTATTATAGTGAAACCCCAAGGTCTTATGAATGTTTTAATTTAAATTACTTTATTTTGGGATGTTTTGGGAGTTCCATATTTGAAAAATGAAAATTAGAGAAACATAGAAGGATTATTGATAAGTTCATGATCAGCATTAATATAGTATTAATGCCATGCAATGGGGAAGGATGCATTCAAGAGGAATTTTTATGATTGGTGAAAAATCTCCCTTAGTATGTGACTAATCCATACATGTTTACCCAAGTGAATCTAATAGATTTAATGTGGTTAGTGCATTGTGTCCCAAACCATGAAGAATTCCCAGAAAACTAAAATGTTAAATCGTTATCTTAACCTTACTCAATTAAATAACTTTTTCCTCCCCTACACCATTCAATATTTCTAAAAAACTCCTCCCAAATGACTCCCTTTAGTACCCAAGTTGTTATAGTGGTCTCCATGTGATTCTAGTGCCTTTTTCAAAGAGTTAATGAGGATCCATTCTTATATAAACTCTTATTAAATGAAAAATAACAATACTAAATTGATAAAGGTAGCTGTTTATTTATAACCTAGTTTCCCTTAACATACCTTTAGTGATTGTCTATTTAAATTTATATTATTAATAATTTGATACCTATATCAATGTATTTAAAAAAATATGATTTTTTTTATTTTTATAGAATTAACATTTGAAAATGTGGGGGTTCCTATAGTTTTCTGAATAATATTTTATCTAAAACTAGTTTTATACATTCAAGGTGTTTTTTAAAATTCTTTAAAGTGTATTTCTGTTTCTAATTGGATTATAGAATATAATTTATAATTATTTCTAGTCATGATTTCTCTCTCACTAGGTTTTGTCATAAACAAAAAGGACAAGGGTAATTTAACATCTAGTCAAAAGATAGAATGCATTCTGAATGTTTGGTCCTAGGTTATACCTTACTTTTACTAGAGGTTAGAGCCCTATTTTTTCTATGTTTCAATCATGTTCTTATCAAATTTTTTATTATTTACATTGGAATATTTTTGTAGTATTACCATATATTGCCTTCTAAATTTTTGTTATGTGACATTCTAATGGATACTAATAAATTATTTAGTCAAGGTAAAATAAATGAGATGTGATTTTTGTCCATAATTATATAAAAAATGATAAAATAATATATATCAAAAAAATTCTAATGGTTTGAGCTGTGTAAGGATTCATGTAAATCCATGGTGGTATCAAACTAAGCATGGCCTCACTCCCTACAATCACCCTCCCAGTGTATATAGACCTTGTGTTATTGAATGAAATTAAGGGAAATGTTGTTGAATCCCATTGTCTCACACCATATATGTAACACCCAAGATTTTATGGTATAGCTCTCTATAAATAAATTTAATTTCTCTGATAGCTCACTTTACATGTAACCCTGAGTTTAAAAAACTATGATATACTATTTTAATATTATTATTTAATGTGACAGTTATTACTTAGACATTAGATTGGAAGGTATGAATAGGAATAAAAAAATAACAAAAAAATTAATGTTTAAATAACTATAAAATGAATTAATTGGTTATAAATTTATTATAAATGATAATAAAAATAATATGAATGTAAAAAATATATTTTGTTTAACTATTTTTATGCACACAATTTTTTTTACCTTAATAAATTAAATTATTCACTATTATTGAAAGATATTATTGAAATTTATATATCATATATTCAATAATGTGTTATAACATTCATATAACTATTTTACTAAGAATATAATAAGAATAAATCCAGTTTTCTACTTAAAATGTATTTTTTTACAAAATGATTTTCATTGTATTTTGCGCACAGATTTTAAAATGAAAGTATACCACTTAAAGAAATTGAATATTTAAAAATGGATTATTTATATAGAATCTAAAAGATCAAATTAGGTAAAGTAGGCCATTTTATTTTTTGTTCAGTAATAATCATAGCCATAGTGAATTTTTATCACCCTAGTAAGGGTAAAATTGTTAAAATAGGGATAAACATTGGTATAGTGCTTTAAAATTTCTATAACACTTTTATTTATTCTATTTTAAGAGTTCCTTTTGGTCATTTCCATCCAAGTCTTGAATATATCGTCACTCGGTTCCATATTTCTTTTATTTTGACCTTTATATTATTTTAAGAATATAATAAATATAAAATGTCACTCAATTTACTTTAACATCTATAAAGATTTTAAATAAGGATAAAAAAATTAAAATTTAGATTATAAATATTTATTTAAAAGATAAATTAATTTTTTAAATATAGTAATTTATTTGTTATTTTTATTGTTTGAATAATTACATTAAATGTTTATGCAACACTAACTTAATATTTATTCAATTAATTCAAAAGAAAAATAAATGATTTTAAAAATATTAAAACTAATAGATTTTAGATGAATTATTATTTTAATTGAATCTTTTAGATAAATATAATGTATTAGGGAATCCTAAGTGGTTTATATTTTAATTCATATTCTGTCAAGTTGTTTTCAAAGTCAAAATAAATGAATAGTGTCCAAAATAAAATTAATGATATTTTATAAAAATAATATTTTATTAAATTATATAAAAATCGTAAAAATATTTAAAGAGGAAAATTTGGATAATATATGGTCTAAAATTTTAACTCTTTTCCATTTATGATCTAATTTTCACCATATATTAAAAATTATAATCCTTTAATATTGAAAATGTCATTATTGTGATTAAAGTTAAAATTGGTTAAGCAAGGAGATAATCCAAAATATAAGTTTTAAAATGACATCAAAACCTATATAAATTTAATTTTTTAGGATATTTATACCATATACTACTTTTATTCGGATATCTGGCCATTTTGAAGCCTTTTTCTTTAAAATGACTCAATTATATTTTTTCTAATTCCAAGAGTCGCCCTCCCATCAATTGTAAAATGGTATCTCTTCTCCTCTCTTCCTTACACATTTTGAGCCATATAGATATGAAACTTCCTTCCAAAATTTCTTTCTAGATTCCTTCACCACATCTCAAATCATCTTGTTTTTCCAAAATTTCATCCCATCAAGGCTTAAAGTGTTAAGCAATAGTGGGTTCTCAATGAAGAGGTGTAACTCTTAACTGAGCGTTTTCAATTTTATTTCTTCTTCAACCTCTTATATATACTTAATATCCATTAGAAAATAATTACTTTTGTATATTAAATATACTAAATTGTTATTATTATGATTTAACATCCATTATCTACCTTCCTCCATCCTAAAGAGAGTGAAAACATCATTCATCAGTATGCATGGATAACTATATCCACAAAGCATTGTAATTAATTTTTCATAACCACCTTACTTGGATTATAATAATGATATCTTTAATAATTATATATATTTTATTTATTATATTTTTATAATGATTTTTGAAAATTGAATTAATATTTAAATTTCTTGCGTTCAATCCATTGAAAAATTGAAACAATGTTCATGTGTACGTATGACCTACCGTCTCTATGAATGGTGTAATTAATTTCCCTATTTATAAGTTTTTATAGATGAATAAAAATATATATAAAATAAATATATTTGATTATAATATAATTTTTAAAATTATCGATATGATGGAACCATGATCAAATCATAAATATCAATACTTTCATACTAAAACAAGCAAGAAAAAAGCAGTTATAACCTGGAAAAATTATTTGAATAAATAATTATTATTAAACGAGTGATAATTTGTTATAAAAAATCATATAAGGGTTGATATATATGATTATGGTTTATTAATAAATTTAAAAAAAATCTATATGTATTATAAAGGATCTTAGAACGTGTATGAATAAAGACAAGACTTGAAGTAAGAGTTTTATGTTACAATCTCACTGTTTAAAAAGATTATTTATGATTATGTTCTGATGATGAACTATAA
The DNA here is from genome assembly GCA_963277665.1 of Viscum album. Classification (NCBI taxonomy): domain Eukaryota; kingdom Viridiplantae; phylum Streptophyta; class Magnoliopsida; order Santalales; family Viscaceae; genus Viscum; species Viscum album. The sequence goes on from OY728147.1 coordinate 1,829,606,823, forward strand.
AGGTCTACCAATTAATAATTATCATGATTTTATTATCATATGGTTATTAATATAAATTATATATTTTCTTTTTGTTTTACTCTTTTTCAGTACTTATGAGACTAAAATAATGTTTTTAAATAAAACCAGCTTTATTTATCTCTTAGGTCAAAAATATGTTCCTTTCATGTATAGTATTTCTATAAATGATTTAAGAAAGGATTTTAATATGATCAAATTATTTTTTTAAATTCATTTTAACACCTTTTTTACTTTTTAAAAAATTTTCTAAAAGGAATATTTTTTCATTTTCCAAACAAGTTACGTTTTGATTTTTATCAAAAATGAAAAAAGAATCATTATTTTAATATACACAGCACAAATTGAATTACACACCACAATTACTACTCAATGATTTTAAGATTAATTTATAATTCTCCAATTTTATTTTCAAAAGAAGTTTTTTCCATAATATTTTGGAAATTTTTATAATTTTAAGAATTAATTTCAAAGTGAAATGGAAATTTTCCTCAAGAAATATTCCAAGTGGTATTTTAAATGTATTTTTAATTATGATAACATACTTTGATGTTAATTATTATTATACTGTGGATATAATACAATGATACCATCCTTATTATTTCTATATATTTTTAATAATTATGATGATAATATCTTTATGAAAACCATTTCTTTTCCATGGGTTATACCATGATGAAATGTTTACGAAACACATTTCTTTTTTGCAGGTTATCATATGATGGTTCTTCTATAATAATATGGAACACATCAGTATGATTTTATTTATGTTACTAGTGGGCCCAGAATTATTTATTCCCCCTAATGAATTGGGTAAACAATGATATCTTAGGAGATAAAGAATACTATAATGGGGAGTGATCCCAATTCAGTAAGGGATATTGTCCTCTATGATACTCTTGGGAGTGAACCTAAACTAATACGATGGAATGGGGAGAAAACTAAATCTAAAATGATATTATTATAAGTGATCCTTGAATACTAAGGAAATGATTTTCTATTCTTATTTTTATGCCAAAAATCTTAGACTTCTTCTAATATTATGCTCTCTTGGCTCATATTGTTTGATCACTTTATGATTCATGACTAGTGAACTACCAAGATTTATGCCATGACCTAATATTATGATCTATGATATATAGTGTATAGTTTTCAAAATTTAAGATCACATTTTCATACCCTTATTCTCAAGCTATACTTGTTTTATCATTGATATCTCCCTTATTTACCCTTACTGAACATCTGAACTCACCCTTTCTTGTGTTTCCCTACCCTAGGTTATGAATGATTTTTTTAATTATGATATTTATAATAAGGGTAAACTTTATGATGAATTAAGAGGGAGATGATGCAAATATTATATGGAAAGAAATTATGTATCCATGTTTCTAAAGTCACAAAACATATATGATTCTATCATTGGACTTTATGTTATGTAATGAATATCAATATGATAAGATGTAATATCTATGTATAGAAAGTATGGGTTGATATAGTTTGTATCATATAAAATTTTTATAAACTTAAGAAAATATTATGAGAAAACATTAGTGATAATTCTTAGGATAATCTTACATATAGGATAACAACCAAAGTTATGTTAAAAAAATAAGTGTGGTTTTTCAAGAAAATCATCATTATTTGGATACTAAAATCATACATAGTTTTTTTATAGATTTGTATTTGGGTACTCACCTATTTTTACACTATCAGAGGATTTTCTTAGGTTAATTAACATTTTCTTTATAAACCATTATAAAGGATTTTAATAGATTAAGATCATAAATTACCAAGGTTAAACCTAAGGACTCATAGAATAATTTATTCTAATGTATACATTATATAAATGATTTTTAATGATTATGTGGTTTCTTACTATGATTATTTTTCCCACAATATGATTTTTAGTTTTATTCAATAGATTGATTTTGAAGGAACCAGGTTAATACTATATGTGACATGAAATGAAACGATTTCTCACATGGGAAAACAAATATTATGGGAGATGGAATAAAAAAATCTCATTACTATACTTAAACAACTTTCTTAGTCCAAATATCATGGTGAGCTTCATGCCGAGCAAAGTAGGTAACTAAATTATGTTGAGTGCTTTGTCTGGAAACATCCAAAATATTTTAGTAGATTTGTTAATCAACGATTTGTCGAGTAATGGATCAGTTCCACTAAAAATATATTTTCCATTCTACAGCATTATGAACATGTAAATTTTATTTTGGAAGTTTTTCACCTAGAAGAAAAAGCATATCAATGGTTCAAACTTATCAAGAACATGAATAAATAAGAATAAATAAACTCTATGGATTAGTACCTATGAGAAAAACATTAGAAGACCTGTAATGTACACTTTAGGTTTTATCATCTAACCCAAAATTAATATTGATCGATTCGTAAATGGTTTAAAAAAGTCTCTAGAGGGCGTTATACATAAGGAACTTGGGTAGTTGTAAATATATAATTTTATGTACTATCAATGTGGAAATAAATATCTAAGTTACCCATCAATCTCATAGTTTTGATAAGAAAATAAATATAGAATTCAAATGATATTATAAAAAATCTAGATAGTAGAGCATGATCTTTCCATTATGCTAAAAGTGTGAAAAGAACCATGGCGGAAAAAATCTTAGGTGGAATGGTAAATATTTTATTTTTGTAAAGGAATTTAATAAATAAATTTTATATTGAATTGATGGGAAGAATATGTTAGATAATAATAGATAGAAAGCACCGCAGAATACTCCACCCACAAACTATTGTTTCAAATTCAAGGCATATTGGAATTATTCTAACGAGTGTAAAAAACTAACGGTTAATTATCATGATCAAAATCAAAAACCATTTAAGCCCAGATACAAAGTTAAATCTCAATCAATCATTATTTTCTATGAGGATTATGGTAATAAAGTGGTGAAAGGTATACTTACTATCCACTCTATAACTAATAATGTCTTATTTGATTCTGGATCTACCCACTCATTTAATTAGAATAATTTAAAAAACAAATCACAGTTTCACCTAAAATATTATGTTATGAATGAGTATAGAAAACACCTAATGGTAAAATGATCTCATCTCAATTCTATGATTCTTATCGAATTGAAGATTATAGGAATGTGCTTTATAAAAATCTCATTATTCTCCCTCTCATTGAATTTTATGATATATTAAGAATAGATTGGAATTATTTATAAATATCCCAAAAAAAATATTGAGGAGTATAATTCAATTTTGGTATTCTAAATAAACATATTATCATCTATTGGTGAGATGATAAATATAATCTTTCAATGGAAATTAAATCAATTATATGGGTCTTAATTCCAATTCAAAAGGTGTGCTTATCTCATAGGTTGGGTAGAAACTAAAAATAAAAATATTCCTATTGTGTGGGAGTTGGTTTATGTCTTTATGAAAGAGTTTATTAGTATTACAAAAAATTATAAAGTTACGTTTTCAATAGAACTTTTTCTTAGTGTTGCTGTTATTTTAAATACTCTGTATTGAATGGATTTGATTGAGTTATAGGAATTGAGGACATAAATCCCAGAGAATATTGAAAAGGGATTTATTTATCCAATTGTGTCACCTTGGGGTTCACCTATTATTTTTATTAAAAATAATGATGGATCAATGGGACTCTGTGTTGATTATTAGGAACTGAACAAAGTCACAATTAAGAACAACTATCATATACCCCATATTGATGACTATTTTGATCAACTCTAAAGAGCTTAATACTTTTCCACCATTGACCTCCATTCTATATATCATCAGTAGAGATTCTAGAAGGATGATATACCAAAGAAATTATTATATACAATTTATATAGACTATAAATTTATAGTTATGATATTTGTTCTTACAAATTATCCTTTTATATTCATGGATTAAATGAGTAGATTCTTTAGAGATTACCTTGATTCGTTTTTTTTAATGTTTATAGATGATATTATTATATATTATCAAGAGTATGGAATATCATGAAGATCACATGATGATTTTAATGAAGACCCTATGGAAGGGTTATCTATATGAAAATTTTAACAAGTCAGAATTTTGGCTATAAAAATATTAATTATTGGGTCATATAATCTCAAGAGGCGGTATATATTTGGATCCATCAAAGATAGAGATTATTGAAAACTATCCCAGACCAAACACTTTGATATAGATCCATATTTTTCTTATTTTGGATGGATATTGTTTATTATTTGTTAAGAATTTATCAAAATTATCTAACCCACTCACTATGTTAACTCAGAAAGGAGGAAGGTTCCTTTGGATAGATAAATGTGAGAAAACTTTCATGGAATAGATGAGGTCAATCTGTGCATATATTCTTACGCTAACATATATTGGATAAGGGTTTGTAATATATAGTAATGAATTGAAAAAGGTGATATCATGTGTCCGTACAATGGGTGATATTTTTATATATTATTCCTCAATATAATTGATGATTCACAAGAAATATTACACAACTCATGATTTAGAATTATATGGAGTAATTTTGTCATTAAAGATATCGAGTAATTATCTTTATAGAGAAAGGAATGGAACATATATTAATTATAAAAGTTGAAATTATATATTTGCATTGAAAAAATTGAATAAAATTTGGTGATGATGGTTGGAGTTGATTAAATATTATGAATGATTAATACATTACCACCCTAGGAAAGTAAATAAGGTGGAAGATGATCCATGGAAAAAATATCATGATAGATTATCTATGATTAGGATCACAAAAGATACAATATTTCTATATTTAAAAAGTATGGATCTATAGATCATGAAGAATGGGATAAATCTTATCTATCTCAATTGAGATTCCAATAATCTATCTAAGTGAATATTAAAGAGGCATAGAAGAAAGTTGTAGAGCAATAGATAAAGGTGAGAAAAGTTCCTGAGTTTAACATTTATTTTGATGGAATGATATGGTTCATTCACCATGTATGTGTCCCATTAATAATATACTTGAATAAGTATTTATTGGATGAAGATCATAGTTTATCATTCTATTTTCATCTTAGAAGTATGAACATGTATAGAGACATAAAAGAGTATTTATTGTGGGACAGCATGGGAATAGATATTTGAATGTATGTATATTGGTGCATGGTGTGTTGGCAGGTAAAGTCTAAGAGATAAAAAATAAGGGTATATTGCAACAATTACCATACTATAATGTAAATGGGAAAACATCACCGTGAATGTTGTCATTGAACTCCCCATGACATCAAAAGTAGGTGAGAAATTATTTTTTCAAATTTATCCATGGAATAAGGTTATAATATTTAGAAATGAATGAAGTTTGATACCAAGGTATATTGGTAACTTTGAGATTCTTGATAAAATAGGGATGGTAGGTTACCACTTGGAATATCCACTGAATCTCTCTCAAGTTAATGAAGTGTTCCAAGTATCTATCCTTAGAAAGTACTTACCTGATCCATCACATGTACTAAAATCAAAGGTCATACCACTATATAATGATCTTTCTTATGAATAAAAAATTTAATAATATTGTATTTAAGATATAATGTGTTATAAAAAAATACTAATCACCTAGTTAAAGTTCTTTAGATGAATCATAAATTTAAAGAAGATATGTGGGAATATGAGTATGTGATAAGAATGATGTATCCTCATTTGTGTGTATCATATTGAAGGAATTTCAAGGTTAAAATTTATTATAATGGAATAGTATGTAACACCCTGAGTTTTTATGATATACATTTCTATAAATAATTTTTTTCCTTTGATAGATTACTTTACATGTAAGATTGACATTAAACAACGTGTGATATACTATTGAAATATTATAATTCAATGTGACCATTATTTTCAAGATATTGGATTTTTATGTATAAAAAACTAACTAAATTATTAAAAATGGTATTTTTTATACAAGTACAAAAAATCAGTGGTTACCAATTCATTATAAAAGAAAATAAAACTCATTTGAAAGTAAAGAAAGTTTTTTTTCTAAAAAAATATTCTTTTTCACACAATCTGTTTTTATTTTAATAAATTGAATTAAAAACTATTGTTGAATGATTTTAATTAAATCAATATAAAATATATTAAATCAATTTTTTTAACCATAAACTATTTTTTTCTAGTAATTTAATAAAAATAAATCCTATTTTATGCTTAAAATATATTTTTCTAAAAAACGGTATTAATCACGTTCAATGAAATTATTTAAAAATTAATTTCTACCACTTATATAAATTGAATCTTATAAAAATGGATTCCATATTTTGAATCCATATGTTCAAAGATGTTAAATAGTTCAATTTTATTTTTGGTCAATAAGAGTAGTTATTATAGAAAATTTGTATCACCCCAGTAAGGATAAAATGGGTAAAATAGTTTTGCTACTTTGGGATAAGGCTTTAATATCTTTTTAGAACTTTCCTTTATCATATTTGATGAGAGAATTTATTTTATTTACATAAAATTCATGAATATATGGTCACTTGGTGCCATATTTCTTTTATTATATCCTTTATATTAATTTTAGAAAAAAAATACAAAATTTCACTCTCTTGACTTCAATATCTAAAAAAAATTACATAAGGATTAAATGGTTATAAATTTATTTCTAGACATTTAATTTATAGATAAATAATTTTTTTGATAAGAATTTATTTATTATTTTTAGTGATTGAATAATTACCTTAAATTCTTATGCAACGCCAACACCATATATATTCATTTAATAGAAAAATAAAAAAATGACTTCAAAAATATAAAAAGTAATATAATTTGGATGAACTATTTTTTCTCATGTACTTTAAAGAAACAAATACCATATTAAAAAAGTTTTAGGGGTTTATATTTTAGGTCATCTTCTATTAAGTCGTTTTCAAATTCAAATTAAATGAATGGAGTCAAAAATGACATTAATTATTTTTTATTAAAATGATATTTCATTTAATTACATAAAAAAAAACTTGTAATAGTACATGTAGTATATTATAAGGACTAAATTTTATCCCTTATTCTAATATGAGTCCATTTTAAACTTATAACCCTTTAATATTGATGAATCCATTACTGTGGTTAAGGTTAAAATTGGTTAGGAGGGGGTTAATAAAAATCATAAAGCTTAAAATAGCACAAAAACTATTATATATTTTATTTTTTATGATATTTAGACCGTTTACTATTTTTATTGAAATATAATACCATTTTTTATCATTTTTCTTGATAATTAATCAATTATATTTTTGTAATTCCGAGATTGAACCTCTCCCCACTTATAAAAGGGAACAACTTCTCTTCTGTTCCTCACACATTTTAAGCCTTATAAGTTAGAAAATACCATTAATAATTCATTTATAGATTTCTTCACCACATCATAGATATTTTTCTATTTCCAAAAGACCATACCTTCAAGGATTAATGTGTAATCCAATTAAGGGTTCTCAAAAAAGAGTTATAACTCTTAACCGAGTGTTTTCAATTTGATTTCTTCATAAACCTATTATATATCCATGGTATCCATTATAAAATAATTAATTAAGTATCTTCAATATACTAAATAGTTATTATGATGGTTTAAAGCCCATTACCAATCTTATTTTTATCCTATATAAAGAAAAAAACATCTCTCAAGTGTTTGTACGGCTTACCCTCTCCATGTAGCAGGGTAAATGATTTTTCATGACCACATTACTAGGATGGTTATAATGATGGATTTAATAAATATATATTTTATTTATGAAATTATTATGATTATTTATAGGTGAGTTATTATTTAAATTTCTTTCCTTCTATCCATCAAAAATAGAAAGAGAGTTCATGCGTATGTGCGGGCAGTCATCACCATGAATGGTGCAATTCATTTTTCAATAGATACCTTTTTATGAATTTCATAAATAGATAAATATAAATATTTATTATGTTAATATCATGGTTATCATTCTTGAGATAATGGAAATATGATAAAATTATAATGACTGAAACTACTGAACCGGTAATGCCTCTATATTTTTTAAATATATTTCTCTTGAAATAATTTGATTCTTTCATATCTTGTATTGCACACAATAGTGAGTTTAGACCAACCACGAGAAATAATTAAAATATTATGCATTCATTATTACTGAGACGTTAGATTAGAAAGTATTAATAGTAATAACTAAATTATGAAAAATATACGGTCTAAACATTTGAAAAAAAATCATTATTTATCAAATGATTATCATTAAAAACAAAAAATATTTGAAATTAAAAGTGATGTTTTTTCTAAAAAAATTGTTTTTATTTTTGTGTTAAATGTACTTTATTTTAATGTATTAAAAGAATCCCTATATTTCATGATTTTAAGAAAATTTATATATTATTTATTATATAAAATATTTTAAAAATTCAAAAAATATTTTTCAAAGCAAAGTATAATTATAAATCTAGTTTTATACACAAAAGTATTTTTATATAAACTAATTTTTGTCAAATTTTGGGAACATAATTTAAAATTAATTTATGAAATTTTAAGGTTTTCTATTAAATAAAATAAATTTCATATTTAGAATTAGGAGGTTAAAAGTGGGTAATTAGGCCACTGTTATATTTTTTCAACATGAATAGTAACTTTTGTAAAATTCATTACTTTAGCAAAGGTTAAATTGGATTAATATAGACTAAAAATAAGTTATAAGGCTATGATTTTTAATATTAATTATTATTGGATAAATTTAATTCAACCATTAACACCTAAGGTTCTAAATTTTGATTTTTAATGGACACTTTTTCATGAAAATGACTTATATATTATTAAAAAAAGGAAATTTACAAAATGTCACTCTCTCAATTTTTATATCACTTGTGTGTCCACATAGGGACAAAAGTATGTTATGAATAAATATAATTATTCCTTTTTATCACAATAAAATTATTTTCATTATTTCATTTTTTTATGGACAATATAATGGCCTTAATTTGTTAATAAACACAAAAATAATATTTCTCTATTTAATAAAAGATATAATATATGATATTGAAAATATTAAAAGTGAAATAATTTATTGATTTAATGTGACACACAAATTTTATATATCTATATTACATATTCTTGATGTTCTAAAGGATAATAAATTAATTTTCCATTTTTTTTAAATTTATTTAAAGTTAAATTATTGATTGGTGACAAAATTGACAATAATGATATTTTATCAAAATAATATTAAATTATATTATTTAAAAATCATAAATTTTTTAAATAAAAAAGATATTAATATATTCTATAAAAGTTCATAAATTTGACATTTATGGCCCAATTGTCACCATATAATAAATAATTAAAAACTTTTAATATTGAAAAGGATGTGATTGTGGTAAAAATAGAACTAGGTTAACTAAGCATTCATAAAAAAAATAAGGTTAAAAATTACACCAAAACTTGTCTAAATTCTATTATTTTATGGGATTGAAAACCTACCCCAAATTATATTTTAATCCTTTTACAATTTTAGTTATTTTTTTTTTATAATGAATATATTATAATTTAATATTTTCTGAAATTTTAAAAGTGCCCCTCGCCTCAATTATAAAGGGAACCTTCTACCTTACTTCATTACACCACTTTGAGCCTTATAGATCAACCACACTCTAAAATATTCTATTCTATACTTCAACTTTACATTCTAGAGGTGATGAACTTCCTACAGAATTAATCCTAGAGCCCTTTAGTGGAGATCTAAAGGAGTCATTTCAAAGAATAGGTAATCACCCTATGTGATCAATTTATTCTTATACTCTTCTATAACTTCTATAAATATATGGTATTTATCATAAAATATTAATTTCAGTTTCATTAACTTACCAAAATTTTATTGTTATTATTACAACACTATTATTCACTCTCTTTCCCAACAATCAAGAAGTTAAAGTATCGCTCATGCGTACGTATGACTTACCATCTACACATAGTGATATAGTTCATTTTTCATCACCATGTTTTTTGGAAGGGTATTATGATGGTTTTAATATTTAAATATGTTTTTTATGATTTAATTACCTCAATAATTATTATATCATGTCTACCTTATTACTATATAATTTTTACGGAAATGATAATGCTTATTGTATGTACGCTTGGACTACCATCTCTACGATGCGATGTTATTAGTTTTTCATTTATATTTCACATGAATTATAATAAAGATTAATTTTATGAATATATATGATATATATGATATAATAATTATAATATAAAAGTTAATTAATATTTATCTCTATTTTATTCAATCATTATAAAAATGGAAACAATGTTAATGCATACATATGGCCTACCACCTACATGAACGATGTAATTAATTTTTCTATATCTAATTTTTATGAATGAGTATAAATATGTATATAATGAATATATTTAATTTTTATAACATGATTAAAATTCTTGAAATTTTGGTATTGTTATCAAAGTAAAATTATCAGGATGGATGAGCCAAAATATGATTGGAAAATGAAGTAGTTATCCCCCAGAACAGTGATTTTAATAAACAATTATTAAAAAATGAATGATAAGATATTATAAATAAATAATAAATTCTATTATAGATATGAATATTTTTATTTATTAAATGTATAAAAATAAATTTTTATTATATTGGAGTTTTGAACATGAACAAGTAAAGGTAATACATCAGCTAAGGGTTTATTTTAAAATCTCATCATTATGTGTGGTTGTTTATGTTTTAGTCATTGGTGGAGAATATTTAGCTTATATGTCCATGTGTTTCTAAAAATGTTTTCAAGTTATTTTTTCTATTATCCTGTATTTTTTAAAAAATATTTTTTACCCATTTTTTATTTTCTTTAAACAGTTTGAATAAATTTTTTTAGTCATTTTCCAAACATGGTACTTTGTGAATTTTATGATAAAAATGTGAAAGGAATATTTTTCTAAATTTTATATAATGAGAATATTTTCCCAAAATCATGATTCCCAAATTATTTTATGCTTACATTATTGATTTATAATTTTATTTTCAAATAAAGGGTTTTCATTTATAACTTCAAAAAAATTCAAAAAGGAGAAGATGTGATTATAAAATAGAAAGGTTATTTTCCTCAATAATTATTCCATTTTATCTTTTAAAATAATTTTCCATATAATATGACATCATTTGATGTTACATAAGTTTTACATTGAATATTATCTAAGGATATCATCCTTATTTTTTCTCTAGTTGGTTTATTTTTATACTGAAAAGATTAAATATTTATGAAAACCATTTCTTTTAGATGGGTTATCAATGATGAAATGTTTATGAAACTCATTTATTTTAAAAGGTTCTGATATGATGAATTATTTATGACTATACGGAACAAAAAAAACATAGTTATAAATATGTGATATGTGGAACCCGTATCAATTTCAAAATAATTGGTTTAAGTATTATATATAATGAGATAGTTATGGTAAACAAGCTAAAGTTCTTGATCCTTTATGGGAAATAAGTTGATGTTATTGATCTATTATGGGAAAAAACATAATGTGCTTGATACACTATGGTAAATAGGTGTTCATTCCTAATTTAATGGTCTTGGTAGTTATCCTTGACTTATTAAATATTTTGTATAATTATTATAATTCCATGCACATTTATGACGTGAACTTATGGTTCATGATTTAGTTATAATGAATTATCATTCTTATGATTCAGGTTGTTTGAAATGTAAATGTTTTATTCCATAACTCAGGTTTATGATCTTTATCAGAATTGGTATGAACTATATAATTTATGGACAAGATATCATGACCATATTATTATCTTATTCTTTAATATGATCATTAATTTATATCTATCATGTTTACTCATACTGAGCATCTGAGATCACCCTTTTTTTATATTTCCTTTCCCCTGGTTATAAATAAATGTTTTAGTAGGTTATATCTAAGAATAGTATTCTATGGGAATATATTTATTGGATTTATTTAATACCATTAATAATATAATAAAATTTTATATCTAATCTCTAAATAATCTAAACCTTTATGTTTCTAGCATGAACATTAATATTATTTATCAAATATTTTTCTAAATAGTAGTAATGTTTATGTATAAAAATATTGGGCTATTATAGTTGGTATTAGAGTAGGGTTCAGTAAATGTTTTTATATTAAGGATAGAATTTTTTTATGAAAACCTTGTCAATAGATCTATGTATATAATAAAATCCTAGTTTCATAAAATAAGTTATCATTATTTATACATTCTTCAATTATATTTTAGAATTATGTGGTTTTCCCATGAAACTTTCTCTGGATATGAATCATGTTGGATTTCCAAATGATCATAGGGGGGAAACATACTATTTAATCTTTCATGAGGAAACACCCACCTTATTTTAGTTGATCTTATGATCCACTAATGGCTAAGAGATGGATCAACACCACTGAGAAAATGTTTTATATTCTTCAATTTTGAGGACATGAAAAAATACCCTAGAAATTTATCATCTAGAATGCAATGTTAATCAATGGTGGAATCATATTTAGAAGAACAGCTGTGAGGAATAAATTATAATCCATGAAACGGCCTGAGATTAAGGGGATAATATTCAGTAAGTAATTTACTTTTATTCTACATACAGAGATAAACAATTAATTTATTAATTTAAATAAAAAGGATAATGATTCCATTGGTATTTATGAGTCAGATTTTAAAAATCATGAAAGGTGTTACTCTAGTTTAATTATCATCCCTGAAAGTAAAACTGATCGATTCCTTAGTGGAATAAAATAATGTCTCCAAATGAAATTATCTATAATTTACATTTATAGATACATGGAAATCATTGTATGTGCTCTCAAATGAGATATGTAAATTGAATATTCCCACCATTCCAATAGTTTCGATAAGAAAATAAAGATCAAGTCTCATGAAAAATCAAATAAATCACATGTTGGAAATAAATTCCCACCAACTACATGCCAAAAATGTGGGAACAAACATAATGGGGAGTGTTTAAAAGGAATGAGGGGTTTATTTAAATATAGAAAGGGTGTCATAAATCCGAATAATTCTTAAAGGTGATAAACATTATATTTAATAAAATGGAAGAAAATATGATGCCAACTAATTCAAGATCCATGATATAATGTTTCAAATTTAATGGGTGTGATCATTATACCAACTAGTGCATGAATAAGAAGGTTTTTTATGATCAATTTCAATAACGTATTAAGACCAAATTCAAAGGGAAATCTCATGTGATCATGACTTCTAAAGTGGGTTATGAGAATGACATGGTGAAAGGTACATGAATCATCCCTTTTAGAACAACTAATATATAATATAATTCTATATCCAAAGACTATTTTATATATAAATTTTTTTTAAGGGTATCTCTGTATCACCACAAATAATTAGATGTTGAGTTAGCTATTAAAACTCTTAACTTCATAATATTTTCTTCACAAGTCTATTTCTCTTCTGCAAATGATGTTTGGGGTAAAGTGTTTCATTAAAATATTTTGATTATCTATTTAGTTCTATGTAGTATGACTCTTAGAATATTTTTTATTTCCCTATATGGATCCTATATCAATTACTAAAGAAGGGTATTCACATTTCATATTTTGAATAAGACTCCAATCATTTATCGATGCAAGGTTGAATATGAACTTATAGTGGGAATTACATTCATTGTATGGGTCATGATTCCTATTTAAAACAATAATTTATCTTATATGGTTAAAGAGAAACTCAATATTAATGATATAACTATATTTTGAGACTTTATTTATAAATTTTAAAAGATTTACCCGGTCTTCCACCAATTCGTAATGTTTATTTTTAAATATAAATTACACTTCATTTTATGCCTATTTGAAACCCTAATAATATAAAATATTTAATTGAGTTATAGGAATTGAAGAATAAAATCTAGGAGATTGTTGACATGGGGTTCATTCATCCAAGTGCATCACCTTGGGGTGCACCTAATCTGTTTTTTTAGAAGAAAGATGGATCAATACAACTCTGCATTGATTTTCAAGAACAAAATAATATCACAACCAATAAAAATTATCCTCTCCCCTGTATTAGTGAATTATTTGATCAACTATATGTACATTAATAATTCTCCAATATTGAAATTCATTCTATATGTCATCAATTAACGGTTAAAGAGGATATACACAAGATGACATTCTATACAATGTATAGAAACTATTAATTTACAATGATGCCTTTTGGTCTAACAAATTCCCCTATTATATTAAGGAAACTAATGAATAGAGTCTTTGGAGACTACCTTGTTCAATTTGTCATAGTATTTATAGATGATATTCTAGTATATTCAAAATAGAAAGGGATATAATTAAGATCATTTGAGTATTGTGCTAAAGATCCTTAGGAAGGAGAATGTTTTTGTAAAATTTACCAGGAGTGAGTTTTTTCTTCAAAAATTTCTATTTTTGGGTCGTATAATCTAAAATGAGGGTATATTAGTAGATTCTTCAAAGACAAAAAGTTATTAATAAATATCCTAAACCAACCATGATAACTAAAATCTATAGTTTTCATGGGTTGGATGGATGTTATCAATGTTTTATAAAACATTTATCATTATTTTATAATATAATAAAATGTTGACTTAGAAAGTATTTAAGTTTATATGGAAAGAGGAATGTCAAAGAGGATTTCAAGGATCTTAAAAGAAGGATTGTTAGTGAACTTATGTTCACGCTACCCTACAATCTACAATGTTTTGTGATCTATAGTATTGCATCAATGAAGGTACTATTATATGTTCTCAAGAAAAATGATATAGTGATTTATTATGCCTCATTCCAATTAATGTTTCATGACAAAAATTACCCAAATAATGATTTTGAGTTTTATGTTGTAATTTTTTCAATAAATATATAGAGCAATGTGAAGGTTTCGAGCAGACCAGAAGTGTGCGATGGGACATGCACAAATTTTATTTTCCATGATTGATGATAAATCTAAGATTTACATGAAAATAAATGTTGGGATCAATGTAATTGAATAAATGATTTCAAATAATGGATAAAATTTCAGAACTAATGTGAAGGATCATCACATATTATTTTTAATTAATGTTAAGCACTTAAATAATTACATTTTAATAAATCATTTCTTCATTGATGGATTTGAAAATAGATCTAGATAAAACTATCATTTAATTATAAGAATAAATAATAGATTCCTTCTATTGGTGATCCACAAGTGCTCTGCTCATATTTAAATGTTTTCGTAGGAATATTTGGGTGCTAGAACACCATATCAAATCACTTGAATTGTTTGCATTTGAACACCCTAATAATCACATCCCAAGGATTCATTTTTATCTCTTTTAAATTGAGAGTGTAAGGTGGAGTAATATCACCCTCCTTTGATAGGAGTTTTCTTGGATAAGGTATCTCTATAGGGTTTCAAGAGGATTCTCTAGATTTCATTGTGCAAAAAAATGAAATGAATTGTATCCCTTGAAAAATAATAATATTGGGTTCATATACTGCTAGGGTTAGAAATAAATAAATGAAAAAATTACCTTTATTATTTATTAAATCCCTGTGGAACCCCAAGACTATAACAATAATATTATTATTATTTATGTCATGTACTAAACTCACAAACTAAATAAAATATTTCCTAATGAAATAATATTCAATATATATTATTTCTCACTAGAATTTTAAACTTGGCCTTCGATTCCTCTATAGAATTTATTGGGCCTTGAATAATTATATTTATTTAATAAATAAATATCACTTTATTATTCAACAATAAATAAACATATATTATATTTACTAAATGGAAAATAAAAAGTTATTAAATACTTCTCACACATAATATTCTATCAAATGACTGGTGAAGGAATATATGCGGCCAATAAAACATGATTACTTATTAAACTGTATATGGAATTAATATTTATTCAAATTATTAAATAATAAATAATAATATATTATTTAAATGTGATTCTAAATATATTAAGTGTGAGACCCTCAAGGCCTATTTCTCAGTGGAATCAGGTGAAGTAGCATAAATTCCATGGTTAGCATCTAGAAAAACACTAAAAAACCCATATATAAATGAGTTAACGTTTTAAGGACATAATAACTCATGCAAATGATTACTATGTAATATTATAACTTTATCATGATATCTATAATCAAGTAGGTTGCATGCTAGTGTCATAAGCCTAGGTTCACAATTTCTCTTTTATTGAATTTTAAAAATTGAACATACCTATAGAAAAAAAATTCCATGGACTTACTTAGCATGTATCCTTTCCATAAAAGGGACAAAGATATCAACTTCTCTTAATGAACAAAATGGAACAATCCTTTCTCGTGTTATTCATCAATAAAATATTACTCATGATGCACCCAACATGTCCTACCACACCACAAACATATTTCATAACACTTTTCATCAATACATCAAAGTACATGACTTATAACACTCATTAATAATAGTATTAAAGTCTAAGGTTCAATACAAACATCCACAGATATGAAAATACAATGACACAAAAAACTATGAATTTTATACTAGAGGGTATCATTCTCATAACATCCAACACTAGAGTGTATCAAGGGAATACACCATGAAAAGGTTCCTCAAATTCTTAAGAGTCTCCATCACTGATATCCTGTATCATTTTCATCCCTCAAATGATTTGATCATTCTACAAAACATATATTTAAGAATACTATCATAGAACTTATGGGTTCTCATCATTGCAGGGAATTGATGTGAAGTTTTAGTGAAATAAATACTCTTAATAAATTATTACACTCTATGTTATAAAGAATAAGAATAATTATGTGACAAAGAGTTTATTAATATTCAAAAACAATAAATATATGATATCATAAAATACCCAGAAGTTAGTTCTAGGGAACCAAATCCAATATACTCCCAATTGAACTAGATCCCACTACTAACTACATTCAATCTTATAACGCTCACATAATACTCATTCTTCTGCTGAGATAGTCCTTCAGTCAAGGGGTCCACCATGTTTTCTTCTGTAGGACATTTTACTACTATAACTTCACCCCTATCATAAAAATTCCTCAATAGGTGACACTTCCAAAGTGTGTTTGTTGTCTTTCGGTGTGACCTTGGCTCCTTTTCAAGAGTCATCACTATAGTATTATAATAATACAATGTGGTAGGGTCTTTACTCTTAGGTACCACATCACAATCATGGAAAACATTTCATATCCAAACAAATTATTTGGAAACCTCATAAGTATAAGGACCCAGCCTTAAAACATTACTTAATCATAAAATAAATGAATAATTCACATTGAGGATCTTTTCATGTTTAGAGTTTTAGAGAATTAGGGCATAACTATTACATCTCAATAGTCACAAAGTAGACACTTCTACTTAGCTTCCTTTTATTCCATAAAATAAAAACTCTTGAAACAAAAAGATTCATGTCCAGTTCCATGTTTTAGATAGAATGATTTTCCATGATCCCATACTTGACCCTATTCCACTTTTTGTCCTTTGAAAAACATTTCAAAAACTTTGGATGAGCATAAAAAGCTCAGTAAAGAATACACAAAGAAGAAAACTATTAGTTTTTTAAAACAACAAGTAAACCATGAATACTTTAACATAAGTAATACCTTTCACCTTTGTGAAGTAGTAAATACTCTTCACTCAATAAAAGATCACTACTTAACCTTTTGTAAACAAAAGATTACCCATATATAGAACACATATCATATAAAGGTAACTTTGAACAAAAACAGACTTAAATGGAATTACCATACAGTCGACTTACACACATGTCACTAAATGTAATAGTCATACGGATGACTTCCATACCCAATGCATTGGAGGTTATAACGTAACCATCTATCCTAGTATTCATAGAACCACCCATCATTTGTTTTATCATGTAACCACCCGTCAAATTTCCATGTACCATTATAAAATCATAAGACATAAAACAAATATAAAGGAAAGAAAACATTTCCACATTTCAATCAAAATATATCACTTAAATATATTTCTATAAAACATCCATTGTAAAAATAATTTTCAATACCAAAATACATAATAGAGTATATGGTATTTATTTTCTTTTAAAAACATTATTCCTTGTTGAGGAAGCCAAAGATAAAATAATACTCACAGCGGTGGAAAGGTCATTGTCACCGCATACGTTAAAAGAAACATTCATTTTTTTCATTTAGTAAAATGATTTGTAGAAAAATATTCCCTTTGAATGAAATGAAAAGTCAAAAGGGTTTTACACACTATATAAAATAAAGTCGTGTAGAAATCAAAAGATGCATCAATGGAAGAAGATTGAGACGAAGTCCCGTACAAAGACGGTATCCTTAGATTAAGGATAAATCAATTACATAATTATGTGTGAAAAATATAAATACACACAATATAAGTGGATATTAAGTGTAAAACAATCAGAGTTCATCCATAGATATTCATAGCATGACATAATCAAGGAGTAGAGGTTACCCCAAAGAATTGAAATTGGGTAAAGAAGTCCCCTTACATAAATTTGATAGCCTAACAACGTCACATTAAAATTCATAAAATGAGTTGATGAGAGATAAAAATGGTATCTAATAACTTGGACATAAAATTTATAGCAATAAGGATATATATAAGAACATATCTCAACTTAGGAAGATGTAAATTAAAATACCTAACAAATAGAAGCCTTTTAAAAAGAGGAGGGTGAAAGGTTCCCTTACCGATTTGGGTAACTTTCGAAACGTACACCACATAAAAGAAGGATCATAAAATAGAGATGTAAATACCCATAAATTAAAGTATATTACAAAAAGAATACAATCATGGTCAGCACATACACGACACAAAAGTAAATAGTGGCAATTGTAGCATGAATCTCACGGGAATAAAAAGTGAGATAAAAACCCCTTACCACGTTGCAATCAATAAAGTCGTATGACCAAAAGATAAAAAACACAATATTAATCACATAATAACATTAATATAAAAATAATCATGATAATATATATGAAATTTCATTAAAAAATACACCACATGCAACAAATAATTGGCAATCAATGGAAATCTCACGGAATTAAAAGTGAGATAAAAAATACCTTACCTTGTATATGACTTGACTCGATCGTTCTTTAATCTCCTGAATAATAAACTAAAGTTAATTAATACTTGATTAATAACCTCTTTAAACTTTATTATTCCTTTTATATCACTTATTTCTATGTTATCAACATTATTTAATCATTTAAGTTAATAATGTTCGTTTTGTCGATATTTGGTACTTAAGTCAAAAATGGACATCCTATAATTACATGTCGTTCATGTGGTCAAAGGTTCACTATATCCAGAATGATATTCATGATTTGGATATCATATATATTATATATATCCAGCATATACATATATTTATAATATTACATAACATTTATAGGTAAGAAATGAAATGCACCGTTCATGGAGACGGTAATCCGTACGTAAGCATGAACGCTACTTCCATTCCTATTTCATATTTAATGGAATTAAAACATAATGATGCATAGTAGTATTATAATTCCAGTATTTTATCATATATAATATCATTAAACCTATATTTTATATGTACCACATATGATATGAACGAGTCATATCACTTTGAGGGGGCGGTAGTCCGCACTTCCTCAAATGAAATTATCGTGTTTACACATAATGGAAACCATAAAGGTTTTCTATATATAAAAAAATACAGAAGAATAAAGAAACCATAAACATAATATATATCATATATAAATACAATGACATCTTAATGGCCACCATGAAAGGTTTTAAAAGAATATTGAACAATCATCGTTTCGTGGGGCAGAAATTCATAACCCAAAGAAACAGTATGATCTTTAACCATTAGATGGAGGTGTGTGTAAGTGTAGGTAGAATAATTTTCATAAAAACATACTAGTATATTGAGGATTTTTTTTATTATGGGATCAAATAATAAGAAGATATTTTTGAGTGAAGAATGAAAATAAAAGGAATAAACTCGAGAGAAGGCATTACCTCTAAATCGGGTAACTCTTACTGATTTGATACAATGGCTTCCTTGGGAAGACTTCTGCCCAAAGTGAGGCTTCTAGGAGTAATAGAGGTATTTTTAGAGATAATATGAGCAGAGGTTTGACGAGAGAAGGGCTTGAGAGTTGTTGGTAAGGGGGTAGAGGTGGAGGCCTTTTATAAGAGGGAGGAGGGTGACTTTTGGAATGTCTTGAAAGTTTACTTTAATATAAAATTATTTTTTAATTTTAAAAGTCCCATAATGATATATTTTTAGGATAATGTGATAAAGGTTCTAAATACACCCATAAAATAGGTTTTATACAAGTGTAAGTCTTATATTTTTCATTATCGTTTCATTTTATTTAAATCGTTCATTAATGAGGTAATCACTGCATCATCATAGTGTCATAAATAAATTTATTTATTTAATGTCTAAAAATTATATAAAAAAAATACCATGATGTTGGAAATATTTTTATATTTACAATTAATATTTATAGTCTAAGAGATCATTTTTTTAAAAAAAATTAAAATTGTTTGACTTAGTTGTTACATAGTTTGGTTATATTTTCCTTTCTTTAAAAATAATATGATAAAAGGTCACTATCACAAAAAATTGACTCCATGGGGTCCATAAGTAGGAAAAAGGCATTACATGGTTGTCCATGAAACAAACAAAACGATTTAGACACATTTTTGGGTCATTTTAAATTATTATGATATTATTTTATTACCCTTAACCACCCGATTAATAATTAATCATGATAATTAAAGATAATCGATGTCGTTACTATTCGTAATGTCTAAAAACAAGAGATTATTAATTACATAATTTTGACCATATGATTCCAAATATATAATAAATTTTATCAAATTCCAAACACAGAAATTTCATTAATTAATTTAAAAATAATTCTCGTTCTCAAAACAAATAGCTTGTTTTTAAGAAACAATATCTATCAAAAGATTGACAATTGTTTATGTCCAATTTAAAAGTGAAATTAATTATAATTACCACCATTGGATTAAATGTTAAAAATATATTCTAATTACACTTTAAAACCAATTAAAAATATAATCAAACCATATAATTAAATAACATGAAAAAGCTATTTTGTAGTAAAATGCAGTATTTTTCACAATTCATTAGAAAATGAACATTGTCAGAAAAATACCATAAATTAATCCTAAGTAAATTTAAATGTCCCAATTCTAAAGAATAAATTTATTTTGACATATATATATTGTAAAATTTTCAAAAGTTAGATTTAAAAATGGTTTTCCATCAAAATGCAGTAAAACAATCTTTTAAAAATATTAGATTATTCTATGCTTAAGATTGGATTTATTCTCATTTTAAGACTCTAAAACACTATATAATTCATAAATAGACATAGATATGAAAATATATTGTTCTTTACTTACTTGGGATGTTACAATAAGCCTCTATACACTGATACTATAATATAAAATCAGTGAAAACTTGCTTCTTTTAAATCTTCCAGCTCGTAGATCCTCCGTTGAGATAAAAAGCATATATTGAATGGAACTTCATATAATTTTGATCTATTTTAAATTCAGAATTATTATAAACCATGATTAATATATCATCATCTCCTCCATACACCAGGAACATATCCTTAGTTCTTATTAGATACTTTAGAATAGCCTTAACATCAGAGCAATGTTGTTCTCCTGGATTTGATTGATATCTTCTTTCCATGATAAATTCATAAGAAACATAAATTCGAGAAAATAACATCACATACATGATTTATCCAATCAATAAAGAGTATGGGATCTTTCTCATTCTCTCTTTCTTTTATTATGTCTGAGGAAAGAATTTCTTAAAAAGATAGATACAATGTGACACTAGAACTAATCACCACTTAGATGATTCTATACAAAATCTCCTTAGTATGTGGTCAATGTTTATACTCTGATGTAGTATATTCTGCCTCTTGGATCTATCATTAATTATCATGATCCATAGAATATAGGCTACTAAAATTAAGTACATCATTGAGAAACACTTGTTTAGAAAGTCTTTAATAGACTATAAGACTGGTATGTCATTTCCAATAAGTAATATTTCATCAATATATAATACTAGGATAACAATTTCATTCCCACTAGACATATTTTAAACACATGGATCACTTTCATTCTAAATGAAACCAAATTATCTTATATCTTCATTGAATTGAATGTTTTGTGCCCTAGATACTTTCTTTAACAAATCCATGAAACCTGAAAATATTTTTGGCATCACCTAGTGTCACAAACCCTTCTGGTTGTGTCATATACACATCTTCATGAAGGATCTCATTATGGAAAGTATTTTTGACATCTATCTTCCAAAATTCAAATTCATGGTGTGTTTTTATATAAATTAGAATTATTATGGATTTAAACATGGAAACTAGTGAAAAGGTCTCATCTTATTCAATTAATTGAATCAATTTAAACCTTATATCCATTATCCTTTATTTATAGTAATTTAATTTACCATACATGTCTTGTTTTCTCTTGAATATTAATTTCCAACCTATAAGATTTACATCAATTAGTGCATTGAATAGAACCCAAACCTAGTTCTTATTGTAACACCCCGACCCTAGAAGCCCAGAGTCGGTGCACTATTACGTATCATTGGCATGATCACAAAATATCAAGTCTCGAAAGACCGATTAGATCAGTTGCCTTGGAACTACTAGATACATTCATAAGGTTTACATTACATCATAAAATGGAAAACTATAACAACAGTGTTTCCATAGACAACACTTACATACCATAGACTATCTCTATAGGTCAGTCATAATATACTACTTCACATCTTAGGAAAAATAAAACACAGAAAGGGGTGATCTCAGATGCTCATTAAAGATAACAATATAGCGGATGCTTTCATAAATAAGAATAAACATTTAAGGAAATGTATAAAAATAAAAAAAATCCTATTCAACATAAACTTCATCATAATATGGAAAATAGAAATCAAAATAATTCCATTTACTTACCCACATGGATATTCTACTAGTCGAATAATCACAAGTAGTATCAATAGCCACATTCATAATAACGGAATGCATAATGCCAGACATTCATAATCACATAGTCAAGGCCTTGTGCCAAGACTACAAATAAGATTTTGTTCAAGGAATTTGTTCAAGACACTAGTTTGTATCATGAAACATACCGATGCATCGAGGAGCTATAGCGGGCTCCACCGGTCACTTACTAAGTCTAATTCATTCCTCATATGAAAAGTTTTAAACATAACATAAACATTCGTATTAAAACTAGCATATGAAATGTTAATACTTTATGCATAAACCATGAATGGTGTAAAATTAACACATCCCCAGTCAAACATATCGCAAAACCTTAAATACAATATGGAAGTTTTGTATCATAATAAATCAACTTCAAATAAGCTTAAAATCTATCAAAGGATGTTGACATAGATGAAATCAATACATTTTTTAGAGAAATATCTCATTAAATTTTCAAATCATTTAAGAGTCACATAATTATAAAGAAAAAAATTATTTTTAAAATATTCTTATAATCTTGTAAGGGAAGATTTGACATTGTTATAACAGTGTAAAATAGATGCACTTGCTGTATAAGTTAAAAAAACACACTTAAGTTAAATTTGTCGAAAAGGTGAAAAAGTACTTTGTTTAGAAATCGACAGAAAGATTCATTTCAAACCATTTTATAAAAATTAAAACAAGGGTATAAATTACTTTAACTCGTAGTCTAGTAAATAGTAAAAAAAATTGGAATACAATTTTAAGAAACATGGATGTGGATGATAAATAGGTCCCGGTAGATAATTATGTATAAACAACCTCAAATAATAATAAGATTGTGAAATTAACACTTACATTGTACTTTTCCCTGGTCAAGGGTAGTTCAACATCTTGTATAATGGTGAAACAATTGTTATTAAATTATACAATAATCATATACATTTATATGATATAATATATGATCTTTTAATATTTCTTTGTTAACAATATTTTAGTATTATCGTCGTTTCGGGTGTAAACGGATTCGTTTTCCTTTATATGATTTGTTGTGTAATTAATGTTTGTTATGGATAGGATGTGTCTTATTAATATTCATAATGATATTAAGTATTTAAACATTATTTTAAACCATCTAATGAAAATTATTCTTGAATGGATAAGATGGGGAATGAATCTCATCGCGTTTGTGGAGACGGTAATCCGTTCGTACGCACGAGCGACAATATCATTTTTTTGATAATAAAATAATATAAAATTGGATGTTATATCATATGTAAAGAATCATTATAATGTTATATTTATTATTTACTTCAATTACACATCATTATTATACCCATCCAAATAATAATGTATTGAATAATAACTACACCACGATGTTGAGACGATAAACCGTACGTACGCACGTATGGTGACATGTCCTTCAAAGGATGGATAGAATAATGAATTTGGTTGTACCATATTTATAATAACATCACAATATCTAGAAGATACTGGAGTTATTATTTTAGAATTGAAATAACAAAGAAAGAGGAAGGGGAAGAAGAAAGTAACTTGAAAAAGGTGATGAAATATTTACCTATTCTTCGGATTCTTCCTTTTTATTTGATCAAAAGGGCTCCATAGGATGAATTTCTGACTAAAGGAAGGCCTATAGGATTAAGGTAGGACATTTGAGAGGGTATTTGGACATATTTTGGCCGATAAAAATGGCTTGGAAGGTGTTAATTAGAGATAAGGGGCAGTGCCCTTTTATAAGAGGGGTGAGGGGCACCTTAGGAAAAGCTAGAAATATTATTTTATAATAAAATCATTTTCAGTTTTTAATTTCCAAAAACAGGATTATTTAAAGGATAAGGTGTGTATGGGTCGAAAACCACTCAAAAAATAGGTTTTAGATAGCTTTGGGTCACTATATTAACTTTATCTTTTATAATTAACTCTTAGTTAAATAGTTTGACAAATACTATGTCTCTTTGTATTTTTATATTATATGGTTAATAAACGTACTATATACTTACAATAGAACCCCAAGTGGTTCATTAATGATACACCTATCATTATATGAGTCCTTTTTCCAAACCATAGATTTTTATAAATTTAATATTAATTAATAATATAATATTTGTTTTAAAAACTCTTTTATGTCAATTTTGACACTATTTGGTATTTTTCTTTTTCTAAATTCATAACAGCATTATTACTTAGAAAAAAATTCATATAACCAACCCTAATATGTAATATTAACCTATAAAATTATTTTAATTCATAAAAAGTCTCAAATTACATTTATTTAGATATTTATAATATCAATTATTTCAATACTTCATTAATTAGGTAATTATTGCATCATCATTGTGTCATAAATAAATTAAATTATTTAATTTTTAAAAAATATAAATAAAAAACATTTAGATATTAAATAGTTTTATATTTCTAATTAATATTTATAATCTATTTTATCTTATGTTTAACCCTATATTAAAAATGTTTTAGTCATTAAACTTTGATTTTAACTCTTTTAACTCTCCTTTGAATTAAATAATAATAAATATCATAATCTAATCCAAGTGGACAAAATAGGTTCATATTTTATTCCTAAGGTTGTTTTTGGTCGAATTATACTTATCCAATAGAATTATGACATGTGATATGGTAATAATAATATCATTTTTACCCATAAATACCTATTGACTTTTAACCGTGGTAAACAAAAGTAAAAAGTTACTATTCAAAAAAAATTATTTTCATCTTATTGAACCACATGTTACTTATTGATATCAACTGTGTCTCTTGAATTTTTGAAATTCAACTCACATAAGTGGTAAAATTATGTTTTATGTAAATTTGCAAATGCTCATAGGAGGTGGGTAAAAGACGGTAAAAAGTTCAATAAAATTTTTATATATCTAAAATTATTATAAACTGACTCCAATGGATTACATTGAACTTATATAGGTATTATGTATCTATTTTGACCTAAAATAATTTTAAATAAAATAAATAGTTATTTAAATAAAAATTCGGTTTTAAACTCTAACTTAGTGTTTTTCACTATTCATAAAAAATTGAAAGTTTTCAGAAAAATACCCAAAATTCACCCTAAGATAATATTGATATTCCGAATCCAAAAATGAAGTCCATTTTGAAATACAAAATTTTTAAAATTTAAAAAATTGGGTATTACTATTCATAAAATCTAGTTTGATTGGTTGTGGTGTGTGTTAGAACTCAAAGTTGTGTACAACAAACACTATTGTATTATTCAAAGAGAAGCGTATCGTGGAAGCTTGGGGTGTTACATTATCCCTTCATTTAAATAATTCCATCCTAGAAATTTTTAGAATATTACAACAGAAAAAGACTCGGGTGGTTCTTCATCATAAGTTCCTCGGTTTCCCACGTTGCCTCTTCCATCTTATGGTTTCTCTATAAAACTTTTACCAGATGAGTCGTCCAGTTTCTCAGCATGTGTTCTCTTGTATCAAGAACCTTGATAGACTCTTCACAATAAGACAGATTGGGTTCCAATTCTAATTCCTCCTCGGTGAGTACATGCATTGGGTCAGGCATCTATTTTCTCAATAGTGATATGTGGAATACATCGTGAACTTTGGAGAGACTTGGCGGCATTGCCAAATGGTAAGCTACAGCCCCAATTCGTTCTAGAATTTTGAAAGGTCTGATGTACCAGGGACTCAATTTTCCTTTCTTACTAAAATGTATTACACCCTTCTAGGGAGATACCTTCAGGAAAACAAGATATCCTACCTGTAATTCCAAATCCTTCCTTCGGTTATTGGCTTAGCTCTTCTGCCTACTTTGAGCTATTTTGATGTGGTTTTGGATTAACTTCACCTTTTCCATAATTTCCTCCACCATTTAAGGGCCTACGAGTTTTCTTTCACCAATATCATCCCAACATATTGGTGTGCTACCTCTCTTTCCATATAACACTTCATGTAGTGACATCCGAATACTTGAATGGAAGCTATTATTATAGGGAAATTATACCAGAGGTAAATATTGATCCCACATACCTTTAAAGTCAAATTAGCATGATCTCAACATGTCTTCTAAGGTTTAAATAGTCCGTTCTGATTGTCCATCAGTTTGAGGGTAGTAGGCAGTGCTCAAATGAAGTACAGTATCCAGGTCTTTCTAAAGAATTTATCAGAATCTTGATGTAAAATGGGGAACACAATTAGAAACAATTGATAGTGGTACTCCATGAAGTATCACAACTTCATTAATATATAGTATTTCTAGAAGTTGAAGTGGTAATATTATCTTATATCAAGAAAATGTGTTGACTTGGTAAGATGATCAACAATGACCCATATTGCATCGTTCCTTCTAGGAGTCTTTGGTAGTCCTATGACAAATTCCATCGTAATATTTTCCCATTTACACTCAGATATGGTAAGAGGTTGCATGACTCCTCTAGGCTATTGCCTTCTAGCTTTTACTTGTTGACCAACCATACATCTTGACACAAAATCAGCAGTATCCCTCTTCATATTTTCCCACCAAAAATGTTCCTTCAAATATTTATACATTTTGGTTCTCCCACGGTGTATAGAGAAATTGGAACTATGAGCATCATCCAATAATTCCCATTTTAGGTAAGGTATATCGGGAACACAAAGTCTCTTCTCAAATTTCAAAATTCCATCTTTATACACGAAGTCACCCAATATCCCATCATTCACAGCTTTAATATTCTTTTGAAACTCTCCATCACCAGTCTGATGACTCTTTATCCTTTATAGAAAAGATTGTTTGGAAACCAATTGAAAAATTATTCATGTTTCACCTTCCATGGTGATTCCCATATCCATATTTACTAGATCCATGTATATAGGATGCTTTTCAACTCTCATCTTGTTCGAAACTCCAGGATCCTTTCTACTCATATCATCTTCCACCTTATTTTCCTTCCCCGAGTGGTATTGTATAGAGAAATCATAATCCTATAGTAGTTAAAGTCATCTCCTTTTCCTCATGTTGAGTTATTTTTGTGAGAAAATATACTTCAAACTCTTGTGATCGGTATATATCTCACATTTTTCACCATAGAGATAGTGTCTCAAAATATTCAAAGAAAAAATTACAACAGATAACTCCAGATCATGAGTAGGATAGTTTTTCTCATGAATTCTTATCTGTTGTGATGAATAGGCAATAACTCTATCATTATGCATAAGGACACAACCAAGTCCTTTCTTTGAAGCATCACTATAAATAACAAACCCATCATTCCCTGATGGTAGATTCAATATATGAGCATTGAATAATCTTCTCTTAAATTATTCAAAACATTCTTCACACTCTTTTTTTCAAACAATTTTAATCCCTTTTCATGTGAGCTTTGTTAATGGGTTAGCCAATCAGGCCAAATTCTGGATGAAACATCGATAATAACCTTTTAAACCAATAAAACTGCATACCTCAGTTATACTCGTCTATGATGTCCATTAATGGATTGCCTTGATCTTAGAATGATCAATGTAGATTCCATCCTTAGAGATGATATGGCCAAGAAAAGAAATATCCTGAAGCTAGAATTCACACATTCTAAACTTCCCGAATAATTCATGTCTTCTAAAATTCTTCAGGATAATACGCAAGTGATTTTCAAGATCTTAATAGATTTTTTAGTATACCAAGATATCATCAATAAATACAACTACAAAGTCATCAAGATTTTCCTTGAAAACTCTATTCATTATATCTATGAAGACATAGGGTGCATTAGTCAGCCCAAAAGGCATTACTGTAAACTTGTAATACCAGTACCTAGTTCAAAATGATGTTTTCAAAATGTCTTCCTTCTTCACACACAACTGATGATATCCAGATCTAAATTTAATCTTTGAAAAGTATTGATCTCGATGAATGTGCTCAAATAAATCATCAATGCGAGGTAGGGGTACTTGTTCTTTATTGTTATAGCATTAATCTCCCTATAGTCAATGCACAACCTCATAGATCCATATTTCTTCTTAACAAAAAGGATAGGGGCTCCCCATGGAGAAACACTAGGGATAATAAATCCATTATTACTCAATCACTCTAGTTTTTTCTTTAGTTCTATTAATTACAAAGTTTCCATTCTATAAGGGGTCGTCGATATGGGCCTTGAACCAGAAATTAAATCAATGGAAAACTCAATTTCTCATTCTAGAGGATGTCCAGGTAAATCTTCTGGAAACACATCAACATATTCTTTCACAATTGTTACATCTTCTATTTGAACATTAATTTCCTCACCCATAGTTATTTCATTCCCTTCATCCATAATAATTGAATTTAGTTGATCTACTAGGGGTGGATCTAGACAAGAATCAGGTGGTGACGATTCTGCTCTAAAGATAAGGTGTTCTTTATCACCATCATCAAAAAACGTAACCCCTTTATTCATACAATAAATTTTCACATCATAGTCCAAAATCAAATCCATACTGAGGATTATATCAAATTCAATCATGGGTGTGACGATGAGATCAATAGATAAAGAACATTTATATTCCATAATGGGGACTGATTCACAAAACTTTGTCATAATGAAAATTAAATTATGAGTTTTTACTGACAACTCCCTTGTTAAAACAAATTGGAAATATCTAATTTTCTTAGAGAACTGGGAAGATATGAAACAATGCGATGATCCAGAATCAAATAAAACATTTTCTAAACTTGAGGAAACCATTAAATGACATGCCACTACGTCTTTCGGAGCTTCAACCTCAGCATTAGTGATAGTGTAAGATTGGCCTTGATCCCTGGGCCTTTTTTTAGGAAATTTCCCCTGACTCTTGGGACATTCATTTTCATATTTTCACCTTTCACTACAATTATATCATTCAACATCAATAGCCTATTTCTTCCCCTTGAAATCACAAGCTTGGTGGCCTTTTTTACCACACATGTAACAGACTCTCATTCCCTTCAGGAAAGTACGAGGGTGATTCTTCCCACTTTTACTGTAGGATGGATATTCAACTTTTCCCTTAATCCCCTTATTTCCATTCCTAAAGTGTTCAGAAGATCCCTTCTTCTCTTGCTTTGCTTTAAAGTCGTAAGACTTAGAGAATTATTTTTCTATCTTGATAGCACATGAAACAATATATTTGTATGAGGAGAAGGATTGCAATACTAATGATCGATATAGAAATGGTTTTAACCCATAAAAGAAATGATCAATCTTAATTATTGGGTTGTGTATATAATCTTCAGCATGCCTCTCTAACTTTGTCAAGTTATCATCATACTTTGTGACATTCTCATCCTTCTTTTTTCTTGAGACTCATAAATTGCCTTTCCATATCCACTCGATGGTCATGAAGAATGTATTTTTCTAAAAAGAGATCTTTAAACTCCCTCCATTCCATATTTGATACTTCATAATCTTTCTTTGTGTTTTGAATCAATGACCACCATTGATCATCATCTCCAGTGAGGCGATAAAATTCCATGACAACTTTTTCCCTTTCACTACTCCCCAAGGCATGGAATATTTTCTCTAAGGAATTTATACATTGATTAGCTACTAATGGACTTATACTCCAATTGAATGATGGTGGTTCTTTCCCCATGAATAATTATAACTTTTATCCTCCATGTTGTGGATCAGGGTGCTCCATACAGGTAAGTTTATTATTCATAACCTGAGTGAGTAGTCCTAGTATAGTGATAAGCTAATCAGCACCAGTTGTATAACTAGCTCCACTATAATTATCTTTAGAAGAAGGGAAATCCCTACATGGAGTTCGTGCATTGATACGGTTTCCATTCCTTCCACTTGGCACCATTTCTAAACAATTTCATAAACTAGATTAGTTTATGATTCGAAATACATAATTCCAAAACTTGTAAAACACTTAACATAAATTGAACAGATTATGGATATAATCCATAATAATAATAAAAATTTTTCTTTGAGAAAGTATATACTCATAAACCATTTATAATGGTTTGTAAATAAAATGATAATTATCCTAATCATATCCCACGGGAGTGTCGTAACCAAGAGTGCAGGAAGTCCCATTGTCGTTCCCCAGTTCTCGTTCGAGTCTAGCTCAAAGCGGTGTTTTTAGGTTTTACCCCTAGGTACATCTGTTTCAGATTTGCCTCTACATGGTCGTAACCAAACAGGGATGTATTGCTTGAAATACTAAAAAAATCTATACAATACCAAAATTATAAGAAGCTATTCCATACTAATCCTCAAATTCTATCTTAGAGCTATGTGCTCTAATCAGAGTTTATCTAAATCTAGTTTCCAAGGTTTGTAATAAACTTCCTCTCATACCAACTGTAACACCCCGACCCCAGAAGCCCAGTGTTGGTGCGCTATTATGTGTCATTGGCATGATCGAAAAAGATCAGGACTCGAAAGATAGATTAGTTTTGTATCCTCGTAAGTACTAGATACATTCATAAGTTTTACATTACATCATAAAATGGAAAACAACAAAAAAACTGTTTCCATAGACAACACTGAGATCCCATAGACTATCCCCACAAGTCAGTCATAATATACTTCTTCTCATCCTAGGAAAAATAAAACATAGAAAGGGTTGAGCTCAGATTCTCATTAAGGATAACAATATAGCAGAAGCATACATAAATAAGCATAAACATTTAAGGCAATGTATAAAACTAAAACAAAATCCATTTCAACATAAACTTCATCATAATATGGAAAATAAAAATCAAAATAATTCCATTTACTTACTCAAATGGATATTCTACTCGTCTAATAATCACATGCAATATCAATATCCACTTTCATAATTATGGAATACATAATGTCTAACATTCATAACCACGTAGCCAAGGCCATGTACCAAGACTACAAATAAGATTTTATCAAGGCCTTTTTCCAAGAAACTATTTTGTCACATGAGACCTACCGATGCATCGAAGAGCTATAAAGGGCTCCACAGGTCACTTACTAAGTCCAATTCATTCCTCATATGAAAAGTTTTAAACATAACATAAACATTCATATTAAAACTAGCATACCAAATGTAAATACTTTATCCATAAACCATGAATGGTATAAAATTAACACATCCATATTCAATCATATCACAAAAACTTCAATACAATATGTAAGTTTTGTATCATAATAAATCAACTTCAAATAAGATCAAAATCCATCAAAGGATGTTCACATAGATGAAATCAAAACCTTTTTTAGAGAAATATCTATTTCTATTTTAAAATCATTTAAGATTCACATATTATAAAGAAAACATTTATTTTGAAAATATTAATATAATATTTTAAGGTAAGCTTCAAAGATGTTATAATGGTGTAAAATAGCCACACTCGACGTATAAGTTAAAAAACATTATTACCTTCAATTTGTCAAAAATGTCAATAAGTACCTTGTTTGGAAAATGACGGAAATATTCCTTTCAAAACATTTTATAAAAATTCAAACAAGGGTATAAATGACTTTCCCCCATAGTCTAGTAAATAGTAAAAAAAAAATTCAATACATTTTTAAGAAACATGGATGTGGATGATAAAGAGGTCTCAGTAGATAATTACATATAAACAACCTCGAATAATAAAGAGATTGTGAAATTAACCCTTACCTTGTACTTTTCCTTGGTCAAGGGTAGGTTAACATCTTTTATAATGGTGAAAAAATTGTTATTAAATTATACAATAATCATATACATTAATATGATATCATATATTATCTTCAAATATTTATTTTTTAATAACATTTTAGTATTATCGTCGTTTCGGGTGTTAACTGATTCGTTTTCCTTTATATGTTTTGTTACGTAAGTAATGTTTGTTATGGATAGGATGTATCTTATTCATATTCAAAATGATATTAAGTCTTTAAAAAAAATTAATCATCTAATGAAAATTATTCTTGAATAGATACTATGGGGAATGAATCTCATCGCATCCGTGGAGACGGTAATCCATACGTACACACGAGTGATAATATCATTCTATTGATATTAAAATAATATAAAATTAGATGTTATATCATATATAAAGAATCATTATCATGTTATATTTATTATTTACATCAATTACACATCATTATTATACACATCCAAATAATAATGTATCGAATAAAAATTACACCATGACGTGGAGATGGTAAGGCGTACGTACGCACGTATGGTGACATGTCATTCAAAGGATGGATAGAATAAAGAATTTGGTTTTAACATATTTATAATAACATTACAGTGTATATAAGATACTGGAGTTATTATTTTATAATGGAAACTACAAATATGGAGGAATTGGAAGAAGAAAATAACTTGAAAGAGGTGATGAAATATTTACCTCTTCTTCGGGTTCTTCCTTTTGATTTGATCAAAAGAGATCCTTAGGTTGGCTTTGTGACTAAAGGAAGGACTCTATAATGAAGGTAGAAATGTTGAGAGGGTATTTGGGTAGATTTTGGCGGAGCCAAATGGCTTTGATTGTGTGAATTATAGAGAAGGTGGAGTGCCCTTTTATAAGAGGGGTGAGGGGCACCTTAGGAAAAGCTTGAAATATTATTTTATAATAAAATAATTTTGGAATTTTAATGGATCAAAAATGGATTCATTAAAGGATAAGGTGGGGATTGGTCTAAAACCACTCAACCAATAGGTTTTAGATAGGTTTGGGTCACTATATGAACTTTATCTTTTAGAATTAACTCTTAGTTAAATAGTTTGACATTTACCATGTCTCTTTGTATTTTTATATTATATGGTTAATAAACTTACTATATACTTCCAAGAGAACCCCAAGTGGTTCATTAATTAAAACAATATAATTATATAAGTCTTTTTTCTTAACCTTATTTTGTTAGTAATTTAATATCAATTAATAATATAATATTTGTTTTAAAAACTCTTTTATGTCAATTTTGACACTATTTAGGTGTTTTGTTTTTGATAAATTCATAACAGCATTATTACTTCAACAAGAATTCATATAACTAACCCTAATATGTCATATTAACTTATAAAATTAGTTTAATTCATAAAAATCCTAAAATTACATTTATTTGGATATTTATAATATCAATTATTTTAATATTTTATTAATTATTTAATTATTGCATCATCATTGTGTCATTAATAAATTAAATTATTTAATGTCTAAAAAATATAAATTAAATAAAATTATGTAGTAAATATTTTTATATTTCTAATTAATATTTATAGTCGAATTTATCTTATGTGTAACCCTATATTAAATATGTTTTAGTTATTAAACTTTGGTTTTTACTCTTTTAACTCTTCTTTGAATTAAATAATAATAAATGTCCAAATTTAATCCAAGTGGACCAAAGAGGTTCATATTTTATTAATAAGGTTGTTTTTGGGAGAATTATACTTATCCAATAGAATTAGGACATGTTTTAGGGTAATAATAATATCATTTTTACCCATAATTACCCTATTTACTTTTAATCGTGGTAAATAAAAGTAAAAAGTTACTATTCAACAAAAATAATTTTCATCTTATTGTACCACATTTTACTTATAGATATCAACTGTGTCTCTTGGATTTTTGAAATTAAACTCGTAGAAGCGGTAAAGTTAAACTTTATGTAAATTTTCAAATGCTCCTAGGAGGTGGATAAAAAATGGTAAAAAGTTCAATAAAATTTTTATATATCTAAAATTATTATAAACTAACTCCAATGAATTAAATTGAAAATATATTGGTATTATATATCTATTTTGACCTAAATTAAATTTAAATAAAATAAATAATTATTTAAATAAAAATTTAGATTTAAACAATAACTCTGTGTTTTTCACTATTCATCAAAAATTGAAATTTTTCAGAAAAATTCCAAAAAATCACCCTAAGCTAATTTTGATATTCCGAATCCAAAAATGAAGTCCATTTTGAAATATAAAATTTATAAAATTTCAAAACGTGGATATTACTATTCATAACGGCTAGTTTGATTGAATGTGGTGTGTGTTAGAACTCGAAGTTGCGTACAACACACGCTATTGTATTATTCAAAGAGAAGCGTATCGTGGAAGATTAGGGTGTTAAAATAATAGATGGAATCCATTTGCAGAATTCATATATTATTTCCATCTTGATGATTTTGATCTCTCTAATACCTTTTTTCGGGAGAGAGGTTCATCATTTTCCACCAATAATGAGTCGACATCTTCTATGGATAGGAAACCATGTCTTTTTGGTTCTATTACTTCTCTAGTGATCATATACAGTACTTGTGTTTCAAGTGATACTTATTCCATGGGGACCTATGAAATTTTTTCTTATACCAACTCTTGTTTATATTGAGCATCGACTTCATCAAATTCAATATTGGCCTAGGATCCTTTTTTTTAGATTTTCTCCCTCTCAAGAAAGTTATCTTTTCATGAAATAGTTACTTTCTTGTTTGATTTTTTGTATAGGTAGTATCCATTTTTTTCCTTAGGATACCATATAAAGCTACAAATTATTCCCCAGGGTGTTTTTTTTTCTAGAGAAGTCCCTAACAAATACCTTTCATCCCTATACACAGGTAAGTGAAAAAATTGATTTATTTTCTCTCCATAAATCAAGATGAATTGTGTTTTTTGGATTAGTTCTTTATTAGTTTAATGTATTTGTCTTTGTTTGTAATTAATATACCGAAAAGGATATTGTAAGATCTTACTGACTCATCAATGACATTTATATGTCTAACAAGGAATGTCTCCTCATTTTACTGAAACCATTCCACTGTAGTGTGTAAAGTAGAGTAAGTTGATATAGAATCACAAACATTCATAAGAATTTGATAAACTCTTGGATAACATATTTCCTATGTCAATCAAATAAATGATTCTTTATCTTCTTTCCAAGTTGATTTTCTAATTCATTCTTGAACTATTTGAATTTCTCAATAGACTCAAACTTATACCCCGTTACATAGACATATCCATATCTACTCAAGTCATCAAGAAAAGTAATAATGTAAGAATACCCAAATATTATTTATACTCTAAATTTTCCACACACATAAATTTTTACCAATCCTAAAATCTCTATGGATCTTTCACCCTATCTACCTAATAACAGTTTGGTCATTTTTCTTTATAAACAATCATGACAACTTTCAAGTTGTTTTAGCTCAATAGATTCTAGATAACCATATTGATAGATCCTTTTCAAATACTTCTTATTTACATGACCAATATGGTGATGTCATAGTTGGTTGTTATATAATTCATGTGAGCATGATTTTTTACTTATATCTAATATTTAGTCTTCATAATCTAATTCATAAACTCTGTTATTTAAATATTCCATACCAAAACATATGTTTTCTCTATAAAAGAAAAAAAATTTATTTCCAAATTTGAAAATAAAACCATCTGCATTTAGACGTGACATAGAAATTATATTCATGGTAATAGTTTTTACATAATAATAATTCATTAAAATCAATATCAATCATGTTTAAAATGAAAGGAAGTAATAACCAATGGATAGAGAATTCGTCCATGCACCATTAGTAACTCGCAAATCCACCTCTCCTCTAAAAATCTTTTGGAATCTACTTTGTTCCTGAATTTGGATACAAATGTGAGTTCAATAAGCTATATCTATTACCCATTGTGTAGATATTGAAGTATTACACATGATAATGAATACACCTTTAGATTCCCCTTTCTTCTGGGTGTAGTTCTTCTTCTAGTGGACTTACTTCCTATCTGAAAACATACGGACTCTTTTTCCTTACCCTTCCTCTATATCTTCATCTTCTTGGAAGGATGGTGTTTATGAGCCTTATACTTTTTATGAGAATTGGACCCCATCTCATTTTTCATCCTTTTCTTGTTCACTATAAGTACCATGGGTTTGTCACACCCCATGTCCATATCCACTTGGATAATAAAAGTAAGAATTTATGAAATACTTTTCTCATTATTTAAATCCTGTAATAATTCACAATAAAACTATAGAAATTCTTTGGTAGTGGGACAATTATTAGATCTGTGTGTAACTCATCTTATAATTTAAACCCTAAGATTTGTAAGAATTTAATGTATCCAATAATATTGAATACATGAGGCCAAGATGGAACATAGTCTCTAATATTAGTTATAAATAGAGCATTTGATATCTCATAAAACTATTGTCACTCCTTCTCTTGACAGATATCCTAAATGTGATACATCATGCTATACGCAACCATATCCTCTGGTTGCTTCAAAATCGCATTGTTCATGTATTATATCATGAAACACACAATATCTATAGCATCATTCAAATGCTTATCATGTATAGATAACTCTTCCTCACTATCCTCATTACCATGAACATCAAGAATTGGTTCTTCCACCATA
Source organism: Viscum album (assembly GCA_963277665.1). Taxonomy (NCBI): domain Eukaryota; kingdom Viridiplantae; phylum Streptophyta; class Magnoliopsida; order Santalales; family Viscaceae; genus Viscum; species Viscum album. Next base: position 1,829,644,293 of record OY728147.1, read on the forward strand.
TACAATTTCCCTTCATAGAATATGATAACACTAAAGCACCTTTTTCACTTTTGGAAATATTTTCTAGTAATAAGGTTATACTTTTCATCTATAGGTCACAATGATATGTTTAAAAACATTTTATTATTGTTTCTAAAAATAAGATTACAGTAATTTCATTACATATCTGATTAAATTTAAACAAATAAATAAATATTATATTATTAATATTCGATTATTATATTGTTAAATAATAGCCATCACCATTTGATTCAAAATAACTTGTTTTATAGGTATTATAATTTTATGTATCTATAATTCCCTTCTCATTACACCAACATTGGTTGGTCAAGAAATTTGAAGGGTTTTAGGAATTCATTGAAAATTCCAATTGCATTAACTTATTGTTCCTTGATCTATTGAGTGGAATAATCCATCCTGAAATCCTTAAATTGGATTTCATTAACATTTTCCTGTTAGTTATACAAAATCCTACTTTTCAAATCAACCCTTTATGTCAATAATTGAAATCAACTAAGTAATGTCAACCAAAAACTTCATGTTAGAATTCCTCAATAATTGAAATCACCCCAAATTTGGCTAGTTAAGCACTTTGAACTATGGTTTGATTTTAACTAAAGTAATGGAAGGATATACCGACTTAATATATACAGTTAAGTGATTTTATATGTATTTTTAAATTTCTAAATATTATATTTATTACAATATTTTTAATATTAAGTGGATTTACTTGTGTGATTAAATATGTCATTGATAAGATTTATTCATAAGCCAGTTTATTTTAGTTATATCTGGTATACTTGTTAATTTATTAATTTTTGTGATCACGATAAAACATAAATAACTAAATAACCATGAAACTTGGTAGAAATAAAATAATAAGGTGGTATGATCATGATCATTTACTAATGGTTAGTTTATCTTGTAGATGATAAACAAACCATTGAACTGGGGGAAAATTACCCTAAACCATTTATGGTTCGTGTTGTATTTTCCCAGATGTTCACGTATGCATCTATATTTGATTGGTTTCATCTTAATTATAAACTTGAACACACTCCACTACATTGGGACCTCCATCCATTACATAGGTTTTTACTCACATGTAGGAGAGTAGAAGGGGTTTACATAAAAGAAACCATGGGCACATAGGCCCTTTCATAATAATAAGAGATATTGAATGCAGCCCAAATTTTTAATCTAATAATAAATTAAAAGAAACCAATGACATGAAAAATTATAGTCTAATCTCATGATCACCCATATTCACACAAAAAATTACACATTTAATAAAATTAGCATTCAATTCTTAATCGTTCGTATTTAGGATATACCGCACTCAAATAAATTAATAATCTTCTTTAATTAATAAATTATTTTATCTTAATTTTCATTATAATATCCTTAATATTATCATCCGTCATGATTTTAAACAAATAAAATAAATTTATTTAAAATTATCTTTTACAATACAATTTATCTTAGAGGAAACACCGTGAGTACTCGTCCTAACTACCAAATGTGTATTATACTCATATATTGCTTACTCATGTGACATGTGGTATACATGACTTATAAAATAATATCGTGATGTGTACTATAAACTTAATTATCACATCTTTTACATGATTCATTTTTATTAACATAGTGTGTAATGATTCAATGCATAGAGTAATAATTGTAATACGACTTATACATGATATGTAGATCCAAAAATTACGCATAAATTAATTAGGAATTTATATATACAAAAAACATCACATGGTGTGTCCTATCAACCTAATGACCACACATAATCACATATTAATGAGTTTTAAATGGTATTATAAATTAATTTTTAATTCAACATCATTTTGTATAAGTACATGATGTTTATAAGCCAGCTACACGATGTGTACTATTCCCACCACTTATCTACGGTACACACCTAGAGACTCGATGCACCACCATGTAATAGAAAATATTGGATTATATGGTGTGTGTGTGTGTGTGTGTGTGTCTAGGAGATACATGAAAAGTGGTCTCTGAGTTACATGGTCACTAGTAAAGTAGGTTGTGTAAGAAGATACACGGCCCGTCTGTGGCTACGGACTACACATTGTATACAAAAGTTACATGGCGTGTAATGTGGCAGAACGTGCACTAGGTTGACCCAATCAACACATTTTGTATAATTAAATTCAACTAATTTAATAAATGAAAATTAAATGAATTAATTCTAAACTAATTCTTGATTCATTAAACACTACTAAACAACATGTACCTTGGGGTTACATAGTGTGTACTCTTTTCTTATCCAATCAGATCCCTCAAAACCTTTAGATGAGATCTTGAAATTTATATCTTTAATAGAAATAATTTATTTTATTATATTTATAAGAAACTAATTGGAATAATAAAATACATTAATTCAGATTTATGATTGATTAAACTATAATAAAAAACTAAATTACAAATGCATAAATGAATTAATTATTTTTAAATAATTATAAATATTTATGTGACCTGCTCTGATACTACATAATGGTTTCAGGTGTAGCAGAAGCCTGTTTTGGGCCATTACCAAATTTTATTTTTGTCATGTTCAATAATAAATATGAAATTTATACAATGATAAATGTTGTGATGAACAAAATTATATCAAAGAATACATACAATGGATAAAACATTAGAACCAAAATGCAAGATCATCACATATTTTTTAAAATTAATTTATTCGATTAAAGAATTAGCTTGGGAGAAATTATTTCTTTTTTGATGGATCTAACAATAGATGTACATCCTATCATCATTACATTGTAGGAAACAGGAATATATTCCCGCTAGCGCTGATCCAAACATGTTCCATAATTCTCTAAACATCATCGTAGTAATATTTGGGTGTTATCATGGATGAGATTATCGCTTTCATCCTTCACCATTGGATGCCCCGTGAATTGCTTCTAAAGGATACTCTTTGATATCTTTGGACTCAAGAGAGGAAGGGGAAGAAATATTTATCTCTATTCTAAGGAGAATTCTTGGCGAAGTTAGCTCTCTAAGGATTCTAGTGTATTCTCTGGATTTTGTTGGTCACAACAAAAGAAATGAATCGGGTCCCTTGAAAAATAATATAATTTAGTTTATATACCACTACGGTTAGATAAAAAAAATTACATCAATTATATTTATTATTTATTTAATCCCTGAAGAACCCCATGTCTATAATAATAATATTATTATTATTTTCTAACATACATAAAACTTATGAATTAAATTAAATATTATTTAATCAAATAATATTCAATATATATAATTTCTCACCAGATCATTAAACTTGGTCTTCAATTCCTTCAAAAAAATTATCTAACCAAAAATAATGAATATTTATTTAATAAAAAAAATATCACTATAATATTCACCAAAAAATTAATAAATGTTACATTCACCAAATAGAAAATAAATATTTATTAAATATTCTTCTCGCATAATGTTTTCTTGAATAACTGGTTACAGAATATATGTAATCAAAAAAATAAGATTAATTTTTAAAACATGTGTGGGATTAAAATTTATTCTACATGTTAAGTAATAAATAATAATATATTATTTAAATTAGATTTTGTATACACATAGTATGTGACCCTCTAGACCTATTTTTCAATGGCATTAGGAAAAGAAGCCTAAAGTTCAAGGTTAGTATCTAGAAACATGATAATCCACTGATAGAGAAATAATTTAATTTCAAAATGACATAATACCTTATATAGATGCTTAGTATGTAATATAATATCATCATCATGAAATCACTAATTAGAAAGTTTGTATGCTGGTGACATCAACCAATGTGGTCAATGTCTCTTTCTTTGAATTTACAGATATCAAACTTCTCAAATATCACCATGGACATGGATTTATTTAGGCTATATCATTTCTACAAAAGTTCATGAGAGATTAACGTTCATTAAATAATTGAATTCATAAATCCTTTCTCATGTTATTCATTAATGAAATATTACTTATGATGCACCAAACAAGTCCTACCTTTCCATGAATATATGTCATCATGGTTTTCATAAATATGTCAAACTATCTGACTTATAACACAAGTAAATGGTAATATTAAATTCTAAGGATCAATACACACATCCATAGTTTTTGATATACAATGACACATGTAAATGTGGGTTTCCTACCAGTGGCTCTCATTATCATAATATCTTACACTAGACATTATCAATAGCATGCAACATGAGAATGAGTCTCAATGTACCATGAGTATCCACCAATGATAGTCTGAATCACTTGTTCCCCTCAAATGATTTCATTCATCTATACAACATATATTTAAGAATATTGTCATGAAAATTCTTGGTTCTCATCGTATTGGGGAAATACTATGACCTTTTAGTGTGACTGTTACTCTTATTATATTATCACATGTTATGTTATGAAAAATAAAAAACAAGATGTGATAAAGAGTTTATTAATACTCAAAAATAATGAATACATGCTATCAAAAAAATACACAGAAGTTGGTTCTAAGGAACCAACTCCAACATAATTATCTCTAAGGTGAAAGGTGTGTCATATATACTAATCAAAAATAAATTATATTATATTTTCATTCAAAAATATCTAAACATATTCAATAGAATATGGTTGGGACTGATTAAATATTATAACTACTCAATACATTTCCACCCTAGGAAGGAGAATATGGTGAAAGATTCTTTGAGATGAAAGGATCATGCTAGCTTATCTGTGAAGAGTATCAAAAAAGATTCAATATTTATGGATTTAAAAATGACGGATCTGGAAATATTAAATAAAGTAGATAAATATTATTTAGTTCAAATAAATATTCAACAATCTATACAAGTAATAATTAAAGTAGTTAAAAATTAATATTTATATCTACAAAAGAAAGTGAGAGAAATATTATTGAGTTCAACCTTGATTTTGAAGGAATAACAAGGTTCTTCAACATTGTATGTGTCCTTACCATACTATATTTGAAGGGTCTATTGGATGAGTCACAAAGTTTATCATTATCTATTTATCCGAGAAATTAAAAGATGTATGGAGATTCCAAAATGTATTTATATTGGGAAAGAATAAAGATAGTTATTATAAATTATGTTTTTAGGTGCTTGGTTTGTTTGAAATTTAATTCCAAGAGATATAATATTAAAGGGACGTTAAAACTATTAACCATGCCTACATGGAAATTTGAAAATATCACCATATATTTTGTAATCATACTACCAAAAAAATATAAAGGTCATAATGGTATATTTTTTATAGTTGACCAACTTATGAAGTTGGAACACTTCCCTGATTTCAAAGAAAATTTCTCCCTTTATCAGCTTTCGAGAATATAAAATTTCATGTAGTACCACTTTCTATTTTATCTAATCAGGATACAAGGTTTACCTCAATGTTTGGGCGAAGTCTTCAGAATTATTTGGATACAAATTTAATTTTCAGTAATGTTTATCATCCTTAGAAATATGGTTAGATTGATAGGGCCATTCAAACTATAGAATATATGTTTTGAGCTTTGTTAAGTAATTTCAAAGGTAGTTGGGATCAACACATTCCTTTTGTGGAATTTTCATACAAAAATAGTTTTCGATCCAATATTCAGATCGATCCTTATGTATCCCTCTATGGTAGGAAGTTTAGAACTCAAACATTATAGAATGATGTTAGAGAAATAAATCTATTGGGACTTGATCTAACTAGGTAAATGGTATAGAAATTTATATCCATTCAAAGTCATATAAGAGAATGTTAGAGTCCACAAAATAAATTATGCTTACAATCATTAGAAATATATAGAGTTTGTAGATGGTTACATGGTATTCCTATAAATATTTTCCAATAAAAGAGTGATGAGACTCAAAAATAAGGGAAAGTTAATCCCTAGGTATATCGGACCATTTCAAATTCTTAATCGTGTTGATACAGATGTTTAATAATTGGTTCTTCTACTGAATCTCTCTCAAGTTCATGATGTGCTCCAAGTATCTCTACTGAGGAAGTACATAACGGATCATTAACATGTACTAGACACGGATTTCATACCTCTAGATTAAGATCTTTCTTATAAAGAAAAACAATTAGATATTCCGAATCATATAGATTGAGTTCTATGAAACAAGATCACTCACTTGGTAAATGTTTTATGGTGAAACCACAAATTTAAGTAAGCTACATGTGAACTTGAGGATATGATTAGGCAGAAGAATCCACATATTTTTATCGGAGTGATTAATTTTGAAGGTGAGATTCATTTTAAGGGGGGAAGAATGTAACAGCCTGATATTTTCATAGAATATTTCTCTTTAAATAATTTTATTTCTCTCATAACTAGCATTACACTCAATAGTGAGTTTAGATAAACTATTAAGTATTATTAAAATATTAAGTGTATGTTATTGCCTATTAATTTTAATGGTGAATGTGAATAGAAATAACTAAATTATGAAAAATAATATAGCCTAATAATTTATAAAATTAATTAATTTCTTATCAAATGATTATCATTTAAAAAAATTATTTTAAAATTAAGGTGATTTTTTTATGAAGATTTGTTTTAATACATGCAATGTATTTAATGCCAATATATTAAAGTAACCCATATTTTTTAATTATTTAATGAAATTTATATTTTATTTAACATCACATAATATTTTGAACACACAATAAATATTCTTCTAAGCATAGGATAAGAATGAATCCAGTTTTATGCTTAAAAATATATTTTTTCTAAAAAAGAGTTTTTTCACATTTTTCTCACTTAATTTAAAATTAATATTTTATAATTAATTGATGATGAATTATATAAAATGAATTTAATATTTATAATTTGGAAGTTCATATTTTCTAACTATCCCCCTTTTATTTTTTTGGTCAATACGAATAGTACCTATGCTAAAATTTATCACCTCAGTAAAGGGTAAATAGGGTTAAACTATATTAAAAATTGGTGTTTAGGCCATAAATTTTCATCCTAAATATTATTTTATAAATATAATTTTACCCTTGAAACATAAGGTTCTAAATTGAGTTATTTAATGGAAACTTTTCTAGTAAAATGACTTATAAATTATTAAAATCAAAGAAAGTTACAAAATGTCACTCTCCTTTTTTTTAATATCTATTATGTGTCCAAATAGATAAAAAGTAAGTTATGAATCACTAAAAGTGTATAATTTTTATAAATAAAATTATATTCATTAAATAAATTTATTTTTATTTTTTAGTATTTATATAATGGCCTTAATTTATAAAGCAACACTCATTCAGTATTTCTCCATTTAATAAAAAATATAATAAATGATTTTAAAAATATTAAAAGTGGTATGATTATATTTAGATAGTGTGATAAAAGGATTTTATAGATATATATGAAATATTATATATGTTTTAAATCATTATATTCCAATTTCCCATTTGTCTCGGTGTATTTAATGTTAAACTAAATTAGTAGTGTCAATATTGATAACAATAATATTTTATCAAACAATATTGTATTAAATTATTTAAAAATAAAAAAATTGAAATAATAAAAATTTATTACTATATGGTCTAAAATTTTATAAATTTTCCATTTATGCTATATTTTTCAAATTATATGTAAAAAATTAAAACCTTTTAATATTGAAATTTTTTTTACTATAGTTAAAATTAAAATAGGTTAACTAAGGGTTAATCAAAATGACAATTTTTAAAATTATGAAAAACATTTATAAATTATATTCATTTATGAGATTAAAACCATATAACACATTATATTTTAATACCTTTCCATTTGTATTCATTTGTCTTGATAATTAATTTGTTTTAATTTAGACTTTTGAGAAATTTTGAAAGTGCCCATCACCTTAATTATAAAAGGGAGCCTCCTCCCCCAGTCCATTACACCACGTTGAGCCTTCTATCTTGACCATACTCTGAAAATTATCATTCCCACTTTCATATACACATTAAATAGGGTTTTTTTCCAAAAACGAAGCCTTTATCCCATTTCAGAATATTTAAAGGATTCATTGTAAAGAAAATGTAATCGCCTTAACCAACCAATTTCTTTTCATACTCTTCTTTACATTCTATAAATCTATGGTGTTTATCATAAAATAATAAATTAAGTATCATTAATATTCTTAAATGTTATTATGACTATGAAAATACCGTTATCAATCCTATTTACTATGAAATAAGAAGTGAAATTATGGTTTGTGTGTACGTACGGCTTACCATCTCCACGTAGCAATACAATTATTTTTCATCCCTATATTTTATAAAAGCATACTATGATGATTTTAATGTTTATATATGATATTAAAGAAATAATTATAATTTTTAACAATAATATCATTTGTACCATCTTACCATCCAATCTTTTGGGAAATAATAACGTCGCTCGTGCGTACATAAGGGCTACCATATCTACAATGTGATGTGATTATTATTTTTATTTATATTTCACATGGATGGTAATAAGGATGTGTTTTATTAATATATATTATATATATTATATAATAATTATTTTTTACCTTTTTTTATTCCATTGGTCAAAAAATGAAAACAGTGTTCATTCGTACGTAATGCCTACCATCTCCATGAATGATGTAATTAATTTTTCTGTCTATACTTTTTATGAATGACTATAAATATTAATATAATTAATATATATGATATTTATACCATGATTAAAATTCTATAAATGATGTTATTATGATCAAATTATAAGGATCAAGACTTTCATACCAAAACATTCCTAGAAAACGAAGTAGTTATCACCTAGAACGGTGATTTTAATAAAAACTTATTAATAACATGTTGATAATTTGTTATAAATATATCATAAATGGTATGATAGATATAAATATGGTTATTTAATACATTTATAACAAATATATATTTATGATATAGGAGTTTCTAATCTGAACTAGGAAAGTAGATACTTGAGGTAAGGGTTTATTTTACAATCTTATCATTATTCAGGATTATTTATGTTTAAGTCTCCATTGGACATATTTCTATTACATGTCCGTGTTTTATAAAAAATCAATTTTTTTACTATTATATTATAATTTTTTAAATCATTCTAACCCATGTTTTACGTTTTTTTTTTAATTGTTCTTAAAAGAGTTTTTTATCGTATTCCAAACAGGTTACATTGGGACTTTTCCAAAAAAATATAGAAGGAATGTTTTTTTAATATTAAATAGAATGAGTGGATTTTAATAAAGTCATGAAACCTCAATTATTTTAAAATTCATTTACATTTTTACGTGATTAATTTCAAGTAATTTGCCTCATTTATATGTGCATGTATTTTTGAAAAATAAGTGAATATAAAATAGATAGTCCACTTTCCTCAAGAATTATACCAAGTGATATTTCAAAATAATTTTACATATAAGATGAAATAACTTGATGTTACTAAAGATATAATGGGGATATGATCAAGTTATACCATTATCATTCATTCTATGAATATTTTATGTTTATGGTGAAAAGATAAAAATTTTATGAAACCCATTTCTTTTCCATGCGTTATGCTATAATGAAATATTTATGAAATCCATTTATTTTCAAGGTTTTTGATTTAATGATGGATTTATGATAATTTGGCACACATATATGTGGTTTTTGTTATGTGATGGGTAGGACCAATATATATCTCCAATGCATTAGATAAATTATTACATACCATGATATAGTTATAGGAAATAATTCAATGTGCTCAATATGTTATAAGAGACAAGTAGATGTGCTTGATCTATTTGATGTGTGTGATACACTATGGGAAACAAGTGTTGTTCCCTGATATTATGGTTCTGGTAGTTATACATGATTTATGAAATCTTTTCTATACTTATGATGGTTCTACATACATTTATTACATGAACTTATAGTTCACGATTGAGTTATAATGAATTCTACTTATTATGATTCAAATATTTTGAAATGTTAATGTTTGATTCCATAAATCATGTTTATGATATTTTTCATATTGGGTATGAACTCTATAAGTTATAGTCAATATCTCATTCCTTTATTATTATTGTATCCTTTCATATTATCATAAATATATATCTTTGATTTTTACCATTATTGTGCATCTGATCTCAACATTTTCTTATGTATCATTTCCATGGTTTATGAAGAAATTTTTTAATAGGGTATAACATTGAATACTACTATATAAGAATATATTTATGGGAGATTTTTAAGATATTTCATAAAAAAAGATTATATTATATCTAATCTCTAAATAATATAACCTTTATAGTTTTAGAATGGATCATATTTTTATGTATTGAATATTAATTTAAATAGATGTAATATTTGTGTTTAAAAATATCAATCCATTATAGAACTGAAATATGATTGAAAAAAGAAGCAGTTTTTACTTGAAATAATAATTTTAATAAATGAATTTTAACCAACAGGTGAAAATATGTAACAATAAAATAATATAAGTTATAATATATAAAATTATGGTTTTGGAATACCCTTTATAATAAATCCATATTTATTATACAAGAGTTTAAAACATGTATGAATAAATATGAGACTAGAATTATGGGTCATATGATATAATCTCATTTTTTATCTGGATTGTCTATTATTAAGATTTTAGGATAAAATCTTATAGTATAAAAATTATGAATTCTCATTATTTTTCTAATTCATTAAAAATTTCTCTAATTTACATTTTTTTCCTTTAATTTTCCTATTTTTAAGTACTCAAGTGAGAAAAAACAATTTTAATGGAAAACCAACTTTAGTTCTCTCTTTAGTCGAAAATATTTTTCTACCATGTCCATATTTTGTGAAAATGTTTTCAATAGTTTTTTTACTATTATCCAAGGATTTATTAAATCCATTTTAACCAATTATTTATTTTTTATAAAATGTTTTAAAAGGAATCATATCTTCATGTTCCAAATAAGGTACTTTTGTACCTTCTACCAAAAGTGTAAAAGAAATATCTATTTTTTATATACATATAATGAACAGAATTTCCTACTGCCCTAACAACTCAATTATTCGAAGGTTCCTTTGTGAGTTTCCAAGGTTATTTTCAATGAAACTTTTGCATAATATTTTTGAAATTATTATATTTTAATGAATTTATTTTAAATTTAAAAGGGTATTTTCTTCAATAAATATTACAATTGATAATTTAAAAGAATTTTGAATTATGATAACATCCTTTGATGTTAATAATTATTTACAAGGGATATAGTCTGAGAATACCCTCCTTATTATTTATATGGATGTTTTATGATTATGATGATAATATTTTTTTGAAATTATTTTCTTTTCTATGGTTTGTGCCTTGATTAAATGTTTATGAAACCCATTTATTTTTTCACCGGTTATGATATGATTAATGTTTTATGGCCTTGTGGAACACATCAGTATAATTTTCATTATGTAATGGGTGGTCCTAAAATAATTTATCTATATAATTTATTTTGTAAATATTGATATATCATGAGATATATCGGATTATAATAAAGAGTGAACCCAGTTCAATAAGGTAATATATCCACTCTGATAGTCTTTCACTTCGGCAAATATGGCCTTTATTTGCGCTATAAAAGTGCATTAAAAGTGCTAAAAACACTGTTAATCGAGGAGAAGATAAAGGGGGTACCCTAAAACAGTGATAAAAAAAGTTCTGATAAAGTCCCCTTTTATCAGTGCTTTTAAAATAGAGCTGACAAAAGTTAAAAAAATATTAAAAAAATATTTCTGGAATTCGAGCAGGGGCTTCAATAGCGCTTGAAGCCCCCTTTAACAACGCCCTTACACCCCACCCCAGCATGCACGCCCCAAAGACCCCTCAAATCCTTTAACACTACCCCATCCCCCTTTATTAGCACTAGCCATAATTCCCCACCCACGCATGTGACCTGCCTCCCCCTAGATTCAAACTTAGGACTTGTTGCTTGCACGCCTAAGCCTTTACCACTCCACCATATTTCTTTGATTTTAATTTATTAATATATCTATTTATTTATATATATACTAAGTTATATTTACTATTAAATTAATATATATTTATATTAACATATATATATATATTAATATATATATTTAGGTATATTAATATATATATTTAGTTATATATATATATATAGTTATATTAATATATATTTGGTTATATTAATAAAAATATATATTTAGTTATATTAATATATATTTAGTTATATTTTTTTTAAGAGTTGCGGAGTAGAACCCCTTAAATAAACAGAAAAATATCTCCTTTCGAAGACTGGGGAAAGGAGGAACCCATTATAATGACCAAGTGAAAACAACAAAACCAATACATATATATGTGTATCTAAAAAGCCATTGAATTTTAAAATGACCATAAATTATAATCCAAAAATCCTTTTCAACTATACAACCATTCAAATTGAAGAACATGAAACAATATTTGATATGATATGTGGTACATGCCAAATGGATATCCAAATAATAATTTATATCTATTTTAATATTAAAAAATCGGGTTATCCCGACTAAAAAATCAGTTTTGGAGTTCTTATGGGCCTTTTTTTCCTTGAAAATGTTACAAAAGGATCCCTTGGGTCACTGGAACATAGATATCATCACAGGCTTTGATTTGATATGTTTTAGAACACAAACGGACACCTGGATTAAATTTAATGTCCATTTGAAGTTTGAGTTTCATTTGAAACTGATTTTTGATATTTTATTAATTTTTTTTTATTTTTCGTGTCTTTAAATTGTTATTAAATGATTATAATTCAATGATAATTAGAAAATTATTAATAAATAATTTTTTAATATATTTTATAATCTATTTTCACTACATATCTTACATATTAATTGAAAATGATTATTTATAATTATCTAAAACATACTTAAAATAAATATTATATATATATATATAAATTTAAATATACTTATATATCAATAGATTGTTTTTTATGATTTTTTTTAAATATAAACTTTATCATTTCTAGGGAAAATGCTAATAAATCCTCCCCTTTATCAATGCTACTAAAAATCACTAATAAAGGGGGGCCTTTAACAACTCTAAAAAAATCTTGATAAAGGGGTGCCTTTATCAGTGCTAAAAAAGCACTGATAATGGGTCATTTTTAATAGTGTTTTTTTAGTTCTATTAAAAGTTCCCTTTATCAGTTCTTTTTTTTCACTGATAAAGGCACCCCCTTTATAAGTGCTTCTTTCAGTGTTGTTAAATGGTGGCTTTGCATAAACACAGTTTTGTGGTAGTTTTGGGAGTAAATATTGACTAATATGATAGAATGGGGATTTAAGGAAATCCATTATGGTAGATTTAGAATCAATCCATAACTACTAAGGAAATTATTTTATATGATTATGTTTATACCACAAATCTATAGAATATTTCAATGTTATTCACTTATGGCACATGTTATTTGATTCCTTTATGTTTGATTTCTTATGAACTGCCAAGATTTATTCCATGCCTAAAGATTATGATATATGATATACTGGGTATGGTTTTCAAATGATATTATCATGTTGTCATACCATTATTCCCATGTTATTCTTATGTGATCAATGATATCTCCCTTGTTTATATTTACTGGGTATCTAAGCTCACCCTTTCTTATTCTTCCCTTCCCCGAGATGTGAAGCATGTTTCTAAGTATGATATGTATAAGAACGGTGAATGTTGTGAATAACTAGTTAAGATATGGTGTAGATATTATATATCTATATATGAAAAGTTTGGGTCACTTTATTATATTCTTTATTTATGTTTTGGAGAATGGTGACCAAGAGGTAACATTTGGGTCCCTTGAAGATAGTTTTTGTAAAGAACATTTGGGACTATATATTTTGTTCATTTTAAGATATACATGGATAATCCACTTCAAACTATTTCTATTTGGATCTCTTATATCATGCATATTGTGTCTCAACTTATAGTATGTTTCTAATGTTATGTTGATTTTTATTTTTTATCTCACTTATTTATTCCTCATTTGGATAAACCTTACTTTGAAACCATTTATTTACATTTTTAGTAGGCTTTTTTAATGTATATATACCTCATTCCAGATCATTTTTTGGATGCCATTGTATATTTCATGGAATTTAAATTGTGAAATTGTTTCCACCTATTATATTATATACCCTATGTGTCTCAATACTATGGTAATCTGTAACATGCTATAGGCCTTAAGGAGAGTGGACTGAGGTTATTTGGCAGGTTCTTTATATATGTTTCATCAAAAAATACTATTATATCCCCTCTTTTATTTTGAGAGTAATGGTAAATAATAAAAAACCCATCAGGGATTGAGAGTTAGGTACAAAGGAGTTCCTAGATAACTCTTTTTTTTATAATAAATCTCAATTTACCATGTATGGTTAAGTATTATGTCATTAAATTTTTATTTTTAAAATGTTTTTAAGTTTTTTTACAAGGTTTAATATTCATATTTGTTTTATGGAAATTACATGATTTATTCTAAGAAACTACATTTTTATGAATGAAATGGGAATGAAAACTGTAGGCATATAGTTAGTGTGAATGGTCTGGGAATCCTGACACAAACTATGTAACCCATTATTGAAATCTTCTAGTGGTGGTCACATGGTTGGAACAGGATGTACAAAACTATGTAACCAAACCATCTAAAATTTTAAAACCTTTTAATTTTGATGTTTTCACCCATTAATCCTATATAATGCTCTCTAATGATTATTGATACTTATTTAATTGAGTGAGTTTTTTAAGGGTTGGATGTAGGGGGTGTTGTTTTGGTTCAGTGATTAAATGAGTGTGTTGTAAAATATATCAATTTCATAAAGAATTAGAACTCTTATACCTTTAATTCTTTGACTTTAATTTTATTTTTACCCCTTGGAGTTCTATGATCAAAGGATTTATTATTGTTAAAAAATGAATTATTTTTTAATATTTATTTATATTATTTTAGATTGGTTATTTTTTATTAGGTTTTGTGTTTTAATTTTTTTATAGATCATACATCTTAGAAATACTCTGGTTCATCAAAGAGAGGGAGAAATGTAAATTTTCCTACAAACTAACCCTTTAGTAGACCCAACCCTATTTTAGTCACTTATTTAAACCAACAAATATCTAGGTTGTGAATGATATTTAGATTAATCTCAACTGGTGGGTCATGCCTATGAATTCACTAACTAGAACCCATCTTCCTTCCATAGTGATCAAGGGTCTAAGGAACCCAGAGAGTGGATTGAAAAAATATAGTTTATCTTCAGTTCCCTTATGACTCTAGAGACATCTAAAGTTACATATATGATATAAGGGTCTATGTATAGGTAGTGAGAGTCAATATTGAATCTTAACCTGCATTAGAATCTTACCTGGGCTAAGTTCAAAGATATATTCAACCAGAAGTTTTACCTAACAAGCCATAAAATGGATAAGGCTTAAAATTTCATGACTTTAGGTAAGGGAAATAATTATTTCATGGAATTTGAGAATAAATTTGTTTAATTGGTTCAATTTGATAATGATAATCATTTAAATGTCTATCTAAAGGCTCAATGATTTGAAATAGACCTGAAAATAAAAGTAAGAAAAAAAATTCTTTTTTTCCTGCCAAACTATATTGAGGTAATCAATAAGGTGGTGATGATAGAGACTAATATGGAAGGGTGTACTATATTGTTTGATACTTATAAGGCTATCAAAAGAATCTATAGTCATCCTTAAAGTTATAAATAGAATAAAGATGAGTCATGAGGGGATAGTAGTTGGAGTGTACAATATCCCTCTAACCTTCCTTCTACGAATCTATCATGGATCATATCTCTTATAGGACTCCAATATAGAATAACTATTAATTTTAAGCCAAATTATCAATATGATATTAATACCCATTATTGTTCTGGGAATATAGGCTATCGTTGGTTCTTTGGAAAATTCCTTCCTAAGAGTAGTAAGTATAGATCTTCTTATTCTAAAGGCTATTAGGTATATTTTGATGCATCTAAGAATACAGGGTCTCACTTTCAAATATGAGATGAATATATTCAGTTAAAGGGTGACTTTTATCCTACCAATATTCCTCAAAGTGATCTAAAATTTAAAACCCTGGTATTTTACATATAAATATATATATTCTTTTGAAATAAACTTGAATTATTTAATCACTTTTTTTACACACAACCACGAGTTTAAATGATCTATGAGATATTATACTATTAAAACCTAGATTTTTTAATGATAGGTATGAATAGAATTAACCAAATAATGAAAAAATATATACAAAGGATAATGAATAATAAATAAGTGTTTTGCCTTGAGTAAATTTATTTTATGCTTCAAAATTATTTCTTTCAAAAAAAAAATTTATTTTGTTTCGGGACATTATAATTAATTTATAACATTATTATAAATTGTATTTGAGGAAATGAAGTCAAATTTTTAAATCATAATAAAAATATTATGTAAGTTTGAATTTTAGGGATTTTTCTAAAAAAATAATTTTAAGTGAATAGTGAAAATATGGATTTTTTGTAAAAATGTCATCTTTTCATTAAGTAAATTAATTTAAAAGTATAATTATTTTTTAAATTTAATCATGAATAAATTTATGTCACTATCAATTATTAAAAGTATAAATAATTACATAATAACCAACATTATACTTGATTTTGGAAAGGTTCTATTTTGGGTTTAAAATTGCATTTTTCAAAAAAAAATCATGTTTTTGTAGTTTTCTTAAAATGAAAACAGACTAACTATAAGACATTAATATATTTTAATATTTTGAAAATTTTCAATTATTCTCTTCCCCTCCCTTATAAATGGGAACCACCTATCAAATCTTCTCAACACAACTTGATCCACTAATCTGAACAAAAACCTTAAAAAATCTCTTCTCAAATTAATATCCACAACCTAGAGGTTCTTCTCTTCTTAAAATACCAACCCAAGAGTCATTGAGAAAAGATATAAAGGAGGTTTTTAAATGAATTAGTGTATATTCTTACCAATATTTTTCAAGTTTCCTTCTTACTATAGTTCCTCTAAATCTATTGTGTCCATTATAGCATAATTAAACTAGTATTATAAATATACTAATATATTATTACTATTATTATAGGACTGCGATTTTCCATATAATTTCTATTAAATGGGAAGTGAAAGTTCTGCTTGTGCGTACATCTGGACTACTACCTCCACATAGCGATATAATTCATTCTATGTCACCATTATTTATGGTTGGTTATTATGATGGATTTCATGTTCATATATGATATTTATGACATAATTATACCTATATAATTATATTATATTATTTTTATTTTTATTATTATTTTTTGCATCTGAAGGATAATGATAATTTTGCTCATGCATATGTGTGGACATACACCGCTACAAAGTGATGTAATTAATTTTTCATCATAAATTTATATCAAATTTTATAAAATTATAAATGATAAAAAAATGATATATATATCTTTATCAAGATTCCAAAGGTGATGAAACCATGAAAAAGTTTTATGTACTAGAACCATCGAACTAAAACATGCATGGAAATGAACTAGTTCTCATCCAAATGTTCACTTTAATAATGAAATTTTTATTAAAAATATAATTATAAATTATAAAGATTTCATAAATAGAAATTTATTTCTTAATAAAGTTCTTGAAAATATTTATAATAAATATATATTGTTCATATAGGTTATTTTAATGCATACAAATAAATACAAGACTTGAGGTAAGGGATTTACATTAAAATATCATTTGTTTCAGAGATTATTCATGAAAAAATTTCATTGAGGTAAATTACATGAAATTATTCTTTAAATCCCATTTATTTTCTTAATCTCTAGGTAAAAAATTAAATTTTAATTATTAGTATTGTTTTCTTCTCTTTGGTACTCAAAATGATTGTGAAATTTTTTTACATAAAAATAGATTTTATTTCCTCTCTAGTCTAGAATATTATTCTTCCATGTATATATTTCCTTTTAAATGTTTTAATGAATAATTTTACTATTCTAAAATGATTTATTAAATTAATTTTTACCCATATTTGAATTTATATGATAAAATTAAATGGATTTTTTTATCATTTTCTAAACGGGGTATTTTTTTAAAGGTGTGAAAAAAATCATTGTTTTAACATATACGATATGAAAAATAATTCCCACCATTATTACTACTATTTAACTTAATGGTTTCTTTGAAATATTAAATGGTTAATTTTAAGTAAAATTATTTTATCAATATTCTAGGAGCTTTTAGCTTTTAAATAAGTGATTTCAAAATGAAAAGTGTATTTTATTTAATAAATTTTCCAATAATCTATTAAATGTATTTTCATCTATGAAAACATAATTTTATGTTACTTAATATTCATAGGGGAAATGATCCGACAATAATTTTATTATTCTATCTCTTGATGGTTATTTTTTATGATGATGAAATTTTGAGGTAACCTATTTTCCTTTTCATGGGTTAAGCTGTGATGAAATGATAAATGTTTTCATTACATTGTGGAATATATATATATATATATATGAATATATTATGATTATATAATGTTTGGGTTCATAATATCCCTCTAATTAATTTGAAAATATGGTATAGATATCTCAAGAGATTATGGTGATAAGTATGTTCACGATTGCAAATAGCTATGTTCACATTTTGATGCATGAGCGTTATTGCTTTAAGTAATGCTCAAAAGATTATGTGTAGTCAAGATCATTAATATCTATGTTCTCATTTTTATGTGTGATTATGATCACTTTTAGTTATGATAACATGATTATGAGTGGACATGAATGTGAATAGATATTATCACAGTATTAATATTCCTTATGTTTATGATGCCACATGCTAATGTTGTGACTCCCAAATGATGATTACTAATTTTACACCCTTATTAATCATTCTTCTAGATATGACTTGATTTTGGAGTCAATGATCGAAGATTATTTTTTTATGAATATTTTATATTGAGAACATGCACTTCATTATGCTTTTATACCCTTATGATCATCTTATTATCTCTTATGATTGGTATATTCCATGCTTTCCCTTACAGAGCATATGAGCTCCCTTTTTCTTATGATTTCCCTCCCTAGGTTTTGATGGAAGGATTTAAGTATAATATATCTTTAAAGGTGATAATTTGAAGATGTTTTAGGGATATGTGGAATAGTATCCATGAAATAAAATGAGTATGCATCTAGTATCAAAATATAATAAACCTTTATGTTTCTTAGTCATGTATGATTGTTATATATATTGAATATTCATCTAAATGAGGTAATATTAATTTTTTTTATGCTCAGGTCACCTCAGTTGATATCAAAATATATTTTAGTTATTTATAGATATTATATTATGTAAAATGTAAGGATAAAACCAAAGAAAATATAGGGTGAACCTACAGTGATATATGATGATCTTAAAGTGTCATAGGTTAATAAAAAGGTGTTATAAATTAATAAAAAATAGGAATTATTTTCCAATGATTTTTTAGTCTATTTTATATTTCCCAATACTTATGTTACCTATTTTTTGTTTTAGTCAATGGATGGAACCAGAATGAATCATGCTAACAATGAATGTGATAATAAATTAAATAACTTTTATCATGAATAAAAAATGTCTTTGATGCTAGGATTCATTATCTTATGACTATTCTAACTCAATACTCTCAATATATGAGTTATAATTCAAAATATGTTTACCTTATTAATGCCAAAAGTAGGGAGAAACTTTCCATTGATTATTTTATGCGACAACATCCACCCTCCTTCTACGGGTACTTTAATTAACCAGTTTCTAAGAAATAGATCAATTATATGGAAAACATATTTTATATTATTCTATGCTTAGACCATGATACATTTATCTTAGTATTACATCTCTTGGAAGGTGAATCTGGTCTATGGTGAACAATTATCAAGAAAATATGGAAAGTGGAATAAATATACTCCACGGAATGGGAGGAGTTTGAGGGGGTATTTCTCCATAAATACTTTCCTTGAACTCTTTATTCTAAGATGGGATTGGACTTTCTGGCATTATAATAGAAGGATGATGAATCCATTGGTGCCTATGAATAAATATTTACAAGTTTTTCATGGTATGGTTCTTGCATTATAATTGAACCAATGACCAAAAATAATGAATTATTTAGTATCCTGAAACCAAATATTCAAAATGAGCTATCCTTAATAGAATTTTTTAACTATGAGTAAAGTATTTAGTGTTCTATAAAGATATAAATGGCTAGTGAGAACTCAAATTATTCATTTTGTTCTCGTGATAAGAAGATAAAAATAGAGATTCATGGAGACTTGAATGGTAATTACCTATGTGGAAATAAATTACAATCATACCAAAAATGTGGGGGTCTCTCAAGAAATTTTCTAAAATGAAATGTGATATGATTAAATTATGTAAATGATATCCATTGATCTAGCGATTGTTCTTAGGGGATCAAAAGTATGATAAGTAGAATAGATGATAAAAAGGACTCAAACAATGGATTTTATTGTTTCACATATAAGGATATTGGGAATTATGTGAATAAACTCCCTAATTCAAGAGATAATGGGGATGGTAGCCATACAAATTCCCTAAGAAAAACGATAAAGTGAAGGGACTTACTATCACAAATAAATTGATTTGAGAGAATGATGTGATGAAAGGTACACTTACTATCAACAGTATAATTAAAAATTTATTATTTGATAATGGGTCTACCCACTATTTTATATATGAAGAATTTTCTCATAGTCTCACATAACCACCTCAACAATAATATATTGAGTTACAAGTAAAAACACCATATGCAATCATGATCAAATAAAAAACCTATAACTCCTCTCTGATAAAAGTTTGTAGGAAGACACTTCTTTAAAACCTTTTGATTCTCCCTCTAATTTAATTTTCAATAATAATGGTAATAGATTATATTTTTCTATATAAATCCCATATCAATTTTCGAGTAAGGGAAGTTACGTTGGATATTCCGAATCAACATATAATTTCCTATCAGTGTAGGGATAAACATGAACCTCCAATGAGAATTAATTCCATTGTATGGGTCTTAAAAACTATTCATAGGTGATATTTATCTCAAATGGTTGGGTAGAAACTCAACATTGAAGATATGCATTGTTTAGGATTATGTTGATGTATTTCCTAAAGAACTTCCTAGTCTTCCCCCAAATTGTGAAGTTATGTTTTCAATATGATTCATACCAAGTGTTATACCTATTTAAATGAATCTATATAGAATTTACCCAATTTAGTTGCAAGAATTATGAAATAAACCTTCATAAAACCTTAATAAGGGATTCATATGCCCAAGTGAAGAACTATAGGGTGTGACTGTTCCTTTTGTTAAGAATAAAGATCGATTATTGTGTTTTTTCAATAATAATTTGGAGCTTAAAAAGATCACTATCAAGAAAAACTATCATTTTCCCAATATTTAGACATGTTTGATCAGCTATAAAGAGATCAATACTTTTCAATGATTGACATTCATTCTAGAAATCATTAATTGAAGGTCAAGAAGAAGGATATACCAAAGATAGTATTCTGTATGAGGTATGGTTAATATGAAATTATATTATTGCCATTTTCACTTACCAATGATTCCTCTATCTTCATTGAACTAATGAACAGAGTCTTCAGAGTTTAGTATGATTAGTTTATAGTATTCTTTATAGATGATATTCCTATATATTTAAAGATTAAGGTAGAGCATTAAGATAATTCAAAGAATGTGTTGAAGACTCTAAGGAAGTATAATTGGAATTAAAAATTTACCATGTGTGAATTTAGGATATATAAGGTTTCATTATTAGGTCATATGGTCACAAGAAAAGGTATATTAGTATATCTATAAAATATGGAAGTTACAGACCAACAGCATAGACCAACTATTTATTACTACAAATATGGCCTTTCTCAGTACTAGAAAAGAGAATTAATAGTGCTAAAAATGATATTAATCAAGCTGAAGATAAAGGGGGTCCCTTTTACCAGTGCTCATAAAGGACTGAAAAAGGCCCCTTTTATCAGTGCTAAAAAAAGCACTGATAAATGTCGTCTTTTATCAGCACTAAAAAAGTGCTGATAAAATGATCTTTTATCAGTTCTTTTTTTAGCGTTTATAGAAGACACATTTTATCACCTCTTTTTTTAGCGCTGATAAAAGGAAAAAAAAATTAAAAAAATTAAAAAGAATATATAATGCGGAAGGGGTGTTTTTCACAGCTCTTGACCCCCCCTGTTTCAGTGCTAGGTGGACCGCCCTCCCACTCTCTCGTGTGCTTATCTTGCTCGTTCATCCCCCACATGCATGAACTCCCCTCCCTGCTTTCACCTGAACTCGAACCTGAGACCTCCTCCCTTGCACACCTGCACATTTACCACTAATCTATTTAGTTTTTTCTCTATTTAATGATATATCAATTAATATATATATATATATAGTTATATTTATTTGTATATTAATATAGATTCATATTAATAAAAATATATTTAGTTACATTAATACATATATATTTATTCATATATTAATATATATATTTATTCGTATATTAATATATATTTATATTTATTTATATATATATAGTGATATTCATTTGAATATTAATATTGATTCGTATTAATATTAATATATTTAGTTATATTAATACATATATATTTATTCATATATTAGTATATATATATTTATTCATATATTAATTTATATTTATTTTTATTTATTTATTTATTTATTTGTAGTTTTTTATCCGTATATTTATTTGAATATTAATATATATTTATAAAATTAGTTTTAAATACATTTATAAAATATGTTTTTTATGTGTGTTTATAAATAAATAAATGTATATATACATACATATATACAAAACACACACACACATATATATATATATTTATACGAATAAATACATATATTTGTGTATTTGAAAATCTATAGAATGTTAAAATGGACATAACTTCTAATATAGAAGTCTGTTTCAACTCCACAACCAGTAAAATAGAATAAAATGAAACAATATTTAATATGATATGTGGTGTAGGCTAGGAGGACATCTGGATCAGAAGTTATACTTGTTTAAATGTTAAACAATCAGGGTATCCCGACTAAAAAACTCAGTTTTAGAGGCCTTATGGGCCTTTTTGGGCCTCCAAAAATATGACAAAAGGTTACCTTCAATCACTGGTGTGTAGAACTCATCCCAATATTCAATTGTATATGTTGTAGAGCTCAAACAGACACTCGGATCAAAAGTTATTACTGTTTGAAGTTTGAGTAACATTTTCAACTTATTTTAGATCATTTATTGATTTTTTTGATTTTTTGTGTCTTCGAATTATTTCTAAATTATTATTAATTGATGATAATTAGAAAATTTTTAATTAATAATATTTTTTAAAATTATTTTAAATCCATTTTCACTAAATTTCTTATATATTAAATGTAATAGACTATTTATACTTCTAAAACATATTTAAAAAATATATATTATATTTATATCAATATTAATATACTTATATAACAATATATTAGTTTTCATGATTTTTTTTTGAAATATAAACTTTATCAGAACTAGTAAAATGTGCTGATAAATCCCCCATTTTTTAGTGACACTAAAAAATCCATGATAAAGGGGTCCCCATTAACATCGCTAAAAAAGTTCTCATAAAGGGTCACTTTTAACAGCGCTATTTTAAAACTGTTAAAAGTGCCCTTTATCAGCGTTTTTTTTTTGTACTGATAAGTCTCTCTCCCTTTATCAGTGCTTTTTTTAGTGCAGATAAAGGGTGGAGCTGCGGAAACCTAGTTTTGTCGTATTGATGGTGACTGAGATATGTAGTTTTCTGAGATTGGATGGATATTATGGATTATTTGTAAAGAATTTATCATGGCTATATAATCCACTAACCAAGTTGACATGAAATGGAGACAATTTCCAATGGACATATGATTATGCGGAAAATTTTAAGGAGAAGAAAAGAAGGTTATTTAGTACACCTGTTCTTTCACTACCTATTAGTAGAGAATTTTTTTATATATATAGTAATACATACAAGAAGGGAATTGGATTAATCCTTGTGTATAATTACATGGTGATATGTTATACCTCACACAAATTGAAAATTCATGATAAAAATTATTTGTCTCATGATTTGAAGTTGTAAGCGTAAATTTTTCATTGGAAATATGGTGGAATTGACTTTTTGGTTAAATGTGTGATATATATATATGGATAATATAATATTTATGTATATATTTACATATAAAGAGTTGAAAATGTTTTAAAGGATATGGTGGTAATTGATTAATGACTATGAGTTCTTAATACACTACCACTATAGGAAAGAAAACAAGGTGGCAGATGCTCTTAGTCAGAAGGACCATTCTATGTTTTTCCATGATATGGATTGAAACATATCCAATATTTATGTATTAATATTATATAGACCTTAAAATAATAATTAAAGGATATAGATCACATTTTTCTCAAATGGGTGTCCAATCATCCATTCATATAAAGATTAAATAGGTGAAAAGGACGATGTTGACCTGTAGAAGATGGTGAGAAATTATTCAGAGTTCTACCATGATTGTGATGGAATGATAAGGTTTAGAAACTGAGTATGTGTTTCTATAATATAATACAAAAATAATGGGTTGTTGGATAAAGCTCATAATTCATAATTCTTCATTTATGAAGTACAGATTTCTATAGAGATCTAAAAGAGTATTTATAGTGAGAGAAAATGAAAAGGTATAATGTAGTGTATGTATCTATATTCCTCATATGTTAGAAAGTTAATTATGGGAGACTGAGGTATAAGTTAATTTTACATCCATTCCATAAACAATAATTTAAATAGGAAAACATTAACATGAGTTTCATTATCAAACTCCCCAAATCATCTTAAGGGAACAATTAAATTTTTTTAGAGTTGATTGTCAAACAAAGAGATCACATTACATAGTAATTAGTGATCATTTTTCTCTTAATTGTATTTCAAGGATAAAATTCTAAAAAGTTGTGAATTTCACAGAGTACTTTATTCTATTATTTCTAATTGGGATCTGAGGTTGATCTTGAAGTTCTAGATAATACTTTAGTTGGCATTGAATACAGAGAAAAAATTTATCATTTCATATCATCCATAGATAGATGGTAAATATGAGAGGTTTATTAAAACACTTCCAGATATAATGAGATCATATTTTATGGATTACAAATTTGGTTGGGATAAATAACTTTCTCAAGTTTAATTTTCATAAAACAATATATTTCACTCAAGAATACATATGGCTTCTTATGAATCCCTCTACGGAAGGATGTTTATAACTCTAATGATTTAGAATGAATCTATAGAATGAATAATATTTGGACTATAGATAACTAAGTAATTAGATGATAATGTTAGATTCATTCATTATTACATCAAGGCAGCTCAGAGTGGACAAAATAATTATGCTCACAATCATTGGTGAAATCTAGAATTTGAATTTAGTGATAAGGTATTCCTATGAATTTTTCCATGAAACAAGGTTATGATGTTTTGTAATAATGGAAAATTGATCCCTAGATATATTGGTCCCTCTTAAATTTATGATCATATCATTTTGGTAGCTTATCACCCAATGCTTCCACTAAATCAATCTCAAGTTAATGATGTGTTCCATGTATCTCCCATAAGGAAGTGCATACTTGATATTTCACATGTAATAAACTCAAAATACATACCACTTGAGTATGATCTATCTTATTACGAACAACTTGAGGAGAATATAAATAAATAAGAGAGTGTGTGGTGAAACAGGACCACTCACCTTGTTAAAGTTTTGTGGTGAAATCATAAATTTGAGGAATCTATGTGGGAAGTGGAATATGTGATGAGGTAAATGTATCCTTAGTGTTTTTCATCGAAATTATGTAATTTATAGGGAAAAAATACTTTTAAGGGGGTATAATTTAACACCATGATATTTCACATAAATACATACATATACATATATATATAAATGTATTCCTTTGAAATAAACTAAAAGTATTTTATAGCTTGCTTTGAACACATCCCTGGGTCTAAATGATTCAAGAAATATTATAATTTTAAAACTATCCAATATAATGGTGGGTATGAATATGATTAATAAAATTATGAAAAAACATGTACAATGATTAATTTAAAGTAGATAAGTACTCAATCTTAAGTAAAGTCATTTTATGCTTCAAAAATGGTTTTATTTCATTT
Organism: Viscum album; assembly: GCA_963277665.1. Taxonomy (NCBI): domain Eukaryota; kingdom Viridiplantae; phylum Streptophyta; class Magnoliopsida; order Santalales; family Viscaceae; genus Viscum; species Viscum album. The sequence continues at coordinate 1,829,670,595 of OY728147.1, forward strand.
AGTGTGTGTACGTTATAATTATGTTTTTCTATTTTTATAAATTTTATTGAGGAAATGAATTTATTTTTTTATATCATCATGTCAATATTATATTAGGGTTAATATTTTTGACTTTTTGGAAAAGATTTATTTTTTAGTGAATAGTTAAAAATATAGATATTTTTAAAACAGTCATTTATTCATTAAGGAAGGTAAATTAATAGTCTCAATATGTTTTTAAAATGATCATAAATAAAAATATTCCACCATTGGTTTCCCCACTGTTGGTGGTGTGGTGGTAAAGTTTTGGGGGGTGAGGGCAAGTCCTGGGGTCAAGTCCCCGGGCTTGCAATTTAATGTAATTTTCTTCCCTGTGTCGTGTGCCACTTTTGCGGTTGTACCCAATTTTAAATAAAAATATTCCACCAGTAATTATAAATAATCTAATTAATTACATAAGAATAAAAATAATAATTTATTTTGGTATGAGTTCTCTTTTGGGTTTAAACACACATTTTCCTAAAAAATATTTTTCACCATGTTTTAATAGTTTATTTTAAAATTAATATATTCAACATATAGAAATTGATTTTATAAAATTATATCAATAACAAGAATAAAAATTTCAAAATTTATTAATTAGTCCACTTTTATTTTTGGTTATTATGAATATTTACGTTGGTAAAAAATCAATTATTGCAGTAAGAGTTAAAATGGATTAAAAGGGTTAAAACTAAAATGATAAGGGTGAAAATGACCTTAAAACTTGTAAAAATACTATTTAATATTCATATTTTGACCTTATATCATATCTTATTCTATGATGAGTCATTTTTGACCCATTTTTATTGAATGAGAATTTAATATATTTTAATCTTTTGAGGAACTCCATGTGTGTCCTCTGCCTCCATTATAAAAGGGAACCACATATCCTCTCTTCTCTACACCACTTTAACCCTTTAACTAGTCCATTAACTAACCAAATATCTTATAAATTTTCCTATACACGTCCTATAGGTTCTTATTATCTTAAAATACCAACCCAAGGGCCCTTAAGAATATATTCAAAGGACATTTCTCTAAGAATAGATATGTGTTCTTATAGATCAATCTCAAGTTTCATTTATTTATACTTCCTATAAATATTTTGTATCCATCCTAAAATGAAAAATATAGTATCATAGATATTCTAGTATGTTATTATGATTATGTTACAAACATTTTACACTTTATTTCTATCAAATGTGAAATGAAAGTATCGCTTGTGTGTATGAGTGGACTACCGCCTCCGCGGAGTGATATAATTCATTTTCCATCACCATAATTCATGGTTAGTTATTATGATGAATTAAATTTTTATATATTATATTCATGAAATAATTATTCTTCTTTAGTTATAATTTATTATCTACCTTCTTACCTTTCCATCTGTTTTTAAAAAAAGAAAATGTTTCTTGTGCGTACATGTTGACTACCACCTCCATGTAACGATGTCATACGTTTTTCATCACCGCTTTATATGAATAATTATAAAAGTGTATATGATGAATAAATATGATACTTATTAAAATATTAATATTATATAGTTTATTAAACCATGACCAAGTCATGAGTACCATAACTATCAAATAGAAACATGCAGGGAAAACAAACCAGTTTTCACTTGAATGTTCATTTTAAGGAATAGATTACTTAAAAAATGAAAATTTGAAATTATAAAGAAATAATACATAGTAATTTATAACTAAACATGGTTCAATAATATATTTATAATAAATATATATTTTTTATAGTATATTTTAACATATATTAAATAATATGAGATTGTAGATAAGGGAATTACATTACCATCTCACTTATTTCCAGGATTGTCTATGCTAAATTTATTTTAAGGGAATTAATATGATATTTTAATTTAAATACCATATATTTTCTTCTCATATGGTTATTCATGTAATTTTTATATAATATAATAATTTTACTCAACTTGGTAATTAAAATAATTGAAAAAATATTTTCAATATAAATGAACTTTATTTACTCTTTGGTAGGGAATATTTTTCTTCCATGTCCAAATTATATTTTAAATGTTTTCAAAAAGATTATTTTATCAAATTATTTATTAAATTAGTTTTAACCCATATTTTACTTTAAAAAAAATTTAATGTAATATTCTTTCCATTTACTAAATAAGGAATTACCAAAACTGTCGATAGAATATTTGTTTTAAAGTATACTACATGAACTTGTTTTCTCACAATCATGAAAACTCTTTGATTTGAAGAATCCTTTATAAGATTATATGATCCTTTTAAAATTATTTTTTTTATAATAATCTATAAATTTTTATTTTTTAAATAATATCTTTTAAAATAAAAAGGGCATTTTATTCAAGAAATTTTTTCGTGATATTTTAAATGTATTTTTTTATATTACAACAACCTTTGATGTTACTTATTCATCACTGGGGAAATGATGCAATGATATCTTCCTTATTCTTTATATGGATGGTTATTAATTATTACGATGAAATCTTAATGAAAATAATTTTATTTTTAACATGTTAAGCTATAACAAAATGATAAATATATTTATGACCTTATCAAACATATATGAATGGATTACAACTATGTGATTTTTCTGTCCAAAATATCCTTGTAATGCCTTGGGTAATGTGATATTGATGTCCCGTGACAAGTTAATGACAATATTGGACAGGATTTTGAATATTTATGTTCACATTTTTATGTGTGACCATGATTTATTCAAGATATTTTCAAAATATTATACATGGAAATAATTATGAAGGGATATGTTGACATTTTGATATGTGATTATAATAAATTATGTCTATTCATATAGGATTATGAGTTGAAATTATTGTGAATAAAAATGTTCACAATACTAAAATTTTGTATACTTATGATTCCAGAGGCCTATATTTTGAATATTGAATAATGATTACTACTTTGACAGCCTAATTCATCATGATTCTGGATATGAATTGATTTTAGAGTTTCAAATATAATGTTACTTTGGGTATGAATAATTTGTGTGGAGAATATACACTTGATAATGTTATAATAACCTTATTATCATTTTATTCTCTCCTATGGTTGATATATCACATGTTCAAACTTATTGGGTATATGATCTCACACATTATTATGTTTTCCTTCCCCATGTTTTGATTGAAGGATTTAATAATGACATGCCCAGAAGGGTACTAAAATTAAGATATTTTTGGATATGTAAAATATATTTCATGAAATAAAGTGATTAAGTATCTTGTCTCTAGAGACACTAAACCTTTAGGGTCCTCTATTGTGTATAATTGTGATATGTATTGAATATTATTTTAATATTATTTAATATTTATGATTGTTATGGTCGGGTCACCTTATCGAATAAGGGTATTAATGTTTTATGGATAATTCACCATTGGAATAAAAAATCAAGACATAAATTGTTAAAGGTATGGTATTTATTACTACTTCTATTATCCCAAAATTAGATTTATATAAGTTCATCTCATTCCCATATTTCCTTAAAGATTATTGATTCTTAAAGTTTCTAATATGATCTAATTTCAAATGTAACAGATCTTTCTACTCCCTTGAGGAATAGGATGGATCAAGGATTCTACTTTTATTATTCAATGTATTTACTGTTGATATTGAGATTATATGGGATCTACATTTTCTTTAAGGATATATTTTTCACTTCATTTTTAACCATCAATATATGCTCAATTCAAAATATTATACTAACTATTATTGATAAAATTATTTGTTCCATTCACATAATAGATACACTAATGTTTTTCAAGGTTAGTGGGATCCAATATTTGTTAGGGAAGGTTTAAAAATTCTAGATATCATGTTAATTTTGTGTCAAATGTCTAGTTTATTCTTAGATGATATAAAATGGGGTTTAGAAGGTCAACTCCATTTAGTGGTAGACTGGCATCCCAAATTCTTCCTTGGTGATTTATATAAGTTTCTGTAGGATTTAAAAGTAGAATAATCTATTTAATTTCTTATAGGGATAAGTACAGTTTCTTTACCATCATACTAAATAGCTCTAACCAACATGAAGGTATTAAAATTCAATATTAAATATCTCAAAATAAATGGTTTCAGATTTCAAAACATGTCAACATGGGTGGCCCTAGATCTCTTTGAAATTAAGCAAAATGGAAGTCATAGACTTTCAATAAATTATTTGGATCTCATCCAATTCATTTTCAAAAATGAATAGTTTTTTCGTCAAATAAATGATATCATTGATAAACTAAAAAAGAAAGTTGTTTTTCTAAAATCAACCTTAGGTTGGAGTACCACTAACTAAGATAAAATAATTTAACACTCCCAAGACTATTTTAGGAGTTATTTCATGCATTTTGAATATATTTTTATGCCTATCGGGCTTATAAATGAAGATGAAATTAAAATAATTTTAATGAATCATATATTCCACTGGTACTTGAAAAAAAAAATTATAGTGTTTATAGAAGATATCCTAGTTTACTCTAAGATATAGGTGGATCATTTTGATCATTTGGATATTATTCTGGTAATATTGAAGAAGCATAACCGGAATGATAAATTATTAAAATTCTAGTTCATGATTTTGAAAGTGAAATTCTTGGGACATGTTATTTATGAAATAGGTCTTCCATATGCCATAATAAGATTCAAACTGTGATTTCTCTAGAGAGAACCAAGAATTTAATTCAGATCAGAAACTTTCTAGGTATAGTTGGATACTATAAGTGTTTTTTCCTATACTTTTCTAAATTAAAATCTCTCTTTGTGGACTTAACCTAAAATGGGGTGATATTCGAATGAAGTGAAAGGTGTTATCATTTTTAATTTTAATTAAAATAAATCTTGAAATCAATACATTCTCTCATTATTTTGGGGATGGGGAATGGTTAATTAGTGTATTAAAATGCCTTAGGATTGAGTTGTGTTGTGACGCCACGGTTCCAAAAGCCGTCCAGAGGCACCCCGTACACGGTTGTTCAAATGGCGTCAAGCGCATTTCCTCGAACGCTAGAGGCTGCCGACAAGAAGCGAGGGCCTTGGGTGTGATAGTGGGGAAACTATGCCCTCATTGTCAGAGTAACACACCAGAAGTAAAACAAACTACAATAGGTGATGTAATAATAATACCAGATAATAGTAAACATCATAAGACTGAATGTAAATAAAAACTAGGGCACATATATAGATTGTGAATGATACATATGTCTAGTAAACCAGCCAAACAAGTCACAATGCTAGAATATAGTAATCAACCAAAGTACAAAGAAAATCAAGTAAACATCTACAAAGGATCGCAAGCCTTAGCTTGGTCTCGGGCTCCTCAACTCCACAGCAATCAAGTACCTAATGTAGAAAGACACTTAACCTTATCTATACCTGTAGAAATATAATATGTTTGGGCCTAAAAATCATGAACCAAACAAGGTGTGAGACTAGTCCAAGTAGGCAACCACCCAAAGATCTGTGCCTAATAGTCAGTGAATATATATGTCAGGAAATAAGAAAATGGAAGTAGTAAATAAGTAATCAACCAAAATTAAAAAATCCTACAGTTTCAATTGCATTAAATTTCATACAACAAGTAACTAGATAAACACAAACAGGTAACCATTTGGGAATTAATCACATCCTAACCCCTCTGGTTCAACTAAATAAGATAGGAAACCCTCTAATAAGTACTCATAGTCTAACCCGTCTTGTTCAGCTTGAACATAGGCTCTCTGAGGAAGCACTCACCGTCAATTACCCTTATAGTCTCTTATTGGTAACTAATAGGTTCTTTGAGGAAGCACTAAACATCCAATTCACCATGTGTCCCGCATCGAGCAAATACAGACACTCAGTGGGAGCACTAAATGTCCATTCCCCCTTTGGTCTCGCAATGTAAATATAAACAGACACTCTGGGGAATCCCTCAATGTCCATTCCCCCTATGTTCTACTACACCAGGTTCCCACAGCCCTGTGTAAGTCAATCGAGCACAACGATATATAGAAACCAAAGTAAACCTCAAGAACTACTTGGATAAACAGTCTACAGCATATCACAGCATGTCAGATAAAATCACTCCCTCCTATAATATTAGGCATGTAAATCAAAGCAGCAGCCTAACAGGCAATGCTAGACCCAATGGTCAAAAACAAGAAAACATGGTAAAAAATCCATAGCTTGGAAAATATACCCCTATTCACAAACAATTAACCTCAATATAAACAAACAAGGAATATAAGGAAATAAAAGGGCTAAAAACCATAAACACACAATACACTGAACAAGGGTATTAGGAACTATTACACATATAACTCAAATTTTATCTACATAAAGTCAGAAACCACCTACCTTAGCGTTGTGAGATTTATATACATTAACCTCATGTATTGAATCTCCCTATAACTCTATAGATATTCAAAAAATTTGAAAATGTTCAACCAAGGATATCTCATGAAAGAGGAGAAATCAAGAGATGCTATTAAAGAAGACGAGAGAACTCACTGATGCAATTCCAATGCAACTGATGGAGTTTGATTCAGAGAAAAAAGGGTGAGTTAGGGGCTCATAGAAGATCCATGGCCGTACAGATGCTCCTGGTCGAGACAGACGAAGAAAGAGAGGATTATTTCCATTAGACGCGGTCCCTGTCTGTTTAATGAAAAAAATTACATGACATGTACTTTATAAGTACAAAGTGTGTACTTTCCCTTACCAAGCCCCGCTTTAGATGACCTCTAGGTCACCCCACACAATGATGTACTTTGCTGTTACACGGCCAGTACACGGTCACCCGTGGAAACCGGGTACACGGCGTGTACTTATAAGTACATAGTGTGTACTCTAGAAATTTCTAGAAAATATTATTTTTTTAAAAAAACAAAAAGAAAGAAAGATTCATTCATAAAAAGAAGATCATGTTTCAGAAAAACTTCCCCCCTTAAAGGAATTTGTCCTCGAATTTCACTAGAAAGGTTGCGTAAAACAATAATCCTCGAACAACTCCAACCACTACGATCGTACATCGGCCTCCCTCTCCCAGGTCTCATCCTGTACTTTCCTATACTACCACAACACTCATACCAAAGGAATAGGTTGTCCATGGGGAACCTTCACACTACAATCAACAATCTAGATAAAATTCTCTTCGAATGATGCACCCACTTCTAGCTCAACCTCCTCGGGTTCAAAAACATGAGACGGGTCTGAGAGGTAACGTCGAAGCTAAGAAGCGTGGGAGAAATCGTGTATATAACAGTAACTCTTACATAAATTCAACCAATAGGAAACTGGCCCAACTCTCCGTAACACCTCAAATGGCATAACGTACCTCAGTGAAAGCTTACCCTATCTCATAATCCTCATGTATCCAAACCTTGGTGTGACACATAGAAAAACCTAATCTCCGACGTCGAAATCCAGAGGTCATCTCCGTCGATCAGCATAAGACTTCTATCGATATTGTGCAGTAGACATCCTCCTCTGAATCAACTAAATCTACTATGTTTTCTCTGGGACAAGACGACGTCTCAGCAAAGCTGCCTCTCCTCCCTCCAACCAACATAAGGGTGATTGGCATGGCCTGTTATACAAAGCCCCATAAGGTGTCATATGAATAGTTTCTTGAAAAATATTATTGTATTAAAACTCTACAAGAGGTATGTGCTTCTCCCAAGAACTTCTAAAATCCAGGATGCAAGCTCGAAGCATGTCCTCAAGTACTTGAATCATACGCTTGGACTAGCCATCTATTCAGGGGTGGTAAGTTGTACTAAGAAGTACTTGTGTACCCAAAGCCCTCTATAGTCCCTGCCAGACCTGAGAAGTAAAATGTGCATCCCTGTCTGAAACAATGGAGTGTGGAACCCCATGTAGATGTATAATATCTCGGATGTACAATAATCCTAGCTCATCAACACTGAAGGTCTCCTTGATCGGTAAGAAGTGAGCAACCTTTGTGAGTCTATCAATGACAACCCAAATTGTGTCATTCCCTCAAGAAGACACCGACAATCCTTTCAAAAAATCCATTACGACATCATTCCATTTCCACTTGGGAATAATTAACTCCTGCAAAATCCATGTTGGTCGTTGATTCTCCACCTTCACTAGCTAACAGGTGCAACACCTCCTGACAAAACTAGCAACATCTCTCTCCATACATGGCCACCAATAATAACGGTATAGATCACGATACATATTGGTGAAAACAGGATGAACTACCCAAAATGAGGAATGAAAGTCTCAAATCATCTCCTCACATATTTCTGTTGGCACCCACATGTGTCCATGAAAATGAAAGATCTCATCTTCACTTATTTTCCATCCAAGAATAGGGTCCCCTCCTAACACACTCTCCCACAGTACTACGCCTTCTAAATATGATAGATGCCTCATTCGCACTTGATCAAGAAGATTAGAGGTAACAGGTACATAAGATATAAATTTATTACCCTGTTTATCATGCACCTCCATATGTATCTCAGACAACAAATCCATAAGCTTTCACTCACTACTAGCCTCCTGAACTGCCAGTATTTGGTCATCCGTCTCAGCGCATCAGCCACTGCATTGCCCTTCTCAAGTGTGTAGGCATTCTCAACATCAAAATACTAAAGGTACTTAACCCAACTTTGTTGTCTCATATTCAAGTCACACTGAGTGAAGATAAACTTGAGACTTTTGTGGTTTGTGAAAACCACAAAATTCTCACCTAGAAGATAATGTCTCCAATAGCGTAAAGCATGAACAACTGTCGCTAACTCGAGATCGTGCGTCGGGTAATTCCTCTCATGTGGCCTCAACTCAACTGCCGAGACTAGTACATAATGACTCCTTATCCCTGTAGAAATGAAGCTCCCATCCCAATACCTGAAGCATCACAGTAAACAGTACAGCTCTTTCCCTCTTCTGGAAGAACTAGTATTGGTGCTAAATTCAACCTCCCTTTCAAATCTTGAAAGGATGACTCACAAGAATCATAACACAATTAATTCACACCCTTCATAGTCAGACTCATTAGTCGTTCTAATAAGCATGAAAAGTTCTGTATGAAACTTCTGTAATAATCATCCAGTCCAAGAAAACTTCGTACCTTAATTCAATATTCTAGAACACCTGGTCTCCTTGAAGCTGATCAAAGAGATCATCAATCCTTGACAAGATATATCGGTTCTTGACTGTTATCTAGTTAAACTTCTGATAATCTACACAAAGTCTAAGGGTACCATCTGCCTTCTTCAACAATAGGACAGGCGAACCCCAAGGAGAAGTACTGGGTCGGACGAAACCATTTGCCTGCAACTCCTCCAACTTCTTCTTGAGCTCCTGAAACTCTGGTGTAGCCATCCTATAAGGAGGAATAGACATTGGTGCTACTCCTGGAATAATCTCAATCGAAAATTCCACCTCTTTCTATGGAGGCAAACCTAAAAAAGTCCTCTGGAAATACATCCCTAAAACAATCCACCACTAGATGAAAGTCCATCTTTGAAGTCCCATGGTCATCCAGTTATAAACTAGAAAACTGGATTGTAAATCCTCGCAACCCATGATGCTCAGGTCCCGTTCTACTCGCCTGGACATCTCATTCACCCTTATGAACAAAACAAATCTCCCTATAGTGATGTAAAACTCACCCTACAGTGATAGAAATTGAAAACTTCTTGGAAGGGAACTAACCAGTCCATTTCGAGAATAACCTCATAGCTTATCATATTTACCACATAGAGGTTCCATAAGATGTCACACACACCATCCTCAATTGGGAACTCTTTGTACTAGAGTACACTAGTCTTTATAGTCCCTAATGGAGTGTCAAGCATCAAGATATCCATAGAAGAAAAGATACAGAGCACAAGTATCTCCACAACAGCAATAGATATGAAACTATGGGAATCCCTTGTATCGAAAAGAGTAGAAGCTAAAACTAAGGCAACTAGGATTGTACCAATAACTGTAGAGGGTTTGAGATACTGATCATGTTAGGTCTGCTCCACTTCTAAAGTATGACCTGTATCACGGCACTGTGACCCTGCCTGACCACCCTGAGCTGATCCACCCAACTGTTGCTGAAATACTAGTGACTGACCATCACGGCCACAACCTCCACCTCCGCCTGAACGGATGGAAGAACTCCAGTTCCCTAACTAATGGGAAATTTGTGGTGTTTCTCCTGAATGAGGAGTCATAGAAGAACACCTGTCACCAGCTGTAGGTGAGAAGATCTAACAGAAGCACCGAAGATGACCCATCTTTCCCCATGATTAGCACTCCACTGGGTCTCTAGGGAAATGTGGCATGGTATTCCAGATCATTCCACACTGGTAGCATACCACCTATTTACCTGAAGGTGTATCCTACCTACTCAAATATACACATGAATACTCCATGCGGCACTTCCTACTGTCATCTAGAGAAGAACTGACTCTGAATATGGAACCACCTAGGCTCAAAGCTCCAGAATCCCTAAGGTTTCACTTTGTGATCGTCTCCTGGTTAATGATATAGTATATCGAAGTCAACCTGAAGATGTTCACCTAAGATCGCATGTCGTGCCTGATTCCATCCTCAAACTTCCTTTCCATAAAGAACTCATCACCTCCTGGAATAGTCGTGATGTGATGTAGCTCTATGAAGCAAGAGGAATACTCCATAATAGAAAGAGTATTGTGATCCAAACTCATGAACTCTCGGGCTCGATCAACTCTCAAAATATTTGCGTAAAAGTAGTCTTAGAAGGCACACTAGAACTCATCCCTAGCCATAACCTGTTGGTGTCCCGCCTATGAGATCATGTCCCACCATATCTTCGTGGAGTCCCATAACATATACGTAGCGAGATTAACCCTCCTCTCTAGAGGTGGGTCCAGTTTCTCATAGATAGATAGCATGGCTTCTAACCATGACTTCGCAGCATGAGTTACTCCTTCCCCTCTGAAGGTGGGAGGATGTTGTTGCTGAAAGACCCACATCAACTCTGCCATAGATAGGGAAGGATGTGGTACTCCACAAGAGGTATGCATGAACCTCATAAATCCCTCTCAAAATTGTGCATCGACACTTGTGTTCGGAATGACGGCTGATTCCAAGACTGGCACAACTGAAGGATCTATTGCTAGTCCCTGGTCATCCATATCCAGTGTCTAATCACTTCCCTATAACTAGTGTACAACCAGAGGATGTCTCGATGGAATGACTCTACAAGGTCAAGCACATGCCTTAGCTCAAGATTATCAAGGTCTAAAAACTAGAAATGTACGAAGAGAATAGGAGAAATAAAGCATTTGAGTTTTAAAAAGCATGGATACATGGCATGTATAATAACTACACGGTGTATTCCCTTAACCCTTCACATGGGTATGTGCTCCTTCCAAAATTGGTTGTGTAACACACCACACACACGGTGTGTTTTCCAAAAACATGCATTTACTTGAATCCTTTTCCCCTACCTAGGTTCCCTCACACGGCTAAGCCTCACGGTTCTCATAGAACAAGACTACACGGTGTATTAGTTCCAAACACGACATATACTATATGAACTTTACTGACCTGTGTTGTTAGACACACGGCCAGTTACACGTCTCACTCTACACAGCGTGTTTATGCCAGACACGGCATGTACAAGGAATACATAACCAACTTGTGTTGTTTGTTACATGACCGGAATCAAGGGGCACACTACACAGCATGTTCAGACTTGACATGGCGTGTATGAATTAATTTTTCACCCATCCGTGTCTCTTTTCACATAGGTGGACAAATGGTCTACACCACACGGTGTGTATGACCGGCACACGACGTGTTCTGCCAATATTTTCCCAACCTCTTCTCTCTACCCACATAGCTAGTGACATAGTTAGATACTACATGGAATGTACAGAATTACACGACGTGTACATAGAAAAAATCGTTCCTTCCCGAACAGAAGGACACATAGTGTGTATTCATCCTTAGACACCATGTACTCTGGATTTTTCTAGATAGTAAGACTTAGAAACTACTTCAAAACCCATAAAAACAATAAAATGAACATCAATTTTACAAATTCCTATCAGTGAGGGACCATACTCCCCATGAATCAAATCTTGGCATCTTATACATGTCATAAAAATGGATAACAGTGAAATGATCTACCAAATTCTAGTCCATGAGGGCCCATTAAACCTTAAGAACCAAATTTTGGTATTCATTCAAAAAAAACCTTACACAATCTAATAACGTATCAAATATTAAGTATTCTATCAAAGCATCTTTCACAACATCATGCATATCTTACACAACTTCTATCACAACAACATGCAATCACTAATGCACCCTAAATGGCATGGAAAGAATGCATGAAATGTGATTTCTAGAAAGTGCCTATATGATGCATGAGATGGAATACACTCATCTCATTGGGTTGTAACATAATAGAACCACAATAATATCAATAATAACATCACAAAACAATTGAATCACTCATGGTGAAATCAATCAACTATAAATTAAAAAAATCAAAAAAAAATAACAAGGCAAATTGGATTTTCCCTGTACATGGGTTAGCTACTCCTAGGCACAATTTATTACCAATTACATATTCCTTTCTATCCCTGGCTATAGGCTCCAAACAATAAGTCAAGAAGAAAAGAAACCCTCTGATACAACTTTGTAACGCCCCGTTTCCGAAAGTTGCCCAGAGGCACCCTATACTCTGTTGGTCACATGTCCTCTTGATCATTTCCATGAATGTCAGAGGATTCTGACTAATAGTGAGCACCTTGGGTGTGATAGTGGTGAAACTATGCCCTCCTTGGCAGAGTAACATAGCATAAGAAAAACTGACAACAATAGTGGAAGCAATAATAATACCAGACAAAAGTAAATAACAGAAGACTGAAATTAAATAACAATTGGAGTACAAAAATAAATGATTCATGATACATATGTCTAAGAAAGAATCCAAACAAGTTACATTTCTAGATTACAGTAATGAACCTAAGTACAAAGAAAAGAAATTAAATAGCTCCACAACATTGCAAGCCTCAGCTTGGTCTCATGTTCCCCAGCTCCATAGCAATCAAGTAACTGAAGTAGAAGGGAATTTTTCATTATCTATACCTACAGTAATAAAATCTGTTTGGGCCCAAAATCATGACCCAAATAGGGTATGAGATTAGTTCCAGTAGGCAACCACCCAAATATATGTTCCTAACATTCAGTGAATATATATGGTAGTCAATAAGAAAATAGATGCAGTAAACAAGGAAGTTCCCAAAAGTATACAATCCTATAGTTTCATTTGCATTCAATTTCATACATCAAGTAAGCAGATAATCACAAACAGGAAACCCTCAAGGAAGTACTCATATCCTAACCCCTCTGGTTCATCCAAATAAGACAAGCAACCCTCTGGGAAGTACTCAAAGTCTAACCCCTCTTTTTCATCTTTACCATAGACTCTCTGAGGAAGAACTCACCGTCAATTCCCCCTATAGTCTCATATCGGTAACTAATAAGCACTTTGAGGAAGCACTAAATATCCAATTCCCCCTGTGGCCTCCATTGAGGAACTACAGACACACTAAGGTAGCACTCAACATCCATCCCCACTATGGTCTCACAATATAAAAGTAAACAGACACTCTGGGGAATCCCTTAACGTCCATTCCCCCTATGGTCTACTAACCCAAGTTCTCACATCCGTGTGTAAGTCAATCAAGCACAAAGATATATAACATCCAAAGTAAACCTCAATAACTACTTGGATAAACAGTCTACACCATATCACATCATGTCAGATAAAATCACTCTATCCTATATTACTTGGCATGGAAAGAAAAGCAGCATCCAAACAGGAAAATCTAGACCAAATAGTCAAAAACAAGAAAACATGGGCAAAACATCTATATCTTGGAAAACATAACCCTATTCACAAAACAATTAACCTCTATCCAAAAAAACAAGTCATAGCATAAAATAAAAGGGCTAAAATCATAAATACGCAATACCCCAAAAAAAGGTATTGGGCACTTTTGCACATATAACTCAAATAGTATCTATGGAAAGGAACAAACCACCTACCTCGGTGTTGTGAGATCAATATACGTGATCCTCAGGCCATGAATCACCCTATAATGTCATATATCTACAAAAACGATAAAAAAATTCAACCGAGGATATCTCGTTAAAGATGATAAATCAAGAGATGGTATTCAAGAAGAGGAGAGAAATCATTGATGTGATTCCAACGCAACTGACAGAGTTCGATTCAGAGAACGAACGATGAGTCGGGGGATCGGAGAAGATATGTGGTGGTACAGACACTCCTGGTCGAGATAGATGAAGAAGGATAGCATTATGTCCATTATACGTGACCCTAGTCCATTTAATAAAAAAATTACATGGTGTGTACTTGCCCTTACCGGGCCCGTCTTTAGGTGGCCTCCTGGTCACCCCACACAGCCATGTACTTGTCTGTTAAATAGCTAGTACATGGTCACCAGTGACAACTGAGTACACGACTTATACTTATAAGTACATAGTGTGTACTCCAGAAATTTCTAAAAACTCCTATTTTTCTCAAAAACTACCAAAAAACAAGATTCATGCCCGAAAAGAATCCATGGGTTCTTACATGTGGAGTTTTCTTTATTCAATATAATCATGTTTTTTCATATAGATCTTTGTGGTTAAACCCTAAGGAGAATAATTTCCCCAATCATAATCTATAATTAGATATAATGATGCTTGAAATGAAAACATGGAGTAATTATCACTTCAAGTGGAATTTTACCACATATAATAATCATAAAAATATATAATATATTATTTTCCAGAATGACCCGAATATTAGAGAGATGTATTGGGTGAAGTGCCTCAAGATATTTTACTTTGTTTTGGTTTATACCTATGGTAAAGGGATGTGGTTATGGAAACCTTGGTTGGTAAATTTCTAACACAAGTTATGAAAAAAACTAAAAAAGAATTTGAATTAATGAATCTCATTACCAATTTAAATTTTGATATATAAGATAAAAATGATCGATCATTCTTTGATACTATGCAATTCATTCCTAACTTGGATAATCAAACCTAATAAGATAAATCATATAATCCAAACTGTCAATGTATAAGTCAAATTTTAAATAGTACGGACACTTAAATTGAATAGTATCAAAATCATAATGGTTTGATTTTATTAAGGAAAAGATTATAGATTTTTTTTTCATTATGGTAGTATGTGATGAAAGAGGGGCATCATTCTATCTAATATTCTCACCAAGGTACCACCAATATGTTATATGATCTCTAGTGGTTGTATTAATTGTCAAGGATGAAATAAGAAATTATTAATTATGTATCACATTTCCTCACCTATCAAAAGGATAAGTTGGAACATAAAAATCCTATGATATTTTTAAATTCGATTCCTAGTCCTTAAAAGAAATGGGTTGAAATATTGATGAATTTTATTATTGTATTATCTCAGTTTCCTAGTGGGAATATATATATTTAGGTGATTATTGAAAAAATTTAAAAATTAGGATGCTTTATTTAAAAAAAAGTACTAAGGTTGAACATATGAGATGGGTGTACATCCAATAGATCATGAAGCTCCATCATATTCCATCATATATTATTTATTATCATGACTCATTTTTTACTTCTAAATTCAACCAGTGCCTTTAAGAAATAATGGGATCTCTAATTAAGTTGAACGTCACCTATCAACCATAAATAGATGGTCAAACTAAGAAGTTGATTCAAATACATAAGAATATGATTTGGGATGGTGTTCTTGACTTTGGCGGATTTTGGGAGAAATATTTATCATAAATTGAGTTATATTAAAATAATAGTTATTAGACATCAATAAATATGTCTTTTTTAAAATATCTTAATGGATGGTCACGTTATCCCCTTCTTTTCTTAACCGAACTAGATGATAATTCTTTAATGGGACTGATCATTATACCGGAGATAACAAGTAATGTTCAGCTAGTTTATAAAAAGTTATAGATGGATTAAATTCACCAAAAATAATATAAATATAGTTAATATCATCCCATAGAATTTTTTTGGTGATTAGTTATTCCTTATAATATCTCCTTGGTTGGGATATTTTAGATTGGGAAGGTAGGGAAATAATATACCATGGTATGTTAATCCATTTAAGGTTTTAAAACTCCACATGAACGTCTCATACTAACTAGATTTACCACCCCAATTGATGCCTATCCATGATTTATTTCATGCATACCAATTGAAGAAATAGCATTCAGACCCATATAGCATAATTGAATGGGGCATTTGGATTTGGAACTGGATACAATAGTGACTGTATAACTTGCTTATGTCCTTGATTATCATAATAAGGTTTTATAGGGTACATATATTACTATAGTATATATGATTTATAATCATTGTAAATATGAATATGGGAATTTTCAGTGTGAGGCTTTGACGAAGGAGTAGTGGTCTCACTAATCCTATAAAAAAGAATTTTGAGGAATTTTTTGGGGATAAAGTGGTATGATGGTTCACTGGTATGTATTTATTTATATTATTTTGATTATTTTATTTTATTTTTTATATGATCTTAGAGTTTAGAATTGAAAAAACATGAAAAATGGTGAAACATAGAAAGATACATGGTTATTATTGACAATGAATCCAAGTTGTGTGATGGGGGAGAAGGAATTATATTGGATTTTTTAGAGTTGTTGCACAATTTATATAAATGTGCGGATAAACCATTCTATCTTACTCGGGTGACTTTAATACCTTTATCATGGTTATTAAATGGTTTCCCATACCATATAGTCTTCCTGGAAAACTAAAATATGAAATTATTATTCTTACCCTACTAAATTTATCCCCCTTTCTCCCTTATTCCATTTTATCTCTCTAAAAAATCCTATTATCTGACAGTTCTCTCCTTCTCATCTCTAATGATAGCCTCTAAATGATTCTAGTAAAATCTTCCAAGTATTTTTTAGAGTTTCACTTACTCTAATCTCTTGGTAATCGAATTTGGAAATAATATTTCAATGGATTTAGGTAGGATTTTCTCCATAAAATAATATCCCATAACATGGCATCATATCTTGTGCTATCAAAGTAAGAATATTGCTAATTTTTAACTATATCAAATTATTTGTGCTTATTTATAATTTTTTTAAAGTTTCTTAAATTTATACTTGTTAAAGATAGGGTTCACATAGATTCAAAATTATATTTAATCTAAATATGTTTTTGTTCCTTCAAGGTGTTTGTCAAAATGACTCAAAGATTATTTTTTGGGAAAATTGGTTTTTAAAAAGATACATAAAATGGTGCATGATTTCAAATGAAAGACTCCATAAATTGGATTATTTTATTCTAAGTAAATAATTTTTTGGAAATGTAGTGACTTGATATTAATATTAGTTATATTAATTATTTACATTCCTTCATGATTTTAATATGAATATTGAGATTGACATATTAATGGTTATATTGTGAGACTTGGTTAGATGAGTTACACATGAGAACCTTGGGTAGTTTCATGGGTAATTGGGATGAGTGCAATACCAGCTTAGATTACACAATGGAATGTTACCTAATAATTATTTTCCTCTCACTAGGGGTAATTTATTAATAAGGATAATATTAATTCAAGTTCTGGTCATTTAGGTTCACCATAAGATGGTAGGTGGTCCATGAGTGTGGTCCTTCATTACCCCATACTTTTACCAAAGCTTAGAGCCCCATGTTTTTCTATGTTTGAAGAATTTTTTTATTCATTTGTTTATTTTTTATATTGGATTATTTGATTATGATTACATTTTATACACTTTAATTTTCTTTCATACACTACTACAACACTGGTCTATAATAGTAATGGCTTTTATCAGTGCTAAAATAAGCGCTGATAAGGGTACTCTTTATTAGTGCTAGAATAAGCACTGATAAAGGTATCCTTTTATCAACCCTTTTTTTAGTGGTGATAAAAGTGTCCATTTATCAGTGCATTTTTAGTGCTAATAAAAGGCAACCTTTATCAGCATATTTTGTTTAGCACTGACAAAGGGTTTCCTTTATCAGTGTTTTATGTTTAGCACTATTAGAGGCAACCCTTTATAAGTGCTTTATTTTCAAATCCCATAAAGTAATCCTTTATCAGCACTTTTTTAGTGCTGATAAAAGTACGAATAAAATGAAATAATAAAAAAAATTAAATTGATTTTATTAACGTAATACTAAAAATTTTATTAATTTAATAATTATTTATAAAAATTATTAAATTTATTATACTACATATAAATTATAAATAGTATATATTAAATATGTAATAATATGTAAAATAAAAATTAAACTCATAAAAATTAGACCAATAAAAATTAAAAATAAGTAAATTGAGAAAAATATTAAACATTTTATTAATTATTTATTTATTTATTATTTAGTAAATATTATATATATATATGTGTGTGTGTGTATGTGTGTGAATATATAAATATGATTTATATAAGAAAAAATAATATTTATGCTTACATTAAATAGTACTATTAACAGTGAATAATGGTTTATAATTAAAAATTAACATGACTTAAAAATACTGACTAATTGCATCAAGTAATGGACATAATTGAATTTTATTTAATTTTTTAATTTAACATAGATCAAACATACATATAATATTAATTCTTTTTTATATACATACCTATACACACACATATTTTTTTAGGAATTTAATCAATTTATATTATTTGTTTTATATATATTTATTTACTAAGTTTTAATATTTTCAATATGTATTCATCTTTATTTCAAAATATATTAATTTTTTAATGCTTTATATTAATCAATCATTTTCCAAATTTTCAATATTATACTCTTTTAATTAATCTATTTTACTCATTTTTTAGAGTCCATGCACTTAATTTTAAAAATTCATTAATAACGTTAAAATTTATATTTGTAAAAAAAATATTTATAAATAAATATATTTATAAATGTATATTTACTATTTTTATACATTTAAAATTATAAATAATTAAATAATATTTGTTTAAAAAGTATTTATATAATAATATCTAATTAATTATAAATTTACAATAATTTTATTTAAATAATGAATACATTTACAATATTCATATATATATAATTATATAAATATATATAAATATATAAATATTAATTTTTTTAAAAATTATTTATATAATTATAAATAAATAATTATATATTCAAGGAATTATGAAATTATTATTTTATAAAATGTACTATTATAATTATTATAATTATATATAATAATTATACTTTTTTTAAAAGGTACTATTTTTAAAAAAAATATTTTATGTATTTATAAGAATTTTTTGTAGCGCTGATAAAAGAAGATATTTAACAGTGATAAAAAAGCATTGATAAAATCAATCATTATCAGCGCTAAAGTTCTAACATAGATAAAGATTGATTTTATCAGTTCTTTTTTAGGACTACTAAATCTCTACTTTAATCAGTACTAAAAAATCACTAATAAAGAATCATTTTATCAGCTCTTATTAATATAAAACTGATAAAAGTTTCCTGATCTATTTTACGAACCCTAATCATCACAAAACATTTCTTGATAAGAATCTCTCTATGGAAGAGACTTACTACCTGCACTCCTTTTTGTCGAATCTAAGCACAAATCTTGGATAGAATCAATGCTTCAACTACTCCAAGGCTTGAATCCAAGGCTCGAGGAATTCAACCCTAACTATCACGACCTGTTTTCGATGCTCCTCAAACAAATTCTAGTTTTTTGAAATATCTAATTTTCCTAGGTAATATTAAAGTATTCCAACATGTTCGGTTTCACATTTTTGTATCCCAAAAAGTTTTTTTACACTATCCTACAATAAAACAACCCAAAATTCATTGTTTTTTAGATATATTTAAGTATCATCTTCCCCGATGGCATATGGATCTTCTTAGGAAAACATTGGTACTATGCCACTTGAAATATATCAAACCCATTGTTGGGTTATGTTGTTGTGTGGTATAATAGGATCCCAATACATATATTCAATGACATCTACCTCTTTAAAATATTTAATTTTAAAAAATTCATCCATATAGCGGTCCGTGTTGTCATTAGTATGTAATATTCCATTAAAAATAACTTGGGAAACTCTTTTCATATTTTGATTGGAAAATTAATGTGTTATGATTTCCTTGATTCACCTATAAACTGTCGAAAATGTTTCACCAATAAAAAAACAATATCGTACTTCATATGATCCACACAAAAAAATTCATTCTACTTTTTCCAATCCAAAAATATTATGTCTTTGAAATATATGATTACTAATATCATTTGATCATTCTCCTTCTTTATGTAGAGAGTGTAATCAAATCTAAATCTCTAAAAATCAATCTTTCTTATGTATTGATCGAACCTAAAATACTAGTTCCTCAGTGATTTATTTATCTATTCAACTGGAACACCATTCTCTCATTTCTATCCATAATGAACCCAAATGGTTTCCAAATGTATACTCTCACCTTAAGAACTTTATTGAGGGACATATATATGAAATTTATTTTGTATGCTTTTAACTACATTTTCCCTAAAATAGCCAAAAAAATTCAAAAAGATTACTATCGGGATATGGGAGTAAATTTATCATAAATAAAAATTCCTTTTATCTAGGAGTTCCCCTTGCACACTATCCTTACTTTATTTTGAGCCTCTTATCTATAGTAAATGGGTTTATTATTGAACACCAACTTGGTTATGATATAATTTATGTCTTCCATCCTTGGATAAATTTCTTATGTCACATTGTTCTAATCATATAATGCTCATCATTCATATATTTGATAAAATTATCATCATTTTCAGCTTCTCTAAATTATTTAGGAACTACTTGGGAAAAATGAGTTTTTTTGTAGAGTCTTACTCCTTCGAGTTTTCACTGAAAAATTCTGATCACCAGTGAAATTTTATTCATTGATTTTAGCCTTTATTTCTTATAGTTGATAAAAATATTTCCATCATTGAAATGATAACCCACTCATTAATACTTCTTAAAAATTACTTAATTTCTTTCATCACATATCAAATAAACAATATGTATGTTTTAATTTAATCCATCTAAAAATAAATCATTCTTTAACATTGTCTTTTGGTTCCATCCATAGGAATCTCTTATTACCATCCAGGTAATTATCACAAATTTTAGACATTACCTTTTTTTATAGAACAAAATGTAGTACAACATTCATCCTCATTATTTTCATCTCCTGAACAGTAATTCTAATTTGTTTCTTGGGACTCATCACCCATATCTTTTATGTTTCATGTACTACTCAGAGTATTATTCATCATATTGATGACTACTGCTTTGAGTATTTCAAGAAACATAGCTGAATATCCCTAAGAGATGTAGGATGAGTTCCAAACAAAAAAAAATGAGATTTTAGTTTAGAAAATGAGCTAATGAGGATGGAAGTGGTAACACCCCAAGCGTCCACAGTACTTTTCCCTTTGAATAATTAAATAACTTTCATTGTATGCAACTTCGAGGATCTAACACACCGCGATGAATTAAACTAGCCATTATAAATAGTAATACCCATTTTTTGAAATTTTATAAATTCTATTTTTAAAAATGGACTTCATTTTTGAATTCAGAAAATTGAAATTATCTTAGGGTTAATTGTATGATATTTTTTTCAAAAACATTCAATTATTTATAAATAGTGAAAAACATTGCGTTATAAGTTAAAACTGACTTTTTATTTAAATAATTATTTATCTTTATTAAATTTATTTTAGGTCAAAATATATACATAATACCTATATAAGTTCAATTTAATTCATTTAAGTCATTTTATAATAAGTTTAGATATATAAAAGGTTTATTAAACTTTTTACTATCTTTTACCCACATCCAAGGATAATTTTCAAATTTGCATAAAAGTTAATTTTACTGCTTCAATGAGTAGAATTTCAAAAATCCTAGAGACACAGTTAATATAAGTAAGTAAAATTTGGTTCAATAAGACGAAAATAATTTTTTGTGAATAGTAACTTTTGACTTTTATTTACCACGGTTAAAAGTAAACAGGGTAATTAAGGGTAAACATGATATCATAATTACCTTAACACATGACCTAATTCTAGTTGATAAGTATAATTCGACCAAAAAAACATTAGTAATAAAATATAACCCCCTTTGGTACACTTGGATTAGATTATAACATTTATTATTATTTTATTTAAAAAAGAGTTAAAAGAGTTAAATTCAAAGTTTAATAACTAAACCATTTTTAATATAGAGTTCCACACAATATAAATTCATCTATAAATATTAATTATAAAGAAAAAATTATTTCCTACATAATGGTATTTTATTTATAATTTTTAGATGTTAAATAATTTAATTTATTTATGACACAATGTTGATGCAGGAATTACCATATTAATGAAATAATAAAATAATTGATATTATAAATATCGAAATAAATGTAAATTGTGACTTCTGATGAATTAAAAAAATTATAGGTTAATATGACATATTTTGGTTGGTTAAATAAATTTTATTTTAAGTGATAAAGTTTTAATGGATTTCAAAAAAAATCAAATACTAAATGGTATCAAAATTGACATAATTGAATTTTTAAAACAAATACTAAATTATTAATTGATATAATATTCATAAAAATATAACTTTCAGCCAAAATACTTAGTTAAGGTTATATATATTAATAATTAACCACTGGGGATTCTCTTGGCAGTTTATAGTAAGTTTATTAACCATATAATATAAAAATACATAGAGACATGGTAAATCTCAAACTATTTAACTAAGAGTTAAATCTGAAAGATAATGTTAGTATGGTGACCTTAACCTGTCTAAAACCTATTGGTTGAGAGTTTTTAGACCCATCACCAACATAGCCTCTAAATTAATTATTTTTGATCTATTATAAACCTAAAATGATTTTATTATAAAATAGTATTTCAATCTTTTCCTAACCTCACCTCTCTTATAAAAGGGGACTAACCCTTCTCCCAAAATCACACCTCCAAATCCATTTTGATCGGCAAAACTCTACCCACATAACTTCCCAACATTTCTCCCTTCATCCTAGAGGCATTAATTTGGTCATAAATCCAATTTAAGGAGCCATTTTTATCAAATCAATAGGAAGAACTCGAAGAAGAGGTAAATATTTCGTCACCACTTTCAAGTTCTTTTCTTCTTACACTTCTACTTTCTTTGTTATTTCCATATAAAAAAAATAAATACAGTACCTTATACATAATGTGATATTATTATAAATATGTTACAACCATATTCATTATTCTATCCATCCTATAAATGACAAAGTCACCATACATGCATACATATGGCTTGCCGTCTCCACGTCGTGTTGTAGTTTGTTATTCAAACACTTCATTATTTGGATGTGTATAATAATGAGTAAAACTAATGTAAATAACAAATATAACATATTATTTATTCTATATATATGATATACCATCCAATTATATATGATTTCACCATCAATATAATGATATTATCGCTCGTGCGTACGTACGGATTACCATCTCCATGAACGCGGTGAGATTCATTTCCCCATCGTAACCATTCAAGAATAATTTTCATTTGATGACTAAAAATAATATGTATAAACATAATATAATTCTGTATATGAATCAAATACATCCTATCCATAAAAAAACATGGCTTACATAACAAAGAATATAAAAAAAATTAATCACTTAACACGCAAAACGATGATACTACTGAAATATTATTAACAAATCAATATTAAAGGATTATATATGATATCATATTTATGTATATAGTTCTTGTATAATTTAATAAAAATGATTTAACTATTATACAGGAGGTTAATGTACCATTTACTAAGGAAAAGTACAAGGTAAGGGTTAATTTCATAATCTCTTTATTATCCGAGGTTGTTTTTATATAAGTATCTATCAGGACCACTTTATCATCCATATCCATGTTTTCTTAAAAATGTATTTCAAAAAAATTACTATTTACTAGACTATGAGTTAAAGTAATTTATAATCTTATTTGACCTTATATTTTTTGAAAGGAATCTTTATTTGTTTTTCTAAACAAGGTAGTTTATGACCTTTTCAATAAGATTATAGTAAGAATGTTTTTTTAACTTATACGGTGGGTGCCGCTATTTTCCGCCATTAAAACATCATAAAAGCTTCCATTAAAAGCTTATAAGAATATTTTCAAAATAAATGTCTTCTTTTATAATTATGTGACTATTAAATAGTTTCAAAATAGAAAGAGGTATTTCATTCAAATAGTTTTCATTTCATTTATGTCAACATCCTTTGATGGATTTTAAACTTGTTTGAAGTTGATTTATTATGATACAAATCTTCCATATTGTATTGAAGGATTTGTGATGTATTTGACTATGGATGTTTTATTCTTATACCATTCATGGTTTATGGTTAAAGTATTGAAATTTCATATGCTATTTTTAACACAAAGTTTTATGTTATGCTTCAACCTATTCATATGAGGAATGTGTTGGAATTAGTATGTTATGGGTGGAGCCCGCTATAGCTCCTCAATGCATCGGTAGGTCTCATGAGACAATTAGATGTGGAATTGGCCGAGGCCTTTCCCAATTTGCTATATGGTTTTGGCCGAGGCCTAAATCATTTTTAGATGTCTTGGTCGAGGCCTTGACAAGTTGTTTTAGAATTTCTGGCATTATACATTCCCTCATTATAAAAATAATAGTGATGGTTCATGTGGTTATTCGACTATTAGAATACCCATGACTATGATTTATTATTGAATTATTTACTCATCTCATATTACTTCCATAAAGTTTTCATGTTTATTATTTTTAAAGTCATGTGTTTTTAATTATTCATCATGCCTAATGTTTATGGTATCTTCCATTGTATTGATTAACCTTACGGAGCATTTGAGCTCACCCCTTTCTTATGTTTCATTTTCCCAAGATATGAAGAAGTTAGTTATGAGTGAATTTATGGCATTATCTAGGAGGCTTTGATGTTTCTAATGGAATAAATTATTGTTGTATTTCATTTCAATTTTTAATTTTGAACTTATGTATGTATCTTGTTTCCAATAATACTAAACTAGTTGTTCTTTCAAGAAATGATTCCTTGTATCATTCTAATGTTATATAATAAAGCACTAACTCTTAGTAACTAGAGTCGGGGTGTTACAGAAGTTGTCTATAAATTTAACCTTTGGGTGAATTTGTAGGATAACACCTATCGTCTTCTCTTAAATTAAATTACCCATTTTCTTCAAAGAATACTAAAATTATTTAAAACATTCAAATATTGTGTTTCTCTTATTATAATTATTTATAACTTTCACCATTGATAATGAATATTTTTTTGTATTTATTTATTTATTATATAAAATTAATATTTTATGAAACCAATAGGATGTCTTTACATTCTATCAAACAATTCAAAGCTTCAATCCAATTTATCTTATTTTCTCCCAGTCCTCCTCACTCTTTGATTGATTATTTGGTGAGATCTATTTTTGTTTTTTTATCATCATTATTTCCTTATTGTTGGAATATCATTGTGGTTAATAATGTTTTCATAGTAAAATCAATGTCCATATAATTAATGTATTGTTTCATATTTATGTTTAATTTATTTCTTTTTAGTATTACTCATATAATAATAGTTTTCTTGTACATGTGGATATTTTGATTGGATTTGGGGTGGATTGTTTGAATATTCTCATACTCATGATGCATTGGACATTGAGCATGCATCTAAGATAATGAAAATAAGTAAATGCATCAATAATGCATACAACCATCCGGAAAAGTTGAATTCCAACTACTTTAATTAATTTTGTCATAATTTTATATACTATTCTTAAGTTAATATCCTTATAATTTTTATTTAATACTGATTTATTTTTTTCAAAAATATTTTTTGAAGTCATATTTTTCTTCCAAATATTTTCAAAAATCCATAAAATAGATAAAATGATTCTTTCTTCCAATGTAACCTCATTTTCCAAATTCATTATCTATCTTTGTTGAACTGCTTACACAACATATTGATTTGATGTTCTTGTGTGAGAAACCTTTATCATTGTTAAAATCCATAGGATTATAAGAATATCATGTTCTACTTTTGGTGACTTATCATGATATATTAGGAACTTGAGCTTCCTATTCTCTTCGGACTTTCAAAAATGAGAAAGGTTTTTAAGATAAGAACATTAGTTCAATATGCAATGTCGACCGTTCGACATAGAAAAAAAATGGAAACATGGTTAAATTGGAATTTTTGATTTTTGAGATTTTGTGACAT
Organism: Viscum album; assembly: GCA_963277665.1. Classification (NCBI taxonomy): domain Eukaryota; kingdom Viridiplantae; phylum Streptophyta; class Magnoliopsida; order Santalales; family Viscaceae; genus Viscum; species Viscum album. Next base: position 1,829,696,953 of record OY728147.1, read on the forward strand.
GTTGGAATCAATTGCACAAAAATCTGGTACATGGTGTGACCGTATGACACCGAGTGATTCTTTTCATCTAAAATTGATATTAATTTTAGTAAAAATGAAAATTGACACACTCAAAACTGAACAAAAATATTTTGATTATTTTTACACTTTAGGGTAATGATCCATAAGTCAGTTGGGGTGTGTAGTAATCATCCGCATCTCTATTCGACACATGGTGTGACCTCTATGACTCAATGTTTCCATTATTAGGTTAAAATCGATAGTTTAGTTCAAAAAAATTCATTCATTGAAAACAAATAAAACGCACTTTAAATTTATTCATAATTTAGTACATTGATTCAAAAGTCATTTTTGACATGTAGAAATTGGTCTCATGTCAAACTGATACACGATGGGACCAGTATGGGTCAAAGTGCATGCTTTCAGTTTGAAATGACATTTTAGTAAATAAAAGAAGTAACGTACTCAAAACTGAGAAACTCATTTATATTGTTTTGATACTTTATTAAAACATTCCATAAGTAATTTTTGACATGTAGGAATCATCCGCACCTCAATACAATGTACGAAATGACCAGTATGACTACAAGTACGTCTTTTTATTTAAAATTGACAAAACTTTTAGTAAAAAATAAAAATAACCTACTCAAAATCTACCAGTCATATAAATATTTTTTTTATACTTTAGTAGAAAGATCCATATTTCATTTTTAACATGTAGGAATTAGACTCTCCTCAATCTGATGCACGATGTTCCCAGTATGACTCAATGTGATCATTATCAGTTTAAAATACATAATTTATTTAAAAAACTTCCACTCACTGAAAACCAAGAAAATGAACTCATATTTTATTGATAATTTAAGAAATTGATTCATAATTCATTTTTGATTTGTTGGAATTGGTCTCACATCAAACTGATACATAATGTGATCAGTATAAGTCATAGTGTGTGTTTCCCATTTAAAATGACATTTTAGTATAAATAAAGTGACATACTCAAAACTGAGTAAACTTGTTCATATTGTTTTGATAATTTTTTAATACTATAAATAATACATTTGGAACATGTGCTAATTATCATCACCTCAATTAGACACACGGTGTGACCAGTATGTCTCCAAATGTGTCTTTTTATTTAAAATGGGCATCAATTTTTGTAAAAATGTCAATTGACCTACTCAAAACAAAGAAAATTCATTATTATTATTTTTATACTTTAGTATAAAGATCCATAAGTAATTTTTGATGTGTAAAAACCAGTCTCACCACAATTTGATGCACTATGTGTCTGATTTGACTCAGTTTGTTTGTTATCAGATTAAAATCAACATTTTAGTTCAAAAAGTTTCACTCACTAAAAATTGAGAAAAGGAATTCATATTTTCTTTATAATTTAGAAAAAATATTCATAAGTCATTTTTGAAATTTATTAATTGGTATCACATCAAGTTGATAATAAATGTGAGTGGTATGAGTCAAAGTGCATGTTTCCAGTTTAAAAAACAATTTAGTAAAAAAGGGAAGAAACGTACTCAAAATAAAGAAAAAACATTCATATTATTTTGAAACTTTAGGAAAACGATTCATAAATAATTCAAGACTTGTTATAATTTGTACTTATGTTATTTTATAAACCAATGTTGGAAATTTTTATAATATAGTTTTTTTCTTTAATCTTTGTGGTAAATTTTATTTCATTTAAATTTTATATTTTCATTATATTTGGATAATTTTTTGGTTTTCATAGTGTTGTGGTGTCCTTTTATAGCACATTTCACTAGTGATGTAGTGTGTTGTAAGAGAACATTTCAGTATTCCTCTTTATCAATGCTTCTATATGCACTGATAAAGGGGACCTTTATCACTGCTTATAGAAGCGCTGATAAAACGGTCCTTTATGGGTGCTTAAAAAAACACCAATAAAGGACCTATTTATCTAGGCTTCCATAAGAGAAGATAAATGAATACTTTATCATCACTTTTTTAGAACTGATAAAATACTAGGGCTTTTAATCTCACTCTAGTAGTTAGTGCTTTTCTAGCGCTGATAAAGGCCCTTTTTAGAGCTCTTAAAGGCACGTTTTTTAGTAATGATATGTCATGTAACTGTTTAATTTTAAACTATTTAGAATTTTAAAAATTAATTACTCATAATTTATTTATGTATTTATATAAAATTAAAAGTTAATATGCTTTATAACTAGATTTTAAACTAGTGTTAAAGGTTTTTATTTTGAAAGGAGTTAAGTAGATTCCTGGTGGTATCCCTCTGGGATATTCCTCACACTCTACTTCCTCCTATGAGTGTATATAGAACTTGTATTATTTTATATAGTTAAAGGTAAAATTATCACATAACTTGTTCTCACAACAAATATTCCATTTTTAGGTTTTGGAGGATACTGATATAGTGGTGACCTTTGGGTTATAAGTATATAGTTCATGTGAAACATTTTAGGGACCTTATCATATGATAATTTTGGTATGTGAGTATATAGTCTAGATCAAACATTTCCTATTTTAATCTATTATATTTTACATATTTTTTCTCACTTTATATTATTTTTATAAATTTTTGTTAGATACATATTTTTTATCTCACTTATTTATGCCATGTTTGGTCAAATTTTATTTATAAACTATTTAAATACTTGTGTGGAATTTTTATACATTATATAGAAACCATATGTTTAATTATATGTTGGATTATATTGTATGTTTCATGGTTTAAAGATTAAATCATTCCTACTAATTGGATTTTATACCCTAAGTGCTTATTTCAAATACATAGAAATTGGAAATGTGCTTTAACCCTTCTGGTGAGATTACTAAGGTGACATAGACATTTGAACCAGTCAATTCATTATAGTTTTCTACTTATAAATATTTCTAATTTCATCATCATCGTCATATTTAGAATATTTTATTAAAAATTTATTTTGAGGTCAGTTTTGGTAACTAAATTTAACTCTTTTCATTATTTCTTTACCAATTAGCCAAAACACTTTTAGGATATTAAGTTATATTCAATTTGAATTTTGAATGATGTAGTGTTTTTTCTATAATATTAAATACTTAAATGCAACACATAATACCACTTGTCTCTCAAAAATTATTTTATTTCTAAAATGTCAAGCTAAAAAAACAAAATCCTTTGTGTGCAAAAAATAATACTTATTTCTTTTAATGGGTATAAATAAAAAATTGATTATTACCAACCATATCTCATATGGTATTCTATTTATTTGGATAATTATTTTAAAAATATGGCATTATTCTTTAAAATGATAAGGGTAGGTGTTGAAATTAGGATTCCCCATATTCTTACAAAAATCTTGCATAAACTCTTCTATCTTGTATAAAAATCATGTTATCCTTATCTTATTTTAAATATGTTATAGAACTAGAATACAAATAACCATTTTTATCAAATCAATCATCTTGTATTATCATACAACCATTATTTGAAAATATATCATATAGTATAAGAGAAGACAAGATGAAGTTATGCACTATTTATTCTTGAACCTTTATTGATTTAAATTAATCCATTGTATCCAACTATTTTATGTATAAACCCCTTATTCAAAAAATAGAATTCATACTCAATTCTAAATTCCTAAACTCCCCATTTATTTTAAACACTTTTATATTTACAACACTTATAAAATATAGAATTGGTATCCTATACCATATAAAATTTAAGATTTTATTTTTATATTATTATAAATGGAATGTACTCTCCAAATTAGTTTTCAAACCACTGTGTACTCAGAGAAATTCCTCCCAAAGTGAGAAAATTTTCAACAATGGAAGAAATTTCATTATTTATTAACTCCCCCCTTAGGTTTTAAATACTTTTTTTACTACTTAATAAAACATTATTAAATGTTTTTGTAAAAAAAATTCTTCTAGTTTTAACTTTTATCCACTTTCACTATCAATACATACACAATCCTACACCTCCAATGTCCTCATCAAATATCTACAACATATTAAGAATATCATGTGAAATTTTATTGAACTTGAGCATATTGTGTTTTACAATGAACTATTAAAACCATTTCAAAAACGATTGTAAAATGAATTATATTCCCAAATCAAGTCTTAAAGGTGATCCCATCCTCTCCATGTCACTAATATACCTAATCATATTGAGGAAATTAGTAGGTACTAAAGTTATTTAAATAATATTTCATCTATACAATTATTTTGTAACCTCATGCCTCTTTTACATGGTTTATTCCTTATAATTCCTTTTCAGGTTATCTAACATCTCAAATGAAACCATGTTTTTATTTTTATATTGAAAATTAGGCTCCATTGACACTATCCTTAGATTGGATACATATGAATAATCTTATTTACCCTTCTTAGAAGTATCCAGATCTGGTTGTTTAATTGTTTCACCTATAAATTATATAATAAGGGTTTTTTAAAACACATAGATTTTTTATTTTTTTCTTAAGAATTATTCTCATGTTTTCATACCAGTTTATAAATTCACTTCCATTGAAATTATTATTTTCTAGGATTTATCTAAAAATCGTGTTAAATAACCATTATGATCTCATTTTCTCTACAATAGATGATTTTGTGATATGAGTATGATTCTTAACATTCACTTGATAATTGTTTTTATTAAATGTGATCACACTAAAATTATAAATACTTTTTGAATTCCATCATATCCATTACTGGTAAAATCTATATATCTCTAAGGAAACATAATTGGTGTTCCTATCACCATTGGGATATTTAGGTAGGTCATCATGACAATAATATCATATAATTATCTTAGAGATTTCAGTGAGTTACCCTTTTATACAAATCTATTATATTAATTAATTCATTATTATTCCTATGGTATCCTAGATTTTAAGGGTTTCTATCAAAATTTAAACCAAATACCATAGTGGTATTTGGTTAAATAACTCTAAGTAATATCCATTTCCACCATTACTTATATAATAAATTTGATGGGAACACTACTTTAGTAAAACTTACCCATTATAATGATCAAGGTCTTAACATGTGTTTTCTTTGGAAGGAATTTCATACTTAGTGTTTGATATTGGTTTTTATTATCTCCCCATATAATTTCATGAATCTATTTATATTTCTGAATGATTATAAAGATTAAGTTGAAATCCATTTTCCTTCCACTAAATAAATATGAATGATACATATTGATGTGTAACTATTTTCACAACCCCAAACTTGTGTAACTAACTAATATTAAAATCCAATTATATTTACACATATCCAAATGAGTAACATGTATATGTATATGAAACCCTTTCATGTAAATCCTTATAATCATAGGAATGAAACAACTCACACACAAGTAAGCATGGAGTAATATGTATCCAAGCCCCCACTATTCTACACATAGATAAACCTCCCAAGCTAGAGAGTAGTCCAACAAAAATTCCCACTACCCATGGTTCTTTTTGCAAGATAAATATTAATTAAATAATAATTTTAACACATAAAATGTATAAAATATAATTAACATCTTAATTTTATCTCACAACCTACTATAGTCCAAAGTTAAGGTGGAAGAAAATGAAATAAATTATCATTTCTAGTATGTAACTCCTTAAAATCATGTATGATAATTTCTAGAATCATTTTAGAACCATAAAAAATAGAATGAATCCATTCATAATTTAAAATTGAAATCTTTGAATAAATCTGAGTATAATTCTAAATAATTAATTAATTCATATATTTAGGCACGAGATTCATATTTATGAGTAGTTCATAAATCAATAAATTATAAACACTTTCTAATTTAGTCATTCACTATAGATATTATGTAATTAAATAAATATAAACATTTTATATTTAATTATAATATGAACACTTCATTTTATGTTTTATATATAATTTAAAAAAATAAAAATTATTAAAAATATAAACATTTTATATTTCATTTCTATTAGGTAAAGATTTTACATAATCAAAATATACTATATTTAATATTATTTAAACTTTGATCATATCAATTTTTTAAAACTTCATTTGATATGGTATAAATAATATCTTTAAATAAGGCAATTTAATTTGAACATTTTAAATTAAAAAATATTATAAATTCATAATCCAATATAAACACTTTTAAATTTTCCCTTATTTTTTAAATTAGAAACACTTTATATATAACCTTATAATTTTTATATAAACTATTTATATCAAAATTATAATTCATATCATATAAATAAAAGGTATTTACTATCAGTAATTTATATTATGTATATTAATTTAGTAAATATTTTATAAAAAATTAACAATTAATTATAAATAATTTATAATTAATTAATTTATAAGAACGCGATAAATTAAATAAACATCCAAAAAAAAATTCCTATAATTTATAAAAAAATATAAATTATTCAATTAAATTCCAAATTTAAAAATAAAAAAATATAAATTTTATTTATATCGTATTATATAACATACATACATCATATGTTGTGATTTAGTTCAAAACCAAAATCACATTATACAATTAGATCATTCTCGCCTATAATTGGTAATTCAATGCTATCAATTGTATATTATGCATCTACATATCATAAATTATGGATTTCCCATAAAATCTTATGATACCATTGATATTACCTAAGAAATTTGAGGATATATTTTTTTAATGTACTTTGGCACTATTGTTTGTTGTGACTCTTAATGTTATACTATATGACGTGAATAAAACCAAAGCATTGAACAGTTCCACTTATTACAACATCCTATATCATACAACGTGATACCAACACTTCATATCATATCATATATCATTAAATGTGTTGTGGTTCTAAATCTATATTGTTTTATTATAGGTTACATGGGATGTAAAAAAATATCCATTTTCTTCATTTCCACCATGATTTCTAGAATTAAAGAAGCATGGAATTTCTATAATATCAATATTGGGATTCATAGGATTTAATAACTCCCCTTCAAGTAGTGAAATACATATAGAAACCCTAAACCCAATATCTCCATGTTAAGAAATCAAAACATTGTAAATTGTAAAATAATGAATTTGTGTGAAACATACATGTATGGTCATTTTGTCCTTAATCACATATTTTATAAAGATCCCAAAAAAATACCCAATACTCTCATTCCCCCATTGTGTATCCCTGGGATTACCTATATTACCCAACATTTGGGTTAGATTTTCCTTTACACCAAGATATTTTAGTATCTATTGAAGAAAAAGAATAATGATAAGAGAGCTCTAAAAGAATTGGTTATGATAATTTGAAAGTTTGAAAAGAACCATTTCATGTAGTTTATCAACTTTATATTTCCCTCAAGGATGCTCCAATATTATCCATGTAGTTACTCATATGTAATATTAAATTTTATTAAATGTAAAGTTAGTTCAAAAATTTGTAACCTTCATCCATTTTGTTTAACATTCAAACATATAATGACTAGTATTTTCCATTAGTTGGGACTTCACCCATTTATGATTTTTGAAGTCACGAGTCACCAAAATGAGTTAAATGGTAAATTCACCATATAAATTACCTATGAACTTTTTTATGGTTTCACTGATTTTTATGTGTGTTGTTTACACTTGGTTTGATATTTGGTGGAATTCCGAGATAGCCAAATGTTAAAGGATATTAAATATTTATTAAATAAATAAATATTTATCTCATGAATGTTCATGTTTATATCTCTTAAAAAATTCATTTCTATAAATTATGATTTCATGGTATTTTCTAGAATGGATATTTTTAGCTAAGTGAGGTGTAATCCTCTTTTGAGACTAGGTCCCATATTAGGTTGATTTCATTGCATTAAAAACAATCCCTGGTTAACCTAAATATGAAATTACATATACCCTATTATATCTCCCTAATTATGGTTATCAACCATCATTATAAAACCAAAAAATATAAGATTATAAGAGATATTGTGAGCTCCCATTCTTAGTGGTGTGATGGATTAATGACCAAAATTGGTTTCTCACAATGGCTATGACTGGATTTTTTAAGAAATTATATAATCATTATTGAGGAAAGGATGGTTATTTTAAAATTTTCTATATTATTGATTTTACTTTAAATTATGGTTACCTTTTGGATAATTATTATAATTTTTTTATTATTAATTGAGGGGATATTTTGACCCTTATGAAATTTAGGTTTCTCATTCTTATTCTATGATTTTCATAAAGGGTTCTTGATCTTCCACAATCATTGATAAATGCCCCATGATAAAATTCATAGGTGGCCAAAATAACACCAAACACTAACTATTTTATATCTCATTTTACCCCTTTATCCTTCTCATGGAAGGATACAATTATTGGCCTTCTGATCAAGCCACATGTTTTCAAAAAATTGGAATTTTATATAATTTACACCCTTATTTTTCATTATTTTCTTAATAAAATTCCTAAATATAGAATAATTATGGATATGGAATTAAATTAAAAAAATAATATTAAGATCATGGTTTTAATTGATTAAATTATTTTTCAGTTTTTGGGATATATCCTATACTAATGTTTTTGTGTATGGTGATTTCTAGAAGCTAATGGTATGGAAGAAGTTGGGAGATAAATTTGTAGGTTCTGAGTTCAGCCAAAGCATGTGATGGGTTATGACTAGAATTTATTTTTTTCATGATATATGACCAAACCTAGATATACATGATGATAAATGTCTCTATCAATTAAATTTAATCAAATCAAATAGAAAATGGAAAAAAATGATCACAACCAAAGAGAAGGGTAATCACATATTACTTATAATTATTTTAATCAATTAAAGAATTTCATTATCCGAAATATTTCTTCATTGATGGATTTAAAAATAGATCTATGTTATCGCATTGTTACATTGTCGGAATAAAGAGTATATTCCCTATAGAGGTTATCCACATGTGTACCAAAAATCTCCAAATGTCACCAATTTGAGTGTATGCATGACAGATTCTATCACTTGTGTCGTTCACTATTGATCTTCAGGAGAATCAATTCCAAAGGATTCTCATTGATCTATCTAGAATTTATAGTGGAAGGTGTTGGAATATCACTCTCTATTCTTTGGAGCGTTCTAGGATAAAGGAGCTCTCTTAGGATTTAAGAGGATTCTCTGGATTCATTGTTCATAAAAAAAATTGGCTCTCTTGAAAACTAATATAATTGGGTTTATATACCACTAGGGTTTAGAAATAAATATTTTTTGATGTTCCCTTTAATATTTATTTAATCTCTACAAAACCCCATGTCTATAATAATAACAATAATATTATTATTATTATTATTATTATTATTTCTTGACATGCACTTAAATATAAAATTAAAATTAAATATTATTTATTCAAATAATAGTCAATATATATTATTTCTCACAGAATAATTAAACATAGTCCTCTATTCCTACAAAATATTTATTGAGACTTGAATAATTTATTTTTATTTATTAAATGAAAATCACTCCATTATTCATTAGTAAATAAATAAATATTATATTCCCTAAATAGAAAATAAATATTTTTTAATATTGTACTCACATAATATTCTCCCAGATAACTAGTGATAGAATATATGAAATCAAGAAAACATGAATAATTACTAAACCACATGTGGGAATATTATTTATTCAATTTTTTAAATAATAAATAATAATATATTATTTAACTGAGATCCTGGATACACTTAGAGTGTGAGCCACTAGGCCTCTTTCTTAGTGGAATTAGGCACAGAAGCCTAAAGTCCAAGGATAACATCTAGAAACCCACCAAGGCACCCATATAGTATGTAATTAATGCTAAAATGACATAATACCTCATACAAATTCTCACTGTGTAATGTAATCACTTTATCATGACATCTCTAATCATGCAAGTTGTATGTCGGTGCCATCAACCTATGTTCTCAATGTATCTTTCTTTTAATTTTTAGAAATTGAACTTTCCTATAAAACACCATGGCCATGTATTTATTTATTTTGTATCATTTCCTTCAAAGTTACTAAGATATAAACTTCCATTAAATAACATAATGGAAAAAATCATTTATTGCATTATTCATAAATTCAATATTACTCATGATGCACCCAACGTATCCTACCTCACTATGAACATATTTAATCATGATTTTCATCAATATATCAAAATGTAAAATTTATAATTCTAATTAATAAAAATTTTAATATTCTAAGGATAAATACGCATGTATATAGATAAGAACATACAATGACACATATAAATATGTATTTACTATCAGTGGGTCTCATTCTCATCAAATCCTACACTGAAAATTACCAAGGGTGCCCACCATGAGAAATTGCCTCAAATTCATATGAGTCTCAACCTCTAATAGCTTGAATCATATGTGTCCCTCAAATGATATCATCCAAACACCAAAAAAAATTAATAAAATTGTCGTGGAACTTCTAGGTTCTCATCATAGTGGGGAACTGCTATGACCTTTCAGTGTGATACATACTCTTAGGACATTATCACATATTATTTTTTACAAATAAAATCATTATGTGATAATAAGTTTGTTAATATCCAAAAATATGAATATATTTTATCATAAAGTATATATAAGTTGGTTTTAGGGAAACAAAATTACGAAAAACCTTCACTATGATAGCTCTCACATGATACCCATGCTTCTGCTTTGATATGAATTTATTCAAGGGTTCCACCACATTTTATTTTTTATAAAATCTAATTACTGTAAAATCACCCCTTTTGTAAAAATCTCTCTAGAGAAGACACTTTCAAAGTATGTTCTTCTATTTTTCGGTGTGACATTGGCTATTTTTTAATATCCAATAATACATTATTATAACAATATAATGTGATAGGGTATTTAGTACTATGTACCACATCAAGCTTCTTTAAAAAGTTCAGTAATCATATGGATTCCATGGATGAATCAGAATCCCCAATATACTCTAACTTCACTATAGAATCAACAGAAACAGGCTACTTTGAACACTTATAGCCCAAAGCTCCTCCATTGAGATAGAAAACATATACTAAATTTGACTTTAGATCTTTCTAATATATTTGAAAACAATCGTTACTATAGCCATTGATGAATAGTACCATGCCTCTTAAATACACCCAGAACATATTATTAGTTCTTCTCAGATATATGAGGATATCCAAAATAGAAAACCAATTTTTTAATCCTTGATCTTATTGATATGTTTATACCATGCTAAATGCATAGGAAACATTAATTCTAATACATAAAAAGTAATACATGATTGATCCTATCACTAAAGTGTATGGAATATTACTCATTATCACTTTCTTCAATTCTATCTGAGGAAAAAAATTCTTAGAAATATGTATACCATGTAAAATTAGAAACATTCCACTCTTAGATTCTTCCAAAATAAATCTCTTTAGTGTATTTTCAATGTATGTAATTTGAATTAGTATAAGAATCCTCTTGGATATATTATGAATGATCTTGATCCCAATAATATATGTTGTTTAACCTCAGTCTTTCATAGAGAAAAACTTTTTCAAACATTCCTTAATAGACTATAAGATGGTATATCATTTACAAAAAATAATATTTCATAAACATATACTACTAAGATAAGGACTAGATTCCCACTAAAACTCTTTTAAACAAATGGATCACATTCATTCTTAATGAAACTAAATTATTTTATAGCTTCAACTAATTGAATTTTACATGGACAAGATGCTGACCTTAATCCATAAATAGATCTCTATAACTTGAAACTACTTTTTCCATCACCTGAAGTCACAAATCCTTCTAGTTGTGTCATATATATATCTTCCTAAAGGTTCCCATTAAGTAAAGTAGTTTTGAAATCTATCTACGAAATTTCATAGTCATGTTAAGATATAATAGAATAGAAAGTTTTGACGGAATTAAACATGGAAACTGGTGAAATGGTTTCATTATAGTCAATTAATTAACATTGTTTAAACCCTTTATCCACTACCCTTACTTTATAGGTATTTAATTTACCTTTAATGTTCAGTTTTCTATTCAATTCCATTTACACTCTACAGGATTTACATCCACTGGGGCATTGACTAGAACCCAAACTTGGTTTTGATATATGGAATCTATTTTAAATTTAATAGATTCTTTTTATCTTGAATCTTATGATCTCTCTACTACCTCATTGTAGGAGATAAGTTTATCATTATCAACCAATAATGAGTCACCGCATTTGGTGACTGGAAAACCATATCTCTCTGGTTCTCTTACCTCTATAGTTATCCTACATATAATTTGTGTTTCAGGAACTACTTCTTGCATGGGGAACTATAAAATAGGTTCCTCTACTAAATCTTGTTTATCTTGAGCCTCAAATTCATCAAAGTCAATATTTTTCCAACAATCCTTTTTGAGGATGTGCTCATTATCAAGAAAGAAAACATGTCTAGAGAAATTCACTTTCTAACTTAAGGGATTTTATAGGTGGTATCTATTTTTTTCAATGGGATACCCTATTAATATACACTTTATGCCATAGGTTTCTAGTATGTTACCTAGTAAGGACTTAACAAATGATTTGCAACCCCATACATGGTTGTGTGAAAAAACAGGTTTATTTTTACTCCATAACTCAAATGGAATTCCATTTTACTCTTTCGTTGGTACTCAATTTAATATATATGTCATAGTTTGTAATTTATAACCTAATAAATATAATTTAAGATCTTCATGACACATCATCAACCTTATCATGTCAAATAAGTTTTGGTTCCTCCTTTCACTAACACAATTACACTATGGTTTGTAAGGTGCGGTGAGTTGAGATAGAATCCCAACATCCCATAAAAGGTAGTTAAACTCTTAGTTATTTTATTCACCACCACAATCTGATTGAAGCTTCTTTATCTTATTTCAATGTTTATTATATACTTTAGTATTTAATTATTTTAATTTCTAAAAGGACACAAACTTATACCTCATCATGTAGACATATCCATATCTCCTCAAGTCATCAATAAAATTTATGAAATAAGAATATCCACCTATAGATTCTATTGGAAATAGTCCACACACATTAGTGTCTACCAATCCTAAAATCTAAGTGGCCCTTTCACCCTACCCACTAAATGGTGTTTTGGTCATTTACCCTTGAAAACATAAATGAAATCTTTCAAGTTTTTTTAGCTCATAAGAGTCCAAATAACCATCTTGATAGATATTTTCCAGTGATTGTCATTTACGTGACTAAGAAGTTGATGCCAATGTTGGTTGTTATATGGTTTATGTTAACATAATTCATTATCTATTTCCAATACTTGGTTTTCAAAAATTTTTACATAAATATTGTTCCTTAAATATTCCATACCATAACATATGTTGTATTTATAAAAAAAATTGCTTTTTCCAAACCTAAAAATAAACCCATCTGTATCTAGGCATGATATAGAAATTATGTTCTTGGTAACATTTGGTACATATTAATAATATTTTAAAACCAATATCATTCCCATTTAAAATAAAAGGTGTAATTCACCAATGCCTATAGATTCTAGCATCACACCATTGGTTTCTCGAAGATCCACCTCTCCTCTATAAATATTTTGAAATCTTCTTGGTTACATCATTTGGATATAGATATGAGTATAAAAAATTATATCTAACACCCAATGTGTATATATTGAAATATTACACTCAATAATGAATGCCATCTTAGCTTCCACTTTCTTATAGGTGAAGTTCTTCTTCCAATGACCTTTCTTGCCACATGTAAAAAATGAAGCTTCCTTTTATTTTCCCTACCTCTATATCATCCTCTACTTGGAAGGACGGTTCTAGGGAGCTTTAGACTTGTTGTGAGTCTTGGGCCTCTTTACCTTATTCTTCCTTTTCTTATTCACCATAAGGATTATAGTTTTGTCACACCCTATGTCCTTATCTACTTGGTGAATCAAAGTATGAAGTTTTAAAAGACTCTTCCCATTATTTCTCATATAATAATTAACTATAAAATCGGAGGAGTGATTGGGTAGTGATGAAAGTATGATATCTGTGAACAACTAATCTATGAATTTAATCCCAAAAATGTTTAAGCATTCAATGTATCCAATAAGCTTGACCACATGAGTACAAGTTGTCATATAATCTCCAATATCATTTATAAATAAATAATTAGATATCTCATATCTCTCTTTTCTTACCTTATCTTAATATATATCTCTATGGTGAGACATCATGTTATTTGAATCCATGTCCTAATATTGCTTCAAAATCTCATTGGTCAGGGATGATAGCATAAAAAATTGACCATTTTGGTAATCATTAAAATTATTCTCATATAGAGTTAACTCTTCATCTCTATCCCCATTAGTAGGATCATGAGTAATAGTTTCTTTCATCACATACAATTTATTTTCATGGTGAAGGGTAATGTGTAAGCACCGTTTTCACTATTTTAATTGTGTGTCAGTGATAAGGTTATCTTTCTCAATTATGGGTCACACAGATATTTTTGAAGTTTTTTATTTTTGTTTCTAAAAATAATATGAGTATAATTTGAGTACTTTAACTAATAAAATTTAGACAAATAAATAAATATTATATTTATTAATCTCCTTCTATTTTATCAAAATTCAAAGTTACTCACCATTAGATTCAGAATATTTTGTTTCATGGAAAGTTTAGTGTAATTGATCCATATTACCTTTATCATTTCTCCAACATTGGTTGGTCAAGAAACTTGAATGGTTTTAGGTAGGAAATCCAAATTCTAACTACATTAACTCACAATTAATTGATATATTTCATGGACTCCCCTATCTAGAAATCCTTAAAATGGATTTCCACAACCCTTTCCTCCCAATTAAACCAAGTCATGATTTTGTTGTCAACCCTTGATTTGAACTAATATAATTCAACCAAAAACTTTAGGTTATAATTCACTTATAATTGAAAGAACTCCAAATTTGGTTGCTCAAGAACCTTGAACTATGACTTTATTTTTACTAAAGTAATGGATGTCTATCCTAAATTAGTATATAATTGTGTTATTTTATATTTTATGAATAAAGTTTCTATTATTGTCTTTATTACATGATTTTTAATACTAAGTGGATTTACTTAAGTGATTAACCATGTCTTAGACAAAAATTACACATAATCCAATTTATTTTTGTTATATCTTCCTTGCTTGTTGATTAATTAATTCATGTGATCATGAAAAAACATCCATAATAAAATAAACAAGCAAATTGATAGAAAAAAATATTTAAGTGGTAAGATCATGTGATTTTACTAATGGTTTTTTATCAAGCATATGATAAACTAACTATCGACCAAGGGGAAGAATCCTTGAACAAATTAAGTTTTGTGTTACATATTTTCACCAATCTACCTTTGTATCTCTTATGGATTGGTTTCACCTCAGCTCCAAACTTAAACCACCTCCACTAGATTGGTATATCCATCCATTAAATATAATTTCACTCACATGTGGGTGAGGAGAAGGGGTTTACATAAAATAAACCATGGGAACACAGGCCCTTACATAATAAGTGCATAGATGGAATGCGGGCTGATAAATTAATTTATTAATAAATTAATAGAAACAAATCACATACAACGAATTATTCTAAGTTCATGATCATCCATATGAAAAATTATGCATTTAAATAAATTATAATTCAATTCTAATCATTATTATTTAAGTTAAATCACACTCAAATCAATTAATTATCCTTTTTAATTAATAAATTATTTAATCTTAATTCTCTTATGAATTTCCTTTAGATTCTAATTCATAATAATTTTAAAATAATTAAATAAATTTATTAAAATTTAACTATGTATATAAAATTACTTTGTCGAAAACATGGTGAGTACCCATTCAAACTACCCAAAATGTATTATACTCATATATTTTTTACTCTAGTGATAAGTGTCATACACGACTTATCACGTACTATTATAATTTGTAGTATTAACTTAATGATTACATGGATTACAAGATTTTTCTATTACATGTTATTCTTCACTGAAAGTTGAGAAATAAATAATATATGAATCATACATGATATATAGATTTGAACATTACGCAGAAATTAATTAAAAAGTGAAATATATATATATATATATATATATATATTAAAAATCATCACATGAAATGTATTATCAACTTAATGACCACAGGAAAGCACGTATTGATAAGTTTTACACTATTTAATAATTTGAATTTAATTTTATCGAATTTGGAATAAGTTAACAGAATGTAAAATCCAACTACAAGGTGTGTAATTCTCTCACCTGTTATCCACAACACATGCCTAGGGACTCGATGTATAAATTGTGCCAAAGAAAATATTGGAGTACACCGCATGTATATGGGATACATGGATTATTTTATCCAATTTACATGGTCACTAATTAGGTAGGTTGTGTAGGAATATACCTGGATTTTCCTTCATTGAAGGGCAACCCACCACTTATGTCAATTACATGGTGTGTAATCTGGCTGATTTTTTGTCAGGTCGGCCCAATCATCACATAGAATTATAAATTAATTCTTTGTGGATTGAGCACTAGTACGCAGTGTGTACCTATGTGTACATGGTATGTACTCTACTGTTATCTTTTTAGATTCCTCATCACCTCTGGATGAGTTCTTCAATTTTATTTAATTCATAAAATTAATTTTTTGAATATATTTATGCGACAAAAAAGTGGAAAAATTATATATTTAAATTCATATTAAAGAAATATTAAACATGAATTGACAAAAAAATAAAAAATTTGTAAATAAATCAATGATCATTAAATAATTAAAAATAATTATCTGAACACTTTGATACCACTTGTATGTTCTGGATGTAGTAAAAACATGTGATGATCTATTCCCAGCATTTCTTTTTTTCATGATCGATGATTAATCTTAGATTTCAATGATGATAAATTTCATGATAAATATAATTGAATCAAATAAAACAGACAATGGATAACACTATAACTACAGCGTAGGATCATAAAATATTATTTACAATTAACATAATCAATTAAATATTTACCTTTGGATAATTTTTTTTTCATTGATGGATCTAACAATATATTTTCATCTTACCATTGTGGTGTTGTAGGAATAAAAATATGATTACCTCTATCGTTG
Organism: Viscum album; assembly: GCA_963277665.1. Classification (NCBI taxonomy): domain Eukaryota; kingdom Viridiplantae; phylum Streptophyta; class Magnoliopsida; order Santalales; family Viscaceae; genus Viscum; species Viscum album. Next base: position 1,829,714,085 of record OY728147.1, read on the forward strand.
TTCCACACATGTTCTAAAATCTATGAATGTCGTCGTAGGAATCTCTAGGTTCTAGCTCGATAAATCATATTGCTTGCATCATTATCCTTTTATTTCCATGAGAATAACTTTCAAAGTATTCTCCTTAATCTCTCTAAAATTGAGAGTTGAAGGTGTTGGAAGACTATTTTCCATTCTTTGGAATGTTCTTGGAGAAGGGATCACTCTAGGGCTTTGATAAGATTCTCTATATTCCTTACCAATAAGAAAACAAATGAATTATATCTCATAAAAAATAATATAATTAGGTTTATATACTGATAGGGATTAGAAATAAATATTTTCACAAGTTCCCTTTAATATTTATTTAATCTCTATGGAACCACATGTCTATAATAATAATATTATTATTATAATTATTTCTCGACTTGTGCCTAACTTGCGAATTAAAATTATATATTATTTATTCAAATAATATTAAATATATATTATCAATCACCAAATATTTAATCTCGATCTGATATTCCTCTAAAATATTTATTGATCCTTGAATAATGCCTATTTATTTATTAAATAAATATCACTAAACTATTCGCTAATATGTAAATAGATATTATATCCACAAAATAGAAAATAAATATTTTTTGAATATTCTAGTCACATAATACTTCATCATGTAACTAGTGATGAAATATATGCATTCAAGAAGACATGAATTATTATTAAAACATACATGGGAAAAATATTTATTCAACTTCTTAAATAATAAATAATAATGTATTATTTAACTGATATTCTGGATGCACTTAGTATATGAACCTCTAAGCCTTTTTCTCAATGGAATTAGGCTAAGTAGTCTGAAGTCTAAGGATAGAGTCCAAAAACCTTTCACAGAACCCATATATAAACAAATTGATTCCAAAACAACATTATACCACATATGGATGATAATTGTGTAATATAATACCTTTATCAAGATATCTATAATCAAGAAGTTTGCAAGTTGGTGCCATCAACCTATGTGCTTGATGTCGTTTTCTTTGAATTTCTGAAAATCAAACTTGCCTATAGAACACCATGGGAAAAGATTTATTTAGACTATATCATTTCCATCGAAGGGAATAAGATATCAACTTCCATTCAAGAACAAATGGCAAAAAATCTTATCAGATTATGCATTAATACAATATTACCCGTGACGCACCCAACATATCCTACCTCACTGAAAAATGTGTCATCATAGTTTTCATCAATATATAAAAGTATGTGACTTTTAATACTCATTAATAATAAGCTTAAAGTCTAAGGATCAATACAAATGTCCATATATAGGAACATTCAATGACACATATAAATTTGGATTTTCTATCAGTGGGTATTGTTCTCATAATATCTTACACTGGATATTACTAAGGGAGTATACCATGAGAAGGTGCCTCAAGTCTTATAAGTATCCACCCCTAATAGCCTAAATCATTTATGTACCTAAAACTATATCATATAGATAAAGAACATATATTTAAAAATAATTTCATTGTACTTTTGGTTCTCATCATAGCGAGAAACTATTATGACCTTTTATTGTGACAGCTACTGTTAAGATGCAATTACATACTATGTTACACTGAAGAAAAATCATAATGTGATAATAAGTTTATTAATATTCAGAACTATGAATATTTTTTATCATAAAGTACATATAATTTGGATCTAGGAAATCACCTCCAATATAATTGATCAGAAGACTAAAAGTATGAAAGTTATAAATAACTAAAAAAAATGCATGTATCTTGATAAATAACATTTTCTATACTAGTAAAGTAGATATGAAAGATTTTTATTGCTGAATAAGATATTATGTAACATATTTGAAGAAATAAAATCCATATGTTTGATATTTTCTAAGAGATGAATTATATATATTGTATTTTTTAAAAATATCTCCCCATGCATAATATCACAAAGTTTTTAAAATTTATAATATATAACATAAATAACATTTTTTTCATTGAAAAGAAGATATATATGATTTTATATAAATAAAAAGTCATATATATAGTATATTTATAGATTAAAAATTGATGTGTTTGATATTTTAAAATAAGAACATCCAAGATTTTTCCAAAATTCAAAGAAGAGTTCATGGATGATATAATTTCTCTTTAGGGAAGTGATTTCTAACATTTTATTTGAGGTATATAATAATAACTTTGAAAAATAAAAGATAATTTCATACGTAATATAATTTCTCTAGTGTGAAGGTGATGCATAATTTTTCTCTCTTTTTGAAAAAATACAGTGAAAGGATATTTAAAATAATTTTTCCAGTGTAGTTTCATGTGTCACATTTTATAAATTTCCAAAATTATGAGAAAGAAATTAAAATCTAGATTTCACAAAATAAATTAGGCATGACCTAAAATAAAATATGATTCCTATGGTCTTCCCAAATTAGGTAATATACTCCCAAGATTCATCATGGAAACATTAAATGAAATTATCATGATAAATATAGTGGTAATGAATAATGAAGATAAAAGATTCAAGAAATGATCATTCAAAGGATCCTCAACCTTTAAACTATTCATGTGGAAGTTATCATAAAAGATGGAATTATAGAAATGAATCATAGAAAGATTATGATCACATTAAGGGACTACAACACTCAATCAAGGAATGCTAATGAGTTATCACCATCCATATGGGGGTAGATAAAGATTCTAAGGAGTGTTCAAGGATTATTCCAATAGTGGGATATTTGGTGTTATAAAAGGGGTATGATCACCAAATTAAGTAGGACTGTACTAATATGGGGATAAATATATTTACTATGTTTTATTCTTCTGGATATTTTCTCCAATTATGGAACCCAAGACCGATAGTGGTCAATCCAAGGATACTTTCCCACCCGTATAATGAATTATTGTGATTAATTAAAAACTCTATCTGGTTTTATATTAATGGAAGTGTTATATTTCTATATAAAGTAGGATATTTCCTTTTTTATTACATTTTAATTCATCTTTATTTCATTTTTCACTAGTTTTCACACACTATCCATATTTACCTTCTTCACTGCATATATGTTGGACGGAGGTGGAGATTGATTTAGGAGTGATTAGAGATTCTTGATTGCTTGTTCAGGAAAGAGAAAGGAGTTCAATGATAATTTCACTAACCTTTTTGTACCAAAATCACTAAGGAAGGTAAATTGGTTATGATCTCATCAAATTATTGAGAAGGAAAGAAAGGACCATCTTATTGAATCATGATTTATTGGGTATGTATTGGAATTTCAAAGATTAGAAAAATAATTATGAACTAAATTTAAAAATCGTTTTAATTGAGTTACTAAAAAATACTATTTTCAACACCAGAAAGAACACACACAAATAAAAAGGAATCACTAAAAATCTCCCTCCACTTCAGAGACAACATGGTTCGCACTATTCCCTAAATTTACATGGGTTTAAAAAAATATTACTGCAAGTCCCATGAAAACCACTGCATCACCTTTGAAAATTCTAGGAGTTCAATATCAAAATCCAAATGGCACTTTTTATTCAAGTGATTGGAAAGAACGATGATGGTTGGGTAAGGTAGAATTGGTGTAGATAGAGGCCAATAATGCAATGGTGGTGGATGGTTGATCGTGGTTAAATAGAGAAAAGTATGATGACAAGGACTCAGGCCAGATAAGGATGGGGATAATGAGATCATGAGGCATGATAACAATAGTAAGAGTTCTTGGAAGTACCCCTAATGATTCATGGACATGTTAGGCACGGTTGGTTTCTTTCTAGATGTGAATTAATATTGGGTTTTCAACTTCAATATTTATGAGACATTGGATATTTTGAGTGTATCTAGTGGTTATGAGACCTGATTCTTCATGGATCTAAGCAATGAAGACTAGGATTATTATCCCAACCTTACTTTTCTCAACCTTATAGATTATTTATATCTTCCATATTTTTTTGACCTGATGTTTTATTTTTTTATTTTGTGTTTCTAAGGAATATGTCTAGGTATTTTTATACTCTCCCTTGTATAGACTTTGTTCCCACTTGGGTTATGTCGGTGCATACAATGAATGTTTTGATGATAATCTTATTTGATGAGGATCTAGTGTATCTTGTGTATAACTAATTCTTGGTAACTATTTGTGGCATTAGATAGTGGTGGTTATGATTGGATAGCTCTCCCCATGAGTTATTTTAATGAGGAAGAGTTTCCCTTTATCATGTGTATATTAGTTTTGGTGACATTTATATTTGTTTATTTTTTATTTTAGGGAATCCCAATGTGGTTCTATATTGGTTAGGTATATTTTACATGTGAATTTGGTATATAGTTCAGTTATTTATATATATCCTAAGAAGTTTTTTATTATAATGTTTGCTAAAGATATACATATATTACAAGTTTAATTATGATAAGGCCTATAATTTATGATATTCTTTATTAGTGATAGTTATTATCCCATAACCAAGTAGTTGAATATTTTCTATGGAACACCCAACTTACTACTAACCTAGGAGATCCCCTTGTGGGTTGAGTTGTGTTAGAGTGATATTGGAGTGGTTTAAGTCCTAAGGACATATATTATGTTTGGTGGTACTATGATAATTAGTAATAAAATTTAGGGAAATGGTGTTAATGAGTTTTTATAATTGCTTTCATATAAGGGATCCCATTGTTGGTGTATAGGCTAATGTACCAATACCCCGTCACTCTAATAGTATGTTAGTTAACATGAAACTATGGGGAAAATTTTTCAAGTTACAATAAAGATTGTGTGTATATAATACAATGGTCATTTATAATTTTTATGACCCTCCTATGTTACCATGCCCAGATATTCTCTAGAAATCATGGGTTCATTCCATCAAATAAAGGATTACAACAATATAAAACCATATCAGATTAAGAGGTAGGTTTAGGAGGAGCTTATTCCATTGATTAAGCCTCTTGTCAGTGATCGCTTGAGTGATAAGGAATTAATTATGGGACCCAATTGAGAGGTATCTTTAGTCCATGATCATAGAGATAATCCTTCACTTTTTTCTTAATATAGTTCTTATTTTTGAGAGGATGGTATTTATCATTGATCCAAAAAGTATTAATCAAAAGATGAATGCTCTATATGAATTCTAGTGATAAAGGCCTCATATAATTTGGAGGAAATATCGGTCCCTAGAAAATAGAGAATTGGTTAGAGTATGAGAATTTTATTTTTTTCTTCTTCAAATATCGTCTAACCTTATAATGGTTCTTGCATCGAGTTTTCATTCATGTAGAAGAGATTTTTTGGTTAAAATTTAATCAAAATCATGACATTTATAATATATCATGGTTAGATTTGGATCCCAATATTCAGGTGGATTTCTATCTGCTGAAATTGGGCATGGTTTGAATTTAGAATATGTTGGAACCTCTTCAAGTAATAATGATTATGACTAAGTATGTTTCAATATTTATGGATGAGTTACTGCTTGGAAATTATTCCAAATGAATTTCTTTAAAATAAACAATTTTGTTGTGGCCTCCAAAGGAAGATTCATCCAAGGTTGATTCCTTTATTCATCCACCACCTACATTAGAGTTATAGAGAAATTATTAGTATTTAAGAGTCTCTAAGTAGAGTCTTACCTGGACATTGGAAGATGGTAGTGTTTTTTATAATATTAGACAATATAGTCTCAGGGAAAAACCTCAATGTTAGCGTTAGAAATGAGATCATGGGCCTTCTTGATCTCGGTTTGGTGGCCTTCTAGGAGGAGATTTGGGCAGATTATTCGGTGGTGTGTAGCAGTAAGAGGTAGGATAAACTTTAAACAATCTCCACCACCATTATTATTTTCTCCTCATCAAAAATTTAGTGTTAACTATCAAGTTGGAGATAGTTTTCTATGATGGATGGATCTAATCAAGAAATACCATATAGGGTTTGAAGTGTGATTTTTTTATTCTCCATTTGTACTCATAATCATACATACCAACATGATACATTTATTTCTTCCTATGTCATTTCTCATCATTAAATGATTCTATTAGAGCTCTTATCTAGACATTTTTAGATAGTGAAACTATTGGTGGAAAAAATCCTTAACTTATCTAATTTAATAGTGGGATATTTTTATTAAGTGAAGAAGATTTTTAGTGGGATTTCATAATATTAATATGAGATCATATGGTATCATCCTTAGTGTGGATTTATTACTTGTAGTTCATGCTTGGGTTTTTGTGGGGTAATATTCACTCAATATGTTGGGTAAAGTTCTAAACTTTCTTATAATTTATACCCTTAGAAAGGATGAGTGTTCTGATATTTAGGTGTTAGTGTTTGATTTACCCATAATTTAGGTAGATAATCTTAGTACACTTTGGATTTTATGTTGTAATTCTTCCCAATTATGGTAAAAGATTATATAAAAATTTAACAAAAAAATATTACAGGGTTTCTATTTTTGATGGACTAAACTTTATATCAACTTTATTTCAAGGTTTTATACATTTATTTTTCAGTTTATTCGATATCCTAGTTGAGATCATGAAGTTGATAGTGTATTTAGGTGACCTATTGTAGAAAGGTTTCATTAGGATCAGTGTGAAATCTACTTCTTGTTGGAAAGAGAAAGTGGTTTTTGTTTGAACTTGGATTTGAATGTTCTCATCTTCAGTTTTTTGTAGAGAATATTCTAAGGGTAGTAATCAAGCATCCTTATGAAAATATAATAATCCTAGTAATTTAAGTGGGATTAATGGGTACCCTTGTTTTGTTTGGAGACCTGTGAATCATTAGTGGTAATCTTAATTGGTGACACCCTTGATTTATCCAAATTATATGACATGTATCCTAAGTGTTTGTGGTTTATACATAATTGTCTTCAAGATTACCATTTGTGAAGTGAACTTCCAAGTAAGGAGTTTTGGATGTGATAAATCCTTTTTTGTGGATCCATAATCTAGAAGGGTGTAGTAATAGTTATCCTCTGTGGAGTTTAAGTTTGTAGTGTTTTTTGGGGTCATAGAAATACAATTGTTTCATGGTAGCTGATGACCTTAATAAAAATTCCATATCATAAAATAAATGAGATGAAAATTAGTTTGACTTGGTGTAGCTATTTTTGGTAGAAGGGAGAGGCATGGTGTGTCTTTTATAGATTATTATAGCCCCATATCTCATAAGTGATGGAGACCAAGCCTCAAAGCATGGGTTGTGAGGTCTAGTATGATAATAAATATTTAAATGATGAACTTGATATATTTTCTTAAAGTTTGGGTGTAAAACATCTTATTATGGGGTTAGATATTGTTATTCCCACAAGTCTCTTTAAGGGTATTGCAATGTGAAATTTCAAACCAAGATTTCTCGATGGGGTATAAGAACTTGGTGGTGTAGTTATAACGAAATAGTGGTGTTTATCATATATTAAATATAGCTATTTAGTAACGAATGATGACTTATTAAAAGTGGTTTTTTGTCACCCATGTGATTACAGATATTATCCTAGGTTATAAAACTATTTTCATGCTGATATCGGTGGATAAGAAGTTAGTTCATCTTGTATAGAGATGATTCATGGTAGCGCTTGGTGGTGATAAAAGGGGTTGGTTCCTATTAGTGGGTTCTACCATAAAATTTTTGTAGTGGGGAGGTTTTTACTCTTTTCATACATATTTTTTCCTTAATAAAATTTCTTTTTTATATATGTTTTCTTTTGGGGTTTACCTGTGAGGAATTATATTGGATTCTTGTTGTCTTACACTTGAATTTGTTATGTAATTTAGTTATTTATACATATCAAGATTTTTTATTTCTTATCATGTTTTAGGGAGACTTACATCTATTATAGGTTTTATATAGACTAATTTTATCCATGTGTGATATAACTTCTCAGTGTTAATCACTAACCCCTATCCTATTAGAGATGGTTGTGGGGTGGAACACTCATCGAAAACCTAGCCAAGAAGGGTTCCCATTTGGTTGATTCATGTTAAAAAAAATCAACCCAAATGTTTTATTATATGAAATTAATGTAATTAGTGATAGACTCATCTAAAAATTCCATGAATGTTAACACTTAACATTAAACTACCATACATCAATCATAAAATTTCATGTGAATTATATAATATGGTTCATATTATCATTACACTATTATATAGTCTTACAATATTTATATTTTATACAATATAATTATGTTGAGATGGTATAGTGATAAAATATATATTCCTTTATGATATTCCTAAAAAAAGGCATGAAATATGCCTTTGGTTTACATATGTCATACCATATGATACAATTAAATTTTATCTTATAATATATTCCATAATGAATCAAATATGAAGTTCCCCTTGAATGGGTTTTATTTATTTTAATAAAAATTATATTACCATTGTATTGATAAAATTTCAATGTGTTTTGAGTGGTTATAAAGAGATGATAAAGGTGTTTTATAGTTAAAATGAAAAGGATGTTCTAATACTACTTGAAGAACATGGATGGAAAATTTTAATTAGCACCACATATATGTGAGAACTTTTGAGGGAGCCACAATTTCTTAAATTATGTATAAAAAATTCATAAAAAAATTGAGTTGAGTTGAATTGGCTAAGAATTCCTTGAGATTAATTAAAAAGGTTTTGAGAATATTTGTGTTAAGTTTGAAATTTCTATACTGAATGATAAAAATGTAAAAGGAATAAACTCTACACACTTTTTAGGTAACATGTAAACTTTTTAGGGTATAGACCATAGACATTTTAAGGTATATGCAGAGAAAAAAACTAAATATTTGGCAAAGGCATGAACCCTATGATGGACATTTTAGGGTAACAATTGACTTCATAAGGTACCATAAAAAATTCACAATAGACTTTATAGGGTATTTCCCTTTATAAAATTATGAGAAGTTGAGATCATTATAGGGTAAAAGGAAGTTCATGAGGTAGAAGAGCATAATAAGGTTCCATCACAGAGTGAAATATTTTTAATGTACAAATGAACCATATGATTAATCATATAATCCATTCTAATCAAATAAAATATTGGAATCTAAATGATAAATATTCATAAAGTTCCTAATGGTACTTCTTCAGGTATGATTCTAAAGAACCCTATGACACGGAAATACCAGAAGGTTAAGCAATATTCATAACCAAGATAAGGCAGAGATTTTATACGAGTCATTGAATGTAGTGTAAAAGATATAGGAGTTAAAAATTAATGAAGTATTTACATCATATGAGTCATTCTATATTTTATATGATTCATTAAATAGACACCATATGATTCATTTACTTTATCAAAATTATAGAATTCTCAAAGTATGAAAATACTAACAATTTCATAATTAATTATTCTAAAAAAGAAGGAAACATATCATATGATGATATTTTGTACATAAATTCATAAATATCATTAGTTTTAGTCAAATCTATGATCAAATATGGAATTAATTAGAGTTTGAATGAGATTTGTTTTGGAAATTATTTCACATTGCAAGATTCAATTCCACATCACAATTGTACATTGCTGTGAAAATATAGAAATAAATTCAAGATGGTCTAAAAGTGTATATTTTGTGGATTTTTTCACAGAAGTAATTATATAGAGTATTTTGGAAACTTAAATTAAGATAATAACCAAGATTTAAATATATTGTAATGAGAATTCCAAAATAGAAATATCATATGACTTGGATATTCAGGATAACTTACCCACTAAAAATTATGGACATTATGTAAAAAAATATTCACATTATTATTTTATGAAAATAATTTTTAAGGTAGAAGAATTAATTTATGGTATCTAAAAGAAATCACTCAATATCTGTGTACAATAAAAGAAACTCAAAAATGTTAAATAAATAAAACTGAGAAGTTGATATACATTTGTATCTAAGAAAGCAAAAAAAGGAGACTGAAACTAAGTTTTATCATATAAGAGAATAAGATATTAAAACCCTAAGAATTCAATGATTGATAATATTAAAAATAATAATGTTTTATTAATAACATCTTGAGTTGTCTCCAAAATTAGACTATGGAAGAAGATCATGGTTGGTTTACTTTTACGCTAAGAAAATGGTGCAGTTGAAGTCCAACTCACTGGTTCAATGGAGGAACCATTCATAGGATGTGTAAGGTATCCAAAGAAGTGGGAAGCTATATTTTCCCTATATTAATATAGAATACGATCATAGTGAGACACAATGATGATGGGATTAGGAATACCCATGGTGTAACCACTTAGGTTTATAGTGTAGAATCCATGATTGGGGCATCTAACAAATGATGACAATGAGTAATATTTAACGGTTAAACATTGTAAAATAACAATGTTCATGTATTATTTATTTCAATTATTATCCTCTTATTTCTTTCTTATTTTTTGGGTAATAAAGGGATGAGATTAAATTTATTACTAGTGGAAAAAAAGGCTCATCATAGAGTGTTTTAATTTCCATGAAGAAGAGTAATTAAGAGAATCCCTTGAGGGGAAGGAAATATGAGATGTAGATGTCAAATTACCATTATGTATTTAATTTGTAGTTTTTATATGGATTTGTAAAATTGGATAATGAGGTTTTATAATCAAACATTCAACCATTTTTTATTATTTTTTAAGGGGGGTGTTGGTTAATGAAATAATTAGAAAAAGGGGAGTTATTTACCATGCACTTGAATTGTTTTGATGTATTTTTTGATATGAGTACATGATATATATATATATATATGAAACTATTAGAATGTCCCCTAAAATGATAAATTTAGAATTGTGTCACATGATAATTTTTTTCAATGGAAATCCTTGAGGTTTTTGGTAAAGTATCTATATATTTTCAAAATTAGGTTAGCCCTTGTAGACTTATAGTTGAGTAATTAAAGGTTCTTTTATAAGTTTTGTGTGACATAATATGTCTCTCCAAATTTGGAAGATAGTTTGATTTAAAATTAAATATGGAGAATAAGTTATTTTTGAAAGAAGTAAAATTATATGAGAAGACCCCTACATCTCCTCGATTTTATTTCTAATAAGGGGTGTTAAAGAATGCATATGTACATGAGAGGTGTGTGGAAGTATTAAAAAAAATCCAAACAAGAAGACTGATGTTCCCTTGGAATGTATAGTATATTTTGTTACTAATTTTAGGATGAATTTGTATTTAGAATATATCAATATGTGTTAAGAGGTTATTAATAGATGATGAAGGGTCTTCCATGTTAAAAGGTAAGGTTGGTTCATATTGATTCTTGAAGATCTTGGATGGAAATATTCATGTAGCATCACTTATATGTGATGATTAATTTTTTTTTATACAAGTTTAGGATAGTTTTTGAAGTTAAAACACTATCTACTACATTTTGAATATATATTGGAGGAAAATGGGTAGTATGAATCTTCTCAAGAATTATTATTTTCAATAAGGGGAACTAGAACACTATAAAAACCCGGCCTTTTACAGTACTAGAAATAGACAATATCAGCACTAGAAAAGAATTGACTATATGAGAAAGGATATAAGCACTAGTCTTTTATAAGCATAGATAAATTATACCTTTATTTGTGCTTATAAAATCTCTGAAAAAAGAACTTTTATCAACTCTATTTAAAGTGTTGATAAATTACCATTTATCATTGCTTTTGAAAGTACTAATAAAGGTCTATACAGTAGTGTCCTATAAGAGCACACTGTAGCACTGCTACAGTGTGCTAGAATAGCAAACCGCAACACCAGAAAAAAACCTGATTTCAACATAAAAAAGTACTAATACATGATTTAAATGAAATAAAATTTACAACACAAACAAAATAAAAAACACTATATTATAGATCTTTTAAACATTGGTTTATACAATTACAGAAATAAAAATTATTATATATATTCAAAAACATCAATGTTCCTCTATCTTTGAATTCTGACATGACTCATACAATTTCTAAACAAAACACCCATGCTCGATCAAAATAATTCAAGTATATAATAATAAAATTCTTATGTTAGTAATAATGTAAAGAAATAAATTAACATAAAGTGTTAATTTTACTAAAATTGATATCAATTTTAAATAAAAATATGCACTTCGAGTCATTATCATTACACCGTGCATCGGATTGAGGAGATACTGAATCTAAAAAGTCTAAAATGACTTTTGGATCATTTTTCTAAGGTATAAAAACAATCTGAATGTTTTTCTCAGTTTTGAGTATGTTAGTTGTCTTTTTTACTGAAATGTCATTTTAAACTGAAAACACACGATTTTGACTCATTATGATTACATCATGTATCAGTTTGATGTGAAATATATTCCTACATTTCATAAATTACTTATGAATCATTTTCCTAAATTATTAATAAAGTATGAGTGCATTTGATGGGATTTCAGTTATTGACACTTTTTGAACTAAAATATCAATTTTAAACTGATAACGGACACTTTGAGTAATACTGGAAACATCATGTATCAGATTGAGGTGTTTCTAGTTCCTACACATCACAAATGACATATGGATCATTTTATTAAAGTATAAAAACAATTCGAATGTGTTTGATCAGTTTTGAGTAGGATAGTCATCCATTTTACTAAAATTGATGACAATTTTAAATAAAAAGACAAGCTTTGAGTCATAATGGTAACACCATTCATAATATTGAGGTGAGTATGATTCATACACATCCAAAATGACATATGGATAGTTTTCCTAAAGTCTCAAAAAAATATGAATTTTTTTTCTCATTTTTAAGAATGCCTCCGGTATTTCTTACTAAAATGTCATTCTAAAATTGAAATATGTACTTTAACTCATACTGATCACATTATGTATTTGATTGAGGTTTTTATGATTCATTCAAATCAAAAATGACTTATGGATTATTTTCCAAAATTATTTAAACAATTTGAATTTGTTTTCTCAATTTTGAGTAGGTCAGATGGCCTTTTACTAAAATTGATGACAATTTTAAATAAAAAGTTGTACTTTGAGTCATATCAGTCACACCATGCATCAAATTGAGGTGTGAAATATTCCTACACATCCTAAATGGGGTATGGACCATTCTAATAAAGCTTAAAAACAATATGAATCTGGTTTATTGGATTTGAGTACATCACTTGTCTTTTTTACGAAAATGAAATTTTAAAATTGAAAGACATACTTTGACTCATACTGATCACATTATGTATCATATTGAGGTGTGACTGATAACTACACATCAAAAATTACTTATGGATCATTTTCCTAAATTATTTAAAAAATGAGAAAACATTTTCTCAATTTTGATTAGGTCAAGATTACCTATGCGATTAAGCAGAGGCAATGTCGTTGCACTTCCAGCATATGGACAGAAATATTCTAAAATAAACAAACATTGTAAGGAATATTAAAAATTAAATCAAAGTTACATTATATAATTTTTTTGGTAAAAATGATAAAGTATATCGTAACATTACATTTACATCTAACCAAAGGGTTTCCTTCATTATAGTTTTCTCTTCTGAGGGATTGGTAACAACATCAGGTGCAGAATACATTGCCTGCATGAGTATCAAATATTTAATTTAGATTATGTTAATGTAGTAGAAACATATAATATTATGAGGAAAAACATAATATATTAAAAAAATACCTTCTCATTGAACTTTCTTTATTTTTTTAAATGTTTCAAGGAATTGGTACCTCTACGAAGAATCCAAATCCCCTCTTTATGGTCCCCTTTTATAACGACCCATACTTTACATACATTGTTAATACTTCAAAATTGAAGCACACTTATTACAACATATGACAAAACCACAAAGGACCGTATAGGTATAGTGTCTTTAGAAACTGGGAAACATAAACAACTGGTTCATAAATCTTCTACAGTGTCTCCCATTTATTTCATCATATCTAGGGTCCCTTTTAGCATATTCTACTTAATATCCATCTTCCTGACCTGGGGAAAAGAAAACATAAAAGGGTGAGCTCAAATGCTCAGCAAGGGCAAATAAAGGAAATAAAAATCATATCATATCTTTTTGAAAATCATAACCTGCAAAAGAGATCATAATATCTTAACATGGAACAAATCATAGAAGTAAAAATGAGATCCCCATAATCATAACATGAAACTTGAAACTTTGTGGAATGCACACATAATCATGGAAAATCATTTCCTGTTAGTCATGACTCATTGCCAAGACTATCTTAGTGGACAAAGTCCCTTTCTGAACTGAGTCACCCTCGTTCCAGTCCTGTTTCACTGAACCGGTATAACCTACCATTCCAGCCATGTCTATCTCATGAGATATAAATCTTCACCCAATGCATTGGAGGGAGATATAGGTCCCACCCATCTTATAATGAATCCTTTCTTATGTGTGCCACATAATCATAAATCATACATCATCGCATAACACATGTAACAAAAATGGGATTCTTGAAACATCATGACATCATAAAACAAATCATATAAGGTAAATGACTTCATAAAAATAATTTCCTCAAAACATAATAAAATCAATGTAATAATAGGGATAAAAACAGAACCCTATATTATCTTAGATGGAAAATAATTTTGATACAACATTTGAACTCCATTCTTGAGGAAAATATCCTTTCTACTTCAAAAACACTTTTCTTTTCTTAACATGTCATACAATTATAAACTAAAATAAGTTGATTAAAATAAACTTGAAAACGTATAAAGGAAGATTCTTGGAAATAATGTTTTAAAAATCCATTCTTGCCGTATAAGTTTAAAAAAACATTCTTCGTACTTTTGTCGGAAAAGTCAAAAAGTACCTCGTACGAAAAACGACAAAAGATTCCTTTCATATCTTTTACTAAAAACTCACCAAAGGGTAAAATTGGATATAAACTATTGTAGAAGGATGGAAATAATATTACATATTAAGGGAACATGGATGTGGATGATAAAATACACCCCAGTAATTACCAAAGTAAAAACAATCTCGGATAAAAGTGAGATTGTGATATTTCCCTTACCTTAGGTCCGATTTGATTTGTACGTGTCTGAAGCTCCTGTATAATGGTTTAAAAAATGTTATTGACTTATTCCAGAATAATACATATTGATATGATATCATATATGGTCATATTCTTAGCTTCTTGTTAGTAATATTTCATTGTTACTTGTTACTCGGGTCTTTATTGCCTTTTGTTCTTATTCGTGTTTTGCCGAATAAATTCTTATTCTTCTTTTAAGGTTATAGATACCTTATATCCAGAATGGTATTAGTTTAAAATATATCATATTTATTCATTCAATTCATTTATATAATTATTATGTAATGATGATCATGTATAACGAGTCGCATCACATCGTGGAGACGGTATTCCGTACGTACGCACGAGTGATGATATCGTTCCTATGATCGTGGAATTGTAGTTGAGTATATATATATTATTTCAGTATCAATATTAAATTATAATAATCATAAATAGTTACTCATTACACCATTATACCCATCCTTGTAAGGTGATGGTGGAAAATAGATTACACCACGGCGTGGAGACGGTATTCCGTACGTACGCACGCGCGGTGATTTCATTTTTCCATAGGATGGATAGAAGGTGAATTAGGGTTGTTTCATATTTATAATAACATATAATTATGTAAGTAATACTGATGTTATTACTTTATCATGAAACAACTAAAGAAGAAGAAGTTGAAGAAGAAAGAAATTGAAAAGATCGGTAATGGATATTACCTCTTCTTTGGAACGCTTATTTGAATCCTCCACTTAGGGAACTAAGATTGGTCTTTGAAGAAGACCAAGACCTCTAGGATTATTCTAGGGAAGTGGAGAGGATAAAATGGCAGGGGTTGGCCGAGCTTTAGTGCTCAAATTGGTGTGAGGAGGAGGGGGAGGAGGTTCCCTTTTATAAGGGAGGAGAGGGGCACCTTAGGAATATCTCAAAATATTATTTTATATTAAAGTCAAAATCAGTTTATAATGGTTCCAAAGGGTCTTATTTAGAAGCTAAAGTTGGGATGGGTCGAAATCCTATCAACCAATATGATTTAGACAGGTTTAGGGTATTAATTTAACCTTATCAATTAGATTTAACTCTAAGTTAAATAATTTAACTTTTACCGTGTCTTTTTGTTTTCTTTCACTATATGGTTAATACACTTACTAT
Organism: Viscum album; assembly: GCA_963277665.1. NCBI lineage: Eukaryota > Viridiplantae > Streptophyta > Magnoliopsida > Santalales > Viscaceae > Viscum > Viscum album. The sequence continues at coordinate 1,829,730,220 of OY728147.1, forward strand.
AACATGCCAAACGAACCACAAATTGTTTATTATTAATATATATATCCTTATCTAAGTCATTTGGACTAACCTTAGATTTTTAGGAATAAAATAACAATTAGTAATATAATATGTTATTTAAAAACTATTTTGTGTCAATTTTGACACTATTTGATATATGATTTTTGTGAAAGTCATAACAGAATTATATGTTCGAACCAAGTTGATTAAATAAACACTAATATATCATAGTAACCTATAAAATTATTTGAATGCATAAAAAGTCTCAAATTACATTTATTTTGGTGTTTATAACGTCAATTATGTCAATATTTCATAAATAAGATAATTACTGCATCATCGTTGTGTCATAATTAAATTAAATTATTTAATGTCTAAAAATTATAAATAAAATACCATTATGTAGGAAATATTTTTATCTTTCTAATGAATATTTATTATCGAATTTATCTTATGTATAACCCCATATTAAAAATGATTTACTTATTAAACATTGATTTTAACTATTTTAACCCTTCTTTAAATAAATTAATAATAAATGTCCTAATCTAACTCAAGTGGGCCTAAATGGTCATATTTTATTCATAAGGTTGTTTTTGGTCGAATTACACTTATCCAATAGAATTAGGACATGTGTTAGGGTAATAGTAATATCATATTTACCCTTAGTTGCCCTATTTACTATTAACCGCAGTAAAAAAAATAAAAAGTTACTATTCACCAAAAAATTATTTTTATCTCATTGAACCACATTTTACTTACTGATATCAACTGTGTCTGTCGGATTTTCGAAATTCCATTCACAGAAACGGTAAAATTAAGTTTTCTGCAAAATTCAGTTTTTAACCTACCACTTAGTGGTTTCACTATTCATCAAAAATTGAATGTTTTCAGAAAAATACCAAAATTTCACCCTAGGATAATTTCGGTATTCCGAATCCAAAAATGAAGTCCATTTTGAAAAATAAAATTTATAAAATTTCAAAAAGTGGTTATTACTATTCATAACGGCTAGTTTTAATAATATTTTAATATCATATCGTTGTTTAGTGAAACTCGGTATTGCGTACGACGCAAGCTATCGAGGAAGGTCGCGATTGAGTGTAAAGTAAGCCAAGAAAGTGTGTAGTGAAAGATTCCTTTGAACAAAATATTACTCATAAAAATCTCGGGTGTTACATTCTATCCCCCTTAAAAAGAATTTCGCCCTCGAAATTCGTCACTTTGTAACAAACAGATGAGGATACTTCTCCCTCATCATATCCTCAAGCTCCCATGTAGCTTCTTCAAATTGGTGGTTCCTCCATAAAACATTCACCAATCGAGTGGTCTTGTTTCGTAGGACTTTTTCGCTATGATCCAGAATCTCTATCAGCTGTTCTTCATAAGAATGATCTTGCTCCAGCGGTACAACTTCTGAGTTGAGTACATGTGAAGGATCAGATATGTACTTTCTTAGGAGAGATACATGGAACACATCATGAACTTGAGAGAGATTCGGTGGAAGCGCCAATCGGTAAGCTACCTTTCCAATACGATCCAGTATTTCGAAAGGACCGATATATCTAGGGCTCAACTTCCCCTTCTTTCCAAATCTCATAACCCTCTTCCAGGGAGATATTCGTAAGAACACTTTATCACCCACTTCAAACTCTAGGTCTTTTCTTCGGTTGTTGGCATAACTTTTCTGTCGACTCTGAGCTGCTCTTATGTGTTGTTGAATAGATCTGACCTTTTCTGCCATTTCATCAACGAGATCAGGTCCTAATAGATTTCTTTCCCTAACTTCATCCCAGCAAGTTGGAGTCCTGCATTTCTTTCCATAGAGAGCTTCATAAGGAGCCATATGAATACTGGAGTGAAAGCTATTATTATAAGAAAATTCCACCAAAGGTAGGTGTTGATCCCAACCTCCTTTGAAATCCATAGAGCAAGCTCTCAACATATCTTCTAGGGTTTGAATTGTTCTCTCAGACTGACCGTCTGTCTGGGGATGATAAGCAATGCTGAAACTCAACTCTGTATCCAGAGTATGCTGAAGACTTCGCCAGAACTTCGAGGTAAATCTCGGATCTCGATCAGATATAATAGAAAGTGGTACTCCATGCAATCTTACCACTTCCTTTACATATATCCTGGCAAGCTGATCTAGAGAGAAATCCTCTCTAATATCAATGAAGTGTGCAGACTTTGTAAGACGGTCAACTATGACCCAAATAGCATTATTGCCTTTGGATGTTTTAGGAAGTCCTGTGAAAAAGTCCATAATGATGTTTTCCCATTTCCATTCGGGTATGGGTAATGGTTGTAACATCCCCTTAGACTTCTGTCTCTCAGCTTTAACTTGTTGATAAACCAAGCACCGAGAGACATATTCAGCAACATCTCTTTTCATTCCATCCCACCAGAAGTACTCTTTCAGGTCCCTATACATCTTCGTGCTTCGAGGATGAATAGAGAATGATGAACTATGAGCCTCATCCAGCAGCTCCTTCTTTAATTCGGGGATGGGAGGAACACAAACCCGATTCCTGAACTTTATTATCCCATCACAATCAAGGTTAAATTCAGGAACATTTCTTACCTTCTTTTGTAACTCGACATCTTCTTTCTGTGTCTCTTTAATCTTCACATGTATAGATGGTTGAACATTAATTTGAGAAAGATAAGATTTTTCCTCTTCCATTATAATTCCAAGATCCATCCTTTGTAAATCCATAAATATTGGATCTTTTGTGATCCTCATCATGGATAAAATAGCTTGGTCTTGTCGACTTAATGCATCTGCCACCTTGTTTGCTTTCCCAGGGTGGTAATGGATTGAGCAGTCGTAATCCTTAATCAGCTCCAACCATATTCTTTGACGCATAATCAACTCCTTTTGTGTGAAAATATACTTTAAACATTTATGATCAGTATAAATATCACTCCTTTCACCATAAAGGTAATGCCTCAAAATCTTTAATGCAAAGATTACCGCAGCCAACTCCAAATCATGTGTTGGGTAATTTTGCTCATGGATTTTCAAATGTCGTGAGGCATAAGCTATCACCATATCATTTTGCATAAGAACACACCTCAATCCCTTCTTGGATGCATCACTGTAGATCACAAACCTTTCTCCACTACAAGGCAGTGTGAGCACAGGTGCACTGGATAACCTTCTTTTCAACTCCTTGAAATTCTCTTCACATTCCTCTGTCCAAACAAACTTAACTCCTTTCCGAGTCAACATGGTGAGTGGATTAGATAATCGTGAAAAATCTTTTACAAAACGTCGATAATATCCAGCCAAACCAAGAAAACTTCGGATCTCAGTTACTGTTGTTGGTCTTGACCATCTTTTGATAACCTATGTTTTTGCTGGATCCACAGATATCCCCTCTTTTGAGATTATGTGACCCAAAAATGCAACTTTTTGAAGCCAAAATTCACACTTGGTAAATTTGGCATAAAGCTTCTCCTTTCTCAGGGTCTTCAATATAATTCTCAAGTGATCTTCATGCTCTTCCTTTCTCTTTGAATAGACAAGAATATCGTCTATAAAGACTACCACAAATTGATCAAGATAGTCTCTAAAGACTCTATTCATTAGATCCATGAAGATAGCAGGGGAATTAGTAAGACCAAATGGCATCACTATAAATTCATAGTGTCCATACCTTGTACGGAAAGCCGTCTTTGGTATATCCTCCCTTTTGACCCTTAATTGATGATATCCTGAACGAGGCAAAGCACCCGGTACGAGTTCTATTGAAAACTCAACTTCAAGATTTGGTGGAAGACCCGGTAATTCCTCCGGAAAGACATCATCAAACTCCCGTACGATGGGCATATTCTTAATCGTAAGTTTCTCACCAACCATTTGAGATAAATAACCTTCATTTAGTGGAATCAAGACCCATAAGATGGAAGGAATTTCCACTGGAAGGTTATATTCATCCTTGCATCGATAGACGATCGTAGATTGATCTGGAATATGAAATGTGACTTCCCTTCTTTGGCAATTGATATGAGCTCCATGTAGAGAAAGCCAATCCATGCCAATAATCACATCAAATTCCACTAAAGGAAGGATCACAAGATTTGCAGGAAGCACTTTCCCACAAACTTCGATCGGAGAAGAATTATAAACTTTTGATGCGACTGTTGTGCCATTAGGTGTTGTCACAGCTAACTCAACATCTAATTGTTGAGGTAATATGGTGATACCCTTAGAAAATTTTTCAGAAATAAATGAGTGGGTGGATCCAGAATCAAATAAAACATTTGATACTTTAGAGTGGATGGTAAGTGTACCTTTCACCACTTCGTTATCGTACTCCACATCGCTGATAGAAATTGCATGTGACTTTCCTTTGTCTTTAGCCTTAAGATTTTGTTGACGTCGACCATCATCATCAACCCTTGGATTTGGGCATTGATTGGCATAATGCCCCATCTCCTTGAACTTGAAACATTGAAGTGTAGTAGGTTCATTCTGTGTATCCCTTCCTTTGTTTGCATCATTAGACATATTCTTCCCATTATCGCGGCATTCAAATGCCCGATGACCTTCCTTTCCACATTTGAAACATTTACTTGTCCCTTTAAGACAAATCCCTCCATGTTTCTTTCCACACTTTGAGCATAAGGGAAAGATCATCTTCTTTTCAGTGTTCTCTTTAGATTTTCCTTTGAATTCTATCTTCCTCTTCTTATCAAACCCATGTGACTGATGGGTTACTCCAATATCCATCTCGACTTTGAGAGCACATCGAACGACTTCCTCGTAGCTATTGAAGTCCCTTATGGCTAACGCCCTTCGAAGACTTGGTTTTAAGCCACTAAAGAATCTATTGATCTTACTCTCAGGTTGGATAATAATACCAGAAGCGTGCCTTGCAAGTCTTGTAAAATTTGCTTCATAGGTACCAACAGATTCATCATCCCTTTGCTTCAGTTCAAGAAACTCTTTCTCCATATTTGTTCGGAGAATACGAGGGAAGTACTTATTAAAAAATATTTTCTTGAACTCGTCCCATTCCATAGACTCAATTTCATCCCTTTGCCTCGTATTCTTAATAAGATTCCACCATTGATCAGCATCTCCTTCCAAACGATACACTACTAGGATGACTTTATCATGTTTAGAACATTGAAGAACTGAAAATATCTTTTCAGTAGTACTAATAAATTGTTCAGAAACTAATGGATCAGTAGACCCACTGAAAGAAGGTGGACACTACCTCATGAAGGATTCAACAGAATGTTGCTCCTTCCTTTTCTCGTTTGGAAGTCCTGTATGATTCATAGCTTGAGAAAGTTGTGTGAGCATGGCTACAAGATTTTTCATTCCAGCTCCCATATCGTTTGGTTGCTCAGGGGGACAATCATTGCATTGCCCATCGAATTCCGCATTAACACGGTTCCTCCGGGTTCCAGCCATTGACTAAAACCAAGAAGAATAGTGTGAGCAACACTAATTATAATAGGAAAACCACATAATCAAGGATAAAATTTCACACTTAAGGTCTTATCCCAGGGTATTCATGGCCATTTCTAAAACACTAAGATTGTGTTCTATGCTTAGACTTATCCTTAGGGTTCTTACTAAGGCTTTCACATCCTAGTTTCCAAAGGTTGATTATACCTTTCCTCTGATACCAACTATAACGACCCATACTTTACATACATTGTTAATACTTCAAAATTGAAGCACACTTATTACAACATATGACAAAACCACAAAGGACCGTATAGGTATAGTGTCTTTAGAAACTGGGAAACATAAACAACTGGTTCATAAATCTTCTACAGTGTCTCCCATTTATTTCATCATATCTAGGGTCTCTTTTAGCATATTCTGCTTAATATCCATCTTCCTGACCTGGGGAAAAGAAAACATAAAAGGGTGAGCTCAAATGCTCAGCAATGGCAAATAAAGGAAATAAAAATCATATCATATCTTTTTGAAAATCATAACCTGCAAAAGAGATCATAATATCTTAACATGGAACAAATCATAGAAGTGAAAATGAGATCCCCATAATCATAACATGAAACTTGAAACTTTGTGGCATGCACACATAATCACGGAAAATCATTTCTTGTTAGTCATGACTCATTGCCAAGACTATCTTAGTGGAAAAAGTCCCTTTCTGAACCGAGTCACCCTCGTTCCAGTCCTGTTTCACTGAACCGGTATAACCTACCATTCCAGCCATGTCTATCTCATGAGATATAAATTTTTACCCAATGCATTGGAGGGAGATATAGGTCTCACCCATCTTATAATGAATCCTTTCTTATGTGTTCCACATAATCATAAATCATACATCACCGCATAACACATGTAACAAAAATGGGATTCTTGAAACATCATGACATCATAAAAAAATCATATAAGGTAAATGACTTAATAAAAATAATTTCCTCAAACCATAATCAAATCAATGTAATAATAGGGATAAAAACAGAACCCTATATTATCTTAGATGGAAAATAATTTTGATACAGCATTTGAACTCCATTCTTGAGGAAAATATCCTTTCTACTTCAAAAACACTTTTCTTTTCTTAACATGTCATACAATTATAAACTAAAAGAAGTTGATTAAAAATAAACTTTAAAACTTATAAAGGAATATTCTTGTAAATAATGTTTTAAGAATCCATTCTTTCCGTATAAGTTTAAAAAAAACATTCTTCGTACTTTTGTCGGAAAAGTCAAAAAGTACCTCGTAAGAAAAACGACAAAAGATTCCTTTCATATCTTTTACTAAAAACTAACCAAAGGGTAAAATTGGATATAAACTATTGTATAAGGATGGAAATAATATTACATATTGAGGGAACATGGATGTGGATGATAAAATACACCCCAGTAATTACCAAAGTAAAAACAATCTCGGATAAAAGTGAGATTGTGATATTTCCCTTACCTTAGGTCCGATTTGCTTTGTACGTGTCTGAAGCTCCTGTATAATGGTTTAAATAATGTTATTGACTTATTCCAGAATCATACATATTTATATGATATCATATATGGTCATATTCTTAGCTTCTTTTTAGTAATATTTCATTGTTACTTGTTACTCGGGTCTTTATTGCCTTTTGTTCTTATGCGTGTTTTGCCGAATAAATTCTTATTCTTCTTTTAAGGTTATAGATACATTATATATAAAATTGTATTAGTGTAAAATATATAATATTTATTCATTCAATTCATTTATATAATTATTATGTAATGATGATCATGTAGAACGAGTCGCATCACATCGTGGAGACGGTATTCCGTACGTACGCACGAGTGATGATATCGTTCCTATGATCGTGGAATTGTATTTGAGTATATATATATTATTTCAGTATCAATATTACATTATAATAATCATAAATAGTTACTCATTACACCATTATACCCATCCTTGTAAGGTGATGGTGGAAAATAGATTACACCACGGCGTGGAGACGGTATTCCGTACGTACGCACGCGCGGTGATTTCATTTTTCCGTCGGATGGATAGAAGGTGAATTAGGGTTTTTTCATATTTATAATAACATATCAGTGTGTAAGTAATACTGATGTTATTACTTTATCATGAAACAACTAAAGAATAAGAATTTTAAGAAGAAAGAAATTGAAAAGATCGGTAATGGATATTACCTCTTCTTTGGAACGCTTCTTTGAATCCTCCACTTAGGGAACTAAGATTGGTCTTTGAAGAAGACCAGGACCTATAGAATTATTCTAGGGAAGTGGAGAGGAGAAAATGGCAGGGGTTGGCCGAGCTTGAGTGCTAAAATTGGTGTGAGGAGGAGGGGGAGGAGGTGCCCTTTTATAAGGGAGGAGAGGGGCACCTTAGGAATATCTCAAAATATTATTTTATATTAAAGTCAAAATCGGTTTATAATGGTTCCAAAGGGTCTTATTTCGAAGCTAAAGTGGGTATGGGTCGAAATCCTATAAACCAATAGGATTTAGACAAGTTTTTGGTATTATTTTAACCTTATCAATTAGATTTAACTCTAAGTTAAATAATTTAACTTTTACCGTGTCTTTTTGTTTTCTTTCACTATATGGTTAATACACTTACTATAACATGCCAAACGAACCCCAGATTGTTTATTATTAATATATATATCCTTATATAAGTCATTTGTACGAACCTTAGATTTTTAGGAATAAAATAACAATTAGTAATATAATATTTTATTTAAAAACTATTTTGTGTCAATTTTGACACTATTTGATATATGATTTTTGTGAAAGTCATAACAGAATTACATGTTCGAACCAAGTTGATTAAATCAACACTAATATATCATAGTAACCTATAAAATTAGTGTAATTCATAAAAAGTCTCAAATTACATTTATTTTGGTGTTTATAACATCAATTATGTCAATATTTCATAAATAAGATAATTACTGCATCATCGTTGTGTCATAATTAAATTAAATTATTTAATGTCTAAAAATTATAAATAAAATACCATTATGTAGGTAATATTTTTAGATTTCTAATGAATATTTATTGTCGAATTTATCTTATGTATAACCCCATATTAAAAATGATTTACTTATTAAACATTGATTTTAACTATTTTAACCCTTCTTTAAATAAATTAATAATAAATGTCGTAATCTAACTCAAGTGGGCCTAAATGGTCATATTTTATTCATAAGGTTGTTTTTGGTCAAATTACACTTATCCAATAGAATTAGGACATGTGTTAGGGTAATATTAATATCATATTTACCCTTAGTTACCCTATTTACTATTAACCGCAATAAAAAAAAGTAAAAAGTTACTATTCACCAAAAAATTATTTTTATCTCATTGAACCACATTTTACTTACTGATATCAACCTTGTCTCTCGGATTTTCGAAATTCCATTCACAGAAGCGGTAAAATTAAGTTTTATGCAAAATTCAGTTTTTAACCTACCACTTAGTGGTTTCACTATTCATCAAAAATTGAAAGTTTTCAGAAAAATACCAAAATTTTACCCTAGGCTAATTTCGGTATTCCGAATCCAAAAATGAAGTGCATTTTGAAAAATAAAATTTATAAAATTTCAAAAAGTGGTTATTACTATTCATAACGGCTAGTTTTAATAATATTTTAATAGCATATCGGTGTTTAGTGGAACTCAGTATTGCGTACGACGCAAGCTATCGAGGAAGGTCACGATTGCGTGTAAAGTAAGCCAAGCAAGTGTGTAGTGAAAGATTCCTTTGAACAAAATATTACTCATAAAAATCTCGGGTGTTACACCTATAATGTAAAAGACATTGTCTATATCGGGACTAGCATAAACTAATTATGATGTCCTAATGGAAGGGTCAGCCACAATTGAAATTTCATCTGACTAAACATTTTTTTTAGTCTCCAGAAGGATAATCGACCAATTCTTTTTTGTTGGATCAGAGACATAAAATACTCTAACTTCTCGTGATTATATTATGAACACCTTATCTTTTTCCCTTTACACACTGAAATTCACCTTCACAAAGCCCATTTAATCAAATTTCAATCCATTGATATTGTCAACCCATTTAATAAAGTAAATAGGCACTTGAAATGTTATATAATCCAACTTTTATATGTCTTCAATAATGAAAAAATATGAAATATTGGTATAAATTGGATTTCTATCCCTATAACCAGAAATCTGCATCACTTTAGACACAAGGATAACACCACTATTTTTCATCATACTAAATTCATTGTGTTCTTTGTATAGAATGTATAACAATTGATTAAAAATTTAGTGTAAGATATAACATTTGAATTTAGTCCTCTAACTATCCATTGAAGTCATTTGACAATTGAATTTAGATTTTCAAATAACTCCTTATAAATTTGATCTTTTAACCATCCTATAAACTGTTGATTATGTATATTTGATATCCATACTTCAACCATTGATGGATTCAACTCTCAAAGAATTTATTTTTGGACTTCAATGTATAGATAAAAATCTTCACTATTATATAATATGTTAATATGTTCTTTCTCTCACTCTATCAAGGTAATTGTAACAACATATCTTATGGAAATCCCTTTGTCTATAAGGCGTTCTCTAGGACGAGACTTTGCTAGACCGATGATTTCAACATCTGATAGGTAATTTGTACAAAATTCAATAGATTCTTCAACAATATATAATTATGGAATAAAACATTCTGGATGACTTCGATTCTTGATATACCCTTTCAAAAATATTCATATAGTATTCAACGTGTTACATCCATCTGTAATGGACATGACCACATAGTTGAACCACTCTGACCAGGTGAACCATTAGTTAGACCATTATATCAAAGAATTATTGTGGGAGTAACATATCTAATTCACATAATATGACTATAATCTACTTATTCATGATAGAAAACTTCGTCGTGTCAACAAATTTACTGCATATGGCCTTTAAAAATAAGCATAATCTGGTTAATAGATGTCATACATTTAAAAGAAGAATGTCATAGAAAGAAACATGGATTAAATATTGCATCAAAACATGATGGTCATGTGATTTTATTTATTGTAACTTCAAATTAGTCATTGACACTAAATTCTTGTTATTTGATTAATATCCTTGTGAAACTTTTACACTATTAAGAAAAGGAAAAATTGAAATTTTTCCTTTCTGGATAGAGTGTAATCTACTAGATAAAGAAAATTCATCCTTTTACACTACACTAATTCCAACTCTTCCCTTATACCCAATTCAATCAATCCCAACTAAGCCTTGATGTCATATTTCATTTTTTCAGGAACATTTAGTAATGTGTTAATAACAATATCAAATATATTTTTTTCTACATTCATGACATCAAGAAAATGTCGGACATACAAACAATTCCAATACAGTAATTCAAAGAAAATTCACCACTTCTTCCCACCTGATATTGTAAGTTTTTTCAAAAATGATTTACCAAAAATAGTGTTGATATTTTTAACTTTTAAGTATAGTTGATCACCCGTTACTAGAGATGGTGTTGTACCTTTTTCAATATTCCCATCAAATACATTCATCTAGGATCAGTATTTATGTTGTTGAGGTAAAATATTTTGATGTCCTAAAAACATAGTTTTTAAGGAATTTTTCAACCGAACTAAGCATGTGCATTTTTCACAAATACGATTCTCCAACATTATTTTAATTACATATCCTAATAAATTTTCATAAAAGTGGAATTCAATTATCATTCCATAAAACATGGACTTCAATGTGAATTCTTCACTTATATGAGAATTATACATTGTAACACATGTATCCCACATCAATTTTCGGCCTCCTATCAATGGATCCAAATAGAAATCAATATCATTATCGAGTTGCTTTTGTCCAGATATAAGTAGTGATAACACAATGTATTTGTGCTTCATGCATAACCATGGTGGAAAGTTATAATTTACCAACATGATGGGCCATGTATTGTGAGTACTACTCTATAAACCAAAAATATTTATTCAATATATAGATAATGTAAGATGAACTTTTCTTGGCTCATCTTCAGATTCAAGAAACTCTTAATAAATTTTATTCCACTGAGGATAATTTTTTGGATGATGTAGGTTCCCATCTTTAAAACTTGTATATGAATTCAATGTTAATTGTATCGCAGTTTCTTGACATGTATATGGCCTTCTAAACTATGGAATGATAGGAATGTAATATAAAGATTTATATGTTATTGATTCTTTTTTCTTGTATCGATTTTCACCACACTTAGGTCATTTTATGAGTGATTTATGGTCCTTGTAAAACATTTTAAAATCTTTTGTAAAATCATGAATTTTTTTACATATAATTCTCATTGAATGTAACATTCGTTTAGCATCATATGTTTTTCATGGATGTTCATTTTTTTTGTAGCATATATTTCAGAAGACTAAGTAGTTCTTTAAAGTCGGTGTCACTCCATCCACTACGAGCTTTCAAATTATATAACTTCAATACTACTAACAATATTGTGTATTTAGTATTACCAGTATACAATGGTTTCTTGGAACAACTTTTTAACTCCTCAAACAACTTTGGACAATCATGAAGGTCATCTTTAATTTCCATTTTTCTTTTTTCATGTGATATCCATCATATTTTATAGAGGTATTCATATAAAATGATTCATAAACTGCAGTATTATCACAAATGATGTCCCCATTCAGTTTTTTCCCTTGTTTAGTCAAACATTTATAGCATTGATTTATTCTTTGAAAAATTAAATGTTATTAAAACTCATCTAGACTAATCTGTCCTGAATAACAATAGCATAAATGTAGACAGAGGATTTTAGAAGGGTTGTCTATATGCTATCTTTCAAACATGATGAACTCTTTACCTCCATCTTAATATTATTTTTTAAAACGATAATCGTGCATCCATTTTTTGGTTCATATCCATCCTATTGGGTTAATAAAATAATAATTATATACAATATATAAATAAACACACGTAATATATTAATTATCAAAATAATAAGACATTAAATATATATAAAAATGTACATTAGTATTATTAATTAATATTAATGAAATGTTTTTTAAAATGTTCCATAATCCGTTAATAACAAATTATAATTAGTTTATAAATTGTTTATATATAAAATAATTATAAGAAATTTCAATTTCACAAAATACATTTTGAAAAAATATATAATCATATTTAAAATTATATAATTATATTTATAAATTATAATGAAAAAAATAATATTATTCCTCAAAATGTATTTAATGATATAAATTATATCATAATACATGATATAGTTTAAATCTATATAATGCATTATAACCGGTGTTCCCTAAAAGTAAATAGAATATCCTTGATTATCTATCATATTTTATGATATCTTCACACAAAAAAAGTTAACTTTAAATAGTACTTATATTTTCAAATATTGATCAATATAATAAACATTATTTTATTCTCTATTTTGAGGCATGACAATATTGTATTTAGCACATAATACATTATAATTAACCATATAGAATGATATTATATGCCAAACCCATTGAAACAAAAAAAACTCTTTTGTTAAAATTTTATATATCATATTATTTGATTATATTATTGTTTAAGATATCTTAATTAATAATTAATTCCATTGAAAAAATTACACCATTTATTGAAACTAAGGTTATGGATTACATTATTTCATCCTTTTGTGTACAATTTCAAGAATCATTTGATGAATTTAAAGTATATTATACATATGATAATTTTCCTTAGATTGAATAAAACATATATTAGTAGTGGAATATTACATAAATCCACAACCCATGAAATCCATGTTATGAAAAATACCATGATGAATATAAAATTTAAAAACATGTGTATCCTACACTTATGATGGTCACAACACTTAATTTGAGTCAAACTATTTGATGATTATCCATATAATGTATCTAAATGATTCTTACACGGTGTTTATATAAGGAAATATCATTTCACAAATTCTATTAAGAGAAGGATTCATGGATTTTCTGATGTTTGATTAGACTTATAACAAATTCTAGGTAGCTATGAAATAAATAATACTTATCATTTAGATATTTTGAAATGATTTTTTAAATTTAAAAACCAAATCAAATCTTCATTCATAGTTATCAGGGATAATTTTTAATATATGGGAATATAATTCTGAAAAAAGGGACTAATGTCATAACTTTTTTTAGGATTTAATTATTTCATGGTGCCTTAGTATTTCTTGTAACATCATTCCTCCTAAATGTACATTTGTTGTTGTTTGGAAGCCTTCATTTATATGTTGGATTAAAGTCTACTTGGATAGTGAATCTAAGGGTAACCATAGGACCTTAGGATGTGGTGCACCCTTTAGATGTGACAATAGGCAACAAAGAAAATTGATTCAAAAAAAATTAAAAAGACCCAAAAATCAGTAGTTAATCGAACAATGGATCACAAACAAAGCATTATGTTCACAATCTAAAAGAAAAATAGTATTCAAGAACAAGACCAAAAATAACAACATCATCAAAAATGAAATCAAAAATGAAATGAAAATACACAAAGAAAATCGGAAGTCCTACCTCACTAGGTTGAAGAAAATATGATACCATATTCAGAAACACTAACTGTAACTGAACACTGGATGTTGAATGAGATATTCAAGCAACTAGAGGGAGTCGAGTGATGTGATTTGAGCTTCGATTCACTAAGGAAGAGCACCAACAGTGGGTGGATTCCACAGAAAGGTTCTGATATCGTGATGGGCTTGCAAATGGTTGGGTTTTTTTAAATAGATTAGGACACTTTTATCAGCACTTAAAAATATTCATTGATAAAGTGACTTTTTATCAGCACTTAAGTAATAAGCACTGATAAAAGGAATATTTACCAGTGATTTTTTAATGCTGATAAAGGTATGTATATATCATTGCTAAATAAATCTCTGTTAAAATCCATATTTATCAATGATATAGTTTTATCAACGATAAATATTCATTTTATCAATGCTTTGTTTAGCACTAATAAAGCCTCACCTTTATCACCGTGAAAAAATCACTAATAAGGATGCTCTTATTTGTGCATATTACTTAAGCAGTGATAAAGGATTAATTATTATAATTATAATAAATAAATTTTAAATATATATATAATATATTTATTTATTTATTTATTTATTTATATATATAATATATATATATATATAGTAAATATATTCCTTTTTAAATTTATTTGTTATAATTTTATAATTATTTATTTATAATTATAAAAATATTTTTTAAAAATAATACTTATATCATTATATATATTTATATAATTATAAATATAATATATATATATATATATTGTAAATATATTCATTATTTAAGTAAATTTATAATAAATTTTATATTTTATTTAAATATATATAACTATATAAATACATTAAAAAAATATTTATTTATTTATAATTATAAATATATAATTGTATAAATATAGTAAATGTACATTTATAAATATTTTTATTTATGAATATTTTTGTACAAATATATTTTTAACATTATTAATGAATATCTAATTTTAAATACATGCATATATGTTAAAAATGAGTGAAATTGAATAAATTAAAAATAAGTAAACTTTAAAAATATTGAAAAAATAGAAAAAAAATTATTTGTGCATTGTATATAAAAATGCATTAATTACGTATATGTGAAATTAATATAACACACATTTGATCTATGTTAAATGGAAAAATCAAACTCCATTCAATTATATGTATATTACACTATGAAATTAGTCAGTATTTTATTAATTTTTAATTATAAACCATTATTCAATAAATATATGACCATTTAATGTAAAGTGCCTAAATATTTCATAATATATAAATCATATTTATATACGTTAATATATATTTATATATATAATTTATTAACATTAATTATCATAATTATCTAATTAATAAAATGTTTTATATTTAAAAATGTATAATCAATTTATTCATTTTTATCAATAGTTAGTTAATTAGTAAAATTTATAATATTTTTTTAATAATATCATTTTTCATTTTTTATATATTTAATTATTTAATTTTATTTATTCAGACCTATTTCAGTGTTAAACACAAAGCCTTGATAAAAGGTACCCTTTTGAGTGCTAAAAATAAAGCACAGATAAAGTTTAACGTTTATCAACGCTAAAAATAAATCACTGATAAAGGATACACTTTAGCAGTGCTTAAAATAAAACACTAATAAAAGGAAAAATTTATGAGGGATTTATTTAGCATCGATAATTATGTAATTTATTGGTTCTTTTTTCTAGAACTAATAAATACCATTGCTGTTAAAGTCCAATTTTGTAGTAGTGGCTGTAGATGTGAGAGATTTTGAGGAATCTATTGTTTCTTTGAAGAAGTATATGAATTTGTTTGGATAAAGATTTGAGTTTATTTGAATTGGATAAGAAGACCTTGGGATGAATTAAAAAAGTTTTGAGAATATTTTAGTGAAGACTACTATTGTTATACTAAATGAGAAAATATTTAAAGGAATGAACCTTATGTAATTCATAGGGTACACTATAAGCATTGTAGGGTATGACCCTTAAACTTTATAAGGTGAATGCTGAGCAGGAAAATCAATGATTTTGAAAAGGAATGAAACCTAAGATGGAATTTTTGGGGTATATATCAACTTCATGAGTACATTTTTTGGGAACATAACAAATTTAGTAGTGTCTAACCCAACTTTTTAGGGTACAACACTATGAAATTCTAAAAATCTGAGATTATCATTGTTTATAAGGAACAATATAAGAAACAAGAACTTTATAGGGTTCCATCATAGATAATAATATTTATAAAGTAAAAAAATTTACCCTATAAATAATTGAATAATCATTTCTACCCAAAAAAATATTAAAATATGAAAGATAAATATTTATATCATTTCTAAAGGTACTTCTTAAGGAACAGTCTATAGGAACCCTATAAAAATAAAATAATAGAATGAGAAAAATAAGTCATATCCAATCAAAGGAAGAGACTTCGTATGAGTCATTGAATGTAGTGTACAAGTCAACTACGTGAAAATTTGATAAAAGATAAACTATATATAAGTCATTATAAAATCTTAATGAGTCATTATAGACACACCATATGATTCATTAGTACAGTATGATGATGTGGTTAGGAAGATCTCTCAGGTAACCACGTTGGACTATATTTGAGAATATATGATTAGGGGGTCTAACCAATCATGTAAAGGAGTGGGGTCTTAATTCCAAACCATGTAAAATATGGGTGTTCCTATGTTCTATATTTCTTACTATATTCTAGTGAGGCTGAGTAATTCAAGAGTGAGAGTATTAAGACTTTTTCCAATCTAAGAGGATGAATTAAAAAAAAGAATTTGTAAAAATTATACAATTGATTCACCCTCCCCCCTGCCCTAATGATACCTAACCAGAACTGGGAACTACAAAATATATAAAGGTTTTAATAAATATCTCTATTACACAATTCTTTTGGTATCCTATATGGTAGGGTTTCTTAGTAGGGGTTCTAAAAGGGCCTCAGGTTTGCAAGACAGGTCCACCAACACACATTTATGGGGTGGGATAGAATATAAAAATATATTTCCCATTTTAAATGGGCTTAATTGGATTGAGGAAAAAAATTCGGGCATATACGAACTGGACTCAAAATACACAATCTGAATCATGGTCCCTAAATAATTTTTTCCCTCTTAAAATTTATTTTATTTCAATTAAATACATAATTATTTAGGATATATATATATATATATATATATATTATCTAATGAATATTTATATGTTAAACATTATATGATATTTATAATGTGTTTAATATTTAATACTATTTAATATTAAGTGTTTATTCATTTTTTAAAAATTAGTTAAATTTTTATTACATATGTGGGTTAGCTTGTAGACTAGTCTATACTCAATTATATAGAGCTCATATTAATCGTAAAGCTAAATTTACCACACATTTTTTGGTTTAGTCCATGAAATCATTACCTGAGCCACACTTTCATATCATTAAGTGACCTTATTTCCCAGATAAGGGTAACTAAAAGATCACTATAGGATTTTGTAAGCTATATCTAGGGATATGATTTTTTTATCATGACATGCTAAAGATAATATATTGGAATCCTTTTTTTGTAGAACTAGCTCATTTAAATAATCAAGGACTTAGAATGTATTTTACATATAAGGAATCTTATGCTTAGTATTTATAGGGTTTTCTTTGTCTCATAATTTACATATACATGATATCGATATCATTCATAACTATTAAATCTAATCAAATATTTATACCTCATTTAATCCCAATTTTTATAAATATTTCTAGAAATTTAGTTTTACAATATCTATTCCTCCTAAAAAATTAACATGTTCAAACCATATTAATGTATAACACTTTACACAACTTTTAGTTTGTGTTATTAACCCAAAAATAGAAATCAAATGCATTTACCGATATCCAAATGCATCACAGGAATTAGGTACATGAAACTATTTCATGTAAAGCCTTAAATTAAATCATATGAAATCAGAAAACCCCACTAGAATAATAAAGGTGTGATAATTAGACAAACCCTACTTTATTATATAGATCATAATATTCCAGTACACTAAGAATACTAACTTAAATTCCAACTACTCATGGTTCAATATTCATGAGATACCCCAATTCCATTATAACTCTAATATCTAATATGTGTAAAATATAATCAATTTCAGGATTTAATTTCACAACTTTGTAAGAAAAATAAATTTATGATGAATAAAACTAAATCATAATTTTTCATTCCTTACATGTAACTCTTACATGCTTGTTATAAAGATTTATAAAAGAAAATTTAAAAAAAATTAACTAAATAATACAAATTACATAATATAAACAATTTAGATATATTAATATTCTTTAGGCCAATGCTGAAGAATGATTTAAAGAAAAATAATTTTTATAAGTTTTCAAAATATTGCATATTTCCCCCATGGTGTGGTTGTACTATCAAAGAGGTTTTCTACAATACATATCCTGAAAGATCCATTGAATAATGTGTATCCAAATTCTATTTTAGTTATTTAGTCTCACCATGAACAATGTTATGTTAACATCCACCCAAACATGGTTAGTCATCTTTGCAGTTTTGATCATGAAATAGCTTCTAGTTAACCATGATGTAATGATGTCAAAAATGAAACATTTTTGGGTGAGAAAACCATATAATTTTACCTTAAAAACACCATTTACATTATAAATATAAGAACACTATGATGTGGAAATCAGTAGACCATGTTATTTTTTTGAAAAAAAATCATAGATCATGAAAAATCTTAACAATTACAACTATGGTTTTAAAAAAACAGCCAAAAAATATTTTCAAATATGGACTTAATCTTGTAGATTGTTCATTGGTAATGGATCTGATACCACTGAGGGATTTCATTGGATATCACTACGACCTAGAGCATTGGAAGAAAACACACAACTCAGGAAAAGATCTACTAGGAATATAATCAAAAGAATAAATAAGTTAACCATAATATAATAGTATCTAATAGTTCTTTCTTTTGATCTTCATTGATAGTGAGTTTAATCAATCTCACTTAGTAGAAATCGATTTCTTCTTTCCTCTAATGGTATCCACTAGTATCTAGAACATTGAACTCTTCAGTGGGACCCATTATTGATAATAGTATACTATAAACACCTCCTCTAAATTAAATGTACATAATATAAATAGATATATTTTTTACCAATATACACTAATCTCTACTATTCCAAAAGAGACCCATAAATTTCCATTTTATAGGCATCCTTCATTGAATAAAGGATCTTCTTGAAGTTCAATTGTTCCAGACATTATGAAATAACCAAACCATTTTTGTTTCACCTCATTTATTAATTTTATTGTTCAAAATATTAAACAATTAATTTTAATATCCTAAGATTTTAAAATAACACTCTATTCAATGTCATATTCAATACCCAACACTAAACTCAAACGGACCATAAAATATTAATATTCAAATGTTATAGGTATAACCAATCCATTACATTGGTAGGTATGAATAGAATTAAAAAATTATAAAATATATATAAATTACAGACACAATATATATGTATTTATTAATTTTAAGTAAATAAGTACTCAATTTTTTAGTAATGATATTTTATGCGTCAAAAAATGTCTTCTTCAAAAAATTATTTTTATTTATTTTTGTGAGAAAATATTATAAGTATTTTTTTTGAAATATTATAAGTTTTCTTTGATAAAAAGTATATAATTTTTTAATTCATCATTTCAAAATAATATTAGAATTAATTTTTCATATTTTTATAAAAAGTTTTATTTTCAATGAATAGTGAAAAAATGTTGATCTTATTGAAAGATGTCATTTCTTTTCAAGTACTTAAAAACTAAAATTCTATTTTGAAGTAATTTCAAAATTTTATTTATTCATTTTTATTAAAAATAATCCAATAAATTTTATTGGAATCAATATTATTTTTTAATTTGGTATAAAACCATTTTTATAATTAAAAACTCATTTTTCTAGAAATTTAATTTTCATCATGTCTTGTGGGTTTAATTTTAAATTAAATTATACCAATTATGTGATTTGAATTCTATAATAATTATTCTATATTTTTAACTCTCGTAATTAATATTATTAATTAAGTTCAACTTAATTTTTGGTTAAAATTAATAGTAACCATAGTATATTTTTGTTACCACAATAAAGGTAAAATTAGTTAATTAGGGTTAAAAATAATGTTATAAGGCTTAAAATTCTTTGAAAAACATTCCTTAATTTATTTTTATGATTATATTTTGTGTATAATCATCCAAAATTTAAAAATATGACATTTTTTCTATTTATATTTTATTTTGACCTTTATAATATTTAGTAAAGAATAAAATCAAAATGTCACTCTCTTCTTTTTAATATTTTTTAAATTTTTTAAATTGGTCAAAACAAATTCTCTTAAATTATAAATGATTATTTAATATATAATTTATTATTCTTATCATGTTATTTTATTTTTATTTTTAGTGATTAAATAATTACCGTAAATTCGTACACAATGCAGATAAAATGCTTGTGTAAGTGGTAGAAAAATCTAGTAAATGATATTAAAAACTCTAAAATTAAAATTTTTTGGATGATTTATAGTGTACCATTAATTTTATAGATAAATATGACATATTAGTGTATTTTTTTAAAGATTTTTATTTGAAATATGCTTCAATATTATTCTTTATTAAGTCAAATTAAATGAATAGTGTCAAAATGACATTAATGGTATTTTATGTTAAATAATATTTTATTAAATTATTTAAAAATCAAAATGTCTTGAAATAGGAAACTTATTATGGTAAATAGTCTAAAATTACATTCATTTAAAATTTTTATTCCAATTGTATCCTTAAAACTAATATTATAACACTTTAATATTAACAATGTCATTACCAAGTTTAAGGTTAAAATTAGTTAACTAAGAGGTTAAACTAAAATATAACATTTAAAATAATATCAAAACTTGTATAATTTTTATTTTATGATTATATTAAGACACTATTCTCATTATCTTTTAATTAATATAATTTTTGAACCATTTTACATGAGTTAGACACATATTTATTTATAATATTTCATGAATTTCTAAAAATTTCTCTCCACTCCCATATAAAAGGACACCCCTCCTTTCTCTTCTTTACACCAATTTTATCCATATTACTAGAATAAATACTGACCATTTATATTTTAAACTTTCTTATATATTATTTATAGGTTATTTTCTTCTCAAAATACCATTCCATGGATCCTTAATAAGGGATCTAAAGGAGGTCTACCAAAGAAGAGGTAATCATCTAACCCGACCTCTTTTAAGTTATTTCTTTGTATACCTCCATAAAGACCTATTAACACATGAATATATAATAACATAAGTATCTATTATATAATTAATTGTTATTATTAATGTTTTAAAAACCTTTTTCAAAACATTTTTTATCTTATGTGGAATGAAAACATCATTCGTGCGTACATGTGGACTACAAACTCCACGGAGTGATGTGTTTCATTTTTCATCACCACCTCTCATGGTTTTTTATAATGACGGATTTAATGTGTATATATTATATTTATGAAATTATTTTCATTATTTAAATATAATATAATATATATTTTATTACCCTTCCATCCATTGAAAAATGATTACATCGTTTGTTTGTACATGTGGATTACCACCTCCATGAAGTTTAGTGATTCTTTTTTCATCACCACACCAAATGGATGGAATATATAAAGTATTTAAAGAGTTAATAATATATTTATGATATAATAATAATTATTTAAATTTAAAATAATACTTAACTTATTTCTATCATGTTCGTTGAAAAATAAAAATGATACTTCTGCATACTTACAGACTATTGTCTCTATGATTGTAACATAATTTATTTTTCATAGCCATCGTTCATAATTGGTTTTAAAAGTATAATTAATGCATGAAAATAGTTTTTTTATTTTTTTTTTATTTTTATTATGATTGAACAATTACCAATTTTACCACAATCAATATTCCGAAGTTTTTTTGCAATTATGAACCGAACATCCTCAAAACACATGATATAGACTTAACCGATTAAATAATTAAATATTTCACTAAGATAAATGAAAAAATGGTTTAATTATAATGTAATAAAATGATAAATGGGTATTAAATAATTACATTATTTATATAAGTTTATTATACAGTAGTTAAAGGACATACATGGAAAGTCTGGACTCAATAGTTATTGTTGTGTTGAAAAATTAAATCTTTAATGTGCTATGTTTATTTTATGGTTCTTGGAAATTGTTTATGATGACCGGTGGGACTCATATAGATAATGATAATGGATGATCGTGATATAGATCTCTAATGCATTGGGTAATGATAATGGAGTTAAATGAATATATGTAACTCATAAGTGAAGATGGAGTTGACCAGTAAACAAGTTACTCCTAAGAGATTATAGTTATTAACCATGTAAGGTTGTCCCATTTATAATTGTTCTTGTAAGGGTTCAATGAAAATAATGTTTCAAGATGCTAACATCTTTTCTACATCTTTTCTATGAGTATTTCATGTTCACTTTGATCAAAATTGATATCAAATGGCACATTACTGTCAATTCTCATGACTCTTACCTCTGATAATTCTTTATACCATGTCACATGTTTTATGATCTAGGTTTTGATGGGTATTAATTCATTTATTTTATGATCATGCGCCTTGATAATGTAATAATACTCTTATGTTCATATTATGCACCCTGATTAAATTCAATTATTAATGATTATGTTTAACCTTAATGATCATTTTAGCTCGCCCTTATTATATTTCCTTCTACCAAGGTTGTGAAAGTATTTTTTAAGAATGTTTTTCTTATTAAGGTTTCTATATGGGAAAACATATTTGATGATGATATAGATTTTTATGAACTAGTAGTTTATGTATCCAATTTTTTATATGATAATTTGTCCTAATTTTCAAATACACTAAACTTAAATGATCATTAGGTATATAGGTGAATGAATATTTCCTTTTGATTTTATATGTTTTTGGATGGTTGAATTGGATTTCATTTATCAGTATCAAATCCAAAAAAATTAAATATTATGTATTATCACTGTATTTAGGAGTATAGGTTTAAGGATTTTATATTAATTATATATATATATCATCATATGATGTGTCAATATATTAAATTATAATGATAATAAACTTAAGAGAGTTATTTTAATAATATTATACATGATTCTATAAGTGAAACATGATATTGTATACAAAACCATGAGAAGACACTAACCATAGCATGTTGAATTTCACCATATTGGTGTTTATACGTTAGTTCACAATATTAAACAACAAAATTATTATTTTCATCCCAACCATCTCACATAAAAATTCTCACATCAATCCTAAGGTGTCACCATGTCCAATCCATTGCCATTGGGTACTCCAACCTAATCATATCCTTGAATCTCTAGAAATACATCACATTAAAAAATATTATATAGTCATGAAAAATCTTATAACCAATCCATATCAATTGATAAACCATATTTCTAAAAAATAATCATAACATGTTTCCAATAATATTAACCAAGCAACAAATAAACAATTCAAAAAAAACTAATTTACTTGAATTGCACATTTTAAAGAAAATAATCACACACTTGGAAAATATGAATTTAACTTCATTAAAATTAATACACAACCAAATTTTGTGTCACCATTCCTCAAAAAACATTAATAAGTCATTATAAAGTTATTATAAAGTCATTAATAATCTTTATATGGAAAACCAACAAGCCATCAAACCTAATTTATTACATATATATAGAATGGTATCCACCTACCTAAATTAATTTAAAACATTTACTCTCAAGAATCCAAAGAATTATGAATCTCATGTGACAATAACCTAGGAAAAATAACCCTTTTAATCAATGGAATTTCAATAAAAACAAATTAATTAGACCAAAATGGAGAAACACTCAATAGATAGGGTAGAAACATCGATCAATGGAACACTCACACAAAAAAATTAATTTTAACCTCCTCTATAATTCCTAAGAGGAATACATAATTTAAAAAACCCCATTTAACTCCATTTTACCAAACCCCCTTGGTTAGGATTTCTAGAAGAGAGAAAATGATAAGGGAAGATGAACAAGAGTTGACATTACCTTAAATATGAGACTTCACTGATCAAAAACAAAATAAATCCACTTAGAGGAGAAATGATCCTAAATCATACTAAATTCAAAAAATAACTCTCTCTATCTATCTCCCTCTATCTCTCTCAATGTAGGGTTTAAATTATGTACTAAATAGGGATTTTTGAGTCGTAAAATTCATTTTTAAGACACTTAAAAAATGCACAATCACTATGTATGGTCTCCAAAACCATACAGTAGAGTGTACATTCTTTAATAACACTAAAATAAAAGTCATACACACCATGAATGATATCTATTACTGTACATGTAATGACCCATATCATTATGAGTTAATGATTTGGGGGAGATTTTAACTTTGAGCCTTAAAATAAGGATGATTTTACAATTTAGATTTGGATCATAATTCTGGTAGTTTTAAAATATTTTAGAGATTGTATTACATGTATTTTATTGTTTTGGTGGTCTCTAGGAGAATATAATGGAAGTTAGAGGAGTTAGCCTCAATTAAAATTTAAAATTCTAATATAGGTATAATATTACAGTGTAGAAAAAAGGAATTCTACCATGAGGGTTACTCAAGGATGAAGTGTCATGCCATAATATAAGGGTTTAACTATGAATGGTGGTCATGGGAAATTTTCACACTTTATTTTGGGTGGGTTCTCCATGAAGAAATCAATAAAGCTTCCTAGTTCTTCCTCTAAGAGAGGAATTTAACTATAAAGCCTTTTCTTATTCCATAAATGGGTATCTATGAATTTGGGGTGTTTCTCAAGGGATAGTTATTACACTATAACCCCTTGGGTTATTCTATAATGAAACATCAGAAGTGGGGTGTTGTACTATGACCCCATTGGGTTATGTTTCAATGGACAACTTGCCAAGTTTTTTTTAGAATGGGATGACCCATCATATCAAGGTTTCCCCTTACTTTATCATCCATTTCATCACTTGGTAGATTGAATTTAGTTTACCCTCTACCCCATTTTTTATCATTTTTCATCCACCTTGTTTCCCTTCTCATAGATATTTATCAGTTTTACCATGATGAAGCTTGGTAATCTCTTCATTCTATCTCTACTATTTATCTTATTTATTATTCCCTTAGTTTTATATGGTTTTATATTAGTATTTAAAGACAATTACACTAGATCATGATGGAGTCATCTCCAAATAATGAGGCTTCATTAGGTGGTGCCTAGAGGTATGTCATGTATTTCTCTCTTTTTTGAGAGATGTATGCTCCCTAATGAATTTTTATACAGATTTTTCCAAATTGATTATAATTTTGTGATTTTTGTTAGTTTTATTTAATGGGGATTTTTTCTATAGGAATTTCAGATGAATGGGGTAATCCTTCTGCATTTTTTATTCATGCTTTTGGTGTCACGGTAACTCTTAGTGATTTTTCAACGAATATACCTCATTGAAATAAATGAGATAATTAATTGTAATTATTTATAATTAATTTTAAGGGTTGTTTGGTATGATATAAAGACCTGGATCTTGCAATGGATCGATATGGAATTGTTTGATCTTATATTAAGGATAGTAACACCATTTTTAAGCTTGGTGGTCCCTATAATACTTAAGAATCTACATGTATATTCGCTCTTTTCATGTGTGTTCCTTGGGGGGCTCAAATTCAGTAATTTTAAGAAGGTTTTGGGTGAGTATTGAATTGTGTGTCTAGATTAGGTAAATCCACTAAGGATTGAATTGAGTATGTAGTTCATGGTTTTGAGATTTTAAAGGTTCTCATTGGGTATGCCGCCAAGGGTCACAGAGTCTTATGTCTCTTGATGGACCCTTAAGGTGGTCTCAATTCTGGGGTGATTTGTGGTTATAATTAAATGGTAATTAGTGAGTAGGGTGGTAATTCTAAGTATTTGGCCATTGATTGGATTCATCTATGTGATTTTGGCCATGTTATTCTTTCCTCTAATGTGTTCCCTATTTTATATAGTTATAACATATGTGATTTCCAACATTTTCTGAAGTTGGTGGGGTTAGGTATCTTGGTGTCCTAGTTATCATATGATGACCATATGTGATTACTTGTATATTTTTTCCTAGTTTATTTTCTTATACATTTATAAATTATATATGATAGCATATATAATGGTTGTTTTGGTGGTATACTACTGAATTATATACTCACACCCTACATAGGAAACTCCGTGCACATGTAGACCTTCATGTTTAGCTGTTACGATATTGGTTAACATGGAATCTTTTTAGACTTGTTATATAGAAATATAGATACTTGTCTAAGGAGGGACCCTGGTCTTCATATTTGATTCTTCCCTTTTATTTTTTCTTAATTTTATTTTCATATTGATTAGCTCAATGGGTATTCTCTCTGATGTATATATGTGTATTGATCTTGAGTACCATTTAGGTTATTGTATGTTGATGCTTATTGTTATTGATGGTTTTCTTTTAAATGTGATTTATCGTGTTTACTATGATATCTTATATGATGATTCTATTATTTACCTATAATTTTATATGATGATACCAAGAGTATAGTCTCCATACATTGGTCATCGGCTCTTACTACTAGTTGACAGGCTTTAACATACATGGAGATGTGCTTAAGGTCATGTGGTGCACCTGGCTGAGGCTAGTGAGTGGTTACCCAGCCCAGGGCATTACAAAATGGAATCATAACACTATCTTGGTTGTTTTATTATTTAGAACTCTATAAAATATAGTCATTAAAAGCTTTGTTTTATAGGAGGCTATGCATGATCCCCTCCAAATTTCTTTCTATAAATTTATCGGTGGTTAAACTAAAACCATCACTAAATATTAAAGATGAATTATTATTATTTTAAACATAGCGGGGGTTATAACCATTACTAATGAAATATTTTAATAATGGTTTAAAACCCCCTCTAAGATCTATATATGTATATACTATTAAAATTAAAAAATAGGTTTTATAATAATAATAAAACTAATAATGATAGTCAATTAACTAATTTCATATTAAGGTTAACAATTAATAATAATATATAATTATCACTTCATATATACTATAAATACAACATATAAATTTATTTATAAATTCATTATATAAATTTATATATAATTATATAAATTTATAACAATAATAATTAATTAATTAATTAAAATTAATAATTTGTAGTTAGTCATTACTCATTAATACAATATATCAACAAATATAATATAATCATTAGGTTTATATATACAAACTTATTTGTGATTTAGATATATATAAATAAATTTGTAAATATATGTAAAAATATGTAAAAATAAACATTATTTTAATATTTAAAAATAACTTATATAAGTATATAAGTACATTATATGAAAAAACCCCTCACACTTTTATAATTAAAAAATGATTTAATAATAATTAAATAATATGCATGTGTGTGTGTTTGATTATATATATATATATATACACAAATATATGAATTTATATGTAATTACTTGAGTGTGTGTGTGTAAAATAACCACTAATATTTATACTTGAAAAATATATTTAATAAATGTATTATATAACATATTTAAGTGTGTGTGTGTGTGTGTAAACTTAAATTTATGTACAAATATATTTAAAACCACTTAAATTATACATTTTTAATTATAAAATCCAGGTTTAGTAATTATAATAATACTAAAATACATAATAATAGTTATTTATAGATCATTTTTTATTTTTTATTAATTAAAATGTATAATAATAATAATAATAGGTATTTAGCGTACTATGTGTTATATAATTTTTATTACAATTTTTTTAACACATTATTTGTAACATTATTTTATTTTTATACATCATTTTTATTAAACATTATTTTTCATAGAATTGTATATTATTTTTATTATTATTTCAAATTTTTATTACTATTATACATTATTTTTATTGATATTATATAATTTTTGTTAGTATATATATTACAGATTGTATATAATATAATTTTATAAAATATATTATTTTTAAAAATTATTTAACGGATTATGTATCATGTAAATAAATTATATAAATATAATACATTTTTTAAATTTATTTATATAAAAATATCATTATACCTCTACTAATTTGTGTAATTAAAAAGTAAATGCAATGAATGTATAAATATACATTTTATATTACATATTTAAGTGTGTGTGATTATGTATTTGTATATATACATAGTATATGTGTATTTATATAAATATATTAATAAATAAATTTAAAATACCCTCTAATATATATATATTATTTAATTAAAAACTAGTCAAATAATTATAATAATGCTAATAAAATAATAATAATAATTAGTAATATTTCATTTTCTATTATTTATCAATTTAAATGTATAATAATAGTAGCAGTAATAAAATTTATTTAACAGATTATATATTATATAAATACATTATATAGATATAATACAATATATAAATGAATTTATATAAATATATCAATAAATTCATAATATAAATGTATTTAAATAAGTTATACAAATATATTATATAAATGTATTTACAATAAATACATTCATATATTATAAAATTTTATGATTTTTTTAATAGAATCCCAAGTCCCCCATGAAAATAATTCCCTTCACGACCTAACCCTCCCTCGTACAAAGTATGTGCTCATAATTAAATAAATAAAACAAGCTGATAGGTCTGGATCTAAATAGGTCGTGTAGCATATTCTATCCATCCAAACATAAGGATTTTTATTAAAAGATAAAGGACCTTGACGGATCAAGGAGGATTGAGGTAATACAAACTGAGAGAGTCACTCCTCACATGGTCAACACAACTAGATGGAATGGAATGCATTATATAATATGATATAAGAAAATTGTCCAAAGGATCCCTTGAAGCAAGAAAATCAGCATCTTTATTCCACTCACGCCTCATGTGAAGCAATTTCATTCTGTCAACATGTGATAGGAGTGTATGGTATGGATGAAATTTCAATCATAAGGGCATGGAAATATCACATTGGAGTGCATAGAGAAATATCAAGTGAGACAGTAGGGAAAAATGAGAGC
Organism: Viscum album; assembly: GCA_963277665.1. NCBI lineage: Eukaryota > Viridiplantae > Streptophyta > Magnoliopsida > Santalales > Viscaceae > Viscum > Viscum album. Next base: position 1,829,759,462 of record OY728147.1, read on the forward strand.
ATGGGCAAGGATCTAGGAAGGGCGCACAAAAAAATAAAAATTTATTTTCATGGATTAAGGTTAAGTTTTTTAATTAATCCATGTTTTAAAAAAAATTCTCAAAATAACGAAATGTGATAATTTTAATTATTATTTTTTTAATAAAAAATTTTAAAATTCGTTTTAAAAGTGTTCATTATAATTATCGTTAATTTTTTAAAATATATTAATGGTTACTGATAACCATCGATAATAAAATTATGTAGTCATATTACAAATGATTTTTCATAACAACCAATATTATATTTAATATGGATGAAAACCTTCACAAATTGATAAATTAACTCCCTCTAATGAATTTTTTCACTATTTTTTGTTGATGTGATATTGGAAAATATTGGGATGGACCATATGCTCTGGCATAACTAACCAATATATGGGGAAAGTATAAGTAGTAAGAGATAATATTTTTGTCAATTTTTTCACTATTATGATTCATATTTAATTTAAATCAGGATGTTATGGTGTGACTTGTTATTTATTGTTTCTCTCTTGAACCATCATGGAAATAGAGTATGATTTAATGCATCATAGTCAGTGCATAGGTATATCTATACAAGTGCATGACTGCTTATGGATACAAAATTGTCTTCAAAAGAAGAAAATGGTTTGGGAAAATTCTTAAAAAAAGAAAATTTTTAATAAATGGTTTAGGAAATATCCATTAATTAATGAAATGTCCAAAATAAGTTAACAAGTATTTTTTGGAATATCCTATTATTTGGTCATTAATTAGTTAAATGTAATATGGTGGGGGATTTTTTCATTGATGATTTTATAAATTTAGTTATGGTCATATTATAAAATACTCATTTAATAGGTATGATTGGGGTATGATATGTCTTTTTCTAGGATCAAGGAAGAGTGCTCAGGTATAGGTTATTAAAAGATATGATATTCCCTAAATAAAAAACTTTATAATATGTTTTCTTTAATGAATACTTAAGGAATGTCCAAAGATTATGGTTTCATCAACGCATAATAGGGATTTTAGTACACATGAGATGCTAGTTATTATGATCATTGATGACTTAATGATAAATAGTTACCATTCAAATGAATCCTTCACCTGAGTTATCATTTAATAAATTTTTTCATAAGATGAAACATAAGAGAGGAGATGCATTTATAGATGCAATTCCTAAACCGGTCATGGTGTTAACTTATAAATTAAAAAAAATATTAATACATATATTATCTAATGATAATCCTCATGGATATATTTAAAACACTATAATGGTATGTTAATGGTGTTGGATGTTTGGATGAAACTCCCATATCCTAAGCTCTCATATCTTCATTCATTGCATACAGGATGTTATCACACCATTATTGGAAGATAAGTCACACCCATATAATGAATGATTTATGAATAACTCGTGGATACCACTAGATTTGGGAGGTTTTGTTCTTCCATTTTAGGGATTTTTATCAAACTATTCAACAGAATGATGTTTTTTTCAGCACCTATTTGATTTATGGTGCACACATTTTACATTTGTTATTCATTTCAATCATTTCATGGTTTCATTATTCTAAAAATGTAGATCTTGGGAATTTTTTTTGATTATTTATACATGTATTAATAAGAGTTATTAGACCCCTATGAATCCCATTATTGGTATGAAATCAATGGTTAAATACCTGATTGATTCCTGTGAACTCTGACATGTGAATGGTGATAAAGTGTAGCTCACCATTTAAGAGTTTCACATTAGATACAAAGGGTTAGATAGCCCAAATAATTAGGTAAGTGGAGGTATTTTATAGGTTTCTATTGGTGTCACATTAGATGTGTTCATATGAGATATTTAATCTCACCCAAGAGTGGTATCAAATCAACCCATGTTTCTATATTTGTAAAATCATGTATGAAATGAAGAACTCTTAAAAAAATATATCATCATGTATCATGTGATACCACAATGAATCCAATATGTCACCACATCATGAAGGGTATATCATAAAGAAAAATATTATGTCCCAGACCTCCCCAATCCATTACTTTTTGAAAATCTGGTTTTTAAGGTGTTTTAGGAGGTAATGGGGACTCATTTCAATAGTTTTCAAAAAATTCAATTTTCCAACATTAGCTCATTTGATGGTGAGTCATTCATCAATAGCTCGCAATGGTGAGTCACATCTATGAATCACAATGGTGGTTCAGGACTAGTGAGTTTGGAATGGTAGGTTGCGATGATGAGTCACAATGGTGACTCACTCCGGTAGGTCTCCAGAAGTGACTTGTGATGGTGAATCATCCAACGGTGACCTGCAACGGTGGGTCAGGACCGGTGACTCAGGAATGGTAGGTCACGATGGTGAGTCGCAATGATGACTCACACTGGTTGGTCTCCAGTGGTGACTCTTGATGGTGATTTATCCAATGGTGAGTCTTTAAATGTTAGTTCACCTAATAATGAGTAGTCCAATGGTTTTTCATCCACTGGTGAGTCATTTCCAGCAGTTTATCAAATTTCTATTTTTTCCCATTCTCTCTAGTTTCACCCCTTTAAGGTCTTAATTGATGTAAAATGAGTTTAAAACCATATTTAAGTTATTTTGAATCCATTTCAAATGATATAAAATATATCTTTCAATTTCTAATGCTCGAGAGGCTTTTAGATAGTCAAAACATGTGGTCTTGATCATGATATGACTTTAATGGATTTTGAAATTGTTTCTTCCAATGATATAGAATCTAAAATTTCTAAAGATGAGATTCTCTCTTATCTATGTGTTTTCCTTTACTATTGATATGGGACTTTCCCTAGAACCTTTCTTCTCTAGTATTTATGTGTTTTTACTATGGGATTAAATCGCATTTTCCCAAGAGTTTTTCCTATTACATGCGCACTTTTTGACATATTGAGGAGTTTTTGATCGTTTGTTCTTTTAGCTAGGGATCCCTTTAACACTCTTTTTTGTGTATCATATGGGGTGGGGGTATGAATGTTTCCCATGTGAAGGAAGTTTAATCAAAATTTAATAATGATAATTGAATCACCTTTAAACCAAAAAAATAGGGGCTCGGGAAAAGTTATACATGCTTATATTTTGTTGTTTATTGATATTGTGAGTTGTATGGGTTGTATGCCTACTAAAAATCATGGTTGTTGGTGGTATTTTTTTGTGCACTTGGGATGACTTGTGATGTATTTTTGTTGATCATCTATTGAATGGATGTATATATTCAATTGATTAACCATGCATACCCAATTAAATAAATGGATGCCTGGGGATCAAACTTTCTCTATGATAATCCTTGAATTATTAAAGTGTAATTAAAGAACGGGTGTTTGGAAAATCTGAATACACCCAGCCTTGTATGGTGTAATTGTGTGGTGTGTGTGGTTTTGTTCTGTCTTGTACCTTGTGTGGTTGTGTGGTGCTGAGGTTGAGATCACGATTGTGTGTATCGGGTGGTTGGGTGGTGTGATGGAATCTCATGTTGAGAGATTGATTGATTTTGGAATGGATGGGTATGGTGTGGTTATAATATTGGTTTTTTTGGGTTTGGTTTTGATAATATGTGTTGCGGGGTTTGGATGTGTGTTGGGGTCTCTTTTTTGAGAGCATAGATTGGGAAAAATTACTTTGATGAAAGATTATAGTAGTGGTTGGTATGGGTGTTGAACGGAGTGTAAATATGAATTGAGTTTCCTTATTGTGGATCATTTTCCTCTATTTGGTTTATGTTGTGTGGCTTGTTGTGTGCTATGATTATAAATTTCCTAAGTAGGGATGGAATGAACTAATGGATTTCCAAATAAAGAATGACAATTGGTTAAATAAGTTTTTTGGGGGTATGTCTGAGTTGTCGCATGTTGTGAAGTGACTTTAATTTATTAAATTTTTAAGTGGTTGTTGCTAGTGTTGATAAATACATTTAGAGGTAGCAGCAAAGGCGGAATTAGGGGATAGTAGTGTTTTTGGTAAGAACCCATAAGTTGGGATTTAGTGTTTGATACTAAATATATATACTTATACTTTCCTGGTGTTTTCTATACAAACCATGCCCTAGTTGAGAACTATGTGTCGAACACCCCCATTGTCACAAGGGAGGATGAATTTTCCCAACATCCCAGTGGGAGGATGGATGGTTGGTTGTTGGCTCTTTCCTACTCCCTCTTCTAGGCATTCGTAGACCAAGATTCTTTGGGTAGGTTATGGTGCGGTTGTGAGACCCAGGTGTCTGTGGGTGAGTTATGCTTTCCCAGGTGTCTACGAGATGAGATGTGGTATGGTTATGGACCAGGTGTGTGTGGGCGGGATGTGGTGAGCTTCATATTCCCAGGTTGAGGGACTAGATCTGAGTCCTAGGTGTGTACGAGCAGGTTGTGATATGTGTCTTGTGGTAGAGTGTGGAAGTGCCATGACATTTTCTGTTAGGATATGAGGAGATAACTAGTGGGAAGTGGTGTGGGGTACCAAAACATCGATGTGGTTATTATATTACATTACTTAACTTGAAATATTTGGAGAACATTCCTTGGTGAGGTTGGTATGGATAGTATTCCTTGTTATGTGTTGTTGGTTTTTACTATTTTCTCACATGGGCATTAGTATGCATCTCCAAATTGTGCATAAGAGACCTTAGTTTTTTTCTATTGAGTATACTTGTACGCACACCCTACGTATAAAATTGATTTTAGGTTTCAAAGAGGACTACGTGGACCCTGATGGGCATCACTAGCTCGGATGTGGGGAGAGTTGTTGTGTCGATGCTTACACTTGTTCTTTTGATAATTAATTTTCAGTTATTTTATTTGTAGTAGTTGTCTTGTTTTTTTAAACATACAAGCGGGGTGGATTTTGGATTTCATTTATATATTTATTGGGGTTTTTTTGTGGTTGATACATATTATCTTCTGATCTGGTTACTATAAAAAGGGTAATACCTACCATTATTTAGATTTGTATACCCTTGGTGTCGGTCGCAACCCCAGGTCCTACTGGAGGCTGGACTTAGGGGTTCATTATATCTTTTCATTCATTTCTAGCTCATGAGGGGCATCTTTGGGGGAGTGGGTCATTATAGAATGGTATCAAAGGTGATGGTTGATATATATGATGGATTTTGGAGTTTGGCATAGTGAGGATTGCATGGGTTGGTTGTAAAATAGTGATAGGTCACCTTGGTACGTGACATAGGAAAGGGAATACTTGCCTAGACTTGGGATTTTAGGGCCCCTGTGATCTGATTTAAGGACCCTGAGCCTACCGAACAACTAAGTGAGGCTACACCGTTTGCAGGGTAGAGACCCTAGGAAAGGTACATGCATCATAATGAATTGTGATCCTATTTAAATTTGTATGTTTTGGAAAATTTTAAATGGATAACAAAATGAGTTAAATAAATTGAAATGAATCTTAAATAAAAATTCCATACTACTTAGGATTAATAGTTCCTTGTCTACATTTTTTCAATTATGGCATATGGTTTTCATTCACGTATAGTGAAAGTAATAGAGGATAACCTCAAGGTGTTTCTTATAGACCTCAACCTGAGTGTGGTTGGAAAGTTAGTCGTTAGCAGAGGGGTAGAGGAGCTAGGTGTGGTTAGTTGCATGCTATTGAGGCAGCAGTCCCAACAGGGTCAGAGATCATTTAGGGTATGATCAGTTTGTTTATTACTCTTGTTTATGCTTTTTTTTATTCAATATATTCAAACTCCTTTGTTGCATTTGTACTAGCCCATGTTTTGGGACTAGGTCTAGAGAAACTTCCCATGACCCTGGTATTAAGTACCGCTATTGGAGGTTAGACCAGTTTTTTTGATGTGTGTTGGGATGTCGACTGATGATTGGGCCACATCAGTCCCATAGGGATCTATTATTTCTATAGATGTAACAATATGATATCATCCTTGGCATTGAATGGTTGTATTTTGTACATGTTCGTATAGATTTCTTCTATAGGAGAGTCGCTTTTTCATATGTAGATGGATATTGTGTGGTTTTTATTGGTGAGCGGAGCTGTCAGGTGGGTAGTCAGCATGTGGAGACTCTCCTTTCATTATTATCCGAGATATTAGTGTAATTGGTATATTCTAAGATGGTGGAGGCTCCTAGAGTTGTTGAGGAGTTCTTGAATGTCATTCCAAAGGCATTTGTAACTGTATCCCCTTAATGTGAGGTTGAGTTCAGGATAAACTTATAGCCTGGTGCTTGTCTGATCTTGATGGATCCGTACCAGATGGCACCTTCTGAGTTAGAGTAACTTAGTATTATGTTTGATGACCTAATGAAGAATGGATATATCAAGACCCATTATATCATCATGGGGTGATCTTGTCTTGTTTTTGAAGAAGGAAGATGGTAGTCTGAGGTTGTACTTAGACTACCATAGGATGAATAAGGTAACGATCAAGTATTGTTACCCTCTCCCAAGGATATACGATCTTTTCGATTAGATGAGGGGATAAATTTGGTTCTCTAAGATCGATCGGTAGCCTGGATATCACCAGTTGAGGTTGAAGGAGGTCTATATCCTGAATACTGCTTTTAGGAGTATGTATTGTCCCTTCAAGTTCATAGTCATGATGTTCAGTGTTGCAAATTCATCATTCATGTTCATGGGACTTATGAACTCTGTATTTCATGAGATACTGAACCGGTTCATCATCCTATTAATCAATGACATCCTGATCTACTCAAGGTCATAGGAGTATAATGCCAAGCATCTCAAAACTATCTTGCAGGTTCTTTGATGCCACTAAATCTATGGTATGTTTTTCTACAACAAGTTGTGGACATGAGAGGTGCACTTCCTTGGACATGTGGTGTAGAGACCCGAAGCCTGACGTACATGGACATTACTTTAATTTTGCGGAATACTTTGTACATTACAAAAAACACACACACAATGACCGTAATAGTTTAGTGTCTTTGGAAACTCGGAATATAATCTTCTAATCCTGGTGAAAGATCTTCAACATCTCCCATAAAGATCTTCTTTTTTTATACCTAAACCTTTCTTTATATCCTGGGGAAAAATAAACATAAAAGGGTGAGCTCAAATGCTCAGTAAGGGTAAACAAAAGAAATATCAATAACATCATATACATAAGCACATAACTTTTGGAAATCTTAACCTGTAAAAGAGATAATAATTTCATAACCTGGGATAACTCATGGTAGTGAAATGTAATCACAATAATCATAACTTAAAACATTAAACTTTGTGGCATACACACATAATCATAGAGAATCATTTCTTGTTAGTCAAGACTCATTGCCAAGACTATCTTAGTGTACAAAGTCCCTTTCTGAACTGAGTCACCCTCGTTTCAGTCCTGTTTCACTGAACCGGTATAACCTACCATTCCATCCATGTCTATCTCATGAGATATAAAATCTTTACCCAATTCATTGGAGGGAGATATAGGTCCCACCTATCTCATAATGATACCATTCTTATGTGTGCCACAAAATCATAAACCATACATCATTGAATAACCCACGTAATAAAAATGGGAATCTTAAACATCATGACATCATAAAAAAATTCATATAAGATAAAGGAATTCATAAAAATAATTCCATCACAACATAGTCAAATCAATGTAATAATAGGGATAGAAACAGAACCCTTTATTATCTTAGATGGAAAATAATTTTGATAAAACACTTGAACTCCATTCATGAGGAAAATATCCTTTCTTCTTCAAAAACACTTTTCCTTTCATAACATGTCATACAATTCTAAACTAAAAGAAGTTGATTAAAAATAAACTTGAAAACTTGTAAAGGAAGATTCTTGGAAATAATGTTTTAAAAATCCATTCAGTTTGTATAAGTTAAAAAAACATTATTCTCGTACTTTTGTCGGAAAAGTCAAAAAAATACCTTGTACGAAAAACGAAAAAAGATTCCTTTTATATCTTTTACTAAAAACTCACCGAAGGGTAAAATTGGATTTAAAAAATTTTAGGTGAATGTAAATAATATTACATATTGAAGAAACATGGATGTGGATGATAAAATACACCCTAGTAAATACCAAAGTATAAACAATCTCGGATAAAAATGAGATTGTGATATTTCCCTTACCTTAGGTCTGATATACTTTGTACGTGTCCGAACCTCCTGTATAATGATTTAAATAATGTCATTAACTTATTACAGAATCATATTCATTGTTATGATATCATATATGGTTCACTTATGACTTTATATTACCCGTTCTTTTGTAAATTCCATGTTAAAGAAGCGTTTTGGGTAAAATCGTTTCATTTATCGTAGGTGTTTGGACTTGTTGTTCTTGACATTATTATTACTTATATCATGATTTACTTACTTCTAGAATATAAAACATGATTTATATATCATATATATTCAGTATATATATATATAATAGATAGATAAATGAAATGAAACACACTGTTCATGGAGACGGTAGTCCGTACGTACGCATGAACGCTGTTTTCCTTTCCTTATTATATTGAATGGAAATAAGTATATGACATACATATATACATAAATACAGTAGCTTTATAATGTCATATATTTCATTATTATTTCTTATATATACTTTATAATCATTCTTAAATGGTTAACATGGAGAATGAATCTCATCGCGTCGTGGAGACGGTAGTCCGTACGTACGCACGAGCGATGATATCGTTCTCATGTTCGTGAACTTGTGTTGAAGTGTATGTATACTATTTCAGTATCAATATCACTTTATAATAATCATATATAGTTATTATTTACACCATTGTACCCATCCAATTAAGGTGGTGGTGGAAAATAGATTTCACCACGGCGTGGAGACGGTATTCTGTACGTACGCACGCACGGTGATTTCGTTTCCGTGGGATGGATAGATGGTGAAATAGTATTGTTTCATACTTATAATAACATATCAGTATATGAGTGATACTGATGTTATTACTTCATAATTAAACAACCTAAGAAGAAGAAGTGGAAGAATAAATAAAGGTGAAAGAATCGGTAACGGAAATTACCTCTTCTTTGAAGCGCCTCTTTGAGACCTCCTATTAGGGCACTAAAATTGGTCTTTGAGGAAGACCAGAACCTCTAGGATGTTTCTAGGGAAGTGGAGAAGAGAATTTGGCAGGGGTTTTCCGAGATTTAAGGCTCAATGTTGTGTGAGTAAGAGAGGGAGGAGGTGCCCTTTTATAAGGGAGGAGAGGGGCATCTTTGGAATAACTAAAAATATTATTTTATTATAAAGTCAATTTCGGTTTTAAATAGCTCCAAATTGATTTATTTCGAGGCTAAAGTGGGGATGGGTCGAAATCCTCTCATCCAATAGAATTTAGACAAGTTTAGGTTTCTATTTTAACCTTATCATTTAGATTTAACATTAAGTTAAATAATTTTACTTTTACCGTGTCTTCTTGTGTTCTTACACTATAAGGTTAATAAACTCACTATAAGAAGTCAAACGAACCCCAAATTGTTTATTATTAATATATATAACCTTATCTAAGTCATTTGGCCGAACCTTAGATTTTTAATAAAAAAATAACAATTAATAATATAATATTTGTTTTAAAAACTATTTTATGTCAATTTTGACACTATTTAGTAATTGATTTTTGTGAAAATCATAACAGAATGATAAGTTCTAAAAAAGTTAATTAAATCAATACTAACATGTCATATTAACCTAGAAAATTAGTGTAATTCATAAAAAGTCTCAAATTATATTTATTTGGGTATTTATAACATCAATTATTTCAATATTTCATTAGTAAGATAATTACTGCATCATCGTTGTGTCATAACTAAATTAAATTATTTATTGTCTAAAAATTACAAATAAAACACCATTATGTAGGAAATCTTTTTAGATTTCTAATGAATATTTATAGTAGAATTTAGCTTATGTATAACCCCATATTAAAAATGTTTTAGTAAATAAACTTTGATTTTAACTCTTTTAACCCTTCTTTAAATAAATTAATAATAAATGTTCGAATCTAATCCAAGTGGGCCTAAATGGTCATATTGTATTCCTAAGTTTGTTTTTGGTCGAATTACACTTGTCCAATAGAATTAGGACATGTGTTAGGGTAATAATAATATCATTTCTACCCTTAATTACCCTATTTACTTTTAACCGTGGTAAAAAAAAGTAAAAAGTTACTATTCGCCAAAAAATTATTTTCATCTCATTGAACCACATTTTACTTACTAACATCAACCGTGTCTCTCGGATTTTTGAAATTCCACTCGCAGAAGCGGTAAAATTAAGTTTTATGAACAATTCAGTTTTTTTAACTACCACTTAGTGGTTTCACTATTCATCAAAAATTGAAAGTTTTCAGAAAAATACCAAAAATTAGGCCTAAGCTATATTTGATATTAGGAACTCAAAAATGATGTCTATTTTACCAAATTCAAAACATATCAGTTTCATTAACTAATTTAAAAATTAATTCCCGTCGTCAAAACAAATAGTGTGTTTTTAAGAGATAATAACTATCAAAAGATTGAAACTTGTTTATAAGTGGTTTAAATGTGAAATTACATCCAATGACCATCATTGTATTAAATTGTAAAAATATATTCTAAATATACTTTAAAACCACTAAAATTAATAATTTATCACTATTAATTATTTCGATTGAAAAAGTTGTTTTTAATTAAAATTTAGTAATTTCCAATATTCATCATAATATGAAAGTTATCCGAAAATTACCAAAATTTCACCCTAAGCTAATTTCGATATTCTGAATCCAAAAATGAACTCCATTTTGAAAAATAAAATTTACAAAATTTCAAAAAGTGGTTATTACTATTCATAACGGCTAGTTTTAATAATATTTTAATAGCATATCGTTGTTTAGTAAAACTCGGTATTGCATACTACACACGCTATCAAGGAAGGTCGTGATTGCGTGTAATGAAAGGCAAGTCAAGGATGCGTGTTGTGAAAGATCCTTTTGGTGTAGCTTACAACACAAGACATTAATGAAATTAAAAAGAATATTTTTCATAAAATCTCGGGGTGTTACATGTGGTGTCACAACAGGGTGTGGTAGTTTTACCGTCAAAGGTTGAAGTGGTTGTTTCTTGGCCAGCATCCAAGAACATGACAGAGGTTCACAGGTTTCTTGGTCTTGCTGGATTCTATCAAAGGTTCATACCAAATTTCTCTTGAGTTTCATCCATTTTGATGACCATGACTAGGAAAGACCAGGACTTTGTGTGGGGTGACCAGTTTCAGTCAGCATTTAACTACCTGAAGGAGAAGTTTATCAATGCTCTGGTGCTTCAATTTCGATAGGAAGGGGTAATTTTTTATGTTTTTTTTAATGCTTCAAATATGGGATTGGTATTTGTATTGATAAAATGGTGGGGAGTAATCTCTTATGGGTATATGAAGTTACGTCCCCACAAACGTAACTATGATGCCTATGATCTATAGATAAGGGCGGTCATGTTCGCATTGATGTTATGGTGAAATTACTTCATTAGGGAGTGCTTTTTGTTCTTAATGGATCACAATAGATTTAGATATATATTTTCCCAGTGAGATCTAATATTGTGACAGAAGAGGTGGGTATAATTTATCTTGGATCATGACTTCAATATATCTTAGACCTCAGGAAGGGGGAATTTCATTGTTGATGCTTTGAGTAGGAATTCATAGAAGGAGGTTATTTGGGAATCTTCATATTCTTAGAAGGTGATGGAGGAGTTGGTCACCTTTCACTTAGATGTAGTAATGGATGGTGGGAGGGACTATCTATTTTAGATGAAAGTGTATTCATCTCTGATGCAGTGGGTGGAGGAATCTCAGTGGGGAGACTCAAAGGTAGAAGTGACATGCGATGGCGTTGACCACGGTGATGCTTCGAAGGGGTGGTTGTAGGATGGTCAGAATCAGATTTTGTTCTATGGGAGGCTATTTTTTCCAATGGAAATTCAAGAGGAAGACCTCTACGAGTTTCATATTATGCCTTTTTCGGTTCACCAAGGAGTTTCTAAGATGTACCATGTCTAGAGGATGTAGTTTAGGTGGCCCTAAATGAAGATGATGTTGGAAGAGTTTGTGGTGAAGTTCTTAGTGATCCAGTAGGTGAAGGATGAGCACCATGTTCCCAGACATTTGTTGTATCCCCTATATGTCCCTGAGTGGAAGGGGGGTGACATCATAATGGATTTATTAATATGGTTACCTAGGGGTTAGGGATGATGCGATTTAATCTGGGTATTGGTGGATCGGCTGTTGCAATCGGGTCACTTCTTACTAATTAAGGATCCTAACATAGTGGATGCCTTGGACAAGAGGTATGTGGATGTAGTGGTGAGGCTGTATAGAGTTCCGAGATCCATTATATTAGATCAAGACACGATGTTTACCTTACAATTCTGGAGGGTTTTTTATCATGATTTTGGCACTTGGTTACGCCTCAACACTACTTTCTACCCTCAGACAGATGGACAGAAAGAGCGCATCATTCAAACATTGGAGGATATGTTGCAATCATGCATCCTAAACTTTGGTGGATCTTGAGTGTGAAAATTCACCTTGGTAGAGTTTTCCTATAATAATGTCTATCAATATTCCATTTTGATGGCTCTGTTTGAATATGTTTATGGAAGATTGTTTCATTCACACTTGTGCTGGATAGAAGTTTAGGAGGCAGCTGTTCTTGGTCTAAAAGTGCTGCAGAGTATGAAAGAGAAGGTGCGGCTTGTTCGTGAGAGGATAAAGGTCGTGTAGGGCCATTATAAGTCATACTCTGATCATAGGAGGAGGAACTTGGATTTAGAGGTTGGGGAACATCTGTTCTAAAAGGTTTCCCCTTAACATGGACAGTGGAGGTTTGGTAGAGAGAGCAAGTTTTCTCTAAAGTTCGTCATACCTTTCGAGGTGTTGGGGTGAGTTTGCGACACTGAATACCAATTCGTGTTACCACCACAGTTGTATAAGGTCTACAATGTCTTTCAAGTCTCTTATCTTCAACATAATCTTCACGATTACTCTTGTGTCATTTATTGGGGAGATTTGTTTGTCAAAGATGGTGTGGAATTCGTGGAATGAACAATAATGATTCAGGATCATTGGCAGAATGTGATGCGTAGACGGATCATCCCCTTGGTTTGTGTGTTGTGGAGGCATAGTGGCATAGAGGAGAGTACTTGGGATTGAGAAACATAGATGCGTTCCTAGTACCCATAGTTGTTCTAAGTTTTGTCTTGTTCTTTTTTTCCTTGTGATGTAATGTTTGAACCTTGTTTGTTATGAGATGATTTGTTTCTTTGTTATGTGATGTGTGATAAAGTAATTATTCGTGAAGAGGTGAGGACCACATTTCTAATTGATATGTACTAATTGTGATGTGATTAAACCTGTGTGGGAGAGTTATTGCCTCCCATAGTAGATAGTATCTTGACATGGAGGATGGAATCCCTGATGCATAAGTTCATACATTGTGGTTGTTGTGATTGTGTGTTGTGTCTTCTGGTATATTGGGTTAGTAGATGTCGGAGGAGGTCTTCTTCGATGATGTGGTTTTCCATTCTATATTTCAAATAGAACATGGTGGTCATTTTTTAATTTGGATGAGTTTTTTTGGTAGATGTGATTCAAGTGTGGCGATATCCCTTAGAGGTATATCACAGGGTAGTTTTTTGGACCCCTCTTTCTTCTAGACTATTTTTGGATTCCTGAGGATGATAATAGTTTGAGAGGTATCAGATGTAATGGAATATACATCCCCAGTCCATTAATTTGTGAAAATATGGTCTTTACTATGTTTTAAGAGGTAACGGTCACTCAGTTTTGGATTTTTCCAAAAATCCATTTTTCCAATGGTAACTCGTCTAATGGTGATTCATTCACCAGTAGCTCACAATGGTGAGTCACATCAGTGACTCTCAATGGTGGGTTGGGACTGGTGAGTTAGGAAAGGCTGATCGTGATGTAGAGTTTCAATGGTGAATCAAACTAGTATGTCTCCAGTGGTAACTCACAATGGTGACTTGTCCCATGGTGACTCGCAATGGTGGGTCAGGACTGGTGAGGTAGGAATAGTAGGTTGAGATGGTGATTCTTAATGGTGACTCACATAAGTAGGTCTCCAATTGTGACTTGCGATATTTATTCTTCCAATGGTAAGTTATCCAATGGTAGTTCACCTAATAGTGAGTCATCCAATGGTAGGTCATCCACCGGTGAGTCATTTCCAACAGTTTTTCAAAAAATTTAGTTTTTCCCAGTTTTTCCAGTTTCACCCCATTAACATTTTATTTGAAATAAAATGAGTTTAAAACCATATTAAAGTGATTTTGAATCCACTTAAAAAAATATATGATATATATTTAAATCCCTAATGCTTGATAGGATTTTAGTTATTCAAAACATGTGGTCTTGATCATAATCCAGTTTTAATGGCTTTTGAAATAAATTCTTTCATTAATATAGGATATCACCTTTCTAAATATGATATCCTCTCTTCTCTGTGTGTTTTCATTTTCTCTTGAAATGTGTCTTTCCTTGGAACCTTTCTTCCCAAGGAGTCGTGTGTTTTTTATGGGATTGGATCTTGTTTACCAAAGAGTTTTTCCTATTGCATGCACACTTTTTTGACACATTGAAGAGTTTCTGATTGTCTGTTCATTAAGGTAGGTATCCCTTCATCCCTATTAATTATTTATCATACAGGGTGGGTGTACAAATGTTTACCATGTGGAGGCAGTTGAATACAAATTTAATAAAGATAATTGAATCAACTTTAAACAAATAAACATAGGCTGGGGAAAAGTGGTGCATGCTTACTTTTAGTTGTTTCTTGATATTGTGAGTTTTATGGGTTGTATTCTTACTAAAAACCATAATCGATAGTGGTCTTTTTTTGTGCACTTGGGGTGACTTGTGATATATTGTTGTTTATCATGTGTTGAAAGGCTATATATATTCAATTGATTAACCGCGTGTACCCAATTAAATAAATGGATGCCTCATGATCAAACTTGCTCTGTGGTAACCCTTGAATTATCAAAGTGGAATTAAAGAATGATTGTTTGCCAAATTTGAATACACCCTACCATGTTTGGTGTCATTATATGTTGTGTGTGGTTTTGCTCAGTCCTGTTCCTTGTGTGTTTGTTTTGTGTTGGGGTTGAGAGAATGGTTGTGTGTAAGGGTGGTTTGGTTGGTGTGATGGAATCTCATGTTGAGATATTGACTGATTGTGGAATGGATGGGTATAGTGTGATTAAAACAGGGGGATATCGGGTTTGGTTATGATGAGATGTGTTGTGGGGTTTGGTTGTGTGGGAGGGGGGTTGTTTATTGAGAGGATGGATTGGGTGGAATTACTTTGGAGAATTATGATAGTAGTGGTTGGTATAGGTGTTAAACGAAGTATAAATATGAAGTGAGTTTCCATACATTGGTTCTTTTTCCTCTACATGGTTTATGTTGTGTGGCTTTTTTCATGTGGGGATTAGTATTTTCACGGGTAGGGATGGAATGAACAAATTGATTTCTTAATAAATAATGATAATTTGTTAAATGAGTTGGTTGGGGGTTTGTTTTAGTTTTGGATTTTTTGTGAAGTAGGTTTCATTTATCAACTTCTGAAGTGACGGTTGGTAGTGTTGATAAATTCATATATATGTAGTAGCAAAGGCGGTTTTGTGGGCTGGTCCTCTATTTGGGAATACCCCATAGGTTGGGCTTGAGTGTTTGATACTAAATATATATACATGTACTTTCCTTGTGTTTACTATATGCACTACACCCTTGTTCAGCAATATGTTTCAAACACCTCCATATTCATAGGGTAGGGTGAATTTTTCCAACATCCCTGTGGGAGGATGGATGGGTAGTTATTGTATCTTCCCTACTCCCTCTTCTATGCATTGGTATCCTAAGATTCTTCAGGAAATTTGTGGGGTGGTTGTGAGGCCCAAATGTTTACAGGTGAGGTATTCTTTCACAGGTTTCTATAGAATGAGATGTGGTATTTTTGTGGCCCAAATGTGTGCAGGTGGCATGTGGTGAGCTTCGTATTCCTAGGTTGCAAGAATATCTCTAAGGCCCAGGTGTGTATGGGTGGGTTATGACCTGGGCATTGTGGAAGATTTCTGAAGTTCCATAATTTTTATTATTAGGGTATGAGAAATTAACCAGCATGAAGTGGTGCGGGGTACCAAAATATCAATGTGATTTTTATATTAATTTACTTAACTTGTGATATTTGGTGAGTGTGCCTTGTTGAGGTTGGGATGGCTAGCATTCCTTATTAGGTGATGTTGGTTTCTACTATTTTCACATAGGGGAATTAGTATGCTTCTTATGCTTGCACATTAGATACCTTGGTTTTTCCTACTAAGTATACTTGTATGCTCACCCTACGTATAAAAATGGATTTTAGGTTTCTAGGAGGAGTATGTGGACCGTGTTGGGCATTACTAGCTCAGGCATGGGGGTAGTTGTTGTGTCGCTGCTTAGCTTTGTTCTTTTGGTACTTTCTTTTGAGTTATTGCATTAGTAGTAGTTATATTTTTTTTAAACATCCATGTGAGATGGATTTGGGATTTCTTTTTTATATGTATTGGAGTTGTTTTGTGGTTGATACATCTTATATCCTAATTTGGTTACTATAAAAAGGGAAATGCCTCCCATTTTGTGATATTTGTATACCCTTGGTGTTGGTCACCACCCTGGGGCCTAATGGAGGTGGGACTCGGGGGGTCATTATCTCTCTTCCTTCATTTCCAGCTCACGAGGGGAATCTTTGGAGGGAGGGGTCATGACAGAAACACAACCACCATATTTAGAACAAGTCATGGAACCAACTTATTTAGAACCACCATGATGTTAAGCGTTGCTGCATGTAAAATGAGTAAGGAAACTCCCCCATGTTATAGTGGGTGTTTCCTTTTCAAGGCTTCTGTCATGGTGGGGTACCACTTTGATAGTACTATGGAAATTTTCACACTGTGGATCAAGCCTTGGGGCATGAAAAAACCAAGAAAATGAGATTTTCAATATCATCAATTTTGAATTAAACTTTTTTATTTAAAAATTCTTTATAAATAAGAATAAAATGTTTTTTTGGATTTTTATTAATTATAAAATGTCAATAAATTAACTAATTATAAATTTTTTATAATTAATTAATTAAATGAATTGAAATTTTTATTAATAAATATTCTCTAATATTAAGTGTTAGTATTAAATACCTTTTAGATATTATATGGCATGAATTATGACATAGGAATAAAATTTTTATTTATAAATCTTAAAGGGGTGATTTATAAATAGTTTATTAATTACAAAATATGGCCAAAAAATGTTTATTTTCAAAACTATTAATTGTTCATAATTATTTTTTGATGTGTTAAAATTAACAAGTCTTATTTGGATATTATTTAGACCACATAAAAAATGTTTTGATGATTGATATGAACAAGTTTAAATAAGTTAAATTTTATGATATTATATTATATAAAATTATTATATAATATAAATTGGATTATAAAGTGATTAGAATATATAATATATAAAAAATTTAAAGAAAAATGTAATATAATGAAAAATATGAATATTGATATTATGGAATGAATCTAAAGTGTTTATATTCAAGATTATGGAATGTACATAATTTTTAGCTAATTTATAAAGTGTTTATAATTGGATTTTATTGATGAATTACTCATAATAATTTATCTCATATTTAAATACTTTAATTTTTCATTTATTTAAAGGTCATTCACTTCTTTATTCATAGTTATAAATTGTTTTTATCATTAATAGTTCATGCTTTAATTTAATTGTTAAACTACTACTAATAGATTATCCCACATGCATCAAATTAGTTACATGCTTGGTCAGTTAAAAGGATTCAATTTCAATATCCCTGGAATTTTGTTCATAATTGATGTTATTAGCTTGAATATAGTCATTGAATTTAGTTTATACATATTTGGGGTTAAAATCATGATGAATTCGATTATATCTTAATAAAGGTATCCCTGGGTAGAGGGAATTTAGGTTAAAATGTAAAACCTTTTATTTTAAAAATAATATTTTGTTTGATAGCATATTTTCCACGCAACATCGAGCTTAAATGAGCCATTAAGATATTATTATTTAAATGTGACCATTATAACTTAGCCATTGAATCGGTTGGTATGAATATAATTAAAAAAAATTATAATATATATATATATAGTTCATACTCAATAAATATTTATGGATTAATTATTAGTAAATAACCACTCAATTTTTACTAATATCATTTTATTCTTAAAAAATAATTTTTTGAGAAATCATTTTTATTAATTTTTGTGACTGAATATTAGAATTAATTTCTAGAACTTTTAGAAATTTTATTTGATAAAAATTATATAATTTTTAAATTTATAATTTCAAAATTAACTTAGATTTAAATTTTGGTATTTTTTGGAAGGATTAATTTTTTAGTGAATTGTGAAAATACCAATTTTTGTAAAACTATCATTCTATTTCTTTAAATAATATAATTTAAAACTACATTTTAATATTAATGTTACATAATTATCCTTTAATTATAAAAAATAAAATTAATTACATAGTAATCCTCATTATACTTGATTTTGTGATGATTTCATTTTGGAGTTTAAAACGCATTTTTCTAAAAACTATTTTTCGTTGCATTTTTCATTTTAATCTCAAGTTAATTTCTACCACTTAAAGAAGTTTAATATTATGAAATGGATTCAATATTTTAAATCAGGAGATCCAAATTTTATAAATAGGTTCCTTTTATTTTCTGTCATTATGAATAGTAATCGTAGTAAATAATTGACACCTCGATAAATGTAAATAGGGTAATTCTAGTTAAACATAATACGATAATGATTAAAAATAACTGTAAACCATGAATATAATATATTTTATGAGTTTATTTAGACCATAATAATCCATGATTATAATTTATGGAAATTTTTTCCATTTTTATTTGAAAATTTCTTATATATTATTTTAAGTAAATATAAAGTCAAAAATGTCACTCTATTTCATTTAATATCTATAATATTTTGTGAAAGGGATAAAAATATTATGTAGTTTTATAAATTACTATTTGATATATAATTATTTAATGATTTTAATTTATTTTTAATATTTAGGGACGAAATAATTACGTTAAATATTGACACAACGTTGGATGAATGCTTGTGCAAGTAATAGAAGACTGAAGTAAATGATTTTAAAAAACTCTAAAAGAATTTTTTTGTTGATTTATAGTGTACCAGAAATGTTAAATATAAATATAAAAATATTCTAGATTTTTTAAAGTTTTATATTTTAATTCAATTGATGTCATGTTGTCTTCAAAATCAAATTAAATGAATAGTGTCAAAATTGACATTAATGATATTTTATGTTATGTAATATTTTAATAAATTTGTTAAAAATAATAAAAAATACTAAAGAGGATATTTAGGATGTTAAATGGTCAAAAATTTTACAACATAGAAATTTATTATCCATTGTCCACCTTATATGTAAATTTATACCTCTTTAATATTGAAAAAGTCATCGTCGTTGTTAAGGTTAAAATTAGTTAAACAATGGGTTAAACTAAAAGATGTGGTTTAAATAATATCTAAAAATGAATAAATTATATTTATGATTATATAAAAAACCATATCATTATTATATTTTAATTAATTTTATTTTTGAACCATTTTAAATGAGTTAGACAGATGTTATATTATAATATTTCATGTAAAAATGAAATTAATGATATTTTATGATGAACAATATTTTATTAAATTATTTAAAATTCATAAAAAAACCCTATATTCATCCAAATTAATGATATATGGTTTAAAATTTTAATCATAAACCATTTATGAGCCACATTTTCTTTTATAGTAACTTTCTTGACCCAACGTATAAAAAATATTCATATCCCTGTAATTGTCAAAAGGGGTAATGAGGGGTTAAAACAATGAGATAAGGGTAAAAATATAAAAAAATCTCACCCAAATAATATTTTATGAGATTATTTAGACACATAATTATCTTATATTAAAATTAAATCAATTTTAAGTCATTCCATAAAAATTAATTTATATTAATTTAATACTTTAAGTAATTACAAGAGTGTCTCTCCCTTCACTTATAAAAGGGAACCCCCTCTACTCTTCTATCTACAATTAAAGAATCATTTGGTCCATAAACTTCCTACAAAACATACCTTAAAAATACATTCAAAATTTATAGAGGACTTAGTTTGGGAAAAGTACCATCCTTGGAGGGATTAAGGTATAAATCAGAGGAGGTTGTCTGAAGAAGAGGTATATATTTTAACTGAATAGTTTAGTTTTATTTCTTCTTATACCACCTTAAATTATTATTCAAAAATAATAAAATAATAACACCATTATATTACATATATTGAGATTTTTTTATATTACTATAATAACCTATATTCATCTCCTCTTCCATCAAATGAGAAATAAAACCATCATTCATGTGTACGACAGACTACCGCCTCACGAACCATTGTAATTCGCTTTCCATCACTTTCTATCATGTTTGGTTATAATGATAGATTTTCTGTATACATATTATATTCCTCACATAATTATAATTTTATAAATATAATATATCAACTTTTTTCTTATAATTCTATACATTGAAAAATGATACCGTCATTCGTGTGTAGGCGTCGATTACCACCTCTACGAAGCGACGCGATTCGTTTTTCATCACTACATCACATCATTGGTAAGTATAAAGTATTTAAAGATATAATATGATATTTATGATATAATGATAATTCTTCAAAGTTAAAATAATACTTACCTTTTTTCCAACAAGATTATTGAAAAATGGGAATGTTACTCATGCATACGTACGACCTACTGTCTCCATGATAATATCATAGTCCATTTTTCATAACCATATTTCATGGTTGGTTTTGAAAGTATAATTTATATAAAAAAATATGATTATGTCATGATTATCATTCTAGTGATGATTAAATAAATACCCCATTTTACCAATGTCAACTTACCAAAGTTATTTTTGACATAGGAGCGAATATCATCAAAACAACTAACATGAACATAATTGATTAATTAATTGAACATAACATGATAATAAATAAAATAAAAGGAATTATAAACTTGAAAAATGTTATAAAGGAAGTACATAATTAACATATGCTTCTTATTCAGTAATATAAATAATGTACGTTGAATTTTTAGACTCAATGTAAGGGTTTTCATTTTAAAGTCACTTTATTGAGGTATGTTTTAATGTTATGAATCTGATTTTTTTATATGGTGTACATACATGCCTTTTACATGTTATCTAATGAATTATTAATAATTCAAGGAATTTTATGTTTCAATTTAAATTATTTTTCCAAGGGAATTTCACTTGAAAATTACAAAGTGGTAAGGGACTTTTTAACTCAATTTCCTTTTATTGGGTTATATCACTTCTTCATTGATTATATAATGTAAATATTATATATAAAATTTCCTCTCTTTGACTTAGGTTTTATTTACACTTGTTTTGTGGATTTACATTTGATACACAAAATAACTCTATTAATTAATTACCAATGATATCATATGATATTTTTAAGGTTCATTCATCACAATTTCCTTTCTTTGGGAAATATGTTTATGTTATGCACCTATATTTTTTATGAGTTTTTATACATCCCTATGGAAATGTTATTTCATGAATCTAATTCTATTAATGATATTTAAAGTTTTATTTGAATTTATCCTTTAATGGGGCTTATGATTCAAAAGTTACCAAAGTGGTAAGGGGTTTATATTTTATTCCCATTTTAATCAGGATTGTTTACATTTAAATTTATTTTAAGGAAATTATTTGATCCTTGTTCGATAAACTCATTTAATTTTTATTCCCCTCTATATATTTATGTAATTTTTATTTCTAAGTACTAACTTTATCTCTTTGCTATTCAAAATGGTTCAAAAAATATTTCTAAGAAAATATAATCTTATTTATCCTCCTCCCATCAGAAAAATTTTTTCTCTTATATTCATGTCTTCTAAAATCTCTTCAAGAATGTTTTTTTATAAACATAAATAATTTTTTAAAGTTATTTTACATTATCTTTTATCTTATTTTTAAAGGATTTAAAAGTAAATTTCTTGACATTTTCTACATGGGTAACTTTTTATTCTCTTTACAAAGGTTGGAAGAGAATGTTTATTTTTAACATTTAAGATATGAAAAGATTTTCCAACCATCATGATCATTCTTTTCTTTTAAGCATTCTATATATGTTTCCATGGTTATTTTCAAAGAAATTTTTTTTCCAAATATTTTGTAAATTATTATAAAATATTATTCATAGAAAATGGTATTTTCCCTTATTTTTTGAAAAAAGTTTTAAATTTTCTTTTAAAGGAATTTCCCCCAACTTCTTCATCCTTTAATGATTACTCTGCTTCACTAGGATTATTATCTTATGATATCATCCATATTATTTA
Source organism: Viscum album (assembly GCA_963277665.1). Lineage (NCBI taxonomy): Eukaryota > Viridiplantae > Streptophyta > Magnoliopsida > Santalales > Viscaceae > Viscum > Viscum album. Next base: position 1,829,781,967 of record OY728147.1, read on the forward strand.
TCTGTATAGATTACGATGATTTTTTTAAAGATATTTTCATGAAACCTATTTCTTTTTCATGATCTAAAAAATTATAAAGGAACGATAGTTGGTTTAAAGGGACTTTTATTGAAAATTGAAAGCATATAAATGTTTTATTCGTGAACTATACATAGACATTATGGATAATAATGGTTGAGCCTAATTTTTCTTATATAAATGTGTGAGTCTGATATAGCTTATGTGAAAGGGTTATCCTGATACAACTTATATGAATGGGTGAGCTCAATATAGATCTCTAATACATTGGGTAATAACGATGGACACTACAAGAAAAACAACCTTTTTGAATAGGTTATTGGCGACATGCTAGCCACTTGTCACAAATAGTTCGTCAGGAGAGACTATTTGCAACGAGAATCGTATATCGTTGTAAATAGACGGTTATAAAATCCTATTTGCAACCAAAATATATTATTGTCGCAAATACCTTTGGCGCACGATGTGCTTCAAACTGTAGGGAGGACTATTAGCGATTGGAATGTACCCTCATCGCAAACAGTCTTCCATCAATTTTGTTATTTGGAATTGAAGTTTACTCTCATCGTAAATGTTTTATCGGTAGAAAAGTATTTGAGACGGGTCTTGTTAGAAATATTTTCTAACATTTTTTGTTATTTGCGATGGGATTTTCTCCCGTGCCAAATAAACTATTGGTAGAGGGTATTTGTGGGGGGACCCGTCACAAATACTTTTTTAACCATTTCCATAATTAATTCTAGTTGAACTATTTGCGATGGGACCCTTCATAAATACTCCTATCGCAAATGATCTAACCTATATATACCCCTGTCCGAATTTTTTCCATTTCATTCATTTCTGAACTTCTCAACCCTTCTCTGCTCTCCTATTCTTCTCTTTACATTTTTCAAAATTTCAAATTTTACAGCAGAGCATCTTTCAAGCTCTACAACCACTGAAAGATTCAGTTTTAAGGTATTTATTTAATGTTTTATTTTCTTTAATTTATTTTATTTTATATTAGTAATAATTATTATCAATTATTGATAGTTGGATTTAATTAGAATTAGTTTTTTTCATTAATTATCTTTAGAAATATATTTTTTTAATTACCAGTAATGTTTTTAATTAAAAGTAAATAGTTTTAATTTGTAATAATTTGTTTCAATTATCAGTATTTAGTAATAATTAGTGATAATTATTGATAATTACAGGTAATTAAAGATAATTAGTGGAAATTACTAATAATTAGTGATAATTAGTAATAATTAATAATTTTTAGTACTAATTAGTAATAATTAGTAATAATTAGTAATAATTAGAAATAATTAGTATTAATTAGTATTAATTAGTTATAATTAGTTATAATTAGATATAATTGGTTATTATTAGTTATTAATAGTAACTATTAGTAATTATTAGTAATAATTAGTAATAATTATAAATAATTAATAATAATTAATATTAATTAGTATTAATTAGTATTAATTAGTAATAATTAGGGATAATTAGGGATAATTAGTGATAATTTGTAATAATTTGTAATAATTAGTAATAATTGTTATTAATTAGTATTAATTAGTAATATTTAGTAATACTTAGTATTAATTAGTATTATTTAGTAATAATTAGTTATTATAGGTATTAATTAGTACTAATTAGTAATAATTAGTAATAATTTGTAATAATTTGTATTAATTAGTATTAATTAATATTAATTACTATTAATTATTATTAATTATTATTGATTAGTAATAATTAGTAATCATTAGTAATCATTAGTAATGATTAGTAATGATCAGTAATGACTAGTAATGAATAGTAATGATTTGTAATAATTGTTATTAATTGGTAATAATTAGTAATAATTAGTAATAATTAGTGATAATTGGTGATAATTAATAATAACCAGAATTAATGAGTAATAATTGGTAAAAATTTGTAATAATTAGTATTAGTTAGTAGTAATTAGTAATAATTAGTACATGTATTAATAATTAGTAATAATTAGTATTAATTAGTAGTAATTAGTAATGTTTATTAAAAATTAGTATTAATTAGATATAATTAGTAATAATTAGTAATAACTGGTAATAATTAGTAATATTTAGTAATAATTAGTATTAATTAGTAATAATTCGAATTAATTAGAATTAATTATAATTAAATATTATTAATTAGCCTTAATTAGTATTAATTAGTCTTAATTAGTATTAATTGGTATTAATTAGCATTAATTAGGATTAATTAGTAGTAATTAGTATTAATTAGTTTTAATTATTATTAATTTAGTAACAATTAGTACTAAATTTTTATAAAAAAATAAAAATTAGTACTCATTAGTGGTAATTAGTAAACATTAATTTTAAATAACTACATTTATTAGAAATTTGTTATAATTAGAAAACGATAGCATTAATTTGTGGTAATTAGAAAATATTAGTAAATATAAACATTTAATCATTATAATTAGTAAAATATAGTTTTAACTAGTAAAAATCAGCGATAATTAGTAAAAATCAGCAGTAAAAAAATAAAATTGACAATATTTTCAGGTAAATTTTACTTTTTTTAATTTCAACTCATTTCTGGATTGCCTTTTTCTTATATGTAACTAATAATAAACTATTTTCTATTTTCTATTTTTAATAGAAATATAGAGAAAGGAATTTGAAAATAATATTTATTATATAATCCTGATTGGATATATCATCATAATAATCCAAACGGTTCTGTTATAAATCCTATATATATTGAGGGTGTTGAATCTTTTTATCATTTACATCATCAAAAGTATAAGTTGTTTATAAGTGATAATTAAGTGCCCATGTAATGAATGTGATCTAAGGAGGTTTGAAACATTTTACAATGTTGGGGGTTGTAAGAACCCGGATCTTCGTTCAGGTATGTTTTTCCGTTTTTTTGGAGTTTTTAAGAAAAATAATTTTTCTGGAAATTTTCAAAGTACACGCCGTGTACTTTCTGAGTAAAGGTCGTGTACTCTGATCCAGATCGAAGTCGTGTGCCGATCATGCATGGTCCACACACACTATGTGTAGGGGTGACGTGGAGGCCGATTTTGGCGGAGTACGGAAAGGACCTAGTACACACCGTGTACTCTAAAAGTACATGCCGTGTACTTTATTTTTTTCACTAAACGGACCGAGGTCTCACCTAACCCGCAATTTCATCTTATTCACCAGATTTCATCCACCCGAGAGCAACCGTACGGCCGGATCTTCGTTGAGCTCCTGCCACTTCGTTCGTTCTCCAATTCGAGAGCGGCCAATTGTGTTGGAATCACAGCGGTGAGATCTCCCTTCTTCTTGAGTATTGTTTCATTATTCCTCTTGGTTTCCAAGATATCGTAGGTTGAGTGTTTTTTGCGTTTTCTTAGATCTAGGTCATTCCAAGGGGAATCTGTCTTCGTGGTTCACGTATATCGATCACCTAGGATCGAGGTAGGTGGTTTGTCCCTTTCTGTAGAAAGTTGATGAATATTTTGTTCAAATTCCACCAATACCCTTGGACGGGGTATTGTGTGTTCCTGTTTTTCCCTTATTGTATTGCCTTTTTTGCTTGATTGCTAGAGTAGATGTTTTTCCTGTGATTATGGTAGCTTTATTGTACCTTGAATGTTTGATATGCTTGTTCTGCCTATTTGGAATTTTACGAGTTTTCATGCCTATTTGTAGTATTGTGGATTGTTGCCTTGTTTTGCTGCTGAGCCTTAGTTAATAGCCAAGTAGTTATTGAGGTTTACTTGGATGATGTACACACGTGCTGAGCATGTATTACCTTTCACTCAGGACTATGAGAACCTAGAGTAGTATACCAAAGGGAGAATTGATAGAAGGGCTTCTCCAGAGTGTCTTTTAATTACGATACGAGACCATAGGGGGAATTGATGTTGAGTGCTTCCTCAGAGAGTTTGTAGTTCCTCGACGTGGGCCACAGGGGGAATAGATGTTGAGTTCTTCCCCAGAGATCCTTTAGCACGATACGAGACTATAGGGGGAATTGATGGTGAGTGCTTCCCTAGAAATTCTTCTTAATTTCATAGCTGAACGAGAGGGGTGAGATCGTGTGTGCCTCCTAGATGGTAGCTTGTATTTACAGGTTGAACCATAGGGGTTAGGCTGTGAGAGCTACTCAGAGGGTTACCTGTTTTCTTCTTGTTGTTGGTTTCTTACTTGCATACTTTATTTGTCAGAACTATGTATTGTAGCTGCTTGTGCATTTCTGTTTATTGCTTCTTGTTTTATTACTTGCCATGTATTCATTGACTGTTAGGCACAAATCTTTGGGTGATTGCCTGCTGGGATTGTATCTCTAACCCTATTTGGGCCATGCTTTTAGGCCCAAGCACACTATTTTGATGTAGGTATAGATAAGGGCAAACGCCCTTCTACTGCAGGATCTTGATTGCGCTAGATCTGGAGAGCATGGGACTGATCCGGGGCTCACGATGCTGAGGAGTTTATTTTGTTTTTCTTTTTCACTTGTTTTCAGTTTTACTCCAGCACGTTGTTGTGTTTGATGCTTTCCATATATATTTTTACCTGCTGCATAATTGTCATCATTTCTATATATATTTGTTGCTTCCGCTGTTTGGTTTTTGTTGTTATGCATGTTGTTATTGCTTCCTCTGTTGACTGTTGTTTTTCCACTGTATACCTTACCAAATGAGGGCATAGTTTCCCTACCAAATCACCAAGGCCCTCGCTGCTATTCGACAGCCTCTAGAGTTTGGAGAAATACGCTTGAGGTCATTTGGCGAACCGGGTACGGGGCAGCAGTGGAGGGGCTCTAGATTCGGGTCATTACAAAGTGGTATCAGAGGGGTTCTTTTCTCTTGCTTTAAAATTTAGAGACTTTATCCAGGGATAGGATGGATTCGGTACTTGGTATTAAGCTGTGCTTGGGGTAGCTAACTCGTGTACAGGGAAAGACCATACTACCTCATTAATTGCAGTTTACTGGTTTTGAGTTTTATGGTTGATATCTTTTCACCTAGAGTGATTCGCATGACTTGTGCAGTTATTGTTTTGATATTTAGGTTATATTTCTGCCGCAATCCGATGAGACTAGGGTATTCCATCTCATGCATCATGTAGGCCCTTCTAGAAATCACATTCCATGCATTCTTTCCATGCCATCTAGGGTGCATTAGCGATTCCATGTTGTTGTGATAGGCCATGTGTAGATTATGCATGCTGTTGTGATAGATTCTTGATAGAATCCCTGATGTTATGTTACAGAGCTATTTTTTTCCTTTGTATGTGACTATAGGAGATTCTGAGATTTGATTCGCGGGGAGTATGGGCCCTCACAAATCGAAATTTGGCACCTCTTTCCCTTGTTTTTAGTGGTTCTAGGAGTCTGAGCAGTTTCTGAGCTTCTGCCCAGAAAAACCCAGAATACACGGCGTGTACTTTTTGGATACACGCCGTGTAGTTTTCAGGCCATTTCACTGACCGTGTGAGTATAACATGGTGTCGTGGGAGTAACTTCAGGAACACGCTGTGTATGATTGATACATGTAGTGTAAGTTCGGAGCCATGTACTCGGCCGTGTCACTAACAACACGGGATGGGGAAGCTCGAGTAGAACACGCCATGTCCTTAGAGAACACACTGTGTAGTCTTGTCCAGGTACCTGGATGTGTCACGAACAACACAGGCCAGCGTTACCTTCTTTTCCACACGTCGTGTTTGTTCGGAACTCGCCGTGTAGTCTTGTCCAGGTACCCGTCCATGTCACGAACAACACGGGACGAGGTCACCTTGCCTATGCACGACGTGTTTGTTCGGAGCACTCTGTGTAAGGTTCATCCATATAGACGTCCGTGTGTTTCACAAACACGGGCCGCCGAAGCCTTGTCTAGTACACGTTGTGTGTGTTAATAACACGTCATGTAGTCTCGGGTTAAGTTGGACCGTGTGGGTTAGCTGTGTAAGTAGACTCGGGAAGGGGAATAGTTTTCAAGTACACGCCGTGTGTGGGTTCAACAAGCCGTGTAGTTTGAAGTGTACATGACTTGTAGGGAAGGAGTACATGCCCATGTCAGTGGGTTAAGAAGACATGTCGTGTAGTTTTATACACACCGTGTAGTCAAGTTTTGTAAACCTGTGTGTTTTTTTTTCCTACTTCCGTTTTGTACTCTTGTGTTCCCTGTCCTTATTTTCCTGATCTAAGGTGTGCTTTTGATATTTTAGAGCTATGCCTCCGAGACATCCTCCAATCGTACGTCTATCGTCGGGCAGTGATCAGACGCCAGATAGGGATTATCAGGGACTTCCTTCCGATCCTCCAGTAGGGTCAGCCTTGGCACCGGCTGTTATACTAGTTGCAGGTGCAGATATACATTTCAGGGAAGGTTTCATGAGGATGATGCAGGCCTTCCAGGGAGCATCGCCTCCTGCCAAGTATATGGAAGACTTGACGTGGGTTATCCAGCAGCATCATCCTCTTACTTTCTCAGGGGAAGGAGGACCTCAGGCTGCAGAGTCATGGATGGAAGCCATGCTGACTATCTTCGAGCATCTGGAGACGCCTCCAGAGAGGCGGGTCAAGCTCGCCACCTACATGCTCCAAGATTCCACCAAGAGGTGGTGGGATGTGATCTCACAGGCGGTTCAGCAGCAGGATATGGCTTCGGAGGAGTTCCAGTGCGTGTTCTATGACTACTTCTACCCAGAGACCCTGACGGCCAACCGAGCCCAGGAGTTTATGAGCATAGAGCAGGGTACTCTTTCTGTCATGGAGTATTCCGCTCGTTTCACCGAGATGCAGTGCTTCACGCCCCTCTGGGATGGGAGTGGGGTGTTCTTAGAAACGAAGTTCGAGGATGGTCTCAGGCGGGAGATCCGCTCATAGGTGAACATCTTCCAACTGACTTCCATTACTTCCATCGTGAACCAGACACAGATTGTGGAGCGCAATCTGAGAGACACTGGAGCTACGAGCCAAGGCGGTTCTTCTTCCATAGCTAGTCTTCCTCTATATGACAGCAAGAAGCGCCGTAGAGAGCCTACACGCAGTGATCTGAGGAAGCGAGATGCATCATCAGGCAGCCAGGTGACATGAGACCAGTGTGGCCGGTCAGGGAACACGAGGCCATAGTGCCAGAGGGAACTCGTGGAGTGTCGATCTTGCAGCAATATGGGTCACCTTCAGCGTTTCTACCAGGTTTTCTCACCAGCAGCTGCTGACCGGGGTTCTTCTATGACTCCTCGTTCAGGAGAAGCACCACCATTTTCTCACCAGTTGGGGAACTGGAGTTCTTTCGGTCGTTCGGGCCGAGGTGGAGGTCGAGGTCGTGGTGGTCAGCCACCAGTTCCTCAGCACCAGCAGGGAGGTTCAGCTCAGATTGGTCAGCCAGGGGCGCAGGGCTGCAGTACAGGCCAGTCCTTCGCCGTGGAGCAGACTTATCCGGAGTAGGATCCCGGCACTTCTAATGCTTGAGGTACGATTTTAGTATCCTCTGTTTTATCTTTAGCCCTTTTCGATACTGGTGATACGCATAGATTTATCTCTGTTGCTATTGTGGAGAGCCTTGGACTCTGCGTCTTTTCTTTTACCGACTCATTGACACTAGACACACCTTTGGGGACGAGGACATCTAGTGTATGCCAGTGTAGAGAGTATCCTCTTGAGGTTGCAGGGTATTTCTTCTTATGGGATCTCTATGTCCTAGAGATGACAGGCTATGATTTCATCCTTGGAATGGATTGGTTGATTCCCTTTCAGGCAGTCGTCGACTGCTATCGCCGTAGATTGAGTTTCGTTTCACCACAGGGCAAGTCTATTCTTCATAAAGGCGAGTGGGACGTTCGGGCGAGTCGGGCAGGACTCGAGCATCTCGGGCTAGGAGGGGTGACGGCCCAGATTGCTAGTCTTTATCTGGATGATCAGGGGACTCCACAGTTGAATTTTCCTCCAGTTGTGGATCGCTTTAGGGACATCTTTCCAGAGGACTTTTCAGGTTTTCCTCCAGAGCGTGAGGTAGACTTCTCTATTGATCTCATTCCAGGAGCGGAACAAGTGTCCATTCCTCCCTATAGGATGGCTACACCTGAGTTGCAGGAGCTTAAGAAGCAGTTAGAGGAGATATAGGCTAAAGGTTTCATCCGAACCAGTACTTCTCCTTGGGGTTCACCTATCCTGTTTGAAAAATAAGGAAGACGGTACCCTTCGACTTTGTGTGGATTATCGGAAGCTGAACCAGTTGATGGTCAAGAACCGATATCCTTTTCCGAGAATTGATGAACTTTTCGATCAGCTTCGAGGATCCCGGGTGTTCTCAAAGATCAACTTGAGGTCCGGTTATCATCAGTTTCGCGTTAGAGCATCAGATATACCTCTGACAGCCTTCAGAAGTAGGTATGGCCTATACTAGTATAAAGTCATGTCGTTCGGTCTCACCAACGCACCTACAATTTTCATAGCGCTGATGAACTTAGTGTTCCATCCTTACTTGGACTCCTTTGTCATGGTCTCCGTGGATGATATCTTGGTGTACTCTCACACTCGACACGACCATGCCACACATCTTGAGATCGTTCTGAGTACACTGAGAGAGCATCGTCTTTATGATGAAATATCAAAGTTCCACTTCTGGATGGATCAGATTCACTTCTTAGGTCACATCATCTCAGAGGCAGGAGTATCAGTGGACCCAGAGAAAGTGAGAGCTATAGTTTACTGGGAGCAGCCGAAGAATGTATTTGGGGTATGGAGTATCCTAGGGCTGGATGGATACTACAGATGCTTCATTCAAGACTTTTCTCGTCTAGCAGCACCTTTGACAGGTCTGACCAAGAAGAGGGAAAAGTTATTATGGTCATATTCTTGTGATTCAGCCTTTCAGGAGCTGAAATGGAGGTTGACGTCAGTACCGATACTAGTCTTGCCAGATCCAGGAAAGAACTACACTGTTTACTGTGATGCTTCAGGTATCGGGCTGGGAGCTATGCTTATGCAGGGGGATGGAGTCATTGCATACGGGTCTCGACAGTTGAGGCCACATGAGAGGAACTACCCTATGCACGATCTGGAGTTGGCAGCCGTTGTTCATGCCTTACGCTGTTGGAGACACTGTCTGCTGGGTGATCACTTTTTGTTCTTCACTGACCATAAGAGTCTCAAGTATATTTTCACTCAATAGGATCTGAACATGAGACAGCGCATGTGGGTCGAGTACCTTCAGTCTTTTGATTTCGAGCTTTCCAATACTCCAGGTAAAGGCAATGCAGTGGCAGATGCGTTGAGTAGGAGAACTCAAATTCAGGCAGTTCAGGAGGAGAGTAGTGAGTGGAAGCTGATGGATCTATTCTATGACATGCATCTAGAGGTGTACAACAGACATGGACAGACTTTCCTATCTTCTGTAGCTGTTACCTCTATACTTCTTGATCAAGTACAGATGAGGCAGCTATCAGACTCTGAAGGCTTAGTCCTACGGGAGAGTGTGTCAGGAGAGGACCCTCTTCTCGGATGGGCAGTGGGTGAGGATGAGATCTTGCGGTTCCAGGGACGTGTATGGGTGCCATCAGACATACGCGAGGAGCTAATGCGGGATTTACATTCCTCAGTTTGGGAAGTTCATCCTAACATCACCAAGATGTATTGGGATCTTCATCTCCAGTACTGGTGGCCAGGTATGAAGAAGTATGTTGCTGGTTTCGTCATGAGATGTTCTACTTGTCAGCAGGTGAAGGCAGAGCATCAATGACCAGCAGGCCTTTTATAGCAGTTACCCATTCCGGAGTGCAAGTGAAACGATGTCACGATGGACTTCATGACTGGGTTGCTGAGGTCGCCTCGAGGGAACGATGTTGTTTGGGTTGTCGTCGACAGGCTTATGAAGGTTGCGCACTTCTTTCCGTTTAAGGAGACCTTCATTGTTGATGATCTGGGGCGACTTTACATCCGAGATATCATTCGTTTGCATGGAGTTCCACACTCCATTGTTTCAGACAAGGATGTGCGATTTACCTCTCGGTTTTGGCAGGGACTTCAGAAGGCCTTGGGTATACAAGTACTTTTGAGTATAGCATACCATCCCCAGACTGATGGCCAGTCCGAGTGCATGATCCAGTTGCTTGAGAATATGTTCCGAGCTTTCATCCTAGACTTTGGAGGTTCTTGGGAGAATCATATACCTCTGGTGGAGTTCACCTACAATAACAGTTTCCAGGCGACCATTCAGATGGAACTATATGAGGCTTTGTATGGTAGGCCATGTCGATCACCCTTATGCTGGCTGGAGTCAGGAGTGGCAGCTTTGCTGGGACCTCGTCTCATTCAGGAGACCTCAGAACAGATAGAGCTGATTCGGAAGAGGATGGATACAGCACAGTCTCAACAGAAGTCTTATACTGACCAGCAGAGGTGACCTCTGGAGTTCGAGGTTGGGGATCAGGTGTTCCTGCATGTCGCACCGAGGTTGGGACACAAGAGGATTCGGAGACTGGGTAATATTTCACCGCAGTACGTCGGACCATTTGAGGTCGTGGGGAGAGTGGGACCGGTCACCTATCGGTTGCAGCTACCTCAGAGGTATCGGGACATGCACTACATCTTCCACGTATCTCAGCTCTGACATTACTTTTCAGACCCGTCTCACGCCTTTCACCCTGAAGAAGTCGAGCTTTAAGTGGTTGCGTCGTTCGAGGAGCATCATATCCGGATTTTCGATCACAGTACGAAGGTCCTCCTTGGGCAGTCTGTTCCTCTAGTTCGAGTGTTATGGCAGCACGGTCGAGTACAGGACAAGACCTGGGAGAGGGAGGCTGATGTACGATCACAGTGGCCGGAATTGTTCGGGGATTCTTCTTCTACGCCCCATTAGGGAAATTCGGGGATGAATTTTTTTAAGGGAGGAAGTTTGTAAGAACCCGGATCTTTGTTCAGGTATGTTTTTCCTTTTTTCTGGAGTTTTTAAGAAACATGATTTTTCTGTAAATTTTCAAAGTACACACCGTGTACTTTCTGAGTACACACCATGTACTCCGATCCGGCTCGAAGCAGTGTGCTAGCAGTGCCTGGGCCACACACACGGTGTGTAGGGGTGACGTGGAGGCCGATTTAGGTGGAGTATGGAAAGGACCCAGTACATGCCGTGTAGTCTAAAAGCACACGCCATGTACTTTTTTCACTAAACGGACCGGGGTCACACCTAACCCCCAATTTCATCTTCTTCTCCATATTCTGTCCACCCGAGAGAAACCATACGACCGGATCTTTAACGATCTCCTTCCTCTCCGTCCGTTCTCCGATTCAAGCGCGGTCAATTGCGTTGGAATCGCAGCGGTGAGCTCCCCCTTCTTCTTGAGTCTTGTTTTTTGATTCCTCTTGGTTTCCTAGTTATTGTAGGTTGAGAATTTTGTGCGTTTTCTCAGATCTACGTCATTCCATGGGGAATCTGTCATCGTGGTTCACATATATCGATCACCTATGATCGAGGTAGGTGGTTTGTGCCTTTCTGTAGAAATTTGATTAATATTTTGTGAAAATTCCACTAATACCATTGGACAGGGTATTGTGTGTTCCTATTTTTCCCTTGTTGTATTGCCTGCTTTGCTTGATTGCTAGAGTAGATGTTTTTCCTGTGATTATGGTAGCTTTACAGTACCTTGAATGTTTTCTATGCTTGTTCTGCCTATTTGGCGTTTTTCCAGTTGTCATGCCTAGTTGTAGGATTGTGGATTATTGCTTTGTTTTGCTGTTGAGCCTTAGTTGATAGCCAAGTAGTTCTTGAGGTTTACTTGGATGATGTACATGCGCGCTGAGAATGTATTACCTTTCACTTAGGACTGTGACAACCAAGAGTAGTAGACCAAAGGGAGAATTGACATAAGGGATTCTCCAGAGTGTCTTTTAATTACGATACGAGACCATAGGGGGAATTGACGTTGAGTGCTTCCTCAAAGAGTCTGTAGTTCCTCGATGCGGGCCAAAGGGGAAATAGATATTGAGTGATTCCCTAGAGAGCCTTTAGCACAATATGAGACTATAGGGGGAATTGACGGTGAGTGCTTCCCCAGAGATTCTGCTTAATTTCCTAGCTGAACTAGAGGGGTGAGACCGTGTGTGCCTCCTAGATGGTAGCCAGTACTTATAGGTTGAACCATAGGGGTTAGGCTGTGAGAGCTACCCAGAGGGTTACCTGTTTTCTTCTTGTTGCTGGTTGCTTACTTGCATACTTTATTCATTAGAACTATGTATTGTAGCTGCTTGTTCTTTTCTGTTTACTGCTTCTTGTTTTATTACTTTCCTTGTATTCATTGACTGTTAGGAACGAATCTTTGGGTGATTTCCTACTGGGATTTTATCTCACACCCTGTTTGGGCCATGATTTTGGGCCCAAGAAGACTATGTAGATACAGGTTTAGATAAGGGCAATCTCCCTTCTACTTTAGGATCTTGATTGCACTGGATCTGGAGAGAATGGAACCCATCCGGGGCTCGCGATGCTGAGGAGTTTATTTTGTTTTTCTTTTCCACTTGTTTTCAGTTGTATTTCAGCATGTTTTTGTGTTTGCTTCTTTCCATAGATACTTATACTTGCTCCATCATTGTCATCGTTGCTATATATATTCATTGCTTCCGCTGTTTGGTTTCTGTTGTTATGCATGTTGTTACTGCTTCCACTGTTGACTATTGTTTTTCCACTGTATACCTTACCAAATGAGGACATAGTTTCCCCACCGACTCACCAAGGCCCTCACTACTAGTTGGCAGCCTCTGGCATTTGGGGAAATGAGCTTGAGTTCATGTGGCGAACTGGGTACGGGGCACCAGTGGAGGGGCTCCAGATTCGGTTCATTACAGGGGTCATCTATTGCATTTTGTTTTTCAAAAAGATTATATTTTTGGTGTCAATGTAGAGAATACAATTCTGTAGAAGAAACTAATAATTTGGTTCCAAATCCATCATGGTTTCAAAATTTAGCACATGATGTGTTTTTTATGCCTTTTCAAAAAAACTAAAACTTGGGATGATATTGATTTAAATCCTAAGTTGGAACCATCCTAATTTTATGAGTTGTTGAAGTTTTCTGAGGGTACCTTATATCTTGGTTGTAAGATAAGAAATTTTGAGGTGGTTGAAAAAATTATAACTATTAAATCATATAATGGAATGTTAAATAGTTTTTTTGATTATATATTCACTCTGGTTAAAGAGTTGTTACCTAAAGGAAATGTGTTGCTTAAAAATTTCTATGAGTGCAAGAGGTTGGTTCGTAATTTGGGTCTTGGTCATCAGAATATTCATGTATGTTCAAATGATTGAATATTATATTATGGTGAAAATGAGTCCTTAGTTTGTTTTTTATCATGTGGAAAGTTAAAAAGTGGCTCAACTAGGGAAGTATGGATTGATTCCTATAAAATAGTTGTGGTATTTCCACATAAAAACAAGTTATGGCATTTATTTATGTCTCATAACACAACATCATTGATTTCATGTCACAAAACCAATATTTCAACTGATAAAAGCTTAAATCATCCTTATGATGGTGTTTCACTGAAACATTTGGCCAAGTACATCCTTCTTTTGCTTCAGAATCTAAAAATGTGTGATTGGGTACTTCTACTGACGAATTCTATCCATTTGGTTCTTATAGAAGTCAATATTCTTATTGGACCATATTTATAACCCTATAAAATTTACCTCCTTGGATGTTGATGAATTATCCATATATCTTTCAGACCTTATTAATTCTAGGAAATACAAAAAATAATATCGATGTTTATTTCAAGACATTGATTGGAGAGTTAAATTTATTGTGGAGTAGTGGTGTAAGTATATATGATGTTATTGCAAAACAAAATTTTACAATGAAATCTGCATTCATGTGGACAATTAGTGACTACCCAATATAAGGCATTTTATCTAGATGGAGTAAACATGGTCCAAAATCATGTCCATACTGTACGATAGACAATAAAGCACTTATACTCACGAATAGAGGAAAACATTGTTTCTTCGAATTTCATCAAAGATTTCTTTCTACCAATCATCCTTTTTGGAGAAACAGATAATATTTTCGAAAAGGCATAATTGAAATAGATGAACCTCCAAAAATGATCTTAGGTATTGAATTAAAATCTATTCTCCCTTTATTACCCCACATTACCTTTGGACTAACTATAAACCAACAAAAAATGATGGCTTTGGGAAAGAACACAATTGGATAAAACGAAGCATTTTTTGGAATCTACTATATTGGTATGCTTTGTTGGTCCATCACATGTTGGATGTCATTAATATTAAGAAGAACTATTTTAATAATATATATTATACAGTTTTGTACACACTTGGTAAGACCAAATATAATTTAAATGCATGATTAGATGCTTCCCAAATTTACAAGCAAGAAAAACTTGAACTATTTGAAAGTGGAAGATCACAGAGGTTAGTGAATCCAAAAGCATCTTATAGAGTTTCCATAGAAAATAATTTATTATTTTTTCATTGGATTATATATTTGAGGCTTCGATATGGTTATGTTTCTAATTTGGCTAGATATATCATAAATTGACATATTACTGGATTAAAAAGTCGTGATTGTCATGTTATAATAGAAAGAAATATACCAATTGTATTTAGAAATTTTTTGAATTCAATGATTTTGGATTCACTGAAAAAAATATCATATTTTTTCTGAGACATGTATATGATGACAATAGACTATGATTCACTATGTAAACTGTAAGAAGGTGTTGTTTTAATTTTATGTAAATTCAAAAAAAAATATACCTACTGGATTTATTTAATTCAATAGAAATTTTGATATTAAATTTTCAACATGAAGCCAAATTCAAAGGTCTAGTATAGTTCCAATGGATATACCCATTCGAGAGATGCATATAGAAATAGAAGAAAAATGTATATAACAAAGCATAAGTTGAATGATCAATTACAGAAGCTTATTCACAGGAGAAATTTTTCTTCTTATGCTCTCATTATTTTCAATATGAATATCCATTAAAACATAATTTCTTGATACGTAAAGAGGGAAATGTTAATGATGAAATAAATAATAAATTATCAGTTTTTAATCAACCTTACTTTCCATTTGTATTGTTCATGAATGATGGATTTTAGATGGTGAACATCATAAGGCTCATATATACGTTCTTCTCAAATGTGAAGAAATGACACCATTTGTATTATGAGTGGTCTTATCACTTATTCTATAATTTTTTATGTCAATTAATATTATCTTATTGGTAGATTATATGACACTCATATCAAGAAATAGTTTCCACAAATTACAGTAGTTTCTCTTGAAGAACATTGGAAAAATAATTTTTCCTACTTGTTTCAAAAACTAGTAAAGTAAATTTTTATGCTTTAAAATATAAGATCAATTTATTACTTGTTATATTGATAAATGTTTTTCAAATTTTTAGGTATATCAACATGCTGATAAAATTGATAAACGGTTATCTTTATTGGATAACCCAACATAATAAATAGTTAAATCTTATAATGCATATGTGTTGAATGGTTTTTGATTTTATATGCATGCATATGGGGAATCAAAGAAAACAATTAATAGTGGTGCTTTCTTGAGAGGATCTCATCATAATGAAAGTGAAGTTTACTTTTATAACATTCTGGAAGAAATAATTAAACTATTTTATATGAGAAAACATTATGTAATGACATTTAAATGTCATTGGTTGGAGATATATAGAGTCTTGTGCGTTCATCCACACCGTAGAATCATTGATATTAAAAATAAAATCCTTATTAAATTAAATAAAAAAAAATTATTGGATCATTAGGAACATAAAATTGATTATGAAAATTATTTTACTACTTCAATATATTTAACTTACTAGTGGAGTATAATAGATATAAAATCTCATGATAATCAGTTTATCCAAAGTGAATGTGGTTCCACTAAAGTGAAAAAACTGAAATTTTAAAAAAAAACTACTCCAAATCCATATTTTACATGAAGAGATGTGACGATTGATGATAAAACCCCACAATTATGTTTTGATTGTGATAATGATGTTATTGATGTAACAAATGAATTTGAAATAGCAAGATATGATGAAGATGAAACTTTTATAGAAATTTATGATAATGAGAAGGAATTTAAAGATATTGACACCAACATATATAAAGATGAGAATGGACATGAAGATTAGCATTTAAATTCTGGTTATAATTCTATATAATATATATCTATATATAGTACTTGTTTCCAATTATTTGTTAACAATAGTTATTTTGTGTTTCATATGACCGACGATCATTTATCTAATCTATTTCATGAGTTGGAGGATACTTTACTACCAATCCTGTGCATGCTGTTACATCATCTGAACCTCAGACTTCTTGTAGTTCAGTGATGACTAGGAGAGGTCATGGTCCTTTTAGATTAATGATTCCTGACTCTATCTCTGAGCAATATCCATATCCTGAGTTTGATCCAGGCAAATGAAGGTATGTTTTTTTGTGCATTTTAGTTAGTTATAATTAATTTTAATTTATTTATTTATATACTAATTGTTTGAATATTTTTTCTATTTTTCATCATCTTTTTGCATATAACTTTTGGATATGGGAGTACAATATTGGGGAATTATTTTTTTGGAGTATGCATGACATGGGATCAAATTCTCATTGATGATTGACACCACATTCTTGATCATTTTATGGTACATAAATAAATAATAGTTATTTTGAAATTTATTTATTTAGTAACATGATATTTTTAATTATTTGAATGTTTTATGGTATCAAATCGATGATAGCATGAAAACATCTATCTGTAAGGAATTTTAGGTCTTTATGTATGTTCGTTTCCACTAGTTTTTTTTTTAAATTTGAGGAGGAAAACCATGAAGAATGTATGAGTCGTAGATTTTGATCAGTCCTATTGGGCCCACCGACCAACTTACATATATTCTTAGGTTTGGGATGGATTATTTTTAAACTATATGAGAGATAAATTTTCAAGGAGAGAATCATTATGTTGATAGAATAGGGGGAGGTAGGAGGTCACACATTGAACACATAGTCATACATTTAGTACACATCTACAACATATGGTAAGTATTTTTTTTATAATTTATATCACTTTAAATGTGAACTGCTTATTTTATACTCATATATCTGTTTGAAAATCCTGATATTATGGAATTATATGTTTATAAGAGGATGTATAGTGATCTTATCACTTGAGAGATTACAGGTGGTCTCCAGTGGAATATTATGGTCAGTATAATTTTTTTGATATTTAAAATTAAATTCAAATAATATTGTAACTATTTTAATTTTAAATTGAAATTGAAGGAGGCATATGAGGCTGAGAATTCTCGGGAACAGGATTAGAGTCAGGCCAGTAATGAAGATTAGACAACCAATACAGCCTCATTTGATAAAGCAGCATGGATGTAGGCGACTCAATATGCATTTGAGAAAGTTCAAGTTATTGGTATCAGATCTCGATTAATGATTGGGTGTTATTATAGTACCACTACTATATCAACATCCATCTCAAGGGGATCACAAGTAGATTCATCATCCTATGTTGTATAGTATGAGGGGAAACTACGAGCTTAGGGTGAACTTATAGAGAACACCATCCGCAACATTTGGAGATACATCAATGGTAGCAGCAGCAACACAAGCAGATGATGGAGTACATGTGATGTCTGACTTAGGGATTATAGATGGATCACCCTCCACCACCTCCTCCAAATGACCCCCTCCCCCTCCCCAATAGTGATTTATGTATTTTATTTATAAACATTTTCATGTACATATGTATTTGTTAATTCATATATTTTCAATTCTATATAGTGTATATTATATATTGTAATGGATATTTTTATTTTTATTTTTATTTTTTTATTGTTTTTTATTTATTTATTTATTTTCTTTATTTTCTTTTTATTATTTTAATTATTTTTAATTTTTTTAATTTTTTTATTTTCATGTTATTGTGACGATTGGGCCCTCCCATCAGAAATAAATGTTTCTAAAAATGGCTCATATTATTTGTGATGTCATTTTCTATGATGGGTTATTTACAACGAGACCCCATTGAAAATGACTATTTGCGATGGGATTCCATCGTAAATAGGTCAATTCTTTATATTGGTAGTTTACTGAATATAAGTAACTCTTAAGAGACTATAGAGTTAACTGGTAAATATGTTACTCTTAAGATATGATTGTTATTAACCAGGTAAGGTAAATTTAAATGTTAGGGTTCTATGATGATAATATTCAAAGATACTTGTAACACCCCAAAGTTTTGAAAATAAATATAGAATTAAATTTTATAATCTATACATTAAACAAAACTTTCCCTCTTCTATGTTTTGAATTTCAAGAAATTGTCATCTAGAGTTGTGTTCAGAAAGTCATTTGGAATCTAATAGAAAAAACTTGATTTTTGGTTAACAGTAACATACCCTTATGAATAGTGATATTAATAGTAATATGACCCTTATGAATTGTAAATATCAGTATTATTTTATTTTCTTAAGGAAATAATATAATGATATCTTAATTAGTTTTTCAATGATAAATAAAACTAATTGCACTTTAAGATTGTTATTTTTCGAATTAACTATGAACTTTTTTAAAAATTAAAGTAATAATATTTAGAAAATTATTTTTCAAAAATGGACTTCAATTTTTAATTCTACATGTCGAAAAATGTTAGGGGTGAATTTTTGGGATTTTTCTAAAATACGTGAATTTTTCATGAATAGTAAAAATACTCTTTTGAGTTTTCGGTAGTTTAATGAAATCATAATGATGTAATAAATAAATATAAAAGTATGGTCGACTTGGGTATAGTAATTTATGACATGAGGTATCCCCAGTGGCTTAAACCATGGGCAAATACCATGGGCAAGCCCATGGTTTGGCAAAAACCCCTAATGAGGTGTCCCTTTGATATTATTAAAAAATTACCTCTATTTTTTATAAATAACCACTCATCAATTAGTTTTATTTCATTAAAAATTCCTCATCCTAGAATATATGGTATTTTTACCTCTCTATTAGTCCTCCCAAGGTGTCCCTAATCCCCCAAGGTCCCATCCTTCAAGATCTAGGAGTTATTCTACAAGGTAAAGGAATCCTTCATTCTCTTCTTTAAGTCGACACTTCTTTTATATTAGATATTTGAAATTCCTTTCTAATATGTTGGGGTTTGATTTTATTTATTCTTATTACTTTAATTTTGATTTAAATATGATTAGATACCCTTTTTTCTCATCGTTTTATTTTATGAAATTTTAAGTGACGTCGTTAGGCTGCCGAATTTTCATAAGGGATCTCTTAACTTTTCTTTTATTTTCAAGTTCATATCTTTTATTTTTCTCTCCTCACCTCCTCTGTCCAAATGATCATGGTAACTCCAGTAACATCTATATACTATATTTCTATCATTTGAATGGGATAACCATCATAAATATTCTTACTCCCTCCCTTTTATTTTATAAATGAAATCGACGTCCATAAGGTTCTGATTTATAACCTTTGTGGATGATGAAGTTTCATTCTTAAATTTCTTCTTCAAACCTGGTCATGAAACCATATTCATAGTCGAACCAGACTATAATATATGTTTTATAACCTAATTAATATCTGGGAACCAGAATATGTACATATAATTAAGTTATATGACAAAACTAGTTCATAATATTCCAAATACTGCCGAATAATCGAACTGGTTGTCATCTAATGATTCATCCTCATTCCATGTTACCAAATGATATAAATGAACATAATAAATTATTTATTTTAATTAATAATATATAATTCTAATCCTGGATATTTATAACCATTCCACATGAACATCATTACATAAAAACAAGTGAATCGAATATGAAAATAAAGGAAACAGACACTCTAGAACGACGAAATTCAATACAATAACTTGTCAATAAATACATAAATGAACTAAAAATAAATATGGTAAACTAAATTCATGTATAATAGGTTATGAAAATATTTATTAACAAGTATAATTTCATATTCCAGGATCTTAAGTACAAGAGCGGAACACGTTTGGAGTTAAGGTAAGGCTTTTCCACCAAAACATTGATTTTCATTCGGGATACTTTCATTGTCTAAATACCTCAATGAAATTCTTATGTATTGTTATTTACTCCTCATATATCCTTTTTTAGTATCAAATATATGTTTATAAACCAGAATCCTTCCTTATTTTATGGATAGTTACATGTTTTAAAAGGAACTTTCAAAATTGTTTCAAAAAATACAAACCCGATTCAAGGGAATTTCTAAAATTCTTACCTACATTCAAGGGCACTGTAGAATCTGTTTTTGGAAAAAATTATCTTTATAAAATCGCTCATTTTATTATGAAAATACTATCTTACTTCACTTCTGGTTTTATACAAATATTTTTCCAAAAGAAGTCTTCTTTTCAAAATAAAAGAGTATTCATCTCAAGAATTGCTTAATGATTTTATAAGGGTGTTTTCGTCTAATTCAACACACTTGTTGATTCCATTTTATTATTGGGTTTAATAATTTATGAATTAATCTACCATATTTTATTTAATTTTTTATGACTAACACTATTGTGTATGATCTATCCTAAAACCATTCAACATATTATTCCGAATGGTTAGTGTTTTATGTTTAATGATTAGGGAAGGATTGTTACATTTCATATGATAATTTCAATATGAATGTATATGTTGTTTATGTTTATCCCCACTCATATGAGGAATTCATTGGACTAATTATGTGACGTGTGTGGCCTGATATATCCCCTCAATGCATCTGTAGGTCTCATGATACAAATAGACGTGGAATTGGCTGAGGCCTTTTCCAATGTGATATGGATTTTGGTCAAGGCCTTAATCACTAGATGTCTTGGACGAGGCCATGAAAAAATGATTTAGAATGTCCGGAATATGCACTTCCCTCATTATGATTCTAATATTTAAACTTAATTTGGTTATTCGACTAGTAGAATACCCATTATTATGTTTTATTATGGCATTATTTATTCAGCTTATATTTATGCCATAATGTGTTCAAGTTCATTATTAGAGGCATGTGTTTTCAATTATTCACCATTTCTAATGTTTATATTATATTCCACTGTATTTCTTACTCTTACGGATCATTTGAGCTCACCCCTTTCTTTTGTTTCATTTTCTCGGGACATGAAGAAGTAATTTATGAATGACTTGCAAGCATAATCTAGGAGACGAGATGTTTCTAGTGGAATAAAATAGTGTTTTGTTTCTCTTCATGTTGTAATGATAAACATATGTATGTAATTTGTTTCCAATAATACTAAACTACTTAGTCTTTCGGGATTTGTATTCCTTTAATGTATGCCAACGTAATCAAACAAGGCACCGACTCTGAGCAACTGGGGTCGGGTCCTTACATTACTAACACGTTTTCTTTATATATTCTATAAGTTCTTAACGGTTCCTTTAATCAATATTGTTTCCACATGTTTCATGATTATTAATTCTCATGAATATTATATTTGATAAAGCTTTATATAATTTCACATGTTTTATTATCTAGGTTTTGATGATTATGAATTCTCTAATGTTATGATATGGAATTCAGATTCTTTCATAATACCCATATGCTCCCATTATTCTCATTTATGACATTAAATTGTTAATTATTATATTTACCCTTACTGATAATTTGAGAACAACCTTACTATGTTTTAAATTTCCCCAGTTTGTGAAGAAAATATTAAGTATTTTTTTCCTAAAATGGTTACAAAATGTGAAGAAATTAGTAGGATATGATGTAGATATTTATGAACCTGTTTTTTATGCATCTAAGTTGTTATGAGTTTGTCTTAATTATACAAAACTCTAAACCTAAATGGTCCTTGGGTATGTAAGTGATCCAAAATATTAGTTTCATGTTATAAGTTCTGGAGGTTTAAAATTGGTTCATGGTTATTAGTATCAATCCATGAATGTAAAGTTTATGTCTGTAGAAATAGACTCTGGTGTGTTGGTTCAAGGCTATTATAGTTGGTATCAGAGGAGGGTCTAGAAAATTTTTTTGATTAATATATTTTTTGAGAGGTTATATTAAGAGTTATAGATACCAAAATGGATTTATAAGTTTAAGGATTATCATAACTTCAAGGTATTAGACACCCCTTATAAGGTTTTAAGTGACGGTATTTTAAAGTTATTAATGAAATTTTGTGAAACATTTTATGGGGTTGAGGTATATATAACCCTTAGGTTTAACATGAATTATTATTTGAGGAAGAATTCCTTTAAATTTTTTGTACATTAGTTTAAAGGTATTGATAACCTTTAGGGTTTAAATGAACTTTGATATTGAGGTAATTATAGGTTATTATAATTTTGGAACATATATTTTATCATATAGATAAAAATGATATTTAAAAGTGATTTTGTGACTAAGTGATTAATATTATTCCATAAGAACTTAACTATTTAGTAAACATTATATGATTAAGGTAAATGGAAATTTTTTCGGATGTTATGATATTTAATTTGAGGGATAAAGCTTAAATTATGTTTTTAAAGAATATATAATTTTAATTCGGCTTTATGATGATTAAATATATTTATGAAAATTATCATCATATCATAGAGATTATATAATTTGGGAATGTACATTTTTTGTATGAAACATTAATATTGATTGATGTTATTCAGAGATAAATGTTAAATTTATCTTAGAAGAATGTGCGATCAAATCATTCTAATCCTTGTGATTCAATATTAGTTAGGAATATTTTAAATAATTTTAAAGATAATTATTAATGGAATGATCTACATAGAAACTTTTTTGATATTGTTTAATTTTAGATATTAATTCATTATTTCTCCAACTGAAAGTTTGTTAATTATCAGACCTTATATTACCTTGTGTTAACCATTTCATTTTTCATTATTGTTTAAAGATAGGAGGAATATATCATTATACATTAATTTATTATGTGATCTATTAGAATTGGAATTTAGTGCTTTAGAAATTAAATATTTATACTCATCATTTAGAGTAAAATATGAGATAATGAAATAAGCTAATTGAAAAACACAACCAAATGATGAAATTGTGTTTATGGATTTGAAGAAAATCAAGTAAGTATATTTCCATAAGTTCTATATCTATATGGTAAATTAACTCCTCAACTAGAGTAAAACGATCCTAAAAAGTAAAATTATCTTATTACCTTCATTTCTAATGAAATGACAGTATTCTTAATCACAGTTTGTTTTATTGTTTTGTGGTCATTAACTTTCTCATGACCATGATATTTTTCACTTTCCTTCATTTTTAAATTAATTTTTCTTCTATGTTTATATTTTTATATCTCACTGATGTTATCCTATTTGGAAATCTAGTTATGTGATATTCTATATGTCCTTATTTTCCTTTTCCTCTTTTCAAATGTGAGTTTTATTAACCCTTTTATGATGTTCGTATTCTAAAAAGGTTTTTTCAAATTTCAAACCCTTTATTAACAAGATCAATTATAAATTATGAGGATGTAATTTATTAAATTTGTGGAGAAAGTAACATCCTGATATTTTAAAATCATTACTATGTTCAATAGCATATACGACATAAAAGATTGAGTTTAAATGAACCACAAAATGTTGTTATTTAAATATTAATGTTATAGACTAGTAATTGAATTATCATGTATGCATAGGAGTAACCAAATTTATAAATTTATATAAAATTCATAATCAATACAGATTTTATTATTAATGTTTCGGAGATTAGAACTCAATTATTCGAAAAGTTGTTTTATTCTTCAAAAATGAATTATTTTTTAAAAAATGGTTTTTATTAATTTTTGTGATCAAATATAGTAAATAATTTCTAAAAAATTTGAAATATTATTTGATTAAAATTATATAATTTTTTTTAATTCAGATTTTCAAAATTATATTTGGGTGAATTTTTTTTATTTTTCTAGATAGATCAATTTCTCAGTGAATAGTAAAAAAATATAAATTTTTATTAAACTCTCATTTATTTTCATAAAATAAATTAATTGAAAATTGAATTTTGATCTTAAAGTAACATAATTATTCTTCAATTATAGATAATCTAATTAATTACATAGTAATCGTTAATATACTTGATTTGGTAGAAGTTCATTTTTGGGCTTATAAACATATTTTTCTAAAAACTTCTTTTCATTGTGTTTTTTTAATATCAAATTAATTTTACAAACTTCTAGAAAATGAATCTTAAAAAATTCTTCCATATTTTGAATTATGAGTTCAAAATTTGATAAATAATTCCCTTGTACTTTTTCTCATTATGAGTAGTAATGTCGTAAATATTTTCCATCTTAGTAAGGGTAAATTAGAAAATTACGGTTAAGAATATATGATAAAGACTAAAGAAACCATAAAACTTGCCTTAAATATTTTTTTATGAGTGTTTTTATACCTTCCTCATAAAATATTATAATTTATGGAAATTTTGTTCCTTTTTCTGTTGAAAGGAAATATAAAGTCAAAAATGTCACTCCCATGATTTTAATATCTATAATATTTTGTGATAAGGATAAAAAATATATTTAGTTTAAAATGGTTATTTTTAAAATATATTATTTTTTATTGTTTTATTTTATTTCTAATTTTTAGTGATGAAATAATTTATTTAAATTCTTACAAAAATCTGACTCGATGCTTGTGCAAGCAATAGAAAAATCAAGTAAATGATTTTAAAAAACACTAAAAGCAATTCTTATTGGATAATTTATAGTGCCCCTAAAATTTTATAGATAAATATAACATATTAGGTGTATTTTAAATGTTTAAATTAGAATTGATTTTTTCAAATTATTTTACAATTCAAATTGAATGAATAGTGTCAAAAAAATTATTAACGATGTTTTATGTTAAATAATATTTCAATAAATTATTTTAAAATCATATAAACATTTAAAAAGGAAAATTATAATAATAAATGGTATAAAATTTCAACCTTTTTTACATTTATGATCCAAATTTCACCTTATGAGTAAAATTATAACCCTTTGATATTGAAAAGTCATTACCACAGTGAAGGTTAAAATTGGTTAACCAATTGGTTAAACTAAAAGATATGGTTTAAAATAATATATAAACCTATATAAATTTAATTCTATGATTATATGAAGTCCATTTACTCCTTATATTGGAATTAATTTCATTTAGGAACCATTTTACATGACATAGACACATATTATATTATAATATTTCTTGTATTTCTAAAAATGATATTAATGATATTTTATAATAAAAAATATTTTATTAAATGATTTAAAGTAAATAAAAACCATATATTCAACCAAAAGAATTATATATGGTATAAAATATTAACTATGGTCTATTTATGGGTATATTTTTATTTTATAGTACCTTTATTGACCTTTAAAGAGAAAAAACTTCAATATCACTGCAATAGTAAAAGGGTTAACGGGGGTTAAAGCTATGCGAAAAGGGTAAAAATGTAATAACCTGGTAGGTTTATATTTTTTGTGTCTTTAGTGTATTCTAGTTGCGATATGGTTTCCACGAGAGATTTGTGGAAAAACATTGAAAACTTTAATGCTGGTAACTTGGCCTGGTTCATGATTGGAAACTTTAATACAATCTCTGAGGCTTGGGAGAAGAAAGGGGGTGTGGAGTATGCTAGTGTTGTGATGCAGGAGTTTAATTATTTCATTACTAGCATTGGTTTATTTGATTTGGGTTATAAAGGTGGGAACTTTACTTGGTGTAATAATAAGAAAGGTAGAAGAAGAATATGGAGTAGAATTGATAGATGCTTGGGTAACTTCCATTGCTTGGATTCCTTTCCCCAGACGTCAGTTTTTCATTTACTTAGAACCATGTCGAATCACCCTCCTTTTGTAATTAATATCCATTGATCTCTTAAAGGCCCATAAAATTTTTATACTCAAAGAGTTGGTTAAAGACTGAGGGTTTTATTTCAAAGGTCGGAGAATCTTGGTCACAACAGGCTGATGGGAACCCTTGGGAGAGTTTGGTGAAGAGACTTAAGAGGTTGCAGAGTGACTTGATGGAATGGAAGAAATGCAGGTCAAATGGTGTCATGCAATTGGATATGATTCAAGTGGAGATTGAAAGTATTTAAGGTCATTTGAAAAAATCTTGGGAGGATGAGGTATTTTCTTCTCTCAATGACCAGAAATTTATCCTTTCAAATAAGTTGTTGATGATGGAAAGGGTCTATAGGGAGAAGTCATAGGACACATAGTTAAAGGAGGTAGATAGGAACACGTCGTATTTTAAGGCATGTATTAAGGACAAGTAGGTGTCAAAGAAAGTGAATATCTGACTTCAAGATGGATCTGATACTAATGATTTTGATGTGGCTGGTAATTTAGCCCTAAATTTTTTCCAGAACTTATTGGCTGAACCTTCTAGTTCATAATGAAGGCAGAATATAGAGAAATATGAATGGTTCTATAAGTACATCCCAAGGATGACCAAAGAGAGGTACAATGTGGGCATAGAGAGGATGCCTACTATAGTGGAAATTAAGGAGGCAGTTTTCAGCTTAAAGGAGGACAGTGCACCAGGCATGGATAGATTTCATACTGTTTTCTTTAAGGATACTTGGGAGTTGATTGGAGCTCAAGTTAATGAATCATTGTGGGACTTTTTAAATTTGGGAAGTCTTCCCAGTGCAGTTTGTGCCTCTATAGTGGTTCTTGTTCCAAGAGTCACGCATCCTGAAGCTATTGACCAATTTCAACCTAAATGTTTATGAAATGTGGTGTATAAAATTTTATCAACCCATGTGAATTGGAGGATCAATATATTGATTCTGATATTGGTATCCGAGGAAAAATATGGGTTTATTCAAGGAAAAGGTATTCAAGGTGAGGTGAGAATTTATCAAGAAATGGTGTAAGGTATTAATAAAAAGACTTTAGGATCAGACATCATTATGAAATTGGACATGAACAAGGCATATAACAGACTTGAGTGGGGTTTCATTTTGAAAATTATGAGGTGATTTGGCCTTAGGACTTAGGTGTGTGATTTGATTTTTTGATGTTATGTGTCTCCATGGTTGTCCATATCTTTCAGGGGGAAGATTTTTTGCTTCTTAAAAACAGTCAAAGGTCTGCGGCAGGGGGACCCTTTGTCCCCCAGTATTTTTATCATCGCATAGGATTATATTTTGAAGAATATGAAGTGATTCTTGGCGGAGGGAATTATTTATACTACAAAAAATATAGGGGGTGACAGTATAATTTCTCATTTTATGTTCACTGATAACATGATATTTTTCTTGAATGTCAGGAAGATATCTACCAAGGTTTGGAGGATAATGATTTAGGTTTAAAGTAAGCAAAGCAGGTAGCTAATGAGCTCATAGAAGAGTAAAGTTTATATATCCAATAAGTTCTCAGTTAGGAGAGCCAAAGATATTCAAAATAAACTGGGTATTCAAGAAAGGAATATTCCTTTGATATTTATGGGACTTCCAATATCAAATGGAATAATCAAGAAGATCTTATTTTAAGGGATGGTGGAGAAAATTATAGGCCGGATTTCCAACTAGAAAAACAAGTTCCTGCCCATTAGTTAGTGCATCACTATATTAAATAGTTTGTTAAATTCAATAATGATGCATGTTCATTCATTCATCAGAGATCCCAAAGGTACAATGGATTGTATAGAAACAAATTTGACGAAATTAATTTGGGATGCTAAGGATAATGGTAGATACCATTGGGCGAGCTGGAAGAGATTGGCCAGACCAATTGAAGAAGGGGTAGTTAATCTTTGTAATTTATCGGAGATTGTTAAAGCTATGCAAGTGAAGCTTTCTTGGGAAATAATTGAATGGAAATCCCTATGGGGGAGATTTGTTAAACATGGATATGGGGAGAGATGGAATGATTGGTCTGAGGATGTGAAGAAACAGTCCAAGTTGGTAAAACTCATGATAGATCTATTAGAAATTTTGGAGGATAAAATCTGCTCGATAGTTGGATGTGGCGTCATCAACTATTGGAGAGAAAATTTTAGAGGGAGTCCATTGTTCTTACCTACCTATCTGAATCTATATATTTTCTTTCAAGGAGGTGTTTAAATAACTGATTCTCATGAAGAAAATGCTGGACCAGAAGCATTGTGATGTGTTTGACAGTATATATATGTTGGATACCTATGATTATTGTGTTCTATCAATCTATAAATCAGGTCAATGCTGTGGAAAATAGATACAGTACTTCCTTCATGTGCGATATGATTATGATGAGTGGGTAACCCGTCTATGGTGTAAGTGGATCCTGTCAAAATTCAATTTTCTCATACGGAGGATGTGGAACAAAGAATTAACGAGATATGATAACATACAGAATAAGGGGATCTCATTGGCCTCCAAATGCTGGTGTTATAGTAGCCCTAGACAGGAATCTGGCTAGAATCTTTTCTTTGGTCGTGAAATGGCTACATGTATCTGGAATTATCTGGTGAATATTATGGGAGTATCTATAATAGGTGATAACATGGAAGGTATTCTATCCAACTGGTTCCGGGGAGTTGAACCCGGTGGTGAGGAGGATAAGGCACGAGGCATGATTTTTGCTACTATTTTTTGGGTTATTTGGGAGGTGCGGAATAAGGCCATAAGAGGAAGAGGTTTATCCCAGGCTTATATACAAGTGAGAGCTAGATCCCTATTGGTTGATCTAGGGGGCCTTCATGTTTGGGGGTATACATCTTCTTCCCTGAGAGGTGGTTATTGTAGCAAAACAAAATTTAAGTTGGAACAAGGGAGTATGGGTTTGCTGGAAACCTTCAGTTATTGGGATGAAACTAAATGTGGACGGATCGTTTATAGCTGGTGACATGGCAGGAGTAGGCCTGATTAGGGTGGTAGGGGCTCTGTTATTTTTTTCTTTACTGCATTTTATGGAACATGCAACTCTCTTGGAGTGGAGGATAGAGCTTTGATCAGTGGGATTCAACTATGTAAGTTATATGACATCTAGTTATCGGAAGTGGAATATGATTCTAAAGTAATGGTAGGGATGATTCAAGGGAATGGAAAAGGTCCTTGGGAATTGGTGCATTTCATTAGGAAGGGAAGCATATTGTTTGATCATGGAGAAAATATTAGGAAAACTTGAGGAGAAGGGAATTTTTCGGATGATTCTTTAGCAAGTAAGGCGGCCCTAATGACACAATTAAATTATTTAATAGTATGGGATCTATTATAAAATATTGTAGCCTCATTATTATGGATGATGCCTTGGGTTTGCATTTTTCTGTCCAACTTTATGTAATTAACTCTTTCCATCCCTTTTTATATTAAAACCCCCATATAATTTTAGTTAGTTATACCTATGATACTTTCACTTTCTCTCTTTCGAGTGTGAGAAAGAAAAAACTCTTATATGGCCTGTAATTATGAGGCCCATAGTAGCCGAAACGTATTTTCAAACTTTTTTTGAGGTTCATTAAATAATCATGTGAGATGGTTTTTCTAACTATTAAATCGGTTCTTGAATAAATAATTTGAGGGAACCATTGAACTTAGAACATCAGGATTCTACTAGAAAGGATCTAAATTCGACCGGTGAGGGTCAACCAGAAAAGATAATTTTCAAAATTTCAGAAGAAAATAAAATAACATAAAAAGTTATTTTATTTGTTTTTCTTCACCATTGAGCGATGGCACATTAGAACTGTGGTGTGGCGATGAGGAAACAATGAATCCCATTAATGAGGATCATAAATTTTTTTTGTAATGACTCATTAATTTGAAGTGTAATAGGAACGTTGTTTTATAATTGAAATAGTGTAATGACATGACGACACAGCATAACAGAAACATTGCGACGCGTTTCTCTTTTTCTAAAAAAACGGGTTGGAGAAACAAAGGGAAATCTTGGAATCCTTGTGATGAATTGACGGTGAGAAATCCTTTCCAACAAAAAATGTTGATTAATCTCTATCACCCATGACACCCTTAAAGAATGGGTTCGGGACAGGAGAGCAATGAACACCAACCCCCACAGATAGATCATTGTCGATAAGGAGCTTCCGTCCGATCAAACCATCTCTAGGTAGGGGTTACATTTTGTTTCGATTTATCATTATTCTTTCTAAAATCAAAAAATGTGGACCAACCCATGAACAGGTTGATCTATGGGTTGTTAATCTTGTGGGAGGATTTCTTTCTTTGGGGTTTTTCTTTGGGATCATTTATTTTTTTCGATATAAAATAAATTTCCCCTTATTGTGTTTCAAAACATATATTGCGGAGGAATTGGGCCGACATGAACAAGGCCCCAATTACTCTATCTATAGGCGTTCTTGTGATGTTTGTGACCATACTTTCGATTTTACGGCAAGGCATCACCGAGGCCAAAGAAGGAAAGATGGCGCCCGAAGGAACCTAGGGGTGCAAATAGTTCACAGAACGGACCACTAGAGTGGACCCGGTGGTCCGCCGAAGGTTCCGCTGATGAGCTAGTGCTTGTGGCGGTGACCTACGGTGATGGACGTGGCCGACTTAGGCCATGACGGTGCAGTAGAAGCCGTCAGCAACAGGTAAGCTACTGGCGTATAGGGATGCGGCCACTAGGCCGAATCGATGGGCAACCCGTGTAGTGCCGGTCGCGATGACCCACTAGCACGTGGTCCAACGGGGACTGCATGAGGGACCAAGGTGTAGCCAGCTTAGCCGGCCATGGGGAACTGAACTGGATGCTAGGTGGCATCCGAGCTAGAGGAGACTATCCTGCAGGTTGCGGTCTAGGTTGGCGGGGTGCGAACCGAGCGATTGAGCGGCCTGGGCTGGAGTAAGTCGGCCCACATTTGCGGGATGGGTCAGTGGGATAAAATCAGGCCCTAAAGAAATTTGGGGTGGAAGAGAATGATCCCGGTTAATACGGGCAGGGCCAGATTGAACCGGGTCACTAGGCGACATAGCGGGCTAGACCCATGGCCGAACTATGTCGGGTCCATCAAGGGATAATGGGCCTGGCCCAGTGGCCAGGATAGACTGGGCTAGCCCAGACCTGAACCAGGTTGGTTTGGGTCGTTCGAACTAGGTCGGGTCAAGAGGGACCCCCAGGCAGAGTTGGTCAGGTTAGTCGGACTGTTCCCGGACATAACCGGTCCCATTTTACTAAACTGCAATATCTTTCAGACCGGGTGTCCGATTAGTGAGCAATTCGTGGCGTTGGAACCCCCAAGACAAGTAAGATCTTTTGGAATGTTCTAAGGATACTTTCATGTAAGTTGAGATATAACGAATGGCTTGAGGAGTGGATTCTCCCAAAATCAAACGCACTACATGTAGGAATCTTGCAGCTGGATGAGACCCAAATACTATTGATAAGTGGACCAATGTGGACCAGCTATAATCAGACCAGTGTGGACCATATATGATGGCCTAAGTTGGAAGCGGCTCTATGTGACCTGGAAGACCCATAGTGGGGAGATGCTCTATGTGACTCGGCATACCCACGGTACTCATCACGGATGATTATCTCAGCATGATGTCCTAAGTGGGAAGCATCTATGTGTGACCTTGAAGGCCCATGATGGGGAGTAGCTCTATGTGACCCAACATACCCATGATACCCATCAGAGATTAGTACCTCAGAAATCTAAGGAGTTCAGTGTACAACTGGTAGTTTTTTCTTACATACATTATATTATACCCGCGCGAGCTGACAGTACATTTTTTATACTTTCCTTTTTAGTCTTTACCTTATATTTTGGGATCCCTACTGAGTATTTTTTTACTCACCCTTACATGGGATTTTCCCACACGTGCTGTGTCTGGTGAAGATGATAAGTTCCTCAACAAAGACCATGATGGCCCGTGATTAGGTGGTTCCCAGTGAGATACGACATGAAGGATTTACTTCCATAGATTCCAACAACCACTAATTGCCTACCCTTTAGTTGAGGTTTCATGCAGACATATTACATATATTTTTTATAATTTTAAGTTTTTAGTTTGTCTTTTGTTGGGTTTTTATTTTGGACCATTTGAGTTACAATTTTTACCTTTACTCAGTAGTTTTTTAGTGGCATGCATGTTTTCCTTTCTATCTATTTTGGGATGTGGTTGTGTGTGTGTGTGTGTGTGTGTGTGTGTGTATGGGTATAGGTAATCAAGAAAATGCCTCTCACTTGTGGTATAATGCCTCCGGTGCTAGTCTTCATCACCTGTCCTTTGGGAGGCGGGCTTGGGGTAGTCACAGCACGGGCCCCAGTGGATGGGTCTTGACAAAGTGGTATCAAAGGAGGTTAGTTCTTCCAGAAGAACTAAGAGTCTGTAAAAATTTTGATGGGGTAACAGTGCTAAGTGTTTCGAGTTCTTCTTTCAGGCTACGGACTCTAGTGTTTGTGCAGTGGCCGATGTATCCATACACAATGGCTCTGGACCCCTGCTTTATGACTCAGTACATGGAAACAATGGTTGAAGTAATTAAAGGGCACATGCATCATATAGGAATTGAGTGTTTCCCCATGTTCTTCTTTAATCAGAGTCATATCACCATGTATAATCTACTAATTGTGGTACATATTGATCTATTTCAGGATGCCTCTATATAGACAGCTAGCTAGGATTATGATATGTGACCGTGAGGATAGCCCGCCTAGCTATGAGGCATCAGTTCAGGGACTCGTTCTAGAGATCATCTCATCGGGTGGTGCGCCAGTGTTACCACCACCCGTTGATCAAAAATTACTATCGGCTCTACTGGTTGAGTTTTCACGTAGGATCAGCGCATTTTATGAGTTCCAAAGGTAGAGAACTCCCAGGTTCAGGGGTGAGACAGACCCCCAGGTGGCTAAGGGTTGGCTTAAGGCGGTGACACGAGTCTTTCATCTTGTGAGGATGCCTCCCGATCATATGGTGATATTTGCCACAAGCCTCCTTCAGGGATCGTAAGAGATATGGTATAGCTTGATGATTCAAATACATGATGAGGTGACCCTCACCTAGACATACTTTGATCTCCTCTTCAGGGAGGAGTTCTTCCTAACGACGTTGCACTTTGTGTGCATACAAGAGCTACTACACCTACAGTGGGATAGCATAACAGTAGAAGTGTACTCCGTCAGGTTCACTGAGCTTTCCTGCTACTCTACAGACATGGTTTGAGTCCCTGTATTCAGGGCTCAAGCATTTGATCAGGGACTACGCCGGGAAATTATGGCATCCATGGTGTCCCTCGGCATCCCTACTCAGGCTGGGGAGCTGTAGTAATACCTAATTGTATATATCTTCTTGACAGAGCGGGCACCGACAGCTGAATCCACTAGTAGACACTAGGTGGCAGAGTCTTTAGTGGTGGATAGCAAGCCAAAAAATGAAGGGACCCAAGCGGGACAAGCCTTGAATAGGATGACCCTATGACTTAGGTTCAGTAGTGTGGGGCTCCCAGAGTATAGTGAGTCAGTAGGGGGCCAGGTTGTGCTTCTCATGTGGTGGGAAGGGACAAATGGATCATGATTTCCTGACTCACAGTGCAGATGATCAGCAGGCAATCGAGGGACCACCAAGGTAGAGGTAGAGGTTTGAGAGAGGAGTTATATAGGGCGGTGAAAATGGAAAAAGAGAAATCTGAGCAGTAGGTGGTGGGTGAAGGTTAGAGGTACTACCACCACCACCCCTAAGTGGTCCACAATGGCCTCACGGAGCCAGTGGATTGGGGTGGGTCCAACTTCAGGCGATAGATTCCCATGACCACAGTACTCCAGAGATGATTATAGGTACAATCTATGTATTCTCCACCTTATCTACAGTTATTATAGACACATGTGTCATTCAATATTTCCTTTCCATAGGCCTCGTTTGAGGCTCAGAGATTCTGGTGGATTCATTGGCTTGATAATTACGGTTGGAGACACATACAGGAGGGGATTCGATGATTACACACTAGTGTCGGTAGTGTGAGATTAATCTTAGAGGCAAGAGATTTGACAGTGATCTTCTATTAGTGGTGTCAAGGCCTAAAAATGTCATATTGGAAATGGACTGGTTATCTATAGTTCATGCTCAGATCAACTATCTTAGGCATAAATTGTGCTATGTCTGTGAGGATGTGACTAGGTTTTCCTTCACTAGTGAGAAGGGAGATCTTACATCACATGATACACTTGCTTATAGAAGGGTGTAGCTGATCACTCACCAGTTGGATAGCCTCACCCATGGTGCGGTGGATGAGGGGAGTCCTCACTTTCTTGTGGGGGTAGACGAGTATGAAGACATCTTTCATGAGGATGTTCAGGGACTACCTCCTCATAGGGAGGTAGACTTATGCATCGATATGTACCCCAGGACAACACTGATATCAATACCAACATAATGGATGGCTCCCATAGAGCTTCTTCAATTGAGGGTATAGCTATAGGACTTTCAAGAGAAGAGATTCTTGAGACATAGTGTTTCACTATGGGCAGCCCCAGTTTTTTTTTCCAAGAAGGCAGACAGGAGTTTGAGGTTGTTTGTGGAATTTCAACGCCTTAATCAGGTGACCATGAAGAAAAAGTACCCACATCCAAGAATTGATAACCTCTTCGATAAGTTGAAGGGAGCGAGATGGTTCTCGAAAATAGACCTTAGATCAGGTTATCACTAGCTTTGGTTACGGGATGAGGATATACCGAAGACAGCCTTTAGATACCGGTATGGCCACTACAAGTTCTTGGTGATTCCCTTTGGTGTGACCAATTCCCAAGTAGTTTTCATGGGACTCATTAATAGAATATTCTAGACTTACCTCAATTGTGTTGTGGTGGTCTTCATTGATGACATCTTAGTGTACTTGGCATAAGAGGAGGAGCATGCTACACACCTGTGAATTGTCCTAGATACACTCTGAGAGCACCAGCTTTATGGGAATCTCTCGAAGTGCCAGTTCTAGATTAGGGAGGTCCACTTTCTATTAAATGTCTCCTTTAAGGCTATAGTTGTAGTGGATTCAGAAAAGATAGAGGCAGTGCTTTCTTGAAAGCCACCCAGGAGCATGAGGGAGGTGTGGAGTTTCTTGGGGTTGGTTGGATACTACAAGAGATTTGTTCCTGACTTTTCCAGGGTAGCAGCACCCTTATCATATTTTACATGGAAGGTACATCTCTTTGTGTGGACATAGAAGTTCCTGTAGAGTTTTCAGGAGCTAAGGCAGAGACTGATGAGTGCCCCTATCTTGAGACTACCAGAGAAGGGAGTTGGGTATGTAGTTTTCTACAACACATCAAGGATCAGACTGGGTTTTGTTTTGATAAAAGAGTGAGCAGTGATCACCTATGGTTCATGGAAGTTGAAGTATCATGAGAAGAACTACACAACCTATGATCTAGCGCTAGAATCAATGGTCTTTTCTTTGAATATGTAGTAGCACTACTTGATGGTTGAGCGGTTTACAGCCTACTATGACCAAAAAAATATCAGGTATATCTTCTCCTAGAAGGACCTGAACTTGAGGTGGCAGCAATATCTAGAGTTCCTCCAGGACTATGACTTCTAGAAAGTTTATACTCCTGGGAAGGGGAACTTGGTGGCAGATGCACTCAGCAGGCGGTCCAATTTGCAGCTGCTGAATGAGGAAATGGAGTAGCTAGCTGTGATACAAATATCCTTCATGGATGATGATGGATCATCTTACCTTCAGTCGATGAATATCACTACCACACTCTTATAGTGAGTTTGGGAGGTATATATTATGGATACTAACTTTGAGGCCCAACATGCATACTTATCCTTAGTATGGGCTCATGATGAATTTTTGATAAGTGGGGAGCATGTCATCCTTTTCAGAGGATGCACAGTATTATCAGTGGAATTGTGATAGGATGTTTTAAGGGAGTTCCATACCTCCCACTTGAAGGTATATCTTGGAGTGGTGAAGATGTACCAGGATATCTTAGATTAGTACTAGTGTCCATGGATGAAGAAAGTGGTGGCCGAGTTCATTTCACAATGCCTCACTTGTCAGCAAGTGAAGGTTGAGCATCAGGTTCCAGCAAGCTTGGCCCAGCCACTTGAGGTACCAGAGTGGAAGTGAGATGGTATCTCGATGGACTTCATGGTGAGATTACAATGCATGTCCATGGGCCATGATTCTATCTGGGAGATCATAGACCAACTCACCAAGTTGGTTCACTTCCTACCCAACTGGGATAAGGGGTTGATAGAGGGATTACGACGCCTCTACATCCATGAGATAGTGCAGCTGACTTCTAAAATCATCTCAAACCCGGATACTTGCTTCACATTCCGAATGTGTAAGGGATTACATGAGGTGTTTGGGACTCATCTATGCTTGAGCATGGAATTCCATCCCCAGACTGATGGTCAAATAGAGAGGACTATATAGACCTCAGAGGACATGCTTCTTGCTTGCGTCCTTGATTTTGGTTATAGTTGGGATGGCCACCTCCCTCTGGTGGAGTTTGCATTCAAAAATATTTATCACTCTACCATTGGATTGGCACCATTAAAGGAAATTTGTGGGCAGGCTTGTAGATCACCTATATGCTGGATAGACCCAAGGGAGTCAGCACTCATGGGTCCAGAGTTCTTATAGGCTACCACCATGAAAATAGGTCATCCTGGAACACAGGTCATCCAGGAGGGGATTTGGACTACAGAGAGTAGGTAGAAATATTATGCTAATAGGATATGGAGGAACTTTGAGTTCAAGGAGGAATACCATGTGTTCCATAGGGTCTCGCCCCGATAGGGATTACGGAGATTTGGTCGGGGTAGCAAGTTATCTACGAGTTTCATCGGCCCTTTCCAAATTCTGAGAAGAGTTAGAGAGGTGGAGTACCACCTAGATCTTCCCCCAAATATGCACAAGGAGCTCGATGTATTTCATGTGTCACAGCTGAGGAGGTATGTACATAACCCATTTCAATTCATCGAATAGGGTGATCTGGCCATTAATGTTGGGGTGATGTTCACAGATTTCCTAATGGAGATAGAGGATCAACAGGGGTGGGTTTTTCGGGGGTGCTTGATTCCTTGGTTGTTCTTTCGTTGGCAGCATGGGAGTCTCCATGAGAGAACATGGGAGTGAGAGGCTCAAATTCGTGCTCAGTACCCCTT
The DNA here is from genome assembly GCA_963277665.1 of Viscum album. Classification (NCBI taxonomy): domain Eukaryota; kingdom Viridiplantae; phylum Streptophyta; class Magnoliopsida; order Santalales; family Viscaceae; genus Viscum; species Viscum album. The sequence continues at coordinate 1,829,819,090 of OY728147.1, forward strand.
CTTATATGATTATCCCTTGTTTTGGCTTATGAGGACATAAATCCCTAAAAGGGGGGAGTAATTCAAAACCCCAAAATTCCATGAATTTTTTTTTTTTGAAATTAAATGAGATTATTTCAAGACGAGGCTCTAAGATGGTGTGTAATTCTTAGGCCTATAGTGGCAAAAAAAATTCAAACTTTTTTTCAGGTTTGTTAAATAATCATGCGAGAAAGTTCTTTTAACTTTTAAACTGGTGCTCAGATCCAAAATATGAGGGCACTTTTGAACTCAAAACACTGGGATTCTCCCAGAAAGGACCTAACATCGACTGGTGAGGGTCGACCAGAAAAGATAGTTTTCGGAATTTTTGAAAGAAAAATAAAAAAACTTAAAACGTTTCTTTATTTGTTTTTCTTCACTATTGAGAGGTGGCACGTCAGCACTGTGGTACGACAATGAGGCAATGATGAATCCCATTAGTGAGGCTCATAAATGTGCAGCGTAACGACTTATTAATTTGAAGCATAGTAGAAACGATGTTTCATAAATGAAATAGAATAATGACATGATGATGTAGCATAATAGAAACACTATGACACATTTATCTTTTAATTGAATAACAATTTGGATATACTGAGGGAAATCTGGGAATCCCTTTGACAAATTGACAGCGAGGAATTTTTTCTAATGACGAACGTCAGTGAATCTCTAGCGACAATGATGCCCTCAAAGAATGGGTCCGAGAACAGAGAGCGATGAACGCCAACCCCTACAGACGGATCACCATTGGAAATAGCTTCCCTATGATCAAACCTTCTCAAGGTAGGGGTTACCTTTTTTTTTTATTGCTCGTTCTTCTTTCTAAAACCAATGAACGCAGACCAAACCATGAACAGGTTGATCTGTGGGTCATTAATATTGCAGGAGTATTGCTTGTATCGGGGTTTTTCTTCAGAACCATCTATTTTTGTTGATAGAAACTAAATTTCCCTTCCCTGTGTTTCAAAACATCTAATCCTGAGGAATTGAACTGACACAAACAAGGACCTAATTCCTCTATCTCTGGGTGTTCTTGTGATGTTCGTGATCGGAAATTTGATTTGACGGCAAGGCGGCACCAAGGCCATAGCAGGAAAGATGACGCCCCAAGGAACCCGAGGGTATAGAGAGTTCACAAAACAGACCATCAGAGTAGACTCGATGGTCTGTGGAAGGCAGCGTTGGTGCACCGGAAATTATGGGTGCTAGTGTGCCATGACGGCGCGCCAAGGTGGCAGCCATGGCCGGCTCAGGCCACAGTGGTGTGGCAGGATCTATCGGTAGCGGGCTGGCAGTTGGCAGACAGGGAAGCCACCACTGCGCCGCCTCGGTGGGCGGCCCGCACTGACTCGTGAGCACGTGGTCCAGTGTGGACCGCATATGGGACCTAGGTGTGGTCATCTTATTTGGCCGCAAGGGGAACAACTGGATGCCAGGTGGCATCTGGGATAGCAGGGCATGAACCAGGCCACTAAGCGGCTTCGTCTAGAGTAAGACGGACTTCATTTGTGGGATGGGTTGTCTGGATAAAACCAGGCCACTGAGTGGCTGGCGGTGGGATAGAACTCGCCTGCCTGTTGCGGGCCGGGCCGAATAGAACCGGGTTGTTGGGCGACCAGGTGGGATGGACCCACTACCGAATCGGGCCAGCCCAGACCATGATCGGTTTGTTTGGGTTGGTCAAACTAGGATAGGTCATACGGGACCCCCTGGCTGGGTTAATCGGGTTGGTCTGACCAGGTTAGACCAGGCCGAGACACAACCGGCCCCTATTTATGAAAATGCCAATATCCTTCAGACTAGGCATCGAATTGGCGATCTGTTTACAGCATTGGAACCCTCACAATGAGGAGGATATTATTGAACGTTCTAAGGGGACTTTCATGGAAGTTGATATATGATGAATGGATTGAGGAGTGAATTCTCTCGGAATCAAGCGTTCTACATACAGGAAACTTGCGGCTTATTGAGACCCAAAGACTACTGATAAGTGTCCATGTGTGGATCAGCTATAATCAGACCTTTATGGACTAGATAATATGGCCTAATTGGGAAGCGGATCTATGTGACTCAGTAGGCCAGTGGTGGAGAGTGGCTCTGTGTGACCCGGCAGGCCCACGATAATAATCAGGGATGAGTACCTCACTATGATGGCCTAAATAGGAAGAGGATTTGTGTGACCCAAAATACCCATGGTGGAGAGTGGCTCTATGTGACCCTACATACCCATAGTACCCATCATAGATTATTACCTCCACAGTCAAATGTGTTCTGTGTATGACTGATGGTTTTCCTTACTTACAATAGATTATACCTGCGTGAGATGAAAATACCTTATGTATACTTTCCTTTTTGGTATTTCCCTTGTGTTTTGGGATCCCCACTAAGTATTTTCTTAATCACCCTTTCACGGGATTCACTCTCACATGTTGTGTCTAGTGAAGACGATAGGAGCCTTGACAGAGACCTCAATGGCACGGGAACATACAGTGCCCAGTGAGATACAATAGGCATGACGTACTTCCACATATTCTGACTTCCATTCCATGCATACCATTTAGATGGGGTCTCCTGTGGAAGTCTTAAAAAGATCGTTTTTACATTCTTGTTTTCATTTGTTATTTTGTTGGGTTTGTATTTTGGGCCATTTGACTTACAGTTTGTACCTTTACTCAGTGGTTTTTTAGTGGCATTCATGTTTTCCTTTCCACCTATTTTGGTATGTGGTTGTGTGTGTGTGTGTGTTCATACAAGTAATCATGAAAATTCCTCCCACTCATGGGATAATGACTCTGGTGCTTGTCGTCAGCCCATGTCCTTTGGGAGGTGGGTTTGGGGTTGTCACGACACAAGCCCTATGTGACGATTCGTAACAAAAAACATAAGATAAAATAGTATAAATAATATTAGATGTGATTATTTAAATAAATACTCATCTAATATTATAATTATATAAATTTGGATCTATTTTTTCAAGAAATTTTATTTATATTATTTTAATACTTCAAGTATTTCCAAGAGTAGCCCTCTCATCACTTATAAAAGGTCACCACCTCTTCTCTTCTCACAACACTTCAAGATCCATTTTATTCTTCCAATACCTACCCAAATCCATAAAAAATATCCCTCCCCAAATTATATAGGTATTATTTTGGGTATAATAACAACCTTATAGGGATTAAGGTGTAAAGAAAAGGAGGTTGTTCAAAGAAGGGGTATAACTTTTAACAGAATGTTTTAGTTTTATTTATTCTTTTACCTCCATAAAATATTCTTAAAACATACTAAAATAATAACACAATTATATTAAATATAATTAGATATTTTTATGTTAACTACATAATCTATATCTATCTACTATTACATCAATGGTAAATAAAATCTTCATTCATGTGTGTGAAGGACAACCGCCTCGCGAACCAATGTAATTCATTTTCCATCAATGTCTCTCATGGATTGTTATAATGATGGATTTAATGTATAAATATGATATTAATGATATAATTATAATTTTTAAAAGATCATATATCATATTTTTTCTTACCATTCAATCCATTGAAAATGATAACATCATATGTGTGTACATGTGGATTACCACCTCCACGAATCAATGTGATTCATCTTTCATCACAGAATCACATGGATGGTAAACATAAAGTATTAAAAGACATAAAATGATATTAATTATTTAATTATAATTCTATAAATATAAAATAATACTTAAATTATTTTTATCATGATCATTGAAAATTGGAAACGTTGCTCATGTATATGTATGGTCTAACATCTCCATGATTGTAATGTAGTTAATTTTTTATAATCATCCTTTAGGATTGGTTTTAAAAGTATCAATTATGTATAAAAATTATAATTATGTAATGATTATTATTCTATATATTATGTAATAAATAAAAATTTTACCATATTGAACTTACCAAATCCATCTTGTATATATGAATAGAATATTATCATAACATCCAATGTGAACTTAATTGATTAAGTAATTGTATATAAAATAGTAAAAAATAAAATAAAATAAATAATAACATTGAATATGGTTCTTAATTAATTAAATAATTAACATAATTTTAATATTTATGAAGATAAATAATGTATACGTCTAGTCTAGACTCAAGGTAAGGGATTTCATCTCAATTTCACTTCATTGAGGCATGTTTTAATGTTACACGCCTAATTTATTTTATATGGGGTATATAATAACCATTTACATGTTATATAATTAATACTTCATAATTAAAAGTATTTTATATGGAAATTTAAATTATTTCATCCAAGTGGATTTGATTTTAAAATTACCAGGTTGTAAGGGATTTATTAACTCGATTTCTTTCATTAGGTTATATCACTTATTCATTGATTATAATATTAAAATATTGTGTGTCAAGTTTCCTTTGTTTTATTTATGTTATATTTTCACTTTTTTTGGATTTAAATTTTTTACACAGAATAACACCATTTGTTAATTCCCAACTTAATGATATGATCTTTGTAAGGGTTATTCGTCTCAAATATTCTTTCTTTGGGACATATGTGTATATTATTCACCTCTCAACTTTTAAGAAGTGTATATACTGACCCTCTGAGTTGTTATATAATGAATCTAATTATATTGATGATATTTAAGTTTCATATAAAGATATACTTTCTTGGGTCTTAGGATTTAAAATTTACCAAAGTGGTAAGGGGTTTATGTTTCAATCCCATTTTAATCAGGATTGTTTATGATTGAATTTACTTTAAGGATATTATGTGATCCTTATTTAATAAACCTATTTCATTTTTCATCCTCCAGATATTTTTATAATTTTAAATTTTAAGTACCATTTTTCACTTTGTAGTACTCAAAATAGTTCATAATTTGTTTAATGAAATTCATCCTTATTTCTCTTATTTCATTCAGAAATCCTTTTTCTCCCATATCAATGTTTTCAAAAATGAATTTAAGAATGTTATTTTTAAAACATAAATTATTTATTAAATATATTTTACATAATATTTGAAATTATTTTAAAATGTTTAAATAAAATTTCTTAATTTTTTCCACATAGGTCACTTTTGATTATCTTTACAAAAGTTTGAAAATAATGTTTATTTTTAATGTTTATGACATGAATTTATTTTCCTATCATCATGGTTGTTATTTTATTTGAATCAACCTTTATATGTTTCCATGTTTATTTTAAAATAAAATATATTTTTCAATATTTTGTAATTTTTTATAAAATATTACTCAAATAAAATGGAATTTTTCTTTATTTTAAAAAAATGTTTTAAATTCTTATTTAATGTTTCTCACCTAAGTCATTATCCTTTAATGATTTCTCTACTTCACTGAGATTATAATATTATGATTCCATCCATATTATTTATCTAGATTGATTATAATGATTATTTTAAATATATTATTATAAAACCCATTTATTTTCAACATGTTAACAAACCTATAAAGGAATAATGGTTGTTTTAAAGGGTGTTATATTAAAAAGTAAAATATTTTAAATGTTTTACTCATGAATAGTACTTAGACATTATTGATGATTATAGGTGAGCCTGATACCACTTATATGAATGGGTTATCCTGATATATCTTTTATGAATGGGTGATTCCAATATAGCATATATGAGTGGGTGATCCTAATAAAGATCTACAATATATTGGGTAATCCTGATGGAGTTGAATGAATATAAGCAACTCCTAAGAGACGATAGAGTTAACTAGATAACATGTTACACCTAAGAGATTGTGGGTATTAACCAAATAAGGTAATCCCATGTGGAGTTTGTCAATTTCATATAATTATAAAACTTTACATGAAGATTTCATGTACCTTATGCATGAGATTCATTTGGATATGTGTAAAAATATTTGACTTCTACTTTTGGGTGAGTAAAAAAATTGTGAGTTGTGTAAATAATAATGCAACAATGTGGTTCTGACACATTGATTTAGTGGAGAGAATATAATTCTAAACTAAATCACTAGAAGTATGTAGAAATAAAGGGAATAACATTATAAAATATAGTGATATTAAATACCCTCTAAATATTATTTGTGATATTCCTTCCAAATTAGAAGTTGTTAAGACCTCAATTATTTAGTATGGGTGACCCTAACCATTAGGTGACCATGAATTATCTTGTGTAAGATAAGAAAGAAATAAGGTGACCATAACCAATAGGTGTCCTGTTATTTGGAATTTTCTTTGGGTTATAATTATCTGGGAAACCCAAAACATTTGGATAACAGAGGAATAGAGTTGAGTTTATATTTATATTATAGATTTATATAAAGATTTATAGCTATCTAGATGTCATATATTAAATGATTAAAAATAGGTGTTTACTAGATATGGTCATTGATTACTTATGTGATACCTAGTGTGAGTTATATTTAAATATAAATCTCATCCCACTAATAGATATGATGAATTTGAAAGGGGTAATCACTTTAGTGGGGTACCATTTAAAAAAATACTTATTAAATTGAAATAAAACATGATACTCATTTGATAAAAGGTTATGTTTTAGATAAATAATACAATATCATCAAACATAACTTTAAAATAAATTCCTGAAAGGATAATAGTAATGTAAGAAACTCTTAATCCAAGATACTTAAATAAAATTTAATGTGTTAGAGTAACATATTCCTCAGTAAAAAAAGTGTTAAAATTATTTAACAAATGAATCTAGATGCTTATGGAAGCATAGAATGATTCACCTAAGGTTTCAAATAAATAAGATGAAAAATGACTAATAAAACACTATTTTATTTAAAATTTTATTGATAATAAATGATATAATTTCCTCAGATTGTGCTAAATATGTTCAATTAGAAAGTATTTGGGATTAGATCATTCATTTGAATATTTAATGAAAATTCTAGGTTTACCCTTTCAAAATCACTGTAGTATTTCAATCATAAATATTTTTACTTGAATTAGTTGAACTTAATATTTCTTAACTATGTTCCTTACTTCATGGGATACAACTTCTATTCAGGACACTAGATCAAAATAATGCATTTGGATGTAGTAATTGGGCCATAAAGTCAAAGGTGGGATGGACACGCCAGAATGGAGAAGCTTCTGTATTTCGGTCATAAAACCTTAATATGGGATTTTATTGAGCCCAAATTTTGATATGAGATAGAGGACCCATATACTCACATATGACATTTCTTAAAGAATAGCTGATTCACACGTTTCAGTGGTCAAATTGGCGGTTCAAGTTGGATTAAAATAATTGGCCGAATTTCCACATTCATACTTGAAACCACTTGTAACCTCTCCTCCCCTCCCCTCAATAAATTAGATTTTTTATCATTTTTAAGGGTTGGTACGTGAATTGGGAAGTTTAAGGCATAATAGAAGAGGTTTCACTCCAATTATCCAACCATTTTAAGAGGGGTAGCTCTTGAAGCAAGGATCCCCCCATCAAGCCTTCCTCTTCTCCTTCTTCTTCTTCATGTTGTAATGCATTTCTTCTTTCAATAAACTCTTAGTTTGTCTTCCATTGATTATGTTATTTTAAATTTTCTTCTTCTATTAATATTCCTATTTGGTTTGGAAATAAAAAGTAGAAACGATATTGGGTTATACCCTTTCTAAACCGTTGCAAATGCAAAACGTTTCTACGATGACTACACCGCTCAAGGAAGAGTAGTTTTTTTATGTAATCAATCTAATTCTCACATAATTCATTCATTTATTTTGAATAAATGAGATATTGTAATTCTAATAATATTTTATATTAATTTAGTTTTAATATAAATGAAATTAATCAATAAATTGAACAATTTACACAAAAACACGTGAGGTTGAGATTTTGGGTAAATTATGAGAGCGCAAACTTAATCCGTGAAACCAAGTCACACGGGATAAATTTGTAGAGTTAAAATATCATGCCTAAACTCAATTAATCCCCATTTCCAGATTGTATTTGTGCCCTAATTAACCACTGAACATAAGCTAGACTAAGAACATTAATCAAAGCAGGGTACTACGATTGCATGTTCCAAAACTAGCCTAGGGTTTAATTCATTTCATCTTTGTGGTTAGGTTAACTCTCATAGGGTTCAAGGGTTAACAAATTAGGGGATCATAATTAATTGGATGTTAATTTAAATGATAATTATTAATAAGTAAATTAATAGGTATAGTTATATCGATTACGCCTTTTAAAATAGATTTCTATAAAAACAACTTCTTGTTGTGTCATTTTAATCAAAATTCATTTCAAAACTAAAAACAAAAAAAAAATACAATCTTCTTCCAGCAAACTTATTCTAGATTCATAAACTATAACCAAAACCCCTCCTTTCAAGTAGTGTTTTTATTCTCTTTTATTTTATTTTTACAATACCTCTAAAAAGTTATTTTAATTCACTTTCTCCTTCGAGAGACGACCTTGGTCAGCCACTCTGCTGCACCTAAGTACCCCAAAATCACACTTATCATTTGAGGGTGCCCACGACAGTGATCTTTAAAATTGGCATAGTTTCCGGGTAGGAAAGTAATTATTTCAACCAATTACATGTATTTATTTTATTTTACATTTTATTCTCTTCCTCTCTTCTTTCTTCCTTCTTTACCCAATCTGATTTTTTTTTCTTCTTTTATTTTCTTCTACTTCTTTTTGGACCATCAACTCAAACTTATTATTTTTATTTAAGTATGGTCCAATTTCTTTATTTTAATTTTTATTTGATTTATTACACGAACTAATCCCGAAGATCTCTTAGATCTTGACCATGAGATTGAACGTAGCCTTAGGGCTTGAATCAAACATTCTCAGTCTACGGGAAGTTTCAATATTCAACCTGTGTGAGAATTCCTCCAATTTCATAACATTGAAATTGGAAGCAAATATAATTCCACCATAAAAGAAGAACCAATGGCTGGAAATAATAACAATGAGCTAAATATAACAATTTGAGAATTGGCTAAACCAGATATTAATTATCAACCAAATTGTATTGCATACCCAATCTCGAATCGGACTTTGAACTAAAATCTGGGTTAATTTACTTACTTCCAAATTTTCATGGCCTCTCTGGTGAGGATACCAATAAACATTTGAAAGAATTTAATGTGGTTTTCTCAACTCTAAAACCTAGAAATTCCTTTTAAGATCAAATCAAATTAAGAGCATTCCCATTTTCACTTGATGGAGCTTCAAAGGATTGGATGTACTATTTACAACTTGAAGATGTAACACGTTGGAACGATTTGAAACATCTTTTCTTGTAGAGATTTTTTCCAGCAACAAGGACCACTTCCATTTGTAAGGAGATCTTGGGGATAAATCAAGAACAAGGGGAGTCAATGTATGAGTACTGGGAGCGATTTAAGAAGTTGTGTGCAAGTTGTCCACATCACCAAATCAGTGAGCAACTCCTCATTCAGTACTTCTATGAAGGACTCAGGCCTATGGAGAGGAGCATGGTGGATGATGCAGATGGAGGAGCATTGGTGGATAAGACACCAGTATCCGCACGTGCATTGATCGACAAGATGTCCAAAAACTCCCAACAATTTGGCGATAGAGGAACACCACATAACAGGGGAGTACATCAGGTAAGTCCTTCTTCTCTTGAAAGTCATTTGATTGATACCAAGATAGAAGAATTGACCACTATGGTGAGATATATTTATTTGGATCAAAAGACATCCCAACCCCCTCCTTCAAGGCCTTGTATCATTTGCATTGAGACAAGCCACCCAACTGACTATTTCCCACAACTACAAGAGACAGAGGATTGCGCAGCAGTATTCTTAGGGAGACCTTATCAGCAGCAACAACCATATCCCCAAAGGAATCTTGATTTATTTTCACCAACATACAACCAAGGGTGGAAGGATCAATCTGACATGAGGTATGGCTCTGGAAAACAACAAATGCCACCCTTTCAACAAAACTTCCAGCAGCCTCCACCTTACTAGCAGGGATTCCAACAACCCCAAAGGAGATTTGAAACCTAAGAATCAATAATTCAACAACAAGGTAATTCTCAACCAAAGGTATATTCTAACACTAATGATATTTTGAATCAAATTGTTCTTAATCAATAGAATGAGTTGAAGAGTCAAGGTTCAGAGCTGAGGGAGTTGAAGACTCAAATGAGCCAGATTTCCACTGCCCTCCATGAAATTTTAAGTAAGAATTCAATAAATATACCTTCCCAACCCACTCCAAATCCAAAGGGCAATGTCAATGCCATCACATTGAGAAGTGGGAAGAAAACAATTGGTGCTTCTCCACCTATGATTCCACCGGGATTCACCTCAAATCCAAAAAAGCACAATTCCACATCAACTGATGAGAAACCCAAGGAGAAAGATAATGGAAAGAAAAAGATTAATGATGTTCCTCCTAAACCCCTTTCTTTTCCAAACAGGGTTGTTCAAACCAAGAAGATGGCTGAAGAAGTAATGAAAAAGGAGGTTTTGGACACATTCAATCATGTGTAGATCAACATCCCTCTACTTGAATCCATCAAAAAAATCCCAAGGTATGCCAAATTCTTAAAAGAACTCTGCACCATTTGAAGATGGCTCAAGGTAAATGAAAGGATAAATCTTGGAAGGAATGTGTCAGCACTCATTACACCAACTCTAGAAATTCCAAAAAAGTGCAAGGATCTCGGGACATTCACCATCCCGTGTACCATAGGGGAGTTGCACTTCTATGATGGTCTTTGTGATTTAGGAGCTTTAATAAATGTGATGCCTCACTCTGTATTCTCTGATTTACAGGTTGGTCAATTGAAGACGATGAGAGTAGTGGTGAAATTGGCGAATAGAGCTACAAAATATCCTGCAGGAGTCCTTGAGGATGTACTTTTCCGGGTAAGAGACATGATCTTTCTAGCATACTTCTATGTGCTCAAAATGGAGGATGATCGGGTAAGTTCTCATGCCCCCATTATCTTAGGTAGACCCTTTCTAAAAACTGCAAAAAGAATCATAAATGTCAATGAGGGTATACTTTCCATGGAATTTGGGGATGAAGTTGTGATATTTAATGTTATGGATTCCATGAAGTACCCCTAAGAGGATCATTCTGCATTTTTTATCTCCCATTTTGAACCACCAAGTAAAAACCCCATGGAAATTGATTGTTCTATACTTAGGGAGATTATGAGTATCAGTTCTAGTTTGATGTCTAAGAGTACTTCCACACCTATTTCTAATGCACAATACTCTCTTATATTTGATTTTAAAATGGAGTCATATTCTGATTTTGATCATGCGAACTCTGATTATGACATGGATGTTGAGTATTCTAATGGATTTGATGCTTTATTCTCTGATTTTGATGATGTATATTCGGATATTGACGCTCTTTGTGCACATATTTTAGTTCCTTCTATGTCTCCATCCATACACCACCCCCCTACAATATAACTCAAACCATTTCCACCAAATATCAAATACTCATACTTGTTAAGTGGTAACAAATTACCAGTTATCATTGCTAACAATATCCCTTTTGAACATGAAGAAAAACTTTTGAATATTTTGAAGGAGAACATCAGGGAAATCGGGTGGACCTTAGCTGACATATCAGGTATTAGACCCTCCATTTTCATGCATATGATTATTTTGGAGGATGGGGACAAACCAGTGAGGCAACCACAAAGGAGACTCAATCCAACCCTTTTGGAGGTTGTTAAAAAAGAGGTTGAAAAATTGCTTGAGGCAGGTATAATTTATCCCATTTCAGATTCTCAGTGGGTAAGTCCTATTCAGGTTGTGCCTAAGAAAAGTGGTGTTACTATTGTTAAAAATGAGAAAGAGGAGTTAGTTCCAATGAGGGTGAAAAACAGTTGGCGTGTGTGTGTTGATTATAGGAAACTAAATCAATCTACTCGTAGGAACCATTTTCCCCTCCCATTTATTGATGAGATGCTTGAGATACTTTCTGGGAAAACACATTATTGTTTCTTGGATGGATTTTCTGGATATTTTCAGGTTCCTATTGCTCCAGAGGATCAAGATAAGACAACATTAACTTGTCTTTTCGGTAAGTTTTCCTATAGAAGGATGTCATTTGGACTTTGCAATTCCCCAGGTACCTTCCAGATATTCATGGTGAGTATTTTCTCAGATTTCATTGAGACCATAATGGAGGTATTTATGGATGATTTTATAGTTTATGGATCCACATTTTATGAATGTCTCTCTAGTTTGGGTGATGTGTTGCATCGTTGTATTGAAAAAATCTTGTCTTGAATGTTGAAAAATGTCATTTCATAGTCGAAAAGGGAATTTTCTTAGGTCATATAGTCTCACAAAATGGAATTGAAGTTGATAAATATAAGGTAGATATTATTTCATCCCTGTCATATCCTACATGTGTGTGTGATGTTCAATCATTCCTTCGACATGCTGAATTTTATCGATGATTCATCAGATATTTTAGTAAGATCGCTCTACCTTTATCTTGATTGCTTCAAAAAGATATTGACTTCAATTTTGATGATTCATGTAGGGTATCATTTGATGAGATAAATAAGTGTCTGACCACTCCACCGATCATACATCCCCCGTGGTGGGACCTTCCATTTGAGCTTATGTGTGATGCGTCCAACTTCGCGGTTGGAGCTGTCTTATCTCAAAGGGTGGAGGGACGTTCACATGTGATTTCTTATGCATCTAGAACGTTGTATTATGCCCAATAAAACTACACCACAACAGAAAATGAGTTTCTTGCTTTTATATTTGCTTTATATAAATTTCTTTCATATTTATTTGGATCTAAAGTAGTTGTTTTTTCTGACCATGGAGCTTTAAGGTACCTCCTAAAGAAGCCAGATGCAAAACCATGACTTATCCAATGGATGCTCCTTATTCAAGAGTTTGACATCAAGATAAAGGATAAAAAGGGGTCAGAGAATTTGGTGGTAGACAACATGAGTAGGCTTACTCACACACCAAAGGGTGACACCTTGGACCAGGTACCACTTCGGGACACTTTCCCCAATGAGAATCTCTATACCATCTCAGGTACGCATCCTTGGTATGCTGATTTAGTTAATTACATTATTTCCTCTGAAATCCCAGAAAATTTGAAGAAGCATCAGGTCCAAAAATTAAAAATTGAGTCTAGGTTTTATGTGTGGGATGATCCTTACCTCTGGCGCATGTGTAGTGACCAAGTCATTAGGAGGTGTGTTCCCGATCATGACTTTGAGTCTCTTTTTAATTTATGTCATACACTTTCTTGTGGTGGAAACTTTGGACCCCAACGTACTTCTAGAAAATTCTTAGACTCTGGATTATATTAGCCTAGCATATTCCATGATTCTCATGTGTTTTATAAGTCATGCTCTTGTTGCCAACACACTAGAAACATTTCAAGGAGACACGAGATGCCCCAACAACCCATTTTATTCTGTGAGATTTTTGATGTATGGGGCATCGATTTTATGGGTCCTTTTCCTAGTTACTTTGGTTTTTTGTACATTTTGGTTGCTTTTGATTATGTGAGTAAATGGGTGGAGGCTAAGACCACCAGGACCAATGATTCTCATGTTGTTGTGGACTTTTTCAAAGCGCAATTTTATTTGCAGGTTTGGAGTACCGAAGGCCATCATCAGTGACGAAGGGACACACTTATGCAATTGGAATTTGGTTTCCCTACTTCAGAAGTATGGGGTGACACACAAAACATCGACACCATACTACCCCCAAACAAATGGTCAGGCTGAGGTTCCAAATCATGAGTTGAAATAGATTTCAGAAAAAATCATGCAACAAAATAGGAAGGATTAGGGAAAGCACTTGGTTCATGCATTGTGGCCTCATAGGACAGCATACATGACCCCCATTGGTATTTCCCAATTTTATATTGTTTTTGGGAAAGCATGTCATCTTCCAATAGAATTCGAGCATCGGTCTTATTGGGCTATAAAGAAATGCAACATGGATTTGGCCCAAGCTGGAATCCAAAGGAAGATGCAAATTCAAGAGCTTGAGGAGATTATATTGTCTTCATATGAGAACTCAAGGATCTACAAGGAAAAATCAAAATCAACTAATGATAGAATGATCCAACAAACGGAGTTTCATGTTGGAGAGAAATTCCTTCTCTATAGTTCATGACTGAAGCTGATGCCTTGTAAGTTGCATTCCATATGGTTGGGTCCTTATGTTGTGACTAATGTTTTACCTTATGGTGCAGTGGAGATCACACAGGAGGACACAGGAAAGAGCTTTACAGTCAATGGGAAACATTTGAAGAGATACATTGAGGGACTTCCTACTAATGTAGTGGATTATATCACACTGCATGACCCCATCATCACTTGAGCACATCAGGCTGTTCCTAACCCTTTAACTTTTTTATTCTATTTCCTATTTAAAATTATACATTTCATGTGAATATATCATCTCATGTTTTCACATTGAGGACAATGCAATATTTTATGTGTGGGGGAGGTAACCTTTTAGTTTAGTAATTTCAATTGTTTTCCTGTAAAAACAAAAACAAAAACAAAAAAAATTGTGTGTTTTTCAATTTTTTTATTTTTCAATTTTCTGGGTGTTTTTGAAACTTTTGATCTGAAATGATTCTCAACAACCATTTTTAAATCCATATCAATAAGTGAAACAATTTATCCCTTGAAACTAAGCTTAAATGAATACTGAAATTACTTTGTTTCAAGTTCAAATATTGAGTAATTTCTTGAAAAGTACACTGAATTTTGAATCCCATGCCACATCTCACTATCTTTATATTTGAAATCACTTTCCTGTGAGGCTTCTAAACCATTATTTTTATATTAATTACATTCACCTCACTTATTGAGAGAACCAAACCATGATTGATTTAACCATAATTTGATTTATTCCTGTCAAAACTTGAGTGTTTGAGGTACTTATGTTTAAATGATTGAGGAATTTGATTGGTATTAAAGCCCCTATTTCAAAGAATCCTTTTTTATAATGGCCTACCTTGAATATTTAATCCTTTTAGCCCTTAGAATCCATGCACATCCTGTTAGGATATCCACATTACAAGCCAATTTTCCCTATCCAACCTACTCTTGAAGTGAAATTGCATAATCTAGTTGAACTTAAGTGTGGGGGTAGCTATGTTGTGTTGTGCTACGACATTCTGTGATACTTTGGGTGGAAACTTAAATTTTGAAGAGATGTGTTTGCTGCTAATGAAAATCATTATATTAAAATTTGTGCCTTTTCTGGAGCTTTCATGATAAGTGAAGTTGTGCCTTTTCTAGAGCTTCTAATAGAGGTAGAAAGTTGTGCCTATCTGGAGCTTTCAAGAAAATCATGTTTGAGAAGATTGACATTTTTGATGCTGAAATTTTGAATGGTGTAAAATTTCCATGACTTTTCATGATATTAGAATTAATACTATGGAGATTGAGGAGGATACCATATTTAAGTGAAAATTAGATTAATTCAATTTTGCTTCAAAAAGAGTCAAGCCCTCCCCATTCAGCCTCAGAATTTTTCACATATAAATCCTACCAACCGAAAGCCACAGAAAAACACTGAAAAGTCCTCATGATAAACATATTACCTTGACTAAAATTGGGTAGGTATGTAGGAATATATCAAGCTTATGGTGACCCTTTTATGAGTTTGGATGAGAAATACACTACAAAAAAATTGACATTTGAGTGATAATAGAAAATTCAAGTGAGGTAAGTGTTTTGTGCATGGGAGGATAAATAAAGTGGAAATATATTGAATTATATAAATTAAGAACTTGAAATAATTTTTTTTTATGAGTCATGGTATCCTTTTTTCTTGGTGTGTAATTTTTTGATCTCAAGGATATGTGTTTTAATACTAGTTTTGATTTGATATTGATGTTTACTTGATATGAGGTTTTTCCCAGGAGTGGAAAAGGGTAAGTGTGGGGGAGTTGATAAAACACTATTTTATTGAATATTTTATTGATAATAAATGATATAATTTCCTCACGTTGTGTTAAATATGTTCAATGAGAAAGTATTTGGTATTAGATCATTCATTTGAATATTTGATGAAAATTCCAGTTTTACCCTTTCAAAATCACTGTAGTATTTCAATCATAAATATTTGTATTTGAATTATTTGAACTTAATCTTTTGTAACTATGTTCCTTACTTAATGGGATAAAACTTTTATTCAGGACACTATATCAAAAGAATGCATTTGGATGGAGTAATTGGGCCATAATGTCAAAGGTGGGCTGGACACGCCAAAATGGAAAAGCTTCGGTATTTCGGCCATAACTCCTACATATGGGCTTGGATTGAGCCCATATTTTTAGACAGGATATAGGACCCATATACTCACATATTATTATTCTGTAATAAGAGCTTATTCACTATTTTTGGTGGTAAAATGTGTGTTTCAATTTGGATTATAATATTTGTCCGAATTTCCACATTCACACTTGAAACCACTTGTAACCTCTCCTCCCCTACCCTCTATAAATTAGAGTTTTTATCATTTTTAAGTGTTGGTACGTGAATTGGGAAGTTTAAGGAAGAATAGAATATGTTTCACCCCAATTATACAACCATTGTAAGAGGGGTAGCTCTTGAAGCAAGGATCCCCTCATCAAGCCTTCCTCTTCTCATTCTTCTTCTTCATGTTGTAATGCATTTCGTCTTTCAATAAACTCTTAGTCTGTCCTCCATTTATTCAGTTATTTTAAATTTTATTATTTTATTAATATTCCAATTTGTATTGGAAATAAATAGTGGAAACAAGATTGGGTTATATCCTTTCTAAACCGTTCCAAATGAAAAAAGTTTCTATGATGACTACACCGCTCATGGAAGAGTAGTTTTTTTATGTAATTGATCTAATTCTCACCTCCTTAATTAATTTATTTTGAATAAATGAGATAATGTAATTCTAATAATATGGTATATTAATTGAGATTTAATTTAAATAAAATTATGCAAGCAATTGAACAATTTACACAAAAACACACGAGGTCGAGATTTTGTGTAAATTGTGAGAGTGCAAACTTAATCTGTGAAACCAAGTCACACAGGATAAATTTGTAGAGTTCAAATATCATCCCTAAACTCAATTAATCCTCATTTCCAGAGTTTATTTGTTCCCTAATTAACCACTGACCATAATCTATACTTAGAACATTAATCAAAGCATGGTGCTACGATTTCATGTTCCAAAACTAGCCTAGGGTTTAATTCATTTCATCTTTGTGGTTAAGTTAACTCCCGTAGGGTTTGTGGGTTAACAAATTTGGGGATAATAATTAATAGGATGTTAATTTAAATGATAATGACTAATAATTAAATTAATAGGTATAGTTAGATTGATTACACCTTTTAAAATAGATTTCAAAAAAACATCTTCTTGTTGTGTCATTTTAATCGAAATTCATTTCAAAACTAAAAACAAAAAAAAATACAATCTTCTTCTAGAAAACTTATTATAGATTCATAAAATATAACCAACCCCCGTAATTTCAAGTAGTGTTTTTATTCTCTTTAATTTTATTTTTATAATTCCTCTAAAAAATTATTTTAATTCACTTCCTCCTTTGAGAGACGACCTTGGTCAGCCACTTTGATGCACCTAAGTACCCCAAAATCACACTTATCATTTGAGGACCCCATGAAAGTGATCTTTCAAATTGGAACTGTTGTCAGGGAGGCAAGTAATTATTTCAACTAATTAGAGGTATTTATTTTATTTTACATTTTATTCTCTTCCTCTCTTCTTTCTTCCTTCTTTACCCAATCTGATTTTTTTTCTTCTTCATTTATTTTCTTCTACTTCTTTTTGGACCATAAACTCAAACTTATTATTTTTATTTTACTATGTTACAATTTATTTCTTTTAATTTTTATTTGATTTATGACACGAACTAATCCCGAATATCTCTTAGATCTTGACCCTGATATTGAACGTATCCTTAGGGCTTGAATCGAACATTCTCAGTCTACGGGAAGTTTAAATATTCAACCTATTGGAGAATTCCTCCAATTTCAGAACATTGAAATTAGAAGCAATTATAATTCCACCATAAAAGAAGAACCAATGGCCGGAAATAATAATAATGAGCTAAATAGAACCATTCGAGAATTGGCTACACCTGATATTAATTATCAACCAAAATGTATTGCATACCCAAATCTCGAATCGGACTTTGAACTAAAATCTGGGTTAATTCACTTACATCCAAAGTTTCATGGCCTCTCTGGTGAGGATCCCAATAAAAATTTGAAATAATTTAATGTGGTTTTCTCAACCCTAAAACCTAGAAATGTCTCTGAAGATCAAATCAAATTAAGAGCATTCCCATTTTCACTTGATGGAGCTGCAAAGGAGTGGGTGTACTATTTACAACCTGAAGATGTAACATGTTGGAATGATTTGAAATGTCTTTTCTTGCAGATGTTTTTTCCAGCATTAAGGACAACTTCCATTCGTAAGGAGATCTCGGGGATCAAGAAATCACAAGGGGAGTCAATGTATGAGTACTGGGAGTGATTCAAGAAGTTGTTTGCACGCTGTCCACATCACCAAATCAGTGAGAAACTCCTCATTCAGTACTTCTATGAAGGACTCACACCAATGGAGAGGAGCATGGTGGATTTTTCATCTAGAGGAGAATTGGTGGACAAGAAGCTAGTAGCCCCATGTTCATTGATCGACAAGATGGCCCAAAACTCCCAAAAATTTGGTGATAGAGGTACACCACATGTCAGGGGAGTACATCAGGTAAGTCCTTCTTCTCTTGAAAGTCATTTGATTGATACCAAGTTGGAAGAATTGACCAATATGGTGAGTCATATTACTTTGGCTCAAAAGACATCCCAACCCCTTCCATCAAGGCCTTGTGTCATTTTCACTTAGACAAGCCACCCAACTGACTGTTGCCCACAACTACAAGAGACAGAGGATTGCTCAGCAGTATTCCTAGGGAGACCTTATCAGCAGCAACAACTATATCCCCAAAAGAAGCTTGATTCCTTTGCACCAATATACAACCAAGGGTGGAAGGATCAATAGGACATGAGGTATGGCTCTGGACAACAACAAACGCCACCTTTTCAACAAAACTTCCAGAAGCCTTCACCTTACCAGTAGGGATTCCAACAACCCCAAAGGAGATTTGAAACCCAAGCATCAACAAGTCAACAACAAGGGAATTCTCAACCAAAGGTAGATTCTAACACTGATGATCTTTTGAAGAAAATTTTTCTTAATCAATAGAATGAGTTTAAGAGTCAAGGTTTGGAGATGAGCGATTTGAAAACTCAAATGAGCCAGATTGCCACCGCCCTCCATGAACTTGTAAGTAAGAAATCCATAAATCTACCTTCCCATCCCACTCCAAATACAAATGGGAATGTTAGTGTCATCACATTGAGAAGTGGGAAGCAAACAACTGATGCTTCTCCACCTAATATTCCACTGGGATTCAACTCAAATCCAAAAAAGCCCAATTCTACATCAAATGATGAGAAACCCAAGGAGAAAGATAAAGGTAAGAAAAAGATAAATGATGTTCCTTCTAAACCCTTTCATTTTCAAAACAGGGTTGTTCAAACCAAGAAGATGGATGAATAAGAAATTAAAAAGGAGGTTTTTGACACATTCAAGCATGTGTAGATGAACATACCTCTACTTGAAGCCATCAAACAAATCCCAAGGTATGCCAAATTCTTAAAAGAACTCTGCACCAATCGAAGAGGTCTCAAGGGAAATGAAAGGATAAATCTTGGAAGGAATGTGTCAGCACTCATTACACCAACTCTAGAAATTACAAAAAAGTGAAAGGATCCCAGGACATTCACCATCCCATGTATTGTAGGAGAGTTGAACTTCTCTGATGCTCTTTGTGATTTAGAATCTTCAATAAATGTTATTCCTCACTCTGTATTCTCTTCTTAACAGGTTGGTGAGTTGAAGCCAACAAGAGTAGTGGTGAAATTGGTGAAAAGAGATACAGAATATCATGTGGGAGTCATTGAGGATGTACTTGTCCAGGTAAGAGACATTATCTTTCCAGCAGACATCTATGTGCAAAAAAATGGAGGATGATCAGGTAAGTTCTCATGCCCCCATTATCTTAAGTAGACCCTTCCTCAAAACTGCAAAAACTATCATAAATTCCAATGAGGGTACATTTTCCAAGGAATTTGGAGTTAAAGTTGTGATATTTAATGTTATGGATTCCATGAAGTACCCTCAGAGGATCATTCTGCATTTTTTATCTCCCATTTTGAACAACCAAGTAAAAACCCCAAGGAAATTGATTGTCCTATGCTCAGAGATATTATGAGTATTGGTTCTAGTTTGATGTCTAAGAGTACTTCCACGCCTATTTAAAATGCACAATACTCTCTTAGATTTGATTTTGAAATGGAGTCATATTCTGATTTTCATCATGTTAACTCTAATTATGACATGGATGTTGAGTATGTTGATGGATTTGATGATTTATTCTCTGATTTTGATGATGTATATTCGGATATTGATGCTCTTTGTGCACATATTTCAGTTCCTTCTATGTCTCCATCCATACACCCCCCCCCCTACACTAGAACTCAATCCATTGCCACCAAATCTCAAATACTCATACTTGTTAAGTGGTGACAAATTATCTGTTATCATTGCTAACAATATCCCGTTTGAACATGAAGAAAAACTTTTGAATATTTTGAGGGAGAACATTAGGGAAATCGGGTGGACCTTGGATGACATATAAGGTATTATCCCCTCCATTTTCATGCATAGGATTCTTTTGGAGGATGGGACTAAACCGGTGAGGCAACCAAAAAGGAGACTCAATCCAACCCTTTTGGAGGTTGTTAAGAAAGAGGTTGAAAAATTGCTTGAGGCATGTATAATTTATTCCATTTCAGATTCTCAGTGGGTAAGTAATATTCTGGTTGTGCCTAAGAAAAGTGGTAATACAGTTTTTAAAAACGATAAAGATGAGTTAGTTCCAATGAGGGTGAAAAACAGTTGGCACGTGTGTATTGATTATAGGAAACTAAATCAATCAACTCCCAAGGACCATTTCCCCCTCCCATTCATTGATCAGATGCTTGAGAGACTTGCTGGGAAAACACGTTATTGTTTCTTGGATGGATTTTATGGATATTTTCAGGTTCCTATTGCTCCATAGGATCAATAGAAGACAACATTCACTTGTCCTTTCGGTACGTTTTCCTACAGAAGGATGCCATTTGGACTTTTCCATGCCCCAGGTACCTTCTAGAGATACATGGTGAGTAGTTTCTCAGATTTCATTGAGACCTGCATGGAGGTATTTATGGATGATTTTACAGTTTATGGATCATCATTTTATGAATGTCTCTCTAGTTTGGGTGATGTGTTTCAACATTTTATTGAGAAAAATCTGGTCTTGAAATTTGAAAAATGTCATTTCATGGTCGAAAAGAGAATATTCTTAGGTCTTATAGTCTCACAACATGGAATTGAAGTTGATAAATAGAAGGTATAAATTATTTCATCCCTTCCATATCCTACATGTGTGCGTGATGCTCGATCATTCCTTGGACATGCTGGATTTTATCGAGGATTCATCAGAGATTTTAGTAAGATCGCTCTACCCTTATCTCGATTGCTTCAAAAAGATATTGACTTCAATTTTGATGATTCATGCAGGGTATCGTTTGATGAGCTAAAGAAGTGTCTGACCACTCCACTGATCATACAGCCCCTGCAGTGGGCCCTTTCATTTGAGCTTATGTGTGATGCGTCCAACTTCCCGGTTGGAACTGTCTTAACTTATTGGGTGGAGGGATGTTCACATGTGATTTTTTATGCATCATGGAAATTGGATTCTTACCAATAAAACTACACCACAGTAGAAAAGGAGTTTCTTGCTATTATACTTTCTTTAGATAAATTTTGTTCATATTTATTGGGATCTATAGTAGTTGTTTTTTCTGACCATGCAGCTTTGAGGTACCTCCTAAAGAAGCTAGATGCAAAGCCACAACTTATTCGTTGTATGTTCCTTCTTAAAGAGTTTGACATCAAGATAAATGACAAGAAGGGGTTAGAGAATTTTCTGGGATACCACATGAGTAGGCTTACTCACACACCAGAGGGTGACACCTTGGACCAGTTACCACTTTGGGACAATTTCCCCGATGAGAATCTCTATACCATCTCAGGTACGCATCCTTGGTATGCTGATTTAGTAAATTACATTGTTGCCTCTGAAATCCCAGTAAATTTGAAGAAGCATCAAGTCCAAAAATTAAAAAGTGAGTCTAGGTTTTATGTGTGTGATGATCCTTACCTCTGGAGCATGTGTAGTGACCAAGTCATTAGGAGGTGTGTTCTCGATCATGAGCTTGAGTCTTTTTTTCATTTCTGTCATACACTAGCTTGTGGTGGACACTTTGGACCCCAACGTACTACTAGAAAAGTCTTAGAATATGGATTATATTGGCCTAGCTTATTCTGTGATTCCCATGTGTTTTTTAAGTCATGCTCTCGTTGCCAACACACTGGAAACATTTCAAGGAGACACGAGATGCCCCAAGAACCCATTTTATTCTATGAGATTTTTGATGTATGGGGCATCGATTTTATGGGTCCTTTTCCTAGTTCCTTTGGTTATTTGTACATTTTGGTTTCTGTTGATTATGTGAGTAAATGGGTGGAGGCTAAGGCCACTAGGACTGATGATTCTCATGTTGTTGTGGACTTTTTCAAAGCGCAATTTTTTTGCAGGTTTGGAGTACCGAAGGCCATAATCAGTGACCAAGGGACACACTTATGCAATCGGAATTTGGTTTCCCTACTTCAGAAGTATGGGGTGACACACAAAACATCGACACCATACAACCCACAAACAAATGGTCAGGCTGAGGTTCCAAATCGTGAGTTGAAACAGATTTCAGGGAAAATCATGCAACCAAATATGAAGTATTAGGGAAAGCACTTGGTTGATGCATTGTGGGCTCATAGGACAGCATACACGACCCCCATTGGTATTTCCCCATTTCAGATTGTTTTTGGGAAAGCATGTCATCTTCCAGTGGAATTCGAGCATTGGTCTTATTGGTCTATAAAGAAATGAAACATGGATTTGGCCAAAGCTGGAATCCTAAGGAAGATGAAAATTCAAGAGCTTGAGGAGATTAGACAGTCTTCATATGAGAACTCAAGGCTCTATAAGGAAAAATCAAAAGCAACTAATGATAGAATGATCAAACAAACGGAGTTTCATGTTGGAGATAAATTCCTTCTCTATAGTTCATGATTGAAGCTGATGCCTTGTAAGTTGCATTCCAGATGGTTGGGTCCTTATGTTGTGACTAATATTTTACCATATGGTGCAGTGGAGATCACACCAGAGGACACAGGAAATAGATTTACAGTCAATGGGAAACATTTGAAGAGATACATTGAGGGACTTCCTACTAATGCAGTGGATTATATCACACTGCATGACCCCATCATCACTTTAGCACATTAGGTTGTTCCTAACCCTTTAAATTTTTTATTCTATGTCCTATTTAAAATTATACATTTCATATGAATATATCATCTCATGTTTTCACATTGAGGAAAATAAAATATTTTATGTGTGGGGGAGGTAACCTTTTAGTTTAGTAATTTCAATTGTTTTCCTGTTAAAACAAAAAAAACAAAACAAAAAAAATTGTGTGTTTTTCAATTTTTTTTATTTTTCATTTTTCTGGGTGTTTTTCAAACTTTTGATCTGAAATGATTCTCAACAACCATTTTTAAATCCATATCAATAAGTGAAACAATTTATCCCTTGAAACTAAGCTTAAATGAATGTTGAAATTACTTTGTTTCAAGTTCAAATATTTAGTAATTTCTTGAAAAGTACACTGAATTTTGAATCCCATGCCACATCTCACTATCTTTATATTTGAAATCACTTTCTTGTGAGGCTTCTAAACCATTATTTTTATATTACTTACATTCACCTCACTTCTTGAGAGAACCAAACCGTGATTGATTTAACCATAATTTTATTTATTCCTGTCAAAACATGAGTGTTTGAGGTACTTATGTTTAAATGATTGAGGCATTTGTTTGGTATTAAAGCCCCTATTTCAACGAATCCTTTTTATAATAGCCTACCTTGAATATTTAATCCTTGTATCCCTTATAATCCATGAACAGCCTATTAGGATAGCCACATTACAAGCTAATTTTCCCTATCCAACCAACTCTTGAAGTGAAATTGCATAATCTAGTTGAACTTAAGTATGGGGGTAGCTATGTTGTGTTGTGCTACGACATTTTGTGATACTTTGGGTGGAAAATTAAATTCTGAAGAGATGTGTTTGTTGTTGATGAAAATCATTATATTGAAATCTGTGCCTTTTCTGGATATTTCATGATAAGTGAAGTTGTGCCTTTTCTGGAGCTTCTAATAGAGGTAGAAATTTGTGCCTATCTGGAGCTTTCAAGAAAATCATGTTTGAGAAGATTGACATTTTTTATTCTGAAATTATGAATGGTGTAAACTTTCCATGAATTTTCATGATGATGGAGCGGAATTGATACTTTGGGGATTGAGGAGGAGACCATATTTAAGTGAAAATTAGATTAATGCAATTTTTCTTCAAAAAGAGTCAAGCCCTCCTCATTCAGCCTCAGAATTTTTCACATCTAAATCATACCAAACGAAAGACACATAACAACCCTGAAAAGTCATCATGATAAACATATTCCCTTGACTCACATTGGGTAGTGATGTAGGAATTTATCAAGCCTATGGTGACCCGTTTATGAGTTTGGATGAGAAATACATTGCAAAAAAAAAATTGACATTTGTGTGATAAGAGAAAATTCAAGTGAGGTAAGTGTTTTGTGCATGGGAGGATAAATAAAGTGGAAATATATTTAATGATATAAATGAAGAACTTGAAATAATTTTTTTTTATGAGGCATGATATCCTCTGTTTCTTGGTGTGTAATTGTTTGATCTCAAGGATATGTGTTTTAAAACTGGTTTTGATTTGATATTGATGTTTACTTGATATGAGGTTTTTCCCAGGAGTGAAAAAGTGTAAGTGTGGGGGAATCGATAAAATACTATTTTATTGAATATTTTATTGATAATAAATTATATAATTTCCTCACATTGTGTTAAATATGTTCAATTAGAAAGTATTTAGGATTAGATCATTCATTTGAATATTTGATGAAAATTCTTGTTTTACCCTTTCAAAATCACTGTAGTATTTCAATCTTAAATATTTTTATTTCAATTATTTGAAAGTAATATTTTGTAACTATGTTCCTTACTTCATGGTATAAAACATTTATTCAGGACACTAGATCAAAAGAATGCATTTGGATGGATTAATTGGTCCATAAATTCAAAGGCGGGCTGGACACACCAGCATGGAGAAGCTTCTGTATTTCGGTCATAACCACTTCAAATGGGATTTTATTGAGCCCAAATTTTGAGAGGATATATATTAACCATATCCACACATAGTATCCTTCTGGAAAAAGATCTGATTCACGCGTTATGTGGTCAAATTGGTGGTGAAATTCGGATTAAAATATTTGGCCGAATTTCCACATTCACACTTGAAACCACTTGTAACCTCTCCTCCCATCCCCTATATAAATTAGAGTTTTTATCATTTGTAATGGTTGGGACGTGAATTGGGAAGTTGAAAGTAGAAGGTAATATGTTTCACTCTAATTATCCAACCATTGTAAGAGGGGTATCTCTTGAAGCAAGGATCCCCTCATTTAAGCCTTCCTCTTCTCCTTCTTCTTCTTCATGTTATAATGCATTTCTTCTTTCAATAAAATATTAGTTTGTCTTCCATTTATTCTGTTATTTTCAATTTTATTCTTCCCTTAATCTTCCTATTTGTGTTTGAAATCAAGAGTGGAAATGATATTGTTTTATACCCTTTCTAAACCGTTGTAAATGCAAAACGTTTCTAGGATGACTACACCGCTCATGGAAGAGTTGTTTTTTTTATGTAATCGATCTAATTCTCACATCCTTCATTCATTTATTTTGAATCAATGAGCTAATATAATTCTAATAATATGTTATATTAATTTAGTTTTAATTTAAATGAAATTAATAAATCAATTGAAAATTTACACAAAAACACGCGAGGTCGAGATTTTGTGTAAATTATGAGAGCACAAACTTAATATGTGAAACCAAGTCACATGGGATAAATTTGTAGAGTTCAAATATTATAACAAACTCAATTAATCCTCATTTATAGAGTGGATTTTTTCCCTAATTAACCACTGAACATAATCTAGACTTATAACATTAATCAAATCATGGTGCTACGATTACATGATCCAAAACTAGCCTAGGGTTTAATTCATTTCATCTTTGTGGTTAAGTTAACTCCCATAGGGTTCGAGGGTCAACAAATTAGGGGATCATAATTAATTGGATGTTAATTTAGATGATAATTATTAATAAGTAAATTAATAGGTATATTTAGATCTATTATGCCTTTTAAAATAGATTTCTAAAAAAACATCTTCTTGTTGTGTCATTTTAATCGAAATTCATTTCAAAACTAAAAACAAAAAAAAATACAATCTTCTTCCAGAAAACTTCTTCTAGATTCATAAACTATAACCAACCCACATCCTTTCAAGTAGTGTTTTTATTCTATTTTGTTTTATTTTTAGAATACCTCTAAAAAGTTATTTTAATTCACTTCCTCCTTTAAGAGACAACCTTGGTCAGCCACTCTGTTGCACCTAAGTACCCCAAAATCACACTTATCATTTGAGGGAACCCACGACAGTGCTATTTCAATGACCTAAGGAATCTTTGTCTCATATACCCAATATGTTTTGGTATTCCATTGAAAATCAATACGATTGAGTGTGATAATTACGTGGAAATACTAATAGGTTTCTTATAAGGATTTTTCAACTTAATATTTATTCATGTTTTCATCAATGTAAGTGTTATGACAATATGATTTAATTTGATAAAAATTTTCTGCATATTTTCAAGTGTTGATAAAAGATGAACTGGGCACGTGATATACAAGTTTTGGTATTATGTTGATAATACAAGGGGTAAAAATTTCAAACTGGAAGAAGAAAATTTAGTTAGAGAGTCCAGAATAGTTTCTTAAAGTTTGTTTTTAAGCTCATTAAAACTTATCAGTGTTATTAAGAAGTAGTCATAATGATTCCATAAGATGGGATTATATAGGATAATTATAGGGGTTTTGGAATTTCAACAGAATGTCCATGTCAGATATTGGTGTTATAGAATTTTATTATTTGGTTTTGAAGGTTATATGATATCTAATGTATATTTTATAGGTTTTATAATTATACAAGTGTCCAAAAACAATAAAATAATTGATAAAACTTATTTTCCATTTAAGTGATGAAGAAAACCTCCTATATCAAAAAATTTAATGTAAATGAGTTCATAAATATAAAATGAATCTAATAAAAGGATGTGTATCTTTATCTCATTTATCTTATATATGTGATAAGAGGATTTTTTCGAAAAAGAGTTATTATAAATAATTTGATATGATTAATTTTATACACATGGTTTATCAATCATAAGATTCCATACCTTGTTTTAAAAAGGAGAGAAGGATTAAAAATATCTAGGATAAAGTGTTTATCTATATATTTGTTTAAAATATGATTGAAAATTATTCCCACCACCCATCAATGGAATATTTTAAATAATAATATTTTTTTAATAAATTACTCCAAATACATAGAATACCATATATGATATAGAAACTGTGGATTATTTGTGAAATTTTCTTACTAAAATTAAATAATTCTTATTTTCTAACACAAAGTAGTTTGTGTATCTTATAAATATTTTTTAAAAATAATATAGCATTTAAGAGTCTAGTGGGAGTATGTTTAGACCTAAGAAGTTAAAAGTAACCAAATAAAGTATTATACGATTCTAAGATTAAAGTGGTTTTCCACAAAATCTCACTTTATTTTAAATATATTTATGATTCACTAGTAAGTGATAATGTAATTATTTAACAAAAAATTTCAAGGAAAATTTTTAACAGAAAAATCTACAAGGATGATGATATTAAAATTAAAATGAGTTCTAAGTAGACAATATATGTTAACATTATAACATTTGATGTTATAAAGTTATGAATTTTTTAATATCTTCAAGTAATTGAATGTTACGAATATGATTCCTAAATCCCACCATTATTCAAAATTTTATTCTTCAAAGATGTTATTCACTAAATAGTTTAGAGGCAGTATTTATCAGATGGTCACATTGAGATGTGGTAGATATTGGATATAAATGTAATGAGTAAAGAAATCCCCATAAAGTGTAGCATACAAATTTCTGGTCTTGAAGATTATCAAATATGATATGATAAACAATAACTTATGTTGGCATTGTTAAGTATTCTCAAATGAGTTTAAAAATATAAAATGTATTATATAAAAGGAAATATATATTTCATTATTCATTCTTTTTTTCTATATAAATATACATAAAGATATACATTTCATGAAATGTAATGGTAATTGACCACTCAATGAAGGAAATTGATTTATCCCTAAATGAAATTCATCATGAAGTATTACAGATCATGGGGAAATGTTAAGGTTAGTGTGACTAGCATTATCACACATAAGCCTTAGCCCTATTGGTAAGGACTCTGTAAGAGCATCTGAGAGACCCGGGATCAAATCCAGGCAGATACATTATTTCCAGGGGTATGGTAGTAGTACTATAGTAGGTACTATAGCAGTACTATAGTAGGTACTGTAGCAAAACTATGAAGTACTATAGTAGGTACTATTTGGAACTGTAGCAGTCGGGAATATGCCCCCGTTTTGGCCTTCAGGCCACCGATTTGGTCCTTGAGTCCTTTAAGGCCTTCGGTCCACCCAGGCCTTTGGGTCAGTATGTCCTTCGGGACACCTCAAGGCCTTTAGGCCACCTTAAGTGTAGATGCAAACTATACGACCTACAAAGAACAAGATCTATAATGAGGATGAGCAAGGAGTTTCACCACATCAGAAGCTAAAAGGATTAAAAGAATGAGATGGTATGGCACCTACCATTGGGACAACCTTGTGCATGAACAGGAATGCCTAGCTGAATAGCCATGCGAAGGTGGAGAGTTGATTTCATGATGAATATGCTGGGGAGGATCATTTTCAAGTATTTAGTTTGGGTTGTATGTAATGTTTGAAGCCTATGAAAAATGAATTCTTCTAAGTCCTACGGGCCATGTAATACTTACGCCAACGGGAATTGTAAGGGTTCCACCTCACCCCTTGAAAGGTGGATTATCAAAATCAATAAAAAAATGAAGGCCTTCGGTCCATTGGATGGATGTATGTGACTAGTATTATCATATAGATATATGAAATATTCTCATGAGGTACAAAAAAAGAATAAGATTCTTATTGTGCATTGGATAACCCATTAATTATACCACATAGAGTGTCATACACTTTTTCTTTGGTATACTAAGGATGAATAGTTCATATTTGGTCCCCACTACCTGAGTTTGGTGAGATACCTAGCATGATAAACTTCATACTTTGATAACTTTCTTAAACAAGTCAAACAAGACTTATCTTATCAAGGGGTTTTTGAGTATGTTATTGATCATATAATTTATTATAGCTTAACCAAGATGTGATTTCGCCTCCCATATTATGAATATGAAATTTAAGACCTCAATTGAGATATAATTAGGAGTGTATTTCCACACCGAGGAAGTACATGGTATGTTATTATCTATTAAGATGAGGGACATGTGATGTTTTCATCTATAAAAGTGAATGGAATGTGATGTATTCATTGACATAGTCGGTCTAAAATCAAAGAATCAAGAATGTGTGAGTTGGTTATATGGGATTAAAACTTTTTTATAGAGGTCACTTGATGTCTTGGACAAAGGGACCGTATATATATGCATGCATATCTATGATATAGTTGGCAGACACACATATAGTGATACATTTATTTGATGGAGATAACTTTAAAGCCATTTTTTGTTTTAGTAGCCATGATTCTTTACTAGAGGCTTATATTTACTTACATTTTGGGATCTATATATTCATATTTTTTGTAAATGATAAACATTCCCATGGTGTAAAACTTATTAGTTGACAGAATGGGTATTTATTTTGAATCATATAATTTCTCTAAAAGTGTTTTGAGTTCCTAAAAAAATTGGTTGGGCGTTCAGAAAATACTGCATATGATGTGATACACAAGGATTTTAATGATAGATTTATAAAAATTTTCTGGATGACATATAAAATGAGTTTTATATATAGATTCACTAGTTATAATATATTATATAATATAAGGTAAAATGGCACAAAGTATTTTAAGATTTAGTGTAAGTGGTAGATTGAAGAAGAAGATATTCCCTCAAGCCAAAACATGATAATACATTACAAAAATATATCCTTAAGTAATGACCAAATAGTACATTTTCACCAACGTATCTTAGTATACATGATATATATATTTTTTAGAATATATTAGCACAATGTTTTATGGTTCTTGCAGTATACATGATATGCCACTACTTACGATCATCAACAATCAAACGATAAAACTATTATAATTTTAATGAATCTTTTACCTAAGCTATAATTTAATAAAACATTTCATAATATTAAATATAATAGGGGAGATGAATTCCTCCATGTGGGGCATAAATTGAATAAGTCATTACCTCATGGATTATAATGCACATATTAATGAATGCATCATCCAAGAAGCATCCACTTTGATATATATAAACCACTATCATGAAATAACAGTGGTGGTGTATGTTTACTAAAAACTCTCAAAGCATAAGATCTCATCTCTTCCTACTTTTTATATGATACGTTAACAGATCATGATTAGAAGTTGAGATTCATATGCATTATAGAATATTTATGAACAACTAGTGGGTACCACCATAAGTGGGAGGTTTCATCATCCACTTAGGTGATCTTCATAAAGCCATTTGATGGAATGAGGTTGTTGAAAAATCAATTCATTGTAAGTTATAAATAATTATGGATGTTCATCATTTCCATTATTGTATCATTTTGTTATTATAATCATGAATATCTTGGGATTGGTATTTTAATTGCTTCTACTTGTTGCAATAAGAGTTATTAGACCCCTATGAACCCCAGTAGTGGAGTCAGTGTGAGCAGTGTTGGAATATGAGAGACTCTTGGTTGAGTTGAAATGGTTAGTATTATTTCTTTCAGATTGTGGATTTTTCCTCGTGATGAGGTGATCTAGGTCTGAACCTGGGTAAATATGGTAGTTACATCTATTAGGGTGTTTATTTTTTGTTGGATACTATATTTTGGTTCTTCCTCATTCCCTTGAGGGATGAATGATAAAGTTTTTCTTATTTATCTAGGTTCATGGGAGGATAAAATGTATGTTTAGAAAAGCATGGTTATATGTGAAAATGTTAAAGAAACACTCAATCCTGGTGGGATCAACTGTTTGGTTTTAGTAAGGTGTTCCATTATGTGTGTTCAAGATAAAGTATCATTGATGCCTTATTAGGGAGTTTTTAGCTTCCTTGGGAGTGGATAAGTTGTTATTGGATTGTGGTTTCAGTTGGAAAGAATAGTTAATCCTTAGATCAGGTTGGAGTCTATGGTGATGGCTTAAGAAAATGGTAACCATGTAAGTCATGGTGGTCTTAAAGAGTTGGGTGATGTAACATGATTGAGAAATCATGTTTTGGAAAATTAATGGGTTTTCGATGAGAGTAGTTTGAAGAACCTTGGGATCTTGAAAATATTATGATTTGAAGAGAAATCTATAGGTTATCAAAAAATTTAAGATCCTATGTTTTGGACTGAGTTGGAAATTTTATAGGAATTTGAATTCTCATTTGATGGGTGGTCCAAATATTAAACTGATCTTTGGAATGAAATTATAAGAGTTTTAACTCTTTAAAATGTTTTTATTAGTTTTAAGGCCCAAGAGGTCTCCTAAAATCACAAATTAGTTTTAGGAGATTTGTCCTTCAAAAGATTAATTTTGGCAGAGACAACCTAGGGTGCATGGTTAGTGCATGGTTAGGGCTAACTATGTAGCTAAAATGTGTGGCATTTTTGGTATAGGAACATGATTATTTTTAACTAAGTGAGATTTTTCGGACAATTGTGAATCTTGGTGTAGAAATTAAAAGGGACTCTCAAGGTTGGCGCATGGTTTTTCTAATCTTACGCAACAACCGTGTGAAGTAGTGGTGCATGGGAAAGTGAGCTCACATGATTGGTTCACGATTTTCCTGACTATGTGGCCTAACCATAAACCACTTAAAAATTTGAAAATGGGTGATTTTATCCACTGACCTTATATGGGGTTTTCCCCATTTATTCATCATTCATACCTATAATTCCTCCGTGCACGCCCTCTCCTTCCTCTTTCCTCCATGAGGGATTATCCCTTGTTCTTGTTCTGATTTGATCATTATCAGATGCATTGGAATCCTAACAGTGAGTCTAAAACTCCTCTTTATTCATTTCCTTTATTTCATTTCCCTCTTAAATGTTATTGTTTTGTGATATAATATTCCCTATTTTTAGGATGTTCCTTTTTATATTAATTTTCTATTTTTTAGATCAAATAAAATCTAGATAATGGATGAGTGAATCTTCCTAAGAAAGAGGCATGTGGTCTAAATGTTTTTAACTTAAATACTTGTTATTTATGAAATGCATTATTGTTCCACATTCCAAATTTTCCATCCATCACTCTGAAAATGTGTGAACCTTTAATTTAATAGTCTATATCATGACTTAAACCCTCTATGGGAACCATTGACATTTTTTGAGGTTGATACATAAAATTGAAACACCACTTGGGTGTTTTATGTGATGATCCCTTGATGAAATATGTGAATAATTAAACAAAAAACTTCTTTGTTTGTTCATCCTAAACCTTAAAAAAGTAAGTGGTTAATTTGGACTAAATGAATTATTAAATGGAAATAAAATATAGTTGAAATGTATCCAAGTTATTAAATGAGATGCTTGTATCTTTTTCACTCATAACTGGACTAATAAAAAGAATGTATTAATTATTATGTGGGTTAGATATATATCATTGGTTTTGGATCATTTAACTTCTATTTGACTCATGTTATGGACTGAAGAAAGTGGACCAATTGAATTATATTATGACATGTATATTCACATAGCCCTTTTCTAACACATATGTGACTTGTTAAAAGAAATGATTAAAGTAATTTTTAGTAGAATTATTTGAATGGAACTATGAATGAAGTAATAAATTTAATTTTCATGAATCTAATTTAACATGGATTTTCTGATGGAATTTTCTAAATTTTTAAATGTAATGTGCCTATGATTATATGATTCCTTGAGTGTTACTTAGGTATAGATACGAAATTCCTTGGATGGGATCATAAGGAATTATTCATTTAAATTATTGGATATGGTGTTCTTCATTATTGATTGAAATAATTAGATATGGAATTCCTCATTATCTATTGAAATTATTGTACATGGAATCCATCATATTAGTTAAAATTATTTGACATGGATATCTTTATTATTTATTGAAATTATTGGATATTGAATTCCTCACTATTGAATGATATTATTGGGCATGACATTCCTCATTATTCAATGAAATTATGGGACATGGAATTATATATTATTCATTGAAATTATTGGACATCATATTCCAGATTATTTATTGAAATTATTTTACATATTGCTCCTCAAGAATAAATTGAGATTACTGTACATGGTGTTCCTTATTATTAAATTAAGATTATTTGATATGGTGTTCCTCATTATTTACTGAAATTATTGGACATGGAACTTATCATATTTTATTGGTAATGGTTGGATAAAAATCTACACACCCCCCTTGAATTAGATGTTCAGTTTGATGCCCCTTATTTGAATTTAAAACCCCATATGATTATCCTTATACATGGATGCCTTAGTTTTGTGCCATGGGTCCCAACACTATTTATATAAAATGAAAATTCTTATAGAAATTTTGGCTTAGTCCAAAGAAATTATAGTCAATTAGAGATCCTACGAGAATCCTAATGCCAAGTGGTTTACATTTACATTATTGCTTTACTTTTTATGTACATGTACATTATTTTGTTTTATATTCATAATTAATATTTTCATTAGACACCATTTGTGGTGTCCTAATAATCATTACCCACACCCAATTTAGGACACTGATTGGTGATTGTATAGATCTCTTGACAATAGGTTAATACTAGGATTGTGCTTCCATATTAATATGTCATTTGGACTAGGACTTGGCATGGGAGTAGTGGCTGAGAATGTACTCCAGATACATTCAAAATTTGGAGCCCTATATTTATTTATTATTTTTTTAGTCTACCCATATTGTATGTATTACTTGTTTTATGTTGACTTCATGTATTACGACTCAGTATGTTCATGCATGGTTCGATTTTAATTGGCATTGCTTGGGTTATCTACTAACTATTGATTATTAGTTATTATTATTTTTTAATTCCTTTTATTTATGCTTATTATATGTTTATTACTAATATAGAGGGTTTTCTCTCCCCCATTGAACCACCTTTAGACTCTTACTAATACTCGGTATCCTCTAGCATGAAGAGAGGTGTGCTTGAGGCATTGTTTTCAACTAGTCAGGTTCCTTTTGATAGATTGAACTGGGTCATGATGTGAAAAATTGGTATTAGAGCATTATTTTTCCATGTATTACTATTTTGGGTTGGTAGATAGGATATTAGGAATGTATTGGAACATAGTAAATATCTTGTGTCTGGGAATGGAAAACATACGCATGGGGAAAATATCAAGTTTTCGGGGATGGGACTATTTTTTCATAATATTGTTATTACAATTGATTCTCATTTTTCCTTGATTAATTAAAGTATTTACACCGGTTACTGATTTTTGGGATTTACCTCTTAGACTAGTACGCTTCGATACAAGGTGTATTTGTGTATCAATACAAGAACATAGTATTCGCATGTCATTACCATTCTTATATGTATATAATTATTGTGTGACTATGTGTCAGGTGTAACATCCCTGTTTCGGAAGCCACCTAGAGGCGCCCCGTACCCAGTTGGTCACATGGCCTTAAATGCATTTCCCCGAATGCCAGAGGTTATCAACTAGCAACGAGGGCCTTGGGTGTGATAGTGGGGAAACTATGCCCTCATTGACAGAGTACACAGTGGAAGTAAACAAATACATACAAGAGAAGAAGCAGTAATAATATCATAAAAAAAATAAATAGCAGAAGACTGATAAAATAAACTGGAGCATATATATAAAATGATGCATGATAAATATGCCTTGAAAAGCAGTTAAACAAAGCATAATTATAAAATAAATTACTAAACCAAGTACAAAAGAAAAATAGTAATCAACTCCACAGCATCGCAAGCCTAAGCTTGGTCTCATTCTCTCCAGCCCCATAGCATGTCAAGTACCTGAAGTAGAAGGGTGCTTCCCCTTATCTATACTGCAACAATATAATCTATTTGGGCCCAAAAGCATGGACCCACAGGGTGTGAGACAAAATCCCAGTAGGCAACCACCACGAGATCTGTGCCTAATAGTCAATGAGTATATGGAAGGTAAAAGTACAGGAAACAATGAACTGGAAAGTACTCAATAGTAAACAATCCATAGTTTCAATATCAAGCAAAAAATAACCAAGCAGATAAACACAAACAGTGTAACCCTCTAGGAAGTACCCACATCCTTTCCCCTATGGTTCTATCTAGTAATGCAATCAAGCAGCTAACACAAAGCTAACCCTCTAGGATGTACCCACAGCCTACCACCACTGGTCCTACCTAACAAGTACAAGCAACCCTCTGGGCACTACACTCAGTCTAACCCCTCTGGTTCAGCTTAAGCATAGACTCTCTGAGGAACCACTTGCAGTCAATTCCCCATATAGTCTCGTATCATAACTAAAGGCACTCTAAGAAAGAACTTATGTCACATTACCTCTGTGGCCCACGTTGAGCAACTACAAACTCTATGAGGAAGCACTCAACATCAATTCCCCTTATGGTCTCACATCGTAACTAGGAAAGAAACTCTAGAGAAGCCCTTACGTCCATTCTCCATATGGTATATACATCAGGTTCACACAGCCCTATGTAAGTCAAGAAAGTGTCGTAGTGCATATCAGCCATGGTAAAGATCAAGAACTACTTGGCTTGCATTCTACATCATATCAGCATAATAGAAAAACACTCACACTATCCTACAATACTAGGCATGGGAAAGTAAATAGCGGCCTAATAGGAAAACTAGACCCAAAGGTCAAAACAGGAAAAACATGCATGACAACTCATACAAAGCATAGAAATTCACCCTATTCACAATCAAAATATCATCTAGTCAAGCATACAAGAATAACAGACAAAAAATAGGGCTAAAATAGTAAACGCGCAATAACCTGTTCATGGGTATTGGGAAACTTTTCACATAAAACTCAAATACTTTCAACAGAAAGGCACAAACCACCTACCTTAGCATTGGGAGATTAATATACTTGAACCTTGAGGTTTGAATAAGCTTAAAACTATGTAGATCTATGAAAACGTATAAAATGTTCAACCCACGATAACTAAAGAAAGAGGAGAAAATAGAAGATGATGCTCTAGGAGAAGAGATAACTCACTAATGTAATTCCAACACAACCAATGGTGTTCGATTCAGAGGACGGACACTCGCTAGGGGGTTTGTCAATGATCTGTGTCCGTACAGAGCTCTCGGTCGAACGATAACTATAAGGAGAGATTTCTGGTGATTAGACGCGACCCCGATGCATTTAATGAAAAAAAATAAAGTACACGACTTCTAGTTTTGAAATACACAGCATGTACTCACAGTTTTCATACTCCGCTTTAAGCGGCCTCTAGGTCACCTCCACATGTCTGTGTGCATGGTTGCTACACGGCCAGCACCGGGCTATCTGTAGTAATCGATTACATGGCGTTTACTCATAAAGTATATGGAGTGTACTTCGAAATTTTTTAGAATTTTCTATTTTTCACAAAAACGATATGAAAAGGAAAAACATACCTGAAAACAAGATCCATGTTTTTACAAACTTCCCCCCTTAAAGAAATTCATCCCCGAATTTCCCAAGTAAGGCTGCGTAGTAGAAAAAACCCTAAACAATTACATCCACTGCACTCGTACATCAGCCTCCCTCTCCCATGTCTCGTCCTATACTCACTCGTGTTGTCATAGCACTCATACCAGAGGAATAGACTAGCCACTAATAATCTTTATACTGTAATAAATAACCCAGATATGATGCTCCTTGAAAGATGTTTCCACTTCCAACTCAACCTCCTCAGGTTGGAAAAATGAGAGGGGTCTGAAAAGTAACGTCGAATCTAAGAAATGTGTAAGACTTCTTGCATATCTCGGTACCTCTGAGGTAACTGCAACTGATAGGCAACCGTCCCAACTCTCTTCAACACCTAAAATGGCCTGACATACCTCGGTGAAAGTTTACCCTGTCTCTTGATCCTCTTGTGTCCCAACCTCGGTGTGACACATAGAAAAACATGATCCCTGACCTTGAACTCTAGAGGTCATATCTATTGATCATCATAAAACTTTTGATGAGACTGTGTAGTAGCCATCCTCTTCCAAATCAACTCTATATGATCTATGGTCTCCTGGAAAAGACGAGGTCCCAGCAAAATTGTCTCTCCTACCTCCAGCCAACATAAGGGTGATCGGCATGGCCTACCATACAAAGCCTCGTAAGGTGCCATATGAATAGTTTCTTGAAAACTATTATTGTAGGAAAACTTGACAATAGGTATATGCTTCTCCCAAGAACCTCCAAAATCCAGGATGCATGCTCGTAGCATTTCCTCAATCACATGAATCGTATGCTTGTACTGGACATCAGTCTGGGGGTGGTAAGTTGTACTCAAAAGCACATGTGTACTCAAAGCTTTCTATAGCCCCTTCCAAACCCGAGAAGTAAAACTTGCATCCCTTTCTTAAACGATGGAGTGTGGAACTCCATGAAGACGTACAATCTCACGAATGTACAACCGTCCCAGCTCATCAACACTGAAGGTATCCTTGATCGGAAAGAAGTGAGTTTCCTTCGTAATTCTTTCAATGACAACCCATACTGCATCATTCCCTTGAGGTGACCTCTGCAGCCCTATTACTAAATCGATCACGACATCCTTCCACTTCCACTCGGGAATGGTTAACTACTGCAAAAGACATGTTGGTCGTTGATGCTCCACCTTCACCTACTGATAGGTGGAACACCTCCTAAGGAAACCTGCAAAATCTCTCTTCATACCTGGCCACCAATAATGACTGTGTAGATCATGATAAATCTTGGTGACACCAAGATGAACTTCCCAAACTGAGGAATGAGAGTTTCATATCAACTCCTCATGTATGTCTGTTGGCACCCATACGTGCCCCTGGAAACGCAAGACCTCATTCTCGCCTATGGTCCATCTAGGAATAGGGTCCTCTCCTGACACACTTTCCTACTAGACTAGGCCTTCAAAATCTGATAGATGCCTCATATGTACTCGATCAAGAAGGGTAGAGGTAATAGCTACAAAAGAAAGGAAAGTTTTCCCTTTTCTATCATGCACCTCAAAATGCATCTCAGAGAACAGATCCATAAGCTACCACTCACTACTGGCCTCATGAACTACAAGTATCTGAGTCCTCCTGCTCAACGCATCAGCTACCACGTTGCCTTTCTTGAGCGTGTAGGCAAGCACAAAGTCAAAATACAGAAGGTACTCAACCCACCTTCATTGTCTCAAATTCAGATCATGCTAAGTGAAGATGTACTTGACACTTTTTTGGTCAGTGAAAACCACAAAATGCTCTCCCAGAAGATAATCTCTCCAACAGTGTAAGTCATGAACAACAGCAGCCAACTAGAGATTGTGCGTCGGGTAATTCATCTCATGTGGTCTCAACTGCAGAGACCCGTACGCAATGATTCCATCTCCCTTCATAAGCATAGCTCCTAGCTCGATACTTGAAGAATCACAAAAAACGGTATATCTCTTTCCAGACTCTGGAAATACTAGTATTAGTGCTGAAGTCAACCTCCCTTTCATCTTCTGAAAGGCTGACTTGCAAGAATCTAACTGCAAGAACTTTTCACCCTTCTTAGTCAGACCTGTCAGTGGTTCTTCTAAGCGTGAAAATTCTTGTGTGAAGCATCTTTAGTATCCATCCAGCCCCAGAAAACTTTGCACCTCAAAGATGTTCCTCAGTTTCTCCCAGGAAACTACTGCTCTCACTTACTTTGGGTCGACTGATACTCCTATCTCTGAGATAACATGACCCAAGAAGTGAATATGATCCATCCAAAAGTGGCATTTTGAGAGATTATCATATAACGGATTCTCCCTCAGTGTACTCAGAATGATCTCAAGATGGGTAGCATAGTCGTGTAGAGTGTGGGAGTACATCAAGATATCATCCATTAAGACCACCATAAAAGAATCCAAGTATGGATGGAACAATCGGTTCATCATTTCCATGAAAACTACAGGCGTGCTCGTGAGACTGAACGGCATAACCATATATTCGTATAGACCATACCTACTCTGGAAGGCTATGAGAGGTATATCAGATGTTCTAATGTGTAACTGATGATAACCGGACCTCAATTCAATCTTCATGAACACCCGGCCTCCTTGAAGCTGATAAAATATATCATCAATCATTGGTAAAGGATATCGGTTCTTGACCATCAAATGGTTCAACTTCTGATAATCCACACAAAGTTTGAGGTTATCGTCTACCTTCTTTACAAACAAGATAGGAAAACCCCAAGGATAAGTACTGGTTCGGATGAAACTCATTTCCTTCAACTCCTCCAACTAATTCTTGAGCTCCTGCAACTCTAGTGTAGCCATCCTATAAAGAGAAATGGACAACGGTGCTACTCCTAGTATGATATCAATAGAAAATTCTACCTCATGCTCCGGAAGAAAACCTGAAAAGTCCTCTAGAAATACATCTCTAAAATGATTCACCACTGGAGGAAATTATATCTTTGAAGACCCCTGGTCATCCAGATACAGACTAGCAATCTGATCTGTAACTCCTCTTAACCCATAATGCTCTGGACCTGCTCTTCTCACCTGGACATCCCATTCGTCCTTATGAAGAAACGATATTCCCTATGGTGATATGAAACTCACCCTGCGACGATAACAGTCAACAACTTCCTGGAAAGGATCTAACCAGTCCATTCTGAGAATGAAATCATAGCCTGTCATCTCTAGGACATAGAGGTCTCATAAAAAGTGACACCCACCAACCTCTAAAGGGAACTCCTTACTATGACGTACACTAGCCATTCTAGTTCCCAAGGAAGTGTCTAGTGTCAAGGTATCAGCAAAAGAAACGATGTAGAGCTCAAGGATCTCCACAATAGTAACAGATATAAAGATATGGGAAGCCCCTGTATTGAAAATGGCTGAAGATAGAACTGAGGCAATGAGGATCGTACCTTGAACTGTAGAAGGTCTGAGATCCTACTCATATTGGGTCTGCTCTACTGCAAAGTTTTTCCCTGATCCATGGCCCTGTGACCCTGACTGACCACTCAGAGCTGATCCACTCTACTGTCACTAAAATACTGGTGATTGACCACCACGGCCATGACCTCCACCTCGGCCTAAACAGCCATAAGAACTCTAGTTCCCAGACTAGTGTGGAACTGGCAGTGCTACTCCTGAACGCAATGACATAGAAGAACCCTTGTCACCAGCTGCGGGTGAGAAGATCTGATAGAAGCACTGAAGGTGACCAATCTTGCCGTAAGATCGGCACTCCACTAGGTCTCTCAAAAAATGTGGCCTCGTATGCCCACTCTTTGCGCACTAGTAGCACACTACCTGTCTACCAGAAGATGTTTCTCGCCTCCTTGGATCACCACGTGAATACTCCCTATGTCACTTCCTACTATTAGTAGGAGGGATGCTAACTCCAGATGTCGAGCCACCCTGGCTCACAACTCCGAAATCCCTCAAACTATGCTCTGTGATTAGCGCCTGGTTGATGATAGAAGTGATGGAATTCAACCTGAAGATGTTCACCTGCGAATGGATTTTGTGCCTTAGACCATCCTCAAACTTCCTTTCCAAGAATAACTGATCACCTCCTGGAATAGTCATGAAGCGTTGCAGCTCGGTAAAGTGGGAGGAATACTCCATGACAGAAAGATTTATCTGCTCCATACTCATAAACTCTCAGGATCGATTGGCCCTCAGGGTCTCTAGATAGAAGTAGTCAAAGAAGATGCGCTGAAACTCATCCCAATCCATGATCTGCTAGTGTCCTTCCTGTGATATCACATCCCACCACCTCTTGGTGGAGTCTCGAAGCATATAGGTATCAAGATTGACCCTCATTTCTGGAGGTGTATCTAGAAGCTCAAAGATCAAAAGCATGGCTTCTATCCATGACTCTGTAGCCTGGGGTCCTCCATCCCACGAGAAAGTGGGAGGAT
Organism: Viscum album; assembly: GCA_963277665.1. Taxonomy (NCBI): domain Eukaryota; kingdom Viridiplantae; phylum Streptophyta; class Magnoliopsida; order Santalales; family Viscaceae; genus Viscum; species Viscum album. The sequence continues at coordinate 1,829,860,682 of OY728147.1, forward strand.
GCTGCTATTGGAGGACCCGCATCAAATCAGCTATCGACGGGGTAGGAGGCGGTGCTCCCTGAAAAGTCTAAATCATCCTCATGAATATTTCCTTGAACTGTGCATCAGCTCCAGTATCAGGTATAACAACTGGTGCCAATATTGGCACAACAGGAGGATCTGCGGGAAGTCCCTAATCAACCGTATCTAGCGTCTAGTCACTTCCCTGTAACTGGCGGACAATTTGAGGACGTCTTGGTGTCATGACTCTGTAAGGTCAAATGCACACCTTAGATCAAAAGTATCAAACACTTAAAACTACAAGTACAAGAAGGTAAAAAAGAGGAAGAAGACATCCAAGTTTTATAAAACATAAGTACACAGCGTGTATAAACCCTACACATTGTTTTTCCTGAAGTCATTCGCATGGGCATGTACTTTTTCCAACCTAGGTCGTTTATAACCCCACACACACGGCCTATTGTCTTAACACATGGCATGTACCTGAATCCTCTTCCCCTGCCCGAGTCCTTCTACATGGTTAAGCCACACGGCTCTCCTAAGACGAAACTACATGGCGTGGTCAAGATAGACATGGTGTGTAGTAGAAAAGCTTCACCTAGCTTGTGTTTTTAGTGACACGGCCTAACACACGGCTCACACTACACGACATGTTCCATATGGACACGGCGTGTACGAGAAAGGATAACATTGATCTGTGTCGTTCAGGACATGGTCGGGTACCTGGGTTAGACTACACGGCGTGTTTAGATGGTACATGGCATGTATTAGATAAGACTCGGCCAACCTATATTGTTAGTAACACAGGTGGGCACAGGGTCGACACACACGGCGTGTAAGGACAGTACACAGTGTGTTCACCCCAGGTTTTCCCTATCCTGTGTCCCTTCCCACACAGCCTATGACGCGGCTAGAGACTACATGGCTTGTACATACGGTACACGGTGTGTAATTAAGAAAAACAGTTTATTCCTGAACAGAAGAACACATGGAGTGTATTAAAAACTACACAATGTGTATTCTAGGTTTTTCTGGATAGTAAGCCTCATAAACTACTCTGGAGCCCAGAAAAACACTAAAACTAACATTGAAGTGCTAAATTACGATCTCTGAGGGCCCATACTCCCCGCGAATCAAATCTTGGAATATATACATATTATAAACAAGGTAAACTAGGCAATGATCTACCAAGTTCCAATCCATGAGGGCCCATAACACCTCAGCAACCAAATTTTGGCATTCATTCAGACAAAAACTTACACAAAAAATACCATATCAAACAATAGGTATTTTATCAAGGGATCTATCACAACAGCATTCATATTCTACACAACATCTATCACAACAACATGGAGTTGCTAATAAACCCTAGATGGCATGGCAAGAATTCATGACATGTAATTTCTAGCAAGTGCCTATATGATGCATGAGATGGCATACCCTAATCTCATAAGGTTGCGACAGAAATAAAACCTCAATAACATCAATGGTAACAGCACAAACATGTGAATCACCCAATAGAGAAATCAAATCAACGGTAAAATTAAAAAACCAGAAAAATTGCAAAAAATGAGGTTGATTAGCTTTTCCCTGTACACAGGTTAGCTACTCCAAGGCACATCTTATTACAAAATACCTATTCTATCCTATCCCTGGCTATAGGATCCAAACAGTAAGTCAATAAGAAAATATTTCCTTTGATACCACTTTGTAACATCCCGATTCCAGAAGCCACCCAGAGGCGCCCCGTACCCGGTTGGTCACATGACCTCAAGGGCATTTCCCCAAATGCTAAATGCTACTGACTAGTAGCGAGGTCCTTGGGTGTGATAGTGGGGAAACTATTCCCTCATTGGTAGAGTACATACTCGAAGTAAAAAAAACATACAAGAGCGGAAATCAGTAATAATATCATACAAAAATAAACAATGGAATACTGATAGAATAAACTAGAGCACAAATATAAATTGATGCATGATACATATGTCTAGGAAAGAATCTAAACAAAGCACAATGTTGAAATACAGAACTAGACCAAGTACAAAAGAAAAATGGTAATAATATCCATAGCATCACAAGACTAAGCTTGGTCTCGTGCTCTCCATATCCATAGCATGTCAAGTACTTGAAGTAGAAGGGTGTTTTCCATTGTATATACCTACAACAATATAATGACGGTGCAGATCACGATACATCTTGGTGACACCAGGATGAACTGCCCAAACTAAGGAATGAGAGTTATGCATCAGCTCCTCGCGTATGTCTGTTGCCACCCATATGCACCCTTGGAAACGCAAGAACTCATCCTCACCAATGGTCCATCCAGAAATAGGGTCCTCTCCAGACACACATTCGTGCAGGACTAGGCCTTCAAAATCTGATAGCTACCTCATTTGTACTCAATCAAGAAGGGTAGAGGTAACAGCTACAAAAGAAAGGAAAGTATTCCCCTGTCTATCGTGCACCTCAAAATGCATCTCAGAGAACAGAGCCATAATATGCCACTCACTGCTAGCCTCCTGAACTGCCTGTTTCTGAGTCCTCCTTCTCAACGCATCAGCTACCGCGTTGCCTTTCTCAGGCGTGTAGTAAATATCAAAGTCAAAATAATGAAGGTAATCAACCCACCTTCACTGTCTCAAATTCATATCACACTGAGTGAAGATGTACATGAGACTTTTTTGGTCAGTGAAAACCAAAAAATAATCTCCCAGAAGATAATGTCTCCAATAGTGTAATCCATGAACAACAGCAGCCAACTCGAGATCGTGTGTCGGGTAATTCATCTCATGTGGTCTCAACTAATGATACATGTATGCAATGACTCCATCTCCCTTCATAAGCACAACTCCTAGCCCGATACCTAAAGAATCACAAAAAATAGTATAGCTCTTTCCCAGCTCTATCAATAATAGTATCAGTGCTGAAGTCAACCTCCCTTTCAACTCCTAAAAGGTTGACTCACAAGAATTTAACCATTAGAACTTTTCACCCTTCTTAGTCAGACTCGTTAGTGGTGTTGTTAAGCTTTAAAATTCTTATTTGAAGTATCTGTAGTATCCATCTAGAACCAAAAAAATTCACACCTCAAAGACGTTCTTCGGCTTCTCCCAGGAAACTACTGCTCTCACTTTCTCTGGGTCGACTGATACTTCTTTCTCTAAGATAACATGACCCAAGAAGTGAATCTAATCCATCCAAAAGTGGAATTTTGAGAGCTTAGCATATAACTGATGCTCTCTCAATGTACTTGGAATGATCTCAAGATGGGTAGCATGGTATTGTCGAGTGTGATAGTACACCAAGATATGGTCCATGAAGACCACCACTAAAGTATCCAAGTATGGATGGAACACTCGATTCATTAGTGCCATGAAAACTACAGGCACGTTCGTGAGACCGAACGACATAACCATATATCTATATAGACCATACCTGCTATGGAAGTTTTTGAGAGGTATATCAGATGGTCTAACGTGAAACTGATGATAACCGGACTTCAATTCAATCTTCGTGAACACCCAGGCTCCTCAAAGCTGATGAAAGAGATCATCAATCCTTGGTAAAGGATATCGATTCTTGACTATCAACTGGTTCAACTTCTGATAATCCACACAAAGTCTGAGGGTACCGTCTGCCTTCTTCACAAACAAGATAGGTGAACCCTAAGGAGAAGTACTGGGTCAGATGAAACACTTTGCCCGAAACTCCTCCAAATGATTCTTGAGCTCCTGCAACTCTGGTCACACCATCCTACAATACTAGGCATGGGAAAGTAAATAGTGTCCTAACAGTCAAACTAGACCCCAAGATAAAAACATGAAAAACATGTATGTCAACTCATCCAAAGCATAAAAATTCACCCTATTCACAATCAAAATATCATCTACTCAAGCATACAAGTATAGCCGACAAACAACAGGGCTAAAATGGTAAATGCGCAATACCTCGTTCATGGGTATTGGAAATATTTGCACATAAAACTCAAATACATTCAACAAAAAGGCACAAACCACCTACCTCGGAATTGGGAGAACAATATAATTGAACCTCAAGGCTTGAATAACCATATAAGGTCGTAGATCTATGAAAACATATAAAATTTTCAACCCAAGATAACTCATGAAAGAGGAAAAAACATAAGATGATGCTCATGGAGAAGAGATAACTCACCGATGTTATTCCAATGCAACTGATGGTGTTCGATTCAGAGGATAGACACTCGCTTGGGGGTTCGTCGAAGATTCGCGGCTGTACGGAGCTCTTAGTCGAACGAGACCTAGAAGGAAAGATTTTTGGTGATTAGACGTGACCCCGGTGCGTTTAATGAAAAAAAATTATACGACATGTACTTTTGAAGTACATGGAGTGTACTTGCCATTTGTGTACTCTACTTTAGGTGGCCTCCAAGTCACCCCCACATGGTCGTGTGCATGGCCTCTACATGGCCAGCACCTAGCTATTTGTGGTAACTGAGTACACAGCATGTACTCATAAAGTACATGGCGTGTACTTCGAAAATTTCCAGAATTTATTCCTTTTCTCAAAAATGACCAGAAAAGGAAAAACATACCTGAAAAGAAGATCTGGGTTCTTACACCATGTATATCTATATATTTTACCAGGGTGATTATTTAGCATGATTATATATATAACAATATTATGTGCTTATTACCATTTCTACCTATATTCTATGTTGATGTGATAGATTTCAATGTAATAGTTATGTTATAAGACTGGTTAAATAAAGTGTTTATAATTTATAGAGTGTTGGCTCCATAAATTAAGAATAGATTCCCATATATCTAAACCTGGGTTTGTATTATGGGAACCTCATAGATCACCTCAATTATTATGTTCTTGGTACTTAAACCCTCAGGGGTAATCTTGTGATAGCTAGGGATGGTTATATAAAGTGTCACCATCCACCTATATAGTGTTTCTTATAAATGTGTAGTGTCATCTTATTTATCTAATCACATTAAAATGATAAAAAAACTTGTTGTCTTTTTTTATTTTACTAATATGAGGCATTAGTTAAATAAATTCCAATTAAGACCTAGATTTTTTTCCTCTATATCTTATGTGGGGAATTTTCTTTAACTAAGAGAGTTTTTGGATTTCAAGGATAAATAGATGAGAAAAATGGAATTATTAGATAACTTTCTTAGAATGTTATGAGACATCATCAAAATAAAGTACGAAATGTAGTTTTAAAAAAAATTTCTGTTATAAATGGTACTTGAATTTCCATATGTCTAAGCCTCTTTAATGTTTATGCTAAATTGGAAGTTGTGAAATGTTTTAATTAAAAACCATTTAATGGTGTTGATAGTGAAGAACCCTTATGAATGGGTTAGTTCTAAGGTTTCCTTAAGAAATTTATTGAATGGGAACATGGATGTTTTACATGAGTCTCAGTTGGATTATTTTCCATTGTTTCATGAACCCAGAGGTTGGTAGGTAGATCTTAGTGAAATTTTAGGAATGAATATTGTTTAAATTTGATTCCCTTTTAAATTGATGGGTTATCTCATTGTGGTATCACTCTTGGAGATTTGAAACCGGTATACTTTTGAGAATATTTCTAGGAAAATTCAGTATTTTTTGTTGACCATTTGAGTTAGTTAGGACTCTCAGTTGATGAAACAACACCATTGGGTAAGTGGGTGGTTTTCTAGTAAGTTGAACCTATAGGGGGTATTACCATTTGTGTATACCCAATGAGTGTCATATCCTTATTATTTTTATGTTGACATCGTAACCCTATAGGGAGGAATCCCTTATGAGTATTATCAAAGAAGATTACGTCCTGGTAAATCGATGCTAGGCAGGTGATGTCGGTACACCCATGTCGGTAGACTCTGACCCTTTTGAATCGATGATCTACTAACCTACTTCCAATTTTACCTCTTTAGAGAGATTTTATAAGATTATTATATACTTTGAAATATAATCCCTTAAGTGGTATGTGGTTCTTATGAAAGAGACCTTTTGGTTTAGGTGAATGAACCTAGTGGCTATGTTTTTAGATTTGATCAGTAGAGCTGGGTAAGAGACCTAGAGTTCCCTAGTTTTGAATTAGAAATTAGTGAGTTAATGGTTAAAAGAAATGAATGATGGAAACCTATGAGAGGGGTTTTCCTGGGTTAACAAATGACTTTTTAGTTGGTGATATTCATTGTATGCTCATTTTGAGACCAGTGCACCATAAGTGCTTGGGATTTTCAATGTAGGCATTGTGAAGCATGTGGTTTCTAAGGAAATACCTTCGGTGCTTGGGTATCAACACAGGATTATTTGGGTAGGAGTGTTTGAGTTTTGGTCCATGTTGACCAATGGTTGTTTGGATGATGTTTTAATTTCTGAAATGATGTAATGGTTTGGGAGGTCATTACATAAATCATGGCATGGGGGAGGTGCCTGATTTTGAATAAGAGTTCCAAGGGAGCTCCTAACATGTTAATACTTATGTTCCATGTAGTACGGTCATCTTGGACTTGTTTACAGATGACTCACATGAGAATAATTTGGGTCTTGAACTAAGTGGTATGTGACTATACACCTATTTTTTAGGTAAAGTTTTGTTTTCACCGATTTCAGGTTGAAATTTCTTGATATAGAATGTCAGTGTGTGGCCAGGTGTGAGCCTAAGATCGATGGTTTCTAATATGATGCTTGTAGGTGCTGTGACCTAGACCTTTGGGTAAATAAATAAAGTTCCTTATAATGGTGGATAATTTGGAAATAAATTGGGTGTTGTGACTTGGTTAACCTATGGTCGGACTTACAGACCTCTTTTATAGGGCGTGGAAAAATAAAATTTATAGGTTTTCCTAGTGCAACATAGTGGCTGACGAGTGTCATCTCACTTGAGGAGATTTCTCAGTTTGTTCACCTACTAAATCTAATCCACCTAAGAACTAATTATTTTTGTTGTCTTATTTTTTATGAAATAAATACACTTTAATAAAAAAATGAAATGAAAAAATAATATAAAACTAACATTAAATTCTAAATTATCATGCAATGTTAAAAAAATGGAATTAAAGAATAAAGGAAGTTCTCTATAGAGAATTTTTAAGGAGAAACTTCATTTAATAGCTTCAAATATACTTAGTGAACAAAATTTGACACATGTGTACACACCTAAATCTACCACGGTTATGAGTGAAATGTGTTCTTATCAATTTCCACACATACCCTTCATCCACCTCCTCAATCAAGGTAAAATGGTTGCAGATTAGTGAGTTAAAAATTAGACAACTACAGTGAGAATTATACCCAATATAAATTATATTTATAATTAACTAAAATAATATAAATAAAATGGCCTCAGATTCAAGCATCGGATTACTCCCATGCGATATTCCTTGTGTAAGTTACTCATAATCATGTGTATCAGAGTTCACGGTGGTAAGATGAGAAGAATAAAATAAAAGAAGAAGAATGGAATAAAAATAAGGGTGAAGAATATGGACACAAAAATAAAAACAATGAATGAATTAGATTTTTATTTAAATAAAACTCAATTAAAATTACATTTAAATTATAATTAAACTAAAAAATAATAAAAAAAATGTAGAAAAGAAACGGGTGTAGCAACTTCCCCTCTAGAATCTTTCCTATAAAATTTTATTCCTCTTTGTAAAAAAATGTGTTCGAATCACCCCAAGGTCCCTTATCAAAGGATTCTCAAAATTGAACTTCATATATTCCCTCCAAATTTCACATTAATTGGACATTCCTAGAGTAAGTTATGGATTTTTTATCATCTATAACTTTTTTTGGATGAGATTTGTAGAAATATTCCTTGAATATTGATCATCCAATATCCACATTAATGAAGTCAAATATCCATGATTTTTAATAGTAGAACATTCCATTGAATTATCTTTAAAATCCATCTAGAATCACTCAATTGACAGGTTCGTTTCCATATTTATTCCAAATTTACTGATGTGGGGTCCATGTGGTTGTCCATAATGATTTTCCACATTGATTGATTTTTTTGGGGGCCTTAGCTAACTGAATAAGCTCTTAGTACATAATACAAAGTTAAAGTAAAAAAATCAAGTAATCTTACAAAAATAAATAAAATCAATTGGATTGTTATTTTAATAGTTATGCTTGAAAAAAAATCGATTAAAATATGTTAGATTTCTAGAATTAATAAATTTTATAATTTTATCCCAAAACACACCATAGATCCAAAATTAATGAAAATAAGATAAAATTAATATATTTACTTATATTAAATCATTGAAAAAAATATTGAAAATATTGAAAATATTATCTCTATCAATTCCCCCACACTTAAACCATTCTTTTCCTAAAGTAAAAAATCCCATCATTGAAAATCAGAGGCCACGAATGTTACCAATATTCTAATTCCAATGCAATAAAATTAAACAGTTATCATTGTCAAATAAAATTTTTGTGTTCCATATAAAATATCAATTCAATTTTCCATTTTTCAAATAAATAATCAATCCAAGTATTTTACTTTTCCCCTTTGAAAAATGGTGGAACATGTACTTTCATTCATTTAAGCTCCTTGATCATTGTTATTAAACCTACCAAGTCATCATTTACCTCACTTTTGAATATTTTATCTCATCACTCATTATAAAATTAAATTAAATTTATGATCATATCTTGAGAACATTCTCCTTATCCATAAGCTTGTAATGGAACTACTTTCTCAAATTTGTAAAGACAAAAGTCACAAAAAACCTTGTGGGGTATCATTAAAGGTTCAAATGACTCTTAGGATTAAGGCTGGTAGGATTTGATGTTTTAAAAATTAAGGATCAAGTAGGAGTTTAATCCCTTAAGTACAATTCACTATATCAAAAATAAAATTTTAACAAAATTATCCCCTTCATAGTATCAACTCCCACATATGATAAAAATAATAGGTCTAGTAACGTGATTTTTTTGTTTTACCAAATCACAACCCTCTTTCTCATTTTTCTTGTTATTTTTTCATTTCTGATTTTTTTAATTAAATATGGTAAAAAAATGAAATATCATTAATTAATAAACAATCTTAATTTTTCACAATAATCACCCCCACACTTTTTCCTCTCAATGTATCTCATCCCTTACACCACAACTCTATTTACCCCCATACTACAATTTTAAAATATCATAAAAATACTATAAAAAGGGAAACAATGGAAAAAAATTGATTTAAAATGGATAATTAATAAAAAGGTAACTCGTGGTCTATATGTGTAAAGAATGATTAATTTAAAGGTGGTATTTTGTGGTAAATTGGTTCATCAAAATATTTTTCAATTGTTTTCAATGTATTTTTGCTTATTAATATCTTTTAAAAGTTTGAATATATGTTATGGTATGTGACATGTTTGAAGATCATTCAAGAAATATTCTCAAAAAAATTGGAATTACTTGGTCCAGAAATCCTCAAGGGAATGGGACAAATGATTTTTGAAAATCACTCAAGGCGTGAATAAAAATAACAAATCAATTCATTTGAATATTAGAAATTCAAATCAAGAAAAATGATAGGAAAATATCATTTACATGAATCAACTAATTCCCTCAAATCATGAGTAAACATTTTAATATAAATGCTTCACATTAAACATCTAATTATCCATTTTACTCATTCAATCTCATTAACAATGAAATTTAAAACATAACATCATTGGATTCTTAAGAAACTCATGTTTCTTAGATAATTAAAGTAAACAAATAATTCAATTACGGGATTGAAATTTTCTAGTTTAAATCTCAAAACATGTTGTTTGTAAAAAAATGTAGAGAGTTTCAATGATAAAAACTAAAAGTGAACTCCATTTAGAAATAAAACTTTAGTCCTCTTCCTCCTTGGCTATTTGGGGATTCATTCTTCTATCATGATCCTATGAAATATAATTACACAATTAATCACAAGAATCATGTCATTTAAGATCAAAAATAAAAGAGGGATTGGTTTTTATATGGGACTAATCCAAAAAAATAAATTGAAATATAAATTCCTAGAAATTATGTAAATATAAATCTTGGTATGATCCCCCAATTGGGCCCTAAATTTTTGTTGTCTCTAGAGGACAGTACTAACTATTATCAATAATCATATGGTGGGTGGATCTTCTTTTACTTGAACCACCACATGTGGATTTTCCTAGCTTCCACATATTTTTTAATGTTGAGGATAATTCCACTTATAGAGTATACAAGATGCACCAATTTCACAATGTGGTACAGCTTGCATGGAGGGGGTAGGATGAAGTTTGTAACCTCCTCCTCTTTGGTTGTGACTTGTGAAACCACATATTCACTATCTGGTGGTAGCTTAATAGGGGTTTTATGAATTGAAATTTCAAAAGTATGCTTAGAATTTATTTTTAATTCAATATAATTTAAACATGAAGAATATAAATCAGATTTCTCCCTTTCAGTTTGAGCATCAACTATTGGTTTCTTCAGGATTAGCTACATGTACTTCCTCAGGGGATTTCTCAAATTCATGTTCAATAAATTCAATAAGCTTCATGTGTTCCTCAACAGGTGCATGTGTTGTTTCATCATCCTCCTATAAGGAAAAGAAAGTATTTACCGAATCTAAAAATTCAAAATTACAAGGTTTTTTTCTTAAATTAGATTGAATAATAATAGAAATAAAATCATTTAAAATAAGATCATCTCCCTGAGTTGGCTTTGGTTCAATCACTTTTTTAGTGATAAGTGCCTCTGGGAGATGGATAATGGAAGGTAGAGGTGGGTAGTCAGGATACTTGATATTTTCTTCAAATTCCACCACTTTGGTGGTGCCTTATTCCATATCTAGGGAGATATTCAATGGTGGTGTCTCTTATTCTTTACAAGGTTTGGGGAGATCAAGTAGTTCTTCTCATTCATTCTAGAAGTTTTACATGTCTTGTTAATATCCCACATGTATCTCAACAGAAAATTACTTTTCATCTATCTCTCTTAGAAATAGTTGAGATATGATGAATGAATCTTTCGGTACCTCCAACTATACCTCCTGAGGTTCTTTAATATCAATAATGAGTAGTAGGATTTCATCCATCACCGTCCCAGGTTCTTGCTCAAGCTTAGGGTCAGGTTTTTCTTTGATAGCATAGGCATATTCTGTTAGCCTTCTTATTTACCCTTATAGTTCTTCTATGGACTATTTAAGAACCTTTACGTGAACTATGTTGTAATCTAAAACTAGTTCTTTTTATTTTTTTACACCTATGAGTAGTCATTTCATGAAAAGTAATTTCAGCTTTGATACATCATGGAAAAAATTATGATTTTTTTAAATTTGGAGAACAATGAAAACTATATAAAATGTCAAAAATATAAAAATTAAAGTATAAATCGATTACATCCCCAAAAATGGTACCATTTTTGAAAAATTCCTCTCCTAGGGCATGGAAAAAGAAAATTTATATGTTTTCTTACCACAGCACAGTGGCTGACCAGGGTCATCGCACTTATGGAGCTTTCTCAGTTTGTTCACCTAATTAATCTAATTCACTTAAGAACTATTTTTTATGAAATAAAGTAAATTTAAGAAAATAAATGAAATGAAAAAATAATTCAAAACTAGCATTAAATTCTAAATTACCATGCAATTCTAAATAAAATGGAATTAGAGAAGAAAAGAAGTTCTTATGAAAGAATTTTTAGGCAGCACCTTCATTGACCAGCTTAAAATATATTTTCTAAACACAATCCATTATATATGTGCACACCTCAATCTTCCACTATTATGAATGAAAATTTTACTTAGCGATCTCCAAGTATACCCTCTATTCACCTCCTCAATCAACTGAAAAAGGTTATAGATTTAGAAGATAAACTTTATACAACCATAGTGAGGATTACACCCACTATAAATTGCCCATATAATTACCTCAAATAAGATAAAAAAACATGGCCTTGGATTCAATCACTAGAGTACTCCCCTAGGATATTCTTTGGGTCAGTTACTCATATCCATGAGTATAAGAGTTCATAGTGGTAATTTGAGAAAAATAAAAGTAAAGAATAAAAAGAATGGAAAAAAATAAATGTGAAGATGGTGGACACAAAAATAAAAATAAAAATTAATTAATTGGATTTGTATTTAAATTAAACTAAATTAAAATTACATTTAAAGGAAAACTAAATTAAAAATAAAAAAAAATAAAGGAAGAAAAGAAATTGGTGTAACAGCTTCCCCTCCGGAATCTATCCTTTGAAAGATTATTCCTATTTTGAAGATAATGTGTTATAATCACCCCAAGATCCATTCTTATTGGTTTCTTGAAATTGAATTTTCTATATGACCTCAAAATTATACTTCAATAGGATGCGGCTAGAGGAATTTATGGTATTTTTATTTACTATGAATTTTTATAGATGAGATCTATTGAAATGATACTTGAATTTTTATCATCTAATATTCGAATTAAGGAAGTAAAATATCTATTATTTTTAATGGTAGAACAAACCATTGAATTATCTTTCAAATACAGCTAGAATCACTCAATTTTGAAATATGTAGCACCAAATTTGCTGAGGTGGGGTCCATGAAGTCGTCCAGAATGATTTTCCAAATTAATTAATTTTTCGGGGCCCTTATCTAGATAAATTAACTATTAGTGCAGAAGAAAATGATGAATTAAAAAAATCATGTAATCCTAAAAAAATTAATCACATTAATTGGATTGATAATTTAATAGTTATTCTTAAAATACAAAAGTGATTAAAATATGTTAAATTTCTAGAATTAATCAATTTTCCAATTTTATCCCAAAACACACCATAAATCCAAAATTAATTCAAATAAAATAAAATTGATAAATTGGTTTATATTAAATCATTAAAAAACATATTAAAAATGATGAAAATATTAGCTCTATCATGGACCTTAACATTCATTTTTTGTTGATGTGGTGTTAGGGGTTGGTTAAAACGAGTATAGTCTATTTCATTGTGAGTGTGGATTAGGGGAGAGATATATTCCTATCGATGGTATCTTAGTGTACTCTTGGTTTATAGATGATCGTGCCCAATATCCTGGAATCTTCCTATGTTTTTTAAGAGAGTTCCATCTATGTGTCAAGCTATCTAAATATCTTTTACGGTTTGATGGAGGGACTCCTTGGGAGTTGTACTCAAGAAGATATATAAGTTAAGACATATAGTGGGGAGTACACTATTGTATGTTTGATGATGATGGCCCTAATTATAATTTGAAACTTGGAAAATTCCATGGGAACCATTCTTGAAAATCAAGAATGAGAAAAGGGTGATGTTTCCATTAGATATCAGGGATGGAAAATATCTTAGCCAAGCTAGTTGTTATGACTAGGAATGGATAGTGCATGGGTTGGGTAATTGGTGAATTCTTTTCATTGGCACAACGTCAAAGATTATCCTATATTGGAGAGAAAGAATTAGGTCACTGGTATGAGACCCTCATGTGATAAGGTTCGTGGTACCTTGTGATAGGTTATGTGAAGGACTTTTTGGTTTCTAGGTTTTTTTGGGTAAACCTAACAATTTATGAATGTATTTCTTGGTGAATTATATTTACAGGATAGAATATGGACTTTGGTGAAGTCCAAGTGTGGAGGTCAGGACCAATATGTATTATAAAGACCTAAGGGTTTTGGATTGGGTATGTATTAGTTTTTGTGTGGTGGAATGATAATTGAAATAAACTGGATGTGTTTTGATCAGAAGACATCACCATAATTTGGTTTTAGTCTTTGGTGAGTGTTCTCTAAATGTTCTCTAGATTCTTTATAATAAAGGTGTTGGGATCTAGTTTTAGTGACGCATCAGTTGTTAAAGGTGATCATTTTTTGAAATAGTAGGTAGAGGTGGTTCGACATGATTTCTCTTGAATTGTTGTACATGGTTAGTTAGGAACTACATATGGAACATAATTTGGATGAAATTAGTGTACTGAAAGGGTCATTTGCTGCTTTTCAAAGAGAATCTATGTGACCAGGTTAAGTTTGTTTGATTTTAATTTGAATATTTCAATCAAATCAAGGATAAGAGGTAGTATCCTCATGTGTGATTGGGTGTAATGGTATGAGATTTGTTTCAGGAGAATTTCTAGTATTCTAAAGTCATGTTCCTAAAGTTAATTATAATGGTGGAAGTATTGTGGTTTAGAATTAGTTATTAGAAGATAGAACATGTGATAGAGAGCACCATAGGTCAGCTGATGAAAGAAATTATTACATGATTGTGTATTGGGTTGGATGGGTTCTGGTAAGATTCGTCTTATTGTTTTATTAGTGGTTATGAGTAATGGATTGAGTTTTAGTGGATGAAATTACATGTATCTTAACTTATTCTTGGAGGCATGTTGGAAATTTAGAAATTCAACACATCCATTTTAGATGGAGTTCAGGACCCATGTAGGTCGGGTTGTTTATTTTTTTGGATACTAAGGATTCTTGGGGATAATAATTTATAATGTTGGGAGGTTATAAGATCTCATATTTTGGATCAAGTTGGAAATTCTAAGGGAAGTTTAATTTTCATTTGATGGATGGACCAAATATTAAACAAGGATTCATAATAAAATTTCAAGAGTTCTAAATATTTAAAATGTTGTTTTTGGATGGGGTTTAAGGCCTGAGAGGTATATATAAATTCCAAATGAGTTTTGAGAGCTTCGTTCCTCAAAATATCAATTTTTGGAGATACATATATGGGCACAAAGTTGGTGCACAGTTAGGGAAAACCATGCAGCCAATCCATGTGACCTATTTTGTATGGCAGCAAGGTAAATTTTAACCAAGAAAGGTAGCCCAGATAGTTGTGAATCTTGGTAAATATGTGTATAGGGTCTCATACAGTTGGTTCATGGTTTGTCTAAACTTCTTATGCAACCCTAAAAGGTGGTGTTTCTTTGGACAGTGAGCCTACACAGCTGATACATGGTTTACTCAATTCTGCAACCTAACTGCTCGCCACTTAAAAATGGGAAAAATTAACAATTTTCTTATCCATAATTATGTGATTTTACACCCCATTTCTCCCTAATTCATAACCATTATCCCTCCACACACATACTATCACTCTTTCTTCCTCTATAGGTGCTTCTCTCTCATTATTGGTCTAATTTGATCAACATTGGACGCATTAAAAGTCTAATATTGAGTCTACAACTCTTCTTACTTCCATTCCATGTTTTCTTTTCCTTATTAAATTCTATAATTATGTAGCCTAATATGCCCTATTTTTAGACCATTTATTTGGTTCTTTATTTTATCTCATTTCAACTTTAATCAAATCTCAATAATAGATGAGTGAAGCATCCAAAAAACGAGGTGGGTGGTCTGAATGATTTTCCCTTAAATCCTTGTCATTTATAAACTGTGTCATTGTTCCATGCCCCAAATTTTCCATATGTATCTCTTAAAATGTGTGAATCTCAAATTTAATCTTCTACATCATGACTTAGACCCTATTTGGGACCCATTGACATTGTTTAAGGTTGATACCTCAATATAAACCACCACTTGGGTGTGTCATGTGAGATTCCCTTGAAGACATATGTGAGTAATTAACCAAAACACTACTTGGTGTGTTCAACATGAACCTCAAAAAGGGAAGTGGTTAATTTGGACAAAATTAATTGTTAAATGTAAATTAAATACACTTTTATTATATCCAAGTTATTAAATTTAATGATTGATTCTTTTTCACTCCTAAAAGGATTGATAAATGGAATGACTGAATTGTTAGGTGGTTTGGATAAATCCCCTTGGTTATGGATCATTTACCTTTTGTTTGACACGTGTGATTGACCGACCTAAGTGGATTAATTGAATTTTATAATGGAAGATATATTCACATGGCCCTTTTTTCACTCGTATATAACTTTTTTAATGAAATTTTTAAATTAATGGCCGATAGAACTATTTGAAAGGAATTATAAATGAAGTAAAAAATTGAATCATGAAAAATGTAATAAGGTATGGATATTACCATTTAATATTCCTAATTTTTAAATGTAAAGTTATTAAAATTATATTATTCTTGAGAATTAATTGGGTTTTGATATGGAATTCATTAGACAGGTTTATAAGGAATTATTTATTGTAATTATTGGACATTATGTTCCTTATTATTGACTAAAATTATTAGACATGGAATTCCTCATTATTGATTAAAATTATTGAAAATGGTGTTGCTCATTATTCATTAACATTATTGGAAAAGGAATTCCTCATTATTGATTTAAATTATTGGATATGGTGTTTTTAATTATTGATTGGAATTATTGGACATGTAATTCTTCATTATTGGTATAAATTATTCGATATAGAATTCTCCATTATTCATTTAAATTATTAGACATGGTTTTCCTCATTATTGGTTGAAATTATTGGACATAGAGTTCGTCATGATTAAATTGAGATTATTGGATATATAATTCCTCATGATTAAATTGAGATTATTAGACACGGTGTTTCTCATTATTTATTGAAACTATTGGACATTGTTCTCTTATTATTTTATTGGGAATGGTTGAACTTGAAACTTTATTCCCCCTTGACTTAGATTCTCAGTTTGATGTGCCTTAATTGAATGTAAAACCCCATATGATTATCCATTTACATGGATACCAAGGTTCTATAACATGTTTCTCATGTCCATTTATATAAAATGAAAATTATTAGAGACATTCTATCTTAGGCCAAAGTAGGTATAGTTATCTAGGGTTCCTAAGTAGATCTAGATCCTAATGTGGTTTAAATTTAAAATGATTCCTTAATTTTCACATGCCTTTACACTATTTCATTCTATATTCATAGTCTGTATTTACATTAAACACCATCAGTGGTGGCCTACAGAGTTTTACTCACACCCTATTTGATCCAAATATTGGTACCTAGATAGATCTCCTAACTCCATAGGTTAGGACTTGGCTCGTGATTCCTTATTTTTATATCATTTGGGATAGGACTTGACATGGTAGTAGTATCGAATCATATAATCAGGCTACCTTTTAGAGTTTGAGTATTTTATTTATTTATTATTTTTTCATTCTATCTTTATTATATGTATTACTTTCTCTATGTCGACTTTTTTTATTATGACTTGGTATGTTCATGTGTGGTTGGATTTTATTTGGATCTATCTGGGTTATATGTTCATTATTGATTGTCAGTTATTGTTATCTTATGATTCCTTTAATTTATTTATGCTTATACTATGTTTATTTCTGATCCAAACGGTATAGTCTCCCCATTATACAACCTTTAGACCCTCATTGTTAGTCAGAAGTTTTGGTCATATGAGGAGGCACACTTGAGGCCTTATTTCCAACCAGTTAGATTACTATTGATAGACTGAACTAGGTTGGGACATGATAGAAATGACTATAAAATTAGTAGTTTGGAATTATAAATCAATAAAAGTGGGTGGTTTCTTTTGGAACACCAAGCATGATTGAGTAACATCTCTAATGGTTAATACCTTAATGAAACTACCTTAGGAGAAATCATGTGGTGAATATTTGAAAATATCAGTATCAGGTTCATGAAATGATAAATGGAAGCATGTGTTTTGAGTATCTAAGGAAATATTACTAGTTACTTGGATCATTTAGAGATTCTTGGGGTAGATATAATTAAATTAATGATGGGTAAGTTATTTTCTTGGAGAGGAGTTATTTTAAAGGGTTTTTAAAATGGTGGAAGCTAGGATTCTATGTGGTGGAGAACCACTAGTTTGTGATGGCTTAAGGAGAGTTTATCAGCATGAGTGAGCGAGGAAAGTGGAATAGAATTCCAAGTTATCTATGAGAGAGATGTTTTTTATCACTAATTGTTTATCAAGAGTGGGAAATAGTGGTTTGGGGCTATTGTGATGAGTTAAAATCGGTTCCATAAATAATGGGTTCACACTCGGTGGGGTTAGAGCAAGTCAATGGTTAGTGATGAAAATAAAGGGATAGTCAGACCAAGCATGGGATTTTTGGGTAGTTTTCCATTATGGTACCCAAAAGCAGAACCTATGAATCAAAATTTATAGGTTTCACAAGAAATAATCATGGTAGATAATTCTATTTGTATATCATGTGTTCAAGTGAGGCGGTATTCATATAAGGATGTGTGGAGAATCCAATAATTAGGTGAGTCCCATTAGTATTTGGGAAAGTGTCCCTCATGTTTAGTGAGTGTGGAATCATTATATTGTTGATAAAAAATTGTTAGCTAATAGATTAGGTGATGCTTAATATAGTGCTATGATAAATCATATTCAGTTTTAAAATAATACCAAATATGAAGATTTATTAATGATGATATTTTCCATTAATAATTTTTATAGCTGATAGGGAGTGTGTTTTGGTAAATAGGCTAGGTGAAACTCATGTTCTATCATGATGTCATCTAGGTTGAGGAATCATATTGTGCACCAAGAGTTAGTATTGTGGTGGAATAGAGTCCTTTTTGGGAAATTCAATGTTTGAGGGAGATGATGAATGTTGATAAATGAATTTTGAAATTGAAAAGTTTTTTTGGCATGAATTGCATCATTCAAATGAATATTTATGAGTTTGGAGCATCATTGAGGGAGTTTTTGATATAAAAAAATTGTTTTTCAAGATAATTCATGTGTATGGTGGAGTTGTGACTATTCAAAATCAAGATTAGGTAGTGGATTAAAATTTGAATGTTCAGTTGAGAATTTAAGAAACTTATTGGATGATTCTTGGGGATGTAAAACCTTATAGTGGGGAGTTTGTAACAACCCATGTCATTATGGGTCTAGGATTATAGGATAAGTTTTAATTTTGAGTACCATATCATGGGTATTTTGAGAATTAAGATTTTAATCATAAATATAAGAGTTGAAAAATTTCTATGGGGTTATATTTCTCATGTTTGGGTATTTTAGTGGTTTCTAGGGAATTATGTGGAAGTATGAGTAGTTGTTCTTAGTACAAGGATGAAATTATACTTTAGGTAGAAGATTAAATTATTGCCTAAGGTGTTATACTGTTAAGGCTTGTTTCAAATCAAGTTTCATTACATAATGTATGAGTTACATCATAAAGGGTTATCACGAGGAATTTTTTGGAGTTGGTTCCCAATAAAAAAAATGTACATTTTGTATTTAATATCTTGTATATTCAATGAAATGAATATTAAAAAATAAATTATCATACGATGATTGTTATTCTATATATAATTTATGTGATAATATCCTAAAAGTATTTATTTCATTGTATGGTTATATAAGCTCTCCTATATAATGAGAAGCATTAAGTGTTATGGAATATTATTAAACATATTTTCAAGGGACGAATGACATTTATATAGCGAGGCATAGATGATTTTGGGTTATCAGTTATCAAGGGCTCAAAATACATTGAGACTTATTTTCATGAATTTTTCACTTGGTAATCTAAAAAATAGAAGGTTATAAGAATATAACCATAAATAGTAATTCTATATGTTATATGTGTCATTGGATATTCCTATCTATATATGTTTATATTGGTCTTTATCTTTCATATTATTATTAAAATATATCATTAATCATGTACTTTGATAATTGAAGTAAATAGTGACATCATATACACATGGAGGGGTCGGATACCTTGGGTGCATCATAAGTTATATGAAATTAATGTATAAGTCAAGAAAGGATGTATCCCTTCTAATACAAAAAGTAGATATATCAAAGCCTTTGATTGAAAAGGAACTTTCTGATTACGCCCACGGACATGGAGTTTTATTACCAAGTACATTTCAAGAATTCAAAGAAAGATATTTAAGCATATAGGTAGATGAAAAATTCATGAAACATGCTTGATGATATATCAATACAAAGGGATAATTTAACACATTGAGTTTTTTCTAAAGATTGGTATCATTGAGACATTAACTTCTTTCTCTACGGGTTCCATGGTGTGTTTCTAAAAACTAATATTTGACTTTAGGCTAGGTCATTTAATTCTATTAATAAATATTCTAAGAGGATCACACACTAAATGGTTCTAGAAACTTGGATAATTTTTTTTTTGAATTTAATATCAAAATAAATATTTTCTCCAAATAGAGGAATAATTATTATTTAGGTTATGTTGGTCATATAAGTTCAATCATTGGTTATTTGATAGAATATATGTGATTTTAATATTAAATAAATATTCCTTTACCTGTTAGTGACTATAATATTTATTTATTTAATAAAATAATAATATAATTTTATTTATATATTTATTTATTAAATAAATATTTATTACTATTAAAGGTTCTATAAATGTTGAGGAGGATTAACGGGATGAGAAAAGAACCTACATAAAAATGGTATATATTATTTAATATCATTTAAATAAATATTGACTTATTCATTTAAAATCGATATAGATTTTTGAGTAAGTTCATGCATGTGTGGGAATTTTCTAGTTGAATCTAGGGGTGGATACTCCTAATTCAAAACATTTATTAATGAATTTATTAAAGATTGATATGTTTAACTAAAGATTTTATGTGGATCCTTTGAGAAATATATGGATTAGAAGAATGAAGTAGAGATTTAATTTACTAAGAGTATAAATAAACTCTACTGATACCATAATGGAGAGTATCTTAACAAAAATTTCATTGACTGTCACAGGAAGTTTGGGATTATATCTCAACTCACTCCTCCTTGTAAACTATAGTGGTATTCTTTCAGCGAAAGGCGTAACCACACCCTGTTAGACATAGTGAGATTTATGATGAGTTATGAGAGTATTCTATTATATATTTATGGGTATAAATTATATACTACTACACATATAATAAATCTATTTATATCTAAAGTGAAAAATTGGATTCCATATCATTGAATGTATAAGATGAAGCTTGTTTTATCACATTTTCAGGTGTGGTTGTGTAAATCATTTTTAAGGTCATATTTTCTAAAAAACTTACAACCTAAGGCATAAAATTTCTCTTTATAGAATATCCTAGGAAAAACAAAATGATATTACATATACATCCCCTTATAAAAAAGGTAATGGTGGATAAATAAGCCATATTCCTTGAGTGGGAACACATCTCAAATCAAGATAATGGAAAAATATCAACTTTGATGAAGCTGAGGTTTGTAATACACAAAATATAGCATAGAAAAAAATCTACAAGGCCCAATAGAAGGGGTTATTTCAGATCGGTTAAAGATCCAAAGAGATATAGTTTTCCTATCACCAATTATGGTGACTCAATATTAATTGAAAATGATGAACCTATGTTCAATAAAGAAGTAGTAAGTATCTAAAAAATTATAAGGTGGAAAGTATCCATGAATTATAAGATAGATTACATATACCATAACCATATCTATCACTTGAAGATCCTCCAACAGATATAAAGCTTATTGGGTAAAAATGGGAATTCAAGAAGAAACTATACATAGATGGTAATTCAGTCCTATAAGGCATAAATAGTTGTAAAAGGGTTTAAAACACATCATGTTTTTGACTAAGTGGAAAAAATTTCACAATTAACTATGATAAAATCTATCTTAATTCGGATTTTCATAGCAGTTTTCCATGATTATGAGATTTGAAAAATGGAATTCAAAATATCTTTCCTCAACAATAAATTTCTAGAAAATGTATATATGACACAACCGGATGGGTTTGAGACACAAAATAATGATAAAAAAGCAATTAAAAATTTATAGGCCCATTTATGAATTGAAGTAAGAATATAGATCATAAAACATTCATTTTGATGAGTCCCTAAGATAATTTGATTTTATAAATAATAACCTGATCCTTATGTATATAAAATGTTTAGTGGAAGTGTGATCATTTTCATAGTAGTATATGTTCATGATATATTACTAATGGTAAATGAGATAAAAAAAATATTAAAATCTATTAAGACAAGGTTGTATACACATTTCTCTATGAAGGACTTGAGTGAATAAACCTACATTATAGGGATCAATATCATTCATGTATATCTAATAGAATGATTCGACTAATTCAAGGAATATACATTAACAATGTATTGAAGATATTATTTTGGAACATTCCAAGAGGGGATTATTTCTAATGTCACATGGTATACATCTTTCTAAGAAAATGTATCCCCAAACATAAGAGGAGATATAGATGATGATCGAGATTTATTACACATTGTTGATAGGATTTTTAATATGTTCCATTTCATATACTAGGATTTATGTTCCCTATTCCCTGATAATGGTAGGAAGATATCAATCAGACCCAGGAGAATAGAATTAGACTATTGTTAAGACTATATTAATGTATTTTAGTTATACAAAGAATATTTTCTAGTTTATAGAGGTGGTGAGGAACTAGTTATCAGTGGATAAAATGAAATAGTACTTAGCTATAAATATGCTATTTCATTGTATTTTTATAATACTATAGTGGTGGTCATATCCTAGGATAAAGGGTCACATCAATGGATGATGCATATACTTCGAAAGTACCAACTATTGAGGGATTTTTCTCAAAGGGGTGAGGTCCTAGTAAATAAAGTTTCCATAAAGGAGAACATGTTAGACCCTTTAACTAAGGACTTAACTTAGTATAATTGTTAATATCATGTGAGAGATAAAAAACTAAAAGTTATTAGTAGTTAGATCTAATGAAAGTGGGATTCTATTGGATTTGGTTCCCTAAAACCAACTTTTTACTTTCAGTTTCCTTTATATTCAAAGGCATAAATGTTAATAAATATATTATCACATTATGATTTATTTAAAAATAAAATTAATTTGATAATTTACTTATAGTATTTATCTCATTTAAAGGATATAGTAGTCCCTTTATCTAATGACAACCTTGAATTTTTGTGAAAATATTCATAAATATTTGTTTTATGGATGTATGACATCCATCTGATGGGACATTGGTTATGTATGGATATTAGGTATTATAATATCATCATACATTGAGGATTCCCTTCATGAAGTTCACACTTGATCTTCTATAATAAAAGAGGTTATTATAATAGATATTCCAATAGAAATTCAACATGTTATATGTTTCATTGGATATTCTTATCCGTAGAAGTGTGTATTGGTCATTAGACTTGATATTATAATTAATGTATATCCTGAATTTTATACTTTTATGTATTTAATAAAACCATGACTTGTTAATCTCGTGATGAGGTATGATACTTTGGGTGGGTCGTAAGTGATATGACATTAATTAATGAGTCAAGAAAGGATTTCTTCCTTCCAAAATTAGAAGTAGATATCTTTGTCTGTTTGATTGAAATAGAACAGCCAGATTAATTCCATGCCTATAGTGGTACATTGATGAGTTCATTTCAGGAATTCAATTAAAGATATTCAATAATAAAGGTTTATGACACAATTATGCATCCTACATGATGAGATATCAAGACAAATGGATTATATAATATAGTTAACATTTGTATGAATTTATTGTCATTAAGACATTAACTTCTTTCTCTATGGGTGTCTTGACATGTTTCTAGATGATAATCATGGACTTAAGGTTAGATTGATTAATTCCATTAAGAAAAAGTAATAGTGGGGTACACTCTAAGTATATTTAAAACCTCTATTAAATTCAATTTTAATTTAATATCATGATAAATCTTATTTTTCACACCACAAAAATATAGGGTTTCTTTGTTCAGTAAAAATGGGTCCTAAATCCATATTATTATTCTTCACATTGAAAGATAATGATTATTTAGGTTATATGGATCACATAAATTCATCCCCGATAATTCAAAATAACATATGTGAGTTGTATATTAAATAAATATTTATTCATCGATTAGTGAGTCTAATATTTATTTATTTATTAAATGAATAATTTAATGATATTTATTTTTTAAATAAATATTTATTATTATTAAAAGTTTGATAAATATCAAGGAGGATTTATGATCTCAAAAAAGGGCCTAGATTAAAGTGATATATTTTATTTAATATCGTTTAAATATATATTGATTTATTTATTAGAAAATGATATTGAGATACATTTGAGTTAGTACACACTATGAATTATTATTATTATTATTATTATTAGACATGAGGTTACTAAGGATTATGGAATTAGTTAATGACCACAATGTAATAACTAATTTATAACTCTAAATATATAACCTAAATTATGTAGTTTCTGGGATATGTGATTACTTGTGGAAATTTATCTCTAGATAATTCTCTCAAGTCAAAAGAGAAATCAATTTAGAATGATTTCAAGAATGAGAAGTGATATTCATCTTTATCCTTCAAAGGACCAAGAGAACTAGAAATAATCCTTTAAGACCAAAGGTATTCTTATTATGATCAATAAAGAATAAGGAAATATGATCGGTTCTTTCAGGATAGCACCCAAAGTTCCATCAATGATGTTACATGGTTTATGGAGCGCATGTGGATACCACTATAGAGATTCTTCCATGGATCCTTCATCACAATGATGGTATAATGATAATTTTAACCATAATTATCAATAAAGAAATAATTTCAATCCAAGGTAATTCTTTTTTATAAATTATTTATAAATTATATATGAAAGATTCTCTTCTCAAATATTTTATGGTTTCATTTATCTAGTTATAAGGATTTGTTCCTAAGAAATCAATGAAAAAAATGGGAATGGGTGGATCCACTTCCACTATTCCCCAGAACCTTCAAGTGTTATCAAAGTAATCATATATTATTTTATAATTATTTATTATTTGTTGATAGATTTTTACATTTATTAGTTAGTTTTTCATTTCTAGGTTTTTGTTGTTTAATCCAAAAGTTGAGATAATATGATAATTCACATTCATATGACTAAGAACAGGCCAAGAACATATGAATAATTCTTTAATATCTCATTCATATGTACTATTAATTTTGGATGGAAGACACAGATACATGTTATATAACTAAAAATTACACGATATATACCCATGGTCAAACACACCTAGACGAGCCATGTAAATAACATCATGTCACATGTGTGAACAGTATGTGGAATCATTACATATCATTTATTAAATTATAGTTAGAAAGTTTTATGATAAGGTAACACAAAGTGTGGCTAGTGTGCATTCCATGTAAACCTGAACGGTTTGGCCTCATAGGAATCACATAATTTATGTGGTCAATGTAAATAGAATATAAATAATACACATCTTTTATTGACTACCAGATGATAAATATAGGCTAGATTTGATTTCATGTAATTTCTGTGGTGTACATGTAGACTGAAAAACAAATATCTTGTGAATAATAAACACAAAGTCCCTAAGTGTATTGTGTGGGTGTCCAAAGAAAGGAGCACATAGTTTGTAGCTGGTTGTACAGACCATGAAAGTTTACCCACTCATACAAAAAACATGCCAATACAATATCATTGTGTCAATAAAGTATGTGGGAAATAATATTAATTATATAAAAAATTATATGGAATATAGTTGGATGTACTCACCATGTGGCTTTATTTTTCCCATGAATTACATACCGAGGAAGTTTTAGCAGGCCATGTAGAGTTAAAAGTTTAAATTAATTATTTTCCATATAATTTTGGAACTACACATCGTGTATGGTTATTGTACACATAGTTTAATTCTTTGGAATCTCTAGTGATACACAATTCATATATAATGGCATCTCATTGGTCATGCATACCAAGACGAATATGTGATTTAAAACATAGAACAACATGTCGTGTGGGCATATATGTTTTTTAAGTACACAATAAAAAATAAAGACTATGTGGTGTGTAAATAACACACTATGCAAGTGAAAATGTACACCATGTAAAGTAGAAGGATGCATATCATGTTTCCTCAAGTACAGGCCATGTATATTAAATTCCAAGATGAATTTACTTCTGACTAGAAGGGTACACATCATGTGCTCTATCAATACATGTTCTGTATAAATATATTTTAAATTAACTTCTTTTATTTTATTTTATTTAAAAATATAGTGAATGGGAATTTCAAGGATTCTTTGGATGAACAATTAAGAGTAGTTAGGGGCATACCTAAGTGGTAAAGTCATCTTGTAATCCTGCAGGAAAAATGGGGCCAAAATCGGGCAGGGGAAAATCATCATGGTACTGTAAAAATATTATAGCAGTATAGTAGTGTGGGTATTGTATCAAGGTACTATAGTAGTGATACGATTCATATCCAATGGGATTTTGGGCCAAATTATGAGCCAACGGTCCATAGGTCCTTCAGGCTATAGGGACACTAGGTCGTCATTTGAGGACCTAGGGGCTATTTAGAGTAGCTTCTACCATGTGATGGTGGGATAGTGATCATTGAAAAATAAATAGGTGGGATGATCATCTATGTACCTGTAACTAGTACCAGTGAACAAATTTTAATGCACACCCAGATCCTTAGCATGAGGTAAAGATGGTATACTACATATACACCATCATATAATCAAGAATATATACAATATGATAGTAAGTGGGGCTACTATAGATTAAGTCATTGTTCCTTAGGGCCTTTAAGCCATATATGGGGGAGGGATTTTGGACCATGTAAGTGTTCTTTATTAACCAAATTAAAAAAATATCTATAAAATAAAATTAAAATGGAGTTTGAAGGATGAATAATTATGATAATAGATTTAATTAATTAATTAGATAATTAATTTATTAATTCATAATTGTATCTTAATAAATAAGATATTGAAATGAACTCAAGCTAGTTTTAAATGCATAGTCATTGCATTCATGGATGACCATGATATGACCTAAGTATGTGTTGGGTTTATATTTAATTTAATAATTATTTCATGGATTTTTTTAATGATTTTTTATTAAATTAAATTTTATGATCTAAATATAACCCCCCCCCCCCCCCTCCATATTATGTATAGGTCTGTATGTCCATGGTTTCTTTTATATAACCCCAAAGCATTGGTTCCCCTCACCTATATGTGAGTAAGAATATATAATGGAAGGAGATCCCATGTGTGAGGAGACAATTCAAAATGGATCCAAGGTGAAACTAAACAAGAAATTACACAAGTTAGATGTGGAATAATGTTAGTTGAGCCTAGCCTGGATTAAGGAGTTATTCCCCTAAGGTTAAGGGTTGTTTTTTTTGGATTTAGTTCCCTAGAACCAACTACTTTGTACTTTATATTACCTGAATATTCAATTACTTGAATACTAAATTTCTTATAACATATTCATTTTTATTCTATGTAACATTATTCTAATATTGTCCTAGAGAAACTATCATGTTGAAATGTCATTGTAGTTCCTCACTATGATGAGAATAATTAAGTTTTATGATGATATTCTTAAACTTATTTCATATGGTTAGGATAAAATTTTATGATGGGATACTTATTATGTTGATTTTTAGGTGCATGTACTCATAAGTGGATGAGACTTTATCTCATGAAGTAAAGACATGGAAATCTCTAGAATTATAGATTATGAGGATAGACCTACCCATAGAATCTTAACGTGTTTGTGTGTTATTAGATATTTATATATTCAAACATGTGTAAAAATATTTATGCTTGACATTTTTATTAAGGCATATCGTGAGTCATGTACTTTGATATATTGATGAAAATTATGACAAAATATACTCACGGAAAGGTAGGATATGTTGGGTGTAGCATGAGTGATATTATATTAATGACTATATCAATATATTATTTGAACATTCCTGTTTAAGGAAGTTTATTTCTCATACCCTTTTATTTGAATGAAATTGTTGAACTAAAATTCCATGACCATGTTGATGGAGGGGTTTATTCCAAGAAGTTGAAGAAATATATATCAAGCACACAAGTTAATCACACAAGTAAGAAACATACATGATTAGAGATATCATGAAAAGGGGATTATATTACATAGTGAGAAATCATTTTTGGTGGTCGTTGTTGCAATATTAACCTCCTCTTATATGGGTGCCTTTATGTGTTGTTAAACACTAATATTAGATCATATGAAAACAAGCCTAATGACACTAAGGAAAAGGCCTATAGGTTCACACACTTAGTGTTTTCATCCATCTCAGTTAAATGTTATTTTAATTTAATAGTTGGAATAAATATTATTTTTAATACTATGAAATAATATTTATTCAGGATTTACCGACCGTAATTATTCAACAACTAATGTGAGTTAAATATTTAACTAAATAAATATTAAAAAGATCACCGAATAGAAAATTTATTTTTCACTTATTTTATTTACAAGGTAATAAATAATATATATTATTAAATAAATATTTATTTATTTATGTGAATATTAAAATAAATATTTATTTTCAAGATCTTGGATATAGTATTTATTTATTGAATAATATTTATTTATTATTTGAGGTTTGGTGAACATTAAAGAAGGTGGATGGGCCGATTTAAGTTCCTTGTATTGAAATTATATAATATTAAATATCATTTAAATAAATAATAAATTATTTATTTTTATAAAATTATATTTATTTACACAAGTTGGTGAATGACATTATATGATATTATTATTATTAATATTAGTGTGGTGAATATTTTAGGTTGGATATATGATTAATGGATTTTATAAAAATGTCAATATAAAACCATGGTACTATATATTCCCATGTCAAATCATTTTAGAACCAACAATGTTTTGCACAACACATTCCCTCCTAATAGATTTATCCCATAGAAAATATCTCTATAGTCCCTCTTAAGACTAAGGGAGTCCATCCACATCCTTCATCCTTCTCAAGAATGAGAGAAAAAAAGAGACAGTCCTCATTCCTGGAGGATTTTGTTTTGATAAAGATGAATAATGTAATACAAATAGATCATTAATGCTAGCACTTGATTCTCCATCAGCATCATTTGAATATTAAGGATCACATGTGGATCATTACTTAAGAAATTCAAATTTTGATCCTCTTTACACATTTATAGTGAATCCTAGACAAGGGTTTGAACAATCAATATCTTCATCGAAGAATGAATCTCAAGACTGAGGTAATTCTTGTTATTAAATTAATTATGAATTTTACATGAAATAACCTCTCTCTTAGTTTTGATAATATTTATCAATTTCATTGGATATATTCATTATAAAGATTGATTATATATAATGTTATTATGGATTATCCATAAAATACTATAAATTTTAAGTTGGGAAAGAGCCGAACTAGTGCTTCCATTTTGCACTAAACCATTAAGTGGTATCAAATCAGTCATATTATAATTTATAATTATTAAATTTTATTGATAAATAACCCAATTAATTTGTTATTTTTTCATTTTGGTTTTCATTATTAATATATTAAGTCAAGATAATAAGTTTATTCACTATAATATGACAAATAATAGGATAATTATTGGTGAATAATACATAAAAAAACCATCTAAAGGTTCTAGATATCCTACCTGCGTGAATAGATTACATGACTTGTTACCTAATTGAATGTCATATAGCCTCGATCAACCACACAAGTGAATATTTGTAACAATCATAGCATTTCATGTGGGGTTCATTATATGGTATGTAATTACACTTTGTATTAATTGAAAATGTGGAACACACCATTCAAGGTTACATAACCTGTAACTCAACTACACGTTGTGTAACCCCAACAAGACACGGTGGTTATGTGGTCAACATATATAGTGTGTGATTAATTGCACCATGATTAATAAATTATATATATATTATTTATTGGAAGTTGTACAACATAGTATAGTTGTGATCACATGGCATGTAACTCCCTTAGAAACCATGTAACACATTATTGTTCACACAAAATACAAATCGACTCCCTAGGAATGTATTATGAACATCCATAAAAGAATTACACACTCGGTATATGGTGTACATGTTGTGTAACTCATACCCATTTATATGGAATACACTTCGATCTGGGATATACCCCACATAAAATAATTACATTAAAATAAATTTAATTATGGCATTAAACCAAACTGCTTAGAGTGAAAATAGAATGCATATTGTCTGATAGGTTTTAAAGAATATTAAATTCCTAATTTTTTTCATGTAAATTATGGAACTACACATTTTAATTCCACAATACATGCTCAAAATGTTTTTTAAATTCATATATGTCATATAGTTTAATGTGTGTCATGTTTCAATACAAGCAAAGCTAATTATTCTACTTAACACATAAAACTAAAAATTGTGTAGCTATGTGACACAGTATATATTATATATGGTGTTTTAATACACTACATGTGACTATAGATAGAACCCTATAGTCTGGGTGGGTACATGGCATGTTGAATTTAGGTACACATTGTGGAATTAATTAATTTTAAATAAAATTAATTTATTTAATTTATTTTAAAATTACAGTGGATGGAAATATTATATATCTCCAATACAAATTGAATTAATAAAAAAGATAATTAAATTAATTAATTAATTATTATATTAATTATTAATTCAAGGGAAAATTATATAAATTAATAAAGTGATATGAAATGAATTATTTATTGTATGAATGTGATATCACTGTATGTATGTGATTGATCATAAGGTTGACCAACCAATTTATACATTAGATTTATATTTAATTTAACATTATTTTATGAGTTTTTATATGTGAAAAAAGTTTTATTAAATTAAATATGCTGGTCTATGAGTCATTTATCCCATATTTATTATGTAAGACTCTCATGTCCATGGTATATTTTTTGTATTCTATACCCTCAGTTCCCCTGATCTATGTGTGAGTATAAAATTTGTAAATGATAGAGCTCTAATGAGAGAAGTTGGTCCATAACTTGATCTGAAGTGAAACCAGCTAAGAAGATACTAATTTCAATGGTGGAAAAGTTATAACTCAAGTCAATCCCAACTCAAGGATTTTTCTCTTAGGGTCTTAAGTTGATTTATTATTCTCTTAATAAATAAAACATTAGAAATATCATGAACAATTCATCTTATTTATTTTATTTTTTCAATTTCATGGTTATTTATTTATTTATTTGGATTCATGTCTATAATTATATCACATAAATTAAATTAAAAAAAATACATGCAATATAAAATAAAATAAATTGATTGTGAGTAAATATTTTATCAATACATTATTAATTATATGTAACATCCATATAATACCTACAAGGCATGTAAAGGATAAAATAATGAAATTTTCACATAATAAAAAAATCCCTCAAGGAAATATTAAGTAAATAAGCCTTTAATTGATTTATTTATAATGGAAACATAGAACTAAGTGTTGGTTTATCCCTTTTTAGTACACTTAATTTTATTGGGGAGTTATAATGAAGGTTTTGAGTTAAATTAACAAAGTTGGAATCAAGAGGAATATCCCTCTATAGACTTGGTGTAACTTGGGGGAAACTATTGAGAAAATATATGTCAGGATTTTAGGATTGGGGGGTCCACTCAATGGATCAAGGAGTTGTGATCCAATAGTTGGAAACACTACTTACATAAATACTTTTTATTAATTGAACAAACCCTTATCTTGATTATGAGAATGTAAATATGGATCATTTTCACTATAATATCTATGAAATAGTAACTTTTAAGTCCAATAGTAAGGGGTATTGGGAATTAATAAAATTTTTGGAGAGTATTAATATAATTTAATTAATTTACTCTCATATATTTGGTAATAAAGATAATGTACTAAAAATTTACAATTTATTTTGTTGCATAAAAAATGGAAAGGTCATCGACCTTGATATCCTTGTGATCTACACTAAAGAAATACAATATCAAAACTAGAAATGACTTCCAAGAGTGGTACATACATTTTTATATTATACTACGATAAGAACAGAAGTTGTATGAACTATAATCCTCATTTTATAATCCACCTATAAAGGAGGTGATTGAAGAATTTATTTATGTCTACATAAAACACTTTGATGATGTGTTATATTTCTAGTGTTTTATTTCATCACCCATATCTTTTAGACTCAAAACTCTCTTGATAACATGGATATATACGACATTATTATGCATTTTCATGATCTATATTAGGTAATAGGTAGAAAAGAGTGGTTTGATATATCAAAGGAATTCTTTACTTGTAAAATTGGAGAGGGAGTGCCACTAGACCTCAAATAGTCAAGATAATTAGCTAAATTGAGCATCTATAAATTATAGGCTATGATCTATGAGATTAATTGTACACCAATTTCATAATTTATCCACTCTCTTGGTGCTTCCATATATTTTTCATAAATTTTAATATGAAAAATATTGAGAATTCTCACCTTTATATCCTTACTCTAGTTTTCTAGGTATATGAGAACATGAAGCATGAAATATCGTATATACTTATAGTGAATAATAGGAAGCTCAAAGTGAAATTCCTAAATACTAACACTAATTATAAGGCTTCTTTACAATGTTCAATCAAGAGGAAGAAGATCAAGGGAATCAAAGGGAGAGTGATGATATCTATTTTTTATGTGGCAAGAAGGGCCACTAGAAAAAGAACTTAAAAATGTAAAAGAATAAAGGTAATGATTCAAGTGAATCTATTATCTAGTTTAATTATTCTATTTATAAAAATTAGTTATTAGATATAGTTTTTAGTTGTCAAATTTTTATCTAATTATAGGGAAAAAGTAGATTCAAAAGATTTACAGGAGGTGAGGTAGATCTATGAGCTACCAATAGAGAAAAAATTATTGAAATAACTATAGGATATTGACATATCACTTTTACAATAAGATTGATCTTGGTTTTAAATAACTATTATTATGTTCCCAACATTACAAAAAACATTATTTATACATCCTTCCCTGATATGGATGGTTTTACTTTTCATTTAGGTAAAATTTCTATTTTTATAAATATAGTGCATTTTATGGTTTAAGATATCTAAATAATGATATTTATGTGTTGGGGTGAAAAAACAAGTATTGATAATGGATAATGACTCTAGTTCACATGAATCGTATCACAGCCAATTGCGGAATCACCAGTTAGGTCATGTAAATGAAAATCACTTTCCCAAACTATATCAAGATGGATATTTATATTATTTTAAACTAAAACAACTTTGTATATGTCATGATTGTTTAAAAGGAAAATTACCAAATCTCTATTTAGTATAAATGGTGAAAGGTCCATATATATTTTTTAATTGGTTCATACAAATATGTGTGGACTATTTATTATTGAAGTAAGGGGTAGATATACATGCATAATAACATTTACTAATTATTTTAGTAGGTATGGATATGTATAATTAATGAGGTAAAAGTTATATTACTTTGATAAATTCAAGGAATACAAGAATGAATTTTAGAACCAACTTGTTAATAAGATAAAGAAGTTATACTCTAAGTGTGGTATAGAATATCTCAACCAAGAGTTAATTGATTATTTACAAGAATTTGGGATTCTATCTCAACTCCTTACTCATTATACACCACAATGGAATGGTGTAATTAAAAGGAGTAACCACACATTATTAGACATGGTGAGATCAATTATGAGTCAAGAATGTTTTCCATTATCCTTTTTGGGATACCTTTTAGAAACAATGACATATATATTAAACCAAGTTCCAAATAAATAATTACATAGTATTTCATATGAAATTTGGTGTGGAAGGAAATCCATGTGTTGTATATTTTACATGTGTGGTGATGTGAAGTGTTTTTCAAGTCTTCTTAAAAATTTAACCTTGAGGCACATAGTGTGTCTTTATAGAATATCTTGAGGAAATAAGGGGATATTACTTACACAAACCCTTTTATGAAAAGGTAATAGTGGAAAGGCATTCCATGTTTCTTGAGAGGGATAAAATCTTTAAAAGAGATAGTGGGAGAAAGATAGAATTTTATAAAGTACAAAATCATGATATAGAAAAGTTGGCACATGAATATATTCAACAAATACCCAAAGAAGAGGACATTCTGGAGACAGAAGTAATGTGTAAGAGTGATAGATAGGTTAGATAGTAAGAAAGATTTTTTTCCTAGCCACTAAGGCTAAAGACTCATTATTAGTTAATAATAATAAACTTGTGTCTAAAAAGGAAGTATTAAGTGGTAAAAAATTTGCGAGATGGAAAAAGAATCAATGAATTATGAAATTGATTCCATATACCAAAACCATGTCTAGATTTTGGTAGATCCTACAATGTATGTAAAGCCTGTTGGTTACAAATGGGTATTCAATAAGAAACTAAACATGGATAGAAAATTAAGTAGCTATATGGTATGGATAGTTGCAAAAGGTTTTAAATTACATCAAGGTGTTGACTATTATGAAACCTCTTCTCTAATTTCTAAACTAAAATAAATCATAATTCTACTTTCCATATCATCTTACCATGATTAATAGATTTATAAAATGGATGTTAAAACATACTTCCATAATTAGAACCATGTGTAAGATGTCTATATGACAAAAACAAAAGGTTTTGTGACTCTAAAGTATTCTAATAATATATAAAAGGTATAGAGATCCATTTATGGGTTAAAGAAACATTAAGATCTTGAAACATTCACCTTGATGAAGCCATAAGGGAAGTTGGTTTCATAAATAATGAATGTGAGCCTTGTGTCTATAAGCAGTTTAGTGGGATTGAAATAATTTTCTTGATAGTATATATTGATGAAATATTAATAATTGTAAATTAGATACAAGTCATACAATTCATTAAGATATGATTGAACATTTTCTTCTCCAAAAAAGACTTAACTGAAGCAATGTAAATTTTTGGGATCAAGATCCATCATGATGTATCTAATAGGGTACTTGGACTGAATCAAGGTACATATATTAACAAGATACTAAATAGATTCAGTATCAAACAATCAAAGATAGGATTATTTCCAATGTCATATGACATACATCTCTCTAAGAAAATGTTTCCTGATGAACAATAGTATAAAAATATGTTGACCTGGATCCAATAAGAATTATAAATGGGGTAATTCATGTATGGAATTATATATACCAGAATTTATTTTTCCTATGCTTTGAGTATGGTAGGAGAATATGAATCTAACCCAATAGACTGCCATTGAATGTTATTCAGGACTATCCTTAAGTGTCTGAGATTTCTTGAGGATATATTTTTTTATGAAGGACATAAGTATTTGGTCATTAGGGGACACATAGATTATAGTTTATAAATAGATCAAGAATACCTAATATCTTAATCAAGATATATGTTCACCCTAAATGGAGTGGTTATGTGGCAGAAGTGTTCAAAGAAAGTAGTGAGTGATAATTCTATAGTAGAGGAAAATTATATTGTAGATTCTGATGTGACCAAGTAAGAAATAGAGATATGAAACTTCATTTAAGATATTGATTATTTTCCTAGAATTAAAGATCATATCACACTATATTTTGATAATACTGAAGTGGGGGTTGTTACCAAGGAGCCAAGGTCACATTACCAGATGAAGAAAATACTTTAGAAGTATAATATATTATGTGATTTTTCTTATAGAGGTGAGGTCCTAGTACAAAGAGATGCTATGGAGGATAACATACCATTCCCATTGACTAAATCCCAGTATCAGTAAAAGTAGGAACCCCATTTGAGAACTATCATACTTAAATTAATTATCAGTTGGAACTAGTGTGAGTGGGATTCAAATAGAGTTAGTGCCCTATAATCAACTAATTTATACTTTAGATTAACTGTATATTAAATTACTTGAATATTAATAAATTTTTTATCACATATTGATTGTTCTTATATGTAACAATAATGTGATAAAGACCGAAAGTATCTAGTGCATTGAAAATTCATACCAGTTCCCTGCTATAATGAGAACCTTGAAGTGCTATGATGATATTCTTAAAATTATATCCTATGATTAGGATAACATTATATGATGGGACACATGGTCTCTAGTTTCATGTTCTCATAAGAATATGAGAATTTATCTCAATAAGTGTG
Organism: Viscum album; assembly: GCA_963277665.1. Taxonomy (NCBI): domain Eukaryota; kingdom Viridiplantae; phylum Streptophyta; class Magnoliopsida; order Santalales; family Viscaceae; genus Viscum; species Viscum album. The sequence goes on from OY728147.1 coordinate 1,829,896,555, forward strand.
TGCTTAATAATCTCTAGGATAGAATATTATGAGGACAGGACCACCAGAAATAATTATTCATGTATGCATGTCATTGGATATTCCTATATACAAATGTGTATAATGATCCTTATATTTTATATTATTATTAATTATTTTCAAGAGTCGCATACTTTGAAGTGTAGATTAAAATTGTGATGAAATATGCCTGTGATGAGGTAGGATACATTGGGTGCTTCATCAGTGATATTGAATTAAATAATAATTAAATATAGGATTTATCCCTTCATGTTTAATAAAGATGACAACCCAAGCCCTTTCAATGGAATGAACCTGTCGAAATAAAATTACAAGTCCATGGTGATTTATTGGTTCATTTTAGTAAGTCAATGAAATATAAACTAATCATATAAAAAGATGGAACTTGAATGAAATATACTTGATTAGGGATATCATGAAAAAGGGATTATATTTCATAATGATCATTCGTATGTTATTTTCATTATAGTGACATTAAATTATGTTTCTATGGGTTATTTGTTATGTTGATAAATGTTGATATTTGAATTTAAGAAAACCTACTTAATTCTATTAAAGAAGAGGTTGATAGGGTCATGCACTTAGTGTTTCTATCAATCTTTGTAAAATACTATTTGTATTTAATAGTTAAAATAAATATTATTCTTAAGACCCAAAAATAATATTTATCTAGGATTTACCAATCGCAATTATTTATTCACAAATGTGAGTTAAATATTTAATTAAATATGTATCCCCAAGTCCATTTAATAGAATATTTATTTGTCTCTTGATTTATTCAAAAGAAAATAAAAAATATTTATTAATAAATAAATATTTATTTAGTTATGTGAATATTAAAATAAATATTTATTTTAAGACTCTAAATTTAATATATATTTATTTATAAAATGTATAAAATTTATTTATTATTTGAGGTTTAGTAAACACTAAGGAAGATGGATGGGAAGAGTTAAGATCCTGATAAGGAAATGATATAATATTAAATGTCATGTAAATAAATAAGAAATTATTTATTTTATAAAATGATATTTATTTTTGAAAGTCATTGTATTCCATAATATAATATTATTATAATTATTATAAAAGAGAATATGTTAGGTTTAAAATTTGATTAAAGGAATATGTGAAATTATTAATATGTATAACCTAAACACTATATATTTTATGTTATGTCATTTTAGAGGTAATGGTGTTGCACACAACTAATTTTTTTACATAAATATTTGTCCCAAAAATTATATCTATAGGGTTTATCTTAAGATCAAGAGAATTACTCCACCTCTTTCCTCCATCACAAGAATGAGAGAATGAGAGAGACAATCCTCAAGTTTGAAGGATTGTGTTGCATTCAAAATGAATAATGTAAGAAAAATGGATCATCTAGCTAGAAATTGGTGTTCCATCGATTTCATTTGAAGATTGAAGAGCACATGTGAATCATTTATTAAAGGATTATATTTTTGATACTCTTTGCAAAATAACAATACAACTCTAACAAGGGTTTGATTTATCAACATCTTCTTCAAAGAAATATTACCAAGACAGAGGTAATTCTTATTATTAAATAAATTATAAATTTAATGTAAAATATTGTCTCTCTTGGATATGGGATTCTTTGTAAATTTATTTGGGTGTATACATTATCCAGGTTGAATATTAATCATGTTATTAAGTATTATTCATTGAAAATGGTAAAATCCAAGTTGGGCATGGGACCAACTGGTGCTTCTGGTACACCCTAAACCTTAAATTTTATCATCTGCTTGATGAACCAAATAGTAGATAAAATATAATAATCATAAGACATATTAATTATATTTTATCTAATGTATGGTTAGTTATTTATCTATGTGATTCATGTTTATTGGATGTTTAAATGTGATCACATAAAATAAATTAATTAACAACCATGGATGATGTAATAAAATATATGGATTATGTGTAAATGTTTTATCAATACATGGTTAATAAATTTTGTAAAATATATATAATATTAAAAAGAAAGTAAAATGATAAATAAAGGAAAATCTACACATAAGATAAAAACCCCTTAAAGAAATATTAAGTTCGAAAATCCTTCCATTACTTGAGTTAACAATGAAACCATAGCTCAATGTACTCGCCTAGCCTCATTCAAGGTGCTTTTAATTTTTTGAGAGTTCTAAAAAAAATTGGGTAAACAATACCTAGTGAGAATCAAGGGTTGATTAATTTTAAAAGACTTAGTTAAATTAGGAGGCAAGTTTTTTGGAGCTCTAAGTTTAAGATTTCAGGATTAGTGAGTCCACTCAATGGATCAAGGAACATCCAATTCTTGTACTTGACCGTACTACCTATAAAAATACCTATAATTAATTTAATAAAGCCTCTATATGAATTACATAAATGGAAATATGGATCCTTTTGTCATGACCCGACCCAACGGGGCTCGAGCCACGACTCCCCAAGCCCGCCTCCAATAGGCCAGGGGCTGGCGACCAGCGCCGAGTAGGCTATCACACACATGGGAGGCATTAGCCTAAGGTACCTGTACAAACACACCCACAAACACCTCCATGCAACAGTGCAGAGATATAGAAACTGGAAAGTAAATTCATGCATACAATCTATCCCAAACTAGAGTGCAACAGCAAAAGTACAAAAGGGAAAAACAGGGTCCACCAAAAGAAAACTACAAAGCGCGTCCAACCTGCTCTGAAGAAGGGTAACGCTACCACAAAAACCCGCCGGAAAGCTCCCTCGGCACAGCTCTAGCAAACACCCCAGTCAACATGCTCACTAAACTCCGCCTACTCTGGGTCCTCCTGGGACTCCGTCGAAAGGTCAGTGGTCTACACAAGACACAAACATGTGCGGGCAAATCCTGTGCAGGTGTGAGTATAAACATACTCAGTAGGAACCCCAAAAAACCCAAAACAAAAGTGAGAAACTGAAAGGCAACAGTCCGCTCATCCCAGCCAGAGGGAACCCAGACGAGAGAGAAAGTCCATCACATGACCATCCTCGGCTAAACACAACTAGTCATCTCAGCTCAGGTGTATGCCCATACATACACCTTTAACAATCCAGATATAATTAGCTCACGCAACAAGCCACATGAGGTACCAACCTCAACACCAGCAACTTTCCACAACCAGAAGAGTACACCACACGATCACTGTCATCCCAGATGACACTCATCCAAGAGATACACTCCATCAGGTTTCTCACAAACCTCTCAGATGCTCACCCGAGAGATCACGTTCGTCGGATAGCATCACTGAGGAAACCTCACTGAAACAACATAACCACCAAAGTCCTCGGATAGGAGATCGCTCCTAGGGTCCACTAGGGGATACCAGAACCCACTTCGGTATACGAAGATCATAGATAGGGGATCACTACCAGGGTCCACTGAGGGATACCACAACCTGATCTGGCATACGTAGTTCTCACAGATAGGGGATCACACACAGGATCTTCTGGGGGATACCACAACCCGATCTGGCTCTCGATAGAAGAACATCACTCAGATAGAGGATCATCGCCCATATAAAGGTGGTCACGACGATACCGGAACCCTATCTGGTATATCTCGCGATGTAGGGGATCGAACTGACGATGCCGCAACCCTTCCGAAACCACGCGCTGAGTAGGGGATCGCATAACCAAAGACATTGCAACCCTACTATACACCTCATGCTGAGTAGGGGATCATATACCTGACGATGCCATAACCCTACTGAGAACAGCCCACCGTGTAGGGGGTCATAATCCTGATGATGCCATAAACCCTACGGGGTTAACCAGCTAGATAGGAGATTGCCGCCCGTGAATAAGCGGTCACAGCGATACCAAGAACCCGATCTAGGGAAAGGATGCTAGAGGATCCCGATCTGGGCCCACCAGAGGGATGCCACAACTCTAACAGTTAAAACATCTCATCGAGAGGAACACAAACCTATACAAAGGTTTTGATACCACACGAACCCTCATGGGAATGAACCAAGGTAGTACCCTCAACCACTACTGGTCCAAAACGTCACAAACCTGAGCGACCCACAACAATGCCACACTGCGCAACTCCAAGGCCAATACTGAGGCCACAATCGCGCTCTACGCAGAAAAACACACAGGATAGGCTGTTTACTCGCCCGAAACGGAGCACCGGTGAAAAAGGCACTATTCACCATAGCTGGCTCGTGTGGGGCCCACACAACGATCTTGAAACCCATCGAGTGGACCATACCATGGTGATCCCCTTGGAAAAACAAGCGGAATCGACTACTTGCTCGTCTGAAACGGACACTTGGTGAAAAAGGTACTATTCACCAAAGTCAGCTCAGGTGAGGCCCACACCTCGATTCTGAATCTCATCAAACGGATCGCACCATTGTGATCCTCCCGAAAAAATACACAGGATCGACTAATCATCCGTCGAAATTGGACTCCTGGTGCGAAAGTTGCGTTTCTCCGCAAATGCCAAAACCCGACCTCATGGGGGCCGCACCCCGTTCTCAGTCACAACATTCGGGAACAATCTCAAAAAGTCTTCTGTACCATCAGGGTATCAACTCCACTGACGGTACGTCATTCGGACGCTCCGGGTAGAAGTTACAATGGCCCGAAGTCGTAAAATAATAAAATAATATTATTTTATACGACGTATCTAACTCCCAAGCCACGATCCCGAAACCTGAAACCCTCGAACCCACACTGGAGGGTTTGCCTCGTCGTCAGGGTCATGTCGCCACAAATGTCACACGAATCTGACTCCCAAATTCCAAGATACAGGGTTTTAAAGACCCTCGTATGACAAAAAGAGGTCGGACCGGCCTCGACTGGCCAGTCCGGCCAGCCTGGACCGACCGCCGCCGCTGGCCCCCGCAGTCCGCCGGGCTCCGCCGGCACCGGCGCCGCCGCACCGACGGATCTTTCGCGTACCGTCGGGGGCACCCCGGTGGTCCGGTTTGCGATCCGGAGGCGTCTACACGACCCTCGGAACCCGTTCTACACTTCTACGGCTTCAATTTGCAGGAAAACGCAGCAAAATGGGATCGGGGGTTAAAACTCAAATTTGCCTACCTCGCGGGCGAAACGCCGACGTTCTGCCTTAGATCTGCGCTCCAGAGCTTCCGTTTCACGCTCCTGGAACGTCTACAGTCGAAATCCGAGCTCTTGGGCGCTTTGTTGGCTCAATTCGGCGGATCGGCGACGAAGAACGCCGAAGAACGCCGAGAGGAATGGAAAGGAGGGGGGTGTTGATATTTATATCAGCCGCCCGCCGAGGCCAAACCCGCCTCGGACCCGACGGCTGATGCGAACAAATGTAAGGTCACCACTAGGGTAAACGCACCATTATGAACACAACGGAGGACTCGTATTTTCCATCCGAGACTCCATTCAGAACTTATTCGAGCCGACGCTCGCACACTAACTTCCCCATTTATTTACGAAAACGTCCCTGGTGGCGTTTCTCACCACAGGCCCGCGCCCGCAAATTTTACACCTCTCCTAGGGTAAACGGCACATTCCGAACACAACCGTGCCCTCGGATTCCTGATCTGAGCTACCGTTTAGGTGATATCACAACCCCTCCACGTGCATAGTAAAAAAAACTTAATATTTTTATAAAATTTATTCCGGGAACACCGGGCCTCAAAATAGCACGCCGTCTTCGCGCCTAGCTCTGGAATTCTTCGTAGAAATATTCCAAAGTCTGACAGGGCCAAAAACCCGAGTCTCTACATCCTCCCCCCCTTAGAACTTTTCATCCCCGAAAAGCCCTAAGCATAAGGAAAGCGACTGGACTCTCAACTGGGTCTCACACACCAGTGAGCTCACCAACAAACACCCCTGCCCGAATGCATAAGTCAGAGTGAATCATCCACTACACCTCAACATTGTCCTCTTTGGGTGGCACTGACTCACCCGCACGGTTTTAATCACGTCCCAAAAACGCGTCTCGGTGGGGGAAGGATCCCTCTTCCTCACGCATTCGAAGCACACCAAACAACACCCACACAAGGTCTTACCAACACCCTAAACAAAACTCGAGCAAGAAACAAAAAGGAAGGGTACCACTAAATGGTGTCTATCAAACTACTATAGAAAGTAGAAAAGACATAAGGCATACCTCTATCCATCTGCGGAGCCTCTGGTTCAACAGCCTCTAGGGCATGCAGCTGGCCTCACCCTCGTCCCCCAGCTCCCTGAGCTTGGAGTGGACCACCTGGGGGTGGAGGTGGTGGAAACTGGTACCGCCGACCACCGCCTCCTGCTGCACCCACTCTGCCGCCACGTCCAGCACCCTGTGGAACTTCTTTCTCGAGACGCTGCCTCTGCCAAGGCGGTCCATCGATCGGCTCCCTCTCAGCAGCACGTCGGGTTGGACAATCCCTCGCAAGATGTCCCTGACCATCGCAAGCATAACACCACCTCTCCTGTGGATGACCAAACCTGGCATGCGATCCCTATGAGCCCTGAGCCTCAGATCCTCCATCCTAGGGTCGCCTCCTAAAACGTCGGCCACGTCCAGACCCCTGAGTCTATCGTCGAATACTAGATATTGATCCGACTAACAAAGTCTCAACTCTCGCATGTCCAGCACTAACAGGGGGAATCTGCTCAGCCAGAAAGCTCTCCACCACCAATGCTCGCTCCAGCACTCCAGCATAGGTGGGTAGGCACAAAGAAACCACACCTGCTCGGATGTCCCTGTGTAAACCTTGATCGAAGTTCTGAGCCCTAAAGAACGGGTCTTGAACCATATCCAGGGAGTAGCGCGATAGGTCTTTAAACCTCGCTGAGTACTCCGACACAGTCAGGCCCTCCTGTCGAAGCCGCAGAAGCTCCTGAATCCGCACTGACCTCAGCGTCACGGGATAGAACTCTTCCCGGAAGAGCCGCTCAAACTCTGCCCACGTGAGGGTCTCCTCATCATGGGACTGTGTCACCAAAATCCACCATCGCCCGGCCAAACCATGCAGAAGGCTCGCCGCTAGGACCACCATCTGATCAGGAGGTGTCCTCACTAGGCGGAAAATTTAGGTGACTGCCTCAAGCCAGTCATCAGCTGCCTGGGGGTCTGGATCACCCCGAAACCTCAGAGGTCGCTACCTCTGGAACTCGTGCAGTGCACTCACCCTGAGTGCAACCTCGTCCTGCACTGCCAGCACAACCAGCTGCTTGACAGGTGGTGGCTCAACTGGCAGACCACCAGGAAGTGCAACCTCATAACTTGTGCCCTGGTCTACAGCATCTGCACGGGGAGGATCTTCACCACAATCCCATTGCGGAACCCTCGCTGGCTATTGTCATGGAGGAATCATGAAATACAATCAAGACGCACCACAGTCAAATAGTATATCTGAAGAGCTGACTCAAGAATGACAAGGAAAACCCAAAACCTAGTCCTATATTATGCATGTACCATTATGTCCCTAAGACCAGTGTACGAATGTCCTGAGTCAAAAGACAGGTTATCAGAGTCCTGGTGTATGGATACGTCGGTCGCCGCACCAACACTGGAGTCTCTGGCCTGAAGGCCGAGCTCGAAACACCCTAACACTGCTGATATGCAACCCAAACCAAACTCACAGATAGAACAGCTACGCTCTGAGATCCCAAAGGTAGAACCTACTCTGATACCACTCTGTCATGACCTGGACCAACGGGGCTCGAGCCACGACTCCCCAAGACCGCCTCCAATAGGCCAGGGGCTGGAGACCAGTGCCAAGTAGGCTATCACACACATGGGAGGCATTAGCCTAAGGTACCTGTACACACGCACCCACAAACACCTCCATGAAACAGTGAAGAGATATAGAAACTGGAAAGTAAATGCATGCATACAATCTATCCCGAACTAGAGTGCAACAGCAAAAGTACAAAAGGGAAAAACAGGTCCCACCAAAATAAAACTACAAAGCGCGTCCAACCTACTCTGAAGAAGGTGAACGCTGCCACAAACACCCGCCGAAAAGCTCCCTCGGCACAGCTCCGGTAAACACCCCGATCAACACGGTCACTAAGCTCCGCCTACTCCGGGTCCTCCTGGGACTTCGTTGAAAGGCTTGTGGTATTAACAAGACACAAACACGTGCGGGCAAAGCCCGTGCAGGGGTGAGTATAAACATACTCAGTAGGCACCCCAAAAACCTAAAACAGAAGTGAGAAACTGAAAGGCAACAGTCCACTCATCCCAACCATAGGGAACCCAGATGAGAGAGAAACTCCATCTCGTGACCATCCTCGGCTAAACTCAACTAGTCATCTCAACTCAGGTGTATTCCCATACATACACCTTGAAAAATCCAAATATAATCAGCACACGCAACAAGCCACATGAGGTACCGACCTCAACACCAGCAACTGTCCATAACCGGAAGAGTACATCACATGATCATTGTCATCCCAGATGACACTCATCTGAGAGATACACTCTATCGGGTTTCTCACAAACCTCTCAGATTCTCACCAGAGAGATCACGCTCGTCGAATAGCATCACTGATGAAACCTCCTTGAAACAACATAACCACCAAACTTTTCGTATAGGGTATCGCTCCTAGGGTCCGCTAGGGGATACCAGAACCCACTCTGATATACAGAGCTCACAGATAGGGGATCACTCCCAGGGTCTGCTGGGGGATTCCACGACCCGATCTGGCATACGTAGTTCTCACAGATAGGGGATCACACCCAGGATCCACTGGGGGATACCACAACAAGATATGGCACTCGACAGAAGCACTACACTCAGATAGAGGATCATCTCCCATATAAAGGTGGTCACGACGATAATAGAACCCTATCTGGTATATCTCACGATGTAGGTGATCGAACCAATGATGACTCAACCCTACCGAAACCACGCGCTGAGTAGGGGATCGCATAACCAATGATACTGCAACCCTACTATACACCTCATGCTGAGTAAGGGATCGTATACCCGACGATGCCAAAACCCTACTGAGCACGGCCCACCGCGTAGGGGATCATAATAACGATGATTCCATAAACCCAACGGGGTTAACCAACTAGATAGGGCACCGCCACCCGTGAATAAGCGGTCACAGCAATACCAAGAACCTGATCTAGGGAAAAGATGCTAGAGGATCCCGCTCTGGGCCCACTGGAGGGATGTCACAACTCTAACAGTTAAAACATCCCATCGGGAGGAACACAAACCTATACGAAGGTCGTGATGCCACACGAACCCTCGTGGGAATGAACCAAGGGAGTACCCTCAACCACTGCTGGTCCAAAACGTCACTAACCCGAGCGACCCACAACAACACTACACTGCGCACCTCTAAGGCCAATACTGAGGCCACCATCACGCTCTACGCGGAAAAACACACAGGATAGGCTGTTTACTTGCCCGAAATGGAGCACTGGTGAAAAAGGCATTATTCACTATAGCTAGCTCGTGTAGGGCCCACAAAACGATCCTGAAACCCATCGAGTGGACCATACCACGATGATCCCCTCGGAAAAACAAGCGGAATCGACTACTCACTCGTCCGAAACGGACACCTAGTGAAAAAGGTATTATTCACCAAAGCCAGCTCGGGTGGGGCCCACGCCTCGATTCTGAATCTCATCAAATAGATCGCACCATTGTGATCCTCTCAAAAAAAACACACCAGATCGACTAATCATCCGTTGAAATCAGAATCCTGGTGCGAAACCTGCGTTTCTCCGCAAACGCCAAAACACGGCCTCGTGGGGCCCGCACCCTGTTCTCAGTCCCAACACCCGGGAACCATTTCAAAAAGTCTGTTGTACCATCAGGGTCTCAACACCACTGATGGCACTTCATTCGGACACTCCGGGTAGAAGATACAACGGCCCGAAGTCGTAAAATAATAAAATATTATTATTTTATACGACGTTTCTAACTCCCAGGCCACGATCCCGAACCCTGAAACCCGCGAACCCACACCGGAGGGTTCACCTCATCGTCAGGGTCACGTCACCGCAAATGGCACGCGAATATGACTTCCGGATTGCAAGATACGGGGTTTTAAAGACCCTCGTAGGACAAAAAGAGGTCGGACCGGCCTCGACCGGCCGCCACCGCCGGCCCGCCCTGGCCGGCGGCCCTCCGTCGCGCCGTCGGATCTTCTGCGGACCGCCAGGGGCACCCCTGTGGTCCTTTTTGTGATCTGGAGGTGTCTACATGACCCTCGTGATCTGATCTACACTGTTACGGCTTTAATTTGCAAGAAAACGCAGTAAAAATGGGATCGGGGGTTAAAACTCAAATCCGCCTACCTCGCGGACGAAACGCCGACGTTCTGCCATAGTTCCGCACTCCATAGCTTCTGTTGCGTGCTCCTGGAACGTCCGCCGTCAAAAACTGAGCTCGTGGGCACTTTGTTTGCTCGATTCAGCGGATTGGCGGCGAAGAACGGCGAACAACGCCGAGAGGAATGAAAAGGAGGGGGTGCTGATATTTATATCAGCCGCCCGCCGAGGCCAAACCCGCCTCGGACCCGACGCCTGATACGAACAAAGGTAAGGTCACACCTAGGGTAAACGCGCCGTTCTGAATGCAACGACGTGCTCATATTTTCCATCTGAAACACCATTCAAAAGTTATTCGAGCCGACGCTCGCACACTAACTTCTCCATTTATTAACGAAAACGCCCCTGGTGGTGTTTCTCGCCGCAGGCCCGCGCCCGGAAAGTTTACACCTCTCCTAGGGTAAACGGCACATTTTGGATGCAACCATGCTTTCGGATTCCCGATCTGAGCTACCGTTTAGGAGATATCACACCCACTCCATGTGCATAGTTAAAAAAACTTAATATTTTTATAAAATATATTCCGGGCACACCAGGCCTCAGAATCGCACGCCGTCTTCGCGCCTAGCTCTAGAATTCTTCGTAAAAATATTCAAAATTATGACAGGGCCAAAAATCCGAGTCGCTACACCTTTCCACCAGATTATCCATATTAAAATATACTCTAAATCCAATGGTGATGACTATTAGGATTTGATAAAATAGTGGCAGACTGATAAAAAAATTATTATATAACATATTTGGTAATCAAGATAAATTAAACAAACATGTTTTATTTTTTTATATAAAATGGAAAATACTAAAACCTCAAAAATATCCATGTGATCGTTATTGGATAAATACCATCTGCTGGTCGATGTGAACTTTTAGTAGTGGTGAATTTGCTTGTGCATTATACTATGCTAGGAGTAGAATTTTTATGAGACGGAGCCCTCAGTTCCAGATAAAGATACTTCTAGTGAGGCTAGTGAGGAGGATCATATTATATTTTACAAACAGGTATATTATGAATTATATATCTAATGCCTCACGCTATCATCCATGTATAGTTATCTCTAAATGATTTATGAGAACATAAATCCATATATCATATTATCCCACATTTAGAATATTTATTAGAAAAAAATGAAATATTGGAGGTTTATGAGATATCCAAGGAACATTTCACAAGAAATCATGGATAGTGTGTTTCAGTTAGACCCCATATAGTTAATATGATTAGATATATTGAGGGTTTTGATATTCAAAGTTTCAATATACCCAAAGAATTATGCACCAACCTCATACTTGTCTCACTAGATCATATATTCTCTAGTTTTATTGAGAATTTTAATATAATAAATATTGAGAAGTTTCTGCAATATCTCACTCATTAGATTCACCTAGAGGATAAGGACATGAGGCATGAAAAACCTTTGGTTCTTATAGTGAACAATAAAAAGGGAAAGGAAAAATCCCTGATATTTAAACCAAGTTTAATATTTCTATGTAACACTAAACCAAGAGAAGGAGGATAATGGGGAAGTATAAGGAACAAGATTTAGTATTATTTTCATGTGGAAATAAAGGAAACTAGAATAAGAACTAAACCTCAGTGAAGAAGTAATGGGAAGATTCAATGAGTATTTTTTATCCAATGAAACCTCTCCATTTATAGAAATTGGGTGACAAATATAACTGTGATACTCACATTTGTATCTAAATATAGGAACCAAGTAAATTCAATAAGGTTTCAAGAGTTGAGGTTTAACTTTTATATTCCAAAGAAACAATACTTACTGTATTGGATATTAGAGACTACCACCTTAATTTTGGGATAGGGTTCATTTTAGTCTTATGGAATTGTTATTATGTTCCTAGTGTAACCAAAAATATTATATCTATGTCCATTTTAAACAAGGATGGATTTATTTTCAATTTTGGGAATAATAACTAGTATTTTTATAAAGATAAAATATGTTATGGTATAGAACATTTTAATAATTTTCTTTACATAAAAGAATAAAAAACCAAATATTGGTAATTGATGATGAATTAAGTTCTCATGACACATATCACACCCAATTATGGAATCATTGGATTGGTCATGTAAATGATAATAATTTAACACAACTATATCAAGAATTATTTTTATATTATTTAAAAATAAAACCATTAGATTTATTGCATGCTTGTTTACAATTTAAAATAATGAAATCTTTATTCAGTTGAAAGTATAAAAGATCCATATATCTTATTTAATTGTTCCATAAATACATGTGTGGAAATTTTTCAATTAAATATAGGGGTTGATACTCTAACTTTATAACTTTTAATATTGACTTTTTTAGATATTGAAGTGTTTACTTAATGGGGGTATAAGTTTGAATCCTTTGAGAAATTTAAAATTACAAGAATGATGTGGAGAATCAGATTGGTTAAAATATTAAGAGACTATACTCAAACCATAGTAGATATTATCTTAACCATAATTTTGTCAATAATCTAAGGGATTTTGGGATTCTATCTTAACTCACACCTCCTTATAAACCATATTTGAATGGTGTTAGTAAAAGGAGGAACTACACTTTATTAGACATGGTGAGATTGATGATGAATCATGTGAGTTTTCTATTACCCTTTTGGGGATATGTATTACATAATTCTATACATATACTAAATAAATTTCCAACTAAAGTAAAAAATAGGGTTTTATATGAGCTGATATAAGAGAAAAAGTTTGTTTGGTAAAATTTTCTTAAGTGGGGTTGTGAATAATTTTTTAAGGGTATCTCTAGAAACAAAATTTAACCCCTAAAAAAATATTTATATTTATAGGATATCCTAAGGAAATAAAGGGATATTATCTATAATAAACCAAACAAAAAAATGTTATAGGGGAAAATAAGTTATATCCCTAATAGGGAGAAAATATTCAAAAGAGATAGTGAGAAAAATACTGACTTTGATGAAATTGAGAAACAATATACATGAGAGAAAGAACAGGAACAAATTTCACAAAAAATCATAGAATAGGTTGTTCTGGAGAGACAAGAATTATGTTGGAGCACCAGAGAGGTTACAAAACTAGGGATGTGTGGTTTTTTGTAAGTTGTTGATGGGGACTAATTATCAGATGATAATAATGAACCTTTGTCCTATAAAAAATAATAAGTAGCTCATAAGTTTCATGGTGGTAAGAAAACATTAATTTTGAGATGGATTTCATATACTAAAATCAAGTATAGGTTATATTAGATCCTTTAGTGGATTTAAATTTTGTTTGTTGCAAATGTAATTCAAGAATAAATCGGTCATTTATGGTGAAGTCGGTACCTATAAGGAATGACTAGCTGCAAAAGGGTTTAAATAGCATCAAGTCATTGACAATAAAAAAACTTTTCACCAGTCTATATGAAAAAAAAATCCTTACATTGAATTTTACCATGATTATGATATCTTTAAAATGGATGTTGAAAAATATTTCCTTAATAAGAAAAATATATAATATTTTAATATAACATAACTAGAATTTTCTGTGACACTAAAGTATTCTAATAAAGTATAAAAGTTTCATAGATCCATTTATAGATTGAATCAAGCATCCAGATCATGGAATATTAATTGTTATGAATCTGAGATACAACTTGGTTTCATAAAGAATGAATTTGGTCCTTGTGTCCATAAAAGTTTGAGTGGTGGTGCAATAAATTTATTATTGTTATATATTGATGATATATTACTAATGGGAAATTAGATACCAGTCATATAGTCTTTTAAGTATTGGTTCAATACTTGATTCCTCATAAAGGACTGAGGTAAAGAAATATATGTTCTAGAGATCAAAATTATTCATGATAGATCTCAAAGGCTGCTTAGATTAAGTCAGGGTACATACATTAACAATGTACTAAAGTGATTCAATGTAGAATAATCTAAGAGGGGATTATTTACAATTTTATATGGTATATATATCTCTAAGAAAATGTTTCTATAAATATAATAGGATAGAGAGATGATGATAATAATTACTTATACATCAACAATAAGATCTATCATATATGCCATGCTATATACCAGGATGGATTTTTTTATGCCTTGGCCAGGGTAGGAAGATATCAACATAACCTAAGAGATTGACATTGGACTAATTTTAAAACTATCCTGAAGTATCTAAGGATACTAAGGATTTGTTCCGGGTGTATAGAGGATATGAGGATCTAGTCATTATGGGTTACATATATGTTAGTTCTTATATATACTATAATGATCTAAAATCATAGTGGGGATATATATTTTTTCTTAATAGAGTAGTTTTGGGTTATAATAGCTTAAATCATGGAGTGTTTTTTGATTTTATAGCAATTTAAGAGTATATTACAGCTTCAAATGCAGAAAAAGAAGAAGTTTGGATACACAAAATCATACAGGTGATTGATGTGGTACCTAGTAGAAAAGAATTTATCATATTGTGTTGTGATAATACTAAAATGGTGGTCCAATCCAAGGATTCAAGGTCGTATAAATGGATATAGTATAAAATTAAGAAGTATCACCTCTATTAAAGGAGTGAGATCATAGTAAGTAGAGTATCTATGAAGGAGAACATAGTTAACCTATTAACTAAATCCTTATCTTAGTAGAAGGATGAATATCATGTGAGAGATAGTGAACTAAAAGTGGTTAGCAGTTGGATCTAGTGAAAGTGGGAGACTGTGGGAGTTAATTCCATATGACCAACTTACTTTGTACTTTTTATTACTTATATATTCAAAAACCTAAATATTAATAAATATTTTTTCATATGATGATGATTCTTCTATGTAACATTAATTTTCTAATTATATTATAGTATTTATCACATTGAAAGGTTATAAAAGTTCCCAACTATAGTAAGAAATTTGAGGTGTTATGATAATATTATTACAAATATATTCTATATCCATTTGACATCCATGTAATGGGATACAAATGGTGTCTGTAAATCTAGTGTTAGAAGCTCACAATACATTGAGACTTCTTTTCATTAAGTTGTCACTTAGTGATATCCAAGAGAGGATGTTTTGAGAATGGATCCACCAATAAGAAGTACACATGTTATATAAATCATTGGATATTCTTATATGTGGATGTGTGTATTGGTCCTTAAAATTAAGTTTATTATTAATATATATCATGAGTTGTGAAATTTAATGTATCGATGAAAACTATAACATCATATGATCAGGGAGAGGTAATATACATTGGGTATTTCATAAGTGATATGACATTAATGAATAATTTAGGAAAGGATTTATCCATTCTAAGACCAGAAGTAGATATATCATTCCCTTTGATTAAAATTGAACCATATAATTAAGTCCATGGTCATGTTGGTTTATTGAAAAGTTCATTTAAGGAAGTAAAATAATGGAATTCAAGTATAGAGGTTGATGAAATGAGTATTTCACCCGCTTGATGAGATATCAAGACAAATGTAATATATGACACAGAAGGCATTCTTATGAGGTCATTGTTGTTATAGCATAAACTCTTTATCTATTGGTTCCTTGATGTGTTGTTATATGTTATTCTTGGGATTTAAGCCAGATCATCAAATTCTACTAAGAAAGAGGCCTAGAGGGTGACACACTAAGTGTATCCATAACCTCAGTTAAATTCTATTTGAATTTAATATCAGAATAAATATTATTCTACATACTAAGGAATAATAATTATTTAGGTTATATTGATCACATAAATTCAATTATTATTTATTTATAAGAATATATATAGTTGAATATTAAATAAATATTTATTCTCTTTTTAGTGAATATAACATTTATTTATTTATTTATTTATTTATTGAATAATATAATGATATTTATTTATTAATTAAATATTTTTATTATTTATGGTTTGATAAATGTTGAGGGAGATTGATAGAATGATAAAAGGTCCTAGAATAAACTGATATATTTTATGTAATATCATTTAAATAAATATTTATTTATTTATCTAATAAAATATATTTATATATCTGCAAGTTAGTGAGCATCATAGAATAATAATAATGTCATTATTATTATTATACATGTGGTTTTCTAAGGATTAAGGAATTAGTCTAGTGTCTTTATGTGATAACTAATTTCTAACCCTAAGTATATAACCTAACTTATGTCATCTATAGTGTATGTTATTTATTATGTATATATTTCTCTCTAGAGAATTATTTCATTTTAGAAGAGAGATCCCTCAATAATTCTCTTAAGAATGAGAATTGATCTTACAACTCCTCCCTCTCAAGATTGATAGAACTATAAAGAATCCTTTAAGGTTGAAGGGGTTCTTATTAAGATCAAAAAATAATGATTTAAGAATATCATTTATTCCATGCCACACTTAGAATTCCACAAGTGATGTTTTGCAGATTTCATGGTGTATAGTTCTATTTTTTAAGTTGTTTAGTCGCCATGGTGTGTTTGATTAGACATCATGCCTTAATATGCATGATGTATACTATTGGATCTTCTAATGTAAACTATATGGGGTTTAAAATATCTATACATTGTGTGAAACTATAGAAAACGTAGAAAATATTAATTTAAACATTTATTCTACATAGGTAACTGAAAATCACTTAGCTTGTGAAAAATTGTTGTCACAAAAAGTGTATAACCAGCTACATAACATGTAGTTTCGTTTCTCACAAAATAAATTTCTATCAAAGTAAATTAACTCACAAGACATGGATTTCAAACCATGTTCCTTGTGCAACCTATCAAAAATTATATATCATGTGAACAAGCAACACGGTTTTTAATTATTTTGGTTCATCCCATATTGCATGCCTAAAAAATTAGTGTATTTCTTACATATTATAATACAAAATTACATGAAATGTATGGTAGTTACATGCCATGTAAACATATTTGGCCCATATGTATCAGTTAGAAGTGAAAAAATGGAATGTGTATTAATTACACACCATATATGTTGACCACATAACCATTACATCATGTGAGTTTACTCGATGTGTATACTAGATACACATTGTGTAACCCAACAAACAATGTGCCACCCTGGCAGTCAATATGTGGTTTAATTACACACTTTATAATGACACCCCACACAACCTGTCATGATTGAAAAAATCATGTGCATGTTTGGTTGACTAGAA
Organism: Viscum album; assembly: GCA_963277665.1. NCBI lineage: Eukaryota > Viridiplantae > Streptophyta > Magnoliopsida > Santalales > Viscaceae > Viscum > Viscum album. Next base: position 1,829,914,005 of record OY728147.1, read on the forward strand.
CTACACAATGTGTAATTTTGGTTACACATCATGTAATCATGTTATACAACCAAAACCTATGTCACCACCAGATGGTATTCACATGTGTTTTCCACTTGTTCTTAGTCTATTATTTTCATATGATAATGAATTAACTCATTACCTCAACTTAATACATTAATAAAAAACAAAAATGAAAAACTAATAAAAGAATGGTGATATAGATCAAAATGATTAAATAATTATAAATTTAAATGTGACCTAACAGATTTTAAATATAGGTTTTAAGTGAAATTTAAGATGATCATGACCATGCCTAATGATGGGTTTTATTTAGATATAATAGATAATCCATAAGAACGTAATGAACAATCACCATGCCTAATTAATATAACCAAATAAACTTCAAGAAATGAATCCTTAAACACAAATAGTATCTTTTCTCATTAAATTTATAGTTAATTTAATAACAATAATTTCCTAAGTCTTAAGATTATTTCCTTACTAAAGATGTTGATCGTTCAGACCTCCTTTGATTTTTACTATCATTTCACTAAGATGATCCAAATTAGAATCCCTATAGTGTTGATACACACATGATTCACTACCTTATAATGTTTCCAATGAATCTCTATGTTTTAAAATAGTGGAATCAATCACCTTGCATCATTCATGTTGATCGCAACAAGTTATCCTTCAATCTTGAAGATTATGTCTCTTAATCTATTGGACTTGATATGGTATAGGAATATGAATTTTTATCTCATTCTTGAGAGAACCCTAAAGATGTTCTTGAGAGAATCTCTAGAGACAAATGTTGTGAAAATTAATTCATCACACTCTCTAAAATTACATAAGTGGGAATATATAAAGATATGGTTTAATATTCATAATTTCACAAAGTCCCTTAATCAAATATTAAACCTAATATATTCTCAATGTTGAAAATATTATTATTATTTCTCATTGAATGTTATTACCTATATCATGTTGAACACCATTTTATTAAATAAATAAATCCATATTTATTTAAATTATGTTTAACTATTATATAATTATCATTATCAATCCCTTAACTCGGCTTGATTATCCTCCTCAGCATTTATTGAAATTTAAATAAATATTTATTTAGATAAATATTATTCATTCAATAAATAGTATTATATTCATGATATTTTAAGTAAATATTTATTTTAATATACACATAACTAAATAAATATTTATATTAATTTATTTACCATCATGTGAATAAATAAAAAACTATTTATTTCTTTATGATTAACAATAATCGATAAATAGATATTCTATTCAATAGGATTGAGAATAAATGTGTATTTAATATTTAAATCACAAATATATTCTAACTTGAATATAACTGAGGAATGAATATTTGAGATTAGTAAATCATGAATAAATATAATTCCTTGGTCTTGAGAATATTATTTATTCCATCTATCAAGTTCAAATGTAATTTAACTAAGATCATGGATATAATTAGTGTGTGACCCTATATGAAACTTTCTAAGTGTAATTAGGTGGTATTTACTAAATTATAATATTGGAATCAAGAAACACATTAAGGAACCCATAGACAAAGAATATAATAGAATAATGAAAACAACCACATATGAATGCTTATTGTGTAATATAATCCTTTTATCATGATATCTTTTAATCAATATGGTTTAATATTTTTCATTTATCAAACTATGTGACCAATTTATCTTTCTTTTTCTATCTGAAATGAACTGATCACATCACCAAGGCCATGAATTTAGTTCAAAAGTTTAATTTCAATCAAAAAGGGCTAGAGATTTCAACTTCCTTAAATAGGAAGTGATAAATTATATTTTGAATTATTAATTAATGTAATATCACTCATGATACACCCAATTTATCCCACTTTACTACAATAATAAGTCATCACAGTTTTGGGAAATACATCAAATTATGTTACTCATGATACACATTAATAATAATATCAATTATAGGGATCATTGTACACATTCAAAGACTATAATATCCAATTAAACATAAAAATATGTAATTCCTTTTGGTGGGGTTGTCTTTATAATCTATCATCTTGGATATTACCAAGTGTAGACTTTATGAGATGGAGTCTCAACCACTTATAACTATCAAGAACCTCATATTCAAATATACTATGAATTTTTGTAAAATAACGAGATTTAGTGTTTCCATGCGTTGTGTGTTGGAATCATTTCCAACCCTATCACTTCTAACTCTTGTGTATTAGTGTGTTGGATACATTATTTCCATTGACATTATATGGTTGAGCATATTTGTTTTTCTATTCACGGTGTCAACAGTTTCATGAGAAAATGGTGTTTCTAATAAAGGAAAAGTGGAATATTTCATTAATAAATGTGTGATCCTAGAATATTTATCATGATAACACTAAGAGATGGATTAAATAAATTGAAGAAAGTGGATCACCCATATAGGGCTACATCCTGAAAATTTCAAGGAGAAGTTCCAAGACAATGAAGGCCTTGATGTATACATGATTAAATGGGTCTAGAAATTTATAAGGGTGTATGGTAATTTAGTGCAAGAAAATAGAGAAAAGTAAGAAGACTCATATAAATTAGAAGTTTTTTGAACATGGTGATTCCAAGTCATATCAAGGAAATATGGTAAAAGAAATGTTTTCACGCAAGTGGACAAGTTGTGTTAAAGGAATTAATAGATTTGAAAAGTTTCATAAAGTTTTATGAAAATGAAGTTTCGATGCCACATAATAAAAATATGGAAAACGCATGTAATTGATTAAAGATTGATTATTTCATGAAATATTAGCTGACTTGTGAAAATAATTTTCATAAAGGTGATAAGTTTCAGGAAGATGGTGAGTTATGTGAAGGAAACGTGTTTTTTGAAAGTGTATGAAAATAGGAATTTTTCTTTTAGGTTTCATTATGATTGAAAATTATGTGAAAAAAGTGTGTAGTTTCATGAAAGGATAGTGTAATGAATGATAACATTCATTAATGTGAGGAAACATATATAAATAGGCAGTTACCCCCTACTTTGTATAAATTAATCCTTAATAAATATCTAAAGGCTCACAATTCATGAAAGAGTTTCACAAAGGTTTTTCTTTCACTGGTCATTCATAAGAACATCAGTTGCATGAATAAAGTAACTTTTTCCTATTTAGAAAGGGTGTGATTCATGAATGAGTGAAATCCTCATGAGATTTTTGAGTTTAGTGACATAACGATAGTTTCATGAAAGTTTAGAGTTTCATGAAACAATGAAAGTTTCATGAAATATAAGAGTTTTGAAAAATAGAAAAAGTTTCACAAAAGTGTGTATTTGGAAGTTTATTAAGGTGGAAAATATAGGAAGTTATTGACACTCATTAAATAAATTTCTAAAGGAAGTCAGTCTTCCTTGAATACTACTTCAATAGGGAAAGTGAAGCTAGAATAATGGTGATGTTCATAACCAGGTTTTGAAAGACAATTGTGAAGATCAATCTATAATAATAAATGAAATAAAAATCAGGAAGTGACATTGTGAATTCAAATGTGTGAAAAAGAGATTGTTATTCCTAATGTAGTGAATAAATAAGTAATAAGAAGAATCAGTGAGATCATGAAGTCCAAATCCAGCACAATGAGCAAAGGAGGAGGAAGGTTGTGAGTCTTGGGGGGTAGGTATCCAAACCCTAAATCTTCTAAAGTCAGTTATCCTAGAAATTAGTGACCAAATCTAAAACATTGCATCTATATGACTAGTGAATGTTATTGTATTTTGGCACATTTACATAACTCTAGTGTGTGCCCCTTCGACATGGCCCAGTATACGTGAACCAAGTAAAAATATTGTGTCTTGTGTGCTTTCTTGTCTTATATTCTATAGGATGGAAATAAATACATATTGATTGAGTGATCATGAATCTTATCTAAATAAGTCTAAGTTAATAATATTAGTTGATCAAATCATCACTAAAAAAGTGTACACATGATTTTACCTATTAATAAGTGAGGTCAGGATTGGTTAGGGTAGTGAGAGTGTCGAGGTTACATGGGAAAATGTTAATGAGTTTCATACCTTGATTAACCCCCTATCCCACCCACTCTCAAGTAATATGTCACTAAAAAACCTTATGGGTCCAATAATTGGTATTATAGGTAAGTTTATCTTGTTGTATTTGTTTTGTTCTATGTTTTTTGATTATTTTTTGGAGATGAAATATATTCTATCCGTACCAAATGGGAAATATAAATAATCTAAATAAGTATAAATCTGATGTAATTCCATATAATGGAATTGTATTTGAGAATTTTTTTATCAAGCTAAAGGATCCCAGTATCTCACAAATGGAAGGTATGGATGTATTTGATTATGTATTAAATTGCTCATAAAATGATGTTGTAGGACTATTTGAGGAGCCTGATAATCCAAGTGATGTTGGAAACACTAAATATGATGAGATATCAAGATATCCAAAGGGTGAATTTATTCAAGAATCAAAGGATATCGATAATGGGATGAAGCAAGAACGCATGGAGTTGAGAAATAAAAATTAATCTCAATGGATCCTAGTTGTAGTGATGAACATTGAGGTCAAAAAACTAAAAATCCTTAATCAAAGACTAATTTATGTAGTCTCAAATATGTGGTAGAAAAGGTATACTCAATATAATAAATTAAATCATATATATTTTAAAGTGAAATATTGTAAATTTGGTTCGAAAAATAAAATCCTTGACTCAAATTAGGTTTAAAATGTGAGGGTCGAGAAGGAGGAATTGATTTCACACATGGAAAACTTGGTTAATGAGAACCAAAGGCTGGGGTGGGTGAACGTGGCCTATAATGATGACATTGTAAAGATGGGTGGAAAGATAAAGAGTCAAATTGACTTAGTTGACTAATTTTCAAATGAAGTGAAAAATAATATGGCCATATATAATTAGTTAAAAGCAATCATTATCCCTCTAAAAACACAACTAGAAGAGAGATTAAGATCTGGAAAAGAAGTAATCTAAAGTATGAGAAAGATGATATCCCAACTTGTGGAGAAGGATTAGAAGATCAAATATCTTTAAGGGAGGATAAAACAATCAAACAATAAAAATAATATCCCTATCATGGGATCATCACCAATTTGAGTCCATAAATGTGGAAATATAGAATCAGAAAGTGATCAGAAGAAACCTATAAAATTTGAATGAGATTGGGTATCCACTAATTGATATTATTTTAGAATCATGGGACACGTCATGAGTATCTTCCTAAAATCCCAAGGGATTAAATGAAGAATAAAATTTTTTGCAACAACATATTAACTAAGGTGTGAATATATGATATATGGTTTTAATGGGAGATGATTTATCTATTCTAATCATGGTCACATGGCTAGAAAAAGTTGTGAGAGAGGAACTAAAATAATCACAAGGAATTCCTATATTAATATGACTAACATGAATAAACATTTCACTAAAATAAATTCTATTAAGTTAGAAAATGTATTAACTATTTTGGGGGAAAATAATGGATCTCAACAAAAGGTTAATCAAGCACTAACATCAAATTACTCATAGAATCCCTCCTGAAAAGAAAGAAAACAAAATTTTGGGGAAAGAAGGAAGTTTCTACTTCTATGATAATGTTGGGTGGGTATGCAAATAAGGATACACTATGGAAGAAAATATTTTAGGAGTATTATCAAAGAGGACATATGGGATGTGTGTCTGAGTGGGGTTGAAAAATAAACCATGAGGTAAGAGAATAATTGAATTGTGAGTGTTCCCAACAAATGGGAATATAGTAGTTTGAAGAGGCATTCTAAACTAGATGATGAATAATAGGTTTCTTGATAATAATAAGACTTGTAAAAATGAAAAGACTCCAAGATCCTCCCATGTGAAAGATACATCCTAAAAATAGACATGGGTTGTGAAAGTTGATAAATAAATAAGGGATAGAAATAGTTGCAAGAAGATGTAGAGAAGAAATATACAATAAATAACAAGTCATGAGGTCATTTTTAAATAAGTAATAAGATTTTCTGATTTGGGCTATAAATAAAAGGAAATTGCAAAGCAAGAATAGGGGAATTCTAAACATTTGAAATAAAGTTCAAATAAGTGGAATCAATCAAAGGAGAGCTAATTACAAGGCACTAAAGAACCATACCATAAAGAAAGATTATAAATAATAATATATTGACAATATGATGACATTAATTTCCTTGAATAAGAAAATATAAAAAAGAGAGTATGATACTAAAGGGTTGGTTTATCAAGACCATCCACATTCCTAAACTTTAGGAAGTGAAAGTTTCATCTCTCTCCCTATGTGTTTAAATTCTAATAAACCGTGTTGAATTATTTTAGGTTTTATAGGAGATAAACCCCATGGGGTATATGTATAAAAAATAGAAAAATTGGTTTTATAAAATTCACTAAATTTATAACTGATTTAAATTAATACAAGTGGAAATTTTTTAGTATCTGGAATCACAATTAATGAGAACATAATAAGAAACAGTGCAGTAATGGTGAGTAGCAATGACTGGCATCAAGAGTTAGAAGTTGATGTTTTAATTGATGTAAAGTAGTATCAAGATCTATAAATAATTGATTTTAAGAACACCTTGTCTCTTTGAATTCATATATTGGAGATATAAAAATGGTGAAGCCACACACAAAAAAAAGATCACATGTTTTATATAATTTTTCTCAAACATGTGATATCATCTAACCATTCTTAGTATGTCAAAGGATTCTATGGATGGATAACTCTCATAATGAATTTAAATTCTATATTCAATGTTGAAGTTGAAAAATTCAAGGGTATTTTCAAAATTAAAATATGATAGATGGTATCTCTAACAACCAAGTAAAGACACCTAGTAGGTGAGAGAAGAAATCAATTATGAAGTATAATACAAGAAGCAGTCTGGAAAGATGAACAAATGATTCATCTTTTCAACATTTGGTATCAATAAATATTCAAAAAATGGTATCATCCTTCATGTTGGTGTCTATGATAGTTGGTATCACTTTGAAAAACTGTTATCAGCTTGGTGTCTAGAGATGAAAAGAAAATTTGTAATAATTCCTTGAAATAATTTGACATTATTTGGCTACTTGAGATATATGGAAATAAGTTAGTGTAGTGGAAAGTTATTATGTTATTAACTTTATCTCGTGTTTCCAATACTAAGTATTTACTCAGTAGTCTTAGAGTTTTTTTGATAGATCTTTTATAAGTGGTAAGTTCACCCACTTCAAATATTATTGAATGTATATGGCATCCTTCCTTTTTCTTACATAACTTTTCATTACATGGTACAAATAGAGGATATTTTAAAGTTTATTTTCTTGAAAATAAGGAACATAATACATGAAAATTTAAAAAAAAATTATTCTAATTACATTTGAAGACACCTTCATGGGTTTAACAAAAGTTAATTTTACTACATCTTATAACATGGGGACACACATCAAAGGAAGGGGGTGAGCATGAAGCCCAGTAAGGGAAAAGTAAGAGAGACATATAGAATGTGATCACAGGACATATCAAAAAGAACATGAGGGATAACAATAAGGCATGAAAAATAGGTATATAATAATAATAACATGAATCATAACATATAAATGTGGCTAAAAAATTTAAAATATACATTCATAAGAATATCACTAAGGTATATCACCAAGGCGTTATAAATGAAAATTACCAAGGTTATTCACCAAGGTATTGTAAAACATGACATATCTAGAGATTAAATTCTTTACCCAATGAATTAGAGAGTTATCGAGGTGCACCCTTAATATGTCTTAATTTTATGTGATCAACATAGATCATAATAAATCATTTCATTAATAACCCATGGAGAAATATAGAATAGGTTTCTTGTCAAAATCTTGGCATACAAAAGAGCTTAAAGACGTGATCATTACGTCATTTTTTTCCCACCAAAAGGGAATATTGGTTTATTATTTGTAAATATCCAAATAAAATAAATTAGTTTTACTTATAGGTTAATAAACCTGGAAATAAAGAGGTTTGGGTATTCACAAAAGAAAAATGAAAGAGAACTTCTTATGTAGAGAGAGAAATTTGAGAAGTAAATTTGGAAGCATGATGGGTATAAAATGTGGTTTTAGAAAAGGGAAAATTGAGATTGGAAAAGGTAGTCCCATTGATAAAAAATAATTGGTAGGTAAGGGTATGATAAAAATGTTAATAAAATTGTATAACCATATAATTTAGAATACATATACAAAAAGAGGTTCTTGAATTGAAGAGAAAGGAAGGATAATCTTTATACCTTGAAGAGTTACTCCTAGATCTTGAAGAATGTAACATTGAGGAATTTAAGACACCTAGGGGTACTCCTTGGGAGGAAAAATCACAAGAAATTCATGGATGAAACAATGGTAGTGAAGGGGAATCATGAAATTAGTGGGTATTTATGGAAAAAGTGGGGGAATTGTTCAATAATTTCCAAATATAGGTCTTGGAAAACAAGGTGTGGAAAATAAAAAACCATTGTATTGCCCATGGTTTTTGCTCATGTTTTTGGAAATTTTGACCACATTTTAAGTTATTTTAATCAACCATAAGAAAACATTTTTTTAATAATTTTTTGGAATGGAAAAGTAAATATTTCATAAAGTAATGTTTTAAAAAAAACAAATTTTCTTTTTAGACTTTCAAAAGTCACTTATAGTTTTAAAAAATGATTAAAATATTTCAAAATGATTAATTTAAATAAAATAACATATTTTAGGTCATGTATTGTGTAAAGTTAATTATTACATCATTATGATATAATTATGAAGCCATATAATATACCAAAAACCTAACACTATATTTTTTACAATTCTAGAAAAAATAAAGTATTTTATAAAATTATCATGAATTCACCCGAACCTAATTTCTAATTTATTATTTAAAATATAATATTTATTTTTCTAGAATAATTCACTAAATATAATAATTTTAAATTTCAATTACAAAAATACTTATTTATTTAAATATACTATTTGTTTAAGGCACAGTCTAATTTTTGACACTTATAAAAAAATTCCTAAGGAATTATAAAATTGTTATATAGTTTATATTTTGATAATAGTGTTTTAAAATACTATTTTATTAAAAAAAATTATTTAGAACACGTGGGTTTATTATAAAATTGTATATATTTTCAATAAAAATGCAATTATCTTTCATTCACGTCTGAAAATCAAATTATCAAATTTGAATCAACAAAACTTATATTTTATTATGAATAAACTATTCTTAAAGGGAATTTATGGAATAAAAGTTTAATTTATACAACAAAAATTACACTTTAAGAAATTAATTCCTAGACACGTAACCCCTTATTACACCCACATACTCCCAATGGGTGAGGTGTGCAATGGTCATAGTTTCGGTGGGTGTCTTAGATAACATCAACAAGTGGTAATCTCCACTAATTTAAACTTCTCTCATATGTGATTTTGTTCAAGATTCACTTGTTGAATCCATGAATGGGATTGGTCAAGCGCTAACCCTAGTGATGATACCTCCCACCCAATTTCAGACAAATGGTCTTCAAACGTCTTCACTCTATAGGTTGAGACTATTGATTATTATTTCTATGTCAATTATACTTTTCATTACTACTTATAAACACTAATAATAAAGGTAAAATTATCAAGCAAGGGTATAGTTTCCAATATTCATATTGGAAAATGTTCATATTGTCCAATGGCCATATTGACCAACGGTCATATTGACCAATGGTCATATTGACCAATGGTCATATTTGACCAACGGTCATATAATGGTGGAATCCCAACAACCACATTTCCCTTCATACCCTATAAATAACACTTCATTCATTAACTTAAAATTCACCACAAATTTCTCCCTAAGGCTATATTTTCATTTCTTAAGATGTTTATTAGTTTAATAATATTTTGTTTTATTTCTATAGAATTAGAAATGGGAGAAATTATTCAAACAGATTAGGGCGATCTATATTTTCCCATTTTAACTTTTCTTTTTTATATGTTTTGGAAAGTTGTAATTTTTGGAATTTTAATTTATTTTATAGATAACTGATGTAATGATCATTGTTAGTAAGATAAAAAAAATTCTCTTTATTTTGTATGTGTATAATACTAAATAATATGTAACAATCATTTATTCAAGAAACAAATATCATTTTACAAAATTTTGGGTCATTACATTCTTCCCCCCTTAAGAAATTCAATCCCTGAAATTTCAACTCATTTTCCTAGTTGAGAAAAGGAAAGGGTACTTCTATCTCGTTGCCTCCTCTTTTTCCCACATTGATTCTTCGTATTTATGGTTCCTCCAAAACACTTTTATGAGGTGGGTATTCATGTTTCATTGAATCTTGTCTCTATGGTCTAGGATTTCCACCAACTACTCCTCATATGATAGGTCATGTTCTAGTTGTACAACCTCTATATTCAATGCATGTTAGGGATCAGGTATCTAATTCCTCAGGAGAGATACATTGAATATATCATGAACTTGAGAAATATTTTGTTGAAGTTCTAATTGATATGCCATTAATCCTATGTGATCAAAGATTTCAAAGGGGATAATGTATATAGGGTTAATCTTCCCTTTATTTTCAAATAACATAATTCTCTTCCATGGTGATATATGAAGGAAAATTTTTTCCCCAACATCAAACTCCAAGTCTATTTGATTGTTGTCGATATAGCTCTTTTTTCGACTCTATGCAGCCTTTATATGTTATTTGTTACCATCAACCTTTTATGTCATCTCTTGGACAATATCAGGCCCAAGAAACTTACTCTCACCAAATTCATCCCAACAAGTAGGATATTTATATCACTTCCCATATATAGCATCATATGTTTGCATTTGAATACAAGAGTAGAAACAGTTGTTGTATGAGAACTCAACTAATGAGAGGTGTTGATCCCATTAATATTTAAATTTTATTGAGAATGTTCATAGCATGTCCTCAAGTTTCGAAATAGTCCTTTCATATTGTCCATCAGTTTAGGGGAGATAGGTGATACTAAAATTCAATTCAGTATTCAAATCATTTTAAATACTTATCTATAATTTAGGTGTGAACATTGGATCACAAATAGAAATGATAGAAAGTGGAACCCCATGAAACCTCACCACTTATTTCACATTTATATTGGTGATTTGGTCAATAAATAAATCTTCTTCAATTGTGATAAAATAGGCACTCTTGGTGAAACGATCTACTATAATACATATCTTATTATTTACTTTGGATGTTCTTGGGAGACTAGTGAAAAATTCCATAGTGATATTATCCCACTTCCATGTGGTATAGATAGTGGTTGCAATACCCCTTTAGGAATTTGTCTCTCTACCTTCACTTGTAGATATACCAATCACCTTATAGTGTAGTCAACAATATCTATTTCATATTATCTTGCCAATAATGATCACAAAGTTCCATATACATTTTAGTGCGTCTAGGTTTTATAGAGAATGTATATCTTTGAGATTCATTCATCATCTTCTTCTTTATCACCATGATATATGAAACACATAGCCTTGTATAAAATTTAAATACACCTTCTTGATCAATATTAAACTTAGGAAACTTCACATTCTTCACAGAATCTATCTTACTTTGTGACAATTAATCTTATCTTTGATATTTCTGGATCTTCTCTAGTAATGATGGTTGAGAAATAATTTGGGATAGGGTTTATGATGTCCCTTCCCCTAAAATTCATATGTCCAATTTTACTAGGTCCTTGATCAAAGGGTCTCCTTAAATCCTAATCATTTCGAACACAATAGGGTTATTCCTACTTAATGCACTGGAGACATTATTTTCTCTTCTAGGGTGATAATGAATTAAAAAATCATAGTCTTTTAAAAGTTCCAACCATCTCCTTTATCTCATGTTCAATTCTTTTTTCATGAAAATATACTTCAAACTTTTTTGTTCTATGTATATATCATATTTTTCCTCATGAATATAGTGCCTTCGTATTTTCATTGAAAAAATAACTACATCTAGATTGATCTCATGCATAGGATAAATACACTCATGTGACTTTATGTGTCAAGATTCATAAGCAATAACCATGTAATTTATCCTGAAGATTCACCAAATACCTTTCAGATATTCATCACTATAAATAATGATCCCTTCTTTAATAGAGGTTAGATTTAAAATAGGTGCAGTAACCAATATCTTCTTCAGTTCTTGCAAATTTTCTTCACACTCCTTTGTACAGATGAACTTAGCCACTTTTAGAGTTAACTTGATTAGTATATTAGAAATTCAAAAAAATATTTTCACAACCTTCTATAAAATCCTGCTAAACCAAGGAAGCTATGAATATTAGTTACCATTATAGGATGAGGCCACTCCTTTACAGTATTTTTCTTCATATGGTCAATTGATATTCTTTCATTGATTATAATGTTCCTCAAGAATGAAACTTATTGTAACCAGAATTCACATTTAATGAATTTTCCAAATAGATTCTCCTTCCTCAGAGTTCCCAATATTACCCTTAGATGATCCTCAGGCTCTTCAAGAATTTGGGAATATATCAAAATATCATCAATAAAATCTACCACAAATTTATCAAGGTATTCCATAAATACTCTATTCATCAAATCCATAAGTATAGCAGGAGCATTAGTCAAACTGAAGGGAAAAAAACAAACTCATAATGCCCATATCTTTTTCAGAAGGCAGCCTTTAGAATATCTTCTTTCTTTACCCTCAATTGAGGATACTCATATTAGATTTCAATCTTGGAGAAGAATTTACAACCATGAAGTTGATCAAATAAATCATCAATAATTTGGATAGGGTGCTTGTTCTTCACTATGATCCTATTATGTTATCTATTATCAATGTATATCTGTATTGATCTATCATTCTTCTTCAAAAAAGGGAATAGTTTATCTCCAAGGAGACACACTTGGTCAGATAAATACCTTCTTCATAATATCTTGAATTTATCTCTTTAATTATTCTAACTCCATATTTTCCATTCTATAAGGTGTCTTTGATATTACTTGGATCCTGGTATGAGTTCAAAGGAGAACTCTACCTCTATTTTCAATGGAGGTTTAGGTAAATATTTAGTAAATATGCTAATATATTCCTAAATAATAGGTACATTCTATATCTTTATACATTCATTTCCTTCTCCCTCTTCACCAACCATCTCTATAAATAAGGCAATGGGAGGTGCTTCTAGACAATGCTCTTCCCAGGATATATCTCCTTTGAAAATAACTATAGGTTTTCCATTCAAGAAAATTTAAATTACCTTACTTCTATAGTTAACCTTATCATTATACTTTGAGATCCATGTCATCCCTAGTATAGTGTCTAATTCCACCATGGAAATGAATACTATATTTTTTATGAGGTTGTACTCACCAAAGTTAATACTAGAGTTTTGAAACACTTTTGATTCTCGGATAGTCCCACCAAAAGTCTTGACTGATAAATATACTTCTATAATTTTAGGGATTAATTCAATATTATTTTCAATCTTGGATGAAATAAAGGAATTCATAAAACCAAATTCAAATAAATTACTTATTAGCTTTGAGATCACAATGAGTGTACCTACCACCACATCATTCGAAGACTCCACTTCAGCCATCATGATTTAAAATGATTTAACTTAATCTTTTGGACTATGTTAAGGATGATGTTGGTTTCCCACAATTATCTTCTAATTTGGAAATTGATTGGAAAAGTACCCTAGTTGTCCACACTTGAATCATTGAACTTCTAATTGGGCCAGCACCATCTTCCCTTTATCATTTTGAGAAGATGAGGCTTCACATCACCATGATAGTTTCAAACTATATTCTCGTCTCTTCCACATTTGTAGCACTTTTCACTCCCAAGAAATTAGTTCCATAAATTCTTCTTCCCAAATTTTTTGCATGTGGTAAGTTTTGATTTCTTTCCTCCTCTTCCATGATCAAATTTCTTCCCTGAGTTTGGATTTATTTCTCTCTTATTTGCATTCAATATATGTGGTTACTGCATCTCTCTAAACTCCAATTCAACCTTCATATAACTTTCCACTATCTCCTCATTTCTTTCATAGCCTTAATTTTCTATATTCCTCTGAATATGGGGTCTTAGTCCACCAAATAATCCATCAAATTTTCCATTAGTATCTATAAAAAATCTAGAGGTGTATCAATAAATTATTGTAAAGTTTATCTCATAGCCTCCCATTGATTCATTTTCCATCTACTTCAGCTCTAGGAATTCCTTCTCCGTTTTTGTTCACATCTAACAGGGGAAATATTTATTGAAAAAAAAAATCCATTAAAGTCATCCCACTCCATTGAATCAATATTCCTTCTTGGATTCATGTTTTTAATTAGTTTCCACCACTAATAAGCTTCTAATTCTAAGTTGTATACTTCCAGGATAACTTTCTCCAGATAATGGATTATAGGAAAGATCTTTTTTATAAAGGTTGTCCATTTCTTACCAATCAATGGGTTGATATATCCACTAAAATAATATTGGCGTTAATGCATGAAGGACTCAAAATTTTTTCCCTTTGAGGTGAATTTGGTATCTTGACTTAATTCAAGTTATTTTTCATAACTCGAGTTAGCATATTCATCATCCTCGTAAATTTTTCCATTCCATCTTCCATCGGAACAGAGTTAGTGCATTGTTCATTGCACTCATCATTTATGTAGTTCCAACTATTTCTCACCATTTTCCTAAAAGAATAAAAACTTAGTGATAAACATGTTACTTTTAGGAATCATATAATTCTAAAGGTATTTTATGTCTTAAAACATCATTCTTAAATATGTTATTAATATCCTATAATAAAATTTACATTTTCTATATATCCATTATAATGGTTCATAAAAATCTTATGATTAACCAAACATATCCCACAAGAGTTTCAAACTAGGTGTACATCAAGGCCCATTATCGTGCTCCAATTATCATTTGATTATAGCTCAAAGTTGTGTTTCTAGGTATTACCCATAGTTACATCTTCTCCAAATCCATATCCACGTGTAGTATCTAGAGAGAGATGTATTTTTTTGGAAACCACTTACTTAACACTTACCAAAATACAAGGATGTTTTCATACAACTAAACTTGTCCCTAGGGTCCATCCGAAAGTTTTCAAGTTTTAATTTCCACAAATAACTAAAACTTCCTTTAATACCAACTATGGAATCAAACATTATTATTATAGAAATTTTCATTACACGGTACAATGAGAGGATATTTTAAAGTTTAGTTTCTAGGAAATAAGGTATATAATACATGAAAACTTAAAACATTCTTATAAGTACACTTGAATACACCTTCTTGGCTTATCCCTAAGTTACTTTTACTACATCTCGTATCTTGGGTACATATATCAAAGGAAAAGGGTGAGAATGAAGTCCAATAAGGGAAAAAGAAAGAGAGACATATATAATGTGATCATGGGACATATAAAAAAGAAAATGAGTAATAATAATATGGAGTAAAAAATATTTATATCATAATAATAATAACATGAATCATAAAATGGAAATTTGTAAATACTCTTGAATGAGACGTTAATAATCATATCACCATGGTTTATCACCGAGCTAACCTAAAATGTGTCATCTGTAGAGATTAAATTCATTACCCAATGCATTGGATCACTGTCAAGATGAAACCTTCATATGTATTAATTCCATGTGATCCACATAGATCATAATAAATCATTTCATTAATAACCTATGGATAAATAAAGAATGGGTTTCTTATTAAAATCTTGGCATACAAAAGAGATTAAAAATGTGATCATTACATTATTTTTATCCCATTAATAGGTAATTTGAGTTTATTATGTGTAAATACCAAAATAAAATAAATAATTTGTACATATAGATTAATAACCTTAAAAAATAAAGAGTTTTGGGTATTCAAAAAAGTAAAATTAAAGATAATTTCTTAATTAGAGAGAGGAATTTGAGAAGTAAATTTAGAAGCATGAAGGGTATAAAACACAGTTTTAGAAAAGGGTAAATTTAGATGGGAAAAGGGTATTCCATTGATAAAACATAATTTGTAATATTATGATAAAAATGGTAAAAAATATTGTAACAATAAAATTTATAAGAAATATACAAAAATAGGTTCTTGAATTGAAGAGAAAGGAAGGATAATTTCCTTATCGTGAAGAGTTACTCCTAGATCTTGAGAAATGGAACCTTAGGGGATTGAGGACTCCTTGGGGGACTACTTGGGATGAAAAATAACCATAAATTTTTTGATGATGGATTTGGAGATAAGGGTAATTCTAAAATGTGTGGGTATTTATAGAAAAAGTGGATGAATTGTTTAATAATTTCCAAATATAGGTCTTGGAAAACTAGGTTGTGGAAAATGACAAACCATTGGATTACTGATGGTTTTTTATCATGTTTTTGGACATTTGGATCAAATTTTAAGCTATTTTAATTTGTCATAACTGAGTACCATTTTTTAATACTTCTTGTTTCATGTAAAAGTAAATATTCTACAAAGTAATTTTTTTTAAAATCAAATTTTCTTTTTTAGACTTTAAAAAGTAACTTATAATTTTAAAAAATGATTGAAACCTATAAGAATACTTAATATTAATAAAATAACATATTTTAGGATTTGTATTGTGTTAAACTAATTATTAAATCATTATTATATAAATATGAAGTCATAAAATATACTAAAAACCAAAAACTGTATTTTCTACTATTCATGAAAAAATAAAGTAGTTTAGAATATTCTCATAAATTCACCATAAAAAAAATTTGACAAGATGATTTAAAATATAATGTTTATTTTTATATAAAAATACTATAAATATGAGTGTTTAAAATTTTAAATATAAAAATCTTTATTTATTTAAAAAATAGTAATTTCTAAGGAAAGGAAGAATTTCTAACAGTTACAAAAAATTCCTAGACCATTATAAAATTATTTTATCATTTATATTTAGATAAGAGTATTTTAAAAGAATATTTAATTAAAATGGAAACTATTTAGAATACTTGAGTTTGTTATAAAATAATAAATATCTTCTAGAAAAATATATTTATGTTTCATTTTCATCCAAAAATCAAATTATCAAATTCGTCTCAATTAAACTTATATTTTATTAAGAAAAACTATTATTAAAAGGAATTGATGGAATAAAAAATTTATTTATAAAACATAAAATACACTTTAAGTAACTAAGGCCTAAACACATAACCCCTTATTACACCCACATACACCCTAAGGGTGAGGTGTGCGACGGTTGTTTCATGGGGTGGCTCAGCTAAAATTGACTAAGTGGTAATCTCCACTAATTTGAACTTATCCCATAGGTGATTTCTTTCAAGCTTCACTTGTTGAATCTCTACTAAGGATTGGTCAAGGGTGAACCCAAGTGATGATGCATCCCATCCAAGATTAAACAAATGGGCTTCAAATGGCTTAACTCTACTGGTTGATTCCATCAATTCTTCTTTCTATATCAATTATTCCTTTTCATTACTACTCATAAACACTAATTATAATGGTAAAATTATCAACCAAAGGTATGGTTTCCAATAGTCATATTGACCAATGTTCATATTTACCAATGGTAATATTTGACCAGCAATCATATAATGGTCAAATCCCAAAGGTCACATTTCCGTTTATACCCTATAAATATCACTACATTATTTCACTCAAAATTCCCAACAAATTTCTCCCTAAGGTTATATTTTAATTTCTTAAGATGTTGATTGGTTTACCAATATTTAGTTTTATTTATATAGAATTTATATTGGGGGAGATAATTCAAGTAGATTGGGGCGGTCCTTATTTTTCCATTTTATATTTTACATTTTATATTTTTTTTAGTTATAATGTTTTACATTTTAATTGGTTTCATAGTTGAATAATGTAATGATCATTGTTACTGAGATAAATTTGTAGTGGTTTCCCTTTATTTTTTATGTTTATAATATCAAATAATATAAAAAAATCATTTATTCAGGAAAAAAATATCACTTCAAAAAGTTTTGGTCGTTACAATATAGCTACAGCTAAAATATGTTCTTGAGTTAGAAAGGTTACTCAAACTTGTAGTCATATGTGAAGAAATGTTGCAGGAGAAGAAGTGTAACAACCTAAAATTTTATCAAGGAAATTTCCCTTCTTATAATTATTTTATAAAGTATAAAACACATACATCATATAGATAACAAAATAAAAACATTATTCTCATACATTAAGAATAAAATAAGTGGTGTTCGTAGAAATTAAGGAACCAATATCGATGAAATAGTAACATGGCCATTAGAATAGTAATATGACCATTAGGAATAGTAATCTGACCAATGGAATACTAACATAACCTATGAAAGTATAAATAAAATTTATTTATCTTATAAATTAAAATAAGATAAATTTATATCACCGAATAAATAAATAAATGTTTTAAAAATGACAAATGAAGTGTTGGTATTTGTTTTAAATGTAAATGTTTAATTACAATTTTATAATTAATATAATTATTTTAAAGAAATTTTATTTTCCAAAAATTTATTCATAAATTAATATTTTTCTTTCTTATAATTATAAGATAATTTTATGAGACCTTATTTAATTTTTCAAAGTATCATAAAATCGGTTATAAAATTAAAATCGGTATTTTTCAAATAAATGATGATTTTAATTAAAAATTAGACTTATCATATTTATAAAATTATTTTCATAAAATTACATCTATTTTTTAAATCTAAAAGTCGAAAAATGGTTAGGGTGAATTTTTTGTATTTTTCTAAAATAGTTGGTTTTTGGGGGAATAATGAAAAGCAGTAATTCATGGTATTTAACATTTAATGTCACGGCCCCCTCCCCACAAAGTATACCCCTCTTGGGCAGGAAATGTGGAAAGGGAGACAATGACCCCCGATTCCCGCCTCCAGTAGGCCTCAGGTTGAAGACTAGCACCGAGGGTATAATTAACACACAAATGGGAGGCATTACCCTCTAAGAGAACACATACAGAAGAGAGAGATAAGATAGACACCAACCAACTCCAACTCAGAACTGAAATATAAAAGAACCCAAGTTCATGTATGATATGTCATGAAAAAGTACTACAACTGAAGGGGAAAACTATAAGTACCCAAAGGAAGGTAAAAACTGCAGCGACCACAAGCCCGAACAGCTCCTGCAACACAAGCTAGTAATAACCAGCCCGATCTCCAACCTGCTCCAAGTGACCTAAAAAACAGTTTATATAGATTTAGGGTGAGTATAATAGTATACTCAGTAGGATCCTCCCTGAAGCCTCTTGTGAAAAATTAAAGAGAGCATGCTAAAGCACGGTGAACAACAAGTGAAACTAACTCGTCACCAAAACAGATATACTAAGTTCCCAACCTCACCATGGCTACTCTAACCAAGTAACGCATACAAGAATATAGCATATAGTAAAGAATATCAAGGGTACCCCGTTACTACTTCCCCACTAGTTTTCCGCTTTTCCCCAACGACATACGTCATGTACATCTCTTTCCAAAGGCTTGCCCGTATAAACTTGGGCTAAGCTCCACAATCTGCACCACATGCACCGCAAAGGCTTGCCTGCAGACACCTGGGCAAAGCACCACACCATCCTCACAACCAAAAGTAACTAGGTAGTTTCCGAGATCCACCACAGCTCGCGTAACGTGTATCATACGTTGGGTATTATACCTCAAGCCATTACAGCCCATACACCAAGTAAGGATCCTCAAGCCATCACAGCCTATACACGTTACACCTATAGTAGTCCATAAGATACTATATCCAGAATATATGTGTTTGAAAAATCCACAAGCCATTAGAGCCCTCTATACACATATATAGAGAAAACTAACCGCTACTCCTCATGGAACTAGTATCTACCAAGAGAAGAGGGTGGGGTCAAAGGGGGTAGTCAGTCATTCATCCTCCCACCAGAATGTTGGGGAAAACACACCCCCCCCCAGGGCTCAGAATACCTGGGGTGTCAGTTGTCCTTACTGACATGGTGGAGTAGAGTATAGAAACACAAAAGCACAGAATATATTATAACTCACAGCCACACTATGGTCATAACCTAGTCTTAGACACAACTGCAGCTAACATCTCTCGGACTCCGGGCTGCTACTTCTAAGACTAGGTATCCTATAAGAACACAACCATTTAAAGGGATTTATTAGATTACATCCTTACCTTTTTATCAATTCCATTGTACGTTAATTAATTATTTATGAATTAATTAACCATGAACAATTTTTCACATTAAATCCCATTAACATCACATCCAAAAACTACTTTCCCTTCAAAAGTTCTAAATCTCATCATTAAGTTCCAAAAAACTCCAACCCCATGGGTTAACATCATTTATTCAAAAATTCATTACAGAATTACTTTCCCATATTCCTAGTCATTCTAGAAAAGAAACCTATACTACTAAACACAAGGGGGCTCAACACGGTGAGTATACGTACTACCCGTAGAGTCTTTGCTTCCTATAGAAAGAGCGTAGACCCATTCTCCCTTGAGAGGCTAAACACAGAAAGAATGTGGCATACCCTTCATGTCTTCGCCTCCTTTGGAATAAGGGTAAGAAAGACCAACTGCCTTGAGTAGTGGGGAAAATTAAAGTATATAAACAACCAAGAATCATCAAACATCCAACAATCACATTCATCCCATTTCATCATCCCCGGTGTCCTCCCTGACACCCACATGCATAAACCGATGCATCTCGCCACTCTAGGCGTCATCCGTTGCCACAAACACAAGGCCTCCCTGCCTCCACATATCACAAGACCCCTCCAGGGTCACATCATAACACAAGATATCACAACACCCCTCCAGGGTCACCGCACAGCAGAAGCAGTAAGAAAAAAAATTACAACAATTTGGGCTCTTGGCCCTTTAGCAAGGCATCCGGCCTTCAAACAACATCCACAACAACAACAACCGGATTCATTTACATGCCTCTTTTTCCTTATCCAATTAATTATCAATTAATTATGGCTTTACATTCTTTATAAATTTCATCAAGAACAACATGCTAACAAGCAAGGCATAGATATCACACTATCTAGAAAATCAAGAGGCAAACTGTAATCATGGTACAAAGCAACAACATGCGATCAACCTAATTCTTTTTATCCAATTCAAGTGTTTAATTAGATCAATTCCATTGTGATAAAATGGCCAAATCATGATAACTCTATGATTGCACATAAATAATTAGAGAATCCACGAATCTCCTACCTCAACGATTTTGACAGAAACCACAACGGTCGAAGAACGCCCAAGAAGACCGGGCCAATTCACCAAGGATCCTCCCTAGATCTGCTATCCTAACACAACCAAGACCAAAGCTCATCATAACCAACATCCACACACCTAGATCTACCCATAACATGTGTAGATCTAAGATCCTGAGAGAAGAGGGGGAGGAGATCTAGGTAGATCTAAGAAACCAAACAAAAGGATCACATACCTTGAGAAACTGGCTTCGATTCATGAAGAGAAGCCTCCGGATCACCTCCAAAATGCTTGGGAGATGTTATTCTACCTATAAGGGAGAGTAATACCTAGTTATGGATGATTAGGGGCTTAAACGAGGTGATTAAAGGCAAAACGAGTTAGATCCACAATTTTAGGATCTAACTTTAAGTGATCGCATGGTTAGTCTGCATGTTTTAACAAACCGTGCGCTAACCATGCGTTAGCCACTGCCTCCAAGACCAACATTACACGTTTTGGCCGCACGGTTTAAGAAAACTGTGTGCCTCCCGTGCAAAGGCCATAACCCTTTAGATTTCCTTAAAAGTCCACCCAAACACACCCCAAGACACCTTGACCTTCCAGAACACCTCTAACACCATATTTTCACAAAGGAATGGATCGGAGAGGTCCGGGCCATTACATCAGATACCTCTCAAAACATTCTCGCCCTCAAGAATCCAAAACACACCTAAATAAAAAATGAACAGGGTCTGAACAACCACCCACCGAGATAGCTCTCAATAGAGAGCAAGCCACCAAAGAAACAAAGGGAGCCATCTCATAAACATAAAGGTTTCAAAAGCACATTAGCTAAAAAGATACATGAAAAGAGTTAAACATCAAACAACTTTGGGTACTGAGCATGTATCTGTGACTCACGTTCCCAAGTACTCTCCTCCATGCCACCAGGTCACCACAAGACATGAACTAAGCGGATGGAACGCCCATGCAACACCTTCTTCTTGCGGTCTTGGATCTCCACGGGTCGCTCCTCAAAGGTTGCATCATCATCGACATCGATCTATCCCCAATCGATGATGTGAGAGTCATCATGAAGATAACGACGGAGTTGTGATACATGGAAAACATCATGTATCCGACTCATCTAAGGGGGAGGTGCCACTCGGTACGCCACAGCTCCAACATGAGATAACACATCGAAAGTCCCAATAAACCGGGGAGAAAGTTACTTACACAGCCAAACCTTCACTACCCATGATGGGGAGTCACCTTTAGAAAGACATGATCCCCAACATTAAACTCTAAGGGTCTCCTTCTTTGATCGGCATATGATTTATGACGATCTTGTGCTGCCTTCATCCTCTCATGAATCACCTAAACCATCTATGTTGTATTTTGCACTAGTTCCTGTCTGAGAATTGCATACTCTTCAACCCCAGTCCAGCACAACGGAGAACGGAAAGGCCGGCCATACAAGGCTTCAAACAGCGCCATATCGATGGTGGAGTGGAAACTATTATTTTAGGAAAACTACACCAAGGGTAAGTGCCTCCTCCATGAACCTCAAAAATCAACAATACAAGAGCGCAACATGACTTCAAGAGTTTGGATGGTTCGCTCCATCTGACCATCCATTTTAGGATGAAAAGCAGTGCTAAGGAATAGCTGAGAAACGAAAGCATGTTGTAGACCTCTCCACACCCTGGAGGTAAAACGAGGATCTCGATCAGAAATGATAATCCTAAAGACTCCATGAAGTCTCACCACCTTCTCCAGATACTGCCTCGACAAAACTTCCACTAAGCTTGACTCCTTAATTGCTATAAAGTGGGATGATTTCGTTAAAAGATCCACTACCACCCAAATAGAATCATATCCTCCTAGAGCTCAAGGTAAACCTGTAACAAAGTCCATTGAGATGTCCTCCCACTTCCACTGGGGAATATCTATTGGCTGGAGAAGTCCACCAGGAACACGGTGTTTGGCCTTCACCTTGTGGCAGACTAAACATCGAGACACAAACTCTGCAACCGCATGCTTCAGCCCAGGCCACCAAAACTAGATCCTCAAGGATCGGTACATCTTTTTCACACCAGGATGCACCGCTAAAGGAGAACCATGGAACTCTATGAGGACCGTCTCATGCATCTCCAAGGGAACAAAAAGCCTTCCATGATACAACACTCTGTGTTGTTCATCCTCAGACCAACCATCAGGGGCCTCACCACAAACAACTTGGTCTCTCTAGACCTCCACATCAATATCCCCCAACTGGGAGTCTTCCACCTTCTGTACCAGGGATGACTGCACCGTCATCTGAAAAAGACAGCCTCTACCCCCAACTTCTCCCATATCAAGATGTAACGCTGACAGTTCTTCCATTACTCTCCAGGAATCACCGGATTCACACACAGCATCACTATGTGACTTTTGGCTTAGCACATCAGCCACAACATTCCCTTTTCCAGGTGTATATGATATTTTGAAGTTTTATTCCTGCAAGAACTCCATCCATCGACGTTGTCTCAAGTTCAAGTCACATTAGGAGAAAACATACCTCAAACTCTTATGATCAGTGAAAACCACAAAGCGTTCACCAATGAGGTAATCTCTCCACAAATTCATATAAAACACCACAGCTTCCAACTCAAGGTCATGAGTGGCATAGTTGTGTTCATGGGGACGCAACTGTCGAGACCCATAAGAAACAACTGACCTCTGCTGCATAAGAACACAGCCTAGACCCAGATGTGAGGCATCGCAGAAAACATCAAACTGAACTCCATCAGCTAGGAGACAAATAACTGGAGCACTTACTAACTTCTCTTTTAGATACTCGAAAGTTTACTAACACTGCTCAGTCAATATGAACACTTGATCCTTTCTAGTCAAAGATGTCATAAGAGTCGCAACTCGTGAGAAATTGGATACGAACCTCCTGTAGTATCCCGCGAGCCCAAGGAAACTTCACACCACTGAAACTATCTTAGGGGATGCCCAAGAAACAAATGCTTCTATCTTCGAAGGATCCACAGCTACTCCCTATTAGGACACAACATGCCCCAAGAAACAGACTTCTCAAGCCCAAAACTCACACTTCGACAACTTCCCAAATAGATGATGTCAACGAAGAACTCCCAAAACAGCTCGTAGATGCTATGCATTCTCCTCTTCAGATGTGGAGTACACAAGTATGCCATCAATGAAAACTACCACAAACTTGTCTAGGAACTCACGGAACACAGCATTCATCAAAACTATGAACACATCTGAAGTATTTGTCACACCAAACGGCATTACAATGAACTCATAATGCCCATGATGACAACAAAAAGTACTCTTCAGGATATACTCATCCTTCACACGCATCTGATGATATCCTGACCACAAGTCGATCTTTGAGAACCAAATTTCACCCTTTAGTTGATCGAATAAGTCATCAATCCGTAGAAGAGGATAATGATTCTTTATTTTCACTTTATTTAAGCGACGATAATCGACACACAACCGCAAACTGCTGTCGGCCTTTTTCACGAACAGAACTGGTGTACCCCATGGTGACACACTTGGTCGAACAAAACCACACTCCAACAGACCATCAAGCTGTATACGTTGCTCTCGTAACTCAGAAGAGGCCATCCTATATGGATACATAGATATATGAGATGCTCCTGGCTATATCTTGATCCCAAACTCGATCTCTCATCGAGGGGGTAAGGCTACAACCTCTTCTGTAAAAAATATCAGGGTACTCCTCTACGACCCTAGGAAATGCCAACTACCGAACCTCTGAAGTACTCAGCATCATCTCAATCACCACGGTTGATAAGGATGGAACTCACCTGTGACCCATCTGAGGATCTCGTTCACCAAAAAACACCACTTGGTCTTCATCCACACTAATGAAGACGACCTTCTTCCTGAAGCAATCCACGATGGCCTGCACTGAATACAACCAATATATGCCGAGGAAGACATCATATGGTTGTATTCGTAAACATAGGAAATCTCCCCAAGAGCGGTGCTACCCCAAAACTAGCTCACAATCTCTACATACTTCAAACAAGTCATCTCGACCTCCAACTGGCGTAGTCAACGCCAGGGGCTCTAGAATCCTCTCTACCTCAAGTCCCAAGTCATGGACAAGGGTAGGTGATATGAAGGAGTGTGTCACTCCTAAATCAAACAAGTAATACACCAAGGTAGAAAACAATCAAAGGGTACCTCGAACAATGTCTGGCTCGTCTGGAGCTGGCAGCAATAGGGCATAAAGCTGACCATGACCTCCTCCACGGCCTCTCTGGCCCTGATGACAACCACCACCATGGTCGTGCTCTGATCTCTGAGGATGAGGAGCATCATGGGGTTGTCCCCTGCCCGCCCCATCTACTCTCTTCTGATCGAAAGCTGGTGCAACTGGATGCTGCTGCCTCAACTGGAACTGCCTAAACAGAGGAACCTGGAGCGAAGCGCCTGGTGCATGATGACCTCCCTGAAAGGTCGGGCACTCCCGCTGCTGATGACCATGACCATCACAAGAAAAAACAAGCGCTCGATCCCTTGGAATAGGCTTAAGAATTGCTGCCTCTAGAGAAACGAGATGTGAAGGGCTGGGACCTACCCCCGGATGAACGGAAACTCTTCTGCCCTGAAAACAGGGAACCTCAGACCACAGCCTTGCTTCGTGAGGAATCATGTTGATTACCCTCTCGTGATGATATGGTCCTGGACAAAGTCCTCTCGACAACCTCTGCCCTCACCAGCACCTCGAGATATGTCTTTAGCATAAATGGGTTGACCTGGAGCTAGATCTCTGGATTTAAAGCCTCCTCGAAATGCCTCGCCCTGGCCTCCTCATCAGGTAACAGGTCCGAAGCATATCGTAAGAGGTTCCTGAGACGAATTCCAAACTCCCGAATAGTGGATCTCCCCTATCTAAGGGTAAGAAGCTCCTGGATACTGGACGCCTTTATATTCGAGGAAAGGAACTCAACTCTGAACTTATCTCAAAACTCATCCCATGATATCATTGACTCCTTGCGATCCACTAGGAACCAGAACCACCACTTCCTTGCTGCTCCATGCAGCATCTTCGTAGCTAAGGACACCCAGTGATCCTTCCGAGCATGGATCTAACTGAAGCCTATCTCGACCTCCTCCAACCAGTCTTCCGTGACTACATCAGAAACAGCGCCCTCGTACTTTTTCCGACTCTGGCGCTGAAACTATCCCAGTGTCTTCATCCAAGTTTCGTCGTCATCAACCTCTACCCTGTCACGACCTTCTGGAATAGATTGCTGGACATCTTCTTCGCAAACCTGATGAGGACGTCGACCTAGAGCCATACCTTCAAAATAAAAAACAATTAGATCTCCTAATCTTGGAATATGGAAGAATCAAAATTAATTAATTAATTTTTTCCTTTTATTCGTTTTAGGTTAACCTATCCCATCCCAAGGTATACCCATTCAAACACAGGCACAAAGAAGAATGATGCATGATCCTTTCCCAGATCTTTACCCTACAACTAGTATCACCCTATTTAGTAGCCATTGTAAACTTAAAGGTCCGTAAAACAGATCATAGGAGGACCTAAACACCTATGTCTCAGCCGGTCCCAAGTGCTTACCTCACTTTATAAACATTAATGACACTGTTTCCCGACCAACCCATGCAACCTCACTTGTTCCTAACTCCAAACTATGTCTTATCCCTCAACTAGAGCTCTGATACCACTCTGTCACAACCCCCTCCCCACAAAGTGTACCCCTCCTGAGCCGGAAATGTGTAAAGGGAGATAATGACCCCTGAGTCCCGCCTCCAGCAGGCCCCGGGTTGGCGACTAGCACTGAGGGTATAATAAACACACAAATGGGAGGTATTACCCTATTAGAAAACACATGCAGAAGAGAGAGATAAGATAGACACCAACCAACTCCAAATCAGAAATAAAATATAAAATAATCCAAGTACATATATGATAAGTCATGCAAAATTACTACAACTAAATGGGAAAACTACAAGTACCCAAAGGAAGGTAAAAACAGCAGCGACCACAAGCTCGAACAGCTACTGCAACACAAGCTAGTAGTAACCAGCCTGATCTCCAACCTGCTCCAAGTGACCTAAAAAAAGTTTATATAAACATAGGGTGAGTATAAAAATATACTCAGTAGGATCCTCCCTGAAGCCTCTCATGCAAAATTAAAGAGAGTATATTAAAGCATAGTGAACAAAAAGTGAAACTAACTCATCACCTAAACAGGTATACTAAGTTCCCAGCCTCACCATGGCTACTCTCACCAAGTAATGAATACAAGAATATAGCATATAGTAAATAATATCAAGGGTACCCCGCTACTACTTCCCCACTGGTTTTCCACTTTTCCCTAATGACATACGTCATGTGCATCTATCTCCAAAGGCTTGCCCGTATAAACTTGGGCTAATCTCCACAATCTTCACCACGTGAACCACAAAGTCTTTCCCGCAGACACCTGAGCAAAGCACCACACCATCCTCACAACCAAAAGTAACCAAGTAGTTTTCAGGAGCCACCACATCTCACGTAACATGTATCATATGTCAGCTATTATACCTCAAGCCATTACAGCCCATACACCAAGTAAGGATCCTCAATCCATCATAGCCTATACACGTTACACCTATAGTAGTCAATAGGATACTATATCCAGAATATATGTGTGAAAAATCCACAAGACATTATAGCCCTCTACACACATATATAGGGAAAACTAACTGTTGCACCTCATGGCGCTAGTATTTACCAAGAGAAGAGAGCAGGGTTAAAGGGGGTAGTCATCTATTCATCTTCCCACCAGAATGTTGGGGAAAACACCCCCCCCCCCCCAGGGCTCAGAATCCCCAGGGTGTTAGTTGACCTTACTGACAGGGTGGAGTAGCGTATAGAAACACAAAAGTACAAAATATATTATAACTTACAACCACACTATGGGCATAACCTAGTCTTAGACACAACTACAGCTAACGTCTCTCGGACTCCGGGATGCTACTTCTAAGAATAGGTATCCTATAAGCACACAACCATTTAAAGGGCTTTATTAGATTAATTCCTTCCCTTTTTATCAATTACATTGTATGTTAATTAATTCTTTATACATTAATTAACCATGAACAATTTTTCACATTAAATCCCATTAACAACACATCCAAAAACCATTGTCCCTTCAAAAGTTCTCAATCTCATCATTAAGTTCCAACAAACTCCAACCTCATGGGTTAAAATCATTTATTCAAAAATTCATTACAGAATTACTTTCCCATATTCCTAGGCATTCTAGAAAAGAAACCTATGCTACTAAACACAAGGGGGATCAACACGGTGAGTAGACGTACTACCTGTCGAGACTTTTCCGCCAATAGCAAGAGCGTGGACCCATTCTCCCTTGAGAGGGTAAACACAGAAAGCACATGGCATACCCTGCATGTCTTCATCTCCTTAGGACAAAGGAAAAGTAAGAACAGCTGCCTTGAGCAGTGGGGAAAAGTAAAGCAGATAAACAACCAATAATCAAAAAACATCCAACAATCACATCCATCCCATTTCATTATCCCCGGTGTCCTCCCTCACACCCACATGCATAAACCGATGCATCTCGCCACTCTAGGCGTCATCCGCTGCCACAACCACAAGGTCTCCCTACCACCACATATCACAAGACCCCTCCAGGGTCACATCACAACACAAGATATCACAATACCTCTCCAGGGTCACAGTACAGCACAAGCAACAGGAAAACAAACATTACAACAATTTGGGCTCTTGGACCTTTAGCAAGGCATCCAGCCTTCAAAAAAAAGACCAACAAATCTCAGGTTTACCAACCAACTGAATTAAACACTTACATCAGAATCAATTTGATTAACACCAAGTTGGAACAACATCCACAACAATAATAACTGGATTCATTTACATGCCTCTTTTTCCTTATCCAATTAATTATCAATTAATTCTGGCTTTATGTTCTTTATCAGTTTCATCAAGAACAACATGCTAACAAGCAAGGCATATATATCACACTATCTAGAAAATCAAGAGGCAAACCCTAATCACGGTACAAAGCAACAACATGCGATCAACCCAATTATTTTAATCTGATTCAAGTATTTAATTAGGCCAATTATATTGTGATCCAAAGTCCAAATCATGATAACTCTATGATTGCACATAAACAATTAGAGAATCCATGAATCTCCTACCTCAATGGTTTTGATGGAAACCACAACGGTCGAAGAACGCCCAAGAAGACCGGGTCGATTCACCAAGGATCCTCCCTAGATCTGCTCTCCTAACACAACCAAGACCAAAGCTCATCATAACCAACATCCACACACCTAGATCTACCCATAACATGTGTAGATATAAGATCCTGAGAGAAGATGGGGAACAGATCTAGGTAGATCTAAGAAACCAAACAAAATGATCACATACCTTGAGAAACCGGCTTCGATTCGTGAATAGAAGCCTCCGGATCACCTCCAAAACGCTTGTGAGAGGTTCTTCTACCTCTAAGGGAGAGTAATCCCGAGTTATGGCGGATTAAATCCTTAAAAGAGGTGATTAAAGGAAAAACGAGTTAGATCCACAATTTTAGGATCTAACATTAAGTGCTTGCATGGTTAGTCCGCACGGTTTAACAAACTGTGCACTAACCGTGCGTTAGCTTCTGCCTCGATAATCACTCCTCTCACGGTTAGTCCGCACGGTTAGACAAATCTTGTAATAACCGGGCGTTAGCCACTGCCTCTAAGACCAGACTTGCACGGTTTGGCCTCACAGTTTACACAAACCGTGCACCCCCGTGAGAAGGCCATAACCCTTTAGATTTCCTTAAAATTCCACCCAAACGCACCCCAAGCCACCTTGACCTTCCAGAACACCACTAACACCATATTTTCACAATGGAATGGACCAGAGAGGTCCGGGCCATTACATTTTAAGCCATATACATGAATATTTGAGTCATGTATTATGTAAGAACCCATTAGTTCAAAATCACATGCATAGTCTACTATAATTATTCATAAGAATCAACACTATTTATATTTTGAGCCAAAATAATTAAAAAATAAATTAAATAATCAAAAACACCCCTATCCTCCCCCTATAGATACCATATCTTCTGCTCAAACCTCCAAAGCCTTGAATAGTGCCTAAATTATACCTAATTACTCTCCCAACCCTCTTACCCATTTCCTTGTATTTCAGGTATCACCAAAATACCATTTTCAATGGACTTAAGGAGGTTCCCAAGGAGACAATATTCAATAGGTAAAACCCTTCTTTCTCTTTTATTTTATTTTCCTTTCTTATCCTCCTCTCACCTCCCCTATAAAAAGTGAAATTATAACTCCAGAATCATAAATATAATGTAATTTTATTTTTTTCATCTAATATTCATCATAAAATCTATTATCCTCCCATTTTGTTCAAAAAATGAAAACATCGTTTGATGGGTGTTCATTCACCACATTTGTGGATGATGAGTTTTCATTTTTCATTACCGCCTTCAAGTCTGATCATAAAATAATTTTTATGGTTAAAAAATATTATCATAAGTGTATTAAAACTTATTTAAGGTTTTGTAACCATTATATAAATATAATATGAAATTAAACAATACTAGTTCAGGATGGTCATAAAAACCCTCCAAAATAAACTAATTATTTTTCATTAACGTTTTATCTAATGAATTATCCTCATATAAAAAAAGAAAATGATATATGTGAACATTTAAATTTAAGGAATATAATTAATACCATATAATTTCACTTAAATATAATTATTCCAATTTTAAAATAACTTCCATATTTACACCCAATCGAACTGATCATGAAACCATGAAACAAACGATCGAGAAATAATGAAAATAAACCCTATAACTCATAAAAATTTACATAAATGAACTTAATAAAATTATAATAATTTAAATATATGTTTTATAGGTTATTAATTAAATTATTAAGGAATTTAATTTGATTATCCATGACATTAAGTGAATGTTCAAAACACTTTTGTACATAAGGTAATGGATTCTCTCCAAACCTTCATTTTTCCTTCGGGCTACGCTTTCTTTGTATTTACCCCAATGTAATTATTAATTATTATTATTTACTAATCATAAATTATATGTTTATATTCCAAACATATGTACCTATCTCAATTTTTTTTTCTTTTAGGGGTAAATACATTTCTTATATGGTTCCCATTATAATTCCTCCCAATAAGTGAGCCTAGTTAAAGGGAACTTCCCCATTTCTTACCCATCCTTATGTACACTCCATAATATATTTTAATCCACAATTATTTTTCTAAAATCACTCATTATATCATGAAAAACTATATTTTTTTCATTTCTGGTTTCATACGAACAATTATTCCTTTGTTCATTTTAAAGACTCTTTAATATTTTCCCTTAAATCGCACTAAATTGGCTCATTTAAAAGTTTACTAAACACTATTTTAAAATGTTTTAAATTAATTTGGACATAATTTATAATTATATATGAATTTTTTTACTTATTAATATACATTTATGATTTAAATCCATTCTTTCATGGACACCATTATGATACTCCCTTTAGTTATGCTTTATAACATGGTTATGAAACCCATTTCTTTACATGGGTAACCCTAATGTTTATTCCTTATGTTTGATTCTTCATTTTCACCACATATTCCTGAAAATTTTATTATGGTTACACCTTGATATATCTCTAATTCATTAGTTAATGTTTAGTCTCATGTGATTCCATGTTGGGATAGAGAGTAAACCTAATTGATTTATGGGACTTTTCCCACCATGTGAAATAGTCTTAGAAGTTATCCTTAACTCATGTTTATGTTATGTTATATGTTGCTTCCACATTTCTATATATCCATTATTACATTATCCCATATTCTATATTTTATTCTTACATATGTTTATTCTTGTGCCATGCCATTTTATATCCTCATGGTATGTCTTCTAGCTCATGTGTTATACTTTATTCCTATGTTTATTCCCTTACTGAGATTTTTTTCTCACCCCTTTGTTCATGTATTCATCAATTTATCATATGAATATGTAATATATAAAAAGAAGTTGGGATTTAATTATTATATTTAAATAAAATATGTCTTTATTTTGGTTTCATGCCTTCTAATTATTTACCTAATTTTCCAAATACAGTAGACTTTACGATCCTTGATTTTTATTTTATAATTAATTATACTTAAAATTATGTAATAATATGTGTAAAATGATAGAATCACTATAGGTTTTATCAAAGAAATGTTTAGTTATTTTTGGATATTATTAATAAAAACTTTATCAAGAACCCAAGAGATAATTCTATCACCATAGATAAACTAGATTTAAAGTTTTTGAATCACGTGATAGGATATACTTTTTATTTATAAGTTTATCCTTTTATATTAAAATTTTCCTTTTCTTATGATTATTATATAAGTATTTAATCCCCCATAATTGTATTTTTCTTTTTCTTAGCTAATAGAGGTAAATCGGAGAACTCGTGCCAACAATAAATGTGAAAGGAAATGTGACGATTTCTCTAATGAAATTCCAAATCTGATGGTAAGGAGAGCTAAAAACATCATGAAAGTACTTTCTCAACTGGATAAAGTTATGAAGAATAACTTGAATCAGGTTTAATTGCCTCCTTATCCAAATAAAAATTTGTAGTTTAATCCTTTATGTGACAAAGGCCTTCTATATTTAGTGGATCTTATGAGGCCCTCGTCATAGAAAAATGTATTAACTCTATTGAGAATATATTTTATGTCCTCAAGTTCTTAGAAGAAGATAAAGTCAAGCCAACAATATATTGTTTTGATATGGAATATAATCAGTGGTGTACACTAATCAATAACACAAAATATAAGGAGGAAATTGATTCCATGGAATGGGAAGCATTCAAGAAATTATTTTTCAATAAATATTTTACCCAAACACTCCATCTTAAGATGAAAAGGGAGTTCCTTATATTGAAGAAAAAGGATGAAAATTCTATCAGGGAGTACGAGGAAAAATTTACAAGGATTTCATGATATTAATTTGTCTTTTTCATGAGCATTGAAACAAATGTGGATTTCTTATTTAGAGGAATAAATTTGAGTCTGCAAAAAGTTTTGGTGATTCAATACTTTGACATATATGAAGATATTGTTTATTGTGCCCATAAGGTTGAAATAGAGATCAAAGACTCTCAGTGGTCTTGTGATACCCTAGATGAAAAGGAGAAAATATAGTTTAATATGGGAGGATCAATAGATAAATCCTATTATGGAAGGAAAACCCAACATCCCACATGTCAAAAGTGTGGGAAGAAACATCTTGGAAACTGCCTAAGGGGAACCAAGAGATACTTCAAATATGGGAGAGAGGGTCATCAGGATAATTTTTTTCAAAGGGGTTTAAATAATCCCACTAATGTAGAAGAATAAAGGAAGGTTCGTACCAAAACTCAGCCAGAGGTGAAATGTTTCAACTATAAATAACATGGTAATTATTCAAGCTAATTCCCTAAGCCAAGGGTTGTCAGTGGCAATCAGAAAAACCTCCAAGGCAGCAAGGAATTGCATACTCTATCGCTACTACTAATGTGGATCCCTATAATGATGTGGAGATAGGTATTATAGTTATTAATTCAATAATAAATAATATACTTTTTTTGTTTCTACACTTTATTTAATATCTTTCAATTTTAATAGAAATATTCAAACACCGCCTCAAAATATGGAGGTTGAGTTATCTATGGGAACTATGAATAGGTAAATTACAGCATATAAAGTTTATAACTACTCCATGGTTAATTTTTATAGACTAAACCTCCTATAAAATATTTTATTACTTCATTTAGTGGAGTTTTATACTATATTGGACATGGATTGGATATCTTTATACAAATCCAACATCACTTGTCAAGAAATGGAGATCACTCTTCACATACTTAGAAATCCTCCAATTCGATACAAGTGTAAGAAGGGGGATGAATCTCCTTCAAAATCATCATCAGAATTGTGGATATTATTTCCTTATGATAAATTTTATCTAACACAAATGATTTACAAAAAGGAGATAATCATGCTCAAAGACATGTCCATTGTGAGGGATTACACTGATATGTTCCTTGAAGAATTAATTGATCTTCCTCTTGACTGAGAAGTTGATTTATTGATTGAACTTATTCATGGATCCCTACCTATATCAAAGAATCTTTAAAAAATAGACACCATTGATTTGGAAGAACTGAAGAAGAAGTTACAAGATAATTTGGACAAGGGTTTCATATGCTTGAGTGATTCACAATGGGGTGATCTGGTCCTCTTCATCAAGAATAAAGATAGATCAATGTGCCTATGGATTAATTATCATGAGCTCAACAAAAACATGATAAAGAATAAGTATCTCATACCATATATAGATTAATTATTTGATCATCTATGGGGGGGCAAGTATTTCTCAATA
Source organism: Viscum album (assembly GCA_963277665.1). Lineage (NCBI taxonomy): Eukaryota > Viridiplantae > Streptophyta > Magnoliopsida > Santalales > Viscaceae > Viscum > Viscum album. The sequence goes on from OY728147.1 coordinate 1,829,948,781, forward strand.
GTGGACCTTAGGTTGGGATATCACCAATTAAAGGTGAAGAAGAAAGATATTCCCAAGACTGCCTTTTGAATGAGGTATGGAAACTATGAGTTCATAGTAATTCCCTTTAGTCTCACTAATGCTCTAGTAATTTTCATGGACATAATGAATATAGTCTTTATATATTACCTTGAAAATAATTTGGTATTATTTATAAATGATATTCTGATATACTCTAAGAGAAAGGAGGAACACGAGGAGCATTTCAATACTGTGATAATGACTTTGTGAAAGGATAAAATATATGAAAAGTATAGTAAATTTGAGTTCTATATGGAATAAGTATCATTATTGGGGAAATTTATCACCAGAAAAGTGATATCTATGGACCCTTCTAAAATAAAGGCAATTGAGGAGTGGCCCAGACCAACATCTGTAATGGAGATCTGTAGTTTTCTTGGATTACCTGGGTACTACCGACATGTTGTGAGGAATTTCCCACGATTTTATAAACTATTAACTAAGTTAACACATAAAGGGGTAAAGTATGGATGGATGGAATAATTTGAGCAAGTATTTAAGGATCTTGATAAGAGGATAATCATTGCACCTATGATCACACTACCAATTAGTGTAAAAGGTTTTGACATATACAGTGATGCTTCAAAAAAAGGATTGAGTTGTGCAATCATATAGAATGAAAAAGTGGTAACCTATAAATCACAAAAGTTGAAGATACATGAGATGAACTACAAAAATCATGATATGGAGATAATAGTTATTATTTTTTCCTTAAAAATCAGGTGACAATGCCTCTATAGTGATAAGTTTTAGATATATACTGATCAAAAGAGACTAAAGTATATATTTACGCAAAAGGATCTCAACATGAATCAAAGAATATGGTTAGAGATAATCAAGGAATATGATTTCTATATTCACTATCATCCTAATAAGGACAACTTGGTAGCTGATGATTTTAGGAAAAAATAACCTGCTACTCTATCCATAATGCAGATTGAGAAAGAATATTTATTCAAAGAAATGAAAAGGTTAGATATAAAAAACATAATTGTGGGGAATACATCCTACCTTTACCAAATTATTACCCAACCATATATCTAGTAGAAGATCAAGGAGGCACAAATGGATGATATGGAGCTACAAAAGAAGTTGAAAGGACTAATGAAAGGTAAGCTACATAAGTTCCACAAAGATGATGATGGTGTGATTCGATTTGGAACTAGGATTTTTGTGCCTTCATCACAAGAGAAAAAGATAGAGCTATTGGATATTGAACATAGATCATATTTCTTAATACATCCAAGAACTAAAAATACATACGGTGATCAAAGACAACACTTCTAGTGGAACGATATAAAAAATGAGATTTCGGGGTATATCTCAAGGTGTTAGGTATGTTAGCAAGTTAAAGTAGAGAGATTAAAATAAAAATGGATAATGGAACCATTTCATATACCCACAAGGAAATGGGATAATTTCATTACGGAATTTCTTGCTGGTATCTTGAAAACATCTGGTATCTGGAAAACATCCAATGGAAATAGTGCAATATGGGTTATAGTAGATTGACTCACTGAGACTGTCCACTTCATTGTTATTCGAGAAGATTTATCACTTGAACAAATTTTCATGTTATATGTAAAGGAAGTGATGAGGATTCATGGGGTACCACTTTTGATTGTAAATAATCATGATACAAGGTTCACATATAAATTCTAGATAATTATTCAACATGATTTAAGTACTAAATTGAATTTTATCATGACTTATCACCCCCAAACTGATGTAAAGTCTAAAATAAATACTTAGATTCTTGAGGAAATGCTGAGAGCATGCTCAATGGAATTTAAAGTTGGATGAGATTAGTATCTCCCATTTGTTTTGTTCTCATACAACAACAATTTCCACTCAATTACTTAGAAATATATATATATATATATATGAAGCTATATATCGGAAGTGATGTAGAACTCAAACCTATTGGGAAGAAGTTGGTGAATGAATGTTACTTGGACCTAATCTCATGCAAGAGATGATAGAGAAGGTTCAAGGAATCCAAAAACATATCAAAGCTGAAAAAATTCATCAAAAGAGTTATGATGTCAACCATCAAAGGGATTTTCAGTTTGATGTTAGAGAAAAATAATTCTTTCAAATATCACCATCGAATAGATTCGTGTGGTTTGGAAAAAAAGGGAAGCATATCCCAAGGTACATTGTCCCCATTGAGATAATTTCCCACAAGGATCAGTGGCCTATTGGCTTGCACTTCCACTAAATACTGCTCAATTTCATTACATTTTCCATGTATATCTATTGAGGAAGTACATACCTGACCCCTCACATGTACTAATTCTAGAAGTGGTACAACTCAAAAATGATTTCTCTTATTAAGAGAAGTTAGTGAAGATCTTGGACTATAGAGAAAAAGTCATACACAACAAGACAAATCATCTTATAAAAGTGTTGTGGAGGAATCATAAGTATGAAGAGGCAACATGGGAACTATAGGAAGTAATGAAGGAGAAGTACCCTCACATATTTTCAATGAAAAATGAAATTTTAAGAGTAAAATTCCATAAGGGGGGAAGAATTTAATGAACATGAGTTTTATCGATGAAATTCCCCTTATTATAATTATGTTATATAGTATAAAACACATACATCACATAGATAACCTAATAAAAATATTATTCTCATAAATTAATATTAAAATAAGTGATGTTCATAGAAATTAAAGAACCAATACCATTGGAATAGTAACCTGACCATTAGAATAGAAATATGACCATTGGGAATAGTAATCCAACCAATAGAATAGTAACCACACCTATGAAAGTGTAAATAAGATTTATGTAACTTATAAAAGAAAATATTCTAAATTTATATCATAAAATAAGTAAATAAATGTTTTGAAAATGATAAATTAAGTGATGGTATTTTATTAAAGCATAAATGTTTATTTATTATTTTATAATTAATAAAATGATTTAAAAGAAAATTCATTTTCATAAAATATTATCATAAATTAAAAAAAAATATTATTATTATAAGATAATTTTATGATACCATAATTAATATTTCAAAGTGTCATAAAATCGATTATAATATTAAAATCAATATTTTTTTAATAAATGATGATTTTAGTTATAAATTAAATTTATCATGTTTAGAAAATTAATATAATAAAATGGGTTGCATTTTTTAAATCTACACATAAAAAATTTTAGGGTTAATTTTTGGGATTTTTCTAAAATAGTTGAATTTTTTTGAATAGTGAAATATGGTAATTTACGGTATTTAAAATTTTAAGCCAAATACATGAATTTTTGAGTCATGGATGATGTAATAACCAATTATTTCAGACTAAAATCCACTAATTACTATACTTATTCACAATAATCAATACTATTGATAGTCTTGAGACAAAATAATAAACAAATCAATTAAATAATCAAAAACACCCCTCTCCTCCCCCTATAAATACCACCCCTCACCGCCGCTTCTCCTCACACCTCCAAAGACATGAATCTTATCTAAATTATGATAATTTATAATCTCAATCCTCTTTACCTTGTCTTTTTCTTTATTGTCTCTCAAAAATACCATTTTCAAGTGCTTAAAGGAGGTTCTCAAGGAGATGATATTTAAGAGGTAAAACCATCCTTCTTTATCTTTTCTTTTCTTTTCTTTTCTTTTCTTATCCTCCCCTCACCTCTCTTATACAAAGTGAAATGATAACTATAGTATCATATGTATACTATATTTTTATTTTTTTAATGTATTATCCATCATATAATCTATTCTCCTCTATTTTTTTCTAAAAATGAAAACATCATCTGTGAGGTTGCAATTCACAACATTCGTGAACAATGTGTTTTTATTTTTCATTATCTCCTTGAAGGATGATCATAAAACCACGTTTATGGTTAAAATATATTATAATATGTGTATTAAAATATTTTTAATGTTCTATAACTAGTATATAAACATAATTTTAAATAAAATTATACTAGTTCATGATGGTCCTAAAAAACCACAAAAATAAACTAATCATTTTTCATTAACATTTTATTTAATACATCATCCTCATGTAAAAAAATAAAATGATATATGGAACCATTTAAATTTATTTAAGATAATTAATAACATATATTTAAATTTTTTTATAATTATTCTAATTTGAAAATAACTTCTATAATTACACACAAGCAAACTGATCATGAAACCATGAAATGAACTCCCCCAGAACAATGATAATAAGCTCTATAACTCATCAAAATTTCCATAAATGAACTTAATAAAATTATAATAAATAAAATATATTTTTAATAGGTTCTAAATTAAATTATTAATGAATATAATTTGATTATCTAGGATATTAATTTCAAGTGCATAACACTTCCAAACAAAAGGTAAGGGATTCTCTCCGAACAATCATTTTTCCTTTGGGTTACACTTTCTCTATCTTTACCCCATTGTAATTATAAATTATTATTATTTAATCCTACTAAATTCTATATGTATGTTACAAACATATTCACCTAACTAAATTAATCTTTCTTTTGTAGGTAAATACATGTTTTATAAAGTTCCCATTTTAATTTCTCCTCATAAGAAAGACTTATTAAAAGGAAATTCCCCATTTCTTACCAATCCTCATATACAATCCATAATATATTTTAATAAACCATTATTTTTTAAATAAATTATTTTTTCATGAAAACATATCTTTGTTCATTTCTAGTTTTATACAAACAATTATTCCTTTTTTTTAAATACCCTTTAATATTTTCCCTTAAACCGTACTAAAGTAACTCATTTCTAAAGTTTCTTAAACACTATTTTTTCATATTTCCAATTAAATTAGACATAATTTATCATGATATATACCTATTTTCCCTTATTAATGTTAATTTATGATTGAAATCCATTATTTCATGGATACTAATATGACACTCCCTTTGGTTATGCTTTATGACACGGTTATGATACCCATTTCTTTCTATAGGTAACCCTTATGTTTATTCCTTATGTTTGATTATTCATATGGAACACATTTGAATGAACATTTTATGATGGGTTCTTCTATATATCACTCCAATTCATTGGGTAATGTTTATTCTTCTGATAAATCATGTTGTGATAGAGAGTAAAATTAATTCCTTTATGGGACTTTGTCCACTATGTGATATAGTCTTGGAAGTTATCCTTGATTCATGTTTATGTCATGTTATATGTTTCTACCACATTCCTATGTACCCATTATTACATTATCCCATGTTCTACATGTTATGCTTCCATATTCTTATTCCTGTGCCATGAATTTTTATTTCATCATGTTATGCCTTCTAACTCATGTGTTATTATTTATTCCTATGTTTATTCCCTTATTGGGTTTCTTAGCTCATCCCTTTGTTCATGTATTCCACAGGTTATCCTACAAAAATGTAAGATCTCAAGGGAAGTTATAAGCACATTATAAAGTTTAAATAAAATATGTATTTATTTTGGTTTCATTCCTTCTAATTATATACCTAATATACCTAAGACACTAGAATTTACGATCCCTGGTTTGTATTTGATGATTAATTATGCTTAAAATCGTTTAATAATTTGTGTAAAAGGATATTGTTGCTATAAGAAGTGATTTTATAGGTCTAACTGGTGTTCCTAACAAGAGGATTGATTTCGTATTATAAAGGGATAATTGTCTCTCTTTATCATATTCAAGGACCATGATGACAAAGGGGGAGCATAAATACCCCTATATAAATCATTGATAAAGTAGATAGAGTTCAATGATGTAATGTATGGCCTCAATTAAATTGAAGGATATAAGTTTATATTATATTACATCAATAATATAGGGTTATAATGATAAAATTACTTAAATATAATCCCTTTTATCCCAAGGTATAGGTTTATAGTGATTTTATATTTGGTACATATGATACTAAGTATACTTTGGATTTCATGTTAAAGGGAGAGAATAAAGGATCATGAATTCATGTGCAGTTTCATCCTAGGGTAGAAAGGATCATTGATCTATGTGTGTTCCTACTCATCCATTTATAAGGTTAGTGGGAAGTGAAGGATGAAAATATGATGATGCATAATAAATTCATTCAATGAAGATAAATCATGAAAGTATTTTGTGATAAAAATAGTTTCCCATGGGGTTAAAGGATGGGGTCCTCTCATGTGCCCCACATTGTGAAAAAAATGATATTGATCACCAAAAAAAATTGGTATTGGAATTCATGTATAGTTGGTATCAATAATGGTTTATCAAGTGGTATCTATCAAGTCGAGACAAAGGATTCATGAAAATGTTTATGATAAATCCAGATAGGGAGATTTTTGCATAGAAATGGAAGTTGGTGTTTCCAAATTTTGTGTGTTGGACTATTTTTCATCCATACCACTATTAACCATGGTGTATTGGTGTATTGGATGTGGTGGTTTCATTGACATGGTGTGATGGATCACATTGTATTTTTTGTTCACTGAGTCTCTAGTTTCATGATAAAATGGTGTTCATGATAAATGGAAAGTGGTGGATTGCATGAAGCAATGTGAAAGCACATAATATCTATCATGATAATACTGAGAGGGCAGCTGAAGATATTGAATAAATGAGAGCACCCATAGAGGGATGTATAATGTAAAATTTGTGGAGAAGTTACAGGACTATGAGGAATTTGATGTATTCATGAATAAATGGGTCTATAATTGTTTGAGTGTATGCAGGAATTTAGCAAAGGAAAATGGAGTAAGGGAAGAATACTCACACAAGATATATGTTTCATAAACATAGTGATTCCAAGATAGATCAAGAAAATATGTAAAAGTAAAGGTTTCTATGAAAGTAAAAAAGTTGTGTGAAATGCATCAATAGTTTTTCATAGTTTCATGAAGTTTTATGAAAATGAATTTTTGAGACTTCCACATCGAAATATGGAAAATGCATGGAATTCATGAAATATTGAGTGTTTCATGAAATATTGGCTAATTATTGAAAGTAAGTTTCAAAAATGTGGTAGGTTTCATGAAGCTGATGATTTATGTAAAGATTTCTTGTTTTTTAGAAGTGTATATGAATGAAATATTTTCCCTTAAGTTTTTAAATATTGATGGTTACACGAATAAAGTTCATAGTTCCATTAAAGGTTTTCAGTGATAGTGGAAGTTTCATAAAGGGGTGAAAACATCTATAAATATGTGGTCACTGCCTCCTTTTTAATATATTAATTCTTAATGAATATCTAAAGGTTCCCAATTCACAAAAGAGTTTCAGGATGGTTTTTCTTGCTTGGATCATTCATAAGAACATTATCTGCATGAATAAATTAACTTATGTTTATTTAAAACAAGTGAGATTCATGAAAGACTATAAGTCTCATGGAATTTTGGAGTTTTCCAATGCAGAAAAAGTTTCTCAAAATTTGGGAGTTTCATGACATATAAAATGTTTCAAGATTTCTAGGAGTTTCATGAAAGAGTGAAAGTTTCATGAAAGTGTGTATTGGGAATCTGATTAAGGAGAACAATAAAGGAAGTGATTATCACTCATTGAAGACCTTTTCAAAGGAAGTCATTATTCTTTGAAGACAATTTTAATAGGGAAAGTGAATTTGTTATAATGGTAATGTTCACAACTAGGTTGTGAAAGAGTGGTATGGATATCAACGTGAACTAATCAGTGCAACAACTAGACAATGAAGTGGTTAATTGGCCTTTGCACTAAAGATATTTTTCATCCCAAAGAATTGAGTAAACTATGAATAAAGAGGATCAATGATCTCATGAAGTCCAACTCTAGTGCAGTGAGTGAAGGAGGAAGGGGGAGGTAATGATCCTTGGGTAGCAGTGATCCAAAGCCTAAATCTAGTAAAGGTGGTGATCCTTCAATAGAGTGACCATAGCCTAAACATTTTATCCACAAGACTAGTTTTGATTAGTGTATTTTAGTACATTATCACATTGTTGGTGTGTGCTCCTTAGACATAGCCCAGTGTGGCTGAACCAAGTAAAATTCTTGTGTCTTGTATGATTTCTTGTCTTGTTTTATGTAGGATGACAATAATTTCATGTGTACTGAGTGATCATTGATCATATCTGAATAAAGTTAAGTTAAAAACACATGCTAATTGGATAATCACTAAATAAGTGTACACAAGAGTGACCCTACTAACAATTGAGGTCAATATTAGTTAGCGAAATAAGATTATTCAGGTTATGTAAGGAAACATTAAAGATTTTCATACCCTAATTCAACCCACCCCCACCCCCACCCCACAAGGAATATCTCACTAAAGTCACTTGTGGGTCCAACATGTGTCCTTTCATGTAAGTTTATCTTAACCATATGATGCTTGTTTAAGAATATCGTCATAACACTTAAAGTTTCTCATCATAGTGGGAAATTATTATGAACATTCAATAGTACAGATACACTAAGACATTATCACATTAATCTCACTCAAAATAATATGCATCATGTGATAATATATTATATTAGTATTAAATTATTTTAATATACCAACAATAAAAAGTACAAAGTAGTTGGTTCTAGGGAACCAAATTCAACACATGGGACTGGATATGTTATCCCATTTCCCAAATTCATTTTTGATTTATGTGGGAATGACTATGATACACCTTTTCCCATATGTGTTTTTGAAGTATGAAGGACTGGATATGTTTGACCTTTTTCCAGATACATTTTCAAAATACTCATCTCTAGCTATGTTACACCATTACCTGATGGGTTTCCCAAGAGATATTGTATCTATATTTCTAAATATGGATTTGTTACACCTTTACCTGATATGATACCACTACATGGGGTTGTATATATTATTCCTACCTCATATGTATTTTCTAGTAAATGTAGTTTTGATATATGTGATTACTAACATTGGTTATAGAATGTGGAGTCAAGTATCATGGTGTCATGGTTATAACATGATGACCCAACATAATTTCTTGTATGTTACAACTTATTTTATTTTTCTATTCATGCATACACTATACATGATAATGTATATAAAGGACAAATTGGTGGCACCCTATAGAGTTATATATTTAAACATTATACTATAACCCTGGTGAATATGGACACCTTCATGTTTATCTTTCAAGTCATATGTTGAATAGGAAATTAATCTGAAGTATCTGAATACATTCCAAGAGATTGTCCTGAGGAGGGATCTGGATTTTCAAAGTTGAGTCACCCCTTAAATTTTTCTTTCATATTTTTTTATATTGATTTTTTTGTAGGAATTATGTCTAATGTATATATGTAAGTTCATCATGGTTACCATTTATTTCATAACCTCTTGGTTCTTATTTTTATTAATTTTTGTCCTTAATACTGTAATCCCTTATTCTTAATCTAATGATGTATATAATGATTTTATTATTTACCTATTATTTTATATTATATGAAATTCCCCTTGGGATCAGTTCAGATGCCTAAGAGGGGGGTATATCAGGTGTTGACTAATTTTAACCAAAATCAAAATCTTCTTTAAATCTTTATCCCCCTTTGGTTATGAACCTCTATTGCTAGTTATGAAAATTGAATCTATTTTAAACATAACCAAGAAATCATACCACATGCAATGAAAGTGAAGAAGATAAAGAGAGCAAGTGATATTTTTAAAAGGTTTGTATCAAAGTCATAATAATTTCTATCTTATTCACCCCAATTATGTTTTCAATAATATAATCAATCATTAACAATAATAATTGTTTTTCTCCCACAAACATAGATTCTCACTATGCATACACTTTCATTCTTATCACAGGACTTCCACACAATCACTTCTCACTATAGTCATAGAATCCCATTGTGATCTCCCTACATACACTAATTACAATAGGTTTTATTAATTCAAACTATTTATATACTAGTGTTCCTTTCATGATTCTTCATGAAGTATATCAATAGTTAGTATAGGTATTTCACTATATCCTCAGTATAGATCTCCTTCCACTCAACAGTATAATCCTTGAATGCATATAACTCTTAAATGATAATACCTAAAACTCATTATCTACTTTCAAATCATATTTATAGATCTTTAATATAAACTATTCACCTAGATTTCTCCCCTCACTAATCTTCTATTATATTAAAAAATCTACAGAACCCTCTTAGTAGCATGTTCAAACTTAATATCGATGTCTCCTATGATCTTTTCCTCATGCAAGTGGGAGGTGTTGTATGCAACTCCAAAGTTTCAGTTGTTGTCAACTTTAGAAGCTTCTATGGATGTGGTGATTATCTCCTTACTGAGGAAATTTCATTTATTAGTGGGGTTGAGTTTTTTAATTATAATAATATAATGTTATCCAAAATTTCAATGAACTCTTATCTCATCCTCAATTCTCTCTAAGGAAAGATTAAAACTCTATGGTTCATTGTCTACCACATCTGAAGGTAAAAGATTCACATAAATTGAGTGAACTTGATGCACACTTGGAATGAAGTAAATAAATTTGGGGACTATATAGAATCAAAGGGTACTTAGAATAACCCTCATATGATTTCTTATATCCTGGTATCCCCCCCCCACCGAGTGTGTTGATATTGTTCAAGTGGATTCTCTTGGAATTCATTACTTTATTCCACCCTGATCATTTTTTCATATTTGTTTCATTAATAAAAATTATTACTTTGGATGGATGTATTTAAATCATAAAACATATTCTGTTTTGGAATGGATCCATCTTTATTTTCTCACTAAAGTAGCTCGAACTCATCTCCTAATTGAATGACTCAACACCACTTCACATATAGAATTAGTAACTTACCACACTTATATTCATCTCTAGATTGAATCACATTGTTCTTTATGATATTTAGAATATATAAGAACAACTCATGTGTCTTCAAAATCATTTCACTTCAAAATTAGATAAATCTTCAATTTAAGTTTTAGGGTGAATATATTCCTGATAAATTTATCATACTCTCATATTAATCTTTTATCAAATAATAATCTTGGACCAAAATAAATTTTGATATGTTGATCATTAAAACACAAATTCAACATCCACTGAAATAATTTCATCAAAATTAAATAATTCCATAATCTATTATTTTTCATATTTGAAAAGCCTCTCAAACTCCTTTTTATTTGATCTTCTCTTTCTAATAATTGAATATCAATTTATCTAGAATCTATTTCTTGTATTACATTAATCTTATGATGTTTTGATCCTTGAAAATAAGCTTTAGGTTAATCTCAATTTTTTTCATTATTTAGATATTAAATCTGTAATTTCACTTCTAATCTACAACAATATCAAATTTTCACTAAGTCTCAAAGTCACTTTCTTCATAGGGATTCCATATTATATAACATCAAATTCATATGGTTTCCATTTTTAAGTAATACAGGAAACACTAGAGTATAATTAAATCAGTTAAAAAGTCATAAATGACACTTAAAATGTCCTACACGATTCATAAAGTCATACAAGATTTTTTGTAAATTCATACACAATTCTGAAATTCATATGATATTCAATTCCAATTCTTATTAAACAATCCAATGACATATGAGATCTTATGAAGTCATATGAAAATGGAATTATTGGATATTTTCCATGAATTTGTCATTTTTCAACATTAAACTTCAAATATTTATAGTTATTCAATGGGTTTCAAGACTTATTTAAACAAACTCCCGCAATTCTCCAACCAACTAAAACACTTCAAATCTATTTTTGGAATTTATAGAACCTTATAAAAATATTTATCACCATTTCAAAGAAATTACATCATGTTAAATAATAAATCATAGAGTATTCTTGAACCTTCACTACATATATATTTTAGCTTAAATAAAAATAACTCTAGCCTTTATCCAAGTGATATTTATTCTCAAAATTCAATAGTCAAAAATAGTATCACAAAAGGACGGGATATTTCCGTATTTGAATAGTTATTCACATTAATTTGAAACTTATGAATTCCATATTAATATATTTATAAGCTATTATCATTATTTCATATATTATAAGATTCACTAACTTCTCTCCAACTATAGTATAAGGAACTGGAATCAATCCTTCAGCACGTGAATTGATTTCAAGAAGAACATCTCAATCAATCTTAGTATTTTTAGGGGATTCACATATAACATCCTACTTTTCATTTTCATTGTCGTGTTTTCACTATAGAGGCCAACTCCATTTTTAACCCAAGACATTGGAGGCCTTATTTCTCCATCATTGGGTGGGTACACAATCCATCACCCAACTCCATGTTTATTGAAAACATGCATATTGACATACTTTATTGACAAAAAACACAATCACACACCAAAGGGAAATTAACCCCCCCCCCCCTTTGGATTTTTTTTAAATACTTTGATCATATAAATACATTATAGTGCATGTCAATATTCTATATGAATTTTTCTTTTCCTCTCCCCATTAATGAAAATAAATTCAAAGTTGGATAAGTTTTTCATATCCCCATTAATCATGACACAAATCCAAGTGAAGTTTGTATCATCCTTTTAATTTCATCAACCTAAAAAACATCTTCTTACCTTAATGTTATCTTCCTTTATTGAGAGAAGGATGTAACCATATAATATCTTTGAAATGAACCTTATGTAATTCATTTATAAGCCTATATGGGATAACCCATTATAGAAAACAAGAGTGATTTTACCAAAGCATAAAGGCTATCCATATACATTACTCATTACGGTTCCAAATCATAATTTCATTTATTTGGGGATATTTAGAATGATTTTCAAGAATGTTCATGAACCTACACTCAACTACACAAAACACAGAAAATCATTCAAGTTAAATTTATTTTTCCTTCCCCTTTTTTTTAGGTAGTCACTCTTACCTGATAATATATCCATCATAAACTAAAATAAATTTAGTAGATTGAAAATCATACCTTATTCTTATGCTTTTATTGGAGATATTTAAATTTCCAAAATTATGTAAACACAATAAATATATAGAATATTTATTTATTTAGTAACTACCCCTCTAGGGTTTCTTTCTATACCTATTCATCATGAAAATGAAAAACATACTCCAAGAAGTCTTTATAATAGTTTATGTATGGTGTAAATTGAAAATGAATACTAATTGAAGTTATCTCCATAATGGATAGTCTTCCCTGCTATAAAGATATCATAGAATACATTAGGTTCTTTCATTCTTCACCTTCAATCTCCTTTTCCTTGTTGTACAGTCAATACAGTTTGGTAATAAGGTTCATCTTTTTAATATCATTAGTTATAGCACTGGGGAAAAGAGTTCATTATCAACTGAGAGAATTCTTTATTGTAAGGATTACAATTTCTATACCCCATCATAATTATATTCTATTTAAATTTCTAGATCAAAATAACTTTATACAGTATGGATTCCATCTTGCTTCCAGATTTATTCAAAGATGGAATATGATTTTTGACTTTATCAATCAATGATTTTTCACTATACACATCTTATTCCATATTATTTTACAACTAAAAATGATCAGGACTTATAATCAAACATTCTTTATTCTAATTTTCATCCTTGTTCATAGGTGTGGATCCCTTCTTTATTACATCATTTTTTATAGTTGAAATCAATGGTCATTTCCTTTTATCACTAATAAATTGATTTTGACTAGGAATCCAAATCATGTATCTAATATCTCTATAACTAACCTTTTCCACCTTCCATGTAATTATTTATCAATACTAGAGTTTCCATATTTATTCAATCACTCAACTTATTCAGGTGTTTCAACCAATAATCCAATCTTACTATCACTCTCGGATAGATTCTATACTTGTAGATCCAATATTTCTCCATTTTTTATTGAATTTAATGGAAAACATGAAGGTTTCAGGCTCAGAGGAAGCTTGTGGGTGGATGTGCCCACATGGATTTTTGTCATTAGCAATGATCAATCCGGGATCAATACGACGATAAATGTCAGTCTCCACGGATCGATTCACAGAAATAGAAAAAGAATAAGAAAGGTCCCGGAACTACAAAAGTGGATCGTCACATGTTGATTATAATTAATTTAATTAAATAACAAGAAGTACCTTTTGTGTGTTATTTCTTCGTTGATATTCTTGATCATGTTCCTATGTGATTCATCATTGCATCGCAGAAGCCAAGTGTATACTTCCCCTAGCAGTGATCCACATGTGCACCTCGTATCTCTGGATGTCACCAAAGGAGTCTCCGAGTGCTAGCGTGGAGAAACCTTTTCTTGCATTGTATTCATGATATCATCTTGATCGGATGGAAGAGTATCTCTCTTGGTCTTGAGAGCGTTCTTGGAGGAAGAGGTTCATTCGGCCTTGAAATAATTCTCCAGAATTGTTGTGCACAATGATTCTCTTGTTAGGAAAAGAGTTGGGGTTGTGAGGATATTTATAACCGGGTTTGAGGTTTTAGAGTTATGACAATAAATAAACGCATTACGCATTTTATTTATTTCATTAACTCTTATTGAAAACCCCTATATCAAATAATTAATTCCTTGACATGCACCCATGCTGATTATAATAAATATCATTTAATTAAAAAATATTATATCCTCAAAATCCTGACCGGAAAACTACATGGCATGTAGTCATTAATACACGGCGTGTACTTGTTTTCCATAAAACTACACAGTGTGTATTCATTAATACACATCATGTACTTATTTTTCATTTCATTTCCAAAATGATAACTACACGATGTGTAATCATTAATACATAGCGTGTACTTGTTTTCCATAAAAAACTACACGACGTGTAATCATTAATACACGGTGTGTATATCTTGTTTTTAATTTCCTTATTCCTACATCATTAAAACTATTTAGGATTCCTTGAATAATTATTAAACCATGTATGGGAATAATCTTTATTCTACTTGATATACTTGGATACACTTAGTGTGTGACCCTCTAGGCCTCTTTCTCATTGGCATTATGCGGGCTTGCCTAAAGTCAAAGATTACTGTCTAGCAACGGGTCAAGGCACACAAGAAAAAGAACTTGACACCGCATTGACGTGTCACCTCATACGAATGCTTACTGTGTAATTTAGACCCTTTGTATCAATATCACATAAAGCAGGTTTAATGGTAGTGTCATAAACCTATATGATTGATCTTTCATTCTTTGACTTCCAGAAATAAACTCGTCATGTCACCATGGCCATGGAATTTGTTCGACAGTTCAATTTCAATCAAAGGGCCCGAGATATCTACTTCCATAAATATAGAAGGGAAAAATCCTTCCTCAACTTTTCCATTAACAACATTTCATTCGTGACGCACCCAATGTACCCTACTTCCCACAAAGTGTCTTCATGACGGTTTTCGTCAACAAATCTAATTGTGTGAGTCATGACATGAGTTAATGATAATCTTCCAGTCTAAGGACCATTACACACACTCACAGATAACAATATACAATGACACCAAAACATGCAGAATTACTACTGGAGGGTTTATTCTCATAATCTCCAATCTTGGAGATTACCAAGTGTGAACTCCATAAGAGAGAGTCTCGTCTTCTTATGAGTACCCGCACATGAAGGTATATATAATATGTTTCCTATCAGAGTATGGCATCCAACCGCAGAACTTTATTTAAGAATATTTTTTATAGAATTTCAAGGTTCTCATCATAGAGGGGATCTACCATGACCTTATTAATGCAACAAATATTCCAGGACATTATTATATTATAGTCATGTAGAACAATGAACAATATATAATAAGTGAACATTCATGTAATCAAAGTACAAAATAGTTGGTTATCAGGAAACCAACCATAAAAAATGCCCACTTGGACTAGAGCCAACTGCCTATGAATTTTAGTCTGCTAGACCTCACATGATGATCATGTTTCTGCGGAGTCAAGGCTTTAGTCAAGGGGTCTTCCACGTTGTCTTCCGTGGAAATACTGCTCATTGAAACTTCACCTCTCTGAGAAAAATCCCTCAAGAGATGATACTTCCAAAGTATGTGCTTTGTCCACTGATGTGACCTTGGCTATTTTGAAAGTGCAACCACTACAGTATTATCACAATAGAGTGTGATAGGATCTTTACTGATTGGTACTACATCTAGATCTTGGATAAAGCTTCGCATCCATACTGCTTATTTAGCTACCTCAGAAGCTGTGATATACTCATACTCCACTGTAGAATCTTCCACCACACTTTTCTTTGAGCTCTTCCAGCACACTGCACCTCCATTGAAACTGAAGATGTAACCAGTCTGCGACTTCATGTCATCTTGATCAGTCTGAAAACTAGCATCTACATGTCCTCTGATGACTATTTCCTCATATCCTCCATAAACTAGGAACATATCTTTAGTATGCCTCAGATACTTAAGGATAGTCTGGGCTACCATCCAATGGCGGTCTCCTGGATCATCTTGATATCCGCCTACCGCACTTAATGCGTAAGCAACATCTAGCCTTGTACATATCATAGCATACATGACTGACCCAATTACAGATGCGTAAGGTATCATTGCCATCTTCATTATTTCCTCATGTGTCTGAGGACACATTTTCTTGGAAATATGAATGCCATGTGACACTTGCAACAATCCCCTCTTGGATTGTTCCATACTGAATCTCTTCAGTATCTTTTCAATGTATGTACTTTGACTCAGGCCTAGAATTCTCTTGGATCTATCACGATGGATCTTGATCCCAAGAATATATACTGCCTCGCCTAAGTCTTTCATGGAGAAGCATTTATCTAACCATGCCTTAAGTGATTGTAAGACAGGTACTTTGTTTCCAATTAGTAATATGCCATCAACATATACTATTAGGAAAATGACTGCACTTCCACTAAACCTCTTGTAGACACAAGGCTCACATTCGTTCTTAACAAATCCCAATTTCCTTACAGCTTCATCAAAATAAATGTTCCATGAGCTTGATGCGTGATTTAATCCATAAATATATTTTTGCAACTTGCATACCTTGTTGGAATCCTTTGGAGTCACAAACCCTTCAGGTTGTGTCATGTAGACATCTTCCCGGAGGTTCCCATTAAGGAATGTTGTTTTGACATCCATTTTCCAAATTTCATAGTCATGGTAAGAGGCTATGGACAATAGGATTCTGATGGATTTTAGCATCACAACCGATGAAAAGGTTTCATCATAGTCAATTCCTTGATGTTGTCTAAAACCTTTTACAACCATTTGTTCCATATAGGTGTTGACTTGACCCTCCATTTCTAGTTTCTTCTTGAATACCCATTTATTACCAATAGGATTTACATCAACTAGAGGATCTACCAAAATCCAGACTTGGTTTTGGTACATGGAATCCATTTCAGAATTCATGGCTTCTTTCCACTTGGAAATGTTTGTTCCTTTAACTACTTCTTTGTAGGTAAGAGGATCATTATTGTCAACCAATAATGAGTCACCATCCTCAATGACAAGAAAACCATATCGTTTTGGTTCTCTAACCTCTCTCATGCTTCTACGCAGTTCTTGTGTCTCTGGAATAGATTGTTCTTCCACGGGGCTTTGTGGAATCTGTTCTTGTACCAACTCTTGTGTATCTTGAGCCTTGAATTCATAGAAGTCTATCTCGCTCCCACTATCTCTTTTAGAGATGTTCTCCCTCTCAAGGCATATGGCGTGTCTTTCCACTGTAACCTTTTTCTCTGAGGGGTTATATAGGTAATATCTCCTTTTCCTTTGGATATCCTATAAAGATACACTTTGTGCCTCAGGGTGCAAGTTTTTTACCTGAAGAGGCCTTAACAAATGCTTCACTACCCCACACATGTAAATTCGATAACATGGCTTTGCGTCCACTCCATAAATTGTATGGAATATCATTTATAAATTTAGTTGGTACTTGGTTTAGTATGTGTGATGCTGTTTATAATGAATATCCCCAAAAGAATAATGGAAGACTCGCATGACTCATCATTGATCTTACCATGTCCAACAGGGTGCGGTTCCTCCTTTCACTTACACCATTCCACTGAGGTGTGTAATGAGGAGTGAGTTGAGATAGAATTCCAAACTTCCGTAAGAAATCAATGAAGTCTTGATTAAGATATTCTCCTCCTTTATATGAGTAGAGTATCTTAATCTTCTTACCAAGATGGTTCTCAACTTCATTCTTGTATTCTTTGAACCGATCAAAAGAATCTGACTTATACCTCATTAAGTAAATATATCCATATCTACTAAAATCATTAGTAAAAGTTATGAAGTATGATAACCCACCCCTTGCTTCAATTGGAAATGGTCCATACACATCTCTGTGAAAAAATTATAGAATCTCTTTATCCCTTTCACCTTTCCCACTAAATGGTACTTTGGTCATTTTTCCTCATAGACACGCATGACATACACCAAGTGGTTTTAGTTTGAAAGAATCTAAATACCCATCTTGATGTAATTTTTTCAAATGTTTCTCATTGACATGACCTAGCCAGTGATGCCAAAGTTGGGTGTGGTATGAGTCATGTGAATTAACTTTGTCATCGATTGCCATTACTTGGTTTGTGTAGTCTAACACATAAATGTTGTTATATAAATGTTCCCTACCAAAACAAATGCTATTTTTATAAAAGAAGCAACATCCACTTCCAATCATGAATATGAATCCATTAGTATCTAATCTAGATACTGAAATAATGTTTTTGGTTACATAGGGTACATAATAACATCCTTTCAAAACCAAGACCATCCTAGTAGGAAATGTGAGGTGGTAGTCTCTGATAGCTACAGCATTGAGTCTGGCTCTGTTGGCCGCTCGTAGATCCACCTCACCTCGGTCAATCTTTCTAAATCTACTTGGTTCTCATATTTGGATACAGATGAGAGCACCACAAGTAGTATCTAATTACCAATTGGTAGAAATATATAGATTTCATTTGATAACAAACTCACCTGAAGCTTCCCCTTACTTCCTTTACTGGGTGCAGTTTTTCTTCTAGTGGCCCTTCTTGCCACATGAGAAAAAAATAGCCTCTTGTTCCCTTGCCTCCCCTTTGATCTTTCTTTTCTTGGAAGGCCTTGAAGAAGATTTGGGCATAAATCTCTTCGCCTTCCCTTTCCTTTTATTTACCATGAGGACAAAAGTATTTTCACGCTTCATGTCATTGTCCACTTGGCGAATGAGGCTAAGAAGATCAGACAGAGACTTCTCAATGTTTTTCATGTTGAAGTTCACAACAAAGTTTGAGAAGCTCTGGAGGATTGATGCAAGAATGAGATCGGTACCAAGTTTTTTAGGGAGTTTAAACCTTAGAACCTCCAAGCGCTCAATGTATCCAATGAGCATGACTACATGAGGCTCGGCTGGGGCACCCACTCCAAGCATGCTCTGAAATAGAGCCTTGGAGATCTCAAACCTTTCCTGTCTTCCTCTCTCCTGGTATAGACCATAGAGGTGCTCGAGCATGCTATAGGCATCCATGTCCTTATGAGACTTTATGATCTCACTTGACATTGATTATAGCATCAAACATTGAACGTCGAGTGCATCGCTCAAATGTTGATCATGGACCAGGAAATATTCATCACTCACCCCATGGGTAGGAGAATCAGGAAGTGAGGACTCCATCACGTAATACTTTCGTTCATGGCGTAGGATAACATGAAGGTGCCTAAACCATTCCTGAAAGTTACTGCTGGTGAGGATATTGTCTTTTTCCAAAATTGATCGCAGAGAAAATGTGGTTGAAGAGTTTGTCATAAAGATTCTACAAATTAAAAGAGCAGATTTATCAGTACCTTTTGATTACATTTTATGAAAAATAATAAATGAATTTATTAATTCTCCCACTATTTTATCAAGTCCCAATGGCCCTCACCATTGAACCTAGAATGTCTAGTTGCTTTGACATTCTAGTGTAAATGATCCATATTCCCCTTCACATAACCACAACAAGGGTTGGTCAAGCTATTTTAAGGTATTTAGGTAGGCAGGTCTTTGCCAACTTTGAGCTTACAATTCCTTGATCTGTTGAGTGGACTCCCCAATCCTGAAATCCTGACTTGGATTTCCTCAACTCTTACCTCCAATATTACATCAAGTCTAGAAAGGGATACTCCTCTTGATGTAATATGGTTAAGTCAACCTGAAATCTTTCATAATGGCTTCCTTTATAAAAGTAAGTGTCCCAACAAGGGTTGTTCAAACACATAGTTTTATTGAGTCTTGACCTTAATCAGGTAACAGAAGGCTTGGTCTAACTTAATATGGTATTGAGGGATTTTAATAATTTATACGTAGTTTCATATTATCACATGCTTGTTAATATTAAGTGATGCTTGATTAAGTGATTAACCATGTTCTGATAATGTTTATGCATAGTCCAGTTTTTATTTTATTCCATCTTTGCATGCTTGTTCATTTTATTAACTATGTGATCATGAAAACACATACATAATAAATAAACCATACAATCAGACAGAAATAAAATAATATGGCATGATCATGAGCTTTTATTTGTTAGCTTATCTAGTGGTTTGATAAGTTAACCCTGCCCTAGGGAAAAACACCTTGAACTGATGGTTCATGTTTTGCAGCTCCCACCTATCCACCTTTGTATCTTCTTGGGTTGGTTTTGTCTCAGCTTCGGGTTTTGAACCGTCTCCTCCGGATTGGGAGATCCTCCATTACATGGGGTTTACATTAAAGAAACCATGGGCACGCAGGCCCTACATTTTATTGGAAGAAGGCTCACAGGCCAACGAATTTAAATTAAACAAATTTAAGTGAAACCAACACACGTACAAAGGTTCTTTGGTCTAGTTCATGATCATCCATATCATGTAATGACATTTACGCATATTTAGAATTAAAATTATTTCAATCGTTCTGTTATTTAAGAAAATTAATTCTTGAAATAAATTAATTATGATTTTATAATTAATCATTTCTTTATCTTAAATTCCTTTTTGAATTTCCTTGATATTCTTCTCATACATATCCCTTGTATAGGTCTTTTTACTTTTGGAGGAAACCTGGTGAAGTTCCATTTCTGGAAAGTACACGACGTGTAGTTTATATTTACATGGCATGTATTAATTTTCACCCTTTATCCAAAGTACACGCAGGGGTCTTTGGCGTGTTTTCTATACTTTGGAAATTTTGGAGTACACGGTGTGTAGATTAATCTAACACGGTGTGTAATTCCTTGTTATGTGGTTACTGGCCTGGCAATCTCATGTACGTGGAACACAGCTTCTCCTTGTACATGGTTTCACTTGGGCCAGATCAGACTACACGGCATGTTGATTCAACATACACGTCGTGTATTCCGGTTCCACATGCCATTCATTTCTGGTCAACACGGTGTAATAAAACTCAGGTATACTCAATTCACACGATGTGGTTTGGTGGACCAGTACTAGTTCGTTGAACCTAAGTACACGGTGTGTAGTTTTCATTACACGATGTGTATTCCCATGTTGTACAGACAGAAACAGTGGCTCCTCTAGATGAGTTCCTTGTTTTTTATTTTAATCAAAATTAAAATTAAAAGGTCGTTTCTATGATGTGAATAAAGAAACTAAGGAGGAAGAATAGATCTCATTTATTCGGTTTAATAGAACGATTAATCGTGAATTGAATCAAATATAAATGCATAAATTATCAATGAAAATTAAATAACTATAATCAACGTTGTAACCTCCCTCTGATACCAATTGAAGGTTTTGTTCACAACAGAAGCTTGTGGGTGGATGTGACCACTTGGATTTTTTTCATTAGCAATGATCAATCCAGGATCAAAACGACGATAAATGCCAGTCTCCACGGATCGATTCATAGAAATAGACAAAGAAGAAGAAAGGTCCTGGAACCACAAAAGTGGATCGTCACAGGTTGATTATAATTAATTTAATTAATTGACAAGAAGTACCTTTTTGGTGTTCTTTCTTCATTGATATTCTTGATCACGTTCTAATGTGATTCGTCATTGCGTCGTATAAGCCAAGTGTATACTTCCTCTAGCGGTTATCCACACGTGCACCTCGTATCTCTAGACGTCGCCAAAGAAGTCTCCGGGTGCTAGCATGGAGAAACATTTGCTTGCATTGTCCACCTTAGATCATCTTGATCCAATGGAAGAGGATCTCTCTCGGTCTTGAGAGTGTTCTTAGAGGAAGAGGTTCTTTCGGCCTTGAAATAATTCTCCAGAATTGTTGTGCACAACTATTCTCTTGTTAGTAAAAGAGTTTGGGTTGTGAGGATATTTATAATAGGGTTTGAGGTTGTAGATTTATGACAATAAATAAACACGTTATGCATTTTATTTATTTCATTGAATCTTATTGAAAACCCCCATGTCGAAAAATTAATTCCTTAACATTCACCCACGCTGATTATAATAAATATCATTTTTTAAAACAATATTATATCCTCAAAATCCTGACTGGAAAACTACATGGTGTGTAATCATTAATACACGGCATATACTTGTTTTCCATAAAACTATACGGCATGTAATCATTAATACACGGAGTGTACTTGTTTTTCATTTTCTTTCCAAAATGAAAACTATACGGCATGTAATCATTAATACACAGCATGTACTTGTTTTCCATAAAAAACTACACAGCATGTAATCATTAATACACGGTGTGTATATCTTGTTTTTCATTTCCTTCTTCCTCCATCATTAAAATAATTTAATCTTCCTTGAATAATTATTAAACCACGTACGAGAATAATCTTTATTCTACTTGAGATACTTGGATACACTTAGTGTGTGACCCTTTAGGTCTCTTTCTCATTGGCATTAGGCGGGCTTGCCTAAAGTCCAAGATTACTCTCTAGCAATGGGTCAAGGCACCCAAGAGAAAGAATTTGATTTCATATTGATGTGTCACCTCATACGAATTCTTACTATGTAATTTAATTTCTTTGTCTCAATATCTCATCAAGCAGGTTTCATGGTAGTGTCATAAACCTATATGCTTGATTTGTCATTCTTTGAATTCCAGAAATAAACTCGTCATGTCACCATGGCCATGGAATTTGTTTGAAAGTTCTATTTCAATCAAAGGTCCCAAGATATCTACTTCCATAAATATGGAAGGGACAAATCCTTCCTCAAATTATCCATTAACAACATGTCATTCGTGATGCACCCAATGTACCCTACTTCCCACCAACTATCTTCATGACGGTTTTTGTCAGAAAATCTAAGTGTGCGAGTGATGACATGAGTTAATGATAATCTTCCAGTCTAAGGACCATTACACATGATCACAGATAGAAATATCCGATGACACCAAAACATGCGGAATTATTACTGGTGGGTTTGTTCTCATAATCTCCCATCTTGTAGATTACCAAGTGTGAACTCCATGAGAGAGAGTCTCATCTTCTTACGAGTACTCGCACATGACGGTCTCTATACTATGTGTCCTATCATATTATGTCATCCAACCACAGAACTTTATTTAAGAATATTTGTTATAGAATTTCAAGGTTCTCATCATATCGAGGATATTTCATAACCTTATTGATGCAACAAATATTCTAGGACATTATTATATTATAGTCATGCAGAATAATGAACAATATATAATAAGTGAACATTCATGTAATCAAATTACAAAACAGTTGGTTATCAGGGCACCAACCCTAATAAAACATTCAATGGTAATTGATGTGGCCTCTTATAACATATTAAAATAATTTTCTCCTTTTTGAAACACCATGATCATTGACTCTATTTAATGACCTCTTGGGAGTGTCTTTATTAATAGCCTTTTTTCATTCGATTTTTTCCAAGGAAATTTGTTCTTTCCTAATTACCTACTTCTTAAACTATGGCCTCCTATTCTCATCATCATATGGAAAATGTTGGGGTGGTACATACCAATATTCCTCATGATAGTGTCCATATGTGTTTCAATAATCACAAAATATATTATAACCTTTCAAAAATTATTTTATAAGATAGATATCGATTCATATGGTAATACTAATTCAATTCAGTTGGTTTATTCCTTTTTATATAATTTTAATCTTTAAATTCTATACTTTTATAACTTCCATAGACTTAAATATTATCCTATAAATTAATGGCCATATTTTTGAAACTTTGGAAACACCAATATCTTCCAAAAAACCTCATTCTTCAACTAGTTAATACGAAATGTCCAAATGTATCACTTATATTTCTTAAGATAGATTCACCATTATTTTGGAGAAATTTTATGGAATAACTATATCACACTTTCTTACAAACACCCTTGATTTATTAGTGTATTTTCTATTATTTTTATCAACCCACATTTGTGCGCATTTTTTTATACTACACTATTTTTTAAAACATGTATAGTCCAAACGGAATCATTAAGACTTTGGATTACTTTTTTCAATGAGAATGAGGTGGAGGAATATCCATATGATATCAAGCACTCTTTTCCACATTCATGAGTATATTTTAATGGAAAAATCATCTCCTATATTTGAGTGGTGTTACTTCTCTTCTTAGTTCCTTGAGATGGTACAGCTTGTATTGATTATAGATCTTTAAATTTTTCTCTAACATATAAACACATCATGTTAAAGGAATATTTTTAAACCTAAACTTATTTAAATATCTCTTAAAATTATAAATTTTTTTATCATGCATCTTTCTAATCACTTGCAGTGACCTATAGAGTTCTTTAACCCTTTTTTCTTTCATATATAACTGATCATCTTTGATATTGGTAATTCCCTTGTGAAGTTTCTCTAATGCAAGGAATACCTCACTGAAAACAGATTTAAATACCAGCTTATCAAAAAATTCTCTTTGCAATTTTTCATCAATTAAAGAAACGTTATCATTGAAAAGTGAAACTATTTCTCCCTTATATTTCACTAGTTTTGAGAGAGTATTGTGTCTCCCAACTTTTGTAGCCAATGCCTATTAAATAGACTAAACTTCCCTCTTTAGTGGTTATTTTTTATTTTTTAGTCCCTTAATATAAGCTAATATATATTCAATTACTTTTTTAGGAACCTTATTTATATAACCTGTAACTTTAGAATAAAAATCATGAAGTGATTTATTATTGAACACATCTTCTTTAAAACTTGAACTTTCTTCATTAAAGGAATAATAACCAATAGATTTAGTTATAAACTTACCTCTCTAACTAAATTCATCTAGTAGTTGTTCATCTTTATTTATTAATATTTTTCTCAACTTATTTGACTCTTTCTTTTTCCTATTTTAAATGGTATTTAGAGATACTTTCACATGTGTAACAATAAGGGTAAAATATGTTTCTTCCATCAGATGATCTTCTTTAAAAAATCTTAAAATATTCACTTCATTAACTTATATAAAAATAATTGTATGAATAAAATTAGATCCAAAAAGAAGGAACCTTTCTTTGATACCTGTTGAAATTCACCTTGGGACCATTGTGGGAACTTGATAAAAAACTTATTTAAATATTTAATACCCTTTAGTTATGAACCGATAATTCTAGTTATGATAGTTAGATATATTTTAAACATAAACAATAAATCATACCAC
The DNA here is from genome assembly GCA_963277665.1 of Viscum album. Taxonomy (NCBI): domain Eukaryota; kingdom Viridiplantae; phylum Streptophyta; class Magnoliopsida; order Santalales; family Viscaceae; genus Viscum; species Viscum album. Next base: position 1,829,974,322 of record OY728147.1, read on the forward strand.
TTGCAATGAAATTAAAAAAAAATTGATCATGTGGTGTTTTTAAATTTTTAAACTCAAAACCCTACTTCTTTCCATGATTGGTTACTCAGTCCAATCACGATTTCTCTAATATAATCAATCACTGACTATAAAAATCAGTGATTATCATGCCTACACAATGTATCAATGTTCATACACTTAATTTATTCTAAATGTAATTACACACAACATCTTTTCACTATAGTCATAGAGTCTCACTATGATCTCCATGTATACCGTGAGTCCCACTAGTTTTATGGATCCACACCATGTATATGTAAGTGTTCTTTTCACTCTTCTTCTTGAAGTAGATCAATAACTATGTCACCACATCCATATTATAGATATCTATCCACTCAAAAATAGAATCATTTAACACCAAAAACTCTTTAATAATAATACCTTAAGCTCAATCTTTTCTTTCAGATCATCTTCACAGATATTTAATAAAAATTGTTCACCTAGCGTTCTCACATCACTGAGATATTTTGATCTTCTAAGATCCTGAATCTCCACAAATAATAAAAGGATCAAAACCAAAGATTAGGAATAGTAACATAGTTGTTTTATCACTCATCTTCTCAAACTTACCCTCATAAATTCAAATCACTTGAACTTATCTCATATTTATGTCCATATTTTACCTCTTCCTTCAGATTTGATACCCAACAGATCTTTCTTTTAGAATAATATTGACATTAAATTATTCTTCTTTGATAATTTTAATTTCTTATCTACATATCCATCTCTTGTATTAAAAATCTCAAATACACCTCTTTATTTCATATGTTTCCTTTTATATATTAGTTACCAACAAAATACTATTCTTTATATTTTGAATATATAAAATCATTTCAAATTATTTATCATGATCCTTAATAAATTTATCTTATTTTTCTTATATATTAAAATTCTCCATGATCCTAATTTAAGTTTTATCTCCTTAACCACTATATTATGTATATTTAAAAGAATATCCTTGATTTTTCTCTTATTTCTCATTTTTATTGGATAAATTATTTTTTAAGAATCTTATAATTTCTTTGAGAATTTATTGAGACTTCCTCATATTCACAAAATATCTCCAATAAAATTGAAGCTTAAAAAAATATCATTTTTGTAATTAAATCATATAGTATCTTTAGATTCATTATGTATCTATCTTCATTTTATCACTACAATAGCTTGAAATAATCTTCTACTTAAATCAATGATCACCACTTTCCAACTCAACTCAAGAGATTACCACACTCATATTCATATTTTTCTTGAACTACATTATTCTTTGAGATATTTATAATATAAAATAATATCTCATAAATCTGTATAATCACTTCACTTCTAGATTAGATAAATCAGGAATTTCAATTTTTGGGTGAATACATTTCTGATTAATTCATTATGATCTCAAATTACTCTTTTCTCAAAAAAAATATTGGATCACAACATTTTTTTGATATTTAGATAATTGAAAATCATATTTAGGGACTTCTAAATAAATTTTATCAGAATTAAATATTTCTTTAATCACAAATTTTTTAGACTTGAAAAGCCTATCAAATTCACTTTTATTTGTTATTATATTTATTATACCTGAATATTGGATTCTATTTAATTTAGTACTTGTGTAATAATAATTTTTTATTTTTTTTATCCACGAAAATTAGTTTTAGCATCATCCCAATTAGTTTTCTTATTTAGATATTAAATCTGGCATTTCACTTTTAATCAACAACACTCAAATTTTCACTAAGCCTAGAAGTCACACATTACATAGCGATACCATTTTTTATCACTTAAAAGTCATATGGTTTCTTTTTCTAACTCATGTGATAAATAATTAAGTCCTATGAAATCAATTTAAAAGTTATACACTAGCACTTCAGAAGTCCTATGTGATTCATGAAGTCATAAGAGATTCATTTTAAATTCTTATATGACTTTTAAAGTCATAAAAAATTCCATTCAAAGTCTTAATAAAAACTATAGATTCATAAAATATCCTCTAATGTCATATGAAAATGAAATTATTATTTATTTTCTATGTCTTAATAATTTTTAATCTTTAAACTCTAAATATCCAGCCTTCTTAAATGAGTTCTAAGACTTGTTCAAACAAACTCCAACCATTAACAAACTAGATAAAACACTTAAAATCACCTTTAGGTATTTATAGAGTCTTCTAAAACTATTCAGAACCATTACCAATAACTTGAAGCATTCTAAATAGAAAAACATGAAGCATTCTTAAACCATAACTGTATATATATTATAACATCCACCGAAATCACTTTAGCCTTCATCCAAGTGATATTTATTCTCTAAATTCAACATTAAACTGTATTAACACCCAAGTATGGGATATTACATTCTTCATCTAGATATTTACATTACTTTTAACCTTCTACATTATATATTAATAGCTCTGTAAGTTTTTATTAGTATTTTAGAAGATAAAATATTCTTTAAATTCTCTCCAACTATTGTAGGTAGCATCAGAATAAATCCTTCAGCATGTTCCTTGATTCCATGAACACTATATTAGTCAATATTCTGATTTATAGGGGTTTCAAACATAGAATTCAACACTTCCATTACATTTCTATGTATTAACCATGGCAACCAACTCCAATATGGATTTCCCAAGACATGGGAAACCTTTTTTCTCCTTTATTGGGTGAATAAAAAATCCATCACCCAAATCCACATTCAATTACAACATACATATTGACGTGATTTATTAATAAAAAACCTGATCACACACCATTGGGTGCTTCATGATGGTGTCAGGATTATAGTCTTCCTGTGTTGTCTATCAACTCTCACCATGAGTCAGCAACTTTTGGAATATGATAAGTGAAACTTAAGGTCACATGGATCACTCAGTTCATGTTGATGTATGTTCATTTAAGTCAAGGAATTATAATTTATAATTGTTTTCCTTCTTTATTATCTAAAAACTAAAATGTACACCCCCTGCACAATCTCTTAAACCATGTAGGGGAGTGTTCATTTTTCATTGCCTTCTATTTCACCCCAATTCATCTCTAAAATTCCCCTAAAAAATTACCCACTTATTAAAACCTCATCATAAAGTTATATAATACCTTTATAACCCATAACCTATTGATAGGTTGGGTTTTTATGTGACCACTATAAGTAAGATCTTAAATCCACTAAAACTTCACATGATAGAAGTTTAGTGCATTTTAGCATAGTGAAAAACAAATCTCTAGAAGTTATCTTTCTTTACTAAGTGTATTTGAATTAACAAGTTTATACCCCCTACCCAACACAGAATTTCTACCTCACACATAACATAAAAAAATCTCACAAACATTCAAGGAAACATAAAAAACAATGAATGAAATAACATAAATAAAGGAAATAACATGCATCAAACACTTTATATTTCATTCATAGAGGAAACACAACAACTTTCTTTATATTCATAAAAATTATAATAATTACAATCATATAAAAATAATTCAGTAAGAAATCATTATAGAGGATTAAAACTATATAATTCACTAAACAAAATTGGGTATGATTCACTATGAAAAATCCAGTCCACTATTCATATCACTAATACACTATACTCAAGGTTCCCACCCCCTATTATAAGAGTTATAATCTATTTATCTTAATTCCAGTTCCTTCAAAATTTAATGGAAATTACACCATTTTTTAAGTTCTTGATGTTATCTAATGAATCCTTTGACTTCAACCACTTTCTCTGGTGAACCATTCCAAATACCTCATTCAAGATAATTCTGTTTAGTCAAAATTATGGACCCTTCTTGATTCCAAAAAAAGATATGAAGTTCGAATAGTTTCACTACCTCTTGGAGAAGTTCAATTATCATTTTCTTCACATCAAGCTTACTCAAGTTCTAATAACTAACTTATAGTGATCTAAATTTTATGATCTAAATATGGTGGTTATAATCGACTTCACATCCCAAAAAACCTTAATAAGGGACGATATGGCCTCAAAATTTCTTGAACTAAAATTTTAGTGAAAATGTTTTCTTGATTTTGTCTTTCAATTATCTTTTGATGATATAACTTGTATGTCCTAGCCCAGTTTTCCAGGTAATAGTTGATGAAATTGTTGTCCACATGGCCTCAAGAATGCCTCCTCGTATGCCAGAGGCTGTTGGTTATCAGTGAGGATCCAAGGTTGTATAGTGGGGAGACTATACCCGGATAATCATATTAGAACACAGTGGTAAATTATGTATAAATAAATAAATGAAAAATAGTAATTAAAAATATAGTGGAACAAGCATAAGAATCTGATCTATAAATAATATACTCACAAGATAAAATAATACCATATACAATAATGATTCCACATCACTATAAAAGGAACAAGCATACATGGTAGTAGGTAGATACAGAATAATAAAAAACTAAAACTATCTAATAATTCTAAGCACTAGCCCAGTAATCTACTACAAAAATCTCATCCTAACATAAGAAGTCATGCATTTATAACTAGAAAATTCCACTTATACCCACATATAATTGTATAATATACTCGGTACTATTTTTAGCTTGGATAGTATATGAGATAAACTCAATATATCACCCTCAAAAGTGTCTATACAAATCCATCCTATGAATATAAACTATAATAGTGTGCATGTAAATCAAAGTAAAATAAAAACTAAATATAACCCAAGTTGAGCTCAGGTTCCTCATGGACACTTCTCAAACCATACCTTCTTTAGCCTAAGATGGATGTCTCCGAGAAAATTTTCATATATTCATTTAGTCAAGGGAATAGAAAAATAAAATACAAGTGGCCATGGGAAAATAATAATGATAATACAAGGAATGATTCAAGAGGAATCAAGGCATCCATGACCATATATGATCAAGCTATCTCACGGTACACAACCATGAATCCTATAAATAAGGGATAAGTGTTATACAAGGGGTATCCCCAAGTCATTACACTGGAAATATCTCTAACCAAGTCCATGGATCGAGTACAAATTTAATCCCAAGATAATTATGACTGGAGCCTAATTAGATTAATCCAAGGCATCACATATCCTAACACATCATGCGGAATCCAAGGAGTGCATCCAAGGCATTATAATATCTAGAAAAATTATCAATTTAATCCTTAGTACAACATAGAGGAATTCATGTAATAATATAAGGACCCACTTCCAAGGTGGGTATCTCCCTTGGCAATTGGGTTGAGGAATTGGAATGGAATCCTCTTAGTGCTCAAGGCATTCCCTCGGTAATTCAAGGTGGGATCAAGTCTAAACATTCTTATAAATATGAAAAGTTTCATATGTAATAGGAACCATATACTCATTTCATATATATTGATAAGTCATCATAGGACATGTAATACTCTTTCCAATCACCATTCATTAGGTTAATTCTATTCCCTTTCATCCTAAGTGACAAGGTCAAAGAGTACATGCAACCAATTTTCAATTTAATTACATTTGATCAACACCAATTGATACATACATACATATATGTATGCATATATGTATGCATATATGTATGCATATATGTATGTATGTATGTATGTATGTATGTATGTATGTATGTATGTATGTATGTATGTATGTATGTATGTATGTATGTATGTATGTATGTATGTATGTATGTATGTATGTATGTATGTATGTATGTATGTATGTATGTATGTATGTATGTATGTATGTATGTATGTATGTATGTATGTATGTATGTATGTATGTATGTATGTATGTATGTATGTATACTTTTCATATAGTGGTTTATAATTCATTTAATTAAAATAGGGACTTACCATAATAAGTTTCAAGTCAAACACATCCAAACAGCATTCCGAGTAGTCACAATATCGATCACTATAGGAATAATAAGGAATGAACCCAAATTGGGTGCTTGGAATTTATGTATCAACCTCCAAAAATATCAAATGGTCTCTCTAGGTCCTTAGTTTTCAATTTAGATGATTCAATTTAAGGTGTATGAATTTAAGGATCAATTTCAGGTGAAACTGGTGTGTACACATCAAAAAAATAAAAGTAGTGAGAATTTAATGGATAAGTCATATACCACCTACCTTATGCCTATAGAGGATTAATAATCTAGTATCAGCCCTTGGTTTGGTCCATATTAGAAGAAATCGAAAGAACAGACAAATTATTGGAAAACAGGTCATATGAGCTTACACTAAAATTATTCCAAATATGGTGAGATAAATGAGAGAAATAAGGAATTGGATTGAATCTCTTATTGATAGGGATCCAATGAGATGAATGGTGTCTTGATTTAAGTTGTATGGATAAGAACATTCAAATCATATATTGAAGGTAGGAGGGAGCTTCGAACAAGAGGATGATAGGGGAGGCTGTTGTGTGTAGGATATAAAATAAAAGGTAGGGTGTGTTATAAAGAGGGGAGGTAAAATGGTCTATTTTCAAAAAAAATTAAATAGTCATGTGATTTGGCCACATAGTTGGCCAAATATTGCACCAACCATGCACATCCCTCTTCCATGGGAGCAAACCCCACACAGTCTGCAGTGCACAGTTAAAAAAACTTTTCATAGTCTGTGAGAACCATCTGTCTCAAACTTGCATGGACAAAACCATTATTTCACTATTTATAAAAACCATGTGGAACCCTTACAAGGCCAAATATTTTTAGGTGCACTATGATCACTAACTATATAAAAATTGTGTGCCTCTTCCATTTCCTTCAAAATTCGGAGCTTCAGGCTCCGAACATGTTTTGGATTCTCCTGAACACTAACTTAAACCATCGAGAAACTTTATAAGGGTAAATTAAAGATTCAAGATGAAAACAAAAGGTTCTTTATCTAAAGGAAAAACTAGGTTCTTATAGTCTTCCCCCATTAAATAAACTCATACCCGAGTTTCCCTTCTAAGGGTGGTAAATCTTTTTCTAATAATAACTCTGAACACTAAGAATGTAACTTCTCCTCTCTCTCTCCCAAGTTTTGTCTTATACACGGTCTTTTTTTAATAGCACCTGTACTATAGGGACAGAATTGTCTCTAAGGGACTTCATACTCTGATTGATGACATGAATAAGATACACTTCAAAAGAAGAATCATCCTACAAATCAACATCCTTAGGATCAAACATATGATATGGGTCAGAATGACATCAATGAAGTTGGGATATATGGAAGGCATTTTTCCTGGATCATTACCTCTAAGAAATAGCTATCTGATAGTTTATCGGTCTAACACTCTCCAATATCTTGAAAGTCCCAACATAATGAGGTGATAACATTCCCTATCTTTGAATTCATCTATGCCCCAATCTAGGAGAAACATGCATTAAAACACAATCCTTGAACTAAAAATCCATAGTTCATCAATAGATATCAGTGTAATATTTCTTTCTACACTAAGCAGTAACCATATATTTCTTGATAAGTTATACCAACTCCAAAGTCTCCTGAATGATATGAGGTCCTAGTAGCATTGCCTTGTCTGCCTTTATCTAGAACACAGGTGAACGGCACAACCTATCATATAAGGCCTCATAAGTATCCATCTGTATCCTGACAGATATTATTGTAGGTGAACTTGAAAAGAGGTATATGTTTCACTCAAGAACCTCCAAAATCAAGGAAAACACTCTAATCTTTTCCTCTAAAAATCATAATACCTATTTTTACTGACTTTTAGTCTAAGGGTGGTAATCTATACTCAGAGGTACCTGTATACACAGTGTTTTCTACAACCCCTTCCAAAACCACAACATAAAACAAGCATACCTATCAGAAACACTAGCATGAGGGACCCTGTGTAGGTGTATGATCTAACAGACATATAGTATCTCCAACTCATCCACTGACAAGATCTCTTGAATATGATGTAAGTGAGATACCTTCATTAGTTTATCCATGACTACCCAAACTTTTTCACTGCCTCAAGACGAACTCAGTGAACCAGTCACAAAATCCATTGTGACATCATCCCAATTCCATTATGATATTGGTAATAGTTGTAACAAGACACCAGGACACTGGTACTCTACCTTCACCTACTAATAGGTAGAATAATTAGTGATAAATCATGCAATCTAATATTTCATTCTAAACAACCAATACTAGTGGTGTATGTCACGGGACATTTTGTAAATCAATAGGTGCATTACCCATTGTGAAGCATGGGATTCTTCCATCAACTCCTATATCATATTTATAGGCACCTATATATTCCCATGTATAAATAAGATGTCTTCTCCATTAACTGACTAATATGGTGGTGGGTATGTACCAAAAATACTCTAACTCGAGACTAATCCTTTTTGATCTGAGAACTGCCTTCACTTCACTCTATCCATAAGTGATGAGGCTACCACCAAGGTCATAAGAAAAGGCCGCTCAAAACTCTCCTAAATTTCTATATTCGTCTCATGAATAAGATCCATTAACCTCATATCATCACTAGATTCCGTAATAGCTTGTGTTTGAGTCTTTTAGGTCAGAGCAACAGCAACTGTATTTCCCTTTCCAGGCATATAGGCAAGCTCAAAATCAAAGGGATATAGGTATTTGATCCATATCTATTATCTTAGGTTCAAGTCACACTTTATGAAGATATATTTTATGATTTTTTGGTTCATATTAACCACAAAGTACTATCCCAACAAATAGTGTCTCAGTCAACATAAGGCATGGAAAACTACTGTAAGCTCAAGATCGTGCATCGGGTAGTTATGCTCGTCACGGCCTCAACTATTGAGACTCGTACACAACAAACTGATCTTACTATATTATAACTGCACCTAGATCAATTAATGAGGCATCAAAACTTACCATATAGCCTCTACCTATCATGGGTAGGATTAAGATCAAGGTTGAGGTAAGTTTTTCCTTCAACTCCTGAAAATCTTTCTCACATGATTCACACTAGATAAACTTGATTCCCTTCTTAGTGACGCTTGTAAGAGATGATTCCAGATAGGATAAGTCCTATATAAAATGAATTTAATATCTATCCATCCCCAAAAAACACTATATATCCAACACATTATTGGTATTCTCCCAAAAATATATGGACCTTACCATATCTAGGTCATCAAATACTCCTGATTCTGATAGAATATGACCTAGTAAGTGAACCATATCAATATAAAAGTGACATTTTGTGAGTTTGGAATACAACCTATGCACCCTCAGTATACTCAAAATGATTTCAAGGTGTTTGGAATGATCTTTCTTAGTTAGTGATTACACCAAGATGTCTTCCTTGAACACCATAATGAATTAATCTAGGTATGGGTGGAAAAATCGATTCATCAAGGACATGAAAACAACTGGTACATTCTTATAACCAAATATCATAAACAAATACTCATAAAGACCATACCTTCTATGAAATGTTGTACGAGGTATGTCTAAAGGTATAACACATAGCTATTGATAGCTTGAACTTATATCAATATTCAATAATAATCTAGCTCCTTGGAGTTGTTCTAAAATATTTTTTATGTGAGTAAATGGATACCAGATCTTAATAATAAGTTGGTTCAACAATCGATAATCTATGCATATCCTAAGGGTCTCATCCTCCTTCCCAATTAAAATCATGGGTGAACCCAAAGGTGAGGAATTGGGTTAGATAAAACCCATAAATTTGAAGTCCTCTAACTTCCTCTTAATCTCCAATAACTCATTGGTAGCCATATTTTAAAGAGTAATGGATATTGATGCTTCCCTAGGTACTATATTTATAAATAACCCCACCTATATATAAGGAGGTAAGCCGGAAAAAATCATTATGAAATAAATCCCTAAAATATTTAACTATAGGAGAAAAATTGGTATAACAAACCCCATAATCCTCCATATAAAGGCTATACATCTAGTCTATCATTTCACCCATCCCATGATGCTCTGGTCCATATCTACTTTTTTGGACATCCCATTCACACTTTTGAACATAACTATCACCCACTAGTGATGTAAATGATACCCTGCAGTGATAATAGTCCACGTAAGCATGATAGGTGACCAAATAGTCCATCCTGAGAATGAAATCAAAGCTCTTAATCTCTAGGATATATTGGACCCACAACAAATGATAACTACCTACCTCAAGGTGGAATTACTTACACTAGTGTACACTCTCCGATAGAATTCCCAACAGAGTACCAAGTGTCATCATGAAACATAATTATGGAATTCCAAGCCCAATACTTTCCATGATTGACACAAAAATAAAGTATTGTGATGCACTTATATTGAACAAAGAAAATACAACATTAGAGGATACTAGAATAGTACCTCATATTATAGAGAGCCCTATGATATGTTCCTTAGGTATTGGTTATACTGCATGTAACTGGAATGATCTATGGCCCTAAGATACATATGGAGTACCTTGATTTTGTCCACCCTACTGATGCAAGAAAAAAATTATATATACCACATCCATGACCTCCTCCTTAGCTTGATCATCTATCACTACCCCATCTCCCTACTAGACATGGAAATACTGATCTAACTTTAGAAAGTGGGGTTTTCATGGATCCTCTCCCATTGGAAATGGATGGTATGGTCTAGAAGAACCTATAATTATGACACATTCGGTTGTAGTATCTATACTCAACTGGGTACTTGTCGCACTAAGGATTTAAGTGGACTTTCCTATCACACTAATGGCACACTATTGAACTATCAGTGTGGATACTCTTGTTGTTTCTTCCCTATTGAGAAATATAATGTAGACATTTCCTACTACCAGAGGAACCACTACTCTATCTTGGAACCAATCCATCATACCCTATACCATAGACTTCCCTATGATTACATTCAGTGAAAAGGGCTTGAATCAAAATCTCGGAAATGGTAACTATCCCGAAGACATTTACCTGTGATTGGATGGTGTACCTGATCCCATCCTTGATGTGCCTCACCCTATACATCTCATTTCCTACTACGGTCAATAAAAAACACTGAATATCAATAAAGAGAGATGATTAGTCCATGTTGAACATGGTTCCCTACTCCAAGAGCATGAAATCTCTGGCCCTATCGGCTCTCAGCATCTCCAGGAAGAAGAAGTTATATAAACTGGATTATAAATTCCCCAAAGTCAAACCACGATGTTGATTAGCCTGATTCATAACATCCCATCGATGTTTGGAAGAATATAAATGAGTTTAAGTAGTGATATTCACTCTCCTCTCATGAGGTTCATCGAGGTGATACAAAATCAGTAGCTTGGCCTCCAACCATGAATTCATAGTATAAGGTCCTTAATCCCCCAAAACATGGTAGGATTCTATTTTTGAAACTCATGTGTCAATTATTCCATAGAAGTGGCATGTCGTGGAGTTTCCTATATAGTTTGTATAATATTCACAAATACCTCTTGAAATTGGGCATCATTACCTGCATTAGGGATAGCAGGAGATGCCTCATATGGAACTATTGGAGGTAAAATTAGTGAATCAAGGCCCACCACTTCAAGAGCTTGGTCATCACCACCCTCTTGGAACATGACTTGAGGACATCATGGTAAAATATATATATAAATTAAAAGCACACACCTTAGATAATATCTAACATGATAACATTATAGACATAATAATATGATAGTTACAAGCCCTTTTATATAAGAATCACACCCCTATTCCTACTCATAAATCCATGTTTGGGTTTCGTAATACTGAGAAAAAACACTAGAGACACTACCTAATTCCCATTAAAAATTTCAAGTTTAGTTCATGTTCATCATTTCATATGATATACAGTGTGTCAATTACAAGTTATAGAGGAAAAATCCCTTTAAATTACAACTAGAATCACTATTTAATGGAAACCATATTTAAATTAAATACTTTCGCAAGTCTCTCATTTACATAATTAGTCAACTAACATAAGTATCATTCCTAATTTTTACATGCTTTATAAATTGTAATTGGTATTTCATATAACTATTTCCAAACCATTAAATTTAGTAAGAGAATGTAATAGGTCATATAAGATGATTTGACTAAACAAATTATCATTCCCAATTTATAGAGGTGAATGCACTCTTTAAATTATAACTGATATTCATATATTAAAAATCAACTAATGTTTCAATTTATGTAACCTCAATCACAGAACTCAAACATGTGATAATTAGTTATTTAAGGTTCCATCAATAAAATATGTGGGAAAATGTCATTTTGGGTGATGCGGACACTTTAATATCCAAATTTTCAATACCCTTTTTCTGCAAATATTCTTGTTGCATAAAAAATAAATCATTCAAGGAACATAAAAACTATCATGTATTCAGGCAATGAAAACTACATGTCTTGTCATAATTCATGACATATTAATCAAATAAGGTGCCTAAAATAAGTCATGATCAATGATTCCATTCTATACCAGTCCAGGGATAAAATGAAATCTAATATCATAACAATAATAACATCACATATCATGTGTGTCACTCAATAATGGAATCAAATCAACTATAAAATAAATAACCCAAAACATCAAATATCATCTTAGGAAAAAAATCCTTATGTGAGTTAGATACTCCTAAGAAGTGGCTCATTAACAAATCATAATGCATCCTAATCTCCTTTCTAACATCCCAAAATTTTAAGGAAAGAAAAGAACCTTTTATTCCACTTTGTGACATCCAGGCATGGATCATTTGGTAACAGTGTTGAACCATATGGCCGCATGGCCTCAAGTGCACCACCCCATATGCCAAATAATTCCAACTAACAGTGAGGATCCAAGGTGTTATGATGGGTAGATTATACTCTCATAATCAGAGTGAAATATATCAGTAAACAATGTATAAATAAAGAAACTAAAGCAATAATAATTGAAAAGATAGAAGAACATGAATAAACATTTGATCCACAAATAATCAACTGAAAAGTGAAATATTACCATATATAATAATTATTTCATGTATCTAAAAATAATAATAATCATACATGGAAGTAGGTAGATACAAAATAATCAAAAGGACAAAACTATCCAATCATCCTAAGAACTGACTCGGTCATATGCTAACAATCTCTCATCCTAATACCACAAATTACACATCCATAACTAAATGCTTCCCATTATCAACACCTATAATTATATAATCTACCTAGGTACCATCATTGGCCTGGATAGGGTGTGAGATAAACTCAGTAGGATACCACCAATGATGTCTATAAAAATCCAGTCAATGAATATAAACTGTAATAGTGTATAGGTATATCAAATTAAAATAGGAAATAAATATAACCCAATTTGAGATCAGGTTCCTCATAGACTCCTGGATGACCATACATGCTTCAGCCTTAGTTAGATGTCTCTAAAAACATGTTCACTTATTCATTTAGTCAATGGTTGGGGAAATATAATACAAGTGACCATGGGAAAATAATAAAGATAATACTAGGAAGGATCCAAGATGATTCAAGGAATCCATGACCTTAGAAGGTTAGGCTAGCTCACGGTACACAACCATGCATCCTAGAAATTAGGGATAAGTGTAATCCAAGGGGTATCCCCAAGTAATTATGTGGGAAATATCTCTAACTGAGTCCATGGATCAAGTTTAAAGTAAATCCTGAGCTAAGAAAGACTGGATCCCAAGGAGATTAATCCAAGGCATCACAAGTCCTAAGACATCATGATGAATCCAAGGAGTGCACCCAAGGAATTTTGATATCCGAAAAAAGTTTCAAGTGAATCATCGGTACAATGTCAGGGCATTAAAGTAATAAGACAAGTACCTAGTTTTAAGGTGGGTATCTCCCTTGGCAATCGGCTCAATGAATCATAATGGAATCCTATTAGTGCTCAAGGAATTCCCCCAGTAATCCAAGGTAGGATTAAGTCTAATGATTCTTATAAAGATGAAAATTTTCCATATACAATATGCACCAAATACTTATTTCATATATATTCATAATTCATCATATTTAATGTAATACTCATGCCAATAACCATTCATTAGGTTCATTTTGTTACCTTTCATCCTAAGTGAGATGGTCAAAGAGGAAATGCAACCAATTTCTAGTTTAACTGAATTTTATCAAGGCCAACTGATATAAATATATATATATATATCAAAAGGTTTATAACTAATTTAATTAAAATAAGGACTTACCATAATACAGTTCAATTCAAACACACCCAAACAGTGTTTTGGGTAGTCACAATATCGGTCACTAAAGATATAACAAGGAACGCACCCTAATTGGGTGGTTTGCATTGAGGTCTCAGCCTAAAACAATATCAAATAGTCTCATTGGGTCCTTGGTTTTCAATTTAGATAATCGAATTTAAGGTGTATGAATTTAAGGAGAAAATTTTGATGAAACTGGTGTGTAAAAATTGAAAACAATTTATAAGTGGAAAGTCTTTGAGGGATAAGTCAAGGACCACCTACCTTATGTCTATAGAGGATTACTCATCTAGTATTAGTCTTTTCTTTGGACCATATAAAAATAAAATAGAATAATATAAAAATTCCACAAAAATAGGGAATATGATATTGCACCAAAATAGCATCAAATATAGTGAGATAAATGAGATAAAGAAGGAAGCGGATCAAATCTCTTACTAAGAGGGGTCTAACGAGACGAATGGTGGCTCGATCGAATGTCAGAATGAGAAGATCCTTCACAGTCTATCTTAAAGGGAGGAGGGAACTTTGAATGAGAGGATGGTAGGTGGTTGTTTTTCATGGGAGAGAAAAGAAAGGGGGTGAATTATAAAGAGATAGGGGAAAATGGTCTTTTCACCCAAAAATTAAAGAGTCGTACAGTTTGTCCCAAAGGTTGGCCAAACCATGTGTCAACCATGTGCACCCCTCTGTCTAGGGAGAACACCTCACATGGCATATAGTGTACATTTAGAAAAACCATTTATATCTCATGTGAACTCTCTTTATCAAACCTGCATGTCCAAAACCCCCTTGAATGGTTTATAGAAACTAGGCATCACCCTCACAGGGTTGTACGATTTGAGGCATATGGTTAGCACTAACTGTGTGATAACTATGAACCTCTACTGTTTCCTCCAAAAGCTAGATCTCTGGGCTCTGGAAAAGCCTTAAACTCTCCTAAACCCTACTTTAAACCATAAATCACATTTATATAGATAAAATTAAGCATCAAAACTGAAAACTAAAGGTTCCAATATTCAATGAAAACCCGATTTATTACATAACACTTTGTCTTACAACAAGGTTCTGATGAAGTGGTAATTTAACTCAATATGATTTTCCATTATATGGAACACTAGATTTAAATCCAATTGAATCTCACTATGATCATCATATAATAAAATTCCTCCTTATTAAACTCTTCCAGGTTCCTTCACTAAGTGTTTTAACCAAACCAACTCCTTCCCTACTTTCATTACAACTACATAGTCTATTTTTATTGTACTTATATAAAAATATTCTATAGTTTTGAAATCCAACTAATAATCATTCCTCCATAGGTAAACACAAATTTAGTCATTCTCTTTTTCATGTCTAAATATCCAGTGAATTTTTCCTCCAAAAAACCTTATAATTAATCTCCTTCACCAAAACATAAAGCAATATCCTCCAATGCCATCAAGTAATGGATGATGCACTTTATTTATTCCAAATGTTACCTTTTAGATATATATAAAAATAAACTTACAAAACACAATGAAAACACTATATTTAGTTGATTACAAATCATTTCATACAACATACTTTTGATAGTTGATGTGAATAACACTTTCTTCATATACTAGTACTCTTTTTCTATTACTGGTGTCTATACTTTAGAAAATTTGAATTGTATGGAAAGAGGGGTTGAGAATGGACTACATTTAATCATTAAAAAACTTTAATAATTTTATGGGTATAGTCTCATTGGGATAACACCAAGGTTTTGGTTCATATATCACACTCAATCCTCATCCTTAATATTTTCTTAGCTTTCTCGATATCTTTCATCTCGAAGCTTCTGAAAAAATTACTATTCAATTTTTGAATTATTTTATCATATGTTATAACCAAAATTATGAAATTGGCATGGAAAATAATTATTATGAAAGTATTATCATCACATTACTTTCAATGATAGTAATGATCTACACAACACCTTTTTAATCCTTCTTCAGTCGTAAAATATTTGAACTTATGATTCTATTATCTTAGTTATTTCTTTAATTTATAAAGACTTTTTTCAAATTTCATACCTGGGTATGGTTCCCATATTTGGTGAAACCTACTGGATGCTTCATATAAATTTGTTTCTCTAAATCAACATGAATTAAGACCATCTTTACATCAATATATTCTAAGTAAAGATATTTTAATGCCACCATAATTTGAAAATTTTGAAAGGTTTCATATTTAACTACCAAGGAGATTATATATATGAAATAAACTTCTTCTATTTAAATCCCTTTACTATCAGTCACACCTTTATATTATTCTTCTAATAAACTTATTCTTTCAACTGGTAAACCTATTTATAGTCAAGTGTTATTTTTCATTTTGGTAAGTTGGTTACCTCCCATGTTCGATCAGATTTCAATAAAGACATATCTCATCCATAGATAACTTATATTATTTCAATTAATTGGGTGTCTTTTCTTTTTATGGGTATTTAGGTTCCCCTACATCTATTAAAAGTAGAAAGTTCATATCAGCCCCAAATATCTAAACCAGTATTCTAGCTTTGGTTGACCACCTGAACTGAGTTGACTACTCTGTACTGATCATTCCTACTATATCTTATAGAGTATTATATATTGTTTCTCCCACTCAAGCTCTAGCACACCTTGAAATTTCAAGAATATATTTCAATGGTCTTACACCTAGACTTCTAGTGCTTTTAATATTCTCATTTGAGTTCTCTCGAAGTTGTGATATTTGGTTATTCTTACTCAAATCAACTAGAAATTTGATAGTTTATTTTTTTCTCTCAACTTCCTTCTCATCCAAATTATGATCCTTTAACAAAAACTTATCATTTAATAGAATATCTCTACTCTGGATTATTTTTCTCATTTCATCATCCCATAGTCGATATTAAAAAATTTCATCTCCATAGCAAACAGGAAAACATATTTTGGATTTTTTTCCTCAAGAATATCTCAATCCTTGGTGTAAACATGAACATAAACCAAGATTTTAAAGACTTTAATATGGATAGATTTTGTTCATTTACCTGAACATAGATCCTCTAGAAGTTCATTCCCAACTAATGATGTTGGACTCCTATTGATAGGTATGTTGTTTTGTTGACTACCTCCCCAAAAATTACCTTGGATATTTCAGAGTGTATCCACATACTTTAAGATTTCATAGTTAAGGTTTAATACATCCTATCAGTCGGGTAATTATGTTGTGGAGTTCTAGGAAATGTCTTCTCATTTCTTATCCCCTTATTCCAAAAAAATCTCTATAATTTGTATCCAATGGATTCACCACCATTTTCTATATGAAGACACTTCAATTTCTAACTGATTTCCCTTTCTCAATTAAAGAATGTTCTAGGGAAAATTTGGTAACTCTCCAACACTTTGAAAAATAAAAAATCATACATATTACAATATTTAATTTTTATCATTATATTTATGTTTACCAAAGACCCACTTAGGACTGATATAGCATTAGATATTCTTGAACTAATTTTTTAGTGAACATGCTCACCGGATTTCGGATTTGGATTAGATTTTAAAGATTTAACACTTTTTATTCTAGTATGTTTCTAACAAATTGGTGATTTACATAAATAATATTTATACTTGTGTATAACATCATATTTCAATCCAAATTAATCACACTTTGATTGTCATAAAAAATATTCCTACTTCTTAACCTCTTCCAAGTTCCTTTAGTAAATACATTAACCAAAATAACTCCTTACCAACTTCTTTTTTGGTTACATACTCTGCTTTTATTGTGCTTAAATTAAAAACATTATACAACTGTGAATTAAAACTAATCATTCATCCAATATATGTAAACACAAATTCATTCAGTCTCTTCTGTGTGTCTGAATCTCTAGAAAAGTCTACATCCACAAAACCCTGTAATAGATCTTCCTACCCAAAACATAGAGAAACATCTTTCATTTTATTAAAGTAACGAATAATCCAATTGATTGATTCATAAAATTACCTTACAAAGTTATAATTAAAACAAATTACATATCCTAATGAAAATCTTATATCAGGTTGAGTACAAATCATTTTATACATCAGACTTTTGATAGCTGATAAGGATGGAACTTTCACCATGTACCAACACACTTCTTCCATTTATTGTGCATGTTCTTTGGAAACTTTGAACTATATAAAAATAGGAGTTATGAATAGATTATATCCAATCATTTCAATCCTTTAAATTATTTTTAAAATATATTATCTCTAGGATAATACTAAAGTTTCAACTCTCTTGTCCCACTCAATCTTCATCCCCAATATTTCTTTGGCTTGCCTGAGATATTTTACCTTTAAGCTTTCAGAAAACTTACTCTTCAATTTCAAAATTCTTTTATCATCTGGTATAACTAACAATGTTTCATTCACATATATATATATATATATATATATATATATTATGGGCTCAGTGGTACAATTACATTCAAACACACACACACAGCGCATAGACACACAGGCCAAAAAGGTAGATCATAGCCCCCCTAGGGATAACCCACCCATTCATCCTTATTCATTAACATATTAAGGGTTTGTTGGACCAAAATTGAATCATCCAAAAACCCCTTAGTTTTTATGGCCTAAAGGACCTACTTTCATCTGCATGTCCATGGGTCCACATCCCTTGTCTACATCATGTCTATGTCATCACTTGACCACGTCATGTCTGTGTCACCACCACCAATGTCAGTGCCTGCATCAGCACCTGCATCATAAATCCCCCAAGGGTCTTTCCAAGATTTTAACCCTGGTCTTTTGGATACATGATTAAATTTTCTACTGATCATTAACCACCTCAACTTCACATGTCATTGACATACAAAAGGAGTATTATGAAAGTCTCTTCATCACATTTCTTCTAGTAATAATAATGATATGTGTCGCACCTTTTGAGTCCTTATTCCAATATAAAAGATTAAAAATTACAATTATAATTACTTGGTTCTTTCTTTACTCCATAAATAATTTTCTTAATTTTAAATTCTAGGTTCTTATTTTTATATTTCATGAAAGTTTTTTGATTCTTAATGTAAATTTATTCCACCAAATATCCATAAAGGATGATAATCTTTTCAAAAATTTGTTTTAAGTATAGATATTTTAATTTCATCATTATTAGAATAGTCCAGATAGTTTCATGCGTAAATACTGGTGAAAATATCTTTGAGAAATAAACTCTTTCCTTCTATTGAAGTCACATTACCACCAGTAATTCCTTTAAATGATCAGTTCCATAAGATTCATCTTTCAACTGGTAAACCCATTTATTCTCAAGTTTTCTTTTCCCTTATAGTAAGTAGGTAAGATTCCAAGATCCATTGTATTTAAATAAATAAATCTCTCCATAAATACCTGAATTCTATTGTGTTGAGTAACTGAGTGTCATTGCTTCTTCCAGGCATTGATTTATCTTATATCTATTAAAATTAAAAAGTTTATATCACCCCCAAATATTTAAACCACTCTTCTAAATCTATTTTAACTCCTAAACTAAGTTATATACTCTATACTAATTAGTTCTGCTATATATTCTAGATCCCTATCTTCAAGTACTACCACTTTAGCTCCATCACTACTTAAAATTTATAACATGTATTATAATGATCTTACTTTGGAACTTATAGTGATTTCATCATTATCATATGAGTTCTCTATAAGTTTTGGTTTTTTGGTATTCTTACTCAGATCAACAAGGACTTCATTAGTTTATTTAATTCACTCATCTTCCTTATCCTCTAGATTATGTTCCTTCCATAGAACATCGATATGAAGAGAACATCTCTACTCTATATGACTTTTTATCTGTCATCATACCATTATAGATGTCTAAAATTATCATCACTATATCGAATGAGAAAAAAAACTTTGGATTTTTTTCCTCGAGCTTATCTCAATCCTTGGCATCAACATAAACACATTACAAGCTTCCAAATACCTTAATATTTCCAACCTATATCCATTTACCAAACCATAGATCCTCTATAAGTTTCTACCCAACTACTGTTATGGGACTCCTATTGAGAAATTTTGGCCTTGTGTTGAATAACAACACATGAATTCCCTTGGATATTATAGATTATAGCCACATAATTTGATCCTTATCAGTTAATTTT
The DNA here is from genome assembly GCA_963277665.1 of Viscum album. Lineage (NCBI taxonomy): Eukaryota > Viridiplantae > Streptophyta > Magnoliopsida > Santalales > Viscaceae > Viscum > Viscum album. The sequence goes on from OY728147.1 coordinate 1,829,994,626, forward strand.
TTATTCATCCTATCAGTAATTCCATTATACTATGTAGTTCTAGGAACTGTCTTATCATTACATATCCCATTATTCTGATATATCTTATAGAAGTTGAATCTGATGAATTCACTACCATTTTCTGTATGAAGAAACTTAAAATTCTAGTCATATTCCCTTTCCACCAAGTATTTAAATTGAATAAAATCCTAAAAAACATTGAAATTATTCTTCTAAAATTAAACCCTAACTTTTTTAGTAGCATCATAAATAAAGGTTACAATATAGAGAGATCCCGCATCAGTCTCATGAAGAGACCAAATCTAAACATGACTTAAATAATACATTAATCTTAGGAGTTTGATTATACATCTCACAATAGAAGAACAACCCAAAAAAGGAAAGGTATATTGTCTTGGATATTATCTATATAAACATATTTTTTATAACACTAGTAAACTTATATATAATAATCATCCTCCTATAGACTCTATCTAGACATCACACATGATTCAGTAATCTTCATAACCTATGGATTATAAAATAATAAAAGGTTCATCTAAAATTCTTAGTAAGGTAAAAGACATGACATAAAGGATTAGATCATAAACATGAAGGAGAACAAGAGAAATATATAAGTAACATAAAAAAACCCTCAAAAGACCATGGATAATAATCATAAAACTTGATAGAGAAATATAATATCATAAGAACATAATTAGGGAACCATAAAAGAAATTACTAGGCTTTAAAAAATATTAATAATCATAAAACATTTGAGCATGATATAAAAGTGCAGAATACTTTAAAATAAGGCATAATCATGAAAAAATGTGATAACATGAAAAACAACTTGAAAATGTAGAAAAATCATAAACACGGGATTTGTAATCCTTGTGAACAAGGATACTAACCAACATGTTCACAGGTAAAATTGTGTGTAGTGTATATCACCATCACACTCACCCTTTATGAACCTAGAAAATTACTAACCTATTCGCAAATAAAATTGTGAGTAGAGATTAACGCCATCACACTCATCCTTTGTGAACCTAGGGACTTGATAACCTTTTCATATATAAAATTGTGGGTAGATATTAATGACATTACACTCTCTTGTCTCATAATACATACATTTTTGTTCCAATTGAAAATCAAACATTCACCATCTCATAAATAACCAATTGAAAAATAATGGGTTTCTTAAAAAAATTAAAAACATCACATAACATGAACTTAAGAAATCATAGAATATAAAAAACTCCCTTTTTCCAAAATAAATCATTTCATAATAACATATAAAGGGTGATTAAATTTTTAATTCATGAAGAATAAACCTTTTAAGGTAAAATAAGATAAAAAAGACTTCACAAAACCTTTTTAAAACATTGAAGTGAAATTGATTTCAAAAACATTTTTGAGAAGGGAAAGAGAAGAATTTTGAAAACCTTATTATAAATAGTTCCTAATAAATATTTCTTGAAAATACATAAATATTATAAAAAGGAGAAGTTAAAAAATTTTGTAAACCTTTAATTTTAAGAGAATATTTAATAATGAAAACTTGAAAAGTTGGTAAATTTTTCAATAAAAAAGTGAAAATATTTTGATGACATTTACTTTTAAAAATAATCTTTAATAATGAAAACTTAAAAATACAAAAGGTTTTCAATAAAATAAGTGGAAATAATTTGAAAATTTTTAATTTTAAAAATAATCTTTAATATTGTAAAATTGAAAAATAAATAAGTTTTTCAGTAAATTAAGTGAAAATACTCTGAATACTTTTACTTTTAAAAAGAATCGTTAATAATGGAAACTTGAAAAGGACATAATTTTTTCAATAAAGAAAGTTGAAAAAATTTAAAAACTTTTAATTTTAAAAATAATCTTTAGTAATGGGAACTTGAAAAGGACATGAAGGTTATCAAATGAAAATGTGAATTGGATGATAAAACTTTTTATTTTGAAAGGATGGAAAAACCTTTTGAGAACTTTGAAATAACCTTATTGAGAACTCACATTGTTAAAATAGAATTAAATATTCCTTTTAAAAATATATAAATAATTATGAAAATCATATAAAACATCCATTGGTAAGAATTCTTACCAATGGTATAATTTTATTTTTGAAAAAAAATAATCAAAGAATTATATATTTATAAATATAAGTAATTTTCCCAAAAATGGTGTCAATAAAACATAACATCATAACATGTTATAATATATTAGTATTAAATGATTATATTCAAAGAAGATTGATTTAAACCTGATGAAGATATTTAAGTCAAAAAAACCCCTTACTGCCTTTGTAAAATTTGAATCAAAAACCCATAAGAGGTAGAACATTAAATAAAACATTTAATATCATGAAATATAATAGAATCATGATAAAAAAAATAAATGTATCATAGTATTTAGACCATTTAATATAAATCAAGGTGTTTAATATAAACATGTCTCAATAGATTCAAATTTGAGACAAATAAAACCTTACAACTTGATTAGTGGATAGATCGAAAGAACATATAGGGGATATTGTGAAATAAACATTTATATCTCTTGAAAAAGGGTGATTTATAATTAATTCATTCATTTTATAAGTATATATACCACATAAATGATAAATATGTGAAAAACTTTAAATAATTCCTTAACAAAAGTGAACTTGAGATAGAAAATCATTTACTTGTTTCCTTTTTTATGTGATAACACTGTAAAATACTACAAAAACATTATAACATCTCATTACCTTATTTTAGGAAGTTCTTGAAAAAAAAATTATTGTAATTTTTTTGGTATTGTCTCAAGTTGATTCTAGTTAAATTTGGAAATATTGGAAGCATATGGGGTTGTTAATGGTTGGCACACAGTTAAGGAAAATCATGTTGTTTGGATAGAAAACTTTACACCCTATGTTGAGCCATTGGAAGGGGTCACGTAGTTTTTCTAAACCATTCATCCCCCCCTATAAACCATGAACCCTTGGATAGTGATGGTTTTTATGGATAGTTCATGGTTAAACTAACCATGCAACCAAACTATGCACCCCATCCCCAATAGGGGTGCATGGTTACTACAAACAGTGTGGACCGTATAGTAAACTGTGTGTGTAGTTTTTAATTAACCTAAAAATTTAATTAAAAATATTGGGACCCCTAGTTTAACCCATTAACACCCTCATTCAACCCTAATATGATTCCTTGTTCTTTGGAGTCTCTCAAGAGGTGATTTTTACCACTATATCCCATTATCATGGAAAATCGAAACATATTTAATTTCATTCGATCTTCTTAAAATTTTATTTCTTGATCTCATTCACCTTCTATCTCATTGGAATTACTATTATTGGTGTTAAATTAATCACATGATTAAATTTTGGTTGTTCCATAAGGATTTTCCCTAAAATTGAAACTCTATATTGTTTTATTAATTTGAAATGTGTTTTTAATTATTTTAAAAACCTAAATTTTAGATAATTTGATGATTGATTTAAAAAAAACTTGGAATTGTGAAAAACCCCCAATTTCAAAGGAATTGAAATTATTGGGAGGATTTTGATAAAAATGATGGATTGAATTGAATGTGGATTTGATAAAATTATTTGATATTTATTCTTGAGAAAAAATTTCTTGAAATGAAAGATGATTTGAAAAAGGAGTCAATTTAATGAAAACCTATGATTTCGTTTTCAAACAAAATGAAGTGTTGAAACTGAAATTGGGTAATTGAATTATGAATTATGAAATTATTTGAAATGATTGATTGTCATATAATTTATTTATTGGTTATTTAAATTACATGTGATATTGGGTAGTTAGTGGGTGATTAGGATAAGTATGCTAGGAATCTAACTCTCTATAAATGGATTGATGATGAAAAAACTAACTAAACCAAGTTTAGAATGATTTCCCATGATGGTTCCCCTAATGGGGTGTAGATTTATTTCTTACAATTATTCTTCAATTAGGGTATAGATATTAGTTTTCACACCTATTTTGAGTTTTGATGGTGATTGAGAAGTGTGAGGATCCTATTTCTAGAATCTAGCAGAACTCAAGGCATATTAGCATGGTGCTTTTTTTGTTAACTTGATTATACATGTCCTTTATTATATAATTTTTTTATTCATACCAATTTTTTTTATATAAATGTTTTATATAAACTTTTCATTTAATCATGTTTTGACATATCTTTCATCTTTTTTATTTGAAATTATGTTTTGTTGAAAATATATAAAAGTATTTCAATGCCTTATTTAATTTAAATTGAAATAATAAATGGTTTATTATTTTGTAATTTCTTATGGAGTCTTTGGTGGTATCGTACTGGTCTATTTTTATTTCACCCTACCTTTTCCATCAAGAATTTGTAGATTATTTTATTCTAGTTCTAAGAAAAGGGAAATTTCCACTTTTAGTTGGTGGGTGTACTTGATTTATGGGACCTGGAGTGATGGAGGTGACTAGTGGATACGTGATCCACCTATTACATGGGTTTTATAATCCTTTTTTTTAATAATATCGTGTCTTTTTATGATGTACCATTTGGGTATTTTTTACCTATTTAATTCTGGTACTTTCTCCTTGAGGAGTGTTTACATGATAACTTGTGTCATTTATCTTCTGATTTTTTGTGTAAAAATAACTCCCTTTTGTTTATTGTATGATTACAAGTGCTATTCTCCAAATTTTTTGAATTAGGAATTCCATTTGGACTATGTCAAGATTAGATTAGGTATTAGTGTACCTAGTTATCTAGACTGGTTCATGAAAAAGTGGTATCATAGGTGTAGGTTGTGCATTTTCTTTGATGTTGGTATGTAGTTTTGGGTTGTCTAGGCGGATATGAGATGGGATTTTCAAAAATTATATGGTAATTAAAAGTAATTTTCTAGTTATCACTCATTGTAATGGGCCTTAATTCTCCATTGGTATTTAGGAAAAGAATCCTTGAGGAATAATTTAAACTAATTATAGTCTTTTCTCATTTTGATATGGGTTATTTGAAATCCCTATATATATTGTATAAGTTAATGGCTTGTGTATACTTGATAAAGTTTTAGTGTTGTATGTTGATGTTGTGTAGCATTTTACCTCCGAGAAGACAATTGAATAGGCCATATGAAGAAGCTGTTAGTGAACCAGGGTAGGAGAATCCTTTAGTGGACCAAATTCTCATTGAGATAGAGGTGTGTACTATCCAAGCTATGGGATAGGTTCATGGAACCATTCTCATTCAGGATCTGATGGTGGAACCTCAAAGGGATGAATCTTGAAATTGTGGTCAGGATTTTCTTTACGAGAACCACCAACTTACCAAGGATATAATGATCCTTAAGAGGCTTATGATTGGTTGAAAACATTGAGTGTATTTTTTAATTATTTGGAAACATCATAAGATATAAATTTGAAGTGCATGACCTTTAAGCTTGAGGGTTCTAGTAGAAGATAGTGTGATTCTATAACATCCCTCAATTTGGTACTCTCTCACATGGTCAGAACAGGATAGTCATGAGACCTCAAGAACACCTCCCCATACACTGGATGTTTCTGACCAGCAATGGTGGTGTAAAGTGTATAGTGGGAAGACTATACCCCTATTATAAAGTGTCATAGAAATATAAAATATCATAGTAAAAAGTAAATAATAATTGAATTATACACATAGAATAAAACAAAAAATAAAATCTGACTGAATAATCCAATAATAATAAAGGAATAATGTAATGAAGTGATGGAATATAAATAAATGTCATGGTAGAACAATACAAGGAAAAACTAGTAGAATCAAATAAAATAATCAAAACCCTAGTTACCATACACCATGTCAATCCCATCTCCAAACTCCAGCCTAATAGTAAACAAGAAATAAACAGCAAGGTCATTTTCCCTTATCCAAACCTGCATCCAAAAAAATTGTTTAGGTGCTAAACAATGGGCCAAATAAGGTGTGAGTATAACTCATATGCTCAATGCCACCATGAATAAAAAAACTAGTCTGATAAAATGTGTATGCAATAAAGTTATAAATAGGTATTTTATTAATTCAACAATTAATAAAATATAAAAACAACATACTTCAGCTCCATGATGGAATATCTCTTTGCATGTATTACAAATATTCCAACCACAGTCATATAACCAAGTTAAAGAACATTCTTCAGTGTCATGTTAGAATATCTATGAGCATGTCTTACGATCATTCCAACCAAAATCATATACCCATGGTATAGTAACAAAAATTTGGATCAAAACCCTACAAGCAGTATAGCATGGGATTGGGAATAGCCTACTCTCTATAAGAATTATAGAATGGGACTCGGATGAGCCCGCTAACTATCATCATTATAGAATATATGTGTGAAACCAAGGTAATTGAAGGGATAATCTCATTAAATTATTTAATTAATTTGGGTGAACACAATGAGGGTGAAATCAGGATATTGCATAAACTTGACAATAATCAAACCATAGGATTAAGATTCAGATCCCCTAACTTTAACTGACGATCCAACAATGTTTCCAATTGCCAACACCCATGGGTAATAAGGTATGTATGATTGAAAAGAGGTTACTTGATCAAAATTGATTAAGATCAAAACCAACAACACAATCGACCAAAGGATTTCACTATAACAGTTGGAGAACTAAAGGGAAGAAAGAAGAAATGTAACCAAAGGAACTTAACAAAGATTCGAGATGTAAAAAAAATTCTGGAAGGGGGATTGGCACTCCAAAATCACCTAAATAATTCCCTTGGGTCAATAAGAGAGAAGATATAGCCGAAACATATCATAATTCAGCCGCAAAATAAGTTTAAAACTACAGGTCGGGAATTTACAAGTCGTGTAACATGATTACACATCATGTAAATTTTATTAATGGTAATCACTGAAAAACCCATCATCTCAGATTTATTTTAGTAAAACCTATGAATAATTAGATGATGTGTAATCCATTTACATTATGTGTAAATGTTCTTCAGTTTATTTTTCAGTTGATTTTATTTTTAACTATCCAAACCTCTTTTAAACCTTATCAACTTACCAAGAACCTGTATTAACACTTAAACTCATATATACATAGACTCTATTAATTCAAAAATAATAAATCATAAAACTTTAGGTCCTTTTTCCCCAATAAAGTCTCACCATATCTGAAAAAGACTCATCCACTAAGAATAAAATGAAAAACTCAGAGTGATACATACCTAGAAAAGATTGGATCTTACAACCTTCCTACCCTATAACATCTCATCCCTGAGCTCCTCCAAACATCACTGTGAGGTCTCAATGAATAAGGTTGGACACTATGTTCGTATATCAAACTCCCTCTCCCAGGTATCCTTAATAACTTTCCCATGCTTCTACTACACTCAAACCAATGGTATAGTCCGAGCCCAAAGATATTTATTACTATGATCCATAACCCATATTGGATGCTCCTCAAAGGAAACATCAGCACAATTCCTGATGTCTACAATGTCTATCACATGGGAAGGGTTTGGATGATATCTTCATATTTGCAACACATTGAACACATTGTGCATGGAATTTTATCATTATGGAAGGGCTAGACAGTATGTCGTTGGACTAAATTGTTCCACTATTTCAAACATCCCAACAAACTTGGGTGCTAGCTTTCCCTATTTCTTGATATGACCCTTCTTTAACCTAGGTGACGCATAAAAGAAAACATGATTTCCAACCTTGAATTATAGAGGTCTTCTCTGAGGGTCAGTATATGATTTTTGCCTACTCTACGCAGTCACCAATTGTTGTCTGATCAATTGGAACTATTCTAATGTCTCTTACATGATACTAGGACCAACAAGTGCTAAAAAACCTAACTCCAACCAAAAAAGAGGAGCAATACATGTAATTCCATACAAAGGCTCAAAAAGTTCCATTTGGATTGATTTCTATAATATATTATTATATGAAAACTCCATAAGTTCCATATTTTTATCCCATAAACAATCAAAATCCAAAACATAGGCTCGTAACATATTCTCTAGAACCTAAATATTCCACTCATATTGACCATGAGTATTTGGATGGTAGGTTATACTTAAAATAACTCTTGATCCCATCTATTTCTAAAGACCTTGGAAAAAACATGATATGAAATTGGGATCTTTGTTTGAAATGATACTCCTCGGAACACCATGAAACTGAATCCGGGCTAGTTTATTAAAAACATATCTAACTTAATAAAAAAATTTAGAACCTGAATCATAAATATTACCCTTTTATAATCCTTATTATAATTATTTATCAGGATTATATTAATTAGTTATCGAATATTTTGGCCATCAGGTGTTAATAACTTTAAATGTTTTACGCAAGTTTAATAATTTTAAAATCATTACTCATTATTTTATAGCAAGTTCATTATTTATATATAATATAAGGTTCCATAATATATAACTTATATTTATTTAAAAAAAATTATTTTATTATATATGTTTTTTGGTTACATTATGTGTAAATCAAATTGATAATGGATTATTTTGGTAATTTTAATGAATGAAAATTCTACTTTAATAATAAGTTAAATACTTGATATAATACTTATAAACCTATAAAATAACCATTATTTAATTAATATATTATAATATTATTATTTTTCATATTCTCATAGTCATCCTTAGTCGTATTTTAAATCATTTTTCATATAATTGGTTAAACCAACCCAGACATGAACACGCTTTAACTCGATTGGAGGGTATGGTTAAAGAGGTGTTTCTTTTGACATAATATCATTAAAATTGAATAAAAATGATATTATTTTGTTTTTTATAATATTTTGGACCATATAGTAATATTTTTAGATAATTTAGGAAAATCTAAATGAAAAAAGAAAAATGTTTCATCGTGGAGGTAATTTGTACATATGCACGATTAATGTTCTCATTTCTCAATACGTGAGAGGGGTAAAGGTGGGTATTAAATTTATATTTAAGAATAATAATTATATATAATATATAATATTTATTCATAATTTCAACTATTAATACCATTAATTAATTGATTTAATAAAAAATAAATGACGTCGCTTCATGGAGGCGGTAACTCATGCAACGCACTAACGATGTTCTTTTGTTTTTCTAAATGGATATAAATGAATAAATATGGGTTGTAACAATAATATATAAACATTTAAGTATACTAATTATATTTAATTAATCACATATTTATGTTTATAAGATATTTTGAATAGTACTGTTGAGAAGAAAAACTTAATAAGGGGATAATACTTACATCGGCGACTTGATATTTCCCTTAGAAGTCCCCTTGAAATTGAAAGGATTGGGATAATATGAGTGACCAAAGGATTATGTTTGTGTAATATGGTTCTATTAAGAGTAAAATATTTTATTTTCAAGGATTTATTCGAAGGATAATTGTGTGTTTGAAAGGTTGTAATTTATTCCCTTTTATAAGTGAGGAAAAGGTGCTTTTGGAAACACCCCTTATATTTTAATAATTTCATGACACTATTCCAAGGTCAATGACTCAAAAGATTATAAATTATTGAGTTTGGGGTGTATTCTGGAACTTAAATACTCAAAAAAGTCTTTTAAAACATGTTTTAAACATGATATAAGGCTTTTACCATTATGTTTTTAATTTTACTCTTTTACTTTTAAACTAGGTAACTAGTTTTTAACTAAGTGATTTTATGTTTTATTAAAAACTATAACATAACTGATATAAAAAAAATTGGGTGTTATGGAACTAAATTTAATCTATATTCAATTAAATTCAATTTATAACTATTATAAAATTAACTTTTAAGTTAAAATAGATAATGTGAAGAAAAAAACGTTTTGTTAGAAAAATGACATTTTGACCATTATGGATTTTTAATATTATTTAGTACTAATTAACAATTAAATGAGTGTTAATATATTTATTTATATTTTTAAACGTCATATTAGATACATTATTTAAATTTTTTTAATTTATTTTATTTTAAATAAATTCATTGATATTGATAGAACAATAGTTTTAAAATAATCGCTCCATCGTTATCATGGTGATTAGAATTGATCCTAATAATCTAAATTTTATAACTAAACATAAAATTTTCCATATTAAATAATATAAAAATTATTACTTAAAATATAATAATCATTTTATAAAATTAACTTTATATTTTTAGGGAAATTAATCTTAACGTTAGCGCATGTACCACGTAAAAACTAGTTTTTTTTAAATGATTGTTTTTAAGAAAACATATTTATGATTAGGATAAAATTATCAATTGAATTGATTTAAATGGATTTAAAATAATTATTTTCATTAAAAATAGAATTAATTTAATAATAAAATAAATTAAAAACTTCATTTCATCATGTTATAATTAATTAAACAAAATAGTCAAAAAAAGTTTTCATTAAAACGCAACATAAATTTTCAAAATATCGAGAATTGGTTTAAAAATTCAATATAGTATTTTTTTTAATTCTTTATTATACTTTATAATATATATATTTTATATCAAAAATTTTTCAAAAACTTCTAATTTGTATAAATGTGATATTATTAGAAAAATCAGTATTTTTCACTAAAAACTGGTTAGTTTAGAAAAATATCAAAATGAATCCTAAGATAATTTTTTTGTGAGGAATTAAAATATGAATTTTAATTTTTAAAATTTAAATTATAAAATTTTTAAATTTATTTTTTTTAAATAGAATTAATTATCTAACAAAAATATTTTCTATTGTAAATAACCTTTTCAATATTAACTCATAATAATTTTTTACCATATAAGGGAAATAAATATTAATGTTTTACCATATTATTATTTATTATAGCTTCATTAATAATTTATTATTAATATTTTTTGGTTTTTTTACATTGGTTGTATTATATAGAACAAGTTATCGAATATAGTATGTATTTTAAAGGATCTAAAATCATGGGTCATTTCATTTTACCCCCCTTAAATAAATTATGCACAAAAAAAATTAATTATCATTTACTAAATGAGGAAGTTAAGATATCCATGAGAAACTCAACATATATATTCTACTATGATATCCACATAATTGTATTTGGTATAACTATGTATATAATTATCCCAAAAATGCTTCTTAGGAGTTCTTAGGTACATACCTTTCACAACTTTATTTCTTTGGTCTTGATTCAACTAAATAGTAAAACCAAAAAGGTTATGATAATATAAAAAATAATGAGATTAAAAGATAATATGAATATGAAACCTCAATCCTAATATGTTTTCTCCAATTACACCTTCATTTCAACCTATGACACTTTCATTTCAACTATTTCATGCTTGGTTAATCTTATAAGTCTATTGGTTCTACCTAGGATACTTTAAGTTTGGTTATGTTATACTTATCAACCTAATCCCTTAAAGTAACTAGGAAATAAATACTTCATAGAGGTTCATAAAGTTCATATTATTAACCAAATCATATCTCTTGGGAGTGTCTGGTTAGGTGTGCAATCTTATGCCCACTCATCGTGCATTAGGGTGATGATTGAGTCAATTCTCAACCAACCATTTTTAGGGTGATTACCCTTAGTTTAATCTATACCACATTTTCATCCACTTTACAGTATCTAAATAGGGATATATTTCTAGTAAAACCAATTACAAAAGAATTTACCAATATTTTTTGATATCATCCTATACTTAGACTCGACTCTAGGGTTTTCACTATGGTTACTTAACCCTAATAAAAAAAGGTAAATAGAGTTATATTAAAAGTAAATAAAATCTACTTTGATACCAAATGAACTGACCCAAGATAAACATTAATTAAATAATACATTAATATCATGATTTCAATAATACATCTTACAACCATCACACAACCCAAAAAAAAATTTAGTGACTTTGAGATTATCTATATAAACATCTTATTTGATAACACTTATAGGATTTTATCCATAAAAATTATCCTCAAGACTTTTTTTGGATATATCGCTTGATAAAATCATATTCGTAACCTGGTTATTAGAAATATAAGAAATGGGTGATCTAAAATGATCAATAATGTAAAAGACATATCATAAAGTATTATATCATAAACATTAAAGAGAATATAATAAATATATAAATAACATAATAAAATTTCAAAATACCATTGATAATAATCATAAAACTTAATAGAGAAATATAGGATCATAATATGATCCTTAAGAAAGCATAAAATAAATAACATGTATTAAAAATATCAATAATCATAAAACATGTGGGAATGATATAAAAGTTTGAAATACTTTAAAAATATGACATAATCATGAAAACTTGTAATAACATGATAAAAAACTTGAAAAATGTTCAAAATCATAAACATGGGATTTATTATCCTTATAAACATGGATACTCATCAACCTATTCACACATAAAATTGTGAGTTGATATTAATTCCTTTACACTCTCACTTTTTGAACCTAGTGACTTGTTAACCAATTCACATGTAAAATTGTGAGTAGAGCTTAATGTTATCACACTCTCCCTCTGTGAATCTAGAAAATTGTTAACCTATTCATGTGTAGAATTTTTGAGTAGGGATTAATTCCAATGCACTAACTTATCTCATAATACATTAATTTTTTTTTCGCTTGAAAACAAAACATTCATCATCTCATAGAGAACCAATTCAAAAAAATAATGGGCTTCTTAAAACATTAAAAAATATCACATCATATTAACTTAAGAAATCATAGAATATCAAAAATCTCTTTTTCCAAAATAAATCATATCATAATAAGATATAAAGGGTGATCAAAACTTCACTTCATGAAAAATAAACATAGGAGGGTAAATATAATTAAAAATACAAAAAAAATCACAAAACTTTTTTAAAACATTGAAGTGAAAATTAGTTTCAAAAACAATTTTGGGTAGGGATGTCATGAGTTAACCCTATGGGGCTCAATCCACAACTCCCCAAGCTCATATCCAATAGACCGAGGGCTGAAATCTAGCACCAAGTAGGCATATCTCACACATGGGAGGACTAGTCTTATGGTACCTATTGGAATATCCTTGTGTAGAGTATGTTTTAAAATCTCTTGTTTTAATGATCACAAAACACGATTCTTTTAATACATATGATCTACATGTTGTATGATAACATTTTATATGGTAAGACTATTTTTATCATATTTCAGCTAAGTGTTACCAGATGTCGCACCTCCAAACTCATACCGTTAACACTAAAAATTTACCTAAAGTCTGAGACACCATCATAGAATACACCATCAGACCATAGACACTGGTATCATAAAAAACTCTAAGTCTGAGATACCGTTAGGATATCACACCATTAGGCTTATTACCACTAGATGAGCTACCACCAAGATGAGATATTTTTAGGCTTGTTACTTTCAGACTCTGATTCATATTCATCCTGAGGTATTGGTGTTCCAAGATACCTTTAGATGCTAAGTCACTGCCAACTTCTTGGTACTGTTTCTGTACAAGTACTATGGTGTGAATGGCTCAACGGCTATTTTCTATTCAAGGATTATTTGACCAAGTCTTCATGACATAGTCAAAGATGATCCAAGGGTTGTGGATCTTCTCTAAGTGATGTTGTTATATATATGTGAAGGACATATCTCTTTCTCTCTATACTTAATACATACTCGATATGTATATGATACATACGACATATACAGTGATTATTGACTGAAAAACATACAAATAATTGTGAAATAAAACTATGAATATGTACAATCTCATTGATTCATATACTATGAAGATCAACGACACATAATCACATAATCTATTATATATATTGATTGAGATACTGACAGATACCAACTAAAACAATCCTATAGATTCCTATGATCCTCTTTTCTGCAAAAATTTTCAAGAACGGATCTCAAATTACTCACCAAAACAAATATGAGGACTTCAAACATTTTGAGAATACTAGACTAAGAATTTCTATATTCTTTACTACTCTTTTTTTTATTTTTTTTCTTTTGATCAATGTTTTGTTTCTCTATTATGAAACACACACTGTCTCCTGTACCTAACTAGATAATACTTGATATTATCTCCTTCCTTTACATCTATTTTTTCACGATGTTTTTGGAAGCGGTTCTTGTGTGGCCAGTATTATCTTTACTTCCCACATATAAATATGGAAGAGGATCTTTAGTCTGGACAGCTTGTAGTTTTTGTTTGTTTACCTAATCTAGGTTATTGATTTATTTGATTATTATTATAATCTACTTGGAAGTAGGTGATTTCTGAGTGGAGATGATTAAGTCTCATCTTGAGATTGAAACTCTTGTTTGTTGTTCTATGTTATTGTGTTTTGTTTCTTTTTTTTATCCTATATTTTTTTAATCTATAAACAAAACTAATACTTTGATAATTAATCCTAACTAGTGTTTATATTTGTTTTTGTCTAAGTAAATTTATTTCAAAATATAAGTTAATAATAAAAATTATTTTAACTGAGACGTAATCACTCTTTGAGAAATATTTTAAAAGGACAGATCTTATATCAATCAATTATTTTGATTAATTTTCTATTTTATTTTATTAAGGGTGTTTTATTTTAACTTAATCTTTTAATAAAAATTTTTATTGGGAAATCAATTCCCCCCACCCCTTGAGTTACTCACTTTGACCAACATTTGATATCAAAGGACTTTTAAATTAACTTTTAAAATATGATTTTAGTTGTATTATAAAGATCTAAAATTTCTTTCAATTATAAATTTAAGTTATTTATGTATAATAGAAAATAAGGATCTACAACCAATAGGACTCCTTATTTTAATGGTAGAAATTATGATCAATATAAAATGAAAATTAAAATTGATTTAGAAATTATAGGTTTTGACATTTGGACTATAATAGAAGATCGATATGAAATACCACAAACTTCTAGAATTACTTGGAGTGATGCTACGAAAGATGATTATAATAATAATTTTAAAGTTATGAATGCTTAGTTCTGTTCCTTGGGTGATGATTAATTTAATAGAATATCTACTTGAAAATATGCTTTTGAAATATGGGATACCATATATTTTTCACATGAAGGAACATCAAATGTCAAAGAAATGAGACTAAATACATATAAAATCAAGTATGATATTTTTAAAATGAAATCTGATGAACATATTTCTGATATGTATCTCAAGTTCTCTGAAATATTGAATACAATGCACTCACTTTGAAAATAAGTGACAAACAACGATCAAGTGATGAGATTAATCAGATTCTTACTAGACATATGGAAAGGAACATCTGTTTCAATTATATAATCTTATGGTGTGAGTAAAATAACTATCAAGGAATTTCTATAAAATTTGATGATATATGAAGAAGAGATTAAAAGCAGCAAGGATATTAATGAAGTTAAACTAAAAATAAAATCAATAGACTTAAATACTATTACCTCCAAATAAATTTAAAAGGTATAAGTTGAAAATTCTAGAGAAAAAGAATCTCCTGATGACAGTGATGAAGAGATGTCCCATATGGCCAGAAGATTCAATAAATTCTATAGGAAAAATATTTTCTTCAAGAAATCTAATTTCATAGTAAATTATGACAATAAAGGAAAGTGGAAAAAGGATTATAAAAATTATGACACTCAAAATGAAATAACCTGCTATGAATGTAAGAGGAAAGGACACATTAAATATGACTGTCCAAATTTAAAATATAAAAATAAATATCAAGATAAGGACAGAAGAATCAAGAGATCCAAGAAAGAAATATGGAGAGCCTCTGAAGATAGAGAGAGTGATTCAGACACTAATCAAGAAGATAAGTCTAACGGGGAAAATATTCACTTTTTGGAAATCGCATCAGAGGTACAAAATATTCTTCTTACTTCTCCTACTAATATTTCAAACATTTATAAAAATAAAGAAATTATGATATTGAGGAAACCATGACCAATGTTAAGAAATATTTAACTAAAATACTGAGAAAAAAAGTTTCACCAAAGTATATAATTGGAATGGGTTGTCAGCCAAGATAGATAAAATTTGAAAAGATTAAATTTACATCCAGTGCCCATTCTAAAAATTCATATACTTACAAAACATACTCAACTGGACCTAAAAAAGTATTTATTTATATAATCTTACAATATGTTTATAAGAAATCTATTAGAAAATTATGGGTACCAAAATCTGTTATTACTAATATAACTGGACCCAAGAGGATTTTTGTACCAAAAACATTTTTGGAATAAACTTTGTTTTATAGGAAACTTGTTTGAAAACTGCCAGCAAAAGCCTATGGAATCGAGACATTGGATGTTCCAAACATATTTCTAGTGATTATTCAAACTTCAAGAATTTGATCAAAGTTTATGGTGGTTAGGTTACTTTTGGTGACAATTCTAAATGGAAAATCATAGTCATTGGCCAAATCGGTAATTCTAATTCATTATTAATTTCTAAAGTTTTATATGTAGATGGTTTAAAATATAATCTGATTATCATTTCTCAATTATTTGATGATGGATTTTTTGTAAAATTTGAAAATAATCTATGTTAGGTTTTTAATGAAAAAAATGTTTTACTTTTTATGGATTTAAGAAATAATAATATTTATTCTATTTATTTAAATACTTTGCCTTCTAAAAATATTTCTTACTTAATTACCTTTCAAAAATAATCTTGGATTTTTCATAAGATATAAGGCCATTGAAATATTCATACACATAGATATCTAACTAGGAAAGGGTTAGTCAGAGATCTACCAAAGCTTGAATTATCAAATGATAGATTTTGTGATCCCTTCCAAAAAGGGAAACTTCATAAGATTTCATTTAAATCTAAAAAGGAAGTTTCAACCTATAAGACTATAGAGTTAGTTCATATGGACCTTTTTGGACCTTCTGGAGTTTCTAGTTTAAATGGAAAACATTATATCTATGTCCTTAAAGATGACATCTCTAGATACACATGGGTATTATTTCTATCTCACAAAATTGAAGCTTGTTATTACTTTATTAAGTATTCCAGATATTTATAAAATCTTAGTGGACTTAGGATTAATACCTTTAAGAAGTGATCATGGCCGAGAATTTGAAAATCAAGACTTTTAATAATTTTGTTCTCAAAATGGTTATAATCGCAAATTTTATAATCCTAGGACACCAAAGTAAAATGGTGTGGTAGAAAGAAAAAATAGAACTCTTCAAGAAATATCCCGGACTATGAAAAATGAGTATGAACTTCCTATATACTTTTGGGAAAAGGCTATTAACACAGCATGTTATACTATAAATAGATTATTAATTATACCTCTCTTAAAAATAACACCTTATGAGTTCTAGAATAATAGAAAATCAAAGGTTATTTATTTTAAAGTTTTTTGTTGCAAATTTTTTATTCTAAATAAAAAGGATAATCTGGAAAAAAATTATTCCAAGAGTGATGAAGGAATTTTCCTTGGATATTCAAATTCCATAAAATCTTATAGACTGTTTAATAAGAGAACCAAAATAATAAAAGAGTATGTTCACATTAAATTTGATGAAATCGACCCAAATGAACCTAAGACTATCTTAGATAATATTGAGGATGATCTTTCAACTCTAAATCTCAATTCTAATCCTTCTGAAATTTATTTGAAATAAGAAGGAACTTCATCTAGTGAATAACCAGAACCCAAACCTGAAAAAGATCTTGAGAAAACCAGACTCTATTTTCCAAGACCTATTACGACTCATAGAAACCACCCTTTAGATACTATTATAGTAAATCTAAATAGAGGTACACAAACTAGAGTTTCCCTTACAAATCAAATTTAACACCAATCCTTCTTGTCACATCTTCAGCCTAAGAACATTAATGATACCATCAATAATGAATTATGGGTAATATCTATTCAATAAGAACTTAATAAATTTTAGAGAAATAACATTTGGGAACTTGTATATAGAATTAAAGACAACTTAATTATTGTGACTAAGTGGGTTTTTAGAAACAAGTTTGATGATTCAGACACTATAGTAAGAAACAAGGCTATATTAGTTTCACAAGGTTATAATCAATAAAAACGTACTGATTATGAAGAAAATTTTTCACCTTTATCCAGACTTGAATCCATTATGATATTGCTTTCCTATGCTGAAAATTTAGATTTAAAACTATATCAAATGGATGTTAAAAGTGCATTCTTAAATGGATTCATAATTGAGGATGTTTTTGTTTAACAACCCCCTAGATTTCAAAATCCAAATTTTCCAAATTGTTTTTTTAAACTAACAAAGAATTTATATGGTATTAAAAAAGTTCTAAGAAATTGGTATGATAGGCTTACCTCTTTACTTATTTCAAAAAAAATAAAATGTATAGATGATACAACTCTTTTTATAAAAATAATTCAAAATATTTTTTAATTGTACAAATATATGTATATGATATTATTTTTGGATCTACAAAAGATTCCCAATGTACTGATTTTTCAAAACTAATACAAAATTAATTTTAAATGACTTTAATGGGAGAACTCAAATTCTTTTTTGGATTTTAGATTTTTTAAAATAAAAAAGTAATTATCTTAAATAAAAGTAAATATACTAAAGGCATTTTAAAACATTTTGTCTTAGAAAGCACTAAAAGTAGTAATACTTCCATAAGTACCACCTGTAAACTAGATCTTAATAAAGTTGGGAAATAAGTAGATCAAACAAGTTACCAAGGTATTATTGGTATTCTTTTATACTTAAATTCTAGTTGGCCTAATATTATGTTTAGTGTGTGTATGTGTGCTCGCTTTCAATAAAATCCAAAATAGTCACACTGTCATGAACTAGCCTGAGTCGACCCTGGTCACAAGGGCCAGCCAGCGACAAGTCCCAAGAGGTGTTCCTGGTCCTCCCGGGATGGATACAAGCACCAAGGGCATAAATAGAGTACACAAGGAAACTATTTCACCAATATATAAACAATCAAACAAATAGCGAAAATAAATGGACAGCCCAAAATACATTTATATAAAAACTGAACTGAATATTATTTGTACAATAAACTGAAAGTACAAATAAACCAAAAACTCATCTGACCAAACCCAATAACCAACTAACTCCATGTGACGCTTCTGGTCACTCTCCAACATAATGATCACATGTCTCCCAAGGTGATCGAACTCAAGCTGAAACCTTCACAAGGGTTAAAAACAGAAAAACACTATAGGCGTGAGTATTAAAACTCAGTAGGTTTGCCCGATATTATATTCCCAGTGCACATCCATTAAAATAAAAGAAACATCAATTTCAAGTTTTAAATAAAAGATATAAAGGTATGTTTTCCAAATGAGGTCTCATGCTATATAAAAAAATACCAGACAAAAATTTGCATGTTTTATAAACAAGAATGCTAGTAACAATTTTCAAAGAGGTGCAACTTCAAAATGAAAATAATTTTCAAGAGGGGTGATTTAAAGAATTTATACTTTTAAATAAATCACACACACTAATGAATTTACCAAAAAAACAAATTGTATACTGATGGTGATTACAAAATAGCCAATGAGAACAAGTCACAGGAACACCCCTAGGCACTAGTTAGTTGTGAGCCCTAGGTACCTCATATCTTGGTGAAAGTAACCAAAATAAAAATCCATTATCATGAACATGATCCACTAGTATGAAGAATACCCATAAACTAGTGGTACCCCAACAACATCATAATCATATTTTAGTTATTATTTTCATCGTCAAACTTACTACGTGAAACAGGGGCCAAACCCCACGGAATCACAAGCATACTAGTACACATCCACCCACCTAGATACCCGGGATTCCCTTTGGTTCTCAATCAAGTTACACATATTATCAAATACACTTTACACATAAAAATTACATTACCAAACCACAAACACACAAACATCCCACAAATATGCTTCACATTTTTTTCACGAATCAATAAACCACTAAAAGGATTCGTAAAACAATTTCAAGGAGTATAACGAGGCCTTGCACATAAAATCCTTTCAAAAATGATATTTTAAGGACAAACTAATCAATAACATAGAAACCTAGATTTGGAAGCCCAAAAACAAATTAATAAATCATTTTCATGGACCATAAAATTTCCCCAAAATATAGAACATGAAATACACATGGAAACCATTTTACAAAAAAAACAAATGTCAAACTAGCCATTAAAACTTTCTCAAAACTATCCTTTGACCAAGGTATGCATTTCACTTTTATTAAAGAGGTGTATAAACACAATTTATAGTAGAAAAACACATTCATAAATCCCTTAAAACATTCAGGTTACATATTCAAAACACAACCATTTTCATAAGGATGTGAAAAGGGTCATTTTCCGACAACTCGGGCCAAAACATTTTGTAAAACAAAACCCATTTGTTTGTAAAACCAAATTCAAATTGGAAAGACATAAGAGGACGAAAAATAGAATTTATAATTATTACAATTCATTTATAAATCCAAAAAAATAATTTTTAAATCACACATCACGCATAAAATCCAACCGGGCAATTTACCGAACACATGACATGCCTTTTTAAACAAAACAATTTATTTTAAGAACTTGACAACTAATAAAACACCAATTTCATGAAATATTTTATTAGAGATACTGTAACATGTTAAAAATATAATAAACCTGGTTTTAAACCTTAAAAAATAGTTATGAAAGATAATGGAACATTTAAACAAACACTTGGTGTGCACTTTTATGACAAAACAACACTACCTTTCACAAAACAAGGATTAAACAACCATTTTGCACACCAAGAAAATTATCCAAATGATGAAAAATAATAATAAACATATATATCAGATGAAAAATACAATAAAATGATTAATATTTAAATATAAATGCATGTTCAAGGGATATCCTACCTTAAATCCTTGGCGTAATAGAAACGCACACCCAATATCACCATCTGAGGGTTTACAAACCCTAAACCTATGACAAACAGACCCAAAAAAACAAAAACCCCATAAAAAATAATAGGATAGAATAACCCTAGTTCAATCATGACTATTGGAGATTATAAAACCAAGAAATAATGAAAGGGGGAAGAAGAGGGAGGAGAAAGGAGAAGGAATCTGACCTTTTCAACTAGAAAACTATTCGTCTTCTATTAGATATGCAACCATAGAGAAAAGTTAATGGCTTGAAAATTCTTCGATAGTATCCTAAGGTCAAGAAGAAATAGATAAAGAATATTTGGGGGAAAAAGAGTATCAATGGAATGATTTTTGGATGAAATAATTTACCCTCGTGATTCTCGACGATTTGAGAGACATTGAGAAGTTTTCTCTAATTCGCCACTCATATGAGCTCCAAATAGGTAAAATAGATGATGGGGGTGAGTATAGTGGCATTTTATTCAATTTAAATGTAGAAGAACCGAAAAATATTAAAAAATTAATTATATATAAAAGAAACAATTATTTTTTTAAATCTAGAAATGGGCCCATGGGCTATCCCAATACCTAAATAAGTAACCACAATTCACCATGATTATTAATTTATAATGGGTCAAAAATGATATGGTAGTTTTAATATTTCATTTTAGGACAATTGGAAAGTGGAATGATTCAAAAATGATAAAAAATTAATGAGTTATAGAAGAAACAAAATATTTTTTTAAATTTGGAAATGGGCACACGGTTGGCTCAAATCATGAAGTAACCACCCTTTCTCCAAAAACTCCTAAACAAGAAATGGAGAACCCAAATTAGGGTGATTTGACATATATGGTAGTTCAAAACTCAAAATTAATCTCACCCAACTCCCAATAAAAGGATCAGTATTTTCAATGAACCGGATTAAAACCATGACATGAAAAGAAAAAAAATCGGGTGTGACAATTCTCCCCACCATTAAAACTTTCCACCCCCAGAAAGACATAGCACATTCCAGTTGATTGATCAACACTTACGGATTAATTATATATATGGTCCATCCTACTAATCCAATGAAACGCCATAATCCATTAATGGAACTTAATCCTTTTTCCTCAACCAAAACACCAACTCTCATCCACTTCTTGAGAATCAACCGAAAGATCGAGTCACTACCTCCACAATGAAACCAAGAACCCGGTTGTTGGGCCTTCTACCAATGAACCCAAAAATCACCCAAACCAAAGAGAACTCACAAAAACCAAATATTTTAGTGGATTATGGGATGGAATCCCCACCATTAAGAAACAACTAGCACTAGATAAGTTCTTAGGAGAAAAAAATCAACGAGACCCGTGGTGGGTCTCCCCACCATTAGAACCCAACTTGCAACGAACAAAAAAGAACTAAACATGAGATAGAATTGGGCCTCACTCACACAAGACCACAAAAACTCTCCTGCAAAAACCTACCAACCCAAGTTGATATGAACACAACATGAACATTTAATCCACCCACTCTCGAATGGAGGCGGCAAGAACAAGGCCAACACTCTCTGCATGGATCCAAACCCCAACCAATTAAGGAGGGGAGGGAAGGGGACTCAATAATTGGGCCATTGAAACAATAAAATAAAAAAAGTAACTACCTCCCTGAAATGGTAGAGGTGTGATCTTAGCAATACTACCAACAGTCCTAGGACTCCTGACTACGTGTCAGCTTCACTTCGAAACCAATGGCCCGAGCTCTGATGGATGAAGCGTCTCTTGACTCGCAGTCAGGGTTTGATAATCCCTAACTTGTACTTCATCCCTTAGTTCCACACAGTACCACATAACACTCCCAATAAGAAATAAAACATCAAGAGACGCCATAAAACACACTTCCTCACCAACATAATTTTAACTAAATAAGAGCCTGGAGATACACAACACTATTTTCACTCACTCCGAACAAGGAGAAAAATGAACAAGGCACCCAAAAACACCCACTAAACATCACCTAGAACAACTACTACAACAGAAAGAATCACCATAAAGGGAAGGAACTTTAAATCGGGCCCAAACAGATCTCTATTTCAACAAATGGGCTGAGGTATCATTCTAATAGGTGGATTTAGCATTTGAAACAAATCCTTAGGTTGATCAACAAGAAAGATTACCAATGGAGAACCATACATGGCCACATCACAACATCCAACACATCTTTAGAAACACACTGAACATTACCCCAAGACTGATCCACCAACAAGATCCCATCTCAAGATGCAACAAGAGTCTGAATTCTAGATCATAAGGAAGCATACCAAATAGACAACACTTCTAAGACATAGGATAAACGATCCACATAACAGTCAGTTCATAACAAACACCACAATTTTTCAGCTCAAAATACTTTTGAAAAATAAACTAACTTGGTGGGTTTCCACATTCACCAATGGTGTTTCATCAAGTCTCACCCACATGCACATTTCCATGCCACCCCAGGAACCCAACCACCATGCCATATAGGCCATCCTTCTAGATATAAATAAAACCATTTATGTGATCACCCATGAAAACACCAAAGGATAAAACAAAACAACATCATTCCAAAAATCATGTACCTTCAAAATGAACACCAACCACCAAGTCAAAAACCATTTTCAGATTTTACAAAACAAACCAAACTTCATCAAGAAACATTTGCTTAAAAAACATGCTCCTATTCATTTTTAACAACTTTTAAAACAACCAATCTACTCCAAACAACCGATTCCCATTTTCTAAAATTCAGTGAGGTATATTTTCATAATCTGATGGCCTTTGAGACCAATACCCTTTATAGTAAAACACCAACTGCTAAAAACCAATTTTCAAAACTATTTTATCAGATTCAAACACTTTTCAACATCCTAAAACACCCCATTTAAAAAAAATATTCAGAATAACCTTAAAATGATTCACACTTTCAAAGCATTTTATTTCAACAAACCACAAGTTTAGATTAGGGAAAATCTAATCCTGTTAAATCATTTCCACTCCCACCCAAAACATTGTTTCACAAAAAGCATAACCTTCCAAAACCATTGTTATATTTAATTTTTTGAAAACCCATTTTTCCACTTTTCAAAATCCAATCCTTACTTTAAAACCCATTTAAATAATTCTCACATAAGTGTTTTCTAAACAAAAATTCAAAAATCAAGAAAGGTTCAAGAAACCCACAAAAGGGAACTAGTGTCGGTGGGTGACTTTACCATATGGTTGGAGGCCATATGTTAAACACAACACCAACATAGAGAGACTTATTAGGACCATTCCCTGACTCCACATGGCTTTCCAGGCCCTAAGAGCTCACAGAGGCCATTAGTCAGACCCTCCTTGTCATATCCCAATACCAAATAATCAACAAGAACAAAGGACACTAATAAAACCAGACTTCCCATGGAAACTCGAGGATCATAACATACAAGAGTTCACAACGTTGTTCCCGCACTTACCCTTCAAGTCCAAACAATCCAACCCCATTTACCTTGACATCCCCCAAATAATAAGGGCACTCTAAAAAAAGGTCTTCTAAGAGCTGACCTCCTTTGATACCATTTTTTCATAAACCAGCTTGAGTCGACCCTGAACCAGTCACAATGGCCAGCCCGTGAGAAGTCTCGAGAGGCATTCCTGATCCTCCCAGGATGGCGACAAGCACCAAGGGCATCAATAAATAACAAAAGGGAATGATTTCACCCATATATAAACAGTTAAACAAACAGCGGAAAGAAATGGACATCCCAAAATACATTTATATAAAAACTGAACTAAACATTATTTGTATAAGAAACTAAAAGTAAAACTAAACTAAAAACTCATCTGACCAAACCCGATAAGCAACTAACTCCATGTGATCCTTCTAGTCACTCTCCAACATAATGATCACACGTCACCCAAGACGATCGAACTCAAGCTGAAACCTGCAAAAGGGCTAAAAAAGAAGAAGACTATAGGCATGAGTATTAAAACTCAGTAGGTTAGCCCGATATTCTATCCCCAATGCACATCCATTAAAATAAAAGAAATTTAAATTTCAAGTTTTTAATAAAAGAGATAAAGGTATGTTTTCTAAATGAGTTCACATGCTATATAAAAAAAATACCAGACAAAAACTTGCATGTTTTATAAACAAGAATGGTAGTAACAATTTTCAAAGAGGTGAAACGTCAAAATGAAAATAGTTTTCAAGAGGGTTGCTTTAAAGAATTTAAACTTTTAAATAAATCACACACACTAATCAATTTAACAACCAAACACACTGTATGGTAACAGTGAGTACAAAATATCCAATGAGCAGAAGTCACGGGAACACCCCTAGGGACTAGTTAATTGTGAGCCCCAGGTACCTCATATCTCGGTGAAAGTAACCATAATAAAAATCTGTTCTCGTGCACACGATACACTAGTAGGGATCATACCCATAACATAGTGGTCCCCAAAAAACATCATCATCATAGTTTATTTAGTTTTCTCATCGTCAAACTTTCTATGTGAAATAGGGGTCAAACCCCATGGAATCACTAGCATACTGGTACACGTCCGCCCTCCTAGATACTTGGGATTCCCTTTAGTGCTCAATCTATTTACACATATTATCAAATACACTTTCCACATCAAAATTATATTACCAAACCATAAACACACAAACAGACCACAGATATGCTTCACATTTCTTTCACGAATCAATAAACCACTAAAAGGATTCGTAAAACAATTTCAAGGAGTATAACGATGCCTTGCACATAAAATCCATTCAAAAATTCTCTTTTAAGGAGAAAACCCCATAAATAACATAACAACCCAGATTTGGAAGCCCAAAAACCAATTAATAAATCATTTTTGTGGACTATAAAATTGCCCCAAAAGATAGAACGTGAAATACACATGGAAACCATTTTTATAAAAAAAACAAATGTCAAACGGGCCTTTAAGAATTTATCAAAACTATCCTTTGACCAAGGTATGCATTTAACTTTTATTAAGGATGTGTATAAACACCATTTACAGAAGAAAAATACATTCATAAATCCCTTAAAAAATTCAGGTTACATATTCAAAACACAACTGTTTTCATAAGGATATGAAATGGGCCCTTTTCTGACTGCTCGGGCCAAAACATGTTTTAAACCAAAACCCATTTTTTTGTAAAACCAAATACAACCTGGAAAACCATAAGAGGACCCAAAATAAAATTTATCATTATTAAAATTCATTTATAAATCTAAAAAAATAATTTTTAAATCACACATCACACATAAAATCCAACCGGACAATTTACCGAACACATGACATGCCTTTTTAAACAAACCAATTTATTTTAAGAACTTGACAAGGAATAAAACACCAATTTCATGCCATATTTTATTAGAGATATTGTAACATGTTAAAAATACCATAAACCTAGTTTTAAACCTCACAAAATAGTTTTGAAAGATAGCGTAACATTTAAACAAACACTTGGTGTGCACTTTTATGACAAAACAACACTACCTTTCAAAAAACAAGAATTAAACAACCATTTTGCACACCAAAAAAATTATCCAAATGATGAAAAATAATAATAAACATATATATCAGATAAAAACAATAATAAAATTATTAATATTTAAAGATAAAGTCATGTGCAAGGGATATCCTACCTCAAATCCATGGCATAATGGAAACGCACACCCAATATCACCATCTGAGGGTTTACAAACCTGAAACCTATGACGAACAGACCCAAACGAAAAAAAAACCCATAAAAATCCTAGGATAGAAGAACCCTAGGTAAATCATGACTTGTGGAGATTATAAAACCAAGAAATAATGAAAGGAGGAAGAAGAGGGTGGAGAAAGGAGAAGGAATCTCACCTTTTCAACTAGAAAACTCTTCGTCTTACATTAGATCTGCACCATTAGAGAAAAGGTAAGGAATTGAAACTTCTTGGAGAGTCTCCAGAGGTCATGAAAAACCAGGTAAAGAATATTTGGGGAAAAAAGAGTATGAATGTAATGATTTATGGATGATGGGATTTACCTTCACGATTCTGGATGATTTGAGATACATTGAGAAGTTTTCTCTAATCTACAACTCATATGAGCTCCAAAGAGGTAAAATCGATAATGGGGGTTATGATAGGGGTTTTTTCTTCGAGTGGGAGGTAGAATCACTGAAAAATATTAATAATTGAATTAGGTATAAAAGAAACAAATTATTATTTTTTAACTGGAAGTGGGCCCATGGGCTGGCCCAATACCTAAATAAGTAACCCCAATTCACCATGCTTATTAATTTATAATGGGTCAAAAGGGATATGGTAGTTTTAATATGTCAGTTTAGGACAAGTGGGAAGTGAAATGAGTCAAAAATGATAAAAATTGAATGATTTATAAAAGAAAAAAATATATGTTTTTAAATCTGGAAATGGGCTCACGGTTGGCCCAAATCATGAAGTAACCACCCTTTCTCCAAAAAACTCCTAAACAAACAATGGAGAACCCAAATCAGGGTGATTAAACATATATGCTAGTTCAAAACTCAAAATTAATCTCACCGAAAACCCAATAAAAGGATCGGTATTTTCAATGAACCAGATCAAAACCATTACATGAAAAGAAAAAAAATTAGGTGTGACAATTCTCCCCACCATTAAAGCTTTCTACCCCCGGAAAGACATAACACATTCCAGCTGATTGATTAACACCTACGGATTCATTATATATATGGTCCAAACAACTAATCTAATGAAACACCATCAACCATTAATGGAACTTAATCCTCTTTCCTCAAACAAAACACCAATGCTCACCCACTTCTTGAGAATCAACCAAAAGATCGAGTCACTACCACCACAACCAAACCAAGAACCAAGTTTTTGGGCCTTCTACCAATGAAACCAACAATCACCCAAACCAAAGAGAACTCACAAAAACCAATGATTCTAGGGGATTATGGGATGGAATC
The DNA here is from genome assembly GCA_963277665.1 of Viscum album. Classification (NCBI taxonomy): domain Eukaryota; kingdom Viridiplantae; phylum Streptophyta; class Magnoliopsida; order Santalales; family Viscaceae; genus Viscum; species Viscum album. The sequence goes on from OY728147.1 coordinate 1,830,022,448, forward strand.
ACCACCATTGAGAAACAACTAGCACTAGATAAGTTCATAGGAGAAAAAATCAACGAGACCCATGGTGGGTCTCCCCACCATTAGAACCCAACTTGCAATGAAAAAACAAGAACTCAACATGAGATAGAATCAGGCCTCACTCACACAAGCCCAAAAAAACTCTCCTGCAAAAACCTAGCAACCCAAGTTGAAAGGAACACAACATGAACATTTAATCCACCCACTCTCGAATGGAGGTGACAAAAATTGGGCCAACACTCTCTGCACAGATCCAAGCCCCCACCAATTAGAAAGGGGAGGGAAGGGGACCCAATAATTGGGCCATTGAAACCACAAAAGAAAAAAAGTAACTACCTCACTGAAATGGTATAGGTATGATCCTAGCAATACTACCCGCAATCCTAGGACTCCTGACTATGCGTCAGCTTCACTCCAAAACCTATGGCTGAAGCTCTAATGGATAAAGCATTTCTTGACTCGTAGTCAGGCTTTGATAATCCCTAACTTGTACTCCATCCCTTAGTTCTACACAGTACCACATAATACTCCCAGTAAGATACAAAATATCAAGAGACACTATAAAACACTCTTCCTCAACAACACAATTTTAACCAAATAAGAACATGGAGATACATAACACTATTTTCTCTCACTCTGAACAAGGAGGAAAATGAACAAGGCACCCAAAAACACCCACTAAACATTAGCGACCACAACTACTACAATCGAAAGAATCACCATAAAGGTAGGGAACTTTAAATCGAGCCCAAACAGCTCTCTATTTCAACAAACGGTTTGAGGTATCATTCTAAGAGGTGGATTTAGCATTTGAAACAAATAATTAGTTTGATAAACTAGAAATCTTACCAATGGAGAACCATCAATGGCCACATCACAACATCCAACACATCTTTAGAAACCCACTGAACATTACCCCAAGACCGATCCACCAACAAGATCTCATCTCAAGATACAACAAGAGTGTGACTTCTAGATCATAAGTAAGCATACTGAATAGAAAAAACTTCTAATACATAGGATAAACCATCCATATAATTGTCAGTTCATAAAAAACACCACAATTTTTCATCTCAAAACACTTTTGAAAAACTAACTAACTTGGTGGGTTTCCACATTCACCAATGGTGTTTCATCAAGTCTCACCCACATGCACATTTCCATGCCACACCAGGAACCCAACCACCATTCCATATAGTCCATACTTCTAGATATAAATAAAACAATTTATGTGATCAACCATGAAAACACTAAAGGATAAAACAAAACAACATCATTCCAAAAATCATGTACCTTCAACAGGAACACCAACCACCAAGTCAAAAACCCTTTTCAGATTTCACAAAACAAACCACACTTCATCATGAAACATTTTCTTAAAAAAACATACCCCACTTCATTTTTAATAACTTTTAAAACAACCAAGCTACTCCAATTAACCGATTCCCATTTTCTGAAATTCAGTAAGGTATCTTTTCATAATCAGATGTCCCTTGAGACCAATACCCTTTATAGTAAAACACCAACCGCTCAAAACTGATTTCAAAAACTATTTTATCAGATTAAAACACTTTTAAACATCCCAAAACACCCCATTTAGAATAGATATTCAGAATCACCTTAAAATGATTCACACTTTCAAATCATTTTATTTCAAAAAACCAAAAGTTTAGATTTGGGAAAATTCAATCCCGTTAAATCATTTCCACTTCCTCCCAAAACATTGTTTCACGAAAAGCACATCCTTCCAAAACCATTCTTATATTTAATTTTTTGAAAACCCCTTTTCCACTTTTAAAAATCCAATCCTTAATTTAAAACCCATTTCAATAATTCTCACATAAGTATTTTCAAAACAAAAATTCAGAAATCAAGAAAGGTCCAAGAAACCCACAAAAGGGAACTAGTTTCAGTGGGTGACTTGACCATATGGTTGGTGGCCATATGTTAAACACAACACCAACACATAGAGACTTATTAAGACCATGCCCTATATCCATATGGCTTTCTAGGCCCTGCAAGCTCACAGAGGCCATTATTTAGACTCCCTTTTTCATATCCCAACACAAAACAATCAACAAGAACCAAGGAAACTGATAAAACAGGACTTCCTGTGGAAACTCAAAGATCAGAACGTGAAAGAGTTCACAAAGCTCTTCCTACACATACCCATAAAGTCCAAACAATCCTACTCCAAATACCTTGATATCCCCCAAATAAAAAGGGCACTCTAAAAAAAGGTCTGCTAAGAGATAACCTCCTTTGATACCATTTTGTCACAAACCAGCCCGAGTCGACCCTGAACCAGTCACAAGGGCCAGCCTGCGACAAGTCCCGAGAGGCATTACTGATCCTCCCTGGATGGAAAAAAGAACCAAGTTCATCAATAGAGTACACAAGGGAACAATTACACCCATATATAAACAATCAAACAAACAGCGGGAAGAAATGGAAAGCCCAAAATACATTTATATAAAAACTGAACTGAACATTATTTGTACAAGAAACTGAAAGTAAAACTAAACCAAGAACTCATCTAACAAAACTTGATAACCAACTAACTCCATGTGACCCTTCCGGTCACTCTCTAACATAATGATCACATGTCTCCCAAGGCGATCGAACTCAAGTTGAAACCTGAACGAGGGATAAAAATAGAAGAAGACTATAGGCGTGAGTATTAAAACTCAGTAGGTTAACTAGATATTCTATTCTCAATGAACATCCTTTAAAATAAAGAAAACATAAATTTAAAGTTTTAAATACAAGATATAAAGGTGTGTTTTCAAAATGAGGTCCCATGCTATATAAAAAATACCAGACAAAAACTTGCATGTTTTATAAATAAGAATGCTAGTAACAATTTTCAAAGAGGTGCAACTTCAAGATGAAAATAGTTTTCAAGAGGTATGATTTAAAGAATTTAAGATTTTAAATAAATCACACACACTACTAAATTTACCAACCAGACTCACCGTATTCCAAAGTTGAGTACAAAATAGCCAATGAGCACAAGTCACAGGAACACCCCTAAGCACTAGTTAGATGTGAGCCCCAGGTACCTCGTATCTCAGTGAAAGTAACCATAATAAAAATCCATTATCATGCACATGAGACATTAGTAGGAATCATACCAATAACCAATTGGTCCCCCAAAAACATCATTATCATAGTTTAGTTAGTGTTATCATCGTCAAACTTGCTTCGTGAAACACGGGCCAAACCCCACAGAATCACTAGCATACTAGTACACGTCTGCCCACCTAGATACCCGGGATTCTCTTTAGTGCTCGATAAAGTTACACATATTATAAAATTCACTTTCCAAATCAAAATTAAATTACCAAACCATAAACACACAAACATCTCGTAGACATGCTTCACATTTCTTTCATGAATTAATAAACCACTAAAAGGATTCGTAAAACAATTTCAAGAAGTATAACGAGGTCTTTCACATAAAATCCATTAAAAATGATATTTTAAGGCCACAAACCCATAAGTAACATAAAAAACAAGATTTGGAAGCCCAAATTCCAATTAATAAATCATTTTCATGGACCATAAAATTTCTCTAAAATATAGAACATGAAATACACATTGAAACCATTTTTACAAAAAAAAACAAATGCCAAACGGGCCTTTAATCCTTTCTCAAAATTATCATTTGACCAAGGTATGAATTTCACTTTTATTAAGGAGGTATATACACACCATTTAAAGCAGAAAAACACATTCATAAATACCTTAAAACATTCATATTACATATTCAAAACACAACCATTTTCATAAGGATGTGAAATGGGCCTTTTTCCAACAACTCAGGCCAAAAATGTTGTAAACCAAAACCCATTTGTTTGTAAAACCAAATCAAAATTGGGAATCCATAAGAGGACCCAAAATACCATTTATCATTCTTATAATTCATTTATAAATATAAACAAATAATTTTTAAACCACACATCACACATAAAAAGCCAACCGAGCAATTTACCGAACACATGACATGCCTTCTTAAACAAAACAATTTATTTTAAGAATTTGACAAGGAATAAAACACCAATTTCAGGCCATACTTTATTATAGATACTGTAAAATGTTATAAATACCATAAACCAGGTTTTAAAGCTCACAAAATAGTTGCTAAAGATAGCATAACATTTAAACAAACACCGGGTGTGCACTTTTATGACAAAACAACACTACCTTTCACAAAACAAGGATTAAACAACCATTTTTCACACCAAGAAAATTATCCAAATGATGAAAAATAATAACAAACATATATATCAGATGAAAACAATAAGAAAATGATTAATATTTAAAGATAAAGGAATGTGCAAGGGATATCCTACCTCAAATCCTTGGCTTAATAGAAAGGTACACCCAATATCACCATCTGAGGGTTTACAAACCCTAAACCTATGATGACCAGACCCAAACGAACAAAAACCCCATAAAAATCATAGTATATCATAACCCTAGGTCAATCATGACTATTGGAGATTATAAAACCCAGAAATAATGAAAGGAGGAAGAAGAGGGAGGAGAAAGGAGAAGGAATCTCACCTTTTCAACTAGAAAAATCTTCGTCTTCCATTAGATCTAAACCCATAGAGAAAAGTTAATGGATTAAAAATTCTTAGAGAGTATTATAATTTCAAGAAAAACCAGTTAAAGAATATTTGGGGAAAAAAGAGTCCTAATGGAATAATTTATGGATGAAAGGATTTACCTTTGCGATTCTGGACAATTTGAGAGACATTGAGAAGTTTTCCCTAATTCGTGACTCATATGAGTTCCAAAGAGGTAAAATAGATAATGGGGGTAAGTATAGGGGTATTGAAATCGATTGGGAGGCAGAATCACCGAAACATATTAAAAATTGAATTATATGTAAAAGAAACAAATTATTTTTTTAAAACTAGAAATGGGCCCATGGGCTGGCCCAATACCTAAATAAGTAACCCCAATTCACTATGCTTATGAATTTATAAGGAGTAAAAAAGGATATGGTAGTTTTAACATGTCAGTGTAAGAAAAGTGGGAAGTTTAATGAGTCAAAAATGATAAAAAAATTAATGAGTTATAAAAGAAACAAAATATGTTTTTAAATCTGGAAATGGGCTCTTTGTTGGCCCAAATCATGAAGTAACCACCCTTTCTCCAAAAACTCCAAAACAAGAAATAGAGAACCCAAATTAGGGTGATTATAAATATATGGTAGTTCAAAAATAAAAATTAATCTCACCCAACACCCAATAAAAGGATCAGTATTTTCAATGAACTGGATCAAAACCATGACTTGAAAAGAAAAAAAATCAGGTGTGACACACACTTATTAGCTGTCAAAAGAATTTTTAAATGCCTCAAATATAAGAAAAATTTAGGATTGTTCTATACAAGACAAAATTATTTTGATTTAGTAAGTTATTCAGATGCTGATTTTTTTAGTTTTAAGTTAGATAGGAAAATCACATCAGGAACATGTCATATTTTATGAAAATCTATAGTATCATGGTGTATTAGGAAAGAATTTTTTTTGCACTTTCCACTGTTGAAGACGAATTCATAGCTGCAAGTAGTTGTTGTGTACAAATATTGTGGATGAAACATGCTTTACTAGATTTTGGATACCAATTTATACATGTACCTATAAATTTTGGTAACACAAGTACAATAAAAATTTCCAAAAATCTAGTATCTCATTCTAGAACGAAGCATATTGATGTAAGACATCACTTTTTGAGATATAATTATCAAAAAAGTGATATAATTTTAGAATTTATTGGAACTAAACATCATCTTATTGATATCTTCACAAAGCCTTTGAATTATTAGAGATTAAAATACATCAAACATGAATTAGGAATGATAAGTTTTTTATGACAGATTCACCATTGATGAGTCACTTTTGGAAATTCATTATTGATGAGTTGTCATTGGAAAGTCATTGTTGATGAGTCACTATTAATGAGTCATCATTGATGAGTTGCTATTGATGATTCACAATTGATGATTCTCCATTGATAAGTCTCCATTGATGAGTCGCCATTAATGTGTCACCATTGATGAGTCTCCATTGATGAGTCACCATTAAAGAGTCACCATTGATGAGTCATCATTGATTGAGTCACTATTTACCGATTCACCATTCCTTTTTTTTACCATTATTTTTATTACCCTTTATATTATTTTCCCAATTAAATATTTATTATTTTAAATTTAGTATTATTTATTTTTTGGAATCCCTAAATGATAAAACTCTAAGTTTAAATAAAATCGATTCACTACCTCTTAAACTCTTGAACTCCCAAACCTTTACTTTCCTCTCAGACTGATCATCTTTCCTTCTTCCCTTAAGCCCTCAACTGATCTGAATGGACCATGTAAAGTGAGTAGTATAGTCAAATCTGGAAGAGATGAGGAAATCCAAGAACTGAAAAGTATCTACCAGTAGTTTGGATATTGTTTCATGGAACCCGCATCTAGAAAAATAGGTTATCGAAGCAAAAGAGTAAATGAATGTTCAATGGCTTCCATCTATAAATACGCTAGTATAGAAATTTATAAAAGATCAAAAATGGATGAACTAGTTCGCATAAAATAATTTTGTGTATTATCTGAGGTTAGTATATAATTTTTATCAGAATGTTGAGTTTGTTTTCAGAAAGAAAGTGGATATGGAAAGAAGTCGTATTGATGGATAAGATATTTTTTTCTCTTCAAAGGAATGGAAAATGTTCTTAAAATTACCTCATAAAGGGGTATATGAGGATTTTCAAGGAATTATTCCAAGTGACAGTGAAATATTCAAATATGAAGAGGCCCTCCTATAGTTGACTGGAGATGGTACACTAAAGAGACCTACATATGTATAAATTTATGATGAGTGTAATCTATTATTCAAGTTTTTACAGGATTTTTTGTGTCTTCGAAATGTATATTTCAATAAAATGAGATATCAAGATGTTTACATCTTGTTAATGATGAAACAAGGGGAAAGGATCAATATGTACATTTTTTATGATTCATATGTATGATATATGCAACAAGATCTCAATATTGAACTCTATAATATATCCTAAGATGATTTCTACCATTTTAGATACTAAGGGATTTTTCAAAGAAGTATAAGAAGATAATGATAATTTTAGTGGGTTTTTTTTATCAAATAAAATTTGTAAAAGGGTTAAAGTGAGATGGAAACCCTAGAAGAAATGTTGGTTAATAGATAATGAAAAATTGTATGATGAATTCAACCCTATTGATCATCCAACAAGACCTAAGGACATGGTGGATCCTGGTCTTGAACCTGATGAGTTAGTTGATTACTCTGATGATGATGATGATGATGATAGTGAAAAAGTTAAGAAATAAATGGAAGAATAAGAAAAAAGTATCTTTCAATGGAAGTGGGGAATGATCCAGAGATTCCTAAATCTCTTCCTAAAGTCTATATTGAATCTATCAGTACACCATGTTCTATTACTACACAAGAATATATTTGATATGAAAATTATGATGAGGAAACTAAAGTATATGGATAGTCTTAGTTTAAAACATATTCCTCCAAAACATCAAGTGACCAAAATGGTAATGAAAATGGCAGTGATTAAAATTATTCTAAGGAAGTAGATGATGATCTAGATCATGAGAAATCATATCGTAATGAAATTAATGATAATTAGGATCATGATGATAGAAATTATGATGATGATATGATCATGGAGATGATCGTGGAAATAATCGTGATAATGGAAGTGATAAGAATGGATATGATCCTACTTCTAATGATCATGAGATGGTTCAAAGACATACTTCATCACTAGTGGTATCAAGTTCTCATAGAGATGAGAATCAATCTAAAGATACTGGGATGGATGATTTACCTCATGTTACTGTAGAAGATGAGGAAGTTACTAGTGAGGGGGAGAAGTATCCCAATCTTATTGACCAGTTAGACCAAATAGAATCATTAAAAATAGTAGATAAAATGAATATAGATCATACATATTCCCCTTTTATACCTAAAGTTGGTCAATCCTCTAAAGTACTTATATAATCTCTAATTATTCCTTATACAAGACCTAAAGTTAGTTTTTTGAATAATGGGAAAGGTATCCTAGTTTTGTTAGACTTGGTTTGGATTATATTTATTCAGATGATGAGAATGAAAATATTGTTAGAAGAGAAGGAACCTTAGTGGATCAAATTAATCAATATGGGAAGTTTTAACCTTTTACTTCCATGGAAATAGATAGATCATCTGAGTCTAAAGTGCCTCATAAGCAGAGAGGTCATCTTTATTCTCAATATGTTATACTTCCTCATGTTGTGACACAAGCTGATTTAGAATATTTTTAATTAAATCTCAATTCTAATTTGAAATCCTTGAGAAGGAATTTAGTTTCAAATTTTAGAAATATCCTTAGCTCTCAACCCTCTCCAGTTTCTAGACTCAGTAAAAAAATAACTCGGTATTTGGTTGATTTGGTTATATCTCATTTAAAACCAAGAGTTATATTTAATATTCAAGAGCTTGAATTAGAGAATAGAATCTTCTCAATAAAAGTATAAATTTTGAAAGCTTCAGTAGAGGTTATGATGTCCTCTTTTTCAAAATGTTTTAATTCTATTTCTCAAAATTTGGAAAGCATGACTATTGTTGCCTCTACATCCTCTGCACATCCTCCTACTTGAGTAAAAATTGATAAATATTTTCTAATAAATATTATTATAGAAGAGATAATTAATTATTTGGGTGTTGTGACCACTCATGAGGAACAAATAAGGCAGATACATCATCATGGAGAGCACGTCTATAAAATGATAAGAGAATATGTCATTGATCTCAGGATTGATAAGGACATCATCAAGAAATAAATAAAGTATTATTTTTTAAGGATTTATACAAAGTGTGAGATGTCTGATAACTTCAATTTTTTGGAAGAAAATTTTAAGTTTCCACCAATGAAAAGTTATTTTAAAGAACAAGTGATTCAACTAAAGGTTCTCACGCTAGTTTTACAGAGATTCATGGAAGAGAAATATTTATTCAGTGCTATTGAAAGGGGAGGAAATCTAATTATGGATTTTCTCAATCTCATGAAACCAATCTTACATGTACATAGTATATCTATTATTGAAAGATAATTAATTACTATGACAACATTTCTTTCAACTTCAACCATAGAGCTAGTTAGAGCCCATCCTGCAGTGATTACTTAGTCTAATGGTCTTCTGCCTCCACCATTTCATCCTATGATTTTATCACCAATGGATGGAATCAAACACATGAGGCCAGTTATTATTCATGAACCTCTTCCTCCTTCCACAACAATACCTTCCATTACCACCTATACTACAACTTTCACTACTATTATCTCCTCTTAAGATAGAGAAAAGGACAAAGGGAAAGGGAAATTTGATCATCTACCAACCACTACACAGTAAATGTGATTAAATGAAGTCTTTTGATAGGGATAATTTCATTGTACTTTTCATAATTATATTGTTTTAATGAACATATTTTTGGATAATATTAAATTAAATATCTTAGTGTTATTAAAATTTCTTTGTTCCTTTTATTTTATTTTTCTTCTCTTTTTGATAATCGCAAAGGGGGAGAATAAAATGGGAATTTATTTTATTACAAGAATATTATGATTTTTATGATTTTTTATTTAAGTTTTTTATATTCCATATATCTCTTTTAAAATGATAAGAATATTCTCTTTAACTTACATACATCGCTGATTATCTATGTTTACTTATTTAGTATATGTCTTATAAAATGTCATGTTTTGTGATCATCAAAAAGGGGGAGAATGCTAGAACCTCCTTCTGTAGAGTGTGTTTTACACTCTATTATTTTATTGATCATACACCATAGTTATTTTAATAATAATGATATACATGTTTTATGATATCATTTTATATGGTAATACTATTTTTATGATATTTTAGCTAAGTGTTTAGACGAGGTACTACCTGATATCACACCACCAGAGTCATACCATCAGCACTAAAAAATTACCTAAAGTATGAGGCACCATAAAAGCATACACCATATAATTATATACACCACTAGCATAAAAATATATAATTCTGAGATACTGCCAAGATATCACACTGTTAGGCTTGTTACCATCGGGGGAGGTATCTCCAGGACGAGCTACTGTCAAGCTTGTTACCGTCAGACTCTAAGTCATCACCATACTCTGAGTCATCATCATCTTGAGGTATCACCAATCTAAGATACTTCCAGATACTAAGTCATCACCATATTCTTGCTACAATTTCTATCCAAGGATTTTGGCATGAATGGCTCAATGGCTATTTTCTATTCAAGGATTATTTGACCAAGTCTTCATGATATAGACAAATCCAATCTGAGGATTGTGGATCTTCTCCAACTAATGCTACTATATATACAAAAATTACATCTCTCTCTATGTACTTTATATATACTTGATAAATATATGATATGTACGACATATATAGTGATTACTTACTGAAGAAAATACAAAACATTGTGCAATCAAAACTATGAATAAGTACAATCTCACTAATTCGTTTACTATGAAGATTAACGACACAAAATCAAATAATCCATTACAGAGATTGATTGAGATACTGATATAGATAAATTGGAACATTACTACATATTCCTATGATCCTCTGTTATACTATAATTTTCAAGAACAAAGTTCAAATTCCTCAACAACAATAATATAAGGACTTTGAACATTCTAAGCATACCAAACTTAGCATTAATATATTATTTATTTCTCTTATTGTTTATTGTTTTTCTTTTGATTAGTGTGTTTTTACATGGACACCTAATTAGAGAATAATTGATATTATCTCTTTCCTTTACATCTATTTTCCCACTGTGTTTGTAGATGTCCTTGTGTGGCCAATGTTATCTTTACTTCATATGTATAATTATGGAAGAGTCTCTTTAGTCTTTAAATCTTGTAGCTATTGTTTGTTTACCTAATCCAAGTTATGGATTTTTTTTATTATTATTATAATATTCTTGATGACATTTGATTTACAAGTGGATGGGATTAATTCTCATCTTGAGACTAAATCTCTTGTTTATTTTGATGTGTTTTGTTTATTCATCTTATCCTAGATTGTTTTTAATCTATAACGAAAACTAATACTTTGATCATTAATCTTAACTAGTGTTTATATGTATTTTTTTGTCTAAGTAAATTGAATTCAAAAGATATGGTAATCCTAAAAATTATTTTAACTAAGACATAATCACTCTTTGAGAAATCCTTTAAAAGGACAGATATTATATCAATCTGCCATTTTGATTAATTTGTTAGTTTATTTTATTATGGTAATTTTATTTTAACTTAATAGTTTAACATAAAAATTTATTGAGAACTCAATTAAATCCCACCCTCCCCTCTTGAGTTACTTACTTCGGCCAACTTGTACTTGTATTCACGCACCCACATACATCTAAATGCAAAAAATCATAAATAATAATAACTAAAACCAAAAATTGATGAATATATATATCCCAAAAATAGAGTAAAAAAGTACATAAATCATAAAAGAAACAAATACCAAAAAAACTATAAAAGCATACAACTAGTTCATTTGGAGGGGACTGGTGCCAAATGAAGCCACCTGAAAACACCTTAGTCAGGATCTGATAAACTCCCTAGTCTATCTAGCTCGCTAATCTCTTCCTGCTTCAGGTCCTCCTAGGACTTTTTCAGAAGGCCTGTCATCTAAATAAGACATATAGAAATACTTAGTAGGCTCCCCAAAACCCAAAACAAAAGGGAGCAAGTGAAATCCAACTGTCAACTTAACCCAGCTAGAGGAAACCCAAGTGAGAGAGAAACTTCATTTCGACCACTCCTCGGCTATAAACATATATTAAACTCAATAGAAATGGTTTGTTGACTAATATATGTGGAAAAAACGCATGGACTCTCAAAAACACCCAGATATACTCATCTCAAACACCAAGTCACATGAGGTCTCGACCTCATAGCTAGATATGGGATTCTTCTCAGGGCTCAAAGGTAATTCTCATCCAGGAGAACACACTCCATGATCCCTTACATACCAGATAGAACTCATCCAAAAGTCATGATCCATCAAGAATATATCTCAAGGTCCAACTCTAGTGCTCAGAACCATAGGTCCAAACACCACTAGCTTGTGCCCCGTGCAATCCCATAGGACCCAATTAGAGAGTCTCTCGCCTCACCACTACACACAAATGAGTGAGAAATTATCTAGACTATGAACCACATACATTCTCTATAAAGAGAGATTAAAGAGGGACCCACACCCCACCACTTCCCCACATATGAGGGAGTACTAGCTTCTAACCAACCCGCAAAACCTCTAAGGTGCCCAAAGGGAGAGGCCCACACCTCACTACATCAAGGGAGCACAACTTCTAACCAGGTGTCATGCATAAAAATTAGAGGGGCCTACTCCTCACAACTATGATCCAAATTTTAGGGAGCTCTGACTCCAGTGGAGGACCTGCTTCCTACCACTACTCGAAGATAGGGGAGTATCAGTTCGTAGATAGAGGACCTACACCCTATAAAGAGGGGATTTCCAACTCTATTTATCTAATCACAATAGGGGACCCACACCCTAACACGAAATGGGAGTACTGACCCTAGAATAGAGGACTCACACCCTAGTATGACAGGGGAGTACCAAATCTATCTAAACCTAGTATATAGAGGACTCGTGCCCTAGTACGATAGGGTAGTACTGGCTCAATGGATAGAGAACCCACACTCTGGCTCCTCAGGGGAGTACCGACTCTATTTACATAATAATTATAGAGGGACTGCACCCTGTTATGAAAAGGTAGCTTTGTCTCCATCTATATGAATAATATGGGGGACCCACACCCTCGTCTAATTAGGGGAGTACAAGCCTTGAGAGAACTAATCCATGGGTAGAGTACTTGTTCCCTCTGTGGGAGAGTTCTATATCTACTGATCTAAGAGTTAAGGGAGACCTACTCCCTATTGTGATAGGTGAGTACTAGTCCCAGTGTCTCTATGATAAACCAAACTTATCTCCATCATCGGTCAAGCATAAATGAAAGTAGTGTCATTCTCATCACACCTCACATACTTCCATTGGTAGGGGGGCCATGCCCTGATAGTAGGGGAGCACCACTCTATCAGCCTAAAGAGTCTTAGGGGACCCACATCCTGAGATGATAGGGAAAGGTACCAACCCCAAAATCTATTCACTAGCCTACCCTAATCACTATCCATGATTAAGAACAACTTAGAAGTGATGTTCTAGGATCAAACCACATCATATACCCAAATCCACCACAAGGGATACCATTATGTTCTATGTGGAAAACTTCTCAGGATAGGCTAAACATAGTCCTGAATCCGAGTCCAAAACAAGAAGATATGATAGGAAGAAGATCCCAATAATAGTATATGGTGTGTAATGAGGTCTACACAGCATGTGACCCTACACCAACACTTGTTAATGCCCTCTACTTCATGGCTTGGTTGTTTGTGTGATCTTACATGGCATGTAAAAGATATACATGGTGTGTATCACCACGCCTGGTCCCCTGACTGTGTCCTTCTCCACACAGCTCGGCTAGCCGTGTATTCCACATAGCATGTACCCCCAATACATGGTGTGTCTTGGATAAATGGACACTTGTCCATGTCCTTAACCTATGCACATGTATGTCACCCCATGTATGTGTCTCTAGCCATTTACAATCAAACAACCATGTCTGATTACATGGTACCCTTATCCATGTCCCTCGACCGCATGGAATGGGCTCACTGCATGGCATGTAACCTTGGTACACAGCTTGTAGTCCCCAAAATTTCATCTTCCCCAAATGTTAAGAACACATGGTGTATTCCTATACACTACATGAAATGTGATCAGGAATTCTGAATAATAATTCCCTATAAGTTTCCTAAAACACCCTGGTTTCTAATGAAACCCATAGATATACCCCCAGGGAATCTATAGCAGTCATTTAAGGGCACTAATTCCTTAAAACTGTGAATAAAAAGGGGAATCAAAACCTAAAACTCAAATGTACCTACCTTGTGGAAAAAAATCAAAGTTTCGAGTGTAGATACATGATTTGAAGTTGTTGATCCACGATCTAGGAGTGATTATCATCAAGATCAAAGATCAGCGTTGTCTCCTCTCCTTCGTTTCACCTCGGTTAATCCATTGCTTCAGGGGAGGAGTTTCCTCCTATCTGTCATGTGAACACAAGGGGGATGAGTATTGATTTAATTTTTATTAAATCAATAACCTCTATTTAATACCCCTCCAATACACTCCAAATAAGCACACAATACTAAAACAAATATATAGCATCTAGGGTAAACACCACGTTCTAAACTCAATCGCGGCCTCAGATTTCCAATCTGAGACTCTACTCAGGAGTTAAATCATGTTATAAAGAAACTACACACACGTGATATAAAATATTTAATATTTTTAATATCACTGTGTTGAGGCTCTCTAGGCCCTGGAATTCTGCACTAACACAGTGCTTGCCTTCAGAAATTTTCTTATAAATATTCCAAATTCTTACAAGATAAAACCCCAAGTTTCTACAAGGGAATGAGAAGAATTTTTAAAACCTTATTATAAATATTTCTTGATAAAAAGTACTTGAAAATAAATAAATGTTTCAAAAAAGAGAGGTGAAAATAAATTGGAAATTTTTGATTTTAATAGAATCTTTAATAATATAAACTTGATAAATTCATAAATTTTTAAATAAAAGAAGTGAAAATACATTAATAAATTTTACTTTTAATAAGAATATTTAATAATAGAAACTTTAAAAGTACATAAGGTTTTCAATAAAAGAAGTTGTAATACTTTGAAAATTTTTACTTTTAAAAATAATATTTAATAATGGAAACTTGAAAAATACATAAGGATTTCAATAAAATAAGTGGAAATACTTTGAAAACTTTTACTTTTAAAAATAATCTTTAATAATGGAAAAATGAAAAAGACATAAGGTTTTCAATAAAATAAGTGGAAATACTTTGAAAATTTTTACTTTTAAAAATAATATTTAATAATGGGAAATTGAAAATGATATAAAGGTAGTCAAATGAAAATGTGGAGTGGATGATAAAACTTTTCATTTTGAAAGGATGGAAAAACCTTTTGATCGCTTTGTAATAACCTTATTGAAAACCCATATCATTAAAAGAGTATTAAATTTTCCTTTTGAAAATAAATAAATAATTATGAAAAAAATATAAAATAATCCATTTTATCTTTCTAAAAGTAGAGTAAAATATTTCCAATAATTAAAATATGGACATGGAAAAAATATTCATTGGTAATAATGGGAGTTATTCTTACCAACGGTACACTTTTATTTTGGAAAAAAATTGAATCAAAGAATTTTATATTGATAAAGAGAAGTAATTTACTTAAAAAATGTGTAAATATAAAATAACATCATAATATTCTATAATATATTAATCTTGAAATATTATATTCAATAAATATTGATTATGACCTAATAAAGAGATTCGAGTCATAGAAACCCCTTACTGCCTTTGTAACTTTTTAATCAAAAACTCATGAGAGGTATAACATTAAATAAAGTATTGAATATCATTAAATAAAAAATAATAATGATAAAAAATTACAATGGTGTTGTATTTAAACTATTTATAAGTAAACATTATGTTTAGCATAAACATGTCTCAAGGGATTCAAATTTGAGAGAAAGAAACCCTTACAACTTGAGAAGTGAATGGATTGAAATAAGAAGCAGGGAAGATTGTGAAATAAACATTTATATCTCATGAAAAGATTTATTTATGATGAATTAGTTCATTTTTTAGTATCTATAACACATAAAATAGAAATAGGTTCAAAACTTGAAATCATGCCTCAATGAAAGTGAACTTGAGACAACAAACTCTTACCATGTTTCCCTCCTTATTTGATGACACTATAACATCCTGTAAAACAAAAATAGATAAATTAATAACCTAATTCATAAAATTACTCATAAATATTACCCTTTTATAATCCTTATTATAATTATTTATCATGAGTGCATTAATACGTTATATCATATTATGACCATTGGGTGTTAATAATTTTAACTGTTTTGTGTATGTTAGATAATTTTGATATCATTTCCCATCATTTGATACCAATTTAATTATTTATATATCATATAATTTTATTTAATATATAACTTATATTTATTTAAAATGTTATTATTTCAATCCATATGTGTTTTGGTTACGTTATGTGAAAACCAAATTGATGACAGCTTATTTTAGTAATTTTAGAGAATGAAAATGTTACATTGATGTTAAGTTAAATACTAATTATAATATTTATAGAGACGTATAATAACCATTATTTAATTAATATATTATAAAAATATTATTTTTTATGTTCCCACAGCCATCCATAATCAAACTTTAAATCATTTTTCACTTAGGTGGTTAAACCAACCCAGGCTTGAGCACGCTTCAACTCAATTAGAGAGTACAGTTAAAGAGGTGTTTCTTTTAACATGATATTATTATAAAAGAATAATAATGATATTATTTTGATTTTTTTATGAATTTGAACCATATTTTAATATTTTTAGATAATTTATGATAATATAAATGAAAAATGTGTCATTATGGAGTTGGTAATCTGCACGTATGCATGGTTAGAATTCCCATTTATCAACGCATGAGAGGGGGTAAAGGTGGATGTTAAATTTAAATTTCAGAATGACAATTATATATTATATATTATATTTATTCATTATTATCACTATTAATATCATCCATTAATGGAGGTAATGAAAAACAAATGATGTTTCTTCATGGAGGTGGTAGTCCACGCAACGCACTAACGATGTACTTTTACTTTTCTAAGTGGATGGAAATGAATAACTAAGGGTTGTACCTGTCACACCTTCCATTTTTAATAATTTATTTTATTAATTTGTATGGGAATCGGGTAGTCCAGGTTGAATACCAACTTTAAAAAAATTGAGTTCTTATTTAAAAACGCATGTTTTTCCCTTGGATGCATACAGCTCCCCACGATCAAAGCCACATGACCTTGCCTGGGTCACCTCACAACCTTGCTCGGTTCAATTAATTAAATAAAATAAAATAATAACAAATAAAATGAAAATAATAAGTTTAATAAACTTTAAGAAATTGTTTTAATAGTAATAATAAGAATATTGTTTGAGAATAATAATATTATTATTACTAATAGCATTAAGGATATAAAATGTATTAAATTTTTTCTAATATTGTAATAATATATATAATTATTAATATTATGTACTGTTATTACCGTTTTTATTATTATTATTTTACTTATTTTATTTATTTATTTTATTAATTTTTACCCCTTATTTTTTTAGGGTTCAAACCCCTCTCCTTATCTCCCCCTCCTACCCATTGTGCCCCTGCTTTACCCTTGATCCCCTCACATCAAGCCACCCTGCTCCACAGCCAGCCCTATTGTGCCCTCCTGCTAGCGCCTCTTTCCCTTGGCCTCTCCTCTGGTCTATCACACCTTCACCCTAGTCAGAAGCTTCTTCCTGCACACAGCTCTTCCCTGAACATACCCCATCGTGCCACACCCATGGCTAGCTGCCAGACCCCCCCCCCCCCCCACCACCACCACCACCACCCCTCTCCTGGTTAGCCTCCCTCACCGGCCTCCTCACCAACCGGCACCACCATCTTCGGCCTCCTCACTAGCTGACACCACCACAATCATCCCTCCATCAGCCCCTCGCACGACCCATTCCAGTACTCCCTCCTTGTAGGGTTTTTCCTCTCATTAGGGGTCCAATTTTAGGGTCATAATTTGAATTTTATGGTTCAAATGCTTGATTTATGGTCAATTTGTGGTTTTTTATG
Source organism: Viscum album (assembly GCA_963277665.1). Classification (NCBI taxonomy): domain Eukaryota; kingdom Viridiplantae; phylum Streptophyta; class Magnoliopsida; order Santalales; family Viscaceae; genus Viscum; species Viscum album. The sequence continues at coordinate 1,830,040,405 of OY728147.1, forward strand.
GTGTGGTTGAGGTGAAATGGTGATTTTACATCATTCTTCAAAATATTCTTAGTTCAAGTAGGTGATTCCATGATTTAGCACCTATTGAAAATTTAATTTGTTTGTTAAATTAATTTTTTCATGTTCCATACTTTGTCTGTGTGATGAAAATTGTGTTTCTGAAGTGGTTAGTATGTATATGTGTTTGAAATGGATTTTAGTAAACAAATGGGTTATATTTTGTGTGTGTTCTATTGAGTTTCTTTTTTTAAGGAGTTTAATGCATTGTTTGGATGGTGGTAACTATGTTTTCAAGGGTATTTGAGAAGTGTATATTTAAATGTGGATTTTCAATGAGTAGTGAATCATTTTAAGGGTGCTATTGAAGTTTTTTAATAAGTTGTTTTAATGGGGTATTTATTTGTGTAAAAGGTGCAAACCATGTTTGTAAAATGTTTTAAGGTGCGTTTGATTTTAAAGAGAGAAAATTTAGTATTTTTTTAGGGTAAAGCCTTGTTGTTCATTTTAGAAATGTTTTACTAATTATTTAAATGATTTATTAATTTGTGAGTGCGATTTGAATGATACTTTAGAAAGGTTTTATGGGTTGTTTTAAAAGTGAAAACCATATTTTCAAAGGCATATAAAGTGCGGATAGGTTTAGAAGTATGTTCTTAAAGTAAAATGACATACTTTGGCATGTTAAACATGTTTTCATTTCTAAGTGTTAATTTTAAATTTTTTAAAATATGGAAATATTTTTTTAAAAATAGTTTAAAGTATGAGTGGTTTTATGAAGGGGTTTGGCCATTATTTTGGTCGGTCTTAATTGTGTGTTTTCTTGTGTTATCAAAAAGGAATTTGAGAAACTGTAAAAGTTATGGTAAATGTATTGGGGGTGAGTTTTCTCTTGTTACTTTGTTTAATTTGGTTTTATTTGGAGCCTTTGGTAGTTATTAGACTCCCTTGCATTGTTGAAGGGCGTTTTGTTCATCGTGGTGTGGGTTTTGTTCGTCAGCGACAAAGACCTATATATATATACATGGGTAGGCATGTATATAGGTATATCCTCCTTGCATATATTCCCTCATCATGTTGGGAATATGTACTTGGGTCAAAGGGTATATATATATATATATGAAAATGTATATGCATATAGGTGAAGTGGTCCTGGGTTTCCATCATCATGAGCTTCATGTCTTGAGGTAGTTCCCCCACTGCACTCACCTTTAAATTTATAATTTATTAATTTCTTGATATTTCATTGATTTTTGAAAAATGAGAATTAATATTGGATAATTATTTTTGGAATAATCACTTGATGTAAACGAAACTGTTTATTTTATGCATGGCACTTGAATTATTTTATTGATGAATTGATTCACAATAGTGAAAGAATGCATGTTTGATCTTTGAACATAATTCGTGAAATTTCAAGTGTGGTTCTTGTTTGATGTCAAATGTTCTCTTTTGATGCATGAACAAATATTTTGTATTCTCTTGAGAAATGGTGTTTATTTTAAAAGTTTCATAAGGCCCATTTGGAACTTTAATAAAATAAATTATTTTGAAAAACTCTCTTTGGGTTGACTTAGGGGTGAACTTGCTATGTATGTTGTTTGTGTGAGTTGTCGTGCGTGATGTTTGTGCATAGAGATTGGTTGCCTTATTGACATTGTTTACTAACACATCTGTTCATTTATTGTAACGCCCCGACCCCATCTACCCAGAGTCGGTGCAATAATTACATAACATTGGCATGATCACAAGAAAGATCAAATCTCGAAAGACCGATTGGTTTAGTAGCCTTGGAAACACTAGATATAATCATAAAGTTTTACATTACATTTCAAAGTGAAAAACTACTACAACAACAAAGTCTTTATATCCACACTATTAACCCCTCATAATATCCCTGCAAAAGTAAAATGAAATAATGCCATTTACTTGTTCACATGGATATTCTACTAATTGGATAATCACATGCAATATCAATAACCACTTTCATAATGTTGGAATGCATAATGCCAGACTATCATAACCACATAGCCAAGGCCTCGTGCCAAGACTACAAATAAGATTTTGTCAAGGCCTTGTGCCAAGACACTAGTTTGTCTCATGAGACCTACCGATGCATCGAGGAGCTATAGCGGGCTCCACCCGTCACTTATTAAGTCCAATGCATTCCCATATGAAAAGGTTTAAACATAACATAAACATTCGTATTAAAACTAGCATACAAAATGTCAATACTTTCACCATAAACTATGAATGGTATAAAATAGCACATCCACAGTCAAATATATCACAAAACCTTCAATACAATATAGAAGTTTTGTATCATAATAAATCAACTTCAAATAATCTTAAAATCCATCAAAGGATGTTGACATAGATGAAATCAAAATTCTTTTAAAAGAAATATCTCCTTTTATTTTGAAATCATTTAATATCCATATAAAATAAAACATTTTCTTTGAAAATATTCTTATAAGCTTGTAAGGGAAGCTTTGAAGATTTTATAACGGCGTAAAATAACCGCACCCGCCGTATAAGTTAAAAAAAACATTCTTACCTCAATTCTGTCGAAAAGGTTAAAAAGGACCTTGTTTTGAAAACGACGGAAAGATTCCTTTATAAACCTCTTATAAAAAGTCAAACAAGGGTATAAATGACTTTAAACCATATTCTTGTAAATAGTAAAAAAAAATTGAAATACATTTCGAAGAAACATGGATGTGGATGATAAAGAGATCCCAGTAGATTATTACATATAAACAACCTCGGATAATGAAGAGATTGTGAAATAACCCTTACCTTGTACTTTTCCTTGGTTGGGGTAGGTTAACCTCCTGTATAATGGTGAAATAGTTGTTATTAAATTATACAAGAATCATATATATTAATATGATATCATATATGATCTTTTAACATTGATTTGTTAATAATATCTTAGAATTATCGTCGTTTCGGGAGTTAACTTACTCATTTTCTTTTATATGTTTTGTTACATAAGCCATGGTTGTTGTATCTTATTCATATCCAGAATGATATACAGTCCTTAAACATCATTTTTAAATCATCAAATGATAATTATACTTGAATGGATACGATGGAGAATGAATCTCATCGCGTTCGTGGAGACGGTAGTCCGTACGTACGCACGAGCGACAATATCATTCTTTTGATATTAAAATAATATATAAATGGATGGTATATCATATATACAGAATCATTAACATTTTATATTTATTATTTACATGAGTTACACATCATTATTATACCCATCCAAATAATATTATATTGAATAACAATTACACCACGACGTGGAGACGGTAAGCCGTACGTACGCACGTATGGTGACATGTTATTCAAAGGGTGGATAGAATACTGAATATGATTGTACCATATTTATAATAACATCACAGTATATGTGAGATACTGGAGTTATTATTTCAGAATGGTAAGAACAAAGGAAGAAGAAGTGGAAGAAGAAATGAACTTAGAAAAGGGTGGTGAAATCATTACCTCTTCTTCGGGTTCTTCCTTTTGATTTGATCAAAAGGGCTCCTTAGGTTGGATTTATGATCAAACTAAGGCCTCTAGGTTGTAGTGAGGGATGTTGGGAGAGTATTTGGGCAGAGTTTGGCCGAACCAAAAGGCTTTGAAGGTGTGAAGAAATGAGAAGGAGGAGTTCCCTTTTATAAGAGGGGTGAGGGGCACCTTTGGAAAAGTTAGAAATATTAATTTATAATAAATTCATATTCGGTTTACAAAGGCTCCAAAGTTGACTATTCAAAGTATGAGGTGGGGATAGGTCGAAAACAACTCATCCAATAGAATTTAGACAGGTTTGGGTACTTATATTAACCTTATCTTTAAGTATTAACTCTAAGTTAATTAGTTTCACTTTTACAATGTCTCTTTGTATTTTTATATAATATGGTTAATAAACTTACTATATACATCCAAGCGACCCCCAAGTGGTCCATTAATGAGGAACCTATCATAATATAAGTCTCTTGGCCGAACCTTAGATTTTTAGGAATTTAATATCAATTAATAATATAATATTTGTTTTAAGAACTCTTTTATGTCAATTTTGACACTATTCAATAGTTGATTTTTGTGAAACTCCTAACAGATTGATTACTTCGAACAAAGTCAATTAAATCAATCCTAATATATCATATTATCATAGAAAATTAGTTTAATTCATTAAAAGTTTCATATTATATTTATTTGGGTATTTATAATATCAATTATGTTAATTTTCTACTATTTTAGTAATTACTGCATCATCATTGTGTCATAAATAAAATAAATTATATAATGTCTAAAAATTATAAATAAAATATCATTATGTAGGAAATCTTTTTATCTTTCTAATTAATATTTATAATCGAAAATCCAACATGTATAACCCTATGTAAAAATTGTTCTTCTAAAAGATGTAAGCTTATGCCATTTTTATTTTTATTTTAACTTTATTAATATAATGTGTCATTATCACTTACAAGTGGATCCATGGGGTCCCAAAATAGACCCAAAGATGCCCATGGTCGACCATGTATCAACCAATAGGGTTGAGACACGTTTTAGGGTAATTTATTATTATTATAATATTATTTTTTTTAACCCTTATTTACCGGATTTACCCTTAACCATGGTAAATAAAATATTTACCGCAGTAATTATTCAAAATGTCTAAAAATAAAAGTTACCTATTTACACAATTTGAACATCCTGATTCCAAATATGGAATCCATTTTTCTAAATTCAAAACACAGAAGTGGCATAAATTAATTTAAAATTAATTCCCGCTGTCAAAACAAAAAGCGTGTTTTTAAGAGATAATAACTATCAAAAGATTGACACTTGTTTATGTTCGGTTTAATTGTAAAATTATGTCCAATGACCAAGATTATATTAAATGGTAAAAATATATTCTAAATATACTTTAAAACCACTCAAATTCACAATTTATCACTATTAATTATTTTGATTAAAAAAGTTGTTTTTAATTAAAATTTAGTAATTTTCACTATTCATCAAAATATGAAAGTTATCCGAAATGTACCAAAATTTCACCCTAGGATAATTTTGATATTCCGAATCCAAAAATGAAGTCCATTTTGAAATATAGAATATATATGATTTCAAAAAGTAGGTATTACTATTCACAACGGCTAGTTTAATTAGTTGTGGTGTGTGTTAGAACTCGAGGTTGCGTACAACACACGCTATCACATTATTCGAAGGGAAACGTACCATAGAAGCTTGGGGTGTTACATTCTCCCCTCCTTCAAATAATTGCGTCCTCGCAATTTCTAGGGTATTACTGCATAAAAAGACTCGGGTGGTTCTTCATCATAAGTTCCTCGGGTTCCCACGTTGCCTCTTCCATCTTATGATTTCTCCACAAAACTTTTACCAGACGCGTCGTCCGGTTTCTCAGCACTTGTTCTCTCGTATCAAGAATCTTGATGGGCTCTTCGCAATAAGACAGATCGGGTTCCAGTTCTAAATCTTCATAGGTGAGTACATGCGTTGGGTCAGGCATGTATTTCCTCAACAGAGATACGTGGAACACATCGTGAACTTTGGAGAGACTTGGCGGCATTGCCAATCGGTAAGCTACAGCCCCAATTCGTTCTAGAATTTCGAAAGGTCCGATGTACCTGGGACTCAATTTACCTTTCTTACCAAAACGTATGACTCCCTTCCACGGAGATACCTTTAGGAAAACATGATCACCGACTTGAAATTCCAAATCCTTCTTTCGATTATCGGCATAGCTCTTCTGCCTACTTTGAGCTGCTTTAATGTGATTTTGGATTACCTTCACATTTTCCACCGTTTCCTCCACCAGTTCTGGGCCTACAAGTTTTCTTTCACCAATGTCATCCCAACAGGTTGGTGTATGACATCTCTTTCCGTATAACGCTTCATATGGTGCCATCTGAATACTCGAATGGAAGCTATTGTTATAGGAAAATTCTACTAGTGGTAAATATTGATCCCACATACCCTGAAAGTCAAGTGAGCAAGATCTCAACATGTCTTCTAAGGTCTGAATAGTCCGTTCTGATTGTCCGTCTGTCTGAGGGTGGTAAGCAGTGCTCAAATGAAGTTCAGTATCCAGGGATTTCTGAAGACTTTTCCAAAATCTTGAAGTAAAACGGGGATCACGATCAGAAACAATCGATAGGGGTACTCCATGAAGTCTCACAACTTCATTAATATATAGTCTTGCTAGACGTTCCAGGGGTAGATCTTCTCTTATAGCAAGAAAATGTGCTGTCTTGGTAAGACGATCAACAATAACCCATATTGCATCGTTCCTTCTAGGAGTCTTTGGTAGCCCCATGACAAAGTCCATCGTAACATTGTCCCATTTCCACTCCGGTATGGGAAGAGGTTGCATGACTCCTCCAGGCTGTCGCCTTCCAGCTTTCACTTGTTGACAAACCATACACCTTGACACAAAATCAGCAATCTCCCTCTTCATGTTGTCCCACCAAAAATGTTCCTTCAAATCCCTATACATTTTGGTGCTCCCAGGGTGTATAGAGAAATTGGAACTATGAGCGTCATCCAGCAATTCCCTTTTTAGATCAGGTATATTGGGAACACAAAGTCTCTTCCTGAATTTTAAAATTTCACCTTCATACGCAAAGTCTCTCAATCTCCCATCATTCACAGCTTTAATCTTCTTTTGGAATTCTTCATCATCAGTCTGAGAACTCTTAATCCTTTCTAGTAAAGATGGTTTGGCAACCATTTGAAAAAGCATTGATGTTTCACCTTCCCTGGTTATTCCCATGTCCATCTTCACTAGCTCCATGAAAATTGGATCCCTTTCAATTCTCATATTGTTCAAAACTCCATGGTCTTTTCTACTCAAAGCATCTGCCACCTTGTTTGCCTTCCCTGGGTGGTAGTGTATCGTGCAATCATAATCCTTGAGTAATTCAAGCCATCTCCTTTGCCTCATGTTGAGTTCTTTTTGTGAGAAAATATACTTCAAACTCTTGTGATCAGTATAAATCTCACATTTTTCACCATAGAGGTAGTGCCTCCATATCTTCAAAGCAAAGATCACAGCTGCTAACTCAAGATCATGAGTAGGATAGTTTTGTTCATGAATTTTCAACTGTCGTGATGCATAGGCAATAACTCTATCATTCTGCATAAGGACACAGCCAAGTCCTTTCTTCGATGCATCACTATAAATAACGAACCCATCATTCCCCGATGGTAGAGTCAATATAGGAGCATTGACTAATCTTCTCTTCAGTTCTTCGAAACATTCTTCACACTCTTTTGTCCAAACAAATTTAACCCCTTTACGTGTGAGATTCGTTAATGGGTTAGCCAATCGGGCAAAATTCTGGACGAAACGTCGATAATAACCTGCCAAACCAATAAAACTACGTACCTCAGTTATACTTGTAGGTGCTGGCCATTCTTGGATTGCCTTGGTCTTAGAAGGATCAACAGAGATTCCATCTTTAGAGACAATATGGCCAAGAAAAGAAATCTCCTGAAGCCAGAATTCACACTTGCTAAACTTCTCATATAATTCATGCCTCCTCAGAGTCTTCAAGATAATGCGCAAGTGATTTTCATGATCTTCGTAGGTTTTGGAGTATACCAAGATATCATCAATAAATACCACCACAAATTCATCGAGATACTCCTTGAAAACTCTATTCATTAGATCCATGAATACAGAGGGTGCATTAGTCAATCCAAACGGCATTACAGTAAACTCGTAATGCCCGTACCTGGTTCGAAATGCTGTTTTCGGAATGTCTTCCTTCTTCACACACAACTGATGGTATCCAGATCGAAGTTCAATCTTTGAAAAGTATTGAGCTCCATGCAGTTGGTCAAATAAATCATCAATACGAGGTAGGGGATACTTGTTCTTTATCGTTATAGCATTGATCTCCCTGTAGTCGATACATAACCTCATAGATCCATCTTTCTTTTTAACAAAAAGAACAGGGGCTCCCCATGGAGAAACACTAGGGCGAATAAATCCCTTATTACTCAATTCCTCTAGTTGTTTCTTTAGTTCGACTAACTCTACAGTAGCCATTCTATAAGGGGTCTTCGATATAGGCCTTGATCCAGGAATCAAATCAATGGAAAACTCTACTTCTCGTTCTGGAGGATGTCCAGGTAAATCTTCCGGAAATACATCTACAAATTCTTTCACAACAGGTACATCCTCTATTTGAACATTCCTTTCCTCACCGATAGTTACTTCATTCTCTTCCTCCCCAATAATTGAATTAAGTTGAGCTACTGGGGGTGGATCTAAATAAGAATTAGGTGGTGACGATTCTGCTCTAAAAATAAGGTGCTCCTTATCATTATCATCAAGAATCGTAACCTCTTTCTTCTTACAATAAATCTTTGCATCATAGTCCGAAAGCCAGTCCATACCGAGGATTATATCAAACTCAATCATAGGTATGACGATGAAATCAGCAGATAAAGAAAATTTATGTGCTCTAATGGGGACTGATTCACAAAACTTTGTTGCAACGATACTTCCCTTAGGAGTTTTAACTGACAACTCCCTTATTAAATCAAATTGGAAATATCTAATTTTCTTAGCAAACTGGGAAGATATGAAACAATGCGATGATCCAGAATCAAATAATGCATTTGCTAAACTTGAGGAAACCATTAAATTACCTGCCACCACGTCTTTCGGAGCTTCTACCTCAGCAGTAGTGATAGCATAAGCCTGGCCTTGATCCCTTGGCCTTTTCTGAGGTAAGTTCTCCTGACGCTTAGGACATGCATTTGCATAATGCCCCATTTCCCTGCAATTGTAGCACTGAACGTTGGTAGCTTCCTTCTTCCCCTTGCAATCATGAGCTTGGTGGCCTTTTTCACCACACTTGTAACAGACTCCCATTCCCTTCAGGCAAGCACCGGGGTGTTTCTTCCCGCACTTACCACAAGATGGATATTCAACCTTTCCCTTCTTCCCCTTATTTCCATTCCCAGATTGATCAGCAGGTCTCTTCTTCTCTTGCTTTGCTTTAAAGTCATAAGACTTAGAGAATTCCTTTTCGGTCTTGATAGCACATGAGACAATGTCTTCGTACGATGAAAAGGATTGTGAGACTAATGCTCGACGGAGAAATGGTTTTAACCCATCAAAGAAACGATCAATCTTACTTCTTGGGTTGCGAATATAATCACCAGCGTACCTCGCTAACCTTGTAAAGTTAGCCTCATACTTTGTGACATTCTCATCCTCCTTTTGTCTCAGACTCAGAAATTGTCTTTCCATATCTGCTCGATGGTCGCGAGGAAAGTATTTTTCTAAAAACAGATCTTTGAACTCCCTCCATTCCATGTTTGATATTTCATCATCTTCCTTCATGTTTTGAATCAATGACCACCATTGATCAGCATCTCCAGTGAGGCGGTAAACTGCCATGGTAACTTTTTCCCTTTCACTACTCCCCAAAGCCTGAAATATTTTCTCTAGGGAAAATATCCATTGCTCAGCTACTAAGGGATTTGTACTCCCATTGAACATTGGTGGTTGTTGTCTCATGAATCGATCTAACATTGATCCTCCACGCTGCGGATCAGGGTGCTCCATACGGGTAAGGTTATTATTCATAACCTGAGTAAGTTGTCCCAGTACGGTGATTAGCTGATCAGCACCAGTTGCATCACCAGCCCCACTATAATTATCTTGAGCAGGAGGGCAATCCCTACATGGAGTGCGTGCATTGATACGGTTTCCATTTCTTCCACTAGGCGCCATTTCTAAACAATGGCATAAACTAGATCAGTTTATGAATCAAAATACATAATCCCATACTTATAAAACACTTAACATAAATTGAACTATTTATGGATATAATCCATAATCATAAAAATGTTTTCTTTGAGGAAGTATATACTCATAAACCCTTCATAATGATTTGTAAAGATAGTGAGAGTTATCCTAAGCATATCCCCCGGGAGTGTCGTAACCAAGAGTGCAGCAAGGCCCGTTGTCGTGCACCAGTTCCCGTTCGAGTCTAGCTCAAAGCGGTGTTTTCGGGTTTTACCCCTAGGTACATCTGTGCCAGAGCCGCCTCTACCTGCTCGTATCCAGACAGGGATGTATTGCTCGGAAAACTCACAAAATCTCTACAATACCAAAATTCTAGGAAGTTCTTCTATATTAATCCTCAAAGTTCATCTTAGGTCTACGTGCTCTAATCAGAGTTTATCTAAATCTAGTTTCCAAGGTTTGTACTAAACTTCCTCTGATACCAACTGTAACGCCCCGACCCCATCTACCCAGAGTCGGTGCAATAATTACATAACATTGGCATGATCACAAGAAAGATCAAATCTCGAAAGACCGATTGGTTTAGTAGCCTTGGAAACACTAGATATAATCATAAAGTTTTACATTACATTTCAAAGTGAAAAACTACTACAACAACAAAGTCTTCATATCCACACTATTAACCCCTCATAATATCCCTGCAAGTCATTCATAAATTACTTCTTCACTACCTGGGAAAAATAAAACATAGAAAAGGGGTGAGCTCAAATGCCCAGTAAGGATAACAATATAGCGGAACATTCAAAATAAGCATAAACATTTAAGGCAATGAATTACTAAAACAAAAGCCTTTTAAAATTGAACTTCAACATAGTATGGCAAAAGTAAAATGAAATAATGCCATTTACTTGTTCACATGGATATTCTACTAATTGGATAATCACATGCAATATCAATAACCACTTTCATAATGTTGGAATGCATAATGCCAGACTATCATAACCACATAGCCAAGGCCTCGTGCCAAGACTACAAATAAGATTTTGTCAAGGCCTTGTGCCAAGACACTAGTTTGTCTCATGAGACCTACCGATGCATCGAGGAGCTATAGCGGGCTCCACCCGTCACTTATTAAGTCCAATGCATTCCCATATGAAAAGGTTTAAACATAACATAAACATTCGTATTAAAACTAGCATACGAAATGTCAATACTTTCACCATAAACTATGAATGGTATAAAATAGCACATCCACAGTCAAATATATCACAAAACCTTCAATACAATATAGAAGTTTTGTATCATAATAAATCAACTTCAAATAATCTTAAAATCCATCAAAGGATGTTGACATAGATGAAATCAAAATTCTTTTAAAAGAAATATCTCCTTTTATTTTGAAATCATTTAAGATCCATATAAAATAAAACATTTTCTTTGAAAATATTCTTATAAGCTTGTAAGGGAAGCTTTGAAGATTTTATAACGGCGTAAAATAACCGCACCCGCCATATAAGTTAAAAAAAACATTCTTACCTCAATTCTGTCGAAAAGGTTAAAAAGGACCTTGTTTTGAAAACGACGGAAAGATTCCTTTATAAACCTCTTATAAAAAGTCAAACAAGGGTATAAATGACTTTAAACCATATTCTTGTAAATAGTAAAAATGTTTTGAAATACATTTCGAAGAAACATGGATGTGGATGATAAAGAGATCCCAGTAGATTATTACATATAAACAACCTCGGATAATGAAGAGATTGTGAAATAACCCTTACCTTGTACTTTTCCTTGGTTGGGGTAGGTTAACCTCCTGTATAATGGTGAAATAGTTGTTATTAAATTATACAAGAATCATATATATTAATATGATATCATATATGATCTTTTAACATTGATTTGTTAATAATATCTTAGAATTATCGTCGTTTCGGGAGTTAACTTACTCATTTTCTTTTATATGTTTTGTTACATAAGCCATGGTTGTTGTATCTTATTCATATCCAGAATGATATACAGTCCTTAAACATCATTTTTAAATCATCAAATGATAATTATACTTGAATGGATACGATGGAGAATGAATCTCATCGCGTTCGTGGAGACGGTAGTCCGTACATACGCACGAGCGACAATATCATTCTTTTGATATTAAAATAATATATAAATGGATGGTATATCATATATACAGAATCATTAACATTTTATATTTATTATTTACATGAGTTACACATCATTATTATACCCATCCAAATAATATTATATTGAATAACAATTACACCACGACGTGGAGACGGTAAGCCGTACGTACGCACGTATGGTGACATGTTATTCAAAGGGTGGATAGAATACTGAATATGATTGTACCATATTTATAATAACATCACAGTATATGTGAGATACTGGAGTTATTATTTCAGAATGGTAAGAACAAAGGAAGAAGAAGTGGAAGAAGAAATGAACTTAGAAAAGGGTGGTGAAATCATTACCTCTTCTTCGGGTTCTTCCTTTTGATTTGATCAAAAGGGCTCCTTAGGTTGGCTTTCTGATCAAACTAAGGCCTCTAGGTTGTATTGAGGGATGTTGGGAGAGTATTTGGGCAGAGTTTGGCCGAACCAAAAGGCTTTGAAGGTGTGAATAAATGAGAAGGAGGAGTGCCCTTTTATAAGAGGGGTGAGGGGCACCTTTGGAAAAGTTAGAAATATTAATTTATAATAAATTCATATTCGGTTTACAAAGGCTCCAAAGTTGACTATTAAAAGGATGAGGTGGGGATAGGTCGAAAACAACTCATCCAATAGAATTTAGACAGGTTTGGGTACTTATATTAACCTTATCTTTAAGTATTAACTCTAAGTTAATTAGTTTCACTTTTACAATGTCTCTTTGTATTTTTATATAATATGGTTAATAAACTTACTATATACATCCAAGCGACCCCCAAGTGGTCCATTAATGAGGAACCTATCATAATATAAGTCTCTTGGCCGAACCTTAGATTTTTAGGAATTTAATATCAATTAATAATATAATATTTGTTTTAAGAACTCTTTTATGTCAATTTTGACACTATTCAATAGTTGATTTTTGTGAAACTCCTAACAGATTGATTACTTCGAAAAAAGTCAATTAAATCAATCCTAATATATCATATTATCATAGAAAATTAGTTTAATTCATTAAAAGTTTCATATTATATTTATTTGGGTATTTATAATATCAATTATGTTAATTTTCTACTATTTTAGTAATTACTGCATCATCATTGTGTCATAAATAAAATAAATTATATAATGTCTAAAAATTATAAATAAAATATCATTATGTAGGAAATCTTTTTATCTTTCTAATGAATATTTATAATCGAAAATCCAACATGTATAACCCTATGTAAAAATTGTTCTTCTAAAAGATGTAAGCTTATGCCATTTTTATTTTTATTTTAACTTTATTAATATAATGTGTCATTATCACTTACAAGTGGATCCATGGGGTCCCAAAATAGACCCAAAGATGCCCATGGTCGACCATGTATCAACTAATAGGGTTGAGACACGTTTTAGGGTAATTTATTATTATTATAATATTATTTGTTTTAACCCTTATTTACCGGATTTACCCTTAACCATGGTAAATAAAATATTTACCGCAGTAATTATTCAAAATGTCTAAAAATAAAAGTTACCTATTTACACAATTTGAACATCCTGATTCCAAATATGGAATCCATTTTTCTAAATTCAAAACACAGAAGTGGCAGAAATTAATTTAAAATTAATTCCCGCTGTCAAAACAAAAAGCGTGTTTTTAAGAGATAATAACTATCAAAAGATTGACACTTGTTTATGTTCGGTTTAATTGTAAAATTATGTCCAATGACCAAGATTATATTAAATGGTAAAAATATATTCTAAATATACTTTAAAACCACTCAAATTCACAATTTATCACTATTAATTATTTTGATTAAAAAAGTTGTTTTTAATTAAAATTTAGTAATTTTCACTATTCATCAAAATATGAAAGTTATCCGAAATGTACCAAAATTTCACCCTAGGCTAATTTTGATATTCCGAATCCAAAAATGAATTCCATTTTGAAATATAGAATATATATGATTTCAAAAAGTAGGTATTACTATTCACAACGGCTAGTTTAATTAGTTGTGGTGTGTGTTAGAACTCGAGGTTGCGTACAACACACGCTATCGCATTATTCGAAGGGAAACGTACCATAGAAGCTTGGGGTGTTACATTTATTACTTAGCATGGGAACTTTGAATAGTAAGTGAATATTCTAAGAATGATTGTTGCACTAGTTTAGATTACGCACTGGTTAGTGGCCCTTATTATGGACTTTTCTCTACTGGGGGATTGGGACCCTCGGTTAGGTCAGGTAGGACAACACTAAGCATTTGAGCAATATGAAGTCATTGAGTAGGGAATGCCTTTAGGATTAGTCAAACGTATAGTACATTCAGAATTTTTCATAAGCTCCTAGGTTTGGCCCATGTTTTATTTAGTGCTTATTTTTATGTGGCGAACGATTGAGGGGACTAGTTCGGTTGTTGGTCCCCATTTGCTACATTTTCATTTCCCTTATTGTGTTTTTTGTGTTTTGTGTGGTTTTCCTCTTGACTAACAACTAAACTTTTAGATTTTAAATTGTTTGAGAAAATGTTTTAAAATGTAATGCACCATTTCCCTTCAAATATTAAAAAAAATTAAATTAAAAAGGGCAATGGATTGTTACTTGTTTTAGAAATGAAAGTGTGTGGGAAAACCCATATTTTATATAATTTAGTTCAAAACTGGAATTAGTAAATTCTTTGTTTAAAGGTAGTTCTTTGGGAATATATTTTTTTTGGTCATGCCTACTAAGTTTCAAAACTCATGCTTATAGTTTTTTCTTATATTTAGTTTCTCCTACAGGTTCTAGCTCGGGTTTGGTTCCCCTTGGGTGACATTTGTTTTGGGTGTTGGAGAGTGAATCTCAGGGTCATGTGGAGTTTTGTTCGTGGTCAGGTTAATATGTGTTGCTAGTCATTCTTTATCTTTCATGTCTTTTATTTATTTTTCGATGTTTTATTTTATTTCTGCTACTTAGTTTATTTTTGTTGGGTGAAATCATTCCCATATTGTTCTTTGTTGATGCCCTGGAACTTGTCGCCATCCCAGAAGGATCAAGAACGCCTCTCAGGCCTTGTTGTGGATCATATTAGGTGACCGGTCCAGGGTCGACCTGAGTTGGTTCGTGACAAAATGGTATCAAATGAGGTTTTCTCTCTTGGTTCATGTTACCTTGGGATATAGTCAGGGTAGACCAAAATTAAGGGTGTCAGAACTTGATTTTCTAGCTACGAGCAAGGTGCCTGGCCAGCACACCTCATGGCAGGACTTGAGTTACCAAACTAAGTTGAGGTTTGTCTGAGTTGTTGGTCTTTGTGGGTAATCTTGTTTAGGGGAAATGAAAAGGGAGTAGGGTTAGTGGTTCCAGTGAGCTCGCAGGGTCTGGAAAGCCATGTGGAGCCAAGGAATCTTTCCTAGAATACTCTCTATAGTGGTGGCGTGATTGGCATATGGCCGCCAACCATATGTTCCAGTCACCCACTAACACTAGTTTCCTCTTGCATCGTTCCTCATCTCTTTGTTTTAGAATCGTGGAAATATAGTTTTTAGGTAAAAATGATTTAGTATTGGAAAATTTTTTGAAATGAATCACTTTAAAAAGAAAATTATGTGTAAGGTTTGAAAAGTGTGGGTTGAATGTTTTGGTTTTGAAAAATTGAAAATGGTTTGGTTTTGATCCTTGGTGTTCTCATGGGAAACCACATGCATGGGTATATGTGGAAGGAGAAATTGTTAATGGTACGAGGGGATGAGTTCCTGGATGGATATGAGGTGGGTGTCGGTGTGGCATGGGAACATGCATGTGTGTGATCCATGGGACACCATTAGAGTTTGTGCAACCCACCAGCTTTGTTTATTTTCAAAGGGTTTTGTTAAAGGAAAATTGGGTGTTTTAATAATTGGTGATTGTGTGGTGTGTCCTTGTATTTTATAAATGTTTTATGTGAGGTGTTTCGAGCTAAGAATCCTTTTTGACTGATTTGTGTCTTGATTCTGAATTCTTATTGGTAAGTTGGTGTGAAAGCATGTGGTTAGTGGTTTCTTTTAAAAAGTGATTCAGAAATCCCTTGCAGTAGATCCCCCTACACGTTTAGTGTTATCTTGTGGTATGTCTTGGCCATTGGAACATTTTTATTGGGTCCCTGGTTTTCTTTCTTGACTAGTGCACAACCCCATAAATCATTAGCATGCAATTGAAGTGCGTCCACGGGTAATGTGTCATTGGTCAGCCCTTGAGTTTATTAAAGAAAGGAATCTTCATTTTGAGTGATAGTGCTAAGTCTGTCCCTTCTTCTTTTTGGTCAAGAGGATCCTCTCTCCACGGGGATGGAAGATGTGAGGGGAGTTGAAGGAAGTTTTGGTCTCTTTGAGTTATCTGAGTTGTCGGGTATGAAGTTTGACACCGTTGTGTTTGAAGGTTCCCCCCAGAAACCGTGAAAGGAATTCCAACGGGGAAGGGTGAAGGTGGTTTGGAATATCGGTGTTGGCCGATGTCTTGAAAGTCTTGTAGTGATTTCATCATCTTCAAGGGTCATGTTTAGTGACGTCTTGAAGTGTGATTCCTCTTTGAATAGCAAGGGTGGATTTTGTAGAATCCTTCAGGAATCCCTATTTTCATATGAGTGTGTCCTCCTATTAGGGAGTTCTAATTTTTATGTTCAAAGGGGAGTGTTTTTCATCTGTATTTCCCTTATTAATTTTAATGGTTAAGTTGAAGAGGCGATGCATGCACATAATCTAAACCCTAGTTTTGGTGGATGTTCCATGAGGGAGTAGTTGGATTTCATGGTGTGTTGTGTTTGTTGGTGTTGTCTCGGTTGCAATGTGGTTGCGTGTGACAAAAAAAGTAGAAGCTGCATTTGGGAGTCTTCAATACCTGACTATGAGGTAGTAGATGCTTCAAACATTAGGGCTCCATCCATAGCCCTTGGTGTGAAGCCAGCGCATGGTCAGGAACCTAGGAGTGTGTGGGACCCTGAATTTATTTTTGTCATTGGTATTGAAGATGAAGGTGGTTTAAATTGTTTTTTGTGGTTATTCCATTCTGAACATCTCGTTTGGGTGTGTGAGGTTTCCCATGGCTATGAGAAGGCGTGGTCATCTCATCGCCTTAAAGTCCTAGGGGTTGTGTCCCACCGGATGTAATCTCTTATAGTGCTCCTTATCGGGTCTGTTGGGTAAATCGGTCTCAAATTTGAATAGTGCTCGTCCAGGGATATGGTGATGTTGGTTTGTCTTTGGTCATGGTCTTGATGCCCCAGTAGTTGGGCCCCACCCTCCCTGGTGGGGTGTTTGGTCACCTTCGGGAATTTTTCAATGTTTTGTATCATCTGTCAATTCTAATGGTGGGGAGACCCACAATGGGTATCGCAAAAATGTCTCTAGAATGAATTGGTGTTGGCCTTTCTTCATAATGGTGGGGAGTCCACCTAGGGCTCCCTGTGTTAGTTTTCCAATCTCATCTCGGGTTTCAGTAAGTTTCTATGGTGGGGATCCCCTTTGGGCTTTCCCCTACTGGCCTTTTAGTTCTGTTCCTAGATTTGACTTGGTGGTAGGTGATAAGAGTATTCCTTGTACGTGGTTTGTCTTGTTTGTTTGTTCTAGTCAAACAGTGTAGTTCTCATTCAATGGTGCTCTAGATGCTTTGATTTTTGAAGTTGGTTTCTGTGGGTGCGAGAGTTTCTCTCCTTGCTCAATCAACTAGAGGTGTTCTGGATCTTTGGGGTGGGTGACACATATTGAAAATTCATTTATGGGTTTCTGGAGGTGGTCATTTAAGTAACTTCCTCTAAGAATAATGTTTTTGCCTCTTTTATCTTTTTTTTTGTGGGGATCCTCTTTGAACCTTAAGGGGGTGTCATTTTCTACTTTGGAGTTTAATATTAGTTATGGATTTATGGGGATAGAAAGAACAATGGTGGGGAGAATTTTCACACCCTCCATTTTTAATCATTTATTTTATTAATTTTTATAGACATTTGGTAGTTCGGGTTAAAGCATGACTTAAAAAAATTATTTCTTATTTAAAAATCCATGTTTTTCCCTTGGCTATGTCCAGCACCCCACAGTCAAAGCCGCGTGACCTCGCCTGGGTCACCGTACGACCTCGCCCGGTTCGATTAATTAAATAAAATGGATTAATAATAAAGAAATAAGAAGTTTGATAAACTTTAAGAAATTGTTTTAATGGTAATAATAAGAATATTGTTTGATAATAATAATATTATTATTACTAATAGTGTTAAGGATATAAAATGTATTAAATTGTTACTAATATTTTAATAATATATATAATTTTTAATATTATGTATTGTTATTACCATTTTTATTATTATTATTTTACTTATTTTATTTATTTATTTTATTACTTTCCCCCACCCCATTTTTGTTGGGGTTCGGACCCCTCCCCTTCTCTTTCCCTCCTACTCATCGCGCCCCTGCTTCCCTTTTGAGCCCCTTGCATTGCACAGCCCTGCTCCATAGCCAGCCCTACCGCACCCTCCTGCTAGCACCCCTTTCCCATGGCCTCTCCTTTGGGTCGTCCCACCTTCACCCTAGTTGGTGGCTTCTTCCAACGTACATCTCTTCCCCATACACTCCCCATCATGTTGTACCCATGGCTAGCCATCGAACACCCCCCCCCCAGCCAGCCACCCTTGATGGCCTCTTCACCAGCCGATGCCGCCCTCACCGGCCTCCTCACCAGCCGACGCCACCACCGCTGGCCCTCCTCCTACCACTCACACGATCCATTCTGGTACTCCCTCCCTATAGGGTGTTTCCTCTCATTAGCAGTCCAATTTTAGGATCATAATTTGAAGTTTATGGTTCAAATGCTTAAATTAGGGTCAATTTGTGGTTTCGTTTGGCATGGTCGAGGTGCAATGGTGATTTTACATCTTTCTTTGAAAGATTCTTGGTTCAAGTAGGTGATTCCATACTTCATCACCTATTGAAAATTTAATTTTTTTATTAAATTAATTTTATTCATGTTCCATACTTTGTTGTGTGATGTGAATTGTGAGTCTAAAGTGGTTAGTATGTCTATGTGTTTGAAATTAATTTTAGTAAAGAAATGGGTTATATTTTTTGTGTGTTCTATTGAGTTTCTTTTTGGATGGAGTTTTATGCATTTTTTGGATGGTGAAAACTATGTTTTCAAGGGTATTTGAGATTTGTATATTTAAATGTGGATTTTCAATGAGTAGCGAATCTTTTTGAGGGTTCTATTCAAGTTGTTTAATAAGTTGTTTTATTGGTGTATTTATTTGTGTAAAAGGTGCAAACCATGTTTGGAAAATGTTTTGAGGTGCGTTTGAGTTTAAAGAGACAAAATGGAGTATGTTTTTTTAGTGTAAACCCTTGTTGTGAATTTTAGAAATATTTTACTAATTATTTAAATGATTTATTAATTTTTGAGTGTGATGTGAATGATACTTTAGAAATATTTTATAGGTTGTTTGAAAAGTGAAAACCATTTTTTCAAAGCCATATAAATTGTAGATAGGTTTGGAAGTATGTTTTTAAATGAAAATGACATAATTTGGCATGTTAAACATGTTGTTCATTTCTAAATGTGAATTTTAAATTGTTTTAAAATATGTAAATCTTTCTTTAAAAATAGTTTAAAGTATTAGTGGTTTTATGATGGGATTTGGCCATTATTTTGGTCTGTCTTAATTGTGTGTGTTCTTGTGTTATAAAAAGGGAATTTGAGAAACTATACAAGTGATGGTAAATTTATTTGGGTGAGTTTTTTGTTGTTTCTTTGTTCAATATGGTTTTATTTGGATCCTTTGGTAGTTATTAGACTCCCTTTCATTGTCTTAGGGTGTTTTTTTCATCATGGTGTGGGTTTTGGTCATCAGCGACAAAGACCTATATGTATATACATGGGTAAGCATGTATATAGGTATATCCTCCTTGCTCATATTCCCTCATGGCATAGGGAATATGTACTTGGGTCAAATGGTATATATATATATATGAAAATGTATATGTGTATTGGTGAAGCGGTCCCGGGTTTCCATCATCATGAGCTTCATGTATTGAGGTAGGTCCCCCACTTCTCTCACCTTTAAATTTTGAATTTATTAATTGCTTGATATTTCATTGATTTTTGAAAAATAAAAAATAATATTGGATAATTATTTTTGGAATAATTACTTGATGTAAATGAAGATTTTTATTTTATACGTGGAACTTGAATTATTTTCTTGATGAATTGATGCACAATGGTGAGAGAATGCTTTTTCAGCCTTTGAACATACTTCATGAACTTTTAAGTGTGGTTCTGTTTTGATGTCAAATGTTCTCTTATGATGCATGAACAAAAGTTTTTGTTTCTCTTGAGAAATATTGTTTCTTACAAAAGTTGCATAAGGCACATTTGGCACTTTAATAAAATAAATTATTTTGAAAAAACTCTCTTTGGGGTGACTGAGGGGTGATCTTGCTATGTACGTTGTTTCTTTGAATTGTTGTGTGTAATGTTTTTTCATGGTGATTGCTTGCTTGATTAAAATTGTTGACTCACCCCTATGTTCATTTAGTACTCGACATGGGAACCTAGCATAGTAAGTGAATTTTCTGAGAATTATTGCTGCACTAGTTTAGATTTCACACTAGTTAGTGGCCCTTAGTACGGACTTTGCTCTGTTAAGGGATTGGGCCCCTCAGTTAGGCCAGCTAGGGAAACACCGAGTGTTTGGGAATTATGACGTCATTGAGTAGGGAATGCCTTAAAGATGAGTCACATGTATAGTATGTTTTGTATTGTAAACGAGCTCCTAGGTTCAACCCATGTTTTCCTTAGTGCTTATTTGTATGTGGTGGATGATTGAGGGGCCTAGTTTGGTTGTTGGTCTCCATTTGCTACTTTCTCATTACCCTTATTATGTGTTGTGTGTTTTGTGTGGTTTTCCTCTTGACTAAAAACTAAATTTTTAGATTTTAAATTGTTTGTGAAAATGTTTTAAAATGTAATGCACCTTTTCCCTTCAAACATTAAACTTTTTTAAAAATTGAAAAGGGAAATGAACTGTTACTTGTTTAAGAAATGAAAGTGTGTGTATAAACCCATATTTTATATAATTTAGTTCAAACCTGGAATTTTTAAATTCTTTAATTAAATTTAGTGCTTTGGGAATAGTTTTTTTGCACACCTATTGAGTTTCAATACTCATGCCTATAGTCTTTTCTTGTTTTTTGTTTCTCCTACAGGTTCCAGATCTGGTTTGGTTCGCCTTGGGAAAAGTTTGGTTTGGGTGTTGGAGAGTGACTCTCAGGGTCATGTGGAGTTTTGGTCATGGTCAGGTTAGTATGTGTTGATGGTTTTTCTTTCTCTTTCGTGTTGTTTATTTATTTTCCGATGTTCTATTTTATTTCTACTAGTTAGTAAATTTTTATTGGGATAAATTGTTCCCCTATTGTTGTCTTTTTATGCCATGGTCCTTTTCTCTAGCTTAGGAGGATCGGGAAAGCCTCTCGGTCCTTGTCGCAGATCGGCTCGGGTGACTGGTCTAGGGTCGACCCGAGTTAGTTCGTGACAGTACCGTTAATATAACAAAATCTCAGTATGATAATTATACTTAATTCATCATATTGTTATAGTGATAATATATCTGAAAGAGTAATATTAAGAATAAAAACTTGTGGAGATAATACTCATGTTGGAGACTTTATTTTTCCCTTATAATCCCCCTTTAAATTGAAAGGCTTAGGAAAAATATGAGTGTACATGGGATTATGTTTGTGGGATAAGGTTATAGGGAGAGTAAAATTGAATATTTTAAAAGATTAATTTAAAGTATAGGTGTGTTTTTGAAATGGTGTAAGTGACCCCCTTTTATAATAAAAGGAAAGGGAACTTTTGGAAACACCCCTTATATTTGAATAATGTCATGACACTATTACATGGTCAATGGATCAAAATTTTAAAAATTATTGATTATGGGGTGTATTTGTGTTAATAAAAACTCATAAATGTCTTTACAAACATGTTTTTGACATGTTATATGGATTTTACCATTATGTTTTTACATTTTACTCTTTTACTTTTAAACTAGGTAACTAATTTTTAACTAAGTGATTTTATGTTTTATAAAAAAATACATAACCAGTATAAAAAAAATTGGGTCTGATGTAATTAAATTTAACCTCTATTTAATCTAATTCAATTTCTAACTATTATAAGATTAACTTTTAAATTAAAACAGATAATGTGTAGAAAAATAGTTTAGGTATAACAATATCATTTTGACCATTATGGGTTCTTAATCTTATTTAGTATTGATTAAAAATTAAATAATTATTAATATATTTAATTATGTGTTTATAAATCATATTATATCCCTAATTTAAAGTTTTTAAATTTAATTTATTCGATATCAATTCCTTGATATTAATAAAATAATTGTTTTAAAATAATTTTTTCCTTATTATCACGGTGATTAGCATTAATCCTAATAATCTAAATTTTATACCTAAAAATGAAATTTGAAATATTAAATAATATAAAAATTATTATCTCAAATATAAGAATAATTTTAACAAATTAAATTTTTTTATGGAAATGAATATTAATGGTATCACGTGTATCACGTAAAAACCCTTTTTTTACTTTGAAAGTTTATTTTTAAGCAAAAAATATTTATGATTAGGATAAAATTATCAATTTAATTGATTGCAATGAATTTAAAATAATTATTATCATTAAAATAGTATTTATTGAACAATAAAATAAATCAAAAAATTTATTTCATTGTGTTATAATTAATTAAATAAAATAGTCAAAAAAATGTTTTCATTAAAATGTGACATAAATTTTCAAAATATTGAGCATGGGTTTATAAATTCAATAAAGTATTTTAGAATTTTTTATTATGATTTATAATATAAATTTTTTATATTAAAAAGGTTTCAAAAACTTATAATTTATATAAATATGATGGTATAAGAAAAATCATTATTTTTCCCAAAAACTAATTAATTTAGAAAAATATAAAAAATACATCCTGAGTTAAGTTTTCTATGAAGAATTAAAAAAATGAATTTTACTTTATCAAATTTAAATTCTAAAATTTTTAAATATATATTTTTAAAATAAAATGTAAAATATAAAATAAAATGGTTTTTAATGGAAATAACCTTTTCAATGTTAACTCATATTAATTTTTTACCTTCTGAAGGTAATAATTATTAATGGTTTACCATCCTTTTATTTATTATAGATTCATTAATAATGTATTATTAATATTTTTTGGTTTTCTTACATTGGGTGTTTCATGTGGCATAAATTATAGAATATAGTATGTATTTTAAAGGATCCAAAACCTTAGATCATTACAACTAAATAGAGGCAGGTTAAGAAACATCTAAGTGAACTTGTACCAACTTATAAGCTCTGGGATTCTATCCATATAAGTTAAAAACACCATTCTTTATTTTATTAGCACGCAATTTTCACACCTTATAATTTCTATGTGATCAAGATTTGGTATGCCTTTTTTCATTATAACTTTTATATTCTTCCCACTACGGTGGTCAAGCCTACAATTCCAAACATCCAGATCATCAAAAATTAAAATTATTTAAAATATAATTCCATCTGATCTTCTAGTAAAGTAAAGTGTTCCTTATTTTAATCCTCATGAAACTATCATGGATCCTTAGATAACTTTCCACACCCCACTGAAAATGGTAGTTCTATATCTAGCCTCATCAATCAGTTCAAAATAATTAATATTTTTTCATAGACTAGGGATATGTATTACTTCCATTATCTTCAATAATCCTTCATTATTTATTTGGATATTGATATATCCTCTTACAACAACTTTCATGGATTCAACATCCACTAAATGAACTTTTCCAAACTTCCCAGATACATAATTGACCATGAATCTTTGTTCACTAGTTGAATGAAAAAATGTTCCAGAGTCAATCACATAAGTTTCTACTATAGTATTAACACTAAATAACAAGTTATTCTACATTTTGTTGAACTAATTAATTTTAACTACCAAACATTGATTCCCTTCTAATGTTTCAGTAATGCGAAACGGGCGGGGCGGGGCGGGCCAAGCCCGTACGGGTTTGAGCCCGCGCGGGTTTGTCAGTAAAATCCCGCATATAATGCGAACAAAAAATTTCAAGCCCGCCCCGCCCCGCATAAACCCGCGGGTTGCCCGTGGGTTGCCCACGGGCTTACCCACACTTACAAAAAAAATACTATTTATAATCATTTAAATACTATATTTTTTATCATTCTTAAAGGTGTTTGTGGGGAGAAGTATGAATTAAAAATAACTAGACTTTTAAAGGATGTGATAGAACATTTTTTTGTGGGTTAATAGTGGCATTCGGTAACACTGATATGGTGGCGAATTGTTGCGATAGAAAGTAGGTGAGTGATCAGTGATGGGCGATGAATGATAATGTTGGTTGTGTGGTGATGTGAACAACTAAACTTGTGAATGAATGAAGTCTCTCCAGGTAACGATCAGTTTCAGAGGAAGCTATTAGTTTTTTCACGAAGTTATATCCAATTATATTAATAACAAAATAAAATTAAATAATTACAAAATTAAATCGACCTAAAAAATATTATGATTACAATAACTCTTATAGAATTGAAACCATGTGCAGGGGCGATGAGTTCCATTTTTCGAGAGATGGGTTGACACACCATGTGAATATAGTTAATAATTACTATATAAATAATATAATATCATATTAAAATAATAAATATAATCCTACTTAAAATTCACATGTAAATAAATTATTAATTAATATGACTATTACGGTGAGAAATTATATATCACCGTTTAACCATGATTTTTTTATTAAAAAACTAAAATGTTAAAGAAATATATATTGTAAAAATATTATATATTTTTTTAAATCAGGCCCGCGGGCAAGCCCGCACCCGCGTGGGCTCAACCTACATTGGACGGAACTCTAAACGGATAAAAAATTTAGGCTCGCCCCGCCCCACATCCGCCCCATACCCGCAAATCCCATAGGCCGCGAGCCCGCTTTGCATCGCTAGTTTTGCATGTGACACTCATATTTCTTCTTAATATGTCCTTTCTTCCTAAAACTCTGGTATGTAGGACCGGGACCAGTTGACTTACTCCAGCTTCTTTCTCAAGACTTTTCTTTTGATGATTTCTTATGATATCTCCCCTAGGGTGATATTAATCTTATATTGGCATTAATATAATTACCAGATGGTACTTGAACTCCTCTTCACCTAAGATCCTTATTCAGGATCAAGTATTGGATATCCATAAACACCAAAAAATATGTTGGAATTGTTAGAGTTGGTGTCCTAGAACCAAATATTTTTACTTTGATTACATGGATATTTAATTTATTTAAATATTAAAAATCATATTACATATTGTTCATTGTTCTGCATGATTATGATGTAATAATGCCTTAGAGTATTTGTTTCATTAATAAGGTCATGGCAGTTCCCCACTATGATAGGAACCTTGAAATGATATAACAATATTCTTAAATATAGTTCTACGGTTGGATGAAATGTTATGATGGTACACATAGCATACAGACCATCGGGTACGAGTACTCGTAAGCAGATGAGACTTCCTCTCATGAAGTCTGCACTTGGTAATCTCCAAGACAGGAGATTACGAGAACACACCCACCGGTAGGAATTATGCATGTTTTGGTGTCATTGGATATTCCTATCTACGATCATGTGTAATTATCCTTAGAATTTAATATTATCATCAATATGTGTCACGACTCGCGCACTTTGATTTACTGAAGAAAAATGTCAAGAAGATAGTTGGCGGAAAGTAGGGTACGTTTGGTGTGTCACGAGTGGCATGTTATTAATGGATAATTCGAGGAAGGATTTTTCTATTCCATTTATGAAAGTTGATATCTCGGTCCTTTGATTGAAATATAATCATCGCGTGAAATTCCATGTCCATGGTGTAATGACGAGTTTATTTTAGTTACTCAAAGAACGACGTATAAAGAACAAAGGTTGATGACACTATCATGAAACCTGCTTGATTAGATATTGAGACACAGGGATTAATCAAACAGTGAGATTTTTTCTATGGATGTCATTGTTGTGACTTAAAGTTATTTATCTTATGTAACACCCCAAGATTTCATAGTATGTTATCTCATTAAAGTAATTCAATAGCTTGCGCTACACACAACACCGAGTTCAAGCGCACCACAACTTACCAAACTAGCCGTTCAAAAAGTGGTTATGAATAGTATTAACTACATTTTGAATCTTATATACTCTATATAATTTTAAAATCCATATTATTTGTTTCTTATACATAATATAAGGACAAATTCATTTTTTCAGATAAAAGAAGTATTTTTCAAAAAATGCAATTTTACCGCCTTTTAATGGAGAACCCTTTTTAAAACTAATATTTGACACTTTTATATATTCAACTTAATGAAATTAAATTCTTCTTTAGAAGAGGGACATAAAAATTTAGTTTGGATAAATTTTTGGTACTTTTCTGATAACTTTCATATTTTGATGATTAGTGAAAAATACTATGTTTTAATTGAAAACAACTTTTTTAATCGAAATAATTTATAGTGTTAAATTATGAATTTGAATGTTTTTAAGTATAATTATATTATATTTTTATCATTTAATACAATTTAGGTCATTATAAGTAATTTCACATTTAAATTTGACATAAACACATGTCAATCATTTGATAGTTTTCACTTTTTAAAAACCCGCTTTTTGGTTTTGACAACGGGAATTAATTTTAAATTAATTAATGCAAATTCTATGTTTTTTATTTGGTAAAATAGAATTCATTTTTGAATTCTTAATATCAAAATTATCTTAGGGTGAATTTTTGATATTTTTCTAAAAACATTCAATTTTTGATGAATAGTGAAAAACACTGCGTTATTGTTTAAAACCGACTTTTTATTTAAATAATTATTTATTTGATTCAAATTTATTTTAAGTCAAAATAGATATATAATACCTATATAAGTTCAATATAATTCATTGGAGTTATTTTATAATAAAATTAGATGTATAAATTTTTATTGAACTTTTTACTGTCTTTTACCCACCTTCTAGGAGCATTTGCAAATTTGCATAAAACTTTATTTTACTACTTCTATGAGTTGAATTTAAAAAAATTGAGTGACATGGTTGATATTATTAAGTAAAATTTGGTTCAATAAGATGAAAATAATTTTTGGTGAATAGTAACTTTTGACTTTTATTTACCACTATTAAAAGTAAATAGGGTAATTAAAGGTAAAAATGATATTATAATTACCCTAACATATGTCCTAATTCTATTGGATAAATTTATTTAGACCAAAAACAACCTTATAAATAAAATATGATCCTTTAGGTCCACTTGTATTAGATTAGGAGATTTATTATTATTTTATTTAAAGAATAGTTAAAAGTGTTGAATTCAAAGTTTAATAACTAAACCAATTTTAATATAGGGTTACACATAAAATAAATTCGACTATAAGTATTTATTATAAATCTAAAAATATTTCCTACATAATGGTATTTTATTTATAATTTTTATACATTAAATAATTAAATTTATTTATGACACAATAATGATGTGGTAATTACCATAATAATGAAAAAATAAAATAAATGGTATTATAAATTTTAAAATAAATATAATTTCAAATTTTTTAGGACATTAACAAATTTTCTAGGTCAATATGAAATTTTAGGGCTGATTAAGTGTATCTTGTTTGAAGTAATAAAGTTGTGATGACTTTCACAAAAACCAAATACTAAATAGTGTCAAAATTGACATAAATGAGCTTTTAAAACAAATATTATATTATTAAATTATATAATATTCCTAAAAGTATAAGGTTAGGAAAAAGGGATTAAATAATATTATATATGTCATTAATGAATCACTTGATGTTCTCTTTGATGTTTAGAGTAAATTTATTAACCATCTAGTGTAAGAATACAAGAAGACGAGGTAAAAGTTAAACTATTTAACTAAGAGTTAAATCTAAAAGATAAGGTTAATATGGTGACCTAAACCTATCTAAAACCTATTGGTTGGGTGGTTTTTGATCCATCTCCACCTTATCCTAGAAATAAATCATTTTGGAGCCATTATAAACCGAAAATGATTTTATTATAAAATAATATTTCAAGCTTTTCCTAAAGTGACCTTCACCCCTCTTATAAAAGGGTACTTCCCCATCTCTCAAAATGACAACTCCAAATCCATTTGGCTCAGCCAAACCCTACCCAAATATCCTTCCAACTTTCCTCAATTCAACCTAGAGGCATTACTTTGAGCATAAAGGAAACCTAAGGATCCCTTTTGTTCAAATAAAAAGGAAACACCCAAAGAAGAGGTAATTATTTTATCACCTCTTTCAAATATGGTACAACCATATTTATTATTATATCCATCCTATGAATGATAATGTCACCATGCGCACGTACGTATGGCTTGCTGTCTCCACGTCGTGGTGTAATTTGTTATTCAACACTATGTTATTTGGATGGATATAATGATGAGTAATATGTATATAAATAATGAAAATAACATTCTAATGTCTTTGTAAAATTAATATACCATCCAATTCCACACCTTTTAATCATTAAGTAAATGATATCATCGCTCGTGTGTATGTACAGCTTACCGTCTCCACGACGCGGTGAGATTCATTTCCACATTCACCATTCAATGATGATTATAAAAATATATATATTTAATAAGTATGTAATATGTGACATAATAATTCTACTTAAAACATATATATATATATATATGTATTTAAATATATCTTATTCACTTAGTTCCGTTCAATACAATATGAAAATGGAAACAGCGTTTATGCGTACGTACGGCCTACCGTCTCCATAAACGGTGTTTTCCATTTCATTTATCTGTCTATTATACATATTTATATTCTAAATATATATTATATATAAATCATGTTTTATATTCTGGAAGAATTTAAATCATGATCTAAGTGATACGATCAAGAATAACAAGTTAAAACACGTACGATAAAGAAAGCGATTATTACCTAAAATGTTAATTTATCATGGAAATTATTATTAAATGGGTAGTACAAACTAATAAATGAATCATGTATGATATCATAAATATTAATATAGTTCTGGTATAATTTAATAACATACTATGGTCATAATACAGAAAGTTAAATATACTCACGACTAAAGGAAAGTACAAGGTAAGGGTTTTTTCCTCAATCTCATTATTATCCAAGATTGTTTATATGTAAGTATTTATAGGGACATATTTATCATCGATACCCATATTTCATAAAAATGTTTTCAAAAGGAATCTATTAAGGTTTTATGGGAGGTTCTATTTAACTAGATCATCGTTTTAAATGTTTTAAAGATTTATCTTTCAAAATCCTTTTAATTAATGTCCTTGTTTTCGAAATGATTTTAAAGATTTATTTATATGGTCATGAATGTTTTGAAATGATAATTATTTTCAAAAGATTCAAAGTGGTATGGAACACTTTGATTCAAAAATCTCTTTTAAATTACTTCCTTTATAAATGTATGATTTTTAAATGATTTCACAAAAGGGGGATATTTCTCTCAAAAAGTTTTACTGATCATTTTCAACTATTTCAGCATCCTTTAGTGGATATTATTTTCGATTGAGGTTAATTTATTATAATAAAATATTTCATATTGTATTGAATTATTTGTGATATGTTTGACTATGGATGTTCTATTTTTATACCATTCATGTTTTATGGTTAATGTATTGGCATTTTGTATGCTAGTTTTAATATGAATGTTTGTGTTATGTTTCAAATTTTTCATGTGAGGAATGCAGTGGACTTAGTAAGTGGCGGGAGGAGCCCGCTATAGCTCCTCGATGCATCGGTGGGTCTCATGAGACAAACTAGTGTCTTGGCACAAGGCCTTGACAAAAATTTTATTTTTATTCTTGGCACAAGGCCTTGACTATGTGGTAATGATGTCCAGCGTTAGGCATTCCCTAATTATGAAATTAGTTATTACATGTGATTATTCGACTAGTAGAATATCCATGTGAATGTTTATATGGTGATGTTTGATTTATTTTTTCCATATTATGTTCAAGATTATTTTTAAAAAGGATGTTGTTTTATTACACATCTTGCCTTAAAAGTTTATAGCTTCCGCAAAATTATTTACCCTTACTGAGCATTTGAGCTCACCCATTTATTATGTTTTATTTTCCCAAGATTCCAAGAAGTGTATTATGATTGATATGCAGGGTTAATCTAAAGGTAATAATGGAATTATCAAAGAACTATCTATGTTTTATTTTATGTTTGAAATTGCAATGTAAAGTTAATGTATGAAATCTATTTTCCAAGACTGCTAAACTGATCGGTCCTTCGAGACTTGAATACTTGTAATCATGCCAATGTATTAAAATAATTCACCGACTCTGGGTAACTGGTTTCGGGGCATTATAGTTGGTATCAGAGGAATCATAGCAATAACCTTGGAAACTAGATTTATAAAAACTCTTATTAGAGAAAATTACCCTAAGATAGACTTTGAGGATTAGAATAGAAGAACATACTAGAATTTTGGTAATGTAGAGATTTGGTGAATTTTCCAAGCAATACAACCTTGTCTAGATACGATCAGGTAGAGGCGGCTCTGGCACAGATGTACCTAGGAGTAAAAACTCTGACAAGGAGTTTCGGGCTTGACTCGGGGTATCCTGGTACATGGCAATGGGACTTGCTACACTCTTGGTTATGACACTCTTGGGGAATATTCTTAGGATAATTCAAATTTTCTTTAAAAGAAATTATGAAGGATTTAGGAGTAAATACTTCCTCAAAGAAAACATTTTTTTATGATTATAGATTATATGCATAATCTTTTCAATTTACGTTAGGTATTTTACAAGTTTGTAATTATGCATTGTGATTCATAAAACTAACCTAGTGTATGTCATTGTTTAGAAATGACGCCCAGTAGATGGAATGAGAACTCCAATAATACGCATGATCCAAAGAGTAAGAAGGATCATATATTTCATGGTATTAAGCCAATATTTAGAAAGGAAATAGTCTCCCACGTATTATCATCATATGAAGAAATAGTATCATGTGTTAATAAGATAATTAAATAATTTTCTGAGTCCTATTGCTTTGAAGGGAATCTAGAGAAGAAAATGATAGTAGAGAGAAAGATGGATAAAGGGAATTAGGGAAAGAAGGATTTTCCCATATGTGATAACTGTGGAAAGAATCACCTTGGTAAATGCTTGAAGGGAATGGGAGTTTTTTATAATTGTGGAGAAAAAGGACACTGAGTACCTAATTGCAAGGGTAAGAAAAAGGTTTCAAATGTACAATACTTTATCTGTAAGGAGTTGGGACACTACGCAAATCAATATCCAAATTATCAGAGTATACCATAAATGATGTTGTTGGATAATAATCAAGTTATGATATTACCACAGATGAAGAGTAATGACTAGTGTTCTTATGTTGATATTAAATAATTAAGTCATTTGAGTATTGTATCAACGGTGTACTGGTTATAATAATTATAGAGTATATAATGATTGTACTGCAATACTATTTCATTAAGGATTTGAGATTGTGTGGTACCAAGAAAAGTGAATCAATAGAAAGTTAAACTTTTTGGAAAATACATGGTTAAAGGAAAGATAAAACTTTAATATGGTCCTGATACTGAGGTATTGATTTTGGAATAAGAGATTATAGATTTGGATAAATTATATTGGATATTATTGACATCCTTAGAACTGATTAATGGTTTGTTTATTCCATCATTGTTAGAATTTTAAAAAATTTTGGATATAAGGAGTATATCTAGTATTCTATAAGGAATAAGGGAGCATGAATGTAATCAATGTGGTTTTATGGTAATTCAGGGTGTTACCATGTTTTAAAAGAATACATGATTAAGGTATTCGCATGTTATTACGTGGAAAAACGAATCTTCATTGTGTTTACCTTCCATATAAATTATTGACTCTGAATTTGGACAGAAGTATTTTGGATAAATCTAAAGGTTAGAATGGATTAAGTTAGACATTAGATACTATTATTAAGGTTAAATCATTTCTTAAGATTATTTTTGGATTGTTATAATAAGGACAACCTGGAGGTCGGGAGACAACATGTCGCGTCCGGTAAGGCTGCGAGACTTGAACCCGCAACCGAAGGGTGATAAGGGTGCATCACCTACCATTGGCCTATGTGATGCCCTGGTTTGTACAATATAGCTTTTTTTTAAATATTCTGACAAATTAATTATAAATTAATTATTTTTGGAACCCCATATGACTATGATAAATAGAATATTTTTGAAATCTATTATCTTTTGGAGTGAAAGATGAATTTTTGGTAGGAATTAGTTGAAGGATGAAACTCTACTTGTTAAGTATATATTTTTTTCTCTTATTCTATGAAGAAATTAATTCTCAATATTTAGGGAAGAGATCTTAAAACCAAAAATGTGTTATCCTAATACCTTATGTTTTGTTGAACTGGTTATATTTTAAATTATCATAGATTGATGGATTTCAGGCCCTCAATTGTACACTTATTTGTGATTGATGGCCTCAATCACTCCTTATAAATATTTACATTT
The DNA here is from genome assembly GCA_963277665.1 of Viscum album. NCBI lineage: Eukaryota > Viridiplantae > Streptophyta > Magnoliopsida > Santalales > Viscaceae > Viscum > Viscum album. The sequence goes on from OY728147.1 coordinate 1,830,072,992, forward strand.
TTCCTCCAATAATGTGTCTATAATTTCCACAAATGTTCTCCTAATTGAGATCATAATTTGGTGGTGAATTATTCATTTCCATATCCCTCTTATTAAGACTAAATTTTATTAACCCAATTTCCGATGTGGGTTTTCCACAAAGGTATTTTTCTATTTTTAACCTTTTATTTTCAAAGAAAAATTTCAAATTGAGAGGATGCAATTTATTGAAGGAGGAGATAATGTAACACCCCAAGATTTCATAGTACGTTATCTTATTAAAGTAATTCAATAGTTTGCACTACACGCAACACCAAGTTCGAGCGCACCACAACTTACCAAACTAGCTGTTCAAAAAGTGGTTATGAATAGCATTAACTGCATTTTGAATCTTATATACTCTATATAATTTTAACATCCATATTATGTGTTTATTAGACATAATATAAGAACAAATTCATTTTATCAGATAAAAGAAGTATTTTTCAAAAAATGTAATTTTACCGCCTTTTAATGGCGAACTCTTTTTAAAACAAATATTTGACACTTTTATATATTCAACTTAATGAAATTAAATTCTTCTTTAGAAGTGAGACATAAAAATTTAGTTTGGATAAATTTTTGGTACTTTTCTAATAACTTTCATATTTTGATGAATAGTGAAAATACTATGTTTTAATTGAAAACAACTTTTTTAATTGAAATAATTTATAGTGTTAAATTATGAATTTGTATGGTTTTGAAGTATAATTAGATTATATTTTTATCATTTAATACAATGTAGGTCATTATAAGTAATTTTACATTAAAATTTGACATAAACACATGTCAGTCTTTGGATAGTTTATACTTTTTAAAAACCCACTTTTTGGTTTTGACAATGGGGATTAATTTTAAATTAATTAATGAAACTTCTATGTTTTGAATTTGGTAAAATAGAATTAATTTTTGAATCCAGAATATCAAAATTATCTTAGGATGATTTTTTGGTATTTTTCTAAAAACATTCAATTTTTGATGAATAGTGAAAAACACTGCGTTATTGTTTAAAACCGACTTTTTATTTAAATAATTATTTATTTTATTTAAATTTATTTTAAGTCAAAATAGATATATAATATCTATATAAGTTCAATGTAATTCATTGGATTCATTTTATAATAAAATTAGATGTATAAATTTTTATTAAACTTTTTACCGTCTTTTACCCACCTTCTAGGAGCATTTGCAAATTTGCATAAAACTTAATTTTACCGCTTCTGTGAGTTGAATTTCAAAAATCCGAGAGACACGGTTGATATTAGTAAGTAAAATCTGGTTCAATAAGATGAAAATAATTTTTGGTGAATAGTAACTTTTGAGTTTTATTTACCACGGTTAAAAGTAAATAGAGTAATTAAAGGTAAAAATGATTTTATAATTACCCTAACACATGTTCTAATTCTATTGGATAAGTTTATTTCAACCAAAAACAACCTTAAGAATAAAATATGATCCTTTAGGTCCACTTGGATTATATTAGGACATTTATTATTATTTTATTTAAAAAAGAGTTAAAAGTGTTAAATTCAAAGTTTAATAACTAAACCATTTTTAATATAGGGTTACACATAAGATAAATTCAACTATAAGTATTCATTATAAATCTACAAAGATTTAATACATAATGGTATTTTATTTATAATATTTATACATTAAATAATTAAATTTATTTATGACACAATGATGATGCAGTAATTACCTTATCACTACTAAAAAAACCTCCTATAGCGATCGCCAAAAGCGGTTGCTATAGGGCTCTAGCGTCCGCCCAGCGACCGCCATTGGCGGTCGCTTTAGCCTCGTCGGCGGTCGCTATAGGAGGCCTCCTGCCGGGCAACCTATAGCGACCGCCAAAAGCGGTCGCTATAGTGAATTTTTTTTTTTTAATGTCCACTGAAATATATATATATATATATATATATATTAAAAAAAATATTCACATATATACTATTAAATACAATATTTTAAATATATATATATATATATAATATATTTTAAATGTTTTAATATATATAATATTAAATATATGTATAATATTGAATCATTGTGCTATAATAATTTAAAACCCCTGATTTAAGAAATGCTATCATTTCAGGTTTTTCGGAGCACGTTTGCTCCGAATTCGACCGCCGCACGCCGTTTTGGTGTTTTATGACTCCGGAAACGCGTTTCCGGCCGCCGCGGTCAAACGGCACCTCTGATTGATGTTCCGTCTCTCCGACCATTTCACAATTCACGCAACGGATGTTGTCGTGCGGTTTCGTGGCATTCGGAGGTCGTTCGGGTGGTTTTGACCCCCCAACGCGCCATTTCAGCGCGCGCCGAGCTGCTGAAAACGACGCATTCGGTCGTGCCGCGCGCACCACATTCCCGATGGACGTGCCTCCTCCTCCTGCATCTCAGGAATAATATTCCTATCATTCTCGTGTGGTTTCAGGTTTTTCGGAGCACGTTTACTCCGAATTCGACCGCCGCACGCCGTTTTGGTGTTTTATGACTCCGGAAACGCATTTCCGGCTGGCGCGGTCAAACAGCACCTCCGATTGACGTTCCGTCTGTCCGCCAATTTCACAATTCACGCAACGGATGTTTTCGTGCGTTTTCGTGGCATTTGGAGGTCGTTCGGGTAGTTTTGACCCCCCAACGCGTCATTTCAGCGTGCGCCGAGCTGCTGAAAATGACGCATTCGGTCGTGCCGCGCGCACCGCACGTCCGATGGACATGCCGCCTCCTCCTGCATCTCAGGAATAATATTCCTATCGTTCTCGTGTGGTTTCAGGTCGTTCGGAGCACGTTTTCTCCGAATTCGTCCGCCGCACGCCGTTTTGGTGTTTTATGACTCCGGAAACGCGTTTCTGGCCGCCGCGGTCAAACAGCACCTCCGATTGACGTTCCGTCTGCCTGACCATTTCAAAATTCACGCAACAGATTTTTTCGTGCGGTTTCGTGACATTCGGAGGTCGTTCGGGTGGTTTTGACCCTCCAACGCGTCATTTCAGCGCGCGCCGAGCTGCTGAAAACGACACATTCAGACGTGCTGCGCGCACCGCACGTCCGATGGACGTGCCGCCTCCCCCTGCATCTCAAGAATAATATTTATATCGTTCTCGTGCGGTTTCAGGTCTTTCGGAGCACGTTTGCTCCGAATTGGACCGTCGCACGCCGTTTTGGTGTTTTATGGCGCCGGAAACGCGTTTCCGGCCGCCGCGGTCAAACGGAACCTCCGAATGACGTACCTTCTGGCCGACCATTTCAGAATTCACGCACCGGCTATTTTCGTACGGTTTCGTGGAATTCGGACATCGTTCGGGTGGTTTTGACCACCCAACGCGGCATTTCAGCGCGCGCCGCGCTGCTGAAAACGACACATTCGGTTGTGCCGCTGGCACCGCACATCCGATGGATGTGCCGCCTCCTCCTGCATCTCAGGAATAATATTTGTATCGTTCTCGTGCGGTTTCAGGTCATTCGGAGCACGTTTGCTCCGAATTGGACCGCCGCACGCCGTTTTGGTGTTTTATGGCGTCGAAAACGCGTATCCGGCCGCCGCGGTCAAACGGCACCTCCGAATGACATGCCGTCTGGCTGACCATTTCACAATTCACGCACCGGCTGTTTTCGTACGGTTTCATTCGGAGGCCGTTCGGGTGGTTTTGACTACCAAACGCGGCATTTCAGCGCGCGCCGCGCTGCTGAAAACGACACATTCGGTCGTGCTGCGCGCACCGCATGTCCGATGGACGTTCCGCCTCCTCCTGCATCTCAGGAATAATATTTCTATCGTTCTCATGCGGTTTCAGGTCGTTCGGAGCACGTTTGCTCCGAATTGGACCGCCGCACGCCGTTTTGGTGTTTTATGGCGCCGGAAACGCGTTTCCGGCCGCCGCGGTCAAACGGCACCTCCGAATGACGTACCTTCTAGCCAACCATTTCACAATTCACGCACCGGCTGTTGTCGTACAGTTTCGTGGCATTCGGAGGTCGTTTGGGTGGTTTTGACCCCCCGACGCGCAATTTCAGCGTGCGCCGTGCTTCTGAAAACGACACATTCGGTCATGCCGCGCGCACCGCACGTCCGATGGACGTGCCGCCTCCCCTGCATCTCAGGAATAATATTTCTATCGTTCTCGTGTGGTTTCAGGTCGTTCGGAGCACGTTTTATCCGAATTGGACCGCCGCACGCCGTTTTGGTGTTTTATGGCGCCGGAAACGCGTTTCCGGCCACCGCGGTCAAACGGTACCTCCGAATGACGTGTTGTCTGGTCGACCATTTCACAATTCACGCACCGAATGTTTTCGTGCGGTTTCGTGACATTCGGAGGTCGTTCGGGTGGTTTTGACCCCCCAACGCGCCATTTCAGCGCGCGCCGCGCTGCTGAAAACGACACATTCGGTCATGCCGCATGCACCGCACGTCCGATGGATGTGCCACCTCCTCCTGTATCTTAGGAATAATATTTCTATCGTTCTCGTGCGGTTTCAGGTCGTTCGGAGCACGTTTGCTCCAAATTGGACCGCCGCACGCCGTTTTGGTGTTTTATGGCACCGGAAACGCGTTTCTGGACGCCGCGGTCAAACGGTACCTCCGAATGACGTGCCGTCTGGCCGACCATTTCAGAATTCACGCACCGGCTGTTTTCGTACGGTTTCGTGGCATTCGGACGTCGTTCTGGTGGTTTTGACCACCCGACGCGGCATTTCAGCGCGTGTCGCGCTGCTGAAAACGACACATTCGGTCGTGCCGCGCGCACCGCACGTCCAATGGACGTGCTGCCTCCTCCTACATCTCAGGAATAATATTTATATCGTTCTCGTGTGGTTTCAGGTCAGTCGGAGCACATTTTCTCTGAATTGGACCGCCGCACGCCGTTTTGGTGTTTTATGGCGCCGGAAACGTGTTTCTGGCCACCGTGGTCAAACGGCACCTCTGAATGACGTGTCGTCTGGCCGACCATTTCACAATTCATGCACCGGCTGTTGTCGTACGGTTTCAAGGCATTCGGAGGTCGTTCGGGTGGTTTTGACCCCCCGAAGCGCAATTTCAGCACGTGTCGCGCTGCTGAAAACGATACATTCGGTCGTGTCGCACGCACCGCACGTCTGATGGATGTGCCGCCTCCTCCTGCATCTCAGGAATAATATTTCTATCGTTCTCGTGCGGTTTCAGGTCGTTCGACACACGTTTGCTCTGAATTGGACCGCCGCACGCCTTTTTGGTGTTTTATGGCGCCGAAAACGCATTTCCGGCCGCCGCGGTCAAACGGCACCTCCGAATGACGTGCCGTCTGGTCGACCATTTCACAATTCACGCACCGGCTGTTGTCGTACGGTTTTGTGGCATTCGAACGTCGTTTGGGTGGTTTTGACCACCCAACGCGGCATTTCAGCGCGCGTCGCGCTGCTGAAAACGAGACATTCGGTCGTGCCGTGTGCACCGCACGTCCGATGGACGTGCCGCCTCCTCCTGCATCTCAGGAATAATATTTCTATCGTTCTCGTGCGGTTTCAGGTTGTTCGGAGCACGTTTGCTCCGAATTGGACCGTCGCACGCCGTTTTGGTGTTTTATGGCGCCGGAAACGCGTTTCCGGCCGCCGCGGTCAAACGGCACCTCCGAATGACGTGACGTCCGGGGGTGCGGGGGCTGTACGGGGGTGCGGGGGGGCTGTCCAGGGGTGCGGGGGGCTGTCCGGTGGTGCGGGGGGCTGTACGGGGGTGCGGGGGGGCTGTCCGGGGGTGCGGGGGGGCTGTCCGGGGGTGCGGGAGGCTGTACGGGGGTGCGGGGGGGCTGTCCGGGGGTGCGGAGGGCTGTACAGGGGTGCCGGGGGGGCTGTACGGGGGTGAGGGGGGCTGTACGGGGGTGCGGGGGGGCTGTACGGGGGTGCGGGGGGGGCTGTACGGGGGTGCGGGGGGCTATACAGAGGTGCGGGGGGGCTGTACGGGGGTGCGGGGGGCTGTACGGGGGTGCGGGGGGGCTGTACGGGGGTGCGGGGGCTGTACGGGGGTGTGGGGGGGCTGTACGGGGTGCGGGGGGGCTGTTCGGGGGTGCGGGGGGCTGTACAGGGGTGCGGGGGGGCTGTACGGGGGTGCGGGGGGGGGGGGGGGGGGGGCTGTGCGGGGGTGCGGGGGGGCTGTACGGGGGTGCGGGGGGGGGGGCTGTCCGGGGGTGCGGGGGGCTGTACGGGGGTGCGGGGGGGTTGTCCGGGGGTGCGGGGGGCTGTACGGGGGTGTCGGGGGGGCTGTACGGGGGTGCGGGGGGTTGTACGGGGGTGCGGGGGGGGGGGGGGGGGGGGGGTTGTACGGGGGTGCGGGGGGGCTGTCCGGGGGTGTGGGGGCTGTACGGGGGTACGGGGGGGCTGTCCTGGGGTGCGGGGGGCTGTCCGGGGGTGCGGGGGGCTGTACGGGGGTGCGGGGGGTTAGAGTTTTTAAATGCATGCCTTAGATAATATTAGCTATCATATAATAAACAAGAAAATAAAGAAATTATAAGTACACAACCTTCTAATTTAAATTAAATGAATAAATACAGTACATCAATGTCAACCCCACCAGTAAAAACAAAAAACATATCTCGTGAATATATGATGCGTCACGCGTTGTCATCACTGCTACCTCCTTCTGGTGGGCCAGGGGCCTATAACAAATAAACATTATAAATATTTTAATAACAAAAATAATTTAAATTAAATAAATAAATATAGTATATACCTGCGTCGTATGATCCTCTGCACCATCATCTCGACGCACATATTCCTGCAGTGCTCTAACCTCAGCTGTCAATTGCGCATTTGCCTCCTCGGAAGCGCGCAGCCGTGCCTCAAAATCTGACATCTGCTTTGTCATATGAGCAACAGCAGGACCGACAACCGCAGCGCGTGACACTACAGAACGAGGAATCCCTGCTCCATAGGTCAAACTATAGCCATGCCCGTCCCGACCGATAATGCGATGAAAGATCTCATCCCGTCGCATGGGAAGCTGTCGCTGGTCCTCTGACAGATGTTCTAACTCAGCTTCAAATTGAGCCTGTGAAATATTTAAATATATATAAATATATATATGTTAATATATAGATTTATGTAATTATTGGTAAGTACAGACACTTACTATCAATGTTGAAACCTCTGGATCATTGCGATCACGAGTCCTCATCCACACTGACATTTTATCAGTTGTTGCACCTTTCTCTCGCAACTGTATATTAAAAGCATATAAACACAAAACCATATTAATTAATAAATTAAAAAATGAATAATATATACCTCATGTCGGATCTGAGACACGTGACGAGTCCCGAGCCTGTGAGGTGGTCCCTGCAACGCTCGATTCTCAGAATGGCGTGTTGACACCTCCTACATTCAATTCATTCAAATTTCAAACAAATCACATATTCTTGAAAATATATATACACCAAAATAATTAATATACAAACCGCAACACCCTTAGTAGACCAATATGCAACCAAGTCACGCCACTGAGCTGGGAGGACACCTCTCGGAACTTTTTCCAAAATGTCTAGGGCACCCACATTTGGTACCCAGTGGTCCCTCTTCACTTTACCTTTATAATCTTTCCACATCTTACGGCATTTTCTCATAGACACGGGCCGAAACTCTTCAGGGAATACTTTCAAATTTTTCTATAAAGAAAATAATCAAACATATTAGTATTCTTTATACATAGAAAATAAAGTAAAATGATTTTCTTACCTGAACCTCCCTCCATAGATGATCTAATGTGTCCTGAGGGATAGAAGCCCAGTCACGCGTGGTCAATGGAAATCGATGTGGGTCACGTATGATATGACCCAGCTGATGAATAAATGCCAGGGCATTCAGTCCCACAGGATGAAAAACCTCATCAAATGAAACATCTATCGTCGTGTCGGAATTCCATGATAATATGCCACGACCAGGGCCTCTCCTGCGAAAGGAAGAAGCAGCCGAGTCTGATCCTGTTGAAAACAATTTTATATATAAATTGACAAATGTTATATATATATATATATGTGTATGTTAATTACATAAAAAATATAGACAATGACATTCAAACATACCTCAAACCTGAGACGTAGATGCCTCATATGGATGATGTGGATCTTCTGCCTCTTCCCCTGACATGTCTGCAATCATAGAAAACATCAGTAATGAGTCCAAAGTGTTTAAAAGATAAATTGGATTTTTCTTAAAAAATCAAACTTGTACAACTGTTAATCAAAAAAAATGGATTGAATAATTAGTTGTGAATGAATTTTAAAAAATCAGAAAGTTAACAAAACAGATATACAAATTATGTACAAAACCAGTCAATGCATAACCAAATTTCATATAGAACTAATAAAAATTCAAGCAGCACATGAATCAGATGAAGAATACCTCAAAGGGATGATACACCGACCATAACATAAATAAATCAAGAGTAAAAACAACCTAAATATTTATGATTGAATTAACTTACAAAAGTGAGGATTAAAACTTATAAAGATTTATAAAATGATTAGATAATTTATGATATCCTAGGACATTCTACTGAATAGCGGGAAAACAATTATACCTTTCATTAAGCATGAAAATCGACCGTTTCTCCTTCAACAGCCGCTCTGACCCAATAAATATCTTCTTCACGTTGAACTACGGTATGTTGATCAAGTTGTTGGTAAACAAACGGAACAGTCTCGGGTTCATCTTCTTCAAATAAAAACACTCCTCGCCGCGACATTTTGACAACAACTTGGCAACTTGGATCCGAAGGCAAAGTAACGAAGAATACTTGTTCCGCTTGTGATGTCAAAATGAAAGGTTCATTCTCAACTCGTTCATTATTTCTATATAACATATAGTTAAAATTCACCAATGAAAACTGATATTGATCGACTTTACATCCACGCACTGGATCAACCCAATTACACTTTAACAATATGTACTTCAAACCGTGTGTGTATACAACTTCAATGATGTCTATCAATTGACCATAGTAATAACCAGAATTGACAAAGGGACAACCGATGCCCCTGTTTTGTGTTTCTCATTTGTCATCAATATCTTTAATGCGAAATCGAAAACCATTAGCATCAATAGCTTTATAACGACGAGCCGTTATAGATGGACCCTCAGCCAGTTGGATAAATACTTCAAGTAGCGTGGGGTCCCCTAAATCCCTCAGCTTACGAACCTACATAATTTATAAAAATCAATACTGATATATGCAGAAATAATTAGTATAATACTTCACTCATAATGAAAATCAATTTATACATACATAATCCTTGAACCAATCATGAAATGACGCATAATGAGATTGTTGAATTTGCAACTCAGTCGCACGATGCATCTCTTCTTTTATCTCATTAATGTGTTTCCTGCAAATGATAACGCTATGTTTAAAAGATCATCTTATGCAAACAAAACATGTAAAAGTTATACAAGCACATTGATAAGATACTTATTGCATTAATGGTGCAACTGATGGAGTATTGAACAAGATATATCGATGTGCTTGTATCCACTCGATGTTGTCCATATCAAATGTGGTTCCTTCTCCAACTGGACCATCATGAATCCGAGAGGGCTTATCTAATTTTGTTTCAACATCCGTAAGATATTCTGCACAAAAGGTAGTACACTCATCCATCAAATAACCATTGGCTATTGATGCCTCTGGACGAGCTCTGTTGCGTACAAATCTTTTCAATGTACTCAAATACCGTTCAATAGGATACATCCACCTGAATTTCACTAGACCAGCATCCATTACTTCATCAGTTAGGTGCACTGTCAAGTGGACCATAACATCGAAAAATGAGGGGGGGGAAGTTTCTCAAAGTGACAAAGCGTAAGTACAATTCGGTCCTGCAAAATTTTTAAATCACTCATTCGTTGATTTCTTAAACAAAGCTGTCTAAAAAAATTACTCATCTCAATCAAGGGCTGAACAACATTGGGGGATAAACAATCACAAATTGCGATTGGAATAAACTACTGAAGTAATATTTTATTGTCATGACTTTTCAACCCTTGCAATGTCTTGCTCGTCAGATTCACACACTTTGAAATATTAGAAGAATAACCATCAGGAACCATGACCATATTCAAAATGGAAAGAAATGTCTCTTTCTCCTCTGTAGTCATCGTATACTGTGCAGCAGGCATATATGCCTTGTTTCCCTCAGCTAACTGTAAATGCAACTGTTTCCTTAAACCCATTTCTTCCAAATCACGGCGTGCATTAACATGGTCCTTTGATTTTCCACTCACACCTAAAATGGTCCACAATATGTTATCACAAACATTTTTTTCAATGTGCATGACATCCAAATTATGCCTCAACATGTTAGTTTTCCAATACGGAAGACTATAAAAAATACTTTTCTTTTTCCAATTGTGACTGCGCTGCCTACCCGCAGCACGAATATTACGTACTGGAGGAGCCACCAAATCCTGAATTTCATATACCGTGCGGATGTTTTCTTCCTCAATCTGAGATAACATTTCGACTCCTGTCATGATCTTTGGTGCTGGGCTGAACTCTCTAGAACCATCAAATTCCACTCTGTCCTTTCTGAATCTGTGCTGAGGAGGGAGAAAACGCCTGTGACCCATGTATGCCCATTTTTTGGAATGTTTAAGCCATACAGATTTTTTACTTTTATTGAAACAAGGGCAAGCAAATTCCCCTTTCATACTCCAGCCTGATAAATTTGCATAAGCTGGGAAGTCATTGATTGTCCATAATAAAGCATCATGCAGTTTGAAAATTTCATTCGTTTCGCAGTCATAAGTCATCACACCATCGCCCCAAAATTCATTCAACTCATCAATCAATGGCTGAAGGTAAACATCAATCTTATCCCCCGGACTTTTAGGTCCATCAATAAGAGTTGAAAGTAATATAAATTGTTGCTTCATACAAAGCCACGGAGGAAGATTATATGGAACCAACACCACGGGCCATGTGCTATGAGTTGCACCAATGATATACTTGAATGGATTGAAACCATCTGCTGCCAATCCCAATCGGACATTATGAACATCTTTAGCAAAGTCGGGATGTCTCTTATCAAAATCCTTCCATGCATGAGAGTCTGCCGGGTGGGTTAACATATCACTTTCATGTACTCTTTCTGTATGCCATCTCATTAAATTAGAAACTTTAGATGACATAAAAAATCTTTTCAACCTCGGTTTAAGGGGAAAGTAACGCATTTGCTTTATGGAAATCAGATTCCCCTGTATCGCAATCTGACTTCGATGAGTATTATTTCCCCTATTCTCTTTCCACCTGGAAGCACCACAAACCGTACAAATATCCAAATGGGCAGTTTCTTTTCTAAACAACATACAGTTGTTTGCACATGAATCTATGGTCTCATATGTAAAACCTAAGTTCTCTATCAACTTACGAGCATAGTAATACGACTCAGGAATCTTAGCATTGACAGGAAGAAATTTTTTCAATAAAACCAAAAGCATGTCGAATGATGTGTCTGACCAATTATTCAAAGTCTTCAAATGCAGCAACTCCACGATAAACGACAGTTTATTATAAGAAGTACATCCAGGATATAATTCTGTTTTCGCATCATCAAGTGCTTCATAAAACCTCCTCGAATCATAATCTGCACCAGAGTGAAGATTTATCTCACCGGTCTCAAGATTCTGGATGTCAATGCCTTCAGGATCAAACCCACGTACCATTTCAGTAAGCATTTCATGCATTGGATCAGTCATCCTTTCATCAACATCCATCTGAGCTGCATCTGTATTTTGACAATGAACATATTCTTCTCCATGACGAGTCCAACTCTTATAATTTTTCAGAAATCCATTAAAGAAAAGGTTCTCCCTCACAGTATCTCGTGTGAATTGATATCTGTTAGCACATTTTCTACATGGACAACTAATATAGTCACTTTCAAATCCTCTCGTGAAGTCAATAAACTGCATAATGCCATTGAAATATTCTCTAGACGTTCGATTTGGAAGATCAATCCAACTCTTATCCATAATTATATCTGTATAACAAACATTTACACAATACTTATTACATTTACATTTTTCAAATCAACTATATTTAAAATAAATATTAATCATTTGTTTATGAACCATTGATAAAATAATAATGTAACTAAAAGCCCATGTTACCTGATTGAGCTACAAACCTGAAAGGGAGGGGAGCCGAAGGCGGTGCAGCGAGAGAGAGGAGGCAGCGAAGGGGAGCCGGAGCCAAAGGCGGTGCAGCAAGGGAGGGGACGGGTGGCGGCAGGGAGCTGTAGGAGAGGAGGCGGTGAGGGGACGGGGGACGGGCAGCGGGGGGGGGGGGGGGGGGGCTGTCCGGGGTCGGGGGGGGTGTTTGAGGTGCGGGGGGGCGTCCGGGGTGCGGGGAGCGGTCAGGGGTGCGGCCGGGGGGGGGGGGGGCTGTCCGGGGTGCCGGAGCCGTCCGGGGTGGGGGGTGGGGGAGAGGGCGGAGGGGGCGGAGGGCAGAGGGCGGATGGCGGAGGGTGGAGGGCGTGCGGCGGGGGAGGCCGGGCGGTGGGGGAGGCCGGGCGGTGGGGGAGGCCGGGCAGCGGGGGAGGCCGGGAGGCGGGGGGGGGGGGGGGAAGGGGGGGGGGAGGGGGGGGGCGGCGGGCGGCGGGGGAGGCCGGGAGGAGGGGGGAGGGCGGCGTCGGGGGGGCGGCTACAGGGGGGGAGCGGGGGAGGTCGGGCGGCGGGAGAGGTCGGGCGGCGGGGGAGGCCGGGCGGCGGGGGAGGCCGGGAGGCGAGGGGGGAGGGCGGCGTCGGGGGGGGCGGCGACGGGGGGGGGGGGGGGGGGGGGGGGGGGGGGGCGGCCGGGCGGCAGGGGAGGCTGGGCGGCGGGGGAGGCCGGGAGGTGGGGGGGCGGCGTCGGGGGGGGGGGGGTGGGGGGGGCGACGGGGGGGGGAGCAGGGTTCGATCGAGAGGGGGGCGCGGGGGGGGGGGGGCGCAAAAAGGTTCGTTTTTTATCAAGGCCAGCGACCGCCATTGGTGGTCGCTATTAGATATCTATAGCGACCGCCAATGGCGGTCGCCCGATTCTGGGGGGTTCAATGCCCCCTTTTCTAGTAGTGTATTAATGAAAGAATCAAATAAATGGTATTATAAATATTAAAATAAATATAATTTCAAAGTTTTTATGACATAAAATAATTTTCTAGGTGAATATTACATTTTAGGGTTGATTCAATGTATCTTTTTCAAAGTAATCAAGTTGTGATGACTTTTACAAAAACCAAATACTAAATAGTGTCAAAATTGACATAAATGAGTTTTTAAAACAAATATTAGATTATTAGATTATATAATATTACTAAAAATATAAGTCTTATCCAAAAGGATTAAATAATATTATATATGTCATTAATGAACCACTTGAGGTTCTCTTGAATGTTTAGAGTAAATTTATTAACCATATAGTGTCAGAATATAAGAAGACGCGATAAAAGTTAAACTACTTAACTAAGAGTTAAATCTCAAAGATAGGGTTAATATGGTAACCTAAACCTGTCTAAAACCTATTGGTTGGTTGTTTTTAGACCCATAACCACCTTATACTATAAATAAATAATTTTTGAGCCATTAGAAACCAAAAATTATTTTATTATAAAATAATATTTCAAGCTTTTGCTAAAGTGACCTTCACCCCTCTTATAAAAGGGTACTTCCCCTTCTCTAAAAATGACAACTCCAAAGCCATTTGGCTCAGAAAAAACCTACCCAAATCTCCTCTTAACTTCTATAAATTAAATCTAGAGGCCTTACCTTGAGCATAAAGTCACCCTAAGGAGCCCTTTTGTTCAAATCAAAAGGAAACACCCAAAGAAGTGGTAATTATTTTATCACTTCTTTCAAAGTTATTTTCTTCTTACACTTTCTCTTTCTTTTTTATTTCCATACAAAAATAATAACTACAATACCTTCTATATACCATAATGTTATTATAAATATGGTACAAACATATTCATTATTCTATCCATCCTATGAATGATAATGTCATCATGCGTGCGTGCGTACGGCTTACTGTCTCCACGTTGTGGTGTAATTTCTTATTCAACACTATGTTATTTGGATGGATATAATAATGATTAATATATATATAAATAATGAAAATAAAATTCTAATGTCTATAAAATTATTATACCATCCAATTCCACACCTTTTAATCATTAAGGAAATGATATCGTCGCTCATATGTACGTATGTCTTACCGTTTCCACGACGCGATGAGATTCATTTCCACATTCACCATTCAATGATGATTATAAAAATATATATATTTAATAAGTATATAATATATGACATAATAATGATACTAAAAACACACATATATATATATGTGTGTGTGTGTGTGTGTGTTTATTTAAATATATCTTATTCACTTAGTTCTGTTCAATACAATATGAAAACAGAAACAACGTTTATGCGTACGTACGGCCTACCGTCTCCATAAACGGTGTTTTCCATTTCATATATCTATCTATTATAAATATTTATATTATAAAAATATATGATATTTAAATCATGTTTTATATTCTGGAAATATTTAAATCATGATCTAAGTGATACAATCAAGAATAACAAGTTAAAACACGTACGATAAAGAAAGCGATTATTACCCAAAATGTTAATTTAACATAGAAATTATTATTAAATGGATAGTATAAAGTCATAAATGAATTATGTATGATATCATAAATATTAATATGGTTCTTTTATAATTTAATAACATACTATGGTCATCATACAGAAATTTAAACGTACCCATAACTAAAGGAAAGTACAAGGTAAGGGTTATTTCCTCAATCTCATTATTATCTGTGATTGTTTATATGTAAGTATTAAGAGGGAAATATTTATCATTGATACCCATATTTCATAAAAATGTTTTCAAAAGTAATCTTTTAAGGTTTTATGGTAGGTTCTATTTAACTAGATCATCATTTTAAATGGTTTAAAGATTTATCTTTCTAAATCCTTTTAATTAATGTCCATGTTTTCAAAATGATTTTAAGGATTTATTTATATGGACATGAATGTTTTGAAATGATAATTCTTTTAAAAAGTTTCAAAGTGGTATGGGACACTTTGATTCAAAAATATCTTTTAAATTACTTCCTTTACAAATGAGTGATTTTTAAATAATTTCACAAAAAGTGATATTTCTCTCAAAAAGTTTTACTGATAATTTTCAACTTCATCAGTATCCTTTACTGGATATTATTTTAGATTGAGGTTGATTTATTATAATAAATTATTCCATATTTTATTGAATGAGTTATGATATGTTTGAATGTGGATGTTCTATTTTTATACCATTCATGGTTTATGGTTAATGTATTGACATTTTGTATGCTAGTTTTAATACGAATGTTTATGTTATGTTTCAAATTTTTCATATGAGGAATGCAGTGGACTTAATAAGTGACAGGTGGATCCCTATATAGATCCTTGATTTATCGGTAGGTCTCATGAGACAAACTATTGTCTTGGCATAAGGACTTGACAAAAATTTTATTTGTATTCTTGGCACAATGCCTTGATTATGTGGTAATGATGTCTGGCGTTAGGCATTCCCCCATTATGATAGTAGTTATTACATGTGATTATTTGACTAGTATAATATCCATTTGCATGTTTATATGGTGATGTTTGATTTATTTTTTCCATATTATGTTCAAGATTATGTTTAAAAAGTATGTTGTTTTATTACACATCTTTCTTTAAAAGTTTATAGCTTCCGCTAAAATTTTTACCCTTACTGAGCATCTGAGCTCACCCATTTCTTATATTTTATTTTCCTAGGATTCCAATAAAGTATTATAATTGATATACAGGGTTAATCTAAAGGGAATAATGGCGTTCTCAAAGAACTATCTATGCTGCATTTTATGTGTGAAATTGTAATTTAAAGATAATATATGAAATCTATTTTCCAAGACTGCTAAACTAATTGGTCCTTCGGGACTTGATTCCTTGTAATCCTGTTGATGTATTAAAATAATGCACCGGATCTGGGTAATTGGGGTTTGGGAATTACATCTTGGGTTCCTTGACCTGTTGCTAGACAGTACTCTTGGACTTTAGGTAAGCCTGACTAATGCCAATGATAAAGAATCCTATAGGGTCACACACTAAGTGTTTCTGGTGGTCTTGGTTAAATTATATTTTAATTTAATTAATAAATATTATTCATAAGAAAGTGGAATAATTTTATTCAAGTTAAAATGATTGAATATATTAAATAAATATTTATTCACCGGATTATGGGTAAAATATATTTATTTATTTTGTTGAACATTTAATAAATATTTATTTACTAGTTTGTAAATAAAATATTTATTTCAGAGAACAATTTATTTATTTATATATTTGGGTGTTCAATAAATGAAAGTTGAGTTTGAGCAAACCATGTTCGGTCCAGTAGTAAAATAATTATTTACAAGATGATAAATATTTATTTAACTAGTTGGCACAAATTAAAATAATGCTTCTATTATTTTGTGACATTGAATTTTATTTATAATTATGTTTTGCACAAGTTGGAACACCATAAATAATGATGTGGTATTATTATTAATAGCATGGGTTTTCTCTAGGGTTATGAATGTATTTAATTGTAGTTACGTAATTAAATATTGTAACTGAAGCTCCATGTCAATAAATAGACACATACGTCTATTCTTCCATGTACCAAACTGCACACCTAGTGAATTGAGAATTGTTGAGCTAAACAATTTCTCGCTCGAATCCTCTCCCCTCCCCTCTCAAGAATGAGATACATTCTTCAAGGTCAAAGAACTAGCGATCAAGAACAGCCGACAAAAGACACTCGTTTCACCGCGCTAGCACCCGGAGAACGAATGGTGTCGATTAGAGGCCATCGGAGCATGTGTGGATCATCGTTAGAGCGATTCTAGTTTGGATCCTTGAAAGAGTAACAAGATAATATGGAAGGGTCATTCTGGATGATCAACATCATCAATGAAGAAAATAACTAAGATCCAGGTATTGTTTTCTTTATGAAATTAATTAAATTAATTATAAACATAATGTGCAAGATCCTCTCTAAAGGTTTTAGGCATCTTCCTTCTTTATTTAAATCTTTGATTCTATTCTTTGGAAACTGACGTTCATCATCATATTGATCCCGAAATAATCATTGATCATGGTAAAAATTAAAGTTGGACATTGACTTAATCGTGCTTCCGTTGTTCCCAGAACCTACAATTGGTATTAGAGCGATTACGTAATAGTTTATAATTATTTAAATATTTAGTTGATGATTTATGCATTTAATAATTTAGTTATTTCAATTTAAGTTAATAATTCTACAAATATGAATCTCAAGATTTATTCCTCCTTTTTCATTTCTCATTCACCTTAGATAAATGATCTTTTCTTTTAATTTGTTTAAAATAAAATAGAGGATCTCATCCAGAGGTTCCAAAGGTTCATGGCCATACAACACTAGAACACACAGCGTATATTCGGCAGTACACACTATGTAGTCAAGGTTCAATGCATTGGGTCTGGTCTGCCAAACCAAGCCGTGTCATTAGAGTTTTTTAAGTCTTAATGACTCCATGTGTTAACCAGGAATAGGTGGAACGCGATTTCCAGATTACACATCGTGTGTCCCACTGGAGATGGTGTGTAGTCCCTTCGTGTTACGGTTAAATCGTGTACCCCATACACAGATTTCCTAGCTGGAGATCTTGTAATGGGGAACTACACAACGTGTGGACCACTAGACATGCCATTTACTCTGAAGAATTTCTAAGTACACTCACATGCCATTTCCCCAGGCGTGTACATTGGAAGGATGGTGAATAATAGTACAAACCATGTAGTTGGAACTACACACCATGTACTCATCCAAATTACACAGATTTATTAAAATTTATTATTATATTGTACAAACCCTTGATACATGTACTATGGTGTGGGTGTAAAGATGAGGCACAACACATAATAGGAGTTTTATATATGTGTATTTAATTTAACATCTGTGTAATGTTCATTTCTACTCATTGGGTAGTTATGAATAGGAATTTACCGGGTTTCCTCCAAGGTACAAGTTATGTACAAAGATAATTTTAAATGAATTTATTTGTTTAAAATAATGATGGATGAGAATCTCAAGGAAATTTAGAAAAGGGTTTAAGATAAAAAGATTGATTAATTAAAGATGATAATTAATTTATTCGAGCATGATTTATCTTAAACAAGAATGATTAAAGAATTAAATTCTAGTTTTATTTATGCATAAATATTGTTTCATGTATGGATAATCATGAGCTAGAACAAGACCTTTGTTTTGGATGGTTTCTTTTAATTTATTTAAAATAAATTTTTTGGTTTGTGTGCCTTCTTCTCATTAATATGTAGGGAATGTGTGCCTAAAGTTTCTTTTATGTAAAACCCCTTTTTACCCCTCACCTTCATGTGAGTTAAAAAAAGTCATATGTAATGGATGTAACTTCCATGCTAGTGGAGGTGGTTCAAGCTAGAGCCGAGACGAAACCAATCCCATGAGATACAAAGGTGGACAGGTGGAAAGCTATAAACATGAACCCAAAAGGTTCAAGGTGTTTCTCACCTAGGTCAAGGTTAGTTTATCAACTTCTAGATAAACTAACCATTAGAAAATCTCATGATCATACCCCTTACTTTATTTTATTTCTATCAGATGCATGGTTTATCATTATGGATGTGTTGTCACTATCACATAATTAATGAATTAAACAAGTATGCAAGATGGAACTAAAATAAACTAGGATTATGAAAAATTATTATCAAGATATGGTTAATCACTTAAGTAAGTTCCACTTAATATTAACAAGCATGTGATAATGATAATAATCAATTAACTCATAAGATATAAAAATCCCTCAAATAAAATATTAAGTCAGATCAAGCCTTCCATTACTTGATTAAGGTAAAACTCAATAAAACTATGTGTTTGACCAACCCATGTTGGGACACTTACTTTTATACAAGAAACCCTTATGAAAGGTTTTTGGTGGACTTAACCATATTACATCAAGAGGAGTAACCCTTGCTATACTTGGTGTAATATTGGAGGCAAGAGTTGAGGAAATCCAAAGTCAGGATTTCAGGATTAGGGAGTTCACTCAATAGATCAAGGAGATGCAAGCCCATAGTTGGCAAAGACTTTCCTACCTAAATACCTTCAAATAGCTTGACAAACCCTTATTGGGGTTATATAAAGGGGAATATGGATCCTTTTCACTAGAATGTCATAGAAACTGGACATTTTGGGTTTAATGTTGAGGGCCATTGGGACTTGATAAAATAGTGGGAGACTTAATAAAATTAATTTATTATTTCTCATACAATTTAATCAAGAAAGTACTAATGATATTATCTTTTAATTTTAGAGTAAAAATGAAAAGCTCATCAACCACACTCTCCCTGCGATCAATTCTGGATAAAGACAACATCCTCACTGGTAGTAACTTCTAGAAATGTTTTAGATGCCTTTGGGTTATCCTATTCCATGAACAGAAGCCTTACGTGTTGGATCCATCATTACCTAATCTGCCTGCCAAAAAGGTGAGTGGTGAGTATTTTTTAGTCTATGAGAAACATATCAATGATGCAGTCGACGTTCAATATTTGATCTTATCATCAATGTCTATTGATCTCATGAAGTCTCATGAAAACATGGATTCTTATGGCATGCTCGATCACCTATGTGGTCTTTACCAAGAGAGATCAAGATAGGAAAGGTTTGAGATCTCCATGGAACTCTTTCAAAGTAATCTTGGAGAGGGTTCCCCAGCCGGGCCTCATGTAGTCAAGTTCATTGGCTACATTGAGCACCTAGAGGTTCTAGGTTTTAAACTCCCTGAATAATTGGGCACTGATCTCTTTCTTGCATCACTCCCTCAGAGCTTCTTTAGCGTTTTTGTTAATTTTAACATGAACAACATTGAGAAGTCTCTATCTAATCTTCTTATCCTCATTTTCCAAATGGAAAAATATATGAAGCTCGAAAGGCCTTCTATCCTTATGGTGAGTAAGAAGAAAGGGAAGTCAAAGATATTTAAGCCCAAATATTCTTCACAACCTTCCAAGAAAAAGAATATCAAAGGGGGGGAAATGGAATAGGAGTCTATTTGTTTCGCATGTGGAAATATGTTACACTAGAAGAAAAACTGCACCCATCCTAAGAAGCATGGAGAAGCTTTAGGTGCATTTATTATCGAATGAAATCTATATGTTTTTAAAAATTTGGTATTAGATATAACTTTTGGTGCTCACATATGTATCCAAATATGGGAACCAAGTATATTCAAGAAGATTGACTAAGGGGAGGTAGATATGCGAGTAGCCAACAGAGCCAAACTTGTTGTTGTAGCTGTCAAGGACTACCACCTCACGTTGCCAACTGGGATGGTCTTGGTGTTAAAGGGTTGTTATTATGTTTTGTCTATTACTAAAAACATTATTTCTGTATCTAGATTAGATACAGATGGGTTTTTTTCAAGTTTGGAAATGAATGTTTCTTCTTTTACAAAGATAGCATTTGTTTTGGTAGGGTACATTTATAAAACAGTCTTTACGTGTTGGATTACACAAACCAAGTAATGGTAATTGATAACAGAGATACTTAATATGACTCATACCACACCCAACTTTGGAATCACCAGCTTGGTCATGTAAATGATAAACTCTTGAAAATTTACATAAATATGGATATTTAGATTCTTTTTAAATAAAACCACTTAGTGTATGTCATGCGTGTTTACAAGGAAAAATGACCAAATCCCCATTTATTGGGAAAGTTGAAAGGGCTAAAGAGATTCTTGAATTGGTTCATACCGATGTGTGTGGACCATTTCTAGTTGAATTAAAGGGAGGGTACTCATACTTCATAACTTTTACTGATGATTTTAGTAGATATGGATTTATCTACTTAATGAGGTATAAGTCAGGTTCTTTTGATAAGTTCAAAGAATACAAGAATAAAGTTGAGATCCAACTTGGTAAGAAAACTAAGAAACTCTGCTCAGACCGAGGTGGAGAATATCATAATCAATACTTCATTGATTGCTTTTCAGAGTTTGGGATCATATCCCAACTCACTCCTACTTACACACCCTAGTGGAATGGTGTGAGTGAATGGAGTAAGTGTACCCTTTTAGACATGGTGAGATCAATGATGGGTCATATGATTCATTCATTATCCTTTTGGTGATATGCGTTAAAAACAGTGACTCACATACTAAACTAAGTACCAACTAAATCGATAAATGGTATTTCATATGAGTTTTGGAGTGGAAAGAAAGCCACGTTATCGAATTTACATGTGTGGGTAAGTGATGAATTTGTTAAGGCCTATTCAAGTAGAAAAATTGAACCCTAAGGCACAAAGTGTACCATTATAGGATACCTCAAGGAAACAAGGGGATATTACCTATACAACTCCTCAGACAAAAAGGTTGTAGTGTCAAGACACGCCATATTTCTTGAGAGGGATCACATCTCCAAAATAGATAGTGGAATTGAGATAGACTTCGATGAAGTCTAGGCTCAAGGTACACAAGAGTTGGTATAGGAACATATTCCACAAAGCCCTGTGGAAGAAAGAACTATTCCAGAGACACAAGAACTACGTAGAAGTACAAGAGGGGTTAGAGAACTAGAACACAATGGTTTTATAGTTACCAAGGAAGGTGACTCATTATTAGTTGATAATAATGATCCTAGAACCTACAAGGAAGTAGTAAGTGGAATATATGTTTCCAAGTGGAAAGAATCTATGAATTATGAAATGGATTTCATGTACTAAAACTAAGTCTGGATTTTGGTAGATCCTCCAATTAATGTAAATCATGTTGATTACAAATGGGTATTCAAGAAAAAACTAGACATGGAAGGAAAATTCAATATTTATAAGGTATGAATGGTTGAAAAAGGGTTCAAATAGCATCAAGTCATTAACTATAACAAAACCTTTTCACCAGTTGCAATGCTGAAATCCATCAGAATTCTATTGTCCATTGCCGCTTACCATGACTATGAAATTTGGAAAATGGATGTCAAAACAACCTTCCTTAACGGGAACCTTTAAGAAAATGTATACATGACACAACCTGAAGAGTTTATGACTCTAAAGGATGCCAATAAGGTATGCAAGTTGTAAAAATCCATTTATGTATTAAAGCAAGCATCCAAGTCATGGAACATTCGTTTTGATGAAGCCATAATGAAATTTGGTTTTATCAAGAACGAATGTGAGTTTTATGTCTACAAATGGTTTAGTGGGAGTGTAGTTGTTTTCCTAATAGTATATTTTGATGACATATTACTTATTGGAAATGGGATACCAGTCTTACAGTCTATTAAGGCAGAGTTTAATCAATGCTTCTCCATGAAGGAATTGGGAGCGGCATCATATATTCTTGGGATCGAGATCCATCGTGATATATCCAAGAGATTGTTGGGCCTAAGTCAAAGTACATACATTGATAAGATACTAAAGAGATTTAGTATGGAAAATCCAAGAGAGGATTGTTTCTAGTGTCACATGGAATTAATCTTTCTAAGAAAATGTGTCCTCAAACACATGAGGAAATAAAGATAATGGCAAGAACTTCATATGCATAAATGATTGGTTCATTCATGTATGTCATTCTATGTACAAGTTTGTATGTTGCCTACGCATTGAGTGTGTTAGGTAGATATCAAGATGACTCGGGTGACCGCCATTGGATGGCAGTCAAGACTATCCTAAAGTATCTGAGGTGTACTAAGGATATGTTCCTAGTTTATAGAGGATATGAGGAACTAGTCATCATCAGATATGTAGATGCTAGTTTCCAGGAATATCAAGATGACATGAAGTTGAAAACAGGATACATATTCACTTTTAATGGAGGTTCAGTAAGTTAAAAGAGCTCAAAGAAGAGTGTGGTCATAGATTCTGTAGTAGATTCTGAGTATATCGTAACTTTTGAGGTAGCTAAATAAGTAATTTGGATAAAAAAATTCATCTAGGAGATGGATGTGATACCTAGAAGTAAAGATCCCACCACATTGTACTATGATAATACTACAGTGGTGGCTCTCGCAAAAGAGCCAAGGTCACATCAGCAGACGAAGAACATACTTCGGAAGTATCATCTCTTGAGGGATTTTTCTCAGAGATATGAAGTCACAATGAGAATTATTTCCACAGAATACATTGTGGTGGACCCCTTGACTAAAGCCTTGACTCAGCATAAACATGATCATCATGTGAGGTCTAGCGAACTGAAAGCCATAGGCAGTTGGATCTAGTCCAAGTGGGAGTTTGTTAGATTTGGTATCCTAGAACCAACTATTTGTACTTTGATTACATGGATATTTAATGTATTTAAATATTAAATATCATATTATATATTGTTCATTTTTCTACATGACTATGATGTAATAATGTCCTAGAGTATTTATAGCATTGATAAGGTCATGGTAGCTCCCTTGTATGATGAGAACCTTGAAGTGCTATAAAAATATTCTTAAATATAGTTCTGTTGTTGGATGACATACTATGTGGTACATATAGCATACATACCATCATGTGTGAGTACTCATAAGCAGATAAGACTTACTATCATAAAGTTCGCACTTTTTAATCTCCAAGAAAGAAGATTATGAGAATAGACCCACCATTAGGAATTCTGTATGTTATGGTGTCATCAGATATTTCTATCTACAAGCGTGTGTGATGATCCTTAGACTTTAATATTGTCATTAATATGTGTCATGACTCTCGTACTTTGATTTAATGATGAAAACTGTCACACAGATAGTTGGCAGGAAGTAGGGTACGTTGGGTGCGTCACGAGAGGCAAGTTATGAATGGATAAGTCAATGAAGGATTTGTCCCTTCCATTTATGGAATTTGATATATCATCCCTTTGATTGAAATAGAACCATCATGCAAAATTACATGGACATGATGTAACGACGAGTTTATTTTAGGTAGTCAAAGAATGAAATATCAATCACAAAGTTTTATGGCACTATCATGAAACCTACTTGATGAGATATTGAGACACAGGGATTATATTACAAAGTGAGCATTTGTATGTGGATGTCGTTGTTGTGAATTTAAGTTCTTCCTCTTGGGTGACTTGACCCATTATTATATAGTACTCTTAGACTTTAGGCAATCCCTCCTAATACCAATGAGAAAGAATCTTAGAGGATCACACACTAAGTGTTTCTGGTGGTCTTAGTTAAATTCTATTTGAATTTAATTAATAAATATTATTCTCAAGACAGTGGAATAATTTTATTCAAGTTAAAATGATTTCATAAATTAAATATATATTTATTCACCGGATTGTGGGTAAAATATATTTATTTATTTTATTGAACATTTAATAAATATTTATTTACTAGTTTTTAAATAAAATATTTATTTAAGAGAATAAATTGTTTATTTATTTATTCGGGTGTTCAATAAATGGAAGTGGAGTTCAAGCAGACCAAGGTCGGTCTGGTAGTAAAATAATTATTTGCAAGATGGTAAAAAATTATTTAACCAGTTGGCACAAATTAAAATAATGCTACTATTATTTTGTGACATAGAATTTTATTTCTAATTCTGTTTTGCGCAAGTTGGGGTACCATAAATAATGACGCGGTATTATTATTAATAGCATGGGTTTTCTCTAAGGTTATGATTGTATTTAATTGTTGTTATGCAATTAAATATTGTAACTGAAGCCCCATGTCAATAAATAGACACATACGATTATTGTGCCATGTACCAAACTACACACCCAATGAATTGAGAATTGTTGAGCTAAACAATTTCTCTCTCAAATTCTCTTCCCTCCCCTCCCAAGAATGAGAGATGTTCTTCATGGCTGAAGAAAAACCGATCAAGAAAAACTGACACAAGACACACGCTTCGCCGCGCTAGCACCTGGAGAATGAGTGGTGTCGATCGAAGGCCATCAGAGCACGGTGGATCACCGATAGAGGGGTTTCAGTTTGGATCCTCGCAAGCAAAACAAGATAATCCAAAAAGGTCATTTCAGGTGATCAACATCATCAATAAAGAAAATACCGAAGATCCGGGTATTTTTTTCTTTATGAAATTAATTAAATTAATTATAAATATGATGTGCAAGATCCTCTCTAAAGGTTTTGGGACTCTTCCTTCTTTATCTAAATATTTGATTCTATTCCATGTAGATGGGTGTTCATCATCATATTGATCCCAAAATAATCAATTATCATGGTAAAAATTAAAGTTGGGCATTGGCCCAACCATGCTTCTGTTGCGCCCAGAACCTATAGGAATTGATAACTACAATCACCATTGCATACCAACTCTCCGGAAGTGAAAATAGTAGAATAAGTTCCCATACATCATTCATGAATGTTACCATCACTGATTTAAGCTTTCCATGGATCATTTTTAAGTCATTCACATGATCTGTCACTGGTCTTCCTTCTGAAAACCTTAAGCTAAACAGTTGTCACATAATTAAAATTTTGTTAAGTTCTATTGGTTTTACATACATATCCTATAACTCAATCATCATTTTTTATATTTTTTTATTTTCTAAAATGTTGAAGGAAATATTCATTTCCAAATACATGCTCACCAACACCAATATATTCTTATCCAACCATTCTCACTCTTCCTTCTCTATTTTCTCTAGATATACACCTCATATTAGAATATCCTGGTTCTTTTGAATCATATGATCCTCCAGCTTTATTATTTAGAATTCAAAATATGTTTCATCGAATGTATCAATTTGAACCTTTGCTTCAACTGATTCTATAAATTTTACTGATAGTAAAATATTGCAAAAAAAATAAATTGTGTCAAGGAAATATAGAGTGAGATATGTTCTACCTCTAGTATATTGAGAGAGAATAGAAATTGCAAGATTTTATGCCACTTGTTGAGAGGTTGGGTTATTGTGTAACTACAGAAATTAAGATCTTCAATCTTCTAGAACTTCACATGCCAAAATTTTGGTGAATTCTAACTCTATAGAAAAAAAAACCTCTAGAAGTTACCTCCCTTGATTAAGTGTACTCAAAGTCGGAAGTTTATGCACCCTACCCACCACAAAAATTCAAACTCACACACAACTCAAGAAAATATCACAATTATTCAAGGCAATGGAAAAAACAATAAATGGAAGAACTTAAAGCAAGTAAAGTACATAAAGGAATTAATTTGCTTTAGACAAGTTGTCTTACATGCATAGGAGAAACATTGTGAATTTATTTATATTCACCAGAAGTAAAATAATTACAATAAATTGAAAAATAAATTAGTAAGAAATCAATAAAGATGAATAACTATATATAATTCATTGAGAATAATCAATTTCAATTCACTATACAGAATTAGGTTCATTATTCATATCAATGATGTGATGTTCTCAAGTTCCCCACTCACTTTTATAGGAGTTCTCAGTCACTCATCTAAGTTCCACTACCTTCCAATTTTCATAAAAATATCGCTACTTGGTAAATAGATGGTGATCACCAGTAACTCTTTTGATTTTGATTGCTTTCTCTGGTGAAGCATTCCAAATACCACATTCTAAATACTTATAGTTTTCCTAAATTATTTACCCCTATTAATTATATAATAAGATATGAACTTCTGATGGTTCCAATGCCTCTGAGATAAGTTCAGCCATTGTTGTCTTCACACCGACCTAACTCAACTTCTATTAACAAGATTCTAGTGATCTAAATCTAGTGACTTGAATCTGGTGACCTAAACAGACTTCACATCCCAACACAACCATACTCCAATAATACTTCTATAAAATTCTACTATGTTTTTCACTTCTACCCTCTTTTACACCCAATATATCCTCTAAACTTAACTAAACACCCATTAACATATATCTGCACCTTCCCTTATACTCACATGGATCTTTCTCAACTATAATTCTATGCCCCAATGGTTTAACCTAATCAAACCTATATATTTTCCTTTAATCACACAAACCAATCCTCACATAAAATTAGTGGCCAAAC
Organism: Viscum album; assembly: GCA_963277665.1. Lineage (NCBI taxonomy): Eukaryota > Viridiplantae > Streptophyta > Magnoliopsida > Santalales > Viscaceae > Viscum > Viscum album. The sequence goes on from OY728147.1 coordinate 1,830,100,058, forward strand.
ACTACTACAGATCAAGTGATATTCAGCACTAACTCTTATCAGTGCTAATCAAAAAGCACTGATAAATGGGTGACTTTTATCTGTGCTAATAAAATATTACCCGTTGTTAGTGCTTTTTTTAGTACTGATAAAGGTGACACTTTATCAACGCTTTTGTTAGCACTGATAAAATATCCACCTTTAATAGTGTAAAAACCCATTGATAAAGGGCATAGTGGATAATTTAATTAATATATACATATTTATATATTTTTAAATATGATTTATATTATAATAAGTATATATATATATATAATATAAATATGATTTATATAACTTTTAACAAAAAATTATTATCAATTTTATTTTCATAATTTTATATATATAAATTTATCAAATTTATATTAATAAATAAAAAAGTTTAATAGTATATTTATATAAATTTATTATAAAATTTATATATAATTATTATAAATATGATATGTTAGTATTTTTATTTAAATAATTATATAAATATATAAATGAATATATTTATTTAAATATATGATTCATATTTAAATTTATATATTTTTATTCATATTAAATAATTTAAAATATATGTATATGTATTTGTATGTATATGTATGCATTTGTATGTATATGGATGTATGTATATGTTTGTATGCGCGTGCATGTATGTCTTATATGTGTATGCATGTGTTGTGTTGTGTTGTGTTTGTGTGTGTGTGTGTTTTGTGTGTGTGTGTGTGCATATGTGTCTGTGTGTGTGTTCATGCATGTGTTTGTGTATGTATGTATGTGTATGTGTATGTGTGTGTACATATATGTATATGACATGTGTGTATGTGTATGAACGTTTATATGGAATGTGTATGTTTATGTAGTATATGTATGTATGCATATGTATGTGTATGTGTGCACATGTGTATGTAATTATATATGTGCATATGTGTATACATGTGTCTATGTGTATGTGTATGTGTATGTGTATGTGTATGTGTATGTGTATGTGTATGTGTATGTGTATGTATATGAATGTATGTCTGTGTGTGTGTGTGTGTGTACGTGTATGTTCATGTATGTGTACATATGTATGTATATGTGTATGTATGTGTGTATGTGTATGTGTATGTGGATGTGTAGGTGTATGTGTATGTGTATGTGTATGTTCATGTGTATGTGTATGTGCATGTGTATGTGTATGTGCATGTGCATGTGTTTTTGTATGTATATGTGTATGTGGATGTGCATGTGTATGAGCATGTTGATGTGAATGTGTATGTGTATGTGTATGTGTATGTGTATGTGTATGTGTATGTGTATGTGTATGTGTATGTGTATGTGTATGTGTATGTGTATGTGTATGTGTATGTGTATGTGTATGTGTATGTGTATGTGTATGTGTATGTGGATGTGGATGTGTATGTGGATGTGTATTTGTATGTGTATGTGTATGTGTATGTGTATGTGCATGTGTATGTGCATGTGTATGTGTATGTGTATGTGTATGTGTATGTGTATGTGTATGTGTATGTGTATGTGTATGTGTATGTGTATGTGTATGTGTATGTGTATGTGTATGTGCATGTGCATGTGCATGTGGATGTGTATGTGTATGTGTATGTGTATGTGCATGTGCATGTGTATGTATATGTGTATGTGGATGTGTCTGTGTATGTGTATGTAGATGTGTATGTGCATGTGTATGTGTGTGTGTGTGTGCAGATGTGTATGTGTATGTGTATGTGCATGAGTGTGTGTGTGCGGATGTGTATGTGTATGTGTATGTGCATATGTGTATCTGTATTTGTATCTAGATGTGTATGTGTATGTGTATGTGTATGTGTATGTGTATGTGTATGTGTATGTGTATGTGTATGTGTATGTGTATGTGTATGTGTATGTGTATGTGTATGTGTATGTGTATGTGTATGTGTATGTGTATGTGTATGTGTATGTGCATGTGTATGTGTATGTGTATGTGTATGTGTATGTGTATGTGTATGTGTATGTGTATGTGTATGTGTATGTATCTATATGTGTGTGTGTGTGTGTGTGTTTATATAGTATGTGTATGTATGTTTATGTAGTATGTGCATGCATGCATATGTATGTGCATGTATTTTTATGTATGTGCATGCACGTGTATGTAATTATATGTATGTGTACGTGTATACATACATGTATATGTATGTATATGCATATGCATGTGTATATTTATATGCATGTGTATATGCATGTGTTTGTGTGTGTGTGTGTGTGTGTGTGTGTGTGTGTGTGTGTACATATACATGTATATGCCAGTGTGTGTGTGTGCGCGCACGCGCATGTATGTCTATGCGTTTGTATGTGTGTATGTGTATGTGTAAGTGCATGTATGTTTATGTAGTATGTGTCTATATGCATATGTATGTGCATGTATGTGTATGGATGTGCATGCACATGTATGTAATTGTATGTGTGTGTATTTGTACACATACATGTATGTGTATGCATATGCATGTGCATGGGTATGTGTATGGGTATGTTCAAGTGTGTGTGTGTGTGTGGATGTGGATGTGGATGTGGATGTGTATGTGTATGTGTATGTGTATGTGTATGTGTATGTGTATGTGTATGTGTATGTGTATGTGTATGTGTATGTGTATGTGTCAGTTTATGTGTATGTGTCAGTTTATGTGTATGTGTATGTGTATGTTTGTGTGTGTTTATATGTATATGTGCGTGTATGTATTTTTACATGTATATCTATGCATATGTGTGTGTGTGTGTTTGTATATTTATTGATTTAATATTATTTATTCATTTTCAATATTTCTTCATTTTTAGTATTTTCAGTAATTTAATCATTTGTAATATTTATTCTTTTTTAATATACATTCATTTAAAAAATTTGTAATATATTCAATTTTGATAATTATTTATACATTTTTAAATATTTATACATTTAATTAAATAATAATATGTTTAATTATTATTAAGAATTCTAAAAGTTAAAAATTAATTATATTTTTTATATACAATCAATACAATGCATACATCAATATTAACAATAATATTATTATTATTTATTCATTTTTATTCATCCTTTATGTGTTTTTAATTCATGTAATTAATGTTATGAATTCACTTTTTTATTTTATTTTTTATTTATTTAATTGTATTTATTCATTTTTAATATTTTTTTATTTAATATTTCTTCATTTTAGATATTTATTAAATTTTAATATTTTTGGAATTTTTCATTTTTAAAAATTTGTACATATTTATTTACTAAGTTTTAATATTTTCAATATGTTTGTAATTTATATGATTAATATTTATTCATTTTTATTTCTTAAGTTTTAATTCTTTTTAATATGTTTGAACTTTATATATTTGATTCCTAAAAATTCATTATAATTATAATGTTTTTGTATAGTCAATATAATTCATTTTTAATAATTTTTTAATTTATATAATTAATATTATCTATTTATTCATTTTTATTCATTTTGTATATGTCTGCAATTCATGTAATTAATGTTACAAGTTCACTTTTTTAAATATTTTTGTAATATATTCAATTTTTTTTGTTTATTTTTAATATTATTTCATTTAATATTATTTAGTCATTTTTAATATTTATTGATTCTTATTTTTTTTGGAATCTGGTCATTTTTAATATGTATTTATACATAATTATTTATTAAGTTTTAATATTTTAAATATGTTTTTAATTTATATGATTAATATTTATTTAATTTTAGTTACTAAGTTGTAATATTTTTAAAATGTTTGAAATTTATATAATTAATTAATTTAAATTCATTTTTTAATATTTTCTTCATTTTAGTATGTGATTACAATTCAAGTAATTAATCTTGCAAATTCATTTTTTTAAATAATTTTGATATCTATTAAATTTTATTTATTCATTGTTAATATTCTTTCATTTAATATTATTTATTCGTTTTTAATATTTATTAATTTTTATATTTTTTGGAATTTAATCATTTTCTATATTTTTTATGCATATTTATTTACTATATTTTAATAATTTTAATTTGTTGTAATTTATATAAATAATATCTATTCATTTTTGTTTATTAAGTTTTAACCTTTTTAATATGTTTGAAATTTATATAATTAATTTATTGAAATGCATTTTTTAATAATTTTGTAATTTAAATAGTTAATTTTTAATAATTTTTTATTTATATAATTAATATTATTTATTTATTCCTTTTATTCATTTTTTATATGTTTGTAAGTTATGTAACTAATGTTATAATTTATTTATTTATTATTTTTAATATTTTTGGAATTTATTCATTTTTAAATATTTCTTTACTAAGTTTTAATATTTTCAATATGTTATAATTTATATAATTAATTCATTTAAATGCAGTTTTAATATTTATGTAATGTAAATAGTTAGTATATTTCATTTTTAACAAATTTATTATTTATATAATTCATATTTTTTATTTATTCATTTGTTATTCATTTTTTTACATTTTTTCGTGCTAGTTAAAGCGCTGATAAAAGTGTATTTTATCGGTACTAAAACATAGGCGCTGACAAATACTACTTTTGTCAGATCTTTTTTAGCGCTAATAAAAGTTAAGTTTATCAGTTCTTAGAAGGTGCTGGAAAAAGTTGTATTTATCAGCACTTATGTTTTTAGTGCTGATAAAATACTCTTTTATCAGTGCTTTTCAATAAACGATAATGAAACACTTCACCCTCTTTATAAAAGAAGCACATCGACTTCCTCACACCGCACTCAAACTCTCACGGAACAGGAGGTATGTTGCAACTGAATTTGATCGTTTTGGACAAATATAACCTTAAAACTGAAGGTGAGATATTTTGAACTTGTTTTAAAGGAATCTCGGTTAATCTTTCACCCTAAGTATGAGCCTAGGAGAGCATATTATTAGTATGTCGTGGGCAATGGGGTGCCTCGTAGCATGTATGTGCAAGCAGTGTGGGTGGGTGTCATATTAGCAATCATGTTTTGGTTGGTGCACTTTAGATTATTAAACAGGATCCTTCTCTAGTTAGAAACCTATGTAGGATTGGTCTAATACTATAGTGTGGGGATGATTAAATTTAAAATGTGGGATAAATAAAATTTGAATATTTCATAATCTTTTTTTACCAAACGAATAATTCGAATATGATATCTTTCATAAATTTATAATTGATGTGATTACTTTGTTTCAAACACTGTAGAAACATTTTGAAAAATAAGTAATTTGCTTTGATGTTTGTTTTGATAGTGAAATCTTATTATATATACCCTAATATTTATCGAGCTATAGAAATCCATAGGTTTCTTATAAACATTGATAATGATAGGGAGTGAATTATCTCTCTTGATGAATCCATTTAAAAAAGGAATGGTTTATGATATGTGACTTCTTGTAATAAAAAATAAATGTTATAATACTTTAAATTCATATAATTCTTAGTCTTTATATGTTCTAACAAGTTGTTGATTTAATGAAAATTTATATCAAATATGATGACTATATGTGTGTGAGTGTGTGTGTGTAAAGAATGTCCTTTTAGGGTTCTAAACTCATACTTTCTGTGCATTTATTTATTTTGTTAAATATGAATATTACTAAATCAAATAGGATGGATATAAATCAAAAATGGGTGGATGAAAATCATATGGAAAAAGAGTATGAGGATGGGGTGAAAGTTTTCATCAAGTTTGAAAAAGATCATGCATGTGACCCTTCTCAAATCCTTTGTATGTGTTTACATTGTTGTTATTCAAGACTAATTAGTTCAGAGAAGTTGGAAGAACCCTTGATCTGTCATGGAATAGATTGAAGTTATAAATGTTGGACTAAACACAAGGAATAATTGAATGTAGCTGGTGATTGGAATAACACTGCATTTCATGGATCATCTGATATGATTACAAGTGTGAACAATGATGAAAACCATATCAAGGATATGATTATAGGTGTGAACAATGATGAAGATGATATTGAGGAAATGAAAATGACAGTTGAAGATGAACTCCATGATTGTCCAAAACTATTTCAGAAGTTAAATATTTGTGCAAAGACACCATTGTATATTGGTCGTACTAAATACACACCATTGTCAGCCATAATGAAGTTATATAATGTAAAAGCTGACAACAGATGGAGTGAAACCAGGTTTATCGAACTACTTTATCTCTTGAATGATATGATACCTAATGATAATGAGCCTCATTTCTAAACATATGATGCTAAATGAATGTTACATTCAATGGTTATGATCTCTTAAAGAATACATGTCTCTCCAAATGATTGTATATTATTCCGCAAGGACCATGAATCACTTAAAAAATCCCAAAGTGTGGTGCATCTTGATACAAGAAAGATGAATCAAGTACTTAAAAGTTTTGTGTGGTACTTTCCAATCATTCCAAGGTTTAAGAGCCTATATAGAAGTGGGGAGACTATAGGGAAATTTACTTGGCATGCAAATACAAGAAATCAAGATGGGAAACTTTGTCACCCAACAAACTCTCGGTGAAATAAAATTGATCATGAGTATTCTAAATTTGGAAACGAGTCGATAAAGCTTTATCTTACACAATCTTCATATGGAGTGAATCCTTTTGATTTATAAAGCAGTACTCACAGTACATGACTGGTTATATTGGTAAATTATAACTTATTAACATGGTTATGCATAAAGAAAAAATACATTATGTTGTCTCTGTTTATATCAGGATCAAAACAACTGGGAAATGATATTGATATTTATTTGGTTTCATTGATTGAAGATTTGAAATTAATGTGGGATTTAGGTGTTACATTGTATAATGCTTACTGAAAAGAAGATTTCATGTTAAGAGCCATGTTTTATGGGTTAATAAATAACTTTAATACTTATATAAATTTGTCTGGATATAGAATTAAAGGAACTCCAGGGTGTCCCATTTGTGAACAAGGTACACACTCAATTAGGTTAAAACATTCATTGTAGATTGTGTTTCTAGGATGTCATAAAATTTCTGCCCCCACAACATAAATATTAATCTTGGATGATATTATTTGATGGGAATTCAAAATAAGGTACAAAACCATCTCCACTAACAGGTGATCAACTATTTCATAAAGTAAAGATATAACCACCACTTTTGTTAAACCTTCTTTGAAAATCCTTTTGAAAACTAGTTGGAAAAATAAATCTTTTTTTTTGAATTGTCGTACTAGAATTTTTTGTACATTATTCATTTTATTGATTTATTTCATGTGGAAAAAATGTATGTGATAATGCCATTGACATGTTACTAAATGAATCTAAAAAAAGTATGTCATTAAGGCTAGTTTGGACATGATTTACATGGGTATATGAGAAGAGTTGGCACCGGTAAAGGGTAAAAGACAGACTTTTCTTCCTCTAGCTGCTTACACTCTTTCCAAGAAAGAGAGATATCGGTTTTGAAACCACCTGTTTGATGTAAAGGTTCCCAAGGTGTATTTATCATATATTAATAATATCATTTCAATGACTGATTTAATATTAAATTTCCTGAAATTACAAGACTATTATGTCTTGATACAAGATCTAATGTTTATAGCTTTACATTTAATTTTTCCTAAGAATTTTTTTCACAAGTTAACTAAGATTTGTTTCTTTTCCAAATTTATATGTAGAAAAGTTATAGACCTGGTGAAATTTCCAACTATAGAAAAGAAAATTGTTGTCATATTATGTGAATTTAATATGGACTTCCCTCCATCATTCTTTAATATAATGGTCCACTTGATGGTTCACTTGGTTAGAGCGGCCCAAATATGTGGTCTTATACATTATAGATGGATGTACCTCATTAAATGGTATATAAAGATTTTGAAAGGGCATGTAAAAAAATTAAAGTCAGACAAAAATTTGTATTTTGGAGTGATATATTATTGAGGAAGACATTGAATTCTATACTAACTACCTTTTTGGAGTGGAGATAATCGGTTTACTAAAATCTCATCACACTAGGAAACTTGTGGGTGACAGAATTTCTAGAATAGATGTTGTCGTAATTACCATTATAGAGTGGGTGTAGGCTTATCTTTATGTTTTATATAACAGTTTATAGGTTGCTCTATATGTTGAAACCCACAAATTAATTCTTAGCCATTTGAATATGTCAAGGGAGGAAATATGGGTATCAAATACACATAATTGACAATTTATATGATGGTTTTGAGACCATATTTTTAAGGAGTCAACTGCAAATCTAAATTTAATTTCAAAAATAATTTTATGGCTATCCAAAGGACTAAGTTTTCATGCATTATCTTATAATTTTTATATAATTTATGGTTATATGTTCTATACAAAGGATCATGATGAACATAGTACCATGAAAAATAGTGGAGTTACACTTGTAGATGAAGTGATTTATGTATCTGGTGATAAGAAAAAATTCAATTTATATGAATATGTCATACTTTGGCATCATCGAACAAATATAGAATTTGGATAATATAACACTCCAAGAGTCAATTTTTTAATGCAAGTGGGTTGATAACAGGGGTGAAGTTAAAATCGATTAATTGAGATTAGTGAAAGTGGATTTTAGTAAAGGAGGGTACAAAGAAAAAACATTCATAACGGCATCATAGATAGTACAAATATTTATGTCTCGAATCCTGTAAATAGAAAGTGGTCAATTATTTAGTTATTGACCAAAACCACTGAAGGATCAAATGTCAATTCAACTGAGGATGACCCTTTCATTGGGATATTGTAATCATTTCATAACGGTCCCAATATAGATGGGGTCTTGTATGTCATAGGAGACCACAATGAGGGGATTTGGATACTCAATAGAGGGGTCAAATCCATTCAACCTTTAAAAGAAAAAAATCAAGTTCAATAATCGGTTCAATAATTCATTTATTTAGTAATATACATTATGTTACCTCATGTTATTATCGGTTTAATAATTCATTGATTTAATATAAATTAAATGTTTAACCAATTCTATAGATAATGGCTTCTTCCCATGTCGATGTTTCCAATCCTGAGGAACAATTGGTTTCTCAACATGATGATGCTTTCAATATAGAGGAACAATAAGTTTCTCCATATATCAAAGCTACCAATCTTAAGGAACAATATATTGACGATATTGAATCTGAGGAAATAGTAGAAGGTGAACAACCTATGTATTATAAAAAATAGGAGTGATGTATTGCAATGGTGTTAACAAAAATTATTAAAGCGAGAATCAGAGGCATTAAATTCAAGGTTTGATAGAATGCACACATCCATCTTGTTAACCCCAATAAGTCCATTTTCATTAGTTACATTGGGGTCACTACTCATATTCATGTTCCAATTGATGTAGATACATAGAAAAATGTTGTGTCTATGGTTAAGGCACTAATTTGGGAAGAGATTAGGGTAACATTATGATATACTTTATTTATTTTACTAAATAATAAAATAATGAAATATTGATTTACTCATCATTATCCCTTAAAGAGTTCATTTATACTAGATGACTACAGAAATAAATCTATATTAATGATTGATGGAAATGATCATAGATTCTTTTGGAAAATTCTTATGAAGCATCATCTTAGGGATGTTGAAGGGAATGTAAACTCGCACCCACCATAGACATGTGCACATATGATAAACCAAGAAATGTGGGATTTGTTTATTGGTCATTTTAAAGAGAAATATTGTTAGGTACATTTTCATTGATAATACATTACTTGACAACACTTGTATTAATCACTTTGATTAATAATTGTTAGTTAATGAAACAAAAATTGAGTATTAAAAATAAACATGTATCAAAACCAACATATCCCTACTATAAAGAAAGGACGGGGCATGATTCACTTGAAAAAAAATGATAGGTATTTTAAATCTATCGTATTACTTTTATGTGGAATTAAACAAAAATATAACTATGTTCTTTTATTCATATGAATATTGATTAATCCAAATCCAAATCCACTTCTATCTCATGTCATGTTCCATAGGAATCTCGTGTAAATAAATATGGAATACTAATAGATTAAATTACACAAAAATTATGGGAAGCATGTGTAAGTATGGCATAATAAAAAAATTCCATACTTTAAATTTGTAAAGCTCCAAGACCCATGATTCAGGATCTGGTGTAAAAAAATTCTATGTATTTTTTTATTAAAAGATAATTGAAAAAAAATACATTGTTTTATACAGCTGAGGACCTTTTCTAATCTAGGTTCTAGAGAATGTAACAAAAACTATACATTTTCTCACAGCTATACAAAATATATATAATTGAAAAATTTCCTTCACGTGTGATAACTCATTTTACGAAACAAACACCATTCAAATTTCAACAAAACCTATGAAAATAATTTAAAACATAGGGTGAACATTAAATTTTCCAATAAAAAATTTTAAAAACATGTGTAAACCAAGTAGGGTTTTGTAATTTAATATAAAAGTAAAATTTTTTATTAAGATCGAAAATGCAGACCATATAAATCATGTGTACTTTTGAAAATAAACACTTTTTCTAAATGGATTTAAATGTATAGAACCTTTGGAAAATTCATCTAATTCATTCATCAAATAATAAATATTTCTCTTAAAAACTCATATGCATTCATAAATAATTACCAAAGGCACCTTGGATCGTAATATAAAGTCATGTTTTACTTTAGAGACAACATAACATGGTGTACACAGTCTCGTGATGGAGTAGGTGTACTCCCTAATCTCATAGTGTGTTTAGTATAACCTCCCTCACACCATACATTACATCTCATGAGATTAAAATATTACTCAATGCATTGGAGTGAAATATAGATGAACTCATCATGTATGCTATAATGGGCTCACCTGGGGCTATTTGGGTGCACCCATTACATTGTTGGAAAAAGTCCCATAAGGGTTTGGTTTTACTTCCCATCTCATTCAAGTGAAATTATTTGGAATTAAAAACATGGTAACTTGTATTTTATATCATAAAAACCAATAATATTCTTTAAAATCATGATCTTTGATATCCATGTCATAAAAAAAGAGAGAGGGAGAGAATTACTTGGATATATATTTGTGTGTGTGTGTGTCATGATAAAAGTAGGTTTTTCATGAAATGATATATGTAAATATACATTTATATGCATATATATATAACATTTTTACATAAAAAGATACATATATGTTTATATATACATTTATTTATATACATATTGATATTTGAGTAAAAACATGATTACATATTCATACACATGTGAATAGATGTCAAAAATAAAAATAAAATGTCACATATATGTATATATACATTTATTTACATATATATGTATACATATCAAAAATAAAATAGTTTTACCTAAATTTATTCATATATACATACATTTATATACATGTATCTATTGAAACTATATTAAAACTCAGTTTTACATAAAATGATGCATATATATATACATAGATATATACGTGTTTGAAAAAGTTTTTTATATGAAATGTTATATTTATGTGTGTGTATATATATATATACTTATTTGAAAATAAAACTATTTTAACTTAAATGTTAATTTTTAAAATTTCATAACTTTCGTTGAATTTATTGAATCCTAATTTGGATTCTTTAAACATTCAAAATAATTTTATAAAAATAGATCCATACATAGAAATATTTTTTTAACATGAAATGATGAATATATACATATATATATAATCTACTTAAATGATTTTAACGTCAAATGGTAATATGTAGAATAGAAATTGATTGCAACATTTCTAGAATGCTAATTATAATTGAAACTATCCTTTTTATATTATACTCAAAACCATAATTTTAAAAAAAATCAAATTAAAACACAACTTTTCTATAAAAAGGCATAATCAAAATTATTTTATCAATAAAAATGCTACATAAGAATGAAAACAATTTTGCATATGAAGTTTTAAATGCATAATTTTAACAAAAATCACCTAACTAAGGGTTTTCTAAAAAAATAGAACACAATTATAATTATGGATAAATAAATTTTCAACGCTTACCTTAATTGAATAAGACCTCCTACTAGAAACTTATAGAAACACTCCCTCTCCAACTCTATCTATCCCACACAGGGTGAAATACTTAGAAAATACCATTATTAGAGGGAAGTGATCCTTATATAGCCATATTTTATATTCATAAAATATATATATTTATATACTTTTTTGTAGTTGATACATCTGAAAGCCGAGTGGAAAATAACAGGAAGTGTAAATTCAGTAGAAATCATGTTGATAACGAAATCATATATATTTATATGCATTTAGTCAAAGGAAACTAGCCAAACTAATGAAAAAAATTGCACTGATGGTTATGTTTAATTAATTTTTTCTAGTTTTCATTTGGTTTAGTTAAAGATTCTACATGAAGTTTTGAGATAAAGCCACAAATTTTTTTTGAAAAAACAATTTTTCTTTAAAAAAAAGACTACAGTGTTTATAATAATCGAAGGAATAAAACAGAAAAGTGAAGAATAAAGATCTGTCGACTACAAACATAGAAAAAACCGATATTGATTGTATTTAAAAATCAACATTGACAACAAATAGGCAAAGTTGATAATGATTATAGAATAAAAATGAGGAAGACTACAAACATGAAAATACCGAAAACTAGGATTTCAACCAGATTTGGACACCTAAAAAGAGAACAGATACACCTACCTATGATCTGTAAATCGATCGCAAGAGGATGGAGAGAACTTAGTTCACACTTTACTTTCACCCCATTCATGTTTGAAACAGCTTCTGTAAATCAAGCCTCCTCCTTTAGGTTCAAACTATCCACACGAATTTGACTCCACTGAGCTTGGAACTCCCTCACCGATAGCCAAAACCCATAACCACAACTGAATCTTGATTGGATCAGCACTTGGTTGAATCCCTCTGGTGGTCGAAGCCCATCTCCGCTCGGTTTCAACCCAAGATCCCTCTATGTCTCTCAAACCCCCTGCCCTAAATTGAAATCCCTCTTATCTTCTTTAATTTATTATTTATTATTTTTTGTAATTATATTCATATATCATTTTTTAATTTGATTTATTTATTATTATAATATTCTCATGATTCCTTATTTATAATTTCATAATATATTACCTTTATAGGGAAATATATATTAATATAAAAAAATGATTATTCCATTTATTCATATTTATAAAGAAATATATATTACATTTAATTTTTCAAAAAAAAATACTCATATTTATATTCATATACATTTTAATATTCATATTTCAGATAAATACTTATATTTTATAATTTTTATAATTTCATATATTTATAATTTTATATAAATTATAATAAAATATATTACCTTATAGAAAAATAAAACATACTTTTAATATGAATAATATGTGTTTCCTTTAATTTTATATTATCAAAAAAAATGTATGATCTGTAAGTCATTTTTGATGTGTAGGAATCAACCACACATCAATCTGACACATGGTGTGACCATTATAACTCAAAGTGTGTGTTTTTATTTAAAATTGACATCTTTGTTCAAAAGATGTGTGACATGTTCAAAATAGAGAAAACATGTTCATATTGTTTTAAAACTTTAAAAAATGATCCATAAATCATTTTTGATGTGTAATAACCATCTGCACCTCAATCTGTGGTATGAATCGAATGCGTGTTTTCAGTTTAAAAATGAAATTTTAGTGAAAGACATGTATCACTCGCTGAAAATCAAGAAAACGTGCTCGGATTATCTTGATACTTTATGAAAATAACCCATAATCCATTTTTTATGTGTATGAATCAGTCACACATTAATTTAACACAAGATGTGACTGGTATGACTCAAAGTGCGTTCCTTAGTTTAAAAATAATTGTTTAGTTAAAAACATGTCTCATTCAAAACATAGAAAATACACTCAAATTTTCTTGATATTTTAGAAAAAAATCCATAAATCATTTTTATGTGTAGGAATCATCCACACATTAATCTGACACACAGTGTGGCTGGTATGACTCAAAGTGAATGTTTTTATTTAAAATTGACATTTTAGTTCAAAACATATGTCGCATAATTAAAACCAAGCAAATGCACTTTGATTGTCTTAATACTTTGGAAAAATGATTCATAAATCATTTGTGATGTGTATGAATTAACCACACATTAATCCAACACACAATGTAATGAAATAGTTAACAAAGGCATAATTTTAAAGATTTTATATCAGAAAATATATCAAAAAATTATATGTATATAAATATAGTTAATTAAACCATATATTTATAAAAGGAATAATTTCAAAGATTTTGTATCACAAAAAATATATTTCACAAAAAATATTTTCAATAAAGAAAATATTTCAAATTTTTTATGCCCATGAAAAAAAATGTGATTTATTATATTAAAAATAAATTCAATAATATTTAAATATTTTTAAAATCTATGAACTGTGAACTATAAATGAAATCCATGAACTGAAAACTATAAATTTGCATATAAGTAAAAAAACCATCTTTAATTGTCTATTATTATAAAAAATTATGACAACAATATAAAATATGGATTATGGATTTCAATGAAGGGGATATGGATAAAAAAAATAATTGTTATTCTCATATGTAATGAAATAGACAAGAAAGTATGTATATGTATAAAAATAGATTATTACAATACATCTCATGAATTTTCCAATATATACATATATATAATTCATGATTTTATCAATATCACAAATCATTGAAATAATATATATATATATATATACAAAATTTATTTTCATAGCATTATATGTCACACATGATAAAATAGTTAAAAAAATTATTCATGTGGGGAAAAATCATAATTTTCAAACAAAATAAAAGAAAAAAAAATTGTTCAACAAAAAATTAACAATCAAATCAAATTAAAAAATATTCATAACTTATATATGAATACTTGTTTTCTATGATACCAATTTTTAGAAAATTATATTAGGTATTTACCCAAATTAATCAAGGATTCAAAATATAAGATTATGATATGTTAGAAAATAAAAATATCACACACAAAAATAACAGTGTGTACTTATCATTTGTGTGTTGGATTCATATCTTCAATACTTCAATGGTTGGTTGAAGACTTTGTATAATGTTCACTAGTGTTGAATCTATTGTGTTTATTTTATTCAAAGATTTTTTTATCAACTCATGGTGGAAAATGAATGAAGGTGAACATATACAGGAAGTATAAATAAAGGTGAATTGATCTTTATCTAAAAGTCACATTGGCTATTACACAACACAATCAACCACTTGATGGTAAAGTGGTTTATATAGAATTTTCAAGATGAGAATAAGGTTCACGAACCATCCCAGATACCTTAGTACCCTAATATTCGAGCGGGAACTGACATATCCCAAAGGGAGTTCCTGATCCCTATGGGTTGGTAACGAACACCTGGAATTATACATGATAAAGGTGGGAATGGTTTTGTCACAAAAATTGCAGAAGAAACAGCTATGAATTGGTATGCTCAAAAGAAAAATCCATGGGGAAAACTACACTAGAATTAAAATAGGTATAAATAACCCAAAGTACATCACTAAAGTACCAGAAAATAGAATAAACAACCCAAGTCCCAACAGACACAATAGCTCAAAGCCCAAAGATCAAGAGCAATTACCATCTCCAAGTGGTGCTTTCCCCTTGCTTGAATCTAGAAGGCGGAAATCTACAAATAGAAAAAGGAATGGGTAGGGTGTGATCTAAAAGCATAGTAGAGTCTCACTAGGGATTCCATAATAAGATGTTATATTAATTAACCAAATAAATATTTCAATTTTAAATAAATAGGCATAAAAATGAAAAATCATATTTAAAACAAATCATGCTTTTCTTTTCAATTAATGGAAATATTTAAAACAATGGATTAATAAAAAAATTATATAAAAAAGTTTATATAAATTCACAAGGAATTTGTAAAATAGTTTACAAATAATGGAATATATATATATATATATCAAAATAATCACAAAGGAGCAATATGGTCATCTTCCAAGAGGTATGATAGTCCTAGGTTATGGGATCCTCACACACTTATATAATGATCATGGAAATGTGCACACATGTCCCTCAAACACTAGTCATAGAAGACTAATAAACATCTTACTAGGGATAAGATCACCAATAATTTTATGCTAGAATTGTAAAGCATCAATCCATTGGTAGGAAATTCTCATCCTAGTGTGTTTGTCACTAATAAATCATTAACTACCTAGTCTTGCATGTGCTCAAAAAACAATCAATAAATGGGTAAATTATTTCAAGACTATTCAAAATATAATTACCCCATTTTCTATTTCAATATGTCAATTTCTATTTAAAACCATAACATGGGTTTTTAATCATTTTGTGCCTTTTTACAGGATAAAACCAACGGGTTCTTATCAAAACAATTTAAGCCTTTTTTTCTCAAATAAAAAATTGAAATTAATTTTACAAATCAATTTATTGATTTAATTCCACAATTTTAATTTCACAATTATCATCAAATTATGCAATCAAACCCTAATTCTTTGGAATTAGGGGTTTTACTCAATTTTATGTTAAAGAAAATACAAATCCCAATTCAATATAAATTAGGTTTTTCATAATCAAATTGAAATAAATTTAATTTAAATTAAGTAATTTAGGGTTAAATAAATTGGATAATCTTAAACAGAACCACCTACTGAAACAAGGAGATCACGTCTCACACCGCCCGCAACGGGAAACTCCAGTAAAGAATGACAGAAATGAAGATCTGAGAATCAAACCTAGATTCGAGATATAAAACAATTGGGAGTAGATCCTACAATGACATAGTGATCTAACAGACCTTAAGGAGGAGAGAAGAAGGGAGTGGGAGATAAAGAATAGGATAAGAACTCTTACCAAGGAGATATTGAATGATGTTTTCCTAGATTCAATCCACCTTATAAAGGGTTTGAAAGAGACAAGATCCCCTCTAGGGTGCCTCTGAGTAAGAAGAAATCATGTTAGGGTCAAATGGGCTTGTCGGGAACTTAAACTGAGGGTTTCAGGATTTTAAAATAAATTATTGGAATTAAAAAAATTTATACACATGTTTAGATGGGCAAGGAAGCACAGTTAGAAAAATTGTGTGCCCTGACCGTGCATCCCTCTGGTTGGGTGCATGGTTTCTATGAGGTGGGTGCACGGTTTTTTAAATAGTGAACCATCCATGCAAACCCCCACTATTTGGGTTTTCATGGATTACCCTAGGAGGGCACATGGTTTGGGAAAACCATGTGCCAACCGTGCACAACCTGAAAAGTTATAAAAATTACCAAATTTTTACCTGAAGCACCCTTAAACAAAACCAAACCAAAGAATATTCGAAAAGAGGGTATAGGAGTACCTGAAAATAGTAACCGGATTTTATAACCACCCCACCATAGAAACTTTTTGTCCCCAGAAATCCTGTTAAGAAGATTTCATGTCAAAAAGATGAGGCCACTACTCTCTCATCAATGCCTCTCTCTCACACACACATCTCATGAGTATTAGAATCATGCTACCATAGCACTAGAACCAAAGGTATCACCCTCCCATGAAGTAACTTGGTTTTAGAATCAATTATCCTAACTAGATGCTCAGTCATGAATAAACCAGACTCAACATTAAGATCACTCCAGCTCATAACATGAGATGGATCATAAAGATACTTTCAAAGCTGCGATACATGGAACATGTTATGTATCGATGTAAATTGTGTAGGAAGTTCTAAATGTTAAGAACCCCCCCCCCCCCACCTACTCAAAAACCTCAAAAGGTCCCACAAAATAGGGAGAAATCTTCCCTTGCCTCTCAATCCATTGATGACCCAATAGAGGTAAAAAAAATTTAAGAACACCTGATCACCAATAGAAAATTCCAATGTTCTATGATGAAAACCAGCATTATAAGATTTATACCGGCTCTACACTATCAACATTCTATGAAGAATCAACTAAATATTTTTTTATCTCTTGTTCCAAGCTCAGTATAGCTAAGGAAATTTCATCAATCTTTGACCAACATAATAGAGATTTACAAGGTCGTCCATACAAGGACTCAAAAGGATCCATCCTTATTGAGGACTGGTAACTATTGTTATAAGAAAACTCAACCAGACCCAGATGTTCATCCCAATCTCCACCAAAGTCAAGGACGTTTATGCGAATCATGCCCTCAAGAATCTATATGTCTCTTTCTATCTGGATATCTAACTATGGATGGTTTGATGTACTCAAATGAACCTGAGATCTCAGTGCCTCCTGAAGGCCCCTCCAAAATCAATAAGTAAACTGAGGATCTCTATCAGAGACTATAGTAGATGTAACTCTATGAAAATGAATAATATCTTTCACATAGAGATTTCCCAACACCTCAACTTTAGTTGAATCACAAATGGGTATAAAGTGATCTGGTTTAGTCAACTTATTGATCGCGAGCCATATCACATTCTTCTTTTTCTGGGTATGTGGAAACCCAAACAAAAAGTCTATAGAGATCTCATCCTACTTCCAAGTCAGCACTGGAAGTGTATGAAGAAATCCTGAAGGTCTCTAGTTCTCATCCTTAACCTATTGTCATGTATAACAATTAGATATAAAATCATCATTGCCTCATCTCATACCTAGCCACCAGAATCATTGTCGCATGTCATATAACATATTAGTGGTTCCTGGGTGCACAGCCCACTGGGGATTATGAAAATCCCCCATAACATCTTTCCTTATAGTAAAATGTATAATGTATCGGTTCTATAAATATAGAATACCCTTTATGGATAATGACCACTTAGCAACAGTCTCTCCACCATAAAGAGAGTCCCTAATGCTTCAAAACTCATCATCAAGTTATGGTTCCTAAAGAATCGTCTTAAGAATAGTGTAAGTCAACTAAACACTGGAAAAAACAAACTCAAAACCTAATTCCTAGACTCTAATATGAAACTTTTCAAAAATATCCATTAGGTTCCACTCTTTCCATGATTCTTTCACAGAATGGGTCAAAACTTTTCTGCCTAAAGCATTTGTGATGAAATTTTCTTTCCTTGGGTTATAGACAATGTCAAAATCAAAAGGTTCTAGGTACTCCACCCAACGCCTCTAGCAGAGATACAAATATTTTTTAGATAAGATATAACCCAATATCTTGTGGTCAGAATACACGGTAAACCTTTCTCTGAAGAGGTAATGCCTTAAACTCTTAAGTGCATGCATCACAACTAAGAGTTCAAGTTCATGGGTATAGTAATTCTTCTCATGTGTCCTAAGTTAACGATATCCATAAGAAATGAAATGATCACCCTACATAAGAATGTTTCCCAACCCTGAACATCATAGAAGACCACGTAGCCCTGACCGGCCTCTGGAAGAGTCAACACTAGAAAAGTAATCAAAAGACGTTTCAACTCAACAAAATAATTTTGACATTTCCCATCCCAAAAAAACTTTACCCACTCCCAATTAAGGGAATTCATCAGAGAATCCAACTTGGATAAGTCATTTACAAACCGAATATAATACCCATCTAAACCCAAGAAGCTCTAAATCTTGAAAAAAATGTGGTTTCTCCCATTTCACAACAACTTTCACCTTCTCAGGATCAACTGAGATTCCATGTTCTGACACCATGTGTCATAAGAACTTCACTTCCTAAATCCAAGAATTGCATTTTTATAGCTTGGCGTAGAGTTGGTGATTCCTCAACAATTCCAGAACGGCTCTCATATGATGCACATGATCCTCCTCGAACTTAGATTTAACAAGGATTTCATTCACAAAGACTACCATGAATGTATCAAGATACTTGTGGAAAATATTGTTCATTAAATCCATAAAAACTTTAGGTGAATTGGTTAGACCAAAAGGTGTGATAAGGAACTCATAATGGTTATACCTACACTAAAAGGCAGTTTTCTGAATGTCAGATTCTTTTATTCTCAACTGATAGTAACTAGGAAAAAGATCAATCTTCGAGAACCACTTCACCCCTTTCAATTGTTCAAATAGATCATAAATACATAGAAACAAATTCTTGTTCTTTATGTAACTTGATTGAGTTTTTGGTAATCAAAACAAAGGAAAAGTGGCCCATCATCTTTCTTAGCAAAGAGAACCAGCTTCGCCCAAGGTGACACACTCATGTGTATAAATACTTTCTCTAGAAGATCATCCAATTGATTATTAAACTTTTCATTTCTTCTGGTGCCATACGGTAAGAAGGAATAGACACCGGTTGAGTACCAGGAACTAAATTGATAGAAAACTATACCTCCTTTACTGATGGAAACCCAGAGAAGTTAGAAGGAAAAATGTCAGTAAACTTAAAGAAAAATGGAGTAATATAATCATTCAAATATTATCACACTAGGTCAAAAGAAAACACTGATATTACATTCCCTAACTTAGGGTAAGATGGTTCATCTCTACTTGACCTTGGCTCCCACTCTCCTTGAAAGATATGGTACACCCCATCCGGTGTAGTAAAGGATACCTATACAAGATAGCAATCAATTCAGGTTTCATTAGCAATGAGTCAATCCATCCTGAATATGACGTTAAGAGGTTTCATGTTGAAAACCATAAAATCCCAAGAAATCTCTATATTTGATAATAAGAAAACACGAGCAGGATAGTGGAGACCCTTCTCTCCCATCGTTCTGAGGGGTGTAGTAATATCTATCACATGGTATAAAATCTCCATTGGAAGATTTAGTAGATTCACAACACGAGTCAAAATGAATGAATGAGATGCATCAGTATCAAATAAAACAGTCACTAAATATGAAGCAATGGTGATGGTACCTCTCACAGTCACCGGACCCGTATCTGCTCCCACTAGAGACTCTTCCACTATGTGAAGAAGCTTCATTCCGGATGCCTGTGTCCAGAACCCCTTAGTTCATGAAGCATCTAATTGAACCATGGTTTTATTAGGATATTATGATCCTATTCCAATACACATAGTGGAATAGACATGGAAGAACTTTTTCAAGTGACCCAGGCATCCATAAGAACCACATAACTTGGGCGCCTCAGTGAAAACCTGTTTTGAGTTCCCAAGTTGTCCACATTGGTAACAATTCAAAGGGACTTTTCCAGGCACTACAAGAGGTCTAGAAAAACCCTATCATCAAGAACCGCCATGAGAATCATCACGTTTCCTCTTCCCTTTATGGGAACTCATAGAACAACCACTAAGTAAAAAAAGGAACTCCCATCAACCCTAAATTACCAGCCAGGTCCATTTCAACCATCAACGCTCTATCCAACACATTTTCATAAGAAGGAAGATTCAACAAGAAAACCTAAGAATGAATATCATATCAAAGTATCATCTCGAACCATCGGGTCTTGATCTTCTTATTTGACACGATCTTGGGTGCAAATTTCACAAGCTCAGCAAAACAATTTTCATATTCTGTCATGATCCTTTCAGCCTGATCAAATTTGAAAAACTCAATAGCCTTAACCAACACTATCAACTCTAGATAGAACTGGTCACTGAAAATAACATTAAAGTATTTCCACTCTAATCCCATGTGCTTCTTAGTCATCATCATTGTGTCCCACCATCTCCTTCTAGGTCCCTCTAGCTTGAAGGTGGCGCATTTCATTTTTATTTCATATGACGTCTCCAAGAACTCAAACAGAAGCTAAATATTTCTCAACCAATCCTCAACCAGTTGAGGATCATTAGAGACTTGTAATTCAGGTGGATTTTGGGGAAGGAACTTCTGATCATCAATCCTTAAGTCATCCCTCTGAGGTTCCACGGCTAAATCCTGGACGAGAATGGGTGCAGGTGCTTGTCCTAGAGCTTGGATAGCCCACACAATAAATTCAACCATATTCAATTCCATGAGAGGATTTACTCATTGTGGTTAATTAGAATCTTCCTCCTAGATCATATTCACACATCTTCTCTGAGGTATGATGTTACACAACATCAACAGACAACATTGAAGACATCATATTAACACTCAAACAAAGCAATAAGAGAAATTAATCTCATTAAATAGATAAAAAAATATCTAGATTTAAACCTATCCAAATCAAAAGTTGGGAAAAGACTAGAACTAATCCTTAAGACATCTTTCCCAAACCAACCATAGTGATTTAAGGCTCATTGTGGTGAGAGCTGGTCAAGCACTCAATCGTAACAACCTCATAAGTCCTAACAAGATTACTCAACTTCATACTGACATCAAGGAAAGATGCTTAACCTTCACCTTTGATACAAATTTTTCACGAACTATCCTAGATACCCTGGTACCATGATACCTGAGCTGGAAATGACATAGCTTGAAGGGCGTTCCAAATCCCCATGGGTTGGTGACTAGCACCTGGTATCATACAAGATAAAGGTGGGAACGATTTTGTCACAAAAATAGCAGAAGAAACAGCTACAAGTCAGTATGATCAAATAAAAATCCATAGGGATAACTATACCAGAAGTCAAACAAGCATAAACAACCCAAAGTACATCATCAAAGTACCAAAAATAGGATAAACAACTCAAGTCCCAACGGACACAGCCACTCAAATTCAAAAATCAACAACAACTACCACCTCCAAGTAGTGTTTTCCCCTTGCTCAAACCTAGCAGGAGGAAATCTACAAATGACCAAAGGCATAGGTAGGGTGTAAGATAAAAGCTCAATAGGGTCTCACCAAGGATTCCATGATAAGATTCCACATTAATTAACCAAATAAAGCTTTCAATTTTAAATAAACAGGCATGGTAATAAAAAAAATATTTAAAATAGATCATGCCTTTATTTTTAATTGATGAAAATATTTCAAACAATGTCATAATAAATATTTTATATAAAATAGTTTATATTAATTCACAAGGCATGTGTAAAACAATTTACAAACAACAGAATATATATCAAAATAATCAAAAAGGAGAAACATGGTCATCTGCAAAGAGGTATGATAGTTCTAGGTCATGGCATCCCCACACACTTATATAATGATAATAGCAATGTGCACACACGTCCCTTGAACACTGGTCAGAGAGGACTAATCAACATCTTTCTAAGGATAAGATCTTCCAATAAGTTTATGTTAGAGTTGTAAAGCGTCAATCTGTTGCTAGGGAATTCTCATTCAAGCGTGTTTGTCCCTAATAACTCACTAACTACCTAGGGTTGCATGTGCTCAAATAATAATCAATAAATGGGAAAAAATTCAAAATTGTTCAAAATACAATTTCTCCATTTTCCATTTCAATATGCCAATTTCTCTTTAAAACCCATAACACGGGTTTTTAATCATTTCATGCCTTTTCCAGGATAAAATCAATGGTTTCTTATCAAAACAATTTAAGCCATTTTTTCTCAAATACAAATTTGAAATCAATTTCACGATTTAATTCCAAAAATTTAATTTCACAATTTCCATCAAATTCCATAATCACACCCCAATTCATTGGAATTGGGGGGTTTCCCTAATTTCATGTTAAAGAAAATATAAATCCCAATTCAATATGAATTGGGTTTTTCATAATCCAGTTGAAGGAAATTTAATTTAAATCAAGTAATTTAGGGTTAAATCAATTAGCCAATATTAAATGGGACCACTTACCGAAACAAAGAGATCACATCTCATAATGCCCGCAATGGGAAACTCCAATGAAGAACATCAATAACGAAGATCTGAGAACCAAACCTAGATTAAAGATCTAAAACAATGGGAATTAAATCCTCCAACAACACTGAGATCTAACAAACCCTAAGGATGAGAGAAGAAAAGAGTAAGAGAGAAAGAATGGGAGAAGAACTCTTACTGGGGATAGATCGAATGACATTCGCCTAGCTTCGATCCGCCTTGGAAAGGGTTTTGAGGAGCCAAAATCACCTCTATAGAGCCTCTAAGTAAGAAGAAATTGTGTTAGGATTGAATGGGCTCATTGGGAACTTAAACCGGGGGTTTTGAGATTTTAAAAAAAAAATCTCTCATATATATGGTTAGTTGGGCAGGGTCGCACGGTTATACAAACTTTGTGCCCCAACTATGCACCCCTCTGGTGGGGTGCACAATTTCTACTATGTGGATGCATGATTTTTCAAATCGTGTGTCAGCTGTGAAAACCCCTGTTATTTGGGTTTTCACGGCTTACCCTGGGTGGGCGCACGGTTTGGGAAAACCATGTGCCAATCGTGCACAACCTAAAAAGTTCCAAAAATTTCCAAAATTTCACATGAAGCACCCTTAAACAAAACTCAACCAAAGCATGTTCAAAATGAGGGTAGAGGAGTACCTGAAAACAGTAACAGGATGTTACA
Source organism: Viscum album (assembly GCA_963277665.1). NCBI lineage: Eukaryota > Viridiplantae > Streptophyta > Magnoliopsida > Santalales > Viscaceae > Viscum > Viscum album. The sequence goes on from OY728147.1 coordinate 1,830,124,336, forward strand.
CTAAGGACCTTTCATTGACTTAATATTAAATGATCTAGACCATCATGTATCAGTTAATCCAAAGGTCATTGGTTAATATCCATGAATGTGTAGAATACGAAGCATCAATATATTAATTCATGAATATGCGGAAACTGAAACATTAATTCATGTTTCTATAAAATAGATGCATTAATTGATAAATTAAACTAATGTTATCGAATTAATTAATTGATGAAATCCAAAATTTATTTCTAACGTAGGAATCATATGAAAGTCAATTCGACACACGGTGTGACTGATATGACTCAAAGTGCATGTTTTTAGTTTAAAAATGTCATTTTAGTTAAAAACAAATGTTACCCACCTAAAACCAAGAAAACATGCTTGGATTGTCTTGATACTTTAGGAAAATGATCCAAAATCCATTTTTGATGTGTAAGAATCAATTGCACATCAATCTGACACACGGTATGGTCGATATGACTCAAAGTGCGTATTTTTATTTAAAATTGACATTTTAGTTCAAAACACGCATTACATACTCAAAACTGAGAAAATTCACTCAGATTGTCTTGATATTTTAGGGAAATGATCTATAAGTCATTTGTAATGTGTAGGAATCAACCGCGTGTCAATTTGATGCATGGTGTGGCTGGTATAACTCAAAGTGTATGTGTTTATTTAAAATTAACATTTTAGTTTAAAAGGCTCGTGACATACTCAAAACCGAGAAAATACATTTAAATTGTTTTGATACCTTAGGAAAACAATCTGTAAGTCATTTGTGACATTTAAGAATTAGTTGCACCACAATCTAATACACAGTGTGAGTGATATGACTCAAAATGTGTGTTTTTAGTTTAAAATGATATTTTAGTTAAAAAGGCGTGTCACTCACTGAAAATCGAGTAAACGCACTAACATTCCTTTGATACTTTATAAAAATGATTCATAATTCATTTGTGATGTATAAAAATTAGTCTCACATCAATCTGACACACAGTATGACTGGTATGACTCAAAGTGCTTGTTTTCAGTTTAAAAACAACATTTTAGTTAAAAATATGTGTCACCCACCAAAAACCAAGTAAACATGCTTGGATTGTCATGATATATTTTCACAATGATCCATGATTTATTTTTGACGTATAGGAATCAGCCGCACATCAATCTGACATACGGTGTGACCGGTATGATTTAAAGTGTGTGTTTTCAGTTTAAAAGTGACATTTCAATTAAAAATGTACATCACTCACTGAAAACATGGAAAACACACTCGGATTGTCTTAATGCTTTAAAAAATGATCTATAAGTTATTTTTTATGTGTAAAAATCAGTCACACATCAATATGACGCACAGTATGACCGATATAACTCAAAGTAAATGTTTTAAAAAAATGATATTTTAGTTCAAAACATGTGTTACATACTCAAAACTAAGAAAGTGTGTTTGGATTGTCTTCATAATTTAGAAAAATGATCCATAAGTCGTTTTTTATGTGTAGAAAACAATTGCATGTCAATGTGACACATTATGTGACCTATATGACTCAAATTGTGTTTTTATTTAAAATTGACATTTTTGTTCAAAAAACACGTGACATGCTCAAAATTGAGAAAACACCTTTAGATTGTTTTGATACTTTAAAAAAATGATTCATAAGTCATCTGTGATGTATAGGAATTAGCTGCATCTCAATCTGATATACAGTGTAAGTGGTATGACTCGAAATGTATGTTTTCAGTTTAAAAATAATATTTTAATTAAAAACATGTGTCGCTCAATGAAAATCAATCAAACATGCTCAGATTATCTTTATACTTTAGGAAAATAATCCATAAGTCTTTTGTGACATTTAAGAATCAGTCACACGTCAATCTGACACACGGTGTGACCGGTATGACTCAAAGTACATGTTTTCAGTTTGAAAATGATATTTTAGTTAAAAACGTGTGTCACTCAAAACATAGCACACACTCGAATTGTTTTGATATTTTAAAACAAAAATCCATCAATTATTTGTGATGTTTAGGAATCAACCGCATGTTGGTCTGACACACGGTACAACTGGTATGACTCAAAGAGCATGTTTTTATTTAAAATTGATATTTTAGTTCAAAGCACAAAACACATACTTAAAACCGAGAAAATGCACTCGAATTGTTTTGGTACATTGGGACAATGATTCATGACATGTAGGAATCAACCACACATTGATCTGACACACAATGTTCACGGTATGACTCGAAGTGTATGTTTTAAGTTCAAAAGTGACATTTTCTTAATGCATTGTTTCATATTTATGTTTAATTTATTTATTTATAGTATTACTAATATAAGAATTGTTTTTTTATACATGTACACTCTTTTATTCGTGTTGAGGTGGTTTGTTCAGCAAATGGTGGCATAATTAGGCTCTTTTGAGAAGAGATTGAGGTCCAAAGACAGAAAAACATTAATGCTTTTGAATTTATTGATGTTTATGATAAATTGTACATACCAATGTAAGTGTACAAACCAATTTTGTAATACAGTGTTTTTTTCGTATTTGTGATGTAAATTTTATTGAAATTAAATTTTGCATTTGATTCTGCAATGTGTTGTAATTTTAGCAGCACAGTGGTGCAACATGGCTTTTATCAGTGCTAAAAACACATTGATAAAGTGTCATTTATCAGTGATATAAAATGTGATTATAAAGGACATCATTATTAGCGTTAAACTAGAATTGATAAAGGACACCCTTTATTGGTGTTTTTTCTACATTTTCTTAGTGACGATAAAAATCGTCAAATTTTAAAGATGGTTACAACATCAATGCTTATTTAGTGGTGATGGGGTATATTTCTAGTGTTGATAAAACTCATGTTTTAAGTAGTGAAAATCATCATAATTTTTTAGAGTTCCATGTTTTTTTCCAAATAAGGTGATTGAGGAGGTGAAGACACATGGGATGAGTTACTTTGATCCAGGCTTTTATGATAGAATAAAAAAAATCATGATTTGATATTCGATTCCCAAATGATATTTGTTGGTTGAGTAGCATGCATTATGATTCTATGAATAATACCCCTGTTTTGAAGCTTCTTTGGGTTTTGATGTTCAAGAAAAATGTTCTTTGGACAATGTTTTCTTTAGAAAATGGAATGCCCCAGTGTGGCTTTTTCGAGCCCCCCACACAGAGGAACCCCCCTCCCCCGCGAAGGGGTAGTACCCGCAGGTAGCTCCCCAGCCGGGGAAGGAGCTGTTACCAGCCGAGATGGCAGAGCGTCCCAGGGGTAACAACCCGGCAGCGATGGACCGGCACACCAATCCGTTAGCAATTGGGTCGCGCCTCATTTTCCCCACCCAGAAGAATCCGGGCGACCCGGCATGTAACGCCCCGACCCTAGTTACCCAGAGTCGGTGCATTATTACATAACATTGGCATAATCACAAGAAAGATCAAATCTCGAAAGACCGATTGGTTTAGTATCCTTGGAAACACTAGATATATTCATAAAGTTTTACATTACATCATAAAGTGAAAAACTACTACAACAACATAATGTCTCCATAGTCCACACTATTATCCCCTCATAATATCCCTGCAGGTCATTCATAACATACTTCTTCACATCCTGGGAAAAATAAAACATAGAAAAGGGGTGAGCTCAAATGCCCAGTAAGGATAACAATATAGCGGAAACTTTCCAAAATAAGCATAAACATTAAAGGCAATGTATAACTAAAACAAAAGCCTTTTAAACTTGAACTTCAACATAGTATGGAAAAAGTAAAATGAAATAATTCCATTTACTTATTCACATGGATATTCTACTAATCGAATAATCACATGCAATATCAATAACCACTTTCATAATGATGGAATGCATAATGCCAGACTATCATAACCACATAGCCAAGGCCTCGTGCCAAGACTACAAATAAGATTTTGCCAAGATACTAGTTTGTCTCATGAGACCTACCGATGCATCGAGGAGCTATAGCGGGCTCCACCCGTCACATATTAAGTCCAATGCATTCCCATATGAAAAGGTTTAAACATAACATAAACATTCGTATTAAAACTAGCATACGAAATGTCAATACTTTCTCCATAAACCATGAATGGTATAAAAATAACACATCCACAGTCAAACATATCACAAAACCTTCAATACATTATGGAAGTTTTGTATCATAATAAATCAACTTCATATAATCATAAAATCCATCAAAGGATGTTGACATAGATGAAATCAAAACTATTTGAGAGAAATATCTCCTTTTTGAAATCATTTAAAAGTCACACATTTATAAAGGAAGTAATTAAAAGAGATTTTTGAATCAAAGTGTCCCATACCACTTTGAAACTTTTGAAAGGAATTAACATTTTAAAAACATTCATGTCCATATAAATAAATCCTTAAAAACCATTTTGAAGACATGGACATTAATTAAAAATATTTATAAAGATAAATCTTTAAAACATTTAAAATTCTGATTTTGATAAAGAGTACCTTTCCAAAATTCTTAAAATATTCATTTTGAAATCATTTAAAAGTCACATAATTATAAAATAAAACATTTACTTTGAAAATATCATTGTAAGCTTGTAAGGGAAGCTTTGACAATTTTATAACGGCGGTAAATAGCCGCACCCGCCGTATAAGTTAAAAAAAACATTCTTACCTTAATTTTGTCGAAAAGGTTAAAAAGCACCTTGTTTGGAAAACGACAGAAAGATTCCTTTATAAACCTCTTATAAAAAGTCAAACAAGGGTATAAATGACTTTAACCCATATTCTAGTAAATAGTAAAAATGTTTTGAAATTCTTTTTTAAGAAACATGGATGTGGATGATAAAGAGATCTCAGTAGATTATTACGTATAAACAACCTCGGATAATGAAGAGATTGTGAAATAAAATCTTACCTTGCACTTTTCCTTGGTTGGGGTAGGTTAACCTCCTGTATAATGGTGAAATAATTGTTATTAAACTATTCAATAATCATATACATTAATATGATATCATATATGATCTTTTAACATTGCTTTGTTAATAATATCTTAGAATTATCGTTGTCTCGGGTGTTAACTTACTCGTTTTCTTTTATATGTTTTGTTACGTAAGCCATGTTTGTAATGGATAGGTTGTACCTCATTCATATCCAGAATGATATCAAGTCCTTAGATACTATTATTAATCATCAAATGAGAATTATACTTGAATGGATACGATGGAGAATGAATCTCATCGCGTTCGTGGAGACGGTAGTCCGTACGTACGCACGAGCGATAATATCATTCTTTTGATATTAAAATAATATATAATTGGATGGTATATCATATATACAGAATCCTTATCATGTTATATTTATTATTTACATGAGTTGCACATCATTATTATACTCATCCAAATAATAATTTATTGAATAACAATTACACCACAACGTGGAGACGGTAAGCCGTACGTACGCACGTATGGTGACATGTTATTCAAAGGATGGATAGAATAGTGAATATGGTTGTACCATATTTATAATAACATCACATTATATATATGATACTGGAGTTATTATTTTAGAATGGTAACAACAAAGGAAGAAGAAGTGGAAGAAGAAAGGAACTTGAAAAATGGTGGTGAAATCATTACCTCTTCTTCAGGTTCTTCCTTTTGATTTGATCAAAAGGGCTCTTTAGGTTGGCTTTCTGATCAAACTAAGGCCTCTAGGTTGTAGTGAGGGAAGTTGGGAGAGTATTTGGGCAGAGTTTGGCCGAACCAAAAGGCTTTGAAGGTGTGAAGAAATGAGAAGGAGGAGTGCCCTTTTATAAGAGGGGTGAGGGGCACCTTTGGAAAAGCTAGAAATATTAGTTTATAATAAATTCATATTCGGTTTCTAATGGCTCCAAAGTTGATTATTTAAAGGTTAAGGTGGGGATGGGTCGAAAACAACTCAACCAATAGAATTTAGACAGGTTTGGGTACTTATATTAACCTTATCTTTAAGTATTAACTCTAAGTTAATTAGTTTCACTTTTACAATGTCTCTTTGTATTTTTATATTATATGGTTAATAAACTTACCATATACATCCAAGCGACCCTCAAGTGGTCCATTAATGATACACCTATCATGATATAAGTCTCTTGGCCGAACCTTAGATTTTTAGGAATTTAATATCAATTATTAATATAATATTTGTTTTAAAAACTCTTTTATGTCAATTTTGACACTATTCAATAGTTGATTTTTTTGAAACTCATAACAGAATGATTACTTCAAAATAATTTAATTAAATCAATCCTAACATGTCATATTATCCTAGAAAATTATTGTAATTCATTAAAAGTCTCAAATTATATTTATTTGGGTATTTATAATATCAATTATTTTAAATTTTCACTATTATGGTAATTACTGCATCATCATTGTGTCATAAATAAATTAAATTATGTAATCTCTAAAAATTCTAAATAAAATATAATTATGTAGTAAATCCTTTTATCTTTCTAATGAATATTTATAGTCGAAACTCCAACATATATAACCTTATGTAAAAAATTTTTTGCTAAAAGATATATGCTTGTGTCATTTTTGTATTCATTTTAACTTAATTAAAATAAAGTGTCCCTATCACCTACAAGTGGCTCCATGGGGTCCCAAAATCGACCCAAAGATGTCTATGGTCGAACATGCATCAACCAATAAGGTTAGGACACGTTTTGAGGTAATTTAGTATTATTATAATATTATTTTTTAACCCTTATTTATCGGATTTACCCTTAACCATGGTAAATAAAATATTTACCGCAGTAATTATTCAAAATGTCTAAAAATAAAAGTTACTTATTCACACAATATGAACATCATGATTCCAAATATGGAATCCATTTTTCTAAATTCAAAACACAGAAGTGGCAGAAAATAATTTAAAAATAATTCCCGTTGTTAAAACAAAATGCGTGTTTTTAAGATATAATAACTATCAAAAGATTGATACTTGTTTATGTTCGGTTTAATTGTGAAATTATGTCCAATGACCAACATTGTATTAAATGGTAAAAATATATTCTAAATATACTTTAAAACCACTCAAATTCATAATTTATTACTATTAATTATTTTGATTAAAAAAGTTGTTTTTAATTAAAATTTAGTAATTTTCACTATTCATCAAAATATTAAAGTTATCCAAAAAGTACCAAAATTTCACCTTAGGGTAAATTCGACACTCCGAATCCAAAAATGAAGTCCATTTTGAAATATAAAATATATATAATTTCAAAACGTATGTATTACTATTCATAACGGCTAGTTTGATCGGTTGTGGTGTGTGTTAAAACTCGAAGTTGCGTACAACACACGCTACTGTATTATTCAAAGGAAAGCGTACCGTGGAATTTTGGGATGTTTTATTTTAAATTTTTGATGTTCCCATTTAGTCAAAAAGTTTAAAATATTGTATTTAAAAAGGGTTCACTATTAAAAGTTGATAAAAGTGCAATATTAAAAATGAATTTGTTCTCATAATATGGATTCTAAAATTATAAGGATTATATAAAGTTTAAAATTTAGTTAATACTATTCATAACCTCTTTTGAATGGCTTTTTTTTGGTAAGTCATAGTGCGATTGAACTCGGTGTTGCGTGTAGTGCAAGTTATTGAATTATTTTGAAGAAATAACACACTATGAAATCTTGGGGTGTTACACGGCAAGGCGGGTGGATCCCGGGGGAGAGGTTCGGCCCCCGAAAGCGGACTCCCCAGCCGGTGGTTCATATTGTTTACATTAAAAGAATGTTGTGCATGAAACTTGGAGATTAAATCATTTTCTCTTGGATGACGAAGAAGATTTTAGAATGCAAAGGTACGACACATAGGTATGTGAAGATGACAAGATGAAACAATGGCTTTTTGAACTCCCTAACGTGTAAGGTGTTGATTCATCATGTGTTGTATGTTTGGTGGGCAAGGATGGGTTGACCACGATATGTTTTGCATGATCATGTTTTTTTATTGTTCGATTTGTTTATCAAGGAATTCTAGTTATAAATGTTATAGGGTTGATACCACCCTTAGTCTCAACGGGTGATAATTATTTTCACCATGTATTTTTCGTTCGTGGTTTTTCTATAATTGTTTGGTAACATGATGTTGGGTGCAAAACCAATTCCACATCAGATTCTCCAAAAGACGATGACTAACATATAAGTTTGGATAGGCGATTTCTCCTATCGGCTGTGAGTTTTATGATGAAATTTCAGAGGGGATTATGCGTTGGGTCTGAAAGGACTGGGCTGACAATGAACCTCTTCCAACAAGTGATATCAAAGCCATGTTGTAGCCCAGGTGTGATATGGATGACCTCAAACCAGTTTGAGAACGATAACAATGGTTTGAGTTGGAACATGTGGATCTATGTTGGTGCCTTGTATATCTAAGAGAGAAAGGATGATACCAAGTGCAAAATGATTTGCATTAAATGGATTATTGTTGAAGGGAAATATATATTATGTGGTCTTTAGTTATAGGGGAGGATTGTTGAATTCAAATTCAATCTTACATCTGATTCTATAAAGAATGGTTGGTCACACATGAGATTTAATACGATTTCTGTAATCATTGTTGGGCTTTAGGATGAACCCAGAAGACCTTGTGTGTTGGACTTGGAAAACCGGACTACCCAGGAATCTCGCCCAACACATGACTGGAAATTTTATTTTATTAAAGTTTCTTAGTTTTATAAATATCTGTATTGTTTAATAAGAAATATAATTAACTTTATTAAAAAAAAGTAACTTTTTTTTACCGTCGAGTATTCCCCCCAACAGCCGGTCGGTTGTTTTGGTGTTGAAAAAATCTTCGCTTAGATCTCCATGTTCCGTGATTCCTTTCGCGGCCATCATTGCCCTAGATTTTATCTTTATGGCCGTGTTAAAATAAAATAAAAAATAATATTAATCAACTCATTATAGTGCCTTCTTCGTTAAAATTTCCCGTCAACCTGTAATTTAATATACCCTATCATTCTCATATTTCTCGTACCTATTCTCCCCTACTCTAAATAAATATATATTTATATATTTTTAACATTAAAGTCCATTGATATCATGAATCAAGACTGCTCCCATTTGAAAACTTATATAACTTTTAACTAATTATTAAAAAATAAAAAGTAATTTTGTTACAATTGTTTAATACAGAAGTCAGAACATCTGATGACCATTTTATTATTTTGTTTTATTTTTTAACAATTAACACAAATTTGGGGATATAGAATACCAACTTTCTATAATCCTACATGACTAGTTCCAATACACTCTAGAGGCCTAAGTTTGAGATAAATAATAATTATATAAATTATTTCATTATAATAATAATTCCTCGAAAGACATTAGTGTCGTGGAACCTTAGTCATTTAATAGTGCAAAGTTATACTAATGTTTTAGATACAACTAGTTATAAAATACATCAAAATAAATGCAATTAGTTTAAATTAACATCCACTATTCTCTGACACTACAGTAATAAACTTATTTTTCTTTGGATATTAAATGCATCCAGGCCGTCTAACTTTATGTTATAAAAAAAAGGTAACAAATTTCTTTTAAAAAAAGTGATTCAATCAAAGAAGTATGTAATATTAGTTTAATAAATACCCTCAAACTCAAACCATCCCACCACCAACCGTGGGTCTTAAAGCACTAAATAATAAGACAATAAATGTTATGAACATTTTTAAAGGTGTATCAACTTTAGCACTTATTGAAGTGCTGATTTAATTTATTATTCATCAACTTACAACTATTACAAATTTCATTATTTCTTGTCATTAAAAATTTATAGAAGAACTATAGGTCCAACTCACGTAATCATAATTACAATCTTACATTAATTATAAAATAATTTGTTTTTTTACAAATAAAAAACTTTATTCACTAATGCATAGTCGTCCAAAATGTGCACTTCCTTTTATAATCGATTCTTATAAGCATTTATAAAATTCAACTTTTATCAACATTAAAAATAAACGTCAATAAAATTCCAATTTTATTACTGCATATTTTAGTGGTGATAAAAAACACATTTATCGTCATTCTATTTAGCACAGATAAAATATCTCTATTTTTTTCTGAAATATTTATATATTTTGATTTCAATGAAAGATATGTAAATAGATGTTTAATATTAACTGATTAAACTTTTAAAAATTTAGAAATTTTCATATCGATGTGAAACGGATCGATTGAAAATAAAGAAGATTTTCATAATCAGTATGGAAATGGCAATCGAAGGCAAAAGGACGACGAACGTTAAGCAATGTCGAATATTCAAAATGGAGATGACAAAAGTAATTCAATAACAATATAATAAAAGAAATAAAAAACAAAAAAGAACACAATGTGCCAAGTGGGTGATCTCCCATTACATTACTCACACACACACATATATAGGCTAGAATTTCAAAGGGTGACGAAACCCATTAATGTTAGTCATTCTCAAGGGTTTGGAAAATGAGATGTACTCTCACAAATAAAGACACTACGACATCCATAAATGATGATTCATAACACTTCCTCTTAGATGCCATAATTTCACGGAATTGCATACAACATTCATGAAAACACACACACACACAGATATATAGGCTAGAATTCTAAAGAGTGACCAAACTCATTAATGTTAGTCATTCTCAAGGGTTTGGAAAATGAGATGTCCTCACAAATATAGATACTATGACATCCATAAATGATAATTCATAACACTTTCTCTTGGATGCCATAATTTCACATAATTGCATACAACGATCATGAAACACACACACACACACAGATATATAGGCTATAATTCCAAAGGGTGACAAAACCCATTAATGTTAGCCATTCTCAAGGGTTTGAAAAATGAGATGTCCTCACAAATATAGACACCATGACATCCATAAATGATAATTCATAACACTTCCTCTTGGATGCAATAATTTCATGGAATTGCATACAACGTTCATGAAAAAAACCCATAGAAAAAACAAGTGAAGTAAAAAATAATTCAATCTCATATTGCCTCATTAAAAACTCTATTAGGAAAATCCAATGGAAAAAACCTATTGAAGGGAAATAGAGTGCAATGTTCTCAGCTCCCACAAATTAGATCATTCAATTGTTTCTTCGAGATGACAATTATTCAATTATGTTTTCATGATATGAGAGGAAGATCATAGGTCACGATGAGGTGTCTTGTTGAAAACTTTAACTCATGGCGAAGTCCAACAATTACCAATAATTATAGATTTCCATAATAATGTATAACAATCCTTTGGATATCTATAATGATGTATGGTTGCCTTATTACAAACCACATAAAATAAAAACCATTTGGGGGAAACAAACCTTTGATTAGGTAAAAAAGAGTACAATCAACATCAAATCCCTCATTAAAAACCTTATTAAGAAAACCAATGGGAACAACTTGAATAAGGGAAAAGGAGTACAACATTTGCATTTTCCACTTATAAAGCCACGATATACTTTTTACACCACTACATAAAATGCCCTTTAACAATGTGCAAAAAGTCTTTTAACATCACTAAAAAAGTGTTGTTCATCTAAGCGATGTTACATGGGGGTCCCCTTTATCACCGCTAGTTTAGCTCTGATAAATGCCACATCCGCTGCATTGTGCTGTTTGTATAACAACACACAACAACAACCTCCTGTACATAAAAACAGCACACTACAACCTCCTGTACATAAAATATATAATTCAATTGAAATAAATTTCACATCACAGATACAAAAAAACACCACTATATACATTTCAAACAATGTTTTGTATAATTACATTTATAATTACTATCCACAAACAATTTAAAACATTAATGTTTGTCTTTGGCACCTGTGATCCCCTCTCAAAAAGGTGCGTCCATGCAATCCGTTGCCGAACAAATCACCTCAACCAGAGCAAAAGCATCCACTTAGATAAGAAAACAAATCTTATATTAGTAATATTATAAAGAAATAAATTAAACATTAATATGAACAAATACATTAAAAAATGTCAACTTTAAATAAAAAGACACACTTGGAGTTATATCGGTCACACCGTGGACTGTATTGAGGTACAGTTGATTCCAACACGTCACAAATGAGGTATGAATCATTTATCTAAAGTATCAAAACAATTCGAATGCATTTGCTCGGTTTTGAGTATGTCAATTGTTCTTTTTAATGAATTAATGTCAATTTTAAATAGACATATTTGGAGTTATACTGGTCACATCGTGCGTGATATTGAGGTGCGACTCATTCCTATACGTTACAAAATCGTTGTCATAAAGTATCAAAACAATCTGAATGCGTTTGCTCAGTTTTCAGTTCGTCACTTATGTAAAATGTCATTTCAAACTGGAAACACACACTTTGAATCCTACAGGCCACATCGTGTGTCAATTTGACGTGAGACTGCTTCTTACATGTCACAAATGATTTATGAATTGATGTCCTAAATTATCAAGACAATTAGAGCGCATTTGCTTGGTTTTCAGTGAATGACACACGTTTTAAACTAAAATATTAATTTTAAACTGATAACTTGCATTTTGAGTTATACCGGTCACACTGTGCATTAGATTGAGGTGCAATTGATTCCTGCACATCACAAATGACTCATGGAACGTTGCCCTAAATTATCAAAACAATCCAAATATGTTTTCTCGGTTTTCAATACGTCACTTGTTCCTTTTGCTAAAATTAATGTCAATTTAAAATAAAAAGATGCATTTGGAGTCATACCGATCATATCGTGTGTCAGATTGAGATGCGGTTGATTCCTACTCGTCTCAAATAACTCATGGATCATTGATCTAAAGTATTAAAACAATCCGAATGTGTTTGCTCGGTTTTCTGAAGGTCACTTGTTTGTTTTGCTAAAATTGATGTCAATTTTAAATAAAAAGACGCACTTGGAGTCACATCGGTCACACCGTGCGTCTGATTAAGGTGAAGCCAATTCCTACACATCTCAAAATGACTTATGGATCATTGTACTAAAGTATCAAAATAATCAGAATACGTTTGCTAGATTTTGAGTAGGTTAGTTTTTCTTTTTACTAAAATTGATGTTAATTTTAAATAAAATAGACGCACTTGGAGTCATACCGGTCACACCATGCATCGGATTGAGGTGCATCAAATTCCTACATGTCCCAAATGAATAATGGATTGTTGACATAAAGTATCAAAACAATACGAATGTGTTTGGTTGGTTTTGAGTAGGTCAATTATCCTTTTTGCTAAAATTAATGTAAATTTTAAATAAAAAAGACGCACTTGAAGTCATATCGGCCACACTGTGTCTCAGATTGAGGTGCGACTGATTTCTATGTCCCAAATGACACATGGATCATTGCCTTAAAGTATCAAAATAATGCAAATGTGTTTTCTGATTTTTCAATACGTCACTTGTTTCTTTTTACTAAAATTGATGTCAACTTTAAATAAAAAGACACACTTTGAGTCGTATCGGTCACACCATGTGTTGGATTGAGGTGCGACTGATTCTTAAATATCCCAAATGACCCATGAATCATTTTTCTAAAGTATCAGAACAATATGAATGCATTTTTTCAATTTTATGTATGTCATTTGTTCCTTTTTACTAAAGTTGATGTCAATTTTAAATAAAAAGACAGACTTGGAGTCACACCGGTCACATTGTACATCGGATTGAGGTGCGTCTGATTCTTACACATCTCAAATAACTTATGGATCATTTTCCTAAAGTATCAAAATAATACGAATGTGTTTGGCCAGTTTTGAGTAGGTAAATTTTCCTTTTTACTAAAATTGATGTCAATTTTAAATAAAAAAGACGCACTTGAAGTCATATCGATCACAACGTGCCTCAGATTGAGGTGCGGCTAATTCCTACATGTATCAAATGACTCATGGATCATTACCTTAATGTATCAAAACAATGCGAATGCGTTTGCTTGTTTTTCAGTATACCATTTATTCATTTTTACTAAAATTGATGTCAATTTTAAATAAAAAGATGCACTTGGAGTCATACCGGTCACACTGTGCATCAGATTGCGGTGAGACTAATTTCTACATGTCCCAAATAACTCATAGATAATTTTACTAAAGTATCAAAACAATCTGTATATGTTTTATCAGTTTTAAGTTTGTCACTTATCTTTTTTACTAAAATTTCATTTTAAACTGGAAACACACACTTTGACTAATATCGGTCACATTGTGTATCAGTTTGACATGATACCAATTCCTACATGTCAAAAACGATTTATTAATTAATTTCATAAATTATAAAGACAATATGAGTGCATTTTTTTTAGTTTTTAGCGAGTGACACATTTTGAAGTAAAATGTTGATTTAAAATTGATAAGAGACACTTTGAGTCATACTGGTCACACTGTGCATCAGATTGAGGTGAAGATGATTCCTACACATCCCAAATGATTTATGGATCATTTTTCTAAATTATCAAAACAATCTGAATGCATTTTTTTAGTTTTGAGTATGTCAGTTGTCTATTTTACTAAAATTAATATCAATTTAAAAAAAAGATGCACCTAGAGTCATACTGGTCATACCATGTGTTGGATTGAGGTGTCGCTGCACGTCCCAAAGTCTCAAAAAAAATTCCAACTTCTAATGTTACCATAATTACTAGTTTATTTCTCTATCGAAGTGTCAACACTGCAAATTGATTCGAGAAAGGTTTTTTAGCTAAGAACATCAAATCAATATGCAACGTTGACAGTTCGACAAAGAAAAACAATGGAAAGCATGATAACATTGGCAGGAAGGAACATGTTATCTCTTCCCAATAGATTCATGAAAACAACTAAATAAGTATTAGATAAAGATAATAGGGAAAATAACTTACAAATATTAGATAAAATGATGATAAAATTAATTAAATAAGTAGTAGGAGTTCACCTTTTCATAATGGTTTTACACATTCTTGACCCATAAATATGAAAAGAATCCACCTATATAAGAAAACAATTTTTATGTGAGTAATACTAAAAAGAATTAAATTAAACATAAATATGAAAAAAACTATTACTTCTATGGAAGTCACATCTTCATGCCATTTGTGCACATTCTGCGATTAGGTATGATGCCCATTCATTTATAAGAAAATGTAAACCATCTTACGAATATGATTTTTTTCGATAGTCATAGTAGTAATGAAAAAATATAAATACACAAAGGATTAATAAATATTTTAAATTAAATAGTAATTAACTTTGAAAATACCTCTTTGAGGATGTGTGTTTTTTGATGGAATATGATCTCTCTCGTAAACTTACAAACATAATAACCACAATCTTTTCCATTTGTTTGTTTCAGACACTGCAAAAAACATTGAGGAAAATAAGTAATTTTTTTGATATGTGTTCGAATAGTGAAATATTATTATATATACCCTGATACTTATCCAGTTGTAGAAATTTTCATGGTCCTTGTGCGGAATGCTTGTCCCCATGCCACGATTTAGCTAATATTTGCACACCGCCTTATAATAACAGAATCCTCATTAAAACATAATATAAATTATATAACTTGAAGTTTAGTTCTAAAACATTGGATGTATTGTATTATAAATTGAAAAACACCATCATGTGTGGTTAGTTTATTGGTAATCCATGTAGTGAATCCAGAAAATAAATCTTTAGAGTATCCAAATTGACCGCAATGAGCATCCAGTGTTTCCTAAAAACACAAAAAAGGAATAAGTGATGAAAGAAATGAAAATATATTTGATATGATTAAATTGAAACATTTACCCCTGCATAGTTGATATTAAGAAGAGTATGTCATCCCCAAGTTTTATTTCAAACTATTTGTCCATGCTTTCCACTATTTCATCCATTTGTTTGGATTTTATTTTTGTTTCTATTGTAGAGGTGATGTGAGGACTAACGCGTCCAAATTTTTTTTCATGGGGAAATCCATTCAATTGGTATTGATATATACGCCTACAAAAAATATGAAATGTTTTTATTCATAATTAACATAGTATATCAGCTTTTGGAAAATTGAATCATGAAAACATACCTCATGTATACATCTACAACTAAGGATCCTAGCCATTTATAGTTGATGATTTCATTTATATTCTCAAAAGAAATATAGTTTGTACTTTCCTCTCCGTGCATTTTTTCTTCAAAATCAACTATGTGACTACTTCCACTTTATAACTTTGTATCCACATGAACCTTCAATGTTAGTAAATGTAGATATTCAATGAGTGGGGTAAAGGTTCTTTCGGAATATCTTTTTGATCGGTTGGTTAATCCTTTAGATGGTTTTGAGTCGGCCATTTATTTCACCCCTTCCCTTTGTCCATTTGTAATAACATTCTTCGGTTCAAACCTTTTTTCATTAATTGTTAAAGGTTTAACATGAAAATAAATTGGAAATGAATACCTCCTTATCGACATGTGTTTTTACAAGATCTGACATCCATACAATGAATGTTCTAATAGCTTGGTCGGCCGTATGAATATCTTCATCATCAAGTGGAGTAGGTAGCTCGACGCTCGGCTCATGAGCAACGCTAATTGCTACTCTCACATGACCTGTTGGAAGTGGTATGTTGTGTAGCATGTCATCTTGGATATTGAACACCATAACCCTCACTACAAGGATATGGGTGGGTGTTGATATATATAAATCACAATCATTTTGACCCTATAGAATATCAGTACAGGAAAGGTATCGGTGTCTTTATGATTCACATTTCATAGAAACAATTATTAGAGTATTGATTATCTTGAATATGATAGTTCTTTGAGGGGAATGGCTAGCCTAAAAGATGGTGGGGCTCACTACAAGGTGATGGGTGGGTGTTTATAGATATAAATCACAGTCATTTTCACCCTGTAGAATATCAGTACAGGAAAGGTATCAGTGTCAGTATATCCTCAAAGCTAGGTGTGTAGGGGGGGGGGGGGGGTGGTGGTGGTGGTGGTGGGGGGGGGGGGGTCTTCATGCAATGGTTTTTCTTTAATTTCTTATTCTTTTTTCTTCCCCCTATAATATTTGCTAGCAACTCAGACTACCAAAGAATTTTTTATTCAAGGGCAGCTATTTTTACTTTATCTCGGCCCTTTCTATATCTTGATCTTCCTATTGTTTTTTTCTCAAAATATGTTCAGGGTGTCACCCCAAAACCCACACCTTTCACGTGACCATACTGTTCTGGCTACTTCAAGGGCACTGATAGTAGGTGTTCATCTGACACAGGTGTTGATGATTCCTATGATTATGTCGAATAGAAAATACAAGAAAATAAGTAATCATTATTATGTAATAGCGATTTAAATCAATTTTTTTTATTATGTCATACTTAAACATATTTCCCACACTTTTTGTGTGTTTTTATCTATTGGTATCCCATCTTTATTTACACGTGCCTCCTTCCATAGCACATAACATGAGATGGGAGTGACTTTGGATTTCAGATTCATCAATCTGTATATAAACAGAGGAACATAATTATGCTATTGTTTCATGTCACATAAAATTATTATGGTAGATTTAAAATACGTACCATTTTTTTTCAAGTGAAGCATACCCCATCCTTGATTTATGGCAGGGGTACGTTAGTTTTTCTGGCCATTCCTTATTTTCAGCACTCAGTTGTTGTTTCATAAATAAAAAAATTTCAATCAAAGTGATGAATACACATATTGTAAAACAATTTATTACCAACCACAATGTACCTGAAAAGAAAACTCTCCATTATGGTTAGTAAATGCATCCCATGGTTCTTGGGTTATCAGGTGTGCATACATAAGCAGTGGGTGCATGTTTATTTTCCCTTCAACATCTTTAAGATGAAGTCTCGTTAGAATTGTGTAAAAGCCTATATGAATCCTTACAATAAGCATTAATACATATTTCTTATGGGAATCATCTACTATAAGTTCACTCTGCAAGGGATTATAAAGAGTAAATCAATGTGTAATTGTTTTATTTTTTTAGTAAAATAAAGAAATGATATCATAATGTTACCATAATCTTTTCCCACATTAGTGTCATAAGCATGGGCATAACATGGTGCCACAAATCTATATCAATCAGCACGCGTTGCCGAGTGATGATTCCAATATAACTACTAAACATGGCTTTGTTTGGGTTAACATGCTAGCCCGCACATTCCATCCAACCTCGAATTTGATGCCTTTTCTTTTTGCCTTAATGATTTTTTCTAACACCATAAAACTATAACGCTCCTATTTTTTTTGCATCGTTGGTCCTTTGTCACCTACCATTTCCTCAGATTCAACATCATCAATATATTGTTCCTCTATAGTGGCAACATTGTCATGTGCATATGGTCATTGTACCTTTGCACTGGGAATAACAACATGTTGAGAAATCGATTGTTTCTCTGTAGAGGTAGCATCAACATGTGCAGAAGATCATTGTACCTCTGAAATAGGAGTGGTAGCATGTTGAAAAACCCGTTGTTTCTATGGAGTAGTAGCATTGGCATGTGAAGAAGCTCATTGTACCTCTACACTGAGAGTAACAACAACTTGAGAGACCTGATGTTCCTTGGGATTGGGAGCACCAGCATGTGTGAAAGTCATTATCTATAGTAGCGGTTTAACATTTAATTTAGATTACATAAATGCAATAGTGAATAGATAATAACATGAGGTAACATAATATAGATTACAAGAAAAATATAACCTGATTATTGAACTATTTTTTAAACACTGAAGGGATTTTACCCCTCTATCGAGTATCCAAATCCCTTCATTGTGGTCTCCTCTGACATACAAGACCCCATCTACATTGGAACCTCTATAAAATGATTATGATGTCCCGATGAAAGGTTCATCCTTAGTTGAATTTTCATCTATCCCTTAAGTGGTTTTGGTTGATAACAAAACAATTGACTACTTTTAGTTTGTGGGATCTAGAACATAAAATACTTGTACTGCCTGTGACACCATTATAAATAGTTCGTCTTTATAACCTTTCTTATTGAAACCCACTTTCAAGAATCCCAATTTATCTATTTTAGTAGCACTAATGTTATCAACCCACTTGCATTGAGAAATAGGAACTTGAAATGTTGTATAATCCAACTCCTATATTTGTTTGATGATGCCAAAGTATGACATATTCACGCAAATTGGATTTCTATCCTTAGTACCAGAAACATGCATCACTTCAACCACAAGTGTAACTCCACTATTTTTTATGGTACTGCCTCCATCATGTTTATTTTTATAGAATGTATAACCATTAATTACATAAGCCACTACTAGAAACTTATTCTATACCAACGATTTTAAACTGTTGATAAAGAATGGACAACCGTTGGTATAACCTATACCAACGGTTTTCCAAACCGTTGTCTATTGAGGCATGGGGATATACATATACCAATGGTTATTGTATAACTATTGGTATATGGCATCCGAATGAACATTATTCCAACATTTTATAGTAATCGTTGGTATAAAGTTGTTCCAATGGTTTGATACCATTGCAATAGTTGAATTTTCAGGTATACCCTAATGGTTTGTAAACAATTGGAATAGACTTTTACCAATGGTTTCATATAAACCGTTGGTAAAGATTGAGTTCACAGGTCTATACCAACTGTTTACATGAAACCGTTGGTATAAATTCGGTTTTCACATATATATCAACAGTTTTTAAACCGTTGGCATAAACTTCCTACAATTCCAGTAGAAGGTAGTGGCTTGCCTCCCCCTATGCAATTACCTACAAGTATAACACACACATATTTCAAAATTCAGAATTATAGGTAATTACCTTCAATTACCCATGCAATTGTAATACACTATACATAATTTAGTGATGCATGTTAGCATTACTCATTACCACTATGATAGGTGGGTGGATTTGATCAATGTCATGTGCTTGTCTAAGAATAATTTATGGCATTGAGAACTAGTAAAATACATTAGGATTGGACTATGATTCATGATTCTTAGTTTCCAAATAACTTGGAGTTGTCTCATTGAAATTCATTGGGATGTGATTATAGAACTTTTTCAATCTCAACGGGATAGGTGAAACCATTTAAAAATGTGAATTGGGGAAGGTCTTACCCTCAGATGAGGAATATGAAATCAAGGGAATTGCAAGACATCCTATGGGATAGTGTGGTTTTATAGTGGGAAGTGGTATGGGGCCTGAGTGATGAACTTTTGATAGTATGGGGTAGAAGAATCTTGGGATATCATGATGTTCATACCCAATTATAGAGTTTGGTATGAATATATGAGTATGAAATTCAAATATTCAATGGGTGAAAATGCATGGGTGATGATAGACATCTATACTGGTTGATGCTCAAGGATATTTGGTGAGTGTAGTCAAATTATGGGGATCACACCACAAACTGATAAAGCGTATGACCCATGGTTTAGAATAGATGTGCTGAACACTGATTTAGGCATGGTTGATAGATAAAACCAAATAATTATTATGGTTTTATGTTATTTACTGAGTCATCATAGGTGATTCATGCTAGGTTAATAAATTTAGAATCATACTAGATGAAAATGCTAGAAATTTGATAGGGATTGTGAACCATACCAATGGGGAATGTGATGAAAATGATCATAGATTGATCTATGTTAGTAAATGAACAATTTTGTATTTATACCTTAGAGTGGTTCTTGGGATAGTTATCACAAGATACTTTAGGCATGTATATGGAATGCTGATCTTCATGGGTTATCAGATATTTGAGTATAACCCTAATTCCATATAAGTGGTGATGAATGTGTATATTGACCTATATAGATAACCTATCTAGTGAGTTATTAGAGTTTTTATGTTGGGGATGGATTTGTAAAGGATGAGTCATATCTAATTAATTGAAAATACTAAATTTTATGATTCATCTATGGTAATTTGATATGATCTGTGTTCTTGGGTGACTAGTGAGGTATATATTTTAATGAATGGATCAAGTACGGATCAAGATTTAGATACACATGTTCCAAAAATAATAATATAAAAATAGGTTCATTAATAGAGGTATTATATAGATGTTAAAATGAATCATAATAACCCTTGTATAAGGAAATCATGTTTCAGGTTTTGAATATGGCATTGTTGTTCATAGGCTTGAGTGATTTTAGATGAATTCAGTGTGATTGAAGATTGATTAACACTTTTAACATGTAATTATATATGGAAATGGATAAATGACTTCAAAAATTTCATTTTAAGAAATGGTGGATTCATAATGGGAATTGAATCTGTACTTTTCATTGAAAAATTAGATTAATGGGATTGATTTTGCTGATAGACCAATTATCCCTCATTTATGATCATGATAAAATGTTGATATTGGATTTTAGTAGATGGGATTGAGATTGAGATATTATTATACATGATTCTCAAGGATTATATGTTTTATGGTTAATATTTTGTTACTACTCACATTGTTATTGGTTAGTATAATCGAAGAAACATTGCATTTTCTAGAGTTGTAACCATAGTGTGTTTGAATTTAGGATTGTAATGTAATACATAATTATTTTACATGAAATCGAGGATTCTTTTTTCATGATCATGGGTTCAAGAAGAGTTTTATAAATTTGACCAGAGTTTGGAGTAGGGTGGCGTTTCTTCCAAGTGTAACAGACACCACCGAGTACCTGGAGTTAACAGACCCGATACCTAGTGAGGTCTAGGTGGTCCTAAATCTCCTTCATCTTACATCTGGAATATAATGACGGGGTATCAAGTAATTAATATTTTGGACCATTTGGTGACCTTTCATGGATGGCCATTAGGTACTCAGGAGTAATATACATGGTACCCAATGTGGTTTAAGAATTTTTTTATTAAGAGAAGCATGGCCAAAATTTCATATTTATCCCACCTTTATTTTTATGAAGTTATGGGACAACTTGAAAGTCCGTTTGGATATATCATCATATCTATTTTCTCCATTAAATACTCCATGATTAAGTATGATTTTAGTCGTGTGTATATGGAATTTTTAGGTATGATTCTTCATCACCTACCTAAATTTCACTCTCCCCCAACTTCCCTTTGATTCAGTGGTTGTGGATTTAGGAACTATATAAACATTCCACCACAACATAGTGTAATCAATAAAAGAGGATGGGTATTTTTTTATAGATTGATAGTGGAAGCATAATGATTATGAATACTCAAGGTTTATTAATTCTTTAGATAGAGTAAATTCCTCAAGTGAAATATAGTGGGTTGATAGTGATGATATCATTACTCTATGGGTAGATTCAAAGGATTTTATAAGGCAATTTATAAACATATGGATCTATTTTCAAGTGAATGGACTAGGTCCTAAGGGAATAGTGGTGAGTAAGGATCTTGGAATGACCTTTTAGACATTGGGAATATTTTACCATGAAGTAAGATATGGGATTATCTTGGTGGATGGGATTCCTTGATTCCAATGTAAAACATTGATTTAAGAAAACCTATGGGTTACATAATCTAACCTAAAGGGGTTATAATTATTGTGAGGTGAAATTATATATATTTAAATATATTGATATAATCACGGGTGAAGTATTTTAGTGATGTTAACATATAAAAAATGCAATTTATGAATAAGGTATTAGGAGGACAATATAGATTCATGTGGGCTGGTTTTCCTTGATAGAAATGTGATAGTTAATAGGTTTAACTTTTATGATTGATAAATAAATGGTGGGGTTTTTCAGAGAATCCCAGAGTGGTGCCCTGAGCGATGGGGTTAATATTTAAATAGAAACTATTATGGTAGCAATGACTAGATCTAGTTATGTGATATATTTGGATACATGAAATTCCCATGTACTGGAAATTCTTACATGAATCTAGAAAATTAAAGATTTCACTCAAATTCACTCATAGACTCTCCAAATGACTTCCATCCAACCTCAAAAACACCTTATAGGACCATGAAACATTATACCATGATGTATCCATACCAAACGGATCAAGAAGATTTATAATTTTTCAAAAAATCAAAATATTTTTGGTAATAAATACAACGACACAAAGTATCAAGTACAAAATGATATGTGAATGAGACTAGATAAAAAATGGTGTCCCATAATTTAAAGCATAAAAAGACAATCAAATAGAGAAATATGACTAATAAGTGGTATAATGAAAATGAATAATCTCAAGTTCTTCAACCAAGAGTTTGAGTGTATATAAAAAGAGAATTGTGAAATATCTTTGATACCTTGTAAAAATATAATTCATAGAATCCATACCTCCATGTCAAGTTAAGTTTTATTATTTATAGCTAAATAAATAAAGATAATGTGACCTACCTAATCATAAATATATTTAGTCACAACAAATCATAAAAAATAAAATGTCATTAATATCAGTAAAAAATGTAACGGATCAATCTGTCCCTCATCACCATCACTATCATCACCATCATCATCAGACTCATCCTCATCCTCATCCCTGTCCCCATCATTTTCCCCACCCTCATCCCCATACACATCCCCATCCTCCCCCTCCCCCTCCTCCTCTCCTTCGTCCTCCGCCTTAGCCTCCTCCTCACCCTCGTCCTTGGAATCATCCTCATCCTTGACCTCTTCCTCGCCATCATCATCGCTAGGAACAACATCATCTTGAACACCACTAGAATTTCCACTTGGTGTACTATATATTGAACACATTGATGATATATATTCATCACAAGTTGTGCTGACCTCTAATGAAATTGCTGAACATAAAACTTTCATCAGTTTTATAAATTCTGTGTTTTCCCTAGAAGACCGTTCTTCCACATGTGTGACCCTTTTTTCATCCTGTTCTACCTATGCCTTAACCTGTTCGAACTCGATGGCACTACAAATAATACCTGAAGAGGTCTAATACCTCATCAGGACTATACTCTTCCCAGGTTGGCAGCGTACTCTGACAAGGTGCTCATCTCACAAAACCTAATGTAAGTGATCATTTGGATCAAGATTTTCAGGTTCCTAGGCATTAAGGGCCTCTAAAGCAACCTCATACAAATATAAATAGATTATTAAGTTATAAAATAGATATTAAAATTTTAAATCAAAAAAGTAAAACTTACAATCTACTGTTGTGTCGGTTCGTTAACCACACTTCCATCTTTTTTCCTTCTACTCGAGCAAAATAATTTTACTCGAGGCACACATCCTTCAATATTCAAAACATGACTCTATAATGACATTGAATGTAGAAAAAAATAATTAAAAATAGGTTACCAAAAATGAATTTCATAACTAAAATTATATGAAAACTTTAGAAATCGATTAAATTATAGAGGAAATAATATAAAGTGCAAGTCCTAAAGAAAAATTCTAAACTTTCATACCTGCTTCCTCTCATGATATGGAATCATAGTACGTCCCAATGTGTGGAGGTATTTTTTAGCATCAATGTTATTATTATTATTTTTGGATGATTCCTAAATAAAATTAAATAATACAAAAGACAGTATTATTGAAAAACATGAAAATTTTCATTTAAATACCTCAAATGTGATCAATACCTTAAACTTGATAGTCATCCAATGAGTAATCATTTTCAATATTGTTCTATCAGACACTCATCCACAACAGGTACCTCCTCTAACTCTGTGACAACTTTATCATGCCAAATAATATACAACTCATGCTTATAGGCTCTCTAAATCTCACCTAACTCCTTTAGACGTGATGGCTGTGCACCCTCACCATCGGGAAAATTAAACTGAAGATGACACCAAAATATTAATTCATATAAATACAAAAATAATATATTACATTAAATACAACAGATTTTTTCACCCATATCTATTCCCAAGAATTATAATTGACTTATTTTGGAAATTATATCCATGAAAGTGGGCTGACAGGAATGATGTCAGAGTATTTGGAAAGCATCGCAAAAAAACTACGATATTGCTGCCCTATTTTTTCAATCATTTGATTGTCTTCGTTGTAGTCAACCATCAACTAAATGTGGTAAATCCACACCGTACACATGTATGTATGCCCCTGCCTCTACCTCCTATCAATAGACGTATCTGTTATGAAAGAAAAAAAATTATATCAATAAATGTTATAATGAAAATAAACAATGGTATAAAAAATTGTTAGGGTTTTATAAATATACCTACAATAGTCTGATCAATGGGAGCTGCTATATCCACATAAATTGAAGGAACACCCTGTACAAGTCGAGTGGGTCCTAGTATATGCTCTGTAGGCACAAACTATGGTGGAGCAGAAGTCAAAGAGGATGGAATATAGAAGCTTGGAGATAAAGAAGTAGAAGTAAATGAAGATGGAATGGATGGATAGACAAATGCATGATATGAATGAGGAGTGGGAATCATTATCAAATATGTTAAAGATGGGTGAGGAGACTCAGATGTAAAGGGTAGTGAAAACATGGGAGGCCTAAATATCCCGTGTGTCCCTAATTACACACCGATATTGGAATGTGGGATTGATGGTACGCCAGTGGGATGGGAATGGTCTAATTTGGTATGCCGATTAGATCACCTAGCTCTTATACCACCCTACCTCGTACCACTGACTAGAGTACTAGGACCACTACTAGGCTTATAGTTAAATAACTATATCCTAAGTGGTGGATCCTAAAAAAATGTTTAAAACAAAATTAATTATATGACATTATATGTTATTTAAATATATATATTTGAAATAAAATACTCACAAAAAGCACTAGTGGAGGAGTACCCATATCAGCCATGTGATAATTGTTGACTGTTATCCTTTTTCGTCACATCTCTTCAATATGTTTCATTTCCTGCATTTGAAAACAAATATGGAAGTAATTAAAAAAGGATTATTAATGTGTAACCCAAAAAACAAAATATATGAGATGAGATAGGGGGATTCATGGGTTCTGGGGTCAAGCAGCCATGGTCAATAAAGCATTGAAATGTTAAAGGGGGATCTTAGAGTTATAATAATTTTATAAATGGTCAATAAATCATTGAAATGTTCACTAAGTTAGAAATATTGGTTTCATAGGTTTGAATACAGTTCAATTCCAAATTAGAAAATGCAACTCAAATAAAACTGCAACCAACAAACATTGAAAATTCACATTAAGGTCAAGTCAAATACAACATATTTGTAATAAATATTAAATCAATTTTAATTGTACCAACCTTAACACCCCAAGTCAAGATAAACCAAAATAATTGAGAACATGGATGAATGATTCTATATATTTCCCACAACAACTTCAGGTTCACAATAAATTATGAAAATTGAGCTATTGGAGTCATCATAAGTAATAAATGGATTGGTTCTAATGGTAGTAGGGATGGTGTAAGTTCCATCATAACTATCATAAAAACATTCCTTGGAATTACTTCAATAATGAAACCAAATTTAGGTCGAAGATGATCTTTGACATAAAAAATCCGTTTCATCATCGATGCCAATACATATGGTTCATTGGTATCAAGAGCGTGAGTCATTCAAATAAATTGAAATACACAATATGACAACCCTGCTTTTTATTACAACTTAAACATGCTTTATTACATAAAACTTCACTTGATACAACAAAGAAGATCGAAAGGTTTAGTGTCTTTGGGGCTTAGGATCATTACATAAAAACTTAAAACATGAAATACAACATCTTTATTGAAAACTTCCTTTATATGACCACTACATTCCCTCGTACTTAGCATTGCATGAGATAACCTGAGGACATGCATAAGAAAAGGGTGAGCTATAAAGCCCAGTAAGGGAGTACACATGGAATAACATGAGGAGTACAATACATGTTAGGAAATAGGAATGTCAAAAGAGAATAAGAGAAACATGAACATAAAAGTATGATAAAGCATGATAATCATAACATGGAAATGTGGCAACAACACTTAACATTGAATTAGCATGAGCCAAGGCTCATTGCACATAGAGCATGAGTAAACCCTCATTGCAAATGAAGCACGAGTAAACCCTCGTTGCACTTGAATTAGCATGAGTCAACACTCATTGCACTTGACGTATCATGATACTATACTTTACCCAATTCATTGGAGCGCTATAAGGGCGCACCCTTCTTAAACATTTCATTTCATGCATAAGTGTGCCACATGGATCATAAAACATGGATTCATAAAACATAATCATTTCTTCCATGATAAAGGAATTTGGAATTCATACATGAAACTTTACAATAAATATGTAAATGTACATAAAGGTGAATACCATTGATGGAGAAATGGGCATGGTATTCACTACACAAAGACATTGGCTTAGAAAATCGGTGCGATTTCGACAGCGTAACGGCGTGACATAAGAATTCATAAAAAAGGTAAATGAGATAGAAAGGGGTTCCTCATCATATTTACATGTAATGGACAGTAATGAGGTTATATATATACATGTACCAACAATTGAAATGGAATTTAGATTCATGATACAAAAGTATTGCTTGAATGTAAAAGAAGAGAGAGAAGTTCCTTTCGGAATTTCGGCATAGTAACGGGTGTACATGGGAGGCATTTAATGAGAGATAAAGGGGTATCCCATCATTCAAAAAATAATAGGGCAGTATGGGGGAGGTTTGAAACCATACCCCAACATTCATAATTGAAATTAAAAGGGCAATACAACATAAAGAAAATTGACAAAAATGAGAAAGGAAGAAAAAAACCCTTACTTGGAAGTGTGCTTCCAAAGGCTAGAGAGAGGCTTGTGAGAGGCTTCTTGGGAGCTTGGGGCACCTTGGGAGGATTCTAGAGAGAGTAGGGAAAAGGTTGGACGAACTCCAAGGGATTTTAGTGAGGAGGAAGTGGGATCTTGGGTGGGTTTATATAAGAAAGGTGATAGAATTCTTTATTATTTAGGTTTGGGACCCCTTATATTAAAATAATCCAAACCACAAACCATACCATGGTATTTGCCCATGGTTTCTGGAAAAAGAAAGAGGAAAAAAATATTTTACAAGGCCAAGGTCCTAAATTATTAAAAAATTAGTGTTGCTTATGTGGAGGTGAGTCACACTCCTATGGAAATTAATTTAAAAAGGCAAAGTGTTGAATAAGTCTTGAGGGGTTCATTAATGCTTTGAAAAAGTAAGTCAAACAAACCCAAAATTACATTATTTTAATGATAAAACATATATTGTCTGAACATAAGGATTATGGTATTTTATTACATCACCATTGGGTCATTATGATGTCATAAAACACATTATATAATTAAATGGTATTTAATTTTTACCCAAAAATTTGACTGTCTCATAAAATTATGAAAAATTCACCGTTGGATAATTTCAACGTCCTGATTCTAGAAACGACATTTATTTTATCTAAAAAAATTCTAAATATGTTAATTTTCACTTTTAAAATAAAAACCAACATTTATCGAAAATTCACGGGTTTTGACAGAAATGGCTTTCAAACCTTAATAATTTTTTTAATTGCATTCATAAATTTATATGATCATTTATATTTAATAAAAATTAATTTAATATTAATAATAATATTTTATTAAAATATTATTTAATTCAAAAATCCCTTAATTTAATAAAATAGATTTCTTAATTAAATAATAATTAAAAACACCATTTGTACTTTAAAAACTATTTACAATGTATCAAAAATGACTAGAAATTATATTCATTATTATATAAAAAAATAATGTACATGAACATAGTAATACTTATTTGTTACATAACCCCTTAAAATAGCCGCATAAAACCTAAGGGTAAGGTGTGCAATGGTGACAGACTCTTGGGGCGGCTCGGATAACATCGCTCGAGTGGTAATTTCAATCAACTTACACTTTTCCCGTAGACGGTCACGTTCGAGCTTGACATAATGAAGCTCAGCTTGGGCTTGGTCAAGGGAGAAGCCCAAACACACCACCTCTTTTCCGAGCTTCGACAAATGGGCTTCGTATGGGGCAATTCTACTGGATGAGGCCATCACTTCCTTTTTTTGAGTAAAAATTGGGTTCGTTAAAGCCTTACATTTATACTAATCATGTGATCACTGTTCAACGGCTATATTAACAATGGTCAAAATTCTTAACATGAAACCAAAGAAGTTGACATCTTATAAAAAAAAATTTCATAAAGAGAAATTTAACTGGATCAAGAGGGATTTTCCATTAATGAAACTTTGGGTCGTTACAATATTCCCCCCTTAAGAAATTTCGCCCTCAAAATTTTACTTTTCCCACACTAAAACAAATGTGGGTAACTCAGCTTCATCATATCCTCTGACTCCCAAGTCGCTTCTTCAAACTTTTGGTTTCTCCACAACACCTTGACGAGGGGCATTGTCTTATTTCGTAGAACTTTTTCTCTACAATCTAAGATCTTCACTGGTTGCTCCTCATAAGAAAGATCATCTTCCAATTGTACCACCTCAGAAGAGAGTACATGTGAAGGGTCCGGTATGTACTTCCTTAAGAGGGATACATGAAAGACATCATGCACCTTTTCCATAGTAGGTGGAATTGCTAGTCGATAGGCCACAGCCCCAACACAATCAAGAATCTCGAAGGGGCCGATGTACCTTGGACTTAAATTCCCTTTCTTTCCAAACCTCATGACCTTCTTCCACGGAGATATGCGTAAAAACAACATGTCTCCAACTTTAAACTCAAGGTCTCATCGACGATTATCTGCATAAATCTTCTGTCGACTCTGGGATGCCTTGATATGATGCGGAATGGTTTTCACCTTATCCACCATTTCTTTGACCATTTCTGGTCCAAGAATCTTACATTCATCGACCTCATCCCAACATGCCGGTGTTCTGCACCTTTTCCCATACAGGGCTTCATATGGTGCCATTTGGATGCTCGAGTGGAAACTGTTATTATAAGAGAACTCAACCAGAGGAATATGTTGATCCCATCCTCCTTTAAAGTCCATTGAGAATGCTCTCAACATATCCTCAAGTGTTTGGATAGTTCTCTCTGATTGGCCATCAGTTTGAGGATGATAGGCTGTACTAAAGTTCAGTTCAGTATTCAGAGCATGTTGAAGACTCTTCTAAAACTTAAAGGTGAATCTTGGATATCAGTTGGACACAATAGATAGTGGTACTCCATGAAACCTTACCACTTCCCTAATATATATCCATGCCAGTTGATCCAATGAGAAATTCTCTCGAATAGCAATGAAGTGTGCAGTCTTTGTAAGACGATCCACAACAACCCAGATTGCATTGTTGCCTTTGGATGTCCTCGGAAGTCCGGTGACAAAGTCCATGGTGATGTTCTCCCATTTCCATTCTGGTATGGGTAATGGTTGCATCATCCCCTTAGACTTCTGCCTCTCTGCCTTCACTTGCTTACACATCATACACTTTGATGTATATTTGATGATCTCCTTCTTCATATTATCCCACCAAAAGTTTTCTCAGAGATCTCGATACATCTTTGTGCTCCCTGGGTGAATAGAGAAATTTGAACTATGTGCATCATCCAAAAGTTCCTTCTTCAGCTCCAGAATTGATGGAACACATAGTCTTTTCCCAAACTGCACAATTCCTTCTTCATTAACATTAAACTTCGAGGATTTCCCCTTTTTGATAGCTTCCACTTTTTCTTGAATTCACACATCATCTTTTTGAGCATCCTTTAACCTTTACAAAAGAGATGGTTGAGCAATAATTTGTGAAAGGATTGATGATGTTCCCTTCTTTATGATTCCCACATCCATCTTCATCAAGTCTAAGAAGATTGGATCCTTCTCAATTCTCATCATTGATAGAATCGCTGGATCCTTTTTACTTAGGGCATCCGCCACCTTGTTCGCTTTCCCAGGGTGGTAATGTATTGAACAGTCATAATCCTTGATGAGCTCTATCCATCTTCTCTGGCACATATTAAGCTCTTTCTGTGTGAATATATATTTAAGACTCTTGTGGTCAGTATATATCTCACATTTCTCTCCATAGAGATAATGCCGCCAGATTTTCAAGGCAAAGATCACCGCCGCTAACTCCAGATCATGTGTTGGATAGTTTCGCTCATGTATTTTCAACTACCTTGAGGCATATGATATCACTTTATCATTCTGCATCAGCACACATCCTAAGACCTTCTTTGAGGCATCACTGAATACCACAAAAAGTTCCCCACTTGTGGGTAAAGTGAGCACGGACGCAGTGATAAGCCTCCTTTTCAACTCCTTGAATCTTTCTTCGCATTCATCACTCCAAGAAAACTTTACTCCCTTTCGAGTTAGCTTGGTAATAGGGTTGGACAATTGTGATAAATTTCTCACAAATCGTCGATAATATCCAGCTAACCCCAAGAAGCTACGAATATCCGTTACCGATGTTGGCCTCGGCCATCCCTCAATTGAATATGTTTTGGAGGGGTCTACAGATATCCCATTGCTTGTGATGATATGGCCCAAGAATGAAACTTACTTCAACCAAAACTCACACTTTCTGTACTTTGCATAGAGCTTCTCCTTGCGCAAAGTCTCTAGTACAATTCTTAAATGCTCCTCATGGTCCTCCTTGGTTTTGGAGTATATTAGAATATCATCTATAAAGACTACCACAAATTTGTCAAGGTAATCTCTAAAGACTCTATTCGTCAAGTCCATGAATATTTCTGGAGCATTGGTGAGTCCGAAAGGCATTACTATGAATTCATAGTGCCCATATCTTGTACGAAAAGCAGTCTTGGGGATATCTTCCTTCTTCACCCTTACTTGATAATATCCTGACCGCAAGTCCACCTTGGAGAAGTATTGTGCTCCACGCAACTGATCGAACAAGTCATCAATTCGTGGGATTGGATACTTGTTCTTTATCGTGATTTTGTTAAGTTCACGATAATTGATGCAAAGCCGCATTGACCCATCCTTATTCTTGACGAAGAGGACTGGTGCACCCCATGGTGAAGCACTTGGGCGTATAAACCCTTTATCCAGATTCTCTTGTAGTTGTTTCTTCAGCTCTTCAAGCTCAACAACATCCATTATATATGGAGTCTTGGATATTGGTAATTCCCCAGGTATAAGTTCAATTAAGAACTCAACATCTCTTCTAGGATGAAGACCAGACAGTTCCTCGGGAAACACTTCTGCGAATTCCCTCACAATAGGCATTTCTTCAAGGATGGTTTCTTCTTTGGACTCAATCATCTGAGCCAGATACGCATGCTCATAGGGTATTAATACCCATGCTTGAGATGATGTAGCTAAAGGAAATTCATCTTCCTCCTGACACTTGTAAAGAATCAGGGGTCGATTATCCATATGGAGTGTGATTTCCCTCTCCCGACAATTTATGTTGGATCTATATAAGGAAAGCCAATCCATGCCAAGAATTGCATCAAATTCCACCAAAGGGAGTATGACGAGGTTCGATGGGAAATTCAATCCACAGATTATAACAGGGGATGACTTATATTCATGGGATGCAATGATTGCCCCATTTTCCGTACTCATCGACATCTTTACTTCCATGATTTGTGGTGGTGCTGGGATTGTTCTACTAAACTTTCGAGATATAAAAGAATGCGTAGAAACTGAATCAAAAAGTACGTTTGCTATTCTTGAATGAATAACTAACGTACCTGTCATCACTTCGTTGTCGGGGTTCACTTTGGCAGAAGTGATGGAAAAAGCTCTTCCTTGCTGTCTTGGAGGTTGTTGGTTGCCTCCGATAACCCTTGGATTAGGGCACTGATTTGTAAAATGACCCGGTTCTTTGCATTTATAGCATTGAACAACGCGTTGAGGTTCGAACGGAGCGTTCCTCTCCTCTGTCGCAACCGCGGGTCCTTCTTGCCAACAGTTAATAGCTAGGTGCCCTTCTCTTTCACACCTGAAGCATTTTCTCGTCCCCTTAAGACAATTTCCAGGGTGCTTCTTTCCGCACTTTTGGCAAGTGGGGTGCTGGAACTTCTTAGCGCCGTTGGATTTATCCATCGGACCACCAGCATTGAAGTCCACCTTACGCTTCTTGTCCCCATGATACCCCTGTGATTCTCCGATTTCTATTTCGACCTTGAGGGCACATCGGAAAATTTCCTCATAGCTGTCAAAGTCACGGATTGCTAATGCTTTCCACAAGCTAGGCTTCAGCCTACCAAAGAAGCGGTCAACCTTGCATTCAGGGGTAACGACAAATCCAGAAGCGTATCGTGCAAGCCTTGGGAAGTTTTCCTCGTACACTCCCACAGATTCTTCATCTTTTTGCTCGAGGGAAAGGAAGTCCCTTTACATCTTAAGACGGAGGGTGCACGGAAAATATTTATCGAAAAACATCTTCCAGAATTCCTTCCATTCCAAAGCCTCGATCTCCTCCTCAGGCTTCGTATTTTTGATCAATGTCCACCATTGATCAGCTTCACCCTCCATACGATAAGCCTCCAGGAGAACCTTCTCTTGTTCAGAACATTGGAGGATGGAGGATATCTTTTCAATGGAGTTGATCCATTGTTCAGCGATCGTGGGATCAGACGATCCACTAAAAGTTGGAGGCATTTGCCTCATGAAGCTCTTGATAGTGACTTGTTCCTTCTTAGGGGGGGTTTGGACGTTCCTCTTGACCCGTGTTTCTATTCAAAACTTGAGTTAGCTAAGAGAGAAGCGTGACAAAGTTCGCGATTCCCACTCCCATTGGATTGGGCATCTTATTAGTACAATCATCACACTGATCTTCACAACATTTGTTAGCCCGAGTCCTACTATTACCGGCCATTGGCTGGAATAAAAGGAAAGTTAGGGGTAACACATAAAGGGTAATCCAAAGAAAAAAGTTTATTACTTATAAATAAACTTTTATTTCCTTAACTCATGAGTCTATAGGATTCAATCTAGGATGTTCATGATCTACTTTCTAACATATATTCTTAGGGTCATTTTTCCCTTAATAAGGGTTCATACCAAGATTGTGAATTTATCAAAACATATCCCCCGGTAGTGTCGTAAGCAAGAGTGCAACAAGTCCCGTTGTCGTGCACCAGTTCCCGTTCGAGTCTAGCTCAAAGTGGTGTTTTCGGGTTTTACTCCTAGGATACATCTGTGCCAGAGCCGCCTCTACCTGCTCGTATCCAGACATGGATGTATTTGTTTAATAAACCACTTACTTAGTATTTACCATAACTTAGGGATGTTTTTATTATACTTAGTCTTGTATACAAGGCTTTACTAGGGTTTCCTAATCCCAAAAATAACTAAACCTATCCTTTGATACCAACTATGACAACCCTGCTTTTTTATTACAACTTAAACACGCTTTATTACATAAAACTTCACTTGATACAACAAATAAGATCGAGAGGTTTAGTGTATTTGGGGCTTAGGATCATTACATAAAAACTTAAAACATGAAATACAACATCTTTATTGAAAACTTCCTTTACATGGCCACTACATTCCCTCGTACTTAGCATTGCATGGGATAACCTGAGGACATGCATAAGAAAAGGGTGAGCTATAAAGCCTAGTAAGGGAGTACACATGGAATAACATGAGGAGTACAATACATGTTAGGAAATAGTAATGTCAAAAGAGCATAAGAGAAACATGAACATAAAGGCATGATAAAGCATGATAATCATAACATGGAAATGTGGCAACAACACTTAACATTGAATTAGCATGAGCCAAGGCTCATTGCACATGGAGCATGAGTAAACCCTCATTGCACATGAAGTACGAGTAAACCCTCGTTGCACTTGAATTATCATGAGTCAACACTCATTGCACTTGACGTATCATGATACTATACTTTACCCAATGCATTGGAGCGCTATAAGGGTGCACCCTTCTTAAACATTTCATTTCATGCATAAGTGTGCCACATGGATCATAAAACATGGATTTATAAAACATAATCATTTCTTCCATAATAAAGGAATGTGTAATTAATACATGAAACTTTACAATCAATATGTAAATGTTCATAAAGGTGAATACCCTTGATGGAGAAATGGGCATGGTATTCACTACACAAAGACATTGGCTTAGAAAATCGGTGCGATTTCGGCAGCGTAACGGCGTGACATAAGAATTCATAAAAAAGGTTGATGAGAGAGAAAGGGGTTCCTCATCATATTTACATGTAATGGAAAGTAATGAGGTCATATATATACATGTCTTAACAATTGAAATGGAATTTTGATTCATGATACAAAAGTATTGCTTGAATGTAAAAGAAGAGAGAGAAGTTCCTTTCAGAATTTCGGCATAGTAACGGGTGTACATGGGAGGCATTTAATGAGAGATAAAGGGGCCTCCCATCATTCAAACAATAATAGGGCAGTATGGGGGAGGTGTGAAACCATACCCCAACATTCATAATTGAAATTAAAAGGGAAATACAACATAAACAAAATTGACAAAAATGAGAAAGGAAGAAAAAAACCCTTACTTGGAAGTGTGCTTCCAAAGGCTAGAGAGAGGCTTGTGAGAGGCTTCTTGGGAGCTTGGGGCACCTTGGGAGGATTATAGAGAGAGTAGGGCAGAGGTTGGATGAACTCCAAGGGATTTTAGTGAGGAGGAAGTGGGATCTTGGGTGGGTTTATATAGGAAAGGTGAGAGAATTCTTTATTATTTAGGTTTGGGACCCCTTATATTAAAATAATCCAAACCACAAACCATCCCATGGTATTTGCCCATGGTTTCTGGAAAAGGAAAGAGGAAAAAAATATTTTACAAGGAAAATGTCCGAAATTATTAAAAAATTAGGTTTTCTTATGTGGAGGTGAGTCACACTCCCATGGAAATTAATTTAAAAAGGCAAAGTGTTGAATAAGTTTTGAGGGGTTCATTAATGCTTTGAAAAAGTAAGTCAAACAAACCCAAAATCACATTATTTTAATGATAAAACATATATTGGCCGAACATAAGGATTATGGTATTTTATTACATCACCATTGGGTCATTATGATGTCATAAAACACATTATATAATTAAATGGTATTTAATTTTTACCCAAAAATTTGACTGTCTCAGAAAATTATGAAAAATTCACCTTTGGATAATTTCGATGTCCTGATTCCAGAAATGACATTTATTTTATCTAAAAAAATTCTAAATATGTTAATTTTCACTTTTAAAATAAAAACCAACATTTATCGAAAATTCACGGGTTTTGACAGAAATGGCTTTCAAACCTTAATAAAAATTTTAATTGCTTTCATAAATTTATATGATCATTTATATTTAATAAAAATTAATTTAATATTAATAATAATATTTTATTAAAATATTATTTAATTCAAAAATCCCTTAATTTAATAAAATAGATTTCTTAATTAAATAATAATTAAAAACACCATTTGTACTTTAAAAACTATTTACAATGTATCAAAAATGACTAGAAATTATATTCATTATTATATACAAAAATAATGTACATGAACATAGTACTACTTATTTGTTACATAACCCCTTAAAACAGCTGCATAAGACCTAAGGGTAAGGTGTGTAATGGTGACAAACTCTTGGGGCAGCTCAGATAACATCGCTCGAGTGGTAATTTCAATCAACTTCCACTTTTCCCGTAGACGGTCACGTTCGAGCTTGACATAATGAAGCTCAGCTTGAGCTTGGTCAAGGGAGAAGCCCAAAGACACCACCTCTTTTCTGAGCTCCAACAAATGGGCTTCGTATGGGGAAATTCTACTGGATGAGGCCATCGCTTCCTTTGTCTGAGTAAAAATTGGGTTCGTTAAAGCCTTACATTTACACTAATCATGTGATCACTGTTCAATGGCTATATTAACAACGGTAAAAATTATTAAAATTAAACCAAATAAGTTGACATCTTATAAAAACATTT
The DNA here is from genome assembly GCA_963277665.1 of Viscum album. Classification (NCBI taxonomy): domain Eukaryota; kingdom Viridiplantae; phylum Streptophyta; class Magnoliopsida; order Santalales; family Viscaceae; genus Viscum; species Viscum album. The sequence goes on from OY728147.1 coordinate 1,830,161,117, forward strand.
TTCATAAAGAGACATTTAACTGGATCAAGAGGTATTTTCCATTAATGAAACTTTGGGTCGTTACACACAATCATCAATAAAGGTGACCTAACTCATCATTGAATCAAACCACTGACATTTCATCATCGTGACTTGACCATGAGAGTAATAATCCAATATTATTATTTTTCTCAACAACTCCATATTAAGCTACATTTTCAAAACAAAATCTAATATCTGATGCACTGACATAATGGTCTATTGTGGCAGTTATCATAGCACCATCATGTTGTGTTCTCATGTTCTTTTCTCATTCAGTGATAATAAATCTATATCCATTGATCATAATTGATTTACATTCATGAACCACTGTATTAAGACCAAAATCCAAAGCTCTTATTTCCTCAGAAATAGAGTCTACAGAAAAAATCAATACCTTAAATATAACAAAATATTAAATTTAATTAAATATTGATTTTATTTATTTATTACATTAATATTTCTACCTTCAATTTCAACCAAGTAGAAAACTCTTTACTATATAAAGTCTCTCTCCTTCTCAAAGATAAAGAATGATGCTTTCTATTTATCATTTATTTATCTTCCCCATAGATAAAAATATAAATAATTTAATAGATATATAAAATTACAAGAGAGGATATAAGATATACAGGTTCAATTTACTTACTTGATGTAGTCATCAAACAAATCATAGTTTAATAACACTATGTGATGTGCCATCTCCCGCTCTTCACGACTTAATGTCTTTAATATATATGATCCAAAAATTACTCTTGTTTGAGGAAGTTATAGAAAATTGAGTTCAATTTTATCATACTATTCTTCTTCATTTCTCATTGGTCTGTTCATTCTCGTAGTAAGATCATACAAATACATTGACCATAAATCCATACATTCTTGAGCCAAGTAACCATTCACGATAGAACCTTTGGGATGATTTCCATTTCAGACATAAGATTCAATGTGTACATATTTATTTTAGTTGGATACATCTAATGGAAAGAAATAGGTCCTTAAATAAGTATTTCAGTTGGAATATGGACAGTTAGATGCAACATGCATGTGAAAAACGATGGAGGAAATATTGTTTCTAAATCACACAAAATTAATGGTGTCTCTAACAACATTTTTTTGCAAGAAAGACTTGGAAAACTTCTTAGCACAAATATCTCTAAAAAAATGGAATAACTAAATAATTGACACCCTTACTTTATTGGAAAAAAATATGATAGATTTCTATTGGAATCAAATCATGCAGAAGGATGTGATAATCACAAGTCTTCAAAGATTTCAGCTTCAACTCTCTTATGTTGACCCGTTTTGATACATTGTTTGAATAACCGTTAGGAAATTTAATAGTCTCTATTACTGCTAGAAATTTATTTTTTGAAGGTTTCATCACATAAGAAGCACATGGAACTTTCCATTTATTTTCACCAATACACACATGATGGAATTCTGGTCTAATGCCCTAATCTACTAAGTCACACTGAGATCGTAAATTATCTTTTGTCTTTCCCTTGAAATTTAGAAGAATTGAAAGCAACATTTCACATATATTTTTTTCAATGTGAATTATGTCTAAGCAATGAAGTAAAAAATTGGTTGACCAATATAGAAACTCAAATAATATACTCCTCTTCTTCTAATTATAACAGGTATCATTGGAAACATTATTTCTCTTTCTAGATTTCATTTGACCCTTCCCGAATAAAAAACTAAAATATTTCAATTCATTAAGCACATTATTTCCAAACATATGCTGAGGTGGATCATCAGTCAACATGGTATTTTAAATTATTTGATGATTGTTTCTATATGGATGGTACATTGGCAAGAATCATCAATGTCCCATAAAAGTAAAACTATAACGATATTTCAGTCTTCTGGATTGAGTATTCATCATACTAATATGACATGAAAATTTTCCCTTCATGCTCCATAAAAACATCACTGGATAAGTAGGAAAATCATTAATCATCCACATAAGTGTAGCACACATCTGAAATACGTCTATCAGACATGCATCGTATGTGCGCACACCCACATCCCAAAGAAGTTTCAAATCTTTTATTAAAGTTTTCATGTATACGTCTATATCATTTCTGGGATTATAAGGGCCATATATAAGGATAGTCATGAAAGTGAAAGGTTTTTTCATACACAACCATGGGAGAAGGTGATAAATGTGTATGAAAACTGGCCATGTGATGCGCAAAGTAATAATCTTCTCAAATGGATTAAAACCGTCACATGAAAGACCCAACCTCACATTATGCACATCAGCTGAAAAATTAGGTTATCAAGCATCAAATCTATGCCATGAAAATCCATTTATAGGGTGAACCAACTCTTCATTATTCTTCTTTCTCTTGGTATCATTCCATCACATTTTTATTGATATTTCACCAGACATGAAAATATTCTAGAGTCTTGGGATCAATGGAAATTTCCACATTACTTTCTGTGGCATACGAGATGGAGTTCCATCATATTTTGGATTCCATCAGGATGTTCCATATTTGATACAATCATTTCTTTCAGCACTTTCCTCCTATAATAAACTGTAATCTTTCGAGAAAAAATGAATTTTGTTTTTTGAAAATCCAAGTTCTTCAACTAACTTCCATGCCATATAGTGGTTTGAGGTAATATCTGCATCATCTTGAAGTAAGTCCTTAAAAAAGGTAAGAATGCAATCGATGACAATATTATAAATCCCATTCATGGTTTTACCATGAAACAATCAAATTAAAAATTCCAACATTTTCATTTTACCACATTACCGACATACTGGAGTCATCACAACATCATTCAATTTTTTCACTCTGTCAACATCATCATTTTCACTAGACGTATCATGTGTTCCCATATCGAAGTCTTTTTGGGTCGACATCCTTTACTTCTCATGATGACAAATAAATGGAAACCATTCATATATCAAATTCTCCAATCCAGTCCTCTCATTTGGATCATCATTATTTTGATATTCCATTTTCTCCCCATTGTGATACCACACATAATAGTTTGTTTGAAAACCATATTTGGTTATATGGTAGCTAACTTCTACACAAATCAACCAAGGTATTCCAACAAAATTATAACATGGGAAGTGTATGTGACCACTATCTGAAGCATTGTCAAATGTGAAATATAAAAATCACTCCAAATTGTTTTGAAAATTGCTTGAGATCCGATCAGTTTCATACATCCAACCTCTTTCTATTCTATAAAAAAATTCTAATCAGTCATTTCATGAAATCAATTCAATAAGATTAAAGTTAAATTGAAAATATTTTTAAATAAATGAGAATTTTTCACTTTATATAAAACCACAACTGACACAATATGTAGATACATGTTGAAACATAGAATTTGAAATTATAGTATTGTATCAACATCGATTTTTGACTGTGTAAGAGAAAACAAAATGACACATAGTGGAATTAAAAAACGAGGAGGTTTAGTTCCAATATAGAACATAGTACTCTCCACATGATAGTATCCCACTACTAAGCACATTTATTTAAAAAAATAAAATGAACCATAACATAGATTAGGTTTTACATGCAATAACTACACACTAGGAATTCCATGATACAACCGGCCTCTATTGTAGTTATTCATGTGAAAAATATGTAAAAATAAGGAACATGGAGTATCAGAGTAAACCCTTTTAAAGAATAAGATAAGTGATAAGTAAATATACATTAAACATAGGCACAACTCAAATGTAAAATGAAACATAAAGGGTGAATAATGCATTGAGTTTTTGATGCAACTCAGTATTAGATAAACTTTGGTTTATGAATAATATTTAAATATATACCTCATATAATATTAAATGATCCAATGAATCTTTCTCTTAGGTGTGGTAATAAATCCCAGAAAAAAAGTGTTATGTGGAGAAATAAGTAACACATATGTTCTATACACCCATTTCATTTGATGATTTATTGAATTTATACTCAATTACTAAAAAATTATCCATTGAGGAACAATCATAATTAATTAATCATACTAATAATATTTTTTGAAAGTATTAAATAGTAAGATATTCATTAAATGGTAAGATATTCATTAATCATATTAACACTATCCATACTGTAAGTTGATAATTTTTTCAAAAATAAACTTTTCTATAAAAAATAAAATTCATTAGTAATAAAATAAACATGAATTTTAATCATTAAAATAAGAAATATTTAGGTTGTAGTTTAATGCACCAAAATGGTTGTTGTTGTGTCTAAAATCACATCATCATTTTAACCTTAAAATAAATTATCTCAGATGAAAAACCTGTATCACTAGATTGTGAGTGTATTAGTGAAGGTCTAAATTCATTATAGCATAAAGCAAATAATTAACCTACAAGATAAATAAAGGGATAAATACATGAATGTTAGAGGTCCTCCCTAGGATAATAAATATAAATTTCATAGAGTCCCACCACATTGTAATAGAGAAACCAATGACCATAGATGTCCTCTACATGGTGAAAGATAAAAATGATCCCTAATTTTAAGTGGGGTTTGGGGTAAAAGATAAGGGGCGTGAACATTTTTTTGTTAGTAATGACCTTTTTGGATTGGATGGGATAAAGTTTGGCTTCTCCCAAAGTTCTCTATTTTCTCAGTTTACTTATTTTTCCAATTTTACATCTGACTATAAAGGTTATCACACCATACTAAAATATACTACAACATATTTTTTTTTATTTCCCTTGGAGACCTAATTTTTTTCCACATAATTTAATGGGGAATCCACCATCTCTCAATCTATCATCACCATCCTGAAAGTAAAATATGATTAAATTATCCAAAAAAATAAAGGTTTATATTTATCCAATTTATCCAACAATGGGAATAGAAATATATGTACCTACACTATATTCATATATATACAAAACATATATATCAAGAATGTGTACAATTATGATCCCATAGGTCTGATCAATTTTTTTTAACAAAACATATGGGTAAAATCAAATAGAGTTTATATGATAAAATCCTTACTCAACTGAAGGATCCTGTAGGTGTGAGGAAAAAATAATATAGAGCAACATATGAGTCATAACATGTTACCTAAAGTCTCATATAGTATATAATAGAGGGGGTGAAATTCAAGATAAAATCTAACAAAACATATGGGTAGATAGAATGAATATGCATGAGTTAAAACAGGAAAAACACATCGATCATTCCTCTATCTATAAAAGATAGACATTGGAAGAGGTAATAAGTGAAAAAACATATCTATAATTGATAAATATTATCCCCTAAAAAATATCAATGGTTTGACCCTACCTTGAAGCACAACAACCAATAACATAGAAGCACAAGGTATAGTGGTAAAACTCACTAGTTGATGATATATGAATGGGGAAAGACAATACTAAACATTACAGTTGTTATTTAATTAATTTGTAAATATAAATAATATATTGATATGTGATAACCTATAAAGGTTTTTAAAAAAAGCGCAATGACACCACTAAAATAGCTCTATAAAAGGATTATACGGTGTAGGTAATAAAGGAGATATATTTAGTAAATATAAAAATATTTATACTGTTAGTGGTAACTCCAAAAACCGAAGCCTTCTTTAAATCGAGACATACATTTTGAAATACAAATATTAATATAACAGAAGAGTCATTAAATTCAAAACTCGTCTCCCAAACATCTTTATAAACCATTTTATAATGGAACTGAACCAAACACACATGTATCAACCATAACAAATATGGAACCACTATGTCATAAAGTATTAGACATATACACAAAATATAAGTGATTTGCAACAAAATAATAAATGGGGGATGATAAAACCCAAAAATAGATTAAAATCCCCTATGTTAACCACAAATAAAATAATATAATATTTCATGGGATCTACCATGGGATCCCAAATGCGATACACATCTAATTATATAGTAGTTTCCTCTAATTAATCAATTTTAGGAATATTTTATGCCCAATCCACAAGTCATCCAACTGGCCTACACAATCCTATTTGTGATGAAACACCCCACCATGCCCTAGTTCCTAGCATGATTGGAGTTCCACTAGTGTCAAGTGAACCCTCTAGAGAAATATAAATATAGAACCCCTGCTTAGTACCAAGGTTCTAATGACCAATAAAGAAGTGAATATGATGAATAAGTAAGCAAGTATTAACACCATGACATAATAAATGACTCTCCCTCACTTGTAACTCCTTCAAAATGAATAATCCCATATATCCTGACCATATATGATGCAGAGAAGCATATTACCACTCCTGGTGAGAAACAAGCATCAAGTAGTTACAAAAAACCCACACAATGGGTAAACACCTCAATGGGATAATTAACATGTTATTTAACAACCAAACATTTAAAAACAATGTTCAAAATAGGTATTTAATGCTAAAACATGGTTCAAAATCCCAAGTGTTTTACTTTTTATAAAATATGACTTCAAAAATTATTTACAAACTGATATAAATGTCACATAAAATTTAAAACATTTCAAAGCCACCACAAAAAAATGCCAATATTCATCTTTGAAATCATTAAACTTTCCCAATGCATTCATTTTCCATCAAAACAATTTTCAAATATCAATCAATTAATTATCTCAAGGGGAAAACCACACACTCATTTTAATCAAACTTTTCTAATTCACTAGTTTTTTTAACATGTCAAGTTCAACAGATCACATTAAATCAATTTCCTATTTAAAACACAGTTTTCACTCCATAAAAAATGAAATCAGATCAAAATTTATCACACACCATTAAATCCATTTCAAAAGGTCTCAATGGTATTTAATAAATTCTTACACACAAAAATATTCGATTTCAAACATGAAAACATGAAATTCAAAAGATAAACCCTTTATTTTAATCTCAAAACACATTTAAATGATTTAAAATCATTATATGGATATTACATATATCCATACATTCAATAAAAATCAATTTACAATGAAATAACAAACATTTAATTAAAAATGAAATAATTTCATTTAAACACACAACTTGAAGAGGTGTAAATTGACTTAAAACCTTTCAAAACATTTCAAATTCAAGGATGAGTACCCAAATAAGAATAAAAACATCATCTATAAACCATAGGCACCAAAATAAAAAACATTAAATATTCCATTCCAAATATCACTAGTTCTTACAATGGCCTAACATATGATAAAATAAAACAATATAATCACTAAAATGATTCTAACCAAAGGAGTGTCTTGAATCAAAGTAGAGAATTGAATCAAGATTGCAGTGAAACCAAATGAAAAAGGCCAAAATAAATGGAGAAAAAATATATAACTCAGTTACAACTTACCAATTTGAATCAGAAGAAAAAAATGACTGAAATCAAGGATGTATCTCCGGTTGGTAAGATCTGTTCACTGGCTGGAAACAAAATAGGTCTCTCATTTAGGAAAAAATGTGGATAAATCCCTTATGAAAGTAGAAGGCTTGTATTTGGGGTTTTCTATCCCAATGGTTTTTAAAAACCATTGGTATAACCTATTTTCAATGAACCATCCCAACAGATTTATGAAACCATTGGGAAAACCATGAACAATCCCAACGGTTGTATGAAACCATTGGGAAAATCCTCTCATGACATCCCTATACCAATTGTTTTTTGAAACTATTGGGATAGAGGCATTGATATAGCTCTTGTTTCTAGTAGTGAACATTGTAAGATAATACATACACACTTGGTCCTCAGGCTAGTCATTGAAGTTGTTCTAAATTTAAATCCATATTTTCATCTAACTCCTTAAAAATATGGTCCCAAAACCATCCTATAAACTATTGATTATGTGTATTTAATATCTATATTTAAGCCCTTGATGGATTAAAATGCCTAAGAACTTCTTTTTAGGTTTCAAAATATGGGGAAACCTCCAAACTGTTATAAAAAACATAAAGGTGAGCCTGCTCTTGATTTGTAATATTGATTGTGACAACATCTCTTCCAGAAATTATTTCACTCGCAAGCCACCCAGCGTGATAAGATTTCAGTAGACCAATTATTTCCACACTAAAAATTTATTCATTACACAATTCAATGACTTCTTTAACAATATATCACTCCCCAATACAACCCTATGATCGAATTTTATTTTTGACATACCCTTTCAAAATATTCATATACCGTTCAATGGGGTACATCCATCTATAGTGTACATGACCACATAGTCAAATATCTCTCACAAAGTGAACCATCAAGTGAACCATCATATCAAATAATGATTGCATTAATAGAATTTCCAATTCATATAATGTAATGATAATTTCTCTTTCAATAGTCAACAATTTCATTGGGTCTATAACTTTGCTCCATTACTAACACCATATGCTGCTGCAAACCCGGGCCTCCCCACCCAAGTATTGTCAAACTATCAAACATACTAGGCTCACATATCATCATATATAAAGGATTATATCTAGATCAATCACACAAGGAATCACAGAAACAACAAAAAAATTCAACAGGGCATTTAAGCCCTAAAATCCAAGGCATCCATCCTTCATAAGAAAAAATGCCCAATCAGCCCCAAAAATTTATCTTTATCAAACAACCGGTTCATTGATATATTGTGTTAACCAATTCATTTATCAAGGTTACAAACATAGGTAACCTAATTGATCAACTATTAAATTCTATAAATTATTTAAACATGATTCTAAGATTAACTAAAAGTTTCATCAAACTTTAAGGAAGAACATTTTCAATTAGCACACCTCTTTATTTTTTAATCAACAAGTATGCTAGCTTCACATTCTTTAGAAAATTCCATTAACATAAGAAAGAACAGTTTTATTTAAAAAGCATCAAGAATCAATTTTATTTACATTAAATTATAATAAAGAACATTTTTATTTAAACATGCCTCTTTAATTATTTATCCAACTAAATTTACTAGTTTTATGTTCTTTAACCATTTTCATCATATCAAACATGCTAAACCATACCATAAAAAACAATAGACAAATAATTAACATAGATAGAATAATATCTATCAAAATAATAGGGAAACCATTATCATGGTGAAAACACATGTTATTACTACAATCATAAATCAAAGTTCATTCTTTAATCCAGTTTAATCTTTATTAAAGTTAATTACAACATTAATCAAAGAGATAAAGCATGATAACTTTACAATTGAACATAAAATAATAGAAGAAAAAATGAACCCCTAACTTGATTAGATGTTCAACATTCTTCACACAATAATAGATGAATGAGGTTCAACCACCACCGAAAGAAAGACCATAAATCTAAAGGAATACTAGCTGAAACATAATATCTACAGAATACCAACAAACCAACCTACAACAATAATAAAAATAGAGGGTTTGGCCACCATGAACATCTTAACAAAAGGATGAATTAAAAGGAGAAAATAAAGGAAATATAACTTGAATAAAAGAACTCGATTAACCATGGTATGAGTTAGAATCCACAAGGAATCAACTAAGAGGGACCCAAAATGGTAGAACAAACACTACCCATAAACAACTTCCGTCAATGAAGATTCATTGTGAGAGATCCCTCAAACAAGCCCTAGGTTCAACAGAACATATATAAAATGAAGTAAATATCAATTAAGGGATGGGGGTATATTAATAGAGGAATAAATTATAAAAAATTGCATTAAATACCCTCCTAATAAGGTTTAAATGTTTCCTTAATCAAAATAGTCAAGATCCAAGGAAGAAGGTGGTCATTTTTTCCACTTCAAATAAAGCTTGAACGCCACAATGGATTCCACCATGGTCTGACCATGGTCATGGTGGTTAGTCAGTGTATCATACCAAAATGAAATCCCCTATGGAATATTGCCCATATTGATTCCATTTTCCCCTTTCCACGACTTCCAAAATGACTTGGTAAACTATTTCCCCATCCCCATCTTGGAAAGGAGACCCTCCAAGATAGAATTACTGATGCCATGCCCACCTTCGACATTTTGAGTTAGCCACTTAAGATAAAGAGAACACATGAATCCCAAAATGGTCTACCAAATAGATTAATAATACATGGTGTACCAACACCACATGACCAACCCAAGATGACCTCCACCATGCCCACCACCAGGGCATGGTGACCCTTTGAAAGGACAAACCACCTCCCTAGCCTCTAGTACACCTCTTAAATACCCTTCGACCCAACCAAGCCTCAGGATAACAAAAAATAAATTTATGGAAGGTCTAGAACAATACATAAGATACCTCAAAAAAAATTCCCATCCTTGAGAATTAAAAAAAAAAACCCCGAGAGAAGGAAAAAGAAGGGGGTTATCCAAACAAATGTCTTACAAGATACCACTCAAGAATCTATCCATCATTAGAGAACAACCATATCACTTAGATAAGTAAGGTGAAAATCTATAAAACACCAAAAACTATCTCCCTATAAAACAAGAGTAAGGACATAAGAAAGGCATCAAAGAAGATAAAACCATATCATAAAGTAGATAATGGCCAACACACACAAAACATTGATACAATGAAGAACTAAACATCAAAAAAGTGAATATCTATTAATAATGTTCCCATGTGCTATAATCCATGCCACTATGTCACCATAAGAAATAAACCAAGGGAATAACATGCCCACATAACACCTTCTCCGAGTAGTCCTGGATCTCCACAAGCTACTCCTTGAAGGCTGCATTATCACTAAAATTGATATCACCCCAATAAATGACTTGAGATTCATCATAAATACAATGATGAAGATGAAGCATATGGAAAAAATAATGTATCCAACTTATCTATGATGGAAGTTCTATATGATACATGAAGAATACAACATGATCCAAATCCTCAAAAGGCCCAATAGATTGGGGAGAAAGCTTAACCCCATGAACAAACCTTATATTCCCATGACGAAGAGTTAACTTTAGGAACACATGATCTCCAACATCAAACTCTAAAGGTCTCCTCATATGGTTAGCATAGGACTTTTTATGATCACGTGTTTCCTTCATCCTCTTGTGGATCACCTAAATCATATCTATCATGCTCTATACTAGTTCTATCATGAGAATTTCCAACTTACTGACCCCAAACCAACTAAATAGAGAACAAAAATGTATTTCACAAGAAGATATAAATGGTTCCATAAAAATAGTGGAGTGAAAACTATTATTTTAAGAAAAATAAACTAAATGTAGGTGCCTCATCCAGAAAACTCTAAAATCCAAAGACACAAGTGTACAACATGTATTCAAGATTCTGGATAGTCCGCTTTATCTGACCATCCATATATGGATTAAAAATAGCATTAAGTTACAACTAATATCCAAAATTAAGCTAATAAACTCTCAACACACTCAAGGAAAAAAGAGGATCAAGATGAAATATGATCTTCCTCGAGACTCTATAGAGTCTCACTACCTCCTCTAGGTACTGCATTGATAAAACCTCCACTAATCTCAATTATTTGATTGCTAATAAGTGAGATTATTTCATAAATTATTCCATGATTACCCATATAAAATTATAGACTCCCTGAACATGAGGTAGACTGGTGATGAATTCCATCAAAATGTACCCCCACTTCCAATGGGTAATATATAATAGCTGGAGAAAACCACTAGGGACACAGTGTTCAACCTTCACCTTCTAGCAGAGCAAACATCGAGACACAAATTCTGTAGCTGAACACAACAACCCAAGCCACAAAAAATGACCTCTCATAGTATGATACATCTTTGTTAAACTAGGATATACTACTAAGAGTGATCTATGTAACTCTTGGAGAACCACATCGTACATCACCAAATGAATGGAAATACTCCCCTAAAACAACACTCGATGTTGATCATCCTTAGAACAACCATTAGGGGTATCAATATAAACAACTTGATCTCACTATACCTTCACAATTTAATCCCACACCCATAACTCCTCCAATTTTTGCACAAAATATGACTACAACATCATATAAAAAAGGCATCCGATCATACCACGATTCACTATGTCATTTTCACCCTTACACCATTGTATTAAACTGAATTTGTATTATAAATTAAAAATATAATAACAAAATTCACTCCACATTTGATTAAATTATTTTGTTTTTATCACTGTTAAAAAGGTAAATTCTACTTGTTTTGATAATTTCATTGAAGGTGGAGGTGATTTAGAGGACCCATGATGAAGTCCAGGAAAAATGGGCCAAACTGCGCATAACCCAAGCACACCAGTGGATCCATCCGAACACTACTACTATACCGTGCATCCAAATGGGCTGATATTTTGTGGAATGTTCCAAAATTCATTGGGATACATTTCATATGAAAGAATCCAAGACTCATTCTTCCATATAGTGGACCAAAATACCTGATATGTCCAGCACATCAAATCTGCACAATGTCAAATGCGATGTTCTTTATTTTATCAATATCTAGATATTTAGTTGTCCAAATGGTTCCAAACTTTCTTTAGAGATATTAAAGAGGTGGGGAAACATGTTTATAGTTTTTTCCAAAGAAATATTTGACTGTCAAGTGGTCTAAAATATCCTATAAGTGGTTTTACACAATCCATGTTCCCAAAACCACCTTCTATTTTGCCTATAAAATGGAAGCTTGGGATCCTCATTTGGGAGTTCGGCCAAGAAGTGAAACTCTGACATTTTGAAGTCATATAGGAGTCTCATCCTCATCCTTGAAGTTCTGGAGGCCCCTATCTTTATAGGGGGATCAAGGATGAAGAAGAAGTTCTACCCGAGCCTCCTCCTCCTCTCGATGGCGAGCTAAACGGTGGACGATCATTTCAAGGGAGCTACACAAACTTGGGAGGGAGTTATAACACATGTTCTTATACTGGTTTTGTATAATTTGTGTGATGAATATTTCACTTATTTTTTTATCTTGACATGATTCTCCCTTGATTACATTTTATTTGATATAATTAAGTGGAACACTTTTTATTTCAACACCGATTGGGTTGGGATTTCAAGTAGAAATATTGGGTTGTTCCGATTGGACAACACAATAATCCTATTAATATCACACATATATAATATTTAAGTGTTATTTGGTAGACCTTTTATTCTATTATTTATAACCAAATCTTCATAACACAATTGTTGTGTTAATGGTTGGTTCTTTAAGTATCATTTGACGAGGCAAGAGGGGAGTCAAGATCTTGAGAACCTTCAACCAAAAAATTAAACAAAACCATGTTAAATTTTAAGAACAATGAACTATCCAATATGTGTAGTGAACTTGAAATGATATTCTTCTCACATAATTATTAATTAAACACCTTTATTTATCAACTATTTAACTCTTTAATTAAGTAATTTACATAAATCTGTTTTCAAAACCACCCTCCTCTTTTAGTACTTATTATTAAAAATAAATTCTCTAAAACTATCAACACTCCTTGAGAGACAACCTAGGTTCTTCCCTAGAATATAAATTTATCTTAAAATCATAATAAATTTGACGTGTCATGACAATGTAGTCAAATTTTTGTGTCGTTTCCAGAAAGTGCTTTGGTTTTAGTGCGTCTTTTTGATAATTTTTTTTTGTAAATTTTGTGAATGTTTGTTTTTTTATCTTCTACCTTTACATTTATTTTTTGTGTTCTAATTTATTTTTTGTGTAGGTTATGTGTATGAAACGTTCTAATCCAGGGTACTTACAACCTTTCAAACCCAAACTGGAGAGGATCCTACATCAGTGACCCCAAGATACACAAGAGGAACCTGTGAAGGAGGACACACAAAACATCAACACTCATCTTGATCCTTCTTATTTTTCTTCAGGAACCCACATTAAAACTAAAATTAATGTGAATAACATGGATGAAAAAAATTGAACACTAAAAGAAAAAACATCACCTAATGTTGATATCCAACCCACCTATATTTAATTACAAGGCGAGGCACCAAATTTTGAACTAAAATATGGTTTAATTCATCTGTTACCAAGATTTCATGGACTTCCTAGAGAGGATCCACACAAGCATTTAAAAGAATTTTATACTGTGTGTTCTACATTAAAACCTGCAAATGTGGATGAAGAACAAGTAAATCTTAGAGAATTCCCCTTTTCTTTATAAGATATAAAAAAATATTGGTTATATTATGTTAATTCCACAATAAGAGGCTGGGCAGACATGAAACACCTTTTCCTTGAAAAATATTTCCCAGCCTCTCAAACTGAAACAATAAGTAAAGAAATTTGTGGGATAAGACAATCTCAAGGGGAAACATTACATGAATATTGGGAATGATTTAAAAGGTTATGTTCAAGTTTCCCACACCCCCAAATAAGTGATCAATTGTTAATTCAATATTTTTATGAAGGTTTAATCCCTATTGATTGAAATATGATCGATGCTGCTGCAGGTGGTGCGCTAGTTGATAAGACCCCAATTGCTACAAGGACCCTGATTGAGAAGCAATTTGGTTCAAGTTATAATAATGATTAAAGGTGTCCCTGAGGTGCAAATTAATGAATTTAATAAGAAGTTTGACACAAAGTTTAAAGAGGTAAGTACCCTTCTTCGATAACTTGCTCTTTCCCAAGGGAAATCCCAATATCCTCCTCCCATCCGTTATGGTATATGTTTTTCTGACACCCACTACTCTGACCAATGTCCTCAATTGAGGGAAACATCTGAGAGTTGTGAGGTAATATTTCCAGGCCACCCCTATAACCAACTCTTTAGGCCAGAACCTTACTATCCATCCAACTCTGGGTGGAAGGATAACCAAGCCTATAGGCAAGGGGGTATTCAAACCAACCTCAACAACAATAGAACCAACCAGGGAAGCATATTTATCCACCACTACCACCCAGAAATACTCAACCACCCCAAAGGCCTTTCCAACACACCCCTAAACAACCTAAGCCTAGCCTTGAAGATATGATGAAACAAATGGCTTCCAACATTATCCAATTCCAACAAATCACTCAGGCAACCATACAAGACCTCAAAACCCAATTAGGCCAATTAGCTAACTCAGTGGGTGAAATTCAAAGTCATGGGTCAGGTACACTTCCCTATCAACCAGTAGTTAACCCTAGGGATAAAGAAAATGTTAGTTCCATTACCCTTAGGAGTGGAAAACAACTAGAAAGTAAAATGAATCCTCCATTAGAGTCATCCCCTCCTGAGGAAACCTCCATCACAACCATTAAAAATGTTCCAAATGTTGAAGAACCTTTTCCTAAGAGAATCCCTTTTAATGGAAAGAGTGTGTATATTTATGAGTCACCTAGCCCAACCATTCCTCTTACATTTCCTGAAAGGGCCATCCAACCAAGAAAATAAAAGGAAACTAAACTTGATAAGGAAATATTGTAAATTTTTAAGAAAGTATAGGTTAACATCCCATTGATTGATGCTGTGAAACAAATTACACAGTATGCCAAGTTTCTAAAGGAGATGTGTACACACAGAAGGCAACTTTGAGGTGATGAGAAAGTGAGATTGGGGAGGAATGTTTCAGCATTGATAGAGCCATCACTTCCCACCAAGTGCAATGATCCTAGAACAGTCTCAATTCCATGCACCATAGGGGGGTATTCTTTTTCTAATGCTATGCTTGATTTAGGTCCCTCTATAAATGTGATGCCTCACTCCATTTACTCTAAATTGTAGGTTGGGGAACTGAATCCCATTGGAATTGTTGTTCAACGGGTCAACCAGAGTACCGCACACCCCTCTGGTGTGTTAGAGGATGTTCTTGTGAGGGTTCAAAATTTAATTTTTCCTGCTTAATTTTATGTGCTTAAAAAGGAGGATGATAGGATGAATGGACATGACTTGATTATATTGGGGAGGCCCTTACTTAAAACCACCAAAACCATAATTAATGTCCATAATGGTACATTATCTATGGAGTTTGGTGGTGAAATTTTCCACTTCTACATCCTTGATGCTATGAATCACCCCTTAGAAGAACATTCCTCTCTCTCTATTAATTCAATTGATGTACTTTCTTCCCTTGAAAAGACAAAATTTATTTTCCTTGATCCCATTTCTGAGTTTTCTTCATTGATTGAAATTCTAGGTAATGAATCATGCATTGATTGTTGTGGTGGTCTAGAAAAGAGTCATGCATGTTTATTAATTAATAATTTCTTAAACACCGAGGATCCAATGACCATCGATGATACTACTAATCTTGTAAAATCTCATTCCTCATATAAGGATGATACCATTGAGTAGTTAGATGAGATTAGTGACCTATCACTTTCACACACACTACCATCAATCCAAAATCCACCTATTTTGGGACTGAAACAACTACCTCAAGATTTAAAATATTCATATCTTATGAATGGAAACAAGTTGCTCATCATCATTGATAGTTCACTACCTCCTGAGAATGAATTGCGACTACTTGAACTATTGAGGGGGTATAAACAAGCTTTGGGATGGACACTTACTGACATTCCTGGTATTATCCCATCAATTTGTACACATCATATTTTGTTAAATTATGAGGATAAACCAATGAGGCAGGAACAATGTTGATTGAAATAAAACCTCCTAGAAGTTGTGAAAAAGGAGGTAACAAAATTATTGGTTGCCAGAATAATTTACCCCATCTCTGACATCCAATGGGTTAGTCCCGTTCAAGTAGTTCCTAAAAAAAACTGGCCTTACAGTAATCAAAAATGAAAATAATGAATTGGTTCTAACACGTGTGCATAATAGTTGGTGTGTCTATATAGACTATCGCTGAATAAACCAACACACTAGGAAGGACCATTTCCCTTTTCCATTCATTGACCAAATTCTAGAGAGGCTAGAGGGTAAGTCCCATTACTATTTCCTTGATGGATATTCTGGATATTTTCAGTTCTATATTTCCCTCGAGGATCAGAAAAAGACAACCTTCACTTACCCCTTTGGCACATTTGCCTATAGAAGGATGCCATTTGGTATATGTAATGCTCCAGGCACTTTCCAACGATGCATGGTTAGTATTTTTTTGGATTAACTGGAAAATTGCATGGAAGTATTCATGGATGATTTCACTCTTTATGGATCCTATTTTGATGAATGTTTGAGTAGTCTTACTTTAGTCCTACATCACTGTATTGAAAAGAATCTCATATTAAATTATGAGAAATTCTATTTCATGGTGCAAAAAGGTATAGTTTTGGGGAATGTCATTTTTGGGGATAGTATCCAAGTAGATAAATCAAAAGTGGATGTCATTTCTTCCTTACCATTCCCAAAAAATGTATGGGATGTGCAGTCTTTCCTAGGTCATGCTAGATTTTACCATTGTTTCATTCGCGACTTTAGTAAAATTGCACTCCCCATCTCCCGATTACTCCAAAAAGAAAAGAAATTTGTTTTTTATAAAGAATGTGAGGAATCTTTTGATAAGTTAAAATGGAGTCTCATGCCACCCCCAACAATCCAACCACCTCAGTGGGATTTATCGTTTGAGCTCATGTGTGATGCCTCTAACTATGCATTTGGGGCAGTCTTGTCACAAAGGGTCGATCGAGCTCCACATGTCATTGCCTATGCCTCACGTACTTTGGACCCCTCCCAAAAAAACCACACCACAACTGAAAAATAATTCCTTTCCATTTTGTTTGCCTTGGAAAAATTCATGTCATACCTTTTGGGGTCTAAAGTCATTGTGTTCTCAGACCATGAAGCCCTCCGGTATCTCCTTAAGAAACTAGAAGCCAAGACACATCTCATTCGATGGATGCTCCTCCTTCAAGAATTTAATTTAGAAATTAGAGATAAAAAAGGAGTAGAGAATGTGGTGGCTGACCATATCAGTAGGATTCCACCATCCTCAAACATTTACTCATACCCCAATATTTATATAAATGATATGTTTCCCGATGAGAAATTGTACCAAGTGCAAGATGTTATTCCTTGGTATGCTGAAATTGTAAATTATTTGGTAGCATCTTGCATTCCAACTGATTTCAATAAAAACCAATCCAATCATCTAAAACATGAGTCTTGTTGGTACATTTGGGATGACCCCTACCTATGGCACACATGTAGTGATAAAGTCCTTAGGCGTTTTGTTCTCGATAGTGAGTTTTAGTCTATCCTTAGATTTTGCCACACTCTTGCTTGTGGGGGGAACTTTGGTCCCCAACAGACTGCTTGCAAGGTCCTTGATTTCGGTCTCTTTTGGCCAAAACTTTTTAAGGATGCCCATGAATTTTGGAAATCTTATCCTCATTGTCAAAGATTGGGGAATGTATCTAAAAGAAATGAAATTCCACAACAACCATTGCTATTTCATGAAATTTTTTATGTTTGGGGCATTGATTTTATGGGTCCATTTCCAAATTCCTTTGGAAACTTGTAAATTCCTCTGGAAGTTGATTACGTGTCAAAATGGGTAGAGGCACGAGCTACAAGGACTGATGATTCTAAGGTAGTTGTAGAATTTTTGAGAACCCAAATATTCTGTAGGTTTGGCTTACCTAGGTTTATCATCAGCGTCCAGGGTTCTCTTTTCTACAACCGAACAATGCAATCACTTTTGCGTCGGTATGGGGTCAGTCATAGAGTGTCTACTGCATATCACCCATAGACCAATGGTCAAGTCGAGGTGTCAAATAGGGAGGTAAAATAGATTCTTTAAAAAATGATTCAACCCAATAGAAAATATTGGAGTCTTCAACTTGATGATTTATTATGTTCCTACCGTACTGCTTTTAAAACTCCCATTGGAATGTCACCACATCGTCTTGTGTTTGGAAAGAGCTATCACCTGCCTGGGCCTACTGGGCCATCAAACAATGAAATTTTAATCCTTCTAGTGCAGGTTCTCAAAGGAAGTTACAGATTCAGGAGTTGGAGGAAATGAAAAGAGATGCATATTAAAACTCTAGGATTTATAAAGAGAGAACCAAGGCTTCCCACGACCGTCTTATACTTCATATTCAGTTCCACATTGGGAAGAAGGTCCTCCTTTATAATGCAAGGATGAAGTTGCATCTAGGTAAGCTTCATTCCTGCTAGTTTTTCCCATACACTATTATTAATGTATCTCGATTTGGTGTTTTTCAGGTTCAAAATGAAGAAACCAAGCACACCTTCACTGTCAATGGGTAGTGGCTGAACACTTCCACAAATCCATTCTGGAGTTCCTGATGGAGGAACTCCATGTTCAAGAAGAAACATACTAGTGAAACACAACAGGTTTTATCCTTCCTTTTCACCTTCTCAATTATTATAGTTAGGACATTGCACATTCTAGGTGTGGGGGGATAGGTACATTCCTGGGTTAGATAGGAATTTTCATCATTTTTTTCTTTCTTCTTTTTTTTCACCTTATTTATGGTATTTTAATTTTCCCCCCATCAAAAATTTTAAAGTTCCATGATTTGGTGACCATAAGGGGGGGGGGGAGTAAAAATAACATAAAGAATGGAAAAAAAGAATATTTGTATGAATTTAACATTAGGGAGTGTTTTTTAGTGAATTGGTTTTCTGTCAATGATATAAATGGTTGTATCATTGTGAAATATTTGAGATGATTGAGGCATCTTGTGTGAGTAGTTTTTGGGAAAACTATGTCACTAATATCTCTTTACATTTTTTCAACAAACCAAGAAGTGTGAATATTTCTTACTTAATATAAGGTAAATATATGTTAGGTTAATATTTTTCAGCTTTAAATGATATTTCCATACGTTCGTTTCTTATCCGATTTGTTTCATTACTGTACCAGATTGACCTATGACTATGTACCTAATGTACGAATGTTGTACACCCTAAAAAAAGGGTTGTAACTT
This sequence comes from Viscum album, assembly GCA_963277665.1. NCBI lineage: Eukaryota > Viridiplantae > Streptophyta > Magnoliopsida > Santalales > Viscaceae > Viscum > Viscum album. Next base: position 1,830,180,895 of record OY728147.1, read on the forward strand.
GAGAAGGTAAAAAACCACTCCTCCTAAACCTTTGATCCTGTTATAACAATTGTAATTAGTATCATGAAGAGATCAAACAAGGGTTGAGAGATGAGTGTGAGATTTTCTCCAAATGCAACTTCTGAAAAAAAATAAAAAATAAAATAAATGAGAGGAGTGATGAAATGTACAACATATGAGGATATCTAGATCAGTAGATTATGGTTTGACTTCTAGGAATACTTAAGTGAGTGGGTCTTGAAATATGATTTCAAAGGATATAGGGCAGGTTCGGTGAAAATTCATTTTAAGCTGAAAAATGTTAAAATAACCTATATTTATTGGATAGAAAGTGGAAAGAATAGAATGGAATGGTTTTCACTCACACACATGGAGAGTTAGTGGAATGATTGAATTTTGAATTCCTTTCTCAATTTTGTGTCATGAATCTCTTTGAATTTCATTGTGATATGATTTACGAGACATCTTTTTCGATTTTCACTAGGAATAACTCCTTGGTGTGGTTTGTGCATTGATCACATTACTTTAATGAATTAAAATTTCCTCAAATGTTAAATCTTCATGATGTTGGGAATATATACATGCATCATTTTTTTGGATATGTGACTTTTCCTAAGAGTGCAAATGTTTATGTGTGGGGGTGTGATCGTACCACGATTCACTGTTTCATTTTCACCCCTATACCATTGTATTAAACTGAATTTGTATTATAAATTCAAAATATAATAACAAAATGCACTCTATGTTTGATTCAATTATTTTTTTATCACTATTAAAAAGGTAAATGTTACTTGTTTTGATAATTTCATTGAAGGTGGAGGTGATTTGGAGGACCCATGATGAAGTCCAATAAAAATGGGCCAAACTGCGCATGACCCAAGCACACCAGTGGATACATCCACACACATCTACTAGACCGTGCATCCAAATGGGCTGAAATTTTGTGGTCAGGTCCAAAATTCATTGGGATACATTTCATATGAAGGGCTCCAAGACTCATTTTTCTATATAGTTTCCCAACATACATGATCTATCCAGCACATCAAATCTGCACAATTTCCAATGTGGTGTTCTATATTTTATCAATATCTCGAGATGTAGCTGTCCAAATGGTAAAAAACTTTTGTTGGAGATAGTAAAGAGGCATTTAAACATGTTTCTAGTTTTTTTCAAAGAAATATTCAACTGGCAAGTGGTCAAAAACTATCGGTCAAGTGGTTTTACACAATCCGTGTGCCCAAAACCACCTTCTATTTTGCCTAAAAAATGGAAGCTTGGGATCCTCATTTGGGAGTTCGACCAAGAAGTGAAACTCTAAAATTTTGAAGTCCTATAGGAGTATCATCCTCATTCTTGAAGTTCTAGAGTCTTCTATCCTTATATGGGGATCAAGTATGAAGAAGGGGTTCTACTCGAGCCTCCTCCTCTCGATGGTGAGCTAAACGGTGGACGATCATTTTGAGGAAGCTACACAAACTTGGGAGGGTGTTCTAGCACATGTTCTTATACTGGTTTTGTATAATTTGTGTGATGAATATTTCAATTATTTTGTATCTTGACATGCGTATTCCCTGATTACATTTCATTTGATATAATTAAGTGGGACACTTTTTATGTCAACACCGTTTGGGTTGAGATTTGAAGTGAGAATTTTGGGTTGTTCCAATTGGACAACACAATAATCCTATTAATCTCACACATATATAAGATTTAAGTATGATTGATAACCAAATCTTGGCAATAGGATTATTGTGTCATGGGGTGGTTCTTTAAGCATCATTTGAAGAGGCAAGAGGGGAGTCAAGATCCTGACAACATTCAACCAAAGAATTAAACAAAACCATGTTAAATTTTCAGAACAATGAACTATCCAAGATGTGTAGTGAACTTGAAATGATCTTCTTATCTCATAATTATTAATTCACCACCTTTATTTGTCAATTATTGAACTCTTTAATTAATTAATTTACATAAATCTGTTTTCAAAACCACCCTCCTCTTTTAGTATTTCTTATTAAAAATACATTCTCTAAAACTATCAATGCTCCTTGAGAGATGACCTAGGTTCATCCCTAGAATATACATTTATCTTCAAATTATAACCAATTTGATGTTTCATGACAATGTGACCAGTATCCTCTATCAAAAACCACTCCCATATCAAGATTCATTTCCGAGAGATCTTCTATCACACTCTAAGAATCTCCTGATTCATGTACAACATCACAACGTGACTTCCTTCTCAATGCATATGCTAAAAAATTACCCTTTACTGGTGTATAGGAGATATCAAAGTCATAATACTATAATCATTCTATCCACCATCACAGTCATAAGTTTGGGTCATGATGGGTGAATACATTCCTCAATCTCCAGTGATTGGTGAAAACCACAAATCTCTCACTGATGAGGTAATGTCATCACAACTTCAAGGAAAATATGACTGATACTTACTTGAGATAATGGGTGGAATAGTAATGTTCATTAGGATTTAACTATTGATACCCATAAGAAAAAATGATCTTTTTTGCATCAATACACTTCCCAAGACAAGATGTGAAGCATTGTAGAAAACCTAAAAACATGACTCCCTCTTCTGGAAAATGAAGGACTGGGTCTATGAACAAATTCTCCTTTAGTTACTCGAAAAATGTATAAAACTGGTCATTACACAATAATTCTCGATCCTTTCTAGTCAAGTATTTCATAGGAGACACAATTTGAGAGAATTCATATACAAATGTCCTATAATAGTCTATAAGACCAATGAAACTTCATCCATCTACAATAATCTTATAGGCTGCCCAAGAAAAAACAACCTAGATCTTTTAAAGATCCATGAATAATCCACACTAAGACATTACACACCCTAAGAAACAAACCCCAAGAGCCCATAACTCATACTTTAATAGCTTCCTGAATAGCTACTACCATTTAAGAACTCCCAAAACTACCTGTAGATGCTCAACGTGCTCCTCCTCAGATATAGAGTACACATGGATGTCTTTGATAAAAACTACCATAAACTGATCCATAAACTCTAAGGACATTGTATTCATCAGGACCATGAATATAGATGTAGTGTTCGTCACACAAAACATCATTACAATGAACTCCTAATGCTCATAACGACATCATAAAGTGATATTTGGTATATCCTCATCCTTTATCTACATTTGATGATATCCCGATCATAGATAAATATTTAAGAACCAAATAAATACTTTCATCTAATCAAATAAGTCATCAATATATATAAGTGGATAGTAGTTCCTCACTATCACCTGATTCAAGCAATGGTAATCGATACAGAGACGCAGACTACCATCAACCTTCTTTACGAACATAACAAGTGCACCCCAAGGTGACACGCTTAAATAAACAAAAACTTACTAAAAAAACATCAATATATACTTCCAGATACTATAACTCATAAGAATCTATCCTATATTAATACATTGATACCAGTTAAGCATCTGACTGTATCTTTATCCCAAACTCGATCTCCCATTGAGGGGGTAAGACTACAACCTTCTCAAGAAAGACATCGGGGTACTCTTCTAAAACCCTTATAAACACCACCTACTGAGCCTATGATAAACTAAAAATCAACTTATCCATCAATGAAGACAAGTAAAAAACACTCCTCTGACCCATATGAGGGTCTTTCTCAACAATGAACATGATAGACTCTTTGTCAGTATTATATAATAAAATCCACCTCCTAAAGAAATACATGATAGCCTGAACTGTATACAACCAGTATATGTTGAGGATGATTTTTTATGGATGTATTCATAAACATAAGAAATCTCCCCAAGAGTGGTGATTTTGAAACACCATCTCATAGTCCTTATACACTTCATACAAATAAACTCAATCTCCAACTAGCATAGTCAATGCTAAGGGAACTGAAAGCCTCTCTACGACAAGTCCCAAAGAATAGACTAGGGAAAGTGATATGAAGGAGTTCATAGCTCCTAAATCAAAAAAAAATCATGGATCCAAGTAGAAAACAAGAAAAGAGTACCTTGAATGATGTTTGGATCACCCGACATTGACAACTCCAAAGAATACAACTGTCCATGACCTACTCTATAACCTCTATGAACCTGATAAAGACTAACTCTATGGATGTGATCTTCTCTTTGAGGGTGAGGAGCATCATGAGGTTGTCCTTTTCCTACCCCATATCCCCTCTGCTGATACAAATCTATATAACCCTACTACTACTACCTCAAATAAAACTATCACAATGGAGAAACCTGAAGTGGAACACCTTCCATATGCTTCCTTCTCAAAAAGATCAAACAATCTCTCCACTGATGACCATGTAATCCACAAGAAAAACAAGTTTCTGATCCCTTGGTGGTGGTTTTATATTTTTCACCCCTGGAGAAATGAGATGACAAGGGTTAGAACCTACCCATGTTTGTTTGAAATCTCTTCTATACAAGAAACTGGTAAACCTAGACCATAGCTCTATTATACAGGGAATCATGATAATTCCCCTCTCATAATGATCCTGTCATATCCAACATCCTCCACACAACATCTTCTACCTCCAACACATTAATATATATCAATAACATAAATTGAGTGGCATGGTGTTGGATCTATGGATGAAAAGCCTCCTCAAAATGCCTCTCCCTTGCCTCCTTATCTGGTAATAGGTTTTAAGGATATTGAATAAGGGTCCTGAAACATATCCCAAACTTCTATAATCTAGAACCATCCTATAGAAGGGAAAGTATCTCTTGGTGAATGGCTTCCTTCACTATCGAGGAAAGGAACTCCACTCAAAACTGGTCTCATAACTTATCCCATGAGACAATCGACTCCTCTCTTTACCTAAGTAACAAGAACCACCACTTTCTAGATTCCCCACACAATATCATCACTACCAATGAAACCAAATGCTCCTTCTAAGCATGTATCAAACTGAAGGCTATCTCTAAAACCTCCAACCAGTCCTTTATCACAATGTCTGAAATAGATCCCTCATACTTCATTAGTATCTAGAACTAAAAATCTTAGAATATATTCCTCTAAATAAGAATCCCATATTTCATTACAAAAATAAGAAATACTAGCTTCAACCTATTCCATCAATCCAGGTGCCATCCCTGACACCACCATGCATATCACCATGCATCCATCCCTCCATCACTAATGCCATATGCTACCAAAACCTAAGCCTCCTTGTCCATTTATCATCAAACCATCATCCATACCAAGCTTTAATCCCATTCCATAGTAAGGCTCAAATAAAAATTAATCACACAAGGAAATAAGAAAAAAATAAAAAAATTCAACAGGGAATCTAAGCCTTAAAAACCATGGAATCCAACCTTCATAATAAAATGGGCTTGACCAACCCCAAAAATTTATCTTTACCAAACAATTGGTTCATTACCATATCATATTAACTTATTGATTTATCATAGGTTACAACCACAAAAAACCTAAGGAATCAAATATTAAAAGTGATAAATTATTTAAACAAGATTATAAGCATAACTCCAAATTTTATCAAAATTTAAGGAAGAAAATTTTCAATTAATAGGAACCTTTATTATTTCATCAATAAGAATACTAGTTTCATGTTATTTAAAAAATTCCATTAAAATAAGAAATAATGGTTTTATTTAACAAGTATCAGACTTTTATTTCCATCAAATTATAAGAAAGACCAGTTTTATTTAAAAGTACCATTTTAATTTTTTATCCAAAAACCTTACTAACTTCACATTCTTCAACCATTTTCATCATATCAAACATGATACACCATAACATAAAAAAACATGCTAACCAAAGAAAAACATAAATAGAACACTATCTAGAAAAACAAGATTCAAACTGTTATCATGGTAGAAAAAATTGTGATCAATATAACTATAAACCAAAGTTTATTTTTAATTTGGTTTAATATTTATTAAGTTTAATTCCACTATCACTCAAATATATAAGCATGATAACTTTATGATTGAACATAAAATAATAGGAGAAGTAATGAATCACCTACCTTGATTAGAATTTCAATGTTCTTCATTTAATAAAGGATGAATGAGTTTCAACCATCACCAAAAGAAACACCACCAAGAAAAAGGAAGACTAGTTAGAATATAACATATGCAAACCACCAATAATCTAAATATCAAACAACACCCAAAACAGAGGGTTTATCCACTATGTGAATAAAAAAAAGGATGAAAAAAAAGGAGAAAATAAGGGAAATGTAACTTGGATAAAAACACGGATTCTCCATGGCCTGAGTTAGAATCTATAAGTAATCAACCAAGAGGGCACTGAGGGGGTATAATGAACACAACCTAGTAAAAACTTCCACCAATAGAGTTCCACTGTGAGAGATTACTCAACCAAGACCTGAGTTTTCTATAATATCTAGAAAATTAAGTAACACTCAATATATTGATGAAAATTGATTAATAGAGGAATAAATGAACTAAAATTACATTCAATACCCCCATTAAGGTGCACAAATTTCTAAATTTTAAACTAGTCAAGATCTGAGGAAGAAGGAATCTCTTTTATCCATTTCAAAGTAAGTCTAAATGCCACCATGGTATAGTGATGGCTATGGTGGTTCTTCAACATGTTAGCCCAAAATAAAATCCCCTATGGAATTTTTAACATATCCAATATGTTGTACCTTTTCCATGGCTTCTAAAAAGGATGGTAATCCATTTACCCTATCCCCATTTCGGATAGAAGACCCTTCAACATGCTCGATGCCACACCCACTTTGGGCATTGTGAGTTGGCCATTTTAGATAGAGGGAACACAATAGGCCCAAAATACCCTACCAAATGGCTTGACAAGACTGGTTGTTGGCCTTGGTGTACTAACACCACACAAGAATCCCAAAATGGACTCAATCATGCCCACCACTAGGGTGTGTTGACCCTTTGAAATGCCAAACCACCCCCTATCCTCTGGTACACCTCCAAACTTCTCGTTGGAACCACTGAGCCTAAAGAAAACACAAAGGAAAGTTTTATAAGGTTAGTACCATTACAGTGATGGTATTATGACTAATTTTCCTTGATATAAAGAAAAACATAAGAAATAATTAGGTGTAAGAACCATTTTATAAACCAAGGGATAACCACAATTATTTTTAATGATTTTCCTCATCATTATTGATCCTGGATGTTCTAAATAATTATTCATTACAATAAATGTATCATGGTTGGTAAACTTATGGTTTACCATATTTTTCTCAATTGTAAAATTTTTAACATAGTATAATCTTGAGGGAAACCATGGAAGTTTTTATAAAATCAACTTGTAATCATTATTAATTCTTGTTATATAGAGTTTTTTAGCACCATCTTTATCCATAGTCTCGATGTGATATTTTTTTTTCATGAATATCCTTAAAATTTAACAAATTTTATCAAGACTTGGGAGAAAATAAAGAATTTTTTATCAGTATATTTGTACCACTAGGTAGGCATATTTTTTATATTCTAAAGCCTTCAATTAATTTCACACTACTGATTAATGCACTTACATGATCAATTCCCATTTTAAGGTTGATGAAATATTTATCACATTTAAAAATTTTGTGCATCATGGAACTATCAACAAGGAAAATTTCCTCACCATAAGGATCAATCCCGATGGAGAAATTCATAGTATTAATTTCTATTAAAAATAAATAATATGTGAATATAAAAAATAAAAGAAAAAATTCAGAATTAAACAAATAATATTATAAAAAAACACATATCTATAATGAGAATTTAAACATTTTCAATATGCTCGATACCTTCAGGGTTCAAAACATAATCACAGATGTCACAATTTAGATCATCATTATTATGTTTTAAGGCATGGTTGTAAAAAATTACTTTGAAACTCCTTTGTTTTCCTTTGATTTATTGTTGATAAAGATCAATAATATATTTTAAAAAATAATAGGTATGTGACCAGTTCCCCTTCAAGACACACAAGAAATATTTGTTTTCATCATTATTTAATTTATTTGACTTTGGATTTTCTTTATTCTACCACTTTGGGTGGTGCCCTTTCCTATTTTCATTTGGTATATGACCACCTCAAGAAGATAATTTTCACTAGTCACATCTCCATTGGTTCTTTCCACAAACTTGATTACAAGTAGTTACATTTGGTTTAGGGAATGGAGATTCACTAGTTGGTCTAGATTTATGATCTCTCACAAGGAGTTCATTATTTTTTCCCCAATAAAAAGGCAAGAGAGTAACTAAGAATATTTTTTAAATTAGTTTTTATGATATTGTTTTTGTAGAATGATGTTCAAGGCATATAAAATGGAGTATGTTTTTATAGAATATCAATGTTAGTGATATTATTTATGCATAATTTTAATTATGATTTTATTTTAAACATGGAAGAGTTATATTCACTGACCGATTTAAAGTCTTGGAATTGAATATGACTAAACTCATACCTTTCTATTGGAAATATCACCAATCTAAGGTGATCATACCACTCCTTGAGGTCTTTCTATAACACCGAATGATCCTTTTCATCAAGTAATAATTATTTAAATATTCATAGAGGTGGTGATGAAGGAATATTAGGGATTGGGAATGGTCTTGAGCAGAATCATGATTTCCAAATTTAATCATCTTACCAAGGAATTGTGCATCAAGACACATCTCGACATCCAAAATCCATAATAGGTAGTTATTTCTCAAAATATTAAGAGGGAGAAAACCATTCTTTTCAATATTCACCCTGAAAAAAATCTTAACGATTTAACTAACCTTTTATCCATGGTAGAATAATTGTGCCGATAACGTGGTGAGAAATGGATCAAGCACTGATTGAAATAATAAATATTTTCATATTTGGTATGAAAACATCGATCAAAGGCAAAGAGATGGTGAAAATTAAGCAATGATGAATATTAATAATGAATATGGATAAATTAATTAAATTAAAAGAGAATAAAATAAAAGAATATAAGAAAAAACACAATATATATCATCAAGAGGGTGATATTCCATTATATTATTCACACACACACATAGGCTAAAATTTAAAAGGGTGATAAAACCCATTAATTATATCCATTATCAAGGGTTTCAGAAATGAGGCGTCCTCATAAATATAGAAATTATGAAATCCATAAATTATAATCGAAAAAACATATGATTTTTTGTATATTATTGATATTATTATATATATATATGTCATATATATATAAATAATAATTAATTTTATTATAATGTAGATAATATTATCCTATATAGAAATTATAATAAAATTAATATTGTATGCATACAATACTATATATTCTATGATTTTAATCACTTTCCTTTATCAATGAGTTTCATAATCATTGATAAAAAATAATTTTTAACACTGCTTATGTTAGCAATGATAAAATTTGTATCCTTATCACCATTTTACTTATCACTGATAAATATAACTTTTATCATCACTAGTAATATCACTAACATTATAAGAAAAATATGTATTAGTGGTGGTTCTCATAACCACTGCTAAATATTAACATATTTAGTTTTATTTAAAATATAGAGGTAGTTTATTATAAACTCCACTATATTTTAAATAAAAACAAATATGTTAATATATAGTGGTGGTTTTGGACAAACCAATGCTAAATTTATAGAAAAAAAAACCATAATTAACCCCAACCCTGACCCCCAACCCTCACCCCCAACCCCTAACCCCCAATAGTGGTCACCCAAATTCAGTGACCCTGACCCCAATCCATGACCCTTGATAGTGGCCCCCTTCTTCCCACGACCCCAACCTTGACCCCGAACCCTGAAGATGAACCCACTTTTCCTCATGACCCCGACCCCCAAATGTAGCCCCCTCTACTCACAACCATAATCCCCCGATCACCATCCTTATTCTTCCTCTTCTACCTTGACCCTAATCCCCCAACTACTACCCATAAATGAGTCTGATTTCACTTCCCTCTCCTTAATGACCTACACATTGGTCACTATTCTCTCCACACCAACCTCCATCCCCTCACCTCGCCAACCTTCTCCCTTGAAATCTGACCCCAACCCATCATTTGGTGTTTCGAGGTTTGTATTTATCATTTTTTTTTGATTTTGGAGTAACAAAAAATTGTTCTAATAATTTTAGAGTATTTTACTAAACACTTTATTTTTTTTTATATTTTAGTTTAAACTAGGTTTTCCTATGATTATAATTTTTTTGAAGAATGTTTTTTTACACAGTGATGTTAAGAATTAATTATTTTTGTTTGAATAAACATTTATATCTTTATTATTGAATGTATAGGTATAAGAGTAGTAATTCAATATGTCTGGATAAAAGTTGTATTAATTTTCCATGAAACAAACCTCAATATTCTTAGGGTTTGGAAGAATTTTTAGATTATGAAATTTAAAATCAATCAGTGTATGCTATAATAAAATGTTTGTGTCCTGATTGTAAATTAAAGTGATAGTTGAATAGAAACATAGCATATGAGAACCTGATATTGAAACAGTTTCCTAATCAATATGTACATTGGATTTGGAATGATGAATCAAATGTTATGTAAATTCAAAGAAGCAACTATCCTATCAATGGAACAAAAAGTGACCCACCAAAGGATAATTCAGTTATAAACTTAATAAATGAGGTATTTGGATTTATAGGATATAATGACCAATATGTTAATAGATAAATAGAACATAAATTTAATACTAAGTAGGTTAATCTTACTCAGAATTTTAGTGAGAAAAAAATAAGTTTTATGAATTATTTGAAGATGAAAATCAAGAATTTTATGAATGGTTTTCCAAGTATTCATAGATATATTTTCTACTCAACTTGTTACATATCAAGCGTCTAGAAATAATTATTAAAAAATCAATTTCTATAATTTTAAAGTTGCTTCATGATGCATTTTATGAAGCTAAAATCCCTACATCATTCCATGTGATAAAGAAAATCATATATAAGCGTAGATTTGATTATATAAAAATACATGAATTCTATAATAATTGCATGATTTACTGGGGAGAAGAGTCTGATAAAGAAGAATAAAAAATTTGTCACATAAGTAGATAAAAACCAATGGGAAGTGGTGAGACTAAAAATGAATGTAACGTAAGGAATAATCGAAATGAGAAAACTCCTAAAAAGGTATTGAGTCACTTTCCTCTAAAACCATGCTTGCAAAGATTACTCATGTCATCTAAGACTGCATAAGACTAGTGGAATACTTTGTAATGTAAAAATGATGACATGATGATACATCCAAAGGATTAAATGTCATTGAAGGTGTTTGATTCATTACATCTATATTTTTCTTTAGATCCTAGGAATATATGTCTGGGATTAGAATTTGATGGTTTTAACTCTTTTAGCACTTTAAGTACTAATTATAGAATATGCCCAATTGTTTTGATCCCTTGTAATATACCTCTATTTATGTGTATGAAGAAGAGTTATTCCATTATTTTGATGATTATTCCAAGAAAAAAATTCCTAGAAATGAAATTGAGGTATACCTTTTTCCTCTAATTAAAAAATTATGAGAACTATGGGATGATGGAGTGGAATAATTTGATGAATAAATGATAAAACTATTTAAAATGCATGCTAATTTAATGTGGATAATTAATGATTTTCCTAAATAAAGAAAATTATTTGATTGGAACACTCATACTAGTTTGGATTGTAAAGTTTGATTTTTAATCTCTATGATTACCTCACAACATAAAATAGTGTTTCATGTGTCATCATATATCTTTTGATGCAACTTATAAATTCATGTTTAACAATTCATAATTAAATTAAGCTATTAAATTGAGAAATTCACATAAAGTGTTATATGGTTCAAAAATCTTGGTAAAATTAATGAATTTCACTGTAGAATTTGGAAAATCTTATCAGTTTAATGAAGGGGGAAAAGCATATGAGGTAAAATATATGAAGCAGTTGGAACACAATAGTGAAATAAAATGAGTATATTTTTCAAACTTCCTTATTAGGAATTTAATTTTATACAACATAATCATGATGTAATCCATATCATGAATAACTTCCATGATAATATAATTTTTACATTGCTTAATGAGAAGGGTAAATAGAAGGATTACCTCAATTCCCATAAATACTTTGAATTAATGGATATAAAGCTTGGTTTTTGGGAAAATGTGAATTAAAAGTATCCTTTATCTATTTTTGTAATAACAAACACGATAAGGACACATTCCATCAAAATTTAAAGAATTTAAAGGTGATATATGGATATTCAAGTAACATTTAAAGGTGTGTTGACTTAAAACATAGAATTTTACATGGATTGAAAATTAACAATTCACATATTTTAATGGAGTAATTTTTACCCTTGACAATGTGTAATACGTTACCTTAAAAAGTAACTGGAGTTTTAGTTGAGTTGTGAACCTTCTTCACAGAGATTTGGAAAAAAACAATAAATACAACTAAGTTTGAGAATCATCAAGGAAATAATTATGTTTACACATTTTCATTTAGAGATATTATTTCCCCCTTTATTTTTCATTACCATGATTCATTTGGCTATTCATTTAGTTAAGGAAGCTAAACTTGTTGGAAAGGTACACTCTCGATGGATGTATCCAATTGAGAGGTATGTTGATATTTTTTTTAATTGATTAATTCAATTTTATCAAACCATTTTGTAATTTTTTAATATGCTTCATATATTTTTTTATAAGCTACTAAGGTTATTTGAAGTTAAATATGAAGAATAAAACTCAACCAAAAATCTCTATTATTGAATGTTATTTAGACAAAGAGTTTCTAAACTTTTGTTCTAGCTATTTGGATGGAATTAAGACCAAATTCAATAATATCATATGTATTTATGACATCTACAATAATTATAATTATTAAAAATAGTCATCAGTATTTCCAACTATAGGACGACCAGTTAATAAGGGCTCAAATTTTACACTTATTTAATTTTAATTACTACAAGCACATTGATATGTGCTACTCAATATTCATATTGTATATCCATTTTTTGAAGGATTGAGATTGAAAAAAAAGAGATGATTAAGTGGTTGAGTTCAGAATGAGACGGAATTAACAAAAAATTGTTAATAAAGAGATTTTCAAATGGTTTGCTCCTTATGTAAGTATATAATCATTTTGATATTATAGACATGTTTTTATTTTTTCTATATTAAAAGTGATACCTTATATCTTCTTATTTTGATAATGAAAGTTGATAATCATGCTAAAATGTCAAATGATTTTAATTTTTTTTGTCTTGAGGTCCACTATGATAGGATACGAGATTTTATGACTATAATATTAATGGATTAAATTTTTGTACAATTAATCATGAATAAGGCTTGAAAACTCAAAATAGTGGTGTATTTACACTTGTATAGGTTGGATATTATGGAAAACTAGTTTATATCATCTAATTAAAATATCATGGTAAATTTTTAGTTTTATTATTCAAATACAAGTGGGTTAACATTAACATAGGTATAATGAAATATTTGTTACATTTTACTTCTACCAACTTCTCTCACTCAATCCATATCAGTGAGAGTATATAGAAAGATCCATTTATCTTGGATTTATAAGTAAATATGGTTTATTATATGGAATATGAAGTACATGATGGTTGGAGTGTTTATGTACACTTAAAATAGAGACACTTGTATTCTATATGAAATAAATATTAATTGGTAATTTATGGGAGTAAATCTCATCAAGCAAAACACATTAAACAGTTTTTCCCTAAAAATATTGAAATAATATAACTTTCAAGGGAGAGTGAAAATAAATAATCAATCTTATTAATGAAGGTTGATAACAATGAAGAAAACAAATATAAAGATAATTAAATGTATAAATTGGTAGTGGAACTATATTATAATTTCAAATATATAAGTGTTTCATACATACATACATTGTTTTATTTTTTTTACTTTCCCCCCAAATTTATTATTATTTTACTTATGATTTTTTTACATTAAATATATTCTAACCCATTTTAAATATAGGAATTCTGAGAACTATTTTTTTGAGATCCTAACTAATCATCATCTAGGAGCACACCACCTCTACCACCACCTTTTATGAATTTGAGTGATTCTGCTATACTAGAGACTTTTATCTAGCCACCAGCTTCCTCAGATTCTATTGGTAGCTCATCACCTGATGAACCTCTAATGGTGGAGTAGTTGGTTACTCCTATATCTAGGGGATATTTGTGAGTTACCATTAATGGTATGTATGTCATTGTAAAAAAATGTTTTTATTAATTGTTTAATTAATTTTTCAAACAAATAAAAATAACAACAAAAAAGATAAAAATATAAATATATTAGATGTATAGGATCTGAAATACTTTAAAATTATCATTCCTTTTAATGAGTTCAAGGTTCCAATTAGTGATGCTATCAAAATATATGGACATATTCTTGGGAATATTTATTTCAATATGGAAATCCTTCCCATTAATTGTAATAATTGGAGGAATATTCCAAAAGCTTAGAAAAAATGATGTGTTTGATAACCAAATAAAGGTAATAATTTAATACTCATTTATGATTAATTTAAAAGGAATGAGTAAAATAATTAATATACTTATAAAGTGTTATGTTTTTTATTTCTCGTTATTTTCTCAGTTCAATGTCCCAAAATATATTTCACACCCAAAGAACATGAAACATTTGGGAAAGAAATAGAGATACATTAAGTATAGATAATGGAATAAGTTTAATGGAACTTCTCTAAGAACTCAATATATGTATGTGAAATTGTATGAAGGCATGTCTCATGGGTAGTGGAATTTTTTTATTAATATTAACATGGATGTATCTCATGAGGTATTTTTATATTTTACAGTAACTTAATAATATAAACGTAAGAAAATTATAAATTTTAGTATTGTTATTATTATTTTCAGTAATTATATAAAAAAATTTAATGATTCATGAAAAACAAGAAATTCCTCATATCGTTGGGTTGTAGAGTTTTTCCAAATAAAGAGAAATCCTAATTTTATTTTATTTATTATTATTTATATTATTTTATTATACATAAAATTATTTTTTTATAACTTGATTTTTATATTTATTTTTTTATAAAGGTTCACAATTTAGGTTACCCGATTGGATAAATAGAGATATAGAATAATGTTCATAAAAAACCTCACGATAGTTTCATGAAGAAACCCACCAGAGACATTAGAGTAAGTGATATTTATTACAATTTATTGTTAATTAATTACTATAAAAACACAATAACAAAAAATAAATAAATAAGATAATTTTTTTAATTTCAGATAATTTATAAAAACAATATAAATATTGTTGTATTAAGAGGTTAAAATTTAAGAAGATTAGGGTGCAAACCCCATAGAATCATCATTTTTTTCCCAGAATGATGTAGTTGCAATAATTTTATGGAAGGAGAATCTCAGGTTGTACGAGGGATGGTTTTTGGGCATACTCCATCAAATGTCTATGGTTGGTCATTATAATCTTTTTTCACCACACCGTCTAGTGTTGGTCCATGTAATGTCATTGATCAAGAAGCATAGAGGGAAATTTCTAGGTTTAAAGGAAATGATAAAGAGCATAAATCCTAAAGGGAAAAAAGGATTCGTGGTGGTCTATGATGGAAAATGCATTAGTTTTTATATTACAAAGGATGAAAGACACATTCTGCAAGGAAATTTCTAGTCTTATAGATCATATTGAAAATATAAATTCTAAACTCAATCTATCACACGTCTTAATGACTATTTTCTTTATTACTATGATAATATCGTATCCTGTTGGGGATACTTCTAAAATAGGGATTTGGGGTAATGTGTGATTAGTGTTCCCTTTGAATTAAGTGGGTGTGTATTTGTTATTGAAGGTGTTTTTGCTTATATTTTTATTTTTTTGATATGAAGAAGAAGAACAACAATAGAATTTAGAAACAAAACTACAAAAAAACCCTCAAATAATGGTGTTTCATCTCCCTAAGCCTCTATAATTATTTACACCCAAATAGAAAGACAAATAGACTCATTTTCCAACCCCCACATGTAATCTAAGTGATTAGGATCATATGACATGTTAATATGACATGTGGTGTGTTCAAACTGATTTAATAAGAAATTTTTTAATATTTGAAAGTCCTTAAAAACATGCATCAGGGGGGGGATTAAGAAAATTATATCTAATTGTAATAAAATAATATAAAAAAACATAGACTAACTTTTTAAAAGTAGGAATTGACTTCATGTCAATATGAGTTATTGTCTGCTCGAGATGACTGAAAACACATTTTTAGTATTTTAAAACATTGAAATGTGTGTATAATAATCAAAACCATAAAAAATGACCTTAGATTGATTTTAAATCATACCAAAACCATATTTGTATTATTTTTGACAAGGATTAGTAGACAGAACATCAATCCTATTTGTTATGTCCTCATCATAACTGAATAAATAGTTTTTAAATGTTTTTTAATCTTTAAAAACACGTGTCAGTGGGTCAAAACCAAGAAAATGACCTATGATTACTATGAAATCATAGAGAAAAACCATAGATCTATTTTTGAAATATTAAAACTTAATCCATGTTAATCTAAGAAATCATTTTATTAAGATGACTAAAAATGTATTTTTAGTGTTTTAAAACACTAAAAAAATGCATATAACAATCAAAAAAAATATCAAACTTTCTTATATTGATGCGAAATCATTGAAAAAATATATTTGAGTTATTTTTGACATGAAAGAGTGTAAAAAACATGTATAATATGTGTGGTGTTCTCATACTGATGAAATAAGTAGTTTTTAAAGATTTGAAAGTCTTTAAAAGCATGCACTAGGGAGTTAAAACCCTGAAAACAACATCTGATTATTTTGAAATCATAAAAAACAACTGTCAATTGATTTGTGAAATATAGGAACTTGCAACCATTAATTTGAGTTGTTGTTTGCTCAGGATGACTAAAAAATTATTTTAGAGTTTTAAAACGCTAATACATGCATGTAATGATCAGAACCATTAAAAAAATATTGGGTTGATGTGAAATCATAGAAAAATTATCTTTGAATTATTTTTTATGTTCCTAAGTATACAACACATCAATATAACATGCGGTGTTCTCAAACTAATTGAAACAGCAGTTTTTAAAGATTTTATATTCTTTAAAAGCATGTGTTGGGGGGTTAAAACCATGAAATTACATCTAATTTCCATGAAATCATAAGAAAAAACCTTATATTTATTTTCAAAATTTATGAACTAACCCCACATCAATCTGAGTTTTTTTTGCTCAGGATGACCATAAATGAATTTTAAGTGTTTTAAAACACTAAAACATGCATGTAATAGTAAAAACCAAAAAAAATCCTCATATTGGCATGAAATCACAGCACACCTATCTTTGAATTACTTATTATGTGTACAAGTAGACGACACGATTGTATATGCACAGTAAGACTATATTAATCAGGTGCATCCATCTTCCCATGTAGTTTTATAAATTATGAATGGTTTAAATGGATTACATATTCAATTAAATATGATTAAATGAAAAATTATAATAGAAATCCTGTCAAATTAATTTTAATATAATTAATTTTTTTCCATAAATTTAATTTGGCCAATTAAGTTAATGGAATAAATTATGGTCTATGCAATTAATTATTTGATGTCAATCAATCACTAGTGAATTGTCTCTTTTTTTATATGGAGATATTTGGGGTAGGTTCTTGATGATAAAACCTGATATAAATATTAAGGCCTCTTCACTTAGAGAATATAAGAAAAAATACACTATCTACATCCCCTATGCAGAGTGTTGAAGGTATTCAAGTTTTGATTCCAATTTTCTATATTTATATACAATGGTTAGAGGTAAGTGACAATTTATTTTCATTGAATAAATCAACCAATTCAATAATTTATTTTTTTATAAATTATCTAGAATTAGGTAACAAAGTCATATGAACCTATTCCTTGAAATAAAAATTTCTATACTCTTTATTTGAATAAAACCCATTTTTATTTTCGAGTTTTAAAGATAACACATTCTTTGTTTACTGTAATATTATTCATTTATTCTTCTTCAAAAATTTAGTTTAGAATACGATCGTATTAAACCTTAATTATAAAAAAAATTAAGGGTTACACTTGTATATATCTTTGGTGATTAAATATATTTACTACATATCTTTAATTTTCCAGTTGAATAATTATTTAATTGTTATTTTTGTAAATTTTATTAAAATTTGGTTTTAGTACAAAATTCCTAATTAAATAAAATATGCATATTCCATAAAATTAAATTAAATAATATATAAATTTGTTTCATTTTTTAGTTGTTAAAGATATTAATTATATATCTTTAAAATTTTCATTCAGTTCAATAATTATTTAATTGTGATTTTTTTAAATTTTAGTAAAAATTGGGATTTTCAATAGAATTACTAATTAAATAAAGTTTATATATTCATTAAATCATGTTAAATAATTCATGAACATGTTGAAATTTTTAGTAGTTAAATATACATATTATATATCTTTAATTTTCTTTTAGAAAAATAATTATTTGATTGTTATTTTTGTAAATTTCATTAAAATTGGGGTTTTCCACGACACTTCTGATTAAATAAAATTTTCATATTCATTAAATCACATCAAATAATATATATTAAAAATTTAATAAATTTCATCCCACATGAATTTTTATTATATTTTCATAAGATGAAATAATAAATTTAATTTCCATAATTTACCCATATGGATTATGAATTAAAAATTTAATATTTTTTCATATGGTTTTTTGAATTATCAAATTATAATTCATGAATTTATGAATGAAAATAGTAATTTATAATTTTAAATTAATTTTAGGAGTTTATTAGATTTAAATTTTTTCTCAATGGATAATTTCTATTTTTAGATTAATGTTGACATGATTTAATATGTAAAATATTTGATTTGGACTTATAAACATTTATTTAATTTACAGTTATGCCATTAGGTTTTTTTGATATTCACTGTGAAATTATTGAATTAAAGGATAAAAATTATAAAATTTGGAAGGATATAATTATACTTCACTTGGAATGGATGTATATTTATTATGACATTCGAATCAATGAACCACTTGTAGTTGATGATGATAACACACTTAATGATATAAAATCATATAAACATTGGGAGCGGTCAAACTATCTCAGTACAATTTTCATAAAAACTAAATTGTGTGTTAGAATTTGTGGTTCAGTTGATGAGCATAATTATGTTCATGAATTGATAAAGGTTATATATTATAATTTCATCTCTTCATATTAATCATTAACAAACACATTCATTATGATTTTCTCATTTATTAAACTCACCATCATGAAAGGTGTGTGCCATAACATTATGAAAACGAGGGATAAAGTAGCTCAACTCAAGAATCTTGAGGTTGATATATCTAAGTTGTTTATCTTGAATTACATTATTAATACTCTTCCACATAAATACGGTCCATCTAAAACCTATTATAACACACATATTGATAAATTATAGATTAATGAATTAGTGGCCATGTGCGTTTAAGAGGAGGAAACACTTGTGGTAGAATTGGGAGAAACTATTATACTAAAAATACACAAGAAACACAAGGATCATAAAGTTTAAGATAATAAAGATTGGAAAGAGAAATTGTTACCCTAACCTAATATTAAGAAGGAACTCATTTGTTTCTTCTATAAACGTAAATGACATGCAAAGAAAAGTTATCCTAAATTTCACAAATGACTTGAAAAGAAAGGTATTTAAATCTTTTTTGTTTATTATGAATCAAGTATGGTTGATAAAATTTATAATACTTGGTAGATTTATTCTAGTTCTATAATCCATATTGTTAATACTTTACAAGCTATGAAAAACCTAAGGAAACTAGTGGTAACTAATCTTGACATCTATTCAATAAAAAAGATTCTCTCATATGTGGAAGCCATGGGGACATGTGTTCCAATGTTAAACACTGAGTTTACTTTGTATTTAGAAAAGATTTTTTTTTCTTATTTCAAGTTTGACTAGAAAATTGATTTTAGTTTTAAAACTTGTATTGTTTGGTTTTGAATTAAGTTTTTATAAACCAATTTTACTTAATATATGGAAATTCCATTGTTGGATATGGTACATTAAAGGATGGACTTTTCTCCATCGATTTAAAAAGTAATGATAACATGCATGTTCATACTCATATTAAAATAAGTATAATAAATTAAAACTTTTCTATGTTATGGAAAAATATATTAGGTAATGTCTCTAAATAAAGGATTCAAAAATTTTTTTAGGACGAATTACTTAATACTCTTGGTTTTACTAACTTTCAAACCTATGTCGATGGTATTAAGGGTAAGAAAACCAATAAATCAAATAAAGGTGCTAATGAAAGTTTGAATATATTTGAAATCTTACATGAAAATATATATATATTAGATACAAATTTACATGACCATAAATATTTTATTTCATTGATTTATGACTATTCATTATTTACACATATCTATTTTCTTATAATAAAAATGAATCTCCTGATGCATTTAAAGTTTTTAAGGTTGAAAAAGAGAAACAATGTGGTAAAAAAATTAATATCATGAGGTCAGATCTAGGTGGAGAATATTATGAGAGATAAAATATGTATAGATAATTACTTGGTCAATTTACAATGTTTCTTTGAGATAATGTAATAGTTTCTCAATACATTATGCTTGTATAACCAAACCATAATGGTATAGCTGAAAAAAGAAACTGAACATTAATGGACATGATATTAAACATGCTTAGTAACTAAAAGTTATATAAATTATTTAGAATTTAAGCACTTAAAATGGAAACATACATTTTGAATCAGGTTCTAACAAAGGTTTTTTTTAAAACACCTTTTTAATTATTTAAATTCTAGAAACTGAGTTTTCTATATGTTCATATTTGGGGATTTCCTTTCAAAGTGAATGTTTATAAACCACAAAAAAATAATTTAGATCATATTACTATTAGTGGTTACTTCATTTGATATGTTAAAAGGTCTAAATGATATCATTTTTATTTTTTATCATTGAAAACTAGAATTGTGGAATCAATAAATGTTTTTTTTTGAAAAATAATTGATTTTTGGGAGAGATTTGATCATAAATTTTTCTAATAAAGATCATTCAGAAGATCAATTATATATATTGGGTGATATATTTATAATTTCTCATAACAATATAAATTTATCAATTAATGTTATAAAGAATTTCATTTTACAAACTATTGATAATCATCATATGGATCTGGGGGTTCAAGAATCAGAAACTCTTGAAACAACCAATTAAGTCATAATTTTCTCAGAAAAATAGTGGTAAAATATTAAGAAGATTGATAAGGATGAGAAAGTAATCAATTTATAGTGATTATATAATGTATATATAATAGTATTACTATAATATCAGAGTTGAAAATGATCCTAGAATATTTTCACAAGCCATGAGTTACAAAGAGTAAAACATGTGGTATAATTCAATGATTTAGGAGATGAATTCCTTATAGAATAATAAAGTTTTTGACCTTTTTGAGTTTCTACTTAGTGAAAAAACAATTAGATGTAAATTGTTTTTTAAAACCAATAAAAATGCATTGGGTGACATTGAGAGATAAAATGATGGACTAGTTTTTAAAGGGTTCACTCAGAAGGATGGGAATTATTATACTGATGCATTTTTTTAGTAATCAAAAAATATTCCTTACACATTATACTGTAATTAGTTTCTCCTTCCAATTTAGAATTAAAAAAAATGGATGTGAAAACTGTATTTCTAAATGGTAATCTAGATAAAGAGGTTTACATGAAACAAACCATATGATTCCTCTCTAGTAATGGTGAGAATTTAGTGTGCAATCTCAAAAGGTGAATATATGGTTTAAAACAAGCATTCTAATAATGGTATTTATGATTTAATGATCCAATCACTTAATTTAGTTTTGAAGAAAACATTATAGATCAATGTATCTACTAGAAGTTTAGTGGGATTAAAATATATTTTCTTGTTTTATATGTAGATGATATTTTACTTTCTATTAATGATAAGGGTTTTCTATATGAGGTGAAATAGTTTCTCTCAAAAATATTTGACATGAATTATATGGGTGATGCATCCTATATTATTATATTAAAGATTCATAAATATTTCCAAAGAGGAATTCTGGTTTCATCTTAAGAAACCTGGATTAATAAAGTTTTAAAGAGATTTCATATGAAAGACTATGCACCAAGTATAGAATCCATTGTTAAGGGTGATAAATAAAATATGAACCAAATCCCTAAAAATGGTTTGGAATGAGAAAAAATGAATTCCATCCTGTATGCTTCCATTTTTGGTAGTTTAATGTATTCTTAGGTCCATATATGGCCTGAAATTGTATTTTTAGTAGGTATGTTAGGAAAATATCAGAGTAATCCCGATATAGAACATTGGAATACTGTAAAGTTGCTATTAAAATACCTTAAGGATACTAAAGAATACATTCTTATATATAAACAAACTGATAGTTTGGAAGTTTTTAGATACTGACATACATACTTTACCAGTTGCGTTGATTCAAATAAATCAACCTTAAGTTATATATTTATGATGGTTTTCATATTTGTGACATGGAGAAGTTTCAAACAAGCACTAAAAAATACTTTTAATATGAAAGTTGAGTTCGTTTCATGTTTTGAGGCCACTTATTAGGGCGTATGGATAAGGAGTTTCATTTTAGGCCTTATATTTATGGATTTATTTTCAGAACATTGATTATATATTGTGAAAATTCATCCAATTTCATGATAGATAATAATAAAGAAAGTGAGAGTTGAATTAAACACATCAAACTTAAGCACTTATTCAAAAGGAAACATGTTAAAGATAATAAAGTAGTTATTCATCATATTAGAACTGAAGTGATAAATGAAAATATTTTGATTAAAGGAATTCCTCCATTTAAATTCAGGGATCATGAAATATTCCTGGGATTAAGTTCTATCCTATAAATTTGTTGAATAATTTTTTTACTTGAAACTCCATATATTTAAATATTTATCTCTCTAGTTTATGTGTACACATTCACTACTTAATGAATATTTTGGGGCTATAGAATAAACCATGTGGTTAAGTTATATTTATATAGAGAATAAACCACGTGGTTAAGGTTAATTCATATTATTATTTAAGATACATGATTCATTGTGATACAAGGAAGAAAATACTTGGTATTTAGAGGAAATGCCGCTATGATTCATGTATTATGTGTAAGGCTAAACATGGATATTAAATTAATAAATTCTCATTAATTGGTATAGACCAAGTGGAAGAATATAATAAATGGTCCATAAAATTATTTATAATATAATTTATTGTGGACCATAAAATTAATTTGGACAATTAAGTTAACATAATAAATTATTTGATGGAAATTGATGACAATCAATCACCTGTGCATTAACTCTATTTATCAATGGAGATATTTGGGGTGGGTTCCTAATGAAAGAACACAATATAAATATTAAGGCCTCTTCACTCAGTGGACATGGGGGAAAATACACCATATACATCCCTTATGCAGAGTGTGGAAGGCATTCGAGTTTCTATTCCAATTTTTTGCATTTTTCTACAATGGTTGGAGGTAGGAAACAATTTATTTTCATTGAAGAAAATAACTAATTTTGGAATTATTTTTTATAAATTATCTATCAAAAATTATAGTGGTAATAAATATAAATGGATACATTGAATATGGTTGACATGTTTCATTAAATGAAATGCATCCGTAATGAATATACAATGGGATATGATCTCTCTTGTTTTGTAGACTGGTTACTTGCAAGCCTACCAATACCTTCTTCTTCCCAGACCTCATTCATCTCTATTAGAGGAGGAACTAACACCTCTTTGAGAGTTTTTGTATCCTTTAATTGTGAACCAGGATCCTTTGGATGGTGTAATACATCATAGGCATGAATATTTTGTTTACTGCTTTGTTGATCATAATCAAACATACTCTACGAGGGATTAAATATTGACATTACTACATTAACTATTTAGGTACACATGTTTTATGTTCTTCATTTATATTACAGATTGATTCTATCGAGGATAGACCATATATATGGGTTTTTCTTCCTTTACCAAGGTTCATATAATGAAACCCTAAAACCCTATTATGGTATCTGAGTAAGGCCTCTTCGACGAATCAATATGTACATTTTATTTTTTAATGAAGGACTTGTTTTATAAATTGTAAAATGGGATATTTGAAGCCAAAAATTTAAATATGAAAAGTTCATAATTATTTCTCATGATAAATAAAGTATTTATTTATTATAATTAATAATTAAATTATTTATAAATTTTTTATAAATAATAAAAATATATTTTGGAATATTTATAAAATTTATAAAATTTATAAAAGGTTTTTTCAAAATTAATTAACCAAAAAGTGTTTATGGTTCATTGATTAGATGTTTTGAAAATATTTATTGTAAATATTTGATAATATTATCATGTTTATATATTTTTAAAATTTATATAGTTTATAAAAGGGTTTATAAATCATATTAAAAGGTATTTTGGGAGTATTTTAATTTCTAAAGTGTTTATAAATTAAATAACTATAAATGTATTTATAATTAATTAAATAAATATTTATGAAACATACATTATTGGTAATAATCTGAAATATTAAATGTTACTATTTTAAAATACATTTTACCTGTTGTATGGAATACCCTGTGATATAGAAATAAATTGTTTATTTAGAAATCATAAGGGAATTTATAAAGAGATAAATTAAAAAATAAGGACAAAATATAAATTTTTTATATTTAAATTATGAAATTCTCATAATTATTAGTTTGAATTGTTCAAATTAGGAAGGGGCCTTATATGGAAGATTATTTAAGCCTCATTAAGATAGTTTTTATGTTTGATATAATCATGGTTTAAATAATGTTTAAGTATGTGACATATATATTATTTACAATGTTTAGATATTAAAAGTTGGATTATAAATTGTTTATAATTTATAAGATATCATTCCATATAATTTATAATATGAAAAAGTTTATATTATTGAATGAATATAAAGATTTTAATTTATAATTCAATTATAAATTACTATTATGTTTTACAAAATTTGTTTTACAATCCTATATGAAATATGAAATTTTTTATATTTGTTAGTGAGGTAGTTATTTATTTCAACCATGAATTAAATTGGATTATTTATAAATATTTTATAAATAATGAAAAGGCATTTTGGAATGTTTATGAAATTTATAAAAGGTGTTTTATAAATTTATTAATGATAAATTTTTTGTGATTAATAGATTAAATGTTTTTAAAAAATTACAAAAATTCCTTAAATATTTAAGAGTTAATATTAATAATATATTTTCATATTAATATAGATTATAAAATGTTTATAAATCAAAATTAAAATGTATTGACATCCTATCAAATTATATATAATTTTCGTAATCTTTAAATATTTTTTATCTAGAAATTACAATGATAATTTATAAAGAGATTATAAATTACATAAATAATGATTCAATATAAAAGATTTTATATTTATAATTATTAATTATTTAAAATTAATTAATTTTGAAATTATTCAAATTAAAAGGAAGAACATTTTTAAATATATTATTTAGATCACATCAAAAATGTTTTGATCATTAATTTGATTAAGGGTTTAAATAATATAATATATATGATATGAAAATTATGTAAAAGTGTTTAAATAATAGAAAATGAACTATAAATTAATTCATAAAATATCATATATATAGAGATTTTATATAATATAAAATACAAAAGCGATCATATTAAAATTAGATATAAAACTATTTATATCTAAAATTATAGAATAATAATAATGTTTAGCTTTATTATAAAATATTTATAATAAAATTTTATTTATGAAAAGGTTCAAACATTATTATCATAATTAAATTTATAAAATATTTATTTATTTATAATTTATTCCTTGATTTATTCATGTATATAAAATTATTTATATTATAAATATTGTTTATGATTTATTTATGTGATAAATTGATTCTAGGAGATAGATCCTTACATTTCATGCTGGGTAGGAATCCATAAAATTTAGTTTTAATCTAACTTAACCTTAGTTTTTAATTGAAGTTATTAGATTGAATTTAGTTTTTGGGCATAGTAGGTGTTAGTGATATCATGAATTGAATTATCACTTGAGAGTAAAATATCCTTGTAGAGAGAGGACTGGTGTTAGACTACCTACCAAATTGGAGGCTTATGTCTTGTTTTAGAAAGGTAAATGTGGTTGGATATTTATTTCTCCAGTCATACTCATGTAGAGATTATCAATCTTATATAACTCTATTTTTTTACATGGAGAGTTCATGTACATTATGAATATGATGCGTGCCTGAATGGCCTTAAGGACTTATTTTTTATTTATTTTTGATATCCCCTCTTTCAAGGGATGATGGGAACCCTTACAAGGTCCATTGGCTTAAGAGATTACGTGTCCCATATGCTTAAGAGACATTACAAGACCCGAAGGTCTTAGGTAATTCAACTAGACTATAAATACAAGGAACTTCCCCTCCCCAACATCTATATCATGATGGTATCCCTCCACCTTCGCATGGAAATCTGAATTAAGTTTCTCATGAAAACATAGGCTGGTCCTGATGGCATTTCCATACCCTCTCATTCTTCCAAATTCATTGGTTCTGCTCTGGTGAGTGTGCCTGCTCTGAATCCTCCTCTGGGGATGCTCTTTTTTTATAGAGTTTGTTTAGGGAAATTGCATTGATCATGTGGCCCAAAGGCCTTGAGGTGGACCTAACCTTAAAGGTTTCTGAAAGGCCTTACTAACCCAAATACCTGGGTGTCCTGAAGGCTTTAAGTACTCCAAGCCCAAACTAGTGGCCCAAGGTGAATAGTTCCGACTGCTACAGTACTGAACAGTGATTTCTACAGTAACTGGTACATCACTTGATATAGTACCTGCTACAGTACCTTCTATAGTACCACACAGTATTACTACATTCTGCTATAGTACCCCCAGAATTATGACTCCACCTGGTTTTGAACCTGGGTCTCGTGGATGTAGTTAGAGAGACTTCACTAACTGGGACGAGGCTCATGTGCTTATGAATATGATTCATTTGAATATGTATGAATATGTTTGAATTATTTTTTTGGGTGAGTAACACATACTATGGGCTGGGTAAATAGTTACACATTAATGTAGTGTGAACACATTAATTTAGTGGATGAAATAGAGATTTTGAAACTAAATTGTTATAAGAATGCATACAAAAAGGAATAAAATATGAGAAGATAAATATTACATAAGATGAAATAGTTATGAATTTAATATGCATGTGATGTATATAAAATATGTGATACTTTAAAATAAAAAATTACCTTAAATACTAAGTTTGAGATTCTTTCCCGAGAGGCACTTGTCAATACCTTGATCATCCAGCCAGGTATTATTGAGCTTAGCACGATTACCCATGGATTATCTTGTGTAAGGAAAGAATGCTATAAGTGACTCTAGATTATCTTTTTGGGTATTATCTATCCTAGCATGAGTATCCCTTGATTATCATTTATTATCTTATTTTTGGTCTTTTATTTGGGTGATAGATATCTGGGAAACCTTTAGGAAGGATATAAGACTAATGTTGTTGAGTTTATCCATATGATAGATTTGTATAAAGGGTTATCCTATCAAATATCCTAGATTCATAACTATTATGATTGGGATGATTCCATACCTAAATAATCATGAATTATTAACGTAAACAAACCAGTGTAAGTCATGGTGAAATATGGATCTTGGATCACTAAATGAATATGATGTATGATACCATCAATTTTAGTGATAATAATATCATTAAAAGTATTTAATGAAGATATTAAAGACAATATATTCATCTAATAAAATATTTCTATTGTAGATAATAACACCATCATTAAAAAACCTTTATAATTTATCCTTGAAAAGGATAATTTTAATATAATCAACTCTTAAGACTAGTAACTTAAGAATAGTTCTTAAGTAACAAAAATTATAGGTGATAAAGTAACATCTTACTGAGTATCCAAGTGTTGAATTTGTTTAATAGGTGAATCTGTATACTTATGAATCATATAATATTTCACTTAAGGTTTCAATGGAATTAGATGAAAAACGACCAAATAAATCTTAGTATCCACTCATATACTCAATATAATTGAGTATGTTAATGATATTTAGTATGATTGGATATGATATTAGATTTTTGATACCATAGGTTTTCTTAAGTTTTATTATCATTAAGAAATTCATTCAATTTTTCATCTATGTAAATTTTTTTATAAGATTAAAGAGTTTAAGAAAAATATTCCCAATATTCTCAATTATTGATAATAGATAAAGTGGCCATATAATGTCTATGTTCTGGTGTTGTGTAAACCATACATGTGTGTAAAAGTTATAACTAAAAGAAGAAAAGCTAGTTGGAAAGTCCAATAAAGTTTATTTTAGTGTCCAATCAAGTTCATTGAAACCTAAAGGTATAATTAAAAAGGAAGGGTAATAATTCCATAGGATGGAAATATTCAAGATATCTATAGCCCAAATGGACCTAAGGCCTTCATTTTTATTGATTTTTGATAACCCCCTTTTCAAGTGTTGAGGGGGGACCCTTATAAGGCCCGTAGGCTCAGAGATTACAAGGCCCATAGGCTTAGGAGAT
Source organism: Viscum album (assembly GCA_963277665.1). Taxonomy (NCBI): domain Eukaryota; kingdom Viridiplantae; phylum Streptophyta; class Magnoliopsida; order Santalales; family Viscaceae; genus Viscum; species Viscum album. The sequence continues at coordinate 1,830,209,689 of OY728147.1, forward strand.
TACATGACCCGAAGGTCTTAGGGAATTCAACCAGACTATCTACAAGGAACTGCCCCTACCCAGTATCTGCATCATGATAGTAGCTATCCACCTTTGCATGGACATTTGTCTAGGATTCTCATGCAAGCACAAGCTCGTACCGATGTCATAGCCATGCCATCTCATTTTGAAAATCCATTTGGTTCTGCTTTGGTGAGTGCACCTGCTCTGAATCCTCTTATAGGGCTGCTCCTTTTTTGTAGTGTGTCTGAGGCAACTGCATATGGCCTGAAGGCCTTGAGGTGGCCCGAGGGCCTTAAAGGTAGCCTGAAATACCTACTGACCCTAAGGACTGGGTGGCCTGAAATCCTTAAGGATTCCACGCCCAAACCGGTGGCCCAAGGTGAATAGTTCCAATTGCTACAACACCGAACAATACCTGCTACAGTAACTGCTACAGTGCCTGCTACAGTGCCTGCACAGTGTACAGTCTCTACTATAGTACCTATACATTGTACAGTTCTACAATAGTACTGCACAATTTACAGTCATCTACAGTACTACATAGTGTACAGTGCTGCTACAGCACTGCTATAGTGCCTGCTACAGTACCTGCTACAATATTGCTACAGTCGGAAAATATGCCTCTACCTGGTTTTGAATCTCGGTCTTGTGGATGAACTTAAGGATACCTCACCAACTGGGATGAGGCTCATGTGCTTCAATATATCTATAGGAGTTTGTGAAACTCCATGGAATTTCCATGTTGGGAATCAATGTCATAGAAATTAGTTCTTCGGTTTTGAAGGGTATATGATAACGAAAATATATTTTCCAAGTATTGTAAATATACATGAAGATAAGAATTGATAGAGATTATATTATTTATTCAAGTAATGAATAAAATACTTTATATATTAAATATTTTAATGTAAAGAAATCCTAAATGAATATTAAAATGATGTATATATTTATCTCCTTTTTATTATATGACAAGCACATTTTTTCATTAATAAAGAGTTTCTATGAAAAAAATGAGATAATTAATTATATACATATGGTTTATCATTCTTTAGACTCTACAAAATATTTTGAAAATAGAAAAGGATAAAAATATTGTATCCAAGATAAAGTTTTTTATACAAATATTTGTCGAAATATGAGGGAAGATGTTCCTGCCACCCATCAATGAAATATTTTAAAAAAGTCATATTTTTAGAAAAAAATCCTCCAAACAGATAAAATATGATATATGATATAGAAACTATAGTTTATTTGTAAAATATTCCTACTAATACAAAATAAATGTTTTTTATTAACATAAATAATTTTTTGTTGATTCTTAGAAAAATATACTCAGAAGAAATTTAGTGTAAAAGAGACTAGTGGTAGTATGTTTGAACTTAGAGAAGTTCAAAATTTAACAAATTAAAGATTCTTCTAGTATAATATTAAGTTAAAATTTACTTATTATCCTAAAGATTTAGGATATGTGGTATAAAATAAAAATTTAAATAGTTATATTTATTTATTATAATAAAGTGAATATCACTATTATTCTAGCTTATTTAAAAATTGAAATTCACTTGATATCTAAAAAGTGCTTAAGGTATAATGGTAAATAGAAGTGTAAATGGTTACACATGTTTAACATATTGAAGTGAATTTCAATTTATCCTAAGAGAGTTTGGGATATGATAGATTATAAAAATGTTACATTTAGCTACTATGATAAAGTGAATATCACTATTATACCAACCTATTTAAAAAGTAAAATTCACTTGATATCCTAAAAGAGTTTAGGGTATAATGGTAAGGAGAAATGTAAATGGTTACATGTATTCAATTTAATTAATTAAATATCACTTTATCCTAAGATAGTTTAGGATATGATGGCTAATAAAAATGTAAAATGTTACATCAGTTACCATAACAAAGTGGACATCACTTTATCCTAAAAGAGTTTAGGATTTAATGGTAGAATAATTATATAAATAGTTATATTATTTATCAAAAGATTTAAAGAAAAATGTTAAAGTGAATATCAATTTATACTGAAATATTTTAGGATATACTGATTAGTAATAATGTAAATAGTTACATTTTTTGATGATATGATGATGATTCAATGATTAGAAATAGTTCTAAGTAGAAAATGAATTTTAGCATTTGATGTTATAAAGATAAGCAGTTTGAATATGTTTAAAGATTTGAACATTAGGAATATAATTCTTATTTATCACTATCATTTAAAATATACTACTTCATAGATGTTACTCTATAAAAGGGTTTAGTGGGAGTATTTTATCACATAGAGATGTGAGAAGAAATTTCATGTAGAAGAAATGATTGTAAAAAAACCATTACCATATTAAAAACATGAGGGACATGTAAAATATCTAAAGATATTTATTGTTATTGTGGTAAATATACAATTTCAATAAAATAAAGGCTATCTCTATTTATTTTTCAATCATGTGTGTTTCAATTTACTTCACATGAGCGGTCAAATGATAATAGCCCCTAAAAGTACTAAACTTTGAGTTTTCCTTAATCGATGATCATCATGGAGTATTATGGGTTATAATGATATGATAATGTTTGATTGAATGGATTCTATACTCATTACAAAGGGTTGTATAAGAAGTATGAATAATAGATTTATGTGGTGATAAGTAGAGACTTATTACTTGGACTAACCCACTAAAATATATCTCATTAAATGTTATACAATCATTGATATACTTAGGGGTTTATAATCATTATCAATCCTTCTTACTTGAGGTTAGTGAAAGGCCCATAATGATAACCTTCATACTTTGTTACCCTATTTAAGCAATTAAAAATATGAACTGATCTAATAAATTGGTGGTTGGGTATGTTGCTGACCATGTCATCAGTTGGAGAACAACCAAGATTGGATTTGTCTACTTGTATGAAAAGTATAGATATATGTCCCTTCATTGAATTAGATTGAGGAAATGCATAACCATTCTTAGTTGAGTCACATATGATGAGTTCAACTACTTGGATATGGGACATTTTATGTGATTATATATAATATTAATGACATGCAATTTATCCATCAAATTGGCCAGTCTATTTTAGATAATAAAAAAAACATGAGTTGGTCTATACTAGATTGACAAGTTCTATGTCAATGTAATGGAAGAAAGGATTATATAGGCGTAAATATGATGTATATGATACATCTTGTGGAGGAAAAGTTCATATAGATATATGAGTATATTTGTTTGATATCACACCATACCCCTTAGTAGATTGAGTAGTATTGATGTTTTTCTAGCTTCCACTCTTTGATTACATCTATAAAATATGGATTTATATTTTTTGACAATACTATTAAGGTATTAAGGTTCACACTGTTAGGACCTTGGATAAGGATAAAGTTTTGGATAAAATATTTTGTTTTAAAATGAATTTTTTTTGTTAAAGTGTATCCAAATGAGTTTGGGATAAACTCAAAAAGGAGTTTCATGTTTGGAAAAAATTCCTTATGGATTTTAGTGTAAGTGGGAGATTGTTGGATATGTGCACTAAAACCATATTAATTAGGCGAATATATATCATCATATGATTTTTTTCAATTATTAATGGTTTAAATAGATTAATTATTTAATTGAATATGATTCAACGAATAAATAACAAAGAGAATAAATGTATATGGATACCTTGAATATGGTTGACATGTTTCAATAAATAAAACAAATTAATAATGGATCTATAATGGGATATAATCCCTCCTATTGCATAGAGATATTGCTTGCATTCCCCTAATAATTTCTTTTTCATAAACCTCATTCATCTCTACCAGAGAAGGATTTATTACCCCTGGATATTTTGAGCATCATCCGATTATAAAATGAGATCCTTTGGCTATTCAATCCCTCAAATGAAGGTAGATTTTGTTTACTACTTTTGAATACTTTATCAGGGATTAAAAATCGAGGCTACTGCATCAGCTATTTAGGTATGAAAATTTTATGTTCTTAATTTATATTACATGTTTATTCTATCAATTATAGATCATATTTATGAGTTTTTCTTCTGCTACCAAGGGTCATATGATGAATCCCTAAAACCCTACAAACACATCAATATGATGTTTAGTGTGCCTGAAATTATTAAATATATAATATTTAAAGATTTGAAAGTATTTTAATATATGTTTCGGGGGTTAAAAACCAATAAAACAACCTTCAATTACCATAAAATTACAGGAAAAAACTATATATTTATTTTTGAAAAGTATAAACTAATGTCAAATCAATATGAGTTTTCATTTTCTCATGATGATTGGAAATACATTTTTAGTGTTTTAAAACACTAAAACATGTGTTTAATAGTAAAAACCCTAGGAAAAAAAATCCTTAGATTGATGTGAAATCATATGAAAACTGTATTTGGATTATTTTTTATATGTATGAGAATATGACACATTAATATGATGTGTGGTGCGCTTGGACTTGCTGAATAATCCATTTTAACATTTTAACAGTCTATGAAAACATGTGATGGGGGGTAGGGGTTAAAACCCAGAAAATGATCTTAAATTGGATTGAAATCATAGTAAAACAACCATAAATTGATTTTTGATTTTTTTACTTGGGATAACTGAAAACACATTTTTAGTGTTTTAAAAACACAGTAAAACATGTGTATAATGGTCAAAACTATAGAAAATGACATCAAATTTATGTTAAATCATAAGAAAACTATATTTTAATTATTTAGAAGTTTATGTGTTATTTGGAGTGAATTTAGAATATATTTATTTTGTTTTAAATGGATATTCCTAATTTTAATCTCATATACTAAAAAATTACTGAGAGGGAATGAATAATTTAGTTCGATACTTACATTTATTGAATTATGAGAAATGAAGATCAAACCATATCTAATTTACCAAGATAGGTATATTGGGTAATGGTTTGGTAGGTTTAAGTGGTGAATTGTAGAAGTTAGTATCTATTCTATAAAATTAGTTACATAATAATGGAAAATGAGATATTGGGACTAATATTGTTATAGACTCATCCATTTAGAGTTATAAGAGTTTAACCATATCTTAAATAGGTAATTTTATGTTTTAAAAGTGTTATGGGTGAGTTTAGAGGCATAATTTCCTGGGGAATTTTTATATCTTCATTTAATCTATGATATATTGGTTGATATATCATTTGTTTTGTGTGGAAATTTCATTTGTTTGATTTAAAAAACAAATGTTTTGTAAAAAATTTAGGAATATATTATGTGTTTATTCTATTTTATGTTCCTTTTGTTAAATGATTTGTTTTTTTTGTAGGTGAAATATATTAGAATAAGGATAGAGGTTGAGTGTTTTGATCCGTGACACTCTTTAGAAGGTAGTTGTGATGATTTATAGTTTTTTTGGTATGGTTAAACATTATCATGAATTATAATATAATTGTTATATATATTTTTTATTTGTTCTAATAACTATCTTATCTTTGTTTCAATTGATATGATGGTGATGCATTTTGTGTATGATGTGCCTAGATATAGTGGTGATCAGATGGAGTGGAGGTGGAGAGATGGAAATGATTAGTTAAGGGTAGATGTTGGACTTACATTATTTGTATGAATGAGTTTATGACTAATGGTTGTTGGCTTGTTTGTGTTGTATATATGTGTTTTCTATATTATTGAATATTTATGTTTTAATTAATTAATATTTAGTTGCATTGTATGTCTAATAATTTTTTTACATTTTTTTACTTATAATTTTTATAATTTTAGTTGTTTAGCGATTGTTATTTTTCAAATTCTTTATTTTCAATTATTTTTGTTTTTTGGTGGTTTTTATAAACTGGTATGAAATAAAACCACCACTAAATAATGTTGTAGAAACTCATTTATTTCCCCATTTATTAATTAGAAATTTTTTTGATATAAATCTCCACTAAATTTATGGTAAACTACCACTAAATATGAAAAGAAAATGATTATCTAAACCACTGATAAATAAATTCAAACCACTACTAGTTGATTATTGTGAATGAAATACACAGTGTTTTAAATAACTGCTGCTAATTTGTTTATCAGTGGTTTAAAATTTTTCTAATGGGAAAAACCCACTACTGAATGTTATTTTTGGTGTAGTATGATAAAATATTTATCTATTTATTAAAGGTAACATATTTATATATGTTTATGAAAATGAAATATTTGTAACTTTAATATTTAAATTAATTTATTAATTAATTTAAATTCTAAAATTTTATAAATTTTCATAAATGGATTTTTATATAAAAGTTATATTATATATATATGTTATATTTATGATTATAAATATTAATTAATTTTAATTTTATTTATATATAAATTATAAAAAAATTAATATTATATGAATTGTATATAGTTGGATATACACATGTATGTGTTGGGTTCGCTCACACACACATGTCCTTGGGTTATTTACACACACACACACAACCACACATATTTATAATCATTTAGTAGTTAAGGGAATGGAAAGGCTAAATCCAACTCACACACTTAGGCACTCCAGGGGTCTGGACTCATCTCTCCCCACTATGATTGACAAGCACCCTTGTACCTATTTTATTATATTTTCATAGCCCAAAGGACCTATGGATAGAATCCAAATCAATTGAACCAAAGGCCCGACACCCCTATATTTTTAAGTGGCCCTGAAGGCCCACAATACATAGTCCATAGGACCCATTATCATAAGGCCTGAACTGGCCTAAAAGCCATTGTAATTTTCCATAGCCTTATACAACCCACACCCAGTTCTTGTGCTGCCTTCATCAAACAACCGTTTCCAATGTTGGAATGGCCTACCACCCACAATCATTACACTAACCACTGCCAATGCATTGACCACCAATTTTTTTAATTTTTCGACCAGTGGTTATCCACGCTCATCACCCTTTGAGATAACCCCTATCATCGAGTGAGGGAACCTCTTCCATGACCTGTGAACACTATTTGATGAAACAACCACATGCAAAAATGAAGAGGGACTCCCAATCATCCCCTCCGCACTCTACCATGTTGCGCCTTTTTCCAGCCTCACCATTGAGTGAGGAATCTTTTTATCACCTTTATAGAGAGACAACCTTCCTCTTTTAGCATCATCACTGTCAACCACTAGAGGTGGCCCATCCATCATAAACAACTTCCCTATAATAGACAAATAAGTGACATCATCGACCCCTGCTGAAAGGTGGGGGTTGTTTGTCCGTGAAGATAGGTCACTCCTTCCATGGTAAGTTGCCTCCCTTCCTTGGTGTAGCTGGCATCAACATCATCAGACCGACCCCCCCATATTTTTGGGGGAAATTAAGCACCCAAAATCTTATTAGGGTAACCATGAGAAATAATCGAGGTTTGAACCCATGATGTGAGGTGTATCGGCCAACATTCAACCTAATCAACATGATGCCCACTTTCCCCATACATGTTTAGATGTCAATAAGGACTATCATATCTGTAAATCAGTAATTGAAAAAAAAAATGAAATTCTTCAATTCTTTAAATGAATTTATAAAATGAACTTATATTTATATTTTTTTGTAATTTTATAATTAATTTTTATTAATTATTATAATACTAAAATTATTAATTAAAATTTAGTTTTAAGTAAGTAATGTATATTTATTTTAAATATTTTTATATGTGTACATATAATTATTTAAGAATACAATTATACATTTATATAATTAATGATATATTTTAAAAAATATTTATTCATTTTTATAAATAATAATATTTTTCATTATAAATAATATTTAATTATAATTTTTTTATAAACTCAATACAATATATATATCTTTAGTTAGTAATAATAATATATCAAAATTTTAGAAAATGTAAATTTATTTAAGTATAATTATGAAAATTCTTAATTTTAATTTTATATTTTTATAATTAATAATATACTATAAAAAACATTTAAACATTTATATTTTTCATATAATTAATAAAAAATTATTATATTATTACAAATGTAATTTATATTTATTTTCTTAAAATACTAGTAATTTAGAATTATTTTAAATATAGTTAATGACAAATTTAATATTAATTAGTAACATATTGAAAATAATCATATATAAACTAACACATAGCTATTAATATTTTTAAATATAAGTATACATATTTATAATATTAAATATTTATTAAATTATATAACTAATAAAAGTTTTTAAATATAATAAAAAAATTAAATAAAATTAGTAATTATTAATATTATATATATATAATTAATATTATATAAATTTATATAATTAATAATTTATTGTAAATATTTTGTATTTAAATATAATTTTTAACCTTTTATATTTATTTAAAAATTTAAAAATAATAAAAATTATTTACACAGTTATATAATTAATAATATTTCTAAAATAAAATTAGTCACATTAAAATATAATTATTATTTATTAATGTTTTTTATATAATTAATGATATATACATATTCAAATTATTCTTGTTTTTTTATCTTTGGGATTTATATTTTTGTATGTATATATATAATTATTTTTAATATAACTATACATTTATAAAATTAATGATATTTCTTAAAAAATATTTATTCATTTATATAAATAATAATATTTTTAATTATAATTAATAATATTTATATGTAGTTAATAATTAATTATAATTTTTTATAGAATCAATACAATATATACATCTATTTAATTAATTGGTAATAATAATATTTCTATATATTAGATATTATAAATCAATTTAAATATAATTATTAAAATTATTAATTTTAATTTTATAGTTTTATAATTAATAATATATTGTAAAATAATTATATATTTATATTTTTCATATAGTTGATAAAAAATATTATATTATTACATATGTAATATATATATATATATATATTTTCTTAAAATAATAATAATTCAGTATTATTTTAAATATACTTGATAGTAAATTTAATATTAATTAGTAATATTTTGAAAATAATATCTGTAAATCGAAATATACTTATTAATATATTTAAATATAAGTATAAATTTTTATTGGGGGTAGTGATTTTCCTCCCTTGTGTTGGTAGGATACTCGGTGGTCACAACGGGAAAACATAATGCACATGGGGGGGGCGTCCCCCAATGATAGGCGAGTGCGGTGGCCTCCGACAGTATGTATGTGCGAATGATCATAATGTGTAAGGGATGAAAAAATATCTATTCACAGCTGATCAGGGGGTGGTCATGGTGGGAGAGCTCAAGGTGCATGGGGGGAGGGGGCGACCTATGATGAGGTGAGCGTGAGGTGCATGGGGGGGGGGGGTGTCAGTCAACGGGCAGGGCCAAACAGCCTCCGACAGTGGAGGAGAGCATGAAAACCTTCAACATTGGTTTTGAGCATAGGAGCAGGGTACCGATGGATTTCAACGGTAGAGTGGGCCATAGGTGAGTAGGCAGGGACTTGCACTAGTGGTGCGGGCCTATGGGTCAGGAGCCTTTGGGATTGTTTCAAGGGCTTATTGGCTATGGGCCTTCATGTTAGTTATTAGGCTCTCAAGGTCAAATTTTCTCGGGCCTTTATGCCTTTTGGCCTATGGTCCATGTAATGATTTTCCCTCAACCTAGATAAAAGGGGGTGGTTTCTTAACTTAATAAAAAGAGGCTTGACCCCATCTTGTTTTAAAAAATACAATTATTAAAATTCTTACATTTAATTTTACAGTATTATAATTAATAATTTATTTTGAAAAAAATTTATACATTTTTTTCATTTAGTTGATAAAAAATAATATATTATTACATGTTTAATTTATATATATTTTCTTAAAATAATAATAATTTAGTATTATTTTAAATATAATTAATAGTTATTTCGAAGTTATTCTTACAAAACATTGGTTTAATCTTATATAGAGGCCTTTATCATTGCTAATTTTAATGCTAATAATTATACTAATATAAATGCTAAGGTTAGTGCTGATAAAGGTCTCCATGTATGATTAAAGTGAAGCTAGGTAAGAATCACTCCTTACATAGCTTCAGTTTAATCTTAAGAAAATACCTTTATTTGTGTTAATTTTGTCACTGGTAAATCAACCAATATTAGTGATAATTCTAATGCTAATAAATGTTCCAATATTGATAGTAACGTTAGTACTAATAAAGGTTTCTGTAAAAGATTAAACTGAAGCTGTGTAAGAATAACTCCGAATTTCCAAAGCTTTGTAATATTAAACCAATAATTATTAGTGATAAATTCAGTGCTGATAGAGATCCATCTTTATCAGTGATAAAAGAAACACCAATAAAATATTAAATTATTTATTCTTATGATTTTAGTTTTGTTAAAAGCCTCTTTTATCAATATTTTTTAGTAAATGGTGATAAAACCCTTATAATATTTATAAAAGAACCCTAACTGCATCTCAAATCAGACTCATTGTTCAAGATATTGTAGAATTTGTACATCGATGCACCCCATCTCATCATTTTGGGAATGATTCAACTTCGAAAATTGAAGGTATGTAATCTACTTTGATTACGATGTGTTTTTTAGAGATTTTTTTGGATTGTTCATCATGTAAAATTATTCCACACTTTTTCATACCCCCTTTGTGATAATCATTTATGAATTTTAAAAAATCCAATAATTGGATATTTTATGAAAATTTTAAGTTGTTTTATCTCCCCGTAAAATGATTAGAGGCTGTTAAATAAATTTTATATGTTTTTTTTAATTTGTGGTTATTCATGTTTTTTCCCAAGTAAAAGTGTTTGAAAACTACTGCTATTTAATGATATAGAACAAAAAATATATTACTTAAATTCCTTTTAATGTTTATATTAATGATTTAAAGGGGGGTTTAGTTATTGGTTGGTTGATTTAAATTTTCAAAGTGATTTTGAAGATAGAAAAATCAATTTTTTTTTTGGATTTAAGGTCTTGTTTTCATTTATTAAATTAGATTAATTATTTACATGTTTAGGTTTTTGCCTCAAGTTTTTCATGAAATGAGTCACATAATGTTATAGATATGAATTTTTAATTGAAATTCCTTATTAGTTAGTGTTTGTGTAGAGTTTTTTTAAACAAGATGGGGTCAAGCCCCTTCTATTAGGCAAAGGAAGCACCCCATTTTTATCTGGGTTTAAGGGGAACTCATTAAATGACCCTCATTCCCAAACTCAAAAGTGACCAATGAAATGTAGCTTTGAGGGTCCAATAACTTCCCTAAAGGCCCATGGCCCATAGGCCCCTGAAACAAGCCCAAAAACTCATTGCCCATGGGCCTTCACCACCCGTGAAAGGACCTACCTGGTCTCTAATGCCCTGATCCACTGTTGAAGGTCACCTATGCCTTTCTCCCATGCCTTACACCATCATTGTAGGCTACCTCATCCTGATTCACCATTGGGGGCCATCTGGCCCAACCAACTCACCATCACCCCCATGCACCCTCTAGTCACCTCGTCAGAGGCTACTCCCCCATGCACCTTGTGCTCATCTACTATGACTACCTTTCACTCACCAACTATCATAGGCCACAACCTTCACCTACCATTGGGGGATGCTTCCCCCATGCACCTTGTGCTCACCCATCACGGCTATCGACTATCCTACACATGTGTAGGAGGAAAATCAACACCCCCAAAATGTGGGGATGAAATATGATACTATTGGGATTTGATCATAGTTTCCTGGTTGCGGTGCCGTAGTTGAGTACCACTCAACTATGGTGTTTTCCACATGGTGTTTGGGTATATTTTTTTAATTGAAAACATTTAAAAAGGTTTTGTTAAAAAAACTCATGGTTTCTTTAGGAATATTTGAAAATGGAAGTTGGTTTTGAGTTTTTTGTATGTAGGTATTTGAAGGGGAATGGTTTTTAAAGAATAAGGACATGTTTGGTTTTGGTGTACTTTTAAAAATATGGTTTTTTAGAATTTATAGTTTTTTACAGGAATTGTTTTTGAATTTTAATTGGTTTAGATGAGAAGAAGTGTATTTTGGGTGTTTAAGGATTCATTTGGTGTTTATTTTAATTCAAAATATAGTTATTTTCATAATTAATTACTTGAGTTATATAATAATGGATCTGAGATAAATTTTGGTTTGATTTAATCAATTTAGAACTCTTTTTATTATAAAGTATGTGTTTTCTTGGTATTTTTTTTATTATAAGTGTTTATTTTAAACAAATTTTATAATGTTTGATGTTTATATATTGGTTTGGGATGAACATGGTTTCAAAAAATATAATTTAAGTTTTAAACATGTGTGAAATTACCAAATAGACATATTGGGATTTGTTTTGATGATATTTTCAATTATATTTTTGAATCATAAATCATTTTCTTTGAGAAATAATTTTTTGATATTGTGAAATGAGTTTAAACTTTGAATCTAAGAGCTTGAACACATCCTTCTTTACCACTTACTTCATTGGAGGTGTCAACCTTCATTTTAGTTGTTTAATTCTATTATTACCTTATTTATGTCTCACCTTATGAGTTTGTAGATAAGGGATAATGACCACCCATGAGGTGCTTGTACTACCCTGGATGAAACCACTCAACAATGTCCCAACTAGACTGCTATATGGCCTTAGGCATACCATCCCATATACAAGAGGTATTAAACTCGATTCAAAAGTAAAAATTATACATTGGGGAGTCTATTACCTCAATATCATAACCATTAATAAAAAAAATAACCAATAAACTCCCACAACAATATTCAGAATACACATAGTCAATAATAAAGCCACACTATTACAAACGAATGTGGAAGTCATATGATCTTATATCCAAAATGATCACCCACTAATCTGATAAAATATAAAAAATAAAGATATCAAATACAAGGAGGGTCTACTACCATTTCCAAGCCTCACCTCTAAATCCTTGTTGAGCTAATCCAGCCCAATATACTACACATCCCATGCTCTAACTTGTAAAGAAGATATAAGGTCTGAACACACACCAGGATTCCCATACAAGGCGCGAGAAATAAATATTAGTAGGGTCTCACAAATTTCTCCTAATATACAACATAATATATGTTTTCATACATGAGGAAAATAAATAAATGTAATAAACATGCATGTCAGGCCATCATGTTCTAACCAGGACACCACAACACCCAACCGTACCTACTTTGGCTTATAATGAAGAAAAATCGCCTCATACCATGAATCTTGACCCACACTTGATGAATTTAAGTAAAGTTTCATATAATTCCTTAACCCATACTAAAGGGTATAGGGTGGTGTGTCTTTCCAAGTTCTAAATACTACCCTCTCTCTTTGGCTAGGGTCCCATACCAACCTCAGTTGCCTCGTACCAAGTGTTTGACTACCACCCTCTTGCTCAAGGTGTGGTTCCACAATCAGATCCTAAACTATACAATCTCATTTAGGGAAGGTTGCAAATCATGTCATGACCTATCCCCACTGGTAACCCCTCCTAGTCCTACAGTGAGGAGGAGAGTGACCCCCAAGACCCACCACCAATAGACCCCGAGTTAGAGACTAGCACTGGGGGTATAAAATTTAAAATGGGAGGAATCACCCTCATAAATCTCAAGAATATAATAAGAAACCACAAATAAGTACCATATCACAAATAAAAACAATATTATAAGAAAATCACAATGCATGTAAATGTTATATAAATATAAGTATCCTAGATAAAACACCAAAAATAAAACGCTTAGGTAGCGATTCCAACTACAAATTCAAGCTAGTAAGGTCCTAATTAATCTTAAAACTCTCTATAGAAACCTAAAAAATAGATTTGCATATATATATATATAGGGTTTATTATACATGAATACTCAGTAGGATCCTCCTTAAGACCTATCATGAAGATTTGGAAGAAGAATACTAATGTTTTAAAGAATAAACAACAGAACCAACAAGAACCTATCAGGTCAATAATCCCCCAACCTTACCAAGGACCACTCACCCAATATCACATCCAAGTATAATATCATATTAATGGAATAATATAGAAAATGGAACTTAGAAACCACTTACCCATTGGTTTTTCACTCTCACGCCCTGACGATAAGTGTCACAATACTCTCATCCCTTCCATATCATCATAACCACATCCACATATCTGCATCATACCACATAACCACATATCCATGAACACATTCCACATATTCATATCTCAACCACGATCAATTTTACATTATATTAGGGTATCATGAACATGAAGGAAATCAAACTCATTCCCTCCTCTTACCATGAACTACCCCCACTAAATGACACATCATCATTTCATAATCAACACATCAATCACACTTTTGACTTTTTTCCATCACAACCCATACATATCAACCTATAGAATAGAGAGTAGGTAAGACTGAGTATCCATCCATATATTACCACTCTAACCTAAATGTTGGGGAAAACACATGGGACCCAAAAACATTTGGGTATCGGTTTGGTTTTCTAACTTAGGTGGGGTGTTTATATAAATCACAAGGAAAATAAATCACATATATAGCTGCACACAAACCCATACTAAAGTTTCCACACTAAAATAACATTATAATGCCATAATTACTACCAAACCATCACCACCACATACTTCCATTGTTTCTACTTTCTATATCACAAATTGGCCACACCTTCCATAGGAAAATAGCCACAACAATTAATCTGAATTCCCATTTAAACACATCATTTAACCATTTCCAAATTTACTATTTACCTAACACATTATGTTCATTATGACATTAAATTCCATATTTAATTAAAAACCATTCTTATTTGTTAAACACATTAATTCCATCCATTACCCATCTATTTAAGAATTATAAATTTAGTTACAACCCATAGATCATTCAATTCCCGCCCACACCCATTTTTCGTGTTCTTTATTACGAATCACATTCCATTACTACCAAAAAAATATAAAGTGGCCCAAAAACCATAAACCAAAAACCACATAACCATCCCATAACATGGTATAATATCTCCTCTATAACATCCACAAAATACTACCTCTTCCACACAACCAACCATACCATCTTTTCGCATCAACAACCCTATCCCCTCTTCTCAATCGAGGCAAGGTAGCCACAACCCCACTGGTCAACACATTAAAACCAAAAAAAATACACAACCCCCAAAAACAAGGATACACCAAATACAACACTATAATAATAATCCCATTAACACACAACAAAAAAATCTAGAAACAACAACTTCCACATTCCCCTTCTTAAATAATGCTTCCACATAAATTCAATTCCTCTACAAAATCAACTTTACTTAAGTTTTAGTTTCCACACAATTGGTTAATTACCATATTTATGAAATTTTACTTTTATTAAATGGATATTACAATGATTAAATAACAACAACAACTAATATATATATATTTTATGAAAAAATATTTTCAGTAACAAAAAAGGAAGTCCTCAATCACATAAGTAATATCATAGAATCATATAGACACATGTGTATCACGAAATTCCCTTTTATTTCATTTATCTTGGTTCATTATCATCATTAAGACAAATCATACCATCCATAAAAAAAAGTAAAATCATGAAAATTCTACAATTCATACATAAATAATGGATAGTTCTCAAATCCTTTGCCATAACAAGTGATTTGACAAATGCTACACATGAATAAGGATAGAATTATGATAGAAATGCCAAAACACATGAGGGATAATCCTAAATAACCAAGAATAAAATAATCCACCATCAATCCATGACACAAAATCACCAAACCCAAACCATTGACATTGCCACAAATTTACCAAATAAATAATAGAGAGAAAAATAAAAGAATAAAAGAAGTGAAATTCACCTTGAGTCACCATCATTCGATCTTCTAAATCCAAGGGATAAATACAACCAATGGAAACGTAATTATTTCCAAGGATAAACCTCCATTTTCTTTATTTTTTATATAAATCAAGGGAAACTGAAATAATTTGTAGAGAATTAAAAATTTATAGTCAATGTTGGAAATTAATGTGTCATGGACCAAAAGTTAATGGTCATGACATGATGGAAAAAATTCAATTGAATACAAACAAAATCATACCATGAATCCCCCTATATCATTCGTATTCAAATATTTCTCAACATTTTAATATGATACAATTAATGAAGGGTTGTGTCATAAAAAAACCACCATGGAATACCATCACCCAAAATGAAACCAGAAAAATCATCCTCTAGGTCCTCACACCATGACAGGGTTGGCCATACTGTGACATCTTACAAGTAGAACCCTAGAAACAAATCCACCAATCTATACATCATGATATCCATGACTTCTCCATGAAGTCCATACATATAAAAATAAAAAAACTTCTAAATATCCTTTACACTATGATTGAGGAAACTATGCTGCTACCAAGAAATCCATATTGGAAATACCATAAGAGATATCCAGGTATCTTAAGAATCATCAAAATTTTGTAATATTTTTTATAATTTCACAATACCTATCACTTTACTAAAAACCCTCCTTCAAACCCCACGTGTCTTGACACAATGATTTGAAACAAAAATCTCTCTATCATCTGACTCTTCACACAGTGAGCCCCATGAACACACCAGGACTTACCTCTCCAAATCATTATATTAGATTAAACTCTACCTACCTTCCTCCAATCTCCTCCCAACACCTCCAACACCCAAATTAGACAATGTAACATGATAAAAATTTCAATACCATTAAATTAGATACCCATCAAACGATTCTTATCCCTATGAATCAAAACCAATCCAAAAAGGAGAAATGACCACCACCAAATCCAACACTCATCAGAAGATACCTCTCAAACAGAATTATGACCTCACCAAAAAATAATGAAACATAGAATATAACCACCCTAAATCAAACTACCATAATAATATTCTCTACCAATTTATAACAAAACAAAACATCTCAATCCTTACAATAATATAAATTTTAGAAAAACTTGTTATAAAAACTATGTATCTGCAACTCATGGTCCCACTTTCACTCTTCCAAGCCACTATGCCTTCATAAAATTCGATCCAAAGGGATAAAAACAAAAAAAAACACCTTCTCTTATTGATTCTAGATCTCAACCAGTCAATCCAAGAATGTCACATCATCATCAATATCTATCTATCCTTAATTGATGAAATGGGTGTCATCGTGAATATATTGGTGAAGTTATGACTTGTGAAAGAAAAAAATAAATCTGGTCCAACTATTGGGGAAGATCCAAATGACGAGCCTCCTTACCAATGCATCCTGACACCTTGAAAGGACCAATGAACTAAGGATTAATATTAATCTATCATCCAAACCTATATTTTACTTGATGAGGGGAAACTCTCAAGAATACATGATCAATGAACTCAAACTCTAGAGGCCCCATCCTCTGATAAACATATGACTTATAAAACTTCTATGCCACTTTCATCCACTACCGAATCATCAGAACGCTCTCTCTTATGATTTAAACTACATATAGTCCAAGTATCACTGAATCCCCAACCTCTGTCCAATACAACAGGGATATATAAGACCTCCTATAAAAAACCTAAAATAAATCCATTCTAATAGAAGAGTGATAAATGTTGTTGTAAGTTAAATCATCAAAATGTAGGTGCTTTATCCATGATCTACCAAAATCCAAAATATAGGATCATATAATATACTCCAGTGTCTAAATTCTTTATTTTATATTCCAATATATATGAGGATGGAAAGTAGTGTTAAGGTAGTTATAAGATCCCAATGATCACTGGGGTCCCCCCCCAAATCATGAGATTAAATGAGGATCCTGATACGAGATAATGGTCCTTAGTACCCTATGAATCCTCACTATATCATCCATATACACCCTCACTAGAACATCCACATCACCCGACTCCCTAATCAATAAGAAATTTGTCGAATTCATCAAATGATCTACTATCATCCATATAGTATCACATCATCCCAGGGATTTCAGTAAATTGGTGACAAAATATAGTGATATTTCCTCTAACATACACTAGGAAACATAAATTGGCTGTAGAAAACCTCCTGGAACAATATTCTCTTCCTACACCTTGTAGAAGACCAAAAAATGCGATAAAAACTCCATCATGGACCACTTCATCCTAATCCACCATAACCGAATCCTCAAGGAATGATATATATTGGATATACTAGGATGTAATGGTAAAGATAAAATATGGAACTCATGGAGAATATCTTCCTATATCACTAATAGAACAAAAAATATCCCTTGGAACAACATTCATTATTGGTCATCCTCAAACCATCCTTTTAGAGAATCACCATAAAGGACACAATCCTACATCGGCTATACTTTTGAGTCTCCCCACTAAGAATCCTACACCATATGTTATAAGGATGATTTCACTATCATCTAATAAAAGTAACCTATACCACTAGATTCCTCCGCATCAAGATACATCACCATAAGTTCCTCTATCACTCTCTAAGAATCCCTAGAATCCCAAACAATATATCCTCATGAAATTATACTCATAATGTTAGCAAAGACATTCCATTTTTGTAGGTTATAGAAGTTATCAAAGTTTTAGTCCTACAAGGACTCCATCAAATTACATTAACATATATTTAAATCCCACTAAGAGAGAATAGACATTAGTCTCTTGTGACCTGTGAAGTCTACAAAGCACTCACAAATTCAGTAATATCTACACAAGTTTAAACAAAATACAATTTCTATTAAATAGAGATAATGGGTGGCATAATTATTCTTGTGGGGAAATAATTTATTATATCTATATGGGATCATTTTCATCTGTTGTATCAAGATAAATCCCAACTTGAGATGAAAATCATCATATAAATCCTTGAACATCATTCCCTCCTCTAGAAATTAAATAATGGGATCTCCAATCGACCTATCCTTATGGTAGTTAGAGGTTATCTAACATTGATAAACCTATAATAAATACTAGTTCTTCCTATTAAAGGCTATCAATGGGGTTATATCTTGAGAGAATTCAAACACAAACCTCTGATAATATCCCTTGTAACCAAGAAAACTATATCTGCAATATTCTTGGGTGTTGCCTAAGAAACAACCACCAATATCTTTAAATTATAAAATAATATTCCTTATTGAGTCACCACATGATCAAGTAAATACACCTCATATGTCCAAAACATTCACCTGGACAACTTTCTATAATGACGGTTGTGCAAAATAATTTTCAAAATAACCTTGAGATTCTCAACATGCTCTTCATATAACATTGAGTATATGAGTATGTATTTGATGAAAACTACCAAAAAATGATCTAGTAACTCATGAAACATAGATTTTGTGTTAGAAAAAATCTGATGATGAAGGTGTTTTGTGTTGTCTTTAGTTGTCAAGGTATATTTTGAAAGAAGGAGATCACTTCAATTTTTCTATGGAAACAACTGTGGGGTTGATAAACATCAGACTCACTATAGGATTGATAAAAATAGGACTCACTATGGGATTGATAACAATAAAACTCAATGTAGCATTGATAAAAATCAAACTCATTGTGGGATTGATAAAAATTGAACTCATTTTCTATAAAGGTTCATACTCACTAAGATAGTCTATCGTAATGAGAAGAAGATGTTTTGAAAGAAGTATTTATTTTGTTGGAGAATCAGGGTCAGCGTGACTATGATTTTTTAAATGTGACGATTATTTACTGATTTTTATTTCACATAAATCATGATTTGAATGGAGAACTTGTGATGTAATATTGTTAGAATAATGGGAGAGTGAAAGAGATACTTCTAATCCAATTAAGATTATACCTAGATTTATCGCATTCGGGTGGTAGAGAGAAAGAAGTGATACCAATTTTTTATCAAAACAATCACACCTAGTTGAAAGAAAAGGAAAGTGGCACTGATGGAAAGTGGTGCCAATTGAAAAGGTGATGCTGATTGAAACAATGATGCTGATTTACTATAGCATATTTTTTTTCCATTAACCCCTTACTTAAAGATCAACATCAGGATAATCGTATCCATATTGATCAAAAAGGTGGTATTGATAAAAAAGGTGGTATTGATAAAAAAGGTGGTATTGATCGAAAATGTGGTATTGATAAAAAATGTGGTATTGATTGAAAAGGTGGTATATATTGAAAAGGGTGGTATTGATTTACTGTAGCATCCTGTATTCCATCAGATGATATAAAAATTTTTCATACCAAGGCCAATCGTACTCAGAAAGATCATACTCTACATATCATAATCACACTGAGTAGAATGGTTGTTTGAATTATTTAAGGAAGAGATAGGTGAACACAGATTTACTCACAAATTTATTTTTCAAGTGGGTCAAAAGAATATAAGAATAATATGATTTTTATTTTAATTGGTTCAAAAGAATAAGTGAAGAAGGTGATCAACAATGTAGTCAACCATTTCAAAAGGGTTGAATTACTTTTTTTGGATGAGTTGTTTGAAGAAAATAGATTTATGAATGATTTTTCATGGGGAGATTAACTTTAAAATACAATATTTTGATTCAAATAAGTTATGTAAATTGTATTTAGCAATTGGATTAAGACAATCAGACTAAGATGATCGGACCTATGTATTACTCATCAATTGAAATCGAACTTAAAATTGAAATGGGAGTCTGAAGAAGAATAAGAAAAGATCATAGAAGATTTTAGATGAATCTAGAAGCATTTAAGAAGTTATAATTGCTCCGAAATTTCAGGATAAATTCAAATTTGGGTGAATTTAAGTGAGCGGGAAAGTTTTTGGGATTCTTGCCCAAACCTATTGTGGGTCACCTATAAAAGGAAAAAATTACATTTTACTTGACTAATGATGGTGTACTATTCATAATAGTAGAGAGAAGATATCCAAGTATTAAGTGAGAAAAAGTGATACCATTTTGTTTTTTATTGAATACATTTCTATGGGGAAGAATACAAGGTTACAATGATTGTACTCGGCTGATTATTAGACTCAGGAGTCATCGCACTCATAGGATCATCTTATTCATCTTGCCAATTGTATTTAGATGATTTTGATGTCACTCTGAATTAATTGGAACATAGTTTTGTTTATGGGTTTTACATTATTGAAGATTTTCGAACTGAGGAAGTTGTATTGAAGTGGTACTGATTGATTTCTATTGTATTCTATCAAAAAATCAGACTGAGAAAATTGTATCAAGGAGAATCAGACTTCGAGGAATAAAACTAAAAAAATATCAGTCTCAGTGTTTCATAACAATGTCTAGGTGGTTCTTACCTTCTTCTAGGTAACAAATTGAAGATTTTTATTTCAATTGAATACATCTGTTGAATTAAAAAGAATCACAAGGAACATGAGTTGTTACACAGAGGTTGTTTTTCCCTATTGTGCTAAGAGGGTGCACACACACTAGTGGGATTGTTTCTCAGTGATTAATGAGTGTAAGGGTATATCCTACTCATTGTAATACAAGATTTTTTCTATTGGACTGTATGGTATTGGATTATTTCGAAACCATACCAAGGAAGTAGCTATTCTTATTGAATAGTGAACATTGTAAATCTTTGTGTTTCTATGGATGTGTGTTGGATTTGTTTTCAGTATAGAATTGAAATATCTAATAAGATGAAAAGGTTATTTCAATTGAAAAGAAACATAAAAGAAAATAGTATCACTGATTCACCCCCTCCCCCTCTCAGTGATACAATAGACTGACTTAACACTTACAAGTGGTATCAAATCCTGGTTGGTTCCCTTCACTATTCTTTGTTGGTAGAGAATTTGAACTATGTGAACAGTAAATATATTCTGGTTTTAATGGAAATAATTATCATATCTGTAAGGATATAATTCCTCCTTATCTTATGTCTATTATTTATGATGTTCTTAAAGCTACAATAGTTGGATTTCCAAATATTGATGATAAATCTCCACTTACACCTATTGATAAGAAGAATACTAAGAATGATTTAATGGTGAAGAATAATATACTGTCACCACTTTCTTAAAGTGAATAATTGATAGTGAAAGGTGTTTCCACCACCAAAGTTATATGGTTTGAATTGAAAAACATATATGAAGGCAATGCAAAAATCCGGAAGGAAAAACTTCAAATATAGATATTGAAGTATGAAGACTTGAAGATGGGTGAGTATGAATCTGTTAGAGACTTCTTTACTAGGGTGAATGATAAAGTGAGTACTATTAGATGTCTTGGTGAAAAGATGGATGACTCAGAAGTTGTTGAAAAGATATTGAGAATCCTACTTGAAAAATTCGATGAAAAAGTATCTTCATTAGAAGACAGAGTTCCTGACACATTATCTCTTGATGATATGTATAACACTCTTATTAATTATGAAATAATAATATATAAATCTATGAATAGAAAATTAAAAGTTGATAGAGAATTTTTTTTCAAGGATGCAAAGAAAGAAAATTCAAATTAGATTCTTATTGAAGAAAAAGATGGTGATTCTGACTCTAAAAATGAGGTATTTAAAAATCTCAATGATATTTTATCCTTGTTTTCCAAAAATGTGAAAAGTGGTATAGGAAAATATATAGGGAAACTTCCCTTGAATTTTTTTGAATGTGAAAGAGTTTGTCACTTTTTGGATAACTATCCTTGAAGAAATAATGAAGAGGATAATGAGGAAGAATTTAGAACTTGAAGAAGATCATGTAAGAAACATGGAGATAAAAGAAAATTGTATTCTATAGGGAAGGAAAATAAATTCTTCAAATCCAAAAGAATAATTTTATTATCTAAAAATGAAGAATAAGAAGTTTTTTATCTAAATATGAAGAAGAAGAAGATAGTGATTCTGAATCCGAAAAATAAGTTGAGTATGGTATTGATAATACATTTATTGCAATAGTGAATGATGAAGAATTCAAAAGCTGTAGTTATGAAGAATAAGAAACTCAACTTGAGATTCATTTGAAAGAATAATTGAAATAATGTATGAGAAAGATCAGAAGACTTGAAAATAAAAACAAAAATTGGGAAGCTAAATGTTCTTCAATGAGAAATTAAGAATGTTTTGTTATTAAGAAAGAAAAGCTGGTGAAAGGTATTGATGATTTTAAGAAGTCTCTTAAAGAAGAAAAGAATCGTTATGAGAATCTGGAGGTGAAGTTGAAATAAAAAAAGAAGAGTTGGAACTTGTCCAATGAAAACTTTCCAAAGATAAGTTGAGAAATACAAGATTTTAAAAATCTATCACCAAAGTTGGTGAGTGTTCTCGTAATGAGAAACCATAGAAGGTTCAAAAAAATTTACCTTTAAAGGATGATAAGAAGAATGGATTTTTTTTTGAAAAGAATAATGTTGGGAAAGTTATGTATGTGGGAAAAGTGAAGAATTCAGAAGTTAAAAAACATCTTGAGTCTGAAAATGATTTATATAGATTCAGAAAAGTTTCAAATACTTCTGATTATATTAAGGCTAAAAAGAATAATAAGAATGTAATTTATAATGGAAAGTTTTATGACTCAGAAAATAAAGAAAAGAAGGTGACTGAGAAATGTATTTACAATTCTGATTAGTATGGAGGTTTCAAAGGAAAATACTATTTCTATGGGTATTGATGGTATTATGGGGTATTCAGACACACAACAAGTATGTATTGGTTTAACCAACAATAGTTCTATTATCCCACAAGATATAGATGGAAAAGATTTAGGGGGATTCAATCTCCTCAAAGAAAGAAATCTGAGAAGGTTGTTGTGAAGAAATCTGAAAATAATGAAGTAACGATTGAAAATAGGTTCCAACCCCTAGAAACTATTTGTGAAAAGTGTGAACAACCTAGATATCTTGAAAAAGTATTTCTTGTTTTGTTACCAGATCAGAAAAATATTCTCAATTCTTAGAAGCTAAAAGTTAATAAAGGAAAGAAAGGATAAAAAGCTCTTATTGTTTAAATTGAATTGAAAGACACAAAAAGAGAACAAACTTGGATACTTGATAGTGGGTGTTCTTCTCACATTATAAGAGACTTGAAACTATTAAATAATGTGAAATATTTTAAAGAAGGCACAATGACTTTTGGCAATGATGAATCCATGAAAATCAAAGGTGTTGGATCAGCCATCATTGGAAAATAAAAAATGGAATCCAAGAAAACATTATATGTTGATGGGATAAAACACAATTTGTTGAGTGTTAAAAAATTGTGTGATGAGGGTAACAAATTTATCATCAAGAAATATGGGTTTATTGTGAAAAGTGAAGAGGATGTAAAGATTATTACAAGAGGTTAACATACGAAAGGGAATTTGTTTCAGGTTGGTGATTTAGAAAACTCTTGTTACACGGGCATGGTGAAAGAGAATCAATTGTGTCATAAATGGCTTGGACATATGTGTTAGAGAAACATGAACAATCTATCTATGAGAGTCAGTGTTTTGAGATATTCCTAATTTTCTAAAAAGAAGAGATTGGTGTTGCACTATCTACTAAAAGAAAAAAATTACAAATATTGGGCATAAGAAAGCTGATATTTTTTTTTAAAAAACCCCTAGAGTTGATAAATTATGATAAATGTGGGAAAATGAGAAAAAAAATCAAAAAATGGAGATAATTATGTCATTAATTTCATTGATGATTTTAATCGCATTACTTATGTCATGTATATGAAACATAAATCAGATGCTTTGAAAATGCTTAAAAGTTTTAGAAGAAGAGAAAAAAATGAATGTGAGTATTCTATGAAGAAGTTACAAACAGATAATGGTGGTGAATACAAAAAGTGAAGAGCTTGAATACTATCTTGAGAAGCATGGAATCCAACATGAATATATTTCCACATACACTCCCCAAAAAAATGGGGTTGCTGAAAGAAAGAACAGAAGTTTGGTGGAAATGGGAAGAACCATGTTACTTGAACATGACCTTTCACATTGCTTTGGGAGACAAGCCATGAGAACTGTTGTTTACATTCAGAACTGTTGTTTCTATAGGCCTCAATCAAATATGACTCAATATGAATTGTTTTACAGAAAAATCCATGTTTTAATCACTTTAGAGTTTTTGGGAGTCCTTATTTTATAAAAAAGAAAGGTGGGAACTATGAAAAATTTGAGAAGAAAGGTGAAGATGGGATCTTTCTTGGCTATTCTATAGAAAGAATAGGTTATATATGCTTCAACAAAGAAATAATGAGAATTGTTGATTTAGTTGATGTGAAATTAATTTAAAAGGTAGATAAAGGTAAACATGCTCAAGTAGACAAGCAAGTTGAGCAAGGCGAATAAAATAATTCTAATAAGGATACAGACAATGGTATTCCTTCTCAAGAAGAAGAATCAAACTCAACCATTTCAAGTGATGAAGATGGATCTAAAAAAACTCATCCTAGGTTGAGGAAACAAGTGGAGGCTCATAATATAATTTGCGATCATCATCAAAAGGTTTAAACTAAAAGACTAACAAATGTTATCACACATACTTCATTGTATTCAAAAGTGAAACCAAATGATGTGAAAGATGCTTTTGAGAATTCGAATTGGGTTCAAGCCATGAATGAATAATTGGATTAGATTAAAAAGAACATTACATGGTAACTCGTACCCAAGACTGAAAACAAAAACATTATTGGAAAAAAATGGGTATTCCAAAACAAGTTGAATGAAGAATGTGAGGTTATAAGAAACAAAGAAATATTGGTTTCCAAAGGGTTTTCTAAGATTTAAGGAATTGATTTTGAAGAAACCCTTGATTCGATGGCCATATTGGAGAAAATTAAAATATTTCTCACTATTACTGCACAATAAGGCTACAAGATCATTCAAATGGATGTTAAATCTGTAATCCTAATTGGTGATCTTGAAGAAGAGGTTTACATTAAACAACCTTGTGGATTTATTGTTGTTAAATATAAAAATTATGTGTTCAGATAGAAGAAAGCATTGTATGGGCTAAAACATGCTTCGAGGGTATGGTATTCCAAATTGAGTACTTGCTTAAGGAAGATGAGTTTTAAGAAAGGAAGAGTGGATAAAAATATGTATATCATAGAAATTTAGGATCATTCCCTCATTGTTATTGTTTATGTTGATGATATTATATTTTCTGGGAATGATGAAAGAAGTTGTGGAAGATTTTATGAAGAGATGAGGAAGGTTTTTGAAATGTCCATACTATGGGAAATGAAATACTCCCTTGGGTTACAAATTGTTCAAAAGAAGGAATAGATTTTTCTCCCCCAATAAAATTATGCTAAGGAATATCTCAAGTGGTTTGGCATGGAAAATTAAAAACCTATTTCCACACCCATTTCAGTGGGAACAAACTAAGTAAAGATAGATATAGAAAAGAAGTGGATCAGAAAGAGTATCAAAATCTGATTGGAAGCCTATTGTATTTGACTACCTCAAGACCCAACATTGTGTATGATGTCACCTTATGTGAATGATTTCAGAGTGATTGAAAATAATCACATCTTATTTCTGAAAAAATAATTCTTAGATACATCAAAGGCACAATAGAATTAGGAATTAGGTATTGAAACTCAGATAGTATTGATTTTTTGGGTATTCATATGCAGATTGAGCAGGAAATGTTGATAATAGAAGATCCACATCAGGTGGAGTATTATTTATGGGAAAGAGTTGTGTTAGTTGAAATTCAAAGAAATATAATTCAGTAACTCTCAGTACAGATGAATATGAGTATGTTTATTCCACTCAAGCCTATACTCAACTCATGTGGATGAAAAAAAAACTGGAATACTTTTTGAAGTGAAGTTACCCTTGCTCTTGGTTTGTGATAATCAAAGTAGAATAAATCTCAACAATAATCCAGTACAACATTCTCATTTAAAGAATATTGATATCAAATATCATTTAATAAAAGATCATGTGGAGAATAATGAATTGAATCTTGAATATGTTTCCACATCGGAGCAAGTGGCTGACATTTTCACAAAACCTTTACTGAAAGAATCATTCTCAGAATCAAGGTTGAACATGGGTGTCCAACCTCTTTTTCTTCAAGGTTGAGGTATGTGTTTCTATCCCCTCTCTTATATTTCCTTTGGATTGTTTTGTCAAGGGGGAGAATTTTATTTTTTCATAAATAAATCCAAGTGATGCATGTAAAAAGGGGGAGTTGTGGGTAACCTGTTAATTCAACATTGTTTAGTGTGTGAACATTTCTAACTATTTGTTGGACTGGTTGTAGGAAAGAATTTGTTTTGTATTCCAGGGAGGTGGAATAAGATATGAGTAAGAAAGATGAAAATGTTGTCATAATCACTACTTTTGGATATCATTCTATTACAGTCAATGATTATTGTTTCCTATAATGTGTTAAGTCATGTAGGATTAGAATTGTTGATATGTAATCCATTGATTGAGGATAAAAAGTTCAGTGATTTATGAAACATGGTTAACAAAAAAATCAAAAGGGGTATATTTTTAGGACTAAGCTGATGATGAAGATGTTCTGGGTTGTCTTTTGTTGTCTAGGTATGTTTTGAAAGAAGGAAATCACTTCAATTTGTTTCTGGAAACAATTTTGGGATTGATAAACATCAGACTCACTGTGGGATTGATTAAATCAGACTCACTATGGAGTTGATAAAAATTGAACTCACTGTGGGATTGATAAAAATTAGACTCACTGTGGGATTTATAAAAATAAGATTCATGTTCTGTAAAGGATCGAACTCACTGTGATGGTCCATTGTAATGAGAAGAAGCTGTTTTGAAAGAATTATTTGTTTTTTTTGGAGAATTAGGGTCAATGTGAATATGATGTTTTAAATGTGATGATGCCTTAATAATTTTTATTTCACATAAATCATGAGTTTAATGGAGAACTTGTGATGAAATCATGATGGAAGAATGGGAGAGTGAAAGAGGTTCTGCCAATCCGAAAAGGACTGTACCCAGATTTATCATATCTAGGTGGTAGAGAGAAATAAGTGATACCGATTGTTTTTCAAAATAATCATATTCAGGTGAAATAAAAGGAAATTGGTGATAATTTAAAGTGGTTATGATTGAAAAGGTGACACTAATTGAAATAGTGATGTTTATTTACTATAGCATCTTGTTTTCCATCAACCCCTTACTTAAATATCGACATCAGGATAATTGTACCCATATTGATAAAAAAGGTGGTATTGATCGAAAAGATGGTATTGATCAAAAATGTGGTATTGATCGAAAATGTGGTATTGATTTAAAAGGTGGTATAGATTGAAAAGTTTGGTATCAATTTATTGTAGTATCTTGTATTCCATTGGATGATATAAAAACTTTTCATACCCAGGCTAATCGTACTCAGAAATATTATACCTTACATATTGTAATCCTGATGAGTAGAATGGTTCTTTGAGTAGTTGAAGGAAGAGATAAGTGAACACTGATTTACACTTAAATGTATTTTTCAAGTGGGTAAAGAGAAGAGGAGAAGAAGATTCTTTTTATTTTAAGTGGGTTAAGATAATAAGTGAATAAGGTGATCAACAATGTAGTCAACTATTTCAAAACTATTAAATTAATTTGTTTGGATGAGTTGTTATAAGAAAAAAGATTTCTGAATGATTTTTCGAGGGGTATATTAACTTTCAAATACAAGATTTTTATTCAAATTAGTTATGTCAATTGTATTCATCAATTGGATTGAGAAATAAGAATTCGATGATCAGACCCATGTATTACTCATAAATTGAAATCAGAATGAAAATTGAAATGGGAGTTTGGAGAAGAATAGGTGAAGATATTAGAAGATTCAAGAAGAATTGATAAGCATTTATGAAGTCATAATTGCTATGACATTTCATGAGAAATTCAAATTTGGGTGAATTTAAGTGAGCGGTAAATTTTCAGGATTCCCACCCAAACCTATTATGGGTCACCTATAAAAGAGAAAAAGTACATTGTACTTTATTGATGATGGTGTAATGTTCATCGTAGTAGAGAGAGAATATCTGAGTATTTAGAGAGAGAAAGTGATACCGTT
Organism: Viscum album; assembly: GCA_963277665.1. Taxonomy (NCBI): domain Eukaryota; kingdom Viridiplantae; phylum Streptophyta; class Magnoliopsida; order Santalales; family Viscaceae; genus Viscum; species Viscum album. The sequence goes on from OY728147.1 coordinate 1,830,238,623, forward strand.
TTGTTTTATATTGAATACATTTTGGTAGGGAAGAAGAAAAGGTTTTAATGATTGTATTCAACTGATTATCATACTCAAGATTCATCATACTTAGCAGATCATCATATTCATCTTGTCAATTGTAATCATTTAATTTTGATATCAAGATGAATTAATAAGAATGGGGTTTTTGTACTAGGTTTTACAGTATTGAATATTTCTAGACCCAGGAAGTAGTATTTAAGTGGTGCTGATTTATTTCTACTATATTATATCAGAAAATCAGACTGAAAAAATTGTATCAGGGAAAATTGGACTCAGAGGAATCAGACTCAGAAAAGATAGGACTCATTTTTTCATAACAAAGTCCAGGTGGTTCTTAACTTTCTTCTAGGTATGAAATTGAAGGATTGTATTTAAATTGAATACATTTTTTGAATTAAAAAGAAGTGAAGGTAACATGAGTTTTTATACAGAGGTTTTTTTGACCTATTATGCTAAGAGGGTGCACACGCACTAGTGGGATTGTTTTCCAATGCTTCACAAGTGTAAGGGTATATCCCACTCATTGTAATCCAAGGATTTGTTTTTAGTGTATTGTATGGTATTGGATTATTTCTGAACCATACGAAGCATGTAGCTATTCTTATTTAATAGAAAACATTATAAATCTTTGTGTTCCTATGGATGTGTGTTGGATTTGTTTTCAGTAGGGAATTGAAATCTCTAACAGGAGGTGAAGTTTGTATCAATTGAAAAGAAACATAAAAAAGAGTATAACTAATTCACCCCTCCCCCTCTCATTGATACAATACACTGACTGGAAACTTACAATTCTTGAGTCCCATGAAAATACCTGGAGTATTTGTGACACAAAATGACATAACTGAAAACTCGAAGTGCCTATACTAACACCATAGAGAAATCTTCAGGATACCTCCCTTCAACACCCTCATATGATGATATCTAGACTATAAATTGATCTTTGAAAACAAGATTAATCCCTTAAAATGGTTGAATAAATAACATCTTCTCTTTAGAGGATAGTGGTTCTTTATTATCACCTGATTAAGTCATTTATAGTCTATACACAACTTTATACCAACATTTTACTTCTTAGAGAATAACACTAGAGTACCCTACGATGACACATTAGGATGGATGAAACCCATATACACCAAATAATTGATCTAAATTCTCAACTCCAATAGTTCAAATGATTTCATCAGATAATGATCCATCAAAATTAGGGTGTAACTATAATGCAACTTTATCCTAAACTCGATATCATCTCGAGGGGGTAGAGTCACAATCTCTTCAGAAAAAACATCTAAAAATTTCTCAATGACTCTCATAAACCTTTACACCTACCCTTATACATAATCCAAGTATAGTATCTCTAAATAAGATGATAACTGATCCATACACCTATGATCCATCCAATGGTCCCACTCACTAACAAACACCACACATTGGCCCTCTTCATCACAAAACACAACTTTCCTATAGAAACAATCGATGAACCCACACAAAAAATGAAACTAGTTGATGAAAAAATGAAGAAATAGGGTTGTATGTGTATTAATAAAATATTAATAGATGTTTAATGTTTCCCCATCATCATCTCACTTTTCCCACCTTGATTCACTATTTTATTTCACCCTTACACCACTATATTAAACTGATTTTTAAATTCCAAACATAATAAAAAACTTAAATTCAAATTAGATTAAATTATTCAAAAAATGGTGTAATCTGTTTTTCCAACACCACCTTACTTGGATGGGTATAATGGTGTGAAGAATAACTATATATAGTTATTATAACATCATACTGATTATGATATATTATATCACCCACTTCAATTCAATTCAATAATTATGGGAACGATATCATCACACGTGCGTACGTACGGATTGCCGTCTCCACGATGTGATGCGATTCATTCTCCATGTTAACCATTTAAGAATGATTATAAAGTATATATAATTAATAATAATGAGATATATTATATGATAAAGCTAATGGATTAATGTGTGTATATATATATGTCATCTACTTACTTCCATTCAAGTCAACAAGGAAAGGAAAACAACGTTCATGCGTACGTACGACCTACCGTCTCCATGAACCGTGTGTTTCATTTCCTTTATATATCTATTATATATATATATACTGAATATATATGATAAATAAATCATGTTTTACATTATTGAAGTAAGTAAATCATGATATAAGTAAAAATAATATCAAGAACAACAAGTCCAAACACGTACGATAAATGAAATGATTTTACCCAAAACACTACTTTAACATGGAATTGACAAATGAACGGGTAATATAAATACCTAAGTGAACCATATATGATATAATAACAATGAATATGATTCTTTAATAATTAAATGACATTATTTAAATAATTATATAGGAGGTTTGGATACATACAAAGCATATCAGACATAAGGTAAGGGATAACTTTTCCAATCTCGTTTTTATCCGAGATTGTTTATTCGTAAGTATTTACTGGGGTTATATTTATCATCCATGTCCCTATTTTATAAAAATGGTTTCATGTATTTTTAAATTCCTTTTTACCCATTATTTAATTTTACTACATAGTATGTAAGGAATCTTTCTTTTACAAGGTACTTTTTGACTTTTTTGGCAAAAGTACGAGAAGAATGTTTTTTAACTTATACGGCATGAACGGATTTTTACGGATTTATAACACCTTATTTTCATGAATCTTACTCTACAATATTTCATGAATATTTTCTATGAAATCCTTTTCTTTTAAAATTTCATGGCATTTTGTGAAAAGAAAATAATTTTGAAGAAGAAAGGATATTTTCCTCAAGAATTCATTTCAATTGTTTTGTCAAAACTATTTTCCATCTAAGATGACATTATTTCTTATGTGTATGTTTCAAGTATAATGTCTATATAATTTACATGGTTTCACTTTTATTATGATGAAATTATATCCATTTGTTTTATATGGATTATGTTATAATGTGATGATGTTTATGAAACCCATTTTATTATTTGGGTTATGATGAATGATTTATGTTTATTTTGTTGCACAAGTAAGAATAATTTCATTATGAGATAAGTGAGACCTATATATCCCTCCAATGCATTGGGTAAAGATTTATATCTCATGAGATAGACATGGCTGGAATGGTAAGTTAATCCGGTTCAATGATACATGATTGGAACGAGGAGTGAACTCGATTCAGAAAGGGACTTTGTCCACTAAGATGGTCTTGGCAGAAATGCCTTGGATACTATGGAAATTATATCATGTGCTTAATGGTTTTACACAATTTCATGTTTTATTACCACGCTATTTTATCATGATTGATGTTCCTTTATGATCTATGCCTTATTTACTGCTAAGATTTATGTCATCTTCATGTTTTTATGTTCAAATGTTTCTGGGTAGTTTTATGTTCTCCATGTTTACCCTTACTGAGCATTTGAGATCACCCTTTTTATGTTTTATTTTACCCAGGATATAAAGAAAGGATTTATGTAATAAAACAAAATGGGAATTTCTTTATGGGAGATGTTAAAGATCTTTCACCATGATTAAAAGATTATATTCCGAGTTTCCAAAGACACTAAACTATTACGGTCCTTTGGTGTTTTGTTTTTGTTATGTATTAAGTATTCTACAAAAGTAATGTAATGTCCATGTACATAAAGCTTTGGGTCTCTACAGTTGGTATCATAAGAAAGGTTTAGTTAACCTTTGGAAACTAGTACGTGAAAACTTTAGTGAGATCCAAAGAGATATTTCTAAGTTATGTCTAGGGATGTCCCTAAGGTTAAGTATAAGTATAGTTTATAGTCCTAGAATTACGGTAACAATATTAGAATTAAACCTAAGATGTTAGATATTGAAGGTACTCCCCCTTTATTATGTTGTTTTCCATAGTATGATTTTTGCCTCTCACACTATTCTTTTTTGGTTTTATACGATGGATGGAACCCGAAGAAACTGTGTTGATCAATGTAATGGACAATGCAATGATTGTCCTTCTGAACAAACCGATGTTATGGGAGATGGAGTGAAAAATCTTATTTCTATACTTAAAAAAGATATGAATCATTCTGGACTTCCAAATGAGCAGAGAAAGGAAAAATATTCTATTGAGTCCTTCATGAGGCAATATCCACCTTCTTTCATTGGGTCTTATAATCCACTTGTTGCTGAACAATGGATCAGTACCATTGAAAAGATATTTCCCATACTTCGCTGTTTAGAACATGAAAAAGTAATTCTGTCTGTTTACAATTTAAAAGGTGAAGAAAACCAGTTGTGGACTCTAATTAAGAATACAAGGCCCCAAGATGAAATTGAATCAATGGAATGGGACGAGTTCAAGAACTTTTTTTTCAATAAGTACTTCCCTTGTATTCTTTGAACAAAGATGGAAAATGAGTTCCTTGAGCTTAAGAAAAAGGATGGTCAATCTGTTGGTATATACGAAGTGAATTTTATAAGGCTTTCAAGGTATGGATCTGGCTTTATCATTCAACCTGAAAGTAAAGTTGATCGATTCTTTAGTGGCTTAAAACCAAGTCTTTGAAGGGAATTAGATATAAGAGACTTTAGTAGATATGAAGAAATTATGAGTTGTGATATCGAGGTAGAACTGAAAGTTGGTGTTACATATCCATCTCATGGTTTTTACATAAAACGAAAGATGGAGTTCAAGGAGAAATCTCAGAACAATGGTGAAAAGAATATGACTACTTCTTTATGCTCAAAGTGTGGAAAGAATCATGGTGGAGATTGTCTAAAAGGTAATATAAAATTTTTTATGTGTGGAAAAGAAGGTCATCGAGTAGTTGAGTGTCGAAGTAATGGGAAAAAGGTAGCTAATGATGTGAATAGAGAAAAGACTACAGAGAACGCTCCACCAACACTTCAATTCTTCAAGTGCATGGAAATGGGGAATTATGCTAATCAATTCCCTAATCCAAGGGTTAATGATGATCGATATGAGCAACCTCTTAAGGAAAAGGATAAAGGGAAGTCACATGAAATCACTATTTGTGATGCTGAGTATGACAATGATGTTGTGGAATGATTAAGTGTTTATGTAATGAGATTTCAAAATAGTATCATGGAATCTCATTTATGGAATCATGTAATTTTGGAATATCTATGTATTGGTTTTCAATAATTATATGGTACCGGTAACCATGAAAAGTGATTGAAATATTTTTGGAAAGAAGATGATATGTGCATAATTAAGGGATAAAGAGAAAAATGAAATTAGATCATTACTAATATAAGGACAAAGTTATATCATGGTTTGACTTATAGAAATTTTGGAATTTTGGTATTTGGAAAGAGTTAACTTTTGACAACATTAATGTTTTCACTAAGGTTCAATGAGTATTTATTTTTCAAGAGAATACATGATTAAGGTATTCACATGTTTGGAATGTGACCAACAAAATATATCGTATGATATATGGGGAATAAATGATGGTATTCACATGCTTGGTTGATGACATTTCTAGTAATCATTTCCTTTATACTATAAGATTAGATGGAAGTATTTTCGATAAGCCTAAAGGTTGGAATGGATTAAGTTAAACATCAGATATAATTTTTTAAGGCTAGAACTTTTCTTGATAATATTTATAGAATGTTATAATAGTGTAGTTTTAGAAAAAGGACTACCCATAGGATGAGTGACAACCCATCGCATCAGACAAGTTTGTGAGAATTGAACCCACAACCAAAGTGCGACATGCCTTTATCACCTACCACTGGCCTAGAAAAAGTCCCTGGTTAGTAGAAATTAGTTTTATTTTATTAAGCAGTATGATAGTTGAAGTATAAGTCCATTTTTGGAATCGTATATGATTAACCTCACCATATATGGACTTATGTATATTTGGTAATTTTTGCTAACCTTTTGTTTGAGATAGATGGAATGACCCATCATTCTATCACATGATCTGCTAACACTTCAAGAACGATAAATTCAACTTCATTTATTTAAGTGATGAAGTGAAAATTGTTCATGGCATGAACAACGATGAGATTTTACCAAAATCAAGTAAGTATTTCATCTAATTCAAATTCTTCAACTTTAGGGAAATGATCTTGAAAACCAAAAATGTTGTCCTAGTGTCCTTATATCCGATAAATCAGATTGTACCTTAGATCATCACAAATTTATGGCTATGTGATTGATGGATTTTTTATAGCCATGTCCTCTACCACTCACCAACATAACCTGATAGTTCAATTTTTCTTCTATATCCATATTTTCACCTAAGTTCTCCTATGTGGAAACCCAGTGATGAGTTATTTTTGAGTGATCGTTACATTTCATACTTTAGTTTTTAAAATTAAGTTTTAGTATCCCTTTTTACAATGTGGGTTTCTATGAAAGAAACTTTCAAGTAGTAAACCATTTATAACCCCGAGGAATTTCGAGGGCGAAATTCAATTTAAGGGGGGTAGAATGTAACACCCCTATATTTTATGAAAAATATTATTTTTAATTACTTTGATGTCTTGTGTTGTACGACACACCAAAATTAGCTTGTGCTATACGAAACACCGTATTAGCTTGTATTATACTCAAACACTATTCTAGGCTTGTGTTGCACGCCAGAGCAACATTCCTCGATAACGTGTGTCGTACGCAATACTAAGTTTCACTAAACAAGATATTATTATAATATTATTATGAACTAACCGTTATGAATAGTAATACCCACCTTTTGAAATTTTATAAATTTTATCTTTCAAAATGGACTTCATTTTTGGATTTGGAATATCAAAATTAGCATAGGGTGAATTTTTGGTATTTTTCTAAAATCTTTCAATTTTTGATGAATAGTGAAAACACTGGGTTACTATTTAAAAACCAAATTTTTATTAAAATAATTTTTTATTTTATTTAAATTTATTTTTGGTCAAAATAGATAAATAATACCTATATAAGTTTAATTTAATTCATTGGAGTCATTTTATAATAATTTTAGATATATAAAAATTTTATTGAACTTTTCACCGTCTTTTACCCACCTCCTAGGAGAATTTTCAAATTTACATAAACCTTAATTTTACCGCTTCTGTGAGTGGAATTTCAAAAATCCATGAGACATGGTTGATATCAGTAAGTAAAATGTGGTTCAATGAGATGAAAATAATTTTTGGTGAATAGTAACTTTTTACTTTTATTTACCACAATTAAAAGTAAATAGGGTAATTAAGGGTAAAAATGATATTATTATTATCTTAACACATGTTATAATTCTATTGGATAAGTTTAATTCAACCAAAGACAACCTTACTAATATAATATTATCATTGAGGTCCACTTGGATTAGATTAGGACATTTATTATTTTTTAATTCAAAGAAGAGTTAAAAGAGTTAAAATCAAAGTTCAATAACTAAAACATTTTTAATATAGGGTTATACAAAAAATAAATTTGACTATAAATATTCATTAGAAATATAACAATATTTAATATATAATGGTATTTTATTTATATTTTTTAGACATTAAATAATTTAATTTATTTATGACACAATGATAATGCAGTAATTACCTTATTAATGAAATATTAACATAATTGATGTTATAAATACCCAAATAAATTCAATTTGAGACTTTTTATGAATTCCACTAATTTTATAGGTTAATATGACATGTTAGTATTTATTAAAAAAACTTTTTTCAAACTAATCATGCACTTATGATTTTTACAAAAATCAATTACCAAATAGTGTCAAAATTGACATAAAATAGTTTTTTAAAACAAATATTATATTATTAATTTGTATTCTATTCTTAAAAATATAAGGTTCAGAAAAATGACTTAGATAGGTTTATATGTATTAATAATGAACCACTTGGGGTTCGTTTGTCTTGTTATAGTAAGTTTATTAACCATATAGTGTAAGAAAACAAGAAGACAGAGTAAAATTAAAATTATTTAACCTAGAGTTAAATCTAAATTATATGGTTAAAATAGGAACCTAAACTTGTCTAAAATCTATTGGTTGAGATTATTTAGAACCATCCACACTTTAGATTCTAAATAAATCAATTTGGAGCTATTATAAACCGAATATTACTTTATTATAAAATAATATTTTAAGTTTTTATTAAGGTTCCCCTCACCACTCTTATAAAAGGGCACCTCCTTCGTCTTCTATTTACACAATTTTGAGCCTTAAATCTTGTAAAAACCCTGTCCATTTACCTTTTAAACTTCCCTAGAAACATTATAGAGGTTCTGGTCTCCTCAAAAGACCAACTCTAGTGCCTTAACATGCAGCTTAAAAGAGGTGTGTCGAAGAAGAGGTAATCTCTTCTACCGATTCTTTCAAGTTTCTTTCTTCTTCAACTTATACTTCTTTAGTTGTTTCATTATAAAGTAATAACATAAGTATAAATAATATAATGATATGTTATTATAAATGCGAAACAACCCCATTTCACCTTCTATCCATCCTACAGAAAACGAAATCACCACTCGTGCGTACGTACAGAATACCGTCTCCACGCCGTGGTGTAATCTGTTTTTCCAACACCACCTTACTTGGATGGGTATAATGGTGTGAAGAATAACTATATATAGTTATTATAACATCATAATGATTCTGAGATATTATATCATCCACTCCAATTCAATTCAATAATTATGGGAACGATATCATCGCTCGTGCGTACGTACGGATTACCGTCTCTAGGACGCGATGAGATTCATTCTCCATGTTAACAATTTAAGAATGATTATAAAGTATATATGATTAATAATAATGAAATATATTATATGATAAATCTACTGGATTTATGTATATATATATATGTCATCTACTTACTTCCATTCAAGTCAATAAGGAAAGGAAAACAATGTTCATGCGTACATACGACCTACCGTCTCCATAAACGGTGTGTTTCATTTCATTTATCTATCTATTATATATATATATATACTAAATATATATTATATTTAAATCATGTTTTACATTATGGAATTCAGTAAATAATTATATAATTAAAAAAAATATCAAGAACAACAAGTCTAAACACATACGATAAATGAAATGATTTTACCCAAAACGCTACTTTAACATGGAATTGACAAATTAACGGGTAATATAAATACCTAAGTTAACCATATATGATATAATAAAAATAAATATGATTCTGTAATAATTCAATGACATTATTTAAATCATTATACATGAATTTCAGATACATATGAAGCATATCCGACATAAGGTAAGAGATAACTTTTCCAATATCGTTTTTATCCGAGATTGTTTATTCATAAGTGTTTACTAGGGTTATATTTATCATACATGTACCTATTTTATAAAAATGGTTTCATGTATTTTTAAAGTCTTTTTTACCCATTATTTAATTTTACTACATGGTATGTAAGGAATCTTTCTTTTACGAGGTACTTTTTAACTTTTCCAGCAAAAGTACGAGAAGAATATTTTTTTAAATTATACGGCTTGAACGGATTTTTATAGTTTTATAACGCCTTATTTCCATGAATCTTACTCTACAAAATTTCATGTCTAATTTCAACAAAATCCTTTTCTTTTAAAATTTCATGGCATTTTGTGAAAAGAAAATAATTTTAAATAAGAAAGGATATTTTCCTCAAGAATTCATTTCAAGTGTTTTGTCAAAACTATTTTCCATCTAAGATGACATTATTTCATATGTGTATGTTTAAAGTATAATGTCTCTATGATTTACATGGTTTCACTGTTCTTATGATGAAATTATATCCATTTGTTTTATATGTATTATGTTATGATGTGATGATGTTTATGAAATCCATTTTATTATTTGTTTTATAATGAACGATTTATGTTTATTTTGTTGCACAAGTAAGAATGATTTCATTATGAGATGGGTGGGACCTATATCTCCCTCCAATTCATTGGGTAAAGATTTATATCTCATGAGATAGACATGGATGGAATGGTATGTTAATCTGGTTCAGTGATACAGGACTAGAATGAGGAGTGAACTCGATTCAGAAAGGGACTTTTTCCACTAAGATGGTCTTGGAATCAATTCCTTAGATACTATGGAAATAATATCATGTTCTTAATTGTTTTCAAAAATTACATATTTAATTCCCATGCTATTTTATTATGATTGATGTTCCTTTATAATCTTTGCCTTATGTACTGCGAAGATTTATGTCATCTTCATGTTTTTATGTTCAAATGTTTGTGGGTTGTTTTATGTTCTCCATGTTTACCCTTATTGAGCATTTGAGCTCACCCTTTTTATGTTTTCTTTTCCCCAGGATATAAAGAAAGGTTTTAGGTAAGAAAACAAAAGGGGAAGTTCTTTATGGGAGATTTTGAAGATCTTTCCCCATGATTATAAGATTATATTCCGAGTTTCCAAAGACACTAAACTATTACGGTCCTTTGGTGTTTTTTTGTTATGTATTAAGTATTCCGCAAAAGTAATGTAATGTCCATGTATGTCAAGAATTGGGTCTCTACAAAATGAACTAATCTGTCTAGGGAACCAAATTTGCTTGGAGTCAAAATTTTGGTTCAATATTTTGACAATATCTCAAAATATAGATTTCCAATGGCCACTAGATTTTATATGTATTTATTAAATCATCCATAAAATAACTCTTTTATTTTTTAAAAGTCATTTTAAGTCTTTTTACTAGTCCAAAACCGAGATACAAGTGGTATCTTGAAATCTGGGTGCCTAAAACTACCTTCCATTTTGGATATTAAAGGGAATCATGGGCAACTCATTTAGAATCTCAACCAAAGAGTGAAGTGATACCATTTTAGAGTTCCAAAGTATTACTATATTCTTCTTGGAGGTTTTGGATCTTTCTATCCTCATAGGGAGATCAAGGATGAAGTCATAGTTCTACATGAGCTTCCTCGTCCTCTCAATGATGGGCTAAACAGTGGGTGATCATCATGATGAAGCTACACACATGAAGATGGATTTTATAAAAATAATTATCTATTTTTTTGGTGTATATTGTGGTTTTGAATTTTTATTTTAGATGCATCATAAATTTTCTTGATTCATTTAGTTGAAACACATTTTATTTAATAGCGATTAGAGTGTAATTTTAAGTGCGTGACTTGTGTTTTTTTTGACTGGAAAATATAAAAATCCTATTCTTTACCATTAAATTTATATTTAATTATTCCTTGAAAAACCTTAAATCATTATAATAGTTTGGAACTTGACTACATTATTGTTATGTCAAGGTTCAATCCTATGTGCATCGTTTTAGAGGCTTTGTGGGTAACCAAGATCTGGGTTAACCCTTAACCAAAGGATTACATAAAAACAAAATAATCAATTAAGAAAAATAAACTTTTAAAGTGGTGTGGTAACATAGAAACAATCATATACTTATCATATATTTTTCAAAAATCCACTTGTTTTCAACTATTAAACTCTTTAAATTAAGTCATTTTATTTTTAAAAATGTTTTCAAAACCACCCAATTTTTAGTCTTTTTTATTGAAAATACACACTTTAAACCTACAACTCTCCTTGAGGTATGACCTAGGGTCCACCCTATGCTATAAATAAAATTTAAAAACATAATAAATTTTACATTACATGACAACACTGTAAAAATTTGGAATTGTTTCTCTTGATCTCTTTGGCTTTCAGTATGTGTTTTTGATAATAACATTGTGTGTTAAATATTGGTGTTCTTATTTTCTTAATTCACCATTTTTAGTTTTTTATAAAATATTAATTTTTAGGCCTTGTGAATGACCTGATATTCATGAGAATAACTATCACATACCGGCCCGAGTCGACCCTGAACCGGTCCCCCAGGCCAACTCGTGACAAGTCCCGTGAGGCATTCTCAATCCTCCCAGGATGGAGACAAGCACTGAGGGAATCAATATAGTACACAAGGGAACAATTTATCCCAAATATAAAGAATCAAACAAACAATAGAAAGAAATGGACAACCTAAAATACATTTACATAAAAAATTGAACTGAACATTATTTGTACAAGAAACTGAAAGTATAACTAAACCAACAACTCAACTGATGAAACCTGACAACCAACTAAATCCATGTTACCCCAATGGTCACTATCCAAAACAATGATCACACGTCGCCCAAGGTGATCAAAATCAAGATGAAACCTTCACAAGGGATAAAAACAAAAGAAGACTATAGGTGTGAGTATTAAAACTCTGTAGGTCAGCCTGATATTCTATTCCAATGCACTTACTTTAAAATAAAATAAAAATAAATTTCAAGTTTTAAGTACAATATATAAACATATTTTTTAAAATGAGGTTTCATGCTATAATAATTATCAGACAAAAACCTGCATGTTTTATAAACAAGAATGCTAGTAACAATTTTTCAAAGAAGCGAAACTTAAAAATGAAAATAGTTTTCAAGAAGGCTTCTCTAAAGAAGGTAAAATTTTAAATAAAACAAACATGCTACTAAATTTACCAATTAATCACACCGTATATCGATGATGAGTAAAAAATAGCCAATGAGCCCAAGTCTTGGGAACACCCCTAGGCACTAGTTAGTTATGAGCCCCAGGTACCACGTATCTCGGTGAAGGTAACCAAAATAAATATCTGTTCTCGTGCACACGAGCCACTAGTAGGGAGCATACCCATAACCTAGTGGTCCTTCAACAATATCATAATCATAGTTTATTTAGTGTTGTCATCGTAATACTTGATATGTGAAATAGGGGCTAAACCCCACGGGATCACTAGTATACTAGTACACGTCCGCCCACCTAGATACCTGAGATTACCTTTAGTGATAAATCAAGTTACACATGTTATCAAATAAACTTTAAACATGAAAATTAAATTCCCAAACCATAAACACACAAAAATACCACAAATATGCTTCAAATTTCTTTTATAGATCAATAAACCACTTAAAATTTTCATAAAACAATTTCCAAGAGTGTAATGAGGATATGCACATAAAAATCATTGAAAAACACTCTTAAAGATAAACACACAATAAAACCATACCCAACCATATTTGGAATCCCTAACAACATTTAATAAAATCATTTCATGGACTATAAAATAATCCCAATTTATGCAACATGGTATATACATGTAAAAAACCCATTCTTCATTTTGTAGGAAAGGCTAAATGGGCCTTTAAACATTTTTACAAAACTGACATTTTTCATGGAAAAAATACCAAATTTAATAAGGATGTGAGAACCCACCATTTTAAGATTCAAAACATTGGTAACCACTTTTAAAATATTCAGATTTCTTGTCCATTACACAACCCTTTTAATAAAAGTGCCAAATGTGCCTTCTATTAGCAACACATGTCAAAATAGATTAAAACCAATATACATTATTTGTAAAAACCAAAAACTGATTTGAATCCACATAAGTAACCAAAAAATTTCTTATCCCACTTCCAATATGATTATAAAGCTAAACTAATCATTTTAAACCACACCCAACACATAAAATCCAATTGGAAAACTTACCGAACACATGGAATACATTTTTTTAACAAAAAAAATTAATTTTAAGCGCTCTAAAATGAATAAAAAATCAATGTAATGCCATAAATTTATTCAATAGAATGAAATTTTTTCAAAATATGACAATCCAGGTGTAGAATCTATGAAATCAATTGAACAAACACGCAGTGTGCACCATTTTAACAAAACTACACCACTTTACCAAAAAAAGGTTTTAACCGCTACTTGGCACACCAAAAAAATTATCCTAATCATAAATTACAATTTTCATAGTATGAGTAATATTATAATAGAATGAAATAGATGGATCTTAAATAAAAAGGTCAAGTTCAATGGGAAACCAACCTCAAATCCTTTGCGTAATGGAAACGCACAACCGAAATCACCCGCCGCGGGTTTATAAACCCTAAAAATATGATGAACATACCTAAATGAATATGAAACACAAAAAAAATCATTCAAAAACATAACAATTGGTCTTGAATGAACATGGGAGAAGAAATAACCATGAAATAATGGAAAGAGGAGGAAGAGGGAGGATAAAGGAGAGGGAATCTCACCTTGGAAACTAGAAATCTCTTCGTATTCCCTTAGATCCAAACTATTAGAGGAGAGGGAATGTATTGAAACTTAGTGGAGGGTCTCCTTAGTTCGGGAAGAACTAGGGGAAACAAATTTTGGGGGAAAAGAGTAAGAAATATATGATTTATAGATGAAACAATTTACCTTCTCAAATCTAGACGATTTGAGGAACCCTCAGAACTTTTGACCTAATATGCGATCTAAATTATCTCCAAATATGAAAAATAGATAATTGGGGGATTTTAGATTAGTTTGGGAGGTGGAATAACTGAAAAGTATTAAACAATTAATAATATATAAAAGAAACAAATTATTTTTTAAAAACTAGAAATGGGCCCATGGGCTGGCCCAATACCTGAATAAATAACCAAAATTCACCATGCTTATGAATTTATAAGGGGTCAAAAAGGATATGGTGGTTTGAATATGTCAGTTTATGCCAAGTGGGAAGTGCAATGAGTGAAAAATGTTGAAAAATGACAGAGTTATAAAAGAATCAAATTTGGTTTTAAAATACAGAAATGGGGTCACAGTTGGCCTAAATCATGAAGTAACCACCCTTTTCTCCAAAACTCCCAAACAAGCTATGGGGAACCAATGGTAGAATTATTATACATATATTAAACTTAAAAAACAATAATCTCACCCAATACCCAAGAAAATGACTTGGATTTCCAATGAACCAGATCAAAACAAAGACATGAAAAATCGGGTGTGACAATTCTCCCCACAATTAATGTTTTCCACCCTCGAAAAGCCACAACACATTCGAGATGATTGATGGACACCTAAGGATTCATTATCAACTTTATAAAACCTATCAATCTAAGGAAATATCATTTAACATCAATAGAACTTAATCCTATTCCCCAAACAAAACACCAACTCACAACCAGTTTATGAGAATCAACCGAAAGATCGAGTCACTACCTCCACAACCAAACCAAGAACTGGATTGTTGGGCCTTCTCCCATTAAACCCAATGATCACAAAAAAAAAACAGAACTCACAAAATCCAAATATTCTAGGGGAGTCCAGAATGGACTCCCCCACCATTAAGAAACAACTAGAACTTGACAAATTCTTAGGAGGAAACACTATGAGATCCATAGTGGTTCTCCCCACCATTAAGAACCAACAATCAATGACCAAATGAGAATTAAACATAAACTTGGAATGCATATCTCCCATACAGGCCTACCCAAAATCTCCCACAACAACCTACTAACCCATGTTATGAGGAACACAACATGAACATTTAAACCCCACCACTCTCGAACGAAGGGGATACGAACTGGGAAATTTTTTTTGCACGAATCCTGAACCCCACCACTCGAGGAGGGGAGGGAAGGGGACCAAATCTTTAGGACATTGAAACCAAAAAAGAAAAAAAGGAAGTAACCAATACTCTCCTCTTATGAATAGGTAAAAACAAGACCACATCCGATTTACACATGAAGTCCACATAGGGATATTGATCAGGAACCCACATCCATGAAGGCATAACCACAGACACTGTGTGGGGGGTAAGTCCACCACACTCATTGTGATAAGAGGAAATTCACAATGAAGAGGAACCACAATAGAGACATTGAAACTAACTTACCACAATGGTGGAGGCAATAGCCTAGTTGATCTCTCCACACCTCTGGTGATTTTTTGACTACGTGAAAAGCTTCACTCCGAGGAATATGGCTGGGGCCCTAATGCTTGAAGAATACACTACATCGTAGTCAGGTGCTAAGGATCACAAAAAATCACAAAACTCACTTTCTCAATGTCACACCTTCATATAAACTGGAACTCATAGAAACATAGCACCATTATCTCTCACTCCAAATGAGGAGCATAATGGACAAGGAATACGGTGAAGCACAACAATATCACCGAACAAAACTGCTATGTCTAAAATAATTATCATGACCTGGAATCACATTAAATAAATCCCAACAAATTCTATATTCCAAAAAATAGGCCAAGGCATCATCTGAAGTGGTTTATTTAGCATTTGAAATGAATCCTTAGGTCAATCAATAGGAAATATTTTCAATGGAGAACTATCCATGGCCACAACACAATATCCAACACATATTTAGAAACCCAATAAACATTACTACAAAACCAATCAACCAACAAGATCTCATCTCAAGACACAACAATAGTATGAATTCCAGATCACAAGGAAGCATAATAAATAAAAAAATATTCTAAAATATAGAAAAAACTAGACATATAACCATCGGTTTATAAAAAAATTCCATAATGTTTCCGCTCAAAACACTTTTGAAAAAAATATCTAATTTGGTGGATTTCCACATTCACCAATGGTATTTCATCAATTCTCACTCACATGAAAATTTACATTCCACCCTAGGCACCCAGCCACCATTCCATATAGGACATCCTTCCAGATATCAATAAAACCATGCATGTGAGCACCCATGAAAACACCAAAGGCTAAAACAAAATAACACCATTCCAAAAATCATGTACCTTCCAAAGGAACACTAACCACAAATTCAAAAACTATTTTCAGATTTCACAAAACAAACCACACTTCATTAAGAACCATTTTCTTAAAAACCTACCCCTTTTTCATTTTTAACAACTTTCAAAATAACTAAGCTACTCCAAACAACCCCTTCCCATTTTCTAAAATTCAAAAAGGTATCTTTTCATAATCCGATGGCCATTGAGACCAATACCCTTTCTAGAAAAACACCAACTGCTCAAAACCAATTTCCAAAATCAATTCATCAGATTCAAACACTTTTCAACATCCCAAAACACCCCATTTAAAACAAATATTCATAATCACCTTAAAATGATTCAAACTTTCAAATCATTTTATTTCAATAAACTACAAGTTTAGATTAAGGAAAATACAATCCTGTTAAATAATTTCCACTTCTGTAGAGACCCGGTTTTTGGCCTAATAAGACTTTGAAATATTTCTAAGAATATTTCTAGAGCTGGGGGATGAGACGGCGTGCAATTTTGAGGCCTGGTGTGCCCGGAATTAATTTTATAAAAATGTTAAGTATTTTTATATTACGCAAGTGAATTTAACTAAAGAAAATGAGATATCTCTTAAACAGTTGATCGAATAAGAAATCTGAGACCACAGTTCGGTCCAAAACATAGTGTTTCCCCTAAGAGTGACATTAAATAAGTCGGCATGGGATGTTCAGAACCCTCTCTCATTGGCAGTGTATTAAATGGGTAAATTAATTAAATAATTAATTTATTTAATAACTCAAACCCTAATATCTCTAGAACAGGGACTCAAATGAAAAATCCGAGACCACCGATGAGCTCAGAATGTCGATTTTACCCTAAGAAATGTATAACCTTTGTCCGAATCGGTTGTTTGGAATATGCGCCATCATGAGAGAATAATTAAATAATTAAATAATTGTTTATTTAGTTATTTAATTTATTTCTTTTAACCTAGAGAGAGGTTGTAAATTCATTGTTTAGAAGGGGTTGGCCTCATAATTCATTTTAGGCAATGACGGTAAACCCTCCCTTCCTCTCCTCTCTTCCTCTCCTCGTTGATGAATGACAAACGAAGAACAACGAAGCCTCAGATCCAGGCGAATCGAAGAGCGACAAACAAAACGTCTTCTTCTCATCTTTGTGAAAGTGAAATCCTCATCAACACCGAACAGATATTGATGAATGAGATATTCTCCAACGATCGATCCAAACCTGAGGTACTATTTATCTTTGTGAATTCCTTACCTGGTTGAATTTTCATGACAAATGACAATTAAATGAATTAATTTGCGGATCGAAAAATAATGGGTCGAATAAATTATTTCTTCTCATTTATCTTGAGATTGAAAATCTTGAAGTGTGATAAATATTTATTTTCCAATTACTTGTGTTCTTGATTCTAAAAGATGATGTCCAAAAAAACATGGCCATAAATCTGGAAATAGTCCATGACCCTTTTATATTTCATTCTTCGCACATTCTCCACACGTTCGTTCGCGCCAAATAATTAAGCGCATCAAAACATCGATGTTTTGTTGAGCGCGGTATAAAGACGCAGAGATCTCGACCCGAGGAATGCAAATCTGTGGTCGCCACAATTTTTGAACTTAGAACAGAGATGTGGCAGCCCGCGAAAAAGGCGACAGGATGAAGACGGTCCGACGGTGTGTGAGGTGGTCCGAGGAAGCCTGGCTGGTGCCTGCGGCAAGGTGGCAAGGCGATCGACTGTTCAGGCGAGTGGACCGGAGGCACAACGGCGCGACAGGCCAGAGGCAGCAGTGGTGGTTCCTGTGGACGTAGCGGCTGCGAAATGAGCTGGAGGCAAGGGTTTACATGTTCGAGGCCCTGTTTTGAGGTTGGAGCGTGAGAAAATTGAAGATGAAGAATTAGATTGGAGAGAAAATAGAAAATAAGAGAAATAAATTAAAAGAAAAATAAAAAGAGAAATCAATCAAGTGATGGGGTGTTTATGGCATGGAGTTAAAGGCAAGGAGGCGGTTTTATGCAGTTGGTGCGTTGATTTTGGGTATGATAAGTTAAAGAATTAAATTAAATTAAAAATAATAATAAAATAATAATGTTATTATTATTTTCGTTGGGAAAACCGTATTTTGGTGGTATCTTCTTCGTGCGACCTCGGTTTAACGAAACGTTAGCGGCAGTGCGACCCTGACATCGAGACGGACTTTATGATTCCAATATTGGATGTATTTTTCGGGTTTTTTGGATTGGGTAACTGAAGTGCTCGGAAAATATTAGATTTAATATTATTGTTAAATCTTCGACCCGTCATAACTCCTGTGTGCGACGTCCAATTGGCTTGCCGTCGGTGGTGATGTAATCCTGTCATTAACATAGTAGATTCAAGTCTAATGTAGGATAAAAAATTCTGGTTCATGGCTCGGGTCCACGAAAAACCCAATAATAATAATGTTATTATTATTACGGGATCTTGTATCTGACATATCTCTCTCATACGGTGTCGGAATGATGAACCGTCTGTGACGTTGAGACCCTGGAATTAAGATGGATGTTTCAAGAACAATTTTGGATATTTAATTCGAGTTCAAGGTGTGGGCCCCACGAGGCCCAGTTCGCGCGTGTTGAGGTGAAATACAACTTTTTCAACGGCTATCCATTTTGGACCAATGGGTAGTCCATCTAGTGTGTTTTTCCGTAAGGATCGCAATGGTGTGACTAGTTTGGTTAACCAGTGTCATTTGAAGTATGACCGGTTTGGACCGAGCATGAATCCAACTGGCCCCTCGGTAATAAAATGACTATAACTTACAGACTAGGCGTCCGATTGAGGCACCGTCTGTCATGTTGGAACCTTTATGACATGGCGGTACTTCGGGCTGCTCCCTTGTGAAACTTCGTGGTGGTTGAGGTATGACCGATAACCTATGGAGCAGAACCAACACGTTTCTTTTAGTGACCGCTAGGATGAATAATCCCTTGATGACTCAAGGCGCTAGTATTCCTTACTCCTCTACTCTAGTAGAGACTGGACCCCAACCTCATGAGTGTGGGTTTGTTTTCCTCTGAGATGGTTTTCCTATACTTGGAGTCGGTACTCCATCACATGGCCAGACCAGGCCGGTTGCATGGGTCACCCTGTGTACCGATTACACAGGTTGGAGTACATGGGTTGAGACCATGTATGGGCACATAGCCAGCGAACACGGGGTGGACCCCCGATACTTTGACATGATGGGTCATCCTTTCTACATACTGTGTAGTTGCGTTTTACACGACCAACCTTGTGACACGAGCCATTGTACACGGGTTATACCTGGGGTTAGAGGATACAACGTGTAACCTTTCTACACATCATGTACTTTTCTGTACATGGATTGATCCTCTTGTTCAACTTATCTTGGACATCTTTCGTTTGGGTTAGTTCCCCTTCTTATCGTTCCCCTGAAGGTTAGGCATCGTTTCCTTCTATAGGAGTATGATCCCTTTAGTAGTACTTTCTATGATAGAGTCGGCATCCCTCCGTGAGGCCCGGTTCGAGATCCTTTATCCCTTCCTGACCCTAGGTAAAGTCAGGAATCGACGTGACCAACTCTACCGGGCCTTGATCCTCTACCTAGATGGTGAATCCGGATGAGTTGCGGTATCTTCCATGGCCCTGGCAGTGATCCTCATCTGTGTATCGTGATCTTTCCCACTCAGGAGTGTGTCTCCCGTAATGAGTTCTTCTATCTATAGTGATATTCCCACTCAGGAGTGTGTCTCTCGTAATGAGTGTAACTAACTCTCATGATGTTTCCCAAATAATGGTACTTCTCAGACGGACGTCATCAGAGCTATCAGACTCGTGGAGCATGTTCTCCCGGAACAAGTACTTTGTGGAAATCTTCAAACTGGATCTCTAGCATGGGTATGTGGTGGTGTGACTTGTCTCTAGACTACGGGTCTGAGTTATAAGTATATATGGTTGCCCTGGGTATATGTATGGTCATATACATGGTGTGAGTTGTGAAATGAAGATCCCCTTACTCTATCATTTGGGTTTCTTTGAGCGATCATATCTATTATTAGGTGGAGCTGTACTATTTTTGTTCACTCTTGTTGTACGTTGTTCTCTCTTGTTTCTCTCCTATTCAGTACCTCTATTGCTTCTCCCTTGAGCCTTCGTGGCATCCTACTGAGTATTTTTATACTCACCCCTAATTGGGCTTTGCCAGCATTTGGCGTGCCCTTGTAGACGGTGGATAGGTTGATCGTGACATCAGAGGAGCTTTAGGATATGGGGTGCTTGGATCACGTGAGGTGGTCATAGCTTGGGATTCAGGAGTGAGATTCTTCCAGCTATTTTAATTTTTCACCTGTTGCCGGGTTGTGTCATTTTTCTATCTGGGTGTGTATTTTTGCCCCTTTCCCTTTCAAATTTACTGTTATTGTACCTGTACTGTTAGAGGTCGATGCATTTTTGTGTGGTTCCCTTTTTATAGTAATGTGGAAACTTGATTTATTCTTTTTATCTGCACTTTGGCATTAAGTTAGCTGCGTGTGTGTGTACAGGTTATTAGGAAAAGGCCTCCCTGAGTTTGTTGTGCCTTCGGTGCTAGTCGCCAGCCCCTGGCCTATGGAGGCAGGCTTGGGGTAGTTACAGTTCAAGCCTTGGTATGGGTCGTGTCATGACAGAGTGGTATCAGAGGTGGTTCAACCCTTGGGACTTTGTTCGGACGTTTCCCTAAAATGGTCTTGGTTGGGTTTAGGGCAACATTGTCGATGTGTCTCGAGAGCATCTCTCAGGCCAGAGAGTCCAGTGATGGTGCAGTCGGCCGATGTATCCATTCATCAGGACCTTGATTACCCGCTTGTCGACTCAGCACCCTGAGAGACCTTTTTCAGAAAACACTGGTACATGCATCATATACGACTGAGTATTTGATTTTCCTTCTCGAGTCATCTCCCCATCATTATTGATATATATAGATATTCTCATCCGACCGTGGTACTCCTTGAAAACATTCAGGATGTCTCCGCGATGAAATCCATCCAGGATACTGGATACGGTTCATGGTGATGGTTCTGTGAAAGATGAGAGCTCAGCTCAGGACCCATCATGTGAACCCCTTTTCTCAAGGTGGGCAAGTAACAACACCCCTACCTGTTGAGAAGAAGACAACCCCATCTAAGCAGGCTGAGGATGTGTGCAGGTTTAGCACACTTCGTGAGTTTCAACACCAGAGACAACTAAGGTTCCATAGTAAGCCAGGCCCTCGGACAATAGAGGTTTGGCTAGAGTTAGTGGTCCACTGGTCTATAAGGGTAGTTTCTGAAAACAGACGTTCGAGCAGGGACTCTGTACAGAGATATATGCTATCATAGTGCTCTTGTTCATCCCCACCTATGTTGAGGTGCTAGAGTAAGTACTGATGGTATAGAGCTTCCTGTCACGCCATACAACTGGTTGTGATATTGAGCGTAACAGAGCTGAGACGTCTACTACAGCTAGAAGATTCCAGACAAAGAGATCTCAACGTAGGAGATCTTATCATGACCAGTCACAGTCACATGGTCATATGGGACTCAGACAGCGCAGCGAAAGCACGATGGAAGAATCTTGCTGACTTGTGCAATCAAGGTGTGGTTATGTAGAAGACTCCCTTTGCGAGAAGTGTAGGAAGTCCCATACTCACCTAGTGCGGGAAGTTTCAGAGCAGTTAACTTCTCTGCAACTGACCCTGGTGGAACATGAGGGTACAACTTTTCTTCAGTCGGCGGTGTTGACTCCTTCGCTTCTCGAGAATGTAATAGAGTCTTGGTTGCGATTCATTGACTGTGAAATCCTGTGTGAACAGATATCCTTAGGTGTTTCACCATATGTATATTCTGAAGGAGGGAATCGCAATACTCTTTCTAAGTGACAAATAGTGATTCCAGTTGTGACATGTGATGTAGAGGTTCGGTCGGGGAGACAAACTTTCCCATGAGTTCTGTCAGGTCGTTTGAGACTGTTCAAGAAGATGGTAAGGTTCCATATCACCTTACCTTATCCCAAGTAGTTGGAGTGGGTAAACGATTCCTTACACATGTCGCAACTAAGAATATATGTGTGTGTTCCTATACACATCATCAGCTGAAGAAATCCTTATGAGGGTGGACCACCCCTTTGGTCCACATTCTTTGGAAGCACAGAAATGTACAGGCTTCCCTAGGAGTGGGAGAGCTAAGTGTGGGCTCGGTATCTTGAGTGGTTTCCCTGGTTTTTCTTTTCGAGGACAAAAATCTTGAAGGAGGTAATAATGTAAAGACCTAGTTTTTGGCCTAATAAGACTTTGAAATATTTATAAGAATATTTTCAGAGTAGGGGGATGAGACGACGTGCAATTCTGAGGTCCGGTGTGCCCAAAATTAATTTTATAAAAATGTTAAGTGTTTTTATAATAAACATTCACATTTAACTAAAGAAAATGGGATATCTCTTAAACAGTTGATCAGATAATAAATCCGAGAACACAGTTGGGTCCGGAATGCAGCAAATCCCCTAGGAGCAACATAAAATAAGTCGGTGCTGGATGTTCAGACTCCTATCTAGTTGGCGGTGTATTAAATGGGTAAATTAAATAAATAATTTATTTATTTAATAGCTCAAAACCGAATATATCTAGAACATGGACTCATATGAAAAATCTAAGACCACAGATGAGCTCAGAACGTAGGTTTTACCCTAAGAAAGGTATAACCTTTGTCCGCATCGGGTGTTTGACATATGCGCCATCGCGAGAGAATAATTAAATAATTAAATAATTGTTTATTTAGTTATTTAATTTATTTATTTTAACCTAGTGAGAGGTTATAAATTCCTTGTTTAGAGGGGGTTGGCCTTATAATTCATTTTGGCCCACGACGGTAAACCCTCCCTTCCTCTCCCCTCCTCCTCTCCTCGCTGATGAACGACGAACGAAGAACAAGAAGCCTCGGATCCAGGCGAATCGAAGAGTGACAAATGAAACGTCTTCTTCTCATCTTTGTGCAAGTGCGATCCTCATCAACACCAAACAGATGTTGATGAATGAGATCTTCTCCAATGATCGATCCAAACCTGAGGTAGGATTTATCTTTTTGAATTACTTACTCGGTTGAATTTTCATGACGAACGCCAATTAAATGAATTAATTCGCAGATCGAAAAATAATGGGTCAAATAAATTATTTCTTCTTGTTTATCTTGAGATTGAAAATCTTGAAGTGTGATAAATATTTATTTTCTAATTACTTGTGTTCTTGATTCTCAAAGATTATTTCCAAACAAACATTTCCATCAATCCAGAAATATTCTATGACCCTTTTATATTTCATTCTTCGCACATTCTCAATGCGTTCGTTCACGCCAAATAATTAAGCGCGTCAAAACATCTATGTTTCGTTGAGCGCGGCATATGGACACAGAGATCTCGACCCGAGGAATGCGAATATGTGGTCGTCACAATTTTCAAACTTAGAACGGAGATGCGGCAGCCCGCGAAAGGGGCGACATGGTTAAGACGGTCCGACGGTGTGCGAGGTGGTCCGAGGAAGCACGATTGGTGCATGCGGCAAAGCGGCAATGTGCTCGGCCATTCAAGCAAGTGGACTGGAGGAATAGTGGCGCGGTAGGACGGAGGCAGCAGCGGTGGTTCCTATGGACGCAACCAGTGTGAAATGAGCTGGCGGAAAGGGTTTACATGCTGGAGGCCCTGTTTTGTGGTTGGAGCGTGAGAAAATTGAAGATGAAGAATTAGATTAGAGAGAAAATAGAAAATAAGAGAAATAAATTAAAAGAAAAATAAAAAGAGAAATCAATCAAGTGATGGGGCATGGATGGAATGGAGTCAAAGGAAAGGAGGCAGTTTTATGTAGTTGGTGCGTGGATTTTGGGTGTGATAAGTTAAGGAATTAAATTAAATTAAAAATAATAATAATATAATAATGTTATTATTATTTTCGTTGGGAAAACCGTATTTTGTCGGTATCTTCTTCGCTCGACCTCAGTTTCACGAACCGTTAGTGGTAGTGCGACCCTAAAATTGAGATAGAATTTATGATTCCAATATTGGATGTCTTTTTGGGTTTTTGAATTGGGTACCTGAAGTGCTCGGAAAATAATAAATTTAATATTATTGTTACATCTTCAACCCATCATAACTTCTGCGTGCGACGTCCAATTAGCTTGCTGTCAGTGGTGATGTAATACTTTAATTAATACGGTCAATTCAAGTCTAATGTAGGATACAAAATTCTGGTTCATGGATCGGGTCCATGAAAAACCCAATAAGAATAGTGTTATTATTATTACGGGATCTTGTATCTGACATATCTCTCTCATATGGTGTCGGAATGACGAACCATCTGCGACATTGCGACCCTGGAATTAAGACGGATGTTTCAAGACCAATTTTGGATATTTAAGTTGAGGTAGAGGCATGGGACCCAGGAGGCCCAGTTCGCGCGTGTTGAGGTGAAATGCAACTTTTTTACCAGCTATCCATTTTGGACAAATGGGTAGTCCATCTCGTGTGTTTTTTCGTAAGGATCACAATGGTGGGACCAATTTTGTTAACTGGTGTCATTTTAAGTATGACCGGGTTGGACCGAGCATGAATCCAACCGGGCCCTCAGTAATAAAATGCCTATAACTTACAGACTAGGCGTCCGATTGACGCACCGTCTCTCGTGTTGGAACCTTTATGACATGGAGGTCCTTCAGACTGCTTCCTTGTGAAACTTCGTGGTGGTTGAGGTATGACCGATAACCTGAGGAGCAGAACCATGATATTTCTTTAAGTTGAGGTCGAGGCATGGGACCCAGGAGGCCCAGTTCGCGCGTGTTGAGGTGAAATGCAACTTTTTTACAAGCTATCCATTTTGGACAAATGGGTAGTCCATCTCGTGTGTTTTTTCGTAAGGATCACAATGGTGGGACCAATTTTGTTGACCAGTGTCATTTGAAGTATGACCGGGTTGGACCGAGCATGAATCCAACCGGGCCCTCAGTAATAAAATGCCTATAACTTACAGACTAGGCGTCCGATTGACGCACCGTCTCTCGTGTTGGAACCTTTATGACATGGAGGTCCTTAGGACTACTTCCTTGTGAAACTTCGTGGTGGTTGAGGTATGACCGATAACCTGAGGAGAAGAACCATGATATTTCTTTTAGTGACAGCTAGGATGACTACTCCCTTGATGACTCAAGGCATGAGTATTCCTTACTCCTCTACTCCAGTAGAGACGGGACTCCCCACCTCATGAGCGTGGGTTCGCTTTCCTCTGAGAT
Organism: Viscum album; assembly: GCA_963277665.1. Lineage (NCBI taxonomy): Eukaryota > Viridiplantae > Streptophyta > Magnoliopsida > Santalales > Viscaceae > Viscum > Viscum album. Next base: position 1,830,264,490 of record OY728147.1, read on the forward strand.
GGTTTTCCTATCCTTGGAGTCGGTACTCCATCACATGGCCAGACTAGGCCGGTTGCATGGGTCACCCTGTGTACCGATTACAGGGGTTGGAGTACATGGGTTGAGACCGTGTACGGGCACATGGCCAGCGAAAACGGGACGAACCCTTGATACTTTGACATGATGAGTGATCCTTTCTACATGCTGTGTAGTTGCGTTTTACACGACCAACCTTGTGACATGGGCTGTTGTACATGGGTATTACCTGGGGTCAGAGGACACGATGTGTAACCTTTCACCACGTTGTGTAATTTTCAGTACATGGCTTGATGCTCTTGTCACCCGTATCTTGGACATATTTCGTTTGGGTTAGTGCACCTTTTTCTCATTCCCCTGAAGGTCAGACATCGTTTTCTTCTACAGGAGTATGATCCCTTCAGCAAGACTTTCTGTGATATAGTCGGCATCCCTCTATGAGGCCTGGAGCGAGATCCTGTATCCATTCCTAACCCTAGGTAGAGTCAGGAATCGACATGACCAACTCTACCAGGCGTTGATCCTCTACCTAGCTGGTGAATCCTGATGAGTCGTGATATCCACCATGGCCCTAGCTGTGATCCTCACCTGTGTATCGTGATCTTTCCCACTCAGGAGTGTGTCTCCCATTATGAGTGCTTCTATCTATCGTGATCTTCCCACTCAGCAGTGTGTCTCTCATAATGTGTGTAACCACATCTCGTGGTGTTTCCTGACGAACAATACTTCTCATATGGACTTCATCAGAGCTATCAGACTCGTGGAGTGTGTTCTCCCAGAACGAGTACTTCGTGGAAATATTCGATCTGGATCTCTAGCGTGGGTATGTGGTGGTGTGACTTGTCTCTAGACTACGGGTCTAAGTTACTAGTATATCTGGTTGCCTTGGGTATATGTATGGGTATATACCTGGTGTGAGCTGTGAAATGAAGATCCCCTTACTCTATCATTTGGGTTTCTTTGAGCGATCATATCTATTATTGGGTGGAGTTGTACTCTTTTTGTTCACTCTTGTTGTATCTTGTTCTCTCTTGCTGCTCTCCTCTTTAGTACCTCTATTGCTACTCCCTTGAGCCTTCCAGGCATCCTACTGAGTATTTTTATACTCACCCCTGCTTGGACTTTGCCCGAATTTGGTGTGCCCTTATAGATGGTGAATAGGTTGATCGTGACATCAGAGGAGCTTCGGGATACGTGGTGCTTGGACCGCGAGTGGTGGTCGTAGCTTGGGATTCAGGAGTGAGACTCTTCCAGTTGTTTTACTTTTTCACTTGTTGTTGGGTTGTGGAATTTTTCTTGTTAGGTGTGTATTTTTTCCCCTTTCCCTTTCAAATTTACTTTTATTTTACTTGTACTGTTAGAGGTCGATGCATTTTTGTTTGGTTCCCTTTTTATAGTAGTGTGGAACCTTGCTTTATTCTTTTTCTCTGCACTTTTACATTGAGTTAGCTGCATGTGTGTGTATAGGTTCTTAGGAAAAGGCCTCCCCGAGTTTGTTGTGCCTTCGATGCTAGTCTCCAGCCCCTGACCTATGGAGGCGAGCTTGGGGTAGTTGCGGTTCGAGCCCTGGTATGGTTCGGGTCGTGAAAACTTCCTCCCTAAAATTTGTTTCACCAAAAAAAACATTCCAAAACCATTCTTATAATTAATTTTTGAAAACCCCTTTTTACACTTTTCAAATTACAATATTTCATTTAAAACCCATTTCCAAAATTATCACAGGAGTATTTTCAAAACAAAAATTCATAATTCAAGAAACGTCCAAGAGAACCACAAAAGGGAACTTGTGTCAGTGGGTGACTTGACCATATGGTTGGTGACCATATATTAAACACAACACCAACACATATAGAATTATTAGAACCATTCCCCAAATCCACATGGATTTATAGGCCTTGAGAGCTCCTGAAGGCCATTTTTAGACTCCCCTTGTCATATCCCAACACCACACAATCAACAATAACGAAGGACACTAATAAAATAGGACTTCCTGTGGAAACCCAAGGATCAGAAGGAGCAAGAGTTCATGAAGCTCTTCACGAACTTAACCCTCAAGCTCCAAAAATCCTACTCCATCTACCTTGACATCCCCCAAATAACAAGGGAACTCTAAAATGAAAGGTATGATAAGAGATGACCTCCTTTGATACCATTTTTTCACGAACAGGCTTGAGTCGACCCTGAACCGGTCCCTCAAGCCAGCCCGTGACATGTCCCAAGAGGCATTCATGATCATCCCGGGATGGCGATAATCACCGATGGAATCAATAGAGTATATAAGGGAACAATTTATATCTAATATAAACAATCAAACAAACAATGGAAAGAAACAGACATCCCGAAATACATTTACATAAAAAATTGAGATGAACATTATTTGTACAAGAAACTGAAAGTACAACTAAACCAACAACTCAACCGATGAAACCTGAAAACCAAATAACTCCATGTGACCCCACTGGTCACTCTCCAATACAATGATCACAGTTCGCCCAAGGTGATTGATCTCAAGAAGAAACCTGCAAAAGGGATAAAAATAGAAGAAAACTCTATGCGTGAGTATTAAAACTCAGTAGGTTAGCATGATATTCTATTCCCAATAAAATTACTTTAAATTAAAATAAAAATCATTTCCAAGTTTTAAATAAAAGATATAAAAGTATTTTTTTCAAATTAGGTTCCATGATATAATAATTATCAAACAAAAACCTGCATGTTTTATAAAAAATAATTCTAGTAACAATTTTTCAAAGAGGTGCAACTTCAAAATGAAAATAGTTTTCAAGAGGGATTCTTTAAATAAGGTAAAATTTTAAATAAAAAAACATGCTACTAAATTTACCAACAAATCACATCATATGCCGATAGTGAGTTCAAAATACCCAATGAGCACAAGTTTTGGGAACACTCCCAGGAACTAGTTTGTTGTGAGCCCCATGTACCTCGTATATCGGTGAAGGTAACCATAATAAATATCCATTATCGTGCACACGAGCCACTAGTGTAGAGAATACCCATAACCTATTAGTCCTCCAACAACATCATCATCATAGTTTTGTTAGTGTTGTCATCGTCAAATTTGCTACGTGAAACAGGGGCAAAACCCCACGGGATCACTAGCATACTAGTACACGTCCGCCCACCTAGATACCCAAGATTCCATTTAGTGCTCAATCAAGTGACACATATGATCAAATACACTTTCCAATTGAAAATTCAATTCAGAAACCATATACACACAAACATCCCACAAACATTCTTCACATTTCTTTCATGTGTCAATAAACCACTTAAAATTTTCATAAAACAATTTCAAAGAGTTTAATGAGGCTTTGCACATAAAACTCATTGAAAAACACTCTTTTAAAGATAAACACACAAAAAAAATACCCAAACATATTTAAAATCCCTAAGAACATTTAATAAAATCATTTGATGGACCATAAAACAATCCCAATTGATGCAACAAGATATATACCTGTGAAACACTCATTATTCATTTTTTAGGAAAGGCCAAATGGGCCTTTAAACATTTTTACCAAATAGAAAATTTTCAAATCCAAATATTCCACATTTAATAAGGATGTGAGAAACCAATATTTTAAGATTAAAAAAATTGGTAACCACCTTGAAAATAATCATATTTCTTGTCCATTACACAACCATTTTTTATAAAATTTCCAAATGAGCCTTCCATTAGCAACACATGTCATAATAGCTTAAAATCAATACAAATTATTTATAAAAACCAAAAACTGATTGGAATACACATAAGGAACCAATAAAATTTATTTATCCTCTTCCAATATGATTATAAATCCAAACCAATCATTTTAAACCACACTCAACACTTAAAAGCCAACTGGGAAACTTACCGAACACATAACATGCATGTTTTTTAACAAAATAATTCATTTTAAGAACTATAAAAGGAATAAAACATTAATGTAATGCCATAACGTTATAAAATCTATCTAAACATGTTTAAAATACCACAAACCAGGTACATAATCTAAGAAATCACATGAATAAACATGCAGTGTGCACCATTTTAACAAAACTACACCACTTTACCAAAAACAAGGTTTTAACCACTAGTTGGCACACCAAAAAAATTATAAAAAGCATAAATTAAAAATTTCAGTGTATGAGGAAGATTATAACATCATGAAATAGATGAATCTTAAATAAAAATGTCAAGTGCAATGGGAAACCTACCTCAAATCCTTAGTGGAATAGAAATGCACAACTGAAATCACCCGCCGCAGGTTTATAAACCCTAAAACTCTGAAGAACATACCTAAATGAATATAAACCACATAAAAAATAATGAAAAAACATAAAAATAGGTCTTTCATGACCATGGGAGAAGAAATAACCATAAAATAATGGAAGGATGAGGAAGAGGGAGGATAAAGGAGAAGGAATCTCACCTTGGAAACTAGAAATCTTTTCATATTCCCTTAGACCCACACTATTAGAGGAGAGGGAATGTATTGAAACTTAGTGGAGGGTCTCTTTAGGTTGGGTAGAACTAGGGTAAATGAATTTTGGGGGAAAAGAGTAAGAAATGAATGATTTATGTATGAAACAATTTACCTTCTCAAATCTGGACGATTTGAGGAACCATCAGAACTTTTGACCTAATATTTGATCTAAATGAGATCCAAATATGAAAAATAGATAATTGGGGTATTTTGGATTCGTTTGGGAGGAGGAATCACTGAAAACTATTAAACAATTAATAATATATAAAAGAAACAAATTATTTTTTTAAAACTAGAAATGGGCCCATGGGATGGCCCAATACCTGAATAAATAACCAAAATTCACCATGCTTATGAATTTATAAGGGGTCAAAAAGGATATGGTGGTTTGAATATATCATTTTAAGCCAATTGGGAAGTTTAATGAGTGATTTTTTTTTAAAAAATGATGGATTTATAAAAGAAACAAATTTGGTTTTAAAATCTGGAAATGGGCTCACATTTGGCCTAAATCATGAAGTAACCACCCTTTTCTCCAAAACTCCCAAACAAGTTATAGGGAACCAATGGTAGGATTATTAGACATAGATTAAACTTAAAAAAAACATTAATCTCACCCAATACCCAAGAAAATGACTGGGATTTCCAATGAACCAGATCAAAACAAAGACATGAAAAACCGGGTGTGACAATTCTCCCCACCATAAAAGTTTTCCGCACCCAGAAAGCCACAACACATTCCAGATGATTGATCAACACCTAAGGATTCATTATAAACTTTATCAAACCTATAAATCTCATGAAATATCATTTAACATCAATATTACTTAATCCTATTCCCCAAACAAAACACTAACTCACAACCAGTTTCTAAGAATCAACCGAAAGATCGGGTCACTACCTCCACAACCAAACCAAGAACTGGATTGTTGGGTCTTCTCCCATTTAACCCAATGATCAACCAAAAAAAAGAACCCACAAAATCCAAATATTCCAGGGGAGTCCGGAATGGACTCCCCCACCATTAAGAAACAACTAGAACTTGACAAATTCTTAGGAGGAAACACTTTGAGATCTGTAGTGGTTCTCCCCACCATTAAGAACCAACAATCAATGACCAAATAAGAACTAAACATAAACATGGAATGCATATCTCCCATACAATCCTACCCAAAATATCCCACAACAACCTACCAACCCATGTTAATAGGAACACAACATGAACATTTAAACCCCACCACTCCCGAACGGAGGGGATACGAACTGGGCCAACAATTTCTGCATGGATCCTGAGCCCCACCACTAGAGGAGGGGAGGTAAGGGGACCAAATCATTAGGACATTGAAACCACAAAATAAAAAAAGGAAGTAACCAATACTCTCCTCCTATGAATAGGTAAAACCAAGAACAAATCCGATTTACACATGCAGTCCACACAGGGACATTGATCAGAAACCCACATCCCTGAAGGAATAACCATAGACACTGTGTGGGGGGTAAGTCCACCACACTCATTGTGATAAGAGGAAATTCACAATTAAGAGGAAACATAATAAAGAAATTGAAACTAACTTACCACAATGGTGGAGGCAGTAGCCTAGTTGATCTCTCCACACCTTTGGTGAATTTTTGACTGCGTGAAAAGATTCACTCCGAGGAATATGGATGGAGCCCTAATGCTTGAAGAATATACTGCATCGCAGTCAGGTGCTAAGGATCACAACAAACCAAAAAACTCACTTTCTCAATGTCACACCTTCATATAAACAGGAACTCATAGATACATAGCACCATTATCTCTCAGTCTGAACGAGGAGCATAATGGACAAGGAATACGGTGAAACACAACAATATCACCGAACTAAACTTCTATGTCTAAAAGAATTATCTTGACCTGGAATCACTTTAAATAAATCCCAAAAAAATCTATATTCCAAAAAATAGGCCGAGGCATCATCTGAAGAGGTTTATTTAGCTTTTTAAATGAATCCTTAGGTCGATCAATAGGAAATATTTCCAACGGAGAACTATCCATGGCCACATCACAACATCCAACACATATTTAGAAACCCACTAAACATTACTCCAAAACCGAGCAACCAACAAGATATCATCTCAAGAAACAACAATAGTATGAATTACAGATCACAAGGAAGCATACTGAGTAAACAAATCTTCTAAAATATAGAAAAAACTATCCATATAACCATCGGTTTATAAAAAAATTTCACAATGTTTCCGCTCAAAACACATTTTAAAAAACAATCTAATTTGGTGGATTTCCACTTTCACCAATGGTGTTTCATTAAGTCTCACTCACATGAACATTTACATGCCACCCTAGGCACCCAGCCACCATTCCATATAGGACATCTTTCCAGATATCAATAAAACCATACATGTGAGCACCCATGAAAACACCAAAGGCTAAAACAAAATAACACCATTCCAAAAATCATGTACCTTCCAAAGGAACACTAACCACCAAGTCAAAAACAATTTTCATATTTCACAAAACAAACCACACTTCATCAAGAACCATTTGCTTAAAAACCTACCCCTTTTCATTTTTAACAACTTTCAAAATAACTAAGCTACTCCAAACAACCCCTTCCTATTTTCTTAAATTCAAAAGGTATCTTTTCATAATCTGATGTCTATTGAGACCAATACCCTTTCAAGGAAAACACCAACCACTCAACACCAATTTCAAAAATCAATTCATTAGATTCAAACACTTTTCAACATCCCAAAACACCCTATTTAAAACAAAGATTCCGAATCACCTTAAAATGATTCAAACTTTCAAAGCATTTTATTTCAATAAACTACAAGTTTAGACTAGGGAAAATCCAATCCTGTTAAATCATTTCCACTTTTGTAAATACCCAGTTTTTGGCTTAATAAGACTTTGAAATATTTTTAAGAATATTTCCAGAGCTGGGGGTTGAGATGGCGTGCAATTCCGAGACCCGGTGTGTCCGGAATTAATTTTATAAAAATGTTAAGTGTTTTTATATTACGCACACACAGTTAACTAAAGAAAACGGTATATCCCTTAAACAGTTGATCAGATAAGAAATCCGAGACCACGGTTGGGTCCGGAACACAGTGTTTCCCCTAGGAGCGACATAAAATAAGTCGGTGCGGGATGTTCGGACCCCTCGCTCGTTGGCGGTGTATTAAATGGGTAAATTAAATAATTAATTAATTTATTTAATAGATCAAACCCAAATATCTCTAGAACAAGAACTCATATGAAAAATATGAGACCACCGATGAGCTCGGAACGTAGGTTTTACCCTAAAAAATGTATAACCTTTTTCCGCATCGGGTGTTTGGCATATGCGCCATCACGATAGAATAATTAAATAATTAAATAATTGTTTATTTAGTTATTTAATTTATTTCTTTTAACCTAGCGAGAGGTTATAAATTCCTTGTTTAGAGGGGGTTGGCCTCATAATTCATTTTGGCAAACAACGGTAAACCCTCACTTCCTCTCCTCTCCTGCTCTTCTCATTGACGAACGACGAACGAAGAACAACGAAGCATCGGATCTAGGTGAATCGAAGAGCGACAAAAAAAACTTCTTCTTCTCATCTTTGTGCAAGTGAGAACCCCGTCAACACCGAATGGATCTTGATGAATGAGATCTTCTCCAATGATCGATCCAAACCTGAGGTAGGATTTATCTTTGTGAATTCCTTACCCGGTTGAATTTTCATGACGAACGCGAATTAAATGAATTAATTCGCGGATCGAAAAAAAATGGGTGGAATAAATTATTTCTTCACGTTTATCTTGAGATTGAAAATCTTGAAGTGTGATAAATATTTATTTTCCAATTACATGTGTTCTTGATTCTCAAAGATGATGGCCAAAAAAAAAATGGCCATCAATCCAAAAATAGTACATGAACCTTTTATATTTCATTCTTCACACATTCTCCACGTGTTAATTCATGCCAAATAATTAAGCGTGTCAAAACATCGATGTTTCTTTGAGCGCGACATACGGACGCGGAGATCTCGACCCAAGGAATGCGAATATGCGGTCGTCACAATTTCTGAACATAGAACGGAGATGCGGCAGCCCGCGAAAGGGGAAACATGGTGGAGATGGTCCGACAGTGTGCGAGGTGGTCCGAGGAAGCACGACTGGTGCATTCGGCAAGGTGGCAAGGCACTCGGCCGTTCAGGCGAGTGGACCGGAGGCATAGCGGCACGACAGGTCGGAGGCAGTAGCGGTGGTTCCTGTGGACGCAGCGGGTGTGAAATGAGCTGGTGGCAAGGGTTTACATGTTTGAGGCGCTGTTTTATGGTTGGAGCGTGAGAAAATTGAATATGAATAATTATATTAGATAGAGAATATAAAATAATAGAAATAAATTAAAATAAAAATAAAAAGAGAAATCAATCAAGTGATGGGGTGTGGATGACATGGAGTCAAAGGCAAGGAGGCGGTTTTATGTATTTGGTGCGTGGATTTTGGGTGTGATAAGTTAAGGAATTAAATTAAATTAAAAATAATAATAATATAAACAATCAAACAAACAATGGAAAGAAACAGACATCCCAAAATACATTTACATAAAAAATTGAGGTGAACAATATTTGTACAAGAAACTAAAAGTAAAACTAAACCAACAACTCAACCGATGAAACATGACAACCAAATAACTCAATGTGACCCCACTGGTCACTCTCCAACACAATGATCATAGGTCGCCCAAGGTGATCAAACTCAAGCAGAAACCTGCAAAAGGGAAAAAAATAGAAGAAGACTCTATGCGTGAGTATTAAAACTCAGTAAGTTAGCCCGATATTCTATTACCAATTAAATTCCTTTAAAATAAAATAAAAATCAATTTCAAGTTTTAAATAAAAGATATAAAAGTATTTTTTTCAAATTAGGTTCCATGATATAATAATTATCAGGCAAAAACCTTCATGTTTTATAAACAATAATGCTAGTAACAATTTTTCAAAGAGGTACAACTTCAAAATGAAAATAGTTTTCAAGAGGGATTCTTTAAAGAAGGTAAAATTTTAAATAAAAAAACATGCTGCTAAATTTACCAACAAATCACATCATATGCCGATAGTGAGTTCAAAATATCCAATGAGCACAGGTTTTGAGAACACTCCCTGGAACAAGTTTGTTGTGAGCCCTAGGTACCTCGTATCTTGGTGAAGGTAACCATAATAAATATCCATTCTCATGCACATGATCCACTAGTGTGGAGAATACCCATAACCTGTTAGTACTCCAACAACATCATCAACATTGTTTTGTTAGTGTTGTCATTGTTAAATTTTCTACGTGAAACAGGGGCCAAACCCCACGGGATCACTAGCATATTAGTACACGTCCGCCCACCTAGATACCCAAGATTCCATTTAGTGCTCAATCAAGTGACACATATGATCAAATACACTTTACACTTGAAAATTCAATTCAAAAACCATAAACACACAAACATCCCACAAAGATGCTTCTCATTTCTTTCATGTATCAATAAACCACTTAAAATTTTCATAAGACAATTTCAAAGAGTGTAATGAGGCTTGGCACATAAAACTCATTGAAAAACACTCTTTTAAGGATAAATGCCTAAAAAAACCATACCCAAAAATATTTAAAATCCCCAATAACATTTAATAAAATCATTTCATGGACCATAAAACAATCCCAATTGATGCAACATGATATATACATGTAAAAGACTCATTCTTCATTTTTTAGGAAAGGCCAAATGGGCATTTAAACATTTTTACCAAATAGAAAATTTTCATAGCCAAATATACCACATTTAATAAGGATGTGAGAACCCAACATTTTAAGATTAAAAAAATTTATAAAGAACTTGAAAATATTCAAATTGTTTTTCCATTACACAACCCTTTTTATAAAAGTTCCAAATGAGCCTTCCATTAGCAACACATGTCATAATAGCTTAAAATCAATACACATTCTTTATAAAAACCAAAACCTGATTGGAATACACATAATGAACCAAGAAAATTTCTTTCTCCTCTTCCAATATGATTATAAATCCAAACCAATCATTTTAAACCACACTCAACACTTAAAAGCCAACTGTGAAACTTACCGAACACATAGCATGCATGTTTTTTACCAAAATAATTCATTTTAAGAACTCTAAAAGGAATAAAACATTAATGGAATGTCATAAGTTATTAAAGCTATCGAACCATGTTTAAAATACCACCAACCAGGTACATAAGCTAAGAAATTATATGAATAAACATGCAGTTTGCACCATTTGAACAAAACTACACCACTTTACCAAAAACAAGTTTTTAACCGCTACTTGGCACACCAAAAAAATTATACAAAGCATAAATTACAATTTTCAGAGTATGATGAAGATTATAACATCATGAAATAGTTGAATCTTAAATAAAAATGTCAAGTTCAATGGGAAACCTACCTCAAATCCTTAGCGGAATATAAATGCACAACTGAAATCACCCGGCGCAGGTTTATAAACCCTAAAACTATGAAGAACACACCTAAATGAATATAACCCACATAAAAAATAATGAAAAAACATAAAATAGGTCTTTCATGACTAAGGGATAAGAAATAACCACGAAATAATGGAAAGAGGAGGAAAATGGAGGACAAAGGAGAAGGAATATCACCTTTGAAACTAGAAAACTCCTCGTCTTCCCTTAGATCCACACTCTTAGAGAAGAGGGGATGGATTGAAAATAATTGGAGGGTCTCCTTAGGTATGGAATAACTAGGGGAAATAAATTTTGGGGAAAAATAGTAAGAAATGAATGATTTATGGATGAAATAATTTACCTTCTCAAATATGGATGATTTGGGGAACCCTGAGAACTTTCACCCTAATATGCGATCCAAATGAGCTCCAAAGTTGAAAAAACAGATAACGGGGGTGAGGCTAGGGATTTTGGATTTGAGTGGGAGGTATAATCACAAAAAATTATTAAACAATGAATAACATATAAAAGAAAAAAATTATCTTTTTAAAAGTGTAAATGGGCCCACATACTGGCCTAATACCTGAATAAATAACCCAAATTCACCATGCTTATGAATTTATAAGGGGTCAAAAAGGATATGGTGGTTTTAATATGTCAGTGGAGGCCAAGTGGGAATTTTAATGAGTGAAAAATATTGAATAATTAGGGATTTTTAAAAGAAAAAAATTTAGTTTTTAAATATGGAAATGGGCTTAGAGTTGGACCAAATCATGAAGTAACCACCCTTTTCTCCAAAACTCCAAAAAAAGCTATGTTAAAACCATGGTAGGATTATTTGAAATAGATGAAAATTAAAAAAAAAACATTTATCTCACCCAATACCCAATAAAATTAATGGGATTTTCAATAATCCAGATCAAAATAAAGACATGAAAAACCGGGTGTGACAATAACTATTTCATTTTGAACATGATTCGGAGAGGATCTTGCATCATCCACACCAAGAATTACTAAATTTTCCTTTGAAAGAGGATGAAAAAAACATTAAAACTATTCTTGATCCTTATTATTCTTCTAAAACCAACAAAATGACTAAAATAAAAATACATAATATGGATAAAAATAACCAAACATTAAAAGAACTAACATCTCAATATGTAGAGATCTAACCCACATACTTTCAAATATAAGGTGAAGTGCATAATTTTTAATTAAAATTTGGACTCATTCACTTATTACCAAAATTTAATAGACTAGATGGAGAAGACCCACATAAGTACTTACAGGAATTTAATACTGTATATTAAATATTAAAACCCTCTAATGTGAATAAAGAATTGGTAAAGATCAGGGAATTCCCATTTTCATTAAGATACACTAAAAAAGATTAGTTATTCTATATTAATTCCCCAATTATAGTTTGTGTGGACAAGAGATGACTTTTACTTTAAAAATACCTCCTAGCATCTTGAACTAAAACTATATAGAAATAAATTTGGGGAATAAGATATTATCAAGGGGAAACACTTCATGAATACTAGAAACAATTTAAAAGGTTATGTTCAGGATATCCACACCACCAAATAAGTGATCAAATGTTAATACAAAAATTTTATTAATGTTTAACTCCAATCAATTGCAACATGACTGACACTGCTATAGGTGCTGTACTAGTTGAAAAGACCCAATTCCTTACAAATAACCTCATTGAAAACATGGAACAAAACATGTAATAATTCAGTTCAAGGTATTTTGTACCAATTCTAGGTTTCTATGAGGTAAAAATTTATAAATTTGAGAAAAAGGTGGACATAAAGTTTTAAGAGGTATGTAACATACTCCAAAAAATTTCTTTCCCAAGGGAAATCCCAACCTCCTCCACAAATTCATTTTGGTTTCTATTCTAGCGACACCCACTACTCTAACCAATTCCCTCAATTGAGAGAACCTTCTAATAATTATGATGAAATATTTTTAGGCTTCCCCTATAACTAAATTATTTAGAAAGAACCATATAATCCATCCAACTCGGAGTGGAAATTCAACAAAGCCTATAGGAAAGTGGGTTTTCAAACCAACCTAAACAATTATTGAATTACCCGGGTAAGATAAGTTATCCTCCATCACCACCCAGAAATACTCAACCACCACAAAGGACTTTCTAATAACCCCCTCAAAAAACCAAACCTATCATTGAAGACATAATGAAACAAATGGATAAAAATAACCTCTACTTACAATAATCTAACCTATCATCCTCACAAGACCTAAAAACTCTTTTAGGCTAACTCATCAACTCGATGGGTGAAATCCAAATTAATGGGTCAGGTAAATTACCTTCTCAACCACTAGTTAACCATAAATACTATATAAATGTTAGTTACATCACCCTATAAAGTGGAACATAACTTAAATTCCAAATTTCACTTCAATTAGAGTTATCCCCTCCGAAAGAAAATTCCATTCCAACTATATCAAATGATCCAAATAAGAAAAATCCTTATCCTTAGAGAAATATCACCAAAGGAAAGAGTGTCTATCGAATAGCCACCTATCCCAAAAATTCCTATTCTATTACCCCAAAGGTCCACCCAACCAAGTAAATCAAAATAATTTTAACTAGATAAATAAATCTTCAAAACTTTAAAAAAAGTGTAGATTAATATCCCCTTGATTGATATTGTGAAGAAAATTCTATAGTATTCCAAGTTTCTAAAGGATGTGCATACACAATAAAGGAAACTTATAGGTGTTTAAAATGTGATATTTTGGAGGAAATGTTTAGTAATGATAGAGTCATCACTTCCCACCAAATGCAATGATCCTGGAACATTTCCAATTCCATGCACTATAGGGGAGTGTTTATTTTCTGATGATTTTATTAATTTGAGTTCTTATATAAATGTGAATCCTCACTATATTTTCTCTTCATTTCAGGTTGGGGAATTGAATCTCATATGAATATCCATTCAACTATAAAACCAGAGCACCACACACCTCGCTAGTGTATTAGAGGATGTTCTTGTGAGGGTTAAAAAATTATTTTTTCCTTCTGATTTTTATGTGATTAAAATAGAGGATGATAGGATGAATGGACATGACTCAATAATATTGCGAATAAATTTCCTAAAAAATACCAAAACCATAATTAATTTGAACAATATTAAATTGTCTATGGAGTTTTGTGGTAAAACTTTTCACTACAACATTCTTGATGCCATGAAGCACCCCTCAGAAGAGAATTCCTATCTTTTCGTTAATTCTATTAATGTAATACATCCCCCCAAAAAACATATTCTCTTTAAACTGATCCCCTTTCTAAGTCTTCATCATTAATAGAAGTTTTGTGTAATTATTATTATGTTGATTTCTGTAACTGACTAGAAAAATTTCATGCATGTTCTCTGATTAACGATTTCTTGAGCGTTGAGGATCTTATAACCATCGATGATACTGATCAACTTGTAAAAGATTATTCCTCATAAGAGGATGTTACCATTGATAAGTTAGATGATATCATTAACTTCTCAGTTTCAGGTTCACTACCATCAATCCAAACCCACCTGAATTGGAACTTAATCCACTACCTGAAAATTTAAAATATTCATATCTTGAGAATGGAAAAAATGTTTCATGTAATCATTTCTAGTTCACTCTATCCAAAGAATGAATTATGATTTATTAAACTTTTTAGGGAGTATAAAAAATCATTGGGATAAACACTTACCTACATTCCAGAAATCAACCCATAAATTTTCATGCATCTTATATTATTAAATGATGTGGATAAACCAATGAGGTAGGCAAATCACCGACTGAACCCATACCTCCTTGATGTTGTTAAAAATAAGATAACTAAATTATTGTATTATAGAATTATTTACCCTATCTCTAATATCCAATGGGTCAGTCCATTGTAGGTAGTTCCTAAAAATACTAGTCTAATGGAAATAAAATAATAAAAACAATGAATTAGTTCCAACCCTTGTGAAGAATAGTTGGTGTGTCTATATAAACTATCATCAAATAAATCAATACACTTGGAAGGACCATTTACCATTACCGTTCATTGAACAAATTCTACAGAGGCTAGTGGGGAAGTCCCACTACTATTTTCTTGATGGTTATTATGGATAATTTTAGATCCATATTGAATATTATGATCAATAAAATACAAACTTTACTTTCCCATTTGGCATATTTGTATACATGAGGATTCCATTTTTCCTATGAAATACTATAGGTACTTTCCTATGATATGTGGTTAGTATTTTTTCAAATTACCAAGAGAATTTCAGGTAAGTATTCATGGATTATTTCACTATATATGGTTCCTAGTTTGATGAGATTTTGGGTTGTATTGGTTCTTTACTATGTCATTGTATTGAAAATAATCTTGTATTAAATCTTAAGAAATTCTATTTCTTGGTACGAAAAGGTATAGTACTTGGACATATCATTTTTGGGGATAGTATCCAAGTTGATAAATAAATATTAGACACCATTTATTCCCTACTATTCCCCAAAAAATGTGTAGGATGTGTGGTCTTTCTTAGGTCATGATATATTTTATCATAATTTTATTCAGGAATTTTTTAATATTTCACTCCCCTAACACACTTATTCCAAAAATAAATAAATATTTCATAATGAATTCCATGAGGACAATTTTAATAAATTGAAACAGAGTCTCACTTCACCCACAAGAATCCAACCACCTCAATGAGATTTACCTTTTGATATCATGCGTGACACCTATAACTATGTAGTTGGGGAAGTCTTATCACAATAGGTCGATCAAGATCTACATGTCATAATCCATGCCTTACATACACTAGACCTTGCCCAATAAAACAACACCAAAACAAAAAAATAATTCATTTTCATTGTGTTTTCCCTGGATAAATTTAGGCCATACCTTTTAGGGTCCAAAGTAATTGTGTTCTCTAACCATGTAACCCTTTTATATATTCTTAAGAAACTGAAAGGAAAACCACATATAATTCAATAGATGGTTCTCTTTTAGGAATTTAATTTATAAATTAGGGATAAAAAGGAGCAGATAATGTGGGGTCTAACAATATTAGTGTGATCCTTCCATCCTCACACATTGACTCATTCCCTTATCACTATGGCAAAAAAGGCATTTAGCAATGGTTTTTTTTTCGTTTAGCGGCGGTTTAAACCTCCGCTAAATCGATTGGCGGCGATTTTGAAAAACCGCCGCTAAATCGTGCATCGGGAAACTATTTCGCGGTGGTTTTCAAAACCGTCGCAGAACGTTTCGCGGCGGTTTTTTAGCGATGGTTCTTTAGCGGCGTTTTTTTTATTTTTTTTTATCTTTTTTATTTTTTTTATTTTTTTAATTTTTAATTTTATATATTTATATATTTATATATATATTTATATATTTATTTATATATTTATTTATATATTTATTTATATATTTATTTATATATTTATTTATATATTTATTTATATATTTATTTTTCGTATTTATTTTTCGTATTTATTTTTCGTTTTATTTATTTATTTATTTATTTCATTTATTTATTTATTTTATTTATTTATTTTTCGTATTTATTTATTTATTTATTTATTTATTTTTCGTATTTATTTATTTTATTTATTTTATTTCGTATTTATTTTATTTATTTATTTTATTTATTTATTTATTTATTTATTTAATTCCGTATTTATTATTATTTTTATTTCGTATTTATTTTATTTATTATTTATTTTATTTCGTATTTATTTTAATTATTTATTTATTTTATTTCGTATTTATTTTATTTATTTATTTATTTCGTATTATTTTATTTACTTTATTTATCCAAGCATGCACATCCCATGCACATGCACCTGCATACCCATGCAATATAAATAAATTATGCGTTTGGTGAGATTTGAACCCCTAACCTCTTGCATATTTTCCAAAGACTTTACCACTCCAGCAAGCTCGCCATGTGTTTAATAAACAGAATTTAATATACTTATATATATTAATTGAAAAAACAAATAATACATAAATAATAAATATAAACTCAATAATAATAAATAATAAATAATAAATAATAAATAATAAATAATAAATAATAAATAATAAATAAGGAATAATAAATATAAATAATAAATAATAAATAAATATAAATAATAAATAATAAATAATAAATAAATATAAATAATAAATAATAAATAATAAATAATAAATAATAAATAATAAATAATAAATAATAAATAACAAGTAAAAAAAATAAATAATATAAAAAATAAATAATAATTAAATATAAATAATAAATAATAAATAATAAATAAATATAAATAATAAATAATAAATAATTAATAATAAATAATAACCAATAAATAATAACCAATAAATAATAACCAATAAATAAATATAAATAATAAATAATAAATAATAAATAATAAATAACAAATAAATATAAATAATAAATAATAAATAGAAAATAATAAATAATAAATAAATATAAATAATAAATAATAGATAATAAATAAATATAATATAAATAATAAATAAATATAAATAATAAATAATAAATAATAAATTAATATAAATAATAAATAATAAAAAATAAAAAATAAATAAATATAAATAATAAATAATAAATAAATATAAATAATAAATAATAAATAATAAATAAATATAAATAATAAATAATAAATATAAATAATAAATAATAAATAAATATAAATAATAAATAATAAATAAATATAAATAATAAATAATAAATAATAAATTAATCTAAATAATAAATAATAAATAATAACTAATAAATAATAAATAAATATAAATAATAAATAATAAATATTAATAATAAATAAATATAAATAATAAATAATAAATAATAAATAATAAATAAATATAAATAATAAATAAATATAAATAATAAATAATAAATAAATATAAATAATAAATAATAAATAATAAATAAATATAAATAATAAATAAATATAAATAATAAATAATAGATTAATATAAATAAATATAAATAATAAATAAATATAAATAATAAATAAATATAAATAATAAATAAATATAAATAATAAATAAATATAAATAATAAATAAATATAAATAATAAATAATAAAGAATAAATAAATATAAATAATAAATAAAAATAAATAATAAATAAATATAAATAATAAATAATGAATAATAAATAAATATAAATATAAATAATAAATAAATATAAATAATAAATAATAAATAATAAATAATAAATAAATATAAATAATAAATAATAAATAATAAATATAAATAATAAATAAATATAAATAATAAATAATAAATAAATATAAATAATAAATAATAAATAAATAATAAATAATAAATAATAAATAATAAATAAATATAAATAATAAATAATAAATAGAAAATAATAAATAATAAATAAATATAAATATAAATAATAAATAATAAATAATAAATAAATATAAATAATAAATAATAAATAATAAATAAATATATGTAATAAATAAATATAAATAATAAATAAATATAAATAATAAATAATAAATAATAAATAAATATAAATAATAAATAAAAATAAATAAAAATAAATAAAAATAAAAATAAATAATAAATAATAAATAATAAATAAATATAAATATAAATAATAAATAAATATAAATAATAAATAATAAATAAATATAAATAAATATAAATAATAAATAAATATAAATAATAAATAATAAATAATAAATAAATATAAATAATAATAAAAATAAATAAAAAATAAATATAAATAATAAATAATAAATAATAAATAAATATAAATATAAATATAAATAATAAATAAATATAAATAATAAATAATAAATAATAAATAATAAATAAATATAAATATAAATAAAAAATAAAAAATAAAAAATAATAAATAATAAATAATAACTAATAAGTAATAACTAATGAATAAATATAAATAAGAAATAAGAAATAAGAAATAATAAATAATAAATAATAAGTAATAAATAATAAATAATAAATAAATATAAATAATAAATAATAAATAGAAAATAATAAATAATAAATAAATATAAATAATAAATAATAAATAGAAAATAAATATAAATAATAAATAATAAATAAATATAAATATAAATAATAAATATAAATAATAAATAAATATAAATAATAAATAATAAATAAATATAAATAATAAATAATAAATAATAAATAAATATAAATAATAAATAATAAATAAATATAAATAATAAATAAATATAAATAATAAATAATAAATAAATATAAATAAATATAAATAATAAATAAATATAAATAATAAATAAATATAAATAATAAATAATAAATAATAAATAAATATAAATAATAAATAAAAATAAATAAAAATAAAAATAAAAAATAAAAAATAAATAATAAATAAATATAAATAATAAATAAATATAAATAATAAATAAATATAAATAATAAATTAATATAAATAATAAATAATAACTAATAAATAATAACTATTAAATAAATATAAATAATAAATAATAAATAATAAATAATAAATAATAAATAATAAATAACCAGTTACAAATAATAGATAGTAAATAAATTAATGTATATTATAAATAATAAATAATAAATAATAAAGGAAACACATGAAAAAGTATGAAAAGACGTGATAAGGGATGAAAAATCATGAAAACACATGAAAAAGGATGGTGAATCATATGAAGAATGAGGCATTAGAAAAAATGAGAACGCATGAAAACTCGTGACAACTCTAGAAAACTCCTTAATAATTCAACATAATCATCATAATAACCCATAAAAAACCATTGATAAAGATAAAAAGTCATGGAAACCCAAATAAACAGTAATAAATGGAGCTACCGTTAAAACCCGTCAAAACGGTCATAAAGAGACAAAAACATTGGACTCACATTAACAGAGATAACATATGATCCGAGAGTCCCTTTTAGATCCGCGACCTGTCAAATCAAAGATCCTGAAACGCTCTTCAACCTGAAAGGTAAAAGAGTCTGAATGGACAGACGGATCGGAAGTTATGACCATTTAAAAAAAGCTGACGGAGAATGGGTGCTAGAAACGAGACATTGAAAAACATAACAAACCCGATACCCACTAAAAAGGCCATAACATATGATCTAGGAGTGCATGTGGGTGCCGCGACCAGTCAAACTGAAGCTCATGGAATGAGCTATGATCTGGCTGGTGGAGGAGGCCAAACTGACACGCGGATCGAAAGTTAGGTCTGTTTGAAGACAAGTTCGACGGGACACCGGTGACAGAAATGGGGTTTTGGAGGCCTTCAGAGGGGTTGTTGGGGTCGAAAAACATGACAAAATCTTGCTTCTGTCGAACTAGTGCGTAGCTCTCTTCGCTGGCTTCGATTTGATATGTGGTAGATCCCAAACGAACACCCGGAGCGAAAGTTATGGCCGTTTGAAGTTGGAGAACTTTTTTTAACTTTTTTATAACTCTAATATCTTCTACACCTTAGACCGTCTCACGGTTTTGATTATATGTGCCTCTAGATCTTTTCATGAGCTTTGATTTGACTGGACGTGTCGCTTCAACGGACGCCCGGATCAAAATTTATGGTCGTTTTAGTGATTTTGGGGTTTCTCACGTTTTTTTTATTTTTTTCATTTCATTTAGCAGCAATTTTACCGAAACCGCTGCTATTTCGCGGTGGTTTTTTAAAAAACCGTCGCTAATTCTCGAATAAAATTAAAAAAAAAATAAAAACTAAATTAAAAAAAAAATAATTTTTTTTTTGCCATTTAGCGGCGGTTTTTTCGCGGCGATTCTTAAAACCGCCGCGAAATGGCGGCCCGAAAACGCGTTTCGCGGCGGTTTTAAAAACCGTCGCGAAAAAATCGCCGCTAAACGGCGGTTTTCTTGTAGTGTATATTTCCACAAATTAAATTTTTCCTGATGAGAAATTTTATCGATTTCAAGATGAAATTCATTGGTATTATTACATTATAAATTATTTGGTAGTATTTTTCATTCTAAATGATTTTAATAAAAACCAAGATGATCACTTGAATCATGAGTCCCATTGGTATATTGAGGATAAAAACTAACTTTTTCTAACATGTAGTGATCAATTATTTAGGTGTTCTGTTCCTGATAGATATTTTTTGTCCGTCCTTAGGTTTTTTCACACTCTTGAATGTGAGGGAAAATTTGTTCCCCAACAGACTACTCACATGGTCCTTGATTTTGGTATATTTTGGACAACATTATTTTAGTATGCCCATGATTTTTGTAAAGATATTCCTCATTTTCAATGGATGGGTAATGTATCCAAAAGAAATGAAATTCCATTACAATCCTTACTTTTCCATGACCTTTTTGATGTTTGGGGCATTTAATTTATGGGAGAATTTTATAATTGATTCAGAAACTTGTACATTATTTTGGAAGTCGATTTGTTTTTCAAAATTAATAGAGGCACGATCCATAAGAAATAATGATTCAAATATGGTTGTGTAATTTTTAAGAACCTAATTTTTTATAGGTTTAGATTACTTATGTTCATAATTAGTGATCATATTTCTCATTTATATAACCAAAAAAATGCTATCACTTTTGTTTTGATATAGGGACGGGCATCAAGTCTCTATCACATATCACCCTAAAACCAATAGTTAATACAAGGTGTGAAATAGAGAGGTCAACCAAAATTTTGAAAAAGCGTTTTAACCCAACATAAAAGATTGGATTCTTAGACTTGATGATTCATTATGAGATTACCATACTACCTTAAAAACTCCCATTATATTTTCACCTTATCATCTAGTTTTTAGAAAGAGTTTTCACATCCCTATTGAGATAGAACACCAATACTACTGGGCCATTAAGAAATATGACTATACCATTTCTAGTGTAAGTGGTTAAAATAAGTTTTAGATTCAAGAGACGGAAGAAATGTGGAGAGACTCATATGATAACTATTGGATCTATAAGAAGTTAATGAAGGCTATGAATTACCACCTCATCCGTCATCGTTAATTCCAAATTAGGTAGAAGGTCCTCCTTTTCAATGCAGGGATGAAGTTTCACATGGTTAAGCTTTGTTCCCAATGGTTTGGACCATATATTGTAAATAATATATATAATTTTGGTGTATTTCAGGTTAAAAAAAAGAAACAAAATAAAAATTCATCATTAATGGGCAGCGACTGAAGCACTTTATTAAGACCATTCTAGATTCCCCTGTATAGGAACTCCACCTTCAAGAAGAAACCTAGTAGTGACACCCACCAGGTTTTATCCTTACTTCCCATATTCTTTTTTATTAAAGTGAGTAAACTACACACACTAGGTGTGTGTGTGTGTGGGGGGGGGATACATTCCTGAGTTCATTATGATTTTCATCATATTTCTTATTTTTCTATTTTTTTCTTGATTCATAGTATTTTTACTTTTATCCATTTTACTATGTTTGTTAGGATTTTCATCATCTTTGTTAATTTTATCTTTTTATCTTATTGTATTGTATTTTTACCACCCCATTTTTGTTATGGAATAATCATTTTTGATTCCCACCTAATCACATAAATTATTGAAAATGCATTATGAATTTTCTTATTTCAAGTTATTTTAACATTTATAGAAAACTTCCTTCATCAATGGCATGTGAGTTCTATAAATAATTTAACATTTAGGTGTGGTTTTTTATTATATTATTTTTTTGATGATATAAATGGTTTTATCTCTATTAAACCTTTAAGATGATTGATATCCTATTTTTGTGTAGTTTATGGGTTAATAATGTCACTTTATATCTCCACACCACATTTAACTCAACCATGAATTGTGAATATTTATTACCTAATAAAAGGTAAATATAAGTTAGGTTAATATATATAATATTTAATTTTTTTTACATGCATTCGTTCCTTATTTGACCTTTTTGATTACTGTACCGGATTGACCTATGTGTGTATACTGATTATCTGACTGTTGTACACCCTAAAAAAACAAAATAATTAAATAATGGGGGGAGTGATGAAATATAAAAAATATGGGGATATAGAGGTTGGAATATTATGGTTTGACTTCCAAGAATTCTTATGTGAGTGATTCTTGAAATTTGATTGCAAAGGATGTAGGGAAGGTTTGGTGGAAAAAATCAGGTAACCATAATTTTTTTAAAATAACTTATATGTATTGGATAGAAAGTGGAAAGAATAGCATGAAATGGTTTTCACTAAAATGTGGAGAGTTAGTGACATGTTTTAATTTTTAATTCCTTGTTAATACTAGTATCATACCTCTCATTGAATTTTATTCAGATATAATTTATAAGATATTTTTTTCCATGATCATTAAGAATAACTCCTTGGTGTGGTTTCTACATAATCACATTACTAACATGAATTAAATATTATTTTAATGTTTCTTCATGAAGTTAATAATATCTTCATACATCATTTTTTGAAATATGACTTTTACCAAGAGTGAAAATTCGTTGGTGTGGGGGTGTGATTGCATCATGATTCACTATTTTATTTTAGCCATACACCATTGTGTTAAAATGATTTTGTATTGAAAATTCCAAATATAATAAAAAAATTAACTTCGAATTTGAATTAATTATTTAATTTTTATCACTTTTAAAAAGTAAAATTTTTATTTTTTATGATTAAATTGTAGGAGGAGGTTATTTAAAGAGACCATGATGAAATTCAAGAATAATGGGCTAAAATACGCATGATCCCAAGCACACATGTGGAAAAAAATTATCATTGAGGATAATATGTGCATCTATTTGGGATAAAAGGTTGTGGGATTATCCAAAATTTGGTTGCATACAACTCATCTCAAGACACCCAATCGCAATTCATCAATATGGTGGATCAACCAAACTGATCTGTCAAGGGAATCAAATATGATAGAAGTAAAAAGTTTGGTTAGGTATTTTGAAAATATATCCTATTGTAGAATTAAAATAGCTGAAAAATTTTATATGGAGATATTGAAAAGAAAATATAACAACTATTATATTCTGTGAAATTCAAGTTAAGTTAGTTTACTAGTCCAAAACTGTGATACAAGTAGTATCTCAAAATATATGTACCCAAAACCACATACCCTTTTGGATATAAAAGGGAAACTTGGGAACCTCATTTGAAATCCAAAACAAAGAGTGAAGTTCTACCATTTTGAATTTCTAAAGGAGTCCACTATTTATATTGGAGTTTATAGATCTCCCTATCCTCATATAGAGATCAAGGATGAAGTCGGAGTTCCATATGAGATTACTCCTCCTCTCGATGGTGTTCAAAATGGTGGGTGATCATTGTGAGGGTGATAAAAAATTGAATAGGTAGTTTCAAGACATAATTATATACTAGTTTGGTGTATGTTGTGGTTTGTAATTATTCTTTTATATGTATCATAACTTATTTTTATGCATTTAATTAAAACACTTTTTATTTCATAACTGATTGGTGTGTAATTTTAGGTGTGTAAATTGTGTTGTTTTGACCAGAAAACATAATAATCTTCTTCTTTCCAAAAAAATTGAGATATTAGTGTTCCCTAAAAAATCTTAAAGAATGATAATAGGTTGTAACTTGACTACATGATTTTTATGTCAGTGTTTGTTCCTAGGTGAATCATTTTAGAGGCTTTGTGGGTAACCAAGATCTTGGTTAACACTCAACCAAAAGATTTGACCAAGACCTAATAATCAATTAAGTGTGAGGAAAATTTCAAGTGGTGTTGTAACTTAGTAATGATAACACACTTATTATATATTTCTCACAATCTAATTTTTTATAAACTGTTAAACTCTTTAAATTAAGTCATTTTTTAAAACTATTTTCAAAACCATCCCCTATTTTAGTCATTTTTATTAAATATACACACTTTAAACCTCAAACTATCCTCAAGTGACAACCTAGGGTCCACCCTATTCTATAAATAAACTTTAAAAACATAATCAATTTTATGTGTCATGACAAAACAACCACTAACAATCCCAGAAAACATTAATAAAACTCACCTAACCTCTAACCATCGTAGTCAACACCATGGGAACTTGAAGCCTCTCTATATTGAGACCCAATATGAGGACCAAGGTAGGTGAAATAAAGGAATGTGAATCTATATAATTGAAAAAAAAATCCATAGTAGAAGGTAAACATAAGGTACCTCGAACAATCTTTGGACCATCTTGTATTGGCATATCTATAACATTAAAGTTTCCACATATAGTGCCTCTACCTCACTGCTGATGACCACCTCCACATCTATTATCAGCCCTATGTCTCTGAGGGTGAGAAACATCATAGGTATATCCTTGACCAATTCCATTCCCTCTTAGTGAAATATAATCTAGGTTCCCCTACTACTAATATAGCCTTAGGGGAAACTACTTCTGGGGATGATAAGGAATCAAATTACCTACACCTTATTTTAATCTAAGAATGGTTGAGCATTATAATTATTGGTGAATAGGACATACACATGCAAATAAAATAGGTAAAAAGCTCCTTGTGAAAGTATAAGAGTTATCATATCTAGGGAAGTGGAAAGAAAACTACTAAGGTTGGCTCCCTACTGACCAAAACCGCGATGGCTCTGGATTTCAAGACCCTCCATATACATCTGTTCTCCTAAAAAATTCTTGATGACACCCCTCTCAAGTTGATCTTACCTATACATGAATACTATTGATCTACTAAACCTTCTTATATACCTCTAAATCATTCTTTTTAATTTTTATAAATGCCACTTTGAAGAAAAAGTTGGAACCATACATGACAAAAAACACCAGTGGGAAAATATTCAAAAACCAAACAATCCACATATTTGAAATTTGAAATGAGTATCATTACTACGGGAACCATTGTGTCAGAAAAAGATCCTACAAACTAGGAACCCACTGCATTAAAGAAGCCTATCGAAATCAATGACACCATCATCATCAACTGTTGTCATCATCCTGACATTTTTGACCACCCAAAATATCATCACCATAACCCTCACCACCAGAGTCACCACATCGCTGGTGAGGAAACCAACTTCATCATCATTAACCATCATCACTAGAATAGGGAACTAGGGAATAGAACTAGGACATCCACCAATCACCACCACCGTCTTCATATAACCACTATAGTAATCCAACATCACCTCCATAAAACCATCATAAAAGAAAATTACAACCATATGAACCTTTGACAGTGGGACAATCAACCTCATGAAGACCCTACACCACTCGATCCACACCTCCTAGAACCTCCACAAAGACTCGTGCACTAGACCTATATGGAAAGAAGTGCAGGACCGAGACATCAGAGCAGGGATGAGAAAATGGAGGCCTCAACAGGGGACCGATATGAAATACACATCATTCAATTGAAATAGAGAACCAATAACAGAGAAACTTAATCAATCACAAACAAAAACACCAAACCATACCTCAAGCTACATCTGCAAAATAGAGAATGATCCAAATAGAGGAAGGAACCCAAGATGAGACTTCTACCATCCCTTCTCCAACACCATCTCAAGAAGGGATAGATCCAAAATTAAACCTGACCAAAGTTGAGTTAAACATGATGCGTAGGAAGGTAAAGGCAGAGGATAAGAATGGTGCCAGACTCCATCACCTGCGCCGACCCAAGCCGTCTTAAGCACTAGGACACATAGACCCAGAATGGGGGTCTGATACAAAGGGAAATATTGAAATAAAGATGGTGAGAAATTCATGATAACCACACCAACAAGCCGCATCATTCGAGAGGGAAGAATAAGAAAGCAAGAGAAAGAAGATGATGGACCAAGAAACTGGCATTAACATAGTCGAGAAAATCCTCAAAACACTAAAAGTGGAGGAGAAGTCAAGGTGGTACTGCGAGTCAGGAGAGTGTGGATCCATCTTCTTCCATAAGTCCAAATATATAATAAATATAAATAGGGTGACTACATATTGAATAAATAGACACAACACCTCCTTAACCCCCTTGATTTGGAATCATTATCTCTAAAAGTACGAGAGTTAAGTGAAGGAGGTCCTTGAATAAAATTTAGATCTCCCACATAATCAGGATCCATTTTTGAAGGGAGAACAACTCTTGCCTCTTTTCTTCACTCATCATATGTGGCAAGAACTCAACAAAAAACATCCTATAAAAATAATCCCACAAAACATCTATCTACTTTCAACCCCTAAGACACAAAATACACCAATAGAACACTAACCATTTAATTGGACTTATGGATAATAGAACCTAATACTCCAATCTATCTCAGATCAAATTGAATGCGATCTCGAGATCTTTCAACCAATTCTCACTCTCTTAATTGGCAATGCTACCCTCATACTTTACAAAGTACCAATTCTATAAATCTTACAATATATTCTTATAAAGATCATCATATTCAACCAAGTAAATCCTTTAATGGATAACCAGACCACCCTGTTGCATCTCACCAACATGAAATGCACACAGATGATTACCAATAAGAATCTCTATAAGTAGAAAAAATACCTATGTTTGGTATCATGGAATTCATTTAAGATTCATTTAACTAATTTCATTTTAATTTCTAATAATCACCATAATTAAAACACAAGCACCAAGAAACATGATGTATGTAAATCTCATATGTATCTACCCTATAATCAAAATTATCTTACGTATGGTGTTTATTAAGATTAACATCCTTGCATAAGATCATAGGGGGCCATAATAATTTGTGTCCTTACTGGTATCCCTTGCTACATCACACACCAAGACTGATTAACATTTTTCCCTATAATCCACATTGAACTACTCCCAACTCTATCCTAACTATCATTTATATATTTGATAATACTTTTCCACAACCATTATACACAAGGAAACCCTCCTGGGACTTTAGAGAAGATGAGAGTGATCCATGAGGCTCGCCTCCAATAAACCTTGGGTTGGAGACTATCATTGAGTGTATAAAACATGAAAATGGGATTCATTTCCATGATAAATCCCATGAATATAATAAGAAATCACTAATAAACACCATATCATAAATAAAACCAATATTACATTAATCAAAATTCATGTAAATTTCATAAAAAAACATATCTCTAAGAAAAAATACCAAAAATAAAACTCCAAGATAGCGACTTTAGCCACAAATGAAATCTAGTAAGGTCCAACACAATCTACAAACTCACCCTAGAAATCTGAAAAATAGATTTCCAAATATATAGGGGTGAACATACATGTATAATCAGTGGGATTCTCTTTAAAAACTATTGTAAAAATGTGGAAGAATCGTACTAATGATTCAATGAATAAATAGTAGAACCAACAGGAACATATGGGGAAAACTATCTCCCAAACTTACCAAGGCTCACTCACCTAATATCACATACAATTATAATAACATAATAATAGAAGAATATAGAAAAGGGTATCCCACAACCACTTCCACTCTATTTTTTCACTCTCATACCCTAAAAACAACCATCTTGGTGCTCCCATTCCTTCCATATCATCAAAACCACATCTAAATATCCACATCACACCACATATCCACATAACCAAATATCCATGGACACATTCCAAATATCTATATATCAACAAAACATCACTTTTTCATTATAGTATGGTATCATGAACATAAAGAAAATTAGCCTCGCTACATCCTCTTACTATAAATGACCCCCACTAAATGACACATCATCATCCCACCCTAAAAACATAAATCACACTTTTGAATTTTTTCCATTACACCTCATGCATATCAAACTCAGAAAGAAAAATTATATAAGAGGGATAAATCATACATCAATTCCCTCTCCAACTAGGATAATGGGGTAATCAAATAAGAACCTAATCATTTGTGTTTTGGTGAGGTTATTCAACTAGGGTGTGGTGCGTATAGAAACCATAAGGAAAATACATCATATATATAGCAACACACAAGACCAACCTAAAGGTTTCAAACCAAAACTGCACAACCAACCCCATCAAAACCAATACACCATCACCAATAAAGGATTATATCACTTCCACTTTAGATATCACAAACTAGCCCCACCATCCAAACAAAAACAAAAAAACAATCAATCTCAATACCAATTTAAACACATAATTGAATTATTTATAGATTTATAATTTACCTACCATATTATGTTAATTAATCCATTTAATTATATATTTAATGATTAAACATTCTTTTTCATTAACCACATTAATTATAACCATTACTCATCCATTAAATCATTAGAAATCCAGTTACAACCCATGGTTCATTCAATTATATCCCACACCTATTTACCATGTTCCTCATGACCAATCACATTCCATTACTATAAGATAATGATAAAAATCCCCAAAACCCTAAAAAAATGATCCCATAACACATGGAACCCTCTATAATAACCACACAACACTTTCCCTTGCACATAATTAATCATACCATTATTTCACAAAAACAACCATATCCCCTCTCACCAATCAGGGAAAGGAAACTATATCCACACTACTCAACACATCCAATCCCAAAACTATATACAAAAAATTCCTCCAACCAAGGTAATAAAAACTAAAAAATAAAATAAAAAGCATTCCAGTATCACACAATAATAAATTCTAGGAACATGAACTTACACATTCCTCCTTTTAAGGAATGTTTCCACATCAATTAAATTCCTCTACGTATGAAACATTACTTCAATTTTAAATCCCAAAAAAACATTTCATTACCATATTTATGTTATTATACTTTTATTAAAGGGTGATTATACTGATTTAATCACATAGAAAACACATATACATATCTCATAAGTAAAAAATTTGTAATAATAACAAAGGTATTCCTCAATCACATGTTGGATCAAAATGTAGATGTAGATGAAAAAATACAAGATGGGGGGGGGGGGAATTGTAAGTTTAAAAACTCTGGTTTTTAAAATTAAGATAAACTATAATTAATATAATTAAACAAATCATATTCACAAAACCACTTGTGTATTAAAACTATAATTAGACTGGGCCCTTGGTTTCAATGATAAGAATATTGTAATCAAGATGATTCTGATATGCAATCCACATGTTTGATTCTAGTGAATAGAATCATATTTAGAAATAATCATATTCATGAGTATAAAAGGAATCATAATCATAATGGTTATGATTTATCAGAGTAATACAATAAATGGAGATTCTATCTTAAAGAGTATAGAATTGTATTTACAGAAAAACTGATGAATTGTAATTAAAGCTATTATGGTAAAAAATAAAAATAGAAAGATGAATATAAAATATCACTTTCTATTAATATAGCAGAATAAAAAATACTTGTAAAGAAACAAGTAATAAAATTGAATATAATTCGTTGAACCCAAAGAGAAGGTTTATATATTAACCTTGGACAAAGGTCTCTTGATTTATACTTTCAAAAACATCTGTATTTCCCACACGAGAGTAAGATATCAATATGAAGATCAGCTTCTGTCTTGCTATCCCCGAAAGTCCTCAATCAAGAAGGTGATTAGATCCTCTATCTTTCTACTCTGTAAGCCCTTGATCTGATGAATTGGATTCTATCTTGCTATCCCTGCAATTTCTTGATCAAGATGATCAGATTTTGTCTTTATAGCATTGGAAGTCCTTGATTGTAGTCACAACAATTAGAGTCACATAAAGAAATACAACAGATTCTTGAAGAGATGACCTGATAATTTTTCCTTAAGAAAATACTCTCTCTAAAGAAAATACAAAAGACTAAGAACAAGATGTTCACAATTTTACACTATAAAAAAATGAGTGCAAAATCCCAGTGCACATGTACATGATAAATGATGTCAATCACATATATACTCTTCAAATGACGAGGTATTTATAGGTCTGCTTCTCCAATGGACATATTGACTTCCAACTGTCATATTTATTCTGATATTTCTACAAGGACCTGGACACCTGGAACTCTAATGGTCATATTATAACCAAAACCTGGACAACATTTTGATTAACACATATAACAGAATACACGAAATAATTTTTTAATACAATGTTAAGATTAAAATGTTCCAGTATGATAAAATAATTTTTCATAGTCAGGATTAAAACAAAATTCAATCCAATGGATTTACTTATTGAGTCTTAGTATTATTTTATTAATGAGTGTGAATCTGATGGTATAAGTTCCAATTTCAAATTTTATTACAACTTTTGTCATTATGAATACATGACAGAAAGACTTTAATCCAATAATAATCAGATTCATGGTCATCATGATAATTGTAATGTCTTGAATGGCCCGAAGGCCTTCATTTTTATTGATTTTTGATAACACCTATTTCATGGGATAAGGGAGAACCTTTACAAGGCCTGTAGGCTTAGAGATAACATGGCCCATAGGCTTAGAAGATTACATGACCCGAAGGTCTTAAGGAATTCAACCAGAATATCTACAAGGAACTGCCCCTCCCCAGCATCTGCATTATGATAGTAGCTCTCCACCTTCATATGGCCATCTGGCTAGGCTTCCCGTGCAAGCACAGGCTGGTCCCGATGCCGTAGCCATACCCTCTCATTCTGAAAAACCCATTTGGCTCTACTCTAGTGAATTCACCTACTCTGAATCCTCTTCGAGGGCTGCTCCTTTTTTGTTGTGTGTCTGGGGCAACTATATGTGGCATGAAGGCCTTTAGGTGGACCTGACGGCCTTAAAGGTGGCCCGAAAGCCTTACTGACCCAAAGGCCTGGGTGGCCTGAAAGCCTCAAAGACTCCAAGCCCAAATCGGTGGCCCAAGGTGAATAGTTTCAGCTGCTACAGTATCAAACAGTACCTGCCATAGTAACTATTACAATGCCTGCTACAGTACCGCACAATGTACAGTCTGTTACAATACCTATACAGTGTACAGTTCTGCTACAGTACCCACACAATGTACAACCAACTACAGTACTGCTACAATACCTGCTACAGTACTGCTATAGTATGCAGAAATATGCCTCTACCTGGTTTTGGACCCAGGTCTTGTGGATGCACTTAAGGATACCTCACCAACTGGGATGAGTCTCATGTGCATGATAATTGTAATGTAAATTTGTGAATAATTTAAAACTATTTTAAAGTATGGTAAAAGAATATGTTTTCTATAAAAAATTTTAAAAATACTTTGGACATAAAATTATTAGTTATTTTATATTTAATAATGAGTTTTACATTTCCATAACAAAATAAATGGAAAAGTAAAAAAGAACTTTTGACTTAACAATATCCCTCTTTTTGGAAAACACAAATCACAAGACTTAAATGGAAAATAACTTTGTAAAACTGAAGTCCATTATTTTTTAGATAGATCATATTAATAACTTAAACATTTAATTATATCCACTGAGTTTAATAACTCATCTAAATACAATAGTGAATATGACTAAATCCCCCTTAGGATAAGAATTCCCCTAAAGATTATATTCTCTTCTTTAGAATTCTCCCCTTACTTAAAGAATTTTCCTTTACTAGAAATCTTCCCTATATATAACATTCTCCCCATTTGTGATTATAAAAAAGAATAAGGAAAGTATTTAAAACACCTAAAAAGGGTTATAAAATAGTCTATACAAAATAATATTAATAGAGAACTTGATCATCAAAAAATATATGAAAGAACACTAAACCAAAATAATTGGAAGATATTCAATCAAATTGATTATAGATGAATAATTATTGCCTTTTTATTCTAAAAAAATTAAAAAACACAATAAGAGTTTAAAAAAAAATTAATTCTTTCTTCAGCATGAGGGATTTAAAAATTGGTTTCATCTTCTTGAATTACTTTATGTTCTCTTCAACCTATGCCAAGATCTCCTCATGAGACTTGTTTTTCTATTTTATCTCTTGAATCCTTTCCTCCTAGATTTGAATTCTTTCATTCTATTATTTATTTTCTTCTTATTTATCTAAAAAAATTTCTTGAAAAAGTTTAATATAATCATCATAAGATTTGATTATTTCTAAGAAAACTTCACAATGATTAATAAAATCATAAATGTTATCTCTATAGACTTTGAACCTAGAAATATCACTTTGTAGATACTTCATTCTTGCTTGTAAGTCTGAGATATCTTGAGTCTACTTTTCATATGTGCTTTTAAAAGTTTCAAAATATTTAAACTTGTTGTCCATATCCCTAGTAAGACTAGTGAATGTAATATCAGTTTCATCTACGGATTTCTTAAATGTTCCAAGATTCTCATCATGAATATTTATATCTTCATCAATATTTCAAAACAATTTTTGATTTTTTTATAACTCTTTCTATTGGTTTCAATATTTTATTTGAACACTTTGAAATCTAATTCCAAATGGATTACCCTGTCAATCACAACTTTCCCTGAATCCAAGTCTTTGTATTGGTTTCCACAACCAAATCAACTTTTGTTTCCAAGGTTGGAAAGTATAGGACAATCTTATCCAATATTCTTAATGTATGAAAAATGATATCAATTTCTTGAGTGATGATCGTATTCTAAGATTCAAATTTAGATTGAAGGTTTCTTTAACTGGTTACAATATCTTCTTTTATTGACTTTGTTTTCTCTTTCTCTGACTCTAGTTTTTGATTCCTATCAGAAATTTCAATTGTATTTTAAAAACTTTTCTTACTATTTTTAGCCTTCTGAATTTTATTATGTTCATCCCACTTGGATGAAGATACGGTTTTTAAAAAAAAAATATTTTTGTTTCCTTTGACTTACTAAATTCTCATTACGATTAACTAGGGAAGATAATTTTTTCAATGAAGTTTCATAAGTCCTTAGAGATAATATATTAGATTGATATCCCTCTTCTTTCTCTTTTGAAACTGATTTCTCTTGAATTTATTTACTTTATTTTTCTTATCCTCATTATTCTTTTACTTATTATTGTTATTATTCTTTTTTACTTTCCTTATTCTTCTTCTCCTTATCCTTCTCCTTCATATTATTCTATTTTCTTAAATACATTTTCTTCTTATTAAATTCCTTTAGCACATTTCTCTATCACTTCAGGAATTTGATACTTCCTTCTCAAATTATATTTTCCCACTAGAATTGATTCTTGAACAATAACTTATTTCCCTTTAATAGATGGGGCAACAACATGAACTGCAACTATTTCTATTAATATTATACTAACATCCATATTAGGTAATACAATTTTTTCAGAGGTCTATTCTATACCATTTAGAAAATTTTCACACAAATATGCTTCTAAAAAATTATTCTTTTTATTCTTTTATTTTACTTGTTTTCTAAGTCTTAGTCACCATGAAGACTTGTTGCAAAATATTTGGTTGGGCGAAGCTCAAATTGGGGATCTCCTTTTTTTAGCTTTCCTCTTTCTCCATTTAATAAAAATGACACTAGAAAATTTATTTTTCTTATTTTCTTTCTTTTTAGGAAGAGAATATTCTTTTCTATTTTTCTCATATTTATCAGCTTTATTTTTCAAATAAGGTTCTACCTATAATGTAGACACCTGGGTATCCCTCACAAACAAATTTTACTCCTGATCAAATTTTTTCCTCCTTCTGATCATATTAACACTAATAAAGATAATCTTTTCTTTGATAGGTTCTGATTTGATTGAAATATTGAAATGTATCAGTATCTTTTCAATCATTTTACTAATCACCCCGAGAAACATTATGATTGGATACTTGATAGATTTTGACTTGATATTCTTAATAGTCAAAAGGATAAATCCAGCAAGATTTGTCTTCCTCATATTCAAAAGATAATCTAAAAAGAAAACATCAGATATTTTGAGAGTATCTCTACCACCTATTCTTAGAATAAGAAAACCTTGAATCCAAATATCTAATACTCTATGATATGGTATAATATGAGTGAATTTTCTTGGATATTCATCTATTTTGAACAATTAATTTTTAGATATTTCTTTTAAAAATGAACCCTTTGAATTAGGTAATTTGTGAGATGGAAAAAACACATCTCCCTCATCTGATATTCTAAGAAAACTGATAGTATATTTATAAGACATATCATAGGTTTTTTCATAAACACAAAAATAAAACATTTCTTTTCCGTTATCCTTGTAAAACATAAAAGACTCATAGAAATCATGAACTATATCCAAATAGAATAAATCATAGTTTAGATCTTGCTGTTCTATGCACAATGATTACCATCCTTGAAATTAAATCATTCTTCTTAATGATGAGTCATACTTTTCATAGATATATATGGATACCAACCTTTCACGGAATAAAAACTAATTTTTGTAAAATTTGGTTGGAGCCATCTTATTCGGTCTTAAGACTGAGGTTTCAGACATGGAGAAAGAAATCAGACTTGGGGATTTAAGGGTAACAGTGCTTCATAGATAAAATCTGGGATATTCAATGTGGGTAGGAGAGGAGTTCCCCTTTTTATAGGAAAATTTGAGCAACAGTTCAGATTTGAAATAGATCAAACAACTGACATTTAAACTATATGATCTAGTGGTTGAGATTATATCTGAAGAAATTATTTTTTTAAGATATAAAAGTCTTTATGTTTTATAAAAATTTTATTTTATTGGGTGAATATTATTGGGAAAGTAATTTTTTTTAAAAGCAAATAATAAGAATAACAAAAAATAGGAGAAAACTAATTATATTGGATTAATTTTATTAGGTGAATATGATTGGGAAAGTAATTTTTTTTAAAAAACAAATAATAAGAATAACAAAAAATAGGAGAAAACTAATTAGATTGGATTAATGTTTAAAGTATAAAAGAAAGAAAATACCTTTCAGAGTGGAAATATGGATATGATAATTTATTATTATTATTTTTGTATAAAAATAGATTACGATAGTTGAAAAATAAAAGTAATTAAGTATCTATTATGATAAGATTTCAAATTAAAATTTTAAAATGATGAATTTTGAAAATTTAATAAAAAAACTTTTAAAACACGATTTTAATCTCTAATAAGAAAACTTTTCAATTCTGATTGAAAAACTCAAATCCAATTAATTTTTAAAATCTGATTAGAATTTAGAATCTGATTATTTTTCTAAATCAAATTGAAAAGTTGAATATAGAAAAATTTTAAATCTAAAAAAATATATTTAAATACAAAAAAATTTCAAATATGTTTATAAAACAAACTTGATTTTGGAAAAATATAATTTTGAAAGACTAAAAGTTTTGTTAAAATAATCATACGTACTCCCCTTATGAAAAGAAGTAACTTAATGTAAGGAAATGGTTTAAATAGGAAGTATATATGAATGATTAATTTATAGAGATCATTCTAAGATTCTATTTAATGTATTAAAATCTATCAAAAGGTAATGGTTTTGATACTTCCATTGCTTTCTTGAAAACAAAACAATTAGGTTTTTAGAATCCATACCTTCCTAGGTCTAGAAATTTTAGTAAATAATTTTTTAAGAATCGACATTGGTTTTGAAAAATAGGTTTTTTGAAACCTAAGAATTGAATTTTATTATGGGAACAATTATTTTTCTAGTGTCCTCAATTTTGACATTTGTTTTCAAAAGGGGTAATTTTCAGAAACAAAGAATTCATTACTAAAAACATGTTTTCTATGAGTATATCCCATTCCTGTACGTGTACCATGTGAACATAGTTGTTTATACATTTTATAAAAACCTTCCATACCAGTAGTAAAGTTTAATAAAAGTTTATTTAGTGACAAATTTCATACTTTAGTTTTATAACTAAATTCTTATCCTCACGATTTTTAGTTTTAAAATTGAGTTTTGTTTTTAAATTAATTTTCTCATAAATATATTTTTCAAAATATTTAGAAATCTTATCCTTCTCGGAATTGTATTTTTCAAGGCTTTTATAAATAGAATCAATTTAAAAAATTTTCTTATCAATATATTTTGAAAGATATGATACTTATTTTTTCAAAACATTTATTATAGTATTTTTTTTTTCAATTTTCATACTAAATTTAAAATTTTTATTTTCAAGTAATTTAGAAAATATAGATACTTAATTATAAGAAGGTAAATTATTGTCTTCTTCTAAGGAAGTTTCTTCATCATAAAAAATATAAATTTTCTCCTCAGGATTGTTTTCATTCAAAGATATATTTGTTAAAGAATAGTAAGTGTGTAACTTATCTATAAGAAATTTATTTTAAAAAGGTATTTTGGCATAGAGGCCAATATTCCTTTGTTTGGATTTTTCATTATTTGAAGAATCCTCCAAAGAATATCCTCCACTAGCATTCCAAGATTCATTAGCTTTCAAGACTTTATTCCCTTTTTTCTGGTAATACTTTCTTTTATTCCTATCAGATTACCTTTCCTTCATATCTTTTTTTTCAACTTGGGATAGTCTGGTCAGATATTTCCTTATCTTTTTCATTCATAAAAAGTGACTTCAGAATATTTATTTTTTATTTATGTCCTTTTTACTTTTCTTGTAATGACGTTGAAAATAATTTTTTCCAACAATCATGTTCATTCTTTAAGAAATATTGGACAACTAATTCTTAGGATGTTCAGAATCACTTGAATTAGATTGAACAATTTTTTTTTCTTTGATGACTTAAGAACATTCTCAAGAGTCTGAGATTTTATCAGATTGAAAGTAGAAGTAAAATCAACTCCACCATTATTCTTTTTAGCCTTCACATAATCTCTTTTCAATCTATTTTCATATTGTAAAATAGTTCCAAAGAGACCATCAAGAGTAAAATTTGTAATCTTTCTAGATTCATCAACATTAGATCTCTTTTATTCCCACTCATTGGGCATGATGTAAATAATATTTTCAACAAGAATATCATCCTATAATCCTTTTAACCCATATATTATAAACTATTTACAATTTTTATAAACCTTTTTTTACCTTTACAACATGTTTACCCTAAGTAAATTAAAAATCTTGATAATCAACTCTTAGCATAGCTCTTCGGGTTTCAACAACTTTTGATGTTCCAAAATGTGTAATTTCTAACTTATTCCAAATACAGTTAGCCTCTTCATAAGGGTAAATCTATCTATATATGTATATATTCATAGAACAAAATAAAGTATTCCTTACCTTTTAATTTGGCCAATATTCTAGCTTTTATTAATTTTTAAAAGTTATAACTTCTTTATCAATAATTTTGTAATCACTGGTTAGCATAACAAAATTATTAACTTCTATATTGATACAAAAGTCTTCATTCAATCCCTCTGATATTCATAATATTTACCATTAAATATTTGAGGTTTGGTTGGATTGATATTGTTTGTATATATGACACTAATTCCTACCATCCTTAAAATAACACAATTTTTTTTACACAATACACTTTTGTGTAACAAATATTTATAAACAAAAGGTTTATAACTGACTTGAAAAAGAAAAGAAATAAAAGTTATCAAGTAATAGAAGTGGAATCCTCCTCTGATACGAAATGTAAGTATCAATATAACAAAGATTTGTCTATGATACCAATTTTAGGTATTAGTATAATAGATACTTGGATATGATACCAATTACAGGATTGAAATGTATGTATAGATGGGTAAATACAAGAGGGGGGTGGGGGTGAATTCTAAGTTTAAAAACTTTCATTTTTAACCTTAAGAGAATTTTTTTTAATAGAATTAAATAAACTGTATTAAAAAAAGTTCTTGTGTATTAAAACTATAATCAGATGAGTTCCTTGGTTTTGATGATAAGAATATAATAATTAATATGAATCTGATATGTATTCCACAAGTTTGATTCTAGTGAATAAAATCATATTTAGTAATAATCATATTCATGAGTATAAAAAGAATCATAATCACAGTAGTTATGATTTATCAGAGTAATACAATAAATGGTGATTATATATTAATGCATATAGTATCATATTCCTAGTAAAACAAATGAATCACAATTAAAGCTACTCTGATAAAATAAATATAAATATAAATATGAATATTAAATGTCAATTTATGTTAATTCAGTGGAATAAAAAAGTATTTTAAAGAAACAAGTAATAAAATTGAATAGAATTATTTTAACCCAAAAAGATGGGTATATAGTAACCTTGGATAAAATTATCTTCATTCATACTTTAAATAAATCCAGTCTTACCAACACCAAATTTATCCCTTGATATGATGACCAACTTATGTATTTCTATCCCCGCAAGCACTCGATCAAAAAGATGATTGTATCCTCTATCTTCCTACTCTGGAATCCCTCAATCTGATGGATCATATTCAGTCTTGATATAATTTCAATCCCTTAATAAAGCGGGTGAGATTATATCTTTCTATCTCTGGAATTCCTATAT
This sequence comes from Viscum album, assembly GCA_963277665.1. Taxonomy (NCBI): domain Eukaryota; kingdom Viridiplantae; phylum Streptophyta; class Magnoliopsida; order Santalales; family Viscaceae; genus Viscum; species Viscum album. Next base: position 1,830,303,741 of record OY728147.1, read on the forward strand.
TGTAGTCACAACAATCAGAGTCGCACAAATCAATACAATAGTTTCTTAAGGATACAACCTAACAAGGTTTCCTTATGAAATAAGACCCTCTATAAAGAAAACAAAAAAGACTAGGAACAAGTTTTTCATGCTTTTACACTTTATAAAAATGAGATCAAAATCACAACTCACATGCACATGAGAAATTATGTCAATTACATAAATACTCTTCAAATGACCAGGTATTTATAGGCATGATTTTCCAATGATCATCTTGATTTATAACTGTCATATTTCTTATGATATTTCCAAAAGGACCTATACACATGACACTCCAACAATAATATTATAACTAAAACCACAACATCATTTTTGTTAACCTATATAATAGAATACATGACATTTTTTTCTTTCAATACACTATTAAGAGTATAATGTTCCAGTATGACAAAATAGTTTTCAGTATTCAAGATTAAAAAGTAAATACGATGGATTTACTTATAGAGTCTCATTATTATTTTCTTTATGAGTGTGAGTATGATGGTATCAATTACAATATAAAATCTGGATAATTCTTTTTAGTATGAATACAAGAAAGAAATACTTTAAATCAGTTTGATAAGGTGAATCCAATCATAATCAGATTCATACTCATTACGATAATTGTAATGTAAATTTTCAAATACTTAAAACTATTTAAAATTATGGTAAAAGTTTATGTTTTCTATAAAAACATTGGAAAAATACTTTGGTCATAAAAATATGACCTATTTTATATTTAGTAATGAATTTTTGATTTCCAAAACAAAAGGAATGGAAAATTCAAAAAGAACTTTTGACACAACATCACATAAGCAATATCATGGAAGAGTATAGACACATGTGTATCACCCCATTCCCTTAAATTTCATTTATTAAAATTAACTATCTTCATTAACCCATTCCATATTATCCACCCAATGAATGTAAAAGCATGTATCTTCCTTAATTCATGAATAAATAGAGTGTTTTCAAATCCCATACCTCAACCAGTGATTTGATAATCACTATATAAGAAAAAAGAGAGAAAAATGATCATAAGGATGAATCACATGAGGGATAATCTCCAAAAATATAGAGTATAGTAATCCCTCATCAATCCATGACCAAAAATCACCCAAACCAAGCCATCATTACTACCACAACCTTTTTGAATGAAGAATAAGTAGAAAATCCAAAGAAGAAAAGTAGTAAAACTCACTTGAGGTCACTCCTAGTCGATCTTATAAATATAAGGAATAAATACAACCAATGGGAATTCGAAGGCCTCTAAGGATTTGCCTATGATCACATAGGGTTGAAAAGATATCAAGAGAACCTAAAATAATTCGAAGGGACTTCCAAATATAAACATAACATTGGAAATTAAGACATCAAAATGCGATGAAATATGGTCACACATAATTACATTGAATCCATGAAAATCACACAATGAATCCCCTATATCCACCTTGTGAAAAGATAAATCAACATTTTAAAATAATACAATCGAGGAAGCATCACACTGCAATAAAACACCATTGAACAATGTGACCCAAAACAGAACTATTGAAATCAGCCTCCATCTCCTCACACCTTGAAAGGGATGACCACACCATGACATTTAAAAGGAAAATTCTTATAAATATACCACCCAAGATCCATGTTGTAATATCGATGGATGTATTTTCATGCTAATACATCAAAAGATAAACAAACTCCTAAAGATTCTTTGCGCCATGACCGAGGCCTCCATGCCGTGATCAGAAAATCCTTATGGGTATTACCATAAGAGTTATCCAAATTCCATAAGAATCATAAAAATACCATAAGAGTCCTTAAAATTTCACAAGTCCTCTCAAATTTTCAGAAACCACTCTTCAAACCCCTTATGTTGTGACTCACAATGTCGCATAATGACACAATAACCTAAAACATCACCCTATATTCTATCTAACTAACCATGTAACAACACCAATAACCACACTAAAACTTACCTCACCCATCTAGAATCCCAGATCAACCTCTACCTCCCTTCCTCTAATCATCTCCCAACACCTCCAACACCTTAATCATGAATAGTAATAGACAAGAAACGACCCAAATATTACACATTAAGTACCCATACCACCCCTTATAAGGGGAGTTTTCATATCAAATATCAAACCATACCCTCTTAGGGAAGGTATTACATTAAGTACAAACAATAAACCCTCTAAGTGGAGCTGACCATCATGTACCAACATAAAACCCTCTTACAGAAGGTGTCCCATCAAATACCTAGACCAAACCTTCTCACTCCAGGGAGGTCTCAAATCAACATCCTGAACACTACATCTCACTAAAGTTAGGGTCCTTCCACCACCTTCTCACTCAAGGTGAGACCATCGATCCAATCTTGACATCCAGTTTATACACACATGAAACACTCATGTAACTACAACCAAGTCACATAGACCATCCCACATGCTCACCAGATTATCACTAGGTCAATGGTCACTCATTACCTTTCCCTATGACTTGAGGCATCTAATTTTATACATATACCCCCATAGGACAATCTTATTAATACCATCTTGGTCACACAATCATAACATGCCGACCACATCAACATTATCATCTCACTCATAAGGGAATCTACCAGGGTCCTCCAACCTAAGCTCAATTTTTAATCATTGGAACTAATACACATCAATAACTTTATGATAATATCACATCCCATTAAATATTCTTGATATCTACCTCAAAGGATCAGTCCAAATCCTATTTTTTTTCTCACACTAATGTCCCAGTACCAGTAGCCATAAACCATGTTATTTATACACCCTCATGGCCTCTTAAAAACTCATTACCTAGTGTCCAAGATAGTTCCCAAACCCATACCCAAGTTAGATATTAAATCTATCTTAAGGGATATCTTAAGACCATTATCAAGAGAAATCCATCCTCATCGCACCATGTATATCCCTAGAGGACTCATCCAGCTCAAGGAACTTGTAAAGTATCTACTATACCCTCAAGATGGTATTACTCATTATACAAACCTAGGATACACATGTATTATCTCAATCCCAAATACATAACCTGAATCCCTCATAATATCAAATGGAAAATTCACCCTATTTGTGATATAGTTGACAGATGATTTTAGAATACCCAAAGAGAAAAATAATAATATGTTCTAACTCTAATAGCCTAAAAAACACTCTATATATTATCTAGGACATTCTCTGTCCCCATACCTTTCACCTGAATACAAAAAAAACATGAAATAAAGTAAAAAATGCATATGGTTTTTTATTAAGGGGTCTATCTACCTCAACTATTGAGTTACCATCCTTGAAAATATTCACTAATACTTAGTTAATCAATCTCATGCATCATAAAAGCTCACATCAACAACCAAAATCATATTTCAATCAATGAAACAAAAATAATTAATTATAAAAATTTATAATTATTTAATTAATTTAATAAAAAGAGGCATAACAACCAAAAAATCACTGATAAAATTTCACCCACTGAAACCTTAAAAAACAATTTTACAACCACTCATGGCATGCTCTTGGTTCCCCTGTGAACAAAATACCCATCACATGATGTCCACATAGGCACTAATTCCATAGTAAACAATAGAAACCATAGATAACACATAAGGATACATACCTACAATGAAATAGAGAGATATTATGTGAATTCATCTTCTTGGTGTGTCCCCTATTGATAAAATAAAAAATATCCATCACCTTGGCCCAATTCCACCATGATATAATAAAATTTCTATCAAACCTTATCCTAGAGACACCCAAATTAATAGATTACATAAGAGAAGAAGAATAATGGTAAAAAGAGGAATATAATAGCTTAAATCACTATAAATTATGTTTAAGATTTTTCCATCTTTTAGGGGGATATAAGGGGGGAGAAAATGGGTATAACCAGTTAAAATATCACTCTCTTGATTCCCTTTCCATCTAAGTTATGAAAGGATTCTAAACATTAAATGGTAGGAATCCCCCTACTTTAAAAAACTAGAATGGGACCCCATCACAGTGTGACCTATATGGGTCATAACATGACATATATCCCTCAACCAAGACTAACAGTCTAAGGTTCCTACCTTTATAGCGTGACCTTCATCCCTCATGGAATAGATTTCTCCCTCTATTAAATGGACCTTTCTCTCACGTTGTGACACATCCATGTGGTAAACCCTTCATGACATGGAACATGAGCCATGATGTCAATACCTTCCCCCAAAAAAAACTTCAAAGGAAAAATATTAGGGTTTCTGATCCCATGTTCAGGGGTTATATTTATGGTATGGTGCCCCAAACTACAACATAACAATACATAGGGGTCTTTACCTTGGAAAAAAAACTCAAAAAAAAAAACACACCACATCATGACACCTACTGGTCACTGCATGATATTCAACTAATGGCTATAATATCATCCTTCATGTCATGGTTCCATCTTGGATGTGGTATGACCATGAACAACCCCTCTTCATGACAAGATCCCCACTTTTCATGACATAATGATCCATCAATAGAAAAATTCAAAAATCAGGTCTCCTCGACTTTACTTCAGCTCTAACTTGATCCCATGAATCATATTTTAGGCCTCTAAACATATATAAAAACATCTCCTTGAGATGTTCTAACACTGAATATCTTGAAATGAGTCCCAAATCTAAAAACATCTCCTAATCCATGACAAAAAATTTAAATTTACCTAAAAAATACATATAAATTTGTGGGTTTTGACAAACTCCAAAAAATAACACTTATCATCATTAAGAAGCAATCAATAATATATCTGAACTTCTAATCCATCAATTAGAATCTAAAACTGATCCTTATTCCCAATTCCAAATTGAACTAGGTACATTTCCACCACTCAAACATTAAGATCAGATACACTATATTTTCCCCAAAAATCCCTTGTTGATTCCTGAAAAATATATTTTATACTTGATACAATGTAACCGATGTTTTTTCACATCACCACACCTAATCCTACGAAAAACACTAGTAAGTTCTCCCCCGATTGAATTTCCTTGAAAAACAGTTGGCTTAAACTTATGATTCATCATAACATCTCCCAATCATGATGCCTTAATTCCCAAAGGAATCATAAAACCATCCAAACACCCACACCAAAGTGTAAAACTATAACTCAGTGTAATTCCAGGGTTATATCCTCATCTAACCACACTATCTATCATACTTTCACTATAATCACCAATGCACCACTGATTCAAATAACTCACAGATTCTCCCCAAACATCCACTATGAAATTCAAGACACTAAAAATTCATTATTCTCCACATATAAATACTAAATCTAGTATTTACTTTAGAGAAAGATAAAACTGAATGTACCTAAAGACATGTATCCTAATTCCATCTTGACCTTCCACCATCGATCTCCTCATATCCATGACCCTTCTGACACTAGGGTCGCACATCTATGACTTATAAGATGCTTCCCTCCATATAAGAATCCTTATAATCACCCAACTGAACCAAAAACCTGATTTTTTCATCCCAAATTATATACACTACTAAACATAATGATGGGACATAACTTCCCTGCTCATACCTGAGCACTAACATGCAACATCGATCACCACTCATTCTTGGTTTACCAGGAATGTTATCCTCACGATTCACCAAAATTAACCCACAATGAGGGTCACACCCTCTAATAGTCTATAGTGTGATCCTCACTATTTATATTACCATAAAATTTTTATAGATAACAACATTGAACATATTCCATCATCACAGGTGCCAAAATTCTCAATCCATGCTCATCCCATACTAGAAACCCCTGTTAAGAACCAAACTTAGATTGATTATTCTATCGAACTTTGATCAATCTCTAATTACAACTCTTACAATAGAGGTAAATATTATCTTTCTAATCAAAACCTAAATCCACCATGCCCACACAAATTTCATCTATCACCCATATCACCTCGGTCCAAGGGTGACCTGTTAACCTAGATCAACTAAAATTACAAGACTCTCCTATGTGAAATTGGGGATAAGGGAGAATCATCACCACACCACCATTTATAAAACTCTTGGGTTCCCTTAAAATTCATAAAATTTCCAATGGACCATATATATCCCACTCAACAGTCCATAAAAAAAGTCACTGCATATAAAAAATGCGCACTTTCCCTTATGCAATAAAGATATTCCCAAAAATCTCTGCCAACCCTCACTCTCTTCCTCCTAAGGCAGATTTAACCTATAAGAAACCTATGACATGTTTCACCCAATATCCACCTTAATATCATTCGAACCAATCATTTTCACACTATAGTATCACCCAATTTCTTAACTGGACTCATGCTTCAATGAGTTTCATCCCATAAAACCTAGGATGATACACCTAAACCACTGATCATTCTTCCCTCACACGTCAATATCATCTATTTATAAGAAACTTAGTGTTTTCATTCCAACAAGCCTAAGGAAACTCACTCATGATAATTCCTAAAACACAATCACCTACCACTCATGTGTAATTAGAAAACCACAAGTGACTACCCATTCTCAACCCATACAATATCCAACTATATAGGATCACCATCTAATGGGGCTAGGTTCCAACTGATCCATCCATCAAGAACATAAATTTGATACCAAGAACTCTAATAACTCTGTATCTCAAAAGATTAAGGTATTCCACATGCCTTTCCTCCACCATCTCAATGGTATCCACATCCTCAAAGAAACCCGTGCCTACTACAAACCATCTTAGGCATACCTTACCTATATCAAACCTTCACCATGGAATCTAATGCCCAAACCAATACACCAAGGGATACTATACATCCCTTGAGGATAGGGATTGTATAGCCATCATCATGGAAAATTCAACTATAAGATCCAAATGAACCATCATCAGAAAAAATTATGGTTTAGCTGATTATAATTCCACCAACAAGTTATTTAAGAAAACACTATATAATTTAACTTTGACACTTTAAACAACTTAACCCCCTATCATTATTGAAATAAATTGAATAGAAGCACACATATGTCATGGAATCCTACATGTTGAATATGATTCATGTGCATAATCCTCTTTCCAATATGATCCAATATCCAAAACCACAAAATCAATCTAAAATACATACATTATACTTAAATGAATATCTCAACTATAATAATGAAAAATAATAACAATAGCTCCATAACCCTGGTAACCAGAACTTCCCAATATAAAGTCATTCATGAATCACATTTTTGAGGTTCATCACAACCTATAACACATCCCTATTCCATGTATACCATATCCCAAATATATAAGACAAAATAAAAGAAGCTTATAAACCATTTTGTAGTGCCTTGTCTAAAACCACTTGAAAGTTCCCTAGTTGGAGTTCCACATGGACTTAAGTGCACCACGCCATATTATTGAAGCTACAAACTAGTGGTGTGGGACTAAATTGTACATTGTGGAGACTATTACCTTGATGTAATAACAATTAATAATAAAAATAATAACCAATAAAAATCCATAACAATAATCAAAGTACACAAAATCAATAAAAAAAACCATATTATAACAAATGAATGTGAAATTCATACAATCATACATCCAAACTAATCACCCACTGGTCCAATCACATATAAAAAATAAAGGCATAAAATATAATGAGGGTGTAATCTCATCCCTAAGACTCATTTAAAAATACACTTTAAGTTTCTCTAGCCCAATACACTATGCATCTCATGATTTGACTTGTAAATATGACACAAGGTCTATACATGAACTAGAGTGATCATACATGGCATGAGAAATATATTACAATAGGGTCTCACTAGTGGTGTAATTTTTTGTTAGCATCCAAAAGTCCATCATGATCCAATTTCTAACCCGACCAAGCTTGGATCGAAAAATCCTGATTTGGGCTTAGACCGAGGGATTGGTTGGTTCAGGCCTTTGCCACTTTATTTTTTCTCATGATATCCTAGAAGCATGAATTCTAGGGATGAATCAGAATATTGGCCTGGTGGACCACTGTATAGGCTCGAATAAATCCCTATAAAACCTAGGAAGTTAATATAAAACTAACATGAGAGGAGACTCAAACCCCCTACCCCTGTTTTCTATGGATACACCTAGAATAACTAGTCCAAGAATTGAACATATTATATTTATATTATAACTATAATTATAAATATATTTCATAAAAAATATTATAATGGTAAATTTGAAAGAATTTTTTTTTTAATTTTATAACAAAGGCCCAATCATCCCAAGCCTATGGGCTGGCTCGATAAACCCGTCCCAACTCAAAAAATCAAGCTGACACAGGGTTAGGACTGGACCAATATATGACACTGTTCATGTCATTTTGAGACATTTTTACACACTCAAGTATCACCAAGTTACCCTGATATACACCATCATTTACACATGTATGCAAGTAGAAAATAAATAATTAAAATAAACATGCATGTTGGGTCATAGTGTGCTAACCCAACCACCATAAAATCTGACCATACCCACTTCAGCCTATATTAGATAATAGTCAACTCATGCCATAAATCTCAAAACACACCCCAAGACTCTAGTTAATGTGTCATAATATACCTCAACACAAACCTATGGGTATTGGGTAGGGCATCTTTCCAACTTATGACAACTACCCTCTCTCTCAGGGTAGGTCCTCGTACTGGCCTTAATATCATTATTACAAGTCTAAACCACTACCCTCACACTCAAGGCAGGGTTTCAAAATAACATATCAAACCATCCCCTCTCATTTAAGGGATTTCACACATCATATAATGAACCATACCCTATTAGGGGAGGCTACACATCAAATACCCAACCCAACCCCTCTCAAGGTAGGTCACACATCAAGTACCCAAACCAACCCATCTCAAGGGTTGTGGTCCATAAAGTACACACACAAAACTTTATCACTCAAGGTTGGTCACACATAAACATCCATACCACTAATTTCTCACTCAAGGTAGGGTCCTTACACGACCTTCTTACTCAAGTAGATTCCATCCATCCTGTATTAACATTCAACTTACATATATTTGGAATACATATACAACTGAAAACATAACACACAACATATCCCACAAGCTCACAAGATCATCACTGGGGTTCTAGTAACTCAAAACCTATCCCTGTGTCTCGAAACATGTATCATCATAAATATAGAGCCACTAGATAATCTCCTCAAGACTATTTGAATCACATAATAATAACACACTAAACCCATCGACCTTATAATCTCATCAATAAGGGCATAAACTGGGGTACTCTAGACATAGTTTAGTCTTTAATCACTGAAACCAAGACACATTGATCACCCCTGGTGATATCACAACCTATAGGTTCTTCCCAACCCTCACCACAAAGTCCTAGTCTAAATCCTCTTTCAGTTCTCATATCAAAATTTTGGTGCTGGTCCCCATGGACCATGCCATTTCCACACCCTCATAGCCTCTTGTACGCTTATTGTATGATTTCCAAGATAGTTTTCTTAGCCGTACCTGGATCTCATATCATATATCCCTTAGTAAGTCTCTAACGTACATCACTAGAAAGAAACCCTCCATATTACACCATGACTATCCCTATATGAATCATACCACTCATGGAACTCACCAATCCTCCATTCTACCCTAAAGAGTGTGTTCCTCTTAATGCATGAGATGTATGACCATTTCACCCATCATCACTCGGTCAAATCCTCTCATGCCCTCACAAATTGATTTAGGGAAACAATATAGTCTACACACATCATATATATCCCTTAAGAGGTCTCTAAATCCAATAACTAGGATTACACCCTTCCCATTACACAACATCTATACTTATATACATCATCCTACTCATGGAACTCACTAAGTCTCGACTCCACCCTCAAGAGGGTGTTACTTTTCATGCATGAGATATAAGGACGTCTAACCCATCATCACCAGCACAAAGCCTCTCATTCATGAACAACTAGATTTAGGAAGAAAATATAGGATAAACATGTCTCATATGAATCCCAAGAACTTATCTCAGCTCTCTCATAATCTCAATCAGCACCTTCAACCCCTTGGTGACATAGTGTTCGGGTGATCCCAGAATACCCAAAGTTTAAAAGAGTAATTATATCAACTCTAATAGGACTAATTCCACTATATCTCACACCTAGGGTGCTCTTAGTCCCCATCCCTTTCACCTAAATTCACACAAAAACATGAAATCATACACAACATGCATAAACATGCTTATAGTTTTGTATTAAAACACCCACTCACCTTAACCATGGAGTTACCATCCTCGCAAATATCCACTTATCCTATTCCAAGCTGGTTCATGCCTCATCCAAACTGACATCAACAACCAAGATCTTTTCTCAAGTTATCACATCTAAATAATTAATTATAACTATTATAATTAATTATTTAATTTAATTCAAAGATTTATAATGGCCAAAAATCACTAAGTGACATCCACATGCTAAAATCTCACGAAAAAATATACCAATCACCTGTGGCATGCTCTTAGTTTCCCTATGAATAAAAGTACCATCACATGATATCCACTCAGGTACCAATTCCATTATAAATAAAAAAACACTAGAAAACTTATTCAGTGTTTACCTCAAATGAAACGGTAAGAGAAAACACGTGTTCATCCTCCCAAGATCTCCTCTATCAATTTATTGAAAAATTTCCATTGCCTTGGTCAAATTCCACAATAATTAAATGGAAGAGGTATCAAACCCTTTCCAAAAGCATCTAAATAAGTGGTTAAAAAAGGAGAATAAGAATATATGTAATAAGAGGAATATCATACCTTAAATTATCTTTTAAAATGTACAAGAATGACCCCACTTAAAGGGGGATTGAAATGAGGTGGGGGGATAAACAAAATAAACCTCTCTGGATGCACTTTACCTATAATTAATTAAGGGGGGTTGAACCTAAAATCATGGGTCTACCCAAGCTTTAAAAAACTAGAATGGGGCCCCATCAAGGGATGACTTATATGGGTTATGGCGTGACACCCTTTCGAGGTCACCCATCAGGTCATGTAACCTTGGGTAATGACGTGACACAACTCCCTCAGCCATAACCAAAATCTTGAGGCCCATTTCTTTATAGTGAGGATAACCACCTTCAAGGTGAGGCATTTCTCCTCCAAAACATGTCCCAAGATCTCACACCACAACATCCCCCCATGGGAAACCGTTTACAATGTGTCCCAAATGCCATGGGATGACCACCTTCCCCCATAAAAATATATAAAGGAAAAATGAAAGGACCCTCAACCCCATTCGTAAGGATCATCTTCACATCATGACACCCCAATCCATGGTGGGACTATATGCAAGAGTCTTTCCCTTAGTAAAAAACCTACAAAAAACACGCCAAGCCATGAAAATTACTGGTCATAGTGTGATATTACACCCATATATATCATGCTAGCATCCATGTTATGGTGATCTTCTAACTATGGCATAACCATGACCATACCCTCATAATGGTATGACCCTCAAAGATCATGGTGTGATAATATGTCAATAGAAAAATTCAAAAACTAGATTACCTTGGCCTCACTCTATCTTCTATTTGAGCACTCAAAACATCTATCAGGCCTTTAACCAAATCCAAAAAAATATCCTTGAGATGTTTCAATCCTTATAATTCTAATCTACATCCCAATTATTTAAGTGTTCTTTACTCCAAGTATACAAATTTAAGCTTCTATGGAAAAAAGGACTTATAATTTCACAAGTCATTACAACTTCATTACTTCCTTATAGAAATCATGTTTATAAATTATAATTATTCATTCCTAAAAGAAGAATTTAAAGGTGTAATATATTTCAAAGTACAATATAGATACACAAAGATAATGATCCTTGGCATGATACTTTAGCTCAAAAGTTAAAAATTTATACTTATAATTATTGAAATAAAACTTAAACTAATTAAGATAAAATATTTATTTTAAAAACATATCATGAATTTTTAAATTATGGTTCATGTAATAGAGAAGCATATAAAATATTTAATGGATAATCATGTTTTTTTAATAATTAGTTATAAAAACATAATTGGTCATAATGTATTATCTCTAACTTTTAAACACCTTTTTCAAATAATCAATTACTTTGATTAATTTAATAATCTGGAATTCAAAAAGTAAATTTAAATAAATAAATTTGAACTCATTCCATGAATAAAAATGAATTTAAGAAACACATTTTTATATTAAATATAAATTCCTCCATCAACATGTAAATGATCATTTTTTTAAATAAAGAATAGATGTACAGGAATTATTGAATGTAAAAACCCAACACAAACTAACATTAAAAGTAAAATAACTTCTTAATTAATTTTTTTTCACCAAGTGACTACAAACCCATGTTTTCATAAGAACCAAAGAATTAATCTATGTTAGACATATGATAGATTCTTAAAATTTTATTTATGTAAAACTTTAGGTCCCTTTTCCTTACAAGATGTTCATCTAAGTACATCGATGAATGATTGAATCAACAATTTATTTTCATCCAAGAAAACAAAGTCCCACTTTTATAGAAAAAATACAACCATATATATCTTACTATATCTGTCATATTATATTTTCTATTATTTATAATTTAAATCCCACTATTTTTTTAAATTGAGTGGGATATATTAAATATATCCCATATATATGTATTATAATGTATATTGTTTTTTAATTTCATACTTTATATAATTTATGCATGTAAAAAGTGATACATTATATGCACACCGTATGTGTATTTATTTATTTTTTAGTAAATATGAATAATTTTAAACCAAATAATATGAATATGAATTGAAAATGGATGGATTCCAATCACATGAAAAAAGAGTATGTGGATGTGGTTAAATATTTTATCAAGTATTCAATAGAGAATTTAAATGAACCTTCTTAAACCATTTGTTTTTGTTTAATTTTTTGTAATTCAAGATGAATTTTTCTAGATGAGTTGGAAGAACACATGTCATGGAATAGATATAATTTATAAATATTAGAATAAACATGGGGAATAAGTGAATATATGTAGTGACTAGGATAACACTAGGTTTTATGGATCATATTATATGAGTATAATTATAAATTATAATAAAGATCATATTTTCAAAATGATAATGATAGTTGAAGACAAAATTTGAAATTATCCAAATCTATTTGAGATGTTAAATATCTTTATAAAGATTCCATTTTATAATTTTTGTACTAAATATACAAAATTTTCATTCACACTAAAGAAATATATTTTGTAATCTAGAAATAGATGGAGTAATTCCAGCTTTACAAAACTAATTTCTCTCTTTAATCATAAGTTACTAGAAGATAAAGAGCTTCCTTGTCGAAAATATGATGCTATAAAAATGTTATGTTGAATGGGAATGAGCTATGAAAGAATATATTCAGGTCCAAATGATTTTATATCAATTTTCAGTGACCATGAATCACTTAAAAAATACCCTAAGTTTGGTATGGTTCAATATAGAAAAGATGAATCAATTATTTTTAAAGTTGTATGATAATTTACAATCATTCAAAGGTTTAGATAAATATATGGAAGTGAGGAAACTAAAAACAAATTAATTTATCACATTAATACAAGAATTCAATAAGGGAAAGTTCATCACCAAAAAAACTCTCTTCAATGGAAGAAAATTGATCATGATTGTCTTGATTTTTTAAATAAGATAAGAAACCACCATCTTGCATTATATATATGTAATGAATCTTTTATATCTATAAATTAGAACTCATAGTACATGATCAGTCGTGTTTTTAAATTATAACTTGAAACCATGGTTATGAATGAAGCATGAGTACATTATATTATCTCTACTTATACCAATACTAAAACAAAATGGTAAGGATATAGATGTTTATTTGGATAAATTGATCAATGACCTGAAATTCATGTGGGATTAATGTGTTACAATGGATAATGATCATATAAATGAAGAGTTCATGTTGAGATCCATGTTTTTTGGGATGATAAATAACTTTCTAGATTATATAAATTTTATAGGATATAACATTAAAGGAAATTTTGGGTATCCAATTTTTGAATAAGGTACACACCCAATTAGGTTGAAAAATTCCTCAAATATAATGTATCTAGGACATCATAAAATTTCACCCAATTACATAAATACTGATCTTGGATAACATTTAAACAATTTGGTTTTCTTCATAAGGTAAAGATCATTTAAATTTTAGTTCAAACCATATTTTATGTTTAAATGGATGTGTTTAAAGATTTAAGGATGGTTTCAGAAGTATCTTGTGATTGTTTGGAGCTCTAAGATTTGGTTTTTGGAGAAACAACATGAGGTGTACATTTGGGGCATGGTTAGTCCTAACCGTGCAGCTAAACCATGCGACCCAATAAGAGGAGGTTCACATTTAATTTAACCATGAATATGAGGCCACATAGCTCTGAAAGGAGATGTAGAGAAATTTCTTAAGGTATCTACATATGTTTCATATGGTTTGAAAAACCACATGCCTAGCCCGCATGGTTAGTGCCACTTAGGTAGTGGAGCCTCACGGTTAGTGCACAGTTTGTCCAAACCATGTGTACAAACTATATACCCTTTAAAAATGAGTGAAAATATGATTTCACTCCTTACTTATTTATAGATTAAGCCCCATTTTTGTTGGATTTTAAGAGTTTATGATGGGTATAAGAGGGGTAGGGAGTGAATTGTATTTAAAAAAAAATTAAACTAGCATAAAACCTAATTTTTTTTAAAAAGACAGGATTCAAAAATTATCTGATATTTAGATTATATGTATTGGATTCTAAATTCATTCAATAAATTAGAGTAACTAAATGAACTTACAAATAATTTAGTTTAAATAGGTATTAGAACGATTTTGTAAAAAAAACTTTCCAATATAAATTTCTCAAATAAAAAAAAACTTATTGAAACAATTAATATGAAAGCTTATAATAAAGTAAGAATGAATTATATTCTTTATAAAATATATTCTACTCTTTAACCTTATGAGTTAAGGAATTTATGAATCCTAAATTAATATAGACACATTTTTTTACATAACTGTAAGGTTTTTCTTTCTGAACCAAGAAATCCCTCGATAAGATGATCCGTATAAGCTCTATCTTCTAATACCCTATAATCCCTTGATATGATGACCAATATTAGATCTGTCTTGAAATAACCTGGAAGACCTCAATCATCCTGATAAGTATCACCTATATTCTTATACCCAAAATCCCTCAATTTTAACCTTGATCATAGCAAGCGAATACAAAAGGAAAACTATTCTAATTATTTTATAATTCCTCACTTGGAATACTTAGAACATAAAATATCTAAAATATTACAAAGCAAAAGAAGAATAAATTTATACAGAGAAATCTTTAAATGTGTTGAGTTAGAAATTCACCAGGTACCTACTCCTTGAATTCACTCCTATTTATAGGCATCCTTCTAATGGTTATTCTTCCATGAATATCAGAGTTGGTTGCGATGGCCTTGGATGATATTTACTAGAAAAATCAACAAAAACTTCTCCATCTGATGTTGTTTTTATTACACCATTAAATAAATTTAAAAAATTCTATTTGATAGAAATAATTTTGACACTATGATTATATACTTTTGATAGCCTGATAGAAAATTCTATTTTTCAGTCTGATGAACTAAACTGTAGTCAGTCTGATGAGATGAAGTATAGTTAGTCTGATGGATATGACTTTTTTTGGTTTAAAGGATAGATCATTAGTCAATCTGATGGAAAAGACACTAATATTTCCTATAGAATAGAATCTTAGTTAGTCTAGTGTATCATACTTTAAGAATAATGTATGTATTCATTTAGATAAGAACTATTTCTACATTTTTTAGAAAAACATGTTTTCTAAAAAAACATTCTAAAATACTTGGGACATAAATTGTTTATAAAATAAGGTTTTAAGAAAGTGTTTGTGATTTTCAAAACTAAAGAAAGAAAAGTATAAAGTATAAACTTTCAACTCAAGAATATCCCCCTTTTTGAAAAACAAAAAACACAACACTTAAAATAAAAAACTATTAACTTTGAAAAACTTACAACCTTTTTTGTGTTTAATAACTTCAAATAAATTCTTTATAAGAAATATATGCTCTTTTATTATCTTAACTACCCTCATCTTGATAACTTAATTTTTTTCAACATTCATCACCTGAGATGAAAAATTTATCAATTTAGAAGAATAATAAAATCTTCCTTATCATGTCTCCCCTCTCAATGAATTTTCCCCCTTTGATAATTTCTCCCCCTTTAATAATTTCTCCCCCTTTGTGGTTTTCAACAAGGAATATAGAATGTAACATATTTTCCTAAGATGATAGAAAATATAATACAAAATAATTATGTTTTAATAACTATTCATCAAAGATTAAAAGAAATAAAATTCATCCAGGTAAAATTGGAAAACATTAAAAAAATGTATTTGGAGAATAAATCACTCAAACTATATGTCATTCAATTTTTTTTACAAATACATAAATAATTTAGAAATAAAATGTTCATTATTTCTTATAGATATTTTTATAATATATTTTGTATTCTAAAATCCCTCTTGATTCTTCTTTGTCACTTGAGATATAGATTCGAGCTTTGATATCTTTTCTCCCATGAATATGAGTTTCCAATTCTCTTCTATCAAAGCAATAACCTATTATTTATGAATTACAATATTTTTTTTTTCTTATTTCATCCTTTAGAATTATTATTCAAAATATTGGATTCTATAATTATCATATTTATTCTTTTTAATATCTTCTTTAAAATTATAGATTTCATTATTATGAGAATATGATAAATCTTTAAACTGTTCCACACAATTCAACCTATACAAGACATCTGAAGATATATTTTCAAAGGAATCAGAAATATTAAAGGATACTTTCTTACCTTCCTCAAATTTTTCATAAGTATATTTTAAATAACCATACACTTGTCTCAAACATTTTTATATTTGATTGAATATACTTTTATGTTCCTTTGATTTATCTTTAAAACACTTTATCTCAGCTTCATTTTAAACAATATATTCCACCAAAAACATTAAATACTCCTATTTCTCATTCAAACTATTTTGGATCTACTTGAACTATGATTAAATGTTTAGAAGATAAGGTATAGAATCTATAATAAATTTCATGGTTTGAAAAATATAATCTATTATCTTTTGAGCTTTAGTAACTGATGAATCTTATGAATCCAATGAAGCTTCAGAAATATGTTGGTGAGATGTTCCAAAATCTGTCATTTCTTTTCCTTTCATATTTCCATTTTCTAAAACTTTTACCATATCAATATATCTATCAATATGTTATTTGTATGATATTTTGGTATGGGAATGTTGTGATTCTTTATTTTTATGCGATGAATATTTTTAATTTAGAGAAACGTATAAAACAAGATGTTTATCAAATTGGGTTGAAAATTATGTAGAGGATGAAGATGAATCTAAAGAGACCTATTCTTCCTTTTTCTTATTCCTCCTCCTCCTCCTCTTATTCCATCTATTTTTCTAACTACCGCACACTTCTTACAACTACCTCTAAATACTTATGAATAGTTTTTTAAAGTTTTTTCTTCATCGAATTTTCAACTTGAGTTTCAACCTCAAATATTTTTCCCATATCATTTTGAAAAATAACCATACCAATAGATGTTTTAATTATTTATAACTCTATTAGTGCTGATGGCTGTGGAAAAGTCTGAATGGATGTAGAAAGTGTTCTAGAACTAGGAAGTAGTTGTACTATTGAAAATGGTGAAATTGATAAATCTATATTCGTTGATGATTTTTATACTCATTTAATATGTTTTTCCATCACCATCACTTCAGAGAATATTTACTTATAACTTTTATTATCTATCTATTTTATGAAATTAGATGTTTTTATCTTTAAATATAAAGCCTCAACTTTATCAAGTCCAAAAATTTGATCTCCTAGATTTTTTTTCCTCACGCGCCATAAACTTTTTGAAATCTTAATCAGGCATAGTTTTTGTTTATTTTGAAGATTATGAGGAGAGGATTATTATTTCCTTTTCTCTTGTACCGATTCTTTCTATTTTAATTCTTCAGCATCAGATGTTTCCTTGTCTGATTAGTCTATTTTTTTTTGAGTTTTTGATTGAAGACCATCTTTATCATAGACATAGTTTCTTCTCCAATAAGTGAAGCCTTTTCTCAAACTGTATAAGGCTGATTCTTTATTTTAATGAATTCAATATAATTAACCAAAACCTTATTTATGAAGCATGGAAATATAATAATTTTGGATTTCATAGAAGTTTTCTTAATATATTAAATTTAATGAAACACAAAATTAACTATGTTATTCTTTCTCATATTGATAAGAAAATCCAATATGAAGATGTCATGAATTTTTAGTGTATCCCTCTCTCTATTTCTCAGAATCTGATACACTTTCATGCATAAAGTAACTAATATTTCATCCTGAGTCAGATGAAACACCTTCCTTACCTTTTCAAAAGATGAAAACAATAAATTTTCATCTTTTGACTTTTTAAAAACTTTCAAGATTCTCTAAAAGCTTATGATATGGATGGTAAGACTATCATTCTAATGAAACTTCAACTAATTCAACCACTTGTTGAATAGTTAATTTGTAATTTTGAAAAACAATATTGAAGAAATTTATATCCAAATCATCTTGTACACTAAATTTCACTAAAGAATAGAACTATTTAACAATTTTTGTATAATGTAAATCAAAATCATTTTATTCCACACAAACATTTTCCCATCCTTTAAACTTTATAAATTTTTTCCAAAGAGAATCATACTTATCAAACCATGATTTATCAATAAATATTTCCTTTACCACTTCAATATTTGTAATCTCTTCAGCTGATGTCCTCATAAAGAGACTAATGTTGAGAAGAAAAAATTAGATTACAGAATCAATTTAGACCAATGCCAAAATTTATAAACTGAGCTTAAAATAGAGAGCTCAGAGTTAGGAGAAAATACTAAGAATTTATGTGGGAAACAATGGCCCATGGAATTATATATAGACTCAGGGAGTGACCTTTCAAACTATAGAGATCTAATGGATCATATTAAGATCATATTCAGATTTAATGGTTGAGATTAATCCTTGAATGATTTAATAAATATTATTCACTCTTAAGTTTTTTATATGAAAAATATATCATCAGGATAAAATATTGTCTGATACTTAAAATTTTATATTTTTAACAAATTGAATGTTTTTAAAAAGTATAGAATATGTAAAACAATATAGAAAAATAAAAGTAATTCATAATTTCAAAAAGTAAAATATTAGAAGAATACCTCTTTGGAGTAAAAATTTACTTTTAGTATGGAAGTTTTATCTAGTAAAATGTTCTTCTTTATTTTTAAAAAAATAAATTTAATCCAATAAAATTTATAACAAAAATATTGTCTGAATGTTTTTTAAATAATTTATAAATCTTAATAGTTTTAATAAAAATTTTGATTCCAAAAATCTTTTGTATATAATTTTGATTCTAAAATCTAAAAAATGTTTTTAGGACAACTAAAAAATTAAAAATAGAAGTTTTCTGAAAGAAACAACATAGGTACTCACCCTTTGAAAATTAGTTCATCAATGTAAGGAGATTAGTAAAAAAAATTATGTGTATTATCACTTAGTATTGATCATTCCTAACTTTTGTTTAATATATTCAAATATACTAGAACCAAGAGGTTTAGTAAAAATATCTGCAATTTGTTCTTATGTTCCGATGAATTGTAAAATGATATCTCATTTTTGTGTTTGATTGTGAAGGAAATGGTGTCTTATATCTATGTGATTTTCTCATGTGTAATTTTATGAGTTTTTACTTAAAACAATCAAACCTCTGTTATCACAAAATATTTGAGTTTTACTAAAACTCATGCCATAATCAGCAAGTGTGTGTTGCATCTACTACAGTTGAGCACAATAAATTATAACTGCCACATATTTAGATTTAGTAGTGTAAAGAGATTTAGGGTTTTGTTTATTACAAGACCAAGACACTAAAGCTTCCCCTAAGAAATGACACATTTTAAAAGTATGTTTCATATCCATTCTACAACCGACAAAATTATCATCTGAAATATTTTTAATTCAAAATAATTTATAGAAGAGTAAAATAAACCTAAATCCATAGTTCATAAGATAATGATTTTTTTACATATTTACGATGATATTTTTTGGAATTTTCTTGATATTTATCACATAATCTTACAAAAATCCTTAAATAAATATGAATAACTATTAAGTATAGTATACTTCCAACTATACCTCTAAAGATCTTTTGATCAACCAATTTCCCACCTTCATTAATATCTAAAGTATACAAGGTTCTGATAGGAGTTACTAATAATTTTTTTATTATCATATACGAATTACTTAAGAATATATTTTACATACTCTTGTGGAAATATACAAGTTCCTTCTGGGTTTTGGGAAATCTGAAAACCTAGAAAATAAGTAAGTTCTCCCATCATGCTCATTTCAAACATAGAATTCATAATATCCACAAAGTAATCTGTTAGAGATTTTCAATTTAATCTAAATATAATGTCATTGATATGAATTTTAATAGTGATGATGTTTTTAGAAACTTATTTTATTAAAAGGGTTGGATCTGCATATCTATTAAAAAGGTTTTTTTGTAACAAAAATATAGTTAATCTATTATACCATGCTCCAGGATCTTGTTTAAGTTCATAAAGTTCCTTGGTAAGTTTAAAAAATGTTCTGGATATTTTTTATTTTCAAAACCAGGGGGTTGTTCTACATAAACTTCCTTCTGAACATATCTGTTAAGGAATTCACACTTCACATTCATTTGAAATAGTCTGAAATTTTGAAATACTATATATTCTAGAAGTATATGAATATATTAATGCCTAGATACCAGAGCATAAGTTTCTTCATATTCTATGACCTCTTATTGAATATATCTTTTAGAAAAAAGTTTATCTTTATTTATAACTATTATTCCACTTTCATCACAATTGTTCCGAAAAACCCATTTTAGTCCAATTATAAAAGTATCTTTTGGTTATTCAAAAAAAGTACATACTTGATTTATCTCAAATTCATTGAGTTTATCTTACATGGATTTTATCCAATATTCATCACCATAGCCTCATCCGGAATATTAGGTTTAAATTGAGAAAAAATGGAAAATTTTCAATTTCATTTCTCAAGGAACTTCTTGTTCTAACTAGTTGATCAACATCACCAATGAAGTTATCACTAGGATGATTCCAAATAAAAAACTAATTTCTAGGTTTTAAAAAACTATGTTATTAAACAAATTTTTGGAAATTCTTATTAATATATAACTTCAAAAATATATTCTTCAGTTTTTCTCTCTTTAGATGAACATTCCAACATTTGTTGAAAATCAGTTTTTGAAATAACAAATGAAGTTATTGGTTGATGTTTTTTGAAAAAAAGGACCAGTTTCATAAAATTTAACATATACTATTTGTTAAAAAGTAATTGTATTTTTATTTGAAACTTTATATGCATTACTAGTTGTAGAATATCCTAAAAATATCCCTTCATCATATTTTAGAGAATATTTATATAAGTTATCTCCACTATTAAAAATGAATACATTTGATCTAAAAACTTTAAAGTAATAAATTTTTTCTTTCCATGCAGTCCACAACTCATATGAAGTTTTATTAAAACTTCTAATTAAAACTAAATTTATAGTATAATAGGTAGTACTTAATGATTCATCCAATTTTTTTTTATCAATTGAGTATTCACTGTGCATGGTTCTAGTAATCTCTTAAAGAATTATATTTCTTGTTTCAAATACACCATTTTTATGTGGTGTTATAGGTGTTGAAAAGTTATGTATAATAACTTTTTTACGATAAAATGTTTCAGAATAAAAATTTAAAAATTATCCTCCATGATCACTATGAATATTTTTCAAGGAGTGTTTTTTTATCATTTTTAACTTTGGATATAAGAGTTTTAAAACAATTTTTTAGACTTATTTGATAGAAAATATACCTATGTATATCTTGTGTAATCCTAAAATTAAAAATATTCATAGTATTTTGAACCTATAATTCTAGTTTTTATAGGACCAATCAAGTCACCTTGCACTCAGCATAAAGCATAAAATATTGAGACTTAACTAATAGACGTATGTTGCTTTCTAAATTGACAAGGATCACATACTTTTGAAGTGTCAAAACTAAGTTCCAATAGATCCTTAAATTTTATTTTCTTAGAAATCTTATCTAAAGTTCTAACATCACAGTTTCCAAATATTCTATTCCATAACTAAGACTAGTCTTCCATTACACTAAGGAAAGGTATATATTGGCTCCTAAGGTATTCTATGTTTTGTGTGTAAATATTCTCATGTTGATTGGTAGAAAGAATAAATTAATATTTAGAACTATGAACTGTATGTTTATCATTGATAAAGTTAACAAGATATGCATCATCACATAATTGGACTGTAATTCCCTGACCCTAGTTACCCAGTGTCAGTTCATTATTACATAACATTGGCATAACCACAAGGGATCAAATCCCGAAATACCAACCAGTTTAGTAGCCTTATAAGTACTAGATACAAACATAAGTTTTACATTATATTTTGAATTGAAAAACAAAAACAATGTGTCTCCTTTTAACACATTCATCTCCCTTAGACTATCCTTTCAGGTTAGTTATAATATACTTCTTCTCATCCTAGGAAAAATAAAACATAGAAAGGGGTGATCTTAGGTGCTCAGTAAGGATAACAATATAGCGCAAAAATTTCATAAATAAGAACAAACATTTAAGAAAAATGTATAAGAATAAAAAAATCCTTTTAAACTTAAACTTCAGCATAATATGGAAAATATAAATCAAATAATTCCATTTACTTATTCACATATATATTTTACTAGTTGAATAATCACCTGTAATTTCAATAGCCAATTTCATAATGATTGAATGCATAATGCCAGACATCATAACCACATAGTCAAGGCCTCATGCCAAGACTAAAAATAAGATCTTGTCAATTTATTATTCCAAGACACTTGTTTGTCTCATGAAACCTACAGATGCATTGAGGAGCTATAGCGGGCTCCACCCATCACTTACTAAGTCCAATTTATTCCTCATATGAAAAGGTTGAAACATAACATAAACATTCATATTAAAACTAGAATAAAAAATGTTAATAATTTAACCATAAACCATGAATGGTATAAAAATAAAAAATCAATAGTCAAAAATATCATAGAACCTTCAATACAATATGGAATATTTTATCATAATAAATAAACTTCAAACAAGTTTAAAATCCATCAAAGGATGTTGATATAGATGAAAGCAAAACAGTTTGAGAGAAATATATCTTTATATTTTGAAATAATTTAAAAGTTATGTAAGTATAAAAGAAAAAATTAATTTGGAAAATATTCTTATAATATTTTAAGGGAATCCTCAAAGGTGTTATAATGGTGGAAAATAGCCAAACCTTCTATATAAGTTAAAAAAACATTCTTATCTTAATTTTGTCAAAAAGGTTATAAAGGACCTTGTTTGGAAAATGACAGAAAGATTCATTTATAAACATGTCATAAAAATTTAAACAAGGGTATAAATAAATTTAACCCATAGTCCAAGAAATAGTAAAAATGTTTTGAAATACATTTTTAAGAAACACAAATGTGGATGATAAAGAGGTACCAATAGATACTTACATATAAACAACTCAGATAATAAAGAGATTGTAAAATTAATAGTTATCTTGTAATTTTCCTTGATCGAGGGTACGCTAACCTCCTGTATAATAGTTAAATAATTGTTATTAAATTATAAAAGAACCACATACATAAATATGATATCATATATGATCTTCTAATATTGCTTTGTTAATAATATTTCAATAGTATCATCGTTTCGGGTGTTAACAGATTCGTTTTCCTTTATATGCTTGGTTATTTAAGACATGTTTGTTATTGATAGGATGTATTTTATTCATATCCAGAATGATATTAAGTTCTTAAACATTTTTTTAATCATAAAATGAAAATTATTCTTGAATGTTTATGATGGGGAATGAATTTCATCGCATTTGTGGAGATGGTAATCTGGATGTACGCACGAGCAATAATATCATTCTATTGATGGTGAAATCATTCATAATTGGATGGTATATCATAAATAAAGAATCATTAACACGTTATATTTATTATTTACATCATTTATACTCATTAATATACCCATCCAAATAATTAAGTGTTCGAATAAAAAACTACACCCCGACGTGGAGACGGTAAGCGGTACGTACACACGTATGATGACTTGTCATTCATCGGATGGATAGAATAATGAATATGGTTGTACCATATATATAATAACATCACAATATGTATAATTTACTGAAGTTATTATTTTGGTATGGAAACAATAAAGAAAGAGTAAGTGGAAAAAGAAAAAAACTTTGAAAGAGGTGAAATTATTAACTCTTTGGGTATTTCCTTTTGAGGTGATCAAAATGGCTCCTTAGGTTGAATTTATGATCAAATTAAGGACTCTAGGTAGAATTGAGGTTATTTGGGAGGATATTTGAGCATGTTTTGGCCGAACTAGATGTAACACCCGAGATAAATAAATAATATGAAATTTTTATATTTATCCCTATTTTTGAATAAAATTTCAATATTAATTTAAAGGGAACACTATGCTCGATGGCTTACCCAATACGCAACAACGAGTTCCTTTGAAATCTTAAGTTTCACTCTAATAATAAAATAATATTATTTTAAAAGGTAGTTAACACCTAGCTTTTGTAATGGCAGGAATGAATGGAACTAACTACAAAATTATTATATATTTTTGTCAAATATTTTTAATTTTATGCAATAAATGTTAGAGGCTTAAAATGAAAATGAATCCAATTTTAAGCATAAATCTTTTAATATTCTTTAAAAGGTCGATTAACCACCTTTTGATGGAGAACCCTTTTTAAATATACTTCTGACAATTTTATATGTTATATTTGACAAAATAAAATTCTTCTTTAGAATCAGGACATCAAAATTTACATTCTGTAAATTTTTGGTATTTTTCCGATAAAGATCATTTTTAATGAATAGTGAAAAGTGTTGTATTTTAATTCAAAACCTCTTTTTAATATAATTTATTTATATAGTTAGATTATCTTTTTAATTGGTTTTAAAGTGAAATTATAATATATTTTCACCATTTAATCCAATAGTGGTCGTTGAAATTAATTTCACTTTGAAATCGGTCTCAAACTAGTGTCAATCTTTTGATACATTTTGTTTCATAAAAACACGCTATTTCTTTTGACAACGGGAATTAATTATTAAATTAATTAATGAAACTTATATGTTTTGAATTTTGTAAAATAGACATCATTTTTGAATTCGGAATATCAAATATAGCTTAGGGTGAAGTTTTGGTATTTTTCTGAAAAACTTCAATTTTTGATGAATAGTGAAACCCCTAAGTGGTACTTAAAAACTGATTTTTCATTTAAATGAAATTTTATCACCTATGTGTTTTGAATTTAAAAAATACGAAATACATGGTTGTCATTAAGAAGTAAAATTTAGTTCAATGGGATTAAAATAATTTTTTGGTGAATAGTAACTTTTAAGTTTTTAATCGCGATTAGAGGTAATTAGTGAAATTTAAGGTAAAAATAATGCTTTATTAATATGAAATTACCTAGACACATGTACTACCCTCATTGGATGTGTCATGAAAGACCAAGAAAATCCATGGGTCAACTTAAGGACCCCATGGAGCCACTTTGGTAGGAAAATGACATAAATAACTTTTTATTTAAAGTTAAAATAAAAATGTCACAAGCATGAGTTGTTTTACTAAAAACAATTTTAAATGGGGTTATACAAGTCATATATTTGACTATAAATATTCATTAGAAATATAAAAAGATTTCCTACATAATGATTTTTTTTATATAATTTTTAGACATTAAATAAATTAAATTATTTATGACATCATGATGATGCAGCTATTACCTCATTATTTGACGTTTTAAATAAAATGAAAAGATAATGTAAATTCTAAGAACTACACTTGTCCAAAACCTATTGGATGCGTATATTTATAACCATTATCACCTTATACTCGAATTATATCAATGTGGGACCTTTTAAATCCGAAACTAATTCTAAAATAAAGTAACATTTCCTTACTTTCCAAGAGTGCCCCTCCTCTCCTCTTATAAAAGGCCCCCACCTCTACCACCTTACCCACACCCCTCAAGCCTTTGGCTCGTCCAAACCCTACTCATTTTGTCTTTAAAAATCCCTATACTACTCCTAGAAGCCTCACTTTGGGCAGAATTCTTCCCAAGGAAGCCTTTGAGATCAAATCAAAGAGAGTTACCCGATTTTAAGGTAATGTCTTCACTTGTGTTCTTTTGTTTTATTTTGCTTCTCCAACCCCATAAACTATTTTTATTAATTTATTTTGTAACAACTCCAGTGTCTTAAATATACTATGATGTTGTTATAATAAGGATTCGAGATACACTTACACACACCTACATCTAATGGTTAAAGAACATACTGTTTCTGTGGATGGTGAATTTCTGTCTCATGAAACGATGATTGTTCAATATTCTCTTAACACCCTCAAAGATGGCCATTAAGATGTAACTATATTTATATATGATATATTATATGTTTATGTTTTACTTAAGATTCTGTATTTTTCATTTATGGCATAACTTTATGGTTTCCATTATGGTTAAACGCGATATCTTCATTTTAGGAAGTGCGGACTACCGCCCCCTCAAAGTGATTTGATTCGTTAATACCATATGTGGTACGTATAAATGATAGATTTAATGATATTATATATAATAACATACTGGAATTATAATACTATTATATATCATTATGTTTTAATTCCATTAAATAAGAAATAGAAATGGAAGTAGCGTTCATGCGTACGTACGACTTACCGTCTCCATGAACGGTGCATTTCATTTCTTACCTCTAAATGTTATGGAATATTATAAATGCATGTATATAATGGATATATATGATATATATGATATATACATAATGAATATAATTCTGTATATAATATATATTTTACCACATGAACAACTTGTAATTATAAAGTGTTTATTTTTTTACTCAAGTAGCAATGATCTACAAAACGACCATTATTAACTTAAAATAATTACACAGTGTTCATAGCATGGTAGTAAGTGATATAAAAGGAATAATGAACTCTAAAAAGGTTCTTGAGCAAGTATAAATTAACTCAAGTTTATTATTCAGGAGGTTAAAGAACGATCGAGTCAAGTCGGACCCGAGGTAAGGGATCCTACCCCTCTCTTTCTTTTTAAGTACACTCTATTATGTCATTCCTTTTAATCTCATCTTTATTATGATTGGGCTGTTATTTTATATTACTATTATTGTAATTTTTTATGTTCATATGATTAGAGACCCTATTTTCTCTCATCAATCCATTTTTGATATTTTGAGTGGCGCCGTTAGGCTGCCGAATTTTCGTAAGTGATCCAACCTCTCTCTTTCTTTTAAAGTACTCTCCTTTATGTCACTTATTTTAAGATCATATTTTTTATGTTGGGAGATGTTCTTTTATATTCCTCATGATTTAAATTTTATGTTAATATGATGAGAGACCCTATTTGATCTCATTAATCCATTTTTGGATGTTTTAAGTGGCGCTGTTAGGCTGTCGAGTTTTTGTAAGGGATTTTTCATCTCACTTTTATTCCCGTGAGATTTATGCTACATTTGCCACCATTTCTGTTGAGTGGTATATATAATTCCCATTATTATACTCTTTGTGTAATATAATTTCGGTTATGAGTATTTACATCAATGATTTATTATCCTTCTTTCATGGGGTGTATGTTTCGAAAGATACCCAAGTCTGTAAGGGAAACTTTCACCCTCCTCTTTTTAAAAGACTTCTTTTGTTGGTTCTTTTAATTTACATATTTTTATGTTGGGATATGTTCTTTTATATCCTTATTGATGTAAATTTTATGTCCAAGTGATGAGATACCCTTTTTATCTCTCATCAACTCATTTTGATGTGACACCGTTAGGCTGTCAAGGGAACTTCTTAACCCAATTTCGATTTCCTTGGGTTCAACAAGTATTTATTGAATATGTCATCCTTTGAATATGTGTGAATGACCTTTGATTATTTTACACTTAATATCCACTTATATTGGGTTTATTTATATTTGTCGCACATAATTATGAGATTTATTTATCCTTAATTTAAGGATACCATCTTTATAATGGATTTCATCTCAATTTACATTTCCATTCAGACTTCATTGTTGTTAGGCACCAATTCACTCTTATATGGTGTATATACTATCATTTGGAATATTATATCATGAATACATTTATTCTCATGATATTATAAAGTTTTTATTAAATGTTATTCCTTAGTTATTGTATTCAAGTGTCTCTCATTTTGTTAAAAACCCTTTAACTAAAATATCGTTTTAAATGTTTTAATGATTTAATCTTATAAATATTTCTCATTAATATCCATGTCTTAAAAATGGTTTTAAGGATTTATTTATATGGATATTAATGGTTTAAAATGTTAAAAGCTTCAAAGTGGTATGGGACACTTTGATTCATTAAATGTTTTAAATGGTTTTGAAAATGGTTTTTAGATTGGATTCATTGTTTCAATATCTTAAAATGTTATATTGTTATTGCAATGTGGAAATGTTATGTTTCCTTTATGCATGTTTTATGTGATACGATTATGTTATGGTTCTTGGGCATTGTTATGAAGACGGGTGGTTCCGTGATAAACTAAGGGCGGGTGAGCCCGGTATATCTCTCCAATCGATTGGGTAACACGAAGGAGTTAAACGTTAAGGTTTCTATGAAGAGATTTAGGGAATATACTGTGATGGGTATTCCAAACGTAACTAAGAGGGTTACTCCCCATGTAATAATGTTATGAATGCCCCAAGTTACCTTTATGCCTTATGATTTCTATGATTTATTCATGATTTGACGAGGTATGTTAAAATACTTATGTTTGATGAGTAAAGTATGATTTCATACGTGGACTAATGTTTTCTTTTCGTACTTTTATATCCCTTACTAAGCTTTTTATGCTCATCCCAATTTTTTGAAATGTTTTTCACAGGTCAAGGTAAAGGTGCATGATATGATGATAGTGTCAAGGATGTGTCAAGAAAGAAACCATGTTTTATTTTAAATATGTTTCCATTGATGGGGAAAACCAATACTCTCTTTTATGTAACCACTTTGTTTAAATGTGGAATGTAATGCAAGTTTTATGATCTAATTCTCTAAAACTCTAAACCTGAAAAGATCCTCAATGTGTAATCTTGCAATAACTGAAGATTAAGTAAGGTTTAAGGCTGGGGCCTTATGGTTGGTATCAGAGGTCGGTTTAGATAACTTTAGAGGTTAGGGTATTCTCTAAGCATAAGTGACATTACCATAATGGTTAGGATTTCAGAAAGAGTCCTAGTTTTAGATAAAGTGAATGAGTAAGTATATCTTAGTGTTTACCTTCCTCATTAGTACATGATGGTTTTGTTGATATACAAACACTGACATTTTTGTTTTTAGTGAATGGATGGATCTAGCAAGCACCAAAGAGACAACAGGTTTGAAGGAAACTGTGGTGGTTCTCTGATAAAGATACTAGATAAAATGGGGGATTCAATGAGGAAACTCGTGGTTGTTCTAAACCAAATATCAAGGATTCATGATCAACCACTTGAACCTTGGTATGTTCTGTAATGCGTCATGTACAAGATGACCAATCAATGTGGAAGTTCAGGTAATAATTATAAAGGTAACCATTAGAGTTTATATGATCCTTACTTCTGAGGTAATTATGGGTTATTATATGTTATGATGGAAAATGAAAGTCATGAGATAAAATTGAGGTTAAAATATGTTATGATTATTTTTGAAGATTTTATCTCGTTTTGGTGAATGTTTTAAGAATTATATAGTTTTGGAAAAATGACAACACGCAGACCGTGTGACAACCCGTCATGTTGGACAAAGATGCGGGAATCGAACCCACAACCAAAGTGCGACTGGTATTTATCACCTACCACTAGACTACGTGAAGTCCCTGGTTAGTTTGACTAATTATTTTTAGTTATATGATTTTAGGAATCAAGAGTAAGTTTATTTTGGGTTATCTATGGAAATTATTAACCTATCATGGAGGATATTTTATTAGGTTAATTACTTTTCAATATGAGACATTAAGAGTAACTGATGTTATTTAGAGATAAGTGTTAATTTGTACCTTGGAAGACTATGTGACTAAATCCTTCAAATATTTGGGTTTCAATATTAGTTTGGTTTACTTTGAATTATTTTATGGACAATTTTTTTATTGAATGGTCTTTGTTGAACTTTGGGTATTGTTTGATAAATTTTAGAGATTAAGAATATATTTGTTTTTTTAAAAAAGGATTATCCTTTTTGGGTATTATCTGATCTTGTACTAACCTTTTTGGTTTTGGTTTTGGTTAAGGTCTAAAGATATGTGAAGTATATAGTTCTATTTTTTGGATTAGGTGATTCTCGAGAAGTTGATTATAGTACTCTTAATGCGAACAAGTCTTCCTAAATACTCATTATTTGGAGAAAGTAAGAGTCTGTGTAAGAAATATAGTAAAAGTTGAAAGTCAACATGACAAGTAAGTATGTTTCCCTATGATTTAGTTAATCTAAAAAATAAATTCCTCAATGAAAAGTAACTTAAATAAAAAAATGTTGTCTATTAACTTTTCCTACTGGGGAATCAAATACCGTTTAACCCATCACCAGTTTGTGATTTTCTGGTGGTTAACTTTATCCTAAACATGTTTTATATCACTCTCCCTCAAAACAAGACCCTTTGTTTTTTCTTCCATATCCATATTTTCCTACTTGGAATCCAAGTATGGGTTAACTCAGGTGACCATTGTAATTCTCTCCCTTTATTTTAAAGTGATTGTTTTACCGACTCTTGTTCCGATGTGAGACTTTCAATGATGTTTCCGAGGCCAATTTTGAAATTGCGAGGACGCAACTCCCAAAAGGGGGGAAGGATGTAACACCCCAGGTAAATAAAGAATATGAAATTTTTATATTTATCCCTATTTGTGAATAAAATGTCAATATTAATTTAAAGGGAACTCTATGCTCGATGGCTTACCCAATACGCAACAACGAGTTCCTTCGAAATCTTACGTTGCACTCTAATAATAAAATAATATTATTTTAAAAGGTAGTTAACGCCTAGCCGTTGTAATGGCGGGAATGAACAGAACTAACTACAAAATGATTATATATGTTTGTCAAATATTTTTACTTTTATCCAATAAATGTTAGAGTCTTAAAATGCAAATGAATCCAATTTTAAGCATAAATCTTCTAATATTCTTTAAAAGGTCGATTTACCGCCTTTTGATGGAGAACCCTTTTTAAATATACTTTTGACAATTTTATATGTTGTATTTGACAAAATAAAATTCTTCTTTAGAATCGGGACATCAAAATTTACATTCTGTAAATTTTTGGTATTTTTACGATAAAGATCATTTTTTAATGAATAGTGAAAAGTGTTGTACTTTAAATCAAAACATCTTTTTAATCTAATTTATTTATATAGTTAGATTATCTTTTTAATTGGTTTTAAAGTGAAATTTCAATATATTTTTACCATTTAATCCAATAGTGGTCGTTGGAATTAATTTCACTTTCAAATCGGACTTAAACTAGTGTCAATCTTTTGATACATTTTGTTTCATAAAAACACGCTATTTGTTTTGACAGCGGAAATTAATTATTAAATTAATTAATGAAAATTATATGTTTTTAATTTTGTAAAATAGACATCATTTTTGAATTTGGAATATCAAATATAGCTTAGGGTGAAGTTTTGGTATTTTTCTGAAAAACTTCAATTTTTGATGAATAGTGAAACCACTAAGTGGTACTTAAAAAACTGATTTTTCATTTAAATGAAATTTTAGCACCTATGTGTTTTGAATTTCAAAAATCTGACATACATGGCTGTCATTAAGAAGTAAAATTTAGTTCAATGGGATTAAAATAATTTTTTTGGTGAATAGTAACTTTTAAGTTTTTAATCGCGATTAGAGGTAATTAGTGTAATTTAAGGTAAAAATAATGTTTTAATAATATGAAATGACCTAGAAACATGTCCTACCATCATTGGATGTGTCATGGACGACCAAGAAAATCTATGGGTTAACTTGGGGACCCCATGGAGCCACTTTGTTAGGAAAATGACATAAATAACTTTTTATTTAAAGTTAAAATAAAAATGTCACAAGCATGAGTTGTTTTACTAAAACAATTTTTAAATGGGGTTACACAAGTCATATATTTAACTATAAATATTCATTAGAAACCTAAAAAGATTTCCTACATCATTTTGTTTTTTTTTATAATTTTTAGACATTAAATAAACTAAATTATTTATGACATCATGATGATGCAGCGATTACCTCATTATTTAACGTTTTAAATAAAATGAAAAGATAATGTAAATTCTAAACACTAAACTTGTCCAAAACCTATAGGATTGGTATATTTCTAACCCTTATCACCTTATAATTTAATTATATCAATGTGGGACCTTTTAAATCTGAAACGCATTCTAAAATAAAGTAACATTTCCTTACTTTCCAAGAGTGCCCCTCCTCTCCTCTTATAAAAGGCCCCCACCTCTACCACCTTACGCACACCTCTCAAGCCTTTGGCTCGGCCAAAACCTGCTCATTTTGTCTCTACACATCCCTATACTACTCCTAGAAGCCTCACTTTGGGCAAAAGTCTTCCCAAGGAAGCCTTCGAGATCAAATCAAAGAGAGTTTCCTGATTTTAAGGTAATGTCTTCACTTGTGTGCTTTTGTTTTATTTTGATTCTCCAACCCCCTAAACTCTTTTTATTCATTTCTTTTGTAACAACTCCAGTATCTTAAATATACTAGAATATTGTTATAAGAATTATTCGAGCTACACTTACACACACCTACATCTAATGGTTAAATAACATACTGTTTCTGTGGATGGTGAATTTCTGCCTCATGAAACGATGATTGTTCAATATTCTCTTAACACCCTCAAAGGTGTCCATTAAGATGTCACAATATTTATATATGTTATATTATATGTTTATGTTTTACTTAAGCTTCTTTAATTTTCATTTATTGCACACCTTTATGGTTTCCATTATGGTTAAACGCGATATCTTCATTTTAGGAAGTGCGGACTACCGCCCCCTCAAAGTGATTTGATTCGTTAATACCATATGTGGTACATATAAAGGATAGATTTAATGATATTATATATGATACCATAATGTAATTATAATACTATTATGTATCATTATGTTTTAATTCCATTAAATTAGAAATAGAAATGGAAGTAGCGTTCATGCGTACGTACGACTTACTGTCTCCATGAACGGTGCATTTCATTTCTTACCTCTAAATGTTATGGAATATTAAAAATGAATGTATATAATGGATATATATGATATATATGATATCTAAATAATAAATATAATTCTGGATATAATATATATTTTACCACATGAACAACTTGTAATTATAAAGAGTTTATTTTTTACTCAAGTAGCAATGATCTACAAAATGACCATTAATAACTTAAAATAATTACAGTGTTCCTAGCATGGTAGTAAGTGATATAAAAGGAATAATGAACTGGAAAAAGGTTCTTAAGCAAGTATAAATTAACTAAACTTTATTATTAAGGAGGTTAAATAACGATCGAGTCAGGTCGGACCCGAGGTAAGGGATCCTACCCCTCTCTTTCTTTTTAAGTACACTCTTTTATGTCATTCCTTTTAAGCTCATATTTCTTATGATTGGGATGTTATTTTATATTACTATTATTGTAATTTTTTATGTTCATATTATGAGAGACCCTATTCTCTCTCATCAATCCATTTTTGATGTTTTGAGTGGCGCCGTTAGGCTGCCAAATTTTCATAAGAGATCCAACCTCTCTCTTTATTTTAAAGTACTCTCCTTTATGTCACTTCTTTTAAGCTCCTATTTGTTATGTTGGGGGATGTTATTTTATATTCTTAATCATTTAAATTTTATTTTAATATGATGATAGACCCTATTTGATCTCATCAATCCATTTTTTGATGTTTTAAGTGGCACCGTTAGGCTGCCGAGTTTTCGTAAGGGATTTTTCATCTCATTTTTATTCCCGTGAGATTTATGCTACATTTGCCACCATTTCTGTTGAGTGGTATATATACTTCCCATTATTCTACTTTTTTTGTAATATAATTTCGGTTATGAGTATTTACATCAATGATGTATTGTCCTTCTTTCATGGGGTGTATGTTTCGAAAGATACCCAAGTCAGCAAGGGAACCTTTCACCCTCCTCTTTTTAAAAGACTTCTTTTGTTGGGTCTTTTAATTTACATATTGTTATGTTGGGATATATTATTCTATATCCTTATAGATGTAAATTTTATGTCCATGTGATGAGATACCATTTTTATCTCTCATCAACTCATTTTGATGTGATGCCGTTAGGCTGTCAAGGGAACTTCTTAACCCAATTTAGATTTCTTTGGGTTCAACATGTAGTTATTGAATATGTCATCCTTTGAATATGTGTGAATGACCTTTGATTATTTTTAACTTAATATCCACTTATATTGGGTGTATTTATATTTTTCGCACATAATTATGAGATTTATTTATCCTTAATTTAAGGATACCATCTTTATAATGGATTTCATCTCAATTTACATTTCCATCGAGACTTAATTGTTGTTATGCACCAATTCACTCTTATATGGTGTATATACTATCATTTAGAATATTATATCATGAATCCCTTTATTCTCATGATATTAAAAAGTTTATATTAAATGCTATTCCTCAATTATTGTATTCAAGTGTCTCTCATTTTGTTAAAAACCCTTTAACTAAAATATCGTTTTAAATGTTTTAATGATTTAATATTATAAATATTTCTCATTAATATCCATGTTTTCAAAATGGTTTTAAGGATTTATTTATATGGATATTAATGGTTTAAAATGTTAAAAGCTTCAAAGTGGTATGGGACACTTTGATTCAAAAATCTATTTATTAAATGTTTTAAATGTTTTTGAAAATGGTTTTTAGAATGGATTCATTATTTCAATATCTTAAAATGTTATATTGTTATTGCAATGTGGAAATGTTATGTTTCCTTTATGCGTTTTTTATGTGATACGATTATGTTATGGTTCTTGGGCATTGTTATGAAGATGGGTGGTTTCGTGATAAACTAAGGGCGGGTGATCTCGATATAGCTCTCCAATGCATTGGGTAACGCGAAGGAGTTAAACATTAAGGTTTCTCCGAAGATATTTAGGGAATATACTGTGATGGGTATTCCAAACGTAACCAAGAGGGTTACTCCCTACGTAAGAATGTTATGAATTTCTCAAGTTACCTTTATTCCTTATGATTTCTATGATTTATTCATGATTTGATGAGGTATGTTAAAATTATTATGTTTGATGAGTAAAGTATGATTTCATACATGGACTAATATTTTCTTTTTGTACTTTTATATCCCTTACAGAGCTTTTTATTCTCATCAAATGTTTTTGAAATGTTTTTCACAGGTCAAGGGAAAGGTGCATGATATGATGATAGTGTCAAGGATGTGTCAAGAAAGAAACAATGTTTTATTTTAAATATGTTTTCGTTGATGGGGAAAACCAATACTATATTTTATGTAACCACTTTGTTTAAATGTGGAATGTAATGCAAGTTTTATGATCTAATTCTCTAAAACTCTAAACCTGAAATGATCCTCAATGTGTAATCTTGTAATAACTCAAGATTAAGTAAGTTTTGAGGCTGGGGCCTTATACCAAATGTCTTTGAAGTTGTGATTGTGAGATAAGGGGAAGTACCCTTTTATAAGAGAGGTGAGGGCCACTTTAGGAAAACCTTGAAATATTATTTTATTATACAATCATATTCGGTTTATAATGGATCCAAAAGAATCTATTTTGAGGATAAGGTGGGTATAGGTCTAAAATCTCTCAAAAAATAGGTTTTAGATATGTTTAGGTCACCATATTAACCTTATCTTTTATATTTAACTCTTAGTTAAATAGTTTAACTTTTACCATGCATTCTTATATTATTATGATAAATGGTTAATAAACTTACTATAAAAAGCCAAGAGAACCACAAGTGGTTAATTATTAATATATATAACCTTATCTAAGTCCTTTGGCTGAACCTTATATTTTTAGGAATATAATAGTAATTAATGATATAGTGTTTGTTTTAAAAACTCATTTATGTCAATTTTGACACTATTTGGAATTTTATTTTTGTGAAAGTCATTAAAACATTTTCACTTCAAAAAAAGTTTATTTAATCAACCATAACATGTCATATTAACCTATAAAATTAGTGTAATTCATCAAAAGTCTCAATTTAGAATTATATTAATATTTATAATATCAATGTTTTAATCTTTCAATAATAAGGTAATTACTGCATTATCATTGTGTCATAAATAAATTTAATTATTTAATGTCTAAATATTATATATAAAATAAAATTATTTAGTAAATATTTTTATCTTTTTAATGAATATTTATAGTTGAATTTATATTATGTATAACCCTATATTAAAAATGTTTTACTTATTAAACTTTGAATTAAACACTTTTAACCCATCTTTAAATAAAATAATAATAAATGTCCGAATCTAATAAAAGTGGACCAAAAGGATCATATTTTATTCCTAAGGTTAATTTTGGTATAAATAGACTTATAATATAGAATTAAGACATGTTTTAGGGTAATTATAATATAATTGTTTTTACCTTTTATTACCCTATTTACTTTTAACCGTGGTAAATAAAAGTCAAAAGTTATTATTCACCAAAAATTATTTTCATCTTATTGAACCAAATTTTAATTAATTATGTAAACCATGTCTCTCTGATTTTTAAAATTCAATTTACAGAGGTGGTAAAATTATATTTTATGCAAATTTGCAAATGTGCCTAGACGGTGGGTAAAAGACGATAAAAAGTTCAATAAAATTTTATACATCTAATATTATTATAAAATGACTCTAATGAATTATATTAAACTTATATAGGTATTATGTATCTATTTTGACTTAAAATAAATTTAAATAAAATAAATAATCATTTAAATAAAAATTCGGTTTTAAACAATAACGCAATGTTTTCATTATTCATCAAAAATTGAAATTTTTGAGAAAAATACAAAAAATTCACCCTAATATAATTTTGATATTCCTAACGAGAAAATGAAGTCCATTTTGAAAAATAAAATTTATAAAATTTATAAAATTTCAAAAAGTGGGTATTACTATTTATAATTGCTAGTTTGATTTGTCGTGGTGTTCTAAAACTCCAAGTTGCGTACAACACAGGATGTTGCATTATTCAAAGGGAAACGTACCGTGGAAGCTTAGGGTGTTACATTCTCCCCTACTTCAAATATTTCATCCTCGAAATTTCTAGAATATTACTGCATAAAAAGATTCGGGTGGTTTATCATCATAATTTCCATAGGTTCCCACATTGCCTCTTACATCTTATGATTTCTCCATAGAACTTTCACCAGATGAGTCATTCGGTTTCTCAACAGTTGTTCTTAGGTATAAATAATTCTAATAGTCTCTTCATAATAAGATAGATCTGGTTCCAGTTCAATTTTCTCATAGGTGAGTACATGCGTTGGCTCTGGCATGTATTTTCTCAACAGTGATACATGGAACACATCATGAACTTTAGAGAGACTTGGCGGAATTTCCAAATGATAATCTATAACTTCAATTCGTTCTAGAATTTCGAAAGGTCCGATGTACCATGGACTTAATTTACCCTTCTTACCAAAACGTATAACACTCTTCCATGGAGATACGTTCAAGAAAACATGATCTCCTATATGAAATTCCAAATCCTTTTATTTAGTTATTGGCATAGCTCTTTTGCCTACTTGGAGCTGCTTTGATGTGAGTTTGGATAACCTTCACCTTTTCCATTGTTTCCTCAACAAGTTCTGGTCCTATGAGTTTTCTTTCACCAACATCATCCCAACAAGTTGGTGTACGACATCTCTTTCCATGTAATGCTTAATATGGTTCCATATGAATACTTGAATGGAAGCTATTGTTATAGGAAAATTATAATAGAGGTAAATATTGATCCCACATACCCTGAAAGTCATGTGAGCAAGATCGCAACAAGTCTTATAAGGTTTGAATAGTCTGTTATGGTTGTCCATCTATTTGAGGGTGGTAGGCAGTGCTCAAATGAAGTTCAGTATCCAAGGACTTCTGAATACTTTTCCATAATCTTGATGTAAAATAGGGATCATGGTCAGAAACAATCAATAGGGGTACTATATGAAGTCTTACACTTCATTAATATATAGTCTTGCTAAACGTTCAAGTGGAAAATATTTTTTGATAGAAAGAAAATGTGTTTACTTGGTAAGACGATCAACAATGAACCATTTTGCATCATTCTTTCCAGGAGTCTTTGGTAGACCAATGAAAAATTCCATCATAATATCATCCCATTTCCACTTAGGTATGAGAAGAGGTTGCATGACTCCTCTAGGATGTTGTCTTCCAGCTTTCACTTGTTGACAAACCATACATCTTGACACATAATCAGTAATCTCTCTCTTCATGTTGTCCCACCAAAAATGTTTCTTCAAATCTATATACATCTTAGTGCTATCAGGGTGTATAGAGAAATTGGATCTATGATCATCATCCAATAATTCCATTTTTAGATCACGTATGTCAGGAACACAAATTCTCTTCCCAAATTTCAAAATCCCATCTTCATATACGAAGTTGATCAATATACCATTGTTCACAAATTTAATTTTATTTTGAAACTCCTCATCATCAGTCTGAGAACTTTTTTTTCTTTCCTGTAAAGTTGTTTTAGCTACCATTTGAAAAAGTACTTATGTTTCACCTTCCATGATTATTCCAATATCAATCATTACTAGATCCATGAACAAAAGATCCATTTCAACTCTCATCTTGTTCAAAACTCCATGATTCTTTCTGCTCAAAGCATCTTCCACCTTATTCTCCTTCCCTGGGTGGTAGTGTATAGTGAAATCATAATCCTTGAGTATTCAAGCCATCTTCTTTGCCTCATGTTGAGTTCATTATGTGAGAAAATATAATTCAAACTCTTGTGATCAGTATATATCTCAAATTTTCCACCATAGAGATAATGTCTCTATATCTTAAAATAAAATATTATAGCTTCTAACTCAAGATAATGATTGGGATAGTTTTTTTCATGAATTTTTAGCTGCCGTGATGCATAGGCAGTAACTATATCATTCTGCATAAGGACACAACCAAGTCCTTTCTTTGAAGCATCACTATAAATAACAAACCCATCATTCCATGATGGTATATTCAATATAAGAGCATTGAATAATATTTTATTCAATTATTCAAAAAAATATTTACACACTTTTGTCTAAACAAATTTAACCCATTTACGTGTGAGTTTGGTTAATGGGTTAGCCAATCGGGAAGAATTCTGGATGAAATTATGATAATAACCTGCTAAACCAATAAAACCATGTACCTTAGCTATATTTGTTAGTGCTAGACATTCTTATACTGCTCTTATCTTAGAAATATCAAAATATATTCCATCCTTAGAGACAATATGTCCAAGAAAAGAAATCTCCTAAAGCCAGACTTTACAGTTTCTAAACTTCCCATATAATTCATTTCTTTTAAGAGTCTTTAGAATAATGCGCATGTGATTTTCATGATCTTCATAGATTTTGGAGTATACTAATATATCATTAATAATTACTACTACAAATTCATAAAGATATTACTTGAAAACTCT
Organism: Viscum album; assembly: GCA_963277665.1. Classification (NCBI taxonomy): domain Eukaryota; kingdom Viridiplantae; phylum Streptophyta; class Magnoliopsida; order Santalales; family Viscaceae; genus Viscum; species Viscum album. Next base: position 1,830,343,825 of record OY728147.1, read on the forward strand.
ATTTATTAGATCCATGAAAACAGAGGGTGCATTAGTCAGTTCAAAAGGAATTATTGTAAACTCGTAATGCCCGTAATTGGTTTGAAATGCTGTCTTTGGAATGTCTTACTTCTTCACACACAACTGATGATATCCATATTTAAGGTCAATCTTTGAAAAATATTGAGTTCCATGAAGTTGATCTAATAAATCATCAATGCGAGGTTGGAGATACTTGTTCTCTATTTTTATAGCATTGATCTCCCTGTAGTCAATGCACAAACTCATAGATCCATCTTTCTTATTAATAAAAAGAACAGGGGATCCCCATGGAGAAACACTAGGGTGAATAAATAATTTATTACTCAATTCCTCTAGTAGTTTTTTTAGTTCCACTAATTCCACAGTGGCCATTCTATAAGGGGTCTTTGATATGAGCCTTTAACCAAGAATTAAATCAATGGAAAACTCAATTTCTCATTCTGGAGGATGTCTAGGTAAATCCTCTGGAAACACATCAACATATTCTTTCACAATAGGTACATCCTATATTTGAAAATTATTTTCCTCACCCATTTTTATTTCATTCTCTTCCTCCCCAATAATTGAATTTAGTAGAGCTATTTGGGGTGGATCTAGATAAGAGTCAGGTGGTGAAGTTTTTGCTCTAAAGATAAGGTACTCCTTATCATCATCGAAAATTGTAACCTCTTTATTCTTATAATAATTTTTTTTCATCATGGTCTGAAATCCAATCCATACTGAGGATTATATCAAATTCAATCATGGGTATGAAGATGAGATCAACAGATAAAGAGCATTTATATGACCTAATGGGGACTGATTCACAAAACATTTTTGCAATGATACTTCCCTTAGGAGTTTGGACTGACAACTCCCTTGTTAAATCAAATTGGAAATATCTAATTTTCGTAAAAAACTTGGAAGATATTAAACAATGAGATAATCCAGAATCAAATAAATCATTGGATAAATTTGAGGAAACCAATAAATTTCCTTTCACCACATCATTCAGAGCTTCAACCTCAGCAGTAGTGATCATATAAGATTGGACTTACACCCTTGTAATTTTATGAGGTAAGTTTTTTTGGCACTTAAGACATTCATTTTCATAATTACCCATTTCTATACAATTGTAGCTTTCAACATTGACAACTTCTTTCTTTCCCTTACAATCACAAGCATGGTGTCTTTTTCACCACACTTGTAAAAGACTCCCATTCCCTTCAGAAAAGAACATGGGTATTTATTCTCACATTTACCATAGGATAGAAATTCAAACTTTCCCTTCTTCCCCTTATTTTAATTTCTAGATTGTTCAGAAGAACTCTTCTTCTCTAGATTTTCTTTAAAGTCGTAAGACTTAGAGAATTCTTTTCCTGTCTTGATAGCACATGAAAAAATATCTTCATATGATGAGAAGGATTGTGTGACCAATGCTCGATGAATAAATGGTTTTAACCCATAGAATAATTGATCAATCTTACTCCTTGGGTTATATATACAATATACTGCATTCCTTGCTAACCTTTTAAAGTTATCCTCATACTTTGTGATATTGTCATTCTCTTTTTGCCTCAGATTCAGAAATTGTCTTTCCATATCTGCTCGATTGTCATGAGGAAAGTAGTTTTCTAAGAAAATATCTTTAAACTCCATACATTACATATTCGATACTTCTTAATCTTCCTTTTTATTTTGAATTAATGACCACCATTGATCTGCATCTTCAGTGAGGTGATAAAATTCCATGACAAATTTTTCCCTTTCACTACTCCCTAAAGCATGAAATATTTTCTCTAAGGAACTTATCCATTGCTCAAATACAAATGGATTTTTTGTCCCATTGAATTTTGGTGGTTTTTACCTCCTGCAGCGGTTTGACATTGATCCTCTGTGTTGTGGATCAGGGTGCTCCATACAGGTAAGGTTATTATTCATAACCTGAGTGAGTTGTCCTAGTATGGTGATAATAAAGAGATTGTAAAATTAACCCATACCTTGTACTTTTATTTGATCGTGGGTATGTTAACCTCATGTATAATAGTTAAATAATTGTTATTGAATTATAAAAGAACCACATACATTAATATGATATCACATATTATCTTCTAATATTTATTTATTGATAATATTTCAGTAGTATCATCGTTTTGAGTGTTAACATATTCATTTTTCTTAATATGCAGGGTTACGTAAGCTGTGTTTGTTATTAATAGGATGTATTTGATTAATATACATAATTATATCAAGTTCTTAAAAATTATTTTTAATTATAAAATGAAAATTATTTTTGAATGGTTATGATGGGGAATGAATTTCATCGCTTCCGTGGAGATGGTAATCCGTACTTACGCACGAGCAACAATATCAATATATTGACTGTGAAATCATATGTAATTGGATGGTATATCATATATACAGAATCCTTAACATGTCATATTTATTATTTACATCAGTTATACTCATTATTATACCCATCCAAATAATTAAGTGTTTTAATAACAAACTACACCACGACGTGTAGACGGTAAGCCGTACGTACGCACATATAGTGACTTGTCATTCATAGGATGGATAGAATAATGAATATGGTTGTACTATATATATAATAACATCACAATATGTATAAGTTACTGGAGTTATTATTTTGTTATGGAAACAACAAAGAAAGAAGATGTGGAAGAAGAAAAGAACTTTGAAAGAGGTGGTTAAATTATTACCTCTTCTTCGGGTGTTTCCTCTGATTTGATCAAAAGGGATCCTTAGGTTAGATTTATGATCAAAGTAAGACCTCTAGGTTTAATTGAGGGTAGTTTGGAGGATATTTTATCTGGGGTTGGCCAAGACAAATGTCATTGGAGGTGTGATTTTGAGAGAAGGAGAAGTACCCTTTTATAAGAGAGGTGAGTGTCACTTTAGGAAAACCTTGAAATATTATTTTATTATACAGTCATATTTGATTTATAATGGATCCCAAAGGAAAAATTTGGAGGATAAGGTCGGTCTAGGTTGAAAAAAACCAACCAATTGTTTTTAGACAGGTTTATGTCACCATATTAACCTTATCTTTTAGATTTAACTCTTGGTTAAATAGTTTAACTTTTACCATGTATTTTTATATTATTATAATAATTGGTTAATAAACTTACTATAAAAGCTAAACAAACCCCAAGTGGTTCATTATTAATATATATAACATTATCTAAGTCATTTGGTTGAAAATTATATTTTTAGGAATATAATATCAATTAATGATATAATATTTGTTTTAAAAACTCATTTATGTCAATTTTGACACTATTTGGTATTTCATTTTTGTGAAAGTCAAAAAAAATTTATCACTTTGAAATTTTTTATTTATTCAACCATAAAATGTCATATTAACCTATAAAATTAGTGTAATTCATCAAAAGTCTCAATTTACAATTATATTAATATTCATAATATCAATTTTTTAATCTTTCAATAAGAGGGTAATTATTGCATTATCATTGTGTCATAAATAAATTTAGTTATTTAATGTCTAAAAATTATAAATAAAATACCATTATATAGTAAATTTTTTTATATTTCTACTGAACATTTATAGTCTAATTTATCTTATATATAACCCTATATTAAAAATGGTTTAGTTATTAAACTTTGAATTAAACACTTTTAACTTTTCTTTAAATAAAATAATTATAAATGTCCTAATCTAATCCATGTGGGCCAAAAGATCATATTTTATTCCTAAGGTTGACTTTGGTCGAAATAGACTTATAAAATAGAATTAGGAAATGTGTTAGGGTAATTATAATATATTTTTTTACCTTTAATTACCCTATTGACTTTTAGCAGTGGAAATAAAAGTCAAAAGTTACTATTCAACAAAAAATATTTTAATCTTATTGAACCACATTTTATTTAATAATTTCAACCATATCTCTTCAATTTTTGAAATTCAATTCACAGAATCGGTAAAATTACGTTTTATGCAAATTTGCAAATGTGCTTAGAGGGTGGGTAAAAGATAGTAAAAAGTTCAATAAAATTTTATACGTCTAATCTTATTATAAAATGACTCCAATGAATTATATTGAACTTATATAGGTATTATGTATCTATTTTGACTTAAAATAAATTTAAGTAAAATAAATAATTATTTAAATAAAAAGTTGGTTTTAAACAATAACACAGTGTTTTTCACTATTTATCAGAAAATTGAAAGTTTTCAGAAAAATACCAAAAATTCACCATAAGATAATTTTGATATTCCAAACCCAAAAATGGCGTCGATTTTGAAAATTAAAATTTATAAAATTTCAAAAAGTGGGTATTACTATTCATAACGGCTAGTTTGATTTGTCGTGGTGTGCTAAAACTCCAAGTTGCGTACAGCGCAAGCTATTGCATTATTCAAAGGTAAACATACTGTGAAAGATTGGGGTGTTACATGGATTATGTTACAAGGTTTTTCTTAAGTCCTAAAAAAAATAAAATATTTGAAATTAATGATTTTCTAAGAATAAATATGATACCCATTCTGATAATTTCTCCTAGAGAATTATTACCGAAAGTGACTTTCCCACCTTTCCTAATTATTATCTTATTAAAGAAGTATTTTTTTTTCTAGTCACGTGTCTATAGAAACCAATATCCTTGTATCAAATATTTTTTTGATAAATTCATTTGTCTTCTGGAAATAAAAACTTTAGGTTTTTGGAACACACATTTTCTTAAGTATGGTATTATTAGAAAGTAAAATTCTGGGAATCTACATTTTTCCAAATTTACTATGTTGAAAAAATATTAATTCTATGAAAAAATAAGCTTTATAAAATCCTAAATATTGAAATTTAATTAATGATCTTTTTTTCTTTTAGTGACCATCACATTGACATTTAGTAAAAAATGGATCACCTTTTTCCACAAAGTAATTATTTTTAAAAATTGGTATTCTATTAGGAAGAACCATTATAGAAACATCTCTATGAGGTCTAATCTAATTATACATATTGTCAAATTTTTCCATACCAGTAGTGAACTTTGAAAAAATATTTTTTAAACAATAAATTTTAGAATTCAGTTTTACAACTAAATTTTCATCCTTAGTATAATTTTTATTTGAACTATGTTTTTCTATATCATCTAGTGAAATAGTTTTTTCAAAATTATATTTTTAAAGTTATTTTGAAAGTTAATTCTTCTCAAAATTAGATTTATCTAAATCTTTATAAAGATATGATATCTTAATCTTTAAAGTATAAATCCTTTATTTTTATTTCAGAAGTTTTTCTTGAGAAATTTCATGTTTTTTTAGAAATTTAACAATACTCATTTTCTAGTAATTTTTAAAATATTAATACTTATTCAAAAATTGGTAAATAATTATTTTCTTCTATAAAAGGAGATTATTAATTGGAATATGTTGAACTATTTTCATCATTAATATCTAGATATTTCACATTAAAGTTATATTTTTAAGATATTCAGTGGTTACCTTATCTAGGAAGCACTTGTTAACCTTTGAAACTTCTATATAGAATTCAATATTCTTATGACCTGAACTTTCATTGTCTGAGGAATTCTCTTATAAAATGTCCCCGCCACTAGAAATCCAAGTATATAAAGCTTTAATAGTTTTATTATTTTTATGATTATAATAATTCTTGGAATTCCTATCAGAATTTATTTCCTTTTTATCATTTTTTAGCCTAGGAAAATCTGGTCTGATGTGTCCCTCTTTCTTATATTCATAACAAATCACTTCTAAAGAATCATTTTTTTCACCCTTACCTTATTATTTTTCTTATATATATACTAGAAATCCTTCTTTCCAATTATCTTTTTCATCCTTTTCACAAGATTATCCTATTAATTTTCTGATTGTTCCAATGAGGTATTGTTTGAATCAATAATAAATTTCTTATTTTCAAAATACTTCACAACTTTCTTAATATATTGAAATTTACTTGGAACATTAGAAAATGATGCAAAAGAAACTCCTCCATTATTTTTCTTAATTTTTTCTGATTCTCTTTTCAATATTCCCTCATAATGCATAAGGGTTCCAATCAAATTGTCAAGAGTTATATGAGTAATCCTTATTGCATCATCCAAAGTAGTTCATTTGGATTCTCATTACACATGTAGTATTTATATAATTTTCTCAACTAAGATATCATTAGTAATATCTCTCTCACTAAAAGACTATAAAATATTTAAAGTATTCATAAATATTTCATGCATTTTGAAAATATTTTCTCTAGGTTGAAAACCAAAAGCTTGATAATCCTCTCAAAGCATATCCATTCTAGTTTCAATGACTTAAGAATTTATAAAATGAGTTTTCTCTAATTTCTTATATATATTATTTTAAGCTTCGCAAGATTAAATTTGAATATAAATGTCTATTGTCATAGAACACAATAGAGTATTCCTTACTCTATAATTCAACTAATTTTACAAATTTTATTGATTAGTAACAACAATAACATCTTTCTATAGAATATTATAATTACCAATCAACATAACAAAGTTGTTAACACTAGTTTTTATAAGAAAATTCTTCATTTTATCTCTCTAGTATTCATAATCAGTACCATAAAAAAATGGTGGTCAGATAGGATTCAAATTCTCAAGAGTACCAAAAATTAACCCTATAATCATATCAAAATGGGAAATCTTTCTAAAATAAATGTTATTGTAATAAAAATCTATAAACAAAAATTTTATAAAAAAAGTTTATAACTTACAATAGATAAAAAAGTAAAAACTAATCAAGTACAGTAGTAAAATCTCCAATAATACCTCCAATGGCCCGAAGGCCTTAATTTTTTATTGATTTTTGATAATCCACCTTTCAAGGGGTGAGGTGGAACCCTTACAAGGCCCATAGGTGTAAGAATTACGTGGCCCATAGGCCTTAAAGGAATTCATTGCCCGTAGGCTTCAAACATTACATACAAACCAGACTAACTACTTGGAACTGCTCCTCTCCAGCATCTTCATCGTGAAATCAGCTCTCCACCTTTGCATGGCTATTCGGCTAGGATTTCCCATGCATGCACTGGCTTTTCCCGATGGTAGGTGTCATACCCTCTCATTCTTGCAATCAGTTTATCTTTTGCTATGATGAAATCTCTTTGCTTCTCCTCCTTCTGAAGCTTGTTCCTTGTAGGTTGTCTGGTTTGCATCTGCACTTTAAGGTGGCCCGAAGGCCTTGAGGTGGCCCGAAGGCCTGGGTGGTCCAAAGGCCTTAAAGGACTCGGGGACCAAATCGGTGGCCCGAAGGCCCAAATGGGGGCATATTCCTAGATGCTACAGTGCCAAACAGTGCCTGCTACAGTACCTGCTATAGTTCTGCATAGTGCTGCTACAGTACCTGCTACAATACCAACTATTGTATCTGCTACAGTACCTGCTACAATACTGCTACATTAAATGGTTTATGATGGATATGGGGGGGGGGGGGGTGAATTATAGTTTAAAAAATTAAACGAACATAAAATAAAAAACTTATTTTTTTAAAAAAGATTAGACTCTCCAATCATCCGATATGCAGAGTATATGTGTTAGACTCAAAATTCATATGATAAATCAGAGTTACTAAAGAGACTTACAAATAGTCTAGTTTAACAAAATATTATAAAGATTTAGTAAGAGAAATATTCTAATATAATTTCCATAGTGGAATAAAAATATTTTTGAATCAAGTAATATAAAATCTTATAATAATATAATAACGACTTATAATATTCATAAAATATTTTCTACTCTTTAACCTTAAGAGTTAAGGAATTCAAAAATCCTGACTTAAGATGTCTACAATTTTCAACTTAACTATATGGTCTATCTTTCCACAGCAGGAAATAACTTGATATGATGATTGGTATAAGATCTATATTCCAATGCCATGTAATCCCTCAATATGATGATCAATATCAGTTCTAACTTTTAATAACCTAGAATCCCTTAATCATCCAGATCAGTATCACCTATATTCCTATCACTGGAAGCTCTAGATCATAACCTTAATCACAACAAGTGAATATAAAAGAAAAACTATTCTAAATATTTTACAATTACTTACTTAGAATCCTTATAACACAAACTATCTAGAAGATTATAAAGTATAATAATGGTATGTTCATGCAGAGCAATCTTCAGATGTGTTGAGTTTCAAATGCATCATCTCCTAACTCCTTAAGTGAACTCCTATTTATAATAATCCTTAAAATGGTCATATTTCCAGGAATCTTAGTGTTAGATGAAATGGAATCGTGTTATTTTCATTATATAACTCAATAAAACTCCTTCACCTGATGTCATTTTCATAGAAACATTACAATGCTATAAAAAATTCCATCGGATAGAAATAATTACAACACTCTAAGTATAAAATTTTATAATTATGATAGATTATACTATTTTTCAGTCCAATGAACTAAATTATAGTCAGTCCAATGAACAGAACTGTAGTTAGTCTTATGGATTTTACTTTTGTCAGTCCGATGGATATACCATTAGTCAATCTAATGGATAAGACACTAGTCATTCCGATGGACCAGAATCTTAGTTAGTTCGATGTATCATACTTTAAGAATAAAGTTTATATTTGTTTAGATATGAAATGTTTCTTAATTTTTTAGAAAAATATGTTTTCTAAAAAACATTCTAAAATAATTGGTACATATAAAGTTGGTAAAATAGGTTTTTATGAAAGTGTTTGTGATTTTCAAAACTAAGGAAAGGAAAAGTAAAAATTACAAACTTTTGACTCTACACTTTTCTCCTACCATTTTTCACAGAAGCTCCCCCATGTGTGAATCTAACCCTCCTATACTCCTAGTAATTTTGATAACTCCTTCATTTGATCTTGGAATCAAGTTTCATTTATCATTCCTGATCCGTATCATTAATCTATTCAATGTTATTCCTTATTTTATTCATTTACCTTACTGTGTGGAATGATAAATCTATGTGAGATAACATGCCCCATTTTCTCGATGTTCATATATTTCTTCAATTTATTTATTCTGATCTCAATTTAGAGGCTGATAACATATGAGGAGTCAAATACCTGTCTAAGTTAGGTGGCCTATACCTTTTCCCTAAAATTTTGCGTGTTTATGCCTTTTTTTCATTATACCACATCTTGGACTTTCCGGGTGCCGATCCTAAAATTAATAAATATTTTTATTGATTGTTTACCCTGGTGAAAGGTTAAAGGTTTTGATCCTCAACTTTAACCATCCTTGAGGTGGGTTGTTCTATTGATTTTGATTATGCCACCCTCGGGGTGATTTGAGATCACCAATTATTAATAGGATTTATATATAAATTAAATGATTTGTTAAAGGTTAAATACCTATTGTTCCACCTTTTCATTTATGAATGAAAGGATTATTGAAATGGATTACATGGGATTTGTGTAATGAAATGGATATTCCGTTATATTATTCATAATTAGGTAACTGATTGGTGAAGTGCAATAAACACTAACATAGATCACCTTCATCTCTGTCATATGTAAATTTATTAATGAATTGAATATGATAAATTATCTTGATAAAGGGAATGGACAGTAACATCCCCCGTTGATCCTTTTTATAATTCGTTGAATGAAATTTAATAAAGGCATGGAAACTAACATGACCTCCTTCCTTATCACTTATAAGTGGGATGATTATGAAATGAATAAGATGAATTGAATTGATAAGGGGAATAAACACTAACATGTTCCCTTAAATACTTATATAATTTGTTGATAATGGATGAAACAATATGAAACCAGTGTGGGGAAATGTGATATGGCATTGACGACCCACTTTTATATTTATATTGGATTCTTGGGATTGTTACCTTCAATTTAGCTTACTTGGACAACCTCAAACATGCTCCTTGGGATCCACCCAAGCCTATAATTAGTTTTCTATAGATTCACTCCATGGAATGTAAGAGGATTACATAGACATAGTCCATGGGTTCTTGGACCATGTAGGTCTATATTACACTGAGTTTTCTATAGATGAGCTTTATGGACTAAAAGATAACTACTTTTTAATTGGCCCTGGGTCCTATCCCTCATAGGTATGATACATGATTATTTGACATATGCCATATTTTCTTGATACATGATACACCGAAGTGGGCCATAGATGATGAATTAATATATTATATAGTTATTCATCATTCATGGATTACTTGATCACAAAATGTACTGGTAGACTAATTTGTATTACTTTTTCATTTGTATACATTATTACTGTTATACATGCACACTGCTTTAGATTATATTCATGAACTATATTTATTATTGACACCATTGTTGGTGGCCTACTGAGTGTATCTCAAAACCTATTCCAACCACTATTTGGTTCTCGGGAAGAATTCATGGTTGTATGTTGGAACAAGGGGGTGTGAACTAGTATGGACACTTGGTTTTTTATACTAGGATAGAATATGGGAGTATAGGAACAAGATTATGGCCATGATTCTATTCGAGAGAGATTTTGATATTTTTTTTCCTTACATAGGATTTGTACATTCCTATTGATTTACTTTAATGTTTACACATTTTTTATAGAATACAAGTATGGAATCATTTTTATATGATATTGATTATGTTTTTTTCCTATTTATTACATCTTGATGACATATGTTTCTACAATTCATTTATTATATAGTTTTTTCTACTTACTATTATTGTATACCGTTGTGATACACTCTAATCATGAGGGTATAATCTCCCCATTGTACCATCATAGACCCTCACTGCTAGTCAGTAGTCTCTTGTGTATGGGGATGCATGCCTGAGGTCATGTGACCCATCAGTTTGGATACTATTATCAAGTGATCTAGAATGAGATGTTATAAGTGGTATCCAAGAACTGTTTTCCTTTTGTATTACTATTTGGGTTAGTATATGGGAGACTAGGAATGTTTCAGGATTTGGTAATGAGCTTGTAACTAGCGGTAACTAATCCACATATATTGAAGATCCAAATTACCTGGGAAGGGAATTGTTGTTATCATTTTTTTCCTATTATAGTTGGATTGATTTCACCTTTGGGTGACACACATGATTTGTGGAATTATTATTGTTATTACTATGATGGGTTTTTTCCCTTATCTTGGTATGGTAATGAGGTATCATTTCATGTATCATAGTAGAAACCTAAGGATTCACTTGTCATGCATATTCTATTCCATATTATATTATTATGTGTATTTCCTACAACATTTTACTGGTTCCTTGACTGTTATATTTAGGAATTTGCTAACATTTCTTTTAAGGATGGAATAATTAAACTAATTAAAGTTATTTCATCAACCTAAATAGTATTTTCCCATATAGATTAATGGTGGAACTGTAATTAAAAAATATCAAAATTTTGAGCTATGAAACTATGATTAAATGAGTATAAACATTAGTTAGTTGTGATTAAATAAATTCTAACTGTAATTTATAAGGCTGGTAATTCTATAAATTAGGAATGGCGATCCATCAAATCGAGCTATCATTATAGAATTTTTGAATTCTAAAGATGAATGTATATGTATTTTCCTAGTTACATGACATGAAAATTGAAACTTATAAAGTGTATTACTTTATAACTTGGGAATGGTAAATCATCAAGCTTGACCATTGTATATATAAATGAGTAAAAACTGTTGATTCTTAAAAATTAAATTAAATGGTTTATGTTAAATGGTGATACCAATTACAACTTAAAGGGTATTTTAATATATAACATGTAATTAACACAGTATATACTGGAACCCATGATATAAAATAGAGTATTTGACCTTGACCCGACCTTAATAGTGGGAAGTAGGCAGTATCTCTTGTGATTATTCATGGACTTATATGTCATCTAAAATTTTCTTTAGGAGCTGGCAGAGGGGTGTAACTCTTATATAGGAAGTCTTGCACTTATCTTATTCTTATGTTTGTGATCTATGTTATTTTAAAATATTTTCTGAGGAATGTGCTTGTAAATTGTAGAGATATTCCACCATGATATCCTTGAGTTATGCACCAAGAGGGAAGAAATGACCATGCTATAAAGGTAGTGGGAAATGATTCAATAGTATTACCTCCTATAGTGACACTTTCAACACCTCCTATTATACCCAACATGGGAACTGATTCCAAGTTTTGAGAGGGATTCTTTTGGAACATGTAGACCATGTAGGGAGCTACATGACCTATCTTTAATATGGAAGTGTTGACATGGAAATTTCACCAGAAAAATCTTCTCATGTTTTTGGGGATGGTGGTCCAGAGGATGAAGATTCATGGATGGAGGCCATGCTATATATTTCAAGCATCTTGAAATGCCTCATGAGAGGAGGGTTAAGCTCTTAACTTTCATTCTATGTGATTCATCCAAGATATGGTGTGATGTGTTTACCCAAGATGATTAGTATTAGGATATGGTTTGGAGGGATTTCTAGATATCCTTCTATGATTATTTCATTCATGAAATTCTGAGGGATGATAGAGCCAGAGATTTTATACACCTAGATTACGTAACTCAATCTATTATGTATTATTCATTTGTTTTATAGAGCTTCTTATTTTTGTTTCTACTCTCATTGGTGATGAGTTTTCCAGATCTATTCGTTTTGAGGATGGGCTTGTATACACTATCTGATATTTGGTGAATGTGTATCATTTTAACACTATCATTGAGATTATAAACCAAGCCCTAATTACTGAGAATAACCTTAGATAAGATGGAGGTATGGGGAATAATGGTTCATTCCCTTATCATGGAATTGGTTTATCTAGCAGTAGGAAGCATCATTTTAAGATTTCTTTAAGAGGTTTCAGTATTCAGAGCATGTTCCTTGATAGACACATGATCTTTATTTGGGGGGGGTATGTAGGGCCATATGAGGTACTAGCACAATAGAGCCCCAAATGAGTATAGATCTTGTGACAGGATGGTCCATATAGAGAGGTTTTTTTAGAACATTACACCTACATCTAGAAGAGAAGGAACTTCACTAGATTAACCTTTAGGAGTTGGATCAATATCTTCATTTCAGACAGGGAAAAGGAGCACTAATAATCATATAGGCTAAGTAGGTGGTTATGGCCAAGGGATCCAGACACATGATCTACAGTTCTAAAAGAGTGATCCCACCCAAGGTAGTCATGCTATATCTTGGGGTTACTAGTAGGGCCATATATATGTTGTGTATCCAAACCCTGAAGAGTAGAGTGTCAGTGAATCTACGGTTAGAGGTATGATTTTAGTAACCTCTAATTTATTATATATTTTATTTGATACAAGAGATTCCCACTCCTTTATATATATGGTGACTATAGAGAGTCTTGACATCAAGAGAGAGTATTTATATGTCTTGATGACACTCGATACTTTGTTTGGAATTTTATTAGAGAGTGTATGCTAATTCATGGAGTTTCCCCTTAAGATAGGTAGGTATTTTTTCTTATGGTACCAATTTATCCTCGAGATGATAGGTTTTGACATCATTCTTGGGATGGATTAGTTGGTTCCTTATCACACCTATGTGGATTTTTATCACCATAGGGTATTTTTTACATCACTAGAGGGTGATAGATATATTCAAAAGGGTGAATGGGATGTATAGTATGTTGATTTGTAATGGATCATCATGGGATATGCAGAGTTAAAAGCATGATTACTAGTCTCTTTTTGGATTATTAGTGAACACGACATCCATCTTTCCCTATTGTAGTGGATTGTTTCAGGGATGTCTTCCCTGAAGAATTTTCCAGGATACCTCCTATGAGAGAGGTAGAGTTTACTATTGAGCTTGTTCTCGAAGCATCACCAATATCCAATCCTCCTTACAGGATGACCACTACTAAGTTGTAGGAGCTCAAGATACAACTAGAAGATTTAGATGCCAAGGATTTTATAAGACCTAATAATTCACCGTAGGATTATACCATGATTTTCTCCAAGAAGGAATATGAGACCCATATATTGTGTGTTTATTACTAAATGTTTAATGAGCCAAAACTTAATACTTATTATACCTTGCCTCATATATATGTCCTCTTCGACCCGCTCTGAGAAGATCAAGTTTTCTTAACGATTGATTTGGGGTCGGTCTACCATTAGGTGCATGTTAGATTATCAAATATACCATGTACAACATTACATAGTAGATATATATTGTATGAGTATTTGTTATTTTTTTCATTATTATGAATGAGAGAACATTATTCATGGCCTTGATGAGTCAGGTTTTCCACCTGTATCTAGATTCATTTTTCGTAGTGTTCTGGGATGACATCTCAATACACTCATATTGTAACACCATGAGATTTTATAAAAAATATTCTTTTTAATTTCATTGATGTGTTGTGTTGTATGCTACACCAAAAAAATCTTGCACTAAATGCATCCCTGACTTGTCTTGCATTACACGCAATCACGACCTTCCACGATAGCGTGTGTTGTACGCAATACCGAGTTTCACTAAACGAGATATTACTATAATATTATTATGAACTATCCGTTATGAATAGTATTACCCACTTTTTGAAATTTTATTTTTCAAAATGGACTTCATTTTTGGATTCGGAATATCGAAATTAGCCTAGGGTGGATTTTTGGTATTTTTCTGAAAACTTTTAATTTTTGATGAATAGTGAAAACACTGGGTTACTATTTAAAAACCGAATTTTTATTGAAATAATTATTTATTTTATTTAAATTTATTTTAGGTAAAAATTGATACATAATACCTATATAAGTTCAATTTAAGTCATTAAAGTCATTTTATAAAAATTTTAGATATATAAAAATCTTATTGAACTTTTCACCGTCTTTTACCCACCTCCTAGGAGAGTTTGAAAATTTAAATAAAACTTAATTTTATTGCTTCTGTGAGTGGAATTTCGAAAATCCAAGAGACACAGTTAATATCAAGGAGTAAAATATGGTTCAATAAGATAAAAATAATTTTTGGTGAATTGTAACTTTTTACTTTTATTTACCACAGTTAAAAGTAAATAGGTTAATTAAGAGTAAAAATGATATTAATATTACCCTAAAACATGTCCTAATTCTATTGGATAAGTGTAATTCGACCAAAAACAACCTTAGGAATAAAATATTACCCTTTATGTCCACTTGGATTAGATTAGGACATTTCTTATTATTTTATTTAAAGAAGAGTTAAAATAGTTAAAATCAAAGTTTAATAACTAAATTTTTTTTAATATAGGGTTATAAATAAGATAAATTCAACTAAAAATATTAATTAGAAATATAAAAATATTTCCTATATAATGGTATTTTATTTATAATTTATATACATTAAATAATTTAATTTATTTATGACACAATGATCATGCAGTAATTACCTTATTAATGAAATATTAACATAATTGTTGTTATAAATACCCAAAAAAATGTAATTTGAGACTTTTTATAAATTAAAATAATTTATTTGGTTAATATGACATGTTATTATTTATTCAATTAACTTTTTTCTAACTAATCATGCTGTTATGATTTTCACAAAAATCGATTACCAAATAGTATCAAAATTGACATAAAATAGTTTTTAAAACAAATATTATATTATTAATTGTTATTTTATTCCTAAAAATCTAAGGTTAGGAAAAATGACATAGATAAGGTTATATATATTAATAATGAACCACTTGGGGTACGTTTGTCTTGTTATAGTAAGTTTATTAACCATATATTGTAAGAAAACAAGGAAACACAGTAAAAGTTAAATTATTTTACTTAGAGTTAAATCTAAATGATAAGGTTAAAATAGTAATATAAACTCGTCTAAAACCTATTGGTTGAGAGGATTGCGACCCATAACCACTTAATAATATAAATAAGTCAATTTTGAGCCATTATAAACCAAATATGACTTTATTATAAAATAATATTTTAAGTTTTTCCAAAGGTTCCCCTCTCCTCCCTTATAAAAAGGGCACCCCTTCCCTCTTCTCTTCACACCATTTTGAGCCTTGAAGCCCGGAAAACCCCTGAAAATTACTCTTATCAAACTCTCTAGTTATATCATAGAGGTTTTTTTATTCTCAAAATACTAACTCTAGTGCCCTAAGAAGAAGTTTAAAGGAGGTGCGTCGGGGAAGAGGTAATCTCTTCTACCGACTCTTTCAAGTTTCTTTCTTCTTCTACTTCCTCTTCTTTAGTTGTTTCATTATAAAGTAAAAACATTAGTATTAATTATATAATTATATTTTATTATAAATATGAAACAACCCCATTTCACCTTCTATCCATCCTACAGAAAATGAAATCACCGCGCGTGCGTATGTATGGAATACCATCTCCACGTCGTGGTGTAATCTGTTTTTACACCACCACCCTACTTGGATGGGTATAATGGTGTAAAGAATGACTATATATGATTATTATAAAATAATACTGATTCTAAGAAATTATATCATCCACTCCAATTCCATTCAATAAATATGGGAACGATATCATCACTCGTGCATATGTACGGATTACCATCTCAATGAGGCGATGAAATTCATTTTCCATGTTAAACATTGAAGAATGATTATAAAGTATATATAATAAGTAATAATGAAATATATTACATAATAATGCTACTGTATTTAATTATATATATATGTATGTCATCTACTTAATTCCATTCAAGTCAATAAGGAAAGGAAAACAGCGTTCATTCGTACATACGGCCTACCGTCTCCATGAACGGTGTATTTCATTTCATTTATCTATATATAATGAATATATATGATATATAAATCATGATTTAAATTCTGGAAGTAATTAAATCATGATATAATTAATAATAATATCAAGAACAACAAGTCCAAACAAGTACGATAAATAAAACGATTTTACCTAAAACGCTGCTTTAACATGGAATTTATAAAAGAACAGGTATTATAAAGTCATAATTGAACCATATATGATATCATAACAATGAATATTATTCTATAATAAGTCAATGACATTATTTAAATCATTATATAGGAGGTCCGGATACATACGAAACATATCAGACATAAGGTAAGGGATAACTTTTCCAATCTCGTTTTTATCCGAGATTGTTTATTCGTATGTATTTACTGGGGTTATATTTATCCTCCATGTACCTGTTTTATAAAAATAGTTTCATGTATTTTTAAAGTCATTTTTTCCCATTTTTGACTTTAACTACATGGTATTTAATGAATCTTTCTTTTTTTACCATACGAGGTACTTTTTTACTTTTCCGAAAAAAGTACGAGGATAATGTTGTTTTAACTTATATGGAATGAATGGATTTTTACGATTTCATATCGCCTTATTTTCATGAATCTTACTCTACAATATTTCATCTTTATTTTCAACAAAATTCTTTTCTTTGAAAATTGTTTGGAATTTTGTGAAAAGAAAATTATTTTTGAGAAGAAAGAATATTTTCCTCAAGAATTCATTTCAAGTGTTTTATCAAAACTATTTTCCATATAAGATGAAATTATTTTATTAGATGACATTATTTAATAAGGGTATGATTCAAGTACATGTTTTGATGTTGTTTATGATGAAATGATATCTATTTGTTTTATATGGATTACGTTATGATGGGATGATGTTTATGACACCCATTTTTATTCATTTGGTTATGATGAATGATTTATTCTTTTGTTGTGGAACAAGTAAGAATGATTTAATTATGAGATGGGTGAGACCTATATCTACCTCCAATGCATTGGGTAAATATTTATATCTCATGAGATAGACATGGCTAGAACGGTAATTTAATCCAGTTCAGTGTTACAGGACTGGAACGAGGAGTGAAGTCGATTTAGAATGAGACTTTTTCCACTAAGATGGTCTTGGAAGCAATGCCTTGGCTACTATGGAAATCATAACATGTTCTTAATGGTTTCAATAATTACATGTTTTACTCCCATTCTATTTTATCCTGATTGATGTTCCATTATGATCTATGTCTTATGTACTGCCATGTTTTTTTTCATTGCTTAAGATTTTGATGTTTAAACATTATGTTAATGTTTTTAAGTTCAAATATATATGATTGGTTTTATTTTCTCCATGCTTACCCTTACTGAGCATTTGAACTCACCCTTTATATGTTTTCTTTTCCCCAGGATATAAAGAAAGGTTTGACGTAAGAAAACAAAAGGGGAAGTTCTTTATGGGAGATTTTGAAGATCTTTCACCATGATTATAAGATTATGTTCCGAGTTTCCAAAGACACTAAACTATTATGGTCCTTTGGTGTCTATTTTTGTTATGTATTAAGTATTCCACAAGAGTAATGTAATGTCCATGTACATCAAGCTTTGGGTCTTTACACATATACTCGATATAAACATGACCAACACATTTATATCTTTTTGAGCACACATAGATAGAAAAAATATATTCTAAGATCACTAAATTAAACTTTTGGACAAATAAGGTCCACTTCTTGGGTCACATAATATTAGAGATAAGAGTATTATTTTTCCTATAAAAGGTGAGAGGCATTGTTTCCTGAGATCATCCCAAGAATGACTTTGATATATAGAGTTTCTTGGGGATGGTGGGTTGTTATAGGCTCTTCATTCATCTTTTATCATACCTTGAAACACCTCTTACATTTTTGAATAAAAAGTGTGTGAAATTTGGGTGGTCTAAATCATATGAGAAAGCCTTTCAAGAGTTGAAAGGAAGTCTACTTTATCATCGATCCTAATTTTACCTGATCCCGAAGGAGTCTATATGGTTTAATATGATGCACCATGAATCGGCTTGGGATATTTTATGATGTAGGGAGATGTGGCCTTGGCATACAAGACTCGCAAGTTAATGTCGCATGAGTAGATTTACCTGACACACAATCTTGAGCTTGATGCTGTGGTTCATTACTTGCATTATTGGAGACATTATTTATTGGGGGATAATTTTTTGGTATACACAGACCAAAAAAATCCTCAATTATAAATTTAAATATTATTAATTGAATATAAGTCCAAAATGATGGGTTGAATACCTATAGTCACTTGACTTTGATCTTACTTGTACAACTAGTAAAGGAAATGTTGTTACTGTTGTTCTGAGATAAAAGACATAGAAATAAGAAGTTCAAGATGCCAATAGTGAGTGGCAGTTGATTGATGAATTTTATAAGATGGATTTGGAGGTTCAGGACCATTATGGATAGCCTATAATCACATCATTATCAATGATTTATTCACTTCTTGATAGAGTAAAGATGAACCAGCTTTCTAATCCAAAGGATTTGGTCATACGATATAGAGTTTCATGCGAGGACCCACTTCCTGGTTGGATCATTGATGAGGACAAGGTCTTAAACATTCATAGATGTGTTTGGTTTCCTAAAATAATATAATATGAATTGATACGTGGGTATCATACCTCCATTTGGGTGGTACATCCTAGACTTTTGAAGATGTACTATGATTAACGCCACCAGTATTGGTGGCTTTGTGTGAAAATGTATATAGCTAGTTTTGGTACTCGGTATTCCACCTAGCAGTAGGTGATGGCAGAACACCATCAGCCAATAGGGATTTTAGAGTTATTTCCCCATTAATATTGGAAATGGGACAACATCACTATGGATTTTATGATGGTATTACCTAGGTCACCTCAAGGTTGTGAAATAGTATGGGTGATCATAAATAGATTGAAATAGGTCTCTCAATTCCTACCTATTAGAGAGACTTTTGTAGTAGACAATCTTTGAAGGTTATAAGTCAGAGAGATCACATGCCTTCATGAAGTTCCATGTGCTATTTTATCAGATAGAGATACTCATTTTAAATTTGAATTTTGGAAGGGGTTGTAGAGGGAACTAGGTTTACAAGCACTACTGAGTATATTAAATCACACATAGACTGATAGTTAGTTTGAGCATATGATACAAGTGTTTTTGGACATGATTTTGTCATGCATCCTATATTTTGGAGGTTTTTTGAAAAAATACTTACCTTTGACTGAGTTCACCTATAATAACAACTTCTAAGAGACTGTACAGATGGTTTATTATGAGTATTTATACATTTAGTTGTTCCATTCAACCCTATAATGGTTAAAGGAAGGAGTTTTAGTGCTACTAGGACCTCATATAATTAAGGATAATTTAAAGTAGGTACAAATTATCAGGAAGCGTATGGCTATAGCTTAGTCAAGGAAGAAGTCTTACACTAATCACCACTATTTAACATTATAGTTTGAGGTGAAAGATCTTATTTTCTTTCATATTTCACCTAGACTAGGGAATAAATGGATTTAGAGATAGTGTATGCCTTCACATCATTATGTTGGGACCTTTGTGATTTTAGAGATAGTTGTATTGGTAGCCTATTGGGTGTAGTTACCACAGAGGTACCAATATTTTCATGAATTTATCTATATATATGATCTTCACCATTAGTATTCAGACTTGTCTCATATTCTTCAACCTGATGAGGTTGAGTTAGAGGAAGATGCATCCTTTTAGGGGCATCCTATATATACCATTTATTGAATAACAAATGATCTATAAGGAAATTCAATTCCTATGGTGCAGATGATATGGAAGAATAGATGTGTACAAGATGATACAAGGTAGTGAGGACGATTTAGGTTCTCAGTGGATAGAGTTATGCTCATATGATACTTTACCACCCTGAGAAGGGAAACTTGAGGATGAGTTTCTTTGAGTAGGGAAGATTGTAAATCATGAGGTAAAAATACTTTAAATTTTACTTTGAACCTCCTTTTTTGTTTAAATGGATGTGCTTAAAGGTTTAAGGAAGGGTTTAGGAGTGTTTTGTGAATTTTTGGATCCCAAATCTTTGGTTTTGGGATAAATAGCATGAGGCTCATGGTTGAAGCAAAATTAGTAGTAATCATGTGACTAAACCATACAAACTAGTAAGAGGAGGTTCATAGTTTGTTTAACAGTGCACACAAGACCTCATGGATGTGCAAGGATCTATAGAAAAATTTTAGAGGGGATATAAATAGGTTATGAATGGTTTGAAAAATTATGCACCTATCCCGTATGGTTAGTTCCATTTAGGCAGTTGAGCTTCACAGTTGGAGAACGGTTTGGCTAAACCATACAATCATGTCATGTGCCCCTTAAAAATGGGGGAAAACTTATTTAACTTCTACATTATTTAAAGATCAAACCCTTTTTTCTCCTACCATATTATATTGTTGCTCCCCCATGCGTGAATCACTTTCTCCTCTCCTGCTAATAATTTTTATAACTCCTTCATTTGAGCTCAAAATCAAGTGGTTTTTGTCACATTAGACCAATATTATTAATCTCTTTAATCCTATTCCATCATTTCTTTGTTTATATTTACATATGAAATTCTAAATTCATGAGAGCTTAATATTTCCCATTTTGAGGGTGGTCATCTATTTCTTTTATTTTTTCCATTCAAGTCTGATTTATAGGTCGATAACCAATGAGGAGTCTACTAACCATCTAAGGTAGGTAGTACATACCTGCTCCCTAAATGTTTGGGTGTTTAATTTTTTTTCATAAAGTTGTATGGAATAATTTTCAGGAATTTCTCCTAAAATTAATAAATATTTAAATTTATTTTTTAAACCATGATTCAAACACGTTATCAAAATCTTATGTAAGGTTGTAGGTTATTAACCTCAACCTATACCACCCTTGAGGAAAGTTTATTCTTTTGTGATTTGGCCACCCTTGGGGTGAGTTGAGCTCTAAAATCATTAATGGGATATGTATATAAAATAAATGATTTTTTAAAGTTTAAATACATCATGTAACACCCTATCATTTTTAAATGGAAAGAGTATTTAAATGAAATATATGGTATTTGTGGAATTCAATAGATAATCCCTTAGCTTATGCATAATTAAGTAACTAATTAGTGAAGTGGAATGAACACTAACATGAAACTCATTTTTCTCTCTCATATGTGAATTGAGTTATGAATTAAATATGATAAATTCACTCAATAAAGGTAATGTATAGTAACATGGACCCTTTATCATTTTTATAATTCATTGAATGAAATTTACTGAAGGCATGTACACTGACATGGAAACCTTACTTATCACTTGAAAGTGATATGATTATAAAATGAATAATATTAATTGAATTGATAATGGGAATATACATTGACATGGTTCCTGAAATCCTCACATACTACATATGTAATGGATGACACCATATTAAAACAATGTGGGGTAACATGATATGGCACTTACGAACCACATTAATATTTATATTGGATGACTCAGATCATTACCTTAGACCTATCTTGCTTGGACCGCCTCAGACATGATCCTTGGGATCCACCCAATCCTATTTTGAGTTTTCTATAGATTTGATCCATGTAATTGAAGAGGAATCCATTATTATGGGCCATGGGTTCCCAACCCATATAGGTATACATTACACCATGTTTTTTATGGATGAACTATATAGGCTCAAAGATGATGACTTGGTCATTATCCCTGGGTCTTGGCCCTTGTAGGTTTGATACATGATTATTCAACATATACTGTAGTTGGTTGATACTTGATATACCGGTATGGACCATAGCTGATGACATATGCTATTATACAGTTATTCATCATTCATGGAATTCTTGATGACAACATGTACTTTTTTGAATGGATTATATCTCTTTTTCATTTATAACCTTTATTACTATTATACTTGTGAACTACTTTAGAATATATGAACATGCTGGATTTGTTATAGAAACCATTGGTGGTGGTTTACTGAGTATATCTCACACCCTCTTTGGGCCACCGTTTGGTACCCAAGAAGAATTCATGGATGCAGGTAGGGACAAGGGGAAGCGGCCAGCCATGGATGCTAGATTTTTTATACCAGGATGGGGTACAGGATTATAGGATTCATATTATACTTGTGATTATATTATATATATATATATTTTGGTTTTTTTCTTTGTATATCATGTTGTATATTCCTTCTTCTCTCCTTTTGTATATTCCCATTTTTTATAGTATATATAAATGACATCATTTTGTTTATGATATTGATTATTCTTTTACCTATTTATTAAATCTAGATAATGTATTCCCCAATAGTTATTTTATAATATTCATTCCACTATTTAATATTATTGTATATCACTATGATATACTATAATAATGAAGGTATAGTCTCTCCACCATACCATCATATACCATCACCGGTAGTTGGCATCCTCTAGCATATGGGGAGAGGCTCTTTAGGCCATGTGGCTCACTGGTTTGGCTACTATTATCATTTGAGCCAGGTCGGGACATTAAAAACAAAATTCAATGGGAATTTAGAAGAAGTTACAACACCTTCTTCATTAATAGGTGATGAATAGTTTGAGAAAGTAAAGGATATTTTCACCATTTTTGTTAAATAATTTTTGAAAACCCTAAAAAAAATAAGTTTGAAAAGTGATTAGTTTTTTCAAGTACTATATTGGTATTTTTTGTATGTTAGACATTTTCTTATTATCATGCATGTAGAAAAACATAAACGTGATAATGTCATTGGCACAATAATAAATGAACCCAATAAAAAAATGTGGCATTATGGATTGGTTTGACATGATTGATATGGAGATATGAGAAGAATTGACACTAGTTAAGGGATAAATATGTACGTTTCTTCCTCTAGTGACTTACACTCTTTCTAGAAAAGTAAGATTTCATATTTTCTGTTTCCTTAATGATATAAAGGTTCTAGAGGAGTATTCATCAAATATCAAGAATATTTTGACTATGAATGATTTGAAGTTAAAAGGATTAAAATCATTTGAACATCATGCTTTGATGTTATATTTAATTCCTATGGATTTTTTTTGAATTCTACCTTAAAATTACCAAAACACATTAACTAGTATTTTACTATTTTTCAAATGTATATACAATGAAATTATAGACTCAATAGAGTTTTCAACTCTGGGATTTGTTTTTCGTATTATGTAAATTGGAGACGTTCTTCACATCATCGTTATTTGATATAATGATTCACTTAATGGTTCACTTGGTTAAAGAGATCTGACTATGTAGTCCTATATATTACAATTGGATGTACACTGTTAAATCATATAGGAATATTTTATAAGGCTACATCAAAAAAAAGTTATATAGAAGGTTGTATTGGAGAGTGATATATTTTTTAGGAATCTATTGAATTTTTTATCGACTACCTATCTAATGTGGGTAACATTGATCTCCCAAAATCTCATAACAAAAGGAACCTTGTGGGTTAAAGAATTTCCAGAAGTGATTTTGTTGCAATTTCTAGTATATATTATGAATAAGATTAACTTTTTATTTTATATAATAGTATACAGGTTTCTTTTTATGCTAAAACCCACAAAATAATTCCCACATATTTTAATACATCAAGGTATAAAATTTGGATATCATATACACATAATTAATAGTTTATAGTATGGATTTGAGATTATTTATAAGAAGTTATATATAACTAAAATTTGAATTTTAAAAATGACTTTGTTGGATAGCCATAGGACCAAGTATACATGTATTATCCTACAATAGTTATGTGTTTAATATTTATACATTTTCTTCAAAGGAACAAGATGAATGTATAATACAATAAAGAATTGTGGAGTTACCCTTGTAGTAGAAGCAATGCATATATCTAGTACCAAGGATAAAAATCCAATTTATGTGAACATTTCATTCTTTTTCATCATTAAAAAATTTAGAAATTGGATTATATAATATTTGAAGATTTTATTTTTCGATACAAATGGTTTGATAATAATAGTGTTGTTAAAATTAATGATTTTGGATTCATGAAAATGAATTTAAGTATGGAATAGTACAAGGAAAACCCATTCTTATAAGGATCATGGGTGTTATAAGTATTTTATACCCCAAGTCCTATAAGAAAAATTGTTCAATTGTTTTGTTGTCAAATAAAACAATTGTGGGGTGAAATAAAAATTATATCGAGGACGAACATTTTATTGGGATGCCATAATAATTTCATGGGGGTCCCAATGTTGATAGTGTATTGTATCTCAAAAGTGGACCACTTATCGGGTATTTTGATACTTTTATAGAGAATGGATCCCTTTAAACTTAAAATAGTTTAACTAATAGGCCAAATATCCCTAATTATTTTTTTATATATACAATGTGTTTCCTCACACTATTATATGTTCACTACTGTATTTACATAATATAAATTAAAATTTTAATTAGTTATGAGGATAATTATTTATATACCTAAAAATTCCATCAGTAACTAGGGAAAACACAGTGATGATATTTAAATTACGAAAATTTTGGAAGGTGAGTGATATACTAGTGGTGACCAACAACCTGAATGAAAGAAATTAGAAAAAAAGATATCGTTTAAAAACTAATAGAGTAGTATATCATGATAATTTCAAGAAATATTATTAAAGTGGTAAGTAAAGTACAAAAATTAGAGGTTGTATGGAATGCACAAGGTCAACTTTTTTACCTCATGATAATCTCAGAGTGTGTCATTAATCCTCTATGGGTCTATGATTTTTTTTATAAAAACTCAACTATGATACTTAATTAATTAAAATGATTATAGAATAAGGTTGAGATCAATCCACAAAGATAGTGAAATTAGTTTGATTAGGTTTTCTAAATATTTAATTTTATTAAATTTTGTAAAAGTGGTGAGAGAAAATTGATTTGATTTAATTTTAAGAAAACAAATGAATAAAGAAAAGCAGCAGATTGAATAGATTGTGATCAGATTTGAAAAGCATGCAAGGGTTTTTTCTAATTTCAAAGCTCAGGTGTAATTGTATTTTCTAAAAATAGGTTTATTCATGATTGGTGTTGAAGTTTAAATGAGTAATATCCAATTATTATGGTATCTACTTCCCAAAACAAAAAAACCCTATTTCCCTTGGTCTGATAATTTAGGGTTTAACCGAATCAAGTTTGTATTAATACCATATTTAAACATAATTTACCCTAAAGTTGATAATGTTGATGCCACCTTTAGGGTTTTCAATTGTGAAATTTTAGAGTTCCTTTTTAATTCAATTATCAATGTTCATGGTAAAAGGAAAAGAAAGGGATTGGAAGATAAAGAATAAATTGTGGAAAAATAAATACATGAATAAAATAAATCAATACAATGACAACTTCCCCTTTAATTAGATTACACTCGCATAAGGTGGGTTTACACCCTCATCCTAGTGATTAGAGAATAAGAGGGAAGGATAAAATAAAATGAAAGTATAAATAAAACAGTGAAAGAACTCGGAAAGGGCATCACAACTTATTCCTCCAAGATTTGGTATATAGATATGAATTCCCCCAATAGAATAAGCCTATACCTCCTTTCATAGGCTCTAGATGGGATATGATATTAATTAATATCATAAATATTTGGTCCAAAAGTGGAATGGGGTGGGTCCCTTGTCATAGATTTGGTGAAAAATTGATGATATGCAGAATATGCACTTTGAAATCCCATCCCATGAATTTACATGACGTGTAATGTGGTTACATGATGTGTAATATTTTAATTTACAGGAAACTTGAATTTCAGCGTATCTCTTCCAAAAACATATCTTGAAAAAACTCATATTGTGTAATTTGTTTACATGACATGTAATTGTTCTTCACAACGTGTAATATCATCACAATTTGTCCTGAGCGACTAATTCTTCAGATGAAGTCATGACGTGTAGATAAATTACACGACGTATAATCATTCTACTCCTGTTTTCTAACTTTGTTGTATCCTAAAAAATTTGATGTCATGACGCTTATCTTCACTCATGGAGTGAAGTCTCATTTTCTCTAATATTTTCCTCTTTTCATTCCATTTCCAAATATTCATTGTATTCTTCCATAAAACACAAAACAAGTTAAATCACTCAAAAATTTTCAAGAATAATAATTTAAATATATAATTCAATACATTAAAATACCGTAAAATATATACAAGAAATATACCTATCACCTCAACAGGTCCATTATCATTAATAACATTGGGTTTAATACTTTAATACATGTGATAGTTATTGGGAAGAAAGGGGATGCTTGTATAATCACCAAAATTATGTTCCTCAAACCACTGGAATATTACACCCACCAAAATCTCTACATAGTTAAACCCAAGCCTCTAGAACTTCCCAACCCATAATTGTGCCATAACTTGGATGAATGTCACACAAAAATCACCATACCAAGATGAACCACTCACACACTCTTCTAAACAACACAAACTACAACGTTGCAATAAATAAAATAATAGTAATAGTAATGTGGATATGAAAATATTATGTGGACTACTAAAAAAAGGCCATTAATAGTGCTAGAATAGGCCTTTATCAATGCTAAAAAATCAATGATAATCAAAGTTCGGTTAAAAGACTAAAACTTTTATTAGTGCTTAAAAATCGCTTTTAAATGGGGCCTTTAACAATAATTTTTTTAGTGATGATAAAAGCAGAGCTGTTAAAGGGGTAATTCTTTTTTCAGAAATCCATGAGCCCAAAACCCTTTATCAGTGGTTCTATGAACCTTTTAATAGTGCTCCAACACCCCTTTATTAGTTCTTTAAACCCCACCACCCCTTTTATTAGTGCTTTGTGAATTTCTAGCCTCATGCGCGCCCATCGGGATTCGAACCCTACACCTCCCCGTCGAAGATGGAACGCCTTAACCATTACACTAAACATTTTTTACTGTCTGTTTGTTGATGTTTATGCTTATTTAAACATATTATATATTATATTCATTTACATATACTAGAATATAATATAAAAATATATTTATTTATTAATACAAACATATATGTATATATAAACATTATAAATATATTTGTGTAATGTAAAAAATGGTTAGATACTGTTTTAAATACATTTTTAGAATATTAATTTTTTATATATATTAGAATATACATTTTTATGTAAATATATTGATATATGTATTTATATGAGTGATTTATTATAAGTAAATATAAGAAAACCAGAATATATTTAATTATAAATAAAATTATGTTGTGAAAAATGATACAATTTAAAATCCATAATATCAATATGAATGTAAGACCTGAGAATAAATATATTCCCCACAGAAAAAGGGAAAATAGCCCCTTAAACGAGGATAGAAATCCATTGAATGTTAAAATATCATGGTACCCCAACTAAAAATTCAGTTTTCGTGGATTTTTGGGTCTTTTTTGGCCTTAAAAAATGTGATGAAGGTTTTCTTATATCACCAAGGGCATAAATCTCATTTTAGGCTTAATTTTGATATGTGGTGGAGCCCAAAAGACACCCAGATCAAAATTTATGGCTTTTTGCTGTTTGAGTTATGTTTTCAACTTATTTTAGATATTTTATTAATTTTTTGATTTTGTTATCTTCAAATTGATATTAAATGACTATTACTTAGTATTAATAATAAAATTATTATTTAAAAATAATTTTTTAGTTATTTTGTTATCCATTTTCATTAAATATCTTATATATTATGTGTAAATGTCTATTTAACTTATCTAAAACATATTTTAAAAAATATATCTTATATTTATATCAATATCAATATATTTATATATTAATATATTATTTTTAATGAAATATTTTTTTTGAAGTTTACTTTTATCAGCACTTGTAAAAAAATACAAATGAAGGTCCCCCTTTAATAGCACTTTTTTTAGCACTAACAAAGGGGTTATTTAACATTGTTTTTAGATAGTGATATTAAATCCACAATGCTTGATAAACCCAGTTTTTTAGTAGTAGTGGTTGAGACTTCTAGTCCTATCATCCTAGGAGAACATAGGCAAAAATTTATCACTTTGAGGTTACAAGGATTATAGTTTTCAATTGGTAATTACCAATAAAAAAAACTTCAAGTACAATATTATTACGGAGTAGGTGGTGACACCACACTTTTATATAGATTTTCATCTATTTTAGAAGGTTTCACCACCATCTGAAGTTTTTAGAGAACCTTACCCTAAAAATGATTAACCTATGATCTCCGGTAGAAACCATCGCCTCAACTACTGTATCTAATGAACCTCCATTAATGCACCATGCACTCATAAGAAGTTTTTATCTATTGATTAGTATTCCCCTTTCACTTGATTTACCTACCATCAATATCCAATCATCAAGGACAATATATCTTCTAAAATTTATCCTCCCAATGGATTTAATCAAAACCTAAAACAAAATTCATTTCCTAAAAATCTCCCACATGAAGACTATTCTTAGGAAAACATAAAAATCCTTAAATACTTTGGAAAAAATAAGAAAACATCCTTCCTTCTAAAATATTTTGGAAATGTTATCCATTACCTTCTATTCACCTGAATCCAATTGAGGCATAGTTATTCCTCATGATTTCTTATACTAACACCTTCATGAACATGTCTGTTAGATTTTTATTCTTAGATATATTTCACAATTATAACACTTTAAATTTTTATAGATTCTAAATGAAATATAATTTCAGTTAAATTATTTTTTTCTTTCATGAAAAATTGGATTCTGAGTAAGGTTAATTACACTCTGACTATCAAAAAATAACACTTCTCTTTACAGACTCCTTCCGAGCTCCTTTAGAAAGCACATTAACCAGAATAACTACTTTATAGTTTTTATAGTTCCTACATATTCTTATTATATCATAGATAAAGAAACAAAAGGTTTAAGATAAGAAATACAAATGACTTCCATTTATCTAGAATTAAATATAAAGCCTGATAGTCTCTTCCAAGTGTCTAAATCCTAAGAAAAATTAACATTCATGAATATTTACAATGGATAATTTTACCTAAAATAGAGTGTTGTATCTTTAATATTTTTAGTTACCAAATGATCCACTTAACCACTTAACAATGTTCTCTTTTGAGGATAAATACAAAAAATAAATTACCACTCTCACTACAAAGGAAATTTCTCGTAATGTACAAACAATATCATAAATCAAACATATAAAAATTGATAAAAATGGTAATTTTCCATGTATCAGGCTTCATATCCAATGTTTAATTCCTTTAATTTGTATAACTTGAAGTGTCCAATAGTATGGTTCAAGAAAATTTTATATTCGATCTTCCCAAACTTCTCAATTATCTTACAGATGTAGTCTTTTGGAGATAACACCAAAGTACCATCCTTTCTACCCCTATTTTTTTCTCACCCTTGATATTTTATTGGAATATACAAGATACTTCATAAAAAATATAACCAATAACTTACTCTTTAGATCTTGAATACATGAAATCTTCATACCTGCCAAAAACATGCCATCCATATATAAAGGGAGTATGATGTAAGTATCATAATTACTTGAATAACAATAAAAATTATGATCAGAGTCACTCTATACAAAACCTTCTTAATTCATGAAATCATAAAACTTATAGTTCCACTATCAAGGTGTTTGTTTCAAACCACAGAATATTTATTTCAATTTAAATACAAGGTCATCATTCTGATGATCTTTAAAACGTTTTTCTTACTTCTGGTACATCTCATCCTCTATGTATCATTGAAGAAAGGTTATTTTTTACATCTATTTTCTCTAAGTTTAAATCATTTAAATAAACTAAACTCATCACCATATAAATTTTTATATGTTTAAAAATAAAGGATATTTTTTGATAAGTAACACCCCTTTGTTTGGAATCCTTTCACCACTACCCACTCCTTATATATTCTACTTATGTCTAATTCTTTATTTAAAAGAAATTACTATTTTTTCTTGTGTTCCTGTTTCCCTTCTATTAGTTTAGTTATCTCCAATGTGATGTTAAATTTCAAGGAATATATTTCTTCATTTATAGTAAACTCCCACTATTTATATTCACTATGTTTCACAAATATTTATAGCATTCAAGTTTCCTAGAATCCATTTGTAGTAGGAAATTAATATCAACTCTATATCTCTAGACTGGTGACCAAAATCTATATGTTATTATTATCTTAGTTTGAGATTCTTATCTTTCTTAAACTACTATCTACGATGCCCTATATTCCAAAGTAACATATTTTGATTGCTCAATTTATGAAGATTTACCTCAAAATTCATCGTACCTTTATAATTCAAGAATGTATTCGACTGATATTACTTTAAATAAATATTTAGTGATATATGGACTCATCAATTTTTTTTATATTTTAGTTCATTCATCCAAATCATCTATAAATTTAATATTTTAATATCTTCCCTCAAATTATGGTGCAACCAAGTTCAATTCCTTATACAAGACCTTCTCATTGAAGGGAACATTTCAAATTCTAATGAATTTGTGATTTTCATCATCCCACTATAAAATAATAAAATCTTTATTCTGATATCTAAGAAGGAAGAATACCTTGGACATAGACTCAAGTTTATCTATATCATTGGAATTTATATAAACATAATCCAAATTCTATACATTAAGACGGAAAATTTTCAGTAGATTACCAAACTATAATGCTTCTTGTAGAATTTGTCCCAGAAAAGATGATGGAATTATATTGCATTAGTAAGTATCCATATTTATTACTTCCACTCAAATGGCCTAGGTAGTTTTGGAATGAACATTCCCTCTCATTCAAATCCAAGTTCATTCTTTCTATTACACCATTTTTTTATTCCTAGTATGGTCCTTCATAAACCGATCCATTTATTTTGAAATTTTCTGAATGTTTATATCATGATAATCTCCACCATTATATAATCTAAGGAACTTCATCTTATATTCACTTTATTATTAAACCATGGATTTACATATAAAAAGAAACTAAATACATCATAATTATGATTAAGAAAATACACCCACAATGTAATATTCTGTATATAAAGATATTCTCTTTTTAATGTTTAATAGTGTTTTTTAGGTTTTGAGGTCTTAGGAACTATTTTTGGAAGTTTCTATAGAACTCGGACTGGGAACCGTCTATAATACCATTTTATATCATAAATGTGTAGTTTATGACGTAAATATGTCACTAGGAACAAGCTGTAAAATTGTTTACAACACAAGAATCTTGTAATATGTAAAATATTTTTTATGCCATAAGATCATATTTTAGACCATAAAAACATCAATTGGGGTAAATTTAACTTTAGGTGATATTTATTTCATTGTATATGAGTTATAATATATTTATACCATAAATGAGATGTTTACACCGTAAATACCTTCATCCCAATAGGTTTTTAGAACACTTAACTCTTTAATTTTTTCTTATTCATTGTGCACCCCTCATCTCTTTAACTCTCTTTGTTTTTAGGTGTGATTTGGGCATATACTTTCATTATGAGTCCCTCTATTTAATGTTTGATCTCTGTGGTGGTTACGTCACTTCTTCTTGGTAAGTTGTCTTTCTACTTATTCATTTCAATTGGTCTCAGTAGTGGCATGACACCATTTTTTGGTTTCATTTATCTTGTGGTGACATTTTTTAATCCTTTATAGATATTTTGTGATTTTTTTTTCAAAGGGTTGGTCCCATGTTGGTTGCGGTGCAATGGTTATGTGTTATTTGAGGTATGTTTTGATCTACCCTATTTGTGGTTTTTTTGTGGAATGTGATTATAAGATGTAAAAATGGGTTCTAAGAACTCTTTTATTTCCTTTTTATTCCATCATATATTTTTGAATTCCATTAAATGCATTTGAGACCCTAGTTTTAGGTAGGTGGATCTATGTATAGCCTATATTGGATGAACCTTGGATGATCTATTTTTATAAATTGTTTTATAAATGAGTTTTCAAGATTTATTAATTTACATGAGTGTAAATGGTTTTTTAAAAAAGGTAGTTTTCGCCTGTTCTGGTAAAAGAAAACGGATTTTCAATGCATTTTGAAGTGGATTTATAAAATGGTTTTGAAATAGTGGTTTTTATGAGATGATTTGAAAAATGTAGCTTATGGGAAGAGTTGGGTTCTTGGGTGGAAGTTTTATCAATAGACCTAATCCATTGTTACTATTGGGGGAGTTCAATCATGGTGTGCCCCTTTACTCCCCAGGACAAGTTTCCTAGGTAATTGTTAGACATTGTTTGAAGGTTCACTTTCTGGGGTGTTCCTATACTCCCTAGATTAAATGCATATGCCTGGGGGATTGATGCACACAATTTTCTATGTTTGGGTATGAGTATTCTAGCTATCCTGACCACCAGTGATCCTTGGTGTGATGTCCTTGTTCTTTAGTTTTCATAGCTTTACTTTGATTTCTTGCTTTGAAATTTGTGATATTCTTTGAAAATATTTTAATTAGATTATTTATAACCATTGAAAAAGGGGAATGTTTTACCATGATTTTAATATAAAAACTATTTAACTGATTATCATGCCTTGTTTTCTGTAAAGTTGACCATTTTCAGATTATTATACATTGACATTTTATATAACACCTTGGTGTGATCTTATCTAGCCTATTTAGCTCACACCCTACACACCCCTTTAGCGGTATGTAGACTTGGTTATGCCAATTGATGCAGGGAAAGGAAAGGAGTTGTAGTGAGGTGGTAAGGTGTTTTTTGTCTGGGAAATTTCCTACATATCCCATGGAGTTTCTATTATTGTGAGGTGGTAAGGTGTTTTTCATTTGGGTTGGGTAGCTAGTGGAGAGATGCTGGGGAATTTCCCACATATCCCATGGAGTTTATATTATTGTTTTGTTTGTCCTTTCATATTTTTTATATGAAATGTATCTTTGGTTTTACCTATATTTCAAGTTGTATCGCTACTGTAGTTTCCCTTTGGTCATGGAATATGTTTATTCATGTTTTCTCTTCCATTATTTCTTTATTTTATGTGTGTATATTCCATGTTTTCTAATTTAGGTTGGGTAAAATAATTCCTTATTGTTTTTGTTTATGACTAAGTTCTAGTCTCCAACCTATAGGGATCAAGAATGCCCTTCAAGTTTTTGGAAGATCAAGTCATGTACCAGATTGTGAGTGTATCTTGGGTAGGTTCGTTACAATTTGGTATCAGATAATGGTTATACTCAGTATTGGGAAAGTTAGTAGATAAGATATATGATTTTTGAGTCATTTTAGGTAGGTTTTGGTGATTGTATGGCAAATTCTTACTATGATGCGACTCAAGTTACCATGGGATGTTAGGATGTGTGTCTCTTATGTTGAGTTTTGATCTTAATCTTAGTTTCTTCTTATGGTTTTCTGGTTTGAACTAAGATTAACTAGTTGTTTGATCATTATTATATTTTTGGTTTATATAAGTATTCCTTAGAGACTTATCCCATGTGTTCCATGGGAGGATTAAGTTGATACTCCTCAATTAAATATGAGTTTGGATCAAAATATTATAGAGGCTATCATGAGAGCAGTTTTTTTAATAGACCAAAATGTATTGCAATTCTACCACACAGTTGTTGAGGTGCATCCAAGAATTGAAGGAGAAAAGGATTGATCTCAAGAGTTTTTATATGATTATTCCCCATCCATTAATTGTATGAATTATCCCCATGAGGTTTAGGATTATTTGGAAAATATTGATCAGATATTCGACTTCTTGGATATACCTAAGAATATCAAGGTGAAGTGTGCGACATTCAGATTTGAGGGTCCCAAAAATTGATGATAAGATTCCATAGTACAGGTAGATAGACACAGGGAATTTTATTGTAAGGGTTTCAAGACCCAATTATTATAGTAGTTTTTTCCAGAGTCTTTGATGATGGAAAAGTCTCTGGAGTTCCTCTCTTTTTAGTATAGAGATATTTCAGTGTCAGCATACATCAATCGATTCACAGAGCTGGTTTATTTTTCTCCATTAGTAGTACATAATGATCAGATGAAGGATCATAAGTAACTATAGTTTTTGAAATTGGATATCAGATTTTAGGTATTTATGATGAATCTTTCTACCTCTACGGAGATGGTATATAGGTCTATGATGGAAGAAATGGACACACCATGAAAGTTTTTCCATTATGCCCCTTCTCTTCAACCTAATTGAAGATTCAGTGGCACATATAGAAATAAGAGAATGTAGAATGAACATTAAAGGAGTGGTGAAGGTGTTTCTTGATATATATATTCCTATGTATAATCAGTGACTGCTAATAGTGTGCCCCTAAATTTCTATCGGTGTAAAAAGTTTGGGCACACCCGATGTTCTTGTTCAGTACCTGAAAAGATGTGCAATGATTGTGGCTGCTAAAATCATTTATAGTGATTTTATCAGGCTATTTATATACCTCATTATGGTCATGGATCATTAGTTCTGAAGGTCACTATGGAATAGTTAGATGCTTCAAATTCTATAGGGATCTAGCCATAGGCCTCAGGAGTGAAGCACCATTACTTGGTGGATGAGTTTTTGATGGAGGTTGATGCAGATCCGGATATAGTGAGTGGAACCATCTTTATTAAATCTTCTATAGAAACTACTTTATTTGATATTGGTGTCTCCTACTCATTTATATCTACACATTTTATTGATATTATTAGACTTCTAACATAGCTCATGTAATTTTTCATAGAGTTATAGACACTTTTTGGAAAGAGGAAAGATCAGGGGTTTCACTATCCTTCTTGTTATCTATGTATAGCTAACATGGAGTTAGTCTGGGGTTTCCTCATTCTTGATATTGATCAATTTGAAATCAACATTGAGAAGGATTGTCTTATTTCCCATCATGATGAGGTTTATTGTTATCATTAGTGTATCTCATTCCTTACATCCAATGAGAGATTTCAAGGGTTTCAAGGAGAGTGGTATCTGAGGTCTATTCATGAAAGACCTTTCTACCTAGAGATTAAGAGTTTTTTATCTAATTTTTTAGTTTATCTCTAGGTCATTTTATCAATTGGTGATCGCATCTTGGTTGTTAGGGACTTCTCCATTGTCTTTTTAGAAGACTTCTCAAGTCTTCCTCTAGAGAGGGAGGGGGAGTTTACAATTGATCTTATTCCAGGAGTGCAGTTGATCTTGATACAATCTTATTTCATGGAACCAGTAGTGCTAAGAGATCTCAAGATTTAGTTAGATAATCTAATGATAAATAATTTTTTAACCCTAGTGTTTCCCCTTGGACAAAGTGAGTGCTATTTTACAAGAAGGCTGAAGATTATATTTTATTAATCATAGACTATCATAAGTTTAACTGAGTTATGGTGAATAATAAGTATCCTTTTCCCCCATATGGATGATTTTTTTTGTCCAGATAAATGGGAAAAGTGGTTTTTGAAGATCGATCTTTGGTCAGGTTATTTTTAGCTTAGGGTTTAGGAGTCTGATATACAGAATATGGATTTTGGGAACATGTGTAGACATTATGAATATCTTGTGATTCCATTTTGTTTGACTAATGATCCTTTAGTTTTTATGGACCTGTTTAACTGAATATTCCATTAGTATCTCAAAACATTTTTCATCATATTCATGGATGATATTCTAGTTTATTCTAGATCTGAGTGTGATCTTGAGCACCATCTGAATTTGGTTTTTAGAATCTAGAGGAATGACCATATTTATGGAAATGTTTCAAAATGAAATTTCTATATGATATAAGTGAAATTATTAGGGAATGTTATTTTTAATGTGTCTTATTAGTTTATCCTTATAAGGTGAAGGATATCTTGTCATGGGAGGTGCCACAAAATGTCTTTGAGATTCATAGCTTCATTAGTCTTTCTATATACTATTAGTGGTTCGTTAAGGATTTCTAAAAGTTGGAATCACCCTTGAATAATATTACCAATAAAGGAGTTAGGTTCACATGGGATGTAAAGTGACATACTTATTTTAATGAGTTGAAATAGATTCTAACATTGACACTTATTTTGATCTTACCTAAGCCTCTTAAGGGGTATGTGGTATAATATGATTCTTATGGTGTTAGTTTAGGTTGTGTGCTTATGTAGAATCATTAGGTTGTCACCCATGGATCTCATTAGCTTCGGTATCATGATAAGAATTACTTTACTCGTTAATTGAATCCATCCATAGTAAGGAATTTGTTTAAATATTTGTGGCACTATCTCTTCACCAATAGGTTGATAATATTTTCTAACCGTAAGAGTCTGAGCTATATATTTTATTATAATGAATTAACTCTCAAATAGAGGTGGTCGGTGGGATACCTTTAGAGGATTATATTCAATATCACCTATACCCTAGGGAAATGGAATGTCATTGTAGATGATCTTAGTAGTAAAGTTCCATCACGTGTTGTTTTGGAATCAATGGAAGAGTGAAATATTTTGGGGATCCTTACTCAATTGCAACTAGACACTCAGGAGGATGTTTCAGGTATGATATCGAATAATGTCTAGTTATCATCATCTCTCTTTGAGTATGTAATATTGGTTTATTTTTTAGATGATGAATTCAATGGAATTCAAGAAACCCTATATGGTGGGGACACCATGTTTGGATGGTCTCTCTCTTCTAAGGGTGTTATCCATTTTGGGGATTGATTTCTCATCCCCATATCTATGAGGATCTCAGATTTATTTTGATTTCATAGTTCTTCATAGTAAATTCATTAATTCACTATGAATATGTATTATGATATTAAATGAAATTTCTAGTGGCCAGGTATAAAGTGTGACATTGTTGATTTTGTGTCCCAATTTTAGACCTTACAATAGATAAAGGAAAAGAATTTGAATCCTTATATTTTTATTTATCCTCTTTTGGTGTTGGTTTAAAAATGGGATTAGATTTCCATGACTTTGTTTTTATATTACCACATATTCTTGTAGTGGATAATTCTATATGTGTTGTGATTGACTGGTTGATGAAATCAAATCATTTTATTCCAATCAAAGACACCACTATGGTTGAAGATATAGGTAATCTAAATGTGTAGGACATTGTGTTTTTATATTGAGTTCCCTCTACCATATTTTCATATAGGGATCCCATATTTCCCTCCTAAATTTGGAAGAGTCTCCAAGAGGTAATGGGGAATCAAATTTGGTTGAGTACAACTTACTAACCAAAAATGGATGGTTAGACAGAGCATGTTATTTAGATCCTGGAGGATATGATTTTTGCCTACATTTTGGATTTCTTTGGATCATGGGATAACCATATGTGATTGTTTTAGTTTTATTATAAAAATAGTTACCAGTAATTGATCAGAATTGATCCCTTTGGGGGTTGGTATGGTCAACCATGTAGATCACTTCTTTATTGGGAAGAGGTTAAAGAGGCCTCTCTTATGGGAATAAGTCTCATTTAGGATATATTGGTAAGATTTAAGAATATGTGTTAGTGTATGGTTATAGATTTGAGTTGGAAGAAATCATATAAGGACCATTCAAATAATCCTTTGTATTTTTTTGCAGGTGACCAGGTTTTCTTGAAAGTTTCTCCTCGATTAGGTCATCATCAACTACGGAAATTGCAAAATTTAGCTCTAAGATATGTTGGACCATTCTAGGTCACTGAGTGGATTGGAAAATTTTCATATCAGTTGACATTACCAAATTAGTTGATGGGAATTCATGATGTTTTTTAAATGTATCAGCTCATAAAATACCATCCTCACCCATTTGATGTTCTGAGTTGGGAAGAGATCATGTTGTAGCTAGATGTTTTAGTTTTAGAGAATCCAGTGGAGATCATTGATTCTCAATTGAAAGTATTGTATGTGAATTCTATTCTGCTGGTTATAGTGATATGGTGACATGGATTATATTCTCACAAGACTTGGGAGAAAAAATCCTTAGTGAGGTAGCAGTGGACTCACTTATTTTCAGAGAAACCTTCTTCTATATGACTTATTTGGAATCAAAAGTTTTATGGTGGGGATATTGTAACATATTGGATAAAAGGGT
This sequence comes from Viscum album, assembly GCA_963277665.1. NCBI lineage: Eukaryota > Viridiplantae > Streptophyta > Magnoliopsida > Santalales > Viscaceae > Viscum > Viscum album. Next base: position 1,830,382,597 of record OY728147.1, read on the forward strand.
ATTCCATTTATAATTTTTAAGAGTGTTTTTTTGGGTTTGGAGGGCTTATAAACTATTTTTGAGAGTTTTTTCAGAACATGGGTTAGGTAGTTCTTATAGGACCATTTTACGTCGTAATTGTGTTGTTTATGGAATAAATATATCACTCAACACAGGACATAAAATTGTTTATGGAACAAGAATCTTGTAAGTAGTAAAATATTATTTACACCATAAATTGCTTTTACAATGTAAGATTATATTTTACTCTATAAAAACATTGATCATGGAAAATTTAAATCAAGGATACATGTTTTTCATCATATATGACTTATGGGATATTTAAATGTTAAACATGGTGTTTACACTATAAATACCTTCATACTAATAGGTTTTATCATTCTACACACCTATTATTTTTCTAATTCATTTAAAATTTTTTCTCTATCAAACCCTAGGAGATTCCAAGAGTGATTTGGGTGTCTCCTCTCCTTTTGAGTTCCTCCATTCAATGTTCAATATCCATAACATTTGTGTTGCTTCTTCCTGGTAAGTGATCTTTTTAATTCTTAATTTTTATTTTCCAAGATACTATCATGAAACTTCATTTTTTATTCATCAAACTTGTGGTGATGTTTTGTTATTCCTTTCTAGAAATATTGTGTGATCTTCTTCTAGGGGCCGATCATTTTTTAGTTTCGATGTGTGGATACAATTTCTTTGAGGTATATTATGATATACCCTCTTCAATATATATTTTGTTGTGGAATGTGATTATAATATGTGATAATTGGTTATAGGACCTCCATTATTGTCTTTCTGTTCCTTCCTATGTTGGTGGATCCTATTGCAGACATGTGCCACTTGAGTTTGAGGTTGGTGGTTCTGTATCTAGCTAATGTTGGATGAACATTGAATGCTCTGGTTTTATAAAAAAAATATAAATGAATTATTATGATTTATTAGTTCACATGTGCGTAAATAGTTTTTTGAGAAAAGGTGGTTTCCCCATATTTTGGTAAAATAAAACAGATTTTAAAGGCATTGTGAAATGGATTTATGAAATGGTTTTCAAATCATGATTTTAATGAAATGATTTGGAAAATGTAATCTATGGGAATACTTTGGTACTTAGGTAGAAGGTGTAACAATAGGCCTCCCCCATTGTAATGGTTGGGGGGGGGGGGTTCACTCATGGGATGCTCCTCTATTCCCTAGGCCAAGTGCCATAAGAACTTGTTAGTCACTATTAGGAGTTTCACTTTCTAGAGTGTTCCTATACTAATTAGATTTGATGCATATGTATTGAGGATTGATGCACGTGATTGTATATGTTTGGGTATGAGTGTTCTCACTATCCTAACCTATATTTATCCTTGGTGAGATGCACTTTTATTTTGTTCTGCACTTTTTGGCTTTGATTTCCTATTTTGATATATGTGATATGCTTTGAAACTATTTTTTCCAGATTATTTAGAAATATGGAATAGGGGTAATGTTATAGCATGCTTTTGATATAAAAAATATTTAACCGATTATCATGATTTTTTTTATTTATATTTGAGTATGTTTTATTTTTTATATAGAGATTTATTATATAACACCTGGGTGGGATCCTACTGAGCTTATCTGGATCACACCCTATACACCCCTTTGGCAGTTTGTATACCTGGTTATGTCTTTTGATGTAAGGAAAGGAAAGGCATCGTAGTGAAGTGAAAAGGTTTCTTTTAGATAGGTTAGGTAGTTTGTGGTTATATACTTGGGATTTTCCCACATATCACGTAGAGGTTATTGGTTTGGTTTTCCTTTCTGGTTTTTTATCAGATATGTTTTTTCTAGTTTTACCTGGATTTTCAGTTGTATTGATATCGTAGTTTCTATTTGGTTATGTCATATATTTATTAATATTTTCTCTTCCACTATTTCTTTTTGTTATGTGTGTATATTCCAGGTTGTTTACTTCTTGTTGGGATAAATAATTCCTTCTAGTTGTTATTGATGTTGGGTGCTATTCACCAGCCCGTCAGGATTAGGAACATCCTTCAATTATGCATTTGATCAAGTCGGGTACAAAATTATGAGGGGATCCCTTGTCGATTCAACACACACAACTTCCTTATGTCATCATTGATGAATTTTATGATGTAAAGAGATCCTATATAAGGTTGGATTGGAGTTGGATCCCATACATCTAATTGAACATGTTCTGGATTCTGATCTCTAGGATTCTAGACACTCAAATTAAATGACACCCTTTTATATTTACCCAACATAAAACTATCACAACTTTTGATATTCACATGTTCAAGATTTAGAATGCCTCTTTCTATTATAACCTTTATATTATTTTTACTAAGATGGGAATGCTTAAGATTGAAAACTATTGGATCTTCCAAAGTTGTAGGTATGAACATTTCACTTCTATATGATCTTTTGTTCAGATAGATAATTTCATCCATTACTCCTCATGACACCATCATGGTTACTTAATTCAATTTAAATAATCTCTAAGAAAAAGTGGTGTTATATCCTTGATCATTGATTTTTCCTATAAAAATTAGATTCTTTCATAGCCCTAGGATATTCAAGACTCCTTTGATTTATAAGAATGCACCTTTCTTCATCAAAATTTTCACATCTCCCTTAATGATGAATTCAAAATATTTATCACCCTCTAGATGAAATTTTCCAAATATTTTAGATATATAGTTGAGAATATACCAAAATTCATCCATTTAATAAAAATATGTACCAGAGTCAACAACCCATTACTCTATCAGAACACCGACACTGAGAAATAAGTTGTTTCCTCCTTTTATTATGCTAACAGAATTTAATTTTATGAAATTTATACTTTAGGTGAGTTCCTTTCAATTTATACAGTCCATAAGGATATATCCATGCTACCCATGACACTAATAGGTGAGATTTGGACTATTTTATTTTCCTCATCTCCTTTCCCTTGATTTATCTTTTAGTGACTAATGGTTTCACTTATAAGATGAGCTCCCTGTTTCATTAGTATTAAAAATATTAATGGAAGGTACTTGAACTTCTCTTCTCCTTAGTTATTTATTCAAGATCAGGTTCTACATTTACTAATAAATCAAATTTATTATTCCATAATAAATGTTACCTTCATAAATTAAGGAGGTCTTTGGATCATGTTAAAGTCATTCACATGATCTTCCACTAAAATTCCTTTTGATAACCTCACATTAAAGAATAACTACATTGAGGACACTTCATTTAGTGTTTTTAGTTTCTCATACATATCTTCTAGGTCTTCCATCATCTCAGCTGTTTCTTTTTCTCCTATATATTGAAGGCCACATTTCATTCCAATGAAATCCTCACCAATCCAAGCGTTTTCCCATACAAATTTCCCCATTTATCCTTCTCCATATTTTATAGCTCGACCCCACCTAACATAATTTCTATGTCCTTTTAAATGAGTTTTTATTCTAAATATATCTATTAGAAACTGAATTCACTTCCATATAACTTGTCAATATAAACCTTCCCTTATTTTGAAATTATATCTTTTAATGAAAACAATCTCAATTGAAATCAATATAACACCAAGAAAAGTATGAATCTTACCTAATATACCATTGGGTGTGTACAACCAAGATCTAGAACTAAGATTTTATACCATTTTTTGGGAATAAAGGGATACTTATAAAATCCCTAGGACCAAGGTCTTTAAATCGCTAGAAGACCAAACACACCAAAAGTTCTAGGTAGTTGAATCCAATACTCTAGAACTTATCAGCCCTTAATATTAATGTAATTAGAAAGAAAGTTTCACCCTAATCATCAAACTAAGTCTCACCACTCACACACTCTTCTCAAAAAATTACACAATAAAATTCAATCAAAGGAAATATTAGTAAAATTAAATAGGTCAGACAAAGATTACATGGTTGAGACTTTAATTGTTCACCCATGAATGAACATAAACAAAACTTTATTACTCATAAGTTACAATTATTTTAGTTATTCAATCAGTAATTACTGATATTAGAGAAACTTCAAGTACAATATAATTATAAACTAGGAGATCCCATCACAATTTTATATAAGTATTTAGCTGGTTGAGTAAGTTGTACCTCCATTCAATGTTTGTGGAGAACCTTCCCCTAGAAACAGGAAACCTCTAATATCATATAGAAACCACCACCTCAATTGATAAATCCGGTGATCCACCTTTCATTTATTATGATTTCATTATAAATTATGATCATTATATTAGTATTATCATTTCATCAGAGTTCCCTAATATCAGTATCTAAGCATTAATGATGATGTATCTTTCAGAATTTCTCCTTCTAATGAATTTAATCAGAACTTGAAATTGTTTTTTACTTGTTAACACTGATATATATATATATATGGAACATTTGAAAATTTAAAAAATAAGTAGATCATATTTTATGATATCCTTGGGTCATAGTTTGTGACATCGGATTATAGATGCCTATTTTATAGCATGTGATTGACTTTTGATTATAGTGTACAATGGGAATTTGATATATGATATAGCATTCATGAATTATGACACATATTCTTATCAGTTACCTTCAATTACGAATCAATGATATTGATTCATTTATAGTTATACATACACGATATTAATTATTAAATTGTTTAATTATTACATATCTCTAATGGGTTATGCATTACAGTGACATATGGTGGCTGCTATAAGATGGAAACTGATGCTTTGATTCTCTTCATTTAATGAAGATAATATATAAAATCTATGAGATCCACCCATTGATGCATACTGGTTTCATGCTATCCTTATTCAAATTTCTCTTTAGTTCTTGATTATTCATTTATCTTCAATGAGTAAGGTACTAGAACCAATTTTAAGAATAATAATCCTCTCATTATGAATGAGGATATAATTTTGATGTAATTACCTTTGTGGATAGAGTATTTTGGTTATTTCTTCAGTGATCCATATCAATCATACTCCATATAAGAGTAAGAGATGGGGATTTTAGTAGTAAAGCTATGATTATAATTTATGTTTTTCATATACATGTTATTTCAGTTTATGATAGATCATGCATTTCATTGGTTGGTTTTTACTACCAAGATCATTAGATGAACCTTCAAAACCCAACAATGGTATCAAATAAAAGGATAAAATTTTATTCGATTCCTTGGAACTCTCATTCTGGAGAAATGACAAAGTGTTTCTATCTAGCCAAGGGATACATTACTGATTCAAAGAGTTGAACATTCCAAGTATTGGGGTAATGGTGGGTTTTGATAGATTCATATGTATTTTTTACTTGACATGTTCAAATGATGAAAACGTTTCTCACCCATTAGTGGTATAAAATATACTTTTATCAAGGATTTAACAAGTTATTCTACTAGTTTAAAAAAAACATGAATACCAAAAGGAGTTTTGGGTTATATTGTAGTGTGATGAGAGAATGTTTTTGTTTTGGTTAGTCATAGTGTACAAATTTTGTATATCATAGGCTATGATACAATGAAATCTCATAGTTTTTTTGTATCATAAGTTATAACATGAGACATCATAAACTAAGAATGGAATCTTAGGTTTTATAAAACAAATCATTATATCATATCAGTGATATATGCTATATCATTTAATATGATAAGAACATTATGATAAATCTAAAAGTGGTGATATTAATAAAAAAATTATGACTGATAATCCCATTATTTTTCATAAAATACAATATGGCTATTTTTTTTTAAAAATTTCATATTTTTTCTATAATTTCTTATAGTTTATAAAATTTTTATTAATGAAATGTTTAGGCATCATAAAATGGTTTTTTCATGGATAAATTAAATTTGAAATTTTCATATTTTTATGATATGTTTGGAAAATAAATAAAGAGTTTATTTATTTTTTTATTCATTTAGAATGTTTATATTTATAATTTTTTTATGAAATATAAATATTGTGTATTCTTTAATTTATATGATAAATATATTATTATAAAATTTTCTAGCCATAAATTACATGCTTGTTATGACAACATAAGATTTAGTTTTCATCTACCTTGAACTCGGTTTATTGTTATTATTATTAGATTGAATTGCATTATTGAATATTTTTTATATATACTAGGTTTTAGAGTTATGATGAATTGGATTCTCTCTTGAGTAAATTATCCCTGGGTAGATGAACTTTAAGTTATAATTTCCATTATATTGGAGGATTATGCCTTATTCTAGAAAGGTAGGGGTCGTCTATCTATTACCCTCAGCTTACTCATATGAATATTGTCAGACTCATATAATTATAAAACTTTAAATGAAATGTTCATATATGTTATGCATGGAATGCATTTTTATATCATCATGTTACCTTATTTTTTATATTCCTTGAACCTTATTTTTATCTCCTTTTGGTTTGGTATTTTATTAAGGTTTTTTGGATGAAATTTGGAAATTTTTGGACAAAAAATATGTTCTATGTGGTTGGTTCATGGTTAGGGAAAATATACTATTTTTCCCTATAAACTGTGCTCCCTATTATGAGTAATTGGAAGGGGGAACATGGTTTATAAAAACCATTTCGTCATTCCATCTAACCCATAAAACCTCATACATTGTTTCTTTGCATGGTTGACACACAATTTGACACCCTATGCACACACTTAGGATAAACCGTACACCCTGCCAGTAGGGTTGCACCATTAGGGTGCATAATTTGTCTAATTATGCGACCCTACCCAAAAAATCATGCACAATGGTTTTAATTCCACAATAAATTTTTCTAAAATACCAAACCCACCATTTTAACCCATAATAAACCTATTTCGACCTTAACTCAAATCTTTGGTCTTTATAGGATCCCAAGATGTGATTTTTGGATCCTCAAACCAGTTTTCTTGGTATATTGAAGCATCGTTGATCTCGTTTGATCTCCTTTGGGTAAGTGTATATCCTCCCATGTGTTTTATTCTGATCCATATTTATCTTCTCCTTATATTTTAATAGATCATCATGTTATTAATGGATCTAAAATTAAATTTGTTAGATCTTGATTCTAGGTTGCATTTCTTGATCTGTCTTACCTTTATTCTCCATTTTCATTCCCCATTATTGGTGTTTTATATTATTATATATTGATTAAAGGTTTGTGGTTCCATGATTCTTTTCCCTTTGATTTAAACCTTAAATTTCATTATTAAACTAAAAATAGTTTTTAATTGATTTAAAAACCCTTATTTTAAAGGATTTTATGTGTGAATTGAAATAGAATGGAAATTGTAGAAATTTTTTATTTAATGGAATTGAAACCTGTGAAGTATTTTATGAAAATGATGAATTGATTTCGAAATTTATTCAATCAATTGATTTTTGTTGAACCTTGATAAAAATTTCTTAAATAAAAAGATGATTTGAAATTGAATGAATTAATGAAAACCTATGTTTTTATTTTTGAAACAAGAAAGGTATGTTGAAAACAAAAAATGGGAAATTATAATTTGAATTTATTTGAGATGATTGATTTTCAATGTTTGATTGATTGATTTTTAGAGCACTTTTTAGCCTGGGTTGTTAGTGGTAATTAGGGAAAGCACGCTTGGACCTTGACTCCCTAGTAATGGATTGACATTGACAACTATTACCAAACAATTATGGAATGAATGCTTAAGAGGGTTCCCCTTTGGGGGTGTAGATGACCCATGTGGTTTCCCCATTTTGGGTGTATATTTTTTGTGTGTATATATGTCTATCTTATGTTGGGATCATTATTGAGATGTGTGAGGATCATATTACCTGAACTAAAATATTGTGGGGATTTTGTACATAGTGTTATGATTTTTTGACTTTATTTCACATTCCATTTATTATTGAACTATTTTATTCATGAAAACTACTTTATATATGTTCTTTTAATATACTTTTGATATATTCTCCATGTATTTTAATTTTAAATCATGTTTTGGTTTACAATATGTGAATAATATAAAATTAAATTTTTAATCAAAATAAATCATAATTGGTTTAATTATTATGTAATTGATTGTGGCACACTTGGTGAGACCCTACTGGGCTTCATATCTCCCACCCTACCTTTGACTTTAGGTGTTTGTAGATTATCTTATGTCAGGTCAATGAAAGAGAAATCACCACTTGGATGTGGTGGATGTTCTTGATCCTTGGGACCATAGAGTGGTGATGGTGACTGGTAGAGCTTTTTTACACTTGTTACATAGGATTTTTTTGATACTTTTGTCTTATTTTGCTTATTATTTTCTTTGGGATGTTTTTCTATCTGGATACTATTTTAATTGTTTTTTGGGTACTTTATCCATTTATATTGTTGATAATGATTACTTGTATCTTTTATATTTTATTATTTTGTGGAAAAATAATTCCCTCTTTGATCTTGTATGCTTCTAGGTGATGGTCACCAACCCGTGGGGATTGGGAATGCCGTTAGGTCTATGTTAGAGCTAGCTTAGGTATTAGTGTACTAGTGTATCTGGGATGGTTCATGAAATTTTTTATTATAGGTGTAGGTTAAGAATCTTTCCTTGATGTTAGTATGTGGTTTGGTATGTTTTAATGGGACTTAAAAGGTAGTTGTGAGTGAGTTCCTAGGCATCTCTCATCGTAACAAGCCTTAAGTAACCACAGGTATTTGGGAAAAGTGACTTTGGGGAATGTTTTGATCTTATTCTAGTATTTTACCTACCTTTGATATATGTTTATTTAAATCCCAATCTTAAATTTATTCTTGATGTAATTGATATTCCTGTATATCTTGTTTTCATTGTTGATCTGCATACCCTTTCCAATGTCCTCAGTGTTGTTTGTTGTGGTTGTGTATCATCATGCCTATGAGAAGATGTTTGAATAGGTCCCAAGAGTAAGATACTGGTGGAACATAGAGATAATTTACTTTAGTGTACCATAATCTTGTTTGAGATGGTAGGGTATGTTTTTTAAGATCTAGGATAGGTACCAACACCCATTTCTGTTTAGGATTCAGTTATGGAACATTAGAGTGATTAATCTTGGATTCATTTTCAGTAGTTCCTTTACAAGAATACCCCCTTTTTACAAGGATCTAATGCTCCTTAATAGGGTAAATAATGGTTGAAAAAGATAGAGTTTCTCTTTGAGTTCTTGGAAACACATGAAGTTATTAAGGTGAAATGTGCTACCTTTAAGCTATAAGGGACCAACAGAAGATGGTGATATTTGATTGTGATGGAGAAAAAACATGAGTGTTTTTAATATAAATACTTTCTATTTATTTTAACCAATAAATTCTATTCATACATTATGGTATTGGAAAAATACATGGAGTTTCTAAAACTTTAGTAGGGTGACATGACTGTGAATCCGTACACAAACCTCTTTACTAGGATCATTCATTTTTCTCCTTAGTTGGTGACTAATGAGAAGATTAAGGTGTGAAGATTTGACACGGGTATTTGATTTTATTTATGATCTCATGTTTTCTTGTTGAAGCTGCATTCTTATGCTGATGTGCTGGATAGGGCATTGATGGTTGATTTTTACTTGGCTAGTAAGTCAGGATTGATGGGAGTTCGCTTTTTATCTTGATGGAAGTTCTGTATGTTATTTTAAATTAAAGAGGAAGTGTGATGAGTCTGATGTTGGTTCTAGATAGTAGGCATCTTACAGACCTCTTTTAGTGCTTGGAATATGCCGATTAACTTGGTTTTAGTGTGACATGGTTGTGAATTCAATACATGTGTACACTGAGGTTTCAATGGTCTACTATTCATGTGGTTACTTAGGATATTTAAAAAAGTTTTTTCCACTTATTTTATACTTTTAAAAATGGTGTTGGTTTATGATCTTCAAATAGTACTATGGTGAAGTCATATGCTTCAAGGTCTAAGGGGTTCTAAACATAGGCCTCCAAAATGAAGATTCTTTACACAGTAGAAGAGTTTATAGAGGAAGATGATACAAGTCCAATGACTGTCAGGGGTACCATCACTACAAATTCATCTTTAGTGACTACTTTATTTGGTAGTGGTTCATTTTAATAATTTATATCGACTCATATTTTATACCTGGTAAATCTTGTTATAGAGTTTTTTTTCTGATGTGATGGATATTATTGAACCCCTCAGAATGAATAAAGAGTAGGGTCTTTATTGTCCTGCTTGAGTGTTCTATTTATAAGAGATTGATTTTACCTATATTTTTTTATTTTTGACATGAAACCTCATAACACAATCCTCATGATGGATTGGATGATTGATAATAAGGAAAAAATTGACAATTTTCTTTAATGTGTCTCTTTTTCTATGAAATATGGGGTGTGTCATGTATTTTAGGTGGAATGGTACCCAAGGTTGAGTAGATATGGACTGAATTTTCTGGTTTTGTGTAGGGTAATTCAGTGTTTTTTTAGATTTGGAGGGATAATCTTTTAGTGATGATCTCTCTCCAGTCATCATCATGTTTCCCAATGTGTTTAATTTTGATTTATATGGTTTACCAGAGGTAAGATATGTGGAGTTTTCTACTGATTTTGTATTTGGTCCTTATCTAGTATCTATTCCTTCTTATCATATAGTACCACCAGAGTTGAAATAGTTAAAGACTCAGTTGGATGATTTTTTAGAAAATGGATTTATATACCCAAGTGTGTCACCTTGGATGGTGCATGTTCTCGTTGAAAATAAATTTAATAGAGAATTTTTACTCTCGTTTGATTATTGAGAACTAAATTTAGTTATAGTAAAGAAAAAGTATCCATTATCATGAATTGGTGATCTTTTTGACCATTTGAAATGGGAAAAGTGGTTATCAAATATTGATCTTTGATCTGGTTATCACTAGTTGAGAATGAAATAATACGACATTAATAAGACTACTTATAGGATTTTTTATGTCCATTATGAGTATATTTTCCTGCCATTTGGTCTAACCCATGATCATGTAGTTTTTATGGCTTTAATGAATATTATTTTCCACAAGTAACTTGAATTTATCTTAATTGTCTTTGTGGATGAAATTTTGGTTTACTCCAAAACTGAGTAGGATCCTATGAATCATTTGAGATAATTCCTTTAAATTTTGATAGATCCTATAATTTACATATATATGATCGCTTTTTCAAGCGAATCAAATTAGTTTTTTAGTTTTTACTAGAATTTCTGTTGTATAGTAGTAACCCTAAGTCGTCTCTTGATGGAACCTTAGATCATTAATTGAAAAATATGGTTTTGATTATGAATCCATGCAATTTTGGCCCATTTTTCTTCCACTTCATCATGGGCCCTCCAAATAATCTCTTCCTACTTTGAAATCATCAAAACAAGTAACATTTCCCATTTTAATAGTGATAAAAACAAAATAGTGGTATCAAACATGGTGTTCAATTTGTTATTATTTTTACAATTTTCAATAAAAAACAAGTTTAGCACAATGGTGTGAGGGTGAAAATAAAATAGTGAATCATGGTACCATCACACCCCCACATCTAAACATTTTTACTCTTGGGAAAAGTATAATATCCTAATCATGTCCCATTCCTAAATTAAAGGTATGAAAACATCCAAGATTATTTTTAAATGAAATTCATCATGTCTCATTTATGGAATCAATTTTCCTATAATTTTTCTTTTCTCACTTTCAAATTTGTTCAACTTCATTTGTTCACCCTTCGAACATGTCACAACCTACCTCACCTAAAAGTTTTCCCTCTTCACTCAAGAAACATATAAAAGTGGATTTATGCTCTTTTCCCAGACTTCATATGATCTTACCATATTCTTTCCAATATTATCATTTCTCTACCGATAGAAACTAGTGTTCTACTCAAGAGGAATTCTAACAGGTTGTTTTGAGGTTCAAGGGTTGGTAGGATTTAGTGTCTAAAAATCTAAGGCAGAAGAGGATTTTTTAATCTCTTATGTACAAAACATGTTAAAATTCAGAAAGTGTTCATAATGAATGTATACACTCAACCCCTCAAAAAGTGTATAACCTTCAACCCACTCTACCTATTGTCCATTTTTGTGGGTCACAACCAAGTAGTGAATAATAATTAGTAAACATATTCTTTTCTCAATTTTTTTATTTTGTTCTGTTTTTTTTCAATGTACGAACTATTTTTTCAGTGTATAGTTTTTTTGGAGATAAAGAGGGAAACATGTGTAAAACAATAATGTAATATGGGTTGTGAACCCATTGCCCAAGGAAAATGTAGGAACCATTTATATCAACCCATAACAACGATTCTCTCCCCATAATTACCATGGAAACACCCTATCTTCCACACTTTCTAAAAATTAAACAAGAATATATACAAGAGATGGGTAGGTAGGGATATATTAGCTTGTAATGTGGATACCTAATATAAATTTCATGGTCTCTAAGGCTTAAGAAAGATGAAACATGTTTCCAAAAACAATGGAATTTTCCAGACAATCAACTCAAGCATTAAAAATTATTTTGGATATTCTTTTTAAGGTCAATTTTTATCTAAAAATACAAAATAAAGAAATCAAAAATGATTTTTTTATTAATTATATTAATTATATTTATTTTGTTTAATCCTAAATATGACATGTCACCCTCCCCCACACCTAAAAGTTAAATTATCCTTGATGAAATTATTTTAATTATATAGAAAATAAATAAAGGTAGGGAGAAGGGACAACCTGCTAAGTGGTGTCATATGTGGCATCTATCAGTTGGATTTCTTCCAAAATATGATTTGAAAAATCCTCATAGAAGTGTTTGAGCCTCTTCCCATTTATAGTAATCCTTTTTCCACTCTTCTCATGAAAAACATGTACAACACCAAAATGGTAAACATCATTAATGGTATAAGGACCGAGCCATCGGGAATAAAGATTATGTGGGTAGAGCTTTAGCCTGGAATTGTATACGAGGACCTTCTCACTAATATAGAACTTCCACTAATGAATCATGCTATAATGGATAGCCTTTGTATTCTCTTTATAGATCCAAGAGTTTTTATATGTATCACGCCGAATTTCTTCCAATTCTTGAATCCGTAGCTTCCTATGTTGACCTACATCTGAAAGATTCATATTACATTTCTTAACATCCCAATATGCCTAGTGTTCTACCTCCACTGAGAGGTGAAAAGACTTTCTGAACACAATTCTGTATGCTGGAAATTTTTATTGGGGTTTTAAAATCTGTACGGTATGCCCAAAGTGCAACATCCAATCACTAACTCCAATCTTTCCTTTTGGGTTGTACCATTTTTTCCTAGATTCTCTTAACTTCCTGATTTGAGATTTCTGCTTGTCTTTTAGTTTGGGGGTGATATTATGTAGATACTTTATGAAAAACCCCATACTTATGAAGAAAATTTTCCATGTTGTGATTGCAAAAATGTGAACCCTGATCACAAATAATGAATCTCGGTAAACCAAACCTACTAAAAATCTGAGACCTCACAAAATCAACGACCACCCAAGAGTCATCGGTTCTAGTGGCATTTTCTTCCACCCACTTAGATACATATTCAACATAGAATAAGATGTACAAAAAGCCAAATGAATTTGGAAAAGTCCCCATGAAGTCAATACCCCAAGCATAAAAAATTTCACAAATTAACATGGGTTGTTGGGGCATTTTATTCATCTTGGTGATAGTCACTATTTATTGACAATGACTACATGACTTGAAAAATATATGGTCATCCCTATAAAATGTTAACCAATAAAGTCCTAAGTCAAGGACCTTTAGAGATATACGTTGAGAGCCAAAGTGGCCCCCATAGGAAAAGGTGTGGTATAAGGTCAAAACAGAAGTAAAATCATGGTTAGGGAAACTTCGACAAACTAATTGGTCACCAAAAATTCTCCACAAATATGGGTAATCTCAAATGTACCACCAAGAATCATACTTCAGTCTATGGGATTGTGAAGTGCTGAAATAAGTGGGGACCCTAGATGTTGCTATAAAATTCACAATTTTCGCATACCTGGGGGTAAGGTCCACCACATCACAAAGATTCTCATGAGGGAAGAACTATCTAATAGGGAGGGGTGAGTCAACATTATGGTCCAATGGTGGGGAAATCCTACTTATTTGGCCAGCTACCACATTTTCCACTCCTCTTGTATCTCTAATCTCAATGTCAAACTCCTATAGGAGGAGCATCCACCAAATGAGGTGGGGCTTAGATTTAGGTTTCTTTAGGAGGAAACAAAGGGTAGCATGATCAGAAAAGAAAGTGATTTTTGACATGGTAAGATATGAATGGAATTTTTCTAAGGAAAATACAACAGAAATAAGTTCTTTTTAAATGGTTGTGTAGTTTTATGGGTAGGGTCAAGGGTATGAGATGCATATGCAATGTCATGAAGAGCTTTCTCAACCCTTTGTGATAAAACTACCCCAAATGAAAAGTTAGAGGCATCACACATAAGGTCAAAGGGGAGATCCCACCTTGGTGGTTGGATGATGGGAGGTGATGTGAGAATCATTTTTATAAAATTGAAAGCATCCTCACAATTTTTATCAAACAAAAACTCATAATCCTTTTGTAATAACCCAGAAAACAGGATTGTGATCTTACTGAAGTCTTTAATGAGTTGGTGGTAAAAACCTGCATGACCCAAGAAAGATCACACCTCAAGAACACATTTTGGATATTGAATGGTTGATATTAATTTATTTTTTTATATATCCACTTGAATTCCCTCTTTTAAAATAACATTCCCCAAAACTATCCCCCATTCAACCATGAAATGGAATTTCTCGTAATTGAATACAAGATCTTTTTTTATGCAACGACAGAGGATAGAACTCATGTGAGCCAAAAAGTCATCAAAGTAAGTTCCATAAACCATGAAATCATCCATAAAAACTTCCATGCAAGTCTCTAGGTACTCAGAAAAAATACTCAACATACATCACTAAAAAGTACTAGGATAATTAAATAGACCAAAAGACATCCTTCTGTATGAAAATGTTCCAAATAGACAGGTAAATGTTGTCATTTCATGATCATTAGTATAGAATCCCACCTTTTTATCACATAAACTTTCATTACATTTTACAAAACCAAGGATCTTTAAGGTTTAATGTCTTGGAAACCGGGAACTTAAAACATGAAAACATAAAACATTATTCTTAAAAAATTGGAAGCCTTCTCCTCATGTTCATCCTAGGTTCATTACTGCATCTCATAACCTAGGTACATACATCAAAAGAAAGGGTGAGCAGAAGGCCCAGTAAGGGAAACAAGAGAAAAATTTTACATGTGAACTTGAGATACTTTAATAAAGTAATGAAAAGAACTCTAAGGCATGAGAAATAAATCATGAGATATATCATAATAAAAATAAAATTTTTCATAAATTGAAGATGTGGCTGAAACATTTAATATTGACAATAATTTCATTTCACCAAGGTCCATACCCAAGGTGTCATTAAAAATTACCAAGGTTATTCACCAAGGTATCAGTCTAAAAGGTCATCTCTAGGGATTAAGTCTTTACCCAATGCATTGGAGCGCTATCTGGGTGCACCCTTAAAATGTCTTTATTATCATGTGATCCACACATATCATCATAAATAATTTCATAAACAAACCATATAGCATAAAAGAAATGGGTTTCATTTCATAATCATAATGTTTTAAAAACTGCTTTAAAGACATGATCTTTATGTAATTTTAAACCCACGGAAAGGGAAAGCGGGTTTCATGTATGTAAATCCCAGAATTTAAAATAGAACATTTTGATATATATGTGAATACCCTATATAAATAAGAGCTTTGAGTATTCAATTAATAACATAAAATAATTTTGAAAAAAAGAGAGGCATTTTGAGATGAAAATTCTGCAGCATAACGGCTACGTTACAGGGTTTTAGAAAACGTTGAAAAGAGAGGGGACATGGGTCACCCACTCATAAATGATCTATAAAAATAGTATAGGGACAGAATATAAAGGGTATGATTCATGGTAATGAAATTTTAAGTACATACCATTTGAAATGAAAAACATGGAAGTAAGACAAAAATAAGATTTCTCTTATGAAAATTCGGCAGCCTAACGACGTCACTTAAACTTCAATAAAAATGAATTGACGAGATAAAATAGGGTCTCTCCTCATATGATCATAAAATATCAGTATGATAGGTATAGAGATAATACCCCAACATAATAAAAAGTAACTTTAATGACTTGACATGAAAATAGAACTTGAAAATGAGAAGGGTGAAAGAATCCCTTAAAAATTCGACAGCCTAATAGCGTCACTTAAACTTTCATAAAACGAAATTATGAGAGTAAGAGGGGATCTCTCATCATAAAAACATGAAAAGGGAAGTAAGATTAATATAAAAGAACATCCTACCACATAAGAACATGGAGCATAAAATAAATGACATAAAAGATATTACTTGAAAAGAAAGAGAGAGGTCGGATCCCTTACAAAAATTCGGCAGCCTAACGGCGCCACTCAAAACTTCCAAAATGGATTGATGAGAAAAAATAGGGTCTCTCATCATATTAACATAAAAAGTACAGTAGGAGTAATATAAAAGAACATCCCAATCATAACAAGGATGAGCTTAAAAGGAATGACATAAAAGAGTGTACTTAAAATGAAAGAGAGGGGTAGGATACCTTACCTTAAAACGTAACTCTTAAAACTCAAAGGTTGGGACCTTGAGGGCTTGGGGACACCTTGGGAGGACTCCTTGGGAGGTAATGAGACCAGAACTTCGTTGGGGGAGAGTGGGGATTCGAAATGGATGAGAGGATGGCTTGGAACTTATAGGGAAAGTGAGGGGACAAGGCATTAATGGCCAACGGACACCTCAAAAGTGGTTTTCTCAAAACCATGAGCTCTCCCATGGTATTTCCCATGGAGTTAGGCCACATGGAGCCCCCCATACAATAATTCATCAAATATGGTCGGCCAAACCATAAAATATCTCATGACATCATCATGAAGCAGTTATGATGTCATTAAACATACCGAAACCCTAAAATGTATTTTTACTATTCACTGAAAATTCAACTTTCTCAGAAAAATCCCAAAATTTCACATTAACCAAATATCAATGCTATGATTTCAAAAATAAACTCCATTTTATAAAAAAAAATTCTAAATATTTTTAATTTAATTTTTAAATAAATACACTATTCACCGAAAATTCATTTTTTCAGAAAAAACCCCAAAAATTACCTTAACATAATATCGATGCTCTGAGTTCAAAAATGAAATCCATTTTAAAAAAATAATTTTCTAAATATTTTTAATTTAATTTTTAATTAAAAAACACTATTCACATGAAAAAACTAATACTTGAATAATAATTTATGAAACCGTTATTTAACCATTTTATTGAATCATATTACTTAATCAAGGTGCCTATATTATATTAATACTTTCTTTAAGTGAGATTACTAATCCATTTGATCACATTACTAATCCTAAGCATAAAATCACTATTCATAATTTACTATTCATCAAAAATCAAGTTGATCTTATTAGAATATAAATTTCGTACTGAACATAATTGTAGAAGACCATTTTTTGAATATCATTACACATTTTTAATTATTTAAGGTTTACATAAACATTTTTAAAATATCCTTTTTCTAAAATTCATCAAAAATATGCATACTATATTTATCCGGTCATTTGAAAATTCATAAACTTCATCATAAGAAGAAATCCCAATTTTTATTTAAAACAAAGGATTACACAAGGCAGTTACGGTCTCCTTACATAGCCCCTTATCACGCCAGCATAGGACCTAAGTGTAAGTTGTGCTAAGGTGAGAGAAACTGAGGGAGGCTCGACCAACATCAGACAAGTAGTAATTTCTATCAGGTTGAACTTCTCACGAAGGAAATTCTGTTCTAGCTTCACACGATGAAGTTCGGCTTGGGTTTGGTCCAGAGCAAAGCCCAGTGGTTCTACCTCATTCCCAAGTTCTGTTAGATGGGCTTCAATCGGTCCAAGACTACTGGGTGAGGCCATCAAATCTTTTTTCTATATTAATTAACCAAGATTACTTGTATTTAGAGACAATGATCGAAGCGTTTAGCTTATAGTGGTCATATTGACCAATGGTCATATAATAGTCAAAACCCAATGGTCTCATTTTAATTATACTCATCTTCTTATTAAATGAAACTGTTTGGTTGAGTATAAAAAATAAAATAACACACAAAATTAGGAAACAAGATTTATTCAAAATTTTGGGTCGTTACAATTAGGGGCTATATAAATTTAAAAATAACCAAAATAGCCATTAAGGAAACAATAATGAGACATAAAATCCAATATTTATAGCATCTGGTCAATGAAAAGTAGAGGAAAGTGGCCCTTTCGTGTGGCTTGATTCAGTCGACAATAGTAAATAAAGACTCGCTAACTATTTTGCACACGTGTTGGAACCAATTCATTCCTTTCATTTGAGACAACTGTTATTCCTATTTTTGAGGAATAATTTGCTCTGGGCTAACCCATTTACTATCAGATATAGGATAAATGATCCCCACAGCAAGTAATTTACTAACTTCCAATTTTACCACTTCAAGGAGAGTGGGATTCAATCGGCGTTGAGATTATCTTACAGATTTAGCCTCATCATCCAAAAGTATATGGTGCATAAAAATAGATGGGATAATCCTAAGAATATCATCCAATGTCTATCCTATTGACTTTTTACACTCTCTCAAAAGGTTAAGTAGTTTTTATTCTTGATGTTGAGAGAGGTTATTGGAAATAATGATGGGAAATTGGTTAATACCCTCAATATAGGCATATTTTAAATTAGATGTAAGTGGTTTTAATTCCAACACCAGGGGTTTTTTGACTGAGAGAGGAGATTAAGGGGGAGTGATGTCCTTGAAACTGTCTATCTACTCTGGTTTATTCTCTAAGGATAGAGAATCTTTTGAAATGTGATTTTTAGAATCATCGATAGTCAAGGGTACCTTAAAATGAACACACTCATCAATTAAAGATAAAAATTTACACTTTTTAGAACCTACACAATACTCAAAACATGAATCAAAACTCAAATCATCCAAGGGTGAAAAAGAGGAAAATGAATCAGAGTATGGGTTGAGGAGAGAAGTTTGTGTGTGTGCATCATTTGAGAGAACTTCCATCGAATAGACAGGAAGAGTGGAGTGCTCTTCAACTGGATGTTTCATAGTCTCAAGGATGTAAAAACTTACCTTTTCCCCACCAAACTCCATGGACATTTTACCGCTGTGAATATTGATGATCATCTTTTCTATTTTAATGAATGGCCTCCCAAGCATGAGAGGAGCATGTCCTTGGGTTTGGGTATCTTCTATCTCAAGAATGTAGAAATCAGTGGGGAAGATGAGATTATTCACTCTTACAATGACATCCTCAATCACTCCTATGGGATGCGTAGTACTCCGATTTTCAAGTTGCATAACAATCCATGTTGGTTGAAGCTCTCCAACCTGTAGAGAAGTATACACGGAGTGAGGCATTACATTAATTGAAGCACCTAAATCTAACATAGAATCTGAAAAGAATGTCTCCTCTATGGTACACGGTATTGTGGATGTTCATGGATACTTGCATTTGGTTGGAATTGCTGGTTGAATCAAGGTTGAGACATTCCTTCCCAAGTTGACTCTCTCATTTCCCTTCAACCTCCTTCTATAGGTGCAATTCTCTATAAGAAATTTGGCATATCGAATGATTTGATTAACTACATCCAATAAATGAATGTTAACTCGAACTATTTTAAATGTGTCAATTATTTCAATATCAATCTCATTATCAGAATTTTTCTAGATTTAGAGAGTCTTTGGGGGAAATAAAGAGGAATGGATTGTTCATTTGAATCATCAATGATAATTTGATTACTATTTTTATTTTTTTTCTTCGTTGGAATATTTTATGGGTGGAGAAATAGTGTTTTCAAGTGGGGGTCATACCTATTGTGTAGAATCAGTATAAGGAGAAACTTCTTTACCACTATGAAGTGTAACTGCACATACATTACCTTTTTCATTAATATTGGAAATGGGTTGGGATGGTAGTTGTCTATAACATTGCATCTTAAGCTCACTGATGGTGTTCTCCAATTTTCCCACTTGAGTTCGTAGGCCTTGAATTACCGATTGTGTAGTCTGTTGGAACTGTAGGTTTTGGGTTTCCATTTCTTTCACCATATCCTTGAGGCTTGGTTCAGATTTGGGATGAGGAGGAGGATTGTTTTGAGAAGTTGAAGTATAACAAGGTTGCATACATTGGCCTAGTGGATACCAATTCTACTATGGGTAGCTTGAGTTTCCTCCTTGTTGGTACTGGGGTTGTTCTTTCCACACAGGGTTTGGATTTGGCCTGAATGGAGATTGTGAGTTTTCTTATGCTTGAGATAATTGCCTTAGAAGGGTATACATATCATTAATCTAGTTATCTACCTTTCATTCTAGAGATGAATGACTTACCTCATGAACTCCTCAGTTTGGTTCAATAGCTCATGTACCAAATTTTTGTGAATTTTGAGCCATTTTGGTTATTAAGTAACGAGTAGTGAAAAGAGTTTTATCAACTAGGGAACCACCAGCTACAACATCAATCATTCGATGATCCATGGGGATAAGTCCCTCTTAGAATTATTGGATTAATATTTGTTCACTAATCTTGTGGTGGGGGTAGATTTAGAAGAGTCGTTTGAATCTCTCCCAGTATTCATGACGGGTCTCTCCTTGTGATTGCCTAATCCCACAAATTTCTCTCCAAATTGATGCAGTTCGGGAGGCAGGGAAGAAATTTTCTAAAAATATTCTTTTCAGGTCATTGAAACCCCCAATTATGGTAGGCAAATAGTATATCCAATCTTTGGATACACTATCAAGGGAGAAAGGGAAGACCCTAAACTTAATTAGGTCCTCAAACACATTTTGGGGTTTCATGGTGGAGAAAACTATGTGAAACTCCTTAAGGTGTTTATGAGGGTATTCACTGAGAAGAATATGGAATTTAGGAAGAAGGTGGATGAGGCTTGATATCAACTCAAAGTTGGTTTCTTCCTCAGGATATTGGATGTACGTAGGTTGGTACTCCACATCCGGGGTGGCCAGTTCTTTTAAAGTTCATTTATTTGCGGCCATGATTATTGGGGTTTGATTAGGTTCAATTTTTGAGTGGTTTAGGTCCACTTGAGGTTCCAAAATAGGTTCCTTAGTGTTATTTTATTTTACTACTCAATATTCCTTGATTTTTGAGTGAATTTTCTTTTCAATTTTAGGGTTAAATTCAAGCAGTTTTTCTTTTTTCTGATCGGGTTATGCAAATAAGTTGTGAAGTTTATTTTTTATTTTTTTTATTGATAGAATATGGATAAAATAACTATAGGAGGGTGAAGGGAGAATATAATGTTATAATAGAAAATTTATATATAGATAAATAGATAAGAATAGATAGATATATAGAGAAAATAAGAGAGAGATAGAGAGAGAAAACACACAAAAGCAAACAAAAATAACAAAAAAAAACCCAAAACAAAAACAATCAAATGGGGGTGGGGTATTGAAAGAAGTACTAATTAAAAATTAAAATAAATAAATAAAAGGGAAGAAAGAAAAAATGATATTAGATTCCCAACAACGGTGCCAAAATTTGATCGCGTTGTCGGGCGCGTCAAATTAGTTGTTTAGTTTTTACAAGAATTTCTGTAGTATAGGGGCAACCACAGTCCATCTCTCGACGGAGCCTTAGAATATTAACTGAAAAATAGGGTTTTTATTATTAATATATAAGGGGAATGGTAATTAATAAATCTTTGGGTGTTGATGATTAAATATTACAATATAAAAACTAAATTAGTAAAACAAATTAGATATGAAGAAGATTAATAAAACGTGATCAACCCAGGGGAGTATCGTGATGACCATCCTTCATCACTTCAAAAGAAAGGGTATAGTTATTTTAATCACTTGTTTATAACACCAATTACAATAATTTTACTGATTTTATACTAGGATACCTCATAGTGTTCATTCTAAAACACACAATGATTCACCGGACACCACCAATGATTGGGTGATTTGTGTTCGACTTCATAACCAAAACTCACCAAGGCAACACATAAAGAACTTGATATGCTGTCCAGGTTTGTTTGTTATTTATTTGTGATAACATGAAATAAATTTAAATGGAATTGATAATGCATATGTTATTTCAATTGACCAATATGAACCACACAAACACCGTAATTGAATGAGGAAGGAAAAAGGGATGAACGGTGTTTGGAACATCACATGAAAGGGTACCACCAAACATGATCATTTGAGTTTGAGTATAACATACCAGTATATAAATCAATTAAATAAAAATATTGGATGAATAAAATAACATAAAACCTGGAATTAAAAATATTATTCAAAATAATACAATTATGAATCTCGGGATTACATCACGTTCCTCCCCAGGTGATCACAAGGGGTTTAGAAACCTATAAAAGGGGAGGGAGAAGAAAATGTTGATGTAGAACTTCCCATAGCCTGCAGAACTTCTATGAATGTTGGGGAGACACCTTTGAGATGCAAAAATGGAAGCACCTTTTCTCCTAGTCTAAATACCAAATGGGGATCCCAAGGTGCCATTTTATAGGAAAATTAGAAGGTGGTTTTGGGAACATAGATTTCTTCAAACCACTTTTACCACGCATTTTGGCCAACAGAAAATAGAATCTCACTTCTGACAAAACTGGAAAGGTGTATCCCCACTTCCTGAATAAATCCACCGAATGTTTTTCATCAATTGGATAAGTGGATCCGAAAATATGGACATATTACAGAAGACCCTTTTGACTTCTCACAAATTCAGTGTTTTGGACAGATCAGGTCAGTTGGTTCCCTTGATGGTAGAATTGGGCTTGGGTTCCTTCATAAGAGTTGTATCTCATTAAATTTTGGACCATAATAGAATATATGAGCCCATTTGGATGCATTTAATTTTCTAAACAGGCACAAAAATGGAAAGGTCTTCATAGATCCCTGCAATTTTGGCCCATTTTTCTTCCACTTCATTATGGGCCCTCCAAATCATCTCCTCTTACATTGAAATCATAAAAAAAGTAATATTTACCATTTTAATAGTGATAGAAACAAAATAATGGTATCAAACATGAAGTTAAATTTGTTATTATTTTTTTAATTTCTAATACAAACCTAGAATTAGTAAATTTCGTTATTTAAAGGTAGTGAATTGGGAATAGTTTGTTGGGCACACCTACTGAGTTTTAATACTCACGCCCATAGTGTTTTACTATTTTTAGTTTTATTTCCAATTTTACTTGAGCTCATTCACCATGGGCGAGAGTTGTTTGTGGACTGGTGAGAAACTCTTGGATTTGTGAGGAGTTTTGTTCATGGTCAGGTTAGTTTGCTGTTGTTGGTTGTTCCTCCTTTTTCGCGTCACTTATTTGCCTTGCGTTATTCTACTTTTTCCACTGCTTTATTTATTTCACTGAGAAAAATTGTTTCCAATTGTCCTCTTTTGATGCCCTGGCACTTGTAACCTGCCCGAGAGGATCGGAAACGCCTCTTGGTCCATGTCGTGGATGGGCTCGGGTGACCAGTTCAGGGTCGACCCGGGTTGGTTCGTGAAAAAATGATATCAGAGAAGCCATAGTTATTTGGGGTGTCCGGTAGATGAATCTTATGACTGTCAGGTCTCAAGAGGAAGGTACGGGAAGGACATTATTAACCCTCGCCCATTTCGAACCTCGAGTCGCAAGGGGTAGTCCTGGAATTGAGTCCTTGTTTCGTTCTGGTTTGTTTTTGATTGAGGGATGAAAACAGAGGAAAGATGATGTTACATCATGATTTCATATGGAGTAGTGACCCATATGGAGTATGAGTACATGGTTTATGTTCCTCCTAGTCATTAACGCTTACTTGGGGCATGTTCCACTACCATTTATCTAGGTTAATCATGACTATTTGTCCCTCCCTTCAGTGACTTGATGCAAGTTAAGTGTCGTCTTGGTTCTAATTGGTGTAAGTGAATTCTTGAAAAAAAGGATTTTTGAAATGAGAATGTTTTCTTTTAAATGGATTTAGATTTGTGAAATGGATTTGTTTTAAAATAGAAAGATCTTGGTCTAAAAATCCGTTGTTTTCTTGGAACTGGTAGATATATGGTTTGGGTTCAACCTTAGGTACTCTTTATGAACGTTTTCACATGTGAGGGAATGCATGGGAAGTGCGTGTTGGTGCATATGGATGAAAGCGAATGAGGACATGTGCAAAGGTTCCTGGGATTATTGGGGTGTGCACTTGGAATTAAAGTCTTGAACTTTTTTTTATAAAGTTATTTTAAAAAGGGAAATGTTTTTTGGAAAATTGAATTTGGTTTGAAAAGTCATTTTGGTATTTGGGAAGTGGCCTTAAAGAATGGTGATTTTGAAATCTAAAGTGAAAAAGATTTTTTTGTGTTATGTTGGTATTTGTTTGGTTTTTAAGTTGGATGTTTTTGGATGAAATCACTTTCAATGATATTGCTTTGGATGTATATTGGTATTGGCTCTCTCTTTTATATGTTGTTCAGAACCTCCCACCCAGAAAGGACCCCAGTGTTTCTGATAAGTCATGCCTAGTTTTTGGTTCTTATTGGACATTGTCTATACTTAACAGTGACTGGGTTCCGTTAAAGGTATTTATGTGGTTTGAAGAGGTCGAGTGTGCTTTTAGGATGTTGGGAACTCCCGAAGCTGTCAAAGTGCGTTCCGTTTTGGGCATGTTCGAAGGTCTTGCCCTGGACAAATGAGAGTTGTTTGACCCACCATCACTGCATGTTGGGATGACGTGGGATGTTTTTAAATCTATCTTCGTATGATGGTTTATACTTGAAGAATTTAAGATGAAGAAAAGGGAAGAGCTTGTGCATATTCAACAAGGCCAACGGACAGTGAAGGCATATGTTGACCATTTCAAGGAACTTGTTTCCTTTTCTCTGGAGGTAGCATCACAGGATTTGATTAAGACTTCTCTCTTCATCTAGGGTCTTCGTCCAGAGATCAAAGAGTGGGTCCTACATTCTAGGGACCATCATTTAGGGAAATTGGTGTATGAGGTGTTTTTAGCTGAGTTGGTCTCTAGAGCACCGATGGCTAGAAATCCAAAGTAGACAGTTGCTCATGAATGTTCTATATCTGGCGAGCAAGGTGTCCCATAAGGACTTGTTTCTAAAGAGTCCTCTATAGTGGTTCTGGCTTCTAGTTTGTCAAACCATTTAGTGGTGTGCCACCATTATGGTTGGTTTGGGCACGTGAAGCCGTCATGTCGCATCACT
This sequence comes from Viscum album, assembly GCA_963277665.1. Classification (NCBI taxonomy): domain Eukaryota; kingdom Viridiplantae; phylum Streptophyta; class Magnoliopsida; order Santalales; family Viscaceae; genus Viscum; species Viscum album. Next base: position 1,830,407,884 of record OY728147.1, read on the forward strand.
CCAAATACATGTCATTGTTGAGGGTGTTTGGGCCATCTACAAAAGTTTTGTAGGAAGCATCACCTGAAGAAGATGCTGTGACCGATGGATTCCAGTGCCTAACTATGAGGCAGGAGATGCTTCAACCATCAGATCCCCAACCACAGGTCTTCATGTGAAGCCCGCAGGCATTCAGGAGTTTCAAGGGGTGTGAATCCTTGGTCTCGGTTTTTCGTTTTGTGTTGGCAGTGGAATATTTTTCATTCTTGTTTTCTGCTGCTAAAGTTTTGACATTGTATTAAGTTCATTGTTTTATCATGGAGTTATGAAATACATGTTCTATTATAATCCAAACAATTTTGGTTTTCTGATCATGGTTTTTTGAATCGTTCACTTTTCTTAAAAGTGTGTTTGGACCTTGTGTGGGTTAATCTCGGTTTGGCTATGTTTGTTTTGAGATGTAAGTGCATGTGGATGAATTGATGTTTCTGGTTGTTCTTGGATTCACTGTTTGGGTTAATATTTTCTGAAACGTTTTTTTTCCTCCAGTGTGGGGGGGTTTTGGTCCAGGTCGAGAGTTCCAAGTATTGGTGAAGGTGTTGTTCGCTCGTGATGTTGAAGTTAGTTTAGATCGGCTGGGAGTTCTCATGTCCCCCCCTTCCTGGGGTGGTATGTTTGGGTGTTGATTTTTTGCACTAGCTGAGTTCTTGTGGTGGGGAGAACCCTCTTGTGTTCTCCAGTTCTCTTGTGTTGTGGTTTCTTTCAGTTTCAATTGGGCATGGATTCTTGTTTTGTCCATCATTCGGCTGGGTGAATTTCTGGGGGCAGAAAGTGTCTGTGGTGGGGAGAATTTTCACACTTTGACTTTATAATTTATTTTTATTTTATTAATTCTCGGCTCCAAGTTCTCGTACCAAGGTCCAGGCTGGGTCTCGAACTAAAATCTTTGTCGTTTAGTATTTTTACTGGATTTCAGGCCCATGCGTGGTGACCGCACGGTGGACGGTAGCTGTGCGATCGCCCCAGGTGCTTGTGTGAATGCCCAAGTGGTCTGAGTTAAGGTGCAAAACTTACACGCGGTTTATTAGGCCATGTGATGAGCGTGCGGTGATCCAATTTTTAGAGTATGTTAAATAAACATATTAAAATTTAAAAAAAATGTTCGATAATAATAATAATAATTTTTTTGTTGTTGTTATTTTTATTATTATTAAGATTATTATTAAGAGTATTAATATTAATAATAATATTATTAGTATTTTTATTATCATTGTAATATTATTATTAGTTTATTATTATTATTATTATTTACGTTATTATAAATATAATTGTTGATCTTTATATTATTATTATTGTATTCATTTTTATTATTTGTACTATTATTTTATTATTATTATTATTATTATTATTATTATTATTATGTAAAAAAAGTAAATCCCTAACCCTAACCAAGACCCGGTGCCCCCTTCCCCTGTTTGGCTTTATAACAACCCTGACCCTAGATCTCACCGCCTTCACATTAGTAGTGACCGCGCCTAAGATCTCCTCCAGCCTCCCGCTAGACCCCAAGCCTCCGCCTCTCTCCCGCAGCAGGTCCTACCACCATAGCCTCATGCCTCTAGCCCCTCCGTATTCTCCCAAGAACATGTTCACGCCCAGGTCCCTGTCACACTCCATGCCTCGCCTCACGCTCTTCACGGCTGCTCCGCACCCCGCGCCCATCGCCCCTAGCAAGCCTTGCCCTCCAGATCCCGGCCTCCGCATGCGCCAGCTGCTCCCAAGGTCTCTGCCCTCACTTCACGCCCGCTCTGGCCTCCCATGCATCCTACCTACCACGATTCGGTTCCCAGCAGACCAGTCGACCTCCTCCCAAAGCCCTACATCCTTCTGGCCTCCCTTCCACCCGCCGACCCTGCACCGCGCCTTTGGCCAATAGACCCCACACCCCCTGCCCAAGGCCTTCGCCTCCCAACCACTACACCTGGGCCTCTACCTTGCCTCGACTCATTCTGGCCTCCCTAGTGCCGACATTCCCTCACCGCGTGCCCTCTGACTGGCCGCACGCCATTCCCAGCCCCCTACCGGTGACCTTTCCGGCGACCCACAACTCCTTGTCGTCCTTCTGAGGAGGAACGAACAGCCCCATCGGCTCCTGTTCCATCTTTTCTCGCTCGTCCAGCCTCCAGCACAATTGTCGTAGGTGCGTTCTACTCAGAATATTTATTTCTCCCTTTTTGGTAGTTTTACCGTGGCTAAGGTTCATGATTTGGAGTTTAGTTTTGAGTCTTTACATTTGATTCCCATGATTATAGTTTGTTTTTGGCTTCCCACAGGTGCGGTTATGGTGCGAATGAGGTTTCGCACCATCTTCGGGAGGTCCATCCACGGGCAAGGTTAGATCCTTTGAATTGATCCTTAAATTTAGGAATCATTTTGATTACTTGTATTATTATTTGTTTTAACTTCATTGGTATTAATAATTATTTTTGATTTCTAGAATAATGGTTCTGGGTGAAATTATTTTGTTATGGTAGGATAACATTGTTTGAATAAGTATTTTTTTACCATATTAATTGATCTGATATGTTTTGTGATTGATTAGTTTGGTGTGATTATTAGCTTTTAAATGAAATTAGTTTTCATTTTATATTTGGTAGCATGCTCATGTGAATTTAAGGTGTGTTTTGTTGAAAACTAGTTTTTTAATGTTTAATATATTTTCATGAATTTGTGTATTTAGTTTTTCAAACTATGTAAGTTGTGCGTTTTCTATCATGGTATGTTGTGGGTTTGAGTTTGATAAAAAATGTGTTCTTTGGATGAGTTTTGGGTGTGTGGGTTGTGGGTTACTCTTTGGGGATCATTTTATAAATTTTAAAGTGGTTTATTAAATAGTACAAATGATGCGAGTTATGTTTTGAAAGTAGGTCAAGGAGGTTCTTTTGTGTTGTTAGTTTGTTTGGATTGTTTTAAGTCTGTGTTTATGTATTTTAGTTATCTTTGTAGTTCTAGCACGTTGGCATGATTTTTTCGTGATATTGTAGTCGTCAGTAGGTTGTGTGTACTTGTGCATGAGTGTGAGACTTTCTGCATCTTCATAACCATGTTGCAAGTCGAGGTAAGTCCCCCAGTGCACGCACCTTTAAATTCAGAATTTATTAATTTCTTGAAATTTTATTAATTTTAATACATGGGAAATAATATAATATAATTAATTTTTAAATGATTTTTTGGTTTAAAAAGAGTCATTTGTTTTATACATGACACTTGAAATATTTTCTTGATGAACGAACACCCAGTAGTGAAAGAATTATCGTTTATCCTTTAAACATAATTCACGAAATTTCAAATGTAGTTATAGTTTATTGATAAATGATTTCTTTTTAAGCATGGACAAGTGTTTTGGTTCTCTTGAGAAATGTGGATTTTCATTAAGATTGGTGAAGGCCCGTTTTTCACTCTAATAAAATAAATTATTTTGAAAAACTCTCTTTGGGGTGACTCAGGGGTGATATTTGGTGTACCTTGACTGCATTAGTTGTGTGTGATGTTTGTGCTACTTGATTGACTTTGTTGAGACACCCCTTTCCTTTTTATTATATGTGTTGACATGGGAACCTGACATAGTGAGTGAATTTTCTTAGAACGATTGCTGCACTAGTTTAGATTACACACTGACTAGTGGCCTTTGGTATGTATTATACTTTTCTAGGGGATTTTCCCCCTGGGTTAGGCCATGTAGGGGAACATCTAGCATTAGGGCATTATGAAATCATCAAGATTAGGCATGCCTTCAGGATGAGTGACATGTATGGTATGTTCTAGATTTTTCACGAGCTTCTAAGTTCGACCCATGTTTTCCTTAGTGTTTATTTTTATGTGGTGGATGTTTGAGAGGTCTATTTCGGTTGCTGTCCCCTATGTGCCACTTCTTTTCCTTTGCCCTTAGTGTGTGTTGTGTGTGGTTTTCAATTTGACTAACAACTGAAATTTTAATTTCTAAATTGTTCATTGAAATGTTTTAAAATGAAATGCACCAATTCCTTTTAAAAATTAAACTTGTATTTAAATTAAAAATGGAAATGAACCGTTACTAGTCTTAGAAATGTAAGTGTGTGTGTGGAAACCCATATTTTGTATAATTTTGTTCAAACCTAGAATTAATAAATTTCATTATTTTAAGGTAGTGAATTGGGAATAGTTTGTTGGGTACGCCTACTGAGTTTTAATACTCACACCTATAGTGTTTTCCTATTTTTAGTTTTTTTGCAGGTTTGACTTGAGAGTGCTCACTATGGGTGAGAGTTGGTTGTAGACTGGTGAGTGACTCTCGGAGTTGTGAGGAGTTTTGGTCATGGTCAGGTTAGTTTGCGGTTGTTGGTTGTTCCTCCTTTTTCGTGTCATTATTTTCCTAGTGTTATTCTACTTTTTCCACTAGTTTATTTATTTCCACTGGGAAAAATCGTTCCCAATTGTCCTTTATTGATGCCCTGGAACTTGTCTCTAGCCCAGGAGGATCGAGAACGCCTCACGGGCTATGTCACGCACCGGCTTGGGTGACCAGTTCAGGGTCAACCCGGGTTGGTTCATGACACTCTAATCCTTTAAAAATCAAATAGTGAAGTTTTTCATGATTGGAACATTATTTAATGAACCATGCACCATCCTAGGAGAAACCATGCACCCTACCAGCAGGGGTGCATGGTTAGGGTGCACATTTTTTCTAACCACTTGTCCCTACCAAAAATATCATGCATGTGGGTTTTAATTCACCCAAAAATTTAAGTTAAATAATACATCCCACTTATTTAACCCCTAATCACCCTATTTCTACCCTAAATTGAATCCTTGATCTTTGAAGGCTCCCAAAAGATGGATTTTGATCCTCAAACCACTTTTCTGGGTGGATAGAAGTGTCATTGATCTCATTCGATCTCTTCTTGGTAAGTAGATCTCCCCTCATGAGGTGTATTCTAATTCCTCTTTCTATCTTCCTTAGAGTATAATATCTCATCATGTTATTGATGGTTATAAACTCAATTTTGTTGGATCTTGATTATAGGTATTTTTTCTTGATCTCTCTTTAATTAGTTCTTTGTTGAAATTCCCCATTGTAGGTGTTGTGCATTGTGGTATCCTTATTAAAGGTAGGTGGTTCCATGATTCTTTGTACTATGTTTAAAACCTTAAATTTATTAATTTAATTGAAATGATTTTTAATTTATTTAAAAACCCTAATTTGAAATCAAATTGAAATTGTGAAAACACCCAATTTTAATAGAATTGAAATGTGGGGCATATTTTGAGTAAATAATGTATTAATTTTGAAATTTATTTTGTCAATTTATTTATTGTTAAACCTTGATAAAAATATATTAAAGTGAAATATAATTTGAAATGACATGAATTTATGAAAACGTTTGTTTTGGTTTTGAAATGAGAAAGGCATGTTGAAAATTGAAAGCTGGGAAATTTTAATTGGAATTGATTTGAAATGTTTGATTTACCCAATATTTATTAATAAGTTGTTTAAAGAATATGTTAGCCTATGGAGTTTTTGGTAACTAGGAAAATCATTCTAGGACCTTGACTCCCAAGAAATGGATTAATGATGATAACTGTTACTAAACAATTGCGACATGAATTCCTGAGAGGGTTTCCCTTTGGGGGTGTTGATAGCCCATGAGGGTTCCCCATTTAGGATGTATATTGTATTGTGTGTACAAACATATCTTTATTCAAGATCATTATTGAGATATTTAATGATCCTATTACCTAAAATAATATACCACATGGATTTTTTACAAGGTTATATGATTTCTTTACTTTATTATACATGTGATTTATTATTTAACTATTTTATTCATGACAACTACTTTGTATAAGTGTTTTATATAAAATTTTATTTTAATCCTGTTTTGATATATCAATGATCTATTTTAATGTGAAATAATTTTTTTTGGTTTAAAGTTTATGAATAATATACCATTCCATATTTAATTAAAATGAAGTTTAATTCGTTTAATTTTTATGGAATAGATTATGGAACACTTGGTAATACCCTACTCGGCTTTATATCTCACACACTACCTTTTCCTTCACATGTTTGTTGATTTTATTATGGTATATCTGAGAAAAGTAAAGTTCCAATTTTAGGTGGTGGATTTTCTTTATCCTTGGGATCATGGAGTGATGATGGTGACCAGTGGGGCTATTTACCACTTGTTACATAGGAGTTTTTGAGACTTTTGTATGATTTTCATTATTTCTTACTTGGGGATGTTTATCTTTCTGTTCAGGAACTATTTTTCCTATTTGTTTATGGTACTTTCACCATTTTGAGTATTGATCATGATGAATTGTATCTTTTATCTTGTTATATTTTTTCTGGAAAAGTCATTCTCTATTTGATCTTGTATGATTATAGGTGATTGTTTCCAACCAGTGGAGATCAAGAACTCCCTTTAGGCTATGTTAGGGTCGGATCAGGTATCAGTGTACTGGTGTATCCGGGTTGGTTCATGATTTTTTTGATATTTTTTAATATTCTTTGATTATATATTTAGGTGTGTAACACATAAAGTGGGATGTATAAAAATCTATATATTAATATGGTGTTAAAATATCAATTTAATGGTTGGAATAGGGATTCCAAAACTAAATATTTAGAAGCATACATCCATATAGGAATGAAACATGAGATAATAAAGATTTCATATGATATAATAGTTATGGATTTAACATACATGTGATGTATATTAAATTTATTATACCATTTAACCCCCCCCCCCCTCAAATACTAGGTTTGTGATTACATCCAAATCAGACACATGTCCAGATATCGATTATCCAAACTGGTAACTTATACCAAATATGGGTTCCCATGGATTATCTTGTGTAAGGTATAGTGGAAATAGATCTCCTTAAGATCTATAAATCCAAATATCATTGTGATATTTGGGTAACACTTAGATCATAAACCTTAAGAGTTTGGATATCAGAGAAATAATGTCGATTTTATATCTTTGTGATCTATTTAGAAAGAGAATTTTCTAATCAACTATCTAAGGATAAGATATAATGTTATTGGGATGATTCCGTAATTAAATAAATATGTGGTGATATGAGTGAAAAATTGAACACATTAATTAGTGAAATATAAATCTTGGATCACTAAATGGATATGATGTATGGGGTCATCTTTTTTCGTGGGATCACTTTCATTAAAATTTATTTATGAAACTTTATAAAGCATAATACTCACCCATAGATATTTATTGTTGTTGTAGGTTTTGGAATGCATCATGTATGTCACAATGATATTTCTTATAGGTATGACCTATAAAAAATTCTATAATGTTATATAAGGTTAAGAAATGATCTCAAATAAAATCATTTTTTGCATCTAAATATGAATGCTATAAAGATCAATTTCTCTAACTCTAACTCATTGGTATTAGATAGTGGGTGTATGTCACATATTTTTTCTATAAACACATACTCAAATATATGAGGTAATAATAAAAGGGTAATGTAGGTATTTATGTTAGGAATGGAGAAATATTTTTTTATTTGAATTCATAACTTATGATCTAAGCCTACCTAGTGGATTATTTTTAGAGTTTGAGCACTACTATTATGTTCCCATCATAAATAGAAATTTGATTTGTGTATCTTGTTTTGATAAAAAGGTATTTTTATATATTATTAATAAAATGAGTTATTCTTTTTTATGCGGATGAAATGTTTTATGGTATTGGTAATATAGTAAATAGTCTATACAATCTATATATGTATAATCATGTCTATATCATTCAGAATAAAAAGGCTAAGTTTAATTCTAACCCCACATATCTTGTTATTATCACCAAGGAAATATAAATGAGAAATTCATCTAAAAACTCCATAGAGATGGATTATTGGAACCATTCAATTATGAATCATTTGATAACATTGAATATTATTTATTTAGAAGAGTGACCAAATCACCATTTAGTGGAAAAGGTGAATGGGATAGTGGTCTATTGAATCTTATACATAGTGATGTATATGGTGCAATGAGTACTCAAGAAAGTGTTAGGTCTGGGTACTTCATTACTTTTATTTATGAGTTTAGTTAGTATGGCTATGTGTTTCTAATGGGACACAAGTATAAAACTTTTTAAAAGTTCAAAAAGTTTCAAAATGAAGTATAGAATCATATAAGAAAAAGTATTAATATTCTATGATCAGATCAGGGTAGTGAATACTTGATCCAAGAATACATTTATTATCTAATATTTTATGGAATTTTTTCACAAATCACTCCACCTAGAACACCATAGTGGAATGGTGTGTCATAGAGGATAAATCATACCTTTTAAGATATAGTTCTATTGATGATGAGTCAATTTGATATTCTTATTTCATTATGGGGTATACTATATAAACTATTATATTTATGCTTAACTGCATTCCATATAATTTAGTCATAAATAATTTATGAGAGATATGGATTTGAAAATAACGTAATGTGTTTTCTATAAATATTTGGGGTTTTTAACCATTTGTATAAAGATTGGATTTTTATAAACTTGACCTTAAGTATGAAAAGTGATTTTTTTATCTGAAGGAATCATTATGAGTAATTACTAACTTATAGAAGTTAAATACTAATAAATATTAACTATTTTAAGTATAGATGTTGATCCAATTCAAAAAAGGGTTATTAGAAAATAACTAAATCATGGTATAAAATAACCATGCAGATTTGCTTGGATTCATCAAGATATTGAGAGATATTGTCCTGAACATACCAAAAGGGGATCGAGCTGCAACTACCCCAAGCCCACCTCCATAGGCTAGGGGCTAGTGATGATCATCGAAAAACATATCTAATATGGGAGGCCTTTTCTTAATGTACCTGTACACACACACCTAATGATCTCAATGCAGAAGTGAAGAGGAAAAAAAAATAAAAGATGCAAAAACTAGAGTAATAACCATGCATGTAAAAACTCCAGGGAATACAATGAGCATGAAAGTGAAAACTAAAAAGTAAAGGAGAAAAATACACACCCAACTTGAAAGATGTCACAACCTGACAAAAACTAGAAAACTAAAATGCTGAGGGAGATTGACTCCAGATCTCCAAGCTCTAACCACCGTATGTGGCCAAATGAACCAGGCATCCTTATGATCCTCTATAATTTTCACCGACCTTTCCATTTTCTGTATAAGGAATGAAACATGTGGGAAAATCCCATACATGGGTGAATATATACATACCCAGTATAATTTCCTAAAAGATAAATGGGGAACAGTAAAAGACACGATGGGAATAGATAATAGACAACTCAACCCAAAGAAAGAGTTCCAATAGTTCCAGAAGTACATACTCAATGATCAACATCTTATGTGTCTATCCATAGATGTAACTATGTGGGGAGAAAATACCTCGCCACATTTCCACACAGTCAAAGGGGAACAATCTCCAAGAAGAGGACCCAACCCTATTATGTTAGCGGGTTCCACTCAGGGTAATGAGGAATCACGTCCTATCCAATAGTGGGGGGGGGGGGGGGGGTAAAACTTCATAGATAGAGGAATTATTACCTAATGATATAGGGGGTGCCACTCAATAAATAGAGGACTCAAGCCCTGGTACATTAGGGGGTACCACTCAATTGGTAGAGGACCTATACCCTAATGCCATATGGTTTTCCACTTAATAGATAGGGAAACTACACCCTAATGTCAAAGTGGGTACCGATCGGTAGATAGAGGACCCATACCCTAATACTATAGGGGTAAAAATCAGTAGATAGAGGACCTTCACCCTAACACCAAAGGGGGGTAACACTCAGTAGATAGAGGACTCTCACCCTAATGCCATTGGGGGGGTTCCACTCTAATGATATTTCCTAATCACTACTGTCGTGGGCACCACCTATATAATCATTACACCTAGAAAATATTGCATCATATCAAAAAAATATAATGTGAAGGTTTCCATCACATTATACATGAAAAAATTTTAGTAGATGCTACTCATTATAAAAAATATGAGTATAAATGAAAAAGATACAAGAGGTAGAATATTCCTTAGAAAGGAGGAAGGGGTATATGATATGTAAGGGGACCCAAAAGGTGTGTGGTTCCACTTATCTTCCTAGAAGTGTACCTAAAATTAAAAGAACCCCTAACCATGTAGTAACACATGGAATGTTGGTGGACTACACAGAATTTCTAGGCCACTAAGAGTCCTTCCCATGCTCTTGGACATGTCTTTGTAAGTCTGTCTGTGTCTGTGTACTTTGTTGCACAACGTGTCATTCTGCATGGGGTCCCACCTATGTCTCTGGTCGTGTATTTGTACATTGATACATGGTGTATTACTGGATGTGTCCTCCTACACAGGTTCCTTCATGTGTGCTCCTCCACATTGCTTATCAGCCCAAGGAGGGATACACGATGTACAACCCAACCACACATTGCGTCATATTTAACTCCAAGAAAAACCCTAGCTGTTGTAGAAACTAGAAAACATAACTTGTAGTTGGATGTTTCATATAATCTTAGATCTGTGTCATGAATTCTAGATCTGGCTTCATATCCTCTGATATTGCCTCCAGGCCTCCTAAAATTGATAATGGTAGTTTCCATTCATCCTTTCCACCCCTCCGTTTGTCATAAAACAGATTTATAATTCATCCTCTCGAATCTTATAGGCATCATACCATTCCAAAACATACATGGAAACCAAAATCCATGAATAAATCATTAGAAACTCATAAATCCTTTAAATACATCCCTAATTTGTAGTTTTTTTCATCGTATGTGAATCCATCATGAATATGGGGGCCCTATTGGGATTGGTCCCACCCAAAAATATTGAATTGAGACCCCACAGGCCAATCAACAAAGAATGTAAAGAATCATTGGGATAAATTCACAAAAAAATGGTTTAATGATCATTGTAGAAGATTTTTTATCTAACAAACACATACAAAGATGCCCGAGTTGAGAAAAAATGAATATTCAATTAAAACCATTACATGGGTGCAGGAAAAGGATGGTAATTGAAACATATCAAAAAAACAGTAAGATCACGGTCAAAAAATTTAATCAATTGGGTAATAATACACAAATTGAAGATTTATGCCTCAATTTGGACCATTCATCAATGAAGAACATGCTATCCAATGAATAAGAGAGGTCTTTTCATTCACTTCATCTCAATCTACCTTGATTTGAAGTCTCATTGTTATCTGATTCTAATTCACAAATGATAGGTGGAAGGAAATTATCTAAATTATCCCAGGGCTTATGTAGCTAAAACTAGATAATATTCATAATGATATACTTATAGATGAATTTCATTTACTTTATATTAAAAAATAAATAAATTTAATTAATTAATTAATCCACTTAACATATCACCAGTGACCATTTTATCCGAATGCCCCATGCCGATATATCTTAGGGCACACCTATGGTAAACATCCTATTTCAGACTCAACTGTGGTCTCATTTTTCTGATTTGATATTCCATTTAATATTTATCCCATTTTCTTAAATAAACCATACATGTGAAATATGAAATATATTTAATATTTTTATAAAATTAATTTTGGGTACATTAAGCTTTTGAATTGCACTCAATTTCAAGGCCTGACTCTAAAAATATATATAGATATATTTTAATGGCTTAAAAGGAAAAAAGGTCTCTAAATAATTCCCTAATTCAATATTTTTTCCTTGAAAAGAAAAATTTGACAAAAAACTTAGGATACTGAGCCCACATCTAGCTCCCCCTCTCCCAAGAGCTCTCCTATATGCTCTCATACTTCCAAAACACATAAACCAAAGGGATGTTCCATCCATGAAGGGTCCTCTCCTTTTGATCCTTTATCTCTGTTGGACAGTCCACAAAAGTGACTCTATCCTTGATATCCAGCTCTCCCTAGTCAATGACGTGTATAGGTCCATGCACGTATGTCCTCAGCTGCAACAAATGGAAGACATCGTACACCTGATCTAACTATATTGGTTGGGTAAGGTGATAAGAAACCTTCCCATTGCTATACGAGATCTTAAATGGCTTGATCAAGATCATAGATAGCTTTCTTACCTGGCTGAACCTCCATAATCCTTATTGTGGGGAGAATATTAGGAAAACATTAACTCCCTACTCGAATTACAAGGTCCTATGATGTTGATCTGTGTAAGATTTCTTCCTAATCTGGGATGTATTCATCTACTCCCAGATGAACTAGACCTTCTTCTTCATTGCCTCCACCATCTCTAGACCCATAAGAGATGCCTCATTGATATTTATCAAGCATAAGGGTGACCAACAGAGTCTCCCGTATAGGGGATCAAAAGGTTTCATGCGGATAATAGAGTGGTAGATATTATTTTATGCAAACTCTACCAAAGTAAAGTGATCCTTCCAGCTCTGTAAAAATTCTGACATACAATACGTTAGCATATCCTCTATCACTTGGATAATGTGATCGGTTTACCTATCTGTGTGGGAGTGAAATGATGTTGTAATCCTCATCTGGGTCCCAAATACCTCATATAGGACTCTCCATAACCACAATATGAACCGAAAATCATGGTCCGAGACAGTAGTCAAGGGAACCCCATGAAGGAAAATAATCTCTCATACATACATCTTCTCCTAATTCTCCACCAAACTCTATTACCATGTAGAAAGTAAGTGTGCCGACTTCATGAGTTAGTCAACTATCACCCAGATAACATCATGGAATCTCACTATTCATGAAATCCCTATCATGAATTATATTGATATACTATCTCATTTTTACTCTGAGATGTCAAGGGGATGCAACAAACCTATCTGAATCTGGTTCTCAGCCTTCAACTACAGATAGGTGAAGCACTGTGAGATAAACTCCACCATGCTCCGTCTCTTTCCAACCCACCAAAATTGCCACTAAAGTTCCATGTACATATTTCCCACATCGGGGTGTACAACCAAAGGATATTTGTAAAAATTCATCATCACCTCCCCCCACATCATGATTGGGACCACCGTACATCCCTAGAAAAGGAAAATCTGATTACCTTATTCATAATATTCATATGGGGAATCTCTAAGGATATATGGTCACAAAATACCTCATATTTGATGTCTCCGAACTGGGACTCTACTACACCCTAAAGGAGTGGAGGAGTCAATACCATCAGCTAAAGAAAATATACACCCACCTTCTCATCTTGGGCCAACTATAAGGAATTCAACTTTTCATACACCCCCTACACCAAATGAGTCTGGGACTTCATACTAAAGAAATATGATACCACCTTTCCTTCTTGAGAGTATAAACTATCTCAAAGTCATAGTACTGTAGGAACTCTAACCATCACATCTATCTCAAGTTCAAGTATCTCTATAAGAAGATGTATCTAATACCCTAATGGTTTGAGTAAACTAAAAAGTACCCCTAGAAGATAGTGTATCCACATCCTCAAAACTAAGACTCCTGCTATCAGATCTAGGTCATGAGTCACGTAGTTATTCCCATGAGGTATCACTTTCCTCAACCCATATGTGATAACTCCCAACTATTGGATCAACATGTAGCCAAGCCTAGCTCTTGAGGAATTACAATACATTTTGTACCCCATGCCTTCATTTGGTAGTCTCAAAGGAGGATCAATCATTATCCTCAACCTAAAATTCCCAAAGGCTCTATGGCACTACTAAGTATTGGTAAATGGTTTTCCTTCATGAATGAAAGAATTTAGTGGGGATAAAATCCTGGAGAATTTTCCCACAAACCTCCGGTAGTACCCTAAAAATCCAATAAAACTCTGCACCTCTAACATGCTCTTGGGTGGTTCCCAAGAAAGTACTACATCAATCTTTTCTAGGTTTAAAACTAAACCATTATCATAAAGGACATGCCCTGGGAAGTGAACCCTATGAATCCATATATGGAAATTTGAGAGATTACCATAAATCTTTTTCTTCTAAAAACTATCTAGGACCATCATTAAGTTCTTTGCATGTTCCGCCTCTAATGAAAAGTATATGAGTGTGTCTTCAATGAATACAGCCAAAAATTTCTCCATGTATGGATATAAAATTAGGTTCATCAAATCCATAAACATGGTGGTGGAATTCTTCACACCAAATGGAATCACTAGGAACTTATAGGGTCTATAGCGATATCAGAATGCCATATTTGAAATATCATACTCTTGAAATCTCAAATGGTGGTAGATGGATTGGAGATCGGTCTTCAAGAACCAACTCTAACGTCACAACAATTCAAATAGGCCATCAATCATCACTAAGGGGCACTTGTTCTTTATTATTCCTTAGTTCAGGTGATGATAATCCATACAAAGTCTCAAGCTCACATTCACCTTTTTCACGAACAACACTAGAGCTACCCTAGGGGACATAGTCGGCCTTATAAAACTCTTCTCGTGTAGGTACTCCAAATAAAACCACAACTCCCAAATATTGGTAGGGGAAAATGTTTATTATAAGATATCAGAGTGGTTGTAGGATGTAATTCGATACAAAACTCGATATTAAACCTTGGAGGTAGTCTAAGAAAGTAATTGGGTAAGACATCTATAAAATACTCCATGACTGAAGAAATCTTGATGCTTGAAGAAAAATCTACACCAAGGTCTATACTCTCCAATTTTTGGGTGATGGGATGAAGCCTCCTAATAAAAAAACCCACTAATCCCACCATGGGATCTCTCTCGCCCACAAAGAGGTATCTTATCCCATCAATGAGAAGTCATTTTACTTATCTATGGTGAATGTAAATCTATGCCCAAACTGTAGACAACCAATCCATACCCAAGATGATTTCATAGGCTTCCATAGTGATGAAAAAAGGTCTCATGAGAAACTATCTCCATTAAGAGATAAATTTCAATATTAGAAGATAAAATATATAGAAGAATCCTTCCCTATAGGAACATCAAGACAAAGTTATTATGATAAATATTCAAATGGGAGATCCATCTATCACAAAAGAAGTAAATAGATAAAGGATGGCTCACACCTATGTTTGGTAATAATGAATAAAGGGTAGAATAAAAACATATCACACCTCTAATCATCTTTTGTTCCATTGGTTCATAAGAATACGTAGCCTATAGCTGTCTGCATCCCAAACCGCCTAATACCTGAGCCTAACACGGGAAACCTAGTGGCGGTAGTGGAATTATATCATATCATTGACTACTACTGACAACTCCTTAGAGAGCTCCAACTACTCCCCTACCAGCTTAGCCTCCTTGGGAACCTCCATGCCCTCTCCTAGAAGATCCATGATCATGGAGCGACCTATTTTGTGATGGTACATTTTCTATAATCCTTCCCTATTAATCATTTTGGGTTCAGAAATCATGCACCATGTGAACTCACCCGTCACATGCATAACATCTCCCCTATCTAAGCTTCCCTGGTCCTTTGTGTGGTCCCTGTGCCACATGACCATGTGATTGAGTCTGGTCAAGGAGAGGTCTCCTATACTAAGATCCTATCGATTGGTGTCTGCTAGATATTGTAGATGAATTATCCCTATAACCACCATTTCCAGCTCCAACAACATGGCATCCCTCTGATAGGAAGCTCTCTATCACTAGAAAACACTCCAACACCGAGACATAGGTGGGAATACACAAGGGTGCTTCACTAGCCGAAATATATCTATAGATACCCTTATCAAACATCCATACTTGGAAGTTTTTAAAGCAGATCATATGAAGGGAGTACTTTGAAAGGTTTTTGAACCACATGGTATACTTAGTAACTATCATCCCTACCTAGTGCTGCTCTAGAAGCTCCTAAATATGAATTGAGAACAATAAGGAGGGGTAGTAATCCTCATTGAATAAATTCTATAATTCGGTCTGTTAGAGTGTTGAATCCTAATGCATCTACATAACTAGACTCAAATAGCACCCAACCCCTCCATAGAAAAGGCTAGATACCAACACAACCACCTGATTAGTTAGTGTACGAATGATCCTGAAAACTCCAACCACTGACTCTAGAAAATCTTCTATTTCTTGGGGATCTGGATCATTTTAAAAACTCAGTGGCCTCTAGAACTTGAACTCACAGAGTGCACTATGCTTGAACACATCCTCATCCAACTCTACTGGTATTATCTACTGCTTAATAGGTGGGGGTGTAGATACATATCCACCTAGAGGTAAGATATTATGGGATGGACCCTGAACTGAGGCCTCATCACTCATCATATTTTCATCACGATATTAAACTGGAAACCTATATAGTTGTCATCTTAGAGACATCCTGAAAATTTAATCAAGACAAACTATATTCAAATGAGAATATATATATAATTGGGGGGGGGGGTGATATAATACAGGCATCCAAAATACTCAATCCTATATGAAGCATGTATCATTAATCCCTGTAACCAATTTAATGGTATTACAAGTTGATAAGAAGGTAGTCAAGGTTCTAGTGAATGGATACACCGGCCACCACACCAACACTAGATTCCCTGGACTTAAAGCCTCACTTGAAACAATTTGACATTATTTCCATAAATCACAACCAAATCCTTATAAGAGGACTAATACAAACACTATCCCAAGGAATGAACTACTCTAAAACCAATCTATCAGAACCTGACCTAATGGGGCTCGAGTCGTAACTACCCCAAGCCTACCTCCATAGGCCAGGGGATGGAGTCAAGCACCAAAAAACATATCTAACATGGGAGGACTTTTCCTAATGTTCATGTATGCACACACCCAACCATCTAAATACACAAGTGTAGGGGAATAATAATAAAAGATGTAAAATATATATTAATAACCATGCATGTGAAAACTCTAGGTAATAAAAAGAGTATGATAGTGTTAACTAAAAATTAATGGAAAAAATACACAAAAAACTAGAAATATGTCCCAACCTAAAATAACTAGAAAAGTAAAATGTTGAGAGTGCACAATTCCATATCTCAAACCCTAAACCACAGTATGTGGTCAAATGCACCAGTTATACCTATGCTCATCTGTAATCACCACCAACTTGTCCATCATCTGCATAAGACATGACACATGTGGGAAAATCCTACATAGAGATGAGTATATACATGCCTTATAGGATTCCCTAAAAGATGAAGGTTGAGCTGTAAGAGGAATGATAAGAATATATATTAGATAGATCAACCCAAAGAAAGAGAGTAACAATATCAAACGATATGGATATATATATTCTTAGCAAAAGAAGACCAAATGAGAGAGAAATGGGATCTCTATCTCACAACCCAACCAAGAAAAGAGTGCCAACTATTCTAGAAGTCCTCCATCGATGCCCAAAATATCACATGTATGTCCATAGAAGTAACCATGTGGAGGGACCATGCCTCTCCATTATATCACTCAGTCAAGGGGAAACAATCTCCAAGCATAGGACCCATTCCCTAGTGCATCAGGGGGTGTCACTCAGTGTAAGGAGGACCTGCACCCTATCCGATAGGTAGTACAACTCAGTAGATAGAGGACCTATACCCTAATGCCATAGGCGGGTACCACTCAATAAATAGAGGACTTGTTCCCTGGTACATTAGTGGGTACCACTCATTAGGTAGAGGAACAACACCTTAACACTATGGGGTACCACTAAGTAGACATTGGACTCACACCCTAACGCTATTGGGGGTACCACTCAATAGATAGATGACCTACACCCTAATTCCATATGGGGTACCACTCAGTAGATAGAGGACCCACACTCTAACGCCTTAGGGGGTACCACTCATTAGATAGAGGAACCAAACACTAATTCCATAGGGGGGTGGTACCACTCTATGATCCTTCCTAATCACTATCATCATTGAGCACCATATAAATAAGTTTCACACCTAAAACATCTCACATAGTATCTAAAAATCTACTATGGAGGCCACCATCACGTTTTACATGAAAAAAACCCAGGATAGCCTACTAGTGAGCCAAAATATGAGTCTAAACAAAGGAGATATGTGAGGTATAATGTTCTTCGGAAAGGATAAAGGGGTATATAGTGTGTAGGGGGCCCATATAGTGTGTGGTCCCACTTTTCTGCCTATCTCTGTCCCTACCTGTACATGGATCACTACCCATGTAGTATTTCATGGCATGTTTAAGCAACTCAGGGTCCTACACATGCTCTTGGATGTGTCCATGTAAGTCTTATTGTGTCCATATACTTCGGTTCATGACGTAACCTTCTGCACGAGGTTCCTCCCATGTCTCTAGTCATGTTCATGTACATTGATACACAGTGTGTACCTAGATATATCCTCCATCATGGAATCCTACCCATGTGCTCCACAACATGTCTTGTCAACCCAAGGAGGAAAACCTGATGTGTGGCCCAACCACATGACATGTCATATTTAATTCCAAATGAAACCCTATTTTTCAAAAAAACCGGACTAAAAGATGATCATTCTTCAGACTACATGACGTGTAGTCAGGTTTTTTAATGAAACATAGATTTGTATTGCATGTTCTAGATCTGGCCTTATCTCCTCAGATCACACCTTCAGGCCTCCTGAAATCAATAGGGTGGGTCTTTATTCATAATTTATGAAAATGCATTTTCCATAAAATGCATTTCCAATTCATCCACTTGAATCTCTAATGCCTCATATTCCTCGTAGCGTGTCAAACCCTGATTAAAATATTGTATCCCTGAAGAAATCATCTAAAACCCATAAATCCTTTGAATCTATCCATGATTCATCATTCTGTTCATAGTATGTGAATCCATCATAAATTTTGGGTCCTGATCAAGCTCAATCACACATGGAAATGTCAAACTAAGACCCTAGAGGCCAATAAGTGAAGAACAAGAAGAATCATTGGGATAAATAAACAAGAACAAAGTTGAAAACTTTGTTGACCATGATTTATAGATAATGAACAAAAAATAGTATTCATGGGGTGATAAAAACCAAATAGTCAATTAAAATTGGTACATAGGTGCACGAAAAGGCTTATAATTGATGTAGATCTAATAAGTAGAAAGATCATGCTCAAACAATTTAATCAACAGGGGAAGAATAAAAAAATTGATGAGTCCTACCTCAATTTGGATTGTTTTTCGATGAATAACAATATCATCAATGAATGAGTGGGGTCTTTTTGTTTTTTGGATCTCGATCTTCCTCTATCCATAGTCTTGTATTCATATGATTCCGATTCAGAAATGAGAGGTGGATAAAAATTCTATTAATTGTCTCAGGGTTTATGCTGATAAACCTAGAGAATATTCATAATACTATACTTATAGATGAATTATATTTAGGATATATTAATCAATTATTTAAATTAATTAATTTATTAATACACTAAATGTACTGCCAATAACCACTTTATCTGAACACCTCACCCACACCAACCTATCTTATATCACAACTAGGGTAAACCTCACATATCAAACTTTATTATGGTCTCAGATTTCTGATTAGAGATTCTATTTAAGAGTTATCAACTTTTATTTAAGAAACTATGCGAAAATAATATAAAATATATTTAATATTTTTATAAAATTAATTCTAGGCATACCGGGACTCGGTATCGCACACTGTCTCAGTGCCTGACTCCAAAAACATATATAGAAATATTTCAAATTATTATAAGGAAAAAAGGTCTCTACAAATATGGATTTCTTATATCAAATTACGATGAAGTAATTTTCATAGGTAATAAACCTACTACCTACTTAGAGGCCATTAAGAGTTCTTATAATTAAAGATAGATAAAAGGCATCAAATCTTAAATGGAATCCACATACACTAACCAAGATTAGAACTTCGTAAATGAACTTTTAAGAGTGAAAACCATAGGATTTAAGTGTATTTTTTCAATAAAAATAGCATTTATGGAAGAGTGTCTACCTATAAATCATGCCTCATGTAGAAGGGTTACAAAAAAATTCATGGTATTGAATATGAAGAGACATTTTCACTAGTTACAATGATAAAGTCCATTAAGATATTACTTAACATAACCAATAATTTTGAATATGATATATATCAAATGTTTGTCAAAACCTATTTACTTAATGGGAATTAATCAAGGATGTGTATATAATATAACCTAAAGGTTTTGAGGTTTCAAATGTGTTTGCTAAGGTTTCAAGTTTCAATATTCCATTTATGAATTGAATCAAGCTTCTTGAAGTTATAATATTTGGTTTGATGATGCAATCAAAGAGTTTAGTTTCATTAATAAGGAAGATGGATCTTGTTCATAAAAGGAGATTACTAGGATTATAGTGTTATTTTTTATATTAAATGTAGATAATATACTACTTATTTGAAATGATATTATGAGTTTTCACTCAATAAATATGTTGTTAATAAAATGCTTCTTGATGAAATACATGGGTGAGGAAGCCTACATACTAGGTATTGAAATCTATATATATAGTTATAAGAGGAAACTTGGGATAAGTTAAAACACATATAGTGGTAAAGTGAAATATAGGTTAATCATGATAAACTAAAAAAGGAGTCTTTACCAGTGTTACATGGCATGAATCATAGAAATGTTAAATACTCTTTTAAAGAGTTAGAAAGGATGGATAAAATTCCTTATGTGTCCACCATAAGATCTATTATGTATTACATGTTGTGTACTTGACTTGATTTCAAATATTCTTTTATTATTAAAATTTTATATCAACTAATCATGGTGAGTCATTAGATTTATATTAAGAAGATTCTTAAGTAATTTAGAATAAATAAGGATATATTATTGATAATTTGAGGAGAGGATGAGATCTATGTAAGGGGTTACATTGATTAAAGTTTCCAATCTAGTAAACATGACGTGATATCTTAATTTGGTATCATGTTTTAATAGAATTATTGAACTATTAGTTGAAAGAGTTTAAAGTAAGACACTATAAAGGACATGAAAATAGAAGCATAATACATTACTACATTAGATTTAAAAAAGGAAGTTTCTTGGATTAATAAGTTCATTTATGAACTTGGGGTGATTCCTAGAATTGAAGGAGAAGTCAAGATTTAATGTGAAAATAATAGATCCATTGCTTACACCAAGGTACTACGATCTCACTAAATGACTAATAACATCCTTTGCAAGTACCATCTCATTTGAGAGATCATTTAGAGGGGTGATTTAATGATTTGTTGGATGGATATAGAGGAAAATTTACTAGATCAATCGATGAAAAAATTATCACAAAAAATTATGAGGGTCATATTTAGTCTCTTAATATTAGATACATTATATATTGGATGTAATGGCTCTAAAATATATCATGATTTAAAAAAAGGGAACATTCATTTATCATTCACCCATGTGTGTTGTAATTTGTATTATATGAATATTTAAATGATAATATCACCTCAAATTATGACTTTGAGTTGTCCCCAATCGATTATAATTAGGGAATATTAAAGGATGTGGTGTTATGTTAATATTAACCTGAGTATTTGACTCATGAAACAATAAGTGGAAACTAATTATTTAGACTAGACAACCAAAGTATATCTCATGGAATTTCATACAATCATCAATATACTTATGGGTTTAGGCTTAATATAAATCCTTTTTTACCTAAGGTTTGAGAGATAACTAACATGGGAATGTTCATACTTTAATACCATGCTTATAAATTCCATAAGGATTAGCTAATCAAAGGGTGATTGGGTATGTTGCTAATCATGTCATCGGTTGAAGCTCAACTAAGATGGTATTTTTTCATTCATATTATGATAAAATACATTGGGACCTTGATTTTATTATATTGGGGAAATTCGTGGCTATGATTAGTTGAGTGACATGTGATGTTCTCAACTACTTTGATGAGGGACATGTGATATGCTCATCTTCTAAATGAATGACACAAGATGTATTAATTGACCCGTCGAGTCTTTTTTTAGAGAATAATGTATATATGAGTTGAATTATACTATATTGAATTTTTCCATGTCTAATGGTCAATTAATGTTATGGAAAAAGAGATTATATAGGTATATATATGATGTATATGATACATCTTGTGGTGGACATATTCATATGGATATATGAATATGTTTGATGAAGATCACACTAGAACCCTTTATAGCTTGAGTTTTATTGATATTTTACTAGAGGAATCTATTTTATTACATTTATAAAATCAAGATTTCATATTTTTTTTCAACATTACAAATCCGTATTGGTTCACATGGTTAGGCCTTAGGATAAGTATTAACTTGTGGAAAAATTGTGTATTCCCATATAAATATATTTTGATAAACTTTATCCAAAATAATTTTGAATGGATTCATAAAAAGTTAAATGTTTTTCATAAATTACTTATTAGATTTTAGTTCAAGGGGGATATTAATGAAAATTCACTAAAATAGGGATATCATATTTTATGATATGCATGTGCCATAGATCGTGACATTGGTCATGGATGCCTATTTCATAGTCTCTGATTGGCATCCATCATAGTGTATATTGGGTATGCGATATGTGATATAACTTGTATAAATTCTATCACATATTATGATCAGTTCCACTTTGTTATGAATAAATGATATTTATTCATGTATTGCTAGATATTAATGGAATGAATTATTGAATTGTTCAATGATTACATATTTCTAACATGTGGTGTGTTATAGTAACATACAACAACTACAATGAGATGGTAGTCGATAATCGAAATATCATAATTTAATGAAGAGAGTATATAAAAACGATATGATCCACCAATTAATGGATACTATTTTCATGATACCATATGATAAATCTCTCTTTATTTCTTGTTTCTTCATTCATCTTCATCAAGGAAGGTTCTATCACCCCTTGGATGGATAAAAGTCATACTGTTATGAATGTGGAATCAAGGCCAATGTAATTACCTTAGAGATAGAAGTGTTTTGATTGTTTATTTGGTGAACCCTATCAATCATATTTTTTGAAGAGAAATATATGGATATTTTGGCAGTAAAGGTATTCATGTATTTTATGTTCTTTGTATACATGTTATTTTTGTTGATGATAAATCCAGCATTTAATGGGTTTGTGTTTTTGCTTGAAAGGTTGTTAGATGAGCCTCCAAAACCCATCATGCATAATTTTGGGTCTGCATTGAAATAATTTTTTTTGAAAAACATTAGAGTAACATTATGATATACTTTCTCTATTTTACTGAAAAATTAAATAATGAAATATTGATTTACTCTTCATTATCCCTTACACAGTATATTTATATTAGAATATTGTTGTGTGAAATTCATACCAATGTTAAATGGAAAGGCTCATTAATCATTTTAGACACTCCTTATAAAATATCATCTCAAGGATGATGAGGGGAATGTAAAACCTCACCCATTATTTATATGTTCAAACATTATAAACCAAGAAATTTGCTATGATTTTCTCAGACATTGAGAGGAGAAAGTGTTTAAGGTGTCTTTTAATTGGTATTATTTTATTTTAAATTATGTATGTTTATAATTTTTATTTAGAATTTTTATTTTATATAATAGAAAATGAGTGAACAAAAGAAAAAACATGTATAAAAAATATCATACCCCATCCATAAATAAAGGATATAGTACATTTCAGTTGAACAAAAAATGGTATGTATTTTAAATATACATTTAAGATTTTATATGATATAAAATAAAAACAAAATTATATTCTTGTTTTTATATGTATATTAATGAATTATAATCTCAAGACATTTCTATCCCATGTCATGTGTCATGGAAGGAGTATCATGTAAATTAAAAGGGACAAATAAATGATGAAAACACAAATAAATTTTGGGAATCATATTTAATCATGAAATAATATAAATTTGATTTATTTCCAAATAGTATTACACAATAATAAATACTTATTTTAGATATATTTTATCTATTTTAGATATAAGAATCATTATCTATTGTAGATAATGAATGACCACTTTAATTGACTTTGAAGAATCCAAAATAATGTGGCCACGTTATAGGTGCTGGTTTTGGAGTGACCCCATGAGAATAATTTGAGAGCAAAAAGTTATAAGGGGATACATATGATAAAATGAAAAGGATATAGGACTAAATAAACTGTCTAATAGAAAAAGTTAGTTGGAAGTCTAAAGTGATAAAATAATTTCTTCAAATTGATGAACATAGTAGAAACCATAACACAAAGAGACACCCCTTAATTTTGAGGTTATCCATTCCCCTTAATGGATTCCTTACTTGAGATAATCAATTTTTTCATAATAGTTTTTTCTAAATATTAATCAATCAACAAATGATACATTTCTTGTATTAAAATTAAATAGAGTGAAATTGATTATGATTTTGTATCTATCAAAACCCACTCAAAACCTTGTTTTAAGAGGTATTATATACTATATCAAAGGTAATGTTCTATATAATAAATAACTTAGAAAAGATCATGTGTGGGTATGGATTCACAAAGCTCATAAGATTATCCCAGAGCAAGATGTTCCCCTTGATGATCTAGATCTTCACACTATCAAAATTTCCACTATAAATTTAAAAGTATGATCATTTAATCTTATAAAGAAAACATGTTGATAGTTGGGTATTTCCTTTCCAACTTATTTTATATGTAAATCCTTTTTCAATTAATGAAAAAGGTATGAAATGAGATATATTATATACAAAAAAAGAATATAAGGGGAAATCGAAGGTTGATTCTATAAAAATTAAAGGATATATTAATATATTTAATGGATCTTCTGAGAGTATCATTACCCCATTAATTACATGCCACATTTATCAATGTAATAAGTTCATCCAAAAATAGTGTTAAAAGATAATAATTTAGCCTACATTGAATTTAAAGAACAAATTTATGGGGAGGTTATTACTAAAATTATTGGCCTTAAGAATGTAAATGTAATTTATAAGAATATTTTTGGGATCCTTGGGTTTGAATGTATAAATAAGGTACAACTTCAAAAAAAATTAATCTAATAATTGATCTACTATCATGACCCAACCCAACGGGGCTCAATCCGTGACTCCCCAAGCACACCTCCGATAGGCCAGGGGTTGGTGACTAGCACCGAGTAGGATATCACACACATGGGAGGCATTAACCTAAGGTAACTATACACATGCACCCACATACACCTCCATGCAATAGTAGATAGATATATAAAAACAGAAAAGAAATGCATTCATACATCTATCCCACAACCAGAGTACAACAGCAGTAAAAAAAGAAAAATATGGGGTCCCCCAAAATAAAACTGAAAAAGAATCCTACGTGCTTATAAGGAGGAGATCATTGACAAACTTCTGCTGGTAATCTCCTTGGCCCAGGTCTGGTAAACACCCCAGTCAGTCAAGATCACTATGCTCCGCCTGCTA
Source organism: Viscum album (assembly GCA_963277665.1). Classification (NCBI taxonomy): domain Eukaryota; kingdom Viridiplantae; phylum Streptophyta; class Magnoliopsida; order Santalales; family Viscaceae; genus Viscum; species Viscum album. Next base: position 1,830,433,239 of record OY728147.1, read on the forward strand.
CGGGTCTTACTGGGACTCTGTAAAAAGGCCTAGGGTCTACACAATATAGAAAACATGTGAGGGAAAATACAATGTAGGGGTGAGTATAATGATACTCAATAGGTGCCCCCAAAACCCCAAAACAAAAGGGAGAAACTGAAAGGCATCAGTCTGCTCATCCTAGCGAGAGGGAACCCGAATGAGAGAGAAACTCCATCTTGAGATCGTCCTTGGATAAACTCAACCAGTCAACTCAAACCAAAGGGAATGTCATGGAAGATGTGACAACAACCCAAGGGAAACCTAGATAACACACCATATGTACTCGTCTCATGATCCAAGCCTCAGGAGATTCCAAACACATCACCAGTGATAGGTTCAAATCGAGGTTCTAAGGCATACACAAAACCAGAGAACACACTCCACTAGCACTGTCATCCTAAATGACACTCTCCTGAGAGATAAACTCCATTGGGTTACATCTCCATCCTAGATGGACCATATGAGAGAACACGCTCTTCAGATATCATCTCTAAGTGTATCACGCTGAAACAATGGAATACCAAAATCCTCAGATAGGGGATCACTCTGAGGGTTCACTAAAGGATACCAGAACCCACCCCGGTAAAACTAATATCTCACAATTATAGGATCACTCCCAAGATCCGCTGGGGGATACCACAACCCAATCTGACATTCCAAAGATCACATCACTCAGATAGAGGATCTTCACCCGTGTAAAGGTGGTCACGACGATGCCGAAAACCCCATCCGATATAACTTGCAAAGTAGGGGATCAAATCAAAGATACCACAAACCCTACCAAAACCACACTCTGAGTATGGGATCACATTACCGATGATTCCTCAACCATATTAAAAATAAAATGTTGATTAGGGGATCTCATCCCTAATTATAACACAACCCTACAGATAGCACCCACTGCATAGAGGATCATATTCACGATGATGTCACAATCCCTACAGGGTTGTCCTCCCTCATAGAGGATCATCTCCCATGTAGTGTTGGCCATGATGATACCAATAACCAGATCTAGGGAAGTGAAGCTATATGATCCTAACATGGCCTCACTAGAGGGATTCCACAACTCTATTCGAACACATCCTTTCGAGGGAATCACAAACCTATACTGGGGTTGTAATGCCACACGAACCCTCATAGGAATGAACTAACGGAGTTCACTCAACCGTTGCTGGTCCAAACATTGTCAACCCAAGTGTCCAAAAACATCACTACACTCCGCACATCCTAGTTCTAAATCAAGTCTACCCTCATGTTTTCCAGGAAAAAACGCGCATGAAAGGCTATTTACTCACCTGAAATAGATTTGTGGTGAAAAAGGTACTATTCACTGTAAAAAGCCCATGCAGGGACCATGCCTTGATCTCAAAAGACAAGAAATGGATCATGACAATGCAATCCTCTAAAAAACCACATGGAATTGACTACTCATTCATCCAGAATGGACACCCGGTGAAAAAGTCACCTCTCGCCGCAAACGCCCAATCCGAGCCTCATGGGTCCCACACCCTAATATTGGTCCCAACACCCAAAATCTATATTGAAACATCTACTTTACCATCCGGGTCACAATTCCTCTGTCGGCGCATCAACGGTACTTACTGTGTAGAGTTAATGGTAGATCAATGTTAAATAATAATAAAATTTTATTATTTTTTCAACATTTTGTGGACCCGAGCTATAAAAAGAATTCCTAAAATTCCTAAAACATTATCAAAGGGTCCTTCTTGACATAAGTATTGCATCGTCACAAACGTCTTGGGATTTGGGCACAGATTTTCATTTTACGGGGGTTTAAAGAACCACTAGAAAATTCTGGCCGAACCACCGCTTCCTCACTAGAGATCACCACTGCTGCCTGACCAGACGATCGTACTGCCCCCGCTGGAGCCGCCGATCTACCTCACTCCCACTGACCTCCACCATTCTGTTGCTAGATTCCACCATTACCACCGCCAGAAAACTTTTGCGGACCACCGAGATCACCCCGGTGCCCCAAATTCAGATCTGAAACTTCTTTCAGATAGCTTGGTACCGAACTACACAAAATTTATGATGATTTCAAGAACAACAACACATAAAAGGGATTTGGTATTTTAAAACTCAAACCGTCTACTTTTTGGCGGAACGTCGACACTTCCAAGACCAGATCCTCTCTCTGCTGCTTCTGTTATACGATCTGAGAGTGTCTGCCATCAATATCTGAGTCCGACGACACCTCGTTTCTTCGATTCAGTTCATTCATCACTTTAAGGGTGAGGAGGAGGTGATGAAGGTGTCCATTCAAGTGGGGGGGGGGGTATGAGTGGTTTTTAAAAAATAAAATAAAATCTTTATCCTCCATTAAACGTCCCGATTCTGCCCTTCCTCTGACCAAAACTCCCAGCACCGACAATTTTATGTCACCCCTAGGTTAATCACAACATTTTGAACTCAACCGTGGTCTCATAATTTTTATCTAAGACTCCGTTCAGAGGTTATTTGAGCTGACATCTATAAATAAATAAATTTATTTACTTATGAAAATTCCCTCAGCAACCTTTTCCGCTGCGGTCCTACACCTGCAAAACTTACAGCTCGCTTAGGGTAAACGACATGCTTCAGATGCAACCATGCCCTAATATTTCTAATCCGATCTACCATTTGAGAGATAAATAATCTCCACCACATGCATAGAATTAAAATACTTAATATTTTTATAAATTTATTCTGGGCACACTGGGCCTTAGAATTTCACAGCGTTTTCACGCTTAGCTCTGGAATTATTTATAGGAATATTCCAAAGTATGATAGGGAAAAATCTAATTCACTAAATCCTCCCCACCTTAAGAATTTTTGAATCCCCAAAAATACATAAGAACGAGGAAAATAAACTATACTCTAAACTGGGTTTCCCACACCAGAGAGTTCACAAAAAACCACAACAAAGCCACCAGGGGTTCTCATGCTGCCAACTAGCACACACTATGGGAAACCCGAGGCCGTTCAAAAAAACTCCACACCACACAAACCTTCCCTAAACACACAAGTCATAGGGAATAGTCCCCCACACCTGGATACTATCCTATTTGGGTGGAACTCACTCACCCGCATGGTTTTAATCGTGTCACAAATACGCATCTCGATGGGGGAAGGATCCCTCACCCTCTTGCATTCGATGCACGTTTAACAAAACCAACAAAAGGTCTTAACAAATCTCTAAAAAAACATTGATCAAGGAAAAAAATGGAAAGAGTTCCGGTTAACAGTGTATATAAAAACTAATACAGAGAGTAGAAAGGACACAAAGCACACCTCTTTCCATTAGCAGAGCTTCTGAGTCAACAATCTATAAGGCATGCAGTTGTCCACTCCCTGTTCCTCTAGCTCCCTGAGCTCGACATGGACCACCTAGAGGTGGTGGGGGTGGAAAATCATACTGCCTTACACCTCCCACTACTGAACCAACTCCGTCACCATGTATGCCGCCCTGCGGACCTCCATACTCAAGACGCTTCCTTTACCAAGTCAGTTTGTCGACCTTCACCCTCTCAACCCCACAGTGGGTCATACAATGTCTAGAAAGATGTCCCTGGACTTCTTAATCATAACACCACCTATCCTGTGATTGAAAAAAACTAGACTGAGAGCCCTGAGATCCCTGAGCCTCATATCCTCCATCCTAGGGTCACCTCCTAAAACGTCGAGCATGTCCAGACCCCTTCACATACCCTAATCTACCAGCTATCAAACCAGCTATCGAGTTCTCAGCTCCTGTATGACCAACATTGTTAGTTGAAGTCTGATCAACCAAAAATCTCTCCACCACTAAGGTCCACTCTAGCACTCAAACATAGGTGGGCAGACAGAAGGAAACCACACCTACCCAGATGTCTCTACGTAAGACCTACTTTAAGGTCTAGGAACTAATGAATGGGTCTTATACCATATATAGGGAGTATTTCAATAGGTATATAGACCTTACTGAGTACTCTAACATAGTAATGCCCTCATTCTGAATCTATAGAAGATCTTGGATCCACACTGACTTCAGAATAACTAGATATTACTCTTCCCTGATGAGATGCTCAAAATCTGTCCACGTAAATGTCTTTTCTTTGTGGGACAACATCACCAGACTCCACCATCACACGAACGAACCATAAAGAAGGATAACCTCTATAACCACCATCTGATATTGATGTGTTATCACAAGGAGGAAAAATAGATGACTACTTCAATCCTATCATTAACTATCTGGGGGTTTGGATCGCCCCGGTACCTTAGAGGCTGCTGCCTTTGGAACTCATGTAGCGCACTCAGACTATGCGCATCCTCTTCCAACATTTCCAGCACAACCAACTACTCGATAGGTGGTTGCTCAATTGGCGGACCACCTAGAGGTCTAGCCTTAGAACCTATTTCCTACTCTAAATCCTCTACTCGGGGTGTATCATCACCAAAATCCCACTGCAAAACCCTCAATGGCTTTTTTAGTGGAGGAATACTGAAATACAATCAAGACTTATCATAATCAAAGTGTATATCTGGGGAGTTGACTCATGAAGGACAAGAAAAACCCAAAACCCAGTCTTATACGATGCATGTACCATTATTTCATTACGACCAATGTACTAATGTTTCGAGTTAATAGGGAGGTTATCAGAGTCCCAGTGAATGGATACGTCGGCCCCCACACCAACACTAGAGTCCCTAGGCTGAAATATGAACTCAAAACATCCTAACACTATCTCTATGAAACCCTAACCTAGCTCATATCTTGACCAACTATGCTATGAGATCCCAAAGGTTGAAACTCCTCTGATACCACTCTGTCACGACCCAACCCAACAGGGCTTGGGCCGCGACTCCCCAAGCCCACCTCTGATAGGCCATGGGTTGGAGAATAATGCTGAGTAGGTTATCACACACATGGGATGCCTTAGTCTAAGGTACATGTACAAACACACCCACATACACCTCCATGAAATGGTGCAGAGATATATAAATATTGAAAAGAAATGCAAGCATACATTTATTCCAAAACCAGTGTACAACAATAGTATAAAAGGGAAAATACAGGGCCCACCAAAAGAAAATTGAAAAGGATTCCAAACTTCTCCATAGGAGGTGATATATGATAAAATGTCCACTTATTGGTTCCCTTTCCTAGCTCTGGTAAGCACCCTAGTCGGTCAAGCTCATTATGATTCACCAGCTCTTTGTCCTCCTGGGACTTCGTTAAAAGGCTTGTGGTTTGAAAAAGACACCAAACATGTGTGGGAAAAGCCTGTGCAGGGTTGAGTATAAAGATACTCAGTAGGTGCCCCAAAAATTCCAAATGAAAAGGGAGCAACTGAAAGGTATCAGTACACTCATTCCAGCTAGAGGGAACCCAAACGAGTGAGAAACTCCATATTGAGACCATCATCAGCTAAAATCAACCCGTAAACTCAAACCAAAGTTGATGTCATCGAAGATGTGACAACATGTAACGCCCCAGACCCAGTTACCCAGAGTTGGTGCATTGTTTTAATACATTGGAATGATCACAAGGGATCATGTCCTAAAAGGCCGATTAGTTTAGCAGGCTTGGAAAATAGATTACATACATGAACGTTACATTACATTATAAAATGAAAAAAAAAACAAAAAAATTGTGTCCATTGACCACATTCATATACCTTAGACTATCCCTACAAGTGAGTCATAATATACTTCTTCGCATCCTGGAAAATATAAAACATAGAATGGGGTGAGCTCAGATGCTCAGTAAGGATAACAATATAGCAGAAACCTTCATAAATAAACAAAAAAATTTAATTCAATGTATAAAACTAAAACAAAATACTTTTTAAATTAAACTTCAGTATAATATGGAAAAGATAAAGCAAATAATTCCATTTAATTATTCACATGGATATTCTTCAAGTCAAATAATCACATGTAATATCAATAGATAATTTCATAATGATATAATGCATAATGTTGGATATCATAACCACATAGTCAAGGCCTCATGCCAAGACTACAAATAAGATTTTTTCAAGGCATTGTTCCAAGACACTAGTTTGTCTCATGAGACCTTCTAATTCATCTAGGAGATATATCAGGCTCCACACATCACTTACTAAGTCCAATGCATTCCTCATATGAAAAGGTTGAAACATAACATAAACATTCATATTAAAACTGGCATACAAAATGTTATTACATTAACCATAAACCATGGATGGTATAAAAATAACACATACATAGTCAAGCATATGACAAAAACTTAAATAAAATATGTAAGATTTGTATCATAATAAATCAACTTCAAACAAGTACAAAATCCATTAAAGGATGTTGACATAGATGAAATAAAAACTATTTTAGAGGAATATCTCATTCTATTTTGAAATCATTTAAAAGTCATGTAATTGAATAAGAAAACATTTATTTTGAAAATATTATTATAAGATTGTAAGTGAAGCTTCAAAGATGTTATAATGACAGAGAATAACCACACTCACCTTATAAGTTATAAAAACATTCTTACCTTGATTTTTTGAAAAGGTCATAAAGTACCTTGTTTGGAAAATGACATAAAGATTGCTTTCAAACCATTTTATAAAAAGTAAAACAGGGTTATAAATGACTTTAACCCATAGTCTAGTAAATAGATTTATTTTATGAAATACATTTTTAGGAAACATGGATGTGGATGATAAAGATGTCCCAGTAGATACTTATGTAAAAACAACCTCATATAATAAAGATATTGTGAAATTAAACCTTACCTTGTAATTTTCCTTGGTCGAGGGTACGCTAACCTACTATATAATAGTCAAATCATTGTTATTAAATTATACAAGAACAACATACATAAATATTATATCGTATATGATCTTCTAATATTGCTTTGTCAATAATATTTTAGTAGTATCAATGTTTCGGGTGTTAACTCATTCGTTTTATTTTATATGTTTTGTTATGTAAGTTACGTTTGTTACGAATATGATGTATTTGATCAATATCCAGAATGATATAATGTTATTAAATATTATTTTTAATAATAAAATGAAAATTATTCTTGAATGGTTACGATGGGGAATGAATCTCATCGCGTTCGTGGAGACGGTAATCTGTACGTATGCATAACACTACTTCCATTTCATTTTTTTATTTTAAAAGAAAATAAGACCAAATGATAAATAGGTATATTATTATTCCAGTATAATATAATATTTTATATACATTACATAATTTCATTAACACCATTATTTATACATTCCATATGTGGTATGAACGAGTCATATCACTTTGAGGGGGTGATAGTCCACAATTCCTCAAATGAAATTATCGTATATATACAACATGAAAAGAATAAAGGTATTCTTTAAAAGAGAATTACAGAAGATTATAGATAAAATAAATATAATAAATATCATATATAATTATAGTTCCATCATAATGGACACCATAAGAGGTGGTAGTAGAAGATTGAATAATCATCGTTTCGTGAGGCAATAGTTTGCCGTCCACCGAAACATTATGTTTTATACCCATTAGATCAAGGTGTGTGTAAGTGTAGTTAAAATAATTATCATAAAAAAATATAGTATATTTTGGATACTTTTTTTATTATAAAATAAAATAATAAAGAGATTTTAGGGGGTTAGAGAAGTAAAATAAAAGAAAAGAACTTAGGAAGAGATGTTACCTTCAAATCGGGTAACTCCATTTGGTTTGAACCAGAAGGATTCCTTGAAGTGCATTCTGCCTAAGGTAAGGCTTCTAAGAGGAATAGAGGGATGTAGGGAGATTAATTGTTCATAGTTTGGATGAGGAAACGAGATTGATAGGTGTTATAAATGGGTTAGAGGTGATGACTTTTTATAAGGGGGAGGAGGGGCTCTTTAAAAATGTTTGAAAATATTATTTAATTATATAATGATTTTTTGTTTATAAAGCTCCAAAACTCATTAAAGTCAATAATAAGATGACTAATTTTTGAAATAAAATCATCCAATAAGAATTGGATAGGTTTTGGATATTTTTTTAATTTTCATAATCTCATTTATTTAAATCATTCTTTAATGAGGTAAACACTATATCATTATTGTGTCATAAATAATTTTATTTATTTGATGTCTAAAAATTATAAAAAAATACCATGATGTAGGAAATATTTTTAATATTTAAAATTAATATTTATAGTTGAAAAGATAACTTATATAAACCCCTTGTAAAAATTATTTTACTAAAATATATAAGTTTTTGTCATTTTTGTCTTTACTTTAAATTAAATAATATAAAGTGTCATTATCACTCTCAAGTGGCTGAATGAAGTCCCAAAATCAACCCATGGATGCCCATGGTCATACATGTATCAACCAATAGAAATATGACACGTGTTAGGGTATTTTAATATTATTATAATAATATTTGTTTACCCTTATTTTCAGATTTACCCTTTAACCATGGTAAATAAAATATTTACTGAAGTAAATATTCATAATGTCTAAAAATAAAAGTTATAGATTTAAAAAATTTAGAAATCATGATTCTAAGTATTGAATCCATTTTTACAAATTCAAAACATGTAAGTGGTAGAAATTAATTTAAAATTAATTCCCGTTGTCAAAACAAAAAGCATGTTTTTAGGAAATAATAACTATCAAAAGATTGACACCTGTTTATGTCAAGTTTAAATGTGAAATTACATCCAATGACATAAATTATATTAAATGATAAAAATAAAATATAGTGATACTTTAAAACCACTCAAATGTATAATTTATCTCTATAAATTATTTCGATTAAAAAAGTTGTTTTTAATTAAAATTTATTATTTTTCACTATTCATCAAAAAATGAAAGTTATCAAAAAAGTACCAAAAATATATCCAGACTAAATTTTTATGTCTTGATTCTATATAATAATTTAATTTCATTAAATTTAATATATGAAAGTGTCAAATATTGGTTTTAAAAAAAATTCACCATTAAAAGGTGGTAAAATTGCATTTAAAAAAAATTCTTCTTTTATCTATAAAAAATGAATTTGTTATTATATTATGTCTAAGAAACACATAATATGGATTCTAAAATTATATGTAGTATATAAAATTGAAAATTCATTTAATACTATTCAAAAAATCTTTTTGAACGGCTAGTTTGGTAAGTCATGGTGCGTTTGAACTCAGTGTTGCGTGTAACATAAGTTATTGAATTTATTTGAAGAGATAACATATTATGAAATCTTGGGGTGTTACAAAACACCGAAAGAGAAACCTAGAAAACACACCAGATATACTCATCTTTGGCACCAAGCCTCAGGAGGTTCCGACCTCATCGCCAATGATAGTCTCGACATGAGGCTCTAAGGCGTACACAAAAACCTGAGAACACACTCCATGAGATCTATCATCCTAAATGAATCACACTTGAGAGATACACTCCATTGGATTACCTCACCATCCTAGATGGCCCATCCGAGAGAACACACTCAACAGATATCATCACTAAGAACATCATGCTAAAATAATAGAACACCAAAATCTTCAGATAGGGGTTTACTCCTAGGGTTCACTAGGGGATAACAGAACCCAACCAAGTAAAACAAAGATCTCATAGATATGGGGTCACTCCCATGATCCTTTTGGGGATACCACAACCTGATCTGACATTCCACATATCACATCACTCAGATAGAGGATCTTCACCTGTGTAAAGGTTGTCATGGCAATGCCAAAAGCCCATCTGGTATAACTTGAAAAGTAGGGGATCACATTGCTAATGATACCTCAACCCTACAGAAAACCATATGGTAAGTAGGGTATCATATACCCAATGATACCACAACCCTACTAATATGGTCCACTGCATAGGGAATCATATTCCCAATTATGCCACAAACCCTACAGGGTTGTCCTTCCAGATAGGGGATCTTTTCCAATGTAGTGTTTGATACGAAGATACCAAGAACCCGATCTAGGGAAGTGAAATTAGAGGATCCGGCCATGACCTCACCATAGGAATGCCACAACTCTATCTGAAGTCATCCTATCAGGGAGATCACAAACCTGTACTAGGGTTGTATTGCCAAATTGACCCTCATAGGGACAAACCAAGGGATTTCACTCAACCATTGTTGGTCCTAACATTATAAACCTAAGTGTCTCACAACATTGCCGCACCACACACAACCTAGGCCCAAACAGAGACCACCATCGCGTTCTACGTAGAAAAACACACAGGATAGGCTATTTACTCACCAAAATGGATAACCGGTGAAAAAGGTACTATTAACTACCACAAGACCAAGTGGGCCCCACACCTCAATCTCGAAACACATCGAACAAATCATGCCAATGTGATCCTCTTGAAAAATCACACAGAATTGACTACACATTCATCTAAAATGGAAAACCAATGAAAAGGTCACATATCGTCATACAAGACCAATCCAGGCCTAATGGATCCCACAAAATGATCTCAGTCCCAACATCTAAAATCTATCTTGAAATTTCTGCTTTACCATTAGGGTCACAATGCCACTGACAGTGAGTCAATTGGATGCTCCGTGAAGATGTTTTGACTGGTCGAAGTTAAATAATAATAAAATATTATTATTTTTTCAAGGATTTGTGGCCTCGAGCTACAAAACCAACTCATAAAATTCTAGATACATTTTCAAGGGTCCTTCTCGACATAAGAATCATATATCTGAAAATGGCTCATGATTTTGACTCTTATTTTTTATTTTATGGAGGTTTAAAGAACACTCAAAAAATTCTGGCCGGTCCAACTCTACCTCGTCGGAAACCGCTGCCGCTGCCTGACCAGAATACTGCTCCGACCCTTCCAGAGCCACTATGCCACCTCACTCCCTTCCAGAATCTACCTTTATGACCATGCATTTTCTGGAATCTTCCATTTTCCCTGCTGGAATCTGGTCATGTTGCCGAAAAACTTCTACGGACCACTAGGATCACCCCAGTGCTCCAATTTTGGATTTGAAACATGTTTTGGATAGATTAGGACCCAAAATACACAAAACATTTGAATATTTCACGAAGAAAAATGCATAAACCCAATCCAGGATTTTAAAACTCAAACCGCCTACCTTTTAGCTGAATTCCGACACTTCCAAGACCAGATCCGCTCTCCGCTGCTTCTGCTTTACGATCTGAGAGTGTCTATCGTCAAGATCTGAGTCCGAGGACAACTCATTTATTCAATTTGGTTTTTCATTGATTGAAGGAGGAGGATGAGGAGGGGGTGAGGATGTGCATTCTTGGTATGAGGAGGAATATGAAAGGATTTTTTTTTAATAAAATATCTATCCTCCATTAAACATCCCAGCTCCGCCCCGCCTCCGACCAAAATACCCAGTGCAGACAATTTTATGTCATGCCTAGGGTAAACACGATGTTCTAAACTCAAAAGTGGTCTCAGAATTTTGATCTTTGACTCTGTTTAGGAGTTATTTGAGCCAAAATTCCTAAATAAATAAATTTATTTATTTATGAAAATGACCTTGGTAACTTTTTACACAACAGGACCACGCCTGAAAACTTACACCCTACCTAGGGTAAACAGCATGCTCAAACGCAACTGTGACCTTATATTTCTTATAAGTGGTACCGTTTGAGAAATAACTCATCTTTGAAATGTTCATAGTATAAAAATACTTAATATTTTTGTAAAATTTAGTCTAGGAACACCGGCCTCAAAATTGCACGACATCTTCGCGCATTACTTTTGAATTATTCATAGGAATATTCTAAAGTATGACAGGGAAAACCTGAGTCACTACATATACTATGTTTATTAAATTTTAATTCTATTTATATTTTCTATAGGTTTATATATCACACCAATGTAAAGGGAAGACCTTGTGAAGAAAAAAATGGATTTATTAGACCTCATGTCACTTTTATAGAAAAAAACATCAATGGGTGAAGATAAAATTTTAGTAAAAGAACACCAAGTAGTCAAAATGTTTGAAAAGAAAATTTCATATGACAATATTTTCTTAATACCTACAATTATTGCGTAAACCATTACACTCTAAACATATAAAATATATTTTAGTTTTTTTATATTTCTGATTCCTTTTGCTTTTTTTAGGATACAATGGATGCTCATTATAATAAATTAAGATACTTTTTAAATATATATTTTGGATCTAGTGTATGAATATACAACAAATAGACCCCCCATTATGTCTATTATAAATTTTTAATACAAAACATTTAAAAAAATTAGATTTTGCACCATAGAAATAACTTCTTTTTTACTTTATGATAAAATGTATTGATATTTTTGAATATTAATAAACATTTCATAACATCATGACTTTTCTTATGCATGACACAATATGTGATGATATCTTAAGAGTAACTATCTCACTGAAAGGTTATAGAAGTTCCCCGTGATGATGAGAGACTAAAAGTGCCACAATGGTATTAATAAATATATATTCTATAACTAGATGATATCATTTGATGGAAAACAAATTATATATGCTATCATGGGTGGATACTCATAGTAATTTTAGGAATTTTTTCATGGTGTACACCCTAAATAATGTCTAGTAATGGAGATTTTGAGAACAAGAACCCCCAATAGTAAATCCACATTTATATGTTTCATTTGATGTTCCTATAAACATATGTGTGTATTGATCCTTAGTCTGTATGATTATTATTAATGGAGATAATTATTTTTGTACTTTGATGTATTGATAAAAACTATAATGACATATGTTCTCGGTGTGGTAAGATATGTTGGGTGCATCAAGTGTGATATTTCATTAATGAATAATGCAATAAAGGAATTATATCTTCTGTTTTTGAATAGAAGTTGATATCTCAAGATCTTTTATGGAAATAAAAAATCACAATTAAATCCATGTATATAGTGATCTATGAGAAATTTTATTTAAGAAAAACAAAATAAAGAGTCTTTAAGCACATACGTTGATGACCCCAACATGAAACCTTCTTGATTAGAGATAAAATGAAAGAGGAATTATATTACACAATAAAAAACCATATGAATTTTTAAGTCATTATGAAATTTACTTCTTTCTCTATGGGTGCCTTGGTCTGTTACTAGACACTAACGTTGGAATTTTAGTGGCTCCGCCTAATGATACTAAGAAAGAGTCCTAGAGGGTCACCCACTAAGTGTATCTAGAACCTCAGTTAAATAATAATATTATTTATTATTTAACATATCAAATTAATATTATTCTCATACATGGTTTAATAATTATTCATGTTTACTTGATTACATATATTATGTCACTAGTTATTTGAGAGAATATTTTTAGATCAGAATATTTAATAAATATTTTCTTTATTTAGTGAGTATAATATTTATTGATTTATTAGTGAATAATGATGTGATATTTATTTATAAATAAATAGTCATTATTCAAGACCCGTTAAATATTTTATAGGAATGGCTGAAAAAATTTAATGGTCCAGTGAGAAATAATATATATTAAATATTATTTGAATAGATTTTAAAAAATTTATGTAAGAAACAATATTTAATTAATTAATGGGTTTTGTGTGTTTCAAGAAATAATAATATTATTATTATTATAGAAATGGTGTTCCATAGGGATTAAATAAAAATAAGGGTGCATGTTCAACTAGTATTTTCTAACCATAGTACCATTTAAACCTAGTTATATTATTTTCAACCCTAATGATAACCATTTGTATTGTTCACAATGACAACAAAAATTCTCTCAATCCCTAGAGATCCCCTCTCCAAGAATGAGCTTAAGAAAATAGAGTGATCCTCCTCCACCACCCCTGTCAATTCTAGAGAGATCAAAGATAATCCTTTTTAGAAGTGATTCTCATGGATATCAAGGATGAACAATGAAAGAATTTGTCATGACCCGTACCAGTGGGGCCCACACCGTGACTCCCCAAGCCTGCCTCTAATAGGCCAGGGGCTGGTGACTAGAAGCGAGTAGGCATATCACTAACATGTGAGGCATTTCCTAAGTACCTGTACAGACACACACATCTCCAAGCCCACAAATGATGAAATGTAAAACACTAAGGAACAAAATGCATGCATACAACTAAACCCAACCAACAGAGTACGACGAAAGGTAGATTACTATAAAAGAAAACTGGGCCCAAAATACAATCCCACTAATAACAATTAAACAAGAGTCTGAAACTAAAAAGTCCAACCTGTAAGCTCAAAAGGTAATGGGACTGCCACTCGCAGCCATAGGAATGCCTCGGCCTGTAGGGAACTTAGAAAGCTCGGGCTTGTCCTGGTCTACCCTGGACTTTGTCAAAAGGATGCTCGTCTTCACAAGACACCAGACGTGCGGGCAAAGCCCGTGCAGGTGTGAGTATAACAATACAAAGAAGAGGACCCCGAAAACCACAATGCAATACAAAGTAAAGGTATAGTCAGCTATGCACAATATATGTTTATAGAACATATAAAACAAACCAGATATACTCAAAACCCAGATCCATGGTCTAGAGACAAGTCACGCAACCACATACCCCCGTAAGGGATTCTGTTTGAATATTTCGTGATGCCCTCGTTCCGGGAGAACACACTCCACGAGTCTTATAGCTCTGATGACATCCGTCCGAGAAGTGCTGTTCATCGGGAACCATCATGAGAGATGGCTACACTCATTTTGGGAGACACACTCCTGAGTAGAAAATTTACAGTAGATAGAAGCACTCATTATGGGAGACACACTCCTGAGTGGGAAAGATCTCGATACACAGATGAGGATCACTGCCAGGGCCATGGAGGATACCGCGAATCATCCATAATTCACCTGCTAAGTAGAGGATCAACTCCCGGTAGAGTTGGTCACATCGATTCCTGACTCTACCTAGGGTCTGGAATGGATAGAGGATCTCGATCCAGGCCTCTCGGACGGATGCCTGACTCTATCACAGAAAGTCATGTTGAAGGGATCAAAATCCTGCATGAGGGAAAGATGCCTGACCCTCATGTAAACAAGAATAAGGGGCACTAACACAAACGAAATATGTTCAAGGCACAATGAAGAAAAGGACCATGTCATTTTCCAAAAAGTACACGGCGTGTAGAAATGATACACACCGTGTTGTCTGACCCTGGGTACTGCCTGTGTACAACGGCCCGTGTCATGAGGCTAGTCATGTAGAAAAACATAGCACACAGCGTGTATTATGGAGTACACGCCATGTCTGGGTAACTGGGGTTGGCTCCGTGTACTCTGTCCATGTGCCCGTACACGGTCACCAACATGTGTACTCCGACCCGTGTAATCTGCACATGGGGTGACCCGCGCTGCTGGCCTCGCCTGGCCGTGTGATGGAGTACACGGTCATATACTCCATCCTCTGTCCACGTATCCCTGGGATACACGCTGAGCTCCGCATCTCCGCCTCTACCAAGCTGTACACGCTGTGCCTCCTGAAGCCGTGTAGATCATCCCGTGTCCATGTACTACCCAAAGTACACGCCGAGCTTCGGGGAAGGTCCAACACGGTGTGTGACCAGGGTCACACGCCGTGTGATTCTTTTCTGACCCCAAAACCCTAGCAGCCACCTCCAGTACTACACGGCGTGTTCTTCGGAAGTACAAGCCGTGTATTCTGGAAATTTCCAGAAATGACGCTCGTTGCCGGTGCGCCTCCCGTGCTGCTCCGATCATTGATCCAGCTGTCCGATCGCCATGAAACCCTCAGGTTTTGGTCACCCCAATGCCACGAAGCCAATTCCGGTGTTTTCGGACCTTCAATCGGCTCCGAAAACACTTTTTGATCTTCTTGCACGAAGAACTCTCGAAGAATGATTTTCCCGATCCGGTCCGATTCGTCGTCCGACATCGTCGATACACCTCCACAAGGTCGTTGTAGTGTTGGACCTTCGATTTGGGATCGTTGCGTCATAGAACGGGTGCGCAATGATCCGTTGTTCATCACCCCGCGAAGAACATGAAGAACATGCGAGGGAAAAAGGGGGGAGGAAACCCAATAAAAAAATCGAGGAACGAACCTCCACCATCATTCGTCACAGCTTTGATCTGCTCTCGTTAATAGGTTTAAACAGAGCAGAGATCAACATGAATAAAACCATGGATTATTTCCCCAAAATCATTCGAAAGAAATCCCTCCCGCAATAACGCATGAATCCGCAGATCAACTTGTTCGTGGTTAATCCGCGTTTGTGGTTTAAACTCAAAAAAATAGGGAAAAAGAATTGAAATAACAACCCCTACCTTTCGAAAGGATCGATCGTTGATGAAGGCGCTGCGCTGCCAATGTCGTCGTGATCCTTCTACGTCGGCGTAATGATTCTTGATTTTGATCCGTCGTCGTTTTCCAACACGTCCTCCTCCGCCCAAGTTTCAAGATAAATCTCTCTCTCTCAACTCGCAGGGTTATGAGGATAACCCCGTGAATTTTCCATAAGGATGCATTTATAGGGGAAGATTAGGTTGTGCTAAACAAAAGGAAATGTTTTATAATAATAAAATAAATCATTAATTTATTTTATTCCGTATAAAGTATTTCTCCTTTTTAAAATGCCCAAAATTAAACTTTGTAGACGACCTATGCCAGTCGAGGTTAGAGTCATTCTTACAAAAAGTCATAATCCCAGACGCAATGGTGCCCTCAAGTTTTTTAATCCAGACATCCGTTTAGAAACTTCCACAACCGCACACAAGCGCCGACTCACATAACTTAAAAAGTTCAAACCACCATTCTGGGCTCACTGGACCTAGGAACGATGTGCCGTCATCACACCCGGTCTCAAAATAATTCCATATAATATTTAAAATAATAAATGGAAAAATACGAGACATTACAATCTTCCCACCTTGGGGCTTTATGTCCCCGAAAAGCCAAAACGAGGGCCACTCAAAAAGATGAGGGTACTGGGAATGGATCTGAGCCTCCTGCTCCCACGCGCTCTCCTGAAGATTCTCGTGCTACCACCAGACGTGCACCAAGGGTATAGATCGCCCATGAAGGATCCTCTCCTACCGATCCTCGATCTCCACTGGGTACTCGGCGAAGGTCACTCCATCCTCGATGTTCAGCTCGCCCCAGTCGATGTTGTACGATGTGTCATGCACATACCTCCTCAGCTGCGACACGTGGAAGACATCATGTACCTGATGCAACTGTGGAGGTAGAGCTAGGCGGTACGCCACTTCACCAACTATGCACATAATCTGGAAAGGTCTGATAAACCTCGGAGATAGCTTGCTGCCTCGGCCAAATCTCCACAACCCTCATCGAGGTGAGACCCGAAGAAAGACGTGGTCTCCCTCCTCGAACTCTAGAGGTCTCTGTTGCCTATTAGCATAAGACTTCTGCCGGCTCTGTGCAGTCTTCATCTGCTCCCGGATGATCTGCACCTTTTCTGTAGTAGCTCACACTAACTCTGGACCCATGAGTGCTGACTCTCCGGGGTTGGTCCAACAAAGCGGTGACTGGCAGGGTCTCCCATACAAGGCCTCGAATGGTGCAATACCGATGGTGGAGTGGTAGCTGTTGTTTTAAGAAAACTCCACCATTGGAAAGTGGTCCTCCCAAACATGACTAAAGTCCAAGATACAGGCTCGTAACATATCCTCCAGAACCTGAATGGTCTTCTCTGTCTGACCATCCGTTTGGGGATGAAACACTATGCTCAAGCGTAGCTGAGCCCCAAAAGCCTCCTACAATCCATTCCACAATCGAGATGTGAAGAGGGCGTCTCGGTTTGAGACTATAGTCAAGGGGATTCCATGAAGCCGAACTATCTCCTGCACGTAGAGGTGTCCCAATCTCTCTATGGAACTCTGCTCCCTGATATCTAGGAATTAGGCCGACTTGGTGAGTCGGTCAACGATCAACCAGATGGAATATTTCCCCTTGGATGTTCATGGTAATACCATCATGAAGTCCATATATATTCCATCCCACTTCCACTTTGGGACTTCCAGGGGGTGATCTAACCCTGCTGGAACTTGGTGCTCAGCATTCACCTGCTGGCATGTGAGGCACCGAGAAACAAACTCTGCTACTGCCTTCTTCATGCCTGACCACCAGAATTGTCGTTGGAGATCCTGGTACATCTTAGCCACTCTAGGATTTACCGCCAAAGGGGATGTATAAAACTCCCTTGGGAACTCCTCCTGGAATGCCACTTGTATAATAGTGCGTCCTCGGAAAAGAAGTACCTTCTCCCCACCTTGCGAATATCCATCAAGAGCATGTTCTGTGGATACCTGAGAACGTAAAGCCACACAATCATTATCCCCAAGTTGTGACTCCCTAACTCGCTGTAAGAGTGGAGGGTTGACAACCATCGACTATAGGTAAGCTGTATCCTCTCCATCCATGAAGGATAACTATAACGTGGCTAACTGCTGTGTCGACTCACTCAACAGCTGTGAGCTCGACCTTCTGCTAAGAGTATCTGCCACCCTGTTCCCCTTCCCAGGGGTATAGATAATCTCAAAATCATATTCCTGGATGAAATCTATCCAACAAATCTACCTCATATTCAGATCCTTCTATGAGAAGATGTACTTGGGGCTCCTATGGTCAGAGTAGACAATGAACCGCTCGCCCATAAGGTAGTGCCGCCACATCTTCAATGCGAAGAATATCGCTGCCAGCTCGAGATCATTGGTTGCATAGTTATGCTCATGTGGCCTAAGATGGAGCGAACCATAAGCAATCACTACATGCCCCTGCATCAGGACACAACCGAGCCTGGTCCCTAATGCTTCGCATAAAACTACGTACCCCACACCCTCCTCCGGCAATCTCAAGATTGGGGCACTCGTCAGCCACTGTCTCAACTTATCAAAAGCTTGTTGGAACTTTTCTGTCTACATGAAGGGTTTCCCCTTCCTGGTCAAGGCTGTCATCAGTGATGATATCCTGGAAAAGTCAGGAATGAATCTCCAGTAATATCCTGCCAACCCAAGGAAGCTCCGCACCTCCGTCACGCTCCGAGGTGGCTCCCATGCTAACACAGCCTCCACCTTGGTTGGGTCCACAACTACTCCATCTATTGAGATGAAATGTCCCAGAAAGTGGACCTCCTGAATCCAGAACTGACACTTTGAGAGCTTTCCATAAATCTGGTGCTTCCAAAGTACGTCCAGAACCATCTGAAGGTGTCTCGCGTGCTCCTCCTATGATGCTGAGTATACAAGGATTTTTTCAATAGAGATCACTATGAACTAGTACAAGTACGACTGGAAGATCCAGTTCATCAGCCCCATGAACACTGCGGGGGAGTTCATCATGCCAAAGGGAATAATCAAGTACTCATAGTGACCGTAGAGACATCTGAAAGTCTTCTTTGGTATATCCTCATCCCACACTCGTAGCTGGTGATAGCCTGATCGAAGGTCAACCTCCGAGAACCACTATTCCCCACTTAGTTGATCGAAGAGGTCATCAATTTTCAGTAGTGGATACTCATTCTTCACTATCACCTGGTTTAGGAGCCGGTAATCCACGCAGAGTCTCAAACTCCCGTATGCCTTCTTGGAAAACAAGACCGGGGCCGCCCAGGGTGAAACACTGGGTCTCGCAAAAACCTTGCTCTGCAAATCCTCCAACTACACCCTCAGATCGTGAAGCTCTGTGGGAGCCATCCAATAAGCTGATGAGGAAATCTGTGTCGTCCTAGGGTGTAAGTCTATACAGAGGTGAATTTCCCACCGAGGAGGTAACCCTGGAACATCTTTTGGAAGGACGTCCTCATACTCTGCCACCACTGATGGGAAGTGAGAGCTCACAAAATCCACTACTCCGAGGGTAAGGCTAACCAACTCATGAGTGATTGGCTGCACCCTCCTATGCATGAGCCCATTTTGTACTGCTTGGGTTTCCTTTCATCCGACAAAGGGAAACCTCGTTCCATCACGGCGGACACACCGCACCCTTCGCCTAAAACAGTCAATCTGGGCATGGACCGAGGATAACCAATCCATACCGAGAATGACGTCGTAAGGCCTCGACGCTACCACCAAGAGGTTCCAACCGAGACTCTCACCTCCAAGGGTAAGATCAAACTATCTGCAAAGGTGCGTGACCGTCGAGTCTCCTCCTGTAGGTGTCTCCAAGCGTAAGGATTGAGTCAACGATTCTACCGGAATCTTGAAGTTTTGTACAAGACATGTGTCTATAAGGGAATGACTAGAACTTGTGTCTATGAGTATGGAAGATAAGGTAGAAAAGACACAGATCGTACCTTGAATCATCCCTGGAGCCCCTAGGTCGTACGCGTCGACCGCATGCAGCTGTCCCTGTCCCTGTCCCCCAGCTCCCTGAGCCTGGTGCGGACCTCCTGGGGGTGGTGGTAGAAGTATGTAGAAGCGTCTTCCACCGCCCGCATCTCTCCCAGCTCCTCTGCCATGTCCTCCGCCTAGAGGATATTCCTGCTCCATTCTCTGCCTCTGCCTCGGTGGTCCATCCACCACTTCCCTATCAACAGCTCAACGTGTCGGGCTATCTCTAGCGAGATGACCCCTACTGTCGCATGTGTAGCATCACTTCTCCCTAGGATGACTGGATCCAGCCTGAGAACCCTGGACTGTTGATCCCCTATCCTGGGTCCTCCTATGACATCTCCCACATCCAGATCCCTACGTCTGACGTCAACTCCCTACTACCAGTGTCTCTGCACCTGTCTGCCTGCTGCTGACTGTCGGCGGCTGTCTCTGCTCTACCAAGAATCTCTCGATCACCAAGGCCCACTCGAGCACTCCAGTATAAGTTGAAATGCATAGAGGCACGAAACTAGCTCAGATGTCTCTTCGTAGACCTCGCTCGAAGGTCCGAGCCCTGAAGTACCAATCCCTGACCATATCAATCGAGTACCTGGTGAGGTTGGTGAACCTGGATGAATAGTCAGACACTATCATACTTCCCTGCTGGAGCTGAAGAAGCTCCTGGATGCGCACAGATCTCAGCGTAACCGGAGAGAACTCCTCCCTAAAGATTCGCTCAAACTCCATCCACGAAAGAGTCTCCTCGTCATGAGTCTACATGGTCAGACTCCACTATCTTCTCATGGAACCCTGAAGAAGGCTCGCTCCTAGTATCACCATCTGGTCTAATGGTGTCCTCACTAGACGAAAAACTCTGGTCACCTCCTCAAGCCAGTCCTCAGCCACCTGAGGATCGGGCTCCCTTCAGAACCTGAGGGGTCTCTGTCTCTGGAACTCATGGAGTGCGCTAAGCCTGCGCTCCTCACTGGTTGGTACTTCAGGTACCACTGGCTTCTCCACTAGTGGTGGTATAACAGGTGCACCACCTGGTGGAAATGCTTGGGGAGGTGGTCCCTGTATCGAAGCCTCATCACTGAGGGGGTCATCCTCGTGATCGTGCTGCTGAATCCTAGCGGGTATGCGTCGCGGAGGAATCCTGTAAAGAAACAAGATGTGTGATGGTCAATGAGTATCTCTGGATATCTGACACCGAGGACATGGAAAACACAAACCATTCCTATATGATGCATGTACCTTTTATTTCCCCACAACCAGTGTTTTCATGAACCGGGTCGAAAAGCAGGTTATCAGAGTCCTGGTGTATGGATACGTCAGCTGCCACACCAACACTGGGGTCTCTGTCCTAAAAGTCGAACCCGAAACACTCAACACTGTTGCCCCAATCCAAACTCACAGACTCTTGGTCCTAAGGTAGAACCGACAACCTCTGATAACACTCTATCATGACCCGTCCCAGTGGGGCCCACTCCATGACTCCCCAAGCCCACCTCTAATAGGCCAGGGGTTGGTGACTAGCACCGAGTAGACATATCACTAACATGTGAGGCATTGCCTAAGTACCTGTACACACACACACATCTCTAAGCCCACAAATGATGAAATTTAAAACACTAAGGAAAAAAATGCATACATATAACTAAACCCCAACCAACAGAGTATGACGAAAGGTAGAGTACTGTAAAAGTAAACTGGGCCCAAAATACAAGCCCACCAATAACAAACAAACAAGAGTCTGAAACTACAAAGTCCAACCTGTAATCACAAAAGGTACTGGGACTGCTGCTCGTAGCTGTAGGAATGACTCGGCCTGTAGGGAACTCAGAAAGATTGGTCCTGTCCTGGTCCGCTCTGGACTCTTTCAAAAGGCTGCTCGTCTGCACAAGACACCAGATGTGTGGGAAAAGCCCGTGCAGGGGTGAGTATAACAATACTCAGTAGGAGACCCCGAAAACCACAAAGTAATACAAAGTAAAGGTACAATCAGCTATACACAGTATATGTTTACAAAACATATAAAAAAAACCAGATATACTCAAAACGCAGACCCGTTGTCTAGAGATAAGTCACGCAACCGCATACCCCCGTAAGGGATTCTGTTCGAAGATTTTGTGATGCACTCGTTCCGGGAGAACACACTCCACTGGTCTTATAGCTCTGATGACGTCCGTCCGAGAAGTGCTATTCGTCAGGAACCGTCACGAGAGATGGCTACACTCATTACGGGAGACACACTCCTGAGTGGAAAAGTTACAGTAGATAGAATCACTCATTACGGGATACACACTCCTGAGTTGGAATGATCTTGATACACAGATGTGGATCACTGCCAGGGCCATGGAGGATACTGCGACTCATACAGAATTCAACTGCTAGGTAGAGGATAAATGCCTGGTAGAGTTGGTCACGTCGATGCCTGACTCTACCTAGGGTCTGGAATGGATAGAAGATCTCGATCCGGGCCTCTCAGATGGATTCCTGACTCTATCACAGAAATTCCTGTTGAAGGGATCAAAATATTGCGTGAGGGAAAGATGCCTGACCCTCAGGGAAACAAGAAGAATGGGCACTAACCCAAATGAAAGATGTTCAAGGCACAATGAACAAAAGGACCAAGTCGTTTTCAAAAAAGTACACGGTGTGTAGAAATGATACACACCGTGTTGTCCGACCCCGGGTACTGCCTGTGTACAACGACCCATGTCGTGAGACTGGTAGTGTAGAAAAACAAAGTACACGACGTGTAGTACGGAGTACACGCCATGTCTGGGTAACTGGGGTTGGCTCCGTGTACTCTGGCCATGTGCCCGTACACGGTCACCAACCTGTGTACTCCGACCCATGTAATCTGCACATGGGGAGACCCGCGCTACTAGCCTCACCTGGCCGTGTGATGGAGTACATGGTCGTGTACTCCATCCCGTGTCCACGTATCCCCGAGAAACACACCGAGCTCCGCGTAGCCGCCTCTACCAAGCTATACACGTCGTTCCACCTGAATCCGTGTAGATCATCCTGTGTCCATGTACTACCCAAAGTACATGCCGAGCTTCGGGGAAGGTCCAACACGCCGTGTGACCAGGGTCACACGCCATGTGATTCTTTTCTGACCCCAAAACCCTAGCCGCCACTGCCATTACTACACGGCGTGTTCTTCGGAAGTACACGCCGTGTATTCTGGAAATTTCCAGAAACGACGCTCTTCACTAGTGTGCCTCCCATGCTGCTCCGATCATTGATCCAGCTGCCTGATTACCATGAAACCATTAGTTTTTGGTCTCCTCGATGCCACAAATCCGCTTCCGGTGTTTTCGGACCTTCGATCGGCTCCGAAAACACATTTTGATCTTCCCGCATGAAGAACGCTTGAAGAACGCTTTTCCCGATCCAGTCCGATTCATCATCCGCCATTGTCGCTGCACCTCCACAAGGTCGTTGCGGTGTCGAACCTTCGATTTGGGATTGTTTCATCATAGAACGGATGCACAAAGTTCCTCTGTTCATCGCCCAACGAAAAACGCGAAGAACGCGTGAGGGAAGAAGGGGCGAGGAAACTCAATTAACAAATCGAGGAATGATCCTACACCGTCATTCATCACGGCGTTGATCCGCTCCCGTTAATAGGTTAAAATGAAGAAAATATCAACATGAATAAAAGCATGGATTATTTCCACAAAATCATCCGAAATAAAATTTTCCAGCAATAACGCACGAATCCGCGGATCAACTTTTTCATGGTTGATCCGCGTTCGTGGGTTAAACTCAAAAAAATGGGGAAAAGGAAATGAAATAACAACCCCTACCTTTTGAAAGGATCAATCGTTGATGAAGGTACCATGCTGCCATTGTTGTCGTGATCCTTCAACGTCGGCACAACGATTCTTGATTTTGATCCGTTGTCGTTTTCCAACACGTCCGCCTCCGCCCAAGCTCCAAGAGAAATCTATCTCTTTCAAATCGTAGGGTTATGAGGCTAACCCTGCAAATTTTCCATAAGGATGCATTTATAGGGGAAGATTAGGTTGTGCTAAAAAAAGGAAACATTTTAAAATAATAAAATAAATCATTAATTTATTTTATTCCTTATAAAGTTTTTCCCCTTTTTAAAACGCCCAAAATTAAACTTTGCAGACGACTTGCACCGGTTGAGGTTAGAGTCATTCTTAGGCAAAGTCATCATCTCGGACACAATGGTGCCATCAGATTTTTAATCCGGGGAACCATTTAGAAACTGCCACAGCCGTGCACAAGCACCGACTCACATAACTTAAAAAATTCAAACCACCATTCCGGGCTCACTGGACCTCGGAACGATGTTCCGTCTTCACGCTCGATATTGAAATAATTCCATATAATATTTAAAATAATAAACAAAAAATCCGAGACATTACAAAATTAAGATATTCTCTGCTAGCACATGGATATTCCTATATGGATTCTTAGTGGTTCTTGGAACACATGTGGATCCCCGCTAGAGAGAATCTATACATGATACCTGTGATGCAAAAATAGTATGTTATATATAAATTTTTCAGATCCATAATTGACTAAATAATTCATTAAAATTTAATAATTTAACTTCTTAGATTAATTATAAATCATTACATGACGATCCTACATTTGGTTCTAGAATTATCATGTTAATAAATCTTTGATAAAATTATATTGATCATTGTGTTTATTGTCGATGTATATCTCAGTTTAATCATTAATTAAGACAAAAATTTGAGTTGGGAATGCCCCATAGGTGCTTCTTCTATTCTTGGAACCTTCACATTTTACATATAAAATTTAAATTATATGTTTTATATTATTTTTTTACAATCATTTTGTAACAATAGTGTGATGTTTATTTACCATCAAAACCATGGTATGAGGATTCCAATGTGCATAAGATACTAATGTATTTCTACAACTAGATAAATATTAGGGTATATATAATAAAATTTCACTATCAAAACTTATATCAAAACAAATTGATTATGTTTATCAAATTTTTTGCAATGTCCAAAACAAAGTAGTCACGTTAATTATGGTTATTATATTATAAAATTTATGAAATATATCATATTACAACTATAAAATAGAATCCCTAAATAGATATTTTAGAATGGAATTACAATTTTATTTAAAATATTTATTAATTGTTTATTTATATATAAATTTCCATTACTACCAGGATTATCTACAATCAAAAAATTAAAAAGAGGAAATATATTTGTTTCAAAATGAGTGGGCATATTACATAGATTAAAAATCTTTGCAGACACCATGAAGTGGTGGTTTCCTATGAGGTTAGTAATTTTTTATATCATAGAAATCATGAAGATACAGTTTATCTACTACTTATTTAGTGAATCTCTTTATCATTGAGTATCATTATCAATGGACTTTATTTTTTTATATGTGATTAGGATCTTTTTGTATGGCCTAAAATATTGAATGCATTTTAAAATTAAAATAATTGCAATGACTGAAAAAATATACTCCAATTGTGTGCCTTTATAACAAAAAGTGTGACTTTCTAGTTAAAAAGTGACACTTTAACTCAAAATGTGAATCACATACTCAAAAATGAGAAAATATTCTCATGTTTAATTAATACTTTAATAAAATTATTAATAATTAACTTATGACATGCATGAACTAACCACACATCAATCTGATAAACAGTGTGGTCAGTATAACTAAAAGTGTTTGTTTTCAATTAAAAGTTAAATTGTAGTTCAAGAAACATGTCACATACTCAAAACCAAGTAAAAATGATCAAATCATTGTAATAATTTATATTAGTTATCCGTAGTTAGTTTTTAATGTTTAGGAATCAACTGAATGTCAATATGACACATTTTTGTAACTAGATTGATTCAAAGTGCATGTTTTTAGTTTAAAAGTAAAATTTTAAACCACAAAACACATCACTTACTCAAAACCAATCAATAATTATTGAATTTTATTGATACTTTTGGATAATGATCTGTGATTATTTTTTATGTATATGAATTAATTTTTTGTCAATATGATACAAGGTGTGGCCGATATGACTAAAAGTGCATATTTTAATTTAAAAGTGAAAATTTAGTTCAAAATGCACATCACATACTCGAAAATGATAAAAAAACACTCAAATTATCATGATACCTTAATAAAATGATTCATTTTTCATTTGTGATATTTATGATTTAACCACACATAAATCTAATATGTGGTGTGACTTGTATAACAAAAATTGTGTGTTTTCAATTTAAAATAGGCATTTTAGTTCAAAACATGTTTTACTTGGTAAAAAAAAATAAAAAATGTTCAAAATTTGATGATAATTTAGGAAAATGATTGGTTATAATTTTTTATATTTAATAATTAACCAAACTTCAATATGATGTGTTGTTAGACTAGTATTATTTAAAGTGAATCCATACTCAAAACAGGGTAAATGCACTGAGTGTGTCATATTAATTTTTAATATGTATTATTTATATATTATGTTATTCTTTATATCCATGTATTATGTTTTATCATTTTTGTTTACCTATTTATTTATTTATTATTTATGAATTATTGGTTTATTTTTATGTTTTATTTATTTCTTTATAATATTAAAAAAATAATCATTATTTTTTATTATGGGTACAATTCTATTTTCTTTGAGTCTGGGGTGGTGTATTAGAAAACTGGTAGTGTGATTAGGCACAATTGGAATGGGACTTCAAGGGAAGTGAAATACTGGGCTACTCGACCTGTTGTGAGTTGGATTTCTTCTGAGTTATTTAGAAATTATAAATGTTTCTAATAAATTGTACATGTCAACATAATTGTAATGTATTGAAATGTTTATAAAGTAAATTTATTTCTAATTTTAATTTATTATAATATAAATTTATTTGTAATTTTTTTTATTTCTATACTTTTAGGGTGGGAACAGATTAGTTTGGTTTAGTTTTGACTGAAAACCAAACCAAACTACAATTTGTGATTTAGTTTTTATGTATAAAAATTGAATCATTTAACTAATTTTTTTTCAAAATAGAAAATTTATAAACTCTTAGTTTTTTGTTTTATTTGGTTTGGATTTTAGATCGTACTATTTTTTATAATAACATCATGAATATGGATACATGATATTTTATAATGGTTGGTTGATAATTTGTACCAAATTAATGCATAATTATCATTATGACAAAATGATATAATTCTTGACCTACTATCAAAATAAAACTCTAGTTATTTAATCATGATTAAAAATAAAAACTAGAATTGAGTTTGAGTTTGAGTTATGGAATTGATGGATGGGTTGGGCTGATTGAAATATAGATAATTTTTTTTCAAAACATGTGTTGTTCAGTTCAATAAGTACAGTTTGGTGTGGCACTAGAACCAAATTGAAAACTTCAAGGGTCTATTAAATATGTACTACAAAATAAATAAAAATAAAAAGACATTATTTCAGTATGGTTTGGTTTGAGAATTTTTTTCCACCCTTAGCTGCTGGTTGTTCATGTAGTAGGACACTACTATTACCTGACTTTTATCAGCGTTTTAATATTTTTTTAGTACAGATAAAAGTTACCAGTTTTTTATCAATGTTGGAAGCATCAATGCTTTTTAGAATTAATAAGGCAAATATCTCACACTGAAAAAATCAGAATTTGTAGTAGTGATATCATATATAGTAAGATATATGTACATGTGTGTTGGTTTCACCAACACACAAACATTTCATTCACACACATACACATTAATATAGATTCATGATTATATATATATATATATATATAAATAATTGATTCAATTAAATGAATTTATAAAATGATATATTTAACAACATTCATAATTTAAAGGATTATATATATCTATATTATTCAAATGTAATTAATATTATTTTGTATTATATACGTATGCATTATGTAATATATTTTAAAAATATGAAATATTATCCATTTAACTATTAAATTATGTTTTATTACATATATAATTTAAAAGCATTTTTTAAAAAATAAATAATAAAATAAATATAAATAATAATTAATTAAATATTTTTTAAAGATAATTGAAAATAAATTTAATTAATAATCATATTTAAGAAATTATTAATATATGTTAATATATATTTTATATAGTAGATAATGCATAGCCATTGTATTGGTGTGAATGAATAGAACAAACAATATTATAATTAAACATGTTTCTTAAATATTTTTACATTTATCCAATAAAAGTTTGATGATTAAAATGTGAATGAATATAATTTTAAGCATAAAAGCTCTAATACTCTTTAAAAGGTCGATTTACCACCTTTTGATGGTGAACCCTATTTAAATATAGTTTTGGACACTTTTATGTGTTCTATTGGACAAAATAAAATACTTCTTTAGATTCGGGACATAAAAATTTACTTTGGCTAAATTTTCCGTATTTTTCTGACAAAATTCATTTTTTAATGAAAAGTGAAAAATACATTATTTTAATTCCAAACTTCCTTTTAATATAGATTATTTATATGGTTAGATTATCTTTTTATTTGGTTTTAAAGTGGAATTAGATTATATTTTTACCATTTAATCCTATTTTGGTCATCAGAAGTAATTTCACTTTGAAATTGAACATAAACTAGTGTCAGTATTTTGATAGTTATTATTTCTTAAAAACATGTTTTTTGTTTTGATAATGAGAATTAATTTTAAATTAATTAATGAATATTCTATGTTTTTAATTTGGTAAAATAGTCATCATTTTTGAATTCGGAATATCAAATATATCTTAGGATTAATTTTTGGTATTTTTCTAAAAAACATCAATTTTTTATGAATAGTGAAAACACTAAATAGTAGTTAAAAACGACTTTTTCATTTAAATGAAACTTTACCACTTTTCTGAATTTAATTTTGAAAATATAACATCAATGGTTGTTATTTGTAAGTAAAATTTGGTTCAATTAGATTAAAATAATTTTTGGTGAATTGTAACTTTTGAATTTTATTTACCACAGTTAAAGGTAAATAGGGTAATTTAAGGTAAAAATAATATTATAATAATATTAAATTACCCTAAAATGTGTCCTAATCCAATTTTTTGATACATTTATGACCATGGTCATCCTTGGGTCTATTTTGGGACCTCATGGATCCACTTAAGAGTGATAACGACACTTTATATTAATTAATTTAAAGTAATGACAAAAATGACATAAACATATATCTTTTAGTAAATAAATTCTTACATGGAGTTATATAAGTTATCATTTCGACTATAAATATTCATTTTAAATCTAAAAATATTTCCTACATCATGTTAGTTTTTTTATAATTTTTATACATCAAATAAATAAAAATATTTATGACGCAATGATGATGCAGTGTTTATCTCATTAATGAATAATTTAAATAAATATGATTATAAAGATTAAAAAAATATAAAAAACCTGTCCAATTATTATTGGATGATTTAATTTCAAACAAGATTAATGTTATTTTCTAATTTAATAATTTTTTGACCTTTAGAAACCAAAAATCATTTTATAATAAAATAATATTTTCAAATATTCTTGAAGAGCCCCTCCTCCCCCTTATAAAAATATCTCACCTCTAACCCATTAATCACACTTATAAAGCCCCTTGGATCATCCAAAATCAACCCAAATAAGCTCTAACTATTCCTATATTTCCCCTATAATCATTACCTTATGCATAAGGCACTTTAAGAAATCTTTTTGGTTCAAACCAAAGGGAGTTACCCGATTTTAAGGTAATGTATTTTCTTAGGTTCTTTTCTTTTATTTTACTTCTCCAACTCGTAAACTCTTTTTGTTACTTCTTTTATAACAAAACAAATATCCTAAATATACTAGGTTGTTTATATGATAATTATTCACACTACACTTACACACACCTCTCTCCAATGGGTAAAGAACATACTATTTCTTTGGACGACGAACTACTGCGTCATGAAACGATGATTGTTCAATCTTCTACTACTAACTCTTACGGTGGAAATTAATATGAAACTATATTTACATGTGATATATATTATATTTATATTGTATATATAATTATTTATTTTTCATTTATATCATACTTTTAAGGTTTCCAAAATGGGTAAATATGATAATTTCATTAGAGGATGTGCAGACTACTGCACCCTCAAAGTGATATGACTCATTAATGCCATACATGGAACATATAAAGGATGGAGTTAATTAAATTAAATAACATAGATATTATAATGGAATTATAATATACCTATGTATTCTTATTTTTTTATTCCTTTAAATATAAAATAGAAATGAAATTAGCTTTCATGCGTACGTACGACTTACTGTTTCCAGTGCGTTTCATTTATTAAATCAAAATGATATGGAATATTATAAATAAATATAAACTATATATATATGATATATATGATGTCTAAATAATGAATATAATTTTGTTGATAATGGGATTTTTACCACATGGACAATTTGTAATTATAACAAGTTCATTTTTTACTAAAGTTCCAAACATCAACAAAATGTTTGATATGAACTGAAATAATTAAATAATTGTTATAGAAAGGTAATAAGTGATATAAAAGGAATAATAAAATTTAAAAATGTTCTTAAGGAATTATAAATTAACTTAAGTTTATTATTTAGGATGAAAACGAAACAAATGATTCTAGTCGGACACGAGGTAAGGGGTTTCTTATCTCACTTTAATTTTGTGATATTTCCATTGATCCCCACTTATTTATTGCATGTGGTGTATTGTGTACTAAAATTTGATATAAATTATCATGATTATATTTATATTCATGGTACTCCATGATTCATTTGGTGGTTATTAACTTTTAGTCTTATGACTCGATTGATTACAATGTGGTAAGGGGTTTTCATCTCACTTTTTATTCCTGTGAGATTCATGCTTTATTTTACACTATTTCATTTTGTGTGGTGTATGTAATACACATGATTGTATTAATTATGTAATATAATTTAATTTATGGATATTTACATCTTCATTGTATGATGCTTATTTCATGTGGTGTATGTTTTATAAGATACTAAATCGAAAAGGGAACCTTTCACTGTACTCTTTTTGTTAAAGACTTATTTTATGTAATGTATTTTAAATTTCTATTTTCATAATTTTGGAAATTTTCTTCTATATCCTTATTTATTTATGTTTTATGTCCATGTTATGAGAGACCCTTTTTTCTCTCATCAACTAATTTTTTAAATTTTAATGTGACGACGTTAGGCTGTTGAATTCCTGTAAGAGAACTTCTTAACCCAATTTCAATTCTTTGGGTTAAACTTATACTTCTTGATTATATCATGGTATGAATATGTGTGAATGACCTATTATTGTTTTACAATTAATATAAACTTATATTTGGTGTATTATTATTTGTCACACAAAATTATTTCATTGATTTGTCCTTAATCTAAGGATATGATCTTTGCAAGGGACTTGGTCTCAATTTACATTCCATTGAAACTTATTTTTTATTGTACACCAATTCACTTTTATATGGTTTATATGATTACCTTTGACATATTATATCATGAATCTCTTTATTCTCATGATTTTTTAAGCTTTCATTAATGTTATTCCTCAATTATTTGTATTCAAGTGTCTCTCATTTGGTTAGGAACTCTTTAACTAAAATATCATTTTAAATGTTTTAAATATTTATTCTTCTAAATATTTCTCCTTAATTTCCATGTTTTAAAAATGGTTTTAAGGATTTATTTATATGGACATGAATTATTTGAAATTAAAATTTCTTTCAAAATCTTCAAAGTGGTATGGGACACTTTGATTGATAAATCTCTTTATTAAATGTTTTAAATTATTTTGAAAATGGTTTGATAAAGCATTGATTATGTCAATATCTTGAAATGATATATTGAAATTAAAATGTAGAAATGTTATATTTATTTTATGCCTGTTTTATGTGTTATGAATTTGTTATGGTTATAGAGAATTATTTACGCATACAGGTGGTTCCTTGATAAACCTAGGGTGGGTGAGCCTGAGATAGCTCTCCAAAGCATTGGATAATGTGACGGTGGTAAACATTAATGTTTCTCCTAATAGATTTAGGGAATATAGGGTGATGGTTATTCCAAGGGTAACTCCCTATGTTGATGTGAAATCTATAAAGTATGTTTAATATTAATGCCACAAATTACCTTTATGATTTTTGATTTCTTTGTGTTATTCATAAATATTATGATTTCATGTGGCATGTTAAATAGCTTATGATTTGTGTGTATTGATGAACTAATATTTTATTTCTTTATTTTATAACCCTTAATGATCTTTTTATGCTAATTACAAGTTTTTGAAATGTTTTTCACAGGGTATAAGGTAGGGTAAGAGAAAGGAAGAACTCAAGAAGATTTATATCAAGAAAATAATTATTTTTTTCTTTTAAGAATTTTTATTTTATGAAAAAATGGAAACTGAGTTGAAGTGTCTACTTAGTAATTTTTGAGATGTAATGTAATAGTTGTGGCCTTATTATCTAAAACTCTAAACCAGAAAAGATCCGCAATATTAAATATTAACTTAATTAAAGATTATGTAATGTTTAAGGATGGGGCCTTATAGTTGGTATCAGAGGTCAGTTTAGACAACTCTAAGAATTATGAGTTTTTATTAGACACATGGTTAGTCTCTATGTCTACTCTTTAAGTTAAATCATTATTTTATAAATTTTTAAGATCATATAAATTCAGTTACAAATGGAAGGAGGAGGATCTCAAACAATATTCCTATCTCTTTCTGATGACATGCTTGCAATAATTATTGAAAAGTCATGTTCAGATGATTGTGAAAATTTCTCTAGCATACAACTCACTTGCAAGATGTTGTTTGAGATATTGCTGAAAATTAATTTTTTTTATTAAGATAAGATCCCCTTTTAATGGGTAAGGGGGAACCAGCCTTCAAGAACACAAAAAAAACAAGCCCCACAGTCCAGTATCAAGACCGCAAACCATAGCGCCACAAATCAAAGAGGCAGAAAAACCATTCAACCAATTCACACATTCAACCAATTGACACATTCGTAACAAAGCACCGTGAAAACCATCACAGCAATCAACTTGATCATCCACCTTGAAGCCCACGCGAAATCAACTCAATAGTTCGCCTGAATCGGAGCCAGACCCCAACGACGTAACTATCGCACACCTCCAATAATACCGCACATAATAAATTCACCAAAAAAGAATGATCCCAAAAATCCACGCCGACGCTGCAACAACACCAGAGCAGATCGAACTGCAAATCACGACCAGAATCACCATATTCCAAATAAGGATTCAACCAAACCCTAGACAAATCAAAAGGGAAGAGAAACAAGAAGGGAATACAAATCCATGATGACAGTCGCGATGCCTCGCTGCAAATCAGAAGAAGATCCCATCACCGCCGTCATAATCTCACTCGGAGACCTCATCAAACCACCGCGTGCGCCCCTAGCCAACATAGACGAAGCATCGGCCCTCGACCAGGAGGAGCTGGAATAATGACCGCAGTCAAAATTGGTCTAACTATTTTATAAAAACGAAGTTTTATCATATATTTTGAAATTATTTGTTATACATGGTTATTTTTCGAAACTATTTTTCTGTGAACACCCATATGAACCATGTTGTAAAAGGTGTATTTGGATGAAGGAAGAAAATGATTTTTAAGGCTATATAAATCATTGTTTCAATGAATGGACCTTCTACCTATGTGAACAAGATGACAATGAAACCATGTGGACACAATGGTCAACATATGTTGTTCTTTCTTTTGGGAATAGTTTTATTTTATCATATAGAGGTGAAATGAAAAACATGAAAATATATATAAGTCTTTATTAAGATGTTTACATCTTAATGAGTTTGGATGAAAATGTGAGGCATAAGACAACCATTGAGGTTAAATCTTGTTATAGTTATTTTTGAAGATTTTATCTCATTTTTTAGAATGTTATAAAATTATATAGTTTTTGACAAAGGACAACACGTAGACCATGTAACTACCCGTCACGTCAGACAAAGTCGCGATAATCAAACCCACAACCAAAGTGCGATTGGGATGTATCACCTACCATTGGACTACATGAAGTACCTAGTTAGTATGACTTATTCTTTTTAGATAAATTATTTTATTGATAAAAAATTAGTTGATTTGGGATCTTATGTTTATCAAAAGGATATCCTTATTATAGTAAAATGATTTTGTGATTAAGTGATAAAGTTTATTTTAGAAGACATTCTGTCTTTTGAGGAAACACTATTTGCCTAAGGAAAATTGAATACTATGGGATTTCATTTGTGGGATAATAGTTGAAATTTTATTTTGGAAGAATCTATGTTTTATAACTATTTGGGTTATTTATGTAAATGATTAACCTATCATAGAGAATATGTTATTAGGTTAATTACACTTCAGTATGAGACATTAAGAGTATTAGATGTTATTTAGAGATAAATGTTAAGAATTTATGTGGAAGAATTTTATGGATAGTTTTTTATTGAATGGACTTTTTTGAACTTTCTGTATTGTTTGTTGAATTTGGGAGATTAGGAATAATATTTCTTTTTTTAAAGGATTATTATTTTTGGGATTATCTGATCTTTTACTAACCATTTTGGTTTTGGTTAATGTCTAAAGACAGGAAAATAAATTGTTCAACTTTTTTGGATTATATGATTCTCTACAAGTTGATTCTAGCACTTCAGATGAGAGTAATTCATCTTGAATAATCATCATTTGTAGAAAGGGTGAGTTTTTGGTAGAAACTTTTTAAATGATGAAAACTTACTTGAAAAGTATGTATATTTCCTTATGTCCTTAGTAAATATCATAAAACAATTCTCCAACTTTATGAAAAGGAACTTTAAACCAAAAAATGTTGTCTGTTTACTTTACCTACTAGGAATCTAAAGAATGTTTAACCAATCACAAGTTTGTGATTTTCTAGTGGTTAACTTTCTCCTAATCACATTTTCTATCAATCTTCATTAGAACATGACACATAGTTTCTCCTCCATATCTATGTTTTTATGGAATCCAAGTATAGGTTCTCTCAGGTGACCTTTGTAATTATTTTTTATTTCTTTTAAA
Organism: Viscum album; assembly: GCA_963277665.1. Taxonomy (NCBI): domain Eukaryota; kingdom Viridiplantae; phylum Streptophyta; class Magnoliopsida; order Santalales; family Viscaceae; genus Viscum; species Viscum album. The sequence goes on from OY728147.1 coordinate 1,830,468,626, forward strand.
GTGATAGTTTTATTGACTCTTTTTATGATGTGGGACTTTTAATTAAGTTTCCATGGCCAATTTAAAAATTGCGAGGATGTAATTTCTAAAAGGGGGGAAGGATGTAACATCCCAAAAAAATAAGGAACAATAAATTTTCATATTTATTAATATATGTGAATTAAATATTAATTTTACTTTAAAGGGGATGATATGTTCTATTGCGTACCTGATACGAAACAATGAGTTACTTTTAAATCTTACATTTCACACAATGTTGGGTCATACAGAAAAAAATATTATAATATTATTTTCAATGGTAGTTAATTCCTAGCCGTTGTATTGGTGAGAATGAATAGAACTAACCATATTAGGATTAAAAATGTTTCTTAAATGTTTTTACATTTATCTAATAAAATTTAGAGGCTTAAAATGTAAATGAATCTAATTTTAAGTATAAATACTCTAATATTCTTTAAAAGGTCGATTTACCACCTTTTGATGGAGAACACTCTTTAAATATAGTTTTGTTCAGTTTTATATGTTCTATTTGATAAAATAAAACAATTCATTTGATATGGGACATGAAAATTTACTTTTTAAATTTTTGTTATTTTTCTGATAAAATTCATTTTTAATGAATCGTGAAAAACACTCTATTTTAATTCAAAGCTTCCTTTTAATTTAACTTATTTATATGGGTAGATTATCTTTTTAATTGGTTTTAAAGTGCAATTAGATTATATTTTTACCATTTAATCCAATTTTGGTCATTGGAATTAATTTCACCTTGAAATTGAACATAAACACGTGTCAATTTTTTGATAGTTATTATTTCTTAAAAAACACGCTTTTTTGTTGTGCAGCGAGAATTAATTTTAAATTAATTAACGCAACTTATATGTTTTGAATTTGGTATAATATACATCATTTTTGAATTAGGAATATAAAATATAGCTTAGGCTGAATTTTTGGTATTTTTCTGAAAAACATCAATTTTTGATGAATAGTGAAAACACTGAGTAGTAGTTAAAAAAACCGACTTTTTCATTTAAATAAAATTTTACCATTTATGTGAATTGAATTTTTAAAATATAACATACATGGTTGTTATTAGTAAGTTAAATGTGGTTCAATAAGATGAAAATAATATTTGGTGAATAGTAACTTTTGACTTTTATTTGCTGCGGTTAAAGGTAAATAGGGAAATTCAAGGGAAAAAAATAATTTTATAATAATATTACATTACCCTAACATGTGTCCTAATCCTATTGGTTGATACATTTATGACTACAGGAATCCTTGGGTCGATTTTGGGACCCCATGGAGCCACTTAAGAGTGATAATGACACTTTATATTAATTAATTTAAAGTAATTACAAAAATGGCATAAACATATATCTTTTATTAAATGAATTCTTAAATGGGGATATATAAGTTATATATTAAACTATAAATATTCATTTTAAAGCTAAAAAGACTTTATACATCATGGTATTTTGTTATAATTTTTAGACATAAAATATATAAATATATTTATGACCCAATAATGATGCAGTGTTTACCTCATTAATGAATGATTTACATAAATAAGATTATAAAGATTAAAATAACATAAAAAACTGGTCCAATTATTATTGGATGATTTTATTTCAAACAAGTTTAATCTTATAAGAAATTAATTTTTGACTTAAGTTCGGAACATCGAAAAAATGTCTGATATGAACTAAAATAATTAACTAACTGTTATAGCAAGGAAATAAGTGATATAAAAGGAATAATAAACTTTAAAAATGTTATTAAGGAATAATAAATTAACTTAACTTTATTATTCTATAAGAACAGAGAAAAAACGAGTCAATTCCAGCACGAGGTAAGGGGTTTCTTATCTCACATTTAATTTCATGAGATTTCCATTGTTCACCACTTATTTATTGCACGTGGTGTATTGTGTAGTTCCATTTTATATATATTATCATGATTATATTTATATTAATGGTATTATGTGATTCATTTGGTGGTTGTTATATTTTGGTCTAACGACTCGATTGATTACAACGTGGTAAGAGGTTTTCATCTCCCTTTTTATTCCCGTGAGATTCATGTTATATTTCCCACAATTTCCTTTTGTGTGGGGTTTGTACTACCCATTATTGTATTAATTGTGTAATATACTTTAATTTATCGGTATTTACATCTTCATTAAATGATCCTAATTTCATGTGGTGTATGTTTCATAAGTTACCAAATCGGTAAGGGAACCTTTCACCACTCTATTTTAGTTAAAGACTTATTTTATGTAATGTCTTTTAAATTTCCATATTTATATATTGGGATATTTTCTTCTATATCCTTAATTTTATAAGTATTATGTCCATGTAATTAGGGACCATTTTCTCTCTCATCAACTCATTTTCTAAATTTTAAAGTGTCACTTTTAGGCTGTCAAATCTCTGTAAGAGAACTTCTTAACCCAATTTCAATTCTTTGGGTTAAACTTATACTTCTTGATTTTGTCATTCTATGAATATGTGTGAATGAACTATTATTTTTTAAACTTAATATCCACATATATTGTGTGTATTCTTATTTTTTGCACAAAATTATGTCATTGATTTTTCCTTAATCTAAGGATATGATCTTTGCAAGGGTCTTTGTCTCTATTTACATTCCATTGAAACTTATTTGTTATTATAAACCAATTCACTTTTATACGGTGTATATACTGCCCTTTGACATATTATATCATGAAACTCTTTATTATCATGATATTATAATTTTTGATTAATGTTATTCCTCAATTATTTTTATTCAAGCATCTCTCATTTGGTTAGGAACTCTTTAACTAAAATATCATTTTAAATGTTTTAAATATTTATTCTTCTAAATCTTTCTCATTAATGTACATTTTTTAAAAATAGTTTAAGGATTTATTTATATGGACATAAATTTTTTTAAATTAAAATTTCTTTCAAAAGCATCAAAGTTGTATGGGATACTTTGATTCCAAAATCTCTTTATTAAATGTTTTAAATGATTTTGAAAATGGTTTGTTAAATAATTGATTATATCAATATCTTGAAATGATATATTGAAATTACAATGTAGAAATTTTATCTTTCTTTTATGCTTGTTTTATGTGTTATGAATATGTTTTGGTTATTGGGAATTATTTACGTATACAGGTGGTTCCGTGATAAACCTAAGGTGGGTGAGACTAAGATTGCTCTCTAATGCAATGGGTATCGTGATGAAGATAAACATTAATGTTTCTCATAAGATATTTAGGGAATATAATGTGATGGGTATTCGAAGTGTAAGTCCCTGTATAGTTGTAAAAGCTACAAAGTAAGTTTGATATGGATGCCACAAGTTACCTTTATGATTTATGATTTCTATTTGTTATTCATAAATCTTATGATTTCATGCGGTATGTTAAAGTGATTATGTTTTATATGTATTTATGAACTATTGTTTTCTTTATTTATTTTATAACCCTTACTGATCTTTTTATGCTCATCCCAAGTTTTTGAAATGTTTTTCACAGGGTATAGGGTAGGGTAAGAGAAAGGAAGAACTCAAGAAGATTTATATCAAGAAATGGATTATTTTTTTTCTTTTAAGAATTTTTATTTTATGAAAAAATGGATACTGAGTAGAATTGTCTACATTGTAATTTTTGAGATGTAATGTAATAGTTATGGCCTTATTTCCTTAAACTCTAAACCTGAAAAGATCCTCAATATGAATTATTAACTTTATTCAATATTATGTAATGTTTAAGGTTGGGGCATTATAATCATTATACATTTATATAATGAATGAAATATTTTAACAAATAATATTTCATTTATATAAAAAACAACATTTTTCAATATTATTCATAAATTCTAAATGTAAATAAAAATTATTTTTACTTTTATACATGATTAACAAAATATACTTATATATAAGGAGTAATTTCTATAAATCTTTTTAATGTATACAATTATTAATATTGTTATATTTAGTCATATAGACAAGAAATTAATTAAATATATAACCTAAAAAATATTTATTAACACACACACATATATATTAATGTTTTTAAAAAAAATAATAATTTTAAGACATAACTAATAGTTATTGGTTTCAAAGAAATAATAATATTCTTTATATATAAATACTAAAAAATATATATATATACATACTAAAAAAATATAAATCTATTTAAATGTAACTATTAAGGACTTTATTTTTAATTTTTCATATTTTATAATTGTTCATATATTGTGAAAATAATTATACATTTAAATTTTGAAGTAATTTATTAAAAAAATATTATTGAATATGTACTTTATATATATATTTTTAAAATAATTTTTTACTATTTTAAACATAGTTGATTGTAAATTTTATATTTATATTTATTTATTAATATAATGAAAAATATTCTCTGTAAATTAAAATATAGTTAGTATTAAATATTTATTCATTTATATAATTAATAATAATATATTTGTAAAAATATTTAAATATAGTTAATAATTACTAATATTATATATGTAAATATATACATTTAATATTATAGACATTTATATAGTTGTTAATTTATTTAAAATGTTTTTTATTTAAATTTAAATTTAAATTTTTTTATATTTATTCCTCCAAATTCCATTTTAATTTCATTTTCTAAATGAACCATTCTTTAACTCAATTTAGAGGTAATCTTTACATGATCTGAAAGCCCCAAAATATATGGCCTAAAGACCTAGAGGTATAAAGTACTTGGGATATGGACCAAATACCCCAAACTATAAAAACCCATCCACTATAGGAAAAATGGTTTTTTGAGATGGTTTACTTGCTATAGATTTCCACTAAAAACAGTTAATTGTGACCATAATCCATCCCAACTAGTCTTTTATAAAAATTATCAACCTAATTAATTAAAAATGTGATAACCCATTGAAATTATACCAAGAGGTGATATTATTTACGATGAAGTTATATTACATCATGAAAATTATTTACGACGGAGATTCATAATCATCACAAATATTGAAATTTCTTGTTACTAGTAAAGGAATCTGAATACCTGTCACTAATAAATTTGACAATGAAAGTTTATTATTCATCAAAAAAAGTATTTTCTTTGGAATAATAGTTTCATTTCAAATTATTATAAATAATAAAAAAAATTCACTAAAAAACTAAAAAAATGAATAAAAAAATTATAATAAAATTAAAACATATATAAATTTGAAAACATTAATAAAAAATAATAATAATAATATCCCTAATGGGTGTGGGATTAACTTCATCAAGAAGATGATCTCACATGAGCTCCCATTGAGCTAAATGATGACATTACTTTAGTCTCATAGTAACTAATCAGAGTGGTTTGTGATCCAATATCGGTCACCTAGCATTTCTAAGCATCATTTGTCATCACCCTTAGCCAAAACAACTCATCATAATGCAACTCACATGAGGCCTCATCTCCACCATCTTTCTTTTCCTGACTCTCACAAATTTGATAAGAGAATATTTGTTGTTAATTGTTACTCAAATATGAAAAATTCATAAGAAATATGAGTTGTGATTAATCCGATAGAAGGGAAGAATGATGGATAATTATTATTAAAATATGAACAATTTTTAAGAAATTTTGGTTATGATTAATCTGATAGAAAGGAATAATTGTTATTAATTATTACTAATTATTAATATTCATTACTAATAATTATCATTGTTACTAATTATTACTATTTTAACTAATTATTTATATTTATTTATAATTATTTTTAATTATTACTACTATTTTACCAATTATTACTAATTATTCCAAATTGTTTCTAATTCTTAATAATTCTTACTAATTCTTACTAATTGTTAATAATTATTTCTAATTATCGAAAATTGTTTCTAATTATTACTAATATTCCAAATTATTAATAATTCTTTCCAATTATTTATATGTTTACTAATTATTAGTAATTATTGATAATTATTTCGATTTTTAATAAACATCACTGATTGTAACTATTTTTTTAAAAGTTTTTATTATTATTTCTTATTATTATTATTTTTTATTATTTAATATGTATTACTTATTCTTATTAATTGTTATCTATTTTTACTAATTATAACTTAATACTAATTAATAATTATTAATAATTATTACGATTTTTTATAATTTTCATTATTGTTTTTAACTAATTATTACTAATTATAAGTATTTTGACTAATTTTAAAATGTTTTTTACTATTTTTTACTAATTACTATAAATAATTGTATATTATAATAATGTAAAATTTTGAATTATAATTTCTCATAATATCATTATTATAATTAAAAAATTGACATTAATATATTAGAAAAAAATTATAACACAATATACAAATTAAATTAAATTCTAATAAATTAAATTGACTCTTAAATTGTACTGGATAAACGTATTAAATAAAATTCTAATAAATTAAATTAATTAATAAATTATACTTTAAAATTTAAATAAATTAATGAAATCAAAAAATGTTAATAAAATGGTTTTAAAAAATACATTTAAAATGATGTTTTTGTTGTACTTAAAATCATAGAGCTGCAACTATTGGAAGAATTGAATTGTAATAAAATATCCCTCAAAAGTAAATTTTGTTATAACAATTGATCAAAAAACCCAAAAAAATGAAATCAGAGTGCAGAGAAGATGTGTTGTGCACATCTTACATAGATTAAATTTTTTTGTAACGAATTAATAGTGACAAACAACTCTGTCTCAACTGACAGTATTAGAAAAAAAATTTCACCTCTAATAGTTTCCACCATAATTTTTTTTCCAAAATATTTAAAAATGTGTTAGTGATATAGATGGATTGTTGTAAAAAATAGTTCCCACTATATTTTTTATTACTATTTACCGATACACTAATTGTGATGAACCTCCTTTATCATCGTAAAAAGATATATTTGCAATAGATACTCTAAATCCATCGTGAATACTTTATTTAATGAAAATCTTTATAGAGGTAATATATCATTCATCATAAATAGTAATTACCCACAATTTGGAATGTGTTTCTACAAAGGAATTTTGTATCAAAATTATATACCATCGTGAAAATGCACCCTCTAAAAGGGTATTTGAAATAGAATATTTAATATGTCACAAAAGGAAAACCATTTATGGAGCTATTTTTAATGGATGTATGTTCTTCCATAAATGGTCCAGCATAGAAACCCATTTTTCATGTAGTGATCAAACCTTTCTTCCGCATGCTAGCCCTTGTCACCTGAAGTCTCGTCCATGACCTGTCATCAATACTCTATTTAGAAGTGCACGAGTCCTTCATCCTAAAGAATGATCTGATTGTTTTTTAGTTCTATTATTGATTGGTCAGTGAAATTATGACTATCCTATATCCAAAAACCTTCATAAGTGATTTCTCTCACACCATCTCACACTCTACCGGTTCGAAGCTTCTCCAGTACATAGCTCAAAGGCCCAACATTTGATAGTTTGAAGGCCTTGTAGGTCAAAGGCCCAATTACATTGTCTGAGAGTCCATATGTGAGGAATAATAATATATTTATAGTACCCTACTATATTAGTAACCTTGTTTTAGTGTCACAATACTACTAAAGTACCATGAAAATTCTCTACCACATAAATTTGAACTTGGGTTAGATATTGAATTACGAGGTGGATTTTCCACTCAAGTAAGCCCCAATGGAAATATTTTTATGTTTATTTATAATTTTATACAATTTAAAATATATATTAGAAATATATTCACACATTTATATAATTAATAATATATTTTAAATGAAATTAATCACACTGCAATATAATTATTAATTATTAATGTTTTTTATATAATTAATAATTTATACATATTTTATTTTATTTTTTTATTTTATCTTATCAGTAATAATAAAATAACATTTAAAGACTCTAATAAGATTAAGTGGCTCTATATAAATCTTAATTAAGATTAAAATGTCTCTTTAGGAAGGTATGTGAGATTAAACTGTGCGTCTAATGAATGAAAAAATTAGCATTGATTAAAGATGTATTTATCAGTGCTAATAATAATGCTGTTAAAAGATCATGTAAGTTGTGACGTCTTGAATATAGATACCATTCAAAGGTGCCCCGTACCTGGTTGGCCACATGGCCTCAAGGGAATCTCTCCAAACACCAGAGGCTGCCAACTTGGAAAGAGTTCCTAGGAGTGATAGTGGAGAGACTATGCCCTCATTAGTAGAGTATCACACAACGGAATACAAAACAAATAGCGGAAGCAGTAATACCATATAACACAAGTTAACATCTGAAGACTGATAATATATATAATAATATGTCATAACATTCAAACTATGGTGCTTCATGTTATAAGTTCTAAGAAAATAGGCAAAACAGGTTACACTATAGCAACACATAATATAAGTACAAAAAGTACAAAAAGGACAAAAGAAATTCAGAAGAATCACAAGCCTTGTCTTGGTCCCATGCTCTCATTCTCCTAAGTAGTATATCAATTACTTGTAGAAGGGATATTTCCCTTATCGACACCTAAAAACATATAATCTGTTTGAACCCAAAAACATGACCCAAACAGGGTGTAAGACTAAATACTAGTAAGAAACTACCCAACTTTTATGCCCATCTTTCAGTGAAGATATATGACTTACAGTGTACAACAAATAAAGCAGTAAGCTAGAAATTACTCAAAGGTAGACAGTTTTAAAAGAAATGGTCTCTATTTACATTCATTTTATGTTAAATAACAATTAAATTTCACTAAATTATATAAGTCTCGAGATCCGGTATAAACCCAACATTGCATGTATAAAAGTAAGCATGACAGATGTATTAGAAGACCATCTAACAAAAGAAGTAAAGACTGAGTACAAGCTTGTTCTTGGGATCGTAAATCACATCATAAGACATTCCATTTCAAAATTCAATTTAAAACCTGATCCCGTCCTTGACATTCCTAAGTTGGAATTCATGTATCACTCCAGGTGCAATTCCACCAACATCCTATGATCCTATTCTAGTGAACCTCTCATGAACCTGACATCACTCTAGGTGTGGAATAAGTAAAATTCAAATTGTGAAATATAAAAATTTCCAACAGAGCTCATTCATGGAATCCCTCATCAGATCCATGGTTCACTCTACATTTAAATAAATCCTCCATGAGTCCAACCACTACATCTATGTCTCACTCACAACTTAAGGTAATAATAACCTCTTTGAGTCCATCCATGGCATTGTAAACTGAATCCATGGTTCACCCAAGGTATAAGGTTCTATAGTCAAATGATCTCATCCAAGGCCTTTTAACCTGAGAACATGGTTTTCCCACCTCTATTTACCCCTTTAATGTTTATGATTAAATTAAACATTTCATACAAGAAGAAACAAATGGAAATTAAACTATTACATGGATTTAACATTAAATAACTCACATGGCCACATTTCAAATAATAAAAAACAAAATTAAATTAAACTATTACATGGAAATAATATTGAACCACTCATATGTGCAAGTTTATAGTTGGAGAAAAACATTTCAAACGTGCTTAGGCAAGAAAAGGAAAACAAAGGTCATGGGTAAAACCAATCATCCCATAACCTATCTAATTCAATTACAATTCAAAAACCTTGTAATTTATTAACCAAATCAAATCATTTTTAACAAACCACAAAGGGGAAACAAAGGCATGCCTCATAGGCATCCGAGACCAAATGGGCATAAATGGTCATTCAAGGAAACTCACCCATGGGGCGACCCTTAATTAGGGTAAACAACCAAAAACTACTTTAAAATACTTACTCAATTACATAAAATTTAATAGGAAACAACAAGGGTCAATTATAAATCAATGCGACACCCCAAAAATGGGTGTGCAACACTCCAACATATATTAACATCATGAAAATTATAGAAAGGCATGAGACCTCCTACCTCATACTCATACAACTCTCATCATCCAGCGTTGAACTCTAATTTTACCTAGAATGTAGTAGATCTGAAAAATGAGCATAAATTTACAAACATTGATAATTAGTTCTAGAGGACAAGATATGAATAATGGATCAAGAGGAATCGAGAACTCACTTGAGGGGTCCCAATGCAACCAACGATGATTAAAATAGAGTTCAAATGATGAATCAGTAGCCAACCCTTACCCCAAGTCATCCTGCGCTGTAGTTCACGAGCCATGGTATGTGAGGTATATCCATCTAAAAATAATGAGTCTAATTCCCATTTTGTCAAAAAAAAATACACGGTTTGTACTGAGAAATACGTGATGTTTATATGCCTGTTTCTCCTTCTTCTTCTCATATGCCTTACACATCATAAACGGGTCCTAGCTTCACTATTAAATGGCGTGTATTGGGATTACATGGTGTGTAACCCTTATTCATGTCATGTAATAGGCCTACAACCTAGCCCTTGTCCCCGTTTTCCACCTATTTCTTAAGTACAACTAAAAAAGAAAATACCCATACCTCAAAGGAAGAACCAGGTTCTTTTATAAGATTAAATTACTCTTTGGGGGCATGCACTATATTAAAATAGATCTTTGGGAAGCTATTTAGGATCACACTGTGCATTTCATTAGCACTAAAATTATCACTAATAAAACGTTACTTTATTTGTGTTCATATTTTTAGAATTGATAGAAATGCTTATTAGTGATTTTTAGGAAGCATTAATAAAGGTTTAATCTTGTTTTTAAATGAACCCTAACCACATCGCCGATCAACCCAGTTTCTCAATACTTCATGGAATATAACCTCTACCAATCTATCTACTCAATATTTTGGAATATCTGAGTTCAAAATATTACTTTATATGATTTGAAATTTTTTTGGGACTATTATTGAGTTATTAAATCTTTTTTTAATTTCTTATTGCATAATTTTTTAATGTTTTTGTCTTTATGGTTTTAAAATTTGGGCATTGAATCTATTTTTTTATGAACTGGTCATGTATTTTTTATTCAATGATTTTTTTAGTTTTTCTACCCATAATCATTTATAAACAAGAACCCCGATTCAATTTTTGTTTAATTGTTCTTCACATAATGTCTTAGCAACATAGATATCTTTCGGGAGACCAATGAAACTTGGGTAGAGATAAAGTCTCGATAGTTGAGCATGTGCTACAATGTCTAGAACATGGAATACACACCACACCCACATCACCATACCTTATCACACAAACTATAAATGAACAAAAAAATAATTATCATAAGGAATATATTAAAAGAATTTAATTAACAAAACAAAAAAAATGTGGTACAAAAGTGATTCCTACTCCACAGGAGGAAAACTACTTTATTTTTATTAATAAAATGGAAGATAGTTTCAATTTATCAATACAAATCATAATTTATTTCACACTAATAAATATCAAAGTCCAGTTGGTGCACCTAGTAATTATCACCTCTCAATTTTTATGGGTTAAGTCTGTCATATCTGATCTCTATAGAAATACCTCTATTTAGTCAAATCCTTTCATTGTCTCAAATACCACTATCAGTACACTATGAGAACTTTTAAAAATATTGTGAGAAAAACCCTATGTTTCCCCTTAAAGAAAATTATTTATTTCCATTTTACAAAAACATCCAAGAGGAAAAATTTACATACCATTTGATTAGAAAAAAACTTAGGCAAGTCCTCTACGTTTTCCATGCTACCTACATTAGACCGTGTTGAGGGGTAACATCAGATTTTTATCTTATAGAAGCACATTATAATCAACTTCATACAATTTGAATAGCTTCTAGACTTCAAGACTTCATAGTTTTCACTCCAATATTTCCATCTAATCAATAAAATGTTTTCTTTTAGAGTTCCTACTTCCATTGGAATAACCCTTTGTCCAAAAATGTTTTTCACACACATGAATGAAACCAAAACGTCCCCCACTTGAGAGTAATTTTTCAAGAATCACTACTAATTTCTTAAACGAATTTAGAAAACTTATTCCTCTCCTAAAACTTTGTTTATAACTACATATCTCCCGCGACATGATTTTCATCATCCCATCCCAACTAATGCGCAACAAAACCTCAACATATCCAATAATTGAACCTTTATCAGTGAATATTCCATATTTTGATCCCCTTATATCTTCCAAAGATCCATCACTTTGTCCTCTAATAAATTTCGAATTAAGTGATACATTAGTTGAATGTGATTCATCCTAGAGTGAAATGTATAATATTTTTTTCTAATTGAATCTCACTTTGTGAGTCATAAAATTGTATCTCATCATATCGCATTCTTCTAAAATCTTATTATAGACTATTTATCTAGATTAGATCCATCTTAGTTTTTAAACACAATGTACTCCACTTCCACTGTTAAGGGTTCAACTTCCGGTTGAAACTTAGACATATATCTTATAATTATTCATTTGAAGGCGAACATATATCTGGTGGTGCACATCCAAGTGTCCCCATCTCCAAAAAAGTTAGATCCAATAAATACTTGAAAGCAATCATCTACTCTGAATAACATTTCCATGATTCTAAAACCCATTATGTATTTTAGAATCCCCTTCACAGCCTCTATAGCACCCCCAATTTTAGGTACTTGACACTTTATTTATGTATTTTATGTATATAAAGTGATCTAGTTAAGTTTCAAGAGGTCCATAGGAGTTTTTACATGTTTTTAATAATTTTATAAAGGTGAAATTTTTTATCATGGTTAGTAGAAATTTTACAACACCTTCCATGAAACCATAGAACTAAAATAGTTGGAACTAGTTAGGTGCATAGTTATATTCATAGGTTTTCAAAATTGTGTGGATTCCCATAAGAAACCATGAAAGGTTGGAAAAAGGGGAATATCACATTTGCCACATGGTTTTTCTAACTGTGTGATCCAACCATGAGAGGGGTGTTTTGAGGTAGTGTCTCATGAATAGTTAGCATATGGTTTTGCTAACTGTATGCCCTAACAATGAACCTTGAAAATTTAGATCTGAAAATTGTGAATCTAACAACTTTTTACATCCTCAATACCAAATCCCCCCACCAAATATGCAATAACCCAAATTATTCTTCCTTTTAAGGTAATAGATACCATTACTTTAGACCCTAGAGTGATTCCTAGGTGAATCAAAGAGCATTAGAGGGCCAAATTCATCTGTAAGTGACCATTCTTCATCATTTTTCTTAGATCTCTCCTCCTTCCCTCCCTTGGAATCATGGATCTAATCTATTGGGGATAGATTCATATTTTGTGATGTCAACCATGATGAGATATTTTTTTTTATTAAATCTAACAATATCTAAGGACAATTTTAGTATTTTAAAGTAGAGTTTTTGAGTTTTTTGTTTTTTTTTTATTTTCACCAAAGTTTGATAGGTAGGTGGATTCTCTCTCATTTTAACTTGAAAAGAACTTGAATTATTGGTTTAAAATTGATTTAATTTCTTTTATTTTTTTAAAACCCATGTATGATTTGATGGAAACCTATTTAGTGATGGTTTTTTATAATTGTGAAAATTGGATGGTTATATAGAAAGTGTTTTTGGTTCATGATTTTAAAATGATGATTTTCAAATTATGGTTTGGTTTTAAGGCATGAGAATTTTTTTAGAATGGTTTTAAATATAATAAATATTTTATTGAAATGGCCAGGCATTGGTTTTGGTGTACATGGTTGGCGTGAGTTCATTTTCATTAGACACAACCCTCTAGAAGGGGCGTGTGACTTTAGGACACCAAGTATTTGGTTACCTTGTGAAACATGGTAGATCAATGAGAAAATTCCCATGAGTATAGAATGTCTACTATTTATGACTGTGTAGATGTGTGTATATGTAGATGTTTGAAATGGGTATGCCAAATGGACTTGTGAAATGTCTTAAATAATTGATTTATTTCTTTCCATGGAAAACTATTATGGTTCAGAGAGTTGTTCGGTTTTGAAATAAACTGATTTAAATTAATTTTAAACTATTTTTTATAAATTTTATAACATGTTATTTTCCAATAGAATGAGTAAGAAAGTCGTTGGTGAAATCCTATAGAGTTTAGACTCACCCCCTGCTTGGGAACTATTGTGTGTTTGAAGATTTCATCTATCAGGACACAAGTAAAGGAAATGTATTGTAGTTCTTTAGTGTCACTTATTGATTCCATGGTAGTTTCTTGTTGATTTGGATCTTGGATAATGTGGGGAGCTTATGAGTTTATGTATTTGGTTTATTTGAGCTTTGTTGGTTTTATTTTCTTCTTTTTACTCTTATATTGTTGTTGGTTGGTTACTCTTTGAGTTTTATTTCATTATACCGGTGCACCATATAATGGTTTTTTTGGTTTATTTTATGGTTGGGGTATTTAATTTTCAAAGGGAAAATTATCCACCAATTATTTATGAATCCCTTAGAATTTATTTCCATCCTTTGGTGTTTTTCGGATGTCACCTACGGACTGTCAAACCTATGCCTCTTCCTAAGAAAATGGCTGAGGGGTGATATGTTACAAATGGTATCAGCTTGTTCGGTCCTTAACATGGAAATAGTTTCATTCTATCTATTGGGTTTATAGTAAGGTGTAGGATTTTTAGAACATGAAATATAGGTCATAAAAATGAATAGCTAACCTAATTATGCTAAACTTTAAGTTAACATGGAGTTTAGGTACATAAGTGTTTTGGGACACTTCTAATAATTGTTACCTCATCATTGTGGGTTAACATGATGATAAAATCATGAAATTCATTGATAGTATGACTTACCACAATTATTTATTATTTCATTTTCAGTAATGAATTATAATTTATTGAAAAAAGTTTTTATTTTTGAAAATTGTTGAAAATGGTTTGAATTTCAAAAAGCATGGTGGAATTTTCATAAAATTGTTTGAAAATGGACATTATTGAATTTTGGAATGAATTTTTGTTATTTTTATGATGTGGTAAATTTTAAATTTCTAAAACTTCAGTTTCTAGAGATTGAGAATAAATGATGTTTTTTTGTTAGAGAGAATGAAACTTTGTAGGAACCAATGAAACTAACCGGAACAGGCTACGGATAATGTCGTTTCACCTAAGCCACAAGTGAACCAGTAGTTGGGTCAAATAAATATTAAATATTTAAGTTGTGGAAAAATTCAATAGGTAGGATGAACCTTGTAAAGTGGACCATTTGGTTTAGTTCTAAATGAAGAATCCACCCATCTTTTAGAGTGATTTAGATCTAGATAAATGAAAAGTTTGGAAAAATGTGATGAATCAAATATTCTATTTCCTTAGTACACCAGCTGAGTTGAAAGTTGTGTTGGAAAATTATATGATTAAGGATCTAGCACACTCGTGGTGGGATTTAGTAACTAAAGCTAAATTGGAACAAGGCATTGCGTGAAATTATTATCAAGATTTGTATAAAAACAATTCTATCCCCACATGTTCATAATTTATAGAATAATGTACCTCTTTATCTGGAAGTAGGAGAATCTCTCAGTAATAGATTATGCATCTAAATTTATGAATTTAGTCCACTTTTCATCAGAACTTATTGTAAGTGAATCCTTGAAGGCATATATTATTTAATTGAGTTTGAAATGAGAAATCCACTTAAATATTATCATGATTTTTAAAATAGATTATACAAAGATGGTCAATAGAGAGATGGTGGTGGAAGGAGACATATTAGGAAATGCGGTCGGAGGAAGCATGTTTATACTTATGAGAATAGGTGGGAACTCTAATGCTAGAAATGAGGAGAGGAGGGAAACTTATTATCAATGGGGTGGTATATCTCAAAATTAGACTATGGGATCAACCAGTTTTCTTCGTAGATTTAATTGTACGATAAGATGTTTTAAGTGTGGTTCTATTTAGAATATGATGTGAAATTATACATAACTACCTAGATCATGTCAAAACTGCAACCATATGTGACATCAATAATGTTATTATTGCAGTGATTCAAGTTCAGGTGATACAGACACATCTCATTCTTCTTAGGCATTGTATGATTCGATGGGATTTGTGTAACAAAATACATCTCATCACTTTAACCAAGGATTCCCTGGTGATTCTTGAAATACCATAAATCCTCAACTAGTGCATTCTCAACAAGTTAATAAAGAGTAAAGTATAGTAGGTAAACAATTGTATGGAGATGATAAAGTGATCATCGATGATCAATAAGGACCTTCGATGGTGAGAGGTATGATTCTTTTGAATTCTACCCTTATTAAAGTTTTATTTGATATGGGAATGTCTCATTCTTTTATTGATTCTCTTTCCATTGATTTGATGGGTTTACATTTTAAGATGAATTCTTTGGTTTTGAAACTCCAAAATCCTTTAGGACAATGAGAGTGTCAAGCCTTGAAATGTGCAGTGTGTTCAATAATATTAAATGGGATAGAGTTGGTATGGGATTTCTCTATGATAGATATAGATGTCTATGACTTGATTCTGGGAATGGATTAATGATGAACTTTTAGGCCCATGTTGATTGGTATGCTCATCATGTGAGTTTCAAATATTTTGATGGTGTTATACATTTATTTAATAGAGATTTATAAGTGGATATAAGCCGACAATAAATATTGGTAGTGGTGGTTGGAAATATATCTTACCAATTGAAGATTGTTTCTTTGGCATCGATAGATGAGATTGGGAATAGTGATTTTCCAACCATAGTGGACCAGTTCCTTGATGTTTTTTCCAACAATTTATTGGGATTTCCACCCAAAAGATAAGTGGAGTTTACTATTGATATCCTATCAGGTACTATTACTATTTCTATTTCTTATTATTTGATAGAACTGAAAGAATTAAGGGAATTTAAAGTAAAGTTATAATAGTTAGAAAGAAAAGGGTTCATTTAGCTGAGCACGTCCCTATGGGCAACACTAATTCATTTTTTTTTTTAAAAATGATGATGAAACTCTTAGGATTTGTGTTGATTATCTTGATCCTATCCAAGTTACGATAAATAATAGATATCTTATTCCAATAATTTATGATCAATTTGGTCAATTTTGGGGATCCCAATGGTTCTATAAAATTGAATTTCATTCAGGATATAACTAATTGTGGGTTCAGAAGAAGGATATTCTGGTGATAGATTTTGAAGAAGATACAACCATTATGAGTTTTTTTTTGTTATGACTTTTGGTCTTAATAATGAACCAAACAAATTTATGGCATCGATAAATCTGATATTTCAAAGGTATCTGGATTCTTTTGTGGTGGTGTTTGTTGATGACATACTAGTGTATTCTAGGACAAAATATGATCATGAGAAAAAATTAGTGATAATGTTGGGAATCTTGTGGGATCGTCATTTGTATGAAAAACTTTCAAAGGGTTATTTTTAGATATGATATGTACATTTATTTCAAAATGTTATCTATGAAAAAGGTGTTTATATAAATCAAGAAAAGATAGAGGTTGTAATATCTTGGAAACCTCCAAGTAATGCCTTTGAGATACGTAGTTTTCTTAGCCAAGCTGGTTATTATCAACATTTTATTTATGAATTTTTATCACTATATTCACTAAGAAAATCTTTTACATGTAAAAAAGTTACATTAAAATAGAACCATAAACTATGAAGTCTTTTAAATAGCTTAAAATTCACCTCACCTCATGATTGATATTTATATTTCCAAAATTGGGACAGGTATATGTGGTGTATTGTGATGTTTTGGGATCTGGGTTGGGGTGTGTTCTCACATAGGGAGATCATCTTGTTTTTATGGCTCATGACATTTATGGTTCCATGAGAATAACTACCCAACACATGACTTGGAATTAGATTTTGTGGTCTATAATTTGAAGACTTGGAATCATAACCAATTTGGTGAGAAATTTATAGTGTTTATAGATCATAAGATCTTAAAATATATTTTCTCACAAAGAGATTTGAAATTGAGATAAATAAGATGGATGGAGTATCTTTAGATGTTTAAGTTTTACTTAAGGTATACATCTAGTAAAGGAAAATCTATGAATGTTTTATTAAGTATATAGTCATATATTTATTTGGAAACAGATTCTTTGGATTAGTGGATACTGATGTTAGTTATAGAAGACAAGAAATTTAATTGTAAAGACCAAGGTAGTGTTTCATTTTTCTTTCCAGCTTCTTTTTTTTGTTGATTTGGTTAAAAAGTTTAATATGGGATGGACATATGATTCTGAATGTGTTTCTATGAGGTCAAAAAATCAATGATGGGGTGGCCATTGAGGGATGGAAGATTGACAAAAAAATAGTTTTGTGGTTCCAAGATCAGAAGGTTGTACTTATAGATTTTCAGGAATAAATTCATATGTGTACCACCATTCAAGATGGGTAGTTCATCCTAGAATAAAAAATATGTTGAACTCTCTGGAGAATTAGTTGAAATCATATTTTGATAATCCCAATTATCCTCAATCATATTTTGATAATCCCAATTATGCTCAATCATATTTTGATAATCCCAATTATGCTCAATTATAGTTTTATAATTCCTATATTGATTAATGATTAATTACTTATTTTAGTATTTCTGTACACCATTCACATATTCATATAATATAATATTCATATTATCTTCAGAGAATTCGGTTACTGGATAGATATATATTCTAACATAACCCATTTTGCTAATAGAATGCTTAAACAGACAAGTGGTCACTGTTACAGAACAAAGCTACTGATACATCAAGTCCACCAGTACAATAAGCCTACCGATACAGACAAGTCACCGTTATGCAATCCTACCGATACAGACAAGTCACCGTTTTTCAAGCCTACCGTTACAGACAAGTTACTGAAGGAAGTCTACCGACAGAAAGTCTACCATTACATGAAATGTCACCGGTACATTAAGTCTACCTCTACCGATCTAGTCTACCGACATACATGAAGTCTACCGATAGAAAGGCTATCGTTATACAATAGGTTACCGATACAAAGGCTTACCGATACACAAGGCTACCGATATCCAAAGAAACCGTTCCAGAGAATCTGACACTGCCTTAATTTCTTTATCTTTATTTAATCTAACCAACGGTCATATTATTTATATTTTAATGCTCTATCATTTATTTAATGAAGGTTGTTTTATGTCAGGGAACCGTAACTCATACCTGCAAAAAGAAATCATTTCTTTTGTCGGAGCTCGTGCCATAAATATAAGAATTCCCTATTGCTGTAAGATACACAAGATAGAAGATAATATACGAGATAGACAAGGAAAATATAGAAGTAATAAACGTGACATGAACAAGAAGAGCTCATAGAGATATACATGCATGACCAAGAAGGCACAGAAGATAATACACACTCACGAAGAGCTGCGTACTTTCAAAAAGGATTTTGAGGAACATCATCGACTACATTTTCACTGTATTTGAACCTGGATGTAAAGAAAACGACACTCTGTTTTCCAGAAAAAAACCAGAAGAGGACTCAGAACCATTTCTGATCAATTCGAAGGAGTCCAGGGCTACAATGCAATCACTAGAGCCATTCTAAACTCTATATCTTGCTCAGTGATTTATTTTTTACATTACGAGCAGTGTGTGTCATCAGTTTTAATTTACACACACACACACTATCTCTTGAACTTTAACTGGAGGATCTGTAAATCCTCATTTAAACCCCTTACATCTTCTATTTCCCACTGTGGATAGTGGTAGAGGTCGTGTGTGACCTGGACAGCTGTATTTGCTATTGTTTTTGTTTCCCAAGAAGAACTGTGGTAAAGGTCTTTGACCGGGACAGTTGTAAACTGTTGTGAACCCTGATCCAGGGTGTGGATCAAATTTATATAAATTGTTGAGAGGACTAAGTCTCAGCTTGCGACTGAACCTCTTGGTTATATCTTCTTTGCTTTATTTAGTTTTATCTAAAACCTTTTATTCCGCTGCTAAGTTCTTTAAAACTTAAACTATTTTCAAAGTTACTCTGATAATTTAATTAGAAAGTTTTTTCATTATTTATAAATCATTAGGTTAGTTTCAAATGCTAATCTGATCTTCTAATTAGATTAACTGGGAATTAATCAATCCCTTGAGAACCTAACAGAAATTTTGCTTTAGTTCAAATTCACTACAATTCAATTAGTATTTTAAATTGGGGGATTTTAGTAAAGGATTTTAAATAGAAATTTTATTTGGAACTCAATTCACCCCCCCTCTTGAGTGTCCACTCCGACCAACATTTGGTATCAAAGGATTAAAATGTTTTCTGAAGTACTCTGTTTTTCATCTGTGATTTTAGTTGTATTTTAAAGTTCTTAAAATTTCTGTTATTTCTAAATTTTTATCTCTTTAAAATTTGTGTTTTAACCTAGTTATCATGGATAACAGACTTGAAGGTGTTTCTACTAATAGACCACCATTTTTCAATGGAAACAACTATGCTCAGTGGAAGATTAAGATGAAAATGCGTTTAGAAAGTATGGGTTTTGATATTTGGAATGCCATAGAATCAGAATATAAAATTCCTACTACTGTTAGATCTACTTGGAATGAAGTTACTAAGACAGATCACAATAATAATTGCAAAGCTATGAATGATCTGTATTGTTCTTTAAGAGATGAGGAATTTAATAGAATATCTGCTTGTAAGACTGCATATGAAATTTTGGATATTTTAAGTGTTTCTCATGAAGGAACAAATAATGTTAAGGAAATGAGATTGAACACCTATACTATTAAATGTGATAATTTTAAGATGAAGCATGATGAACCCATTTCTGATATGTATCTCAGGTTTAACGAAATTGTCAATACAATGATCTCACTGGGAAATGACGTTTCATCAAAGGAGTAGATCGTGAGAATTTTGACATGCCTACCTGAAAGATGGAGGGGCACTTCTATTTCAATCAGAGAATCTTGTGATATTGGTAAACTTCTAGTCAAGGAACTTATTGGAAAGTTGATGATGTATGAAGAAGAGCTTAAAGTAAACAAAGAAGAAGAAGATAAACCAAAAAGGAAGTCAGTTGCCTTCAAGACATCTACTTCGAAGAATAAGGATAAAGAGAAAATTCAGACCATGAGTGATAGCTCATGTTGTGAAGAAAGTGAAAGTGCATCTGATAGTTATGTAGAAATGGATCACATAGCCAGAATATTTAATAAGTTTTATAGGAAAAATAAGTTTTTCAAAAAATCAAATTACAAAGGTAAGTATGACAACAAGGGACACTAGAAAAAGGACTGGAATAAATCTGACAAATCTGATGAAGTTGTCTGCTATGAATGCAAAAGAAAAGGACATTTAAAAGCAGACTGTCCAAAGCTGAAATACAAGAAGAAGTATGAGTATAAGGACAATATGTATTAGAAAGCCATGAAGGCTACGTGGAGTGCTTCTGAGGATAACTCCAGTTAATCTGAAGCTTCTGATACTGAAAACATAAATAAGGAAAACATGTTTTTTATGACAAACACTTCTGAGGTAACATATGAAACTCCTACTTTAAATTATTATTATTATGGAGATGATTCTGATTCTAAAAATATGTCAAAATCTGAACTGTTTGAATACTCTGATATGTTGGAAGAAACCTATAATGATCTGAAAGACAAATAAAAAGGTTTAAAGAAACAATATGCTTTAACTGTTAAACATAAATCTGATCTTGACATAGAAATGAAAAAGAATGCTCAGTTACTTAACGAAAACACTTAAATGAAATTGTCAAATGAGAAACTTAGGAAGGATTTAGAAAAATTCACAAATGGAAAAGATACTCTTACTCAAATGCTAGGTAAGCAGATTTCACCTAGATATACTACTGGTATAGGATACCAACCTGGAAAAAGAAAAATTACCAAAACTAGATTTATTTCTAAATCTGGACAGAATGTAGATAGTTCCAGTTCTGGAAGTCCATATGATTTAACTAGTTATATTAATAGTTACGGATCTAATAAGGTTTATCTTTCAAAATCTTTTGATTCTACAAATTTTATGAGACCCATAAGACAAATTTGGGTACCTAAAGTTTTATTGGATAACCTGTCTGGACCCAAGAAAATATGGGTACCAAAATCATTTCCTATCTAAATCTGTTTTGCAAGGAACCTTCTTAAAGAGCTCCTGTAGAAAGACTTGGTACTTGGATAGTGGATGTTCAAGACATATGTTAGGAGACTTCTCATGCTTTAAAATCTTAGTCAGAGTTGATGGAGGTTTTGTCACCTTTGGTGATAATTCTGAAGGGAAAATCATCGTCTTAGGCCATATTGGTAACACTAACTCAGTATTAATTTCTAAAGTTATATTGGTTGATGGACTTAAGTATAATTTACTAAGTATTTCTCAGTTATGTGATAATGGTTTTAATTTTAAATTTTAAAATAATTCTTGCAATGTTTTTAATTCTAAAAATGCTTTAGTATTTTCTATCTTGCAAAATGAAAATTTCTATGCTGTTGATTTAAATTCTTTAGCTATGAAAAATATTACTTTTTTAAATTCTATTCACAAAGAGTCTTGGATTTGGCACAGAATATTAGGACATTGCAATGTACATTCACTTAGAAAACTTACTAGGAAGAACTTAGTTAGAGACCTACCAAAACTTGAATTCCCATCAGATAAAGTTTGTAATCCCTGTCAAAAGGGAAAGCAACATAAATTTTCTTTTAAATCAAAGAAAGAAGTGTCAGCTTCTCAACCTCTCGAGTTGGTTCAAATGGATTTGTTTGTAACTTCTAGAGTTTCTAGTTTAAATGGGAAGCACTATGTCTATGTTCTAGTCGATGACTATTCTAGGTATACTTGGGTATAGTTTATAGCTCATAAAAGTGAAGCTTGTTCTTATTTTGTTAAATAATCCAAGTCTATGGAGAACCTTAGTGGACTTAAGATTAAAACCTTGAGAAGTGACCATGGACATGAGTTTGAAAATCATGAGTTTGAATCCTACTGCTCCACAATGACTATAGTCACAATTTCTTTGCCCCTAGGACACCACAACAAAATGGTGTAGTAGAAAGGAGGAATAGAACCCTTCAGGAAATTTCCATAACCATGCTCAATGAGTATGACCTACCTGTTTATTTTTGGGCTGAAGCTATCAATATAGCTTGGTATATTATCAATAGAGTCTTGATAAGACCTGTTCTTAAGAAGACCCCTTATGAGTTGTGGAACCATAGGAAACCTAAGGTAAACTACTTCAGAGTTTTTGGTTGCAAAGTCTTTATTCTTAACACCAAATATAATCTTGACAAGTTTGCATCCAAGAGTGATGAAGGAATTTTCCTCGGTTACTATATTTCTAGTAAAGCCTATAGAGTTTTCAATAAGAGAACCAAATGTGTGGAGGAATCTATTCACATCAAATTTGATGAAACTGATCCACATGAACCTAATACCTTTCTTGAAAATCTTGAATATGATCTCTCTATTTTGAACCTTAATGATAAAGACAGTGGACCTATAGTTAAAACATCAAGTTCTGGAAATTTTCTAGAACCTACTTCTGTTGACTCCCAACCTGTTGATGAACCTGAAATCTCTGGTCCTACCTTTTCGAGACCAACTAGGATCCTAAAGAACCATCCTTTAGATGTTGTTGTAGGTAATCTAGATAAAGGAACACAGACTAGAGCTTCTCTAAGAAACCAGGTTGAACATCAAGCCTTTCTTTTACAGTTAGAACCTAAAAATATCAATGATGCTATCAATGATGAATTTTGGGTAATGGCTATGCAAGAATAACTTAATCAATTTCAAAGAAATAAAGTCTGGGAATTAGTAGAAAGACCTGAGGACACTTTAACCATAGGCACAAAGTGGGTGTTTAGAAACAAAGTTGATGAATCTGGAAACATCACTAGAAACAAAGCTAGACTAGTTGCACAAGGTTACAATTAAGAAGAAGGAATTGACTATGAGGAAACCATTGCACCTGTAGCTAGATTAGAGGAAATTAGGATCTTACTTACCTTTGCATCACATCGAAATTTCAAGTTATATCAAATGGATGTGAAAAGTGCTTTTCTAAATGGTTTTATTGTTGAAGATATTTTTGTAGAATAACCACCTTGTTTTTCAAATCTTCACTTTCAAAATCATGTTTTTAAACTTTCTAAAGCTTTATATGGTTTAAAACAAGCTCCAAGAGCTTGGTATGAAAGACTTACAAATTTTCATACTTTAAAAGGATTTACAAAAGGAATTTCTTATCCCACTCTTTTTATAAAAATAATTTCAATTTTTTTTAATAGTACAAATCTATGTTGATGATATTATTTTTGGATCTTCTAAAAATTCTTTATGTACTAATTTTTCAAAGGTTATGCAAAATGAGTTTGAAATGAGCTTAATGGGAGAGGTTAAGTACTTTCTTGGGTTTCAAATCTTTCAAACTAAAGATGGTATTATTTTGAATCAGAGTAAATATACTATGGATTTATTTAAACGTTTTGGTTTGGATAGTATTAAGGGAAGTGATACACCTATGAGTACCACCTGTAAATTGGATATTGATGAAACTGGAAAACCAGTAGATCAAACTAATTACAGAGGTATGATTGGGAGTTTACTCTATCTTACTGCTAGTCGACCTGATATTATGTTTAGTGTATGTATGTGTGATAGATTTCAAGATAACCCTAAAGAGTCACACTTACTTACTGTTAAAAGGATTTTCAAATATCTTAAATATATTGCTAATTTGGGACTGTTTTACCCAAAAGGACAATCCTTTGATTTAATAAGTTATTCAGATGCTAACTCTGTTGGATGCAAGTTAGGTACAAAGAGCACATCTGGAACATGTCATTTACTTGGAATGTCCCTAGTATCATGGTGTAGTAAGAAATAGAACTCGGTTGCATTATCTACTTCTGAAGCAGAGTATATAGCTACTGGTAGTTGTTGTGCATAGATTCAATGGATGAAACACACTATATTGGACTATGGATTTGATTTTAAACATGTTTCAATTAACTGTGATAACACTATTGTGATCAACATCTCAAAGAACCCTGTGTCTCACTCTAGAACCAAACACATTGATGTTAGACACCACTTTCTAAGAGATCATTATCAAAGAGATGATATAACTCTTGAATTTATAGGCACTAAACTCGAATTAGATTATATTTTCACTAAGACTTTAATTTCAGAAATATTAAGTTTCATTAGACATGAATTAGGAATGATAACATACTGTTAAAACTGTTAGAAAAACCTCACCGTTATAAAAATCTCACCGTTAGAAAAACCTCACCGTTAGAAAAACCATACCATTAGAAAAACCTCACCGTTAGAAAAACCTCACTGTTAGAAAAACATCACTGTTAAGATAGACCTCACCATCTGAGGACACCTCACCAGTGCATCTCTCGTGCTATTTTAAATTTTTGTATTAAGGCCGATACTTTTAATTTCTTTTTAATATAAGATTTATTTTATACGTGAATCCTAAATGATATTAAACCTGACTCTAGACATCACTCAATCATCGTGAACCTGTTTGTTCGAATCCCTTTTACCTAGAACCTCTCAAGCTCGCAAAACCCTAATCCTCAGAATCTGAAATGGCCTGTGTGAAGCGACCCTCAGTGGATGAAGGGAGTGATGCGCCACAAGCTAAGAATCAGAAAGTAACCAATGCTGGTTCCAGTGGAAGCAGTAGAGATGCTGTTCGAAGGAATCCTATTAATCCAAAATTATTGAAGCGAGAAATTGTAGTGGAAAAGGAATTATGTGCGGAATGGCTGCTGGAAATCAAGTCCTTTATTCTGAAGGTTTTACAAGAACAAGGGTGGATCGAATGCTTCATGAACAATAATGGACCGTATTATCCAGCACTGGTAAACGAGTTTTATGAGTTTGTCTATTTTGAGACTTCAGAAGAGGATAATAGGATGATTTCATGTGTGAGTGGTCAAAAGTTTTCGTTATCATTAGTTGAATGGGCTGAGAACCTTAGAGTTCCTCATAGTGGTGATTATGGATTTTATTCAAAATCCACACCTACTGCTTGTGACTTTTTCGAATATGAGGATCCCTTGTTGGAATTGACAGGAAATGGAACTCCTAGAAGGGTCATTGCTGCAGAGATGGTGGCAGAGGATAAACTACTTTCCAAGTTCATTCAGCATGTGATTATTCCAAGGAGAGGAGATTTTACTACCCACAGATTTCAGGATATTTATTTGTTGCATCTGTTAAATCATAAAGTAAAAGTGAATTTGTGAAGATTGCTAATGATTCAGATTGAGGATATGACTCGACCGAAGTCTAAGTCCAATGCACTATTCTTTTCTAAGTTGATTTCTATTATGTTGAAGGTAAAGGAGGTAGTTGGACCTCAGGATGAAACTGTTGTGGTTAAGGATAATTTTTGTATCACCAGGACTGTTTGTAAGTTTATGAAATTCATCCGAAACCCTTGGAAGAAATCATGGGTTAATGATGATGGAAAAATATATGACAGGTACACTCCTGTGGATCATCCTTCTAGACAAAAGGATGTGAGGGATCCTGGTCTTGGACCAAATGAGCCAGAACCAGTCTACAATGATAATGAAGCTGAAGATGAGGAGGAAGAGACATTAGTTGAGGAAGGAGGAGACCCTAATTTACCTCCAAGTCCTATGCCCCAAAACATTTCCTACGGAGAAGCTAGCCCTCCAAAAGAACTACCAAGGAGAGAATCTTTTTTGAAGGAAAGTGATACTGAGACCACATAAGAAGAAGAAGAAGAAGCATATCAGTATGTTGTTAAGGACACCTCTGAAGAGGATGAAGCCACCGAATCAGATCAGCCTTCTCATGAAGAAAAGGAGGCTTCTGGTGAAGCAGATGATGAGGAAAATGAAGAAAAAGAGCTCAATTTGAGCCCTCTGATAGACAGTACAGTCAAGATAGTGCCTGATCGGGAAGCAGAAGTAGTATCTGTTGATGAGAGAGTCTTTGATCCCTTAGAGAAAATGATTGTTGAATCTACTAAAGTTGCAGAGGAAGTTATAGAATTACATCGAGAAGAACAGTTAGAGGAGATTCCTTAGGAGAATGCTCTAAGTGAGGGGGAGCATCTTGGTTCAGTATCAGTGTTGTATGACATTGAAGGTTGGACATCAGATCCAGGATATATGGTTCTTGGACTTAATTATGAAGATTCTGATGAGGAAGACCTGACCCAAAGAGAATCAGTTATCCTACCTGCTGTGGCTGAAAATTTGGCAACCAAGGAGGACCTTGAGTCCTTAAAGGATGAAATGAAAGAATCACTAAGAGAATCAGTGGCATATTTGAAGCAAATCCTGGTTGAAGAAATGAGGAGTGTGGAGTAATCCCTGGATCTTTCTCTGGGATGTTCTGTTTCTAGTCCAGTTGAGGGGAACGATGGATGAATTTAAAGTATTTCATACTCAAAATTGAAAGTTGGACAAGAGCTGTGGTTGCTCTAAGACAATCTAATGCTTCATTGACTGCCATGAACAGCTCTCAAACCCAAGTGAATACTGATATCAAATATATCAAAGTGGTAGTCAAACAGTTTGTGGATGTCTTTGAGGCTTTTAAGAAACCAGTCAAAGAACATCTGAACAGTCAAGATGAACTTGTTCAGAAGGTGGTTAGTAATCTTACACAATATTTCAAGGAGAGAATATCTTTCTCAGTTAAACCCCTTCCTTCATTCAGCTCCACTGTGAAACTTGATCAGATCAGAACTGTTATCCAGGAAGAGTTGGCTAAGGCCAGTACCCATGGTACCTCAGATACTCAAATCCTTAATACCACTAGGGAAGTTAGTAGTTTTGTTCGTGATCACCTACGGGCATATACTGCTTCTTAAGAGGCAATTAAGAATAAAGTGGATGCTTAATTTGAGAAAGTCTATACCAATCATCAAATGACCAATCATTTCAAGCTTTTTATCGAGAATATGTAGTTGCCTCCAGTGACTCAAGCTTTCATAGAACAAGTTAGTAAGCTCAGGGAGCTTACTCTTGCATTGGCTAAATTCATTGAAAATCGAGATGATTTTGTATCAGCAATGGAGATAGGAGGCGGTATTATTATGGATTTCAGGAACCTATTGCTACCATTCTTGCATGTGGATGCCAGAACTGTAATTGTACCTCCTGCCCTTCCTGCCTCTGCCTCTGGGAGTACACCTCAGTTGACTCCAGTTCAGGTTATTCGAAGCTTAACTCCTATGATCTCATAGAAGAGAAAATATTTCAGATCCAGTTACAGTTTCTGTGGCTGAACCTCTAGTTGTTTTTTCAGCTATTCCCAAGCCATCTACTCAATCTGACCCTACAACTTCTTCTAGTCCTAAGGGAAAGACTCTTGTTCCATAGGAAGATTGAGTGATTTTGGATGTTTTTGATGTGATTCACTTGTATTTTCTTTTTTAATACTGACTTTATCAGTTTGTATCTTTTTTGATTTAATGGAAAGTTACTCTTACATTATCTACTTTTATATGTTTTTGTGTAATCTGTTCTCTTTTAGTCTCTACATTTCTCTGATTCTACCCTTCTTTTTGTTAATCACAAAGGGGGAGAAAATGAAACTAATGAGAACTGGGAGTACAATTTCAAGGGGGAGAATGCAAGGGAGAGAAAACCATTTTATTTTTCTTGATACATTTTCATAGGTTGTGATTATCAAAAAGGGGGAGATTGTTGAAATCTCTGGAGAAATAGTTGAACTCATATTTTGATAATCCCAATTATGCTCAATCATATTTTGATAATCCCAATTATGCACAATCATATTTTGATAATCCCAACTATGTTTAATCATATTTTGATAATCCCAATTATGCTCAATCATATTTTGATAATCCCAATTATTCTCAATTATAGTTTGATAGTTCCTATATTGATTAATGATTAATTACTTATTTTAGTATTTTTGTACACCATGCACATATTCATATAAAATAATATTTATATTATCTTCAGAGAATTCGATTACTGGAGAGATATATATTCTAACTTAACCCATTCTGCCAATAGAATGCTTAAATAGACAAGTGGTCACCATTACAGAACAAAGCTACCGATACATCAAGTCCACCGGTACAACAAGCCTACCGATACCGACAAGTCACCATTTTACAAGCCTACCGATACAGACAAGTCACCGTTATTCAAGCCTACCGTTACAGACAAGTTACTGAAGGAAGTCTACCGACAGAAAGACTACCATTACATGAAAGGTCACCGGTACATTAAGTCTACCGCTACCGATCAAGTCTACTAATAGACATGAAGTCTACCGATAGAAAGGCTACCGTTAAAGAAGAGTTTACCGATACAAGGACTTACCGATACATAAGGCTACCGATATCCAAAGCTATCGTTCCAGAGAATCCGACGCTGCCTTAATTTATTTATCTTTATTTAATCCAACCAACGGTCATATTATGTATATTTTAATGCTTTGTCATTTATTTAATGAAGGTTGTTGGATGTCAGGGAACCGTACCTTGTACCTGCAAAAAGAAATCATTTCTTTTGCCGGAGATCGTGCCATAAATATAAGAAGTCCCTGTTGCTGTAAGATACACAAGATAGAAGAGAATATATGAGATAGACAAGGAAAATACAGAAGTGATACAAGCGACATGCACAAGATGAGCTCATAGAGATATACATGAATGAACAAGAAGACACAGAAGCTTATACACACTCACGAAGAGCTATGTACTTTCACGAAGGATTTTGAGGAACATCATCGACTATATTTTCACTGTCTCTGAACCTGGATGTCAAGAAAACGACACTATTATTTCCAAAAAAAAACCAGAAGAGGACTCAGAACCATTTCTGATCAATTCGAATGAGTCCAGAGCTACACTGCAATCACTAGAGCCATTCTAAACTCTATATATTGCTCAGTAATTTATTGTTTACATTACGAGCAGTGTGTGTCATCAGTTTTAATTTACCCAAACACTGTGTTCAGAACTTTAACTGGAGGATCTGTAAATCCTCATTTAAACCCCTTACATCTTCTATTTACAACTATGGATAGTGGTAGAGGTTGTGTGTGAATTGGAAAGCTATATTTGCTATTGTTTTTGTTTCCCACGAAGAACTCTGGTAGAGGTCTTTGACCTGGACAGTTGTAAACTGTTGTGAACCCCGATCCAGGGTGTGGATCAAATTTATATAAATTGTTGAGAGGACTAAGTCTCGGCTTGAGACTGAACCTCTTGTTTATATCTGTTGTTCTTTGTTTAGTTTTATCTAAAACCTTTTATTATGCTGCTAAGTGCTTTAAAACTTAAACTGTTTTCAAAGTTACTCTGATAATTGAATTAGCAAGTGTTTTCATTATTTGTAAATCATTAGGTTAGTTTCAAAAGCTAATCTGATCTTCTGATTAGATTAACTGGGAATTAATCAATTCTTTGAGAACCTAACAGAAAGTTTTATTTAGTAAAAATTCACTACAATTGAATTAGTATTTTAAATTGGGGGATTTTAGTAAAGGATTTTAAACAAAAATTTTAATTGGAACTCAATTCACCCCCCTCTTGAGTGTCCACTCTAACTAATAAAATATTTATAAGGCACTAAAATCACAATTTTTTTATGTTTGAATGAAAAGAAAATTGGATGAGTTTTTTTATATGCCTCACTTGTCCACAGGTTAAAGTAGAACACCAACGACCAATGGGTATGCTATAGCCTTTACCAATTTCTTTGTGGAAATGGGAGAATATAACTATGGATTTTGTAACATGTCTACCTAGGATGGTTTAGAAACATGATGACATATGGGTGATATTGGATCGGCTAATGAAGTCGGATCATTTAATCCATATTCACGATTCTTATACGGTGTAAGACTTATAAAAAATCATTATATGAGAAGTGGTAAAAATGAATGGTTTACCAGTTTTGATAATATCAAACTGATATCTAATGTTTATGTCTCAATTTTGGAAGACCTTATAATAATCCCCTGGGACTCAGTTGATGATGAGCGTGGAGCATCATCCTCAATCAAATAGACAATATGAGAGAACAATTAAAACATGGGAGGACATGCTTAGGGATTTTTTCATGGATATTGGTGGCTCACGGGAGGATCACATTATATTAGTGGAGTTTTCTTACAACAAAAATTATAAATCCCTGATACATATGGCTCATTTTGAATAATTTTATGGGAATACATTTCATTCTCTACTTTTTTGGGTGGAAATAGGTGATTCTTTACTGGTTAGACCATGCCTTGTTCAATAGACAATAGATAGGATTAAATTGATCAGAAAGAGGAAGGATATAGCTCATAGTCTTTGGAAATCATATAAATATCATTATTGACAACCATTGTCATATAAGGTGAGTGATCTTGTGTTTTTTAGAATATCTACAAGGCTTGAGTGTCATCATTTTTGGAATATGTTCAAGTTATCTCCTCGATATATAGGCCCTCTAAAGATACTTGAATGGGTTGGTGAGGTGGAATATTGATCACATTTTCCACCAAGGTTTAGTTTAGTGCATTATGTGTTTCATGTATCTCAATTGAAGAAGTATGAACCAGATCTTGGCCATATTATTAGATGGGATCATGTTGATCTAGAGCTAGATGCTACATTATTTCATGTGAAGATACAAATATTAGACAGTAAAGAAGTAGTATTTCATGTGAAAATAATTATCCTAGTGTATATTTTATGCCAACATGGTCGGATTTAGGAAGAAATTTCTGAGAGTGAGAAGAGAATAATGGAGAAATGGTAAAAAATATTTCAAATAAATGGGAGTTTTATAATTTCTAGGGATGGAAAGACCAATGTTTGGGAGAATTTATCACCCCTATTTTTATTACTTGACTCATTATTTATGTATTTTAATTATATAAAGTGAATGTGTTATGTTTTGGGAGGTTTAGAGGCGTTTTGACATGTTTTTGAGGCTTCTATGTAGGTGAAAAATTTGAGAATGACTAGTAGAAACCTTGAAACACCTCCACAAAAACTAGGAAATTGAAATGGAGGGCACTAGGTAGATGCATGGTTAGGGACACAGTTTTTCTAAACCATGTAGATGCCCATGAAAAACTATGCAAGGAAGGATATAAGGGAATATAATGGTTGGTTCACTATTTGTTTAACCATGTGAGATGAACAATTGATGGGTGTTTGCTGGAAGTGGTTGGTTCACGGTTAACACATGGTTTTTATAACTGTTCACCCTTATTGTGCACCATAAAAAATTAGATCCCAAATTTTTTGGATCCTACTCAGTTTACCTTCTTAATCCCTAATTTTACCGTAATCATTCCATAACCAAATTTTCTCTTCCTCCTAAGGTTTTTGAGAGCATTCCTTTCTATCTGAGAGAGATTCCTAGGAAAATCAAAGATCATTGGAGGCCTGGATTCATCGATAAGTGCTCTTTCTCCATAATTTTCCATAGATATCTTCTTCTACCCTCTCTTAGAATCATGGATCTAATCTATTGGGGATAGATTCAAGCTATGTGATGTCAATAATGATGATATATGTTTTTTTAATTGAAGGTAAGAATATATAATGATGATTTTAGGAGTTTCAATCCATGCTTTTGAGGTTTTTGTGCAGTTATTTATTTTCTAAAAAGTTTAAGAGGTAGGTGGATTCTCTCTCATTTTCACTTGAATAGAACTTCAAGGCTCAGTTTTAAATTGATCAATTATTTTTAATTGTGGTAAAAACCCTATGTGATTTGATGAAAACATATTTAGTGATGGTTTTGTGAAATTGTAAAAATTTAATTGTTTTTTGGAAAGTGATTTTAGTTCCTGATTTTAAAATGATGATTTTAAAATAATGGTTAGATTTTAATGCATGAAAAAATATTTTTTGAATTGTTTTAAATAAATAAAATGTTTTGTTGTAATTTATTGGCACATGTTTTTTCATAAAAGGTTGGTGTAATTTTATTTTCAATAGACGTGACACTATGGAAGGGGCATTTTCCATTGAGGCACCTATTATATTGTTACCTTTTTCTGAATTTGTAGATCAATGAGAGACCGCTCATGAGTATAGAACTGTCACCTGGGCATTCATGTGTGGATTTTTGAAATGGGTATTCTAAATAGATTGGATAAATTTTTTAAATAATTATTTTAATTCTCTCCAATAATGTTTTTTTGGTCCACACTAGAACAAAATAGGGGAATATATGTGGTTTGAAGGTTTCAGAAACCATCGAAAAAAAATATTTCAAATATTTAGAAAGAGTTTTTTAAACACCACCACTAAATATTTTTAATTTCTTGAAAAAATAAATTCCTCCCTCGATCACCCCATTCTCCTCTTCTCCCCCCTCACCCCAAGCCCAAGCCTGAGTCGTCATCCTTTCCCCTTGACACCGCTCCTCGATCCCGCTCATCATTGCCCTCTATTTCCCCTCACCACCATTCCCCATTCCCCATATTCACTGCTCCCTGATCCTCTGATCCCCATCCTCCCTCTCTCCCCTCTCATTTTTTTTCACATGCCATGGTTGAAGTTTAAAAAAATTGGGTGGTTTCTTTTAACGATTTTTGGTTCTTATGGTTCGTGATGCGTGATTTGTGGCCCGTTCTGGCAACTTTCATCGAAGGTGACCGTTTTTTCCCAATTTAAGGTAGGGTTTTATCTTATTATTAAATTTTAGATCAAATCAAATTAGGCATTTTGTGATTTTTAGGTTTCTATTAATTTTCTAGGGTATCCATGTCTCTTTTGAGGTGTAATTTCACCATCATTTTCAAGGGTAGTAGGTTTTAGGTAGGTTCCCTTATTTTAGGTCTTTAAATTATCAAACCTATATTTCTTTTGTTTTCAATCCCTCATTTAGAAATAAAATTATTATAATAAATATGTTTAATTGATGTTTTAATGGGAAATTAAGTTTTAGTTGATATCTACTTAAATTTAAAGGATTTTTGTAATATAGAATTTTTTTAAAAATATGTTTTAATTCAATTTATATACACTACCACAAAATAGGGTTTCCGTAGCACTACCCTTCAACAGAACTAAAAAAAGTTCTAACAAAGAGGTTTCCTTTAGCAATGCTAAAAAAAGTACTGATAAAGGCAACCCCTTTTTATTGCTTTTTGCGCTTCTAAATGGGACCCCTTTATCAGCGGTTTTTTAGAAGCGCTGATAATGGGGGGGATTTATTAGCGCTTTTCCCTAGTGTAGATTAAGTGTATGTTTCAAAAAATAATTTTTCCTGAAAAATAATATATTGATATATAAGTATATTTATATTGATATAAATATAATATATATTTTTTGAATATGTTTTATATAAGTATAAATAGACTATTACATTTATTATATAAGAAATTTAGTGAAAATGGATTTAAAAATTTTTAAAAAATATTATTAATTAATAATTTTCTAATTATTATTGACTAATAATCATTTAATAACAATTTAAATACACAAAAAATCAAAATAAAAAATAATTAAAGATCTAAAATAAGTTGAAAATGTAACTCAAACTTCAAATGACCATAACTTTTGATTCTGGTGTCTGTTTGAGCACTATAGTAAATCAGATCGAAGCCTGGGATGAGCTCTATGCGCTGATGATTTAATTTAAACTTATATCACATTTTCAAGGCCAAAAAGGCCCAAAAGGCCTCCAAAACTTATTTTTTAGTCTGGATACCAAATTTTTTTAACATTCGATGGAATTTTTTCCTCATTTGAGGGGGTATTTTTTATATTTTTCACCGGGGACTGAATTTATTCCGAGGGGTTACATTTATATTGATATTATGGATTTGAAATTTTATCATTTTTCATAATGTAATGTTACTTATAATCAATTATATAACAATATATACATATTGTTTATATATTCACCCATATAAATTTAATTTTATAAATAAATAATTAATCATATTTACATATAAAGTATATTTCTCAATATATAAGGCTTATATAAATGAAAAAATGATATCCATTTTATTTAAAATACAAATATATTAATATTTATATACCTATATGATGTGTTTGTGTTTGTGTGTGTATATATATATTTGTGTGTCTATATTGACAAACTGATATATATTATCAATATATTCTAAACATATGCTTATACATATTGATATATAATATTTGTAAATATATATAAATATATATAATTATACTTACAAATACACATATCATATGTGTGTGTGCATTGTAAATATGTATTTTTTTAAACACACACAAAAAATCATATTTTCTAAATGTTTTTAAATTGATCTTATAAATATTTATTAATATATGAATAAATATAACTATATATATATATATATTAACATACATATATGTTTATATATATATATATTAATAAACGAATATATATATATATACGGTAATATATATATATATATATTAATATATGAGTTAATATAACTAAATATATAAATAAATAAATAAATAAATAAATAAATAAATATATATATTAATAAATGAACAGAAAACAATATGGTGGAGTGGTAAAGGCTTAGGCGCTACAGGCAACAGGTCACGAGTTTGAATCATGGGGTAGACAGGTCGCACGTGTGGTTGGGGAATAAGGCTTAGCGTTGTTAAAGGGGGGTGGCTGAGGCATGTGGGATGGGGTGGGGGTGGGACTCTATTGAAGGGGGGGGGGGGCTTCAAGTGTTGTTGAAGACTCTCCCTGAATTGTAGAAATATTTTTTTTATTTTTTTAAAATTTTTAACTTTTTTCAGCGCTTTTTAAAAGCACTGATAAATTGGGTTTTTATCAGCACTAAAAAAAGTGCTGATAAATGAATCCTTTATCATCACTTTTTTAGCGCTCATAAAAGACCCATTTTATAAGCACTTTTTTTATTACTGATAAAAGGGGGCTTTATCAACGATTTTTTGAGCACTAATAAAAGGGAACCCCCATTATATTCGCGTTGATTAACAACGCTTTTCTAACACTTTTAATGCCATTTTCTAGCACTAATAAAGACCATATTTTCTGTAGTGATACTAGTTGTTCTCTAAAAAACCTAATTAACATTAAAAGAAGATGTTAAATTATTTAAATTATTTTTTTTCATTAAATTTGGGGTTATTTTAAATTAATTTTTAAATATAATTATTTTTTTGTTTTAAGTTGTTTCTATCTTATTTAATGATTTTTCATGTTTTATGGTGATTGTGTAATTATTTGTTATTATTGTACCTCATTAATTTAGGGTTTCCAAAATCTTTTTTGGTTTTGAATTGTGGGTTTCTTCTTAAAGGTTTAATTTATACTACTCTAAAGGATAATGTTTAGATCATATTTTCTTACATTGTGTGATGGATTATATATATTCAAATTAAAATATAAAAAATGATGTTGATAAAAAATTTAATTAAATTAAAAGGAATAATGTTGTTTTTATATTTTTGATTTTGAATAAATTAGTAATTTTTTTAAATGAAATAATATTTTATATGTGTTTTAATTTTCTTCAATGAAGTGTAGGCATATTATGATATATGGATAAAAGCTGGATCACATTACTGAGGAACACACAAATGTATGCTATGGGTTTGGCGGAGTTTTTAGTTTTTTCAATTTTCAATCGATCTATTGATGGGACAATAAGAGGTCAATGCCCTAAATTTAAATTTAGAAGATGGTTGATGATACATGTAGTTTATGAACACTTGATATTGAATTAATTCCTTACTCAATATTTGTTCTTCATTTGGCATGGAGAATCGAATGTCATAGAAATTTTGAGCACTAATGTCAGTCAATACAATGTGATCCCAACTTATTAGAAAATGGAAAATTAAATGTAAAATATTTTAAATGATGATTTTATCATTGTAAGGAAACAAAATCAACATCAAAATATATCATACCAAACAGTTGAGGGTGCTACATATAGCGAATAGACAAATGATGTTTTTGGGACTATATGACAACAAGATCAAGATCGTAACATATAAACAAATCATCCTCTTGATTATATGGAGACTAATGCATGTGATAACTTTATTGATTAGAAAAACATGTTTCATGATTTAGTTGATGATGCAAATCAAGATCTATATGGTGGATATCTAAAATATTCAAAACATTATTTTCTATTGAAGTTGTACCATATCAAATCCAAATGATGAATTACAAATAAGGCGATGTCCATGATATTGTAATTGTTGCGTGATGCCTTTCTTGAAACTAAGATCCCTGAGTCTTTTTATGATATAAAAATTTTGTTTATAAGCTTGGTCTAATTATAAAAAAGGTACATGATTTTCCCAATGATTGTATACTTTATTAGGGGAAGGATTCAAGTAGACATGATTTTAAAAAATGTTCATATTCTATATTGTTGTCAATGGGTGATGTTGGAAGTCTGAATCAACATAATATTATGAATAAGAATAAAATGAACACACCTGCAAAGGTTTTGGGTTACTTACCTTTAAAAACTTGACTGTAATGATTATTCATGCCATCCAAAACTTTCGATCACATGAAGTGGCATTCTATAGATAATAACATTAATGGGTTAATGTGATGTTCAGGAGATTCAAAATCAAGGAATACATTTGATTCATTATATCAAGAATTATCAGCTGGTCCTCAGAATGAGTGATTGGGGTTGACTACCCTAGGATACAACCTATTTTGTACTTTTAGTACCACTTATAGCATTCGACAGGTTGTTTTGATCCCATACAATCTTTCTACATGGATGTGTATACAACAAATGTCTTTTTTCATTTCAATGATTATTTCTAGATAAAAATGCATGTAAATGATATTGATGTATACTTGATTCCTATAATCGAATAATTATAGGATGTTATGGAGAAATTATGTTGATATATATGATGAATCTTGTACAAAAATTCTTAAAATGCACATTTCTCTAATGTATTCCATTAGTGACTTCCCTATAATTAAGAACTTATTTCATTGGAATACTAACACAGGTCTCTCTTGTCCTATTTTTAACTTTTATTTTTGATCCCAAATGACTTAATTATCTTAAAAAATGTTACTTCTTATTTCATCAAGGATTTCTCAATGCATCTCATAGGTTTCATTTGAAAAATTAAAAATTCAATTTTTCTATTGATCATTTACCACCTCTAAAGTTATTAATAGGTTCTGAAATATTGGAAAAACTTGTAAATGTTTAAATTTTTTTTTGGGAAGTTTCATCATTTGAATTATAATGGTAAATGAGTTTTAAGTGCAACATCAATTGAAATCAGAATGCAATAATGGAATAAAAAGAGTATATTATTCAAACTTCCATATTGGGGATTTAATTTTTTTATGTCATAATATAGATGTTATGAATATTGAGAATAATTTATGTCAAAATTTTATCTTCACCTTACATAATTAGAATAAAAATTCCAAGGAATATATCATTGCTTTAAAGTACTTACAAACAAAGAATATAAAGCATGGTCTATGGGTAAATGTTAATGGAATGTATAATATGATAAAATTTTCAATGAAAAATAGGGATAAAGATACATTCCATTGAATTTTAAAACATGTGAAAGTATTTTATGGTTATTCAAGTAACATCTCAAGGTGTATCGACTTAAAACATTAAAGTTTACATGGATTGAAAAGTCATGATTCACATATTTTTTTATAGTATTTACTACCATCGACATTACATAAATTTTTACCTAAAAAGATTACTGTAGTTGTACTCTAATTTCCCCCATTCTTTAAAACCCTATGTGAGAAAACTATATAACCAACTGATCCTAAAAACCTCCAGGATAGATTTTTACTGACACTTGGTGGGATGTAGATGTTCTTTCCACCACCATTTTTTTACTTTCATAATGCATTTAACTGTGCATTTGGTCGATGAATCTAAATTAGAAGGTCTCTTGCTTTATGGATGGATGTATCCAATTGATAGGGATTTTATTTATATGTTTTATATCTTGATTAAACAATTTTTGAAACTTTATTAAATATTTGATTACATTTTATATAAATTATTTCAAAAATAACTTGTTTATTTGAAATCATATGTGAAAAATAAAGCTTATACTAAAGGATCTATTTCTAAGGGATATTTAGAATAGGAGCGTCTTACCTTTTGTTCTAGATACATGGATGATATTGAGAGAAGATTAAATCAAGTTGGATGTGTTGAAAAAACATCGAATCAATCTTAACTACATGGTAAATAAAAAATCTTTCCTACTATTGGCCGATTAGTTGGGAGGATCTCAAATAT
Organism: Viscum album; assembly: GCA_963277665.1. NCBI lineage: Eukaryota > Viridiplantae > Streptophyta > Magnoliopsida > Santalales > Viscaceae > Viscum > Viscum album. Next base: position 1,830,507,804 of record OY728147.1, read on the forward strand.
TACACTAAAAGAAATGGAATATTGCAGGAATATAGATATGTGCTATTAAATAGTGAAATTATAGATCTATTTATTGAAGAGATCAGGATACAAACAAAGTTATTAATGAGAAGTCAAACATGAAATGATAAAAACATAACAAAATCTATTAATAAAAAGATTTTATAATGGTTTGCGTGTCATGTAAGTTAATAAATATTGAAATAAATATGGATATTAGGTTGAAACATATATTTTTTAAATCTAATCCTGTATATTAATTTTTTAGATCACGAATACTTATACTCGAGTTTAGTTGTTAAAAGATTTGTTTTTTCTATCTTGATTTTCACTAAAATTGGCTATAAAGTTTGATGCTTATAATGTTAATAGATTTAAATTTCATACATTCAATCAGGAAGAGGGTTTAAAAACATATAATAGTGGTATATTTATAGTTTTTGAAATGGGATAATATGAAAAATTGATTGATATTATCGAATTAAATTACGACGGTCATTTTTCTGTTATTTTATTCAAATGAAAGTTGGTCAATATTACCATGGGTATTAAAAGGGATTACTTGTAATTTATTTCTATGGACTTCTATCATTTGATGGATTTCGTTGACCATGAATTACATTATCCCTATATCTTCTCATCATAAGGGAAAATAATATATTATGTGGAATATGTTGTAGATTAAGGGTGAGGTGTAGGTTTTCACATAAAACAAAGAGACTTGTATAATATAAGTGATGTAGTGGAATACTTGAACTCTAACATTGAATCCCATCAAAATAATGAAGCATACTTATTTTTTCATCATGATATTGAAAATATTAGTCTTTTAAGTGTGGATGTAGTTGATGATGTAATGATGTATTAGGATAAAAACATTGTTGAAGAAAAAATTATTGTATGTGTATTAATCCATTAACTTATCAACCACCTATATTATATGTTATTCATTCCCAATATTATGGATATGTTGTTATATTTAAATTAATTTTTATGCATGATTTATTTAATTTTGAACATTTAAGTGTTATATTTTTTTGTTTGTGTAATCGTTAATTATCATACCTGTTTATATTTTGATTATCAGTGTTCTGCCTCTATTATCATTTCTAAATTTCTTTTCCTGCATTAATTTTTCGAATTATATCTTCCAAAGTTAATTTTACTTGTTAATATGATAGTAATTCCAAGGAGAAAGCATATCATTGATCCCAATTGGCATTCCCTTGAGCACACAGACACTTGATGATCCATTAGGCTCCCTCCCTACAGCATTTGGGAAACCATTTGTATGACCCCCATTATCATCTAACTCACCCTACTTGTACCGTCCACCTATATTTGGAACAACCTCCTCCTCCATCCCATCATTATCTAGAAAATTTCATCCCCATTCAGTAGGTTCATCACACAGTGACTTTACAGTGAGGGAAAAGGTTCTCACCCCTTTTTTTCATGAGGATATTAGAGGGTGATACTTATATGTAAACTTTTTAATATGAATGAAGTTATTTCACTTTTTTATACTAATAAATATTTTTCATAAAATATGAAAAAGATGTTACTACTGAGATAAATATGAATAGTTTATATGTCTAGAATCTGAATGGATTGAAGTTAGTTTTCCCCTTTGATTGTTATGGGGTCCCCATAGATGATGTTTTAAGATTATTTGGCTAGATTCTAGGCAATTTTTTGAAATATCTCATTTAACTTTTGATTATATATTCTAATTTGAGTAATATGCCTCAATCTAGGAAGAATAAAGTATTTTATTACTAGATAAATGTAATTTCAATACATTATAGCTCAATTGAATTCCATTATGTAATTAAATTGTAATATTTTAAAAATTAATCTCTTGTTATAGATGTTATTCCACTTTATTGTTTCTATAAAGAAGTCATTGGTCGAATTATATCTGAATATGACTAGATGTTTCCTTGATGATATTGCAACGATTGATGGTTTGTGTGAGTAGGTAAATCACAGAACTTCAAGATCATTTAGTACACGAAATTTTATTTGTTTTAATTTTAAATTTAAATATACAAAACTGTTTAACCATGCAGAAATTTTCCATGTAGGTACTGGTAGCTGGGAGTGAAGATAGAGATAGAGATGACATCAATCTTAGTTTTTTTTTGTAATTATTAGGTTTGGATTTGAATTCAATGGAGGTGATGTGTAACTAAACTCATAAAAGACTATTGCTGATATGGGGATTGAGAAAAATATGTTGTGGTTTGAGGTAGGGGATATATGTATTTCACTTACATTACATGAAATCTATATGCATGTTTTATTTGATATGATTTCTTCTAAAGATAACCCTATACACATCATTCTTAGGATCTTATTTTTTGGCCATGTGCCAGATTTTCTCACATTGCCAGTTTCCCTAAGAATTAACGCTTTATAAAATTCTATAATTCCACAAAACTAATATTGCCAACAGATTTATTTATCAACAAAACCATTTTGATTCTAAAAAACATATGGGGTACAATAGCTTCTTTGATGTGGTCTGATGTTTATTATTTATGAATATTTGTTATGAGGTTGTGTTTGAATGTATATATGATATATTGGATTTATTGGTTTTAATGGGAAATTTCCGCTATATTTCTATGGTGGTTTTAAAAAATAGTTGAAGAATTTATCTAAATAATAGTGGGTTTATAAAGTGTTTTTTGAGGAAGGTTTTATATATATGGTTATTAGCTTAAAACCAAAGTCTTATTTGAACATTTATATAATGTTTTTTCATAAAAATATTACACACATGGTTTACTCTCTAATATAAACTTGTTTTATATAAGTTTCTAAATCCTATGAGAGAATTTTGATTATTGTTTGTTGTTTTGTGAACTATATTTGAAAATTTATATGAAGGGTGTATAGGGGAGGGATGTGTTTTGACATTTATATTCTTTTCTTTGTGGAATGTTATTAATGTGTGAATGATATGTGATACATGTTTCCCCACCATCATTCTCTAGTATCGTTGAAACCCTTGACATCAAAATGGGAGATTGAGAGATGGTTTATATTCTAGTAATGGTGAGACTCTGACTAGGGTCCTCTATTATATGATTCCTTCTGACAATGTATCCATCCATCTAGTGAGGATTTATAGATTTATCTAAGTGTTTATTTTCAAGGAACTTCATTAATAGAATGAAATATGGTTCCACTCGAGTATATCTAAGACCATCTCACTAAGACCATGTGATTTTCCCATGATTACATATATTTTATTTGACTTCATTAATTCTATACTTGATTTTTATTCTTCTTTATTTTAGTTTATTATTATTTCCATATATGTAATTCTCATCCTTATTTTTGTAAGGGTTAGTTTAATTTTGTTTTTCTTTTTGGTATAACTTTTTTCGGTGATGGTTTTGTATGCTTCCCTTGGTTCACATGGAGCTTTCCAATATAGAATTTTGGGTTTGCTCTCTTATCTTATACCATATATTTATTGGCCATTTTTGTTTCTCTATATTATCAGATCCGAGTTTATATTTATCATTCTACATAGTATTTATGTTAAGTTGGTATGTAAAATGGATGTTGTTTTTTGTGTTATATTTTATTAATTTTTTTTGTTGTTTTATTTTCTGTAGATTTTTTTAAAACATGATATAGAGTAATTTTAAACTGCCACTAAATATGGTCAAAAAATTGTAATGGTTTAAGTCACTGATAAATATGGAAAATAATTTACTTTTAGTTTAAACCGTTGTTAACCCCTTAGTATTTTTTAGAAGAAAACCACCGCTAAAAATGAAATTATTAATACTAAAAAAATTTTCTCGACACTTCCTAGAAACCATCACTACAAATATGAAATTGATTCTGATTGGATACCAATGCCAAATTTAGTGGTGGTTTTTAAAAACCATTATAGAGACATCAAAAGGTGGTTTAAACCATTGCTAAATTTTAAAAAAAAATGCTATTGTTTTTCTATTTTTTTAGTGTTTAAGAGTTGTCTGGTTTTGTTATAAACGACATTAAATTTATTATAAAATGTTTTATATAAATATATTCACATTTTCTTTTAAAATTTCATGAGTTTAAAAGTTATTAGGGAAATCCTACTAAGTTTAAACTCACCCATTTCTTTATAAATACTGTGCATTTTTAGATTCCATCTATTAGGACATGGGTAAATGAAATGTATCATTTTTCTTTAGTAATTCTTCTTGATTCCCTGGGAGTTTTTTATTGAGTTGTATCTTAGAGTATGTTGGGAGTTTTTGAGCTGATATCTTTGGTGTCTTTGAGCATTGTTTGTTTTGGATTCTGCTTTATACTACGATATCGTTATAGGATGGTTACTCTTTGAGTAGTATGTCATTGGAATCATTCATCATATAGTATTTTTTTGGTTCTATATTATGGTTGGGATGTTTTATTTTAAATGGGAAAACTGTCCCAAATTTTTTTGTGAAGCCCTTGGAATTTATTACCATATTTTGGTTTCATGGTGATGTCACCTAAGTCCAGTATGACACTTTTCACTTCTCAATCCAATGAGGAGGGTCAAGAATTTATATACTCCCAATTTTCCATTCTATGATTTAATACATATCTATTAACAAAACCCACTACTTGTGAAATTTATGGTCAATTAAAAACCAATAAATACATCTGGATACCAACTAGTGATGCATAAGGAATTGTTTCTAGGTACTCTGATTCACCTTCCAATTATGATGCCTTTTTCCTCAACTTGAAATTACTATCTAGGTGCATTTTCATTGTTTTAACCTTACTCATACTGAACTGCTCTACTACATTTAGAATATAATCTAACTAATTTAGGTACAAAGTATTAGGACTTAAGTACCTCAAAATTTGTATCCCTAAGACCCATTTGGCCAGACTGAGATCCTTCATCTCAAAATTTCCTAACAATTCAATCATAAACACATCACCCCTTTCTTTTATTGGGATAAAAATAATAAATCATCAACATAGAGAATCCATATGACAAAGATCCCATCCTCAAACACCTTTTATAAGGGAAATGGTTAGAATTGCTCTGGATGAACTTCCATTTCATCATGAAGTTATTAAACTTCTTATTAAACTACCTTGGTTTCTATTTTAAACTATAAAGTCTCTAATTTAGCTTACACATAGGGTTCTTATTCCAATACTCAAAAAAACTAGCCCAATGCTCTATGTAGATTTACTCATCTAATTCTATATGAGGAAATGTTGTCTTCACATCCATCTATTCCACATGTAATTCATCCATGTAAACTATAATTACTATCATCTTAATAGTCTTATGTTTATCTACCAGTGAAATGATCTCATAGAAATCCAAACCTTCCAATTTTTCAAACCCTTTATGAACTATTCATTCCTTATACTTCTATTTATCATATATTTCCTCCACCAATTGAAACATTCATTTATTTTTAATAATTTTTTTCCTAGATGGTCTATCTATTAGCTCATATGTTCTAGAAACATGGAGGGGATCAATATCATCACTCATGGTTAATTCACTCAAATTTTGATATTTCATATTTCTATCCTCTTCTAGGATCTTAGGTTCTCCAATGTTCATGAGTAGTAACTAACAAATACCACTCTAATACCTCTACACTTGGCGCCTTACTCGGGTAGATCTATTAATTCACTTTGTATCTCAACTCTTTCTAAAACTATAACTTCTAGAGATATATCTTTCATATATCTTTCTTTTGAAACTTTTCCCCAAGCATCCGTGAACCTAGATATTTTTAGTTCATCTAGATGTGACAACACAATAAGAACATATCTATCATTCATTGAAACTTCCATGTTGTCAGGTGTTTCCGGAATTTATGTAGTTACAAAATTCTATAGAAAACTTGTAACTTAAAGATTTGTATTTAGTTGAAATTTATCCTATGATGATACTTTTATCTCATTAGTATTCTCAACTATGTTTTGATTCTTCTATAGAATCCCTATATTACAGACAATATCTAACTACTAAAATTCATTTGAAAATTGTTATCCCTAGATTAAAAAATAAAATCTTCATCATCACACTCAATAAAGAAATGTGCTTAGGAATTGTCTTCAATATTGTACCTATCTTTGGAATAAATGTAGTGAGTAATCTAAATTATTTGAGATATATGAATTAAATATTCCTTATGTACCAATATAATTTTGGTAGTTTATTCCCAAATAGATAATATGGACTTATGTTGATCAAGTATGTATCAAAATTCACTACCACTACCCAAAATACCTTAGAGAATTCTATATGAATTATAATACTTCTTACCTTTTCAACAAATTTCGGGTTTATCCTCTCTATAAATTCATTATTTTTGGAGTACCTGATATAATATTTTCTAATGGTATTCCATTATACTAATAGAACCTATTGAATTTATTTTTCCATACTCCCTATCATTATCAGATCATATGCACTTAATTTTAAAACTGGTCTCCTTTTAAAGCATAGATCTCTACCAGATGAAGGTTTTCAAAACCTTATAATTGTGTTTGAGAAAGTACACACACATTTTTTAAATTACATCTATAATGAATATTACATAGAAAAATGACCCTATGTAAGAAAAAATGGATTTAGTCCCCAAATATCGGCATGAAACAACTCTAACTTATAATTCCTTAGTGTTTTACCTTCTATTTGGAAGGGAACATTCCACTACTTTCCAAATATACAATCACCACATGTCTCATGCTCTGTGATTTTGATCTTCTGTATACCTTTATCTGTGAGCATATTCATCCTTTTCTAACTTAATTGACCTAGATGGTCATGCCACACATTTTTGGATGTTAACTCTATATGATGAATCAAAAATTCTAATACTCCTTTGGTTTATAATGTCACATCATTTACTCCTTTGTCCATAACCATTTAAAAACATGAAATTTTTCGTTCATCATTCATGAATGTGGTAGAGAAACCTGTATCATTTGTCTTTCCAAAAGAAGTTAAATTATTCCTTGATCTCGGTATGTGTTTCATACCCTTCAATTACAACATACATATCTTCCACATCTAAATCAAGATATCACCCTTTTCTACAATCTCATGATACCTATCATCCATAAAATGAACCTTTTTGTATCTTCTAGAAGTATAATTCTTCATAATTTACATCTTAGATATCGATTGAAATGAAGCTCCAGAATCTATAATTTAATAATAATGAAAACTAGAAGCACTCAATAGTTTACAAATCTTATCATATGATATAGGATTTTAATATACAATTCCAAAAGTGTACCATAAAAAATTAACTCCCTAGTCATTTTAATCTTTATTTCCAAAATTCCAAATCACGAGACTAAATTATATTGAGATACTCCTGATTTATCTTCTTATTTATTCCCATTTTCTTTGACCCTTCAATTTTGTGGAATCCCCCACCCTTTTTCACCATAGTGATTTCAAGAAAAATTTTGCATCTTTTTATGAAAATGTTTATCATTCATGACCGGGTCTCTAATGTTCAAAAACAAAATTCTTGTCTTTTCTCATGAGTTTTTCAAATTAGTGACCATCACATACCAACACTAAGGGAGTGATTAAATAAATAACAACAACTAATATAGATTTCCAATGTTCACTTTCACTTACTCCAAATAGCTCTAATCATGTTGATTTCATTGATATGATCTTCCACTAGTTTACTTTTTGAAATCCTCATGTTGAAAAGCCACCAAGAAAGTAAAACCTTTTTTATTCTATTTTCATTCTTATATATGTAAGTGTGGTACTTTATAAGTTTTTATGCAGTTTTCACTTCCTATATATTATAATCCATTTTCTAGGATAATGAAATCTAAATCAAACCTAGTGATTTATTATTAAGACTCTCCCATTATTTATTCTCCATCACATCTAGATTAGTTCCAATCAACAAAATATTAATGTCCTTCTACAATAGAAAATCCTCCTTATAGATTCTAAAAAACCCAAAATCCATTCCATAAAAACATCTCCACCTAGAAATTTCACTTATCTAATACAATTTTACAAGAAATTAATAGACACCCACTAAATTCTAGAACACGTAAGAGGGATAAGGAATATCTTACTGATAAATCTACTATAGGGAAAGGGAATAATTATTCCACTAAAAAAAATATAGCTTCATTGTGTTATAATTATAAAAAACTACTAATAAATCTTTGATACCACTTTTTGGGATCACAAATATCCTCTAAAATACCAACAATAGATATATACCATAACTTACATTGTTGTAAATCTATTCCCTAAAGTAAAAACCATGATATAGTGTCCAAAACTTAGAAGAGACACCACACCCAAATCACTAAACCATAATGACCAGCCTTTAAATGAATCCAGATAAGAATTATCCGAATAAAATGTTTGGAAGAATACAAGAAACCAAAACAACACAATTTACATGTTTTAAATGCGAGTCTCACTCTATAAGAGGAACATTGCATTAATTTTTATTAAGGAAATTGAAACTAATTATAATTTATAAGTACAAATCACAAGTGATTTACCTATACAAAATAGTGGAGTCTAGTAGGTTCACCTGGTAGTTACTACCTCCCAATATTCAGTGGGAGAATTCCACCAGATCTGATATAGTTCCCCAACCTATATCACCTAAATAACACCTGGGAGAGGGTGTATACATGAACACAAGTGAACATTTTTATATATCGTATGATTTTAATTATCAAAAAGGTCCTAAAATAGTTGTGTGGATATTATGTCCTCTAATATAATCCCAAGGATCGTGCATGAATCTATTGAAAATTTCACTAGACCCGTTTGTATAATGAACACACCAAAAATCTATAGACATAAAATATGGATCCCCACATACCCCTTAAGTCTATAATATATTGTAGTCGATATATATAAATTATGAACAAATAAAAAAAATAGTATAATCAAATGATAAATAAGTAAAACATACATCATATAAATAAATGGAACATTGTTTAATACACATGTCGAACAATAACTGAAAATAAATTACCCTTTGACCCAACACACATAATCATCATATTTAATCCTCGACCTCTATAATCTTCTAAACCTATACCATGTTTCTATATCTAAGTAATAACTATGTCCCTATAGAAAAATAGAAGGTCTAACCTTATAAATCAAAACCCATTCCATGTACATGGGTAGGCATGAGTCTAATGATCTAGTAGAAATACCCAATTCCTCGATAATATCAAGTGTTTATGTGATCAAGTATATGTTCATGAAATACATATATAAGAATTATAGTTGTTACTTTATAATACACTAATGTGGAAACTTAACATTCCATGCACATCAAACATATATGTCAAGTGATCAGGTGCTAGTCAGACCACCTCGAACCCCAACCATACCTACTTTGGCCAGTGATGGGGTATCTATAAGAACGTGGCATACTTATCCAACTTGTATTAGGAACAAGAACAATTATCAAGAGCAACTTTTGGAAAATTTAGTAGTATCGAGATTAACTTCTATATCTTTAGAGAAACTCTTAGGCATCTAATAATATACCTATCACTCAGAGGGTAGTTCATCCCTCCTAGTTCATCTCAAATATACCTCTCCTCATAGTGGGTTTGTGCCTCTTATGTCAACTCATAGTATAATAATAACATGGGGGGAATTGTATCCCACACAAATCATCTCATGTATATATCTCCTTAGTGTAAATGCATCACTCCCATACATATCATAGTAGAAAGCACGAAGGATGAATCCAAGAAAAACATCCAAGGAATATCATGTATCTGTATACATCATGGTGGGTAGTGCATCTCATCCTTCCATATCATAGTAGTAGGATTAAAGGCCTAATCCAAGGAAAATATTCATGGAATACCATTTATTTGTTTGCATCTCGGCGGGCAATGCATCTCACCCATAATATCTCATAATAAAAATGATGACAACAATAGTGGTTGGTCTAATTATTAAAATATAATCTAATAATTGAGGGAAGACTCTTAAGAACATGACATAACATCATCACTATATCCATATTATGTTCACATAATTGATATGGGTTTCAAGGTGACACTTGAAATTATCACTACTCATTACTTGTATGCTCCCTCTTAAGGGGAAATATCTCACACAACACCCTTTAAAGTCCCCTAAGTCACATTATTAAATGAATACCCTCTATGGGTGCCTCAATAACATTTACATAACTCAACACCAACATTTAATTCCAATAATAATGTCACTCAACATCTTTTAGGGTCATTTAGACCCATCTTTCTCTTTAAAGAGGGTCAACCATTGCATCACAACCAAACTTAAACAATTATAATAAGGTACCATCTCATCGTCCAACACTCATAGAAAGGATTCAACATACAATAGTCAATATAAAAGGAAATAATAAAAATAGGAACATATAATCCAATGATTCATTAGAGAATAAGGCATCACCCACACGAGATCAAACAAAATAAACAATTTCAATTAATCCCTTCAATATTACCTTTGGAAACCAAGTTAGAGTCCTATTTTTAATTAATTTATAAAATTAGTCACATTTCATCTTACTTACACTATTCCATTATAAAAAATAATATGAAAAAATTATTTAGAAACCCCCACTTTTATTTTTAAATTCTATTTCAAAACCCATTTCCCAATTCACTATTTTCCCTTAAAATTTCATTTAAGTCAAGCTCCATTTTAATATATATATATATATATATTAATAAAGAAACATATTACTCATTTAATAACAACTCAAACCTCCAAAGAAACTATAAAAAGGGCCACTAGAACTCATTCAACCAATGCATCACCATCAAACTGTTTAGTAATCTATGTAGACCATGTTGATTATTAAGTAGACTCAAATCCATCCCAATCCATGGAAAATCACAAAAAATATGCAGCATGTAGATAGATATAATGGTTATGGAACATGAACATGAAATAATGAAATGTGTATGATGCTCAAATAAATTCAAGGCAACCTACCTCAATCTAATCTAATTTTATAAATTTACAGTCTATCCATCACTGCCTAAGCTCATCCAAGAATCACCTTAACTCTCAGGAACCTATCTCATACCATGAAATCCAATAATTAATTATAAAAAATTTAAAATTATTTATTCAATTTAATTTTACAATTTCTAATTTATTCCGAATTTAATTCCACTGGGAATAATTATAAATATCTCAGTTATGACATCTGCTCACTAAGGTTATGACCAACATGTGTGGTCTATTATTAGCACACACCTGGAGCAAAGTAATGATGTAAAAATTAATTAATTACAATAATTTATAATCAATTGTAAAATTTAAATTAATTTTATAATTTAACACAAATAGGAATAGTTTCTTAAAATCTTACTAAGTCATCCTCATGCACCAAAACAATGACTAACCACTCACAAAAGGCCTATGGAATACCCTCGCCACAGTCTCTGAAAAAATACCTATCACATGGAATAAATTCATTGTTCCATTTGATTTAATTTAAGTAAATCCAAAAATAAATCCATATGGTCATGTGAGTTGATTTAATTGGATTATGATGGCATGAAATCATACTCGAAGGACATAATTTAGTTAACCCCAAAAAATCCCCTTTATATCGGGCTGATTCCACATTACTATGGTGGAATCATAAATAAAAACCCCCACACAATAATAATACATGAGATACAAAGAATAAGGGGAATTAAATGAAAAATAATCAAGGAGGGGTGTTATATTTACCTCAATATATACACTAGATCAAATGTATCTTGAATCCATTTAGAATCAAAGGAAATTCCACTTTGAAGGGGAGGATTCTATCTCTTGTGAGCCCCCTGTACAAGGCATGAAAATTGTCTCTTCCCCTATAAAAATATATTTTTTATAGTTTTATTTAATTATTACATATTTTATTTTATATTTTGGTTTATTTCACTTTGTTTTTCTTATTTTCACTTCATTTATTTCTTCCCTATAGTTTATCCTCCCTGTGTAAGTGTCATTGACCCTAAAAAATAGCACCCTAATTAATTATAAATCATTTATAATTAATTCACGCATTTTAATCAGTCATAGTTTTATTTAGAATTAATTTTATAATATATTCCAAATTTAGTTCCATAGTTAATCTATATGGAATAAATAATAAATTATTCTACATAAAGTTAGCTTATAGTAACTTACCCTGAAGTAAGTTAACCCACATCAACTTACCCTATAACAAGTTACCTTATAATAACTTACCCTATAGAAAGTTTCCATGTAGAAACTTACTATGTATCAAGTTACCCTGTAATAATTTAGCCTTTATTAAGTTTCCCCATGGTAACTTACCCTGTAGTATATTTTTGGCTCAGAGTAATGATGGAAAGGGGTGGGGGTAAATTTCCTATTCAAACATTTTATAAATTAAAACTAATTTACATTAAATTGAAACAAATAGATAAATAATAATAGTTAAGTTTAATATATAGAATTATATGTGAAATTAATGAAATAAATTAGTTAGAAAAATGGAAATATAAATGAAATATACGGTATAATTTGATAAAAGAGTTTAAAAATGATCCAGTGAGGGATCCCAATGTCTTCTCTCATCAATATTATTAAGTGGGTTTGTTTTAAACCATACTTATAAATGGTAATATAAAGAAACTCAATATCCCTTTATTTTTATATATTTTAGAAAGAAACCCACTACAATAAGAAAAACTCTTTCTTTTTAGTAGTTTTAGTAAGAAACTCTCTTGTATTTTAGTAGTTATGGCTAGAAACCCCATCTCATAACTTTTAAGGTAGTGATCACTTATCCCCATCACACTCAATGGTTGCGATAATCCAAGAAAATAAAATATAAGAGTCTTTATTATTAAAATAACTTTCAATAAGACTCACGATATGGGATGAATATAGATAATTGTGAGACATAGCTTAAGTATGACACAAAGTAGCACAAGAGTGATATAAATGATCTTCAAGGTATCAACATATATCCAAGAACCCTTGGGGTGTATTTATAGACATTATAGGCCTTAATATTATTATTGAGGCCATGGGGGTTGAATAGAGTCATTAGTGGGAAAAATAGGAAGGTATAGACCACTTCCAATGGTTAGTTTTTCTTTCTATCAAGATTTCGTCGAATAGCTTGTGGGTGCCACGAGATGGATGGTGTGACCAATAAGTTAGTTAGTGGTACGTAGAAAAAAATTTCATCATTTCTAGGTCCTAGTGACCATCAAGTGTGATCCATTGGGTAGGTGTTGGCACCTATAATTGGAGGACATTAAAAATGTACTCTACAATTCTTTTTTTCCATCATTTGGTGTGGTAACTTCATGAGAAAAATATCTAAAATATAAAAATTTAAAACCATGAAATAGAAATTTTTGAAATATAATTTTGTTTTTACGATCACTAAAACTTTAGAGACCCCATATTGTTAAACATAAATATTATATCTTTTTAGATGAATATTTAATTCATAACATTAAGATCCATTCCATTATTATAATGGTTTCGTGTAATTGGATAATAGATAAATAAACATATTATTTAGTAAATTATTAATTATTTATCATAAATATGTCTCACTTTATACCATTATTGGAATACTCTACTTAAAAAACATTACTTATAACCAGGGGAAAGGAAACATAAGAAAAGAGTGATATTAAATGCTCAGTGGGGGTAAACATGGGAGTTATCAATTTATGATCATATAAAATCATAAGATAAGCATAAGGGTATGAGATCATGAACATGCCTAAAAAAGTTTGTTCCAAATATTTCTTGGATCATAAAAATGAATCATGGAATTATAATTTATCTTTTCAATACACATGAATCATAAGAGTGTGGAATCATCATAAATTAAAAATGAACCATAATTTTAGATCATTATCATACTTCAAGAATCATCTCAGTCAGATATTTGGTTGCTTCATGGGTAGTTGTGGAATTTCCACCTCCCTTGAAGTTGAGATGATGAGATAAATTCATGCCATCACCTTCACAAAGCTCTTTGGTTGGAATGATCTCTGGATCGAAACGAATTAAAGACCATCGTGCAGGCAATTTGGAATGGGATTATTCACCTTGCTTGGATGATTACTTCCCGTTGGATAGATTACATCTGTTCACTTATAAATATCAACTATATCATCACCCATGTTTATCGAGAAGCAAATACAGTTGCTGATGGTCTGAACAACATGTGAGTAAATCAAGACATTTCTTGGTTCGAAGACCTCCCTATTGATCTTATTTTCTTACATGAAAAATATTTTAATATGACCCCATACTTTATACTCTTTTAAACTTTCTTTTTATTTTTTTATGCTTTTCTTTTCTAAAAAAATCATTAAAACATTTCATAAGAGTGTGAAACAATAATTGTTATAGTAACCATTTCATATGTCAAGGATAAATATAGAGACCAACAAATAATAGTGGATATAATATCAAAACTTTTTTCCCACATTATAATAGATTAGTAATCATAACCTACTTCCCATAGTGGATTAGTTTTCTCAATATGTTTCCCATAGTGGATCAATCACATCTACTGGTTTCCCATATTTATCTCATGATACATAAATCTTTACCCAATGCATTGGAGGGATATATAATTCCAAGCCCACCCATCACAAAATTAAAACTATACATATGTGGGCCACAATATCATAAAATGATTATCAATCCATCAAATCATAACCCATATAAAATAAATGGGTTTCATAAACATTTCATCATAGCATAGATCATTAGAAATGAATGGGTTTCATAAACAACTCATAATAATAATAATCATAATCCATCAATAGAAATAATTATGGTGGAATCATTAGATCATATCCCCAATAAATAATAATTAAAATCAATGATGTTATCATAGATTAATATTAATTTAAAAGATCATTGTAATTATTCTTGGGGAAAATAGTCTTTTCTTTTTGAAATCACTTCTTTAAAATATGAAAATTTACAAAATATCATGGAAAAACTTTTCTTTGAAAATTATTTTAGAAAATTATAGAGAAGGCTTCAAAACATTGACCAATCATGATGATGAGAAAATTTGATCTTACCATATATGTTAAAATCAAAATTCCTTTCACATTTTTGGTAAAAATTTAAAATTACCTTGTTTATAAAAAGAAAATAATATTCCTATGAAACATTGTTAAAAATATTCAATCATGGGTAGAAAAAGATTTAAAAATTCTCTGGTGAATAGTAAAACATTCTTGAAAATATTTTTAAAGAAAACATGGGTATGTAAGAAAAATATTCATGAACGAATAGTAAAAAATAGTTAGTTTTCCTTAAAAACATTCTTCCGGTCTATTAGGTAGATAAAGTGAGAATAAAGAAAATAAAACATTTATAACTTATAAATAAAAATTGGAGAATTTAGATTAATGGGATTTATCATATAAGGATCATATAATACCCTCAATGGGAAATTAATAATAAACAATCCCAAATTAAATGGGATTGAGATGTAAATCTCTTACAACATTGGTAATTTTTGAATCATAAGCCCCATGAAATCATAAATGCCAATGTAAATTTAAGTAACATTAATATAAATTTAATCATGATATATCATATCAAAGGGGAAATATATACAACACATGTAATAAGTAAGTGGTGAATATGACATATGTCTCACAAAAACAAAAGTGAGAAAAGAAACCTTTTCCTCAAGTCCCGTATTTATCTGTACGTGTGTGAACCTCTGATATAGAAAATATTAATTGATTATAAATTTTTTAATAACCATACTCATACATATCATGCCATATTATCTTCTTATAATGTATTATCAACTATTTATTAACAATTGGTTTTTAAAATCATTGTTCTAGTTGATAACTGCTTCATTTTTCATGCAAGTTTTAGTTTGGTTGTCCTAGTCCTTATAATTCTATCATAGTTATGTAATATACAGATTTTTAATAGTGATATATATTGCATATATATTCTATATATATATTTACATTCATCCACAAATGTTTTATATAGAAAAATTAATTATATTGTTCATAGAGACAGTATGTTGTACTTATGCATGAATGTTGTTTTAACTTCCCAAATGATGAAATGAAAGAATGGTAAATAATAAATCACCTTTAAATAATAGTTATTATATCATATATACCATATATATTCATTAAATTTATACTTTTTACTCTCCATGTAAAATAGAATAAAAAAACGAATCACATTTTTTCATGGTGGTGGAAGTCCACATGTACGCATGAGTGATGTTATCATTTTCCAACTGATGGGAAGAAGGTGAATAATAGTTTCTACATCATTATAATAACAATTAAGTATATTTAAGATACTTAATTAATTATTTTATAATGGATACCATAGATTTATAATAGTTATAAAGAGAAATAAAATTGAAAACACTCGGTTTAGAGTTATACCTTTTTGTTGAGAAACCCTCTTTGGCTTACACCTTAAGCCTTTAAAGGATGTTATTTGGGAAAGAAAAGAATATGTAAGATGTGGTGAAGGAATATCAGATGATATTAGGTCTATGGTTGTGGATGATAGAAGTCTCAAACATAGTGAATAATTAAGGAGAGGATGTGACCTTTTATAAGTGAGGGGAGGGGAATTCTTGGAATAACTTAATGTATTAAATTAATATAAATAACTTTTCTTTGAAAAAATGGATCCGAATTGAAATAATTCAAACGTAATATGATTATAATTCTAAATAATCTCTTCTAATATAAATATATTAAGTTTTTTTAGGTTTTTATCCTTTTCTCTTAGTTTTAACCCCCATCAACCCTTTCCACTATTACCAAAATTTCAAAGTTTTATACTCTTTAAGGGCTAAGAATGTTACCATAAAAGTAAAAGTGGATCATAAATGGACCATGGATGATATTTTAAACCATATTCATTTAAATTTGAGGAATAAAGGGTATTTATAAATTTAAATCATTCAATAAAATATTATTTACTAAAAAATATCATTAATATCATTTTGGAAACTGTTCATTTAATTTGACTTTTAAAACAACATGACAACAAAGGAATTAGAATATAAACTTTTAACACACACCTGATATGTTATATTTATTTATAAATTTTTTACATAATAATTCATCCAAATTGTATTACTTTTAATATTTTTAATATCATTTATTTTAATTTTCTATTAATTGAATAAATACCGTGTCAATGTTGCATATGCATTTATGGTGATTATTCCATCACAAAAAATTAAAACTAAATTTTAATAATAATAATAATAATAATAATTAATATTTAGAATAATAATTTTTAACTGAGATTATTATCTTTTTACCATTACAAATAATCATTTTTTTCATTTTCTAAAGGCCGGTTTAAGGGTTGTCAGTACCCAATACAGAACTTCTTCACATCCACATCACTACGTCAAAACCTTCAATTCTAACTTAAAATTCAAAACAACCAAACCAAAAACCAAAGAGATAGGCCCACAATCCACTCACCTGCCATGATACCACACCTCTGTCTGCGCATCCCCAACCATCGGTTCGTGGTCCTTCACCACGCGCCACAATTTACAGCAGAACGACGACATTAATCCGTCGTCGTCGTCGCTGAAGCATAATAAATACAATCAAGCCATCCACCGGAGAAACAAAAAAAAATTCCACAGCGCAAAACCCCTCAAAATTCATTCACACATCCAAACAACTCAATGCCCAAACTACAAAAACTTCACAAATTTGACCAACTTGGAGCTTTCGTCGCTACAACACCGGAGCAAGCTAACCGCAAATGACGAACCCCTTTCCAAAACAAGAACCAAGATCGCATCCAACCGCATGATCAAAACCAACCAGAACAAAAACATTCAAGAAAGCAGTAGCTAAAAAGCTTCATCGAAAAACATCACCTGAACAGATCCACTGCAATCAGGAAGTAAAAATCCCATCACCACCTTCAAACCGCACACAAAGACCAGATCTGCCAAATGTACCCACAACAGATAGAGAATTGTGGAGGCAAACTTCTTCGTAGTGGCTGGAACATCTAGTAAATGGCCAGCAATAGAGAATTCCAGCTTGTTTGAGACCATAGATCCACGCCACTATAAGAAGAGACACCACACGCCACGAAATCGCCAGCCGAAGCGCCGAGGGGAGGAACACGGCCGAGTGATGATGAGAGAGATTAACGTGGCGGCAGGGATAAAACCCTAACGCGGAGCCCCTTATGGGCTCATCCCATCATTATGAAAAAATAGATATATTTCAATCAAGAGAGTGAAATTTTGTATTCATTCTTTTCTTAAATTAATATAAAGGTCATAATCAAATAAGAATGGAATCAAGTGGTCATATATTAGAAAAATTTATGGAAATTTCCAAAATACACTCATTAAATAAGATAAATGAAAGTTCTTGAATGGATTTTAAGCCATATCATATTAATTTTAAACCTAGTTAAACTATACTACCTTTTCCATTGTAACAAAAATTGCATATGGTTACTATAAATGTTTAAAAAAAATAAAATGGGCTTATTTAAGAAATTTGAAACTCCTGATTCCAGATATAGAAACCATTTTTCAATATTCAATTTCTAGAAGTAGCATAAATTAATTTAAAATAAAAATTCAATGAAAAATAGTTTTTCAGAAAAATGTCTTTTAAATCATTAAAATGGTTTTATACTAAATTCAAACATAAAATTTATTCTAATGAACTTAATTAGAAAATTAATGATGTAGTAAAACTAATTTTACTTTTAAACCATTTTAAAATAATATGTAACTTTATAAATTCTTGAAATAAAAATACAACTTTTAAAAAAATCAATATTTTCACTATTCACTAGAAAATCAATCCTTTCAAAAAAATATCAAAATTTCATCCTAAGAAAATTTTGATATGTTTTTTTCAAAAAAGTCATATTTTTTATAAAATATAATTTCTAAAATTTCCAAAAATTAATTATGAATTTACTCACATAAAGAAATAAAAACATTTTTGAAGAAAATACATTTTTAGATGAATAAAATGAATTTACTAAAAATTGAGTGCTTATTTATTAATAATTAATTAATATATTTGTATTTATTACAACCTTTATATATATTTTATAATTTTGTTAATCGTATTCAAACCCACTAATTCAATAATTAGGTGATAACTGTCACATTAAATAATAATATTTCAATAGAATAACATTGTTATTTTAAACTCAATGTTGTATCTAAAGAAAGCTGTTAAATAAGTCAAATTCAATTACATAGAACTATATGATAAAAATTTTGAGAATTACAAACACCAACTAAGAGAGTGATATGTACAATATTCTCCCCCTTTTTTATGACCACAAAAACTTAATCAATTAATCAATATAATGATATAAATGATGCAATTAACATTATTATACCTAAAAAAATTCAATATTTCATAATGAAATTCAAACAATAATTTTCAAAACTTCAGAAATAAACTTATAAATGGATTCAAAGAATGATTTAATTAATAACTAAATTTCAAAACTCCTCCCCCTCTTTGATTATCAAAACATCAAAATCCAAAAACATTCACAATTCAATTTCAAAATCATAAAATAATTGAAAACAAATTAAGATTACTTTGAAACTATTACCTACCCCCATAAAAATAATAGAAATGATTCTTTGATGTCAAAAATATATCACAATTTAAAGATATAAATCCATAACTATACAAATTCTTGAAAGTAAAACAATTAAAAAAATATTTGAAATAATTTGAAAATATATAACCATACCTTAGATTTTATAACATTCTCCCTCAAAATAAATTTTAACAATATATTGGAGAAATCATACCCTTAATTTCATTATATTCACCCTAATTGAAATTATCATAATAATCATAAATAGTGGTTAGATAAATAAGGTTAATTAATTTATAATAAGATGAGTTCCAACCATAAGAGAGGCAAAATTATTTTTAAATAAATAGATATAAGATTCCCAAAAATGAAAATTTTAAAAAAAATCATGTACTAAATTTTTTAAAACATTTAAAACATATTATAGGATACAAAAACTCCACACCAAAGTGTTGTGCCTTAACAATATACCTTTAAACTTTAAAAATCTCAAATATAATTTTAAAACAAGTCTCTATCCTTTAATATTTTAGATTAAAAATGATTAGTTTCCTCTCAAATAATGTATACTTTTATAAGTACAAGGGGACACCAAATCATATAAATCAAAAGATGAATAAATAAAAACAAAAAAAACACCTAATAGAGTGAAGTTAAATGATCAATCACATAAATATTTAAACAAAAATTGATAATTGGATCAATGATCTCAGGATTTAAGGATAGGTCAATGATCTAAAAATTGAAAACAAGTATATAATTCAATAAACCTCAAGGCTGAAATATTTAAAAGAGAGGAAAACACTCATGATTTATAAATTTAAATAAATAAATTATATATAATATATTTTTAACTACCCCATAGTAAAATAAAATTATTTTTAGTCAAGGAATTTTAGATTTGAAATATATTAAATAAGATATATTACGAAATTAATTTTAAAATGATACATCCAAAATAATTTTAAAAATAATATAAAAATATCCAGAAAAGAAATAATATTGGATTAAAAGAATTAGATAAATATTTAAAAATATCATGATTCAAATATAGTGAACATAATCTAATTGTTAATCATGCTCAAGAATATTACTTAAAGTATAAAATAATTTTTAACCTGATCTAAATTGATTTTTAGAAATAGTTTTCCACTAGAAATATTAATGGAAAAAATAGACCCGCATAATTAAATCATTTTTATGGTAAGGGTTTTGACCAAATTTTAAAGAAAAGTTTTAATACATTAAATTATAAAAGGATTTAAACAATTAATAGAAACTAAGAATTCACCACATTAGTGTCTCAAGAACTCTATATCCATGCACCAAGTTACCCCTTTATAATTTCTCTTGAGGCATGCTTCCAATAATATAGTCAGGAAATAAGAGATTGTTGGTACCCAAAATTTGGGTCCGTAAATGTAATCTAATAAAAACATAGTAATCCCACCTTGTTTTAAGAAAATATTTTCTAGAATAAATATTTTAAGTGATGTGAATTGATTTCATCCTTCCATAATAAGAATTTTTTAAATAAAATTCATAAATGAGATTCCTAATTTTCAGAAAAAAATTACAAAATCTATATTGATATATACCTCTTAAAAAATAGTATCCATAGTATTTGTAGATTATATTTCATTAAAAAACCAGGCCATAATTATTTCTTCCATTCCTCTATCATCCCAAAAATAAATTTAAATTTTTATCACCTTGGTTGAACTTAGAAATAGATTTTTGAAGATCATAAATTGTTGATTCCAATTATTAAAAGTTATGTTACTCTTTTAATTTCAAGGATAAATACTTTTTTTAAGAGTTGATACTTATCACTCACATCCAAATTATATTTATTTTTAGGCTCCCGGAATTCTGTGTCAAGATCACAAAATCCTTTTGATAATTTTTTTCTTGTATATTTTAGATCTTTATAATCAAGATGGATAGAATAAAAAAAAGAAGAATTTAAATAATAATAAAATTAATTATGATATTTTATCTCATCGTGGTTCATAAGGAATTTGGGGATTCTATCGCTTGAGGAGGTTGAAGAGAGGGAGTCATCGCTTGTACTCCAAGGTAATAGTTTGAATCCCTTCTTAATTTTATTCTTTTAATTCACCTTATTTTTGGATTAGGGTAACTCCAGCTTGATGTGACACTTTTCTATTCAACCATATAACCATACCTCCAGTTCCTCATTTTTTCCTTCTTTTTAGTATTAAAAGAGGATTTCTTTACTTTCATGAACTTGCATAGCATCTAGTAAAAGTGTTAAATATCAGAATGAATTATGAATTAATTTTCATCAATTAACTTGAATTAAAGTTTCTTCATTTTCTCCTTGACCACATCCTTTCCTTTATGGATTTCCTCTTCATGGTAATCTCATAGTTCATGAGAGACCTAATTATATCTTCTACTGGTATATTCTTGATATCCTCCACTTCTTGAATCATCATCACTTTGGGTGCCCAAGATCTTGGCAAGACCCAAAGGATATTCTTCCAAAGTATCTTCATGATTAGATAGAAATATTAGTGAAATGCATAAACATTCTGGTTATATAATCATTGGTATTCATATTAAATATTTAAAAATCTTACCTATACATATCAAGCCCAGTATCCTTATTTTTATTGGTACCTTCATGTGTAACTTCTAACAATTTTCAAATTTCATGGAGACTTTTACACATAGAAATTCTATTAAATTCATTCCCATATAACCCAACTTGTAGAGCATTAATTTATTTTAGAAAAATATTATAATTCTATATATCATTAGGTTTCTATTTTTTATCTTTTTCTTGAGTGGGTATATATATATATTATGAGTTTCCAAACCAAATATCATATACTTCTAAGATAAGTATAAATCCTTGTTTTATAATAATCACAGTTTGATCCATTAAATTTTTTACCTTTAACCATAGAGTGTCCCTTGAGATCACCTTGGATATTTGTGGTAGGGGCCATTTTTAAGTGATCGTTCCTTGAAACTATTTAAGTTCTTGAAATCAAGGTACCCTTTGATGAAAATTATTGGTCAGAGTAAATATGGTAAGAGTTGGGTAAATTTCCTTTTAAAACTTTTATAAATTAAAACTAATTGAGATGAAATTGAAAAAAATAGAGTAATAAAAAGAGTTAATCACAATATTGAGAATTATAAGTGAAAGAAATTGAATAAATGTGATAGTTTAAATGAAATATAAATAAAAGGAAAAGAATAATTTGATAAAGGAGGTCGTAAATAATCCACTAAGTGATACCTAGATATCCTCCCCTATAAAACCTTGTTTGGTTTTGGTTTTAACCATTATTTTAAATGGTTGAAGTAATAAACATAATATCACTTTATTTTTAGTAGTTGTATCAAGAAACCCATTACAAGAAGTAAGAGCCTTACATTTTAGTGATTATAGCAAGAAATCTGCTTGCATTTGAGTGGTTGTGGATAGAAACATTGTCTCCCTCACTTTATGGTGGTGATCACCAGAAATATAAAAAATAAGAGACTTTATTAGCATAAGAACTTTTGGTAAAAATCTCAATAATCCACTAAGAATACAATGGGAAGAGATGGGAGGAAGAGAGAGAATTATGAGAGAGATATTTAGAATGACAAAAGGTAGAACATGAGAGATCTAAATGGTATTCAAGGTATCTATGTATGTTAAAGAGCCCTTGATGGTGAATTTATAGCCTCCAGAGGTCCTAAGATGATTCTTGAGGACTTGGAGATTGAATAGAATCATTATATGGGAAAATAGGCTAGTAGGGACCACTCCCAATCATTAGTTTTATTCACTGTCTAGATCCAACAGAATACAAAATGTGTATTACTAGCTAGCTGGTGGTACCTATATAGAACTAGTACTCCTTCCATGTCTCACTAGTCATCTAGTAAAATCCATCCAGTAACTGCGAGCACCTACTGGTGGAATAATTTAAAAATTTTATCCACACTCCTTTTGAGACCATCATTTGGTCTAGTACGTTCGTGATAAAAATCCTAAAATAGAACCATTGAAATCCATAGAATAAAAATTTTAGAAACATATTTTGGTTTTTTTGATCATTAAAACCACCTAAGAGCGTGAGATGTATTGTAAAGTCATCCTATAGTAACCTGACCAATAGTATGTTACCCTATAGTAACTTTCCCCATAATAAGTTACTCTATAGTAGCTTAACAAAATTTTATGTTACCAAATAGTAACTCAAGGAAATTTTTAGTTATAATGTATTAATTATGGAAGTTATGGATAAATTATAGTAACCTTAGGAAATTTCTTGTTACTCTATGGTAACTTAGGAAATTTCTCATTATGCTATAGTAACATAAGTAAATTTCCAATTACCCAATAGAAACTTAAGGAAATTTACAATTATACTATAATGACTTAAGGAAGTTTCCCTTTTCCCTATAGTAACTTAATAAAATTTCAATTTACACAATAATAAATTAAATAAATTTCTAGTTGAATTATAGTAATTTAAGGAAATTTCTAGTTACACTATAGTAACTTACTATATATAAAGTTACCCTATATTAAGGAGGTAAACTTGTTAGGGTAAAACCCTTTGCTAAATTTTCAAAAGAAAACACTAAAATTCATAAGGGTGACCCGAGACCCAAAACCCAAGAAGATTTTATACATTACCTAGGTAAAACCTCCCATTATAGACTTAATTGTGATTTTATTTCAATACTAGACTCCTTTTAGGGCATATCATCGTTTATGTTAATGAAATAATTAATATTTATTTTAAAAAATTAATATATTCTAAAAAATTAGACCAACTCAGAATGTCCAAAAATTCCTTCCTAAGGGTAAACACCCTATTACACTATTGAATAAAAATTAAAAAGAATCAAAATTAGTCTACAAGGGGAAAATGGCCATTTTTTCATTAAAAGTATCCAAGAAAAAAAATTCAAATTTCACCCAATTTTCACAACTCAAAAAGACATAAGTCTTTACAACCTCCCAACTATAAATTTTATCATCCCCAAGAATCCTTAGTGGTTATAAAATTAGAAATATTGAGTTATATTAGTTGTTAATTAATCATGATATCATCACATCCTGCACCAGAATGTCGAACAAGCTTTTACTCTGCAACTCCCAACATAAGGAACACTATTCACCATAAACCAAGACTCCCACTCATTATCATCACCAATACTGAGATGTCACTCAACCACAACCATCAATCCCAATATATCACAATATCATCATCCAAATCATCATAAGGCTTAGGGTGTTTTCCACAATAAGTCTCAACTCATAAAGGTCAATTCTATGTGACAGTACTCCCCACTATTGGAGTCACCTATAAAAAACACAATAAAATTGGTCCCAACTATATACCTATTAAAAAAAACACACCTAGATGCTTGAGGAAAACATTGATCATCCATCCCATGATCTATCCACAAGTAGATCTCTTAAAACCACCTTGATATATATGTCAAATGCAAAAACCACTCCCTAGGTACCCTTGATCTACAACTAGAAAGTGAGAAAACCCAATTTACAAAGAAATAAAACTATTCTAAAAAAAATCATCCCAAATCGGGTCCACACCAAACATATTTTATAGTTTCCAAATAACACAGTTCAAAATACAAGTACACAACCCAATAAATTGGTTCACCATTGACCAACCACAAAGAAACTCAAGCAACTCAGTCAACGTTGGAACTATTTTATTACTTTAAATCCAATTTCAAACAATACTATGTGCACCAAAACTCACCAGATATTTCAAAACACCTCTTTTTATCTAAGGGTTTCCATCAAAATTTTAAATCAATTAAATCTCCAACCGTATCGGTCTTTTACATGAAAACTGATATTATATTCAAAATCCATTTTGAAATCCAATTTCAAAAACCATTTCCCTTACATTTTTTCATAACCCAAAAATTATAAATCATTTAAAAATCACTAGGTTCATGAGCTATTTTAAATAAAACCAAATTTTTGAACTTTTTTATATACCCCTTTTTCCACTACAAAAGTTTCCTTTAAAACCCTAGTTTTTATCAAAAACCAACCATCCCAAAAATAATTTCCCTACAATGAACAAAAAATTAAAATCACAAAAGTTTAAAAAAATTCAATCATAGTTATATGAATCTAATAACCCCTTATAATATATTCAAGAAAAGATCGATTATTTTATATGTTTTTTCAATTACTAATGGGTCTTGATGAGGAAACATTTCAAACAACACTACCCATAGACACGTGTATCATGCCATAATCATACAACTATCATGATGAATTGACCTCCTACTGACACCCGACTGAGATGTATGAATCACCTTGAGTCTCATTTATCCCACATTGGGATTATCAACCCAAACCAACACCTCCCTCATCCTAGAGTTCCTAGTACCAACACTGGCAGTAATTTAGGTTTTAAATGATGTCATACTAGACAATCATGTGCTCGGTTTACCTTTCATATCCAAAAAATATATCTCTACCACTAACTAACACCATACCATCTAAAAAAATTCTTTGATACCACATTTTCACACCTCACCTTGGATCACTCGAATGGTGTTTGCACAGGGAGGCAGCGAGTGCACCTACCTATATGCTGGAGGATTTTGACTAGCCACGTGGGCCTAAAATAGTCATTGGGAGAGTATGACCTCTAAATATAAAGATCAAAGGTCATTTCTAGATCTACTAGAAATTTGACATGAACCATCTGTATAATGAATTGCCTAAAAACCTATAGACACAAAACCGGGATCCCCACAAGCCCCTTCAGTCCAACATAGAAAGTGGTAAATCTATCTAAATGATTCAATAGTAAAAAAGACAATTTTGGTAAGAGATAAATATTTAAAATAAGAATCATATAAAATAATGGAACATTTTATAGTAAAATTTTTTAACTACAAGTAAAAATAAATTTTCCTCTATCCTAACTCACATAATCATCATCTACAGTCCTTGGCCTTAATAATCTGTCATACCTTGACCATGTGTCTATCTCCAAGAAATAATTGTGTCTTGAGAAAAAATTGGAATTTTGACTATATACATTGAAACCCATGATATGTATGTGGTAAGGGGGTTAGTCCAACAACCTAGTAGGAATCCCTATTGTTTCAAAAATAATGAGTGAAATTTTTATTAATTGGATGTGCATGAAAAATATATATAGGTATTTCATTCATGCTCATGAAGAATGATTACCCTAAAACATAACATGTAATACACCTAAAATATACATGTTGGGCTATGAAATGTTATCCAGACCTCCTCCAACCCTGAACAAAAATACTTTAGTCAAGGCTTGGATGTCTCTAAGCATGTGAGATACCACGATAACTAGTATCATGCCCATGACTGATTCCAATAAGCAATTACTATATAATCCAGTAGTATCAAGCCCAATGGATGAATACCAGGAGAAATTTCTAGGAATCAAATAGTATACTGATCACTCTAGGGTAGTGAATCCCTCCCAAATCATCTCATTTATACCTCTTATCAAGGGTATTATATCTCTACCAAATCATCTCATAGTATACTGATCACTCATGGGTAAGTTTGTTCCTTCTAGATTATCTCACATATATACCTCTTTTGGGGTAGTGTGTTGTTCTTATACTTCTCATAGTAGCAGAAATGAAGGCTGGATTCAAGAAAAATATCAAAGGAATCCTTTGTATCTGTATACATAATTTTGGAGATTGCATCTAACCTATCCATCTCATAGTAGTATGAATGGAGGCTAGATCCAACGAAAATAACCAAGCCATCCCATGTACCAGTCTATATCTTAGTGGGAAGTTCATCCCACCCATAATATCACATTATAATAATAATAGAGGTTTGTATGATTCTAAAACTTGTATCACATAATTGATTTCATCCTCTAATGCACACGACCTATCATCAACACTATACCCATAACAGGCACACATAATTTATTCAATATCGAATTTGAAACCCATAATAATCACTAACCATTACCCATGGTCACTCTATCAAGAGGAAATATCTCACTAAGAACCCTTTTAAGTACCCTAGGTTTCATCATGACATGGAAACCCAATGTGGGTTCCTCGATCACATTCATATCACTTGGTACCATCCCATCAATGGAGTTTTAACATCCATCAACATTTGTTAAAATCCTTCTAACCCATCTCTTCGCTCTAAGGGGGGTCAATCAAAACATCAAAACCTAATTTGATCTTTGATACTAAGTTATTTTTTCATCAACCAACACTCATAGATATTATTAACATCAAATAAGAAATATACAAGTCAATTAGAGAAAGGGGCACATTCAATGCAATCATGGGTTAGAAAATGGGGAATCACCCACATGAGGTCAAATAGATGAAAATAGTTCAAAGAACACCTTCTGAATTAGCTTTGGTAACCAAGTTAAAATCATATTCCTAATTTATTTAAAAAATGAATCACATGTCGTCTTTATTATATTAGTCCCTTGTCCAAAATCCATTAAATCATTCTTTAGAAAACCCCACTTCTGTTTTCAAATACCATTTCAAAACCAGTTTCCCAAATCACTATTTCCCTTGAAATTCCATTTAAGTCAAAACTTTTTTAAAAAACATTTTTTAAAAAGGAATCCTCTTACTCCTTGAAGTCCAACTCACACCACTAAATAAACTATGATTTGGTCCATTGAAACTCATTCAACCATGGAACCACCATTGAACTATTTTGAAATATATGTGGTCTATAATGACTATTAGGCTTGTGTGAGTTCAACCCAATCCATTGTGGAATCGCACTAGTCATGAAATATATAGATAGATATAATGGTGATGGAACACAAACATAAAATCCAAAAAATAAGAAAGTGAATCAAATAAATTCAATTCCACCTACCTCAATCAAATCCATTTTATTAATTCATATATTAACCATTATTACCTAAGAACATATAAACTTATGCTCAACTCTCGGGAACATGTCTCAAACCAAAACATACAATAATTAATTACAAACAATTTATAATTAATCATTCAATTCAATTGTAAAAAAATATTATTTATTCAAGATCTAATTCAATTAAGAATAATGTCTTATATATCATCGATGGAATCTACCAGCTGAACTTATGACCAATGGGTGTGGTCCATTCCCAGTACAAACCCAGACCTAATCCACGATGTCCAAATTAATTAATTATAACCATTTATAATTAATTACACAATTTATAATTGATTTTTTAATTTAACACAAGTAGTCATAATTGGATAAAATCTCACTTAGTCATCCTGATGCACCAAAACCTTGGACAAACACTCATGGAAGGCCCATTTTTCACCCCCAACACTATCCTAAGCCCAATTCCTAATATGAGACATCAATTTAATAGTACACTTAATTTAATTAATAGAAAAACCTTAATAAATTCATATATCAATATACCATAACCAAATTGGTGTGTGATGACATGTGATGATCATCTCATGAAATGCCATAACTATGCTGAGAAAAGGCCCTTGGTATTAGGATGACTTCACCTGCTTTAGTGGAATCATCATGAAGAAACCTTACCCAACAAGAATACAAGAATGGTGAGGAAAAGGGGTAGGAAATGATAGATAATCAATGTAACACCTCGACCCTAGAAGCCCAAAGACAGTACCTTATTTTATTACATTGGAATGATTACAAGGAATCAAATCCCAATGGACCAATCAATTTAGTAGTTTTGGAATACCAAATTACATTCATGATACCCATAATACATTAGGAACTGATAATACAACATGATACAATATAAAATGAAATAAACTACATCCTTGAAAGATTATTAAACGTTTTATTCTTTATAACCTAGGGAAAGGAAACATAAGAGATGGGTGAGCTTAGATTCTTAGTAAGGGTAAGAAATAAAATATAAAATATCATAAAAAATAATGAAATGTGAATAACTTAGGACACTAAAACATAATCTTGAGTATAATATTTCAGGAATAAAAATTGAATGAATAATTCCATATAAAACATAACCATGGATATTATACTAGTCAAATAATTACATTAAACTAATCTCATAAGGGGAAATGCATAATTTGGGACATTATAAACATAACATAAAGTCCTTGTTCCAAGACTATACATAAAATTGTAAGATTTTAGTCAAAACCCAAACTAGATTATCTAATAAGAACTATCGATGCATCGAGAAGATTTCATTAACCAATCTTGAACCCCAAGAACTTTCATTAACCAGTACCCAAACCATAGGGTTTTCATTAACTTGTCCCTAACCCATCACTTTATATGTCTAATGAATTCCTTATATTAAAATGGTGAATCATAAAAAACATAAACATTCATATTGAAAAACTAGGATATGAAATGTGAATACTTTAACTATAACCCATTCATGGTATCAAATTAGTACATCCATAGTAAAACTGATCATCAACCCCTCAAAAAAATATGGTATATGGTATCATAAGTGATAAACCTCAATGAAATACAAGATTCAACAAATTATTTTTATATAGATGAAGATAATTTTAAATGAGGCCATTGAAATTTTTTTAAGGAGTAATATTTAAACATTAAAAAGTATCCAAAGGTATGTACATACACCACACATAAGGAATAAGTGGTGAACATGGATTATATCTCATAGAAGTAAAAGTGAGATAAAAAAACCCATTTTTTATTTTGAAAAGAAAATTTTGTTTGGAAAAGCATTTATATTTTTCATAAGATCATATTGTAAAAATTTATATCCTAGAAAATAAAAGGTAAGGACATTTAAATTATATTTTAGGCATGAATTATGTACCACCAAAGTGAAATAATGTAAAATTGGTTTTTAAAAAGCTTTAGAAATAAATCATTTTAGTGCGGTTTAAGGAAAATATTAAAGAGATTTAAAGAGAAAAGGCATGTTTGTTTTCATAAAACAAGAAATGAACCAATTTATATTTTCATGATAAAATGTGTTGTTTTAGTGAAATAATTATGGTTTTAAATAGATTATATATTGCACTTGAAAATTGGTGTCTATTTGAGAAGTTCCCTTGAGTCAGACTTGTTTATCAGGAATAATTGAGAAGGGATCCATTTTAAGACATTTCTATCACTACAAAAAAGGATGATAGGATCTAGATATATGAGTTTAGAACATATAAAGATAATTTAGAAGAAATATACAAAAACAAAGAAGAATTACATTTATTAAATGTAGATAAAGAGTAACCCGAAGGAAAAAATGGGGGTTCAGGTGGAATCTCATCCCAGTTTGTAATCAACCGAATCATATGCCCCAAAATTAATAATCATAAAATGATACATTTAATACCATTAAAATAAATATATTCATGATATGATACATCAATGGTCAGTATAAATACACCATACATAATAAATATAGGTGAATAAAGAATATCTCACCAAAATGGAAATGAGATGAGAAAACCCGTACATTATGTCTGAATCTGCTCTGCACTTGAACTTAACATCCTAGATAATCAAATTAAATCCATTAATTAATTAATTCATAACCTTATCTACAATTATTTGATTAATTATAATTTTATTATGTCCATTTATTCCTTTTTTTATGATTTATAAGATACAAATTTATCACTCGGGCACGTTCATTTTCACAATAGGTTTACTAGTATATGAGTATGAAAGTTTGTGTAGAATGGTTATAATTATATAGAATAGAATTTATATATTATTAATGTAAATAAATAATTTTAAACAGTTATATATATCATTCAGTTATATGGTATGAGTATTAATCAATAGATAAGACATTATTGATAATCATTTAGATTATTTTGGCGGTATTTTCATTATTGCAAACAAGTTTTGGTGTATGAATTAATATTTTGTATATATACTAGTTCCAGAACATTAACTAGGTTATAATACATATATTATAGTATTTGTAAACCATAAAAATGGTTTAATTACCATTCTTGAAGGATAAATTGAATAACGAAGGTTCGTCATCTACAAAGGTTGTAAATTGGCACCTCTCAGATGATGATTTGGTTTTTAAAAAAAAAGAGAGAGAGAGAGTAAAAAGATTGGTGATTTATCTTCCATTAAAATGATATAATTTAAGTATATAGATTATAATGAAGTAATAATTATTATTTTTACATAGGATGTGCTGAGATAATAATTAAATAAGGAACTTGAAAAGAAAATAAAAGGAAAAGGAAAGGGATTTTTCCTCTTGGATACTCCTCCTTGAGAATCTCTTTGAGGGGATTGATTTCAGTATTTTGGAAAGACCAAGACCTCATCGATGTGGGGATAGAATAGAGAATATTATTTGTGAATAAAGTTTAGAATCTTAAAGTCTTATAGGAGTGAGTGTAAGATAGAGTGAGGGGTGGTTTTTATAGTGGATGAGAGGGGTGATTTTTTAATATTTTATTCAATATTTTACTATTTTTCTCAAAAGAGAAATAGTATTTATTATTGTGATTAAATATAGTAAATAAAGATTTTTTTTATAAATATTGGTTTTTTACATTATCCATGATACATGTAATAGTGTTTTTATCTTATAATGTATTTGTACCATAAATAACCATATTTTACTATCCACCAAAAAATCAAGTATTTCAAAAAACTCCCAAAAATAAACCCTAACCATTTTTTGACCTATAGAATCCATGAATGAACTCCATTTTTTGAAAATGATTTTTAGAATATGGGGAATTTAATATTTAATTAAAATAATTATTTACTCAAAAAATACCAACTTTAAAATCATATCTGATTTTATGACACTTTGAAAGATTTACTAAGGTCTCATAAAATTATCTTACAATAATAAGATATCAAAATATTAACTTATGATTAAATTTTATGAAAATTAATTTAATTTTGAATAATTATATTAATTATAAAAATATTTATGTTTAATAAAAATACTAATACTTAATTAATAATTTCTAAAATAATTGTTTATTTATACTATGATATAATTATATCATAATTTCATTTATAAGATGCCTATATTTTATTTATACACTTATGGGTGATGTTAAAATTCATAAGGGTCATATTTATATTTATATATGTGCATTAATATTCCAAAGGGTAAATTTACTATTCACATACAATTATGTTGATCCTATCAGACTCTAAATATCATACTAATTGTAGTTGTGTATGTCCATTTTTCGATATTCAAATCACAGAAGTGGAAAAATTAAGTTTAATGGGTAGGTTATAATTATACTTCTTAGATAAATATAATAATAAAGTGTTGTTTCATAGAGGCTTTGTTTTATGTTCATTACATGCTATCTTAAATTTTATTTTTATATTCTTGGGCTATTAAATTCTCCCCTACTTCAATAAATTGAATCCTCGCAATTTGAAATTTTACTTGGAAGGTTAAATGTTGATACCTAAAAATTACCTTGTGGGAATCCTATATAGAAAATATGGTTTATAAAATATCCACTTAAAAATATGGAAAGAAGAAAAGTTAAGGTCACCACAATATTATGCTTTTAAAAGTGATGAAATTAATTAGAAGTGAAAACCTAGACATGGAAGAAAAATCAAACTATGAAATTCTGATGGAAAGTGATAGAGAAGATGTTTAGGTGGATTTTTATTTCCACAAAACTATATACAATTGTTATGAAAAATTTCATTAATATCATCCAATAATATGATAATAGAACAACATTTTTATTTGAAACACTTTTCTTATAGTTGAGGAATTATTCCACTATATAAGAGTATAAATATATGTTTCTATTTCATAAACACAATCTCATCCTTTTATTTTGCCTTGAAATATCTATACTAAATCTCTTATCACAGGTTGTGTCACATGGTGAAGTAATATATAAACCTATGAAACCTCATACAATGATAAAGTAAAACCATTTCATAAATGGTTAAACTTTCCAAAAGATCATGATGTAACACTTTAGAATCATTCATGTGGTAGTTAGTACTATCCAATTTAATTTATCCATATTAATCATATCTATATCCAACATCATTATCTCATCTCCATGAACATTTTAAGGTCTATCATTCCCTTAAACATGTGTTTTTCAATGTTTAACTTGCTACCAAAACATTTTTCTTAGTACCATTCATTATACAACCTCAAATCCATAATTAAATAGTACTACAATATAATCCTTATATATTCCAAAATTCTTATAACAAGAATATCATAACATATTTCTTGAATCCAAAAACACAAAAACATTAATTATTATACTTATACTGTAGTAACATCATATTCTTAACCTTGATCCATTTACTTTTTTGGAGCTATATTTCCTTGACGCTTGGTACATTAATTTGCAAAATTCAACATATTTTTATTGTTCAAGAATTTGATATTGGAAAACTCTTTCCTTATCTTTGAATTATGATCATGGTGGCCTTTTTATCCACACTTTAAGAAAACTACATTTCCTCTTAATCATATACCAAGGTGTTTCCTTCCACAATTATCACATGTAAGAAAATACTTCTTTCCCTTATTCCCTTTATATATATTTTTCCTAAATGTCCTCTTCTTCTCTTACTTCTATTTAAATAAATAAGACTTGGATAATTATTTCTCTATCTTGTTAGAACATTATATTATTTCCTAGTATGATTAAAATGTTTTTGAGACTAATTCCCTTTGAAATACTGGATTAAACCCATCGAATAAATGACCATTCTTACTCTTTTGATGATTTAAATTGAGAAAAATCTCATTCTTTCCTCTAGGAGACATTTCTAAATACTATCCTACACTAAATTATATCATAAATTAATGAAACATAATGTAAAATTCCAATACTATTAAAATACTTAACATAAATTGAAAAATTAATGTGTTGCTAATCTCAAATCATAAACATGGTTTCTTTGGGTACATATTTACATTTAAATCTTTAATAATGGTTTGTAAGGAAAATTAAAATTATCCTAAGCATATTACACAGGAGACTCAAACCTGGTGCGTAGTAAGGGCCATTAACATGTACTAGGTTACCCTGAGTTAGTCTCAGGGAACCTTGTTAGAGTTGTTAACCCTCGGTATATCTGTACCAGAACCACGTCCACTTGTGGTATCCATAGAGGGATGCATTTCTAGGAAGAACCACATAATATCTACAGTACCAAAATTATTGGATTATCTTTTATACTTATCCTAAAATACTATCTTAGGGTTATGTTTTCTAATTTATGTTTTCGAAATCTAGTTTCCATGGTTGCTGCTAAACTTCCTCTAATACCATCTGTAATGCACCAACCCTAGAAGCCCAGAGCTAGTACATTATTTTATTACATTAGATTGATTACAAGGAACCAAATCCCAAAGTACGGATTAGTTTTACAGTTTTGGAATAAAATATTACATTCATGATACCCATAATTCATTTTAAAAATAAAATACAACATGATAAAATATAAAATTAAATAAACTACATCCTTGAAAGATTATTAAAAGTTTTCTTCTTCATAACCCAGGGAAAGGAAAAAAATTAAAGGGGTGAGATCAGATGCTCAGTAAGGGTAATTAATACGAATGAAACTATCAAAAACAATAATACAATGTGAATAACATCAAGTCATTGTGTTAATACCATACATAAATGGGTAAGACGTTAGTCAAAACCCAAAATAGTTTGTCTCATGAAAATTACTGATGCATCAAGGGGCTTTCATTAATTGGTCCCCAACATATAGGGCTTTCATTAACTGGTCCCCATCCTATAGGGATTTCATTAACTGGACCCCAAGCCATCACTTACTATGTACAATTCTCTCCTTATATGAAAATGGTGAAATATAAACAATCATATTGAAAAACTAGGAAATGAAATATGAATAATTTTACTATAACCCATGAATGGTATCAAATTATCAAATCCAAAATCAAACTGATCATAAAACCTTAAAAATATATATGTTATATAGTATCATAATAGATAAAACTCGATGAAATAGAATATTCAACCAAGGATGTTTACATAGATGAAGATAATTTTTAATGAGACCATTGAAAAATTCTTGAGGAAATAATCCTTAAACCTGCCAAAGTGTCCTATACCACTTTGAAAAATTAAAATCATAATACCTTAGAATATAATAAGGAAAATGAGACTCTTTATTTGATATTTAAAATGGGATTAAATAAACCACACATAAGTAATAAGTGGTGAATAAGACATATATCTCACATAAGTATAACTGAGACAAGAAAAACTATTTTTTACTTTGAAAAGATGTGTTCTTTTGAAAAATCAAATTTATTTTTCAAAAAATTAGATTGTAAACATGTATATACCATAAAATATAATGTAAGTACATTTAAGATATATGTTAGGTGTAAATGAATTACCACAAAATTTAAATCATTTAAAAATAGTTTTTAAGAAGATTTAGAAATAAAACATTTTAGTGATGTTTAATGAAAATATTAAAGATATTTTAAATAGGAAAAGAATGTATATTTTCATAAAAAAATGAATGAACCAAGAAAATTTTTAATGACATTTTTTTTATTTTAGAGATATAATTATATCTTAAAATAGATTTTATAGTGCACTTAAAAAAGGGTATGAATTCGAGAAGTTCCCTTGAATTGAGCTTGTTTATCAAGAATAATTGAGAAGGGAACCATTTTAAAACATGTATATCACCAAAAAAGAAGGATGATCAGATCTGATATATGAGTTTGGAAGATATATATATATATAATTTAAAAGAAATGTACAAAAACAAAGAAGAATTATATTTTAGTAAAGGTAGATAAAGAGTAACCCGAAGGAAAATGGGGGCTCGAGTAGAATCTCTTACCAGTTTGTAATCAATCGAATCATATGCCCCAAAATTAATAATCTTCAAATGATAAATTTAATAAGATGAAAATAAATGTATTCATGATATTTTACATCAATTTAAATTATAAATACACCATACAAAATAAATAGTGGGTAATAAGGTATACATCACTAAAATGGAAGTGAGATGTGAAAACTGTTACCTTATGTCTGAATGTGTTCGAAAATTGACCTTAAAATAAAAGATAATCAAATTAAATACATTAATTAATTAATAAATTAAGAACCTTATCTAAATGTATATGATTTATTACAATTTTATTATTTTCATTTATAACCTTTTGGATGAGTTATAAGATACAAATGTATCGCTCTGGAGCATTCGTTTTCACGATCGGTATACTTGTATATGAGTATGGAAGTTCACGAGGAATGGATATAATTCAACAGAATTGAATTTATATATTATTAACGAACATATATGCTTATAAATGGTTATATATATCATTTTTACATGTTATGAGGATGAATCAATAGATAATACAGTATTTATATTCATTTAAATTATTTTGGTAGTATTTTTATGATTACGAACTAGTTTTATCACATGAATTAGTATTATGTATATATACTAGTTCAAAAACATTAATTGGATTATAATACATATATTTAATCTATTTAAACCATAAAAATGGTTTTATGACTATTCTTTAAGGATAAATTAAAGAATTAAGGTTCATCATCCTTGAAGGTTGTAAATTGGCACCTCCTAGACGATGATTTCATTTTTAAAATAAAAGAGAGAGAGTAAGGATATTTGTGATGTATCTTACATTAAGATGATATAATTACATTATATTAATTATTATAAAGTTATCATGATCATTTGGACAGAGGAGGTGAGGAGATAATTAATAAATAAGGAACTTTATAGGAAAATAAAAGGAAAGGGGAGAGGATTTTACCTCTTGTATACTCCTCCTTGAGAATCTCTATAAGGGGTTTTATTTTGGTCTTTTGAAAATACCAAGAGCTTTGGTATGTGGATATATAATAGGAAAAATTATTTGGGTAGAGATTTTGAAGGTTCAAAGCTTATTGGAGTGAGGAAAAGAGGGAGTGAGTGGTTGTTTTTATAGTGTAGGAGATGGGTGATTTCTCAATATTTTATTCATTATTTTATTATTTTGAAAAAGATGATCAATAATATTGATTATTATGACTAAATAATATAAATAGAGCAAGTAAGTTTGAAATAATGATTTATTACATCATCTATGATGCTTGGAATAGTGTATTTATCTTTTAATGTAATTTTAATACAATTTATCATATTTCACTATTCACTAAAAATTAAAGTATTTCAGAAAAATATCAAAAGTTAATCCTTAACATTTTTCAAAGTGTAGAATTAAAAAATTAACTACATTTTATGATTATAATTTTCTAAATATGAGGAATTTAATTTTTAGTTAAAATCATTAATTACTCGAAAAAACCGATTTCAAAATTATATCAGATTTATGGAACTTCGAAAAATTAACTATGGTCTTATAAAATTATCTTACCATCAAAATACAAAAAAAAATATTAACTTACATTTCTGTTTTATGAAAATGAATTTTCTTTTGAATAATTATATTAATTATAAAAATAATTATTCTTAATAACAGTACTAATACCTAATTAATAATTTCTAAAGCATTTATTTATTTATACTATGATATAATTATATGATACTTTTATTTATAAAATGCCTAAATTTTATTTATACATATATGGGTGAGGTTACTATTCATATGAATCTTATTACTATTCATAAGGGTACATTACTATTCCAAAGGGTCATGTTACTATTCACCAAATATTATGTTGA
This sequence comes from Viscum album, assembly GCA_963277665.1. Taxonomy (NCBI): domain Eukaryota; kingdom Viridiplantae; phylum Streptophyta; class Magnoliopsida; order Santalales; family Viscaceae; genus Viscum; species Viscum album. The sequence goes on from OY728147.1 coordinate 1,830,546,155, forward strand.
TCCTATAAGACTCTAAAAAACAAACTGATCACAACTATGTATGTCTGTTTTTCAAAATTAAAATCTCAAAAGTGGAAAAATTATGTTTAATGGATATGCTATAACTATCTTGCTTAGATAATTATAATAACAAAGTGTTGTTTCACAGAGACTCAATATTGTGTGCATTGAATTCTATCTTAATGTTTTTAAATTCATGGGGTGTTAAAATCAAGGTGGAGGGTTATATTTACCTCAAGTTGTGCCCCAGATCAAATGGTGCTTGAATTAATTATGAATTAAAGGAAATACCACTTGGAAAGTTAGGATCCCCTCTCACATGAGCACCCTTATAAAAGGTTTGAAATGGCCTCTTTCCACTTCAAAATATATTTTTATCATTTTATTTATTTTATATTTATTTTATTTTATTTTTCATGTAATTTCATTTTATTTTCCTTTATTTTTCTTTATTTTATTTTTTATCTTTCATTTATCCTACCCACGTAAGGGTCCCTGGACCTACAACAAACAAACCTAAATAATTTTAGATAAATTAAAATTAATTAATGCATTTTAATTAGTCCTAATTTAATTTATTATTTAATTTATTATTTATTCTATATTTAATTCCACAATGAATTTATACAAAATAAATAATAAATTGTTCCACAAGTTACCCTATAGAAACTTAACCTGATGTAAGATACTACGTAGAAAATTACCCTATATAAATGTACCTTGTAATAAGTTACTCTATAGAAACTTTCCATATAGAATGTTACCTTGCAACAAATTACCCTATAGTAAATCACCATATAGTAACTTAAGTAAATTTCTAGTTACCCTATAGTAAATAAAGGAAATTTTTAGTTTCCCTATAGTAACTTACCCAATAGTAAGTTTCCCTACAATAGGGTGTACACTTGCGGTAGTGTAAAACACTTTTATAATATTTCAATAGAAAACACTAAAATTCAAAAGGTCATCCCAAGACCTAAAAGCTAGGTAGAGTTTATACCTACACTAAGAAGAATTTACCACTCCAAATTCAACCATGAAGTCATAATTTAAATCATGGACTCCTTTTAAGATATATCCTCATTTAAAAGTGCAAAATAATTAATTTTTATTTAATAAATATTAATACAATCTGAAAATTATAACCAGCTTGAAATCTCAAAAAAATTCATCCAAAAGGTAAAAACCCTATTTCGAGATCAATGAAAACTTCATAAAAATATATTGGGTTGGTATTCTAAGGTAAAATGACTATTTTCTCCCTTACAATAAGTTGAGGGAAAAAAAATCAAAATTTACTTGATTTTTAGAACTATGAAAGACAACGTTCATTACATATGACCTCAACGGAAATCAATTCATTTGGTTAGACATCCACCGCTCCACCTCCCACTATTGGTATAGTGTGTGTAATTATTATATTATCACAAAAAAAAGATAATTTTAACCTAAAATAAACACACATATTCCCTTCTATAAAAACCCAACTTGATGAAAAAGTTACATACCCTTCAATAAAAAAACTTATGCAAGACCTTGGTGTTTTCTAAATCACCTCCATTAGATTGAGTTGATGGGTAACATATAATTTTTCATCTTTTAGATGAACCTTTATATCATATTCATTTGGTCTAAATAAATTCCAAACTTACAGACTTCACAACTTCCACAATACCATTTCTATCTAATCCATAATAAGTTTTCTTCCAAAGTTCATCCTTTTGTTAGAATAATTATTTTGAGTAAAATGGTTTTCATATGCACACAACTAAAACCTAACATAATTTTATGCATATATTTGTGTATATATATATGTGTGTGTTTCATATATTTTTATGTATAAATATGTATATATTTTTTTTATGGGTGTGGGTGTGTGAGTGTATAACGACCCATACTTTTCATAAATTGACTAAACATCTTATTAGGTGAATATTCAATACATAATGTTAGATTAATTGTATATGTATAGTTTATTTAAAAAATTAGATACACAAACAACTGATTCATAAGCGAACTATGTCATCTTTCATTAAGTTATTCATAACTAACAACCTTCTTAGATATGTCATTCATAATACCTTTCTTTAAAACCTTAGGAAATGAAACATAAAAGAGAGTGAGCTCTGATTCTTAGTATGGTTGAAAAATGGAGATATCAATGATCCCTTAAATATAACATAATCATTATGATATGTGAATATTATGATAACATTTGAAAACCATACCTTGTATTTAATATACCATAATCACAAGCTAAGTAATAAAGCATAGAAAATCATAAGACACTGGATCATAAAGGAATCAAATAACATGAGCCATGAGAGAATAACATAAGAATAAGAAATGAGTATCTATCATACAAATAATCATAGAAAATCATTTCCTTAGTAGTCAAGGCTTACTTCCAAGATTATCATAGTGGATTGGGTTCAATCCCCAAACCATCATCGTGGTCAAGGTTCACCCCCAATACTATTATAGTTGTCAATGTCCTTTACTGAACTAGGTTCACTCCCCATTATATTCCCATTTATCTCATGAGATATCCATATTTATTTAATTAATTGGAGGGATATATAATTTCAATCCCACCTATCACATTATTAAAATAACACACATAAGTGTCACAAGATCATAAAACATTCATCTTATCATAAACTGTGAAAATAAATGCATTTCATAGTCATTTCATCATGGAATAACCTATGGAAAATAAATGGGTTTCATAAATTTCTTGTCATCATAACTATATAAAATCTAGAGAAAGAGTAAATATTTTTTCATTGAATAATTTACCTATTAAAACTTAAGTAACCTCCAAGGATTTCATTATAGATGAAAAATTTCTTTAAAGATCACTTGGAACATTTCTTGATGAAAATAACCTTTTCACTTTGAAATCACTTATATAAAATATAAAAATGTATTAAATATCAGAGAAATTTTTTTTATTAGAAATGAAATATAGAAAATTTTAAAGTAAGCCTTAAATAATTGAATGTTCATGATGGTATTAAATTTCTTTCATGTCATATTAGTTAAAAGAAAACATTCATTTCACACTTTTGTAAAAATTAAAAAAGAAACTCATTCATAAAATGATAAAATATTTATTTAAAAATATTTTTTAAAAATTAAATCATTGGTAAAAATGAATTTAAATAATAAAATAAAAATATTAAAAAAAATTGAAAACATTTTTTAAAAACATGGATATGGAAGACAAAACGTTTTCAACCAAAGAGAGAAATAAAGTATATTTTACTTAAAACACATTTTTGACCACTTATGTACTTAAAGATTTTAAAATAAAAAGAAACATATAATATGTTGAAATAACTATATAATAAGAAAATTCATGTGATTCTTTAGAGGTATATCATGAAATTTTTTCATCAAAAACATAATCATAAACAATCTTGATAAACTTTGAGATTGTAACATAAAACTCTTACCACTTTGGTAACATTAAAATCAATAACAAAATAAAGAGATAAACTTAGTTCGATTAGTACATACCTATAATTTTCATGAGGATAATTATAAAATAATTTAATTATCATCATATCACCACATAAAAGAAACAAGTTGTGATTATGGCATGTGTCTCACAAAACTAAAAGTGAGAGGAAAATCCCTTACCTCAGGTATGGATTCATTAATACATGTTTGAAACTCATGTATAATAAATATATATTTATTATAAATATATTAAATAATCATAATAATATATTTCATATCATATATGATTTAATTATAACATTTTATCACCCATTTATTCACAATTCTTTATTAACTTTAACATTTTGGGAGACAAGTGCTTCATTTTTAATGTAACTTTTGGTTTGGTAATTTTGGTCCTTGTAATTTGACCATTATTACATAAAATAAAAAACATTAATCATGATATAAATATCATAAATATTAATTATAATTTTTTTTGAATCATACATAAAAGTTATAGATGAAAATTAATTTCGCTATTAGTGGAGGTGGTAGTTTGTACGTATGCTTGAACATTGTTTTTTATTTTTTGATGGATGTAAATAATAAAGGAAAATAATAAATTAACATTAAATAATCATTATTATATCATATAAATGATATATATTAATAAAATCCATCCTTATTAACATCTATGTAAAATGAAAATGAAAAATGAATCACATCTCCTCGTTGAGGTGGTAGTCAACATGTATGCACGAGCGATATTACCATTTATCAAAGGATTGGAAGTTAATAATATAGTTATAATATTTTAATTATATAAGTTTAATTATTTAATAAATTATATATATATGTATTAAATCCATCATTATATCTATCCATGAGAGGCTGTGATGGAAAATGAATTACCTTAGTTCGTGAGGCAGTAGTCCGCCACACACCCGATCGATGGTTTCATTTCTCATTTTATGGAAGAGGATATGGATATAGGTTATAAATTAAACATAAAAAATATCAATATATGGTATATAATATAATTATTATATTTTAATTATTAATAAAAAATTGAAGGTGGTAAAAGAAGTAAAAAAAGAAAGAGCATGGTGAAGACAATTACCTTCGCTAAGAAATACCTCATTTGGATTTCTTATTAAAGACCAAAGGTATTGTATTTTCCAAATAACTGTAGATATAGAAGATATATAATGATTTTGGGAATATATTTTTTTAGTTTTTTGTCTAAATACATGGATTAATAAGTGTAAATAATTGAGGAGAGGATGTGCCCTTTAATAATTGAGGTGAGTGACAAACTTTTAATTTTTCAAAGTTTTAAAATAATTTCAAGTCAATTTCGTGGAAAAATGGATCCATAATACCTCATTTTATAATTTTAAAAGTTTAATTTAGAAATAAAAACAAAAAATTGTGTTTCATAAAGTTTTGAGGTCATTTTGACCCTTATATTTGTAGATTAACCCCTCAATAACCTGTTTTAACTTTAACTACAGTAACAGATTGTTACTATTTTTACTATTCATTATGACAAAAACATAAGATGAAATTAATACCTAATATTAATTATTAATATTAAAAATATGTAATCCAATTTATTAAATTCAATTCACATAATTAGAATATTTTAATTTAAAACTAAACCCACAAACGTGATGAAAAGTGGTTTTCCAAAGAAATGTTTTTCTCAAGTATAAGAAGTTTTTATATCAAAATACAACATAAAATTGATTCCAATGACCCAAATTGGATTAATAATAATATTATTTTACTAATTTTACTTTTAAAACCATTATAAAATAAAATGGTAATTATTAAATTCTTTAAATGAAATGATAATTTTTAATAAAAATCAGTATTTTTCATTATTCATCAAAAAATTAACCTTTATAGAAAATTATAAATAAGTCACTATAAGATAATTTGAAATTTTTATTTAGAAAAATTATTTAAATTTTCATGATAAATTTTCTAAAAGTGTAAATTTTTTATTTTTATATAATTCTGAATATTGCTATAAATGCCTTTTTAGGAAAATACGGTTTTTATGAATAAAACTATATTTATTCTTATCTCATTCCTAGAAAAAAACATGATATGAATTATTAAATATTTGATTAAATATTATATATATATTTCATTAAAATAATTCACAACTAGTGATTTATTTTATTTATTTAAATAAAAATATATTTCACCCATAAAAATAGTTTTTCAGAAAAACATTTATTTTACTTTCAAATGATTTTTATTTTCATTTGTAATCAATTGATAAACAATGAATTTTTTATACATGTTTAAACTATATAATTTCCCTTATTTATTCATTATTATTCATAATTTCCAATTTAATAGCAAGGTTATGACAGTATAGTTTATTAGAGTTCATTTAGACTTATAGTTGCGCGTATCAGAGGCTCTCAAAGAGATTAAATCTATTTAAAAATAAATATATAATAAAATATTAGGGTACTACATTCTACCCCTATTAAAATTAATTTTTCCCTTAAAATTATATCACTCTAATATAAAAAATGAATATATCGATGTTTCATAACATCCTTTGGTTTCCAGGTTACCTCTTCAAATTTTTGATTCCTTAAGAAAACAATAATAAAGTGATTAGTCATATTTCATAGAACTTTAACTCTATGATTTATGATTTATATTTATAATTCTTCTTATGAAATATAATTATCTTGTGTTATGACCTCTGAGTTGAGTACATGTGAAGTATCGGGTATATAATTTCTCAAAAGAGATACATGGTATACATTATGAACTTGAGAGAGGTTCGGTGAAAGTTCCAACCAACAAGCTATCACCCCTAGTCGATCAAGAATATCAAAGGGGGTAATATAAAAAGTGCTTAGACTTCCTTTATTCCTGAATTTAATTACCTTCTTCCATGGATAAATTCAAAAAAAAACACTACCTTACCAACTTCGAACTCTAGATCTCATCGACCATCATCATCAAAAAATCTCTGTCGATTGTGAGCTACCTTGATAAGATTTTGAATGGTTATTACTTTATCTACCATTTCCTTGTCTAACATAGGTCTTAAAATATTTCCTTCTATAAATTTATCCCAAGAAATTTACGTTTTATACTTTTTTTATATAGTGCTCCATAAGAAGCCATCTCAATGCTAAAGTGAAAGATATTGTTGTTAGAAAACATCACTAGAGGAAGGTTTTTATCCCAACCACCTTTGAAATATATAGAAAAAAATATCATAACATACTATATTTATTGAATGGTTCTCTTATACTAACCATTTTTCTGAGTATGATAAGTGGTGCTAAATATTAACTCTGTATACAGATCCTACTATAGACTTCACTAGAACTTTGAGGTAAATCTTTTATCCTGACCAGATATAATATAATGTGGTACTTCATAAAACCTTACCACTTCATTAATATAAATTATATAAATTTTATCAATAGAGAAATTTTCTCTTATTTAAATTAAGTGTGTTGAATTTTTAAGGAAGTAAAATATAACCTAAATTGAATTATATCCCGTAGATGTAATGGGTAAACCAATGAAAAAATACATGGTTATGTTTTCCCATTTCTATTATAGTATGGGTAATGGTTATAAAAACCACTTAAACTTATGTCCCTTAGCTTTAACTTAATAACATACCAATCATTGAGAAATATACTTTGTAATCTCTCTATCCATGTTATCCCACCAAAAATACTCTTTCAAATATTTATACATCTTTATACTTCTAGTATGAGTAAAGAATAAATAACTATAAACAACAAACAAAAATTATTTCTTTAAATATATTATGGATAGAACACATACATAGTTTCCAAACCATATCATTATATCACAATCAAGGTTAAACTTAGAAAAAATTATCACCTTCTTCTCCAGCTCTATATCTTTCTTCTGTGCCTCTTTAATCTCTACGTGGATAGATGGGTAAAAACACAATTGATAAAGATAAGAATTCTCCCCTTCCTTTAATATTTTAAGATCCATCGTTTTAAAATCCATAAATATTAGATATTTTGTAATCCTAAACATATATAAGATAGAATGTTCCTTTTGACTCAAAGCATCTTCCACCTTGTTCACTTTACCATAGTGGTAATGTATTGAGAAATCATAATATTTTATTTTCTCCAACCATATTTTCTAGTCTATATTCAACTATTTTTATGAGAAAATATACTTTAATATTTTATGATCAATATATATATATATCAAATATTTTTACACAAATATAATTCCTTCATATATTTAATGAAAAAATTACCACAATTAACTCGAAATCATGAGTTGTGTCATTTTTTTCATCCACCATTAATTTTCATGAGGCATAAGCTATTTCCATATAATTCATCATGATAATTAATCCAAGTACCTTATTTGATACATCACTAAATGTCAAAAAACCTTCTATACTATAGGTTAATGTAAGCATAGGTGGGATGGAAAACCTTCTCTTTAGTTTCTATAAGTTTTCCTCCCATTCATTTATCCAAAAGAACTTGGATCCCTTTAGAGTAAACTTGTTGAATCAATAAGATAGTCATGATAAATTCTCCACAAATTACTGATAATATGCAGCCAACCCAAGAAAACCTTGGATCTCTATCAAATTGTTTGGTCCGAGCCAATGTTTAATAACTTTTAGCTTTTATAAATCCATCAATATAGCCTCTCTTAAGATTAAATGAACCAAAAAAACTTTTTGTTTCTAAAATTTACACTTTGTAAAATTTTAATATAGATTTAATTTCCTTAGGGTATTTAATAAAATTATCAAGTGATATTAAAGCTCTTACTTACTCATTTAATATATAATAAAATCATTTATAAATACAACCTCAAAATGGTCAAGGTAATCTATAAAGACTCTATTTTTTTAATCCATAAAGATAGTGGGGTAATTAGTAAGAAAAAATTGTGTCACTATAAATTCATAGTGTCTATACCTTGTACTGAATGTTGTTTTGGGTATATCCTCCTTCTTTACCCTCAATTGATGATTTAAAGAATGAAAATAAATCTTTGAAAAGTATTGATCTATAAGAATTTGATAAAACAATTCATCAATACAGGGTAGAGGAAACTTTTTCTTGACAATGATGTTGTTAATTTATCAATAATCAATGTAGAGTCACATTAATACATATTTATTCTTGAAAAAAAAATAATTGGTGTACCCCAAGGTGATTCACTTGGATGAAAAAATACCTTTTCAAGATTATCCTAGAGTTTCTTCTTCAATTCCTATAACTCAATCAGGTCTATTCTATATGGAGTATTTGAAATAGGTGTATCACCTAGTATGATAAACACACATTTTGAATCATAATAAAGATGCATAAAATAGATTTTATTTCCATTGGAAGTTCATATTTATCATCAAACTAATATATGAACATAGTTTGTTTTGTAATATCAAACATAACTTTCCTTCCTTGATAATTGATGTGGGATTTATGTAGATAAATCAAATCCATGACTATCATACCATAAAATTCAACAAGATGTAGAATAATAAGATTGGAAGGGTTAAAATTACCACAAAATTTAATTGGACAATAATTATATACTTCAGATGTGATCATCATACCATTAAGGTTTTTCAATACTAATTTAAAATCTAATTGTGAGGGTGTCATTTTTATAACATTATAAAAATATTCAGATATATAATAGTTGGTATATCCAAAGTCAAATAAGATATTGGTAGTTATATATTGTATGGTAAGTGTAACTTTCATCATATCATTATCATAACCCTAATAAAAAATAGTGATCACATGAGATTTATCTTTTTCTCTTGGATTAAGAGGTTGGTGATGTCGATCATCATCATAATCTTTCATATTTGAGCATTGGTTATCATAATTCCCATGCTACTTGTATTTGAAACACTGAAGTGTGGGTGGTGTATTATGTTGAGATTTATCTCTATTTTAATAATTATCTAACTTCTTCCCATCACTTCATAATTTTATTACCTAATGAACTTTCTTTATACACTTAAAAATTTTACCAGTCCCCTTATACAAATTTACTCTATTTTTCCTTCCACACTTAGAGAAAAAAAGGAAGGTTTATCTTCTTCTCTCCATTTTTTTTGAATTTTATTTGAATTACATCTTTCTTTTCTTATCAAAACCATGAGATTTATGGATAACTCAAATATCCATTTCCACCTTGATATCACATTGAAATATTTCTTCATATCTTCTGAAGTCCCTTACGACTAAAGACCTTCAGAGACTTGGTTTTAAACTACCCAAAAATCTATCAAGCATAACTTTAGGATGTATGATAATACAAAATCATACCTCACAAGACTTGTAAAATTTCCCTCATAGGTACCAACTGATTTATCATCATTCTAATTTAGCTTAATTAAATACTTATTTTTTTCATATAAAGAATATGATAAATTAGTTATTTAAATATAAGATCTTAAAATCATCCAATTCCTTGGATTCAATTTAATCTTGTTTCCTATTATTCTTGATAATATTATACCATTTATCTACTTCTCCTTCGAAATGATATACATCCAAAATAATTTTTTCATCTTCCAAAAACTGGAGAATGAAAAATATATTTTCATTTGTACTAATCTATTTATCAGTGACTAGTGGATCAATGTACTCACTATAATAAGGTGGGTGTTTCCTCATGAAGGAATCAATAGAATGTTGTTCCCTCCTATGATCATTTATAATCTCAATATGATTCAAAACATGATAATGTTTTTTAAGTATGGAAACAAGATTTCTCATTCCATATCCCCTAACATTTGGTTTCTCATAAGGATAATCATTACATTTGCCATCTCATTCATCCTTAACATGATAATTTTGGGTTACATCCATTGACTAAAACCAAGAAACATAGTGTGAGAAACAATAATCATTGTAGGAAACCACATATTCATGAAAAATAATTTATAATATTCTAAATAATGATAACTTATTTTCAATCTATTAAACCTTAGGTTTAACCTAGTTTATTCATGTTCATCGTCTATTCAAATCCTCCATGATGGTTCATAAATAAAATTTTAATTAAGCTAATTATAACCCCCAAGAGTGTTAAACCGGGTTCACAGTAAGGGCGCACCCACCATGCACCAGAATGATGGAGCATAACTCGAACAACTCCTTTCCTGGTTATTTAACCTAGATGCATCTTCACCAAAACCACATACACTTTTAGTATCCAAATAGGGTTTATTTTCTAGGAAAATAACACTAATTATTTTAACATAACTTAGGATGGGATCCTATAATTGGCATTATCCTATGGGCTATTACTAAAGTTTTCTCATCTTTGCTTCCAAAGGTTGACTAAAACTTTCTATGATACCAGTTATAGTGACCCATACTTTTCATAAATAGATATCACATATTATTATATGAATATTCAATATATCACATTATGATCCACACCAGTATAATATAGGTATAGTTTCTTTTGAAACTTGGATAAATAAAAAAACTGGTACATTAGTGAACAAAATAATCTCCCATTAATTTATTCATAACTAAAACACTTATTAGACATATCATACATTATAAATTTCTTAAAAACCTTGGGAAATGAAACATAATAAAGGGTTATATATGATTCTTAGTAAGGTTAAACATGGGATATATCAATGATCACTTTAACAAAACTTGGGAATAAGTTTACAAGAATATGAACATAACTTTTAAAAAACATACACTATATATCATAGACTATAATCATGAGTCATGGAATAAATGTTATAAGATCATTTTAGATACCCAAAGCTTGGCGTACATGGACATTACATTACATTTACGGAATACTTAATACATAACAAAAATAGACACGCAAGGATCGTAATAGTTTAGTGTCTTTGGAAACTTGAAATATAATCTTCTAATCGTGGTGAAAGATCTTCAACATCTCCCATAAACATCTTCTCCTTTTTGTTTTCTTACCTAAAACCTTTCTCTAAATCCTAGGGAAAAGAAAACATATAAAGGGTAAGATCAAATGCTCAGTAAGGGTAAGCATGGAGAAAATAAAACAACCCATAAACATTTTAACGTAAAAACATGAACATGACATAAATCTTAACAGTACATTAGGCATAGATCATAAAGGAACATCAATAATGATAAAATAGCATGGGAATAAAACATATAATTGTGGAAAACAATTAATCACATGATATGATTTCCATACTATCCAAGGAATTGCTGCCAAGACCATCTTACTTGACAAAGTCCCTTTCTGAATCGAGTTCACTCCTCCTTCCAGTCCTGTATCACTGAACTGGATTAACTTACCATTCCAGCCATGTATATCTCATGTGATATAAATCTTTACCCAATGAATTGAAGGGAGATATAGGTCCCACCCATCTCATAATTAAATCATTCTTACATGTGCCACAACATATACATAAATCATTCATCATAACCCAAAGAATAAAATCGGTTTCATAAACATCATACCAACACAACATAATCCATATAAAACAAATGGATATCATTTTATCATAAGAAAAGTGAAACCATGTAAATCATAGAGACATTATAATTGAAACATACACATATTAAATAATGTCATCTTAGAAGGAAAATGATTATGATAAAACACTTGAAATGAATTCTTGATGAAAATATCATTTCTTCTTTAAAATCATTTTCTTATCATAAAATAAAATTAAATTTTAAAAGAAAAAGATTTTTTGAAAATAATAATGAAATATTGTAGATTAATCTTCATGATAATAATGCATCATAAAACCGTAAAAACCCATTCATGCCGTATAAGTTAAAAAAACATTCTCCTCGTACTTTTAATAGAAAAGTCAAAAAATACTATGTATGGTAAACAAAAGAAAGATTCCTTCTATAACACAAAGTAAAAGTCAAATAGGGGTAATAATGAATTTAAAAATACATGGAAGAATATTACACACTTTATGAAAAACATTTTATGGACATGGATAAAAAATATAAACCCAGTAAATACTTACGAATAAGCATTCTCGGATAAAAATGAGATTACAAAATTATCCCTTACCTTATGTCCGATAGGCTTCGTATGTATCCGAACCTCATGTATAATGATTTAAATAATTTAATTGACTTATTAATGAATTATATTAATTGTTATGATATCATATATGGTTCACTTATGGCATTATAATACCCTTTCTTTTATAAATTCCATGTTAAAGTATCGTTTTGGGTAAAATCATTTTATTTATCATACGTGTTTGGACTTGTTTTTCTTGATATTATTATTACTTATATCATGATTTAATTACTTCCAGAATTTAAAACATTATTTATATATCATATATATTAATTATATATATATAATAAACAGATAAATGAAATGAAACACACCGTTCATAGAGACGGTATGTCGTACGTACACAGGAACGTTGTTTTCCTTTCCTTATTGACTTGAATGGAAGTAATTAGATGAAATACAAACATATATATATATATATAAATTAGCTTTATCATGTCATATGTTTCATTATTATTAATTATATATACTTTATAATCTTTCTTGAATGGTTAACATGGAGAATGAATCTCATCGCATCGTGGAGACGGTAATCCGTACATACACACGAGCGATGATATTGTTCCCATAATTATTGAATTGAATTGTGGTGGATAATATAATATCTTAGAATCAGTATGATGTTATAATAACTATATATAGTTATTCTTTACACCATTATACCCATACAAGTTAGGTGGTGTTGGAAAAACAGATTACACCACGGCGTGGAGAAGGTATTCTGTACGTACGCACACGCGGTGATTTCATTTTCCGTAGGATGGATAGAAGGGGAAATGGGGTTGTTTCATATTTATAATAACATATCAGTATATTAATGATACTGATGTTATTACTTTATAATGAAACAACTAAACAAGAAGAATTTAAAGAAGAACGAAACTAGAAAGAATCGGTAGAAGAGATTACCTCTTCTTCGACACACCTCTTTTAAGATTCCTCTTAAGGAACTACAGTTGGTCTTTTGAGGATATCAGGATCTCAATAATGTTTCTAGGGAAGTTTAGAAGGGAAATGGTCAGGGTTTGGACGATATTTAAGGCTCAAAATTGTATAAAGGGAATAGGGAGTAGGTGCCCTTTTATAAGAGGGGTGAGGGGCACCTCAGGAAAAACTTAAAATATTATTTTATAATAAAGTAATATTCGGTTTATAATAGCTCCAAATTGATTTATTTCAAATATAAAGTTTTTATGGGTCTAAATAATCTCAACCAATATATTTTAGAAAAGTTTAGGTTACTATTTTAACCTTATAATTTAGATTTAACTATAAGTTAAATAATTTAACTTTTACTGTGTCTTCTTGGTTTCTTACACTATATGGTTAATAAACTTCCTATAAAAAGCTAAAAAAACCCCAAGTGGTTCATTATTAACATATATAACCTTATATATGTCATTTGGCTGAACCTTAGATTTTTAGGAATAGAATATCAATTAATAATATAATATTTGTTTTAAAAACTATTTTATGTCAATTTTGACACTATTTGGTAATAGATTTTAGTGAAAATCATAACATCATTATTAGTTAATAAAAAGTTAATTTAATAAATACCTACATGTCATATTAACCTATAAAATTAGTTTAATTCATAAAAAGTCTCAAAATACATTTATTTGGGTATTTATAAAATCAATTATGTTAATATTTCATTAATAAGGAAATTACTGCATCATCATTGTTTTATAAATAAATTAAATTATTTAATGTCTAAAAATTATAAATAAAATACCATTATGTATGAAATACTATTAGATTTATAATGAATATTTATATTCGAATTTATTTTATGTATAACCCTATATTAAATTTTTTTAGTTATTAAACATTGATTTTAACTTTTATAACTCTTCTTTGAATTAAATAATAATAAATGCCCAAATCTAATCCAAGTGGACTTAAATGATAATATTATATTCATAAGGTTGTTTTTGGTCGAATTAAACTTATCCAATAGAATTATGACATGTGTTAAGGTAATAATAATACCATTTTTACCCTTAATTACCCTATTTAGTTTTAACCGCGGTAAATAAAAGTAAAAAGTTACTATTCACCAAATATTATTTTCATCTAATTGAACTACATTTTACTTACTGATATCAACCGTGTCTCTCTGATTTAGGAAATTCCACTCACAGAAGCGGTAAAATTATGTTTTATGTAAATTTTCAAATTCTCCTAGGAGGTGGGTAAAAGACGGTGAAAAGTTCAATAAAATTTTTATATATCTAAAATTATTATAAAATAACTCCAATGAATTACATTGAACTTATATAGGTATTATGTATCTATTTTTACCTAAAATAAATTTAAATAAAATAAATAATTATTTAAATAAAAAGTCGGTTTTTAAATAGTAACCTAGTGTTTCACTATTCATCAAAAATTGAATGTTTTCAGAAAAATACAAAAAATTCACCCTAAGCTAATTTTGATATTCTAAGTCCAAAAATGAAGTCCATTTTGAAAGATAAACTTTATAAAATTTCAAAAAGTGGGTATTACTATTCATAACGGTTAGTTCATAATAATATTATAATAATATCTCGTCTAGTGAAACTCGGTATTGCGTACAATACACATTATTGAGGAATGTTGCTCTGGTGTGTAACAAAATCCTAGAATAGTGTTTGTGTATAATACAAGCTAATATGGTGTTTCGTATAGCACAAGATAATTTTGATGAGGCGTACAACACAAAACATCAAAGTAATTAAAAATAATGTTTCTCATAAAATCTTGGGGTGTTACATTCTACCCCCCTTAAAATGAATTTCGCCCTCGAAGTTCGTCAGGGTTATAAATGGTTTACTACTTGAAAGTTTCTTTCATAGAAACCCACATCGTAAAAAGGGATACTAAAACTAAATTTTAAAAACTAAATTATGAAATGTAACGACTACCCAAAGTAACTCATCACTGGGTTTCCACATAGGATAACTTAGGTGAAAATATTGATATATAAGAAAAATTGAACCATCAGTTTCTAATGGAGAGTGGTAGAGGACATGGATATGAAAAATACATCAATCACATAGCCATAAATTTGTGGTGATCTAAGGTACCATCTGATTCATCGGATATAAGGACACGAGGACAACATTTTTGGTTTTCAAGATCATTTCCCTAAAGCTGAAAATTTTGAATTAGAAGAAATAATTACTTGATTTTGGTAGAATCTCACCGTTGTTCGTTCCATGAACAATTTACACTTCATCACTTAAAGAAATGAAGTTGAATTAGTCATTCTTGAAGTGTTAGCGGGTCATGTGATAGAATGATGGTTCATTCCATCTATCTCAAAAAAAAGGTTAGCAAAAGTTACCAAGTACACATAAGTCCATCTATGGTGAGGTTAATCGTATATGATTCCAAAAATGGACTTATACTTTAACTATCATACAACTTAATAAAATAAAATTAATTTCTACTAACCAAGTACTTCTTGTAGGCCAGTGGTAGGTGATAAAGGCCTGTCACACTTTGGTTGTGGGTTCGATTCTCACAACCTTGTCTGACACGATGGGTTGTCACCCATAATATGGGTAGCCCTTTTTCTAAAACTACACTATTATAAAATTATAGAAATAGTATTGAAAAAATTTCTAGCCTTAAACAATTCTATCTGATTTCCAACATAATCAATTCCAACCATTAGTCTTATCCAAAATACTTTTGTCCAATCTTATAGTATAAAGAAAATGATTACTAGAAATGTCATCAACCAAGCATGTGAATACCATAATTTATTCCCCATATATCATACGATATATCTTGTTGGTCACATTAAAAACATGTGAATTCCTTAATCATGTATTCTCTTGAAAAATAAATACCCATTGAACCTTAGTGAAAACATTAATGTTTTCAAAAGTTAACTCTTTCCACATACCAAAATTCTAAAATTTCTATATACTCAAACCATGGTATAAATTTTTCCTTATATTAGTCATGAGGTCATATCATTTTTCTCTTTATACCTTCATTATGGGAATATCATCTTCTTTCCAAAAATATTTCAATCACTTTTCATGGTTACTGGTACTATATAATTATTGAAAACCAATACATAGATATTCCAAAATTACATGATACCATAAATGAGATTCCATGATAATATTTTGAAATCCCATTACATAAACACTTAATCATTCCACAACATCATTTTCATATCAACATCACAAATAGTGATCACATCTGACTTCCCTTTATCCTTTGACTTAAGAGGTTGCTCACATCGATCATCATTAACCCTAAGATTAAGGCATTGATTAGTATAATACCCCATTTCCTTGCACTTGAAGCATTGAAGTGTTGGTGGAGAGTTCTCTCTAGTCTTTTCTCTATTAACATCATTAGCTACCTTTTTCCTATTACTTCGTCACTCAACTGCTCTATGACCTTCTTTTCCATACTTAAAACATTTTCTAGTACCTTTTAGGAAATCTCCACCATGCTTATTTCCACACTTTGAGCATAAAGAAGCATTCAAATTTTTTTACCATTGCTCTGAGATTTCTCCATGAACTCCATCTTTCATTATTTGTAAAAACCATGAGATGGATATATAACACCAAATTCCAGTTCTACCTTGATAGCACAACACACAATTTCATCATAGCTACTGAAGTCTCTTATAGCTAATGCCCTTCGAAGACTTGGTTTTAAGCAATTAAAGAATCGATCAACATTACTTTCAGGTTGGATGATAAAGCCAGATTCATACCTTGCAAGCCTTGTAAAATTCGCTTCATATATACCAACAAATTGATCATCCTTTTGCTTAATCTCAAGGAACTCCTTTTCCATCTTTGTTCAAGGAATACGAAGAAAATACTTATTGAAAAACACGTTCTTGAACTCATCCCATTCCTTGGATTCAATTTCATCTTGGGGCCTTGTATTCTTAATTAGGGCCCACCACTAGTCTGCTTCACCTTCTAAATGGTAAACATGCAGAATGACTTTTTCATTTTTCAAATAGTGAAGTATGAAAAATAACTTTTCAATGGTACTGATCCATTTTATAGCAACAAGTGGATCAGAAGACCCACTGAAAGAAGGTGGATGTTGCCTCATGAAGGACTCAATAGAATATTGTTCCCTTCTCTGCTTATTCTGAAGTCCAGAATGATTCATAGCTCGTGTAAGTATAACAATAATATTTTTCACTCCATCTCCCATAACAATGGTTTGTTCAGGAGGACAATCATTGCATCGTCCATTACATTGATCAACATGGTTCCTTCGTGTTCCATCCATCGTCTAAAACCCAAAAAGAATAGTGTGAGAGGAAAAAATCATGCTAGGGAAAACAACATAATAAAGGGGGAGTACCTTCGATATCTAAAATCTTAGGTTTAATTCTAATATAGTTACCATAATTCTAGGACTATAACCTATACTTATAATTAACCTTAGAGACATCCCTAGACATACTTTAGAAATATATCTAGGGGATTCACAAATGTTTTCACATCCTAGTTTCCAAAGGTTAACTAAACCTTTCCTCTGATACCAACTATAGAGACTGAAAGCTTGGCGTACATGGACATTACACTAGTTTTTCATAATACTTAATACATAACAAAAATAGACACACAAGGACCTTTATAGTTTAGTGTCTTTGGAAATTCGGAATATAATCTTCTAATCGTGGTGAAATATCTTCAACATATCCCATAAATATCTTCCCATTTTTGTTTTCTTACCTAAAAACTTTCTTTAAATCCTCGGGAAACCAAAACATATAAAGGGTGAGCTCAAATTCTCAGTAATGGTAATAATGGAGAAAATAAAACAACCCATAAACATTTGAATGTAAAAACATGAACATGACATAAATCTTAGCAGCACATAAGGCATAGATCATAAAAAAACATCAATCCCGATAAAATAGCAAGGGAATAAAACATTTAATTTTGGCATCCATTAATCACATGTTATGATTTCCATAGTAGCCAAGGCATTTCTACCAAGACCATCTTAGTGGACAAAGTCCCTTTTTGAATTGAGTTCACTCCTCGTTCCAGTCCTGTATCACTGAACCAGATTAATTTACCATTACAACCATGTCTATCTCACGAGATATAAATATTTACCCAATGCATCGGAGGGAGAGATAGGTCCCACCCATCTCATAATGAAATCATTCTTACATGTGCCACAATATAAACATAAATCATTCATCATAACCCAAAGAATAAAATGGGTTTCATAAACATTATACCAACATAACATAATCCATATAAAACAAATGGATATCATTTCATCAA
Organism: Viscum album; assembly: GCA_963277665.1. NCBI lineage: Eukaryota > Viridiplantae > Streptophyta > Magnoliopsida > Santalales > Viscaceae > Viscum > Viscum album. Next base: position 1,830,564,982 of record OY728147.1, read on the forward strand.
AAGAAAAGTGAAACCATGTAAATAATAGATACATTATACTTGAAACATACACATATGAAATAATGTAATCTCATGGGGAAAATGATTTTGATAAAACACTTGAAATGAATTATTGAGGAAAATATCTTTTCTTCTTTAAAATCATTTTCTTATCATAAAATGCCATTCAATTTTAAAAGAAAAGGATTTTATTGAAAATAATAATGAAATATTTTAGAGTAAGATTCATGAAAATAAGGTGTTATGAAACCGTAAAAATCCGTTCATTCCATATAAGTTAAAAAACATTCTCTTCGTACTTTTAACAAAAAAGTCAAAAAGTACTGCGTATGGTAAACAAAAGAATGATTCCTTCTATAACACAAAGTAAAAGTCAAAGTGGGGTAATAAAGACTTTAAAAATACATGTAATAATATTAAATATTTTATGAAAAACACTTTATGGACATGGATGAAAAATATAACCCCAGTAAATACTTACGAAAAAGAAATCTCAGATAAAAATGAGACTGAAAAATTATCCCTTACCTTATGTCTGATAGGCTTTTTATGTATCTGAACCTCCTATATAATGATTTAAATAATGTCATTGACTTATTACAGAATCATATTCATTGTTATGATATCATATATGGTTCACTTATGACTTTATATTACCCGTTTTTTTGTAAAGTCCATGTTAAAGTAGCATTTTGGGTAAAATCATTTTATTTATCGCACGTGTTTGGACTTGTTGTTCTTGATATTATTATTAGTTATATCATGATTTACTTACTTCCAGATTTTAAAACATTATTTATATATCAAATATATTCAGTATAAGTATATAATAGATATATAAATGAAATGAAACACACTGTTCATGGAGACGATAGGCCGTACATACTCATGAACGATGTTTTCCTTTCCTTATTGACTCGAATGGAAGTAAGTAGATGACATATATATATATATACATAAATTTAGTAGCTTTATCATGTCATATATTTCAGTATTATTCATTATATATACTTTATAATCATTCTTGAATGGTTAACATGGAGAATGAATATCATCGCATCGTGGAGACGGTAATCCGTACGAACGCACGAGCGATGATATAATTACCATAATTATTGAATTTAATTGGAGTGGATGATATAATATATCAAAATTATTTTTATGTTATAATAACTATATATAGTTATTCTTTACACCATTATACCCATCCAAGTATGGTGGTGTTGGAAAAACAGATTACACCACGGCGTGGAGATGGTATTTCGTACGTATGCACGTGTGGTGATTTCGTTTTCCGTAGGATGGATAGAAGGTGAAATGGGGTTGTTTCATATTTATAATAACATATCAGTATATTAGTGATAATAATGTTATTACTTTATAATGAAACAACTAAAGAAGAATAATTTGAAGAATAAAGAAACTTTAAAGAATCGGTAGGAGAGATTACCTCTTCTTCGACTCACCTCTTTTAAGCTTCCTCTTAAGGCACTAGATTTGGTCTTTTGAGAAAACCAGAACCTCTATAATGATTCTAGGGAAGTTTATTAGTGAAATGGTCTGGGTTTGGCTGAGCTTTAAGGCTCAAAATTGTGTAAAGATAAGAGGGAGTATGTTCCCTTTTATAAGAGGGGTGAGGGGGCACCTTAGGAAAATCTTAAAATATTATTTTATAATAAAGTCATATTCAGTTTATAATAGCTTAAAATTTATTTATTTACAATATAATTTGAGTATGAGTCTAAATACTCTAAAACAATAGATTTTAAAAAATCTTAGGTTACTATTTTAACCTTATCATTTAGATTTAACTCTAAGTTAAATAATTTAACTTTTACCCTGTCTTCTTGTTTTATTACACTATATGGTTAATAAATTTACTATAACAAGCCAAATGAACCAAAATTGGTTCATTATTAATATATATAACCTTATATAGTAATTTTTCCAACCCTTTAAATTTTTAGGAATAGAATATCAATTTATAATATAATATTTGTTTTGAAAACTATTTTGTGTCAATTTTGACACTATTTGGTAATTGATTTTTGTGAAAATTATAACAGCATGATTAGTTCAAAAAAAGTTAATAAAATCAATAATAAAATGTCACATTAACCTATAAAATTAGTGGAATTCATAAAAAGTTTCAAATTACATTTATTTGGGTATTTATAACATCAATTATGTTAATATTTCATTAATAAGATAATTACTGCATCATCATTGTGTCATAAATTAATTAAATTATTTAATGTCTAAAATTTTTAAATAAAATACTATTATGTACTAAATCTTGTAAGCTTTATAATTAATATCTATAGTCGAATTTATTTTATGTATAACCCTATATTAAAAATGTCTTAGTTATTAAACATTGATTTTAACTCTTTTAACTCTTCTTTGAATTAAATAATAATAAATGTCCTAATCTAATCCATGTGGACCTAAATGATAATATTATATTCCTACGGTTATTTTTGGTCAAATTAAACTTATCCAATAGAATTAGTACATGTGTTAAGGTAATAATAATATCATTTTTACCCTTAATTACCCTATTTACTTTTAACCGTGGTAAATAAAAGTAAAAAATTACTATTCACCAAAAATTATTTCCATCTCATTGAACCACATTTTACTTACTGATATCAACTGTGTCTCTCGTATTTTTGAAATTCCACTCACAGAAGCGGTAAAATTATGTTTTATGTAAATTTTCAAATTCTCCTAGGATGTGGGTAAAAGACGGTGAAAAGTTCAATACAATTTTTATATATCTAAAATTATTATAAAATGACTCCAATTAATTACATTGAACTTATATAGGTATTATGTATCTATTTTGACATAAAATAAATTTAAATAAAATAAATAATTATTTAAATAAAAATTCGGTTTTTAAATAGTAACCCAGTGTTTTCACTATTCATAAAAAATTTAAATTTTTCAGAAAAATACCAAAAATTCACCCCAGGCTAATTTCGATATTATGAATCCAAAAATGAAGTTGATTTTGAAAGATAAAATTTATAAAATTTCAAAAAGTGTGTATTAATATTCATAACGGTTAGTTCATAATAATATTATATTAATATCTTGTTTTGTGAAACTCGGTATTGCGTACAACACACGTTATCGAGGAATGTTTCTCTGGCATGTAACACAATCCTAGAATAGTGTTTGCCTATAATACAAGATAATATGGTGTTTCATATAGCACAAGATAAATTTGGTGTGGCATACAACACAAAACATCACAGTAATTAAAAATAATATTTCTCATAAAATCTCGGGGTGTTACAATCATAAGACATGGATTATAAAGGAATTGAAGAACATGTGTCTTGAGATCATAACATAGGCCCAATACATGAGTTTGTGGTATACACATTAGTATATAAAATAATTTCCTTAATAGTAAAGTCTTACTTCTATGAATATCATAGTGTATTGGGTCTACTCCCCAAACCATAATAGTAGCCAAGTTTCACTCCCATGAAAATCATAGTGGATATAGTTCCTAACTGAAATGTTTTCACTCTTCAGTCCAATCCTATTTATCTAATGAGATATCCATATTTACCCAATTCATTAAAGGGATATATAGTTCTAGGACTACCCATCACATATTTAAAATCATATTTATATTTTCCAAAAGATAACAAAATTTTAATTATATCATAACCCATTAAAGGAAATGGGTTTCATAAAAATTTTATCATGTCATGACTTAGGGAAAAATGGGTTTAAAAAATATCACGTCATCATAATCTCTAACCATATAAAGAAATAATAAGGATGGTATCATTGGATCATAACCCCATTAAAACTTAAGTAACAAATAAGGATGTAATTATAGATGAAAAATACCTTTAAATATCACTTGGAACAATTCATGAAGAAAATAACTTTTTCACTCTGAAATTTCTTATTTAAAATATAAAAATTCAAAAATATTATGGAAACTATTTGGTTTAAAAATAACTTTAGAAACATGTAAATTAATATTTAAATTATTGAAGGGTCATGGTGGAGGTAAATTTCATTCATGCTGTATAAGTTAAAAGAAAACATTCCTTTCACACTTTTGTAAAAATTACAAAAGTACCTCATTTAAAAAAATAACAAGAATATACAATTTAAAATATATTATAAAAATTAAATATTATTTAAAAATAAGTTTAAAAAATCATATTATAATATTAAAAACATTCTTGAAAACATTTTTATAAAAATTAATATAGATGAAAAATGATTTTTGACCAAAGTGAGAAATAAAGTAAATTTTACTTAAAATCATTACTTCAGTCACCTGAGTCCTTAAAGATGTGAGAATGAAAGTAAAACATGTAATTTATATAAATAACTTAGTTATAATAAAATTAATGTGATTATTTAAAGGTATATCATGAATTTTTATCATCGGAAACATAATCATAAACAATCCCGATAAACAATGAGATTGTAACATAAAACCCTTACCACTTTGGTAAATTTCAAATAAAAACCTCAAATATAAGATAAAATTATATGGATATTTATATCCCTATAATTTTCATGAGTATAATCATAAAATAAATTCATTGGAATTGTATACACCATATAAAAGAAACAAGTGGTGAATATAGCATGTGTCACACAGAAGTAAAAGTGAGATGAAAATTCCTAACCTCAGGTGTAAATTCATAATTACATTATAAAAATAATTTATAACAAATATATATTTATTATAAATAAATTATAGAACCATAATCATAAATATCACACCATATATGATTTACTTATAACCTTTTATCGCCCATTTATTAACAATTCTTTATTAAAAATCATTGTTCTGGGTAATAATTGTTTTGTTCACTGTAATTTTATAATGGATAAATCATCTCTAGAATTTTAATCATGATATAAATATCATAAATATTCATTATATAAATTTTTAGATTCATCTATAAAAGTTTGGGATAGAAAAATGAATTTCATTGTTCATGGTGATAGTTGGTCGTACATACGCATGAACGTTGTTATCATTTTTCAACAGATGGAACGAAAGAAAGGAAGATAATAATTAACATTTATAGAATAGTTATTATATAATATAATTTATATGTATTCATAAAATTCATCCTTATTACCATCTATGTAAAAAAATGAAAAACACATCACATCACTTCATGTAGGTGGTAGTCCATATGTACGCACGAGCGACATTATCATTTTCCAATAAAATTTAAGGTAAGAAGGTAGATGTGATATTATAATTAAAAAATTATAATAATTTCATAAATATAATATGTATTTACATTAAATCTATAATTATATCTATATATGAGAGGCTGTGATGAAAAAAATACATCGGTTCGGGAGGCGGTAGTTCGATGTACACACGATTGACGACTTCGTTTCTAATTTGATGGAAGAGAATATGGATATAGGTTGTGAAATAAATATAATAAAATATAATTATATTTTAGATACTATGGTTGTTATATTTAATTATTAATATATAATTTATGGTGGTAAAATAATAAGTAAAAAAGAAAGATCTCGATGAAGACAATTACCTTCATTTAAAAAAAACCTCATTTGAATCTCTTATTAAGGACCCTAGGGTTGGTCTTTGGGGGATACCAATAGATCTATCACATGTATAGTGATGTTTTTGAGATAGTTTTCTATGATTTTGTTCAGATAAATGGCTTAATATGTGTAAATAAGTGAGGGGAGGTGGTTCCCCTTCATAATTGAGGTGAGTGTCATTATTGTAATTTTTCAATGTTTTTAAATACTTTCATGTGTATTTATTAGAAAAATGGCACCAAAATAGATTATAATAGAATTTTATAATGATAAGGTAGAAGTATAACCATCCAATATTCCTTAATCAAGTTTTTAGTTCATTTTATCCCTTATCTTTGTAGATTAACCCCTCGGTAATTTTTTTTAACTTTAACAATGGTAACAGATTTTCACTATTTTTATTATTCATTACGACAAAAAATTAAGATGAAATTGTTAACTAATATAAATTATTATTATTACAAATATAGAATCTTTTTTATCAAATTCAATTCATATAAGTGACATAATTTAATTTATAATGGAACATGCAAATGTAGTGAAAAGCGGTTTCCCAAAGTAAACGGTTTCTAAAGTATAAAAAGATTTTATATCCAAATTCAACATAAAATTGACTAAAATGACCTAAATTGGATTAATAATAATAAAATTGAATTAATTTTACCTTTAAATCCATTTAAGACCAAATTTTACTTCTAAAATTCTTTAAATGAAAATATATGTTTTAATAAAAAATGGGATTTTTTACTATTCATTGGAAAATTTATATATTCGGAAATTATAAAAAATTAAATTTAAGATAATTTTTTAAATTTTGATTTAAAAAATATCAAATATTTTTTTTAAATTCAATTAGATCATTTTTAGAAAAATATAGTTTTTAAGGATAAAACTATATTTATTCTTATCTCATGCCTAGAAAAAATTTATATTAATGATAAAAAATTTGATAGAATATATAATATATAAATTTAATTAAAATAATTGACCAATAGTGATTAATAGAATTTATTAATATTAAAATATATTATGTTCATAGAAAAATTTAGAAAAAAACATTTATTTTACTTTCAAATGATTTTTTATTTTAATTTCTAATTAATTAATTACCAATGAAATTTTTCATACATACATAAACCATATAATGTTAATAATTTATTGATTATTATACATAGATTCCAATTTAACAACTGGTTTATAATTGTATTCTATATTATAGTTTTTTTATACTTGGGGTTGTGTGAATCACAAGCTATCAAAGAGATTAAATTTATATAAAAAGAAATATATCATAAAATATCAGGGTGTTTCGGGGTGTGTGCGCCCATGTGTGTGTGTCGATATATATATAATTATATATTTCTAGATAAATAAACACATATTCACATAATTGTAAGTATGTTCATAAAATTTATACGTATATTGTATATACTTCACTTATGTGTGTATCATAATTTTCAAGAATATTCCTTAACTTAATAGTTACTAATTTAAATTTTTTTATTTATATATATATAAACATGTATATTTATATGGTTGCACAAACACACACACACACACATATATAATATTATTTATACATAAATATTTAATTTTTTGGAATATCAATGTATATATTTTCAAATTATACAAAATTATATTTATACATACCAAAATTGTTATTATTATATTTATATATTATAAAATGTAATATAAAAATTAATATTTGTATCTATTCATTTAAATAACTTATACATGTATGTATTATAATTTATAAGTGTACTTTTTAAAATTATTTTTTATATTATTTACACAAGTAAAAGATGATACATTATATGCATACCTTATATGTATTTATCTCATGGTTAAATATGAATAATTTTTAACCAAATAATATTAATATGAATTTAAAATGGATGGATTCCAATCATATGACAAAAAGATTATGAGAATGGAGTTAAATATTTTAGCAAGTTTGCAACAAATCAAGGAAATGACCCTTCTCAAATATTTTTATATATTTACATTGTTCTTATTCAAGGTGAATTTTCCCATATGATTTGGAAGAAACCTTTATATATCATGAAATAAATCAATGTTAAAAATGATTTACTAAACAAAAGTAATAACAAAATATAGCTAGTGATTGGGATATCACTATTGTAACGACTTGCGCATCATGGGTACGTAAAATCAAGGGAAATTTAATTTTTTTGTCATAGAGTAGTGGATGTTTTGAAATATGGGGTTTGAATCATGAATTTAAGAGTTGAAACATCTTGAGGAGGTGTTTTGTATATTTGGAGACCCTTGGAGATGTCTCAGGTGATCATGTGAGATTTAGTGTGGGGTTGGGGTGACCTTATCAAATATTTTCACTATTGGTGGCTCATCACATCATGATAAGTAAGGGTTGAACAATAAAAAGGGATATAGTGGTGACTATAATTACACAACATTAGAAGGTTATTCCATTATAGGTTCCTATGTGAGAATTGATCTACTTGAGGCTAGCAAGTGTCACATTTTGGTCTAGGAAAGTGTAGTGTTGTTAGGCCTACTTAAGAGTAGTTTGGTTCTTTATAAGGGTTAATTATGGGATGTGAGGATCACATCATGCTAGGATGATATCATTTCATGTTGATAAATTTTACATATTCCTTATATAACTTTCTTTTGGGTTCTAGGATCACGTCATGGAGAGAGGGCATCATGTTGTGATGATAATTCCACGCATCATTTAGGAAATATTACTTATTACCTTGTGAAATGTTATACGAGGAAGGTTGGTCACGCCATTATTATAAGGTTAAAATCATGATGTGTAATGGTTATGATGTGATACATAAGGGTTACCCTAGAATACATAAGAGTTGTAAAATTGGTAAAGTTTTTATGTAATGGTTGATTTCAGTGGTATATAAGGGTTTCTTGATAAGAAAGGGTTCTATAATTTTCCAAATTGAGTCTTATGAACTGGTCACACTGAAAAAATTGGGATTCATAATGAGGGTTTCATTAGGGGAAAGCCTCACACTATAATGGGTAGGATACAATGTGTCAGGTCTTTAAGAGGTAATGGAATCAAGCTTCTCTAGGTAGTTGGTTGTATTGTTAATAGAAGGTTCATGTCATGACATGACCTCAAGTATAGATGTCAGGTTTTTGAAACTAGATGAGGGGATTTGTTCTAGGACATGACCTAATGGGCCATTTAGTGATGGATATCTAGAAGAGTCGTCACATCATAAGCCATAAGAGTCATGTTGTGCTGGGGCCTTTCCCTATTTTACATAAAAACAAGGTTGGTATTGTATTTTTAACTTTTAAATTGGAAAACCAAATAAAAAATCTTTATTTTTTGGATGTGAAAATAGGTAGAGGTAAATCTCATCTTCCCATATTCTTCCCTCATTCAACCTCCTTGAATTGTGGTGATTAAAGGTGTTTTCCCACACCATTTAAGGTAATATTTTTCTCAATCTTCCTTGGTTCTTATTCTCTCTTTTTATTCATTAACTTTGGTGTATTTATGATATGGTTTGAGTGGAAATTACATCAGTACAAGGTGGAATCATCTCAATACAATCATGTTTTGATTAATTTGTTGAAAGGGGATCCCAATAAAATAAACACACTAGGTATTATGTCTTCGTACTTAAGGTATGTCACTGATTTGAGTTATTTATTTATTTCCATTAATTTGAGTAAAATTTATAGAAGATATGAAATAATAAGTTGGGGATTTTTTTATTATAGTGTTTTGGCGGGATAATAGGGGTCGTGTGTACCCAGTTACTCAAGGACTGGATCATGGCAGATCAAATGGTGATAAATTATTTCATTATACCTAAATAATTATTTGGGGAATTAATATTGGTTTAATGTATAAATTAATTATAATTAATTTATAATTAATTTGGATGATTTATAATGAATTTATGGTCTCACGTTTATGGATGATGGTCAGTCAAGTTTGCAAAAACTTAAGTGGTGGTGGTCAGCCTTTTCAAAAATGAAATGGATTCTAATGAGATAGTTATTCCATAAATATCCCCCCTAATTTTTATGATTTGTGTTATGTATCATATGATATTTGGTCTCTCCAATGTTTCTTGGTTGACCATGAATTAAAATTTAATTTTTTTACTTAATCCCTATGAGAATAATGGATGTGACTTGGTCTACAATGGGCCTTCATACACTGGTCTAATTCCTCAGTCACTAATGGTTGAGGGATTGACCATAACTATGTTTCATGTGATATAAAAACATTAAAGGGTTTTGAAAGATGCCAATAATGGGGCATGTAAAAATAATATTTTTAATATTAAGTAAGTATAATCTAGTGGATAAACTAGGTAATCTTCTGAAGAGGAGTTCTTACGAAACAATTTTTCACTTTTATTTGATAAAGAAGTAGATGTTGTTTTTGAAATTGTTTGAGTTTTAATAAAAATAAGAAATAAATTTAAAATAAGTTTTAAACACCAATTGTATATATAGTGATGGGGTTAGGGTAGGATCACCTTTTTCATTTTTATCATGGTCATAAAAACCAGTTCCCCTCTCTTCCTATTGAATGATAAATAAATGACTCCTAGATCAAGATTTCATACACCCTTGGTAGAAGTAAGAAATAAAAACAAATCCTATGTGAATGAATGTTCATAAAACATTACAAAAAAATTAAGGAAAGTCCCAATATAGAATTTTTTCACCTTATAAATCTAGAAACAATTCACTTATTTCAAAAACATGCCACTGATAGCTAGATACTCACCACCTAACACAATATGCTTAATTGAGATAAATTGCACTAGGAGGAGGGAGTTTAAAGTTATTTTACCAAATCTATAAAAAATTAATGAAAAGAAAACTGAAAAGAAAATCACATTAAGAGAATTTTACACCATTGAAAATATAGATCATTCAATAAAAAATAGAGTTTTACATTAAATAACAAGTCTCTGACATTATAAAAGAGAAATTCCCCCTTCCTTGATCCCTCAAAATATTTACCCCTAAATGATAAGGGTAATCGAGATAAATAGAAAAAATAAGTCATTAAAAATATATGGAAAATGGAAGAAATAAAAGAGAGAAATCAGAAAAAGTTATCCTCCCTGTTGTCCTGGATGAAATGGAATGGAATGAGATGCATTGAAAGGGAGGAGCTCCCCGCCTTTTATAGGCATAATTTTTCCTTCAAAATATGACACATTTTATTCCAATTAAATGATATATTCAAACCTTTCATCCTTAATTAAAGTTATTCATAAATTTATTGGACGTATTCCATCAAACTTTCAGAGTATTTTACCCTGTGTAGTGAGAGTTATGTTTATTTTACTGAGAGAATTTATTCTGCACAAGAAAACTCTCCATCTTTCACATATTCAGATTCCCATGCATTAAAGACCATTAAAATATCCTATTAACACATTAGATAGTTAATAAAAGTTGTTGAAAAACATTTTTTCCATCCACCCACCTAATTTCAGAGTTTCCATATAGTTGATTTAGCTTTTGTCCCATAAGGATGAAATGCATCCCAGGATGTATGGAATACCAAAAAGATATAATTTTATGTTTTTTTACTAGTGTTGAAAATTTTATGGCTAAAATATAGAAATAATTTAAAACTATTAAAAATAAAAAATTGGCCATTTTGACGATTAAGGTCATAATACCACTAAGACCATAAAATGTGGAAATTTCTCTTAAAATAATACATTAGTGGGATTTAATACATTAAAATTAAATAAAAATTATTGAAAATATTTCCTTTATAAATTCACCAAAACATAGCACTTGGACTCCGGCACAAGTAAGCAATAAAATCAAATCAAAACAAATTCAAAACACATACCCACGAGATCCAAAAAATCAACACAAAGAAACAATAAGATATCATACCTAATAAAACAATTATTTCAAGTTCTCCATTTAAATAATTTAATATATTTTCACTTCATTTCTTATCCCATGTACAAAAAACACCTATCTCGCATAAAGTTTCTCTCATCTCACAAATTAAAATTTTTAACAAGGATTTTCTCATCTAAACCCATGAAAAAGTCACCATAGGCTTGATAAATTCATACTTATCCACTCAATGTGATTCAAGGACATGTGTTTATCATGAAAACCTTTTAGAGTTGTTTTGTGGATTTTTATAGGAAGGATTTAGATGTTAAAACACAAGTACCTCAAATACTCATGTTTAGATAGGAATAAATCAAATTTTGGTTCAAGAAATCATGGTATGGTTCTCCCAAGAAGTGAGGTAAATGTAAAAAAATATGAAAATAATGATTTAGAAGCCTCACAGGAAAGTGATTTCAATAATGATGATTGTGAGATGTGGCATGGGATAAAAAAAACAGATTATTTTCATGAAATTCCCAAAGATTTGAACTTGAAATAAAGTCATTTTCAGCATTCATTTTTGCTCAATTTCCTCAAATTTATTGGTTCACTCATTGACATGGGTTTCAAAAATGTAAATGATAACCATTTCAGCACAAATGTTTTTAAAACACACTAAAATTTTAAAAAATACAAATTCTTAAAAACACACTTTAAAAAAATAGTAAATCAAACAAAAAATGTAAATCCTAAACTAAAAAGTTTCCCTCCCCCATACTTTAATGATTTAGTGTCCTCAATGAATTCAAATGGATTTAACATGTAATAAGATTTGAAAATGAATCATAGTAAGAAAGAAAATGTAAAGGAGATGTTTGACCCGATGGATCTTATTAATAAACATGTTGGAGGAGTCTAATATCCTACACTATCTCTTTCCCCTTTCTGGGTAGAGACATGTAGTACCAGGAAGAGTATGATTTTTTTCCATAGATACTACAACACCATCAAAACCCTTAAAATTTTGTTCTTTTGGGATGGTTTTCAATATTTCATAATATTATTTGGTTCCTAATTATAATATGAACCTCAGTATTTTTAATGATTCATGGTGTCCTTTGAAAATTCCTCTCTTCTCTTGATTTATAAGATTAACCCTCAATTTTAATTACACTCATGAACTTTGTTTTGGTTTTTACCTCTGCACATTTAAATATAACATGTCTCTTTTGAAATTGATTGAGTATAGATTTTCCTTTTTAATATGATCCACTCTTCCCATTGGTTTGAGAATATCCTTTATATACATATTCAGTGTTAATGGGATTTTCTCCAACCTTGTTTATATCATGTTTCATTGTAAGGAATATGAAATGCTTCTTGGCTAGCTCTTCTTCCTTCATAGAAAGTGCCTTCCAAAGATCTGTGATAACCTTTTCATGTTCAGAATATTTGAGTTTATACATTTTGATCTCATCGTCTTCTCTAGATTTTGATTCTCTAGCCTCTTTGAAAAAACTATCCAATAATTTTGAGGTTGTATATTCTAAATTTTCAGTTGTTTCTTTTCCTTATTTGTTGTAGATTTCATTTAGTGAATTAATTCTTGACATATTCTTCATGGATTTGAGTATATTGAATCTCCATTGAGAGTGTTCCTTCATACACATTGATGCTGGTATTTGAATCCTTTAATAACTGTCTCCCTAGGATGATGGGTGTGTGTGATGAACTCCTATATTCTTCCATTTTCAGAACATAAAAGTCTGCTAAGAACAGTAGATCTCTGGCCTTTATAAGAACAACTTCTAGAATAAATTCTAGGAAAACATTGATATGTTTGTGAGCTGGACCACTACTCTAGTAGGATTAAATTTTCTAATCTATAAAGATGTAAATAAAAATTGAGGCATAACATTTATTTAATCTCTTAGATCGCATAGTGAATCAGTAAAATTTGAAAAACCAATGGTGCAGTGAATAGATAATGTCCCTAGATCTCGAAATTTTTGTGGTATTTGTGGTGTGATCAAGGTTGAGGGTGTAATTCCCCAACCCCAAGAGTCCAGAGCCAGTGCATTATTTTAATACATTATCATGATTACAAATAATTAAATCTCAAAGGACCAATCAGTTTAGCAATCTTGGAAAATAGATTACATATGTGGACTTTGCAGTACAATTCAAAGTATATAATACAATATATATAATAATTTGAGAATTTTATTAATCTCTTATATTAACCCTACATATTAATCATAATACACCTTTTGGAATCCTATGAAAATAAAACATAGGAAATGGGTGACCTCAGATGCTCAGTAAGATTAAACAATATAGTATAAGCTTTCATAAATAAGCATAAACTTTTAAGGCAAGGTATAAAATTAAAACACAAGAATTTTAAACATTAACTTTAGCATAATATAGAAAGAATAAATTAAATAATACCATTTAAACATTCACATGGATACTATACTAGTTGAATAATCACATGTAATATCAAAAACTAACCTCATAATAAGGGAATGAATAATGTAAGACATCATAACCACAACATTTAGGACTTGTGCTAAGACTATAAACAAATATACCATCAAGGCCTCATGCCAAGACACTAGTTTGTCTTATAAAACCTACCAATGCATCACGGGGCTAAGCGGGCCCTACTCGTCACTTACTAATTCCAATTCATTCTTCTTACGAAAAGGGTGAAACATAACAAAAATATTCGTATTAAAACTAGCATACAAAATGTTAATACTTTAACCATAAAACATGAATGGCATAAAAATAGAACATTCATAGTCAAACATATCATAAAACAATCAATACAATATGAAACATTGTACCATACTAAATCAACCTCAATTAAGAATAAAATCCAACAAAGGATGTTGACATAGATGAAAATAATTTAATAAATTCCATAAAACTCTTCAATATAAATATCCCTTTTTTACTTTGAAATCAATTAGAAGCCTCAAAATTATAAAATAAAACATTTCTTTTGAAAATAACCTTATTAATCTGTAAAGAGAGCTTCCAAACATTGAGGTGTCATAATGGTAGAAAATATTTGTTTGCACCGTATAATTTAAAAAACATTCTTTACTTAAATTTGTAAAAAAAATTATAAAGTACCTCATTTGTAAAACAAAAAAAAGATTCCTTTCAAAAATATTAGTAAAAAGTAAAAAATGGTTAAAAATTACTTTAAACAATTATCAATAATATTTTGAATTAAATTTTAATAAATATAGACGTGGATGATAAGGATGTCTCGGTAGATACTTACGTATAATAAATCTCAGATAATAAAGAAATTGTGAAATTAACACTTACCTTAAGTTTGATACGCATCGTTTGTGTATGAAACTCTTGTATAATGGTTTTGAACAAATTATTAAATTTTAAAATAATAATAATAATTATTATGATATCATATATGATTTCTTTTGGACTATATTACTCATTTCTTAACAATTCCAAGTTAAATCAACGTTTCGGGTAATAATCGCTTTCTTTATCGCATACAGTTTGACTTGTTATTCTTGATCATATTTCATAGATCATGATTTACTTAATTAAAGAATGTATACAATTATTTATATGTCATATATATTCATAATATAAAAATATATAATAGATATATATATGAAATGGAATACACCATTCATGGAGACGGTAGTTCGTACATACACATGAATGATGTTTCCATTTTATTATCATATTGAGTGGAAGTAAGTGAATGAAATATACGTACAAATATATATATATATATATATATATATATATTATTCCAGTAGAATTATTATGTCATATATTTCATACTTATTATTAATATTTTTTTAATTGTTCTTGGATGGTGAGCATGGAAGATGAATCTCATCGCGTCGTGGAAACAACAAGCCGTATGTACGCAAAAGTGACGATATCATTTCCTTAATGGTTAAATGGTATGGAATTGGATGAAATATTAATTATAAAGAGAAAATATCATGTTATATTTATTATTTAAGTCATTTATATTCTTCATTATAGCTGTCAAAATAAAATATAGATGAAAAATAGTTTACACAACGACATGGAGATGGTAAGCTGTACATATGCACTATTGGTGATATTGTTTTTTGTAGGATGGGTAAAAGAAGGAATATGGGTTTAAAATAATCATAGAAAAAATCTAAGCATATAGTAGATTCTGGAGTTATTATTTTATTATGGTAACAAATTATTAAATGGAATTATAAAAATAAATAACTTTGAAATAGTCTGATAAAACAAATACCTCTTTTTCAGTTATCTCCTTTTGATTTGCACAAAATGACTCCTTAAGTTGGATGTATTCCTAAAGTGTTTCTCTAGGATGAAGTGAGGGATTTTGGTAGAGGAAATGGGCAGGGGTTAGCTGAGCCAAATGGATTTGGAGGTGTTAATTAAAGAGAAGGATAAGTTCCCATTTATAAGAGAGGTGTGGGGAACTTTAAGAAAATCCTGAAACATCAATTTATTATAAAATCATTTTCGGTTTCTAATGGATCCAAATTATTTTATTTAGAGTATAAGAAGATTATGGATCTAAATCCTCTCAACCAATAGGTTTTAGACATGTTTAGGTCATAAAATTAACCTTATCTTTTAGATTTAATCCCTAATTAAATAGTTTAACTCTTACCACGACTTCTTGTATTTTTACACCACATGATTAGTATAGTTACCATAAAATTACAAGATAAACTAATATTTTTATGACATTTATATCATTTAATAAAACAATACTTATTTTAAAAACTCATTTATGTCAATTTTGACATTATTTAATACTTGATTTTTGTTAAAGTCATAAGAACTTGATTCCTTCAAAAATAAATTAACTCAGTCCTAAAATATAATAATAATCTATAAAATTCATTTACAACATCAAATATTACAAATATTATTTATTTTAATATTTATAATATCATTTATTTGATTCTTATTTTAATAACACTATTATTGCATCATAATTGTGTCATAATTAAATTTAATTATTTAATTCCTAAATATTAAAAATAAATAACCATGATGTAGGAATTATTTTTAGTTTCCTAATGACTATTTATAGTATAATATATCACTTATATAACCCCATATTAACATTTATTTTTCTAATACAGTGGGTTCACAGCCCACTGACACAAACCTTGATAAGGTTTTTACAAGTGTTGTGGCTTTTCACCCCACTGCCAAGGCTGCTGATAAAGAAAATTCTATTGTAGTGGGTGTTCAGCCTATTGAAAAAGACTTAAATCCTTTAAATGTCCCGGTTCTGCTTGCTCAGCCTGTGACCAATGAAATGTTAAACACCTCCAAGGTGACAGGCTTATCTGAGCAGACAGTAGCAGTGGGCTCCATAGCCACTGTGGCTATTTTCTCAAGCAACCTTGAAACCCTCACACCTAATTTTCCTCCAAAAGATTGTCCAAAAACCCCACATGGGTCCACAATCTCTTTAAAGAAAAATAAAGATGATGAGGATAAAATTTTATCTAATGTCTCTGCTGCTTCTCCTAAGGTGAAATAGGGAAAGCAATCCACTCCAACAGCCTCTCATGAACCCAGAAGGTCATCTAGGAAGAAGGGCTATGGTGGAGCAAAAAAAGGGAGTTCTAACTCCAAATGCAGGTTTAAATGAATTGCTTATTTTGTAATTGTCAGGGTATAGCCAACTCTGACTATTTTATTGTGCTTAAAAGATTTATTTTATCCCATAAACCAAAATTATTTGCTATTGTTGAGCCTAAAATTTATTTCTTTGTGAAATATTTACACTTGTTCTCTTTTGATTATAATTTCCTTGGTGCCTACAAGGAAGTAACTTCCACCGAAACCCTTTGGGTTTTTTATCACTCATCATTGCAATATGTTAATGTTGTCCAAACTTCTAAACAAATGTTTACTTGTGAATTTTCCCTTGCTGGTATTCATAATTTCTGCACTATGATTTATGCTAGGAATAGATACCAAGAATGAAGATCCCTTTGGAGTGACCTCTATTCTATCTCTAGATCAGTACAGGATCCCTGGTTTGTGCTTGGTGATTTTAATGCCATTCTCTTTCCAAGTGAAAAGATTGGACCGTCACACTCTCATATCTCAACTAGAGAATTTAGAGTGTCCATTGAGGATTATGAACTTATTGAAATAAATATCACTGGTTCCAAGTACACTTGGTATAGAAAATTCCTCAATAGGGTTATGGCTAGTAAGCTGTACAGGGCCTTCACAAATTCTATTGCTCTTAATAAATGGATTTCCATCTCCAACATTACCCTACCTAAGAGTAACTTTGATCATCACCCCATTATTATTAGATTATCCTCCAAGGGATTAAAATCTCCCATCCATTTTAAATTTAACAATGATTGGGTTGCGGATCCAGACTGTGCTAACATGATAAAAGCTTTCTGGGATGGCATGAGACAACAAAATGATGCTTTTTCCTGCATTGATAAAATCAAACTTCTAAAACAAAATCTAAAAGATTGCTGTTTTTCTAAAACTAAATAGCTTGATGTAGACATATCCTCTTTGTAAAATGACCTTATTGGCATTCAAAGCTCCAACATTTGCTCAGATTTTTCCCTTGACCCCCAAGCTGAAATCACTACTTCTTTGAAACTTAACTCTCTTCTGAAGCTCAAAGATAATATGTGAAAGTAAATCTTCAAAACAAAATGTCTCTCGGATAGGGATAGTACTACTAAATTATATAACTCACTTCAAATAAACAAGAAAACCTGTAGGCCTCTTTCCTTTCTTAGAGTTGATGACACTCTTCTTGACACTGAGGATGCCATTGCTAATCATGTTGTTGATTATTTCCATAATTTGTTCAATGGTACGGAGATTAGTAAGGAGCTTCTACCTGACATTATACCTAACATAGTCATTACTGAGGACAATTATCATCTCTTAAGCATTCCTATGGATCATGAGATCAAGGACATTGTGTTCAGTTTCAACCCTGATAGTGCCCCGGGGCCTAATGGTTTCAAAAATGATTTCTTTCAACAATACTGGGATCTCATCCATGTGGATGTTTGTAAATTGGTTACTTCCTTATTCTCCAATATTTTTCTTCCTCATGGAATTAATTCTCAATTTCTTACTCTTATTCCCAAAGTGGACAATGTCAATGAGATTCATCTTTTCTGGACGATTTCCCTCATCAACACGATCTATAAAATTATTTCCAAATTCCTTGCTAACAGGCTCACTTATATTTCTAAAAAAATTGTATCTTGGAATCAATTTGGCTTTATCAAGGGTAGAACTATTCAAGATTGTATCTGCCTTGCATCTGAATGTACTAATATGCTGAATAAAGTTGCTAGAGGTGGCAGTGTGGCCATTAAACTTGACATCAGGAAAGCTTTTGACACCATGGATTGGGGGTTCATTCTAAAGGTCCTCAAGATATTTGGTTTTAATGATTCTTTTATTTCCCTGAATCGCACCTTATTCGATTCGGCTTCCATCTCTGTACTGGTCAATGGGTCACCTAAAGGATTTTTTAAGTGCTCCAAGGGGGTTAGGCAAGGTGATCCACTTTCTGCCATCCTTTTTGCTATTGCGAAAGATTACTCTAGTAGAATTCTTATGAGCCTGGTGGCCCAAAACAAGATTAACCCCATTCAGGCCTCTAGAAATTTAAACATTCATTTCCTCCTTTTATATGCTGATGATATTATTCTGTTCTTAAAAGGTGATAAAAAGAACATCCAAAACCTCAAAAATTCCCTGGATCATTATGAAGATATTTCAGGCCAAGCGATTATATGGAGTAAATCTTTTGTTTTCTTTGGAAAGAACTTTTCCCCCAACAGAAAAAGTCACTTTATTAATTATTTAGGAATCAACGAAGGATCTTTCCCCTTCTCTTACCTGGGTGTTCCTATCTATTGGGGAATACTTAAATCCAGTTATTTCCACAACATTGTGGATCAAATCATCAAACAAGTTTCATCTTGGAAGGGTAAATCTCTTTCGATGGCTGGCAGGGTCTGTCTTGTTATGTCTACAATTGTTTCCAAGATGGTATACTCGATGATGGTTTACAACTGGCCTGCCAGTGTACTCAAAAAAATCAATGTCTGCATTAAGAATTTTGTTTGGTCTGGTAGTACAGTTGAAAGGAAACTTGTTACCATACCTTGGGTCACTTGTTGTAAGCCCCTAGACAAGGGTGGCCTTGGTATTATGAATCTTAAACTGTTCAATGAATCTATTCAAGCTAAGCTGACACAGAATCTGATCCATTACAACTCTGATGCCTTGGACTTCCTCAAGAAAAGATTTGTTACCAGGATTCAGAATGGTAACTTGGGTTCTATTTCTTCTTCTATATGTCCATCCATTCATATTTCTTTCCTTAACATCATGAACAACTCTAGATGGATGGGTAGTGCGAATTCCTCTTTGAATTTCTAGATGGACAACTGGACTGGTGTCCCTCTAATCTCTATTCTGACTTCCACCACTACGGCTGGAAACACCAACTCCAATATTAGAGATGTTGTTAACTCCCATAATATCTCCCTTCCAAATCAAATCAGTCACATCGTTGATAATTACTCTTTCACTAACACAGATGATTTCCTCATTTGGGAACCTGCCTTTATTGGTGTCCTAGATTCCAAAAGCTTCTACAAAAACAATTTCACCAATTCTGTATCTAATTTTGCTTGGTTGAAATTTTTTAACAAACCTTGGATTAAGCCCTCAATACTTACTCATATTTGGCGTATCACCCATAATAGGGTCCCTATAGAAGTGTGTCTTAAATTATTTGGGATTCCTCTTTGTTTGATATGTCATATTTTCAATCAACACCGCGAGGATGCTAATCATTTGTTCTTGTCTTGTGCTACATCTGAAGCTCTTTGGAATTATACTCTTGACATTTTTGGTTGCATATGGTCTTTCCCTACTAATATCAGATCTCAATTACAGCTTTGTGTTAATTGGTACTCTTCTAATCAAGTCAAGAATCTCTCTCTAATTGCAGTGGTGGAACTCCTTCATGGGCTCTGGTATGATAGAAATAATTTTATTCATAATAATTGATCATTCAGTCTCAATGCAGGTAAAATGCATATTCTCATCGACATTAAGGATGCTTACACTCTTCAGAAAGATCATTGTGACAACTCTATTGGTTACTTTGAGATCCTTTGACATCTCTGGATTGAGGGATCTTATAAGCAACCTCGACGCACCTTTGAGGTCTTCTGTAAAGATCAGCTTCTAGGATAGATCAAAGTGAATGTAGATGGCGCTTATAGAGGAAATCCAGGTCCTGAAGGTTGTGGTGCCATCTTGAGAGAATTTCGTGGTAGATGCCTTGGCTGCTTTTTTGGGGGATGTGGTGCGGCCTCAGCTTTGGAAGCGGAAATGGTGGGAGTGATTCCTGCAGTGGATTTTGCCAAACAAAAGGGTTGGAACCAGCTGTGCATGGAAAGTGATTAAGCCACTGTTGTTAAAGCTATCTGGAAAGGAGTGGTGCACCTTGCTTGGCCGCTCACCTCTCGTTGGATGAAATGTCTTGCTTCACTCATGGATCTCAACTACATTGCCACATATGTTTTCCGTGAAGCGAACATGGTTGCTGATAGTCTCGCCAATAAGTGGGTCAACCAGGATGTTACCTGGATGGATGATTTGCCTAATTAATCACTCCCTTTTTATCATCAGGACTGTAATAAGGTTCCATATTTTAGACTTTTGTAATCTCTTTCCTTTTTTGATCAATAAAATGTGCCTTGGTCTTTGACTGAGGCACCACCTTTTATAAAAAAAATTTAACTTTAACCGTGGTAAATAATATTCAAAAGTTTCTATTCACCAAAAATTATTTTGATCCTATTAGACCACATTTTCCACCCTGATTACAATAATTTATGTTGTATTTTTTAAATTTAATTCCCATAAGTGGTAAAATTATGATTAATGCTAATTAGTAAATGTGCCTAAAAGGTGGGTAAAAGCGACGTTCAAAAGTTCAATAAAATTTTATATATCTAATTATAATGAAAATGATTACAATGACCTACATTAGACTAATATATTTATTATGTATATATTTTGACTTTAAAATAAATTTAATATAAAATAATTATTTAAATGAAAAAGTCGGTTAAAAATGCATTGTTTTTCATTATTCATCAAAAATTTAGAGTTTTCAGAAAAATACCAAAAATTCACCCTAAGATAATTTTGATATTCCAAATTCAAAAATGAAGTCTATTTTACCAAATTAAATTCTAAAAGTGTATAAAATTAATTTTTATTATTTTTCACAAAAGGACATAAAAAGTAGCTCCTTTAAGAAAATTGTATTTCAAAACATATAACTATTTTACCAAAACATATAAATTTCATTATAAATATGTTTTATTTATATGAAAACATAATTAATAACATTTAAAAAATATTTACTACTATTTATATTACTATATTTAATGAATATGTTATAAATATATCATTTAAATAAATACAACAGTAAAGGTTTGTTTCTTAGAAGGTCAATATTGTGTGTTACGCAAGCCAAGTCAGTGTTGCGTTCAAAACATGCTATTGAAGATAATTTACTATGAAATATTGGGGTGTTACATTCTACCCTACTTTAATAAATTTCATCCTCACAATTTGAAATTCTACTTTAAAAATAAAAGATTGATAATAGAATATACGATTGTAAAAAAACACATCAGAAATAGTGTTAATAAAATATACTCTTAATAAGATGGAAAGGGAAATGAAAAATTCACCACACAAATAGGCTTTAGAATAGAAAAATGTTAATGGAAGTGGAGATACACACATGGATAAAAATGTAAATATTTATAGGGAGTGATTGAGGTCATCAATCACAAACAAGTGAACTAAAAATGGAAAATTGATGGCCTCAAATCCATAAATCTATGATGATTTAAACTATCATTGGTTAAAAAAATTAAAGTATTAGGATAACACATTTTTTAGATACTTTTTTGTAGATTAGGGAGATTATTTTACTATTCTATTATGAACACAATAAAACATACTTGATTTTATTCCAAGTATGAATTTTATCCTTTAATTTAACTTTGATCTATTTTCACTTTGTTCTATTCACCTGGAGATGGATAATCATGATGATTCTTTATGCATGAATAACTTTTAACAAATCATACTATTCATAAGTATTTCATTCATCCATTAAATTTTTACTAAAACCAAAATGGTTAGCACATAATATCTAATATATCATACTTAAAACAAAAAAAAAATAATATCAAATTTTCAACTTATCCCATTACAATCTTAAGACTTTTCCAATATACCTCTATCCAATTTCACTATAAAAAGGTCTATGAATTTTTAAAAATCAATCTTAACATCAGATCCCCCAAACAATGTAATTTTTCTCATATTGTCACACACTAAACAGTTGATCACCTTTAAATCCTTAATAAAAAATATTATACTTCCAAATCCTTAACAAGGAAGTACTGCAATACAATCCTTATATATCTCATGAATCTTATAACCATAGAACCATTCATGTAATAATTATTGAATCCAAATACAAAATAACCTTAATCCTTCCACTTCACTCTTAAACCATTAACTGCACTTCAACATCTTATTACTTAATTCCTCCTTCATCTCATTTAACTTTTGTAGTCTCTCCATTATCTGCAGAACAACCATTACTTGTATAAACTCGCTGATTCTACCTATTGATCCAATATCAAGGCACAATGTGAGTAAAAATAATCACAGTGATATAGTCATAAAGAATAATTTATAGGGTTTCTTCTCAATCCACAATTCCACAAAATTAATCTAGGTTATCTATTACCAAATCTAAAGGATGATATTCTATACATATAATTATCCTCAAAGTCATTCATTGGGTTATGTTTTCTAATCTTTGATTTCTAAATCTAATTTCCAAGCTTGTGGTTAAACCTCCTCTAATACCAACTTAAATTCCCCGACCCCAAGAGCCTGGATCCGGTGCATTATTTTTATACATTGGTATGATTACAAGTAATTAAATCCTGAAGGACCAATCATTTTAGTAGTCTTGGAAAATATATTACATATGTGAACGTTATATTACAATTCAAAGTATAAAATACAAAATAGATAATCCTTTGAGAATTACATTATTATCTGATCTTAACCCTAGATATAAATTATAATACACTTCGTGGTGTCCTGGGAAAATAAAACATAAGAAAGGGGTATGGTCAGATGCTCAGTAAGGTTAAACAATATAGTGGAATCTTTTATAAATAAGCATAAACTTTTAATCAAATGAATAAAATTAAAACAGAATAATTTTAAATATTACCTTCAATATAATATGGAAAGATTAAATCAAATAATATCATTTAAACAGTCACATGGATATTATAATAGTTGAATAATCACATGTAATATCAATAAGTAATCTCATAATGAGGAAATGCATAATGTTCTACATCATAACCACAATATCAAGGCCTTGTACTAAGACCATACACAAATATACCATCAAGGCCTCATGTCAAGACACTAGATTGTCTCATGGGACCTACCGATGCATTGAGGGGTTATAGTGGGCTCTTCCCCTTACTTACCAATTCCAACTTATTCCTCTTATGAAAATTGTGAAACAAAATATAAAAATTCTTATTAAAACTAGCATAATAAATGTTAATAATTTAACTATAAACCATGAATGGTATTGAAACAACACATCCACAGACAAAAATATCATAAAACCTTCAATAAAATTTAGAAGATTGTATCATACTAAATCAACCTTAATTAATAATAAAACCCAACAAAGTATGTTGATGTAGATGAAAATAACTTAATAAATTCATTAACACTCTTTGAGGGAAATATCCATTTTTTACTTTGAAATAAATTAGAAGTCGCGCAATTATAAAAGAAAATATTTCTTTTGAAAATAACCTTAAAATATTGTAAATAAATCTTTAAAATTTAAGATTTCATAACGATGAAAAACACGTGTTTGCGTTGTATAAGTTAAAAAAACATTTTTTCCTTAAATTTGTCGATAAGGTCATAAAGCACCTCATTTGGAAAATGATAGAATGATTCCTTTTAAAACATTCTGAAAAAAGTAAAACATGGGTAAAAATGACTTTAAAAATTGTAAATAATATTTTGAATTACATTTTAATAAACATGGATGTGGATGCTAAGGATGTCCCATTAGATACTTACATTTAAGAAATCTCAAATAATAAAGAGATCGTGAAATTAACCCTTACCTTAAGTCTAATACTCTCTATATTTGTCTAAAACTCATGTATAATAGTTTTGAAAATATTATTAACTAGTAACAGAATCATAATAATATTTATGATATCATATTTGATTGGAATATGACTTCATATTACCCATTTATTAACAATTCCAAGTCAATGTAATGTTTCAGGTAATAATTTCTTTCTTCATCGCATGTGTTTTGACTTGTTATTGTTGATCGTATTACTTAGATCATGATTTAATTACTTAAATAATTTATAAAATTATTTATATATCATATTTATTATGAATATAAAAATATATAATTGATATATGTATGAAATGGAATACACCGTTCATGGAGATGGTGGGTCATATATAGGTAGGAACGTTGTTTCCATTTTTTTATCGTATTGAGTGGAAGTAAGTGAATTACATATATGTACATATATATATATATATATATATATATATATTATTATAGTATGATTATTATTTAATATATTTCATAATTATTCTTAATAAATATTTTTATAATCATTCTTGGATGGTGAACATGTAAGATGAATCCCATCACGTCATGGAGACGGTAAGTCGTACGTACGCACGAGCGATGGTATCATTTACTTAATGGTTAAATGGTATGGAATTGGATGGAATATGAATTGTAAAGAAATAATATCTAGTTATATTTATTATTTAATTCATTTATATTCATTATTATACATGTCAAAATAAAGTATAGTTGAAAAATAGTTTACACCACAACGTAGAGATGATAAGTCATACGTAAGAACGCATGATGATATTGGTTTTCATATGATGGGTAAAATGGGGAATATGGTTATCACATAATCACAGAAACATATCAGAATATAGTATGTGTTGGAATTTTTATTTTAGTATGATAAAATCTTAGTAAATGGAATTATAAAAAGAAATAACTTTGAAAGAGTTTGATAAAATGATTACCTCTTTTTTGGGCATCTCTTTCTGATTTGAATAAAAGGAATCATTAAGTTATATCTTTGCCCAAATGTTTGCCAATAGAATGAATTGAGTGTATTTGGGAGGGGAAATGGGTTTGTTTTGGCTGAGATAAATGAATTTGGAGCTGTGAATTAAAGATAAGGAGAAGTTCGATTTTATAAGAGAGGTGATGGGAACTTTAGGAAAATCTTGTAATATTAATTTATTATAAAATGATTTTAGACTTATAATGGATCCAAATTAATTTATTTCTAGTATAAGATGAGTATGGGTCAAAATTTTCTCAACTGGTAGGTTTTAAACTTGTTTAGGTCATAAAATGAACCATATCTTTTAGATTTAACCCCTAGTTAAATAGTTTAACTCTTACCATGAGATCTTGTATTTTTTACACCACATGGTTAGTATAGTTACTATAAAATTCCAAGAGAACCTAAATTCGATCATTAATTAAATTTATAACACTATACAAGTTAGTTTGAAGAACCTTATATTTTATTACTTTTATATCATTTAATAAAATAGTATTTATTTTATAATATCATTTATCTCAATTTTGACACAATTTAATACCTGTTTTTGTTAAAGTCATAACAACTTGATTTCTTAAAAAAATGAATTAACTCAATACTAATATATCATATTCATCTATAAAATTCTTGTATGTCATAAAATATTTCAAATAATATTCATTAATATTTATAATATCATTTATTTGATTCCTTTATAAATAAATCTATTATTTCATCTTAATCATATAATAATTAAATTTAATTATTTAATTCCTAAAAGTTAAAAATAAATAACAATGATGTAGGGAATTTTTTTAGTTTCCTAATGCCTATTTATAGTCTAAAATATCACTTATATGAACCCATATTAAATTTATTTTAGTAATAAGATTAATCTTTATGATATACTAAGGGTTGTCTTGGTCGGACATGACCCATCCAATAAGGTTAAGACAAGTGTTGTGGTAATTTTCGATTATTATAACATTATATTTACCTTTAATTAACCTATTTAACTTTAATTGTGATAAATAATATTCAAAAGTTACTATTCACCAAAAATTATTTTGATATTATTAGACCAAAATTTTCACCCTAAATAAAACCATGTATATATGATTTTAGAAATTCAATTCACATATGAGATAAAATTACGTTTAATGCTTATTTACAAATGTTCTTAGAAGGCGGTTAAAAGAGACGTTCAAAAGTTCAATTAAATTTTAAATATCAAATTCTATTTTGAAAATGATTCCAATGACCTACATTGGACTGATATATATTATGAATATTTTTTTTACTTTTAAATAAATTTAAAGTAAAACAATTATTTAAATGAAAAATTTGGTTAATAATGTTGTGTTTTTCACTACTCATCAAAAATTAAGAGTTTTAATAAAAATAAAAAAAATTAACCCTAAGCTATTTTTGATATTCGAAATTAAAAAATGAAGTCTATTTTTTCAAATTCAATTTCTAAAAGTTTCTAAAATTAATTTTATTATTGTTCACAAAAGGACACAAAAAGTAGTTCCTTTAATAAAATAGTATTTCAAAACATATAACTATTTTAGAAAAACATATACATTTCATTATAAATATTTTTTATTTATGAGAAAAAATTATGAATAAAATTTAAAAATTATTTATTAGTTTTTATATTGCTATATTTAATGGATAATTTATAAATATATCATTTAAATAAATATAACACTAAAGTGTTGTTTGGTAGAAGGTCAACCTTGGGTGTTATGCAATCCAAGTATGTGTTACATGAAAGAAAAACTATTGAAGATAACATACCATGAAATATTGGGGTGTTAAAGAGACACTTATTACCAAGTCCATCCTTTAACTCCCTTAAAGTTTAATCTTCTTGGTGCAAAGATCCTTTAAAAATTTAGAATACTTTTATAATTTGTTTCAACTCTTCAAGAACGAGGATATTAATTTCCCCTTTCTCGAAGGTTTACATTTTTTGAAGTAATTCTTCATACAATATCATTGATTATACTAAGGTAGATGGGAATAGTGTTAGTATGTAATTTTTCTCTTTTTTTGTAATTGTGTTTCTGGCCATTCCTTTTTGAACCTTGTTCTTTCTTCTTTGTTGTTACGGTCTCCTTCGAGATGGACAGTTTGAGCTTCAAGTGGTTTCTTAGAATCATCATCTTTACATTGTTTAGGTGGTGTGAGCTCCTTCCCAATTCTAGTTGTGATTGCACTGATATTATACTTTGGATTTGCAACCATCTATACTAGTATATTTCCTAGATTCTTGGTTATAAGGTTCATAAGGCTATCAAACTTATTGTCCAAATTTTTTAGTTCTTATTTAGATCTTCAGTCTCCATTTATTGTTGGTTCTTATGAGAGCTTGTGTAGGGTTGTTCAACTATTTTCTGTTGGTGTGGCTGTTTATTGGGTTGTTGGAATGGTGGAGGGTTCTGGTATTACTGTTATTAGAATGGAGTTTGATTTTGGTATTGATTTTTAAAAATTGAGGTTTTTCCTAGATCTACTGGAATCCATATCCTGGTTGGTTTTAGGGCTGATGTGGATGGTTTGGTTGGAATTTTCTTTACTAATAGGCTACAACATAACTTTATATCCCCTACACTTATGGGCATTGATCAATGTTAGGATGCGTACAAGATAATAAGCCACATACTTGAGTTGGGTTTTGTTGTTCCTTCAATTGGTTTATACAAATTTGTCTCATTAAACAGGTCATTTATTTAAGTGTTGGTTCAAGTAAGTGTGAGAATGAATCTTAAGTCATTAATTCATGTATTACTCTGGTTCTCATACCTCTAATTACTAATTTCTATGAGTTTTGTGCAATCATTTCAATCAGTCCTATGGCATCCACTACTGACGTGTTAATGATGGCTCCTCTATATAATAGGTCTGGAATGTTGTGATCATTGTTGAGAAGTCCCTGATAGAATGAAACAATGAAATGGTGTTCTTCCACGAACTGATGTGGGAAACTAGCGTAGAGCTTCTTGAATTTCTCCCAGTACTCAAAACGTTTATCACTGGTTGATTGGTGAATATCATAGATCTATTTATAAATAGTAATGCTCTTAGATGATAGAAAAAAACTTTTCATGAAGCAATTTTTAATATATTTCTAGTCTTGGACTTCTTTGAGTTGTAGGTTATACAACCATTCATTTTCTTCCACCTCAAGTGATAAGGGGAATGCCCTCCACTTTACCTATTCTTCTGTAACACCTCAAGGTCTAAAAATTGAGCACACATTTGTAAATTCCTAAATGTTTCTATTGGGGAATTCTCATGTAATACCATGTAATTTATTAATAAATTGAATCATTTTTATGTGCAATTCAAAATCATTTTCTAAGTCAGGGATAGCTAGTTTATTTTTTTGGTTGGAAATTTGAGGTGCGCAAAAATAGCGCATAGTTTGGTTTGGATTTGCAACCATTATTGTGGGTTGAGAGTGATCATTGTATGTATTACTTTAATTTGTGATATTTATTTCTTCAAACTCTACTTGAAAATTTTTATTCCCCAATTTGGCTGTTGTGTGTTCAATTTCAGGATTAAACTCAATTAGTTTTTTATTCAAACTATAGATCATTAAAAACTTTTTTGGCGTTTTGAGGCACTACCTCCCTAGAAATGGAGTGATTTTTGATTAAAACTTGTCATAGGGAATGGGAAAACAATATTTTTAATATTACCTAAGTATATTATAGTGGATAACCAAGTTATTTTCCCAAATAGGAGTGGTCACAAAATAGTTTTCCACTTTTATTTGATAAAGAAGTATAGGTTGGTTTGGATATTATTGGATTTTTAATAGAAAGAAGAAGGTAATTTAAAATAAAGTTTGAACACAAGTGGTGAAGAGAGTTATGGGGTTTAGGTAGGATCTCCTTTTCCATTTTCATCATGGTTATAAAAATTAGTTCCTCACTCTTCTTATTGAATGATAAATGAATGACTCCTCGATCATGTTGTCATACACCCTTGGAAGAAAGAAGGAATGAAAACCACTCCTATGTGAATGGAAGTTCATAAAAAATTTCCAAACAATTAAGTAGAGTCCCAATCAAGAATTTTTTCTCCTTATAAATCTATAAACAATTCACTTATTTCACACACTTACCAACGATCGCTAGACACTCACAATCTAACAAAATTCTGCTCGATCAAGACAAATTATACTAAGATGAGGGAGTTTAAAGTTATTCTACCAAATCTATATAAAATGAATGAAAAAAATGAAAAATAAAATATCATTCATATAATTTTACACCTCTAAAAATATATATCATTGAATATAAAAAATTGAGCTTTACGTTAATGAACAAGACTCTGACATTAAAAAAGGGAAACTCTCCCTTCCCCGATCAGTCAAAATATTTACCCCTCCATGAGATGAGTAATAGAGATGGATGGGGAGTAATACGGTATTAAAAAAATCTGTAATATGAAATAATTAAAAGAGATAAATAAAAAAAGTTCTCCTCCTCGGTGTCCTCGAAGTAATGAGATGGAATGAGATGCTTTGAGAGGAAGAAGCTCCCCTTATTTTATAGGAATATTTTTTTCATTTGAAATTTAATGCATTGTATAATAATTAAATTACTGATTCAAATGTTTAATAATTCCTTAAATTTATTCATAAATTAATTTTTTTTATCCCCTAAATATTTCTGCCTATTTTTCCATTTTTAGTGAGTTATGGTCTTTTTACTCTGATAACTTATTCTTCCCAGGAAGACTCTACACATTTCACCTATCCAGATTATCATGAATTAATGACCATGAAAAAGGCCTATTCATGTGTGAGATACTTAATAAAAGTTGTTAAAAAAACGTATTTCACATCCACACACCAAATTTTAGAGTATTTGGGATCACCATTCATGATATATAGATCCAACACCAAATTTGATATATCAATAAACAGTTTTTAAGGCCCAACTTGTGAGCTTGTTTTGAGATTCCATATGGTCGATTCAGCTTTTGGACCCAAAGGATGAAATGAATCCTAAAATTTATTTAATCCTAAAAATAATAATTTCATGATTTGGATCTGTATTGAAAATATTATGGCCAAAATAAAGAAATAATTTAAAATTGTTAAAAATCCAAAATATTCCATTTTGATGATTAAGATCAAAATATCACTGAGACCATAAAAAGGGAAAATTTATCTTAAAATAACACTTTTTTGGGAATTAAAACATCTAAATTCTATAAAATTGTTTCAAATATTTTCTGTATTAGGGTGTGAATTAAATAATGGAGTATAGTGGACCTTGGGATAGGTGCCCTTAGTCACCTATGAGTAAGGGAGAGTGGGGGATTGAGAATGGTTGGATTAATGATAGGCCATATAGAATATTTGGATACTATGGAATTGATTTATGTTTAGATTTGGTTGAGAGGACTGGCCGGTTATGACTTGGGAAGTGAGATGGTGGATATGCCATCCCTTTTTTATTGTGCTTACATTATACTATCTATGTGTCTACTAAGGCTATTATGTGATCATGAATATATTAAGGGAAGTTATTACCATCAATAAATGGGCATTGACATTATAATTTTGGAATGAGATGATAGAATCCACATGGGGTGTTCAGTCCCTTATGTGACATAGAGAACCAGAGTAGGTGCTCTAGTTTTATATTGACTCTAAAGGGAAATATAATGGGGAGGGGGTTAACACGTTTATAGGCTAATATGAATATGATGATGGGAATATTTTGTTTTCTTAATATGCCAATTTCGGAAGTTTATATCGATCTTGGGAAATTTTCTAGCCTAAGTGATGATGATGATGATATAGAGAAGTATGGGTGCACCACTTATCCCCTCAATGATGATATTGTGGGTCAAAGTAAGATGGAAATAGTGGATGAACTTCCTTTTAAAAATTGAAAGTAAATAAAGAAATAAAATTATTTAATAGAGAATAAAATTTAAATAACCAAAGTAATCAAAATATATTTTAATTAAAATAGTAAGTGTATTGAATTCAAAAGAATAAGCATAGCGAAAATGAAATATCAAATATATGAGAAATTATTTATATGAATTAAGTTATTAATATATATTAAGTAATTTAAATGATGAATGATAACAATATTTATTAATTGATATATTATTTAAAAATAAATAAGGTGTATAGTAAGTAAAATACATGGCACACAATTTGATATGGGAGTTTGACAATTTCTCAATAAGAGCCCATATTTTTCTCAGTCCAATTACATTAGAGTTTATTAATTAATAAAACTTGAATTTAGTGGTAGAAAAGAAACCTAGAAAAAGGTAGACACATGAGTTTGACTATAAGAAATTAAGAAACCAAAAGGCCCTTTCTTTTGACCAGAAGAAAACAAGAAATTGAAAGATCCTTGGTTTCAATGGTAACTAAGAACCTAAAAGAAAATAAGAAGAATGAAAAGTTTATTTACAAAATTCCCCCATTGAATCATAATATCTAATATCTCAATAATAATGAACAAGAAGACTAAAATAGGTAGAGAGAAATTGTAAAAGATATAAAAGAAGATTAAAACAATTATGTACAAAGACTCTCTCTTGGGATGGTGCAAAATTGTAAATTTACTCATAGGGCATATATATAAGTTTATTGCATAAAATTTCATTAATGGATAATTTCAAAGCCACCCTTAGGGTATATTTATATCCTCTATATGTTACTTTATGGTTCTCAAGGAGTAAATGAGCCAAAGGAGCTATTGTAGGTCAATTCAAGGAAAGTGGGCTTATATTCAATGCATGTTATGACCGGATCTCTCAACACCATTAGGTATCCACTACCTTCCACCATGTAGTGGGTGGGATAATTAGAACTACCCAAGTTTTTGAAAACTATAATGGGTAGCTATTAGATTTCACTAAGTAACCAGTGAGCTACCCGATGATATTCATTTCTGTCCAAACGATATCGGGTGGCCGGTGAGCTCTATTGGGTAATAGATGGACTTCTTGGAACTTTGGTGCTTCTTTTCAGTTTGATAAGTTAGCTGATGAAACTCCATCTGGTATCCAATGGTAATAATTTGGATGACACCCTCTCTTCGTCTTATTCATTCAATTTCAAACCTTTGTTTGATCCATTTACTTTATAAATCAATGCCCAACCTAAATAACTGAAATACACTCAATTGAAAAGGTTAGAAACATAATTGGTGTTTGTGATCATTAAAATAATTTAAGAGACTGAGGTAAAACAATCTCCCCATTTTTTATGATTACAAACACTTAGAATATACCAAATATAATTTGAGAGTTTTATAATGAAATTTAAAAGAGATGAAAATATAATTTTCAATACTCAAGAGAGTAAAAGAATTGTATTTTAAAAGTATTGACCACAATACAAGTTCAATATAATTTCTATTTCAAATATATTTAAAAAATTATTTGCAAACATAATTTTCTCAGAAAATTATCTAAAAGTAAAACTTTTCACCCTTAATGAAACATTTAAAAGAACTGTTTTTTGAAATATTTTAGAGATCAAAGTAAATCTTTAAAACTATAAAGTATCACACCTTTACTTTTTTATTATAAAAAAGAACTTATAAATAAGGCTAGATAAATAAATATCAATATAAAGATATTAATTATATAATAGAGAAAAACTAACATGAAAATTATATATCCCTTCTTAAGAAATATTATTGCAACTTGAAAAGAAAACATAAAATTGAATAATGAAAATATTTTCAATAAGATCAATTTTTTATCAAATAAAGGTCTTTCCTCTAATCATATACAATAATTTAGAATAGATTTGGATCCCATTTAATTAGTTTGTTAAAAATACATGGATCCATTAAACAACAAAACTCAAGAGGTAAATTAAATACTATTTAACAATAACACTTTAAAATCAAGAAAACATTTAAAAAAAATAGAATAAGTCTAAGAAGACATATGAAAATATTAATAAATATAATTATAATGTATTTTTAATGTGAAAATAAAAATTAATAGATTTTGAAATAAAACAAATATATGATATATTTTGTAATAAATTTAAGATATATGTGTTTTTTTATCTATTTAATACATTTTCAAGACATTCAATACTCGATCATAAAGGTTATGTGAATTATCCAAATTAAATCCCTTGGTAGTGTCAAACCTGATGTATGGTAATAGAGCACTACTTATGCTGAAGGTGAATATTAAGTTAATACCGAACCAGTCCTTTTGAGGTTAATACCTTTAGGTGAATCTTCACCAAAATCATATCCCCTTGTTTGTATCCAAATAGGGATTTATTTTATAGGATAATAAAACTTACTTTATTTTTAAAATATTTATGTTTAAAAAAATGAAAATAAAAACATTCTATAAAACAACTCATAAAGGATGTGAGATAGAAAGGATAATATAAAATAGATACAAAACCAATTATATCCAATAATAAAGAAAATATTTCCCCCTCAAAATATTAATTGATTAAAAATTATATATCAATGTATTAAGGGAAAAAACTTCAACAATTTAAGTAAGGATAAATAAAAAATTAAATAGGTTAAGTAGGTGTAGAAAAAAATGAATTTATACATTAATATTTTATAAAACAAATTAAACATAATAGGATTTTTGACTATAAAATAATGAAAACCTTTAGAGAAATAAATATACCATTTTCCCCATTTTGGTAAAACAAAATAATTATCCTATTATAAAAAAAGAAACTCATGAAAAAGGGTTGGCTGGATAAAACAAATAAAATAAAAATAATTTGAGAAATAAGCTTAATTAAAAGGATATAGGAAATAATTAAACTCATAAAAAGGGATAGATAATATATAACAAATAGATCCATGAATAAATCTTAAAATTGATATTTAAATCCATGAAACATCATAAAAATGATAAATAAATCTCCTAAAATTATAAAATATACAAGATACGATAAGAATAAATCTATTTATCAAAATATTATCCTTAAAGTGATAGCTCCCCTTTAGATAGAGAATTATCATTATACTTAAAGAGAGACAAAAAACAAGAGAACAAATAAAGAATTTAGATTTAAAAAAGATATTTAGAGTAAGATAATAAAGTGCATGAGGAAGAAACATAGACTGGGGGAAAGGAGTTTTTAAGATGAAAAAATCCCCCTCACAAATATAAATAATAGAGGTTATCATAGCTCCATTAGTGAGCCGATGATATATACCATCTAGCTGATGAGGTTATAGGTAGCTCAAATAGAAAATTTAAAAATAAAAACTGGAATCCAAGATAAATAAAAAATAATAAATAGAATAAATGATAAATTAATTCAATAAATAAAGGTTAAAATATTTATCTAATAAATCCCATAAGAATATAAATTGAATTTAATTTAAAGATAAAAAAACCAAATTTTGATAAAATATCAAAAGATTCATAAGGATTAATAAAACATCAAAAAAATATTTAAAATTTAAATAACAAAGGCCTAAATCAATTAAGGGACAAATTTAACTTAAAATCATGTTCACATGAATTAAAACAATTCAGATACTCAATTTATAATTTGATAAAAGATAAAAATAAATTTTAAATCCTTTGAAATTGAAAAATTATAGTTTTTCAATTGATAACTTTTAATTTAGAAAACATTTTGAAAATAAAAGGAATGAATAAAACTCATGAATTCCTTAATTAAATATTTAGTGACATAAAAGAACCACACCTAGATCCCCATTATTCAAATAAAGATGTTATAAAGTGAGGGTTTATAGGAGATAAGCACAAGCATGATGTTTACCGACATTTAAAACATCAATAAAACATCGTTAAAAATATAAAATTTTAAAAAACAATAGTTCTAATTCCAAAAATCATACTCCTTGAGTTAAACTTAGAGTAGTCACTGCACATGTTACTTGGGAGCTCATTTTCCAAGTACAGTATATCTTCTTGGGGTTTTCTCTTAAGACACTTTTCTTACAAAATAATAAGAAACTAAAGATTTTGGTACCCAAAATTTGGGTCCTCTAATGTTATCATAGAGATATTTTAGAATCGATTCTTGTTTTGAATAATATTTTACACAATAATTCCAAAAAAAATCATTACAAGATAGGTGCATCAATCTAGGACAACCAAAACGAGCATTTTTATAATAATATGCATAAATAAGATTCTTTTTATCTCTAAAATTATTTCAAAATTTATCTTGAGAGAATCCACTTACAAAAATATTAATATTTTTTGAGGTTCTTTTTTGATTTCTAAAACCAAAACCCAAACAATATTTTACATTCCATTGAGAACCCAACATTTTATTTATATTTTTCTCACCTTGGGTGAATATAGTAAGATAATTATTGAGATCATTAATGGTTGATTAAAACCATTCAATACTGTGTTTCTCTTTGAATTTCAAAGATAGCTCAATTTTTCATTAGAAAGTTTATTCTTTTTAAAAAAAGTTGATTATATTTCTTTTTGAGATCTTTGAAAATTATGGTAAGTTTAGAATAACCATCATAGAGTTAGTATCTAACCTATTTAATATATCTATAATTTAAATGGATAGAAGAACAATAATATGTGGAATAATTAAAATTGGAATAACTAACCTCATCACTTGCCATTTTTTGGGCCATGATACATTTTGTGACATCATCAAATTATTGAAAAGAGGGGAGGGAATCATCCCTTACATTCCAAATAGAAGGTTTGAGCACTTTCTTTCCTTTATTATTTTTTTCGTCTTATTTTTTTTATATGAGATGTTGTGGTTTTATATAGTCATTTTTTCTAGTTATTAAAGTTTACCTTCGGTTGTTAACATTCATTATCCCTTTTATCAAATTGGAATGATTTCTTCATCTTTAGGTTTTCGTTCACTATCTTGGAAAGGTGTGAAATTTTGGATATGCTTCTAGATGATTCATCATTGATTACTTTAAATTAAATTATATTACTAACTTACTTTACCTATTTAACATCTTTTTTTGGATTTTAATTTCATGGCGATCTCATAAGTCATGATAGAACCAATGATTTCTTCAACCTCTATGTTCTTGATATCATTCTATTTTTATATTACAATTATCATGGGAGCTCAAGTAATCAGAAAGACCCAAATAATTTTCTTCACTAGAGTTTCTATAGTATAAGTATCACCAAGACACTTTCTTCTATTATATATGTTAGTAAATTGAGTAAAAATTACAATAATAGATTCATTAGAATGCATACTAAAACTTTTAAAATATTTTCTATACACATATAGTCTATTATATTCAACTTTATTAGTTTTGGAATTAGTAAATTCATGTAATTTCCAAATTTTTTTAGTGGTTTTAAATTTGGAAATTCTATAAAATTTATTGTGATTTAGACCAAAATGAAAATAATTTATGGATTTTCCATAAATTCCAAAAATTGCAATATCATTGGGATTCCATTTTTCTTTTGATTATTCAGTATGTTTTTAACCTTGCATAAATATTTTCTGAATAAAAAACCCAATACTTATAAGAAAAGTAAACATGTGAGTTTTGTAATAACCATATTTAATTCCATAAAATAATGGGGCATAACCCCTAGAGTTTCTTTTGGGATAACCTTGGGCGTGATAGGTTGAAACCATTTTTAAAAGATAATTCCTTTAAAAAATTGAAAACAAGGTCTAATTTTTTTAAAAACAAGATCTAAAAAATTAGAACGAGGTCTCCTATGATACCAATTTTTGGAATTAGTAATATGTAAAGAGGTATTGAATCACCTTTTAAAAATTAAAACTAAATAAAGTGATACAATTTTGATATAGTGTAATAAATTCAAATAACCAAATTAAGCATAATATATATGAATTAAAAGAGTAAGAATATTGAAATTCAAAAGTATGCACATAGAGGAAATGAAATATAAAATATATAAGAAAATTATTCACATGATTAATGATTAAAAGATTAATTTATTGACATGATATTTAAAATTAAATGATGAAGATAATAAATGAAAGAAAAGTCACATGATTTGATAAGGGAGTTCAATAATAGCCCTATAAGAGCCTTGGGGCCTCCGACCCCAATTTATTTTGAGTTTATGAACTATTATAACCTGAATTTAATGGTAGGAATGAAACCAAAATAAATAATATGCTTTATTTTGACTAGAAGAAAACAAGAAACCAAAATACACTTTCTTTTGACTGGTATAAAGCAAGAAACTGAAAGAAACATGATTTCAACAGTAATCAAGAACCCAAAAGAAAAGAAGAAGAATATAAGGTTTTTTCAGCACAAAATCATTGAATAAAAGTCTTTAATATATCAATAATAATGAACAAGAATACTAATGGTGATAAAGATAAATTTTATAAGAGATATATGAATATTTATGTAGTGTAGTAAAAAAAGATTCTTATGATGGCATAAAATTCAAAATTTAGTTATAGAGAATATCTGTAGGTTTATTAAATCAAATGTAAATATTGGATAATTTTAATGCATACTTGAGGGACTATTTATAGCCAAAATATATTCCTTTATTGTCTTTAAGGTGTAAATGATTCATATGAGCTGTTGGAGGTTGGGTCAAGGCAAGAAGGACTATATTTAATACATGCTTTGACCCACTGAGTAGTCACTACCTTTCATTGAGTGGTCAGTGAGAAACCTAGAACTACCAATGTTACTACAAACTCCATCGAGAATCCAGTGCAATGCATAGTCTTATTTATTTCTTTCAAGATATTATCAAGTGTATCGTGAGCTCCACCGAATAGTTATTGTACTTCTAGAAGCTTTGATGACTGTTTCCAATGCCACTAGCTGGCCAATGACACTCCATTGAGTAGCTAGTGGTAACAGGCTATGTGACACCCTCTCTTGGTCTTCTTAATTAAATTTTAAGCCTTTTCTTGATATGTTGACTTCATAAATCAATATTCAACCTAAATAAGTTTAATACACTCAATTTAAAAAGCTATAAACATAATTGGTGTTTTTGATCGTTAAAAAAAATGAGAATTTGAGGTAAAACTTGTAGAGACCCAAATCTTGACGTACATAGACATTACATTACTTTTGTGGAATACTTAATAGATAACAAAAATAGACACACAAGTACCATAATAGTTTAGTGTCTTTGGAAAGTCAGAATATAATCTTCTAATTGTAGTGAAATATCTTCAACATATCCCATAAAGATCTTCCCCTTTTTGTTTTCTTACCTAAAACCTTTCTTTAAATCCTAGGGAAAAGAAAACATATAAAGGGTGAGCTCAAATGCTCATTAAGGGTAAGCATGGAGAAAATAAAACAACCCATAAACATTTTAACGTAAAAACATGAACATGACATAAATCTTAGGAGTACATAAGGCATAGATCCTAAAGGAACATAAATCATGATGAAATAGCATGGTAATAAAAAATGTAATTGTGGAAAACAATTAATCACATGAAATGATTTCCATAGTAGCCAAGGCATTGCTTCCAAGACCATCTTAGTGGACAAAGTCCCTTTCTGAATCGAGTTCACTCCTCATTCCAGTCCTGTATCACTAAACCAGATTAACTTACCGTTACATCCATGTCTATCTCATGAGATATAAATCTTTACCCAATTCATTGGATGGAGATATAGGTCCCACCCATCTCATAATGAAATCATTTTTACATGTTTCACAACATAAACATAAATAATTCATCATAACCCAAAGAATAAAATGGGTTTCATAAACATCATCCCAAAATAACACAATCCATATAAAACAAATGGATATTATTTCATAATAAGAAAAGTGAAACCATGTAAATAATAGAAACATTAAACTTTAAACATACACATATGAAATAATGTCATCTTATATGGAAAATTATTTTGATAAAACACTTGAAATAAATTCTTGAGGAAAATATCATTTCTTCTTTAAAATAATTTTCTTATCATAAAATGCCATTAAAATTTAAATGAAAAAGATTTTGTTGAAAATAATCATGAAATATTGTAGATAAAGCTTCATGAAAATAATGTGTTATGAAACCGTAAAAATCTGTTCATGCCGTATAAGTTAAAAAAACACTATCCTCATACTTTAAACAGAAAAGTCAAAAAGTACTACGTATGGTAAACAAAAGAAAGATTCCTTCTATAACAAAAAGTAAAATTCAAAGAGGGGTAATAATGACTTTAAACATACATGGAAGTATATTAAACACTTTATGAAAAACATTTTATGGACATGGATGAAAAATATAACCCCAGTAAATACTTAAAAATAAGCAATCTCGGATAAAAATGAGATAGCAAAATTATCCCTTAACTTATGTCTGATAGGCTTAGTATGTTTCCAAACCTCCTGTATAATGATTTAAATAATGTTATTGACTTATTATAGAATCATATTCCTTGTTATGATATCATATATGGTTCTCTTATGACTTTATATTACCCGTTCTTTTGTAAATTCCATGTTAAAGTAGCATTTTGGGTAAAATCATTTTATTTATCGTACGTGTTTGGACTACTTGTTCTTGATATTATTATTACTTATATCATTATTTAGTTACTTACAGAATGTAAAAAATTATTTTTATATCATATATATTCAGTGTATATATATATAATATATAGATAAATGAAATGAAATAGACCGTTCATGGAGAAGGTAGGCCGTATGTACGTATGAACATTGTTTTCCATTCCTTATTGACTTGAAGGGAAGTAACTAGATGACATATATATATATATATATATATATATATATATATCCAGTAGCTTTATCATGTCATATATTTCATTATTATTCATTATATATACTTTATAATCATTCTTGAATGGTTAACATGGAGAATGAATCTCATCACATCATGGAGACGGTAATCTGTACATACGCACAAGCGATGATATCATTCCCATAATTATTTAATTGAATTGGAGTGGATGATATAATATATTAGAATCAGTATGATGTTATAATAAATATATATAGTTATTCTTTACACCATTATACCCATCCAAGTAAGGTGGTGTTGGAAAAACGGATTACACTACGGTGTGGAGACAGTATTCCGTACGTACGCACGTGCGGTGATTTCATTTTCCGTAGGATGGATAGAATGTGAAATGGGGTTGTTTCATATTTATAATAAAATATCAGTATATTATTGATACTGATGTTATTACTTTATAATGAAACAAATAAAGAAGAATAATTTTAAGAAGAAAGAAACTTGAAAGAATCGGTAGAAGAGATTACCTCTTTTTGACACACCTCTTTTAAGATTCCTATTAAGGCACTAGAGTTGGTCTTTTTTGGAGACGAGAACCTCTATAATATTTCTAGGGAAGTTGATGAGGGAAATGGGCAGGGTTTTCCGAGCTTTAAGGCTCAAAATTGCGTAAATAGAAGAGGGAGGAGGTGCCCTTTTATAAGAGGGGTGAGGGGCACCTTAGGAAAAACATAAAATATTATTTTATAATAAAGTCATATTCGGTTTATAATATCTCCAAATTGATTTATTTTGAAGCTAAAGTGGGGATGGGTATAAATAATCTCAACCAATAGATTTTATACAAGTTTAGGTTACAATTTTAACCTTATCATTTAGATTTAACTCTAAGTTTAATAATTGAACTTTTATCGTGTCTTCTTGTTTTCTTACACTATATGGTTAATAAACTTACCATAATAAGCCAAAAGAACCCCAAGTGGTTCATTATTAATATATATAACCTTATCTAAGTAATTTTGATGAACCATAGATTTTTATGAATAAAATATCAATTAATAATATAATATTTGTTTTAAAAGCTATTTTATATCAATTTTGACACTATTTGGTAATTGATTTTTGTGGAAATCATAATAGCATGATTAGATAGAAAAAGTTAATTTAATCAATACTAACATGTCATATTAACCTATAAAACTAGTTCAATTCATTAAAAGTATCAAATTACATTTATTTGGGTATTTATAACATCAATTAGGTTAATATTTCATTAAAAAGGTAATTACTGCATCATCATAGTGTCATAAATAAATTAAATTATTTAATATATAAAAATTATAAATAAAATAAAATATGTATGAAATATTGTTATGATTATAATTAATATTTATAGTCGAATTTATTTTATATACAACCCTATATTAAAAATGTTTTAGTTATTAAACTTTTATTTTAACTCTTTTAACTCTTCTTTGAATTAAATAATAATCTATGTGCTAATCTAATCCAAGTGGACCTAAATGATAATATTATATTCCTACGATTGTTTTTGGATGAATTAAACTTATCCAATAGAATTAATAAATGTTTTAAGGTAATAATAATATCATTTTTACCCTTAATTACCCAATTTACTTTTAACCATGCTAAATAAAAGTAAAAAGTTACTATTCACCAAAAATTATTTTCATCTCATTGAACCACATTTTACTTTTTGATATCAACCATGTCTCTTGGATTTTTGAAATTCCACTCACATAAGCGGTAAAATTAAGTTTTATGTAAATTTACAAATTCTCCTAGGTGGTGGTTAAAGATGGTGAAAAGTTCAATAAAATTTTTATATATCTAAAATTATTATAAAATGACTCCAATGAATTACATTGAACTTATATAGGTATTAAGTAAATATTTTGACATAAAATAAATTTAAATAAAATAAATAATTATTTAAATAAGAAGTCAGTTTTTAAATAGTAACCTAGTGTTTTCACTATTTATCAAAAATTAAAAGTTTTTAGAAAAATACCAAAAATTCACTCTAGGCTAATTTCGATATTCCAAATCCAAAAATGAATTCCATTTTGAAAGATAAAATTTATAAAATTTCAAAAAGTGGGTATTACTTTTCATAATGGTTAGTTCATAATAATATTATAATAATATCTCGTTTAGTGAAACTCAGTATTGCGTACAACACACGTTATCGAGGAATGTTGCTCTAGCATGTAGCACAATCCTAGAATAGTGTTTGTGTATAATAAAAGCTAATACAGTATTTCATATAGCACAAGATAATTTTGATGTGGCATAAAACACAAAACATCATAGTAATTAAAAATAATGTTTCTCATAAAATCTCAGGGTGTTACATTCTACCCCCCTTAAAAAGAATTTTCCCCCTTGAAATTCGTTGGGGTTATAAATGGTTTACTACGTGAAAGTTTCTTTCATAGAAATCCACATCATAAAGAGGGATACTAAAACATAATTTCAAAAACTAAAGTATGAAACGTAACGATTACCCAAAGTAACTCATCACTGGGTTTCCACATAGGAGAACTTAGGTGAAAATATGGATATAGAAGAAAAATTGAACCATTAGTTTCTGATGGAGAGTGGTAGAGGACATGGCTATGAAAAATCCATCAAATCACATTGCCCTAAATTTGTGATGATCTAAGGTACCATCTGATTCATCGGATATAATGACACTGGGACAACATTTTTGGTTTTCAAGATCATTTCCCTAAAGATTAAAATTTTGAATTAGAAGAAATACTTACTTGATTTTGGTACAATCTCACCGTTTTTCATGCCATGAACAATTTCCACTTCATCACTTAAAGAAATGAAGTTGAATTTGTCATTCTTGAAGTGTTAGCAGATCATGTGATAGAATTATGGGTCATCCCATCTATCTCAAACAAAAGGTTATCAAAAGTTACCAAG
Source organism: Viscum album (assembly GCA_963277665.1). Classification (NCBI taxonomy): domain Eukaryota; kingdom Viridiplantae; phylum Streptophyta; class Magnoliopsida; order Santalales; family Viscaceae; genus Viscum; species Viscum album. The sequence continues at coordinate 1,830,608,383 of OY728147.1, forward strand.
TATACAAAAGTCCATCTATGGTGAGATTAATCGTATATGATTTCAAAAATGGACTTATACTTCAACAATCATACTGCATAATAAAATAAAATTAATTTTTACTAACCAGGGACTTCCTGTATGTCAGTGGTAGGCGATAAAGTCCTATCACACTTTGGTTGTGGGTTCAATTCTCACAACCTTGTCTGACATGATGGTTTGTCACCCGTCCTATGGGTAGTCCTTTTTCTAAAACTACACTATTATAACATTCTAGAAATAGTATCAAAAAAAGTTCTATCCTTAAACAATTATATTTGATGTACAAATTAATCAATTTCAACCTTTAGGCTTATCAAAAATACTTCTATGCAATCTTATAGTATAAAGAAAATGATTACTAGAAATGTCATCGACCAAGCATGTGAATACCATCACTTATTCCCCATATATCATATGATATATCTTGTTGGTCACATTCCAAACATGTGAATACCTTAATCATATATTCTCTTGAAAAATCAATACCCATTAAACCTTAGTGAAAACATTAATTTTTTCAAAAGTTAACTCTTTCCACATACTAAAATTCCAAAATTTCAATATACTCAAACCATGATATAACTTTGTCCTTATATCATTCTTGAGATCATTTCATTTTTCTCTATATCCCTTCATTATGGGAATATCATCTTCTTTCCCAAAATATTTCAATAACTTTTCATGGTTATCGGTACCATATAATTATTGAAAACCAACACATAGATATTCCAAAATTACACGATACCATAAATGAGATTCCATGATACTATTTTGAAATCCCATTACATAAACACTTAATCATTCCACAAAATCATTGTCATACTCAACATCAAAAATAGTGATCACATCTGACTTCGCTTTATCCTTTTCCTTAAGAGGTTGCTCACGTTGATCACCATTAACCCTGGGATTAGGGCATTGATTAGCATAATACCCCATTTCATTTCACTTGAAGCATTGAAGTTTTAGTAGAGCATTCTCTGTAGTCTTTTCTCTATTCACATAATTAGCTGCCTTTTTCCCATTACTTCGACACTCAACTGCTTGATGACCTTATTTTCCACACTTAAAACATTTTCTAGTACCTTTTAGGCAATCTCCACCATGATTCTTTCCACACTTTGAGCATAATGAAACATTCATCTTCCTTTCACCGTTGTTCTGATATTTCTCCTTGAACTCCATCTTTCATTTTTTGTCAAAACCATGAGATAGATATGTAACACCAACTTCTGATTCTAACATGATAGCACAAAGCACAATTTCTTCATAGCTACTAAAGTCTCTTATAACTAATGCCCTTAGAAGACTTGGTTTTAAGACATTGAAGAATCGATCAACTTTACTTTCAGGTTGGATGATAAAGCCAGATGCATACCTTTAAATCCTTGTAAAATTTGTTTCGTATATACCAATATATTGATCATTATTTTTCTTAAGCTCAAGGAACTCATTTTCCATCTTTTTTCGAAGAATACAAGGAAATAATTATTGAAAAACAAGTTATTTAACTCATCCCACTCCATGGATTCAATTTCATCTCGGTTCCTTTTATTCTTAATTGGAGTCCACCACTAGTCTGCTTCACCTTCAAATGGTAAACATCCAGAATAACTTTTTCATGTTTGAAACAACGAAGTATGGAAAATATCATTTCAATGGTACTGATCCATTGTTCAGTAACAAGTGGATTAGAAGACCCACTGAAAGAAGGTGTATGTTGCCTCATGAAGGACTCAATAGAATATTGTTCCCTTCTCTGCTCATTCGGAAGTCTAGAATGATTCATAGCTTGTGTAAGTATAGAAATAATATTTTGCACTCCATCTCCCATAACATTTGTTTGTTTAGGGGGAAAATCATTTCATCGTCCATTACATTGATCAACACGGTTCCTTCGGGTTCCATCCATCATCTAAAACCCAAAAAGAATAGTGTGAGAGGCAAAAATCATGCTAGGGAAAACAACATAATAAAGGGGGAGTACCTTCAATAACTTACATCTTAGGTTTAATTCTAATATCATTACCATAATTCTAGGACTATAAACTATACTTATAATTAACCTTAGAGACATCCCTAGACATACCTTAGAAATATCTCTAGGGGTTTCACTGAAGTTTTCACATCCTAGTTTCCAAAGCTTAACTAAACCTTTCATCTGATACCAACTATAGAGACCCAAAGCTTTACGTACATGGACATTACATTAAATTTGAGAAATACTTAACACATAACAAAAATAGACACACAAGGACCGTAATAGTTTAGTGTCTTTGGAAACTCGGAATATAATCTTCTAATCATGGTGAAAGATATTCAACATCTCCTCTAAAGATCTTCCCCTTTTTGTTTTCTTACCTAAAACCTTTCTTTAAATCCTGGGGAAAATAAAACATATAAAGGGTGAGCTCAAATGATCAGTAAGGGTAAGCATGGAGAAAATAAAACAACCCATAAACATTTGAACGTAAAAACATGAACATGCCATAAATCTTAACAGTACATAAGGCATAGATCATAAAGGGACATCAATAATAATAAAATATCATGGGAATAAAACATGTAATTGCAGCATCCATTAATCACATGTTATGATTTCCATAGTAGCCAAGGCATTGCTTCCAAGACCATCTTAGTGGAAAAAGTCCATTTCTGAATCAAGTTCACTCCTCGTTCCAGTCCTGTATCACTGAACTAGATTAACTTACCATTCCAACCATGTCTATATCATGAGATATAAATATTTACCCAATTCATTTTAGGGATATATAGGTCCCACCCATCTCATAATGAAATCATTCTTACATGTGACACAACATAAACATAAATCATTCATCATAACCCAAAGAATAAAATGGGTTTCATAAACATAATCCCAACATTACATAATCCATATAAAACAAATGGATATCATTTCATCATAAGAAAAGTGAAACCATGTAAATCATAGAGGAATTATACTTGAAACATACACATATAAAATAATGTCATCTTAGATGGAAAATGATTTTGATAAAACACTTGAAATGAATTCTTGAGGAAAATATCCTTTCTTCTTTAAAATCAATTTCTTATCATAAAATGCCATTAAATTTTAAAATAAAAGGATTTTGTTGAAAATAATCATGAAATATTTTAGAGTAAGATTCATGAAAATAATGCATTATGAAACCGTAAAAATTTGTTCATGTTGTATAAGTTAAAAAAACATTCTCCTCGTACTTGTAACAGAAAAGTCAAAAAGTACTACGTATGGTAAACAAAAGAAAGATTCCTTCTATAACACAAAGTAAAAGTCAAAGAGGGGTAATAATGACTTTAAAAATACATGGAAGAATATTAAACACTTTATAAAAAACATTTTATGGACATGGATGAAAAATATTACCCCAGTAAACACTTACGAATGAGCAATCTCTGATAAAAATGAGATTGCAAAATTATCCCTTACCTTATATCCGATAGGCTTCGTATTTATCCAAACATCCTTTATAATGATTTAAATAATGTCATTGACTTATTAGAGAATAATATTTATTGTTATGATATCATATATGGTTCACTTATGACTTTATATTACCCGTTCTTTTGTAAATTCCATGTTAATGTAGCTTTTTGGGTAAAATCATTTTATTTACTGTACATGTTTGGACTTGTTGTTCTTGATATTATTATTACTTATATCATGATTTAATTACTATTAGAATGTAAAAAATTATTAATATATCATATATATTCAGTATATATATATATATATATATAATAGATAGATAAATGAAATGAAACACACCGTTCATGGAGACGGTAGGCCGTATGTACGCATGAACACTGTTTTCCATTCCTTATTGACTTGAATGGAAGTAAGCAGGTGACATATATATATATACATAAATAAAGTATCTTTATCATGTCATATATTTCATTATTATTCATTATATATGCTTTATAATCATTATTTAATAGTTAACATGGATAATGAATCTCATCACATCGTGGAGACGGTAATTCGTACATACGCACAAGCGATAATATCATTACCATAATTATTAAATTGAATTGAAGTGGATGATATAATATATCAAAATCATTATGATGTTATAATAACTATATATAGTTATTCTTTACACCATTATACCCATCCAAGTAAGGTGGTGTTGGAAAAACAGATTACACCACAGCGTGGAGACGGTATTCCGTACGTATGCACACGTTGTGATTTCATTTTCTGTATGATGGATAGAAGGTGAAATGGGGTTATTTCATATTTATAATAACATATTAGTATATTAGTGATACTTATGTTATTACTTTATAATGAAACAACTAAAGAAGAAGAAGTTGAAGAAGAAAGAAACTTGAAAGAATCGGTAGAAGAGATTACCTCTTCTTCGACACACCTCTTTTAAGCTTCCTCTTAAGGCACTAGAGTTGGTCTTTTGAGGAGACCAGAACCTCTATAATTTTTCTAGGGAAGTTGATAACGGAAATGGTCAGGGGCTGGCCGAGATTTAAGGATCAAAATTGTGTAAAGAGAAGAGGGAGGAGGTTCCCTTTTATAAGATGGGTGAGGGGAACCTTAGAAAAAACTTAAAATATTATTTTCTAATAAAGTCATATTCAGTTTATAATAGCTCCAAACTGATTTATTTATAAGATAAAGTGGGGATGGGTCACAATCCTCTCAACAAATATATTTTATACAAGTTTAGGTTACTATTTTATCATTATCATTTAGATTTAACTCTAAGTTAAATAATTTAACTTTTACCGTGTCTTCTTGTTTTCTTACACTATATGGTTAATAAACTTACTATAATAAGAAAAAAGAACCCCAAGTGGTTCATTATTAATATATATAACCTTATATAAGTCATTTGGCCAAAAAATAGATTTTTAAGAATAAAATATCAGTTGATAATATAATATTTGTTTTAAAAACTATTTTATGTCAATTTTGACACTATTTGGTAATTAAGTTTTGTGAAAATAATAACAGCATGATTAGTTCAAAAAAAGTTAATTTAATGAATAATAACATGTCATATTAACCTATAAAATTAGTGTACTTCCTAAAAAGTCTCAAATTACATTTATTTGGTTATTTATAACATAATGTATGTTAATATTTCATTAATAAGGTAATTATTGTATCATCATTGTGTCATAAATAAATTATGTTATTTAATGTCTAAAAATTATAAATAAAATAACATTATGTAGGAAATCGTTTTTATATTTATAATTAATATTTATAGTCGAATTTATTTTATGTATAACCCTATATTAAAAATGTTTTAGTTATTAAACTTTTATTTTAGCTCTTTTAACTCTTCCTTGAATTAAATAATAATAAATATCCTAATCTAATCCAAGTGGACCTAAATGATAATATTATAATCCTAAGGTTGTTTTTGGTTGAATTACACTTATCCAATAGAATTATGACATGTGTTAAGGTAATAATAATATCATTTTTACCCTTAATTACCCTATTTACTTTTAATAGTGGTAAATAAAAGTAAAAAGTTACTATTCACCAAAAATTATTTTCATCTCATTGACCCAAATTTTACTTACTGGTATCAACCGTGTCTCTCTGATTTTTGAAATTCCACTTACAGAAGCGGTAAAATTAAGTTTTATGTAAATTTTCAAATTCTCTTAGGAGGTGGGTAAAAGACGGTGAAAAGTTCAATAAAATTTTTATATATCTAAAATTATTATAAAATGACTCCAATGAATTACATTGAACTTATATAGGTACTATGTATCTATTTTTACGTAAAATAAATTTAAATAAAATAAATAATTATTTAAATAAAAAAGTTGGTTTTTAAATAGTAACCCAGTGTTTTCACTATTCATCAAAAATTGAATTTTTTCAGAAAAATACCAAAGATTCACCCTAGGCTAATTTTGATATTCCTAATCCAAAAATTAAGTCCATTTTTGAAGATAAAATTTATAAAATTTCAAAAAGTGGGTATTACTATTCATAACGGTTAGTTCATAATAATATTATAATAATATCTTGTTTAGTGAAACTCGGTATTGTGTACAACACACATTATCGAGGAATGTTGCTCTGGCATGCAACATAAGCCTAGAATAGTGTTTGCGTATAATACAAGTTAATACAGTGTTTCATATAGTACAAGATAATTTTGGTGTGGCGTACAACACAAAACATCAAAGTAATTAAAAATAATATTTCTCATAAAATCTCAGGGTGTTACACATCTAATATATGGTGGTATTTGGATGGGATAATTATCCCCCAAATTATTATGATATGTGATGGTATAAGAGGTGGGAACCATCCCCCCTCCCATATTATATGATGGTATATGTGGAAGGCACTATTCTACCTAATGATATATGATGGTATATGGGGTGGGAACTATTCCCCCTAATGTTATGTAATTGTATATGGGGAGCACATCAGTCCCCCATGTGTGTTGATGTTGTGAGATGGAATCAAGGAAGGAATCATTCCCCCCTATGTGTATATGTATTTTATGGAACTAGTAAAGGGAGACATTACCCCTATGTGTGGATATATGTGATGGAACTGGGTACAGGTTCCATTCCCACCTATGTGTATGATATATAATATGGTTCCAGGTGAGGGAACCATTTCCCCATTTATGTGTAATATATATATATATATAATGATATTATGTGAAGGTTCTTATCTAACCCTTGGTATTGATGTTCATAGACCTTTTTTCACTGGTTGAAGTGGGTATGGTCACACCCAGGTAACTTGGATGGTACCTTTGGTGATGAAAGATATTTTGTATACAGTTATTTATTTATTATTTTTAAACATATCACATTATGAATGAACTCTATATACTTATTATGATAGGTAAACCATTGGTGGTGGCCTATTATGTTATAATCACACCCAGATTAGGCATCCCTGATACTTCAGTACTCAATCGTTCCTCATAATCATAGGTATGGATGGGATAGAGTCCTAACATTGGATGGTTGATATAGATAGATTGGATAAGGTCAATAGATGGGATTGGTTTAGGACTCGGGAACAAGTATGGTTTTTCCATTTTTTTTACTTTTATTCTAAGTTGTATATGATCTACTCACAAGAGATATTATTTATATCTGCCTAACTCATGTGATATTATAGATAGTTTATTCTATTATATCATGTAGTATGTGATTTATTCCTGGATGGATTTGGTTTTGATATTTCATTTTATTCAATTGGATATTGTGATGATTGATTATATGATATTTACACAATTTATTTTTACTTTAATATAATGGTATAGTCTCCCCACGGTATCACCTTAAACTTACATGGCTAGTCGGTATCCTCTAGTATATGGTGAGGATAACCTATGATTATGTGGAACACCAATCCAGTTACTATAGAGAGACTTAGTTTGGGTGTTAAAAAGTGGTATTAGATAATTGTTTTTTTTCCTTACTATTTGAGATATGGTAGACAATATATACTAATGGTTAGGACTTGGGATGGATGGTGTGTTGTGTGCCTAGGCATCTCCTATATGAGCTGAAGATGAAGTTTCCAAGGAGTTTGAATTGTTTTTATTGGTTTTATCTATTATAGTTAAGGTTATTTATACTAAATATGGTTCCTTGTGTTATTGATTTTTGATTTATAGTTTTTTTATCTTTGCCCAGGGTGAAAATATGTGTTCATTAATGCATCATATTAGTCAATAGATTTGCATGACATGTGAATTCTTGTGTGTGATTTTGACATTAGTTCTGAAAATAAAATTGGATTTTTTTAATTAAAGTATCAATAATAAATTATTTAGTGCTTTCCCAAATAAATTATCAGTGGAATTCTACATAACAAACTAGTTATTTACAATTTTTATGATATGGATTTATATAAGTTGATTTCATTATATGAATGTGGATAAGACGTTGATCCTTGATGTGATAGTCTGGTACATGGATTCCCAATGATGATTAATACCCTATATTGGATAGTTAGTTTGGGTATGAGATGCTTGACACACACACACACAGATATATGTGTGTGTGTGTGTGTGTGTGTGATCCCTAGAGTGGGTGTATTGGCCTTTGAGTTTTGTTGTGATATTTGATAGAAGAGTGTCAATTATGGTTCATGAGTTGTGATCTATGTGGGATATAACATATGGTCTATGTGGAAAAACCAAGTGATGTTTGGATGTAACTCAGTATATTATTGAGTCAATGTTATAATTAAGTATGAGGACATCTTCCTATTATTATTAGAGATGAGTTGTGATGTGTGAGGGTTACCCAGGAGCGAGGTTAGCCCAATACTGTGAGTGCCTTTAGAGATGGGAATATGATTTTTATTTGATATTTATGCACGGGAGGTTCTATCAAGTTTGTGGTATAGGCATGGTGATGCCTTAGATATTGTGTATGTGGAGGCATGGGTAACTCTTGTTATGATGGGTCTAACATGTATGAGAGGAATGGTCAGTTGATTGGTTAGGTGCATGAGCCTAGGATTGATGGGATAAAACATGATATGGTATAAATATAATGGTATGGAATCTTAGAACTAGGTTGAATGCCTACTAGGGAGTAATTTTTTTGGTAATAAGGTTTTCTGAGCATCATCGTGGGGTTTTTTTGATAGACACTCTCTTTCTATGGATTAAGAGAGTGATTTCTTATTTAACCTATATGGTAGGTGGACTGGTGCAACCTAATATTAGCCTAATTTTAGTGTTTTTTATGTATGATTAGGAATAATTATACTAGGATGGAATGTGAGACAAGTTAATGGGTGAGTTTTAGGGAATTTTTAGGATATATATATGGAGTTGTGTAGGTCATGTGACTATTGGGGTGAGTTCATGATAATGGGTAGAAATGCATGGTTCTTACATTTTACTCCTTCCTAGTGTGTGGATAATCTATTTTTGAATATACATGTTTGGTCCCTTAAGACTTTTATGGGTTGTAGGACCTTCAGAGGTTACATTATGTTGTGATGGATTATAGGACTCCTTAGTTCCCTAACTACAAGGATTTGGGTTATGGGCTTTCAATGGGATTAATGGTAGATCATTCATGGATAGTGATTAGATATGACATGATAATGGAATGGTATGAGACACCTTTTTACAATCACGAAATAAAATAAGGGGTGTTTATTCTTGATTCTATGGCATGTGTTGGTATGAGAAGTTAATGCTCTAGGGTGTGGTCAAGTATGGTTTTAACTATAAGGATCAGTGCATCAGGGTATGACTAGTATATAAGATGTGGTCTTTATAGTTTGATGGTGAAATGACTGTGTGGTCATGGAAATTTCTATGATATCTAATGATCATCACATATTACATATGAGTTATGACTTTTTTTGAAATGTGAAATGTGGCATGATGATTTTTGGGTCTTGTTAAATTTAGAGGGGTCTAGTGGCTCGGTGTTATGGATAAGGAATTAAGAGGCTTACTTAATTACATTGAGTTGGGAATTGGAATTATTGCGAGTTTCTATTAGGAATATAGGTCTCATGGTAGGTTTAAATGCAAGATTTTTGTGTTAATGTGAAAGGTCATAAACCTTAAATTAAATCTTTTTGGACAAGATTTTCATTGGTGGATTATTGATAAAGTTAAAATGTTTTTTCATGGGGTGTCACAGTATCACTAGAACCTAGAGTAGTATTTGGGATGTGGACCTATTCAAGAAATATGAGTAGGGATAATGAGGGTCAGTGTTTGGCTGGTGGTGGTTATTGGTAAGGGATATACTATTGTATTATTATTAGCGAAATTCATATATTGGACAACACATCATAGATTATTTAAGAGAGTACCATTAATTTTGAGAAGTTTTCAATAAATGTCGGGAGTGACTTGTTAGTGGACCCAACCTAGGTGTGGTTACAGTTTTATGTCGATACTCAGATAAAAGTGGTTGGGTTATGTATGGTTAATAGAAAATACATAGATATGGGTATTGATTAATAATAATTGGGAAAGGTTGGTACATTAGGTAAATGAAAACCACTAGATATGAGATAACAGTCATGTGGTATGAAAAAGTGTGAATTTTAGAAAATAAAATAGTAGGGTAAAAAATCATATTAAATATACTCACTCATGTATAAAATGATGACATATACAACAAGGTGGGTCCTTGTGTTATAGATACAGTCTCAAAAATGAGATGGAAGATTCTGATGAGGATGGTTTGGGGAGACTTGGGTGTGATTTTGGGTGAGATATGGTCTAGTGTAGACCAGTGACATAAATTTATAGTATGATTTCGATAAATTAAGAATTTATGAATACCATAGGGAGAAGAGCATTTATTTAGAGTAGGTGAAAAAAAATTGGGGTCACTATATGGAGACATGTGGAATTTTGAGTGGTGGTGATTGTTTAAGTACAACGTCTTCATGACTATAACCAGTGAAATATATGGAATTTGGGTAATGAATTGGGGATCAATTATTGGTATGGTTTATGAAGGATTTATGAGGAGGATTATTAGGAATGAAAAGAATTATGGTGGGGATTTTGTAACAACTCATATCATTTTGGGATGGTAAAATTATGGGAAATTTGAATTTTTTTGTCCCATGGAACGGGATGTTTTTAAAATTGTGTTTCATATAAGTATTTTGAGAGTTTTTATATCTAGAGGAGATATTTTTTAATATGTTCATAGGACTAAGATATGTATTGATTTATTGGGTAAGAGTTCTAATAGGTTCAACATGACCCTCTCATATATATTTTTTGTAGGTAGCGTGTCATGTCATGACAAGTTAGGGTCACATTATGATGAGGGTTGAGTGGGTGACCATCATGATGCAACATGGGAAGGTTTCACTATGATAGTTTCCTATGAAATAATGGATCTCTTTGAGGTTTGTAAGATCCATGTCATGACCTAGAACATTGCAAAGTAGCGAGTCTTGCATAATAGTAGTTTCGTTTTACATAAGTGTTAAATCTAAGGTGTGAGGGTCATTCCATATTGGGAAATAATCATGTTGTGATGGTAAATCTTTCATATTACATTACAAATTTTATTATGGGTTCAAGGATCACACCATGGTAGGAGGGTGTCACACTATGATAATAATCCTTATGTATCATTTGGGAAATGTTATGTATACCTTTGTGGGTTTTCCTTGTGGTTTGAGGATTATTCCATAGAGGGAGGGCATCATTTTGTGATGATAATCCTTATATATCATTTGAGAAATCTTATATATACCCTTATGTAATTTTAGGTTGGTAATATTGGCCACATCATGACCCCATGGGTCATGTCTTGATGACAAGGGTCATACCATGATGTTCAAGGGTCACCCTATGATACGTAATTAGTAACCTAGAATACATAAGAGTTGGAAATTGGTAAATTACTTAAGTGTTAATTCAGATGGTACATAAGGGTTTCATGATAAGTAAGGGTTCTATACTTTCCCAAATTAAATGTGATAAATTGGTCATGCCACAACACTAGGGTTGTACTATGGGGTTTCACAATGGGGGATCACAACATAGTGGGAAGGGTGAACCATGTAGGGTCCTCTAGAGACATTATCATCCGGCTTCTCTAGGTCTTTAGTTATGCTGTGAAGGGTAAGGTCACATTGTGACGTAACTCTAAGCAGTGATGTTAGTTTTTTGGAACTAACTGAGGGGAGCTATGATATTCCATTACCTAAAGGTCTATGTTATGAAGGATTTTTGGAAGAGTAATCACACCATGAACCATAGAATTCATATCATGATGGGGGTGTTTTCCATTATTATTTAAAACTAAGTGTAGAATGATTTTTTGGACTTTTAAATTGGAAACTCACTTTAATGTTCTTCTTGTTTGGGTTGTTCAAACAAGGGGACATTGAGATCATCTTCCCTTTATCTTGTCCTTTTAAACATACTTGATCTATGGTGATTAAAGGTTGTTGAACCTATCATTTAAGGTAATATTTTTATACATATTCCTCGATACTTCTTATATTTTTTTATACGCTAACTTTGGTGACTTTAGTCTAGGTTTTGAGTGGAAGTTCCACTAAGACATGGTGGAATCATCCTGATATGATGGGGTTTTTCTTGGTATGTATAATGGGGATTTTGATAGGATGAACACACTAGGTATTGTTCCATCTCAATTAAGGTATGCAACTTTATTGAGTTATTTATGTATTTCCATCATTTTACGTGAGGTTAATAGCTGAATTGAAATTAAAAGTTTTTTATTTTGTATGCTAGATGTTCATTTGGATTGGGGGGTGGTGCACATCTCATAACTTAAGGACTAGATCATAGGAGATTTCTTAGTGAGTAATTATTTGATTATTCCCAAATAATTAGGTATAGAATTAATTTTTTTTAAATTTTAAATTAATTATAATTGGTTAATAATTAATTTGTATGATTATTTATAGAGTTAGATACACATGAATATGGAATATGTATAATTAGTATTGGATAATCTTAGGTGGTGGTGGACATGTTTTATGAAAATGGAATAACTCTAGATGACTTAAGTGGTCCCTAAACATCTCTCTAAGGTCTATGATTCATATTATATATCATGTGATATGTGGTTTCACCACTGGTGTGTGGTTGACCTTGAATTAAATTGAGTTGTTTTTCCTTAATCCCTTTTAGAGTAATGGAAGGGTCTTGGGCCACAATGGGGCCTTGAAAACTAGCATGATGCCTCATCCATCAATGGTTGAGGGATTGACCATAAATATATTCCATGTGATATAAAAAACCTATAATGGTATTAATTAAATAATAGAGTATAGTGGACCTTGGTGTCATGACCCCCTCCTCACAACGTGTACCCATCCTAGGCTGGCAATGTGAGAAGGGAGATAATGACCCTGAGCCCCACCTTTAGTAGGCCCTGAGTTGTCAACTAGCATCGAGGGTATAGTAAACACACAAATGGGGTACATTACCCTATAAAAGAACACATGAAAAAGATAGAGATAAGAAAAACACCAACAAATTCAAGGATGACAACAATATAAAAGAAATTCCAACTACACATATGTAATTTCATGCAAAAATACTACAACTGAAAGGGAAAAAACTACAAATACCCAAAAGAAAGTAAAAATAATAGCAACTATGAAGCCCAAATAGCTCCTGCAACCCCATGCTAGTAGAAACCAGCCTGATCTCCAACCTTTTACAGGTGACCAAAAAACAATTTATATAGACATAAGGTGAGTATAACAGTATACTCAGTAGATTAATCCCTAGATCCTCTCGTAAAAAATTAAAGAAAGTATGATAAATCATAGTGAACAAAAAGTGGATCCAACTAGTCACCAAAATAGGTATACTAAGCTCCCAGCCTAACCATGGCTACTCTCACCAATTATTTCATACAAGAGTATATATTATAATAAAGAATATCAATGGTACCCTGCTACTACTTCCCCACTGGTTTTCCACTTTCCCCAATACGGCATGTCCTAATCCATCTCTATCCAAAAAGGCTTGCCTGCAAACACCTGTGTGAAGCACCACAACTTGCACCTCATGCAACAAAACCACCACTTCCATGTAAGAAAAGTAACCAAGTATTTTCCAGGAGCCACCACAGCTTTCATAACGTGTATCATACATTGTCCATTATACCTCAATCCTTTGCATCCCATACATCAAGTAAGGATCATCAAGCCATCACAGCCTATACATGTTACCCATATAGTATTCCATAGTAAACTATATCCAGAATATATGTGTGTGAATAACCACAATCCATTACATCCCTCTACACACATATATGGTAAAAACTAACCATTTTACATGCCAGCACAAGTAAATACCAAGAGAAGAGAGCAGGGCTAAAGGGGGTAGTCATCTATTCATCTTACCACTAGAATGTTGGGGAAAACACCCCCCAGGGATTAGAATCCTCAAGGTTTCATTTTCTCTAAATGATGGGGTGGTGTAGTGTATAGAAACACAAAAAGTACCGAATATACTACAGATCACAACCACACTATGGTCATAACCTAGTCTTAGACTCAACTGCAGCTATTGTCTCTCGGACTCCCAGCTGTCACTTCTAATAATAGGTATCCTATAAGCACACAATGCATTAAATAGATTTATTACATTACATAATTCCCTTTTTATCAGATGCAATTTATGTTAATAAATTATTTAAACATTAATTAACCATTAATAATTTCCACATTATATCCCATTAGCATCACACCCAAAGTTCACTATTCCTTTAAATTAAAACCTCAGAATTGTGTCCCAGCAAGCTCCAACCCCATGAGTTAACATAATTTATTAAATCATTTATTAAATAATTTATTAACAACATTATTACTTTCCCATATTCCCAGGCATTCTAGAAAAACATTATAAGCTACTAAACACAAGGGGCTAAACAAGGTGAGTAGGTGAACTACCTGTCGAGTATTTTTCACCTATAAAAACAGTGTAGACTCATCCTCTCTCCAAATTAAAAACATAAAAAGCAAGTGGAATACCCCGCATGTCTTCACCCTTTTTGGAAGGAGGGTAAGAAAACCAGCTAAGTGGTGGGGAAAGTAAAGAAGATAAAAAACCAATAAGAATCAGCAATCATCCAAACATTCACATCCTGGTCGTTTCATCATACTTGGTGTCCTCCCCGACACCCACATGCATAAATTGATGCATCTATCCACTCTAGGCTTAAACTGTTACCACAACCAATAGGTCTCCCTACCCCAACATATCAGAACATCCTTCTAGGATCACATCACAACACTAGCAGTAAGAAAACAAACATCATATAAATTGGGCTCTTGGCCCTTAAACAAGGTATCCAACCTTTAAACACAATGATCTCTCACATCTCCAAGCATAAGGCTCTTAACATTTACAAGCAAGAGGGTAACTCAAAACCCTATGAGGCATTGTCTTTTTATCAAACAGCTAGTTCATTAATCCATCTAGAATTAACTGATTTATTATTTTTAGGTTCCAACAATGGGTAACATAAATAGTAAGCTATAAAAAATTGATTAAACATGCTTACTGTGTCAAATTCTATAAACAAAAAACTACAATAACAACAACCAAATTCATTTACATGCCTCTTTATCTTTATCCAAACAATTATCAATTAATTCCAGCTTTATGTTCATTACCAATTTCCACAAAGAATGAAAATATAAACAAAGAAATCATAAATACCACACTATATTGAAAAACAAGTGGCAATAACATACAATTGATATCAATTTATTTATCCGGTTCAAATGTTTAATATGTCAATTCCATTATGATCCAATGGCTAAAACATGATAACTCTATATTTTCAAATAAAATAATAGAGAATCAATGAATCCCCTACCTCAAAATGTTTCCAATGCTCTTTGAAAAGACTAAAAAAAGATAACAATCACCTCTCTTGGAGAACTACATCCACCAGAGGATGCAGAGACACCACCACACTGGCCAACACCTAAGAAAAGTTCATTAGGAACATGGAGATAGCGTTCCATAAAAGGGAAAGGATAAATATAAGGAGATGAACCCAAAATAATGATGATAGATCATACCATATATCGAATATTGATTAATACTGCTTGGTTGCGCCAAAAACAGAGGGTGCACTTGCAGTAAGAAGAAATTCAAGGGGAACTAATCCAAGGGGGGAAGTTTGATAGCACATCTCCTACAAGAAGAAAAGAAAGGTCTGAGAGTCTCACACCAGAGAACAAGGAAGAATAATATGGGAGGAAGATATCCTATCCCTTTAAAATATTTAACAGAGCAATGGTTTAAGATATGCTGGATTTTCCATTAAAATAATATCACACTAAACCGCACAGTATGACCAATTAAAATCATCCTAAGCCTTAGGAAAATTAATATAGGAGTTATGGGATTTGATTCAACCTTAAATCCCTTAAAAAAGGCCTTAAATGAATTTTAAATCAAATGAAATGTCAAAGGGGAGAAACTGTAGGAAGCTAGAAACACTGTTCATGAACATGAAATTTGGAAAAGGAAATAGAGGATGTTGTTGGAACATCACCGTTCTAGAAAAACTATTCACATCGGTCTACCGGTAGCACTGTTCACAGAGTTGGAAATTGGGAAAAGTGTTGGGGAAAAGTCACCTTGACCTCCCAAAACTTCTCAAACACTAGATTTCCCTAGAGGAATGGACCAGAGAGGTTTGGGCCATTATATCAGATACCTCTCAAAACATTATCATCCTCGAGAATTCAAATCCCACCTAAAGGTAAAAAGAAATGGGGTTTGAAAAACCACCCATTTAGATACATCTCAAAAGAGAGCAAGCTACAAGAATAAACCAAAGAAATCCATCTCATAAACATGAATGGTCTACAATCACAAAGTGAACATATTTTATTTTTTACATAAAAAGAGTGAAACAAAAAACAAATAAGGGTACTGAGAACGTATGTATGACTCACATTCCCAGGTACTCCCCTCCACACCCCCGTGTCACCACAAGACACGACCCAAGGGGATATAACACCCACAAAACACCTTCTCTTTGAGGTCTTGGATATCTTCAGGCCGCTCCTCAAAGTCTACATCATAATCAACATCGATATCTCCCCAATTGATGGCATGAGATTCATGATGAAGATAACAACAGAGTTGTGACACATGAAAAACAACGTGTATCTATATCATCTTCGGGGTAAGTAATACTCAATACACCACATCTCCAACACGAGCCAACACCTCAACAGGCCCAACAAATCGGGGAGAAAGCTTAATCCCATGAACAAACCTTCACTGCCCATATTGGGGAGTCACCTTAAGAAACACGTGATCCCCAACATAAAACTCAAAAAGTCTCCTCCTTTGATCTCCATATGATTTATGATGATATTGCACTGTCTTCATCCTCTCATGAATCACCTTTACTATCTCTATTTTATTCTACACTAGTTCAGGTCTGAGAATTGCTTATTCTCTAAACCTAGTCCGGCACAACAGAGAATGAAAAGGTTAGCCATACAAGGCTTTAAACGGTTCCATACTGATGGTGGAGTGAAAAATATTTTTGTAAGAAAACTCCACTGATGGTAAGTGACTTATCCACGAACCTCCAAAATCCAAGACATAAGAGAGTAACATGTCTTCAAGAGTTTGGATAATATGCTCTGTCTGACCATCCATATGTGGATGAAAATCAGTGGTAAGGAATAACAGAGAACCAAAAGCTTTCTAGAGACCTCTCCACACCCTAGAGGAAAAACTAAGATCTCAATCGGAAATGATTTTATTCAGGAATCTGTGGAGTATCATCACCTCCTCCAGATACTACCTTGAAAAAACTTCCACTGAGCTCGACTCCTTGATTGCTATAAAGTGAGATGATTTTGTTAAAAAATCCACTACCACGCAAATAGCATCATTTCCTCACTAATCTTGAGGTAAACTAGTAACAAAGTCCATTGAGATGTCCTCCCACTTCCACTGAGAAACATCTAAAAGCTGAAGCAGACCACCAGGAACACAGTGTTCGACCTTCACCTTCTAGCTGACCAAACATCGAGACACAAACTTCACAATCACACACTTTAGCCTCAGCCACCAAAATTGAATCCTCATGGCTCAGTACATCTTTTTCATTCTTGAATGCACCGCTAAAGGAAAACTATAGAACTATATGAGAACCGTATCAAGCATCTACAATGGAAAAAATAGCCTTTTATGATACAAAACACAATGTTTTTAATCCTCAGACCAACCATCAGGGGCCTCACCACAAACAACTCGGTCTCACCAGACCTCCACCTCTAGATCCCCCAATTGGGACTCTTCCACCAGCTGCACCAGATATGACTGCACCAACATCTGAAAAAGACAACCTCTTTCCCCAACTTCTCCCATATCGAGATGCAATTCCAAAAGTTATTCCATAACTCTCTAAGAATCACTAGATTCATGCACTACATCACTACATGAATTCTTGCTCAGTACATCAACTATAAAATTCCTCTTTCCAGGGGTATACGATATTTCAAATTCATATTCCTATAAGAACTCTCTACTCCGACACTACTATAAGTTCAAGTTATATTGGGAGAAAACATACCTCATACTCTTATGATCAGTGAAAACCAAAAAGTGCTCACCAATGAGGTAATATCTCCATAGCTTTAGAGAAAACAAAACGGTTTCCAACTCATTATCATGGGTGGCATAGATACATTCATTGGGATGGAACTACTGAGAACCATAAGAAACAACTGATCTCTACTGCATCAAAATAAATCCAAACCCCAAATGTGAAGCATCTCTAGAAACATCAAACTGAAATCCCTCTACTGGAATACAAAGAACTACTTCACTTACTAACTTCTCCTTTAGATACTCAAAATATTATTGACACTTATCAGTCCACATGAACGCATGATCCTTCCTGGTCAGTGATATCATAGGAGTCGCAACCCGAGAGAAATTAGCTACGAACCTCATGTAGTAGACTTCAAGACCAAGGAAAATTCACACCTCTTCCCCTTTCTTAGGGGTTTCCAAATACACAACTACTTATATCTTTAATGGATCCATAGCTACTCTCTGCTGGGATACAACATGCCCTAAGAAATGTACTTCTTGAGAACAAAACTCACACTTCGACAACTTCCCAAATAGCTGATGTTGACAAAGAACTCCCAAAACGGTGTGTAGATCCTCTGAATGATCCTCCTTAGACATGGAGTACACAAAGATGTTGTCAATGAAAAACACCATGAACTTATCCAAGAACTCATGGAACATAGTGTTCATCAATCCTAGGAGATCATCTATAGAATTCGTCACACCGAATGACATTACAACAAACTCATAATTCCTATGACGACAATGGAAAATAGTCATCGGGATATCCTCATCCTTCACACACATCTGATGATATTCTGACCACAATTCAATCTTTGAGAACCAACTTGCACCCTTCAGTTGATCGAATAAATCTTCAATCTGGGGAAGAGGATAGTGATTATTCACTATCAATTTGTTTAAGTTATGATAATCGATACACAAACACAAACTTCCATCAGCCTTCTTCATGAAAAAAACCAGTGCACCCCACGGTGACACACTCAGCTAAACAAAAATGCACTGTAATAGACCATAAATCTGTATAAATATCTATCGTAACTCATAAGGGGTCATCCTATATGAAGACGTAGAGATAGGAGACGCTCTTGGTTGTAGCTCGATCTCAAACTCGATCTCTCATTGAGGGGGTAATGTTACAACCTCTTCTGTAAAGATATCAGGGTACTCTTATACGACCCTAGAAAACTCCAACTACTTAACCTATGAAGAACTCAGCATCAACTCATCCATCAAGGATGATAAGGATGGAACGCGCCTCTGACCCATACAAGTGTCTCACTCGCCAAAAAACAAAAATGGCTCTCCCTCCTCATCAAAGAACATAACCTACCTCCTGAAGTAATACATGATATCTTGAACCGAATATAACCAATCTATGCCAAGGATGACATCATATGGTTGTATCTGTAAACATAGGAAATCTTCCCAAGAGCGGTGCTTCCCCAACACTAGCTCACAGTCTCTACATACTTCAAAAAAGTCAGCTCGACCTCCAACTGGAGTAGTCAACGCCAAGGGAACTGGAAGCCTCTCTACCTCAACTCCCAAATCATGGATGAGGGTAGGTGATATGAAAGAGTGTGTCACTCCTGAATCAAACAAGGAATACACCAAAGTAGAAAACAAGAAAAGGGTACCTCGAATGACATCTGGCTCACCTGGCGCTGGCAACGCTAAATCATAAAGCTGACCACAACATCCTCTATGGGTTCTCTGAACCTGATGAATACCACCACCATGGACAAGATGCACTATATGAGGATGGGGAGAAATATGGGGTTGTCCTTTTCTAGCTCTATCTGATCTCTACTAACCCAAAGATGGTGTAACCTATTGTTGCTTCCTCGGATGGAACTGCCTCAATGGAGGAACCTGGAGCGGAACACCTAGTGCACGATGACTGGTTTGAACGGTTGGGCCCTCTAACTATTGATGAACTCGATCACCATAACAAAAAAAAATTGTATGATCCCTTAGTATAGGTTTGATAGCCTATTCCCTATAGAAAAAAGATACTGAGAGCAGGGACCTACCCCCAACCGAATGGAAACTCTTCTGCCCTGAAAATCAGGAACCCCAGACCACAACTCTGCTTTGTGAGGAATCATGATGACTCCCTTCTTGTGACAATATAGATCTGGCCAATGGCCTATCGATAACCTCTTCCCTCTCTATCACATCATGATATGTATTCAGCATAAATGGGGTGAAATGGTGCTGGATCTCTAGATGCAAAGCCTCCTCTAAATGCCTCGATCTGGCCTCCTCATCTGGAAACAGGTCTGAAGCATATTGTAAAAGGTTCATAAAACAGATTCCAAACTCTCTCACACTGGAGATCCCCTCTGGAAGGGAAAAAAGCTCGTGTAGATTGTACGCCTTTGCAGTCAAAGAAAGAAACTCGAATATAAACTTTTCTCAGAAATCCTCCCTAGAAATCGCTGACTCATCGTGATCCCCAAGGAACAGGAACCACTACTACCTCATTGGTCCGCACAGAATCGTCACAACCAAAGACACCCAGTGCTCCTTCTAAGCACGGATCAAAATGAAGCCTATATCAACCTCCTCCAACTAGTATTTCATGACTACATCCGAAACAGAGCCCTTGTACTTCTGTATACTTTGGCACTAAAACTCCTAGAGTTTCCTCCTCCATGTGTCGTCATTATCAATCTATACCATATGGTGATCTGCTGGCACAACCTTCTAGACATATTCTGGTCAAACCTGATGAGGATGTCAACCTGGAGCCATACCTACAAAATAAAAAATAGTTGAAGCTCCTAAACCTGGAATATGGAAGACTCGTCATTAATTAATTAATTTTTTTCTTTTATTCATTGTAGGTTAACCTATCCTAAGGTCTACCCATTCAAACACATGCATAAACAAATGTGATGCATGATCCTTTCCAAGGTCTCTACCCTGCAACTAATAACACCTCATTTAGTAGCCATTATAAACTTAAAGGTCCGTGCATCAGATAATAGGGGTGCCTAAACACCGATGTGTTAGTTGGTATCTAGTGTTTACATCACTTGATAAACATGATGGATATCATTTCCCTACCATCCCATGAAACCTCACATGTGCCTAATACCAAAATCCATCATATCCATCAACTATACCTCTGATACCACTCTGTCACGACCCCTTCCCCACAAGGTGTATCCCTCCTGGTCTGGAAATGTGAGAAGGGATATAATGACCATAGAGTCCCACCTCCAGTAGGCCCCAGGATGGTGACTAGCATCGAGGGTATGGTAAACAAACAAATGGGAGGCGTTATCCTCTAAGAGAACACATGCGAAAGAGAGAGATAATATAGACACCAACCAACTCCAAGGAAGACATCAATATAAAAGAAATCTCAAGTACACATATGTAATTTCATGAAAAAACTACTATAACTAAAAGGGAAAAACTTCAAATACCCAAAAGAAACAAAAAAATAGTAGCAACCACGAATCCCAAATAGCTCCTGCAACCCCAATGTAGTAGAAACCATCTTGATCTCCATCCTTCTCCAAGTGTCCTGAAAACAGTTTATATAGACATAGGGTGGGTATAACAGTATAATCAGTAGGATCCTCCCTAGAGCCTCTCGTTCCAAAGTAAAGAAAGAATGCTAAATCACAATGAACAACAAGTAAAACTAACTCATAACCTAAATAGTTATACTGATTTCCTAGCCTCACCATGGTTACTCTCACAAAGCATCACATACAAGATTATATAATATAATAAAGAATATCCAGGGTAACCCACTACTACTTCCCCACTGGTTTTCCACTTTTCCCCAATGTCACACTTCCTAATCCATCTCTCTCCAAAAATACTTACCGATAAACACCTGGGAAAAGCACCACAACATGCACCTCGTGCAACAAAACCACCACTTCCATGTAAGCAAAGTAACCAAGTAGTTTTTGGGAGCCACCACATCTCGCATAACATGTATCCTAAGTTAGGCATTATACCTCAAGCCATTACATCCCATACACCGAGTAAGGACCTCAATCCATCACAGCCTACACACTTTACACCTATAGTAGTCCATAGAAAACTATATCCAGAATATATGTGTGTGAATAACCAGAAGCCATTGCAGCCTTCTACACACATATATGGGGAAAAATAATTGTTTTTCCTGCCAGTATAAGTAACAAAAAATAGACGAGAGTAGGGAAAAGGGGGTAGTCATCCATCCATCCTCCCACAAAAATGTTGGGGAAAATACCCCCTAGGGGTCAAGAACCTCAGGGTGTCAGTTTCGCTAACTGACAGGGTGGAGTAGCATATAGAAACACAAAAAGTACAGAATATAATATAGCTTACAAACACACTATTGGAAAAACCTAGTCTTAGACTCAACTATAGCTAACGTTTCTCTGACACCCAACTACCACTTCGAAGACTAGGTGTCCAATAAGCTCACAACCATTTAAATATCTTTATTAAATTACTTAATTCCATTTTTATCAGTCGCTATTTACATTAATTATTTCTTTAATCATTAGTTAAACAATAACAGTTTCAACATTATATCTCATTAGCATCACACCCAAAGTTTTATGCTCCTTTAAATTGAAACCTTATCATTGTGTCCGATCAAGATCCAATCCCATGGGTTAACATTATTTATTCAATCATTTGTTAACAACATTATTACTTTCCCATATTCCCAGGAATTCTAGAAAAACATTATAAGCTACTAAAAACAAGGGGCTCAACATGGTGAGTAGGTGAAATACCCTTTGAGTATTTTCCACCTATAGCAAGAGCATAGACCCATCCTCCCTCGAGATGCAAAACATGAAAATCATGTGGAATACCCCACACGTCTTCACCCTTTTTGGAAGGAGGGTAAGAAAACCAGCTACCTTGGGCAGTGGGGAAAGTAAATAAGATAAAAAAAACAACAAGAATCAACAAGCATCCAAACATTCACATCCAACCCGTTTCATCAGACCCGATGTCCTCCTCGAAACCCACATGCATAAACCGATGCATCTCGCCACTCTAGGTGTCAACTGATTCCACAACCAATAGGTCTCCCTGCCCCCACATATCACAACAGCCTTCCATGATCAAATAACAACACCAGCAACAAGAAAACAAGCATCATATCAATTGTTCTATTGGAATTAAAAAATGCATCCAACCTTCAAACACAATGATCTCTCACATCTCCAAGCATAAGGCTCTTAACCTTTATAAGAAAAAGGGTAACTCAAAACCCTATGAGGCATTATCTTTTTATCAAATTTCCAATTCATTAATCCATCTATTATTAATTGATTTATTATTTTTAGGTTCCAAATATGGGTAACTTAAATAGTAAGCTATCACAAATTGATTAAACATAATTATTGTGTCAATTTGATTAAAATCAAATTAAAACAACAAGAACTAGATTCATTTATATTCCTATTTATCTTTATCCAAAAAATTATCAATTAATTCCACCTTTGCATTCATTTCCAATTTCCATCAAGAACTAAAAGCTAAAAAAGCAAGCATATATATCACACTATCTAAAAAACAATAGGCAATAACATACGATTGATATCAATTTATTTATCCAGTTCAAATATTTAATATTTCAATTCCATTATGATCCAGTGGGATAAAACATGATAACTCTACATTTTCACGTAAAATAATAGAGAAGCAAAAAATCCCCTACCTCAAAAGGTTTTTGATTCCCTTTGAATATTCTAACAAAACAGATCACGGTCACTTCTCTTGGAGGACTGTATCCACCCAAGGATGCAGAGAAACCACCACACCATACAAAACCTAGGAAAAGTTTATTTGGAACATAGAGATAACATTCCATAAAAGGGAAAGGAGAAATATAAGGAGATGAATGCTGAAGAATGAGGATAGATCATACCTTATATCAAAGATTGATCGATACTACTTGGTTGCACTAAAAACATAGGTTGCACTTGTAGCAAGAAGAAATTCAAGGGGAACCAATCTAATGAGGAAAGTTTGATCACACAAATCCTATGGGAAGAAAATAATGTTTTGAGCACCTCACACTAGATAAAAAGGAAGATGAACAAGGTAGGAAGATATCTTGTCACTTTAGAGGATTTAATGGAGCAACGGTTTAAGATACGTTGGATTTTTCATTAAAAGTGGATTACACTAAACCACACGGTTTGACCAAGTAAAATCCTCCTGATCCATAAGAAAATTAATATTGGAGTTATGGGATTTGATTCATCCTTAAATCCCTAAAAACAAGGCATTAAATGCATTTTACATCAAAGGAAATTCCAACGAGGCAAAACTGTTGGAAGATGGAAACATTGTTCATGAACTAGAAATTTTGAAAAGGAAATAAAGTCTACTGTTGGAACCTCACTGTTCTAGAAAAACTGTTCACATTGGTCTATCGGTGGCACTGTTCACATCGATCTTCCATTGGAACTGTTCACATCAGTCTACCGGTGGCACTGTTCACATAGTTGGAAATTTGGAAAAGTGTTAGGGATAAGTAAACTTAACCTCCCAGAACACCTAAAAACCTAGATTTCTATAAAGGAATTTAATAGAGAGGTCTGGGACGTTACATTGGGATAGGTTCCATTAGTACCCTCTATGCAGGTAAGAGTGATGGATTAGGAATAGTTATCTTAGGGATAGGCCATATGGAATCTTGGTATACCTTAGAAAGAATTCATATATATATTTGGTGTGATAGGACCAATCTAGATTGACCTAGGAAGTGAGACAGTCAATATTCCATCCCTTCTTAATTGTGATTACATCATAATTCCTATGTGGGTGACAGACCCATTATGTTGTTATAGTTATGTTGAAGTAAGTGATTCCCATTGTGGAATGGGACTTGATCTTATAATTTTGAAATGAGATGATGGAACCCACATGGGGTGTCTAGACCTTTATGTGGTATAAGGGACTATATTGGGTGCCCCAATTTTGTATTGAATCCAAATATAATTAGAACAAGGAGGGGGTTAACATGATTGTATCCTAATATGAATGTGGTGATGGGAATAGGTTCTGTTCTTGAGAGGAGAACCTAGGAAGTGTATGTTGGGTTTGGGAAAGTTTTCAACCCATGTGATTATGATGATATAAAGATGTCTATGTGGGCCTTTTATCCTCTCAGTGATGATATACAGTGGTATCTATCTAGGTAACTTATCTTTCCGGTGATTAAGTTATATGATGGTATACATGGTGGTCACCATTCCCCCAGATGTTATATGATGGTATGATGGATGGGAGTTATTCCTCCCAATGATATATAATGGTATAAGGGGTATTAATCATTTCACTTGATTTAATATAATAGTATATGGTGTAATGGTTCATGCCTTCTCAATCCATTAAGTTTCTAGTTTTGGTGGTTGGAGGTGTTTAAGGGAGGTTTTGGGACTTTTCTATGGAGGCAGGAGGTGCAGCATAGCTGCTATAGGAAATATATGTCATGTATTATTTACATGATGTATTAAGGTGGTTCATGGAATTTAAAAAGATAAGGGAGATACCATGAGACAAATTACATGCCATGTAAGTTTAATTCCTTTCATGTATTAAATAAATTGTGAGGCAACTAAATTATTAAAGAAAACAAGTAATTTTCAAAAACCTAAGGATTACACATCGTGTAATGGTAACATTATGTGAAATAAGTAGGTTTATAACTTTTAAGTTATTTTATCAAATGAATTTCATTTCATTCAACAACTCCTTATCTCTCTAATTTTAGTAGAACCCTAGGCATTCTGATATTATATTCTAACCCCCATCATCATGCTTTGATTCATTGGATCTTGTTGATTTTCTTTGGTGATTGGTGTTAAGCCCATCTCTTACTTTTTGGTTGTTTTCTTTTGATATTTCTCCAAGAATTCACTTCAGTGATGTTGTTTTGGTTTTGGGTGTGATTTGGGATGAATTTTTATTATATTTGAGAGATTTTTAGGTTTATCTATGGTTTCCCATGTGCAGTTTTGGTTTGTGAACATTTCTTCTTCATCTTGTGGTGTATATCAAGTCGGAAAATATTCCTTAAGGAAGGGAATTCCTCACTTCTCTTTATTGTGTATCATACGAGAGGGTTTTTCTTTTGTTTATATATAGAGGATTTTTGTGCTAACTAAATTAAAGATAAATAATTAGATAACATAAATTAAATGGAAAAGGGTAACACTACTGGAAAGATGATCTTTCTCAACACTTCTATACCAACGGTTTGTAAAAACCGTTGGTATAGCTACCCTTTCCCAACGTTCACCTAAACCGTTGGGAAAGGGTCTGTTTTGAGCCACTTTCCCAACGGTTCACCAAAACCGTTGGGAAAGAGTGACCTTTCCCAACGGTTTTGGTGAACCGTTGGGAAAGGGTGTGGGAATTGAGGCCTTTCCCAACGGTTCACCAAAACCGTTGGGAAAGGGTGTGAGAATTGAGCCTCTTTCCCAACGGTTTTGGTGAACCGTTGGGAAAGGGTGTGAGAATTGAGCCGCTTTCCCAACGGTTTTGGTGAACCGTTGGGAAAGGTCACCCAAAATCCAACATTCGGCCTAAATAAATTCAACCCACTCTAACCTTTCCCAACGGTTTTGAAAACCGTTGGGAAAGCCCTATCCCAACGGTTTTGAAAACCGTTGGAAAAAACCACCCACAAATTAAAGGGCTATCCCAACGGTTTTCAAAACCGTTGGGATAGGTTCTTTAATTTTTTCCAGATCTACTAACCGAGAACATTATATAAATCAAAATTTTAAATAATTATGATAATACTTATATATATTTATGAAATTATGTTTACAAAAGTGATGTTAGATTAGTGGTTAAGTCGTTCGATTATAAACGAGGGGTCCTGGGATCAAATCCCAGCGGGTGTTTTATTTTTGGAATTTATATACCAACGGTTCCATTACCGTTGGTATAGATTTCTTATTACCTATACCAAAGGTTTTGGAAACAGTTGGTATAGGTCTATACCAACGGTTTTTGGAAAACTGTTGGTATAGACCTATCCCAACGGCTTACTTGGCTACGGTTCTTCAAACCATTGGTATAGGCTATACCAACGGTTTGGAGGCCTATACCAACGGTTCCAAACCGTTGGTAAAGGTTAGTTTTCCAGTAGTGTAATGATTTTCATTCTTTTACTATATTGATATGATTGTGATATTTTAATTTTACGAGCTTAATGCCCCACTAAATATTGTGCTTGTTGGGGGATTTTATTGTTCTTGTTGATTTGTGATTACTTCTATGTCTATTGTGATTGTTTTGATATCACAAAAAATGGAAAATTGACTAAATAAATATATTTGGCTAAGGAAATTATTTCCCTAGGATTATGGATCATGTGATAATACCCCTAAAATAAAGTGGAATGTGATAAATTCCCCTTTTAAAAATCTGTAAAATAATCTTGATGTATTGTCTTGTGTGTTCGTGCTTGTGGTATGGTGATATGTGATTGAAATGCGATGTGGGGATGGTGATTTTATGGCCATGATTTTGGGGTGATTAGGTGGTTGTTTCTTGACCATGCTTTTGGGGTGGCAAGGTTGTTGATGTTTGGTGGTGCTTTTGTGGAGATGAGGTGGTGGTAATTTGATCATGCTTTTAGGGTGGAAAGGTAGTGGTTTTTTGTCCATGCTTTTAGGGTGATGAGGTGGGGGTTTTTTACCATGATTTTGGGGTAACAAGGTGGTGGTTGTTTGTCCATGCTTTTGTGGCGGTGAGGAGATGGTTTGATTTAGATGATGAGCTGCTTTTAATGTGTGGTTTCATTTTTCTAGATTCCTAGGTAGTGAAGGAATAACATATTTAATAATGATTAAAATTGTTGGGGTTTGGTTTTTTTAATGATATGGAATTTATAAATGAAAAAATAAATTATGGGCTATGTGTTTAAATGAGGATAATTATAAATAATTAAATGAATGGGTTGGATAATGGGAATTGGTTAGAGGTGTGATGTGGCTTGTAGTTTGTTTGGTGTTATGCATTTAGAGGTGGAAGTGGAAGTGGACATGTTGTGAGTTATATATTATTTGGTTTTGAACCTAAAGTTTAGGATTGTGTGTGGCTATATGTATATACTTGTATATTATTTTTGATTTCTATATACACCCCACCCATGTCGAGCACTATATGTCGACACTTGTATAGTCACATGAGGGGTGTTTTTTCCAACATCTGGTGAGGAGTATGGATGGATGGGTACCCACCCTTTCCACTCTCTCTTCCATGAGAGATAGTTATTGAATAGATTGTGATGTCTGGAGGTCTTATAGTGTTCTAGATCATGGTTGGGATATCCTAGGTGTCTTTTGGCGTGTTGTGATGTGGTCGTGCTTGTGAGATGGCAAGCCCAGGTGTCTTTAGGTGAGATGTGACATTACCTATGTGTCTTTGGTAAGGATGATGTAGATTATATTGGGGTTCATGCTTGGTAGGAAGAGGAAACAAGGTTGATTTACATTATGATCACGATACCCTACTGCTTTGATTATGGTTGTGGATGTGTGGTGGCCTAGTTGTTTTCGGGTGAGATGTGATGTGGCCATGCTTATGGGGTGGCGAGCCCAGGTGTCTACAAGTGTGATGTGATGTGACCGTTCTCGTGGGGTGGTGTGGTATGAAGAATATATGGGAGCACTAGGATGTATTATGTTGGGTTCTGAGAGAAACATACCAGTGGGAAAGTAGTATGGGGTACCCTTTTCTGAATAGACTAATGTTATATTATATTAATTGACTTGTTTTATTTGGTGAGTGTTCCTTGGTGAGGCTGGGATAGATAGTTGACATGTTTAGTTAATTTTAGTTCTTTTGTTTTTCTCATAGGTGAATTGGTATGCTTCTTTCACATGTACATGAGAGACTTTGGTTTTCCTACAGAGTAAACTTGTATTCTCATCCTATATAAGTAAACTTTTTTCATGTTTCTAGGAGTATTACACGGACCATGTTGGATATTACTAGCACAAACCTTAGATGGTTTTTGTGTCAATACTATTTCTGTACTTTTGGGTATTTTACTTTGGAGACTTTTTTCTGTATCGATTTTATTTATACATGAATTGTGGTATGGTTTTAGATTCTTTTATATTATTCCATGGAGTTGTTTGTGGATGATTTATCTTATCTCACAATACTATATTATTATATAGGGAAATTCCTCCAATTCCATGGTATTTTTGTACCCTTGGTTCCATTCATCAACTCGGGGCCTACTGGAGACAATACACATGGGTCATTATCACTCTCTCTCTCTCCCCCCACATTTTGGTATCTTTGGAGGTAGGAGGTTGTGACAGAGTGGTATCAAATATGATGTTTTAGAGATAGGAAGAGTTTGGATTTTGGAATAGTGATGATTACAAGGTTTGGTATGGAAAAGGTGCTAGTTGACCTTGGTGCATGAAATATTCTAGGGAGACCAACTAGGACATAGGATTTTAGGGCCCCCATGATCTAGTTCGAAGACTTTGAGCTTATTGAAAGTCTAAGTGATGTGGACCTATTTGCAGGGTAGAGACCTAGGAAAGGTACATGCATTATGATGACATTTTTTCTTATTTGAATTATTATTTTTATGTTAAAATTAATAATTTGAATTAAATTGAATCTAAATAAAATTCCATACTACCTAGGCTTATGCAATATTTGCATCCTCTTTCATCTGTGGCTTATGTCCGTCATTCGCGTGTGGCTCAAGTAGTTTAGGTTTAGAAATATGATATGTTTGATCATCGTAGGTTTGATTTGATAGAGGGGGATGGTATTTGATAGAGGGAGTTCAACACTTTTTAGTGGCAGGATTTGGGGAAATATAAGGGAAGTGTTTCAGATGTGGAGACGGAGAGCTGGGTGGAGGAGCACAGGATTGGTTTTAGTTTGATCTGGGAGCTATGTTCAGTGGTGACATCTATATATAGTAGAGAGAAAGAAGGTTTATGTTTCATGGTTCGACTTCCAAAAGGTGTTCTGGGTAGATTTCATTTGGCCTACCATGAATACAGTGAATAGACATAAGATTATTTCTCTTAGGTAGGGGAGTATGTCAGTATGGGAGTTGGGAATAAAGTTTAAATACCTTCTACGCTTTGACCAATATATTTTTTCAGATTATGAGATTCATGTAAGATGTCTTGAGGAGGAAATTATTCCTTCTATACTGTATTCAATTACACCTTTTATGTTTCTAACATATCTAGAGGTTTAGAAGAAGGAGGAAATGATCGAGTGGATGCACTCACGAGGAGTTTTGCTATAAGAGGGGATCCAGTCAGGTTCCTTGAGGTGAAAATCTTTTATTGTAAGTCCTCGGGCATCAAGACGTTTGAGGTTTCGACCAATGGGGATTAAAACTTATCATTTTACCTTTTTACCTTTTGGGGATATTGTTTCCATGATTTTCCTAAAGATATCAAGAAAGTGTGTTTTGATTATGGGGTTCATGGCCATTTCCAAAACCATTTCTCAATGGTCCATTGATATTAGTTTGGTGGAGGTGGATAGTTTCAATGTTAGACTCATAATCAATTTCAAGTGAGACCATTTTAGGAGTAGTGGGAGAATATTTATGCTCTTTTGAGGGGAGATAGAGCAGGTAGAGGCTGACCTTAGGATATTCCTCATGTTTAGGGACTTAAACCTAAGCATGGTCATGGAGGTGGACATCATTATAGAGGTAGAGGATCTGGGCATAGTCAGTTTCACGTAGTGGAGGTGGCAGTGCGATAGGGGATATAGATCATCAAAGGTGTGATAAGTTTGTTTGGTACCCTTGTCTGTGCCCTATTTAGTTCAGAATATTCACACTTCTTTGTTTCACCCACTTTAGCCTGTGCTCTGGGACTAGACATAGAGAGTATTTCCAATCCCCTGGTGTTTACTATGCTAGTCAAAGTCCAAACCAGCTTGTTTGATGTGTTTTGAGGGTGTACACTAATTATGGGGACACATCAGTCTTGTCGGGATATTTTCATGCTACAGATGAAACCCTTTGATTTTATTCATGATGTCAACTAGTTGTATTCCATATGTTATTCTATAAATTTATTCAAAAGGAGAGTCATTTTCCATATTTGGATGGACAGTGTGTTGTTTTCATTACCAAGATGGTTTTTCAGGTTGGTAGTCAGCATGTGGAGCCCCTTATTTATTTTTTGGATGAGTTTTTTATAAAATCAGTAGAGTTTGGGATAGTGGAGGTCCCCAAGGTCCATGGGGTGCTCTTAGATGTTTTCCCATAGGTGTTTGTGACCTTAACCCCTCAATATCATGTTGAGTTTAGGATAGAATTGCATCCTGGTGATTCCCTGATTTTGATGGATCTTTATTAGATGACACCTTCTGAGTTGTGGGAGTTGAGGATTCATATTGATGATTAGATTCAGAATAGTTGTATCTGGTCTAGTGTGTCAGTTTTGGGTGATCTAGTGTTGTTCTCTAAGAAGGCATATGATAGTATGACGTTATGTATAGACTACTGTAGGTTGAATCAAGTGACAATCAAAAACTATACCCCTCTTCCAAGGATATAAAATCTTTTAAACTAGATGAGAGGGGCGATTTGGTTTCCTAAGATTGATATGTGGTTAGGATATTACCATTTGATGGTCAAGGAGAGTGATATCCTAAATACTGCCTTTAGATACAAGTATAAGAACTTTGGGTTTTTATTCATATTGTCTGTTGTTATGAACGCACCATTCGTGATCATGTGGATTATAAAATCTATGTTCCATGAGTTCTTGGATCATTTGAACATCATATTCGTTGATGATATCTTGATCTAATCAAAGTCATAGGAGGAGCATTTGGATCATCTCAGAACTGTCTTGCATGTTTTTCAACACCAATAAATCTATGTAAAATTTTCCAAGTGTAATTTTTAGACATGATAGGTGCATTTAATCAGGAATGTGGTGTCTTAATAGGGTTTAGAAGTGCACCCAGTGAAGGTTGAGGTAGTTGTTTCTTGGGAATCACCCAAGAACATGGTAGAGGTTTTTAGTTTCCTTAGACTTTTGGGTTATTATCAGATATTTATACCCTATTTCTCTTGAGTTGTATCCTCATTTACATCTTTGACTATGAAGGTCCAAGATTTTTTCTATATTGATCAATTCCAAGTAGTATTCGATTACCTAAAGGGGAAGTTGTTCAATACTCCAATTCTTCAGTTCCATGAGGAGGGTGTGATGTTTGAGGTGTTTTGTGATACTTCTCGTCTGGGATTGGGAAGCATGTTAATGTAGTAGAAGGAAGTGATCTCTTATGGGTATAGGAATTACATCCCCATGAGCATAACTATTACACCCATAATCTAGAGTTGTAAATGGTTGTATTCATTCTGAATTTGTGAGGAAATTACCTCATTGGGAGCACTTTGTGGTCTTCATAAATCACAAGAGTTTGAGGTATATCTATATCACTATGATTTGAACTTTCGATAGTGGAGGTGGATGGAGTTTCTTCAAGATTATGATTTTGATATCTCCAACACCTCAGGAAAATGTAATTTTGTGGATGATACTTTGAGTATAAAGTCAAGGAATGATTTTTTATTAGGAGTCTAGGGATGCTTTGAGAGCAATGGAGGAGTAGGTATACTTGAACTTAGATGTAAGGGTGGATTGTGGTAGAGGTTGTTTTTTTAAATGACAGTACAACCTTCTTTAATGTAGTGGGTTGAGGAGTATAAATGGGGATACTTAGAGGAAAAGGTGATGCATGATCATGTTTCCCATGGTTATGCTCAAGAGGGGTGGTCGGAGGATGGTTGGAACCAGATGTTGTTTCAGAAGAGGTTTTTTTTCTAGTAATTGTGTTTGAGGGATTTATTCATGAGTTTTATAGATCACTTTTAGTGGTACACCCAGGTGTTTCCAAGATGTACCATGGCTTGAGGATGCAGTTTTGGTGGTCCAGGATGAAATGGGTGGTGGTAGAGTCTGTGGAGAAGTGCTCTATTTTCCAGCAGGTACAGGATGAACATATTGTTCCTAGAGATTTGTTGTAGCCTTTGGATATTAACAAGTCTAAATGGGATGAAATATTAATGGATTTTATCATAGGTTTACCTAGATCTCAGGTAGGTTGTGATTCTATTTGGGTGATCATGGATCTGTTGATGAAATAGGCCCACTTCTTAATGATCAATGAGTTTGAAGCAGTGGATGATTTGGCTAAGAGGTATTTGGATAAGGTTGTGTGGTTTCCTATAGTTTCAAGATCAAATGTCTTGTATTGGGATTCATGTTTTATAGCAAGAATCTAGAGGGGATTATGGAATGATTTTTGCACTCAGTTACTCCTCATCACTGCTTTCCACGCTTGGATGGATGGGAAGATAGAGAGGA
This sequence comes from Viscum album, assembly GCA_963277665.1. NCBI lineage: Eukaryota > Viridiplantae > Streptophyta > Magnoliopsida > Santalales > Viscaceae > Viscum > Viscum album. Next base: position 1,830,641,912 of record OY728147.1, read on the forward strand.
CTATCCAGATATTGGAGGAAATGTTATGGGAGTTTTTTTACTTTAGAGGATCTTAGGTACAACCTTTGGTTGATTTTTTATACAAAAACATATATCACTTTTACATTAAAATGGATATTTTTGAAGCATTATATAGGAGACTATATCATTCTCTGTTGTGCTGGACGAAGATTGGGGAGGTAGAAGTTATTGGTCTCAATGTGGTGCAGAGCATAATAGATAAGGTTAATCTTGTTTTTAAGAGGATGAAAGTAGTGCAGGACTAGTAGAATAATTATGTTGATCACAGGGGGAGGCCCTTGGAATTAGAGAGTGCTGACCATGTGTTCTTTCAGGTTTCCCCATAACATAGGAAGCATTATTTTAGCAGGGGTAAGTTTTCTCCCAGGTTTATTGGGCTCTTTGAGGTGTTGGGGTGAGTTGGCGAGGTGATGTATCAGTTGGTGTTTCCACTATAGCTGGATAGAATCCATGATGTCTACCAAGTCTCTCATATTCATCAATATCTTCAAGATGACTCCCATTTCATTAACTAGGTAGAGTTGGATATCGAGGATGGCATGATGTTTGTGTAGTGACCAGTAGAGATCCAAAATCACCAATAGAAGGAACTATGAGGATGGACCATCTCTTTAGTTCATGTGTTGTGGAGGCATAGTGTCCTATAGTAGAGTAACTGGGAGTGATAGATACATATTTTATCCTAGTACTTGGAGTTCTTTTAGTTTTTCTTTGCTACATTTTTCTTTTTTATGTGATGTTTGGATCCTTCAATTTTATGAGATGGGTATTTTCCCCATTTTTTGATGTGATGTTTTACTTTATGTGTGATGTATGATAAAGTTATAACATATGAAAACTAGAATACCTGATTCCTAATTGAGACTCATTAACAATGATTAGATTAAACTCATGTTGATGAGTTAGTCTCACCCAGAGCAGATAGTATCTTGACAAAGAGGATGAAATTCCTTGATTCCTATGCTCGAAGTAGTTTGGTTTATTAGTTGCGATGGTTGTTGGTTTGGGATGTATAGAGGTTTGATTTTTGTGGTGATATTTCTATGTGGTGATGAGGTTTTTCAATATGTTTTTGTTCATTTGGTTTGGTATGTTTGGTCGGTGGTAGCAATTGAGGTATGATGGAATCCTTGAGAGTTATCTCACAGGGTGGTTGTTTAGACCCCTTTACTTCTAGGCTTGGTTTTGGATTATCAAGGATGAAAATCATTTGATAAGTATTTGATGTAATGGTCAGTGCCTTCCCAGTTTGATATTTTTCCAATTTTGGTGGTTGGAGGTGTTTGGGGGTGGTTGTGGGAGTTTCTTATGGAGGCTGGAGGTGCAAAAGAGTTGTTGTAGTAAATACATGTTATTTATTGTTTACACGATGTGTAAAAGTGGATCACAACTTGTGAAGCTGGTTGGTTCATAGATTATACATGAATAAGGTATAATACATGAGATAGATTACACACCATGTAAGTGGAATTCACGACGCATATTAAATAAATGTTTAGACGACTGTATTTTCAATGAAAGATGGGAACTTTCTGAAACCCTAATATTACACACCATGTAATGGATACATTATATTAAACTTGCATGTTTCTATATTTTAAGTTCTTTTCTTGGCTAAATTACCTTTCATTCAGCCACTCCCTACCTCAGTTGCTTTGGTATAAACCTAAGCATCCCAAGAGGATCTTATATCCACCTTCCTTTCTCTTTGATTCATTGGATCCAGTGGATGTTCATTGGTGATTTGTAGTAAGACCTTTTATTCCTTTTTGGTTATTTTCTTTCATTTTCCCCCATGGATTCACCATGGTGTTATTTTTTTTGTTTGGTATGTGATTTGGTGTATTTTTTTATGATATTTGGTTACATTTTAGTTTTATCCATGGTTTATTGTGAGTGTTTGTGGTTTTTAGGCATTTATTATTTGCCCAGTGGTGTGCGGCGAGTCACTAAAGCTTCCTTGAGGATATAAATCCATCATTTCTTTTTATTGTGTATCATGTGGGAGGGTTTTTTCTTTTTTATCTATGGGGGAATGGTTTTTATTGATAAATTAAATATAAATAATTGGGTAATTAAAATTATAGGGAAAATGGGAATGAATTTCTTGCTTTTACGGCTTCGATGTGAGTGTGATATTATGATTTTATGGGCTTGATGCGTCACTAAAATTGTGTTTTTTGGGGAATTTTTTTTCATAACATCCCGAACCTAGTTACCCAGAGTCGATGCATTATTACATAACATCATCGTGATCATAAGGGATCAAATATTTAAATATCAATAAATTAATAGCCTTGTAAGTACTAGATACTTGCATAAGATTTACATTACATTATTAAATGAAAAACAACAACATTGTGTCTCCTCTGAATACACTCATATCCATTAGCTCATCCCTAAAAGTCAGTCATAATATACTTCTTCATATCCTGGGAAAAATAAAACATCAGAAGGGGTGAGCTCAGATGCTCAATAAGGATAAAAATAATGTAGAAACTTTCATAAATATGCATAAACATTTAAGGAAATGTATAAGACTAAAACACAAGACTTTTAAACTTAAACTTCAGTATAATATGGAAAATATAAATCAAATAATTTCATTTACTTATTCACATGGATATTCTACTAGTCGAATAATCACATGTAATATCAATAGCTAATTTCATAATGATGGAATGCATAATTTCGGACATCATAACCGCATAGTCAAGGCCTCGTCCCAAGACTACAAATAAGATTTTTTCAAGGAATTGTTCCAAGAAACTAGTTTGTCTAATGAGACCAACTAATTCATCGAGGCTCTATAGTGGGCCTCACCCATCACTTACTAAGTCCAATGCATTCCTCATATGAAAAGGTTGAAACATAATATACAAATTTGTATTAAAACTAGAATATGAAATGTCAATATTTTAACCATAAACCATGAGTGGTATAAAAATATAACATCCACAATCAAACATATCACAAAACCTTAAATACAATACGAAAGATTTTATCATAATAAATCAACTTCAAACAAATGAAAAATCCAACAAAGGATGTTAACATAGATGAAATCAATCCAAAAACTATTTGAGTGAAATATCTCTTTATATTTTTAAATCATTTAAAATTAAAGAATACATTTATTTTAAAAATATTATTATAAGCTTTTAAGGGAATGTTTTAAGGTGTTATAATGGTGGAAAATAGCTTCACCTTCTGTATAAGTTAAAAAAATCTTTCCTTAATTTGTTGAAAATGTCATAAAGTACCTTGTTTTGAAAATGAAAGAAAGATTCCTTTCAAAATATTTTTAAAAAAATTAAAACAAAGGTTTAAATGAATTTAACTCATATTCTAAAAAATGTTTTTAAATGAATTTTAGGAAACACATATGTGGATGATAAAGAGGTCTCGGTAGATACTTTCGTAAAAACTACCTGAGATAATAAAGAGATTGTAAAATTAACCCTTACCATGTAATTTCCCTTAGTTGATGGTATTTTAACCTCATGTATAATGGTTAAATAATTGTTATTAAATTATATAAGAAACACATACATAAATATGATATAAAATTTTATCTTCTAATCTTGATTTGTTAATGATATTTCAGTAGTATCATTGTTTTGGGTGTTAATTGATTAGTTTTCCTTTATATGTTTTGTTATGTAAGTTATCTTTCTTATGGATATAACGTATTTGATTCATATCCAGAATTATATTAAGTACTTAAAAAATATTTTTAATGATCAAATGAAAATTATTCTTGAATGGTTACGATGGAGGATAAAATCTCATCGTGTCATGGAGACGGTAATCCGTACAAATGCTTGAGAGAAAATATCATTCTATTAGTAGAGAAATCATATGTAATTGGATGATATATTATATATAAAGAATAATTAACATGTTATATTTATTATTTACATAATTTATACTCATTATTATACCCATCCAAATAATGAAGGGTTGAATAACAAACAACACCACGACGTGGAGACGGTAAGCCTTACAGATGCATGTATGGTGAATTTGTCATTTATAGGATGGATAGATTAATAAATATGGTTGTACAATATTTATAATAACATCTAATTATGTATAAGGTACTGGATTTATTATTTTAGTATGTAAACAACAAAGAAAGTGGAATTGGAAGAAGAAAAGCACTTTGAAAGAGGTGATGAAGTAATTACATCTTATTTAGGTTCTTCCTTTGGATTTGAACAAAAGGGCTCCTTAAGTTATCTTTATGATAAAATTAAGGAATATAGGTTTAATTGATGGTATTTGTGAGGATATTTTAGTAGGTTTTGTCCGAGACAAATGGATTTGTAGGTGTGAAATTAAGAGAAGGTAAAGTACCCTTTTGTAGGAGAGGTGAGGGTCACTTTAGGAAAAGCTTGAAATTTTATTTTATTATAAAATAATTTTCGGTTTCTAATGGCTCAAAATGAATTTATTATGAGGATAAGGTTGTTATGGGTCTAAAAACTCTCAAACATTATTTTTTATACTAGTTTAGTTCACCATATTAAACTTATCTTTTAGATTTAACTCGTAGTTAAATAGTTTATCTTTTACCATGTCTTCTTGAATTATTATAATACATGGTTAATAAACTTACTATAAAACGTCAATATAACCTAAAGTTGTTCATTAATGAAATATATATAATTATATAAGTATTTTGGTAGAACCTTATATTTTTAAGACTATTATATAATTTAATAAAATAGTATTTGTTTTAAAAACTCATTTATGTCAATTTTGACAGTATTTTGTATTTGGTTTTTGTGAAAGTCATAACAACTTGATTAATTTGAAAAAAAATATATTGAATCAACCCTAACATTTAATGTTTAACTATAAAAATCTTGGATGGCATCAAAACTATCTAATTATATTTATTTTGATATTTATAATATCATTTATTTGATTCATTCATTAATAAAGAAAATACTGCATCATTATTGTGTCATAATTAAATATATTTATTTTATGTCTTAAATTTATAAATAACATACCATGATTTAGGATTTTTTTTATATTTATAATGAATATTTAAAGTATAAATTTCACTTATATAAACCCTTATAAAAAAATTTTTACTAAAAGATATATGTTTATGTAACATTTTCCTTATCTTTAAATTAATTTTTATAAAGTGTCATTTTCACTTAAAAGTGGATACATGGAGTCTGAAAATAGACCCAAGGATGACCATGGACACATTTTAGGGTAATTTAATATTATTATAATATTTTTGTTTACCCTTATTTACTAGATTTAACCTTTAACCATGGTAAATAAAATATTTACTGAAGGTACTATTCATAATGTCTAAAAATAAAATTTAACTATTTACACAATTTGGAACTTCTGATTTCAAATATGGATTCGATTTTTCCAAATTCAAAACACTGAATTTTCAAAAATTAATTCACATTTTCCAAACCAAAAAGTGGGGTTTTAAAAAGTAAAAACTATCAAAAGATCGACATGTGTTTATGTACAATATAAATGTGAAATTACATCCAATGACCTAAATTATATTTAATGATAAAAATATAATATAATGATACTTTAAAATTACTCAAATTTATAATTTAACACTAATAATTATTTCAATTGAAAAACTTGTTTTCAATTAAAATTTAGTATTTTTCACTATTTATCAAAATATGAAATTTATCATAAAAATACCCAAAATTTACCCTAAGATAATTTTGATATTCTGAATCCAAAAATGAAGTCCAATTTGTCAAATAAAATTTATAAATTTTAAAAAAGTGGGTATTATTGTTCATAACTACTTTTAAAATCGCTAGTTTGATAGGTCGCGGTGTGCTCGAACTCAGTGTTGCGTACATCGCACACTATTGTATTATTCAAAGAGAAACGTATTGTGGAAGCTTGGAGTGTTACATTATTCCCTCCTTTAAATAATTTCATCCTCAAAATTTATAGAATACTACTGCATAAAAAGATTCAGGTGGTTCTTCATTATAATTTCCTCAGGTTCCCACGTTGCATCTTCCATTTTATGGTTTCTCCAAATAAATTTTACCAGACAAGTCGTTCGATTTCTCAACACTTGTTCTATGGTATCAAGAATCCAAATTGGATCTTCATAATAAGACAGATCAGGTTCCAGTTCTATTTCTTCATAGGTGAGTACATGTGTTGGTTTAGGCACGTATTTTCTCAATAGTGATACGTGGAACACATCATGAACTTTGGAAAGACTTGGCGGCATTACCAAATGATAAGCTAAAAATCCAAATTTTTTCTAGAATTTAGAGAGGTCCAATATACTTGAGACTCAATTTAATTTTCTTACCAAATTGTAAAACACCCTTACATGGAGATACCTTCAAGAAAACATGATCTCCTACTTGAAATTCTAAATGTTTCCTTCGCTTATTGGCATATATCTATTTCCAACTTTGAGCTTATTTGATGTGGGTTTGTATAATCTTAACCTTTTCCATGTTTCCCTCAACAAGTTTCGGGCCTATGAGTTTTCTTTCACCATCATCATCACAACAAGTTGGTGTGCGACATCTCTTTCCATATAATGCTTTATATGGTTCCATCTGAATACTTGAATGGAAGCTATTGTTATAGGAAAATTATACCAAATTTAAATATTGATCCCACATAACTTGAAAGTCAAGTTATAAAGATCTCAACATGTATTCTAAGGCTTCAATAGTCCATTCTGATTTTCCATTAGTTTGAGGGTGGTAGTCTGTGCTTAAATGTAGTTTAGTGTCTAGGGATTTCCGAAGACTTTTTTAGAATATTGATGTAAAACAGGTATCACAATCAGAAACAATCAATAGTGGTACACCATGAAGTCTTACAACTTCATTAATATATCATCTTGATAAAAATTCAAGTGGTGAATCTTCTATTATAGAAATAAAATGTGTTGAATTGGTAAGACAATTAACAATGACCCATATTGCATCATTTCTTCTACGAGTCTTTGGTAGCCCCATGAGAAAGTCCATCATAATATCATCCCATTTCCACTTAGGTATGGGAAGAGGTTGCATGACTCCTCTAGAATGTTGTCTTCCAACCTTCACCTATTGAAAAACCATATATCTTGACACATAATCAGCAATGTCCCACTTCGTGTTATCCCATATAAAATGTTCCTTCAAATCTCTATACACCTTAGTGCTACCAGGGTGTATAGAGAAACTAGAGCTATGGTCACCATCCAACAATTCCCTTTTTAGATATGGTATATCAGTAACACAAAGCCTCCTCCCAAATTTCGAAATTCTATCTTCATATACGAAGTCAATCAATCTCCCATCATTAACAGATTTAATTTTCTTTTGAAACTCCTTATCATCAGTATTATAACCTGTTATCCTTTATAGTAAAGGTTATTTGGAAACCATTTTAAAAAGTATCAATGTTTAAACTTCTAGGATTATTCTCATATCCATATTTACTAGATCCATGAACATATGATCCCTTTCAACTCTCATCTGGTTCAGAACTCCATGATCTTTTCTACTCAAAGCATCTGCCAACTTATTTTCCTTCCCTAGGTGCTAGTGTATAGTGAAATCATAATCCTTGAGTAGTTCAATCCATCATCTTTTCCTCATGTTTAGTTCCTTTTATGCAAAAATAAACTTCAAACTCTTGTGATCTATATATATCTCACATTTTTCACCATAGAGATAGTCTCCATATCTTCAAAGAAAAGATTACAGCTCCTAACTCAAGATCATGAGTAGGATAGTTTTGTACATGAATTTTTAGCTATCGTGAGGCATAGTAAATAACTATATCATTCTTCATAAGGACACAACCAAGTCCTTTCTTTGAAGCATCACTATAAATAACAAACCCATCATTCCTCGATGGTAGATTCAAGATATAATCATTGACTAATCAGATCTTATGTTCTTCAAAAAATTATTCACACTCTTTTGTCCAAAAACATTTAACCCCTTTACATGTGATCTCGGTTAATGGGTTATTCAATTGGGAAAAATTATGGATGAAATACCAATAAATACCTGCTAAAATAATAAAACTGCATACCTCAGAAATACTTATTGGTGCTAGCCATTCTTGTATTCCTCCTTTATTAGAAGGATCAATAGAGATTCCATCCTTAGAGACAATATGGCCATGAAAATAAATCTCCTGAATCCAGAATTCACACTTGTTAAACTTTCTATATATTTCATTTCTTTTAAGGGTTTTCAGAATAGTGCACAAGTGATTTTCCTGATCTTTATAACTTTTGGAATATACCAAGATATCATAAATAAATACCACTAAAAATTCATCATGATATTCCTTAAAAAATCTATTCATTAGATCCATGAAAATAGAGGGTTCATTAGTTAATCCAAAAGGCATTACTGTTAACTCGTAATTCCCATACCTGGTACAAAATGTTATCTTCGGAATGTCTTCCTTCTTCAGACACAACTGATGATATCTAGATAAAATCTCAATCTTTGAAAAATATTGAGCTCCATGAAGTTGATTGAATAAATCATCAATGAAAGGTAGGCGAAACTTGTTCTTTATTTTTATAGAATTGATCACTCTATAGTCAATGCACAACCTCATAGATCAATCTTTATTCTTAACAAAAAGAACTGGGGATCCCCATGGAGAAACATTTGGGTAAATAAATCATTTATTACTCGATTCCTCTAGTTGTTTCTTTAGTTCCACTAATTCTACATTGGAAATTATCTAAGGGGTCTTTTATATAGGCCTTGAACTAGGAATTAAGTCGATGGAAAACTAAATTTCTCGTTCTGCAGGATTTCAAGGTAAATCCTTTGGAAACAAATCAAAATATTCTTGCACAATAGATACATCCTCTATTTTAACATTCCTTTCCTCACCCATAGTTATTTCACTATCATCCTCCCTAATAATTGAATTTATTAGAGCTACTGGGGGTGGATCTAGATGAGAATCAGGTGGTGATGTTTCTCCTCTAAAAATAAGGGATTCCTTATCATCATCAAAAATTTTAACCTCCTCCTTCTTATAATAATTTTTTGCATCATGGTCCTAAATCCAATCCATACCAGGGATTATATCAAATTCAATCATCGGTATGATGATGATATTAGTAGATAAAGCATGTTTATATGCCATAATGGTAACTAGTTCACAAAACTTTTTTGAAATGATACTTCCTTTATAATTTTTGACTGAAAACTCCTTTATTAAATCAAATTATAAATATCTAAATTTCTTCGCAAACTGGGAAGATATGAAAGAATGTGATGATCTAGAATCAAATAAAGCATTGCCTAAATTTGAGGAAATGATTAATGTACCTTCCACCACATCATTTAGAACTTCAACCTATGCAGTTGTGATCACATAATATTGGCCTTACTCCATTTTCCGTTTCTAATGTTAGTTTCCTTGATGATTAGGACATTAATTTTCATAATGCCCTAATTCTTTATAACTATAGCATTCAAAATTGACAGCCTATTTCTTCCCCTTGCAATCACGTGCTTGGTGGCCTTTTTCTCTAGACTTGTAACTGACTCTCATTCCATTTAGGAAAGTACTGGGGTGTTTCTTCCCACATTTACTACAGGATGGAAATTCAACTTTTCCCTTCTTCCCCTTATTTCTATTTCTAGAGTGCTCAATAGATCTCTTATTCTATTTCTTTGCTTTAAGATTGTAAGACTTAGAGAATTCCTTTTTTATCTTGATAGCACATGAGACTATAACTTCGTACGATGTGAAGGATTTTGAGACTAATGATTGACAGATAAATGGTTTTAACCCATCAAAGAATCGAACAATCTTACTCCTTGGGTTACTTATATAATCTGTAGCATATCTTTCTAACCTTGTAAAGTTATCCTCAGACTTTGCGACATTCTCATCCTCCTTTTTCCTCAGACTCAGAAATTTACTTTCCATATATGCTTGATGTTCACAAGGAAAGTATTTTTCTATGAAAATATCTTTAAACTCTCTCAATTCCATATTTGATACGTCTTCATCTTCCTTTGTGTTGTGAATTAATGACCGGCATTAATCTGCATCTCCTGTGAGGTGATAACATACCATGATAACTTTTTCACTTTCACTACACCCCAAAGAATGAAATATTCTCTCTAAAGAACTTATCCATTGATCAGATAAAAATGGATTTTTAGTCCCATTGAATGTTGGTGGTTGTTGCCTCATGAAGTAGTCTAACATTGATCCTCTGCATTGTGGACCAGGGTGCTCCATGTGGGTAAGGTTATTATTCATAACCTGAGTGAGTTGTCCTATTATGGTTCTAAGTTATTCAGAACTAGTTGCATAACCATCTCCACTATAATTATCTTGAGTATGAGGGAAATCCCTACATGGATTAACTGTGTTGATATGGTTTCCATTCCTTCCACTAGGAGCCATTTCTAAACAATGGCATACACAAGATTTGTTTATGAATCCCAATACATAATTCCAAACTAGTAAAATACCTAACATAAATTGAATATTTTGTTCATATAATCTATAATCATAAAAAAATGTTTTCTTTGAGGAAGTATTTACTCATAAATCCTTCATAATGGTTTTTAAAAAAATGTGAATTATCTTAATCATATCCCCCGGGAGTGTCAAGACCAAGAGTGCATAAAGGCTCATTGTCATGCACCAATTCTCATTCGCTTCTAGTTAAAAGTGGTGTTTTCAGGTTGAAACCCTTGATGTATCTATGCTAGAGCCACCACTACTTGCTTGTATCCAAACATGGGTGTATTTCTTCAAAAATTCACCAAATATTTACATTACAAAAATTATAGGATGTTCTTATATACTAATCCTCAAATTCTATCTTAGCGTAATGTTCTCTAATCATATTTTATCTAAATCTACTTTCCTCGGTTTTTAGTAAACTTCCTCTGAAACCAATTGTAATGCCCTGACCTTAGTTACCTAGATTAGATGCATTATTACATAACATTTTAATGATCACAAGTGATCAAATCCTGAAAGACCGATTAGTTTAATATCCTTGGAATTACTAGATACATACATCAGTTTTAAATTACATTATGAAATGAAAAACAACAACATTGTGTCTCCTTTGAACACACTCATATCAATTAGCTTATACCTTTAAGTCGATCATAATATACTTCTTTATATCCTGGGAAAAATAAAACATAGAAAGGTGTGAGCTCAAATTCTCAGTAAGGATAACAACATAGAGGAAACTTTCATAAATAAGCATCAACATTTAAGGAAATGTATAAGACTAAAACACAAGCCTCTTAAACTTAAACTTCAGTATAATATGGAAAATATAAATCAAATAATTCCATTTACTTATTCACATTGATATTCTAATAGTTAAATAATCACATGTAATATCAGTAGCTAATATCATAATGACGTAATGCATAATATCGGACATCATAACCACATAGTCAAGGCCTCGTGCTAAGACTACAAATAAATGTATTTCAGGGCCTTTTTCCAAGACACTAGTTTTTCTCGTAGACCTATCGATGCATTGAGGGGCTATATCGGGCCTCGTCCATCATCTACTAATTCTAATGCATTCTTCATATTAAAAGGTTAAAACATAATATAAACATTCGTATTAAAACTAGCATATGAAATGTCAATACAATAACCATAAACCATGAATGGTATAAAAATAGAACATACATAGTCAAACATATCACAAAAAAATCAATAAAATATGGAAGATTGTATCATAATAAATCAACTTCAAATAAACGTAAAATCTAATGAAGGGTGTTAACGTAGATGAAATCAATCCAAAAACTATTCTGAGTGAAATATATCTTTCTATTTTGAAATCATTTAAAATTAAAGAATACATTTATTTTGAAAATATTTATATAATCTTATAATGGAAGCTTCTAAGGTGTTATAATGGCAGAAAATAGCTGCACCCACTGTATAAGTTAAAAAACAATCTTTCCTTAATTGGTCGAAAAGGTCATAAAATACCTTGTTTTGAAAACGAAGGAAATATTCCTTTAAAAAAATTATAAAAATTCTAACAAGGGTATAAATGAATTTAACCCATATTCTAATTTTTTTTAAATATGTTTTTAAGAAACACAAATGTGGATGATAAATAATTCTCAGTAGATACTTTCGTAAAAACAACCTTAGATAATAAAGAAATTGTAAAATTAACCCTTACCTAGTAAATTTCCTTAGTCGAGGGTACATTAATCTCCTATATAATGGTGAAATAATTTTTATTAAATTATACAATAACCACATACATAAATATGATATCATATATTATCTTCTAATATTTTTTGTTAATGATATTTCAGTAGCATCTTTGTTTTGGGTGTTAACTAATTTGTTTTCCTTTATATGTTTTATTATGTAAGTCATTTTTGTTATGGATAGGAGGTATTTGATTCATATCCAAAATTATATTATGTTCTTAAACATTATTTTTAATCATCAAATTAAAATTATTCCTTAATGGTTAAGATGGGGAACAAAATCCCATCACGTCGTGGAGACGGTAAGCCGTACATACCCACGAGCGAAAATATCATTATATTAATGGTGAAATAGAATGTAATTGGATGATATATTATATATACAGAATCATTAAATTGATATATTTATTATTTACATCAGTTATACTCATTATTATATCCATAAAACTAATTAATTTTTGAATAACAAACTGCACCACGATATGGAGACGGTAAGTCGTACGTACGCATGTATGATGACTTTGTCATTCATAGGATAGATGGAATAATGAATATGGTTTTACAATATTTATAATAACATCTTAGTATGTATAAGTAGTTGTAGTTATTATTTTAGTATGGAAACAACAAATAAAGAGGATGTGGAAGACAAAAAGAACTTTGAAAGAGGTTATTAAGTAATTACCTCTTCTTCGGGTTCTTCCTTTTGATTTGAAGAAAAGGGCTCCTTAGGTTGGATTTATGATAAAAGTAAGGCCTATAGGTTGAATTGAGGGTAGTTGGGAGGATATTTTAGTAGATTTTAGCTAATAAAAATGGATTTGGAGGTTTGAAATTAATATAATTGGAAGTACCCTATTATAAGAGAGGTGAGGGTCACTTTAGGAAAAGCATGAAATATTATTTTATTATAAAATATTGTTCTATTTTTAGTGGATCCAGATGGATTTATTTAGAGGATAATGTGGGGATGGTTTGAAAACCTCTAAACCAATCGGTTTTAAACAAGTTTAGGTCACCATATTAATCTTATCTTTTAGATTTAACTCTTAGTTAAATTGTTTAACTTCTACCATGTCTTCTTAAATTATTATAATACATGGTTAATAAACTTACTATAAAATTACAAGTGAACCTCAAGTGGTTCATTAATGAAATATATATAATTATATAAGTATTTTTTCCAAACCTTATATTTTTAGGACTATTATATAATTTAATAAAATAGTATTTTTTAAAAACTCATTTATGTCAATTTTGACAATATTTTGTATTTGGTTTTTGTGAAAGTCATAACCACTTGATTAATTTAAAAAAAAAATATTTAATCAACCATAAAATTTTATATTTACCTATAAAATTCATGGATGGCATCCAAACTTTCTAATTAAATTTATTTTAATATTTATAATATCATTTATTTGAGTCTTTCATTAATAAGAAAAATACTACATCATTATTGTATCATTATTAAATATATTTATTTTATGTCTAAAAAGTATAAATAAAATACCATGATAAATGAAATATTTTTTTATTTCGAATGACTATTTATAGTCTAAAACATCACTTATATAAATCCTTAAAAAAATTCTAAAATATATATATGTTTATGTTACATTTTCCTTAACTTTAAATTAATTTTTATAGTGTCATTTTCACTTACAAGCTTCTCTAGGGGGTCCAGAAATCGACCCAAGGATGCCCATGATCGAACATGTATCAGATAATAGTGTTAGAACATGTTTCATGGTAATTTAATATTATTATAATATTATTTTTTACCCTTATTTACCGGATTTACCCTTTAACCATGAAAAATAAAATATTTACTGAAGTTACTATTCAAAATCTCTAAAAATAAAAGTTACATATTTACTCAATTTAGACCTTCTAATTCCAAATATGGAATCTATTTTTTCAAATTCAAAACACATAAGTTTTAGAAATTAATTTAAAAGTAATTTCTATTATCAAAACCAAAAAGCGGGTTTTTAAGAAATAAAAACTATCAGAAGATCGACATGTGTTTATATACAATTTAAATGGAAAATTACTTCTAATGAAGTATATTATATTAAATTATAAAAATATAATCTAATGATACATTAAAACTTCACAAATTTATAATTTAATACAATAAATTATTTCGATTAAAAAAGTTGTTTTTAATTAAAATTTAATATTTTTCACTATTCATAAAAATATGAAAGTAATCATAAAAATAAGAAAAATTTACCCTAAGATAATTTTGATATTAAAAACCCAAAAATGAAGTACAATTTGAAAAATAATATTTATAAATTTTCAAAAAGTGGGTATTACTATTCATATATTCTTTTAAAATGACTAGTTTGATAGGTCGTGGTGCGCTTAAACTCGGTGTTGCATACATCACACACTATTGTATTTTTCAAATATAAATGTACCATGGATGATTGGGGTGTTAAATTGTTTCACTAGATGATGTGTGTTTATTGTTGTTTCTATTGCTATTGTTGTGATATTATCCTAAAATTGAAAATTTACTAACCATGTATATTTGGATAATGAAATGGTTTCCCCGGGATTATGGATCATGTGATAATGCCCTTAAAAAAAGTGGAATGTGGTAAATGACCCTTTTGAAAATTTATAAAATTGTATTGATGTGTTTTGATGTATGGTCATGCTTATGGGATGGCGATGTGTGATTATGATGCGATGCGGGGATGATGTTTTGATGGGTGTGTTTTTGGGATGGCAAGGTTGTTATTGATTGACTGTGCTTTTGGGGAGCTGATGTGGTTAATGTTTGGCCATGCTTTTGGGGTAGTGAGGTATTGGTTGTTTATCTGTGCTTTTGAGTCGTTGAGGTGGTGGTTTTTTTCCGTGCTTTGGGGTAGTGGGGTTGTTTTTGTTTTTCTATGCTTTTGGTGTGGTGAGGTGGTGGTTGTTTGACCAAGCTTTTGGGGCAGTGAGGTGGTGGTTTTTTTGGATAGGATTTTGGGATGGCGATGTGATGGTGTGATGAAGATTATGAGATATTTATGATTTGTGGTTTCATTGCACTAGATGCTCAGGTAGTGATGGAATAACTTGTTTAATAATGATTGAAATGACTGGGGTTTGATTTGGTTAATGGGATGGAAATGATAAATGAAAAAATAAATGATGGGTTTTGCGGTTACATTTGGATGATGCTAAATAATTAAATGAATGGGTTGGATAATGGGAATTGGTTGGTGTTGTGATGTGTCTTGTGGTCAGTTTGGTATTATTCATTTAGAGGTGGCAGTAAAAGTGGTGATGTTGTGAGGTGGTTAGAATTTGGTTTTGAACCCATAGGTTGGTATTATGTGTGGATATATGTATATACATGTATATTATTTTTTCTTCCTATATGAACCCCACCCACATTGATCACTATGTTCTGACACCCACATAGTCACAAGGGGGTGTTTTTCCTGACATCCAGTGAGGAAAATGGATGGTTGGGTACCCACTCTTTCCCACTCTATCTTCCAACAGTGACAGGTATTGCATAGGCTATGATGTTTGGAGGTCTAATAGTGAACTAGATGGTGGTTGTGATATCCCATGTTTCTTCAAGTGAGTTGTGATGTGGCCAGGCTTGTGAGGCGGCGAGCCCAGGTGTCTTCGAGTGAGATGTGATATATACTGGGTGTCTGCAGGAAAGATGATATGTGATGAGGTGGCTTCTGGTGGTGGTTGTGCATAGTGGGAGGACGACACGGGGTTGATGTCCTTCATGTTCATGAAACCCTACTACTCTAGTTAGTGTTATGGATGTGTGATGGACTAGGTGTTTTTGGGTGAGATATGATGTGGTCATTCTTGTGGGGCGGTGAGCCCAAGTGTTAGTGGGTGTTATGTGATGTGACCATTCTTGTTGGGAAGTCTGGTATGTAGAAGATATGGGAGATCCAGGACCTATAAAATTAGGGTTTGAGAGTGGTATATGGGTGGGAAAGTGATGTGGGTACCCTTTATTTATGTGACTCATGTTATATTATATTACTTTATTTGTGTTATTTTGTGATCATACCTTAGTGAGGTTAGGATGGATAGTTATTCTGTTTAGGTGTTGTTGGTTATGTTTTTTTCTCACAGGAGAATTAGTATTCTTATTTCACATGTGAACGAGAGACACTGGTTTTTCTACTGAGTATACTTGTATACTCCACCTATGTATAAAGAATGTATTTAGGTTTCCACGAGGATTATGTGGATCGTGCTGGACATTACTAGCTAAGACCTTGGATAGTTGTTGTGTCATTATTATTACTTTACTTTTAGGTATTTTAATTTGGAGACCTTTATCTATATCAGTTTTATTAATACATTCATTATGGGATGGTTTTGGTTTCTTTTATATTATTTCATGGATTTTTTTTGTGGGAGATTAACATTATCTTCTGACCCTACATTATTATATAGGGTAATGCCTCACATTTCATGAGATTTTTATATCCTCAATACTAGTCACCAACCTAGGGCCTACTAGAGGTGGGACTTAGGGTTCATTATATCTCTCCCCTCATTATGGTACCTTTGGATGGAGGGGTTCATGACATATGGGGTGAAATCTATCCCCCCCACACCACTCAAGGATATATTTGATAGAACCAAGGAGGTGTTTCATTCACCTTATGTGTATGATATATGAGATGGTTCTAGGGTGGGCGACATTCCCCCAAGGGTGTTGATATTATAAGATTGAACCAAGGAGGAAAATTATCCCCCCTGTGTTTGTGGATATGTGTGATGGTACCAAGGAGGGGTTGAATTCCCCCCTATGTTTGGATATATGTGATAGAACTAGGGAGGTATTCATTCCCCCTATGTGTATATATACGAGATGGATTTTGGGGAGGGCGTCATTCTCCCCTATGTGTGATATATATATATATATATATGATTTTGTTATGGATTAATACTTATATAATACTTGGTATTAGTATGTGACATGTTCCGAGACACTTCATCATTGGATAAAGTAGGTATGGTCACACCCAGGTGACTTGGATGGTACATGTGGTCATGATATAAATTTTTTATATAATTATTTATTTATTATTCCCGTTCATATCACATTATACATGCACCATATATAATTGTTTTTTAGGGAAATCATTGGTGGAATCCTACTGAGTTTTACTCACACCCTAGTCACGTGGCCCTGGAACATTAGTGCCTAACAAGACCTCATGATCGTTGGTTCAGATAAGGAAGAGTCTCAACATTATATTTTTTATCTAGATAACATGAAAAAAGTTAGAAGATGATACTTGGACGAGACTCAGGATCTGGTGGTGTTTTTGGGTTTGATTAATTTTATTTTTAGTTGTATATGATATTCCCACAGGAGATCTTATTGATACCTGACTAAATAATTTGGCATTGTGGATAGTTAATTCTGTTATAACATGTGGTATGTTATTTAATCCTTGATAGATTTGGTTATGATGTTTCATTTTATTTAGTTGGATATTATAATGACTGATTGTATGATATTTTTACTATTTTGTTTGACAATGATATGAGGGTATAGTCTCCCCATAGTATCACCTTATACCCTCTATACTAGTTATAATCCTTTGGTATGTGGGATAGCACATGTGTGGTTATGTGGAAGATATATTTGATTATTGTAGAGTGAGTTGGTTTGGGACATCACCACTATAGTCTTTTGATCATTTGATATGTGTAAAACTATAAATGATGATAGAGATTGTATTAAAATTAAATATGAAATTTATAATTTTCCAAATCTATCCAAAAAAATTCATTTTATACTGGTTGTACTAAATATACACCATTTTCATCTACACTGAATCAATATAATTTGAAGGTTGTCAATGGATATACCAACACAAAATTTATAAAACAATTTCTCAGTTGAGTGATATGTTACCAGAAGATAATGATCTTCCTTATCAAACATATATTGATAAAAAAATTATATTCAATATGTAATATCTCTAAAAGAATAAATTCACATCCAAATGATTTTATATTATTTCATATAAACCATGAATCACTTAAAAATGCTCTAAGTGTGGTGAAGATCAATACAAGAAAAATTAATCATTCCCTTATGAATTTGTCTGGTTTTTTCCAATCATTACAAAGTTTATATGGATATATAGAAATGAGGAGACTGTAATGAAATTTACATTGAACACGTGTATCCTAAATTTAAAAATGATCTAATAAACCATTTCCTTTCACTATCTATATATATAATGAATATTTTTAGTGTATAAAGTAACATTCATAGTACACGGTTACTTATTTTGGTAAATTATAAATTTCCACCTTCATAATGTATGAATCATAGTATATTATGTTGTCCCTGTTTATACTTGTACCAAAATAACCTAGTAATGATATTAATGTTTATTTGGCTTTATTAATCAAAGATCTAAAATTGATGTGGGATTTAGGTGTTAGGTTATATGATTATAATAGAAATGAAGAGTTTTTATTGAGATCCTTGTTGTTTGGGATGAGAAATGATTTTCATACTTATAGAAATTTTTCAGGATATAGCATTAATCGAATGTTAGGGTGTCCCATTTTTGAATAAGGTGCACACTCAATTAGGTTGAAATATTTCTTAAAGAATATTTTTGCAAGATGTCATGAATTTTTACCCTAATTACATAAATACCGGTCATAAACAATTTCATTTAATGGGAATTCAAAAGGTGAAATTTTGAGAGATGTTAAAGGATATTTTCCCCATTTTTGGTAAATCCTTTTTCAAAAACCATATAAAAATTGGTAGTAGAAGGATATATTTTTTTTAAAAAAAATATTTATTATAATTTTTTTTATGTCAAACATTTTATTGATGTCATGTGCGTAGAAAAAAAATATATGTGATGGTGTCATTGGAACATTACTAAATACACCTGATAAAACAAAATATGGAATTAAGGCTAGGTATTAAATGATTTATATGGGGATAAGGTAAGAGAAGAAACTAGTGAAGGGTGAAAGAAATACCTTTCTTCCTCTAATATCATACAATCTTTCCATGTAAGAGAGATTTCAATTTTTCAACTTCTTTAATGGTGTAAAGGTTCCAAAGTAGTATCTATCAAATATTAATAATATTATATCAATGATTGATTTGAAATTAAATCTATTAAAATCACATTGATGTCATGTTTTCATGAAATATTTATTGTATATGGATTTATGTTTTATTATACCTAAAAATTTCTAGCATACATTAACTAGGATTTTTCGTATTTTTTAAAGAGATATGCAGTAAAGTTATAGAACTGATGATGTTTCCCACTATGGATTAAGAAATTTTTGTCATATTATGTGAATTTAGGATGTTATTCCCACTATCATTATTTGATATAATGTCTCACTTGATAGTTCACTTGGTAAGATAAATATAATAATGTGGTTCTATACATAAGTTATAGATGTATCCCATTAAATGGTATATGAAGATTTTTAAAGGGTATTTCAAATATCAATGTTGTTCATAAGGTTGTATTATAGAGAGATATATTATTTAGGAATTCGTTGAATTATATATTAACTACCTATCCGATGTGAATAGAATTAGTCTCCTAGAAGCTCATCATAATAAGTATCTTATAGGTGAAGGAATTTAAAGAAGAGTTCTTATCACAGTTAGAATTACAGAGAGGTAGCAAGATCAACTTTACAATTTATATAATATTATAGAATTCATTCCATATATTGAAAATCAAAAATTAATTTTTAGGTATTTGAATTCATCAAGGGTTGAGAGTTATATATCAAATACACATAATCAATAGTTTATAGGATATTTTTGAGACCATATTTTTAGAGAGTTTCCTACAAATCCAAATTCAATTTCAGAAAGACTTTGATGTCTATCCATAAGACCAAGTTTACATGTATTATCTTACAATGGTTATGTAATTAGCAAATTATGTATTCAATACAAAGTAACAAGATCAATGCGTCATGATATAAAATAGTGTATTTACTCTTATAGTGTAAGTAATTCATGTATTTGGTAATAGGGGAAAAAATTAATTTATTAAAATATTTCATACTTTGGCATCATCGAAAAAATATGGGAGTTTGATTATAAAACATTCCAATGTCTGATTTGTTAATGAAAATGGGTTGATAATAGAAGTGAAATAAAATCAATGAATAGGAATTAATGAAATTGAATTTCAGTAATAAAGGGTACAAAGATGAACTTTTAATGATAGAATTATTTTCCGTACAAGTATTTTATTCCCTAGATCCTATAAACACAAATTGGTCAATTTTTCGATTAATGACTAAAATAATTGTAGGTTCAAATAGAAATTACATTGAGGGTGACTCTTTCATTATGACTTATTAATAATTTCTCATTAGTCCCAATATTGATAGTGTCATGTATATCATAGGGGAATAAATTTTAGGTATTTGGATACTTTATAGAGTGATCAAATCCATTTAAACATTAAATAAAACATGAGTTCAATAAATAGATGAAATGTATCTGATTAGGTTTTTCTATACAATGTATTTCTTCATAATATTATTTTTTTAGTATTGTATTTATATAATCTAAATTAAATGTTTAAATGATTGTGTATATAATGGCCTTTTTCACCTACTAATTCTACTAATAAGGGGGAACAACTTAGTGGCGATGTTGAAACTGAGAATATGTTAGAATTTGAACAACATTCTAGAGGTGAGCAACAACTTCATGGTGATAAAGTAGGAAAACGAAATAAGGTTAAAAATTATAGGAGCAACATAGCATGATAGTTCTAGTATAATTATTAGGGAGAGATGTAAAGGTCAAAAAATTAAGGTTATATGGAATGAACATGATCAACCTATTGATCGTAAAAAATTTATTTTCATTAGTTGCATTGGGTTCAGTACACGAATGTGCATGCCAATTGATATAGATATGTGGTAAAATTTTCTGCCTGTATCGAATGAAATAATTTGGGAAGACTTTTGTGAAACATTAAGATATATTTTAACTAATTTAACAAAAAAATAAAATAATAAAATATTGATTTACACTTCATTATCTCTTAAAAATTACTTTTATATTATAAATTTTTTGGATGAAATTATTAATAATGGTCACTAGAAAGGATCATATAGAATTAAAAGCACTTAACAAAAACAGAATCTTAGAGATATTGTGGGGAAATTGAAACCCCACACACCATATATATATTCCCACATCATAAACCAAGAAACCTAGGATGTTTTCATTGGTCATTTAGAGAAGAAATCATTAAATGTGCATTGTTATTAGTATTATTTTATTTTAAATTATGTGTATCAATCATTTGATTCAAAAAAATTAATTTATGAAAAAGTAAAGGAATGTTGAAATTAAACAAAGTACATCAAAACCAGTATACTCATACCATAAATAAATGATGGGTTATGACTTACTAGAAAAAAATAGTATGTATTCTAAATATATAATAAAAAATTTATGGGATATAAAACAAAAACAAAATTAGAATCCCTTGTTTATATACTAATTGATGAATTTAAATCTCAATCCACTTCCATACCATGACATGTACTATATAATATCACAAAGTAATAAATTAAATTATCTTCCCTCTTAGGTGTATCCATGTATTGAACTAAATAAATCAAATACTTTGTGTATGTCACGACCCGACCCTACCTGGGCTCGAGCCGCAACTACCCCAAGCCCGCCTCTATAGGCCAGGGGATGGCGACCAGCGCCGAAGGCACAACAACTCGGGGTGGCCTTTTCCTAAGCACCTATACACACCCACACACAGCACACTCAATGAAAAAGTGCATAGTAAAAAGAAAAGTAAAGGGAAACTGCTATAAATAAACCACAAGATTGCATCGACCTCTAAACAGTACAAGGTACAAGCTGAAAAGAAAAGGGGAAAAACACGCACCCAACTAAAAAGTGCTACAACCCAGAAACATGTAAACAAAAAGAGATAGCTGACGGGTCTCCCACCTGGAACCCGGCTACGACCACTGCACACGGTCCAAGCTCCCAAGCTCCTATGCTCCACTGAAGTCATGCTCCACCTGTCCGTCGTCTGCAAGGGCACACCAAGTGCGGGCAAAGCCCAAGTAGGGGTGAGTATAAAAATACTCAGTAGGATACCCCAAAGGCTCGAGGGAGCAACAAAGGAGGTACTAAAGGGTGAGAAGTAGAGTGAACAGGGAAAGTAGAGGAGTACAACTGGAAGTGCAGTAAAGAGTAACAGCAGAGAGTCCAGCTCAACCCAACAAGAGGAAAGAAGGTAGGCTCGTCCAGACACAAGGAGCTGGAAATGGTGAGAAGATGGACTTCTCGTCGAGTCTTCACTACCTATAGAAGGAGAGTAGACTCATCCAACCATGAGAAGCTAGACACGGAAAGCACGTGGAATACCCCGTGCATCTTCGCCTCTCTTGGAAGGAGAGTAACCAAACCCAAGAAGTGGGTACCGAAAACAAGGTAAATACATATCTGTATGCTCAACAAGAAACCCAAACAAGATCTTAAGGGGATATCTATCCCGTAGCTCAGCCCAAGAAAAGAGTAATCAACAGTCCCAGAAATAAACCATCATCTTCACTAAGCATTCTGCACGTCTTCCCCGAACTGCAAGTCAAGGGGACCAAATCAACGCACCTCGACACTATCCGCTTTGGGCGGCACTGACTCGCTCGCACAGTTTTAGATTGCATCACAAGAATGCGTCTCAGTGGGGAAAGTGCCCCTCGCCCTTGGGAGTTCTAGGGAAAGTCCAACCACACCTCGTCACTGCCCTGCAGTCGAGTGGTCTCCTCAAAGTCAAATCGTCACAACACTGACCCGTATAACCAAGGGTCTCACTCCGATAATCACAGAGGAAAGCCACAGGCTAGCCTAGTAGAAATGACTGATTTTGGAATGCCAACAGGTGTCCCACTGCCCAGCCTTGCTGGAGGGTAATTCATAACCAGATATCCGGTGACCCACTGCCCAGCCCTGCTGGAGGGTAAACTCTAATACATCATCAGGCAACCCACTGCCCAGCCCCGCTAGAGGGTAGACCTCAATACATCATCAGGCAACCCACTACCCAACCCCGCTGGAGGGTAGACCTGGAATAAGTTGACAGGAGACCCCCTGCCCAGCCTTGCTGGAGGGTAGACCTGGAACTAGACGACGGGCGACCCACTGCCCAGCCCTGCTGGAGGGTAGATGCTAAGAGGTCGTCGGGTAACCTATTGCCCAGTCTCTGCTGGAGGGTAGACCCTAAGTGCGTCAGGTGACCCACTGCCCAGTCTCTTCTGGAGGGTAGACCCTAATAGCGTCGGGTGACCCACTTCACAGTCTCTACTGGAGGGTAGACCCTAGAAGTCAGTGAGCAACCCGCTGCCCAACCCTGCTGGAGGGTAAGCCCGAGGAAGTCGATGAGTAACCCACTGCCCAGCCCCGCTGGAGGGTAAAACTCAGAACTGCTCTGGCCATCTCTATAGGAGGGTACACCACTGGCCAACTGAATACGTAGTGGGTATCGCGTAACCACCCAACTCCAGAACAACTCTCCCAAAAGAGGTTCAGTGCATGTTCCATCGCTGGGTGTCACTAGCACCGCTACCGGCCAATCCATCAAGAACAAAACCAGGTGGAGACCACTCAACCCTGCTGGTCAAACAAACGAGCACAGGGGGACCCTCTACGTCACGAGAGGTCAAAGTACACAAAGCAGAACCCGGAACACACGTGGGGCCCATACAACGGGTGGCCCCATCTCAACCCCAACCAGGTGGGAAAATGTTCTCAGGTATGAACAACCACATGTACCTCCAAGCATTCCCGTATACTCTCAGAGTATACCACTTTCTCAGCCCCAGGGCCATCGTGCACACGGCACCCAACGTCAACGCGAAGGCGTGACGTAACAAATCCACCTCAAAAGCCCAGGCACGACCAACCACATCTCGTGAACCCTTTACATCACTCTCCCAAGAGTGCGCAATCACACGCCAATGGCCTACTACAAATAAGGTAGGGCGAACCACCACTGGAGCACCTTTCATGCTTCCACATTTAACAAGATCGCGCAAGAGGCTCTGAACATCCAAACGAATTGCACCGTTTTAATCCTCACGGAAAAATACGCGAGATCGACTACTTACTTGTCTCTAACGGATATCTGACGGAAAAGTCGTCAACACCGACTCACGCCCGAACGATGTCCCGTGATCCCGAGCCTCGTCCCCAAAAACAGTCGGGCGCATCGCACCATTGCGATCCCCTCGAGAAAACACATCGAAAGCAATACTAACTTGAGTGAAACGAATATCAGGAGAAACAGATGCATTCCGGCACACCGCACGTGAGTGGTGCTTCATGGGACCCGCAACCCGGTCCCGAAACTCAACGAATGGATGGCACCTTTGTAATCCTCTCGAAAAAGCACACAGGATTGACTATTCACTTGTCCAAAACGGTCGCCCGGTGATAAAGATGGAAAATCATCGTCGACGCCCAAACAGCCCTCGTGGTCCCCGCATCATCATGCCGAAAAAGAGCGGGCAGATTGCACCACTGCAATCCCCTCTGAAAAACCTCCAGAATTGACTGCTCACACGCCCTGAACGGACTCCCGGTGAGAAAGGTGTGAAACGCTACACGCAACTCGAAATACGGGCCATGGGGCCCACACCTAAAATCCAGTCTCAACGCCCGAAACCACCCTGGAAACCTTCTTCTCAACGGCAGGGTTCCAATGCCACTGCCGGCGCTTAAAACGGACGTCGGATGCGTCCGCGCCACCCAAAACAAGATCCCCCGAAGAAACGACTAACCCCTCGACGTATGTGTCGCGCCACCGAGGCCCCTCATTTCGGGAATTAAAAATTCCCGAAACCATCTCAAAGTGTTCCCCTCGATGCGAGGTCCGCGCTGCCGCTGATGGAATGCAAAACAGATGCCCGTAACGAAAGTTATGGGCGTCGGAAAACTGAGGGTAAAAGCCCCTCAGGCTGGACCGGCCTGGACCGGTCGGTCCGCCCGGCCTGGGCCGGCCCACGCCGGCCATCCCGGCTCACCACACCTAGCCCGCAGCTTGGCCGCGCGGGACGATGGTGGACTCGGTCCACCGCATGGCCGACCGGCTGAAGCCTGTCGCCGCGTGACGACCCGCGCGACGCGGGTCGTTGCCTCTGCACGGGGGTCGCGCAACGCGACCCCACCTCGCCGTCGCGCCGGTCAGTGCCGAGGCCCGCCACCACGCCTTACTGCGTCCGGCCGCAGCCCCCGTCTGCCTCCTCCACTGAACACACGCCCCCCCCCCCCCCAATCTCACTCGGCCTTCCGCCGTTGCCGAAGCCACCGTGCTCGCCCGGACCGCCGCCCTGGCTTGCCGGAACGCCCCAAAACCGGCCAGAACCAAATTTAAAAACCGCAAACTTCGACGAGGTGTTGCGGGTCCCTCCAAACTTCGATATCAATTCTGAAAGAAGCGATGGAAAGAGTAAAATGCTTAATACACGGCCATGGAATTTGTTCGAAGATTAAACAACAAATCGATGGTAAAATTGGGGTTCAAAGGGGGGTTCGGGGTTTAAAACTCAAACAAATACCACCTACCTCTTGGGATTAACCTGTCGCTTCACCGTCAACCCACCGGGGTGGCCGCACCTCGCCGGACCGCTTCACTGGAGATGGAGGAGGAGAGGGTAGAGGCTTTCCAGGGGAGGGGGAAATGAGGGAGAAGAGGGGGGGGGGGTTTAGGTTAATTAAATAAATTAATTAACTTAAACATCCTCCCGCGGCCCCGTACCCGAACTCCCGACGGGGTCGGGATTTAGCCTCCCCTTGGCTAAGAACCACGCTCTAAGCGCAACCGAGGTCTCAGAATTTTATTCTGAGACCCCGTTCAAAAGTTATTAAACATAGCGCCCGAGGCTGCCAAATTACGAAAACGCCCCTGCGGCCATTTTTCACAGACGGGCCGCGCCCGCAAAACTTACACACCTCCTAGGGTAGACGGCACTCTCTGAACTTAACGGTGCCCTCGGTTTTCCAATCTGATTCACCGTTTAAAAGATACATGTGTTTCACCATTAAACGAATAAATTAATTAACTAATTTATCTGTTTAACGTTCCGAAAGCGAGTGAGGGGTCCACACATCCCGTGCCAACATGTTTTATGTCATTCCTAGGGTAAAAAATCCATTACGGACCCATCCGTACACTCGGATCTCTGATCCGGAACTCCATTTAGGAGTTATCCTATTTAATTGGCGTTTCCAGTGTGAACGCACTGAAAATTTAATTCCGGCCACTCCGGGGCTCGGAATCGCACGTCGTTCGAAGGCGCTTCTCTGGAATATCATCAAGAATATTCCAAAGTCTTTCGTAGAAAAAACCAAGTTCTTACATCATTCCCTCCTTCAATATTTTCATCCCTGAAAAGAAAAACTAGGGAGCAACACATGGTACTAAGCCCACACCTGGCTTTCCCATACCCAGAAGAACCCACGCACAGCTCTGCGTCACCACACACAGACCAAAGGATTGATCTGTTCGTGCAAGGTCAGCCCTTTCCGATGTCATGCACCCACTCCAGACTTTGGGGTTAGGGCAAGGCGGTAGGGTATCTCGCCATCCCTTTGCACGGTCTCAAACGGCCCGAAGGCCCTCAGGGGTAGCTCACCTCTCCGGTCGAACCTCTGCGTCACACGCCACCACTGGAATCACCGCCCGCACCTGGAATAAGGCTCGGTGATTCCCTCCTTCAGAATATCCATATGGTGAAACACCCAAGGATATCTGGTCACGCAAGGTTCCACAGTCGAGGCTCTCTTACATGCTCAGAGAGCGATGGAGTCAACCCATTGACTAAAGGAAAAGGTCCCATGCCTTTTTCCTTACCAACACAGGGTTACACCCAACGCCCTACGTCACCCTGGTAACAACTCAAACAAGGATCCGGGAGAGAATCCTTTCACACGCAGAGCCTAAAAATTCTAATGCAAACAGTAGAAGAGTCGCAAGGGGTACCTCTCACCATCCCATGCTCTGCAGGATCGTAGACATCCAAAGCTCACGGTTGTCTGTGGTCCCAACCGTCAGCTCCTGGAGCCTATCGTGGACCATCTAGTGGTGATGGGAAGACCTCTTAAAGTTTTACCCCACTACCAGCTTCTCCCGCTCCTCTGCTAGCACCACCTCTCTGGGAAATACTCCGATCACGGCGCTGCCTCTGCCGTGGTGGTGCGCCTGCTGCCTGCCCGAAACTCTCAGCAACTCAGGTCGGGCAGTCTCGTGCCAAGTGACCTCGCCCATCACAAGCATAGAATGGACTCTCTCTGGGCTGCAATGGTGCCCTCCGGCACCACTGTGGTGTACGACCACGCCCCTGAGTCCGGTTGTCAGAAAGCCACCTGCATCAAGGTCCTGCTTGCCAACACCCACTAGATGCGGTAGACGTCTCGGCTCCGACGTGCCTGCTGCCACCACCAACGCAAGAACGTGATAGGAATCCCTCTGTCACCAGTGCCTGATCTAGAACCCCAACATATGTGGAAATTCCCAAGGGTACTATGACAGCATGAATCTCTCGGCGGAGACCCTGCTCAAACTTCCGTGCATGGATGTTGTCGTCATGGACCAAGTCTGGGTAAAAGCGTGCATGGTCTGCAAAACTAGCCGCATACTCGGCAACCATCATCCCCCCCTTTTGAAACTGCATGATCTTCTGAATCCGAAAGGAGTGCAAGTAGGAGGGGCATAACTCCTCATGAAACAACAACTAGTAGTCATCCAACAAACGCGACGACTCGTCAAGAAACTGAGTCACCAGACTCCACCAACGCCAAACTGATCCATGAAAAAGGGTTGCTGCCAAAGCCACTCTCTGATCTTTCAGCGTCTGCACAAGCTTGAAAAGGCAAACCACTGCCTCAATCCAAACCACTGCTGCCTGATGGTCTGGCTTACCACTGAACCTCAGCGGTCTCTACCGCTGGAACTCACGGAGCGCGCTCAACCTGCGCTCAAGCTCAGCCTCCTCTGTTGAAACTATCAGCTGCTCAAAAAGTGGGGGTGCTACTACCGGCCCACCCGGAGAAAGGGGCTCGCATGATGGGTCCTGGACTGTGGCCTCGTAGCTCACAGGGTCGTCGTCACGAACCAAAGCTGGTATCCTGGCTGGCTGTCCTCGTGGAGACATCATGAATATTATCAAGGAGTGTCGCGGTCAAATGAGCATTTATGTATATACCAACAACAACAATGATGGGGAGCTGACTCAAGAAGGAAAGTCAAGACTCGGTCCTATGTGATGCACAAACAAAATTTCCCTGCAATAAGTGTCTCAGCATGCCGAGTCAACAAGCGGGTTATCAAGGTCCTGATGAATGGATACATCGGCCGCCACACCATCACTGGACTCCCTGGCCTGAGAGCCGCTCTCGAGACACATTAACATTATTTCCCTAAATCCCAACCAATTTCTCTTTTAGGGACGTCCGAACAACGTCCCAAGGAACGAACCAACTCTGATGCCACTTTGTCACGACCCGACCCTACCCGGGCTCGAGCTGCAACTACCCCAAGCCCACCTCCATAGGCCAGGGGCTAGAGACCAGCGCCGAAGGCACAACAACTCAGGGAGGCATTTTCCTAAGCACCTGTACACACCCACACGTAGCACACTCAATGCAAAAGTGCAGAGTAAAAAAGAAAAGTAAAGGGAAACTGCTATAAATAAACCACAAGAGCGCATCGACCTCTAAACAGTACAAGGTACAAGCTGAAAAGAAAAGGGGCAAAACACGCGCCCAACCAAAAAGTGCCACAACCCGGCAACAGGTAAACAAAAAGAGACAGCTGATAGGTCTCCCACCTGGATCCCGGCTACGACCACTACACGCAGTCCAAGCTCCCAAGCTCCTAATCTCCACTGAAGTCACACTCCACTTGTCCGTCGTCTTCAAGGGCACACTAAGTGCGGGCAAAGCCCAAGCAGGGGTGAGTATAAAAATACTCAGTAGGATACCCCGAAGGCTCGAGGGAGCAACAAAGGAGGTACCGAAGGGTGAGCAGTAGAGCGAAGCGGGAAAGTAGAGGAGTACAACTGGAAGTGTAGTAAAGAGTAACATTAGAGAGTCTAGCTCAACCCAACAAGAGGAAAGAAGGTAGGCTTGTCCAGACACAAGCAGCTGGAAACAGTGAGAAGATGGACTTCTTGTCAAGTCTTAGCTACCTATAGCAGGAGAGTAGACTCATCCAACCATGAGAAGCTAGACACGGAAATCACGTGGCATACCCCACGCGTCTTCACCTCTCCTGGAAGAAGAGTAACCAAACCCAAGAAGTGGGTACCGGAAACAAGGTATATACATATCTGTATGCTCAACAAGAAACCCGAACAAGCTTGGAAGGGGATCTCTATCCCGTAGCTCAGCCCAAGAAAAGAGTAGCCAACAGTCCCAGAAATAAACCATCATCGTCGCCCAGCATTCCGCACATCTTCCCCGAACTACAAGTCAAGGGGACCAAATCACTGCACCTCGACACTATCCGCTTTGGGCAGCACTGAATCGCCCGCACGGTTTTAGATCACGTCACAAGAATGCATCTCAGTAGGGAAAGTGCCCCTCACGCTTGGGAGTTCTAGGGAAAGACAAACCACACCTCGTCACTGCCCTGTAGTCGAGAGGTCTCCTCAAAGTCAAACAGTTACAACACTGACCCGTATAACCAAGGGTCCCACTCCGGTAATCACGGAGGAAAGCCACAGGCTATCCTAGTAGAAAGGACTGAGCCTGGAATGCCAACAGGTGTCCCACTGCCCAGCCTTACTGGAGGGTAATTCATAACCAGATATCGGGTGACCCACTGCCCCGCCCTGCTGGAGGGTAAACCCTAATAAATCATCAGGTGACCCAATTCCCAGCCCCGCTGGAGGGTAGACCTCAATACATCATCAGGCAACCCACTGCCCAGCCCCGCTGGAGGGTAGACCTGGAATAAGTCGATAGGCGACCCACTGTCCAGTCTTGCTGGAGGGTAGACCTGGAACTAGACGACGGGCGACCCACTACCCAGCCCTGCTGGAGGGTAGACCCTAAGAGGTCATTGGGTGACCCACTGCCTGGTCTCTGCTGGAGGGTATACCCTAAGTGCATCGGGTGACCCACTTCCCAGTATCTGCTGGAGGGTAAACCCTAATAGCGTCGGGTGACCCACTGCCCAGTCTCTGCTGGAGGGTAGACCCTAGAAGTCAGTGAGCAACCCACTGCCCAGCCCTGCTGGAGGGTAAGCCCAAGGAAGTCGATGAGTAACCCACTGCCCAGCCCCGCTGGAGGGTAAAACTCAGAACTGATCTGGCCATCTCTACAGGAGGGTACACCACTGGCCAACCGAACACGTACTGGGTATCGTGCAACCACCCAACTCCAGTAAAACTCTCCCAAAAGAGGTTCAGTGCTTGTTCCATCACTGGGTGTCACTAGCACCACTACCGGCCAATCCATCGAGAATGAAAATAGGGGGAGACCACTCAACCATGCTGGTCAAAAAAACGAGCACAGGGGGACCCTCTACGTCGTGAGAGGTCAAATTACACAAAGCAGAACCCGACACACACGTGGGGCCCACACAACGGGTGGCCCCATCTCAACCCCAACCAGGTGAAAAAACGTTCTCAGGTACGAACAACCACATTTACCTCCAAGAATTCCCGTATACTCTCAGAGTATACCACTTTCTCAGCCCAAGGGCCATCGTGTACACAGCACCCAACATCAACATGAAGGCGTGACGTAACAACTCCACCTCAAAAGCTCAGGCATGGCCAAACACATCTCGTGAACCCTTTACATCACTCTCCCAAGAGTGCGCGATCACACGCTAAGGGCCTGCTACAAACAAGGCAGGGCGAACCACCACTAGATCACCTTTCATGCTTCCACATTTAACAAGATCGCGCAAGAGGATCTGCAAAGCCAAACGAATCACACCGTTGTAATCATCGCAAAAAAACATGCGAGATCGACTACTTACTCATCTCCAACGGATATCCGATGGAAAATTCGCCAACACCGCCTCACGCCCGAACGACGTCCCGTGATCCTGAGCCTCAGCCCCGAAAACAGTCAGGCGCATCGCACCATTGTGATCCCCTCGAGAAAACATGTCGAAAGCACTACTCACTTGAGTGCAACAGATATCTGGAGAAACAGATCCATTTCAGCGCACCGCACGCGAGCGGTGCTTCATGGGACCTACAACCCGGTCCCGAAACTCAACGAACAGATCGCACTGTTGCGATTCTCTCGAAAAAGAACACAGGATGGACTATCCACTTGTCCAAAACGGTCACCGGTGATAAAGATGGAAAATCACCGTCGACGCCCAAACGACCCTCATGGGCCCCGCACCATCGTGCTGAAAAAGAGCGGACAGATTACACCACTGCAATCCCCTCTGAAAAACACCCAGAATTGACTACTCGCATGCCCTGAACGGACGCCCGGTGAGAAAGGCGTGAAACGCTGCACGCAACTCGAAAGATGGGTCATGGGTCCCAGGCCTCAAATCTAGTCTCAACACCCGAAACTGACCTAGAAACCTTCGCCTCGATGCCAGGGTTCCAATGCCGCTGACGGCGCTTAAAACGGACGTTGGATGCATCCGCGCCGCCAAAAACAAGATCCCACGAAGAAACGACTAACCCCTCGATGTATGTGTTGCGCCACCGAGGCCCCTCGTTTCGGGAATTAAATATTCCCAAAACATCTCAAATCGTTCCCCGCAATGCAAGGTCCCCGCTTCCACTGACGGCATGCAAAACAGACGCCCGTAACGAAAGTTACGGGCGTCGGAAAACTGAGGGGCAAAGCCCCTCATTCTGGACCGGTCGGTCCTCCCGGCCTGGGCCGGCCCGCGCCGGCCGGCCTGACTCACCACACCTAGCCCGCGGCTTGGCCGCACGGGCCGGTGGTGGACTCGATCCACTGCGTGGCCGACCGGCTGAAGCCGGTCGCTGCGTGACGACCCGCGCGACGTGAGTCGTTGCCTCCGCACGGGGGGTGCGCGCCGCGACCCCACCTCGCCGCCACGCCAGCCAGTGCCAAGGCCCACCGCCACGCCTTGCTGCGCCCGGCCGAGGCCCCCGTCTTCCTCCTCCGCTGAACACACGCCCCCCCCCCCCCCCAAGCTCACCCGGCCACCCGCCGCTGCCGAAGCCACCGCCTCCGCCCGGACCGCCTGCCGCTCACCGGACCGCCGCCCTGGCTTGCCGGAACGCCCCAAAACCGGCCAGAACCAAATTTAAAATCCCACAGACTTTGACGAGGTGAAGCGGGTTCCTCCGAACTCCGATTTCAATTCCGAAATAAGTGATGGAAAGAGTAAAATGCGTACTACACGTCCATGGAATTTTTTCGAAGATTAAACAACAAATAGATGCCAAAATTGGGGTTCAAAGGGGGGTTCGGGGTTTAAAACTCAAACGAATACCACCTACCTCTTGGGACTAACCTGTCACTTCGCCGTCAACCCGCCGGGGTGGCCGCGCCTCGCCGGACCGCTTTGCCGGAGTTGCCTCGCCGGAGATGGAGGAGAAGAGGTGAGAGTCTTTCCAGGGGAGGGGGAAATGAGGGAGAAGAGAGGGGGGGTTTAGGTTAATTAAATAAATTAATTAACTTAAACATCCTCCCGCGGCCCCGTACCCGAACTCCCGACGGGGTCGGGATTTAGCCTCCCCTAGGATAAGAACAACGCTCTGAGCGCAACGGAGGTCTCATAATTTTATTCCGAGACCCAATTCAAAAGTTATTAAACTTAGCGCCCGAGGCCGCCAAATTACGAAAACGCCCATGGTGCCATTTTTCACAGACGGGTCGCGCCTGCAAAACTTACACCCCTCCTAGGGTAAACGGAACGCTCCAAACTCAATGGTGCCCTCGGTTTTCCAATCTGAGCCACCGTTTAAGAGATAACTGCATTTCACCATGAAATGAATAAATTAATTAACAAATTTATCCGTTTAACGTTCCGAAAGCGAGCGAGGGGTCCACACATCCAGTGTCGACATGTTTTATGTCGTTCCTAGGGTAAAAACCCCATTCCGGACCCATCTGTAGACTCGGATATCTGATATGGAACTCCGTTTAGGATTTATCCCATTTAATTGGAATTTCTAGTGTGAACGCACTGAAAATTTAATTCCGGCCACTCCGGGGCTCGTAATCGCACGCCGTCCGAAGGTGCTACTCTGGAATATCATCAAGAATATTCCAAAGTCTTCAGTAGCAAAAACCAGGTTCTTACAGTGTAGTACCTTATGAACAACTATGGTATGATAGTATCTCATGGTTCTAACGAGTATAAAAGCAGAAAGCTTTGGGAAGGTGAGTATATTGACTAGAGGTTTGAAGGAGGATTAAAGACATACATATATCATACCCATGGACCATAATCCTTTATATTTTCCTCAGGGACACTCCCCAACCCCATCCATTTACTCATACATTTCATAAATATATGAGTAATTCCTTTGGATACATCTCATGTAATCCTTATCCAAACACTCTCATGTATGTTTCATCTTATGAAATGATTTATCAATGATAGTATACTTATAAGATATTAAAGTGTTAACTCATTAACATTCAGAAGGCTAATCGAGTCATGGAAATTCTAAATGAATTAAAATATTTGATTCTTGACACTAAAACTCAACCAACCATGTCATACAATACGGAATGATTAAGAAACCTACATATAATATCCCGATGTCATAAAATATGATATCCTTAAAGACTTAAATATAAGTTTTATTCCCTATATATATCATACTCTACAACAGACCATGTCA
Source organism: Viscum album (assembly GCA_963277665.1). Lineage (NCBI taxonomy): Eukaryota > Viridiplantae > Streptophyta > Magnoliopsida > Santalales > Viscaceae > Viscum > Viscum album. The sequence goes on from OY728147.1 coordinate 1,830,676,036, forward strand.
TACTATATAAAATCACATGGATTTAGGGTATATTTTTTTTCAATATTCAACTTTCACTAAATGCTTAAAGACTTCCATACCATTCAACCTTCTACCATATCATATATGATAACTTGTGAAATTATATCCAAAACTCTCTTTGGATATCTTATGAAATGATTTTGTAAATACATCATTAACTTCACATTATATTACATCATATGAAATACCTTGTGAAAAACCCATCCAAAACTTCTTTTTTGGATACAACTCTAAAACCCTTTTAGAGAATATCTCTAATTAAAACTCAATATTCATTTGGTCAACCACAAATTGTGACCCCATGGGAATTTATAGAATAAAAAATTAATTTGAATCATCAAATCCATAAATTTAAGTAATGATTAGCCTCTAGAAAAGCATCAATCCTACTCAAGCTACAAATGGATCTTTTATGATCTCTATATCAGTGTACACCGGTTGTATCATATAAAAGAATGAATTTTCATACGATCCCTTTGTCCAATACATTGAGTGACTGTGGTAAACGAAGTATTCTAATCCCATGCATCATTATCAAACATTATTAACTCTCTGATTATAGATTGATCAAGTTGATGAATACATAATATGTCATTTATCAAGTAGATACATACATCACATGTATATTTCCCAAGTAGATAAAAACATTATATATACCTTATAAATATTATCATAAATTGTCTTATACTATCTCGATTCAGGGATCAAATTTCATACTCTTTATATGTGGGAACAAAAAATCATCTTAATGGAGCTCCAATCGATAACACGATCAACAACATACCCAATCATCCTATGATTAGATAATTGACAAGGATTTCATAATAAATGTATTAAATTATAAATTTTATCCTGATAATTATATTTCTAACATCAATTAGTGTATGATACTCCATGTTTTATACTTAGTGGGTCATTCAGTACAAAAAAACTTTTTTTGTGCCTCATGAGCATATTCTATATCTCGATTCAAGAATCAAAATCACTCTAACCTTAACATCTCAACCTAACCTATAATAATTAATGAAGAAAATAGATTAAGGATAACTCAAATTCATACATTGAGATGTTAATTATAATTAAAATTCATGAAATTTATATCAATATATATATATAGGCAACATGAAAGAATGATAAAGCTGAGATTACTTTTTTCATCATATGATAAATTTTATATATTTTTAAAAAAAATTAAGAATATTTTAACAAAACCATACATAATGATCTGTATAACATGTCATATATGATATAAATCTAGGTCGACCTTATGTTTTATACACTTTTAAGGGATTTTTAAACTCATTACATCATTATGTAATTCCTTCCATATATCCATGTGAACATCTGATAGAATCTTCCCACTAAGATCTTTAGTGAGTAAAATATATGGAGTAAGCTAGTTTGAATAATGATTATATTAAGGAATCAAATTTCTAACGTTCAACTCCTTGAACATATTTAAACTACTTAGCTCCATAAAATCCAATATTATGATGTTAATAACTTCTATTGTGCACTTAGAACTCTTTCTAATAACATCATAATTATCATCCTTTAAAGCCTTTCCAAAAAACTTTTTCCTTGAAATATTTTGGTGACACTTTACTAACACATCCAAAACTCCTTTATGATAAATTAATATTCACTTTTTTACTGTATCTAAATATAACTCTTTACATTTTTTTAGCACCATATCCTAAAATCCTTTAGGATTTTAAGTTTAATTATCTTAAATTTTTTAATTACATAATATTTAATTTGTTAACTTTGAACTTCTTTATGTCAAAACATACTCCAACTATCCTATTAGACATTATATTATATTTATAATTTTTTATTTCAATACAAAAACTCATTTATGTTTAGGAAATAACAATTATTTACTTCTAGTGGGAATATTTAATAAATAAACTATTGTATCCATATCTTATGTGGAATTATATGTGTTTGGAGTATTTTGAAAAAAAATATTAATCATTAAAATTTTCCATTGATGGTAGTGGAAACTCAATTTCTTGTATTTTAGAAAAGTGGATTAACCCTTTTATCCTGGATAAAATATTTTTATCCTTATCCTCTTCTCAAAACATGTTATAGAATCTAATAAATCATAGCCTTTGTGTTTTGAATATATTGTCTCATACTATTCATAACAATGATTTATTGATAATTAAATTATCTTATTACATAAGAGAAATGAGATAACTATACACATTATTTACTTATATACATCAAAACTTGATATATTCCATTGATATAACAACTTTGTGCTTACTAATTTGAATTAAAACTATGAGATTTATCTATTATTGTCTTGATTTTGAACTCCTGTATATTTAAAACACTTTTAAATTGTAAATTTTGCATTATATACCCTTAAAACCTAAATAATTAAATTTTATAACACTAACACCTGATATTAACATTCCATGGAGTTTCACAACCAACTTTATTTGTCCTAAAAATTCTAACCTATGGAATAATTACTCCTTCTTGATAACTCCTAGTTTTAATAACCTTAACAGGATACTCTAAGGAACATTATTGGACTATCTAACTAGATTTTCATCCTCTAGTTTGAAATTTTACTCACTTTTACTATTGATATAGAACTAGAACTTATACATAATATTCCCAACTAATCTATTATAAACAATTTGACAATAATAGGGTACACATTTCCTGAATAAATTCATATTTTTAGAACATTTATATATATGAAAATATAATTAATTCCTTAACCAAAAAAATACTTAGAGGATATCTTTCATCTCACATTTCTATTTTCATACTCAATCATATTGAGTATTTGAGTGGAGACTCAATGTTCCTTAATTGAATTTTCATCTAATGACTTTGAAACCTAAAGTTAGTCATTTTATTCTACTTATAAGAATGTAAATTTAATTTTTGAATAAATTCAATGTTAATTTGTAGAAGAATATGTTTCTATAAAACATAAAATTTAAATTAAGAACTTTTCTTCAGTTACTATTTTTAGGAAGTTTCTTACAATAAGATTATCCTTTTTAATGATTAATTTAAAAAGTTATGTTTAATGATGATTGTGATGTTATCTATAACATAATATTTTAATATATGATTATCATGTTTAATATTAATTTAATATGAACTTTTATTAAATGGGATCCCATTTAAATTATGACCCTTTAAATTCATCATATCCATTAGTGGGTTAAGGTATATATTTCACTAATTGATGAGTCCACTTTATTTTTAATCTTACTAAATATCTGTTTAGGTGGGCTATAATACCAATCATATCACATATGATTCTTGGATAGTTGAGTGGAAAACTCTGTGTCCAATTCATCATATGTATCATCTCAAATTGATTCCTCTAGCATCTTATCTCATTGGGTTTCCAAGTTAAGTGTAGCATAAAGAAAATTCCAAGAACAGGCACAAAATCTTATTTGGGTCACCCATTACATGTCTTCTTTATAAAATATAATCTAGGGACACCCAACATTAGCATGAACTTACCCTGTTAGATGATTGAGGTCTTGAAAATAGTCACATTGGAAGGAATTTAACAGTTAGTGTTTTGTAGGGGATTTAATCTAACTATCTTACATCGTGTTATTACCTTTATATATTCATGCTTCTTGTGATTTAGTTTGTAATCCTATTTCTTCCACCAAATTAATATGTTCAAACTGTATTGATGTGTAACACTTTACAAAACTCATAGCTTATTAAGTTAACCAAAATAAAAAGCCAATTATATTCACACATATCTAAATACATCATATGCATAAGGTACCTTAAACCCTTTCATGTAAAAATTTATAATTATATAAAATAAATAATCCCAATATGATTAAGCCTAGAGGAAAAAATAGTAAACCCACACATTTCTAAAATAAGGCATAATCCACCAAACCAGTGGAAAGTCCAACCCAAATTCCCACTTCTTAGGGACACTTTACTCAAGAGACACTTTGATTTCATCATAATTATAACACCTAATATTTATAAATTCTAACTAACTACATAATTTAATATTATAACTCAAAATAAGTCAAATTCAAGGTAGAAGAAAACTAAATCTATTATCACACCCAACATTTAACTTTTTAAATTCATGTATGATAATATTTAGTAGAATTTTAAATAATTTAAACTAAATAATACACAAAAATTCATAATATACAAATTATATCTATGAATAAAGTAATAAAAATTTTAAATAAATAAATAAAATACTTATTTAAACATGAGATAAATATTTATGAACAACTCTTAAATAAAAAATTATAAAATATTTAAAATTTATTATGGAAATTCAATAATTTGGTAAATATAAACACTTTATAATTATTAACTAGTATTAATTAATTAATATTATTCATTATATGTAATTTTCATCAAATATATGATATTTCATGAAATATAAACATTTTATATTTCAACTTATTTCATATAAACATTTTATAGAATTTAAATATCATATATTAATATTATTTAAACCCTTGATCAAATAATTTTGATATAGTTTAACTAATTTCCAAATAATTCCCTTTTTATTTGAATTATTCAAATTAAACATTATGAACAATTCATAATTTTTAAAATATAACCACTTTTTATTTTTTCTTATTTTTGTAATTTATAAACCCTTTATAAATTACACTTATAATTTATATATATAAAATTTTATATCTAAATTATATACCATTCCATATAATTTCAAGAAAGGTATTTTAATATTAACACATAATATTATAGAATATTTATTAACAAATGTTTCATAAACATTTATTTAATTTTTTATAAACACTTTACAATTAATTAATTTATAAACACTTCTATAAATTAATAAATATCCAAAAATACAATTTATTATAATTTATAAACAATTTATAAACTATATAATTTAATTCATAATTTAATTTTAAGAAAAAACGTTTTTCTTTTAAAATTACATCTAATGATATATAGGAAACCATAAACTATGATTAATAGGTTGTGGTGCTTAAACAATCTAAGCACTATTAGTTGTATTTTATAGATGATAATGTTAACACTACTTATAATAAATATCATTCATAATTTTTTTCGCTCCCAAGATAATGAAAAGAATCCTTAGAAATTGTTTTTACCTTTACATATCATCTCTCTTACCATTACGCATCAAAGAAAAAAATTATATATCGTATCATATTTTATCATTGCTTACAATAAATGGAATACGTAAGGTTTTACATTCCCACAAAAAAGGAAAGAACCCTTATACATTTTTGTTTCCCTTATGTGTTATATCTCTTACCTTTATGTATCAAGGAAGAAAATTACATATCATATCATATTTTATGATTCAAATCGATATCACTAAGGTGATATGATGCTCTTTTTTTGAACCTCTGACACAACATTATCATAGAATATGATATCACGATGTCTTATGCTACATTCAATATAAAATTAAGAAATTTTTACTAACTTTTTGGCTATGATATCCCATATCATAAGTCTATAACTCAGTTGGGTAGAAAAAAATCTCAATTGTATTTTATGATAGATGGTATGACAAGGGAATTACAATTTCAAAAACCTTAACTTTCGATATGATTTTAGAAATAAAAAAATCATGGTAGTATTTTATAACATTGATAGGTTTCTAAGTAAAGATTAACAATTAATCAATGCAGGTAAATCATATAGAAACCATAAAAATCATGATCACCATGCATTCAAAAATGAAAGTATATAAACTGTAAACAAATAATGTATACCTTACTCTGTAGTACATTGTCATTTCCGTCATCCAATGCTTGAAAAAGATCACTAAGGAACAACAAAAATGATATTACCTTCGATTTGTATACATGGGTTGCAAAAAATAATCCAAATTCTTTTGGAAGGACCATCTAAAAATCCATGATATGCTAGTAATTCTTACAAACCTCCATGATATGCTAGTATCTCATGGTGGTAAGGAATATGGAAGAAGATAGCATCAGGATAGAGATAATATCGAACAAAGGATTAAAGGAGGTTTTTTCATGCACATATATCATAACCATGGCCTAGACTCCTTTATATAGGCTATAGTGATGCACCCTGAGCCCTTGAATTTACTCATACGTTTCATAAACATTCGAGTAATGCCTTTAGTTAAATTTTATGTAACCCTCAACCAACAATCACCCATCCATTTCAAATTATAAAATATTTAATCAATGATAACCTATTTTTAGGATATTTTAATATTAAATCATTAATTTTTGGATGGATAAGTGAGTCAAGACATTTCCAAATGGATTGAATCATTTAATTCATGAAACTATGACTTGACCATGTTCTGCAATATGAAATTTCCAAACAACTGATATACAATATGCCTATATCATAAAATATTATATAAAAAAAGACTTAAATATAATCCTTCTACCATATTTATATCATGCTATAAAATATAAAATATTTTACCATATAATACTACATGTATTTAGATCATATTCCTTTCAAGAATCAAGTATAAGTGTGACATAATAGAAATTTGTTCTACTTTAAAATAATATTTCACAACAATGAATACTTATTTTCCTATAATTTTTATCCAATTTAAACATAAGAATCATTATCTATTATAGCTGATGAATGACTACCTTCAGTGGATTTGAATCATCCAATAATATTATGTCCATGTTAAAGGTGAAAATTTTGGAGTGTCACTATGAGAATACTTTAAGAAATAAAAGACATAGGTAGATACATATGGTAAAATTAAAAATATACAAGAATAGATAGATTCTATAATAAAAAAATAGTCACTGGGATGATGTGATGAACAAATTTATTCAAATGGATCAATAAGAAGAATCAATATAAAAGTAACTACAATGAGAAAAACCACACCCCTTGATTTTGTGGCTAGTTGTTCCCCTAAAAGGCCTACCTTATCCAAGGTAATATAATTTTTTGTAACATTTTCCACTAAATATTAATCAATAAACTATTAATATATTTCTTTTACTAATTTTTTTATGGTGGAATTGATGGTGATTTATATCTATCAACACTCACTGATTGTCTTATTTCAAGAGGTAAATTATACAATATCCAATGCAATATTATAATAAATAAGAAAATCTAAAATATCATGTGATAACAGGAATTCATGTAGATCATGGGATAATAATGGAGCTACATGTTCCCCTTAATCATGATATTCACACGGTCAAACTTGTTATTATAAATTTTATATAATGGTAATTTAATCTTATAAAGATTCAAGATAATGATGAGGTATTCCCTTTCAAATTTATTTTATATGTAAAACCTTTTACAATTAATAAAAAACGTTTTTTAGATGATGTATGTTATTATAGAAGGAGAAACAAAAAGAGAAACGAAAGTTAAATCAAAACAATTTAAAGGATCAATTAATTGATTGTAAGGAACGATTTATGGTACCTTTACCCCACAAATTTTAATACAACATTTATTAATGTTACAAGTTCATGAAAATAATATATTCCAAAATAGAAATATGTATTGCATTGAATATGAAGAAAAAAGTTATAAAGAGGACATTACTTACATGATTGATCTTTAGAATATAAATGAAATTATCAATTATAAATGCTTAGGATCCTCAGTTTTGAATGTATACATGATACCACAAAACGAACTGAATAACCCACCTATATGGTACCCAAATCAGTTTTGACATGGCCTAAAGGGTGTTATCAATCCCAATGGGCTGATGAATATATTCTTTTCATCAGAAAAATAAAGAGTGAAGGATTTATCCATAACAATACCTCATCAATATAATGTAGTGGAAATAAAATATTAAATAGTTGGTATACCAAACACTCCAAAAGATATAAAATATCATAACCAGATAGAAAAAAAACCTCAAAATCGATATTTCAATCAAAATCATTAGATAAAACCACCCATACATCAACACAAAATAACTCCCTGAACGTGTGGATCACAAGCTCCGCTAGTTTTCACCAACTCTCATGGTCACACTAATCAATAGCATCCATCACCTCCAAGCAGTTCCTTTATTTTTTTGGACCTAGAATAAAAAATCTACAAATTACCAAAGGAAAAGTTATGGTGTGAGCAACAAATCCCAATAGGATCTCACTAATAATTTCATAATCAATCTATTGCAATTAATCAAACTTTTCATAATTTCAAATAAAACATGGCATGGAAATATTTTCATAGTTTGAATCAAAATATGTTTTTCAAAAAAATTTAATGGCTTGGAAAAAACATATATAAAAGTGAATTTTCATCAAAGTAGACATGATCAAGCATCTTTATCAAAATAGGCATGAATGATTCATTTTTATCAAAACAGGAATGAATAAAAATTACAATCAATCAATTTCATGTATAATAAATTTCGATCATACCATGGTTAAGAGACCCAAAGTTAGATTAGTATAGAGATTATCACATGCCTCAGTGAATTACAGATCCAGGCATGCACACTCCCTAGATCCAAAACTAGGGTAAATATGTGAGAATCCCAAAGAATAAACTCCCTACCCTCAAAATAATTTGGTTATAATTTTCTTTGTTAATTCATTTCCAGGTAGATCTAATACATGCCCATCATGTGTTATTCCCACCTAACTACCCAAGATACCATGTTCTTCAAGGTAAATCAAACATTTATGGGGATATCTTTCAATTCAATCAATATTAATCATTCTGATAAATGATTTAAATCAATCCCATGTTCAAGTTTCAAAAACATTTATTTCATTTCAAAAACCAACATCAAATGGTTTTTTATCAAAAAATCATGAATTCATTAAAAATAATTTCACTTATCATCATAATAAATTTCACGCCTTTTCATTTTCATCCAAATAATGATTCAAATCATTCATATCATGTCAAGATCATTTTCCAAAAATCACACTTTATTTCAAAATATATTTTTCAATGTAATTTCATTACACACTATGCCATTTCAAATCACTTATCAAGACACTCAATTAAATCTTTAGAAATCAATTTGAAACCCATTTTAAATTTAAAAATAATCAAAATTTTCAATTAGTAGAGATTTCCTTACGAAACCACATACCTCAATAAATACCAACAAATCCCACACAAGATTCATTAATGAAGTGGTGAAGGCTATAATGATCAAAGGAGAATCCTAGAATAAAAATTCATCAAGATAAGATCTAGATACATAAACTAAATGTGTAATAACCACTCTCAATGAAATATAGAAAGGATAATCTGTGATCAAATTGTGGTTACACTTATCAAAAGAGATCTAACACACCAACCAACACTTCAATCCATGAAGAAATGAGGTTGTAAGAGACAAATATTTTTCTAGAGATTCTCTAAAGGGTTTTAGTTAAAATGAAATTTGAGGGAGGGTATTTGGAGTTAAACTAGTAATTAAAGACAAAAAATGATACTACCCTCAGCTTTCTCGGCCTCATCAGCATCACTGACTAACCGGTTCCCTCTATCGACTACTTAGTGGCACTTGAAATAATTTCCAGTCCATTAGAAGTCCCACTGGCTGGTCAATGGGCTTCTACCAGCTAGCCAGTGGGATTCTTGTATGCATCACTACAAGCCTCTCACTGGCTAGATGGTGTCCCTCACTGACCAACCGGTGATCTAACTATAACATTTACAGCAATAGGAGAATACTCATTTCCATGATAAAGGACCTGACCACATCCCAACCACTAAAACCAAAATCTAACACCCTCCCACTCCCCTATAAAAAACTCAAATAAGGGTTAAACAAACCGAAAACAACAATAAAACCAATAAATGATGGGAAAAAGCAATCAACATGAAACAAAATGAATGAAGTATTAAATAATTCCCATAACTAAAAGCTGGTAATGAGATGTTACATGTGAGGTATATCTTCATAGTTTTTTATCCAATAATCTATCTACTATGTTTATTATGTTTTAATACTATCCATATTTTCTATAGGTGTATATATCACACCAATGTAAATATATTAACTTGAAAATAAAATTTTTAATTTTTTAGTAATCATGTCACATATATAGAAAAAACCAATGGATGAAGATGAAATTTTAGTAAGTATGCCCCAAATAGCCACAACATTTGAAAAAAATAACAAATGAAATACTCTTTTAAATACCAAAAATTCAGGGGTAAAACTCTATAGTTTAATCATATAAAATATATTTTCATGTTTTCATTACATATTTCTTTTTTTATTTTTAGGAATTATTTAATACTCATTGCAATAAATTTGGATACTTAAAAGATATTTTTTAAATTCAATGCATTCATATCAAACTAATTAACCACACATGATGTCCATTATGAAATTCTAAAACACTACATTACACATTATTCAAATAAACATCAGATTATATGTTTTATATTATGCTTTAACAAGAATTTTGTATGAAGTATTGGTGTTTATTTATCGAAAAAACTGTTATATGGGGATGGTCAATGCACACAAGAAACCTATGGATTTATATGAAAAGATAATAATTATAGTATATATAATAAAATTTCACAATCAAAACATATATTAAAAAAATTAATTATTTTTTCCAACATTTATGAAGTGTCCAAAATAAATTAATCACATATATTGTGGTTATTAAATTTTTAATTTATGAATGATATCACATTCCATCCACAAAATTTCACCTCTGAAGAGGTATTTCTGAAGGTAATTAAAATTTCATTTAAAATATTTATTAACTATTATTTAATCTTTATTTTTTCATTACTAAAAAGACTATAAATAATCCATTTATTTAAAATAGGAAGTCGATTTGTTTTAGAATGAGTTGATATCTTGCATGGTGTCAAAATGTTTGCACACATTTTAGAACTCATTAGACTATTCAGGAACACATGAGATGGGGGAGGAATCAGGTGTTGTTTAATTTTTACCGATTCCAAATCTCTTTTTATGTTTTATAAAAAAAACCTATATTTAATATAGTATAATAAAATAAATCAGCATAGGTATTTTTATAAGGTTTATCCCCACCCAAGAACCCTACTCCTTATCATGTTAGGGATGTCCAAGTCATGGATTCTCCTATAATAATTTATTTATCAATATAATTGTAATTAGTTGGGTATCATTTTGAAACCAAAGCACACCATATTACATAGGTGTGAGAGCACTATATTATTGAATTTATCACTACATCACCCCATTGCACTTTCTTATACCATTTTCACATAAGTTTCTATTTAACTCTTAGTTCTCCTCTTAAATTAGATCAAAATATTTATAAGGATGTCTTTAAACCCACAAGTATGATTTTATTACTTAACAAGAGTGTCTTTGACTACCTTAAGATCTCTACATTTGAACTATTCAACTCGGCCTCTGTCCTAGACTAGTTTTTAGATACTCTCTTAAAACAGATTGTTGGATGTCCCAACTAAAAAACAGAACACTTGGATCTCAATAAAAGACATTAATCAGATGCACATGACCTCATATTTAGCTTCTCAGTTCTTATACTTCTTCTTTATTCTTCATCGACTGTAATTGAAGAGTAGTAACAATTCATCTCACTCAATTTCATCTTATTCTTCTTCAAATCCCAGCAAGTTGTAACTCTTCTATATAATCTCACTACACACTATTTTTCTTCACTACAATGTGTAGTGGGATATTATTTTACTTATTTATAGAGTCTCTAGTTACCTTTTTCTTAATGAAAGCTCTTGGATGTTTCATTCTATACTTGCTTTATATTATATTTATTTTCCTTTTTATACAATGGTCAACATCATTTTATTTTCATATATATAAAATATAAAAAAATACCTTCAAATCTGGTGTCCAATAATCTCATTTAAATCCAAGAAACTACCAACTTCTTATGGGTGTCTCCTCATACTTCCATAAATGAAAATTTGTCAGGGAATGTATGCACACCAAACATATCACATACACCACATTTTGCTTTTCCCATGATCTCTATGACCAAAGAATATACCATTTTTAATAAATACTTGTATCTAATAAAATTCTAAGAATATCCTTAAATTTCTCCCTCAAAATATACCACTATTAAAATCCATAATTTAATCACTTCAGTTGTATTAAATATATAAAAAAACTCAGTTATTTGATGTGGATTCTTCTTTTGTAGCATGAAAGAGGTTATAAATATTAAAAATTATATAAAACTTTACTTCAGTTAGTATATAATAGCAGAAACTCAAAAAAAGTTATTTATTTCTTCTTATCAATAATATTTCATCATAAATGAATTCATCTATAATGTAAAATTCAAGATTTGATTTCAATTCATCTTCATCATTATTAAAACTTGATAAATTAATTTTGGCACATTAGATGTTGTAGGGAATTATTCCACACATTAATATTCTTTTCACGACCTTGATGATTAGTTTATAAAGCTCTGGTCATATCTCTACAAAACTTCATGATGTTTATAACACTTAATAACAACTCCAATATCTTCATATTTATTTTCCTCTTCATAATAAAAAATTTGGAAAACATTATTTTTCACCCAGTAAGAAGTTGAAATTTTCCAAATTCAAATATCATACATATATTATAAAGTAATATGTGGCTTAAAAATCTCCTACATAACCATAAATATCATACACACATCATTTTAAAAAAAAATATTACTTAAATATCATTAAATCCATAAAAAATATCTTACGACATGTTGAAATATCATACATCGTATGAATTTTCCCTTTGAAAAATTTAAACCAACTCAAATATCATATGCGGCAACAAATATCCTTCACATAGATGAATTAAATTTAACATTTTTGTAAACTCCAATTCTTTAGGTAAAATATCTTAAGATCAGACCAAATCACCTATGTCATATGAATTTTTACTTTATTAAATTTCATCACTCTCAAAATATCATACGAACTTCAAAAAAAATATTATTCAGGTAGATATTGTATCTTAATTCACTTACATGCTAGCTTGAATATCCTATGTGTGATAAAAATTTCTTATAGGTTCTCTGTGTAACTCAAATCTCTTACATGTAGGAAAAATCTCCTATGTGTAGGATAATTTTCTTTTCCATTGTTTGGATCTTCAAATCCAGAACAAAAAATAAAAAATTTATTCAAATGACTCCCGAACTTCTTCAAAATCTTCCTCAGGTCTTCTCAATCATCTTAAATAACTTTAAAATATCTCCAAATAATTATATGAATTATTATAATAGTTCCAAACACTTTTAATTGTGTTCCAATGTCTTATACCATTATAAATGATCAATATAGAGTGTTCCAATTAACTCACATGTCTTCTCAATTTTAGCATTTATAAATCATTATCCATGAGACATAAAATATGTAAAATAGTGGTTAATTTATTATACACTCCACATATAGATTTTTTACTTTTAGATAACTCTCACAAAAACTTTGAACTTGTTTGATGGTTATTAAAAATTATTATACAAGAAATACAAATTATGTTCAACAGTCAACTTCTCTCAGTTGTTCAACATCAGAAGTGGCTAATGTGGACAAGTCTTCTTTACCTTCAGTACTTGTCTTTCACTTAAAGATCAGTTCTCTTATAATATTATTTTTGGTCTAATGAATAGTTCCATCCAACTATTCCAAGGACCTATAATTTTTTCATTTTCCATGAAAACACAATGTAAACAACTTGATATCCTTGCATGGGTGGATACTAACTTCATCACCCAATAAATCAAATTTTCATTAATTATATTGATATGATTCTTGACAAAAATCATAATTAACAACAAATACAACTACACACATTTGGGAACTTCAACTTCACCCTTTGTGTTTGTCATCAATTTCAAATAAAATTCATTAGTCAATGTGATTCTTCTCCCCATAATAAACAATAAATGAAAGGGGGAATGTTCTCCACCCCCCCCCCCTAAGTGAAATCCTAGGGTATCCTTTCTCATATCCAACAAAATATTCTAATTTTAATAAACATAACTTCTCTCTATTTGATTTCAATACACTTTATTAAGTTCTTCAATATCTCCGTTGAGAAGTTAAATTTTATATTCCATAGAAAAGTGTAATCATTAGGCCAATTTAAAGTCTTATTAGGATAACATAGTGTATAAAACAAGACTGACAAGTCCATAAAAAAATTCATACATTTACTCAATTAAATGTGTCATCGACTAAAACTTTCACTATTTAGAGGCTACTCAAAAAATTAAAAGAATTTTCAAGAACATTAACTCACTTTAACACACATCAAAACATTTCAAGTTCAAGGTTTTCTTCCCCATTTGGTTATACAATCACCCCCCTGTATAAACATAATGAATATGAGTTAAAATAATGATGGGAGAGTTAAAATCATACCTCATCTTTCAATGTTTTAATGGAATTTATAGATTTCTATATTAGTTACATAATAATAAATCTCTAAAAACATTCCCATTTATAATAGCTATCCATCAAGGTATTCTCTACTTATTCACCTCAATTAATAATTTTTAAAACAAATATAATAGACTTGGGAATAAGTTATATAATCTAATAACTCCTCAACTTGAGAAATAGGGATGAGACACATTTCTCATTCTAGAATATCCCTTCTCTGAAGGTTTAAAGTGTCTAGAACTCTTCATTATTTCCTCCTTCTTGATTCTATATGTATGTTCTACTCTGGGTGGTAAGTTTATCTTTCTATTTTCAACTTCCTTCATAGTTGGACTATCCTCCTTAACAATTGAAAGTAATGAAATTTACTTCATTTTCACTTGTTCCATCCTCCTAGACACTTTAGCTGATTTGGCCTTATAATTAACAAATCATTAGGCTCATTCTCATCCTTTTCTTTAAAGTAGGTACCATTCTAACAACATTTTTATCACTATAAATAACTTTTATTTTCCCATTATTTCTCATTTTTTGTAGAAAATATAGTCATACATCTAAAAAATATATATTCTTTCTTTTGGTGCATTCCATACACTTCTTTGACCACTATTTAGATTCTCTTTTTGGGTATATTTTCAACATATCAATTGAGAGTATAAAAAACCATGTCAATCCAACTATTTTTCTCTTAGATTGATTCCATTTTAGATTTCTGCTTGCTCCCTTATTTCTTAATATTAAAATCTATTTTTCAATGGTCTATAATGTGTCCTATATTTCCATAATATAATTATATTTTTTCCTTTAGGTTTTGATCCTTGATTACCCTTATTCATTGTCTTGTTGGATGTATTCTTCTTCACTGATATCTCTCCCATAGTGTAACCACTTTCTTGCATTATGTATTTCTCGGTCTTAGTGTCCCTCTCTTTTTTCCAATATAATAATGATACATGTAAGAGTTATACCAATATTCATCAAAGTAGTGACCACCAATTTTTCACATTTCATATAAATTTTCAATGATGCCAAATATATTCTCTGTTGACAGGTTGTCCTTTTTTTGTGAGGTCTTCTTCACTTCGGTAGGCTTCTTTCCACCTTCAGCTTTTCTCACACTCACTGTAGGGATTCTCTGATTTTTACATACTTACATATTATGCCATTAATAAATAAATTTGGTCCCAAATATCCATAAACACCAATATACTCTAATCATCCTAGTTATTTTTCATCTATGAGTAATCTGTCAACCTGACATTCTAGTTGTTTTTGGATTAGAACACTAACTTCTTGTGTTCGTTTTAGGGGGAATCCTCTGTTGGACATGATCACCTCATTTATTTATATATTTTTGGATGTACCAATATTTTTTATCTTCCATATTTATATATAATTTGAATCTAAATATGCACATTTAGTAGAAAAAATTTAGTACACATAGATTTTCCGAGGTAATGAGATACATTCTTCTACGAGCTTAGGGTGGATGCTTTTCTAGTGGATTTAAAGCTCTATTTTCCAAAAATTTGAGTCTTCTTAGGTTTAAGACTCCCATATGAAAATTTTGTGTCAACGTATATCTTATTTCTAATATATTAGATACTTCTAACAAGTGTAGTTTATAGAATTATCAACTTGAATTCCAAATCAAGGCACTTCATCTTTAGGGTGTACTTCTCATCCTCCAATATTCTTAGTATACCTTCCCAATCATTTTTTACCTTCTAAATTTGAACCTCATTCATTTTATTTGTCTCCAATAAAGATTTATTCATATCTTTCACCATTTTTTATTTAACTTCAAGATGTGGAAACTTGACACACATAGAGACTTTATGAAACTTTGATGCATGGAACACTTATTTAACAACATTAGCTAACACTTATTTCTCTTATAGAGATCCTTGAAATTACTCATTAATCATTGAAATTATTTTCTTGCAAAGTGTGGTAGATTCTCCTTTGACTTTCACAATATTTGTGAGAGTGTTTCATATACTCACCTTTTTTACTAATGCATCCTCTATAGGTATAGCTTCTTCATCTAGATATTATTTTTCATCAATTGTTCTATTGATATAAGAAAATATATGTGTGAAAACTGAAATTAAGACCTTTTTAAGTGATTTTTAATTTTAGAATAAAAGTATCTGAGTGGCTCATCAAAACCTTGTTCCTTATATCTTAAGATCTTTTCACTTGAGGAACAATACTCAATAGATTTAATTGAAAAATGATCACCATTATGAATACCTTTAGGTAATGGCGCCTCCACCTTCCTAGAAGTTTTTTCCTACTTTCTAGAATATTTATTTAGTTTATTTCTCAATTAATTTTTTGATAACTAAAAATAAATTTTGATAGGGATGGAAGTAGATTATCCCATTTAAGGCAATTCTTAAAACATCTAAAATTTGCACTTCATGTATATTAGATAAAAAATTGGGAAAAAGATTCAGATGCAATTAGATATATCCTTTACTTTGATACCAGATGTAATAGAAAACTGGATCCAATCAAAGGGAACCTTGATTTGATACCAATTATAGAACCCATCAGATCATGGAGACACACCTGAGAGGGGGTGAATTATGTGTTTTCTAATTTTTACCAATTCCAAATTAATTCTTTATACCTTTTGATCCCTTTTATACTTGATCCTATGTTGTCTATTAATACAATTTGATATTTTGATTTCTAACCTAACAAACACGTATATGCATTAAAAAATAGGAAATTAAATAAGTTCATGTGTTTTTACAAGGTTTTTTCCCTTTGAGAAATTGTAATCCTTATCATGATTGGGAAGTCCAAGTTATGGATTATCCACTAATTATATTTTTATCAATATAATTAAAATTGGTGAGGTATCATCTTGTAACCAAGGCACGCCATATTAAACAGGTGTGAGATCACTATATTACACAAGTGATCATTGTATCATCCCACAAAACTTATTTATACTAGAATCCCACTAGTTTCTGTTCAACTATTCGTTATCGTCTTAAAGTAGATCACAATCTATACAGGGATGTCTCTTCACCCACAATGACGATCTACCTCCTCAACCAAAGTGACTTCAACTGCCTTAAGATCTTCAAAACTAAACCATGTAACTCAGATCTAACCTTTCCTATATTTAAAATACTCACTTGAAACCAATTATTGGCTATCTCAACTTAGAATCATAAGCTCAAGAGAGAAGAAATATTTATCATATTCTCACAACCTTAGCTTCTTAGAACTACTATTTCTTATTTCTTCTTTCTCAACTATAACTTACCATTTGTAAAAATTTATCTCCCTAAACTTCATATTATTCTTCTTCAAAGAAAATAAGGCTATAAATATCCTACACAGGTTTATCACACGCTATTTTTATTCATTAAAACATGTAGGAAAATCTTTTCCTTTTGATTCCTTCAAGTGTCTTTGGTTATCTATTATTTAACCTCACTCACTTTATCTTCTACGTATTTACATTTTTATACATAGATCTCCATAATTTTATATTTTTATATATGAAATATAGAAAATACTATCGAATTTGGTGGCCCATGATCTCATTTCATTCTAGTTGACTACCAATATTTTCCGGTTGTCTCCTCATACTTCCAAATATATAAATATGTCAGTGAATGCATGCACACCAAACAAATCACATATGTAACATCCTCTAATATGGTAGTCTCTCACATAGTTGGAAAGGGTTGGTTATGAGACCTCAAACATTCCTCCCCGTATGCCAGAGGCTACCAACTAGCATTAGGTGTGTGATAAGTATAGTGTGGAGACTATACCCCTGGTTATAGAGTTACAATAAAGAGTAAATACACATATACAATAAAAAAATAGAGTGTGGAAATAATGAAAATAATACAATATAGTGTAAAACAAACAATCAAATACAACTTAATAATCCAATAAATAATAAATTAATAATGTAATGATGTGTTGGAATGTAACTAAATGTCTTGCTAAAATTAATATAATAAGAAGACTAGTAGACTCAAATAAAGACTTATAATTCCTTTTTCATGAACCCCGTGTCAGTCTCATTGCCAAACTCCAGTCCAACCAGCAAGCAACAATCAACAACAAGGTCCTTTTCCCTTCTCCAAACCTACATCTAGGTAATAAGTGTATGAAATAATTGATAAACAAGTGTATTAATTAATTCAAAAATTAATAAAATACAAGAGAAACCTTCTTTCACACCATGCTGGAATATCTCTAAGCATGTATCACAAACATGCCAACCACAACCATATAACCATGGTAAAACATAACCTACCTCAGTGCCATGCTATAATGTCTCTGATCATATATAATAACCATACCAACCACAACCATATACCCCTAGTATAACAAATCACTAGGCCAAGCTCACTACATAATCATATCAGCATGTGTTAAGGCATAGCTTGGTATATCAGCATTAGAGCACATGCCAGGGTCAGAACTTGATATATAAGAATTACAGCATGTGAGAGGGTCAAAACCCAATATATAATCATTATAGAATGTTCCAGGGTCAGAACATGATATATAAGCATTACAACATGTTTCATAAGTGCATATTACAACAACAAGCATATCACAATATGACCACATAATACCAAATGGTTAATTCTGCTGGCAAGCATATCACAATATGACAACATAATACCAAATGGTTAATTATAATAATTACCAATTTTCATTAAATTTTACCATTATTTAAATTAATCAAAGAATCCATTTTCCAAGGTTAATCTAAAACAAGTAGTCACCTGGATCACATGTCATGCTAAAATCATAAGTAATCCCTTTTAGTTCATTTAAAACTAGGGTTATCTCACCTGAATGGTATCCATAATCTTGTTCAATAACCAATTAAATCCAAATGGACTCCAAGGAATAATTTCATTCATTATTTTATTTATTCATGCACATATTATGTTGGTGAAATCATAATTATTGCATATAATTGACAATAATCAAACCATAGGTTTAAGGTTTAGACCCCCTACCTTTAATCAGAAAAGAACACAACATTTCCAATGGAAATTCCAAAAAAGACGAAGGTGAAGATAAATGAAAGGGGGACCTAGTTCAAAACCAATCAAAATAAAAAACCAACAATGCACCCCATCAAGAGATTACACTAAAACTGTTGAAGAACAAAGGTGAAATAAGGAAAAACGTAACCAAAACCACTTTCTAGGGATTTAATGCTCAAATGAGATGTCTAGAACCAAGGGAGGCACTCCTAAATCACCCGGATACTTCCCTAGGGTAAAGAGGAGAAAGTTGTATGTGGGAATGAGAAAATATCAAATGCACAGCACACTAAAAACCTACTTATTTAAGAATTACATGACATGTAATGGTATTACAATTCAATTATTTATTTTTAAAATGATACAATGAAAAACCCATCACCTTAGCTGAATATTTAATTCACCTGATCATTAAATAAAGTGTAATGTCATCATAATGTATTTTAATTTCATGTCATGTACCAGTTCATGATATGAGTCTAGTGGCTTTTACACATCATGTAACCCATTTAGACGGCATTTAAATGTCCTGTAGACAATTTTTATCCCATTTTCATTATAAAAAATAAAATCCTATTTAAGGTTTATCAACTTACTATGAACCCTTGGTAACACTTGACCCAATTATCAAGACTCCATTGATTAAAAAAAACTGAATCACTCCCCAAGTGGATTCTCTTCTATTTTCTCTAGTTTCCTCACAACCAAAGATTGTGTTTATTTAAACAATAGAAATCCATAGAAAAATAAAACTAACAAGGTTTAAAGACATGGAAAAACTAAATCAAAATAATATTAACAAAAAACTCAGAGAGAGATGTGCCCAAAAAAATATGAGATTTTAGAACCTCCCCACCATATAAGAACTCTTCCCCAAGATGATCCATGAATCACTATGGGGTCTTGGTGAACAAGTCTAGATGTTATGATCGCATATCAGACTCCCTCTCCCAGGTCTCCTCCTGAAATTTCTCAAGCTTCCACTGCACTCGAACCAATGGTATAGTAATACCCTAGAGATATCTATCATTATGGTCTATGTCCCATATTAGATGCTCCTCTAAGGCCACATCTATATAAAGATCTGCATCTACTACGTTTATCAAATGACAACAGTCTCGATGATATCTCCAAATTTGCGACACGTGAAATATGTCGTGCATGGAACTATATTACTATAGAAAGGATAAAAAGTATGTCACTAGACTGACCCTTTCCACTATCACAAACGGACCAACAAACCTTAGAGCTAGATTTCCTTGTTTCCTGATTCGATGTTGCCCCAATATAGGCGACACTCGAAGGAAAACAATATTACTAACTTTGAACTCAATAGGTCATCTCTAATGGTTAGTATAGTATTTATTCTTACTCTAAATGTTCATCAACTACTATATGATTAATTAAAATTTCTCAGATATCTTTTGTACGAGACTAGGTCAATGACCACTGATTAACCTAACTCCAACTAACAAAGAGGTGAAAAGCATGGTATTCCTTACAAAGCATTGAAAGGTTCCATTTGTATCAATTATTAAAAGATATTATTATATGAAACCTCTATGATTTCCACATTCTACTCCCATGAATCACCAAAATCCAACACACAAGCTCATAACATATCATCCAGAACCTGAATAGTCTGCTTAGATGGACCATCAGTCTGAGGATGATAGGTCATACTCAAAATAAACTTCAATCCCAAAGACTTATGAAGACCTTACTAGAAGCATAAAATTAAATGAGGATCTCTATCATAAATTATACTCCTCAAAATTCCATGTAATTGAACTACATATTGCATGTAAAGACTACCCAAATCATCAACTATGAAGGTCTCATTGATAGGATAGAAGTGGGATACCATCGTTAGTCGATCTAGTATAATCTATAATTCATCATTATTATGGATTTTCCTAGGTAATACTATCACAAATTCCATAGTTATATCATCCCATTTCCACTTAGTAATGGGAAAATAATACAAAATCCTAGATAGCCTCTGATTCTCAGTTTTCACCTACTGAAAAGTGAATCATCTATCCATGAAGCCTTATACCTCCTTCTTTATTACTGACCACTAGTACTTTCTATGGATATGATGAAATATCTTTAGCAAAATAGGATTCACCGCCCATCTTGAAGCATGAAACTCCCTCATCACCAACACACATATGCTCATAGAAACCCATACTTGACCATGGAAAATAATAGAATTCCCACTGCCAAGAGACCATCCTAATGGTGTATCCTTAAAATATAAGTTGTATCTAAAAATTATGACCTCTAGATTAGATAACTACTGTTGGGAAAAAATACCTCAAGGTAACATTGATGCATTTTTGAGGTGATTGTGTTTGTTGAAAAAGCATGTTTTTTTGTTGAAAAAAAGGGTTTATATGGTGAGTTGTCAAGTTACAGAGATATTTTTGACAACCTATGTGGAAAAAGAACCATAAAAAAGTTATTAGACAATCAGGAGGTGGTACAAAAAGAGCAGATATAAGGTGGTTCTATTTTCTTGTGTTTTCCAAATTTTTGGGTCACAGAATTGGAAAATGCATAAAAGTGTTTTTGGAAAAGGGACTTGTGTTATAGTTTCTTGGAGGCTTGAAAAGTTTAGAGCCATATGTTTTTCAATATCAAAACAAAAAAATATATCAAATAAAATAGAGGTGCCCAAGTTTTGGTTTGGGAGAATAAGGTGACTATGGCGACAGAGGCTCAAGCGGCTGGACTTGCGTGCTGGGAGGAAACTTGTGTGCGGCGATCAGGGTGCCAAAAATTACTATAAATTGAGTGATAACCCTACTCATTTGTGACTAAGCTCAAAACATAGAGATAATTTTATATTTAGTTGTTCAATTAGGTTTGGGTGCGCAAGTGGTGGTTTGGATGTGAAGGTATAAATATATTTAGAGGTTGTGCGCGGTTTATAGTTGCATGCCAATATTGGTTTGGGAGTAAAAAGGTATGAGTCACCAAAGTTTTGAGTTTAATCAGGGAGTTTCGTTCAAGTGTTTTGGTGACACTTTCATTCCAGGCTTGGAGAAGTGCACCGATCATTTTATGGTTGTGCGAAAGTTGTAAGATTGCCCAATACACCTGTAGTAATGTTGTATTCATCAGTGAATAAAAGAGTAACTTCAACATAGAATATACATACAAAAGAAGATGCATTAATTTTTTATAATAAAGTAAACTACATGTCTTTAAAATATGAGTGGATATTCTAAAGAATTAGTGAGCACACTTCAGTTGGGAGAGTCGTGAGCTTTTATATTGTGAGTGGTTGTAAACCAGGAGGGACAGTGAGTCTACTCCAAACTTTGTAAACAACAGTGCACTTTTAGTGGATTTGTTACATCGACACATCTCTGGTGTATACTCCTTGGATGTAGCCCAGTGAGGGTGAACCAAGTAAAATTGATGTGTCATGTTCTTACTTCAGGATTTTTTTATACTCTGCAAGGAGAAAGAGAGAGAAGAGAGTTTTGTCTAACAATGAAACAATATCAATAAGGGCAGTTGTTTTAATATGTCATACCCTGATTCACCCTCCTCTCAGGGTATCTAATCTAGTGAACCTAACAATTAATTTTTCTTGATCCAGTATAAAATCACGGGTATAAAAAATGTTGAAGTCAGAGCTATTTGAACATGAGACTCCTGAACATCCATATGCATGAATTCAAAGAGGGGCATTATATAGTAATCATCTCAAGATTCATACACTACCACTTTCTATGTCATTTGCCTTAAATAATTGGAAACAACCTTTTACTTTCCAAGTGTATAAGCAAATTCAAAGTTGAAATGCTATAGATACTTGAGCCACCTCCTTTGCTGAAGGTTTAGGTCCTGATGAGAAAAGATGTACCTAAGCCTCTTTTGGTTTGTGTATACCACAAACCTCTCACCCATAACATAATGTATCTAATATATCAAGGCATATACCACATTTAGTAACTCCAAATCATGAGTAGATAATTTCTCTTATGCGGTCTTAGCTATCTGGATCCATAAGTATCCCTCAATCCTCCTACATCAGAACTACTCTGAGTCTGACTCTAGATGTATCCCAGTACATGGTATATGAATTACCCTACACAGGTAAAGTGATGATAAGTTCTGAGTTTATCCTACATTTCATATCCTAATAATATTTCTTACAGTCCTTCGACCAAAAAAACTTCACTCCCTTCTTGGTCAGTCTTGACATCGGTGTTTCCAGGTCGGAGAAGTATTGGATAAAGTGCTAATAATAACCTACAAAACCCAAAAATCTATAAATCTCAAAGGCATTCTTGGGATGATCCCAAAATACCATGCTTTCAACCTTCTCCAGATCCACTAAAAATCCTTCATCAAAGATGACATGGACCAAGAAGTTCACTTTATCAATCCATAACCTATATTTGGTTAGCTAGGCATATAGCAGATTCTCTATCAATGTACTTAGGGTGATGTCAAGATGTTGGGCATGCTCATCTAATGACTAATATTACACTAAGATATCATAAAAAAAACCACCAAAAATTAAACTAGAAAAGGATGAAGGATCTAATTCATCAAGGTAGTGGATATCATTGATTCATTGATCAAACCAAATGGAATCACTACAAACTCATACAATCCATACCTTCTCATAAAATCAATCTAAGGTATGTTTAATGGAATCACACTCAAATTGTGGTATACTAATCTCAAATCGATCATGGAGAAGATATTAGCACATATTAATTGATTGAATAGATATTCAATATGTGTAAGAGGATACCAGTTCTTGACTATCATATGCTTCTGATAATCTACACACAATCACAAATTCCCATCATCCTTCTTGGAGAAAAGAACTAGATAACCCCAAGAATATGTATTAGATCATATGAAACCTTTAGTTTCCAGATCTTCTAAATGGGATTTCAACTCCCAAATCTCTTTTGGTGACATTCTATAGGGTATGATATAAATTTTCACTACTCCCTGCACCAACTTGATCATAAACTCAATTTTTCACTTAGGTGGTATGTTTTAAAACTCATTTGGAAAGTCGTCCTGAAAATGATCTTCCACTGGATGAAAAGAATATTGCTACATTTTATAATTATCTAGAGAAAGACTGGCTATATATGTTGTGAGACAATATAATTTTCCCTAAATTGGTCCCGCATGACCATCTTGAATATCCCACTCACCCTAGTGATAATAGTTATCTCCTTCTAGAGATAAAAAGGTTACTATCCTCTAGTAATAATTGATATGATCCTAGTATAATACTAACCAATCCATACCAAGAATCTAATAAAATCCAGTCATTTCCATAATGAATGGTTCCTAAAATAAATAGTAACAACTGATATTTTGAGAACACACCTTACAATGTTTGATATTTTATGATCACACTCCCAATGGTGTATCGATGGTCAATGCGCCATCCAAGTTTTACATACCCAAACCTATACCGCTTGAAAAAAGAGAAGATAAAAAAGGAATGTGATTCTCCTGTATCAAAAAATTGTAAGCTATGATATAAGATACCAAAATTATACCTATAAAGGTAAAATATCCTTCATCCAAACTGGTCAGAGTATACTGTATAGCATATAGCTAGATCACCCCTCTACACTAGGCTCCAGTCTGACTCCTTTTTATTATTCCCTATGATTGATTTGTCGATCCTACATGGGGTATCACATCCCATAACTCAACATGAATGGATAATGGAACTCTATTTAAATTCTTTATAAGGGTTAGGTGAGCCGTTACCAGTATCAGGTGCCTATCTTGATCCCCATCCACTGGTTTTCTATGGAAATTTCACAAAAAACTTCTGATGAAGGCCTAGTATTCCACAGATAGGCACTAAATTATTGGTTAAGGACACTAATGGATCTTGTGGAAAAACTTTTCACATTGATATGACTACGAAGAAACATAGTCCTAATATGGATACTTTATTCCCTAGCTACTCTTCCCACTACTACCTTGGTGAAAACTGTCATAGTGGAGCTTCTTGCTACCCAAAGAAGATCTTATTGTTTTTCCTATTGAAATAGTATAGCCACTGCCTAGGGCCTTGATCAAATTCAGTTTCATGATGAGTGTCTGGTTTATCACATCCTCAAAACTACTCAGTTGAAAAACATGCACTTGCATCCTGATCTCATAATAAAGATCATCTTGAAAACATCTCTCCCTAAAGATCTAATCAGCTTCCAAAGATGGAGCAAAGCACTGTAAGTTGATTAAACATCCAAAAATGTCCAACACTACATGTCCTACTGTGTTTGATGCATAAACTCGTAATCCTTATCATCCCTCAACGTCTATGGATTGAAGTGTATCCATAAATTCATCTCTAAGTCCTTCAAAGATAACTCTTCTTACTACCCATATTTCACCAGAATGTCCCACCAACCCTTGGTTGGTCCATGAATCATATATAAAGTAAGCTTCACCCCCATATATATGAGTGTATTGGGGTGATTGCAGATCATCTAGAATGAATCTATCCAGAACTCATCTACCAGAGGGTCTCCCTCCTCAGGGAACATAGGTGAATGTTGTAGATGAAACTCTCTCACCTGATTAGACATCAAAGGTACGGTATGAACAGTCTCCATTTCCATGGATTGCATGACCCTCATGAAGCTATCTAAAGTTGAACATCCATATGATCCTAAAAAACTACATGAATTTTTGGATCAGCTACTTTAGGAGTGTGCTAATTTCCACCCTCAATAGGTGACTATAATAGAGAACCACCAACTCATGTCCTCTATAAACATGTCTTAACAAATTACTTATAATGACATATCAATTCATTTATTTCATTTATTAGCCTTAACATATATCTCATAGCATAGTCTATACAGGCAATAAATCACATGCATATAAGTATGTACCTATCATGAACCATGCATGTCAGTATATATCCCTATGTACCTATCATTATGCATTCATAATATTTCACACCATATCGGGCCATGAAAATAAATCTCAAGAAACAATAACATCACACAACGTGTGAATCACTCTGGGTGAAATAACATCAAACTGTAACAATGAAAAATCATAAACAAAAATCCCATCCCTGGGCACTCATATTTTTCCCATACATGGGTTATCTACTCCCATTCACAAGCTCATTAAAAAGTTCTAACACATCCTATTCTCCTTTCTAAATTTACCAAATAGTACATAAATAGAAAAGAAGAATCGGTCCTCTGATACCACTTTGTAACATCCCCCAATCTGGTACTCTCTCATGTGGCTAAAAAGGGTTGGTTAAGAGTCCTCAAGAGTGCCTCATTGTATGACACAGGTTGATTAGTAGAAGCATAGGTGTGATAAGTATAGTGGGGAGAATATACCCCTAGTTATAGAGTTACAACATAGAGGAAATAAACATATACAATAATAAAAAAATATCAGAGGGCGGAAATAATGGAAACAATACAATACAATGTAAAACCAAAAATTGAAGC
Organism: Viscum album; assembly: GCA_963277665.1. Taxonomy (NCBI): domain Eukaryota; kingdom Viridiplantae; phylum Streptophyta; class Magnoliopsida; order Santalales; family Viscaceae; genus Viscum; species Viscum album. The sequence continues at coordinate 1,830,702,980 of OY728147.1, forward strand.
CAACTAAATAATCCAATAAATAACAAAGGAATAATGTAATTACATTATAGAATGTAACTAAATATCATTCTATAAGTAATACAAGAAGAAGACTAATAGACTCAAATAAACAATCAAAATTCCTCAATTCCAAACCCCATGTCAATTCCATCTCCAAACGCCATCCCATTCAGCAAGAAACAATCAATAGTAAGGTCCTTTTCCATTTTACAAAACTACATCCATGTAATCTACTCAGGTACCAAATGGTATCCCAAATAGTGTGTGAGTAAAACTCAGTAGGTCGACACCACCGTGACTAAACAAACCTGTCTAATAAGAAGTGTATTAAATAATTCTATAAATAGGTTTATTAATTAATTCAACAATTAATAAAATACAACAACAACATTCTTCGTCACCATGCCAGAATATCTCTTAGAATGTCTCACAACCATGCCAACCACAACCATATAACCATGGTAAAACATAACCTACCTTGGATCCATGCCAAAATTTCTCTAAGCATGTCTCGCAACCATTCCAACCACAACTATATACCCGTAGTATAATGAATCACCAGTCCAAGCCTGCTATATAAGCATCTCAACATATGTTAGGGCATATCCTAGTAAATAAGCATTATAGAATGTGTTAGGGTCAGAACCTAATATATAAGCATTACAGTATGGTCTAGGGCTAGATCCTAATATATAAGCAATACAACATGTTTCAGTGTCATAACCTAATATATAAGCATTACATCATGTGTCATAAGTGCATATCATAATAATATTTATATAAAAATATGACCACATAAGACCAAATGGTTAATTCTATTAATTACCATTTGTATTTCAATTAATCAATGAATCCATTTTCTAAGGTGAATATATAATAAGTAGTCACCTGAATCACATGTCATGCTATAATCATAAGTAATCCATTAAAATTCATTTAAAATAAGGGTTCAATCACCCAAATGGTAGCCATAATCCTGGTCAATAACCAATTGAATCTAAATTGACTCTAAGGAATAATATCATTCATTATTTAATTTATTTAGGTGTACATTATGTTGGAGCAATCACAGTTGTTTCATATACATTACAATAATCAAACCATAGGGTTATGGTTTAAACCCCCTACCTTTAATCAGTGAATAACACAACATTTAAAATAGAAACACCAACAAAGATAAAGTGAAACTGATCAAAATTATAACTGATTTGAAAACCTATCAAGATCAAAACCAATAATGCACATGGTCAAGAGATTACACCACAATGATTGGAGAATAAAGGGGGAAGAAGGAAACACCTGACCAAAACCACTTATCATGGATTGACTACTCAAAAAGGAATTTTAGAACCAACGGAGGTTCTCCAAAATCACATGGATGCTACCCTTTGGTTGAGAAGATAAATATGCCTTTGAATTTGTGGAAATATGAAATTCAAGGCACACTTAAAACCTGTTACTCGAGGAATTACACAATGTGTATTTATTTTTAGAAAGATATTCCAAAAATCATTTTGCCTCAGCTGAATATTTAATTTTCCCTATCATTACATGATGCATAATTTCTTCATGATGTGCATTCATTTAACTTCATGTACCAGTTCATGGCATTAGTTTGGTGTATTTTTACATCGTGTAACCCATTTATACAGTATGTAAATGTCCTATAAATATTTTTCAACCAATTTTCCTTATAAAAGCCTAAACCACATTTAAGTATTCTCAACATAACAATAACCCTTGGTATCACTTGAATAATTTACCCAAACTCCATTAATTCAAAGAAAAAACTCCCGAATCGCTCCCTGCATGAATCTTCTTTGGTTTTCTCAGGTTTCCTTATAACCTAAGATTGTGCTTATTTAAAAAACAGACATTCATGGTGAAACACAACTACGAAGGTTTAAATATGAGGAAATCTCAACTGAATAAAGTTTAATGAAAAACATAAAGAGATATGTACCATGAAAATTATAGGATCTTACAGCATACACTAGCGTTTTCTTTTCCCACGATCTCCATGGTCAAGGAATGTCCTCATTTTAAAAATTTATTATCTCCATAGAAAATTTTAAGAATATCATTTATTTTTATTCCTCAAAATATACAACTGTTAAAATCATCACTTCAATATCCATAGTTTCAAGAAATATATACAACAACTTGGTTTTTTTCATGGAATCTTTCATTCCAGTGTGAGAGAGGTTATAAACATTAAAAACAATACGAAAATCATATCGAGTCTATAAATAACTAGAAAAAATAAACACACTTATTTATTTCTTCTTATTAATTAGTTCACTTCATTAATGATTTAATATCTAATGTCTAATTTGAGATTCGATGTGAATTCATATATATTATTCTTCAAACCCCAATAAATTCATTTCAACACATTATATGTTTTATCCATTCTTCCACATGTTAACTTTATTCTCATAGCCTTTATGATTATCTTTTCATTCCCAGATCATGACTCTATGAAACTTCATAATGTTTATAACACTTAATAATATCTCTATCATCTTCAAATTTAATTTCTTCTTTATAATAAACAATTATTAAAACTTTATTTTTCACTAAGTATGAACTCAAAATTTTCTATGTTAAATATAGTACACATGTCATAAACTTCAACATGGATTATAAATCTTCTATGGTCTTAGAAATATCATACATGGCTCATTTAACAAAATTGGGAAACTCAAAAATAATACAATCCATAAAAAATATATTAGGGCATGTTGAACTGTCAATCATTGTATAACTTTCCCCTTTGAAATTTTTCATCCCCTAAAATGTTGTATGTGGAAAAAAATCTCCTTCAAATATATGAATTCCCTTTAAAATTTTTCAAACTTAAGTTTCATAGATGAAATATATTATGATTGGACCAAATAACCTACATCGTCTGGATTTTTCTTTTGAAAAATTTTGGCACTCTCAAAATATCATACAAGATTCAAATAATATCATATAGGTGGCTCTCGTATCTCAATCCACTTACGTATTGGATATAATCTCCTATGTGCGGTACAAATGTCTTAAGGGATATTTTTTCAACTCAAATCTCTTATGAATAGGCTGAATCTACTATTCATAGGATAATTTCCTTTTCCATTGTTTGACTCTTCAACTCCAAAAAAAAATTCTAGAATTTATCCAAAAAATTCTTAAAATTCTTAAAATCTACTTTGCGCCTTCTCAATTGTCTCAAATGATTTCAAAACATCTCTAAATAATTCCATGAATTATGAGAATAATTCTAAACACTTTTAAGATTGTTCCAAAGTATTGCATCCTTATAAATACTCAAGATAAAGTATTTACATAAACTTCTTTTCCTTTTTAATTTCATTCTTTATAAATTTTAATCGAGGAGATATAAAATATGAAACATAGAAGTTGATATATTATACACTCTATAGATAGATTCTCCACTTTCATCTAGATCTCCCAAACACTTTGAACTTGTTTAACACTTGTTTAAAAATTCATATACAAGTTGTCAATATTAAGTTCTATAGACAGCTTCTCTTAGTTGTTCAACTTCAGAAGTGAATATTGTAGAAAAAACTTCTCAACATTTAGTACTTATCTTTCACTTTAATACTAGCTCTCCAATCATCTAATTTTAGTCCAAAGAATCTCTTCAACTAGTTATTCCAAGGACATCTATTTTTTTTCCTTTTCCATGAAAACATAATGGAGACAGTTTGATCTCCTTGCATGGTTGGATACTCACTTCATCACCCTAAATAATAAATTTTTAGTAATTACACTATAATGCTTCCTGAAAGCAAGAAAAATTGACAACAAATACAACCAAACACTCTTGAGTACTTCAAAAATCTTGAAGAGGTGGTTTTCTATAACTATTGTTGACATTTATTTTAGTTATATGTGATTAGAATATTGTCATATTTCCCAAAATATTAAATTAATTATAGGATTAAAATAATTGTTATTAAAATTATCATACTAGTATGATTGGTTTAGAGCCTTTACTATAAATTATAGATGAGGTATTTCAGAAAAAAAAATTATTTATGTTCTATTTTTATTAAAATTTTAACAATGTATTTCTTATTTAATCATTTTATATTAAAATTATTCAATCTCTTAACAAGTTGATGTTATTCTTCATATTTTTTAACCTCTATTTTCATTCTTGAAAATATATTTATCTCTACTTTTTTATTTTAGTTCAATGCATTCAAAATGCTTGTTTTCTATTTGTAGCATTCTATCCCAGTTCACTCTGGATAGTAACCAAACTGAGTCTTTATGATACAACATGTGTGCCTCCTCATACACCAAAGTTTTCCAACTAGTAGTTGGGTTCTAGGGTGTTAATTTGGAGAGACTATACCACATATCAAAGTGTAAAAAATAGTCTAAATAACCAAAAAACATCCATAAAAATATTAAGAGTATGCATCATTTATAAACAATATTAAGGTTATATCAAATGAAAATATAAAAGCATACAGTCATACAAACTCATGCTCATGACAAAATAAAATTATTGATCCCACACTAGGATGATTACAATACACTAAATGAAACAAATAAAGTCAAAGGGTGTGGGGATGCACTATCATCCCTGATTTGTACCTTAATCCCGCTCTCCAACTCTATATGAGTTATCCTGCTTGATCATTAAACATTGGTCCTCTTTGCAGCCTAAACCTATGAATAGTGAAGTATGATCGGGTACCCACGTATCATAGTTTCCTAAGCAGGGAGTGATTACAACACAGTAGGTCATAAACAATGTGGTCTCATATATAAACAATAAATGTGGTGTATGTGAATTCTATATGATTAGGATAATGGATAAATATATACAAAATCTTAAATAAATGAACTACTATTTATCCTCTTGTTCTAACACAACACTCGAGATCTACCCAACCCTACTTTAGCCTGTGCCTAAGTGTTTGAGCACATCATAAGATTGTGTCAACCAATATCAATCCCATGGAAGATTGTTAAGATCAATTCACATGAAATCAATTAGCATCAGGATAAATAGTTGGATACTAATAACATGTCATGGGCATCCAATAGTATACTTAACACTTGGGGTAGTGCGTCCCTCCTTGATTATCTTACATATACCTCCCATTGAGGGTAATTGTGTACTTCTGACAACATGACATTTTATATTGATCACCTGAAGGGGGTGTGTCCCTCCCAAATCATCTCACGTATACCTATCATCGATGAGAAGTGCGTCCCTCTCATCCATCTCATAACAGCAGGAATGAAGGCTGAATCTAAGGAAAATATCCAAGGATTATCATGTATCTACATACATCTTGGTGGGCAGTGCTTCCCTCCCAAATCATCTCATTATAGAAAATTTTAAGTTCATATCTAAGAAAAACATACTTTGAATCTATTGTATCTATATACATCTTGGTGGGAAGTGTGTCCCACCCAAATCAACCCATAATACGGATCTCATAATGGTTATCCCATCATCCAAACTCGTATCACATACTCAAGTTCAGCCTCTCAATCGTATGACCTATCCCTATTACTATAGACACATAAAACTCATTATTAATTCGGGTTCTAATGTGACACCCGTAATCATCTATATGCATTACCCTCATACACCCTCTCATGGGATCTCACTGGGCCACCTAACGGGTTCTACTAGATCAAACCATAACACGGACACCATATAAGGATTTATTTTTCTCAAACAAACCTCTTGGGATAAGTCCACTTATAGATAATAGAATCTATTTTCATCGTCATAATCATCACAAGGAATCAATGGCCTTGTAGATAATCTCATATCAGCATCACACAACAGGAGTGTAGTTTCTAGGTGTAATAAAAGAGCAGGATGGGTGTGTACCCAACTTTTCAAATTTCCATGATTGATGATTAATCTGGGATCATTAGTATGATAAATGATAGTATACACAGTATTGAATCAAAGATAAAAGACAAAGGAGAGAACCTAGAACCGAGCATAGAGGTTTGACATATTTTGTTTATAATTAATTTAATTTAATTAAAGAATTACCACCAAGGTGATTCTTTCTTTGTTGATGTGTTCGACTATGGATTCGAGGTGAGGCTTCTTTGCGATGTAGAATACAAGGATATGGATCCTCTAGAATTGATCCACACATGTTCCATATATCTCCAAATGTCACCGAATGAGTCTCCAGGTGCTAGAATAGAAGGTACTTGCGCTTGCGGTGTCCACCTTTGATCACCTTGAGAATCTCTTCCCAAGCATTCTACTAGATCTAGTGGAGGATTATCTCTCTCATTCTTGAGAGAGCTATTGGAGAGTTAATAGTTATCTAGGATTGATAGCTTTTGTCCAAGTATGTTGTGCAAAAAACCATTGGTTAGCCAATGGAATGACCCCTTGGATAATTAGAGAATAATAACATAATGGGGAATTTAATTCATGAGGTAATAATAAATAATTATCACAAGTCTCATTACTTATTTTATTATTCCATGTGAAACCCCATGTAAAATAATAATTGCAATGCTATAATTTCCATGATATGTGCTTAACTTTCATGTTATATTTCGATATTATTTAACTAAATAATATTTAATATTATTTCTCATCAGACTCATAACTTGGTTCTCCAATCCTAATCAATATTTACTAGGACTTGAATAATGAATATTTATTTATTAAATAAATATAACTGCATTTTTCACTGATAAATAAATATTTTTTCGGAAATATATTCTCTCGAATAACTATAGATAAAATAAATGCGATCAGGAATACTTGAAAAATTATTAAACTACAACTAGGAATAATATTTATTCAACATGTTAAATAATAATTTATTTATCTGAGATACTAGCTACACTTAGTGTGTTTCCCTATAGGACTCTTTCTCATTAGCATTAGACGGGCTTTCCTAAAGTACTAGATTACTATCTAACAATGAGTCAAGGCACCAAAGATAAATAATTTGATGTCATAATGACATGGAACCTCATGCAAATTCTTACCATGTAATATAATCCCTCTGTCCTAATATCTCCAGTCAATTGGGCTGCATGAAAGTGTCATCAACCGATGTGATCAATTTCTCATTCTTTGACTTCCCAGGATTGAACTTTCCTATAGAACACCATGGCCATGGATTTAGTTAGGCTAAATCATTTCCATCAAAGGGCCTAAGATATCTACTTCTGTAGAAGTGACATATCCTTTCTATAATTATTCATTAATTCAGTATTACTCGTGACACAGCCAACATATCCTACCTCATCATGAACATCTTTCATCACATTTTTCATCAATACATCTAAGCGTGTGAGTCATTATACCCATTAATAATAATATTAAAGTATAAGTAACAATACTCACATCCGTAGATAGGAACTTCCAATGACACTTATGAATGTGTATTTTCTATTGGAGGGTCTTGCTATCATAATATCTTCTTGGATATTACCACGGGCGCACACCATGAGAAGGTGCCTCAAGTTTCATGGGTCACCACTCCTAATTACCTGTATCATTTATATCCCTTCAAATTATATCATTTGGCCATAGAAAAAATATTCAAGAATAGTTTCATGGAACTTAAAAGTTTTCATCATAGTTGGGATCCGCTATGACCTTTTAGTGCGACATCTATTCTTAGGACATTATCACATACTGTCATGCAGAAGACAAATCAGGATTTTATATAGAGTTTATTAATATTTATACAATGAATATAGGTTTATCATAAAGTAAAAAGAATTTGGTTTCTAGGGAACCAACTGCAATAGACTCCCACTTGTACTAGATCAAACTTCTAAAAACCTTCAGTCCGCTATCTCTCACATGATATTCTTGCTTCTTTTGAGATAGACTTTTATTCAAGGGGTCAACCATTTCTTCTTCTATGTAAACTCTTCATAATAAAACTTCACCCCTTTGATAGAAATCCCACAAGAGGTGATACTTTCAGAGTATTTTTTTTTGATGGGACCTTATCTCTTTTTCAAGATCCACCACTGCAATATTATCACATTATAATGTAATGGGATATTTACTTCTATGCACCACATCAAGTTCTTATACAATGTTCCGAATCCATATGGCTTGTTTGGATACATTAGAAGCCACTATATATTCGCAATCCACTTTATAATTAGTGAAAATTGGATTCTTTGAACTCTTCCGGATCAAAGCTCATCTGTTGATATAGAAAACATATCCTGATTGTGACTTCAGATCATTATAATCTATCTAAAAACTAGTATCAGCATGCCCTATGATGAAAATATCTTCGTCTTCTACATACACAAAGAATATACCCTTAGTTATTCTTAGATACTTAAGGATAGTATTAACAGTGGTCCAATGTTGTTCTCCCAGATCTACTTGATATCATACTACCATGATTAGTGCATAGACAACATCAAGTCTGGTACATAGCATGGAATACATGATAGATCCTATCATTGAATAGTATGGAATCTTACTCATCCTATCTTTCTCATGTTGTGTTTAGGGACACATTTTCTTGGAAAGATGTATACCACGTGACATTATAATCAATACCCTCTTGGATTGTTCAATACTAAATCTCTTTTTTAACTGGTCAATGTATATACTTTGACTTATTCCAAGAAGCCACTTGGATCTATCAAGAATGATCTTGATCCCTAGAATGTAGGCTGCTTCACCTAAGTCATTCTTGGAGAATCACCTATTCAACCAATCCTTGACTGACTACAATACTAGTATGTCATTAAAAATAAGCAATATGTCTTCAACATACACTACTAGGATAACGACTGTATTCCCATTAAACCTTTTGTAAACACATGGCACACATTCATTCTTAATGAAACAAAATTCTCTTATATCTTAATCGAATCAAATGTTCCATGATCTCAATGATTCCTTTAATCTATAAATAGATATCTCTAAATTGCATACCCTTTTAACATCACTTGTTGTCAAAAAATATTTTGGTTGTGTCATATAGACATATTCTTGAAGGCTCTTATTAAGGAATGCAGTTTCGGCATCCATATGCCAAATCTCATAGTCATGGAAAGCTACTATAGAAAGTATGATTCTTATGAATTTAAACATGGTAACTTGAAAAAAGGTTTCATCATAGTCAATTCCTTGATTTTATTTAAAACCTTTAACCACTAGCCTTTCTTTATAGGAACTAACTTGACCTTCCATGTCCAATTTATTCTTGAATACCCATTTATTCCCAATAGGATTTACATCAACTGGAACATCCTTCAAAAACCATACTTTGTTATAATAAATGGAATCCATCTCAGAATTCATATCTTCTAGCCATCTTTTTGCTTTTGATCTCTCTACTACTTACTTGTAGGAGGGAGGTTCATCATTGTCCAACAATAATGAGTCACCATCTTTGCTAATAAGGAAACCATATCTCTCTGGCTCCCTTACCTCTCTTATACTCCTATGTAGTACTTTTGCTTCAGGAACTACCACTTCCATGGGGAACTATGGAACTTGTTCATGTACCAAATCCGATGTATCTTGAGCATCAACTTCATAAAAGTCAATCTTGATCCTACTATCCTTTTTGAGGATGTGCTCCCTCTCAAAAAAGATGATATGTCTGGAAACACTACTATAAATAAGGATTTTAAAATCACTAGAACCCACTTTTAAAAGCTCTAGAAAAGTGTTATTAATCATGAAAAAGATAAAGGGGGGTCCCCTTTAACAGTTCTAAAAAAGAGATGATAAAGGTGTCCCTTTATCCATGTTAAAAAAAGCGCTGATAAAGGCCCCCCTTTATCAGTGCTTTTTTTAGTACAGATAAAGGGTCACCTTTATCAGCACTATTTTGAGCGATGATAAAGGAAAAATTTATATGCGCTCAAAATAGCACTGATAAAGTCCTAGTTACCTATGAATTACTATTTATTTAATAGCACACCTAACACCTGCACACCATCACAAAACAACACATGCACATTAACAAAACAAAGAAGAATGAAATAGTGCACATAAGAGTTTCACAAAAAAAATCTATATACATTTACTTGGCATCATGAATAAAAAAACACACTGCTATATACATTTAAAATAATTTTTTATATGGTTATAATTAAAATTATCCAACAAACAGTTAAAAACATTATTGTTTCATCCTTTGGAATATGTGATCCCCTCTTAAAAAAAATTTCCATGGTATTAGTTTCCGAAAAAAGCATCTGAACTCAATAAACAAATTCCACCTATATAAGAAAATAAATATTATGTTAGTAATTTAATAATGAAATAAATTAAACATTAATATGAAATAATACAATAATAAGATGTCAATTTTTTAAAAAAAAAGGCACATTTGGAGTTATACCGGTCACACCATGAATCTTATTGAGGTGGGGTTGATTCCTACACATCAAAAATGAGTTATAGATCATTTTTTTTAAATATTAAAACAATATAAATGGGTTTTCTCAGTTTTGAGTATGTCACTTGTTATTTTACTGAAATTAACATTAAATTTAAATGACACATTTGGATTTATGTCAGCGACATCGTTTGTTAGATTGAGGTTCAGTTGATTCCTACACATCAAAAATCACTGATGGATCATTTTTCTAAAGTATCAAAACTATCCAAATGTGTTTTATTGGTTTCTAGTATGTCACTTTTTTTCTAAAATTAATGTCAATTTTAAATAAAAATAGACACTTTGAGTCATACCAGTCCCATTGTGCCTTGAATTGAGGTGAAATTGATTCCTACATTTCACAAATGACTTATGGATCATTTTCCTAAAGTATAAAAATAATATGAATGTGTTTGCTCTGTTTTTAGTAAGTCTATTGTGTTTTTCTACTAAAATGCCATTTCAAATTGGAAACACACATTTTGAGTCATATCGGTCGAATCGTGCATTAGTTTGACATGAGACTAGTTTATGCATCTCACAAAGAACTTATGAATCATTATCCTAAATTATTAAGGCAATTGGAGCGAGTTTTATTGGTTTTTAATGAGTGAAACGTTTTGAGATTAAATGTCAATTTCAAACTGATAATAGACACTTTTAGCCATACCGGTCACACCCTACATCAGATTGAGGTGTGGTTGATTCCTACACATCAAAAATTATGGATTTATCATTTTCCTAAGGTATCAAAGAAATCCTAATGTGTTTTCTCTATTTTCAGTATCTCACTTGTGTTTTTTTCTAAAATTAATGCCAATTTTAAATAAAAAGAGACACTTTGAGTCATATCAGTCGCATTGTGCATTTAATTTAGGTACGGTGGATTATTAAATGTTAAAAATTACTTATGGATTGTTTTCCTAAAGTATCAAAATAATCTGAATGTTTTTTCTTAGTTTGTTGTATGTCAGTTTTGTGTTTTTACTAAAATGTCATTTCAAACTGGAAACACACATTTTGATTCATACCAGTTGTATCGTACATTGGTTTGATACGAGACTACTTCATACACGTCACAATGAACTTATAAATTGTTATCCTAAATTATGAATACAATTGGATTGGGTTTTCTTGCTTTTCAATGAGTGACACATTTTGAGCTAAAATGTCAAATTTCAACTGATAATAGACACTTTTAGCCATTCCGGTCACACCGTGTGTCGGATTGAGGTGCGGTTGATTCCTAAATGTCATTAATGACTGATGGATCATTTTCCTAAAGTATCAAAACAATCCAAATGTGTTTACTTTGTTTTCAGTTTGTCACTGTGTTTTTCTCTAAAATTAATGTCAATTTTAAATAAAAAGAGACACTTTGAGTCATAACAGTATCATCGTGCATTTAATTGAGGTGTGATTGATTTCTACATGTCAGAAATGACATATAGATCATTTTACTAAAGTATCAAAATAATATGAATGTGTTTTCTCAGTTTGTAGTATGTCAGATATGTTTTTTTCTAAAATATCATTTCAAACTGAAAACACGCATTTTGAGTTATACAGATCACATAGTGTGTTGGTTTGATATGATACTACTTCATACACATCAAAAAGAACTTATGAATCATTATCCTAACTTTTGAAGACAATTAGAGCAGGTTTTCTTGGTTTTCAATGAGTGACCTTTTGAGCTAAAATGTGAATTTTAAACTGATAACATATACTTTTAGCCATACCGGTCACACCGTGCATCATATTGAGTTGTGGTTGATTATTACACATCAAAAATGATTGATGGATCATTTTCTTAAAGTATCAAAACAATCCAAATGTGTTTTCTCTATTTGTAGTATGTCACTTGTGTTTTCTTATAAAATTAATGTCAATTTTAAATAAAAATAGACACTTTGAGTCATACCAGTCATATTGTGAATTTAATTGAGGTGTGGTTGATTTTTACAAGTCAAAAATAAATTATGGATCATTTTACTAAAGTATAAAAACAATATGAATGTTTTTTCTTAGTTTTTTGTATGTCAGTTGTGTTTTTTACTAAAATGTCATTTCAAACTGGAAACAAAAATTTTGAGTCATACCAGTTGCATCATGCATTGGTTTGATATGAGACTACTTCATAAATGTCAAAAATAACTTATGAATAATTATCCTAAATTATGAAGACAATTGGAGTAGGTTTTCTTGGTTTTTAGTGAGTGACATGTTTTAAAGTAAAATGTCAATTTTAAACTAATAACATACAATTTTTGCCATATCAGTCACACCATGCATTGGAGTGAGGTGGGGTTTATTATTACATGTCACAAATGACTCATGGATCATTTTCCTAAAGTATCAAAACAATATAAATTAATTTGATCAGTTTTTAGTATGTCACTTGTTTTTTTTCCTATAATTAATGTCAATTTTAAATAAAAAGAGACACTTTGAGTCATACTAGTCGCATTATGCATTCAATTATGGTGCAGTAGATTTTTACATGTAAAAAATGACCTATGGGTCATTTTTCTAAAGTATCAAAACAATCCAAATGTATTTTCTTAGTTTGTAGTTTGTCAGTTGGGTTTTTTTACTAAAATGTCATTTCAAACTGGAAACATGCATTTTGAGTCATACCAGTCACATTGTGATTTTTTTTGATATGAGACTACTTAATACACATCACAAAGAACTTATGAATCATTATCCTAGATTATGAAAACAATTGGATCAAGTTTTCTTGGTTTTCAGTGAGCGACACGTTTTGAGCTAAAATGTCAATTTTAAACTGATAATAGACACTTTTATCCATACCAGTCGCATCGTTCATCTTATTGAGGTGAGGTTGATTTTTACATGTCATAAATTAATCATGGATCGTTTTACTAAAGTATAAAAACAATCCAAATACTTTTTCTTAGTTTTCAGTATGTCACTTGTGTTTTTTTCTAAAATTAATGTCAATTTTAAATAAAAAATAGACTCTTTGATTCATACCAGTCGCATTGTGCATTGAATTGATGTGAAATAAATTCCTACATGTCAAAAATGACATATCAGTCTTATTTATAAACATTCAAAACAATCATAATGTGTTTTCTCAGTTTGTTGTATGTTAGTTGTGTTTTTTTTACTAAACTGTTATTTCAAATTGGAAACACGCATTTTGATTCATACCGGTCACATCGTGCATTGGTTTGATATGAGAATGATTTATACATTCAACAAAGAACTTAATAATCTTTATAATAAATTATGAAGAAAATTTAAGTGGGTTTTCTTGGTTTTTAATGAGTGACGTGTATAGAGCTAAAATGTCAATTTTGAACTTATAATAGACACTTTTACCAATACCAGTCACACCTTGTGTCAAATTGAGGTGGGGTTGATTATTACACATCCCAAATGATTCATATATTATTTTAATAAGGTATAAAAACAATCTGAATGAATTTTCTTGGTTTTCAGTATGTCACTTGTGTTTTTTTCAAAAATTGATGACAACTTTAAATAAAAAGAGACACTTTGAGTCATACAAGTCACATTGTGCATTGAATTGAAGTGAGGTCGATTAATACAGGTCACAAATGAATTATGAATTGTTTCCCTAAAGTATCAAAATAATAAGAATTTGTTTTCTTAGTTTTCAGTATGTCACTTGTTTTTTTACTAAAAATAATGTCAATTTTAAATAAAAAGAGACACTTTGGGTCATACCAGTTGCATCATGGGTCGTATTGAGGTGGGGTTGATTCCTACACATTTCAAATGAATTATGGATCATCTATATAAAGTATCAAAACAAGTTAATGTGTTTTCTCAATTTTGAATAGGTCTGTTACTCTGATACCAACTATAATGACCTAAACATTTTATACATTAATATCACATATGAGTATATTAATATTCCTTACATAAAATAAATAAATTAAACATAAATATGAAACAATGAATTATTTCTATAGACAATGATTTTACTGTGCAAACATCAAGATTACCAGTGTGATTGAGCATACGCAGCATCATTTCTCTTTCTGCAAAGGCATGTCACATGGATAGAAATATTCTAAAATAAACAAACCCTAAAGGAATAATGAAAATCAAATTAATGTTTCATTATTTAATTTTTCATTAAAATAGATATATTATATCATAACATTACCTTTACATCTTTCCAAAGGGTTTCTTTGGTACAGATATAAGCTAAGAACAAAAATAATGATTCTTTGTTCACTTCACTACTGTTGGTTAACTACCACTTATCATTGAATCTGATCTGAATTTCCGATTCGGTGTCCCCCTGATGCTCTCATCGGACACCATCTCTATGATATCATCATTCATAATTCACTTTCCCTTCTCTTCCTTCACCCATTTACCTAGTAAGTGGGTGCAGGAAGAGAAGGAAAAGTGAATGCTGAAGGATGATATCATAGATATGGTGTGGGATGAGAGCATCACAGGGGCACCAGATCGAAATTTCAAATCAGATTCAATGCTATGTGGTAGTTAACCAACAGTAGTAAAGAATCCTTAGTTTTGTTATTAAATTTGTGAGTGATGCACAACCAATATTCTTCCAACACACTACATCATTAGAAACTGCAGCATAAATGACCAAAATAAAAAATATAAATGATCCATACCATAATAGTTTATATCTAGTGCTTTTGGAAACATGGAAACATAAAGAAATAGTTCATAAGAGTCTATCATTAAGTTATTCTTTACTAGAAAGACAAATCTTTTCTAAAACCATTCTTCATAACCTAAGGATATGAAACATAAGAAAGGGTGATCATAGATGATCAAAAAGTCTAAACAAGGGAGATATCAATGACCATATAAGGATAACATAAGTAGTAGGAATTCACCTTTATCCTATTTGTGTACAATCTTTTATCAGGTATGTTGCCCAGTCATTTCTAAACACATCTATATCATCTTTTGAATATGATTTTTTGTGAAAGTCATGGTAGTACTGAAAAAATATAAATACACAAAGGATTAATAAATATTTTTAAATGAAGTAGTAATTATTTTCAAGAATATCTATTTATTGATGCTAGTTTGTTGATGAAATATGATCTCTTTCATAAATTTAAAAACATAATTACCACAGTCCTTTCCATTTTTTTATTTTGGAAACTATAGAAACATCAAGAAAATTAAGTAATTTGTTTTGATATGTGTTGGATAGTGAAATATTATTATATATACCATGATACTTGTCCAGTTGTAGATCTCATGGGTGTTCTTGTCCATAGGTCCAAGATTCATTCCATGAAGTAGATGATATTGATGCACAAACCTATCATAACATAATCCTCATTAAAAGATAATATAAATTATATAACTCAATGTTTAGTTCTAAAATGTTAGATCTAGTGTTTTAAAAATTGAAAAAAGCCATCTCGCGTGGTTGGATTGTTGGATATCCATGCATTGAATCCAGAAAATAAATATTTGGAGTATCCAAATTGACCGTAATGAGCATCCAATGCTGCCTAAAAACACAAAAAGGAATAAATATTGAAATAAATGAAAATGTAGTTGATATGATGAAATTGTAGAGTTTTACCCCTGTATTATTGGTATTAAAAATAGTTTTTCATCCATAATTTTGTTTTCAAATTATTTGAGTAGGGATGACAATATTTTACCCTCTTTATCGGAATTTATTTCATCTTTTGAAGAGGTGTTGTGAGGACTAACGAGTCTAATTTTTTGTTCATGGGTAAATCCATTTAATTGGTTTTCATATATACTCCTACGAAAAATATGAAATGTATTTAGTTATAATTACAATAGTATATTATCTTTTTTGAAATCAAATCATGAAAACATACCTCATTTATACATTTAAAACTGAGGTGCCTAGCAATTCATACTTGAGTATTTTAGGAATATTTCAGAACTAATGTAATTCAATTCTTCCCCTTCATACATATTTATTTTAAAATCAACTGTGTGAATATTGTTATCTATCAACTTTTTATCCACATGATCCTACAATGATATTAAATGTGGATATAGAATAGGTGGGGTGAAGTTGATCTCAGTAGATCGTTCCGATCAGTTGGTTGATCCTTGAGATATTTTTTAGCTAAAATTTCGTTTCACCCCCTTAAATTTTCCATTATATAATAACATTAAAAATTTCATACATTTTTTTATTAAATTTTAAAGTTTCAGCTTGAAAAATAAATTGGAAATGAATACCTCTTGGTCGACATGTTTTTTTACAATAATTGAAGTCCATGCGATGAATGTTCCAACAGCTTGTTCAACCGTATGAATTTTATCATCATCATTTGGATCAGGTATCTCGACACTCAGCTCATGAGCTATGTCAATCGACACTCTGATATGTTCTATTGTGTAGCATATCGTTCTATATATAGAACACTGTAGCCCTCACTAAAAGGTGATAGGTGGGAGTTGAAATATATAAATCACATTCATTTTCACCCTATAGAATATCATTACAGGAAAGGTATCGGTGTCTACGTGATTCACATTTCATATAAACAATATTAGAACATTTATTACCTTAGATAAGTTAGGTTTTTTTACTCTCTCTAGTATTTTAATTCTTCTTGAAACATAGCTAATGTCTCTCTCATCTTTTTCATTTCCTTAGTTTGATCCTTCTCTTGTTTTTCTTTCTGAAAATATTTTTGGGGTGTCACCCCAAAACCCGCACCTCTAACACGGTTGTACTGTTCTACCTAATTCAAGGCCACTAAAAGTATGGTTGATATGGTGTGGGTTTTGTGGATTCCTGTTACTATATCAGATAGAAAATATAGGAAAATAAGTAATCATTGTTATGGAATAGCGATTTAAAGAAAAAAAATTATATTATGTAACACTTACACATGTTTCCACACATATTTGTGTTTTAATCTATCAGTATATCCTCTTCATTTACACGAGCCTCATTCTATAGCACATAGAGTGGGATGAAAGTGGCTTTAGATTTCGATTCATCAATCTTCATATAAACAGAGGAACATGGTTATGGTGTTTTTTTTATGTCACATAAAATTATTATGATAGATTTATAATACATACCAATTTTTTCTTAAGTTAAGTGTACCCCATCCTTGTTTTACAATAGGGGTACACTAGTTTTGTTACTCGTTCCTTATTTTTAGCACTCAGTTGTTGTTTCATAAATAAAAATTAGTCAATCAAAGTGATGAATACAGGAAACATCAGACAAAGTATTACCAGACACAGTGTACCTGAAAATTATTCTCCACACGACGACTATTAAATGTATCCCATGCTCCTTGGGATATCAATTGTGTATAAAGAGGAGGTGGGTGTGGCTTGATTTTCCATTCAGCATCTTTAAGATGATATTTCATTAAAATTTTGTGGAAACCTCTATCAATCCTTCATGCAATGCTAAATACATATTCCTGGTGTGAGGCATCTACTATAAATGCACTTTGAAATGGATGATGTAGAGTAAGGCAGTGTTTTAGTATTTTATTTTATTTTAAAAAATTAAAGAAATGATATTATAATGTTACCATGATCTCTTCCCACATTAGTGTCTTAATCCCTATGACAACAAGGTACCACGACTATACATTGATCAAAATGTGTTTATGAGTGACAATTCTAATATAGCTGCTAAAGATGGCTTTGTTGGGGATAACATGTTGGCCTATCTTATTCCATTCCACCACAAATTTGATGCATTTTGATTTTGACTTAAGGATTTTGTAAAACCCTATCAAACTACGGCGCTCTTGTTTTTTCGGCACCACCAGGGTTCCATTGCCTACCATCTCCTTAGTTTCAACATCATCATTATGTTCCTTCGGAGTGCTAGAATTGGCACTAGGACCAGTAGCAATAGGTTGAGAAACCTGTTGTACCTCTTCACTGAAACCAATAGCAACAGGTTGAGAAACCTATTGTTCCTATGCACTGGGACCAATAGTAATAGGTTGATAGACCTATTGTGCCTTGGTATTGGGTGCATCAGCAGGTGAAAAAGTCATTATCTGTAGAAGTGGTTTAAAATTTAATTTAGATTACATAAAAGTAGTAAAGAACAAATAATAACATAAGGAAAAACAATGTATATTACAATAAAAAATAAAATTATTATTGAACTCTCTTTTTTTAAGGCTAAATATATTTGAACCCTCTATTAGCTATGTAAATCCCTCTATTATGGTCTCCTGTGACATAAAAAATGGCATCTACATTAGGAACGCTGCAAAATTATTGTGAAGTCCCAATGAAAGGTTCGTCCTCTATTGAATTTTCATCAGACCCTTCAGTTGTTTTGGTCGATAATAGAACAATTGACCAATTTCAGTTTGCGATATCTGAAACATAAAATACTTGCACTTACTATGATTCCATTATAAGAAATTTTTATTTATCCCCTTCCTTACTAAAATTAACTTTTGTGAATACCAATTCATTTATTTTAATAGCACTCCTATTATCAACCCAATTGTATTGAAAAATCAGCACTTGTAATTTTGTATAATCCAACTCCCATATTTGTTTGATGATTCCAAAGTATGAAATATTCACATAAATTGGATTATTATTCTTAGCACTAGAAACATGCACCACTTCAGCCATAAGTGTAACCCCACTATTTTACATGGTATTGTCTTCATCATGTTCATTAGTATAAAATGTATAACCATCAACTACATAAGAATTATAAGATAATACATACAAACTTGGTCCTTCAGCTAGCCATTGAAGTCGTTTTTTAATTTAGCCTAGATTTTAATCTAACTTCTTAAAAATATGGTCCAAAAATCATCCTATAAACTATTTATTAAATGTATCCGATATCCATTTTTCATCCCTAGATGGATTCAAATTCCTACGAATTTCTTTGTGGGTTTGAACATATGGGTAAACATCGAAATTTTTATGCAAAACATAATGGTGGGCCAGCTCCCGATCTATAATATTGATTGTGACAACTTCTCTTCCAGAAATTGCTTCACCCTCAAGCTACCCAGTGTGACGAGATTTCGGTAGGCCAATTATTTCCACACGAGATAGGTATTTGGTAAATAATTCAATGGCTTCCTCAACAATATATTGCTCTAAAATACAACCCTATGGATGAATTTTATTTTTGACATACCCTTTCAAAATCATCATATACCATTCAATGAGGTGCGTCCATCTATAATGTACAGGACCACGTAGTCGAATCTCTCTCACAAAATGAACCATTATATCAAAGAATGTCGGCAGGAAGAACATTTCCAATTCATATAATATTACTGTAATTTCTCTTTCCGTAGTCGGTAATTTCACCAGGTCTATAACTTTGCTGCATATAGCTTTGTAAAAGAAACAGTTCTTTGTCAATGTATGGTGGGCATTTTTAGGTAAAATGCAATGTAAATCTATAGGAATTAGATCTTCCATTAAAACATGGAAGTCATGTGATTTTATACCCTTTAATTTTAAATCACTCATTGACACAATGCTCTTGATATTTGATGAATACCCTTGTAGAACTTTTATGTCATTCAAGATGTTGTAAAACTAATATCTGTCCTGCCTGGAAAGAGTTTAAGCAGAAGGATGAAGAAATGTTCATTTTTAACGCTTCACTAATGTCAAATCTTCTTGTATTCCCATATCAACCATGTCCAACCTAGCCTTAATTACATCCTTTGTTTTTTCAGGTGCATTTAGAAATGTGTCGATGACCCTATCACATACATTTTTTTCAATATGCATAACATCAAGAAATTTTTAGACATACAAACAATTCCAGTATGGTAATTCAAAAAAAATGATCTCTTTTTTCAACAATTTTTTTAAGGTTTTTTTAAAACAGTTTACCAAAAGTAGTGTCCACATCTTTTACTTTCTCAAAAAATTGATCTCCTGTTAGTGGATATGGTGTTGTATATTATTTTGAACATCCATTTAATGATGTCTTCTAATATCGGTACTTATGTCATTGGGGTAGAAATCAGCAATATCCTAGAAACACGGTTTTTGATGAATGTTTCAACTTAATTGACTGTTTACCTTGTTCACAAATAGTACACCCTTCTGTTATTTAATGATATATTCTAACAAATTTCCATAGGTAGTAAAGTCATTTATCATCCCGTACAACATGGCTCCCAAAGTGAAATCTTCATTTTTTTTAAGCATCATACAACGTAACACCTGAATCCCATAATAATTTCAAATCCTTGATCAATGGATCCAAAGAAACATCAATATCATTACCTGATTGTTTTGGTTCTGATATAAACATAGATAACACGATGTATTTTAATTTCATGCATAATCACAGTGGTAAGTTTTAATTTACCAACATAACCAGCCATTTACGATGATTATTGCTTTGAAAACAAAAAGGATTCACTCCATCTATAGACAATGTAAGACGAAGCTTTCTCAGATCGTTCCCAAATTCAGGATACTCATGATCAATTCTCTTCCACTAAGGAGAGTATATCAGGTGATGTAATTTCCGATCTTTAATTCTTGTATCTTCATGCCATGTAAATTTTCCTACAGTATCCTCACTTTCATATAGGCACCTAAACCTTTTAATGATTGTAAATTACCGTACAACTTTTGTATGACTAGATTCATCTTTCTTGTATCGAGAATCACCAAACTTTGGGCATTCTTTAAGTGATTATTGGTCCTTAATAAATAGTATACAGTCATTCAGGTAGGCATTTATTATTTCAGATATCATACTCATCGAGTGTAGCATTCTTTTGGCTTCGTATGTTTGGCTCAATAGCTCATTATCTTTTGGGAGCATGTCATTTAGGACAGAAAGTAGTTCCAAAAAACTAGCGTCACTCCACTCGTTTCCTGCTTTCAAATTATATAGCTTCAGTACGGCTGAAAATGTTGTATATTTAGTGCAACCAGCATACAATGGTGTCTTTTCACATCTCTTTAACTTCTCAAACAATTTTGGGAAATCATGAAGTTCATCTTCAACTGTCCTTGTCATTTCCTCAATATGATCTTTATCATCATTCACATCTGTAAACACATCCTCCATATGGTCATCTTCATTGTTCGCGCTTATAATCATATCATATTATCCATAAAATTCAGTGTTATCCCTGCCACAACAAACATTAATTTTTCCCATGTTTGTTCCAAAATGTATAACATCAATCTATTCCATGACAGATCAAGTTTTCTTCCAACTCCTGTAGAATAATTTGTATTTAATAACAACAACGTAAACATGGAAAAAGAATTTGAGATGGGTCATATGCATGATCTTTTTCAAACATAATAAACTCTTTCATGCCATCTTCATAATCTTTTGTCAACCGATTGACATTCATCCATTTATTATTCATATTCATCCAATTTAATTCATTAATATTTATATTTAACAAAATAATTACACAAAATATGTTTAACTGGGGTAATCATCCAACTATAATCAATATAACTAGCTATGGTAAACAATACCCTCACCTCTCCATACATTACTAATGACCAAAGTAGATCACACCCATCTTTCCAACCACCTGATAAACGGAACTAGCTATGAGAATCCCTTTCACTAGAATGTTTTAGTATCCCACATGTGATATATATGCATTGTTGTAAACCGGTTTATTAGTGTTTCTCTAGAAACATAGTGTCACGAACCAACACGGGTCGACCCTGAACCAATCAACTGAACCGGTCTGCGGCATGGCCGAAGGGCATTCCCGATTCTCATGGGCTAGAAACTAGTGTCAGGCATCAAAATTTAATCACTAATAATGATTTGGCCCATAAATTTAAATAAATAAAAAAGAATAAACAAAAAAACTAAACTATAGAAGAAGAAAAGAAATAAACTGAATAACTCAAAATACCTCCATTTGACCCTCTAGGTCACCACCCAACCAAAGGCCAACCTTTCTCTCATAATTAGCAATCCATCCAAGAGAACCTGCAATTGAAATGGTAAAAAAGTCATGAAGATTAAAAATTCTAAGTAGAGTTTCCAAGATAGACCAAAGAATCCAATGTCTCCTTTCCCAAACAATTCACCAAAACAAGTTTGAAATACATATATAAATGTAAGGTTTTCACATTTTAAAATAAGCAACATGATTTTCTCAATTAAAAATCCAACACACAAAACATACCATTTCCAAAACCATTTTTCATTTTACAAACTAAACCCAAAACAAAGTATACCAAAGCTATGATAAAGTAAAACAAGTAAACAATATAGGCTGGAAATAAGCTGGTATAACTAAAATTAAACAAGTAATAAAAATAATCCAGTAACCATGGGTGATCCTAAACATCCCTATAAGACCTGTGGATGTACTCAGTTTCAGAACCACCTACAGGAATATGGTGAAGCAAATAATTCTATAACCAACTAGCCTCCCTATAACTAACCAATCCAGTGGCAAAGCCCAAATAGCCTAACAACCAATCTAGGGGGTACCAACCCATCTAATTGAGGTTGATCAAAAAACATCACTTGATCATCTAAATAATGCCCTAGAACCCATGGTGGTTATAATAATATTGTGTAAGTAGGAAGTACCTCACACACGTGACTCATCTCACTGCACTTGCCTTCCCCAAACATGAACACTTCTTATGCATTCACCCATAAAGGGTTATCCTAGACAGAAGCACCCCCAAATACAAATTCAATCATTTCACATTAACAAAGTTACAATCGGGCCATCACACCATTTAACATTTAAACCATTTCATAAAATTTTCAATGTTTCTAATCAGGCATACACTTTTTTCAAAACATAGGCTCCTTTAAAAGTTAGTACAAACATTACCCTTGGGTTAAAAGTACCAAAAGGGCCTTTAACTCCACATGTCTAAAAGTATTACCCAAAACATTACACAAACACCACTTCTACCTTTATAAATCCAAATGGGAATATGCTCAAAGATTTGATTTTCAACCATTTCATAAATCACACAAAGAACCAAAATTCATTTAGAAAACAAGAATCATTTTCACAAAATTAGCACCCCCTTTCTAATAAAACCCAAATGCACATTGAAAAAATTTTCACTCATGATTTTCATGTCAAAAATCATTTAATAAATCATCCACCCATTTCTTGAAACATTTCAAAATAACCAAACAAATAATTACATCACAATCTCACTAAGTTCACATGCGAATTCCATTTTAAAATAAAATGCATACCCAAATTCTTAAGAAAACTACTTTCGCACCTTTCAAAAACTAACTCGCACCACTTGAACAACTAAAACAACCATTTACACAATTGAAGAAAACACCTTCACCATTAACTAAACTACTATGAAAAATCATTAAACAATTTTAAGAAGAAACACATGTCCTAAAACAAAAAAAACTCAACCAAATCTTATTTTGTGACTAAATAAAGATCAAAGCCACACCAAAACATAGTTTTCAGTCCTTACATAGTTAAATACACTAATTGAACAGTTCATAAAAACACTAGTAGAGAACACACTACGGGTCTTCATAAAAGAATGCACTTCATATCACACAACATTCTACCAGGATAAATCACGCATATTAAACTTCCTTGAACACTAAATTTTCACCAGATAAATTAACTAAAGAACATGTTAAATTAGTTAGATAGGAAAAATCATTTATCAATAATGTTTACATTCAACACTACCTACACTTGATGAGATAATTATTTCAAAATCTATCTTTAACAATTTTTTAACTAATAAAAACACAACAATGAATTATCTACAATACTTATGGGGGTGAAAATTGTATTTGAAAATTTATTTGAAACACACAAGTGTCATAGATAATGTGGGAAAGGAAAAGTTCAGAAAACTCCTACTTCAAAGCAAGAGCACAAACAAGGACACTTCAGTGGGAGGAATAACAACGCCCCGTGGATTAACCGCACACCTAAAACAATGAGAAAAATGCATGGAACCCAACTCATGGTATTATAATTTATCCCAAAAAAATGACACCAAAGGTGGAATAATAATAATAATAAAACACAACCGGGGGGCAGAGGGGTTAGGCGTGCTGCTGGATAGAGCAAAGGGGAGTAGGGGGTCGCCAGATTTTGGTGCACTGTTGGCCAGAGGGGTAAGAGTAGGTTGGGGAACGGTGGACGGAGCATGGCCTGGCTAGAGACGACCTGACTGGAGCATGGGAGGTTGGAGGCGTCGTTGGCCTGTTGCGGACTAGGAGAGTGGGGTCAGTGCTGGTGGGTCGTGAGGCTGGCTGTCGGCTGGAGCGTGGAGGCCGGGTGCGCGGAGGGGGTGAGGTCAAGAGCCTGGTCAAGGGCGGATGGGGAATGAGGTCGAAGGTCGAGGTGGCTGGGGTGAGTCCTATAGGGGATGAGAGAGGCATAGGGACCGGAGGACTGGTGCAACACCGTGGAAGGAGAACCTTACACTACTGGAAGGAGGCACCTCGTGTTGTGGGGAAGGAGGGGAAAGGGAAATGGGGGGGGGTGCCGCCAGGTAGAACTAGGGGTTTTTTTGTTTTTATTTTATAATAATAACAATAATAATAATAATAATAAAACCAAATAAATAATAAAAAAATAAAAATAATAAAGCTAATAATAATAATAAATTAATAAAAATATTAATATTAATTATTAAGATATTAATAATTATAATACCATGAATAAAATAATAAAAAATTTAATAATTATTTTTAGTTATTTTTCTTATAAACAATAAGAATAATATTAATATTAATATCATTAATAATATTAATATTCTTAATAATAATCATAATAATAATAATAGTAACAAAAAAATATTATTATTATTATCGAGCATTCTTTTTAAATTTTAATCCATTTGTTTATCTTATTCTGAAAATTGGGTAACTACACACTTGTCACACATCCTAATAAACAGTGTGCAAGTTGTGCGCCTCATCCCAGATCACTTGGGCACCTGCGCAAGCACTAGGGGAGACCACACAGTTACTATTAACTATGTGGTTCTCATGCATCAGTTTGAAACCCACCAAAATCATTAAACATCAAAAAATTTGAATTGGGACCCAATACGAACTTCGGCACGAGAACCTGAAGCCAAGAAATAATAAAATAAAAATTAATTTTAAAAGTTGGGGTGTGACAATTCTCCCCACCATAGACACTTTCTGCCCCCAGAAAGTCACCCAGTCAAATGATAGGGAAAACCTAAACCCATGCCTGGTTGAAATAGAAGGAAACCACAACACGAGAGAATGAAAGAACATGAGAGAGTTCTCCCCATCACAAGAACTCAACTAGCATGGAAATTTGACACCCAAACATACCACCTCGAGAATGGGGGTTGATGTCGGAACTCACAATCGATTCAACCCAACTTCTATAGCATGAGTGAAAAACACCTCTTCTGAAACTTTTAACTCTCAATCCAAACCAAAAACCCTAAACACTAGAGAAAAACCTCTGAGAATAACGTAATCCTAGCAGTAAACCCGGGTATAAATACAAGCCTTGACTCCTACGTAGTCACTTACATATCCAAACGAACACCGTTAAACCAAGATCGACCCATATAAGGGCCAAACACACTTTTAAGAAAAATGCACGATTTAGAAAACCCTAATCAGACAAACAAAACTGTTTGGATTACAATAGAACATATCCTTCATAACTCCATGATGAAACAATGAACTTACAACAATGTCAAAACTTTAACAGAAAAAAAATGAATGAAAATACTTCAAATATTATACTGCCAACATAGAACACAAAACCCGAACTGAGGCTTCAAACCCCCAGAAAATCATAACCACACGTGAGCTTCACCCCAAGACCTGTGGATGGGGCTCTAATGGCTGAAGCATATCCTTCCTCACAGTCAGGAACTAGAATTCATTCAGTCATAGTGTTTTCTTCTATCCAAGTATCCTTTAAAACTTCTCAAAGTGACCCAGATAGCCACAACGATGACACATCTTTAGAGGGATGCGACATGACATCTTCACATGCCGAAACCAGCCACACTGGTGGCACACCAGTAAACAGTTTGATGAAATGGAAGCCAAAACCACTGTAGAGGACTCTTTAGAAATAGGTCCCTTTGGCACACCCTCCTCTCTAGATGGGGAACCTTCATGATCAACTGGATACACTATTTTTCTAACCATATATGATTTGGAGACCAACTCTGTTGGGAACACCTCATCCACCAGCTTCTCAAAATGGTGGTCTTTATAAAGGAGGATCCACTCCTTGATCTCTAGACGAAGACCCCCGATGAAGATAGAAGTATTTATCAAATCTTGTGATGTTACTTCCTGGGATAATTACACACAATTTCCTTGATATGGTCAACATATACTTTCACCATCTGTTGACCTTGTTGAATACACATTAGCTCTTCCATTTTCTTCGTCTTCACCTCCTCGTGTATAAACCATCAGAAAAAATATGAATTTAAAGACATCCCATGTCATCCCAACTTACATTGATGGCGGGGTGAACAAATCCCATTCATCTAGTACCAGACCATCGAACATACCCAAAATGCCACACACTTTGGCAGTGTCAGGAGTTCACGATACCCTGAATACACGTTCAACCTCTTCAAGCCAATCTACTACCTCTAACAGGCCTCTCTACTACCTCTAACAGGCCTCGATCACTATTACGGAGAAGAAATGTTTGAAAAAGACCAAAAATTAATCATGAATTATCAAAAACATTTGGGACCTTTATCAGTGGCATTTTCTGAACAACATATAAAACATAGATCCAAAACCAATATCAAGACGAAGCAATATCATTGAAAGTGCTTTCATCTAAAAACAGCCATCTCAAAAACCAAACAAATACAAACACAACACAAAATTTCCTTTTTCATTTTAGATTTCAAAACCATCTTCTTTCAAGTCCACTTCCCAAATACCAATCCCACTTTTAAAACCAAATTCAATTTCCAAAAATCATTTCCCCTTTTTAAAATCACTTTATGAAAACAAGTTCAATCCTTTAACTCTAAGTACACACCCCAGTAATCCCATGAACTTTTACAAATTCCTTAATCCACTTTCATCCATACACACCAACACACACTTCCCATGCATTCCCTCACTTGTGAAAATGTTCATAAAGAGTACCCATGGTTGCACCCAAACCATATCTCTACCATTTCCAAACAAACACCATATTTTTAGACCAAGAGATTTCAGTTTTAAAACCCATTTCATGAATTTAAATCCATTTGAACGAAATATTTCTCTTTTCAAAAACCCTTTTTCATTTTCAAAAGAACACTTACACCAACCAAAACCAAGATGAAACTCAACTTGAATCAAACTACTAGAGGGAGGGACTAGTAGTCATGCTTAACCTGGAGGCATGGTAGTATTCCATGCCACATGTAAGCATCAACAACTAAGAGGAACATAAACCATGTACCCAGACTCCACATGGGTCACTACTCCATGTGAAATAATGATTTAACATCATTCTGCCTCCATTGTTATCCCTCAATCTAAAAAAACTAGAACGGGACAAGGACTCAATTCTCGGACTATCCCTAGAAACTCGAGGTTCGGAATAGGAGAGGGTTCATGAAGTCCTTCCCGTACCTACCTATCAAGTCCCAAAATTCTTAATCTCTATCTATCGGACACCCCAAATAACAAGGGCCTCCTCTGATACCATTTTCTCATGAACCAATCTGGGTCGACCCTGAACCGGTCACCCAAGTTGATCTGCGGCATGGCTCGAAGGGAATTCCCGATCCCCACAGGCTGGAAACTAGTATTGAGCATCAAAATGTAATTGTTGGGAATGATTTTTCCCATAAATATAAATAAATAAACCATAATAAATAGAACAATAAAACTGAAATCTAGCAACAGAAAAAAAAATAGAACAGCTCAACATACCTCCATGTGACCCTCTAGGTCACCACCCAACCAAAGGCCAACCTTTGTCACATAATGAGAAATCTATACAAGATAACCTAAAACTGAAATTATAATAAAGGCGTGAGAATTTAAAATTCTTAGTAGGGTTTCCGAGATAAACCACATAATCCAATGTCTCATTTCCCGAAACAATTCACTAACACAATTTTGAAATACAAATATAAAAGCAAGGTTTTCACATTTTAAATTAAGAAACATGATTTTCTCATTTAAAAATCCAACACACATGACATACCATTTCCAAAATCATTTGTATTTTTATAAAATAAACACAAAACAAAGTATACCAAAGCTGTCCAAAAGTAGAATAGGTAAACAATGCAGGCTAGAAAAAAATTGGTATAATGAAAAGTAAACAAGCAATAAAAATAATCCAGTAACCATGGGTGATCCTAAACATTTCTAGAAGACCCTTGAATGTACTCGGTTTAGGAACCACCTTCCAAAAAATGGTGAAGATCCTAAGTCTATAACCAATTGGACACCCTATAACTGACTAATCCATTTGAAAAGACCACCTGGATTTACTAATAATCTAGGGGTACCAACCCATCTAATCAGGGTTGATCATCAATCATCACTCGATCATCTAAAAGACACCTGGGAACCCATGGTGGTTATAATAATACTGTGTAAGTTGGAAGTCCCTCGCATGCGTGACTCATCTCACCATACTTGTCTTACCCAAACATGGATATTTCCTATGCATTCACCCATAAAGGGTTACCATAGATAGGACCACCCCCAAATACACATTCAATCATTTCACATTAACAAAGTGTCAAATAGTCCATCACACTATTTAACATGTAATCCATTTCATAAAATATTCAAAGTTTCCAATCGAGCGTACAATTTCTCCAAAACACAATCATTTTTAAAAGTTAGTACAAACATTACCCTTGGGTTAAAAGTTCCAAATGAGCCTTTAACTCAACATGTCTAAAAGTATTTCCCAAAACATCACACAAACACCACTTCTGCCTTTAAAAAGCCAAACGGGTATATTCTCAATGATTTCATTTCAAACCATTTCATAAATCACACAAAGAACCCAAATTCATTTAGAAAGCAAGAATAATTTTCAAAAAAATTGCACCCCCTTTCAAATAAAACCCAAACACATGCCAAAACACTATTCACTCATGATTCGTATGTCAAACATAATTTAATCAATCATTCACTCATTTAATAAAACATTTAAAAAGGACCAAACAAATACTTACATCACAATCTCACAAAGTTCACATGTGAATTCCATTTTAAAATAAAATACATACCTGAACGCTTAAGAAAACTAATTTCACACATTTCAAAAACTAACATACACCACTTGAACAACCAAAAGAACTATTTTCAAAATTAAATAAAACACTTTAACCATTAACTAAACTAATATGAAAAATCATTAAACAATATTAAGAAGCAATTCATGACCTAAAACATAAAGACTCACTCAAATATTCTTTTGTGACTAAATACACATCTACGCTACACCAAAACACAATTTTTCTTCCTTACACAACAGTTCATAAAAACAATTGTAGAGGGCACACTATGGGTTTTCATAAAATAATGCACTAAATAACACACAACATGCTACAAGGATAAATCACACATATTAAACTTCCTTGAAGACTAGGTTTACACTAGATAAATTAACTAAAGAACGTGTTAAATTAATTAGATAAGAAAAATAATTTATCAATAATGTTTATATTCAAAAATCCCTACACATAATGAGATAATTACTTCAAAAGAAATCTTTAATGAATTTTTAACTAATAAAAACACCACAATGAATTATCTACAATACTTATGGAGGTATGAATGGTATTTAAAAATTAATTTGAAACAAACAAGTGTCATAGATCATGAGGGAATAGAAATTTTTGAAAAACGCCTACCTCAAAGAAAGAGTGGATGCAACGACACTTTAGTGAGAGGAATAACAATGCCTCGCAGATTAACCACTCACCTAATACAAAGAGTAAAATACGTGGAACCCAACTCTTAGTATTAGAATTTAGCCAAAACAAATAACACCAAAATAGAATAATAATAATAATAATAAAACACAACCAAAGCGAGGAGGGGTTCGACGCGTTGTTGGTCGAAGCAAAGGGGAGAAGGGGGTCACCAGATTTTGGTGCGATGCTAGCCAGAGGGGTGAGTGCATGTTGGATCATGGAGGTCAGAGCGTGGCCTGGATGGAGATGGCCTGATCAGAGCGCGGGAGGTTGGAGGCGTCGTTGTACGGTTGCGAACCAGGAGAGTAGGGTCGATGCTTGTGGGTCGCGAGGTTGGCCATCGGTTGAAGCACAGAGGCCGGGTATGCTAAGGGGGCATGGTTGAGGGCCTGGGTGAGGACGGACGAGGAAGGCGGATGGAGGTCGAGATGGCTGGGATGAGTCCTGCAGGGGGCGAGAGAAGTGGAGGGACCAGAGGCCTAGGGAAGCACTGTGAAAGGAGTGCTTTGCACTGTTGAAAGGAGGTGCCTCATGTCATGGGGATGGAGGGGGAATGGAAATGGGGGGGGCACCACTAGGTAAAACTAGGATTTTTTTCATTTTATAATAATAATAATAATACAACCAAATAAATAATAATAATAAAAATAATAATAATAAAGATAATAAAAAATATTAATAAAAATAAAAAAAAATAATTATAAAAATATTAATAATTATAATACCATTAAAATAATAATAAAAAATTTAATTATTATTTTTAATTATTTTTCTTAAAAACAATAAAAATAATAATATCACTAATAATATTAATATTCTTAATAATAATCATAATAAAAATAACAGTAAAAACATAATTTTATTATTATTATCAGACATTCTTTTTAAATTTTAATGTATTTATTTATCATATTCTGGAAATTGGGTAAACACGCACTCGTCACACGGCTTTATAAACTGCGTGCAAGTTTCACGCCTCATCCCAGATAACATGGGCACTCGCAGAAGCACCAGGGGAGACCACATGGTTACCAATAACCATGCATTTCTTTTGCACTGATCTGAAACCCACCAAAATCATTTAATGTCAAAAAATAAACCGGGACCGAACTTGAACCTCATAATGGGAACCCAAAGCTAAGAAATAATAAAATAAAAATTAATTTTAAAAGTCAGGGTGTGACACATCATGTCTCGAGTCCAGAACTATGGTACTAAACTAATAGATGGCATACTTTTCCATAGAGTGCTTGTGGGTGGAAGGATTCATTACATGTGTTGTTATGGTTATTTGACTAGGGTGTCCATAAAGTGTCCCATAGAGTCCTCTAGTGAAGTGGTATTCTAAGATTCAATGGAATTACACTAGTAACAATGTGGTGGTTCCATTGAAATGGGTAAGGTTTGAATTGATATTAAATGGTGGAGGAACTAAAACCTAGAAAACCAATGGCATAAAAATCATGCCAACAACTACAATACCATACAAACATACAATTGTGCTCATAATCAAAGAATTATAAAAACCAAACAAACCCAATTTCAGATTTCACAAAGCATCCCTTATTCAATTTTTCTTGTTAATTTATGGGTTATCATAGATGTTTTATCATCTTGGGGCATTCATTCAATATCCAAGTATATTTAAATTACCAATTTCTATATTAAAATGTTCAACATGAACCAACTAGCATGAAATTCATTTAGTGTGCAAGCAAGGAACACCAACGAACATGATTTTCAGTGGGGCTTTTAGGTTGTACAATTCAAACCATAACCATTAATATAAAATAGTAATAACATGTGAACAAGAGGAATCCAATGAGTAAGAAGATAAAACTCACTGTGTAGGTATCATTCAGCGCGCGACAGAGGTGTATTCGTGGTGGAGGAGAGGCACGCGACAGAGGAGATTTCCAACAGAAAAGAAAACATAAAATGAGAACTCATATGTTATACCTATCCAAAATAAGTCCAATGAGATTTACGAATGGTATATTTCTGGTTAAACAGTTTTATTGGTCAATAGTGGGATTTTATTTTCCATCTATGATATTTTCTTCTATTTATTTATTTTTTGCGTATCTACTATTTTCCTAGATGTTCAACTTATGAATCGAATATGTCCTGTTTTTATGAGAAATATAATTTTTAATATTATCTAATTTAGGGGTAAAATATTCCACATTAATTGTATCTTTTTTCAAGGGAATCGTTGTTATCCCATAGGGATCATGAACAACTCTTAGGTTAGTGTAAAGTCAGGTCAGTTGTTGGTTATGAAACCATCCAGGGTCGTATCATTTCATTTCCAATTATAAATGAACCATGTCCATTTAAATATAGGATGAAGGGTCAAACACAAATATATTCCCAACTCTACTGGAGTTCTTATGGGGGTGGGTCCTGATAGTATCATATCTCATAAATATTTTATAGATTGGACATTAGAGTAGTCACTACTAAGGATTTCCTCATTTGTATGGTAGTAATGTTTGTTGAACCTAGTGTGTGAAGTAGACATCAGAAACTAATAGGTGATTAAAACATATTTAATGACTTCATAACCTATGGAAAAATATATAAGAAATATCTTACAAAACCCATTGAATATTAATAGGTTTTTTTCATTCATCATACAGTTACAAGTGATGTGGAATGTGTAAATGATAATCTTGGGGGGCTAAATGATGTGGATATGTTGATGGAAATGATGATGTGGAAGTGTGTTTAAATATTCATTGTATATTTTTCATTAGAATGAGGTTGGTTTAAGTAATTATATTTAGGTCAGTTAGGTAATTCCATTAAAAGTTTCAATAAGAATAGGTGCATCAAGCTTCCAAGGATGTGAATCA
Organism: Viscum album; assembly: GCA_963277665.1. Lineage (NCBI taxonomy): Eukaryota > Viridiplantae > Streptophyta > Magnoliopsida > Santalales > Viscaceae > Viscum > Viscum album. The sequence continues at coordinate 1,830,736,140 of OY728147.1, forward strand.
TATACTAAAACTAGAGGCTGGGAATGTAAAACACACAAAGCATATGAAAGTGCCAAATGGACCCTTGAATTTCAAACACACACACACCCAAACATTTCACAATTTACAAAAGGTCCCTTATCCTTTATAAGCACACACCAAATCATTTCCATAAAAAATCCATCAAAACTCTAAAATGATGTCACCTTTATAAAATAAACCAACAAATTTATCAACAATTTTACAAACAAACCAAATAATTTATAAACAACTCAACCAGTTTATAAATAATTTTATAACAAGCTAACTAGTTTATGAACATTTTTTTTTTAGTCCAAAGAAAGTATAAATAATTTTATAGGCAACCCAAGTCAATGTGAAAGTTACTTTGAAGTATAATGGCCTTCATGAGAGAATCCATTGAAACCTGTAATTATATTTTGACCACTAAATATTTCACCATCTACCACCAATTTTTAGAAATGAAACACACAACTAATATTTCTCATCCTTCATTCCCTCTCACTATAGTTAACTCATGACACACATGCATCAGATTCGTTCTTCTAGTCATATGATCCCTTATATGCCAATAATCATACTTTCAGAGCTTGAAACTATCCACACATCCCATAATCCTGAATCCCCCAATATGAAACACTCACATCCTTCAAAAAACCCCTCTACTTCTAGAAAATCTTCTTCTAAATAATGTCCCATACACCTTCTAATCCTTTGTCCATATTGATCCATCACATATGAAAGATTCTGAAAACCATGACACCAACTCCCACTGTGAAATTTTTTTTTGTAGTCCAAAAAAAGTATAAATAAATTTATAGGCAACCCAATTCAATGTGAAAGTTACTTTGAAATATAATGTCCTTCATGAGAGAATCCATTAAAACCTATAATTCTATTGTGAACACAAAATATTTCACCATCTACCACCAATTTTTAGCAATACAACACACAATTAATATTTCTTATCCTTAATTCCCTCTCACTATAGTTCACTCATGACACACATGAATCAGATTTGTTCTTCTAGTCACCTGATCCCTTATATGCCAATAATCATGCTTTCATATCTTGAAATTGTCCACACTTCCCATAACCCTTAATCCCCACCCATATGAAACGCCCACATCCTTCAACAAAACCCTATACTTCTAGAAAATCTTCTTCTAAATAATGTCCCACACACCTTCTAATCCTTTGTCCATATAGATCCATCACATATGAAAGATTCTGAAAAACATGACACCAACTCCCACTGTGAACATTTGTTTTTTTAGTCCAAACAAAGTATAAATAATTTTATAGGAAACCCAAGTCAATGTGAAAGATACATTGAATTATAATGGCCTTCATGAGAGAATCCATTGAAACCAATAATTCTATTATGACCACAAAATATTTCACCATCTACCACTGATTTTTAGCAATACAACACACAACTAATATTTCTCATCCTTCATTCCCTCTCACTACAGTTCACTCATGACACACATGAATTAGAATCGTTCTTCTAGTCATCTAATTTCTTATATGCCAATAATCACACTTTATGAGCTTGAAATTTTCCACACTTCCCATAACCATGAAGCCCCCCCCCCATATGGAACTCCCACATCCTTCAACAAAACCCTCTACTTCCAGCAAATTTTCTTCTAAATAATGTCCCACACACCTTCTAATCCTTTGTCCATATTGATCCATCACATATGAAAGATTCTGAAAAAAATAACACCAACTCCCACTATGACAACTGCCTCCTAATGACAGCACAGACACCGAACCATAACATGGTCGTCGGGTCCTAGCCTACCAGGTACCACCAGTTACCCCGAAGACACGTGGTCCCCACCCTAGGGGCCACCGACATGCCCGGATAGGTCATCTGACTAATGACATTCCCCACAGGCCAACACATGTCATTTCTAGTGTGATTTTTCATCACTCACAGGCACACCCCAGGAAACTTCTTGGAAGGTCACCCATCCTAATCACTACTCCAGTCCAAGCACACTTAACTATGGAGTTCTAATCAGGTAGTCTCCTGAAAAGGAAGGCGCACCTTGTTGACATGAGTCATACCATTTATCCATTTAACCCATTATCATTTAGGGATGTTACAGTCACCCCCCCCCCCCCCCCCTTAGAGCACAACACCCTCATTGTGGGCCCTATATCTCAACCAAGATAGTGCACCGCACTTAAGGCTGGGTTTTTTTCCTCTGATACCAAATGTGACAACGGGGTCCTGATGACAGCATAGACACCCCGCCATAACATGGTCGTCAGGTCCTATCCCGCCAAGTACCACCTATTTCCCCACAGACACGTGGTCCCCACCCTGGGTCCCACCCACATGCCTGAATGGGTAATCTGACTAATGAGTGTCCCCACAGGTCAACACATGTCCTTTCCAGTATGCTTTTTCATCACTTGCACACACCCTTAGAAACTTCCCAGAAGGTCACCCATCCTGATCACTACTCCAGGCCAAGCACGCTTAACTATGGAGTTATAATCAGGTAATGTCCCTAAAAGGAAGGTGCACTTTGTTGACATGAGTTATATCCTTTAGTCTTTTAACCCTTTATCATTCTAGGGTGTTACAATCACCCCCCCCCCCCCTTGGAGTACAACATCCTCATTGTGGACCCTACATCTCAACCCAGGTAGTGCATCACACTTAAGGCTGGGTACCACCTCTAATTCCAAATGTGACAACTGGGTCCCGGTGATAGCACAACCACCCTGCCTTAACATGGTCATCGGGTCCTGACCCGCCAGGCACCACCAGTTGCCCCACAGACACGTGGTCCCCACCTAGGGGCCCCACAACTGCCCCACGGACATGTGGTCCCAACCCTAGGGGCCACCAACTTGCCCGAACGGGTCATCTGACTAATGAAAGTCCCCACATGGCAACACATGTCCTTTCTAGTGTGTTTTTCCCTCACTCACACACACCCTGGAAAACTTCCTAGAAGGTCACCCATCCTAATCACTACTCCAGGTGAAGCACACTTAAATGTGGAGTTATAATCGCGTAGGATCCCTAAAAGAGAGGTCCGCCTTGTTGACATGAGTCATATCATTTTTCTATTTAACAGTTTATCATTTAGGGATGTTACAATCACCCCCCCCCCCCTTTAGAGCAAAACGCCCTCATTGTGGGCCCTATATCTCAACCCAGGCAGTGCACCGCACATAAGGCTGGGTTATTTTCTCTGATGCCAAATGTGACAATGAGGTCCTGGTGACAACACAGACACCCCACCTTAACATGGCTGTCATGTTCTGGCCCGCTAAGTACCACCAGTTTCCCCACAAACACGTGGTCCCCACCCTGGGTCCCACCCACGTTCCTGAATGGGTCATCTGACTAATGATTATACCCACAGGCCAACACATGTCCTTTCCAGTGTACTTTGTCCTCACTCGCACACACCCTGAGAAACTTCCCAAAAGGTCACCCGTCTTGATCACTAATCAAGTACAAGCACGCTTAACTATGGAGTTCTAATCAGGTAAGCTCCCAAAAAGGAAGGTGCACCTTGTTGACATGAGTCATATCATTTAGTCTTTTAACCCATTATCATTATGGGGTGTTACACCCACTCCATGGTATCATGACACATTACTAAAGTACAAAGATACCTTTTCCTCCTATGTGTCTTGATATATGATAATTTCAAATAGGAAATAGTTATAAAGAAAGGGGGTAAGAGTAAACTTAGTATTATTTTCCTAGTGAATTCCAAACACAATCCACTTGGAAAAAATGTTTGAAAGTTTTATATAAAACCATGTGAAATCATTTAAACTAATTATCCTGAAATACTAAATAATATCCATGGAAAACCATTATATATACAAAAAAATATTAATTTCATTATTAGGAATAGCCACATTTATGTCTCTACCCACTCACCATGAAAACTCAGTTGAAATTTCCATACTCATGCGAGAAACCTCATTGATCCACCAAGTAATCAAAAGGTGAAAAATATACAGGTTCCCCAATGTTTTACTCCCCTTGTTTATGGTCAAGTCCATCCCATGAACTCAAGCCAACCATATTTAACAAATACCATTCAAAATAAATCAAAAAAATCCTCATTTAAATCATTTCATCAAATACTTTACATGTGTCAAAATAAAACCATAGTTTAAAAATAATAACTTAGAAATTATATAATAAGTGGGTTTTCCAAATGCCAACCAATTTTTCTAAAACCATATAAAAAGGGATTTCCTTCAAGAATCATACATGTTTTTTCACAAAAATTTCAATGAAAATATTTAATCAAAAAAAATTATTTATGTTTAAAGAGAATTGAAGATTAGAGGGAAGAAACATTCCTCACAATAGTTTTCAAAAATGAAGAATGACATAAGAAAACTTCAATATCTAATCACAAACCATTTTAACCTAACTATATCCAACAAAATTACATCAAGATCTACAACACAAAATAAAGAACAATCCCCAATAGACTTGGTCTATGATTCCAAGAGAAGGAAAAACCATTGATATATGAAGAATAAAAAATAATGAGATCTTAATGATGAATCTAAGAGGAAGAGGAGGAGGAGGATGAGGAGGAGGAGGCAGTGGTGGTGGTAGAGAAGGATGATTCAACGATGGACACAGAGGAGGTAGCGGTGGCAATAGAGGAGGACGAGTCGACAGTCGCAGAGGAGGAGGAGGAGGAGGCAGCATTGGTGGAGGAGGGGTCACGGCGTAGGAGGGCTCGATGGTAGAGGAGGGCTCGATGGAGGAGGAGGGCTCGACAGTGCATGGATCTAATTATGTAAAGGCTTGAAAGGGTGTGAGGGAGGAGGCATTTGTTAGGGTTCTTTTAAAAAACATGTTGGAACCATTATTAGCACTAGTTAAAAGCACTGATAAAGGTATGTTTTATCAGCGCTAAAATAAAAAATGATGATAAAACATACCTTTATCAGTTCTTTTTTATAGATGATAAAGATTGACCTTTATCAGCACTAAAAAAGCACTGATAAAATACCTATTTATCAGTGCTATAATTTTATCACTGATAAGGCCATATTTTTCAGTGCTAAAAAGCGCTGATAAAGGTATAATTTTAATAATTTATTTATATCATTATATATTTATTTAAAATGACATATAAGATAAATATATATTTGTTTATTAATAATTATAACTATAAATAATATATATTTATAAATATTTGTATATAATTATTAATATATATATATATATTAATAAAATTATAATATTATATGTATAATTTTATAATTATATATATATATATATAGTTATAGTTATAATTATATATATATATATAGTTATAATTATAATTACAAATGTCTTTGAAAATTATTTATATATATAATTAAAAATATAATAAAATATATTTATTATTTAAATATAATTAATTTAATTTTATAAGTACATTTTTTAGAACATATATAGTTCATATGGATAACATTATGAATTAATCAATATAACACATCAATGGATAATGTGATGTAATGTATAAATGAACATTCATGCATGATACATAACATATACGCATGATTAATATATTCATTGACCAGATTCATTGGAAAACACACATATATTCAATAATTTTAATTATAAATATACATATTAAAAAGTATTATATATTTATAAATTAAATAAATAAATAAATATATTAAATATAAAAAATATAATGAATTAATCCAATAAATCTAATAAATCTAGTAAATTAATATAATAAATCTAATAAATATAAATATAATAAATATATTCATTATTTAATGTAATTTATTATCATATTATAATTATTTAATAATATATATTTAATTATAATCTTAGAAATACTTTTTTCAATTAAAACATTATATATATATATTTTTTTTGAATTATTAAAAAACATATATTAATTATAAAAATTTGTTTTTTATTTAATGTATACAAATAAAAATTATTTTTAATGTAAATTAATAATATTTTTTATTAAAAAAATTTATCAGCGCTGATAAATGTACCCTTTATCAGCGCTTTTAGCTAACGTTGATAAAGGACCACCCCTTTATCAGTGCTTTCTACTTAGCACTAATAAATAGCAGCACTTCCCTTGCCATGTTTTGTGGTAGTGAAACAACCACTTTCTTGTTTGAGGGGTTGTATAGGTAGTATCCCTTTGTTTCCATGGTATAACCTATAAAGATAAACTTCGTTCCTCAGATTGGTTTCACCTCGGCTCCTAACATGAACTGCCTCCACTAGCTTGGGAGCTCCATCCATTACATATGCTTTTAACTCATATGAAGGTGAGGGGTAAAAGGGGGTTTACATAAAAAAACCATGGGCATGCAGACCCTGTATATTAATGAGAATAAGGAAAACAAGCCAACAATTCTAATTTAATAAATTAATTTAAAGGGAACCAATCACATGTAAAGTTATGGACTATCTCATGATCATCCACATACATGAAACTAATTACTCATTTAATAAAACTATCATTTTATTCTTTGATCGTTATTATTAAGATAAATTATGCTCTAATCGATTAATCATTATCTTTAATTAATCAATCCTTTTTATCTTAATCTTTTTCTGAATTTCCTTGAGATTTTAATCTATAACCTTGTACATAACTTTTACCTTGGAAGAAACCTGGTGAATACCCATCCAAAACTACCCAACATGTATTTATATTTGTATACACTTTATTCTTTTTGATATGTAGCATGCACATAGAATTACAATTGTAATACAACTCATACATGATGTGAAGATATTTGAACATTATGCAGATGTTAATTAAACACACACACACACACACACACACACATATATATATATCAAGCAACTACCACATGTTGTTTTCTAGATTCATTCCCACATGAAGGTACATGTCTCAAGGGTCACATAATATAATAATGAATTTTTAAATCCGTGTAATCTAGAAATAGTATAGGACGTGTAGATCCGACTACACCATGTGTACCCTCCTCATCATCCATCTGAAGTACATGCCTGGTGAAATGATGTGTGAGTTGTACTTTGGAAATCTTCAGAGTACACGGCATGTCCAGTGGGCCACATACCATGTATACTCCACATTACTTGGTCACCAGCTAAGAAAGCCATATATGGGATACACAACTTGAACCTGACCCGAAGGGACTACATGTCGTGTCCAGTGGGACACATGTGTGTGCCAATCTATCCTAGTTAACATGTGGTGTAAAAATTAACTACACCATTGGTCATTAATGCACACGGCTTGAGTAATTGTCGAATTACTCCAAGGATGTTGAACATAACTACATGGTGTGTAATCTGGATTACACGGTGTGTGTGGAAGATTACACGGAGTGTAATTTAAAATACATGGTGTGTACTATTGTGTTACCTAAATATAATTGTTGGTACCTCCTGAAGATATCCTCGATGTAATTTTAATCATAAAATTATTAGTTTCTATTAAATATGCAAAAAATTATAAGGGATGAATAGATATCAAAATTCAGATTATAAGAACGATTAAACATGAATTGACAAACTAAATTATTAAAGTGTAAAATGTCAATGAGTTATTTAAATAATTATAAATGAAAATATGATCTCTCTGATACCACTTGTAGGTTTTGGGTGCAACAAAATTGAAGGATGGGTGTGTACCCAACTTTGAAAATTTCCATGATCAATGATTAATCCAGTATCAATACAAGGATAAATTCCAATATCCATAGAATTGAATCAAAGAAAAAAGACAAAGGAGAGAACCCAAAACTAAGAATAGAGGATAGAAATATTTTGTTTACAATTAATTTAATTTAATTAAGTAATTACCTTCAAGGGTATTCTTTATTCTTTGATGCATTCGGCCACAAATATGAGGTGCTTCTTTATTGTGATGTAGAATCCCAAGATATGAATCCTCTAGTAGTGATCCACATGTTCTCCACACATCTTTGGAAGTCATGAAATGAGTATCCAGGTGCTAGCATGGAAGGTCCTTGTGCTTGTGATTTCCTCCTTTGATCGCCTTGAGAATTGATTCCAAATAATTCTCCTAGATACAATGGAGGAGGATCTTTCTCGTTCTTATGAGCGTTCTTGGAGAGGGAAGAGTTCTCTAGACTTGAGATCTTTTCTTTAAGGATGTTGTGCACACAACCATTGGTTAGTCAGTGGAATTACCCCTTGGATAATTATATAATAATAAAATAATGGGGAATTTAATTCACTAGGTAATAATAAATAATTAGCACAAGTGTCGTTACATATTTTATTATTCCATGTGAAACCCAATGTCAAATAATAATAATAATGCTATTATTTTCAGGACATGTGCTTAACTTCTATGTTATATTTAAATATTATTTAACCCAATAATATTTAATATTATTTCTCACTGAACCCATAACTTGGTCTTCCAATACATCTCAATATTTACTTGGTCTTTAATAATGACTATTTATTTATTAAATAAATATTACTGCATTATTCACTGATAAATAAATATTCCAGCCGAAATATATTCTCTCTAATAACTAGCGATGAAATAAATGAAATGAAATGAAACATAATTGAATAATTATTAAACCAAAACCAAGAATAATATTTATTCAACTTCTTAAAGAATAAATTATTTAGCTGAGATACGATCTAAACTTAGTGTGTGACCCTGTAGGCCTCTTTCTCATTGGAATTAGGAGGGCTGGCCTAATGTCCAAGATTTCTATCTAGAAATGGGACAAGAAAACCAATAGAAATAAGTTGATGTCATAATGACATGTAACCTCATGTGAACACTTACCATTTATTATAATCCTTTTGTCCCGATATCTCCAATCAAGCGGGTTGCATGTAAGTGCCATCAACCCATATGCTAGATTTCTCATTCTTTGACTTCTTGAAATTGAACTTTCATAGAGAACAATATGGACATGTATTTAGTTAGGATATACCATTCCCATAAAAGGGACTAAGAAATCTACTTCTTTAGAAGTGAAAAATTCTTTCTCATGTTATTCATTAATTCAATATTACTCGTGACGCATCAAACATATCCTACCTCACTGCAAACATTTGTCATCATGGTTTTTGTCAATACATCTAAATTCACAACTCATAATATCCATTAATAATATTCTTAAATTCTATGTAACAATACACACATCCACATATTGGAACATCAAATGACACTTATGAATGTGTATTTTTTTCTGGCGGTTCTTGTTCTCATAATATCCTCTGGGATATTACCACAGGTACACACCATGAGTAGGTTCCTCAAAGTTTCATGAGTCTCACCCATGATATTTTGTATCATTTGTGTCCCTTAAAATGATGTCATCTGATAATAGAACATATATTCAATAATAGTGTTATGGAACTTCTAGGTTCTCATCATTGCAAGGATCCTCTATGACCTTTTAGTGTGACATATATTTTTAGTACATTATCACATGCTATGTCACGTAGAAGAACAATCATGATATGATAAAGAGTTTATTGATATTCATCCAATGAATATAGGTTTATTTTAAAGTACAAATAAGTTGGTTTCTAGGTCACCAACTCCAACAGAATGGAATCAAGCCTGTCCCCTTCTCAATCCAACTGAGGTCGGTCCTCACACTCAACATATCCATCAAACTACCTAGGGCATATCCTCCCGATTCTCATTCACTAATGGGGGGAACCCTTACCCCATGATAATATCAACCAGACCATAGGATTTATATCATCTCAAGGTTATAACACTACCTACTCGGGCCTATCATTTCTAATTCATCGTGCACCCCTACTTAAGGGATCTAAGGGCAGCTATACTAAAGGTCATTATGTTCACATGATTTGTTGAAGTTATCACCCTTCTGGGTTCATATGTCATAAGACACACCATTATAATCAAGGTCTTGTCCATAAATTGTTGAGGAATCAAGCCAGTGCACAAGGTTCCATCGTGTCCCTTAACACTTTTTTCAATTCTTTCATAAGAATTTAATTTTAACTAAACAATTTATTTCATTTATAAAATAATCCATTAAATTTAAAGGGTCGGTTACATGTATGTGTCGAGACTGCACATCACACACCATATAAAGTAAAATAATTTACTAAAAGGGGTATTTTCAAGGGACCACCTACCTCATTTATAGAGTTATTCCCTTTGTAAAAAAATCCAACCATCCTCATCGAAGCTCGACCAAGTCTGAACCTTCATTTTACTCCAATATGAGGCCCTAATCCCATTTATAATACTATAATAAATTATAAAATAATTTAATAATTAATTTTATAATTAATTTTACTAATAAATTAAATGGAATAATTAATTAATTATTATTTCCCCAAACCCCCTTTTTATACTCAAAACACGTGTCATATACTCAAAACTGAGAAAACGTGTTCGGATTGCCATGATACTTTAGAAAAATGACGAGTGAATCATTTGTGACTTATAGGGATTAACCTTGCATGATAATTGTTTTAATTTAAAATTGATATTTTAATTCAATAGACACATAACATACTCAAAACAGAGAAAACTCTCTCATATTATTGTAAAACATTAGGAAAAAAATCAGTGGTAAATTTGTGATCTGTAGGAATTAACTGCACATCAATTTGACACAAGGTGTGACTGATATGATTTAAAGTGTGTGTTTTCAGTTTAAAAATGATTTTTTTGTTCAAAATGTGCATAAAATACTCAAAATTAAGAAAATGTGCTCGGATGGTCATTATATATTAGGACAACGATCCTTGATTTGTTTGTGACATGTAAAAATTAACTTCCTTTCAATACAAAAAATGGTGCTACCAATATGACTCAAAGAGTGTATTTTTAGTTTAAAATTGAAATTAGGGAAACTATAAAAATAGGAAGTAGGTCAAGAATTGTAATAAAAGTAACCAACCAACACCAACAATGGAAAGAAACACCACACCAGTAAAGATGAGTAAGTCATTCAAGAACATGCACAACGGAATGCCCAACCCCTAAAAGAAACATTCTAACCAACCAACCAACCCAAAGAACCAAACCTACAATAATTACAAAGACAAAGAAATTCCAGTAGTCTATCCTATATAAGAAATTCAAAAAAATGCAATAATGAACCATTCAAATGCAGTGATAACATCACTACCAAAAGTGATAATGTAATATAAAAAAATTGGAAAACAAAATTACAAAAACAACACAAAAAAGTACCTCATAGGGGTAGAAACCATCATGTCATTCATCACTAAAGTGTAGTGAAAATTTAATAAAAATAAGATACTAATAGTAAATTAAACCACTAAAAGTAAAAACATCACATGACACCTTAAATTCTAAAAGAAACCATTCTCCCAAAATTATCTGATATGATTTCCTCTCACTAAACTATTGAAAGAAAAATCCCATTTTGAATTATATTATATATGAACTAGATTTACAATTGATGATTGGTGGGGAGAAAAAACAAGTGAAAGTAAGAAGAATCCTGAAGGAAACTGTGAAACTCTATAAGAGCTTCTCAGCTCTCTTACACAAGCCCGTAAGTCGATCGAATCAAAATGGAAAGAATGTTCACTCTCTCACTCTTCCCTAGTCATTCACCATTTATTACCCATCCCCCTACCCATAAATATAATTAAACCCATTATCAATGACCCGTTTACCCTTATTACACATATTATATACATTCCACTTCCCAGGATATTCCTAATCTCTACCACTCCCCCCCATCTTGAGAAATATTCTTGTTCCTGAGACTGAAATCTAGAAACTGATTTTGTAGAACATAATTATCCTCCCAAGTTTCCTTGTCCAATGATTGCTTTTTAAATTAGACTAAGTATTTGGATATTCATTTCATCCTACTTAAAAAAATGGTGAGATAGAACAGTCTTAGGCTATAGTCAATCAGAGAAGTCCCCATACAAATATGAAGGCAATGTGTATTGAATATAGTGAGTAATAATGGACAGTTTAAACTATGAAACATGGAATATGGGTTGTATATGAGAAAGTGGTGGTAGGTACAGTTGATACGTTATGGTCCCAAACCATTTCACAATAATAAAGAGGCCAAAGATGCAAGGGGATAGCTTGTGGTTAATCTGGTGTACAACAGAGTACTGCTCATGTGGTCAGGCTTAAGGAACACTTGATCCCCCTTCTGAAAATCCACTACTCTCCAACCACAGTTTTTCCTCCACTTAATACAACTCAAAAAACAAGAAATATGGTGTTATATTTGTTGCAAATATTTATCACAATACCCCAATGAAAAGACAATAGTCATTACCGGGATTTTAGAAGGTAAATAAGTGACTATAAAAGGTGATTCGAGCCCATAAATAATTTCAAAGGGTTTGGTTTTGATGGATTCATTTCAAGTGGTATTATAGAAGAATTATTCCCAAGGAATCCAATACGACCACTGTTTAGGATACTCCCCCAAAAAACATTGATGGTAAGTTACCACACAACAATTGGAAGCTATAGTTTGATCATTCGTTTATGGATGATAAGTAGAACTGAACTTCAATTTCATACCACTGAAATGGAATAATTCCTTCCAAAAATGGCTGACAAAAATTGGGTCATGATAACTAACAATGGATTTTGGAATTACTTATAGTTGAACTACCTCATACAAGAATAATTTGATGTCCCTTTAAGATAAATAGAGACGTCATAGTAGAATAAAATGGGCACACTTCAAAAACTGGTTAACCACCACAAAAATGACATCATAGCCAAAAAACTGAGGTAAATCCAAAATAAAATCCATAGAAATATCTATCCAAATGGTTGACTGAATCTCTAGAGGTTGTAACAGACCAATTAAAGAAAGTGTAGAATATTTGGAATGTTGAAAAATGCACAATGATGAACAAATTCTAGCACCTGTCATTTCATAACTAAATAATAAAAATTTTCTTTCAACCGGATGTATGTAGGATAAAATAAAGAGTTCCCACTTGGGGAGTTGTATGATACTCCTCCAAAAATTTATGAACCATTAGGAAAGCTTCCAGTATCACAAATCAACCATGATAGTTGAGAATACCAAGTGAAAAAGTGTACCGGGGGTGTGAGGGCTGCCCATCCATGATTCGATGCATAACCTTATTGAGGAAAGGGTCTGAGTGGATTTCTCAGTTAAATGGATCACATCCTCCCAAACTAGATAGGAATAAATGTTTTAGAGCTCCAAAAAATCTTTCCGTTGAGTTAAATAATCAGCAGCATTGTTTTCCTTCCCCGACTTAAACATAACATCAAAATTATATCCCAAAAACTTCGCAATACAACTTTGTTGATCATTAGTGAAAACATGTTGATGCAATGGAAGTTTTAAACTACGTTGGTCCAAAAAATAGTAAAGGTACTCCTAAATAAATATGGCTATCGATGTTGAAAATCTATCACCAAATACATGAATTCTTTTTCATATGTAGACATCATTAAAGAATTATTGGACAATTCTGTACTAAAATATGAAATGGGACACTAGCATTTCATTAATACTGCCCCAACCCCACGACTTGATGCATTGCACTCCACTTTAAAGTCTTTGGGAAAAGAGGTATATCCAAAATAAGAGCCTTTGTAATGAGTTTCTTCAAGTGGTCAAAATCTTTCTAGGAATCCTGTGTCTATTAGAAATCTTCTTTGTATGACAAGACAATTAGGGGTTGTACAATTTGGATATAACATTTTATGAATTTATGATAATATCTAGTGAGGCCTAAAAAACCCCAAACACCCTTCACTATTTGTGTATGAGGCCAGTCCAAAATGCCTTGAACCTTAGATGGGTCCATCAAGAACCACAAAGGGGAGACAACATGGCCAAGGTACTCCACTTTCTATTGAGTAAAGATACATTTCTTTCAGTTGGTAAATAATTGGTGATCTGAAAGCACCTGGAATATAGTCTACAAATGCTAAAGATTTGTAACCCAATCACTGTTGTGGACTAATATATCATCAAAGAATGTCATGAATAATTTTTGAATAGTTGGAACAAGTCATTCATGGAATCCTGGAAAGTCAAACGAGCATCGGTTATCCCAAAGGGCATAACTAACTATTCATAGTGACCACTATGAGTCTGAAAATCCATTTTTTCCATATTCTCCTTGTAACACCCCAAAGATTTAAAAATTAATTTAATAAAGAAGGTAGTGCATGAAACACTGAGTCTCTTTGGAATAAAACTTTTTTATTATAGTTATTTAAACAATGTGGTTATAACCTTGTCGTTAAACATAGTAATATTAATAGTAATAAATACTATTAAAAGTTATTAATAATGGTTTCACATAAATAAAAAATATTTATAATGAAATATATAATTTTTGGTAAAATAAAAATAATTTTCCCAAAATTAACATGGGGTGAATTTTTAATATTTTTCTGAGAAGTTTCATTTTTTTATGAAAAGTGAAAAATACAGCATTTTAGTTAAAAATGATGTTTTTTCATTTAAATAATTATTATAATTTAAATTCATTTCTAAAGTCACAATAGATTAATTATACATATATTAATCCAATGTAGATCATTGGAATCATTTTTATATTGAAATTAGATAAAATGACTTACTGAACTTTTGAATGTTCTTTTTACCTGCCTTCTCACCACACCTATAGGATTAGAATTAAATGTAATTTTGTCACTTTTGTGAATTGAATTTTGAAAATCAGACATACACGGTTGTGATCTATAATATATTTAGAGTCTGATAGGATCAACATAATTTTTTGGTGAATAGTAACTTGACCCTTTTGAATAGTAATTTTACCCTTATGAATAGTAATATGACCAATAGAATAGTAACCTCACCTATGAATATATGGATAAAATTTAGGTGTCTTATAAGTGACAATATGATATAATTATATCATTATATAAGTAAATAAATGTTTTAAAAATTATTAATTAAGTCTTGGTATTTTTATAAGTCATAAATATTTAATTAAATTTTTTTAATTAATATAATTATTTATAAGAAAATTTTGCTCTCATAAAATAGATTCATATATTAATATTTTGTTGTCTTATGATTTTATTATTATTTTATGATATCTTAGTTAATTTTTAAAAGTGTTATAAAATCAGTTATAATTTTAAAATATGTAGTTTTTGAGTAAATAGTAATTGTAATAAAAAAAATAAAGTTCTAAAATTAAGAAAATTATTTTTATAAAATGGAGTTTACTTTTTAATTATACAAGTTGAAAATTTATTAGGGATTTTTTTTTAGATTTTTTTAAAGTACTTGAATTTGTAGTGAATAGTAAAATACCATAATTAACGATAAATATTAAATACATGAGTTATTGAGTCATATGTAATGTATAGATGATGTAAGAAAATAATATCAAACTATAATTCATTATTTTAATATATTTGATGATAATTCTCAAACTATTAACAGTATTGAGCCAAAATAATAAAATAAATGAATAAAATATTCAAAAAAACACCCCCTCCTCCACTATAAATATCACCCCTCACCACCCCTTTTTCTCACACCTTCCAAGATTTGAGAATTATAAAATTTCCACCCAATTATCTTCCAAATCACCTCCCCCACATCCAAGATCTCTTGGTCCCAACAAAATTCCAAACCAATGTTCCTTAGGATGGTTTTCAAAGAGGATAATTCAAGAGGTAAATCCTCTTTCGTTTTTCTTTTAATTTCCTTTCAATTTCCTTCTTCATTTATTATCCTCTCCCAACCTCCTATGTCCACATGAACATGATAAATACAGGATCACATATATACTATAATTATATAATGTTAATGTAATATCCTTCATCAAAATCCATTTTCTCAATATTTTATTTTAAAAACGAAATTATCATTCATGAGGTGTTGATTTACCACCTTCATGGACGACAAATTTTCATTCTTTAATTTCTCCTTAAAGGATAGTCATGAAATAGTTTTTATGGTAAAACCATACTATAATATATGTATTACAACTTATTTAATGTTCTGTAACCTATATATATACATAATATTAATTCATACGACAAAACTAGTTTGTGATGATCAAAAAACCGCCAAAATAATCTAAATGATTATCACAAATGTTTTATCTAATGACTCATCCTCACCCCATAAAACAAATAAATTATATAACCATTTGATCTTATAGATATTCATTAATAACATATAAATCCAATTATAGATAAATATTTCCATTTACATGATCTTTAGTACATGTATACAATTAAACCAATCATGAAAACCGAAGAAATGAACACTCCTGAATGACAAAATTCAATCTTATAACTCATAAAAAGGGCCATAAATGAACTAAATAAAATCATAATAAATAAAATAAATTTTTAATAGGTTATTTAATTAAATTATTAATGAATCTAATTTAGTTATCTAGTACATTAAGTGAAAGTGAAGAACACCTTCTGACATAAGGTAAGGGTTTTATCAACTCACTTTTATTTCTGTGAGATATGTCTTACTCGCCACTATTTCTTGTGTGTGTTATATGTATACTAAAATTTGATGTTCCATATCATTAATCTTTTTATCTTAATTTTATTCAATGTCTTATTTTATTATCTTTAATTTTATGGGGCCTAAGGTTTGACAATTTTTAATTGGTAAGGATTTCTTCCTGAAGCTCCATTTTTCATTCGGGTTATGATTTCTCTCTCTTTATCCCAATAAAACCGTTAATATTTGTTATTTACTCCTCATATTTTTTTTAATGTTACATAGATTTGTACCAAGATTAATTCATCTTTATTTTATGTGGAATTACATGTTTTATAAGTTTTCGTTCTCAATTCCTCCTGATAGGCAAGCCCGATTAAAGGGAACTTCCTGATTTCTTACCTATTTTCAAGTGCACTACCTAATCTTTTTTAATAAACTATTATTTTTCTAAAAACATTTATTTTATCAGGAAAGCTATTTTTTTCATTTCTTGTTTTATAAAAATTTTTTACTTTGTCTTTTTATGGACTCGTTAGTATTTTTCCCGTAAAACCGCACTAAAGTGGATCATTTCTAAAGTTTTTTAATTATCTTTTTACATGTTTTCACTTCAATTAGAAATAATTTATGCCTCAAATATAATTTCATTTTCCTACAATTTTTATTTTCAGGGATATACATGTTTTTCATTCTAATTTCATGACAAATACAAATTATTTTCCAAATAAACACTTCTTTTCAAAGTAAAAATGTGTTTTATCCTCTCACTTTTACTTCTATGAGATATATGCCTTGTTCACCACCATTTACTTACGTATGGTGTATATACTGTCATTTGATATATTATATCATGAATTATGTTATTCTCATGATATTCTAAGTTCCATTTAATGTTAAATGGGGTTATGATTTAAATGTTTCAAGGTGGTATGGGACACATTGGAATGTTTAAAGATTATTTTCATCGAGAATTTATCAATGATTTTATTAGTGTAATTTAATATATGATACTTAAAAGTGGTATGAGACACTTTTATTTAAAGATAAAATTTTATTATACATATAAGTAATGCATTGGACTTAGTATGTGATGAGAGGGGGCTGTTATAGCCTCTCAGTGCATCAATAGGTCTCATGAGACAAACTAGACTAGGTTTTTACCCACTTATGTATGGTGTCTTAGCAGAGACCTTGATGATATTTTTATGATGTCTGATATTATTAATTCCATCATTATGATAATATTAATTAATATCCTATGTGATTATTAGACTAGTATAATATACATGGTTAATTTTCCTTCTGATGGAATTATTTATGAGTTATTCACATTTCCTTGTTGTTTATGATAGCTTATGCTGTATTTTTTCCCTTATTGAGTACCTGGTATCACCCCTTTATTATGTTTTATTTTACCCAAGATGAGAATATAAATTTTATTATTATAATTCAATGATGATATAAAATAATAAGAGTGTTTCCAAAAGATTTTCTATGATGTATTTAATTTCAAGTTGTCATGTTGAACTAATATATGTATCTAGTCTTCCAAAGATACTAAAATATCCAATACTTCGGTTTACGACTTCCTTATTTATATTCCAATGTAATAAAGTAAGGCATCAACTCTAGTCTACTGGGGTTGGGGTCTTTACATTGGTATCAAATGAAGTTTAGTATAAATCTTGGAAACTAGATTTAGAAAACATAGATTAGGGAACATAACCCTAAGATAGACTTTGAGGTTAAGTATATAAGAACATCTAGGAATTTTGGTAAATTGGAGAATATGTGGGTCTTCCAAGAAACACATCTCTATCTAGATACTACAAGTGGATGTGGTTCTAGCACAGTTTTCCCTAGGAGTAAAAACTCTGACAAGGTGTTTTGGGCCTAACTTGGGGTAACCTGGTACATTATAATAGGTCTTACTATGCATCTTTTTTGACACTCCTAGAGGATATGGTTAGGATAATTCAAATTTTCATTACAAACCATTATGAAGGATTTGAAATTAAATATATCCCCAAAAAACCATGTTTATGACTTTGAGATTAGTTATACATAAATTTTCAACTTATGTTAAGTGTTTTACTAGTTTGAAATTATACTTTATGATTCATAACCTAATCTAATGTATGACATTGTTTAGAAATGGAACCTAGTTGAAGGAATGAGAACCACATTGATGCACATAATCCAAAGAGTAAGACCGGTCATTCCTTTGATGGGTTTAATACAGTATTTTGAAGGGAACTTGTCTCCCAAATATTCTATTAATATGAGTAAATTATATCATGTTATAACAACACAGAGAAAGAATTATTCAAGTCTTATGGATTTTAAGGGAAGTAAGAGAATAAGAGGACCACTTAGAAAATGATAGATAAAGGTAATAAGGGAAAGAAATATTTCCCCACATGTGATAATTGTGGAAGGAAACTCTCTGGTATATTCTTAAGAGGAAAATGAGTTTGCTTTAAGTGTGGAGAAAAAGGACACCATGATCATGATTGTAATGAAAGGAAATAATTATCCAATGTTCATTGCTTCAAATATAAGTATATGGGTCACTACACAAATTAATTTCCCAAGAATCAAGGAAATATTTCTCAGAAATGTCAAAGGGATCATGGTTAAGATTTTGTTTTTACTATAGTAGAAATGGAATTAGTAATGTATTTGTGCTATTGGATCCAAGAATTATGTTATGCCTGAATGGCTTTAAGGCCTTCGTTTTTTATTGATTTTTGATAACCCCCCTTTTAAGGGATATGGGGGAACCCTTACAAGGCTTGTAGGCTCAGAGATTACATAGACCATAGGCTTAGGAGAATACATGACCTGAAGGTCTTAGGGAATTCAACCAGACTATCTACAAGGAACTACCCCTCCCTACAATCTGCATCCTGATAGTGTCTCTCCACCTTTGCATAACTGTCTAGCTAGGCTTACCATGCAAGCACAGGCTGGTATCGATGGCATAGCCATACCCTCTCATTCTGACAATCCATTTGGCTCTGCTCTGGTGAGTGCACCTGCTCTGAATCCTCGTCTGGGGCAGCTCCTTTTTTGTAGCGTGTCTGCGGCCTGCATTCATGTGGAACAAAAGCCTTGGGGTGGCCCTAAGGCCTTAAGGTGTCCCAAAGGACTTGAGAATCAACTGTCCCGAAGGCCTTGGGTGGCCCGAAAGCCTTGCAAAACTCAAGGACCAAACCGGTGACCCGAAGGCCCATATGGATAAATAGTTCCGGCTGCTAGAGTACCGAACAGTTCCTGCTACAGTGCCTTCTACAGTAACCTGGAAATATGCCTCCACCCAGATTTGATATTGGGTCTCTTGGATGCACCAAGAGAGTCCTCACCAACTGGGCTGAGGCTCTTGTGATTGTTATGATTATAAGAGATATAATATACATAATGATTGTACTGAAGTACTATTTTATTAAGGATTTAAGAATGTATGTTGAATGGTACCAAGGAAAAGTGACTTAGTATCAAGTTAATATCTTATGAAAGTATATGGTTGAGTGGATGATAGCCCTTAATATATTCCAAATACTGAGATGTTGATTTTGGAATAAATAGATGTCTGATATGGATAAAGTAAATTGGATAGTACTAAATTCCTTGATAATGATTTTAAAGTGTTGGATCGTAATCTTTTCTAAAGTTTAACCATTTATTAAATGGTTTAATTTGATCATTGTATGAGTTTTTAAAGGTTAATATATTACTTCACCAATGAATAAACCTATGCTAATAGATGAATTATAGACAGTTCAAGGTGCAATAAAAGGATAATATTGTGTTTGTGAAATAGAAATGTGTATTTATACTCTTATAGAGTAGAATATTTCCTCAAATCTTAGAAAATATTCTTAAACAAAAATGTTTTTAGATTATTATAATTTTTGATGATATTAATGAACTTTTTCATAACTTTATTTATGGTTTTGTGTTAATCAAATTTCATCTAAACATGTTCTCAATCACTTTCCATCAGAACTTCATAGTTTTATTTTTCTTCCATGTACAGGTTTTCACTTCCAACTAATGACATCCCATTCAGAAGCATAATTTTGTAGAGAACACCTCATTTCCCTTAACCTTTTTTTAAGAGGATATTTTATTAACCATATTTCTGATGTTGGTTTCCCACAAGATAATTTTTAAGTATTAACCTTTAACTTTTGAAATGAAATTTCAAATTATGAGGATGCAATTTATAGAAGGATGGGAGAATGTAACACCCCAAGTATTTACAAATAAATTTAATATCGAATGTAATACATGAAACACTGAGTCTCTCTAAAACAATACTTTTTTATTATAATTTTTTTAAACATGATAGTTATAACTTAGCCATTAAACATAGTAATACTAATAGTAATAAATAATACTAAATGTTATTTATAATGGTTTCACATAAATAAAACTTATCCAAAATGAAATATAAAATTTTTGGTAAAATAAAAATCATTTTTTCAAAATTAACTTAGCGTGAATTTTTAGTATTTTTCTCAGAACTTTCATTTTTTTGATGAATGGTGAAAAATACTAAATTTTAGTTAAAAACTATGTTTTTTCATTTAAATAATTATCACATTTTAAATTTATTATTAAAGTCACAATATATCAATTATACATATATTAATATAAAATAGATCATTGAAATCATTTTTATATTAAAAATAGATATAAAGACTTATTGAAATTTTGAGCACTCTTTTTACCCACCTCACCACACCTACAAGGTTAGCATTAAATGTAATTTTTCTGCTTTTGTGAATTGAATTTAAAAAAATAGACATACACGGTTGTGATTAGTAAAATATTTAGAGCCTGATAGGATTACCTTAATTTTTTTTGTGAATAGTAACATGACCCTTTTGAATAGTAATGTTACCTTATGAATAGTAATATAACCAATAGAATAGTAACCTCACCCATGAAAGTATGGATAAAATGTATGAATCTTATAAGTGACAATATAATATAATTATATCATTATATAAGTAAATAAATGTTATAAAAATTATTGATTAAGTGTTCATATTTTTGTAAGTCATAAATATTTAATTATAATTTTATAATTAATATAATTACATAAAAGAAAATAAATTCTAATAAAATAGATTGATATATTAATATTTTTTTGTTTTGTGATTTTAAGATAATTTTATGAGACCTTAATTAATTTTTCAAAGTCTTATAAAATCTGTCATAATTTTAAAATCTGTATTTTTCGAGTAAATGATGATTTTAATTAAAAAATAAATTTCTCATATTTAGAAAATTATTTTCATAAAATGGAGTTCATTTTTAAATTCTAAGCATCAAAAAAATTATTAGGGCGAGTTTTTGGGATTTTTCTAAAATACATGAATTTTTAGTGATTAGTAAAATATAATAATTTACGATAAATGTTAAATACATGAACTATTGAGTCATAGGTAAGGTATGGCTGATGTAATCCCATAATGTCAAACTCTTATTCATTATTTTAATATATTTGGTGATAACACTAGTGCAGAAATTCTTTTTAACGTCATTTTTTCCTTTTTTACATCGGTTATTAGCCACCCTTATTAAAGACGACATTGTAAATATTTTTTTAACAACGGTTAAAAAATGGACACTGTAAATATATAATAGAAATGTTTTTTTTATATTAGTTAGTAAATAACTGACATAAAAAATGATATACCACCTAAGTTATATAGGAACCAGTGTGGAAACCCTTCACCTTGAAGCTTTTGTTACATCAGATATTTAATAACCGACGTAATAAACACTTTTCCATGTTGGTTATATAAAAAACTGACATGAAAGTCTTCGAGATGAATGGTTTTTTATGTAGGATATTTTAAAACCAACGTAAAAAACCATATACCACAACGTTTATATAAAAATAGATGTGATAAGGCTTCGAGATGAAGGGTTTTTTACATTGGTTATAAAATAACCAGCATAAAAAACATATACCATGTCAATTATATAAAACCGATGCGGATAACACTAACAAGAGCTTTGTTATATAGGTTATAAAATAACCAACGTATAAAAATTAAATATTTCATTTTACCCTTCCACTTCACTGCCGACCAGACCAAAAAAATACAAAAACAGGCAGAAAGAGAAACAGGAATCAAAACAACTAGAAAATACGCATTCATAATTACTACATTAAAAATTAAAATATTAACTAAAAACAAACCTAAATCCAACCAAAACAACTAAAAAAATACATTTACAATTACAAAATTCTAAATTACAATATTTATTAAAAACAAACTAAAACCCAACCAAACCATTAAAATGATTTTCCCATTCCACTTGTAAGTGTGTGAGCTCATCTATGCTATAAGGGTAAGATTCATAAAAAGGATAAAAATTATAAAGAAAGTATTTAACATGTACAATGAATAAAACAAATGAAATATTAAGGAATAGTTTATAAGAAAATATAACTTGGTTGAACATTATAACTATTCCAGTTTTAATTATTTCATATATAAAACTTAACACATAATATCTGCATTCTTTGACATCTTGTTGTTTATGAAAATGAAATTTAAATGAGTTTTTCAATTCAAAATATCTTTTTTATTTAATATATCCAAAATTTACTAATTATAAATGAAAATTCACCTTTACTTTTATATATTTGATCTTGGAATTCTTTATCTTTGTGGTTTTCCAAAAGAAATCTCATCCCCTATTAGAAAATAATATGAATGAAATAAATTTAAAATTAATTATAATATAAAAAACTATTAAGAAATTAAAACTTACAGTCCCAGAATGTTCTTAAATTTTCCACGCATATCGCCAGGGATAAAGAATATCCAGTAAAGTGTCTTCTCCCTTGAAAAAAACACATAACATCTAATAGTCATTGATATAAAATTAAATTTAATGTTAGTGATTATTATATTAAAAGATAAATAAAACTTTTTGATCATACCTCTCAACATAAGGAAATATATAGCACTGCATAATTATATTCTTTTCAAATCTTTCTGTAATATCAATTGTTCTTTATTCTTTAGTCATTGTCTGTGATTGGGGTGAAATTAACTGTATGTCCATCAATCCATATACATATGTCTTTTCATTATCCTCACACATTTTATAAAGATACCTAATACGAAACATTCATAAGTATAAATTTTCAATAAATTTAATGCAAGGAAAGATTTATATTAAGAATTACATGGAAAAAGTTGTATCACATTAATGCCCAAATTATCTCCAGCTACAAGCTCCATGGTATCATTTTTCAAAATCCTCATAGTTATTTCATGCTGGCATACATTATATTTCATTGGAATCATATAAACATCCACTAAAAAATTGAATATATTGACAATCCATCAAGACTATTAGAATATATATCTAAAGTCAAATTCCTTTGTCTTTATTATTGACTATATAGTATTTCTTTACCTTTAAAGTATTCTTGTAAATAAATAGATAATTATACTAACTTTCAAATGTTAAAACAAATTTAATAAAAAAATTAAACAAAATATAAAATATATACATACCTCTATGGTAATTTTCCGCATAAGGCTAGATGGACAAACTAAAAATTTGCTTATACTTTGTTTAATCTTCATCACCACATCTATAGGTAATGTTACTCTAGCAGATATATCTATAATATCTTGTATAGTGACCCTATGATGTTCTATATCTAACTGTTGATGATGAATGTTATATACAATATAATATATCATCCCATATGAAATAATATGATATGGATCGTCAATATATAACTCACAGTAACTAGGAATATATGGAGGTGGGGGTGTAGGAGTAGGATAAAAAATGGGTTCTGCTGGTAGAGGTGAAGGAGTGGGAGCTACAGTCTGAAATTGTCTTTCCATGTCTACAAACGTGTACTGTATCAATGCTCTGATCTTTTTTCCATCATCACATTAATATTTTTAACTTCATCCTCCAAATATTTTTTTAAATACCCCCATTGCAGAAGCTGAATAATTCGGTAACACTTTTCTCACTGATACACTCGTCGGGTATCCTCACACGTGGCCTGGGTGTTTGGGATTTCCCATAACTATAATTAAAATATCCTGCCTCCCCTCAACTACAAATACCCCCTATGTTCACTTATCCTAGAGAGAATCTTGTATTAATTATTTGAAAAATTATGTAATGATTCAAAAATATAAATAATTGAATTAGCTTAAATAAATAAAATAAAATAAACATCTTACAATCCTCTCAGGTACAACCCTTAATTCTTCTATAAGATATTTCTCCTTTTTGATCATCTGATCCTTTTTCTATTTTCCATGTCTAGATGAGGGGGATGGAGAGGAAACCTCTCCAGAGGTTGAAGACTCAGCTCTCAGTTTTTTGTAATTTTTCAACCATCATTTTTTCTACCAATAAAGTGTACCCTCCCTAAGATAAAGTATGAGGGTATACATTTTTAGATTGGATATTCTGATTATATCTCCTCAATTCCTATAAATTAAGAATAAAAATCATTAATAAATCATTAATAATATCAATATAATATAAGAAAACTTCTAAAAGTTTACATTGCACTTACCAAAAATAATTTTTGTCTTGTACTTTCAAAAAATGGTTTCCATGTGTCTTTATCTATAAAAGGATATATATAACATGGATTTTGATGTTTCCTATGACCAAAAATGAAATCATATGTGATGATTGACTTTAAATCCATCCATCTCCTAGTATCCATTGATAAACATTTCCTCTTGAATCCTCAAGTGTTAAGTATATCAAATGCAATCTAATAAGAATGGGGGAAACATATAATACTATAAAAATTGTAAGATTAGTAAAACAATAACAAAATTGCTTACCAAAATGGTCTCCCACAACTGAGATAATGTTACTTTGTCAACACTTATCCAATAATTAAACAAAACACTGATTTTCTTTTACCCTGAACTAATACTAAAATCTTGAATTGTTTTGCATTAGGACCTCTTATAATGTCGTTATCATCAATGTCTACCAATATCCTCTGGTCTTAGCTATGAGCAACTGATAATTTAGGTTAATGTGGGCTACCATGTTTACAAACCCTTGAACTCTTCATTGCCTATGTGGGAGTATATGACTCTTATAAAGAAGGATGGGTATCATCAAGAGGACAATGTGCACATTCCTCACCAGAGGTATGATCAGGATGCTCATCTCTAGAAGTATGTGTTTGATCAACTGATTGATCTGTCATTATCCTTAAAATCAAAAAAATCAAACAATTAGTTTTGAGAAAGTGTTGTTTTCAACAATACTCTATTTTATTATTATTATGGGAAGATTATTGAGAACAATACTCTATCTTTTTATGATGATTTTTATGCTCCCAAATACCCTTGTATGTTATTATAATGATTTTACCTTGAGTATATTTCAGGAAATTAATATTCTTTATATTCTTATTTTTGAGTTATATTAAATAATTTAAAACTGCATGGAATATTTGAAAAAGTATTCAAAAATCATTTGAGCGTGTTCTAGAAATGTTGTTCATACCCTTTGTTGAAGAGCGTAAGTGTAAGGATAAAATCCGTTATTTACTTTATAGGAGTTCAAAAAGAAGTATGGTTGAGAAACCATACATTATCAGAAAAGTATGAAAGAGGAACCCTGCATTTAGAAGGAACCTTAATTTTATAATATTAGAAAAGTATGAAAGAAGAAACCTACATAATTATGAAACGTTACATTTGTTTCCGAAAATTATGGTTCATCAACCTTAATTTTATAATGAACCTTGCATTCTATCAAAAAGTATGGATCATGTATCTTACATTTTTCTAAAGAGGAAAGTATGGATAATATACCATACATTTCAAAGTTGAAGAGAACAAGTATGGATGATCAACCTTATGTTGTCAACCTTACATTCTGAGAAAAGAATGCTATGCAGTTCAACCCTACATTTGGCGTTGAAATTTTAATTATCGACTCTATTGGGAAACGGTCTTTATACTGATTATCAGGATGATTTCAAGCCAGATTCAAAGCCCGTTTTTAAATAGCATCTTTGGCTGATTCAAATCCATTTATTTATGATTCAAAGGATTGATTTAAGAGGAGGATTTCTTGTGGATTATTAAGGGAAGTTATGACTGCTATGTTATTTGAATATTTGAATATCGTGATTCTTAAGGTGACTTTTGTGGATCTAAATTTGAAAGGAAACCCCTCTTCTTAATTCTTTATGTATTTGTGTTATTTTTAATTACAAAATAAGTGAGACAGTTTATCACAAAAAAATATGAGAAGAACAAACTTTTAAGTTTCTCAACTTCAGTTTATAGAGATATTTGATATATACATATTTGCTGTAACAAAGTATGATAAAACTCTGTTTTCTAAAGAAGAAGAAACATGTTTAATACTAACCATCTCTACATCAAAGAGTTATTGTGAATCCATTATTGTTGGAGTTTATGAATTTATTTCTATATCTATTGCAACTAGATCGACTCAGAACTGCCCTTACCTAAAGAAAATCTTTTCTGAAGACGACGATCCATCTACTATCAGTTGTGTACTGCTGCAACTGTGAAGAACATCTGGAAAATATTTTTAAACAAATACTCTCTTCATTTTCACTAACCAGATTCTTGTACTAACCTGTGTATTTAGTTTTGTGTATAAACCAGAAGGATCTCTTTTAGCCTTAACTTTTAAAAGTGTCAAATACCTGCACTCAGTTATGGATTCTATGTTGATAAAAGTACTAGATATTAAAAATCACTAAGCTCGTGTAGTAGAGAATTGGTGAAGTAGACTAGGGGCCTTCTGTTCCCCAAACCACTATAAATATTTTCATTCTAATAACTATTTTTTTTTTGCTACATAAACATTCTGATAAAGTTAAAGGACATATTTGGCAATCATCATGATTCTCAAAGAAATTGTAAAAGTCACAATTCACCCCCCCCCCCTCTTGTGCATATTTGGTATAACCCGATCCAACAATTGGTATTAAAGGTTTGGAATTTCTTTTGATAAAGCAATAATAATCTGAAAACTTAAAAGGATTATACTCAGAGATCTCAATAGCTGATACACAAGATGGAATGTATGTAACATCACAACCCTAGTTACCAAGAGTCGGTGAATTATTACATAACATTGGCATTATCACAAAATATCAAGTCTTCAAAGACCGATTAGTTTAGTAGCCTTGGAAGTACTAGATACATTCATAAGGTTTACATTACATCATAAAATGTAAAACTACAATAACATTATTTCCATAGACAATACTGAGATCCCATAGACTATCCCTGTAGATCAGTTATAATATTATTCTTCACATCCTGGGAAAAATAAAACATAGAAAGTGGTGATCTCAGATGCTCAGTAAGGATAACAATATAGTGGAAACTCTCATAAATACGCATAAACATTTAAGGAAATGTATAAGACTAAAACAAAATCCTTTTAAACTTGAACTTCAGAATAATATGGAAAATATAAATATCAAATAATTCCATTTACTTATTCACATGGATATTCTAATATTCAAATAATCACATGAAATATCAATAGACACTTTCATAATAATGGAATACATAATGCCAGAATTTCATAACAACATAGTCAAGGCATTGTGCTAGGACTACAAATAAGATTTTGTCAAAGCCTTGTTCCAAGACACTATTTTATCTCATGAGACCTACCGCTACATCAAGGAGCTATAGCAGGATCCACCCATCACTTACTAAGTCCAATGCATCCCTCATATGAAAATATTTAAACATAACATAAACATTCGTATTAAAACTAGCATATGAAATGTCAATAATTTATCCATAAACCATGAATGGTATAAAAATAACACATCCACAGTAAAACATATCACAAAACCTTAAATACAATATGGAAGTTTTGTATCATAATAAATCAACTTCAAATAAACTTAAAATCTATCAAAGGATATTGACATAGATGAAATCAAAACGTTTTTAGAGAAATATTTCTTTCTATTTTGAAATAATTGAAAAATCATATAATTATAAAATAAAACATTTATTTTGGAATTATTCTTATAAGCTTGTAAGGGAATCTTTGACGATGTTATAATGACGAAAATAGCCGCACCCTCTATATAAGTTAAAAAAAACATTCTTACCTTAAATTTTTCGAAAAGGAAAAAAAGTACATTGTTTGGAAAATGTTGGAAAGATTCCTTTAAAAACATATAAGGTAAAATAATTGTATAAATTACTTTAACCCATTATATATTAAATATTAAAAGTGTTTTGAAAAACATTTTTAAGAAGCATGGATGTGGATGATAAAGAGACCCCAGTAGATAATTACGTATAAACAACCTCGGATAATGAAGAGATTGTGAAATTAACCCTTACCATGTACTTTTCCGTGGTAGAGGGTAGGTTAACCTAATGTATAATGGTAAAATAATTTTTATTAAATTATACAAAAATCATATACTTTAATATGATATCATATATGATCTTTTAATATTGATTTGTTAATAATATCTTAGTATTAACATCATTTCGGGTGTTAACTGATTCGTTTTCCTTTATATTCTTTGTTATGTATGTAATGTTGATTATGGATAGGATGTATCTTATTCATATTTAGAATGGTATTAATTATTTAAAAATTATTTTTAATCATCTAATAAAAATTTGTCTTGAATGGATTCGATGGGGAACGAATCTCATCACGTTCGTGGAGACGGTAATCCGTACGTACGCACGAGCGACAATATCATTCTTTTGATATTAAAATAATATATAATTGGATGTTATATCAAATATAAAGAATCATTATCATGTTATATTTTTTATTTACATAAATTACACATCATTATTATATCAATCCAAATAATAATGTATTGAATAACAAGTACACCACGACGTGGAGACGGTAAGTCGTACGTACGCACGTATGGTGACATGTCATTAAAAGGATGGATAGAATAATAAATATGGTTGTACCATATTTATAATAACATCATATTATATAGAATATACTGGAGTTTTTATTTTATAATGGAAACAACAAAGAAATAGGAAGTGGAAGAAGAAAGGAACTTGAAAGAGGTGATGAAATATTTACCTCTTCTTCGGGTTCTTCCTTTTGATTTGATCAAAAGGCTTCCTTAAGTTGGCTTTATGACTAAATGAAGGCCTCTAAGATTAAGGGAGGACAGTTGAGAGGGTATTTGGTAAGGGTTTGTCTGAGATAAATTGCTTTGAATGTGTGAATTAGAGATAAGGGGGAGTGCCCTTTTTTAAGAGGGGTGAGGGGCATCTTAGGAAAAGCTAGAAATATTATTTTATAATAAAATAATTTTCGGTTTCTAATCTCTCCAAAATGTATTATTTAAATTCTAAGGTGGGTATGGGTTGAAAACCACTCAAACAATAGGTTTTAGATAGGTTTGGGTCACTATATTAACTTTATCTTTTAGATTTATCTCTTAGTTAAATAGTTTGACATTTACCATGTCTCTTTGTATTTTTATATTATATAGTTAATAAACTTACTATATACTTTCAAGAGAATTACAAGTGGTTCATTAATGATACAAATATCATTATATAAGTGTTTTTTCTGATCCTTATATTTTTAGGAATATAATATCAATTAATAATATAATATTTGTTTTAAAAACTCTTTTATGTCAGTTCTGACACTATTTGGTATTTTGTTTTTGCAAAATTAATAACAGAATTATTACTTCAAAAAAACTATCAAACCAACCCTAATATGTCATATTAACCTATAAAATTAGTGTAATTCATAAAAAGTCTCAAATTAAATTTATTTGGATATTTATAATGTCAATTATTTTAAACTTTCATTAATTAGTTAATTACTGCATCATCATTGTGTCATAAATAAATTAAATTATTTAACTTCTAAATAATATAAATAGACTACCATTATGTATTAAATCTTTTTAGCTAATGAATATTTATAGTTGAATTTATCTTAGGTGTTACCCTATATTAAAAATGTTTTAGTTGTTAAACTTTGATTTTAACTCTTTTAACTCTTCTTTGAATTAAATAATAATAAATGTCCTAATCTAATCCAAGTGTAATAAAGGGTCATATTTTATTACTAAGTTTGTTTTTGGTTGAATTAAAGTTATCCAATAGAATTATGACATGTGTTAGGGTAATAATGATGTCATTTTTACCCTTAATTACCCTGTTTACTTTTAACTGTGGTAAATAAAAGTAAAAAGTTACTATTCAACAAAAATTATTTTCATCTTATTGAATCACATTTTACTCACTTATATCAACCGTGTCTCTCGGATTTTTGAAATTCAACTCACAAAAGTGGTAAAATTATGTTTTATGTAAATTTGCAAATGCTCCTAGGAGGTGGGTAAAAGACGGTAAATAGCTCAATAAAAATTTTATATATCTAAAATTATTATAAAATGAATCCAATGAATTAAATTGAACTTATATAAGTATTATGTATCTATTTTGACCTAAAATAAATAATTATTTAAATAAAAAGTCGATTTTAAACAATTACTCAGTGTTTTTCACTATTCATCAAAAATTGAAAGTTTTCAAAAAAATACCAAAAATTCACCCTAAGCTAATTTCGATATTCCAAATCCAAAAATGAATTCCATTTTTAAAGATAAAATTTATAAAATTTCAAAAAGTGGGTATTACTATTCATAACGGCTAGTTTGATTGGTTGTGGTGTGTTAGAACTAGAAGTTACGTACAACACACGCTATTGTATTATTCAAGAGAAGCGTACCATGAAAGATTGGGATGTTAAAATGTCAATGGTTCAAGCTCCATACATCAATGGTAAAAACTATGGATGTTGGAAGTTGGGGATGATCATTTATCTAAAAAATATTGGATATATAGTCTTCTCAAAAATTCTTACTCATGAAATTCCTGAGAAACCTGAAACATGGAATGTAGCTAATGTAGTAGAGTATGAAATAAATTCAAAAGCTATGAATGCTATAATCTGTGGTCTAGAACCTGATGAATTCAATAGATTATCTCAGTGCCCGACTACTTATGAAATGTGGCAGACAATTGCAGTTGCTTATGAAGGAACCGAAAATTTTAGAGAAATGAGGTAGGCCAAAACTAAATTGAAATTCAACACATTGAGAATGTTTGAAGGAGAAATCATCACCCAAATGAATGGAAGGATTATAGAAATTGTTAACAATATCACTGGCTTGGGTGAGCCTATCAATCAGAAGATAAATACCTAAAAGTAATAAGAGTACTTCCAACCCAATGGAATGGGATATTAGTGTCCATTAGGCAATCATCACCAGTCAAAAATTTAAATATGAGAGAACTAATTGGAACCTTTATTATGTATGAAGCCCAGATTCAAGATGAAGAAAATTATAATAAAGTCTTGATCAAAAAAGAAAATATTGCATTGAAAGCAAAATCCCAAAAGAAGAGTAGAAAGATGAACAATGAAATCAAAGTGAAATCAGAGAGTTCTGATTCATCTCATTTAGATATATAACTGGTTCAGCTAACCAGAAAGTTTAGTAAGTTCTACAGAAAGAAGAAGGGATTCAGATAATACTTTAAGAAATATGAAAAATAACCAAATTAAGTCAGATTCTCTGAATGAAAAATGATGGGTCACGTAAGCCCTAACTGTCCTCAATTAAAATGAGAAAATAAAAATAAATTTTTCCAAAACAATGATTATGAGTAGAAAGACAATAGATCAATGAAAGCTAATTGGAGTGTTTCTAAGGACTCTAGCAGCTCATTAATGTCTGACACAGAAAAGGAAGAATCGAATCTACAAGAAAATATGTGCTTTATGGTAGAAGCTGATGAGGTACAATCCTATTACTCATCTGATTCGGATTCTAGTTATAGGTATTAAAATGATAAAGTTGCAGCCTACTACAATATACATGAAGAGAAATATAATTCCTTATTTAAGAAACATAAATCTCTTAAAAATATTCACATTTCTGTTTTACGAGATAGAGAAACTCTCCTAAAACTATATCAAGAGTTAATTAAAAAATATAACTCATCAAACACAAACTGTACAAATGATGAAACTAAAATAAAAACACTGAAAACATAAGTAGAGACATACAAAAATTCAGCTCTTTTTTTTACAAAAGTAGAAAATTAACTAAATGAAATTCTTGGAAATAATGTGATTAAAAAGAAAACATATAGAACAGGCAGTAAAGTTGAGAAACCCAAACTATATAAGAACTATTTTATTCCAATTAAAAAAGGTTTAATTTTCAACTACTATGGAACAAAAGGTCACATATCTAAAAAAATTTATTTAAGGAAACCTCAAATAAGTCAAATTAATAAAGTCTTTGTTGAAAACAGTTTATATGATTCTATTTATTATAGAAAAACAAAGCAAGTCTGGATACCCAGATCTTTCCTAGCTAACATTGCTAGACCCAATACAATATTGGTACCAAAACAAACTTTTGTTTGAATACCTTTGTAGGAAGCAGGTCATAGAAGCTGAACTGAAATATGGTATATGGACAATGTCTTCTCCAAGAATATGAGTGGGAACTCATCAAAATTTATAACACTAACTCAAAAGGATGGTGGATTAGTCACATTTGGTGGCAATGCCAAAGGTAAAATTATTGGCGTTGGAACTGTTTGAGATCCAGAAGTTGTCGCAATCAATAAAGTACTCTATATACAAGGATTGAAACAAAACCTGATAAGTATCTCTCAACTCTATGATGATGGTTATTTTGTTTATTTTTCTAACAATTGTTGTTTTATTTTAAAAGACAAATTGCTTAAATTTAGAGCACCCAGAACTAATAATGTTTATACCCTGAACTTAAATTCCTTGTGTAAAAAAAGTAAACTACTTAACTTATAGGATAAATGATTTGTGGATCTAGAATAGAAGACTTAGACATTTCAATATACATTATTTACATAAGTTATCTAAGAAACAACTAGTTTCTAATTTTCCTAGTCTCAAATTTGAATGTGATAGATTTTGTGATGCATGCCAACATGGAATGCAGCACAAATCATCCTCCAAATATGTTAACAAAATTGCTACATCTAAACCTCTAGAACTTGTCTATATAGATTTGTTTGGACCTTCAAGAATTGAATGTTTGGCTGGTAAATTATATGTATATATATTAGTTTATTACTATTCTAGATTTACTTGGATTTTCTTTCTAAAATATAAAAATAAAGCTTTTATAATATTTGAAAGTTTTTGCAAAGCTGTTCAAAATTAAAAAGGTTGTAAAATAATTTCATTAAGAAGTGATTATGGTGGAGAATTTGATAATCTGAAATTTAATTCCTTTTTCTCAAATATGGATATTAATCACACCTTCTCTACACCAAGAACACCTCAATAAAATAGAATTGTTGAATGAAGGAATAGAACTATTCAATAAATGTCTAGGACTATGCTAAATAAATATAGTCTTCCTACCTATTTCTAGGAAAAAGCTATAAGCACAACCTTTTATATAATGAATAGAGTTTTAATCAGACCAATTTTCAAAAAGACACCCTATGAACTCTAGAATAACAAAAAACCTAAAGTAAATTACTTTAATGTTTTTGAATGCAAGGTTTACACCTTAAACACAAAGGACAATCTTGGTAAGTTTGATCCAAAATATGATGAAGGAATTTTCTTAGGATATTCTATTACATTCAAAGATTATAGAGTTTTTAATAAAATTTTAAGGATTGTTGAAGAATCATTTCATGTGAAATTTGATGAATCAGATCCCTTTGATAAAAGGAAAGATCAAATTAATGAATTTGACTCTAATGATAACATGAGACTTGAGAACTTGAAAGAAGATTTTGAAAAAGATATAAATAAAATTCAGTTCAGTTTAGAAGAACATGTCACTAATGAAACTGACATTATTTTACCTAGACAGTCTAGAACCATAAAGAATCACCCTTTAGAAACTGTAATAGGAGACCAAGACACAGGAATAAAAACTAGAAGGAATATAGGAAATATTTTTGAGTTTTATACCTTTATGTCTCAATTATAACCTAAGCCAATAGAAGAAGACTTATTTGATGAAAGTTGTATGTTAGCAATGAAAGAAGAACTAAACCAGTTCGAGAGAAATGAAGTTTGGAATTTAGTTGAAAGACTACAGAACTATCCAGTTATAGTAACTAAGTGGGTATTTAGAAATAAACAAGATTATCAAGGAATAATAACTAGAAATAAACCAAAACTAGTAGATAAAGGATATAATAAGGAAGAAGTTATAGATTATGATGAGACCTTTTCACTTGTATCAAGATTAGAAGTCATTTGGATTCTTTTATCCCATGCATCTTATATGAACTTTAAATTATTTCAGATGGATGTTAAATCTGCATTTTTAAATGGTTTTCTAATGGGGGAAGTTTATGTTGAGTAACCTCCTAGTTTTGAAAATTCTCAAAAACCAGATTCTATTTTTAAACTTACTAAAGATCTTTATGTCCTTAAACAAGAACCTAGAGCTTGGTATGAAAAATTAAGTTATTTTCTTCTGAAAAATGATTTTACTATTGGAATGGAAGATCCAACATTATTTAAGAAAAATATAAACTCTAATATTTTATTGGTTCAAATTTATGTTGATGATGTAATTTTTGGATCAACAAACAAAAAACCTTATCATGAGTTTTTAAATTTAATGCAAAAATAATTTGAAATGAGTGTGATGGGAGAATTAAATTTTTTCTAGGACTTCAAATTTATCAAAAAGATTTAGGAAATTTTTTGAATCAAAGAAAATACATTACTGGTTTACTGAAAAATTTTGAACTTAAAAACACCAAGACATATACAACTCCTATGTGTACTAATATAAAACTTAATTTGGATGAAACTGGAAAATCAATTGACAATAAGTTATATAGAGGTATGATTGGAAGTTTATTATATCTTACTTCTAGTTGTCTAGATATAATGTATTCAATATGTCTTTGTTCTAGATTTCAATCACATCCCAATGAATCTCATCTAATTGTTGTTAAAAGAATTTTTAGATATTTAAAAGGAAATATTTTTTAGTCTCTTATCTATCGAAAAACATCTAATTTTAGTTTAATTTCTTATTCAGATGCTAACTTTGGAAGATTTAGATTATATAGAAAAATCACCTCAGGAACTCGTCACATTTTAGGAAAATCTTTAGTTTTATGGTCTAGTAAGAAACAACACTCAGTTTCTTTGTCAATAGCTAAGGTAGAATATGTCTCTGCAGGTAGTTGCTCTACACAAGTGTTTTGGATGAAAAACACTCTTATGGACTTTAGAATAAATTTAAATATACACCTATTTTATGTGATAATAAAAGTGCTATAAATATTTCTAAAAATCATATTAATCATTCTATGACTAAGAATATTGATATCAGACATCACTTTCTAAAAGATCATGTACTTAAAAGGGATATATTCTTAGAAATTATATGTACTAAAATTCAATTAGCTGATATTTTTACCAAACCACTTCCCACTGCAAGGTTTGATTTTATTAAGGGGGATCTAGGTTTATTTAATTTCAAATAAAATTTTAATTTTAATTTTATTTATGTGATTATATTAATTCTTATTTTATTTTATTTTAATCTTCACTGTTTTAAATAATTTAATTGTTTTTTTAGAATAATTTAAAATTTTCATCTGTACTGCAATATTTTTTTTTTGCCACGTACATTTTATTTTATTTAAATAATTTAATAATTATTATGTATGTAAATGATATGAGAATCAAGGTTGTCATAGCTGTTTCAAATTCTAAACCTGTTCATTTCTCTCAAATCCTTTGGAAACCGAAAAAACTTTACCACTCTTGTCTATCCAAACCTGAATCTTTGAAACCCTAGCTCTTTGAACCTTCAGAAATTTTCAATAGAAATGGCTAAGACCAAGAGAACTTATGAACCAGAATCCAGTAATGCCAAGCATCAATGCTCGACAGGAAGGAAAATCCTACAAGGTAAAGTTATTGACTTGGAATAGTTATACCAAACTGATTTGAGTCTAAGACAAGCTCTCACCTTTCAGAATTTAGAATAGACGTTCATTGGAGAAAACACAGAATATTTATATGAGGTAGAACTGCATCATTTCTTTAAATCTGTTCAATTTAGTTTTGTAGAAGAAGAAGATAAAATATTTATAAAAATCAAAGATCTATATTTTTCTATCTCTACTATGGAAATCACAAAGATATTAAACTTCCCTCACGAGGGAGTTTATCATTTTCAATTAATGAATATTGGTGATAATGTGCATAATTATGAGGACATTATTTCATTTCTTTTTGGTTCTAAGAATGTAAGAAAGATGTTTTCCAAGGATTTAGAACCTGGTCAGAAAATAATTGTGAAGTTTGTGCAAGTAGGGATTACACCAAGAATGTCAGAAATAGAAAATATTTTATTTCCAGATATGTATTTGATGTTTTTACTTCTGGGTGACATCAAGCTAAATTTCCCTCAATATATGGTAAGATATATTAATTATTTTTGTCAACCAGAAGTAATAATGAACTTATACCCATTTGGAAGGTTCATTTCTAAATTATTGTTTAAGTTTGATATGGTGAGATTAGTGGATGTCTGAGTAAGATGAAACCACAATAATGTTTTCAATATTGGAACTCTAAGTAAGATTTTATTCTTCTGGAGTAATGTAAAAGACAAGATTATGCATGTTGGAGATGAGGAAGACCAAGAATCGGCTCAGGGGGAGCAACCTGGAAAGTCTAAAGAAGGCATGGATGAATCAAGAGTAAGTGAAGTTTCAAAAACATCAAGAAGACTGAGATTTGAAGAAGTTGATGCACCTAATGATAGAGGAATTCAATATAGAATTAAGAGGAAAAGACACAGAATAGCTCAAGATGGTGGAGAATCTACTCCTACTGAATATCTTACAACTGAAGATTTTATGACTATAGATTTGTTAAAGAATATGTTGTACAAGAAGTTCAATAGAAAACAATTTCTCAGGTTGAGGTGACTCCTCAAGTTGAAAAGGATTTTGTGCCTCAGGCAGAGGCAGAGCTTGAAGAGACTAAAGTGACTCAAATTGAATATGTTCAACTAAAATATGCACAAAAAAATGAATTTGTTTAAGAGGGTCCTATTTTAGAAGTAATTCATGAAGAATATGCTCATAAGGATCAACATCCTACTGATGTGAATCTCTTCGAGAATCATTTTGAAATTCACATTGAAGTTCTTAATGAATTTTTTTTTGTAGATGAGTCGGGGAAGGACTTGGAGGAAAAATTAGTTGAAAATCCAGTAGAAAGGGAAGAAGAGGACAAATCATATACACAATCACTGCCTATAGTTATGTTAAATCAAGTTGAAGCTTAGAGAAAGAATCAAGCATAAGATGCCTATAATTCTATAAATTAATAAGTAGAGTAGTTGTGCCGAAATTTAACCAGAGTTGACTCTAAAAATGATGCTTTTGGAAGGGCATTGGAAAATGAGAATCTAAGATTTAAAATATTGAAAGCTAGTTCAGTTTCAATGAAATAGGTTGATATTTTTAAGAAAGAGATGTTGGATGAAGTAGTAAATTTAAAATCTGAAATGGTAATGAAGTTGGATTTGGAATATTTTAGAATTTTCATGGAGCAACAATTCACAACTATCAGGAGCAATCAAGAAAGTACATTAGGTACTTAGCCTAATCTGATAAAGTGATTTTAGGCCATTACAACTATAATGAGAAATATGAATGACAGATTGAAGGATATTCAATGTAATAGTCCCCCATTATCTATTTTTTTAGTCAATCAAAATCATCTTGTTGACCATCTTACATCATGTGAACCAGGGGTAAGGTAATTACTAAATAGGTTCACTGAAAAGCTAAATCAGTTTATAGAGAAGGAAGAGAGGTTACAATATTTTTTCAGAGACAATTTGATCAAAGGCCTTCATCTGACTTAGGAAGGAAGGGATCTCATAATCTAGTTAGGAGATGGACTGATGAAAAGGGTGAGAATGAAGATGACAAAGCTCAAGGAAGACATTCAGAGGCGCTGAAACCTATTTCACAAACCCTTTTAGCCCAACCTTGATTTTTGTTTTCATTTTTGTACTTGTATATATATATATTATCAATAAAATATATTTGCATCTCATTTTCATATGTTTTTATTTTTTTACTGTATTGTATGTATTAAAATGTCAGTAGTCCATATTCAAATATTGATAAACAGTTTATAATTTCATTTACTTACATTCAGTGATACATTAATATGTGTTATATATTCCTTATTCTATCATTCTTTTTTATATCACAAAAAAGGGGAGAAATATGGATATGAAACAAAATTTTATTTTTTGTTTTTATTATTTATAAATCTTTTACTCAAGGGGAGAAAATAATTTTTTTTATTTTCTTAAAATGAAGAAATTTGGATAAACTTAATTTTTTTCTTTTATAAAGGGGAGAAATTTTAAAAATCTAATGTTTTTTATATATAAAAATTTGGATAACACAACATTTTATTTTTTTTTGAAATTTTTTTTTCAAAATTAAATATTGTTTCTATCCTTGTTAAATTCTAAATTATATGAAATTAATTTTGTAGGTTAGTTTCATGGGTTTTGTGATCATAAAAAAGGTATATTGTTGAGCAAGTGTTGTTTTCAACAATACTATATTTTATTTTTATTAGGGGGATATTGTTGAGAACAATACTCTATCTTTTTATGATGATTTTGATGCTCAAAAATATGCTTGTTTGTTATTATAATGATTTTACCTTGAGTATATTTCAGAAAATTAATATTCTTTATATTCTTATTTTTTTAGTAATATTAAAGCATTTAAACGGCATGGAATATTTGACAAAGTATTCGAAAATCATATGAGTGTGTTCTTAAAATACTGTTAATACCCTACATTGAAGAGCATAAGTGTAAGGAAATAATCCATAGTTTACTTTACGGGAGTTCAAAAAAATTATGGTTAAGAAACCATACATTATCGGAAAAGTATGGAAGTGGAACCCTACTTTTGGAATGAACCTTACTTTTATAATATTAGAAAAGTATGAAAGAATAACCCTACATAAGTATGGAATGTTATGTTTGTTTCTGAAAAGTATGGTTCATCAACCTTACTTTTATAAAGAACCTTATGTTATATCAAAAGTATAGATCATGTATCTTATGTTTTTCTAAAGAGAAAAGTATGGATAATATACCATACGTTTGAAAGTTGAAGAGAAAAATTATAGATGATCAACCTTATGTTTACGATCAACCTTACATTGTCAACCTTATGTTCTGAGAAAAGAATTCTATGCAGTTCAACCCTACCTTTGGCGTTGAAAATTTAAATATCGACTTTATCGAGCAACACTCTTTATGCAGATTATCAAGTTGATTTCAATCTAGATTCAAGGCCTATTTTTAAATAGAATATTTTACTGATTCAAATACATTTATTTATGATTCAGAGGATCAATTTAAGAGGAGTATTTCGTGCCGATTATTAAGGGAAGTTATGACTACTTTATTATTCAAACATTTGAATATTGTGATTCCTAAGGAAACTTTTGTGGATCTAAATTTGAAAGGAAAATGCTCATCAATATTCCTTATATATCTGTGTTATTTTGAATTACAAAATAGGTGGGACGGTTTATCGAGAAAAATATCATAAGAACAAACTCTCAAGTTTATCAACTTTAGTTTATAGAGATATTCGAGATATATAGATCTGTTGTTACAAAGTACGATAAAAATATGTTTTCTAAAGAAGAAGAAACGCGTTGAAGATTAACCTTTTCTACATCGAAGATCTATTATTAATCCATTATTGTTGGAGTTTCTGAATTTATTTATATATCTATTGTAACCGGATTGACTCAAAACTTCCCTTACTTGAAGAACATATTTTCTGAA
The DNA here is from genome assembly GCA_963277665.1 of Viscum album. Taxonomy (NCBI): domain Eukaryota; kingdom Viridiplantae; phylum Streptophyta; class Magnoliopsida; order Santalales; family Viscaceae; genus Viscum; species Viscum album. Next base: position 1,830,776,578 of record OY728147.1, read on the forward strand.
AACTATGATCCATCTATTGTCAATTGTATTCTGATACAACTATGAAGAACATCTAGAAAGTGTTTTTAAACAAATACTCTTTTCATTTTTATTAACCAGATCCTCATAATAAGCTATGTATTCGGTTATGTGTATGAACCAGAAGGCTCTGTTTTAGCCATAACTTCTAAAGGTGTCAACTGCCTGCACACAGTTATAAACAGTCTATTGATAAGAGGACTAGATAGTGAAAATCATCAAGCTTGTGGAGTAGATCATTGGTGGAGTGGACTAGGGGCCTTATGTTCCCCAAACCACTATAAATATTTGTGTCCTGATAACTGTTTATTCCTGCTGTATAAACATTCTGATAATGTTAAAGGACAGATTTGGAAATCATCACGATTCTCAAAGAAATTGTAAAAGGCATAATTCACCCCCCCCTCTTGTGCGTATTTGGTATAAACCAATCCAATAATTAGTACAAAAATATACAAATTCAACTATTATAATACTAATATAAATAAAAAATAAAAAATTATGAAACACAAAAGTAAAATAAAAGATAACATGTTATTATTTATATTTTTTATAGTTAACTAAAATTCTAACATCAATAATGATATATTAAATGTCATGTAAATGAATGAAAACAAATCCAATATTGGTGTATGAATATTAAAAATTATCCAACCTAATAAAGTTTTTTACAGAAAAAAGAATATTTTTTCAATATACTCTTATAAAATATTTTTTTTAATTTAACATATTAGATTTAAAATAATTGTATTTTAACAAAATAAATAAATATATAAATTACGTAATGGTAAACATGTAAACTAAACTAATATAAACAAATATTTTTACTTATTAGTTTTAATACATGTTTTAATAAAGAAAAAAAATAATATATCTAACATTTTATGAAATTAATAAAAGTAAACAAGAAATAAACATATGTTACCTATAATATTAGGAATGTACTAAAGGTTTTTTTCCCAAATTCCTTCTTCATGATTGTTCCTTATGGCACAAACCATGTCTACAATGTGCTTATCATTATTATATATTAATATTTCCCTAGAAGTAGGGATATCACATAAATCAGCTTCTTCATCAAGTTGATTACCAACATATTTTTTTCCCTTGTAAAAAAATAGACCACACATATCATATTGATCAAGAACATATAAATTTTTTTATGTTTTTTCATTATAAAAGAATCTGTTGTGTCTTCCAATATATTAAAATTAACAAGTGTCATTCCATATTCATCATGTCTGACACTATTGTTACTGATAAACCATTTGCATTTAAACCCTGTAACTTTAAATTTAATGTTATCAACCTCCCATATTTCTTTAATGACTCTATAATATGCACTTTATGCATAAATTGGGGTTTTGTCTTTAGAACTAGAAAAATGCATTGCTTCTGCAAAAACCAATACATCACTATTTTGAACTGCACTTATGTAGTACTAATCTTTCATATGAAATGTATAACCATTAATTTCATACCCATACCATGTTATCACATTTAAACTTAGACCACCCACTAACCATTTTAATGTTTTTATTCATTTGATCTACCAAGTACAGTCTTTTTAAACCATGGAAAAAAAGTTTTGTTATACTCATTCAAAATCTGCATTTCTTTCTTCTTTGGATGACATTATTTCAACAAATTAATATGAAATGTTATATATGGATGAGAATTATCTATGTTATTCACGATGTATAAATCTACCTTATTTATCTTTTCACCCAACAAAGATTTGGATTTCAAGAAATGAATCCCCTTTCCCTCGTAATTAACTCGTTTATAGAGAGATGGAGGAAAACCAATGTGCTCCACCACAAAAAAGTAGCTCCTAAAAAACTCTACAAACTCCTAAAAAATATAATTTTCAATAATAGAGGCTTGAGATTGATATGAATTCTCAACATACCCCTTTAATATCTTTATATACCTTTCAAAAGGATGCATCCAACGATGATATATAGGTTTGTAAATCTTTATTTCTCAACCCAAATAAACCATTAAATGAACCATTATATCAAAAAAAGATAGAGGAAAATACATTTCTAATTCACAAAGTATAAAAATTTCTTCATTTTCTAAAATTTTCAAAGCATCCAGATCAATAACCTTTTTATAAAATTGAATTTAAAAAATAACACACCTTCATGATAGTATTTCTGACATGAATGGGCAATATTCCACGCAATGAAACTGGTAGAAGTTGTTGCATCATGATGTGACAATCATGAGATTTCATACCTATCAACTTAAAATCCTTTAATGAGACAAAAAAATACATTTAAATAATAACCCTATGGCACTTTGATATCATGAAGACACTAACAAAAAATAATTTTCTCCCTCTTGGATAATGTATGAAAAGATGGGGGAAGAAATGTTTTCCTTCCATTAGGAGTGGGAGATAAATCCAAATGTTTTCCTATTGATAGTAAGTCTAATATTTCATTCAACCCATATTTTTTCTTTCCTTTGATATCTAACAATGTTCCAATCAAGCTATGATAGATTTTCTTCCCCACATGAATGACATCAATGTTATGTTTTATGTCATGATATCTCCAATACGGTAGCTCAAAAAATATTGATTGTTTCTTTCAAATATGTCTATCATTACCATATTTATGTTTCTTTCCAAATCTCACCTCATGGTTTTCCACCCTCTCAAAATACTGATTAGTGGATATATGTTTTAGAGAAATATCAAATTCTTGTGATCCATTGATCTTCTATAAGAGTGATCCATAGAAAAAAATCTTTCAACTACCCATGTATAATATTTTTCTCCCATAATGAAATTGATAATATGAAGTTTATTATTCTAAAATTGGACACACTTTTTCCCCTTAATATTATATCCAGAAAAATTTTCATAGACTTGGAAGTCATTTATAGTGAACATAATAATTTCATGCAGTTAAAAGTATTCCATTTTATAAGAATCATACAAATTAATACCATACTCCCATAAGAGTTTCAAATCATCAAATAATGGTGAAAATAAAACATCAATATCATTTACAGGTTGTTTTGGTCTAGTGATCATTTAACTCAACATGACATATTTTCACTTCATACAAAATTTAGGATATAGGTTGTAAATTACCAATAAAACAAGCCATGAACTATGTGTGATACTAAGGCTTCGATATGGATTCATTCCATCCGTTCATAGTCCAAGTATGATATTTCTAACTTCATTTATAAATGTAGGAAACTGGTGATCAATTTCCTTCCATTGTGTACAATTATCTGGATGACATATTTTTCCATCACATATTCACTCATCAGCATGCCATCTTAACATTTTTGTATTATGTGAATTAGAAAACAAACATTTCAAATGAGTAATTATAGGAAGATACCAAAATACCTTGGTATGGGTCTCTATAACCTATAAAGAAACCTGTGGTTTTTATTTCAACTTATACCATAATGTCCCACATTTAAGACACTGAAAAAAAATCATATTCCTTTCTATATATCACATTGTCATTCAGGTAAGCATTTATTTATTATACTCTAATCCCATTGGGCATAGTATTTTCTTCACTTTATAATGTGTATCAAGAAGATCACTGAATTTAGAAAGAATATCTTTCAACACTTGTAGCAAATCAATAAAACTTTTTTCACTTCAACCATGTTTTTCCTTAAAGTTAATCAATCTTAACACCGATGATAAAACCATAAAATATGTACTACCAGGATTCAATGATTTTTTATCATCACTATATAGATGCACAATTTTCAGTTCTTCCTCAATTTCCTATGCTCCAATATCATGAATCATTTCTTCAATTTCATCAGAGTTACTATCTTGAAAATCATTATCATCAGTAGATATGAAATTCTACCCAGTTTCACCATGCCAAATCCAAAGGCTATAATTCAGATTAAAAAAATGACAAATTAAATGATCTTTGATCTCTATACTTTTCAAATTCTTTATATTTAAATATTTCAGGCATGGATAGAAAAACATTTCGTTGTTTGGAACATTTTGTTTAGAAAATTACAAAAAAGAATCAACACCTTCCTCATATTCATCACTCATTCAATGTGTCATAATCCAAATTTGATTCATTATTACCTATAAAAAACATCGAAATTATATATCTTGTTAAGATGATCCAATTTTATATTTATATGAAATATGTCATAATTTTAAAGTAACACAATTTTAAAATATAAAACAAATATATGCATATTTAAAAAAAATATAATTATAAAATCTATACAATAATGGAAGTTATGTTTAAATATAAATGATTAATCATAAAAAGATATGCATGGAAATAATTTAAAAAACAAATTATAGTTAGATAAGACAATTTTATATTTATATAAAATATTCCATAATTTTAAAGTAATACAATTTTGAAATGTAAAACAAATATATGCCTATTTAAAAATTATAATGATATTGTTTTTTATAAATAATATAGAAACCCACTATGTAAAAATAAATCACCATCAACTAGTGTGATGTATTATTAACCCATCACAAATTTTCTGTGTCAATGTAACCCATGGAAAAATCAATACATAAGAACAAAACCCTTGAAGACATATAATAATTCACTCACATTTTATGTCACACTATAGTTTAACATATTTCTATGAGATGTGGTATATTAATAATGTGTAAGGGTTGCATATTTTTATGGTCATATTACTATTGTAAAAAACAAATCCTCTTTAAAGAATTCTCTCAACCGTAGAAATAAACTATTATCTAGAACTTCAGGGAGAAAAAATATCTTCATTACTCTTATGACCATTCTAGAAATTGAGATAAATCTATTTTGTTACTCAATCCCCATAATGGATTTCATTGTAGTCTTTTTTGAATGGTATAATATATGAGAATAATTAATTTTAGCACTAGATTATTGTATAATGATGTTTGGAGGTTCATGGAGTTCATTTTTTATTACTGCAACATAGATTCATCCCATGGATCCTTTATCTCATTAATAGTTTGACAAACATCATTATATAAATCCAAAACAAAGAAAAAATATAAATAATGGGAATTATCCTTTATATAAATTAAATATAAATCATATGGTGAATATAATATCTAAATGATTTTGAGGTTTATATTTGTTATATAATATTATAAAATGAAATGAAACTAATGAACTTCCATTATTAGAATGAGGACGATGTTATTTCTCTATAAAACATATCATACAAGTTCTATTTTAGGATTTATAAATTAATTTATAATTATTTTTTATCTTTGGATCAAATTATGCATTTGTTGACAATTTTTCATTTTTAATTAATTTTTTTATTTAAACTGTTAGTTGATATATTAGGTTTGTTCACCATCATGTGAACATAAATAATCCATGAATAAATTAAGAATTATTTAAGAAACCATCTAGAGGTTCTATTTTTTAGAAATTTAACATTGATACATGACTTTTATATAAGAATTGTAGTCCTTGTACAGATATTTGTATCCCCTAGATGAGCAAAAAAATAATGGCATGTCATTTGGGGGAATTGTAGGTAGTTTCAAAACATCCACCCTATTTACCATCCATCTACAATAAGGTTCTAGGGGTTTCATGATTTCTAAAAACTGTACATGATTTTCAACCTCACATGGTCTCACTGGGTAGAAAAAAAATAATATATTTTTTCCAAGAATGAAGAATTCCTATAATAAAAACTTTAAATTTAATTAAATTCATGAAACATGGACTTATAGTGAATACATAGTTTGTAATTGTAATACAAACCATGTCTCACATAAATTCTCACTTGAATGGGACACTTACTTCTGTGATAACTATGGATGAAATGTGATTACATGATAAAATTAAACAAGATGGTATTGTGATATTTTAGTAATTGAAATCACAAAACATAGAGTTAGGGAATATGTGAAATAGAATGACTGAAATTGAGGCATGTGAGGGTTACTTGAGAGTTGTGAGTTTATTATATAGATGCACCGATGAAAAACATGATGAATGAAGCTATAAAAATGAGGTTGGAGGCCATGGGATCGAAAAAACAATTTTAGGGTTTCTACGCAAGAGAGAATCGAGTCGATGTTTCTCGATCTAAAAACACCATAATGACTCAAAACTGGGCTTAAAAAAATTAGATGATTTATCACATCATTTATTTAGTAACTAACATGATAAATAGATTTTCATTACATTTATCACATCAGTTATATAATAACTGATTTGAAAAATTTATTTATCATGTCGGTTATTATATAACTGCTGTGACAAAATCAATGAGATTTGCTTTACCACATCGTTTATTATATAATCATTGTAACAAATGCACTTTATCATGTCAATTATATAATAATTGATGTGATAAAGGGAGATAATTCATTTTTTATATCGGTTATAATATAACCAACAAGATTAATCAATATACACGGCTTTGCACATCGATTATAAATAACTAACGTTAAATGGTAGATTTGATAAATATATTTTATATTAGTGTAATGCTCAAACTATTCATAGTCTTAAGTCAAAATAATAAATAAATGAATAAAATATTCTAAAAATACCCCTCTTATCCACTATAAATACCATCCCTCACCACCCATTTTCCTCACACCTTCAAATTTTTGAGCCTTGTCAAATTTATGCCTAATCCTCTTCCCAAGACCCTCCCCCACATACAAGAGCTTTTTTTCTCAATAAAATACCAAACCAAGGTTCCTTAAGGAGGTTTTCAAATATGAGAATTCAAGAGGTAAATACTCTTTCTTTTTCTTTTAAATTCCTTTTAATTTAATTTTTCATTTATTATCCTCTCCTCACCTCCTATGTTCAAATAAGAATGATAACTTCATTATCACCTATATACTGAAATTATATCATCTTAATGTAACATCCTTCATCAAACTCGTTTCTCTCTCTTTCTCTCTTATTTTAAAAATGAAATCATTGTTTGTGAGGTGCCGATTTATAACCTTCATGGAAGATGAATTTACATTCTTAAATTTCTTATTAAAGCCTGGTCATGAAACCATTTTTACAGTTAAATCATATAATAAAATATTTATTACAACCTATTTAATATTTTGGAACTATTATATATACATAATATTAATTCATAGGATAAAACTAGTTTGTGATGATCGAAAAATCGCTAAAATAATCTAAATGATTATAACTAATGTTTTATCTAATGATTCATCCTCACCCCATATAACCAAATTAATTATATAACTATTTTCTCTTATAGGTATTCATTAATAACATATAAATACAATTCTAGATAACTATTTCCATTTTACATGATCTTTCGTACATGTATACAAGTAAACCAATTATGAAAACTGAGGATATGAACACTCTTGAACAATGGAATTCTATCTTATAACTCATCAAGAAGACCATAAATGTACAAAATAAAATCATAATAAATAAAATAAATGTTTAATAGGTTCTGAATTAAATTATTAATGAATCTAATCTCATTATCCATGACATTAACTGTAAGTGAAAAATACTTTAATACATAAGGTAAGGGTTTTCTCAACTCACTTTAATTTTCGTGAGATATGCCTTACTCGCTACTAATGAATCTAATATCATTATCCAAGACATTAAGTGTAAGTGAATAATACTTTAAGACATAAGGTAAGGGTTTTCTCAACTCACTTTCATTTCCGTGAGATATGCCTTACTCACTACTATTTCTTATGTATGGTGTATGTATACTACCTATTGATGTTATATATCATTAATATCTTTATCTTCATGGTATTTATTGATAATCATTAATTTTATGGGGCATAAGGTTTGACTATTTGCAAAGTGGCGAGGGTTTCTTCCCGAACCTCCATTTTTAATTTGAGTTATGCTTTATATCTCTTTATCCTAATAAAACCCTTAATATTTAGTATTAACTCCTCCTATATTATATTTTAATGTTACATATATGTGTACCAAGCTTAATTATTCTTTATTTTATGGGGAATTACATGTTTTATAAGTTTTCTTTCTCAATTCCTCCTGATAAGCAAGCCCAATTAAAGGGAACTTCTCGATTTCTTACCCATTTTCAAGTGAAATCTATAATATATTTTAAGCAGCCATTATTTTTCTAAAAACTCTAATTTTATTAGGAAAAATTATCTTTTTTCATTTTTGGATTTATACAAAAATTGCCTTTTCTGTTTTAAAGGCTCGAGTATTTTTTTCCTTAAACCGCACTAAAGTGGCTCATTTCTAAAGTTTCTTAAATGATCTTTTTACATGTTTTATCTTTAGTTAGAAATAATTTCTGTCTATAATATAAATTAATTGTCCTACCCATTTTTTACTGAGATATACATATTTACAATATTAAATTTATGACAAATACAAATGATTTTCCAAAATAAATTGTCTTTCCAAAGTAAAAATAAGCCTTCTCCTCTCCCTTTTACTTCTATGATATATATGCCTTGTTCACCACCATTTTCTTATGTGTGGTGTATATACATACATTTAATATATTATATCATGAATTACATTATTCTCATGATATTTTAAGTTTCATTTAATGTCAAAAGGGATTATTATTTAAATTTTTCAAGGTGGTATGGGACACATTGGAATGTTTAAAGATTATTTTCCTCAAGAATTTATCAACGATTTTATTAGTGTAATTTCATATATGATACTTCAAAGTGGTATGAGACACTTTGAATTAAATATATAATTTTACCCAACGCATTAGGAATGCATTGGACTTAGTATGTGACAGGCGTGGCCTGCTATAGCCCCTCGATGCATCGGTAGGTCTCATGAGACAAACTATATTGGGTTTTTTCCCACTTATGTATGGTGTATTGGCTGAGACATTGAAAATATTTTTATGATGTATGAAATTATGTATTCTATCATTATGATACTATTAATTGACATTCCATGTGATTATTCAACTAGTAGAATATTTATGGTTAGGTTTCATTCTCCTGTGATTATTTATATGACATTATTTATTCAGTTTTTATTCATGCCACATTATGATCAAGATTATATTTTAGTGGCATGAGTTATTCACATTACCTTATTATTTAGATATATTCTGCTATATTTTTTTTCCTTAATGATAACCTAAGATCACCCCTTTATTATTTTTTATTTTCCCCCAAGATGTGAAGATGTTTTTTATGATAGTCATGCAATGATAATAAAGAAGAATAAGAGTGTTTCTAAATAAGTTTCTATGATGTATTTCATTTCAAGTTGTATTGTTTAACTTATGTATATATCTAGTTTTACAAAGCTACTAAACTATTTGGTCCATCAGGATGTGACTTCCTTGTTTATATACTGATGTAATAAAGTAAGGCACCAACTCTAGACTACTGGGGTTAGGGTCCTTACACTCCTCCTACATTCTAATCTGATGATAACTGGACTTTAAGTCCATCTTAGAAAAATAATTATCACCTTCCACCTCATAAAATAAATACTTGACTATGGGAATAGAAAATTTAGTAGGGATAGTGACCCAATTTAGTGATCTATAGTCTACACACATTCATCAAGTATCTTAGTTATTCTTTACTAACAAAACTGGACTGGAATACACACTTGAACAAGTTAGAATAACCTTAGATTGTAGTAGTTCTTCCACTTTCCATTCAATCTCATTTTCTTAAAATTGATGGTATTAGTAGGGATTCATTGAAAATGGGCCTTGTCCTAGATACAAAGTAATAATGTGGACACGTTTTCGAACAGGTGGTAATCCCATGGGTGTATCAAAGACCCATCGTAGTTTAGTTAGAAAACCCCTACAAGATCCCTTATTATTAAGTGGACAGAGAATTTGTAGACCTATTGTGCTTACCTCCAAACAATAGCTGATGTCTTCCCATTACATAAGACTATTTAACCCACCCTATCAAAGTGGAAGCCATTGATCATGGAAATTTATTCCACAGATAATGTATTCTTTTCAAGCCTTCCAAAATATCATAATCATTACTCCCCAATTAGTTGACACACCCCTAAGGTAAAAATTCATTTAAATCCAAGAATGAGATCCAAACCACCCAAATTTAAAACATTTTCATCGATGAAACATGATTAATCTCTTGAAGTCACCTGGAAGTTTCGACACACTCTTTGAGAACACAACGTATTCCCAACTCTGAGTTTCACCAACACTGCAAAGGAATCCTATACTACCAAACCAATAATGATGACTAAATCAAGAGAAGTAAAATTCTGTGTTATGCCTATGTCTAATAAAATACGCATGGCCAACTCCCCTACATAGTCCTCCACTTTCATAACCATATTTTCCCTACCAGATCGCCCCTGGATTGGCTTCGAATAAGATAGTCCCTGAAACTCCAATACTGGGCACTCTGCCGAACATGGTTCCTATTTATCAACTGAAGGTTCCTCCTCATGATACACCATTTTTTCATCGACTGGTACCCCTTCATCATCCTTATATAAGATTAGGACTCACAATTTAGGATCATATCACTTATGTAGTGGATTGTACGGTGATCCACATCAAAAACACAAGACCTTTTCTGATGTTATTTCTACCCCTGAATTGTGAGGTGTTGAACTCCTCTACCCCCAGTCATTACCAGGTTCTGTATCTCTTGTCAGTCAGTGCTAACAGGGCCCTCTCCTCGCCAGACTTGACAAACCCCGGCTCTAATCTAATAGTGTAGTGGTTGGCAGGGAAATGGTTTCCAAGATTCAACTTCGTGCATAGCACTAGAACCCCTTGGCCCATCCCCATGGAAGTGTACCCTAATGTCGCATGTCACAATGATCCCTATATGGTGTTCCAACTACATCACTTGTAAACAAGTCTTTGAATTGTGAATTATCACCCAATTATGTATGTCATTGCGCAGTCCATGCAGGAAGTATACAACATACTATTGTTGTAGTTGTTGAGGAATTAGAAAAGCCAGATACTTTAATCACTCTATATATTCAAACATTTAATCTCACTGATCAATAGAAACAAACTCCTCATATGAATTTAAGATGTCTAACCCACTGAAACTCTTAAGCAATTAAAATTTAAAATCTTTCTGGAATATATTCAGATGAACCTCTACTAATATCATAAACTAATGAATTGAAGTCCCCTTTATAATCACTAGATATAGACACAACTTCAGAGCCTCTAGAATTTAGTATATTCAAAAATACATTTCATCTCGAGTAAGTCATCCCAGATGATTAGTGTCATCAAATACTGGTAACTTGACTCATCCAGTGTATGGGTGTGATCCGACTGTGTGTAGTAAGGGATGGACGTAACACCCCAAGATTTTATTAAATATTTTTTTTTCAGATAAATTTAATTTCTTTGATAGCTTATTTTACATGCAACATCGAGTTTTAAAGAACCACGATATAGTATTAATATTATTATTTAAACTTGACAGTCATAACCTGATTGTTAAACCAGGAGGTATGAATAGGAATAACCATATTTTAAAAATTATGTATAAAGGTTTTAGATAAATAAATTATATATATATTTAAGTTGTTAATTTTTTTAAAGTATTTATATGCTTTTAAAATACATTTTTCTCAAAAAAATGATTTTTATTGATTTTTGTAAAAAAAATAATAAAATTAATTTTTACCACCATTTTTTATCGCATTTGTGAGTTTATTTTGAAATTAATTTTTTCCACATATAAGAATAAAATTTGGAAAAATTCATTATAAATTAGGAATCATCATAATTAATATTATATAATAAGGTCAAATTGATTTTTGATTAATGAATAGTAAAAATTAATTACCATGGTTACGTTTAAAACGGGTTTACCGGAGGATTAAACTAAAAAAGATAATGGTATGATTTTCATCCAAAATTATACAAATCTTATTTGTTGGGAATATTTCAATATTATCATTCCAAATTTTAAATCTATGGTCCTGTGAAAGATCTTTTCTTGGAAAATACTTTATCACTTTGGATTTTTGGAAATTTCCAAGTAGTTTCCAAGTGGGTTCCTTTCCCCACTTATAAAAGGACCTCTCCTCTTCTATACACACTCCATGATAATTTTGGTTAAGCCAATATCTACCCAAAACTCTTACTTACTTCCCTCCTCACGTTCCATAGGCCTTATTTTGATTAGGAAACCCTCCTATGAAGTCTTTACGTATAAATCTAAGTAGATTCTCCAAAGAATAAGTATAACTCTAGATCATGTGTTATCATTTTATTTCTTCTTCCACTTCCATCATATTTTATTCTAATAAATTGATATAATAACACCAGTATCTATCATATATTGAGATTTTGTTATGATAATGACATAACCTATATCCATCTCCTCTTCCATCAAATGGAAAATGAAACCGTTGATCGTGTGTATAGCGGACTACGGCTTTGTGAACTGGCGTAATTCATTTTCCATCACCACTTCTCATGAATTGGTGTAATGATGAATATAACATATATATGTGATATTTTTAAAATAATTATGCTTTTGGAATCATGATATCATATATCTCTTCTTAATTTCCATTTCATGGTGATACAATAACATCACCCGTGTGTACGGAGGACTACCGCTTCACGAAGTAATGCGATACATTTTTTACTTGTGATTTACATGGAAGGTAACAAGGTTAAATTTAATGATAATAATTGATATATATGAAATAATAATGATTATGTAAATTTAATATATTATTTACCATTCTTTTATATCATTCGTCGATAAAATGGAAACATCGTTTATGAATACGTACAGCCTACCATCCTCGTGAATGATGTAACTAATTTTCTATATATAACTTTAATGAATTGATCTAAATACATATGTAATTATTATATATGATATTTATATAATTGTTAAAATTATTTTTATTATTTAACCATGATCAAATTAAAAGTATGGAAAATACTAAATCAAAACATACATGAAAAAACAAAGCAGTTATTACCCAAAACACGATTTTAACAATGAATTGTTAATAAATAGGTAATAAAAGTTCATAAGTGTGGTATGATATATATAAGTATTGTTCTGTAATATATATATATAATAAACTTATATTTATTATAAAGTAGGTTCTAACATGTACAAAAGAAGTTGAGACTTAAGGTAATGGATTTTTGTCTCAATTTGTCTTCTTTAGGAAATATGTTATATTATGCACCTATCCTATTTTATGAGGTTTATATACAACCCCATTGACATTTAATATCATGAATTTATTTAGTCTCATGATATTTTTATGTTTCGTTTAATTTTATTCTTTCATGGGTCTTATGATTCAAAATTTTCCAAAGTGGTAAGTGTTTTATGATACAATCTCATCATTTATCAGAATTATTTATGTATATGCTTCTGATGATGAAATATTATGATCTACCTCTTAATAAATTCATGATTTTTATTCTCCTCTAGTTATTTCTTGAGAATACATGTTTTTTATTTATTTTTATCTATTCATGTACTCAATATTTCAAAAAAAATTAAAGAAAACCAATTTTATTTCCCTCTTTGATTGAAAACCATTTTTCTTCCATATCCATGTCTTCTAAAAATGTTTTCAATTTTTTTAACATTATACAAGAGATTTATTAAATAAAATTTTACCCTTTTTTACTTTTTTATAAAATAATTTAAAAAAGTCTTTATTTCATTTTCTAAACAAGGCATGTTTAGCTTTTACTGAAAATGTGAAAGGAATCTTTGTTTTAATATGTATGACATGAACATAATTTTCTATCATCATGACCAATCAATGAATAGTGAAGTGATATTATTTATTAAATAAATATTCATTATTCAAGACCCTATGAATATTATGGATGAATGGAGGACTGAATTTGATGATCTGATTAGAAATAATATATATTGAATATTATTTAAATAAATAAAATTTAATTTAATTCATGATTTTAGAACATATCAAGATAAATTATATTATTATTATAGACATGAGGTTCCATAGGGATTAAATAAATATATAAGGGTATTTGTGAAATTATTTATTCCTAACCATAGAGGTATATAAACCCAATTATATTATTTTTCAAAAGAACCAATTCTTTTTATTTGTTGTGCACAAAGAAATCCAGAGAATCCTCTTGAAGCCCTAGAGATCTCCCTTCTCCAAGAATGATCCCAAGAACAGAGAGCAATTTTATTTCACCTTCCACCCTTGAGTCTAAAGAGATCAAGGAGAATCCTTTGGAAGTGATTCTCAGGGTGATCAAAGGAAAAGAACACAAGCAATAGGATTTTTCATGCTGGCACTAGAAGATTCATATAGTGACATCTGAAGATTTTTGGAACACGTGTGGATCACCACTAGAGAGAATCTAATCTTGATTCCTACAATGAAATGATGGTACTATGTAGATATGTTTTCAGATCCATCAATGAAAAAAAATTCACACAAGGTAATTATTTAATTTTTTTAATTAATTATAAATCATATGTGACAATCCTGCACTTTTGTTCTGATGTTTTATCTATTGTCTATAGTCTTTGATTTAATTCTTTTGGTCATGGAGTTTATCATCGAATAAATCTTGGATTAATCATCGATCATGAATAAAATAAAAGTTGGGCATGACCCATCACATGCTTACGCTATGTCTAAAACCTACATGTGGTATCATAAGGAGTTGCATAATTATTTATAATTATTTAAATATCGTTGATTGATTTACGAATTTATTATTGGTTTTAAATTTCAGTTTAATAATTATTTAATCCAGATTATGAGAGTTGTTTTCTTTATATTCATTTCTCATAAATATATTCAAATCAATTAATTTTATGAACAAAATAAATTTGAATATATCATCTGGAGGTGTCGAGGAGTCTAGCCGAATAACATAAGAGTACACACCGTGTAACCCAGAAGTACACATCGTGTACTAGTGTTTAATGCACCAAGAATTAATTTGGAATTAATTCAAGTCATGTTCATTTATTACACACTTTGAATTTAATTTTACACCGCATGTTGATTGGGCTATCTTGGCGCACGACCATTTGGAGTATACACCATGTAACTTACGTACACATCATGTAGTCCTTTAGTCACAGACAAGCCGTGTATATTCTTACACAGCATACATGATGGGTGGTTGTGTAACTTGGAGACCACACACCATGTAGATCATGTACACATTGTGTACTCCAAAAATTTTCATGGCACAGTTACACATCAAGTCCCTAAGCATGTGTCACAGATAAATGGTGAGAATAATACACACCATGTATCTTAAATGTACATGTTGTGTACTTTTAAAAAATTACACAAACTTGAAAATTAGTATATTATACTGTGAAAACCTTATCAACATGTTCTTTTGTGTGTTCATTAAGTTGATAGGACATACCATGTGAAGGTTTTTATATATATAAATTTCTAATTAATTTTTTCATAATGTTCAGATCTACATATCATATATAAGTCATGTTATAGTTATTACTCTATGTGTATTAAAGAATAATACGCTACATAAATATCATGTAAATCATGTGATCATTAATTTTATAGTACACATCATGAAATTACATGATTAAGTCATGTATGTCACATATCGTAGGAGTAAACTATATACGAGTATAATACACGTTGGGTAGTTTGGATGGGAACTCACTATGTTGCCAATAAGGTACATTTTTTATCATACACGGATAATTTTAAATAAATATATTTAATTTGTTTAAAATTATGATATATGAGAGGAAATTAGGATGAAAATTAAGATAAAATAATTTATTAATTAAATAAGATAGTAAATTGATTCGAGTGTGATTTATCTTAAATAAGAACAGTTAAAATTGAATGATAATTTTATTAAATGTGCAATTTTTTGCATTCATGTGGATGATCATGAGCCTAGAACAAACAATTGAATGTGATTAGTTTAATTTAATTTATTATTAAATTAAATTTTTGTCTTGTTTGTCATCTCTCTTATGATTATGTAAGGGTCTGTGTGCCCATGATTTCTTCTATGTGAACCTCTAACCAATCATTTGGTTCCCCTCATGTAACACCCCAAGGATTCACAAATAAATTATAATATGGAATGAAATGCATGAAACACTAAGTCTCTATGTAATGACACTTTGTGTTAAGAATATAGTAATAACCTATCTATTAAACATAATTTTCCCACTTCTATGATTTGAATTTTTAAAAATAAACATTCACGGTTGTAATCAATAATATATTTAGAGTCTGATGGGATTAACTTAATTTTTTGTGAATAGTGACTTGGCCCTTATGAATATTGATGTGACTAAATGAATAGTAACCTCACCAATGAATATATAAATAAAATTTAGGCATCTTCTAAGTGAAAATTTGATCACAGTATAAGTGTTTGCATTTTTATAAGTGATAAATATTTAATTAAAATTTCATGGTTAATTTAATAATTTAAATGAAAATTTATTTTCATAAAATGAAATCATTAATTATTTTTTTATTTTTTTATTTTTATAAGATAATTTTATGAGACCTTGATTAATTTTTAATGGTGTTATAAAATTAGTTATAGTTTTAAAATTTTTATTTTTCGAATAAATTTTGATTTTAATTAAAAAGTTAATTTATATTATATAGTAAATTATTTTTTTAAAATGGAGTTCATTTTTAAATTCTATACATAGAAAAATGGTTGGGGTGAATTTTTAGTATTTTTCTGAAATACTTGAATTTTTTGTGAAGTGTGAAATACGATAATTTACAAAATAAGCTAAATACATGAATTATTGAGTCATAGTTGATGTGATGTTGAGGTAATAACCCATGGTTAGAAATCACAGGAATTAATTACTATTTTGTATCACAAGAACCAATACTATTTCTTTTCTTGATCAAAATAATAAAATAATGATTAAAATAATGGAAAACCCCTCCTCTCCTCCACTATAAAAACCACCCCTCACCCCCTCTTCACCTCACACACTTTGAGAATTTTCTAAATTATACTTAATCCAATTCCCAAGGATCTTCCCCACGTACAAGACCTACTATTCTCACCAAAAGGCCAAAACTAAAGGCCTTAATAAGTATCTCAAGGAGAAGAGATCAAGAGGTAAAAAAAACTCTTTCATTTTCTTTTATTTTGAATTCAATTCTTTTTCCTTTATTATACTCACTTAACCTCCCCTTTACCAAAAGTCATGTAAAATCTAGTATCATATATACTATAATTTTATAATTTTGATGTAGAAATTCATCATCATACTTATTCTCCTCCCCCTTTTAATTCTAAAAATAAAATATCGTTCGTGAGGTGTCAAATTACCAGCATCATGGAAGATGTGTTTTAAATTTCCTTTAATTCCTTCAAAGATAGTTATAAAACCATTTAAATGGTTGAAAAATATTATAAAGTTTATGGTATAACCTCTTTAATGTTCTTGAATTAACACATATACATAATATTAAATTATATAACAAAACTAGTTCGTGATTATCAAAGAACTGCCAAAATGATCTAAACCAATGTCATTAATGTTTTATCCAATGATTCATCATCATATGTGAAAAAATTATTTATGGTATAATTTTATATTATAAAAACATATTAATACTATTACATTCCACTTTGGGAGTTTCATTTCCATACAATAAGAAAATCAAATTCAAACCAACCATGGAAACCATGTAAAGCATGCACCCGAAACAATGGAAATAACAAAATATTATTAATAAATGGGTGTAATGATATTATAAAATGACTATATAAGGTGTTATAAACATTAATATATTTATTTTAAATATTAATATCCCTCTTTTAACCATTATAAATGAGATTTAAACACATTTGATGTAATAAAAAACCAAGGTAAGATAACTCTTAACCCAATTTTCATTCATTGGGTTAACCTTCTATTTCTTTGGTTATGTGGTACTAAGATTATTTGTTTAATTAAATTTGGTTATATTATTTTTTATTATTTGTATTTATACTGGATACACTTATTCCTTTCATTCTATTAATTATCACTTCAATTATATGATATTTCTGAGGACTTTTCAATGAAAATCTTCTTTTAAAATTTTATTTTACAAAATTCAAAAGCAATGTATTTATGTAATTAATTGTGTTTTATGATTATTTTCTGGATATTGATAATTGTTTATTATAAAGTTTGGGACCGATATATACCTCCAATTCATTGGGTATGTGTATGTTTTAGGTCGTCCATTTGGCTACTCCAAGTGTAACTGCGATGGTTACACCATAAGGGAGTCGTGAGGGTTACATTGTAAGATAGTCATGAAGGTTACAAATCATACAGTATCTATGAGGGTTATAATATTAAGTGAGTAATTCTCCAAGATACCTTTATGGTTTTGTTTTTGTTTTCTATGTTTTAGGAAAATCTCATGTTTCAAAAATAGAGTATAGGATACTCTATGGGTGAGAAGTATGTATTTGTGAAAATGATTTCAGGTGTTTATAAGTATTCATGGACTAATGGATTCTTTCCTTCTTTTTATATCCCTTATTGATCTTTTTATGTTCATCCCGTGTTTTTAAATATTTTCACCGGTTATAAGGATGTGTAAGAGAAAGAAGTAAGTCAAGTTAAATGTTATGAAGATTTGTTAAACAAATCATGATATATTTTGAAAGTTTTGCCTTTTAGAAGAAATGGATACTATTTTTGTAATACCAAATTTGTTTGAATGTGTGTTGATATTTATTAATAATGTACTAACTTTCTAAAACTATAAACCAAAAACATCATTGGGAATGTATTAAAGTGAAATCTGGTTGAATTAACTAGATTATGTCATGTTTATGGTTGGGTCCTTATATTTGGTATCTGAGGCATAGTTTAGAAAACTTTTGGGGTTAGGATGATGTTAATAAAAGACCATGAATTATTTTTACCTTATTTTTATGAATAAATTATATATAATTTGAAGATTAATATATTTTATCATCTACGATATGTTTTTTCTTAATGTTTTTCTACAGAAGAAATAGGGAAGTTGAAGTAGGAAGGCATCGAGAGGATGATATCTTTCTAAATAAGAAACCTAGAATGGTGGGAATTGGAACCAAATAGGTTTTCTTAGTAATATTTCAGCTGATGCAGACTATAATCAGTGGTGGAATCCACACAAGAGAACAATCAGAGCTACCACAAAGTAACATGATGATAGTGGAACATTTTATAACGCAAAACCCTTCTGCTTTCAATGGATCATCTGACCCGGTGGCGACTGAAGGATGGATTAAAGAACTTGAAAAGATATTCTATGTTATGGGGTGTTTAGATAATCAAAAGTTTCATCTTTATATTTATCATTTTGAAGTTTAAGCTGACTCGTGGTTGTCAATGTTAAATAATATCAAGGGTAGAATGAATATTGATGTCTTGGAAAGGGATGAATTTAAAAATTTGTTCCTTGAAAAATATTTTCCTAAGGTGGTTCAACTTAGGATGGAAAGACAATTACCTGAATTGAATTAAAAGGAGGAGGATTTAGTGGTTGTTTATGAAGAAAACTTCACCTGATTGGCAAGGTATGATTTAAATATTATTTGGGATCTTGATAGAAAAATCAATTGTTTTTACTCATGATTAAATCCAAGATATCGAAGGGAATTGGATTTTCGTGAATTAAAAAGTTATTAAAAACTTTTCCAATGTGCTGATAGGGTAGAATGGAATTTTCTGATGATCATGTGTACTTTTACAACATGTAGAAGAAGAGGCTCTGATGGTAAGCGATGGGTAAAAGTCAATCAAAGAAATCTGAAGGTAAGAAAGTTCAGTTTCCAATTTGTAAAAATTATGGTAAAAAGCATCCTGAGGAATGTCTTACCAAAACAAAGAAGTGTTTTGGATGTGGTAAGTTTGGAAATATGGCTCGATATTTCAATTAAAATGATCTTAAGATCAATTCTGAAATGAAAACTATAAAGTTTTTTAAATGTGGTGAGATGATTCATTGTGAAAATACTTTCCCAAAAAAGATCTGAATGATGGAAAGCTGCCAAATTATAAGAAGTTAGATTTAGTGAGATACTTTGCAACTATGTCAACAGATGTCGGGCTATCTAATAAAGTGGTATCAGGTACTTTATTTTTTTACTCAGATTTTTCTAAAGTCTTGTTTGATATGGGTTCTACGGATTCCTTTATTTCTGATAAATATTCTTGTAAATTGGAAATTTCACCTCAAGAAATGATATCAGAACTTATAGTTAAAACGCCATGGGAAATATTACAGAAAAAAGACATTATAAGAATCTTTCTATTTTTGTCTGTGGAGAGACATTACCTGAAAACCTTATTGTTTTTCCCTTAGTAGAGTTTGATGCCATTCTAGGTATGGATTGGATTTCTATTTATCATGCTAAGATTGATTATAGAGCTAAATAAATTGTTTTTCAGAAATAATTTCAGTTTGTATAAAAGAATGAACCCATACAATTGACAACATATCTGAAAGATGAGAAATTATTAAAAGATGGAAATGGAAGTTATCTTTCTCATATTGTTAAAAATAAGGGAACTGTTAAGATTAATGATGTGCCAGTGGTAAATGAATACCTTGATGATTTTCCTAATGAGTTATCAGGTGTTATACTTGATTGAGAAGTTGGATTTACAATTGACTTAGTTCATGATGCTAATCCAATTTTAAAACCCCCTTATCTAATGGCTCAAGTGGAAATTCTTAAATTGAAAAATCATTTGTAGTAGTTTCTTGATAAAAGATTCATTCATCCTATCACTTCACCAAAGGGTGCTCTTATTTTTTTTGTTAAAAATAAATATGGTTCCATGAATCTTTGCATTGATTATAGAGATTTGAATAACATTACTGTAAAGAATAAGTATCTTTTTTCTCATATCGATGCCTTGTTTGATTAGATCTAGGGAGATCATTAGTTTTCCAAGATTTAATTGAGATATAGATATCATCATCTAAAGTTGAAGGAGGATGGCATTTGAAAAACATTTTTCTTGCTAGATATGGGAATTATGAGTTTGTTATGCCCTTTGGTTTGACAAATTCCCCTTCTGTATTCATGGATATTATAAATAGAATATTCCATGAATATTTGGATAAGTTTATTATTGTTTTAATTAATGATATTTTGGTCTTTACAAATTTATGAGGATCATGAAAAATATTTAAGGATTTTCTTGAAAACTCTCAAAGAAAAAAAGTTATACTGAAAATTTAGTAAATGTGATTTTTTGTTGTAACAGTTTTCTTTTCTTGGGAACATTATAAATAAGGATGGAATAATAGTTTATCCTTCCCAAAAAAGTTGTTGATGAACATACAAGTCCTACAAATGTTACAAAGATTCTCAGTTTTCTTGGATTGGTAGGTTATTACCGATGGTTTGTTAGAAACATTTCATGGTTATCTATCCCCTAACTAAGTTAACACAAAAAGGGGTTAAATTTATTTAATAGGATAATGTGATGTTTTTTTTCAATAACCAAAGAAGATATTGGTGAATGCTCCATTTTTTGCTTTGGATTCCAGAAATGGTGAGTTTTTCATCTATAGTGATGCTTTATTGAATGGAGTCGGTTGTGTTCTGATGCAGAATGACCAGGTAATTATTTATGTTTCAAGAAAACTAAACCCTCATGAGTTAAATTATCCCACACATGATTTGAAATTAGTAGTTGTGGTTTTTATTTGAAGATTTGGAGGCATCATTTATATGGAGCCAAATGTGAAAGATATACTGACCATAAAAGTATGAAGTATATATTCACACATAAAGAATTAAACATGAGGAAGAGAAGAATAATTGAATTAATAAAGGATTATGATTTCATGATCAATTACTATCCTGAAAAAATGAACAAAGTGGTGGATTCTTGGAGTCAAAAACATCATACTATGTTTACCATGTTATGTTTGGAAGATAATCCCTTGATTTATGATTTGATGAATTTTGTCTTGGAAGTTATTGGTGCAGGAAATTCCTCTGTTTTGTTTCAAGTGTCAGTGTAGTAATCTCTGCCAAACAGAATTAAGCAAGAATAGAATGAAGATCGTGAGTTTCATAAAAAGGTATAATTGGTTAAAGATGGTAAATTTCTTGAATTTAATATTGATAATGATTGTGTCTTGATATTTGAAAATAGATTATGTGTTCCTTGTGATCTCCAGCTAAAGAAATAATTATTATGTGAAGCTCATAGTTCTCTATTTTTAGTTCATCCTAGAAACACTAAGATGTACAGATACCTTTGGGAGTATTACTAGTGGGATGGAATGAAAATAGATATTGCATATTTTATCATGAAATGTTTGACATGTCAACATATTAAAATAGATTGACAACTACCAAAGGGGATGCTTCAGAATTTACCAGTGCCAGAGTGGAAATGGGAAAATATATCCATGGAATTTGTGGTGGGACTATCGAAGACTTCTCGGGGTAACAATGTGATTTGGGTTATTTTTGAACGACTGGGTAAATATTCACATTTTCCTTCCTATTCAAGACATTATGTCTTTGGATCATATTTATTGATTGTACCTGAAATATATTGTTTGGTTACATGGAGTTACTATTTACATTATATCTGACTATTATATCAGGTTCACTTCTAACTTTTAAAAAGTTTTTCATAATTCATTAGGCATAGAATTAAATTTTAGCATTGTTTTTCATCCTCAATATGATGGACATACTGAAAGAATAATTCAGACATTAGAGGATATTCTTTGAGCTCTTTCAATGGACTATTGGGGAAGTTGGGATTAGCATATTTCTTTAGTTGAGTTTTTTATAATAATATTTTTCATTCCGGTATACAGATGGAACATTTTGAGAAATTGTATGGGAAGCGATGTCAAACTCCAACAATTTGGGATGAATTTAGGGAAATGAAGTTGATGGGACCATAATTAGTAGAGGAAGTGGATGATAAATTGAATACGATCCAGAAACACATGAGGATAGCTCATAGAAGGCATAAAAATTATGTGAATAACATGAGGAAAGACTTTTATTTTGGTGTAGGTGATCATGTTTTTCATAAAATCGCACCAAGGAAAAGTGTTATATGTTTTAGTAAGAAATGAAAGTTAAGTCCACAATTCATTGGACCTTATAAAATCCTAGAGAAAGTTGGAATATTCTCTTACCGAGTATCTTTGCCTAGGAGTTTATCTTAGGTACATAATTTTTTTCATGTTTCGATGTTGAGAAAGTATGTGTTAGATTCATCTCATGTCTTGATCCCAGAAGTAGTTCATATCGAATAGAACATTTCTTATAAAGAAAATACTATTTAGATTCTTGATCTTAGAGAGAAAGTATTGTGAAATAAGGTAATCCATCAAGTTAAGGTTTTTTGGAAGAAACTACATGGTTGAATAAGCAACATGATAATATGAAAATGTTATGAGGGAAAGGTACTCTCACTTGTTTAATAACTAAATGAAAATTGCAAGGACGCAATTTTCAGAAGGTGGGGAAAATGTAACACCCCAGGGATTCACAAATAAATTTTAATATAGAATGAAATGTATGAAACAATGAGCCTCTACATAATGAAACTTTGTTTTAAAGAGATAGTTATAACCTATCCATTAAACATAACTTTCCCACTTCTATGATTTGAATTTTGAAAAACAAACATACATTGTTGCAATCAATAAGATATTTAGCGTTTGATAGAATCAACCAAATTTTTGGTAGATTGTAACTTGACCCTTATGAATAGTAATATGACTAAATGAATAGTAATATCACTAATTAATGTATAAATAAAATTTAGGCATCTTATAAGTGACAATATGATCATAGTATAAGTGTTGGTATTTTTTAAGCCATAAATATTTAATTACAATTTTATGATTAATTTAACAATTTAAATTAAAATTTATTTTCCTAAAATGTAATCATAAATTATTATCTTATTATCTTATGGTTATAAAATAATTTTATGAAACCTTGATTAATCTTTCAAGGTGTTATAAAATCAGTTGTAGTTTTAAAATTGTTATTTTTTGAAAAAATTATGATTTTATTTAAAAAATAAATTTCTCATATATAAAAAATTATTTTCAAAAAATGGAGTTCATTTTTGAATTATAAATGTCGAAAAATGGTTGGGGTGAATTTTTGGGTTTTTTCTGAAATACTTGAATTTTTTGTGAATAGTGAAATATAATAATTTGCAAAATAAGCTAAATACGTGAATTATTGAGTCATGGATGATGTTATGCTGAGGTAAGCACCCTTGGTTCGAACTCACATGAAATAATTACTATTTTTGGTCACAAGAACCAATAATATTACTTGTCTTGAGCAAAATAATAAAATAATGATTAAAATAATGGAAAAACTCTCCTCTCCTGCACTATAAAAACCACCCCTTGCCCCCTCTTCACCTCACACCTCACAAGCTTTGACCATTATCTAAATTCTACCCAATCCACTTCCCAAGGATCTTCCCTAAATCTAATACCTACTTTTCTCACAAAAAGTCCAACACTAAAGGCCTTAAAGAGGATCTCAATGAGAAGAGATCAAGAGGTAAAAATCCTCTTTCATTTTCTTATTTTCATTTTAATTATTTTTCTTTTATTATAATATCTTCAAATCCCATTATCTAAGAGGAATGAAAAATCTAGTATCATATATATAGAAATTTTATCATGTTTATGGATAAATTCATCATCATAATTCTTCTCCTCCCCCTTTTCATTCCAAAAATAAAAATATCATCTATGATGTGTCAAATTACCGACATCATGGATGGTGTGATTTCAATTTACTTTACTTCCTTCAAATATGGTTATAAAGAAATTTTAATGGTTGAAATAGATTATAAATTTTATTATTTAACCTCTTTCATGTTATGGAATTAATATATATACATAATATTAAATTATATAACTAAACTAGTTCGTGGTTATCAAAGAACCATCAAAATGATCCAAACGAATCACATTAATGTTTTATCTAATGATTCATCATCATATATGAAAAAAATGATTTATGGTATCATTTAATATTATAGAAAAATATTAATATCATTACATTTCACATTTGGAGTTTCGTTTCCATATGACAAGAAAATCAAATACGAACCGGCCATAGAAACCATGTAAAGCATGCACCTGAAACAATGGAAATAATAAAATATTATTAATAAATGGGTGGAATGATGTTATAAAATGATCATATAACGTGTTATAAACATAATTTTTTTTTAAAAAATATCAATAACACTTGTTTAACCATTATATAGGAGGTTTAAACACATTTGAAGTAAAATAGAACCAATGTAAGAGAATTATTAACCCAATTTCCTTTCATTGGGTTAACCTTCTACTTCTTTGATTATGTGTTACTAAGATTATTTGTTTAATTAATTTTGTTTATATTATGTTTTATTAGGTGTATTTATAGTGGATACATATATTCCTTTCATTCTATTAATTATCATTTCAATTATATGATAATTGTAAGGACTATTCTATAAAAAACCTCTTTTAAAATTTTATTTTACAAAATTCAAAATCAATGTTTTATGAAATTATTAGTGTTTTATGATTATTTTCTGGATCTTGGGAATTGTTTATGATGAAGGGTGTGACCTGTATCTCCCTCCAATGCATTGGGTATGTGTAAGTTAGAGGTTAGTCGTATGGCTACTCCAAGTGTAACTGTGATGGTTACACTATAAGATAGTCATGAGGGTTACATTGTAAGGTAGTCAGGAGAGTTAAAAATAATAAGGTAAGAGTTGAAAAATTAAGTAAGTAATGCCCCAAGATACGTTTATGTTTTTATTTATGTTTTCTATATTTTATAGAAATCTCATATTTCACAAAGTATATGATATTCTATGGGTGAGAATAATGTCTTTGTGAAAATGATTTCATATGTTTATAAGTATTCATGGACTAATAGTTTTTCCTTCATTTTATATCCCTTACTAAGCTTTTTATGATCATCCCATAGTTTTAAATATTTTCAAAGTTTATGAGGATGTATAAGAGAAATAAGGAAGTCAATATAAATGTTATGAATATTTTTCAAAGAAATCATGTTATATTTTTGAAGTTTTATGTTTTCTAAGAAATGGATATTGTTTTGGTAATAATCACTTTCATGCATGTGGGTTGATATGTATGAATTATGCACTAAATTTCTAAAAATCTAAATTAAAACTATCATTGTCAATGTAAATAAGTGAAATATGGTTTAACTAACTAGATTATGTAATGTTTAAGGTTGGGTCCTTATACCGCACATTCGTGTTAGTAAAAGCATATGTAATGGATGGAGCTCCCCAGGTAGTGGAGGTAGTTCAAGTTTGGAGCCGAGGTGAAACCAATCCAAGATAGATACATAGGTTGAGATGTGTAAAGTTTCAACATGAACCATAAATTTTTCTAGGTGTTTTCCCCCTCGGTCGATGGTTAGTTTATCATCCACTAGATAAACTAACTCTTAGTAAAAGATCATGATCATGAAACTTTATTGTTTTATTTTATTAAGTTTCATAGTTATTTCTTTATGGATGTTTTTTCATGATCACAGGAATTAATGAATTAAAAATCATGAAAGATAGAACTAAAATAAATTGGCACATGCATAATTATTATCTAAAACATGGTTAATCGCTTAAGTAAATACTCTTAATATTAAAAAGCATGTAATAAAGATAATAATTGAAAATTTACGTATAAAACATAAATTCCATCAATTATATATATTAAGTCAGTGTAGCCTTCCACTACTTCAGATAAAATTGAACCACCGTTCAAAGTACTTGACCAGTCAATGTTGGGGTGATTTCAATTATTGGGGAATTATAACTTAATTTTTTTGGTTTACCTAACTTAGTTCACATTAAGGATTGACTTCCAAAGGAGGACTTTGTGTAACTGAGAGACAAAAGTTAAGAAAATCCTATTTAGGAATTTTAGGTTTGGGAAGTCCACTCAACAAATCAAGGAACTGTGAGTTAATTTAGTTGTCATTTGGAATGCCTACCAAAAACAATTCAAATTTCTTAACCATCCAATGTTGGGTGATTAGAAGGGGAATATGGATCCTTTCCACTAGAATATCCAAGAAAGGGGGTATTATGAAGCCAATAGTGGGGGATATTGAGTTTTGATAAAATAGAGGTAGATTAATAAATATAATATTTATTTATTTGTATAAAATTTTATTAGATAAATTCCTAAAAAATTTATCATCTTATTTTTAGAAACATCAATAAAAATGACTTCAAATATATCACTATGATCCATACTTGAGAAAGATAACATTCTCACTAGAACAAATTTCCAAGAATGGAAATGGCACTTCCAAGTTATCTTATTCCATGAAAGGAAATTGTATATGCTATAAGAACCTATTCCTGATGCGTCTAGTAATAAGGATAGTGGGGAAGAGTTATCTCTCTACGAGAAACATTTGAGTAACGTTACAGATGTTTAGTGTTTCATGCTATCATCCATGACCAATGAGCTTTTGAAGCAACATGAGGACATGGATGTGTATAACATGATGTCTCACCTTTGATATCCCTATCAAGAGAAGTTAAGACAAAAGAGATACGAGATCTCCAATGCTTTGTTTAAAACTAAGCTTGGAGAGTATATTCTAGTTGTGCCTCATGTAGTCAAGTTTATTAGATACACTGAACACTTAGACATCTTAGGGATTAAATTATCATATGATTTTCATATAAATATCATACTTTCCTCACTACCCAAGAGCTTATCTAGTTTTATCGTTAATTATAACATGATCAATAATGAGAAGATTCTTTCGAAACTTCTTACTTTGATTTGACAAGTGGATAAGGGCATGGGGAATAACAAACTTACGGTCCTTATAGTGAATAATAAAATAAATAATAAAGAGAAGGGGATCAAGATTCATAACAAGTATAAATCTCCCAAGAACCATCCTTCCAAGAAGAGGAAGATCCAGAGGCAGGATAAGGAAAATGAGGCAATATGTTTTTCATGTGTTAAGTAAGGCCACTGGAAGAACTGCACCTATAAGCAAGGGGAAGTTAAAGGTGTGTTTATTATCGAGTGTAATATTTAAATATCTACACATTAGGTATTAGATACAGCCTTTGGTACTCACATCTATATCCAAATACAAGAAGCAAGTAGATTCTGAAAGATTGCTAGAGGAGAGATGTATTTGCGAGCTGCCAATGGTGCGAGGTTAGATGCTCTGGCCATTGGTGACTTCCACCTTTCATTATCAATGGGAATGATATTAGTTTTAAGATATTATTATTATGTATCAAATGTTACCAAGAACGTAATTTTTTTATCATTCCTAGATGTAGATGGTTTTATTTTCACGTTTGGAAATAAAATTTGTTACTTTTATAAAGACAAAATTTGTTATAGAATGGCGCATTTAAATAACAGTATTTATGTATTAAATTATGAAAACAAAATATTGGAAATAGATAACAAATCATGTTCACATGACTCATATAACACTAAATTATGGCATCACTATTTTGGTCTTGTAAACAAAAAGCATTTGAAAAAGCTCTATCAAGATGGTTATTTAGACTCTTCTAAGCTAAAACCACTTGAAAGATGTCATGCTTGTTTACAAGGAAAAATGACCAACCTGTCATTTGGTGGATGGGGTGAAAGGGGAACTAAGATTTTAGGATTTCTACACATTAATGTGTGTGGACCATTTTTGGTAGAAGCTAGAGGTGGGCATTCTTACTTCATAACTTTTACTGATGACTTGAGTAGATGTGGCTATGTCTAATTGATGAGGTATAAGTCTGATTCCTTTGAAAAATTCAAAGAATTTAAGAATGAATTAGAGAATCAACTTGAAAAGAAGGTAATGAAGCTTTAATCAGATCGATGAGGTGAATATCTTAACCAAGAGTTTATCGACTTTTTATGTGATTTTTGGATTCTATCTCAACTCGCTCTGCTTTACACACGACAGTGGAATGGTATTAGTGAAAGGAGGAATCGTACCCTATTGGATATGGTAAGGTCGATGATGGGTCATATAGATCTTCCATTATCTTTGTGGGATATGCATTAAAAATTGTGGCATGCACACTAAACCAAGTACCAATTAAAGTGGAAAATGGAATTCCCTTAGAGTTATGGAGTGGAAAGAAACAAGTTTTGTCACATACATGTGTATAGGGTTGTGTAGTGTTTGTTAAAGCTTTCTCAGCCAAAAAACTAGCACCCAAAGTCACAAAACATATCTTTATAAGGTTTCTTAAGGAAACAAAGGGATACTACATACACAACCCCTCAGAAAAGAAAGTGATTATCACCAGAAAAGCTGTATTTCTTGAGAGGGTGCACAAGAGTTGGTACAGGATGAAATTTCATAGGTCCCCATAAAATAAGTAGTTCCTAAAACACAAGTATGTAAATGATCACTAGATAGGTAAGAGAACTAAATAGATATGGTTTTCTAGTCATCAAATATGATTACTCGTTATTAGTTGACAATGATGAACCTCTCTCCTATAATGAGGCGGTAGAGATCTTAGAAGCTACAAGATGGAAGGAATCCATAAATTTTGAAATGGATTTCATGTATCATAACCAAGTTTGGGTTCTAATTGATGCATTAGTTGATGTAAATTCCATTGTGTGAAAATGGGTATTTAAGAGAAAATTTGGCATGGAAGGTAAGTCAAATACCTATAAAGCAAGGCCAATGGCTAAAGGGTTTAAATAGAATCACTGAATTGACTATGATAAAACCTTTTCACCAGTTTTCATGTTTAAATCCATAAAAATTCCACTTTTTATAGTAGCTTACTATGATTATGAAGTTTGGAAGATGGATGTCAAAATAATTTTCCTTAATGGGAACCTTCAGGAAGATGTCTACACAACATAAACAGAAGGGTTTGTGACTCCCAGATATGCCAAAATGATTTTTCAGTTATAGAAATCTATTTATGGATTGAATCAAGCATCTAGGTCATGGAACATTCCATTCGATAAAGCTATAAAAATAATTTGGTTTCATTGAGAATGAATGTCAGCAATGTGTTTACAGTAATTTTACTGGGAATACGGTCATTATCCTAATATTATATGTTTATTACATATTAATTATTAAAAATGATATGCCAATCTTATAGTCTGTCAAGGATTAGTTAAACAAGTGTTTTTTTATGATGGACTTTGGTGAAGCAGCCAATATTGCATGGATCAAGATCATTCATGATAGATTAAATTGTCTATTTGGACTAAGTCAAAGTATATATATTGACCAAATACTAAAGAGATTTAGTATAGAACAATCCAAGAGGAGATTGGTTTTGATGTCACATGGTATACATATTTCTAAGAAAATGTGTCTTCAGACACAATAGGAGAAAGAGAGAATGAGTAAGATCTAATATGCTTCAGTGATAGGATCAATCATGTATGTCATGTTATGTACTAGACTTGATGTTGTTTATGCATTGAGAATGGTAGGAAGATATCAAGAAGATCTAAGAGAACAAAATTTTTATGTTGTTAAGGTTTTCCTCAAGTATCTAAGAAGTACTAAGGATGTGTTCTTGGTGTATGGAGGAGACAAGGATCTGGCCATCAAGGATTACAGTGATGCTAGTTTTCAAATAGATAAGAATGATTTGAAGTCACGGTCAGGATAAGTTTTTCATCTCAACAAAGAATTTGTGAGACAGAAGAGTTCAAAGCAACCAGTACTTGCTGATTCTATACCAGAGTCCGAGTATTATAGACTTATTATACAGCCAAGGAATTTGTTTTGATACGAAACTTTGTTTAGAAGATTGATGTGGTACCTAGTAGTAAAGACCCTATCACATTGTATTGTGATAATACTACAGTGGTAGCTCTTGAAAAAGAGTCAAGGTCACACCAATAGGCAAAACACATATTCCATAAGTATCACATCTTGAGGAATTTTTCTCAGAGGGGCGAAGTTGGAGTTAGCAGAGTTTTAATAGAAGAAAATGTGCCGGACCTCTTGACTAAAGGTGTATCTCATTAGAAGCATGAGTATCATATGGGATCTAGCAGAATAAAGGTTGTTAATAGTTGAAACTAGTGCAAGTGGTATTCTATTAGAGTTAGTTCCCTAGAACCAACTTTTATATACTTTATGATACCCTCTATTAAATGTTTTAAATATTAATTAACTCTTTATCTCATCATGATTGTTCTTATACATAACAAAGTAAGTGATAATGTATTAAGAGTAGCTATTGCGCTGAATGATTATAGCAGTTCCCCAGTATGATGAGAACTCATAATTGTTACGACGGTATTCTTAAATATGTGTTATATAGCCAGATGAAATCATTTAAGGGACAAAAATGATATAGGCTGTCATGGGTGGAGACTTATAGGACTTTATGGCACCTTCTCATGGTGTACGCCCTTAGTAATATCCAATGTAAGATATTATGAGAACAAGACCCACTAGTATGAAATCCACATTTATATGTGTCATTGGATGTTCCTATCTATGGATGCGTGTATTGATACTTAGATTTTAAGATTATTATTAATGAGTGTTATAAGTCATGTATTTTGATGTATTGATGAAAACTATGATGATATATTTTCGTAGTGAGGTAGGATATGTTGGGGAATCAAGAGTATTATTTCATTAACAAATAATATGAGAAATGATTTTTTCCCTTCTTTTCTTTAACAGAAATTGATATATTAAGCCCTTTTATGGAAATGATATAGCTTAAATAAATACATGGTCATGGTGTTCTATAGGCAAGTTCGATTTTTAGAAAGTCAAAGAAAGAGACATCAAGCACATAGGTTGATGGCACCAACATGAAACCTACTTGATTAGAGATATCACGATAAAAAGATTATATTACACAATAAGTGTCTGTATGAGGTATTCTGTCATTGCGGTATTAGCTTCTTTCTCTATGGGTGCATTGGCATATTGCTAGACATTAGCCTTAGACTTTAATATGATTCCCCTAATACCACTAAGAAAGAGGTTTATAGGGTCACATACTAAGTATATCCAGAATCTCAATTAAATAATATATTATTATTTATTATTTAACAAGTTGAATAAATATTATTCTTACATGTGGTTTAATAATTATTCATGTTTTTTGATCACATATATTATGTCACCAATTATTTGAAATAATATTATGTGAGCGAAATATTTAATAAATATTTATTTTATATTTAGTGGATATAATATTTATTTATTTATTAGCGAATAACACGGTGATATTTATTTATTAAATAAATAGTCAGTATTCAAAACCTCGATAAATATTGTAGAGGAATGATAGACCAAGTTTAATTGTCTGATGAGAAATAATATATATTGAATGTTGTTTGAATAAATAATATTTAATTTGATTTTCAAGGTTAAAGCATGCCAGGAAATAATAATAATATTATTATTATTATTATAGACATAAGGTTCTGTGGGGATTATATAAATAATAAAGGGAACTTGTGAAATTATTTATTTATAACATTAGCGTTATATAAACTCAATTATATTATTTTTTAAGAGAACCAATTATTTTCATTTGTTGTGCACAATGAAATCCAAAAAATCCTATTAAAGACCTAGAGAGCTTCATTCTCCAAGAATTCCCCAAAAATAGATAGTGATCTTCCTCAACCTTCCACTCTTGAGTCTATAGAGATCAAGAAGAATATTTTGAAAGCGATTCTCAAGGCGATAAAAAATGAATAATGCAAGCAATAAGATCTATCGTACTAGCACCCAAAGATTCTTATAACAACATTCAGAAATTTGTGGAACACGTGTACAACACCGCTAGATGGAATCTAATATTTATTTCTACGACACAATGATGACACTTCATAGATTCATTGTCAAGTCCATCAATGAAGAAAGAATTTCATGTGAGGTAATTCTTTAATTTCTTAAATTAATTATAAACAATACACTACTACAAAACCCACCTATAACAGAGTTGGAATTTATCAGTGCTCGAAAAATTCGCTGATAAAATCCATCTTTATTAGTTCTAAAATAAGCACTATTAAAGGAATCCCTTTATCAGCACTAAAAAAAGTGTTGATAAAATACACCCTTTATCAGTGCTTTTTTTAGCGCTGATAAAAGGTAACCTTTATCAGAGCTTTATTTTAGCACTGATAAAGGAAACCTATATCAATTCTTTATTTATGGAATTGATAAAAGGTATCCTTTATCAGTGCTTCTTTAGTGCTGATAAAAGTTTTCATTCATAAGTGCTTTTTTAGCGCTAATAAAGGTCCATAATAAAATAAAATGCATAAATTAAGAAAAATATGAAACATTTTATTAATTAAATAATTATTGATGAAAATTAATAAATTTCATATACACATATATAGATTATAAATATTAATAAATAATATATTTTAAATATAGATATATAAAATGAATAAGTATAATATATAAATATATAATGTTAATTAAAGACATATTAATGTCTTATTCATTTTTAATGTTATTTGATTTTTAATTTAACCTATATTAAACGTTCCATGTTGCATTTATTTCACAGACAGACACACACACACACACACACACACACACATATATATATATATGTTAATGCATTTGTATACACAAACACACACACAAATATATTACGCAATATATAGAAACACATAGCCCTAATATTTATATAATTTATTCAAATTTTAGTATATTTTAGAATATAATATAGCATGATAGATTTAATATATATTATGATTTTAATTATTCAATTTTATTTATATGTTTTTAATATACTACATTTAGGGTATTCATTTTTAATTTTTTTTATTTTTTTATTTTCTTTTTGAATTTGATCATTTTTTATTATTTATTTATATTTATTTATTTACCATGTTTTAATATTTTCAATGTATATTCATCCACTTCAATATATATATATATATCCATATTTTTTTAATAACTTATATTTAATTAATAAAACTTATCCATTTTCTCAATATTTAAAGTGTACTCATTTTGAATTATTCAATTTCACTCATTTATAAAATTCATGTATTTAAGATTATATATCCATTAAAAATGTTAAAAATATATTTTTAAATAAATAATTAGAAATAAATATATCTATAAATGTATATTTACTATATTAATAATTATTGTAAATAAATAATTATTATAAATAAATAATTATTATTTTTAAATAAGTATTTATATAATTATAAATAAATAACTATATATATTTAAATAAGTATAAAATTATAATAAAGTTATTTAAATAATTATAATTACAAAACTTTTAACATCGCTTTTATAGTGTTGAAAAAGATCCATCTTTATCGATGCCTTTTTAGCGCTGATACAGTTCGATATTTATCAGTGCTAAAAAAGTGATGATAAGTACTCATTTTATCAACACTTATAAATTTAGCACTGATTAAAGAGATCAATATCATTGATTTTCTAAGAGCATTGTTAAAAGTATCCCTGATCTATTTAAAAAACCCTGACTATGATTCAGTCGCTTGTGATTCTCAAGCTCTCACAGAACTTGTCTACTGACGGTGTGACTCCTCTATGTTCCCTCAGATTAATCAAGGATAGAATTTATTGTATGTTATTTCCTACTCTTCTTATATTGTTGTTTTATGTTTTGGATTCCGCATTTTGTATTTTTGTGATGTTCTTAAACATAAAGAACCCTGCATCTCTTCTCGTCAATACAGAAAGACAATGAGTGTGGTTCTATTTCTTCTTCTTCTTTCATATGTATTTGAGTTTCCAGTCCATTTGTCCCTAAAAACACACATAGATGGTTTACTCTACTCTCGGAGCTGGTGGTGTGGTTACAAAGTGACTTTGGGTTATGGGGTTCGGCGGACTACCGGTTTCCAAGAACTACCGGCATGGGTTTGCTTTTGTTTGTTCTACTTTTAGGTTTCTTATTTCTCTATGATGGTGGTGTTCGGAGCCCTTAGTCACTCAAAGATCCGCTCAGACATCGCGATCCTCAGTGCCTCTCCCAGTCGGATCTGGTGCAGAGGTATCTTTTGGGTTTTGGGATCTATGGTGTGGCGGTCGTCGGGTTTCCAAGCATGACCAGAGTTTATTTTCTCTTGAAAATATGGATTTTAGTTTGACATATCTACATTGGGTTTCTTCTTCAATGTTTTTGCTGATAAGGTTTTTTGGTATTTTGCGAATTCTTGTTATATGCTCGCTTGATGAAATTGTTACTTTTTGTATCTGGTTCGGTGAATTTTGTTTCAAGTGTGGTGATGAAGTCAACGTCGATGGTGATGAAAAGGGTGAAGCGATGATGGTTCTTCTGATTTGGTTTGTGAATGATGAATTACTTTTCGGTGACTGTGATTATAGTGTTTCTTGCGGGCATGGATGTAGCAATTCTGGCTACAAGGATCTTCGGCAGGCTGTTCTTGGTGGTGTTATGCATGATGATGGGTGCTACGGTGTTTCAGGGTTTGCAGCTTGAGGCTCCGGCTCATGGTTTGAAGGATGAGGCAGCGCGTCACTTTTTTCATGTCGGTGAAGGGACAACGGGGATGACAACTAGTTTTTTACATTTTATACAGTTCGTGGTGGTGGAATCAGGTGTCGAGATGATGGAAATGTGGTGTGATGATGGATATGATGCGTAATAGGATATGTGCAACACTCCTCTGGTGTATCGTGAGATTTTTGGGATTTTCTATGATATGGTCTCTCTTTTGAATTCTGCAACAGGTGGCATGATGAGGGTTTTGGGGCGGTGATACTGGTTCTAGTTGAATGTTTTGTAATTTCAATTATGTCATGTGAAATTTGTTCTTTGGAGTTTTTGGTTGAACCATGGTTTCCCACTTTTTCCTTAAAAGTGTTTGAATAATAAAAATTTAATTTTCAAGTCAGGGGATACCAAGTTGTGGCCCTCATTTATGGGTGATGAACATATAGAGACCAAGGTAATTGTAAAAATCATTAAAACATGTTTTGTGGATTTTGGTTATTCATGTAAATTGTTAAACCATGAAATGAGTTATTTAGATTTATGATTTTGATGAATAATTTTTTATTAAATTAAAAAAAATATATTGAATTAATCAGTCACATTCCAAAAATTATTTTAGTGATGTATGTTGTGAGAGTTTTGTTTTTTTAATTAATTAAAGATTATTATTAAACATTAACTAGTCATGGCGTATGATTAAAGTTTCATCATAGAATATGATAGCATTTTGGGGATACCCCTCTCCAATATTATATTTTACAACTGATAATATCATTATCAATTGTAAAGTAGGAAGTTCTTAGAGGTAATTGTAGATCTACTTCAAGCTATGTGGTATAATTTTCAATGAAGGGGAGTATCTATGGTTCCTCTATAAGATTTTATGGTAATATATCATAATAATAAATTTAGTATTCCATTGAATATATCCATTTCATTTATAAGAGTAAAAAATTCTAGATCAATACTAATCATGAGTTAAAAAATTCACCCTTTAAATGGATAAATGTTATTGGAGGGATATTATGGTGGATTAAAAAAATATCCAAAATTGGAAGGTGATGAATCCTTGAGTAGACATAAGTGATGTCTAATTTAGGTGGGTGAGATTCGTTTCTACAAGACCATTAGAGTGGAGGTATTCCAATTCCTCTTCAATTGAGGAGACTTTTTGAGTGATTCCATTAGTGTAGGTTCCTAGGACACTTTAATCCTTAGACTCTTGATTGTATTTCATCTCTTGATGATGGATTGGACTCCCTTTTTCAAACTAGCTTTCCTCCCATCATTGTGGTTCCAAAGTTCATTGATGACCTTCCACCTAAACAATGAGTAGCTTCAAATCCATCATAAAGAGATGGAAGATAGTCAAACATCAGAGAACAGATTAAATAAAGGTAGTGAAGGTTAGTTGTATGGTAGTATTTAAGTATTATGTCTCTATTCAAGATAGTAACAATTTTCACGCAAGATGGATGCAATTGTGGACTTTTATGCATGGGGTATATTGTGTTGTTGTTATTCAAGAGAAATTAAATGTTTGACTACTCATGCAGACAATGTATTATAGACATGATGATGTTTCCAATCCCGAGCAAGAACAAACTGTTGATGATGAAACTATGAAATTATTAGGAGATCAACATCATGTTGATTAAAAAAAGAAAAAAACAAGAATAATGCAACATCACAGTTTTGAATAAAATTATCAAGGTAAGAATTCAAGGTATAAATTTTGAGGTTGGTTGGAATCAATCCGGCCGACCTATTGACCCCAACAAGTCAACATTCATCAGTTATCGTGGGGTCACAACAAGGATGAATGTGTCAATTGATAATGACTCATAGTGTTGTGTCCAACCTGTAACGAAGGAAATCCTTTGAAAAGATATAATGGTAATGTTACAATATAATTTCTCTACTTTACTAAAAAATTAGATAATAAAATTTTGATTTAGATTTCATTATTTCTTGCAGACTTCATTTATTTTAGAAGATTGTCGTAATAAATTTTCCTTAATGGTCGCTGGAAAAAACCATAGAGGCTTCCAGACTCTTCTGAAAAAGTTACATCTTAGGGATGTTGAGAGAAAAATAAAGTTCCGCCCAACACTTTGTTATACACACATTATAAAGCAGGAAACATGGTCTTCTTTCAGCAATCGTCGCAATGAGAAATCATTTCAGGTACATTTTGGTCGATAATATATTATTTGACATTATTTATTTTATCCAACTTGATTCAAAATTATTAATTTATGAAACATCAAAAGAGTGATGAAAATAAATAATGTGCATCAAAACCAACATACCCCTATCGCAAAGGATGGGGTACGCTTCATTAGAGTAAAATTGGTATGTATTTTAAATCAACAATAAATGTTTAATTATGTGATATGAAACAACATATGTTTCTTTGTTTATATTCAGATTGATGAATCAAAATCTGTATCCACTTTCATCTCACGTCATGTGTTATGGAAGGAACCTCGTGTAAATAAGGATGGTATATTAGTTGATGAAAACACAAAAATGGTATGGGAATCATGTTTAAGTATGACATAATTGTAATTTGTCATGATTTATAAAAATATTACATAAAATAAATATGTTCATATTTTTTTATATGGTTTAAACACAAGAATCGACAATGACCCTACTAGAAGAAAAGTGACTTTCAGTAGTTTTGAAGCGGCCTGAAAAATATGGTGAGGATTAGGTTTTGGAGTCTCTCCTCAAACATATTTTGAGAAGATAAAACCACATGAAGATACATATAATATAATGAGACAAATGAATACAAAAATAGAATCACTGTAAGATATTATTTTGTGGTCTGGTTTGGAAGACCAATGTATAAGAAAAGATCAAAGTAAACTGGTGGTGAAGCAAAGATCCTATCATGATCCAAATGATCCCACTAGCTATGAGGCTAGTCCTTCCCCCCAAACCTTGCCTGCAGTAATCATTTTTTTCATTAATCTTTCTCCTAAATATGAATCAAACAACTTCCAATAAATTTATATTACTAAAATTTTGCAGGGTGTAGTTGTATGTGCTTTTTATTAGTCAACACCCATGTACTGTCGTGTTGCGAGGGGTGCAATGTATAATATCCTGGGAGACCAGCTACACAATCAACCCCTCTCAAAAGATCACATGAGAGTGGGGATTCAAGTATCTTATGAGCTGACTATTGAGTTGTATATTCCACTTGATGATCCAAATATTACAACGGTCCAAGCTGCTATTGGAGCTTTCATAGGATAGTCATTTAATATTATAATGATACACAAGGTACTTCTTTAATATGTTTTTTCATATGAAAAACATGTAGCAGTTGATGATAAAAGTTCTTAAGTGAAGTATGATATTATATATGGATAAAGCGGCAAAAAAACAAAAGGTCGAATCAAGAAAATCTACAGAATCAGTCAGGAAAACAAAACGAGCTTCCGAAAGTACCTTATATCCACCAGTTCCAGAGCAACATTTATTAACATTACAACTTCATATAGAGACCACATTTAAAGATACAACCATGTCTTACATTCACTATGAAGGAGAAATATTTGGAGTTTCCATTATCGATATAATTGGTCTCGAGACTCTAAATAAGATTCTCAAGCATGAATGGTTTGGTGTCTCAGTTGTGAATACACACATAAGGTACATTTTCATAATATGGCTGTCCAAATAGTGATCTAAATATGTTTATTAAAGTTAATAACTATTCATATTTTGTACAAGTGTTTATATTACAAATATATAAAGGGAAGATCACACGAAGTACGATTTGGATTCATTAATCTCAGTATCATTTCTATAACAAAAATTACTTGGGATAAAAAAGAAATAGATAAGAAAAGAGACGAGTTACTCCAAGCATTAAAATAAAAAATATATCAAATGACATACTCTTTATGATGTCTACAATGCAAGGGTAAAACATTGCGATCTAATCACATCAAATATATTTTTAATTTTTGCATTACTTAATTATTTTTGTTTTTTAGGAAGCACTAGATGATGATAGCAATCCACATAGACACCCCGACTATTTATTTTTTGGATTCAATGAGTGGAATTCCAACCAACCGATCACACATGATGTGTATTATGAATATGTAATGCACTACAATAAACATTTTATAGATAAACTTTGAATTATATGTTCAGTCTGTGTTTTAATGAGAATTTTGTTATGATAGTGCGGTCTCTAAATACAGGAAAAATCATGGCATGAGGTCGACGTCTGAAAAGATAAAACCTGTGGATTACTAAAAATGGAAATAAATTAAGGTACATATAAAAAATATTTAACTATCAAAACATTTCAAAATAATTTACTTATTTTGGTCAATGTTTGTACAGTGTCTGAAACAAGATAATGAAATCAATTCTGGATATTATGTTTGAAAATTTATGAGAGAAATCATATATCATTAAAAAACCAGCATCCCCCTATAGATAATCTCTGAAGGTAATTACAATTTCATTAAATATATTTCATAATCATTTGTTTGTTTATATTTTCTCAATACTATCAAGATTTCCAAAAAAAGAGTACATCAAAAGAAGAAATCAATTTGTTTAGAGATGAGTGGGAAAAATACTTTTTATCAGAATGCATGCCGACAACAAATTTAGATGATTACATGCTATGTTTGTGATCTAGTATGAGTTATGACCATCGAAAAATATTTGGGGTGTGAGGAATTAGTGTCAGAATGCTTATATATTATTCTTGATCTCTTTCTCAAAGAGAAGATTAATGGAGTAAATCAATTTATTTAGAAACTCTGACCTGCAAACAATAAATTTTTTGGGTAAATGCGGAGGAGGAGGTGGAGGCAGAGTCGAAAACAAATTCGGAGTCAGAGACCAATGTGGAGGAGAGGCAGAGGCGAAGACCAAGGTGGAGAACGAGGCGGAGGATAAGAAGTGCTGGCTTGCAAACAATAAAATTATTGGCCAATGAAGTGGAATGAATATCATACCATGACTGTGTTTGATAAAAATTGTTTAAAAGTTCACACAACACTTGTCACTTAAGATAAGATTCATTGTACGTCTTTCCAGTTTAAAATTTCATTTTAGTAAAAAAACACACGTGGTATACTCAAAACTGAGCAAACTCATTACGATTGTTTCTATACTTTCAGAAAATGATCCTTGAGTCATTTGAGACGTGTAACATTCAGTCTCGCCTCTATCTGACGCACAGTGTGACCGGTATGACTTCAAGTGGGTCTTTTTTATTCAAAAGTGACATTAATTTTAATCAAAAAAACAACTGACATAATCAAAACTGAGAAAACGCATTCTGATTGTTTTGATACTTTAGAAAAACAATCCATGAGACATCTGGGATGTGTAGCATTCAGCTGCACCTCAATCCAAAGCACAGTGTGATCGGTATGACTCCAAGCATGTCTTTTTTATTCAAAAGTAACATTCATTTTAATCAAAAAAACAACTAACATACTCAAAACTGATAAAATGCATTTATATTGTTTTGGTACTTTATAAAAATGATACATACGTCATTTGTGACATGTAGATATCAATCTCACCTCAATCCGACGCACAGTGTGATCGGTATGACTCCAAGTGTGTCTTTTTTATTCAAAAGTGACATTCATTTTAATCAAAAAAACAAATGACATACTCAAAAATGAGAAAACACATTCCGATGGTTTTGATACTTTAGAAAAATGGTCCATGAGTCATTTGGAACATGTAGAATTTATCCACACCTCAATCTGATGCACAGTGTGAGCGGTATGACTCCAAGTGCACCTTTTTTATTCAAAATTGACATTCATTTTAATCAAAAAACAAAAACTAACATTCTCAAAACTGAACAAATGTATTCATATTGTTTTATTACTTTAGTACAATGATCCTACATCATTTTTTATGTGTAGGGATCAACATCACCTCAATCTGATGCATGGTATGACCGGTATGACTCCAAATGCGTCTTTTTATTCAAAACTGACATTCATTTTAATAAAAAACAACTAACATACTCAAAACTGAGAAAACACATTCTGATTGTTTTGATACATTAGAACAACGATTCATGTGTCATTTGAGACATGTATCATTCAACTACACCTCAATCCGACGCACAGTGTGACCGGTATAACTTCCAGTGCATATTTTTTATTCAAAACTGACATTCATTTTAATAAAAAAACAATTGACATACACAAAACCAAGAAAACGCATTCATATTGTTTTGGTACTTTAATAAAACGATCCATAAGTCATTTTTGATGTGTAGGGATCAGTCACACCTCAATTCGATGAACTGTGTGACCGGTATGACTCCAAGTGCATCTTTTTATTCAAAACTGACATTAATTTTAATCAAAAAAAT
Organism: Viscum album; assembly: GCA_963277665.1. Classification (NCBI taxonomy): domain Eukaryota; kingdom Viridiplantae; phylum Streptophyta; class Magnoliopsida; order Santalales; family Viscaceae; genus Viscum; species Viscum album. Next base: position 1,830,818,466 of record OY728147.1, read on the forward strand.
AACTGACATACTCAAAACCGAGAAACCACATTTTGATTTTTTTTATACTTTAGGAAAATGATGAATAAGTCATTTGGGGCATGTAGCATTCAGTCATACCTTAATCTAATGCACGGTGTGACCGGTATGACTCCAAGTGCGTCTTTTTTATTCAAAACTGACATTAATGTTAATAAAAACAACAACAGACATACTCAAAACCGAGAAAATGCGTTCAGATTATTTTTTCACTTTATGAAAACAATTCATACATAATTTTTGATGTGTAGGGATCTGCAGCACCTCAATATGATCCACTGTGTGACCAGTATGACTCCAAGTGCGTCTTTTTATTCCAAACTGACATTAATTTTAATCAAAAAACAACTGACATACTCAAAACCGAGCAAATGCTTTCCGATTATTTTGATACTTTAGGACAATGATGCATGAGTCGTTTGGGATGTGTATCATTCATCTGCACCTCAATCCGATACACAGTGTGACTGGTATGACTCCAAGTGTGTTTTTTTTATTCAAAATTGACATTAATGTTAATAAAAAAACTGACATACTCAAAACTGAAAAAATGCATTCAGATTGTTTTGGTACTTTAGAAAAACAATCCATACGTCATTTTTGACATGTAGGGATTAGTCGCACCTCAATCTGACACATGGTGTGACCGGTAGACTTGAAGTGTGTCTCTTTATTCAAAACTGACATTAATTTTAATCAAAAAAACAATTGACATACACAAAAACCAAGAAAACACATTCTGATTGTTTTGATACTTTAGGGAAATGATGCATAAGTCATTTGGGATGTGTAGCATTCAGCCACACCTCAATTTGACACACAGTGTGATCGGTATGACGCTATGTGCGTCTTTTTTATTCAAAACTGGCATTAATGTTAATAAATAAACAACTAACATACTCAAAACCAATCAAATGCATTTATATTATTTTGGTACTTTAATACAATGATCCATATGTCATTTGTGATGTATAGGGATCAGTTTCACCTCAATCTGACACACGGCGTGACCAGTATGACTTCAAGTGCATCTTTTTTTATTCAAAAGTAACATTCATTTTAATAAAAAAAACAACTCACATACTCTATAATAGTGTTTGTTTTTTCTTTTATTTGTGTTAGAAATTTTATTTCATTTAAATTCAGTGTTTGTATCTTATTTTGGTAATTTTGTTTTGTTTTTTCTACTGATGTAGTGTGTTGTTGCAACACACTGTACCTGTTTCGGGTGATGCAATGCACTGCTGCCTCACATTGCAGTTTTCACCTTTATTGGCACTTATAAATGTGCTGATAAAGTCTATCTATATCAATTCATTAAAAAGTGCTGATAAATCATACTTTTATCAGTGCTGATAAATCATACTTTTATCAGCACTGATAAATGAGGTCTTTTATCAGTGCTTTTATATGCGCTGTTAAATCTTCTATTTATCATCTTTTTTAGCGCTGATAAAAGTCGTGGACTTTTAATCGTGCTAAGGTCATCAGTGCTTCTCTAGCGCTGATAAAAACCAATTATAACATTGTTAAAAGTGTGTTTTGTAGTAGTGATATGTGAGGATCATGCACTTTGGTTCCGATGTTTTATCCATTGTTTGTATTCTTTGATTTAATTTCATTGATCACGGTGTTTATCATTGTGTAAATATCGGATTAATCATCGATCATGCCAAAAAAAAAAGTTGGGCACGACCCATCACAAACATCCATTGTGCCCGAAACCAACAACAAATTTCTGTCTTATGTCAATGTTATGCTCTCATGTCACATGTTCTTTGATTCCCTTGTGATCCATGTCTTATGAACTTTAAATCTTTATGTCATGACTCAAGATTATGATCTTTAATAGGAAGGGTATGATTTTCAAATGTCATGTGCATTTTCTCATACCTCTATGCTCATATTATATTTATGTATCTTTCTTGTTTATCCTTACTGAGAATCTATCCAATAGCCCGAAGGCCTTTATTTTTTATTGATTTTTGATAATCCACCTTTCTTGGGGTGAGGTGGAACCCTTATAATGCCTATAGACATAAGTATTACATGGACTGTAAGCCTTAGAGGAATTCATTGCCCATAGGCTGCAAAAATTATATACAAGCCAGACTAACTACTTGAAACTTATCCTCTCCAGCATCTTCATCGTGATATCAGCTCTCCACCTTTGCATGGTTGTTCAGCTAGGCTTTCCTGTTCATGCATAGGCTTGTCCTGATGGAAGGTGTCATACCCTCTCATTCTTGCAATCTATTTAGTTTCTGCTATGGTGAAAGCTCTTTGCTCATCCTCCTTCTCAAGCTTATTCTTTGAAAGTTTTCTAGTTTGCATCTACACTTAAGGTGACCCGAAGGCCTTGAGCTGGCCCGAAGGCCTTACTGACCCAAAGGTCATGGTGGACTGAAGGCCTTAAAGGACTTGGGGACCAAATCGGTGGCCCGAAGGCCCAAATGGGAGAATAGTCTCATCTGCTACAGTTCCAAATAGTACCTACTACAATACCGCTATAGTACCCCTGGAAATTATGATTCTTTTCCCCAATTTATGAAGAAATGTACTATGTATGATAAGTCTAAGAATGGTTCTATTTATGAGGAACTAAGTGAGAGACGATGTAGAACTCTTATGACCTAGTTGTTATGTGTCGAAGTTTCCAAATGCGATAGACCTAAATGATTCTGGCGTTGATCATTATGTTATGTTATGAATATTTGTCTATTAAGATGTAACTTTTTTAAGGGAATATAATCATTAAGAAGAAAGTTGACAATCAGACTGCATGATAGTGTTCAGCCGCAAAGGGAAATCAAGCATCCAGACAAAAGAATCGCCTGAGAGACCATGGGTCGCCAAAAGGTGTGTCTCCTTATTGCCTTCTCTTTTAATGAATGATAAGGAACACTTAGAGAATAGGAGACGCAAAGAGTGGATCTTCCCAACCAACGGGCCAAACAGTTGGAGGCCGATCTCTGAGGATGAAATGGCATTGAGAATTGTAACATGATGATGGAACTTCATCCTCTATCCAGGGAAAATTCCATACTGACAATGATCGCTTGAGCCTCCGCAATTGGTGGCCTCCACCTTGTGTAGAAAGACATGTAGCCTGCAGCCATGGTAGATCCGGAGGAGTCCCGACCAATCAAACCAGCACTGGAGAAAGGTCCATCAGTGACCGAATCATCAACATTAATTTTCATCAAATCTCTCAGGGGTGACTGTCAGGAAAGAGATCTGGGCTTCATTGCATTTCAAACAACATGGGAGACACAATTATTCCAGTTGGACAACCAGAAGGAGGCGCGCTCAGCCCAAAAAAAATTGGTCTGTACAGATGGTACACAATGTCATTTCTTCAAACCCAAACCATCCACACCATGGTGCATAAAAAGTTAACATTGTTCAAAGGCAGGGATGAAGACCACCTCAAAAGGAGCTCAGAGAAGTAAAATATTGGATCCATAAATGAACTATAACAGTGGGTCGCTATAATGCACCTATTGGGATGTTTTTTGTTCGAGCTCCTCCATCTCAACATTCCCTCCAAAAAAGGCATTAGAGTCCTCAAAGTTCTTTATCACACACGTCGAACCCTGTTGTGGTATTTTCTCAAGACGTCACACTGCACCAGTGATAAAAATGTGGAATTCTGCCTGAGCCTTCAACTCATGTCCCAACGTCGATGATCCTGATCCATCTTTTGTTGTCCAATAGAGAGTCTCAATCACGGTAATCAACTGTCAATTTGGCCTCATTGTAGCCCACTCTGCTCCATTCCATCCAGTCGAGCCTGATGTCAAGTCTTCATTCGCAATCCCCACTCGATCTGACAAGTTGAACCAAATGATAGGATCGCCTCTCCCTAATCTATCAGAAAAAACAATCCTGTTTGAATTCTATTATGTAGGAATGATATTTACAGTTGAAGACTGGTAGGGAGAAGAGGCAAGTGAGAAGGAATAAGAATCCCGAAAGAAATCGTGGAGCTATACAAGAGTTTCCCAACTCTCCTGCCTAAGCCTGTAAGCCGATCTAATCAAAACAGAAAGAATGTTCACTCTCTCACTCTTTCAGTTGCTCCCCATTTATTACCCCCACCCTGTACATCTAATTACCCCATTATCAATGACCTTTTTTCCCTTATTACGCATAGTATATAAATTCTACAACCCAAGTTGGTTTCAAGCTCTATCAGTTTCAGCAAGAAGAAATAAGCACAAGTCTATGTGAGACCATACCCCTATCCAAATAGGGCACTACAAATTAATGAAAAAAAGCATAAATGCAACACAAATCCCCCCCCTAATGTGAATATGCCACAAAAAGAAGCAATTTTATTGATCACTTTCAAACTAGAGATAACTACTAAGACCATAACATAAGAATTGTAAAAAACAATAAGATCTAGGCCACTCATAGTAATGTTAGTTAACCCCAAGACAACCATTAAGGGTCCTCTTGACAGTACTAATTAAAAAATGTTAATAGTACTTGATAACTACAAGGATCATAACATAAGAATTGTAAAAACAAAATTAGATCTAGGGCACTCATAGTCATGCTAGTAATCCGCACGAAAACCATTAAAGGTCCACTTGACAATACTCATTAAAAACTATTAATAGTACTTGATAACTAAGACCATAATATAAGAATTATAAAAACATAATTAGATCTAGGGCACTCATAGTCGTAATAGTTAACCCCAAGACACCCATTAAGGGCCAACTTGACAATACTAATTAAAAACGATTAATTATACTTGTCATTCATGATAAGTAGTTTGAAAAAAAAGTGGGGTTTATTTTGTTAATAAAAAATAACACTTAAATCAAGTGTCAAAAACACTTTTTCAATAAGAAATTTGAAAACAATTACATAAGGACAACTCTAATGTGTGCTAAAGGTCAAATTGAGTTTGGTTTTGGAAAAAGGTTTTCTATTTTCAATTTTCAAAAATGTATTAAAAATGTATTAAGATTGTATTTTGGATAACAGGAAAAAAACAATGCATGTGATTTACCCCTCCTTGCATTTTTGTTTTCAAGAAAAAATAATATATATTTTTTTTGGCTTATAAAAACCCTTTCATTTCCACTTTAATTTTCTATAAAATATTTTAAATTTAAATATTTTAATACATTTCTATTAAATGAAAATAAAAAATTCTTTCCAAAACCAAATGCAGCCTATGTTTCACAAAAATCCTCCTCAAAAAAAGGATCTTTAATGAGCTTACTATGGTTGAAAAACAATGATACACCATGCATCCATTTATTTTTTTTATGATGTTTCATAATTAGGCATGTGGATCCTTACAATATAGAGTGGAGGTTGAAGAAAAGTAAAGGGCACTACATGTGGGAATGGCTTATGGGGAACACAATGACTAATCAAAAATGAATTATTAAAACAAAACACATGACGACATGAAACAAGGTATAAACTGAACATAAAACACTAACAAGGAAATATGTTGAAGCAAGCATGGTTCCACTTATGTTCTACAAAATAGTGGTAGATATTTTTTAGAATATATAATTTTTTGTATTAGGAAAACATTTATAGATTAAATTTTACAAATTCAAAAAAAATGTGTAATTTTGTGTACATGAAGCAAAGTTCTACAATTAATTATAAGATGCCAAAATAGAAAATGCAAATAATAATAAAACAATTGAAGCATATTCAGCACATATTAACTATAATACTTATGAAATCAATCACAGTACCCAAATAAATATTTATTGACAAATCTTTTATGCGCAACCAATGAATATGCCTGCAACCTTATGTCCCCCTCTAATAAGCCCACTGCCTTGGAAATTTCTTGCATCCATTCATTATTTCTATCAAAAAACAATGAACCCTGATATTTATATACATAAGACAACAAAAACTAATTGATTTGAAGAGTTTATTATAATATTCATAGTAACAAGATTGGAGAAAGTGAAATATAAACTTACACAAACAGGCATTCTATATGGCATTCTTCCAAGAGGATCATGTTGTATGCCTCCAACATAAAACAAACCCAGTAGAATTGGAGTATTGTGAATTGGAAACCAAAATAAAAACTTGAGTAATAAAAGTTACCCAATGTAAAGTATCATCGTCTTTTGCTCCAGCTCGGATATCTTTGTGCTCTCCAATCTTCTATTATATAAATCAAGAAAAAATAGATTCAGTGAGTTGAAGTAAAAAATATAGCATAAAAATATATCACACTCGGTTATGTTTTTTTCGTTGAATTTCCATGTGATCCCTAGTTAGAGAAAATATCAAGAGTATGCTGCCAATGAAAATCATCATCATCTTCTTCTCCACTTGCACACTATGCCCCAACACTGGAGAAAGTATAAAGAGTATATCATTAAAAGTTTTTTTTATGATTTTCATCCCAACACCTGTATCTAAAACAATGAAACTTAGGAGAAGCAGACACAAGACGGGAAAGAAAAATTTGTAACCCATCTGACACAACAGTTTCAATAAGTTGCTACTCAATACAGTCCATTCCTAACATAGTATGGGCCAGGAATTCTTCTTGAATATTAGTATATTGAAAAATTCCAGTAAGAATTTCATTGATGGATACTCCAAAACTATAGGCATCTGAATTCTCTATATGGAGTTCCATTCTATGTATCTCTAGTGCATTGATACACGTGTGCCAGCTATATTTTTCTTATGGAATCTATTGGGAGGATTTCCAGATGACCTCCGATTAGCAATGTTCACTTTCTTAAGATCTTCCTTAGTTTCACATCTCCAAGTACAATCCCAAGGCTATGGTGATATTATAGAGTCTTCACCGGCATAAGTACCAGATCAATTTTTGGGATCCATTTTCCCCCGAATAATTTTTCAGCAAAACTTTGAGAATCATAAAATTGAACGAGAAACGTGTAATTGGGTGACTTCTAATGTGTTGCGACCAATTTAGCTAACCAAGGTTAATCCAATTAGCTTCCTTATAAAATATTAAATAAAAAAAATAAAAACTGATCAGTCAACAATATCCTCACAGAATATAGTTTAGAAAAATACACACCCAACTCATTGAAAAAGAAAATCCGTAACAATTGCAACTCCTTGTAGAATTCAACATCCTCTGAGGTAGATAGAATGTGTTTTTTTACAATAGCCATCTTCTCATTCAACCAGCCTTCATAAACGACACATTCTACCTGATAGGAATCAATTGGTGTAAGAGAGAAAATCAGTAGAAACTTTAATTAACAGCAGAAGAAGAAGAAGCAGAAGAAGAAGAATCCTCGCCGAGACACTGCTCCGAGGCTAGGCCGCAGCCACATCCCACTTTCAACAAACTAGATTCTAATATCCCAAAATAATCTGAGGGGAATGACAAAGGGGACCAAAAGTCCCCCCTAATACCCAAAGAGGACCATCTCTAGTTCTGTGAACAGTCACTTCTGCCAGCTCCAACTAATAATAGGGAAAAATCAATACTGCCCCTAATAGTTCCTTAGATCCCTAAACAGCCCTTGCAAACACCTGGTGCCCTCTTGCAGCCCACACTGGATTGATTCTAGTCTCTCCTTTCCAGCTCGCCCTGCAACAGCCACAACCAACATCCCAACAGCCTCTCTACCTCCCTCCTATCATTTTCCCCTTCTTGAAATCCACCTTATCCTTAAGGTGAAAAAATCAATACCATATTTCCATCTTTTCCAGCTTCTTGGACCCTATTATTTTCCAATACATGAGCACTAGGAAAAATAAATTATCCCCATGTATCCTGTATGATTCCAAAATAAGGGAAGTCACCACCCTCTAAAAACCGGCAGCCATGAAAACCAACAGTTATCCTTGTTGCCTTCAGAAAATGATAGCTCCGAACTTTAGGAATTAAATAACATCATGTAAATCTTAACGGTTTAGACCTAACAAAATCTACAGTTGGTTTCCCGGAAAAAGAAGCCAATTTCTCCACTTCACGGTGCCCAGACCATGTCCCAACTGGATGCAATAGGTTAAACAAAAGAGCAGGACCATCTTCATGTGGAAAACCCTGCTGACTGAATCTCCCATAAAGTGTGCAGAATTCAGTTCCACTTTCATGCCTCAACGCTAATGGCCCTTCCCTCACATTTGCCGCAAGCGCCATTGGTAGCCAGAAAATGGCAGATTTTGTCAAAGTAATGAATATTTTGAACCCTTGAATTGTAGATGTTGTGCCCTAAAATGATACTATTATTCCGTACTCAAATAATCCTCCAATTACCTCTTTTCCTTTGTTGTAGTCGATGTCAGAAATAGATGCAGCAACAGTGCCTCCAACCAAGTAAATAATCTTAAAGAACTTCGCAGCTTCAGATTTTCCAGCATGGAAATGAGACGCAAGCAACAAACTGGGTTTCCCTTGTAGCTTCAAACCTGAAATTGTTTATTGCATGGCTCTTTTACGTGGGAGATATCTCGTTTTCTGGTTCGGCCTATTTTTCCCAGTCGGTTTGTTGTTTATGGAACCCGGTTTATTTGTTTCCTTACCTATTAGCGTGGACTTGTTGTGGACCATTGATTACCATTGATCCGACCGCTCGGATTACATCTGTTGTGTTTGTTCTAGCTTGCTTCGATCCACTTTGAGTTATGTCACTCCATTCAGAACATGTCACATGTCCCATGCGTTGTGCCGACCTCGGTTATGCGAACCGTCTCAATGATCTTTGTCGTCCACACAACCTCCATCCCGTTGATCCTATGAACTGTCTAACGCATGTCTGTTGCGCATTGATTGCCCCGATTTTCATTGCGAGGGTTGTGTGTGCTTATCTCTGGCTCATTCGCTCTGGTTCTGAGAGACCTCTTGACAAGCTCAGATATGTTCCGACTCCGCGAAGAAGAAGGACGAACTGTCAAGGAGACTCCCGGCACCCACACTCCCCTTTTCAACTGCACGTACCACCTCCTGCAACCGGATTACTCTTCTGGTGGAGACTCAGTGGGGATCTTTCCGAATTTTGGGTTCTTAGATGGCTACGCTTCAAGTGGTAACAATATTTACATTCTTTTCAATCGTAACTAAGATATGGTTTGTAGATCTTGGCTCTGTAGCGGTTTATCTTTTCTTCGACATGTATGTTGCTATATCCTTCTTGTGTGCATGCGTGAGTCCGTCCAGGAGTGGACAAGGCTAACTCTACGTGACAGAGTTGGTCACTGCCACCTAGTTCAGCAATCTCAGCCACCTCAAATAGTTTATGTGGTCCTTTATTTCTGCATTCGAGTCTGTAAAATATTCTTGCGTTCTTTCTTGCTTTCTTAATAAATCGGTTGCCTTGGTGGCATTCTCACCATGCACGTAGGTCCCCTTGTGGTCAAATCACGTTATATCTGTTGTCCTCTTTATATTTGTTTTGGATTGATTGTTTATCTTTATTTTGAACAAGTTTCACATTCTGGATCCGCCACGATTAAAACTAGTCCATTAACAAACACTTTCTTATTTGTTCACCATTTTATATAAAACAATGGATCTTGGATTTTCTTGGGTTAGAGTAATTAACCCCAACAAGTGGTATCAATGTCTTCTGTTTCATTGCTATGGGTTCAACTAAGTTTGGTATTGATAATCTTGGTGGTGAGAATGATTTTAATCTCTGGAAAATTAAGATGACAACCTTGTTAGATCATAATGACCTTATTGATACCCTTGCTGGCCCTAGGAAGAAAATCACCACCACTACCCCTGATGGGCAGGATGCCACCTCCTTTGTAGATGTCCAGGAGGAGACCCTGAGGAAAGCCCGTAGTTTAATCCTTTTATCTTTAGGAGACAAAGTCCTAAGAGAAGTTGCATATGAGTCTACTGCCGTTGGTATATGGTCTAAATTGGAATCCCTTTATATGACAAAATCTCTTGTTGGTAGACTATATAAGAAAATGAGATTATACACATTTAAAATGCACCCTGAAACTGCAGTCAGGATTCACATTGATGAATTTAATAAGACCTTATTAGACCTATCCAATATTGACATTAAATTGGATGATGAAGGAAAAATATATTATATTGCTAACATCATTAGATGATTTATTTAACTCTGTTAAAGACATTATGATGTATGGGAAAGACACATTAAATCTTGAGGAAGTCAAATATGCTTTTCTCTCTAAAGTCCTTCAATGAAAGGGTAGTGTGAAAACCGAGACTGAGGGTTTAAATTTAGGGACAGAGGTGAGTTTAGAGACTGAAGTGAGTCAAGGGGTGGGAGAAAAGGTAGGGGCCAGTCTAAGAAACATAGAAGCAAGTCTAAAGGAAAGGTAGTCAAATGTTTCCAATGTAAACAACCTGGACACATTAAGAGGAACTACCCTAATAGGAAGAGTGACTATAAAGATAATAATAACGACCATTTCCTATTAGTTGAACAAGATTTTGACACTGTTGGTGTGTTAAATGTCACTAACACAGCCATCTCAGATGAGTGGATTCTATATTCAGGATGCTCATTTCATATGTGCCCTAGGAAGGAGTTCTTCACTGAGTTAAGGGAAGTCAAGTCTGGTGAGGTTTTTCTAGGGAATAACAGGAGCTTCCAAATTATGAGAATAGGATCGATTTTACTTGAGCTTCATGATGGGTCTATTAAGTCTCTTGAGGAAGTTAGGTGGGTACCCAGGTTGAAAAGAAACCTAATATCCCTGTGAATCCTTGATCAGAAAGGGTATGGCTTCAAGTCCGGATATGGAAGCCTTAGAGTGGCTCGTGGATCCCTCACAGTTATGAAAGGAACCCTTCGTAATGGCATGTATGCATTAGATGGTAAGGTGCATAGGAATCAGTTGAATCCCTCTTCTAGCCCGGGAACTAATTCCACTACTTTGTGGCATACGAGACTAGGGCATGTTAGTGCTAAGGGGCTTAGTGAGCTCCAGAAGCAAGGCCTTTTAAGTAACATCACTCCTAGCAGTCTTCCCTTTTGGGAAGACTGTGTATATGGGAATTCTAGGAGAGTCAGTTTCAGTAGGTCTTTGTATAAGGCTAATGAACCTCTCGAAAGTGTACATTCTGATCTGTGGGGTGCTTCTAGGGTCACCTCCCATGGTGGATGATTATACTTTGTGACTTTTATTGATGATTTATCTAGGAGAGTATGGATTTATAAACTTAATCATAAGTTTGATACCTTTCAAGCTTTTAAGAAATGGAAATCTTCTGTTGAGAGTGAAAGTAATAAGAAACTTAAGGCCTTACGAACTGATAATGGTTTAGAATATCTATCTAATGAATTGATTGAATATTGTGAATATGAAGGAATTAAAAGATACCGAACTATAGTGGAAACCCCACAACAAAATGGGTTAGTAGAAAGAATGAATAGGACTGTCCTTGAGAGGGTGAGGTGTATGTTGTCCTACTCAAAACTCCCCTAGTCCTTTTGGGTCGAGGCTGCTTCAACAACAGTGTATCTCATTAACCATTGCCCATCTTCTACCAACTCCTTTAAGACACTTGAAGAACTCTGGAAGGGCTCACCACTGAATCGTAACCACCTTAGGATTTTTGGATCCACAGCTTATTAACATTCATGTAATGATAACCTTGATCCTAGGGCTGTTATGTGTATATTCATGGGATATCTAGAGGGTGTTAAAGGGTATCGTTTATAGGTAGATAAACCAGGTTACCAGAAATGCATCGTTAGTCGCGATGTTGTCTTCCATGAATCTGGTATGTCCAATGATAAAGAGCCTGAACCTGATGGATCTTCCGAAGAAGATGAAAAACCAATGTGGGTCATAACCCCATTAGGTGTTGAGGTCCCTTTAAGATCCGGTGACCAACCACGGTCCAGTGTTGGTCCTACTCCTATGGTTACCCAAGCCCAACCTGAACCAAATTCTAGTTCGAAATCAGAACCTGAGAGTCAAGAACCAGATGACCTAAGAAACTACCAGCTTACTCGAGATAAGGATAAGAGGGTTATCAGACCCCCAACCCATTTCAACCAGGCAGACATTATTGCCTATGCTTTTAATGTAGCTCAGGACCTGTTCAATGATGAGACCCAAACTTATAGGCAAGCTGTTAAGCCCAAAGAAGCCAGTAGTTGGCTGAGAGCAATGCAAGAGGAGATTAATTCCCTTCTTAAGAACAACACCTGGGTTGTTGTTCCTAGACCCAATAACCAGAAAATTTTAGGTTACAGATGGATTTATAAGAAAAAGAAAAACAATGTAGGAGAAAGTAAAATCAAATTCAAAGCCCGAATGGTAGCTAAAGGTTTTCTGCATCGTGATGGCATTGACTATAGTGAAATATTTTCTCCTATTGTTAAGCATTCATCTATTAGAATCCTACTTGAATTTGCTGCCAAACTTGATATGCATGTTGAACAACTTGATGTAAAAACTATTTTTTTACATGGTTTCCTTGATGAGACCATTTATATGACCCCTCTCGAAGGACTTTCAAAGTTATTCAAACCTAATCATGTTTGTCTTCTACAGAAGTCCTTGTATGGACTTAAACAATCTTCAAGACAATGGTATAAAAGGTTTGATTCCTTTATGATTGAAAATAAGTTTTCTAGAATTAGATTTGATGCATGTGTATATTTTAAGACGGTTAAACATGAATCTGTTTATCTTTTGTTATATGTTGATGACATGTTGTTAATCTCAAAAAATATAAGGATTATAAATTTTGTTAAGCACCAGTTTAACTGTGAATTTGAAATGAAAGACTTAGGCCATGCAAATCAAATTCTTGGTATAGATATTATTAGGGATAAGAAGGCTAGAACCTTATAATTATCCCAATTTTCTTATGTTAGGAAGGTATTAAAGAGATACCTGTTTGAACACATTAAACCTGTAAATATTCCCTTAGGACATCATTTTAAATTATCCCTAAACCAATCTCCTAAGAGTGAAGATTAAACTACCTTTATGAATAAGATTTCATATGAAAATGTTGAAAGAAGTCTTATGTATGTCATGGTCTGTTCTAGACCAAATTTAGTCTTTGTTGTTTGTACTTTGAGTAGGTTTATGGGGAAACCTGGTAAGGTACATTGGCATGGTTTAAAATGGCTATTAAGATATGTTTCTATGTATGATAAACTCTACATTTGATATATCTTGAATACTAATTTTAATGATGATATAGTTGGTTTTGTTGATTCTTACTATGCTGCAAATATTGACACCTGAAAATCTATCACTGGATTTTTTTCCTCGCATATGGAGGACCGGTATCCTGGAAATGCAACATGCAATCAGTGGTTTCACTTTTTATCATCGATGCATAGTATATTGCCTTGACAGAAGCTATTAAGGAAGACATTTGGCTTAAAGGTTTGTTTTCTGAGTTTTCATTATCTGCTGATAGTATAGTAGTTCACTGTGATAGCCAATCTGCCTTGCATCTATCTAAAAAATATGTATTCCATGGTAGATCGAAGCACATAGACATTAGATAGCATTTTGTTAGAGATATTATAGAATCTGGGAAAGTGAGTGTCACCAAGATACCCACTAATGATAACCCAGCCGATTTTTTGACTAAGGTTGTTCCGTTATCTAAATTCATTCATTGTCTTAGGCTTATGAATTTAGTCCCAATTCTATAATGTAGGTTGTGAGAACGTCATCACTGTATTGTATTTGATTGCAAGGTGGAGAATTGATGAATTTGCACCCCATAGAAGAATATTCCATTTTCAATTATATACATTCCATCCTGTATATATTATCTGTATAATTGGTTTATTCTATTTATTGCATGGATCTTTTACGTGGGAGATATCTCGTTTTCCAGTTCGACCTATTTTTCCCAGTCAGTTCATTGTTTATGGAACCTTGTTTATTTGTTTCCTTACCTATTAGCGTGGACCTGTTGTGGACCATTGAATACCGTCGATCTGATGGCTCGAATTACATCTGTTGTGTTTGTTCTGGCTAGCTTCGATCCACTTTGAGTTATGCCACTCCATTCAGAACATGCCACATGTCGCATGCGTCGTGCCGACCTCGATTATGCAAACTGTCTCGATGATCTATGCCATCCACGCAACCTCCATCCCGCTGATCCTCTGAACCGTCTGACGCCCATCTGTTGGAAATTGATTGACCTGATTTTCCTTGCGAGGGTTGTGTGTTCTTCTCTCTGGATCATTCGCTCTGGTTCTGAGAGACCTCTCGACGATCTCGGATCTGTTCCGACTCTGAGAAGAAGAAGGACGAACTGTCAAGGAGACTCCCGACACCCGCACTCCCCTTTGCCACTGCACGTACCACCTCCTGCAACCAGATTACTCTTTCAGTGGAGAGTCAGTGGGGATCATCCCAGCTTTTGGGTTCTTCGACGGCTACACTTCAAGTGGTAATAATATTTACATTCTTTTCAATCGTAACCAAGATCTGGTTTGTAGATCTTGGCCCTATGGCAGTTTATCTTTTCTTCGACATGTATGTTGGTGTATCCTTCTTGTGTGTGTGTGTGAGTCCATCCAGGTGTGGATGGGGCTGAATCTACGTGACAGAGTTGGTCACTGCCACATAGTTTAGCAAGCTTGGCCTCCTCGAATAGTTTTTGTGGTCCTTTCTTTCTGCATTCGAGTCTATAAAATGTGCTTGCGTTCTTTCTTTCTTTCTTAATAAATCGGTTTTCCTAGTGGCGTTCTCGCCGTGCACGTAGGTCCCCTTGGGGCCGAAGCACATTATATCTGTTGTCCTCTATATTTTTTTTGCATTGATTGTTTATCTTTATATTGAACAAGTTTCACATTCTGGATCTGGCACTATTAAAACTAGTCCATTAACAAACACTTTCTTATTTGTTCACCATTTTATATAAAATAGTGGATCTTGGATTTTCTTGGGTTAGAGTAATTAACCCCAACAGTTAAAAGAAACAGTAGGACCATCTTCATGTGGAAAACCCTGATGACTGAATCTCCCATAAAGTGTGCAGAATTCAGTTCCACTTTCATGCCTCAACACTAACGACCCTTCCCTCACATTTGCAGCAAGCACCATTGGTAACCAGCAAATGGCGGATTTTGTCAAGGTAATGAATATTTTGAACCCTTGAATTGTAGATTCTTGATGTTATTAATTTTTTCATGACTTATTATATACCCCCTTTTCTGATTTTATATGAAATGTGCATAATTTGTGTGAAATGTTAATGTTTTAATACTAAGTATAATTTTTGAGCATTTTTAAAAGTAGTCCAATTGAGTCAGTTTACTATTTTATTTATAACGCTCACCCTAATAATTCAAATTGTGTAGTTCTTGTTTTTTAGGATTACTTATTCAATTTCTCACATATCATTAGAAGGAATCATGGGTCAATTATTCCATTTGAATGCTCATATGGTCAACACAAAAAGACCCAAATAATTTGTGATGAAACTGGACCATCAATGATGATTGAGTTACTGGTCTAAATCCCGAAGCCCAAAATTTATGAAACTCCACCATATGTTTTATATTATACAAAGGAATCATGGATAAAAATTTTAAGGTCCAACTACAAGAACAAGGGTCCCAACTAATGCCTTTAATTCCAGCCCACCATTCTGACAAGGAATTAAAATCCAGAAAATATTCATGACATATCGCATTATGTAATCATCAAATCAAGCAGATATTTTGCAGTGTGAAAGAGGAGATATATTTTTCCGACTTTGTTGAAAAAATAATTTGGCTTTGAAAGCATATTCCTATTCAAAAACCCTTTCCCATTTTGGACTTCAAAAATATTGGATTGAAATGGACAGATTAAAATTGTTTAATCAACCAACCATAAATTTGGCTCCATAGGTCCAAATGACTCCAAAGTTTTAGAGAGGTCTGACAACATTATTATATACAACTTTGAAGAAGAAGATATCTCAATATTCGGCTGTCTGGATGTCCAAATCATTGAGCCAATTGGAGGGACAGATTGGGAATGCCAACAGTCCACTTCCTTGGGCTATAAATGCATCATCCTCCTCTCCTTCAAAGGAGTTGACATTTCAGAAGAGAGGAGCACATATTGGCACGATCAAAGCATTGCTAAAGGCTTGAGAGGACCTTCCATACTCAATTTTTCACTTGAGATACCCTTCCTCATCTCTTTGTTTCCTTTCACTTTTGTGTTGTTCTTTGTTTGTAATCTTGTAAGTTTGTATTTTGTAATTCTGTTTTAATGAAAATTTCTTCTTCAATATCTCCTATTCTCATCCACCTTCTATAGTTTAATATTAATGTTCTTAAAATAGTTTAAATACATTTGAATTCTTTTCCCTTCTTTTTCTTCCTCATTCAATCGAAAGTTCATTTTTTAATTCTCATCATTGTTCGTGTGTGTGTGTTTGACGCACCACTATTTTCTTATCCCTTTCTTTTTCTTCTATTCTTAATTTATCATCATAATCATTATAACCAGATTATTAAACACCCAAATGGCTGAATAAATCTCTCATTGGGGTGAGTTATAATTTAGATATGTTAAGTGATTGAGAGCTTTTGCTCGATGAATATGCTTTGAATTAACATTGAGTATGTTAGACTTAAGGTAACACCCCAAGTAAATAAAGAATATGACATTTTCATATTTATCCATATTTGTGAATAAAATATTAATATGACTTTAAAGGGGACGCTATGCTCGATGGCGTACCCAACACGCAACAACGAGTTTCTTGGAAATCTTATGTTGCACTCTAATAATAAAATAA
This sequence comes from Viscum album, assembly GCA_963277665.1. Lineage (NCBI taxonomy): Eukaryota > Viridiplantae > Streptophyta > Magnoliopsida > Santalales > Viscaceae > Viscum > Viscum album. The sequence goes on from OY728147.1 coordinate 1,830,835,195, forward strand.
TATTATTTTAAATGGTAGTTAACATGTAGCCGTTGTAATGGCGGGAATGGATAGAAATAACTAAAATATGATTATATATGTTCTTAAATGTTTTTACATTTATACAATAAAAGATAAAGGTTTAAAATACGGAAAGAATTCAATTTTAGGCGTATATGCCCTAGTTTTCACTAAAGGTTCACTTATCACCTTTTGATGGCGAACCGTCATTAAATATAGTTTTGATCACTCTTATACATTATTTTGGACCAAATAAAACTCTTATTAAGAATCGGGTCATCAAATTTTACTTTGTGTAATTTTTTGGTATTTTTCCGATAAAGTTCATTTTTTAATGAATAGTGTAAAATGTTGTGTTTTAATTCAAAACCTCTTTTTAATCTAATTTATTTATATGATTAGATAATATTTTGAATTGGTTTTAAAGTGAAATTAGAAAATATTCTTACCATTAAATCCAATAGTGGTCGTTGGAATTAATTTCACTTTGAAATCAGACTTAAACTAGTGTCAATCTTTTGATACTTATTGTTTTGTAAAAACACGTTATTTGCTCTGGCAGCGGGAATTAATTATTAAATTAATTAATGTGACTTATATGATTTGAATTTTGTAAAATAGACTTCATTTTTGAATTCGGAATATCAAATATATCTTAGGGTGAATTTTTGGTAATTTTCTGAAAAACTTCAATTTTTGATGAATAGTGAAACCACTAAGTGGTAATCAAGCAAACTGATTTTTCAGTTAAATGAAAGTTTACCACTAATATGTATTGAATTTTAAAAATCCGACATACATGGTTGTCATTAAGAAGTAAAATGTGGTTCGATGAGATTAAAATATTTTTTTGGTGAATAGTAACTTATTAAGTTTTTAATCACGATTAGTGGTAATTAGTGTAGTTTAAGGTAAAAATAATGCTTTAATAAAATGAGATGAGCTTGACACATATCTTACCCTCATTGGTTGTATCATGGACGACCAAGAAAAGCCATGGGTCAACTTGGGGTCCCCATGGATCCACTTTGGTTGGGAAATGACATAAATAACATTTTATTTAATGTAAAAGTAAAATTGACACAAACATAATATGTTTTACGAAAACAATTTTTACATGGGGTTATAAAGATCAGATTTTTGATTATAAATAGTCATTGGAAAGCTAAAAATATTTCATACATCATAGTATTTTTTTTATGATTTTTAGACATTAAATAAATTAAATTATTTATGACATAATAATGATGCAGCGATGACATCATTATTTGACGATTTAAATAAAATGGAAAGATACTGTAAAATCTATGAACTACACATGTCCAAAACTTATTGGATGAGTGGATTTAGAAGCCTTATCACCTTAGCCACGAATTATATCAATGTGGGACCTTTTGAAACCGAAACACATTTTCAAATAAAGTAATATTTCTTTACTTTCCAAAAGTGCCCCTCCTCTCCTCTTATAAAAGGCCCTCACCTCTACCTCATTTCACACACTACTCAAGCCTTTGGCTCGGCCAACCCCTGCCCATTTACTCTCTCCACATCCCTCTCCTCATCCTAAAGGATTCCCTTTGGGCATAATCCTTTCAAAGGAAGCCTTTAGGCTCAAATCAAAAGGAGTTACATTTTTGAAGGTAATTCATTCTCTCATGTTCATTTGTTTTATTTTGCTTCTCCAACCCCCTAAACTCTTTTTATTTACTTCTTTTGTAACAACACCAGTATATTTGATATACTAGGATGTTGTTATAAGATATATTTGAGCTACACACTCACACAACTACATCAAATGGTTAAAGAACATACGGTTTCCGTGGATGGCGAAATTCTGCCTCCCGAAACGATGATTGTTCAATACTCATTTAACACCTTCAAAGGTGGCCATTATGATGTCACTATTTTTATATATGATATATAATATGTTTATGTTTTCCTTAAGCTTCTGTTTTTTCATTTTGGGCATACCTTTATGGTTTCCATTATGGGTAAACACGATATCTTCATTTTAGGAAGTGCGGACTACCGCCCCCTGAAAGTGATTTGATTCGTTAATACCATATGTGGGATGTTTAAAGGATAAAGTTAATGATATTATATATGTTATTATACTGGAATTATAATATACTCTTATATCATTATGATTCCATTCCAGAAAATATGAAATAGAAATGGAAGTAGCGTTCATACGTACGTACGGCTTACCGTCTCCATGAACGGTGCATTTCATTTCTTACCTCTAAATGATTATGTAATATTATAAATGCAAGTATGTACTGGATATATATGACATATATGATATCTACATCATGAATACCATTCTGTATATAATGAACCTTTGACCAAGTTAACAACATGTAAGTGTAAGAAGTCTATTTTTGACTTAAGAACCAAATACCGACAAAATGAACATTATTAACTTAACTGATTACATGATGTTCATAACATGGTATAAAAGGAATAATGAACTTGAAAAAGATTCATAAGAAAGTAGAGATTAACTCAAGTTTATTATTCAGGAGATTAAAGAACGGTCGGGTCAAGTCAGATACGAGGTATGGGACTTCGTCTCAATCTCCTTTCATTGAGGCATATTTTATTTTATACACAACTTTCTTTTATACGGTGTATAAACCCCTTTTACTTTTACGTTTATTCAAAAGGAATCTTTTTTATACGAAGCGTTTACTAAACGACAAAAGGGAATGTTTTTGTCGTACGTATGCGGCGACAACGACTTCTCCGCCGTCGTGACCGTTATTTGAGTTTTGGCTTCCTCTACAAGCCATACCTTCTTTTTAAAAGAAAAATAAATACCATGTTTTACTTTTCTTTTATTTTAGTATTGAAAATGGTTTTCATAATGTTTTTATATCAATTTGTTGTATTGATATCTCGTGATTGAAATGTGGAAATTTTATGTTACCTTTATGCATGTTTTATGTGATATGATTATGTTATGGTTCTTGGGCATTATTATGAAGACAGGTGGTTCCGTGATAAACTAAGGGCGGGTGAGCCCGTTATAGCTCTCCAATGCATTGGGTAACGCGAAGGAGTGAAACGTTAAGGTTTCTCCGAAGAGATTTTTGGGAATATACTGTGATGGGTATTCCAAACGTAACCAAGAGGGTTACTCCCTACGTAAGAATGTTATGAATGCCTCAAGTTACCTTTATGTCTTATGATTTCTATGATTTATTCATGATTTTATGAGGTATGTTAAAGTGCCTATGTTTTATGGGTAAAGTATGATTTCGTTTTTATGTATATATGAACTCATGTTTCCTTTCCATGTTTTTTTTATAACCCATACTGAGTTTTTATGCTCATCCCAAGTTTTTGAAATGTTTTTCACAGGTCAAGGGAAAGGTACATGATGTGATGATAGTGTCAAGGATGTGTCAAGAAAGAATCCGTGTTATTTTTTTAAATATGTTTCCGTTGATGAGAAGAATGAATACTGTCTTTTATGTAACCACTTTGTTTAAATGTGGAATGTAATGCAAGTTTCATGATCTAATTCTCTAAAACTCTAAACCTGAAAAGATCCTCAATGTGTAATCTTGTAATAACTCAAGATTAAGTAAGGTTTAAGGCTGGGGCCTTATAGTTGGTATCAAAGGTCGGTTTAGATAACTTTAGAGGTTAGGGTATTCTTTAAGCATAAGTGACATTACCATAATGGTTAGGATTTCAGAAAGAGTCCTAGTTTTAGATAAAGTGAATGAGTAAATATATCTTAGTGTTTATCTTACTCATTAGTACATGATGGTTTTGTTGATATACTCACACTGACATTTCTGTTTTTAGTGAATGGCTGGATCTCGTAGGCACCAAAGTGACAATTGGTTTGAAGGAAACTGTGGTGGATCTATGATTAAGATACTAGATAAAATGGAGGATTCAATGAGGAAACTCATGGTTGTTCTAAACCAACTATCAAGGAGTCATGATCAACCACTTAAACCTTGGTGAGTTCTCTAGTGCATCATGTACGAGATGGCCAACTCGATGTGGAAATCCAGGTAATAATTATTAAGGTAACCATTAGGGTTTATATGATCCTTACTTTTGAGGTAATTATGGGTTATTATATGTTCTGATGGAAAATGAAAGGCATGAGATAAACTTGAGGTTAAAATATGTTATGATCATCTTTGAAGATTTTATCTCATTTTGGGGAATGTTTTAAGAATTATATAGTTTTGGAAAAAGGACAACACGCAGACCGTGTGACTACCCGTCGCGTCGGACAAAGCTGCGGGAATCGAACCCACAACCAAAGTGCGACTGGTATTAATCGCCTACCACTGGACTACGTGAAGTCCCTGGTTAGTTTGACTGATTCTTTTTAGTTATATGATTTTATGAATTAAAAGTAAGTTGATTTTGGGTTATTTATGAAAATGATTAACCTATCATAGAGGATATGTGATTAGGTTAATTACTTTTCAATACGAGACTTTAGGAGCAACTAATGTTGTTTGGAGATAAATGTTACAATTTAACTTGGAAGACTATGTGACTAAATCCTTCAAATATTTGGGTTTAAATATTAGATTGGTTTACTTTGAATAATTTTATGGACAAATTGATTATAGAATGGTCCTCGTTGAACTTTGGGTTTTGTTGGACAAATTTTGGAGATTAAGAATAGATTTTCTTTTTATAAAGGGTTATCCTTTTCTGGATTATCTGACCTTGTACTAACCTTTTTGGTTTTGGTTAAAGACTAAAGACATGGGATGTATATTGTTCTCTTTTGTGGATTAGGTGATTCTCTAGAAGTTGATTATAGTACTCTTAATGCGAACAAGTCCCCTAAATACTCGCCTTTTGGAAAAAAAATATGAGTTTGACTAAGGAATCTAGTAAAAGATGAAAGTCAACATGATAAGTGATTATGTTTCCTTATGAATAAATTCCTCAATAAAAAGTAACTTAAAACAAAAATGTTGTCTATTAACTTTTCCTACTGGGGAATCGAATACCGTTTAACCCATCACAAGTTTGTGATTTTCTCATGGTTAACTTTCTCCTAAACATGTTTTCTATCACTCTCCATCAGAACATGACCCTATGTTTTCTCCTCCATGTCCATGTTTTCATACTTGGAATCCTAGTATGGGTTAACTCGGGTGACCTTTGTACTTATCTTTCTTTATTTTAAAGTGATTGTTTTACCGACTCTTGTTCCGATGTGGGACTTTCAAGGATGTTTCCAAGCCCAATTTTAAAAATTGCGAGGACGCAATTCCCAAAAGGGGGAAAGGATGTAACACCCCAGGTAAATAAAGAATATGACATTTTCATATTTATCCATATTTGTGAATAAAATATTAATATGACTTTAAAGGGGACGCTATGCTCGATGGCGTATCCAACACGCAACAACGAGTTTCTTGGAAATCTTACGTTGCACTCTAATAATAAAATAATATTATTTTAAATGGTAGTTAACATGTAACCGTTGTAATGGCGAGAATGGATAGAAATAACTAAAATATGATTATATATGTTCTTAAATGTTTTTACATTTATACAATAAAAGATAAAGGCTTAAAATACGGAAAGAATTCAATTTTAGGCGTATATGCCCTAGTTTTCACTAAAGGTTCACTTATCACCTTTTGATGGCGAACCGTCATTAAATATAGTTTTGATCAATCTTATACATTCTTTTGGACCAAATAAAACTCTTATTAAGAATCGGGTCATCAAATTTTACTTTGTGTAATTTTTTGGTATTTTTCCGATAAAGTTCATTTTTTAATGAATAGTGTAAAATGTTGTGTTTTAATTCAAAACCTCTTTTTAATCTAATTTATTTATATGATTAGATAATATTTTGAATTGGTTTTAAAGTGAAATTAGAAAATATTTTTACCATTAAATCCAATAGTGGTCGTTGGAATTAATTTCACTTTGAAATCAGACTTAAACTAGTGTCAATCTTTTGATACTTATTGTTTTGTAAAAACACGCTATTTGCTCTGGCAGCGGGAATTAATTATTAAATTAATTAATGTGACTTATATGATTTGAATTTTGTAAAATAGACTTCATTTTTGAATTCAGAATATCAAATATAGCTTAGGGTGAATTTTTGGTAATTTTCTGAAAAACTTCAATTTTTGATGAATAGTGAAACCACTAAGTGGTAATCAAGCAAACTGATTTTTCAGTTAAATGAAAGTTTACCACTAATGTGTATTGAATTTTGAAAATCCGACATACATGGTTGTCATTAATAAGTAAAATGTGGTTCGATGAGATTAAAATATTTTTTTGGTGAATAGTAACTTATTAAGTTTTTAATCACGATTAGTGGTAATTAGTGTAGTTTAAGGTAAAAATAATGCTTTAATAAAATGAGATGAGCTTGACACATGTCTTACCCTCATTGGTTGTATCATGGCAGACCAAGACAAGCCATGGGTCAACTTGGGGACCCCATGGATCCACTTTGGTTGGGAAATGACATAAATAACATTTTATTTAATGTAAAAGTAAAATTGACACAAACATGATATGTTTTACGAAAACAATTTTTACATGGGGTTATAAAGATCAGATTTTTGATTATAAATAGTCATTGGAAAGCTAAAAAGATTTCCTACATCATAGTATTTTTTTTATGATTTTTAGACATTAAATAAATTAAATTATTTATGACATAATAATGATGCAGCGATGACATCATTATTTGACGATTTAAATAAAATGGAAAGATAATGTAAAATCTATGAACTACACATGTCCAAAACTTATTGGATGAGTGGATTTCAAAGCCTTATCACCTTAGCCACGAATTATATCAATGTGGGACCTTTTGAAACCGAAACACATTTTCAAATAAAGTAATATTTCTTTACTTTCCAAAAGTGCCCCTCCTCTCCTCTTATAAAAGGCCCCCACCTCTACCTCATTTCACACACTACTCAAGCCTTTGGCTCGGCCAAACCTTGCCCATTTACTCTATCCACATCCCTCTCCTCATCCTAGAGGATTCCCTTTGGGAAGAATCCTTTCAAAGGAAGCCTTTAGGCTCAAATCAAAAGGAGTTACACTTTTGAAGGTAATTCATTCTCTCATGTTCATTTGTTTTATTTTGCTTCTCCAACCCCCTAAACTCTTTTTATTTACTTATTTTGTAACAACACTAGTATCTTCAATATACTAGGATGTTGTTATAATATATATTTGAGCTACACACTCACACAACTACATCAAATAGTTAAAGAACATACGGTTTCCGTGGATGGCGAAATTCTGCCTCCCGAAACGATGATTGTTCAATACTTATTTAACACCTTCAAAGGTGGCCATTATGATGTCACTATTTTTATATATGATATATAATATGTTTATGTTTTCCTTAAGCTTATGTTTTTTCATTTTGGGCATACCATTATGGTTTCCATTATGGGTAAACACGATATCTTCATTTTAGGAAGTGCGGACTACCGCCCCCTGAAAGTGATTTGATTCGTTAATACCATATGTGGGATGTTTAAAGGATAAAGTTAATGATATTATATATGTTATTATACTGGAATTATAATATACTCTTATATCATTATGATTCCATTCCAGAAAATATGAAATAGAAATGGAAGTAGCGTTCATGCGTACGTACGGCTTACCGTCTCCATGAACGGTGCATTTCATTTCTTACCTCTAAATGATTATGTAATATTATAAATGCAAGTATGTACTGGATATATATGACATATATGATATCTACATCATGAATACCATTCTGGATATAATGAATCTTTGACCAAGTTAACAACATGTAAGTGTAAGAAGTCTATTTTTGACTTAAGAACCAAATACCGACAAAATGACCATTATTAACTTAACTGATTACATGATGTTCATAACATGGTATAAAAGGAATAATGAACTTGAAAAAGATTCATAAGAAAGTAGAGATTAACTCAAGTTTATTATTCAGGAGATTAAAGAACGGTCGGGTCAAGTCAGATACGAGGTATGAGACTTCGTCTCAATCTCCTTTCATTGAGACATATTTTATTTTATACACAACTTTCTTTTATACGGTGTATAAACCCCTTTGACTTTTACGTTTATTCAAAAGGAATCTTTTTTATACGAAGCGTTTACTAAACGACAAAAAGGAATGTTTTTGTCGTACGTATGCGGCGACAACGACTTCTCCGCCGTCGTGACCATTATTTGAGTTTCGGCTTCCTCTACAAGCCATACCTTCTTTTTAAAAGAAAAATAAATACCATGTTTTACTTTTCTTTTATTTTAGTATTGAAAATGGTTTTCATAATGTTTTTATATCAATGTGTTGTATTGATATCTCGTGATTGAAATGTGGAAATTTTATGTTACCTTTATGCATGTTTTATGTGATATGATTATGTTATGGTTCTTGGGCATTATTATGAAGACGGGTGGTTCCGTGATAAACTAAGGGCGGGTGAGCCCGTTATAGCTCTCCAATGCATTGGGTAACGTGAAGGAGTGAAACGTTAAGGTTTCTCCGAAGAGATTTTAGGGAATATACTGTGATGAGTATTCCAAACGTAACCAAGAGGGTTACTCCCTACGTAAGAATGTTATGAATGCCTCAAGTTACCTTTATGTCTTATGATTTCTATGATTTATTCATGATTTTATGAGGTATGTTAAAGTGCCTATGTTTTATGGGTAAAGTATGATTTCGTTTTTATGTGTATATGAACTCATGTTTCCTTTCCATGTTCTTTTTATAACCCATACTGAGTTTTTATGCTCATCCCAAGTTTTTGAAATGTTTTTCACAGGTCAAGGGAAAGGTACATGATGTGATGATAGTGTCAAGGATGTGTCAAGAAAGAATCCGTGTTATTTTTTTAAATATGTTTCCGTTGATGGGAAGAATGAATACTGTCTTTTATGTAACCACTTTGTTTAAATGTGGAATGTAATGCAAGTTTCATGATCTAATTCTCTAAAACTCTAAATCTGAAAAGATCCTCAATGTGTAATCTTGTAATAACTCAAGATTAAGTAAGGTTTAAGGCTGGGGCCTTATACTTAACATGTCATGGATTAATGACTTGTTTTGTTTAACATGTGGTTTACATGTATTATTAGAACCATAAATACACCACCATCAACAAGCTCTGATTGAGATTATAATCTTAAGTTAAGTTAAGGCTTGGATTAAAGGCTTAACACTTAGGAATTTCAATCAACGTTAACTTGTGACATGAGTGTTAATTTAATGCAACATAAAAGCAAAGCTCAAAGATATCATAAGCTTAACTACCTAATGATGAACTCACCCCAATCTTTATCAATTTGTTAAATCAAACATCATCCATAAATTATTTCTTAAGCTCTACAAACAAACCCCCCAATCAGAATACAATCAACTAAAAACAAACGACTATTAAAAAGTATCATCGCCGAGAATTCGACCCGAGTGCTGCTATACACATTATCAGAGTATAGGAATTATGACTGGTTGATAGGCGACAATAGGCCACACATTTCAATGTTGCGCCTTGAAATTATACTATTCTGTACTCAAATAATCCTCCAATTCCCTCTTTTCCTTTATTGTAGTCAATGTCAGCAATAGATGCAGCAACAATGCCTCCACCCAAGTAAATCTTCTTAAAGAACTTTGCAGCTTCAGATTTTCCAGCATGGAAATGAGATGCAAACAACAAACCGGGTTTCCCTTATAGCTTCAAACCTGAAACATGTCTTGGTACAACAAGTTTGTTGGTTTCAGGAGCAAGAACAGGAATAAGAAAATCAAAACTTATATTAAGATAATTTCTGAAAGCCTGATTCTGACTGTACTTCCCACTGAACCATGCACGAGCAAGCAAATATTGTTGTGCATATCCCCCTAACAGGAGAAAATTGAAAGCAGCCAAAATACTGACGACCGCGGCTAATTCCAACCACATGGTGCTCCCCACCATAAGAGTCACCTAGAGCCCACTATGTCCGCCATGCCACTGAATTCCAGTTTATTAAAAGAACTTTCGTGGATTTTTTTTTTTTAGAACTCCCATTTTGGAACCACTAGTCAAAACCATTTCCAAAACAAACACATTTTACAAAATCCACTCATTACACACATCAAAAAAAAAATTTAGAAAAAAAATTCTCTAAATTTTTAAAACATTTTTTTTTTGTGGAAAACCAAATTTCGTTTGAAAGGACACCACCCATTTTTCAAAATCCCCAATGTCAAAAACAGTTCACAGTTTTATTTCAGGAAAAAAAATCCCAACTGACCAATAGATAGCCAGAAGTGTCATAAAACATAGCATAGAAACAACTTGCTGCATATTCAAAATCCTGTTCTAAAACAGTTCTAATAACTCATTACCAGTAGGAAGCTCATTTCTAATAGTAGGTTACTGGAAAAGAAGCGCTGCTAATAACAGAATTTCACTATGCAGAAAACAAATAACATGCATACAATCCTAATTCATATCAATTTCTATGGTACCTTAGTATTCAAAAAAAAAAAAAAACAGGTACATGCTTTGACATTCATTCATTGAACAATTCTAAAACTCGTTAACAACAACGAATCAATAGCATGCCTTAACAGTCAATTTTCATAACAATTATACCATGCTTTACTAAACATGAAGCAGATAGAATGTTCAAGGATACAAATTACAAAGCAATCATAATAAAACGCCACTAACAAGAGGAATATAATTAATAATAGTATGGAAATATATGTGAGTGACTTTAATTAATTAGATAGTAACTAACAAGGCATGCGGGAAAACACCATTTACTTTATTAGCAGCTACAATTTAATGTAATTAAAGATATAGATACTAGCTGGACCCAGCCTGGAAATCATCTTTTTGATTGGTAGAATTTTAACTGTTGGGTGGGGGGTTGTGGGCCAGCTGGAATTGTTAGGGGAGGGGCCAGACTGTTATGAACAGCTGAGGGCTCCAAAGTTGTGGCACAAAAACTCTTTCAGCACTTCAGTAGCAAAGGAAACGTATGTTGTGCGTCTCATGTGAGTTCTTTGGGGTCTTTTTGCTCGAATGCCTCGACCTCTCTTTTAAAGACAATTTCTCCAATGGCTACAGCAAGATCCTCATGAACTTCATCACATGGGTGTTTCTTGATAATCAATCACAACCAGCCACCGTTAGAAACAATAATAACATGCGAATAATATCATTACCGGATAATCTCTTTGAAAACTGTAAAAGCATAATTAATGTGGAAACAGGATCTGTGGATGACTACATCAATGAGTTCGAACGTGTGGCGCTACACATTCCAGATTTAACAGAAAAATGGTATATGAGTCTGTTCATTGGCAGATTGCGTTTAGAGATTGGAAGTACCATCCTAACACATGAACCACAAAATAAAATCTGTTTTCTTACACTTACAAGACGAGTCGAGTGAGAATTGACTGTGAAAGGAATTATTAAACCCACTGATGTTTGGGGAAAGGTTGTAACAGCTGGAGTTATGGGGCGGCAAGGAAATTCTAACAGCATTGTGAAGATTGTTTCTGCTACTGCTGGAAGAGAAAAATAGGGGATAAGAGAAATTGTACCATGGTGGAGAGGTGTTAAAAATTTATCTAGAGAAGAATATGAAGAACGGAGAGCCAATGGATTATGTTTTACTTGTGGCCAACGTTTCCAGCTCGGACATAAGTGTACAAAAAAAGGTTACAAGCTCATGGTTTGGGAATGTGTGGAATCTTGTGATGAGGAAGTGAAAGACACTAGCTTGGTAGAAAAAAAAATGCAGGGGACATTTCTGAACAAAATAAAGAGCAGTGGGAGATGGTAATGCAAGGTACAACTGCTATTGCGGAAGGTAAAGACAAGATTGGGGAAAAATCTATGATGATGGAGGGAAGTATAAAAGGGATATCAATATTGGTTTTAGTTGACATTGGAGAAAGTCACAACTTCCTTTCCAAGCATTTGTTGAAACAACTAATTACCCCGGTAGAAGAAACTAAGCCTTTTAGTATTCGATTGGGGGTGGTCATCGAGTAATATCTCATGGGATATGCAAAACACTTGAAGTGTGTTTAGGAAATGTGGAGTTTGAAGTGGATGCTTATCTTTTTTATACTACAGGACCTGATTTGGTGCTTGGTATTTCCTTGCTTGAGACTCTTGGGTATGTAACTTCACATTGGAAGCAAATGATAATGAGTTTTTCATGGCAAGGAAGGGCTGTAACGTTGCAGGGAATTAGTAACAAACAAAATCCTCTTGGGAATTTACAGGAATATTTTTGGAACAGAAGAGTTAGGATTAATGGCTTGTTGTGGACAGCAGATGAGGTTGTGGATGGAAGCAGTAAAGAGTTGAATAAATTGAATGTAGAGCAGTTGCAGACAATTAAGCTTCAGTTTGAGTCATTTTTTGAGACTCCTAAAGTCTTATCACCGCAAAGGGAAACCAACCATTCGATAAGACTAAAATGTGGAGCAGATCCAGTGAACATCCGCCCATATAAGCATGCTTATCATTTGAAGAATGAAATAGAAAGGCAAGTCCAGGATCTTCTGGAGCAGGGGTTTATCAGGTCTAGCACTAGTCCCTATTCATGCCCTATTATATTAGTTTAAAAAGGATGGAGTATGAAGGATGTGTGTAGACTACCAAGCTCTGAATTTGAAAATAATTCTTGATCGGTTCCCTATTTATGTTATTGAAGAACTGATGGACGAGTTGTATGGGTCTGCATTCTTTACAAAGATAGAATTGAAATTGGGGTCCCATCAGGTACGGATGAAAGAGGAAGATGTTGAGAAAACAACATTTAAAACTCATGAAGGGCACTATGAGTACCTAGTACTGCCATTTGGACTTATGAATGCTCCGAAAACCTTCCAGGCAACCATAAACTTTGTGTTTCGAAAATTATTACAAAAGGTTGTCTTCGTATTTTTCGACGATATACTGGTTTTCAACAGTGGGAGAATCATTTGGATGCTTTGAGTTTGGTATTAAAAACCATGAAGAAGAATGCTCTATTTTCCAACCAAAAGAAATATTATTTTATAAAGAAATCAGTGGAGTATCTTGGGCAAATCATATCAAATATAGGAGTCTCCATGGATTCAAAGAAAATAGATGTTGTTAGAAAATGGTAGCAGCCTCAGAATGTCAGGGAAGTCTGGGGATTTCTGGGATTGACCGGATATTATAGAAAATTTATTAGAGATTATGGAAAGATAGCCGGGTCTTTAACTCGATTAACTAAGAAGGATGGATTCTTTTGGACTTCGGAGTCTACTGAAGCATTTGAAAAGATTAAACAATGTATTGTAGCAGCTCTTCTTTTGAGAATGCCCGATTTTACTAAAGAATATTTAGTGGAAAGTGATGCTTCAGGAAAAGGAGTGGTAGTTATTTTGATGCAAGAGGGGAAACCTATAGATTACTTTAGCAAGGCTTTAACAGATTCAAATCAATCAAAATCAGTATATTAAAAAGAGTTAATGTAATTAGTGCTCTCAATTCAATACTGGAAACAATATTTGTCGGGGCATTGATTTGTGGTTTTTACTGATCGTCATAGTCTTAAAAATATATCAAGTTAGTGGGTAATCTCTATGAATAAATAGTGTTGGCATGCTAAACTATTGGGATATGACTTCAATGTTCAGCATAAACTTGGAAAGAATAATAACGCCATCGATGCACTATCCTGGGTGTGTGAAGGAGCAATTTTTTCACAAATAGCAGTTTCAAAACCTTCCTGGATAGATTTTCGGAATGTGCAGAAAGAAGTTCAACAAGATGCTCAGTTTCAAGAAATAATTAAAGCAATAAAAGTGAAAAAATAGTTCGATCGGGTTATGTTTTGTGAGGATATATGCTTTTCTTCAGGAATTGGATAGTCTTATCCAGAAATTCTACTATGATACCTAAGTTGCTACAAAATTATCACTCTTCAACTAAAGGTGAAAATTATGGATACCTAAAAACTTATAAACGACTTTCTAATGGAATATTTTGATCTGAAATGACCAAAGATGTTAAATAGTTTGTTTGGGTTTGTGAAGTTTTTCAACGGCATAAATATGAGGCTATGAATCCTGTTGGATTAATCCAACCATTGCCTCTGCCTGAACTGGTTTGGGAAGAAGTATCAATGGATTTTATTTTTGGGTTGCCTAAATCCCATAATTATGAGGTAGTGCTAGTGGTGGTTGACAGACTTAGTAAATAAGCTCATTTCATTTAATTTAAGCATCATTACACTACTAAGACCGTAGCAGAAGTATTCGTGAATGAAATTGTATGATTTCATGGGATTCTAGCAGCTATTGTGAGTGATCAGGATCCACTTTTCACGAACCATTTTTGGCCAGAACTATTCCAGTTACAAGGTACCATACTTAAGATGATCTCGTCCTATCACCTGATGGGAAAACTGAGGTGGTAAATTGATGCTTAGAAGCTTATCTTCCGTGATTTTCATCAGATTATCCAAAACAATGGGCATACTAGCTTCCTTGGGCAGAATTCCACTACAATACATCATTTCACACTTCTATAGGAAGAACAACTTTTGAAGATGTATATGGCAGGGCACCACCTAGTGTTCTTCACTATGTAAAAGGTGAAGCATCCGTAGAAGCTGTTGCAGCAGCACTTATAGATTGGGATGAGACTTTAAAACAACTACGTGTAAATTTACACAAAGCACAATAATTGATGACCATATTTTCAAACCTACATTGCAGGATTGTGAATTACAATGAAGGGGATTTGGTTTGGGTCCAGTTACGGCCAAATAATCCTGGTGTGGTTTCCAAGACTTATCCTAAGTTGTCAGCATGATATTACGGGCCTTTTGTTATTGAAAAATGTGTTGGACCAGTGGCCTATAGGCAGAAACTACCACTTAACAGAAAAGTGCATCCTTTATTTCATGTCTCATAGTTGAAATCTGCAACTGGGCAGCAGAATAATGAAGGGGAGATGCCAAGAGAATTTTTGGCTGAATGAGAGTATCTGATTGTTATTTTTGCCAAAAAGTTGCAAGGGTGAAAACTTATGTTTTTGATTCATGGGCATGGAAATTCGAAGGATAAAGCCGTTGGAAGACGCGGAGAGAGATTAATGATGGTCACCGCATTCATTACATTTAATGAATTTGACACCCTACAATTATTTCTCCAATTAATTTGGTAAAAGTCATTTAATTGAGGGAAGACCAAAGGGTGTGAAGGAAGGATATAAAAAGGGATCTCCTCCTGGACTTTTTCATCATCGGATTCAGAAGCAACACATCTTCATCCCGGAGTGCAGTATTTTGTGAGGCGTTTTTCCATATTTTACAAGAGAGAATTTATTGAGTGTTTTCTCCTTGTAATTGAGAGAGAATTTATAACCACATTTTACCATAGTGAAATCATTCTATTTGCTCGTGATTTTTTACCCCTTTCATTTGGGGGGTTTTTCCACATTACATCTGGTGTTCACTTTAATTCCGCACTTTTGCACTTTATTTTTAATCTCGCAATTATCGTTGTATCAAAGGACCCGTCATTTACGATCCTAACAAGTGGTATCAATGGCGAGGTTCGTGGCCCAAGAAAATTCTGGACCAACAACGTGTCCAAATGACGGCGAAATACGAGATTGAGAAATTCAATGGAAATAATTTTTCATTGTGGAAAATGAAGATGCAAGCAGTGCTGCGGAAGGATAATTGCCTACAGGCGATTGGAGAGAAGCCGACAGGTGTGACAGAAGAGAAATGGAGCGATATGGACGGGAATGTTATTGCCAACCTTCATTTGGCTTTAGCAGATGGGGTCCTGTCAAGCATTGCAGAGAAAAAGACGGCGAAAGAAATTTGGGATACTCTAACAAAACTGTACGAGGCAAAATCACTCCACAACAAAATTTTCTTGAAGAGAAGATTATACACTCTTCGAATGGCGGAGTCATCATCGGTGACTGACCACATCAACACCCTCAATACCCTTTTTTCTCAACTTACGACTTTGGGATATAAAATTGTGGATACTGAACGTGCGGAGATCCTGCTCTAGAGTTTTCCAGATTCATATGACCAACTCATCATCAACCTCACCAATAATATCCTGACGGATATGTTTTCCTTCAATGATGTTGCAGCTGCGGTTCTCGAAGAAGAAATTCGGCGCAAGAACAAGGAAGACAGACAAACGACTTCACACCAAGTGGAAGCTCTATCGATGGAAAGAGGAAGAATGATGGAGCGTGGTTCCGGTGGGAGCCAGAATCATGACAGGTCTAAATCAAGGAGCAAGAAGAAAAACGTCAAATGCTACAATTGCGGTAAGAGGGGGCATGTGAGCAAAGACTGCTGGAATAAGAAGAGTGGTGAAAATAACTCTCAAGGAAATGTGGCGAGTACATCGGGAAATGGCGACGTACTAGTCAGCGATGCGGCGACGACTATTGAAGGAAGACATCACCTTGATGATGCATGAATTATCGACTCAGGAGCAACATGGAACATGACGTCTCGACGGGAATGGTTTGACCAATATGAAACCATCTCGGAAGGACTTGTGTACATGGGAAACGATCATACATTGAAGATCGTTGGAGTCAGAACCATCAAATTGAAGATGCATGATAACATAGTTCAAACCGTCCAAGGAGTACGCCATGTGGATGGCCTCAAGAAGAACATCTTGTCCTTGGGACAATTTGATGATATCGGATGCAAGACTCGCACCGAGAATGGAGTGATGAGAATTGTGAAGGGCGCGCTTGTGGTAATGAAGGCGGAGAAGATCTCAAAGAATCTGTACGTGCTTATGGGTGAAACATACAAAGAGGCGGAGATAGTTGTTGCATCAACTACCTCGACGGAAGCGTTGACGACATTATGACATCGAAAGCTTGGCCATATGTCAGAACAAGGCCTGAAGATTCTTACGGATCAGAAGTTGCTGCCTGGGCTGACAAAGGTATCCTTACCATTTTGTGAGCATTGTGTTTTGAGCAAGCAAAACAGGTTAAAGTTTGGGATGTCAACAACAAGAAGTCAAGAGATCTTGGAGTTGATCCATTCCGATGTTTGGAAAGCACCAGTTATATCCCTAGGAGGAGCAAGATACTTTGTATCTTTCATTGATGATTATTCCTGGAGATGTTGGGTGTTTCCAATCAAAAGGAAATCAGATGTTTTTGAAGTATTCAAAACATTCAAAGCGCGAAAGGAGATTAAATCGGAAAAGAAGATCAAGTGTCTGAGGACTGACAATGGTGGAGAATATACAAGTGAGGAGTTTGATTCTTTTTGTCAACAGGAAGGCATCAAGAGACAGTTCACGGTGTCGTACACTCCTCAGCAGAATGGAGTGACAGAGCGGATGAATAGAACCCTGTTGGACAGAACAAGGGCGATGCTGAAGACTGCATGAGTCAACAAGACATTCTGGGCAGAAGCAGTAAATACCGCCTGTTTTGTGATCAATCGATCCCCTTCGGTGGTAATTGATCTCAAGACACCGATGAAAATGTGGACTGGTAAACCCGCTGATTATTCTAATTTTCATACTTTTGGAAGTCCTGTATATGCACCGCTTCATGACCAGGAAAGATCGAAGTTGGACTTTAAATCCATAGAATGTATCTTCTTGGGATACGCTGATGGTGTGAAGGGGTATCGTTTGTGGGATCCCACTGCCCACAAATTTATCATCAGCAGAGATGTCATTTTTTCAGAAGATAAGGTGTAAATGACAACTGATCAAGACATGGAGAAGAAGAATACAGAAACTACAATAGTAAAGGTGAAGGAAGAAACAAAGGAAGAACCAGTTTCCTATGAGGCATTACCAGAGCATGATGATCAAGTACCGGTTGAGTCTGGACCACGACGGTCAACTCGGGAGAAAAGAGCATCAGTATGACACTCAGACTGTGTCACTGAGAGCAATATTGTGTATTGCTTATTGATAGAGGATGGAGAGCCATATTCCTTTATGGAGGAGACCCAGAGTCCAGATGTATCCTCATGGATGGTAGCGATGCAGGAGGAACTCGAAGCCCTGTACAAGAACAAGACTTGGGATCTTGTTCCATTACCTCATGGAAGGAAGGACATTGGGAATAAATGGGTCTACAAGATCAAGAGGGATGAAACAGACCAGGTGGAAAGATATCATGCAAGACTGGTGGTCAAAGGATATGCTCAGAAGGAAGGTATTGATTTCAATGAAATATTTTCTCCTGTTGTTAGACTAACCACTATTCAGGTAGTTCTGGCTATGTGTGCTGCATACACTCTACATCTAGAGCAGCTAGATGTGAAAACAACTTTTCTCCATGGTGATCTTGATGAAGAAATATATATGCTCCAACCAGAAGGTTTTACCAAAAAAGGTAAAGAGAACTTGGTTTTCAGGTTGAACAAATCTCTGTACGGTCTCAAACAGGCACCGAGGTGTTGGTAAAAGAGATTTGATTCCTATATCATGAGCCTTGGATACAAGAGACTTAATTCAGATCCTTGTGCATATTTCAAGTGTTTAAATGGTAATGATTTTATCATTTTGCTGTTTTATGTGGATGACATGTTGGTTGCAGTCCCCAACAATGATCAAATCCAGGAGACGAAGGCACAATTGGCTAGGGAGTTTGATATGAAGGACTTGGGACCCGCAAACAATATTCTTGGGATGCAGATTTACCAAGACAAGAATAATGGAAATATTTGGCTATCACAGAGGAATTATTTGAGGAAAGTCTTGAAACACTTCAATATGCAAGACTGTAAGCCAATTTCTACCCCTCTTCCCATTAATTCCATGTTATCCTCTACAATGAGTCCTAGCAGTGAAGCAGAGAGGATGAAAATGTCTCGAGTGCCGTATGCATCAGCAGTGGGGAGTTTAATATTCGCTATGGTTTGTACTAGACCACACATTGCACATGCAGTGGGAGCAGTTAGTCGGTACATGGTGAATCCAGGAAGAGAGAATTGGAGCATGGTGAAGAGGATCCTGAGATACATCAAGGAAACCTCAGATGTTGCATTATGTTTTGGAAGATCAAATTTTACTATCACTGGATATGTTGACTCAGATTTTGCAGGTGATTCTGATCGGAGGAAATCCACTATGGGTTATGTGTTTACTCTTGCAAGAGGAGCTATGAGCTGGATCTCAAAGATACAGTCAGTTGTGGCTTTATCCGCGACAGAAGCAGAGTACATGGCATCTACACAAGCTTACAAAGAGGTAATTTGGATGAGAAGGTTATTGGAGGAGCTCAGGCACAAACATGATCATATTCCATTATTTTGTGACAGTCATAGGGCCTTGCACATTGCAAGGAATCCATCTTTTCATTCCAAGACAAAGCACATTGGCGTACAATACCATTTTGTTCGAGATGTGGTGGAGGAAGGAAGTGTGGAGATGAAGAAAATTCACACTAAAGAAAATCTGGCAGATTTCCTGACAAAAGCGATTAATTCTGAAAAGTTCAGATGGTGCAGATCTTCAAGTGTCCTTGTAGATACATGAGCAGACGTTTGGGCAGATAGAAAGTATGTGTGGAGATGTGATTGACACTTAATCAAATATTCAAGTGGGAGATATGTTGGAAGACACAGAGAGAGATTAATGATGGTCACCACATTAATTACATTTAATGGATTTGACACCCTACAAATATTTCCCCAATTAATTTGGTAAAAGTCATTTAATTGAGGGAAGACCAAAGGGTGTGAAGGAAGACTATAAAAAGGGATCTCCTCCTGGACTTTTTCATCATCGGATTCAGAAGCAACACATCTTCATCCCGGAGTGTAGTATTTTGTGAGGCGTTTTTCCATATTTTACAAGAGAGAATTTCTTGAGTGTTTTCTCCTTGTAATTGAGAGAGAATTTGTACCCACATTTTACCATAGTAAAATCCTTCTATTTGCCTGTGGTTTTTCACCCCTTTCATTTGGGGGTTTTTTCCACATTACATCTGGTGTTCACTTTAATTCCTCAATTTTGCACTTTATTTTTAATCTCGCAATTATCGTTGTATCAGAGGATCCATCCTTTATGATCCTAATAGAAGCAACATGGGAGGAAGCAGAGCAGATTGAATCCCAATTTCCTAATTTCCACCTTGGGGATAAGGTGGAAAATTACAGGGTCAGAAACGATAAGAGGCCTCTGATACTACATACTTATCAAAGGATGAATAGGGTTGGGAAAGGGGTATAATTGTAATTTCCTGTTATAATTAGTTGGTAAGAAGTAATAAAGAGAAGTCATTCAGGAAAGGGAGGGGGTCGGAAACTCAGACGCAGTCTCGCCTGCGTGCGAGTATCCTAAGTAGCGGGCACCCGAGAATTCTTCATTTCTTCTGTATCGAACATATTTCTCAGGTAGAGATCTTCTTGTAAATTCTAATATTTAATAAAAGAACTTTGCTATTATTCTTCAATCCCCATCAATAGTTGTTTAAAAACTTTTTTTATAAATCAATCAGAGATTATAAAATAATGATCTGTAGTGAGTGAGTTCTTGAAATGAAGTGCAATGGAAATAAAAAGACATAACACGAAGGTTTATAGTGGTTTAGATAACCAAGATCCTACTTCACTTTTCAAACATCTATACTCCACGAGAATATTGGTACCCATTAAAAACATCACTTTTAATGGTGTGATAACCTATTACATACTCTTCCTTTTACAAATACCCGGAGGCACAACCCATCTTTTTTACAGGAGACTAAACCTAGTCTGTGACCTAAATTTTGATTAGGAGTCACAACCTAGACTTCCTTTTTGGTGGTGTAATGAAATACTTGCTTTTGATTGAGAAATCATAAACCATACTCAAACAATTACAAACATAATAAATAAAAGAAAAAACGAAGAAAAAACAAATACAAACCAACAGATGATCAAATTATGTCGAAGATTATGAAGCTTGATGATCATTAATCTCTTCAATAGAATAAATTAGAACGTTAATGTTCTTTTTTGATCACACTTGAGGACCAGAATTCACAGAATTTTCTTGATCGTATGAATCAAGAATTGTGTCACAATTGTCTTAAGGAATGGTCTGCACAAAGGTTGTTTTATGCCTTGAAGACATCTCTAATGAATTAATCATGCTTCATTAAAACAAATATCTTTCCGGAACGTCTACATAACCAATAGTTTCATGACACACATTAGCGGATAAAAAAATATAATATTATCGTTACCTTTCTTTGTAAATGTCTTACTGAATAACAAGGAACTTTCATGCACTTTATGTCTACTTGAAATGATAGTATAAAACTTCTAACATTATCAGTAGAACAATAATATATAATACGCGTGAATAAAATTACAGTTAAAAATATTTATTCTAATTATATCAATTAAAAAGATAAGAAATATTATTTTAGAAAAAATTATTTGAACTAATAGTAGATTGAAATACCTAGCCGTATATGACAAGGTATCGTCACACTGATCTACTATTAGTGTCGAATGGTAGAATGATCTACCATTGAGGAACATGATCTACAGTTTCTAAATAGAACAGAGGATCTACTATTTTCTGACGGTATATTTATCTACTGTTGCTTCACTGTGTCAATAAGTAGACAAATATACTATTGTGGATGCACAATACTATTGTGTTCATGGATATTTTTTGAAGAGCAGGTGATATTGTCGGTGGAAGGTGAATAATAGACAATTTATGGATCAACCATTGATCTGACGGTTCTTCTGTGGAGAAAATGATCTACCATCAGAGTCGAACGATGGATAGATCTTCCGATGAAGTCCAGTGGTAGATATATCTACCAGTGGTGTCGAGCGATAGATAGATATACTGGTGGTGCATGGTAATGATACTGTGAAACTCTTCTGCTAAGTGAATGTGCAACTGTACGAATCATGGATCTATCGGTGAAGGAGAGATCTACCGTTGGTCAAATTGTCAGTTGTTGATGTGATCTACCGGTGGTCCATGATCTACAGTTGTCCAATGATATATTATATAGTGAAGATCAAATAAACATGTTATACCATTAAAGTATCTACTGGTGGTGCTTCTGTTACTGTGAAAGGAAGCTACCGTTAATGAAGAATAGCTACTACCGAATGAACAATCTAGTGTGAAACTTGAAAAAATCAACCAAAATATCTTCTACGAAAAACTGAATTCATGCAGGATGAAAAAAATGCATGTTTAAAGTATAAACAACATCACCTTATAACCTTGAACTTACTAATCACAAACTCAGACATTCAAACTTCGCTTGAAAATGTTGGTATCAGCAACCATAAACACCAAAAAATAGTAGTCGTGGGTTGTTTCTGGAGGTGGAAGATGATCGAAGGCTTGATCAGTCCACTGATAAAGATCTAATCCGACAAACCACATTGTATCCATATAATTTTAAACAGATGAATGGTGTCAGTAGATTCGTGATGCGGCAAGCCTGCAGTTTATCATTAAACTCACACTGCTTTTAGCTTTGTGTTAGCAACTGCGGATCAACACATGTTACACCGTCACACACACAAATGTGCTTTGACCCTCTGGGCTTACCGCCCTAACCTTACGCCCTTGTGGGCATTCTCATGTAGGCTTTATATGTGGGACTTGTCTCATTATTCTAGGTTTATGCATGGCATGTCGTTGTGGCTAGCTCCTTGGGATGGACCTCCCACGAGGTTGAACACTGGTCCCCTATATATGGTAGTTGAGCTGGCCCTTTGGGCTTGTCTATAGTTGGCTAATTATTTTTTTTATCAAGATAAAGTAAATTTAAAAAAAGAACCATTAATCAATTCCAAACATTAAAACATGTACATTTGAAAGGATTATTTTTAAAAACAATTTGAATTAAATTAAATATGATGAAACAATAATTTATCAAAACAATGAAAACTATTAAAGTATTAAAACTCAATTTAAAATACTAACAATCTCCCCCTTTTTGTAAATTTACAAAATAGAACATTTATTAAATTTTTAATAATAATCTCCCTCTTTTTGAAATTTATAAAAAAGTATTTTAAAATTAGGTTTTGGAAACATTCTTCTTTTTACATAGTGGTAAAGGCAAGATTTATAGAGTAAAAATAAATAAAAAACTTTAAAAAATTTAAATAGTTCTTGGATTATCACATAAAATTGAAATTTTATCAAATTAAATATTATAATCATACAGTGTTTGTTTCTTAGAATTCCATGAAATTAAAATTTTATCTAAAAAATGAAACATACATGTAGTGTTTTTCCAATCAAGTCTACAACATCCTAAATTAGAATCCGAGTAAGATTGTAAATAAAAACGGCTATCATTAGAATGGAATAGTCCAGTACAAACAATACTCTTGATGTATCTAATTAATATCCTAACAGCTTTAAGTTGACTTTCTTTAGGGTTGGACTGAAATCTAGCACACAAACAAACTGAGAACATTATGTTTGGTTTGGATGCAGTGAGATACAATAAAATGTCTATCATGCCTCTATAGAGTTTAATATCAATTGTCTTTATAGACTCATCTAAATCTAAATTGGAATTAGTACTCATTGGTGTTTTTATAGTCTTACTAGAATCAAACCCAAATCTTTTAATTTTTTTAACATATTTAGCTTGATTTAAGAAAATATCATCTTTCCTTTGATTAATTTGTAGACAAAATAAAAATTTTAGTTCTCCCATTAAGCACATTCTGAATTCACTTATCATGTGTTTTGTTGAATGGATAATTCCCCTTACCTCAAGGTGAAGCAGAGACATTCTTTTATAGATGGATAAAATAAAATGCATAGTGTGGTATTCCGATATGGGACTCAGAAATACCTTCTATAATAAACAGGGTTCAACACTCCCTTAAGATGGACATGCCCATCATGAACCAAGAGTCCCAGAAAAAGAAATACAATATCAAACAAGACCAAACAAACTCCCCCTCAAGCTGGGTCACTGATGTTGTTGATACTCATCTTGGTACCAAGAGAATATAGACAATCTCCTGAGAGGCCTTTGGTGAAGATGTCGGCAAGCTGATCGGTCTTCGGTATGTGGCCGAAACTAATATGGTGTTGCTCGAGGTGATGGTGAAGAAAGTGGCGGTCCACCTCGATATATTTCTTGCATTCATGGAAGATGGGATTATAAGAAATCTTCATGGCTTTCAGATTATCACATCATATATGAGAAAATTTCTGTGGTGGGAAACCAAGATCATGGAGGAGATGTCGAGGCCAAAAGATCTTAGTAGTGACCGTGACCATCGCACGATATTCAGACTCCGCACTAGATCTAGAGATGGTAGTCTGTTTCATGATGCCCCAATAGATGAGGTTACCTGTTAAGAAAATGGTAAACCTAGAAGTATAATTTTGGGTAGCAAGGAAACCAGCATAATAAGCACCACAGAAGGCCTCAACAATCTCATGATCGTAATGTGATTAATGGAGACCACAGGCAGGGTCTTTCTTGATGTATTTTTCAATACGGAGTACAACATCCCACTGAGATTTGGTTGGATGATCCATGAATTGGCTAATTTTACTTACAACTCAAACAATGTCTGGATGCATCATGGTGAGATAATTGAGTTTTCCCACAAGACAACGATACCTCTTTGAGTAAGGAAAGAGTTTTTTGTTGTCATAGAGAGACCATTACCCATTCTCAAGAAGGATTTCAATGGGAGTATCATGAGTTAATCCAGCATTCTACAAGATATCCAAGGCATATTTCCATTAATAAATAAATATGGTGTCTGCAGAATGGTAGACCTCAATGCCACAGAAGTATGACAGTGGACCAAGATCTTTGGTGTGATTGTGGTGGTGAAGATGCCCCTTTATTTGGGTGATTTCAGTGGAGTCACTCCTAATGATGATGATATTATCAACATAAACCACTAGAAGGATACAACCAGAAGACGTCCAAGGATAGAAGATGGTGTGGTCCTTCATACTCCAAGAGCGCTCGATTGAAGTGATGACAGTGCTGAATCAGCCAAACCATGCCCAAGGAGACTGCTTGAGGCCATAAAGAGAGTGACGAAGTCAGAAGACATGGGAGTCAACTTTGGAGGCATGAAATCTTGGAGGATTCTATAGATACACCTCTTCTTCAAGAAATCCATGGAGAAAGGAATTCTAGACATCAAGTTGATGAAGGGGCCAATGGTGATGAGCGGCCAGAGAGATGGACAATCAGACAGATGCCATCTTTGTGATCGGAGACAAGGTATCAAAATTGTCAATACCATATGTATGAGAAAATCCCTTCACTACAAGTCTAGCCTTGAGGCGATGAAGGGTGACATATTTATTGAGGCGGGTCGTATAGATCCATTTAATGTTGAATGCGTGTTTTCCTGCTGGAAGGGGGACCAGATCCCAAGTGTGATCATCGTTCAGAGCCTGCAATTCATCCCACATTACCTGAATCCATCCAGAATGAGATTGGACATCTCCAACTGTGCAGGGAATAGATATCGTCTCTAGAGAAAAAAGACCCCTGTATGAGGATCTGTACAGAGGAGTATCCTATCAAAAACGAGCACCTTTTCATAGTGCAATGGGAAATCGTCTAGAGGAAAAGCAGGAGCATCGAATGAATCTGATACGATGGTGTCCTCATCCTTGATGGGGGATATAGTAGACGGGCGGTGGGAGTAGACAATGCCAAACTGGTGACCAAAAAAGTGGGGAACCAAAGGTGGGTGGATTATGAGAGGAAGAAAATCACCGATAGTGGTGTCTGGATGGAGAGGTGGATGAGTGAAAGGAGAGCCCTCAACAAACGACACATCATTACATATTACATATCACCACAAGTTAGGAGAGAAGAACCAGTAGTCGAACTGAGTGCGGGAATATCCGAGTAATATGCAACAGAGGGATTTGGGAGAAAGTTTGGAAATGTTGGGATGAGTGTCCCGAACATAACACAGAAACCCAAATACACATAGTGGAAGTGGGTGAGGAGGGAGAGAGGAGAACATAGTCTGAAAAGAAGTCTCCTCTAAAGGATAAAAGAAAGGAGTCAGTTTAGGAGGTAGGTATAAGTCAGGATGGCATCATACCAGAAAAGGAAAGGCACATTCATGTGGAATAGGAGGGAATTCCCAGTCTCCAAAATATGGTGATGTTTCCGCTTGGCCACTCCATTCCACTAAGGTGTGTCGGGGAATGATGTTTGATGAATAACACCTTTATCCTTGAGAAACTATTAAATGTAAGTGGATAAATATTCTCATTGATTTTCAGAGAAGATACATTTAATAGAGGTGGAAAATTGAGTATGAATTTCATTATAAAAGGTCTAAAATGTAGAAAACACTTCAGACTAATCACGAAGAAGGTAAATCCATGTCATGTGCGAGTAATCATCAATAAAGGATATATAATAAGTGTACCCAGATAGTCTAGGAACCCTACAAGGACCCCATACATCATAATGAACAAGGTCAAAAGGTTTTGCGGAACGCGGTCCCAATCAAGGAACATATGTCCGTAGATGATATTTAGAAAACTTGCAGGATTCACAATGGAAGGAAAGGTGGGGACTGAATTGGGGGAAAATCTTATGTTGGACGGAAGCCGGTGGATGACCAAGATGAGAATGAAGATCAAGGGCACGAGCTGAAGTGGAAGAGCAAGCAAGATATGGTGGGGTATCGAACATGTACACCTCATTCCAAAGATGACCTCGACCAAATTCTTGATTCATCATCTGCTCCTAAAAAACAATACCATAAGATGAAAAAGTATCCACACAATTTAAATCTTTGGTGAGTTTACTGATGGAGATAAGATTAAATTGATTATCAAGAACATGAGCTATTGAATCCAGGCGAATAGATGAGGTCAATGAGCATGTTTCAAATCCTAAAATGGGGATTTTAGATCCATTAGAAATAGTAATTTCAGAGGCACCTGTATGAGGATAATAGGTAGTGAGCATACCATAATCTCTTGTGAAATGTTCAGACACACCAGAGTCAGGCATCCAAGCCACCGGCTTAGGAGAGATACCCGCGGTAGGGCCACCAGTCTGAACAATAGTGGCTAGAGAAGAGGAAGGAGGAAAGGTAGCCCGATAAGATTGTATAAATGCAATCTACTCTAGTGAGAGCGTCAGTCTGTACTGGGTACTCAAGACCAGTGACGAAGCATGGGACAACTACTAATCCATACACATAGATGGAGGGATGAAGTGTGGGGTTGTCGTGTTGGAATACTGACAACTGGGGGGGGGGCTTGCAGGAGCACTGACGACTGGAGGTGGTTCCAGAGTCCCACAGGCGGAAGTGACAACCATGACAGAGTCAATGGCACCATGCGGGAAGCAGGTCCCTAGAAAAGGGTTGTCGATGCTGTGGGAGCCGTTGTGGTGATGGTATCCATCACAGGAGGCAAGCCATGATGCGCTGAGGAGGGAGATGATGGGAGATCGTTGGGAAGCTACCAATAGGGTGGGCTGGGAAGGGCCACGAGGAGGTGGGGTTGAGACTCGCTGAGGATAGCCGGACTAGGATGAACCAAGAGAGGGAGGTGACCGAGAGATCGCTGGGAAGATACAAGTAGGGAGGGCCAGGAAGGTCTATGAGGAGGTGGGGTCGGGAATCGCCAAGTATAGGTGGGTACCAGATGAAGCCAGGAAGCTACTGGAGGGTGGGTGACCCCATTATAAGTGGTAGCCGGAAAAAATAAGGAAGAAGGGATGTTCGGGAGACCGAGGAGGCAGGCCTTGAGACCTGCTGATTAGAGGTGGGGCCGATTGAAACCAGGAGACCGCAATACGATAGTGCCAAATGTCACCGAGAAGCTGAGCGGAGGGCGGTGATGGTCATCCTCATTGAAGGTGGGTCAGGTCATGCGTGTGACCGGAGCAGGTGCCTGGGTTGGACACAATTGGAGTGTGCGCAGGGAGGGGATCTGTTAGGGACCGTTGAGTTGTGGATGGTGGTGGGCAACATGAGAGGTCGGAGGAGATGCGCCAGAAGTTCCGTCTAGGTGGGGTGTGCGCTGGATGGGAGGAGCTGATGCATAGGGAAGGGAGGCAGAGATCCGTTGGAGGCTCGTCGGGTGTCACACACAAAGATGCGGAGAGCCGTGTTGGGACCAGGAGGCACTAAGAGAGGCGGTGGAGGTCGGTGAAGAGGAGGGCGATGCCCTTGAAGGCTGGAGAGGTTGAATCTATAGTGGGACTATGACAGGGCGGTGAGTAGGGATCTGGGCCATGGAGGGCTGAAAAGCAGGTGGTTCGGTTACAAGGGCAGCGCAGACGACATCAGGGTTCTGTAAAATAGCCCTAGAGGAGTGGCTGAGGGCAGCAGCTACCCAGTCACGCAACACACAGGGTAGGCTGGATGACGGACCTACTGGGGGAATTGCTGGAAACCCTAAATGGTGGGGGGGATAGGAGAGAGGGATCATGTTAGAAAACAACCTTTGATACTATGTAGAATGGTGAATTCCTTACCTCAAGGTGAGGCGGAGGCATTCTTTTATAGATGGATAAAATAGAATACAAGAAGTGGTATTCTGATGTGGGACTTGGAAATACCCTCTATAATAAACTGGGTTCAACAAGTTTAGAAAAATCATTACACATAAAATCATTTGTTGATCCAAATATTATATCACCAACATAAATCTTTATAATCATTATATCAACTTATTTTATAAATAAGGTTTGGATCAACCTTACCTTTAACAAAATCATTTTGTAAAACAAATTGTGTTAGTCTTTCATAACAAGCTCTTGGATCTTGTTTAAGACCATATAAATATTTATTAAGTTTAAAAAATGATTTGAAAATTTTTCATTTTCAAATCTAGGTGGTTGTCTAACTTAGACTTCCTTTGAAATTATTTCATTTAAGTCACTTTTTACATCCATTTGAAATAATTTGATGTTTTGAAAACAAGAATAGTCTAATAGAATTCTAATTGTTTTAATCCTAGGAATAAGAGAAAAATAATCGTCAAAGTTAATTCCCTCTTCCTGGGAATAACCATGAACTACTAATCTTGTTTTATTTTCAGCTATGCTTTCACATTCATCAAGATTATTACAAAAAATCCATTTAGTTCCTCTTAAAGGTTTATATTTGGGAAATTTAACTAAATCACACACTTTATTCCTTTAAAATTTATTTGATTCATCATGCATTGAATATACCCAATTTGAATCAATTAAACCATTATCAATGTTTACAGGTACAAAATTAGCAACAAAAGAAAAGTTTTCACAATAAAGTAAAACAAATTTTATGATTTGTATATTTGATTCAACATTACTAATTAATTTTTCAATTGGATGATATTTTAGTGTTTTTCATTCTTTAAGATCAAATTGAGAAGAGATATGCTCCCCTGAACTGATTCATTCTCATTATATTTATCATTATCTTCACCAAAATTAAATTCTCTAAATTCAACATTGTCTTTGTCTGAATCAAAATCCTGCTTTTTAGAATTATTTTCATTAAACATAATATGCACACTCTTCAACAAGAAAATTATTTTATTGAAAACTCTATAAGATTTTTTAGTATTGGAAAATCCTAAAAATATACCCACTTTTAATTTTTTTTTTTAAATTATCTTTTATATTTAAGATATATACTTTACAACCAAATAACCCAAAATATCCAACTTTAGGATTAAACCCTTTAAACAGTTTATAAAGGGTCTTATTTAAAAATGGTCTAAAAGAAACTCTAATTAAAACATGGAAAGTTTTATTAACAACTTCTTCCCAACAGTATTTAGGTACACTAAATTCCATTAGCATTGACCAAGCCATTTCTTGAATAGACATATTCTCTCTTTCCACTACACCTTTATGTTGTGGTGTCATAGGGGCTGAAAATAATGTTTTTATCCATTTGTTTCACAAAATTTATCAAATTATAAATTAAAAAATTCAACTCGATTACTTTTGATATAGATTATTGGAATATTTTTTAGGTCTTGAATAATTTTACCAAAAGCACAAAATTTTGTTGAAGTTTCATTTTTATGAAATAAGAAATAAATCCAAATATATCTATTGTAATCATCTATAATTTCAAATAAATATTTCTTACCACCAAAACTAACAGATTGTATAGGTCCAACCAAGTCAAGATATAATATTTCTAAACATCTAGAATTATTAAAATCATTTAAATATTTAAATATTTCTTTGTGTTGCTTACCCTCTCAACAAGAATCACACATAAAGTACTCATATGTTATTTTGGAAATTGCAGAACTTGTTCATGCTTTGACAGTTTGTGAAACAACATAAAATTTTCATACCCAAGCCTCCTATTCCACATAATGGAATTTTATTCTACATCATTCAAACACTTAACATTTTGTTTAGTTAGATCAGAGAAATCAATAGTGTAAACATTCTATTTTCTATTTGCAAAAAATAAAACATGTTCATTTTCTAGAATTTTACATTTATCATTTTCAAGAATAACATTTAATCCATCATCACACAGTTGTGATATACTTATTATATTATGTTTTAAACCATGTACATATACTACTTTTGAAATAATAACTATAAAAAAAAACGATATTTACAAATACCTTTAATCTGACCTTCAAAATTGTCTCTAAATGTGACAAGTTCGCCATCATATGAATTGAAGGATAGAAATTTGAAATATAACACGTCATGTATCTGGAGAACCCACTATCAAAATACCATGATTGTTTGAGAATTTTAAAGAATATTTCTTGAAATTAAACAATTCAAACAGACAGTTTTGGTGTCCATGCTAACTTGGGTCCAACTGGATAGTAGCAGAAAATATTGGAACCCAAATTGATATAAATCATTTATTAGTGGGATATTTAGAAGATAAATCTGTAGCAATAAAAATTATAGTATTTCCAAATGATTGTGTAAATTTGAATCACTCATTGGCATAATGCACTTTCATTTTACACTTAAAACAAGTGACACTTGAAATACATCCTTTTAAGATTTTAATAAAGTAATTCTTATTTAAACTTGGTGATAAACTATTATAACCAAAATAATTCTTATTTGTGTTTAGTTTCATCAATGACATCATTTTATCATATTTTTCTTTACCTTTAACAAATGTAGATAAATTCTCTATAAGATTGACAAATTCATTTTTCAAATTCATATTCTCTTTTTGAATAATTTATAAATCTATTCAAACATTCCTATTAGATCTAGAAGTTGTGTTACTTAATTTCTTATTTTCCTGTTTAAGTTTATTATAGTCATTTTCAAATTAATTTAAATAATACAAAACTAAATTAAATCTTCTTTCATGATCTTTATAATTTAATTCCAGAAATTTTTTAAAATTTTCATTTTCCGCTTTTAGTTTTAACAACTCAGAATCATAATTCTATTTAGATTTATCATTTTGGGGAAAAAAATTCATATTATTACATTCTATTTTTATTTTCAAATTTTTATTAATAAAATCATTATTTTTAATTTGTATATCAGTATATTTTTCAATTATCATGATTCCATCATTTTCTAATTCTTCATTTTTTTAATCAATTATTTAATTTTTTAATTAACAGAATCAGAATTAAAACATGAATTGAAATCATTTTCATCATAAGAAATATAATTATGATCAACATTTGAAAATGTTATTAACTGAGTAAAGATTTAATCATTTACCTCACACTTTATACTCATCAGGGCAAGATTCTTTTTCTTCTATTCACTTCCAGAATCCCTGCCAGAGTCAGAACTGTCTAAGCAGTCTCAGCCTCCAAAAAAATCTTTCTTTTCTTTTCTTATTATCTCTTTGTATTTGGATATTTGAGTTTAGGGAAGTCCATCCTTATGTTTCCTTTCTTCATGCACTCATAACATGTTAATTCTAAAACACCATTAATATTACTGGTATTACCTTTCTTATGGTCCTTTACGAACTTCCTCTTTAACTGCTTCTTTCTACATTCGTTTTTCATGAACTTGAAAAACTTATTACTAAAGTGAGTCATCTTTCTGTCACTTTCCTGGAACTTGGACTCAGAGGCATTCGAGGAATCAATAACATTATATTTAAATGCAATACTTTTTCTCTTTATAGACTCCTCATCGGAAATGTTTTTCAACTCTAATTCATATTGAATTAGAGATCCTATAAGTTCATCTAAAGTATACTCTTAAATTTTTTTACTCTCATCGATGGTCACCTTCTTTTCATGTCATATTATTGGAAGAGTTCTCAATACTCTTTCTACTTGATCTGTGTTGTCCAAAACTTCTCCAAGATAACTCACTTAATAATACTTGTAAACCGATGGACCATCTGGTTTGTTGGTTCTTCATCTACCATCTTGAAGTCCTGGTATTTTTCTTGGAGCATTCCAAATTTGGTTCTTATGAGATTGTCCATCTCATTGTGAGTCACTTGAATAATTCTTCATATATCATGGATTTTATTACAGGCTAAGACATAACTATAGACACTTCTACTTATAGCACAATATAAAATATTATTAACTTTACAATTAAAAACATATTTTACCATGGCATTAGATACAAGTGTCTCCAAATCAACTTTGGTAGCTCATATGGATTATCCATGATCATCCGTTGATCCACACTCAACTGTTTCAAGTTGTCTTTCATTCTGTCTTGCTAGTAACTACAGTCAGTTCCATCCAAGAATGGTGGTTTTTGTGAAATACATCCATTGTTAGAATTTACACCTAACATCTTAAAAAATATTTTCTTTTATTCCTTATACTTTTGAGTCTAGGATATCAGGTTAGCACAAACTTAAAAATAAAAAAAACAATAAAATACTCTAAATATCCTTTTAAGGAATCAACTGCTCTAATACCAATTATTTGGAATGAAATTATAATAATCATAGAGTCTAAATATCCTTCAGGAAGGTCCAACCCTATAATACAAATTTTTGGATCGAAAGTGATGACAATAAAAACTAGAGGATGTGAATAGTAATTTAAAAACTTTTATTAGAAATCAATTAGAGTTTAAAAAAAATTATCTACAGTGAGTGTGTTCTTGAAATGAAGTGTAGTGGATATAAAAAGATAGAACACAAGGATTTATAGTGGTTTGGATCACCAAGATCATAGCCCACTCCTCAACATTTTCTACTCCACGAGAATATTGATACCCACTAACAACTTTACTTTTAAAGGTGTGAGAACCTGTTACAGACACTGCCTTTTAAAAATACCCAGAGGCACAATCTAGTCTTTTTACAGGAGACTAAACCTAGTATGTGACCTCACTTTGGATTGGGATTCACAAACCAGACTTACTTTTTAGTGGTGGAATAACCAGACAAGGTAAGACTTTATTTTGATTGGAAAAATCATAAATCAAACTAAAAAAATTAAAATAAAGAGAAATAAAATATAAAAAGAAGAAAGAAAAAAGAAAAATAAACCAACAGATGATCAAATGATGTCGAAGATGATGAAGCTCAATGATTGTTGATCACTTCAATAGAATAAGGTCAAAGGTTTTCTTCTATGAAAAAACTCAAGGAACAGAAGTCACAAAAGTTTCTTGATCATATTAGATCAAAAATAATTGTGTCATAATTTTCTTAATGAATGATCTGCATGAAAGTTGATTTATTCCTTAAATACATATATAACGAATTAATCCCACTTCATTAAAAAAAAATATCTTCCTGAAGCGTCTGCTTAACCAATAACTGCATACCATATGGTAGAGCATAACAAAAATATAATATTACCATTACCTTTGTTTGTAAATTCCACATTGAATAACAAGTAATGTTCATGATCTTTATTTCTTCATGAAATAATAGTATAAAACTTCCAACATGATCAGTGGAATAATAATATATAATACACATGAATAAAATTTCAATTTATTAACATATTAAAAGTTTTATAAAACATAGAATTGTTAACAATTTCAACTACATGTATATATGTATATAAAATTTGATCAAAATTATTTTTAAACAACATATAATTATATTTTAGCAAAATATGATAATTTTTTATCAAAATATTTATTTTAATTATATCAATTAAAAAATAAGAAATATAGTTTTAGAAAAATATATTTGAGCTAACAGTAGATAGAAATACCTAGAGGAAACTAACAAGCTACAGTCGCATTGATCTACCGTTGGTGTCAAATGGTATAATGGTCTACCGTTGGAGAACATGATCTACTGTTACTGCATGGAATAGAGGATCTATCATTGTCTGAGGGTAGATTGGTCTACCATTGCCTCATCGTGTTGAGAAGTAGATAGATCTACTGTTGTGGACATATAGTACTACCGTGTGCATAGAGATACTATTGTGAATAGAAAGTGATACCATTGGTGGACATTGAACGTTCGACTATTGATGGATCTACTATTTATCCAGTGGTTCTTTTATTGAGTAGGTGATCTACCATTAGAGACGAATGATGGATAAATCTTCTGTTGAAGTCTAGATGTAGATATACTTACCATTGGTGTGTGGTGATGCTAGTGTGAAACTACTTCCAAGTGATTTTCAAACTATAAGAGATCTACCATTGTAAGTAGATACCAATGAATCATGGATCTACCAGTGAAATAGAGATCTACTAGTGAAGAATAGATCTATCATTGGTCAAATTGTCAACCGTTGATGTGACCTACCGATGGTCTACGATCTACTATTGTCCAAAGGCAGATACTACAATGTAGATGAAAGAATCTTGTGCTACTGTTAAAATATCTAATTGCAGTGCTTCTGTTACTATGCAAGTGAGATACCGTCGCTAAAGAACAAGTACTACCAAATGATCAGTCCAATGAAAAAATTAAAAAACTTTTCCAAAATATCTTCTACGAAAAACCTAATTCAAGTAGGAGGAAAAAATGAATGTTAGAAGTTGAAAAAACATCACCTTAAAACCTTGAACTTATTGAAAAAAAAACTCAGCCATTCATGTTAGCTCAACAACTACGATATCGACAACCATGAACATCGGCGAATAGTAGCCTTGGGTTGTTGCTGGTGGTGGAAGATGATTGAAGGTTCGATCAAGATGATAAATATCAGTAACGATTGCACACATTGTATCCATATAATTTTAAATGGATGAACAATATATACAGATTCGTGCATCCCACTCCTGTTTCATGATGTGACAAGCCTGGAATTTATCATTCAACTTGCACCGCTTGTGGCTCCAAGCTGGCTGCGGGGGATCAGCACCCGTCACACCACACACACAAATGGGCTTCGACCCTACTGGCTTACCGGCCTAACCTTATGCACCTGTGGGCATGCTCATGTGGGCCTTGTTACATTCCTCTAGTCTTATACATGTCCTGTCATTGTGTCTAACTCTTTAGGCTAGAGCTCCCACATGGTTTACCACTAGTGTCACACCCGTGATTTCCTTTTAAGGTATTTTTCTATTTATTTTCGATCTAGACTTTTATCTTTGGGTTTCCTTTGAGTTTTTGAAGAAAAATGAGAAAATTTGGGTATATAATAGGTGGCACATAGTTTGGAAAATTGTGTACCCTTGCCTAGGTAACTATGCAACCAATTAGTGTTTTTAGACAGTGGCTAATGCATGGTCAGCACACGATTTGTAAACCGTGCGACATGTTCTGTTTGGACAGTAAAGGGGGCATGGTTTCCACATGGTTTTCCAAACCACGCACCCTTTCCCAGGTAACCATGTGGCCAAGTGGTGTTTTTGACAGTGGTTAATGCATGGTTAGCGCACAGTTTGTAAACCGTGTGACATGTCCTACTTGGAAAGTAAAGGGAGCACGGTTGCCACACGGTTTGGAAAACTGTGTAGTCTTTCCAAGTCATTAAAAATTGGAGTTTTATTTTTTTTACCCCTTCCAATTTTCAACCCTAATCCACTCCTCTCCTCCACACTTGGGATTTACTATCCTAGGCACCTCACCCTCTCCCTCTTCCTCAGATCTTCGTTTTGGTGGTATATTTGGAGTGATTTCTCCAAGAAATCTTAAGTGGTTCTCCTTTTCAAGTTCCCCTCTTTTCTAGAGTTTCTCTTCTTTGGGGATTTTGTTCTCCATTGGTTTGGGTGACCTTTTTAGGGTTGGATATTGATTTTTAAGATTAGATATTGATTTTTATGTATTAATATTTCCTTTATAGGGTTTTATTGAGGTGTGGTTGTGTTTTTTCACCTTTTTCCGGAAGTTTCTACACTTGAGGTAGGTAGATTCATACTTAAACATTATTTGGTGATTTTGATATGTTTTTCTTGCTTGTTGGTTGTGTTTTATGTATTGTGTGTGAGGTATGAAACATTATTTTAGAATTATTCAAGGTTATTTGGTGTTGAAAATATGGTTTACCAAAGATAATGGGTTATATTCCATGTGTGTTTCATATGTTCTTCCTTGTTTTGTGTCTTGAAAGTATTTGATAAAATGTGTTTGTGGTGAAAAACATATTTTGAAATGGATTCTGTGTGTGTTTAGTTTCAAAATGGTGTTTGGATATGGAAATGGTGGTTTATCATGTGTGTTATGTTGATTGGATTATGTATATGTGAAAGTTAAGTTTATGTGATATGTGAAATGAAAAATTGAGCACGAAGGGGAACCAAGGTATCTAGGCAGGTAGACTAGGACTAGTTGACTCAGAAGTGGCTTGTCCCAGATTCATCTAGAAGTATTGACGATGACAACACTAACTAAACTATGATGGTTTTTAGATATTATTAGGCCCATGGGATATTCCCTCCTAGTATCTCGTGCATGAGAACACTGTGGGTTGTGGTTGTTATACCACGTTTCACCGAGATATGATGTACCAAGTGTCCCATTTTCTCTTCTGCCTATAGGGTTTTCCGATGACTTAGTGCTCTTGTGATATCATACTTGTCATCGACATACAGCTCCCTTTGTTATTTATTTCAAAATAAAAGCATGTTTTTCTTTAAAGTATTTTCCATATAGATTTTTCCATGTTTTCTTTTATAAAACTTGCATTTAAATTGTCTTATAATGTTTTTGGCATGGAATCTTTATTTGGGTGGCTTTCTACTGGGTTTTGGCTCACACCCTACTTACACCTTAAGGTGTAAGTAGACTTGGTTATGTTTTACTCAGGTACAGACAAGATGTACCATGATGGTGGTTTAAGTTGCTAGTTGTCTCCTTGGAGGTGTTGGTGGTGGTGTCTAGAGGATAATGTTTCTCTTGATGCATGGTAGTTTTTGGAAGAGTATCATTGTTCCCCTTTTGTTGTAGCCTATTTTAGTTTTTTTAAAGTTGTAAACTTGAATATGATATTTGTTATGCCATGTTTGGTTATGGTTATCCAGTTAGGTCTTGTTTCTTCCTGTTGGTTATTTATGCTTATGTAAATCAGTGAAATCATTATCATGATGTATTTTTGATACCCAAACACTTGTTGCAAGCCCATGGGGATCAGGAATGCCCTTAAGGCCATGCCACAGACTGGGTAAGGTATCAGGTTGAATGGAATCCCGAATTGGTTTGTGAAAACTGGTACCCTATGTGTGGTAGTAGGACCATAGTTGGATAATTTTTTTAACAAGATAATGTAAATTTAAAAAATCATTAATCAATTAAAAACATTAAAACTTAGAAATGGTTATTTTTAAAAACAATTGGAATTAAATTAAATGTGATGAAACAGTAATTTATCAAAACAAAGAAGACTTAGTATTAAAACTCAATTTCAAATACTAACAAGGGATTCCATCCAACATGGTATAAAAGCATATGTAACCTATCATCCTTCTCTGTGTGCCATCCCTCCTTGTGCAAGGACCCTCCTTGCACATCACCCTATGCGCCACCAACCCTACCCTACATGTCATCTCTCCCTACATGGTGGAATCCCTACCTATTGCTCTTCCATGCGCATCCCTTCCATGTGACACCCCCATCTCATCGCCTCTCTTTGTGTGATGCCCCCCAGTCGGCATCCCCTCCATGTGACACCCCCATCTCGTCGCCTCTCTCTGTGTGATGCCCCCCCCCAGTTGGTTTCCCCTCTATGTGTGGCGCCCCTCCTTGTCTGTTGCTTCTTCCTGTATTCCTCCCATCTTAGTGTGATGACCCCTATGCATTGGCTTCCATATAGGCTTGCCAATATCCTCTATACCCAACCCTGCCTCTATCTATACACTACCCAAATATACACAGTCTCACCCCGCAACCATCCATTCTACTTGAAATATTTTTACCATGATCTTATTGCCACCCAGATATTCCTACAGTGCGATTTCAGCACCTACTTTTTTCCCGCTGTAGACTTTTAGTGCTCTGTCCTTGTGTAACATGCATCTTCAGCACTCGCCACCCTCTTGTGATCTTTGGACCCATCTATGGAAATGTTATCACCCTTTCCAAATACTGTCACAAAATTCAAACACCTTATGGATGAAAGTCTCGATTCCTCCAATTTTATCATGAGGAAAAAGACCATTATCATTGCTTTGATGGTAATGGGCTATTATTCTCATCTTATTGCATCATCACTTAATCTAAAAGATGTCACATTCTGACAATGGGAATAACAGGACAACAAAATCTTTTCTATGCTATCTATGGATCACTCGGTTAAGCATATTTCCAATAATACTAATACTTGAAATGAATTATGGAACTCTTTATTGCTTATTTTTTCTAAGATGAACATCTAATATTTTTCAATGGATCTTCACACTTCAATAAGGAACTCTCTTGATTCACCCTTATTACAAAGAGAGGAATTTTTGACTTTTGGATCATTCCACAGACTCCTAATGATGCCTTCACTTAATGTGATCCCATGCTCTTATTATCCCTCTTGCATGTATGAATGTTGAGTTATCTACCAATATTACTGCCATGTTGGTTAGTCCCACCACATTACATCCCTCCTTGGTTTATAATCGCCTTTTTTTTTGTGCGAGTAGTCATCCATCGATACTCATAACTGAACACTTTGATTGTGTTGTTAAGGTCTCTTGTAGTCCCAATAGAGGTGGTGGTCATTCCATGGGTTGTGGTCGACCTACCACCCACAAACATTGCATGAATTGTGGTAAAGACTATCACACAATTGATACCTATTAAAATTTTCATGGTCGTTAGGATGGTTCTCAAGTTCCATGTCACTCTCGATTTGCACAGGGTGCAATACCTGCCCTTGTGCCTCTAGATATCATTCATCATACTATTGATCTTTTCTGATGATGAGCATCGGAATCTCTAGTCTCAACAAGTGTTATTATTGCTCATAGTGATGCACCTACTACTTGTCTATCCCAATGATAAACCTCATGGGTTCTTGAATCTGGAATCTCATATCATATCACTAGTAATGCAGGTATTCTTTAGTCCTATAGCTCAACTTGAACTGAAGGTAATATTACGGTGACTGATAGTAAGATCATATGAATTGCTGGTTTTGAGAGTTGCTTGATTACACCTAGTTTGACGCTCTCTGCAGTTATTCTTATTCCACATTGTCCTGTTAATTTTCTATCTATTATCAAACTTACAGTTGACTTATAGTGTTGAGTCATCTTCTCACCTATTTCGGTTGTCTATCAGGAGACTTCAATGACTCGAGTGCTTGGTAGTGGATGACTTTAGGGGGTGTGAACATGCTTGACTCATCCCTAGATCTCATATGTCCTATCACTTCTGACAATTTCCTGCAACTTAAGTGTTGTCTTGGTCATCCATCTGTACCTATTCTTTAGTCACTTTGTCTGAATTTGGGTCATGTTTCTCCTTTTGATTGTGAATTCCATCATTATGCCAAGCATCATCATGTTAACTATGTCCCCCAGGTGATTACTCGTGAATCTAGTCCTTTTCATTTAGTTCATTTGGATGTATGAGGACTGAGTTATACTCCTTGTAAACAAGGTTATCATTATTTCTCCACCTCCATCGATGATTGTTTGAGAATGACAAGGGTCTATTTGTTGAAAACTCATTCTTAATTTTTTACAGTTTTTTTCTTTGCTCCAATTATCATGAAGTCCAAACCCAGTATTTTGCTAAAAATCATTGTTTGCACTCTGATAATGGTCATGAGTGTTTTTTTAACTCGTTTTAGTCCTTTTTGGATAACCTTATCATTCTTCATCGAACTTATTTTCCTGATACATCTCAATAAAATGATGTTGCGGAACGTAAGAACCCCCATTTTTGGATGTTTTTCATGCTCTTTTATTTCAAATGAATATTCTGACCATTTTTTCGGGGTGATGTCATTCTCACTACTACATCTCATTAATAGACTTCCCTCATTAGTTCTTCACAGAGACACTCCATTCCATTATTTGTTTTCAACCTCATCACCGCATTATGTTTGCATTTTTGATTATGTATGTTATGTCAAGAATAATCATTCCTACCTTTACATGTTTGATGTTTGTGCACTCAAATGCATTTTTATTGGTTATTCTCAAACTCAGTGCGGTTATCGTTTCTTTTCCCCATACTTGCATCGTTATGTCACATCCATTGATGTTTCCTTTATCGAATCTTTCATCTTGTTTCTTCTTGATTTCCCACT
This sequence comes from Viscum album, assembly GCA_963277665.1. Classification (NCBI taxonomy): domain Eukaryota; kingdom Viridiplantae; phylum Streptophyta; class Magnoliopsida; order Santalales; family Viscaceae; genus Viscum; species Viscum album. Next base: position 1,830,875,750 of record OY728147.1, read on the forward strand.
ATCACCTTCTATTCCTGATTCCAACATTACTTTATACTATTATGTTCATCCTCCACTTCCATCATCTCTTCATCGTGATGTCGTTGGCTCACATTTTTTCCATGTTTATTCATCGTCATGTGAATAAAAATATATTTGGTTATTTTTGTTGAATATTTAATAAATATTTATTCACTAGTAGGTGACTGAAATATTTATTTTTGAATAAAATATTTATTCGGATATTCAATAAATACTGAGGAGTTCGATTGAACCAAGACTGAATCTGGTGATAAAATAATTATTTGCAATCTGGTAAATATTATGTATCAATTTGTGCAAGTTGGCGCACCACAAAATAATAATAATATTATTATACGACATGGAGTTTATTAAAGGTTTTAAATATTATTTAATGGTCGAGATGCATTTATATAAATTTTTAACCAAAATTATAACTCTATAAATAGACAGTTATGTTTACTGTGTATAAAATCTAAAAATTGAGAATGGAGAACTATTGCGCATAAGAAATTATATTCTTAATCCTCTATCCCTATCAAGAAAAAGAAACAAAAGATAGATTTCTTCAAGACTGGAGAAAGAGTGATAAAAAACGAACAATATAAGAAATCCAATTCGATGTGCTAACACCCAGGGATCAAGCGGTGTTTCTCAGAGATCATTGGAGCACGTGTGAATCACTGCTAGAGGGATTCTATCCTTGGATTCTCATAGCTCAATGAAGGCAATCCAAAAGGGTATTTTTCGAACAATCAACATTCATCAACGAAGAAAGTTCATAATCTCGGGTATTTATTTCATCATATATTAAAAAAATTAATTATAAATTTGACATGAAAAGTCCTCACTCATGGTTTCAAACAATGATTATTAAAACAAATTTTAATATATCGCCCTCCATCGCACACTTCCATTGCATTTGGAACCAACAATGCTAACATGCCATATGATTAAAACTTGAAAGGGTATGAATGCTAGCCAAAATAAAAGTACTTACCTGGGCATGTAGACCAACATAGGTCCAATATGATTTAAAAAATATCTTTTAGGTACCCATTTTGTACAAGGATTAATTCTTTTAACATTGAAAACATATTTAGAAAGATAATCCTTTGTATGGCCAAAAGATTGAACATATTATAAAGAACAATCACTTTCATAATGATCAAAACAATATTCAAAGTGAAAAATAAAATTACAACAAATTTTTCTTTAATAAATTCATTCTTGTATATTTGTGCCAATATTTCATCAAAAACAACATTTCATATTTTGCTTATTTTTAGACAACTTTTGTAATCTCATAAATTCATCTAAACTATGACTTACAGTAGTGAATTTTGAAAAGGCTTCGTTCAAACTTCCAACTTCAACTTCAGCTTTAAGCTTTACATTCTTTTTTCAGATAAATTCTAAATCATCACAGATTTTGTCTTTGGTACATAAAAAAATTATTTAAACTATTATTATTTTTTCCATTCTAGAAATATTATCTTTCATAATTGTGAATTCTCCCTTTTCATTATCAAACATAGAAACAATATCTTTTAACTTTTCATTTTCTAGTATGGGATTCTTCTTTTTCTTTTTTAAGATCCTTGGAAAAATTCTTATAGATTTCAAAAATATGTTCAATTTCCTCTAGATATTTATCACAAATTTCATTCAACTATTTAATTCTAGATTTATTACAATTATAATTAGAATCAAAATCAGAAGAATAAAATTCAGAATCAGAATTAGCATTGTTTCCTTCATCTAATCTAGACATTAAACAAAAATCTCCAACCTTTCTAGAAGGTTAATTAAAACCACTTGAAGAATGAAAATGAGGAGATAAAAAATTTTCCTTAGAATATTTTTCCATTAATTCAAGGTTGTCAGTTTTCTTCTCACTACAGGACTCCTCACTTGAATTGAATTCTTCTATACAGCTCCAACCAGTCATCATTGATTTCTTTTCTTTCTTCCTATAGTTCTTATCTTTTCTCATATGTTTTAGCTTCATACAATATGATTTAATATGTCACTTTTTCTTGCACTCATAACACGCTATGATTTTTTAAGCATCATTTGAAATATCAAAATAATACCAAAACAAATTATTGAAATACTCTTAAAATTTAGTAAAATTTGTTTAACATCATTTAAATTTTGTGCAACCATAATTTTCTATAAACATCATTTTACTGTAATCATGATTTCAAGTTCACCATAAGCATGAAACATGTGTGGGTAAACATGAAGCATATTTACGTAAGAATCATTTTACAAATTCATAAACATGAATCTATGTTCATATGACTTTGAACAAAACTTATAAAAAACCTGAAAAATTTCAGACTATAAAAACATTACAAACATGAAACTACTTAAGGAATATAAAAAATGTGATTTAACAAAGTTGTGAGAAATTATAATTATCCATTTAAACATGTGTGTTGTTTGTGAACATTGTGAGGTATTTTTAATATTAATAAACAAGAAAACTAATAATCTCCACGTAAATCAAGATTATCACTTAAAATAAAGTCAGTCCAGATAGGTCCTAAGACATGTGAAGCAAAAGGGAACTATAGAAAAATGGTGATCTACTGAACATTCCTCAAATCCACTATAATGTCAGCTCCAACTTCGATAAAGTGGCCAATCGGTTCCTATAACTAACCTATCCAGCAATCTCCAAATATTCTGCAACAACCTAGGTACCTAAAATACACTAAGTGAAGCTGCATGTCCACCAAAGACTCAATGCAGTGTGAGCATAAGAATAGTCAATAGGGAACCACCAACAAGCCTCAACACAATAGTGAATGAATTGATGTATTCATGAACATGTCTACTCATTTACATAAATATAACAAAATAACTTAAAAAGTGGTTAACAATCAAATCTGATTCAAGCCTAGCACTCAGGATTTGCGACATACCAGACATGGAAACCACGATGCCCATCCCATCTAACAACAAGAGATAGGGCCTAATCCCATCCCAAGGGAAATGGTAAGGGGTATACTAAGTCAGGGCACTACCAGCCCATCTCGTGGGAAAGGGGAAGGGGTATACAAATTTAGGGAATTGTGATCCCATTCCATTCACCATACTTCATAAAGCAGTACCTATTTTTAGTTCACAGGGTACCAATATACCACTACTAGCAGGCTTTATATCTAGATAAACAATAGTTATGCTTAATCTATAGGTTCCAAGAACAACAAAATCTCATGAGGGGTGATGCCCATATTTATTTTTTCCATATTTAATGAAAAATATGGGATCTATGTGATGATGAATGTTGTGATCCAAAAAATTGAATCAAATAAATGAGAAAAATGAATAAAAACCCAAAACCAAGAGATAGGATCAACATATTTTGTTTATAATTAATTTAATTAAATAGAATTACCTCCTAGGTTATTATTTCTTCATGGATGCGTTCGACCACACATTTGAAGTGCGCCACTGTTACATTGTAGAATCCAAGTATAGGATTCCTCTAGCGGTGATCCACATGTGTTCCACGTATCTTCAAACGTCACCAAAAGAGTCTTCAGGTGCTAGCATGGAAGATCCTTATGCTTGTGATGTCTTCCTTAAATCACCTTGAAAACCGCTTCCAAAGCGTTCTCCTTGATCTGATGGAGGAGGATCACTCTCTTTCTTAAGAGAGTTCTTGGAGGTGGGAAACTCTCTAGGCTTGAGAGCTTCTCTCCAATTCTTTGTGCCTCTCATTCTTGAGAGTGTTCTTGGAGAGGGAAGAACTCTCTAAACTTGAGAGATTCTCTTCAATTTGTTGTGCACAACACAATAGGCACAACATGGATTGTCCCTGGCTAATGAGAGGATAATATAACTAGGAATTTATTTCACTAAGGTAATGATAAATAATTTATACAAGTGATTTTAATCATTTTATCAATCCTAGAGAAACCCCCATGTAAAATAATATCATAAATATTATTATTCTCTAACATGTTATTAACTTGCGAGTCATAATTAAATATTATTTAATCAAATAATATTCAATATTATTATTTCTCACTAGATCATTAAACTCGGGTCGTCAATCCTCCTCAATATTTATTAATTATTATGCTAATAATATATTCTCTCAAATAACTAGTGACAGAATAAATGCGATCAAGCATACATGAATAATTATTAAACCTTTTCCAGGAATAATGTTTATTCAACTTCTTAAATAATAAATTATTTAACTGAGATACTGGATACACTTAGTGTGTGACCCTCTAGGCCTCTATCTCAGTGGCATTAAGCAAACCTGCCTAAAGTCCAAGGTTAGCATCTAGAAACACGCCAAGACACTCATAGAGAAATAAATTAATGCGGCAATGACATGTAACCTCATATGAATTTATACCATGTAATATAATATTTTTATCACAATATCTATAATCGAGCAGGTTGCATGCCAGTGTCATTAACCTATATGCTCGATATCTCTTTCTTTGACTTTTTAGAAATAGAACATTCCTATAGAACACTAGGGTCAAGGATTTATTTAGGATATTTCATTTCCATCAAAGGGCCTGAGATATTAACTTTCATTAATGAACAAAACGGATAAATATTTTCTCACATTATTAATTAATGTAATATTACTCATGACTTACCCAACGTATCCTACCTTGCGGTGAACATCTGTCATCACGGTTTTCGTCAATACATCTAAGTGCATGAATTATAATATCTGTTAATAATAATATTAAAGTATAAGGACCAATACACATGTATGTAGATAGAAACATACAATTAAACATAGAAATTTATATTTCCTACTGACAGGTCTTGTTTTCATAATATCATCCTAGACATTACCAAGGGTGTACACCATGAAGAGGTGCCTCGAAGTCCTATGAGTTTCCATCCCTGATAGCATGTATCATTTGTGTCCTTCTAATGATATTATCTGGCTATATAAAATATATTAAATAATAGTGTCATAACACTTCCAGGTTTTCATCATAGTAGAGATCCACTATGACCTTTTAGTGCGACAATTACTATTAGGACATTATCACATACAATATTACACATAAGAACAATCATGATGTGATTGGGAATTTATTAATATTCAAAATCATGAATATAAGTTATCATAAAGTATAAAAAAGTTTGTTCTAGGACACCAACTCCAACATAAACATCACTACAATGAAAATAAATCAACATTAATGAATAGAAGAAAAACAACTTGCTTCCATGCACAACTCTATCAGTCACCTCAATGTAACATCAATATGCCTCAAGCAACGAGACACCTTTGAAAAATAATTCATGGAGGAATTATATCAGAGTATCAACCAATCACATTAATATTGTAGAGTGGTGAATTATCCTTACCTCAAGGTAAGGTGGTGAAATTATTTTATAGATGGATAAATAGGATTGCAAGTTAGAATAATCCAATGTGGGACTTGGAAATACCCTTTACCTGGAAATAAAATAAATCAGGTTCAACACTTCCCCTCGAGCTAGTAAATGATATCTTGGAACATGAGTCCCACAAAATAAGAAAGAGGACACCAAACAAGACCATAAACACTTGTGGATTCCTAGTTTGGTATGAAAAGATTTTAGTCGAGCTCCCAGGAGGCATTTGGTGAAGATGTCAAAAAGATGATCTGTTGGTATGTGGATGAAACTGACATGGTGCTGCTCGAGGAGATGGTGAATAAAGTGAAAGTACAACTCGATATGCTTAGTGCATTCATAGAAGACAGGATTGGAAGGAATCTTCATGGTTGTCTGATTATCACACCAATTATGAGCAAAAGTCTACTACGGGAAACCAATCTCATGGAGAACATGAATCTCGTCATTATATATTATAATTTTTTATAAAAATACTAACCAATGTGTACTAAAAAATATAATTTTGTAGTCATTTCATAAAATTAATATGTTTCGATGGATAATTGCAAAACTACTCATAATAATCATTTCATCCATATTTAAAGACACAATTTCAAAATTATCTTTAAAATGGTGTGATTTTATTAGTGTTTTAAAAAGGTGCTTAACCTAACCCAACCTCTTTATCCCCTTCCTCTCATTCGTGCGTCATGGGAACTCTTGCTGAATCACTGCTATGTTTTTCCCTTTCTCTAAACCTTGGACCTTTCTTCATCAAACCAACATATGCTATTTATGTAAATCATAAAGTTTTTCCACACTTCTTCCTTATGAAAACATATATGTTTTATATATTATAGTTATGTATATGTATCTCACATGCACACAATACATACAATTTCCATTTATAACAAAGACAATAGTGTGGTGGTCTCCACCACGTCATGGTTTATGTTGTCATAAACTACGTTGGGGTGAATGACACTACATAGTAATTATGTTGATTATAATGGATGCATTATACAATAATATATTGTTTGGTTAATCTCTATCATATGTTATAATATTCGTTTTGATCACCATGTGATGATGATTTGATGGTTTTACATGTTTAAAGCACTCGTTTAACCATTAAAAAATTAAATCACAATGATGGGTCATGAGTTACAAAAAAACTACTATAAATAAGGTTTTTAACAATGCTAAAATAGGTCATTGTCAGTATATAAAAAACACTGACAACCAGAATGTGATTAAAATGCATGAGATTTTATCAGTGAAAAAAAGCACTGATAAAGGCACAATTTATCAATGCTATAAAAAGTGATGATAAAGAACCCTCTTTATCAACGATTTTATTTAGCACTCATAAAGGTACCATTTATCTGTGCTAGAAAAAATGTTGATAAAAGATCCCTAAACATTACAAAAAAAACTCTATTTAGTGACATTTTTTTTCATTAACAACGCTTTAAAACATCGCTCAATCATTTACCAGTTTTTTTTCTCTAAATTAGCAACACCTCATTTGCTGATGTTTTTTAGAAACGTCGGTAATTGTTTTTAGAACATTGAAAAATAAAACCATATTTACCTACGTTTCTAAAAAATGTCAAAGATTATTTTACATGTTGTTTTTTAAAAAATATTATTATTATTATTAACAATACCACCACCCACCATTAATTAATTCCTCTAACACAAACGTCATGGAAGAATTCGGTAAGTTATAGGGTTATACCAAAGACTTGACCAACTCACCCATGTTAATTATGAATATAAAATTATATTATGTTATATTTATATATATATATAGATAGATTTTAGTATTTAAAAAATAAATATTATATATATATATATAATTTTATTTATTAATATACATATATTAATATATATATATGTTTATATTTTATAAATATTTGTTTATATATATATATATGTTTATATTTTATATTTATGTATATATATGTTTATATGTGCATGTGTATAAATATATATGTGTATGTATACATATATATAATTATAATCATATATATATATATATAATTAGTCACATTTTAAAATAATGGTAAAAATGTCACTAAAATAAGTATGTTTTCTTAAAAACATGCTTAAATTTAAAATATATGTGTGTTTTTATATATAAATATACATGTGTATATATATATTTATATATTTATGTGTGTGTGTGTGTTTAGATATATATATATATAAATATATATATTTCGATATATATGTTTATATATATGTGTTTGTGTTTATATATATTAATATATATATATACATACAATTAAATGTATGTTTTTGTGTTTATATATTGTTATATATGCGTGTAAGTATTTAAAAAATTAATAATATATATATATATATATATATAATTTTATATATTAATATACATATATTAATATTTATATATGTTAATATTTTATATTTTAGGTTTTATGTTTTATGTTTATATATATAAAAACAATTATATTATATTATATATACATGTTTATATTTCACATATATGTGTATATTTGATATTATATATATATATATGTTTATATGTCTATATGTTTATATTTTATATCACACACACACACACACACATATATATATATGTATATATATATGTGCACATGTGTGTGTGAATATATATATATATATACCCACACACTCACGTTTTAAACACTAGTAAAAATGTTACTAAAATAGTCACGTTTTCTTAAAAGCATGGCTAAATTTAAAATATATGTGTGTTTTGATATATAAATATATCTATGTATATATATATATATTTATATATGAGTGTGTGTTTATATATATATATAAATATATATTTACATCAATGTGGGGAAATGGGTTATATAAATATATATATATAGCAACGTTTCATAAAAACATACCTCATTAAGTGACATTTTTAGAAAACGTCACTAATTTAGCTACGTTATTCATGAAATATTGCTAATTAGTGATGTTTTTTCAGGAAATGTGGTTAAATTAACGACGTTTTGTAGGAAATGTCGCTAAATTAGTGATGTTTTTCATGAAACTTTACTAAATTAGCAACTTTTGCAGGAAACATCACTAAATTAGCGACATTTTTCAAGAAACGTCACTAAATGTTATGTCCACTAAGCTAGATACCCTAAGGGGAGGGGGTGAATTAGGGTATGACAGATTAAAACAACTGCCCCTTTGATCTCATTTCATTATTTGACAAAACTCTCTTCTCTCTCCTTCCCATTAAAGAGTATGAACAAATCTTAAAGCATGCACAAGACACAACAATTTTACTTGGTTCACCCTCACTGGGTTATGTCCAAGGAGCATACACCGGCAACATAATGATGTACCAAATCCACTAAAAGCACACTGCTATTTACAAAGATAAGAGCAGACTCACTATCCCTCCTAGTTTACAACCAATCACAATTTGAAAGCTCACTACTCTCTCGACTGAAGTGTGATCACTACTCCTTCAGAAGATCCAATCACAGTTTATAGACTTGTAGGTCCCTTCATTATCACTAATGAATGCATCCTCCACTGTATGTAGATGTTATATTGCTGTCCCACTTTCATCAACTGATGAATACCACTTTATCATAGATGTACTGGGAAACTGAAAATATTTCACGCAACCCTTACTACGCATTGCATGCAACTTTAATGCCTTCCACATAAGATTCCTATTTTGTTGCGAAACACCCCTTGCACAAAACTTCAATCTTACGTGAAACTCAAATATTATGTGCAACATTCTTAGATTGCACGTAACTCAAAATATTTTGTGCAACTCACTTCACCCAAAATTCTTACGCGATTCGGAGCTCAGATACTCTCTAAGTTTCGATCCTTCTCGAATGGGGGGGGGGGTCACCTCTTATTTATAGGCATCACCAACCCCTACATAGAAGATTCAACATGTCGTGCAAGATCTTCTTCAAGCACGAAAAACCCCATTTGACGTCGCATTGGGCATGCAAGTTTCTTTCTCACAACCTCATCTTTCGTGCACATTTTTGAATCTTTCATGCACTTCACGCCTTTTCCATTTTTCGACATTCTGACCCTGAAACATTCCTTGCGCGTAAGTTTCTAAACCACCTTAGATCTTGCATGCAACTTCCTTTTCCAAAAACATGTTTCCCCATTTTCTGATTTTGAGGACCAAAAATTTGTAAAACACTAGAAAACAGAACCACCTTATATCTATTCTTTTTGTACCACCTCCATATCGTTCATTCCTTTGTCATGGTTCTTTGTCAAAAAACAAACCAGCTTTTTCAACAAACACAAAAACCACAAAAATGGTTCAATGTTACCTTGAGAGATTTTTTCCAACACTAAATTAGTGATATTTTTCACAGAACATCGCTAAATACTTTTTTTAGTGAAGGAACCCTTTATTAGTGATTTTAGTAGAGCTGATAAAGAGGTATACTGTTGTAGTGTGTTGTTAAAATTATAGCACACTGCAACAACAAAAGAAATAGAAAAAACAGTAGCAAAAATGACAACTAAAAGTTACCAATATATAATTTAATTGAAATAAACTTTATAATATAAATACAAGAAACACACACTATATTATAGACATTTCAAACATTAGTTTGTACAATTACCTGAGTAAATACAAATTATCACAGAAATTAAAATAAATCAATGTTTCTTTGTCTTTGTCCCCTGACCCCAGTCATGCTATTGTCGAACAAATCACCCCAGTTCAAGAAAATGAATACACTTGTGTAAGAAAAAAATTCTTATATTAGTAATATTATAAAGAAATAAATTAAACAAAAAATGTCAATTTTAAACTGAAAACATATATTTTGAGTCATACCAGGAACATTATGTATTGGAATGTGTTGTGACTGATTCTTACACATCACACCATTTCTGGTTGTTCTCAAAAGAAGGTGGTCTTAGATTGGCTCTCATATGTGGTGATAAAAGAATCACTACATATGAGAGCCAATTCAAAATGACTTGCTTTTTTAAAACAAGCCTTCTACTGTTACAAATTTTTTTGTTTGTATTTAAGCATTACCTCTGTGAAAATTAACTATATAAGTGTAAGATAAAAAAGATAAAGAAATTAATTAATTATTAGTAAATAAAATTTTCCCCTCACAGGTGGCTGGGGTGGAAATGGGAGAAGGGGTTTGGGACATTAGTCGTGGGGTCGAGTCCCCAAGATAGTTTGTTTATCAGTTTCTTTGTATGCGTGTGTGGTTCTGTTGGTAGTTGTAAACCACTATTTAATAGTAGATAAAATGACGAGAAAACAATCTGAGTTCGTTTTCTCGGTTTTGGTGATGTGATGCGTGTTTTGAACTAAAATGACACTTGTATATTGAAAGAACGCACTTTGAGTCATACCGACCATATCATGTATTAGATTGATGTACAATCAATTTCTATATATCACAAATTAATCATGGATCTTCTAAATTATCAAGACAATATGAGTGTGTTCACTCAGTTTTCAGTGAGTGACACATGTTTTTAACTAAATTGTCAATTTTAAACAGATAACAAACACTTTGAGTCATACTAGACACACCATGTATCAAATTGGGGTATGACTGATTCCTAAAAATAAAAAATGACATGTATCATTGTCCTATAGTATCAAAAAAATCAGAATGTGTTTTTTCAATTTTGATTATGTGATGTGTGTTTTCAACTAAAATGTTAAATTTAAATTAAAACCACACAATTTGAGTGATATCGGTCACACCGTGAATTAGATTGAGGTACAGATAATTCCTACATCTCAAAAATTACTTATGAATCATTTTTACAAAGTATCAAAACAATCTAAATGTGTTTTCTCGATTTTGAGTATGTCACTTTTTTCTTTACTAGCATTTCATTTTAATCTAAAAACATAGAATTTGAGTCATACCGATCACATAGTGTGTCAGTTTGATGTGAGACTGATTCCTACACATCACTAGTGAATTATAAATAATTTTCCAAAATTATCATGTCAGTATGAGCACATTTTTTCAGTTTTTATTGAGTGACCATTGTTTGGAACTAAATTGTTAATTTTAAACCAATAACAAACATTTTGAGTCATATCAGGCATAATGTGTATCAGACTGAGGTGAGTCTGATTCCTACACATTAAAAATGACTTATGGATTTTTTTCTTAATGTATTAAAAAAATCCAAAGGTGTTTGATTAGTTTTGAGTATGTCACTTCTCTTCTGTATTAAAATGTCAATTTTAATATAAAAAGACACATTTGGAGATATACTGACCACACCATGTATAAGGACATGGCCTTAAACATTACATAATCTAGAATTAAATGAATAATTCACGTTGAGGATCTTTTCAGGTTTAGAGTTGTAGAGAATTAGGCATAAAAATTACATTAAAACTTGAATATTACATGTAGACACTACTACTCAGTATCCATTTTTTTATAAAAATAAAAACATTTAAAAAGAAACATGTCTAGTTACATGTTTAAGATAGCATGACTTTTCCTTGATCCCATCCTTGACCCTATTCATCTTTAAGTCCTGTGGAAAAGATTTCAAAAACCTGGGATGAGCATAAAAATCTCAGTAAGGGTTATAAAATAAAGAAGGAAAACATTATCCCATCAATAAATACAAATCAGTGAAACCATACTTTTCAATCATAACATACCTTATGAAATCATAATATTTATGAATAACGCACACAAATCATAAATCATAAAGGTTACTTATGGCATCCATATCAAACTTACATTGTAGTTATCATAGATACATAGGGAGTAACATTTGGAATACCCATCACAGTATATTCTCTAAATCTATTAGGATAAACATTAATGTTTACCTCTATCTCGTTACCCAATGCATTGGAGAGCTATCTAGGGCTCACCCGCCCTAGGTTTATCACAAAACCACCCATATACGTAAACAATTCCCAATAAACATAACATAATCATAACACATAACACATGTATAAAGTAAATATGACATTTCCCCATTCCAATATATCAAATCAAGATATTGAAATAAACAATGCTTTATCAAATCATTTTCAAAACCATTTAAAAAGAGATTTTTGAATCAAAGTGTCCCATACCACTTTGAAGATTTTAAATGAATTATCATTTGAAAACATTAATGTCCACATAAATAAATATTAAAACAAAATTTGAAAAAATGGAAATTAATGAGAAATATTAAGAAAAATAAATCTTTAAAACATTTAAAATTATATTTTTGTTAAAGAGTTTTTTTAACAAATAGAGAGATGCTTGAATACAAATAAATGAGGAATAACATTTAATAAGAACATTATAATATCATGATAATAAAGTGATTCATGATATAATATGTCAAAGGACATTATATACACCATATAAGATTTAATTGGTGCATAACAACAATGAAGTCTCAGTGGGAATGTAAATTGAGATGAAATACCTTCTAAAGATGGTATCCTTAAATTAAAGATAAATCAATCACATAATTATGTGTGAAAAATATAAATAAACCCAATATAAGTGGATATTAAGTTTAAAATAATCATATTTCATTCACACATATTCATAGGATGACATATTCAAGAAGTATAAGTTGAACCCAAAGAATTGAAATTGGGTTAAGAAGTTCCCTTGTAAAAATTCGACAGCCTAACGACATCATTTTAAAATCCAGAAAATGAGTTGAAGAGATAAAAATGGTATCTCATCACTTGGACATAAATTTTACATCAATGAGAATATATAATAAAATATCCCAACATAATAAGAGGTAAATTAAAAGACATAACAAAAAAGAAGTCTTTTAAAAAGAGGAGGGTGAAAGGTTCCCTTACCGATTTGGTAATTTACAAAACATATGCCACATGAAAGAAGGATCATAAAATAAAGATTTAAATACTCATAAATGAAAGTATATTACACAAAGAGTACAATCATGGGTAGTAAATACACCACAAAAAAATAAATAGCGGCAAATATAGCATGAATCTCATAGGAATAAAAAGTGAGATGAAACTGTTGTACCTCTCGAACCCCTCGAGGTTTGATTTTCATGATCACAATCACCCTCTTATGTTTCTAACATTGTGTTTTAAGTGTTTGTGTTGATAGGCATTTGATTGCCAAGAAGTTGACCAAGGAAGAGGCAGAAATGGACTGAAATTCAGTCCACCGGCCGACCGGTGGCTTCACCACCGGCCAGCCGGTGGCACCCAGACTCAAGGGGTAGCTACTGCCTCCCCACCGGTCGACCGGTGGCTCTGCCACCGGTCGACCTGTGGCACCCAGCACAAATAGTGAGACCTACTGTCTTTCCACCGGCCAGCCGGTGGCTCCTCCACCGGTCGACCGGTAGAGCCTGGATCAAGACTCTTCCTCTCTACCAAGGCACCGGCCAGCCGGTGGAGATGTACCGGTCAGCCGGTGGCCCCTGGACAAGAATCCTATGCCTTTTTGCACACACCGGCCAGCCGGTGGGACTGTACCGGCCAGCCGGTGGATCCAGTCAAACTAGCCGTTGGGCTTTTGACCAGCCTGTCCACTTGGCTCCCAACGTCTCTCTAAGCCTCTCCAACGGCTCCGAAGCCTCCCCAAGGGTTCCATGCCTATAAATAAAGGCCAAGGAAGCCCCGGACACCACCCGGAACTATACGGAAGCCCACGGACATATTTTGCATCAATTGGCCAACCTCCGGCGACTTCCTCCAAGGGAACTCCAATAGCTCCAACAACTTCCACATCCAAGGAGCCCACTCAAGAAGCTTGGGAGAGCACGCTACGTCAACTCCATCATCCATTGGCACCCAAGTCTTCCCAATTACGGTTTTTATTGTTTCATTTATTTTGAGCTTTAAAATCGGGTTTGTGCCTACAAACCCCAAACCCTTTTCTCATCCCCCTTTCTTTTGGGTTCTCACACCACCACTAAGGTGTGAAGAGGTTTCTTCAAGCCTTCCCTTTTAAAAGGCTTGTGTCACGGTGAGCTAGCCTTCACCCGTTAAAAAGGCTAGTGGGTTCTTGCTAAACCATCAAAAGCAAGTGGGTTCTTGCTAAACCACAAAAGCAAGCTGTAATAGGTCCTAGTGCTACCTCAAAGCCTAGTGGGTTTCTTGCTAAAACCATTGAAAAGCAAGCGGTAGGAATCTCTCAACGGTTGAGTTGGGAGCGGAGACGTAGGCCGGGTTTTGGCCGAACTCCGTTATCAATTTCTTGTGTGATTGCCTCTTTATTTCCGCTGCACTTTACTTTGAATTTTAATTGTTAATCAATTTTTTAAAAAAAGGCAATTCACCCCCCTCTTGCCATCATTCCTCGCTATTCTTCCGACCCAACATTTGGTATCAGAGGGACCTTTGAGTAATTCCTTAACCCGGTTTCAAAGTTAAGATCTTTTTTTTAATGGCATCTACCTCTTTCGCCCCCGAGGGCTACTCTTTGGGTCGGGCTCCATTTTTTGATGGGTCCGACTATAATTATTGGAAAACCCGCATGACCACTTTTCTTAGAAGTATAGGATATCCCATTTATAAAATAGTCATGCAAGGTTACACTCTCTCTTCCCCCGATGAATCCAAATGGACCCCCGCCGATATTAGAAACTTTGAGCTTGATGGCAAAGCCATGAACGCTCTCCATTGCGGCTTAGATAGAAATGAGTTCAATCGAGTTTCCACATGCACCTCCGCACATGAAATCTGGAAACTTTTGGAGGTTACCCATGAGGGGACCAACAAAGTAAAGGATACTCGATTGGACATGTATAGACAAGATTTTGAGTCTTTTTCTATGCACCCAAATGAATCTATTTCTGATATGTTTACTCGCTTTACTGACGTGTGCAATGGAAGGAAATCTCTTGGTGATGATGTTTCAGCCGAGACGATGGTCAAGAAGATCTTATGGGTCCTTCCGAGCTCATGGGCACCTAAAGTGACGGCAATCCAAGAAGCTAAGGATGTCAAAAACATGCCGGTCGAAGAGCTCATCGGATCTCTCATGACTTACGAGATCACAATGAGGAGGCAAGCACAAAAGGAGGGCACACCTATCAAAGCTCCAAAGAACATCGCCCTCAAGGTACAAAAGGAAGTAAGCTCCTCCTCATCTTCTTCCTCATCTCCTTCCTCATCTTCCTCATCATCAAGCGGCGACTCGGAAATGGAGAATCTAGCCCGCCAAATACAAAAATTCATGAAGAAGCACAAGAAGAAGAAGAAATCTCGCAAGCACCGAAAGCAAGAACCCACCGCAAGAGCCGAGCCCAAGGTAAAATGCTACGGGTGCGGCGAAAAGGGCCATTACAAGCCCGATTGCCCACTCAACAAAAAACGGGCCATGCCAAAGGACAAAGGCAAGAAGAAAGTCCTCAAGGCAACATGGAGTGACACCTCATCCTCCTCCTCCTCCTCCTCAAGCGACAACGATAACAAATGCCTAATGGCAAAACATGAGGTATCTTCCTCCTCTTCCTCCTCTTTCTCCTCTAGTTCTTCAAATTCTTTGAATCATTTGTCTTATGAAGAACTCTCACATGCTAGAGACCAACTCGAAAAAGGTTTTCATGAGCTTTCATCAAAATTTGTCGCTTTGAAAAAGAATTTCAAAAAACTTTCCTCCGAAAAAGACCAACTTCTCAAAGAGAAGGAGGAACTCTCCCTTAAAATCCAAAATTTTCCAAATGTTGATTCTATGGAATCAACCATCAAAAACCTAAGGGAGACCCTAGCTAAGTTCACCAATGGGGAACAAAATTTGAACAATCTCCTAGGTTCCCAAAGGGTTTCTAGAACCACCAATGGACTTGGCTATACCAACCAAGCCTCCTCCTCCCATGCACCCACTGTTTTTGTAAGGGGGAGCTCTAGCTTTAAATTTTGTAATTATTGCAAGAAAACCGGGCACCTCATTTATGAGTGTAATTGCAAAAACGCCCGGTACGGCCAACCCAAGTCTTTTTTCTTTTCCGATGAATTCTATAGGAGAAGACCCGCTATGAGACAAGTTTGGATTGAAAAATCCCTTCTTGCGAGTCTCTCCGGGCCAAAAATAGTTTCCTTTCCCCGGTGATTTATTGTTTTTATTTAGGGGGAGTTAGGATTGATTAAGCTTTTCATTTTCAAATTTTATTCAAACTTTCAATTTCAACTCTTGGTTTCAAATTTAAAATTTCAATTGATTTTTGATTCAAAACTTTCAATTCAAAATTTGATTCAAATTTTCATTTAATTTCCAAAATTTCAATTGATTTTCAAATCTCAATTTTTTTTTCAAATCTTGATTTTCAATGTTTCCCTCAATCAAGTTTTATGCCCCACGCTATTTTGATAATCACAAAGGGGGAGAATTTTCTTGATTGATTGGGGGAGAATGGGAGAATCCTTTTTCATCATGCTTTGCATTTCCTTTTAATTTCATTTTTACTTTAATTGTTTTGGTGATTGTGATCATCAAAATAGGGGGAGATTGTTGTACCTCTCGAACCCCTCGAGGTTTGATTTTCATGATCACAATCACCCTCTTATGTTTCTAACATTGTGTTTTAAGTGTTTGTGTTGATAGGCATTTGATTGCCAAGAAGTTGACCAAGGAAGAGGCAGAAATGGACTGAAATTCAGTCCACCGGCCGACCGGTGGCTTCACCACCGGCCAGCCGGTGGCACCCAGACTCAAGGGGTAGCTACTGCCTCCCCACCGGTCGACCGGTGGCTCTGCCACCGGTCGACCTGTGGCACCCAGCACAAATAGTGAGACCTACTGTCTTTCCACCGGCCAGCCGGTGGCTCCTCCACCGGTCGACCGGTAGAGCCTGGATCAAGACTCTTCCTCTCTACCAAGGCACCGGCCAGCCGGTGGAGATGTACCGGTCAGCCGGTGGCCCCTGGACAAGAATCCTATGCCTTTTTGCACACACCGGCCAGCCGGTGGGACTGTACCGGCCAGCCGGTGGATCCAGTCAAACTAGCCGTTGGGCTTTTGACCAGCCTGTCCACTTGGCTCCCAACGTCTCTCTAAGCCTCTCCAACGGCTCCGAAGCCTCCCCAAGGGTTCCATGCCTATAAATAAAGGCCAAGGAAGCCCCGGACACCACCCGGAACTATACGGAAGCCCACGGACATATTTTGCATCAATTGGCCAACCTCCGGCGACTTCCTCCAAGGGAACTCCAATAGCTCCAACAACTTCCACATCCAAGGAGCCCACTCAAGAAGCTTGGGAGAGCACGCTACGTCAACTCCATCATCCATTGGCACCCAAGTCTTCCCAATTACGGTTTTTATTGTTTCATTTATTTTGAGCTTTAAAATCGGGTTTGTGCCTACAAACCCCAAACCCTTTTCTCATCCCCCTTTCTTTTGGGTTCTCACACCACCACTAAGGTGTGAAGAGGTTTCTTCAAGCCTTCCCTTTTAAAAGGCTTGTGTCACGGTGAGCTAGCCTTCACCCGTTAAAAAGGCTAGTGGGTTCTTGCTAAACCATCAAAAGCAAGTGGGTTCTTGCTAAACCACAAAAGCAAGCTGTAATAGGTCCTAGTGCTACCTCAAAGCCTAGTGGGTTTCTTGCTAAAACCATTGAAAAGCAAGCGGTAGGAATCTCTCAACGGTTGAGTTGGGAGCGGAGACGTAGGCCGGGTTTTGGCCGAACTCCGTTATCAATTTCTTGTGTGATTGCCTCTTTATTTCCGCTGCACTTTACTTTGAATTTTAATTGTTAATCAATTTTTTAAAAAAAGGCAATTCACCCCCCTCTTGCCATCATTCCTCGCTATTCTTCCGACCCAACAGAAACCCTTTATCACATTGTAATCAACTAAGTCATATGACCAAAAGTTAATAACCACCAAATGAATCATAGAATACCATGAATATAATGAGAATCATGATAATATATATACAAAATGGCAGTACACAATACACCACATTCAATGAATAAGTGGAGAACAATGGAAATATCACGGAATTAAAAGTGAGATATGAAAATCCCTTACCTCGTGTCTGAATTGACCGTTCGTTCTTTAATATCCTGAATAATAAACTAAAATTTATTTCTACTTGATCACTGGTCGTCGAAGGGAAGAGTATGATGTTTATGATTGATGGCTCAAAGCAGGATGTCACAATTACTTTTACACTCTAAGCTCACGTGAGTCATGCTCGGTGTGAGAAACAAGAGGTATTGGTAAAAATTAGATAATTGTGCCATGAAAGATGCAATCATAAGAAATAATGTGGGGCTTATGTATGTATGACTGCCCATAGGATTTACTTTAGGGAGAAAATCCGGGAACAGGGTCCATAAAGGTATATGTGCTTCATGGAGATTTGAATACTCTAACTTTGGACTTATTCTTAAAAAGGAAACCTAAATTAAGAGAGGATTGATAACTGGGTTTTACTCCTGAGAAGGAATCCCAGATCAAGTGTAAATTAGGACTGGTTAAAGAGAATTTAAGGGACTTGGGGCTTATTCCTGAAAAAGGAAGCCCAAGATTTAGGACTGGGACTTATTCCTGAAAAGGAGACCCAGGTTAGGGGACTTGGGGCTTACTCCTGAGAAGGAAGCCCAAAATTATGACTGGGACTTATTCCTGAAAAGGATACCCAGGTTAAGGATTAAGGTTTGAGGCTTACTCCTGAAAAGGATGCCCAAATTAGAGGACTTATGACTGGGGATTATTCCAGAAAAGGAGACCCAGGTTAAGGATTCTCTCATCTTAAAGGATGAGGTTGAATGAATGAACTCTCCATATTTAGTGACATAAGGATATTTAAATCACTAGGTTTTGAGAGATATTCGACAGAATTCCTTTCAGATAAGGAATTCAAATCAAGAAATCATGCCATAAATGGATTTGAAGAGTGTCTTGAAGACTGAATCTTGAAAAGTAAAGGTGTAATGGCTTAAGAGGGGTGGAATGGGCAATAAAGGCACCCAAAAAGGAAGGGGCACGCAAGTCTTGGAAGGCGCGCAAGTATTTCGGGGGCGCGCAAGTATTGGTCGCGCAGGTATACCTACGCGACACGTAGTGTACTTGCGCAATGGTCAACCAGCATTGAAATACTTGAGCGACTCTTTATTAAAGTCTTTAGAATCTTCTTAAGGTTCTTCCAGAAAAGGGATGCGCAAGTTCTATCGAAGGAGTAAGGCGGCGCGCAAGTGTGACCACTTCCCTTAAGGGCTGACCACTCAGGCGCACAAGTGTTGATGAGTTTCAACACTTAGGCCTTCCTCCATCTCTTTAGATCTTCCGTTCTAGGTATGAAATTATCTTAGAAGTGTTCCGGAAGCTTTGAGAAGAGACTTGGGCGTCGGGAGCTTCAATCCGAGTTTCTGGAAAAAGATCCTCTCGAATGGGGGGCCCACAGGGTCTATTTATAGGTAGGAGAATACCCTGGGCGGTTATTGGGCGGTTATCAATTAGGTCGCGCAAGTCACTTGCGCGCCAAGTTGCGTCGCGCAAGTCCACTTGCGCGACCATTAGGAAACTTGCGCGGCCTATGGGAAAAGTTTTCCTTGCTCATCCCTTTGTCGATTTTTGATGTTTTCTTCAAAGGTTGAATCAATTTGAGCTCAGATATTCCCCTTTTCCGATTTTTAGTTTCTGTGACGAAAGGAGTGTCAACAAAAGTACCCCCTCAGAGTTGGATCCGGAGAGAAATGAGGATTTGACTCTGAGGAAATCTAATACATCCAAAGGAAAAGGGGGCGCTCAATTCTTCAGGGCACAGAGGGAGGCATGCAAGTGCGCATCACGCAGGGATACGACCCTCGGTCGTGCAGGGTCCAGCGCGCAGGGTCCCGGCCGCGTCTATAAATAGAGGGCCTCACTTCCGTACAAGCATCTGGATTTCCTGACTTCATACCTTCGAGCTCACGCCATGCAGGTCACCTTAGCCGCACAGGTTTCTCTGTTTTCTAGTGTTTTCCTTGATGTCGCGCTATTGTAAAGGCATTTGTACTTGCGCAGTTTATACTTGCGCATCAAAAACTAGCGCGACACACGAATACTTGCGCGCCATTTTTAGACTTGCACGCCTTAATGCCTTAGCCATTTTTTTGAAATCATTCACAAATTTTATGAAAAATAAACCCATTTAAGAGTTTAATTTATTCAACTTTTGGGCAGATTCAATGGCTACTAATGGAATTAAAACGTCTGATGAACTGGCTAGCAAGAGGATTGATGATATGATGAACATCATTGGCCTTGATTACTATGATATCTGCAACAAAACTTTCTCAGATTTGGTTAAGCACTTGAAGAAATATCATCTTAATTTCCCACAGAGCATCTACCTGCCTCTATATGGTCATGGTCACCTGCAAGGAGTCAATGTTCCAGATGCAAAGAACTATACACCTGAAATGCAGCTACGCTACTACTCCTTCATTTCGGTTGTGCTGTGCATTAAGAGCAACAACAATGGTGTGAAATTTCAAATTCTTCCTCCATGTCATTTCCTTGCAGATATGAAAATGGTAAACCCATGGTCTGAAATGTTTTCCACTACCAGTTGGTGGAGAGAAGACAAACATGGTATTAGAGCAATATATGAAAAGATTACTCTCTCCAAATGGCTCTTTACTTCCAATGCTCCATTCTCAAATCCATGTATCCATCTTCCAAGTCTCTTGGACAGAAATAGAGTCACTGTTTGATCAGCAGAAAATTTTCTCAAACTGCACTCAAGAACATCCTTTTACAATTGTTCCAAGAAGAGCTGGTATCACTGCATCTCTTATTGTATCCAGTTGAATGAATGAATTCCAGGTGGTTGCTGATGAAGCTCGGGATGCCGTAAATCAAATGAAGTGTTATGTTGAAAGCCTCTTGTAATTCTTGAAAAAGAGAAGAGACTCCAGTCTGTGGATGTCCTTCTAACTCTTGTGTATCAATGAAAAACACTTTCATCTTCAATCATTTGTACCTGCATTCTTTCACTACCTGCTTTAAATTTACTTAAGCCAATGGGCTTAGTAAGCATAGTTTGATTTTTACTAGGATTATTACAAATAACCCTACAAACTTTGAACCTTTTAATTGCTCAATATTACCTAAATCATACAAAAAATGTATATTTAGTGAGCTGGAACTTGACTTTTATTCAGAGTTCCTTTGTCTTTTGTGAGCAGTTTAAAGTCATGCATGCCAGACATAAAAGGGGCTAATGTTTTAAGGTCGAAATAGCTTTGACCAAAATGGATTAAAATTGATTTAATTCCTTGACAATTTATCTGAAAACATATTACCATACTCAAGTATGAGGAAAAATATGTAAACTATAACTTAAGAATATTTGAATCTGAGGAATGATATGAAAAAGAGATAAAAGGCATTATAAGAAGTAGTTTACAAGAATGAAGTTACTATTATTTGACAAAAAACTCGTTAGGGGGTTGAATTATGCAGGGCCACCTAAGGGAATTGGCTGCATGGTCAAATAAATAGCATCTTTCGGCTGACAAGTCTGTTATGTGGACTATTTATACAAGGCCACCTATGGGCACATGCTGCATAGTCAGGCAAAACGAACTCTCAGAAATTTACTTTCCTAGTGCTAAAAGCCAGTGAATGTTTATGGAGATTCAAATTTTCTAAAGTATAGAGTTTGCTGTATGGAAATAGGTACTTGAATATGGAGAAGATATTTCCAGACAAGATTATCGAAGAACTGGATGAATATCACTCCTACGAAGGTCTGACCCAAATGTAGGGAAGAAAAATAAACTATAGACTTGAATACTTTCAGATCATGAAAAAGGATATGGGACAAATATGTTAAGGATGGCTATTTATTTGCAGATCCCTACATACTGTTGTTTAAGACAAATAAGGACAAAAGAGGCATTCTTCCCAAGAATGAAGTTACCACTATCTGACAAACCCGTTAGGGGGTTGAATTATGCAGGTCCACCTAAGGGCATTGGCTGCATAGTCAAATAAATAGTATCTTTTGGATAACAAGTCTGTTATGTGGACTGTTTATGCAAGGCCACCTATGGGCACGTACTGCATAGTCAGGCAAAATAATTCTAAGAAGTTTGACATTTTTGTAACTAAAAGTCATGAAAAGGGTTATGAAGATATGAAAATATTTAAGGTTAGTATTATAACACATAAATATGGGTATTGTCCAATGTATATAGAGATACATAGGTCAATGATAACCATAATCATGTTGTGGCTGGGTCCTGAATTGAAATTATGGACTTCACTACGTATCTCATAAGAATGGGAATCAAGCCATACGTAGTTCTTGAAATGCAGTTTAATGTCGTGCAGGACGAAAGTATGAGAGATCTTAGTTTAGGGTCATAGAGTTCGGACCATAATAATGAATACACAGTGTGTGTTTTCATGAGGACTTTTCAGCCAAGGGACTGAAAGTGAAATTTGGGGTTAGGCCCAAAAGACCTGGGGCTAGATTCGAGGGATACTCAAACGTTCCTACGTATCCCATAAGGATGGGAATCAAGCCCACGTAGTTCTAGAACTACCCTTTGTACAAATTTGGTTCGTACACGTGAAGGGTGAAAGGGGACTTTAGTGCAATGATGGTTTAACCTGAGATAAAAAGTTTAGGTATTACCATGTATGCACGTAGTCTTTTGAAATGAAACATGATTGAAAAATCAATGTCAATAATAGTTCTCTCTCAAATGAGGAAATCAAAGAGTATTGTAGTTTATTGTCGTACCAGACAAAAGTGTTGCATAGTTTAACATCATATAACAAGGACGAAAGTGAATCAATGTAAATATATTGATTCTAGGGGCAGTTTCACGAATCAACATCATATGAGATGGTGGTGAACCGATGTGAAGAGATTGTTTTTGGGATTGAACCCTGGGAGGTTTCCTACATACCCAGCCTGGAAGGCAAGGATCAAAGTCCATGTAGTTCAATTAAAGAATGAATTAATGATCAAGTTGTTCTTGGGGACAACGATCAAAAAAAAATTTGTTGTTAGGACTTATACATGGTTAGCGCCCCAAAGAGAGTGTTACGGTTGAGGTTTTCTCTAATCTCACGTGATTCATACTCGGTGTGAGAAACAAGAGGTAACAACAACCTTAACGATGCATAGTTTAATGTCATGTAGGACATATAAAGGGACTATGCAGTTTAAAGTCTTGCAGTTATGACTATTGGTGCTGCGCAGTTTAGTGTCATGTAGCAGGGACAAAATACAGTTTAATGTCATGTAGGACATATTATGAACTTTCTGTACAGTTTAGCGTCATGTAGTTAGGACGATGGGAACAATAGAGTTTAACGTCATGTTGGACGAAAGGGGGACTGCGCAGTTTAATGTCATGCAGTAAGGACAAAATAACACACCATTTACATCATGTTGGACGCATTGGGGATTTTTTTCCACAGTTTAACGTCATGTTGGACAAAAGGGCGAATAGTTTAAGGTCATATGCATGGACCGTGGATGGTGCAGTTTAATATCATGCTGGACGGTGGTGTAGTTTAAGGTTATACAGGACCTTTGATGATTATGTAGTTTAACGTATTTCCAGACGTAAGGGACTTTTATACAGTTTAGCATCATGTAGTTAGGACGTCACAGTTTAACGTCTTTCTGGACGTAAGGGACTTGCAAATAGTTTAGGGTCATATGCATGGACCGTTGATGATGTAGTTTAAGGTCATACTGGACCTAGTTGCAGTCTAAGGTCATACTGGACCATTTAGGGAACTTTTTCACAGTTTAACGTCGTGTGGGACGAAGTTGCAGTTTAAGGTAATACAAGACCATTGCTGTATAGTTTAACGTCATATAGAAAGGACGAACTGGTGCTACATAGTTTAGTGTCATGTTGCGGGGACATCTTGTGAATACTTTGTATTTTATACAAAATATTTCTTCAAAAATCTGGCATTAGTTGGAGTAGTAATGAGTTCTCCATCCATCGAGATTAATGAATAAGCTCCATTGGAGTAGACCCTATGTATTGAATAAGGTCCCTCCCATTTTGGTTCAAGCTTGGCAGGTTTCTTTCCTGGTATCATTGGAGTTCTGAGAACTAATACCAATTCTCCCTGAATGAATGAACGAAGAAGAACTTTTTTGTTAAAAGCTCATGCTATTCGATTCTGATAGATTTCCAAGTGGTGCAAAGTGCACAATCTTTTCTCATCTAACCGTTCCAATTCATTCAATCGCTTTTGGGATTGCTCATCTGTAGATAACTGATCACAAATGTCTACTCTGAGTGAGGGAAATTGAACTTCAATTGGCAAGACTGCTTCTGTTCCATATACCAATGAATATGGAGTTAACCGCGTTTCATTGCGGGTGGTAGTCCGATAAGCCCATAAAGCATGAAAGAGTTTATCAGGCCATGACCTCTTATCTTTATCCACCATCTTTTGCAGTATATTTGAAAGAGTCTTGTTAAAGGCTTCTATTTGGCCATTGGCTGCCGCATGATACCGAGACGAATGGTTGGATTTAATGTTGTATTCTTGATACAATTTCTTCATCTCAGAAGAACAGAAGTTGGTGCCGTTGTCCGTCAATATGGTATGAGGGAAACCAAATCTAGTAATGATGTTAGACTTGATGAAGCTAACAATGCATTTAGAACTGACTTCTTTGAGAGGTATTACCTCTTCCCATTTGGAAAAGAAATCAGTAGCAGTAAGAATGTACTTAAACTGCTTGGCCGTAGCTGAAGGGTAAGGTCCCACCACATCCATTCCCCATGTGGAAAATGGCCATGAGTATTTAGCTGTATGAAGCAACTCTGGGGGTTGATGAATGAAGTTGGCATGTACTTGACATGAATGACACTTCTTTGTGAAATCAACACAATCTTGTATCATTGAAGGCCAAAAGTATCCAAGCCTTCGAATTTGATCAGACAATCTATGTCCAGACTGGTGTGCACCACAGACTCCTGCATGCACTTCTTTCATGACAGCCATTGTCTCTTCACCATCAATGCATCTGAAGAGAACTCCATCAAAACCACGTTTGTAGAGAATTTTCTCTAGGTGGTTTGGGCCATCATAAAGAGTAAAATTGACCACACGTCACCGAATTTGTTCTTTCTCGGCTCTATCAGGTGGAAGTGTTCCATTTTTAAGTTATTCCCTGATAGGTGACATCCATCCTGTAGTATGACCATACGGTTCAGGAATGAGACTAATTTCATTAATTTCCTCTGTTCTGGCTTGAATATAAGGTGAAATTGCACGACGGTGGGCAATACTGATGGTTGTCTCGTCCCGATTTGGATCTGCTAGAGCTGTGGCTATCTTAGCCAGTGCATCAGCTTGAGCATTTTGTGATCTTGGGACATAAGAAAATGTCGGTTCTGAAGGGAATTCCGCCATTAACTTTCTGACGTAATAATACAAAGGGATTAACTCTTCTGATGGTGATTAGCCACTAAATGAGGCTAATATTCATTGTTAATATACTTAATTTTCATGTTCTTTGTTATTCATAAATACCATTTTAGTGCATTTTACACTTTGAACATCATTTCACATTATGATTGTAATACCTTCTTAAAATGCACTATTATGTGGTACATTTTTGAACATCATTTAAAGTACCCAATGATTCATCTGATTTTAAGGAATTGAATTATACATATTTTAATTTGATATTTTTGTAAATTTATCTACACTTAAATATGATCATGTTTGATTCAGGGATCAATGGAGAATTCATGGAGGATGATGGAGATATTTGGCAATGAAAGGAAGCAATTCTGGAGAAGGCAGATTGGACACCAGCCCAATGATGAGACTGTGGGGCCCAACATACAGGCCCAATTAATCCCAAATTTCGTGGGATGCTAGAAGACATGTACAGGAACAAATCACTCTTCAGGAGTTAATGCTAATTCGGCCTCCATGGTGGTCATTTAGGCGGCCCAAGTTAGAGATACAATTCTGGGCCAGATTCTGCGGCCCAGAAAAACAGTCCACCAATTTGATCATATCTCGGAATACACAACTCCAAATGGGCCCAAATTTTACAGGCGGTTAGCAGACGTCCGGAGCTCCATTTTCTTCTTCTATGGCCCACCCTGATTCGGACTTCTAGAAGGTCTTCCAGACGCGTCTGTTCGGTGGATGAAAACTGGCTGCCACCTCGGGTCAAGGGTGGAGAAGTCACCTCTCCACCTACTTTCCACCACCTATGCCTACCCTCATTGATTGGGATGACTTGTACTGTTGGTGGTTCGACCCAAGGCTCCCAAAATGCCTATTTAAGGCAGTGGTGGTGAAGGAGTTGAAGATCTTGGATGCTTTGTTTACTTGTAATGTTATGCTGCATTTTTGTTGCCTCAATTTTGTCTTTCACATGTAAGTTGTTCAATTCACTTTAGTTTCTTAATAAAAGTTCTTCTTCTACTCTTATTCTGTTGTTCTTAATATCACTTTGATACCGTTGGATTAAGGTGTGAATTTATTCACACCAACCCTTGTGAAATTATTCACACAACGGTGGAGTGATCATTTTATTTTTGTTGTTTTCTTTACTTCTTCATTCCTCCCTTATGAGTCTACTTTCCGCTTCCATTGAAACCATGGGATCAATGGAGGGCTAACCCACTTATGGGTTGATCCAAGGGAGTAGCAAGGGGCTGGATTGGATGTTATTTATCACCTAATTAATTTATAATCACTTCTTTAATTGGGATTTTTATTTGATGATTTTTAAACTCCATCGTCCTTGTTGAATTTAAGGCCACACACCTCAAGTACTAATACGATCCTTTACCTTGAAGTGCTCAAAACTTTGATCCTTCAAGTGTATAGGTGATTAGTATTAGAGGGTGTAGGCATTAAACCAGTAAGTGATGATGTTGTTTTATCTCCTTAAATGAATCCATCTCAAATTTAAGAAATTGAAATCATTAAAAAGAAAATACATCCAATCCACCCCGAGTGATAACCTAGGATCAACTCATTCTTTTAAATTGAATCCACTTAAATCTTTTAGATATCTTTAAAACCCATCCAAAATCTATCCAAGTTGGCCACTTCATAGCCAAAAATCCATCCCTTAGGTTGTGTATCTTAGGTACCTTCTTTGGTCTCTGTGGAATCGACAACCCAAGCTACACTACAAGGACCGTTCTACCCTTCTTCTCTTGGGTAAATTTGGGCGTGAACCAAATTTTGGCGCCGTTGCCGGGGACCAAGTAAGTACCTTAGATCCAAAAAAAAAAAAAAAACCTTCTTTCCTCACCTCCATTCTTCTACTCTCACCCAAGATCTCTTATCTTGTCCCTTTCTCGCTTTTTTTTTTGGCGCATGTCCGCCTACACCCGCGATTTCTCAAACAGACTAGTTAGGGTTGAAAGTCCTGGGATAGGGGAGTCAAGTGCACCTAAGGGATTGTTTAAATCAGATTTAAATATTCTTGAAACCCCAAAGTCAGAACTTGAAACAAGTCCAATGGAGGGTCATCCACAAAATCAAATTGTAAACCCTGGGGGGAATCAAATGGGAAACCAAAACCAAGAAGCTCCAAACTTAGGGAATGTAGTTGATCAAACCATGAACGACTACCTCACTCCAGCTTGGACCAATGCCCCCTCATGCATTAGACACAATTCCATAGGAGACACCAACTACATATTCAAACCCCATGTCCTAAACCACCTTCCAACCTTTCATGGGATGGAGTCAGAAATGCCATACCTTCATGTCAAAGAGTTCAACGACATTGTTGAAACCATGTGTCCCCCACATCAACTAGAATCCGCTAAGATGAGGCTATTTCCTTTTTCATTAAAGGATCGAGCTAAAAATTGGCTAAACAACTTGAGACCTGCATCAATCCACTCTTGGGACCAACTGCAAAGAGAATTCTACAAAAAATACTTCCCTCATCACAAAACAATTGCACTTAAAAAGAGCATCCAAAACTTTTTTGAAAAAGAGGGAGAGTCATTCTATGAAACATGGGATAGGTTCAAAGACACCCTAAACATGGTTCCACACCATGGGTTTTCTATACCTGAACAAGTGAGAATTTTCTATGAAGGGTTGGGTCCGGGTAATAAACAATTCATTGACATGATGTGTAATGGAACTTTTAAAAACAAAGCCCCAAATGATGCTTACGAGTATCTGGAAAGTCTGGCTGAACAAAACCAAACTTGGGGAACTTCACCTTATTCTGAAAAGCCACAAAGAACCACAGGAATTCATACACTTAGAGAAGAGTAAAGCCTTAGGGCTAAACTCGCAGCACTCTCTAGGAAGGTTGAAGAGATAGACCTTAGGAAAGTCCATGAAATCCAAAATGTAGACCTTGTTTGCACAATTTGTGACAAACATGACCATAAAACAGACAACTGCCCAACCATTCCATCCATCAAGGATGTTATTCTAGGAGGACCCCCAGCGGAAGTCAATGCCCTAAACTTTCAAAAGCCCCAATACCAAAACACCTTCAATCCAAGGTACAATGACCACCCAGGCTTCCGCTGGAAAGATAACCAACAACCTAGCCAACCACAGGGACAAAATCCTTACCCCCATCAGAACTACCAAAACCATAACCAGTTCCAAACCCAACCTATCCAATACCAACAACCACCGGTCCATTTTCAACAAACCATCCCACCTCCAAAATATCCCCCTGGGATAAACCAACCTACTCAAGCACCAACCCAAACTGTTCCACAAAGACTACTAGAACAACTGTGCAAACAAATGGAGAGGATGAACTCGGAGGTATCTTCCCTAAAACAAGAACTTCAAACCATCAAAACAGGAAAGGCACCCATGCCTACTCAGGCGGTGCCGTCCTCAACTTCAAGGGGAGAGTCAAGTTGTGCTCAAACAACTCATGAACAACTAAAGGCTGTGACTGTTTTAAGAAGTGGGAAATCAATTGAGAAACCTGAACAACTAATTCAGAACCCACCTGAAGATTTAAACTTGGATGAAAATTTAAATGAACCACAAGATCAAACTGAAGAAACTGATAACAATGTGAAAGAAGCAACTCTTCAACAAACAACCCCACAACCTGCACCATTTCCTCAACGCATGAGGGGGAAAACCAAACCTGAATTGAGTGAAACGTTGAGGGAAATATTTTCACAAGTCAAGTTGAACATACCCCTTCTCGATGCAATCCAAACCATACCTGCCTACTCAAAGTACCTTAAGGACTTGTGCACTTTTAAAAGAAAATTTTCACATAAAAACCAAGTCCTTTTGGCTGCTAATGTGAGTACCACCATTCAAGGTACAATTCCTCCTAAGTTGAAAGACCCAGGTTGCCCTTACATCAATGTTGAACTAGGAGAAAGCAAAGTTGTCAAAGCCTTGTGTGACCTAGGTGCTAGTGTCAATCTCATCCCATATGCTGTGTACTGCCAGTTAGGCCTAGAAGAACTCCAACCCACATCTGTCACACTTCAACTTGCTGATCGTAGCATTAGGGTTCCAAAGGGTATTTTAAAGGATGTTCTGGTAAAGGTTGAAAACTTCATCTACCCTGCTGACTTCATTGTCCTTGACAATCATCCAAGCTTAGTTCCTAGGGATCAAACTCCAATCATTCTTGGCCGTCCTTTCCTTGCAACAATCAACTCTGTTATCCGAGTCCGAAATGGGAACATGACCATCACCTTTGGGAACATGAGTCTAGACTTGAACATCTACAATGCCAGCTCACAAATAGGGGATGACGAGGATATTCATGAAGTAAACATGATAGGAAGCATTGATAATGAATCCATGGAACATCAAGGAATATTTGATGAATGTTTAAGTCAGAATGAGATTGATTTCCTTTGTTCACATGAAGGAAGTTTATCTCCTTGGCTCAAATCATTTTCAAATTGCTCCTATAATGATGTCTTAGGACCAACAATCAGTGAAACCTTTCAGGAAAACACATTCATGGAGACAACTCAAACTCCCTTCCCTAACCCAGGTCAATACAATCTTGTGGCTGAAACTTCTACACATGGGGAATCAATTCAATCTGAAAATCTAGGAAACAAATTTGATCTTGATCCAATGCCCCAATATTCTGCTGAAATTCTGAACCAACCAGATCTTGAATTGAAGGAACTTCCTACCTCCCTCAAGTATGCCTTCCTAGGGGAAAATCAAACACATCCTATAGTCATATCTTCTTCTCTTGAAGCCAATCAGGAGGGGATGCTTCTAGATGTCCTTAGGAAACACAAGAAATCCATTGGTTGGACCCTGTCTGATATTCCTGGGATTAGCCCACTTATTGGAACTCATAGGATTACTCTTGAATCTGAATCCAAACCATGTCGTCAACCTCAGAGGAGACTCAATCCAAATCTTATGGATGTGGTAAGGAAAGAACTTCTTAAGTTGTTGAAAGCTGGTATCATCTACCCCATAGCTGAGAGTGAGTGGGTAAGCCCAATTCAAGTTGTCCCAAAGAAAGCTGGAATCACTGTGATCACTAATAAGGATGGGGAAATTCTTCCAACTAGGGTGAGTAGTGGCTGGAGAGTCTGTATTGACTATAGGAAGCTC
Organism: Viscum album; assembly: GCA_963277665.1. Classification (NCBI taxonomy): domain Eukaryota; kingdom Viridiplantae; phylum Streptophyta; class Magnoliopsida; order Santalales; family Viscaceae; genus Viscum; species Viscum album. The sequence continues at coordinate 1,830,906,632 of OY728147.1, forward strand.
AACTCTTGTACCAAGAAGGACCATTTTCCCTTGCCCTTTATTGATCAAGTCCTCGAGCGAGTGGCGGGTCATCAATTCTATTGCTTCCTAGATGGGTACTCAGGTTACAATCAAATTGAGGTCTCCCTAGAGGATCAAGGGAAGACTACATTCACATGTCCTTTCGGTACCTTTGCCTTTAAACGCATGCCGTTCGGGTTATGCAATGCCCCTGGAACCTTCCAGCGGTGCATGATGGGAATCTTCTCAGACATGGTAGGGGATTTTCTTGAGGTCTTCATGGATGACTTCTCTGTGTTTGGGGATACCTTTGAGGGATGTCTGCAGAATGTGGATAGAGTCTTGTCAAGATGTGAAGAAAAAAATCTGGTCCTAAACTGGGAAAAATGCCATTTCATGGTTAAAGAGGGACTTGTTCTAGGCCATCTGGTCTCGAGTAGGGGGATTGAAGTTGATAAAGCAAAGGTTGACATCATTCGTCACCTTCCATCACCCAGAACTGTTAAGGAAGTGAGGTCCTTCTTAGGACATGCTGGTTTCTATAGAAGATTCATTAAGGACTTTAGTTCAATCTCTCGCCCTCTTTGTGCTCTCCTAGTAAAGGATGCTCCATTTGTTTGGACAGAAAGCTGTGAGGGTTCATTTTCAACCCTTAAATCTGCTCTCACCTCTCCTCCCATTATGAAATCTCCAAACTGGGACCTTCCTTTCGAACTCATGTGTGATGCCAGTGACTTTGCTGTAGGAGTTGTGTTAGGACAACGGTGTGATAAAACTCCATATGTCATTTCTTATGCAAGCAAATCCTTAAATGATGCCCAAATCAATTACACCACCACTGAAAAGGAGTTACTTGCTATTGTGTTTGCCTTAGAGAAATTCAGGTCCTACCTCTTAGGATCACCCATCATTGTATTCACCGACCATTCAGCTCTAAAATATCTCTTCCAAAAACAAGATGCAAAGGCTAGATTGATTAGGTGGGTCCTTCTTCTTCAAGAGTTCGATTTAACCATTAAGGATAAAAAAGGTGTCGAGAATGTTGTAGCTGATCACCTCTCTAGGTTGGAATTCAAGGACAAATCACATCACCTTTCTGTGTCTGATTCATTTCCCGATGAGAACCTCTATTCTATGAGTGACTGCCCTTGGTATGCTGACATAGCCAACTTCTTAGTTTCAGGGGTCATTCCAAAATTCTTAGGGACCCAAGCTAGAAGAAAATTTCTTTCTGATGTCAAGCATTATGTGTTTGATGATCCATACCTATATAAGTTCTGTCCTGACCTAGTCATTAGGAGGTGTGTGCCAGAATCCGAACAAGAGTCCATCCTTAAATTCTGTCACAATGAGGCATGTGGAGGTCACTTTTCCTCTAAGAAAACTTCTGCAAAGGTTCTTCAATGTGGTCTCTTTTGGCCCACCCTCTCAAGGGACTCCTACACATTTTGTCAAAGCTGTCCTAGGTGTCAACAAGTAGGGTCCATCACAAAAAGGAATCAAATGCCTCTCACTCCAATATTAGTGGTTGAAATCTTTGACTGTTGGGGAATTGATTTCATGGGTCCCTTCCCAAACTCTAGGGGATATCTTTACATTCTCTTGGCTGTCGATTATGTCTCAAAATGGGTTGAGGCCATTCCTACAAAATCCAATGACCATCAAACTGTGATTAGATTCCTTAAAGAAAACATCTTCTCTAGATTTGGGATTCCTAGGGCAATCATTAGTGATCGTGGAACTCATTTCTGCAATCGCCCATTCTCATCGCTCATGGAGAAGTATGGAATTTCTCACAAAGTGTCCACCGCTTACCACCCACAAACCAATGGTCAAGCTGAGTTAGCCAATCGAGAAATCAAACAAATTCTTGAGAAAACTGTCAATCCATCTAGGAAAGATTGGTCGAGAAAACTCTTAGATGCTCTTTGGGCATATCGAACAGCATTTAAAACTATCCTAGGAATGTCCCCATATAGGTTGGTTTATGGTAAAGCATGCCATTTGCCAGTGGAGATTGAGCATAAGGCCTTTTGGGCAATCAAAAAAATGAACTTTGACATTTCTTTGGCCGGAATAAAGAGGAAATTGGATCTAAACAAGCTTGAGGAACTTAGGATGGAGGCTTATGAAAATTCAAGGATCAATAAAGCTAGAGTTCAAGCCTACCAGTCTAGGAATCTTAAAACTAAACACATTGAACCAGGGAAACCTGTGCTTTTGTATAGTTCTAAACTTCATTTGCACCCGGGAAAGTTGAGGTCTAGATGGTCCGGTCCATACATAGTGCATAAGGTGTACCCCCATGGGGCTGTTGAAATTCAAGATCCCACCAATGGTCAAATATTTAAAGTTAATGGTCATAGAGTCAAACCATTCATAGAACCATTCCAAAAACATGAAGTTGATGAAGACCTGAGTGAACCTACCTTTGATGAAAAAAACAACAACAATTAATCAATAAGGGGTTTAAGTCGAGCTAACGACGTTAAACAAAGCGCTGCACGGGAGGCAACCTGTGGTTTTTATGTTTCTAATATTTCTGAATCATCTTTATTTTTCAAATAAGATTACTTAATCATGTTTATATTTAAAATAAAAAAAAATAGACTTTTGACCTGTTCTTCTATTATGAGTATGGATGGGTACGAAATAGGAGCACCATATTCATCCGTGTCACGTGGTGTGATCCTTGAGTAATACCTTACCCAGAAATTTAAAAAGAAGACAATGTATCATCAGTTTATTTTGTTTTTATTATTCAATAGGTTAAGAAAAATATATATAATAATACAAAAAAAAAGTCCACGCCATAGGCCGTGGGGCAAACCCCGTCACAACCGGCGAAGCCGCGGGGACTCGAACCCGGGACCGAAGGGAGACAGGGGCGCGCGCTTACCACTGACCTGCGGCTTCTTGTGCTACCTTATTCTATAATTTTTATATATATTCTTATATTTTACTTCCTTTATTATATATATATATATATATATATATATATTGTTTGTTTTTGTTTGTTTTGTTTGTTTGTTTTGTTTTTTCCTTTTTCCACTAGGGAACTTTGCAAGCGACATGGATATCAAAGGAATAAATTCGAGCGGCAAGAACTTCAAACTTCAACCGCCAGGTGACTTCATTCCATAATCCTCATTTTCAATTTCCTTTTTCAATTTTTATTCCCTGCCTCTACTCCTTCTAATTTTTCATTTCTTCAAACACTGGGGACAATGTTGTTTTAAGTTGGGGGGGAGATAAAATACAAAAAAATGCTTTTGTGTCAAAAACAAAAATTGAATGATTTGAAAAAAAAAAGTAAATGGAAGGACAAATTCCTTTAACTTTGAACATGGTAATACACATTGCACACTTTGAAACTGAATATCAAATAATTTAGCATGCCCTGATTCTGATTTTAATCCTTGTATAATTTCATGAGCATAGATTTTGGAAAGTGTGACTGTCCAATGTGATATTTCATCGTTTATATTTTCATCCAAATAAAAAAATGCCACAATGCACGTCCTCTAGACTGTGGGGTACTAATTTGAATTTTTGGGGTCCCATAATAAATAGCATAGGCTGGTTTTATTTTTATGAATAATATGAGTATTCAAAAAAAAAATTAAAAAAAAATTATTATTAAAAAAATAAAAAATAAAAAAATAAAATAAAAATTTGCGTGTAGAGCAATGGATTGATAAAATGCGAGGCTTTCGACACTTGGGGATCGTGACTCCAGAGTTGTCTAGCCCTGAGTTTTTCAATCTATCTCTATTTATGGTAATATGACTTTGTTTTGATTAAGTTAACTCGAGACGATGCCCGAGTATGTGGGCTTCACTTGGTGCCCTAAGGCCTTTGAGTCTGGGAGTCATCGGCAAAGTCTTGCTACATGGGTTAATTTGATTAATTGCAATCTCAATTACTATAGCAATATTGCAAAAAACAAATCAAAAAAAAAATAGGGATGAAGAATACTCATATTAGGATTAAATGTGATTCCACCTAGCGCTTCCATGATTTCCCCCTTGAATGAAAATGAACCCCCATATCTATTGTGATTCACAACACATCATTACACCTAATTGAGTTGGATGAAGTATGATGATGGATTTGATCAAAGGAATGGGCTTGGGATTGGGATCTGCTTATGAAACTATCTCGTATTAAAATATTTTTATGGGTTTCATGATTGTTTGGTATAAGGTTTTTTGGTGATCATTGTGTATTAAAATGTTTTTGGAAAAGGGAATTCGAATTTCATTTTTGATGAGATATATTTTGCTCGGGACTAGCAAAACTCAAGTTGGGGGGGTGTGATTAGCCACTAAATGAGGCTAATATTCATTGTTAATATACTTAATTTTCATGTTCTTTGTTATTCATAAATACCATTTTAGTGCATTTTACACTTTGAACATCATTTCACATTATGATTGTAATACCTTCTTAAAATGCACTATTATGTGGTACATTTTTGAACATCATTTAAAGTACCCAATGATTCATCTGATTTTAAGGAATTGAATTATACATATTTTAATTTGATATTTTTGTAAATTTATCTACACTTAAATATGATCATGTTTGATTCAGGGATCAATGGAGAATTCATGGAGGATGATGGAGATATTTGGCAATGAAAGGAAGCAATTCTGGAGAAGGCAGATTGGACACCAGCCCAATGATGAGACTGTGGGGCCCAACATACAGGCCCAATTAATCCCAAATTTCGTGGGATGCTAGAAGACATGTACAGGAACAAATCACTCTTCATGAGTTAATGCTAATTCGGCCTCCATGGTGGTCATTTAGGCGGCCCAAGTTAGAGATACAATTCTGGGCCAGATTCTGCGGCCCAGAAAAACAGTCCACCAATTTGATCATATCTCGGAATACACAACTCCAAATGGGCCCAAATTTTACAGGCGGTTAGCAGACGTCCGGAGCTCCATTTTCTTCTTCTATGGCCCACCCTGATTCGGACTTCTAGAAGGTCTTCCAGACGCGTCTGTTCGGTGGATGAAAACTGGCTGCCACCTCGGGTCAAGGGTGGAGAAGTCACCTCTCCACCTACTTTCCACCACCTATGCCTACCCTCATTGATTGGGATGACTTGTAATGTTGGTGGTTCGACCCAAGGCTCCCAAAATGCCTATTTAAGGCAGTGGTGGTGAAGGAGTTGAAGATCTTGGATGCTTTGTTTACTTGTAATGTTATGCTGCATTTTTGTTGCCTCAATTTTGTCTTTCACATGTAAGTTGTTCAATTCACTTTAGTTTCTTAATAAAAGTTCTTCTTCTACTCTTATTCTGTTGTTCTTAATATCACTTTGATACCGTTGGATTAAGGTGTGAATTTATTCACACCAACCCTTGTGAAATTATTCACACAACGGTGGAGTGATCATTTTATTTTTGTTGTTTTCTTTACTTCTTCATTCCTCCCTTATGAGTCTACTTTCCGCTTCCATTGAAACCATGGGATCAATGGAGGGATAACCCACTTATGGGTTGATCCAAGGGAGTAGCAAGGGGCTGGATTGGATGTTATTTATCACCTAATTAATTTATAATCACTTCTTTAATTGAGATTTTTATTTGATGATTTTTAAACTCCATCGTCCTTGTTGAATTTAAGGCCACACACCTCAAGTACTAATACGATCCTTTACCTTGAAGTGCTCAAAACTTTGATCCTTCAAGTGTATAGGTGATTAGTATTAGAGGGTGTAGGCATTAAACCAGTAAGTGATGATGTTGTTTTATCTCCTTAAATGAATCCATCTCAAATTTAAGAAATTGAAATCATTAAAAAGAAAATACATCCAATCCACCCCGAGTGATAACCTAGGATCAACTCATTCTTTTAAATTGAATCCACTTAAATCTTTTAGATATCTTTAAAACCCATCCAAAATCTATCCAAGTTGGCCACTTCATAGCCAAAAATCCATCCCTTAGGTTGTGTATCTTAGGTACCTTCTTTGGTCTCTGTGGAATCGACAACCCAAGCTACACTACAAGGACCGTTCTACCCTTCTTCTCTTGGGTAAATTTGGGCGTGAACCAGATGGCATAATCCCCATTGACTTGTTTGATTACCAGGTCTGAATCACCTTTCACCTTTAAGTGAATCACTTGTGCTTGAAGTGCTAACTCCAAGCCTGTGATAAGAGCTTGGTATTCGACTTCATTATTGGTACCACCTTCCCACAATAAAAAGGAATAAGGTAAAAATGACTTATCTGGAGAAATGAGTACAATTCATAAACCAACTTTGTTGAATTTAGGATTTTCCATTTTCTTCCCTGTTGGACTTCTGGAAGCACCATCAAAATACATTTCCCATGTTTGAGGACACTCTTGAATATAAAAAAAACTTCCTCATCAGGGAGTTCAATATCTGAAGACGTGTCTTCTACTGAAGGATGTTCATCCAGGAAATCAGCCAGAGCTTGGCCCTTTATTGCCTTTTGAGATACATACTGAATGTCGAACTGCTGCAAAATAACTTCCCACCTTGCTAGACGTCCTGTAAGCATTGGACGACTAAGGATGAATTTGAGCGGATTATTGCGAGATACCAATTGGACCTCGTGATGTTGCAGGTAGTGTCTCAGTTTCTGAACTGCAAAGATTAATGCCAGGCAGCACTTCTCAATACTTGAATACTGGGTTTCTGCTTCAAGCATAGTTCTACTGAGATAGTAGAGGCTATTTTCATTCCCAGCATCATTCTTTTGAGCGAGAAAGGCACCCAATGATCGCTCTAGAGCTGTCACATAGAGGATAAGTGGTCTACCTTCAACAGGTGGCATGATTACTGGTGGACTCAAGAGGTATTTCTTTAGAACATCAAACGCTTCTTGACATTCTTCAGTCCACTGGTAAGTGACTCCTTTATTCAATAATTTGGTAAAGGGTAAACTTTTGCCTTCCAAATTGGCGATGAAACGCCGAATATAGGCTAAGTGTCCTTGAAGTCCTCTTAATTCTTTCAAATTCTGAGGAGGTGACATACCAAGGATTGATTTGGTCTTCTCAGGATCGACTTCAATACCACGATGGCATACAACAAAGCCGAGGAATTTTCCTGAGGTTACCCCAAAAGCACATTTTAAGGGGTTCATCTTCAAATTATGTTGTCGAAGCTTGTGGAATATGACTTCCAAATCAGCCAAGTGATTAGAATGTTGTTTGGATTTAACCACCAAATCTTCTACATAGCATTCAACAAACTTCCCTAAGAAAGGTTTGAAGATACGATGCACGGAGTGTTGATATGTTGCACCTGCATTCTTTAAACCAAAGGGCATCACCCGGTAACAAAACACACCTTGATGGGCTCTGAAGGATGTAGATTCCTCATCTTCTGGGGCCATTCGGATCTGATTATATCCGGAATATCCATCCATGAAGTAAAGTACTTCATAGCCAGCCGTCGCATCAATTAAGAGTTCTGTAATCAGAACTGGGAAATCATCTTTAGGACAATATCGATTAAGATCTCTGAAATCGATGCAAACCCTAATTTGTCCGTTCTTCTTCTTTACAGGGACAATATTAGCCAACCACTTGGGATACTGAACTTCTCTGACGAAGTTAGCTTTGATCAGCTTATCCACTTCAGCTTCAATTTTGGAAGCATAGGTTGGGTGTGTTCTTCTCGTGGCTTTCTTAAATCCTCGATGTTCTTTTGGTAAACCCAAATGATGAGTAGAAATATCAGGATCAAGCCCAGACATTTCTGTATAGTTCCAAGAAAAAATATCTTTATTTTTCTTTAGAAAAGAAGTATACATTTCTTGCTCTTCAAGGGTCATGGCCGCACTAATTAAAGTGGGGCGTGGATCTTTCTCTGTACCCAGATTTATTTCTCTGAGTTCATCCACAGTGGTAGAGATACCCTCTTCAAATGCTGGAGGAGCATCTCTAAGATCTTCCTCTTCCTCTTCATCATGTGCTATTTCTTCCGTTTCTCCGATGTTGCTATAACTTCTTCTGGACTGATCGGCGATGTATAGACTTGTTGGATTTCAGCAGATGAAATGAAGACGTCATCACTTGTGCTTTCATCACTGTTTGGTAGGATACCAATTTCTCCCATGTTGTCTGGCTCAATTGCCGTAATTGACATTATGGATCTTTCCATAAGAGTATTTTGATTTGGGACTATTTTTTCAATTTGACTGATAGGTAACACATAATCTGTAATCACATGTGTAAATGGATTTATTGGAATTTTCTCCAAACCATATGCAGCATTAACTTTGGTAATTTCCTTCGTTGTAGATTTTTCTCTTCCCTTCATGTGATAAAATTCTGCCTCAATATATTGAGACTCACATGTCTTGAACGGGGTCTTATCACCATACAATGTTCCAACTTGACCATTGAAACAGTATTTGAGACATTGATGGTATGATGAAGGAATAGCTGCATGCTGATGTAGCCAGGGTCTTCCAAGCAAGATGTTGAAAGCTGAGTCTTGATCAAGAATCATGAAATCCTAATTGGATACAAGATCTCCAAACTGAGTTATGAGTGTAACCTCACCCAGTGGTTCTTGTTCATTTTTATCACATCCTTGTAACATCATGGTAGAAGGAGATAAATCAGATTCCGTGAGGCCCAATCGACAAAGTGTACGGATGGGCATGAGGTTGACTCCTGAACCATTGTCAATGAAAGCTCTTCGGATATCCACACCATTGACTTTTCCAGATAAGTACAAAGGTTTTATGTGCCCATGCACAACATCATCTTCATCTTTATCAGTAAAAGATATCATTGCATGGCATTCTGCAGGATTATTCTCTATGTGATAGACTTCAGCTGCAGTAATTTCAGCTTCAAATTCCTGAGGACTTGACAAAGCTTCGATGAGTGCTTCCCGAAGATCTTTTGACAGATTCAAAGCATCCAAAATTGATAACTTGGATGGTACTTGGGCCAAGTGTTTCAATATATCATACTTTTGATCTAGAGGTCTGCGTTTCCCAACAGGAATATGTGGTTTAGCAGGTACCTTGGAAGCAGATGCTTTGGAAGCTGATGCATCTTGTATTGGGATAGAAGTTGGCAACATCCTTGGTTTTGGAAGATTAGACCGATTAGATCCATTTACTTGCTGAGATAAATAAGATGGAATTTTCAATCGGTCTTCCAAAATAACTGTGCCAAGACTGAGTTGACTATTGGCAGAAGAACTTGCTTGTTCTTTTTGAGCTCGCTGAAGGGCTCTACCACGAGTTTCTGCTGCATACACAGTGCTAGCAGGGGTAGAATTGGAGTAGTGGATTCGGAAAGATCCACGTCTTCCCCTGTATCCTGAACCTCAGGAACTTCCTCAGATTCCCTTATTTGATACAGTGAATTCAGGCTCATCAAAATTGAAATTACGACTGGAATATGGATCTGTTAATTGAATCATATTAACAGAAACGAAGATTAACTCTTCGTCTAATAAAGACTCTGCCTGACTAGCCTGTTTAGGCTGTGCCGTTTGATGGGGCGGTGCCCGTGGTTTTGAAGTAGATGGAATAAAGTCTGCGAGAGTCAAAGACAATTTAGGCTTTAACACATACTCATCTTCTTCTGATTCTTTTTTCTTCTTTGAATCAAACCGTTTCTTTGAGGACTTTCCCTCTGACAAAGAGTGTTTTACCGCAATATTCATGGCATAAGACACAATTGGTTTCTTTAATTGTGTTCGCAAAATGGAATGAGTCCGGTTGATTGTATTTCTGACCATCCAATCATCATACTTCTGTGCATTTCTGCTTTTGACTTCTTGCCATTCACCTTCCTCCTCTGGAACTCTAGCAGTAACACATGCTACCTAAGTCGAAGAACCTTTCAACTTGACTTGTCCCAAGTCGACCATATTTTTCAGGAGGTCTTTGAAGACAAAAAACTCCTGGATAGGATGCCCCAACATTTGATGAAAGGGACAATAATTGGGACGGTCTTCATCTCCTTCCTTGTTTGGCCTCTTGGGCACTGGTAATTGAACCAAATTATTTTCCAGAGCTGAAATGAAGTAACCAGGAACTTGCTCATTTCGGAAGGAGTATGTTTTACTCTTCAAATCCTCAAATTGTTTTCTTCGTTGATCTCTTTGATCATTTTGACAAAACGACCTTTGTTGTTGGCGTTCATGAGGTGGAGCCTTTCGAGAAGATGAATGTTTTGAAGTAGAAATAGGTACAGGCGCTTGTTTAAGCATAACTGTAGCGGTTTCTGCTTTACCCATTCTCCTTCCTGAAGCTGATGGAATTACACGAGATTTAACCTTAGCCTGTATAAGGGAATCTTCAATCTGCTGAGCGATTTAAGTAAGGTCTCGAAACCCTCCTGTGTATTTCACAGGGATCAATGGCGTGCGTAATTCGTCATGCAAATTTGACACACAGATTGGCAACAGCTCTTCCTGAGGGAGTGCTAAACTTAGGGAATACGTTAATCCCTTCCAGTGAGCAATGAAATCAGAGACTCTTTCATTATCCCTTTGCTTGCAGTTTGTAAGATCGAAAACTGTCGTTTTTGGAAAAGTTGAGCTGAACTGAAGAAGGAATTTTTGACGAAGATCCTCCCATCCGATGATTGACCGGGATTGCAAGCTTGTATACCAGAAAAAAGCTGGTCCTTGCAAGGTTTGCATGAAGCATCTGAGTTTCACTGCTTCTTGCTGCTCTGAAGTTCCCATCATAGGATCACAACAAGACACGTAATGCGTCAAATGTTGTTCAGGGTCGCCTGATCCATTGAAAGTAGGGAAAACAGGGTTTCCAAAACTAGATGGAGGAGAAATTGAATCTACCCATTCAGGGTAAACTTTCTTTTCTGGTTGAACTTGCGCCCGTTTCCCTTCCATAGTTTCTAACCAATCTGTTAATGAATCAATAGTAGTTATTAAATTTTGAGAAACATCAGGTTGAATTTGGTCTTGGGTAGGTGCAATGAATGGAGCTTGGACAGACGTGGTGATTGGTGCTGCAACTGATGGTAGTACTGCCAACCGTTGTTGCGTTTGACCCGTAGGATTAGACCTCTGAGGGTGTACTGATAAAGGAGGATATTCCTGATCCATCTCAGTAGTTACAAAAAATTCCTTCAGCTGTCAGACTTCAGCATTCTTAAGAAGAAGACTACTCTGAAGTAGTTCTGCATTCAAACTTCTTAATTCTTTCATTTCTTCCTCTTGTTGTGCAAACCTTTGCTCTAACGAGAGCGATTGACCTTCTCCAGAGGAAGGATATGTAACCTGATTGTTTACCCTCCCTTTGTTGGATACTTTTTGGAGAGAAGGAAGTGGATTACCTAGGTTCTGAGTAATCCTTTGACTTCATGTACGCACACCTTCTTCATTTGTATCGGCGCGTACATTTTCTTGAGCAGGACGCTCTTCATCTGAGTCCCCTGAGTGAGTCTCCTCTTGTGGATTAGCAACAACGGCATTGCTGACATTGATTGATGTATAATGCATCGCATCCCTTCTATCAACATTTCTGTGATATTGTCTTCTTTCATGTCTTTGATGAGACATTGCCTTTTGTTGATTTAATCTTTTAGGAACTTCGTGACGAGATATAACTTGTAGGGAATCTCCTGATAATTTGGCTCTTCGTTCCTCTTTGGGCTTCTTCCCCAATCGAGAAAAGACCGATATTCTATGAGAAGGGGATTGATGATTTGAAAGAGTCCCCAGTCCCGAGAACTGGGGATGTTCCTGCTGCTTCCGCTCAACTCCTCGAATCCCATTTGTTGACTCTGAGGGTTGGGTTAAAGGAGTCCCCAGTATGACAAGCTGGGGTGGCTCTTGACATGCTATGTCTGAGACCTTCTTAAAATCTCTCTTGATCTTGCAAATCTTAGTTCGGAAATTAGCTGGATGCATTATCCTGTATCCACTTTTATCACCTGGTTTAACAGACCGTTGGATGATTTCCGAAACTTTTGTCATTTGATGATGTGTTTTCTCCATACGAGAGGCTTGTGAAATATTCTCGCCTGCTTGATGTAGGAGAAATTCAACAACTTGTTCTCTATATGCTTGATTTTGAGAGGAACTAGTTGAAGCCTGTTCTTGAGAAAGCTTTTGATTATGAACAAATCCCATTGACTGTGGCCAGCCATGGGCAATAACATTGCATGAGACCATTTTCGGCGGGCTTTGTTGACTGGAAAACACTGTGAAATGTAGTGCTCCGTGAACACCCCATCCTCTGATATGAACACTAGATGGAGCATTGGAAATTAACTGACGCAATTTTCTTAGTGCGCCAAGGCATGAACGTTGAAGGGTTCTCTGTTGCTTTTTAGCCTTCAGATACCGAGAGACTGATAGAGATGCCAAATCAATATGACGTTGTAGCCCTTCTATTATCTTAAGATGATTTTCATATTCATCATAAGATAATACATTCTTCTTCAATTGAAAAAGAGTTTTCCATATGTTGAGACTAATATCATGGACTCCATCTTCCGTCAACATCTTTGGAATATCATACTGGGAGTCAGCCAAAGGCCAAAACATGACTGGTACCTCACTTTTCGCCAGTTTTTTCTCATGTTCAGCATTTCCACTTTATCATTAAATGAAGATTCTTCTACCTATTTTGACCATATTTGGTGTTTCCTTGTTGCTTCATCGTATTCAACAAGATTGGTAGAGAGATAATTGATCAAACTAGAAGATGCATGACTTAGGGGTGGTTCGGAGAATGACCTACACCCTGGACTATCTTCTGATTGAGAAAGTATTTCACTTGCTAGCGATAAAGCATCAGAAATGACTGGTTTCGCATTTGCAAGTGCCTCAAGATAAGAGGGCTTTCTCGGCACTACATTGTCCACTGGAGTATTTTCCAGGCAATGTGAATCACTACTGCGGAGAGGACTTTCGTAGTGAAATTCATCATCATGGGGAGGACCACCATAATGGGTTACAGCAAAAGATGATATATCTTGCTCCTTGGTCTTCTGACCACACAGAGGGTTCCTGTGGCTCTCATCTGAAGAAGAAACTTCAAGATTGACCGAATTTTCATGAAGCAAGCCTTCATGAGGATGTGTCTGTTGAAGACTTTCGGAATTAATGTTCCCGTTATTGGGAACTGAGGGAGTAGAATCTTGAATTCCAATAGATAAATGTCTGAGGGCTTCAAGAACTCCAGCATCGAGCAAGGCCTTGTTACAGATTGGCCTTTGATCTCATGACTGTGCTGGGCGGATCTTTTTCTTAGATGCCTTCTTACTTGCTTTGGAAACCACTTGTTGACGAAAGTGGTTACTCTGAGCAGGTGTACGTGCCTGATCAGGAAAGATGGTCAGGTTAGGCTGACGATCTCCACTCAAATCAGGTGTATGTGCCTGACTTGGTTGTCCGTATGATATGGGGGAGTATGCCCCAAAACCCTCTTGGACTGGAACAGATGTGTGTGTCTGTTCCGGAGTGAATCGTTGATGTGTCACTCCACTGCTAGGGATAGATTTATGTTTCTTTCCCTGAGATGATGCTGAAGCTGTTATGATATCCTGGAAAGCATCCAGAATATGAGCAGGAATTTTCTTCTGCTCTTTCACCATTGACAAAATATGTTTGGTGACTTCAGCTGCTGGAACGGGGATATACTTCCATTCCGGGCTTGGAGTAGGTGTATGTGTCTGCTCCTGTCCTCCTTTTCCTGTCAGTGAATCCTGACAGTACTCAAGTGTGGAGGCAGAGAGTTGAGTCTTCCTCCTGTTTGTCGTTGGAGCTTTCCGACTGACTTCTCCGTGCGCTACCAAGCGAGACTGTTGGTAGGCTTGATTAGTACTAGTAGGTGTATGTGCCTGCTGATTACACTTCGCCAAATGCGGTTGACGAGATCCATCATATGTAGTCAGGCAAGCCTGCTGAATAACTAATGATGTATAAGCAGGTGTATGTTCCTACCTATAGTACTCTGCCGGAATTGCCTGGCGGGATTGGCGTGATGCTTCCAGACGAGTCTGCTGGACAGCGGAATTAAAACGGACAGGTGTGTGTGCCTGCACGTTGTTCTCCACCAAGTTAGGTTGGTGGACTTCTCCGGAGATGGCAGGGATGAAAACCTGCCCATTATTAACCGGATTCCATCTCTGGCGGTTCATCTTGCCTGCTCGGGTTCGAGGAACCTGAGCTGAATGCCTGGAGTCAGTACCCTCATCATGTTGAGGGCGCACTGCCACACGAGTCTGGCGGCGATTGTTGATGGGAGCCCTCGGGAAGGACTCCTGTCTTTTTGAATTAAGGCCCTGAGGGACCTGCTCATTCACTTCCTCAGAGTAAGGGAGCGAATAGAAATTGCGTTCCGGGGATAATGACCCGAAACGGTTGGAGACGGTAGTCAGCACCGCCTGCCTCTTGATCACTGGTCGTCGTTGTCTGGACGACCAATGTGAGTTGTTCACTTGGAGGGCCTGTCGTGTAGCCTCCAAAGTTGGGATGGTACCATGTTGACAGTACTCCTTAACCAGCGCATTTGATACCCAACGTTGAAGATGCTGAGTAGGTGATGTCATCCTCAGAGCGGATGACGATCCAGTAGGAATAACAGCAATGGTATTTGCAGCAGCAGTATTCACAGATGTGAATTTGAGAGCATCCATTATGGAAATACAGAAGATCTTAGAAAAGAGTGCCTGTTTGATATAACACTTCTAAGGTAATTTCTTACCTAGAACGGAAGATCTAAAGAGAGGGAGGAAGGCCTAGGTGTTGAAACTCATCAACACTTGCGCACCTGAGTGGCCAACCCTTAAGGGAAGTGGTCACACTTGCACGCCGCCTTATTAAGAACTTTTTTCACGTTTATTATTCCTTTTATATAACTTATTACCATGTTATAATCATTATTTAATCATTCAAGTTAATAATGTTTGTTTTGTCGATATTTGTTACTCGAGTCACAAATGAACACCATATAGTTACTAGTTGTTAACATGTTCAAAAGTTCATTTTATTCATAATGATATTCATGATTTAGATATAATATATATCATATATATCCATTATATACATGTATTTATAATAGTACGTAAAATTTGGAGGTAAGAAATGAAATGCACTGTTCATGGAGACAGTAAGTCATACATACGCATGAACGCTACTTTCATTTCTATTTATTATTTTAATGTAATTAAAACATAATTATACATAGTTATATTATAATTACAGTATAATATAATATATAATATCATTAAATTTATCCTTTATACATCCCACATAATCCATTAACGAGTCACATCACACTACAACACAAATAGGGTTTAGCGGCGGTTTTGTGGCGGCGATTCACAAAACCGCCGCTAAACGTTTTCTGTGAAAGGTTTCATGGCGGTTTTTAATAAACCGCCGCGAAACCCATTTTTTTTTAAAAACCACGACCCTTTCCCCCACCCCTATCGCGTTTACCCCACAAACCCTCGCCCCTCTTCCCCGATCCCCCTGGCCCCCGCGCCCTCCGGCGAACGCCGCACCCCCCTCGACCCCCGGCGACCCCCGTGCCCCCCGCGCCCCCCGCGCCCTCTGGCGACCCCCGCACCCCCCACGGCCTCCGGCGACCCCCGCACCCCCAGTGCCCCCCGCGACCCCCTTCGATTTTGGTAAATTTTAGTTATTTCTTGGTTTGGTAGTGTTGTGTGATATGGTTTCGATGGTTTCATAAATAATATGTGTTATCAATCAATCCATTGTGGTTTTGCCTCATTCCTTTTCTATTTGAAGAATATCGGCTTTTTTCCAATTTATGTTGTCGAAGGATCTTAGGTTCCTTATGTTTATAAGGTAGGTGTATCTATACAAGTGGTTCTAATTTAAAATTTCCTTATATTCTTATTAATTTCTTTAGCTTGTTTCATGAAATTGATGGATTTAAATGGATTTTATAGAAAATATACATGTTTTTAAAGAGTTCTTTCTTAAAAAATGGTTTTTCTCACGAAAAGTGGTTGACTAAATTCTTTAAAGGGTGGATTTGTTTTTAAAATGGGTTTTCAAGCTTGAAGTCGAAAGGATTTATTATTAAAATTGTTTTATTATATGTGATCATGGTTTCTAAAAAGATTTTGAAAAACTTAGAACATTAGGTGTCCTTGAATGCATTGGAAATATACTTCTCACTCTTTTTTTATGTAATTCCACAAGAGTTTTTATGAAACTTTTGTGTGTGTAATTCCACTAGAGGTTATATTAGTTGAATCCACCTTAATCTTGGATTGGGGATTCTCTTTCATGTCTAGAACGTAAACCCATAGTTTGGATCCCAAATGGTGGGTTTTTTCATTGATGATTTGTTTATCACATGATGGTATTTTCATGGTTACTTGCTCACACAGTTATATTATATTGTATCTATGGTTGGGTTTTTCTATGACTACCCGATTTCTTTTATTCTTAACATATTCCTAGATTTTTTGTATATGGTTTTTTAATGAAAATCGAAGGATTATTTTAAAAAATTGTTTTATTTTATGAAAAATACATGTAAACTGGATTTATTTTAAAGATAGATATATTGAATTTTTGATATTAGAACTTGTAATTTTCTCTTTTTGTTTACTATCTTTGTATAAAGATGGTTTGGTGGTGATAGATGGTCACATAGGGAGATGATAGTATTGTCTATTTTATCTTTATGGTTTGGCCTATTTAGATTGAATTTTTTATACTAATGGATGTTTATCTTTATTTTTTATTTTAATTTGGTTTCATAACGTTATTTTCTAAAACAATATACTACTTTCATGTCTCTTTATTACACATCTCCATGTATAAGACCCTCTTGGGAGACTTGCCTAGTTTTCCCTAGTCGGTTCATTATAAATTGATATCAAAAGGAATATTGAGCCTGGAATGTTACGACACTTCATAGTTTTGGTTTAGTGTCATTGGTAGACTAGATTTAGTAGCACTAAAATTTAGTTAATATGTGTGGGATGGTGCCTAGACATCTCACCTCCATGTATGAATTCAAGTTACTATGGGTGGTTAGTTATTTTTGAAAATATTGTCACTTGGTCTTTGTGGTTGATTGAATAAACTAGATTTGGTGTCTATTTAAAAAAAACTATTCCTTTCTTATGTTTTATATTTCATTAATAGAATTCATAAATTCATAAAATTATTATTATTTTAAATCATTAATATGGATTATGGAAGTTGTTCTATGATTTAGGATTTTTCTCATGACTAAAGGGGTTTTCATCTTGTATTTGTTAGACAATTCGTACTAGAAGAGTACTTATGAATCTAAGTGATGGATTTGTGATACGGGTTTAATAGGAGAATCCCTTAGTGGTATCTTCTTTAGTGGAAGTTATAATATGCACTATTCATACTTTGGTTATGAAGGTATTAAAAACCCAAGAGGAGTAGTGGATCATGACTCATAATTTACTAACAAGAAACCACCTATCTTTCATGGTGATAATGGAATCTAGAAATATGAGGAGAGGATTGAGTAGATTGGTAGGAGATTTAAAATTCTAAAGATTCCCAAAGAATCTAAGGGGTGGGGGTCAACATATATTCTTGATGGATTGGGAAGGAAATGGTGAGACTCAGTTGTGCATGCTATATTTCATGAGTATCTTACGTGGGAATCCTTCAAGAAAATATATAAACTATAGTTTTATCCTAAAATGTTACATGTGGAAAAGAACTGATAGTTTCTAACATTATAAAAATGGGAATGTATTGTTATAGTGTATTCCACTAACTTTTCTAGGTTGGTGCATTTCAAAGTGGATATTATTACCAATGTTTACATGAAATCTCTAAGGTTTGATATTGTGCCAAGTGTCTCCTAAGAAACCTGAGTGTGACATGGATTTATATTTATTGTGACACTTAATTTTGATATACCTGCACACTATTGTTTGTTTTATATTTGTGTACTAGATTATGCATTAGAAACCATTAGTGGTGGCCTACTTAATTTACCTCACACCATATTCAGTACATGGATTGGTACCCAGATAGTCTTCTTTGTCATAGGAAATATGACTTTGATATGGTTGGTTGTGTATGAAACCATTGAGAAACATCATTACTCTTGGAGGACATATAAGGTCAAGCCTAAACAATCACATAATGTCTCAGGTTTAAAATGAATTATGATCAGTTTCGATCACACATCAATGGGGTGTTGTTTGAGGCAAAATAAATGTGTGATCGATAGTGTTATAAATACCGACTGGTATCCCATTTCTAGATATGGAAAATAAAATAAAACATTTAATTGAGATGACTAAGCATGTGAGTACATGAGATGTTCAGGAAAGTTGTAGTATTTTTTGTGAGGGTGTGGAAGTAATCTGAGTGGACCAATGTATCTCATTAATGTAGTGGGGATAGAAATTGTTTGAGGCAACATAAATGTGTGATTGAAAGTGTTATGATAATTGTGTATTCCGATATTCTTACTGCTCCTCAATGAGGTGTTCACGCTGTCTCATAAGGACCAGACTTGTTTGGTTTGTCTGGGTATGCTAAGTAAGTGGTAAATGTGATCAATGAATCATCTTTATTATATTATTAATACTTTATGATCAATTGGTCATCTTTATTATATTATGATTCTGCAATCTTACACTATCGTATATTTTGTATAGGCACATTGTGATATACATGGATAAAAGCTGGATCACATTACCGAGGAACACACCTCAGTATGTTAAGGGTTTGAATGATTTTTTAGATTTTGCGATTTCTAATCGATCCGTTGAAGGGAGAATAAGATGTCCATGTCCTAAATGTAAATTTAGAACATGGTTGAAGAGAGATGAAGTTTATGAACATTTAATACTGAAGCAATTCCCTGGTCAATATTTGTGTTGGAATTGGCATGGAGAATCGAACAATACAGAAAGATTGAGCACTGATGTTAATCCACAGAATGAGGTCCCAAGTTCGTCGACAATGGAAAATGAAATGCAAAACCTCATAAATGATGCATTCGGCACTGCAAGACACCACTATCAGCATCAAAACATATCAGAACAACCAGAAGAGGGTGCTACAAATTGCAACGTGACAAGTGATGTTTTTGAGACTGTAACACAAGTAGATCAAGATTGGAACATATCATTGGATCCTCCTCTTGATTATGTAGAGCCAAATGTAACGGAAAACTTCACTGATAAAAATGCGTTTCATGATTTAGTTGACGATGGAAATCAAGAGTTGTATAGTGGGTGTTTGAAATATTCAAAGCTTTCATTTCTGCTGAAGTTGTACCATATCAAATGTCTATGTGGAATTACAAATAAGGCAATGTCCATGATATTGGAATTGATTCGTGATGCATTTCCTGAAGCAAAAATCCCAGAATCTTTTTATGATATGAAAAAAGTTGTTAACAAGCTTGGTCTGAATTATATAAAAATACATGCGTGTCCCAATGATTGTATGCTTTATTGGGGAGAGGATTCAAGTAGACAGAATTGCAAGAAATGTTCTTCTTCTAGATGGAAGTCAAAGGGTGATGTTGGAAGTCTGACTGAACATAATTTCATGAAGAAGAAGAAAATGAACACACCTGCAAAGGTTTTGCGTTACTTTCCTTTGAAGCCGCGATTGCAAAGATTATTCATGTCATCAAAAACCGCTGAACACATGAAGTGGCATTCTGTAGATAATAACAATGATGGTTTAATAAGACATCCACGAGATTCCCAATCATGGAAGACATTTGATTCATTACATCCATATTTCTCAACTGATCCTAGGAATGTTCGATTGGGATTGGCTGCCGATGGATTCAACCCATTTGGGACTTTGAGTACAAGTTATAGCATTTGGCCAGTTGTTTTGATCCCTTACAATCTGCCTCCATGGATGTGTATGCAACAATCATCTTTTATCATTTCAATGATTATTCCTGGAAAACAAATGCCTGGAAATGATATTGATGTATACTTGCAGTCTTTGATTGAAGAATTGCAGGAGTTATGGAGTAACGGTGTTGAGACATTTGATGTTTGTTCTAAAACAATGTTCAAAATGCATGCTGCTTTACTGTGGACCATTAGTGACTTCCCTGGGCTTGGGAATTTATCTAGTTGGAACACTTATACGGGTTTGGCTTGTCCCGTTTGTAACTTTGATTTTGAGCCCAAATGGATACCTCACAGTAGAAAATGGTGCTTCTTATGCCATCGAAGATTTCTCGATGCATCTCATAGATTCCGGCTGAACAAATCAAAATTTAATGGTTTCATTGATCGTAGACCACCTCCAAAGTTGTTAACTGGTTCTGAAATATTGACACAGCTTGAAAATGTTGAAACAGAATTTGGAAAGGTTCATCATTTGAATGATAGCGGAAAACGGGTCCGAAGTGCATCGTCAAGTGAAATCAGAACGCAACAATGGAAGAAAAAAAGTATATTCTTTAAACTTTCGTATTGGGAATTTAATTTGTTGCGCCACAATCTTGATGTGATGCATATTGAGAAGAATGTCTGTGATAATTTTATTTTCACATTACTTAATGAGCATGGAAAGTTGAAGGACCATCTTAATGCTCGCAAAGACTTACGAGTAATGAACATAAAACGCGATCTCTGGCCAGATGAGAATGAAAAGTATGCTCTGGCCATTTTCGCAATGAAAAATAGGGATAAAGATACGTTCCTTCAAATTTTAAAGAATGTGAAGGTATCTGATGGGTATTCGAGTAACATCTCAAGGTGTGTTGACTTGAAGAATCGTAAGTTACATGGATTGAAAAGTCACAATTCACATATTTTGTTACAGCAGTTACTACCATTGGCATTGCGTACATTATTACCTGAAAAAGTTACTGCTGTTGTACTCCAATTCTGCACATTTTTCAGGCAATTATGTGAGAAAGTTGTACATCCATTTCAGCTTGACAACCTCTAGGAGAGTTTTGTATTGACTCTTTGTGCAATGGAGATGATCTTTCCTCCATCGTTTTTTACTATCATGATGCATTTAACTGTGCATTTGGTTGAAGAAGCTAAATTAGGAGGCCCCGTTCATTATCGATGGATGTATCCAATTGAGAGGTATTTTATTTATATGTTTTCCAGTTAAGTAAACAATTTTTGACATTTAAATAAATGCATAATATTATTATTTTATTTCACAGATATCTTGGGCATTTGAAATCATACGTGAGAAATAAAGCTCAACCAGAAGGTTCTATTGCTGAAGGCTATTTGGCTGAGGAATGTCTTACCTTTTGTTCCAGGTATTTAGATGATATTGAGACAATATTTAATCGAGTTGGACGTGTTGACGACACATCAAATAAATCTCAAATGCATCAGAAATCAAAAATATTTCCTGCTATTGGCTGATCAGTTGGGAGGACCTCAAATGTGATACTGATAGAATTGGAATTATTACAGGCACATAGATATGTGCTGCTGAATAGTGAAATTGCAGATCCATTTATTAAAGAGTTGAGGATACAAACAAAGAGACGAATGAGAGGCCGAACACGAAATGAGAAAGATATAACGAAAGCTGTGAATAAAGAGCTTGTAGAATGGTTTTCACGACGTGTAAGTTCATAAATATTGCAATAAATAAGAATATTAGTTTGACACATACAATTTGTAAATCTATTAAATTATATTTCTTTTTTCAGATCATGAATACTGATACTCGAGCAGACTTGTCAGAAGATTTGAAGTTTCTTGCTAGAGGTCCTATAAAGCAAGTTAGAAAGTTCGACGCTTATAATGTAAATGGATTTAGATTTCGTACAGTTGATCGAGAAGTGGGTTTGAAAACACAAAATAGTGGTATATTTACATTTGATGAAGTGGAATACTATGGAAAGATTCATGATATTATTGAATTAAACTACCATGGACATTTTTCGGTTGTTTTATTCAAATGCAAATGGGTCGATATTATCAGAGGTGTTAAAAGAGATTCATTGCAATTTACTTCTGTGAACTTCTCTCGCTTGATGGATGTTGGTGATCGTGAAATGCATGATCCATATATCTTAGCATCGCAAGCAAAAATGGTAAATTATGTGAATGATGTTTTGGATGAAGGGTGGAGTGTAGTTACTCACGTAATACAAAGAGATTTGTATGATATGGGTGATGAAGTGGAAGATTTGACATCTGAAGTTGAATGTCATCAACAATAGGAAGTAGAATTATTTTTCCATCATGATATTGAAAATATTAGTCTTGCAAGGATGAATGAAGTGGATGAAGAAATGGAGCAGGAAACCGACATTATTGAAGGGGAAAATGATTGTATGTACAATTATTCATTCATGCAGCAACCACTTGTTTCATTTCTGCAGTCATTCATTATCATTGTTATATATATTTGGTTTGTTAGTACTGGGCATCTATTATCATTTTTAATTTTTTTTTCTGCATATTTTTTTTGAAATATATATTCTGAACTTAATTTTATTTGATTAAATGACAGGAATGCCAAGGAGGAAGCGGTATACTATTTCTTCTAGTCCTGCGACGGATGCCGATCCATCTAGGTCACTCCCCACGACATCTGAGGCACCAGCTGCCTACACCCCCACACCATCTCCCCCTGCACCATCTCTCACACCATCAGAGAGCCTCCCATTAGAGGCTGAGTCATCGACTCCCCCTACAGGTGCCTCATCAGTTGGGTGGCGATAGACCCCTTCCAGTTCACCCCGGACACACTGGAGGGTCACAGTCATAGGTATAAATTTTAATTAAATAAATTTATTGCATTTTGTTTATACTAATTCTTTGCTCATTGAAGATGACAAAAATAAAACCATGGAGAAACACTTAAAAAGCTCAGATGTTTGGAACTTGAATGGCGAAAAGATAGTCTTGCCATTTGTTTCTTATGGGGTCCCTATGGATGATGCCGCGATGTTACTTGGCTAGATTATAGGTCAGTTGGCAGTGGATCCCATTTCCCTTCCCATTTCATATGATGATTAGAGACATATGACTCCAAACTGGAAAAATGAAGTTTTCGATTCTCAAATAAAGGTAATTTTATTAAATTATGGTTTAATTGAATGTCATGTTACTAATATGTTCAAAATGAATTTCTGTATACAGATGTTCTTCCACTTTACAGTTGCTGATGTGATAGCACGGAAGTGGACTTTGAAAAATCTCAGTAAAAAATGGAAAGATTTCAAATGGAGATTGTGGTGTGATGTCAACGATACTTCGTTGACCTTGGAACAAATTTATGACAAGCTACCCAGTGGGGTACCAAAAGAGTAGTGGAAAGTTTTTGTTGACAGACATCGTGATGAGAAGCGGATGGTATTGAAATATATATTATTATATTATCATAATTTTACATTATTACATGTATATGAAGAGGATATGACATTGGATACATTACTGTTAAATTTCATTTTATTTATTTCAGGATCTTTCACGACAGAATGCATCAAACAGGGCGAAGCAAGTCATCCCTCACACGGTGGTCTCAAAAAGCTTTTCTAGAAGCCGAATGTCATTGGTAATATTTTAAATAGTTTAAATATTTATAATACAATATTATCTATTTAATATATTGAATTTTTGATTTATCTTTTCTTAATGCAGTCACAGAATTTAGGGCACGAAGCCTCCCGGACTGAACTGTGGTTGGATGTTCACAAAAAATCAGATGGCTCTTTTGTTAATGAGCCTACCAAAGAAGTTGGGGTATGAAGTCAAAATTTTAACTTATTATCAGTTTTTACTGTGTTAATATGTATTGATATTTGATTTATAGGTAAAAATTAAAGAACTATGAGATGCCAGTCCTGGGCAGTCCTACTCAGTCTCCCAGGATGACCCGGTTACTCAAGTCCTTGGGAAGGAGCATCCTGGTAGAGTGCGCGGGATGGGTTTGGGACCCGTACCATATGAGGTCTTTAGCAGGCCATCAGGGATTCCGGCCGCATCTACTCCTGGTTATGGTCAGACCATACCTAAAGATGCTCAGAGGGAGATTTCTTCTCTACGAGCCAGAGTTCAAGACCAAGGGGCTCAGATATCCACTATGCAGAAAGCATTGACTGATTTATCTCAGCAGATGAGCAGATATGCTCCCAGTGGTAGTGCACTAAGTGGTGGTGAGCAGGTAAATAACAAAAAATCACAATCATTTAGTTTGAAAACTTTTATTGGTTTTAAGTTTAATTATAAATATGCAACAATATTTAATTTTCAATATAATGTTCTTACAGGTGGCAGCAAGAGATGGAGGTGGAGAGGGTGATGATGCATCATCGGGCCATGAGTAGTATTTTTGATGTGTTGAACAAATATGGGAAAGGTTGGTTTATATATATAACATGTGTGGTGTATGGAACCTTTAAAAAACCATTGGTCTTGGAGGAGCTTCAGTGGCTAACCTTGAACGATCACAATAACCTCAGGTGGTAAAGAGAATGATGTGTTTGTTTCATTGGTTAGATGATCTATGGTAATAGGATCTTTGATGTTTCTGTTGTAAATTCAGCATTGGAAATTTGACTCATTAGAGTGTTGCATGTCCAAACAGGGGGTGAGAGGCTGGTCATTTGACCGGTGACATGAAGCTCCATAGCTCTCAAAACCCTATCTCTCGTGCGTTTGTTTTGCAAGACAGATTTGCATGACCTCATCACAAGAACCATACAAGAGACCTAATCATGTGATCATGTCACTTGACCTCTTTGTGTGATCACCTTGTCTAAATATCTCACTTAATCAATCCATGAACTAATCAATGGTAATTTATTAGAACTTTGATGCACACCCTTGTCTAAATATCTCACTTAATTCCGGACATGATATTCAAATTCATTATGTGTAATAATAAATGGCTGAGGATACATGAAATTCATGGGAATTTTGAAATATGGGAATTCATGTCATGAATTGGATACACAATGTGAATTATCTGAGTTCAATATTTTAAATGAGGTTTTATTAGATTTTTTCTCTAGTATTTAATACATAATACCCAACTATCATTCTGAGTGAACACTAGGTGTCTTGAGGAAAAAATATATCCCACGTCATCCTTTATTTGATTCATGGGATATGGTGGATTCTTCTTGGAGATCCATGGCGCGTTCTACTATTTTTATATTTCTTTCACTATGTACCTATTTTGGAGATCCAATATAGAGGTGGTATTTTTCTTTGGTGCGTGAATGTGCATGCATTTCTACAACCCCTTGTTTAGGTGTAGTTTCATGCATGGTTTCCATGTGTGGTTGTGTTTTTTGAGTTTATTTTTCTTCATCCTACAGTGAAGAGTTAGAAGTGACGGCTTCCATGTGGTAAAGGATACCCATTCTCAATCTTCTATATTATATGTGTGGTATAATCAAGTTATTTCTCTCTTTCAAGTAAATATTAAGGGTTTTTTAATAATAAAATAATTTATGAAAAATATAAATTTATGATAATGGGTAATTTTCTCATGCCTTACTGCATTATTATATGTTTTTGAGATATCTATGCATGATTACATCCAATTTCAAATATAAGTACTATTGGGACCCTGTTTGTAATATAGTTGTAATGTTTTGAGGACACTTTCAATGTTGTAATGTAATTTCTCCCTGAATAAAAATAAAAGGAATATATTTTTGGATAGTAATTGGTGTCCCATTGATGTATTTTTTTGTGTGGGGATAACCACGATTAGTAAAAATGATATGTGATAATTCCCATGAATATTAATTGAATTCGTTATCTATGATGTTGTGGATAATTCATCTTATTGTGTTTCACTATATGGTTTAGAAAGTTGTATGGTGATGTTATTGACCAGATTGGTTGTGTAGTACAAGGGTATGTGATTCTTTGGTCGATTTTTATGTATGTGATTTTGGTAGTAGTGAAATGTGCTATGAAGAGGTTGTGGTACATGGTTATGGGGTCATGGATGTGGTGTAGTGGTTGTAGAATAATGTTTTTGTAGCAGATTCGTTGATTTGGTATGTGGTGATAGAGTTTCATGATGGTTTTAAGGATTATTTGATTTTTTGATATGGGTTGGGCAATGTGGTGTGGAAACAATGGTGGATGTGTGGTGTTGTGGTGATAGTTTTGTGAGTTGAATTAGTTGTAGCATGGAGTGGATATGTCAGTTTCTCGGTTATCCATGAGATGAACTATGTGGATAATGTAAATGATCAAGGTTAGTAAATAAAAAATATTTATTAGAAATAAATATTTTATAAATTAATCAAATGAAAATGTAAAGTGTTATGTGAATTGTAATGGATAAAAAATAAAGGTGGTGAAACATGTATGTGGAAAGTGGAATGTTGTGTTAATAGTGTTGTGATTGTCTTGGGTGATTCAAATAGTGATTTAATTGGTTGTGATTATTGATTTGTGTTATGGTGTGGTGATCTAATAAGATCAAGTGTAGTTTATGTGGACACATAGGTTTGGTATTGTGGGATATCTATATACCATGGATGTTTCTATTATTTTATACACCAAGCATAATTTATATAAAATTACCACTACTCAAAGGTTTAGAGTTTTAGGTATTTTCACCAATAAATATGATGGTGGTGAAATTTAGGCATGGGTTCACACACATCCTCTCACTTCATTCAGAATTAGTGACACATGTTGGTGTTGGAGAATTCATAGAAACGATGTCATGTCCATGGTGCCTTCCGGTGGGAATTGATCTATTAGACCAAATTTCTATGAGTGATAAGTTATGTGTTTCTATGTAATATATTGTGGGGTAATTGATGGTAGGAGGAGGGGACAATGATTATGTCCATCACATTCATGATACCTTAAGACTCTTGTTCTAGTTTGGATGCCATTTGACAGAATATGTTTCCGTGGGTGGGAAGAGATGTTAGGTGGTAGTGTATTTGTCTACAAGTATGATTTATTGTGAAGTGATGGAATATGTGTCTACTGGTGGTATGTGATGTGATGTGATGGCCTAGGTGACTACTGTTGGGATGTTGTGTGATGCGATAACCCATTTGTATATGGGAAGGATTTGATGTAATGTGACGTGGTTTGTTTGGATGGGATGAGAGCATTGCTAATTAGATATAAGGTTGTGAGAGTGGAAAAGTAACGTCTAATCTATAGTGGGGTTAAATTAATTTTTTGTTGAACATAGTTCCATATGATAATATTGGATCAATTATTTGATGAGTAATCCATGGTGTACAAAGGATTATTTAGATGAAATGTATGGGGTTATATGGTTTATTCTATTTGATGGCCAGCACAATAACACACCATTTTCACCTAAAATTGAAGACTTCATTAAGACCTAGATGATTATATCTTTTTATTCTCGCACTACATATATATTATAGTTTTCAGGATACAATAATAACTTTCGAGACTAAACTGGACATTACCAATTCAAATAGTATTCATGTTACTTAACTGTATTTCAATTATCATTTGGAACATTGGGATACTTTTATGGAATCAAATATTTTCAATTTTGATCATCTGTAAACTATAAGTATAAATCCATGTGACCCCCAATCTCTTGTTTCATTTGATGTTATCTCGTGTTTCATTCTAAATCCATAATTTTATGTATTTTTTATGCTTTAGGTATTCTTATTGAATTGGATCAACTTTTTCATCAACATTAAATGAAAGGGTGTTTATGAATATTGTGTAGGTGGTGGATAAATTTTGTCCTTATTATATATATGTTGTATGTGTTGTTTGGTTTGTTTTCCAGGGCAGTGGTGGAGTATAAACAGAAATAATTTTTTTTTCCGGGTCAGCATTTCGCGGCGGTTTTAACCGCCGCAAATTCTTTACCACTTATACATTTAGCGGCGGTTTCAACTGCCGCTAAATGTATTCGGAAGACTGTTTAGCGGCGGTTAAAACCGCCAAAAAATCACGTCGGAAATTGAGGAGATTTTAACCACCGCTAAGAAGGCGACTGGCACGCCTGAGTTTCGCGGCGATTATACCCGCCACTAATTAAATATCCCTTAAAACCACCGCTAAATTTACCAAAAACCGCTGCGAAATGAGGTACTACGACACTTTTGTTTGACCGCCGCGAAATGCATAAAACCGCCGCTAATAGATTGCCGACACCAAGTTTAGCGGCGGTTTCTGTAAACCGCCGCCAAACCATATAGAGGCGGTTTAAACCGCCGCTATATGAAAAAAAAAACCGCCGGTAAGAGGTGGTTTTCCTGTAGTGTCACTTTGAGGGGGCGGTAGTCCGCACTTCCTCAAATGAGATTACCGTGTTTACACATAATAGAAACCATAAAGGTATGATATAAATTAAAAATAAATAATAATAAAGAAAACATAAACATATTATATATATCATATATAAATATAGTGCCATATTAATGGCCACTATGATAGGCGGTAGGAGATAATCGAACAATCATCGTTTCATGAGGCATTAGTTTTTCATCCATAGAAACATTATTTTCTTCACCCATTAGATGGAGGTGTGTGTAAGTGTAGTTCAAATCCTTCTAATAACAAAAACCTAGTATATTTAGGATACTGTTTTTGTTAAAAAATAAAGGAATAAAAAGAGTTTAGGGGTTGGATAAGTAAAATAAAAGAAAACAATTTAAGGGAAACCGTTACCTTTAATTTGGGTAACTCTCTTTGGTTTGAACCAAAGGACTTCTTAAAGTGCCTTATGCCTAAGGTAAGGCTTATAGGAGGAAGAGAGGGATGTAGGGAGCTTAATCAAACAGAGTTTGGATGAGCCAAATGGCTTGAGAGGTGTGAGGAATTGGTTAGAACTGGTCTCCTTTTAAAAGGGGGAGGAGGGGCTCTTTAGGAAAGTGTGAAAATATTATTTTATTATATAATGATATTCGGTTTCTAAAGGTTAAAAAATCAATAAATTCGAAGCTAATATGACTCATATTGAAATAAAATCATCCAATCATAATTGGACATGTTTTGGATAATCTTTTAATCATTATATTCTTATTTATTTAAATGATTTATTAATGAGGTAAACACTGCATCATTATTATGTCATAAATAATTTAATTTAATTTTGTCTAAAAATTATAAAAAAATACCATGATGTAGGAAATATTTTTATCTTTCCAATGAATATTTATAGTCGAAAAGATAATTTATATAACGCATTTTAAAAATTAATTTACTAAAAGATATTTGTTTTTGTCATTTTGCCTTTACTTTAAGTTAATTAATCTACATTCTCATTATCACTTCCAAGTGGATCAAAGGGGTCCCAAAATAGATCCGAAGATGACCATGGTAGTTAATGACTCAACCAATAAGGTTTGGACAAGTGTTAAGGTAATTTTGAATTATTATAATATTCATTTTACCTTGAATTACCCTATTTACCTTTAACTGTGGTAAATAAAAGTCAAAAGTTACTATTCAAAAAAAATTACTTTCATATTATTGAACCACATTTTACTTACTAATAACAACCATGTATGTCGGATTTTTTAAATTCAACTCATAGAAGTGGTAAAATTCATTTTAATGAAAAATTCATTTTTTTAACTACTACTAAGTGATTTCACTATTCATCAGAAAATGATGTTTTTCAGAAAAATAAAAAAAATCAGCCTAAGATATATTTGATATTACAAAATAAAAAATGATGTCTATTTTACCAAATTATAAACATAGAAGTTTCATTAATTATTTTAAAATTAATTCTCGTTGTTAAAACAAATAGCGTGTTTTTAAGAAACAATAACTATCAAAAGATTGACACTTGTTTATGTCCAAATTCAAAGTGAAATTAAGTCCAATGACCCACATTGAATTAAATAGTAAAAATATATTCTACTTACACTTTAAAAACAATTAAAAATATAATCTAACCATATAAATAAATTAGATTAAAACATAGTTTT
This sequence comes from Viscum album, assembly GCA_963277665.1. NCBI lineage: Eukaryota > Viridiplantae > Streptophyta > Magnoliopsida > Santalales > Viscaceae > Viscum > Viscum album. The sequence goes on from OY728147.1 coordinate 1,830,936,504, forward strand.
GAATTAAAATACAATATTTTTCACTATTCATTAAAAAATGTACTTTAGCAGAAAAATACCAAAAAATTACCCACAGTAAATTTTGATGTCCCAATTCAAAATAAGAATTTTATTTGGTCAAATAGAACATATAAAAATGATAAAAACTAGATTTTAAGAGGTTTTTCCATTAAAAGGCGGTAAATAGACCTTTTAATGTAAATTATGGTTAAAATTAGATTCATTCACATTTTCAGCCTCTAACTTTTATTGGATAAATGTAAATATATTTAACAAACATGTATAATCATATTTTAGTTAGTTTTTTTTCATTCTCACAAATACAATGGCTAGGAGTTAACTACCATTAAAAATAGTAATATTATATTATTAGTGTGCAACGTAAGATTTTAAAGAAACCCGTTGTTGCATATCAGGTACGCTATCGAACATAGAAACCCCTTTAAAGTAAAATTAATATTTAATTCACAAATATTAATAAATATAAAAATTTCATATTCTTTATTTGTCTGGGATGTTACATCCTTCCCCTCTTTTGGGAATTGCATCCTCGCAATTTTAAAATTGGGCTCGAGAACTTCATTGAAAGCCCCACATCGAAAAAGAGTCAATAAAACTATCACATTAAAATAAGGGAAGAAAATTACAAAGGTTACCCGAGACAACAGATACGAGGATTCCATGAAAACATGGATATGGAGGAGAAAACAAACCATCAAGTTCTGATGGAGAGTGATAGAAAACATGTTTAGGAGAATGTTAACCACTAGAAAATCACAAACTTGTGATGGGTTAAATAGTCTTTGATTCCCTAGTAGGAAAAGTTAACAGACAAGGTTTTTGTTTTAAGATACTTTTCATTGAGGAATTTATTTCTGATCTTAACTAAAAACATAAGTAAATATACTTACTTTTCATGTAGACATTCATATTTTACTAGATTTCTAACACAAACTCATATTTTCTCCAAACAATGAGTATTAAGGATGATTTTTTTTCACATTAAGATCGCTATAATCAACTTCGAGAGAATCAAATAATCCACAAAAGATGAACTATATATTTCCCATTTCCCTAGACCTTAACCAAAACCAAAATGGTTAGTACCAGATCAGATAATCCCCAAAAATGATAATCTTTTACAAAAAGAAAAACTACTCTTAATCTCTAAAATTTTTCAAACAAAACTCAAAGTTCAATAAAGACCTTTCAATAAACAACTGTCCCTAAAATTCTTCAAATTAATCCAAACTAAGACTGAAACCCAAATCTCAAAAGGATCAAATCACATAGTCTTCCAAGATAAATCTTAACATTTATCTCCAAATAACATCAATTACTCTTAAAGTCTCATATTGAAAAGTAATTAACCTAATCACATATCCTCTATGATAGGTTAATCATTTCCATAGATAACCCAAAATCAACTTATTATTGATTCATAAAATCATCTAACTAAAAATAATTAGTCATACTAACTAGGGACTTCACGTAGTCAAGTGGTAGGTGATAAATACCAGTCGCACTTTAGTTGTGGGTTCGATTCCCACATCTTTGTCTGAAGCGACAGGTTGTCACACGGTCCGCGTGTTGTCCTTTTTTCAAAAACTATATAATTTTATAGAATTCCCAAAAAGAGATAAATTTATAAAAAATGACCATAACATGTTTTAACCACGAAGGTTTTCTAATAACATTCATTTTTCATCCCAAAAATTTATTAACCTATAATTTCCTCAAATTCAAGGATCATATAAACCCAAATAGTTCTTTATAACTATATCTACAAGAGAAAAGATAATTATTCCTTGAATAAAATTTTCATTTATCAAGCTTCAGGGTTAAACATACTATAAAAAGTATTCTAATGTAATTCCCATCATCAAAAGTGCCTTAAAACTTTTAAGCATTTCACCATCCTAAAATCTTCCATAACACTTGAATCCCATATATGTTGACTTCTTACTCATTCAACATTATTCATGATCCATTAACCATTCCTTTCCAAAGTATTTTGAAATAATTCTTTCATACAAATAAAATGACGAATCATATCCTAAGATTCAATAATGTCAAAACATAAGTTAAGAAATAATCCATACCTTTCATTAGTCATTGTCAGTTTTTTCATCCTCAATCGGAATGGAATTAGGTATTGGTAAAAAAATATTTGTATGATCCTGGTGATCCCATTCCCGAAACTTCTTCGCAGGACATGTGTTTTTATAATGACCATGCACACCACATTTAAAACGTTCAATTGATCCCTTAGAAAGAACTTCTTTCCCTTTCCTAGAGTCAACTGGATGCTTCCTTTTTCCATGGCAGGTTCTTGATTTATGAACTTCATTTCCACATATATAACATCTTCATGTCCCTTTGAAACGTTTTCCTAGGTGTTTATTTCCACATCCTTGACACATAGGTTTTTGAATATAAATACCTTTATGATTATTACCTGAACTTCTGTGGGGATTTTTTTCTCGCATATACGATGACTTATAAAAATCACCAAGGTTCAAGTGGTCAATCATGACTCCAGATAGGTGTTTAAGAATAACCACAAGAGTTCTCATTGCAGCTCCCATTTCATTCAATTGATCATTCAGAAAACCGTCATAGTTTTCTTCACATCTATTGTTACTTTGATTCCTGCTAGATCAGACCATTGACTAAAACCAGAAAGTTAAGTGTGATTATATAAGTAAAATCATTATATAATATCTTATGAGGAGGGTAAATACTAAAATATACTTATTCATATTATCTTAAAATCATTCAATTTTTCTAAAATAACTATGAATATTTCTAAAATCCTAACCATTATAGTAATATTACTTTTGCTTAAAGAATACCTTAACCTCTAAAGTTATCAAAACAAACCTCTGATACAAAGTATAAGGACTCGGCCTTAAACATTCCATAATCTAGAATTAAATAAATAATTCACATTGAGGATCTTTTCAGGTTTATAGTTTTAGAGAATTAGGCATAACAATTACATTAGAACTTGAATATTACATGTAGACACTACTACTCAGTATCCATTTTTTTTATAAAAATAAAAACACTTAAAAAGAAACATGTCTAGTTCCATGTTTTAGATAGCATGACTTTTCCTTAATCCCATCCTTGACCCTATTCATCTTTAAGTCCTGTGAAAAACATTTCAAAAACTTGGGATGAGAATAAAAATCTTAGTAAGGGTTATAAAATAAATAAGTAAAACATTATCCCATCAATAAATACAAATCAGTGAAACCATACTTTTCAATCATAACATACCTTACGAAATCATAAGATTTATGAATAACACACACAAATAATAAACCATAAAGGTTACTTATGGAATCCATATCAAACTTACATTGTAGCTATCATAGCTACATAGGGAGTCACATTTGGAATACCCATCACACTATATTCCCTAAATCTATTAGGAGAAACATTAACGTTTACCTCTGTCTCGTTACCCAATGCATTGGAGAGCTATCTCGGGCTCACCCACCCTAGGTTTATCACGGAACCACCCATATACGTAAACAATGCCCAATAACCATAATATAATCATAACACATAACACATGTATAAAGTAAGGATAAAATTTCCCCATTACAATATATCAAATCAAGATATTGAAATAAACAATTCTTTATCAAATCATTTTCAAAACCATTTAAAAAGAGATTTTTGAATCAATGTGTCCCATACCACTTTAAATATTTTAAATGAATTATCATTTGAAAACATTAATGTCCACATAAATAAATCCTAAAACCCATTTTGAAAACATTAACATTAATGAGAAATATTTAGAAGAATTAATATTTAAAACATTTAAAATGATATTTTTGTTAAAGAGTTTTTTAACAAAAAGAGAGATGCTTGAATACAAACAAATGAGGAATAACATTTAATCAGAACATTATAATATCATGAGAATAAAGGGATTAATGATATAATATGTAAAAGGATAGTATATACCCCATATAAGATTTAATTGGTGCATAACAACAATGAGGTCTCAGTGGAAATATAAATTGAGATGAAATCCATTATAAAGATGGTATCCTTAAATTAAGGATAAATAAATCACATAATTATGTGTGAAAAATATAAATACACCCAATATAAGTGGATATTAAGTGTAAAAACAATCAGATTTCATTCACACATATTCATAGGACGACATATTCAATAAGTACAAGTTGAACCCAAAGAATTGAAATTGGGTTAAGAAGTTCCCTTGTAAAAATTCGACAGCCTAACGACGTTATTTTAAAATTTAGAAAATGAGTTGATGAGATAAAAAATTTATCTCATCACTTGGACATAAATTTTAAATCAGTGAGGATATATAATAACATATCCCAACATAATAATAGGTAAATTAAAAGACATGACAAAAAAGAAGTCTTTTAAAAATAGGAGGGTGAAAGGTTCCCTTATCGATTTGGTAATTTACAAAACATATGCCACATGAAAGAAGGATCATACAATAAAGATGTAAATACTCATAAATTAAATTATATTACACAAATAGTACATTCATGGGGAGTAGATACACCACACAAAAATAAATAGTGGCAAATATAGCATGAATCTCACTGGAATAAAAAGTGAGATGAAACCCTTTATCACGTTGTAATCAACTGAGTCGTATGAACAAAAGTTAATAACCACTAAATGAATCATAGAATACCATGAATATAATGAGAATAATGATTATATATATACCAAATGACAGTACAAAATACACCACATGCAATGAATAAGTGGAGAATAATGGAAATCTCATGGAATTAAAAGTGAGATATGAAAATCCATTACCTCATGTCCGACTTGACCCATTCGTTCTTTAATATCCTTAATAATAAACTAAAGTTAATTTATACTTGATTAATAACCTTTTTAAATTTTATTATTCCTTTTATATAACTTATTACCATGTTATAAACATTATGTAATCATTCAGGTTAATAATGTTTGTTTTGTCGATATTTGGTACTTGAGTCACAAATGAACACCATATAGTTACAAGTTGTTAACATTTTAAAATTTTCATTATATCCAGAATTATATTAATGATTTATATATCATATATATCATATATATCCCGTATATAAATGTATTTATAATAGTACATAACATTTGGAGGTAAGAAATTAAATGCACCGTTCATGGAGACGGTAAACTGTACGTACGCATGAACACTACTTTCACTTCTTTTTCTTATTTTAATAGAGTTAAAACATAATGATACGCAGTAATATTATAATTACAGTATAATATCATATATAATATCATTAAATCCATAATTTATACATCCTACATAAGGCATTAACGAGTCACATCACTTTGAGGGGGCGGTAGTCCGCACTTCCTCAAATGAGATTATCGTGTTTACACATAATGGAAACTATAAAGGTATTCTATAAAATAAAAATACCGAAGCATAAAAAAAACATAAAAATAATATATATAATATATAAATACAGTTCCATCTTAATTGTCACCATGAGAGGAGGTAGGAGATAATCGAACAATCATCGTTTCATGAGGCGTTTGTTTTCCATCGACAGAAACATTATGTTCTTCACCCATTGGATGAAGGTGTGTGTAAGTGTAGTTCAAATAATTATCATAACAACAACCTAGTATATCGAGGATACTATTTTTGTTACAAAATAAAGGAATAAAAAGATTTTAGGGGTTGGAGAAGTAAAATAAAAGAAAACAATTTAAGAGAAATTGTTACCTTTAATTTGGGTAACTCCATTTGGTTTGATCCAAAGGACTTATTGAAGTGCCTTCTGCCTAAGGTAAGGCTTATAAGAGGAAGATAGGGATGTAGGGAGCTTAATTGGGTAGAGGTTGGATGAGAAAAATGGCTTTATAGGTGTGAGGAATTGGTTAGAAGTGGTCTCCTTTTATAAGGGGGAGGAGGGTCTCTTTAGAAAAGTGTGAAAATATTATTTTATTATATAATGATTTTCGGTTTCAAAAGGTACAAAAATAATTAAAGTCAAAGATAAGATGATTAATATTCTAAATAAAATAATCCAATCAGAATTGGACATGTTTTGGATAATATTTTAATCATTATAATCTTATTTATTTAAATGATTTATTATTGAGGTAAACACTACATCATTATTAAGTCATAAATAAATTAATTTATTTTTGTCTAAAAATTATAAAAAAAATACCATGATGTAGGAAATTTTTTTAGATTTCAAATTAATATTTATAGTCTAAAATATAATTTATATAACCCTTGTGAAAATTAATTTACTAAAATATATTTGTTTTTGTCATTTTTGCCTTTACTTTAAGTTAATTAATCTAAATTTTCATTATCACTTCCAAGTGGATCAAAGGGGTTTCAAAATCGACCCAAAGATGACCATGGTCGTTAATGACTCAACCAATAAGGTTTTGACAAATGTTAAGGTAATTTTGAATTATTATAATATTCATTTTACCTTGAATTACCCTATTTACCTTTAACCGTGGAAAATAAAAGTCAAAAGTTAATATGGACCAAAAATTATATTCATCTTATTGAACCAAATTTTACTTACTAATAACAACCATGTATTTCAGATTTTCAAAATTCAACTCACAGAAGTGGTAAAATTCATTTTTATGAAAAATTCATTTTTTTAACTATTGCGAAGTGATTTCACTATTCATCAGAAAATGAAGTTTTTCAGAAAAATAAAAAAATTCATCCTAAGCTATATTTGATATTCCAAATTCAAAAATTATGTCTATTTTACCAAATTCTAAATATAGAAGTTTCATTAATTATTTTAAAATTAATTCCCATTGTTAAAACAAATAGCGTGTTTTTAAGAAACAATAACCATCAAAAGATTGACACTTGTTTATGTCCAAATTCAAAGTGAAATTAATTACAATGACCAAAATTGGATTAAATAGTAAAAATATGTTCTAATTACACTTTAAACCTAATTAAAAAGATAATATAACCATATAAATAAATTATATTAAAACGTAGTTTTGAATTAAAATACAATATTTTTCACTATTCATTAAAAAATGTACTTTATCAGAAAAATACCAAAAAATTACCCACAGTAAATTTTGATGTCCCAATTAAAAAGTAGAATTTTATTTGGTCAAATAGAACATATAAAAATGACCAAAACTAGATTTTAAGAGGGTTTTCCATTAAAAGGCGGTAAATCGACCTTTTAATGTAAATTATGCTTAAAATTAGATTCATTCACATTTTAAGCCTCTAAATTTTATTGGATAAATGTATATACATTTAACAAACATGTATAATCATATTGTAGTTATTTTTTTCATTCCCACCAATACAATGACTAGGAGTTAACTACCATTAAAAATAATAATATTATATTATTAGTGTGCAACGCAAGATTTCAAAGAAACCTGTTGTTGCGTATCGGGTACACTATCGAACATAGAAACCCCTTTAAAGTAAAATTAATATTTAATTAAAAAATATTAATAAATATGAAAATTTCACATTCTTTATTTATCCGGGATGTTACACCATGTGTATGATTGATGTGTGTTTGATTCCTACACGTCAAAAATGACTTATAGATCATTGTACTAAAGTATCAAAATAATCTAAACGTGTTTTCTCAGTTTTGAGTACATCACTTTTTTTTACTAAAATGTCATTTTAAATTGAAAACACGCACATTGAGTCATACTGGTCACACCGTGCATCAGTTTGATATGAGGATGATTTATATAAGTCTCAAATGACATATGGATAGTTGTTCTAAAGTATCAAAAAAATATGAAAGTTTTTTCTATGTTTTGAGTATGTCACTTGTATTTTTTACTAAAACATCATTTTAATTTGAAAACATGCACTTTGAGTCATTCCGGTCACATCATATGTCGGTTCAACATGAGACAAATTACTAAACATAAAAAATAACTTATGAATAATTATACTAAATTATCAAGGCAATCTGAATGTTTTTTATCGGTTTCTAGTGAGTGAAACACATTTTGAACTAAAATATCAATTTTAAACTAATAAATAACATTTTGAGTCATATTAGGTGCACTATATATTAGATTGAGGTACGACTGATTTTTACAGGTCACAAATGACATATAAGTCATTTTCCTAAAGAATCAAAACATCTGAATGCATTTACTTAGTTTTGAGTATGTCACTTGTCTTTTTTACTAAAATTCCAATTTTCAATAAAAATACACACTTGGAGTCATATTGGCCACATCGTGTGTTGGATTGAGGTTTAAGATGATTCCTACACATCAAAAATGCTATATGGGTCATTGTTCTAAAGCATCAAAATAATCCGAATGTGTTTTTTTGGTTTTGAGCATGCCACTTGTGGTTTTTACTAAAATGTCATTTTAAACTGAAAACATGCACTTTGAGTTATAATGGTCACACCAAATGTCGGATTAACAGATGATTGATTCTTAAACATCAAAAATTAATTATGGATCATTTTATAAAAGTATCAAAACAATTCAAATGTGTTTGCTTGATTTTGAGTATGTTATTTATTTTTTACTAAAATGTCATTTTAAATTGAAAACATTCACTTTGAGTCATATCAGTCACATCGTGTGTTAGTTTGATGTGAGACTCAATTGTTCATGTCAAAAATGACTTATGGATATTTATAATAAATTATTAAGAAACTTTTAGCATGTTTTCTTAGTTTTTAGTGAGTGAAACATGTTTTGAACTAAAATGTCAATTTTAAACTGATAAGAGACAATTTGAGTTATATCGGGCACACCGTGTATCAGATTGAGGTTCGGCTGATTCCCATATGTCACAAATAACTTATGGATTGTTTTCATAAAGTATTCAAACAATCTGAATGTGTTTACTCAGTTATGAGTATGTGACATGTGTTTTCAACTAAAATGTCAATTGTAAATTAAAAACACACAATCTGAGTAATATCAGTCACACTATGCATCAAATTGAGGTGAGACTAATTATTACATGTTGCAATTAACTTATGGATAATTATACTAAAGTATCAAAACAATACAAGCATGACATATGTTAGCCGTAGTAGGGTAAAATCAGGAATGCAGAGACAAATAAACAAGGAACCACTAGAGGAGGATGAATGATGTTGGGAACTTCATCGACAGAGCTCCAAAACATGGAACCATGAGACCAACGTGCCAAGATAACCTCGCACTATCACACACTGTCGAACCTGAACAAGCAAGAAATGAGATAGGAGGAGAAAAAAATAACACAACTTAGATTTGAGACTAGATTCAGTTAAGAGAAGGCTATGGGGGAGTGACAACAGTACTTGAATCCTGTGAGAGCATGAAAGGTGCGACTGAAATCAGTGTAGTTAGAGTTATTTTTAAAAGATTAGGGATGGTTTAATCAGTGTTTCTAAAATAACACTAACAAAGAGGGATTTTATCAGCTCTAAAATAATAAGCATTGATAAAATACCTCTTTATCAGCGCTTGTTTAGCACTGATAAAGATATACCTTCATCAACACTCATAAAGATTTATAATTATAATTATAAATAAATATTTTAGTAAATATATTTATAAATATTTATATATAATTATAAATATAATTATATAATTATATATATATTTAATAAATAAATATAAATATAAATATAAATATAAATATATAATTTTTTAAATCTATTTATTATAAATTTATAATTATTTAAATATATAATTATTTATTTATAAATTTATAATTATAAATATATTAATATCATTATATATATTTATACAATTATATATATATTTGATAAATAAATATAAATATATTCATTATTTAAATATATTTATTATAATTTTATAATTATTTAAATTTATAATTATTTAATTATAATTATATAAATACCTTTAAAAAAATTATATTTATTTATTTATACTTATAAATATATAGTTTTATAAATATAGAAAATATACATTTATAAATATTTATTTACAAATATATATTTAACATTATTAATGAATATATAATCTTAAAAGCATGATTGTTAAAAATGAGTGAAATTGAATAATTAAAAATGAGTAAGCTTAAAAATATTGAAAAAATGGATAAGTTTTATTAATTGTACAAATTATTAAAAAAATAAAACATGGATATATATTGAAATGAAGATGAATACATATTTAAAATATTAATACATATTAAATAAATATGTATAAATAAATATAAAAAAATGATTAAATTCCAAAAAATAAAAAATAAAAAATATTAAAAATGATTAAATAATAATATATATAATATTATTAAAATAAATAAATAAAATTTCCTGATTAAAATATAATTTATCAAATATATTATGATAATAAATGAAATTCTAAACTGAATATTAAAATTTGGATAAATTGCATAAATACTATTCAACATCCTCAACCCAGATGCCACTAAACCTGTGCCCCATACCGGGTCGCCACATGACCTCATGCATGCCTTCCCCTACACAAGAGGCTGCTGATTAGCATCGAGGGTCTAATAGATCATGCGAGGATATTATAACCACTTTATCAGAGTAATTCACAATAAATAATGCACGAAGTAAAGAGAACAATCAACAATAAACAATAAAAATGCATTTCCAAAAACTTCCCAAAATTTGGTATGGACCCACAACCAAATAGTAAATATGTTGTTTTGTGTCATAAATTTCCAAATGTAAGGAAGACCCAAAATAAAGGTGAATAGAAGAATCCCCCAAAAATGTCCTAACTCCATGTTCAGATCCCTCATCCATGCACATCCCATACCCAAATCAAACCTCTAGCATAGGGCCTTTACCCTTATCCTGACCTGCAACCATAAAATATGCTCGGGTACCCAATGACATATTTGGAAGGGTGTGAGTATAATTTAGTAGGCCACCACCAATGGTGTATACAAGATATCCATTCTAAACAGATAGTGTATGCATGTACTAAAATGAATAAAAAGGTAAACATGAAATAAATGACGTTTCATTAGTTAACAATAATCACTTAAACCTTTTTCATTTTTTGTTTCATGGGTTAGGAATTTTTATCAATTCCACTACGGCCTATTCCTATCAACTATTATACATAAGGGGAATAAGTCAAGTTCCCTATCTCATAAGTGAATACATTTTACAATCAATAACATCACACTTACCTTAGAGCCTCAGTCCTGATAGTCTCATCCATTGCAACTAAGCCATGTGCACATTCTTCTTTAATCATAATCCATTAATCAAACATAACCATAACCATTCATCATGTTAGTCATTTATAATAAAAGTTCATTCAAGCATAAGCCATCATTATGACATAATCCATTTACACATTTTCATTTACATGCCTTAACCCAATTAACCCATTTATCATTCACATGTCTTAGCCAATCAATAAACCCCCCTTCTCAATCCATTACTCATTTAAACCAGTAATATTACACCAAACAACCCCTTATGCCAAGTTAACAACCAAACAAAATTACCATTAGTTTCATTTTATAAACCAAGCCAACATGTCACTACATTGGTTTTGGGATCTATGTCAAAACAATTAAACTTTACACTTAACATTTCAAATTTCCATGTTCAAGAAGCGGCACACCCCATGGGTGGGCCTTAACCCAGTCAAATCAACCTCAATGTATCCCACAAGGATCATGATGGGTTCAATTTAACATTTAATCAATAAATTTATCAATTATACCAAGGAAAACCAAAATATAAACACAAGGACATCAAAATAAAACTATATATACATAAATAATTGACAAGACTATGGGATATAACTTATAGACCACCTACCACAGTTCTGAAGACAAATGCTCAGTTAACCCTAGCTTTTGATTCGGATTTTAACACCCTTCGAAGCCCAAAACTATGATCCGCTGAAAAAATAGGGTTCTAGAGTGTTAGAAGAATAAGAGAAACTACACAATACTTAATCCAAAAAAAGACCAAATATGAGTGTTAGACTCACCTAGAACTTCGATTTGCAACCAACGGTGCTCCAAACATCTTAGAAATGAGGGAGATCAACCTATGGGAAGTTTAGGGAATTTTGGTTTGTCACTAGGGATGCATGAAGAATAATAGAGGAGAATAATGATTTAGAACACTTGATAACCAAGAGGAAAAAATGTTAAAAACCTACTTTTTAAGGGGCGCATAGTTTCACTGCATGGTTGGCTAAACCTTACACCAACTATGCGCCACCATCTATCTAAGAGGGGGATAGGCTGTACGGTTACCTAAGTATCCCGCACGGTTTGAAAAACCATTCGATGACTATGAGAGATGGCTCTATCCAAGCCACGCAGTTTCTCCTCCACCCTACCATGCACCAACCTCTAGGCCAAACATGGTTACTACGAACCACACACCAACAATGCCAAATGCACCGGATGGCCCCGATCTCCCTTATTTCATGTTCCAAACCACCAGAACACCCTCGAGTACCTGCATAGACTCAAGAAACATTTTATTAACCATATTAAATGTATTTAAACATGAATTTTAAATAAGAACATACCTATATAAAGTTTGGGATCTTACAACCTCCCACCTTAGAACGACTCATCCCCGAGCCGTACTCCCAAGTATCACTGAGCTCCCAAGGTAAAAAAAATAAGACCACTATGTCCATATATCCATCTCCCTCACCCAAGTTTCTTCCTAAAAAATACCATGATGCCAAAAAACTTGAACCAAAGGCATAGTCTTTCCCCACAATACATTCTCACTACGATCCAAAATACAAACTAGATGCTCTTTAAAGGGCACATCAACTTCAAGCTCAACATCATCAATATAAATCACATGAGATGGGTCGAGGTGATGCTGTAGAAGTTATGACATAAGAAAAAAATCATGCATGCCACTATATCATTGTGGAAGATCCAATCAGTATTCCACTGGTCCGATCCTCTCCACAGTCTCAAATGAACCCACGTACCTGGGAACTAAAATACCCTATTTTTAAATCCTACAGTGACCCAAACTTGGTGATATTCGAAAAATCACAAGATCACCCACAATAAACTCAATAATTTTATGATGTCGATCTTCATATGACTTCTTCTTACTATGATCCATATTTATATGTTTCTGAATCAACTAAACATGTTTCGAAATCTTCTACATGATACTTGGCTCCAAAACTCTAATTTTCTTGCCTCCATCTAACACAACGATAATCAAAATGACCTCCTATATAGTGCCTCAAATGGTTCCATATGAATCCTTTCCTAGTAACATTTGTTATATGTGAACTCAACAAGCACCAAGTGCTTCTCCCAAGATCCACTAAAATCAAGGAAACAAAACCTCAACATGTCCTCTAGAACCTGAATAGTACACATCGATTTCTTGTTCCTCTGTGGGTGGAAATCCGTACTCAAAAACACCTAGGTACTAAGAAAATTTTGTAACCCCTTCCAGAAGCATGAGGTAAAATAATAATTATGATACAAAACTATAGTTTGTGACACCCCATGAAACCACACTATCTCTCGAACATAAAACTCACCCAACAGGTAAATAGTGATGGTCTCTCTAATTAGTAATAAATATTCCACTATGTTCAACTGATTCACAACTAACCATATTGCATCATTATTCCCAGGTGTCCTTGGAAGACCCACCACCAAATCCATCATCACCCAATCCCATTTCCATTCCATAATATGAAAAGGCTGTAACAAATCACCCAATCATTGATGCTCGACCTTCACCTGATGAAAGGTATAACATCATGTCACAAAACCCACAACCCCTTTCTTCATCCTTGTCCTCCAATACTATCTACAAAGATCACGATATATTTTTGTTAAACCAAGATGCACTTCCCACTTAGAGGAATGGAACTCACACATCATCTATTCTCACATACAAGTAGGCACCAAAACATGAACAAAAATATAAATGATGTCATCATCACCAATATTCAAATCAGAAGTTGGATCCCCACCATCAAGACTTTCCCAAAAATCCAAACACTCTAGATCCTCATAACACCTCTCCTTGATTCAGCTCTGAAGGGTGGAATCAACTACCAATGATTAAAGGTTCATTTTCCCATTTCCATCCTAAACCTCTAGGTACATCTCAACAAACAACTCTATCATTATCCACTCAGAACCAGATTCCTGTACTATCTGAATTTGAGTCTTCTAGATCAAAGTATCTGCAACATTATTTCCCTCTCTCAGTTTGTATACCAGTTCAAAATCAAAGGACCGCATGTAGTCAACCAATATTCACTGTCAAAGATTCAAATCACACTGAGAGAAGATATACATAAGGTTTTTATGATCAATATACAAAGTGAAGCATTCTACCAACAAGTAATTCCCCCCCACAATTTAAGGCATAAACTACTGTGGACAACTCAAGATCATGTGCATGGTAGTTTTGTTCATGAGGCCTCATCTTCCATTATCCATAAACCACAACCTGATCATTATACATCAACACCACCCTAAGAACAACACTGGATGCATCAAAAAACAATGTATACTCTTTACTCGACTTGGTTAGGATCAAAATCAGTTCAATAGTAAATAGTTTCTTTCGATCCTAGAAAGCATTCTCACATGCCCTAGACTCTTCAAACTTGATGTCCTTCTTGGTTAAACCTAAAAGCGATGGTTCCAAATGAGAGAATTATTTGATGAAACTTAAATAATATCCCACTAAACCCAAAAAACTTCAGATATCAAAAAAATTCTTAGGTTGTATCTAAGATACAACAACTTAAAATTTCTCTGAGTCCATTGACAAACCTTCCTCAAAGATGATGTGACCCAAGAAATTTACTTTATCATTACAAAAATTTCATTTGAATAAATAGGCATATAGACTATGCTCTCTTAGTGTACTTATGAATATTCTAATAGGTTTTTTTATGAAAATCATGAGTCTCATAGTACACTAATATTCCATGCACAAATACAATTAAAAACTAGTACAAGTATAGGTGAAATATTCGGTTCATTAGGGTAAGAAACACAGTTGGTGAGTTGGTCAACCCAAACGACAACACAAAAAACCCATATAAACCATACCTACTTTTGAAGGCAGTTAATAGTGTATCGGAAGGTCTCACCCCAAGCTGATGATACCCTGATCTCAAGTAAATCTTGGAAAACACAGAAGCACCTCTCAACTGGTCAAAAAGATCACTGATTTGTAGAAGAGGGTATCTATTCATAACTATCATCTGATTTAAATTTTTATAATCATTACAAAACCACAAGGATACCTTATCCATCTTGGAAAACAACTCTAGAGATCCCCGAGGTGATGTTCTCAGAAGAATAAACCCCTTGTTCTCCAGTTCCACCAACTGAGTTCTAAGTTCTTGGAGTTGTACTAGTGCCATTATATATGGAGGAATAGAAACTGGTTCTTCTCCCAACAACAAATCTATCATGAACTCAAAATCTCTCTTAGGTGGTATCTCTGAGAATTATTTAGGAAACACATCTTGATATCAATCCACTTCAGGGGGAAAGACAAGATGATCTTCTGCTACATCATTAAGCATAAGACAAGCCACTTGGGTTGTGATTTCACCTAGCTGCTGATTGACTGGTCCTGCACAACCTTCTTGAATATCTCATTTCACATGGTGAACATAAGTATTCCCCTCCAGGGATGTGAATGTTACCCTACATTAGTAAAAATCAATATGGTCATGGTAAAATACTAACCAATTCATTCCCAAGATTAGATCAAAACCCAACATCTCTAACATAAGAAAATCCCATAGGAAATAGTATCCACCAACCTCAAGGGTACAATCCTTACATTGCCGGATATTTTTTGATCAGACCCATAATGGTGTATCAATCAACATGACCCCACACATACGTTCTGCTAATAGGCCCAACACACTCAAAAATTGGGTAGATATAAATGAATGAGAGGCACCTGTATCAAATAAATCACTAGAAAGAATGGAAGATACAAGAATCATACCTTGAACTATCGATGGTATAACCTCTCTACCACCAGATGCATGCTGAACTACATAAATCTTACATATACCTCTTCCTTAATATTCGATATAAGTTCCTAGTGCTACACTACCCTATGGATAAAAACACCCTTTATCTGGAGCACTACGTAGACTACCCTGACTAGTACGACTAGTAGAGCTCCAAATTTCTACTTGATATGGGGTAACTAAAGAACCTTTTTGGTGTTTTTTAATTTATTTTTGAACTTGTTGACAAATAAATATTTTTGTATAAGAATATTTTTGTTATTATAGAATTGGACCCATATCCATTGTAATGAAGATTCATCGGATTGAGAGTATCGTATCCATCTGCATCAGGTTCAGATTATAAAATCTAAAAGAATTATAGGAAAAGATTATTGTTTCTTGGAAGTTTTTATTTTGTCATAATCAAAGAAAGAAAGAATTTGTTGACTGAAGAAGTCGTATTGTTGCTGAAGAGGTTTATTAAAGAAAGTATAGTCAAGAGTTATAAAGTTTTCATAATTTCTAAACCATATTATACGATGCTTTTCTGATCATAAATTTCTCATAAATCATGAAAACTACCATGATAAAAGACTTTGAAGAAATAGAGAAGAATCGTGAAGATTTCATAGATTCTAGAAGTCAAGTCAAAGTCATCATCACATCTAGAAGTCACAATGTGTAAAGCTGATGAAGTTTGGAGAAGTTAAAAGTTTCTAAGTGGATTCATCATTGAATAATTTCCATTTTTATGGAAAATCATCGTAATGGTATTTCCATCATAATGGAAAATTCATCTTAATGAGATTTCCATCGTAATGAGAATTCCATTATAAGGAGATAAATAGAAAATAAGAATCGTAATGATCCAAAGAAGGAAACATAAATAATAATGATCTGAAGAGGAAATTGAAATCATAATGAACTGAAAAGGAATCAGAAATCATAATGAGTTAAATAGGAAATAGAAATCGTAATGAGTTAAAGAGGAAACATGAATTATAATGATCCGAGAAAGAAACAAAAATCATAATGATATGAGAAAGAAACATAACATAATGATATGAGAAGGAAATTTAATAATAATTAAATTATAGAGAAGAAGACTCAAAAATAATATTCTAGAAGTTTTATGAAGAGTTTAAGCGGTCAAACTTGAATTTAAATTTTGCATAAATCTCGAAGAAATCCAAGGATGATTGAAGAAGTCAAAGTTGAAGTTTAAATGAGAGATATCTTTGGAGATTTGGAAATTTGAGGAAGCTGGGAGAGTTTTCAAGTTTCCTACTTTTGTTTTCTGAGTCACCTATAAATACTTTCTCAAATCATTCATTCATTGTCGAACTTTCACACAAGGAAAAAAGGTGGAGTGCTGAAGAAATCAAGTGAGATTCATTGCTATCCAGAGATCTTGTAAGGAGGATAAAAAAAAATGAACGTTTGTTTACTGAATTGAGAAACATTGTACTGAGAATATCATATTGTGTCAATCGAATTGACAAGACCATATTGAGTCAATCAGACTGAGAAAGATAATATTGCGAATTTGAGAAGAGTTTGAGTTTTATAGATTAAGAATGGGTTTGCTGCATTGAATCCATCATATTGAGAGAATCAGATCCAAAATCATATTATTAAGGGAATCAGATCCAGACACACCAGATTGAGAAAATTAGATCTAGTCAAATCGGACTGAGGATTCAGACTAAACAACTGTAGATTAGTTTAAGAAAAGTCATTATTCTTTTGTTTGGATCAATTATTTTATAAAAAAACATTATAAACTAAATGGAGTCAGTATAATCATTCCTATTGGGAGATATAAGGTGTTTAATGGGATTTGGCACAATTTGTATTCACTTCTTCATAATATAGGTTTTTCATAGACCCACATGAGTGGATATAGAAAAGATGTAGGTTCTCTTACCGAGTACGAACCTTGTAAATATTATGTGATTTACTTACTTTACTAATTTTACATGCATAAGTATTTAATAAAAGTTGGTAAGAAAATATATCTTAACAGGTTGCAGGGGTTATGTAATGAAAAGTAATGAAACTTATAAAAGTGAACAACTGATTCACCCCCCTCTTCTCAGTTTTTATTTGATATTTTATAAATTCAATTGGTATCAGAGGGAATATTTCCTTATTGAATACTTATCATGGATAATATTAATTATATCAACAATAGAGGACTTCTTACATTTTATGGAAAATATTATTATGGATGGAAAAATAAGATGATTCTTTATCTCTTATCTCTTGGCCTGGAAGTTGTTGATACTGCTACTATTGGGTCTCAACCTATTGATAAATATGTCTCATTGAACTTTGTTGGTAAGAGAAATATAGAAGTTGATGTAAAGGCTAGAAATTCTATTCTCATTCCCTTATCAAAAAAAATTTATCCGAAGGTAATGGGTCACAAAATTTCCAAAAATCTGTGGGACAAGCTGAAAAGTGTTTTTGAAGGGAATAAAAAAGTTAGGGAGAAAAACTGAAAATCTGGAATAATAAGTATAATGACATCAAAATGAGATATGAAGAAAAAATTAATGAATACTTCATCAGAACAAATGAAACTATTTTCAACATCAGAGGATTCGGAGATGTCCTGAAATATACTACCATAGTGAAGAAACTTCTGAGAATCTTTCTAGCTAGGTTTGATTCTAAAATTTATTATTTATAAGGTAAGGATGATTTATCTCTTGATTAATTGCACAAATTTCTTATTACTTATAAAATAAATAAAGCTATAATGTTTAAAAAGAATATTAAAGGTGAAATGTATTTTGAAGTTACGAGAAAAAATGAAAATCCATGATGTTGATGAAGATGATCTTTATGAGTTAGAAGATAAATAGGATGATTGGTTGAATGAAAAAATCACCTCTGTTTTATCCAAGAAGTATCAAATAGGAATAGGAAATTATATTGGTAAAATTAATCTCAAATTTTTTGAGTGTGGTGGAATTATACAATTTGATATGAATTTCCCCAAGAATAAAGTTGGAGAATTTAGAGATGATTATGATGAAAAACCTCAATGGAAGAAGTGGAAAAAAATAATAAAAAAGAAAATTCTTCCAATAGATACAAGATAAAGATTGATGGAAACAAAATAAGTATGTTGAGTAAGAAAGTTGAATCAAAATCTACTGATAAAAATTCTTCTAAAAATGAAATTTCATAAAAATTTAGAACCTTCATTTCAAAAGTTGAGAAAAAAAAGATTCCTTATTGAGTGAAGAAGGTATTGAAGAATCTTATAGAGAGTATCATCTCAGAATTGAATATTTTGTTTGTCTTAAGAAAAAAAAACTCTCATGAAATAAATTAGAGTAATGAAGAAAGATTTTGAAAAAGTTACTGATCGAAGAAAATATGTCATCAAACTGGAAGATGAATACATTCAAGAAATTTTATGTTACAAACTTAGAAATACTGAATAGGGAAAGACGATTGAATATCTTAGTAGGAATATGGAATCTAAGTAATAAGAGGTTAACAAGATTCAATAAAAACCTATTGATTCAAAAATTACCTTGAGGAATATTAATGAAAACTTCAACAAAGTTTTGGAAGTAAAAGTTGAGACTTCTAAAGATATTGACAAGGCTCAATACAAGAATCAAGTGAAATCTTCTCTTACCAAAAGAAACATTTCATTTAATTATTTTAAGTTTTCGAGTTTTGGAAAAAGTATTGAGAAATATTGTATGGATAAAAAATGTGAGAAACCTATAAAATCTACAATAGTAGAAAACTCACTCAAAAGAAAATATGGTCCACGTCATGAGTATGTTAGAGCAAAAATAAGTTACCAACCTCAATAAGGTTTCTATAAAGAAAGTTCTTTCTTGAATAGAAAATCAAGATTTTATGGATATTTCGGGTGTTGCGAATTCTATGGGCACAAAGCATATAATTTTTTGTATAAATTATCTCTACCTAGAATAATATTTAAGGAAAGTGTAAGAAATAGTGGAAGTAGAATGAGTACATTTCATAGCTTATAGAAATTTGAAAAAGTGAATCTTTAAGATGTTAGAAACTTTCCAACAAAAAATTAATTTGAATGTTTGGAATAAGTTTATGGAATATGTGATCATACTGGTCATAATTCCAAAATATGTATGACACTTCTTCCAGAACAAGTTTCATATGATACAAAATAAAAGAAATTTTAAAATAATAAATTTGAGGAAAAATATTTATTGTTGAGATAGATTTGAAAGAAATTAAAAAGAACAAAACATGGATACTTAATAGTGATTTCTCTTCACATATGATAGGTGATCTAAAAATCTTTAAATGTGTTAAAATTTATGATGGATGAGTAGTTACATTTGGTAATTATAGTTCCTTAAAAATTATAGGAATTGAAACAGCTGAGATTAAAGCAAAAAACTTGAAATCTGAGGAAGTTTTATTTATTGAAGGACTAAAAAATAACTTAAGTTATGTAATTAAAATTTGTGATTATGGAAAAGAAGTTGTTTTTAGAAATTGTTTTTATCATCACAAGTGTAAAAGATGGAAAATTCATTACAAAAGGAGAAAGAACCCATGCGAATCTCTTCCAAATAGGAGAATTCAATAACTCCTATTACTTGAGTGTAGAAGATGAAACAAAATTGTGGAACTGAAGGCTTGGGAACCTTGGATAGAAATGTATGAACATAATTTCTAAATTTTATGTTGTTCAAAACTTGACAGAATTGAAAATAAGAGAATAATATGTTTGTGTAACTTGTCAAAAGGGAAGATGACTAAGAAAAGTAAAAAAAGAGTTGATATTCAATATACTAGACCACTTAAGCTTATTCATTCCAATTTATGTGCGCCTATGAGACAATAATAAATAAAAGGATATTTATACTTTATCACATTTATAGATGATTTCAATCAGATGAAAAACATAATGTTTATAAAGCACAAGTAACAGGCTATTGAAATGTTCAAATTCTTTAGAAAAGATGTTGATAACTAAATGAGGGTTTTCATAAAGATGTTAAGAAAAGATAATGGTATCAAATTCACAAACAATACTTTTGAAACATATCTATGAAATCATGGTATCAAACATCAATATATTTCTCTCTATACTCCACAACATAATGGAGAAATAGAAAGATAGAATATAAGTTTGTTGGAAATGAAAAGAAGTATGTTAGTAGAATACAAACTTTCAAAATTTTATTGGTGAGAAGATGTTAGTAATACTATTAATGTTCCAAATATATTCTTGTTGAGACCGAAAACAAACATGACACCTTATAAAATATGGTATAACAAAAAACCTTCACTGAAATACTTAAAAGTTTTTGGAAGTCCATGTTTTCTCAAAATCAAAAATCCATATATGGGAAAGTTTAATGAGAAAGAGGAGGAAATAAATTTTATGGTTTATTCACCAAATGGAAGAAGTTACAAATTTTGGAACAAAAACTTACTAAAGTTGGTGAACTCATATTATGTGAAGGTAATTGAGAATCAAAGTTCTTTAAAAAAATTGTTGAGACTTTTGAGGAGAATAAACTAGAGAATTCCAAAAATAATAACATTAATTAAAAATATCCTTATTAAGATTCTGGAGAATCATGCGATGAGGAAATTTTAGTTGGGAAAGAAACATTGAAACTTACTACCTTATAAAAACATGTTAAATCTGAAAACATTATTGGGAATCAAAGGGATCCATTCAAAAAAGAAGAAAGTTGAAATTAGATAATCAGACTTCACTTATCTCAAAAGTTGAACGAGAATTAGTTTTAGAGGATATTAAACATAAATAATGGGGGGATTCTATGAATGGAGAGTTAGATCAGATTGAGAAGAATGAAACATGAGAAATTGCTTCATGCAAAACAAATAAAAATGTTATTGGAACCAAGAGGGTTTATATAAACAAGTTAAACGAACATGGAGAAGTTTTAAGAAATAAATATAGGGTTATTTTTATATGTTTTTCATAGATGGAATGTGTGTATTTTGAAGAAATGTTTTCCCTAGTTTCCATATTAGAAACTATTAGAATGTTTTTAGTGGCTGCACATCAGAATTACAAAGTTTATCAGATGGACGTAAATTCATCTTTCTTAAATGGTGAGATTGAGGAAGAAGTTTACATTGAAAAACCTTGTGGGATTCTACTTAAAGAGGATTAAAAAAGTTTGTAAATTGAAGAAATCATTATATGGGATGAAACAAGCTCCACGTGATTGGTATTCTAAACTTGAAAATTGTTTGAGAATATTGAACTTTTCTAAAGGAAAAGTTGATAGAAACTTATTTGTGAAAGATTTTGACTCTAGAGATGTAATTGTAATTGTTTATGCGGATGATATAATTTTTGATGGGGATAGAGAAGATGTTTTTAAAATATTTTTTGTGAAAATGAAGAAGAATTTTGAAATGTGCATGTTAGGAGAATTAACATTCTTCCTTTGAGTAAAAGTTCAACAAAAGGAAAAATAAATTTTTTATCTCAAGAAAAGTATGCTAGGGAATTGTTAAAGAAGTTTGGGATGGTAGAATCCAAATATGTTTCAACTCCTATTTTAGTGATCACAAAGTTGAGTAAAGATGAATATAGAATAAGTGTGAATCAGAAAGAATTTCAGAAGCTGATATGAAGACTTCTTTACTTTATAGCCTCAAGGTCTGATATTTTTTATGTTGTGAATTTGTGTTATAGGTATCAAAGTAATCCAAAATAATCACATATGTTGGAAGAAAAGAGGATTCTAAGATATGTCAAAGGAAAAACTTCACATAGGATGTCATACAAAAGAAATAGTGAGATGAAGTTTCATGGTTATAATGATGTCGATTGGGCTAGAGATTGTAATGATAAAAATCAATCTCAAGAGAAACTTTTTTATTAGGTGAATGTTGTGTGATTTGGAATTGTAAGAAACAAAGTTTAGTAACTTTGAGAATAGCTGAATCTTAATATGTTGTAGTTACTAAATATTATACTCAAATATTCTGGATGAAATTTCACCTTGAATATTTGAAAGTAAAAGTTTCTAAACCATTAAAGACACTTTGTGATGATCAGAGTGTAATTGATATTTCTAAGAATCCTGCCCATCATTCAATATCAAAACACCTTTATATAAAGTTTCACTTTTTAAAATAGATATTTACTATTGGAGATGTTTTTTTGGAATAAATTTCAATAAAGTATCTGATTGCTGATATCTTTACAAGAGCAATGCTGAAAGAATGGTTTGTGGAATTGAGGCTCCAACTTCATGTTCAGCCTCCTACCATGTCTTCCTAAGACTCATAAGGAAGAACCCCCTCTGTACTTTGGATTATTATGACAAAGGTGGAGATAAAGTAACAAATTTCTACTTGTAATAAGTTTTTACTTATCTTTCTTAAATGGATCTGGAGTTGTGGTTATTAGAAAATGGGAGAGATAAAAAAGATAAAATAAAGGGGGAGTTTATATTTACATGGCTGAAAAATTTGATTTCCAATTAGGGATGATATTTCTTCAAAAACATTACTTTATCTAGTAGTGTGGTGTTAGGACACTCTCTTTTGAGAAAGGTTATGTTTTGATAAAATTAAAAAAACATGACTTGTTTACAAAATATGAGTTATGGAAAAATTATGAGAGTTGGAAAAGTTGTTAACAAGGGGTTTCAAAAAATCCAAAGGGGGATATTGAAGAACCATTACGGTGTTTTGTTTTAAAAAAGATTTTTATTTATTTACATCTATCTCTCTTTGTAAAAGAATGTTTTTGTTATTCAGGAATCAAACCCATATCCACCATAATGAAGATTCATCATATTTAGTGTATCATATCCATCTGTATTGGATTAAGATCACCAGATCCAAAATAACTGGTGGTAGAGATTGTTTTTTGGAAGTTTTCCTTTGCCATAATTGTAGAAATAAATAATTTTCTGAGTGAAGAAGTCATATTGTTGCTGAATAGGGTTGTTGAAGAAAGTGAAGTCAATATTTAGAATGTTTTCATAACTTCAAAACCACATCATATGATGCTTTTTTGATCATAAAGTTCTCACAAATCATGAAACCTATCATAATAAAATCCCTTAAAGAAATGGAGAAGAATCATGAAGATTTCATAGATTAAAAAAGTCAAGACAAAGTCTCCATCATATCGATATGTGATAATATATAAAGTTGATGAAGTTTGAAGAAGTTAAAAGTTTCTAAGTAGATTCATCGTTGAATACTTTTCTATTGTTATGGAAAATAATCATAATGTGATTTACATCATAATGGTAAATTCATCGTAATGGTATTTCCACCGTAATAGTAATTCCATCGTAATGAGCTAGAGGAAACAAAAATCATAATGAGCTAAAGAAGGAAACAGAAATTGAAATGAGATGAAGAGGAAACATAAATTGTAATGAGTTGAAGATGAAATAGAAATCATAATGAGCTAAATAGGTAACAAAATTGGTAATGAACTAAAGAGGAAATATAAATCATAATGAGCTGAGAAAGAAATAGGAATTGTAATGAGTTGAGAAGGAAACATATCGTAATGAGTTGAGAAAGAAACATAATCGTAATGAGTTGAATACAAAGAAGACTAAAAAAGAAAATTTCAGATGTTTTATGAACAGTTAAAGAGGGAAAAACATGAATTTAATTTTTTATTAAATTTTAGAGAAATCTAAGGAGGATTGAAGAAATAAAAGTTGAAGTTTAAATGTGAGAGATCATTAGAGATTTTGAAATTTGAGGAAGCGAGGAAAGTTTTCAAGTTTCCCGATTTTTTTCTAAGTCGCTTATAAATACTTTCTCATATCATTCATTCATTGTCAAACTTTCATGAAAGCAGAAAAGACAGAGTACAAAAGAAAATAAGTGAGAGTCATTACTGAGCAGAGATATCATAAAAAGCATATGACAGCCAAATGTTTGTATAACGGATTGAGAAAGATCGTATTAAGAATATCGTATTGTGTCTATTGGACTGAGAAGATAATATTGAGTAGATCAGGTTGAGAAATATCGTATTGAGAATTTGAGAAGAGTTTGAGTTTTACAGATTGAGAAAGAGTTCATTATATTGAGTCCATTATATTGAGAGAATCAGATCCAGACACATCATATTGAGAGAATCAAATCCAGACTCATTGTATTGAGAGAATTATATCTAGACTCATTAGATTGAGAAAATCATATCCATCCAAATCAGATTGAGGATTCAGAATGAGAAATTGTGGATCAGTTTCAATAAAGTCTTTATTATTTTGTTTGGATCAATTTTTTTATAAAAAATCATTATAAACTAGTGGGAGTCAGTATAATAATTTTTATCATGAGATAGACGGTGTCTAACGGGAGTTGACACAAGTTGTATTCACTTATTCATAATAGTGGATTTCTGTAGACCCATGGGAGTGGCTGTGGTAATGATGTAGGTTCTCACACTAAGGAAAAACCTTTTAAATCTTATGTTCTTAACTTGATTTCCTACTTTTTCATGCATGAGTATTTACTAAAATTTGATAAGAAAATATATCTTAATAGGTTTTAGGGGATAATTTTTGAAAAGTATTGAAACATATAAAAAGTGAAAAACTGATTCAACCCCCCCCTTCTCAGTTGTTATTCGATCATTTATAACTTTAGTAACCAACTCCCTTCCTACTCTCTACATTGGGCTTGGGCCTCTACCATCACATATCTGTCAAGGGTTCCTATAGAACGTCTGCACATTCCCCATCCTGTTACACAATTGACACTCAATTGGTGGTCAGGGACACTGAACTTACATGTGTCCTAGCCAACTGCATTGATAGAAAAAAACTCAATCACTAATTTGAGAGTTTGGTTATCTTTTCTGACTACTTTATCCACCAACACCCTAGTAAAAACTCTCAAAGAGATGCTTCTTACCATCAGAATTCACACCACTAGATTTCCCAACTAGAACTGCATGTCCACCATGAGAATCCTTCTTGATATTTCCTTATAAAATTGGGGCTTGATCCACCACCTCAAAAAACCTATTTAAGTGGAAGATATTTACCTCAAACTTGATCTTATGTATAAGTCCATATTAAAAACGTCTCTTCGTAGTCACCTCATCCCCTTACAAAGTTAGAACAATGTGTTGAATGTCAATGAAGCGGCCAACATAATCCATCACCACCATAGTCCCCCCGAGTCAATCTTATAAACTCTATAGCCTTCCACTTCCTCAACGTATCTGGATAGAAATATTCTAGAAAAATTTCTTTGAAACCCTTTCACAACATACCCTCTTCCCGCTCAGTCTGAACCAAGATATCCCAGTGGTTCTTTACCTGTCCTCGCAACATGTAAGCCTCCAACTTGACTCTTTTCTATAGAAGAGTCTCTAAGTGAGAAAGAATCATCTAGATGGACTCTATCCAGAAATCGGTTACCTCAAGTACACCCTCTTAAACAAAATATGGAGTGTCTTATAGCTAAAACTCCCAAGTCAACTCAAACATACTCGGTGAAACCTGCCTTGGGTGTTGTTTCATCATCTCTATATAACGAGAAAAGTTCTCAAGGAACTTCTCCTATCCTCTGTTACCCTAGATCACTGGGGATTTTTTGTCACTTATGGAGGATCATTCTTAGTGATATCCTCTTGTATCCCAACCAGTACACATCATCATGGTTGAATTTCTCTATAATTCCAAACACACATCTCAGAACACATAACATAAAATATCCACAATTTTCACAAAAGAAGGATCTCCACTAGCCATAAACAACCCATTCTACATACACTATTCCCAACATACATATTCATGTTTCTATCACTACCCTTAGCCATCCCTAACACAGGTCATGGTAAACATGGGGTAAATTAACTCACACAACCACAAATCTTTTCATTAAACACCCATTTTACCGTTTTCAATTTCACAATGTAAATATTTCTCTTTAGGTATCATTCTATATTTAAAACTTATCACAACCAAAATTTTAACCCATTTATAACCTTTCATTAGACATTATTATTTAACCACCATTTCACATTTCTTTATTTACCCATTTTCATTATCTTTATTAGACACAATTTACTTCCAATTTTCTTAGAAAGTGCAATGCATTCTATCCCTCACTTACCACATAGATTCCCTATGTGTGTCTACCATGATTCATGACACCTATATCCCTAGGTTCCTAAAAATATTCATGAATGTAAAAACTCATGTCATTTCGGCTATGAGAAAAATACCAAAAAATATTCACATCACACAAAAAGTGCATCTCTCAATGGTGAAATATCATTTAAATGTAACAATACACATCTAAAACAACAATCCCACCCTAGGTACTTAGGTTTTTCCCTATACATGGGTTAGATACTCCCATGAACGATCTCATTTACAAGGCCTAATGCATCCTAGTATCCCATTTACCTTCCCCAAATAGTACAACAATATAAAAGAACATGCTTTGATACCACACTGTAATGTCCTTGGCCTAGATTCCACTAAACCGGTGCCCTGATCTAGGTCTCCAAATGATCTCAGGTGCATCTCCCCATACATCAAAGGCTACTGACTAGTAGTGAGGGTATAATAGATCATGTGGGGAGAATATAACCTGTTTATCAGAGTATTTCACATCAGATAAATCATGAATCAAAATGAATAATCAATAATAAACAATAAACATGAATTTCCAAACACTTCCCAAAACAAGGTACAAGACCACAACCAAATAGTAAATATACTATGTCATGTCATACAATGCCAAGTGTAAGGAAACCCCTAAATAAAGATTAACAAAATAATCTCCAAAATGGGTCCTGAATCCAAGTTCGTATCCCTCATCCATGCACATCCCATTCCCAAATCAACCCTATAACATAGGGAATTTTCCATTATCCTGACCTACAACCATGAAATATGCTTAGGTACCCAATGGTGGCCTGAGAAGGGTGTGAGTACAACTCATTAGGCCACCACCAACAATGTCTAAAAGATATCCAGTATAAATAGATAGTGTATGCATATAATAAAATTAATAACAAGGTAAAAAATAAATAAACTAGGTCCCATTAGTTAATAATAATCACTTAAACCATTTTCATCAATTGTTTCATGGGTTAGGCATTTTCATCAATTCCATTATGACCTATGCTGGTCAACTAGTATACATAAAAATGGTAATTCAAGTACCCTATATAACTAGGGAAAACATTTAAAAAACAATTACATCACACTTACCTTGGAGACTCAGTCCGGGTAATCTCATCCAATGCAACTGTTAGATGAATATATAATTAATCTGACTCCCTAACTCATACATTCTAGGGGTGGGGTTTAGATCCACAGTCCAACCTGAACCGTGGGTGTAGAACCTCAACTAAATACCCCACATACCACTAAGCCATGTGCACATGATTATTTAATCATAACCCTTTTATCAAACATAACCATAACCATTCAACATGTTAGTCATTTAAAACAAAAGTTAATTCAACACAAAAGACATCATCATGCCTTAATCCATTTAAAAATTCTAATTTACATGAATTAATCCAATTAACCCATTTACCATTCACATGCCTTATCCAATCAACAAAATTCCCATTCTCAATCCATTACTCATTTAACCCATTAAAATTATACCAAACAACCCCTTATGCCACGTTAAAAACTAAACAAAATTACCATTAGTTTCATTTCATAACCCAAACCAACATGTCACCACATTTATTTTGGGCTCTATGTCATAACAATTCAACCCTAAACATAAAATTTTAAATTTCCATGTTCAAGAAGCTACACACCCCATGGGTGGCCCTTAACTCAATCAAATCAACCTCAAAACATCCCACATGGATCATGGGGGGTTCAATTATATATTCAACCAATCAATTTATCAATTCTACCAAGGAAAACCAAAATATTAACATAACGACACCAAAGAACAACTATATACACATAAAAAATCGACGAGACTATGGGATATAACTTATAAATCACTTACCTCAGTTCTGGAGACAAAAAATTGCTTAACCCAAGCCTTTGATTCATATTTGAACACCCTTAAAAGCCCTAGCCTAATATCCATTGGAAGAAGAGGGTTTTAGGGATTTAGAAGAAGAAGAAAAACTACACAAGCCCTAATCTAGAAAAAAATATCAAAGAAGAGTGTTAGACTCACCCAGAGCTTTGATTTGTAACTAACAATGCTCTAAACGTCTTAGAAATGAGGGAGATCTACCCTTGGAAAGTTTGGGACATTTTAGTCCGTCACTAGGGCTATAGGATAACGAATGGAGGAGAATCCCAAGTTAGAACACTTAAGCCCCGAGAGGCCAAAATGGTAAAAAACTACTTTTAAGGGGTACACGGTTTGGCCACATAGTTGGCCAAACCATGCTCAAATCGTGTTCTACCCTTTGTCTAAGAGGGGGCTAGGCTACACGATTACCTGGGGATCTTGCACGATTTCAAAAACTGTGCGATGACCATGCGAGATGGCTCTGTCCAATCCCACATGGTTTGTGCATCCCCCTGCATGGTTTCTTTAAAACATATACCCAACCTTCTAAACAATCATGGTTTGAGCGCACGATTACTACTAACTGTGCACCAACCATGCAACATGCACTAGATGGCCCTGATCTCACTTCTTTCATGTCCTGAACCCCCAAAACACCCCCAAGCCCCTACAAAGACTTGGGAAACATTTCATTAACCATTATAAAGGTATTTAAACTAGAATTTTAAACAAGAATTCACCTCAAATAAGTCTTGGATCTTATATTTTATGTGTATGTGTTTTTATATATATAGTGACCCGACCTTTTCTTACATTACTATTACATCATTTTAAAGATAAACATCACAATAGTATTACACATGGAGGATCCATATGTTTAGTGTCTTGGGAAAACTAGGACCATACATAACAAATACAACATCAACCATAAACATTTAATTTCCTCTTCTATAACTTCTCAGTAGCACTTGTCCTCTCCTTAGTACATGTAGCCACCTGAGGATATACATCAAAAGGGGTGAGCTAAAAGCCCAATAAGAGGATAGATAAGAACAATACATCTTGGGGTGAGCATAATCATAACATAGGAAAAAGATCATGAACATGAGAGGAGCATAAGTAAAAGACTTGAAATGTGGCAATGCATAAAAATGAAACATCATGTCTTAGTGGTTAACTACCACACATACTTGTGAACAAAGATATCATCATGTTCACACATCATTTCACATTTACTAATGAGATTCATAATTTTACCCAATGCATTGGAGCACTGTATAATTCCAGGCGCACCCGTCACATTTAAACATTCATATTGCGCTATATAATTCCGGGCGCACCCGTCACATCATAACATTATCATTATCATGATTGCCACATAGAACACATATAAAACATGTACATAAAACACCCATGGTAAGGAATGGTCTTCATCTCATAATAACACATTCTTAAGCTTTGGGTTCCCAAAAGAAAGAGGGAACAACATACTTGATACAAGAACCATCAACCTTGAATGAGAGGTAAAAGGTGAGATCTTGAAAGAAGAGTTATTTTGGAAAACATTTTTATGGACATAAAAACCAGTGGCAAACATGTATATCCCAAAAAAGTAAAGTAAATGATGAAAAAATGATCTTTAAGGAGTAACCATATCCAAAATGGAGTGAAAGAGGGAGAACCCGAAGAAAGAAAATTGGGTTCGAGATTTCCCCTTACCTTGTACTCGAATGCCTCCTTCTCTTTAATGTCCTGTATAATGAAATTATATTCATTAATTAGAAATCAATAACCATGTTTACATTAATAGGTTTCATTCTGGTTTCATTATGTTATATTATGTTCCTTTGGATGACTTATAGATTTTAAAAACATTGATCGGGGATGTTCATTTTCATGGTTTTCTTGAGCGGTCCACTTGTATTCTTAAGTTGATGTTTGGGTAGATCATGGGTAAACATCCAGAACTGATAATACATGTTATTAATGATATTAAAGTAACTTTAATAATTTTATAGTGAATTATATTAAATCCAAGTGGACGAATCATTAGATAAAAATTTAATGATTGTTATTTGGGTTAATTTGGACGGTTTTGGGATCACAACGATCTTGTTTTAACATTTAACTTAGTAATAAGGCCATAGGTTATTTACAGAACATAAAATAGAACATAATACATATAAAATATTCTGGTTCAACCATAAAATGGTTTCATGACCAGATTGAAGGTATAAATGGATGAAGAGAACATGTCGTTTTTGAAGGTGATAAATTTAACACCTCATGAACAACGTTCTCTTTAATAAAATAAAAGGAAGAGGGAAAGGCTGTGGGGTGATATAATATAACATTAGAATCATAATATTATAGTATATATAAAATACTGGATTTACAGAACAATTTGGATGAAGATAGGTAGGGAGAGATCAAGAAAGGAACTTGAACTTGAAAGGAAATTAAAGGAGAAGAGGGAGAGAAATTACCTTTAGAATTCTCCTCTTGAGATCCTCTTTAAGGAATCTAGGCTTGGTATTTTGATGAGACAAGTAGCTTTTGGACATGGGGGATAAGCTAGGGAAGGTGTTTGGGTAGAGTTTAGAGAAGGCTTGGAGCTTGAGAGGTGTGGGGAAAAGAGGGAGTGAAGGGTGGCTTTTATAGTGGAGGGGAGAGGGGTTTCCTTAATATAAAATTGATTAGTTTATTAATTTCACCTAAGACAAGGAATAGTGAGTCTTGGATGACCAATAATAGTAAAAAAGTCATGTGAGTTCGGGATTTGGGTGCTTACATCACTTGTGATGTCAGGAATAGTGGGTTTTAATTAAAATGTATTTATATGGTAAATTAATGTTTTCTACTATTCACAAAAAAATTCAAGTATCTCAGAAAAATCCCAAAAAATTTACCCCAACCATTTTTCGACGTGTAGAATCCAAAAATTAAGTCCATTTTTCAAAAATAATTTTCTAAATATTATTAATTTAATATTTAAATAAAATCATAATTTACTTAAAAAAACAGTTTTTAAGATTAAAACTGATTTTATAGTTCTTTCAAAAATTATGTAGGGTCTTATAAAATTATCTAAAAACTATTAGATAGTGATTAAATAATTTATGAATACATTACATGAAAATAAATATTCTTTTAAATTAATTAATTATAATTATTTATTTATGACTTATAAAATACCAAAAACGTTTACTAAGGTCAAATTGTCACTTTCTAAGATGTATAAATTTTATTTTATTATTCATAGGTAATGTTAATCTTATTTACTATTCATAAGGGTCATATTACTATTCATAAGGGTAGGTTACTATTCATAAGTGTAGGTTACTATTCACCAAAAATTATTTTTGTTTCATTAGACTCTGAAAACTATCTTGAACAGAACCGTGTATGTCAGATTTTTAAAATTCCAAACATAGGGGTGACAAAATTATGTTTAAAGGCCACTTATCACTTAGTAGTTCCTTATTTTGTGTTTTTATGACATAGATATAAGAAGGGAATTTTCTATTGAAAAACTTTGGGTCGTTACATTCTTCCCCCCATAAGAAATTTCACCCCCGAAATTTTACTTTACACGAACAGGTGTGGGTACTTCTCCTTCATTGCCTCTTCTGGTTCCCAAGTTGCTTCCTCAAACTTATGGTTCCTCCACAACACTTTGACAAGGCAGGTTGTCTTGTTGCGTAGAACCTTATCACTTTGGTCCAAAATTTTTACCGGCTGCTCCTCATAGGAGAGATCATCTTCCAGCTATACCACCTCTAAGTTTAGTACATGTGAGGGGTCTGGTATGTACTTCCTCAATAGTGATAC
The DNA here is from genome assembly GCA_963277665.1 of Viscum album. NCBI lineage: Eukaryota > Viridiplantae > Streptophyta > Magnoliopsida > Santalales > Viscaceae > Viscum > Viscum album. Next base: position 1,830,969,345 of record OY728147.1, read on the forward strand.
ATGAAATACATCATGAACTTGAGCCATATTCGGTGGAAGTGCCAGACGATAGGCCACAACTCTTATACGATCAAGGATCTCAAAGGGTCCAATGTACCTTGGGCTTAGCTTCCCTTTCTTCCTGAATCTCATGACTCTCTTCCATGGAGATATTCAAAGGAAGACTTTATCTCCAACGTCGAACTCCAAGTCCCTTAGACGGTTGTCAGCATAGCTCTTTTTCCGACTTTGAGCAGCTTTGATGTGTTTCTGGATGACTTGAACCTTCTTTGTCATCTCTTGAACAAGATTGGGTCCAAGTAGCTTTCGTTCTCCAACTTCATCCTAACAGGTTGGAGTTCTACATCTTCCCATAAAGAGATTCATACGGAGCCATCTGAATACTTGAGTGGAAGATATTGTTGTATGAGAACTCAACCAATGGGAGGTGATGATCCCATCCACCTTTGAATTCTAGAGAGCAGGCTCTTAGAATATCTTCAAGTGTCTGAATAGTCCTTTCAGACTGGCCATCAGTTTGGGGGTGATAGGCCGTGCTGAAATTTAATTCAGTACTCAAAGCATATTGAAGGCTCCTCCAGAACTTAGATGTGAACCTAGGATCACAGTCAGAGACAATCGAGAGTGGAACACCGTGAAATCTCACTACTTCCTTCACATATATCCTTGCAAGCTGTTCAAGTGAGAGGTCTTCCCGAATAGTGATAAAATGGGAAGTCTTAGTGAGTCGATCAACCACAACCCATATCACATTATTTCCTCTTGACGTTTTCGGGAGACCTGTGACAAAGTCCATAGTAACATTTTCCCATTTCCACATGGGTATAGGCAATGGATGCATCATACCTTTGGACTTTTTCCGCTCATATTTTACTTGCTGACATACCAAGCACCTTGATATATATTCCGCAATCTCCTTCTTCATGTTATCCCACTACAAGTGCTCTCGGAGATCACGATACATCTTGGTACTTCCAGGATGGATAGAGAAAGTTGATCTGTGTGCATTATCCAATAGATCCTTCTTTATCCAGGGTGATGAAGGCACACAAATCCGCGTTCCAAACCGAATCACACCATCATCGTCGATATGGAACTCTTGCAGCTTCCCGTACTTTACTGCATTCACCTTCTTTTGTATCTCCACATCATCCCTTTGTGATTCCTTAATCTTCTGTTGGATGGATGGTTGCGCAATAATTTGGGAATGGTAGGATGTATCCCCTGCCCTTATGATTTCCAAATCCATCCTTTGCATATCCAAGAAGATAGGGTATTTCTCAATCCTCAACATAGATAGAGTAGCAGGTTCTTTCCTACTAAGAGCATCATCTACCTTGTTCGCCTTCCCAGGATGATAGTGAATAGATCAATCGTAATCCTTGGTTAGCTCTAACCATATCCTTTGACGCATTTTGAGCTCTTTCTGTGTGAATATATACTTTAGGCTCTTGTGGTCGGTGTATATGTCACACTTCTCTCCATAAAGGTAGTGCCACCAGATTTTCAAGGCAAAAATCATGGCTGTCAGCTCTAGATCATGCGTCGGGTAGTTCTGCTCACAGATCTTCAACTTTCGTGAGGTGTAGGCTATCACATTATCATTTTGCATGAGTATACAATCCAAGACTTTCTTTGAAGCATCACTTTATATCACAAAACTTTCTCCACTTTTCGGTAGTGTGAGTACAGGTGCAGTGATCAGCCTTCTCTTTAGCTCCTTGAAGCTTCCCTCACATTCTTCCATCCATACATACTTTACCCCTTTCCTTGTTAACTTAGTTAGCGAGCTTGACAATCGTGAGAAGTTTCTCACAAAACATCGATAGTACCCAGCTAATCCAAGAAAACTACGGATTTCTGTGACACTAGAGGGCCTGGGCTATTCCTCAATCGCCTTTGTCTTTGAAGGGTCCACATAAATTCCCTCACTTGTGATCACATGTCCCAAGAACGTGACTTGATTCATCCAAAAGTCACACTTGCTGAACTTGGCGTACAACTTCTCCTTTCTCAATGTCGCCAACACAAGTCTTAGATGTTCTTCATGTTCCTCCTTGCTCTTGGAGTAGATGAGAATATCATCGGTAAACACTACCACATATTTGTCGAGGTAATGTCTAAAGAATCTATTCATCAAATCCATGAAGATTTCAGGGGCATTAGTAAGTCCGAAGGGCATCACCAAAAACTCATAGGGCCCATACCTTGTACGGAAGGCAGTCTTCTGAATATCTTCCTTCTTCAGCTTTACTTGATGATATCCAGAATGAATATCCACCTTTGAGAAGTATTGATCTCCTCTTAACTGGTCGAAAAATTCGTCAATCCTTGGGATATGATACTTGTTCTTTATGGTGATCTTGTTGAGTTCCCGACAATCGATACACAACCGCATGGTTCCATCCTTCTTCTTTACAAAGAGCACTGGCACTCCCCAAGGTGATGCACTAGGGCGTATGAACCCTTTGTCCAGATGCTCTTGCAGCTACTTCTTTAACTCCTCTAGTTCGATAGGAGCCATCCTATAGGGGCACTTTGAGATAGGAGTAGCTCCAGGTATGAGTTCAATTGAGAACTCTACCTCACGATCCGGGGGAATTCTGGGTAACTCTTTGGGAAATACATCACTGTATTCCATCACTATGGGCATTTCCTCAAGGTTGGCACTTTCCTTTGACTCAAACATTTGGGCGAGGTATGATTCTTCATAGGGAATCAACACCCACACCATTGAAGGATTTTTCAAAGGATAATCATGATCTTCCTTGCATTTGTAGGGGAGAATGGGATGGTTCGGAATATGAAAATATATTTCCTTTTCCCGACAGTTGATATGTGCTCTATATAACGAGAACCAATCCATTCCCATTATAGCGTCGAATTCCACCAAGGGAATTATTACGAGATATGCCAGAAGAATCTTGCCACATACGTCAACAGGAGAAGAGTCAAACACTTGGGTTGCAATGATTGCACCACTTGGTGTTTTTACAAATATCTCTACTTCAAGGTTTCGGGGCTTTGATTCTATAGTTCTAGAAAACTTGCAAGATATAAAGGAATGCTTAGAACCATAATCAAATAAAACTTTTTCCATTCTTGAGTGAATAGGAAGTGTACCTTGTACGACTTCATTATCATGTTCCACCTCCACAGTAGTGATGGCATAAGCCTTCCCTTGTTCCTTTGGCTTTGGTGGTTGTTGGTGCTGATTACCCTCAAGAGCTCGAGGTTTAGTGCACTGGTTTGAATATTGCCCTAGCTCCCTACAGTTGTAGCATTGAACCACGAGTGGTTCTCTCCTTTCATAGGCTACATTATCCTTACTTTTCATGTCTTTTCGACACTCGTGAGCTTGGTGTCCTTCCTTCCCACACTTAAAGCATTTCTCCGTACCTTTGAGGCAGTTCACATGGTGCAACTTCCCACATTTTTGGCATGTGGGTCGTTGTGTTTTCTTCCCATCTTTATCACTAGATCCACCAGCTTGAAACTCCATCTTTCTTTTCTTATCACCATAGCCATGGGACCATTCTCCAAACTCCATTTCCACTTTGAGAGCACACCGAACAACTTCTTCATAACTCCCAAAGTCTCTAATTGCAAGATCCTTTCGAAGATGTGGTTTTAATCCACTAAATAATCTTTCAATTTTGCTATCATTGTTGATAACAAAACCCGAAGCATACCTTGCGAGCCTCGTGAAATTTGCTTCATAGGTTGTGACCGATTCTCCTTCTTTTTTCTTGAGCTCTATGAATTCTCTCTCAATCTTCGTGTGAAGAGTTCATGGGAAGTACTTATTAAGAAACATTATCTTAAAGTCTTCCCATTCCATCTCTTCAATTTCCTCCCTTGGCTTGGTGTTCTCAATCAAATCCCACCATTGATCAGCTTCTCCATCTAGATGATAAACAGCTAGAGTCACCTTCTCCGTCTCGGAACAGTGAAGAACAGAAAATATCTTCTCCATGGAGTTGACCCACTGTTCCGCAACTAGTGGATCATAAGATCCACAAAACGTCGGTGGTCGTTGCCGAATAAAACCTTCGATAGCTAGTTTCTCCCTCTTTGGTTAAGGAGGACGTTCCCCATTATTATGGTTATTATTCATAACCCGAGATATTTGGGTAAGCATCGCCCTGAAGTTTTGAACTCCACCTCCAAAATCATTGGGGTTGTCGTTCAGGCAATCGTTGCATTGGCCCTCGCAAGAGTTGTTGGCCTGATTTCTCCTGGTTCCCACCATTTTCTAAAATAGAAAAGGTTAGAACAAAACATAAGTAAACAAGTCATGAATAACTTATTCATTTAAAAAATTATACCGAAAACATAACATATGGGATCCCTAGGTAAATATTCTTGTGTACATATTTGTAATTATTCTCATGCTAGAGGTTTTCTCTAGGGTTTACTAATCCTAATTCCCAAATTAACTAAACCTTTCCTCTGATACCACCTATAAGGACCCGACCTTTTCTTACATTACTATTACATCATTTTAAAGATAAACAACACAATAGTATTACACATGGAGGATCCAGAGGTTTAGTGTCTTGGGAAAACTAGGACCATACATAACAAATACAACATCAACCATAAACATTTAATTTCTTCTTCTATAGCTCCTTAGTAGCACTTGTCCTCTCCTTAGTACATGTAGCCACCTGAGGTTATACATCAAAAGGGGTGATCTAAAAGCTCAGTAAGAGGATAGATAAGAACAATACATCATGGGGTGAGCATAATCATAACATAGGCAAAAGATCATGAACATGATAGGAGCATAAGTAAAAGACTTGAAATGTGGCAATGCATAAAAATGAAACATCATGTCTTAGTGGTTAACTACCACACATACTTGTGAACAAATCTAGCATCATGTTCACACATCATTTCACATTTACTAATGAGATTCATCACTTTACCCAATGCATTGGAGCGCTGTATAATTCCGGGCGCACCCGTCACATTTAAACATTCATATTGCGCTATATAATTCTAGGCGCACCCGTCACATCATAACATTATCATTAACATGATTTCCACATAGAAAACATATAAAACATGTAAGTAAAAAACACATGGAAGGGAATGGGTTTAATCTCATAATAAGACATTCATAATCTTTGGGTTCCCAAAAGAAATAGGGAACAACATACTTGATACAAGAACCATCAACCTTGAATGAGAGGTAAAAGGTGAGATCTTGAAAGAAGAGTTCTTTTGGAAAACATTTTGATGGAGATAAAAACCAGTGGCAAACATGTATATCTCAGAAAATTAAAGGAAATGATGAACAAATGATCTTTGAGGAGTAACAATATCAAAAATGGAGAGAAAGAGGGAGAACCCGAAGAAAGAAAATTGGGTTCGAGATTTCCCCTTACCTTGTACTCGATTGCCTCCTTCTCTTTAATGTCCTGTATAATGACATTATATTCTTAATTAGAAATCCAGAACCATGTGTAAATTAATATTGTTCATTCTGGTTTCATTATGTTATATTATGTTCCTTTGGGTGACTTATAGAGTTTAAAAAAATTGATCGGGGATGTTCATTTTCATGGTTTTCTTGAGCGGTCCACTTGTATTCTTAAGATGATGTTTGGGTAGATCATGGGTAAACATACAGAACTGATACTACATGTTATTAATGATATTACGGTAGCTTTAATAATTTTATAGTGAATTATATTAGATCCAAGTGGACGAATAATTAGATAAAAATTTAATGATGGTTATTTGGGTTAATTTGGGCGGTTTTTGGATCACAACGATCTTATTTTAACATTTAACTTAGTAATAAGGCCATAGGTTATTTCCAGAACATAAAATAGAACATAATACATATAAAATATTCTGGTTCAACCATAAAATGGTTTCATGACCAGATTGAAGGTAGAAATGGAAGAAGAGAACATGTCGTTTTTGAAGGTGATAAATTTAACACCTCAGAACAACGTTCTCTTTAATAAAATAAAAGGAAGAGGGAAAGGGTGTGGGGTGATATAATATAACATTAGAATCATAATATTAAATTATATATATAATACTGGATTTATAGAACAATTTGGATGAATATAGATAGAGAGAGATCAAGAAAGGAACTTGAACTTGAAAGGAAATTAAAGGAGAAGAGGGAGAGAAATTACCTTTAGAATTCTCCACTTGAGATCCTCTTTAAAGAAGCTAGGCTAGGTCTTTTGATGAGACCAGTAGCTTTTGGATGTGGGGGATGAGCTAGGGAAGGTGTTTGGGCAGAGTTTATAGAAGCCTTGGAGCTTGGGAGGTGTGAGGAAAAGAGGGAGTGAAGGGTGGCTTTTATAGTGGAGGGGAGAGAGGTTTCCTTAATATAAAATTGATTAGTTTTTTAATTTCACCTAAGACAAGGAATAGTGAGTCTTGGATGACCAAGAATAGTAAAAAAGGCATGTGAGTTCCAGATTTGGGTGCTTACATCACTTGTGATGTCAGGAATAGTGGGTTTTAATTAAAATGTATTTATATGGTAAATTAATGTTTTCTACTATTCATAAAAAAATTCAAGTATCTCAGAAAAATCCCAAAAATTTACCCCAACCATTTTTTGACGTGTAGAATCCAAAAATGAAGTCCATTTTTCAAAAATAATTTTCTAAATATTATTAATTTAATATTTAAATAAAATCATAATTTACTTAAAAAAATAGTTTTTAAGATTAAAACTGATTTTATAGTTCTTTCAAAAATTATGTAGGGTCTTATAAAATTATCTAAAAACTATTATACATTGATTCAATAATTTATGAATACATTACAGGAAAATAAATATTCTTTTAAATTAATTAATTATAATTAATTATTTATGACTTATAAAATACCAAAAACGTTTACTAAGGTCAAATTGTCACTTTCTAAGATGTCTAAATTTTATTTTATTATTCATAGGTAATGTTAATCTTATTTACTATTCATAAGGGTCATATTAATATTCATAAGGGTAGGTTACTATTCATAAGGTTAGGTTACTCTTCACCAAAAATTATTTTTGTTTCATTAGACTCCAAAAACTATCTTGAACACAACCGTGTATGTCAGTTTTTTAAAATTCCAAACATAGGGGTGACAAAATTATGTTTAAAGGTCACTTATCACTTAGTAGTTCATTATTTTGTGTTTTTATGACATAGATATAAGAAGGGAATTTTCTATTGAAAAACTTTGGGTCGTTACAATATAAGACTTCATTAATTATGTAAATATTTGTTTGTGTGAAAATAATGTGTGTGTGTGTGTGTGTATATATATATACAAGTTTGATATATCTTAAATTGAAGAATATCATTATATAATATGTAGCATCTATTAATGAAATAAATAATAATAAAAATGAATAATTTTAAAAAATGAATAACTGTTATTAATTATTTATATAATTTTTAAAAAATAAAAAAAAAAATTTATTTATGTTAAAATGGAAGTGAATACATATTAAATATATAAATTAAAACCATATTAAGAACATTAAATGTTAATGAATTAATATGTGTAAATACATTTTTAAAATGGTTAAAATAACAAACATATTGAACAATGAAAAATTTGAAATTAAAAAATTACAAAAATATTAAAAAAACAATTAGGATTATTAATTAATAAATAATATTAAAAATAAATAAAATTGAAAAATATATTAAAAATTAATAAATAGTATATATTGAATAAAAATATAATAAATGATAAAATTTACCAATTTGGAACATACTATATATTAAATATATTATGTTAATAAATATAATTATAAAATGAATATTAAAAATAGAATAAATTACAAAAATATTATGTGTTTGTGTGTTGTTTATAAAAATACATTAATTACATAAATGTATGTGTGAAATAAATGTAACACACATTTGATATATGTTAAATTAAAAAATCAAACAAAATTCAATTATATGCCCATTACTCAATATAATTAGTCAACATTTTTAATTAATAATTATTTTTAACTGCAAACCATTTTCACTAAATATATGACTTATTTAATGTAAGCATAAATATTTTTTATTTTATAAATAAAATTTTAGGAAATATTATAAATATATATGAATATATTCCTATATTAAAAATATTAATGAATAATTATGTATAAAAACCATTAAAAATGAAAAAGAGATTAATATGTTTTTAATTATTACATTTTATCCATTTATTATATTTATATTTAATATATATTATTTATTACTATTTATAAGTAATATATATATATATATAATTTTATTCAATTTTATTAATAATTTTACCATTAATAAATTTTTTAATAGTATTGTAATTTATTCATTTTTATTTTATTGTTTAATTATTAAAATTTATTCATTTTATATATCTATATTTAATATATACTATTTATTAATATTTATAATTTTTATATATGTATATTAAAATTATTCATTTTTATTAACAATTATTTAATTAATAAAATTTTAAATATTTTTAAATTTACACATTTTTAATATTTATTTTTTTAATTATTTCAATTTATTCATTTTATATATATCTATTTAATATATACTATTTATTAATTTTTATAATTTACACATATATATATATATATATTAAAGTTATTAATAATTATTTAATTAATAATTTTTTTAATTTATTCATTTTTAGTTTTTATTTGTTTAATTTTTTCAAATTTTTAAATATTTTTAAAACTTGTATTTTTATTGGGTTATTTTTATTGTTATATATAAAAAATTGGGGCATGGTCCGCATGAGGAGGTGGGTTGGGTCGTGTATAGGCCCGAATGGGGGGGGGCAGGTGGGGTTGGGGACCTGACCCATGTGTATGAGGGTGGGCTAAAGCACACAAGAATCATAGGGTGGTCCATGACCTGCGTGGGCCCGGGCCCATATGGGTGTATGTGGAGAGTGTATATGGGAGTCCATCCCCACAAAAGGCTTCTAAACATGGGATGCTGTAGAATTGTATATAAAGAAGTGGCAGAACATCCACTATTTTGATGTGGGACATTTGTGCATGTTCAGAACCTTTATCAGCGTTAGAAAATTTATTGATAAAGGTTACCCTTTATCAACGCTATAAATAAATCATTGATAAACATACCATTTATCAATGCTAAAAAAGCGTTGATAAAGGCAACCCTTTATCAGTGTTTTGAGCGCTGATAAAGGAAGCCTTTATTAGTGCTTTTCGCTAGTACTGATAAAGGCTAACACTGTATATTTTTGTGTTTTGTAATTGTGAAAGTTGAAACTTATGGAACATTTACTTTTAATATTCAAATGTTTGAGAAATTTTTAGAATCTCATGGGTCTACTTGGATACCAATATAAGCAAGCTCATAGTTTATGTTGGTGGATGCATATGAATTTGAGATTCATTGTGTAAAAATACTCAAAGTTGAAGCTATATTTCTCTCTCTTTAACTCTAAAGCTATATAAGACCATGAGAATGAGAGGATTCTTCCCAATCATTGGAGGACTAACATATCTTGTGTATAACATAAGAGAAGGAGCCTGATAGAAATTCTCTAGTATCCTTATCAAGCTCATGTTTAGGAGGCTTAGACATATCTGATCATCAGAAAAAAGGAAAGTATTATTCATTTTTTTCACTTTAAAACATATGAATGTATATTTTAGCATAAATTAGTTTTTTTATCATTTTTTTTATTTTTGGAAAATCATTACTCCCTCCAAAAACCAGTAGTGATATTATAACATATTCTATCTCATTAGGATTGATTTTTAGATAAATGAACAAACTAAAAATGGGATATTTCCTGGTTCATGATGTTTTTCAAAACCATGATGTTTTTTAATAATAAAACAAACATGATTTTATAATATATATAAAACCATATCATGGTTTATAAAAAAATGGATGTGGAAATGTTTTACAAAAATAGAGCATCATAAATACAACAACTCGACATCATGGTTTACTAGTAAAACACATGTGTTTAATATCAAAATGATATTTTCTTAAGAGAATCGTGACAAATCTTTGTGAAACTACATCATGTTTTTAGAAGTATGAATTATGAAGGATCGATTCGAAATGAATTCCTCAAAGAAAATGGTCATGGTTTTCTCTTAGACAGCGTTTTCATGTTGGATAAACCACATGGTAGTTTATATTAAAATGGTATTGATTTATGTATTTTAAAGAAAAACAATTTTTTTTGAATCCAGGGGTGGGGGGGATTTAAACTATACAAAAAATATTTTGGTAGATATGGTCGGGGTTTTAAAGATGATTTACATGTTATGTTAATTTATAAAGTATTTATAAATTAAAATTAAGGTAAAATATAAAGGGGTTTATATTAATTTATAAATTTTTTATGAATAATAATATGAAATGATTATATTAAAGGTTATGTTTTAGAAATTTATTTAAACCACACCAAAAAGAGTTTTGGTGGAGGTGTTTAAGGTTTAAATAAAAATAAAAATGTGATATCTAGTTTATGAAAGTGTTTATATAAAATATGAAATGTTTATATGATTATAAACGTTTTTATAAGGATCACATATTATAAATATAGAGGGGATCATATTAAATACCATGAAATTTGATAACATGAATGATTTAATATTGAAATAAATATGAAATGTTCATGTCTATTTATTTAAGGAATGTTTATAAAGATTGTTTAATTATAAAGTGTTTATAATTATTTACTTATTAAGGTTCATAAATTGTATATCTCTTGTCTAAATTTATGAATTGTTTATTTTTCTTGTTTATTCCATACTTTATTTTTCATGAATATAAATTGTTTATACTATGAATGGATGCATGTTTTTGTTTAAAGTGTTAAATTCCTCCTCCTCCTCCAATGGCTTGAAGGCCTTCATTTTTTATTGATTTTGATAATCCACTTTTCAAGGGGTGAGGTGAAACCCTTACAAGGCCTATAGGCATAAGTATTACATGGCTCGTAGGCTATAGAGGAATTCATTGCCAGTAGGTTTCAAACATTACATACAACCCAGACTAACTACTTAGAATTGCTCCTCCCCAGCATCTTCATCATGAAATCATCTCTCCACCTTCACATGGATGTTTGGCTAGGCTCTCCCATGCATTCACAGGCTTGTCCCGATGGTAGGTTCCATACCCTCTCATTCTTGCAATTCGTTTAGCTTCTGCTATGGTGAAATCTTCTTGCTCCACCACCTTCTGAAGCTTGTTCCTTGTAGGTTTTCTGGTTTTCATCTGCACTTAAGGTGGCCCAAAGGCCTTAAGGTGGCATGAAGGCTTTATTGACCCGAAGGCCTGGGTGGCCCGAAGGCCTTCAAGTACTCGGGGACCAAATCGGTGGCCTGAAGGCCCAAATGGGGGAATATTTCCAGATGCTACAGTGACAAATAGTTCCTGCTACATTCATTCTATAGTACATACTACAGTACTACTACAGACCCTGCTACAATATTGCTACAGTACCAGAAATTATCCTCCGCCTAGATTTGATCCTGGGTCTCCTAGATGCACTTAAGGAGTCCTCACCAACTGGGATGAGGCTCATGTGCTAAAGTGTTAAATTACTTCTTCAAATTTCATACCATTCATATGGTGAGTTACCTGCTAGAAATGACATAATATTTAGTTAAATTCAACCATGAATATGATTTTTTATGGTTTATAAACTTGAAAGTAAATGATGATTATGGTTTATACATATTAGGTATTATAATTACATTAAAATTGGGGCTACTCTTGATTATTGATCCACAGATAGTGGGACTTTGGATTTATCATGACCCCCTCTCGCCAAAGGCACCCCTCTTGGTCCGACAATGAAAGAAGAGAGATAATGACCCCTCGAGTCCTACCTTTAGTATGCCCTGAGTTGACGAATAACACTGAGGGTATAAAAATTCTCATATATGGAAGAAATTACCCTCAATAGATAAAGTAGGATCAAGAGACATGACACCAATAACCAAGTAACTTCATAGAATAAATTTAAAGGGAAACCAAAACCATCCCATAATGCATGCATAAAGAAAAAAAAATTAAAAAGAGAATCAAAATAAATACCTAAATTAAATATTAAGGTAGTGACTCAATAATCGCTCCAATGTATGGGCTAGTAATGTCTATATTGGTCACTAATTCCCCTTAAAAACCTAAAAAATAGTTTGTATATGCATGGAGTGAGCATACCATGTATACTCAGTAGGATCATACCCAAATTCTCACATGCATAGGTGAAAAGAGAATACTAAGGCACCAATGGACAAACAAAATAACCAACCTACAATGAAGTAAGTCAACTAGTTAATCTCATACTCACTATGTAACACTTATCAAATAACACATGAAAGTATAATTTAAAGTGCCCAGTTGGATTAATGTATCACTAAGAGGGGGAGGGGGTGAATCACTGATACTCTTTTTCTTTTATGTTTCCTTTTAATTGAAACAACCTTAACCTCCTTTTAGATATTTCAATTCCCTGCTGAAAAAAAAACTCAAAACACATCCACAGGAACACAAACATTTACAAGGTTCACTATTTAAAAAGAATAGCTACGTCCTTGGTATGGGTTGTAAATGATTCAATACCATACAATACACTAAGAAAACAATCCTTGGATTACAATGAGTAGGATATACCCTTACCCTTACCCTTACCCTTACACTCTTGGTTCCCTCCAGTGCGTGTGCACCATCTTAGCACAATAGGGTAATATAATTTTTTTTGTAACAACTCATGTTACCTGTGCTTATTTTCAATTCAACAAATGTATTAAAATTGTAATAAAATTCATCAATTATTTAACTAGAACAATCGTAAGAACTACTTGGACTTTATCATGATACACTGAGTCCGATTCCTTTGAGTATGATTCTTTAAAAACAAAGCTCCCAATCCTATTCATTCAATATAAAGCTTCCAGTACGATTCTTTCAATACAAATCTCCTAATATGTTTTTTCAATACAAAGCTCCCATTACGATTCTTTCAAAACCAAGAACCCAATCTGATTTTTTTCAATACAAAGGTCCTATTACGATTCATTCAAAACAAAGATTCCTATCCGATCTTCAGATAGAAAACAATAGAGTTAGATCATCACCACTTCAATTTCTGAATACAATTGTCATGCTGAATAAAATACGAATGAACCAGCACCACCCAAAACAATTGTCAATCTGAATGGAATTGATCTCTTATTCTCTCTAGAAACACAAAGTTTCTCTCTCTTCTTCCATTCACACAAGTAAAATATACTTCATGCCTTTTATAGGTGACCCAAAACATGTTTATGTTGGAATCCCAAAATGATTTCCCACTCACTTAAATTCACACAAATCTAAATTTCTCCAAAAATCTCAGAGAAATTATGACTTCATCAAGGCTTCTAGATTCTTATCTAGTCTTCTACAATTTTATCTCTTCTCTTTCAGACTTCCATTTCAAATGTCAATACAATTATAATTGATGAGAAATACATGAGTCTGAAACTGATTCTCTCATACAGATTTATTAAAAAAAATGCTTGATACTATACTAATTGAATGTGATTGAAGAAATGCACTTCTCCACTTGAGATACAATCACTCTTTTGAAATGAAAGCCTCCCCATTTGAAAATTCATTCATCAGTCTCCTTCTCTTTTATTTTCTCTTTACAGACATGAGAAAACACACTTCATTCACCAACATGTTCTTGTATCATGACTACCTTCATAACTTTAAAATCGTTGAGGATCAACTTTAGCATCATCTGAATTTAGTTGGAATGTATTTTGAATTTCCATTCATTCCTGCTTCTTTCTTTTAATCTTAAACAAAGAATGTTATTTTCTGAATACAAATGGTTTGGATACTATTATCTTGAATACAATTGCTGGTTATGATTTCTGGTTACGATCATTCTAGTTACGATCATTATGGATATGATCATGATGGATACGATCATTCTGATTACTATCATGCTGGATACGATCATTCTGATTATGATTGTTCTAGATACGATCATTCTGGTTACAATCATGCTAGATATGATCATCTTGATTGTTTTGGTTACAATCATTTTGGATATGATCATCCTAGTTATGATTGCTATACATGATCAAATACAATATAAAGAAAAAGATCTTCCCGTATACAATACAATACAATCTGATAAGGATGATTTTCCCAGATAAAATACAAAACAATCTAAATATGATTCATTCTTAATCAACACCATCTCATTCCTTGTATTTTACTCAAATACAATTGTTTTGAAAAAAAAATCGGTGTCTCATCTTCCATTGACATCACCCTTTTCAATCGGCATTACCTATTCAATCGACATAAAATTTCACTTCCACTCGGTATCCAATTATTTTGAAGGATAAACGATACAATCTGGATACGATTTTTTTGAATGAAAATTGATACAATCTAGATACAATTGTTTTTTTTATTGTTTTGAAAAACAATAGGCACCACTGCTTTATTTTCTAATTGTTTTGAAAAAAATAGGTACCACTTCTTTCTTTTCCAATTTTTTTGAAAAACAACATGAATACAATTATTTTTTGATTCGCAACATCTCTTTTAGTCCCATTCCTTCTATCAATCTTGCATCCCAAGTTCTGAAATCAACTCATGATTTATATGAAATACTAACCAGCAAAGCATCGTCACAATTGATTTAACCATAGTCATACTGACTCTAATTCTCCATAAAAACAAAAAAAAATATTTCTCATAGTATTCAGAGTGAATCCGATGACCATCTACTTCAAGCAAGATGTTTTCACATTCAAAGCCGCTTCTTCCCATTACAATGGATTTTCAAAGTGATTTTTATTTCATTTAAAAACATGGAACAAATTATTTTCAAAACATGGATCCGATTGTTTTTGAAAACATGGATTTGATTCCTTTCAAAACAACATGGATCCAATTCCTTTAAAAACATCATGGATCCGATTACTTTCAAAACAATCCTTAATACGATTGTTTTGAAACCAATACAATTCTTACTGAAAAAAAGAGTCATAATACCTTTATTCTTTTTTTTAAACTCTTTCAATCCAAATTACCTTTCATCATATTTCTCAACATCCTTTCTTTCTTTAACATATTTATCAATTGAAAACAAATAAAAACAAAACACAACTTGGTTCTTTCTTTTAATCCATTTCAATCCAAATTCCCATTCATCATTTTCTCAACATACTTTCATTATTTAGTATAATAATCGATTGACAAAAAATACAACCAAAACACAACTTGGTCATAAAAATCTCCCCCTTTGTATTTTTTGTCAACACCCACTTCAATATCGACAACCACATGAAAATAACAAGTTGTATTGTTTCATTTCTTACTCCCCCAATTTTTTTCTTCTCCCCATTTCTCTTATCTCTCCCCCTTATTAACAATCAGATTCAATAGCGTTATCATGATAAGTTTCTCGATTATTTTTAAATGATCTCAATTTTTAGAGGTTGGAAATTTTCTTTGAAATGAGTATCACATGATTTTATTAACAAATAACCTTTAACAAAACACCTCTAAGTCTACGTGGGTGAACCCAATGTAGAAAAAAAGAGTGTATAATTAAGGTGATCAATGTTTTCCTTAACAAAGCATTCATTTAATACCTTTTCCATACTTCTTTAAACATTCTCATGACGGGGGGAAAACCATGAAGGGATTTTTCTAAGACAAAATTAACCTGCACCCATATCAACAAACACATCATAAATTTTATAAGTATAAAAAATACAACCTATAAAAACAAAATTTTATCATCCTCATTACTTTATTTTTTAAGAAAAGTAAGCGGCTCATCAATTCCATCTTTCTTATTTACACTCCTTCAATTCCCTGCATGTTAGCACAAGTATACAAAGATATTGGGAATAAGGAGGAACCTTGATTGTTTATTAGAAACAAAAATCAGACTAATAATCCTCTCTCAGTCTTACCTTCTTCTTCTTCTTCTTGGATTTTTTATTGGATGTGATTAATTATTCTTATTAATCCTTCTCGAGTTTTGTAACACCTTTGTTCTTTTCTGTCTAATCCACTGATGAGGATGACTAATTTTATTCATCTTTAGGAACATCCTTGTTACAATTAGTTTGTTCCATGTTTTTCATTACTATATTTTTCCTTGGAAAGATAGTTGAACATGTTTTGATATCATGTCCTTTTTTCTCATCTTCACCATTTGTTGATATAATTTTTTCATCATTTGTCATATATGTTTAGAATTATCATTCTTCCTTTCTTATTTTACTTTCTTTTGTGATTACTCCAATTTTCTAGCCTGTTAAATGTGTTATAGACAAACAACTAAGCACTTTTTCTTTTAAAATTTAGCAGATCAATCATTATTGAATTCTAAAACATTTGAATTATGATAATTATTAAAAATATTTTGTTGTGTCGGTAAACAAATAAGACATAATTTCATAAGGTGTCCAGGTTTCTCACACCTTTTACGAATAGTTTCTAATCATTGGAACATATTTTAAATATTTACTTCATTGTTCTCAGATTTCATTAACACAACCTTCTTAGGATTCTTATTTTGAGAGAATTTACCCCCCCTCAACCATGCCTTCTATAAACTATGGAATAATATTAGTTTTGTTGGTTGAACCAACACATATTCTCTGTATGTTAAAATCCACCACAATACCAGCAATATCCATAAAAGGAGTATTTTCCTCTGAAACTTTGATATTGTCTAGAATTTTGAATGTGTTTCTCAGTCACCTTATTCTCTTTTTTTCCAATCCACCAATCTTTGTTTTATCAACCAGATTCTTCCTTTTATTTTCTGAATTATTAGAACCATAAGTATTGGAAAAATTTCAAGATTCAGAATGTTTCAAAACATTCCCAACCTTGTTGGTCTTGACCACATACATAACATTCCCAACTTTCTTATTTTCAAAAACAATTCCATTATTATTCTCACCCTTTGAAGGTATACTTTGTTTAACCTTCTCAAGTTTCCCATTAAGGAACATTCAACAACTTCAGTGATAGAGTTTTGGAAACATAGACTATTCTTTTAAGCTTCAGAGAGTTTTTGTTGGACAAGTTCCAACTCTTCTTCTTTTACTTTCAAATTCACCTCTAAATGCTCATTGCGATTATTTTCTTCTTCAAGAGATTTCTTAAAATAATTAACCTCTTTAATCATCTTTTCATTCTCACCATCATAAAATTCTTGGTTGCTTGAACATTCATCTTATACATTTTTGTTTTGATTTTCAAGTCTTTTGATCTTTATTAGATATTCTTTCAACTCTTATTTCAAATTAATTTCAGTATGAGTTTATTATTCATTATTACTGCTACTTCTGAATTCATTATTGTTCATTGTTTTGATAAAAGTATTTTCCCCAGTATGCTCAATGGAATTTTAGGATTCAACTTCACTTTTTTCTTCTTCTTCATCACAAATACTTTCATTATTGGAAGAACATTCTTCATTAACTATTTCAATGATCGTGTTGTATTTATAATCATTTGTAACATCCTCACTATCATCTTCCTTAGACAAAAAGATTCACCTTTTGTATTTGGAGAACCTATTATCTTCCCTCATGGAATAGAATTTTTATTTATCACTCTTTTTCTTCCAAGATATCCTTGGCCTTCTTTCTTCATCTTCACTTTCTCCTTCATCACTTTATTCTTTATTTCCTCTTTGAGGACAATTGGAAACAAAATGACCAATGAATCCACATACAAAAAACTTTAAGAAATTTACTTTCCTGTACCTATTTTCACATTCTTATATAACAAAGACAAAATTGAACCAAGATTTTTACATACCTAATTTTTGGAGTCATAATCTTTAAATTATTCTTCTTTAAAAATCTTCTTTTCCTTCTTAGAAGCCTTGAATTACATTTCAAAATCAACCTTTGTTTTTCTCTTCATATAATTCTATCTTCTCAACTCATAAGTGATAAGAGTGATATGTGAATCATCAAGAGATAATGTTTCATGATCTATGACTTCCAATGAAGAAACTTTTTCATCGAATTTGTCGGGTAGGATTCTCAAGATATTTTCAACCACAGTAGAATCATCCAAATTTTCACTAAGACATCTAATAGTACTTACAATGTCATTTACCCTGGTAAAGAAGTCCCCAAAAGATTCATGCTCATCCATCTTGAGATCCTCATACTTCAGTATCCATATTTGTAACTTTTCCTTATTCACTTTTGTATTGCCTTCATATATGTTATTAAATTTATCCCATATAACTTTGGGTATGGAAAAACCTTTTATTGTCAAGATTTCACTTTAAAAAAACAATGATAATATAACATTCTTCTCCCTTCCATCATTCTCAAGATGTCTCTTATCAATAGTTGTGAGTGGGGTTTTATCATCTATGGGTGGAAACTCAACTGTTGCAGCTTCAAGAACATAATAACTGATAGACGTAAGATATGGAAACATTCTATCTTTACAGATATGATTGTTCTTTCCATAAAAAACTAGAATAACTTTACTGTTCATACAGTTCACATTCTCCATCAACAATGAATAGAAAAGGAAACCAACCCTCTAAACCAATTGAAAGTGCCCAGTCGGAGTAATGTATCACTGAAAGGGGGAGGGGGTGAATCAGAGATAATATTTTTCTTTTATGGTAATTTATAATTGAAACAACCATCACCTCCTATTAGAGATTTCAATTACCTACTGATAACAAACTCAACATACATCCACAGGAACACAAAGATTTACAAGGTTTACTACTCAATAAGAATAGCTACATCCTTGGTATGGTTTGGAAATGATCCAATACCATAAAATCAACTAATAAAATAATCTTTGTATTACAACGATTAGGATATACCCTTACACTCATGCTGCACTGTGAAACAATCCCTCCAGTGCATGTAAACCATCTTAGCATAATAGGGTAATATAATTTGTTTTATGACAACTCATGTTACATGTTCTTCTTTTCAATTCAACAAATGTATTCAAATTTTAATACAATTCATCAATTATTTACACAGAGGAAAGGTAATAACTACCTGCAATTTGTTATTAAACACTGAGTCTAATTCCTCTGAGTATGATTATTTCAAAACAAAGCTCCAAGTCTGATTCTTTCAATAAAAATCTCCCAGTACGATTCTTTCAATACAAAGATCCTAGTCTGTTTTTTTTCAATACAAAGCCCCCATTATGATTCTTTCAAAACCAAGAACCTAGTATTTTTTTTTCAATACAAAGCTCCCATTACGATTCTTTCAAAACAAAGCTCCCAATATGATTTTCAGATAGAAAACAATAGTGTTTAATCAACACCACTTCAATTCACGAATAATATTATCCTGAAGAATAGAATATGAATGAATTGACACCACCCAAAACAATTGTCAATATGAATGGAATTGATATCTTCTTCTATCTAGAAACCCAGAGCTTCTCTCTCTTCTTCTATTCACACAAGTACAATATACTTCACACATTTTATAGGTGACCTAATACATGTTTAGTCAATAATTCCAAAACACTTTTCCAATCACCTAAATTCACCCAAATCTAAATTTCTCCTGAAATCTTAGAGAAATTAAAACTTTATCAATGCTTAATGATTCTTCTCGAATATTCTACAATCCTCATCTCTTATTTTCCATACTCCCATTTCAAATGTTAATACGATTACATTTGATGAGAAATACATGGGTATGAAACTGATTCTATCATACTTATTTATTCAAAACAGTTCTTGATACCATACCAATTGAATGTGTTTGAAGAAATGAACTTCTCCACTTGAGATACAATCACTCTTTTAAAAACATGGATCCAATTCTTTTCAAAACATGGATCCTATTGTTTTTTAAAACATAGACCCAATTCTTTTCAAAACAACATGGATCCGATTCCTTTCAAAACAAAATTGATCTGATTCATTTCAAAACAATCCTTAATATGATTGTTTTGAAACCAATACAATTCTTGCTGAAAAAAATGAGTCATAATACCTTTATTCTTTCTTTAAAACCCTTTAAATATGAATTCAAATTCACCATATTTCTCAAAATTCTTTCTTTCTTCAACATACAAATCAATTGAAAACAAATACAACCAAAATAAAACTTAGTTCTTTCTTTCAATCCCTTTCAATCCAAATTCCCATTCATCACCTTTCTCAACATCCTTTTTTTCTTCATCATACCGATCAATAGACTACAAATACGACCAAAACACAACTTGGTCCTAACAATAATAACATAAAATGAATCATATCGATAAAAAGGGTACCCCACACCACTTTATCAATAATTTTATGCTCTCACACCCCAATGTTACATGTCCTAGAACTCTCATACCTTCCATAGAATCCCACTTGAATACACCTAGGTATATACATTGTACCTAGCACCCCATCTGAAATTTTTCATCACATCCTAGCCAAAGACACCTAGGAAACCACATCCCCTATAACCACTTCCATATATCCAGGATAATAAGGCATCGTAAATATGAAGACATCAAACTTGTTCCCTCCTCCTACCTTGTACTAACCCCACTATGAACCACCACATCAATCTCATAAAACCAAACCATAATCATAATATATCTATAATCCATCACATCCTATGCATAAGAACCTCATCTAGAAAAGAGAGAGGCGATGAGGGGTTATCTAGCCATCCATCCTCACCATCTTGGATGTTGGAAAAAACACCCCCAAAACATTTGGGTGTCAAAACATAATGATAAATGCTGACAAGGTGCATATAAAAATCACAATTAAAATACAATATATAATAGTGACACACACAATCCCAACCCATGAGTTTATAAAAATAGCACCATCATAACTCAAAACATCACCACAAGGCCTCACAACCTCCATCACTTTCATTCCACCTCTAAATGCATAACACCACATAATAAAGCCAAAAACACAAGCCACATTATTTCTTTCCTATCCAAGTTAATCCACATCCAAATTTTCCATTTACAAACCATATCTCTTTATCAAGACCATTCATTTAATGTTTAACAATAAACACTTTAACCACACTTTCCATTTTAGTTAAAGAGTTTATTATCCATTCCGACTCGTGTAATTTTAGTTTTGTCATTAAAATTTCATTCCATAACTATCAGATAATTAGAAAAACACAACACAACATAATCAGTCTATCTTACTCTTATTAATAATCCCCAAATCTCAACCACTACACATCACAATCACCACACATCACAACCACCACGCATCTCAACCACCACACATCACAACCAACACATGTCACATTTCAGTTTTAACAAAAGGATTTCATCATATTTATTTCAATATTTTCAAGGGTATTCTCACAAAAATCCAAGATTCCATGGGAAACCAATTTTTTATCTAGATATATGTTCTTATCCATTTTCATATGTGTTAAGTCATTCAACAAGAACAAAAAGATTCACTAATTTCAATAGCCATAACAACATAACAAAAAATCAATATGATCCAAAGATAGAAATATTTTTAAGCATGCTTAATCATATAAGAAAAATCACAAGAACAAATAAAATTCATGTGATTTCTTCCATTCCCCTTAAATTTTAATTAAACAAATTAATCTTCTTCATTAATTCAGTGCATACTATCTATCCAAAGGAAGAAAAAATAATCGTATTCCCACATGTACATCTAAAGAGGAAATAAAAAGGATCCCTTACCTCAATGAAGCTTCAAGGAGAAAACACAAGATACCAAAGGATCAACCACCACATATGTCAAAGTAATCACCACTATATTCTTATGAACAATAAGACACCATCATAAACCACACAATATAGAGGAAAAATACCACCATAGTGAACTCTTGGGTAGAAAAGGATGATTATAAATTAAGAAATGGGAATGAGAAGAGGAGAGATTGTACCTCAATTCACAACACTTGATACAAAAATACAAGGGGATAAGCTTCACAAGGGGATGGATAAATAGGACCAGAGGGTCTATAAGTCCCCTAGAGTTTGAGGGAAGAAAAAAGGAATAAAAAAAAAGTAGGTTAAGAATCCTATTTATAATATAATCCCTCTAGACTCTACCACAACATGGTGGATGACCAAAATTACAATGGGGTCTCTGGTCAACGTGCAATCCAAAACCCATGTGCAAGATCCCCTTTTTTTCTCACTTTAAAAACAATATTTGGCCACCAACATGGACTTAACCATGATCTGGTCTAAGACATGGTGGTTATTCAATATTTTTCTATGGCTAGATGCCATGACCTAGCACCCATCACATGCTTGCTTTACCCTCACTATGCCCATGGCTATGATGTGGTGAACTCAGGTTTCCCATTTCGGACAAGTGCTTTAATAAAGCACCACACCCAGCACCATGCCCTCACTAGTCATTTTAGGGATGCCTATGATGTATAGGTAGACCATTAGGAAAACACGCCCAACACCACACCTTCCCCAATGTGTGGTCTCATAACCCATTTTTCACAAGAGCACACCAAGCCAAAACGCCCTCCAAAATGGATTTATAAGCTGTTTCATAAGTTTTCCTACCACTAAAAGGACAAAACACCACAAAAAACCTCCAGATAACCAAAAAGACCTCCCAAAATATCTCCAAGACTTGGGTAAACACAAAGGAAAGGTAAAAAAGGCCCTATCCATTACATCAGTTACCTCTCAAATAATTCTCATCCTCATTACTCAAAACAAAACCAAAACATAATAAAAGAAGGGAAGGGTCTGAACAACCATCCCATGAGATACCTCTAAAAGATCTCATTACGACTAAAACACCTCAAACACATCACACTATCCTTAAGACACTTATTTTACACACAACTATCCACACCAATATTTCAACCTCTACACAGCCCAATCCAACAACCACCGCAACTATCACATGACACGACTCCAAGCACACAAATCAAGGAATCCCACCCTCAAAACCAAGATATTTTCTTCTCTGGGCAACAATAACTCACCCACATTGTTTTTAATATGTATTATAATATAAAATAACTTGATTAGAATGGGGTTTCCCCTCTTTATATTCTTGATGGTTTAACACACATCATCACTAAGGAAAAAACACATATCATAAACCAGCAAGATTCAATCATCACATCATCAATGAAAACAAACAAGAAAAAACTCAAAACATCTCAAGGTACTAGGCATGAATCTATGTATCATGATCCAAAGTAATCTCCTCTAAACCACTATGCATCTTGAGAAAACAAACCAAGGAGATGGTTTGTCCACGCAACACCTTCTCCTAATGATCCAGAAACTCTACTAGTCACTCCATGAATGTCTTGTAATCCTTGATATCCAACTCCCCTTAGTCAATGATGTGAGATTCACCGTGAAGATATATATGGAGATAAGGAACATGGAATACTTCATGGATCTTATCTGTGACTAGAAGAAGTTCCATCTAATAAGCCACCTCACCAACATGCTCCATCATCTCAAAAGGCCCAAAGAATTAGGAAGAACACTTGATCCCCCATGAAACCTTTACTACCTCTGATGAGGTGAAATACTTAAGAACATGTGGTCCCAAACCTTGAACTCCAAGGTCCTTCTCCTAAGACCGGCATAAGATTTTTTCCAGTCCTGCACAACCTTCATCCTCCCATGAACTACCATAACCTTCTCTATCATGCTTTTGACCACATCAAGACTGAGAACTCATGACTACCCAACCTCAAGAAAACACAATGGAGAACTGAATGACCTCATGCATAGAGACTTAAATGGGTCAATTATAATATATGTATAATATCTATTATTATTAGAGAACTCAACCAAAGGAAAATGATTCACCCAAGATCCACTAAAGTCCAAAATGAATGTTCGCAACATATCCTCTAGAATTTAGATGATCCCCTCCATATGTACATCTATATATGGGTGAAAAGTGGTGTTGGGCCTAACCAAGTGCTAAAATAATATTAAAATACTCTCCAGCATCAATAGCTAAAATGAGATCCTCTATTTGAGAGAATGGACCTCGAAACTATATGTAGCCACAAAAACACATCTATATAACTCTTTTCCAAAACATCCACAATGCCTAACTCCTTGATTTCTAGGAAGTGAGCCAACTTTATCATCTAATCCATGATTACCCAGATATATTTGTATCCTCCTTGATATTGGGATAATCCTATGATTAATTATATTGAGATATCATATCAATTATACTCAGGAATATCCAAGAGATATAACAATCCACCAGGAATACGATGTTCTACCTTTACCAATTGGAAAACCATATATCAAGCCATAAACACTTCCATAACTAATTTTTTCATGGTCCACAAAAGCTGCACTAGAAATCAATAATACATATTAGTTAATCTTGGATGCACCGCTAAAGGTGACCTTTAAAACTCATGAAGGGACCCCTCATGCATCACTATCGGGACAAAAAAATTCCTTTAGAACAACATCCAGTTATGACCATCCTCTGATCATCCCTATGGGGCATCACTATAGAAAACATGGTCACACACCACCTCTGACTTTGAGTCTCACCACCGAGACTCTTCCACCTCCTAAATTAGAGAAGAGTACATTATCATATAAAACAAGAAAACTTATTAATCGACCAGCATTATATCTAGGTGTAGGGCCTCCAACTCCTCCATCACCCTCTAAGCATCTCTAGATTTTTGAAAAAAATACTTTCATGACTTACCACTTAGGGAATCAACCACAACATTCCCCCTTTTTAAAGTATATAATATATTGAAGTCATAGTCCTAGAGAAACTTCATCCACCTCTACTATTGTAGATTCAGGTCATGCCAAGAGAAGATATACCTCAATATCTTGTGATTAGTGATGGCCAAAAAGCATTCTTCGATGAGCTAATTTCACAAAAATTTTATTGAAAAAATATTGATGCCTAGCTTTAGATCATGAGTTTCATAGTTACTCTCATGGGAATGTAATTCCTAGACCCATAAGAGATCATTTTCATCTACTGTATCATGATGCATGCCAATACTAAATGAGAAGAATCATATAAAACCACAGACATCACCTCATCTTTTGGAAACTAAAGCACCAAATCACAAATCAACCCCCCCTTTAAATATTAAAACACTGCCTAACAATAGTCATTTGAGATAAAATCTTGATATTTATTTGTTATAGTTATCAATAGATCCAAAATCCATGATAAATTGAATGAGAACCTTCAGTTATATCTCACGAGACATAGGATACTATGAACCTCTACCACATTCTTGGGCATTGCCCAAGAACAAACTACATTGATATTTGATGGGTCCATAGACACACCCTACTGGGACACGATGTACCTGAGTAAATTAACCTATTGAGTCTAAAACTTACACTTGGACAAATTTCCATAGAGACGATGGTGCCAAAAGACGTACAATACAACTCTGAGATGATCAACATGCTCCTCCTATAACATTGAGTAGATGAATATGTCATCGATGAGCAAGATTAAAAACTTGAATATGAAATCTCTAAACATAGAGTTCATGAGACCTATGAACACATCCAGTGCATTCATGACACCAAATGACATGTCCTTGAACTCAAAGTTCCCATACCTGCACTAGAAGGTAGTCTTCAGAATATCTTCCTCCTTTACCCTCAAACAAGGATATCCAAACCATAGATCTATCATAAAAAAACCAACTAGATCCTATCAACTGGTTAAAAATATTTTGAATCCTTGAAAGAGGGTATAAATTCTTGATTTCCACCAAATTAAACCTTCGATAGTCTATACAAAACCTTATATTACCATCCACCTTCTTGGAAAATAACACTGGATCACCCCATGAAAGCACTCTAATTTTGATGAAACCCTTCTATATCAAATCATATATTTGAATCAATAACTCTTGTAACTCACAAGGTTCTATTTGATAAGGATCCATTAGAATCAGAGAGACACCTGATTTTAAATCTACCCCAAACTTGATTTCGCGTCAAGGGGGTAGTGTCATAACCTCCTTGAAAAAAACATATAATTTTTTTTCAATGAATCTAACAGACTCCACCATCTTATCACCCAATTAATTCATTTAAAATTCCCCTATCAAGGATAGAATGGTATCCACACGTCTACTGAATATATGACAACCTCTTTTTTTGATGAAAACTGAAAACTGATCATCTTGATTCAAGAACACGACCTTCCTCTAGAAGCAGTCGATTATCATAAACATATAATACCACCAATAAATGTCAATGATGACATTGTACAATTGTATCTATAGTAATAAAAGATCCCCATATGACTATTTTCCCCTTCATCAGCTTGCACCCCTGATACACATCAAACCAATATCTTGTCCTCTGACTGGTGTAATCAATATTAGGGGAATGAGAAACCTCTCCAAATTCAGTCCCAAATTATAGAATAAGGCATTTTAAACAAAGGAGTGTGGGGCTCTTGAATCAAAGAATGTATGAACAAGGGTATATGAAAAGCTAATCGAACCTCTAAATGTTTTTGGCCCATATTATGTTGTTACCTCTATTGCATGAAACACTCCATGCCAGGTCCCCTACCTCACTATTGTTGACCACCTCTATTTCCATGATTAGGTCGAGATCCCTAGATTTGGGGAACATTTTATGGTCATCCCTTGCCTTCTTCATATCCTCTTGACGATTAAGGTTCTGGGCATAGTGGAAGCTCTTTGGTGGATGAATAACCATAAAGGTTTTTTTTTCGATTTGGTGGATCATTAAATACATTATACATGACATTAACACCCTAGAAAAATAATATTTTTTCCACCAAATATTGACATATAGAAACCTAGAAACTAAATAGAATCTTTTCACGTTAAATTTATAATTAATTTATTTATAATTAAAATAAATGGTTACCTTATCCATAAAAATTCATCAATGATGTTGTTGATCACACATAAACCCTTATCATATGACCTTAATTTTTTTGGGAGGATCTAAGTGTAGAATCCCTATAATGATGATCCATAAGTACTCCTTTGATCTCTAAGTGGTGAAAATTGATTTCTAGGTGCTAGCAGGATGAATCAATTGTCTTTCATTGTTCGTGATGATCGCATATAGTTCCTTTGAGCTTGAAGGAATCTCTCTATAATTTATCATTATTGATAGGAAGAGAAGAGGATGAATGGAGAGATAATTCCATTGTGCACAAATATTCTCAAATCTTGATTAACCTTATACAATAGACATAACCATCTGTTTATATAGCTAGAGTTTAGGTTGAAATATTATTTAATTTCATACTAACCCTTAAATAATATAATAATCATCATCAAACCCCATTCCATATAATAATAATAATAATAATAATAATAATAATAATAATAATAATAATATTTTATAGTATGCGCTAACTCGTGTAATAATAAATATTATTTACTGGCTTGAAAATAATTATTCATCATCAGATAAAATCATAGTTCACTCAAAATCCTAGAAATTTATTGAATACCTGAATAAATATTAAATTAAATATCTCATTCATAAATAAATAAAATAAATATTTTATTCAGAATCAAGTGAATAATTATTTATTAAATATGAATTTAATAAAATAAATTATTAATTAATTAATAAATAATTATTTATTACTATGAGAATATTAGCAATCAATAAAACATGAATAAAATTTTTCTTCAGTCTTGAGAATAATATTTTTTACAATAATTAAATTCCAATAGAATTTAACTAAGATAAAAAGAAATAGTTAACGTGTGACCCTCTAGGATAATTTCTCATTTATATTAAGTTGGATGATCTAAAGTCCAGATTACTATCTAGTAATTGGTCAAGGAAACCAAGATAAATAACTTAATGTCACAACATAGACAACCACATATGAACACTCACTATGTAATCCAATCCTTTTGTCTTGATATCTCCTCAAGAAGGATGCACATTCATGTGATTAACCTATAAGCTTGATACATATTTCTTTAACAATTTGAAATAAACACGTCATTTTCACCATGACCATGGAATTTAATGTGATGCTTCTATTCCAATCAGTGGGATGAGATATCAACTTCTATAAATATGGAAGAGACAAATACTTCCTCGACTTATCCATTAATAACATTTCATTAATGTCATACCCAACATAGACTACTTCCCACAAACATATGACATCACAATTTTGATTAGTAAATATAAGTGTAGAATTAATGAAATGAATAAATGATAATATTAAAGTATAAGGACCATTACACATTCTTATAAAAAGGAATACTTAATGACACCAAAACATGCATAATTCCTACTAGTGGGTTTGTTCTCATAATCTCCCATATTGGTTATTACCAATTGCAAACTTAATGTGAGGAAGGCTCATCCAATTACGAGTAATTTTACTAAACAATATATATACTATGTTCCCTATCATAGTATTTTATCCAACATAGAACTATATTTAATAATATCATCTTGGCACTTCAAGGGTCTCATCAAAGCGGGGAACTGTTATAACCTTATCAATGAGACAAATTACCTAGGATATTATTATATTAAAGTCACGTAGAACAATGAATAATATGTAAAAATTTGTTTTTATTAATATTCCAATGTTAGAATATATATAATAAAAGTACAATCAGTTGGTTCTAGAATACCAAATCCAAATAACTCCCACTTGGACCAAAGCCAACTGCCTATGAATTTCAGTCAACTAGACCTCTAATGATGATCATTTTTTTTTCTGATTCAAGGATTTAGTCAAGGGGTCTTCCATGTTGTCTTCCATGGATATTCCACTCACTACAAACACACCTATCTAAGAAAAATACCTCAAGAGATAATACTTTCTATGTATATACTTCATCCATTGATGTGACCTTGGCTCTTTTGTGAGAGCCACTACAGGAGTATTATCACAATAGAGTATGGTAGGATATTTAATTTTAAGTGCCACATCAATCTTTTTTATGAAGTTTCATATCCATAATACTTCTTTATCTACCTCAAAATATGTAATATACTCAAATTTTACTGTATAATCTAAGACCACAACTTTCATTGAGCTCTTCTATCTCACAACACCTCCATTCAATGTGAATGTGTATCATTTCTATGATTTCATATCCACTTGATATTTTTGTAAACTATAATATGCACTTACTATGATGACTATTTAATAATATCCTCTATAGACCAAGAACATATCCTTAGTATGCCTCAGATACTTAAGGATAGTTTTGAATGCCATCCAATGGTAGTCAGTTGGGTAAAATTGATATTTACCTGCCACACTCAAGGTGTAGGTGATGTCTAGCCTAGTACATAGAATAACATACACGACTAACCTAATCTCCAATGCATATGACATCCTTGACATTATTTGTATTTCATCAGGTTTCTAAGGAAAATTTTTCCTGAAAAGATAAATTTTATGTGCCATTAGAAACAATCCCTTCTTTTATTGTTCTATAATTAATGTATTCAGTATCTTGTCAATATATGTACCTTGACATAGGTCGAGAAGTCTTTTGGATCTATCCCGATGGATCTTGATCCCAAGAATATATGTTTCCATTCTTAAGTCCTTCATCGAGAATCACTTATTCAACTAGGCTTTAATAGACCATAAGACTGGTATTTCATTTCTAATAAGTAATATTTTATCAATATATAATATTAAGAAAATGATCATACTCCCACTAAACTGCTTATAGATACAAGGCTAACACTATGAAACCAAATTCAATTATGGTTTTATCAAATTGAATATTTCATAACCTGGATTCTTTCTTTAATCCATAAATGTATTTTTTTTTAAATTTCATTCCTTGTTGGCATCCTTCGGAGTCATAAACCCTTTGGGATGTGTTATATATAAATCTTTCTAAAGGTTCCCATTAAGGAAGACTATTTGGATATATATTTTAAAAATCTCATAGTGATGGAAAACCACAATGGAAATTAGAATTATGATGGATTTTAACATTGAAACTAGTGAAAATATTTCATCATAGTCAATGCCTTGATGTTGTTTAAACCCTTTTACAACTAGTCATGCCTTATAAGTGCTGACTTATCCATCCATGTACATTTTCTTCTTGAATACAAATTTACAACAAATGAGATTTACATCAACTGGAGGATTTATAAAAATCAATAATTGGTTTTGGTATATGGAATCCATTTTATAATTCATAGCTTCCTACCTCTTGGATACATTTTTTACACTTATTTATTCCTTGTAGGTAAGTGTATCATTATTATCAAGGTGGATAAAAAACCATACCATTATGGTTCTCTATCATCTCTTGTACTCATACGCTGTAACGGCCCGAGATTTTATAAAAAAATATTCTTTTTAATTTCATTAATGTCTTGTGTTGTACGATACACTAAAAGGATCTTGATCAACACGCATCCTTGACTTGACTTGCATTACACGCAATCGCGACCTTCCTCGATAGCGTGTGTAGTACGCAATACCGAGTTTCACTAAACAATGATATGCTATTAAAATATTATTAAAACTAGCTGTTATGAATAGTAATAACCACCTTTTAAAATTTTAGAAATTTTAGCTCTCAAAATGGACTTCATTTTTGGATTCGGAGTATCGAATTTAGCCTAAGGTGAAATTTTGGTACTTTTCGGATAACTTTCATATTCTGATGAATAGTGAAAATTACTAAATTATAATTAAAAACAACTTTTTTAATCGAAATAATTAATAGTGATAAATTATTAATTTTAGTGGCTTTAAAGTATATTTAGAATATATTTTTACAATTTAAAACAATGTTGGTCATTGGATGTAATTTCACATTTAAACCAGTCATAAACAAGTGTCAATCTTTTGATAGTTATTATCTCTTAAGAACACGCTATTTGTTTTGATGACGGGAATTAATTTTTAACTTAATTAATGCAACTGATATGTTTTGAATTTGATAAAATAGACATCATTTTTGAATTCATAATATCAAATATATCTTAGATATAATTTTTGGTATTTTTCTGGAAACATTCATTTTTTTGATGAATAGTGAAACCACTAAGTGGTAGTTAAAAAACTAAATTTTTCATAAAGATTAATTTTACTGCTTCTGTGAGTGGAATTTCAAAAATCCGAGAGACACGGTTGATGTCAGTAAGTAAAATTTGGTTCAATGAGATGAAAATAATTTTTGGTGAAGAGTAACTTTTTACTTTTTTTTACCACGGTTAAAAGTAAATAGGGTAATTAAGGGTAAAAATGATATTATTATTACCCTAACACATGTCCTAATTCTATTGGACAAGTGTAATTCGACCAAAAAAACCTTAGGAATAAAATATGACCATTTAGGCCTACTTGGATTAGATTAGGACATTTATTATTAATTTATTTAAAGAAGGGTTAAAATAGTTAAAATCAAAGTTTAATAAGTAAATAATTTTTAATATGGGGTTATAAAGAAGATAAATTCGACTATAAATATTTATTAGAAATCTAAAAAGATTTCCTACATAATGGTATTTTATTTGTAATTTTTAGACATTAAATAATTTAATTTATTTATGACACAAATATGATGCAATAATTATATTATTAATGAAATATTGACATAGTTAATGTTATAAACACCAATATAAATGTAATTTGAGACTTTTTTATGCATTAAACTAATTTTCTAGGTTAATATGACATGTTATTATTGATTTAATTAACTTTTTTCGAACTAATCATTCTGTTATGATTTTCACAAAAATCAATTACTAAATAGTGTCAAAATTGACATAAAATAGTTTTTAAAACAAATATTATATTAGTAATTTTTATTTTATTCCTAAAAATCTAAGGTTCGGCCAAATGACTTAGATAATGTTATATATGTTAATAATAAACAACTTGGGGTTCTTTTGGCTGCTTATAGTAAGTTTATTAACCTTATAGTATAAGAACACAAGAAGACACGGTAAAAGTAAACTTATTTAACTTAATGTTAAATCTAAATGATAAGGTTAAAATAGGAACCTAAACTTGTCTAAATTCTATTGAATGAGATTATTTAGACCCATCCCCACATTATATTCGAAATATATCAATTTGGAGCTATTTAAAACCGAACTTGACTTTATAATAAAATAATATTTTTAGTTTTCCCAAAGGTGCCCCTCTCCTCCCTTATAAAAGGGAATCTCCTCCCCCTCTTCCTCACACCACTTTGAGCCTTAAAGATCGGAAAACCCCTGAAAAATTCTCTTCTCCACTTCCCTAGAAACATCCTAGAGTTTCTGGTCTTCCTCAAAGACCAATTTTAGTGCCCTAAGTGGTGGACTCAAAGAGGCGCTTCAAAGAAGAGGTAATGTCCGTTACCGATTCTTTCAACTTTATTTCTTCTTTCACTTCTTCTTATTAGGTTGTTTCATTATTAAGTAATAAAATCAGTATCAATCATATACTGATATTTTATTATAAGTATGAAACAACCCTATTTCACCATCTATCCATCCTACAGAAAACGAAATCACCGCGCGTGCGTACGTACAGAATACCGTCTCCACGCTGTGGTGCAATCTATTTTCCACCACCACCTTACTTGGATGGGTATAATGGTGTAAATAATAACTATATATGATTATTTTAATGTAATATTGATTCTGAAATAGTATACATACACCCAATATAGTCCCACGATCATGAGAATGATATCATCGCTCGTGCGTACGTACGGACTACCGTCTCCACGACGCGATGTGATTCATTCTCCACTTTAACCATTAATGAATGATTATAAAGTATATATAATAAGTAATCATGAAATATATGACATAATAATGATTCTGTATTTATGTGTATATATATGTATTTCATCTACTTAATTCCATTCAACTCAATAAGGAAAAGAAAACAGCGTTCATGCGTACGTATGGCCTACCGTCTCCATGAACGGTGTATTTCTTTCCATTTACTGATTTATTATATATATGTATATTCTGAATATATATTATATATAAATCATGTTTTATATTCTGTAATTAAGTAATCATGATCTAAGTAATCATATGAATAATTACAAGTCAAAACACGGATGACAAATGAAACAATTTTACCCAAAACGCTCTTTAACATGGAATTTACAAAAGAACGGGTAATATAAAGTCATAAGTAAACCATATATGATATTATAAAAATGAGTATGATTCTGTAATAAGTCAATAACATTATTTAAATCATTATACAGGAGGTTCGGACACTTATGAGGCAAATCAGACCTAAGGTAAGGGAAATATCACAATCTCATTTTTATCCGAGATTGTTTATACTTTGAAATTTACTAGGGTGTATTTTATCATCCAAATCCATGTGTCCTAAATATTTAATATTATTTCCATCCACCTAAAATTGTTTAAATCCAATTTTACCCTTTGGTGAGTTTTTAGTAAAAGATATGAAAGGAATCTTTTGTCGTTTTTCGTACGAGGTACTTTTTGACTTTTCTGACAAAAGTAAGAGAAGAATGTTTTTTTAACTTATACGACATGAATGGATTTTTAAAACATTATTTCCAAGAATCTTACTTTACAAGTTTTCAAGTTTATTTTTAATCAACTTATTTTAGTTTAAAATCGTATGACATGTTAGGAAAAGAAAAATGTTTTTGAAGTAGAAAGGATATTTTCCTCAAGAATGGAGTTCAAGTGTTTTATCAAAATTATTTTCCATATAAGATAATAAAGGGTTATGTTTTTATCCCTATTATTACATTGATTTGATTATGTTGTGATGGAATTATTTTTATGAATTCCTTTATATTATATGAATTGTTTTATGATGTCACAATGTTTAAGATTCCCATTTTTCTTACATGGGTTATGCAATGATGTATGATTTATGATTTTGTGGCACACATAAGAATGGTATCATTAGGATATGGGTGGGACATATATCTCCCTCCAATTATGTAGAGACCCGTATCTTGACGTACATGGACATTACATTACATTTGCGGAATACTTAGTACATAACAAAAACACACACTAAAGGATCGTAATAGTTTAGTGTCTTTGGAAACTCGGAACGTAATCTTCTAATCGTGGTGAAAGTTCTTCAATATCTCCCATAAAGGTCATCCCTTTTTTCTACCTAAAACCTTTCTTTATATCCTGGGGAAAAGAAAACATAAAAGGGTGAGCTCAAATGCTCAGTAAGGGTAAACAAAGGAAATATCAATCACATAATTTTCATAAGAACATAACATTTTTGGAAATCATAACCTGCAAAAGAGAGCATAATTTCATAACATGGGATAAATCATAGTAGTGAAATGAAATCATAACTTAAAACATTACTCATTGTGGCATACACACATAATCATAGAGAATCATTTCTTGTTAGTCAAGACTCATTGCCAAGACTATCTTAGTGGACAAAGTCCCTTTCTGAATCGAGTAATCCTCGTTTCAGTCCTGTTTCAATGAACCGGTATAACCTACCATTCCAGCCATGTCTATCTCATGAGATATAAAATCTTTACCCAATGTATTGGAGGGAGATATAGGTCCCACCCATCTCTTAATGAATCCTTTCTTATGTGTGCCACAAAATCATAAATCATACATCATTTCATAACCCATGTAATAAAAATGGGATTCTTAAACAACATGACATCATAAAACCATTCATATAAGATAAAGGAATTCATAAACATAATTCCATCACAACATAGTCAAATCAATGTAAAAATATGGATAGAAACAGAACTCTTTATTATCTTAGATGGAAAATAATTTTGATAAAACACTTGAATTGAATTCTTGAGGAAAATATCCTTTCTTCTTCAAAATCAATTTCTTTTCACAAAACATCATGCAACTTTAAAAGAAAGAGATTTTATTGAAAATAATCATGAAATATTTTAGAGGAAGCTTCATGAAAATAAGGCTTTATAAAACAGTAGAAATCCGTTCGTTCCGTATAAGTTAAAAAAAAAACATTCTTCGTACTTTTGTCGGAAAAGTCAAAAAGTACCTCGTACGACAAAAGATTCCTTTCATACATATTACTAAAAACTCACCGAAGGGTAAAAATGGATTTAAACAATTGTAGGTGGATGGAAATAATATTACATTTTGATGAAACATGGATGTGGATGATAAAATACACCCCAGTAAATACTTACGAATAAACAATCTCGGATAAAAATGAGATTGTGATATTTCCCTTACCTTAGGTCCAATTTGCTTCGTATGTGTCCGAACCTCCTGTATAATGATTTAAATAATGTCATTGACTTATTACAGAATCATATTCATTGTTATGATATCATATATGGTTCACTTATGACATTATATTACCCGTTCTTTTGTAAATTCCATGTTAAAGAAGCGTTTTGGGTAAAATCGTTTCATTTATCGTAGGTGTTTTGACTTGTTGTTCTTGACATCATTATTACTTATATCATGATTTACTTACTTCCAGAATATAAAATATGATTTATATATCATATATATTCAGTATATATATATATATAATAGATAGATAAATAAAATGAAAAACACCGTTCATGGAGACGGTAGTCCGTACGTACGCATGAACGCTGTTTTTCTTTCCTTATTGTCTTGAAATGGAAGTAAGTAGATGACATACATATGTATATATATATACATAAATCCAGTAGCTTTATAATGTCATGTATTTCATTATTATTTCTTATATATACATTATAATCATTCTTAAATGGTTAACATGGAGAATGAATCTCATCGCGTCGTGGAGACGGTATTCCGTACGTACGCACGAGCGATGATATCATTTCTATAAATATTGAATTGAATTGGAGTGGATTATAAAATATATCAGAATCATTATGATGTTGTAATAACTATGTATAGTTATTCTTTACACCATTATACCCATCCATGTAAGGTGGTGGTGGAAAATAGATTACACCACGGCGTGGAGACGGTATTCCGTACGTACGCACGCGCGGTGATTTCTTTTTCCGTAGGATGGATAGATGGTGAAATAGGGTTGTTTCGTACTTATAATAACATATCAGTATATGAGTGATACTGATGTTATTACTTCATAATGAAACAACCTAAGAAGAAGAAGTGGAAGAAGAAATAAAGATGAAAGAATTGGTAACGGTAATTACCTCTTCTTTGAAGTGCCTCTTTGAGACCTCCTCTTAGGGCACTAGAATTGGTCTTTGAGGAAGACCAGAACCTCTAGGATGTTTCTAGGGAAGTGGAGAAGGGATTTTGGCAGGGGTTGGCCGAGCTTGAGTGCTCAAATTGGTGTGAGGAGGAGGGGGAGGAGGTGTCCTTTTATAAGGGAGGAGAGGGGCACCTTAGGAATTCTTAAAAATATTAATTTATAATAAATATAACCCCACTTAAAAACCTCCAAAAATGACTCATATTCGAAGCTTAGATGAGATAGGGTTGTAATATCATCAACCAATCAAATTTATACATGTTTGGATCTTATTTTAAACCTTATCAATTAGATTTAACTCTAAGTTAAATAATTTAACTTTTACCGTGTCTTTTTGTTTTCTTTCACTATATGGTTAATACACTTACTATAACATGCCAAACGAACCCCAAATTGTATATTATTAATACATATATCCTTATCTAAGTCATTTGGCCGAACCTTAGATTTTTAGGAATAAAATAACAATTAATAATATAATATTTGATTTAAAAACTATTTTGTGTCAATTTTGACACTATTTGATATATGATTTTTTTGAAAGTCATAAAAGAATTATATATTCGAACCAAGTTGATTAAATCAACACTAATATATCATAGTAACCTAGAAAATTAGTGGAATTCATAAAAAGTCTTAAATTACATTTATTTTGGTATTTATATTATCAATTATGTCAATATTTCATTAATAAGATAATTACTGCATCATCTTTGTGTCATAAATAAATTATATTATATGCTGTCTAAAAATTACAAATAAAATACCATCATGTAGGAAATCTTTTTAGCTTTCTAATGAATATTTATAGTCGAATTTATCTTATGTATAACCCCATATTAAAAATGATTTACTTATTAAACTTTGATTTTAACTATTTTAACCCTTCTTTAAATAAATTAATAATAAATGTCCTAATCTAATCCAAGTGGGCCTAAATGGTCATATTTTATTCCTAAGTTTGTTTTTGGTCGAATTACACTTGTCCAATAGAATTAGGACATGTGTTAGGGTAATATTAATATCATATTTACCCTTAGTTACCCTATTTACTATTAACCGTGGTAAAAAAAAGTAAAAAGTTACTATTCACCAAAAAATTATTTTCATCTCATTGAACCACATTTTAGTCCTTGATATTAACCGTGTCTCTCGGATTTTCGAAATTCCATTCACAGAAGCGGTAAAATTAAGTTTTATGCAAAATTCCGTTTTTAACCTACCACTTAGTGGTTTCACTATTCATCAAAAATTGAAAGTTTTCAGAAAAATGCCAAAATTTCATCCTAAGCTATATTTCATATTACGAATTCAAAAATGAAGTCTATTTTACCAAATTCATAACATAGAAGTTGCATTAATTAATTTTATAATTAAATCCCGCTGTTAAAACAAATAGCGTGTTTTTTAAGAAACAAAATCTATCAAAAGATTGACACTTGATTATGTCTGGTTTAAATGTGAAATTACAAACAATGACCAACATTGTATTAAATTGTAAAAATATATTCTAAATATACTTTAAAACCACTCAAATTAATAATTTATCACTATTAATTATTTCGATTAAAAAAGTTGTTTTTAATTATAATTTAGTAATTTTCACTATTCATTAGAATATGAAAGTTATCCGAAAAGTACCAAAATTTCACCTTAGGCTAAATTCGATACTCCGAATCCAAAAATGAATTCCATTTTGAAAAATAAAATTTACAAAATTTCCAAAAAGTGGTTATTACTATTCATAACGGCTAGTTTTAATAATATTTTAATAGCATATCGTTGTTTCGTGAAACTCAGTATTGCGTACTACACACGCTATCGAGGAAGGTCGCGATTGCGTGTAACGGAAGGAAAGTCAAGGATGCGTATTGTGAAAGCTTCTTTTGTTGTAGCGTACAACACAAGACATTAATGAAATTAAAAAGAATATTTTTCATAAAATCTTGGGGCGTTACATTCTACCCCCCTTAAAATGAATTTCGCCCTCGAAATTCGTCGGGGTTATAAATGGTTTACTATTCAAAATTTTCTTTGATAGAAACCCACATCGTAAAAAGGAATACCAAAACATGGCTTTAAAAACTAAAGTATGAAATGTAACGATTACCCAAATATACTAATCACTGGGTTTCCACATAGGTGAAAATATGGATATGGAAGAAAAATCTAACCATCATGTTCTGATGGAGAGTGGTAGAGAACATGGCTATGGAAAAGCCAGTAATCACAAATCCATAGATTTGTGATGATATAAGGTACCATCTGATTCATCAGGTATAAGATCACTAGGACAACATTTTTGGTTTTCAAGATCATTTCCCTAAAGTTGAAAATTTGCTTAGAATAAATACTTACTTTATTTTGGTAAAATATCACTTTTGTTCGTGCCTTGAACAATTTCTACTTCATCTCTTAAATAAATGAAGTTGAATTTGTTATTCGTGATGTGTTAGCAGATCATGTGATAGAATGACAGGTCATTCCATCTGTCTCAAACAAAAGGTTAGCAAAACTTATATACATAAGTCGATCTATAGTGAGATTAATCATATATGGTTCCTAAAATGGACTTATACTTCATATATCATACTGCTTAATATAATAAAACTAGTTTCTACTAAACAGGGACTTCCTGTAGGTCAGTGGTAGGCGATAAAGGCCAGTCGCACTTCGGTTGTGGGTTCGATTCCCACAGCCTTGTCCGAAGCGATGGGCTGTCGCCCGTCCTGCAGGTTGTCCTTTTTCCAAAACTACTATAACATCCCATCAATAATATCGTCCAACACAATCCATTCCAATCTTTAGGCTTATCCATAATACTGCAGTCCACTCTCATAACATAGTGAAAACAATTACCAGAGATTTAATATCATCGTTGATCCCCATATATCATAAGATATGTTTTTTTTTGGTCACATTCCAAACATTCAAAGTCCTTAATCATGTATACTCTTGAATACCCATTGAACCTTAGTGAAAACTTGAATGCAGTTAAAAGTTAACACTTTACACATACCAAAATCCTCAAAATTATTTATACTCAAACCATGATATCACTTAGTCCTTATATCAATCATGAGCTCATGAATACTATTAAACATTTCATTTTCTCGTCTTCATTATGCGCATATCATCTTATTTCCAAAAAAAATATCTCAATCACTTTGAATACCACATCAATAAATATTGCAATACTCAATGATACAACATTATTTTGGAATCCCATTACATAAACACTTAATCATTCCACCACATCGTTGTCATATTCAACATTGCCAATAGTGATCGCATGTGATTTCCCTTTGTCCTTTGCCTTCAGTGGTTGCTCATGTTGATCATCACTAACCCTTGGATTAGGGCAATTATTAGCATAATGCCCCATTTCCTTGCACTTGAAGCATTGAAGTGTTGGCGGTGCGTTCTCTGCAGTGTTTGCTTTATCATTAGAAACCCTTTTTCCATTACTTCGACACTCAGCTGCTCGATGACCTTCTTTTCCACACTTAAAACATTTTCTAGTCCCTTTTAGACAATCTCCACCATGCTTCTTTCCACACTTTGTGCATAAGGAAACATTCATCTTCTTTTCACCATTATTCTGAGATTTCTCCTTGAACTCCATCTTTCGTTTCTTGTCAAAACCATGAGATGGATATGTAACACCAACTTCCATTTCTACCTTGATAGCACAACGCACAATTTCTTCATAGCTACTGAAGTCTCTTATAGCTAATGCCCTTCGAAGACTTGGTTTTAAGCCACTGAAAAATCGATCAACTTTACTTTCAGGTTGGATGATAATTCCAGAAGCATACCTTGCAAGTCTTGTAAAATTTGCTTCATAGGTACCAACAGGTTCATCGTCCCTTTGCTTCAGTTCAAGAAACTCTTTCTCCATCTTTGTTCGAATAATACGAGGGAAGTACTTATTGAAAAATAAGTTCTTGAACTCGTCCCATTCCATAGACTCAATTTCATCCCTTTGCCTTGTATTCTTAATAAGATTCCACCATTGATCAGCATCTCCTTCCAAACGATACACTGCTAGGATGACTTTATCATGTTCAGAACATTGAAGAACTGAAAATATCTTTTCAGTAGTACTAATCCATTGTTCAGCAACTAATGGATCAGTAGACCCACTGAAAGAAGGTGGACGCTGCCTCATGAAGGATTCAACAGAATGTTGCTCCTTCCTTTGCTCGTTTGGAAGTCCTGCATGATTCATAGCTTGAGAAAGTTGTGTGATCATGGCTACAAGATTTTGCATTCCAGCTCCTATATCGTTTGGTTGCTCAGGGGTACAATCATTGCATTGCCCATCACATTCCGCATTAACACGGTTCCTTCGGGTTCCAGCCATCGTCTAAAACCCCAAAAGAATTGTGTGAGAGGCAAAAATCATGCTAGGGAAAACAACATAATAAAGGGTTAGTACCCTCAATATCTAACATCTTAGGTTAAATTCGAATATCGTTAGCGTAATTCTAGGACTATAACCTATACGTATACTTAACCTTAGAGACATCCCTAGACATACCTTAGAAATATCTCTAGGGATCTCACTAAAGTTCTCGCATCCTAGTTTCCAAAGGTTGACTAAACCTTTCCTCTGATACCAACTGTAGCGGTCTAGAATTACTTCCAGTGGACTACAATTGATACCTATCAGGGCACTCCATGGGCGGCTACACCCCCTGGGCGGGACACACCACCATCCCCAGTGGCTGCCATTTCCTCATGAAGCCCTTGGGCGGAGAGCCATGCTTCGTCCAACGCTCACATGTGAGAGTTCCCAAGGATCGGATACATTCCTACCTCCTTTTCCTCTGATACCAACTGTAGAGACCCGTATCTTGACGTACATGGACATTACATTACATTTGCGGAATACTTAGTACATAACAAAAACACACACTAAAGGATCGTAATAGTTTAGTGTCTTTGGAAACTCGGAACGTAATCTTCTAATCGTGGTGAAAGTTCTTCAATATCTCCCATAAAGGTCATCCCTTTTTTCTACCTAAAACCTTTCTTTATATCCTGGGGAAAAGAAAACATAAAAGGGTGAGCTCAAATGCTCAGTAAGGGTAAACAAAGGAAATATCAATCACATAATTTTCATAAGAACATAACATTTTTGGAAATCTTAACCTGCAAAAGAGAGCATAATTTCATAACATGGGATAAATCATAGTAGTGAAATGAAATCATAACTTAAAACATTACTCATTGTGGCATACACACATAATCATAGAGAATCATTTCTTGTTAGTCAAGACTCATTGCCAAGACTATCTTAGTGGACAAAGTCCCTTTCTGAATCGAGTAATCCTCGTTTCAGTCCTGTTTCACTGAACCGGTATAACCTACCATTCCAGCCATGTCTATCTCATGAGATATAAAATCTTTACCCAATGCATTGGAGGGAGATATAGGTCCCACCCATCTCTTAATGAATCCTTTCTTATGTGTGCCACAAAATCATAAATCATACATCATTTCATAACCCATGTAATAAAAATGGGATTCTTAAACAACATGACATCATAAAACCATTCATATAAGATAAAGGAATTCATAAACATAATTCCATCACAACATAGTCAAATAAATGTAAAAATATGGATAGAAACAGAACTCTTTATTATCTTAGATGGAAAATAATTTTGATAAAACACTTGAATTGAATTCTTGAGGAAAATATCCTTTCTTCTTCAAAATCAATTTCTTTTCACAAAACATCATGCAAATTTAAAAGAAAGAGATTTTATTGAAAATAATCATGAAATATTTTAGAGGAAGCTTCATGAAAATAAGGCTTTATAAAACAGTAGAAATCCGTTCGTTCCGTATAAGTTA
The DNA here is from genome assembly GCA_963277665.1 of Viscum album. NCBI lineage: Eukaryota > Viridiplantae > Streptophyta > Magnoliopsida > Santalales > Viscaceae > Viscum > Viscum album. The sequence goes on from OY728147.1 coordinate 1,831,011,405, forward strand.
AAAAAAACATTCTTCATACTTTTGTCGGAAAAGTCAAAAAGTACCTCGTACGACAAAAGATTCCTTTCATACATATTACTAAAAACTCACCGAAGGGTAAAAATGGATTTAAACAATTGTAGGTGGATGGAAATAATATTACATTTTGATGAAACATGGATGTGGATGATAAAATACACCCCAGTAAATACTTACGAATAAACAATCTCGGATAAAAATGAGATTGTGATATTTCCCTTACCTTAGGTCCAATTTGCTTCGTATGTGTCCGAACCTCCTGTATAATGATTTAAATAATGTCATTGACTTATTACAGAATCATATTCATTGTTATGATATCATATATGGTTCACTTATGACATTATATTACCCGTTCTTTTGTAAATTCCATGTTAAAGAAGCGTTTTGGGTAAAATCGTTTCATTTATCGTAGGTGTTTTGACTTGTTGTTCTTGACATCATTATTACTTATATCATGATTTACTTACTTCCAGAATATAAAATATGATTTATATATCATATATATTCAGTATATATATATATATAATAGATAGATAAATAAAATGAAAAACACCGTTCATGGAGACGGTAGTCCGTACGTACGCATGAACGCTGTTTTTCTTTCCTTATTGTCTTGAAATGGAAGTAAGTAGATGACATACATATGTATATATATATATACATAAATCCAGTAGCTTTATAATGTCATGTATTTCATTATTATTTCTTATATATACATTATAATCATTCTTAAATGGTTAACATGGAGAATGAATCTCATCGCGTCGTGGAGATGGTATTCCGTACGTACGCACGAGCGATGATATCATTTCTATAAATATTGAATTGAATTGGAGTGGATTATAAAATATATCAGAATCATTATGATGTTGTAATAACTATGTATAGTTATTCTTTACACCATTATACCCATCCATGTAAGGTGGTGGTGGAAAATAGATTACACCACGGCGTGGAGACGGTATTCCGTACGTACGCACGCGCGGTGATTTCTTTTTCCGTAGGATGGATAGATGGTGAAATAGGGTTGTTTCGTACTTATAATAACATATCAGTATATGAGTGATACTGATGTTATTACTTCATAATGAAACAACCTAAGAAGAAGAAGTGGAAGAAGAAATAAAGATGAAAGAATTGGTAACGGTAATTACCTCTTCTTTGAAGTGCCTCTTTGAGACCTCCTCTTAGGGCACTAGAATTGGTCTTTGAGGAAGACCAGAACCTCTAGGATGTTGCTAGGGAAGTGGAGAAGGGATTTTGGCAGGGGTTGGCCGAGCTTGAGTGCTCAAATTGGTGTGAGGAGGAGGGGGAGGAGGTGTCCTTTTATAAGGGAGGAGAGGGGCACCTTAGGAATTCTTAAAAATATTAATTTATAATAAATATAACCCCACTTAAAAACCTCCAAAAATGACTCATATTCGAAGCTTAGATGAGATAGGGTTGTAATCTCATCAACCAATCAAATTTATACATGTTTGTATCTTATTTTAAACCTTATCAATTAGATTTAACTCTAAGTTAAATAATTTAACTTTTACCGTGTCTTTTTGTTTTCTTTCACTATATGGTTAATACACTTACTATAACATGCCAAACGAACCCCAAATTGTATATTATTAATACATATATCCTTATCTAAGTCATTTGGCCGAACCTTAGATTTTTAGGAATAAAATAACAATTAATAATATAATATTTGATTTAAAAACTATTTTGTGTCAATTTTGACACTATTTGATATATGATTTTTTTGAAAGTCATAAAAGAATTATATATTCGAACCAAGTTGATTAAATCAACACTAATATATCATAGTAACCTAGAAAATTAGTGGAATTCATAAAAAGTCTTAAATTACATTTATTTTGGTATTTATATTATCAATTATGTCAATATTTCATTAATAAGATAATTACTGCATCATCTTTGTGTCATAAATAAATTATATTATATGCTGTCTAAAAATTACAAATAAAATACCATCATGTAGGAAATCTTTTTATCTTTCTAATGAATATTTATAGTCGAATTTATCTTATGTATAACCCCATATTAAAAATGATTTACTTATTAAACTTTGATTTTAACTATTTTAACCCTTCTTTAAATAAATTAATAATAAATGTCCTAATCTAATCCAAGTGGGCCTAAATGGTCATATTTTATTCCTAAGTTTGTTTTTGGTCGAATTACACTTGTCCAATAGAATTAGGACATGTGTTAGGGTAATATTAATATCATATTTACCCTTAGTTACCCTATTTACTATTAACCGTGGTAAAAAAAAGTAAAAAGTTACTATTCACCAAAAAATTATTTTCATCTCATTGAACCACATTTTAGTCCTTGATATTAACCGTGTCTCTCAGATTTTCGAAATTCCATTCACAGAAGCGGTAAAATTAAGTTTTATGCAAAATTCCGTTTTTAACCTACCACTTAGTGGTTTCACTATTCATCAAAAATTGAAAGTTTTCAGAAAAATGCCAAAATTTCATCCTAAGCTATATTTCATATTCCGAATTCAAAAATGAAGTCTATTTTACCAAATTCATAACATAGAAGTTGCATTAATTAATTTTATAATTAAATCCCGCTGTTAAAACAAATAGCGTGTTTTTTAAGAAACAAAATCTATCAAAAGATTGACACTTGATTATGTCTGGTTTAAATGTGAAATTACAAACAATGACCAACATTGTATTAAATTGTAAAAATATATTCTAAATATACTTTAAAACCACTCAAATTAATAATTTATCACTATTAATTATTTCTATTAAAAAAGTTGTTTTTAATTATAATTTAGTAATTTTCACTATTCATTAGAATATGAAAGTTATCCGAAAAGTACCAAAATTTCACCTTAGGCTAAATTCGATACTCCGAATCCAAAAATGAATTCCATTTTGAAAAATAAAATTTACAAAATTTCCAAAAAGTGGTTATTACTATTCATAACGGCTAGTTTTAATAATATTTTAATAGCATATCGTTGTTTCGTGAAACTCAGTATTGCGTACTACACACGCTATCGAGGAAGGTCGCGATTGCGTGTAACGGAAGGAAAGTCAAGGATGCGTATTGTGAAAGCTTCTTTTGTTGTAGCGTACAACAAAAGACATTAATGAAATTAAAAAGAATATTTTTCATAAAATCTTGGGGCGTTACAAATTAATTGGGTAAAGATTTTATATCTCATGAGATAGACATGGCTGGAATGGTAGGTTATACCGGTTCAGTGAAACAGGACTGAAACGGGGGTGACTCGGTTCAGAAATGGACTTTGTCCACTAAGATAGTCTTGGAAATGAGTCTTGACTAATAAGATATGATTCTATATGATTATGTGTTTATGCCACAAAGTTTCATGTTTTATGTTATGATTATTGGGATTTCATTTCACTACTATGATTTATCCCATGTTATGAAATTATGCTCTCTTTTGCAGGTTAAGATTTCCAAAATGTTATGTTCTTATGAAAATGATGTGATTTATATTTCTTTTGTTTACCCTTACTGAGCATTTGAGCTCACCCTTTTATGTTTTCTTTTCCCCAAGATATGAAGAAAGGTTTTAGGGAAAAAAAGGAAGATCTTTATGGGATATTTTTAAGATCTTTCACCATGATTAGAAGATTATATTCTGAGTTTCCAAAGACACTAAACTATTACGATCCTTGTGTGTGTGTTTTTGTTATGTACTAAGTATTCCGAAAAAGTAATGTAATGTCCATGTACGTCAAGCTTCGGGTCTCTACAGTTGGTATCAGAGGAAAGGTTTAGTCAACCTTTGGAAACTAGGATGCGAAAAGGTTAGTGAGATCCCTAGAGATATTTCTATGGTATGTCTAGGGATGTCTCTAAGGTTAAGTATACATATAGGTTATAGTCCTAGAATTGCACTAACGATATTATAATTTAACCTAAGATGTTATATATTGAGGGTAATCCCCCTTTACTATGTTGTTTTCTCTAGCATGATTTTTGCCTCTCACAAGATTCTTTTTGTGTTTTAGTTAATGGAGGGAACTAGAAGGAATTCGGTTAACATTGAATCCAATGGAAAAATTGGTGACTATGAGCAAAAAAATTGTGTATTTCCTAGAGAGAAAGATATTGTGATTATGCCGAATCAGTCATCGCGATATATGATTAACAAGGTGAAATTTAGTGGTATGCCTAATTCATCAAAGAAGAGGAAGATAAACTATTATGCATGTTCGCATGTTGAGGAGAATAAAGAAAGGAAGATTGAGATTTCTAAATAAGGGAAGAAGAACCTTGAGGAATACCTCAAATGGAGGGACCGATGTTATCTGTGTGGAGAAAAGGGTCATAGAGTGACAGACTATTATGGAGTTTAATGTCTTATTTTTGGCGAACATGGGCATTGCCCAACTCAATGCCCTGACCTAAAAAGTTACTTCTAAATCAAGGAAGGACTTATTCCAGGACAATCATTGAAGTGGATGGACTGAAGTGTTTATGTATTGGTATTCAAGAATAATGTTGTTGAGGTACTTTTATGGTGTATTGAAATATTTATGTATTGGTCTATTGTGGTTTTCAATAATTTTAAGGTACTGGTAACCATGAAAAGTGATTCAAATATTTTGGAAAGTAGATGATATGCGCATAATGAAGGGATAAGGAGAAAATGAAATGTTTGAAAGTATTCATGAGCTCATGATTGATATAAGGACTAAGTGATATCATGGTTTGAGTATATAGAATTTTGAGGATTTTGGTATGTGGAAAGTGTTAACTTTTAACTGCATTCATGTTTTCACTAAGGTTCAATGGGTATTCAAGAGAATACATGATTAAGGCCTTTGAATGTTTGGAATGTGACCAACAAGACATATCTTATGATATATGGGGATCAACGATGGTATTAAATCTCTGGTAATCGTTTTCACTATATTATGAGAGTGGACTGCAGTATTATGGATAAACCTAAAGATTGGAATGGATTGTGTTGGACATAAGTTAGTATTGTTTAAGGATATAAGTTTTTTCGATATTATTGATGGGATGTTATAGTAATATAGTTTTAGAAAAAGGACAACCTGCAGGACGGGCGACAACCCATCGCGTCGGACAAGGCCGTGGGAATCGAACCCACAACCGAAGTGCGACTGGCCTTTATTGCCTACCACTGGCCTACAGGAAGTCCCTGTTTATTAGAAACTTGTTTTATTATATTAAGCAGTATGATATATGAAGTATAAGTCCATTTTAGGAACCATATATGATTAATCTCACTATAGATGGACTTATGTATTTTTTGATAACTTTTCTAACCTTTTGTTTGAGACAGATGGAATGACCCATCATTCTATCACATGATCTGCTAACACATCACGAATGACAAATTCAACTTCATTTATTTAAGAGATGAAGTGGAAATTGTCCAAAGAACGACAAACGGTGAGACTATACCAAAATCACGAAAGTATTTCTTCTAATTCCAATTTCCTCAACTTTAGGGAAATGATCTTGAAAACCAAAAATGTTGTCCTAGTGCTCTTATATCTGATAAATCAGATGGTACCTTAGATCGTCACAAATTTATGGCTTTGTGATTGCTGGCTTTTCCATAGCCATGTTCTCTACCACTCTCCATCAGAACATGATGGTTAGATTTCTCTTCCATATCCATATTTTCACCTATGTGGAAACCCAGTGATTAGTTTATTTGGGTAATCGTTACATTTCATAATTTAGTTTTTAAAGACAAGTTTTGGTATTCCTTTTTAAGATGTGGGTTTCTATTAAAGAAACTTTCAAGTAGTAAACCATTTATAACCCCGATGAATTTCGAGGGCGAAATTCATTTTAAGGGGGGTAGAATGTAACAACCCGAGATTTTATAAAAAAATATTATTTTTAATTTCATTAATGTCTTGTGTTGTACGCTACACTAAAAGGAGCTTACTCAACATGCATCCTTGACTTGCCTTGCATTACACGCAATCACGACCTTCCTCGATAGCATGTGTAGTACGCAATACCGAGTTTCACTAAACAACGATATGCTATTAAAATATTATTAAAACTAGCCGTTATGAATAGTAATAACCACCTTTTAAAATTTTAGAAATTTTAGCTCTCAAAATGGACTTCATTTTTGGATTCGGAGTATCGAATTTAGCCTAAGGTGAAATTTTGGTACTTTTCAGATTACGTTCATATTCCGATGAATAGTGAAAATTACTAAATTATAATTAAAAACAACTTTTTTTAATCGAAATAATTAATAGTGATAAATTATTAATTTGAGTGATTTTAAAGTATATTTAGAATATATTTTTACAATTTAATACAATGTTGGTCATTGGATGTAATTTCACATTTAAACCAGACATAAACAAGTGTCAATCTTTTGATAGTTATTATCTCTTAAGAACATGCTATTTGTTTTGATGACGGGAATTAATTTTTAAATTAATTAATGCAACTGATATGTTTTGAATTTGATAAAATAGACATCATTTTTGAATTCATAATATCAAATATAGCTTAGATCTATTTTTTGGTATTTTTCTGGAAACTTTCATTTTTTTGATGAATAGTGAAACCACTAAGTGGTAGTTAAAAAAACTGAATTTTTCATAAAACTTAATTTTACCGCTTCTGTGAGTGGAATTTCAAAAATCCGAGAGACACGGTTGATGTAAGTAAGTAAAATGTGATTCAATGAGATGAAAATAATTTTTGGTGAATAGTAACTTTTTACTTTTTTTTACCATGGTTAAAAGTAAATAGGGTAATTAAGGGTAAAAATGATATTATTATTACCCTAACACATGTCCTAATTCTATTGCACAAGTGTAATTCGACCAAAAACAACCTTAGGAATAAAATATGACCATTTAGGACCACTGGGATTAGATTAGGACATTTATTATTAATTTATTTTAAGAAGCGTTAAAATAGTTAAAATCAAAGTTTAATAAGTAAATCATTTTTAATATGGGGTTATACATAAGATATATTCGACTATAAATATTCATTAGAAAGATAAAAATATTTCCTACATAATGGTATTTTATTTGTAATTTTTAGACATTAAATAATTTAATTTATTTATGACACAAAGATGATGCAGTAATTATCTTATTAATGAAATATTGACATAATTAATGTTATAAAGACCAAAATAAATGTAATTTGAGACTTTTTATGAATTAAACTAATTTTATAGGTTAATATGACATGTTAGTATTTATTTAATTAACTTTGTTCGAACTAATCATTCTGTTATGATTTTCACAAAAATCAATTACTAAATAGTGTCAAAATTGACATAAAATAGGTTTTAAAACAAATATTATATTCGTAATTGTTATTTTATTCCTAAAAATCTAAGTTTCAGCCAAATAACTTAGATAAGGTTATATATATTAATAATAAACAACTTGGGGTTCGTTTTTCTGCTTATAGTAAGTTTATTGACCTTATAGTATAAGAACACAAGAAGACACAGTAAAAGTAAACTTATTTAACTTAATGTTAAATCTAAATGATAAGGTTAAAATAGGAACCTAAACTTGTCTAAATTCTATTGGATGAGAGTATTTCGACCCATCCCCACCTTAGATTCGAAATATATCAATTTTGAGCTATTTTAAACCGAAAGTGACTTTATAATAAAATAATATATTTAGTTTTCCCAAAGGTGCCCCTCTCATCCCTTATAAAAGGGCACCTCCTCCCCCTCTTCCTCACACCACTTTGAGCCTTCAAGCTCGGCCAACCCATGCCAAATTCTCTTCTCCACTTCCTTAGAAACATCCTAGAGTTTATGGTCTTCCTCAAAGACCAATTTTAGTGCCCTAAGAGGAGGACTCAAAGAGGCGCTTCAAAGAAGAGGTAATGTCCGTTACTGATTCTTTCAACTTTATTTCTTCTTCCACTTATTCTTATTAGGTTGTTTCATTATGAAGTAATAACATCAGTATCAATAATATACCGATATGTTATTATAAGTATGAAAAAACCCTATTTCACCATATATCCATTCTACAGAAAATGAAATCACCGCGCGTGCGTACGTACAGAATACCATCTCCACGCCGTGGTGTAATCTATTTTCCACCACCACCTTACTTGGATGGGTATAATGGTGTAAATAATTACTATATATGATTATTTTAATTTAATATTGATTCTTAAATAGTATAAATACACCCAATACAGTCCCAGGACCATGAGAATGATATCATCGCTCGTGCGTACGTACGGACTACCGTCTCCACGACGCGATGAGATTCATTCTCCACTTTAACCATTCATGAATGATTATAAAGTATATATAATAAGTAATCATGAAATATATGACATAATAATGATTCTTGATTTATGTGTATATATATGTATTTCATCTACTTAATTCCATTCAACTCAATAAGGAAAAGAAAACAGCGTTCATGCGTACGTACGGCCTACCGTCTCCATGAACGGTGTATTTCTTTCCATTTAATGATTTATTATATAAATGTATATTCTGAATATATATTATATATAAATCATGTTTTATATTCGGTAATTAAGTAATCATTATCTAAGTAATCATATGAATAATTACAAGTCAAAACACGGATGACAAATGAAACAATTTTACCCAAAACGCTCTTTAACATGGAATTTACAAAAGAACGGGTAATATAAAGTCATAAGTGAACCATATATGATATTATAACAATGAGTATGATTCTGTAATAAGTCAATAAAATTATTTAAATAATTATACAGGAGGTTCGGACACTTATGAGGCAAATCAGACCTAATGTAAGGGAAATATCACAATCTCATTTTTATTCGAGATTGTTTATACTTTGAAATTTACTGGGGTGTATTTTATCATCCAAATCCATGTTTCCTAAATATTTAATATTATTTCCATCCACCTAAATTTGTTTAAATCCAATTTTACCCTTTGGTTAGTTTTTAGTAAAAGATATGAAAGGAATATTTTTTCGTTTTTTGTACGAGGTACTTTTAGACTTTTCCGACAAAAGTACGAGAAGAACGTTTTTTTAACTTATACGGCATGAATGGATTTTTAAAACATTATTTCCAAGAATATTACTTTACAAGTTTTAAAGTTTATTTTTAATAAACTTCTTTTAGTTTAAAATTTTATGACATGTTAAGAAAGTAAAAATGTTTTTGAAGTAGAAAGGATATTTTCCTCAAGAATGGAGTTCAAGTGTTTTATCAAAATTATTTTCCATCTAAGATAATAAAGGGTTATGTTTTTATCCCTATTATTACATTGATTTTATTATGTTGTGATGGAATTATTTTTATGAATTCCTTTATATTATATGAATTATTTTATGATGTCACAATGTTTAAGATTCCCATTTTTCTTACATGGTTTATGAAATGATGTATGATTTATGATTTTGTGGAACACATAAGAATGGTATCATTAGGAGATGGGTGGGACATATATCTCCCTCCAATGAATTGGGTAAAGATTTTATATCTCATGAGATAGACATGGCTGGAATGGTAGGTTATACCGGTTCAGTGAAACAGGACTGAAACGAGGGTGACTCGGTTTAGAAATGGACTTTGTCCACTAAGATAGTCTTGGAAATGAGTCTTGACTAATAAGATATGATTCTATATGATTATGTGTGTATGACACAAAGTTTCATGTTTTATGTTATGATTATTGGGATTTAATTTCACTAATATGATTTATCCCATGTTATGAAATTATGCTCTCTTTTGCAGGTTAAGATTTCCAAAATGTTATGTTCTTATGAAAATGATGTGATTGATATTTCTTTTTTTACCCTTACTAAGCATTTGAGCTCACCCTTTTATGTTTTATTTTCCCCGGGATATAAATAAAGGTTTTAGGGAAAAATGGAAGATCTTTATGGGAGATGTTGAAGATCTTTCACCACGATTAGAAGATTATATTCCGAGTTTCCAAAGACACTAAACTATTACGATCCTTGTGTGTGCGTTTTTGTTATGTACTAAGTATTCCGCAAAATTAATGTAATGTCCATGTACGTCAAGCTTTGGGTCTCTACATACGCAGTAATTTTGTCTCTAGAATGTCTTCCTCTATTAGGATTTGTAGAATCTATTTCTATACCAACTCTTGTGTACCATGAGTCTCTACTTTATCAAAGTTTATCTCGCTACCACTATCTATTTTAGAGAAATTACCCCTCTCAAGGAATATGGTGTGTCTTGTCACTATGAAATTTTTGTGTGAGGGGTCTTATAGGTAATAACCCCTTGTTTCTTTATGGAATCCTATAAAGGTACATTTTGTACCTCAAGGATCAAGTTTGTTGCCTGAAGAGGCCTTAACAAATGCTTCAAAACCCTACATATGTAAATTCTACAACATGATTTTTCATCCACTCTAAAGTTCATATGGAATACCATTTATCAATTTAGTTGTAACTTGGTTTAGTATATGTGTTTCTTTCTATAAAGTGTACCCCTAGAGGGATAATAGACGACTCACATGACTCATAATTGATCACACCATGTCTAACAAGGTGTAGTTACTCTTTTCGCTTACACTATTCTATTAAGGTGTATAAGGATGAGTGATTTGAGTTAAATCCAAATATCCCATAAATAATTAATTAAGTCTTGATTAATATATTATCCACCATAGTCTGAGTTGAGTTTCATAATCTTCTAACCAAGATGTTTCTCAACTTTATTCTTACATTCCTTGAAATTTTCAAAGGAATCTGATTTATACCACATTAAGTAGAAATATCCATATCTACTAAAATCATCTATAAAAGTTATGAATTATGAGTACCTACCCATTTCTTCAATAATAAATGATTCACACACATTAGTATGAACTAATTTATGAAGCTCTTTGTCCCTTTCACCCTTTCCACTAAATAAAGATTTGGTTATTTTACCTTTTAAACATGTGTGGCATACATGAAGTGGTTTTAGTTCAAAGGAATATAAATATACATCTTGATGTAATTTAGTCAAACTATTTTCATTTACATGACCTAGCTAGTTATTCTATAGTTGGGTGTGCCATGAGTCACATGAATTTGTTTTTTATTGATTTCCATTACTTGGTTCATGTAATACAATACATAAAGACTATAATTTAAATGTGCCTTACCATAAAAAATGTTATATTTATAAAATAAGCAACATTTATTCCCAAATTTGAAAAAAAATCCATCCATATCAAGTTTGGATATAGAAATAATGTTTTTTATATCATATGACACAAAATAATAATACTTCAAAACTAAGGTCATTATCATCAACAATGTGAGGTGGAAATCCCTGATAGCCACAATAGTTTGTTTGTCTCTGTTAGATAATTGTAGATCTACCTCCCCTTGGTAAATATTTTTGAATCAAATTTGTTCCTAAATTTTAATACATATGTGAGAACCATAGGCTGTATCAAATACCGAATTTATAGAAATAGATAAATTTCACTTGATAACAAATGCACCTGAAGATTCCCCTTTCTTCTTTAGTTGGGTTCATTTTTTCTTCCAGTGGACCTTCTTATCACATGAAAAACAAAAAACATCTTGTTACCTTTCCTATCCTTTGATACTTATCTTCTTAGAAGGGAATTGTAAATAAGCTTTAGATTTAGGGATCTTTCCCCATACATTCCTTTTGTTCACCATAATTATGGAAGGTTTTTCACTCTTATTCTCCTTATAAACTTAGAAAATCAATGTGATAAGATTTTAAAGAGACTTATCTTTGTTATTCATATTAAAATTAATAACAAAGTTGAAGAATCTCTAAGGTAGTGATGTAATGATGAGATCAGTGCATAGTTCATCAGGCAGTTAAGAAACTAGAACCTCTAAGTCCTCAATGTAGCCAATGAGTTTGACTATGTGAGTCTCAACTATAATACCCTCTCTATGATTAATATAGAAGAGTTCTTTGGATACCTAAAACTATTCTTATCAATAATATCACTCTAACTATAAACCATGGAGATTCTCGATCATTCTATAATCATCTATGTTTTCATGAGACTTCATGAGTTCACTAGACATAGATGATTACATTAAACACTATAAATTTACCAAGTCACTCATGTGTTTACCATAGATATCTAATTATTCATCATTAACCTCATTTGCAGTAGGATCATGTACTGAGGATTCTAAAACATAAGATTTTCATTCATGGCGGAACACAACTCAAAGGCATCTGAACCATTCCAAGAAGTTACTACCATTAAGGAGATGTTTTTTTCTAAAATGTTGATCACAAGGATAAAGTGGATAACAAAATATCCATTATTATACAATTATAAAAGAGTAAATTATTAGTAAATTACTTGATTAAAAATTATGTGATACATATTAATAATATTAATCTTATTGAATCTCCCACTATTTTAACAAGTCCCAATAACACTCACTATTGGACTCAGAATGTCTAGTTTCTAGGAAATTATAGTATAAAGGATCCATATTCCCCTTTGCATAACCACAACAAGGGTTTTTCAAGATACTTGAAGGTATTTATGTAGGCAGATCTTTTCCATATATAGGCTTGCAACTCCTTGATATGTTGAGTGGATTCCTCAATCCTAAAACCCTAATCAAGATTTCCTCAATAATTTTCTATAACTTGCACCATGTCTATGAAGGGATACTTTTCTTGATGTAAAATGATTAAGTTATCCCAAAAAATTCATAAGAACCCCCTTATAAAAGTAAGTGACCCAACAAGGGTCGGTCAAACACTTAGTTTGTTGGTTTCATTCCTAATCAAGTAATATAGGGACAACTATAACTTAATATATACTTGAGGGATTTTATTTATTATGCATAAATTTTATATTATTTTATCCTTTACATATATTATTAAAAATAAGTGTATTTTACTTATGTGATTAACCATGTATGAAAAAACATTTACACATAATCTATTTAATTGAATTCTATCTTTGTATACTAGTTCATTTATCTATGTGATCATAGAATTACGTCCAAAAAATAAATAGTGCATAGGATAGAAATAAATAATTAAATGTCCTGATCACGAGCTTATCTAATAGTTGATTTATTGAGTGGAAAATAAATTAACCTATAACCTAGGGAAAAAATCATTGTTCCAGTCTTAGAATGAGTTAAAAAATTCCACCTATCCACCAGTGTATCACCTAGGCGGGTATCATTTGGGTTCCATCTTGAACTGCCTCCACACTCCATGGGATACTCCATTTATTAAATGTATCTATAACTCGAATTTAAGTGAGGGGAATCAAAGTATTAATTAAAAGTAATTATATAAATAACCTTGGACACACATTTCCTATATAATAATGAAGGGAGGGATGACTCACCAGCCATCACATTTAATTTAACATTAAATAATTTCAAACCCATGTAATAAATCAAATTAAATAAAACCAACACATAAACAGGTCTTGGTCAAGATCAGGAATAGTCATACACACGCAAGGAATATACATAAGTATACTGGATAACATTAATTTATATTAGTTCTTTATTATTAAGATAAAAACACTTTAATTAATTAATTAATTAGTTAATTAATTCTCTTTTATCTCAATGTCCATCCAAATTATCTTAGATATATCTCTCATAAATGAATTTATGACAAATAAATGGAAAAAACAATAATTATAGATAATTAAAATAAATTATTTAATCATTTAATAATTCTTTAAAACCTTTATTGTAATGTCAAACAAATTATATACCAATCAATATAATAAGGTTTTAATTCTATAATTATCATTTTAATGTAATTTAATTCTGTCATTTATTGGGAGACTACAAGGTGTGTACTTATGATCTACATGCTGTGTACCTCGATTACTGTGTACCAGGGATAAATTCTTAGGGCTTTAGTGTGTATCTCATATGGAATACACAATATGTACATGTCAGATATATACTATGTATTGTAATTTTTGTGTGACCACTCAACCCATCGAAGGACTTGACGTGTTCTTCAGATGCGGGACTACACAACATGAACTCCATCTACACATCATGTGTTCCACTATCCATGTGTCCACTTAACTCATCAAATGGATGGACATGTACTTCATACATAAGAATTAATTAAATAAACTTTGTGTACACCAACTAAAAATCATGTATTTCATTAATTCTCTAGGCATCCATTCTCACATGGTTTTAACCATGTATTTGAACACAAGGTTTTGTGAATTTTGTCACTATACCATGTAGTCTATACGACGTGTACGCTAACTACATTCCATGTAATCCAACAAGCCATGTACTAGGTTGGCCCAATATTCATGTAGTGTGAAATAAATTCACTGTGTGTAGTTACTGCTTGGTATTCCATGTATCTTATGCCACATCCAGATACAATTCACTTGGGTACATGGCATGCACTTGGCTTACACACTGGTAACCTATTCTCACTGAAAAAATTATTAACACTTTATAATGGAATCTTTAACCATTATTCATCTATTATTATTCCTTTAAGAAAATGAAGCACTGAATTATGATAATTAAATATATTGAAAAAATGTTAATTTAAATTGGATTAATGAAAAAAAATTCTAGAAATAAACTATCTAACCACTATTGTGCATATAGATCAACAGTAAATCAAATAAATGATTATGAATTTAAAATGTGATCGCTCTGACACCATTTAAAGGTTCCAAGTGCAGTGGAAGTGACTTAGTGGGTGAATAACCATAATTATTTTGTTGATTTAGTGGATCATTCAAAATATTGTACATTAAATTAATTCCACTACTAACAAAAACTTTCCATCGAATATTGATGTAGAAAAACAAAAAACCCAGAGAGGATATTTGCATGTTAAATTTATAATTAATTTATTTATGATCAGATTAAATGGTTACGTCATCAAGTAACTTTCTTCAATGATGATGTTGAGTGAACATAAACCATTCTCAGATTATATTCATTGTGTAGAGAATATCTAAGTGTAGAATTCCTCTAGCGATGATCCTCACATTCTCTATTGATCTCTGAGTAATGCCAACTTATTTTTGTGTGCTAGCATAGTGAATCAATTTTCTTGAATTTTTAATGATGATCACATCTAGATCCTTAGAGCTAGAAGGAATCTCTCTTATAATTCTCATTCTT
Source organism: Viscum album (assembly GCA_963277665.1). Lineage (NCBI taxonomy): Eukaryota > Viridiplantae > Streptophyta > Magnoliopsida > Santalales > Viscaceae > Viscum > Viscum album. The sequence goes on from OY728147.1 coordinate 1,831,026,569, forward strand.
GAGAAGAATAGTGGAGAAGTGATGGATAAATAATTCCATTATGCACAATGATTCTCAAATCTTGATTAACCCCAAACAATAGATAGAAACATCTGTTTATAGAGTTTGGATTTAGCTTAAAATATTATTTAATTGCATACCAACCCTTAAATACTATAATAATCATAATCAAAATCCATGTCATATAATAATAATAATAATATTTCAAAGCATGCACTAACCCAAATAATTATAAATATTATTTACCCTCTTGTAAATAAATAATCATCACTTAATACAATCTTGGTCCACTCCAACTTCTTATCATTTATTGAATAGATGAATCAATATTTAATTAAATATTTCATTAATCAATAAATAAAATAAATATTTTATTCACAATCTAGTGAATAAATATTTATTACATATTTACATAATCAAATAAATTATTTATTAATAAATATATAATTATTTATTACCTTGTGAATATTAGTGATCATTAAAACATGAATAAAATTATTACCTGGTATTGAAAATAATATTTATTCCAATAATTAAATTTAAATATAATTTAATTGACATCAATAAAAACAATTAGTGTGTTACCCTTTAAGATTATTTCTCATTGGTATTAGGTTGGATTGACTAAAGTCTAAGATTATTGTCTAGAAATGGGTCAAGACTCCCAAAATAAAGGACTTAATATTGAAACATTGACAACCACATATAAATTCTAACTTTATAGTATAATCCATTTGTCTCAATATCTAATCAAGTAGCTTGAACATTTGTGTCATCAACCTATAATTTTGATACGTCTTTCTTTGACTATCTGAAATAAACGCATCATTACACTGTGAACATGAAATTTAATGTGATGGTTCTTTTCTAATAAAAGGTTTGAGATATAAACTTACATAATTATGGAAGGTATAAATAAATTCCTAACTTATCAAATAATAACATGTCATTCATGACACACCCAATGTACCCTTCTTCCAAAAAACACATGGAATCATGATTTTGGTCTGTAAATCTAAGTGCATGAGTCATGACATGAATCAATGATAATATTAAATTCTAAGGACCATTATATATGATTGAAGATAGTAATATCCAATAAAACCAAAACATATATAATTCTTACATGTGGGTCCATTATCATAATCTATCATCTTAGAGATTACCAAGTGTGAACTTCATGAGAAGAAGCCTCATCCTCTTATGAGTACTCACACCTGATAGTCAACATACCATATGCTCTATCATAGTATGTTATTCAGTTGTAGAACTATATTCAAGAATATTATCTTAGAACTTCAAGGTTCTCATCATAGTAGAGAACCACTATGACCTTATAAATGCGATATATACCCTAGGACATTATTATATTAAATTCATGAATAAAAATAGAAAATACGTAATAAGATGTTTTTATTAATATTCAAATGTTCAAATATATATGTAATAAAATTACAATCATTTGGAACTAGAACACCAACTCCAATAGGTGGAGCATAGACCTACTTCCCCTATTGTTGAAACTATCTTATCGACTACTACTAATGAGGCTAATGCTAAACCTGAACACCTCCACTATGTTGAGCTCCAAGAACCACTGAGAATTCATGCTAATGATGGCTATTTCCCCTAGAGACATATCACCCTGGTCTAAATCCCCTAAGAAAATCATGGAATCTATTGGACCTAGAATATAAAAAAGGAAGTTAATAGGGTTAACTCCCCATGATTTAAAACCTCAAATACATTAGTGAATGAGATCTATTACTAATAACTCTTACCATTGAGGAACCATACCAGTTATCCTCTCATGGTAACCCTCATCATGAGTTCATATACTTGATCACCATCACCTTATTTTATACCTCTAAATACATCTACAATGCAAAAGGAGTAATTGTATACTGTATAAAAGGGTGGAGTGTCTCCTCAAAATTCCATGCATGAAACTCCTCATCAAGAAAAAGATCATGGGTGAAATGAAAAAGGTCCTTGAACATGATCCCAACATTTCACATAGATATACTATCATGCTGGAGAGAAACCAAATCCTTCCACTTCACTATCTTCATGGTCAATGATAGGAAATCCGTCTATCATTCTACCCAAGAAATATCTTCCTCCTTCCGCACCATGAGATACAACTTCAACAATTAATGAACTACACCCCTCATTCAACCAACTGATATTGGAACCCAATACTCTTCCTGGGCCTGAATCAAACTAAAGGTGATATTAAGCTCCACCAAATAAAAATATATATCTAGGTTAGATACACTTACCTCATACTCCACTAAATATTTTTTCTGAAAGGAACACAACGTATTCCATCACTGATAATCCTTCTTAGTTTGTTAAACCCTTTGGCGGTCAATTGGGCTAGCCCATTGAAACACATCAGCTCGTACCATCTACAGATGATGTCTAGAATTCATAACTGAAAGAAAAAAAAAGATTCCCTAATAAAGTTAGTATGAAATTTTATTAAGGTTCATTAAATTAATTCATTTTCACTTCCCAAGACACTCAATTAAGATAATAACCCAAAAAACTATGATTCTTTTACCTCTCTTAGGTCTATATCCTATAGGTGAAACCACCTCACTTGGTTGTTCGATAGACTCAGAGTCCTTGGATCAGATCACAGGGGGAAATCAAATGTCATGTCAAAACTGGTCTTCCAATCCCATTCCACACACCAAGATTCACTAGAACTATTACCCTACAAACCCATGCAATCCTCACAATTCATAACTCCCAACTCTACCCATATCTTAAATTAATCCTCTGACCCCAATTTTTCATAACCCCCTCCCTCCAATGATACCCCTCATGGGATAAAAATGAAGGAAGATAAATAATGACCCTATATTTCTACCTTCAGTCGGCTCCAAGTTGGAAACTATAACTAAGGGTATAGAAATTATCACATATGGATGGAATTACCCTCAATAGATAAAGTAGGATTGTGAGATAGGATACCAATCACCAAGAAAATCCATGGAATAAATAGGAAGGGAAAATTAAACTATCATAAAATGAATGTATAAAGTAAAAAAAAATAAAGAGCCTCCAAATAAATAACTAAAATAAATACTAAGGCATAAACTAAAGAACAACTCTAATGTTCATGATAGTAATGTCTTTCTCGGTCCCTGAAGTCCCCCTAAAAACCTAAAAAATATTTTGTATATACACAGTGTGAGCATAACATGTCTACATAGTAGGATCATACCCAAGGTCTCTCAAGCACACGTGAAAAGAGAATACCAATGAACTAATTAACAAACAGAAGAACCAACATGCACATAAATAGGTCAACAAACCAATCCCATCATCACTATAACATTCTCACCAAATAATGCATCCAAGTATAGTAACATTACATGAATAATATTTATAAAAAGTATATCCCAAACTGTTTCCCACTAAATTTCCACTCTCACACCCCAACGTCATAAGTGTTGATGCTCCCATCCCTTATGTAGAATTATGACTAAAGAAACTTGGGAAACTATATCATACCAAGAGCCCCATGTGCAACTGGTCATCATATCCTGCTCAGAGACACATCGGGGACCACATCCCCCCATAACCACTTCCATATATCTAGGATAGTAAGGTATCATGAACATGAATGACATAGACCTCATTCCCTACTCCTACCATGCACAACCCTCACTAAAAACCACTTCACCAATCTCATCAAACCAAACCATAAATGTGTTATATATGAAAAGCATCACAACCCATGAATAAGAAACCTTCATAGAAGAGATATTAAGGAAGTATATGTATCCATACATCTATCCTCACAATCATGGATGTTGAGAAAAACACCCCCAAAACCTTTGTGTGTTAACACATAATGTTAAACGTGAGTGGGGTTCATATAGAAATCACAATGAAAATACAATATATAATAGTCACACACACAAGACCAACCTATGGGTATATAATAATAGTACCATAAAACTCACAACATCACCACAAGGCATCAAAAACTCCACCACTTTCACTATCACGTCTAAATGAATTACACCACACAAGAAAGCTACAACCACAATCCACATTTCTTCTTTACTTTACAATTTAATCCATTTTCAAATTTTCCAATTACCAACCATCACCATTTATCCAGCCAATACATTTCATATTTAATAATAACCACTTTAACCACACTTCCCATTTTAGTTCAAGAGTTCATTATTCATTAAAACTCATTCCATTCCAGTTTTTTCATTAATATTTCATTTCATAACTCTTGGGAAAATAGTATAAAAAACACAATATAAAAATTTCATCTTCCTCATGTCAATAGTCCCCACATCACAACCATCACACATCATAACCACTACACATATCAACCAAAAAACCTAAACACCACCATACATCAGATTTCATCTTTAATAAATGGATTTCATTATATTTATTTCAATATTTTCAAGGGAATTCTCACATGAATTCAAGATTCCATAAGAAACCAATCTAATGGTCAGATATACATTCTTATCCATTTTCATGTGTGGTGAGTTGATCAATAATCACAACAATATTCACTAATTTCAATGACCTAAAAAACAAAACAAAAACTCAACATGATCCAAATCTAGAAAAATCTATAAGCATCCTCAATCATATAGACAAAATCACAAGAACAAGTAAAACTCATGAAATTTTTTCCCTTTCCATTAAATTTCAATCAAACCAATTAATTATCTGTATTAATATATTGTATACTATCTATAAAAAGGAATAAAAAATCATGTTATTACCACATGTATATCAAAAGGAGTAATGATAAAGGATTACCTACCTTAATGAATTTTTAAGGTTGAAACACACAGAACAAAAGGATCAACCACTATTGATATCAAAGTAATCACCACCATATTTTTATGCACAATAATCCACCATAACAAACCACCCAAAATAAAGGATAACTCCCACCATAGTGAATTCCTGGTATAAAAATATGAGAATAAAGAAATAATATGGAAAGAGAAGAGGAGTGATCTTACCTCAATTTTCAAGACTTACTCCAACAATCCAAGGGGATATTCTTCACAAATGAATAACTAGAGAGAGGTAGAGGTTCTAAAAGTCACCATGAGATCAAAGGAAGAACAAAAAAATCAAAACAAATGAGGTTGATCATCCTACTTATAAGTGAATCCATCTAGACTCCACTACGACATGGTGGATAACCAAAATATCTATGGTGGCTCTGGTTAATGCGCAATCTGAAATCCCCACACAAGATACTCTTCTCCTCTTATTTTAAAAATGAGATTTTATTTCCACTATGGCCTTGACCTTGGCATGGTCTAAGTCATGGTTCAAGTCATGGTGGTTCTTCTGTCTTCCGCCACATCCAAACACCATGATCTAGTACCCATTTCTTATCCATTTTACACCCACCATGCCCAAGGCTACAATGTGGTGAGCTCAGGTTTCTTATTTTTGATAGGTGGTTCTGTAAAGTTCCATGCTTGGTGCCACACCCTTACTGGGAATTTCAGGTCTTCCCGTGGTGTATGGGAAAACCACCAGACCAACACACCCAACACCATGCCTTCCCTAGGGAATGGTCTCATGACCCGTTTTTCATAAGATCACACCCAAGACCAAAACACCATCTAAAATAGATTTCCAATTAGTTTGACAAGACTTGGTTCCCACCGAAAGGACAAAACACCACCTTAAACCTTCGAATAACCACTAAACCCTACCAAAATATCTCCAATCCTTGAAAAAAAAGGACAGGTCAAAAAGGTTTGGTCCATTACTGGGTTGGAATACTCACTAGGCTAGGGGCATACGATATTTATAGAAAAGTAGGCATTAAATACCTTTTGTACCTTGATTTATTTTATGGATATTTTGGTTTCATATGATTTAAGAATTTATATGATATTGTTTTATATAATCAAGGCATGGGATGATTTTAGATATATGTGAATATATTTAGAATATATTTTTGGGTAAGTAGAATAAATCCCAAGTTAGACAAAGTCCTATAAATTAATATGTTTTGAACATATTAATTTGGTTAATGTTTTAGGATACAGAAAACTAAATCATTAAAAATATTCATACATAAAAGGGAATACATGAGATAATATGGTGATATGTTAAAAATAATTTAAAATACCAAGTGTTAGGTTCCTTATAATGAAAATTCATACCATGACCAAGATTGTCCAAACTAGTAGGTCATGCCAAAACTAGGTGCCTGTAGATTGTCTTGTGCAAGGAAAATATGATTTAAGTGACACAAACAGTTAGGTTACTATTCATGGAATGAGATTAGGTTAAACATAGATATGAAACACTAGATGTTGGATAACATAGGAATAGAGATAATTCTATATGATGTATTAGGAAAATAGCTTTCCACTCAACTATCCATGTGTCATATACAATATTATTAACATGATTGTCTACCTGATATAGTCATGAATTATATTATAATCTTAGATGGGATATATCCTGATGAAATATAGATCTTGTACCACTAATGTATCTGATGTAATATAAAAGGGGCTATTATTTCAGTGAGATCACATTTAATAAAATTTCTTATTAAATGATTAAAAAACATGATGATAATCATCTAATATTTTTTTTATAGATAAAATGAATTAATAATAGTCCAAATTAACAATGATATAAAATCAGAAAAAATAAAAGCTTTATGGAATAAAATTTTTAGAATGGTATGGTAACTTGAGAATCATTCTTAAGAACGAAAAAAACTATATGTGTTAGAGTAACACCTTTTTATGTAACTGATCAGTGAATATATTAAAAAAAACCCAGATGCTTTTAAGAAGCATATGATATATTTTATAGATGGTTTTAAAGGTATTGGTTATATTATTAATAACCAATGTAACTTTAGTCTCTAATTATGTACTCAATATTATTAAGTATATCAATGACTTGGAGAGACTTGAGGTATCCTTTATGTCTTGGTTTGGATATGGAATTCAATCTTTAATCATTATTATAAATGTATAAAAAATATGAATGATTTTAATTAAATATTAACCAATATCCTCAAAGTGTTGAGGATATATGAATATGATATTTTAAGTCTAGGATCTGGTGTACTTTTGATAGTATATATAGGTAAAATATTAATCCAGAAGAAGGTTGTATGGATCAATTATCATCCTAGATCATTAAAACCTAATGGTGACCTCAAAAAGGAGGAGCAATCTTTCCATTAGGGATGGGATTTTCCAAAATACCTAAAGTGTTGTGATAAAATTTACATATATTCAATGTCAAGTATTAACTTTATAGAAAATTATTTTATTTTTAAGGTTATATGATACCAAATTTAATTTTTTTTAAATATAAAATATTTTAAAATTAAGGAAAGGATTGATGAATCTTGTAGTTTTCATTCAATTAATGAAGTAAAGGGTCATTACATCAAGGATTTAGATGGAAATAAACACTTCAAGATCAAATATATCTAAATAAATGATGTGTATTATTCATCTTGTAAACCTCTTATATGACAAGAGGGGTTATTGTCAATAATTTTTGTTATGAATAAATGAAATTATGTTTTTAATAAAAATGGTTATGTTTGATCTAATTCTATAACATGATTGAAAATATAGTGAGTATAAAAGTGTTTTATCCAAGAAAAAATAGTTTATTTAATATATTTGTTAAAATGTGAGGAAATGAGTTTCAAGTACTCAATAGTGGCATATTATAAAGAATAAAATATTCTTTTAAATGTATTTCTCCTAACACATAGAATACCATATAATATACGGGTGTTAATATTTTTTTTGTAAAATATTATCATAAAGAAAATAAGTTTTATTTACAATCACAAAATATTTTGTGTCTTTGAATTATATTTCATATTAAATATATATTCTAAGAATCTATTGGAATTATGTTTGAACTTGGAGAAGTTAAAAGTGTAACAAATAAATTATCAATACTAGTCAATTCAATGTGAAACTCACTTTATATCCTAAAATAATTTAGGACATGTTGGAAAAGAAAATATTAATGAAAAGAGTTACCTTTTATTTATTTACCAAATAATCTCAAATAAAAAATTCAAATGTAAATATTCTAAGATATTGATGATGAACTTAAAAACTATACAATATAATTCATTAAAATTGTAACATTGTATGTTATTGTTTCGATCATCTTCTAAAGGGAATATGATTATGGAACCAGAAACAATGAATGACTCTCATGTATATGATGGTTCAACATGAATTTTATAGTAGAACTGCTTTCCAAATGAAGGCAAACACTAAGGTAGTTTTACTAGTGATTCTTCAGAATCAATGTTGGTTGAGAGGGTGAGAGGTTGGGATCATCACACCTCTTTGAGAAGATTCTTGCTTACTCTTTGCCTCTCTTATATATTTAAGTAGTTTTCATGAATCATTCCCATATACTAGTGTGGAACTAGATGCCCTTTTACTATAATTTGGTTGTTAAAATGAATTTATGTGAACATCTATAAGCATTATAGGTTCTCCATCATTCTATTTGTGCATTAATAATGCTTTAGTTTTAGATTTATGTGGTTTAAAGCCACACAGTTAGGTGATTTGGGATTTATTTTTATCTAGGGAAGTGGTAGATATTAGTGGTGTTTGGATCAATCCCATGATAAGGGATTCATACATATACCTATAAATGGAATTAGAAACCACATTGTTCGGTGAAACTTAATGGTACACATCATAACTTTTAGGGTTATGTGACAATGATTGATCCATGTGGTTTAACATTGTGTGATAAGGATGTTTAGGTGAAAGGTGACTAATAATGGTTAGTGTGGGATTTATGGATAATATAAACTTTATGGTTTTCTTTAAAGGGAATATGGACCAATGGGGTTGGATCTAGTGACCGTCTGATGGGAATATGCCTATATGGGTGGAAGATAGTCACTTTGGGAATATATCCCAATGAGAAAGATATAGTGTTCACAAAGAGGGAATATGACTCTCTAGGTGGGATCATTATTACATTGGGAATTGGTCTAATATAAGGATGTTAAATATGGAATATATACCTAATTAATGGAAGTGAAGTATTAGAGGGTATATGTCCTAATGAATGAGGATATTAGGGCTTTTGAAAATATAGACAGGCAAGAAGGGACATGAGTGACTTTATGAGGAATATAGCCCCATGAGGATAAAAGTGAAGGGTTAATGAGGATGAATTTAAACCATAGGTAAGAATCATACGTATCTCATTTAAATAGGAATAAAATATCATATAGTTTAATATTCACAATTTAAGTTCGTATAACAGGACCACACTGTGTAGTTTTACTATAAGTACACGGTTGTGCAATTTTATGCCATTTGACTATGATGTGGGACATGAAATTTGATGTCATGATGCAGGGATGTTTGTTTCATGAATTTTGCGACAATATAGGATTGAAATTTTTTTCTCATATGGGGTTTCCCTAGAATTCCTAACCTAATAAGTGACTTAAGTTAAGTCATGAAGAGTTGGGGATTACACATAATATGAGGCCCATATTGGAGGGATTTTAATTATGTTAAAGGAATGGTCAAATTATATCTCTAAGACCACAAAATTCATATCTTCTATGAGAAACAAGAGATAATAAAATACCATGTGCATTTTATGAAATATCTCAATTAGATTTGAATAAGGATTACGCATTGAAGTTTGCCTTTATGAGTATCACTATCTTGTTGATATTATGGACAATGGGAACCATCTTGGGTATTATATCTGGAGAGGAAGACCATACTACCACCTTCATTAATATTAATATATAGGTAAGGATATAGAATTAGGAGTATGAAATCCTGTAAGAAATACTAGGGGATTACTCTAGCAGGGATGCCATATTTGGCACAACCCTTTGAATGGAGAAGAAATCCATCACTGATATAGGAGAGGTCACTCTAGTGTCTTCTTGATAAGGATCCCCGTTATCAAGAGAATACATGATTTTGTTTCCCTAGTGGGTTTTGACTATCTATGAATGCAACATGAATCCAACTTTTATTAAGGGAATACATGGTCGAAGGGGTATGTGATGGTGCACATGTCTTGACCATGTATGTCAAGTTGTTTTAGAAGATGTCTCAACTTTCGCTTTTTGGTGTTTCCTTACAAAAAGTATGATATAGGTTGATTGGATTACCAATATAGTTATATTAGTGTAATTAAGAGTTTTAACACCTTTAATGAAGACATACCATACAATTTACATGTGAATAGAACCATCCCACATGGTTGCGTGTGATAGGTATGGCTATCCCATGTGATAAATGTGCACTGGAAGGGGCTATCTTATGAAGTAAATACACATTGAGAGGGGAAATTCTTCATGGTAGATACATGTAGGCATGGGACATTATGCATGGTAGATATGTTCTAGGAGAGGTTATCCCATGCGGTAGATGCGTGTGGATGGACTTCACATAGGGACCTCATGAAGAGGGTGAACCCACTTTACAGGGGTACGATGGAGGGAAGACTCATGAAGTTGGTACATGAATGGGACTAGTGCATGTTGTGATATTGTGGGGGAGATCCATTCACACAATTCTCCAATCGAGGAGACTAATCATCCTAGTAGTCATGCAAGAGGCATGAGCTCATGTGGTAGTACCACGTGGAATAAGGCATGAGCACCAGGTTTGTATATGGGATTTTATAGATGGAGTTATTTTTGGGATCAAGGATTACCTATAAGTTCCTATAGGGATTCCTATCTCTCTATACTCCTCCTTCATATCTCATCCCTATATCCTTTTTTAAGTAATGACCCAAGGTTTTTATAGGCAACCTCAGGTAACCATTTTCCTAGAATGGTTGCTGTGTGATAGGGAGGCGACTGTGTGGTACCATCTATCATGATCTATCTGGTAGATGAAAAATTGCATGGTGACCCTAATATAGATGTTTCACTAATAGAGTAGGCAGATGAAGAGGTGAACATCATGGGGCTGGGTAGTTTCATGACAACCATGTGATTCATGGGCAGCTACCTAGTTGGTCCATCTTGGAACTATTCACTAGCTTGGTGGAAGCATGGTTCCTCAATGATCACATAATTATGGGAGGAATACATGGTTGATGAGTGGAACATGGTGATTATCCAATCTTCATGCCAAACTATAGATTGGTGGTTGCGTAGTATGTGGGAAATCGTGCGGTCGATCAGTATCAATAAATGCCCCCCAAAATAAAGTCCAATCAAAATGAAGAGGAGTTTGTTCTGAGGAAATTGATTAAATCCTATAAGGATAACTATGTAGTCCTCTTAGTGAATCACATAACTCACATGGAGGGTACATAATGGAAAATTGAAAATCTATAGATAAATAAAGTGGAAACCCTTCATAATTTCTCACCTATTTCTTGGAAACTTAAGCTCTTTTTGAATGGATAAACTCCCAAAAAATTAAATCAACATACTTTATTTGTGAAAAAATATCCTCTGTGAGCTAGGTAAGTATATTTTATCCTTACCATGGTTATTTCAACATTCTCTTGGTCATTTTTTAGTGTTCATACATCTGTGTGGTTGCCTTACTAAATGTGTGCATCCACGTGGTCAACCCCAATTTTTACTTGGCTACTCAGTGAAACTTTGAAAATTGGAATGATTTAACCACTATTTTATTGATCTTTTTATGGTTTCTAAGCAACTGTAATGTCACCATGCACACTCTCCTAGAAATTAGGTGAATTTTAAGCCTTAGTGTACCTACTATGTGATGTCTATGTGGTCATTGTGTGTTTTCCCATACTTTATAAATTTATGGGGTTCAGATATCATTATTGCTTTGATTTCACTTGTGTGGAAAATGAATCAAGAGCAATTTGATAATTCCCAGGTTGTATCCATGAGGTGGGCCAATATGATTGAAACTGTCTATGAGGGCCATCGTCAACAAGTTTAGGTAAAGCATCACATCCTCTCACAGCTAATCAGAGTGGGAATTTAGGATTATCTACTATCTGATAAGATACCCTTGTATAGATTGGGGATACTAAGTGATGCCTTGATTCCTACACCATGGGTGGATAATTTGCCTCATCATTGGATCAAAAAATATCAGGATCTTCCTCGAGAAAATATATTTATGGTCAGACATTTTATTAAGGAGATCAATTTTATAGAGTGTAACACCTCAGTGCATTTGAGGCGCATTAAAAATTTTAATTTTTGAAAAAAACCATTCAATCATCATAATTATTTATGTTTCTAGAATAGGATAGGTCTGAGAGAGGCCAGGGTGAGGAAAAGAGAAAGCATGAGGGGACCTGTAGCTTTTCAAAAGCTACAAGAACCACTAGCTGGCTAGCGGGATATCACCAGACATCAAATGACCTAAATAGAGACAACTGTCCTCTGTTGGGATCACCAATTAGTTAGTGGAATAAATAGAACCACCTAGGTTCGTTTTATCCCCATCGACTAGCTGGTGGAGTCCAACGACTAGCAAGTGGGCTTGTTGGGTGGGTTTTAATGAGGAGATTCATGGTAATTTTTACCAGGACCACCTTTTTAGTAACTACATTGCTTTAACTGACCGTAGGTAAAATTTTATGGATGGGGAGAGCCTTCCATAGCTATATTGGAACTTTATCTAATGATTCTTAAGTGGTTGGAGTATTATCGATTGTGTTCAATTCCTACTGGTAGGACTAACATTATTTAAGACTTAAATCATTTTTTATTTCTTATTTATTATTTTAAATCTCTAAAATGATGACTTTAAGGATGATATAGGGTCTTTGGATCATTGAGTTTAAATTGGTATGTGATCCTTGGTAATTGAGACTTTCTATGCATGAGGTAGGTGGCCCCGAGCTATCCCTTGATGACTTATTTCCTTTTTCTTGTACATGAAATGTGTGGCCACACCAACATAATGTGTTATTGGACTATTCTATATAATAATTGGATTTTGGACCTTAATTTCTTATAATAGACCTCTTTATAGGTTCTATGTGACTCTTTGGCATATAAGAACTAAAATTTAGGCCACCACGCAAGGTGTGCTAACTCAAGATAATTGAGAAGGAAAGTGAATTAGAAAATCTATGAGTGACATAGCCTTTAAAATGGATTAACATATGTCAAAGGAATGTTTGAGATGAATCCAAAACTATAGAGGGTTTGATTAAAATGATTTTTTTATTACATCAGGTTAAGTTCCAAACCAAAGAATCCTTGGTTAATGGAATTTGATAATTTCTTGGCTAATGATATAATGAGATCATGATTATAAAAAGATATTTCATGGTTATTTATGGATGATGTGATAATGAAGACATGATCAAGAAATTTATTAACAATGCATTATCATTATTACCTAATTTGGGGACCTTGAACATATTCTAGGGATCCAATGCGCCCATGATAGATTATTATTGGGGGACCTTGATGTGATTCCCAGGATTCAGTGTGCCTATTTATATTATTATATTGGGGGCCCTTGGATGTTATTTCAAGGATCCAATGTGCCTGTTTATATCATTATGTTAGGGGACCTTGATGTTATTCCAAAGATTCATTATTCGTATTATATTATTATGTTGGGTGACTTGGAGAAACAATAATGATATGGTATACCCATTTATATATTATTAGGGGACTTTGGAGATGATCCAAATACTTTGTGTGCCTATTATACTTTTATGATATTAGGGGACATTTAAATTGGTTATTGGATATGGTATTCCCTTATAACTATGAACATTAATATTATTTTCTGGGAAGAGACATCCTACACTGTCCGAAGTCGATATGGTTGACACCATGTGCCACCCTAGACCTGAGGGTAGACAATTTTTTGTTCTGAATTGTTATGACATAGTTTATTAATTTTCTTGTATGTCAGTATATACATCATGCTTAGACTGAATTTGTTTTAGACACCATTGGTGATGGTATACTAAGTTCTACTCAAAACCTTATTAGGATACCTTGGGAAGCCAAGGAGACTTCATTTATATAGGTCATGATAAGGGAAAGGGATCTACGATAGATGTGTGATCTGATGAAAAAACTGGGCATGGTCGAGTGTGGATGGACAAAATGTGCATGTCCTCAAGTCCTAATTTTGGTTTATCTTTTTTTTTGAATTTTTATTAGAACATGTCACTTTTATTTTATGACCAAATATTTAAAAATGTTTAATTATTATGGATCATTTGACACTTTACTTGTGTTGTACCTATGATGGTGTGTGATGGATGATTTTGATTTGATTTATGCTACTGTTATCACTATGATCAGAGGGAATAGTCTCCCCATGGTATTATTTAGGCCCTTTCCACTCATTGGAAACCTATGGAATACAATGAGATGTTCTTGAAGCCATTTATCAACCAAACTTAGTTACTTCTAAGTGAACCGAGTCAGGGACATTAAAAAACGGCACCGAATCTTAATTTTTTTTCTTTTCCTATTTGGGGAAAGGTAGACAGAAGATAGGGCTTTATCAAGACTTTGTATTAAACTCGTGATAGGGAGTAGCTAACACACATATGAGGAAATCCTATGTTATCAGGGGTGTGATTTCCATTTTGGTTTTTACTATTATAGTTGAATGATTTCACCCTGATTTATAGATTTTTAAGATTTATTGTTATTCATAGATTTTACTCATGGGATGACATGATATGAGGATTACTTGAATTAATATTGATAGGTACTTAAGGTTTCACTATATTGTGTGTTTTTCATGATAAATAATTGGGTAAAAGAAGATTATTCACTTATAACACATAAATTATGGGGCGTAAATGACCCAACGTTATTATTTTTATCCTTTTCTTTAATGTCTTGTTTTATGTTTTCTATAACATGAATAAAATCCTATGTTTAGTATTGTAATGTTATGCCTCCTTGAATACCACTAGTTGTTAGATAGGAGAATGATGATGAGTTCACCCCACTATAAATCACACTAGAGGCTCTTGTGGCTCTATAAAATTTAGCGGATGATCAGCTTTGGGAAAGCTTATTTTGAGTTATACAATCAATAGAAAAGGCACCCGTGTGAGTTGTTTTGTCTTTGTATTATATCATCAAGTATTTTTTTCTACAAAACCCACCAATTATTTTAGGGTAAGTGGTCCTCAATAAGTGTAGTTTTTTGGTGGAATTGGTTCAAACCATTTTTAATCATTCGGTGACCCCCCTAGAGAGGAGAGTCAAGCTTGCAGATTATATGCTATGTGGATTTGTGACTCAATGGTGGGATATCATAGTCTAAGTGGATAAATAGGTGGGTATGATCTAAAACTACTTTGAAACTTGGTTCGTTGATTATTTCTTTAAAGAGACCATGAGGGATGAAAATTTTAAACAATTCATGCACCTTGATAAAGGAGGTAAGTTTATGATAGATTACATAGATTTTTTGATGGAATTTCAGAAATTTTCTCCAAAACTAGTTGGGGATGAGATGACCAGTGCGAAACACTTTGAATATAGCCTTTTATATAATATTAAGTAATAGATGAATTCCTTTTTCTTAATTAACTTTTCTAAAGTGGTGAATCAGGCTCTCATCATCAAGAGGAACATAAAGAAGGCCCCGCATGGTGGGTAGATTGTTTCTTCCATGAAGACTAGTAGTGGGTCTTCTAGTAATAGGAATCAACACTTTAAGAACTTTTTTTAGAGTAGTAGTGGGTAGAGAATCTAGGGTAGTTGAAAATTGAGATGATTTCAGGGCAGAAATATTGGTCACATGAAACCATATAGTGTGACTGACCACTAATGGAGTGCCAAGTTTATGGGAAGGTTGGGAAACTTCATAGGTTCTATAGGAAAACTCCACAAGAGTTTGATAATAAGGGATACATGAAGATATATAAAGTTGGTATGGGATCAGTCATGCTACAATAGACAGACAGTTGGAGCTCTATGATTCGTACATGACAATGTGTGGGATAAGATACATCAAGACCAAAGCAGAAGCACTATCAGATTAGTGTAGTCTAGTGGGGATAAGATGAGATGCAAGGTATGGGTCAGGACAACATCATTCAGTGCAACATATTTTAGCTGATTGGGATGTCAGACCTTCTACTATCCAAGGTGTGATTCTAGTGTATTTTTCTTTAGCCTTTGTTTTATTTTACATGGGATCTTCTCATTAATTTATATTTATTTGGTTTATTGATATATTGATACTTATTGTGGAGTACTTATCTACGATGATATACCTAGATATGTCCCTGGGGAAGCAATCATAGAAAATTCAATACTATAGAGAGTTCCCTCTTATAATTAGTGGATATCAGTTTTCATGGGATTTATTTATTCCCAAAATGAGCGATAGTGATATAATTCTTGGAATATACTAGATAGTATGGTATCAAGATTGTGTTGACTATTACAACCATAAAATATACTTTATATATCTTTATGTCAGTGATCATGTTCATATAGGAGAGTGGGATTTGCAGGTAGGGAATTCTAGACTTAATCATTAGTAGTTATGTGGAATCATGAACTAGGTAGTTAGGCTCATGTTGTATAATGATGTAGCACAATAGTTAGTGTATATTCCAGTTGTTAATCAGTTTCAAGATGTTTTTCCTAACTAATTTCTGGGATTTTCATCCAAGAGGGTGGTGAAGTTCACAATAGAACTCATGTTAGGGGTAGAATAGATTTATATTCCCCCTTATCAGATGACCCTTGAGGAGCTTTGAGAATTAAATATTTAGCTGGAAGAATTGGAATCCAAGGGATTTATCAGGCTAAGAACCTCACTATAGGGTTCTCTAGTTGATTTTTTCAGAAAGGACGATGGTTCTCAGAGATTGTGTGAAAATTATAGAAGGTTTAATGAAGTGATAATTAAGAATAGATATCCACTTACATGAATTGAGGACTTTTTTGACCAAATTAGGGGAGCACACATTTTTTTCAAGATATACTTGATATCAGGGTATCACTATTTAATAGTGAGATCTTTAGTCATACCCAGAACTACCTTTAAGAGTTGGTATGGTCTATACAAGTACTTAGTTATGCCTTTTATATTCAAAGCCGCACCATCATTATTTATGGACTCAATGAACTATGTATTCCACCTATTATTAGATACATTTATCATTTTTTGATGGAATACTTGTGCACTCTAAATCAGAGTAAGAGAACACATGATATTTGTAAATTTTTTGGTGACCATGAGAGAGTATCATTTATATGAAAATCTATCTAAGTGTCAAATTTGGAGTGACAAAATTCACTTGTTGGGTAATGTGATATCCAAGGTAGGAGTGTTAGTGGATCCTAATAAAGTAAGTGAATTAGTTTATTATAAGTGTACTAGTAATTTTTTTAAGATTAAAAGATTTATGGGTTTGGTTGGGTATTACCAAATATTTATTCAATACTTCTCCATCTTGGAAGAACCAATGAAAAACTGAACTAAGAAAGGGGAACCATTCATGTGGTCTGATGGTTGCAAGAGTGAATTTCAAGATTTGAATGTAAGGTTGGACTCATCATAAATTCCGATCTTACTTGAATTAGTTAAATAATATACATTGTATTTTGATGGATCAAGAATCATCCTTGGAGTAGTGTTGATGCAAGATGACCATGTGGTCACTTATGGATCATGAAAACTTATACCAGACGAGTGGAACCATTCAAAACATGACCTAGAATTGATAGGGTTGGTTTATTATTTAAAAATTTGGTGCCATTACCTATTAGGCAATAGGTTTATATTATACACATACCATAAGATTCTTAAATAAATTTATACTCAGCATGATTTGAATCTTTAACAATGGAGATGTTTTGAGTAACTATAGTCTTTTGAATTTGAGCAAGAATATACCCCTAGAAAGGGTAACATTTTTACTAATTATTTAAGTCGGAAAAATCATATTATGGTTGTGTAGGAGTCCTCTAATGAGTGGAAAATGGTGGGTATTTTGTAGAGATTACCTCAGATGCATAGAAGTATCAGGGTCAAGTAACTCTTACAACATTGTCCATCACATCTTCTCTTTTCAATAGGATAAAAAGGAGGTATTTTTTGGACCAAGAGTTCTCAGACTTGAGCAAGAAAATATACAGTTAAGAGATGAAACTAGGTTGGAACATCGATAATGATGGGCTCCTTAATGTCTGTGGCTATGTTCTAGTTCCCATAGATATGCATGATGAGTTGATAAGGGTTTTACATGGCTTAATGTGGGTAGTACACCATATTTTGATCAAAATATTACGAGGCATCCATAGGTAGTACTGGTGGCCAAAGATGAAAAAGGATATAATAGGTTTTGTGACATGGTGCTCTACTAGTTAGCAGGTTAATGTTGAGTTCCAGTAACTTGCCTATCTTTTATAGTTGTTGTCCATTTTTAAGTGGAAATGGGATGATGTCACCATGTATTTCATGACTGGGTTACTGAGGACACCCGAACTAAATGATTTTTTATAGGTTATCATTGATTGATTGACTAAAGTGGTACACTTACTACTAATTTTTGAGAATTTTATAGTGGAAGAGCTGATAAATCTCTTTGTTTGGGAGATTGTACATCTATGCAGAGTGCCTCAAAGCATCATTTCAAATTGAGATTCCTATTTTACCTCATGCTTCTAGAAAGGATTACATAAAGTGATCACTATATAGTTACATGTAAGTACTACTTATCATCCTTATAATGATGGAAAATATGTGCATACCATTCAAATTCTAAAATAAATTTTGAGGGAATTCATCTTGGATCTTGGTGGTTCTTGGGAAAACCACATATCCTTGGAAAATATTGCATTCAAGAATAGATTCCAAGATTCAATTCAGATGGACCCATTCAAGGATTTATAGGGTAGGGTATACTGTTCACCATTATGTTGGTAGGAATATGGTGAGTCTGTGATTATCATATCGAGTCTCACACAAGAGGCATTAGAACATGTTCATTTTATTAGAAAGTTGTTGAAAAAAATCTCAAGTAGGTAGAAGTCATATGGTGATCATCAAAAAATACCTCTAGAGTTTGAGGCTAGAGGCCAAGTTTTCTTATGGGTGTCACCTAGATTGGAAAATATCCATATTTATTAGAAGGGAAAATTTGTGCTTAGGTATGTTGGGCCATTTTAGATTATGGAGCAAATTGGTGTTGTGGAATATAGGTTGGACCTTCCATAACATTTTGGTGATATGGATGAAATATTTCATGTGTTATTGATTTTAAAGTATCACCCTAGACCACATTATGTGATTAATAATGATGATATCAATCTTAAGACTAATTTATCCTTCAAGGAGTGTCTGATTCATATAGTCAATTAGATTGAAAAGATTATGCATGGGAAAGTGATTCCTCTGGTATGAGTGATATGATATCATGGGAGTATCTAGGAGGAGACATGGGAGAAAGAGAATAATATACAGTCCGAACAAATTGACTTATTCACTGATAATTCTTAGTGATACATTCAATGATATCTTAGGGATGAACTGTTATATGGTGGGGATATTGTAACACCTTGACTCTTTTGAGGCACATTCCACCTTTTATTTTTTTACAAAAAAACCCATTTAATCATCCTTGTTATTTATTTTCTAGAGTAGGATAGTTTCAGGTGAGGTTATGGAGAGAATAATATCAAGTAGGAGGGGGCCTAAAACTTTCCAAAATCTGTAAATACCACTGACTCACTAATGGAATACCATTGGCCAACCGATGACCTAAATAGTGGCACCTAGCCTTTTCCACGCTCACCAGCTATCCAATCTTGTCTAATGGCTATCCACTAGGCCTTTTGGGTGGTTTTTAATGGGAGGATTTGTAGTAATTTTTATTGTGACCCCCTTTTTGAATCTCCCTTTCTTTCCCTAACACTAGTTCAAATTGTATGGATAAAGAGAGCCTATCCTGGTGATTTTGGACTTTTATCGATTCTTGGGAATTTGAAGTTTCATCGATTGTGTTTGATGACTATGTGAAATAACCACCTTATCTTAACTGTGAATAATTGTTTCTTGCTCATTTATTGTTTTAATTCTCCAAACTAATGAATTTTTAGATGATCTACAATCGTTTTCTCATTGGGTTTGAATTAGGAGGTGATCCTTGGTAATTGAGGCTATCTACACTTGTGGTAGGTAGTCTTGAGCTATCCCATGATGTCTTTATTCCTTTTTTCTTATATATATGATATATTACCACAGCAACATAATTTTTACATGTATTTTTCTAGATAATAACTGAATTGTGGCCCTTATTTGGTTACAATGCACCTATCTATGGGACCTATGTGACCCATGGGCATATAAGAACTAAAATTTGGGCCACTATGCAAGGTGTGGCATCTCAAGATAATTGAGAAGGAAATTATACTGGTAAGTTTAGGAGTTACACATAATCTATAAAGGATTAACACATTTATAAGGAATTTTTGAGATGAATCCAATCCTATATAGCATTTTATTAAATGTTTTTTTTGATTATGTCAGGTTAAGTTCTAAACTGATGAATCCTTAGTTAATGGAATTTGATAATTGACTAGATAATGATATAATGAGATCATGATTATGAAAAATGTTACATAACTATTTAGGGATAATGAGATAATGAACATGTGATTGTAAAATTTATTAACTAGAAATTAGAATTATTACCTGATTGGGGGAACTTGAACATGTTTTAGGGATCTAGTGAGCCCATGATCGATTATTGATGGGGGATCTTGATGTGATTCTAAAGATCTGGTTTGAACATTTATATTATTCTATTGGGGAACCTTGGACATGTTTATAAGGATCTAGTGTGCCCATTTATATCATTATATTGGAAGATCTTGATGTGATTACAATGATCCATTACACCCATTATATTATTTTTTTGGGGGAACTAGGATAAACATTAAGGATCTGATATCCCCATTTTTATATTGTTGGAGGAATTTAGATTGATCCAAATATATGGTTTTCCCATTATACATTCATGATATTGGGGGAAATTGAAATTTTTTCTTGGTTATATAATGGACTTATAAATATGAACATGGATATGATACCATGGATAGAGAAATACAACATTGGACAAAGCTGGTATAATTAACCCTAGGTGCCACCTTGTACCCAAGGATTGATAGTTTTTAGTTCTGAATTATTATGAAACACTTTATTTATTTTCTTATATGTTAGTATATACATCATAATCAGACTGTATATTCTTTACACATCATTGGTATTGGTCTACTATGTTTTACTCACACCCTTCTCGAGTTGACTTGGGTACCCAAGTAGACTTCATGATTGTAGGACAGGATAAGGGAAAGGGATATGCGATAGATGGGTGATCTGATGTGTTGATATTGGAGCATGGATGGATGGAATAGGTGTTTCCTCAGGACCAAGTTTAGTTTTAACTTTTATTTGGGATTTTTTCTATGAACATGTCACTTTTATTGTATGACCTTATCTTTCAACATGACTATTTTTTGGATTATTTGACACTTGTCTTTTCCTGTACTTGTGATGTTGTGTGATGGATGATTTTGATTTTATTTCTTCTATTATTATCACTCTAACCATAGGGCATAATCTCCCCATGTAACAAATCTATTTTTAACTTGTAAATATTTATAATATTTTAAATAATTTTTTTAGAGATATATATTGAGTTAGAGTAGGATTTTGAGGCCCTGGGAGGCTCGGTATTGATATAATAAAAATATTAAATATATTATATCATGCACACATAGTTTTTCTAAAATAATTGAATAAATCCCAAATGGCGTATTAGATCATAAATATGAGAGTTCCATTAAATTGAGAATATGGGTTTTACCCTAGGCATGACCTAATCCTTGTACTCATAGGGTGTTCGGTTTGAGTGCCATCATGGACGAAATAATAATAAAATAAATTAATATTTTTTTTAATTATTATAATTAAATCCTAAATCTAATCATATACTATAAAATCCCTATTAGGACAGATCTTTAGGGTTATCCGCATAACCCTAGGGATTGAGAGAGGTTCATTGGAGGAGGATTCTTGGATGATCACTAACAGATCATGGATTGGCAATTGGCGTACCAATTGAAGCTTTTAGATCTCTCCAATGACTACGATATGTGACTGTTATTCATTAGTGATTGATCTAAGCCCAAGGTATGACAATTTTTTCATTGGTTTAATCCCTGTTTGTTTATCCCATGACAAACATGAATCAAATCCACTAATAGATTGATTCATTGGTTGATCATGTTTTAAGAGCATTGATTTATCTTAATATGTTTTGGAATCAATGTTATTTGATTATTACTTATTGGTTTTTCATTCACCATTATAATGACAAAAAATCGATACCAATATGAAAAATAGCCTAGGTTTGTTCCTCCCATTGTGTTTGTGTATTTATTCCCCTGTTCTTTACATGTTCATCATCAATATTTTATTATTCTATTGGTTTGATCAATACTTGGTGGATGGTAATTGTGAAATCATTATTTGGCATAATAGATCATCAATTTGGCTTCGGGTTTGTGATTGACAAAGTGATCAAGGTGTGATGAAAATAGTGGATGATTAGAGGTGGATCAAGAATGGATCATTGTTTCCCAATTTCACAGTTTGTCATGCAGTGATTATGTGGTGTGATGGGAGAAGATTCTCGAGTAAATTGGATGGCCAAAATCTATCCACCAGTGATGATAAGGTTTTCTCAACCCAGTTCCATGATTTTTAGGTGAGATCGGTAGCTAGGTTGATGGTAGCGATAGTGCGAGTGGAATTCGTGTAAAGGTTCTGGATTTATGGATAAATCTTGACTACATGGCATGTAGTCCTAAGAACACATGCCTTGTACTCCCCTCATATGGAACTAGTAATTACATGTAATGAAAAATATTACACGCTGTTTGGACCCACCATACACCATGTGACTTGTGGATGGAAGTTTGACATGTACTCTAGGGGTACATGGGCATGAAGACCACCAGGTACACATACATGACCAGAGTATATAATGAAGACTCAATACTTAGACATGACTAGGTACATGGGAATGACTAGATTATATGGGAACAACCTAAAGTACACCAAAACAAACAAGAGTATATAGACTTGGGAAGGTGACAGACACTGAGTGATGGAACAAACTCTAAAAACCTTGTACTCCATAAGGATGTTCCTAGTATATGAAGGAAGACATTCCATGTGAGATGGTGATACATAGGAATATCTAAGGTAGAAAAAACTTTTTGTGTCGTTCCAGTACACGTCGTGTACTTCCAGCACACACCCTGTACTTTCTCTTGAGTAGGTTGAGGCCCTCTATCTCTTCAAGTATAGACCAATATTAGTTATTCATGTCCCCTTAATATATCCCCATGATAGTATAGTTTGAAATTACATCATGAAAATATAATTATGATAACCTCTATAGGATTAGTCTTAGATAGATATTGGAAATCACTTTGTGTGACCTGAGGTGTAATCCTCTATCATTTATGAATCACCCCTAAGTGGTGTTTGAGTAACATCTATGAAAAACTCACACAGGTGTATGATCCCCTACTTAGCAGGTTATTCCAGGTAGGGTCCTTATACCCTAGAGGCCCTGGGTGAGATCATTTATTTGTGTATCGAGATCTTTAGAGTTCCAGTAAGTACTTATTTGGTGATACCCAATGAGAATGGCCTCTCAAATGATCACCATTAGAGATAACATGTCTCATGGATTGAGTTATATGAGATGATTATTATCTTGAATCCTCAAGAAGAATGATATGTCTAGTAGTATGGTTGAGAAATTTTTGAGACTTGGTGTATGTTATGAGTATATATGGGTGTTCTTATTGTTATGTCTCAAATTATGATTGAAATATCTCATGATTATGAGCTAACTTCTCTCTTGATGCTTTATGTTTGGTGATTTTGGGGTTTCCTACTAGGTATTGTTATAATCACCTCTGTATGTGATCTGTCTGCACATGTTAGGTCTTATGTAGATGAAAAACCATTTGATAGAGTCCTAGGAGGACTAGGAGTTGGTGGAGAATAGTGAGATAAACATATCATGGTTTTTAACAGGTGTTTCATTTGATAATAGTACCATTCTACTTAGCAGGTTGGACACTTTTATCAGTTTTGGTGGACTTGAATTTATCCCTTAATGCTTTCTATTACAATCTTCATAATCTGATGTTGTATATAGATGTATGAATGAATTTGGTATAATTTTTTTTACTTCTTGTCATTGTATGGGTATTTGGAGGTGTGTGCATGTGTACAAGTGACTTAGGAAAAGGACTCCCATGTGTGTGATATGCCTACTTGGGGATTTTTACTAACTCTTAGCCCATTGGAGTAAGATTTGGGTTGTTACACTCACTTAATAATATCTGAGAAGGCCCTGGTGGGTTGGGTCATGATAAAGTCACATCAAAGTAGTGAACATCTTAGGACCATAGTTTGAAAGTTTTCTAGCTATGTGTTTGGTTTGGGAACTAGGGTAATAGTGTTAATGTGTTTCAAGTTTAGATCTCAGGCCAGGGACTCCAGTTTTGGTGTGTTTTTGACATGTCCATTCACCAAGACTCTATGAACATTCTTGTTAACATGGTTCATATAGGAACTAGTTTCAGGGAAAACCATTGGTACACACATCATATAGGATTGTGTTTTGGTTTCAATGTCCTTCTTAAGTCAGCTACCTAGATATACTCTTTGACCATGGTACATCTTGATTATTTCAGGATTCCTCCACAATGACATCCATCTAAGATTCCACAGTAGGATCATGATGATGATCTACCTAGTGACGAGGCTTTAGTGCAGGGTCCTTCATAGAAGGTGGTACATTCGAGTGGTTTTCTAGTCTTTCCACCACCTGTTAAGTAGCAGGTTATGCCAAAAGTACTGGTTGAGGACTTGCATAGGCTAGGTGAACTTCATGAGTTTTATAGGCAGTGAACTCCTAGTCTTTTAGGAAATCCAGACCCCTAGGAAACTGAGAACTATATAGAGGTAGTCAATCGAGTTTTTCACCTTGTGAGGACACCTCCAGATCAGATGGTGGTCCTTGGAGAAAGTTTTATGTAGTGCTCCATAAGAAAATGGTAGAGTCTGATAACATTGAATAATAATGAGATAGATACATCCTATATAGAGTTCAATTATCTATTTTGGGAGGATTTATATATAACTATGTTGTGAGCGGTGAACATCCAGAAGCTTCTATAGATTCAGCAGGGCAACATGACCATGGAAGAGTATTCGTCGAGTTTCACCAATCTCTCATGATACTCTTCAGATATGGTTTTAGATATGTTCTTCCAATCCCAAACCTTTGAATGGGTACTATAGTGAGATATCAAGGCTATAGTGATATCTCTTTGCATTCCTTACTATGTTGGAGTGCTTGAGTGAACTTTCGTGGTGGAGAGATTTTTGGGTGAGAAGATGCTGAGAGTTGGTGCTGGTAATGAGAAAACATGAGTAGAGACTTTGTAATATAGTACCAAATGAAAGTAATTGATATCAAGGCGTTCTATACAATTTAGTAGAAAATCTTATGATAGAGGGTCTACAGTTTAGGGCTCTCAAAATGGTTCAAGTTTTCCTAGAGAGAGGCAGTGTTTCTCTTACAACGTCTGGGAAAAAATTGCATGGTATTGTCCTACCCACCATATATATGAAAGAGAGATGGTTGATGGAAGACCTAGGTATAGATAATTGAAGTATAAATGAGGTCCATATAGCGGTGGACATAGAAAAGGAGTAGGGAGAGTAGCTGTAAGTGGCATATATTTTGACCTGTTATCACCACCACCCCTAGGTGGTCCACACCAGGATTAGGAAGATAGTGGTTAGGGAAAAGGATAAATGAAATCCATAGAGTTCTACAACCCAGATTCTCCAAAGATAATTATTGGTATGATATATGTCTTATTTACTTTAGATTCAGTACTCATAAACATAGGTGTGATCCACTCTTTTTTTCCACTTATCTTGTTTGAGACTTATAGTTTTCAATTGAGCCCTTGGATTATCCCATGTGCTTGGAGACTTATACTAGAGGGGATTTAATGATAAACAATTTCTATTAATAGTGAGACATAATTTTGGTAGGTGATATCTTCTTATGGGATCTCTTTTTAGTAGCGATGAGGCCTTATTATGTCATCTTAGGCATGAACCGACTATCCACAATTCATGTATGTATTGACTGTTTTAGGCAAAGGATGTGGTGTGTTGATGGGGTTAGATTTGGGTTTTCCTTTGTTAGTGAGAAGAAAACTTTGTTATAGAAGTATGGTATCACACACTAAAGGGTACAATTGATTACTCACTAGTTGGCTAGTATGACCCTTGGAGTAGTGGATGTTATGGGCTTTCAACTTCTTGTAGTGGTGGTGGAGTAAGAGGATGTATTTCCTCAGGACATGACAATCTTACCTTCCCACCAAGCGATAAAATTATATATATAATTTCAGATAGGGTCATAACTAATATATTTTCTAGTATATCATATGGCTCTCATAGAGCCTTTTGAGGTTAAGTTTTAGTTATAAGACTTACAGATAAAGAGACTTGTCAGACCCATTATTTCCCCTTAAGAAGCCCCAGTTTTGTTCACAAAGGAGGTAGATAAGAGCTTGAGGTTTTTTCTGGATTATAGTCACTTGAACCAGGTTAACATGAAGAATAAATATACACTCTCAAGGATCGATAAACTCTTTGAAAATTTGATAGGGTAGAGAGGGTTCTCGATGATTGAACTCCAATCGAGTTATCACTAGCTCCGAGTACGAGATGTGGATACACTGAAGACACTGTTTTGATGTCTCTATAGCCATTATGATTATTTGGTGATTCCTTTTATCATGATTAATGAAACATTTGTTTTCATGGTACTCATGAACTTGATCTTTTATCCTTTCATACGATGATTTATGATGGTCTTCATCGATGAAATTCTAGTGTACTCAACATCCAAGGTAGAGCACACGAGACACTTGAAGATGGTCCTAAACAAACTCTGAGAGAATTTTCTTTATGGGATGTTCTCATAGTGTCATTATTGGATTATAGTGGTCTAATTTTTTTGGACATTTCATCTCAAAAAAGGGTGTATTAGTGGAACTAGTGAAGGTCTAGGCAATATTAACTTGGGAGGCACCCAAGAGTGTGATAGAGGTGTGGAGTTTCATTAGGTTAATAAGATACTACATGATATTCCTGCACAATTTCTCTACAACATCGACACCCTTGACTTCTTTGACCTAGAATAGGAAACCTTTCATATGGACAGAGAGGTGTCAATAGACTCTTTATAAGTGGTGGTAGTGGTTTACAAGAGCTCTCATCATGAGACTTCTAGCAGAGGGTGCTGAGTATATATTATTCTATGATGCCTCTAGGATCAGGATTGGATGTGTTCTGATATAGAGGTAGGTAGTGATAGCTTATGGGTCCCAAAAGATGAGACCTTATGAGAATAACTATGTAACCCATGATCTGGAGTTGGTATTGGTGGTATTTTCCCTAAATATGCGGTGATACTACCTTATGAGTGAGAGGTTCATCATCTATTATGACCACAAGAGTATCAAGTATATATTATCATAAAAGGATCCTAAGATGAGATAGAGATGATGGCTAGAGTTCCTATAGGATTATGAATTTGATATAGTCTACACTATCGGTAATAGGTGCATGGTGGAAGATTCTATCAATAGAAGATCTTGTTCACAATTGTTAACCGAGGTTTTAGAGGATTTAGCCTCTTTGTAGTTTTCCTTAGTGGGTGATGATTGTGAATATTACCTCTAGTTGATGGTTTTTAACCCAATACTTCTACAAAATGTTAGAATGGATTATCTTGGAGATACCAATTGTGAGACCTTTCATATTAAGATATCTACTAGATGTACTTCTGATGGATTCTATAAATGTGAGGAGCACGTCATCCATTTTAGAGGACATGAAATTGTGCTAGTGATGATGTGAGAGAATGATTTGAGAGAGATTCATACATACCCCTTGGTAGTGAATCCATGTGTGGTGAAGATGTACCAAGACCTTCGACATCAGTTTTGGTGGACGAGAATAAAGAAGAATGTAACTGATTTTGTCTCTTGATGACTTACTTGTTTGCAGATGAAGGACAATCACTAGGTTCCAGTAGTATTAATTCAACCCCTTTAGGTCACAAAGTGGGAGTGGGATGGTATATCTATGGAATTTTTGATGGATATTCCACATTCAGTGAGAATTCATGATTCTATCCAGGTGATCATAGACTAACTCACCAAGTTATACTAGTTCCTAGATATCCAAGAGTAAATTTTATTAGAGACTTTGGGATGACTTTACATGAAAGATATAGCATGGCTTCACAGAGTTCCCTCGTTGATCTTTCTAGACCATGATGCTCACTTCACAAAATGATCATGGACAATATTATAGGAGGCCTTTGGGACTCAACTTCATTTGAGAGAGGCATTTCAAACCTAGACTGACATCTAGAAAAATCAGAATATTTAGGTTATGGAGGATATGATTCAAGATTGCATGATAGACTTTGGTCATAGTTGGGAGGATCACCTATCCTTGGTTGATTTTTTGTACAAAAATAACTACCATTCTCCCATATTTCTGGTTCTATTTGATGCCTTGTATGGGAGAACCTTCAAGACACCACTTTGTTGGACTGATCCAGGTAATTCAAAACTCATGGGCCTAGAGTGGGTGCGAGAAATGATAGAGAAGGTGCAGATTATATAGGAGTAGATGAGGATTGCCCAGATCCATCAGAATTCTTATAAAGACCAACGATGGAGGCCCTTGGGGTTTGAGTAGGTTACCATGTGCTCTTGAAGGTCTCACATCTATATGGATTGGAAATATTCATATGAGGCAGTAAGTTATTTTTGAGATTCATTAGCCCTTTTCAATTATTGAGCTGGGTCAGTGAGGTGGCACACCACTTATCCCTACCACCAAAGTTTGAATGGGTACATGATGTCTTCTATATTTAGAAATTGAGGAGGCATGTGCACAACCCTTCACATGTTATTGAATGGGGTGATCTAGACATCAAGGATGAAGCTACCTTTGAAGAGCACCCTATATAGATTGAGGATAAGCATTTGAAGATCATTAATGGGATATATATTCTATTTGTGCATGTCTAGTGGTAGCATGAGAATATTTAACAGAGCAATTGAGAATGGGAAAACTAGATGTGATCCCAATACCCTCATCTTTTTTGAGTCATACTTTTTCTTTTTAGGAGGAAAATCACTGAGGTGGGGAGAATGTAACGATTCTGTTTTTTCTTAATAAAGATTTGGAATATTTTAAATAATATTTTAGATGATAGAAACTAAGTTAGCATTAGATTCCGAGGCTTGGGGAGACTTGATATTGATATAATAAAAATATTAAATACATCACATCACCTGCATGTATTTTTTCTAAAATAATGGAATAACTCCTGAACCGAGTCTAGAATTGGTAATATGATACCACTATTAAATATGGTATAATATTTTTACCCTATTCATGACATAATCCTTGTACAAGTTAGGTGTTCAACTTGAGCACCATTGTGGGAAAAATAAAAATTAATTAAAAACATATATTTATTTAATTATTATAATTAAAGCCGAAACCTAATCCTCTCTTATATAATCCCCATTATGGTAGATCTCTAGGGTTCTCCACATAAATATATAGACTGAGAGAGGGATTTTGTAGGAGGATTCTTGAGTGATCAATGATGGATCATGAACTATCAATTATCATGCCAATTAGAGATTGTGGATATCTCTAATTATTACAATGTATGACCATTATTAAAAAAAATTGATCTAAACCAGAGGTAGAGTGGTTATTTTTCATTGTATTAATACCCATTTGTTTATCCCATGATGAAATCAAATAAAATTCACCAAAAAATTGATTCATAGTTTGATCATGTTTTGTGGGTATTGATTTATCTTTCAATGGTTAGAAATTGATGGTATTTGATTATTTATTCTTGGTTCTTAATTCATAATTATAATGAAAATGAATTGAGGCTAACCTAAAAAAATGAATTAGGTTCATTCCTCTGGATATGTTTGTGAATTTATTTCCCTTTTCTTTTCATGCCCATAATTAATATTTTATTTGGATGATAGTTCAACCAACACCTAGTGGATGATCTTTACACAATCATTCTTTGGCACAATAGATCATCACCATGGGTTTGGGTTCATAACCGATGGAGTGATTGAGGTGTGATGATGATATTGGATGATTAAAGGTGGATTGAAAATTGACTAGTGTTTCCTTATTTTATGGTTTGGTGTGCAGAGACGGCATGGTGCAATGAGAGATAATCCCTGAGTGGATTAGATTCCCTAAATCTATGCACCAATGACAGAAAGGTTCAATCAACATATATCCATGATTTCTGGGTGAGATTAGTGGTTGGATCGATGGTGATGGTTGTGTGAGAAGAAGTTATGTGAGGGTTCTGGATTTCTATAGAAATCCCAACTACACAATGTAAAGTCCAAAAACACACACCATGCACCACCGTCCTGCGATGCTAGGGTTTACACGTACAGAAAATTATCGCATGCCTTGTGGACCCACTGCATTCTGTAAAACTTGTGGATGATGGATCAATTCATTCCATAGGGGTACATGAGCACAAACATGACCAGGTACATGAGTACGACCAGAGTACATGGGAACAACCTAGTACTCAAACACAACCAGGTACATGGGTACAACTAGAGTACACAGGAATGAAACAAAGTACATGGGCATGGGATAAAGCACAAAGACTTAGGAAGGAATCACACACTGAGTGCTTAGATGACCTATACATGCTGTATACTCAAAAATTACATGCCATTTACATAGATGAGGACATGATGTGTGAGATATTGAGACACGAGAAGACCCGAGGTAGACAAGATACACCGTGTACCCCTAGCACATGCCATGTACTTTCTCTAGGGTTTTTTGTGTCCCTCCATCCATTCAAGTGTAGAATAGTATCAATTAAGTGTGTTCCCTTGATCCATCATCGTGATGGTATAATGTGGAATTACATCCTATGAAAAGAATTGTGATCCTCTCTATGTGATTAGTCTCAGATAGAGTTTAGGAATCCTTTTACGTGACTTGAGGTATGATTCTACATCATTTATATAT
Source organism: Viscum album (assembly GCA_963277665.1). Lineage (NCBI taxonomy): Eukaryota > Viridiplantae > Streptophyta > Magnoliopsida > Santalales > Viscaceae > Viscum > Viscum album. The sequence goes on from OY728147.1 coordinate 1,831,057,795, forward strand.
CTTACCAAGGAGGGGTTTTAGGAATCATCATGAAAAACTTACATATGCTTATGATCTCCTTCTTAGATGGTTATTCCAGGTAGGGTTTGATATACCCCATAGGCCCATGAGTGAGATCCCATATCCATGTATCAAGGTCTTTGGAGTTAAAATGAGTAATTATTTAGTGAGCATTGATAATAATGGCTTATTAGATGAGTGCCATTAGAGATAACATGGATTGTGGAGTGAGTTCTCTTAGACAAATGTTACCTTAAAGCCTTGAGAAAAATCCTATGGCTAAAAGTATGGTTGAAACCTATTTGAGACTTGGTGTCTATTATGATAATATCTAGGTGTTATTATTGTTATATATCATATTATAACTGACATATATCATGTTGATGAGATTACCACTCTTTTTGCTTTATTTTTGGTGATTTTAGGGTGTCTTACTAGGTACTATTATAATTACCCCTATATGGGATCTGACCACACATGTCATGTCTTATGAAAACGACATGCCATTTGATAGAGTCCTAGGAGGACCAGAAGTCGGTGGAGCACATTGATCTAGAGAGACTATGGTTTGTACTAGGTGTTTCATTTGATAACAGTCCCATCCTACTTTGTAGGTTAGACTCTTATCAGTTTTGATGGTCTTGTATTTGGTCCTCTATACATTCTAATACTTTTTTCATACTCTGATGTCGGATATAGATGTATTCATGCATTTGATATATTTTTTTACCTTAAAACATTTTATGGGTATTTTTAGGTCTGTGTGTGTATAGGTACCTTAGGCTAAGTCCTCCCATGTGTGTGATATGCCTGCTCGGTGCTGGTTTCTAGCCCCTAACCTATTGGAGGTGGGATTGGGGTGCCACACTTGGCTTACTACAGGCCAAGCGGACCCTAATGGGTTGGGTAATGAAATAACATGAACTCATTTAGTCCCTCTCCGCTCTTTAACAACTTTTGTAATATAGGGAGGCATGCTTTAGGCCATACAATGACCCAATATGGTTACTTATGAGTGAACCAGATCAGGGACATTACATAAGGGATTATGTCTTTGGGTATATCCCCTTATATTTAAAGGCGATTCTACACATAGTTGAGAAAAATTTGAATCGTTATGGGTTGATATTGAGGAAGTAAAAATGAATAATATTATTAGTTGGTCAATTAGATGGGACATATGATCTGAAGGGTAATTTTATAAATACTAAGGCTGGGCATTATGGATGCATTGCTGCTGCCATGAGTTTGGAAAAGAGCTAAAGGCGACAGTCTTGTATGAGGATGTCTATGATTATTAGACCTTCTCCCATCCAAAATAGTGATTTATTATAAATATTATCAACAAGTGGATCCAAATTACCAATACCATTCACATAGTGCACAGAAAGTTAAGAATTAGCCTTTGGGATATTCTTATAATTAGTGGGGATTTAGTGTTGGAGGATATTTATGAAGATTCTATCTCTCTGATCTCTACATGGAAATATTTTTAGAGGACACCAACACTTACTAAGGAGATTCTTAACTTAGAAAATGGAGTAGCGGGGGATAATATTCATCCCAAGAGAAGAGTAACTTTTAGATAATGAATGGACCTATTTATCACGATGAATGAGTAGGAGTTAGAACATGATAATCCTCAGACATGCCCAATTTTTCAGAAGTAAGTAGATATAGATTCTTATTTAACAGATTTAGAAGAGATCTAATTCAAAAAATGTGGCCAAAAAGTGATCTCCATGGCTAATGGGTTGACACGTTTAGCATCTTTTATGAAAACCTACATCAATGGATATCTCTTTCCAGTGAGCGTGTCTAAGGTCAGTATTAGAGGTGGGGTTTTAATGTTGGCTACTCTACTAGTGAGTGACATCTATATTAGATTAGTGATTCAAGTATTGTATAAACTTTATTGAATAATAGAGTACATTTATAAATGGAATTTCACATTTCATATTTTTGGACCACTACAAGTGATATTGGGATGAATATAATCCCATGCAGGTAGGTATGAGTTCATTAGTACCTAATAGATCCTTGGTTTTAGGGTTCTTAATCATGTACAGAGAATCAGAAAAGTATGGTTGAGATTATTAAAGAAAATATATCTGTAAGATAAGATAAACCAACATGAACATTTTATGTATAATCCATAACCCCTCCCACCAAAAGTGTTACTAACGATGTAATTGGGACTCTCTAGGTGCATGATTATATATTATCCTTATAAGAGGGAATCCTAGAAGTTAGGATCAATGGGAAGATCATTCATGATGGGTATATTCCCTATAAGTTTGGAAGGTAGTTTATCCATGTTCATAAAAAGTAACCCACCCATTTTTCCAATGTATGGTCTGAAAAACATCCAATGATGCTGCATAAATTTTGGTTAATTTTGATGTGGGAGGATATGAGTTTACAAGTGAATTTTCTCCCATATAATACTGTAAGAGGGATTATAATTGATTATTCAAAATAATAGATTCACACATATCTTGATAGGAAATTGGGAAAGTTGATTCCTAAATTCAAAGACTCATCAGTGTCTAATAATAAATATAAGTGAGAGCTAGAAATAGAGATGGCAGGGATTACAGTGATGTTAAGTCCTAGAAAGGGTCTTCACCAACACACTATGAAAGTAGAGGGACCAAGAAATAATGTCACTTCTATGAGGCCATCATCATCTTGACTACCAAAAAAGATAGTGCGACACTTAATCCCTGCATACGCAGGAAGGGGGGCTGCCTATCCGACCCTTGATACCTATTAATTACTAATATGCCGAGTCTTGTCTATAATGGGATTTATGAAAAGATGTTTTACTAATCGATGATATCTGAAACTCTCTCCACACAATGAAGATTGATCTCTCAGGGTTTGTCTTGGTCATAAATCCTTTAAATATCTACTATTAAGACTAGAATCATGATTTTTAAGATTATATTGCAGATTTTGATATATCCATTTATGCACTGAAGGGTGTGACTTCTCACATGGACTAATTAGTAAAGTTACTGGGACTTGATTCAAGTTACAATGATGATTTTAGTGATCAAGATACTCCTAAAAAATAGGTAAAAATGATATGTATATTTATATTTTTCACATTAGTATTTATGTTGTATTACCACTAAACAATCCCTTTTAATTTTATAGGTTCTACAAAAGTTTTTTTCACCTTTTGTGTCCCCCGTGTATGATGTTGAAGATGAAAACAATGCCTCAGGCACTTATTCATATGCCAAGGATGATAGGGTAGTTGGATCTCCTAGTTTAATAGATCATATAGAGACAATGATTTCCTACCCCCATTATTTACTCCCCATACCTCCACCAACTACTTACCTGAGGAGCTTAACAGTTAAGGATATCCATAAACAGAAGGTGGTTAAGTCACTAGAAATAAATCTTTTCCCAAAACTAGAAGGTAAATATTACATTTCCCCTTATATAGTCACCTTTAAGGTTGTTTCTATGATAGTATATTAATTTGTAAAGATACTATTCTATCCTCCCTAGACCTGGAGATACTAACTCTTTAGGTTTTTGTAGCTATTTCACCTCCTAAAGGGGTGTCCGCTAAGGTAGTGAAGAGTGGAGTTCAAGGATGGATGAAATTAAACCCTGATTCAAATATCTCAAATTTCATTCCCACTGATGGAGGGAGTAATGTAGTGGGGTTTGTGACGCTTCTTTATAATCGACTAATAGTGGATGAAATGTTATTCATTATAAATAATTATGTATCCTTAGATGAGTTTGAAAACTTTAACAAAAAGATAGAAAGATATAAGTGTCTCCATTGGTGTCTGACTTAGTTATTTGTGCATTTGGTGAACTAACTGAGATTTATAACCTATGAATCCTTATATAATAAAAATTTCATCAATGCACTCCATCAGTAGGAAGCTAGAATTTACCCTACTCATAAGGAAGAGGTGTCACTAGCCTGAGGTCCTAAAAGGGTGGATTCTCACATGCCATCTGAGGTGGGATTCAAAGGTATTAAAGAGGGTGCGCTTCCTCAAGAGGCTTACAATTTTCAGGTAGAAAATAAAGTCAATGCAAAGAAAATACTGATCCCACAAATGAACTAAGATATGACATAAAGTAGTAAGGTTCATAATGTTCCATTTTTGATGCCGAGGTCTCTTGTCATAGTTAGTAATAGAGCTCTTTCTGAAGGGGAATACCATGATATGACCCTATTAGAGGTGATGGCCACAACTGACACCCATTATTTAGATATTTATAGGAATCCCTAGCACCTTTGGTTCATTATCATTTTATGTACCCCCTTTTTTATTCAGTTACTAATATTTATCCTTGTTTTATTAATCCTAGTGGTGCTATCCTCAATAATCACTACTACAAATAAGTCTTTTAAAAGCACTAGAAACTGATTTTAATAGAACTAGAAAATCACTGTTAATTGTGGAGAATATGGGGGGGGGGGGTCCCCATTAACAGTGATCAAAATAACACTGATAAAGGCCACGTTGACTGTGATGTGCTGTTTATTTAACATCATACCTAACACCTACACACCTACACACAAATAGCACCTGCACACAAACAAAACCTGCACAAAACAACACAAAACAACACTTGCACATAAAAAAACACCTGCACACCTCTACACCTGCACAAAACAGCACCTGCACACAAACAAAGCACAGAAGAATGAAACAACGCACACAAGAGTTTTGAAAACAATGATATATACATTTACTTAACAACATGAATACAAAAAACACACCTATATATACATTTATAACATTTTTTTTATATGGTTACATTTTCAATTACCCACCAAAAAGTTAAAAACATTAATGTTTCATCCTTTTTTCATCTGTGATACGCTCTCAAAAATTGTCATCCATGGTATTAGTTGCTGAAAAAATAATCCAAAATCAAGAAAAAAAATCCACCCATATAATAAAACAAATATTATGTTAGTATTACAATAATGAAATAAATTAAACATTAATATGAAAGAGTACATTAATAAAATGTCATTTTTTAATAAAAAAGAATCATTTGGAGTTATACCGGTAACATAGTGCATAATATTGAGGTGGGGTTGATTCCTATATGTCACAAATGAGTCATATATCATTTTAAAATATTAAAACAATCTGAATGGGTTTTCTCAGTTTTGAGTATGTTACTTGTTCTTTTGAATATTTCAGGACTGGGTACAGATCATATGTGTGGGTGCTTTTATCCCCATGAATAGGGGAAAAACTAAGTTTTCAAAAATAGTAAATTTATATTTTACATTTCTTTTTTAAAGATGATTTGATTTCCACCATAGGTGGCACACTTGGGTGTGATATTTAGCTATTGTGTGGATTTTGACTCTTGGACCAGTTTGACAAGGGAGGTTTGATTACACATCATGAGAGGCACTTAGGATCATATGATGTATGATTTATTATGATTTTTTTGGGAACCTATATTGAGATATGAGGGGTTGGACTGTTTAAAGTGGTAGCAAAGAAGCTAAATATTGTTTTCTTAGTTGACCTATTTTGGTGGCATTCTACTCAGCCAAACCAAACATGTGGTTCCAATGAGATCTGTATGTGACTTTATATGCATCTAATATGTGGTCCTAACCCTGATAAGGGAAGACATAGATAATTATTGGGGGTGAGATTTTTAATGTGTCAATAAAAAATCTAAATAGTGTTTTTTCTGTATAGCTTCTTCATTGGAATTATACTCAGCTAACTTGAATTGATACATGAGATTTGATGCATGGCCTTATCATGGGTAGGCAAGGGTCAATGAGGACAAATTATATGTGATGCCTAACTCTAATGTGGGTAGGTAGGGGCCATAAGAATAGATGATACTTGATACCTGACCTTGATATGGGTAGGTAAGCAGCCTTGAGATGGGATGTTGTGTGATATGGTGTGGTAAGGGAGTGTAAGGGTGGTGAGATGTGTTACCTATTATAACCTTTTTTGGTGATATTTTTATATATACAAGGATATGGCTATTTGACTATCATGATTGGTATTCAGTGGGATTCCACCTAGATAGGATTCAATGGAGTGTCAGGAGGGTGGTGATATGGTGCTGCTTATGTGTTCATGGGATGAGGCCCTTAAGAGTTGGGATGAGGCCCCAAAGGGTCTGGATGATCATGATCTCTAGGTACAGGATTCGGTATAGGTGGGAAAGCTGTAGATGAAATATTAGTCTATGTATTGATGAGAATCTTAGGGAAATCCTAGTTCATTTCATATAGGGCATCAATAGGGGATCCCAGAGAGATGATCCATCTATGGCGTACTTGACTCGAGAGTTCCAGTCTCAGTACCCATCACTTTTTCAGAGTGAGGGTGGACCGCAAACACCTGATAATGTGATAGAGTTAGTACAAAATCTCTTTGACCAGCTTGAGACACCACAGGTCCTAGGGTGAGGCTGGTGACACACATGATCAGAGGAAAGACGTAATGCTTGTACGATGTATAGGTATAGGCGGGCAAATACAAGGGACTGTCTAAGAAGGATTTTGAGGCCAGATTCTTCAAGCACTTCATTGAGAGACACCAAGGGTAGATAGAGATTGTGAGTTCCTGAACCTCTAGTAGAGGGATACTTCTATCATGGACAATGCAGCGAATTTCACTAACCCATCATGATTTTCACCTGATATAGTGGGATATGACATCACTAGGTTGAAGCGTTTTGAGGATGGATTGTGACACACAATCAGGGTTAAATTCAACATATTCATATTAAAAGCCTCCTCAAAGGTGGTCAATTAACCACTAATAACGGAGGGAAACTTGATAGACTGGCCCTATTCGATTCAGGTAAAAGTGTCAGGTGAGTAGAGAAATGATGTTTCAGGCAGCACAGAGAGAGGCCGAGAGGAGTCTTAGTAGGGCAGTCATGCTAGAGACTCAAACAGACTTTCGAGTAGTGGGTTTACAATACTATTCTTTTAGTGTTGGAATCTAGGTCATGTTCATACCCAATGTGATAAGGTTCTGAAGGAGTGTTATGAATGTGACCAGATGATCCATTTAGAGAGGTTCTTTGGAAGCCTTATCAGACAAGTGGGATCCAGGGAATAGGGAAGACTCAGAGATCAAATGTTGGACTTAGAGAAGTACCAGGAGTGGGTAGTTGGGATTTAGCTACACGTAGAGGTCTTGTAAAAGATAGCGAGACCTAACAGTGGGATCAGTGGCTAGTGGCTAGTGGAGCTCCGCAGGGAGGACACAACTCAGGTAGTCGGGCATTAGGCCAGAAGCACACTATCGAACTGTTAGGGTCAAAGAAGAAAGGTGATCTAATGATAGTTAGTGGTATGACAAGGGTGGGACCACACTTTTCTTTCATTTTGGATTTGGATGGTTTTGGTGCATGAGGTGCACGAGTATTGTTTTTGGACTAACTAGGAACTGGTTACTAGGTTTCCACCAATTATGATGTGATATGTTTATATATATATGAGGTGCATTAGCATTTATATTTATGTGGGAGTCAAAGTGATACAGATTTTTATGTGAGGTGAGTATGCATATGGGAATTTATGTGATACAGGTTCTGTATGAGGTGCGTAAGAACCCAAATTTTGATGGTCATGCATATGTATATATGATGCAAGTTTATTTAAGGAATTATTTAGATGCATGATATATGGGCATGTAATGGGATTGGCATTACGATTGAGGTGGGTGCTGATCGTCTAGATTGAGGTGATGTGGTTCGTCTGGTGGGGCTTGGCTCAGATACTTGGAGTGACGATGATCACCAGGTTGAGGAGACTTGGTCATCAGGATTTGAGGTGATGAAGTCATCAAGACAAGGTAATGGCTCTCGAGAATTGAGATGGTGTTTACAATCATGATTTTAGGGGCATGGTCATAAGGTAATGAGGTGTTGGATGATGTAGATTATGTTTTTTGTTGATTTACACTCATCATTTGTTGTTTGATGCACTGTTGGAGTAATTTTCACATAGATAGGATTTAGTCAAGGTGGTTTTGACCACTCATTGTGGTGGAGGCCCTCATAGACTATGCAGTTAGGTGATGGTGTTGACTATCTGTATGTCACTTGTGTTTTTTTCTAAAATTATTGTCAATTTTAAATAAGAGACACTTTGAGTCATACTAGCTTCATTGTGTGTTGAATTGAAGTGTGGTCAATCTCTACAGGTCACGAAAAACTTATGGATCATTTACCTAAAGTATCAAAACAATCAGAATGTGTTTGCTCATTTTTTAGTATGTCACTTGTTCTTTTTACTAAAAATAATGTGAATTTTATATAAAAAGAGATACTTTGAGTCATACAGGTCGTATCATGTGTTGTATTGAGGTGGGGTTTATTCCTACACATTTCAAATGACTTATGGATCATCTCCCTAAAGTATCAAAAAACTTAATGCATTTTCTCGATTTTGAAAAGGCCAGTTACATTGATACCAACTATAATGACCAAAACATTTCATACATTGATATCACATATGAGTAGATTAATATTCCTTGCATAAAAGAAATAAATTAAACATAAATATGAAACAATTTATTAATTCTATGGACAATGATTTTACTGTGCAAACATCAATATTACCTTTGTGATTGAGCAGACACAACGTCATTGCTCTTCCTACAAAGGCATGTCACATGGAAAAAAATATTCTAAAATAAAAAAACCTTGAAAGCAATAATGAAAATCAAATCAATGTTTCATTATATATTTTTTCATTAAAATAATGATTTTATATCGTAACATTACCTTTAAATCCTTCCAAAGGGTTTATTTCATCTAGTTATAAGCTAATAGAAATACTAATGATTCTTTGTGAACTTTAATAATGTTTTTTAACTACCGTTTAACATAGTATCTGATCTGCAATTCTGATTCAGCGTCCCAATGATGCCCTCATCCGACACCATCTCTATGATATCATCATTCAGAGTTCACTTTTCCTTCGCTTCCTACATCCATTTACCTAGTAAATGGTTGCAGGAATAGAAGGTAAAGTGAACTCTGAATGATGATATCATAGATATGGTGTGGGATGAGCGCATCAGGGGGACTCCGGATCACAAGTTCAGATTAGATGCTATGCTAAGCGGTAGTTCCAACAATAGTAAAGAATCCTTATTTTTGTTATTTAATTTGTGAGTGATACACAACCATTTTTCTTCCAACAAACTAAATCAGTATAAACAACCACATAAAAGATAAAAATGTAGAATATAAATGATCAATTCCATAATAGTTTAGGTCTAGTGCTTTTGGAAACAGGGAAACATAAAGAACTAGTTCATAAGAGTCTCTCAAAAAGTCGTTCTTTACTAGAAATAAAAATCATTCTAAAACCATTATTCATAACCTAATGATATTAAACCTACGAAACAGTAATCATAGATGCTCAATAAGTGTAAACAAGGTATATATAAATTATAATATAAGGATAACATAAGTAGTAAGAATTCACCTTCATTCTATTTGTGTACAATCTTCCATCAGGTGTTCTTCCCATTTGTTTCTAAACACATCTATATCATCTTGTGAATATGAGTTTTTGTGACAGTCATGGTAGTACTGAAAAAATATAAATAGAAAAAGAATTAATAAATATTTAAAATGAGCATGTAATTATTTTTGAAAATACCTCTTCAGGGATACTAATTTGTTGATGAAATAAAATCTCTTTCATAAATTTACAAACATACAAACCACAACCCTTTCAATTTTTTTATTTTGGAAAATGTATAAACATTGAAAAAATTAAGTAATTTGTTTTTATATGTGTTTGGATAGTGAAATATTATTATATATACCATGATACTTTCCCACTTCTATATCTCATCGGTGTTTTTTTCCTTAGGCCCTGGATTCATTCCATGAAGTAGAAGATATTTATGCACCGCCCTATTATAACAACATCCTCATTATCTGATAATATAAATTATATAACTAGATGTGTAATTATAAAATGTTGGATCTATTATATTACAAATTGACAAACACCATCATGCGTGGTTGGTTTGTTGGATATCCATGCATTGAATCCAGAAAATAAATCTTTAGAGTATCCAAATTGACCGCAAGGATCGTCCAATGCTTCCTAAAAACAAAAAAAGGAATAAGTAATGAAATAAATAAAAATATAGTTTATATGATTAAATTGTAGAGTTTTACCCTTGAATCATTGGTATTAAAAATATTATGTCATACATAATCTTTTTTCAAAATATTTGAGCAGGGATGACATTATTTCACCCTCTTTATCATCATTTATTTCTTCTTTTGAAGAGGTGATGTGAGGACTAATGAGTCCAAATTTTTCTTCATTAGAAAATCAATTAATTTTTTTTTCATATATATGCTTATGAAAAATATGAAATGTATTTAGTAATAATTATCATAGTATATTATCTTTTTTAAAATTAAATCATGAAATAATACCTCATGTATACATTTACAACTGAGGTTCCTAGCCATTCATAATTGAAGATTTCATCAACATTGTCAGCACTAATGTAATATGATTCTTACCCTCCGTAAATATTTTTTTTCAAAATCAACTATGTGAGTATTTCCGCTTGTCAAATTTGTATCCACATATCCAACAATGATATTAAATATTGATATAGAATGGGTGGGGTGAAGGTTCTCTCAGTAGATCATTTCGATCAGTTGGTTGATCCTTGAGATAGTTTTGAGCCAATATTTTGTTTGACCCCCTTACCTTTGTCATTCTGTAATAATATTCATCAATTTAGACCTTTTTTCATTAAATGTGAAAAGTTCATCTTGAAAAATAAATTGAAAATGAATACCTCTTTGTCGACATGTTTTTTTACAATAATTGATGGCCATGTGATGAATGTTCCAACATCTTGTTCGATCGTATGGACTTCTTCATCGTCATTTGGAATAGGTAGCTCGGTGCTCTACTCATTAGCTACATTAATCAACACTATGATATGACCTGTTTGAAGTGGTTTGTTGTGTAGCATATCGTTCTGCATATTGAATACCATAGCCCTCACTACAAGGTGATAAGTGGGAGTTAATTGATATAAATCATAGTCATTTTCACCCTAGATAATATTAATATAGGCAATTTATCAGTGTCTATGTGGTTCACATTTCAAAGAAAAAATTATTAGAACATTTATTACCTTAGATAAATCAGGTTTTTGAAGGGAATGACTCGCCTCAAAGCTGGTGGGGGGTGGGGTGGGATCTTCACACACAGGTTGTTGTTGAGTTTTTTTTCTCTTTACCTTCCCAGCATTAAACATGTTATTAGATCTCTATGGTATTGTAATTATTCTTGAAATATAGTTTTTCTCTAATCTTTTTCATTTCCTCAGTTTTGTCCTCCACTTGTTTTTCTTTATAAAAATATGTTCAGGGTGTCACCCCAAAATCCCGCACCTTTGACGTGACCATACTGTTCTGTTTGCTTCAAGGCCACAAAAAGTATATTTTCATCTGGTACGGGTGTTGTTGATACCTATGACTATGACATAAAGAAAATATAAGAAATAAATAGTCACTATTATGTAATATCTACTTAAAGAAAATCAAATTTATATTATATCATACTTACACATGTTTCCCACAGTTTTTGTGTGTTTTCATCTACCAGTATCCCCTATTTATTTACATGATCCTACTTCCATAGCACATGGAATGGGATGGTAGTGGATTTCAATTTTGATTCATCAATCTAAATATAAATAGAGGAACATGGTTATTGTGTTGTTTTGTGTCACATAAAAGTATTAAGGTAGATTTAAAATACTTACCAATTTTTTCTCTTGTGAATCATACCCTATCCATGATTTACAGTAGGGTACGCTGGTTTTGATGCCCGTTCTTTATTTTCAGCACTTAGTCGTTGTTTCATAAATAAAAAAATATCAATCAAAGTGATGAATTAAAGCAATATCAAACAATTTATTATTGGACACAATGTACCTGAAAAGTATTATTCATACGACGACTGCTAAATGCATCCCACACTCCTTGGGATATCAAGTGTGCATAAAGAGAAGGTGGGTGTAGCTTGATTTTACATTTAGAATATTTAAGATGATATTTTGTTAAAATTGTGTGGAAGCCTATAAGAATCATTCCTACAACTCTAAATATATATTCCTTGTGTGAGGAATCCACTATAAATGCATTCTACAACGTATGATGAGGAGTAAGTCAATGTTTTAGTATTTTATTTTATTTTAATAAAATAAAGAAATGATATCATAATGTAACTGTAATATCTTTCCACATTAGTGTCTTAAGCCCGGTGAAAAAATGGGACCACAACTGTACATCAATCGGCACACATTTCCAAGTGACTATTCCAAAGTAGCTACTAAACATGGATTTTTGGTGGTTAACATTCTTGCCTCGCTTATTCCATCCCACATCAAATTTTATTCCTTTTTCTTTTTTACTTAAGGATTTTGGCTAACACTATCAAACTACGATGCACTTGTTTTTTTTTGTGTTTCCAGGGTTTCATTGCCTACCATTTCCTCGATTTCAGCATCATCATTATGTTACTACAGAGTTCTAGAATTGGCACTGAGACCAACAGAAATAGGTTGAGAAACCTGTTGTACCTCAGCACTAGGACCCACAACAATAGTTTGAGAAACCTGTTGTTGCTCTGCATTGGGACCAGTAACAGTAGGTTGAGAGACCCATTGTGCCTCAAGATTAAGTGCATCAGTAGGTGTAGAAGTCATTATCTATAGAATCGGTTTAACATTTAATTTATATTACATAAAAGTAAAAGCGAAAAAATAATAACATAACGTAACACAATGTATATTATAATAAAAAATAACCTGATTATTGAACTCCCTTTTTTTAAAGGCTGACGATATTTGACCCCTATATCGGCTATGTAAATCCCTTCATTGTGGCCTCCTCAGACATACAAAACACCATAAACATTGGGAAAGCTACGAAATTATTGTGAAGTCCCAATTAAAGGGTCATCCTCTATTGAAATTTCATCTGACCCTTCAGTTTTTTTGGTCAATAATATAACAATTGACCAGTTTTAGTTTGCGGGATCTGGAACATAAAATACTTGTACTGCCTGTAATGCCATTATAAACGGTTCTTCTTTCTTCCATTACTTAATAAAATCAACTTTCACAACTCCCTATTCACTTATTTTAACAGTAATCCTATTACTAACCCACTTGCATTGAAAAATCAATACTTGGAATTTCATATAATCCAACTCCCATATTTGTTTGATGATGCAAAAGTATGAAATATTCACATAAATTGGATTTCTTCCCTTAGCATCGGAAACATGCATCACTTCATCCACAAGTCTAACCCCACTATTCTACATGGTACTATCTTTATCATGATCATTAGTATATAATTTATAAACATTAACTACATAAGCATTGTAAGATAATACATACACACTTGGTCATCTGGCTAGTGGTCGAAGTCGTTCTGAAATTTAGTCAGGATTGTCATCTAACTTCTTAAAAATATGGTCCCAAAAACCATCTTATAAACTGTCGATGATGTGTATCTGATATCCAATTTTCATCTCTATATGGAATCAAATACCTATTAATTTTTTGTGGGTTTGAACATATGGGTCAACGTTGAAACTGTTATAAAAATGTAAAGATGAGCCTACTCACGATCTATAATATTAATTATGACAACCTCTCTTCCATAAATTCCTTCACCCTTAAGCTGCCAAGTGTAATGAGATTTTAGTAGGTCAAGTTGTTTCACACCAGATATGTATTCGGTACTAATTTTAATGGCTTCCTCAACAATATATCACTTTGTAATACAACCCTCTGGCCGACTTCGAGTTTTGACATACCCTTTCAAAATATCCATATACTGTTCAATGGGGTACATCTACCTATAATGTATAGGACCACATAGTCGAATCTCTTTCACCAAATGAACCATCAAATGAACCATCATATCAAAGAATATCGGTGGGAAGAACATTTCCAATTCTCATAATAGGACGACAATTTCTCTTTCCATAGTTGGCAATTTCGCCAGGTCTATAACATTACTGCATATAGATTTGAAGAAAAAACATATCTTCGTTAATGTATGAAAGACATTGTTGGAAAAAATTCAATATAAAGCTATATAAATTAGATCTTTCCTTAAAACATGGCAGTCATGGGATTTCATACCATTTAACTTTAAATTTCTCCTTGAAATGATGTTCTTGATATCTGATGAATACGTGTCTGGAAACTTTACATCATTCAAGAAGTTTAAAAACTAATATCTCTCCTTTATGGAAAGAGTGTAAGCAACAAGAGTAAGAAATGTTTGTTTTTCACCCTTCACTGGTGCAAACTCTTCTCATATTCCCATCTCAACCATGTCCAACCTAACCTTAATCCCAGCATTTGTTTTTCCAGGTGTATTTAGCAATGTACTGATGACACTATCACATACATTTTTTTTCAACATGCACAACAACAAGAAATTTTTTGACATACAGACAATTCTAGTATGGTAATTAAAAAAAACTGATCTCTTTTTCGAACCGATTTTCATAAGGTTTTTCAAAAACTGTTTACCAAAAGTAGTGTCCACATCTTTTACTTTCTCAAAAAATTGATCACCTATTAGCAGATATGGTGTTGTATGTTCTTCTTAACTTACATTGAATGATATCTTCCAAGATCCATACTTATGCCATCAGGGTAGAAATATTCAATGTACTAGAAACACATTTTTTGATGAATGTTTCAACCTAATTGACTGTGTACCATATTCGAAAATTGGACACCCTTAAGTTCCTTTAATTCTATATCCTAACAAATTTACATAAGCAAAAAAGTCATTTATCGTCCCATACAACATTTCTCTTAATGTTAAATCTTCATTTTTGTAAGCATCATAAACGTAACACCTTAATCCCACAATTATTTTAAATCCCCGATCAATGGAGTCAAATAGACATCAATATCATTACTCTATTGTTTTGGTCCTGATATAAGCATATATAACATGATTTATTTTTATTTCATTCATAACCACATTGGTAAGTTATAATTTACCCACATAAAAATCCATGTACTGTGACTGTTACTTTGAAAACCAAAAGGATTCACTCTATCTGTAGATAACACAAGACAAAGGTTTCTCGGCTCATTTCCAAATTTAGGATACTCAGGATCAATTCTCTTATACTAATGAGAGTCTTCTAGGTAACATAGTTTCCCATCTTAAATTATTGTATCTATATTCCAGGTCAATTTCCCTATTTTCTCCTCACTTCCATATAGGTGCCTAATCCTTGGAATGATTGGAGTGTACCATAAAAATTTCACAGGACTAGATTAATCATTATTGTATTGAGAAGCACAAAAATTTGTGCATTATTTAAGTGATTTTTGGTCCTTGAAAAATAGCATACAGTCATTCATGCAGGCGTGTATTCTTTCAGAGAACATACCCATCAAGCGTAGAATTTGTTTAGTATCATATGTTTGGCTCGGGAGCTCATTTTCTTATGGGAGCATGTCATTCATGAGAGCAGGTAGTTCAATAAAAATGGTATCACTCTAAGTGTTTCCTGCTTTCAAATTATACAACTTTAGAATAGATGACAATACAATATATTTAGTGAAACCATCATACAATTACATCTTTTCACAACTCATTAACTTTTCAAACAATTTTTGGAAATCATTAAATTCATCTTCAACTTTCCTTGTCACTTATTCAATATGATCTTCATCATCATTCAAATATATAATCACATCCTCCATACGATCATCTTCATTGTTCATGCTTGTAATCATATTAGATGATCCATAAAATGCAGCGATATCCCAACCAGTACCTACATTCATTTTCCTCATGTTTATTCCAACATGTATAACGTCGATCTATTCCGTGACAGATCAGGTGTTCTTGAAACTCCCTTGGACTAAATGGAAAGACCTTATAATCATCTATTTATAAGATCTAAATGGTTTTTTTGGAATAAGTGAGATGTGTATGGTATTATCACTAGAAATAAATCCCATCTAGTAGCTAAATGTAATAACCAAGAAGAAGGAATAAACTATGGTGAAAACTTTTCACTCATAGATTATTTAGAACCCATAAGAATATTGTTGTTATTCACCTCTCACCTCAATTTAAAAATCTTTTAAATGGATGTTAAGCACCTCTTAAAAATATTTCATTAATGAAAATGTTTTTTTGATCGAACAATTGGTTTTTATGATTATAATTTTACAAATCAATTTTTTAAATTAACTAATGGTATTTATGGTTTAAAACAAGCCCCCATGATTGGTATGGACGTTTAACTAATTTTGTTTCATCAAATGGATTTATAATCAGAAAATATGATTCAAATATTTTTCTAAAAAACCAATAAAATGATTTTTTACTTGTCTAAATTAACATTGATTATGTGATTTTTAGCTCAACCAATGAACCTACCTATTTTTTATTTTTTGATTTGATGAAAAAGTAATTTTAAATTAGTTTTATGGATAAATTCAAATTCATTACTGGTTTTCAAATTTCTCAAAATAATTATGGTATTATTATAACCTAGAAAGTCAGTTCAAAACAATATTTATATAAGTATGATTGGTATTCTAATTTACCTTACTATAACCTGGATTGATATCATGTTTAGTGTCTGTATTCATTCTCATTTTCAATAAAATCCAAAGGAGTCTCATCTCAAATCTATTAAAAATATTTTGGTTATTAAAAAGAAAATAAAAAATGTAGTCTGTATTATCTAAAAGAAAATTATTTTGAGTTAAATATTTTTTAGGATGCTAATTTTTTTGAATGAAAAATATATAGGAAAAGTACAAGTAATACTTTTCACCTACTTAAAAAAATCCCTAATCTCATGGAGTTTTCATAAGAAAAAATATATCACTCTTTCTATACTCAAAGCAGAATATATATCCACCAGGAGTTGTTGAGCCCAAATAATATGGATGAAATACACTCTCTTTGAATTTATCCTTATATATTACCATGTCCCTATAAGATGAGATAATACTAGTTACATAAATATTTCCAAAAATTATCTCCAAAACTCTCTCACTATGAACATCTAACTTAGGCACAATTTATTAAGAGAACACTTCCAAAAGGGTGACATCTTTTTGGAATTTTTTAGGACAAAAAATCAACTTACTGATAGTTTCACCAAAACTCTAGCAATTGACCATTTTCATTTAATTAAAGTATAATTATGAATGGTAAACTTTTGGATATATCCATTTGACCATGTCTAACTTGAGTAATATTTTTAAATTTTTCATTTTGATCTTTTTTAAGTCCTAAAAATCTTGATTTATTTTTATTTTTAATATTTTATTTCTATTTCTATCTTCAGTAAGATCACTATATCTCACTTGTGAATTAATTTGATAGGTAGTCTTATCTCTTTAACTCTGATTTTTTTAAGTGAGACTTTTTGTGTGAAAATTAGTTTTTATATTAAATTTATCATTTTTTAATTATATTTTCTAAATTAAGTACATTTTATCATAATTTTACCATTTTAAGTTTTAAAAATAGTATTTTTTTCAAAGTTTTAATTCACTTAGTTTATTGTTTATTAATATTAAATATATTTTAAGTTTTTTTCAAAACTTATATGAGAAATTATGTATATTATATAATTTAAAAAAACATGGTTGTTTTTATATATTTTAAAGGAATATCAATGTTGAGTAAAAATCATTCATATACTTGTCTCTATATTAATGTTTTGGAGTTGTCTTTGAAAAAATTAAAATAAGAGGGAACTTTTTATATATGTTTCCCATTCAAAAGAACCCCTTTAAGATTTTTAATGAAGGAATAATTCAATGGAGGTAAAACTATTCTTTGAGGGAAGTATTTTATTAAAAAAGTTATGTATCATTTCCTTTATCTTTATTTCTTTTGTCTTTCAATTTTTTAGTTTTTCTCACTAAATCTATTTGTTAAAAAAAGTGTCTTTTAACTTTACACACTCTCTTACTCTATGAAATGAACCCATTAAGGGAGATTTTGGAAGCTAAGATATGTTTTAATTTTTTTATCATTTTATTTTACCTCTCTATTTCAAAATCAATTTTTTTCTCTCTTAAACTATATTTTAAAATCTCTCTTGAGTTTTCCTTCAAATATTTCATTTTAAGTTTTTATTTTTTTTATCAATTTTTATTTTTGATAATTACAAAGGGGGAGAAATTTAATGAAAATAGCGGGAAATTTATGGGGCTTTGAAGGGGGATAACTTTATTAAAAAGGGTATAAATTTATTTTGATATGTATTATTTCTTAATTATTTAACAAATAAGGAGTTAAATGTTTTATTCTTGTTTCAAGTATGGAATTATTGATTTATTTAATTCTTATTTGTATTGAATATCTTGTTTGAATATCTTGTATAGATTGATATTTTGAATACATTTCTATATAATTCACTCTTTATTTACACTTGATATATTTTTAATTTTAAGAGTTTTTTATCATAAAAAGGGTGATATTGTTATACCTCTATCTCTCATAGTTCTTTCATGATCACAAACACTCTTTTATGTATATAAAATTCTCATTTTAGTGAATTGTGTCTCATATTTTGTACTTTTTTCATGACTTTGATAGAATAAATAAAGATATTAAAGTAAATTCAACCGAAATATGATGATCCTGTTAAAATATTAGAACAATAATTTATCATGTTTTGATAACATGTAATGTGGTTAGAAGATCAACTGAATTGCATTGAAGGAATCTTGGGAGGCCATAATTGAGAGGGAAGTACTACATGCTACATCGAATTTCCAGTTCCACGTCAATAGAATTCCTTAGTGGAAGAATGTCCACTATCCATCTAGTGGATAACTTTTGTTTAGCCACTGGAATATAGGCGTTATCTCTTACCTTTAGTAACAACACTGGGTAGTTGGTGGAGGTTATCAGGTAGCCGATGGCATCGAGATAAAATATATAATGGATCATTCATTATAGTAAAAAATTCCTTAAATTCATTCTTCTTTTACTTCAATAACATGGATGAATTACAGAGTATTTATAAACCTATAGAAGACTATAAATAGGTCTCCTTGGTGTTTCAGAATACCTAACTCATATAACTTGATAATATTTATCGATTATTTAATGATAAAACCTCAATTTTTAATCCAATCCTTAATCAAATTTTAGAACTCGAACATCAAGGATCTATAATATTCTATCTAATCTCAAGGTCTCACAAGATCTAATCTCAATTATTCATCAATCTCTTAGGCTCTCTTATACCATCATATATTTATATCTCATCTCAATTGTATAAATACTTATGAGAGGTTATGGGGTATATTTTTAATTGGTTTGGGCTAATAAAATCTTCTTATTCTCATATCCTTCTATATTGAGTGCTCACTACCAAAAAGTGATAGATTTGTTCCTTGGATACTGATGAATTTTAAGATGATGTTCACTACAATAATTTTGAGGGATAAGTTTCTTAATCACCACCAAGACCAAGGTATAAATAAAAAGAACCTCTCAACATGATGGGATGAGATACAGGGGCTCACACTGAGCTATTTTTGAACTCATTTATCAAACCTTGTATTTACTCTCTTTTAATTTATGCTTTACATAATTCAAACATGATATATATAATTGTATAAATTTGATACACCATTTTCCACTATAAATACTCAATTAGTATTAAAATTTACATACTAATATACATAAAAATTATCACATTATCCTATCTATATTATATAGTTTTGAATTTATCTTCTCCTTTTTTTAATGTTTAAAAGGGCAATTCACCCCCTATTTCCATCTTTTATGACCAACAAACAAGATCATAAATCAATATTTTAGAAATAAATAGATCCATTTAAATTATTTAATAAATCATCAATCATTGAGAGGGTATAGTTTTTATTCAAAATCACCTGATTTAAATGATAATATTCGATGAAAAATATTATATTTCTATCCACCCACTTAATGAATAACACTAGAGAACCCCAATAAGACAAAACTAGGATATATAAAATCCTTTTATAATAGATCATTAATCCAAATTCATAGATCTTATAACATTAAATAAATCATACTATATGGAGACAACAAAATTATAAAAACATGTGTTTATAAATGTATCATAAGATCAATATCACTTCAAGAGATTAACATCACAACTTCTTCAGGAAAGACATTAAGAATATCTTAAAAAACTATTTAAAACACCACTACCTAAACCTACAATGATACTAATATAAAATCTACCAAAAATAAATATAGAGTATCTAAACACTTTCAATGCATATAATTCTCCCAATTAATAATGAATACTACCCGCTCACCTTTCACATTAAATAAAACAACTCTCCTCCAGAAGCAGTCAATTACAACATATACTGAATAAAAATATTCCATACCAAGGTAGGTGTAATGAATAAGTGTGAATATATTAAATACAAAAATCATAAACTTGGTTAAAAGATAAATATCTGCTACCTTGAATAATAATTATCCCACCGAAAACTAAAAAATTTATAACGAACATTTGACCATGCCCTGAACTTCCACCTCGCTAAGTTTGATGATAACCAACACTATATGGACACTCATTATTGTGTCCCTGATTATGAGGAATATTATGTGGATATAATTTTTCTATTACATCTCTCCTCTATTACCCAAAACCCTAATCATACAATTACTTATGCTAATAGTACCTCAGAAGAAACTAATGAAATGGTAACACTTAAAGGGGGCCTCCAACACTCCATTGACCACCAATAATGGTTAAATGATAAAAATATTGACAAATAAAACCTCCAAAATAGAGGAAAACCATGAAATTTTTTTTTGTAGAGGTTCAAGAACTACCACCTCTATAGAAATAAGAAGATAGAGCTGAGACCAAATTTCTTTCAACTAAAATTTCGATTTCCCATAAAAATGAGAACCCCCATCCATAACTATACTCCTTATGAAATTTTGATGACCACCCTCTTGATATTAATTGGTTTGTGTAAAAATTTTAAATATTACATCATATGACAACAACACCTCAAGATAGACTAATAATATAAATTAGGTGACCTAGCACTAGACCCCTGGATTAAAAACCTTCTCAAAACAACACAACCCAACCATATCATGTATAAGAAGATTCAAAGCATACAAAAAATGGTCCTTGAACTAAATTCTAAACTATCACACACTGAAGATCCATTTTTAGAGATAAATAAACTCCCACCATTGTGTTGAATTCAATGATTAAGAAAGAAACTTTTCCTAAAACTGATCAAATAAATTCACCTGCGGTGCCTTTGAATCCTTATGATTATTAAGAAACAATATCCACCACTGACAAGTAGCTTCATACAAAATAATTATATCCAAAATAATTCAATTCTATTTATTAGACCAGATCATGTAGAAACCCTAACCCTAGTAACCTAGAGTGGGTTTATTCTTTATTACATTATTACAAGATACAAGATATCTCACCACATAGGATTGATCAGTTTAGTAGTCTTTAAGAAAAAAATACATATATGATTTCCATATTACATTGAGAATATAAAATACACAGCATAGGAAAATATATTTCATCCTTGATATTATTCATAGTATCCTTCTTTATATCCCACGGAAAATAAAACAAATAATTAGTGAGCTTAGATTCTCATTAAGGGTTACGTATAATGGAAGATATCATGAGTAAATAATGCATAATTAATATGGAATGGTAAATAACAAAAAAACACATGCCATTTAATCAATAACATGAGCACAAAAATGAAACCATGGATAATATCAATGTTGTAATATCACGGATAATAATAACCAAATTCTTAATGAAGGAAATGGTTAATATTAGATATCATGATCTCATACAACATGATATCTTTCCTATCTAATCCATTCACTAAGAATGTTTAATCAATGGGTAGGTATACACCGAAAACCCATTTAATAAGGTTATCCAACTAGTTTTTCTCATGATACATATTGATGCATCAAGGAGCTATATATAACCAGGACCCACTAATCACTTCATGTCTAATCCAATACTCATATATTGAATTTTCAATTTAATTCATAGACAATATTACTTATAAAAAAATATCCATATTGAGTAATGAATTTGGAATATTAATATTTCCGTAGTCAATAAAATAACATTCATAGTAAAACACAATATGTAGAAATTATATACATTTTATGAAATAATCATATCCATGATAAAAAATATGAATATTTAAAATAAATTTAATTTCTCATAAAAGTGATCATAATAAAGTTAATGTTTTAAGATAAAGTTAATGACTAAAAAATTAATAAGAGATAAAATATGACCAACAATTCATTAGAAATATCGATTTTTGAATAAATTCATGTCTTTAAAAGAATAAAATAGAATGGAAGAAAAAATTTAAAATAATATTTAATTAAAGATTTTTCTTTGTTAAACCATTGTAAACTTGTAGAATAATCCGAATAGTATAAACTGGTAATGGTGGTGGAAAAATCCATTAATGTTGAATATGTTAAAAAAATTCCTTTTGACTTTCTATAAAAGAAGAAAAAATGAAATTTTAATAAAATATTAGAAATATTCCATTTAAAACTTTTAAAAATTCAAGGATACATTAAAATATCCTTAATAAATCATTTTGAGTATATAAAAATATTTTTTTTATTTTTAAAAATATGGACATGGACGAACAATATACTCGATCAAAAGGAGAAATAAGATCAATTTTTTTAAACATTTATTTATCTAATTTAAGTTTCAAATTGATGAAAAGTTTGTTGAAAAAATATAAATTCCTTAAATATCCATAGTATAATAAAATAGATTGATTTTATGAAGGATATATTATAAGAATCCTTCAATGAAAATAAATGAAATCCCAAAAATGAGATTGTAAAATAAATATTTATCTTTTTGGTAACATTTAAATTATAACCCCATGAATGAGTAAACTTGAATTAAAAATTTAATCATTATGAATAAATAGATGTACATATTAAATACATAAAATAGGATATGTATAAATCAAGTAAAATCTAATAGGTATATAAAACCAAACATGTCTCAATGGAGTGGAAATTGAGACAAAATCCATTACCTCGAGTTTGAATTTCCTTCTAAGTTATTTTAATATCTTATATAATAAATTTAAATTTATTATACTTACATAAAAATCCATATAACTATATATAATATCATATATGATCCATTTATAACATTTTATCACCAGTTTGCAAATAATATTTTATTATTGTCATTATTTCAGGTGTTAGCTTATTCATTTTTATGAGAATTTTGGTTCAGTAGTCCCAATAATTTTACCTTGATTATTATTCCATAATATTTAGAATTTTAATAATGATATAAATATCATATAAATACTTATAGTCATATATAAAAGGTAAATATTGAAAAATTAATTACAATGTTCATGGAGATGGTTGGTCTTATGTACACATGAATGTTATTTTCATTTTTCAATGGATGGAATGAAAGAAATGTAAATAATAATTCACATTTAAAAAATTATTATTATATCATATATATTATAAATATTCATTAAATATATCATTTTTACCATCCATGCAATGTAGAAATGAAAAACAGATCACATCTCTTTGTGGAGGTGGTAGTCCACACGTACGCATGAGTGAGGTTATTGTTGTTCAACAAATTAGATGGTAAGAAGGTAGATATAATAGTATAATTTCATAATAATAATTATTTTATATATATAATATATATTAATTATTTATATTTTATAACCATACAAGTAAAATGGTGATGAAAAATGAATTACACCACTAAGTGGAGATGATAATCAGTACGTACACACGAGCAATGTTTTTTGCATTTTATAGGATAAAAAGTAGGTTAAAAATGGTAATTACATAATAACGAAAACATATTATTATATTTATTTTACTGATTTTATTATTTTGGTATTGTGATAATATAGTTAGTGGAAGAATAAGAAGAAATAATCTGGAAAGAGTCAGTAAACAAGATTACCTCTTCTTCAGTAGACTTCTTTTAGATTCCTTCTTCATGACCCTTGGAATGATCTTTAAAGAATAAAATAACCTATAATTAATAAATAAGTAATTTTATAAGATAATTGGGGAGGTTTTTTTTAGATATATGTATCAATGAAGTGTAAAGAAAAAAAAGAGGAGTGTCCTTTTATAAGTGAGGGGGCACTCTTGTAATTTTTCTAAATATCAAAATATATTAAAAACACATTCATAGACAAGTGGTTACAAAATTACATGTATTAAAAGATAATTAGTATATGTTCCTAATTTAATAATCTAATATAATTTATTTATTTTTATATATCATTTTAAATCTTATCTTTTTATTAACCCCTTCATTAACCATTTTAACCTTAACAATATTAATGACTATTTCAATATTAAAGGGTTATAATTTTACTTATAAGATAAAAATTTACTGATAAATAGAGAAGGTATGAATGTGTCGACCATATATTACCCCTTTTCCTAGTTCATTTTATTAATTTTTAAATAATTTAATAAAATATCATTTTCATTAAATATTATTAATTTTATTTTTGACACTATTTATTTAATTTGACTGTAAAGACATAAATAATAATATAGAATTAAAACACAAACCTTTAGCACATACCTAATATGTTATATTTATCTATAAAGTTCATGGGGAAGTATAAATCACCCAAGAAATATTAATTTTAGAGTTTTTAAAATCATTTATATGATTTGTCTACTACTTAGACAAGCATCGTGTCAGCGTTATGTGAGAATTTATGGTAATTATTTAATGTATAAAAAATAAAAATAAATTGACATAATAAAAAAATAATTAATATTTCAAATAAACACATATAACCAAACATAATTTGTCTTTATCCCTCTCATAAAATATTATTTATTTTAAAATAAGGAAAGTGATATTTTTGACATTATCTTTTACTTAAATATTATAAAGGTTAAAATCAAAGATAAATAGAAACAAAAGCCATATTTTCGAAGTTTGGATGATTATGGAAGAAATAGACTCATCTAATTAAATAAATTCAATTTTTTGAAAGAACTTTAAGCCATTTCACATAGTTTTTAACATTGGTTACGCGTTTTAACCTTTACTGTGGTGATAAATTTTAGTATTGTTACTATTCATAATATCTACAAATAAAATAGATATATTTAAAAAATTTGAAACTTATGATTTCAAATATGGAATAAAATTTATCAAATTTAATTCCTATAAGTTTCAGAAATTAATTTAAAAATAAACATGCAAAATGTGACGAAAAACTATTTTCCAGAAAATTGTGTTTTCCATTCTAAAAATAGTGTCATAAAAATTATGTAAAATAATAATACTAATGGAATTAATTAAATTATTATAAATAAATGGATCTTATATAAATTTAATATTGAATATAAAATATATTAGAACATTTAAATTTATTTATTTGAAGACAAGTGATGATAGTTTTATAAAAATTTCTATTTTTCAATATTCACTAAAAAATATTTTTTTTAAAAAATCCCAAAAAAATTATATTTTAGATAATAATGACATGATGATTTAAAAAATGATAAAAACATATCTTAAAAATATTTCAATTTGTTTTCATGGTTTATTTATACTCTATGTTTCATACATCGCAAGCTATTAAAGAAATTAAATTTATTTAAATGTTAAATATAAAATCTTTGGGTGTTGTATTCCACCATGTTTATAAGAATTTCACCCTCAAAATTACTTTACTTTAATACAAACATATAAGGATAATTATATCATATTATATTATGAGGTTTTCAAATATCTTCTTCAATTTTATGATTTCATCATAAAAACATGACTAGATGAGTGGTATTGCTTCATATCACTTTCTCTATATGATCTAGAATCTACACTGGTTGTTTCTCATAAAACTGATCACATTCTAGTGGTATGAAATCTCAGTTCAGTACATGTTAAGGATCAAGTATGTACTTCCTGAGGATAAATACACAGAACACATTGTGAAATTATGAGAGATTTAGTGGAAGTTCCTAGAGATAAGCTACCATCCCAATACAATCAATAATTTAAAAGGGACCGACATATCTAGGTCTCATATTTCATTATTTCAAAATATCATAACCTTCTTCCAAGGAGATATTCATAGGAATACCTTATCACAAAATTTTAACTCTAGATCTCACCGATGGTTGTCAACATAACTTTTATGTTCGCTCTAAGTTCCCCATAAGTTTTTTTGAATAGATCTAACCTTATTTGTTATTTACTCAACTAGATTAGGCCCCAATAATTTTATTTCTCCAACTACATCCCAACATATTGGAGTTACACACTTCATTCTATAGATGGATTTATAAGGATCCATATGAATGCATGAGTGAAAGCTATTTTTGTAAGAAAATTCTTCCTAAGGAAGGTGTTGATCCCAACTACCTTTGAAATCCATAAACTAATATCTAAACATATATTCTAGAGTTTTAATGGTCCTCTCAGACTAACCATCTATCTAAGGATGATAATTAGTATTTAAACTCAACTTTATGTCCATATCCTATTGAAGGATTCCCCAAAATTTTTAGGTAAACCTATGATCCCGATCTGATAAGATTGAGAATGTTACTCCATGAAATCTCACAAATTCTTTAATATATAACCAAGTAAGATAATCAAGAGAAAAGTCTTATATAATAGCAATAAAATTTCCAGATTTTCTTAGGATATCAACTACAACCCATATAATATGTTTCCCTTTATATGTTTTTGGGAGTCAGATGATAAAATCCATGGTAATGTTTTTCCATTTCCATTCTAGTACATGTAAAAGTAGTAACATACCCTTAGACTTATGTATCATCGACTTAACTTTTTAAGACACTAGGCATTGGTATACATACTCAACAGTATCCCTTTTTATGTTATCCCACCAAAAAAATTATTTTAGATATCTATACATCTTTTTTTACTTCAAGGATGAATAGAGAATGATAAACTATGAGCATCATCCAATAAATAATTCTTTAAATATGGTATTAAAGTAACATATACTTAGTTACTGAACCTTATCATTCCATTATGATCATTATTGAACTCAGTAATATTTCTCAACTTCTTCTTTAATTCCACAAATTCCTTCTTTTTCATTCTTAATCTTCTTATGGATGGATGGTTGAACATTTATATGAGAAAGATAATATTTTCCCATTTTCTTTAGATTTTATGATTCAACTTCCAAAAATCCATTAATATTAGATGTATTTCAATCCTCATCATGGAAAAACAACATGGTATTTCCGACTCAGAGCATTATCCACCTTGTTCTCCTTCCCAAGGTGGTAATGTATTGAATATTCACATTCTTTAATCAAATACAAACATCTTCTCTAGAAATTTTTTAATTATTTATTTGTAAATATATATTTTAAAATTTTATGACCAATATATATATCATAACTTTAAAAATAAAGATAATGACTTCACATATTCAATGAAAATATTACCACTACTAGCTCCAAATCAGGGGATGAATAATTCTATTCATGAATTTTTAATTAGTGGGAGGAATAAGCTATCAACATATCATTATAGATGAGGTAACATCCCAGTACATTCATTGATGCATCACTATATAACACAAACCATTCTCTATGAAGGGTAGTGTAAACACAAGAGCACTAAGAAACATTATCTATAGTTTTTATAAATTCTATTCACATTAATCCATATAAAAGAACCTAACCCTATTCTAAGTAAATTTGGGGATTATATTACATATTCATGAGAAATATCTCCGAAAGGTTTGATAGTATCCAACCAACCTAGAAAACTATAGATATAAGTTACCATGGTTAGTCTAGCCTATAGATCAATAACTTATTTATTTGAAGGATCCACTGATATAGCCTCACTTAAGATTATATTTCCTAAGAATGAAACTTTCTAAAGCCAAAATTCACACATCGTAAATTCATCATACAAATTTTCTTTCCTTAAGGACTTCAGTATAATTCTCAAATGTTATTCATGATCATCCTTTCTATTTGAATATATAATAATATCATCTATAAAGGCTACCATAAAATGATCAAGGTAATATTTAAATGCAATATTAATTAAATATATGAGGATAACAGGATCATTGGTAAGTCCAAATGGAATTACTATAGATTCATAATGACTATAACTTATATAAGAGGTATCTTGGGTATATACCCTTTCTTAAACCTTATCTAATAATATCTAGATTGAAGATCAATCTTGTAATTTTTTTATCCTTACATAATTGATTAAACAAATAGTTGACATAGGGTAGAGGATACATGTTATTAATAGTGATTTTGTTAAGATATATATTATCAATGAAAATATTAATTTACACATGTTACATATTAACAAAAATAACTTGTACACCCCATCGTGAAGCAACAGTATAAATGAATCACTTATTTATATTATCTTAGAGTATATTATTTAATTTCTACAACTCAATTAGGCCCATTCTATACTGAGTATTTGAAATAGGTGTAGCACCAGGTACAAGTTCTTTTGAAAAATAAACTTCATGTTTCTGGTGAAGACTAGAAAAATATTCTAGAATGATATCAACAAATTCACATAAAATAGACATATATTTAATGTTGAGTTTTACCTTAACCATCTGATATAAATATCCCTCATGAATAGGTAGTTAAATCTATATGATGGATGTAATTTCCATTGGGATTTCCGGTTCATCATCTCACTCAAAGACTATCATAGGTTGATTAAAAATATCAAATGTAACTTCTCTTCCTCAACAATTGATATGGGATCTATACCAAGAGATCCAATCTATGCCCAAAATTACATCAAATACAATTAGAGGAAGAATAAAAAGATTTACAAGAATCACACTTCCATAAAACTCTACTAAGGAGGAGCTATAGACTTGAGATGTGATAATCCTACCATTACTAGTTTTCATTCCCAAATCAACGTCTAATAAATGAGGTAGTGATGCGATAACCTTACAAAATTATTCAGATATAATATAATGGGTAGAAATTGAATCAAATAAAATATTTTGACTTATAGAGTGGATGATAAGTGTAACTTTCACCACATCACTAATAACTTCCACTTAAGTTGTAGTAATTCCATATTATTGGTCTTATACCCTTGGATTATTCTATGGTAAGTTCTATTGATGGTTGAGGAATCGGTATGAATAATTCATAAACTATTTAAAATTGAAGTACTGGATAACATTGTTTCTTTCTATTCCTTATAGTAATTATCCTGATGAACCTTATCTATGCACTTATTACAAACTCTCATTCTCTTCAAGAATTTTCCAAGATGTTTATTTGCACAATTTTTACATGATGAAAATTATTTTGTTCCCCCATTATTATTTAATATGTTCCATTTTTCTTGGTTCTCTTCCAACCTCTTCTTCTCATGATTTACTTCGAATACATATGATCTAGAAAATACTTTCTTTGTCTTAATGGAACTTGAAACTATATTATAATATGATAAAAACATTTTTCAATCTCGTTACCTATGGATACATGGCTTAATCCCATCAAATAAATGGTCAAAATTTCTTTCTGGATTATGTATGTAGTCCAAAGGATGACTAGATAATCTCATGAAGTTATCCTTAAACTATATGACACTTTGTTCTTCATTTTTCTTTAAAGTGAGAAAATTCCACTCAATTTACACTCACTATTATTTGGGGATGTATTTATCAAATAATATCACATTAAAAGTTCTCTATTCCATGATTTTTATTTCTTAAAACAATTTAGTGTCCTAGATCAATGAAAACCATTTATCGATATCTCCTCTCAAAAAAATACACTACTAGAATAACCATTTCACTTTCATTATATCCAAAATCTAGAAATATATTTTTGGGAGACATAATCTATTTTTCTAATACTAATGGATTAGTTTTTATCATTTAAAGAGGGAGTATTCTATCATATTAAGTGATCCAACATAGGATAATCACACTTTAAAATAATAGGATTGTCCATACAAGAAATTTTATTCATCATAACATGATTCTATATCCCTAACATGGCCATGATCTTCTCAGTTCCAACACCAACAATATTTTCTTGCTGTCAATACCTATATTGTATACGAGTGTTGATTCCCTTTATTCTGTTAGGTACCACTACTAAATAATGACACACACAGAGTTATCTTATAATCATCATGAATATTGAGCCATAAAATAAAAATCAATCTAATGGTAAAAGTTCTCAAATACTATAAGGGACTATCATAATTCTCATGCCAGTTATGTTTATTTAAAATCTATTTCCCATGGTATCTACTAAACATGATCTAATATAAATTATAGAAACCCAAAATATAGTATCCCAGAACTGTTATCATCTTTATTACATTGGTACAAGATACAAGGTATCTCACCACACATTATTGGTCAATTTAGTAGTCTTTAAGAACCATATAAATACATTTTTCTCTATTATGTTGGAAATATACAATAGATATCATAAAAAAATTCTTGAATCCTTGATATTATTGATAATATCCTTATTCATAACTTGGAGAAAGTAAAAAAGACAAAGGTAGAGCTCATATGTTTAGTAAGGGTTACATATAGGGGAATATATCAGGAGTAAATAAGGTATAATCAATATGGTAAGGTAAATAAATTAAAAACACATTTCGTTTAATCTACAAATTGATTATAAAAATTCATCCATGGATAATATCAATTCAGTAATCTCATGTATACTAATAACTAAATTATCAATAAATTATATACTTAATATTGGACTTCATGATCTCATACATCATGATAGTTTTACCATCAAATCCTTATGAAAAGATATATTAATCGATGGGTAAGTATACACCAAGAAAACCATATAATAAGGCTAGTCAACTTGCTTGTTTCATAAGACCTATAGGTGCATCAAGGGGCTATCTATAACTGAGCCCCACTTTTCATTTCATGTCTAATTAATTCTTCATATATTGAGTGATAAATTTAATTAATAAACAACATTATTTATCAAAAAATATCCATATTGAATAAATAATGTGAAATATTAAAATTTTCCCAGACGATTAAATAACTTTCATAGTAAAACACCATATATAGATATGGTATATGGTTTAGTAAATAATCATATCCATAATACAAAGAATATTGATATTTTAGATAAATTTAATGTCTAATGAAAAATGATCACAAGAGAGTGTTTCAAGAGAAAGTCAATGGACACAAAATTAATAAGTGATAAAATATGACCATAAATTCAATAAAAATATAGGTTTTGAAATGAATTAATTTATATTTGAGAATAAAATAAAATATAGTAAAAAAATTAAAATAATATATCATTAAAGAGTTTTATTTTTAAATCATTTAAAGCTTATAGAATAAGAAAAATAATGTAAAACTATTATGGTAGTTGAAAAATCTGTTAACATCATATACATTAAAAAAATTTCCATTGGAATTTATGTAAAGGAATTAAAAAATGAACCTTTGAGAAAACATTAGAATGATTCCTTTCAAACCTTTAAAAAATTATAGGATCACTTAAAATATCTTTAATAAATCATTTGAGTAAATAAAAATGAATTTTTTAAAACAATTTTTTAAAATATAGACATGGGAGAAAAATATACCTGATCAAAAAAGAGAAATAAGATCTGATTTTATTTTAAAAATTTACTTTTTTGATTCAAGTTCCAATGTAAGATACTATGTTTTGAACTAGTTGGGAATTTTAAAGAAATTCTAATTTTCATTTTGTAGATGAGATGAATCTTTTGATAAGCATCAAAATGTAATTTTGAGAGTTTTTACATTTAAAATTTTTGTTTTTAGATGATGTTTAAGGCCTGAGAGGTGTCTCAGGAGTTCGAATGAGTTTCAGAAGTGTCAGGATTTAAAAACCTAGTTTGTGGAAGGAAAAGGGAGGTGTAAATTTGTCACATAGTTATTTCTAACTATGAACCTCAACCATGTGACCCTATAGGGGTGTCACATGGTTTTTCAAATAGTGCACCTGAGGTTATAAGGCCATGAAAAAACATTGTAGTTTATTATAGAGATGAGGTACATAGGTTGTTACTATTTTATCTAACCGTATTCCTATCCATGTGAGGGGGGAAACCTCTTGGATAGTGGTGCCACATTGGCTATGCATGGTTTGTTTAATAATGCACCTACCCATGTGAGTGGTGTACCACTTTGGACTGTACTAGCACAAAGTTGGTGCACAATTAGTCTAACCATGAATCAAAACTAAAATACCCTTTTAAAAAGGGTTAATTTAATATTTCACTTCTTTATTTTAACCCAAAGGTCACCCTTTCTACTATTATTCACACAAAATAGTTCCACCACCTTGGATATCTTCCTCCTCTCCTCCATAAGATTTAATGTATCTCCCTCCTTAAGGATTTTAACCAACCACTTTCAATTGTGTTGGATCACCCTTGGTTATTATATCACTCCTCTTGATTATTTTCTTAGTATATCTCAATATCTTGGATTTTATTTCCATATTAGATCATATTCCCTATTTTCAGGGAATTTGTCAATTTCTTCCAATTTCTCTCATTTCAGATCAAGATAAATTCCAATGGTCGATGAGTATATCTACCCAAGCATGAGGTAGGTAGTCTAGATTATTTTCCCTTATAGTTATGTCATTTATAAAATGAACCATTGTGTAATGCTCTGAATTTTCTATAAATAAAATCATAAATGTGAAGTTCATTAAGAAATTTCAAATGTCTTAAACCAGTTAGCCCTTATGCACCTAATTTCCTCTTTAGAAGTGGAATACCTTGACTCAAACAACCCCTTCAATGTGTGTATCTTATATTCACATGACATCTATGCATTTCATATATAATTAAACCTCCCATATAGCATGTTTATTTTTTCACTTATTAGTGGAAGTTTTTAATTGAATTAACTAAACTAATAAATTGTTAAACACCATCACATGACCCATTTATGAATTTCACAAGGGAATTGATTAATGGAGTTAATTGATTTTATTTGGGTATTGATTAATTAAATGATTTATGATGGTTTGTATATTTAAATCATTTTCCTACCAAGAAATTTTCATATTAAGTGATATGTAAAATGAAACTAATAAAATTGGGCACCCCTTGGGGTGGGATGGATTTTATCTTAAATTAAAATGGCTAAATCACTTAAATAAAAGGTGAATGGAAATACCGTGTCACATATCCCTTGTTTAGTTATAAATTATGGTGATGGATATTATTATGATTATGGATTCATGATGAATTATTATATTATACTTGATTATATCCATATAATTGAAATTACATAAAGGTGAGGCATGACCTCAGTGATACCTAGACTCCTATTGTGGATTTCCTTTGATGATCTCTTGGGATGAAAATTGATTCATTGATACTTTTTCCAAGTTAAATACCACACCAGGATTTGGTCTTTGTCTTAAATTGTGAATGCCCTGACTCGGCACTAAGTTTTCATTATATTTTTGGAAATTAAATTGATTGAATGGATGATTCTGTTTGGATTTAGATTGATGTTATATACCACATTGGATTATTATTTATTCTTTTTTCAAGTCTCGCATTGAGGATACCTAGTTACACGTTCTTAGGTCTTAAGTGGATTTTTCCTTTGTGGTGAAATGCTAAGGGTACACCATACTAGATTTCAACCAGCTTATAAAATTAAAATCCATGTAAATAATGTAACCTTACGTGATCATCACTACATATTGATGCCCTATTAAGATTTCATTGGTATCTAGTTTGTTTATATCATTATTGACTATTATGGGACATTTTTTGGAATCCAATATATGGATATCATTATACATGTACACCCTATTTGTGAGACTTGGGTCTAGGGAATATATTTATTTATGATTTAAAATTCTTAAGAACATCTCGACATATACCGAATTAGGCATGGTCAACTATGTTTCCCCTGAGAACCTATGCTCAACATGGTTAGTTTGTAATTTTTTTACTACTTTAATTTTGATATACCTACACAATATTACATTTTATATTAATAGACCAGATATCATTAGACACCATTGGTTGTGGTTTCCTGAGTTTTACTTACACCCTATTCGGGATACCATTTTGTAACCAAATAGATCTTATATTTGTATTTTAGGACATGAATTGTGTTTTTTATCTATTACTCATCCATAATAGGACTTGACATGGGAGTTGGGGGTCAAGAATGTAATAAATATCCCCCTAGGATTTGAATATTTTATTTATTTATTCTTTTGTCAATTTAGTCTTTTTATATTGACAAAGTCATATTTTAAATATATTTTTTAATATAAAAGAATATGTTTTTATAATTAAATTGATTATTAATGTTTTTATTTACTTATTTTTATATTTTGTTGAAGGATACAGAGTTTAATAAAAAATGACAAAAAATGACGAATATAGTGAGCCTCAAACACTTCACATTGCATCGTGAAGTGGCCTGGTCTGACACCGGATTTTTGAAGCTATATTGAAGATTGAGTAGAGTAAAGGTATAGTCAAGGACAATGTCTGAAGCTTGAAAATGAATAACCAATACAAAATGGAGTGAAAAAGACAAAAAAAAAACTTTACATTTCAGGTAAATTATTCATGATGTGTAACTAGAAGGGATATAAAATGTGAAGACAAAGCGTGAAACATGTCATGAGAAGATTCACAGTCCCACATATTACATGTCATTGAAAGTGAAACTGATTGTCATATATCGACCAGTCAAGGTTTTGATGCTCTGCTAATGTGTATAGCAGCACTAGGGTTGAATCCTTGGTGATGATACTTTTTAATAGTCGAATGCTTTTTGTTAATTGTATTTTCATTGAGGGGTTTGTTTGAAAAGATTAATTGAAATGATTAATTGATTAAGATTTATTTTACAATTTGATAAATATTGGGGTGAGTTCATAATTAGTTAGTTGAGCTTGTGATATAATTGGACTTTGCTTTATATTGAATTAAATTAACACCCATGTCACAAGTTGATGTTGATTGGAATTTCTAAGTGTTAAAGCTTTAATTCAAGCCTTAACTTAACTTAAGGTTATAATATTAATCATATCTTGTTTATGGTAGTTTATTTATAGTTCCAATAATCCATGTAATCCACTCATTAAACAAAACAAGTCATTAATCTATGACATGTTAAGTCCAACATACACAATGTTAATTCAATGAATTTTCATTGAGATAAAGGTCTCAATCACTTAACATACCTAAATTATAAATCACCCCAATGAGAGTTTTACTCATCCATTTGGTTGGTTAATAATATGGTTATAATTTTATGATGATGAATTAATAAATGAATAAAAATAAAGGGATAATAATAGAGTTCTGCATCGAACACATACACACATAAACAACGAAGGGAATTATAATACTAAATTTAGATTGAATGAGAAAGTAAAATAAGAGAATATGATTCAACTGTATTTAAAATATTTTTAGACCAATAATATTATTTAACAGAATGTGGATGAGAATAATACATGAGAAGAAGAAACTTTCATTAAAATAGAATTACAAAAACAAACACTTACACAATTACAAACGCAGAACAACAAAAAAGTAAATGAAAACAAAGAGAGGAGGAAAAGTCTCAAAAGTGAAAACATGAGTATGACAGGTCCTCCAAATAATTTTTAAAGGATTTTTCCATTCTAATAAATTCTCCTCCCTTATGAAATTCCAACCCTTTTGAAATGAAATGAGGAGATGTATTTATATCCCAAGGTGGTGTACTGTTTGCTTTCCAAAACTACCCCTCCACTTGCATTGCCGATTTGGCCATCCAGTCAACTGAATATCAAGATAATATATTCTTCCAAGCTGTAGATATTTATGTTTAATGTAATCCATCAATATTTGGAAGCCATTGGACTTCTTTAGCCAAAGTTATGGTAGTTTTAATAAACAATGTTAAACTATCCATTTCTAACCATATTTTTTCGATGGCCAAAATGTGAATGAATTTTTAAATAGGAAGATGCCTTCAAATTAGAATTATTTATTCCACAATGTCTTCCATATATATCTCCTCTTTCACACTAAAAAAATTTCATCTTTCTTTGATGACTTGATCATTATAAAAGTCATGAATACTGTACTGATTTTAATTACCAGCCATAATGGTGGGATGAGTTTAAATTAATTAGTTAGGACCCTTGTCTTTGGATTTGGGCCTTGAAATGTTGATAAAATATGAATTGAATTTTCCCCCGACCTTTTGAAGTGAATGAAAAAAATTTTACTTCTGGAGTGAGCCCAGTAATTCTATCTACATGGATTGTCAAGTTTAATCACAGATTATTTGGGCCTTTTTTCTGGACCATATGACTCTTCAAATGGATGAATTGGACACTGATTCCTTCTAATGATATGCTAGAAATTGAATAAGGAATCCTAAAAATCAGGAAACAAACAATTTGGATCTGTAGGGATATAGTTATTATTAAAACATTAAATAGACTTGAATCTGGATGAATTCAAATAGTGCTATAAAATTATATTTAATATTTAAACATTAATATTTCACAAAAATTATGCACATTTCATATAAAATCAGTAAAGGGAGTATAAAAAAAGTTTTAAAAATATTAATAACATCAACTCCCCAACACTTAGTCTTGTTCATATCCCCATGTACAAAAAATATAAAACCTTGAAAAAATCATTTTCACTCACCAAAAAATATTAAAATTTTGTTTTCTTCAATCAGGGGAAGTTTAGACAATTTCACTCATCCATATTGAATTGAAACAAAAGTTATAGAAATAATGTTCCAAAAACAATTCGTTTTTTTCATGCTCAAATTTAGAGATGGAAAATGGTGGCACAAAAAACTTACTCCTCTTAAGATGATAAAATTAATTTATGGAGCTTCACTCATTCACCAACCAAAAGTGAAAATAAAAGATTTTATAAGAGATCTTAGCATCTATTCTATATCCTAAAGTGCTAAAATATCAATAGGTCTTTTTAAGGATTTTTCTGTGCCTATGAGACGGTAGAAAGATGATATTCAAAAGATAACAAAAGGGGGTAAAACAACAACATGGAAAAACAATGCACGTTTTTTTGAAATGAGATATGAAAATAAATGGAAACACATATTTACAATGGAATGAAAATGTGAAATAAGACACAAAAGGGGAAGGAAATTTGAATTAGATTAGAATATGAATTATTTACAAATCATGAAACCTCTACCAATGACATAAGTGTTATTTTTTTTTTGAATTTTTTGAAATTTGAACTTGAAATAGATCTCACACTCATCTCCCAACCCATGATTGATCTCCTCACGACACTAATTTTAATATTTATAACAAGATGAAAGGTTGAGGAAGAGTGATTTTTTACCCCCAATACATAACCCATTTTTAATTTCATTTTTTTGATATTTTTTGAACACTTTTCAATATAATTTGTATAATATAGACATATATACATTCCCAAACCCCACTAAAGGAACCCAACTGCAGTTAAATTGATGCATGACCTTAAGCATAAGATAACTTGGTGAAAATTAACAAAAGGTTACCAAAAATTAAATCCTATACCCCCCAATCTTAAATTTCAAAAATAATTATGCAATGAAAATCCATGTTGATATTTGGTGGGATAAGGTAATGGGCTTGTAATGTGGATATCAACAAAAATATTTTCATAGGATATTAGGGGATTTGAAAAAAAGGATTAATGTATGGTTAATGGGAGGTTATATGGATATTATAATTCTCATGTGGTTCATAAAATGCCTCTGTCATATTAATGCATGCTAAAGTATGAAATTAAGTTTGAAGGTCCACAAACTCAAGACTCACAAATGGGGTTGAAAAACACACATTTTGAAAAGATGCCCATAGGTAGCCTTGGCATGAAAGAAAATTTTGTTCCTCAAGGATGGGGAAAATCATTTTCCAAATAAAAAACCGAGCATTCAATTTTTTTTGGTTTTAAAACAAGATTCTTTATCCAAATTCATGATGAAAATACAAATTTTTTGAGATGAAAAAATGTATTTTTACTCCAAAAAATGGTTGGACAAAATTTAAAAACTTAATGGTGAGTAAGTATGATTATTTTGGTTTTTTTACAATTTTTTTTAGTTTTTTAGCATTTTTGAAATACACACCTATAGAAAAGAGAAAGAGAAAAACAAAAAAAAACTTTTGATGATGAGAGTGTTAAAACAATGAAAAAGAGATGAAGATGAAGAAAAAGGGAGAGAGAGATAAGGAGAAAGAAGAGTTAAAGGGAAAGAGGTGCCCTTGGTTTGGATTTGGTGGGTTTCCATCTCTATCTGGTGGTGGGTCTACTATAGAATATGTGGATCCAATGAATATAGATGTGGTTCCAAGATTGTGTGTCCTCTCATGGTTATACTTTAAGCTATGTCCATTAACTGTGAATGTCCTTTTTAAAGAGGGGTCTTCGACTTTCAAGACACCAATTGGTTAAACATGAGAAACAATAAAAGGAACTTCCCAACGATAATTAAGCTTACCTAGGTGAAGCTAAAATAGATAATTGAAGATCGTTACCTTTTAAACTTCATTAAATCCCTTTCAAAGGACGTGTTTTCCATGGAGTTCCTTGGATTTTTCTTTTCACACATTAGAATTATCATAGGATTCAAGTCGAAGTTCTTCTAGTTCAGCCAATTGCATCAATATTTCTTCACAAAATTTTTCACAATCAAAATTACAGGTTTTCACAATCCAAAATGACTTATGATAGATTTCAACTAGTAAATGACATGATTTACCCAAAACTATCCTAAAAGGAGATATCCCAATGAGTGTTTTATAGGCAGTTCGATAATCCCAAAGTGCTTCACCAAGTCTTTCAGGACAGTCTTTTCTTGTGGGTTTTACAATTCTCTCAAACACTCTTTTCACTTCTATATTAGAAATTTCATCCATGCCATTTGTTTGGGGGTGATATGCAGTTGAAGTTTTATGAACAACACCATTCTTTTTCAAAAGTTATTCCATGGTTTTATTACAAAAAATTTATTCCTAAGTCACTTATCAAGGAATGTGGTGTGCCAAATTAGTGGAAGATGTGTTTATTTAAGAACTCACTAATAGTATGTGAATCATCTTTTCTAGTGGGTTTGGACTTGAACTACTTAGAAACATAATCAATTACAAGAAAAATGTATGAGAATCCATTGTAATGGGGGAATGGTCCTATGAAATCGATTCCCCAAACATCGAAGATCTCACATAAAATTAAAGGATTTTGGGGAATTTTATTTATCTTTGAAATTTTCCCAAACTTTTGGCAAGTGGGACATGATTGACAGACTTCATGTGAGTCATTGAAGAGTGAAGGCTAGAATAATCCATAGTCTAGGACCTTTCAGGAGGTCATTTGTGTTCCAAAGTGTCCTCCTCTGGGAAGTGAGTGACATAATTCTAAGATGGAGGAATGTTCATCTTCATCAACACATATCTTAATTACCATGTATTCCCCTAACTT
This sequence comes from Viscum album, assembly GCA_963277665.1. Classification (NCBI taxonomy): domain Eukaryota; kingdom Viridiplantae; phylum Streptophyta; class Magnoliopsida; order Santalales; family Viscaceae; genus Viscum; species Viscum album. The sequence continues at coordinate 1,831,097,447 of OY728147.1, forward strand.
CCAATGTTTATTTTCTTCCAAAAACTAGAATTTTGAATCACTTTTCAACTTCATTTTATGTTCTTTTGAAAACAATTTAGGAGAAACCCCAGAAACCAAGTAGTTTACAATTGGGGCATACCATGGTCACTTTGAAGTGAGAGATGAAAGGTGATCAATGGATAATTTAGGATCAATGATTTCTGAATGAGAAAAATTATAAATTCTACTTAGGTGATTAACCACATGGTTTACTTTTTGTGGTATATCTTTTATTTCAAGGTTAAACTCTTAGAGAATTAGGATCCATCTTATTAGCCTCAGTTTGGAATCAATTTTCTTGTGTAAGAACTTTATAGAAGAATCGTCTTTGAAGATGATGATTTTGGCACCTAAGAGATAGGGCCGAAATTTATCTAAGGCAAAAACCAATGCTAAAAGTTCATTTTCAGTGATAGTGTAGTAAGATTGAGTTTCATCCAAAGTTTTTGAGGCATAATAGATGGAATGGGAAATTTTTTCTCTTCTTTGACAAAGGACAACCCCAATGTCTCTATTAGAAGCATCACACATCAACTCAAAGGGTAAGAACTAACCTAGGGGTTGGATTATTGAGGCATTTGTATGAGCAGTTTGTAGTTCAACGAAGGCTCTCTTCAAAACCTCATAAAAATGGAATGTGGCATCATTTTGGAGAAACTTAGTGAGTGGGAGGGAAATACTACTAACGTTATGGGTGAATTAAGGATACAAACCTACATGACCAAGGAATGAAAGGATGTCTTGAATAGAGGTGGGTTCAGGAAGTGATTGGATCACTTCAATTTTGGCAGGATCAACTTCAATATCATCTTTTGAAACTATGTGCCCTAGAACAATCCCATTTTCAACCATGAAGTAAATTTTTTCAAAATTTAACACAAGGTTACACTTGACACACTTTTGAAGGACTAGAGAGAGTAAATAAAAGCATGATTCAAATGAGTCACCATAAATGGTAAGGTCATCCATGAATACTTCCATGCGGTGTTCAATGAATTCAGAAAAGATACTCATCATACACCTCTGAAATATTGCAGGATCATTAAAAAGGCAAAATGGCATTCTCCAATATGTATATGTTCCAAAGGGGTAAGTGAAAGCAGTATTTTCTTAGTCCCGAGGTGTGATTGGGATTTAGAAGTAGCCTATTTATCTACCAAGAAAGCAATAGTGGTACTTTCAGACTAATCATTCTAGAATTTTATCAAGGAATGGAAGAGGGTAGTGATCTTTTCTTGTTTCAACATTCAATTTTTAGTAATCAATGCACACACACCATTTGTACTTCACTAGATTTGTGACTACCTCCCCATGTTCATTTGTGAAAATAGTTATCCTACCCATCTTAGGTACAACTTGAATTGGAATAATACATTCACTATCAAGAAATTGGGTAGATAAAACCAGCTTGAAGAATCTTGGTGATCACTTCCCTAACTACCTCAAGTATGAGTGGATTTAGTCTTGTTTGTGTTTTTCTATTTAGTTTGAATGATTCCTTAAGATGAATGTGATTCATGCAAAGGAAAGGGTTGATTCCCATTATGTTATCTAGGGTCCAACCTAATGCCTTTTTGTTTCCTCTAACACTTGAAAATGTTTGGACTCCTCAGTTTCAATATGTGAAGCAGAGATAATGATAGGATAAGAGTGATCATGAAAAAGGAATGCATATTTTAGGTGTTTAGAAAGAGGTTTCAGATCAGTCTCACCTTTTATTTATGGGACAGACAACTCAGTAATGGAGGAATGGATTTCAGTTGCTTCATATTTATTTTACTTAATACTGTCCAAGGTGGAGCAGAAGAGATCAGATTTGATGTATGATTCGAGAGAGTTTTCAAGATCCTCTAGATTGAAGGAGTCTATGAATGATTGGTCAATATAAAATTCACCATTTATAACTCGGTTAATCATGGTGTAGATTTCACAAGATCCTATATCATTAGAACATGATGAAAATGATGCAATGGGGTTCAATTGACTCTCAGAAGTGTCCTTAGAAGCATGGATTGAGAATACAGAGTGATCCTCTGATGGGTATCACATGGCTTGGAAAATGTTTAACTTGACCAGTTGGTCACCAAATTATATTGATAAGATACCTGGATGGACATCAATCTTGGTTATCGCTATCATTAGGAATGTTCTTCCTAGAATTATGGGAGATCAAGAAGAGTTCGTCTCACCTTCCAAGTCAAGGACATAGAAATCATCAGGGAAGATAAGATCACTGACACAAACAAGGAATTCCTTGATTATTCCCTTAAGAATGGTTGTGCTTCGATTGGATAACTGAATTAAAAAACCCGTTTTTTACATGGGACCAAGAACACGGTTGGAGAATATGGATTTAGGCATGACATTAATTGAGGATCCTAGGTCTATGAGTTAATCATTTAAGTTGGAACTTCCAATTTGGCATGGAACCGTAAATGTCCCTGGATATTTTCACTTTATGGGAATAGAATACTGGGTGGAAACATTTTTTAAGGTCCTAAGTTGCCTCTTGTGGGTGCACAATTCCTTAAGAAATTTGGCATACTTAGGGATTTGTTTGATGGAATCTAAGAGAGGGATGTTGACTTCAACATGTTTAAACATGTCAAGAATTTAAGAATCAGGTTTAAAGGACTTTCTTGGTTTAGAAATAGCTTAAGGAAAAGAAATTGGATTCCTAAGTGGAATGGAGGGAGGTGAGGGAATGGATTTAGGTTCCTTTTCATGTTTTTTCTTTTCATTTTCTAGGTCAAAATTCAGGGGGGGGGTTGGAGGATTTATCTTGAGGCATGGAAGTTTTCTTTCCTGATCTAAGTAAAATTTCACATACATTACCCTTGGGGTTGGGTAATGGTTGAGATGGGAGTTGGTAATAATTTTATTTTTGTTACTGGATTAGGTGGGATGCAAGTTGACCAATTTATGTTTCAATGTTTTTGAGGCTGGAATGGGTGAAATAGGAAAGATATTCCACTGCACTTTCCCATGGTTGCTTGTAAGAAGAGGCTTGTACTGGATTGAAATTTCCTTTATTTTAGTTCTTTGGAAAGAGATTTTATTGGTTTGGGAATTGGGAAGGCTTACAAGGATAGTGGAATCGAGGAGGAGGAAGAGGAAGATTGATTCTTTGAGGTTGAGGAACAAAAGGGTAAGGTTGTTGGAAGTTAACAAGACCTTGACCATATTGGAATTGGTTTGATTTTTGAGGAGGTAACTATGGGGGATGAGAAATGGGATTCCCATATCTCAAGTTAGGTTTATAGGTAGAAGAGAAGTTCTCAGACTAGGGTTGGTTAAAGTTTCTAACAAACAGACATGATAGTTGGGGGTTGGTGTTCCACTGAGAATATGCTACATTGATCTCCATTGGTCTGGTTGAATTAGATTGATCATATTGAAGTTGTGGACATGTGTCAATTGGATGATATGGGGAGCTAATGATTCCACAGTTCTTGATAGGTCAAGGGAATAGAGATTGTGGAGAAGATGAGGTTAGGGCTTTGGTAGCCACAACTAGTTGTCGCACAAGACCTGTAAGTTCACTCATCCACTCTGTCATCTTGTTCAGCTCTATTGATTGAATATCTTGGGTTTTATTGACTTGAGAAAGTTCTCAATTATGTAATTTTTATGTGTTTTGAACCATGTTACTTATGAGATATATTTCATCTTCAAGAGTTTTATCTATAAGAGAACCACCACTTGTGACATCAATGAGGGTTCTCTCCATTGCCAAGAACCCCTCATAGAAGTATTGGATCAAGATTTGGTCAATGATTTTGTGGCGTGGGTAGGTTGCAACAAACTTTTTTAACCTCTCCCAGTATTTATGGAGTGATTCATTTGGGAATTGATGGATACCACTAAGTTTCTTTATGATAGAAGTAGTTTGAGAAGTTGGAAAGAATTTCTATAAGAAGAGTCACTTCATGTCATTCCATGTCGTTATGGAACCAGGAGGTAGGTAGTAGAGAAATGAATTTTCAATGTAAGATAGGGAGAAATGGAATGCTCGAAGTTTGATTTGGTTCTCAGAAACCCCTTGAGGATTCATGGTAGAGCACACCACTTGTAACTCTTTAAGGTGGGGATGTGGATCCTCACTGGCTAGCCCATGGAAATGAGGGAGAAGATGAATCAAAAATGATTTGAGTTCAAAGTAAAAATTTATGTTTGTATATTGTATACCAAGGGATTGGTAATTCATATCAGGGGAATCAAGTTCTTTAAGTGTTTTTTCCATAGGATTAGCCATTTCTAATTCAAGTGGTTAGAAAAAGACATGTTCTTGAATGAGTTGATTATGTCTTATTTTCCTCCTAGGTTGTTGAAGTGTTCACTCAATTTCAGGGTCAAAAAAATCTGAGGGATTTTTGGGAGGCTACGGGGCATTCATAAAGATTTTTTAATAAAGAGGAAGATGAGTTTTTCTTTCTGTTTTTTTCTATTATTTAATTTATTTTGTTTTTTTACAATAACCAGAAACTAAATACTATTTAATTGCACTATCCCTGGTAGAAGAGCCATTTGAAAGAGAGACTTATTATCGCCTATCGATCCTTCAAGGTTCTTATGCTCTACTAATGTGTATAGTAGCACTTGGGTTGAATCCTCAACGATGATACTTTTTAATAGTCAAATGTTTTTAGTTGATTGTATTTTGAGTGGGGGGTTTGTTTGTAAAGATTAATGGAAATTATTGATTAATTAAGAATTATTTAATAAGTTGATAAATTTTAGGGGTGAGTTCATAATTAGTTATTTAAGCTTGTTATATCCTTGAGGTTTTCTTTATATTGCATTAAATTAACACCCATGTCACAAGTTGAGGTTGATTGGAACTCCCAAGTGTTAAGCCTTTAATTCAAGCCTTATCTTAACTTAAGGTTCTAATCTTAATCATATTTTGTTTAAGGTAGTGTATTTATAGTTCCAATAATCCATGGAAGCCACTCTTTAAAAAAACAAGTCATTAATCCATGAAATGTTAAGTCCAACATACACAATGTTAATTCAAAGAATATTCATTGAGAAAAAGTTCTCAATCACTTAACATACCTCAATGATTACTCACCCCAATGAAATATTTACTCAGCCATTTGGGTGGTTAATAATATGGTTATAATTTTATGATGATGAATTAATAAGTGAATAAAAATAAAGGGATAGAAATAGAGTTGTGCGTCGAACACATAGACACAATCAAGGAAGTGAATTAAATACTGAATTTAGATTGAATGAGAAATCACAATAAGGGAATGGGATTAAACTATATTTAAACTATTTTAAGACCAATAATATTATTTAACATATGGTGGATGAGAATAATAGATTAAGAAAAAGAAACTTTCATTAAAATATAATTAAAAAAACCAATATTTACATGATTACAAATGAAGAACAACACAAAAGTAAATGAAAACAAAGAGAGGATAAAAGGTCTATCAAGTGAAAACTTGAGTATGGAAGGTCCTCCCAAGACTTTGGAAAGTCTTTGGTCATGCTAATAAATGATCCTCTATTCTTAAATTCCAACCCTTTTGAAAGGAGATGAGAGGATGCATTTCTAGCCCAAGGTGGTGGATTGTTTACATTCCAAAACTACCCTTTTACATTAATCACTAATTTGGCCATCCCATCAACTGAATATTGATATTATATCTTCCTCAAAGTTTTAGATATTGATCTGTGTTTTCATCCCTTAAAATTTGGTGGCCATTGGACTTCTGTAGCCAATTTTATGATTGTTTTAATAAATAATGTTAAACTGTCCATTTCTACCCATGCTTTTTAGATGGCCGAAATGTGAATGGATTTATGAATAGGAATATGACTTCAATTCTGAATGATTTCTTCAAAAAATGAATCTAATTATATATCCTATTTCACACTGAAAAACCTCATCTTTCTCTGATGATTAGATCAATAGAAAAGACATGAATACTATATTGATTTTAATTCCCGGCCCGAATGGTGGGCGAAGGTTAAATTCATAAGTTGGGACCCTTGTCTTTGGATTTTGGCCTTGAAATTATTATAAAAGATTAATTGAATTGTTCCCTGACATTTGGAGGAGAATTAAAGGATTTTTACTTAGGGATTAAGCCCAATAATTCTATCTTCATGGATTTTTCAGTTTCTTCTGAGATTATTTGGGCCTTTTGTGTGGACAATATAACCTTTCAAATGGAAGAATTTCCCATCGATTACTTCTAATGATATGTTTTAAATTGAATAAGAAATACTAAAAAAATAAGAAACACACAATTTTAATCAATATAGAGATATTTATTATTAAAACATTAAAAGGACTTGAATCTGGATGAATTCAAATAGTGCTCTAAAATTATATTTAATATTTAAAAATTAATATTTCACATAAATTATGCAAATTTCATATAAAATCAGTAAAGGTAGTATACAATACGTTGTGAAAATATTAATAACATAAGTATTAAATAGTATTCATGATGTAAAAAGGTCTAACAACACAAAAAATGGATGATTTGATGGCCCCTCACCTTATAACTCATGTAATACAATTACATGATGTGAAACTTTCAAAACAACCAAAAAACGGACTTATTTGGTACATTTAATGGTGAAGACAACATTTAAGACCCCAAGACCCGCCAAGATAATTTTTTGACCAATTTATGATTATATTGATGGTAATTGGGGTGGATAAGGCTTATAAATACAAGACTTGGTAAAATAATATGGGGATATGTTCCCAAGGATTTTTCATTGTGCTGTGCTCTAGGGATGCTACTGCTATGTTTTTTTCATTTCGTTTTTATTTTCAATTATTTTTGTAATGTAACACATCTTCATATTTTTAATTTAACTTTTTATATTTCTTTATCCATCTCTCTCTCCCCCAATTTCTATTTCCATATCTCTTCCATATTTATTTCATGATCTATTTTCACCTTGTAATGGAAAGTGACTAACCTGAGGCTTAGCCCTGGAAGAGGTTTCATGAAATTATTAATTATTATGATTCAATTCAACATGTTTTTATTATATTTGTTGTGGACGTGGGATTATTGAAAAGTTGTGGTGGTAATCCACCAAGACATTATTTCCAATTCCATTCCTTTTATTTGATTCATTATTTTTTCCTACATTCTCTCAAGAAAACCCTTCATACGGTAGAGTTGGGATTTCCTGAAGGGATGAAATGGAATACGGTGGAGCCGAGACTTATAGGAATTACCTTGTCAATTAAGGTGTTATCTTATTTGACTATTTGATGAGGTGAGGTTTGGTGTGATGGAAACATGATAAAATTACATACTCAATAAATCAAAATAAAGTAATTCATTAATGAGTTTTCATAAAACGAATTATCAAACTAAATTTAAACAAAAAATAAATAATGAATGTACCCATGTAGACCAACCTAAGTTCAAGGCCTTTATTCCCTAATTTCATTATTTTTTCATTTTTATATGAATTTTGGAATGTTTTTATGGATTTCATTATATTCTTAAAAAAATCATTGTTTTCAATAAATAATAAAAAGATATATTAGGTGGAATAGAATTAGTGATTTAACTGAATGGGATGCATGTTAACTGAGATGGCCTTGGTTAGACTCTCTGTTGCATTAAGAAAATAAAATTTTATTTTCGCATGAACTATGATAGGAATGCATCATATATATATATATTATCTAATATATATTATATTCCTTGTAATTTTAGGTATATCATGTTCATGGATGGTTGGATTATTAGGCATTGGCCCAATTTCCAGTTTGCTATTACTTTTCAATTATCACTATCTTTTAATGCCTTTTATTAATTTATGCTTACACTATATTGAATACTAAACTAGAGTGTATATCTTTCCCACTATACAATATTTAGATCATTTCTGCTAGGTGAAAACCTCTGGCTTACAGGGAGACATTCTTGAGGCCTTGTCACTATCTGTTCTGTTTACTATTTATTGACTAAACTAGTCTTATATGTGAAAATTTATATTAAGGCCTCTATTTTTCCTTATCTTATTATTTTGGGCTAGTATACATGATATTAGGAATGAATATTCACTTGGTAAATAGATAGTGTCTGGGAATGGACAACCCACCCATGAGGGAAAGATCAAGTTTCTAGGGATGGGATTGATGTTCATGTTGTTCAATATTATAGTTGACTACTGTTTCATCATGAGTAATTTTATTATTTAAATTTGTTATTGATTTATATATTTTATGATATTAAACTCATGTTCTATTATGGAAAGAGGTGGGTTGTGTTCATGACTCATTTTAGGCACATAGAATTCACATGACATTAGCATGCTTATCTATGTAACATGGTTGCATAAATATGTTCCATGGTTATTTATACCATGCTGATGTGTACTATGACTGCATGATTATTTTATATTCTTATCCATACATCATTTTTGTGAGATTATTTAGCATGATTACCTATATACAATGCTTGTGTGATTATTTTCATGTCTACTTATATTCTTTAACGACATGATAGTTTTATTGTTATAGTTATGCTATAAGATTAGTTAAATAAAGTGTTAAAATCAACCTAAATAGTTTTTACCACATATATTGATGGTGGAAATATATTTAAATAACATAATATTAATTAATAAATGAAATGGTTTTGAAATTAACTCTGGAAAATGACAATGAAAATGGGTTGTTTTAATAAAATTGAGTTATTACTTATGGATTTTAGTTACATGTTGTGCTTATTACAACATATAAAATCTTTTACCTCTATAAATTGTGAAATATGACCCATATAATTGAATCCTTATATTCTTCACTCATTCCTTTTATGTGATTTTTATCATCACATGCCTATGATACAACCCTATGGAGGGTATTTTATAATTATAATAAGTCAATTACTAATGGGTTTCACTTTAATGGGGTTCCATTTGTAATTTATATAGCATTTACTCCATAAATTGGGAATGGATATCCATATACCGGAACCTAGGTTGGAATAATGAGACTAGTGTTGGTCACCTTTACTTCTTTTTTATGTTTAGTTCTTAACCCCTTGGGGGTATACTTTTGATAAATAAGTATGGATATATAAATAGTCAGTAGCCGCTTATATGGTGTTTTATATAAATTTATGGTGGTACATTACTTGAACGGTCCCTGGAATTAATAAAAGACCTTTTGTTTTCTTTTTATATTTATTTAATATGAAGTGGTAGTTAATTAAAATATTAGTTGCAACCTAAAGAGTGATTTTATTTATAGCATGTAAGTGACATTTTCTTTAACCAATCCATGTTGTAAGAAAATATAAAAAAATAATTCATAGTTAAAAAGAAATTATGAGATAATTTTCCCTAAATTTTATGAGGTTTTAGATAAATAATTGACTATAATAGTTTGAACTTTATAATTGGTACTTGATAATTCATATACCTAAGACTCTTTAATGTTATAATAAATGTAATTTTTAATGGGATAAATTAAACATTTTAGTGGGTTTTTATTAAATAAACCTCATGTATGGGTTTGTTATAATTTTTCCTAAAGATAATCCTTGAATTGAAACATATACTTTTCCCAAAGGTTTCAGTGTACTTATTCAATTATGTTGGATCTAAAGGTTAGGAGGTAGATGCTAGGGAACTTTTAGTTATGGACCTAGTTTAAAAGTTGGTGAATTGTGTTTGAATGAGGGGTTTTACCATTATAGTAGAAACTTATAGATAATAAACAAGTATACCTATGAGCTAAGATTTCAGGAATGATAAGTGCTATTCGTTTGACCATTGAGTCAGGTAGGTCTCTTAGTTATTGAAACAACACCTTGGGAAGGCAGGTGGTTGTATGGTAAGTTAAACCTAGATGGGTTATTACTATATCCATATGATTGATGTGTGTCATCTAAATTTACTTTGACACCATGAAATTTTCAGGAGAACTCCCCTATGAGGATGATCTGATAGAATCAAGACATGGTTGGATAATTCTTGGCTGGTGATACCATTACACCTATATTGATAGGTTTTCAATGTCGTAGGTTGATAGTTCCTCATATTTCTTAAGGTATTCCTATTTCTAAAGAGCCTACAATTGTGTTGGATTCCATTTAATAAAAACCCTTACATGGAATATTGTTTATGTGTAAGATACCTTAGGGCTAGGTGGATGGACCTTGTTTCCCTATTTTGAGACTTGGTTGGTAAGGATAGGTGGAAGACCTTGAGGCACTTAGTTATGAATCAGATTATAAAAAGTCAATAGTTAAAATGTTTGAGGGAAACCTTTACAGGAGGTTGGAATTTATGGATTCCTTAAATCCAATGAACTTGGTTTTATGATCCTTTAGAAACCGTTACATGGATGGTGATCGAGTTTTTTGATATAGGCATAGTGATGTATTCAATTTTAGAGGAATCACATTGAGTATTTGGGTTTTGAGACTAGATTCAATGAGTGGAAATATTCAGGTTCTTATCCCTATTGACTAGTGGTTGTGTGGATGAAACTTTAATTTTAGCAATGAAACCATGAGTTAGGTGGTCGTTTGATTAATCATGGAACAAGTGAGGTGCCATATTTTTAATAGGAGTTCCAAAATATCTCATTGTGGGTTAAAATTAACATGACAAGTAGTACGATTATATTCGACATTTAAAGTTATGACTCATAGTAGTGGGATTTGGGTTTTGAATAAGGTGTATGATATTGCACACCCATTATGTATGATGAGTTTAGTTCGCACTGTTTGTGCATAATAAATAGTTGGGATGGAACATCATTGAGATTCCAGGAACATGCTGAGGATTTATGGTTTCAAAACTAATTATTGCGAGCATAGTGGCACAAAACTTTGGGTAAATTAAGGGAAGCACCCATAATTAAGATTAACAAGAGATAGTAGACTCATGGGTGGACCCGTACATGCATTTTTGTGGGAGATTTGGTGTCGAGAGTTGATAAAAAGAATAAAAACCTATTTTAATGAAATCTGGCTCAAGAGAGTGATATATGCCTATTGATGTAATCTTAGAATAATCTATGTTTAGAGACAATCATCTCTAATATCTTGACATTATACTAAGTACACAAAGAGAGGATTAACTATATGTTGCGATACCTATATGTATTTTTTGGAATGATGATGGGACTCCTTTAGAGTCTCACAAAATGAGAAACTTAAAAATAATATCTATGGTGGGGAGTAATTTTTTGTACTTGAGGGTGGTGACCCTCATTATGAGTTAAAACTTAGTGAAATCTACAGGAACTATTTGTAGGAAGCATAAATGAGTGATGAATGATGTTTCATTAGTTATTGGAAATGAGTAGTTTCTTAGCAATTCTAATAATTATATTTACGGATGGATGGAACATATGATATGGTAATCCGAAATTAATTTCATTAGTGTGACAAAAAAGATGATCCTAATGTGGGGAGTGGGATGCTGGTCACTGGTGGGTAACCTTCATACGATAAGGGTAATGTGACCTTTAGATCGGTTTCATGATGGTCATTTTGGATCTCGTATACCATTATATAAATGGAACAATGTATGACTATATTTCTCAGTAAAATTATAGGTTTAGGTTTGAATACAGACTTGGGTGGAGTCCGAGTGTGGGAGTTAGGCTCGGGTTAGTTGTGACGATCCAAGGGTTTTGTATCGGGTATGTGTCAGTGCTTATTATCTAGCACGGAGACATATATGAACATGGGATATTTTATCCAGGAGGATAACCCAAATCCAGTTATGGGATTTGGTGACAAAAATTGAAATGATATCGACATTCCTTGGGATAATGAATTCAAAATTTGGATTTCATGTCGCATTGGCCAGTGAAGTGGGGAACTTTATGAAGTAGTCAGTCAGAAGTAGTTCGACATGATTTTCCTCAAATAGATAGATGTCGTCTATGTGGAACCACCATGGGAATTCCATTGGGATGTGATGGGTTTAATATAAAGTTATCAGTATAAGTTGGGTTGATTGGAATTTGACCATTTAATTAAATTATAAATCATGTTGGGAGCATCACTAGGATAATGGGGGATTTTTTTAGTTTTCAATTATGATGGTGGGTGTACCGTAACATAGAATTTTCCTATATAAGATAAAATCTATAATGGGAATTTTCATAGAATATCTAATGTAAGAGATGTTAATGTGATCATTTCTTGAGTTAAGTGGGCATGGGTAATCACAATATTTATGTTTTAGTAGTGGTTACAAGCACTAAATAAATCCTTAGCATCTTAAGTATCATAAGTTTAAAATGATTCTTAGTGGCACATTGAGCATCTAAAATTCCATGAAATAGTTTGAGTAGGAATTCATGAACCAAGCAGGCTGGGTGATGTATTTTTGTTCCTTAAGGTTTCTCAGGGATGATAAGTTCTAAGGTGTGGAGGTGGTAAGATCCCATGTTTTAAACCAGGTGGAAATTCTTAAGAAATTTGAGTTTCTATTTCTTGAATGGGATGAATCTTAGAAAGAGCTTAAAAATTTAGTTTCACAAGTTTACACACTTAAAAGTTTTGTTTTTAGATGAGTTTTAGTTCTTGATAGGTGTATCGATAGTCCTAATGTCTTTTGGAAGTTTTGGATTTCAAAAAATTGATTTGTGGAAAGACAATGGAAGAGTATGGTTAGCATGTAGTTAGTTCTAACCATGCAACTCAACCATGTGTCCCTATATGGGGTCAAAAAATTTGTAAAACTATGCACCTAAGGACACACACCCATAAAAAAACTATGCAATTTATTATAGAGCTACGACACATGTGCTACACATGGTTTTCCTAACTGTGCATCTAGCCATGGAAAGGGGTGGCCCTCTTAGATAGTGGAATAAGCTTTTAACAGTTTGTCTAACTGTGCACCTAGTCGTATGAGTGGCATTCCACCTTGGACTATGCTGGTATAAAGTTGGCACATGGTTATTCTAATCGCATAATCAAACTATGCGCCACTTTAAAAAGGGTGAATTTATGTTTTTCTTTTATTTATTTTAACCCAAAGGCCACCCTATCTCCTCCCATTCATGCACATCAACTCCACCACCCAGGATCTCTTCTTTATATCCCTCTTAGGCTTTGATGTATCTCCCTCATTAGGGAACCGAATCGTTCATCGTTGGTTGTGTTGAATAATTCTAGGTTATTATATCATTTTTATTTATTTTTTTCTTAGTTTATCTCATTGTATGGGATTCTATTTCCATGAGAGATCATATGCCCTTTTTTAGGGCATCTGTCAATTTCATTTGATTTCCCTTATTTTAGATCCAAATAAATATTTATAGTGGATGAGTAAAGCTTCCTAATCATGATATAGGTGACCTAGATTCTTTTACCTTAAATTTAAATCAATTATTAAATGTACCATTGTGTCATGTGCCAGAATTTCAGCATGTTGCCTCCTAAATGTGATGTTTATTATGAAATGAAAAATTTCTTAAACTAGTTAGTCCTTGTGAACCTAATTAAATATTTATATGTATAATAACTGGACTCAAACGACCCTTGTAGGGTGTGTAGCTTACATTCACATGAAACCTATTCCTTGCATATGTAATTGAAAAATCTTTGTGGAAGGCTAATTTTTTCACCTATTAGTGGAAGTTTTGAATTGAATTAACTAAACTACTATATGGTTAATGAAAATCACTTGACCCTTTATGTATTTATCAAGTTAATTGGTACATTTAATTAATTTATTTGATTTGGGTGTTGATTAATTAAATTATTTATAATGGTTTTCAAATTTTCATGGTTTTCTAACAAGGAATTTTTCATATTAAGTGATATGTTAAATAGAACTAATGAAATTGGGAATACCTTAGGGTGGAATGGATTTTCTACTAAATTAAAATATATAAATGACTTAAATAAAAGGTGAATTGTAAGACAATGTCACTTATAAATTATTTATTTATGAAGTATTATCATGGTTATCATTATGATTAAGGATTCTTGATGAGTTATTATGTCATGTTTGAATATTCTAAAAGACATAAAATTAGTTGAAGGTGTAGCATACCCTGAGTGATACTTGTTAGAGTTGGTTTCCTAGAACCAACTTATTTGTATTTTATGATAAACATGTATTCATTGTTTTAATATTTAACTACTTATCACATTATTATTGTTATTATGCATTCAATAATATGTGATAATTTCCTAAAAGTAGTTGTCACACTAAAAGGTCATAGAAGTTCCCTGTTATGATGAGGACCCGGTAGTTTAAATGACACTATTATTTAATATATGTTATATAGAAAGATGATATCATTTTCGGGACACAAATGATATAGGCTATCAGAGGTAAATACTTATAAGACTTTGAATCACCTTCTCATGGTGTACACCTGTGGTATTGTCCAATATGGATATTATGAGGGTGAGACCCACCAGTAGGAAATACAAATTCATATGTGTCATTGGATGTTCCTATCTACGAACATGTGTATTGGTCCTTAGAATTTAATATTATTATTAATCATTATTATGAGTCACACACTTAGATATATTTATGAAAATCATGGCTACATATTTTTGCAGTGAGGTATTACATATTGGGTGCGTCACAAGTAATATTACTTTGATGAATAATGTGAGAAAGAATTTATCCAATATATTATTTAACATAAGTTAATATCTCAGGACCTTTGATGGAAATGATATATCCTAAAAAAATCCATGGCCATGATGATTAATAGGCATGTTATTTTTCCAAAATGTCAAAGAAATAGATAATCGAGCACATAGGTTGATGGCACTAGCATGCAACCAGCTCGATTTGAGATATTGTGATAAAGGTATTATATTAAATGGTAAGCATTCATATGAGGTGATATGTTATTACAACATTAAATTCTTTATCTATGGGTGCCTTGGTGTGTTTCTAGATATTATCCATGGACATTAGGCTCCTTCATCTAATGCCATTGAGAAAGATACCCTGAGAGTCACACACTAAGTGTATCCAAAATCTTATTTAAATAATATTGTATTATTTATTATATAAAAAGGTGAATAAATATTCTTCCCATATGTGGTTTAATAATTATTCATGTATGATTTATCACATATAAATATTCCTTTGTTTTGTATTAAATATAATATTTATTTATTTATTGGTGAATAATGCAATGATATTTATTTAATTAATAAATACACAATATTCAAGGCCCAATAAATATTGTGGAGGAATTGTGGACCGAGTTTAATGGCCCCGTGAGAAATGATAATATTAAATATTATTTAATTAAATATTGTTTAATTATAATTCTCATGTTAGGAACATTTCACGAAATAATAAAATTACTATTATTATTTTACATGGTGGTTTTCTAGGAATAAATAATAATAAGGTAACTTGTGAAATTATTTTATTTTAACCTTAGAAATATAAATACCCAATTATATTATTTTCTCATATGCCTATTTGGTTGTACAAAATGATTCAAGGAGAATCCTCTCAAGCCTAGAGATCTCCCTTCTCTAAGAACTCTCCCAAGAATGATGATCAATCCTTCTCTATCGGATCAAGGAAAATGCTTTGGAAGAGATTATCAAGGTGATCAAGGTGGACGACACAAGCGTAAGGATCTTCTGTGCTAGCACCGAGAGAATCCTTTGGTGATGTCTGTAGATTCCGGGAACATGTGTGGATCACCGCTAGAGTAAATATAAACTTGGTTTCTACAATACAACAACAGTTCACCGCAGATCATTTACTGGACACATCAATGAAGAAAAAATTTCTTAGAGGTAATTGTTTATCTAATTAAATTAATTATAAACAAGATGTGTTGATACCTCTCTCTCGATTCCAGAAAAAGTTCTTCTTTGTTTATTTATTTGATTCAATTATTGGGGTCACAATGTTCATCATCATATAGATCCAAAATTGATAATTTATTATAGAAAAAAATCAATGTTGGGTACTACCCATCACGTGATTCTGCTACGCCTAAAACCTACAAGTGATATCAGAGCGGGAACATAATTGATTATAATTATTAATTTCATTGGGGACTTATGCATTCATAATTTAGTTTTTCAATTAATGTTTATTTAACACCCCAAGATTCCATGGTATGCTTTCCTTTGAATAATACAGTAGCGTGTGTTGTACGCAACTTCAAGTTCTAACACACACACCACAACCAATCAAACTAGCTGTTATGAATAGTAATACCAAATTTTTGAAATTCTATAAATTTTATCTTTAAAAATGGACTTCATTTTTGGATTCGGAATATCGAAATTATCCTAGGGTGAAATTTTGGTATTTTTCTGAAAACTTTCAATTTTTGATGAATAGTGAAAAAACACTAAGTTATAGTTTAAAACTGAATTTTTATTTAAATAATTATTTATTTTATTTAAATTTAATTAATGTCAAAATAGATACATTATAAGTATATAAGTTCAATTTCATTCATTGGAATTAGTTTAGAATAATTTTAGATATATAAAAATTTTATTGAACTTTTCACTGTCTTTTACCCACCTCCTAGGAGAATTTGGAAATTCACATAAAAATTAATTTTACCGCTTCTGTGAGTGGAATTTAGAAAATACGAGAGAAATTGTTAATATCAAGGAGTAAAATGTGGTTCAATGAGATGAATTTTTTTTGGGTGAATTGTAACTTTTTACTTTTATTTACCACGGTTAAAAGTAAATAGGGTAATTAAGGGTAAAAATGATATTAATATTACCCTAACACATGATATAATTCTATTGTACAAGTGTATCTCGACCAAAAACAAACTTAGGAATAAAATATTATCATTTAGGTCCACATGGATTAGATTAGGACATTTATTATTATTTAATTCAAAGAAGAGTTAAAAGAGTTAAAATCAAAGTTTATTTACTAAAACATTTTTAATATAGGGTTATACATAAGATAAATTCAATTGTAAATATTCATTAGAAATATAAAAATATTTCCTACATAATGGTAATTTATTTATAATTTTTAGACATTAAATAATTTAATTTATTTATGACACAATGGTGATGCATTAATTATCTAATTAATGAAATATTAAAATAATTGATATTATAAATATAAAAATAAATGTAAATTGAGACTTTTTATGAATTGTACTAATTTTATGGGTTAATATGACATATTATAATTTATTATATAAATTTTTTTCGAAGTAATAATGCTTTTATGAATTTATCAAAAACAAAATACCTAATAGTGTCAAAATTGACATAAAAGAGTTTTTAAAACAAATATTATATTATTAATTTATATTAAATTCCTAAAAATCTAAGGTTTAACCAAGAGACTTATATAATTATAGGTGTATCATTAATGGACCACTTGGGGGTCAGTTGGAGGTATATAGTATGTTTATTAACTATATAATATAAAAATACAAAGTGACATGGTAAGTGTCAAACTAATTAACTAAGAGTTAAAACTAAAATATAAGGTTAATATAATGACCCAAACCTGTCTAAATTATATTGGTTGAGTGGATTTCGACCCATACCACCTTAAAATTTAAATAATCCACTTTGTATCCATTATAAACTGAATATTAATTTTTTTTATAAAATAATATTTCTAGCTTTTCCAAAGGTGCCCCTCACCCCTCTTATAAAAGGGCACTCCTACTTCTCACTAATTCACACATTCAAAGCCATTTGGATCGGAAAAAACCTTCCCAAATACTCTCTCAACTTCCCTCACTTCAACCTAGAGGCCTTAGTTTGATCAGAAATCCAACCTAAGGATCATTTTTGATCAAATAAAAAGGAAGAACCTGAAGAAGAGGTAATGTTTTCACCACCCTTTTTTAAGTTCCTTTCTTCTTCAACTTCTTCTTTCTTTGTTATTACCATTCTAAAATAATAACTCCAGTATCTTATATATAATTTGACGTTATTATAAATATGATACAACCATATTCATTACTCTATCCATCCTTTGAATTACATGTCACCATACGTGCGTACTTATGACTTACGGTCTCCACGTCGTGGTGTAATTGTTATTCAATAAATTATTATTTGGATGGGTATAATAATGATGTTTAATTCATGTAAATAATAAATATAACATGATAATGATTCTTTATATATGATATACCATCCAATTATATATTATTTTAATATCAAAATAATGATATTGTTGCTTGTGCGTACGTACGGACTACCGTCTCCACGAACGCGATGAGATTCATTCCCCATCGTATCCATTCAAGGCTAATTCTCATTTAACGATTAAAATAATGTTTAAGGACTTGATATAATTCTGTATATGAATAAGATACAACCTATCCTTGACAAACAAGACTTACCTAACAAAACATATAAAAGAAAACGAGTAAGTTAACACCCGAAACAACAATAATACTAAGATATTATTAACAAATCAATGTTAAAAGATCATATATGATATCATATTAATGTATATGATTATTGTATAATTTAATAACAATTATTTAACCATTATACAGGAGGTTAAACTACCCTCAACCAAGGAAAAGTACAAGGTAAGGGTTTATTTCACAATCTCTTCATTATCCGAGGTTGTTTATACATAATAATCTACTGGGACTTCTTTATCATCCACATCCATGTTTCTTAAAAATGTATTTCAAAACATTTTTACTATTTACTAGAATATGGGGTAAAGTCATTTATACCCCTATTTTACTTTTTATAAGAGGTTTATAAAGGAATCTTTCTGTCATTTTCCAAACAAGGTCCTTTTTTATCATTTTCGACAGAATGAAGGTAAGAATGTCTTTTTTAACTTATACGGCGGGTGTGACTATTTTCCGCCATTATAAAATCTTCTAAGCTTCCTTTATAAGCTTATAAGAATTTTTTCAAAGAATTTTTTTTATTTTATAAATATATGACTCTTAAATTATTTCAAAATAGAAAGATATATTTCTCTAAAAAGAGTTTTGATTTCGTCTATGTCAACTTCCTTTGATGGATTTTAAGTTAACTTGGAGTTGATTTATTATAATACAAAGATTCCATATTGTATTGATGGTTTTGTGATATGTTTGACTGTGGATGTATTATTTTTATACCATTCATGGTTTATGGTGAAAGTATTGACATTTCGTATGCTAGTTTTAATACGAATGTTTATGTTATGTTGAAACCTGTTCATATGAGGAATGCATTGGACTTAATAAGTGAAGGGTGGAGCCTGCTATAGCTCCTTGATGCATTGGTAGGTCTCATGAGACAAACCAGTGTCTTGGCATAAGGCCTTGACAAAATCTTATTTGTAGTCTTGGCACGAGGCCTTGGCTATGTGGTTATTATAGTCTGGCATTATGCATTCCATTATTATGAAAGTGGTTATTGATATTGCATGTGATTATTCGACTAGTAGAATATCCATGTGAATAAGTAAATGACATTATTTCATTTTATTCTTTCCATATTATGCTTAAGTTCAACTTTAAAAGGATTTTGTTTTAGTTATACATTGCCTTAAATGTTTATGCTTATTTATAAAAGTTTCTGCCGTATTGTTATCCTTACTGGGCATTTGATCTCACCACTTTCTATGTTTTATTTTTCCCAGGATGTGAAGAAGTATTTTATGAATGACCTGCAGGGATAGTATAAGGGGATATGAGTGTGGAGACAAGATGTTGTTGTAGTTTTCAATTTATGATGTAATGTAAACTTTATGAATGTATCTAGTGTTTCCAAGACTATTAAACTAATCGGTCTTTCGAGACTTGATCTTTCTTGTGATCATGAAAATGATATGTACCAATGCAGTGACTCTAGGAAACTGGGGTCGGAGCGTTACAGTTGGTATCAGAGGAAGTTTAGTACAAACCTTGGAAGCTAGATTTAGATAAACTTTGCTTAGAGCACATAGATATAAGATGGACGTTGAGGATTAGTATAGAAGAACTTACTAGAATTTTGGTATTGTAGAGATTTTGTGAGTTTTTCGAGAAATACATCCCTGTCTGGATATGAGCAGGTAGAGGCAGCTCTGGCACAAATGTACCTCGGGGTAAAACCTGAAAACACCGCTTTGAGATAGACTCGAACATGAACTGGTGCAGGACAACGGGCCTTGTTGCACTCTTGGTTACGACACTCCCAAGAGATATGCTTAGGATAACTCTCATTTTCTTTACAAATCATTATGAAGGGTTTATGAGTATATACGTCCTCAAAGAAAGCATTTTTATGATTATGGATTATATCCATAAATAGTTCAATTTATGTTAAGTGTTTTATAAGTATGGAATTATGTATTTTCATTCATAAACTATCTTGTTTATGCCATTGTTTATAAATGGCACCTAGTGGAAGAAATGGAAACCATATCAATGCACGCACACCATGTAGGGATTTCCCTCTTGCTTAATATAATTATAGTGGAGCTGGTGATGCAACTGGTGCTGATTAACTAATCACCATACCGGGACAACTCACTCAGGTTATTAATAATAACCTTACCCATATGGAGCACCCTGATCCACAGCGTAGAGGATCAATGTTATATCGCTTCATGAGGAAGAAACCACCAACATTCAATGGGAGTAAAAATCCATTAGTAGCTGAGAAATGGATAAGTTCTCTAGAGAAAATATTTCAGGATTTGGGGAGTAGTGAAAGGGAAAAAGTTGTCATGACAGTTTATCGCCTCACTGGAGATGCTGATCAATGGTGGTCATTGATTCAAAACACAAAGGAAGACGATGAAGTATCAAATATGGAATGTAGGGAGTTCAAAAATCTAATTTAGAAAAATACTTTCTTCGTGACCATCAAGAAGATATGGGAAGGCAATTTCTGAGTCTTAGACAAAAGGAGGATGAGAATGTCACAAAGTATGAGGCTAACTTTATGACGTTAGCAAGGTGTGCTGGAGATTATATACGTAACCGAAGAAGTAAGATTGATAGTTTATTTGATGGGTTAAACCCATTTATCCATCGAGCATTAGTCTCACAATCCTTCTCGTCGTATGAATACATTGTCTCATGTGCTATCAAGACAGGAAAGGAATTCTCTAAGTCTTATGACATTAAAGCAAAGCAAGAGAAGAAGACATCTACTGATCAATATGGGAATGGAAATAAGGAGAAGAAGGGAAAAGTTGAATATCCGTCCTGTAGTAAATATGGGAAGAAACACCCCGGTACTTGCTTAAAAGGAATGGGAGTCTGTTAAAAGTGTGGTGAAAAAGGCCACCAAGCTCGTGATTACAAGGGGAAGAAGGAAGCTACCGATGTCCAATGCTACAATTGCATGGATATGTGACATTATGCAAATGAATGTCCTATGCGTCATGGGAACTTACCTCAAAAAAGGCCAAGGGATCAAGGCCAATCTTATGCTATCACTACTGTTGAGGTAGAAGCTCCGAAAGATGTGGTGGAAGGTAATTTAATGGTTTCCTCAAGTTTATAAAATGCATTATTTGATTCTAGATCATCACATTGTTTCATATCTTCCCAGTTTTCTAAGAAAATTAGATATTTCCAATTTGATTTAACAAGGGAGTTGTCAGTTAAAACTCCCAAGGGAAGTATCATTGCAATAAAGTTTTGTGAATCAGTCCTCATTAGAGCATATAAATGTTCTTTATCCACTGATCTCATCGTCATACCTATGATTGAGTTTGATATAATCCTCGGTATGGATTGGATTTCAGACCATGATGCGAAGATTTATTGTAAGAATAAGGAGGTTACAATTTTTTATGATGATGATAAGGAACACCTTATCTTTAGAGCAGAATCGTCACCACCTAATTCTTATCTAGATCCACCCCCAGTAGCTCAACTAAATTCAATTATTGGGGAGGAAGAGAATGAAACAATTGTGGGCGAGGAAAGGAATGTTCAAATAGAGGATGTACCTATTGTTAAAGAATATGTAGCTGTGTTTTCAGAAGATTTACCTGGACATCCTCCAAAATGAGAAGTTGAGTTTTCCATTGATTTAATTCATAGATCGAGGCCTATATCAAAGACCCCTTATAGAATGGCCACTGTGGAATTAGTTGAACTAAAGAAACAACTAGAGGAATTGAGTAATAATGGATTTATTCACCCTAGTGTTTCTCCATGGGGATCCCCATGTTCTTTTTGTTAAAAGGAAAGATGGATCCATGAGGTTATGTATCGACTACAGGGAGATCAATGATATAACAATAAAGAACAAGTTTCCCCTACCTCACATTGATGATTTATTTGACCAAATGCATGGAGCTCAATACTTTTCAAAGATTGAACTTCGATCTGGATACCATCAGTTGTGTGTGAAGAAGGAAGACATTCCAAAGACAACATCTCGAACAAGGTACTAGCATTACGAGATTATGGTAATGCCCTTTGGGATGACTAATGAACCCTCTGTATTCATTGATCTAATGAATAGCGTTTTTAAGGAATATCTTGATGATTTTGTGGTGGTATTTATTGATGATATCTTGGTATACTCCAAAAGCTATGAAGATCATGAAAATCAATTGCGCATTATCCTAAAGACTCTGAGAAGACATGAATTATATGGGAAGTTTAGCAAGTGTGAAATATGGCTTCAGGAGATTTATTTTCTTGGCCATATTGTATCTAAATATGGAATCTCTATTAATACTTCTAAGACCAAGGCATTCCAAGAATGGCCAACACCTACAAGTATAACTGAGGTTTTCAGTTTTATTGGTTTAGCAGGTTATTATCGACATTTTGTTCAGAATTTTTCCCGATTGGATAACCAATTAACAAAGCTCAAATGTAAGGGGGTTAAATTTGTTTAGACAAAAGAGTGTGAAGAATGTTTTGAAGAACTGAAGATAAGATTAGTCAATGCTCCTATATTGACTCTACCATCAGGGAATGATGGGTTCATTATTTATAGTGATGCATCGAAGAAAGGACTTGGTTGTGTCCTTATGTAGAATAATAGGGTTTTTTCCTATGCATCATGACAATTGAAAATTCATGAGAAAAACTATCCTACTCATGATCTTGAGTTAGCAGCTGTGATATTTGCTTTGAAGATATGGTGGCACTACCTCTATGGTGAAAAATGTGTGATTTATACTGATCACAAGAGTTCGAAGTATATTTTCTCACAAAAAGAACTGAACATGAGGCAAAAGAGATGTCTTTAATTACTCAAGGATTATGATTGTACGATACACTACCACCCGGGGAAGGCAAATAAGGTGGAAGACGCTTTGAGAAAAAAATATCATGGAGTTTTGAACAATATGAGAATTGAAAGGGATCCAATTTTCATGGATCTATTGAAGATGGACATGGGAATAACCATGGAAGGTGAAACATCAATTCTTTTTCAAATGGTTGACAACCCATCTTTACTAGAAAAGATTAAGAGTTCTCAGACCGATGATGAAGAATTTCAAAAGAATATTAAAGCTGTGAATGATGGGAGATTGAGAGACTTTGTGTATGAATATGGAATTTTGAAATTTGGGAAGAGACTTTGTGTTCCGATATACTTGATCTAAAAAGGGAATTTCTAGACGATGCTCATAGTTACAATTTCTCTATACACCTTTGGAGCACCAAAATGTATAGAGATTTGAAGGAGCATTTTTGGTGGGACAATATGAAGAGGGAGATTGCTGATTTTGTGTAAAGATGTATGGTTTGTCAACAAGGGAAAGCTAGAAGGCAACAGCTTGGAGGAGTCATGCAACCTCTTCCCATACCTGAGTGGAAATGGGACAATATTACGATGGTCTTTGTCATGGGGATACCAACGACTCCTAGAAGGAACGATGTAATATGGGTTATTATTGATCGTCTTACCAAGTCAGCACATTTTCTTTCTATAAGAGAAGATCTACCACTGGAATTTCTAGAAAGACTATATATTAATGAAGTGGTGAGACTTCATGGAGTACCCCTATCGATTTTTTCTGATCGTGATCCCCATTTTACTTCAAGATTCTGGAAGAGTCTTCAGAAAGCCCTGGATACTGAACTTCAATTGAGCACTGCCTACCACCCTCAAACAGATGGAAAATCAGAACGGACTATTCAAACCTTAGAAGATATGTTGAGATCCTGCTCGCTTGACTTTCAGGGTATGTGGGATCAATATTTACCTATGGTAGAATTTTCCTATAATAATAGCTTCCATTTGGGTATTCAGATGGAACCATATGAAGCGTTATACGGAAAGAGATGTCGCACACCAACCTGTTGGGATGACGTTGGTGAACGAAAACTTGTAGGCCTAGAACTGGTGGAGGAAACAATGGAAAAGGTAACGGTAATCCAAAAACACATCAAAGCAGCTCAAAGTAGGCAGAAGAGCTATGCCAATAACTGAAGGAAGGATTTTGAATTTCAGGTAGGAGATCATGTTTTCATGAAGGTATCTCCATGGAAGGGAGTTATACGTTTCGGTAAGAAGGGTAAATTGAGTCCTAGGTACATCGGACCTTTCAAAATTCTAGAACGAATTGGGGCTGTAGCTTACCGTTTGGCAATGCCGCCAAGTCTCTCCAAAGTTCACGATGTGTCCCACGTATCACTGTTGAGGAAATACATGCCTGACCCAACGCATGTACTCACCTATGAGGAATTAGAACTGGAACCCAATCTGTCTTATTGCGAAGAGCCCGTCAGGATTCTTGATACGAGAGAACAAGTACTGAGAAACCGGACGACTCATCTGGTAAAAGTTTTGTGGAGAAACCATAAGATGGAAGAGGCAATGTGGGAACCTGAGGAACTTATGATGAAGAAACACCCAAGTCTGTTCATGCGGTAGTATTCTAGAAATTTCAAGGATGAAATTATTTAAAGTAGGGGAGAATGTAACACCCCAAGCTTCCACAGTACATTTTCTTTTTAATAATACAGTAGCGTGTGTTGTACGCAACTTCGAGTTCTAACACACACACAACAACCAATCAAACTAGCCATTATGAATAGTAATACCCACTTTTTGAAATTTTATAAATTTTATCTTTCAAAATGGACTTCATTTTTGGATTCAGAATATCGAAATTAGCATAGGTTGAAATTTTGGTATTTTTCTGAAAACTTTCAATTTTTGATGAATAGTGAAAAAACACTGAGTTATAGTTTAAAACCGAATTTTTATTTGAATAATTATTTATTTTATTTAAACTTAATTAAGGTCAAAATAGATACATAATACCTATATAAGTTCAATTTAATTCATTAGAGTTAGTTTAGAATAATTTTAGATATATTTAAATTTTATTGAACTTTTCACCGTCTTTTACCCACCTCCTAGGAGAATTTGGAAATTTACATAAAACTTAATTTTACCTCTTTTGTGAGTGGAATTTCTAAAATCCAAGAAACACGGTTAATATCAAGGAGTAAAATGTGGTTCAATGAGATGAAAATAATTTTTGGTGAATAGTAACTTTTTACTTTTATTTACCACAGTTAAAAGTAAATAGGGTAATTAAGGGTAAAAATGATATTAATATTACCCTAACACATGTCATAATTATATTGGACAAGTGTATCTCGACCAAAAACAACCTTAGGAATAAAAAAGTATCATTTAGGTCCACTTGGATTAGATTAGGACCTTAATTATTATTTAATTCAAAGAAGAGTTAAAATCAATGTTTAATAATTAAAACATTTTTAATATAGGGTTATACATAAGATAAATTCGATTGTAAATATTCATTAGAAATATAAGAATAATTCCTACATAATGGTATTTTATTTATAATTTTTTGACATTAAATAGTTTAATTTATTTATAACACAATGGTGATGCAGTAATTACCTAATTAATGAAATATTAAAATAATTGATATTATAAATATAAAAATAAATGTAATTTGAGACTTATTATGAATTAAACTAATTTTCTAGGTCAATATGACATATTATTATTGGTTATATTAATTTTTTTCTAATTAGTAATGCTGTTATAAAATTATCAAAAACAAAATACCCAATAGTGTAAAAATTGAGATAAAAGAGTTTTAAAAGAAATATTATATTATTAATTTATATTCTATTCCTAAAAATATAAGGTTCGGCCAAAGGACTTTTATCATGATAGGTATATCATTAATGGACCACTTGGGGGTCGCTTGGAGGTATATAATATGTTTATTAACTATATAATATAAAAATACAAAGTGACATGGTAAGTGTCAAACTAATTAACTAAGAGTTAGAACTAAAATATAAGGTTAATATAATGACACAAACCTATCTAAATTATATTGGTTGAGTGGATTTTGACCCATACCCAACTCAAACTTTAAATAATCCACTTTGGAGCCATTATAAACCGAATATGAATTTATTATAAAATAATATTTCTATCTCTTCCAAAGGTGCCCCTCACCCCTCTTATAAAAAGGAACTCCCCCTTCTCACTAATTCACACATTAAAAGCCTTTTTTCTCAGGAAAACCCTACAAAAATACTCTCTCAACTTCCCTCACTTTAACCTATAGGCCTTAGTTTGATCATAAATCCAACCTAAGGAGCCCTTTTGATCAAATCAAAAGGAATAACCCAGAGAAGAGGAAATGTTTTCACCACCCTCTTTCAAGTTTCTTTCTTCTTCAACTTCTTCTTTCTTTGTTATTCCCATTCTAAAATAATAACTCCACTATCTTATATATACTGTGATGATATTATAAATATGGTACAACCATATTCAGTATTCTATCCATCCTTTGAATGACATGTCACCGTACGTGCGTATGTACGGCTTACCGTCTCCACATCGTGGTGTAATTGTTATTCAATAAATTATTATTTGGATGAGAATAATAATGATGTGTAATTCATTTAAATAATAAATATAACATGATAATTATTCTTTATATATGATATACCATCCAATTATATATTATTTTAATATCAAAAGAACGATATTGTCGCTCGTGCGTACGTACGGACTACCGTCTCCACGAACGCGATGAGATTCATTCCCCATCGTATCCATTCAAGACTAATTCTCATTTAATGATTAAAAATAATGTTTAAGGACTTGATATCATTCTGGATATGAATAAGATAAAATCTATCCATGACAAACATGGCTTACATAACAAAACATATAAAAGAAAACGAGTAAGTTAACACCCAAAACAACGATAATACTAAGATATTATTAACAAATCAATGTTAAAAGATCATATATGATATCATATTAATGTATATGATTATTTTAAAATTTAATAACAATTATTTCACCATTATACAAGAGGTTAACCTACCCTCAAACATGGAAAAGTACAAGGTAAGGGTTTATTTCACAATCTCTTCATTATCCAAGGTTGTTTATACATAATAATCTACTGGGACTTCTTTATCATCCACATCCATGTTTATTAAAAATTTACTTTAAAACATTTTTACTATTTACTAGAATATGGGGTAAAGTCATTTATACCCTTGTTTGACTTTTTATAAGAGTTTTATAAAGGAATCATTCTGTCATTTTTCAAACAAGGTCCCTTTTTAACATTTTCGATAGAATTAAGGTAAGAATGTCTTTTTTAACTTATATGGCGGGTGAGGCTATTTTCTGCCGTTATAAAATATTCAAAGCTTCCCTTACAAGCTTATAATAATATTTTCAAAGATAATGTTTTATTTTATAAATATATGACTCTTAAATGATTTCAAAATAGAAAGAGATATTCCTCTAAAAAGAGTTTTGACTTTATCTATGTCAACATACTTTGATAGATTTTAAGTTTATTTGGAGTTGATTTATTATGATACAAAACTTCCATATTGTATTGATGGTTTTGTAATACATTTGACTGTGGATGTGTTATTTTTATACCATTCATGGTTTATTGTGAAAGTATTGACATTTCGTATTCTAGTTTTAATACGAATGATTATGTTATGTTGAAACCTGTTCATATGAGGAATTCATTGGACTTAATAAGTGACGGGTGGAGACCACTATAGCTCCTTGATGAATAGGTAGGTCTCATGAGACAAACTAGTGTCTTGGAACAAGGCCTTGAAAAAATCTTATTTGTAGTCTTTGCACGAGGCCTTGGCTATGTGGTTATGATAGTATGGCATTATGAATTCCATCATTATGAAAGTGGTTATTGATTTTTCATGTGATTATTCGACTAGTAGAATATCCATGTGAATAATTAAATGACATTATTTCATTTTATTTTTGTCATATTATACTGAAGTTCAAGTTTAAAAGGATTTTTTTTAGTTATACATTGCCTTAAATTTTTATGCTTATTTATAAAAGTTTCCGCTATATTGTTATCCTTACTGGGCATTTGAGCTCACCCCTTTCAATGTTTTATTTTTCCCAGGATGTGAAGAAGTATTTTATGAATGACCTGCAGGGATAGTATAAGGGGATATGAGTGTGGAGACAAGATATTGTTTTAGTTTTCAATTTATGATGTAATGTAAACTTTATGAATGTATCTAGTGTTTCCAAGACTACTAAACTAATCGGTATTTCGAGACGTGATCTTTCTTGTGATCATGCCAATGATATGTACTAATGCACTAACTCTGGGTAACTGGGGTCGGTGTGTTACAATTTAATTTTTCTTTTAATCTAAATTATGATATCTTCTTCTCCCTCAATAATTTCTCACAAACCTAACAGAAACCATAAATTTTATGATTAAAACATAATTAAAGAAGTCATCTGGAGGAGCTAAAGATTATTCTCAGATAACATAGTAGTACACTCCATGTAACCGTAGTTACACACCGTGTAGTTGAGTTTAATGCACCAGGAGTTAATTTGGAAATTACTCAACCTGTGTACATTAATTACATGTGGTGTAGTTAATTCTTACACAATGTGTTGACCGAGATAGACTGGTGCATATTCATCCAGACTACACACTGTGTGGCCCATTAGACACAGCATGTGGTCCCTTTGGGTCAAATATGGGCTGTGTATTCAATACAAGGCCTACTAGATGGGTGACCATGTAACACAGAGTCAACACGACTTTTGGACCATTGGAAAAACCATGTAATCCTAATTTTCTGAGGCACATACTACACATAGAGTCCCTAGGTGCGCATCTCAGATAGATGGTGAGAGGTTTACATGATATTTAAATTAGATATACATGCCTTGTAATTATACCAACTTATGTAGATTTAAAATTTATTTATTTTTCTATGAAAACATTAATACATGTACTTGCATGTGGTCGTAAAGACGAGACACACCATGTGATAGGTTTTAAGATACAAAAAAATTTAAATGTTTAATTAATATCTTCAAAATGTTCAAGATATTCATATCATGTATGATTCATATTACAAGTTGTTACTCTACGTACTTTGAAGCATAAAATGTGACCAAAAAATCATATAATTTGTTTAATCATCTCTGAAGTACACATCACAAAATTATGTGACAAGTCATGTATTCCATATATCCGAAGAGTAAAATAGTATATGAGTATAATACATGATGGGTAGATTTGGATGGGTATTCACCATGTTACCTCCAAGGTACATGTTATGTACATAGTTAATTTTAAATAAATTTATTTAATTTGTTTAAAATTATAATTGATGAGAATTTCTATAAAATTCAGAGAACGATTAAGATAAAAGGATTGATTAATTGAAGATAATAATTATTTTATTAGAGAATGATTTATCTTAAATAATAATGATTAAGAATTGAATTCTAGTTTTATTAAATAAATAATTCATTGCATTCTAGTGGATGATCATGAGCTAGACCAAAACTTTGTATGTGATTGGTTTCATTTTTATTTTTTATTAAATTAAATTCTTGTCATACATGGATTCTCACCTCATTAATATATAGGGACTACATGTCCATAATTTATTTTCTTTAAACCCCCTTTACCCCTCACCTGCATGTGATTAAAAGCATATGTAATGTATGGAGCTCCCAAGATAGTGGAGGCGATTCCAGTTAGGAGACAATTCAAAACTAATCCAAGAATATATAAAGGTGGAATGGTGGAAAGCTGTCAGAAAAATCCTCAATTGGTTCAAGGTGTTTCTAACCTAGGTCAATGGTTAGTTTATCAACTACCAGATAAACTAACCATTAGTATAAGATCATGATCATACCCTTTATGTTATTTCTGTCAGTTTCTTGGTTATTTAATTATGGATGTCTTATTTTGATCACATAATTAATGAATTAACAAGCATGAAATATAGAACTAAAATAATTTAGATTATGTGTAAATATTATCTAAGACATTATTAATCACTTAAGGAATCCCATTTAATATTAACAAGCATGTAATAATGATAATAATTAAAAATTTACACATAAAGGATAAAATTCATCAATAAAATATTAAGTCGGTATAGACTTCCATTACTTTGGTTAGAATTGAACTATTGTTCAATGTTCTTGACCAGCCAAAGTTAGGGTGATTTCAATTATTAAGGAATTCTAACATGAGGTTTTGGGTTGAATTAACTTGGTTTACATCAAGGGTTAACTGCCAAAGTAGGAATCAATGTAACTTATAGGAAAAGGTTGAATAAATCTATAATAAATGATTTTAGGATTGGGGAGTCCACTGAACACATCAAGGAACTACGAGTTAAGGTATTCAGCATTTGGAATGACTACTTAAAACCATTCAAGTTTGATGACCAACCATTGTATGGGTAATGAGAAGGATAATATGGGTCCTTACCACTTTAATGTCTAAGAAACATGATATTATGAAGACAATAGTGAAGTATATTGGGTTTTTATAAAATAATGGGAGACTAATAAATATAATATTTATTTATTTGTCTGAATTTATCAGATAAAGTAATAAATATTTGCGTATCTTATTTGTTGAACCAAAATTAAAAATGAAATCAAACAAATCACTGTGATCCATACTCGAGAAGGAAAACCTTCTCACCAAAACAAATTTCTAGGAATGGATGAGGTGTTTATCTGTCATACTTCATCAAGAAAAGAAATTATATGAGCTGGAATAACTTTTTCCTGTTACACCTAGAAATGATACAAGTAATTAAGAGCTATATCTTTATGATAAACATATGAATGATTATACAGATGTTTAGTCCTTAATTATGTCATCCATTTCCAATGAGATCTTGAAGAAACATGAGGATATGGATGCCTATATCATGATATATCACCATCAATATATATATAAAGAGAATGTGTGATAAGAGAGGTATGAGATCTCCAATTATATTTTTACCACTAAGTGTGGAGAGTCTATGCGAGTTGGGCCTCACATAGTCAAGCTTATTGGCTACATTGAATGCCTGGATATCTTAGGGATTAATTTCCTAGATGATTTTCATATAGATCTCATTCTTTCATCACTACCCAAGTCCTTATCTAGTTTTATTATGAATTATACCATGAGAAATAATTAGAAGAGTATATCATAACTTATGAACTCGATTCAACTATTGGATAAGGACATGGGTAGTAAAAAACCCTTTATTCTTATGGCGAATAAGAAGCTGATGAACAAGGAAAAGGGTCCCAAGACCTATAAACAGTCTAAATCTCCCAAGCCCTATCCTTCCAAGAAGGGAAAGATCTAGAGGCAGGGAAAGAAAAAGGAGGAAGTATGTTTTTCCTGTGGAAATTCAGGCCACTAGAAGAGGAACTACACCCAAAAGAAAGGGGAAGCTAAAGGCGAATTTGTTATCAAGTGAAATATTTCCATTTCTACACATTGGGTATTAGATACAGCTTGTGGTGCCCACATTTGTATCCAAATGAAGGAACAAAGTATATTTAGGAAACTTTCCATAGGAGAGGTGGATTTGCGAGCTTTTGATGGCATGAGGGTAGTTTCTATTTCCATTTTTCACTGCCACCTTTCATTGCCAACATGAATGATTTTGGTTTTACGTGATTTCTATTTACCTACTATTATGAAAAACATAATTTCTGTATCATGTTTAGATATATATGGGTTATTATCATGTTACTAAATAAATTTTTTATATTGTAAGGACTACATATGTTATGGTATGAAACATTTAAATAACGGTCTATATATATTAAATTATGAAAACCAAGTTTTGTAAATTCACAATAAATAAAGTTCACAATAGTCATATAACATCCAGCTTTGGCATCACAATCTTTGTCATGTAAATGAGAAGCGTTTGAAAAATATCTACCATGATGGTTATTTAGACTCATTTGAGCTAAAACCACTTGATATATTTCATTCTTGTCTACAAGGAAAAATTACTAAACCTCTATTAGGTGGATAGGGTGAAAGGGACATAGAGATTCTAGGATTGGTACACACTGATGTGTGTGGACCATTTCTAGTATAATCTAGAGCTGGATGTTCTTACTTCATAACTTTTACTTTTGACTTGAGTAGATATGAATATATTTAATTGATGAGGTATAAGTCTGAGACCTTTGAGAAATTCTTGGAATTCAAGAATGATGTAGATAATAAACTTGGTAAAAAGATAAATAATTTTCAGTTGAATCGAGGAAGAGAATATCTTAACCAAGAGTTCATCAAATTTCTATGGGAGTTTGGGATTATAACTCAAATAACTCCACCTTATACACCACAGATAAATGGTGTTATTGAAAGAAATAACCGTACCTTGTTGGACATGGTAAGTTTGATAATGAGTCATGAAGATATTCCATTATCCTTTTGGGGATATGTATTACATAATACTAAATACAAATTAAACCGAGTACTAACTAAAGTGTAAAATTGAATTCCCTTCGAGATATAGAGTGGAAAGAAAACCATTTTATCACATACACATGTATGGGGTTTTCTGGTGTTGGTTAAGGCTTTCTCAGGAAACAAACTAGTGTCTCGGAGCACAAGGTGTATCTTTATAGGGTATCCCAAGAAAATAAAGGGATACTACCTATATGACCCCTCATACAAGAAAGTGACTATGACATGAAAACCCATATTTCTTGAGAAGGGAACATTCTAAAAAATTATAGTGGGAGAAAAATTGACTTTGATGAAGTTGATGCTCAAGATACAGAGATGTTGGTATAGGAACAAGTTCCACAGGTCCCCATGGAAGAAGTAGTTCCCAAAACACAAGTACTACGTAGGTGTGTAAGAGAGGTAAGGGAACCATAGAGATATGGTTTTCTAGTCACCGAGGATATTGACTCATTATTATTGGAAAATGATGAACCCCTCTTATACAAAAAGGTAGTAGAGAGCTCAAAATCTACAATATGGATAAAATCTATGAATTCTAAGATGGATTCCATGCATCAGAAACCAAGTTTGCGTTTGGTTCAATGCACCAGTTGATGTAAAATCTATTGGATGAAAATGGCTATTTAAGAAGAAACTAAACATGGAAGGTAAATTAGGTTCCTATAAAGTAAAACTATTGTATAAAGGGTTAAAAAAACCTCAAGTAATTAACTATGATGAAACCTTTTTTCCAGTTTCAATATTTAAATCCATAAGAATCATACTTACCATAGTAGATTACCATGAGTATGAGATTTAAAATATGGATGTCAAAATTTTATTCCTTAACGAGAACCTTTAGGAATATTTCTATATGACACTACCAGAAGTTTTTGTGACTCCAGATGATGCTAAAAAGATTTTAAAGTTTTATAGATCCATTAATGGATTGAAGAAAGCATCTAGGTCATGGAACATTTGATTTGATGAATCTATAAAATAATTTGGTTTCATTAAGAATTAATGTGAGCCGTGTGTTTATAAAAGGTTTAATGGGAATGTGATCATTATCCTATTAGTTTATGTTGATGACATATTACTTATTGGAAATGACATACTAGTCTTAAAACCTATTAAATAATGGATATGAAAGTGTTTATACATGAAGGAAATTGGTGAAGTAGCCTATATTCTAAGGATCAAGATCAATTTTGATAGATCCAAGAGGCTACTTGGGCTATGTGAAAGTACATATATTGACCAGATACTAAAGATATTTAGTATGGATAAATTCAAGGGGGGTATTGGTTCTAGTGTCACATTGTTTACATCTTTCTAAGAAAATGTGTACTCATACACAACAAGAGAAAGAGAGAATGAGTAAGATCCTATACACATTGGTGATATGACCAATCATCTATTCCATGTAATGTACTAGAACTGGTGTTTCCTATGAACTGAAAATGGTAGGTAGATATCAAGAAGATCTTAGAGAACAACATTGGACTATTATTAAGATTATCCTTAAGTATCTAAAGAATAACTAAGGATATGTTCTTGGTGTATGGAGGAGACGATGAGCTGGTCATTAGGGGTTATACTAATTCTGGTTTTTAGGTAGATCAAAATCATCTAAAGTCATAGCTGGGATATGTTTTCAATCTCAGTAGAGGAGCTATGAGCTATAAGAGTTCAAAGCAGCAAATTGTTACCAATTATACAATAGAGTCTGAGTATATAGCAGCTTCTGATGTAGCCAAAAAATCTGTTTATATTCAGAACTTTTTCTAGGAACTTAATGTGGTACCTAGTAGTAATGACCCTATCACATTATATTTTGATAATACTATAGTGATGGATATTTCAATATATCCAAGGTCACACCAACAAAAAAAGCATATACCTCAAAAGTATCTCCTCTAGATGGATTTATATTAGAGGGGTGAAGTTGTAGTGAGAAGAGTACCCATAGAAGAGAACATGGTAGAAACCTTGACTAATGGCATATCTCAGTAAAAGAATGAGTATCATGTGAGAGATAGTGGACTAAAGGTTGTCCAAAATTGGATCTAGTGAAAGTGGGAGTCTGCTAGAGTTGGTGCCTTCGAACCAACTTCTTTGTACTTTATGATAAACATGTATTCATTGTTTGAATATTTAACTACATGCAACATCATTATTGTTCTTCTATGTTACATAATAAGTGATAATGTCTTAAGAGTATCTTTCACACAAAAAGATCATATCTATTCTCTATTATGATTAGAATCCAAAAGTGCTATGACACTTTTCTTGAATATATGTTATGTATCCAAATGATATCATTTGAGGGACACAAATGATAGAGGATATTAGGTGTATAGACTCATAGGATTTTTAGGCACATTCTCATGGTGTACGCCCTTGGTAATGTTGAGTATAGATATTATGAGAACGAGACCTGCTAGTAGGAAATCCACATTCATACGTGTCATTGGATGTTCCTATATGTAGATGTTTTTTTTAGTACATAGAATTTAAGATTATTATTAATGAGTATTGTGAGTCACACACTTTGATGTATTGATGAAAACCATGGAAATAGATGTTTGTGGAGAGGTAGGATACCTTGGGTCTGTCACAAGTAATATTGCATTAATGAATAATGTGAGAAAGGATTTATCCATTATATTATTTAATGAAAGTTAATATCTCAGGATCTTTGATAGAAATGATATAGACTAAACAAATCCATGGCCATGGTGACTAGTAGGCCATGTTCTATATCATAACATTCAAAGAAAAAGATAATCAAGCACATCGGTTGATGTCACTGGCATGCAACCTTCTAAATTTGAGATATTGTGATAAATGGATTATATTACACGGTAAGAGTTTGTATGAGATGACATGTCATTACAGCATTAAATTCTTTCTCTATGGGTAAATTGGTGTGTTTTTAGATACTAACCTTAGACATTAGGCTTTTTCACCTAATTCCACTAAGAAAGAGGACCAAAGGGTCACACACTATGTGTATCAAGAATCTCAGTTAAATAATACATTATTATTTATTATTTAATAGGTTGAATAAATACTATTCCCGTACGTGGTTTAATAACTATTCATTTATTATTTATTTCATATAAATATTTATTTACTATATAGTAAATATAATACTTATTTATTTATTAGTGAATAATGTAGTGATATATATTTAATAAATAAATAGACATTATTCAAGACCTGATAAATGTTGTGGAGGAATGGTGGAAAGAGTTTAATGGTACGTTGAGAAATGATAATATTGAATATTATTTAATCAAATAATATTTAATTATAATTTTAAAGAAAAGAATGTGTCATGAAATAATAATATTACTATTATAATTTGACATGGGGTTTTACTGGGATTAAATAACAATAAGGGTACTTTTGTAATTATTTTATTTTAACCTAAGAAATATAAATACCCAATTATATAATTTTCTCATAATCCCATTCAGTTGTGCACAATGATTCAGGGATAATCCTCTCAATCCTAGAGAGTTCACTTCTCTAAGAATGCTCCAAAAAATGGTGAGAAATCCTCTTCCACCAGAGTAAGGATAATGATTTGGAAGCAATTATCAAGGTGATCAAGGAAGATGACATAAGCACAAGGATCTCCCATTCTAGCATCCAATGAATCCTTTAGTGATTTGTAGAGATTCCTAGAATACATGTGGATCACTGTTAGAGAAAATATAATCTTTTTTTCTACAACGTAATGACAGTGCATTGTAGATCTGTCGCCATACACATCAATGAAGAAAGAATTTTTTAGAGGTAATTATTTATATAAATAAATTAATTATAAAAAATTTGTGTTGATGCCCCTCTCTTGGTTTCAGAGCAATTATTCCTTTTCTATTTATTTGACTCAATTTCATGGATCACGACATTCCTCATCTTACATACACCAGATTAATCATTGATTATGGTACAAATCAATGTTGGGAACCACCCATTGCATGATTTTAGTACGAATAGAACCTACAATACTTGGAATATCATTTTGGTTTTCCTTGGATGGACTCATGGGATTCCAACTGATTCATTTATGTGTCTTCTAAGTGAAATACCACACTTGAATTAGGTATTTGTCTTAGATTGTGAGTTCCTTAGCTTGGCAATAAGGGTTCACTAATTCCATGGATTATAATCCTTGGATCCAACTAGATGTTATGGAATTCCATGGATTATTCCTTAGGATCTTTTCAAGTCTCACCCTGAGGCTACCTAGTGATATGTTCCTAACATTCGGGTAGAAGTCCACATTGTGGTCCAATAACAAGTGTATACCCTCATGGATTTAACCCATATTATAAACCTAAAATCCATTGGAATAATGGAACCTAACATGATCATTAATACATATGGATGCCTTGAGTAGATTCCTTGGGTCATGGGTTTATTTATATATTTCTTGAATACGATGGGGTTTTTTTTAATTTCGTGTATGGATATCATTATATAGAGACTCCTTGGTCCTGTGCCTTGGGTTAAGAACTGATATTTATTTAAGATGTAAAATGATCAAGAAAATCCCATATTAGAAAGAATCAGGGATGGTCATCCAGGTGTCCCACGAAGAACCTGTTCTTGACATGGTTAATTTTATATTTTTTATTTAATGTATTACTTTTTATATACCTCTACACTATTAAATTTTATAATAATAAACTAGATAACATTAAACACTATTGGTTATGGACTAATGAATTTTAATCACACCCAGTTCAATCCACCGTCTATTACTCGAATAGATCTCATGGATACAGATTAGGATTTGGATTGTTCTATTTTGTTGTTACTAATCTTAACTAGGATATGACATGGGAGTTGGGGGATGAGAAAGTACTCAGGATGCCTATAAGAGTTTTATATTTTATTTATTTATTATTTTATCATTTTATTAATTTTTTATGTATTATATACTGTATGTTAGATGCCTTTTCATTTTATTCATAGCATGTTTATGCATGGTGAGATTATTTGGCATTGGATTAGTTATCAGTTTACTATTACTTATTAGTTATTACTATCTTCCACTTCCTTTCATTTATTTATTATTCTACAATATTTAATATTTAATAATAGGGTATAATATCCCCACTATTCCATTTTTAGACCCACACTTCTAGTTTAAATCCGTTGGAGTATAGGGGGACACATTTGAGGCCTTTTCACCAGCCAATTCGATTACTGTCTATTGAGTGATCTGGATTGGGTCATGAAAAATTGGTATCAAAGACCTATTTTCCATTATATTACTATTTTGGGTTAGTATAAAGGAGATTCTGAATGTTTTGACACACGATAAATATCTTGTGTCTTGGAAATACTAACCAATACAAGAAGGAAAAATCAAGTTTCCAGGGATGAGATTGGTGTTCATGTTGTTCAACATTATATTTGACTATTGTCTCAACTTTAGTGATTGTAATATTTCCATTGGTTATTGATTTATGGATTTATGAGATTTAACTCTTAGCCTAGTAATCCATACATATTCAGGAGTGATTTTTTTCATTTCTTCTTTATAACCATACAAGTAAAATTATGATGAAAAATGAATTACACTCTTATGTGGAGATGGTAAATTGTACGTATGCATGAGCAATGATTTAACTTTTTATATGATGGAAAAGTTATGGAAAATATTTTTCCCATAATTAAAATAACATATTAATATATTTATGATACTGGATTATTATTTTAGTGTGGTTACAATATATTTAAAAGATGTGGAAGAAGAAATAAACTCTAAAGATTCCAAAAAGATGATTAACTATTCTTTGAGAGTCTTGATTTAGACTCCTTATTAATGAACCTTGGAGTGGTATTTAAAAAAACGAACTATAATAAGTTTTTATGGATTTGTAGAAGAGAATCAGGTAGGTTTTGGATAAGATAGATGGCTCAATGTGGTATAAATAAAAGAGATAAGGGGTTTCCTTTTATCAGTGAGGGCAGGGGAACTCTTGTAATTTTTCAAAATATGAAAATATAATAATGTCACATTCATGGAAAAGTGTTTTGAAAATAAATTTTATTAAAATATAAGAAGGATATTTTCCCAATACAATCATCCAAACAAATTTATACCAATTTAGATATTATTTTAAACCTTATTTTTTTATTAATCCCCTCAATTACCATTTTTAACCTTAACCATAGTAGCAACTATTTCAATATTAAAGGGTTATAATTGTATTTATAATGTAAAAAACATCATATAAATGGAAAAGGGATGAAATTTTAGACCATATATTATCCCCTTATCTAGTGTCAATATTTTTATTATTTTTAAATAATTTAATAAAATATCATTTTCATAAAATACCATTAATGTCATTTTGACACTATTAATTTAATTTGACTTTAAAAGCATCAATAAAAGAATGGAATTAGAATATAAGGATTTAAAACATCCATAATATGTTATATTTATCTATAATATTCGTGTTTACTATAAATAATTAAAAAATATTACTTTAACTGTTTTAAAATCATTTACATGATTTTTCTACTACTTGCACAAGTACTGTGTTAGTGTTGTGTAAGCATTTATGGTAATTATTTATTCTCTAAAAATTAAAAAAATAACATAATGAAAAAAAGTCATTAATATTTCAATTAAATACTCATAAAAAAACATACTTTATTTTTATCACTGTCATAAAATATTATAGATATTAAAAGTAAGAATGTAACATTTTTTACTTTATATTTTACTTAAATATTATAAAGGTCAAAATCAAATCTAAATGGAAGAGGCCATATTTTAGAAGTTATGATAATTATAGATGAAATATTCTCATCCAATGAAGTAAATTCAAGTGTTATAATGAATTTTAGGCCTTATTACATTAGTTTTTAACCTTAATTACCCAATTTACCCTTTACTGGGGTGATAAATTATACCATTATTACTATTCATAACATCTAAAAATAAATGGGAGATATTTAACAAATTTGAACCTTATGATTCCAAATATGGAATCAATTTTGTAAAAATAAATTCTTATAATTTTAAGAAATTAATTTAAAAATAAACCCAAAAAATGTGACGACAAACTATTTTCTAAAAAAATTACGTTTTAAGCCTTAAAATTGAGATATATCAAAATTATATATATATATTGATACTAATTGAATTAATTAAATTATTATAAATAAAATTAATCTTATATAAATTTAATAGAAAATCCAATAATATAATTTAAATTTAAATTAGTTTATTTAATGAAAAATAATGACAGTTTTACAAAATTGGTATTTTTCATTATTCACTGAAAAATAAATCTTTTTAAAAATACCAATTATTTTACATAATATATTACTACCATTACGATTTCAAAAATGATAAAATAATATCATAATTATATTTCAATAGGTTTTTGTAGTTCTTTTGAACTCGATGTTGTGTGTATCACAAGCTATCAAATAAGATATACAAATCC
Organism: Viscum album; assembly: GCA_963277665.1. Lineage (NCBI taxonomy): Eukaryota > Viridiplantae > Streptophyta > Magnoliopsida > Santalales > Viscaceae > Viscum > Viscum album. Next base: position 1,831,137,616 of record OY728147.1, read on the forward strand.
TAAAACCACCATTATGTTTCCTGATTAGAAATATGACCCTTATACTTCATAAATATCTGACACTTGAACTCAAGAAACATCTTCCTATAAGAATCATCCTCATCAGAATCAAATAATTTAAGATATATTGGAGTTTTCTACCAAACATCATAAGACCAAACCTCACATGTATGTCAAACATGATTCATCTCTATAAGGAAAATAATAACTCATAAGCTGATGAATATATAATCTTATTAAAATCATTTATTTAAATTCATTTTAATTTCCCAACACTTTCTTGATTAAAATATAGGTTCAATCAAGAATTATGTATAAACCAAACCTAGGTCTCTAACCTAAAATCAACATAATATTATTTAACATGTTTTATAAGCATAAGGTCTATGTATTAGATCATAGAGGTATATAATTTTTTAAGTCCTAACTGGACTCCCTTTCCAATATAATGTACTAATTCTGATCAATTTTATTGACCTAAAAACCCCATACAGACCTCATCAGTGCATAACTCTAACCTCATTTTTATATCTTAACCAAAGTAATGATATCAATTTTCCATAACCCATCCTCATATGAACCCCAATTAGGACAACAGTGAAGAAAATTGTAACCCTTAAAGCCTGCCTCTGATAGGCCATGTATTAGAGATTATCACTGAATGTATATAATACACTTATGGGAGTAATTACACTATTAAATCTCATGATCATATGATAAAATACACTAATTTATACCACATGATATAAAATAAATCAATACCCCACAATGCATGAAATTTTATACATAAATCAAAATATCAAAATGAAATACCATGAGATAATCCCTATGATAAAAACTATATTAACCTTATCTAAATCTACATCATGAGTTAGTAATGTCCATCCATTTCACCAACTCATTCATGTAAAACTATAAAAGAAGATATATATATATATAGGAGAGAGTATACCAGTATACTTAGTAAGATTCTATCTAAAACCTATTATAAAAATATTGAAGAAGTAAACTAATTCCTCAGTGAATAAATAACAAAATGAATTTGTTACCTATACTAGTTCAATTGATTCACCACCCTCACTAAGGATTACTCATCGAAGAATGCATACAAATGAGGTAATATAATATTAGGAAATTATATGGAAAGGTGCTCTATATCTACTTCCCCATTAATCCATTCTCCCTTAAGCCCCAACTACTTATGTCTTAATGCTCCCATCCCTTACACCCTCCATAATTTCCTAACAACATCACAACCACATTATCATATCCCCAACTACATACCATATATCATATGTACATCACTACCATATCCACATATCACCTCATGGGAGAGTACATAATCATGAAAGACATAAGAATCAAGCCCTCGTCCTTAAATATATCCCTTATAGTGAACCTAAATCATTACCACTATAACCATATGGAATCACAACCAAAATAAATTTTGTAAGATATATCAAGGAATGGTAACTAGTCATCCATATATATCCACTACAACCTGAATGTTGGGGAAAAACCCATAACCCACCACCAAATATGGGTGTTGGTCATGTTACCTAACTTTAGTGGTGGTTAATAAGAAAAAAATAACTAAAATGAATATATAATAACATAAATACTCAACCTAAGTTTAAAAGCATAATAAATGATACTATAACAACAAAATTCATCACTACACATCAACACCACTGTCACCTCTAGCCAACTCCACCATTACACCGTATTAAAACATTCACAATAAAAATATTCATATTTTAAATATATCAAAATAAATTTCATATTATTTATTTATCAACCACATTTTATTTCATCATCCATTTAATTACCAATTCATTCTTAACCACATTAACATTTACCATCAACATTACTTTATTACACACACATTTCCAACCTTTATGATTATATATAATACCATAATTTCAATATTATAATCAAATTTTCAACATAAAATTCATCCAAAATTTCATTTAATACTTCTAACACATCTTTATTCTATCATAACCTATTACATATTCAATTAATTATTTCAATAATTCATTTATTAATTTATTTAAACACCAACTATATCATAATAAATAATTCTATTTAATTATTTTATTAATTTATTACCACCGCACTGTTATTGAAAACTATGACACAATGACACATCAACCTCTCCATACCACAACATCAATAGCCACACCATTGCAGTCCAATAATCACAACATCGATTTCTATCTCTCTCATAACATCATACACAGTTTTCCACAACAACAATGACTATCCACCACCAAAATAGCAACACATCATCACCTCTTTCTCAATTATAATAAACAAACTTTCTAAAACTACTCTAACTATAGAAATTAACAACAACAACATGACCACACCAACAAAAAATATCACTTACAAGGGAAAAAACTTTAAACAATCACATTTACTTATTCTTTTTTACCCATAAAAAAATTTATGCAGAATAAAAAACACATATTAATCATTAGATCCCAGATTTACATATATCCCCTTTAATTCATAACTTTAAGTGACTTAACCAATAATGAAATTGATAATGCATTTTAGTAACAATAATGGTGTCATGAAAACAATAATAAATAAATATAGGCATAAATACATAAGAAATAATGTTAAAGTAACATAATACATTAGAATATAATCATTAACTTTTCATTAATATTTTTATTAACTTCTTTAGGTTAATTCCAACCATTTACCTAAAAAAATCATGATAATTTCATATTCACTCATAATATAAGAGAAGAGATTTTAAATTGCCTAATTTATATAGTTCTTCAATAATAATAACACAATAATAAGGCTAAAACAATGATCAAATGATAGCCAACAGACAAAAATTCCCCAAAAAAACCTATACACATTGATCCACCATTAAGTCATCAACCAAGAGACAGAAAAATTGAACTACACCCCCTACCATGGTTTTATAATAAATATGGATGAAAAGGAAATGAGGAATGAGGAAGAGAATCACAAGAAATGGAGAAATAATTAACCTTTGAAATAAATGGATTGATCATGTGAATAATGAGCCATAAATCCACTTGGAAATTACTAAGGTGAACCAAAGGCGAGACAAAATTCAATTAGGGTTCATAGAAGACTAAAAATATTGAACTAATGGAAGAGAGTGGTTGAATTTATATTATAAATCTAATTGACCCTACCATGGCATGGTAAGGCCTTCACCATGGCATAAAGAGGTATGGTCAAGTGAGATATGAAAATATAGGCTATTAAAATAGCCTAATACCCTATTAAATGTCGACTGTTTCACTATAGAAATGTGGATTTTACCTCCACCATGACAGTGGTTTTTTATCTACGGTCATTTAAACCTTAAAACCCAACTCCAATAATGAACCACCATTGCATAGCCATAAAATCTCAACATTTCCATAATTCTTCCATGACTTGATCGCAATATGTAATTATTATAAAAATGTACATAGAGCACCATGACATCTGAAAAAATAATTTTAGACTTACCTTTTGCCTTTTGAAATTCCACTAACAAGCTATACTGAAAAAACACTCACTAATATGATATATATTATCACCATGACACATGCATTATCAAAATTAACATTTTTAAACTCATGAAGCCAAAAAATATCTTTCCACCTACAAACCACCTCTGATCTCCACTCTAAAACCTCCAAACAAAAATATATAAAACAAAGGAAAGCTTGTTCCGCTATAATACAAACACACATATGATACCACGTAATGATATATCTAAATGTATGTTAGTTATAAATATATGTTTTATTCCATATTAAATATAATATAATGAATATGAATTGAAAATGGATGTATACTAGTTATACAACTAGTGAGTTTGAGGATGGTATCAATGTGTTCATTGAATTCTTAATAGACTACGTGAATGACCATTCTCAAATCATGTTTCCATTCCTATATTATTATTATTATCCAAATATAATTAATCAAACTGAATTACATGAAAAATTAATCCATTACAAAATTGATTAGAGTTATAAATGTTGAAACAAACATAGATAATAAGTAAATAGATCTAAAAATTGGAAGAAAATATATTTTACGAATCATTAGTTATTGATACAAGTGTATGTGATGATGTAGTTCAAATTAAGGAATTTAAAATAGTTGTTTAATATGAACTTGGATATTGTATAAAAATGTTTTATAAATTGAAGAGATGTGTAAATATGTTATTTTATAATAGTTTTATGAAATATGAAATTTTATCATCCATACTAAAACGTTAAAACCTGAAATCCGGGAATAGATAGAGTAATCTTTTTTGCATAGATTATTTATCTTTTAAAGTATATTCTTCTAGAAAATAGTGGTATTTCGTGTAAAAAATATAAATCTAATTTTTTTTATTTCATGTGTTTTAGATATGATTTTTTTTCTATAACTAATGCATATTATTTCAAAAAAGTTTGAATTTCTATAAAAAAATTGAAAATTATGATTCTTCTTGATATAAGAAAAATAAATCGAGTTATTCAAATGTTATGTTGTAATTTATAGTCATTTCTATATTTTACTTATTTTATATAAGTTTGGAGGAATATATTCAGTGGTTGTGGAAGGTAGATATATTAATTTAGGATTGTAAACTTCAAAACCCAATGGATACTCCTTAGTAGTGGAAAATTGACAATGAGTATCCAAAATATAAGAATGAGTCATGCAAAATTCATCATATATTGTCTATGAATGTCATTAATCCATATGGTATAAAGAGAATCAAATATATTACATGGATGATTATGTTTTTAAATTATAATTTACCACCATGACTAAACATAATGTGCTAGTATATTTTGTTTTTTTTTCTTATTTTAGGATCAAAACAACCTAATAATGACATTGATGTTTATTTTTCTCCACTTATTAAATATTTGAATTTTTGAATGATATATGTGTTATGGTGTATAATGCTCCCATGAAAGAAAAATTTATACTGAGAGCCATAATATTTAATATAATAAATAAATAATTGTTTTCTTATAGTAATTTATTAGGGTAAAATATTAAAGAAGGTTAGGGTGTCCTATGTGTGAATAATATATACCCTCACTTAGGTTGAAACATAATATAAAGACTATATTACTTATACAAAATGTTTTCACCCAGACGAAATCAATATTGACCATGGACGAAAAGAGTCAATGAGAAATCATAAGAATGTATGTCAACTTTTTAATTAATAGGAGAATAAATACTTGATAAAGTAACAAATTTCATCAATGATTTAGGTTAAAAATTCTACTAAATTATCATAATAATGGATTGAAAAAAGAAATAAATTTTCTTCAAAATTATTTAATAAATGATTTTTTATGTTATAAATTTTATTGATGTCATGAATATCATAGAAAATTTATTTAGTAATGTAATTGAAATATTAATAAGCATACAAGAGAAGAAAAAAATATAGAATCATAGAAAGGTTTGATATGATTGAAATAAAAATTATGGAAAATTTGGAACAAATTAATAAAGGGAGATAATTTTTTCTTCCACCAATGACTCAAGCTCTTTGTAAGAAAGTGATATTTCAGTTTTGAAAAACTTTTAACGGTCTAACAGTCCTAGAGAGGTATTCATAAAATATAAATAAGGTTATATTGATAAATTAACTAATGTTAAAATAATAAATTCCCTTGATTTTCATGTTTTTATTTAAGATATTGTCCCATGGAGATGCATTTCACATTTTTAAAAAATATTTAACAAATAATAACTAATCTATATTTATTTTTAAAATCAACATATAACAAAGTTAATGATCTGAAGAAGTTATTAATAATGGTAAAAAAACCTATGTTACTTTATGTGACCTAGAGATGTTCCTCCCACTATTATTCTTTGATATTATGTTTCATTCGGAAAGGGTAATTTGACTCTATGGTACCATACATTTCAGATGGATACACCCTATTAAATTCTATATAAAGATATTAAAATACTATAGCTGACTAGAAGGCTTTATTTTAAAGTGGAATATTATTGAAGAATACCTTGAAATTTATACTGAATACCTATTCAATGTCAATAGAATTTGTCTTTATAAATCTCATCATGGTAGGAACATTAAAGGTAATGGTATCAAAGTGACATTGTTATAATATCCATTGCTGACTGGGAATTAGACTAAATTTATATTTTTCCATAATTGTATAGAGTTTTTTCCATTCATTCAAACTTATAAGGACATTCCTAGGAATTTTAATCCAATATGGACTAGTGGTTCAATTTAATTTACACATAACCAACAATTTATTACTTTGTTTTTTATCTAAATTTATAAAGAGTTAAATGTAAATCCTAAATCCATTTGTAGAAAATTGAATTGGTGATTCAAAGAACCATGTGTTCATGTACTATCTTGTAGTGAATATACAATTAATGGATATATATTATATACTAAGGAATATAATAAATTTAGTATAATGAAAAATAATATAGTAATTATTGTGGTTAACCTGATGCATGTATTGGGTGTCAGGGGAAAAAATATAATTTATAAAAATATGTCTTAATTTTGGATCATCAAACAAATATGGGGGTTGGAATATATGGTATTTCATGTGAAAATCGTATGATGTACATGGTTTGAAAATATAAATGGAGTAAAATTCAATGGATTTATACTTTTAAAAGTGAATTTTAGTATGGAAAGATACAATTATGGCCTCTTTAAAATAACTTCACATGTAGTGAGAATTTTGTGTACACATGATCCTTAAAATAAAAATGGGTTCATTGGTCTTTTGGTAATGAAATAAAATACATGATAAGTTTTAGTTCATTAGAGGATGACCCTTTCCCTGGAAAATCACAAGTATTTCATGTTGGAACAAATAACAATGATGTCGAGAATATTAGAGGAGATCATAGAGTGTGAATTTGGATGATTAAAATAGGGGTAAAACACTTCAACCAGTAAAGAAAAAGTAATTATTAGATAGGTTTCATATCAACATAGTTTTTATATATAATATGTATTCAGTTTATATGTTTTTTATTTAATACGAAGCTTATATATTCTAATATATTTTTCTAACTTGTGCTGAAAACAATTTCTGCTCCACTTAATGATGCTACTAACCCTAATGAGAAACATTAGAGTGACCCCCAAGGTAAATAAGAAATTATTTCGGGTCATAAACAGAAAACACAAGATAATCTTAAGATAATGGTTTTAATAAAAGTAGTTAAAGTATGGAGTGATATTTGAAATTTTTTAGATGGATGGAATGACCATGGTCAACTAATTGACCATAAAAATTCAATATTTATTAGTTATACTGAGGTAAATACTTGATTAAATGTTTCAATTGATATATAATATTATCATAGATTCGTGAATGCAATGAATGTCATTATTTGGGAGGTATCACAGTAATATACTATTACATGAATATATACTAAGGGACCAAATTTTTCTACACTACTAAACCTAACATATCTTTCAACTTAGGATCTTACATATTAATATTTCAAAGAGGGGAATACTTTTCAATTTTATTTTGGTGAATATATTTATGATGAATAGTTTGTTGAATTTATCAGTCTTCCCAATGTAAATGATTTTTTTTTGCAAGATTGGACCGGAGACTCCATATTAAATGTTTATTTGAGGTACATTTCTATTTTTTTTGTTTCTAATTATTCATAAAATAAAACTATTTCAATTATAATTATGTTTTTTTATTATATATATTTATATCACAATTATGTATTTTCTAAAAAAGTTGATCATCTTTTCAAATTTATAAGTCCCTATCATCATTTTTTAGAAGAAATAAAAGCGGATGAAAATCAAATAATAAGTAAATTAAAAAAATACAAGTGTCTAAATAAAAATAAAAAAACGATAATCTATTTTTGATAAATTCAATGAATTTTTAAAACTATATACACCATTTAATATTATGATATTTTTTTCTTAATATGCAGTACTCATTAATGTTTATTTTTATAGGATCTGATAGATATTAATTATGATAAATATCATTAATAAAATGATATATTATTTGGATCCAATTTTGAATAACAAGAAAAAAATATCTTAGATGATTTTTCTTTTAACTAGATAATATTATAATTTCAATATTTTTTATAATTTTAGTTATATGTTATATAATATGTAATAACTTTCAAATATTTTTATTAGTGTAGTGCTAATATATTGAAAAGTAAAGGGTTTAAGGAAAATGTTTAAAAATAAAAAACCAATCAAATTCTATAAATTATAATATATTTTATTATATATATTAACAATTTAGTATTAGGAAATATTTCATAATAAATATCATATAATCATTAATGTTATCATAGTGTCCAAAACTGCTAAATGAATCTAACTGCCATGACTACATTTTTAAATTTATAAAAATTTAATATCCCATAAAATAACTCAAATCCCTTAAATGTTATCTATTATATTTTTCTATATTTTAGTAGATACACTTTTAATTGAAATATTTATTTACTATTTCTTCATTTATTTATTTTTAGTACTCTTTACATAGTTATTTTGATTTATTTATATATGATAAAATAAATGCATTTAAGGATGAATGGGTTTGTATGTTAAGTACAAAACCAAGATGGAAAAATAAATTTCACTAAATATGATAGTTAAAATTGATTAAAAACCAAGAATTTAGCTCTATGTGATGAATGAGTGTGTTTTCTCATCCCATTATTTTGGGATTTAATGAGGATATTCATTAAATTATTCTTATCAAAGCCTAAATTTTTGGGATAAAGAAATATTTAATCATAAGAATATAAAATCTTATCTCTTTACTCCTATTTTATTCACATATTTAATGAAATTTATTATACTTCCATGAAATGAATGTGTGCGTTTCTATTTAAATAGTAACATTTTATTTAAAAACACGAATCACATGCTCAAGACTATGAAAATGAGCTTAAATTATCATAAAAATATAGGGAAATTACCCTTGATTCATTTTCAAAATTTAATAATGAACCAATCACCATTTCAATGCATAGTGTGGTTGGAAAGAGGTAAAGTTTGTTTTTTTATTATATGTGTTGAATAATTTTAAAACATGTGTTACCTACTTAAAACTGAGAATCCAATTTATAATTTTCATGAAACTCTAAAAAATGATTGATGATTTATTTATGACATATTGAAATAAACCATACATAATTTTAAAATGATTTGTGGGTAGATTTATTAAAACTACATGTTTTTAACTTAAAAGTGATATTTCAGTCCATAACACCCATCAGATGCTCAAAAAAAAGAGAAGGATCTCTAATTATATAGAAACTCTAAAAAACTAATAGTTCATTCATTTGTGACATGTAAAAATAAACTGTAGGATCGAAATGATGATATAGATGCTCAATATACAAGATTGGGGGTGAATTTTATACTTCAAAGAATTATTTTGGATCTTTTAATGATGATAATGTTTAACAAAGTTAAACAAGGTAAATTTGCAAGACCTCTTAGTTCTATAAACTTAATTGATTCCGGAAATGTGGTTCCAGAAATTCAGGTTCTGGAAATATGGTTCCAGAAATGAAACTTATGGAAAAGTTTACAAAGATAACAATTCTACCTTAAAGTATTTAGAATCTTATTAATCAGAGTACAAGTATAAGAAAGTATAAAATAATTATACTTTCCTTAACAACCAAAATTTCAACAGAAAACATGAAACAAAAAAGTAACAAATAGAATATATTTTAACCCAAAGAGAAGGGTATCCAACAACCTTGGATAAAGGGTCCCTTGATTTATACTTTCAAGAAAGTCTATCTTACCCACACCAGGGTAGGCCCTCGATACGAATATCAGAGTCTGTCTTGATATCCCCGCAATCCCTCGAACTTCAAGGAAGTCAACACCTATGTCTTCCTATCCCTGGAATCCCTCGAATGTACTCAGCAATATTCGAAGTCGTACGAATAAATTATGAACAAGATGTTCATTACGCACAAATCATGAAAGTCTCTCTCTAGAAATCACTTTAGCAACATGTAATCTCTAGAGTCGTATAACAGTGTTGAGCTCGTTCAAATGAGCTTTTATTTATAGGCACATCTTCAATGGTCATCTCCCTCCTCCAACTGACATTTTTTTCCTTGAATTTCATAGGGACCTGTACACATGTCACTCAAACAACGTTTGGTTAGAAACTGATTGCACGACATCGTTTCATAACAAGGTAAGAAAAAGAATGGTTTCTTGATCAAATACATTTTTCAGTGTGTAAGGAAAATGTTTGGAGTCTAACCAAAAAACAATTTGGTTTCTATAATACATGAATATTCAGATTCTCTATTCAAAAGAATTCAGAACCTGAATTCTATAGAATTTAGGAGTCTGAACTCAGAAAGTTCGGAGTCTGAATTCAGAGAATTTGGATTCTGAACTCAGAATGTTTGGAGTCTAAATTCCAAGAATTCAGATTCTAAACTCAGATGTTCGGAGTCTGAATTCAGAGAATTCGGATTCTGAACTTAGAAAGTTCAGAGTAAGAATTCAAAGAATTTGGATTCTAAACATCAGAAAGTTTGGAGTCTGAATTCAGAGAATTCTGATTCTAAACTCAAAAAGTTCGGAGTCTGAATTCAGAGAATTCAAATTCTGAACTTAGAAAGTTCGGAGTCTGAATTCAGAGAATTCCGATTCTTAACTCAGAAAGTTTGGAGTCTGAATTCAGAGAATCCAGATTCTGAACTCCGAAAGTTCGGTGTCTGAATTCAGATCCTGAAAATAGAATTCTTTATATCTAATTATTTATAAGATTATGAGGTTTTAGTTACGAAACTGAATTTTATACTTAGAAGGAAAATGAGTTAGATTATAATATGAACAATGAAAACATGGTATGGATAAATTTACTTTGGGAAGGAAAATTTCCTTATGAATATAAAACATAGGGAAATGAAATTTTCCTCAAGATAGAGTGTTTGTGATTTTCAAAACATGAAGGAATGGAAAATTCATAAGGAAACCTTATTGACTCAACATAAACTAAATATCATTTTGATGTTCTCTATGATCAATATGACTCAAAGTACATGCTTTCAAATTAAGTGATATTTTAGTTCAGAATTTTGGGGATTAAATGATTCTAATAACATTTTTTAAATCATGAAAAAGTGTATAAAATACCTTAAATGAGGATATGCAAGCAAGATATATGTAAACTACATATATAGACAGAAATTAAGAACACTATAAAACATCATATTGTTCACCAAAGAAGCTACTGAAATGTTTTAATCTTTGTTTAATGAGTTTTATTAAAACCACAACGTGACAGATGAAGAATGAAACACCTCTAGAGGAATCCACAGTCCAACAAAATCACTTGACATTCAAGTAGTATTATTCTATCCCATGGTGTTATATCACATGAACACCCAAAGGATAAATAAAATAAGCTTTAGGTTTTAGAAGGGTTTGATCAAGTAATAACTTGCACACAAAACCGTTAGATGGATGGATCACTATATAGATTCAATGGAAACTCTATGGATTCCATCACATTAACTCATGAATTAAAATTCATGAGTTAATTCCTCTCCAATACACCACATGCATGAATTTAACACCCTCCCAAAATTTCATCTCATGAAATAGATTATTAAATGACACCCTATGTGAGAGAAAAACTTAGGTAGAGACTGTATGTAAGAAATATTATTTTCTACATGTTGACAAGTGAATACAATGACATGAAAAATCATATTTTAATGATTTATTTTCGATATTCCATAATATATATAGCCTATTTCATTATATATAATAAATATTAAGGGAATACCAACTCTTTCAATCTTCCACTTTCACTAAATACCAAAAGACTCTGTGCTATTTCACCTTATATTATATCAAAAATAATATCTTTTGAAATAATATCCAAAAAACTTTTTTATACCTTACAAAAATATTTTGAAAATATATCATTAACTTAAAATTGTATCACGTCATATGTAATATGTCACAAACTAACCTATGTCAACCCTAAGCTGGTCACCCGAGCCCACCAACGTTATGGTCCGAAGGGAATTCTCGATACCATGTGCTGGAAACTATTGACAAACATAAAAATAAGATAGTTGGGAATGATTTGAACCAAAAAAAGAATTGAAAATAAATAAATATAAACTGAACAAAATAGATAAACACTAGTTGTGAAAATAAAATTAAATTTCACAACCAAACATACCTCCAAGTGACCTCGTGGGCTACCACCAAACATATATCCAAACTCGCTCTAAGAGCGATCCAAAAAAGTGGAACCTGAAACTGAAAAGATAGAGTAGGCATGAGCACCGAGATGCTCAATAAGAATACCAAAGAACAACAATTCCATATTCCCATACCTTTAAAAATAAACCCAACCATACTAGTTTGAAAATAAGACATAATAAAATAATGTTTTTCATTATTTTCAAATTCATGTAACAAGTTTTCATTTTCATGAATTGAATTTCTATTCCACAACATTTTCATAATAGATTCTAAGAATGAATTAACATTTCAAATTTAAAGAAAAAAAATTTAGATTAAAATATGGTTTTCACAAAAGAGAGAACAAGCATGAAACAAATGAAATGGAAATCACAACACAAGAACCATGTCACAAATGAGAACCATGGGAAATACCTATAGGTAAATAGCACAAGTGGGACCCTAGAGACCTCGTACCTCGATGAAACTTGTAAGAGTAACCAAAATCGTCAGTGTCCTTGTGTACGGGCCACTAAAGAAGATAAACATACAAAATTATAGTGGCGATCAATCATCATCAAATTTTAGTTAGTGTTTTTATCATCAATATAGCTATTAAGACAAGGACTAGCCACTTTTGTATCACTAGCGTACTAGTCCAAGTCCACCCACTTAGATACCCAATTTTTCCTTGTGCACTATTTCAAGTGGTGGTGAGTTTTTATCAAGAAAACATATATGAGCTTATCATTTTTTTACTAAAAAACACATCCTACATCTCACCACTGATCTCCCTCCTTGAGTGCATCCTAATTTATAATCCACTCAACAATGAACAATCATCTTCACTAGGAACATATCACAAACAACACATTTAACATAAAAATTATGTTTCTAAAACATTTGGGCATGTATCAAGTGGGGTTTTTCACATTCAAAAATCATTTCAATGGTTCCAAATGGGGCTCATTACTTCACAAAGAATATCTTCACATTAGAAAACATGCTCACCCAAACCATTCAAGTTTTTAATCCATTTGAAATTCCAATTCAACAATAATGACATCACATATTTTAAAACAACATGAAACCATGATTAAATCTAAGAAACCCATTTAAGAAAGTTAAACAAGTATTTAACCTTGAACTCAAACAAAAGCCCACAAAATATTCCTAACTTACCAAATTGTGGAATTCCCCCTTTTTAAAACCACAAAATAATCCATATTCATTTAAATAAAATATCAAAACTAATATACATAGAATTGTTTTTGGAAAATACCCAACACGCACCCAAAACCATTTTATAAATGACTTTTAAGAGTTTAAAATGTTGAGAATTCAGAAACTAGATTGGGATCATATTTTAATGAACAATAAACATGTCAAAACTTAAAGAAAACCTGAAAAAAAGGAAAGTTGAACACTAAGCATCACCATCACTTTTCATATCACAAATATACTATTTAATATTAAAAAAACTTTGTAAAAAACTCAAGATATTAAGGAATTCAATTTAAAGTCACAGGCATAGGGGACCTACCTCAAACATTTATCTCTTTGATGATGACCACCCGAACCGACCCTTCTCACTTACAGACTCATTCATTTATACATACATATTTATAAATACCCATTGCTGCATTGAAAATATTCCCCAATCCATGAGGGAACCTATTAATTTCAATGGGATAAAAAATAAGAATAGATAAATAATATTATCATAAAAAAATGACGACAGACTAAATTGAACCACATATCTTCACATTAGACATCAGTTGTCAGAACTCACACAAGAAAGATCGGATGGACCCATTGCACACCCTAAAAACAAGATGCAAATAAACAATTAGCTTACCTGAAACCCTAGGGTTCAATCGAAGAAAATAGGGAGACACATAGAAGAGAAATTTCTAGAATGAGGGAAGAGGAAGAGGAAGGATTACCTCGATGAGTTGATTGCAAAACTGAAGGAAATCCAGGTGGAATCATCAGATGGAGAGGGACTCGCCAGGGGAAGTGGTGTGTGCACCGGGAGGAAGAGGGGAAAAGATGAGAGTAGAGAAGAAAAGTGAAAAAATAGAAAGAAAATAAAATAAAGAAAAACCAAAATAAAACCAAAATATAATAATAATAATAATAATAAACTTAATAATAATAATAATAATAATAATAATAATAATAAAATTAATAAAAATAAAATTAATAATAATTAATATATCATTATTATTATTAAAACATTTTTTAATTTTTATTTTATCTTTCTCATTTATTTTCACTTATTTTGTTTGAAAATAGGGCATGCCAGATGGTTTTCCGCATGATCTATATGGTCGTGTGCCAACCGTGGAAACCCTACTAGAATGAAGGGGCACACACATAGGTTGGCCAAATGGTTACCAAACCATACACCAACCTTGCTAAACGCCTATTCCCGGTTATAGAATTGAACTGCATGGTTTCTTTATTATTTACCAAAAATTGAACAACCCATGCAGTCACCACTGGACACCCAACACAATTTACATGGTTACCTAAAAAAGAAGCACGGTTTCCCCTAACAATGTTCTGCCCATGTGCTAGATGATTCCAATATCAAAATATCCATTTCTCAATGAAAACTCATAAATTCAAAATGAGACTCAACCCAAACCTCAAGAGGAAGATACGAAGGTAATAAAATAATAAAATAAAAGAACTTAAAATGTCAAGGTGTAAAAATTCTCCCCACCACAAGCACTTATTCCCTCAGAAAGTCACACAACCAAATGTGGAATCAAAGTCAAGCTTGAATCTATAAAAGGCTAATAAAACCACAAAGTCAATGTGACCTTTCACTCTACCAGTCATACCCAACCATCTCTAAGATAACATGTGATGATAAAACCCATGAGGATTAGAAGAGGGTTTTCCCCACCATAAGAAACCAACTAGCACTGAACACTCTATAAGTAACCACAACAAGATCTATGTCTGGTATCCCCACCATTTTGGAACTGACCAGATTTGAAAACCTAGTAAGTGATTATATGGGAAACCAAAAAAAACTAACCCATGAACTCTCTATACAGACAAAAACCCCATCACATGGGGTCCCTGATGAAAACCCAAAACCCAAATGATAAACCAAACCAATATCCATTATTTCACCAAACACATGAATCTAAAAAACGAGAACAACCCAGAACTAAAACAAAAATTGTTCCATAATGTAAAACCACACACGGACAGTTTTCCAGAGACTCATGTCCACAAAGAGATAAAATTATAAGGGTTATCTTCCATATGTCACAGCCGCAACTACAGAGGTTTACAAGGATACGGGGTCACCAATACTTCTAACAACCAAAGAGAGACTTTTAAAAAACAAAGACCACAACGAGGAGAAGAATCCTCTACACCCTTTTACAACAAAACATAACATTCAAGTCATTGAATCCATAATACATAAAATTAATTTATCTCTATCCCAGCATTAGAGAGAAAAACAGGGTAAGGTCTCCCCACACCTAATGATTCCTGACTGTGTAAAAATATTCACTCCATGACCTATGGATGAATTTTTGATGTCTTGAAGAATTTTCTGCCTCGTAGTTAGGAGCTAATGATGTCAAATGAGACATCTCTTTCAGTAGTACAAATCACAGAACCCCTCAAATAACCAAAGAAACTATACCGAATAAAACATATTTTCATCTAAAAATGAGACATTCTCCTATTTTTTTTCATCCAATGATGGTGGGTGACAAAAAAAGGAGACTCTGGTGTTGTCCAAATTTAGGAAAGGCTCTAGCTTCTCCACTCAATTCAAAGTCTAGGTAGAGTCTCCAATGGGAATAATCATATAAATACCCATTTATAATGTCCTTGGGAACCTTAACCACCTAATTTCTGACAAGTTCCGACCAATAATGATGACCAACACCAATTCCCAAAGTTTACCTTAAATTAAACACAAATGAAAGTATCCTAGACTCCGATAATTAAATCCTTACGAAGACTTTTCTAGAGAATTCTAAAAAAATAAGAGGCACAAATACGAATAAAAATTAATCCTAAAAAATATCCCACACATTAATCACAAACCAAAACATAAACTCATATCCCCATTTTCATCATGTCATAACCAAAAGCCTATGAAAAAGGATAACAATCACGAATGGAAAACATTAAATGATTTCTCACTTTTCAAAACATTGAAATCAACCATTTTGAAAAATATTTTTATGCAAGAAAAACAACTTAAATACCCACCATTAGTAATTCATGATGTCACACACACACACACACGCATAGATATATCCCTATGATAGCTCAATCACTAATCCACACATGCAAAGAATTCTGAACTTTCCACATGCGTACCTCTATATATGTGATATCTCAAAGAAATACCAAGGGTCAATTCAAAACACTTCTCATTTCCAGAACATATCATTCAACATAAATAACAAACCTCCAAGAAACTTTCATCTCACCTTCCAAAAATTACTTCCAAAACCCAAAAATGATTTCCCAAACACTTTCCATTTTTCCCTTTTAAACCACACATTTCGTTAAAAGAAAACCATTTCTAGAAATTAGGTACATTTCAAAAACCATTTTATCACTCCATAGACCATTTACCCTTTTGAAAACCCCTTTACTAAAAAGAATTTTCCTTTTTTTAGATCCAATCATGGAAATGAAAATAAAGTTCAACATAACTCATATCAAGACATCCAAAAAATAAGGAACTAGTGGCTATGCCAAACTGAGAACATGGCTTAGTAGACCATACTCCGAGAGAGAATCAACCACATGAAGTATCTTGAACCATGCACTTAGGATATACATGGGTTTCTACTCCATGAAATCTCTTCACATAACATCGGATCACTCCATTTTTCATCCCTTATCCACACAGACCAAGATAGAGAAAACTTCAAATCCTGGACTACCCAGGAAACTCGAGGCTCGGGATAGGCAAGGTTTCATGATGTCCTTCCCGCACCTACCTCTCAAGTACTGAAAATACTAATCTTCAAGATACCTGATATCACAAATAAAAGGGCTTACCTTTGTTACCATTTTTTCATGAACCAACCAGGGTCATCCTTGAAATGGTCACCCGAGCTGGCCCGCAATAAGGCCCGAAGGGCGTTTCTGATCCCCACGGGCTGGAAACTAGTGCCGAGAATCAAAATAAGATAGTTGGTAATGATTTGGCCCAAAAATGAAAGGAAAATAAATAAATCTAAAATAAATAAAATATATAAACTCTATAAGTAGAAATAAAATAAATTTAAACATCCAAACATACTCCCAAGTGACCTCTTGGGCTACCACCAAAGATAAAACCCTGATCGCTCCCAAACCAATCCAAAAATAGAGGAACCTGAAACTAAAAATATATAGTAGGCATGAATACTGAGTTACTCAATAGGAATGCCAAAGAACAACAACACCCTATTCCCTTACCTTTAAAAATAAACCCAATCATACTAATTTAAAAATAACACCTAATAAAATAATATTTTTTATTCTTTTCATATTCAAGTAACAAGTTTTAATTTTCAAGAAAATAATTTCCCTTCAACTATATTTTCAAAATATATTTTAAGAATGCATTGGCATTTCAAAATGAAATAAAAACAATTTAAATTAAAATATGGCTTTCACAAAAGTAATAACAAGCATGAAACAATTGAAATGAAAATCAAAACACAAGCACCATGTCACAAACAAGAACCATGAGAAATACTTATAGGTAACTAGCACAAGTGGGACCCAGGAGACCTCATATCTCAAAGAAGAATGGAATAGTAACCACAATCATCAAAGTCCTCATGCAAGATACACTAGAGAAAAGAAGAATCCAAATTTCTGGTGAAAATAAATCACTATCATTGTTTAGTTAGTGTTGTAATCATCAATCCATCTAGTGAAACTGGGACTGACCACTTCTATATCACTATATTACAAGCACTAGTCCACCCACCTAGATACCTAGGTTTCATATGTGCTCTATTTCAAGTGGTGGTGAGTTTTTGTCAAGAAAATATATATGAACTTATCATTTTCCTTACTAAAAAACACATCCAACTTATCACCAGCAATCTCCCTCTTTAAACACATCCCCCATTATAAGTCACACGATAAAGCACAAGAATCTTCAAAAACACATTTAACATACAAATCATGTATCTAAAATAATTGGGCATGACCCAAGATGGGTTTTTTAAAATTCAAAAATCATTTTCAAGGTTCCAAACGAGCTTCATTACTTTACAAAGAATAACTACACTTTAGAAAATAGCTCACCCTACAATTTCAAGTTCTAAAGTCATTCGAAATTCAATTTAAACAACAAAGGCATCACACATTTTGAAATAAATTGAAACCATTATTAAATCCATATAACCCATTTAAGAAAGGAAAATCACTATTTAACCTCGAATTCAAACCAAAAACCATAAACTTTTCCTAACTTACCAAATCGTGGAATTTCCCATTTAGAAAATCAAACAAGAAACCATATTCATTTTTTATCAACTTTCACAACTAATATACACTCCAATAGTTTTGAAAAATACCCTCCAGACACCCAAAACCATTTTAGAAATCACTTTTAATCATTTAAAATGTTGATAATTCTAAAAAAAATATGGGATCATATTTTAATGAAGGTAACACATGTTGATACATAAAGAAAATTGGAAAAACAAAGGAAATTCCAACACCAAACATCACCATCACTTTTCATAGCACACATATACTATTTAAAATTAAGAACACTTTTTAAAGCACTTAAGTAATCAATGAATTAAATTTAAAGGCATAGGCATATCAGACCTACCTAAAAAATGCCGCTCTTTGATGAAGACCACCCGAATCAACCCTTTTCACTTACACAGACATGCATTTATACAAACATATATATATATATACATATAGACACACACACAGACACATATTAATACCCCTATCTTCATTTCACATTTTTCCCACACCATGAGGGAATATGTACCAAGAGGGAATGTATATATATACCGTACCTATTCATGTACATATAGGCATTATTCATACCTATAACCCGAAACCAAATAAATGGGACCAGACACACTCTAGAAAAATTTACCAATAACTCAAAAAACCATGAAAAAGACCCACACACCCAAAATAAATTACCAAGAACCTTTAAACAATAATAACCCTAATTTTCAAATGATACATAATAAGAATAAAGGAAGAATCTTACCCAAAAACAACAATGATTGAATTAATTGACCCAAAACACCTTACCTTCAGTGGTGGTTGTTGGAACATGCAAAAGAATGACCTGATGGACCCGTTTTCCATCCTAAAAACAAGAGATAGATCAAAAATCAGCTTAACTGAAACCCTAGGGTTCAGAAAAACAAATGGGGGGATATAGAGTAGAGAAATCTCCAAAATGAGGGAGGAGTAAAAAGAGGAGGGGTTACCTCGACGATCTAATCACAAAAACTGGATGAAATCCAAGTAGAATCATTGGACGAAGAGGGTATCACAAGGGGGAGAAATATACACATAGGGGGGAAGAGGAGAGGCATCACGTGGGGGAGGAGGGAGAATAGAAAAGGAAAGAAAATAAAAAAAATGTAATGAAAAAAAATAAAAACCAAAATAAAACCAAAATATAATAATAATAATAATAAACTTAATAATAATAATACTAATAATAATAATAACATCATCATTATTATTAAAACATTTTTTAATTTTCAATTTAATTTTATTATTTATTTTAACTTAATTATATTTTTTTGAACACAGGGAAAGCCGCACGGTTTGTCCATACGATTTGCTAGGCCGTGCACCAACCGTGCACACCCTACTAGAACAAAGGGGCACAAAAAAAGGCTTGAAACATGATTACTAAATCATGAACCAACCATACTGAATGCCTCTACTCGGTTACAGAATTGAACCACACAGTTTCCAAAACTACGCACAACCCGTGTGCCCACCACTAGAAACCCGACACAAGATGCACGATTACCTGGGTGAAGCTGCACAATTTACTTTAACCGTCTGCTACCTATGAACTAGATGATTCCAAACTCAAAACATCAATTTATCAATGAAATCTAAAAAATTGAAACCGAGACTTAGCCCAAACCTCGATAAGAAGATCCAAATACAATAAAAGAATAAAATAAAATAACTTCAAAGGCCAGGGTGTGACATAATACCCTATGAATACCTATCCAAAACACTTTTGGATTAACTATAAATTACTTTTAGAGTAACTTTATATGTCAAAATCTATCCCCATTCTATTAGCCACAAAGTGTGACACCATGTGCCTTTATAGCATTAAAAACATAAATGAATATTTAGATTCATATATATAAGAAAATATAGGATTCTATAAAAGTTTTAATGGTACTCAAGATATAATAGGATTTGACATGATCTACATCAACAAAATGTATCTATATACCTGTGTCCACAAGTTTGTATCATATTAAAATATGATTTCTTATATTTTACCTCCTTCCAAAAAATCGAGTGACCATGATACATAGAGCATTTCAATCCCATATCAGCTACTCATATGTTCTATATTCTTAGAGTGTAGACTAACATGATCGAGGAAAACATCACATGTCATTTATTTATATAGATAATAACATCACATGCCACTCATCCAAATAGATAAGAAAATCATATATAATTTCTAGGCGTGTCCACAGACTCCACAATATATATCAATTGATGGAAGAAATTCCGTAATTTTCATAATAGAGGACAAATCCCATCTTGGTTAAGCTCCAACCGATGACATGACCAGTAAGATACCCAACCACACCCATATTTGCTATGTAAACATGTATACTTTAGTAATAATGGTATCAAATATAATCCATTAACCCCTAATATACCAAATTCCATTATATAACAGTCCTTGTGGTATACCTAGTGGGTCATCCAGGGCACAAAAACAAATTTTTGTTCCTCATGTGCATATTATGTATCTATATACAAGAATCCTACTCGTGATAACCTTAAAATTGCATCATAAACTATAATACTATAAAACATCAGTTAGGGATAATTCAAAAGTCATACTTTGAGAGGTCAATTATCATTGCCCTTCAAGAAATGTATATCAATATATACATATATTCATCCAATATGAAAGGATGATAAAGTGGAGACTTCCTTTTAATATGATACATTTTATACTCTTAAATTTTTTTAAGAATATTTAACAAACCCAAATAAACACTACTTTATAATATCATATATGAGAAGCTACTAGACCAGCCTAATGTATGCTATGCTTTTAGGGGTTTTGCTAACTCATTAAATAATATGTAATTATTTTCATATCTCTATATGATCATATGATAAAACCCTCACATTAAATCTTTAGTGAGTAATATCTATTAAGTAATAAAATTTGAACAATGGTGATATTTAGTAATCATATTCTTAATTGTTCAATTTTTAGAGCACATTCAAACCTTTTTACTTCATAACATCAAATGTAATAGTTTAAAATTCTATTGACTTCTTAGAACTATTTCTAAGTAAATCATCAATATAATTGTAACTATTTCCATCAAAGTTTTCCTTGAAATTATTTTCATTGATAATTTGACTATTTATAATACTACTTAGCCACCACATCCTAAACTCTTTCTGTAAAAAGCAACATTTACATTGTTACAAAAACAATGTAAACTCTTTACATTTATTTCTTTACCACATTTCCCTATAATATTTTAGGATTTCAAGAGTAATTCCCTTTGTAATTTTACTGGTACAACCTTATAATAAATAAAAATGCTCAATTGTAATAGAAACTGAATTCAACTCTTTAGATTTTTATTTACCATCACACACCCTAAACTCTTTTAGGATGTGTTGTGAAAAATCACTTTAATTTTAGATTGATATTATCTTTTATTTATTAATTTCAAGCTTCTATAAGTCCAAACATACTCACACTAGCCTCTTTGTCACTATAGTTCTTTTATAATATCTTACTAATACACACATACTAGTTTTTTATTAGTAAATAACATTTATTTCCTTTCAATAAGAATATTTAACAAATAAATCATTATTTCCATATCATATATGTGTTGGATTTAAATTTATGTGCAGATGGATAAATACAATAGGGGGTTGGGGTGAAATATATATTTAAAAACATTAGTTTTTAACGTTAATAAAAACATTTTTAATAGTATTAAAAAAATAATATTTACATAACTTCGTCTGTATTCAAAATATAATCAGTCTAGGCCCAAGGTTATAATGAAAATTATATCATAATCAAGATGATTATGATATATAATCCACAAGTTTGATTCTAGTAAATAGAATCATATTAATTAATAATCGTATTTTCAAGAAGGAATCATAATTAAAATGGTTATGATTTATTAGATTAATATAATAAATATTGATTTCATCTTAATGCGTATTTAATTGTATTTAGAGTAAAAAAAAGAATTATAATAAAATCTATTTTGATAAATGTAACACAAATAGAAAGATGAATACAAACAATCACATTCTATTTATTTTTAGCATAAAAATAAAATAATTATAAATAAATAAGTAATAAAATTGATTGTAATTATTTTAACCCAAAGATAAGGGTATCCAATAACCTTAGATAAAGGTCACTTGATTTATACTTTCAAAAAAACCTATCTTACCCGCACCAGGGTAATCCCTCAATATGATAATTAGTTTCTGCCTTTCTATCCCCACAATACCTCGATCATGAAGGTGATTGGCCCATATATATTCCACTCTTAGAAGCCCTCAATATGATGGATCAAATTCTGTCTTTCTATCCCTACAAGACCACGATCGAGCTGATTCAATTCTATCGTCATATCCTCAGAAGTCCTCGATTGTAATCAGAACAATCAGAGTCACAAAAAAAATTAATTCTAATATTAAAAGGACAAGGATCATATAAATCACCTGTTTAAACTTTATAGATATCACATAGTAGCAAAAATTACCAGATATTTCACATAGTGTCATGTATCACATCACTATTTGAAATGATCAAATAACCTGGTATTTATAGGCATTCTTCCCAACAGTCATCTTGATCTCCAATGGTCGAATTTTCTCTATGATTTTTGGGAAGACCCATAAACCTGGAATTATAACTATCATTTTATAACCAAAACCATGACATCATTTTTATTAATACATATAATAGAATACATGACATCATTTTGAAAATATTATGTTAAGAGTATTTTTTTTCAATATGATAATATAATTTTCTGTATTCAGGATTAAAACAAAAGTCAATCTAATGGATATAATAAAAAAGTTTTTAATATTTAGAGTTAAAATAGATGTTAATCCATTGGGTTTCATTATGATGAACTATTTTTATATGAATCTAATTTTTATTGGTTTTGTTTAATCTGATTATTCTTTGTACGAGGATGATTAGGATAATTGTAATAAACAAAGTATTGTAAAATTATATGTTTTATTCAAACATTGTAAAAAAACTTGGACATAAAAGTATTAGATATTGTGTATTTGACAATGAGTTTTTGATTTCCAAAACAAAAGCAATGAAAAAGTCAAAAAGAAAAATTTGATTAAAAGATCTCCTCCATTTTGGAAATTATAAACCATAAAGCTTTAAAAAGAAAATAACATTGAAAAAAAATCTTTTTATGAACAATCATGTTCAAAAATAAACAATTATACTTACTTTCCCCCGAGTTTTTAAAAATATGATGAAAATGACAGTGAATAGGACTAAATCCCCTTTCGATTAAGAATATCCTACGGATCATATTATCTTCTTTTTAAATAATTCCCCCCTTAATAAATTATTCTCCCTATTACTAAAGAATTCTCCCCCTATGTGTTTTTTAAATAGAATGAGAATAGTCATTGAGGTACCTTAAAAGGGTTATATGAATAATCTATACAAAACAATAGAATACTTAATAATCTTAAAAGTAAATTAAAGAACATTCAACCAAAACAATTGTTAGACATTTAATCAAAATTAATATAGATGAAAAAGTGTTTTCATTGAATTTCCAAAGGTAATAACCATACAATAAGATTTTTTAGAAAATTGTATTTTTATTTGGAGGAATAAATGATCTAAAAATTGTTTTTAGTTTCTTTAACTCTTTTCTATCCTCTTCCACCATGGACAAAATCTCTTCTTGAGACTTGTTTTTCTTTTCTAGTTCTTATATCCTTTACTCTTGAAATTGAAACCTTTAATTTAGTTATTTCTTTTCTTATTCTTGAGTCTGAAATTTTTCTTCTAAAAGTTTGATGTGATTTTCTTCGTTTTTGAGTATTTTTGATAAATCATCAAAACAATTCTTCAAAGTAAGGATATCACTGAGAATACACATTAAAGTCTTTTGAAAATCTAAAGCTTATTTACTATGCTTATTAGAGTCAATTTTTAAAGTTTCAAGAAACATTAATTTACTGAATATATCCTTGGTATGACTATTAAAGGAAATATTAGTTTCATCCAAAGATTTATTGAAAGTTACAAGGTTTTTATCATGAATATTCAGGTCGTCATCAACAGTTCGTGACCACTTCATAATTTACTTATAAATTTTTCTATGAGATTAACCTTTTCTTTGTGCACATTGGATTATGATTACTAATGAATTATCTTTTCTGTCAATTCTTTTTCTAAATTCAGATCCTTTTATTGGTTCTCCATAACCATATCTACTTTTGTTTCCAGTCTTAGAATAAATGGAATTTTCTTCATCAAACTTCTTAATGAATGATAGATGTAATCAGTTCCTTGATCTGAGATCATATCTTGAGAGTATGAATATAATTGATTTATTTTACTTGTTCTTATTTATTTGTTCATTAATTTTATTTTCCTCAAAAACAGCTTCTGATTCTTATAAAAAATTTCAATTTTCTTTTCAAGTACTTTCTTACCATTAGCAGCCTTCTAAATTTGTATTTTCGATCCCTTTTCGATGAAGACTTAGCTTCTTGGTATGATGGAATTTTTTTATTTCTTGATAGATTGTCTTCTCAATAATCATTCCAAAGTAAGATACATTTCTTGATGAGGCCTAACAAGTATTTAAAAACTTTTTTTATAAAGAATTAGATTTTTTCTTTTCTTCAGAGTCTGGTTTTTGTTGGTTTAATTATATTTTTCATTTTTTCTTATTATTATTATTATTCTTATTATTTTTCTTCTTCATTACTTTATTATTCTTCTTCCCCTTGATCACCTTATTCTTATTCTCATTTTTTCCTTCATATTCTTCTATTTTCCTAAAGATGCTTTCTTCTTCAGTAGGTTTCTCTATTACTTCACATATTTGAAACTCCGTACTCAAATAAACTTTTCTTACTGGAGTTTTTCTTGAGAAAAAACGATTTATTTTACTTTATCTTTGAATGAGAAATCATATACATAAACAAAAAAAGTTTCTTTCAACACTATACCAGCATCTGATTTAGGTAAAATGATTTTGGCCAAGGTCAATTCTACATATTTCAATTTTTTTTACAAAACTGTTCTTCTAAAATATTCCTCTTCTGTTTATTACCTCTCACTTACATTTCTATAAATTACTTAACAAGAAGTATTTCTATGAATTCTTCAGCTAGGTCAAGTCCAAATTGAGGCTCTCACTATTTTATTTCATTTTTTATATTTTATTTCCAAGAATCAAATACTTTTTTTGGGTATTTATTTATTTTTACTTTTTTTTAGTTAGAAGAGAATCTAATTTTCTTTTATTCTTCTCATATTTCTTATATTTATTTTATAGATAAGGTTATAACCGTGATGTAGATATTTGAGTGCTCTTCACAAAGTGTTTTGAATCATAATTGAAACAAATTTCACTCATCTAATTGTATCTTCACCGATAAATGAAAACATTTCTTTGATAGTATTTGATTTGATTATAATTTTAAAATATCTAAGACTATTTTCAATCATCTTGATGATAAGAACATAAAAAATAATAATATGGTATTTGATAGTCTTTGACTTTATGTTTTTCACATTCAAAAGAATGAATCCAACAAGGTTGATTTACCTCATGTTTACAAGATAGTACAAATTGAATACATTAGATACTTTAATAGTATCTCTATCCCCTCTTCATAGAATAAGAAAACCATTTATCTATGTGGATAAAAATATATAATCCAGTATCAAATTGGTTACTTTACTTGGGTCTTTATCAGTTCTCAATAATGAATTTTCTACTATTTCTTTCACAAAGGTGCACTTAGTCTGTGGAAATTTTTGAGACGGGAAGTACACATATACTTCATCCAATACACTGAGAAAACTGGTAACACCTTTCAGAGTCATCTCATAGGTTTTATCATAGACTCTAAAAGAAATCATTTCTTTTTTCCATCATGTTTATAAAACTCGACACTTTCATAAAAATCATTAATCATATCCAAATAAAACAAATCATAATTTGGATCTTGCTATTTTGTACAAAGTGATTTCCATCCTTGAAACTATATTATCCTCTCCAATGAAGAATCATATATCTATATGGATACTAAAATTTATTGGATTACAAACTGATTTCTATAATCCTTAGTTACTTCCATCATATTAGGGTTGGAAATTGAGGAAGCAGATATGAAGGAATGAGAGTCTGGATTTTAAACTTGGCAGCGCTTCATGGAGAATTTCTCAGACTAGTGATGTGGGATAGAGGGTGGTCCCCTATTTATAGGAAAAATTCCAACCATGGTTCAGATTCTAAGTAGATCTAATGGCTTACAATTAAGGTCTATGTTCTGATAGTTAAAATTGTATTCTAAGGAAGATTTAAAATATAAACTCTTGAGTTTTTAAAAATAAAATTATCATATTGGGTAAATGCAATTAAATTTGAGAAACAACTTTTATCATATTGAGTAAATATGATTTTGAGAATAAAAACACTTTTGAGAAACAAACATTACTAATAACAACAAAAAAGAGTGAAACTGATTAAAATGAAATATTGTTAAAAAAATAAAATTAATAAGAATACCTTTCAGAGTATAGAATTTGATATAATAAATTTTTCTTATTTGAAATGAATAGATTACAATAGATAAAAATAAGATAGTTAAATACAATGAATTTTGATTATAAATTCAAATTTGATTATTTTTCTGAATCTGATTAGAAATTGAAATCCAATTGTTTTTCAAAATCTGATTGTTTTTCAAAATCTGATTATTTTTACAAATCTGATTGTTTTTTCATATCTGATTTTTTTTACAAATATGATTTTTTTTTCAAATCAGATTGTGAATTTTAATATTATAAATTTCGAATATAATTTTTTTTTTCAAATCCAATTTTTTAAATATACTTAATCTAGGAATAGGAATTATGAAAATTCTGAAATACTAGAATCTTTGAAAGATTAAAAGTTTTTTAAAAGGAAAACACATATACTCTCTTTATGAAAAATATTAACTTAATGTAAGGATATAGTTTAAACAAGAAGGGGATATGAATTATTACTTTATAATGATAATTCCTATATTTTGTTTAATATATTCAAATATATCAGAAGGTAATGGTTTTTAAAGTTATCAACAAGTTGTTCTTACATTCTAATGAATCATAAAATGATATCCAATTTTTGTGTGTGATCCCTAAGAAAGTGATGTAAAATATCTATTTGTTTTTCATGAGGGTGATGTGCATGGTTTTAACATAAGGAAATGGAACTAGTGTTATCACATAGTATTTATGTTTCTGTAAAACTCATGTCATAGTCAGTGAGTGTGTGTTTCATCCACAACACTTAGGAAAACCAACTTCAAACTGCCACATATTCGAATTTAGTAGTGGAAAGTGCTACTAAGTGTTGTTTCTTGGAAGACCAATAAACTAATTAATCTCTTAATATGTTTAGTATTCTAGATTTACTTTTTTATCCATTCTATAACCACCAAGTCCAATATCTAATTTTTTTAATTCAACAAAGTTTCTATAAGAATAGATAATTCTTAAATCCATGGTTCCCTTTAAATAAAAAAAATACATTTTATATATTTTAAATGGGATTAATTTGGATTTATTTATACCTTGATCATGATAATACTAAATACATTATGTTTGGATGATTAGCGGTTAAGTTTAGTAAACTTCCTATCATAACTCTAATTTTTTTGAGTAACTAGTTACCCAATTTCTTCAATATAAAGTGTATTTGAGGTACTGATTAGAGTACTAATACTTTTCTTATTGTCATATCCATACTTTTTAAGAACATATTTGATATAGTTATGTTGATATATATAGGTTCCTTCTAGTTTTTGAGAAATTTAAAAACCAAGAAAAAATGTTTACTCATCTATCATACACATCCCAAACTCAGATTTCATGAGTTTTACAAAATAATCTATTAAATATTTTTGAGTTGTTCCAAATATAATATACTAAAAATATATTTGATAAATAAATTTTTTATTTTCCTTTTTTATGAAAATATTTGAATCAATAGTTCCCATAACATAATTGTTTTGTAATAAAAATCATGTCAATCTATCGTGCTTGGTTCTAAGGCTTGTTTAAGTGAATATAAAGCTTTGGTAGGTTTATAAATGCATTCATGATGTTTAGTATATTAAAAAATAAGAGGTAGTTCAAAAAAAACTTCCTCTTGAATATATTCATTAAAGAAAGCACACTTCACATCCATTTGAAAAATTATGAAATTAAATAATGCTGTAAATTATGATATAATACGAATAGATTCATGTATAGTTACCAAATCATATGTTTCTTCATAATATATTCCCTCTTTTTTATTATAACATTTAGCAACTAATATTGATTTATTTATAATAATGATTCCATTTTCTTCCCATTTGTATCTGGAAACCTATTTTACTCCAATGACTGAAGTTTCCTATTGTCTTTAAACCAAGGTCCATACTTTGTTCCTTTAAAATTCATTTATTTCATCTTGCATATATTTAATCTAATATTCATCACCTAAATCCTCATTAGGACTTTTAGATTTGAATTGAGAAATGAACGAAAAATGTTCTATTTTATTTCTCAAAAAACTTTAATCCTTACAAGTTTATTTACATAACCAATGATGCTATCACTAGGATGATTCATAAGAAACATCTTGCTTGGGTTTTGTAAAACCTGTTCATCAACATAAGGTAGAAAGTCTTCCAGATTTAATACTTCAGAAACAATTTCTTGAGTATTCTACTAATTAGAAGATTCTTCTATTATAGTTTGTGAATCAGTTTTTTAAAACACATCAGAAGATATAGGTTTGTATTATTTAAAAATAAAAGGATAAGTTTCTTCAAATTAGACATGTACTATTTTCTCAACTGTACAATATTTTTTATTAGAAACTCTATATACCTAAGAGGTAGTGGAAAAGCCTAAGAATATACCTTCATCATATTTGTGTGAAAATTTGTGTAAATTATCTTTTTTATTCAAGATGAATACATTGTATCCAAATACTCTAATGTATATTTTTTTGGTTTTCATCCTATCCATAGCTCATAAGGTGTTTTATTAATAAAGGGGCCAATTAAAATAGTATTTATAGTATAGAAAGTAGTACTAATATCTTAATCCTAAAAATGTTTATTAATTGAGTATTCACTCAACATGGTTCTTATTATTTATTAAAGAATACAATTTATTCTTTCAACAACACCATTTTGTTGTGTAGTTCCAGGAGCTGAAAAATTATGAGTAATTCATTTATTACTAGAAAAAGTTTCAAAATTATAATTTAAAAATTCTACACCATGATCACTACAGATAGCTATCAAGGGATGATTTTTTCTCATTTTTATCTTTGGATAAAACTGTTTTAAAAATAAAAAATGCTTTAGATTTATTTTCTAGAAAACATGACCCATGTGTATCTAGTATAATCATCAACTAAAGAAAATGTATAATAATTTCCACCAATACTTATAGTATGTGTAGGATAAAAAGAATCCATGTGAACTAACTATAAATCATAAGTAGTTGATACTTCACTAATAGATCTATATCTTGACTTATGTTTCTCCCCATATTGAAAAGGGTTACAATTTTTTGAATAATTGAATCTAATATCTAGTAGATCCTTAACAAGCCTTTTATTATTTAATTTACATATGTTTCTCAGGTTACAGTGTCCTAACCAAAAATTCCATATCCAATATTGATCTTCCATTACACTTAATAAAGGTATGTCTTGAAAAAAATCGTCTTTTAAGTTCAGAGTATAAACATTTTCACACCGTTGGGTAGAAAGAATGATTTCATTCTTATAATTGTGTACTAAACATTTATCATTTCTAAAATTCACAAGGTAACCTTCATCACATAATTGGATTATGATTATGAGGTTTTTCTTAATGCCTTTTACAAATTAAACTTTTGAAATGAAATATTTTCCAAGAATAAATGACTTTTTCAAAATCATTAGAAAGATTATCCTTATCATAAATAGTTTTTTTGAGGTTATTAGAAATTGAATCAATTTTAAAAGATTTATTATTAAGATATTTTTAAATATTTGATACTTCTTTTGTCAAAAAATTTACTCTAGTGTTTTATTTTTAATTTTTCTTGCTTAAGTTACCATTTTAATTTTCATGTAATTTAGAAAATATAGATACTTCATCATAAGAAGGTAAATTATTATCTTCTACTGAAGAAGTTTCTTCCTCAGAAGAAATATAACATTTCTCATCAGGATAGTTTTCATTTAAGTAAATATTGGTTAAATAATCATAAATTTGTACCCTAGCCATAAAACATTGGTTTTGAATTGTAATACTTTTTTTGATTTCTATCAGAATGTCTTTTTTTATCGTTCATTTTGAGCTTTTGAAAGTATGGTCTTATGTGCCAATATCTTTTACTTTCATAACATGTAACTTCAGAATCTTTCTTTTTATTTATTTCCTTTTTAATTTTCTTGTAACAATATTTAAAATAATTTTTACTAATAATATTGTTCATTATTTAAGGAATATTGAAAAATTAATTTTCAAAATGTTCAGAATCACTTGAATTATATTGAACATAAACCTTTTTATTTTATGAATAAACAACCTTATCAGGAGTTTGAGATTTTATCGGATTTAAAGTAGAAGTAAAAGAAACTACACCATTATTCTTTTTAGATTTATCAGTGTCACTTTTTTGCCTACCCTTATACTATAAAAGAGTTCTAAATAAATCATCAAGTGTATGATTTTTAATCCTCCTTGATTCATCAATTGTTGTTCTCTTTGATTACCATTAATTGAGCATGATATCAATGATATTTCCAACAATAATTTCATCCTCCAATCCTTTTTCACACATAGATTATAAACTATTAACAATTTTCATAAACCTTTGTGGTACCATAATAATAGGTTAACCATAAGTAAATTCAAAATCTTGGTAATATGCTCTTTGCGTATCTGTTCTAGTCTCAAGAACATTTGAAGTTCCAAAATGAGTGATATCTAATTTCTTCCAAATACTATTAGCTTATTCACAAGAGGATATATGACAATATATATTTCTTATCATAGAACACAAAAAATTATTCCTTACCTTGTAATTTAGCTAATATTCTATCTTTTCTTGAATTGTAAAATTTTTTATTTCTTTTTCTATATTTGTTTGATCTTTGGTCAGCATAAAAAATTATCAACTCTTATGTTGATTAAAAAATTCTTCATTATATTTTTCAAATATTCATAATCATTACCATAAAAATTGGTGGTCTAGTAGGATTGAGATTACTTATAGAACGAACATTTTTTCTTGAAATTTTTTAAAATATATAAAAACCATATATTTTCCACAATACAGGTTATTGTAACAAATATTTATACAAAAAAAGTTTATAACAAGAAATAAAGCTATCTTGATAAGGTAAAATAATCAGAAAGTATTTTTGCAGTGGAAACCTCCTCTGATACCAATTGTTGGATCAAAATTTATATGAAGGTGGATAAATAAAAGAGGTGGGGGTGAACTATAAGCTTAAAAACATTCATTTTAACCTTAAAAAAATCGTTTAATAGTATTAAAAAAATTGTATTCACAAAACCTCTTCATTATTTAATCTATAATTCAAATGGTCCCTGATCAAAAGAATATTGTAATCAAGATTATTCTGATATATAATCTATAGGTTTTATTTTAGTGAATAGAATCATATAAGTAATAAACATATTCTCCAGAAAGAATCATAATTATAGTTCTTACGATTTATAAGAAAAATAAAATAAATAGTGAATCTATCTTAAAGAGTAAGAATCATATTCAGAGTAAAAAAAATGAATCGTAATAAAATATATTATGATAAATGTAATATAAATAGGAATATGAATACAATCACTTTCAATTTATTTGCAATGTAAAAATAAAAGGCTTATAAAGAAACAAGTAAGATAATTGATTGGAATTATTTTCACCAAAAGAGAAGGGTATCTTATAACCTTGGATAAAGGTACCTTGATTTATACTTTAAAAAAAGTCCGTCTTTCCCACACTTGGGTAATCCCTTGATATAATAATCAGATGTCATTCTACTATTCCTATAAGTCCTCGATCTAGAAGGTGACCGTCTCCCGATCTTCCTCTACTGGAAGGCCTCAATCCGATGGATCAGATTATGTCTTACTATCCCACCAAGCCCTTGATCAAGCTTATCAGATTCTATCTTCCAAGCCTAAGAATTTCTTGATTGTATCACAACAATTAAATTTGCACAAAAAAAATGAACTCTAATATTACATGGATAAGGAAAAAGTATTTCAATTATGTAAACTTTAGAGATATTTCATAGTAGAAAAATCATCAGAGATTTCACATAGTGTCGTCTATCACATCACTATTTGAAATAATCAAATGACCTGGTATTTATATGAGTTCCTCCCAACAGTCATCTTGATCTCCAACATGCGAATTTTCTATGATATTTTTGGGAGGACCTATACACCTAGCACTCCAACTATAATTTTATAATTAAAACCATGCCATCATTTTGATTAATACATATAATAGAATATATGACATAATTTTGAAAATACAATGTTAAGAGTAATATTCTTCAATATGATAAAATATGTTTTCATATTTAGTATTAAAATAGGATTCAATACAATAGATACAATATTTTTTTTAGTATTCAGGGTTTAAGTAGAATTTAATCTGATGGGTGTCATTATGATAAATTGTCTACATATGAATTTGATTTTTATTGGTTCTAGTGAATCCAATTTTTCTTGGTTCCAGGATAATTATGATAATCATAATAAAAAACGTATTGTAAAAGTATATGTTTTATAGAAAAATTATAAAAAGTACATTGGGAATAAAAGTATTAGATATTGAATATTTAAGAATGAATATGTGATTTCCAAAACAAAAGTATTGGAAAAGTAACAAAGAATCTTTTGAATCAACAATATGGTATTATATTTTTTTGAATAATATTTCTGGAAAATTGGATAATTATTTAAAAAATGACACTAATGGGAAGTGGAATCATATTCCATCATATTTTAATAAATAACTTGACAAACATGTCTACCCTTCACTTACTTTTAAGTATGTTATAATATATGATGAATAGTAAACCATATATATTCAAATAATCTGATCAATTTGTTTACAAAAACATTTTTTATTAAACTAATTCTCTTATCATATAAGAAAATTACGATAAAAACACACATCATTTACATATATTCACCTGATATTATCAATTATTTTCTTGATTTTTATATCTTCTACATAAAAAATTCTAAAATATACATTTTCCATCACATAACCTTTAAAATTTAAGAATAAATTTTTATAATATACACGACATGAAAATTCCATGGACTTTCTTGAAAATCATTTAGGTGTCTTGATAATCTATCATATATAATTATTATTCCTTATCCTTGGAAAACCTAGTTTTCAATGACCTTGAATGGTTTCTTGAATAAATATTGTTAAACTTCATTAAATAAATTTTATTCTTATGGTTTTAACTTTTACATACTTTCACCATCTATACAGTTTTAACAACCAAATATTATATTCCAAATTCACTTATTCTATTTTTTTGAGAATATAGGGTAAACCTTTATCAGATTCAATCATATTGTCGAAAAATTTCTATAAATTAAAGTATAATTAATCTCCAAACCAAAATTATACAATTGAACAAATAATAAACTATATGAATTAAAAATAATCATATCATTTTATTAAACAAAAATTATTTTCATACTCATCACAAGAGAGAAAAATGATTAAAATATGAATCTTATAACAAGTTAATACAAGATTGAAGCATCCAAATTATCAATAAAATAACTCCTTTACTTAATTATGTTAAGACCCGTAAATTTCAAGGAATTTTTTTTCTTAATTTTCTTTAGAATTTTACAAGAACGCATTTTCTGACGGCACGTGATTCCGTGGCCCGGTGTGCCCGGAATCATTTTCCGAAGATTGTCTTGGGTACGTTCAGTGAACGAATGAGCGGGTTTTTATAACTCTTGAACCGGTTATTGGAATCAAATTCCAAGGGCACCGATAGAATCGTAGCCCCAGGATTTTCTTAGGAACGCCTCTTCTGGAGTTGCGTTTGCTCGGGTGTGGTTTTTTAATTTTTTTGGGGTTAAGTGAAGAAAATAAAATAAAGTGGTGCGACAACTTTATTTTATTTCACTTAAAGCCACTTAAAGACACTTAAAGCTGATAAAGCTGAGTTGAAGCCGATAGGGTGGAACCCAAATATCCTACCCTCTTGGTAGGATATTTGTGAGGTGGGGCCCGCACGAGCCCCACCGTTTCTTTTCCTCTAAGTAACGCACCCGCGAAAACTCCTCTTTAATGAAAGTTAACTTGTGCGTTTTCTAAAACTCTTAACGCCCCTATTAAATGGATAGTTAAGTCGTTACCATTAATTCACCAAATTAATGTTTCATTTCTTAAACTGTTTTTCAAACTGTTACCATAATAATAAAATAAGACCAACACCCTTTTTGTTGACGGGTTGCTTGTTGAGAGGATTTGGAGAAACTGTATCTTCATCCTCCTTCGCGAAGAACGCGAAGAATGTGAAGAACGCTGACCTTCGACGAAAAGCGACGAAGAACGCCGAACCCTCGGAGATCGACGACGCGACGCCGTGTACCGCGACGCAGATGATTCTCCTCCCCTGACGTTCTTCTACGATGTTTCTTCCCCGCGACAAATCTTTGATCAGCTGCTTGAGGTAGGAGATTACAGATCTTTTAATTTTACTTTGTGGATTTTATCCTCAACACGGATTTAATTCGTGAAATTAAATCTGTGTGTTTTCTTTAACCCTCAGAGATCATCGAGGCGATGCCGTATACTGCGACGATGCGCCGCCCTTCCGAAACGCGACGATCCTCTTCTTCTGCGATGGTCAATTCCGCGAAGAACTCGTCCGACGACAACAACGAGGTAGGGGTTTGTTTTATTGAATTTTTGTGATTTATAACCGCGGCGTTTCATTATTAAAATTGTTGTGAGACTTTTAAACCGCTAACAAGGTGGGTTCGGACTAACAAACAAGTCCTAACCCACCTCCCCTTTCGTTCTTGGTGTGCGAAACAGCGGACGTTGACCAAGCAGGCCGCACGGGAGATGCGGGGTCCTCGTAGTGAAGGACGGACCCCGGGAGGTCTTTTGGCGAAGATGGAAAGGATTTCCGACCACCGGAACTCATCCGGTGGTCCGCGGAGAAAACTGCCGGCGCGCCGCCGAAAAGAACCGCCGCGACTGAAGCCGCGGTGGTGGCCGGTAGACCCGGGACTGCGCGGGTCCGGCGAGAGACGGGACGCGGCCGGCAGCCGCATCCGCTGGCAAGGGCGGCCCCACGCGGGGCCGTGGTACTCTCACGCGGGGGCAGGACGCCCCCCGCGCCGCTCGGTCGTAACCGGAAGAGCCGTCCTCTGGCGGCTGGGCCGGGCCACTCTGGTCGGGACGGGTCAGGTCGACCCGGTTCGGGCCGACCCGGGGGGGGGGGGGGGGGTGGGCCAGGTCGGTCCAGGCCCAGAGCCCCCATTTTCGGACCTTTTTGGTCTTTTGCCTGTATCTTGAGCTACGGGCCTCCGATCGACGTACCGTCAGCGGAGATGCGACCCTTGGATCAAGGCGGTCGTTTCGGTACATCGCACTCAAGGTTTCGGAGTACATGGGGTTTGGCCGGGTCGGTTCGTACACGAAACCAACCAGGCCCTCGGAGCGGAAACGCTTATATCTTGATCTTCGGACGTCCGATTGACGTACCATCAACTTTGATGGATTCCTCTTAGTGAGGCAGATCTTTTGGATTACTCCACCCGAGGTTTGGACGTAGGTGGTGTACGGTCGGGTTGCTTTTTCCTTAAAAACCAACCGGGCCCCTGGGACGAAAAAGCCAATAACTCTCAGACCGGGCGTCCGATTGACGCGCTGTCTGCGACGTTGTGTTCCTGTTGACGATACGGAACTTTTTGATACATAAACTTTGGACTAAGTGTCAGTTAATGTATCATCCTCTCGGCTCGTGGAGCCGACCCTCCCGAATGAGCTTGTTGTGTGCGGGAACCCTAGTGCTGGCTGCGACTGCGAAGACCACGACGACTATACAGAGATCCTCAGTGGATTCGACGACGATTGTGAAGAGATCCTCTGTGGATTTGAAGACGACTACAACACTCAGCGATCCTTTGTGGATCTGCGCTACCGATCCTGTGTGGGTCCAATCCTGTGTGGGTCAGCGCTCGGCGGTCCTGTGTGGGCCAGCGCCTGCAGATCCTGTGTGTGTCCGATCCTATGTGGGTCTTTGCGGGGGTTAGTTACCTATCGATCCTGTGTGGGTGAGATCCTTTGTGGGTCATTGCGGGGGTTAGTTACCTATCGATCCTGTGTGGGTCAGATCCTTTGTGGGTCATTGCGGGGGTTAGTTATCTATCGATCCTTTGTGGGTCAGATCCTTTGTGGGTCATTGCGGGGGTCAGTAACTATCGATCCTTTGTGGGTTTGACGGCTTAGATGAATCAGTGGCAATGTCTGGTCATCTTTATCGTCATATGAAGAAGTATACCTGTGTGAGCTGAATCCTTTTTTGCTTTCCTTTGTGGATTGTGTTGTGCTATCCTGTGTGGATTTACATTTTGCTTTCCTTTGTGGATTGTGTTGTGCTATCCTGTGTGGATTTAAGTTTTGCTTTCTGGTGTGGATTGTCTTGTACGTGGGCTCAAATGTTGGAGCCGAACGAGAATTGATGACTTAGGTATATGTATGGGCATATACCTAAGCAGTGTCAAATGTTACTTCGTGATTGTATCTTTCCTTTGTGGATTATCCTTTGTGGATTCTGGGAGACCATCAGGGGTCTCGGGGTCCCTACTGAGTAGCTTATACTCACCCCTGCACGGGCTATGCCCTCACTACGTTGTGTTGGTTGCAGACGACGGACAATGCTGATCGTGGTTGAGGCTTGCGGAGCAGGACGGTACCTGGAGGTGGATCACTGGGCAGGACGTACTCGGAGCGGTCGGCTGGACCCGAGGAGTAGTGGAGGATATCTGTACCCACACTTCAGGTGGGATTTCCAGTGGACAGCTCGGCATTGCGGCTTTACTTTTCAGTTGCTGTTTTCCCTTTCCAATTGTACTTTACTTTCAGTTTGGGTTTGTATACTAGCCCACATACTTTTCCGCACTTACTGTTGTACTCAGTTTTTACTTAGTGTTTACTTCTACTGCTTTCGTGCTCTGTGGTGTTTGTTTACTTTACAAAGGAAATGCCTTCCATTTTTACCAGGATTTACGCCTTGGTGCTAGTCGCCATACCCTGGCCTATGGAAGGTGGGCTTGGGGTAGTCACGGCACGGGTCCCGAGGACGGGTCGTGACAAATTGGTGTCATAGGAGTTTGGTTCTACCGCAGAACTTGGGACTCTGATCTTTTTCTTTGTGAAGCAATAGTGTTTAGCGTATTGGTTGTGGTTATCAGTCCAGGGAGTCCAGTGTTGGTGCAGCGGCCGACGTATCCGTACACCAGGACCCTGACTTCTGATTTCCGACTTAATGCATGAAAACATTGATTGCATGTGTGTTTCATGTTTTCTTTGGGATTACTTTGTATCAGCTCACCAGGTATACTGTTATGACCGTGGCGCACCTGTTTCCTTTTCAGGATGGCCCCACGATGGCATCCCGCTAGGGTTCCAAGAGTTGAGTATGACGACAGCCCACCGAGCGACGAGGCCTCGGTGCAGGGCCCTTTGATAGCTGAGGCACCGGCGGTACCTTTACCGGCCGAGCCACCGATGCTTCCAGCCCCAGCCGCTGACGATACACATTGCCTTAGTGCACTACATGAGTTCCAGCGTCAGTGACCGCCCAGGTTCCACATGGAGACGGACCCCTAGGCAGCCGAGGACTGGATGGAGGAAGTGGTACGAGTTTCCTAGTTAGTGAGGACACCAGCAGTCCTCATGGTGATCCTCGCGGCGAGCCTACTGCACGCGGCAACGGGCCGATGGTTGAGCTTGATGCTCTAGGTACACGATGATGCATCTCTTCTCTGGACATACTTTGAGAGCCTCTTCCACTCAGAGTTCGTCCCAGCCACCCTCCGTGCGGTGCGCATCCAGGGGCTTCTTCAGCTGCGGTAGGTTAGCTTGACGGTCGCCCAGTACTCGGCGAGATTTACCGATCTCTCGCGCTACTCGACAGACATGGTACGTGACCCGTTCTTCCGGGCCCGGACCTTTGAGCAGGGATTGAGACATGAGATCAGGGCATCGCTGATCTTCCTCAGCATTCCAACCCAGGAAGGAGTACTGGAGCGAGCGCTTTTGATCGAGAGATTTCTTGTTGAGCTTTCTTCAGCGGCCAGACCTACCGCGGGGCGGCACGTAGTAGAGTCTTCTGTAGTAGGCAGTCGATGGATGACTCAGGGGTCCAGGCAGACCAGACCCTCTCATAGAAGACCTCAGGACACTGGCTCAGCAGTGCGGGGCACACAGTGTGGAGCCAGTCTTTCGAGAGGTAGGTAGTGCTACACATGCGGCGGGCAGGGCCACATGGCTCGTGACTGCCCGACCCACCGTGCCGAGGAGTAGTATACAGTTGAGAGGCCACCCAGGCAGAGGCAGAGGGTCAACCGTGATGGTCCGCAGGGAGCATGCGGATGAGGCAGAGGAGCTGGCCGAGCAATAGGTGGTGGGTGACGCTTTGATGCTCTACCACCACCACCACCGGGAGGTCCACCCCGGCCACAGGGATCTGGCAGGCAGAGATAGGAACAACTCCAGGCAGTGGAGGCCTACGACCACGGCATGCCCAAGATGATTTGAGGTACTATATGTGTCTATTCTACCCTTTCTGCAGTTCTAATAGACACAAGATCGAGTCACTCTTTCATAGCTGCTGCCCTTGTTCAGAGCTTGGAGATTCCGACAGAGCCATTGGATCGATCCTTACGGTTAGAGACTCCTACGGGAGCAGACTCGACAATTACGCACTGGTGCTGGAAGTGTGAACTTACTCTAGGAGGCGAGAGCTTCGGCTGGGATCTTCTTGTAGCAGCGTCGAGGCCTTACACCGTCATCTTGGGCATGGATTGGTTATCTACAGTCCATGCACAGATTGAGTGTATCAGGTGCATGGTGCGATGTGTAAGCACCGACGAGAGCAGGTTCACCTTCACCGACGATAAGGGAGCCTTCGCAGCACAGGATGGACTTCCGCAAAGGAGAGGACAACCCATCACTCATCAGTTGGTTAGCCTCATCCTAGGAGCAGTTGACGTGTCGAGTCCTAGTTTTCCTGTAGTGGTGGATTAGTATGCGGACGTCTTTCCCGACGATGTTCTAGGGCTACCTCCTCGTAGAGAGGTAGACTTTTATATCGACCTGTACCCCGAGACAGCTCCGATATCAACTCAAGCATATCGGATATCCCCTGCTGAGCTTCGAGAGATACGGGTACAATTGGAGGACTTGCAGGGAAAGGGATTCATCTGACCTAGTGTTTCACCCTGGGCTTCCCCGATATTGTTTGCCAAGAAGGCGGACGGGAGCTTGCGACTTTGTGTTGAATATCGTCGCCTGAACCAGGTGACAGTGAGGAACAAGTATCCGCTACCGAGGATTGATGAACTCTTCGATCAGCTCAAGGGAGCACGGTGGTTCTCGAAGATAGACCTTAGGCTAGGCTATCATCAGCTCAGAGTTCGGGACGAGGACGTGCAGAAGGCGACCTTCAGATGTTGGTATGGACACTATGAGTTCTTGGTTATGCCATTCGGTGTAACCAATGCTCTAGCAGTGTTCATGGGCCTCATGAACAGGATCTATCATCCATACCTCGATCGATTTGTCATAGTCTTCATCGACGAAATTTTGATATACTCGACGACTGAGAAGGAGCATGCCTACCACTTACGGGTTGTAATAGACACACTCCAAGAGCACCAGATTTATGTTAAGCTCTCGAAGTGTCAGTTCTGAATATGTGAGATCCACTTCTTGGGACACGTCATCTCTGAGGCGGGAGTTGCAGTCGATCCTGCGAATATCGAGGCAGTGCTAGCTTGGGATCCACCTAGGAGCGTGACAGAGGTGCGGAGTTTCTTGGAACTAGTTGGATACTATCGGAGATTTGTGCCAGACTTCTCCAGAGTTGAGGCACCACTCTCAGCTCTTACGAAGAAGGGGAAACCCTTTTTGTGGGCAGACATATGTCAGCAGAGCTTTCAGGAGCGGAGACAGAGATTGACCAGTGCCCCTATCTTGAGGTTG
Organism: Viscum album; assembly: GCA_963277665.1. NCBI lineage: Eukaryota > Viridiplantae > Streptophyta > Magnoliopsida > Santalales > Viscaceae > Viscum > Viscum album. The sequence goes on from OY728147.1 coordinate 1,831,178,694, forward strand.
CCTAAAGAGGGAGTAGGGTACGTAGTCTACTGCGATGCATCAGGGACCAGACTCAGATGTGTCCTGATGCAAGAGCGGGCAGTGATCAGCTATGGATCACATCAGTTGAGGCTTCATGAGAAGAAATACTCTACCCATGACCTGGAGTTAGCAGCAGTGGTCTTCACTCTGAAGACATGGCGACACTATCTGATGGGCGAGCGCTTTATAGTCTTTTCTGACCATCAGAGTCTCAGGTATATCTTTTCTCAAAAGTACCTGAACCTGAGACAGCAGCGATGGCTCGAGTTCCTCCAGGACTATGACATTGAGATAGTCTATACTCCTGGGAAGGGAAACGTGGTAGCCGATGCCCTCAGTAGGAGGACGGGCATTCAGCTACTTGTGGAGGCGACAGAGTAGCTAGCCGCCTTGAAGATATCCTTCGTGGATAGAGATGGTGCAGCCTTCCTTCAGTCTCTCACAGTCTCTCCTCCACTACTACAACGGGTCAGAGAGGCACAGCGTGTGGACGTTGACTGTGATACGCAGCGCGCACAAATATCCTCAGGACATGCACCTGATGGATTATCCTTTGGAGCAGAGCACGACATCCTTTTCAGAGGACGTACCTTGGTACCAGTCGCTTTATGAGAGGAGGAGATGAGAGAGTTTCACACTTCCCCTTTTGCGGTACATCCTGGAGTGGCGAAGATGTACCAGGATCTCAGATGACAGCACTGGTGGCCGGGCATGAAGAAGGTTGTGGCATAGTTCGTTTCTTGATACCTCACCTGCCAGCAGGTGAAGGCAGAGTATCAGGTACCAGCAGGCTTGGTACAACCCTTGGAGGTCTCAGAGTGGAAGTGGGACGGGATATCTATGGACTTCGTCACTGGACTTCCACGCACTTCCAGAGGTCACGACTCCATTTGGGTAATTGTCGACCGACTCACCAAGTCGGCTCACTTCTTACCCATCAGAGATCAGGGCTCAGTGGAGAGCTTGGGACATCTCTACATTCAGGAGATTGTATGGCTTCACGGTGTGCCATCATCTATCGTCTCCGATCAATATTCTCTCTTTACTTCCCACCTTTGGAAGGGGTTACAGGAGGCGTTCGGGACGCAGCTATGTCTGAGCACCACCTTTCACCCCAGACGGATGGTCAGACGGAGAGGACCATTCAGACTCTCGAGGACATGCTCCGCGCATGTGTCCTCGACTTTGGTCGCAGCTGGGAGGACCACCTACCCTTGGTGGAGTTCACGTACAAAAACAGCTACCACTCCACCATCGGGATGGCACCATACGAGGCTTTGTACGGCCGACCTTGCAGATCTTTTTTGTGCTGGACAGACCCTGGGGAGTCAGCATTTTTGGGACCGGAGATGGTCCAGGCCACGATAGAGAAGGTCCAGGTCATCCAGGAGCGGATGAGGATAGCTTAGAGCCGGCAGAAGTCTTATGCTGACAGGAGACGGAGGCAACTAGAGTTAGAGGATGGCGACCACGTCTTCTTGCGTGTCTCACCTCGACGTGGATTACGGAGATTTGGCCGAGGCGACAAGTTGTCTCCATGCTTCATCGGACCCTTCCAGGTCCTCAGTAGGATTTTCGAGGTGGCTTATCTCCTGGCTCTACCACCTCAGTTGCACCGGGTGCACGACGTCTTCCACGTATCTCAGCTGAGGAGAAACGTGCACGACCCGACGCACACCATTGACCATGGGGAGCTAGAAATTGATGATGGGGCGACTTTTGCGGAGGTCTTGGTGGAGATCGAGGATCAACATGAGCGGGTCCTACGTGGACGATTGATTCCTCTAGTGCACATCAGATGGCAGCACGAGAACCTCCAGGAGAGCACTTGGGAGCGGGAGGCTCAGATGCGTGCTCAGTACCCACATCTGTTTCCCTAGTTTATGATGTATCTTTACGGGGACGTAAAGCCCTAAGGTGGGAGTGATGTAAAGACCCGTAAATTTCAAGGAATTTTTTTTCTTAATTTTTTTTGAAATTTTACAAGAACGCAATTTCGGATGGCACGTGATTCCGAGGCCCAGTGTGCCCGGAATCATTTTCCGAAGTTTGTATCGGGTACGTTCAGTGAATGAACGCGCGGGTTTTTCTAACTTTTGAACCGGTGATCAAAATCGAATTTTGAGGGAACCGAAGGAATTGCAGCGCCGGTAATTTCTTAGAAACGCCTCTTTCGGAGTTGCGTTTGCTCGGGTGTGGTATTTTAATTTTTTTGGGGTTAAGTGAAAAAAATAAAATAAAGTGGTGCGACAACTTTATTTTATTTCACTTAAAGACACTTAAAGATGCTTAAGATGAGTTGAAGAGGATAGGGTGGAACCCAAATATCCTACCCCTTTGGTAGGATATTTGTGAGGTGGGGCCCACACGAGCCCCACTATTTCTTTTCCTCTAAGTAACGCACCCGCGAAAACTCCTCTTTAATGAAAGTCAACTGGTGCGTTTTCTAAAACTCTTAACACCCCTATTAAATGGACAGTTAAGTCGTTACCATTAATTCACCAAATTAATGGTTCGTTTCTTAACCTATTTTTCAAACTGTTGGCATAATAATAAAATAATACCAACACCCTTTTTGTTGACGGGTTGCTTGTTGAGAGGATTTGGAGAAACTGTATCTTCATACTCCTTCGCGAAGAACGCGATGAACGAGAAGAACTCCGACCTTTGACGAAAGGCGACGAAGAACGCCGAACCCTTAGAGATCGACGACGCGACGCCGTGTACCACGACGCCGACGATTCTCCTCCCCCAACGTTCTTCTATGACGTTCCTTCCCCGCGACAAATCTTCGATCAACTGCTTGAGGTAAGAGATTACGGATCTTTTAATTTTCCTTTGTGTATTTTATCCTCAACACAGATTTAATTCATGAAATTAAATCTGTGTGTTTTCTTTAACCCTCGGAGATCATCGACGTGACACCGTATTCCGCGACGACGCGACGCTCTTCCGCGACGCGACGATCCTCTTCTTCAGCGACGGTCAATTCCACGATGAACTCGTCCGACGACAACGACGAGGTAGGGGTTTGTTTTATTGAATCTTTGTGATTTATACCCGTGGCGTTTCATTATTAAAATTGTTGTGAGACTTTTAAACCGCTAACGCGGTGGGTCCGGACTAACAAACAAGTCCGAACCCACCGCCCCTTTCGTTCTTGGTGTGCGAAATGGCGGACGTCGACCAAGCAGGCCGCACGGGCGATGCGGGGTCCTCGCAGTGAAGGACGGACCCAGGGAGGACTTTTGGCGAAGACGGAAAGGATTTCCGACCACCAGAACTCATCTGGTGGTCCGCGGAGCAAACCGCCGGCGCGCCTCGCCGGCACGGCGGCGCCGGCGGCGCCCGGCACGCCGCCAAGGTGAACCGCCGCGACTGAAGCCGCGGTGGCGGCAGGCAGACCCGCGACCGCGCGGGTCCGGTGAGAGATGGGACGCGGCCGGATGCCACGTCCGCTGGCAAGGGAAGCCCCACGTGGGGCCGCGGTACTCTCATGCAGGGGCAACACCCCCCCCCCCCCCCCGCGCCGCTCGGCCGTAACCGGCCGAGCTGTCCTCTGGCGGTCGGGCCGCGCCCGCGCCGGTCGGGCCGGGTCTCGCCCAGGCCGGGCCGAGCCACACTGGCCGGGCCGGGTCGTGCCCAGCCGGGTCGAACCCGGACCTGGGTCAGGTCAACCCGGTTCGGGCCGACCCAGGGGGGGGGGGGGTTGGGATGGGTCGGTTCGGGCCCAGACCCCCCCGTTTTCGGACCTTTTCGGTCTTTTGCCCGTATCTTGAGCTACGTGCCTCCGATCGACGTACCGTCAGCGGCGATACTGTCATTGGACCGAGGCAGTCATTTCGGTATATCGCACTCAAGGTTTCGGAGTACTTGGGGTTTGGCCGGGTCAGTTCGTACACAAAACTAACCGGGGCCTTGGAGCGGAAACGCTTATATCTTGATATCCGGACGTCCGATTGACGTATCGTCGACTTTGATGGATTCCTCTTAGTGAGGTGGATATTTTGGCTTACTCCGCCCAAGGTTTGGACACAGGTGGAGTACGGCCAGGTTGGTTTTTCCTTAAAAACCAACCGGGCCACTGGGACAAAAAAGCCAATAACTCTCAGACCGGGCGTCCGATTGACGCGCCGTCTGTGACGTTGAGTTCCTGTTGACGATACGGAACTTTTGGATACATCAACTCTGGACTAAGTGACAGTTGATGTATCAGCCTCTCGGCTCGGGGAGCGGACCCTCCCGAATGATCTTGCTGTGTGCGGGAACCCTAGTGCTGGCTGCGACGACGACGACGACTGTACATAGATCCTGAGTGGATTCGACGACGACTGTGCAGAGATCCTCAGTGGATTCGAAGACGATTACAACACTCAGCGATCCTTTGTGGATCAGTGCTACCGATCCTTTGTGGGTCCGATCCTGTGTGGCTCATCGCTCAGTGGTCCTGTGTGGGCCAGCGCCTACAGATCCTGTGTGGGTCCGATCCTGTGTGGGTCTTTGCGGGGGTTAGTTACCTATCGATCCTGTGTGGGTCAGATCCTTTGTGGGTCATTGCGGGGGTTAGTTACCTATCGATCCTGTGTGGGTCAGATCCTTTGTAGGTTATTGCGGGGGTTAGTTACCTATCAATCCATTGTGGGTTATATCCTTTGTGGGTCATTGCGAGGGTTAGTACCTATCGATCATTTGTGGGTCCGACAGCATAGATGAATCAGTGGCAATGTCTGGTCATCTTTATCTTCATATGAAGAAGTATACCTGTGTAAGATGAATCCTGTTTTTCATTCCTTTGTGGATTGTGTTGTGCTATCCTGTGTGGATTTACGTTTTGCTTTCCTTTGTGGATTGTGTTGTGCTATCCTATGTGGATTTACGTTTTTCTTTCCTGTGTGGATTGGCTTGTACTTGGGATCGGATGTTGGAGCCGAACGAGAATTGATGACTTAGGTATATGTATGGGAATATACCTAAGCAGTGTCGAATGTTACTTCGTCATTGTATCTTTCCTTTGTTGATTATCCTTTGTGGATTCTGGGAGACCTTTGGGGGTCTTGGGGTCCCTACTGAGTAGCTTATACTCACCCCTGCACGGGCTATGCCCGCACTACATTGTGTTGGTTGCAGACGACGGACAACGCTGATCGTGGTTGCGACTTGCGGAGCAGGACGGTACCTGGAGGTGGACCACTGGGCGGGACGTACTCGGAGCGGTCGGCTGGACCCGAGGAGCAGTGGAGACTATCTGTACCTACCCTTCAAGTGGGATTTCTAGTGGACATCTCGGCGTTGTGGCTTTACTTTTCAGTTGCTGTTTTCCCTTTCCAGTTGTACTTTACTTTCAGTTTGGGTTTGTATACTGGCCCACTTACTTTTACGCACTTATTGTTGTACTTAGTTTTTACTTAGTGTTTACTTCTACTACTTTCTTGCTCTTTGGTGTTTGTTTACTTTACAAAGACAATGCCTTCCCTTTTTACCGGGATTTACGCCGTGGTACTAGTTGCCAGCCCCTGGCCTATGGAAGGCGGGCTTGGGGTAGTCACGACACAAGTCCCGAGGACAGGTCGTGACACATTACATGAAAGAAAAATTACAACCCTAATCTTAGATTCCTTCTCATCTTCCAACCTTTTGTATATTTACAACTCTTTAAAATCACAGAGACGATATCATATGCTCTTTAGAATAATGAAGTTTAATTTTATAACATTTAAACAAGGTATGGAATTTCCATAAGGATTCTTATAACCCTACAGGTAATCCAAACAATTTATTCTTCAATTACTAATTTTGCCTTAATAAAAACACTATCATTCCTTTTTCTTATCCGGTTTTGTTGGCGATGTAGACTCTCTGTGACCTCTTTTTTTCCCTTCTCATTAGTAACTTTAACTTTATCTTTATATACCATCTACATGGACCTAGATTCTAGACTCTGCATATCTTACTCATCTATCCTCAATATATTAAGTAGATCTACTGAAGGTTTACCGAGTTCATTCAGGTTATAATTTACAAAAAAACATCAGAACATTTTTTGTGGTGATTATAGAATAAAATATGTGGCTAATTCAAGTTTAATAGGTGAAACTATCCTCTGAAATTCATTATCACACCCATTCATATTGATTACATGAGTGGAGAATAAAATTCCTTTCATAATTTTCACCATAAAGGTCTTTTAACACTTTATACCGTTCATGCCAAGCTTTCTCATGATAAGGAATTTTTTGATTATCTATTATTTGATAGACATTCAATTTCTCATGTTTATTTTTCATGTTTGACTCCATGGTAACGATAATGGGTGTGGAGACTCCCAATAAATATTTTATATGTTTATCAAATGAATCTAAATCGGTTTTTTAAACAGCTTCACTAGTTTGTTTCTTAGGAAGTGGTTGTTCCAAAACATACAAATTTATTTCTTATTTAAGATGTATTCTAAAATTTTAGTACAAATCAAGTAATTTTATAACATTTATATTTTCCTTATTAAGCCTTGGTCTCAAGGTAAAATTCTATGATGATTCTTTCAATCTGTAACATAATATTTTATTAGATGAGTATAATTTTTTATTAAATATTTAATATGGACTTATATATAATGGGATCCAACTAAAATTATACCAATACCAGATTTTATAAGAACAAAATTAACTTTTATATCACAAAATACACACTACACTGATATTATAAGTGAATGTAAGACCCCAAGACTTTACGATATATTTATTTATAAATAAACCTAATCTCTTTGATAGTTTGCAGAATCTGCAACCCCACGTTCAAATGAACCTTAATATAGAACAACATTATAAACTAACCATTAAATTTAATGGGGTATAAATAGAAATTACTAAATTATGAAAATTATGGTTATCTATTGATTAGAAATAAAATAATAATTAATCAAAATAATTTTTTTGAAAAACTGTGTTTTTACTATTAGATGGTTTAGTCACGCTTCACGCACATAATTTAAAATTAATTTTTACCTTTTTTAGAAAATTTATTTTATAAAATTAAATTAAAATTTTAAATTATAATATCAAAATTCTATTAGGGTGATTTTTTTTATTTTTGTAAAATATTTCATTTTTTGATGAATAGTGAAAATACTGAATTTTAATTGAAAACTGCCTTTTATTTTAAATTATTTATAACAATAAATTATATTTTTAGTTGGTTTTAAAGTGAAATTAGTTAAATTATATTTATATATACTATAATTTATGTCAGTGAACTATTTTTCATATTTAATTTTGATATAAAATCATTGTAAACTTTTGAACTTTTTCTCTTTAAAAACTCGCTTTCTCAACACATCGACATGAATAATTTAAATTTAAATTTTGCCACTTTTTAAAATTAAATTATATAAAATTGATTCCATAATTATAATCCTTATAATTTTTATTTTAATAAATTCAACTTAATTTTTGACAAAAATGAATAGTGAATACAGTAAAAATTAATTATTGCAATTATAGTAAAAATGGATTTATCAGGTGTTAAGATAAAAAGATAAGGGTTAAAATGAATTAAAAAATTGTATAAAATATATTTTATGGCCATATTTCGACCTTATCCCTTATTTTATTGATAATGGTCCATTATTTGAGCCTCGTGACATTCTTTTCAGAAACTACAAGTGTGCCACTCACCTATTTTATAAAAGGTCACCCCTATCCTCCCTTATTCACTCCTTCAAACAATTTGGGTTCATCCAAGACATACCCAAATAAATTACCAGATTCTATAATATCATTCTATAAGAGTTATTTTTGAAATAAATACAACCTAGTAAGGATTTTGGTGCAAAACCAAGGAGGATACCCAAATAAGAGATAACATTATTCAACGACCATTTTTATTTTATTTATTTCTCCAATTACTTCAATTATTATTAGAAAATGATTCTATAATAAAATTAGTATATTAAATAAAATGACTTGTTTTTAAAATAAGGTAATTACCAACAACCATATGCACTAAGGCGGTAGACTACCGCCTCATGAACCGATGTCATTCATTTTTCAATTAACACCTCTCATGGTTGGGTATGATGATGAATATAAAGGATATATATATATATATAATATTTATAACATAATTATACTTCTAGAGTAATAATATCATATATTTCTTTTTTTACTTTCCATTTATTAGGGGATATGATAACGCTGCTGGTGTGTACGATGGACTACAGTCTCATGAAGCGACATGATTTTTTTTCACTAATGATTTACGTGGAAGGTAATAAGGATAAAAATAATGAATATATGGGATATACATGTAATAATTATGATATTATTGACATATCACGAAGCGATGCGATTCTATTTTCATCACCAAACCTCATGGATAATATATATAAGTATATTTAAAGACATAATATGGTATATAAGTTATTATTATCATTATGTAACAATAAAACATCACTTACCACCTTTCAATAATCATTATTGAAAAGTGGAAATGTTACTCATGTGTACGTATGTCCTACCATCTCTATGATCATAACATAATTCATTTTTCATAAACATATTTATTGATTGGTTTTGAAAGTATAATTTATTTATAAATATTATAAATATTTCATTATTATTATTATTATTATGTATACTATGTAACTATACAATATTCACAAGAATTAGAACTTTCATGATAAAGCATGAATGATAAAACAAGAAATTTAACACCTGAAACAATAAAAATAATTAACAATTATAAATGAATGGGTGATAAGGTGTTATAAAAGGATCATATATGATATTATAAATGTTTATATGGTTATATAATAAGTTAATAACATATTTAAAACCACTATACAGGAGGATAAATCATGTTCAAGTAAAAGGAAGTGTAAGGTAAGGAATTTCTTAACACAATTTCTATTCATCATGTTAAACTTGTGCTTCATTGATTATGTCATGATAAGATTATGTATGTAATGACTTTTAATTATTTTATGTGGTATTTTCAATTGATTTATTTTGATTCAAATTTTATATAAATAATAATTTCATTGATTATTCCCCATTCAATGATACGATCTTTGTAAGGGATTATGTCTTAATTTTCTTTCATTGAGGAAAATTTGTATGTTATGTACCAATTTATTTAATATGGTGTATATAATTCTAATTTAAAATGTAATATCATGAATAATGAATAATATATGGTATTTTTTGTTTTAATTTGAATTAATTCATCCAAGGTAATTTGACTCAAATTTTACTAAGTGGTAACTAATTTCATAACTCTATTTATTTTCTTTGCGTTATATTATTTTTTCATCATATTTGATATTCTAGGATTATGTGTCTAATTAATTTTTATTATCTTATTTTATATTTCCACTTGTTTATTTGGATTTATAGTTGATCCACATAATCTATTCATTAATTAATTATAACTTCAACATTATGACTTTTGTAAGTGTTTATTTCACAATCTTATTCTAATAAAGATGTTTTATTATTGAATTTATATTAATGGAAATTATTTGAACATTTTATAATACAAAAAATTCATTTTATTATCCTATATTCATGATATTTTTAATAAATATTACCATTTTACAACTATTTTCTACTTAAAATGCTTAAGAAATTTTTTTAAGAAAATCTGACTTCATTTCTCTCTTTGATCGGAAAAGAATTTTATTCCAAAACTATGTTTTTTAAAATCTTTTCAAAAATGTTTTTAATATTTTAAAAATGATTTATTAATGAAATTTTTATCCATATTTAATTTTTTATTTTTTTGCTAGGAGTCTTCATGTCGTTTTCCAAATAATTCCAATTTTTCTTTTACTAAAAATTTGAATGGAATATTTATTTTAAGGGGTATGATATGTATACTTTTTATGTTTTTGTGGAAATTATTTTATTTTAATCTTTATTTATAAGTTTTTAAGTCTATTTTCAAATAAAAATATTTTCAAAATGTTTTAAAACATTTTTTTAATGGAAATGATATTTTCCTCAAGAAATGTTTTAAATGATTTTTAAAGATTCCTTTATATGTTTCTAAGGTTTTTTTCAAGGAAAATGTTTTTCTCAATATTTTTTGAATTTTTAGTTGTTAAAAAGTTATTTTTCCAATGAAAAGGTTATTTTCCTATAAACTCATTTAATTATATTTTTATTGTATTACTATTCATCTTTATAAACAACCATTGTTGGATATTTTTTAATGATACCATCCCCTTTATTTCACCATATGGATTAGATATTTTTATAGAAACCAATTATTTTACATGATTTAATCATATTTCAAAGAGATTTTTATTGAACTCATTTCTTTTACATAAGTTAATCATTTTAAAAATGGGATAACGGTTGTTTTATGAGTTTTATGATGAAATGAAATCTCTATATACTATATTCATGTTTTGGTTCTTGGATATTTCTTATACGATGGCTACATACCTATAGTGATGGGTGAGCCTGATATAGCTTAAATGATGGGTGTGCCCAGATAACACTCCAATGAATTGGGTAATGATTATTTTCATTAGAGAATTATTTTGGAAGTCGAACATATGGTTATTCCATTTGTATGGGTTATATATATTTTCTGTGATGATGATCTCCCAAGATACCAACATGTTTTATCTATGATTTTTATGGGATTTTAATGTTTCCTTTGATCATTACTGATATCACATGGTTCATGATTATTGATTCTTATTACTCTTTCCTTTGTTAAATCCTTATGACAAGTTTCATGATTAATGACTCAAGTATTTATGGGTATAATTTTTTTAGGATCCACTCATGCACTCTGATTATGTTTTCATACCCTTATTCACTTATTGGGCCCATTGATTAAATTAAAAATTTAATGTTTATATTTATCCTTACAGAGTATTTAGGAATAACCTTATTTTGTTTCATTTCGAAAGAATCCAATAAATTCACTAAGAATGATATTCAAGGATATGAAATAAAGAATAATGATATTCTCAAAAAAAAATTAATTTTTATTTTCAAATTTAATGTAAGACACAAGTATGTGTCTATTTTTCTAAAACTACTAAACTATTCAGTCCTTCAAGATGTGATTACTTTCATATTTTTTCAATGTAATAAATCTGAAATTGACCCCAAGTTACTAGAGTCAGGTTTATTACAAAAAATATGACCCTTTTAAATCTATCATAACCATTAATGGTTCAAAATCCATATTTCACTAATCAATGACCTTGATATTTCATGAAACATATCACTTTATTTATTTAGTTAGGGATTCATCCAAATCTCAACATTAGGTATTATTAAATAGTTTAGTGGACAACTCATTGTCCATATCAATCATATGGTTAATACTCAACTATATTCCTCTAGTATCCCAACCCTTAGGGTTTTCTAGCTATGTATAGCCTAAATAATATGTCAAAAATGAGATAACACAAGAAAATATAGGGGAACCCCTATATAGTTTGGAACTACACAAGGACTTTAGAGTATCACCCATCACTTTCTTGCATTAAAAATTATAATCTAAGGGAACCCTGCTATTCTAACGTACTACCCAGTTGGATGATCAAGGTCTTCAAAACTTCTAGTTTAGAATGAATATTACACTTAATAAGTAAAGGGTATTTAAATATCATCATTTAATATCATGTTATTACCTTTGTATGCATGATTCTTTTGATTTAGTTTGGAATCATATTACCTCCACCAAATCAATATTTTTAAACCATATTTATGTGTAACTCTTTACAGAACCCACAATTTGTGTTACACACCCAAAATTATAATTCAAACATATTCATACAAATCCGAATACATCATATGAATATGGTATATGAACTTTTGATGTAGAGTCTTAGAGTTATATGATATTAAAAATATTCTCATGAGTAAGTATAGAGAGGCATATAGAAAAACCCATTCCCCTATTTAGATATGGAATAAGCCTCCTGGACGATAGGTGGTCTGACCCCAAGTCCCTCTCCCCATGGTGAATTTAATAAGTAGATGATTCATTTCATCATAATTCTAAAACCTAATTTATACAAACTATCCCCAACTAATAAATTCAATCTTATAACTCTAATTATTAACCGAGGTCAAGGTAGATGAGAAAATAAATTCATTATGGAGTCATTCCTATCATGAAAATTAAAGGAACTATTTTAGAATCAATTTACTATATAATTTTTTGAATACAAATATTCATGATATAAAATATTTATAACTATGTAAAAATAGGATAAAACCTTTAAATAAATGATTTTCTAAAATGTTTAAACATGAGATAATCATTTATGAACAATCAATTAATAAAAAACAAATTATAAAAACAAATTATAATTTTATCTTTATTCATTAATGATATTCCATGATTATGAATATAACTCTTTATTTTCAATTTAATATGAAATATTTCATATTCTTCATTATATGGAATTTAATTTTAAATATATGATATTTTATGAATTATAAATAATTTTTATAATCTAATTTCTATTATGTAAACATTTTACATAATATAAATACATCATATTTAATCATTATTTAAACCTTGATCATATAAATCATCAAAACTCTTTTAAAATAGTTTAAATAATATTTAAACAAAGACCCATTAATTTAGACTATTTAAATCAATTAATTAAGAAAAATTCATAATTTAAATAATAAACATATTTTATATATTAGCCTTATTTATGGAATTTATAAGAACATTATAAAATATTCTTATGATTTCTAAATGAATAATTTTATTTTGAGATCATTAAACAGGACATATAATTTATGAAAAGGTATTTTAAATAGTAAATATTAATATTTAAGAAATATTTAATAATAAATGTTTCCTAAATATTTATTAATTAATTATAAATTTTTTATAATTAATTAATTAATAAAAAATAATATATTAATAAATATCCCTAAAATAACTTTTTTATAATTTATAAAAAAATTATTAATTATAAGAAAACATTAAAATATATAAGTTTTTTATGTTTTTCTTCACCCTTAAAAAGGAGAGATTATTGTTACATAGCCTCCTTCATGTGAGGGTAGCATGGGAGTTACCTCTTATATAAAGGTAATAAAAAACTATCTTTGGCCAATTCCATTATATAAAGGTATAAATGATTACCTTTACTTACACCCCTAATGTGTAAACGTACAACATGGTGACCTTAATATAGAACATTATGTGTGAAGGTAAATGGGTATTACCTTTACAAAACACCATCTATATAAAGGTAATATACCCTTAACTTTACATTAACCCATACACATAAAGGTAAAATAAAAATTACCATTATATGAAACTTTTCTATGTAAAGGTAGCTAGGGATAATCCTTATATAGTCTACTCTATGTAAGGGTAAACGATAATGGAATATAACTAGAACTCTTCTATGTGAGGGTAAGAAATTTGTATAAAATTTCCATAATTATAGAACACTACGATGTTTTTCTTATTCATTTAATGCATGATTTTATAAATCTATGACACGAGATGGATTAGATACCACCACTAGGGATTAAAAAATTCTAATAAAATTTATTAGATTAGATAAAAGCATATAAAATATGATACTTGAGGATATCTATGAAAGATATATGAAAAATTAATATATAAATAGAAGTTAATAGCATTGTAAAATCATATATCATTCACTAAAGAAGCTACTGCTATGTGTTAATCTTCATTTGATGAAGATCACAAAGTGGTTCCCGAAGGATATCTCACCTCTAGAGGTATCCATGGGATAACTGAATCACTCAATGTTCTAATGAGATTATTCTTTACCTGAGGTATTCTAAAACCTCAATGTGAAAATGATGAATAAAAATAACTTCATGTTTTAGAAGAGTTCAAGGAAAAGAGAACTCACACACACAACTATAACATGATTGTGTCCTTACATAGCTTATATAGATTCTCCTTGGTTTCTATCACATTAACTCATGTGTTAAAACCCATGAGATAATTACTAGACAATTAATTCATCACATTCATGAATCTAACACCCTCTTAATGTTTTATCTTATGAAACAAATTCTTTAATTATAGCCTATGGGAGTGAAAAAATTAGGTAGAGGACGCATGCATGAAATCTCATTTCATGCATGATGACAAGTGAATAAAGTAACATGAAAATAATATTTTCATGATACATTTTTAATATTCCATATATATATATCTTACTATGTTATATATAATAATTATTTAAGTTATACCAACCCTTTCACAAAACATACGTCGCAAGCTCAAAATAAAGAAAACAATATTTAATTGTCATAAAACTATAAGAAATTATCAATGATTTATTTGAAATATATAGTAAATAATCACATGAAATTATAATGTGTGGAATGTAAAATATTATTAAAATAATGTAATTTCAATTTAAAAGTGACATTTGAGTTTGAAAAATGCATCACATGATCAAAACCTAGAAAACAATCTCATATAGTCACGAAACTCTAGAAAAATGATTGTTGATTAATTTTTCACATCTAGTATTTAATGTTATATAATTTTTATGTGTGGTGTATTCTAAATGACCTAAAATTTATTTTTCCTTTTTAATCATTAAATAATTTTAAAATGCATGTCACATATCAAAACTAAGATAACACATTTGAGATATTATAAAACTCAATGAAAATGATCATTGATTAATTTGTGATAAATATGAGTAAAAACATTTAATTCAGATGAATTATATGGAAATTATTATAGAAATTTAATGTTTTAAATTTAATATTGATATTTTAGTTCAAAATTTAGGGTCCCATTTTAGGTATGTAACATCTTCTTTTGATATATATTTAATTTTAGAAGGGTTGGAGGTGAAATTACGTGTTTTTAGGGTTTTTGGAGGATCATGGGTGGTGTAATGTATTGAGTACCATGATTAATCCTCAGTTAACCATAAAAGGGGTTTTGGGGGAGATATAGAGGGATTCATGATCGATTAAGGGTCCATGGGACTCTGCATGTTAATAGTGCAAGCCCAAAATTTCCACCTAGTGAAAGGTGCATGGTTGACATGCATGATTTCTATGACCATGTAGTTGATTCATATAACCACTTAAAACCCCTCCAAAACCTTATTTATTTGTCATAATTTGGATATTTTTATTCAATTGTATACCTCTTTCATAGTAATCACTACATAGGGTGTTATTGGAGGTAAGTTTTAGTGATTATTTCCATCCAAAATGCATCTCCTTTGGATCCTTAGATGACCGGAGTTTGAATCTAATGCAGGTGACCTATAGATAACTCCTATCATGTTTTTTAGTTATCACTTGTAAAAACACTATCTAGACAAGTTTATATTAAATCAAACTTTTAATGTTTAATAAATATAGGGAATCTGGTTCTATTGTCATGAGAAATATTATAGGATCTTAAATCCTAAATTTGGGTGTCTAATTCTATGTTTTTACTAGTTTTAGGTAGGTGTCTTTTTACAAACACTATTTTTTTGAGAAATCAATGAGATTTTATGTGTCACATTATTTTAATTATTTTATATTATTGAAATGATTTAATTTTTATGGTTTTGTTGTGGAAAAAATAGTTTTTGGGTGAAAATAGAATGGGTGATGTTTTTGGGTGCAAACATGTTTTCAAAAAAGTTGGGGGAAATAATAAATTGGATTTAATATTGTTATGATGGTTTCATTTAGTTTTTTATTATTGATATTATGTTTTATTATTAGTCTGGTTATTGGAGGTCTTGATAATGGGTTAAAAATTCATAATTGAATGTAGGTGACCTTCTGGGATTGATGAGGTTCGAATTCTAGCTTAATTTTGGATTCCCCATTGGGGTTGATATGGATGTTAGAAAATGGTTGGGTAGTGATATACTCATAAGTAGGAGATACCATTGGTGATTATTGGTTTTTACCCATGTTTTTGGTGTTCCCTAAGGTTTTGGTTAATCACTAGGATGTGTGTGAGTGTGGTTTGGAAAATGGGGGTAGTGACATGTTTAACATGGATTATATAGACATGTTTTATTTTTAAATTTCAAATCCTTTATTATAGTTTCATAAATTATAATGGGATTTTTCATGTTTTGTAAAACTCATTTGAAACATTATTGATTGTTTATACACATGGGATACATGGGGAATCATTGGGGAAATCCCACTAGGTCTTGTTCTCACACCCTATTCAATCACATTGGTGACATTTAAATAGTTCAAAATGTGACATAGGTAAGGGAAAGATTTATTACTTCACTAGTGGTTGTCCATAGCCATGGTGGGGGATCTACGCTGGAAGATAATTTATAGATAATGGGATAACTCCGGGAGTTTTTAAGAGTCATAGAGTTATCATTTAAGATCTATTTTGGGTTGCCTTATTTTGTATCCATAATTATTTTATTTTTTTATATCTTTACACATTTTCACTAGTTGAGTATTGATTAACTATTGTACTTGTTTTAAAAAAGTTTTATTAGGCATCATATATTATCCTAGATATTATTCATTTCACTATGTTATTTTTGTTTTTAACTGCAAGTATGAAAGTTTGATATAAGAAAAAACAATGCCAAATTTTTTGTAGAATCCAAGCTTGAGGATTGCAGTTCCTATAAGGGTAAATCAACACCAATGGTATTTTTGAAACCATCAATATTTATTTCTTGTATTTGGTGATTATGTGGATTCACCTATGGCTAATTAGCATTCCAAATTATCTCAGGTGAGGTTGAGGCTTGATATATTGGGCTTAGATGATACAAATGGTGTCATTATTGGCCATTTGGATGGCAGGAGTAGAGATATATAGATTTAGGATTCATAACCTAATTATCAAATTGCATAGATAACCTCTTTATAGAAAACCATGATTCATCTGTGTAATATTTAAGATTATACTATAAATATTTCATAACAAAACATTCCCACATTTCATCATAGTAGTACATTACAACTTTAAAATGAAATATAATAGTAATACTATGACCAATAATGTATAAAATTAAATAAGAAGTATAAATACACTCAATAAAATTGAAAATAATACAATGGTACCATAAAATTAAATAAATAATAAAACTAGATATTGAATGTATAGCATGATTTTTTCTCTTAAAACTATCAAAACCATGAACAACATTGTGAAAATGAAACAAAACACTAGAAAAATGATTAGAATTTTTTAAAAAAGTGTAGTTACCCAGTCGAAATCCATGTATTATTGAGAGGGGGAGGGGGTGAATCAGTGATATATTTTTCTTTTATGTTTCCTTACTTATGAAACAACCTTCACCATCTATTAAAGATTTAATTCCATATTAAACAAAATTAAACCAAAAAACCACATGAACAAAAGAATTTACGAGGTTCACTACTCAACAAGAGTATCTATGTCTTTGGTATGGTTTGGATGTAATCCAAAACCACAGAATCCCCTAGAAAATAATCCTTTGATATGGAATACAATGAGTAGGATATTCCCTTACATTCATGAATCACATTGAAAACAATCCAATAGTGCATGATGTTCTTCTGGTAAAAAATAATAAAAATCATTGTTACGGTGCTTCTTGAAAAACATTCACATTTTTGATCTTTCAAAACAATTCTTCTATTTCTTTCCCAAAAGCTGGTAGGAACATCCCTTAGTCTTTTGCGAACAGTTCTGCTTCCTTCGCAAATTGCATGTATCCTCCATGAACTAAGTTGCACCGCATAACATAAGTGATTTGTAGAAAACCTCTTCTTCTGTGATCTTGCACTACTTCATGGGCTATCATCACTCTACGTACCACCTCTGCATGCCACCTCAGCATGCTGCCACAGCGTGGCGACTCATCATGCCACCCCAGTGAGCCAAATTAGTGTGTCACCACAATGTGTCGCCTCAACATATCGCCTAAGCGTGTCGCCTCAGTGTGCCGCCTCCGTGTCCCACCTACGTGTGCTGCCTTGGCATCCCGCCTTATCTTCCTGCCTCTGTGCCCCACCTCCGCTTCGGGCCTCTGCATCCCACCTCCGTGTCCCACCTCCGTGTCACACCTCCACGTCCCGCCTCCGCGTCCGGCCTCCGCATCCTGCCTTTGCGTCCCACCTCCCGGTTCTGCCTTCGTGTCCCGCCCCCGCGTCCGGCCGCCACCTCCCACCTCCGCGTCCCGCCTCCACGTCCGGCCTCCACGTCCCGCCTCCGCGTCCGGCCTCCGCGTCTGGCCTCCGCGTCCAGACTCCGCGTCCCACCTCCGCATCCCGCCTCCGCGTCCCGCCTCCGCGTCCCGCCTCCGCGTCCCGCCTCCGCGTCCCGCCTCCGCGTCCCGCCTCGGCATCCCGCCTCGGCCTCCCGACTCGGCGTCCGGCCTCCGCGTCCCGCCTCCGCATCCTGCCTCCGCGTCCCGCCTCTGCGTCCCGCCTCCGCATCCCGCCTCCCACTCCCGCCTCCCACCCCCGCGTCCCGCCTCCGCCTCCCGCCTCCGCCTCCCGCATCAACATCCTACCTCCACCTCCTGCTTCCGCGTCCCGCCTCCGCGTCCCGCCTCCGCGTCCCGCCTCCGTGTCCCGCCTCAGCGTCCCGCCTCCGCGTCCCGCCTCCGCGTCCCGCCTCCGCGTCCCGCCTCCGCGTCCCGCCTCCGCGTCCCGCCTCCGCGTCCCGCCTCCGCGTCCCGCCTCCGCGTCCCGCCTCCGCGTCCCGCCTCCGCGTCCCGCCTCCGCGTCCCGCCTCCGCGTCCCGCCTCCGCGTCCCGCCTCCGCGTCCCGCCTCCGAGTCCCGCCTCCGCGTCCCGCATCCGCGTTCCAACTCTGCGGCCTGCCTCTGTGTCCCACCTCCGTGTCTGGCCTCTGCGTCTGACCAGCCTCCACCTCCCGCCTCCGCGTACCGCCTCCACGTACCAGTTCCATATATCGTCTTCATGTACTGCTTATGAACAACATTTATATATATATATGGAATTCCTTCTTCCATATATTTATTCTTCCTATCCCATAAACTATTTCTTCTTCTATAGACAACTTCATCCTTCATGAAATCTTTCCTCCGCTAACTGCTTCCCTTTGAAATATTCTCCATTGAGAACTCTTCTGAACTTATCCAAATTCTTCCTTGGAGAAAAGATGTCATCTTATGAAAATTTATCTACTTATTGATGGTATTAGGGTACATTATATGGGAAAACCAATCTAAAAAACTCACTAATATGGTTTACCTAAATTTTCAATGTGGTACACCCTTCACTGCATACTGTGCACATCCCACAAATCATTGTCCCCATGCGGTCTGCGTACCACCTTTCTTCTTTAAAAGTATCCAAAAACACTACCTCCATTATGTTAATGACAACCTTCAACACAAACTAAAATCCTCCCATGAACTTTTATCCACCTGCGAACCATTTCTCTTATGTGGTCTACCTACTGCGCTTCGTAGTCCGCATAGTGCTTCTATATGAAACTTCTACATTTGCTGATTTCCCATCACCACTCAGCGTACCTACTATACATTTCACTAACTGTCCTTAATGGTCCACAAATAATGATTTGTGGACACCTCTGTAAAACATTACTTTTCCAAAAACCAAACTCCTGATTTTGAGGCCCAAAAAAATTAGCAATCACTGTGAAACGATGCTACCTTCAAAAACTGCATTGGAAAGAACACCCATACTACTTCCCTATCATCTGGATTATTCCACATACATCTACATTAATGAATAACCTTATCTTTCAGGGTATATAGTATTTGATCATTATTTTTTAGCATCACCATATTTTCTTATTAAAGTATGGTAACTTTCCTGTCTTCCAGCACTATACTTCTTTCCAATCAAACCAGAAAACAATTGGAAACACTTTTACCCTATTTCCATCATAAAGATTGAATCAAAAGTTCTCTAAAAAAAGATGATATTTTTGAAATATAAATAAGAAAAGCATCATCATATTTTCCAAGTCTTTGACAAAGTGAATTGATCTACCTTTTGATAAAAAAATACAACAATCTTCAAAAGAAAAATCTGCATACTTATTTATCTATCCAAATTGATCCCAAAAAAATTATAGACAACCATGATAGAAAAATAAGTGAATAAAGAATTATGGAAATAATAATTATTTTTAAGAAGCCTAAGGATTATATGACAGCTGGACATATGGCTTTTAAAATAGTAATTGGGTTATCATAATAGTAACTTTACCATTGGAATAATAAAATTTCCCTCAGGGTATCTATCACGAACTACCTTCTTCAAGATGAAGAAAGAGATAGAAAGATTCCAAGGCCTTTGTTTCTCATGATAAAGGAGAGATAATGACCCCTGAGTACCACCTCCAATAGGCCTTGTGGTAGCGACCAACACTAAGGGGATAGAAATCTCAAGAAATGGGAGGAATTACCTTTTTATAGTAACCACAATTAGTAGATAAGATGTATCAACCTCAAACAACTTCAATAGATATATATATAAAGAAACAAAAATACATTCCACATGCATGCTTAAATTAAAACTACTAAAAAATACTAATAAAATTACAATATTCCAAAATAAGACTAAGCAGCGACACAACAACCGTCCCCAACATTTGAGAAAGTAAGGTCCAACACAGTCTATGTAATCGCTTTGGAAACATAAAAACAATATTATATATATAATGTGAGAATACATGTATACTTAGTAGGGAAAAACAAAAATCACCCATGCAAAAGTGGGAGAAGCATACTAATTCCCCTATGAGAAAAAAGTAGAAACTCAAAAGCGCCTAACAAGGTATGCCATCCACCCCAACCTCACCAAGGAAAGCTCACCAAATAACACAAGTCACATAAATTACAGTATAAGAAACTCAATATTTGGGTACCCCACACGACTTCCCACTAGTTAATGAATCATCCATAACGATGAAAATTATGACACTACCACACTCTTCTACAAACCCAACTATCACAACACACCCACACGCATCCTACCTGCAGACACCTAATACAATACCACACCACAATCTAGTCTATAGACACACGAGCTTCAGAAATAACCCAAACTTAATAAAAACACCTGGGTGTCATCCTGAAGGCACCTGGGAAACAAACCACCTCTCACACAACATGTAACATAGATCTGGTAACAATCCTCATGCCATCACTGCCTGTCTGAAGATTCTATGGTGGTGAATGACTAGAAGAGAGATTAGATTAGATCCAATAACTTGTGATCCATCCTCTCAATGATATATTGTGAAAGAAAACCTCCCCCACAATAATGAGGGTGTTCGGCACATAGTGCTCAACATTGGTGGGGTGCGTATAAAAAACACAAGGAACAAAAAGTTTATACATGTAGGTAAATAAACACTCAGGATAACCTATGGATTTCCAAACAAGAAACCATCCCACAAAAACCACATTTTCTACTACCCCTACATGCATGTATCACCACAAATGACAATCACTTCCATAAGTATAAGTATACTCCCAACAGATTCATTTAAACAATTTTCATTATGAATTTATCAATTTATTAATTTATTTATCCCATCCCTACTTGGGAAACTAAAAAGCAAAACATATACAACCATTCTCAGAATCCTAAAATCCATTATGCACTTCCTGTAATAAAACACATAACAGACAACCCACTTCATTCATCATCCCAATTTAACACCAATTAGTATCTCAACACTACCAACATAATTCTTCAAATTTATCCAGCCTAATTCTTCTTCTCCCAACCAAACTTGACAACCCTATTGCACAAAACACCACACTCATCACCCCCATAAACTAGAAGTCATGACATAGCCCAATCCTGTAAACCAACTACCCAACCACTGCCCAGAAGCAGTCCCACTGCAAAAGAAGTCCATCCATTCTACAATCAATCAATCTATCAACCTGATATTACATCACACATTCTTCACCACCTCATACAAAAATCCCACCACAACCACCACCAAAACTGCAACTCCACTGCACAAAAATACCATTCCCACTTAGGTAGTCAACCCCTCTATCCACCCATGTACCCACAACCATAATCTGTATCATAAAACCCACACAAGGCACAAAACCAAAAAAAACATACACAACACACAACCACACCAAGTTAAGCATAGCGTATTTAGATTTGATCCACACTGTTATTTAATTCTACTTTAATAATTCATGGGTGATCAAAGAAAAAGTTTAATCCTGGGGTGTCTATTTTCTACTTAACTAGATGTATGTGGTTCATCATATTTTATGTTTACTATTACTTCAACACATAAATAACTATAAAGCATCATGGGTTCAAAATAAAATACCACCAATGGCCATGATTTTTAGAAGAACACAACCCACGTGATTCACGACATGGATCGTGGATAACATATAGAACAAAGTGATTATCATCATCTCATTCCCACCCCATTAATTTATTATCTATTATTATCTTATTTAAAAAAGTTTTATTAGAATTCAAAAGGAGAAATGAGTACACTGACCCCGCATGATACACAATTAAAGAGAGATGATGGAAATCCCTGCCTGGAACAACAGGCGATCAAAACTCCTCTATGTGCCAAAATAGGGGGTACGTGAGTAATAGGAAAATTATAAGGGAAAACTTCAAGGAAAATTATATCGATGGATATTGAACAAGAAAAAACTCTATGTGAAGGGAATGCTCTTGGTGCACCATGAGGGAACATAAAAAAACTGGGAAGAGAAGATCCTAGAGTTGAAGATCCAGATCCTATATCAAAGGAAGAATGGTTTCAAAAGTCATTAAAGGTGGATCATGGCCAAGACCATATAGTTGGATTATTTCAAAGTCCTTATAGTGTTAGGATATTAAATATATAATTAATATCCTCTTAAATTAGTATATAAATTCCCAAACATGGCTTTAAACATGATTTATGTCAAATAAAATATAAGATGAGAGAAACTAGAAAATCTGGGAGAAATTGGGGAAAATCAGAAATTTGGAAAAATGTTGGAAGTGACTCACTATTGGGTGAGTCAAGGTGTCACCATCCTGTGAGACACCGTTCGGTGAGCCAACCTTTGGTGTCACTACTCAGTGAGACACTATTTGGTGAGCCACAATTCAGTGTCACTATTCGGTGAGACACTTCTCAGTGAGCCACCGTTCGGTGTTACCGTTCGGTCAGCCACTGGTCGGTATCACCATTCAGTGAGACACTACTCAGTGAGATACCACTTGGTGAACCACCATTTTTTGTGACACCATTCTGTGTTCCACCATTCTGTGTGCTAGCATTTGGTGTGCCACCATTCAATGAGCCACCGTTCGGTGAGCCACCATTTAGTGAGCCACCATTCAGTGAGATAATGTTTGGTGAGCCACTATTGGGCGAGCCACCATTCAGTGAGCCACGGTTCAGTGGGACACTACTTGGTGATCCACCATTTGGGGTCACCATTCAGTGAACCACAATTAGATGAGACACCATTCAGTGAGCCACCATTTAGTGTGCCACCGTTCGGTGTGCCACCATTCAGAAAAACTGGATTTTTGACAAACTCACGAATTATGCCATCATTAACCTCCACAACACCCCAAAACACTAGATTTTCACAAAGTAATAGACTATAAGGGTCTGGTTCATTACATCATATACCTCTGAAACCATTACCCTCCTCGATAACTCAAAACTAATCCCAGAAGGAGTAGGGGTCTGAACAACCACCCTGTAAGACACATCTTAAGGATAAAACACCTTAAATTGTTCGAAAGTTGGAGTGAAGCCTCGACATCCAAGAACACCTCCCCGATATCTACTGCCCAAAAGAATCACACAACACCAAAAGTCACACTATCCATACACATTGATTAAGGAATCCCTTCCTCCGCATAAAGATATTATCTGCTTTGAGAGGCACTGAATTTCACGCGTGGGTTTAATCGAATGCACATTAATGTGTCTCAATTAGAGATCATTTCCTCCCATTCCCCTGTGTCAAGACTATTATCACATCATGTAACAAAGAAACAACTCATCTCATAGAAAACAAAATTAGATATCATGTCAAAACAAGGTGAACAATCAAAAATTCAGAACAACTCCCAGTTATGGGAATGCATCTACGCCTCTTGCTCCTAATTACTATCCTCCAAGACACCATACCTCCACAACACCTGAACCAGGGGAATGGTTATCCCACACATAATATTCTACCAATGAACCTAGATCCTCACTAGCCTCTCCAATACCGTTGTGTCATCCTCGATATACAACTCTCCCCAATCAATGACATGGGAGTTATCGTGAAGATTCCAATAAATCTGGGAGACATGAAAGAAGTCGCGGATCCTCCCCAAGTGAGGTGGTAACTCCATCTAATTTTCCACCTTTCCAACTCATCCCAATAACTCGTAATTTCTGATGAACCTTGAAGAAAGCTTACTCCCTCTTCCAATCCTCCACTGCCCACGTCTAGAAGAAACCATCGAGAATACATGGTCCCCAACCTTGAGCTCCAAGGGATTTCTCATACGATAAACATACTACTTCTACCGATCTTGTTCCCCCTTTATCCTCTCAGAGAAAAGATATACCTTCTCTGTCATACTCTTCACCACATATGGGAAAAGAAAAACCACCTCCCCAACTTCCACCCAGGACAAGGGTGAACGACATGGTCTTCCGTATAAATATTCGAATGGATCCATTCCAATGTAAGAGTGATAGATATTATTATAAGAGAACTATACCAAGGAAAAATGTCACACCTAGGACCCACTAAGGTCTACAACACATTCCCACAATATTTCCTCCAATGTATCTATGGTCTTCTTCGTTTTTTCATCTGTCGGAGGGTGGAAAGTAGTGTTGAGGCATATCTGAGTGCCAAAGGCATATTGTAATCCCCTCAAGTATCATGACGTAAAATGTGTATCCTGATCCGAGACAATAGATCTCAGAAATCCATGCAGCCACATCATCTCATCCACATAACAATGTGCTAAGGCATCCACTATTCTTGACTCCATGATCATTAATAGGTGATCAGACTTCGTCAACTGATTCACTACTACTTAGATTGCATTGCATCCTCCCAGAGTCCTGGGTAATCCTGTGATGAAATCCATCAAGATCTCATACAACTTCCACTTGGGGACATCTATGGGATGTAATAGACCTTTGGGAACATGGTGCTCATCCTTCCCTTGATGGAACACCAAGA
Source organism: Viscum album (assembly GCA_963277665.1). Lineage (NCBI taxonomy): Eukaryota > Viridiplantae > Streptophyta > Magnoliopsida > Santalales > Viscaceae > Viscum > Viscum album. The sequence continues at coordinate 1,831,203,882 of OY728147.1, forward strand.
ACTTTTCCACAAACTCTATCACTACTTGATTCATCCTAGGACACCAAAAGTATTCCCTCAATCCCTAGTACATCTTGAAAACTCCTAGGTATATGACTAAGGGTGATATATAGAACTGATGGAGAACTCCCTCACGCATCACTATTAAGATGAAAAAATTCCCAAAAAACATCATCTCATTCTGACCATCCTCCGAACATCCCTCAAGAGCATTTCCATGGTCAATGCAATCTCACGTCACTTTTTCCTCTCAGTCTCCCCACTGTGACACCTCCACCTGTCACCTCAAAAATTACTACACCATCATCTGAAATAGATAGCCTCTACCATAGTACATTCATGTATCAAAGTGCAAGGCATCAAACTTTTCTATTTATCTTCAAGCGTCCATAGATTCTCAAACTACTTCCTTCTATGAATTCATAATCAAATAATTGGCCAAAATGGTCCCCTTTACTGAGGTGTAAGATATCTAAAAAATGTAATCTTAGAGAAACTCTATCCACCTATGCTATCGCAAGTTCATATCCCACTGGGAAAATATATACCTCAAGATCTTGTGATCTGTGAAGATGAAAAAGAACTCCCTGATGAGGAATGTCACCACAAATTCAATGCAAACATGACCGCTGCTAGCTTCAGATCATGGGTGGATTAGTTACATTCATGGGGATGTAAATTCCAAGACCCGTAGAAGATCACTCCATGTTACTGAATCAGCATGAAACCCAAGACCAAATGGAAAGCATCAAAAAACACCTTAAACATCACCCCTTTGTCTGGAAACATGAGCAATGGGGTACTGACTAGACTAAACTTCAGATAGTTGAATGTTTCTTCACACTGATCACTCCATACAAAGGCTTGGCCCTTTCTAGTCAGAGCCATCAGTAGGGATGCTACCCGAGAGAAATTGGGAACTAATCTTCGGTAATAGTCTTCCAGAATGAGAAATATTCAATCCTAAACCACATTATTGGGAGCTTCACAAGAAACAACTAACTCAGCCTTCAATGGGTCCACTTATGTGCCCTGATGAGACACCACATGTCCAAGGAAGTGGACTATATGTGTCCAAAACTTGCACTTGATTAGATTTCTATAGAGATAGTGGTGCTGAAGGATCTCTAGGATAATTCTGAGATTCTCAGTATGCTCCTCCTATGACCTTGATTATATCAAAATTTCATCGATGAATATGATGAATAGTGGGTCTAGGAACTCAAGAAAGACAGAGTTCATGAGCCCCACGAACATGACTGGTGCATTCATAACACTGAATGGAATAAATATGAACTCAAAATTCCCATACCTGCACATGAAAGCAGTCTTCAAGATGTCACCCTCATTCAACCTCAACTGGTGATATCTAAACCACATGTTGATCTTTGAAAAACAACTCGCACTACTCATCTTTTATAAAAGATCATCTATCCTCAGAAGAGGGTAACAGTTCTTGACCGTTTCCTGATTCAACCTCCGGTAGTCTATAAATTGCCTCAAAACACCATCTTTCTTATTCAAAAATATATTTGGAGCACCCCATGGTGACACCCTCATCCAGATAAATCCCTTCCACATTATATCTTCAATCTGCATCTATAACTCTGGAAGATTAGAAGGTGCCATCCGATAAAGATCCATCAAAATTGGAGAAGCACCATGCTGAAAGTCAATCCCAAACTCAATGTCACATTGTGGGGGTAGAGTCACAAAATACTCAGGATAAAACATCAAATAACTCCCCAATAATCATGGGAGTCCCCTCCATCTCCATGTCCATCAATCCCAATGACAGCTCGGCTAACAAGGAAAGAAGAGTCTCAATGCGCCGACTACCCACCCAACATCTCTGCTCGCCAAAAAAATCTACATATTGGATTTTATTGTTTAAAAACGTGACTCTTTTCAAGAATCAGTCGATAATAGAATGTAATAAAAACAACCTGTCAATTCCAAGGATGACATTGTATGACTTCATCTGTAATAGAAAGAGATCCCCACTGGGTTGATGTGGCCACACCAATAATCTATATCACCGAAAAACATCAAACAAGTTGTTCTGAACTCCGACTGATGTACTCAATACTAGGGTCATGGAAATTCACTCTATGTAAAGTCCCAAGGAATAGGATAGAGAGGTTGTACGGAAGTAGTGAAAAGATATTTAATCAAACAAAGCACAAGCAAGATTTCTGAAAAATCTGATAGTACGTCAAACAATATTTTTCCTCACTAGAACTACTGCCTCTGTGGAATGAAATTGACCACACCTAGCTTCTCTACCCCTCTATAGTCGACCTCATTCCTGACCATTCCCTGATTGAGTTCCCTGAGGAGAACCCTAAGGTTCGCCACCTCCTTCACCATCCGACCTAAGTGGAGTAGGGGCCAACTATCCCTACAAATGGAAAGGCATGGCTGGAAACTACTAATGAGGAAGGTGCTGAACCTTCCCACATCCACCATACTAATCCTGACTCAGGAACTATCCATAGAGCTTACCATGTCCTCCTCAAGAAAAAAACCTCAACCCCAGCCCTATGGGAAAAGTGAGAGGGATAGAGGGTTTGAACTGAAACTACAAGGGTCGGCTCCTAGCTGGCCAAAACCTAGAAGGCTCTGACGTTGGAGACTTTCTACTAACTACCTTACCCTTTGAAGAACACAATTGGATTCCCTCTCATGGAATACTTCCTCATGAGTTCATCCATTCCACTACCTCTTCCTTCTTCTAAAAATATAAATATATCGGTAGGGTGAAGGGTGTAACCGCATACTGAAGGGAAGGGTGAAGTGCCTCCTCTAAGGGCCACGCTCGAGGCTCCTCATCCAAAAAGAGATCCGGAGAAAAATGTAGGAGATCCTTGAACTTTATCCCCAATTCCCTCACCGAAATACTCCCCTATTGGAGGGGGAGTAGCTCCTGCCACTTCTCAGCCTTTATCATGGATGAAAGTAATTCCTACCAAAACTCCTTCTAAATTTCATCCCAGAAACATCAGTCTCCTTCCTCTCCCCAAGGTAAAATTTCCACCACTAACGTGATGCTCCCCTCATCTGGACTACCACTAGAAGAACCCACTACTCTATCGAAGACCATATCAAGTTAAAAGTGATCAATATCTCCAAGAGAGAACTCTTTATCTCCATGTCTTAGAATTTTCCCTCATACTTTCCCAGAGTCTACCATTGGAAGGCATGATGTGTGTTCTTCCACTGGTCTTCCTCTTCCACTGGATCAATCTTCTAACAGCCGTCCAAATTGTCCTATTGTGCCTCCACTGCCTAAGCCACCCATAGGTAATGAATGGGTTGCATAACTAAAAGTTAAACAAGGAACTCCATTGTCTGAGTAGTATGTAATTTATTTAGGGTTCATTTTAACTCATTTATTATTTTAATTTCCTAGAAACACCCAATATAAAAAAGAATGCGGGTCGTGATGATGCATGTACCATTACTAGGGTCTCTACCCTGAAATCACTTTAAACTCACCTTGTCATTAGATAAGCTCGGAGTCCTTGCATCAGATCATGATAGGCCCTAAAATATCATTTCCTAGCCGGTCTTCCCTGGCCTATGTCACATACCCAGATCGCCTAACACTGTTGACCAACCAAACCATTCAATACTCATTGTTTTTAACTCCAAGACCCATCCTATATCTGAAACACCAGCTATAATACCATTCTACCATGACCCGACTTCTTCAAGATGAGGGAAGGGATAGAAAGACTTCGATACATTTTTTACTTAAGAAGAAAAAGAGATAATGGCCCCAAGAGTCCCATATCTAATAGGACTCGGGGTGACGACTAGAACCAAGGGTATATAAATATCAAAAAATGGGGGGAATTACCTTTTTTATAGTAACCAAGATTGGGAGATAAGATATATAAACCCCAAACAACTCCAAGACAGATATATATATAAAGAAACCAAAATCCATTCGACATGAATTCCTAAAGTAAAAAATACTAGAAAATACAAAGAAAACTCGAAATTATGTACCAATATAAGACTAAGAAGTGACACAACAACCGTCCGCAACTTTCGATCTAGTAAGGTCCAACAGAGTCCGTGTAATCTCCATAGAAACCTGAAAATAGATTTATATATGTAGGGTGAGCATACATGTATACTCAGTAGGGAAAAACCAAAATCACCCATGCACAAGTGGGAGAAGCATACTAATGCCCCTGTAAGAAAACAAAAGAAACTAAAAAGCACCTAACAAGGCATACTATCCACCAAAACTTCACTAAGGAAAACTCACCAAATAACACATTTTATGTAAATTATAAGCACATTAATATTTGGGTACCCCGAACCAGTTCCCACTGGTTAACTGCTCATCCTTAATGATGAGCATCCTGATGATACCTCACTCTTACACAAGACCCACTATCAAAACCCACCCGCACACTCTTGGTCCACAAACCACCCACATCCTTCCTGCATACACCTTGGACACTACCACACTGCAATACCTTCCATGGAAACCTAGGCTTTACACATACCACACCCTTCTCTGAAACACAAAGGCCTATCTCGAAGACATCTGGTAAAAAAACCACATCTCACACAACCAGTACCATAGATCTGGTAACAAACCTCAAGCCATTACATCATTCCCAAAGAGTCTTGGGCGGTAAATGCCTAGAAGAGAGAGAAGAGAAAACAAAATAACCAGCCATCCATATTGCTATTGGGATGTTGGGAAAGGCACCCTCCCCCATAGTAATTGGGGTGTTTGGTATATAGTGCTCAACATGGGTGGGGTGCATATAGAAAACACAAGGAATTACAAGTTTATACATATAGGTAAAAAAACTCAACCCAAACTATGGGTTTCAAAAAAATAAACCATCCCACACAAACCACCTTTGCTTATACCCATATATGCTTGTATCACGACAAATTATGGTCACTTCCATAAGTACAAGTATACCCCCAACCAATTAATTTTACAAATTTTAATTGTTATTTTATTAATTTATTCATTTATTTATCCCATCACTTCCCAGAAAACTAACAATTACAACATTAAAAACCTTTCTCATAAGGCTAAAAAATATTAATAACTTCCCATAAAAAACACATATCAAAAAACCCACTTCATTCTTCCTCCTCATTTTAAACCCATTCATATCTAAACACCGCCAACATCATTATTCAAATTTATACCGCCTAATGCATCCTCTCACAACCAAACCTAGTAGCCCCACTATAACATCCCAAGTAATTAAAGAGTAATATATTTTCATGCATATGTCTATTTATGAATAATATAGTGTTTTAGAGGATTAAAATGAGAATAAATCCAATCATAAGCATAAAATACTCTAATATTTTTTGAAAGATTGTATTAACGCCTTTTGATGGTGAACCATTTTTAAATATATCTTTTGACAATTTTATAAGATCTATTTTTCAAAATAAACTTATTATTTAGTATTGGGAAATTTAAATTTACTTTGGATAATTTTTTGGTATTTTTCTAAAAATGTTCATTTTTTAATGAATAGTGAAAAATACTGCATTTTTCTTCAAAACTGTTTTTTCATATAATTTAATATACGGTTAGATTATCCCTTTAATTGGATTTAAAGTTTAATTAGAATATAATTTTACCATTTAATTCAAGTTTGGTCATTGTGATTAATTTCACTTTGGAATTGGGCATAAACAAGTGTTAATCTTTTGAAAGATATCGTTTCAAAAAAACCCCATATTTGTTTTGACAAAGGGAATTATTTTTAAATTAATTACTAAAATTTCTATGTTTGGAATTTGGAAAAATGGATTCCATATTTGGAATCATAAGGTCCAAATTATTTAATTAATACTCTTTTGTTTTTGGACATTATGAATAGTAACGAAGATAATTATCTTTAATTATCATGATTAATTAGTAATCAGGTAGTTAAGGTAATAAAATAATATCATAATAATATAAAATGACCGCAAAATGTGTCGTAATTATACTGGTTGTGTCATGTCTGACCATGGTATGCCTTTTTCCAAACTCTGGGACCCCATGGAATCACTTTTGTGTGATAGTGACATTTTATCTTTTAATTTTTAAAGAATGTTAAATATAACAAAAGTATGTAACACCTAAGTAAAACAATTTTAATTTTGTCTAAATAAATGATCTCTTAGAATAAAAATAGAAATTGGTAAGATAAAAATATTTCCCCCATCATGGTATTTTTTTTATAATTTTTAGACATTAAATAAATAAATTTATTTATGACACCATGATGATGTAGTGATTACCTCATTAATGAACGATTTAAATAAAATGAAAATATAATGTAAAATCTAAGACATAAACTTGTAAAAAACCTATTGGATAGGTGGATTTCTAACCCTTATCACCGTATCCTCAAAATATATCAGTGTGGGACCTTTAAAATCTGCAACTCATTTTATAATAAAGTATCATTTCATGACTTTCCAAGAGTGTCCCTCCTCCCTCTTATAAAAGGCCCCCACCTCTACCACCTTACCCACACCTCTCAAGCCATTGGATCAGCCAAAATCTGCCCATTTCATATCTCCACATCCCTATATTCATCATATAAGCCTTACCTTAGGCATAAATCTCTTCAAGAAACCCTTTTGGTTCAAACTAAGGGGAGTTACCCGATTTAAAGGTAATGTCTTCTCTTATGTTCTTTGGTTTTATTTTGCTTCTCCAACCCAATAAACTCTTTTTATTCATTTATTTTGTAAAAAAACCAGTATCTTCAATATACTAGGATGTTTTAATGAGAATTATTTGATTTACACTTACACACACTTCCGTCTAATGGTTAAAGAACATACTGTTTCTGTGAATGGAGAATTACTGCCTCACGAAACGATGATTGTTCAATCTTCTTTTAACACCTTTTATGGTGTCCATTAAGATGTCACTATATTTATATATGAAATATATTATGAGTATGTTTTCCTTATTATTCTGTATTTTTCATTTATGTCATACCTTTATGGTTTCCATTATGGGTAAACGCGATATCTTCATTTTAGGAAGTGCAGAATACCGCCCCCTAAAAGTGATTTGAATCGTTAATGCCATATGTGGGACGTATAAAGGATGGAGTTAATGATATTATATATGATATTATACTGGAACTATAATATACCATTATAAAATTATGATTTAATGCAACTAAATATGAGATAGAAATGGAAGTAGCATTCATGCATATGTACGGCTTACCGTCTCCATGAATGGTGCATTTCATTTCTTACCTCTAAATGTTATATAATATTATAAATTCATGTATATACTGGATATATATGATATATATGATATCTACCTTCTGAATATAATTCTGGATATAATGGATATTTTACCACATGAACAACTTGTAATTATAAGAAGTTTATTTTTGACTCAAGTACCAATGATCGACAAAATGATCGTTACTAACATAAATAATTACATAATGTTGATAACCTGGTAATAAGTGATATAAAAGGAATAATGAACCTGAAAAAGGTTCTTAATAAATTATAAATTAACTCTAGTTTATTATTCTAGGGATTAAATAATGATCGTGTCAAGTCGGACATGAGGTAAGGGACTTCGTCTCAATCTCCTTTCATTGAGGCATATTTTGTTTTATACACAACTTTATTTTATACAGTGTATAAAACCCTTTGACTTTTACTTTTATTCAAAAGGAATATTTTTATATGATGCGTTTTACTAAATGAAAAAAGGTAATTTTTTTGTCTTACGTATGCGGCGACAATGACTTCTCCGCCGCCATAACCACTATTTGAATTTCGGCTTCCTCTACAAGCCATAACTTTTTTTAAATGAAAAATAAATACCATGTTTTACTTTTATTTTATTTTGGTATTGAAAATGGTTTTGAAATTTTTTTTATTATATCAATGTGTTTTTGATATCTTTTGATTTAAATGTGGAAATTTTATGTTTTTTTATGCATGTTTTATGTGATACGATTATGTTATGGTTCTTGGGAATTGTTTATGAAGACGGGTGGTTCCGTGATAAACTAAGGGCAGGTGAGCCCGATATAGCTCTCCAATGCATTGGGTAATGTGAAGGAGTTAAATTCTAAGGTTTCTTTGAAGATATTTAGGGAATATACTGTAATGGGTATTCCAAACATAACCATGAGGGTTACTCCCTACGTAAGAATGTTATGAATGCCTCAAGTTACCTTTATGCCTTATGATTTCTATGAGTTATTAATAAACCTTATGATTTCATGAGATATGTTAAAGTTCTTATATTCTATGAATAAAGTATGATTTCATTGATTCTTATGTATACATGGAATAATGTTTTCATTCCATATTTTCATATCCCTTACTGAGCTTTTTATGCTCATCCCAAGTTTTTGAAATGTTTTTCATAGGTCAAGGGAAAGGTACATGATGTGATGATAGTGTAGAGGAAGTGTCAATAAAGAATCCATGTTTTATTTTAAATATGATTCCTTGATGGGAGAAAATGAATACTATCTTTTATGTAACCACCTTGTTTAAATGTGGAATGCAACGCATGATTTATGATCTAATTCTATAAAACTCTAAACCTGAAAAGATACTCAATGTGTATTCTTGTAATAACTCAAGATTATGTAATGTTTAAGGCTGGGTCCTTTTACCCACTGAATACAACACCACAATCAACACCCCAGTAAACACGAAATCATGACACAACCCACTCTTATAGCCTCTCTTCCCAACCACTACCCAGAAGTAGTCCCACTACACAAAAATTCCATCCATTCCAAAATAAATCAATCTCTCAACCTGAGATTCCATCACACCCCCTTCACCACCTCATACACAAATCTCACAACCGCCACCACCAAAACCACAACCCCCACTACACAAACATATCATACCACACTCTTGTAGCCAACCCCTAGGTCCACCCATGTACCCACAACCATACACATCACCATACAACCCACACAAGACACAAAACCCAAAAAACCATACACAACACACAACAAAAACAAATTAAGAATATCATATTTATATTTGATCCACACCATTATTTAATTATACTTTCATAATTTATGGGTTACCACATCACAAGTTTAATCCCGGGGCATCCATTTTTTATTCAACCAGATATACGTGGGCAATCAGATTTTATGTTTATAATTATTTAAATATAGAAATAAGTATAAACCATCATGAGTGAATAAGAAAAGACCACCAAAGACCATTATTTTCAGAATAACACTACCTACACGATTCACAACATGGATCAAGGATAATATATAAAACAAAGCAATCATCATGATCTCACTACCACCACCTTCTTTTATTCCTTATTATTATATCATTTAAAATCGTTTCAACAGTATTCACAAGAATAAAAGAGTAAACCCACCCCGTATGATACAAAATTAAAGGGAGATGAAGGAATCACTACCTAGAACAACAGGTGACCAAAACTCCTCCTTGCGCCAAAACAGGGGGTTCCAGAGTAGTAGGAAAATTCCAAGGAAAAACTCCCATGAAAACCATATCGATGGCTACGACACAACACACGACTCTACATGAAGGGAAGGATCTAGGAAAACCAAGAGGGAACAAAAACACACTAGTAAGGTAAGATACTAGCATTGAAGAGATAGATACTATATCAAAGGATGAACAATTTTAAAAGTTATTAAAGTTAGATCGTGTCTAAGACCACATTATTGGATTATTTCAAATTACCCAAAGCGTTAGGATATTAAAGATATAATTAATATACTTTTAAATAACATTATAAATTCCCAAACAAGGCATTAAACTCAATTTACATTAAATAAAATATAAGTGGGGAGAAACTGGAAAATCTGGGTGAAACTGGGGAAAACCAGAAATTTGAAAAACTATCGAAAGTGACTCAATATTGGGTGAGTCACAGTGTCACCATACAGTGAGACACCATTTGGTGAGCCACCATTCTATGTCATCATTTCACGAGACAACACTTGGTGAGCCACTATTTGGTGTCACCGTTCGGTGTCACTATTTGGTGAGCCACTGTTCAGTGGCACTGTTCGGTGAGACACCACTCGGTGAGACGCCGTTCGGTGAGTCACAGCTCAGCGATCCACTTCTTGGTGAGCCACTGCTCGGTGTTACACAACTTGGTGTGACACTATTTGGTGATCCATTGTTCATTGTGCTAGCTTTTAGTGTGTCATCATTCAGTGTGCCACAATTAAGTGTGCCACCGTTCGGTGTGCCATCGTTTAGTGATCCACTGTTCGGTGAGCGACCGTTTCGGTGATCCACCATTCAGTGAGCCACCGTTCGGAGTGCCACTATTCGGTGAGACATAGATCAGTGAGACCAAGCTCAGTGATCCACCGTTTTGTGTTCCACCATTCAGAAAAACTGGATTTTTGGAAAACTTCTAAATTAAGCCACTATTATCTCCCAAAGCACCCCAAACACTGGATTTTCACAAAGGAATGTCCCAGAGGGGTCTGGGTCATTATAGTAACCAATTAAATAATATTATAAGTAAGGTTAAATAAGGACAAATTAAGTTAAAATATGTATAAAAATATCGTAAAATAATTACTCAATCAATGTAACATAATGTAAGTATAAGTGTACATATTTAGAAAAATATGTTTTAGATTATTTAATACATTAATAATTTTTTACTATAATTAAAAGTTAAAATTACCTAATATAGAATGTATTTAAGAGAAAATATATTATATTTGGATTGAACTTATCAAAATTAGGTATGAATGATTTTTTTTAAATTTTCATAAATATTAAAATACAAAAGTGAATAGTGAAATATGGTAAAACAATGTATTTTATTACAAGGTAAACACCTGAAAAAAATATAATCCATGAATTATGGATGAGTTATAAAACTATTATATCAGTTTTAAATTCATTAATAAATAATTTTTTCATAAGAATCAATACTGTCACATTCTTGAGAAAAAATAATAAATTAATCTATATTTTATTCAAAAACCACTCTCCCGATCACCTGTAAATACCCCTATCTTCCACCCATTTATATTCACATGAAAAAACACATTACCTTATCAAAGATCATCCAAAATTAATCCTTAAACCATATTACCATGTTTATGAAGTTTTGGTCTTCTAAAAAGCCTATTCTATGTAGCTTTAAGGTATAGTCCTAAGGAGTCGTCTCAAGGAGGAAATTAAATATTTTTATTTAAGCCCTTTCAATTCCTTCCTTTTTTATTTATTCATCCATTTCTTTTTAAATTTAATAAAACTTAATTAAATCATGAAATTAAGAATATAAATCTAATTTAATATAAATTATATCATTATACAATTCATATAAATCCATGTTAGAGTAGTTTATAACATATGTTCTATCATGGATGGTTCTAAATGCACATATAGATGATTTTATGAAATCAATTTATACTATCTTACACAGATTGTTTTAAAAATTAATTTATGGAATATATATTTTATTTATGACATGACTAAGATTCTATAAATTTAAAATGGAAATTATATTAATGATATTAATAATAAACCATAATGGTCATTTAAATTGGCTAAAATAATGAAATTGATACACATTTCATAATTTGAATACATTTTAGAAATATATTGAACATGAAACATTTATAAAATGATAAGGAAATAGAAACCAATACCTTGAAACTTCTAGTGATTATGGAAATATGTTCCAAAAACCACTGGCCACAATCATTATATCGAGGTCACATATGAAATTCGAATAAAAAAACTCTAAATAGTTGGCATGAAAAAACAATTATAGTAAATTAATAATGCAAAATTTAAGAAAAATGGATTCCAGTGGTAGTTTTTATGAATTACGTGGTGGGTTAAACCACCATTAATTGATTCATGAAACTTTATCAAAATACCAATGTGTGTAGAGTTAGATATTAATTAGAATTTTTTTATTAGTTCTGATCTTTTATAACCACTATTAATCCATAATTTTCAGTATTAGTTATAACAATTATGAAACTATTTCACAGTGTCTAGCTCATATTTATATTTCTGTGTATATTAGTGGAAAATATAATCATTATAAAATATTTTTACGTTGGTTTAGAAATACATACTAGTACTTAGTGTCAATTTATTAGTAGTTAAAGTTGGTTTTAACTACCACTATATAACTAGTGGTAGTTTTTTAGTGATTTAAACCATTTATAAACACTATAAAAAATTAATAGGGATAAGGGGCATTTAAATACACTACTAACTATATGTTAAATAACAAACATATCCACAACCTATAGAATTTAATACATTCAACTACTAAACAAAACAAAAAAGTTTAAATAATTATAAACATTATATCATAAAGTATTTTAAATAAATAAATATGTTTTTAGTCATTAAATACTATGAAGGAAACATATATAAGTTTGATAAAAATAATAAAACACATGAATAGGGGGATCCAATATAAAATCGACCTCGCTAAGAATAGTTGGATACCCTTAGATGATCCATGCTTCTAATGTTCCTATCGACTAGTTGCCTCTAACACTTATAATGTCCATGTTAAACATAATTTGAAATATAATTTAGTTTTAATTATATATTATTCTTACAAAATATATTTAAAATAATTATCATAATAATATAAAAATATTAAAATAAATTTAACTGATATTGTACCACTCGTATCAATGATGCAATGTACGAAGGAATTCTCTCATAATTCCCTAAAATATATATGAAAAAATAATTAGACTTATATTTGATAGGAATATATAATAAAATAAACTAGAAATATTTATTTTAAATTAATTTTAATTATTTATAAAAAATAAAATTCTTATAAGAAATTAATATGTTCCTCCAATCATGATATGTGATAGAAAGGGGTGTCGTCTCACAAGCTAATTATTTTAATATTTGCTCGTACAAGCCTCCTATTTTATATTTATACACCCTATACATGCTAAATGGAATAATTATTATAAAAATATAATATATTATTTTTAAACATTATTAATTATATACCAATTGTGGTCACCCTCAAATAACCTCATGATGGAAACTCTAACATTATATTCTCAATCAATGACCACTCCTCAGCTGCTTCATTTGACCAACTCAATATCCCTAAAGAAGAAGACATCAGTACAATGATATTTTTTTAAAAATATCCCTCATAATTATTTAGGGGTGAGTAAATATTTAGAAACATAAATTAAAATTCACCAATGGTATATATAAAAACATTTTGCGAGAAATTATAATACCCATTTCTATATTGGCAAACAATTTTGAAACTTGTGTTTTTATTAAATTTTAATAAAATTGATTATTTTACATGAACTTGATATATTATATTAGTGTATAAGTTTGTGTTTAGTAAATCATGTAGTAATATTTGATATATATTTTATTGGATAGCCATAATATGGTATTTGTAGTGATAATCAGTAATATGATTATTATAGTAGGGTTATGAAATGAGGTAAGTAAAACCTTACATTTTAGAGAACCATAAGGTAGATTTAAATAGAAAAATAATTTTTTAGGGTGTTAGAAAAGTTATTTTTATAATAACCTAAGAATTTCTTAGATAAATATTACATAATTTTAGATAAATATTCAATACATCTCATAATAATACATACTTGAGGATCGTAAATGTTTAGTGTATTTGAAGACTAGATATATAAAAAAATTATTTTCATGAAATATATTCAACATCACCCAAAAAATTATTCACAAATAGTACCCTTCTAGGATTATCATACTGAATAAACTTCTTTATAACATGGTAAAAGTGGAAACATAATAAAGAGTGAGCTCAAATGACCAGTAAAGGTAAACATGGGAGAAATCAGTCAATGATCTTGGAAAAGCATAATATAATCAAAAGGGTATGTTCACATGATCATAACATATGAAAATTATAACAAATCAGTCAAGATCATAAACATGATTTCTGTCATGATGCTTTTATCCAAACATAAGACATGTGGATAATAATAAATCCAAAATCACTATCTATGGAGCATAACATGAGAAGATAACATATAAATGTGACACAATTATAAACTCTAGAAATCATAGCATTGTGAACATATATAAACACTAATAGGTCCACTCCTCTATTAAGGACATGAAATTAAGTCCTCATATAAAATTATGGACATGAAACTTGGTCCACACATAAAATTTTGAACATTTCAAACTATGAAAAGGTCCACGGTTAATATTGTGAACATGAAATTAGTTTCACTCATAACATAGTTATATTATGGGTTATAAATATTTAAAAAATTAATTTGTGGGATATATAATTATAGTCTCACATCTCACATAATAAAAACTAATAATAAGTGTGGCAAAATATCATAAAAAAATCATCATAAAATAACTCGTGGAAAATAAATAGTTTTAATAAATATTTCATTGTAACTTAATTAACGCATTGGAAAGTAATTAGTTTCATAGAATCATTCTTAATAAAATAATCATAATAAGATATCCAGATAAATAAAGTGGATGGTATCATAAGATCATATCCCAAGTGATAAATAACAATCTTTAAAGGATGCTAACATAGATGAAAAATCTATTGTATAAAATAATTTAAAATATTATTTAAAATCAAGACAAAACATCCCTTTTCTTTTTGTAACTTTTAAAAAATAAAATTTACTGAAAAATAGGGATATAATTTTCTTCATAAAACCTTATAAACATGTAAGGGATTATTAATGATTAAGGAAAGACATTTTTATGTGAAAATCCATTAATTTTGTATAAGTTAAAACATGATATTCTTTTCACACTTAAAAAACGATAGTCATGTAAAAAACCTTTGAAAATATTAATTTTAATAATTATATAATAAATAAAATTTTAGTGAAAATGAGTCTTTTAAAATTTTTAATTATAAGTAAAAACTTATATATAATATTTTTAGGAACATGGATATGAAAGACAAATATTCCCCACCGAAAAGAGGAAATAAAGTCAATTTTATTAAAAAATTATTGATTATTTTAAGAAACAAATATAGAAAAATGAAATAATAACATTGAAACCCAATAAATAACAATATAATAAAAAATATATAATAATATTAAAACATAAATATCATATAATTTCCTTCATTGGAAATTTAATACAGACAATCCCGAAAAGAAATGAGACTGTAACATAAACTCCTACTGCCTTTGTAACTTTTGAATCATAAATCCCATGAAAGAAATAACATTAAATTGAACTTTAAATATTATGAATATGATGATATTAATGATATAATATACAAAGGGGAATTATATACACTATATAGATGCAAATAGATTTGTAACATGAAACATGAGGAAGAACCCTTACCTTATGTCTTGAATTTATTCATATGTGATCTTAATATTCCATATAATAAATTTATATTTATTATAGATATATAATAAAACAATATCCATAATTATATTATTATATATTAATTCATGATAATTTCAAATTACCTATCAATTAATAATTCTTCATTAAAATCATTATTCAGGTAAAAATTGGTCCATTTATCATGCATGTTTTAGTTAGATTATTCTGGTACTTGCACCTTGGTCATGACATAATAATATATATAATATTTATAATTTCATATATATAATATTTTTTCATTATATACAATTTTTTAATCATCCATATATCATGGTGATGAAAAATGAATTACACACTTTGTGGAAATTAGATTATGTACGTATACATGAGTAATGTTTACATTTTTCGATGGTTGTAATGAAATAAAGGTAAATATTAATTCAACTCTATATAATCATAATGGTAACATAAATATCATATATATTCATTAAAAATATCATTTTGATCAGTCATATAAATAATAAATGAAAAACGAATCACATCGCTTTATGGAGGTGATAGTACACACATACGCAAGGGCGACGTTATCATTTTACAATAAATGAGCGGGTAATTAGGTAAATAATATTTCATCTTTAAATAATAATAAATATGTGATAAAAATAATATATATCCATTAAATACCTCTATATGAACATTCATGGGAGATGGTGGTGAAAAATGAAATACATCATTTATTGGAGATGGTAGTTCATGCATACACAAGAGATATGTTTTTATTTTACATTAGAAAATGGATGTACCATTAAAATTATTTTTTTTTATAAAATAGATAATTATTTAATAATTTTAATATGGTTATATAATATTTGTAGGAGTTTAATGAGGATGGAAACTCAAAATAGATTGGTAAAGACAATTACCTCTTCTTCTGGTATCTTCCTTTGGCTTACACCTTAAGCCTTATTGAGATGGTATTTTGGTGATATTAGAACCTATAAGACTTGGGTAGGATGTTTGAATGGGTATTTTGGAAGATATTGGTCAAGATAAAGGGATAAAGTGCTGTGAATAGGTGGTTACCTTTGAAAAGTGAGGTGGGTGGAAAACCTATAAATACTTGAAACTTTATAATATAATGTATTTATTACTCACATGAAGTGGATAAAAATTGAAATATATTAAAATATAATAGTTTTAATGTTTAAATAAAATCAACCAATTAGATTTAATAAACTATTGCATGTTATCTTAAACATTATATCTTAGGTTAATCCCTCTTTTAATCCTTTTAACCCTTACTGTGGTAACCTGATTTTTACCACGGAAACTATTTGTTATGGAAAAAAATTAAGTTTAACTTATTAAATAATATTAATTATGATTATTAAAAACATATAAACAATTTTAAAAGATTAAAATTCTATAATTACTTAAAATTTATTCTGATGTCCATGCACAAAACGTGTCAAAACCATTTTTAGAATAAAATGTATTTTAAACATAAAAGCGATTTTATTATCATTAATTTTCCAATTGAAACCATTATATGCATGTAAATAAATTTTATTGAATATGATATATAAAATTTAATTAAAATAATTAATAAATATTGATTAATTATTTTTATAATGATAAAATAAATTTTGTAGAATAAAAAAAGTCTTCTGAAAAAAATGTACCTTCAAATGCTTTTGTATTCATTTATAACCAATTAATAAAAAAATCTATATATTATTATTCCTATGTTCACATAAATTATAATTATATATTTATCGTTTATTAGTATTGATAAATATTTTAATTATATAAAAAATCATAATATGTTAAAAAATACGATTCTTGTAAAATTAGTTCGTATATGACTTTATTCTTATCATTAAAATTTGAGAACTTAATTTATAATAATTAATAAATAAATTTGTATAAATGAAAACCCTTAATAAATATTTTATAATTTATATAATCTTATTAAAAATCACTAACTTAATGTCTAGGCTATAATGGTCACTTTTAATAATATTACATGCTTTATATAAGCTTATTATTACATGTAAATATAGATATCAAACACATTAAATTTATTAAATAGAAAAAATATATGTTCAAAAATATTGGGGTGTATAATTCTACATCCTTATAATAATTACACCATCTATATTCCATTAATATTATACAAAAAAACTAGGATACATCTATTTCATCGTATCCTCAAGTTCCCAAATAGCTTCCTCAAATTTATGGTTTCACAAAAAACATTTGACCAGGTGATTTGTCTTGTTCCACAAAGATTTATCTCTTTGATCCAGAATCTCTACAATTTTTCCATAATAAGAAATATCATTCTCTAGTGGTACAACCTCTATGTTCAGTACACGTGAAGGATCTGGTATGTACATCCTTAAATGAGATACATAGAACACATCATGATCTTGAGAGTGGTTTTGGCGGAAGTGCCAAGCGTTAAAATAATGCCCGGATACAATCAAGGATATTGAAGGGATTGATATATCTTGGTCATAGATTTCCATTATTTTAAAATATCATTACATTTTTTAAAGTATATATTTGAATGAATACATTATCACAAACTTCTAACTCTAGACATCGTTGATGATTGCCAACATATCTTTTCTATCGACTATGAAAAACCATTGTTGGTGATATTTTTTCATGAAAAGGATGATGATCATAAAGAAGGAAAGTATCAAACACATGAAATAAAATTTATTGGGAAATACTATCTTTTCTTCTATAGAACCCTTTAAATGTGCTTAAGTTGAATCTTTCCGTGACACTTCCAAGAACAATCCCCTTGATTAAGTTTAACTTTCACGACTCACTAACATGAGATAACACCTTCTCCCAGTGTCCTGAATTTCCCTATAAGTAGGACCCTTAGGCTCGTAATTTTAACTTTTTTGAAGAATAATAGAAGGACCCAAGAACTTCTCCCCTAGTGTCTAACCCATGTAACCAAATCCCCAAGAAGCTTATTGAAGCCCTAAACCAAATGGAATTGACCAAAATAGTGGGTATTTGAGTTCCCCAAAGGTGAAAAATGTAACACCATAGGTTTTTAGGAAGAATATTATTTTATAAACCATATTTTTTTTAATTTTATCTTTTTCTCTATCTATTTAATGTAGTTTCAATTTATTAGAAAAAAAGTCATATGATATATGAATTAAATCTAAAACACTTTATTCATTCATAAGTGGACCATTATAAAAAATCACATAAAACTAAGTATTTCACACCATGGATTATTACACAACATGTATAAAATAAATCCATTAAAATTCATAAATCAATAAGGGATTATAGAGAAAAAAAATAAAATATTTATGACTAGGAAATCCCTTGGATCATCAATATCAAAACAAAACTATAATGAGGAAGATCTCCATGAAAACAGAAATAACTATAAAAAATATATAATATAAAATAAGAACTATGTGTAGTGAAGTGAGAGTGAATTTAATGAATGAATTCGTAATTTTATATATATAGGAATGAAATTTGGCCATTGAAAATATAATATTTTCGAATATGGTCTTTGAAAATATGCTAATTGAAAATATGGTTGTTGGTTATATATCCAATAAGTATAATGAAGTCGTTTTTTAAGTAGTAAATTTAAAATAATTTAACTCAGAATGAAATAAAAGTATGATATTAAAATATTATATATATATATGTATTATGTATACATATTAATATAATAATTATTAAAATACTATTTTCACAAATAACATGAATTTATGGAATTATTATTTTAAAGAATGTAGTAAAAATTAATGAAATATTTTTATAAGGCCAGATATTTATAGGTTACTTTATAATTTTAAAAATTTTATTTTTAATTTATAAATCAATATTTGATGTTTTAGAATTTAATTTATATTTCAAAAAAATTGTTTATAATACATGAACCATTTGGTATTTAAAAATTATTTTTTAAAACATTCAAAATTTGAATAAAAAATTGATTTAATTTTTTTTGTTATTTGGTAAAATTATATAATAAGGACCATTTTATATTTGGGCATAAAGATAAATTATCTAGGTAAAAACTAGTTACTGTGGTGAAAATTAAATGATAAAAAAAGTAGTAACCTAAGAGTTAAAGGGACAAACATGTTAAAAACTTATTTTAATTGAGTTCTTGAGGTGTGTGTTGACCATATATATTCTCATCATTGTTATTTCTTAATTTTGGATCAATTTTACTTGAGTTTAACTTTAAATTATGGAAACATTTTGGGTAGTAATAATAATTACACTCTTTTTCTCCTATAAAAGCAGTATTTCTCTCCTCACTTCCCCTCACACCAAAACCACATTTTCATCCCATAATATACAAAATATATCTTAAAAAGTTTGATACACCTTAATAAGGTTATTTTCATTGAAAAATACAATAATTGAAGGGTTTAACCACATTCACAAAGGATATAACCCTTGTAGTGAGGTATATATTTCTAATTGGTTAATTCTCTTTTATTTTTTCTCTATATGAATTTATTATTTTTCAAATTTCTTTTCACCATCTCAAAATTGTGATATAATTATAATTATTATACTAGTATTTTATTATAATGATGGGAAAATATTTAATTTCCCTTCCCATTTTCCCTAAGAGAAGCAAAAATGATATTGGTGTGTTTGTGGACAACCACCTCCACAAAATGTCATGTTAGGTTTTCCTAAATCAACTTACATAGATGGTCATATTTTTTGAATTTAATAAATAAAATTTATATTTATAATATATTTTATATTCTGAATTGATTAAACTTACTATTCATTTCTCCCATTCCATTAAAAATGAAATTGTTAACCATGCATACATGTATACTACCGCCTCATTGGGATGATTGATTTCAATTTTTATTTTCATCACTGACTTACATGGATGGTCATGAGAAAGAGTTTAATATATAAATATTATTTTTATTAGGTTATTATGTTTTATGTATGATAAATTTTAGAACCTATTGATAATATTTTCAACAGACAATTATCGTGATTTCAATCGTTTAAAAGAAGCATACCAAGAGTAAAAAATTTAATTCAAATTTTTTAATATTTTAAATCTATGAAATATTCATAAAATTATTTTATAATTACTATATATCAAATTTATAGCCAATAAATGATATCATTATTCTACCACTGTAATGATATTATATCTAAATTATCTAATAATCAACCATTAAGCATGGTATGTGTTTGTTTGGGTTTGTGTAACCAACAAATTGAGAAATTATATAAAATTATATAATGGAAGATTATTACAACTCAATTATTTGTATAATATGATATAAAAATGAAATTAATTATTTTTTTAGTTTTGAAAAATATACTACAATATTTAACTCATTAATTAAGAAAACAACCTTCATAGGTTGAAAATCACCTAAAAATGTTCATTTTTTATTTCATCTTCTAGGATAAAGACTAAAGTAATCATGGAAGGAAATTTAAAATAAATAAATAATTATAATATATCAATTATTGAAAAATTAATAAACTTGGAATGATGAACACTGGAAGAATAATTAATACCAACACCGCTCTCATGAAATTAGTTCAAAATGATCAATATTACCCACACCCAACATCGAAAATAGGTAACAACTAACTATTTAAAATACAGGGAATAATTATAAATAATATTTATATAAGTTTATATATATTTGAAAAATGTTATAAAATATTTTATTAAGATATTTATGTTTGTTATACATGATCTTTTAGTGAATTTGACTAAGTAGGGAATCAATATATGAGATTCTTTGCCTCAAATTTGAATTCCTTGATACATATTTAAGTTATATATCATGTTTTGTTTTTTTCTTCATTATGAAAATATATCCCTAGTATCATTTTGAATCACTATTACATTATATTTAATTATGTTCTATTTTATATTCCTATGGAAAATGTATATTTTTTTCACATCTTTTTTACTTGACTTTTCTCTCATATAGAAGTAAAATATTGTCAACAACAAACCTACCTCTCTTAATTGGATATTTTTTTCAAGTATATATTTTCCATCACACCAATTTTTACCTATATTTTTAGGAAATATAATATGTATTATTTTATATTATTTTAATAATTTTATTTACCACATTTAAAAAGTAAAATTCAATACTCTTTTTACGATTTGGGTTTTCAAACAATGGTTTTTAAAAATATTTTCCACCCAATTGTTTTTAAAAATCTTTATGTTTTTAAAGGAATCAATATTAAAGTTTCTTTTTAAAATATATATATTTTGGAAATATTTAAATAAATATTTTTGAAAAAAAATATTAAAATTTACCCAAAACTTTAACATTTTACAAATATGGTTAAAATGATCTCTTTTATATTTTCAGTGGGAACACATGTTTTTGTCACCTTTAGTGTTTTATTTGAAACTTTCTCTATAAATTTTCATGTTTTATAAAAGAAAAATTAGTTTTCTACAATATTTAAAAAATATACCTTTTTAAATCATTTTAGATAATCAAGTATATTTTTTCATTTATAAACTGATTTCTTTTCAAAAATCATTAAAAGTATTTTTCATCTATGATATTTTCCATTGACATATATTATGCTTGATCAGGGATGTTTTTTTAATGTTTCCATCAAAATTATTTATCTTGGTGTATTACCTAATGTTCTTTTATTTTGGAGAAATGAACTATTACTGACTTTTTCATTCCTAATCCTTTTCGATGTATAGAAATAAATTTTTATCCTATTCCTTTCCATGGTGAATATCAAATTCTTGATAACTTTTATTTAAGGGTGTTCACCTAGATTCCATACATCTATTCATTAGGTAGAATTATTATCCTAATCATATATAATTTTTCTATATGGTTTAAATACCATATTCTTTATTATCTTGATTGAATGTAATTTACATAGAAATTTACTCAATGTCATTAGAACCCATTATTTTCCAAGGATACATTATGTTATATTGAATGAATAAAATTTTATTTCCATGGGTTCTTATATGATAAAATTTAATTATTTTCATTTTTAAGGTTTTATAAAACCTATTTTATTTCCATGGGTTATTTAATATGTGACAAGTGATTAATTTCAAGTTGTACTCGTAAGTATGAATGATGATGGGTGGAGACCTATATCACCATCCAATGCATTGGTTTAAAGTTTATATATCATTATATATATATATATATATTCATGATTAATTTTTATTTTCATAAAAGAATGGATACTAATGTTTTGTCTGATTAAAGTTATGTTCCTTATACTAATGAATATATCTTATTTAAAGATGTTTCAAAATTTTATACTTATTTTTATGACTATATTATTCTTTCATGGATCATGTTTATTATCCCACTCTTTTGATTCATGCACTATTTTTTGTCCAGATTTATTTCATGAATTATAACATAATCTCTACTGGGTATGATTTTGTTATAGATTATGTTCACCCTTAATGAGAATTTGTGCTTCCCCATTTATTATGATTCCATTTATCCATGTTATGAGGAAAATTTATATGTAAGATGTATCTTTAAGGGTGTATTTTGAGTGGAATTTGTGGGTGATATTGAACAATTGTTATAAATTAATTAGTTAATTATATATTGAAAAAATGTCCATTATGTGAAAAAGATATGAGTTTTCTTGTTTATGTTTTTTTATAATTCTCTAAAACTATAAAGGTAAATGGTATTCGAAATGTGTTATAATGAAATGTTTTCTTTAAGTTATGTAATTATTGGATGATTATGCCTGAGCTATCATAGCTAGAATCAGTTTAAGATTTAGATAACTTTGATGATTAGGATAATATTAGTTTAGGATAAAATAGAAGTTAGAAATATCATCAAAGGTTTATTAGTTATGGTTGATTATAATTTCAAAGGTTTAAATAACCATTTAGGTTAGCTGAGGTAATATTATGGGGAGTAGGATAAAAAAAAGTTAGTGAAAACCCTTGGGGTGAGTTTAAGAGATTAGTTTAAGTATAGAATAACATCCTAAAATTGTGGTAATGTAGATGTTGCGTGGTTTTAAAATTAAATAAATACCTATATGGATTATGGAAAGTGATTTAGGATCTAACACATTTGTACTTAGGGGTAATAACCCTAAAGAGGGTGTGGTGGGTATTAAATCAACCATGACTTGGTGCACGAAAAATAGTCCTAACTATACACCTAGCTAGACACTCATGTTGATATGTTTTGGTAAATAACTTTCTCCTTACAAACCGTATTGAAGTATTAATTTCCTAATTATTTTAAAGTATTAGGTTAATAAGTATAAGAGAATAGAAATTAAAGTAACCTAGGTAGAACCAAGAGAGTTATAGGATTAACCAATTATGACACATTTGAAATGAAAGTATCATAATATGAAATAAAGGTGTCATTGGAGAAGACATATTAGGATTGATATTTCATATTAATATATTTTGATCCATTTGAATATTATCATAACAATTTTGATTTTAGTATTTTTTTGAAATTGGATCATGAAGATGACGCTGAAAAAGTTATGAATCCAAAAACAACTATGCCTTATAACTGAATATGGGAGAACACATAAAGAGTTGATAAAATTAGTATATTACTCTTATGATAGAAAAGGTGTACTTCCTAGTCTTACATAAGGTTGTGAAGTTGATACCATAATAAAAATTAATTTTTATAATCATATCAATTTTCATTATTGAGTAATATTTACCAATCATACTTTGGTATATTCTAAAACATATGAAGATTATGTGAAACATATAAAGATATTTCTTTAGTAGTCCCAATTTATAGTTTTTGAAACATATATTAAATGCAATAAATAACCTTAAAAAGTTATTTTAAGATAAGGTTATATTTTTGGGGATAATAATTGAAGAAAAAATGATTTTGGAATGGATAACTCTTGGGATTAATATAATATTGATGTTGAGGTAATAAAGGGTTAATTGATTTTGAAAAAAGTGTGTTATATAGTATTATAATTGATTATTTACTTAAATAAAAAGTAATCCACAATATTTTTGGTGATATTTATCCAATTTTTGGGAATATGATATATATTGACTTGTTTATTACCTTATTAATAGTGATTAATACATTTGAGGGTTAAAAAAATAGTTAATTTTTAAAGGAATATACTATCTCACAATGGTTTAATTTTTTGAAGATTCTAATGTTTATATTTTATGGATAATAAAGGATTAGGTTATATTCGTACCGGGTACAAGAGTTTATGAATGATCAATATTTTGAAAGGAAGGATAAGTAACTTGGTATAAGATAATAAAGTAAGTTAGATGTCATATTATAAGTTATATCCTGAATGATGAATATGTTAAACAAAATCTCACTTAATTTTATTAGTTAGTATTAATTTGAATTACAAGGAAAAAATTTATTTTTGGGGGAAAGTAATTCCACCTGTTTTCTTGAAGCATACTATTTTATAAACCATATATTTAAAATTATCATTTTTTTATATTTGTTTAAAGGAATTGAAATTTATTAGGAAATAAGTTATATGGGATATGAATTAAACTAACAAAACATTATTTATTAAAAAATGGGGTGTTTAAATATTTAACCTTGAGGACTATTAATAGATAAAAAACATATTCCAAGGAAGATAACGATGAAATTGATAACATTGTGAAAAATCAAAAATATGAAATACGAGCTGTGCTTTGAAAGTGAGAGTAAAATGAACAATTTTTTTAGAATGTATATATATATATGAACAAAATATGGAAACTATAAATATGGTCGTTGCAAATATGGACAATGAAAATATAGTCAATGGAAATATGGTGATTGAAAATATGGTCATTGATCATATAACCAATAGGTATACTAAAGTCATGTATTGTAAAGTAGTAAATTTAAAATAATATAACTCATAATGATGTAAAAATATTATATTAAATATATATATATATATATACATGCTATGTATGAATATTAATATCATTAATATAAAAATATGATATGATAGATATAAAACAATTTAAATAGATATTTTAATATAAATGGAGTTGCAAAATTAAATTTTAAAATATAAATAATCAATTTTAATGATATTTGTTAAAACATATTTAATAGAAAAGAAATATTTCTTTTTCTCAAAGAACTGTTTGGTTAGGTATTGTATACTTTATCCTAATAGATTAAATTGAACACTTTTAAAAAATTATTATATATGAACTAAAATATTTACATCTTTTAAATTATAATTGATGTGAAATAATATTGATAATACTTAATGATAAAAAAAATCAATTTTCAAAAAATAAGTTTTTCTTTATATTTTATATTTTTATTTAAAAAATATATTTTTAAATTTTAGAATTTAAATTATATAAAACTATGTTTATTTTAGTATTTATAATTTAAAAAGCATCTGAGCATAATTTTTTAGTATTTTTCTAAAAAGATTTATTTTTAGATAAATAGTGAAAATTCCATTTTTACTAATAACATGAATTTTATGAAATTATTAGTATATAATTATGAAGTGAAAATTTATGATATGTTTTTATAAACCAAATATATATTTTATAAGGGAATTTTTAATTTTAATTTTTTTTGTATTAATTTATAAACTCGTATTTTAAATTTTTGAATTTAAGTTATATTTTTCAAAAATAATATTTTTAATACATTATATATTTATTATTTTAAAAATAAATTTTACCACTATAAAAATTTTAATCAAACAAAATGAATTTCAATTTTGGTATCATTAGGTCTAAATTATATAATAAGAAATATTTTATTTTTTGGAACAAAGGATAAATTATCTATGTAAAAACTAGTTACTGTGGTGAAAACCAAAATCTTAAAAAAATGAGTAACCAAAGTGGTGAAAGGAAAAAAAATGTTTAAATTGAATGTTTGAGGTGTGTACAGTAAATATCTCTTACAATATTAACTATTTATCAATAGAAAGGTATATATTTCTAACCATTTCTTTCACTTTTATTTTTCATTATGTGCATTTATTATTTCTCAAATTTATTTTCACCAAATCAAAATGAAAAAATCAGTATAATTATTATATTAAAATTTTATTATAGTGATTATAAATGATTTAACCACCCTTCCCTTTTTCCATAATAAAAGTGAAAATGACATTTGTGTGTGCACAGACTACCGCCTCTACAAAATTTCATGTTTCATTTTACTTAACCAACATACACAGATGATCCAAATGATGAATTTAATAAATAAGTATTAAATTTATAAAATATTTTATATTATTAAATAATAAAAAAATATTATTCATTTATCAAATTTAATGTAAAATGAAATAGTTAACCATGCATATGCATTGATTATCACATCCATTGGATGATCGATTTTTTTTATTTTCATCACCTCCTTATATGTATGGTCATGAGAATGCGTTTAATGGATAAATTTGATTTTTTATATCATTAAGGTTATGGTATGAAAAATTAGAGAACCTATTAATGATATGATCATAAAATTATTTTATTTGAGAAAAGAGAGCTTCAGGAATCTTTTATTAAAAAGAAGAAAGGTTAAATCAACCTAAAATAAGGCACTTTAAAATTTTCTTTTTGAAACAATGATGACAGAACATTGGTGATGGAGTTAGTAAATACACAAAAATCCTCATTCACTCCCCTATGATCCATCACATCCATGATGGTATTCGATTCACAATAAATATGTGTAATGATATAGCTCATAGAAGAGAGATGATCAATGAAATTGTCCTAGCTTATAGTCAGCTTTCAAGAGAGGTGAATCTTCCCAGTTCTAACAGCTTGAATAATGTTTTTGGAGTCACTTTCAAACCAAATAGTATTCCAATTATTTTTCTTAGTAGTCTTGATAGAAATTATAATCTTATTCATCTCAGCTTCAAGGTCCATTTACATTCTAGAATTCCCATAATTAATTTTGACAACATCACCAAAAGAGTCCCTAAACACATAACCATATCCTAAATGCCCATTGCTAACCTTTAAATCCCCATACTAATTTCACTTCAACCATCCTATGAAAGGTGGATACCGAAAAACCACAAAGGTTTAGTGGGGAGGAGGGTAGTTACCTTGTAGTTTGAGCCACCACAACATCATGAATCCTTCCATTTAATTGATGTAGGATATAGTATATAGAAAATTGGAACTGTAAATTACAGAAACAATTTGAGAAAAATAATTTTAGGTGTTTAAACTAACCCGATCATTCATTTCTTTGTTTTTTCCCCTCTAAATGATATGCAAGAAGTTCCACACAACCGGTTTTAAATAGCGAATCATCCTGCTTGGACAACTGTATGTCAAGTAGTTCTGGTAAGAAATTAGACATCCTTCTTGAACTAAGAAGTTGAAATCAAAATAGATTAGAAATTGAGATCCAAAGAGAAGAATCAAAATGGAAGGAGTGTAATAAATTCTCTATGTTCTCACAGTGTTGGTGGAAGAGTACACACCATGAACATAGAGTAATTCTAACTTTCTGAAGAATATCATCAACATGGGGCTTATTCTGATGGAGCCTCTAGAGAAGTGTAATCCTTGAGGGGGGAATACATATTATATTGAATTGGTCAACCAATTTACTCACTCCAGGAATAAGGTGGTTATAGAAAACGTTGTAATTAAGGTTCCAATTAAGGGCTAGTTCCCACACATGCATGTGTCAATGGTGAAGAAACTCATAATTTGAGACAATCTGAATAATGTAAAATGGAAGAGAGTCCAAGTTGGACATATGGCCATTAATGGAACTATTAAGATCAATATATTTATTTAAAGAAGTAATAATATCTATAAAAATTGTATCTACCCAATTATCATACCAAAACCTCAGATGAGATGTACCACTAACCAACCTGTGATCTTGGCTGAAAATTTTATGAGAAACATTTTTTAGACCAGGCCCAACCAAAGAATCCATATAGAATTTATTCCTTGCCGTTAATTTATCATGAATCTAGAGTATGATAAAAGACAATGAGTTTTTACTATTATTTATGATCTTACATATCAACTGGGACTGAAGAGACTGATTACAAAGTTGTATGTTCTTGATCCCAAGACCCCTAATAGCCAAAAGAATACAACATTTCTTCAAAGAAAATGTGATGATTTTCCTTTCAAGAATATTACCACTCCAAATTAATTTCTTCATATAATAATTAATGGTTTTGATAATTGAGATGGTCCAAGAGTAAACCATGAAAGAATAAACCAAATTCAAAATAATGACATGTTTCACAAGGAAATATCTACCTACTAAAGATAGAGATTTACCTTTCTATGAGGGTATAGTTATCCTTACTTGACTAATAATGTTAGTGAAGTAAGAGGCATGTGGACCTCCCCAAAACATGGGAACACCAAGATAGATGAAGGGTTGATACCCCTCTCTGATCCCCAAATAATTAATCGTATTCATATTTCTAGAAGGAGATATGTTCTTGCTAAATAAAATGAAGGATTTACCCCAATTAACATCCTATCCCTAGACTTCCTCATAGTGCATGAGATTTTTTTGATGATTTTGAATTTTCTCCTATCTTCTTGGGTAAAAAAATAATTTCATCAGCATAAAATAATTTAGAGGGAGAAAAAATTCCTCACGATACTCTGATAGTTTTAAAATCACAATTATCCACCATATTAGGAAAAATACAACTGTGATAATATTCATCTATAACAAATAATATAATAGAGGGAGGGTCCCCTTGTCTCACCCCTCTCAAGGAACTAAAATATCCCTCCACTGAACCAAAGATAAAAATATAAATGTGAGAAGATACAAAGATGAATTTAATCAAATTCACGATCCTTGAGTTGAAACCAAATCTTTGAAGAACATTGAAGATAAAACCCCAGTCAACGATATCAAATGATTCCTGATGTCAAGATTGAGATAAATATTTACTCCCCTTACAGATTTCCTATGCAGATTCACTCACTCCAAGGCTATAATCATACAATCGTGAATGTTTCTTGCTTTGACTAAATTGTGTTGATTCAAATAGGAAATTTTTTTTGAGATCTGAGTAAGCCTAGAAGCCAGAATCATGGAGATAACTTTGTGAATTGTGTTCACTAGTGCAAGAGGTCTGAATTGGATGACGTCACTATCAATTTAAACCTTTTTAATGAGGGTGATATATTGAGAATTGAATCTTGGAGGGAGAGATCCACATTTGAAAAAAAAATCCTGACCAGGTCGCAAACATCATACCAGAGAAGCTACCAAAATTCTGTAAAAAGTAGTTTATGAAACCATCCAGGACAAGAGAGATTCTTTTGTTGAGGACAAAGAAAACTTCATTTATTTGAATTTCAATAGGGGTAGTAGTGAGTATAAGGTTATCAACATTAGATATAATCTTGGTAATTACTCCTTCCCAAAGCGTCACATTCCTTGGAGTACCATTGAAGAGGTTTTCATAATAGGAGACAATTTGATTTGAAAAATCTTGTATTTCATTGATAATTTGATCTCCATCCTTCAGAATATATAGGGGTTTATTCACTCTTTTATATATTTTAAGATAATTGAAGAACTTTTTTCCCCCTCGCTAAGCCATCTTATTTTGAATAGATCTTTTTGAGTGTTTCCTTTATGTTTGAGAATATTCTGTAATTTTGAGGACATTTCTGCTTCTGGGGTGAACCCTCTTGGTAAGTTTCATTTGGTGATGAGAACATAAATTCTATGAAGGGATCCCTAAGGAATCTATTTATTTATCCATATTGATGAAATGTTTCATACTATAGTCCTTCATAATAACCTTTAGAGATTTTATTTGTCCAATACAATCAAGACAGTTTCCATTAGTTTCATGTCCATCCAAAAAATCATTGATTGTTTTACAGTAGTAAGGAGTTCCTATCTAAGAATTATTGAATATTAAATGATTGGACAACTTGTTTTAATTTACAAGGAAGTTCATTAAAATGTTGTAGTGTTTTGAGTTATACTTATCCAAAGTGACACATGTGATGGCTCTCTGAGTTTCAAGCGAAAACTCATTAACAAAGGCTCTATAAATTCTACTAGCTCTCAAACCATCCAAATTCCTTCTATAATATGTATCTTTATCCCCATATAGATTAACTTTAAAAATATTAGCATCATGAATACAATCATTGAGCTATTTGATTGAGATCAAACTAAAGGCAAGCCCACTTTTTTCATCATTATGTAAAATAGAATTAAACTATCCCATGAGAAACCAATACTTTGAGATAGATCCTAAGTGCTCCTTAATTTGTGACAAGAGATATCTTCTATCACTATAATTGTTAAAATCATATATAATCATGCAGAAGATAAGCTTGTCTTATAAAAGGAAGGGTCATGTATTGCATTGGTCTCCTTCCCAAATAAGAATGGGATTTACCACTGAGTTGTGAACCAGTAGACAAATCATGTCCTAGGATGTATAGGCTTGATTTTTTTACAAGAATGTGACAAACACTATTGGACATAACATTGTCCTACCTAGTAAAGATTTTTTTTGTTCAACAATACCAATTAAATCAGCCCTATATTTTCCTTCCAAGAGCCTAAGGGAACCTTCATTGCCAAGGTTGGATATTTCTTGTATGTTCCAAAAGAGGATCCTCATTTTGAACTTGTTTTAGGGGTGCCTTCCACCTTTTTCTTGGTCTTTATTTTTTAATTTCTAAAAGTATTTCGTGGGTTTTTATGAAAATATGGAGGAGATAGTTTTTTAGCATCCATGAAATCACCTGGATGAATGATCACAGTATGAGTGAGAATATCTATTATGCCTCCAATAATGGAAACCAAATCCTACTTTTGAAGGGGAACATCCACCTTTTAAGTGCTCAAGTCAGATTCTTCTACACCATTGAGGTCCAACTGTGGGTTCTACTGTGCTGAGTTCTGAGTGACTTCCAACAACCCACATTAATTCTACAAAAAACTATGAGTGCTTGTAGTGTCCTTTTTTAGAATATTATATCTATCCATGATGAGAACAGGAATTAAAAATTACTTAGTTTTCATGGAAGAAATCATCGAGAAAAGGTCACATGATAAAATATAAATACAATTGTCCTCCCATGGGTCCTTCTTGGTAGACATAGATGGGTCATCTTGGTTATATTCTTGAGTAGCCGGTTGTGATGTTTCCTCCTCCTTCTCTTCCCCTGAAACCATCTATTCTCATAGTTTACTTGTGGTTGCAACCCACTTGACAGACTTGGTATGTTTTGATCTATCCCCCTAGGTAGTATCCTCCTGTTCATATTAACTACCTTTTGGGGAGTCGTTCCAATCTTTGGTGGGAGAGAGGGGTGTGAAAATATTCTCTACCACCCTACAATTGGAGAGTTCATGGACTACCATTTTTAAATTGTCATATAAGTGAGCTATATGCTCAAATTCATGATTTGGATCTAATTTGTGATCATTAACAATGAGGGAGATATGAGTTAGAGGGTCTGAATCCATGTTGATATCCACCAGGATCCTTTCAAAAAGACCTAGGTCCCCATTCAAACTTCTATGATCAATTTTAAGAGGCATGAAAAATCCATAGGCATTATCATTGAGAATTTTGGTGTGACAATAAGCCCATAGAAGACCATGTATTCTGGTCTAAACATGAGAATTTGTAAGTTTCTGATTATTGGGGTTTAAATTAGAATCCCACATGGATAAACGAAGTGTTACAAGATTCAAATTGATGTTTCCTATTCTCAAAACTAGGTTGACATCTTCTTTCATCTCTAGAATTATGTGGAATTAACCATTACTTATCGGGATTAGATACTATTTATGTATACTCCATCATAGAGATATTCGGTTTTTGAGATCTCCATATGATAAAGGTTTGGCCCCTTTTTCATTAGTAATGTTTCTCAGAAAACAAAACTTATAGATATTCAAACGTTTCTTGACCACTTCTGGATAAGAAACCACCGAAATTGTTCCATCCTCCAATTTTTTGATGACAAGAGAAATTTCACATTCATGCATGGATTTCCCAAATCTAGCAAGGATCTAAGCAAAGTTAATTCCTTTAATAACCATGGAATAGGGATTTCCACTGAAGTCAGAATCATCTAGAGGGGGGGGGGATGCTCCCTGTATAGATTGAATAAGTCCATTAATCAGTAAGATATCAGGTTGAATTTTTCCATGTTCTATTCACAGATCTCCTGTTCTCACGATTTTCATCCTCATTGGTCAACCAATGATTATCATTAATTAAATCGTTTAAAACAAGTGTACTAAGAGGAAAAAAATTAATTTTAATTATGTAATATTTTAATATCAAATAATTATTCTTACAATTCCTTTATAATTATGATATATCACACTAATAAACACTGAATTATAACATTATTATACAGTTTTAATGATATGAAAACTTAATCACCTCATTATCACCCATTTATCATGATATGTCCATGTTTGGGTTTGTTTGACCACCTACGTGAACAATGAATAATTAATTAAATATTATTTTATTCATAATATGGTATAAATATTTAATTAAATATTATTTTATTCATAAAAAATAAAACGAAATTTAACTCATTAATTAAGAATACACCCTTTGTAGGTTAAAAATCATCAAAAAATATTTGTTATTGAATTCATTCTATGGGATAAAGAATAACGAACTCATGAAAGGAAATTTAAAAAAATAAATAATTATAACTCATCCATTATAGTAACATTAATTAACTTAAAATGATTAAATTTTGAAGAGTAATGAATACTGACACAGCTCTTATGAATTTTTTTCAAACTGATCTCTATTAACCACACCCAACATTGAAAATAATTAAAAAAATAACTATTATAAATATATAGAATAATTATCAATTATGTTTATAAAATTTTATGTATATAGAAAAATGTTCATAAATAGGTGATTATGATATTTATATTTGTTATATAGGTTCTTATTGTTCATTCGACTAAGTGGGGAAACATGGTAAGGGATTATTTATCACAAATTTGAATTCCATAAAAAACATTTATGGTATACACCATGATTTATTTTTAATTATGAAAATACCACAACATTATCATTTTTTATCATTATTACCTTATATTTAAGTATATTCTCTTTTATATTTTTTTGGGAAAATTTCACTTTTTATTCAAATCTTCATACTTGATTGTTCTCTCATCTAAAATTATAACATTATCAAGAACAATCCTCCCTATATTAATTGGATATTGGTTCAAATCCATATTTTCCATCCCACCAATGTTATCCTCTATTTTTGGGAAAGATAATATGGATTATTTTATATGATTTTAATAATTTCATTGACCAATTTTAAAAAGGAAAATTTAACATTCATTTTATGATGTGGGTTTTCAAGAATCAATATTGAAGTATAATTTTCAATAGTAAATGTTTTAAAATGTTTTTAGTAAAAAATTTTAAAATAACTTTTGAAAGTTACCTGAAAGTTTAACATTTTATAATTATTTTTAAAATGAAATATTTTAATGTTTTTCATGAGAACAGACCTTTTCACTACCTTTGGTATTTAATCTATAACATTATCTATAATTTTTCATGGTTTCTTAAGTAAAATATATTATTTTACTATATTTAAAAAATATATATTTTCAAATAATGTCAAAAGATTAAGGATATTTCTTATTTATAAAGTTATTTTTTTCAAAACACCTTAAAAGTATTTTTTATCTAATTTAATGCTCTTTGATATATAATATTCTTGATAGAGGATGTTTTTTAAATTTAACCATCAATATTATTTCCCTAGGTGGGTTATTTAATGTCATTTTATTTTGGTTAAATGATCGACCACCATCATTTTCAGACCTAATCATTTTTGAAATATAATTGATAATTTTCTTCTAATGCCTTTTCTCCGTAAATACCCCACTCTTGATTCCTTTGATTGAATGTAATTCACCTAGATTCCATACATCAATTTATTAAGGATAATTATTTTATAAATAATATATCCTTTATTTATATGGTGTAAATACTATATGATTTATTATCTTTATTGAATGTTATTTACATAGAATGTTACTCGATGTCATTGAAACAAATTTTATTTCCATTATAATATGTTTAATGAAACCAATTTTCATTGTATTTGTGTGTTATTCTATAAAATCAAATAATTGTCATTTGAAAGGTTTTATGAAACCCATTTTATATCCATGGGTTCTTTATGATGCAATAAATTATTTATTTCAAGTGGAAATCATAATTATATATTTTGATGGGTGAGTTTATATATTACCCTCAAATATATTTGTTTAAAGTTTATATATAATGAAATAGGAATTAATGAGTAATTTTTAGTTTCTCGTAAGAATAGGTATTGATGGTGTGCCTCTAAAAATTTAGGTGCCCTATACTAATGTATATTCTATATTTAAAAGATGTTTCACAATTTTATACATATTCTCATGAATATTTTATACTATCATAGTTCATATTTGTTGACTCCCACTTTTGATTCA
This sequence comes from Viscum album, assembly GCA_963277665.1. Taxonomy (NCBI): domain Eukaryota; kingdom Viridiplantae; phylum Streptophyta; class Magnoliopsida; order Santalales; family Viscaceae; genus Viscum; species Viscum album. The sequence goes on from OY728147.1 coordinate 1,831,238,756, forward strand.
TGTCCTATTTTATGTCAACATTTATCTTATAGATTATGATATATGATTTTATGGGTATGATTTTATTATAAAAATTGATTATAACCATTTGATATTTATAAGCTCACTTATAATATTTGATAGTTATCAATTATTTTTTGCCTACTGAGTATTTGAACTCACCTCTTTATTAGGATTCCATTTTCCTAGGTTATAAAGAAAATTAATTTTTAAGATGTTTCTAAAAGGGTATCCCATAAAAAGAATTTTTGGAAGATATTTAAGACTTATTATGGATTAAATATTTGTTTATATAGTGGAAACATTTTCTATTTGTTCAAAAATAAATGAGTTTGTTAGATTATAATTTTTATTAATTATCTAAAATTATAAACCTAAAAGGTATTTGGAATGTTCTGTAATGAAATATTTTATTTAAGTCAGATAATTACCTGATGATTCGGTCTGGGATTTCATATAAAATAATTGGATCCTTTGTGAGGAACCACTAACTCTATAGTGCAATAACACTAGGTTGAAAGAAACTTACCTAAATATAAACTTGTGTTCCCCTCTCCCCCAGAAATTTGTAGAGACTTTCTACAATTAAGGAAAATATTGTCCCATGTTTGGTCAATCAGAGCTCCACTTCACCCTAGTATCACTTGGGTGAAACCTTAGTCACTTAGCCCCAAATTCACGTGGGTGAATCCTTCATCACCTCACCTTGACAATACTTTGGTGAAACCTTCAAAAAATTTCCCTACCATCACTTCGGAAAAGGTCTCATATCTTTTTTCTAGTGTTACATGGGTGAAACCTTTCCACTAACCTCTATATTACAAAGGTGAGGTCTTCTTCCAACCATTTTAAAATGAAAAACCACCCTTTACCACATTAATTAAAAGGCCTTATGAACACCCTATCTTTGATATTAGAGTATTACATCATAAAAATATCTCATTTGGACATCCAATTATGAATCCACCCTCTAAAGCCTTCGAATTCATGAGACCCAAGTATGCACACTAGCATAATTCTCTTTCGATCACAAATTCCCTTTATAAGAGGTGTCTCTCGTGTTCTCCCCTCAATTGATAGGGTCCCTATAGGTTTTTCATCCTAGAATTCCCTTTATAAATGGGGTCCTAATATTATGGATGATGGTGATAATTTCCTAGGAATATATAGAAACACATAGAAGACCTAGATCTGTGCTCAAATGGCATGAGAGCCTAGTGGATGTCTATGTCCACCAGATTAGAGAGTAAGTCACAATTGACAAAGGTCATATATCTACCCTTTCAGTCCCCTGACTAGGAACATGACTCCTATGTACTTCCTAACACTGGTGGCATCTGTACCTTCTTCTTTCCAATCTCTCATGTAAAATGATTGTGTATGCCCAAATAGTTAAACTATAAAGGTGACCACCATGTGACCTTCTATCCTATACTCATAATTGGAAGAAATAGAATCCATTAAGAGTAATACCCTAGTCTTTATTTAATCTGAACACCTATATTTACTACCAAGGTTTATAAATAAGTAGGAAGATAAGAAGAATTGATTAAACCAATGACCTTTCTTGTTGGCTTCCATATCTCTCATACCATTAATATCCCCTCCCTCATCCATCATCAAACAAATACTAAATTCCAATTATGGTATTAATTTTTAGGTTTATTTCCCATCCAAATATGATTATGTGATGTGCTTGAGCTTTTACCATATATTTTTCCCACAATGAACACAAATCATGTGGGCTTAAAGATATGTGATTATTATACCATCAATATGTTTGAAATGCCTCAATTTTGGGACCCCTTCTTACATGTAATCCAAAAAATAAAATTTCCTTTTAAAAGGACTATATTACCTATGATAAATACCTTTAAAATGACATATTCATGATAAATAACCTTATATCCACCTCTACATGTGTAATATCCACACAATCATATGTTGTCAAACCATTCATGAAACCAACATCCCCACAACATGGCATTAAAATACATTGATAATATCCCAAAAACATGATGTTAAATAATGTGGCCAAAATAAACACAATACAACATTAAATAGTGTGGAAAACATCCCCCAAACAGGACTTTAAACTGCATGTAAAATATCATAGTAACACGATGTTAAATTTCATGACAACAGTCATGTAACATGGCTTTAAAATATATCATTCAAACTACATGGGCTTTGATTCCTATTTTGATGGGATACATTGGATGCCTCACTAAGGTCCAAACCCAAAATTAACAATATTCTATCCACATAAACCTGGGCCATATTACCTATGGATTATACCTTTGTTACTCTATATTCTTGATAAAATCATTCCCCCACCTAGAGAGCCATATTACCTATGGGTCTTCTCATATTATTCTCATCAGGCCATATTCCTAAAAGGAATTATATTCATAGGGACATATTCATTTTGATACCAGACCATATTTTTTTTTACATTTCCCCTCTAAGGTTGACTAGAATGGTATTCTCATGCATAAGCCCCATACTTACCATTTCTAGGAATAATTCACATATTTTTCCTTGTTGTATGACGTTAAACTACATGGATCAGTCCTTGTTACATAACCTTAAGAGGTATGATGTTCCCTATTTAATGGAACTGAACTACATGAGTTCCAATCCCTTTAATAATGATATATATTATTTCCCTTCATGTGACCAATATTGAAACATCAAGAAACTACTTCCTTCCTAGATGATGATAAAATCTATAGTGCCTAGCCGTGTGTCTTAAACCATAGTGGGATATAAACCAACATCATTAAGTATTGATAAGATAAGGATGGATAAATTCTGATACATATATATGGTGTAATTGAAAAATAAACACTGATAAATATAGATATTCACATTGATGGTATAAATTTAATACGTACAAATGTTCATATCAACACATGATAATAACTTACTTTTGGGATGAGGGTGACCATTCCCATACTATAATTTGTGAAAGATACCTGAACACATATTAAATATATAATATTGTCCTAAATTAAGAAATAATTCTTCCAAATAGGGTATGATGAGCCCAACCTACCATCCTCTGAACCAATGTGAGTTCCTACATATCATTGGTAAGACATCCCAATGACCTAATATATTTGGAAAACAAGTCTGTAGTTTGTCATAGATATGAGGGTGATTGGGTATTTTTGGTTCCACTTATAAGATCTACTATAAATAATCTGAGATAGAAATAATGTCCCAATTATAAGATCATGAGTACTAGTCCACACTATATTGGGGTTGAAACAAAAATGTTGAAGCTTAAATGAATCTTTTAATAACCAATATAATTGAGTTTCTCACACACAAATAGTTAAGCATGTTTTATTACTTTAGATGCTACATTGGAAAGTTATTTTGTTTGTGTTTTTCCCTCATAGGACCTCCATCTCTAAAAATCCTTTCAATCCAAATGAAATTTGTCTAATGACATACCTATTCCTTATTAGTTTCACAATATGGATCCTTATCCAATTAGAGGGATTTGTTGAATACACAATTCCCTTTTCACCATGTAACAAATGAAATAATCTAGGAGTACCACTTGAATGGTTCCATTCCAATGTTGGGTGTTCATGAGTACCCCTCTTAAACATGAAGCCTCAATTATTGTCAATACAACGATTGGTCATGGAGGAGAAAGTGCCAGCTTCCTCTAATAAAAACCACTTCATGAGTCTTTCACTAGAGAAAAACAATAAATACTCTATTGTCTTAGGGAATATGATCAAGAGTTTGACTACAACTTCACCCTTTACCAAGATCCACCCATGAGGTATCCTATCAACTACCATCATCACCACCGTATGAAACCTACCCATCAAAAACCAACTAAGGATACAATCCGGAAAACCCTCAATATAGTCATTCATACCAGAGCATATAAGATATTTTTCTAGGCCTAATGAGCTTTCAATCATAGAGATAAGGTATATACATATGATAACAACAAGGAAGCCTATCAATATATCTTAAAGGTGACCAACAGACACACACACATCCCTACCCACACCTAGAAAGATTACCAACATTCTTTGGAAGAATAAGGAGAATACTTTTATTCATATCCCAAAAATAATAACTAGGGGATGGGAACCCATTCTCATACCTATATAATAAGATAGTAAACTTATAATAATCACAACTAGAGGAAAAGAGTATGCTAATATCTCTACTACCACCAAGGAATGGGCACATATCCTCATTCCCACTACATAATCCTACAAACACATTTTGAAAAAAATAGATGGGAAGACCGATATTCCCACCCACATTCGACATAGATATCAACATATCATGGTAGTATCAATAATAAATGGTTTTCAACATTTCATAGAAACCTTTAGGGGTGAGAACATTCTCCCACACCTACTACTAGATCATCCCATCAACACATAATAAGGGTTACTCGAGGGAATTCACACATTCTGGCTCCCATTCAAGAATATTGTCAGTACTCCCTGAAAAAGAATGAACAATATGACTAGGTATGCATTCATGTTCCATATAGATATCAATGACCCATATCAACAACCACTTCAAGATAAAAACACATTATTTCTGAATTCTCATAAACTTTTTGGCATGTTACAGTAGTTTCTTAGGATAAAAAATATATTCCTTATAACCTTCAATGATCAAAAAGTTATAAAAATATTCTAACAGTTTCAAAAATGTAGCCACATATTCTTGCTTTTTTAAAGAATCCTATTTCCCCAGTCTAGTAGAAAAAAGAGGGTCACCCAATGGGGCCCCCACATATGAAATTTATTGTTTGAAACACATGAATTTGGCTACCCAAAATAGATTACCCATAAATAAATCTCATCAAGGGAATCCTAAAGCTTTGGATTTGGCCCATATCCATACTCTACTTGATACTTCATTCTTGAGTCCCTTGAAAATTTGTTGTTGGTGACCCATGATCATGCTGAATATTAATTAGATTGAGGAAGCAAAATAAGTTACAAATTTACTCCCTACAATATCACTAACAACAACTCTAGAGGTCCTCCTTAAATCACTCCCTATGAAGGTCCTCACCATGGAGGTATCAGGATCATCCTGGGAACTTTTCCCAGGACGGGCACCATGAAAATCATCTTCATGGTTAGAAGATCAAATAGTATAAAGGTTCTTCTCTTGCTATAGTCCAACCAAGATTTCCTCAGGTTATATGTTTTAGGATTCTTATGAATATAATAAAAATTATTAGATACAGTGTATGAAATTAGAAACCTTTATCCTCAATATGAAATATAATATGAAATTATGTAAAAATAGAAATGAATAAATTATATGAATAAAAGTGTAACGTTCCCAAAATAGCCACTGAAACCTTCAATATTTACCCAATGAGTTTGACAATGATCACAAAAGTGAAAAAAAAATCAACCCACCTCCATCGTATATCAATGGACAAATCTGAATCACATTTCATACATACGTGACTCTTTATCCTCCAAGAGTTATAGCTTTTCATATGAAACTAATTAAGAAGAAATAGTGCTTTTGATTTCAACTATATTTAACCAGGCATAATCATCCACACAAACTACCATCACATTGGAGTTTATTATATAAAGAATCAGGATGATCCTTAATTGCAACTATATTTGTTCATAACTAAATACTTTGTCTGGTAAAAATTAATCATATGAATATTACAACTACTATATGTTTAATCTTAGGAAATGGTATAACAATTGATAACTAATATGTGAGAATAATAAATGATAATAGTTTTTCATTTAAATTTCATGGAATGATAAACAATGCATGAAAATCACAATTTTCATGAAATATATATGTATCATATATATATATATATATATATAAGGATTTAGGGAATATCTATTTCAATATACCACTTTCACTAAATCCTAATGGACTTTTGTGACATTTAATCAAATATTTTATTATATAAAATAACTTATGAAACCATATCCAAAACTCCTTTTGGATTTCTTCCAAAAAAACTTTTGGAATGCTATCATTATCTTCACCTTGAATCACATCATATGAAATACCTTGTAAACACCATTACAAACACTATTGTATTATCTCTAAAGACTTTTAATGCATCTATAAAGGTTAAAATAAATACCCATTCAATTAACCAAAAATTGTGATCCCAAAATTCATTATAGAATTGAAAACAAATAAAATAGTTGGATCCATAAATGTAAGTAAAGTGTGGACTTTAGAAAAGCATCAATGATACTCAATATATAAAGGGTTATTACATTATCTACATCAAACACATGTATATCTATACTAGTCTACATCATATGAAAATATAAATTATAAGGCCCCAACCTTAAACCTTACTTAATCTTGAGTTAATGCAAGATTAAACATTGAGGATCTTTTCAGGTTTAGAGTTTTAGAGAATTAGATCATAAAACTTGCATTACATTCCACATTTAAACAAAGTGGTTGCATAAAGATAGTATTCATTTTTTCACATCAACGGAAACATATTTAAAATAAAACATGGATTATTTCTTGAAACTTCCTTGGCACTATCATCATATCATGTACCTTTCCCTTGACCTGTGAAAAACATTTCAAAAAACATGGGATGAGCATAAAAAGCTCAGTAAGGGATATAAAAATATGGAAAGGAAACATGAGTACATGTACACATAAGAATCAATGAAATCATACTTTACTCATAAAACATAATCACTTTAACATACCTCATAAAACCATGAATAAATCCTAGAAATCATATGACATAAAGGTAACTTGAGGCATTCATAACATTCTTACGTAGGGAGTAACCCTCTTAGTTACGTTTGGAATACCCATCACAGTATATTCCCTAAATCTATTAGGAGAAACCTTAATGTTTCACTCCTTCGCCTTACCCAATGCATTGGAGAGCTATATCGGGCTCACCCGCCCTTAGTTTTTCACGGAACTACCCGTCTTCATAACAATTCCCAAGAACCATAACATAATCGTATCACATAAAACATGCATAAAGGAAAAATAACATTTCCACATTTCAATCACAAGATATCAATACAACACATTGATATAATAAAAACATTATGAAAACCATTTTCAATACCAAAATAAAATTAAAGTAAAACATGGTATTTATTTTTCTTTTAAAAAGAAGGTATGGCTTGTAGAAGAAGCCGAAACTCAAATAATGGTCACGGCGGCGGAGAAGTCGTTGTCGCCGCATACGTATGACAAAAACAATCCCTTTTGTCATTTATTAAAACGCTTCGTATAAAAAAGATTCCTTTTGGGTAAAAGTAAAAGTCAAAGGGGTTTCTACACCGTATAAAAGAAAGTTGTGTATAAAACAAAATATTCCTCAATGAAAGGAGATTGAGAGGGAGTCCCATACAAAGACGGTATCCTTGGTTTATGGATAAATCAATTACATAATTATGTGTGACAAACGAATACACCAAATATAAGTGTATATTAAGTGTAAAAAATCAGATTTTATTCACACATATTCACAGAACGACATATTCAAGGAGTACAAGTTTATCCCAAAGAATCAAATTTGGGTTAAGAAGTTCCCTTGCAAAAATTTGACAGCATAACGGCCTCACTACAAAATTCAGAAAATGAGTTGATGAGAGATAAAAAGGGTATCTCATCACATGGACATAACATTTAAATCAATAAGGATATAAAAGAACATATCCCAACATAATAGTATGTGAATTAAAAGACATAACAAAAGAAGCCTTTTAAAAAGAGAAGGGTGAAAGGTTCCCTTACCGACATGGGTATCTTTCGAAACATACACCCCGTGAAAGAAGTACAATACAACATTGATGTAAATATTCATAAATGAAAGTATATTACACAATGAGTAAAATAATGGGCAGTAAATACACCACTCAAATGAAATTGTTGCAAATGTAGCATAAATCTCAAGGGAATAAAAGTGAGATGAAAAATCCCTTACGAAAACTCGGCAGCCTAACGGCGCCACTGAAAACTTACAAAAATGGATTGATGAGATCAAATAGGGTCTGTCATGATATTAACATAATGTTTACAGAAAGAGGAATATAAATTAACATCCCCCAACATAACAAAGAGGAGATTAAAAGAAGTGACATAAAGGAGAGTACTTAAAAAGAAAGAGAGAGGTTAGATCTCTTACGAAAATTCGGCAGCCTAACGGCCACTGAAAACTTCCAAAAAGGATTGATGAGACAGAATAGGGTCTCTCATCATATGAACATAAAAATTACAGTAAGATTAATATAAAATAACATCCCAATAACAAGAAAGATGAGCTTTAAAAGGAATGACATAAAAGAGTGTACTTAAAAAGAAAGAGAGGAGTAGGATCCCTTACCTCAAGTCCGACTTGTCTTGTTCGTTTCTTTATATTCCTGAATAATAAACTTTGGTCAATTTATAATTTTCTAAGGACCTCCTTTAAAGATTATTATTCAGTTCATATCACATATTATAATGTTATAATAATTGTTTAATAATGTTAGTTCATATCAGACGTTTTTGCCGATGTTTGGTACATGAGTCAAAAATGAACTTGTTTGAAAAAAGATTGCCCATGTAGTTATAAGTAAATAATTTCCAGAATAGTATTAATGATTAAAATATCATATATATCCAGTACATATTCATTTTATACTATTCCATATCATTCGGAGATAAAAACGAAAAGCACCGTTCATGGAGACGGTAGGTCGTACGTACGCATGAACGCTACTTTCATTTTTTTGTCATATTAATGGAATTACAAATAAATGATATGTATATATATATATTATAATTACAGTATAATATATATGTTATATAGGTCACATATGTTCATTAATTTCATTCTTTATACATTCCATGTATTGCATGTACGAGTCACATCACTTGAGGGGGCGGTAGTCCACACTTCCTCATATGAAATTATCGCATTTACACAACATGAAAAGAATAAAGGTATGTTTTAAATATAAAATAAAGAAGCATATAGTAAACATAAATACCATATATATAATATATAAAATACATTGACATCATAATGGCCACCTTTAGAGGTGTTAATAGAATATTTAACAATCATCGTTTCGTGAGGCAGAAAATCACCAACCACAGAAACAGTATGTTCATTAACCATTAGACGAAGGTGTGTGTAAGTGTATCTCAAATAATTAACATAACAATATCATATAATATTTAAGATACTGGTGTTTTTACAAAATTAAAGAATAAAAAGAGTTTAGGGGGTTGGAGAAGCAAAATAAAACATAAGAACACAAGAGAAAACACTACCTTTAAAACGAGTAACTCTCTTTGATTTAAGCTCAAAGGCTTCCTTGGAAAGGATTATGCCCAAAGTGAGGCTTAAATGATGAATATAGGGATTTGGAGAGATGAAATGGGTAGGGTTTGGCCGAGCAAAAGGCTTTAGAGGTGTGTGTAAGGTGGTAGAGGTGGGGGCCTTTTATAAGAGGAGAGGAGGGGCACTCTTGGAAAGTAAAGAAATGTTACTTCATTTTAAAATGAGTTTAGGATTTAAAAGGTCCCACATTGATATAATTAGAGGATAAGGTGATAAGGGTTCTAAATATACCCATTAAATAGGTTTTTGACAAGTGTAGGTCTTATAGTTTACATTATCTTTTCATTTTATTTAAATCGTTAAATAATGAGGTAATCACTGCATCATCATGATGTCATAAATAATTTTATTTATTTAATGTCTAAAAATTATAAAAAAAATACTATGATGTAGAAAATATTTTTATATTTCCAATGAATTTTTATAGTAAAACATCTGACTTGTATAACCCCATTGAAAAAATTTTATAGTAAAACAACTCATGTTTGTGTCATTTTTACTTTAACATTAAATAAAAAGTTATTTATGTCATTTCACAACCAAAGTGGATCCATGGGGTCCACAAGTTGACCCATGGATTTTCTTGGTCGAACATGACACATACAATGAGGGTAGGAAATGTGTCAAGCTCATCTCATATTATTAAAACATTATTTTTACCTTAAACTACACTAATTACCTCTAATCGCGATTAAAAACATAAAAGTTACTATTCAACAAAAAATTATTTTAATCCCATTGAACCAAATTTTAATTATTAATGAAAACCATGTATGTCAGATTTTTGAAATTCAAAACACATAGGTGGTAAAATTTCATTTAAACGAAAAATCAGTTTCTTAAGTACCACTTAGTGGTTTCACTATTCATCAAAAATTGAAGTTTTCCAGAAAAAAACCAAAACATCACCCTAAGGTATATTTGATATTCCGAATTCAAAAATGATGTCTATTTTAAAAAATTCCAAACATATAAGTTGAATTAATTAATTTAATAATTAATTCCCGCTGTCAGAGCAAATAGCGTGCTTTTATGAAACAATAAGTATCAAAAGATTGACACTAGTTTAAGTCCAATTTCAAAGTGAAATTAATTCCAACGACCACTATTGGATTAAATGGTAAAAATATATTCTAATTTTAATTTTAAAACAATTCAAAAGATAATCTAATCATATAAATAAATTAGATTAAAAAGAGTGTTTGAATTAAAATACAACATTTTTCACTATTCATTAAAAAATGAACTTTATCAGAAAGATACCAAAAATTTACACAAAGAAAATTTTGATGTCCCGATTATAAATAAGAATTTTATTTTTTAAAATATAACACATAAAATTTTCAAAAAGTGAATTTAAAAGAGGTTCGCATTCAAAAGGCGGTTAATCGACCTTTTAAAGAATATTAGAATATCTACGCTTAAAATTGTATTCATTCGCATTTTTAATCCTCTAAAATTTATTGTAAAGAGTAAAAATATTTTACAAACATATATAATCATTTTGTAGTTAGTTCTGTTCATTCCCGATATTACAATGGCTAGGCGTTAACTACCATTTAAAATAATATTATTTTATTATTAGAGTGCAACGTAAGATTCCCAAGAAACTCGTTATTGCGTATTGGGTACGCCATCGAGCATAGCACCCCCTTTAAAGTAATATTAATATTTTATTAACAAATATGGATAAATATAAAAATGTAATATTCTTTATTTACCTGGGGTGTTACATCCTTTCCCCCTTTTGGGAATTGCATCCTCACAATTTTAAAATTGGGCTTGGAAACATCCTTGAAAGTCCCACATCGGAACAAGAGTCAGTAAAACAATCACTTTAAAATAAAGAAATATAAGTACAAAGGTCACCCTAGTTAACCCATAATAGGATTCCATGTAGGAAAACATGGACATGGAGGAGAAAACATAGGGTCATGTTCTGATGGAGAGTGATAGAAAACATGTTTAGGAGAAAGTTAACCACAAGAAAATTACAAACTTGTGATGGGTTAAACGGTATTTGATTCCCCAGTAGGAAAAGTTAATAGACAACATTTTTGTTTTAAGTTACTTTTTATTGAGAAATTTATTCATAAGGAAACATAATCACTTATCATGTTGACTTTAAACTTTCATTAGATTCCTTACACAAACTCATATTTTCTCCAAAAGATGAGTATTTAGGAAGACTTGTTCACATTAAGAGTACTATAATCAACTTCTAGAGAATCACCTAATCCACAAAAGTGAACTATATACTTCCCATGTCTTTAGACTTTAACCAAAACCAAAACCAAAAAGCTTAGTACAAGATCAGATAATCCAGAAAAGGATAACCCTTTATAAAAAGAAAACCTATTCTTAATCTCTAAATTTTTTCCAACAAAATCCAAAGTTCAACTAGGACCATTCGATAAAAAATTTGTCCATAAAATTATTCAAAGTAAACCAAACTAAGATTGAAACCCAAATATTTGAAGGATTTAGTCACATAGTCTTCCATGTTAAATCGTAACATTTATCTCCAAACAACATCAGTTGCTCTTAATGTCTCATATTGAAAAGTAATTAACCTAATCACATATCCTCCATGATAGGTTAATAAATTTACATAGATAACCCAAAATAAACTTACTCTTAATTCACAAAATCATCTAACTTAAATTAATCAGTCAAAATAACCAGGGACTTCACGTAGTCCAGTGGTAGGTGATAATTACCAGTCGCACTTTGGTTGTTGGTTCGATTCCTGCAGCTTTGTCCTACGCGACGGGTTGTCACATGTTTTGCATGTTGTCCTTTTTAAAAAACTCCAAAAATAACCCTAACATGGTTTAACCTAAATAGTTTCCTTATACCTCTAATTTTCATCCAAATTCGTTATGATCTCAACATCTTAATTCTTGAATTCCTATTTCACCACCATAGGATAAAATAAAACGATTCCCAAAATAAATAACATCATACCTTGATCATGGCGTCCACTCGGTTTCATCGTCATCTTGCTCACATAGGTAGAAGTCCCATGCATTACAACAATGATTTAGAGATACTTCAAAATCATTTGCTTCCTCCATCCAAATACACCTTGTACAACATGGGTCATATGGGCGTTCACAGAAAAACAATTTTGGAAAATAATCATGTATGACATATAATTCCAAAACATCTGATAAAACATGATTTCTATAAAATAGTCGGACAGAATTTGAGTTGAAACATTCTATTATTGGTCCTTTTAAAAAACCATAAGTATGTTCTGAGAGAAAATATTTTAAAAGAAAATATAAATAAGTTGTGCAAGGGTCTCCTTCCTCAACACCATTTTTAAAATCATAATATGCTTCAAATTCTTGTGATAAGGTAAAATATTTGAAAATACCTTGATAATATTTACCTTTCCTGAAAATATGAGAATATTGTGAGAATAGTATTTGTCTAAAAACAACCCATGATCCACGATGATAACAAAGTATAGTGGAGGTGTTTGATATCTCAAAAAACTTCTTGCAAGTGAGTTGTATGCTAGAAAAAGTTTCACAATCATCCGAACATGACTTTGCAAAAACTATTGCAAGCATGTCATCAGGAAGAGATAGGAATGTCGTTTGAGATCTTTATCCTTCCATTCGTAACCAAATTTACATGACCTGAAAATAATTATAAAACAAGGATTTAACTAAAATAATATATATAGGGACTAATCATGTGTCTAATCAAAAACTCCTAATCCCTAAAGTTTTCTAAACCGACCTATGATACCAACTATAAGGCCCCAGCCTTAAAACATACTTAATCTTGAGTTAATACAAGATTACACATTGAGGATCTTTTCAGGTTTAGAGTTTTAGAGAATTAGATCATAAAACTTTCATTACATTCCACAATTAAACAAAGTGGTTACATAAAGATAGTATTAATTTTTTCCCATCAACGGAAACATATTTAAAATAAAACATGGATTCTTTCTTGACACTTCCTTGACACTATCATCATATCATGTACCTTTCCCTTGACCTGTGAAAAACATTTCAAAAAACTTAGGATGAGCATAAAAAGCTCATTAAGGGATATAAAAATATGGAAAGGAAACATGAGGCATTCATAACATTCTTACGTAGGGAGTAACCCTCTTGGTTACGTTTGGAATACCCATCACAGCATATTCCCTAAATCTCTTCGGAGAAACCTTAACGTTTCACTCCTTCACGTTACCCAATGCATTGGAGAGCTATATCAGGCTCACCCGCCCTTAGTTTTTCACGGAACCACCCGTTTTCATAACAATGCCCAAGAACCATAACATAATCGTATCACATAAAACATGCATAAAGGAAAAATAACATTTCCACATTTCAATCACAAGATATCAATTCAACACATTGATATAATAAAAACATTATAAAAACCATTTTAAATTCCAAAATAGAATAAAAGTAAAACATGGTATTTATTTTTCAAAAAAAAATGTATGGCTTGTAGAGGAATACGAAACTTAAATAATGGTCATGGCGGCGGAGAAGTCGTTGCCGCCGCATACATATGACAAAAACATTCCCTTTTGTCATTTAGTAAAACACTTCATATAAGAAAGATTACTTTTGTATAAACGTAAAATTCAAAGGTGTTTATACACCATATAAAAGAAAGTTGTGTATAAAACAAAATATGCCTCAATGAAAGGAGATTGAGACGAAGTCCCATACAAAGACGGTATCCTTGGTTTAAGGATAAATCAATTACATAATTATGTGTGACAAATGAATACACCAAATATAAGTGGATATTAAGTGTAAAAAAATCATAGGTTATTCAAAAATATTCATAGAATGACATATTCAAGGAGTACAAGTTTATCCCAAAGAATCAAATTTGGGTTAAGAAGTTCCCTTTCAAAAATTTTACAGCCTAACGGCCACACTACAAAATTCAGAAAATGAGTTGATGAGATATAAAAAGGGTATCTCATCACATGGACATAAAATTTAAATCAATAATGATATAGAAGAACATATCCCAACATAATACTATGTGAATTAAAAGACATAACAAAAGAAGTCTTTTAAAAAGAGGAGGGTGAAAGGTTCTCTTGCCGACATGGGTATCTTTCGAAACATACACCTCGTGAAAGAAGGACAATACAACATTGATGTAAATACTCATAAATGAAAGTATATTACACAATGAGTAAAATAATGGTCAGTACATACACCACTCAAAGAAAATTGTGGCAAATGTAGCATAAATCTTACGGGAATAAAAGTGAGATGAAATATCCCTTACGAAAACTCGGCAGCCTAACGGTGCCACTTAAAACTTACAAAAATGGATTGATGAGATCAAATAGGGTCTCTAATAATATTAAAATAAAGTTTACATAAAGAGGAATATAAAATAACATCCCCCAATATAACAAAGAGGAGCTTAAAATAAGTGACATAAAGGGGAGTACTTAAAAATAAAGAGAGAGGTTAGATCTCTTACGAAAATTCGGCAGCCTAACGGTGCCACTCAATACTTCCAAAATGGATTGATGAGAGAGAATAGGGAATCTAATCATATTAAAATAAAAATTACAGTAATATTAATAAAAAATAACATCCCAATAATTAGAAAGATGAGCTTTAAAAGGAATGACATAAAATAGTGTACTTAAAAAGAAAGAGAGGAGTAGGATCCCTTACCTCAAGTCCGACTTGTCTTGTTCGTTTCTTTATATTCCTGAATAATAAACTTTGGTCAATTTATAACTTCCTAAATACCTCCTTTAAATATTATTATTCAGTTCATATCACATATTATAATGTTATAATAATTTTTTAATAATGTTAGTTCATATCAGGTGTTTTTGCCGATGTTTGGTACATGAGTCAAAAATGAACTTGTTTGAAAAAATATTGCCCAAGTAGTTATAAGTAAATAATTTCCAGAATAGTATTAATGATTAAAATATCATATATATCAAGTACATATTCATTTTACACTATTCCATATCATTTGGAGATAAAAACGAAAAGCACCGTTCATGGAGACGGTAGGCCGTACGTACGCATGAACGCTACTTTCATTTTTTTGTCATATTAATGGAATTAAAAATAAATAATATATATATATATATTATAATTCCAGTATAATATATATGTTATATAGGTCACATATGTTCATTAATTTCATTCTTTATACATTCCATGTATTGCATGTACGAGTCACATCACTTGAGGGGGTGGTAGTCCACACTTCCTCATATGAAATTATCACATTTACACAACATGAAAAGAATAAAGTTATTTTTTAAATATAAAATACAGAAGCATATAGTAAACATAAATACCATATATATCATATATAAAATAAAGTGACATCATAATGGCCACCTTTAGAGGTGTTAAAAGAATATTGAACAATCATCGTTTCGTGAGGCATAAAATCACCAACCACAGAAACAGTATGTTCTTTAACCATTAGACGAAGGTTTGTGTAAGTGTAGCTCGAATACTTAACATAAAAACATCTTAGTATATTGAAGATACTGGTGTTTTTACAAAATGAATGAATAAAAAGATTTTAGGTGGTTGGAGAAGCAAAATAAAACATAAGAACACAATAGAAAACACTACCTTTAAAACGGGTAACTCTCTTTGATTTAAACTCAAAGGCTTCCTTGGAAAGGATTATGATAAAAGTGAGGCTTAAATGATGAAGAGAGGGATGTGGAGAGATGCAATGGGTAGGTGTTGGCCGAGCCAAAGGCTTGAGAGGTGTGTGTAAGGTGGTAGAGGTGGGGGCCTTTTATAAGAGGAGAGGAGGGGCACTCTTGGAAAGTAAAGAAATGTTACTTCATTTTAAAATGATTTTCGGATTTAAAAGGTCCCAAATTGATATAATTCTAGGAAAAGGTGATAAGGGTTCTAAATATTCCCATAAAATAGGTTTTTGACAAGTGTAGTTCTTAGATTTTACATTATCTTTTCATTTTATTTAAATCGTTAAATAATGAGGTAATCACTGCATCATCATGATGTCATAAATAATTTAATTTATTTAATGTCTAAAAATTATAAAAAAACTAATATGATGTAGAAAATCTTTTTATCTTTCCTATTACTATTTATAGTAAAACATCTGACTTGTATAACCCCATTGAAAAATTGTTATAGTAAAACAACTCATGTTTGTGTCATTTTTACTTTAACATTAAATAAAAAGTTATTTAGGTCATTTCCCAACCAAAGTGGCTCCATGGGGTCCCCAAGTTGACCCGTGAATTTTCTTGGTCGTCCATGACACATAAAATGAGGGTAGTACATTTGTCAAGCTTATCTCATATTATTAAAACATTATTTTTACCTTAAACTACACTAATTACCTCTAATCGCGATTAAAAACATAAAAGTTACTATTCACCAAAAAAATTATTTTAATACCATTGAACCACATTTTACTTCTTAATGAAAACCATGTATGTTGGATTTTTGAAATTAAAAACACAGAGGTGGTAAAATTTCATTTAAACGAAAAATCAGTTTCTTAAGTACCACTTAGTGGTTTCACTATTCATCAAAAATTGAAGTTTTCCAGAAAAAAACCAAAACTTAAACCTAAGAAATATTTGATATTCCGAATTCAAAAATGATGTATATTTTAAAAAATTCGAAACATATAAGTTGCATTAATTAATTTAATAATTAATTCCCGCTGTCAGAGCAAATAGCGTGTTTTTATGAAACAATAAGTATCAAAAGATTGACACTAGTTTAAGTCCAATTTCAAAGTGAAATTAATTTCAACGACCAATATTGGATTAAATTGTTAAAATATATTCTAATTTTACTTTTAAAAAAATTCAAAATATAATCTAATCAAATAAATAAATTATATTAAAAAGTGGTTTTGAATTAAAATACAACATTTTTCACTATTCATTAAAAAATGAATTTTATCGGAAAGATACCAAAAATTTACCCAAAGAAAATTTTGATATCCCGATTCTAAATAAGAATTTTATTTTTGTAAAATATAACACATAAAATTTTCAAAAGTGTATTTAAAAGAGGTTCGCATTCAAAAGGTGGTTAATCGACCTTTTAAAGAATATTAGAATGTCTACGCTTAAAATTGGATTCATTTTCATTTTTAATCCTATAACATTTATTGTAAAGAGTAAAAATATTTGACAAACATATATAATAATTTTTTAGTTAGTTCTATTCATTCCTGCCATTACAACGGCAAGGCGTTAACTACCATTTAAAATAATATTATTTTATTATTAGAGTGCAACGTAAGAATCCCAAGAAACTCGTTGTTGCGTATTGTGTACACCATCGAGCATAGAATCCCCTTTAAAGTAATATTAATATTTTATTCAAAAATATGGATAAATATAAAAATTTCATATTCTTTATTTACCTGGGGTGTTACATAAATTCTCAAATTTTCTCTTTGTACAAGGAATCAAGCTACCATGGGACATGAATCACGTCAATACCATATATCCAACTCATAAGTTCTCGATTCTAAGAGTATAGACTGATCTTTTTAAGGAATATATCACATTCCATTCATCCTTATGGATAATAACATCACATGACCCTTATAAAAATAGATATATAATATCTAGATGGGTCCTCACACTCCCACAGTCTATCTCAATCAAGGGACCAAATTTTATACTCATCATATGAGAGAAAAAATCTCATCTTAGTTAATCTACAACTGATGAAATGATAAAAAAAATACCCAACCACTTCCCATATTAAATAATTCAACATGAATACTTACATAAGTAGGGTATAAATGTATGATGGTACCCATTTTAGGTATCTCAATAACCTCAGGTAGAAAGGGTTCAAATATGATCGATGCACTACTAGTATATCAACGAAAATTGCATGATACTCCATGTGGTATACTTAATGGGTTATCCAGTTCACAAAAAGAATCTTATTCTTTATCTTATACCACATGAGCATATTATCTATCTTTATACAAGAGTATTACACATTCTGACCTTATTTTTTTTATAACCTATAATATTTCATGAAGAACATCGATTAGAGATAAGCTCAAATTCATACTTTGAGAGGTCAATTATCATTTCACATCATGAAATGTATATCTATTATTACATTTACATTGCTGATGTGAACGAATTATAAAATGGAGGTTTCATTAAATATTATGAATTTTAATATTCTTAAACTCTTTAAAAATATTTAAGAAAAATAACATAATCCCTGATTTATTTTATCATATATGATAAAGTTATAGGCCAGCCTTATGTTTACTAAACTTTATAGATTTTGTTAACACATTACATCACATTTAATACATA
Organism: Viscum album; assembly: GCA_963277665.1. NCBI lineage: Eukaryota > Viridiplantae > Streptophyta > Magnoliopsida > Santalales > Viscaceae > Viscum > Viscum album. Next base: position 1,831,257,463 of record OY728147.1, read on the forward strand.
TCACATATACATTTGGCCTTTTGATAAAATATTCTCAGTGACTATTTAGTGAGAAGAATATATAAATAATGAAAATTTTAATAATGGAGAGATTTAGGAAACATAATCCAAATTATTCAACTAGTTGAACATATTAAATTTTTTTAAATTCAGAACATAAAATTTTATGATGTAAACATCTATTTTCTAACCATAACTCTTTAAAAGATAATCATCATTATCCTTGGAACCCTATTCCATTAAACTTTTTCCTTGAAATAATGTAACCACTTACACTATTGTAAAACATTCCTCCCAGATTCATTTAGGATAAAGTGATATTTTTTGTTATGTTAACTAATATAAATCTTTTAATTTATCTTTACCACTATACCGAAAATCGTTTTTTATATCAATTTTAATTTTTTTTACTTTAATATTTTTTTTCCTTTTTCATGATAATTAAATGTAAATTCTTAAATTTTTTATTGATCATCACATTCCCTAAACTGTTTTAGGATATTTACTGAATAAAAATTTAATCTTAAACTAGTATATTACATTTGGAAATACTAATATCCACTTTTAATTAGAAACTAAATGTAACACTTTACATTTTTCTTTACCATTACATATCCTAAACATTTTAACATATTAAGAGAAAAATACTTTAACTTAAGATTGGTGTTATACTTTATCAGTTAATCTTGAACTTATCTAAGTGTAAAAATACTCCCACTAGAAACTTGAAAACTATATTCTTTTCATGATATATTTCTAAGATACAAAAACCCATTTGAGTTTGGAAATAAAATTTATTTCCCAATAGTGGAGATATTTTACAAATAAACTATTTCTACTATATCGTATATCGTATTCTTTGATTTTGGGAAATTTTTATTTGAAAATAACACTTTATTAAAATAGACCAAAAATGGGTGTCTGAAACAAAATCCTATATATTTAAAAAAATATTTGGATAAACAGTTTTATCCTGGATAAAACTCTTTTATCCATTTGTTCTACTTAAGACCTATTATAGAAATTGATGAATCATAAACCATGTTTATACAAATAATCATAAAAATTATTTGTTATCAAGCATAATATCTTATCATATAAGATAAATGAGATTAATATACACATATTTTACTTATATTTATTTATGTTTGGTAAAATATTTTACATTCAAATCCTCTATGTAGTAGCCATTTACTACATCTCAATTATATAGACTATAAGATCAATCAATTCTTCCGTTGGTTTTAACTTCTGTATATTTCCAAAATTTTGTGAAATATACAATTAGTATAATATAAATTTTAAAATTGAATAATTAATTTCTCTAACATCCATACCTAACATGTATATTTTATAGAGTTTCAAAAACTCCTTCAAGTATATCTTGGATAATCCAATAATATTTAATTATTACTAGTATGTCACAGAGACGTTTTGTTAATAAATTTTCTTAAATCAACTATGTTACTTAAGTGCATTTCTCAAGTTACCCATCTTAAGAGAATATTACATTAAGTTTATATTTATCAAGGATTGATAAAAAAAATTTATCTTGATGATGATGACGATGATGGTATTATCTGTAACAAAATATTTTATTATATGATTATAATGTATTATTTATCATTTAAAAATGACTTTTATTAAATCTCATCCCACTAAAATGTTGAACCCTTTTAAAATCCATCATATCCATTAGTGGTCAAAGATACCAATTTCACTCAGGGAATGACCCCTCTATAGCATGAATCTCACCATATAATTATTTAGGAAGGGAGTCATCCTAATCATATCATATATTAATCTTGAATATTTGACTAGATAACTCTTTTTCCAAACCATCATATGGGTAAACCCAACTACATTCTTTTGATATCCCATCCCTTGGGGTTTACCAACTTGTGTAAACTAAATAAAATTTCAAAAAATAAGGTAATCACTAGGAAATCTAGGGGCACCCTGCTATGGAATGTTACTACCTAAGTTTGATCCAATAACACGAATTACTTTCTTTCCTTACTCAAGATAATCCAGAGGCACCCCTCTATAGGATGAAACTACCCAGTTGGTTGATCGAGGTCTTGATAAGTGCTACTTTGGACGGAATCCCACACATAGTCTTTGAAGGGTATTTTAATCTCACCATTTTATCAAATGTTATTCACTTTTATATATTCAGTATTCTATTAATTTTAGTTTTTAATACTATTATTTCAACCCAATCAATATGTTCAAACCATATTGATGTGTAACTCCTTACACAAACCATAGGTTTGTGCTACTCTCCCAAAAAAAGAATTAAATTATATACATAAAAATCTAGATTCATCATATGAATAAGGTACATGAAAATTTCATGTAATGGTTTATAATTTTATGATATTGTAAATATATACCGGATTAAGCCCTAAACATGAGATTACTAAACCCATTCACTTTTCTATACAAGCCACATGCCTCCAAAACAATCGGTAGTCCAACCCCAAGTCCCTCTTCCTGGGGTTAATTTACTCAAGAGAGAGTCTAATTCATAATAACACTGATAACTAATATATAAAAACTATATTTAATAACTAAATTTAATCTAATAATTTCAATTACAAACTGAGGTCAATGTTGATAAAAAACTAAATTCATTATGGAGTCAATCCTAGCCTCTAATGAAAGGCTCTATCCTAGAAGTAGTTTAATATTTTAAACTAAATTATACATCGTTAATTATATAAAATTTTTATAACTATGAATCAAATATCTAATAACTATTAAATAAATGAACATTTCATATACATAAACATGATACTAATATTTATAAAAAATTCTTAAAAAAATATACTAAAAATAATTTATAATTTTAGCTCTAACACTATGGAAATTTCATAATTATGAATATGAACCTTTTTTGTTTATTACAATATATACTCTTTCTTATTTAACATTATAGTGAATTTCCATTTTAAATATATGATTTTATATATACCATAAAGAATACATTATTTAATTTCTATTATGTAAACATTTTACATAATCTAAATATCATATAATTAATTATTATTTAAACCTTAATCATATCAATCATAAAAACACCTTTTTATGTGGCCTATATAATATCCAAATAAGTCCCCTTTATTTTGAACAATTAAAATTAATTAATTATATATAATTCATTATTTAAATATAAACATTTAAATTTTTTCCCTTATTTCGTAGTTCATAACTCTTTATAAATTATTTCTTATGATTTAAAAATATAAAATTTTATTTATAAATCATAAATAATTTTCATATAACTTGTTAAAAGTTATTTTAAATATTTACATTTAATAGTCGGGAACAAAATGTTTCATAAACATTTAATTAATTATAAACAGTTTATAATTAATTAATTTATAAACCTTTTATAAATTAAAATATCCCAAAATACCTTTTATAATGATTTATGAAAAATTAATAAACCATAAAAATCATTTTAAATCTTAAAAAGTTTTTGAAATTTTTTAAACAGTTATGGTTACCCCTACACATAGGGGTATTCCTTTATAAGGGTAAAGACTTCTACCCTTATGCAGGATAATTGGAATTACTTTCATAAAAGTAAGTAACCTATTACATTTATCGAAATTAAAAATAAAGCATTGTGTAATGGTACTACCTTCATGTAGTCACCTTATATAATGGTATGAACTTTACATAATAAAGGTTGCATAAGGTTACATAAGGTCATACCTTTGTGTGGCTTCTTCGTAACACTATGTCCAGGTAATAACTTAATGAAAAAAGTCTGTGTAAAGGTAATAAAGATTTTAATCTTACATTGAACATTTAGGTAAGGTCATCTTTTAATGGTATTACATCAGGGTAACAAATTATTTACCTTTCAGTAGCCAATTTTGCGTAAGGGTAAGATCTTGTGACTCTTATATAAACTGATCCACATAAGGGTAAGGTGAGAGGACCCTTACATAGTCCACTATATATAAGATTAAAACCTTGGACACCCTTATGAATATCAACTATGTAAGGGTATTGTGTTTATTTCCTTTATGTTTCCCAACTTCATAAGGGTAAACCCTTTATGAAATCAAATATCTAGAAAAAAAACTACTATTTTTCCATTCCTTCTTCATTAACATGCATGATTTCATAAATATACACATGGATCCATTCGATACCACTGTTAGATTCCATAAAAATCAAATAAAACTTATTATAAACAACATAAGTAATTATAAACCCTTTCCTATGTATCACCAAGTGAGATAATATGAAAATATATAAAAACATAAATTAAGAGCTACTATGAATACAAGAATACTATTCACTAAAGAGACACTGAAACATTCAATTTTCATCTGATGATTTTGATAAAGATCACTAAATTCGAAAACAAAATCATCCCACCTCTATGGTGTGTACATGTGATAATTTGAATTTCATGTCGTATGTGTGGGACTCTTCATCCACTCGGATGTGCTACTATCTCATATACGAACAAGGAAGAAGAAAAAGGGAATCCTATTTCAAGGAGATTAGCCCAAGGATAATCAATTAAATGCACTATCATCACCTAGAAGTCAATTATATAAGTAATCTGTGAATATCCTTAAATATAGATGAATTTATTCATGAATATATTCTCCAGTTGGTATACATTCATTATATGAATATTTCACCTCACATATATTTTATCTAATGGAATTGTATAACAAATGACACATAATATGGTAGAATAATGAATTATAACCCTTCATCTTTTAAAATGCTTGGAATGATACACCATGCATGAAAATGAAAATTTTCATTTAATATAAATATATTATACACACACACACAAAAACACAAGGTTATATGACAAATCTCTTTCAGTACGCCATATGAATTCTCACTATATTATAATATTATGCAAAAATGCACTACGGGAAAACTGTTGTTTGCGACGGGTTATTTGCGATGGGAATAAATCCCGTTGAAAATAGTCTGTCAAAGAGGTTATATGTGATGGGTTGGTCATCTCATCACAAATAACCAATTATTTTCAACAAGAATAGGTGCCCCGTTGCAAAAAACTTTCACGCAGTTTGGCGCGCTTTGTGCGCCAAACCGCGTGAAAGGGAATTTGCGATGGGTTGGCTTCACCCGTCGCAAATGCCGGGTGGCGGTAAACATGAGTTGCGATGGGATATCCCTCATCGCAACTAGTTCAACATCGGAGGTAATTTGCGATGGGATGTTGTCCCGTCGCAAATAGCGTGTTGGCAAGTTACTTTTTTGCGACAGGTCCTGTCGTAAATAACCTTTTAACTGCCGATCGTAATTAATGCAACCGAAGGTATTTGTGACGAGACCCATTGCAAAAAGTACTATTAGCGATGAGAATCTCATCGCTAATAGTCCCATCGCAACTAATCTAAGCTATATATACCTCCCTCTGTTTTTCTTCCCTCCTCCAGAATTCCTTCTTCCTCTCCTATAAACTCTAATTTTAGAGTGAAAATTTTTGAGAGTTAATTTTTTTTACGAAGAAGTTATGAGGCCGTATACAATTATAAGAGATCAAGTTTAAAGGTATTTATGTTTTATTTAATTTAGTATTTATTTAATTTATTTATATTAATTTAAATTATTGTTGATTAGTTATAATTAAGTTTGATTTAAATTGTTTTGTCATCAGTATTTATTTGTAACAGTAAAATTGAATTATTTGTACTAATTCTCAGTTATTAGTAATAATTAATAATTATTAACGATAATTAGTAATATATATAAATAAGTAGCGATACTTAATAATTAGTACCAGTACTTTGCAGTAATTAATAGTAATTAACACTAATTAATAATAAATTGAAATAAATAGTAATAATTAGAAAAAAATAGTAATCAATATTAATAATTAGTAATAAATAGCATTAATTAGTAATAATTAGTAATAAATACTAATAAATAGTAAAAAATAGTAAAAAATACTAATAAATAGTAATAAATACTAAAAATACCAATAAATGATAATAAATACTAATAATTAGTAATAATTACTAATAAATAATAATAAATAGTAATAAATAGTAATAAATACTAATAAATAGTAATAAATACTAATAAATACTAATAAATACTAATAAATAGTAATAATTAGTAATAAATAGTAATAATATATAATAATTACTAATAAATAGTAATAAAAACTAACAAATAGTAATAAATACTAATAAATACTAATAAATAGTAAGAAATAGTAATAAATAGTAATAAATAAAAATAAAGAGTAATAAATTGTAATAAATAGAAATTAATAGTAATAAATAGAAATAAATACTAATAACTAGAAATAAATACTTATAAATAGTAATAAATACTAATAAATATTAATAAATAGTAAAAAAATAATAAATAGTAATAAATACTAATAAATAGTAGTAATTATTAATAAATAGTAATAATTAGTAATAAATTGTAATAAATAGTAATAAATAGTTATAATTAGTAATAATTAGTAATAAATAGTAATAATTAGTAGTAATTTGTAACAATTAGAAATAAATAGTAAAAAATAGTAAAAAATAGTAATAAAAAATTTGAGAGTTTGCAGAAACAATAGGAAGAGATGCGTCAATAGCAGTAGAAAAAACACGAGGAGGACATGGGTCGATGGCAGCAGCAGCAGCAACAGCACTAGGAGGACATGCATTGATGTCAGCAGCAGCAGCACGATCAGATGGAGTACATGCGTCCTCTGACTCGTAGTTTAGGGAAGAAGTTTTCTCCACCATTTCCTCTAGCTCCTCTAGAAGACTACCCCCAGTGACTTTTTTTTCTGTTAAAAACATTTGAATTGAACATTTGTTGTAATGTGAACTATTTACAGTTTTATCTTTTATATTGGTGCGAATATTGATTTTTTTAATATTTTAATATTTTAATACTTATTATTAGTATTATATTTTTTAATGTTTGTTTATTTTAATAATAATAATAATAATATTTTATGACTTTTTTTTATTTTTTTTTAAAATATTGAGAATTTTAATATTTTTTAATATTTTATTATTTTAATAATATTAATATTATTTTTTCTATTTAAAATACTTTTGTTATTTTATTCAATTAAGTATTCAAAAATATTGAGAATTTTAATATTTTTTATTTCATTTATTATTTTAATAATATTAATAATATTTTTTTTATTTTATTAAGTATTTGCGATATGGCCTTTTGCGACGTGGGGCCCATCGCAAATAGTTTATATATATACATTTTAAATGATTTTTTGGCGGGTTGCTTTACTGTCATAATAACTTTGTTACTACATGCCCGTCGTTAAAGGTTTATAACATATAAGCTATATGCGACAGGCTGGTGTACCGTCTCAAATACTTTTTGTGATGGGACCATCGCTAATGGTTCTTATATATATAATGTATTTAATCAGACATATATTAGCGATGGACCCAATTCCCATCGCAAGTATTATTTTTTGCAATGGGCCTATCACAAAAAATACTAGTTGTGACACCGTTTTCTGCAACATGATATTTGCAAGGTGACCCCGTTGCAAAACAGTTTTTGCGACGGGCTCCAATCAAAAATAGCCCATCGCAAAATGCCGAAATTCTAGTAGTGATGGTAGTCTTCCACATAATGGTGCTTACTACAAAGGTCCTCCCTATAGTAACATATCACTTCGATAGGAAAATACTCCCCTTATTGAAATTTTTTGATAAATCCCTCATATCATGCGACACTTGAGAGATTGATTCCAACTAAACAAAGTTCCCTTTCTATAAGGGGTCATATTATTTATCAAATAGAAGACAACCTGAGGCAATGATTATTATCCAAACCGCCATAAGATCTCTTAGATTCCACTATAGTAGAGAATAATCCAATAAACCCATCCTTCCCAAAGATTTTAGACAATAAATGTCCACTCTAGCCAACATAGTAGAGGAATATCTCATAGAAGATAAGGAGAATACCTTGGTTGTGAGATTTTATTTCCAAATATAACATACCAATTATGTTCTTTCCCATATCTACCTATCAGTATAAAAATATGACAATTTTTAATAGAGTAATGTATAAACCATCTTTGGCTGTACCTATAGAAATATCTTCATTATTTGAAGGAAAGATGCCTGCCTTATATAGATTACATGAACCATGTTTAGGTAATAGAAGGACTTTATTTACAAATTTATTTGGATTCCCTTTCAATAGCACAATGTTGAGGTTGGAAAAGCTATGTGAGAATCTACAACATGCATACATAGATAATTTGAGAAATATGTTGCAGATTATTTTTGAATCTCCATCCAATGTTCATATCATAGGATGGGGAGAACATAGAGAATTACATTTCTCCCTACTTCCCAATCAACATATCATACCAAGAATTACTTCATGTAATATCATTATTTCAAGTACATTGCTTTTTTATGATAATATGCATACTCAATTGGGTTATTTTATGTCTAGGTATCAAATCTTTTGAACCCGAATAGAGTGATCTATTAAAATACTTCTGCATAAGACTTTTGAAGAGGTTGAACACGCTTCTCATTTGACAAAGGAAAAACCTTTATCTTCGACGTCTCCTCCAACATGGAGCATATCATGCCTAGAGCATACACTACACCAAGCTCATGCTCAAAAAATCCCACAAGATCAAAAGGGAAGCATAAGTATCCTCTGATGTAGTAATTTGGGAGAAACCCCACCCCGTAGGTCTAGGGTAATTTTCACCACTATTTCCACCCCTATGGCCATAAAATTTCTAATGAGGAAAAAATCATACAGTGATAGAACTAGAGTAGCCCCAACCCATAGGGTTGAGGTATTTTTTTACCATAAAATCCCCCTTTACCATGGAAGTTTAAATTTTATAGATTGGGAGAAACATCACAAGAAAATCCTTCACAATTTATCTCATTTCATAACTCATATTTCTCCCTGGGAACATGTATGACAAGAGTTTCTAGATACTAACTTTGAATTACGCTCCAAAAAGTTGTTCCAGGGGAGTAATGGAAGGATAAAGCAAAGCCTCATAGGATATTCAATCCAAAACATCCCCTTAAGAGGATGGCCGCTGAAGGGGATTGCGACATACCTCTTGATAGAAACATCAAGGGAAATGAATCCTCTTATTTTTATAATGATGATATGATACCGATAGCACATTATTCATTGATAAGCATCATAATAATTGGCCCTATGGATGATATGAACCATGAAGCTAGTGCATGAGAATATAAGGGGAATATTTCCCTTTAAAATATGGTTCAGACCAAATTTTTTAAATAAGGTGTTCATACTATAAACCAAAGGCAAGATAAAAATTTTGAAGCTCCCTCAAATTCATTGTTACCACATTTATGGAGGTATTTAAGAAAATAATGGTCAAGGGAATGGTTAAATACCTTCTGTTACCTGAATAAGTTGAACCCCACATAATTAAGAAAAGATTCACCCAATATGAGTGAGATATTAAGGATTTAAGGAGACTCAATGTCAGGTTACTCATGAATAATATTATTACAGGGTGTAATCTATAAGAAGAGTCTCACATTCCTCTTTCAATAAATATTCATCGATAAGAAGATCCTACCATTCCAAAAAGAAGTGGGGAAATTCATCCACCTAATATGGGATCCTGATAATAAATTTACATATATCTAATGCTGTAAGAATATCAAAATTTACCTCTATTAGGGGAGAAACTAGAAAATTTTCAATCAAGATACCCCAATAAAATGTACATTTCTTATCAGTAGTGAATACATGCAGTCTCACCATGATAGGGTCCACTTATCATTTACTAAACTCAATTGTTTATCCAAACAGTTCTTCCATTAGATCTCATTGAAAATAATTATTTATTAGTATCTATAATGTATTCCATCGAAGGGAATCATGCACTAGTGAAACTGAAGATAATGTTGTACCTTGAATGGGTGGATGTGACTCTTCCTCTATCAATCATAAAAAATCTAGAATTCTAAATTATCAATGGCATTGGAGAACTAGAGTAACAATTGAAATATTTTTTTATCTTGATGCAGTCCCATGAGGGGAACCCTCAAACAATAATAGGTAGCTAAACATAGGTTCTTCATGAAGACCATGTATGAAACAACATTTGGATAGTATATCAATATGCCAATCCAGTCAATCATAAGATAGAAAGAACTTTGTTGGAATTTCATCAATAAATTTATATATGTAAATACCTTTGTTGTTAGTTCATCTATAAATTCATCTCCATGTTATGTATGATGATAGTTCTAGACCTCTCAAACTAAAAAAAACATAAAAATGAGAGTGTATAAAAATTTATTTCTAGGTAGAATGGTCTAACCTATTCCTTTAATATAAAACTTTCTCAAGAAGAGTTTTTATAAATCTACATTGAAAATATATATGATGAGTTACAAATGCTTATCATACTAATGAAATACCTGAAATGATTTCATGATATTACTACAATTTCATAGAGGTTGGAATATTCCATTTGGTGGATCAATCCCAAGACTTTACCAATGTCGAAAACTCTAGGAAATAGAACTGAGAAAGTATAAAGAAGAACTATAACACTTATCATAGCTCTGACACAAGCTCTAATACCTAAACCTGTGCATTATCATATGGTTACCCATCCTAAAAAAAATTACAACTATAACTCATCCATCAGAAAGGGATAAAATAGTAGTGGCAAACACCATATAAATAATAGAAGAATAAATGTTAGTCCTAATATGAAAAAGTCATTTGATATTTCATCACATCCATGGAAAAAATTTCTATAGCTTATAGAACCTAGGTATCCTAATCAGGTTGGCCTAAAAACAACCCAAATTACAGTACCCACCACCAAATGTTGTGGCACACCATCTAGTAATGTTTTATTTTTAAATAAACCCTTTTGAAGATAATAGATTTAGTACAAGTTAGGTAGTGAAAACCAATAGCACATGTGGCTTGTATTACAAAAACCTCATCACATGAAAAAGGATGATGGAAAGAAGTTCAAAATAAGGGTAATCAAAAGTTTGAGGATTAGATGAATAGTAAAATGACCAAATGAGTATATAACATCCTTAAATTACAAATTAAATAACCAGTAGTGTCCATAGTTTATTTTAAAATGGTGAAACCAAATTCATCGACACCACAATACCCTAGAATTATTTCTTCTATAAGGTGATGTAATAGTCATGGAAGGAATTAAGTATAATAAAATGAAACCATATCATCTCTTAGTCTGATTTTAACCATATCAGATCTCATACATTCAATACTAGGAAGATGGGAACTACCCATACAATTGTTTTAGTGGGAAACATTCCACCAAATAGAACCTCCATTAAAAAAATATTATGTTTTTATATCCATTAATGAGATTAAACTAAAAAATTATTTCTATGATGGAGAATAATATTCATATGGATCAGATTTACCCAATTAGAATTGAATAATAGAGGGAATAGGTCATCAAGTATTATGGGGTTGAGGAAGATGGTTAACACATTTCTCAACATCCTAGACATATCCTTACCAAAACCATAAATGTTGTCAAAACTCAGTGATGGACAATTAAGATGGCACAATAATAGAACTAGTCTACCTATGAGTTGTTTTGAGATCGATCCAATATGATCATATAAGAAAAATAACTAGAAAACAAATAGTCAATCGTTCAGTGTTGCAACTTGAGAAAGAGAGTTCAATCCAACTAAAAAATGATGGAAATACCCCCAAATAATAATTAGTAAATTCTAAATTCCAAGCCTTAAGCCCATGGGAAAATTTAATAAGGGAAACAAAGTCATCTAGATTAGAAATATTACATCTTGAAACATCTCGATGTCATTATAGAAAAAATATTAATCTTGGATTCCCTTCACTTATCAAAAAAATCTCTATGAATTGCCTATAGAGGCCTTTTTATGCCCTTAAGAGTTTCAAGTTGAGGTCATTACTACTGAAGTGTACCATTAATAGAAAAATTATAAAAAAATCATTTATTCATCTCATTGATAGAACAAGATAAAGAGACTTTTATATAAGGGAATATCAGGTCGTTTTACATATCTTAAAATTTGGATGACATCGATGCCCATAAAGTTTTGAATCAAAATGGATATGAGACCACTCTCATGAATTTATAGACACTCCAATGACTAGGACACATTTAGTTTGATTTATTTTCTTATAACCTAATGATTTAGGGGTATTAAAATAATGAATTAAAGCCTCTTGGATGAATCAATCTTAGAGAACGATTTTTGGATCTCATCTATGACACTAAATTCATGATTTTCTAAGAAGACAAAACTTTTAATGTCCTATTATAGAGGCCTTGGTTACATAAACATGCTATTTTACCTCAAAGTATCATCAGTTTATCAAATAATCTATTGATGAAAAAAATGTACATTGTATGGTAATAAATATCTTTTTGAATCCAGCAAATCTCAATACATTGATGCATGTTTCTATCTGAGAGAAGGAAAATAACCTATGAAAGATAATATCACTCATTTAAATACTCTAAATAGTTTATATATGGGCCCTATGAGCCCATTTTATAAACTTAATAATGAATATATACTTCCCATTAATCAAGTTGAGGAAATGACTTCAAATTCAAGAATATCTGTTTTCATATTCATGATATCAGTTAAGTAATTTTAATCCATCTATATAGAAGTGTTTGGAAGTTATGATAATAAAAAAAAGGCTTAGATGGAAATTACCCACTTAATATTTATGATTTAGTATAGTCCTTGTAACATTATTTTGATCTAAATTTCACTCCACATTATCAAAAGATAAGGAAGATGCTCTCATATCCCCTAGATTCTAGGATGTCAACACTTCTTCCCCCCTTGATGATAATGAAAAGATAAATAGATCATGTATATTTTGTCCTTGATAATGATGACCATGTATTTATATCTATTGAATCTAAAAATTCCTCCTTATCCAATATAGAAGATGAAAATTCTCCCACATCATCCATTGAATGTAATGATCTCATCTCTTCTTTTACTCTTGATAACATGAAAGATCTAAAAGACCATATCCAAAATGATTCATATGGTAATGTAACCACATCAGCACTTTAAAATTCTAGAGATACCTTCTCATAATTTATATAAGATATAGATTCTCTATTATCATATTCTGCCCTAAAAATTCCACTTCATCACCCACATCTAATAAGACTATGGTAAATAGAGGGGAATGAGAAAATGTACGGAGTACTTTGAGCCAAAATGCTCATACATCATTACTTTAAGGATATGGATACTCTTTCCCATTATTTATTGAGGAACCAAATTCTCCAAAATTATCTCCCAATCCTAAAATCATTCCACCATCATCCACTCCTGTTGATTTTGATGTAGAAGAAGAAAATATTAGTGGTCCCCCTCTAGCATTTAAGGAAGGCATCTCTGCCACCATTTAAAAGCCTAAACTAGTTAATCAAGGTATAATGTAAGTCTAATGTCCTAATTTAATTAGTTTTTCAACATATACTAAATAAAAAAAGATGTATATATCTATTCTAAAGTAGCATCATGATGTTTTCACTATAAATTATAAAGAAATTACTAGAGTTGATCCTGATGTGGCCACTCATCATCTGGTCCTACCTAAATATTATCATGGTTATAATACAATATATAGGAGAATACATATAACTCATGATTATATGATTGAATTTGAATCTGAAAATATTATTAAAAATTAATTAATTCATAAGGTCTAATACCCAAAATAGATTTCTAATATTTTTTTGATTCAAGAATAAGAAAGAAAAAAATCAAGGTCTGCATTGATTTCTTGGATCTCAACCAACAGTATTTAAAGGATAATTATTTTTTCCCAATTACATAACTTATTTTTGATTTAATTACTAGATATCAGGACCTCAACTTTTAGTGTTACATCAAGAATATAACCAAATCCAAATAGATCCTAGAGATAAAGAATCCACTACTTTCATTGAAACTCATAGAGTGTACTACTATATAGGGATTCCCTTTGACTTGAAGAATGATGGAACCACATATCAATGTGATATGCACTATATTTTTAATCCCATATTAGGGAAGACCATGGAAAGTTATGTAAACAGATTTTTGGTTAAATCTTAATAGTTTTTTTAATCGCATTTCTAATATTGAGATAGTCTTTAACAAGTTATACCAATATAACATGAAAATAAACCATTTTTTTGGGTTACCTTGGGATAGTTTCTAATATTTATTGTATGCTATCTTAGTATTAAATATGAACCTAATAACACTTAGAAGATCAAAAATATTCCATCCCCTAATAATCTTAATGAGTTGGGAGGGATTCAAGGATGCCTTTCTTTCAATATGAACTTCATAAAAAAGCATCATAGGAATGTTCTTTCCCTTCACCAATATTTTAAAGAAGGGATTCACATACTAGTGGGAAGAAGAATGTCAAGATGAATTTATTAATCTCAATAAATACATCTCAAGATCACTAGTGTTAATGATACCAATAGAGGGGAATCCACCGATCTTATATGTGTCAGCCCTAGATTGGTCTCTTTCTTCTCTTTTTACACAAAATAATAATACATTCAAAAAAATAGCCTCAAATATCTCATTATAAGAAAGGTAGATACTAATATATGATATTATGATATCAAAAATAATTTCCATACAATTATATTTACTATTCAGAAATTAGGGCATTGCCTATAGCATTACGAGATCTAGTTGGTCTCTCTCATTGACTTGCTCAAGTACACACTCAATCATCCATTTTCAACTGGATGACTGGAATGATGGGTGGTAATTCTATAGTTGTATGAAATCCAATTCATATCACAAAATATAGTAAAAGGGTAGGTATTAACTGAATTTATTTTGATTCATCCCATCATAGGAAGCACACCAATGAATACTAAATTTCCCGATAAAGAGTTACTCTATATTTTAGAAGATCCTTATACATGGGAAATATACTTAGATGGTTCGTATAGATGATTGATAAGAAAAATAATGGAGATAAAAAGACACAATTGAGTTAGTCTAATAATTATCCTGATTCACCTAGCTATGAAAAGTTTTCTCTATTCTTTCCTATTATCAGAACGTTGCACCAATAATAAAGAAAATTACTAAGACCTCATTGATGGTATGGAATTACCCCTTAAAATTAAATGACCCTAATAAATATAAAAGGTGATTTAGATTTGGTAATAAACTATATTGATGGGTAATATTCCATTAATAAAGAAGAATCGATTCCCTTATTTGATTATGTGTGAGGTTTGATTGAATAATGAACTTGTAAGACAACATTATATTATGTTCCACATTCACAAAACACCCAAGAAAATGCATTGGATAATGCATATACTACCCTAGTAGATCTAGTAAAATACAATATAGTTATTCTTTTTGCATACCATAGTGTATTATCCTCATTCACAAAAAATTATAGGGAATAGATCAATGAGATCTATGTCACACATGAAAAAGGAGAGCCTATATCCTCTCAAACTAATATTACTACTAAATTGATGTACCTTATATTTGAATACCTTCAAATTGGTACTCTTCCATTGCATAGAGAAAAGAAAAAACATATATGAAATTTGACAATCAATTTTACTCTTTATGATGGACCAAATGCTCAGAAATCCCTTTATAAATGAGCCTTTGATGGAGTTCTCCTCATATGTGTTGAAAGATGATAGATTATCACAACTATGTAATATTTTCAAGTAGGAACCTATGGTTCTAATCAATTAATAACAAATATCTCTCATTATCTTAGTAGGTTAAAAAATATTTAAACATCAATGCCACATGATTTCATATAATTCAATAAGAAATGTCATGCCTTTCAGGTACATGCCTACTTCATTGATTAACCTACATAATTTCTATATAATTCCAAATATTATTGGTTATTTTATGTTTGGGAAATCGATCTCATGGGGTTATATCCCCCTTTTATAACTAGAAAGCTTCAGTACATCCTTACCACCACCAATTTATCTTCCAAGCGAGACAAGGAAATACCCCTTAAATAATTTTGGAAGGGGCTTCATCAGCTTTGTGAAAAAAAAACATCATTACCAGATTTAGCAACCCTTATAAAATATTGATAGAATATTTAACTAATTTATATTCTTACAATTTTAAAAGGTTGTATCAACAATATGGAATTTAATTTAACCATTCATCTCTATATTATAGAGTGATAAAATGACATATTGTGACTTTCAAAAAGACTCTATATAATATACTTCAGAAGATACTGGAAAAAGACAATAAGTCCTGGTATGAAAAGATTCTACATGATTTGAAGTCTTATCACACCCTGATCCATACTTCCATGAATGTGACGCCATATTCACTTGATTGTGGGATAGAGGCAGTACTTCCCATCAAGGTCCAAATTCCTTCACTATACACTACCTTATACAACCAACTAAATGATTTTGAATAGTCTCAAAATTATCTGGGTGATTTGTAATGACTCGATGAGAATAAATTTCAAACTTTTTTCAACATATAATTTCATCATAACAGAGTTTTTTGATCTTTCAATAAGAATTTTCCCCCAATCATTTATCCAAGGAGAGTTGGTATTGATTATCAAAACTCCAATGATACTAGGAAATAATCCTCTTATGCTAAAAATGAAAGGGGCCTAATATTATACACAAGGTATATTATAATAGAGCATACTCCTTGGAGACCATGTATGTATAATGTAATACACTGACTACCAATGCAAGGTTTCTTAAGAAATAATTTACATGATTTTAAAGTTGATCCACAATGTCCTCACAACATGACATTAAACTGCATGGAAAATGACCCCATAACATGATGTTAAACTATGATGAAAATGTCCCCACAACATGAAGTTAAACTATATGACTAACATCCATAAAAAATTAAATTAAACTATGTGGACAAAGTCCCTACAATATGACTTTGAAATATATGAACAACATCTCCACAACATTATATTAAACTGTATAGATAGTATCCCCACAACATTGTAACAACCCTACTTATCATAAAGGTATATATCATTGTATTTTAGTTTAAATTTCTCTAAAATACAATATTAATGATGTTTAATCAAGTCAAGGAGGTGTTCGGTGTGTCGAGGGATCATTCAAATATCTAAGCCCTAAAATTGGAGGAAAATACAAGGTCATATGGATATAGAAAACCATGTATCCTAGACCACATGATTTCTTTGAAACTATGAGGTTATAGGTAATGGAGACCTATAGGCCACATATTTTTTCTGAAAATATAAAACCCTAGGTTCACGACTATGAGGTGCTGCAGAGTTTTAATAAAGATCAATTTTTCATAGTTTTCAAATAGTTAGATAAAGATTATGCCTAACCATGCGGGGTGCCCCTCAATAGTAATGAATAAAGCATAGTTTGGAAAACCATGTGGCCAAGCTATGTATCCCTTTATTTCACGGTGAAATTATAAATTTTTAATTTTTATATCTTTTAACCATGTTCTTTTTTCTCTCTTCTTCCTCCAACGGCTGGTTGGAGTTTTATTCTCTCGTAACTAAAGCATATTCACAAGATATTATTTTATACAATTATCTAATCCAAAGTTTGATACTCGATCCTTCAGAATCATTGGATCTATATTGATACATTCTTAAATCCTCTACTTTCCTATTTAAGATTATTTTTTTATCCATTGCGCTATTTAGGTGAAATCTATTTTTCTCTATTTTCTGGGCATTGGGGAATTTCTTATATTTATTCTAACCTACTCTAAATATGAGTTTGGTATCAAGTGAGGAGTCATCTATATCCTTGAGGCAGGTGGTATCATTGTTCTCCCCATGAGTTTTGATGCTTTTTAGTAATGTTGTTATGCCACACACTAGAATTTTCCATGTTTACACTTTTCATTAAGTTCACTATATCAAATTGATCATTGTAAAAAGATAAATTTACTTTGATCCATGTTTTGTATTTTAAAGGATGGTTAGAACACTTATGGACACCCCTTAGGTGTTCTAATTCAAATTATCCCTTATAGTTAATTTCTTAATTTCTAAAATACCTTCAAAGTTTTCAAATTTGTTCATATTTGAATTTCCTTGTTATATGAACTCTTTATTTAAGCCAAGGTACCTTGTAAGTTCTTGACACACCATGGGATTAAAACTACCCATGTACGTAATGTACTATAAAAAAATCCTCTTTTAAATACCCCTTTGAGCCTTAAAAATGAAATTTACATGTTTTTGGTAATTAAATGGGTCGATTATGTGGAATGGTTTATGCAGGATAGAAGCCTCCCCTTAAATGAATTGATTGGGTTAAATGAAATGGATTATAAAAGTTGTTTTGTTTTTTCCTTTGATGTAATTAATTTTTTAAATAATATTTTAAAAGGGTGGAAAGGCCACACATAATCTTTTATACCTTATCAAATGATTAATTGAAATTCTATGATATATTTATATATATGGGTTGAGTGAGAATAATTAATGGGAGGTAATGAATCATTCCAATTTTAATTATGAATTTGACATTGTATTGGTCATGATACAATTGTAAGTGATATGTTGAGCATGATAGTACCATGATCCCTTAAATTGGGTGTTGAGCATGAAATCATTCACCATTGACACTAGTTGGGTGTTGGGATTTACATGCTGCGTCCCTTATTAGAGTATTCACATGATTGCACACTCTCCATCTCAAGTGACCATTATGACATCTTCCACTCATTATGAGTAAACTAAATTTACCCTATTTCTTGAGATTATTTCATCATTAGACTGATTAGGGATATCTGAGTTATGATCTGGTCCATACAGCAATAGTATTCTCGGTATATTTCCACTTATGTCTGCACGTATGTGGTTCATATAGGTGAAAGAAATATATATATAATTATACTATATATATATATTATTACTATATATATATATAATTAATGATCATTCTTCCATTCCGACCATGAGTCAAAGAAGGTAGAGCTTCTAGGTGTCTTTCCAGAACCTGAGTGGGTGGTTATTTTTTATTAAATATTATTAATTAATTACTTATTTGTGTACACTGTTTAGTTATGAGAACAGTTTGGATTACATGTAGACACTATTTGTGGTGGACTACTAATATTTTTATCTCACACCCTACTAGGGATTCCTTTGGTAACTGAGAATTTGATTTATCTATAGGTACTGATAAGGTCAAAATCCCTTTAAAGGTTGTTGAAATTCTTACTTATAGTTGGATCTTAGGAGAATAGGATTGAGAATTCACCCGAGATTTTCATAGAGCAGTTTTTTTAAATTTTTTTTTAATTTTTATTATGTTTTTATATACCTTCCCCATGTTACATTTTTCTCTATAATCATCCCATGAATCCTTGTATTGACACTTCCATAAAAGATTTTGTGATATTTATTCAGTTCTTTAGTTACATTTATTATTCTTTTACTTTATTATTCTCTTTATTTATTCTTTTTCTTTCATTGTTGTATGTTTATTATTGTATCTATTATTCCTCTCTAATAATAGCGTATAGTATCCCCACCATACAACCTTTACACCCTTGATGCTAGTTAAAATTCTCTAGCATACAAGGAAGTTTTCTTGAGGCCACGTGACCCACTGGCTTGTGGTATGGGTTGATTGGATCCTAGGTCAGGAAATTAAAAGGTGGTATCAGAGGTTATTTTTCCTTTGACATAATATTTGGGTATTATATAAGAGACTATGATTTAAAGGAATTTGGAAATAACCCTATGTCTAGAGGTAGCCAACCCATGTATAAGGGACACTCAAATTACCTGGTATGAGAACTTTTTATTATTACATTTTCATGTTATGGTTAATACGACTTCACTATAGGGTAAAACACTTGTTTTAAGATTTTATTGAAATTGGTATTATTGAAATGATGATTTTTTTCACGATGGCCCGATGAAATGAGGGCTTTGCATTAGATCATGCATCATTATTAGGCACACTTGGACAAATATTCCCTACATTTTTTCATGTCACTTCTATTTTTAGTGTGCATTTTCCTGTTTCATATTTAATGTTCCTTGAATATGTATTGAATTGTGATGACACTTCTTATAGGGATTGGAAAACATGATTGAAACTTAAAGTGCCTACCTTAAACTAACTGTGTTTTCCTGAATAGGTCCAAGTAAACACCTTAAACATTCAATTATGGAACGTTGAGACATGAACCATTGGTTTAATGGGTTTGAACGTGTTATGATATGGATTAAGTGGATTCTATATTTTGGTTCATAAGGAGTATGGTCCCTTATAGATTGAAAATGGTAATCCATCTAATTAAAACATTTTAAAGTGATTTAATTTTTTTAATAAGCACAAGTTTAAACTAAATATTACTTTTAAAGTGAAATTAGTCATCTTATACATGTGAAATAGTGACATTGAACTAATCCCATATTTATTAGTGGGTAGTGAGGTATCTATTGCATTATTATGACCCGATATGGTCTTAATATATTACCTAATCATGTCTTTCAAAGTAGGAGGAGGGGTGCAATCTGTATATAGGAAGGGTTTACTCCTATCCTAGTTCTCTATCTGAAATTTTATCAGTTGTTAAAAATATATTCTGTGGAATTTGGTTGGCCTTGTAGCATTATGTAGCCATGATGTCCTCCAGTCACATTCCGTTAAAGCAATGATAACCATGCTCCTAAGGTGGCGAGCCTTGAGCTTCCAGTGATCCCTCCTACAATTCCACCTATAGAAGCTCATCCCATAACTTATATGGGAGATGATGCCCAATTTTGAGATTCATTTCTATGAATGCTACATAATATGAAAGGTTTCATTAAACTTGACCTATGTATGGTAGAGTTAACTTTGGAATTCCAACAGCAGCACCCTCTCACCTTCTTAGGGGATGGTGGACCACATCTTGCTGAGTCATGGGTCGAAGCTATTCTGTCCTTATTCAAACATCTAGAGATGCCTCCAAAGAAAACGATCAAGATAGTTGCTTATATGATATGCTATTCTCATAAGCGGTGGTGGGACGTAATCACCCAGACATATTGGAAAAGGGACATTGTTTGGTGGAATTTCTAAATGATATTTTATGACTATTTATTTCTATAGAGTCTAAGGGATGAAAGAGATCAATAGTTCATGAAACTGCAGTAGAGGAGAATGTCAGTCATGGAATAATCTACATGTTTCAAAAAGCTATAGTGGTTCCCACCTCTTATAGAGAGTGATGACTTTATGACCACTAGACGATTCGAGGATGGGTTGGTGTACACAATCCAGTTGTAGGGAAATGTTTTTTGATTGAACACTATTTCATGATATCATCAACCAAGCCCTTATTATATATGAAAACATGAGGAAAGCTGATGGTGTGAGTCAATGAGGTTTGGAATCGAGAGCTACCAGTGGTTATTATTCTGGAAAAAAGATTTTTTGAGGCTACTTGTGGAGGTAGTAGCAGTCAGGTTCCTCGTGCTGAA
The DNA here is from genome assembly GCA_963277665.1 of Viscum album. NCBI lineage: Eukaryota > Viridiplantae > Streptophyta > Magnoliopsida > Santalales > Viscaceae > Viscum > Viscum album. Next base: position 1,831,279,003 of record OY728147.1, read on the forward strand.
AACTTTCTAATATGTCACCAATGTGGGAAGCCAGGACACACGAAGACTTAGTGCTTAAGAGATCCTATGGAATGATGAGATTGTGGAAATATAGTCCATATCTAGTACTTCTACACAACATTTGCATCAGTGCCTAGTGAGTGGGGATCTACTCCCACTCCTCGATCAGGAGCGGGACCAGTAGGATTATGATAGGTAGGTAGCTGGAATACAACCAGCTAATCTGGCTGAGGTGATAGTCCAAGAAGAGGCAGTCAGGCTTATGATTCTCAGTATCAGTAGAGAAGACATTCTTAGGGAATTTAGGTAGTGACTCTGGGCCACAGTATATTCCAGTTACATACAGTCCAACCTACGTTGGAGGAGAAAAGTGTAAGACCTTATACAGTTTGAGGTAATATTATTGTTACCTTCAATTTAGTGAGTGCTCTATTTGACACATGAACATATCAATATTTTATATATGAGAATATTATGGAATTTTAGGGACTTCAGATCAAATAATTTCATGGAATTATGATTCATGATACCCCATTGGGTATCTAATCAGAGGGAATTCCCCGTTATAGCAATGATACCCAAGAGATTGGGGGATACCTATTCATATAGAATATTTACATACTACACCTAATGAGATTTGATGTAATACTTAGGATTGAATGATTAGTTACCTATTGATCCCATATTGGATATTATCATCTGAGGGTGACATTTACATCACTACTATAATCATTCCCTTTAACAGCATATGAAATGGATTTTAATATACCAAAAAATCACTATTAATCACAATGAGGATAGGATTGGTCCCATTTGTCAACATAAAAAGTAACCGATAAAGGAGGTCCATTATCCATATTAAAAAAGAGTTAATAAAGGTCCCCTTTTATCAGTGATATTTTAGTGCTAATAAAGGTCACCTTTATCAACACACTTTTTAGCATTGATAAAGGCATAGATAGTTGTAATGTGCTATTAATATAAAAACACACCCATACAAAACATTCCAAACATGTAATTTCAAACAATTTTATATAAATTTAATGTGACACTAGGAATACAAAAATTTTCCACCCATGGTATATACAAAAATACACTGCTATATAAATTTTAAATAATGTTTTATATAATTACATATACAATTATACAACAAAAAATTAAAAACAATAATGTTTCATCTTTTGACGCTAATGATCCCCTCTCAAAAATTTCCCCCTTGGTATTATTTTCTGAACAAATCATCTCAAACCAAGAAAAAGATTCTTCCTATATAAGAAAAAAATTATTTTGTTAGTAATACTGTAATGAAATAAATTTAACATTAATATGAAAGAATAAATTAATAAATTGTTAATATTTAATAAAAAGGTGCATTTAGAGTTATACCAATTGCACCATGGATCATATTGAGGTGGGGTTCAATTATACACCTCACAAATGAATTATATATCATTTTCCTAAAATATCAAAATAATCTAAATGCATTTCTTAGATTTGAGTATGTCACTTGTTCTTTTACTAAAAATAATGTAAATTTTATATAATGGATATTTTGGATTTATACCAATCACACCACACATAATATTGATGTAAAAATGATTCTTAATTGTTAAAAATTACTTATGAATCTTTTACTTAAGTATCAAAACAATCTGAATGTGTTTTCATAGTTTTTATTATGTTTGTTTTATTTTTTACTAAAATGTCATTTAAAACTAGAAACATATATTATGAGTCATACTGGTTGTATACTGCATCATTTTGACATGATACTACTTCATACATGTCACAAATGGCAGATGAATCATTTTCTTAAATTATCAAGACAATAAGAGTTCATTTTTTGGTTTCTAGTGAATTACATGTTTTGAACTAAAATATCAATTTTAAACTGATAATGAAAACTTTTAGTCATAATGGTTACACCATGGATTATATTGATGTGTGGTTGACTCTTATATGTCACAAATGACTCATGGATCATTTACCTGAAATATAAAAAACAATCTGAATGCAGTTTCTTGGTTTTCAGTACGTCACTTGTTATTTTTACCTAAATTAATTTCAATTTTAATTAAAAAGTCACAATTTGTGTTATACTAGCCACACTCTGCATTTTATTGCGGTGAGGCTAATTCGTACTTGTAAAAAATTACTTATATATCATTTTTATAAATTGTCAAAACAATCTCAATGCGTTTTCTCAGTTTTCAATATGTCACTTTTTTTTACTTAAATTAATGTAAATTTTAAATAAAGAGACATTTTGAGTTATACCAGCCACATTGTGTGTATTATTAAAGAAATACTAATTCCTACACATCAAAAATGACTTATATATCATTTTCCTAAATTATTAAAACGACAAAAATAAATTTTGTCAATTTTTAGTATTCTAGTTGTGTTTTTTTACTAAAATGTCATTTCAAACTAGAAACATGCATTACAAGTCAAAATGGTAGAATCATGCATCTATTTGATGTGATACTTCTTTATAAACATCAAAAATGAATATTTAATAACTTTAGTAAATTATTAAGACAATCATATTTTTTTCTAGGTTTTTAGTGAGTTGCATGTTTTGTACTAAAAGGTTAATTTTAAATAGATAACAGAAAATTTTAGTTATACTAATATCACCATGAATTAGTTTTAGGTGTGGCTGATTCTTATAGGTCATAAATGGCAGATGGATCATTTTACTAAAGTATCAAGACAATATGAGTCTGTTTTCTTGGTTTTTAGTATTTCACTTGTTCATTTTACCAAAATTAATGTCAATTTTAAATAAAAACATAGACTTAGAGTTATATAGGTCACACCGTGTATCTTATTGATATGTAGTTGAATTATAAACCCCTACAATGACTCATTTATCATTTTCCTAAAATATCAAAACAATACAAATGTGTTTTCTCGGTTTTCAGTATGTCACTTTCTTTTTTTACTTAAATTGACGTCAATTTTAAATAAAATGAGACACTTTGAGTTATACCGGCCACACCGTGTGTCATATTGAGTTGTGGATGATTCCTACATGTCAAAAATAACTTATAAATATTTTTTACTAGATTATCAAAACAATCTGAATTTGTTTTCTCTATTTTTAGTATGCCAGTTGTATTTTTTTACTAACATGTCATTTCAAAAACGAAACACGCATTATGAGTAATACTGGTCATATCATGCATCAGTTTGACATGATACTACCTAATACACATAAAAATTACTTATGAATAACTATACTAAATTATCAATACAATCAGAGTGTGTTTTCTGGGTTTTTAGTGAGTTACATGTTTTGAACTAAAATTTCATTTTTAAACAAATAATAGGAACTTTTAGTCATACTGGTCACACTGTATGTTGTATTAGGTAATGGTTGATTACTACATGTCAAAAATCACTCATGGATAATTTTACTAAAGTATATAAATAATTCGAATGCATTTTATTCATTTTTAGTATGTCACCTTTTGTTTTTTACTTATATTAATGTCAATTTTAAATAAAAAGACACACTAGGAGTCATAAAAATCACACCCTGCATCGTAATGAGGTGAGGTTAAATCCAATACATCAATAATGACCCATGGATCATTTTAATAAAATAACAAAAACAATCCAAATTCATTTTCTTGGTTTTCTATATGTCACTTATTGTTTTTACTTAAATTGTTGTCAATTTTAAATAAAAATAGACACTTTGAGTTATACCAACCACACCATGCCTTATATTGAGGTTTGAATAATTCATAAACATAAAAAATAACTTATAGATCATTTTACTAGATAATAAAAACAATTTGAATATGTTTTATCAGTTTTGAGTAAGCCAGTTGTATTTTTTTACTAAAATGTATTTTCAAACTAGAAACACGTATTATGAGTCATATCAGTCGTATCGTGTGTTGGTTTTATGACATATTAATTCATACACATCAAAAAATGACTTATGAATAATTTTACTAAATTATCAATATAATCAGATAATGTTTTATTAGTTTTTAGGGAGTGACACGTTTTGAATTAAAATGTCAATTTTAAACAGATAATGGAGACTTCTAGTCATACCAGTCACACCATGCATCATATTTAGTTTTGGTGAATTAATATAGGTCAAAAATTACTCATTGATTATATTCCTAAATTATCAAAACAATCAAAAATAATTCCCTTTTTTCAGTATGTCACATGTTCTTTTTACTTAAATTAATGCTAATTTTAACTAAAAAACACACTTGGAGTCATACCGGTCACACTACACATTATATTGTGGTGTGTTTGACTCATACATGTCAAAAATGACATATGTATCATTTTCCTAAAATATCAAAACAATAAAAATGTGTTTTCTTGATTTTCAGTATGTCACGTTTTGATTTTACTTAAATTAATTTCAATTTTAAATAAAAAGAGACATTTTGAGTGACACTGGTCACCTTTTCTTTTTTCTATATTTTGAGTAGGTAAATTGTTGAAAAAATTAATTAATTACATAAGCAGCTAAAATTAACCTTTATAAAACCATGAACCATTTATTTTTTTTCATAATTTGAGTTGCATCCTCGAAGCCCTATCTCTCACAAGCATGATCATCTTTAAAAAAACTACCCCAAATCAAGCAATGAAATCCATATATATAAGGAAAAAAATTCTTATTTTAGTAATAATAAAAATAACTAAATTAATCAAAAATATGAAACACTCTACTACTTCTATGGAAGTCACATCATCATGATATTGGTGTAAATTCTTCCATCAGGTATGATGCACATTTGTTTCTGGACACATCTATATCATATTGTGAATATGAGTCTTTTCAACAGTCATAGAAATGCTGGAAAAATGTAAATACACCAATAATTAAAAAAATATTTTAATTGAAATAGTAATTATCTTTGAAAATACCTCTTTAGGGATGCTATTTTTTCATAGAATATGATCTCTCCCATAAATTTACAAAAATAATAACTGAAATATTTTCCATTGGTTTGTTTTAGACACTATAGAAACATTGAGGATAATAAGTAATTTGTTTTGATATGTGTTTATATAGTGAAATTTTATTATATGTACCCTAATAACTTTCCAATCATAGAACTTTTCTTCTTCCTTGTGCTTAGCCCCTAGGCCCATTCCTTGTTTTTCAGAATATTGATTCACCACCATATTATAAAAAAATTCTCATTAAAAGATAATATAAATTATACAACATGATGTTTAGTTCTAAAAAAATGGATACAGAGTATTACTTATTGAATAACAACATCATGTGTGGATGTTTGGTTGGATATCTATGCATTAAATTCATGAAATTAATCTTTGGTGTATCCAAATTTACCACAATAAGCATCCAATATTACCTAGAAACACAAAAAAGGAATAAGTAATAAAGGAAATGAAAATATATTTTATATAATTAAATTTTAAAGTATAACCTTTGAATCATTGGTATCAAATAGAGTCTGTCGTCTGAGTTTTTTCTTTCAAACAATCTCACCAGACCTGTCACTATTTCATCATTTTTTTGGAATATATTTTTGGTTGTTAAATAGAGGTGATGTGAGGACTAACAGGACAAAAAACATTCACAAGAAATCACCTTTAATTGTTTTTCATATATATATTTTCCAAAAATATGAAATGTATTCAGTCATAATTAGTATAGTATATCATATTTTGGAAAATCAAATCATATAAACATACCTCATGTATATATTTACAACTAATCCACCTAGCCAATCATAGTTGATGATTTCACTTACACTCTCAAAAAAAATGAAGTTTTCATCTTTCTCTTCATATATATTTTATTAAAAATTAACTATATGATTATGACTATCTTTTAACATTTTATCCACATGAACCTTTAATGATAGTAAATGCAGATATAGATTGGGTGGGGTAATGGTGCTTTCAGTAGATCTTTTTGATCGATTGGTTGATCTTTTAAATAGTTTTGAGTTGGTATTTTATTTAATCCCCTCACCTTTTCTCATCTATAATGAAATTCATAGATTCATAACTTTTTTTCATTAATTATTAATGGTTTAGATTGAAAAATAAATTCTAAATGAATGCCTTTTTATCGACATGTTTTTTTACAAGATGTGAAGATCATGCGACGATTGTTCGAACAAAATATTTCAACTGTATGAATATCTTCCTCATTAATTGTAATAGGTATCTTGGTGCTTAGCTCATGGGATATTCCAATAAAAACTAACACATGACCTGTTGGAAGTGGTCTACTATGTAACATGTCATTTTGGATATTGAACATCGTAGCCCTCGCTACAAGGTAATGGGTTGGTGTTGATACATATAAATCAAAGTCATTATCACTCTGTAGAATATTAGTATATAAAAGGTATCAATGTAAGTGTGATTCACATTTTATAGAAACATTTATAAGAGAATTTATTACCTTAGCTTAGAAATTTATTTGAGGGGAATTCCTTTCCTCAAAGATGATGCGGGGGTGGAGCAGGATCTTCACGCGGTGGTAGTTCATGATTTTTTTATTCTTTTTGATTCCCCCCATAAAAGTTTCTATCATATCTCTCTACCATTAGAATTGTTCTGTAAGGGTATATATTTTTTCTATCATCCATTTCATTCATTCAGATTGATCCACCTCTTGTTTTTCCCTCAAAATATGTTCCGGGTGTCACCCCAAAACCTGCACCTATGATGCAGCCATACTATTCTGGCTGCTTCAAGGCCATCAATAGTTTGTTTTCATCCGGTACAGGTGTTGTTGATTCTTGTAACTATTTAATATAGAAAATATAGTAGAATAAGTGATCATTGTTATGTATTAGTGATTTAAAGTGAAACAAATTTTTATTAGGTAATACATACACATCTTTCCCACACTTTTTGTGAATTTTCATCTATTAGTATCATGTCTTTACATACATGTGCCTCCTTCCATATCACATGGAATGGGATGAAAGTGGTTTTATATTTGGAGTCATCAGTCTTCATATAAATAGAGGAACATAATTATGGTGTTGTTTTACATCACATAAAATTATTACAGATGATTTAAAACATGCCCCATTTTTTTCAGGTGAAGCATACCCCATGCTTACAAAATGGTAGGGGTACTCCCATGATTCTTGGGGTTTTAAGTGCACATAGATAATTATTGGGTGTGGGTTTATTTATTTTTAGCTTCTTTAAGATGATGTCTTGGTATAATTATGAAAAATACTCTCTCAATCCTTCCAGTAAGCATTAATACATATTTCTTATGGGAGTTATCTACTATAAATTCACTCTACAATGGACAACTAAGAGTAATTCAATGTTTCATTATTCTATTTTTAGAAAAATAATGAAATGATATCATAATATTATCATAATATATTCCCACATTAGTGTATTAATCTTATCCATAACATGGTTCCATGAATCTACTTCAATCAGCACATGTTTCCAAGTGATGATTCCAATATAACTACTGAACATGGCCTCGTTGGGATTAACATGTTGGCCTAGCGTATTCCATCCGACCTCATATTTGATGCCTTTGACATTCGACTTAATTATTTTTTCTAACACTATTAAACTACGATCCTCCCTTTTTTCTACATCTTTGGTCCTTTTTCACTTTCCATTTCCCTGGAATCAACATAGTCAATATGTTCTTATAGAGCGATATCATCGATATGTGAAGATGGTCATTATAACTCTGCACTAGGAGCAACATTAGGTTGAGAAACCTACTGTTCCTTGGGAAATAAAGCACAAGAATGTATATAAGTTCATTACTCTACACTATGAGAAGCAGAAAGTTGAGATACCCATTGTGCCTTAGAATTGGGAGCACTAACACGTGCAGATGGTCATTGTTCCTCTGTACTGCGAGCGACAGCTGGTTGAGGGGCTCGTTGTTCCTCAGGATTGGGAGCACTAAGATGTGAATAAGTCATTATCTATATAAGTGGATTAAAATATAATTTAGAATACATAAATGCAAGAACAAATAGATAAAAACATGAGGTAACATGATTTATATAACAAAAAAATATAACATAATTATTTAACTCCATTTTTCTTTTTTAAATGTTGACGCAATTTTACCCCACTATCGACGATCCAAATCCCTTCATTATGGTCTCCTATGACAAAAAAATTCTATCTACATTGGGATCTCTATTAAATGATTTCGATATACTAATGGAAGGATCATCCTCAATTGAATTTTCATCTAACCCTTCAGTGGTTTTGTAACACCCCAGGTAAATACAGAGTATGACATTTTCACATTTATCCATATTTGTGAATAAAATATTTATATTACATTAAAGGGGACTCTATGCTCGATGGCGTACCCAACACGCAACAACGAGTTTCTTGGGAATCTTACGTTGCACTCTAATAATAAAATAATATTATTTTAAATGGTAGTTAACGCCTAGCTGTTGTGATGGAGGGAATGAATAGAACTAACTACAAAATGATTATATATGTTTGTCAAATATTTTTACTTTTTACAATAAATGTTAGAGGATTAAAAATGCGAATGAATCCAATTTTAAGAGTAAACATTCTAATATTCTTTAAAAGGTCGATTAACCGCCTTTTGATGAAAAAACCTATTTTAAATCAAATTTTTGACACTTTTATGTGTTATATTTGACAAAATAAAATTCTTCTTTAGAATCGGGACATCAAAATTTACTTTGTGTAAATTTTTGGTATTTTTCCGAAAAAAGTTCATTTTTAATGAATAGTGAAAATGTTGTATTTTAATTCAAAACCTCTTTTTAATATAATTTATTTATATGATTATATTATCTTTTGAATTGGTTTTAAAGTGAAATTAGAATATATTTTTACCATTTAATCAAATAGTGGTCATTGGAATTAATTTCACTTTGAAATTTGACTTAAACTAGTGTCAATCTTTTGATATATATTGTTTCATAAAAACACGCTATTTGTTTTCACAGTGGGAATTAATTATTAAATTAATTAATGAAACTTATATGTTTTGAATTTTGTAAAATATACTTCATTTTTGAGTTCGGAATATCAAATATAGCTTAGGGTGAATTTTTGGTAATTTTCTGAAAAACTTCAATTTTTGATAAATAGTGAAACCACTAAGTGGTACTTAAAAAAACTGATTTTCCGTTTAAATGAAATTTTTCCATCTTTGTGTTTTGAATTTCAAAAATCCGACATACATGGTTGTCATTAAGAAATAAAATGTGGTTCAATGGGATTAGAATAATTTTTTGGTGAATAGTAACTTATTAAGTTTTTAATCGCAATTAGAGGTAATTAGTGTAGTTTAAGGTAAGAATAATGTTTTAATAAAATGAAAGGACCTAGACACATGTCCTACCCTCATTGGATGTGTCATGACCGACGAAGACAATCCATGGGTCAACTTGGGGACCTCATGGAGCCACTTTGGTTGGAAAATGACATAAATACCTTTTTATTTAATGTTAAAGTAAAAATGACACAAACATGAGAAGTTTTACAAAAACAATTTTTACATGGGTCTATACAAGTATTATTTTTGACTATAAATATTAATTGGAAAGATAAAAATATTTAATACATCATTGTATTTTTTTTATAATTTTTAGACATTAAATAAATTAAATTATTTATGACATAATGATGATGCAGCGATGACCTCATTATTTAACGATTTAAATAAAATGGAAAGATAATGTAATATCTAAGACCTAAACAAGTCCAAAACCTATTTGATGAGTGTATTTCGAACCCTTATCACCTTATCCACGAAACAAATCAATGTGGGACCATTAAAATCCGAAACTCATTCTAAAATAAAGTAACATTTCTTTACTTTCCAAAAGTGCCCCTCCTCTCCTCTTATAAAAGGGCTCCACCTCTACCTCCTTACCCACACATCAAAAGCCTTTGGCTCGGCCAAACCCTGCCCATTTAGTCTCTACACATCCCTCTCTTACTCTGTGAAGCCTCACTTTGGGCAGAAGTCTTCCCAAGGTAGCCTTTGAGCTCAAACCAAAGGGAGTTACCCGATTTTAAGGTAATGTCTTCACTTGTGTTATTTTGTTTTATTTTGCTTCTACAACCCCCTAAACTCTTTTTATTAATTTATTTTGTAACAAATAAAGTATATTCAATATACTAGGATGTTTTTATAAGAATAATACGAGATAAACTTACACACACCTACATCAAATGGTAAAATAACATACTGTTTCTGTGGATGGCGAATTTCTACCTCACGAAACGATGATTGTTCAACACTCATATAACACCTTAAAATGTGGCCATTAAGATATCACTATATTTATATATGATATAAAATATGTTTATGTTTTACTTAAGCTTCTTTTTTTTCTTTTGTGTAATACCTTTATGGTTTCCATTGTGGGTAAACACGATAATTTCATTTTAGGAAGTGCGGACTACCGCCCCCTCAAAGTGATTTGATTCGTTAATGCCATATGTGGGATGTATAAAGAATGTATTTAAAGTTATTATATATGATGTTTTTTACATATAAATTATGAATATAATTCTGGTATTAAAATATACATACCTCTAATTTAGTTTTAATTCCACTAATATGACATAGAAATGAAAGTAGCGTTCATGCGTACGTACGACTTACCGTCTCCATGAACGGTGCATTTCATTTCTTACATCTAAATGATTATGTAATATTATAAATACACGTATATTCTGGATATATATGATATATATGATATCCAAATCATGAATATCATTCTGGATATAATGAACCTTTTACCACACGAACAACATGTAATTGTGAGAAGTCCACTTTTGACTTAAGAACCAAATATCGACAAAACAAACATTATTAACATAAATGATTACATGATGTTTATAACAAGGAAATAAGTGATATAAAAGGAATAATGAACTTGGAAAAGGTTCTTAAGAAAGCAGAAATTAAATCAAGTTTATTATTCAGGACGTTAAAGAACGATCGAGTCAAGTCGGACCCGAGGTAAGGGATCCTACTCCTCTCTTTCTTTTTTAAGTACACTCTTTTATGTCATTCCTTTTAAGATCACCTTTCTTGTGATTGGGATGTTCTTTTATATTACTCTTACTGTAATTTATTTTTTCATATGATGAGAGACCCTATTCTCTCTCATCAATCCATTTTAAAAGTTTTGAGTGGCGCCGTTAGGCTGCCGAATTTTCGTAAGAGATCCAACCTCTCTCGTTCTTTTTATGTATTCTGTTTTATGTCATTTCTTATAAGCTCATCATTATTGTGTTTGGGGTTGTTCTTTTATATTCATCATACTGTAATTTTTTTGTTCATATTATGAGAGACCCTATTTGATCTCATAAATCCATTTTGTATGTTTTAAGTGGCATCGTTGGGCTGCCGAGTTTTCGTAAGGGATTTTTCATCTCACTTTTATTCCCGTGAGATTTATGCTACATTTGACCCCATTTCCTTTGAGTGGTGTATGTACTGCCCATTATTATACTACTTGTGTAATATAATTTCATTTATGTGTATTTACATATTTATTGTATGACCCTTCTTCAATGGGGTGTACGTTTCGAAAGTTACCCAAGTCGGTAAGGGAACCTTTCACCCTCCTCTTTTTAAAAGACTTCTTTTGTTATGTCTTTTAATTCACATACTATTATGTTGGGATATGTTCTTATATATCCTTATTGATGTAAATTTTATGTCCAAGTGATGAGATACCCTTTTTATCTCTCATCAACTCATTTTCTGAATTTTGAAGTGACGCCGTTAGGCTGTCGAATTTTACCAAGGGAACTTTCTAACCCAATTTAGATTTCTTTGGGTTCAACATGTAGTTATTGAATATGTCATACTTTGAATATGTGTGTGTTGGCACCAAAATATGGCCAGAAAGGGAGGGATGAAAAAGAAGGCCGGCGCGCTGCATCGCGAAGCACCGACGTGAAGCACCGACGCGAAGCACCACCGTGAAGCGCCCCGATCATCGCGGCCTCGTGAAGCTCCAGAGGCGGTAAGCCTCCGCGAATGCGTTTGACGTTCATGAGCCTTCCTCCAAGATCCAGAGGCGGTAATGCTCCGCGAACACATTTGACGTTCGCGACCCGCCGCGAAGCTCCAGAGGCGGTACCCTCCGCGGACGACGTTGACGTTCACGAGCGTTCCGCGAAGCACCTTAGGCGGTGCACGAGTTCTGATTCATGGCGCCCCTTCCCTATAAATACTGGACTCCCCCTGAGTCCTGAGGACGGACAATCCGACCATTCGGCTTTTCCTCTCCCGAATCGTGAAGCACTCTTTGCCCCGAGAATCATGAGCTCCGCGAGGTACTTCTACTTCGTGAGACGCCTCCGCTTTGTCTCGTTTTGATCCCCTATTCCGAGAGGGATGCCCTTCGCGAAGCTCTAGGGAATTCGCGAAGGAAGGGGATTACCAAGGGAACCCGGGCAGCCGCGGAGCATTTATGCTTTGCGAAACACCCAACCCATGCTAGTGATCCCTTTGCTAAGGCAGGATCGCTACACATCGCGAAGCACACTGCTTCGCAGGACCCTACTTCACGAGGCACCCCTTCTTCGCGAGGCAGTGCTCCACGAACACTGTTCCACTTCGCGAAGCACCTTCCACTCACACCTATGCCCCATTCTAAGGCCAAGGCACCCCACTTTGCGAAGCACACTCCTTTTCTTAGAAATTCCTTTTCCTGTGCGACCCTCCAGGTTTTCATGATGGGATTTCAAAGTCCCATGGACAATACCACCCATAGCGTTGCTTCTCCTAATTATTCTTCGCATAGGCACGCTAACGGTTATTGCTTCTTCGCATAGCCACTTTAATGTGGACCTCTTGATGGTTCATTCCACAAACCCCCTTGAACATGGCCTTACTGGTACCTTCCCTTCCCCAAGGACCAGAGGGTACCGGTTATGTAAGTCCTAGGGGTGTGGAGTGAACCCACCTCGTCCGAGCTGCATGACGTTAAACTGCCAAGCACCATGTCCTCAACACATGACGTTAAACTGTGACCCGACCTCGTGCTTCACACGCAGGGTCCCCCCAACTCGAACATTTTTTACACCACTCGTCTCCACAGGAATGGAATCACCCATCCACAAGGGATGATATCCTCCTTATTGGAGTGGTGTATGTTCATAAGAGAAGGGCGACCGTGGTTCCCCAACGGATGGCTGCACCTCTGTATCTCCGTACTTCCCCACTACCAAGGTCAGTGGAGGGCATGATAGGGAACGAGGCACCTCCCATCATTGGTCCCAAATCCCTCTTTCGCTGCGCTTTGTCGCACTTCGGGCCTCCATCCTGGAGTAAGTCCCAACACCATGGGCCGCCTAACACGTAAGCCCCTCTTCTCTTCTCACGGATGCATCCTTCGTGACGTGAACGTCAGGTCCTTTCAACCTCTTGTTTCTCACACCGAGCATGACTCACGTGGGATTAGAGTGAGCACCGACCCTGACCCCCACCCATAGCGAACTACGAGGACTTTGATCCATGTCAAGTCATGGTACGTCGGAATCCTCCATGAGGTTCAAGCCACATTGCTCGGTTGTTCGTTCACGTCGAGTTTCGCCCTCGTCCAGCATGACATTAAAATGCATGCCCCGTCCCGCATGACGTTAAACTGCATGCCCTCGTCCAGTATGACGTTAAACTGTATGCCCCCCTCGTCCCGCATGACATTAAACTGCACACCCATTCCAACCTGAACTACGAGGTCTTTGATCCATGTCAAGGCATGGTAGGTGGGAAGCATTCCAGAGGTTCAAGCCCACCACTCATTGGACCAAGGTTCACCTTTACGTCGGTCCACCGACAAATCCCCATATGAACTACAAGTTATTTGATCCATGTCAAGGCATGGTACGTAGGAAGCCTTCCTGAGGTTCAAGCCCATCCATCATCATTCACGTTGAGTTCTACCTTTGTCCAACATGACTTTAAACTTCATCCTAGTCCGACGGCAAGCCGTTGTGACTAACCCGATCTATGGGGTCTTTGATCCGTGTCAAGGCATGGTACGTAGGAAGCCTCTATGAGGTTCAAACCCACCTTCCGGTCGTTCCGACCTCATTCACGTTAGTTCACCCCCATCCCGCACGACGTTAAACTGTACTCCACAACCCAAACTATGAGGACTTTGATCCGTGTCAAGGAATGGTACGTAGGAAGCCTCATCGAGGTTCAATCCCAACAATCATTGGCCCAAACCGTCTCCTAGTTGGTGTGCCAAGCCCCCATTTTCAATCCAAACTACGAGGAATTTGATCCCTGTCAAGGCATGGTACGTAGGAAGCCCCCCAGAGGTTCAAGCCCATCTCCCATCGGACCAAGGTCCCTCATTTAGGTCGGCTCGCTGACACCCACCGCCCGTCGTTTGTTCACGTCAAGGTTCACTACCGTCCTGCATGACGTTAAACTGTGTTCCATCAATCCTTTGAACTCCGAGGAGTTTTATCCATGTCAAGTCATGGTACATAGGAAACCTTCCCGAGGTTCAAGCCCACCACTAGTGGACCCACGGGTCTAATTTCACGTCGGTTAACCGATGAAACCCTTTGAACTACGAGGTCTTAAATCCATGTCAAGGAATGGTATGTAGGAAGCCTCCCCGAGGTTCAAGCCCATCTCTCATCGGACCAAGGTCCACCTTCACGTCGGTACGCTGAAGATGCCCATCGGACCAAGGTCCACCTTCACATTGGTTCGCTGACGACATTTATTTGACCAAGGTCCACATTCACGTTGGTTTACCGAAACCATCCCGAACTACGCGGACTTTGATTCCCTGCCACGGGGATACGTAGGAAACCACTCCAAGGCTCAAGCCCAACTTCACCATCGCCCCTACGATGGTCCCATTTCACTCCCCCTCCATTCCATTCATCCACCTATCACCCATCCCGATTCTCGCCCGGACCGTCATATCTCGGTGAGACCATGTCGGTACACTCCTCTTCACATTCGCCCATGGACTGGCCCTGGTATCGGCATCCCTTCAAGGGGAATCCCTCAATCCGATCTATCCTAGCTAATGCTCCGGTTGGGTTGATCCGTCTCCGCTAGACGTTAAACTCGCGGCGTACCCTGTGTTAAACACGGGAAGCTGTGGAAAACCTCAGATATGTGTCTATGGCATATAATTCTCCGCCCTCGATGTGGGATGCCTCGGGCTTCCATGCCCTCGAGAAGCCCTGTGACCAGGGATAACAGACAGACATGCCAGGTTCCCCAGCATCCAGACACGCTACTGATGCCTCAACGTGACTACTCCCCCGACTGAAGGTTGCTGCCCTGATTGGACCCTTTGGAATGTCCCGACAGAAGAAGTGTAATTAACTGACGTCCATGGAAACATGGCACTAAGAAGAGTTTCACGAACTACGTATTAAATCTATGAGGGAGACCCGGACTTGGTGACGAGTTCTGAGGAGGAATCCCCAGAAGGAAGAACCGACATCCCATCATCCCGTTTTGATCAAGGAGCAGACATCCTTGAATAAGGAGTGAATGCCGCCCGCCTTTGGAAAGCAGGAATGCGGGGCAACGAAGCACCGCGCGTCCTCCTCCACGGACGGACGGATGTGCGCGCGCCCCGGCGAAAGCGTCGGAAATAGAAATGATGAACCCGACGTGAAATTATTCTCCTCACTATGGAGATTAGTAGAGTTCGAGACACCAGTAGATTGACGTGTCACCGGATCCAGATATCTGGCGCCTGGTCCCGCCAAACAAATAGCGGGCCTGTCGTGAAACTCACCGGAAGTCAGTGCAGTAGAACGAGGGGCACTCCGTTCTACAGTGTGTTGGCGTGGATCCTTCTTACAGACATGGAGAATGGAAGGACGCTGGGGCACTGGCTGTCAATCCTTTTCCTCTCAGTACTGCTGAGTTGATCCCTTCGTTTCTCAGGAACCAGGTTGCTGTTACAGAGACGCAATCACCGCCCGCTCGCCTACACAGGGGCAGGGGAAACATCGCCACAACCACCCCACATGGCGTCGCTACCGCCACGACAGCCGCCACATCGCGGAACACGGGGCGCCCACATCCCCTTTCCCCATCATAGGTCATCCAGCGAAGGGTGATCAACAACCTCGTTCATAGGTACGAGGAGGAAGGGGTCATCCCAACTCAGGATATGGCCCGCCTGGACCTGGAGGCGTCCAGGCCCTGCCGTCAATGCCGCCCTAACAGGCCGCGCAGGGAGCCCCTGCTCCCCACCCCAATGTTCAACTGTTTCGGGAGCCTGTCCCAGGAACGCCTTGACGTCTCCTCACCTTACGTTGAAGAGGCGGGCGCCGTCCGGCTCAGCCCACTCAGGGTCCCGACCCAAGGGCTCCATACGAGAGCTCCCGCTCGGCCGCGTCAGCGCCGCCGTCTGAATCCGCAGGAAGAGCAGGCATGCTATGTTTCTGCACCACCTGCACCAGCTCGCCTGACCCGACGTCAGCACTGGGCCCGGGATGAGGACGCTCGCCCAGGCGCGTCGACGTCGACAACTACAGTGGCCCGAGCCACCGCCGACGTGCATCATGAAGCCCCTGCATACGCTGAGCAAGGGCACTCCTTCACCCAACCAGGATCGAGACCCCAACCGCCTCACGGGCAGGCTGGGTTGACTCTCCGGGTTGCAGGCCCAAGTGGTGATCGCCGCGAACTAACCCGCGGTGATGTCACCCCATACGGAGGTCCTACCCGTACCACTACTCCATAGAGCATGGTCCTTACCCGCTCCGAAGCTCGTCATGGAGGTATGCCTCGCGCTACCCCATACCGAAGGAAGACCTGCCCCGCGGCAGTGACGCTCAGCGCGAAAACCTTTCCCGCGCCCACTATACAGGGCATAGAGTCCATCCTCCTGCCCCCAACCGTCGATCTGAAGGAACCGTCCATCCGGTCCTTCTCCAACGTGGGGGACCACCCTACTTTCTATCTGAAACCGGCAAAGGTCCTCCTCTCCCCAGCAATGCGAGGAGTGAAGGTCAGCCTCGCTCCGCCCGCATCGACCATGGAGGTCCTCCCCATGTACCCTTCGACATTTTCCCTGGTGCCCCTCGCACCTCGGTTATCTCGAGTGGGGGCCCTCTCCGCCACGGCACCAGCGCCGCCCCGAGACTGCCTGATTGGGACCAACCCTGTCCCGAAGAGCCACCCGGGGCAGGAGAGCGGGTCGTCGCCGCCACAAGAAGAACCCTGGGAAGGCCCGGGTTGAGATCAAACCTGCCCGCTTCTCCGACTCTAAAGCGGAATTCGATTCAGCGATGGAACCTTGTCCCCGCTCCTCCGTATCAAGGACTAGGGCATGAACAAGACGCGTGAGCCTCATTCTCCCAGAATATGAGGTCCACCAAATTCCCATCTCTCTCCGCAGGTACATCCAAGAGGAAGAAATCTTGGGAATTCCGCAGGTCTCGACCGCGCAATCACCACCATTGTCACCAGAAGCGCCCTCTACCTCTACCAGAGATCACGGAGAGTTGTTTTGGGGGCCAACAGTGGTAGAGCGACGACACGACCTGTCACCAGTAGCCGCGACTCTTGTGCCGGAAGCTGTGGCTATCAGCCCTTCGTATTGTGACATCGTGGTCAGGTCACCTTACTCTTTGGAGGATGGCCCGGAATTCGGCTGCCAGTCAGCTCGTTCGCCGTATTCTCCGCCGCCGAGCTTACTATCCCAGAGGTCCGCCTCGGTACCGCTACCTGTCCCTCAGCCGCCCCCGGTTGACGAGTGGGGAAACACAGGGCCAGACCATGAGTCCGAGCACAGAAGCTTCTGAAGTATTCTCGTGGCGGATTACTTCCCGGAGAAGTTCTGGGCGACGGCGGCGCTGAATTTTAGCGTACCAGAGTCTCTTACCCCTGAAGAAGTGGGGTGATTTTGTCGAACCCTATGGGCGACACACTTCCGCCTTCGTTATGAATGGGTGGTGTACCCCAGAAGTCGAGAGCACTTCGAAGAAATCAGTGAGCAGTGCCGCCTGATCGATGCGGCAGCACTCCTTGTGGCCCAGCACCCTGAGTCTCCAGGCCGCCAGAGCACCCTTCAACGGAAATGCATGAAGAGTTTTAAAGCACTCCGCAGAATCATCAAGGAAGCTACCCCCCATGTGCAAGTCCGTGGTTGGGGACACTATGCCGCTCTCCTCTTCGACCCTATCCGACGGCAGCCCGATTCGCTATGCGACATCGAGGACATGCCCTCGAGAGGGGTCGCGGTCCACATGGCTGACATAGTGGACAAGGAAGACGAGATTGAATTACTTGATGGAGACTTACCCCTCGAGGGCGTACCGCCACTGCTGGACCCATCAGGGAGAGTTACCCGTCAGTAGAGGAACCTGCTAGGCATCCCCGTACCCACCGAGTCGCTGGAACTCGGTCGAAACACCAGTAAGGGTAAGGAGCACGTCAGAACTATCATGCACTCCGACCCGTCCACCTCTGTGCAGAAAACGGACGAAGATCCCGATAAGGCCACGTTACGCCAGTAGCTTGCTGAGCAGAAGAGGCTGGTTGACGAGCTCTTGGCTGAGCGCGCCGCAGAGCGGTGACCCGACTATGGTAATCCCAGGCCGGGGTAGCAGGGGCAGGAACAATTTCCCCTCGGTGAGATGCCTCCGGGCAACCCTGATCATGCTACTGCCGCAGACAGGGCAGAAGCCAGAAAGTATGTAAAGAGGGCGTGATATGTCTCGTCAACCCCCCCCCCCGAGCGACGGGGCAATCTGAAGAATCCAGTCCGGGTTCCCCCAGTCGCCCCGCAGGTCATTCCGCCAGTTGATCCACGAGCGGCCGAGGCAGTCTACCGTGTTGAAGAACCTGGCAATGCACTTGTGGTTAGGGATCCCCGTCAAGACAGGGACCCCCACCCGGATGATCTTATCGCAGTGCTCACAGCCCACCTCGAAGCATTGGAAACGCGGCAGGTAGCGGTCCCACCAGATGGCAAGCCTTATCCCGCGTGGTTGGATGATATGCCCGCACCTCCGGGTTTTGGGAACCCCACTTTCTCGGCTTTCAACGGGACAGGGGACCCGCCGCAGCACTTGGCTCATTTGTTTTCCAGGTGTGGCCCCATGCTGGGGACCCCGGCTCAGCAAGAAGCCACCAAGCTCCAATGTTTCGTATAGACATTGGAAGGTCCGACATTCGTCTGGTACAACCAGCTCCCTATCAGATCGGTGAATGGTTGGGAGGATCTTCGCCGGCAGTTCTTATACCAGTTCAGCTCCACCACGTGGAAGAATAGCATTGCAGCCCTCTTCAAGTGCAAGCAAAGGCCTGATGAGCGGGTTGTAGATTTCATCGCCCGGTGGAAGGGACTTACGTATTCCCTCGATATGCCACTGACTCAGGAGCAATTACTGACGATGTGTGTGGGGAATGTCAAGACGGAGCTGGTACCCTTCCTAATCACCCAAAACTACCTTGGAGGGTTCAGAGATTTCTCATATAAGGCTCAGCGCCTTGAGGAATCCCTACAACAGGCTAGTCAGGCACGTTTGTTGCACCCTATGATCCCGGCCAGGAGGACCGCCAGGGCAAAACCCGCCGCGGTGGCCCAAATAGAAGCCCTGAGGCAGCTGGAGTTACTGCCGGCGACACCATCCCCGCAACCCAGCATAGGTCCTCCACCTCAAGCACAGGCTCCTGCCCAGCAGCGACCGCCTCAGAACCGACAGGTTCCCCCGTGCAATGCGCCACCGCCACCTAGGCGAGACAATCAGGCGCTGCCTCCTCAGCAGGCCCCTCCGGCCCCTTGTCAGGGCCAGGCCCCCAGGGCCCCCTATCCGGAAAGAAGGCACCAGACTTATTCGTTCAATGAAAATCAGGTCCCTGGCTACTTCCGAAGTGCTCTAGAGCAAGGGATTGTTCACCTGCCCGAGTACAGAAGGCCGGTATAGGCGAATCTCATGGATCACCCCAACTACTGCCCTTATCATCAGATTCTGGGGCACACCCTCAAGCAATGCTATGTGTTTAAAGTCTGGATTCAAGACCAGGTCAATAACAACATAGTCAAGTTGGGGCCAGCACCAGCACAAGTGGCGGGTGTCTTTGCAGGGTCCGAGATCGGCAACGACAGTGAAGGCGAGTGGCAGCAGGTCCCCAGCCGTGGATCCCGGAAATACGACGACTGGATGGCTCAAAAAACCGTCGTCCGTGCCCATGGTGTCATCCGGGCGTGCCTGAAGCAGCCGAAACCTTTAGAAGAAGTAGCTGATGCCTCTGCATCATCTTCACAATTGACCTCTTCCCAAAAGGGCAAGCAGCGACGACACAAGAAGAAGCAACGCGCACGGCCGTTGCCGTTGTCATCCCGCACTCTCGGCGACTTTATGCCCCCTGAAATGGGGATTCCTCCCAGAATCCGCCCAGCGGTGGATGACTCCTCGAGCGATAGCCAGGGGTATGCTTCGGTTAACACCGTGGAGCTGGTAAAGCCCTATATGACTCCCGACGAGGGGGAGCGCCAGGCAGACCTCCCCAACATTCCCAGCCAACGTCAACGTCAGCGGAATCGCAACCTCTCCGGTCATCGAGGTACGTCAGCGGGCACTTTTGGCCAAGCCATGCACGCTACTGAGACCAGGAAGCAGGCTCAGCGCAGAGCTCAGCACGCGCAACCCCATCTAACGCTCTCGGCTCTACCTCCACCTTCGTTCGTGCTACTAGATCAGGGAGAGCTGCCTCGTTCGTATCACAGTCAGTCTTTCCCGGCTACAGGCCAGCCTCCGCTGCCCAGTCCTAGTCTGGCGACTACCACCCAGGCTTCTACTAGTAGGCAGCAAGATGTACCCAGTACTAGCTGATCACCGGTTCAGCCGACAGGACCCGCTATGACTCCAAATGTCGAACGACCTCCTGTAAGCAGAAGTTCACGTTTGGCACGAAAGTATGATGTCCTGAAGCACCTGTCCGGCATTCCGGCGAGGCTTTCTATCCTTGAGGCCCTTCCCCTGTCATCCGAAATGCGCGAGGCACTTTCTGAGGCCCTAAGGAGCCCCCTCCAGTTTGAGATGGAGGTAGCAGCTACAAAATCCTTCCATACCGAGACGATTGAAAATGATGAATGTCAGGCGGGTATCTCGTTCTCCGGTGAAGATGAGGACCCTCCTATACAGGGGCACATTCTCCCACTGTACATCACTGGCCACTTCAATGGTGTGGAAGTCTGCTGCTACTTCATTGACACGAGTTCCAGAATCACTCTAATTCCGACCCGGACGTTGTGAAAGCTGAGTCTGTCTGAAGGTGATTTAACTCCCTTTGTCCTCAGAATCTAGGGGTACAATAGGACAGAGCAAACCCCAGTCGGCAAGATCCACCTGAAGAATCAGTTTGGTGGCTTAATTGTCAGCACCGAATTCATGGTTGTCTCTCAGGACACCGCCTACAACGCGTTGATGGGTAAGACATGGCTCCATCTGCATGCAGCGGTCCCTTCTTCGTATCACCAGTGCCTCAAGTACTCGCTCAACGGTCGAGTAGGCATGCTCCAAGGAGACGCATCCCCTTTCGCTTCTTGTGAGGCCCGCTATCTGGATGCAGGTTATTACAAAAGTAAGGATAAGAAAATCCTAGTAAGTGAGGATGAACCCGCCCTGGTCACAAGTGATCCCTGGGCAAGCATGGATGACGCCTACATCCTCCCGATCCACCGGTTGGAATCCACGACCCCCGACATGGGGCAATGTTTTGTTGTTTTGGGTACGCAAGGAAGGCATGTTCTTGTGTCCAAGCGACGATGGAAAATCACCTCATACTCCTACATCAACCAGGATCAGGTCATCCCGGAACCTCCTACCCCTGTACGGTACTGGGACGTCAAGATTATGACAATGGCGGTGTGCCATACGTGTCTCTTCTGCCGGGATGGAATTAACCGATTCAGGCCGACACGTCACCACTTCTTTGATATCATCAAATGTGGCCCCTTAGGCCGAAGGCCAGATGGGATAGGGTCGAATGCCTTCATTGCTATGGTCTCAATGGAAAGTGAGTCTTCCGATGTGATGACCTCTGCTGCCCAAGTCGGCACCAGCTGGCCCTCGGATTTTAATAGCCCAGAAGTACCTCCCGTCGTGGGAAATCCCCCCACGGGTGGGGAGGAGGACTTGGAGGATGCTCCCCCAGACTTTGAAGAAGGCATCTCTACCACGGTTGATGAATTGGTATAGGTGAACCTTGGTAGTGAGGCAGATCCGAAACCCACATTGATCAGTGCATCCATGTCCCCCGAGGAGCGGCAGTAGTACGTAGACTTCCTCAAACAGCATCGGGATGTCTTTGCTTGGAGTTACAACGAGATGCCAGGACTAGATCCCCAGGTAGCCGTTCACCGTCTGGGCCTCCCGGCAAAACATCATGGGTTTAAGTAGCCTCCCAGGAAGATACACACTTCTCATGGTGCTATGGTTGAGGCCGAATTTGACAAGATAATCAAAGCCAACTTCGTTAAGGAGGTCCAGTACCCCAAGTGGCTTTCCAACATTGTGCTAGTTAGGAAGAAGAATGGGCAGATCAGAGTCTGCATCGACTTCCGTGATCTTAATCGCCACTACCCAAAGGATGACTTCCCACTCCCGGTGACAGAGTTAATGATTGACGCCACGACCGGGTTCCAAGACCTCTCATTCATGGATGGGTATTCTGGGTACAACCAGATCTAGATGTCCCCCGAAGACGAGGAGTCCACTGCCTTCAGGGCTCCCCAAGGTACCTTTTGCTACCAGGTTATGCCATTCGGTTTGAAAAATGCAGGTGCCACTTATCAGAGGGCCATGCATCGCATATTCAAGCCGATTCTCGGGACATTGGTGGAATTCTACGTGGATGACCTCTTAGTCAAATCATGTCAGCGCCAGGACCATCTCAAAGACCTTGAGAAAGTGTTCGGTTTCCTCCGTTCCCGTCACCTGAAGATGAACCCGCTGAAGTGTGCCTTCGGGGTCACCTCCGGGAAGTGTCTAGGATTTTTTGTCAGATACCGAGGTATCGAGATCGACCCGGAGAAGATCACGGCCATCAGCCAAATGCCTCCCCCGAGCAACATTCGGGAGCTTCGAGGCCTTCAAGGCCACTTAGCCTATATACACCGATTCATCGTGAATCTGGCCGGCAAGTGTAAGCCCTTTTCCCGGCTCATGAAGAAGGGCGCCGCCTACGAATGGGATGAGGAGTGTCGGACCGCCTTCGAGGAAATCAAGCATTATCTGCTCCAACCTCCGGTCTTGATGCTGCCCATCTCTGGAAAGCCGCTGGTCCTTTACGTGACCGCCCAGGAAAGATCCCTCGGTGCACTGCTCGCCCAGAAGAATAACGAGGGTACTGAGAACAGTCTCTACTATCTCAGCCGCATGGTTCTCGATACAGAGGTCAGATACTCCCCTATCGAAAAGAGATGCCTTGCGCTCGTCTTCGCCGTGCAGAAGTTGCGACATTACCTGTAGCACCACGAGGTGAAATTGGTCTCCCGGGTAGACCCACTGAAGTACATCCTGAACCGCCCTATACTGACTGGCCGACTAGCACGGTGGGTGGTGATTCTCCAGCCGTTTGATATCAGGTTCGTACCTCAGAAGGCCATCAAGGGAAAGGCGTTGGCAGAATTTTTAGCTGCCCATCCAACCTATGTGGCCGTGTTGGAAAATGCATTTCGACGGCGCCTCCCGGAGCCCCACCGGTAGGAGGCTCAACGATCCCAAGCTCAACATAATGGGTCTAGGTATTGTCTTCATTACCACGGCGCAAGCCGTCCTACCATACTCGTTCCTGTTGATAGAAGGCTGTACGAACAACGAGGCAGAGTACAGGCTCTCATCATCGGCCTCGAGTTGGCCCTTGAGATCCATGTGCCCCATCTACCTGTGAAGGGAGATTCTGAGATGCTAATCAAAAAGGTTAATGGAGAATACATCATCAAGAAGCCGGAGCTTGCACCGTTTCTGGAGTACACCCTCCGCCTAATGGCCATGTTCTCTTCTCGACCAGAGGTTACCCATGTCCCACGGTTACAGAACGGTCAAGCAGACGCCTTGGCTGGCTTAGCCGCGTCGCTCGCAGAACCCGAGCAAGATGATTTGATCATACATGTGGCACACCGGAGAGTCATTGCCCCCGTCACCCAAGAGGACAATGATGGCCTATGGGTAGGCCATCTCACCGCTGGACCCTCTATGTCAGGGGTCCCAGGTTTGTCAGACACAGTGGTTGAAGCCAATCCCAACTGGAGGGAACCTTTTGTCGAGTATCTCCAAAATGGTCGCCTCCCGGACGACCGGGCCGAGCGTGAGCGAATCCGACGCCGCGCGCTGCAATTTACCCTCCAGAGCGGCCCCAGTCTTGAACAAATCCTTTATAAGCGGAGTTTCGATGGTGTCCTCCTCCGTTGCATCCAAGGAATAGAGATACCTCAAGTTATGCAAGAGGTTCACACCAGTTCCTGTGGTGCCCATCAAGCTGGGCCAAAGCTGTCCCATCAGATCCGGAGGTTGGGGTACTTTTGGCCCTCTATGATCCACGATTGTATTGGGTAGCCAAGAGATGCCACGCGTGCGAAGTTCACGCCAACTTCCTGCATCGGCCGCCGGAGCCCATCCACCCCACCAAGTACTCTTGGCCATTTGTGGTATGGGGACTTGATGTAGTGGGACCGTATCCACCGGAAACATCCCGCCAGTGTAGGTTCATCCTGACTGCTACAGATTTCTTCTCCAAGTGGGTAGAAGAAGTTCCACTCAAAGAGGTCAAGGCCCGTTCCATCGTTGACTTTGTGAGCTCCAACATTATCCACCAGTTTGGAGTCCCTCACGCCATCCTCAACGATAATGGCACCAACTTCCGAGCGGCTGAACTGAAGAAATTGTACGCCAGGTACGACATCCGGTCGAACCATACCTCCCGCTACTACGCTCAGGCGAATGGACAGATCGAGGCGTTCAACAAGACCCTCTCTAACATTCTGCAGAATATGGTTGGTCAGAACAAGAAAAGTTGGCCGGACAAGCTCCCCAATGCCCTCTGGGCTTACCAGACGACGACTCGAAACTCTACCCAGGTGACCCCATATTCCCTGGTGTATGGAGCTGAGGCCGTCCTACCCATCGAGATCCAGCTGCCGTCGTTACGCACTGCAGTTTATGATCACCAGACATCAGATGAGGTAGCCGAGATCCATCTAGCCGAATTAGAAGCACTGGACGAGAACCGGCTTCGTGCCCTGCACAATCTGGAAAGGCATCAGGATAAGATTGTGAGGGCCTTCGACAAGAAGGTTCGTCTCCGATCTTTTCTACAGGGCGACCTGGTACTGGCCCTTCGAGCGCCAATGATTCCCGGTAGGAAACCGCCCAAATTAGAACCCAAATGGGAAGGGCCTTATATCAGCCATAAGGTTTACCCCAATGGAGAATACTCCTTAGTGACCACGGATGGAGAGCGTATAACCCCTCCTACCAATGCCAAGTTCCATAATCGATACTTTTCCTAGGGAAAAAGGGTCCTGCACGACCTTAAACTGCACATTAGGGTCTTGCATGACCTTGAAGTGCACATTAGGGTCGTGCACGACCTTAAACTGCACATTAGGGTCCTGCACGACCTTAAAATCCACATTAGGGTCCTACACGACCTTAAACTGCACATTAGTGTCCTGCACGACCTTAAACTGCACATTATGGTCCCGCACGACCTTAAACTGCATCTTCGTCCTGCAAGACGATAAACTGCGAAAGGGTCCTGCACGACCTTAAACTGCACATTATGGTCCCGCACGACCTTATACTACATCTTCGTCCTGCAAGACGATAAAATGCGAAAGGGTACTGCACGACCTTAAACTGCACATTATGGTCCCGCACGACCTTAAACTGCATCTTCTTCCTGCAAGACGATAAACTGCGAAAGGGTCCTGCACGACCTTAAACTACACATTATGGTCCCGCACGACTTTAAACTGCATCTTCGTCCTGCAAGACGATAAACTGCGAAAGGGTCCTGCATGACCTTAAACTGCACATTATGGTCCTGTACGACCTTAAACTGCATCTTCGTCCTACAAGACGATAAATTGCGAAAGGGTCCTGCACGACCTTAAACTGCACATTAGGGTCCTCCACGACCTTAAACTGCACATTATAGTTCCACACGACCTTAAACTACATTTTTGTCCTGCAAGACGATAAACTGCGAAAGGGTCCCACATGACCTTAAACTGCACATTATGGTCCAACACGACTCTAAACTGTAAAGTCCTGCACGACCTTAAATTGCATCTTCATCCTGCAAGACAATAAACTAGAAAATGGTCTGAGGTCTATGACTTTAAACTAAGATCTCCCCTCGTCCTTACTGCAAGACGTTAAACTGCAAGCCGGTCAGGCCCTCTTGACCGAGGCTCAGCCTCAGGCCCCTTGGCCTCCTTAGGCCCATGGCCCCCCGTCTTCACCGCGAGACGTTAAACCGCAAGCTGGTCAGGTCTCCTTGACCGCGGTCCAGCCTCAGGCCCCCTGGTTTTCCCCGACCTACCCTCTTGCGGGATTGTATGATATGGTATGGGATTATGTTATCATTCACGTCGGATTACTCGTCGTACCGTACATATCCCCAAATGAGATGCTCCTCATCCCGCATGATGTTAAACTGCATTTCAAGAACTACGTGTGGCTTGATTCCCATCTTCATGTGATACGTAGGAACGCTCGGACGCCTCGTCTTGAACCCAACCCCAAGCTTTTCTCTTCCACTATACCCCCTGGGAATAGTTTCCTTGGATGATCTTTGTGTAGCAGGGAGTGGGCTTTCTTGGCCCCGCTCATACAACCCCGCTTACACAATGATTTTAAGGGTCGCACCATGTGCCCACTCCCATTCTTATATCCTCCCACGTCCTCACCGCATGACGCTAAACTGCATGGCCTTCAAGAACTATGTATGGCTTGATTCTAATCCTCATGAGATACGTAGGAATGCCCAGATATTTCATCTGTTGGCCCAGCCCAAAAGCCAAGATCTTCCCCTCGGGTCAAGACATGGCAGGGTGCACACTTTTTCCCCAACTCACATCGAGCAAGCCTCGACCCGGCTGCACATCCCCCCTGGAGATGTTTTCCTCTTTCGTGGATGGATACAACTATGTTTCACCCACTCCTTGACTGGGATTCCATCATTTTTCACACCCAGAGGGACCCCCAAGAACGACCTGGATACAATGCCCAAGGGCTCTCCTACCGTTACGGGCTAACACCCTCGAGGGTTTTCAAGCAACAAGCCGATACAAGTCCCGCGTTGCGAATTTGTTCAGCGGCCGACGCTCATTTGTTTCTCCCATACCAGGTCACCATAGGAACACTCTATTTCGAACACGGTCAACAGTGTCCTGGATCTTCGGGTCCACCCCAAGATGTCCCAGACATCGAGTACAGTGATTCGTTCTGCCCCATCCCGAGGTGACAAACTTCCCCACGGGTGGTGCTATCGATCGGGCCCACGACCCCGATTCCCCATAAGGGTGTACGGTGTGGTGTAGTACTACGTCCTCATTCACTTCGGGATCATGTACCATGTCGTACGCCTTCCCTTACGAGGCTCAGCCTCAGGCCCCTTAGCCTCCTCAGGTCCCCGACCCCCATCCTCATGTAAGACGTTAAACTGCAAACCCGTCAGGCCTTCCTGACTGATACCTGACCTTAGGCCCCCTGGCCTTCTCGGTCCCCTCCGCCCAACCTCTTACCCGGGGTGTACGGTGTGGTATAGGACTACTTCCTCATTCACGTCGGGATCATGTACCATGTAATACGCCTTCCCTTACGAGGCCCATCCTCAGGCCCCTTGGCCCCCCTTGGGTCCCCGACCCTCGTTCTCATTGCAAGACGTTAAGCTACAAGCAGGTCAGGCCTTCCTGACCAATTCCTAACCATCAGGCCCCTTGGCCTTTCCGGGCCACGACCCAGGTCCCCTCTTATAGGAGTGTACGGTGTGGTGTGGGACTATGTCCTCATTCACGTCGGCTTCTTCGCCATACCGCACACCTCCCTTGTTCAGGGGTATGTTACTCCCCTTCTCATCCCGTATGATGTTAAACTAAATTTAGAGAACTACGTGTGGCTTGATTCCCATCCTCATGGGATACGTAGTACCACCTGAATGTCCAGGATTCGGGTCGAGCCCCATCTCTCAAGAATGTTCATCCCATCTTGGCCCCTTGGCCTATCCTTCCTCTATGAGGGGATTATAGGGTGTGGTGTAGGACTACGTCCTCATTCACGTCGGTCTCTTAATGACCACGCCATGTACCTCTCCCTTCTGAGATTTTTCGTCGATCCCTTTTCGGCATTTCACTGATGTGCATAAGAGTACTCTGGTTTATTACCCGGAATGCCAAGCTTTACTCGGACATGTCCGCACCCGCTTTCCAGGCTTTGTGTATCCCTGCATCAGGGCTTTCATCATCTTTCACACCCGGAGAGACCCCCAAGAATGGCCTGGATACTACGCCCAAGGGCTCTCCTACCATTACGGGCCAACGCCCCCAAGGGTTTTGGACAACAAATCGATAAAATCCCACGTTGCGAATATGGTCAGCGGTCGATGCTCGTTTGTTGTTCCCACCTCAGGATAATGCGATATGGACGCTGTGTTTCCACCAAGGTAAACAGTTTTCCTCTATCACCATGCCAACCCATTAGGCCCAAATTTTCGGGTGCACAATTCACACCCTTCATCACTTCTCCGTGTCCAAGTGGAGTCTCGGAACTTTTGGTACTTTTCCTTTGTGCACGTCCGCGCGTTGGGGGAACAAGCCATGTCAAAGGTATCCTTAGGGGCTCTACCAACTCCCATTTGACTCGGCCCAAAGTATTGCAATGAGGATACCCCCCTTGTTTCCCACACAGAGTTTAACTCACGTGGGCTTAGGGATCGGGTTGACATCAGTGCTTACTCAGGGAGTCGTCACCATTCACGGTCCGAGCTCTAAGACCATAAACTAAGATTCTCATCTGGAACTATGTTCAGTTTGATTCCTATCTTGATAGGATACGTAGGAATGCCCAGACCCCTTGTCTTTGGGTCCAGCATGAGTTCAGCAAGTTCACTTCTCTGGTCCTGCCTTCAGGACCCCGACTACAGGACCACGTGGCGTAGTGCGTGATTATTTCCTCATTCACGTCAGGTTTGCAATAGCTGCACCACGCGCACCCCCGTTCCGAGGGTTATCCCTCCCATTCCTTGTCTAGCATGACATTAAAAGGCACCATTCAGAACTACGTGTGGCTTGATTCCCATCTTCATGGGGTACATAGGACCGCCCAGACACCCTGTGTTCGGGTACAACCCATTTAGGGAGCCATTCTCTCCCCCTGTTTCACCTCTTACCTCTATATAGGCCCCTCGGCCTAAGGTCTCCCTCTCCTAATGGAGTACAATGTGATGTGGGATCATGTCTCCGTCAATTGTGTTTTATAACACTGCGCACATCTCCCGCCTAGCATCGTCTCTGCTACGTCTGCGCTGCATGACGATAAAATGCATGCTTGGTCCTATCATACGACCCTAAACTGTGACATTATCGTCCTGGTCGTACGACGAAAAACGGCGCTGCATTGTGGTGACCTCATTGTAGAGGACATCACATTGAGTATTGGTCATGTTCCATGCCATTTGTCAATGCCCATCACGGCTTGATCCTTGTGGCGACATCACGACCTACTATTCTAGGCCTGTCGCTTCACAAAAAAAACCATTCACCTTAATGAACAAACAAGATTCATCAAATTACGCTTCTTTTAATGCAAGGGCCACGCCCGCACTCCCCTTTTCCCCTGGCACTGGTACCTTACCGTGCCATCTTCCAGAACTACGTATGGCTTGATTATCATCCTTCTGAGATACGTAGGAGCGCCCGGGAACTTCCCCGTGGGCCCAGCCTAACCTTCGTGTTCAGTCCCTGGACTCGAACATTTCCCCAGAGAACGCATGGTAAGTAGGGCTTAGGTCCTCATTCACGTCGGGTCTTGATGCCATGCATCCCCTGCTCCTTTTACCCATTTATGGTCTAAGGTCCATCAAGAACTACGTGAGGCTTGATTCTCATCCTTATGAGATACGCAGGAGCGCCCGGGCACTTCCCCGCGGGCCCAGCCTAACTTTCTCTTTCGGTCCCTTGACCAAAAAACCTCTCCCAAAGGGGTCGTGTGATGTGATATGGGATTACGTCTTCATTCACGTCAGGTTGTTCATCGCACCGCACACACCCCCTATTCCCATTCACACCAGGTGTTTCAGTTACTCCACCATGTGCCTCTTATGTCTCCTCCCATCCATTGTCCGAATTCTACGACCCTAAACTAAGATCTCCCTATGGGAAAGGAATCTGCTCCCTCGATCTAATACGTCTCGTTGCCGTATTCAGATGTGTTTTGACAAAGAGCCCGAAGTTTGGGATTTTCACAGGGACATTCCCCTCATTCCATGACCAAGCTTCGTGAGCTCGCTATTTGGATCCTCATCCTCTTCTACATCCAAAAGAACCCTCGGACGACATGGATACTAGGATTAAGGGCTCTCCATGAATGCTGGACCTAAGGGCCCTCCAATCGTTTTGGGCCAACATCCCTACGGATATTTGACAACAATTGTGACATGGTCCCGTGTTTCGAACATGGTCAACAGTCAACCCTCATTTGTCTGTCCCCATTCTAGCCTAACACGGCAGGATGCTGTGTTGCGAATACGGTCAGCAGTTATCCTCCATCGTCACGCCATCTCGAGTGCCATGATTCACACATTTCCACTTCCTCATGTTCAAGTGGAATTCCATCATACTCGGCTCTTTCTCTTCATGCATCTAGGTGCGCTAAATGATCGTTTTAGTGTCATTGGGCCGGTGTTCACCGAGCGTCCCTTTGCCCTAACCTGCCCCTTGTTGTTTTGGGAAATTCCCACCACTACTGCTTGTTTCCCACACTAAGCACGACTCACGTGGGCTTAGTAGTTTTGGCAGGATGTGTACCAACACGACTAGGCTTCTCATCATCCCGCATGACGTTAAACTGCGCTTCCAGAACTACGTATGGCTTGATTCCCATCCTCATGGGGTACATAGGAATGCCTGACCACTCTGCTTTGGGCCCAGCCCAATCCTCACTCTTGGTCCCTCGACCTGAAGAGTTTCCTCCAGGGGCATGTGGTATGATTTGGACTCCAAGTCCTCATTCACGTCGGTTTCATATCTACCATCCCACATGCTCCCTGGGATCTTCCCTTTTATTCCACGTCCTATCATATGACGTTATAATACAGGAGTCCATGTGTCCTCAACGCATGACACTAAACTGCGGTTCTACCCGGAACAAGTTCAGGATTCCCCAAGATCCAATTGGGAAGTGACAGATCCCCTCGCCAGAGAGGCCCTGTCTGAAAGAAGGAATGATCCATGATCAAACTGATGCGCCCATTTGGCATACTCCCACCACAGTGGTGTAACTACCTAAGTGTTGGATTCTGTTCGGACAAGCCATCACTCCATATTCCACGCTTTGCGTGCCCCTTATTCGGACCCTCGTCCCCTTTCATGTCTGAAGGGACCCCCTAACGGCCTGGTCTCATGCCGCATCGGCTCACCTACCGTCCTGGCCCAACGTTCCGAAAGACGGGTCATATTTGGAAGGACCCCCTAACAGAATGGATGTTTGAACTAGGGTCCGCCAACTATCCTGGGCCAAAATCCCGAAGGATTGATCGAAAAAATTTGTGACATGGTCCCGTGTTTCGAACATGTTCAACGGTCGACCCTCATTTGTTTTCTCCATTACAGGCTAACGCAGTAAGGATACCACTTCTCCTCCGAGGTTAACGATTGTCCCTTATTGTCACGCCATCCCCACAGTGTTCCGAATCATGGGTATCGTGATTCACGCTTTCCATTTTCATCTGTTTGGACCGATTTCATCACCCCTGGCGTTGCACCGTTCGTGCATAAGAGCACGCTGAAGAAACGGTAATTCGGCTATCCTAGAAATTACTTCTCCGACCAAGCCTCCCCCATCTTTCGGGAATCTGGGCTGGTAATCCGAATCCCGGATGCCCGGAGCATGGTCCCCACTCCTATGTTAGGTGGGATGAGAGGGCAACTATCTCCTGTTTCTCACATCGGGCTCGACCCACGTGGGCTTGGGGAAGTGTCACCGAACGTACCGCAAAAATTGTAGGGATGTAACAAGGCAATTCAAATAGTGGAAATAGTGCGCGCTACGGCATTCAAAACAAGGAAGAAAGATGAAATTGAAGCACTAAAGTACCAATAATAGGGTTTTTGGCTTGTTACAATACCCGGGGGTCGACTCCCCCCATGGATGGGTTGACCCCATCAAAAGAGCGTTGCAGCTCCGCCACCCGTTGACTTGTGGCATCCAAGGCTTACTGCCGCTGACTTAGCTCCCGCTCCTCTTCAGCAGCGGTGGGGCGTAGTTCATCAGTCCTGTCTTTGTCCCTCTCTACGATAGCTTGAACGGCAACCATATTTCTAGAGGTCTGCCTCATATGCTCTTCTGCATCTACCAGCTGGGCCTTCAACCGCGAGACCAGCTCAGATTCTGCATTGAGAGAGGCTGAAAGCTCGTCTTCCCGGGTCTGCATCTGTTGAACCTCGCCTTCAGCCTTCTGGAGCTTCTTGATGCTGGTCGTCTTCCTCCACTACCAGCCCACGATGATCCCACGATCATGCTCCCGGATCTTCCCAGCCATAAGATCTCGAATGAGTGCGTGAGGACGTTGGGCATCAACTCCCCCAGCACACAGTTCGTGCAACCGCGAGCAGAGTCTATCCATTTAGGCCAGCCATTGTGCTTGGGGAGTGTCCTTGATAAAGCGAGTGATCAGCTTCCATGAC
This sequence comes from Viscum album, assembly GCA_963277665.1. Lineage (NCBI taxonomy): Eukaryota > Viridiplantae > Streptophyta > Magnoliopsida > Santalales > Viscaceae > Viscum > Viscum album. The sequence goes on from OY728147.1 coordinate 1,831,311,909, forward strand.
CGGCGACGGACTATGCTGCTATCTTCCTCGTCGGAGGCCATTTCGTCCCAATCCGCGCGATTGGCAGGCTCGTACGCGGGATACGCCCGCAAGAAATCCTAGGCAGGATCTACATCTGGTGTTGAATCCAGTATGACACCTGGCGCTGAAGCAGGCATGACAATACTGGGACTGACCGGTTGATCCTCTTCCTCGGATTCCACCTCAATGACTTTGGGTATGGCCCTGCCGGTGGTTCCGCCAGTGGTGATGTGCGTCGCAACTTGAGGAGATGGGGGGACTATCGCCACCATCACTGGCATGCCCCTAGGAGGGACGCCACCAGACATCCCGACCAGTCTTGCCGCAATAGCCCACGCCAGTCGGAGAACTGTACGATAGAGAGGGACATAAACGTTAGTTGGCATGGTCTACATGTGACAACGAGGAGACCGGTAGAGGAGACTTATGGAGATCGACCTCCTAGCGCTGCTCTCGAGCCGGTACTGATGGGACCCCGAGACGAGGCCCTCCGTATACTGTTGGAAGGTCTGGAGATTCCGGAGGAGCCACCTCGGGTGCTCTGGTCCCACCAGACGCGGAACTGGATGCAGCCATAGGCGCAGGTTCTGAAGGTCCCGCATCATCACCCGCCAAGGAGCGAGAACGAGGCCTACGAACAAGTTCCTCCTACATGGCTCAAACATTGGTGAGAATTCCATAGTGACCCAAGAACAGATCGTAAGGAAAGAATTTCAGAATGGTACCTCGAGAGCCTCCGCGAAATCGTTGGATTCTGAGCCTCAGTCTCTGACCTCACCCTCCTCCAACGGGCTCCCTCCTCCAACCTCATCCTCCCAAGAGGAGTCCTCTGATTCTTTCGGCAAGGGGAAGCGCTCTCTCAGATCGGCAGCCGATAACTGTAGGGGGACCGTCTGATTCAATAGTACCCTCACCCGGTCTATCATTGGGCGAGGGACACCACTGGAGTGGACGTAATCCTCCAGCTCGTCTAGGTATTGTTTTGCCTCCGCCAAAGACGCCATGAATCCAACCCAAACTAGGCCTATGCACGGTAATTCCATCCCGATGCGATTCAGGTGGGCCCATATCTCGGGTGGGCTGAGGAATTGCCGGTTGACATACCATATGTCCCAGGATTCCGGGAAGACAGCATCCTCTGCCATGTCGATATGACGTAGCCGCTTCCCCGGAGCCTGAGTGGATATCCTACGAAATCCCCTCAATGGCCGCCCCTCCGGATGACCCTTCTCTTTCGGAATCATCGGATCCACCGCTGCTGCCATACCCTCAGCCGGTGCGGGTCTCGCTGCCGTGGCAGCCCCGCTACCATGAGCGGCCCTAGCTGCCCTCCGAACCTGACCTCGGGATAGGGGAGGCCCACCGTCACTGATCCGGACAGTTGGTTGCTTCAGCATCTCCCCTGGGTAGGCAGCCTCCCAACTGATGGCGTACTCCTTCACCAATACGAAAGTGGCGGTGGATGGAGGCAATACAATGCGCATCTTCCCATCTTCCCGTGTGAACATGAGCCACAGCTGCCTCATCACACACGGGTGCTCCTCATGAAGCACCTCCCAGAAGACCTGCGGGGTCAGCCGCTGGAGGCACCGGAACTGCCTCACAAACCGATGCAGGGTGTACGGTTCGCAGAGTGGCTCATGATCTATCTGTGCCGCCAAAACTCCACCTCGAAAGGCCAGGAGGTAAGCCTGATGTTCTTCCGTTCCCCGTCCGTCATCAGTAAGTATCCCCGTCGGCAATGGGAAGGGGTGGAAATTAAACTCATCCGTCCTCCACACCCGATTCAGCACCATCGGAACAGCTAGTTTGAACAGGAAGCTCCCGACCGCGTTCAGGATGGAGGGGCGGATGTTCGATCCCGGCGGCGAAATGGGGTTTGGATATTCGTAAATCCCCCTGATATGCGCTGCGATCCACCCATACAGTAGGTGGAAGGGCCCGAATATCCTTGGCGGCTTCTTGCCCTCGCTAATGTGCCGCAACATTCTGTACAGTTTGGTGAGCATCGGAATCCCCAAATTGATCCGCTGCCCCATGGACAACATCGATGCCATAATAAACGAGTTGGGCCGTACCCCCATTCTTGTATCCCTCACCGGTAGTATCCAACCACAGATGAGAGCCGCGATGAACGCCGCCAGCCTGACTCTCGACCGTTGTTCAGTGCTGACACTGAAACCCCAATTCTTCCATTGGCTGTCCTCCAAGACCCGCCAATACGAGTGCCCCTTGCCCCATTGGGCCGCCCTTGGACAAGTTCGAGGCCTCGGAGGGAACTCTCGATTCTCTGGGAAATTCAGGAATCATTTGAACCATCTCTTAAAGTGGACATCCCTCACTTCCCCCTTGTCCTCTCCAGGGATGAGTGCCATCAGCGCTGACGTCAGTCGTGGCATTTTCTCCGTATCCTCCCACGCACTGATGACGGGGAGGAATTCGTCATGCATGGCCCCCAAGATCGGAACCCCAGAAATCTGGTGGACATCCCACAGGCTGATTCCCACCTCCCCGTGATGCAGGTGAAAGGTGTTGGTCCTAGACAACCATCTGCTCAGTAGTTCCGGCATCTGTTTCTTTGGTTGGTAAATGTGGAATTGCGAGGCCCATGCCGCCTCATACAACCCCACTCTCCTCATCTTGGCCCCAAACTCCTCGCATGAGGCGCCTACCCAGTAGGCCCAGGACTAGTCATCAGTAAACTTTCCACCCTGGCGCAGGTCCCACTCATCGGACCATCCCTTCTTCGAATCCTGCAAAGCCACCTTCAACATAGTGCGATAGAGGGGAGGGGACGTCTCCAGTTGCAGTGGCTTCCCGTCAATATCGTTCAAATGGTTGTAGAGACAGTTAGCGGTGATGGGTGTGGTGTCCTCCCACGCATGACCATCAGCCGCCCTGAACCATTGGTGCTGGCATGGTGTTCTCCTGAACCAGCAAGATGGTTCGTCCCTACTCGCCTCCGGGATGAAGACGTCATCCCTCAACCCGAAGCCGTACAATGGATGCTTCTTACACTGCGGGTAATCCTTTTGACCCTCCGATAGCAGATCTGTCAAAGAAGTGTGGTCCGAGTGGCTTCGGACCATCTCCCCCAGGCCTGGACAGTTGGCCATCTCATCCCGACGAGCAGCATCTGCAATCACGCCCAATACAGCCTCTTGATGGGCCATTTCGATTCCGGCCCTCAGAAAAGAATTTTGTTAGCTTGATCGCGAAGCTCGACCGCAAAGCTGAATCGCAAAGCCGGATCGCGAAGATCGGTCGCGAAACCAAGCCACGAAGTCAGGCCAAGGCCGACAAGCAGAGGTTCACTTGGCGCGGACGCGGAGTCGGAAACCCGCGGTTCGCCGCGAAGCTCGATTCGCGGAGGGCTGTCGCAGAGTACGCAGAGCTTCGTGAAGTCGAGAGCGCAAAAAGACAAGGAAGTCACGTAAAGACAAAAGAAGTCGACCCCCTATTTATAGGCGGCGACCCCGTAGCATCGCGGCGTGCCTCACCCGTGCGGAGCATCGCAACGCGTCCGGATCAGTGGCCCCGGTGAGCACCGCGGGGTCCCTTCGCGAACTGCCGAAAATTTTGGCGATTTTCCCTCAGACTTCGACCCTTCGCCCTCCACGGATCCAAGTCTAAGGGGGGGGCATTTGTTGGCGCCAAAATATGGCCCGAAAGGGAGGGACGAAAAGGAAGGCCGGCACGCTGCCTCGCGAAGCACCGATGCGAAGAACCGACGCGAAGCACCGCCGTGAAGCGCCCCGATCATCGCGGCCTCGCGAAGCTCCAGAGGCGGTAAGCCTCCGCAGACGCGTTTTACGTTCGCGAGCCTGCCGCAAAGCTCCATAGGTGGTAATGCTCCGCGAACGCATTTGACGTTCGCGACCCGCCGCGAAGCTCCAGAGGCGGTACCATCCGCGGACGACGTTGACGTTCGCGAGCGCGCCGCGAAGCACCTGAGGCGGCACGTGAGTTCTGCTTCGCGGAGCCCCTTCCCTATAAATACTGTACTCCCCTTGAGTCCTAGGGATGGAAAATCCAACCTTTCGGCTTCTCCTCTCCCGAATCGTGAAGCACTCTTTGCCCCTAGAATCATGAGATCCGCGAGGTACTTCTACTTCACGAGACGCCTCCGCTTTGTCTCGTTTTGAGCCCCTCTTCCGAGAGGGATTCCCTTCGCGAAGCTCAAGGGAATTCGCGAAGGAAGGGGATTCCCAAGGGAACCCGGGTATCCGCGGAGTATTTATGCTTCGCAAAACACCCAACCCATGCTAGTGATCCCTATGCTAAGGCAGGATCGCTACACATCGTGAAGCACACTGCTTCGCAGGACCCTACTTCGCGAGGCACCCCTTCTTCGCGAGGCAGTGCTCCGTGAACACTGTTCCACTTCGTGAAGCACCTTCCACTCACACCTACGCCCCATGCTAAGGCCAAGGAACCCCACTTCGTGAAGCACACTCCTTTTCTTAGCAATTCCTCTTCCCGTGCGACCCTCCAGGTTTGCACGATGTGATTTCAAAGTCCCATGGACAATACCACCCGTAGCATTGCTTCGCCTAATGCTTCTTTGCATAGGCATGCTAACGGCTATTGCTTCTTCGCATAGCCACGCTAACGTGGACCCCTTGATGGTTCGTTCCACAAACCCCCTTGACCATGGCCTTACTGGTACCTTCCCTTCCCCAAGGACCAGAGGGTACCCGTTATGTAAGTCCTAGGGGTGCGGAGTGAACCCACCTCGTCCGAGCTGCATGACGTTAAACTGCCAAGCACCACGTCCTCAACACATGACGTTAAACTGTGACCCGACCTCGTGCTTCGAACGCAGGGTCCCCCCAACTCGAACATTTTTTACACCACTCGTCTCCACAGGAATGGAATCACCCATCCACAAGGGATGATGTCCTTCTTATTGGAGTGGCGTATGTTCATAAGAGAAGGGCGACCCTGGTTCCCCCACAGATGGCTGCACCTTTGCATCTCCGTAATTCCCCACTACCAAGGTCAGTGGAGGGCATGATAGGGAACGAGGAACCTCCCATCAATGGTCCCAAATCTCTCTTTTGCTGCGCTTTGTCGCAATTCGGGCCTCCATCCTGGAGTAAGTCCCAACACCATGGGCCACCTAACGCGTAAGCCCATCTTCGCTTCTCACGGACGCATCCTTCGCGACGTGATCGTCAGGTCCTTGCAACCTCTTGTTTCTCACACCGAGCATGACTCACGTGGGCTTAGAGTGAGCACCGACCCTGAACCCCACCCACAGCGAAGTACGAGGACTTTGATCCATGTCAAGTCATGGTACATAGGAAGCCTCCATGAGGTTCAAGCCACATTGCTTGGTCGTTCGTTCACGTCGAGTTTCACCCTAATCCATCATGACATTAAACTGCATGCCCCGTCCCGCATGACGTTAAACTGCATGCCCTCGTCCAGCATGACGTTAAACTGTATGCCCCCCTCGTCCCGCATGACATTAAACTGCACACCCATTCCAACCTGAACTATGAGGTCTTTGATCCATGTCAAGGCATGGTACGTAGGAAGCCTTCCAGTGGTTCAAGACCACTACTCATTAGACCAAGGTCCACCTTCACGTCGGTCCGCCGACAAATCCCCATATGAACTACGAGGTCTTTGATCCATGTCAAGGCATGGTACGTAGGAAGCCTTCCTGAGGTTCAAGCCCACCCATCATCATTCACATTGAGTTCTACCTTCGTCCAGCATGACTTTAAACTGCATCCTAGTCCGACGACAAGACATTGTGACTAACCTGAACTACGAGGTCTTTGATCCATGTCAAGGCATGGTACGTAGGAAGCCTCTATGAGGTTCAAACCCACCTTCCGGTCATTCCGACCTCATTCATGTCGTTTCACCCCCGTCCCGCACGACGTTAAACTATACTCCACAACCCGAACTATGAGGACTTTGATCCGTGTCAAGGCATGGTACGTAGGAATCCTCCTCGAGGTTAAATCCCAACAATCATTGGCCCAAACCTTCTCCTAGTCGGTGTGCCAAGCCCCCATTTTCAATCTGAACTACGAGGACTTTGATCCATGTCAAGGCATGGAACGTAGGATGCCCCCCAGAGGTTCCAGCCCATCTCCCATCGGACCATGGTCCCTCATTTACGTCGGCTCACTGACACCCACCGCCCGTCGTTTGTTCACGTCAGGGTTCACTACCTTCCCGCATGATGTTAAACTGTGTTCCATCAATCCTTTGAACTATGAGGACTTTGATCCATGTCAAGGCATGGTACATAGGAAACCTTCCCGAGGTTCAAGCCCACCACTAGTGGACCCATGGGTCTACCTTCACGTCAGTTCACCGATGAAACCCTTTTAACTACGAGGTCTTTGATCCATGTCAAGGCATGGTACGTAGGAAGCCTCCCCGAGGTTCAAGCCCATCTCTCATCGGACCAAGGTCCACCTTCATGTCGGTACGCTGACGATGCTCATCGGACCAAGGTCCACCTTCATGTTGGTTCGCTGACAACATTCATTGGACCAAGGTCCACATTCACGTTGGTTTACCGACACCATCCCGAACTACGCGGACTTTGATTCCCTGCCACGAGGATACGTAGGAAACCTCTCCAAGTCTCAAGCCCAAATTCACCGTCGCCCCTCCGATGGACCCATTTCACTCCCCCTCCACTCCATTCATCCACCTATCACCCATCACGATTCTCGCCCGAACCGTCATATCTCGGTGAGACCATGTCGGTACGCTCATCTTCACAGTCGCCCATGGACTGGCCCCGGTATAGGTATCCCTTCAAGGGGAATCCCTCAATCCGATCTATCCTAGCTAATGCTCCGGTTGGGTTGATCCGTCTCCGCTAGAAGTTAAACTCGCGGCGTACCCTGTGTTAAACATGGGAAGCTGAGGAAAACCTCAGATATGTGTCTATGGCATATAATTCCCCGCACTCGATGTGGGATGCCTCGAGCTTCCACGCCCTCGAGAAGCCCTGTGACCAGGGATAACAGATAGACATGCCAGGTTCCCAGCATCCAGACATGCTACTGATGCCTCAATGTGACTACTCCCCCGACTGAAGGTTTCTGCCCTAACTGGACCCTTTGGAATGTCCCGACAGAAGCAGTTTAATTAACCGGCGTCCATGGAAACATGGCACTGGGAAGAGTTTCACGAACTACGTATTAAATCTATGAGGGAGACCCGGACTAGGTGATGAGTTCTGAGGAGGAATCCCCAGAAGGAAGAACCGACATCCCATCATCCCGTTTCGATCAAGGAGCAGACGTCCCTGAATAAGGAGCGAATGCCGCCTGCCTTTGGAAAGCGGGAATGCGGGGCAACGAAGCGCCTCGCGTCCTCCTCCGCGAACGGACGGATGCGCGCGCACCCCGGCGAAAGCATCAGAAACAGTGTGAATGACCTTTTATTGTTTTACACTTAATAATCACTTATATTGGGTGTATTGATATTTTTCACACATAATTTTGAGATTGATTTATCCTTAATTTAAGGATACCTTCTCTGTAAGGTATTTCATCACATTTTACATTTCTATTGAGACTTCATTGTTGTTATGCACCAATTCACTCTTATAGGGTGTATATACTGTCCTTTGGAATATTATATCATGAATCCATTTATTCTCATGATATTATAAAGCTGTGACTAAATGTTATTCCTCAATTATTGTATTTAAGTGTCTCTAATTTTGGTAAAAACCCTTTAACCAAAATATCGCTTTAAATGTTTTAATGATTTGTTCTTATTAATATCCATGTTTTAAAAATGGTTTTAAGGATTTATTTATATGGATATTAGTGGTTTAAAATGTTAAAAGCTTCAAGGTGGTATGGGACACTTTGATTCAAAAATCTCTTTATTAAATGTTTTAAATGGTTTTGAAAATGGTTTTTTTGAATGGATTCATTATTTCAATATCCTAAAATGTTATATTGTGATTGAAATGCGGAAATTTTATGTTTCCTTTATGAATGTTTTATGTGATACATTTATGTTATGGTTCTTGGGCATTGTTATGAAAACGGGTGGTTCTGTGATAAACTAAGGGCGGGTGAGCCCGATATAGCTCTCCAATGCATTGGGTAACGCGAAGGAGTGAAACACTAAGGTTTCTCCGAAGAGATTTAGGGAATATACTGTGGTGGGTATTCCAAACGTAACCAATAGGGTTACTCCCTATGTAAGAATGTTATTAATACCTCAAGGTACCTTTTATGTCTTATGATTTCTATGATTTATTCATGATTTGATGAGGTATGTTAAAATGCCTATGTTTTATGGGTAAAGTATGATTTCATTCTTATGTATATATGAACTCATGTTTCTTTTCCATATTTTTTTTAACCCTTACTGAGCTTTTTATGCTCATCCCATGTTTTTGGAAAGTTTTTCACAGGTCAAGGGAAAGGTACATGATGTGATGATAGTGTCAAGGATGTGTCAAGAAAGAATCCATGTTTTATTTTAAATATGTTTCCATTGATGGGAAAAATGAATACTGTCTTTTATGTAACCACTTTGTTTAAATGTGGAATGTAATGGAACTTTCATGGTCTAATTCTCTAAAACTCTAAACCTGAAAAGATCCTCAATGTGTAATCTTGTAATAACTCAAGATTAAGTAAGGTTTAAGGCTGGGGCCTTATAGTTGGTATAAAAGGTCGTTTTAGATAACTTTAGAGGTTAGGGTATTCTTTAAGCATAAGTGACATTGCCATAATGGTTAGGATTTCAGAAAGAGTCCTAGTTTTAGATAAAGAGAATGAGTAAGTATATCTTAGTGTTTATCTTCCTCATTAGTACATGATGGTTTTGTTGATATACTCACACTGACATTTTTGGTTTTAGTAAATGGCTGGATCTAGCAGGCACCAAAGTAACATTGGATGTGAAGGAAACTGTGATAGTTTTTTGAGCGAGCAACTGAATGATATGGGAGCTGCAATTAGAACTCTTGTGTTTATCCTCAACCAACTATCTAGAGTATTTATTGACCACCTAAACCTTGGTGATTTATCTAAGGCATCACATATGCGAGAAACAAATCCCTACGGAACTACAGGTAACAATCATAATGGTAAGTGTGTTCAAAAACCTATGTGTCAGAGATGTGGTAAGAAACACCTAGGAAAATGTTTCATAGGGACAGAAATATGCTACAGATGTGGAAATGAAGGTCATAAAGCAAGAACCTGCCATGGAAAAAGGAAGCATCCAGTTGAATCGAGGAAAGGGAAATAAGTTCTTTCTGAGGGATCAATTGAATGTTTTTAATGTGGTGTGAATGGTCATTATGCAAACACATTTCCTATGAAGAAGTTTTGTGAATGGGATCACCAAGATCGTACAAATACTCGTTTACCAATACCTAATGCCATTCCGATTGAGGATGAAGAAACTGACAATGACCAATCAAAGGTATGGATTATTTCATAACTTTTGTTTTCCTATTTTGGAATCTTAGGATATGATTCATGATTTTGTTTGTAGGAAAGAATTATTTCAGAATTAGTTGGAAAGGAATGGTTAATGGATCATGAAGAATGATGAATGAGTAAGAAGTCAACAAATAAGGGCTTCAAGAGTTATGGTGAAATTCTTAAGAGTATTACGTCTCTTTTGATGATGGGGTTACATTAGAAGACTTTTTATAGTATGTGTAACCCTGATGTTTAATATATGAATTTTTTTTTCAAGGAATAGTTATTTTTTTTGTGTGGAAATAGTTATAAAGAACCATTTGGGTTTATATGATCTTTACTTCCGAGGTAAATATGGGTTACTATATGTTATGATGGAAGTGAAAGGAATGAGATAAAATTGAGGTTAAATTATGTTATGGTTATTTTTGAGGATTTTATCTCTTTTTGGGGAATGATTTGAGAATTATATAGTTTAGAAAAAGGAAAACACATAGACTGTGTGACAACCCGTCATGTCGGACAAAGATGCGAGAATTGAACCCACAACCAAAGTGCAACTAGTATTTATCGCCTACCACTGGACTACGTGAAGTCCCTGGTTATTACGACTTATTCTTTTTAGTTAGGTGACTTTATGAATTAAGAGTAAGTTGATTTTGGGTTATTTATGAAAATTATTAATCTATCATGGAGGATATGTTATTAGGTTAATTACTTTTCAATACGAGACTTTAGGAGCAACTGATGTTGTTTGGAGATAAATGATACGATTTAACTTGGAAGACTATGTGACTAAATCCTTCAAATATTTGGGTTTTAATCTTAGTTTGGTTTACTTTGAAGAATTTTATGGACAAATTGTTTATCGAATGGTCCTCGTTGAACTTTGGGTTTTGTGGGACAAATTTTGGAGATTAACAATAGATTTTCTTTTTATAAAGGGTTATCCTTTTCTGGATTATCTGATCTTGTACTAACCTTTTTGGTTTTGGTTTTGGTTAGAGTCTAAAGACATGGGAAGTATATAGTTCTCTTTTGTGGATTAGGTGATTCTCTAGAAATTGATTATAGTACTCTTAATGCGAACAAGTCTTCCTAAATACTCGTCTTTTGGAGAAAATATGAGTTTGATTAAGGAATCTAGTAAAAGTTTAAAGTCTACATGACAAGTAAGTATGTTTCATTATGATTTAGTTAAGCTCAAAAAATAAATTCCTCAATGAAAAATAACTTAAAACAAAAATGTTTTCTGTTAACTTTTCCTACTGGGGAATCAAATACCGTTTAACCCATCACAAGTTTGTGATTTTCTTATGGTTAACTTTCTCCTAGACATGTTTACTATCACTCTCCATCAGAACATAACCCTTTGTTTTTTCTTCCATGTCCATATTTTCATACTTGGAATCCTAGTATGGGTTAACTCGGGTGACCTTTGTACTTATCTTTCTTTATTTTAAAGTGATTGTTTTACTGACTCTTGTTCCGATGTGGGATTTTCAATGAAGTTTCCAAGCCCAATTTTTAAAATTGCGAGGACGCAATTCTCAAAAGGGGGGAAGGATTTAACACCCCAGGTAAATAAAGAGTATGAAATTTTCACATTTATCCATATTTGTGAATAAAATATTTATATAACTTTAAAGGGGACTCTAGGATTGATGGCGTACCCAACACGCAACAACGAGTTTCTTGGGAATCTTACGTTTCACTCTAATAATAAAATAATATTATTTTAAATGGTAGTTAACGCACAACTGTTGTGATGGAGAGAATGAATAGAACTAACTAAAAAATTATTATATATGTTTTTCAAATATTTTTACTTTTTACAATAAATGTTAGAGGATTAAAAATGCGAATGAATCCAATTTTAAGCGTAAACATTCTAATATTCTTTAAAAGGTCGATTAACCGCCTTTTGATGAAGAACCTATTTTAAATAAACTTTTTGAAAATTTTATGTGTTATATTTGACAAAATAAATTTCTTCTTTAGAATCGGGACATCAAAATTTACTTTGTGTAAATTTTTGGTATTTTTTCGATAAAGTTCATTTTTTAATGAATAGTGAAAAATGTTGTATTTTAATTCAAAACCTCTTTTTAATCTAATTTAATTATATGAATAGATTATCTTTTTAATTGGTTTTAAAGTGAAATTACAATATATTTTTACCATTTAATCAAATAGTGGTCATTGGAATTAATTTCACTTTGAAATTTGACTTAAACTAGTGTCAATCTTTTGATATATATTGTTTCATAAAAACACGATATTTGTTTTGACAGCGGGAATTAATTATTAAATTAATTAATGCAACTTATATGTTTTGAATTTTTTAAAATAAACTTCATTTTTGAGTTAGGAATATCAAATATTGCTTAGGGTGAATTTTTGGTAATTTTCTGAAAAACATCAATTTTTGATGAATAGTGAAACCACTAAGTGGTACTTATAAAAACTGATTTTCCGTTTAAATGAAATTTTTCCATCTTTTTATTTTGATTTTCAAAAATCCGACATACATGGTTGTCATTAAGAAGTAAAATGTGGTTCAATGGGATTAGAATAATTTTTTGGTGAATAGTAACTTATTAAGTTTTTAATTGCAATTAGAGGTAATTAGTGTAGTTTAAGGTAAGAATAATGTTTTAATAAAATGAATTGACCTAGAAACATGTACTACCCTCATTGTATGTGTCATGGCCAACCATGAAAATCCATGGGTCAACTTGGGGACCCCATGGAGCCACTTTGGTAGGAAAATGACATAAATACCTTTTTATTTAATGTTAAAGTAAAAATGACACAAACATGAGATGTTTTACTAAAACAATTTTTACATGGGGTTTTACAAGTAATATTTTTGACTATAAATATTCATTGGAAATATAAAAATATTTCATACATCATTGTATTTTTTTTATAATTTTTAGACATTAAATAAATTAAATTATTTATGACATAATGATGATGCAGTGATGACCTCATTATTTAACGATTTAAATAAAATGGAAAGCTAATGTAATATCTAAGACCTAAACATGTCCAAAACCTATTTTATGAGTGGATTTAGAACCCTTATCACCTTATCCACGAAACACATCAATGTGGGACCATTAAAATCCGAAAATCATTCTAAAATAAAGTAACATTTCTTTACTTTCCAAAAGTGCCCCTCCTCTCCTCTTATAAAAGGCCCCCACCTCTACCTCCTTACCCACACTTCAAAAGCCTTTGGCTCGGCCAAAACCTTCCCATTTTGTCTCTAAACATCCCTCTTTTACTCTTTGAAGCCTTACTTTGGGCATAAGTCTTCCCAAGGAAGCCTTTGAGCTCAAACCAAAGGGAGTTACCCGAATTTAAGGTAATGTCTTCACTTGTGATCTTTTGTTTTATTTTGCTTATACAACCCCCTAAACTCTTTTTATTAATTTATTTTGTTACAACTACAGTATCTTCAATATACTAGGATGTTGTTATAAGAATCATTCGAGATACACATACACACACCTACATGAAATGGTTAAAGAACATACTGTTTCTGTGGATGGCGAATTTCTGTCTCACGAAACGATGATTGTTCAACACTCATATAACACCTTAAAAGGTGGACATTAAGATGCCACTATATTTATATATGATATAAAATATGTTTATGTTTTACTTAAGCTTCTGTTTTTTTCTTTTGTGGCATACCTTTATGGTTTCCATTGTGGGTAAACATGATAATTTCATTTTAGGAAGTGCGGACTACCGCCCCCTCAAAGTGGTTTGATTCGTTAATGCCATATGTGGGATGTATAAAGGATGTATTTAAAGTTATTATATATGATGTATGTTACATATAAATTATGAATATAATTCTGTAATTAAAATATAAATTCCTCTAATTTAGTTTTAATTCCATTAATATGACATAAAAATGAAAGTAGCGTTCATGCGTACGTACGGCTTACCGTCTCCATGAACGGTGCATTTCATTTATTATCTCTAAATGATTATGTAATATTATAAATAAATGTATATTATGGATATATATGATATATATGATATCCAAATCATGAATATAATTCTGGATATAATGAACCTTTTACCACACGAACAACATGTAATTGTAAGAAGTCCACTTTCAACTTAAGAACCAAATATCGACAAAACAAACATTATTAACATAAATGATTACATAATGTTTATAACAAGGCAATAAGTGGTATAAAGGGAATAATTAACTTTTAAAAGGTTCTTAACCAAGTATAAATTAACTCAAGTTTATTATTCAGGACGTTAAAGAATGATCGAGTCAAGTCGGACCCGAGGTAAGGGATCCTACTCCTCTCTTTCTTTTTAAGTACACTCTTTTATGTCATACCTTTTAAGCTCACCTTTATTGTGATTGGGATGTTATTTTATATTACTCTTACTTCAATTTTTATGTTCATATGATGAGAGACCCTATTCTCTCTCATCAATCCATTTTGGAAGTTTTGAGTGGCACCGTTAGGCTGCCGAATTTTTGTAAGAGATCCAACCTCTCTCGTTCTTTTTAAGTACTCTATTTTATGTCATTTCTTACAAGCTCATCATTCTTATGTTTGGGGTTTTTCTTTTATATTCATCATACTTTAATTTTTTTGTTCATATTATGAGATACCCTATTTGATCTCATAAATCCATTTTGGAAGTTTTATGTGGCGTCGTTGGGCTGTCGAGTTTTCGTAAGGGATTTTTCACCTCACTTTTATTCCCCTGAGATTTATGCTACATTTGACCCCATTTCCTTTGAGTGGTGTATGTACTGCCCATTATTATACTAATTGTGTAATATAATTTCATTTATGGGTATTTACATATTTATTGTATGACCCTTCTTCAATGGGGTGTACGTTTCGAAAGTTATCCAAGTCGGTAAGGGAACCTTTCACCCTCCTCTTTTTAAAAGACTTATTTTGTTATGTCTTTTAATTCAAATAATATTATGTTGGGATATGTTCTTCTATATCCTTATTGACGTAAATTTTATGTCCGAGTGATGAGATACCCTTTTTATCTCTCATCAACTCATTTGTTGAATTTTGAAGTGACGCCGTTAGGCTGTCGAATTTTACCTAGGGAACTTTTTAACACAATTTCGATTTCATTGGGTTCAACATGTAGTTATTGAATATGTCATCCTTTGAATATGAGTGAATGACCTTTTATTGTTTTACACTTAATAATCACTTATATTGGGTGTATTGATATTTGTCACACATAATTTTGAGATTGATTTATCCTTAATTTAAGGATACCTTCTTTGTAAGGTATTTCATCACATTTTACATTTCTATTGAGACTTCATTGTTGTTATGCATCAATTCACTCTTATATAGTGTATATAATGTCCTTTGGAATATTATATCATGAATCCATTTATTCTCCTGATATTATAAAGTTCTGACTAAATGTTATTCCTCAATTATTGTATTCATGTGTCTCTAATTTTGGTAAAAACCCTTTAACCAAAATATCGCTTTAAATGTTTTAATGATTTGTTATTATTAATATCCATGTTTTAAAAATTGTTTTAAGGATTTATTTATATGGATATTAATGGTTTAAAATGTTAAAAGCTTCAAGGTGGTATGTGACACTTTGATTCAAAAATCTCTTTATTAAATGTTTTAAATGGTTTTGAAAATGGTTTTTTTGAATGGATTCATTATTTAAATATCCTAAAATGTTATATTGTGATTGAAATGTGGAAATGTTATGTTTCCTTTATGAATGTTTTATGTGATACATTTATGTTATGGTTCTTGGGCATTGTTATGAAAATGGGTTGTTCCGTGATAAACTAATGGCGGGTGAGCCCGATATAGCTCTTCAATGCAATGGGTAATGCGAAGGAGTGAAACTCTAAGGTTTCTCTGAAGAGATTTAGAGAATATACTGTGGTGGGTATTCCAAACGTAACCAAGAGGGTTACTACCTACGTAAGAATGTTATGAATGCCTCAAGTTGCCTTTTATGTCTTATGATTTCTATGATTTATTCATGATTTGATGAGGTATGTTAAAATTCCAATGTTTTATGGGTAAAGTATAATTTCATTCTTATGTATATATGAACTCATGTTTCTTTTCCATATTTTTTTTAACACTTACTGAGCTTTTTATGCTCATCCCAAGTTTTTGAAATGTTTTTCACAGGTCAAGGGAAAGGTACATGATGTGATGATAGTGTCAAGGATGTGTCAATAAAGAATCCATGTTTTATTTTAAATATGTTTCTGTTGATGGGAAAAATGAATACTATCTTTTATGTAACCACTTTGTTTAAATGTGGAATGTAATGGAAGTTTCATGATCTAATTCTCTAAAACTCTAAACCTGAAAAGATCTTCAATGTGTAATCTTGTAATAACTCAAGATTAAGTAAGGTTTCAGGCTGGGGCCTTATAGGTTTTGGTTGATAAAAGAACAATTGACCACTTTTTGTTTGCAGGGTCTGGAACATAAATTACTTGTACTGCCTGAGATGCAATTAAAATCAGTTCTTCATTGTACCCTTTCTTACTTAAATCAACTTTTATGAATCCCATTTCATCTATTTTAATAATAATCCTATTATAAACTAACTTTAATTGAAAAAATTGGCACTTCTAATGTTTTTTAATCCAACCCCTATATATTTTTGGTGATAACAAAATATGATATATTTGAGTAAATTGGATTTCTATCCTTCGTACTAGAAACATGCATCACTTCAGCCATAAGTGTAACTCAATTATTTTTCATGGTATTTTCTACATCATGATCATTTTTAGAGAACATATAACTATTAATTACATAACCATTTTAAGATAATATATAAACACTTAGTCCTCCAGCTAGCCATCAAAGTAATTCGAAAATTAAATCTGGATTCTCATCTGAATCCTTAAAACTATGGTCCCAAAACCATCCAATAAATTGTTTATTATATGTATATGATATATCTATTTCATCCCTTGTTTGTATTCAAATGAATAATAATTATTTTTTGGGTTTCAACGTATGGGAAAACCCCCAAAATGTTATGAAAAACGTAAAGGTGGGCCTTCTCCCAATCTGTAATATTTATTGTGATAACATATATTCCAAAAAATAATTCACCCACAAGCCACCTAATGTTCTAAGATTTAGGTAGAACAATGTTATCTACACCAAATAAATATTCAGTACAGAATTAAATAGATTCCTCAACAATATATCGCTCCATAATACAACCCTTTATCTAACTTCAATTTTTGATATATCCTTTCCAAATAATCATATACCGTTCAATGGGGTTCATCTACCTATAGTGTATAGGACCACATAATTGAATCTATCTCACCAAGTGAAAAATGAAATGAACCATCATATCAAGGAATATTTCTATGAAGAACATTTCTAATTCATAAAATATGATGACAATCTCTCTTTCTATAGTTTTTAATTTCATCGAGTTTATAAATTTGATGAAAATAACATTGAATTAAAAATGAAGATCTGTTAATGTATGATAGAAATTATTGGAGAAATTTTATTTTAAAGATATAGTAATTAGATATTTCAACAAAACATGGATGTTGTGTGATTTAAAACCCTCTATCTTTAAATTATTCATTGACAAAGTGTTCTTGATATTCGATTAATACCCCTATAGAACCTTCACATCATTCAAGAAGTTGAAAAACTGATATCTCTCCTTCCTAGAAAGAGTTTAAGAAGCTAGAGAAAGAAAAGTTATTTTTACACCCATAATTGGTGACAACTCTCAGCATATACCCATGTCAACTATGTCCAACCTACCATTAATTACATCTGTTTTTTTCACAGGTGAATTTACAAAGATGCCGACGACACTGTCACATGAATTTTTTAAACAAGCATAACATCAAGAAAATTATTGATATATAGAAAGTTCCAGTGTGGTAACTCAAAAAAACTGATCTTTTTTTCCAAATAGCTTTCATAAGGTTTTTCCAAAATAGTTTTTCAAAAGCATTTTCCACATATTTTACATTATCAAATAGATGATCACCTATTAGTTGAGTAAGTGTTGTACGTTATTCAGAACTTCCATCAAATGTTGTCATCCAAGATAAATACTTATTCCATCGGGGTAGAAATCTACAATTTCCAAGAAACACAGTTTTCGATAAATGTTTCAAGCTAATTGAATATGTAACTTGTTTAAAGAAGGGACACCCTTGAGTTCCATTAATGTTATATCATAAAAAATTTCCATCAGAAGGAAAGTAATTTATCATCTCATAAAAATTGGATCTCAATGTAAAATATTCACTTTTAGAAGAATCATAAAAAATAAAACTTGAATCTCACAATAATTTAAAATCCTTGATAAGTAGAGCCAAATAATCATCAAAATCATTACCTGGTTGTTTTGGACATGTTATAAGCATATATAACATGATGTATTTTATTTTTGAGCATAACCATGGTGAAAATTTATAATTTACCAACATAACTGGCCATGTACTATGAGTGATTCTTTGGAAACCAAAAATATTCAATCCATCTGTAGATAACGCAATATGAAGGATTCTCAACTAATTTCCTAATTCAGGATACTCATGAACAATTCTCTTCCACTAAGGAGAGACTTCTAGGTGACTTAGTTTCCCATGTTTAGATTTTTTCTACATTCCACATCAATTTCTCTATAGTCTCTTTACTTCCATATAGGCACATAAACCATGGAATGATTGCAAAGTACTATATAACTTTTATAAGACCAGATTTATCTTTCTTGTATAAATAAATGCCACATGTTGGGCACTTTGTAGGTCATTTTTGGTCCTTTCGAAACAAAATAAAATCATTCGGGTAGGCATGTATTCTTTTAGAGATCATACCCATCGAGCATAATTTTTTTGGCATTTTATCTTCGGATCGAGAGATCATTATCTTCTGGGATCATGTACTTCAAGAGAGAAAGTAGTTTTGTAAAACTGATGTCACTTCATCTGTTTGTTTTTTTCAAATTATATAGCTTCAGTATGGCAGAAAATGATTTATATTTAGTTCAAGAAACATACAATGGAATTTAACTTTCAAAAATTTTTGGGCAATCATGAAGCTCATCTTCAACTATCCTTGTCATTTCTTCACTACGATCTTCATCGTCATTCACATCTATAATCACATCCTTGATACAATATTATTCATTTTCCACACTTTTAATAATATTAGATGATCCATAAAATGTAGTGTTATCCCATACACTAGATACATTATATTTCCCCCATGTTTATTCTAAAATTTATTACGTTGATCTATTATGTGATAGATCAAGTGTCTTCTAACTGTTGTGGACTAATTTTTCTTGAATAACAACAATATAAACATAGCCAGAGGATTTGAGAAGGTTCATATGCATGATATTTTGAAATTTTTTTGAACTCTTTCACTATAACTTCAAACTATTTTGAAAAATGGTTGGAATCCACCCATTATTTATCCATATTCATCCTATTTGATTCAGTAATATTAATATTTGACAAATTAAACACACAAAAATTTAATATAAAAATTAACTAGGGAAAAAAAGTTATAAGCTTGAATTCTCTTTAAATATTTATCCCTAATATCTACTATCTAGAACTAAGGTCCTTTATTTGGGATCTTCTAGTTAATCAATCTTCATCTCTTCCATCCTTTCCTTCATGGGTAAAACTAAGATAAATTCATCAACAAAAGTTGCAAGATGACAAAAATCCTAACATAATACACCATCATATAGTAGTAATTATTCACATTATACTTCATGAACATTAATTATACCATGAATGCATTGAAATTATAGTCACACTATCTTGGTACTTACATAAGACCCCAAAAAATCTAGTTGAGACTGGAACCAAAACTTCTATTCGACTGACTAAATGGCCCGAAGGCCTTCTTTTTTATTGATTTTATGATAACCCTCCTTTCAAGGGATGAGGGGGAACCCTTACAAGGCCCTTAGTCTTATGAATTAAATTTCCCGTAGGCTTGGAGACATTACATGACCTGTAGGCCTTAATGAAATCATACAGACTATAAATACTTGAAACTGCTCCTCCCCAGCATCTACAACGTGATCAGCTCTCCACCTTTTCATGACTGTTCGGCTAGCATGTCCATGTTCAGACGTTCACAGGCGTGGTATCAATGGAAAATACATTACCCTCTCATTCTTAAAAATTATGTTTAGCCCTACATTGGTGAAGATGCCCCGCTCTTTCCTCCTCTGGAGAGGTTTTTTGTAGAATATGTCTATGAAACTACAAATCAGGTGGCCCTGAAGGCCTTGAGGTGGCACAAAGGCCATGAGGTGGCCTGAAATCCTAACTAACCCGAAGGCCTGGGTGGCCCGAAGGCATTAAAGACTCCAAGACCAAACCGGTGGCCCAAGGTGAATAGTTCCAACTACTACAAAACCGAACAATACCTACTACAGAACTGCTACACTACCTGTTACAGTACCAACTAGAGTACTTCTACAATATCATGAAATTATGCCTCGACCTGGTTTTGAACCTGGGTCTTGTGGATGCACTTAGATAGAACTTGGGTCTCGTGGATGAAACCTTCCATTTGATCTATGTAGATCTCTTAATATGAATCTCTATGAAGGAATATAATCATGAAATCCATTTTTTCCAAAAATAAACCTTCAATGAAAACCCAGCTGAGAACCATCTGAATTATTATATGCTTTACAATAGGAGAGAAAATATAACTGAAATATAATCCTTCTAATTATTGAAGTATATTTAAAATTAGATACACATTTCACTATTTCAGACTATTCACTTTCTCATTTGTATGATAAATCTAATTATTCTATAGAACCCTCTTTCCAGGATCCAATTCTATTATCTACAATATATCAAAATAATATAGGGAATTCAATTATTCCTTTATTTTGTAATCACGGTATAATGAGGCCAATGGCCGACCTTTGTTAAATCATAAAAAATTAGAAAATCTAACTGAATTACCCACACATTCCTCATTAGGGACACTCTTATAAACTAAGAAAACTATCATCACGTGAATAAATATAATATATGTAGTAAATCACTTGTCAAATCTAATACCATCATAATAAATAGACCATTTTCACATCCATGAATAAGAATAAATAATTTGATATTAATAATAAATTGAATCCATCAGAGGGAAAGGTCCTAAATAAATATATCAAATAAGGTCCCCCTAATTTATACCAAGTAGGTGATGTTGGATGCAAAGTAGGTTTAAGATCTATAAGGGGGCTTAACATTAATTCACCTTTTACAGGAGTGAGGTCATGATGGATATCCTATGGGATGGATAGAGTTAGTGACATTCTCTTTCCATACTATTATTATCAATATATTTTTCTTCCCTATATAGTGTAATGGTTTTCCTAATTAGATAAAAATATAATTTTAAAATATTAAGGAAAAAATAATTTTTCAATGTCCTTTGAAAACTATTTATAAAATCACTTTAAGAAAACCAAGCATTTAACTAAATTCCTCTTTAAAATAACACATCCATTATAAAATAAACTAATCAATTACAAGAAATATTTCAAAAACCAAAATTACATTTTTTAATGCATTCAATTAAACATCCTGACCAAATAATCATAATCATTAAAAATGAGTGACAACCCATTATATTTTACAAATTTTCATTTAAAACTTCACAAAACCCTCGTTAAAATGAGACCAATATTACATATGATTTCAAAACATTCACATCCCTTTATGAAAGACAATTGGGTTAGTTGATAAACACTTGGAATGCAACCTAAGTCCATTACATGTTTTTAAATCATTTTAAATATATTTAAAACCAAAAAAGTGTATGTTGAACACATAATATTTTAAGAAACATTTAAAAACACATAAATTATTTTAAAATAGGCACTTAAGAATTTTCACAAAGAAATAAATCCCAATAGAGGAACTATATGAAAGATACATGAATAAAAAATAACCAAAATTTTATAAAATATAAATCTATAAGACAAACCAAAAAAATTTAGTTTTAGGGAAAATAAACATTTTTTCATATATTAATATCAAATGACACATAAAACATGTGGAATTTATATATATGGGTATTTACTTGGGACCATTATTATTAGAGATCACCAGGTGTGAACTTCATGAGAAGTTGTATCAATTTCATATGAGACACCATCACCTAATAGTCAACCATCATCTATGTCATGTAAGATTGATGTATCTAGACTATATGATACATTGATTTAATAAAATATTTAAGGAATATCTATGTTCTTATTATAGTGGGAAACTATTATAACCTATTAATGTGAATTATATTCTAAGGACTTTAAAAAATATTTTTAAACAGAATAATAATCACTATGTGATATAAATATATATAAATATTTTGGAATTCCATATCAATGTAGAGGTCATCAAGATGACATAGTAGAGTCTTGGGTGCTTGAAACACAATTTTGTTGGGAATCAACAATTATTTTGTAATTATGCATTAATCAATTGATCATACATCATGGATTATGAGAAAAATATTTAGTTTTTTTATTCTAATTTCATTTATTGAGATGTTAAGGGTGATTTTCTGCAACAACTTCATGAAGGATAATGTGTTGGGTGATTTGACAGACTGCATAATCTGATCATAAAGAGAATACAATTACAATATAGGAGACACACAAGAGGGTGGGATAAAATGAACATGGTTAGTATAATTATATATTTAAATAACATAATTAGATTACTATAATAAAAATGATAAGTATCATATTCTAAATAAAGGTAAATTAAACCTAAGAATAAGGGAATTATAGTTTAACAATAGAATCTAAATCAAAGAGGGGAGTAAATGGCTCAATGATGTTTATAATTAAAGGAGTATGTGTAGTAGAGGGAGGGATCAAGGTGTAAGATTCCTTCATAGTTAAATGAGGCACCACCTATGATATATGGTTTACATCTGTACAGTGAATTTTTTTGAATATAAAAAATCCCAAACACATTCCAAATTGATTAGATAATAGAAGGATTCTAATACGAGTGATTTAGCTTAGTAAGATTAAGTCTTAATTCTTACAAAGATTAATATTTACTTTGTTAAGAATATAAGGACCCTCAAAGAAGGATAAATCTATTATAAATGCAACTATGAACATCCAAAGAAAGGTCTAAATGAAATACATCTTAAAAAAAATGTTTGAAAAATGATTTCTAATTCATGATTGAAGTTGTATCCATACCATATTGGTAAAATGAGTTTATTATAACGAATGATCTCTTTAATAAATTATGATGATACCCAAACATCAAAATCAGAGAAGAACATTGAATGTGAGAAGACTATAGATTTTAACCCTCTATAATAGAAAGGTATGAGGATCCATCTATGGAATTATAATCCATTGATTCCATGAAATAAATTGAAACAAAATTTATCTATATATTATTAATTAATAATAATGTGAAAAAATGGCATACTCACGATAGAAGTAGAGTTCAACAATGGTGTAGTTGGGGTAGGTGGCGGTGGAAGTGGTAGTGGAGGCCATAAGTGGGTTCGCAGTGGAGGTGTGTTTGTGGAAGAGGGGAGTCTGTGAAAGAGGAGGGTTCACTGAGAAGGTGGGTCCGTGGAGGAGGACGGTCCACGAAGGATGAGGGTCCATGACGGAGGAGGGTCCGATGCGTAGGAGGTTCCGCGACAGAATAGGGTTCGCGATAGAGGAGGGTATGCGGCGGTGGAGGGTCCGCGGTGGAGGGGGCTCCGCAGCAGAGGAGGGTCCGTGACAGAGGAGGTTCCACGATGGGGGAGGGTCTGTGCAAGGGGTGGGTCCACGGTGGAGGTGTGTCTCAAGTGGAGGTGGGTCGGTGGGGGATGATGGTCCGCTGCGGAGGAGGTTCGACGGTTGAAGAGCGGTTGTGAAGAGGTGGAGTCGAAAAAAATGAGAGTTTGTTGTGGAGGATCTTTTGTGGGGGAGGAGCGTTCATGGTAGATGAGGGTTCATGGTGGAGGGTGGTCTGTAGTGGAAGAGGGTCCACTGTGGAGGTTGGTCTATGATGGAGAAGGGTTCATGGTGGACTAGGGTTCGCTGCGGAGGAGGGGTTTCGACGGAGGTGGGGTCGAAAAAGAGAAGGGTTTGTGGTGGAGGAGCATTTTTGGTGGAGGAGTCTTCATACTAGAGAAGGGTTCACAGTGGAGGATGGGTCGGTGGATGTAGAGATGAGGTTGACCCCAACAACGTCCAACTTTCGTGAGAGTTTGAGGTGTATGAAGGAAGGAGGGAACTGTTAGGGTTTATTTATAATATCAAGGGAATCTTTTATCAATGAAAGTTAAAAAGAACTGAAAAAGTTAAATTTTATCAATTCTAAAATAGAAAGTGCTAATAAAACATGCCTTTATCAGTGGTTTTTAACACTGATAAAGATATGCCTTTATCAGGGCTAAAAAAGCACATATAAAGATATAGTGTTAATAATTTGTTTAAATTATTATATATATTTATAAACATATACATTTAATATATATATATATATAACTATAACTATAAATACATAAATAAATAAATATTTATATATATAATAAATATATTTATATAATTACATATGTTTATAAATATTTTAAATAAATACATATTAATTTATATTTCTATATATAATAAATATATTTATAAAAATTTTTAATTTATAAATATTTTAAATAAATAAATATTTATTTATAATTATAAAATTATAAGAAATATATTAATTATATATATTTATAAAATTATTACAATAATAAATATAATGGATATATTTTTAAAAGTATTTAAACAAACAAAGAAATATATTTATTTATAGTTAAAATTATAAATAATTATATATTAATTTAAATACTTATAAAATTATAAGAAGTATATTTATTATATATATAATCTTATAAATATAATAATTATATTTGTTATAATTTTATAATTATTTAAATAAATAAATAAATATTTATTTATTTTTATCCGCAGGTTTAAATATATATATATATTTATATAATTATAAAATAATAAGAAATAATATATATATATATATATATTATCTTCAAAATATAGATAATTAATATAATTAATATATTTTTTTATTAAATTATATACATATTATAAACATATTTATTATAATTTAATAATTATTTAAGTTATTATATAATTATTTATTATGGTAACTATATATAAATAAATAAATACTTATTTATATAAATAATTATAAAAAATATAAAAAATATATTTCTTGTAATTTTATAATTATTTAAATAAATATATATTTATACATAATTAAAACATTAAATATATAAATATATATATAAATAATTATAAAACTATAACAAATATATTTATTATATTTATAATTTTATAAATATTTAAATATATTTGTATTTATTTATAATTATAATTATAAATATATTTATTTATTAATGTCTTTTTATATTTATAAATATATATATTTAATTATATATATTTACTACATTATAATAATAACTATTTTTTTTATAATTTTATAATTATTTGAATAAATATATATTTATTTTAAATTATAACTATATATAGATATATATATTTATATATAATTAAAAATTATAATAAATATATATTTATTTATAGTTATAATTATAATTATAAATGTAAATAAATAAATAAATAAATATATAAAATTATAAAATTATAAAAAATATATGTATATATTTATAAATATATATAATTAATATATTAATTATAATTTTATAATTATGTATATATATTTATATTTACTTAGTATTATAAATATAACTATTTTTATTTATTTATAAATATTTTAATATAAATATATAATTAAGATATTTATTATAATTTTATAATTATTTAAATATATCTATATTTGTTTAGAATTATAATTATAACTATTTTTATCGATTTATAAATATTTGTATATATTTATAAATATATATAACTAATTATATATATATTTATAACTGTATAAGTATAATTAATATATTTCTTATAATTTTTTAATTATTTACATATATATATATATTTATAATTATAACTATAAATTAATATATTTATTACAATTTTATAATTATAAGTTATAATTAAAATTGTAAATAAATATATTTAAAAAATTATGTATATGTAATTAATATTATATAATTATAAATATAATAAATTTATTTATTGAATTTTAATAGTACTTTTGAGAACATGATAAATTCATGGGTATACCATTAATGAATCATATACATAGTAAAGTATAGATAATAAAAATTGAGTCATCTCATATAGAAAACATGTATAATAATATGGGTGTAATGTATAAAAGAATATTCATGATGAATACATAACATATATGTACACGAATTATTAAAAAATATATTTTAATTATAAACAAGCATTTTTATTTAATGTATACAAATAAACATTATTTTTGAATATAAATATAATAATTTTATATAAATTAAAAAATATTTTTTATTAAAAACGTTTGTCATCCCTAATAATATCTCTTATAAAGGGTACACCTTTATTAACATTTTTTAGAATTGATAATGGGTATATTTATTATAGCTTTTATCTAGCACTGATAAAGGACTTCCTTTTATCAGCGCTGTCTGCTTAGAGTTGATAAAACCCGGTGCATCCCTTGCCCAGATATGTGGTTGTGCATCACCAGTGGGAAGTAAGCACGTGCAGATGAGAGAATGGGATGTTAATGTGACTTAAGATGGACTTGAGTAGCATAGACTGGGTAATGTGATAGCCTAGATCACCACTCTTTTTAGGATGACTAGGGGTTATGAACCACTTTTTTTCCTCTGGTAGTGGAACATTCTAGGGATGTCTTTTCTGATGACTTATTTGGTATACCTATGGTGTGATAGGTAGAATTCACTATTGATCACATTCCAGGAGCAGCACCAGTGATCATTTCTCCTTATAGGATGGCACCTAAAGAGATTTTTGAGCTCAAGAAACATTTGTAGGATCTAGAGGCTAAATTCCTTATATGCCCAACACTTCTCCTTGGGGTTCACCAATTTTCTTTTTCTTAGAAGAAAAAAGGTGACCATATACTTTCCATGGATTACCGTCAATTGAATGTGCTCACATTAAATAATTGGTATCCACTTCCACGAATTGGAGACCTCTTTGATCAGTTCCAAGGAGAAAGAGTGTTCTCAAAGATAGAATTGAGGCCAGGCTCTCCCCAGCTGCATGTCAAGACTTCATATATTCCTCACAAAACATTTAGGAGAAGGTATGGTCTATATGAGTACCTGTTTATGCCATTCAAGCTTGATTATCCACTTAATTAAGATTATATTCATTTTTAATATATATATATATATATAATCACGAGCTATATAATTCATAAACACCATTTTAGTGCATTTTAAACTTCAAACACGATTTCACATTATGATTGTAAGTCCTTCTTAAAATGAACTATCACATAAAACATTTTTGAACATAATTAAAATTACCCAATAATATTGATTTTATTTTCATATTTAATTTTCAGGTTTATTATTAAATTGGAAACAATTCATACATTTGGAGTACTTGAAGATTCATATTGGAAGACCACCAATGTTAGCCCTGAACAAAAAACATTCTGGGTGAAGTGAACAGGACAACATCCCAATAAAACTATAGTATAGGACAAGATACAAGACTAATAATTTGTAAAATTGAATTTAAGATAGATTAAATCATGGGGAACATTTATTCCAATAGTGACAAGAGCTAATTCTGATTGTTAAAGGGAGTTTCATGCGGCCCAAGTTGGAGATAAAATTTTGGTCCAGATTCTCCGACACAGAAAAATAGCCCACCAATTTAATCATATCTAACCAACCACAAATTCCATTGGGATGAAATTTTACATACATCTAGGAGACATCCTGAGATTCATTTTTTTATTCTATGGTTCACTCCAATTCGACTATCTAAAATTCATCTAGGCACCTCTGATTAGTGGATGCAAGCTGGATCCAACTTCAGGTCAAGGGTGGAAAATTCTCATCTCCCTTACATTCCACCACCCTAGGCCTACCATACTCTAGTGGGATGATTTTTACTATTGGGATTTCTATCCAAGGCTTAAAAAATTCATATTTATGTTAGTGGCGTTGAAGGATTTGGGAGGCTTTGGTTTATTTTTAAGTGTAATGTTATGCTGCCATTTTGTATTGTCATGTTTGTGCTTCACATGGAAGTTTTTCTAATTCACATTAGTATATATTTAAAAATTATTCTTATTCTTCTCATTTTTTGGTATATTTCATTTCATGCTG
Organism: Viscum album; assembly: GCA_963277665.1. Taxonomy (NCBI): domain Eukaryota; kingdom Viridiplantae; phylum Streptophyta; class Magnoliopsida; order Santalales; family Viscaceae; genus Viscum; species Viscum album. The sequence goes on from OY728147.1 coordinate 1,831,339,699, forward strand.
ATACTATTGTCTAATGGTGTGAACTTGATCACCCCAAAACCTATGTAATTATTCACACAATGGTAGAGTAATCATTATTTCACTTTTGTTTATTTCTTCTTCTATTCCTCCCTTATTAGACTACTACCCGCTTCCATTTATAGAATCACATAACTGTAGGGATAACCATATTATGGGTTGATCCAAGGGAGTATCAAGGGGATGGATTGGATGTTATTTCTAAATCTATTAATATTTTATCACTTAATTTAATTGAGATTTTTGTTGGATGATATTCTTTCTTTATCTTACCTATTAAATTTTATCATCGCACATTTCATGTGTTAATACAATCCTTTACCTTGGAGTGGTCATGAAAATGATCCACTCTGTGTATAGGTTCTTATCATATTCATGTGATGGTGCCAACCCAGTAAGTGATGAGGTTAGTTTGAACTCATTGAATAAATCCCTTTTAAGTTAATGAAATATAAATCATTATAAAAATAAATTCCACACAATCCATCCCTTGTAATAACCTTGGATCAAACCTTCTCATAATTTGAATTAAATTTTATCTCCTTTTTTTCATTTAAACCATATTAAAACAAACACAAGTTGGCTACTTCATATCCAAAAATCGATCTTTTTAGATTGTGTGTCTATAGGTTCTTCTTAGTTCTCTGAGGACTCAACAACCCAAGCTACATTGCAAGCAACTGCTTAACCCATAGAACTTGTGTAAATTTAGAAGAGACAAAATTTTGGCATCATTTCTGGGGACCAAGTAAGTTCCATATACCAAAAACCTTCTTTCTTCACCCCATTATCCCATTCTCACCCAAAATCTCTTATCTTTTCCCTTTCCTTTTTTTAATTTTTTGTTGGATATCAGCCTATACTCACGATAACTCAAATAGATTAGTCAGGGTGGAAAGTCCTAGGATAGGGGAGTTAAGTGCACCTAAGGGATTTTTTACCCTACATCCAAATATTCTTTAAACTCCAAAGTTACCAATTAAAACAAGTCCAATTGAGGGTCTTCCAATAAATAAAATTGTAAACCCTATGTGGGATCAAATGGGAAACCCAAACCTAGAAGCTCCAAACATAGGGAATGTAGTTGATCAAACCATGAATGAATACCTCACTCCAGCATGGACCAATGCCCCCTCATGAATTAGACACAATTCCCAAGGATATTCCAACCACATCTTTATACCCCACGTCCTAAGCTTCCTTCCCACATTCCATGGAATGGAGTCAAATGTGACCTACCTTGACGTTAAGGAGTTCAATGACATTGTAGAAACCATGTTTCCCCCACATCAACTAGAATTAGCTACTTGGAGCCTATTTCCATTTTCATTAAAGGATATAGCTAAAACAAGGTTAAACAATTTGATACCATCATCAATCAAATCTTGGGATAAATTACAAATAGGATTCTACAAAAAATACTTTCCCCACCCCAAAAAAAATTCACTTAAAAAGAGCATATATTTTCTTAAAAAGAGTTATATTCATTCTATGAAACATGGGATATGTTCAAATACACCCTAAACATGGTTCCACCCAACGATTTTTCTATTCCTGAACAAATGAAAATTTTCTATGAAGGGTTGGGCCTGGGGAACAAACTATTCATTGATACGATGTGTAATAGGACATTTGAAAACAAAGTCCCAAATGATTCTTATGAGTATCTAAAAAGACTTACTTAACAAAACAAAACTTGGGTAATATCACCTTTTTTTTGAAAATCCACAAAGAACTATTGGAAAGAATATAGTTAGAGAAGAGGAAAGCCTTAGGTCTAAACTCACAGCACTCACTAGGATGGTTGAAGAGATATACCTTAGTAAAATCAATGAAATCCAAACTATAGACCCTTTTTGCAAAATTTGTGACAAAAATGACAAAAAAACAGAAAACTGGAAAACCATTCCATCCATTAAGGATGTTCTTCTAGGATGACCACCTACTAAAGTTAATGCCCTAAACTTCCAAAATCCCCAATTCCAAAACCCAATCAACTAAATGTATAATGACCACCTAGGCTTCCAGTGGAATGATAACCAAAAACCTATCTAACCACATGAACCAAACCCTTACCCTACACAAAATTTTAAGAACCATAAAAAATTACAACCACAAATAGTCCAGTACCAACATCCTCTAGTCTAATACCAAAAATCTATCCAACAACCCATCCCACAACCAATGTATCCTCTTGGGATAAACCAACCAACACAAGACCCCTCCCAATCTCTCTCTCTCCCAATCCTTGAATAGTTGTTTAATAAAATGGAGAAAATGAACATAGATGTCTCTTACCTTTTACAATATATTCAAACCATGAAAACCGAAAAGTCAAAAATGCCTACATAGGACATTCCACAAAAAACATCAAGGGGATAGTTAAGTTGTACTCAAAAAACACATGAACAACTAAAAGCTATGGCCATTTTTAGAAGTGGGAAATAAATTAAGAAACCTGAAAAAATAATTCAGAAACCATATGATCCTTCAAACTCTAATGAAAATTTAAATCAACCACATGATCCAACTAAAAAAACTAGTAACAATGTGAAGGAAACAACTCCTCGACAAACAATACCACAACCTTTACCATTTCCTCAATGTGTGAGTGGGAAAACCAAATTGAATCAAGCGATACATTGAGGGATATATTCTCACAAGACAAGTTGAACATTCCACTCCTCAATGATACTCAAACCATTCATACATAATCAAATTACCTAAAGGACCTATGAAAATTTAAAAATAAATTCTCACATAAGAACCAAGTCCTTCTGGTAGTAAATGTTAGCACAACAAGACAAGGAACCCTTCCACCAAAAATGAATGATCCATGATGCCCTTACATCAAGGTTGAACTAGGTGAGAACAAAGTTGTTAGAGTCTTGTGTGACCTAGGTGCGAGTGACAATATCATTACCTATGATGTGTACTACTAGTTAGACCTGGAAGATATCTAACCCACATTTTTCATACATCAACTTGTTGATCGTAGCATTAGGGTTCCAAAGGGGATTTTAAAGTACGTTCTATTAAATGTAGAAAACTTTCTCTACCATACTGACTTAATTTTCCTTGAAAAAAAATCCATACTTTGGCAACAAGGAAGAAACCCCAATCATCCTTGGTCATCCCTTCCTGGTAATAATCAACTTTGTTATCCGAGTCCTAAATGGGAACATGACCATCACCATTTTAGACATGATTCTAGACTTGAAAATCTATAATGAATGCTAAAAAATAGGGTATGATGAGGATATTCATGAAGTAAACATGATAGAAAGCGTATATAATGAATCCATAGAACATCAAGGAATATTTGAGGAGTTTTCAACTCAGTATGAGATTAATTTCCTTTGTTCACATCAAGGAAGTTTATCTTCTTGGCTAGAGTAACTTTCAAATTACTCCTATGATGAAATCTTAAGACCAAAAATAAGTGAAATATTTCCGTAAACCACATTCATGGAGACCAATTCAACTCCCTTACCTAATAATGATCAAACAAATCTAGTAGAGAAACTTCTACACATAGGGAATAAATCTTATCTGAAACTCAAAAAAAAAAATATGTTTTTCTAATGTCCCAATATTCTACTAAAATTTCGAACCCACCTGATCTTCAATTGAAAGAACTTCCTATTTCACTTAATTATTTCTTCCTAGGAGAAAATGAAACACTTCCTATTCTCATTTATTCTTCTCTTCAAGATGATCATGGGAGGATGCTTCTAGATGTCCTTAAGAGACACAAGAAAGTGATTGGATGGACTCTATCTGATGTTCCTGGATTATCCCACTTATCGGGACACAAAAAATTAATGTAAAATATGATTAAAATCCATGTTGTCAACCTCAGTGGTGACTTAATCCTAATATCATGGAAGTAGGGAGAAAATAATATTAGAAATTGTTAAAATATGGTATCATCTAACCCATAGCTGAGAGTTAGTGGATCATCCCAATCCATGTGGTTCTAAAGAAGGATGGAATCAAAATTATAACCAATAATGATGGATAGATTCTTCCAACTAGAGTGAGTAGTGGATGGAGAGTCTACATCGACTATATGAAGCTCAAATCATTTACCAAGGAGGAACATTTCCCCTTACCATTAATTGACTATGTACTTGATAGAGTGGAAGGTCATGCCTTCTACTATTTCTTAGATGGGCACTCGAGGTACAATCAGATTGAGTTCGCCCTATAGGATCAAGGGAAGACTATAGTAACCTATCCATTAGGCACCTTAGCCTTCAAATACATCCCATTCGGGTTATGAAAGGCCCCACGAACCTTCTAGCGGGGCATGATGGGAATCTTCTCAGAAATAGTAGTGGATTTTCTAGATGTATTCATGGATTAATTCCCTATGTTTGGAGATAAATTTGAGGGATGTCTGAGGAATGTTGAGAGAGAGTTGTCAAGATGTGAAGAAAATAATTTGGCCCTAAACTGGTAAAAATTACATTTCATGGTTAAAGAGGGATAATTCCTTGGCCATCTAGTCTTAGGTATGGGTATTGAATTATATAAAGTTAAGTTTGACATCATTTTTCACCTTATATCACCCAAAACTCTTAAGGAAGTGATGTATTTCTTAGGACATGATGGTTTCTATAGAATATTCATTAGGAACATTAGTTCCATCGCTCATCCACTTTCTGGACTTTTAGTAAAGGATTCATCATTTGTTTAGAAAGAAAGATATGAGTGTTCATTATCAACCCTCCAATCATGTCTCATATCTCTTCCCATTACGAAATACCCAAATTGGAACCTTCATTTCTAAATCTTGTGTGATTATAGTGACGTTTCATTAAGAGTTGTGTTAGGACAACGTTGTGATAAAAATCTTTATGTCATTTATTATGCAAGAAAATCCTTAAACGATTCCAAAATTATCTACACCACAACCGAGAAGGAGATACTTGTTTGTGTGTTTTCCTTAGAAAAGTTTAGGTCTTACCTATTAGGATACCCCATTACTATGTTCATTGACCATTCTGCACTAAAATACCTATTCCTGAAATAAGATGTTAAGATTTGACTAATTAGGTGGGTCCTTATCTTACAAGAATTTGACCTCACAATCAAGAAAAAAAGAGTGTTGAAGATGTTTTAGAAGATCATATATATATGATATAATTTAATGACAAATTTACTCACCTTAATGTGTCTAATTCATTCCTGGATGAACACCTATACTTTGTGAGTGACTGCCCTTTGTATTCCGACATAGCCCACTTTTTAGTTTTAAGATTATTCCCAAAATTATTAGGGACTCAAGATCGAGTGAAATTACTCTCTAATGTTAGGAATTATGGGTTTGATGATCCATACTTCTATAAGTTCTTCCCTCACCATGTCATTAGGAGGTGTGTCCTAGAATCTGAACAAGATTCATTCCTTAAATTCTGTCATAGTGAGGCATGTAGGGGTCAATTTTCTTCTATGAAAACTTCAACTAAGGTTCTTTAGTGTGGTGTATTCTAGCCCACCCTCTCAAGGGACTCCTACACATTTTGTAAAAGTTTTCCTAGGTGTCAACATGTAGGGTCCATCACAAAAAGGAATAAAATGCCACTCACTCCCATCTTAGTGATTGAAATCTTAGACTGCTGTGGAATTAATTTCATGGGTCCCTTCCCAAACTCTAGGGGATATCTATACATCATTTTATCTATCAATTATGTCTTAAAATGGGTTGAGGAAATTCCAACCAAATACAGTGATCATCAAACTGTGATTAGATTTCTCAAGGAAAACATCCTCTCTAGATTTGAAATTCCTAGGGCTCTCATTAGTGATTTTGGAACTCATTTTTGCATTCATACATTCTCAGCACTCATTGAAAAGTTTGTAATTTATCAAAAAGTATCCACTTCTTACTACCCACAGACCAATAGTCAAGCTGAGTTAGCTAATCAAGAAATCAAAAAAATTCTTGAGAAAATTGTTAATCAATCTAGGAAATATTGGTTTAGAAAACTCTTATAGTAACTTTGGGCATATATGACCGTATTTAAATCCATTTTAAGAATTTCCAAATATAGGTTGGTTTATTATAAAGAATTCCATTTTACTGTGTATATTGAACATAAGGCCTTTTGGGAAATTAAGAAAATGAATTATGACTTCTCATTGGATGAAAAAAAGGAAATTAGATCTCAATGAACTTGAAGATATTAGGTTGGAGGCTTATGAAAATTAAAGGATCAATAAATCTAAAGTAAAAGGCTACCAATCTGAAAATATTAAATGAATACACATTGTACCGGGTAAACCTATTATTTTGTATAGTTATAAACTTCATTTATGCCCAATATTGTTCAGGTCCATATGGTCAAGTCCATACATGGTGCATAAGGTGTACCCCCATGGGGATATAGAAATTCAATATCCCACCAAAGGTCAAACCCTTAATGTTAATAGTAATAGAGTCAAAACATTCATTGAAACATTCCAAAAAATGAAGTTTATGAAAACATGTGTGAGCCAACCTTATATGAGTATGAGGAAAATTCTTAATCAATTAAGGGTCTAAGTCGAGCTAGCAATGTCAAAAAAATCACTGCACGAGAGACAACCCTTGGTTTTCATGTTTCTAATCATTTTGAATAATATTTATTTTAAAATAAGATTAATGAATCATTTTGATATATATAAAAAATACTTAATCAATCAACTCTAAATATGATAGTACCTTATACTATTGAACTGCTCTTCTATAATGAGTATGGATGGGTATGAAAGGGGAGAATCGTATTCATCCATGTCCCGTGGTGTGATCCCTGAGTAATACCTTATCTAGAAATTTCTAAAAAAGACAACGCATCATTAATTTATTTATGTTATTTTTATGTGTTTGTGGTTAAAATAAAAAAACAAAAACAATTAAAAGGACACGTCGTCTGTCATGGGGGAAACCCCTTCAAAATTGGCGAAGCCATAGGGACTCGAACATGGGACCAAAGGGAGACAGGGGAACACACTTCCCAATGACCTATGACTTATGGTGATTCCTTATTCTATAATATTTTTATATATAAACATATTTTAATTATATATATATTGGTTTTTTTGTTTTTCCTTGTTCCACTATGGAACATTGCGAGTTACATGGATATCAAAGGATTAAATTGGAGTAGCATGAACATAAACTTCAAACACCAGGTGAATTAATTACATGATTCTCATTTTAAATTTCCTCTTTTAACTCCTCTTCCCTCCCCCTCTTCAATGTATTATTTTCTTTAAACACTGGGTACAATGTTATTCTACGTTGGGTGGGGGGTTAAAAGAAAGAAAAAATATCCTTGCAAAATAAAAAATGTGTGTAAATTAAAGGAATAATTAATTTAACTTTGAACATGATAATACACATTGAAAACATTGAAATTGAATATCAAATAATTTAGCATGCCTCGATTCTAATTTTAATCCATTTATAATTTCATGAGCATAGAATTTTGGAATGTGTGGTTGTCTGATGCGATATTTTATCGTTTATATTGTCATCCAAAAAAATCACCAAGAATGTCCTTTGGATAGTGGGATATTTGTTTTAGTTCATGGGGTCCACCAAATAAATATCATAGGTCTGGTGATAATTTTAGTTTATTATGAGTTTTTCAAAAAAAATCAAAAAAACAATTAATTTGCGTATAGAGCAATGAAATGACCTAATGCATGGATTTCAGCACTTTGGGATCATGACTCCATAGTTTTCTAGACCAGAGTTAGTCATTTTATATCTATTTGTGGTAATTTGACTTTGTTTTTGACTGATTTAACTCAAGATGATGCTTGAGTATATGGGCTTCACTTGGTGCCCTAAGGTTGTTGATCCTGGGAGTCATCGACAAAGTCTCGCAACATTAGCTGACTCTTTTGAGTTCAATTTCAATTACCATGGAAATATTGAAAAAAAATTATTAATCATCTTAATATTGAAATGTAATTACACCTATAACTTCCATAATTTCCCCCTTGAATAATGATAAACCCCCATTTCTATTGTGATACACAACACATCATCATGCTTAATTGGTATTGGAAAAAATATGGAAATTAATTTAAATAAATGAATGAGATTAGGGGTAGGATATTCTTATGAAACTATCTTGTGTTAATATATATTGTTGGGTTTAATAATTGTTTTTTATAATGATATTTGGGGATTATTTTCTATTAAAATGTTTTTGGAAAAGGGAATAAGAATTTCCTATTTTTGAGATATATTTTTCTCGAGACTAGAAAAACTCAAGTTGGGGGTGTGATTATCCACTTAATAAGGATTATATTCATTGTTAATATATATAATATTCCTAATCTTTATTATTCATAAACACCATTTTATGGCATTTTACACTTCAAAAATCATTTCTCATTATGATTGTACGTCCTTCTTAAAATAAACTATTATATGGTACATTTTTGAACATCATTTAAAGTAACCAATTATATTAATTTTATTTTTATATTTAATTTTCCGGTTTCTAATTAAATTGGGAAAAATTCATTATTTTGGAGTACTAGAAGATTTATATTGTAAGACCACCAAAGTTGGCCTTGAACAAACAAAATTTTGGGTGAAGTGAACTAGAAAAAAGACCAATAAAACTACAGTAGAGGCCAATATACAAGCCAAATAATTATGAGAATTGTATTGAAGGTAGAGGGATTTGTGGGGAACATTTCTTCAAACAGTTACAATAGCTAATTCTAAATGTTAAAGGGATTTCCATGCAGACCAAGGCGGAGATAAAATTTTGGGCTGGATTTTGCGGCCCAGAAAAACAACCCACCAATTTAATCATATCTCGACAACCAAAAATTTCATTTGGATGAAGATTTATTGAAATCTAGGAGACTTATAGAGCATAATAGTTTTCTTCTATGGACCCACCCAATTCGGAAATCTAGACGGTCATCTAGGTACCTCTGTTTAGTGGATGCAAGATGGATGCAACTTTGGGTCAAGGGTGGAAAACTCCCCTCACCCTTACTTTTTCCCACCCTAGGCGTACCATACTCTAGTGGGATGATTTTTAATGTTGGGATCTCAAACCAAGGCTTAAAAAATTCATATTTAAGGTAGTAGTGTTGAAGGAGTTGGGATGATTTGGTTTATTTTTATGTGTAATATTATTCTTCCATTTTGTATTGTCATGTTTGTGCTTCACGTGTATGTTGTTCTAATTCACCATACATTCTTTAGAAAACTTATTATTCTTGTCATTTTCTAGTATCTTTCCTGCCACGTTGATAATTTTTTCATGTGGTGTAATTTTTTTCACACCAAAACCTGTGAAATTATTCACACAATGGTGGAGTGATCTTTATTTCACTTTTGTTTATTCCTTCTTCAATTCCACCCTTATAAGTATACTACCCTCTTCCATTGATAGAATAAAATCAATGTAGGGATAAAAATCTTATGCATTGATCCAAGGGAGTGGTAAGGTGCTTTATTGGATGTTATTTCTCATTCTATTAATATTTTATCACTTAATTTAATTGATATTTTTGTTGGATAACATTATTTATTCCTCTTCCTTATTGAATTTTATCACACACATTTCATATGTTAATACAATACTTTACCTTAAAATGGCCACGAAAATGATCCTATCAGTTTATAGGTGATTATCATATGCATGAATTTTTTTTAAAATAGTAAGTAGTGAGGTTAGTTTGAATTCATTGAATGAATCATCTTTAAGTTAATGAAAGAGAAATCTTTATAAAAAGAAATTTCACCCAATATATCCATTGTAATAACCTTGGATCAACCCTTCTCATAACATGAATTAAATTAGGTCTCTTAGTGTTCATTTAAAACATATTAAAACAAACACAAGTTGGCCACTTCATAGCCAAAAATCTATCTATTTATATTGTGTGTTTATAGGTTCTTCTTAGGTCTTTGAGGATTCGAATACCATAGATACAATACAAGAGACCGCTTAACCCTTAGAACATGAGAATGTTTGGGCGAGACCAAGATTCACGAATTCACCTTCCATTGTTATGGATATTATTAATTGGGTCTTCCACCCATATATGGATTCATTTGTGATAGTATTTCTTTAAAATATCTTAGTTTATTCACGCTCCAAACACGACCATACCAATCATATTGAGATCATGCTAAATACGTTGAGAGAAAATCAGATCTATTCTAAGCTCAGTAAATTCCACTTCTGGAGAAAAAAAAGTACACTTCCTGGCTCACATTATCTTAGAGTCAGGATTTTTAGTAGACCCAAAAAAGCGAGAGCTATAGTTTCTTAGAAGTAGCCTAAAAATTTCATGGAAATCTGGAGTTTTTTGGGGCATGTTGGATATTAAAAATGCTTCATATTGGATTTATCACATCTTGAAGCACTTATTACAGGCTTGAAAAATAAAGGTGTGATATTCATAGGTTTAGAAGCATATAAAGCAGTATTTCTAGAGTTAAAGGTTCATTTTATGTCAGAACCAATACAGATGTTTCCAAGGCTAGGTAGGATCCATACTGTATAATATGATGCATCGGGTATCAGTCTTGGATATTTTGTTATATAATAAAATGAAATCATCTCATATGGATATAATTAGTTGAGGAATCATGAGTATATTTACCTGACACACGACCTTGATCTAGCTGTCGTTGTTCAATCTCTACACCATTGGAGAAATATATACTTGGAGAGCATTTTGTGGTGTTCACTAATCACAAAAGTCTCAAGTACATCTTCACACAAAGGGATCTTAATCTCATGCATCACATGTGGATTGAGTACATACATTTTTTTTGATTTTTAGATTACCTATATGCCTAGTAAATGCAATGCAGTAGATGACACTCTAATCTAGAAGACTCAGGCATAGGTGATTTAGGAGGCTAATGGAGAATGACAGCTCATAACCTTATTCTCAGAGATTCACATTGGGGTTCAGGAGGATTGAGGTCTGATTATCCTCTTAGACTTAAAAATGATATCTATTCCTCTAGGATGGATAATAATGAGGTAGTTATCTAATATTGAGGGACTTTTCCTTATGTAAATAATATCAGATGATGATATATTTTCAGACTAGATCATGCATGGGTATGTTACTTTACTATTCCATGGGTGTTTATGAGTATCAATAGACATCAATGAGGAGATGATGTGGGGATTCAACAACTCAATATGGGTAGTTTACCCTGGTTCCACCAAGATTTATCAGGATCTACGATGCCAATATTGGTGGCCTGGTATGAAATGTGAGAGTTCCAACTTCATCACTCAGTGTTCTACCTACCAATAGGTGAAAAAAGAACGTCATATTCTTGTAGGGAATTTATAGTAGTTGTTTATTCCTAAGTGTAAATGGGAATATGTTCAAGGGAATTTGTTATTGGCCTACATAGATCACATCATAGAAATGATACAATGTGGGTTGTCATTAATCACTAGATAATGTTCACACACTTCTTACCTATCGGAGAGGCCTTAACAGTAAATGAGATAGGAAGGATGTACATCTGGGAGGTTGTAAGACTTCATGGAGCTCATTGTTCTATCATTTCTTACATAGATTCTTATTTCATATCACGGTTATGGAAGGGGTTGCAAAAGGCCTTGGGTATGTAGGTACTTTTGATCATGACCTATCATCATCAGACTGATGGATAGATATAGTGTATGATCCCAGTGCTAGAGGACATGCTCTGTGAATCTGTCCTTGACTTTATTGGTTACTGGAAGAAACAAATCCTCCTCATTGAGTTCTATTATTATAAAATCTTTCTTGATAACATTTAAATGGATCCTTATAAAGCCTCATATAGTAATTCTTCCGATTCACCTAAATGATGGATAGAGGTAGGTGAGGTAGATATTCTTGGACAATGTATAATGTAGGATACTACAGATCAGGTGCAGCTGATTAAGAAGAACATGCTAACAGCTTAGTCCAGACAACAGTCATATGCCAATAGACGTCGGTGGCCACTTGTCTTTGACGTTGGAGACTGGGTTTTCTTGTGAGTCTCACTTAGGTTGGTCTATAGATGTATTCCTTGGTAGAGTAATCTCTCAATGAGGTTTGTTGGACCCTTATAGGTTGTGAAACAGATTGGACCAGTGGCTTACTAGTTGAAACTTACTTAGAGACACCAGTCAATGCATGATTGTTTTCATGTATCTCACCTTCTAATTTATTATCAAAGCCTTTCATGTGTATTTCAGCATGATGAGGTTTAATTTTATGTCAATGATTCCTTCATGGTGTGTCCAGATCATATTGTTGATCGGAGTGAGAAGACACTCCGAGGTAGGTCAGTTTCTCTAGTATGGGTGATATGGAAGAATGACTCAATACCTGATGAGACGTGGGAATGGGAAGATAATATACAAGCTTAGTGGCCAAATATTTTCTCCGAAGATACATCTTTACCCTTGGATGGCCAACTCAGGGATGAGTTTCTTTATGGAGGGGAGGTTGTAACAAACAGAATTTTTAGAAATGTAAGAATCATTTTGTTTTGGTTTAAATTCATATAAATGACCTTAATTATGATGTTTAATCAAGTCAAGGAGGTGTTGGGTGTGTCTGGGGTTTGTTTGTATCTTAGATACCTAGAATGGGAGTAAAAGACTCGACCTAATGGTTAGAGGAAACCACGAATCCCAAACCACATGATTTCTATGAAACATTGCAGTTGCAGATAGTGGAGACCTGTAGGCTTTACAGTTTTTATGAAACCGTGTGACACTAGGCACATGACCATATGGTGTTGCAGAGTTTTTGAAAAAGACTTTTTTCATGGTTTTCACATGTTTTGATAAACTGTGTGGGGTCCCCATCTATAGTAGTAAATGGTACATGGTTGGTGCACGTTTTGGCTAACCATGTGACCAAACCATGCGCCCCATTATTTTGAGGTGAAATTATAATTTTTATATTTTTAAAACATTAAACTACTTTCTATTTTCACTATTCTTACTTTAGTGGATGGTTTTATTTTTCTTCTCGCATATCATAGAATATCCTCAAGCTATCCTTTCATACAACTATTCTATCTGAAGTTTGATTCATGGTCCTTTAGAAACATTGGGTCTATCTTGATATATTCTTTAATTCTATCCATTTCTATTTTTATTTATTTTTGAATACTTCATGATATTTAGGTGAAATCTCATTTTCCATTTTTTCAGGGTGTTGAAATGTTTCTTAGATTTATTCTGACATACTCCAAATCTGTGGATGATATCAAGTGATGAGTCATCAAAAACCATGAGGTTGGTGGTCTCGTCATTTTTTACCTAAGTTTTGATGTTTTGTTGCTATGCCATTGTGGTACACACTAGATTTTTTCCAAGTGTCCCCTTTCTATTAAGTTAATAATATCAAATTGATCTTTTAAACAAGATACACGTCCTTTTATACCTATTTGGTAGTTTATAGGATGGTTTCTACACTTATGGACACCCCTTGGGCGTGCCACTTTGAATTGATCCATTTAGTTTATTTCTTAATTGTCGAAACGCCTTCCAAGTGTTCAACTTGGATTATAATTGAATTTTCTTATTATATGAACTCTTTGTTGAAGACAAGGTTCCTTCTTTGTCCTTGTAACACCATGTGATTGAGACTACCCATGTAATAAATGGGCCATTAAGAAAAGGCATCATCTAAATACCCATTTGAACATTACAAATGAAATTTACATGTTTTGGGTAATTAAACGTGTTGCTTATTTGGAACAGTCTATGCATGACAGAATCCATAACTTAAATAAATTGATTGGTTTAAATGAAATGACTTATAAAACTTTTTTTGTTTTTCTTTTAATGAAACGAATGGTTGAAATGAAATATTTAAAGGGTGAAAAGGCCACACCTAATATTTATTACCATATTAAATTCTTATTGATATTATATGCCATATTTATGTATATGGACTGAATAAAAATAATGCATGGGAGGTAATGCCTCATTCCAATTATAATTATGGATACAACTTTTTATATTCCGTGAAACAGTGATAAGTGATCTTTTGAGCATGAAGGTATCAGGATCCCTTACATCAGGTGTTGAGCATTATGTCTCACACTTTTGACACTAGTTAGAAATTGGGATTTATGCACCACATCCAATGTTAGAGTGTTGACATGATGGATCACCCCCCATCTCAAGTGACAAGAATATCATTTCCCACTAATTATGAGATGAAGGGAATCCAACATGTTTCTTGAGCTTATAGGACCATTATACAAGTTATGGATGTCTGAGTAATGCCCTAGTCCAGCCAGCACTAGTCTTCCACGTATATGTCCACTTACATTCGCATGTACTTGGTTCATATAGGTGGACAGAATATATATATATATATATAATTATAGTATATACATATTATTAATATATATATAGTGAATGATAAAACTTCCATTCAGCCAACGAGCAAAAGTAGGTAGATCTGCCAAGTTTCTTTTTGGAACCTAACTAGGATGTTATTAATTTATTCAGATTTGTTAGTTAATTACTTATTCCTGTACACTATTTAGTTATGATCACTTCTTGGATTATATGTAGTCACTGTTTGTGGTGGCCTGCTATGTTTTTTAGCTCAAACACTACTCGAGCTGCCTTTGGTACCTAAGAAGACTATTTATCTTCATGTATTTATAATGGAAATAATTCTTCTATAGGTTGTTGACATTCTTAATTATAGTTGGAGATTAGGAGAAGAGGAGAGAGTTTTTACTTGAGATTCTCATGGAGTAGTTTTTGTTCTTTTTGTACTTTTATAGCATGCTTTTATATGACCACCCCATGTTCCCTTTCTTGTCTATCAACATTCCCTGAATCCATCTATTAACACTTCCATATAGGCTTTTGAGATATTTATTTAGTTCTTTAGTAACATTTATTATTCCACTACTTTATTATTCTATCTTTTTATTCTTTTTCTTCCATTTTTATGCCTATTTTTGTATCCTATTTTCCACTCTGATATGAGAATATAGTCTCCCCACTATCCCACCTTCACACCCTCACTTCTAGTTGGTAGCCTCTATTATACGGGGAGGCGTGCTTGAGCATATGTGACCCATCGTTTCTGGGCATGGGTTAGGTGGATCCCAGGTTGGGATGTTACTAACATGATGATAAAATATGTGGAAAACATTACCTTAAAAATATATTAAAAATACATGGCCAACAGCCTCAAAACATTATATTAAAGTGTGTGGCCAATGTCCTTGATGTATGATGTTAAAATGTATATCCAACATCCTAGTAGAACAATGTTAAATTGTGCAGCCAATTTCCTCACAACATGACATTAAATTTTTTGGACAACATCCCCACAAAATAAAATTAAAATTTATTTACAATATCCATGTATCATGATGTTAAACTTCTTGGCCAATATCCCCAAAAAATGACATTAAACATTATGGAATGCATCCTCACTATGTGACATTAAACCATACGACCTAGGTCCTTATCGTAGAGACTTAAACTGTATGGAATGAAAATCCCTATCACATGATGATAAACTACATGACACGAATTCTAGGTACATAATGTTTAACTATACATCCACCCAATAGGAACTTATATTAGGTCCATACCACGTGGAACCATCATCCCCACTACATGATGTTAAACTGTTCAACACAAGTCATAACATTATGACTTTAAACCAAATACCATGTATTCATCATTGTAAAACATTAAAATATAGAGTTAGCATCCTCATGGAAGGATGTTAAAATACATATTAATCTTTCTTGTCACATGACATTAAACAGTGTGAAAACCACTATATCATGGATGCCAAATATCATGATATGTTTCAAAAACTCCCCCATCATGTACCCCACTATGTTGTCGGTTTTTATTAAATTTTATCTTATTTAATGCACTAATCATGAATCATGTGAGTTTATTGGTCTTGGTGGTTCACCCTATTTGGCATAACTAGGAGTAGCCTGACTGAATGAGGGAGGAAAAATGGCCTACCCTAAATGAATATAAACTACTTAGATAAAACCATTATATACAACCTAATGTCTCTACATAATATCTTAATATGTGTAGGAATCCTTGAAAAATGATTTCTTATTCCTACAGGATATTAATTCCTTTTTACTTACATATGATCCAGATCTATGTATGGATCTTTTTTTACAATAACTATGCATGGATTGATTCATATTATGATAGGTTACATAGTGAAACTAAGATCCCTTATATTAGGCCCAACTATAAATTTCATCAATGATTAATTCCCTCAGACCTATGGATGATCCTAATCTGTATAAAAAATTACAATACAAGAACTACACATGACATAATTTATGATTACATCAGGATGAATAGTGAAATTGGGATTCTTTATCCTAGATCCATAAAAACATAATAAAAATACCCTCTTTCACTAAATTTGAGCTAGATCGATGAAATGATTTATTATTAAAATAATTATGCATGGCTTGATTCCCATTCTAAAGGGATAAATAGTGATTACAAGATCTATGATCATAGTTCCCAAAATAAACCCTATTAACCAAAATTCACTCTCATGTACATAAGAATTTTCAATTATGATTCATTTGTAAGAAAAAATTAAGGGAGGGGAGAACATAAAAATTCCCTCATCCTAGAATTGGTGATATATTCATGGGACAGTCCAATAATAAGATAAACCCATTCTTAGATGATGAAATTTGAGTCTTTATCACATGACGTTAAACATCGAAACACATGGTCCACCATAGATGACATCAAACTAATCAGAATAACCTATTATATGGGGATTAGTCTCCCTATATGAGATCTAGATCCATGTAATGGTATTTAATGAAAGTAAATCCCCCATTTAAACAATATTATATAATGTACCTTTCTCATAATTATAACCTAACATCTAGATCCCCCTCTATGATATAAGGGCTATAAAATACATGAGTACTACTTTCCAAGGGAACACATTTGAGTATATTTTTAGTACCTAACCATAAGTTCTTATTCATTTACACCCCTTTTAAGACAGTCATTTCAAACCAATAATTGAAAAATAAAATCCTAAACATGTCTACCATGATTTTTAAATGCGTCCTCATAAACCACATTTCATGATTTAAGGATATTGGATTGCTACAATTTTTTTGTTTATTAGTAATGAGTTAATTTATCTTCAAAGGAAAATTCCTCTTGAATATATATAATACTCCCCTAATATGGATAAGAATTAGTTTCCCTTGATATGGCCTATCAACAAAAGACATATTAATCCCAAGGAAGAAAATCCTCTACCCCAGTAAACCTTCATAACATCCCAATGAAACCCATATTTCAAATAGGGTTCATGGTTATCCATTTCATACCTGATCTACATTATTTATCATAATCTAATAACCTTAGGTTGAAATTTATATTCTCACCACTCTCTACTAAAAATATGTTAGTATTTTTTTTGAATTTGGTCCTTATTTCGGTTGTTATTCTTATTCAACCATGGTCTAATCACTATGAACTTAAATGATGTTCATTCCCTTTGTAGAATTTTGTGGTATACAAATAGTGGCATATAAATTAGGGTTCCAGAACCCTTCTTGAATATTCCTTCCTTCAATAAACTAAATTTATTTCAAAAGTTTTTCGATTTTCATAAACCTTTCCTTGGCTATTGATAAAAAGTAAATTCAACTTCATAGGAAACTTTTTTTTGACTATGCATACTATGTCCCTGATATATCTCTAAATCCATACCCCTATATATGGCCTGTCAACTAGGGGAATCATCATCTAAAAGAAGAAAACCCTATACCACATATTCCCCAACACCATTGCATCGAAACCCATTTTCCAAATTTTGTATGTGTTCATACCCTATATATGTGTCTCATCTCATCACTCCTGATCCAAAATCCCTATTTTATAACTTACACAATCCATGATATAATTATTCAAGTGGATTCAATACCCTCAATGTTACAGACTTTTGCATTGAACTCATTTTATGAGGTGAAAGTATAACATTCCTCCATTGAACCTTTAATTAGTATTCATCAAGTGACTTCAAACCATATGACACAATGATCCGAGATTCATGAAAAAAATTTGAAATGCCCCTTTTCTAGTATAGTTTACTTTATAATTGATCTCTCCATTCATATTGAGTTTTTTCCTTTCCCTTTCTAGGGGAACTATACCACAACCAGTGGTTAAAACTAGGTGATCATAAACTATAGTAACATAGGGTTAAATCTATAAAAACCATAAACTATAAAAATATATAGTCAAATCTATACAGCCTTAAACTGCAAAAATCTATGATTAATGTTGCACAACCTTAAACTAAAACAACCCATGGACAAAAATATATGACCTTTAATTTCAGTAACATATGGTCAAATCTATACTAAGTTAAACCACAAAAATATATGGTGAAATATATTTGAGTTAAAACACTAGACACATTGGTTTAACATTCATGAAAAAAATTTATCAACAAAAAAGTCACAAATCCAATTAGTTTAAAAACCTATAAAGGGAATCCTATGAAATAGTCGAGTCCTTATCAACCAGGCCTCCACCAATAAGATGAATTTTCCAAATATTGAATGATAAAATAAAATGATCAAAATTTTTGGGGTCTATAAGATGACACCAATAGAAGATAGATAATATTCACTAGTCCTCTCAACCTAGGATAAACTAATAGCATTCATTCATCCCCATATCCCTGGTTTGGCACTCTATAGGATCTGTATGAAATGAATAATGAAATAACTTTAGGGTGATGTATCCATTTTGAACATTGGAATCCTCATTATAATTATTTTTCTTTTTATAGAACTCATTCAACTAAATAGACCAACTCTAGTGTTACAGTGATGTTAGTAGTGCTTATACCCATCCATGTGACACACTTAGGAAGAAATCATATTCACTCAAATGTTTGGGATTACCAATTTACTTTCTTTATTCTAAATTTAGTATAATAGTGGGATCAAAATACATTTATTTTGTTTCATGATTTTTCAAAGGTTATTAAAAAATGATGATTAAAGTAATGAAAGGATTAAAAATTATTGACAATTGATAAGTGACTGAGGAAAAAAATGTTTTCATTCATTAAAATGGAAGAAGAGGAGTTTCTATTCATTAAAATGACACATTAAAAAATTATATCTCTATACATATGGATTTTATAGATTAATATCTAAGCCTCATCAATACTTTTTTGATGTTTAGAAAGATCCATAGCTTCTGGCTCTTTATTAGGAAAAATAATTTCTATTTCAACAACAATGACACATTTTACCTAGATTTAGATTTCTTCAAGTTACCTGGGGTGTTTTACGAACTCCTCCATGGAGTAATCCAATGATTTTTAGATATGGATCACCAAGAGGTATTTATTGTCAAATTAGCATTGATGTTTCACCATTTCCTTTGCTTGGTAAAGTTTTTCCTGAGATAACACAACTTTGATATCAATATATTTTTCTAGAAATATTTCCTTGATAATGAGTTGTTGTGATATTTTCTCTTATTCCCATCATCGAATGAACTATTTAATAGTACAATGGATCATGCAATAATATAACCCACCATATCATAATCTGGTAAACATATTATGAAGTTTGTAAAGTTTAAGGGCATGTATTCTATGGGAATATCTTAAATAAACCTCCATATACCATTCTAGATAAATCAGTGAGATACACAAAAATGATTTTGAGCCTCTAGTTATACCGCATAGCTAATAATAGGAGGCAAGAATAACACAAACTTTAGTCACTTAGGGAAATGGCTTGGTTCACACCCACAATGTCTGTAGGTTTGGACATGGTTTCAACCATAACTTTCTATGATGGTTGAATCGGAGTGGGGACAACTTTGTAGGCTTGACTGTTAAAGTTTAAACTGTTTAAAGTGATAAAACAAAAGGAAAAATTAATGATTAAGATAATATAATTTTTTTTGAATAAATCAAGGGATTGGTATATAAATACCCATAGACTAATTATCTAGTGGTTTTAGGCCCCTCTTGATATTTTCGACCTTATAGGCCCAAGAAGTGGGGATTTCTTGAGGGAGAATTCTTTCTTGAGTCATTTTAAGGCCTACCTTATATAAACTATGAGAATAAAAAATTTGATGATTTTGCGTTGGAGACCACTACAACATAGGTTCCTGAGAAATCTCAAATTCCTACTAATGTATTTCCTTGTAAATGTTCTTTCTCGATAAATATTCATAGATTAGGAATTTTCATCAACACACCATACAAAAGGAGACTAATATATCATGAATAATGAGACTTAACTCCTTACAAATATTTATTTATCTTCCTAAACTCATTTGATGGACTGGTTTTATCGATGTGTGTAAACATATATTCCACTATTATTAGAGAACTATGTAGTGTTTAATGTTCTATCATATCTCTGTCGGTATAAACAACACATGAGATTCTTGGATCAGGGTCCAAATTCATAATTTCTTCTAATCCACCCACTATGGCCCTGATGAAGTCCATTTTAAAAGGTATAAGATATTTTTAAACCCTAAAGGGTAGATGTTTCAAGGATTATGGATACTTGTTTTACTGGTAAATTCCACATTCTTCTATTTTTAGATATCCATACTGGTTAAGATTTTATAAAATATGGTTGATGGATGCATATGGAAATATTCTTGGGATTCAGTAGTTACTAACACCATATCCCCTATTTAACTTGGAGAACCTCCCTCCCTAGTAATATTTTTCCCATCCATTGAGAATCAACCTCCCCTTATGATGGAATCCCCCTAAATATATTGTTTAGGGGTTTTTAAATGGGAAATACCATCAATAAGGAGATCATGACTCACATCAAGAGACCTTGATTTCTCATTTTCTTCTTTTGAGACAGTTAAAGAGATGATAAAATCTAAAACTATTGGGATATCCTTTATCCTATGTGAGTATTATAGAAATTCAACAGACCCTATTATAGAAATATATGTTTACAATTGTACATAACATTGAAATAATATACAATTTTCATAACTTGAATTTTCATTCTTATAATTTATTAAAAAGGGTAGGTGGTATTTTTTCTATTGATATATTTTCCACCAAAGGTATGATCTCATAAGTAGAGATTTTCACTCTATTAGAGGTACCTTCCTTAGTATCTATAGAAATAAATCTAGCTCCCTTAAGGGAGGAGAGATATGAATATTCTATAATTGATAAAAAATGGTTATATATATTCTGAACATGTCAAGGATGGGTTTTGAAACATAACAATGATGAAAGAATTGTTGGGATAAAAACATTTATCTCTACTGACAATTGAATTTAGATGGTGAAAGAATAGTACATGCTTATTCAAATATTGGTATCATAAGAGGTAAGTGAGAATGGCCTCCCTCCATCTTGTCACGACCCGACCCTACCTGGGCTCGAGCTGCAACTACCCGAAGCCCGTCTCGATAGGCCAGTGGCAGGAGACCAGCGCCAAAGGCACAATAACTCGGGGATGCCTTTGCCTATGTACCTGTAGACACACACGCAGCACACTCAATGAAAAAGTGCAGAGTAAAAGAGGAACGATAAGTAAAGTAAACGAGCTACTACTATATATAAACCACAAAAAGTGCATCGACCTCTAAATAGTACAAAGAAAATGCTGATAGTAACTGAAAAAGAAAAGGGAAAAAACACACGCCCAACTAGAAAAGTGCCACAACCCGGCAACGGGTAAACAAAAGGAAAACAGCTGGAAGGGTCCCCTACCTAGAACCTGACTACGACCACCGCACACGGTCCAAGATCCTGAACTACTAAGATCCAATGAAGTCACGACCAACATGTCCGTCATCTGCAAGGGAACACCAAGTGTGGGCAAATCCCAAGCATGGGTGAGTATAAAAATACTCAGTAGGATACCCCAAAGTCTTGAGGGAGAAACAAATGAGGTACCGAAGGGTGAGATATAGAGCGAATAGGAAAAGTAAAGGAGTACAACTGAGAGTGCAGTAAAGAGTACAATAAAGAGTCCAGATCAACCCAACAAGAGGAAAGAAGGTAGACTCATCTAGACACAAGGAGATGGAAACGGTGAGAAGATGAACTTCACGTCGATTCTTCGCTACCTATAGCAGGAGAGTAGACTCATCCAACGATGAGAATCTAGACACGGAAAGCACGTGGCATACCCCGCACGTCTTCGCCTCCCCTAGAAGGAGAGTAAACAAACCCAAGAAGTGGGTACTAGAACATGGTATATACATATCCATATACTAAACA
Source organism: Viscum album (assembly GCA_963277665.1). NCBI lineage: Eukaryota > Viridiplantae > Streptophyta > Magnoliopsida > Santalales > Viscaceae > Viscum > Viscum album. The sequence goes on from OY728147.1 coordinate 1,831,362,016, forward strand.
AGAAGCCCGAACAAGGTCGTAATGGGATCTCCGTCCCATAGCTAAGCCCAAGAAAAGTGAGTCGCCAACAGTCGTAGAAGTAAACACCATTGATGCCCAGCATCCCATACGTCTGCCACGAACTACAAGTCAAGGGTCTCAAATCACTTCACCTTAATATAATCCACTTTGGGTGGCACTGACTCGCCCTCTCGGTTTTAGGTCACATCACAAGGACGTGTCTCAGTGGGGAAAGTGCCCCTCGTACTTGAGAGTTCTGGGGGAACGTCAGACCACACCAAGTCACTGCCCCGTAGTGGAGAGGTCTGCTCAAAGTCGACATGTGACCCCCTACCCAGCCCCGCTAGAGGGTCCTTGGAAGTCGACGGGTTCCCACAATAGGGAGGTCCGACAAGAGTCGACGGGTTCCACACTGCCCAATCCCGTAAAAGAGTAATCCACTCGAGGGTGACCCGGCTAACGTCAGCGATGGGACCACTACCCAGCCCAGCTGGAGGTAACCTGGCATCGGGGACCACTGCCCAGCCCAGCTCGAGGTAAGCTCGGCATCGAGGACTACTACCCAGCCCAGCTGGAGGTAAGCCTGGAATTGGGGACCACTGCCTATCCCCGATAGAGGTAAACCCGGCATCGGGGACCACTACCCAGTCCCGCTGGAGGTAAACCCGGCATCAGGGACCACTGCCCAGCCCCGCTGGAGGTAAACGCAGAACTGCTCTGGCCATCCCTGCTGGATGGTACTGCTCGGTGAACACCGCTATACTGGCCATCCCTGCTGGATGGTTACCCACTGGCGAGCCCTACTCGAAACAACCTCAGCCCAACTGGAAACAACCTCAGATCTGCTGGAAACAACCTTAGCCCTACTGGAAACAACCTCTTGTGTAGAGGATCGGTGCCCGCATAAAGTGTTGGTCACACCGAATCCACAAGAACTCTACCAGGGAACACAAAGCAACAGGAGAAACTCCCCAGGCCTCTCAGGGCGATCACGCTCCAATCTTCTGAGTCACTATCGAAGCGGACCAAGGCAACTCATCCCAGAAAGTGAGAAAACACCCACACTATACGAGCACACGTAGTCGTAAACGGTGTCACAGTCTGGTGGAAGGGGAACGATACTGAATCCCCTCATAGCTGAAGAAACAGAGGAACTAAACCATCGTTGTCGGCCAAACGAGAACAGAACTGGGGGAAAACTCAACCCTGCTGGTCAACAAACGAGAACAGGACCAGGGGAAAACTCAACCCTGCTAGTCAACAAACAAGAACAAAGAAACCCTCTACGTTACGAGAGGTCAAAAGTACGTAAAATAGAAGACGACACGCACATGGGGCCCACACGACGTGTGGCCCCAAGTCAACCCCGAACAAGCGCACAAACATTCTCAAGTACCAATATCCACATATACCTCCTAGCGCTCCCGTATACTCCCATAGTATACCACGTCTCCAGCCCAAAGGCTAACGTGCACCCAGCACCCAATGTCAACACGAAGGCGTGACGTAACAACTCCAACCTTCCACCTCAACGGCTGAGGCACAGCCAACCAAATCTCGTAAAGCATAACTTCACTCACACGAGAGTGCATGCGATCACATGCCAAGGGTTCTCTGCAAACACCGTAGGAAGAACCACCACCGGGGCACCTTCACATTTCCACATTTAATAAGATCACGTAAGAGGCTCCGCTCGCCTGAATAGATTACACCGTTGTAATCATCGCAAAAAAATATGAGAGATGGACTACTTACTCGCCTTAAATGGATAACCGACAGAAAAAGTCACCAACACCGCCTCACACCCGAACAGCATCCCATGATCCTGAGTCTCAGCCCCGAAAATAGTCGGGTGCATCACACCATTGCGATCCCCTCGGGAAAACAAGTCAAAAGGACTAGTCGATTGAGCGGAATGGATATCTGGAGAAAAAGATGCATTTCACCATACTGCACACGAGCGGTGTTATGTGGGACCCGCATCCCGGTCCCGAATCACAATGAACGGATCGCATCGTTGTGATCCTCTCGAAAAAGTGCACATTATTGATTCTTCACTTGTCCAAAACGGACACCCGATGATAAAGATGGAAATCATCGTCAACTCCCAAAACGGCCCTCGTGGGGTCTGCACCAGCCTGCAGAATTAAAGCGGGCAGACTACGCCAATGAAATGCCCCCGGAAAAACACCCAAAGTTGACAACTCGTACGCCCCGAACGGACGCCTGATGAAAAAGTTGTAAAGCGTTGCACACAGCTCGAAAGACGGCCCGTGGGGCCCACGTCTCAACTCTGGTTTCGGCGCCCTAAACCATAATAGAAAACTCCGGCTCGACACCAGGGTCACAACGCCACTGACGGCACTCAAAACAGACGTCGGATGCGTCTGTGCCGTCCAAAAAAAGAATTCCTAGGATAACGTCAACCCCCTCGACGTACGTGTTGCCCCACCGAGGCCCCCCGTATCGGGAATTATAATTTCCCAGGACCATCTCAAAAATACTGCCTCTCTGTTAGGTCTATGATGCCGCAGACGGCGCTCAAAACGGATGCTCGTAGCTCGAAATACAGGCGTCCAAACATTTTAAAAGGGGGGGGGGGGGCTAGGGCCGGACCGACCCAGTCCGGCCCGTCCGCCCCGCTCGGGCCGGCCCGCTGAGACCGCGGCCCAGCCGCCTGGGCCCGGCCCCGCCGGACCCGCGGGCCGCCGCAGAGTGGCCCGCCGTCTCCCACGGGACCCGTGTTGCGCGTGGGTCGCTCCACCGACCGGCCAGTTGGCCGGTCGCGTCCACGTGGAGACCCGCTATCAGCAGGTATTGTCTCCACGCGGGGTCGCGCGCCTGCGACCTCGGTTGTCCCACTCGCTGGCACGCACGATCGCCGCCTGAGGACCCTGTCTCCATGTCGAAGGCCGCCGCCTGGACCTCGTCGTGCCACTGCCGAAGCCGAGCGCCCCGCCTCCTGGAAGAGGAGCCGCCGCCGCTGGAGCTCGCCGGAAAAAGAGAAACCCGTCGGAAACATTGAAAACCCGCAAACTTTGACGAGCTGATGTGGCCTCCTCCAAACTCCAATTTCAATTCTGAAAAGGGAGATAAAAAGCTCATAAATTATACTACGCATCCATGGGTTTTTTTTGGAAGATCGAACAACAATTCGAGGATATAATTTAGGTTCAAAGGAGGTGCGAGAAAGAAAAACGCAACAAAACCCTACCTCGTGGACGTTGCCCGGAGCTGTGCCTCCAAACCGCCGCCTTCCTGGAGCTGCCTTTCCAGAGCCACCTCGCCGGAGTGGAGGAGGATAGTATGGAGGAGGAGCTCCTACCAGGATATGAAGAAAGGGGGAGAGGGGGGGGGGGGTTTAAGTGTTTAAATAGAAACACACTTAACCACCCGCCTGCCGGCCCGAACCCGAACCTCTGACGGGGTCAAGGTTAAGCATCCCCTAGGAAAAAAACCACCTCCCGAGCACAATGGACGTCTCAGAATTTTAATCCGAGGCTCCGTCCAAAAGTTATAAAACTGAACGCCCAAAGCCGCCAAATTACAAAAACGCCCTTGGGGCCATTTTTCACAAACGGCCCGCGCCCGCGGAACTTACACCCCTCCTAGGGTAAACGGCATGCTCCAAACTCAACAGTGCCCTAAATTTTTCAATCCAAGCCACTGTTTAAGAGATACTTGCATTTCAAAATTAAACGAATTAATTAATTAATTTAATTATCCGTTTAACATTTCGATAGCGGGCGAGGGGTCCAAACGTCCTGCGCTGACAAGTTTTATGTCGTTCCTAGGGTAAAAACCCCATTCCGGACCCATCCATACACTCAGATCTCTGATCTGGATCACCATTTAGAAGTTATCTCTTTTATTTGGCGTTCTCACTGTGAACGCACTGAAAATTTAATTCTGGCCACACCGAGGCTCAGAATCGCACGCCGTCTGAAGGCGCTGCTCTGGAATAACTTCAAGAAATATTCCAAAGTCTTTCGCAGTAAAAACTGGGTTCTTACATTATTCCCTCTTTTAAGATTTTCGTCCCCAAAAATCAAAACAAGGGAATAACTCAGGGTACTAAGCCCACACCTGGCTCTCCCGTACCCAGAGGAAATCTCGCACAAATCTGCGCCACCTCACACAGACCAAAGGATTTGATCTGTTCACGCGAGGTCTGCACTCACCGATGACGTGCATGGGAGCACACACACTTCTTCTCAGGTGAGTCACGTGGGAGATGCTATGCACCCAAAAAAGCCTTTGGGGTTAGGGAAAAGCAGTAGGGAACCTCTCCATCCCTTTGCACTGTCTCAAACGGCCTGAAGGCTCTTGGGGGTAGCTCACCTCCCCGACCAAACCCTTACGTCGCATGCCGCAACTGGAATCACTGCCCACATCTAGAACAAGGTCCGGTGATTCCCTCCTTCAGAACAACCATATGGTGAAACACCCAAGGATATCTGGTCAAGCAAGGTTCCACAGTTGATGTCTCTCAACCAAGACTCTATTACACGCTCGGGGAGTGATGGAGTCAACACCATCGACTAAAGAGGAAGGTTACACACCTTCTACTCTACCAACACAGGGTTACACCCGACGCCCTGCATCACCCTGGTAAAAACCCAAGCATGAAGCAGGGAGAAAATCATTTCACAGGTAGAGTATAACAATTCTACTATAAAAAGTAGAAAAGTTGTAGAGCATACCTCTTATCAACTCATGCTCTAAAGGATCGTAGACATCCAAAGCTCACGGTTGTCCTCGGTCCCAACTATCAGCTCCCGGAGCCTATTGTGGACGACCTGGTGGTGATTGGAAGACATCATAAAGTCGTCCCCTACTCACATCTCCTTCCGCTCCTCTGATAGCACCACCTCTCTGGGTACTATTCCGATCATGGCGCCACCTCCATCGTGGTGGTGCACCCGCTGCCTGCTCGAAGCTCTCTGCATGCCTGGTCAGGCAGTCCCCTACCAGGTGACCTCACCCATCACAAGCATAGAACCTACTCTCTTCGAGCCGCACTGGTGCCCTCCGGCGCCACTATGGTGTACGACCATGCCCCTAAGCCTGGTTGTCAGAAAGCCACCTGCGTCGAGGTTCTTCTTACCGACGCCCGCTAACTGCGACAGAAGTCTCAGTTGCGACGTGCCTGCTGCCACCACCAACTCTAGAACATGATAGGAAGCCCTCTGTCACCAGCGCCTGCTCTAGCACCCTAGAATATGTGGAAATTCCCAAGGGTACTATTACATCATGAATCTCTTGGCGGAGACCCTACTCAAACTTCCGCGCTTGGATGTTGTCATCATGGACCAAGTCTGGATAAAAGCGTGCACGGTCTAGGAAACAATCCGCGTACTCGGCCACCGTAATCCCTCCCTACTGAAACTGATAGAGGTCCTGAATCTGAATGGAGCACAAGAAGGAGGGGAAAAACTCCTCACGGAACAACAACTGAAAGTCACCCCACGAAAGCGACGACTCGTTAAGAGACTGAGTCACCAGACTCCACCAACGCCACATTGCTCCACGAAAAAGGTTGGCTGCCAAAGCCACTTTATGATCTAGTGGCGTCTGCACAAGAATGAAAAGGTGAACCACTACCTCAAGCCAAGCCTCTGCTGCCTGAGGGTCTGGCTCACCACTGAACCCCAGCAGTCTCTGCCGCTGGAACTTAGGGAGCGCGCTCAACCTGCGCTCAAGCTCAGCCTACTCTAATGAAGCTATCTGTTGCTCAATAGGTGGGGGTGCTGCTACCAGCCCACCTGGAGAAAGGGGCTCGCATGATGCATTCTGGACTGAGGCCTCGTAGCTCACAGGGTCGTCGTCAAGAACCAAAGTTGGTATCCTGGCTAGCTGTCTTCGCGGAGACATCCTGAATGTTATCAAGGAGTTCCGCGGTCAGATTAGCATATATGTATATACCAATAACAACAACTATGGGGAGCTGAATCATAAAGGATAGTCAAAGACTCAATCCTTTGTGATGCAAAAACCAATTTTCCCTGCAATAAGTGTCTCAGCATGACGAGTCTACAAGCGGGTTATCAAGGTCCTGGTGAATGGATACGTCGGCCGCCGCACCATCACTGGACTCCCTGGCCTAAGAGATGCTCTCGAGACATGTTAACACTGTTTCCCTAATTCCCAACCAATTCCTTTTATTTTAGGGGCGTCCGAACACTTTCCCAAGGAACAAACCACCTCTGATACCACTTTGTCACGACCCGAACCTACCCGGGCTTGAGACGCAACTACCCCAAGCCCGCCTCCATAGGCCAGGGGCTGGCGACCAGCGCCGAAGGAACAATAACTCGGGGAGGCCTTTGCCTAAGTACTTGTACACACACACGCAGCACAATAAATGAAAAAGTGTATATTAAAAGATGAAATATAAGTAAAGTAAAAGAGAAACTACTATATATAAACCACAAAAATTGCATCGACCTCTAAACAGTACAAATCATGTGATGAAAGTAACTGAAAAAGAAAAGTGAAAAAACACGCACCCAACTAGAAAAGTGCCACAACCCGGCAAAAGGTAAACAAAAGGAAAACAGCTGGAAGGGTCCCCCACCTGGAACTCGACTACGACCACCGCACATGGTCCAAGATCCCAAACTCCTAAGCTCCACTGAAGTCACGACCAACCTGTCTTTCATCTGCAAGGGAACACCAAGTGCGGGCAAATCCAAAGAAGGGGTGAGTATAAAAATATTCAGTAGGATACCCCGAAGGCTCTAGGGAGCAACAAAAGAGGTACCAAAGGGTGAGCAGTAGAGAGAATGAGAAAAGTAAAGGAGTATAACAGAGAGTGCAATAAAGAGTACAATAAAGAGTCCAGCTCAACCCAACAAGAGGAAAGAAGGTAGACTCATCCAGACACAAGGAGCTGGAAACGGTGAGAAGATGACCTTCCTGTCGAGTCTTCGCTACCGATAGCAGGAGAGTAGAATCGTCCAACTATGAGAAGCTAGACATGGAAAGCACATAGCATACCCCGCGCATCTTTACCTCCCCGGGAAGAAGAGTAACCAAACCCAAGAAGTGGGTACTGAAACATGGTATATACATATCCATATGCTCAACAAGAAGCCCTAACAAGGTCGTAAGGGGATCTATGTCCTGTAGCTCAGCCCAAGAAAAGTGAGTCGCCAACAGTCCTAGAAGTAAACACCATCGATGCCCAACATTCTGCATGTCTGCCCCGAACTACAAGTCAAGGGGATCAAATCACCGCACCTTGACACTGTCCGCTTTGGGTGGTGCTGACTCGCCCTCACAGTTTTAGGTCGCGTCACAAGGACGCGTCTCAGTGGGGAATGTTCCCCTCATAATTGAGAGTTCTGGGGGAACGTCAAACCACACCAAGTCATTGCCCCGCAGTCGAGAGGTCTGCTCAAAGTCGAATGGCGACCCCCTGCCCAACCCTGCTGGAGGGTCCCTGGAAGTCGACGGGTTCTCACAAAAGGGAGGCCCGACAAGAGTCGACATTTTCCACACTGCCCAGTACCGTAAAAGATTAATCCATTAGAGGGTGACCCGGCTAATATTGATGACAAGACCACTGCCCAGACTAGCTGGAGGTAACCTGGCATTCGGGACCACTGCCCATCCCAGTTGGAGGTAAGCCCGGCATCAGGGACCACTACCCAGCCCAGCTGGAGGTAAGCCCGACATCGGGGACCACTGCCCAACCCCGCTGGAGGTAAACCCGACATCAGGGACCACTACCCAGCCCCACTGGAGGTAAACCCGGAACTGCTCTGGCCTGCTCGGTGAACACCAATGTACTGGCCATCCCTGTTGGATTGTAACCCACTAGCGAGCCCTGCTCGAAACAACCTCAGCTCTGATAGAAACAACCTCAGCCTCGCTGGAAACAACCTCAGCCCTGCTGGAAACAACCTCCTGGGTAGAGGATCAGTGCCCGTATAAAGTGTTGGTCACACTAAATCCACAATAACTCTAACAGGGAATAAAAATCTACGGGAGAAACTCTCTAGGCCTCTTAGGGCGATCACGCTCCAATCTGCTGAGTCACTGTCGAAGCGGACTGAGAAAACTCATCCCAAAAAGTGGGAAAACAACCATGTTGTACGAGCACATGTATTCGTAAACAGTGCCACAGTCCAGTGGAAGGGCCACAATACTGAAACCCCTCACAGCTGAAGAAACAGAGGAACCAAACCATCTATGTCGGCCAAATGAGAACGGAACAGAGGGAAAACTCAACCCTACCAGTCAACAAACGAGAACAGGACCAGGGGAAAACTCAACCCTACTGGTCAAAAAACAAGAACAGAGGAACCCTCTACGTCACGAGAGGTCAAAAGTACGTAAAGAAGAACACGACATGCACATGGGGCCCACACGATGTGTGTCCCCAAGTCAACCCCGACCAAGCACACAAACATTCTCAGGTACCAACATCCACATGTACCTCCCAGCGCTCTCGTATACTCCCATAGTATACCACGTATGCAGCCCAAAGGCTAACGTGCACCCGACACCCATCATCAACGTGAAGGCATGACATAACAACTCCAACCTTCCACCTCAACGGCTGAGGCACAACCAACCACATCTTTGTTAAGCATAACTTCATTCACACGAGAGTGCATGCGATCACACGCCAAGGGTTCTCTGCAAACACCGTAGGAAGAACCACCACCAGGGCACCTTCACTTTTCCACATTTAATAAGATTGCGTAAGAGGCTCCGCTCTCCTGAACAGATTACACCGTTGTAATCCTAGTGAAAAAACACGCGAGATAGACTACTTACTCACCTCAAATGGATATCCGACGGAAAAAGTCCCCAACACCACCTCACGCCCGAACAAAATCCCGTGATCCCGAGCCTCGGCCCCGAAAACATTCGGGCGCATCACACCATTGCGATCTCCTCAGGAAAACACGTCAAAATGACTGCTCATTTGAGCGGAACAGATATTCGGAGAAAAAGATGCATTTCGTCGTACCGCACACGAGCGGTGCTACGTGGGACCCACATCTCGGTCCCAAAGCATAATGAACGAATCGCACCGCTGCGATCCTCTCGAAATTTTACACAAGATTGACTATTCACTTGTCCAAAATGGGCACCCAGTGATAAAGCTGGAAATCACCACCAACTCCCAAAACGGCCGTCATAGGGTCTGCACCAGTGTGCAAAATTAAAGCGGACAGACTACGCCAATGAAATTCCCCTGGAAAACACCCAAAGTCGACAACTCGCATGCCTCGAACGGACGCCCGATGAAAAAGTTGTAAAGCGCTGCACGCAACTCAAAATACGGCCCGTGGGGCCCACGTCTCAACTTTGGTTTCAGCGCCTAAAACCATTCTGGAAAACTCCGCCTCGATGCCAGGGTCGCAACGCCACTGACGGCGCTCAAAATGGATGTAGGATGCGTCCGTGCCGTCCAAAACAAAAATCCCCGGGATAACGTCAATCCCCTCGACGTACGTGTCGCACCACTGAGGCCCCCCGTCTCAGGAATTATAATTTCCCGGGACCATCTCAAAAAGACAGCCTCGCTGTTAGGTCCACGCTGCCGTAGACGACGCTCAAAATAGATGCCCATAGCTCGAAATACGGGCGTCCAGACATTTTAAAAGGGGGGGGGGACCCCCTTGGGCCGGACCGGCCCGGTCCGGCCGGTCCGCCCGCTGGGACTGCGGCCCAGCCGGACCCGCGGGCTGCCGCACCTCGGCCCACCATCTCCCATGAGACCCGCGCTGCGCGCGGGTCACTCCACTGCCGGCGAGATGGCTGGTCACGTCCATGCGGAGACCCGCCATCGGCGGGTCCTGTCTCCCCGCGGGGTCGTGCGCCTGCGACCCCGACTGTCCCCCTCGCCGGCGCGCACAGTCGTCGCCTGAGGACCCTGTCGCCAAGCTGAAGGCTGCCGGAACCCGCTGCCGAAGCCGCCGCCTAGACCTCATCGTGCCACTGCCAAAGCCGAGCGCCCCGCTGCCGGGAAGAGGAGTCGCTGCCGCTGGAGCTCGCCGGAAAAAGATAAACCCGCCGGAAACATTGAAAACCCGCAAACATCGACGAGCTGCTGCGGCCTCCTCCAAACTCCGATTTCAATTCCGAAAAGGGAGATAGAAAGATCATAAATTATACTACGCATCCGTGGGTTTTGTTCGAAGATCAAACAAAAATTCGAGGATATAATTTAGGTTCAAAGAGGTGCGGGAAAGAAAAACGTAACAAAACCCTACCTCGTGGGCATTGCTCGGAGCTTCGCCGCCGAACCGCCGCCTTGCTGGAGCTGCCTCGCCGGAGCTGCCTCGCCGGAGTGGAGGAGGAGAGGATGGAGGAGGATCTCCTGCCAGGAGATTAAGAAAGGGGGAGAGGGGGGGGGGGGTTAGGTGTTTAAATAGAAACACACTTAACCACCCACCCGCCGGCCCGAACCCGAACCTCCAACGGGGTCGAGGTTAAGCATCCCCTAGGACAAACACGACCTCCTAAGCCCAACTACGGTCTCAGAATTTAAATTCGAGGCCCTGTTCAAAAGTTATAAAACTAAATGCCCGAAGCCTCCAAATTACGAAAACTCCCTTGGGACCATTTTTCACAAACGGCACGCGCCCGCGGAACTTACATCCTTCCTCAGGTAAACGGCACGCTCCAAACTCAAAGATGCCCTCAGTTTTCCAATCTGAGTCACCGTTTAAGAGATACTTGCATTTCAACATTAAACGAATAAATTAATTAATTTAATTATCTGTTTAACATTCCGATAGCAGGCGAGGGGTCCAAACGTCCTGCGCCGACAAGTTTTATGTCGTTCCTAGGGTAAACACCCTATTCCAGACCCATCCAAACACTTGGATCTTTGATCCGGATCACCGTTTAGGAGTTATCCCTTTTATTTGGCATTCTCAGTGTGAACGCACTGAAAATTTAATTCCAGCCACACCGGGGCTCAGAATCACACGCCGTCTGAAGGTACTGTTCTGGAATAACATCAAGAAATATTCCAAATTCTTTCGCAGAAAAAATGGGTTCTTACACATCTCTTCCTACAAAATCCTCAAGCCCAGGAATAACTCCCCTTCCTCTAGAGTAGATGAACTCTCTACCCTAATGGGGCTTCCTACTATAGTATACCTCAATTATTTCATTGGTAATTACTCTATATTAACCCTCATCAAATTTAGATTATGGTTTTTGGTAGAAATAATTTACCACTTAATATAATAGAAGAGTAAGTACTCTATTGTGAGACTTACATCCTCAAGATTGAAAAATTCATCCAATTCTATAGGAGGTTGATTAAAAAAACTTTCAATGTAGACTCTCTATATAATTTCCCTTAATCATTTCATGTCATGGATTTAGATTTTGATTGACTAAAAAAGCATCTCCAGCTCTTAGATTCATTTTTTTACCTCTACAGGATTAGTGTCATAATTGAAATTTGAGGATGCATGTGTGCCCCTGAGTTGGGAAATACACATACCAACCCAGAGAATATCCCATATATCCATGACATGAGAGGGCCTATTCATCTCAAATTGGATCACCTCTAGTCATATGTAGAATGAGTACATCTCAATTAGTTATTAAGAGGACCCATTATCCTTTGACTTCACTGGGTTTCATGAATTGTTTCCTTTCTTACATTCTGAACGACTAAGACCTAGGTCTCTTCCTAGTGATGATGATGATACTATCTTATCTCAACTTAAGTCCATGTAGTCTCTTCCAATATAGCTAACTGTGTATCGCATGACTAAGGTCATTTTTGTGATTTTGGTAATTCACCACTATCACTCTCTAGAGGATCCATTTTCCTCACATTATCCATATTAGAGTCACCACAATAAGAAAACATAGAACACTTTTCAACAACATCCCTTAAGGATATAAAAATACTAGAATTGGAATATACAAGGGTCAACCTAATAGATGTTCTTAGTAAAGGAAACTTGATCACTTCCTTATATAATTCCTTGGACATTATTACCCAAAGTTTACTTACAAAAATCAAATGATTTTCTGGTTAGACATCCATTGGAAGCAACACTATTGGTTTTTGTAGGAACTTAAATTGTCATGAAAAACTTTAAAGATTATAAGCCTCACATATGATCTCACGGTCTATCAATGAAACCAATATGTAGTTTATGAAATACATTATATATGACCATGGGTTATAGTCACCAAGACCATTTCCAATAATTAACCTAGTGGGGGGATCACCTTATGGAAATAAGTATAAATTCAATTATAATCTCAAAACATTTAAATTTCATCTATATTTTAAAGACAAGGGGCTAATTCCATAGTTAGTTTTAAAAAAAGTGAGGAACTGAAATCCAAGGATACCAACTTCAATGAGTACCACATATGCATTAAAATACATTATTATCCATCCCAGAAAACATAGAATGACCCTGAAATTCAAAACGGTGTATTTTCCATGTTAACATTCTTTATAAACCATCATATCTTCACCAAAATAGGCTCTTACAATCCCAAATTCTCTCTCTGTTCTAACATGGATACCCAAACAAATTATCCTATCTTTACACTACTATTAGAATCATAAACATAAATAAAATAAGTTCTTAGTTTCATTACTAGGAATTCACCCAATTAGGTCCTCATGGGGATATTGGGATTAACGATATTACCCTATTCCTTATATTGATTTTTTCCTGCATAGAATAATACTTACTTCGGATTCCCTATATTTCAATTGTGGGTGTAGAGACCCGAAGCTTGACGTACATGGACATTACATTACTTTTGCGGAATACTTAGTACATAACAAAAACACACACACAAGGATCATAATAGTTTAGTGTCTTTGGAAACTCGGAACGTAATCTTCTAATTGTGGTGAAAGATCTTCAACATCTCCTATAAAGATCTTCCTTTTTTTTATCTAAAACCTTTCTTTATATCCTGGGGAAAAGAAAACATAAAAGGGTGAGCTCAAATGCTCAGTAAGGGTAAACAAAAGAAATATCAATCACATCATATACCTAAGCACATAACTTTTGGAAAATCTTAACCTGCAAAAGAGATCATAATTTCATAACATGGGGTAAATCATGGCAGTGAAATGTAATCACAATAATCACAACTTAAAACATGAAACTTTGTGGAATTCACACATAATCATAGAGAATCATTTCTTGTTAGTCAAGACTCATTTCCAAGACTATCTTAGTGGACAAAGTCCCTTTCTGAATCGAGTAACCCTCGTTTCAGTCCTGTTTCACTGAACCGGTATAACCTACCATTCCAGCCATGTCTATCTCATGAGATATGAAATCTTTACCCAATTAATTGGAGGTAGATATAGGTCCTACCCATCTTATAATGAATCCTTTCTTATGTGTGCCACATAATCATAAATCATACAACATCGCATAACACATGTAACAAAAATGGGATTCTGGAAACATCATGACATCATAAAACAAATCATATAAGGCAAATGACTTCATAAAAATAATTCTATCACAACATAATCAAATCAATGTAATTAAAGGGATAAAAACATAACCCTTTATTATCTTAGATGGAAAATAATTTTGATAAAACACTTGAACTCCATTCTTGAGGAAAATATCCTTTCTTCTTCAAAAACACTTTTCTTTTCTTAACATGTCATACAATTATAAACTAAAAGAAGTTGATTAAAAATAAACTTGAAAACTTGTAAAGGAAGCTTCTTTGAAATAATGTTTTTAAAAATACATTCATGCCAGATAAGTTAAAAAAAACATTCTTCGTACCTTTGTCGGAAAAGTCAAAAAGTACCTCGTACGAAAAAACGACAAAAGATTCCTTTCATATTCTTTACTAAAAACTCACCAAAGGGTAAAATTGGATTTAAAATATTGTAAGTGGATGGAAACAATATTACATATTGAGGGAACATGGATTTGGATGATAAAATACAGCCCAGTAAATTCCAAAGTATAAACAATCTCTGATAAAAATGAGATTGTGATATTTCCCTTACCTTAGGTCTGACTTGCTTTGTAAGTGTCCCAAACTCCTGTATAATGATTTAAATCATGTTATTGACTTATTAAATAATCATATTCATTGTTATTATATCATATATCATCCACTTATGACTTTATATTACCCGTTCTTTTGTAAATTCCATGTTGAAGAAGCGTTTTGGGTAAAATCCTTTCATTTATCGTAGGTGTTTTGACTTGTTGTTATTGCCATCATTATTACTTATATCATGATTTACTTACTTCCAAAATATAAAATATGATTTATATATCATATATATTTAGTATATATATATATATATAATAGATAGATAAATAAAATGAAAAACACCGTTCATGGAGACGGTAGTCCGTACGTACGCATGAACGCTGTTTTTCTTTCCTTATTGTCTTGAATGGAAGTAAGTAGATGACATACATATATATATATATACATAAATCCAGTATCATTATTATGTCATATATTTCATTAGTACTTATTATATATAGTTTATAATCATTCATGAATGGTTAATCATTAAGAATGAATCTCATCGCGTCGTGGAGACGGTAGTCCGTACGTACGCACGAGCGATGATATCATTTCCATAATTATTGAATTGAATTGGAGTGGATTATACAATATATAAGAATCAATATGATTTTGTAATAACTATGTATAGTTATTCTTTACACCATTATACCCATCCATGTAAGGTGGTGGTGGAAAATAGATTACACCACGGCGTGGAGACGGTATTCCGTACGTACGCATGCGCGGTGATTTCTTTTTCCGTAGGATGGATAGATGGTGAAATAGGGTTGTTTCATACATAAAATAACATATCAGTATATGAGTGATACTGATGTTATTACTTCATAATGAAACAACCTAAGAAGAAGAAGTGGAAGAAGAAATAAAGATGAAAGAATTGGTAACGGTAATTACCTCTTCTTTGAAGCGCCTCTTTGAGACCTCCTCTTAGGGCACTAAAATTGGTCTTTGAGGAAGACCAGAACCTCTAGGATGTTTCTAGGGAAGTTTATAAGAGATTTTTGCATGGGTTGGCCGAGCTTGAGTGCTCAAATTGGTGTGAGGAGGAGGGGGAGGAGGTGTCCTTTTATAAGGGAGGAGAGGGGCATCTTAGGAATACCTCAAAATATTATTTTATATTAAAGTCCAAATCAGTTTATAATGGTTCCAAAGGGTCTTATTTCGGAGCTAAAGTGGGGATGGGTCGATATCCTATCAACCAATAAGATTTAGACAAGTTTAGGGTATTATTTTAACCTTATCAATTAGATTTAACTCTAAGTTAAATAATTTAACTTTTACCGTGTCTTTTTGTTTTCTTTCACTA
This sequence comes from Viscum album, assembly GCA_963277665.1. Classification (NCBI taxonomy): domain Eukaryota; kingdom Viridiplantae; phylum Streptophyta; class Magnoliopsida; order Santalales; family Viscaceae; genus Viscum; species Viscum album. The sequence goes on from OY728147.1 coordinate 1,831,377,359, forward strand.
TATGGTTAATACACTTACAATAACATGCCAAAAGAACCCCAAATTGTTTATTATTAATATATATATCCTTATCTAAGTCATTTGGACGAACCCTAGATTTTTAGGAATAAAATAACAATTAATAATATAATATTTGATTTAAAAACTATTTTGTGTTAATTTTGACACTATTTTATATATGATTTTTGTGAAAGTCATAACAGAATTATATGTTCGAACCAAGTTGATTAAATCAACACTAATATATCATAGTAACCTAGAAAATTAGTGGAATTCATAAAAAGTCTTAAATTAAATTTATTTTGGTATTTATAATATCAATTATGTCAATATTTCATTAATAAGATAATTACTGCATCATCTTTGTGTCATAAATAAATTAAATTATTTGATGTCTAAAAATTACAAATAAAATACTATTATGTAGGAAATCGTTTTATCTTTCTAATGAATATTTATAGTATAATTTATCTTATGTATAACCCCATATTAAAAATGTTTTAGTAAATAAACTTTGATTTTAACTCTTTTAACCCTTATTTAAATAATATAATAATAAATGTCCTAATCTAATCCAAGTGGGCCTAAATGATAATATTTTACACTTAAGGTTGTTTTTGGTCGAGATAAACTTGTCCAATAGGATTAGGACATGTGTTAGGGTAATATTAATATCATTGTTACCCTTAATTACCCTATTTACTTTTAACCGTGGTAAATAAAAGTAAAAATTTACTATTCACCAAAAATTATTTTCATCTCATTGAACCACATTTTACTTACTGACATCAACCGTGTCTCTCGGATTTTTGAAATTCCATTCACAGAAGCGGTAAAATTATGTTTTATGAAAAATTCAGTTTTTTTTAACTACCACTTAGTAGTTTCACTATTCATCAAAAATTGATGTTTTTCAAAACAATGCCAAAATTTCATCCTAAGCTATATTTCATATTCCAAATTCAAAAATGAAGTCTATTTTACCAAATTCATAACATAGAAGTTGCATTAATTAATTTTATAATTAAATCCCGCTGTTAAAACAAATAGCTTGTTTTTAAGAAACAATATCTATCGAAAGATTGACACTTGTTTATGTCTGGTTTAAATGTGAAATTACATCCAATGACCAACATTGTATTAAATTGTAAAAATATATTCTAAATATACTTTAAAACCACTCAAATTAATAATTTATCACTATTAATTATTTTTATTAAAAAAGTTGTTTTTAATTATAATTTAGTAATTTTCACTATTCATCAGAATATGAAAGTTATCCGAAAAGTACCAAAATTTCACCTTAGGCTAAATTCGATACTCCAAATCCATAAATGAAGTCCATTTTGAAAAATAAAATTTACAAAATTTCAAAAAGTGGTTATTACTATTCATAACGGCTAGTTTAAATAATACCTTAATAGAATATCGTTGTTTAGCGAAACTTGGTGTTGCGTACAACACACGCTATCGTGGAAGGTCGCGATTGCGTGTAATTCAAGCCAGGTCAGAGATGTGTGTTGTGAATGCTCCTTTTGGTGTAGCGTATAACACAAGACATTAATGAAATTAAAAAGATTATTTTTCATAAAATCTCGGGGTGTTACATTCTACCCCCCTTAAAATGAATTTCGCCCTCGAAATTCGTCGGGGTTATAAATGGTTTACTATTCGAAAGTATCTTTAATCGAAACCCACATCGTAAAAAGAGAATACCAAAACCAATATTTAAAAACAAAAGTATGAAACGTAACGGTTACCCAAATAAACTAATCACTGGGTTTCCACATAGGTGAAAATATGGATATGGAAGAGAAATCTAACCATCATGTTCTGATGGAGAGTGGTAGAGAACATGGCTATGGAAAAGCTAGAAATCACAAATCCATAAATTTGTGACGATCTAAGGTACCATCTGATTAATCAGATATAAGATCACTAGGACAACATTTTTGGTTTTCATGATCATTTCCCTAAAGTTGAAGAATTTGAATTAGAATAAATACTTACTTTATTTTGGTACAATCTAACTGTTGTTCGTTCCTTGAACAATTTCCACTTCATCTCTTAAATAAATGAAGTTGAATTTGTTATTCGTGAAGTGTTAGTAGATCATGTGATAGAATGACGGGTCATTCCATCTGTCTCAAGTAAATATTATATACATAAGTCGATCTATAGTGAGATTAATCATATATGGTTCCTAAAATGGACTTATACTTCATATATCATACTGCTTAATATAATAAAACTAGTTTCTACTAAACAGGGACTTCCTGTAGGCCAGTGGTAGGCGATAAAGGCCAGTCGCACTTCGGTTGTGGGTTCGATTCCCACAGCCTTGTCCGAAGCGATGGGCTGTCGCCCGTCCTGCAGGTTGTCCTTTTTCTAAAACTATATTACAATAACATCACATAAATAATATCAAAAAAAAGTTCTATACTTAAACAATACTAACTTGTGGTTAACATAATCCATTACAATCTTTAGGCTTATCTAAAATACTTCGGTCCAAGCTCATAGTATAAATAAAATGATTATTTGAAATGTCGTCAACCAAGCATGTGAATACCATCATTTATCCCCCATATATCTTGTTGGTCACATTCCAATCATGTGAATACCTTAATGATGTATTCTCTTGAAAAAACTGAATACCCATTAAACCTTAGTGAAAACATGAATGCTGTCAAAAGTTAACTCTTTCCACATACCAAAATCCAAAAATTCTATATACTCAAACCATGATATAACCTTCTCCTTATATCAGTCATGAGCTCATGAATACTATCAAACATTTAATTTTCTCCTTATCCCTTCATTATGCGCAAATCATCTACATTCCAAAAATATCTGAATAACCTTTCATGGATACTGGTAACATTAATCAGACAACAATGTAACAATCCTTACATGTCTCTTTATTCCATAGTACCATGAGATTACTTATACAACATTACACATGATAAACATGTAATCATTCCACTGCATTCTTAAACCATTGACCGAGCTTCAACAATTCTTTCATCTCACATATCATTGGTTGTCTCTTCATCATCATCCACATAAATACTTCCCATACGACCATACTGATTATCTTCATGAGACTTTCCCTTAGGGCATTGGTTTGCATAATGCCCGTACATTCCACATTTAAAACATTTAACCATTGTTGAAGTCGTAGCAATACCATTATCCTCATCCCTGGTGTTAACTGAACCTTTTCTTTTGCACTTACTGGATTTGTGTCCTTCTTTTCCACACCCAAAGCATCTTGCAGTTCCTTTGAAACATTCTCCTTGATGCCTCTTCCCACATGATTTACATACGGGAAATTTAACTTTCTTTCCTCTATGATCATCATGAAACTCCATCTTTCTCTTATTAGCCGAGTCAGGAAACTTACCAAATTTTACTTTATTGATCATATTATGAGATTTCTGATTCGACATAATAATGATGTTTGGACTTCCAAATCCCATTTCATTTGGTTGCTCAGGAAGAATATCATTCCATTGTCCATCATATCCTCCATTATCGTGAATCATCTTGTTTCCAGCCATTTTCTAAAACCCAAAATGAATAGTGTGAGAGGAAAAAATCATGCTAGGGAAAACAACATAATAAAGGGGGAGTACCTTCAATATCTAACATCTTAGGTTTAATTCTATGATCATTAGCGTAGTTCTATTACTATAACCTATACGTATACTTAACCTTAGGGACATCCCTAGACATACCTTAGAAATATCTCTAGGGATCTCACTAACGTTTTCGCATCCTAGTCTCCAAAGGTTGACTAAACCTTTCCTCTGATACCAACTGTAGAGACCCGAAGCTTGACGTACATGGAAATTACATTACTTTTGCGGAATACTTAGTACATAACAAAAACACACACACAAGGACCGTAATAGTTTAGTGTCTTTGGAAACTCGGAACGTAATCTTCTAATCGTGGTGAAAGATCTTCAACATCTCCTATAAAGATCTTCCTTTTTTTACCTAAAACCTTTCTTTATATCCTGGGGAAAAGAAAACATAAAAGGGTGAGCTCAAATGCTCAGTAAGGGTAAACAAAAGAAATATCAATCACATCATATACATAAGCACATAACTTTTGGAAAATCTTAACCTGCAAAAGAGATCATAATTTCATAACATGGGGTAAATCATGGCAGTGAAAAGTAATCACAATAATCATAACTTAAAACATTAAACTTTGTGGCATTCACACATAATCATAGAGAATCATTTCTTGTTAGTCAAGACTCATTGCCAAGACTATCTTAGTGGACAAAGTCCCTTTCTGAATCGAGTAACCCTCGTTTCAGTCCTGTTTCACTGAACCGGTATAACCTACCATTCCAGCCATGTCTATCTCATGAGATATGAAATATTTACCCAATGCATTGGAGGGAGATATAGGTCCCACCCATCTTATAATGAATCCTTTCTTATGTGTGCCACATAATCATAAATCATACAACATCGCATAACACATGTAACAAAAATGGGATTCTTGAAACATCATGACATCATAAAACAAATCATATAAGGAAAATGACTTCATAAAAATAATTCTCTCACAACATAATCAAATCAATGTAATTAAAGGGATAAAAACATAACCCTTTATTATCTTAGATGGAAAATAATTTTGATAAAACACTTGAACTCCATTCTTGAGGAAAATATCCTTTCTTCTTCAAAAACACTTTTCTTTTCTTAACATGTCATACAATTATAAACTAAAAGAAGTTGATTAAAAATAAACTTGAAAACTTGTAAATGAATATTCTTGGAAATAATGTTTTTAAAAATCCATTCATGCCATATAAGTTAAAAAAAAATTCTTCGTAACTTTGTCGGAAAAGTCAAAAAGTACCTCGTATGAAAAAACGACAAAAGATTCCTTTCATATTCTTTACTAAAAACTCACCAAAGGGTAAAATTGGATTTAAACTATTGTAAGTGGATGGAAACAATATTAAATATTGAGGGAACATGGATGTGGATGATAAAATACACCCCAGTAAATGCCAAAGTATAAACAATCTCTGATAAAAATGAGATTGTGATATTTCCCTTACCTTAGGTCTGACTTGCTTTGTAAGTTTCCCAACCTCCTGTATAATGATTTAAATCATGTTATTGACTTATTACAGAATCATATTCATTGTTATTATATCATATATGGTCCACTTATGACTTTATATTACCCGTTCTTTTGTAAATTCCATGTTAAAGAAGCGTTTTGGGTAAAATCGTTTCATTTATCGTAGGTGTTTTGACTTGTTGTTCATGACATCATTATTACTTATATCATGATTTACTTACTTCCAGAATATAAAATATGATTTATATATCATATATATTCAGTATATATATATATATAATAGATAGATAAATAAAATGAAAAACACCGTTCATGGAGACGGTAGTCCGTACGTACACATGAACGCTGTTTTTCTTTCCTTATTGTCTTGAATGGAAGTAAGTAGATGACATACATATATATATATACATAAATCCAGTATCATTATTATGTCATATATTTCATTAGTACTTATTATATATAATTTATAATCATTCATGAATGGTTAATCATTAAGAATGAATCTCATCGCGTCGTGGAGACGGTAGTCCGTACGTATGCACGAGCGATGATATCATTTCCATAATTATTGAATTGAATTGGAGTGGATTATACAATATATAAGAATCAATATGATGTTGTAATAACTATGTATAGTTATTCTTTACACCATTATACCCATCCATGTAAGGTGGTGGTGGAAAATAGATTACACCACGGCGTGGAGACGGTATTCCATACGTACGCACGCGCGGTGATTTCTTTTTCCGTAGGATGGATAGATGGTGAAATAGGGTTGTTTCATACTTAAAATAACATATCAGTATATGAGTGATACTGATGTTATTACTTCATAATTAAACAACCTAAGAAGAAGAAGTGTAAGAAGAAATAAAGATGAAAGAATTGGTAACGGTAATTACCTCTTCTTTGAAGCGCCTCTTTGAGACCTCCTCTTAGGGCACTAAAATTGGTCTTTGAGGAAGACCAGAACCTCTAGTATGTTTCTAGGGAAGTGTAGAAGAGATTTTGGCAGGGGTTGGCAGAGCTTGAGTGCTCAAATTGGTGTGAGGAGGAGGGGGAGGAGGTGTCCTTTTATAAGGGAGGAGAGGGGCATCTTAGGAATACCTCAAAATATTATTTTATATTAAAGTCCAAATCGGTTTATAATGGTTCCAAAGGGTCTTATTTCGGAGATAAAGTGGGTATGGGTAGAAATCCTATCAACCAATAAGATTTAGACAAGTTTAGGGTATTATTTTAACCTTATCAATTAGATTTAACTCTAAGTTAAATAATTTAACTTTTACTGTGTCTTTTTGTTTTCTTTCACTATATGGTTAACACACTTACTATAAAATGCCAAACGAACCCCAAATTGTTTATTATTAATATATATATCCTTATCTAAGTCATTTGGCCGAACCTTAGATTTTTAGGAATAAAATAACAATTAATAATATAATATTTGATTTAAAAACTATTTCGTGTCAATTTTGACACTATTTGATATATGATTTTTGTGAAAGTCATAACAGAATTATATGTTCGAACCAAGTTGATTAAATCAACACTAATATATCATAGTAACCTAGAAAATTAGTGTAATTCATAAAAAGTCTTAAATTACATTTATTTTGGTATTTATAATATCAATTATGTCAATCTTTCATTAATAAGATAATTACTGCATCATCTTTGTGTCATAAATAAATTAAATTATTTGATGTCCAAAAATTACAAATAAAATACTATTATTTAGGAAATATTTTTATCTTTCTAATGAATATTTATAGTCGAATTTATCTTATGTATAACCCCATATTAAAAATGTTTAGTAAATAAACTTTGATTTTAACTCTTTTAACCCTTATTTAAATAATATAATAATAAATGTCCTAATCTAATCCAAGTGGGCCTAAATGATAATATTTTACACTTAAGGTTGTTTTTGGTCGAGATAAACTTGTCCAATAGGATTAGGACATGTGTTAGGGTAATATTAATATCATTTTTACCCTTAATTACCCTATTTACTTTTAACCGTGGTAAATAAAAGTAAAAAGTTACTATTCACCAAAAATTATTTTCATCTCATTGAACCACATTTTACTTACTGACATCAACCGTGTCTCTCGGATTTTTGAAATTCCATTCACAGAAGCGGTAAAATTACGTTTTATGAAAAATCCAGTTTTTTTTAACTACCACTTAGTAGTTTCACTATTCATCAAAAATTGATGTTTTTCAGAACAATGCCAAAATTTCATCCTAAGCTATATTTCATATTCCAAATTCAAAAATGAAGTCTATTTTACCAAATTCATAACATAGAAGTTGCATTAATTAATTTTATAATTAAATCCTGATGTTAAAACAAATAGCTTGTTTTTAAGAAACAATATCTATCGAAAGATTGACACTTGTTTATGTCTCGTTTAAATGTGAAATTACATCCAATGACCAACATTGTATTAAATTGTAAAAATATATTCTAAATATACTTTAAAACCACTCAAATTAATAATTTATCACTATTAATTATTTTGATTAAAAAAGTTGTTTTTAATTATAATTTAGTAATTTTCACTATTCATCAGAATATTAAAGTTATCCGAAAAGTACCAAAATTTCACCTTAGGCTAAATTCGATACTCCGAATCCATAAATGAAGTCCATTTTGAAAAATAAAATTTAAAAAATTTCAAAAAGTGGTTATTACTATTCATAACGGCTAGTTTAAATAATATCTTAATAGAATATCGTTGTTTAGCGAAACTTGGTGTTGCATACAACACACGCTATCGTGGAAGGTCGCGATTGCGTGTAATTCAAGCCAGGTCAGAGATGTGTGTTGTGAAAGCTCCTTTTGGTGTAGCGTATAACACAAGACATTAATGAAATTAAAAAGATTATTTTTCATAAAATCTCGGGGTGTTACAGTTGGAATCCCATTGGATTCTTACAAATTATTCCTTTCCACTTTTATTTCAAGATAAAATTCATCCACACTTCATCCTAGACATCAGCCCTTGGGTGAAGGTCTTTTACCATTTTATTTGAGGCTAGTTTTAATAATTTGTGTTCCAAGACATGAATCTTTTTAATATCCTCCCACATTTCCTTTAGAGGGATGAATTAATCACACATGCACCCAAGAATGGGTACCTATATAACTTTGTAAACATCCCATAAACTAACACCTATTTCATCATGCGTCAGATGAAAATTATTAAACTTCGGACTCCATCAACTCAAAAACTCAAAGACTATGTTAGAGTGTTTGTATACATATATCCAAGAAACCCATAGGGATTCACAAATAACAATTATCTTAAACACAAATTAAAATTCATGATACATTTTATAAACCCAATAAGCACACATCCATTAAATCTTGAATCCTCCACATTCATGAATGTATAAATCTTTATTCTAGGATTTTGATTGATTGATGGTAGAATTATGAAGAATAGATGATAATAAGTGTATCATTGGCTTGAAAATATGATGTTTCATTTCCATATCACACATAGTATGGTGCACCAAACATAAAAACCATGTTGTTCCTTAATTTATATAAGAACCTTTGATATAAATATAAGTTATAATATTGTTTATATACTCTCTAAAACAAGTGTGTGGATTACAGTTATCTAATATCAGAATGATAAAATCCATCAAAAGCCTATGGACATATAGTGGAAGAAATTAACATATAGAATGCTCCAAACTCTACTTCTATAAGTATCTTGGGAGGTATTATAAGAAATTGTAACATGAGTAAGTGTATCCTAGTCCGATAATATCAATAATTTATTCAATGTGAGCATCGACCGTATTCTCCAAAATGGGAATTATTTTCTTATCCATCAATGTTTCGTAATAAACACATTGAGGTTTATTAAAAAACAAATTATTGATATGAGTAAAAATTACACAACTAGAAAAGATCATAAGAATGAATAGTGGAAAAAAGTGGGTTAAGTACAATATTTTCTTCCCAAGTAGTTCACCCAAAAATGGGTAGAAAATTATCTAAGTCCTAAATTTTCTTCCCTAGTTACTTCATACAAGTAACTTTATGAAAGTGATTCACCCAACTAAATTCAATCAACATTTTCACCTAGCTACTTCATGTAAATAAACTCATGAAAGTACTTCTCCCAAACATGGTTCCTAATATCAACATACTAAAGGCTGTGTGAAATCAAAAGTTGACCAAGAACCCTAAACTAGTACAAAAAACTAGAGTGTTGGGACATTAACAATTCGTATCCTTACAATAAATGTATAGAATGACTGGGTGGGTGGGGGGGGGTCATGCACCCACTATTTATAATTTCTATCGTAGGTATTCACATAACAAAAATTCCAAACATTAATGTGGGTAACTTGCATGCATAGTCTTAGATGAAAATCATCCTATTTTATAAATTAATTATCATTGATGCCACTTATACATCAGGATTAAATACTACATTTTACAATATAATCCAATATTGATGGGGGGATTCATTGGCATCTCTTTTAATGAAAAGGATGAACACAATGAATAAAGAAATCCTCAAACACATGAAGGAAAAGACGTTGGAAAATATAATATAATCTTCCCTAGAACCCTTGAAATAAGCCCAAGTTAACCCAATACATGACACTTGCATGAATAGGCCCCTCACCCATTATTTACTTGCATTAAACACTTGAATGAAAGAAAACCTTCACCCAGGGTCTTGAGTTTTCTTATAAATAGGGATATTAGGCTCTTTATTTTCACATTTTGTAAGATGAAGAGAAGGCCTAGATCTCTGATCACCCTAATCTCTCACCCAAGCCCTCAAATCCTCTAGTTATGTTATACAATCCTTAAATGGATGGGAATTAACTAAAATAGATGGCATTTGAGTTCCCGAAAGGTCTAAACCACCAAGAATCATTGCAAGGAGAAACATCCTCCATAATATAATAACAATAAGGAGAATGGAAATTTCCCTACTATACACTTGTGAACACCTCTTATAAATTAATCCATGGAGGTCCCATATAACTAGGGTAGAGCTTCACCCATGTATGGTTTCCTAAATCACCATTTCTCTCTATAATCACTTAGGTGAAGCCTTCATCAATTTTCCCTAAAATCACTTGGGTGAAGGCTTCACCACTTAGATCTAGAATCACTTTGGTGAAGCCGTCATTATTTAACCATAACATTACATGGGTGAAGGTCACATCTATTTATCCTATTGTTTATTGGGTGAATATGTACTAATAAACTTAGTATTACTTTAGGGTGGTCTTCTTACATCCTATTTAAAATGGAAATCCACATTTTACTACACTCATTATTAATTTCCAAGAACACTTTGGCTTCAATGGTAGAGAATTGAACCATTCAAATTTCCTAATTGGACCTCCGATAATCATTTTCTCATATAAATTCATCAAATGGATGAGATATGGCTATGAACACTAGCATGCTCCTATTTAGATCCTATATCACCTTGATAAAAGAAATATTTTGTCTTCTTACATCAATGGATAGGGTCCAAATGGGATTTGAAACCATTTATTCTCTTGATAATGGGGGTCCTAATATAATGGATGTTAGTGAGAATTATTAGGGAAAATAAAACAATACTTGGAAGGCTGAGATCCAAGATCGATAGGCCTAGGAACCAAGTGGATAACTGATTCCAGATGAATAGAGAGGAAAAAAATTAGTGTAAGCCTAACAGCTACCCTTCTAGTGCCCTATCTAGGATCAAGCTTCCTACATGCTTCCTGAAATGGAAAGCATCTAAATATTTTTATTTCCATCACTCCTGTATAATGATGCATAATCCATGATGATGTAACTATTTATGGTGACCACCCTGTAACTTTCTCTGTTCTACTCATAAGTAAAATAAAGGGAATCCCTTTTGGAGTAATACCCTAGTATTTATCAAAGGATTCCACCTCCATACCCTGATTAGGTTTTGAAATAGACAGGAAGATTAGATTTGGGGATTACCTTATGGAGTAAGCCCTTATAATTTCATACATGATACCATATCCCTTCTTCATTCCACACCCCTCATCCATTAATTAATGAGGAGTAGATTCCTTCCAAGGGATTTATTTTTGGGTTAAATTCCCATAAAAATATAATTATATAATTCACTTGATCTTTTACCATCTCATGTTTCTCACATAGAACATGACTCACAAAATCATAGAGATATGTGATGATTATACCATCAATATATTTAAAATTACTCTATTTTAGGCTAACTTCATAAGTGTATTCCCAAAAAATCGTATTTTCTTCTCAAAGGGATATATTCCCTATGATAAATTCATTGAAAGTATCTATTTATAATGATTAATCCCCATGAATCCCCCATATTCATAAGCCCCACAAAATCCTCTGTTGTCGCACATTTCACAAAACCAGTGTCCCCACAGCATGACCTTAAACCGTGTGGACAATGTCTCTATTTCATGAAATTAAACTATGTAGCCAATGTCCCTAGAAAATTATTTTAAAATGTGTGGACAAAGTATTTTCAAAATTACATTAAACTTAATGGACAACATCCTTGAAACATGACATTAAACTAATGGAACAAAATCCCCACATCATGATGTTAAACTGCATGACAAGGGTTTTTTCACACAATATTAATATATACCATTTAAACTAAGTGGGATTTGATTCCCATTTTATGGGATATATAGGAAACATATATGTGGGTAAAACGCAACAACATAAATCTTACATCCACTGACACTAAGGCCATATTACCTATGTATCATCCCTTTATTAGGATATATTCCTGATAAAATCATGTCCCACTCATAGGACCATATTCCCTCAACATCTTTTCATAATCTACATAGTGGGTAATATTCCAAGAAATACCTATCTTCACATGACTATATTCCTTATGATACTAACCCATACTTTTTGGTCCATATCCCCTCTAAGGGTAACTAAAAATGGCCACTCATTTATAAGCCCCACACCTACTATTTCTAGGAATCTATCTCCCAATCATCCTTACCGCAAGACATTAATCTACATGGATAATTTATTTTCACACAAACATAAAAGCTACTATGTGCCTCGTTAAGAGGTACTACACAACATGTGTTCTGATCCGTACCACAACGATATGGGTGAATCCCCTTTCATGGGCTTGATCACATCAGCAAAGACATATATCACCTTTATAGAAGGTGATAAACACTAGATCACCTCGACAACAAGCTTTAAACCATGATCACCTATACACTAACATCATAAAGTAATGTTAAAATAAATATAGAGAACCTATAAAATATATCGATGTCATCATCGATAGATAAGCTCTGATATAAACAAATGTTCAAATTAATGAGATACCTAGAATATGTATAAAATTTCACATCAACACAAGCTTACAACTAAATGCATGTATGAAGGTGACAAGCCCCATACTAGAATTTGGGAAATATTCACTATCATGAATTAAATATATACGATATCCTTTAAGTAGTAAATAATTTTACCCAATTGGGTGTGATGACCCAAAACTCCCATAATCTCGACCAATGTGAGTTCTTAAGCATCATTTGTAAGAAATCCCAATGATTACCTACCATTGGAAAGTAGGTTAATATTTTTTTATGGATATGGGGTCCATTTGGTGTTTCTATCTCCTTGAATAATCCCCATTGGAAACCATCTATGATAAGAATAATGACCCTATGTGGAGATCATGAGTGCAAGGACACCCTATCCTGAGGTTGAAACAACCTTGATGTGCTATTGAATAAGTATAACATTATTTTTAATTTCCTAAACTATATCATGTCCTGATATATTTCATTGTCTAACATAAATCTATAATATTTGAGTTATGCACTTCCTACCATAGAGGGATTCATAAGGATCCTTCTGAATTCTCAAGTTAAATTCATTATTATAATAAAATTTAACCATAGAAATGTGTTAATCCAAACCAGATTTTAAATCAATAGATAAAGATTTCAAAATATATACAATGTTAATGTTTAACTTAATATTTAACTATTCTTGAAGAAATCACCATAATTTTGAGGTAAACCTCGGGTCTTGATCCAATAAAATTGAGAGTGATACTCCATGAAATATCAAAACTTTAATTAATGTACATACAATCATGTTGATAAAGAGAGAAAAATTATATTATATAAATTAAATGTGATGACTTAATAAGGTGATTAACAATGAACCAAATGGTGTTATATACTTTCAATATTTTGGGGAGTCTGATGAAGATATACGTAGTGATTTTTTCCTATTTCTATTATTTTATGTGTAATGGTTATAAAATACCATCAGAATTATGTCTTCCAGCCTTTACTTGATGAAATACCATGAATTGAGATACATACTCTAAAATATCCCTTTAAAAGTTTTCCCACAAAAAATAAACTTTGATATATCTATAATTATTCATACTTAAACGATGAATAGTGAATAATGAACTATCAAAATCATCAAAAAACTCCTTCAAATTTTTTATTGATGGGTCACATACTCAGTTCTTAGACCTCATTAATCCATTATAATTATGGCTGAACTTAGGAACATTTATCCCCTAAATCATTAGTTCTACACCACCTTATGTGCCTATTTAATATTTACAAGGTTAGATAGTTGAAAAATCATATGAGTAATATATGATTTCTCCCCTTAAATAAATATTTCAAGGTCTATCCTCTCTAAATCCATAATTATTTGATCAATTTTAATCCTTATCATGAAAAAACTAGCATGGTCTTTCTGACTTAGAGCATCATCCACCTTGTTCACCTTCCCTGGGATGTAATGTATGTAGAAATCATAATCATTGATCAACTCTATTTAACTTCGTATGAACATATTGAAATTTTCTATGTGGATATATACTTAATGGTTTTATGATTAGTGTATATATATATATATCAAAAAATTATCTATATAGTTAATACCTATATATATTCAATGAAAAAATTACAACTGCCATATCAAAATCTAGATTCAAGTAATTTTTCTGTTGAACCTTCGATTTTTATGATGCATAATCCATTTCAATATTATTATGCATGATGAAAAATCCCAGTATATTCTTCTATGCATTATTGTAGATCACAAACCTTTATCTACTATAGATTGGTGTGAGCATAGGTTCCTTGAACAACCTTCTTTTCATCTCCTTGAAATTTTATTTACATTCACCCTTCAAAGAACATTGATCCCTTCTATATAAACTTGGTTATTTGATTTGATATCCATGAAAAATTTATCCCAAATCATTGGTGGTATCCAACCAACCCTAGAAAACTAAACATTTTGGTCACCATGGTTAGTATGGGACATTGATCAATAACTTCTATCTTACAAGGATGCACATATATACCTTTTATTGTGATTATATGACCCAATATTAATACTTTATGTTGCCAAAAATACAGTCATGATAAATTTGGAAAAAAATTTCTCTTTCCTCATGGTCTTCAACACAATCCTAAAAATGATATTCATGTTCTTTATTTCACTTTTAATTTATAATAATATCCCGTATAAATACTTCCACAAAATATTCAATGTAATCTCTAAGGACTCTATTCACTACATCCATGAAGATATTGGGGGAATTAGTAGTTCTAAATTGAATTACTATAAATTTCTAACTTCCATACTACATATAAAAGTATGTATTGGGTATATATTCCTTATTGACCCCTATTTGATGATATCTATAATTAAGATAAATCTTGAAAAAATATTGTGCTCTAAAAAATTAATCTAATAAGTCATCAATACAGGGTAGAGGATACGTTTTCTTTATAGTGATCCTGTTAATTTCTAAAAAATCAATGAAAATATGCATTAACCCATCATTATTCTTAATAGAAATAATAGGTTCATCCTAAGGTGGTTCACTCAGGAATATGAATACTATTTATATATTCTCCTTGAACATATTATTTAATTCTTATAACACAAATGGATATATTCTAAATGGAGTCTTTAAAATAGATGTAACATCAGGTATAAGTTCTATTAAATACTAAACGACTCGATTCGAGGGAATATTATAAAAGTATTTAAGAAATACAGAAACATATTAAAAAAAAGAAATTGTTCAATGTGACTCCCTAGACATAACTATCCCATTATTACATGAATTATAGAAAATATTTCATTACATACATTATTATGACCTTTTAAGTTTAGTGTTTTGGATAATTAGGATAAAACATTAACTAGTAAAGCCTATGTATTCCTCAATTAATTGGCATTTCCCCACAACATTAAGAACTACTTAATCTATAATAACTCTTCAATACATCTCACAAATAATCACATGGATAACCTTAAATGAATTAATGGAAATGGAATGCACAATTCTGGAAATATTGATATTTACCATCAAGTCCTCAACCAAGACATTATTCATTCCATCATGGTTTCATTGAAAATAGAATGCTTGCATTTGGCAGGAAAACAAAAAATACCCAAACCTTTTGTCTCATGAGACCAATCGATGTATCAAAAGGCTATATAATATTGGTACCTACCCATAACTTTTTAAGTACAATGCATTCACAATGTCAATGATATAAATATTAATGAAATGAATAATATACCTTCTTTAGTAATAAATAAAAATAAAAATTAGTATAAAAAATTATGTAATTTCAATAATTTTATCATTAATAAATGAATACAATCAATCTATAAAAAGAAGGTGTATGGTTAAACAATACATAATCGACTTATGAAAGTAATCAATAATCACCTATACCGAAATAAAAATTATATTTATTTTAAACATTTACCCAATCAATAAGTTAGTATCCTTATTTTTAAGAATCCTCAAACTAACACTTTATAGAGTTGTTTTATATAGTTAAATCAATAATTTTATCAAATCAATAAATTCATGGGTATCTTGGTTAATTACCTTCAAACTATGTAATGAAAAATAGGGTATTAACATAGGAAATTAATTGGAAGGAAAATAATGCCTATAATAGTGGATGATTTTTATAGTGAACCTAGATTTTCACACATGGAACTTTCACCACATTTTGATGATACTTAATACATTGCACAAATACAGACCCAAAGAATTTATTAGTTTAGTGCCTTTGAAACACGGAACACAAATTTCTAGATTGGTGGAAGATCATCAATGTTTCCCACTAAGATGGATCCCTTAACTACTCCTACTTAAAAATTCCCTTATAACTCAGGGAAGGGAAACATAAGAAATGGGTGACCTCAAATTGTCAATAATGATAAATAATTGAAATACGTAAGAATATCATGTATATAAAGGTATGATAACGTGATCATAAAAATAAAATAACATACCCTACATATCAATGATCATATACATGAGTCATGGCATATATATTAGCAGTTCATAAGACATGATGTATAAAGAAATAAATAACAAAAGACATGAAAGCATAAAATAGGAATAAAACATGGAACTTTGGAAAACTCATAAGAATATAATATGATTTCTATAGTAGTAAATGCATCACTTACATGGCCATATTAGTAGTATTGGTTCACTACCCATACCATCTTGGTAGTAATGGTTTAATTCTATAACAATCTTCGTAGTCAGGGTTCACCTCCATAGTCATCTTGGTAGTAATGGTTTACATCCATAACTATCTTGGTAGTCATGGTTCACTTCCATAACCATATTGTAGTCATTGTTAACTTCCATAAACATCTTGGTAGTCAAAGATCACTTCAATAACCATCATGGTAGTCAAGGATCACTCCCAAGACCATCTTAGTCTTTATAATGAGATATAGAAATTTACCCATTGAATTTGAGTTAGATATAGGCACCACCCATATTTTAAATAAATCACACATACATTTTCCATAAGATCATAAAAAATCACATCATAACCCATGAAATGAAATGGGTTTCATAAACATGTGATCATATTATAAATTGTGGAAAAGATACAAGTTTCGTAATCATTTCATTAAAATCATAACTCATGAAAAGAAGTGAGTTTCTTAATCATAATTCAATAAAAACATAAACCATTACAAGGAATAATATGAATATGTTTCTTGAACTATAATAAAGTATATCATCATATATGAGGAAGGATTTGAAAGATCAATTGGAACATAAATTTTCCTTAAAAATAACTTTTTAAAACATAAATCATTTTCAAAACCCTTTTCTTTTAAGCCACATTGAAAAAATATAAATGAATCATGATAAATCATTCAAATTTTTTTTAGGAAAACATCATTTCTTATTTGAAAAATGATTTTTAAAACATAAAACCTTCTGAAAACCCTTTCATCAAATGGCCTGAAGGCCTTCAATTTTTTTTAAATGATAAAACCCCCTTTTAAGGGTTGAAGGGGGTGGGAACCCAAACAAAAATCATTGACATATGAAAATTACACTCAAAGGTATAAAGAGTAAAACTAGGGCGGCGTCACAGTACAGCTCCTCCCAACATTTGATTAATGTAGCTCTTCACCGTTGCAAAGTTTTTCGAAAAACAAGTGTCTTGTGTCAAAACACATGCCCGATCTGATGGCTGGTGCTATACCCTCTCAAACAACCAAATCCAAAGAATACTGAAAGGATAAAAAACCAGCTCTAGAACCAGCTATGGAGTCTGTTTCATGAAGTCGATTCCAGATCACAAACTTTCTGTAACAGCCCGAGATTTTATGAAAAATATTCTTTTTAATTTTATTAATGTCTTGTGTTATACGCTACACCAAAAGGAGCTTTCACAATACACATCTCTGACCTGGCTTGAATTATACGCAATCGCGACCTTCCACGATAGCGTGTGTTGTACGCAACACCGAGTTTCGCTAAACAACGATATGCTATTAAGATATTATTAAAACTAGCCGTTATGAATAGTAATAACCACTTTTTGAAATTTTGTAAATTTTATTTTTCAAAATGGAATTCATTTTTGGATTCGGAGTATCGAATTTAGCCTAAGGTGAAATTTTGGTACTTTTCGGATAACTTTCATATTCTGATGAATAGTGAAAATTACTAAATTATAATTAAAAATAATTTTTTTTAATCGAAATAATTAATAGTGATAAATTATTAATTTGAGTGGTTTTAAAGTATATTTAGAATATATTTTTACAATTTAATACAATGTTGGTCATTGGATGTAATTTCACATTTAAACCAGACATAATCAAGTGTCAATCTTTTGATAGATATTGTTTCTTAAAAACACGCAATTTGTTTTAACAGCGGGATTTAATTATAAAATTAATTAATGCAAATTCTATGATATGAATTTGGTAAAATAGACTTCATTTTTGAATTCGGAATATGAAATATAGCTTAGGATGAAATTTTGGCATTGTTCTGAAAAACATCAATTTTTGATGAATAGTGAAACTACTAAGTGGTAGTTAAAAAAATTAATTTCTTCATAAATCTTAATTTTACCGCTTCTGTGAATGGAATTTCAAAAATCCGAGAGACACGGTTGATGTCAGTAAGTAAAATGTGGTTCAATGAGATGAAAATAATTTTTGGTGAATAGTAACTTTTTACTTTTTTTTACCACGGTTAATAGTAAATAGGGTAGCTAAGGGTAAATATGATATTACTATTACCCTAACACATGTCCTAATTCTATTGGATAAGTGTAATTCGACCAAAACAAACCTTATGAATATAATATGACCATTTTGGTCCACTTGGATTAGATTATGACATTTAATATTATATTATTTAATGAATAGTTAAAATAGTTAAAATCAAGGTTTAATAAGTAAATCATTTTTAATATGGGGTTATACATAAGATAAATTCGATTGTAAATATTCATTAGAAAGCTAAAACGATTTCCTACATGATGGTATTTTATTTGTAATTTTTAGACATCAAATAATATAATTTATTTATGACACAAAGATGATGCAGTAGTTATCTTATTAATGAAATATTGACATAATTGATAATATAAATACCAAAATAAATGTAATTTAAGACTTTTTATGAATTAAACTAATTTTATAGGTTACTATGATATATTAATGTTGATTTAATCAACTTTGTTTGAACATATAATTCTGTTATGACTTTCACAAAAATCATATATCAAATAGTGTCAAAATTGACACAAAATAGTTTTTAAATCAAATATTATATTATTAATTGTTATTATATTCCTAAAAATCTAAGGTTCGGCCAAATGACTTATATAAGGATATATATATTAATAATAAACAATTTGGGGTTCGTTTGGAATGTTATAGTAAGTGTATTAACCATATAGTGAAAGAAAACAAAAAGACACGGTAAAAGTTAAATTAATTAACTTAGAGTTAATTCTAATTGATAAGGTTAAAATAATACCCTAAACTTGTCTAAATCCTATTGGTTGATATGATTTCGACCCATCCCCACTTTATCTTCGAAATAAGACCCTTTGGAACCATTATAAACCGATTTTGACTTTAATATAAAATAATATTTTGAGATATTCCTAAGGTGCCCCTCTCCTCCCTTATAAAAGAGCACCTCCTCCCCCTCCTCTTCACACCAATTTGAGCACTCAAGCTCGGACAAACCCTGTCAAAATCTCTTCTCCACTTCCCTAGAAACATCCTAGAGGTTCTGGTCTTCCTCAAATACCAATTTTAGTGCCCTAAGAGGAGGTCTCAAAGAGGCGCTTCAAAGAAGAGGTAATTACCGTTACCAATTCTTTCATCTTCATTTCTTCTTCCACTTCTTCTTCTTAGGTTGTTTCATTATGAAGTAATAACATAAGTATCACTCATATACTGATATGTTATTATAAGTATGAAACAACCCTATTTCACCATCTATCCATCCTATGGAAAAAGAAATCACCGCGCGTGCGTACGTACGGAATATCGTCTCCACGCCGTGGTGTAATCTATTTTCCACCACCACCTTACATGGATGGGTATAATGGTGTAAAGAATAACTATACATAGTTATTAAAACATCATATTGATTCTGATATATTGTATAATCCACTCCAATTCAATTCAATATTTATGGAAATGATATCATCGCTCGTGCGTACGTACGGACTACCGTCTCCACGACGCGATGTGATTCATTCTTAATGATTAACCATTCATGAATGATTATAAAGTATATATAATAAGTACTAATGAAATATATGACATAATAATGATACTGTATTTATGTATATATATATATGTATGTCATCTACTTACTTCCATTCAAGACAATAAGGAAAGAAAAACAGCGTTCATGCGTACGTACGGACTACCGTCTCCATGAACGGTGTTTTTCATTTAATTTATCTATCTATTATATATATATATATACTGAATATATATGATATATAAATCAAATTTTATATTCTGGAAGTAAGTAAATCATGATATAAGTAATAATAATGTCAAGAACAACAAGTCAAAACACCTACGATAAATGAAACGATTTTACCCAAAACGCTTCTTTAACATGGAATTTACAAAAGAACGGGTAATATAATGTCATAAGTGAACCATATATGATATCATAACAATGAATATGATTCTTTAATAAGTCAATGACATTATTTAAATCATTATACAGGAGGTTCGGACACATACGAAGCAAATCAGACCTAAGGTAAGGGAAATATCACAATCTCATTTTTATCCGAGATTGTTTATTCGTAAGTATTTACTGGGGTGTATTTTATCATCCACATCAATGTTTCATCAATATGTAATATTATTTCCATCCACCTACAATTTTTTAAATCCATTTTTACCCTTCGGTGAGTTTTTAGTAAAGAATATGAAAGGAATCTTTTGTCGCTTTTTCGTACGAGGTGATTTTTTGACTTTTCCGACAAAAGTACGAAGAATGTTTTTTAACGTATACGGCATGAATGGATTTTTAAAACATTATTTCCAAGAATCTTACTTTACAAGTTTTCAAGTTTATTTTTAATCAACTTCTTTTAGTTTAAAGTTTTATGACATGTTAAGAAAGGAAAAATGTTTTTAAAGATGAAAGGATATTTTCCTCAAGAATTCATTTCAAGTGTTTTTTTTCAAAACTATTTTCCATCTAAGATGACGTTATTTGATATGTATGTTTCAAGTAAAATGTATCTATGATTTAAATGGTTTCAATTTTCTTATGATGAAATGATATCAATTGTTTATGGATTATGATGGCATGATGTTTAAGAATCCCATTTTTATTACATGGGTTATGAAATGATGTATGATTTATGATTTTGTGGCACACATAAGAATGGTATCATTATGAGATGGGTGGGACCTATATCTCCCTCCAATGCATTGGGTAATGATTTTATATCTCATGAGATAGACATGGATGGAATGGTAGGTTATACCGGTTCAGTGAAACAGGACTGAAACGAGGGTTACTCGATTTATAAAGGGACTTTGTCCACTAAGATAGTCTTGGAAATGAGTCTTGACTAACAAGAAATGATTCTCTATGATTATGTGTGAATGCCACAAAGTTTCATGTTTTATGTTATGATTATTGTGATTAAATTTCACTGCCATGATTTACCCCATGTTATGAAATTATGATCTCTTTTCCAGGTTAAGATTTCCAAAAGTTATGTGCTTATGTATATGATGTGATTGATATTTCTTTTGTTTACCCTTAATGAGCATTTGAGCTCACCCTTTTATGTTTTCTTTTCCCCAGGATATAAAGAAAGGTTTTAGGTATAAAAAAAAGAAGATCTTTATGGGAGATGTTGAAGATCTTTCACCACGATTAGAAGATTATATTCCGAGTTTCCAAAGACACTAAACTTTTACGGTCCTTGTGTGTGTGTTTTTGTTATGTACTAAGTATTACGCAAATGTAATGTAATGTCCATGTACGTCAAGATACGGGTCTCTACAGTTGGTATCAGAGGAAAGGTTTAGTCAACCTTTGGAAACTAGGATGCGAAAACGTTAGTGAGATCCCTAGAGATATTTCTACGGTATGTCTAGGGATGTCCCTAAGGTTAAGTAGACGTATAAGTTATAGTACTAGAACTACGCTAACGATCATAGAATTAAACCTAAGATGTTAGATATTGAAGGTACTCCCCCTTTATTATGTTGTTTTCCCTAGCATGATTTTTGCCTCTCACACTATTCATTTTGGGTTTTAGAAAATGGCTGGAAACAAGATGATTCACGATAATGGAGGATATGATGGACAATGGAATGATATTCTTCATGAGAAACCAAATGAAATGGGATTTGGAAGTCCAAAGATCATTATTATGCCGAATCAGCAATCTCATAATATGATCAATAAAGTAAAATTTGGTAAGTTTCCTGACTCGGCTAATAAGAGAAAGATGGAGTTTCATGATGATCATAGAGGAAAGAAAGTTCAATTTCCCCTATGTAAATCATGTGGGAAGAGGCATCAAGGAGAATGTTTCAAGGGAACTGGAAGATGCTTTGGGTGTGGAAAAGAAGGACACAAAGCAAGTAAGTGCAAAGAAAAAGGTTCGGTTAACACCATGGATGAGGATAATGGTATTGCTACGACATCAAAAATGGTTAAGTGTTTTAAATGTGGAATGTATGGGCATTATGCAAACAAATGCCCTAAGGGAAAGACTCATGAAGAGAATAAGTATGGTCATATGGGTAGTATTTATGTGGATGATGATGAAGAGACTACAAATGATATGTGAGATGAAAGAATTGTTGAAGCCCGGTCAACGGTTTAAGAATGTAGTGGAATGATGACTTGTTTATCATGTGTAATGTTGTATAAGTAATCTCATGGTACTATGGAATAAAGAGACATCTAAGGATTATTACACTGTTGTCCTTCCTTGAGTTTTGAAAGTGTATGATTAATAGTACAAGTATCCATGAAAGGTTATTCAGATATTTTTGGAATGTAGATGATATGTGCATAATGAAGGGATAAGACGATAATGAGATGTTTGATTTTATTCATGAGCTCATGATTGATATAAGGACTAAGTGATATCATGGTTTGAGTATATAGAATTTTGAGGATTTTAGTATGTGGAAGGTGTTAACTTTTAACTGCATTCATGTTTTCACAAAGGTATTCAAGAGAATACATGATTAAGGACTTTTAATGTTTGGAATGTAACCAACAAAACATATCTTATGATATATGGGAATTGACGATGGTATTAAATCTCTGGTAATCGTTTTCACTATGTTATGAGAGTGGATTGCAGTATTATGGATAATCCTAAAGATTGGAATGGATTATGTTGGACAAAAGTTAGTATTGTTTAAGGATAGAAGTTTTCTCGATGTTATTGATGGGATGTTATAGTAATATAGTTTTAGAAAAGGACAACCTGCAGGACGGGCGGCAGCCCATCGCGTCGGACAAGGCTGTGGAAATCGAACCCACAACCGAAGTGCGACTGGCCTTTATCGCCTACCACTGGCCTACAGGAAGTCGCGGTTTATTAGAAACTAGTTTTATTATATTAAGCAGTATGATATATGAAGTATAAAGTCCATTTTAGTAACCATATATGATTAATCTCACTATGGATCGACTTATGTATATAATTTTTGCTAACCTTTTGTAGATGGAATGACCCGTCATTCTATCACATGATCTGCTAACACTTCACGAATAAAAAATTCAACTTCATTTATTTAAGGGATGAAGTGGAAATTGTTCAAGGCACGAACAACAGTGAGATTGTACCAAAATAAAGTACGTATTTATTCTAATTCAAATTTTCAACTTTAGGGAAATGATCTTGAAAACCAAAAATGTTGTCCTAGTGATCTTATAACTGATGAATCATATGGTACCTTATATCATCACAAATATATGGATTTGTGATTACTGGCTTTTCCATAGCAATGTTCTCTACCACTCTCCATCAGAACATGATGGTTATATTTCTCTTCCATATCCATATTTTCACCTATGTGGAAACCCAGTGATTAGTTTATTTGGGTAATCGTTACATTTCATACTTTAGTTTTTAAAGCTAAGTTTTGGTATTCCTTTTTACGATGTGGGTTTCTATTAAAGAAACTTTCGAATAGTAAACTATTTATAACCCCGACGAATTTCGAGGGCGAAATTTATTTTAAGGGGGGAAGAATGTAACAGCCCGAGATTTTATGAAAAATATTCTTTTTAATTTTATTAATGTCTTGTGTTATACACTACACCAAAAGGAGCTTTCACAATACACATCTCTGACCTGGCTTGAATTATACGCAATCGCGACCTTCCACGATAGCGTGTGTTGTACGCAACACCGAGTTTCGCTAAACAACGGTATGCTATTAAGATATTATTAAAACTAGCCGTTATGAATAGTAATAACCACTTTTTGAAATTTTGTAAATTTTATTTTTCAAAATGGAATTCATTTTTGGATTCGGAGTATCGAATTTAGCCTAAGGTGAAATTTTGGTACTTTTCGGATAACTTTCATATTCTGATGAATAGTGAAAATTACTAAATTATAATTAAAAACAATTTTTTTTAATCGAAATAATTAATAGTGATAAATTATTAATTTGAGTGGTTTTAAAGTATATTTAGAATATATTTTTACAATTTAATACAATGTTGGTCATTGGATGTAATTTCACATTTAAACCAGACATAATCAAGTGTCAATCTTTTGATAGATATTGTTTCTTAAAAACACGCTATTTGTTTTACCAGCGGGATTTAATTATAAAATTAATTAATGAAAATTATATGATATGAATTTGGTAAAATAGAATTCATTTTTGAATTCAGAATATGAAATATAGCTTAGGATGAAATTTTGGCATTGTTCTGAAAAACATCAATTTTTGATGAATAGTGAAACTACTAAGTGGTAGTTAAAAAAATTAATTTCTTCATAAATCTTAATTTTACCGCTTCTGTGAATGGAATTTCAAAAATCCGAGAGACACGGTTGATGTCACTAAGTAAAATGTGGTTCAATGAGATGAAAATAATTTTTGGTGAATAGTAACTTTTTACTTTTTTTTACCACGATTAATAGTAAATAGGGTAACTAAGGGTAAATATGATATTACTATTACCCTAACACATGTCCTAATTCTATTGGATAAGTGTAATGCGACCAAAAACAACCTTATGAATATAATATGACCATTTAGGTCCACTTGGATTAGATTATGACATTTAATATTATATTATTTAATGAATAGTTAAAATAGTTAAAATCAAAGTTTAATAAGTAACTCATTTTTAATATGGGGTTATACATAAGATAAATTCGATTGTAAATATTCATTAGAAAGCTAAAAAGATTTACTACATGATGGTATTTTATTTGTAATTTTTAGACATCAAATAATATAATTTATTTATGACACAAAGATGATGCAGTAATTATCTTATTAATGAATTATTGACATAATTGATAATATAAATACCAAAATAAATGTAATTTAAGACTTTTTATGAATTCCACTAATTTTCTAGGTTACTATGATATATTAATGTTGATTTAATCAACTTGTTTCGAACATATAATTCTGTTATGACTTTCACAAAAATCATATATCAAATAGTGTCAAAATTGACACAAAATAGTTTTTAAATCAAATATTATATTATTAATTGTTATTGTATTCCTAAAAATCTAAGGTTCGGCCAAATGACTTAGATAAGGATATATATATTAATAATAAACAATTTGGGGTTCGTTTGGCATGTTATAGTAAGTGTATTAACCATATAGTGAAAGAAAACAAAAAGACACGGTAAAAGTTAAATTAATTAACTTAGAGTTAAATCTAATTGATAAGGTTAAAATAATACCCTAAACTTGTCTAAATCCTATTGGTTGATAGGATTTCGACCCATCCCCACTTTAGCTTCGAAATAAGGCCCTTTGGAACCATTATAAACCGATTTTGACTTTAATATAAAATAATATTTTGAGATATTCCTAAGGTGCCCCTCTCCTCCCTTATAAAAGAGCACCTCCTCCCCCTCCTCCTCACACCAATTTGAGCACTCAATCTCGGCCAACCCATGTAAAAATCTATTCTCCACTTCCATAGAAACATCCTAGAGGTTCTGGTCTTCCTCAAAGACCAATTTTAGTGCCCTAAGAGGAGGTCTCAAAGAGGCGCTTCAAAGAAGAGGTAATTACCGTTACCAATTCTTTCATCTTTATTTCTTCTTCCACTTCTTCTTATTAGGTTGTTTCATTATGAAGTAATAACATCAGTATCACTCATATACTGATATGTTATTATAAGTATGAAACAACCCTATTTCATCATCTATCCATCCTACAGAAAAAGAAATCACCGCGCGTGCGTACGTACGGAATACCGTCTCCACGCCGTGGTGTAATCTATTTTCCACCACCACCTTACATGGATGGGTATAATGGTGTAAAGAATAACTATACATAGTTATTACAACATCATATTGATTCTGATATATTGTATAATCCACTCCACTCCAATTCAATATTTATGGAAATGATATCATCGCTCGTGCGTACGTACGGACTACCGTCTCCACGACGCGATGAGATTCATTCTTAATGATTAACCATTCATGAATGATTATAAAGTATATATAATAAGTACTAATGAAATATATGACATAATAATGATACTGTATTTATGTATATTTATATATATATGTATGTCATCTACTTACTTCCATTCAAGACAATAAGGAAAGAAAAACAGCGTTCATGCGTACGTACGGACTACCGTCTCCATGAACGGTGTTTTTCACTTAATTTATCTATCTATTATATATATATATATACTGAATATATATGATATATAAATCAAATTTTATATTCTGGAAGTAAGTAAATCATGATATAAGTAATAATAATGTCAAGAACAACAAGTCAAAACACCTACGATAAATGAAACGATTTTACCCAAAACGCTTCTTTAACATGGAATTTACAAAAGAACGGGTAATATAATGTCATAAGTGAACTATATATGATATCATAACAATGAATATGATTCTGTAGTAAGTCAATGACATTATTTAAATCATTATACAGGAGGTTCGGACACATACGAAGCAAATCAGACCTAAGGTAAGGGAAATATCACAATCTCATTTTTATCCGAGATTGTTTATTCGTAAGTATTTACTGGGGTGTATTTTATCATCCACATCCATGTTTCATCAATATATAATATTATTTCCATCCACCTACAATTGTTTAAATCCATTTTTACCCTTCGGTGAGTTTTTAGTAAATAATATGAAAGGAATCTTTTGTCGCTTTTTCGTACGAGGTGATTTTTTGACTTTTCCGACAAAAGTACGAAGAATGTTTTTTTAACGTATACGGCATGAATGGATTTTTAAAACATTATTTCCAAGAATCTTACTTTACAAGTTTTCAAGTTTATTTTTAATCAACTTCTTTTAGTTTAATGTTTTAAGACATGTTAAGAAAGGAAAAATGTTTTTAAAGATGAAAGGATATTTTCCTCAAGAATTCATTTCAAGTGTTTTTTTTTCAAAACTATTTTCCATCTAAGATGACGTTATTTGATATGTATGTTTCAAGTAAAATGTCTCTATGATTTAAATGGTTTCAATTTTCTTATGATGAAATGATATCAATTGCTTATGGATTATGATGGCATGATGTTTAAGAATACCATTTTTATTACATGGGTTATGAAATGATGTATGATTTATGATTTTGTGGCACACATAAGAATGGTATCATTATGAGATGGGTGGGACCTATATCTCCATCCAATGCATTGGGTAAAGATTTTATATCTCATGAGATAGACATGGCTGGAATGGTAGGTTATACCGGTTCAGTGAAACAGGACTGAAACGAGGGTTACTCGATTCAGAAAGGGACTTTGTCCACTAAGATAGTCTTGGCAATGAGTCTTGACTAACAAGAAATGATTCTCTATGATTATGTGTGAATGCCAAAAAGTTTCATGTTTTATGTTATGATTATTGTGATTACATTTCACTGCCATGATTTACCCCATGTTATGAAATTATGATCTCTTTTGCAGGTTAAGATTTCCAAAAGTTATGTGCTTATGTATATGATGTGATTGATATTTATTTTGTTTACCCTTACTGAGCATTTGATCTCACCCTTTTATGTTTTCTTTTCCCCAGGATATAAAGAAAGGTTTTAGGTATAAAAAAAAAGAAGATCTTTATGGGAGATGTTGAAGATCTTTCACCACGATTAGAAGATTATATTCCGAGTTTCCAAAGACACTAAACTATTACGGTCCTTGTGTGTGTGTTTTTGTTATGTACTAAGTATTCCGCAAATGTAATGTAATGTCCATGTACGTCAAGATACGGGTCTCTACACTTTCCACCTTCTAAAATGAACCATTCAAAAAAACAACACAACCAGTCCAATACATCAAAACCAGCATTGTCGAGCCATCACTAACTAGCAGGGTAGAGCAAAAACAAACTCTCCTAAAGCAATCACTAGAGCCGACGCCAAAGAAACCACGATGAGACCGCAAGGCACTCATCCAACACATCCTCAGCAACCAGAAAAGCCACAGGAGGCCAAAAGAACCCACATACAATCGGGTTCCTCCAGCTACAACTCTTCCATAAGAGCATCAACCACAAAACACAAAAAGAAACAAATTAAAAGAAAACCGCACCTCCCCCCTCTGAGTTGCACGTCGCCGATGCCGATCCACACTAGAACACACCCGAAATCGAAGGCCTGCCGAGACCATGACCCGAGATCCGAAGTCGTCACCAGACACCGTCCCATGCTGAAACCAAGCCACCTGAAGCCGAAGCTACTGACGCCAAGTCAAGATCTCGCCGTGAATCCAATGCCACGATGCAAACCGCCGAAGACCACCGAGACGAGATCCAAGCCACACTGCAGACAAGAAGCAACAACGAACCACAAACATGATGAGCCGGGTTCCAGTTCTTCGACGCCAGGCTGAAACGGAAGTCTATAAGAGGGGAGAAGAAAGCTCACAAATTTAACCCTAGGCGCTCGGGAAGATCGGGGGACGAAGCCGCTCAAAGGCCCTCTTATGAAAACCCTTTTATTTGAAAATAAACATGAAAACTAATAAATAATCCTTAAAAATATTTGGATAATTTTTTTATTGAAAACATATTAAGGAAGATTGAAATCATTTTTAAATACCTTTTCATTTAAAATGACCTTAATATATCTTTTAAAAACATTTCTTGGGGAAAATAATATATAAACATTTCAAAGTTTCTAATACCACTTTGAAATATTTGAATCATAATCCCCCTGAAATAATAACCTTAAAATAAGATTAAATTATCAATAAAATAAGTATATTCATGTTGTAACATGGGAAATTTCATTATATATACATCATAAAAGAACATAAGTGCATAATAAAACATGTGTCTCAATGAAGGAAAATCAATACAAAACTACCTTACTCATTTGGTAACTTTTGAACCATAAAACCCAATGAAATAGAGATAAAAAATGGATATTTAAATAACCATAACTTTAATTATAAAAATTATAGAATACCTTAATTAGAAGTATATACACCACAAAAAATAAATCAATGGTAAATATGGCTTGTATCTCACCAAAATGACATGTGAGATGACATTTTCTTACAACTTTATAATCAGTAGAGTCGTATGCCCCATGAAAGAAATAAAATTATATGGATATGAAAATACCCTAATATTATGTCTAACAATCAAAAAATAAATTCATGGTCAACATATACACCATGTATATTAAATAAGTAGTGTACGAGGAATGTGTCTCACTAAATTAAAGGTGAGACAAAAATACCTTACCTTAGGTCTGATTCCCTCCATGCGTATCTAAAACTCCTTTATAGTGGTTTTAAAAATATTATGAACTTATAATAAAATCATTAGAATATTTATAAAATCATATATGACTCATTTATGAATTTTTATTACCTATTTATTGTCAATTCCAAGTTAAAGTAATGTTTCACGTAATAATCATTATGTTTATCATACGTGTTTTGACTTGTTATTCTTGATCATATTACATAGATCATGATTTTAATTACTTACATAATGTAAAAAATTATTTATATATCATATATTTTTAGTATATAAATATATATAAAAGGTATATATATATAATAGAATAAACCATTCACGGAGATGGTTAGTCATACATATGCATGAACATTGTTTCCTTTTTCTTATCGTACTAAATGGAAGAAGGTAAATGCAATATATTTATATATTTATATTATTAAATTATAATTATTTTGTCTTATATTTCATATTTATTCATTTTATACATTTTTATAATCATTATTGATATGTTTAGCATGGAATATGAATCTCATCACCTCACGTAGACGATAGACTATATATACGCACGAGCGACGATATCATTCTATTAATGGAAAAAAGGTAAGGAATTAGATGGTATATTAATTTTAAATAAAAAATATCATGTTTTATTTATTATTTAAATCCATTATATCCAACATTATACCCATCCAAATAAATTAGTGATGAAAAATAGATTACACCACGACGTGGAGACGGTAAGTCGTACATACGCATGCGTGGTACTTTCATTTTTCATAGGATGAATAAAATGTTGAACATGGTTCTTACATAATCATAATAAAATTTCATAATATATGTGATACTTGATTTATTAATTTATAATGTTATTAAAACATAAATAGGAAGTATAAGAACAAAATTCGTTGAAAGAGTCGGTAAGGAGATTACCTCTTCCTCGATAATCTCCCTCTAGATATCCTCTTAGGGACACTAGAGTTGGTCTTTTGAGTAGAAAATAACCGCAATAATCCTACTATAGAAGTTTATAGGGGAAATGGGAAGGGTTTTATGGAGATATAAAGCTAAATGTGGTGTGAGGAAGTGAGGGTGAAGGTTCCCTTTTATAATTGAGGTAAGGGGCACTTTAGGAAACTCAAAAACTATTAAATTAATATAAATTAATTTTCAATTAAAAATATCTCCGAAGTGAGTTATTTCAAATATAAGATGATTATGGGTTGAAATCGTATAAATAAATTATTTTTAGACATGTTTGGGACATAATATCAGTTGTATTTTTTTGATTTAACTCTTAGTTAAACCCTTTAACTTTTACCATGACAACATAGATTTTTACCCTTTACGGTTAATATAGTTACTATAAAATTTAAAATGAACCCCAAATGGATAATTGATGATTTTTTTAACTTTATTATATTTATTTTTCAAAATTTTATATTTTTATGAATTTTATATCATTTAATAATATATAATTTATTTTAGGGAATCATTTATGTCAATTTTGATACTATTCATTATTTATCTTTTAAAAAATATCCTAAAAACATGATAGCTTCAAACAGACACTTATAATATAACATATCATTATTATTTATAAATTTATTTATTTCATAAATTATGTTAAATTATATTTATTTTAATAATTTTAATATTATTTATTTGATATTTCATTTAATTAAACAATTGGTACGTCATCATTATGAAATATTTTAATAAAATTATTTATTTTCTAAAAAATAAAAATAAACTATAATTTTCAAGATAAATTTATTATATTTAAAATTAAATTTTATAGTAGAATTTATCTTATGTATAACCATATACTAAAAACGATTTACTTATTAAAAAACGGAGTATGATATTTTAAACTAATCTTTAAATAAAATATAATAAATGTCATATTTTTACCCAAGTGGATTAAAAATATATAACTCTTGTATAATGTTGATTTTACTAAAAACCCACTCATCCAATGAAAATAGAACAAATATTAATGTAATTTTATAATTTTATAATATTATTTTTACCTTTAATTAGCCGATATACCCTTAACTGTGGTAAGAATTAATACTATAGTTACTATTCACCAAAAAATAAGTTGATCCAATTAGACTATAAATATCATAATGATTACAAAGGTTTATGTACAGTTATTAAAATTAAATTAACCAAAATGACAAAATTAAGTTCAACGTGAATCCTATAGATGTAGTGAGAAGGTGGTAA
Organism: Viscum album; assembly: GCA_963277665.1. Taxonomy (NCBI): domain Eukaryota; kingdom Viridiplantae; phylum Streptophyta; class Magnoliopsida; order Santalales; family Viscaceae; genus Viscum; species Viscum album. The sequence goes on from OY728147.1 coordinate 1,831,409,512, forward strand.
AAAGAACATTCAAAAGTTCAATAAGTTTATATATCTAATTATAATATATAAATGATTCCAGTGACAAAATTGGATTTATATATATAATTTATCTACTTTTACTTCAAAATCTATTTAAAATATAATAATTTTTAAATTAAAAATTCAATTTTTAATTACAATGTAGTATTTTTCACTATTCATCAGAAAATGATACCTATCAGAAAAATACATAAAATTTACCCAATGTCAATTTTGGCATTCCAAATTCATAAATTTTTTTTTTTTACCAAATTAAATTTCTAATAGTGTCTAAAATTAATTTTATTATTTTTCATAAAAAGACATAAAAAGGAGTTCCTTTAAGAAAATAGTATTTCTAAACATATAAAGATTCTACTAAAAATTATACATTTCATTATAAAAATATTTTTTTATGGAAAAAATTTAAAACATATTCATATTACTAGGTTTGATGTCTAAGTCATTAACGAATTATTTAAATAATTATAATAATAAAATTATATTTCATGGTAGCTTGATGTTGCATGCAACACAAGCTAAGTCTGTGTTGCATGTAGTGAAAACATAAATTGGTGTTGTACATAACATAATAAAAATATAGTGAATTTATATAATAAAAAAAATCTATATTCAGTGTTGTGTGAATTGAAAATATCAAAATGATTAAATTGATTTAGAAGGATATTAATTCACAAAATCTCAGGGTGATACAATTTGGAAGGGCAAAGAAAGTGATAGATACTTTATGAGATAAACCCCCCAAAGTGTAAATAGAAAAGAAATATTTATAAATTAATAGATTGAATAAAATATTTGATTTGTAGAAAACATTACTGTAAGAAGAAATTTTAATAAGAGGCATTAAAACTCATAGATATGATATTTGAGTTATCAAAATCCCTTACGACTAAGGTGACATTTAAATCAAAAATATTTGAATGAGAGAGTTTAAAACTGAACTTAAAATACCATGAATAAAGGTATTTAATGATATAATATATCAAATATATATTATATAGACTATGTAAATGAAATTATGTGTATAATACAAAGCATGTCTCAAGGAAAAGAATTTAAGACAAAAAGCCATTACGGTAATGGTAACAAATAAACCTAGATAACATAAGAGTGCTACTAATGAAATATAAATTAAAATTTCAGGAAATGAAAGATATTAATTATAATCGGAGTTAATTAGGTTATTTAATACACTATAATAAACCACTTAATGTGTGTAATATCAAATAGGTCACATGGAATAAAAATTTTAGATAAGTAACTATTTCCACCTTAGTATCATGTGAATCAAAATCCATTTAAAGAAAGAATATGATTTTGATATTTAAATCCCATTTATTAAATTAATATGGTAAATATAATCCATTAGGTATTAATAAAACCATATATAAAGATATCATGGCACACAATATGAAATATGTCTCAAGACATTAAATTTGTACAAAAAACTGCTTAAAATAATTCACAACTTCCACTAAAGTGCTTGAATATCCTGTAAAAAATATTAATCACCTATTCAATTGACCATTTTTTATTTATATCCTTTTATAAAAGTAATTTATAGTTATTCAATATAATTCTATTAGTTATTTATTATCTATTTTCAATATCAGGTGTGAGTAATCTTATTCATTTTGAACTAGTTTTCCAATAACAGTTTTGTTATCTATTATTTTCCCAAATTTCATCAATAAAATATTATAAAAAGAACTATAATATTTTATTTTATAATTATTTATAACATTATTTTTTCAATCTATGTGAGTTTTTTTATGATCCTTAAAGATGAAATCTGGAATGAGCAGGTTTCAGTAATTTTTAACAAACGAACAATGGTATCTTAACTAATGAGTTTTCTATTAATTTAGAACTCAAAAACAAAAAATAAAAAAATCAATTACATATTTATATCATATAACATCATTAATAATGTTCTCATTGTCATCCATGAGATTATTTTATAACATAGTTCACGTAAGTTGTTGGACCGACCCAAACATCAATATACCGTTATTAATGTATGTACATCATTATGAAATTGGTTTATTTTGGAATAATATCATTACTAAAGATGAATAATGATATTATATTTATATTTTAATTAATTGAATAATATTTTAAGGGTTTTTAAGAAATAACAAAAAAAAACAAGATGACAAATGATATATGTTACTTCCTCGATGCGGTGGTCTGTACAAATGCACATATGACATTTTTATTTTACTTAATAGAAAAAGGGAAAGGTGGTTATAGATTATTACCTTAGATTAATATAATTTAGTATACTAGAAAAACCAATTCCATATATTAGTGTGGAAATAAAATGTTTTTAATAGGAATATTAAGAAGAAAAGACTAAGGAGCAAGAAATACCCACATTGAGAACTTTAGATTTTTATTAGAAATATCCATGGAAATAGAGGCCTAAGGCTCACTAAATTAGACCAGAGGCTTATGAAATTGCTAGAGGATTATATTAGGAGAAAATTAATATATTTAGGATTAAATTTGAATGTATAGGTATAGAATTAAGAGGTTAAAGTGACCCATTTTAATAAGTGAATAGAAGGGTAATTTTGGAAGTACCCATTATATTTCAATAATGGTATGGCACTATTCAAGGGTAAAAGGATAAAAAAGTGGGAAATAATGAATTTTAGTGTAAAATAAGGTTTATAAATCCTGAAAAATTAATTTTCACACATTTTTTAAACATGTATCAATCCTTTTACTCATAGATTTTTCACTCATATTATTTTGGGTTTTTACCATAGTAATTAATTTTTACCTTAGTAATTTATTTTTAATGCCTAATAAATGAGAATTATTACATAATTTTTAACAACTAATTTTAAATATGATATATTTTTTATAAAATAATATTTATATATTAATGAAAATTAATTTTAACATTAGAATATTTCATGCGTAAAACCATATTTTTTGAAAATATGTATTTTTAAGATTAAAATTTATGTTCAAGAAAAAATTATTATTGTTTTAGATTTGTTAAAATTTAAATAGGATTATAATAAAAAATAATTGCTATTTTTAGTTAAAATCAATCCAAAATCAAATATTACCATAATAATATTTAATAAAAAACAAAAAAATAGTTTCTTTTATTAGGAAATATTACTTATGTTTATAAAGTGTTAAACACTGGTTTTCTAAATCTATAATAGTATTTAAAAATGTACAGTTTTTATCGTGAAATTAAATTTTCATCATGAAAACTATTTTATAATTTTTTAAGTTATACTTACTTTTTTATGTATCCATAAATACTACGACTTTAGAAAAAACTATAGTTTTCACTATTCACCTAAAAGGAAATTATTTTAGAGAAATTCCAATTATTTATATTAAGCTAATATTTTTATTCTAAATCAAAAAATATTTATTTTTTGTAAATTTAAAATTATAATGTTTTATAATATATCTTTTAAATAAAAACTTAAATACATAACCAAAATCATTTTTCATAAGAAAATATCTTTTTAAATATATTAATTATTCTTTTTATTATTTCCTATTAATTGCTAAACAAGTTTTATATTAGTATATTGTTAATATCTATAATATATTTTATCTATAATATATTTCGTAACATAAAATAAAAGTCATATAATCTAATTTTATAATTGTTACATTTTAATTCATAAATGAGTTTTATTAGTTAATTAGCTACACTAATTTAATTTTATCAATGTCTTAATATTCATAATGAAATTTATTTTTATTTATAAATAGATTTTATAATTTAGTTTCCTCAATTTTTACCCACCAATTATATTACTATATTTTAATGATTATATTTTGTTCAATGGTTCGTTGTGGTTGGATGTTTCATATGAAGCAAGCTGTCTAACACATTAGGATTCAAAGAAAAATATAATTGATATTATTAGGGCGTCACATTCTCACAACCTTAAATAAATCGTATCATTACAATTATAATTATCAGTTATTAGTAAAATTGGTTAAGTGTATCTAAAATATAAGCATAAATCAAGATATAATATCAAACGAGGTTTCAAGATTAATATATTATGTATGACTAGGAAACATATTTTTTCCTTCATTGTGTTAACTGATTGATTCATATTTATTTTGGAACTATTTGATTTCTGACCTCCTTTTCCACCCATGAGTCTTTTTAGAGTTATTTGGAGTCATTAACCTCGGTGATTCTTAAAAACTTTTTTACAAAAAAGGAAATTGGATATTTTTTACTATACCATCTTCATCACATGAACTTTCATGAGACCCTATCATTCTCTTAATTGCTGAGTTTGGAAACTCAACTAAGTTCACATGGTTAATAATGATTCTTGATAGAAGATTAAGCACAACAATAAGGTTTATCACTTAATATATTATCCCTTTAGGGTTTTAATTAGGAAAATATTAACTTTTTTTAAATGTAATCCATTGTTAACTTAGTTAGTTTAGGTTTTAACCATTAATAAAACCAAAATTAATTAACCACAAGTGATAAAAACCATAAGAGAATTATTTTAAGATAATTACAAGGAAAATTCAACCTAAAAAATTCCATACTCTTAGAAATTATTAAATTATTTTTCAATTAAACATAAATCACTATTGGTTCAATCTCGGTTTCTTTAGGATAAGTTCCCTTATATTCCTTGACCTAATTTCATAACATAATAAATCCTTCACAGTGTCTGGTAAAGAGATTATGATTTACTAAAGTACATCCCACATGTGTGTCTATTCTAGCATGCAGTCTTAGGTTCACTCATCACCTACCAAAGTGAAGATTGAGTTCATACAAAAAATGAATTTCTAATGGTGATTACCCCTTGGCGTGTCTATTACACATCCTAAACCACTTTCTTGTATCAAAAAAGGGATGCAATTTCTAGAAAATCACACAATATTTACTTTACCAAAACATTTGGATATTACCCTATAAATTTATTAGATTTACCCCAAGATTTTTCACAAATGTATCTTATCCCAATCCCTAAACAACAAAAAATATTCAATATTACCTCAATCATCTTAAATTTATATATATGCCTTTTAAAATTTTATAAACCTTAAATTATCAACACTTGATGACATTTATAACTCTTAAATTATGTTTTATCGATAACATCCTATCCTTTAAAGTTATATAAACCCTACATTGATACCAACTATGTTTTTCTAGACATAATTTCCTTCATAATTAAATGAATTATATCAAATATTTCATTACATTAATTCCCATTTCCTTTTAAATTAATTATTTTAGATAATTATGGAATATACATTAACTAATAAATCCCATGTATTTCTCAACTAATGAATATTTTCACAATAAATTAGAAATTAATAAATCTATAATAATTATTCACCATACCTCACGTATTTTCCACACATGATATTTTCTTATAGAGATATCATGGTTTGATAATTTTGGGAATAACCTTGCGAAATGGAAACATAATAAGGGCGAGATAAAAGTTTCACTGAGGGAAATCATATAACAGAAGCTATATTAGAATAAATAATACATTAATTACATGGTATGAAGTAAATTATAATAAAATAATCCCATATAACCAATCACATGATATTGAAATAATTCCACGGATAACATAACAACATAAATCATCATATGGATAACAAAAACTAAATTCATAGAGATAGAATGAATAATACTTCACATCCTGATATTTACTATCAAGGCCTCATCCAATTCATTATTATATACATTACGGTTATAAACAAGACACAATTCTTGATTTGGGCGGGCATACACCAAAAATCAAAACAGTTTGTCTCATGATATCAACTGTTGCATCAAGGGGATATATAATATTGAGATTTACCCATTAATTCTTTATGTCCAATGTAGTCACCATGTGAATGATATGAATATAAAGAAAATACATGATCAAATTTCCTTAGTTATCAATAAACATATATATATATTGATATAAAAACATATGGAATTATAATACTTTTCCAATTAATAAATAAATATAATCCATCTGAAGAAAAAATGTGGATGATTAAACAATATATAATCAACTAGCGTGAGTAATCAATAAACAACTATACTAAATAACAATTATGATGATATTAAATATTTCTTAATAAATAATTACAATAAAATTCTATGTAATAATTCTCAAACAAATATCATATAGAGTAATTATATATGGTGAAGTCAAAATTTTTCCAAAATCAATCAATGCATGGGTATTTAGGTGAATTATATTTAAATAAAGTAACAAAAAATTGTGTATTCCTAGTGAAAAGGATGTGATATTAAACCACCAAGATAAAATAGTATGAGAGTATATATAAGGAAATCCATTGAATAAAATCTTAGTTTGGAATGAACCATTATTGGAAAAGGTAGTTCAAGAAGAGGTATTAAAACTCAAATATAGGTTATTTAAGTTATCAAAATCCCTTACAGCTTAGGTAACATTTCAATCATAACAACATGGGTGAGTGTAAAGACTATAAACCTAGATTACCTAATCTTGTGGTTACATTATTACATTCGTACTAATTATAAGTGGTCACATCCTAAAGAATCGAATCGTTAATTATTCTTGATAAAATGGATACATACTTGAATCTCGTATTACATTTGAAAACCTAAAACATAGTATTTTCTTTTAGAAAACCATCATTTACATTATAATAAACCGGAATATTAATCATAATACACTTCCTATAATCCTAGGGAAAGAAAACATAAGGAAAGGGTGATACCATATGCTCATTAAGGGTTTTATAAAATAGAAGTTAATAAGGAATGAATAAAATAGGGAAAATAAATGATAATAAAATAATGATATATAAATAATCACAAGTGCTTAAAAATTATTCATGGATATCATAACAAATAAAATAACCATATGGACAAAAATAAAAGATTTTATAATGATGGAATGCATAATTTTAGATATCTAAAACTTACCATTGAGGCCTCATTCCATGACATTTTACATAAACGGGTAAGGCCTCAACCAAATACCCAATATAGTTTGTCTCATGAGACCTACTTATCCATTAATGGGATATAATAGTACCCAAATATCACTTAATAAGTATAATTCATTCATCATATTAAATTGGTGAAATATAATCAATGTAAACATTCATATTTAGAAAATAGCATACAAAATGTTATTAATTTCTCGAATCAACAAAAATAATCATAAACCATCCTGAGTAAAATTGTGAACGGTATAAAAATAATACATAAATATTAAAATGTAATATTCACCAAATAATGTTGATCTATATGAAAATACTTTAATAATACTTCTAGAAGATTTCTTGAAGAAAGTACCATTTTCATTTGGAATACACTTATTCAAAATATAAAAATTTCCCATATATTAAGGGAAATTTTTTATTTGGAAGGAAATATTGAAAAATTTAATGAAATCTTAAAATCATTGTTTTTTAGGACATTTTAAAATTCAATTCATTCCATATAAGTAAGAAAACATTCATTTCATACTTTTGTGAAAAGTCAAAAAGTACCTCATCCAAATAATGAAAGGAAGGTTCATTTTAACCCCTTTTTTAAAATTAAAACATGGTTAGAGATTTTTTTAATAAATCATTGGATATTATTAAAAATATCATTAAATTTTTATATGTAAAATATAGATATGGAAGAAAAAGATTCCCGATCAAGTAGAAAATAAAAGTTAATTTTCCTTAAAAAATGGTTTCAATATCTTTAACACATAAAGAGTGAAAAATTATAATTTTTTTAATTTAAATTGATAAATATTGAAAAATAAAATAAATCTTTTTTGATATGTAATGATAAAATTATTCCCCAAGTAGAGACTTTAACATAAAATATCATGAATAATGATGAGATTATGAAATAAAACCTTACTTCAGGTTTGAATTCTTTAATATGTGTTATAACAACCTATTTAATAAATATAGAATTATTATAAATCAATTACAAAACCATAATGATATATATGAAATGATATTTTATTTACTATAATCTTTTATTACCAACTTATTAACAATTCTTTGTCAAAATTAATGTTTTAGGTAATAACTACTTCACTTTTCATGTATGTTTTGGTTACGTAGCTTCAATCCTTGTACATTGATCATGGTTCCTTCTTCTAATTTTTTTAATAATTAATAAATATCATATATATTCATTATATATTTATTTATAGTAATCCATAAAATTTAGTGATATAAAAAATGAATTACACCATTCATAGAGACGATAGGATATACGTACGCATAAATGTTATTTTCTTTTTGTGAAGGAGGAAATAAAAAAAAAGTTAAATAATAATTAAACATTTTATAATAATTATTATATGATATGTATCATATATATTCATTAAATATTTCCTTATTACCCTCCATGTAAAGTGGAAATAAAAAATGAATCACATCACTTCGGAGAGGTGATAGTCCACATGTATGCATAAGAAACACTATCATTTTACAAAGTATTAGAAGGTAAGAAAGTCGATATTATATTATAATTAATTTAGTATAATGAATTTATAAATATTATATATTATCTTTAAATCCATCATTATATCTATCTTCTAGATATGGGGATGGAATACGAATTACATCGGTTCGTGAGGCAGTAGTCCACCGTACACACGATCAAAAGTTTTTTTTCCAATTTGATAGAAGAAGAGATAGATATATATTCTAACATAAACATAAAAAATAAAATTATATGTGATATATTGTTTTTTGATATTTTAATTATTAATTAAAAATTTATGGTGGTAAAAGATGAAGTAAAAAATAAAGAGTTTGGTGAAGACGATTACCTTTGCTTTGAAAAATATCCTTTGGATAGGTTATTAAGAACTCTCGGTTTGGTATTTTTGGTAAAAAATTAGATCTAAACTGTGGATAATTATTATTTTTAGAGACATTAGTAGTTTTTGGTCAATATAAATGGATCAATAGTTTTTAATAACTAAGGGGAGGAGGATCCCTCTTATAATTGAGGTGAGTAGCACACCTGTAATTTTTAAATGTTTTAAAATAATTTCAATTTTATTTCTTGAAAAATGGATATGAAATGCACCATTCACAAAAATTCAATTATATAAGGTCAAATTATATCTATAAAATATAAATTAATCAATTTTTTAGTCATTTTAACAATTATTTTTTAGTTCAATCCCTGGTAAACTTGTTTTAACCTTTACCGTGGTAATTGTTTTTACTATTATTACTATTCATTATGACCAAATATTAAGTTGAACTTTTTAAATAATACTAATTATTATGATTCCAAATATATAATACATTTTATATAATTTAATTCATATAAGTTTCCTAATTTAATTTAAAATTATACTCACAATAATGATGAAAAAGTAATATTCCAAGAATAATATTTCCCTAACTATAAATAGTTTCTAAATACATATTCTACATAATGTTTGTTCCAATGAAATATATTGGATTAATAATAATATAATTTAACTAATTTAACTATTAAAATCATTTTAAAACAAAATTTAACTTTCTAAATTCTTTAAAAAAGGAAAGCTTAAATAAAAGTTAGTATTTTTCACTATTCCTTGAAAAATATATCTGTTCAAAAAATTATCAAAAATTATCTCTAATATAATGTTGAAATGTTTCTTTAAAAAATTAATTTAAATTTTAAAATTCATTTTCAATAATTGGGATAAAATTAATTTTTAAAATAATCCCATAAAATGTGACGCAACCACTTTTTAGAAAAATAATGTTTTTAAGCACACAATTGGGTTTATTCTTATCCCAAGAATAAAATAATAGATGAATAATAAGACATTTTATTTAATATATAATATTTAAATTTGTTTTTAAATAACTTTAAAATAGTGATTACTTTAAATTGTTACGATCGGAAAGAAGAATGGTGATCCAACGTCGGCTACTATCCCCCTACGAGAATAGAATCTAGGGTTTCTTGGCATGATGAACTCATACTACGATCTGATTTTAATCTTGGTAGAAGCTCATTAAAAGGTGATGGAGGTTAGTTATTGCTTGATAAAGGTTTGACCAAAGGGATCATGAATAGAAGTTAGTCATTCCCACCTTGTCAGTGGATGATGCTTCGAAGGAAAGAACAACCTCACATATTGTTCCTATTTTTTCAGATCTGAATGCTATTCTGGTGGTTTCTCCTATCTTGAAGGTGGTGGAGGCTAAATCTGATTCATAGCAGAAATGATTGGGATCCTCATGTGTAGATCAATATCTTAGGTAAGATACATATTTAGATCCCCATATTCCTATTACACCAAAGGCTACCTTCACAATATGATATATGAAGTCTCCATCTGAAAGATTCTTCCAATTATCCAACTCAGATTCATCAGAGCATAAAATAATCTCAAATAATGGTTCTTATTCATTTTTAGGCAATACCTAATATATTAAATGAGTAGTTTGAGTCTTTCCAACATTTAATTGTTGAACATGTCACCACACAGGTGAAGTGTGATCCCTGGAAGCTAGAAGATTTATAAAATTGACTGGTTTAGATTTGGGGTTTCCATGACTGGAATATTGTGTTTATTGTCTTGGGAAATTCCCATATGACTTTTAACTCATAAGATCTCATGATAAAGGTTGGATTTTCGGATATATAATTCACAATCTATATATCCTTAGATTTCATGAATGTGATCCCTATATTTATCCATATCATGTGAAGAAATCTATCTTTTAGTCTTAGATTAAAGTGAGTGAACTAAATTTGGTTTTTAGGAATCTATGTATCAGATGGTATGTTTATTTGGATGTAGGTATGACAATAAATTTTGATAAAGAAATAGATTTGTCCAGGTATGGTCATTATACCAGTATATTGGTTGAATTTGAACTTAATTCAAAGTTAGTTGAAACTATTTATTTGGTTACTAGAGAATTTAAATTTGATAATGATATTTAATATGCATACATGAATGAATTTTGTGTTAATGGATTATGTATTGGAAATAATAAAGGAATTTTCTATAGAGGGTTGAGATGTAATAACTATAAAATATACAGTCATCAAGATGAAAATTGAAAGAAAAAATTACCTTTCCCTAATTCAACTAAAACCATGTACAGGAGGTCCGGAAAGGATGGTCTGAGAGGAGTTGTTACTATGCCACTATAGAAAAATAGGCCCATAAATGGAAGTGGAATTGATCCTTCAACTAGTGCACATTAAATTATGACCTCCTTTGTTAATGTGGTCACTTGTGTCAATAAGGATATTAATGGGAATCTCAATGAGCTCTCCAACGGTGATGGAACTAGTTCTTTATTGGGGGTTGAGACCAGGGGTCATATAGAGAAGGCACATATTGATGTTTGTGATGTTGCAGCACGTGTGGACACACAGGTTCAGGATATAGTGGATAATGATTTAACGTTGAGCAATTGAAAAAATATATTATTTTATAATGAGGGATATCAGATGGTTATCTAGAGGAAATATTATCTACGACCATCTGTTGTAGGCAAGGGGAATTATAAGGAAGATGATGCTGGAATTAATGATGTGGGGGGAAATAAGGCATTATATTTCATCAATATCACACCAAATTTGGATATGGTTAAATGTTATTTCGATGATGTCTTAAATATGTCCTTGTGTAATGATGTGTTCTAAGACATATTTGGTGTTGTTCATGAGGACATAAGTAACCATCAAGATGAATATATATTTCTATTAAACAAATTTTCCATGGGAGATTAATATAACCCTATGTATCAACCCAAGGGTGATGATTTTATAAATATTGATGAGCATGGAATCACTTATATTTCCCCTAAGAAATGGAATCATGGAAGAAATCTGAAAGGAATGGGTGTCTCTCGAGGAAGGGGTGTAATCATAAGTAGAGGTGACTGAATGGACTTCTATTATTTGGTGGTTCTACCACTTTGATTGGTTTTCTTTACCTCACATTCTATGTACTTTTTAATCTATTTTTATTAATAAACTTTCTCAGTCCATGGGTTTGAAACCCATGGTTCACACCATTTTGACTAATTTTATTTATTAATTAAAAAACACATTGTACTTATAAAAATAGTTCTTCAATAAAAAGTTTCTTTACTTATAGATATTTTTTATTTTAATTTATAATAAATTTATAACCAATGAATTTATTTTATACATGTGTCAAATATATAATTTTTAAAATTTATTTAGTCTTATTCATCCCACTAAGGTAATGATTAGGTTATAAAAATTTACTATATTACAGTTTATTTAGATTTGGGGTTGCGTGCATCATGAGATGTTAGATTTTTTTAAAATAAATATATCATAAAATATCATGGTGTTACATTATACTCTCTTAAATAAATTACTTCCCCACAATTTGATCATTATTTCAATAATCAAGGGTTTTCCAGTTAAAAATTCCTTTTTTTAAAACCCACATATTTCAAAGGGTTAATAAAAATTACACTAAAATAGTGAATGGGAAATATTAAGGTCATCTAGAGTAACAAAAAAACCATGTTTCAAAATCAAATAACATTAATGGGAAGTGGAAATATGGATATGGAAAAGAAAAATAATTCACAGTGACTAATAAAGAGTGATAAAGAACTTGGTCATAAGAAAGTTAATTACCACATAACCATAAATATGTGATGGGTAAAAAAAATATTTATTCATAGAAAATGAAGGAAAATGTATATTTTTTTATTTCAATATACTTTTCCTAACTGTGAGGGATGATTTTACAATCAAAATAGAGAAGACCATAAAATATAAATTCATGATATATTTTCATTTCAAACCCATAATTTCATCCTTTGGGTGTGCTTCAATCAATTTCCACTTCATTTTTTTACTCTAATAAATGAATATCTAAGATTATTTTTATGCCCAAAGAAATAATATTAACTTTTAATAGATTATAAAATCCATAAAAGAGTGACAATCCTTTACATATGTCTCTAAATATTTACCAAAATTAAAATGGATTGAAAAAGTTATCCAATATAATATATTAATTTCTAAAACCTCAATGGTTACAACCAATGTTCAACTTAATAAATTCCATAAGAGGTTTTCATTAAAACCCTTCTAAAATACATCTGAAAAATAAAAAAAATTAAATTTTGGAAAGAAGGTCAATAAATTTCAAAAAACTACTAATATTAATCCCCTCAACCTTATTAAGTAACTCTTAATGTCACATAATAAATATTGTAATACCTTGATCACCATAAAACGTCAAGGAAAATATCAATACATATAAAATGAGCTATATGATTATTACTTAAATAAAATATTTGATTATAAAATGTATTCTCAGAATCAAAAAATTTAGTAAACTCCATCACAAATTACTTTGTCACTAAAACACTAATCATTTTTTTAGTCACCAATACTATCTAATTTACTTAATCAATGTCAATCATCTATTTATCCTAACTAAACATTATTTATTCAAAATCATGCATATATTAAGGGTTATATTTCCCCTAATAATGTGTTTTACATAAAATATCACCTTACCTTTTAATCAATTTTTTTGTTTATCTGTACCATTGGACACATGCTTTCAAATACTTAAAGAAAATTTAATTCTGAACAATTCATAGATGTTTCATGATTTTTATAACTAAATTATCATTGATATAATAATTATATAGTATAATTTTCAAATCCCAATACCAAACTCTTAAATTATTCCACTATAATTATTTTTATGGAATTAGTTTGTCCTTTTTCTAAGATTCTACCCATGGGTTAGGGAATTAACAATGATAATTCTCATGTTACCCAAATATAAAACATTAAACTCCCCAGTAAGTTATTTCTATATGTCCTTTATTTCCACAAAAAACATATTCTCATTACTTTGAGATATTTCTAGAGCTGACTCTTTCCATAATTATGATAATAAAGAAATTGTGTCTTCTTTCTCTATGGTCTCCACAGTCCGATCTCTCAAAAAACTCTATCTTTGTCTTATTTGGTGAGTCTAAGAGTTGGTTAAGGTGCTAGTTATTATAATATATAATGATAACAGATTAGGAATAATGAGAATATATTTATCTCCCATAATAATCCAATTTGGTTTCTCGAATTCACCTATTTTCTATCTCATTAAAGGTTAACAAGATTAGTCCTTGTTCCAACCATTATCTAAAACCAAAAAGCATAGTATGAGTAAAAATAATCATAGTGGGAAACCATATAATCATTTATAATATGAATGAATAACGAATCCTTTTTTTTCATCTAATTCCCCTTAAGTTTAACCTAGGAAATTCATTACTATAATTAATTAAAATCCTTCATAACAGTTTGAAAATAAAATTTGAATTAACCGAAGCATATCCCTCAGGAGTGAAAACTAGGTATACTGTAATGGAATGATCAACTTGTTGGAGAAACATGGATAAGATATACTTGTCTAATTATTTTTAGTACTATTATACCAAGATTCCACTATCCCAAAACAACATCCACATATAGTATCTAGACATGGATTTATTTCTTGGAGAGTGACATAATCTCTACCCTTCCAAAATTTAATAATATAATCTTATACTTAAAATTATCCTCAATGTTACTCATATAGTTATGTTGCATAATATACGTTTTCCAAATTCTATTTCCCAAGGTTTCTACTAAACATTCTCTAATACAAAATATAAAAACTTTATCCTCAGTGTCTCATGTCTAGTGGTTACTTTATTATATTGGTACTAGATAAAATTGATAACATTCTACATTATTTAACAGTTTAGTAGTCTTAGAAAAATAGATACATACTTTAATCTTTGATTGAATTTGAAAACATTAAAAATAGTATTTTCTATGATAACACCACTATTCTCTTTATAATTTCTTTTAATATTAATCATAATACACTTATTTGAATCCTAGGGAAAGGAAACATAATAAATGGGTGAGATTATATTCTCATTAAGGGTATGCATATAGTGGAATCTAGTATGGTACAAATAAAATAGTGAAAAAAATGATAATAAAATAATGACATATAAATGATCACGTGAGACTAAATATTATCCATGGATATCATAACTAATAAAATAACACTATGGTCATCAATAAATGATTTGAAAATAAATGAATGTATAGTGGAGAACATTTGAAACTTATTGTTGAGGCCTCATTCCAAGACATATGACATAATTCAGTAAATACTCAGAAAAATATCTAATTTATTTATTCTCATGATAGTTACTAGTGTATACAGGGTCTATATCAATCCCTAACCATCACCTACTAAGTCTAATTTATTCATTATATTAAGGGGTGAAACATAATCAATGTAAACATTCATATTGAAAAACTAGATTTATGTTTTTAATGATTTAAACAATTAATAAACATAATAATAAACCATAATGAGTAATATAGTGAATGGTATCAAAATATCACATCCCTAGTAATTCATAATATTCAACCACTAAGTTTGACATATAAAAATATACTTTAAAAAGATCACTGGAAGATTTCTTGAGGAAAATACCCATTTCATTTTAAATGAATTACACAAAATATGAAAATTTCACAATTATTAATGAAAAAATTTTCATTGGAAAAAATATTTTTAACTTTTAATGAAATATAAAATCAATAAGTTTTCATGATGGTGGAAGTTTTCAGGAGCTCTATATAAGTAAAAAACATTCCTTTCACACTTTTGTAAAAATTCAAAACTATCTCATTCTGAAAATGAACGGATGATTCCTTTTAAATAATCTTATAAAAGTAAATAATGTGTAAAAATTAATTTATACATCCTTTTAAACCATTAAAAACATTTTAAGGAAAATATATATATGGAAGAAAAATATTCCTGAACGAGTAAAGAAACAAAGTCAGTTTTCTTTAAAGATATGGTTTTAGTATTTTGAGCACTTTTTTGAAGGAAAAGATAAATTACTGATCAAGGGAACCAGGATTACAAATACAATCATGGAATTAGTTTACCCAACAATGATCACCCCAATGTTTTCCAAACCGAGCCAAAAAATGGGCTTTCCAATGGGTACTTTAATATAAGCAATCCTGAATAGTGATGAGTTTGTGAAATAAACCCTTTCCTCATGTTTTACATCCTTCGTATGTGTCTAAAAAAAACTATAATAAATAAATATTTATCCAAAATATATTAAATACCCATAATCACATATATAATAACATATATTATTAAACTATAATCTTTTATTATGCATTTATTAGTAATTCTCTGTTAAAATTAATATTTCAGGTAATAACGACTTTGTTTTTCATGTATGTTTTTGTTTAGTAGTTTCGATCCATGTACTTTGATCATAAATAAATAAGATAAATAATTATAATCATGATATAAGTATCATATAAATTAATTATATATGTATTTAGATTAATCTATAAAAGTTATAGATAGAAAAAAATGAATAACACCATTCATGGAGATGGTAGATCGTACGTATGCGTGAATGATATTTTCATTTTTTGACAGATGGAAACAAAATATGGTAAATAATTATTCAAATTTATTGAATAATTATTATATCATATATATAATATTTATTCATTAAATAAATACTTAGTACCATCCATGTAAATCTTAAAATAAAAAAATCACTTCTCTTCGTGGAGGGGCTAGTCCACATGTACGCACATGCAACATTATCATTTTCTAATTAATTGAAAGGAAATAAGGTAGATTTGATATTATAATTATATAAGTATAATTATTTAGTAAATATAATATATATATACATTAAATATATCATTATATCTATCCATACAAGGTAGTGATGGAAAATAAATTACATTGGTTCGTGAGACAGTAGTTCGTCGTACCTGCGATCGACAGTTTCGTTTCCAATTTCATAGAAGAGGAGATGAATATAGATTATTCCATACACATAATAAAATCTAATTCTATGATATATTCTGGTTTTAATATATTATAACTATTAAGACATAATTGAATGTGGTAAAAGAAGAAGTAAAAAAAAAGAAAGATCTTTATAAAGATGATTACCTTCGCTTAGAAAATCTTCCTTTGGATTTATGATTAAAAACCATAGGGTTGGTTTCATGGGAAAACAATAAGATCTTTAACTTGTAAAATGATGTTGGGGTGATATTTTTTTTGGTTTTTATCAAGTTAAATTGTTGAATATGTGTGAATAAATAAGGGGAGGAGGTTCCCTTTTATAATTCTATTGAGTGATAGACTGTTAATTTTTAAACGTTTTAAAATATTGTAAAGTCACATTCTTGAAAAAATGGATCAAAAATAGACCATTAAATAATCTTATATGACATAAGTTATAAATATGGTTATCCAATAGAATGTAGACAAGTTTTTAGGTCATCTTAACCCTTCTATTTTTGGTTTAACCCTCGACAAACTTGTTTTAACCTTAAATACGATAATAAAATTTTACTATTTTTATTACTCATTGTAAATAAAAATTATGTTGAGAATATTAACTAATTTTAATTTTTATTATTAAAAATATATTATCCATTTTAAAAAATAAAAAGTTTCCTTACTTTTTAAAAGATTTTATATCAAAATTCAATATAAAATAGGCTCCAATGACCAAACTTGGATTAATAATAATATAATTGAACTCATTTAATTTTTAAAATAATTTTAAAACAAAATGGGACTTTTTAAATTCTTTAAATTAAAAATAATGTTTTAATAAAAATAAATATTTTTCATAATTCATCGCAAAATTAATCTTTTAAGAAAATTCTAAAAAATTCACTCTAAAATAATTTTGGCATGTTGATTTCAAAAATAATGTAATATTTTCAAATTAAATCTATAGATTTGGGAAAATAATTAATTTTTTAAAAGATCACATAAAATTATATGAAATCACTTTGTAGAAAAATATAGTTTTATGAATAAAACTGTATTTATTCTTATCTTGTTTCTACCATATATATTAAGTGGATGATAAAAAATTTGATTGAATATATAATATATAAATTTTATTAAAATCATCAAAAAATAGTGATTAATTTAATTTATTAATATAAAAAACACATTTCATGTATAAAAACAGTTTTTGAGAAAAACAATTCGTTTACTTTAAAATTATTTCTTCAATTTTCATTTATAATAAATTAATAAAAAATGAATTTATTTTATACTTATGTAAAAAAATTATTTTCATAATTTTTTTATTCCCATTAAACCCCTCCAATTTAACTGCTTAGTTATAATGTTATACTATATTACTATTCATTTATACTTGGGGATGCATGTATCATAAGCTATCAAAGAGATTACATTTATTTAAAAAAGAATATAGCATAAAATATTAGGGTGTTACAACAATGTAGCATAAAATTAAACTTAAAATACCAATAATAAAGGTATTACATGATATAATATATCAAATATATAGCGTACATACAACGTAAATAAAATTAGAATTATAATACAAAACATGTCCCAAAGAAACGAAAATGCGATGGAAAACCCTTATAGTAATATTAATGTAAGAATCAAGAGAACATAAATGGGTTACTGGGAAATGGAAATTAAAATATCATTAAATGATATTTAAAAGAAATTATTGTGGTGAATACACCCTATAAAATAAATTTTGAGGCATAGCATCAACTGTGTTTTATGGAATTGAAAATGGAGATGAATTTCCCTTACAACCTTAGTATACTTTGAATTAAAATCCACTTTTGTAAATAATAATATATGGTTCTTAAAACCACATCTATTACATAAATATGATAAAATGAATAAATTATTAAGTAATAATATCATATTAAAGATATCATGGTGCCGAATATGTAATATGTCTCAAGAAATTAAATTTGAGACAAAGAACTCCTTACCTTAATTCCCAACAACCACTAATGTTTTTGAATATCTTGTAAAAAAACTTAATAACCTATTTTAAAAAAATAATTTTATTTATAAACTTTTATAAACATCATTTATAATTATTCTCATTATGTATATTAGTTATTCATTTTCTATTTTCAATATCAGGTTTGAGTAAATAGTGTCATTTTGAACTTGTTTCATAATAGCCGTGTTTTTATTCATTATTCTCATAATTTTAATCTTTAAGAAACCATAAAATATATTGGAATATATTATTTATAATTATTTATAATGTTATAATTTTATTATATGGGAGTTTTTGATTATGATCCTAAAATATGAAATCTGTGATGACCATGTTTCAGTGATTTTTAACAAATAAATGGTAGTATCAAAATTAATGATTTTACTGTTAATTTTACCACTCTATAACGAAAATAAAAGATTTTTTTATTATTTATAACATATATTATAAATAATTAAGTTATCATAGTCATCTATGATATTATTTTATAGTATTATTCATGTGGGTGGTTAGATAGACTCAAACATGAACATACCATAATTAATGGATGTGTATGGTTATAAAAGTGGTTTATTTTAGAATAATATAATTAATATATATTTTTAATGATATTATTTATATATTCTATTTAATTAAATCATATTTTATGTGATTTTAAAAAATAATAAAAAAATAGATGAAAAATGAGACCTGTTACTTTGTGGAGGTGGTAATCTGCACAAACAAATGAATTGCGTTTTTGTTTTCATTAATGGAAAAGGAGAAATGTGATTAATTATTGTTACATTATAATAATATAAAAAATTATAAAAAATAATTATTACATTATATTAAGCGTTAGACTAACTAATTATAAAAAATAATTATTACATTTATCTTGGAAATATAATTATAAATAAGCCTTAGGGTAACTAATTGAAACCATAGGCTTATGAAATTCATAAAGGATTATTGTAGGATAAAAATAGAAGAGTTTCATAATAAAAATATAATAGATAAATTCATCATGAAATGGTGGAAGTGATCCCATTTAATAAGTGAATAATGAGGTAATTTTCGAATTACCCATTACATTTCAATAATTATATACCACTATTCAAGTGTCAAATGATCCAAAAGTGTTAGTAATGAATGTTACGGTGATATAATGTCATAAAACCATCAATTATTCATTTTCACACATTTTTCAAAAACGTATCGAACATTTTACTCGTAAAATTTTCACCTTTACTATTTTTTTATTATAGTAGTTAACATTTACATAACAAATATGAATTTAGTGCCTAAAAAATAATGTGGGATTTTTACCTAATTTATACCAGCTAATTATAAATATGAAAACCATTTTATAAAAAAATATTTCTTTTTAAGAAAAATTAATTTGAACATTAGCAAATTTCATGCATAAAATCCTATTTTTAGAAAATGTTTTTAAGATAAAAATTTATATGTATGATAAATTTATCAATATGTTATATTATAATAATTTAAATTGGTTCATAATAAATCAATTAATATTTAAATGGATTTAAAATCAATCCAAAACCTAATTTTAACATCATAATATTTAATTAGAAAAGACAAAAAATAGTTACTTTTATTGGGAAATATTACTTATGTTTTTAACGTGTTAAAAATAGGTTTTATAAAACTATACTAGTATATTTTTAATTAATATTTTTTATTATTAAAGAAATATTTTATCATAGGAACTATTATATAAGTATTTAAGTTATACTTACGTCTTTATATAACTATATAATCTATGACTTTTGTAAAAAGTGAATTTTTCACTATTCACATAAAAATAAATTATTTTAAAAAAATCGCTAAAAATTGATCTTAAGATAATATTGTTATTATAAATAAAAAAAAAATTCAGTTTTTTCAAATTAAATATCTAAAACTTGATAATTTAATTTTAAATTAAAACATAAAAATATAATGTAACCCGTTTTCATAGAAAAATCACTTTTTTAAAATATTAACTATTACTATTATTATTTCCTATCAATTAATAATAAAATTTGGTGTTATCATATTATTAATATGAATACTATATTTTATCTATAATATATTTGTAATCATAAAAGAAATCATAAAAAATATAATTTTATAAGTGTTATATTTTAAAGAATAAATTAGTCTTACTAGTTAATAAACTACACTAATTAATTTTTATCATTACCTTAGTTTTAATATCATCCATTATTTTTATTTATACATATATTTCATAATTCATTTACCCATAATTTTACCTACCAATTCTCTGGGTACATTTTAATGGTTAAATATGGTTTTTTTCATTTTGGGTCGATGTCGCGTGTGAAGCAAGCTATCAAACACATTAGGTTTTGAAGGAAAACATAATTTAATATTTCAAGGTGTAATAATAAATTTTTAGTTTTTCCCCAATAATTATATATAAGTACCCCTCATGAATTGGTAGTAAGACCCACATAATGAAAATAATTTCTATTTATGTTCTTGTTCATCCTTGTACCTATTGAAGACTATAGGTTGATTCAGAACATGAAATGTGACTTCTATTCCTCAACAATGGATATGAGCTCTATATAAATATCTTGAATCCATGCCTAATATCACATAAAATTTGAATATAGGGTGAATAATAATATTTTTAGGAATTACATTCCCATAAACGACTATCATAGATGAGCTAGGGACTTAAGATATAATCATCATTCCATTATGTGTTTACACTGCTAAATCAACATCTAACCATTTAGGTGGTAATGTGATAATTTTAAAAATTATTTAGATATAAAAGGTTCACTACAAAAAAAACATTAATTTTGCAATGTATTTTAAGAACATTACTAATTTTGATATTTATCGTTGTGTTTAGGAAATATGGATAATCTGGCCACAATTTTTAAGAAACATCTCTAAATTAGTGACAAATTTTGAACTCATTTACCGACATTTCAAAATTCCATTTAATGATGTTTTTGAAACATTTCGGTGAATGAATTGTCGCTAAATAGAAACACTTCAAAACATCACTAATTAGCGATGTTTTAAAGCATCACCAAATAGATATGGTTTAAAGAAATGTTATTTAATGACGTTTATAAATGTTACTATTTGGTGAAATTTTAAAAAGTCTCCAATTAGTGATGCCCATTTTATGACGTTTCAAAGAAACATTACTAAATGAATTAGTGACGTTTTAAATGGTCACTAATGAAAAAAAGGCATTACTAAATTACATTTTTTGGTAGTGAGTGGGTAAAATCTTAATCAAATAATGAATTTTCAATTCTATAGTGGATAATAAGTATATTTTTAACCACTTAATTCTTGTGATCCACCTCAATAATTATGATTTATTAAGACTTCCCTTTGTAATTTGACTTCAATGGTTATTGGAGCTTATTATCCTCATTAACCATGGGATTAGGGAAATTATTTTAATTATGATAAAATTTATTGAATTAGAAGAACAATAGTGTGGTTGGTGAATTAGATTAATCTTATTTCCCTCCATTTCATTGAATAGCCTCTACATATCCTCTTATAAATCAAAAGTTGGAAGATAATCTCTCTCACACATGAAACATATTCCCATTCATTTAATGAAGTTACCTGAGTTCTTATTTTCATATTTTTGGAATTTAGGTGGTTAAAACTTCTTTCCTCTATTTAACATACCATTAGAGTTACCATGATACCCCCTCATTTTTTTATCCCCAAATCTATTAAAATGAGAGTTTCTAGATTCTATTTTTACTGTGTGCATATATTAAACAATATCATCATATCTTCCAAAGTCTCTTATGGATAGTACCTTTATAATTATTGATTTTAAGCCACAAAATTAGAGATCAATATTGATTTTTAGATCAATGATAAAACCAAAATATTATATTGAGATTCTTGTAATATTTTCAAATAGGTAACAATGGATTCATCATCCTTTTGCTTGAATTATATAAAGTCCCTCTCCATTTTAGTATAACAATTTTATGGAAAATACTTATTGGGAAATACCCTCTTAAACTCCTCATATTCCCTATATTTTATTTCTTATTCTTTTCTTATATTCTTGATAATAGTCTACTATTGATCAAATTCATCTTCTAAGAGATAGGCTACTAAAAAAAATTCTCATGGTATGAGAACTGGATAACATAAAATATCTTTTCTATCACATTGATCCATTGATAAAAAATTATTGGATTAGAATAAAAATGAATGAAAGGTGGAAATTTCTCTGTAATATAATAAATTCTAGGTTTCTCTTTCCTTGGTATGTTCATATGTTAAAAATGATTCACATCATTATTCATTTTTCGAGAGAGTTGGGAAATCATTCCTTCAAGGTGTTTCATTCCTTATCCCAAGTCATTTTGTTTCAAATAAAGATAGGAATTTAATTTTCCATTGGATTAATTTATAACTTGATTAATAATGTTTACAACCATTGAATAAAAACAAAATGGATAACATAAGTGTTTGAGTAAAAATAATTAAAGTGAGAAAAAATTTAATAAGAAGATTAGTCATTCGACATCCTAAATTATAAAAACCTTATTTTAGACCCATAACACTTACAGTTCATACCTTGTATTTTCACCAATTTTTTTGAATAATAATATAAAAAAATAAACCCCAATATGATTTCATATATAATGACCTAATAATTTTCTATATAAATATTACATAATTTTAGATGAATATTAAATACATACCACAATAATTCATGCCTAAGGATAATAATGGTTTAGTGTATTTGAATACAAGATACATATACAACTTATATTAATGAAAGATAATCAACATCTCCTACAAAATTATTTACATATAGTACCCTTATATGATTATCATACTTAATACCCTTTTTCATAACCTGGGGAATGTGGAAACATAAGAAGGGGTGAGATTGGATGCTTAGTAAGGGTAAACATGGGAAAAATCTTGGAATGATCTTAAGCGGGAAAAATATAATCATAAGGGTATGATAAAATGTTTATAACATAAAAAAATCATA
Source organism: Viscum album (assembly GCA_963277665.1). Taxonomy (NCBI): domain Eukaryota; kingdom Viridiplantae; phylum Streptophyta; class Magnoliopsida; order Santalales; family Viscaceae; genus Viscum; species Viscum album. The sequence continues at coordinate 1,831,433,426 of OY728147.1, forward strand.
CCCAATTAATCAATATTATAAATCATGTGTCATGACATAAGGATTTTAGCCTAATGTAAGACATATATAAAATATTGAAACCAAAATCCTAAGCTGTGGAGCATACCATGAGAATATAATAGAAGAATTTGGAAAAAGACTATAATTAGAGAATCATAGAATTTTGTACATGTATAAAAATTGAAAGTTCCACTCCTCATGTTAAGAACAAGAAATTAGGTCCTCTCAAAAAATTATGGACATGAATATAAGGCCACTCATAAAATTGTGAACATGTCATAACTATTACTCTAGTAACAAGATTTTTACCATCATAACTATTCATTATTGAAAAACATTTCGTATAATATATTAAATAATATTAATTATTATAATTAAAAATATTTTATCCATTTTAAAAGATTAAAATTATATAATTGGATGAAATTAAATACAATATCCATGCATAAAATGTGTGAAAACCATTTAAAAAAATATATTTTAAGAATTAAAATGATTTTATTATAATTAATTTCCTAGTGAAAACCATTACATTGATATTAATAAATTTTATTGAATATATTATCTACACAATTCACTAATATAATTCATCAACTATTATTAATTCAATTTATAAATATAAAATACATTGTGCATAATAAAAAGAGGTTTATAAGAAAAAATATCATTTTACCTTCAAATGATTTTATATATATTTATATCCAACTAATAATAAATAAATAAATTATTATTCATATATGATATAAATTATCAATATATTTCATCATTTATTAGTAGTGATCAATATTTTTTTTAGAAAAAGAGAATAATATGATAAAAATGTAATTATTGAAAAATTAGGACATATATGATTTTATTTATATAATTAATATTTGAGTACATAATTCAAAATAATTTAAATCAATAAATGTATATTAAGGAAAAAATATCATAAATATTTTTAATGTAGTTAATCCAATTTATAACATCCAACAAAATGGCTAGGTTATAATAGTCAATCTTAATAATATAAGATAGTTTGTATAAGATCAGTGTGGTATGTAAATAAAGCTATGAAAAACATTAAATTTGTTAAAGAGAAAACAAATATATTTTAAAATATTTCGGTGTCACAATTTTACTTAGGAATGGTATATTTTTATATTTTTTTGTAAATTTATTTTAGATACGTACTAACAATATAAAGAGGGAATACCCAAATTAAGTAGCATACTCAATAAATGTGAGAGCATATTAGATGGGTCAGGCAGAATAAGAGCTGTGTAAGACCTACTCATATCTTTTAATCATTTATTTCTTTTCGAATTTATATAAAATAAATTATATAAAACAAGTTATTACATGACACAAGATATAAAACAATCAAATTCACTGAGAATAATGTACATAGATTAATTGAATTCATGTATTCTAAATAAAAAATAATAGAAAATTTAAAGTAAGATTGAACATTTAATAAATTAATTCATCATTGAATATATTATTGTCATACTTTACCATTAATTTGATTTAATTATATTCACTATCCATTTTAACAACTACCATCTAAATATAATCATATATAGATAGATCAATCTCCAATTGTGGATGGGTTTCACTATCATAGAAAAATTCTTCAACTTCATCACCCATATTGTAAAAATATCTTTCATTGATATAGAATTCAACACTCCACAAATCATCAGATCTATTATTGACATAATATTCCATTTTATCTTGTGAATCCATAATATATGGATCCGTTTCTTCATTCTCACCATTATAAATCAATTGATATATGTTAAAATAAGTAAATTATAATTAATATTTCATTATTCACCTTTAAATATTGACCCAATTTCATTTGAATAACATAATTGAAAATTTTTAAGGATAATTTAATTTTATAATGTCAAAAAACATTTTATATTATCCCAAATCTATGAATTTTTTGAATATTCCACTATTTTTTTGATTTTAATTTTTCCTTACACAAAACTATATGAATCTTGAAGCTATTAATATTATAAGAATCAAATATCATACATTACTTCAAAGGTCCTTAACCAAAATATTTTTAATCATTTAAAACTCTATCTTGATTATAAAAATCCATGATCTATATATATATAAATATAATATGTTATTAGTTAAATAAGATATATATATATATATCAATATATTATCAATATGAAATTTATTTTGATCTTAATCCATGTGGAAAACAATGAAAAATGTCTTTATTAATGGGTTTTTATCTACTTCTCATTCTAAGTTCGACTCCAAAGTCATATATTTGTTTTAATCTTAAACTTTTCAATAAAGGGATCTACAATATCTATATTTAGTAGAATACATCTATGTGATTTTAGGAACACAATTTGAGTCAATAAAACTAATGTTAATTTCCCAACTATACAACCTAATGTTAGAAAGTTTAATGGCTTAATATAAGAATAAAATTGATTTTTGTTGTTGTTATTGTGTTCAAATAGATTTAATAATGTTTAAATATTATCCAAATACCTAAAACTAAAGGTGATACACTCTTTGACCATATATCCCTAAAAAAGAGGGCCTTCTAATTGAGTTTTTTCTCTGACAAAATTCCTAAAATTACAAAGTTACCTAATTTGAAGAAGGAAAATTGAATAATAAACCATATGTATAATGAGTATGAAAATTTTAATCTAGTGATAATAAAGAATTATGATTCCAATACCTCTTTGTGAGATACATCTATCGATAATGTATGGGCCATATAACATTAAAATCCATGGTAAAATTCATAATTAGATGAACCTTCAAAATATAATATCCAAATTAAAAAATTTCATTTCAATTAATTCTTGATTTTTTTATACTCAATGGGTTTTAATATTTTCTCATAAATTTATCCAGAGAATGTGAAAACCTCAATTACTGCTACTATTTTTTATTTTGTAATAATTTATGCAATTCCAATCGTTGTAATTTCTCTATAAAAATATGTGAACAATGAATTTTAATGAAATGTAACTTATGATGTTTTAAGTCAATATATCATTCATTTTTAATTGAATATCCAATAAAAACTTTAATATTTTTTAGTCTTTAATGTAAAATAAATATTTTTTTATTATTTTTAATGTAAAACCTACCATTAAAAACTTTCCATTATCATTTTATATGGACCCATCCTTAAATATCACAAAATATTGAGTTTTATCAATAATTTACATTGTTACACTTTGAGGATCATTTTAGGTTAATAGTTTTTGAGAGTTAGGCCATTAATAATTCCGTAAAAAACCATAAATACAAATTGGACACATTTAATTAGTATGAACTTTTCCTATAATGTAAATTTTTTAAAATAAAACATGATATATTTTCATGGAAAATAATCACGAATTTAAACTTTATGTCTTCCTTTCCCTTACCCATCCATAGAACCTTTGAAAAACATTTTAAAATGTTGTATGAGAACAAAAATCTCAGTAAGGGATATAAAAAGAAGTAAAACCATTAGTCCTCTAAAGACATGAAAATTCATATAACATTTACCATTATCTTCAAATTTATTTGAGATTATTAAATAAAACAATTTCAAATAAATAACACAAATAATGTTATCTCCAATAAAATCATTATAATCCATTTCAAGAAATTAAAACCCCCTTTTAGTGACTTAGAGAAGGATATTTATAAAACCATTTCAAAACCCTGTTAATTTGAATAACCATATGACTGAATTCCAACATTATCATTACCCAATGCATTGGAACACTATCTGGGTTCACCCATCTTTTAATCTATAATGATCTCAACCGATGTAATATATAATTCCCCATTTTATAAGTTGTAACAGGATCACCCAACACTATTTGGTCCACCCATTATATAACTTGTGATAGGCTCACCCAATGCTATCTGGGGAACCCAATCATATAAGTTATAACAGGCTCACCCGATTCTACCTATGCCACTACATTGTATAATTATTAAGTACCATATCATGAATAAAACATTTTTATTCATGCAATTTTCATCATAAAACATTTTAAAAACCCTTTTAAACTTGATATAAAATCACTTCTGGATATCAATGTACCTTAAAAAACCCATTTTTAATAATATAATACCCTTTTCCTTTGTGAAACCATTCTCAATACCAAAATACCCCCTAAAAGGTGAAAATTACTTTCTATGAATAAAACATTAAATCTTTCAAAGGAATATTGAAATAAAATAATGGTCATAGTGATAGATAATTCATTTTTTCCATGTGTGTCAGTAATAGAACATTCCTGTTGTTGTTTGTCAAAATGTTTCATATAAAAGTACAAAAATATTCCACGTGAAAGAAATATAATAAACTAAAATACATAAATTAATTTATAATTACCTCATGTAAATATAAAAACATTCATAAAATCATTTTAAAGACATGGACATGGAAAAGGAAGAGTTAGAAAGAAAACATTAAAGATGATTTTTTTTATTTAATTAAAAGTCCCTTATCAGCCTAAAAATATTCAAATTATATGAACCATGAGATAATAACACTAATAAAACTATAACTAAAATTATAGTAGATACATTTGTGATATAAAGTTTCAAAGGGTCTATATATACACTTTGTAAATGAGTATGGATGTATAACATCAAAATATATTCAATAAAAGTAGATTGAGATGAAGTCCCTAACCTTGATTCCGAATTGTCACATGTTTCTTTATCTTCCTAAATAATGAACTTATGTAAATTATTTACTTTCTCGAGAACATTTAAAAAGTTTATTACCAATTTTTTTTCTATTTTATGTACATTTACTTAGTAAATTAATTTTAAGTAAGATGTTTTGACTATATTCGTTTTATGTATCAAAAATGAAAATGGTAGGTTAACTAAGGCTAATGAGGTATTTATTTAAACATAAATAGAATAATAATAATGAAATAGTTGTCATATATATATATATTTCAATTATACTTTTAAAATAAATCCTTAAATATTTTTATGAAAAATAAACCAATGATACAATCATAGAGATGGATGGTCGTATGTACACATAATAACATTTCCATTTTTCATTGATCATTATAGAAATAATGTAAGTCATGTTTCAATTTTCAAGAATTATAATAATTTACTAAATAACATAATATTTAATTATATATACATATATACAAAATTCTAGTGATGTAGCGATGGAAAAAAGGAATCACATCGCTTTGTGGAGGCGGTAGTCCACACCTCCATGAACGACGTCATCACTTTTTCAGTGTGTGAAAAGGTAAGAAAATTAAAATTATATATTATATTTATAGAATTATAATAATTTCATTAATATCATAATTATTTAATTTTTATCATATATATTCATTATTGTTACACTTATTACCTTCCATGTAATGCATTAGTGAAAACAAATCACATCTCTTTGTGATGCGGTAGTCCACCGTACACACGAATGATATTATCATATTCAATATGTATTGGAATTGAAATAGGTATATATGATATAATGAAAAAATATGTACAATAATTAAATAAAATTTTTAGATAAACTTTATATCCATCATTATTCTTAATCATGGGAGGTGGTAAAGGAAAAACTAACGACATCATTTCGCAAGGTGGTAGTCTACTGTACACATGAATAATGATTTCATATGACATTTGATGGAAGTGTGTTGAAGTGTAGGTCATAAATTTAACATAAAAACTATTAGTATATTTATGATAATTATTTTATTATATAATCATTCTATAAAATTAATTTAAGTGGGTGGATAAAGAAATAAAACAAAAATGCATGTTGATAAACGTTACCTCTTCCTCATGTAACTCCTTTTAGTTTGTAGCAAAGGAATTACTTGGACGGATTTATAACCAAATTAAGGATTATCAAATGAGGGTATAGATGTGATATGTGATTTTGGTAGGTATGTTTCTTTCTAATGTGTTTTATTGATTTTAATAGAGGAGGATTGGGGTAGGCCTTTTATAAGTGGGGTGAGGGGTAAACATGTAATTTTTTGAAAGAGTAAATTACACGCATGTTTTATTAATCTCAAAATGACACAATAATTCAAAACAAAAACTATAATATAAGTTCTAAGGTCTAAATATTTCCATAAAATTCGTTTTTTGAATGTTTATAGGTCATTGTTCCCCATAATATTGAAGTTTAACTACGAAGTAAACTCGTTTTTACAATAATCACAATAATTAATTTTAATTATTTTCACTAATTGGAGAAAAACTAATTTGAACATATTAAAAATTATAAATTATTTTAATTAAAAATATAAAATATATATTTCCAAATTAAAATCATATAAGATTGAAATTTTAATTTAATATTAATCCAAGAGACGTGGCAAGAAAATAAGTTTTTATATAGAGTATTTTTTTTTAGAAAAAGATGATTCTATATTAACTATATGGATAATAATAATAATTTCATGAAAATAAATTAATATTTAATGATATATATATTCTATAAATTTCATTTAAAAAATTACCAATTAGATATTATTTTAATTAATTTAATAGGATAAACATTATGCATTTTAAAAAAGTTTTAAGAAAAACCCGTCTTTAAACCCAAAAACAAACTTATATTAACAATAAATATAACGTTTATTAAAAAGTAATTAAGTAGAATATATATAAATAAATAACACTTAGTTTACATAAAAACACTTTCAAAACATATTAATACTTTTAAATTGTATAATTTATCAAAAACAAATGTCTTTTTATACAAAAAATGGCATTTTTTTACTATTCATTAAAAAATTAATATTTTCTGAAAAATTCCAAAATTTTAACCAATGAAATTTTTTATATTATTTTAAAAAAAATAAGATTTATTTTATCCAATTAAAATTCTAAAATTTATAAATGAATCTTTTAAATAAAATCTTATAAGAAAAGTGTTTTATTTAAATAATTTCAATTTTTATTTAAAAATTTCATATTTTTTTTACAAAATATAAATATATAATTTTTATAAATAAATATTAAAATGATTTATTCTAAAATTAAATTTCATTTTACACCATTCCCCATTTTATAAAATTTTCCTTATAATTTTATTCAGTTATTAAACTAGTGAGGATATCTTTCCCATTTTACATTTTCAGATTCCCATGATTCCTCTTCAACTATATGGGTTTTATATAAAACCTTGTCCTAGTGAATCACACTATTCCAAAAAACTCACTCACTATGTTAAGTAATATAAACAGGATGTTCCTCGTAATAATGCTTCTCTTATGACTAAACTACTCGAGGGATCAAAACATGAGATAAATCTGGAACATATTTCCTCAACATTGAAACATGATGTATTTGTGTACCTTAGATTAAATCGGGGGAAAAGAAAATTAGTAGGAATTTGATCTAGATTTATCTAGGATTTCATATGGTCTAATTAACCATGGAATCAACTTCCCCTTCTTTCCAATACACATCACACTTTTCCTTAGATTAATTTTGAGAAATTCATAATCACCTACCTCAAAAGAAAGATCATTCCTCAAGTTATCTGCATAACGTTTCTGCCTTCTTTGAGCTATCCACATGTGTTTCAAAGTCAAATGCACCTTATTAACCATTTTCTCTACCAAATATAGTTCCATAAACTTCCCTTCACATAATTCAACCTAAAAAGCCGGTGTCTAGCACCGATTTTTATATAATGCATCAAATGGTACAATCTATATACTAGAAGAAAACTTTTAATTATAAGAAAACTCAACCATAAAGACATATTGATCTTTAATTCCCTAGTAATCTAATATAAAATAATGAAACATATATTCCATGGTCTGAATTTTCTTCTTAGACTATCTATCATATTGAAAATGAAATGTTTTTATGAAATTTAATTTAGTACATAATGACTTCTGAAGTCTTTCACCCAAATCAAATGTAAACCTAAGATCACAGTCTGAAACAATGGACAGAGGAACTCTATGTAACTTGAAAATATCCTATATATATAATTAAGAAAACTAATATAAAGGAACTATATCTCGAATGGAAAGGAAATGTGCATATTTATTTAATCGATAAACAATAACCCAAATCACATTATTAATTACTGATTTCATTATAAATACCACTATGACAACCATGGGTATATTTTCTAATTTCCACTCCAGCACTTGAAAAGGTTAGGGAATCCCATTCAATAACATTCATTCAACATTAACCTACCGAAAATTCAAACACTTCATGGTAAATTTAGCATTATCTCTTTTTATTCCATCCCACTAATAATAAACCTGACGGTCTCAATATATCTTAGTATTACATAGATGAATGGAAAATGGAGAACTATGAGTGTTAGTCAATAACTCTTTCCTAAAATGGGAATCACAAGGCACACACACCATTTCACCAAATTATAAAAAAATATCTTTATCAATAATTAAATCATTAAAGTTAAATTATTAACAGATTATATGTTTTCCTGCAAATACATATCCTCTTTCTAAGATTGCTGAATTATTTTTGAAAAAGTAAACTACACTAAAACCTAAAACAAAATAGTGGATGTACCTACATCCACATCTTATAGGTAAAAATTCATCAAATAATTAACCAAAGGGACCTGTTCCAAACTTAACATTATTAATATAGCATTAATTTTTTTTAATCAAAATATCAAACACTTTTTTTCTTTTCTATGATGATAACGAATCATGAAATAATAATCCTTGATTATTTCAAGCCATCTTATCTATCTCATGTGAAATTTTTTCTGAGTTAATACATGCCTAATTTTTTTGGATCAGTATATATTTCACGATTTTCCCCATACAAATGATTCCTATAAATTCTTAAAGAAAAACCATAGTAGCTAATTCCAAATCATGTGTGTGGAAATTTAACTCATGATGTTTCAACTAACGTGATGAATACTAAATTATCTGATCATTATTCATTAAGAAAAAACTAATTCATTTAAATGAATCATCACTATAGATGAAGAATTCTCAATTTCAGGAAGGTAGGTCAAAAACTGGAGCATTCCCCAATATTATTTTTCAGTTCCTAAAAACAATCATCAAATTATTTTTTCTGGATAAACATAACTCCTATTCAAGATAACTTAGTAAGTGTTGTAGAAAAATGATAAATGTTTTCAATGAACTACATATTTTATCCTAATAGTACAAAAATACTCTGAATATATATGATATTTGTGGGTCTTGGACATTCTTCAAAACTTTTGTTTTAGTAGGGTCAATAGTTAATCCATCATTAGAAACAATATTACCAACAAATGAAATTTTTTGTAACCAATATTAACAATTTCTAAATTTTCCATAAATTTTATTTTTAAAGGTTTTTAAAACAACCCTTAGGTGTATTTCAAGTTTCTATTGAATTTTAGAATATATATTAAATTTCATTAATAAAAACAACAAAAAAATTGTATAAAAAATTATGAAAAATCATATTCAAAAGGTCTATAAATATATAAGGTGCATTGGATAACCCAAATGGAATAAATACAGACTCATAGTGCCTATATCTAGTCCAAAAGAAGTCTTCAAAATATATACTTCCTTCAATTTAAACCTATGGTACCCTGACCTCAGGTCAACCTTAAAAAAACCAAACACCCTAGAGATGACCACAAAAATTAAAGATATGAGAAAATTGATACTTGTTATTAATAGTGTTGTTATCAAGGACCTATAATCAATGAAAATCCTCATTAAACCATTTTTTTTAACAAAAAAGATAGGATCACCCCATAGGGATGTTCTAGGTTGGATGAATCCTTTATCCAATAACCCATGTAATTTATTTTTTAATTCTAAAAGTTACAATTGATTCACTTGATAAGAGGGTTTATAAATAGTCATAGCATCATTTCCTAAGTCAATAGAAAACTCAAACTCCTAATTAAGGAAAACACCAAGAATATCATTATTAAAAAATCCATGTATTCATTTACTACTAGCACATCACTAATTTAAACTTTTCCATTATTTTCAAAAATATGATTTAGGTAACTTTCACTTCCATATCTAATTAATTTCCCAGCTTATAGGTAAGTTATTAAAGGTGATACATCATTTAACACAACTTTACTATCATTAAAATACATCTTATCATGATAAACTGAAATCCAATCTATTGCAAGAATTATATCATACTCTACTATGGCTAGTTTAATAATATTTTTAGGATAAACCATCTGAATTATAACAATAATAATATTCCTATAAATATTGGTTTTTTTACACTTCCATTCATAGTTTTCACCAAAAGGCATATCTTACATTCATGAGGTGATATTCACAATTCAAATTAAATTCTCCTAAAAATGAAGGAATGTGAAGATCCAGAGTCAAATAGGGTATTGGAATAATTCGACCACACAAGTAACATTCCTATAACAACTTCATTTGATAGACCAAAATCAATTGTGGTATTAGAAACTAAAATTACTAAACCTTTTTATTTTTGATCATGATCATTTATAACCCATGAAACTAACTTTAAACATGAATTAACATAATTACCCAAATCGGTGTAACTAAGACACCTCATCATTCGATGACTATCAATTACCCAATTATTTTTTATTCAATAATTGTATTCTTTATTGTAAAAAGGCTTGTGACCAAACCGAACACACCAGAAACACTTCCCAGACCCTATAAAAAATTCCAAGAAATGTTATTTTACACACTTGAAACATTTTGGGGGCTTACCTCAGGACTTCTTAGCTATTTTGTTCTCAATATCCTACCACATTGACGTTTTATTATTTTTGTCATCATGAAGAATATAAGTGTCATCAAAATCCATCTAAACTTTCTCATCAAAACAGACAGCTTTCTTGTAACTTTTAAATTATCATGTGGATAAATTACTTCATTGACTTGGTTTTAATCATCATTAAAATATATTAATTTTACTATCTATGTCTCAAAGAAAATTTGGAACATACATGGAATATTTGGTGATGTTTTCCTCATATACAACTACAAATTCTTCATATTTCTCTCTTAATATCAAGAATTGCTTTTTTATCTAGAGTCAAAAAACCTTGAGGAAATATTTCTCAAGAAAAGGATCCTTGATTTTTTCCCATTATATGGCATCAAGGAAATATTTCTATTTAGTATTATTATCCAATGTCCACCATCAATTAGAATAAACTTCAAAATGATAAATGATAAGAGATAGCTTTTGACGTTCTAAACATCCCATGACATTAAATATCTTTTTTAGATAATTGATCCATCCTTTGGATACCACAGGGTTAGATGATCCACTGAATTACTAGGGATGTCTCTTTATTAAATAATCCACAAAATACATGTTCTTTATTGGTTGATTAGGTTCGTCTATGGAATGGATACCACTACCATTTATCTTTTGTGTCAACTGATTCGTTATTGCCACAAGCTATTATGTTCTGATTCCAACCATCCTGGGATGATAATTTGGAAGGATATTATCCTCTTGGTACCTTATGACTAAAAATTCTCTATTTTATCTATGAAGAACCATTATAAATTGAAATAGTTTAGATGCAGCAACATGGAAGTCTTTAATTTTTATATCATTTTAACTTAACCCTATAGTAGAAACTTTTAAGGGAAATCTATTAAAATTTTCTTAACTTATAAATTTATCTAAACCTTACTTTAATACTAACTATATGGTCGTGATCTTAAACATTACATAATCTTGAGTTTTAATCAGGAATATAATTTATTTCTCTTTGAGGATCTTTTCATGTTTAGAGTTTTAGAGAATTTTTCCATAACCCATACATCACTAAACCATATAATATGAAGTGGAAAATTTTGATCAATATCCATTTTTACCATATTATAAAATATTTAAAAAAACATGATGTCTTTTTACAGAAAAAAATAATGACATTCAACTTGACCTCTTTCTTTCCCTTACACATCCTTAGAACCTGTGAAAAAAATTAAAAATGAGGGATGAGCACCAAAAGAGAAGTAAGGGGAACACAAAGATGGAAAACCATCATTCAAATAAAAATATGTAAAATCATATATTGTTTACCTTTATCTTCAATGTTATTTAAAAATATGAAATAAAAAATTTTCAAATGAAAAAACATACACATTTTGATAAATGAAAATCATTAAAACCCAGAACAAGAAATTAACACCCAATTTTGTTGACTTAGAGAATAATATTCATAAAACCATTTCTAAATTCTTTTAATTATAATAACTATACTATCAACTTCCTATATTATCATTACCCAATGCATTGGTGCACTATCTATGTGAACCCATTATTTAAGCTATAATAGGTTCACCTGATGCTATCAGTTTCACCTCATCAAATAAGTTATAATGGGCTCACGAGATGTAATCTGGTCCTCCCCATCTTATAAGCTATAATGGACTCACCTCGTGCTATCTAAACCACCTCACTATATAAGTTGTAACAATCTCAGTCGTTGCTTTCTAATCCACTAAATAATATAATGATAAAGTATTATTTTGTGAATAATATTTTTTATGCCCACAGTTTTTCTGCATAAAAAATTTGAAAAAATTCTTTAAACTTCTAATAAAATCACTTTTGGATATAAAAATAACCTTTAAAAACACATTTTCAATACCATAATACACTTTTTCTTTAAAAAATCATTTTCACTACAAAAATAACCGAATAAAAAGTGAAAAGGGTTTCATTTTAATAAAACATGAAAGAATGAAAAGGAAAATTGAAATCAATTAAAAGTCACAATAACGAAAAATACATTTTTTCTTTGTAAAATAATAATAGAACATTTATTTTATCATTTATCAAAATGTTCCATATAAAGTTTATAAAATGGTTCAATTTTATAACCATTTAAATAAATTTAAAGAGATATAAAATGTAACTTATAATCCCTTAATGTAAATATAAAAACTTTCATAAAATAATTTTAAATACATGGACATGGAGAAGGAAGAGTTGGAAGGAAACATGAAAGATGATTATTTTCTTGAATGAAAAGTACCTTATAACCATGAAAACATGTAAATCATAGTCCCCATGAGAGAATATAATTAAAAAATCAATAAATACAATGATAGTAGAGAAATTCATGATATAATATGTCAAAGGGTATGTATATACTGATCCTAAAATAGTATTTTTGCATAACATCAAAATATGCCTCAATGAAAGGAGATTGAGAAAATGCCCCTTATATTGAGTCCAACTTGTCACATGTGTATTTATCTTCATGAATAATACATATGTTAACTATTAAATTTATTTAGAACCATTTTAGGTTTACAATTATTATTTTTTCAATTATTGTTATGTTATATAAATTTATATATTTGATAAAATTTAAGTTGGATTTTTTGACATATTCAGTTCATCTGTCAGAAACGACTTTGGTAGGTTGACTATGGTCAACGATGTCATTATTTAAAAATCTCAAAAATTATACTAATTAAATTATTATCATATTTATACATAAATTATACTTTTAAAATGAATCATGAAATATGTTTGTGATAAATGAACCAACAATACGATCATAGAGACGGTAGGTTGTACGTACACACGAACACTGTTCCTTTTTTCAATGATCATAATTGAAAGAAGGTAAGTAATATTTAATCGTTCCAAATTGATCATCATATCATAAATACCAAAATATTTAATTATATATCATTCTATACATCATTATTGCGATGTGGTGATGAAAAAAGGAATCACATCGCTTTGAGGCGGCGAAGTCTACACATCCGTGAAGACTGTTTTCACTTTTTTAGTGTGTGAAAACCTAAGAAATAAAATGATATATTATATTTTAAAAAATATAATTATTTTATTAATATAATTATTATTTCATTTATGTCATATGTTTTCATTATAATTACCCTTATTACCTTCCATGCAATGCATTAGTGAAAAAAAATCACATCACTTCGTGAAGCGGTAGTCTACCATACGAACGAATAATGTTATCATATCCCATACATATTAGAATATAAAAAGAGTGTATATGATATAATAAATATATAGGTATAATAATGTCATAATTATATTATATAAACTTTATATTAATAATTATTTTCATCCTTGATGGGTGGTAATTTAAAAACGAACGACATCGTTTCGCGAGGAGGCAACCTGCCATACACATGAATAATGATTTCACAATCCATTTGATGGAATTGTGTGTGAGTGTAGGTCATCAACTTAACATAAAGAATATAAGTATATTTATGAAACTAATTTTATTATATAATATTGGTATTTTAATAATTTAATGGTGTTTATAAAGAAATAAAACAAAAATGCGCGTTGACAAATGTTACCACTTCCTCGGGAAACTACTTTTAGATCGCACCAAAGGCCTTCCTTGGATGGATTTTTACCCAAATTAAGGTTTCTAGGATGAGGATAGGGAAGTATATAAGTGATTTGTTTTTATTTTTTGATCCAAATTTCTTGACATGTGTCAATATAGGAGGATATGGGGTGTCCTCTTATAAGTTGTGTGAGTGGGAAACTTGTAAAATTTTAAGGGTGAATTCTAACCATGTTTTTTTCATGTCACATGGCCCTGATAATGAAAAAAATTAAATAATAGATGGTATAAGGTCTAAAAAGTTATATAAAATGGGGTTTATATATGTTTCTAGGTCCTTTTTCTCATTAATATTAAAGTTTGACTATTTAGTAAACTTATTTTTAACTTAATCACTGTAATTAATTTTTATTATTTTCACTAATCACTTTGGTAAAAGAAATAAGTGGAACCTATTAGACATTATATTTTAATATTATTCAAAATCATTAATCCATTTTTCCAAATTAAAATAACAAAATTGGATATATTTAATTTAATATTAAGTCCATAGATGCGGTGAGAGAACATGTTTTTAAGAAGAGTATTTTTTAGAGAAAGATGATTCTATTTTAACTCCATAAATAATAATAATTTCATGAAAATAAATTAATATTTATTAATATATATACTATATAAATTAAAATTAAAACATTCTAAATTAGTAATTATTTTAAATAATTTAAAAATAGATACATTAAGCATTTTAAAACAATTTTTAGAAAAATCCATCTTTAAATCTATAATGAAAACTTATATAAAAACCAATATAATTGTGATTAAAAAGTAATTCCGTAGAATAAATATAAATAAGTAATACTTATGTTACTTAAAAACATATTCATAAAATATTTATACATTTAAATCATATAATTTATTAAAAATATATGATTTTTTACATAAATCATATTTTTCACTATTTACTAAAAAATCAATATTACCCAAAAAATTAAAAAATTTCACCCTGAGTAAATTTTGATATTATTATTTAAATAATTATATTAATTTTATCCAATTAAAATTCAAAAACTTAATAATTAAATTTTTAAATAAATATTTATAATAAAAGTGTATTATTAAAACAATTTCCTTTTTGATTTAAAATTTACTTAATATTTTTATAATTAAATTAACTACCTCATTCACATTAATAAATGTTAAAATAATTTAATATATCACTACTTGGGTTGTTACAATTTTCCCAAAAATCATCCTTTAAATCCATTTATTTTACATCCTTACACATTTTAATATGATTTTTTATTTTCCATGCACATTCAGTATCATAAAATCCAAATTATCACCAACATTATTTTCAATGTGCATAATGTAAAATTTATGAAATAAAAAAAGAAATTACATATAATATAGTTTGAAAAAAATTCTATTTCTTCCATTATAATATACCAACTATATTTTATTATATATACACCCTTTTCCTTGAAATTTTTAACTGATACTCTATTAAAATTATGCATTAAAATTGATAATTGTGACGTGATTTCTGAATCAGATAACAATTTTGGGGGTGGAATCATATTAATTTTCTTATCAAATTTTGACTAGTCAAACTAATATTTATGATATATATATATGAATTTATAATGAAACATGAATCACCACTTTCTGCTATAAGGTAGTGTTCTATGATCAATATCAAAGTTACTAACTAGACATGTCTATCTATTATGAGTGCTCCAAGAAAACCGTTTTTTAATCCATGTAAATCATTAACCATACACATTAGAGAAACATGCATTTTGAACATTTCAGATTTGAATTCATCATATGTATTTTCACCATTATCCCATAAATATTTCAATTCTTCAATAAATAGATGAAGGTATACATAAATGTCATTTCCAGACATTTGGTTTGAGGGAATAATCATCAAAATAATAAAAAGAAGTTTGTTCCATACATATCCATATATTTATATTATAAGGGATCCGAATAACATGACATATTATATAATTTGTACTTATATTTCTTAATAGATTGAATCCATTATTCACCAATCCGAAATTCACATTACTTAGATATACATAAAAAATTGGATATCAAGAATCAAAGGATTTGAAGGATTTAAAATTTATTAGATGTCCTACAAACCTATCATTGATTCCCATTGAATGACACATAATTATATCTTGCATTTTAATATACATGAACAAAATTTGTAATCATGGTTTCGATGGAGGGTAACATAAAACCTTTACAATATTTTTTTCTATTTTTCATAGTACTTTCATTCTAACAATCATCAAGATTCAATGATTTTCATTTAGAAGTTTGAAATATTTTACAACCTTCTCTATCTGAATATTCTCCCTAATATAACATGAATTCATTGATACATGGATTTATCTTTTTATAATTTAGAGTGATCTTGTTGAAAACTTTCTTCATCTTGTAAAGTGATTCAGGAAACTTAAATTTAACAAATTCAACATGCAGTAACTCCAATAGCATCAATATTAATTTATTTTTAATTCTACATAAGCACTTTATATGGTACAAATTTAGTAGAATGTATTTTGTTTATATTTTCTATATTATTTATACAATTTCAGGTTTTCATCATCCACTAATTCATAAAACTCATTTGAATACTTATTCAAACTATCACTTGTATTAATATCTAAAAAATCTGAAATATACCCAAATGATATGTAATAATCTTCATCATGATGTGTTGTAGTGCCAAATGAATCATTAATCATGTTATGAAATTCATTCCTACTTGTAATTTTTTTATTAATGTTCATATATTCATTCCAAATCCATCTCACAAATCTATTAGGGAATTATGTCAATATCAAGGGATCATAAGATTCATGTCTTCTTTACTATTATCTAAAATTACAATCAAAACATGAACACTGTACTCTCCCATATAAGGATCAATTTTGAATTGAAAAATCTCAAAATTCCTCCAACCTCTAAACATATTGATGTGTATTCTTTGTTAATGTAATCTAACTTTTATCCATTTTACCTAATTAGTAAAAATTTGTATAAAAAGATTATGCATATTAATTAAATAAAATCATATAAAAAATAAAAAATAACTAGGACTAACATATATGCATTGGTAATTTTTATAAAAAATAAATAATAAAATTTAATAAAATTACAATCAATTGATATTATAATTTTATATTTACTATATAAATATATCATTTGACATGTAGAACAATTCATAATAAATAAAAAAATTTCATGACCCCCTCTCTCTAAAGATATCATAATGAGGGGAGATAGATAATGACCCTCGAGTCACATCTCCAGTAGTCCCCGGGTTGATGAGCATCATCAAAGTTATAAAAAATATCATGAAATGTGTGGAATTACCCTATATAATAATATAATATTTGGATATAATATGAATCATCCACAAGAAAATCCATGACATAATATAAAAAATAAAGAAAAACCATCCCACTTGAATTTATAAATAAAACTAATATAGCTAAAAATATCTAATTCAAATACCCAAAAGTAAAGATAAATCAGAGACACAACAATTATCCAAATATCTGACATAGTAATTGCTATAACAACCCTCATAGTCTTCCTTAAAACCTAAAAATCAGTTTATATACATAGGGTTATAATACAAGTATACTCAGTAGGAAAACCAAAGTCTCTCGTGCACATGTAAAAGAGTAATCCTAATGCACCCATAAGAAAATAGATTAACCTAAAACACCTAAATAGGTCAACTATCTATACCAACCACACCAAGGTACACTCACCAAATAATTAAATCCATTTATAATAACATAACTAGAATCATATTGATAAATGGTACCCCACACTGCTTCCCCGCTGATTTCCTACTCTCCCACCCAAACGCCATACATCCTGTTGCTCCCATATCTTCTGAATAACATACACCGCTACCCATAACATATTCACATTACATCATTCCTAAAAACACTTAGGCCACCACCCCATAGTATTTTCACATAAAATCGTTCCTAAAAACACATGTCCTATCACATCATACCCATATCCAAAGTAGTATGGTATCTTGAAAATGAAGAAAATCGACCTTGCTCCCTCCCCCACCATCCAAAACACCCACTATAAGCCTCCACATAGCACGGTCCCATCACATATCTCCTGAAAACACTTGGTATAGCTCCACACAACATGTTAACTACATCTCACATGAAAACACTTGGGCCACACCCCATAACACAGTCATCACATGTCACCAGAAATACTTTTTCCATTACCTAGTGCACTAACAAACCTAAAATAATCACAACCTATGCATATCCACTTTATTAAAAGAGATTTTGGGAAAGAGAGGGTATCCATCCATCGATCCCCCTCTTTGTGATATTGGAAAAAACATACTCGTGTTATTGTATGGGTTGCATCACATAGTGATCGGTATAGGTGGGGTGTGTATAGAAATAAAATGTAATATACAAGTACACACATATATCAACACATAATCCCTACATATGGGTTTACAAGAAGACACTAAATAACTCAAAAAATCCCTAATTTTTGGCCACCTCTAAATGCATAACACTACACAAACCATAAACCAAATCACACCACCAACCAATTCCTTTATCCAACCCATTCATTTTATTATTTAGCATCATCCACATTTAACCAAATGACAATAATTTATTTGTTCATTAATCCTTTACATGCCATTTAACAAACCAAACCTTATCCATTTCAGTCATTATTAAATAAGTTATTCCATCACTATCTGAGCATCTAGAAAAACACAACCACACTTCACAAAAATCCCACCATTCCCATCATAACATTAAATCAACACCCCAAAAGTGGGAATAAAAACTACCACCTATCCACCCAATAATAATGTCCAATAACCACACAATACCACCACAAAATCATGGTAAAAAAACCAAACCTCTCCACCCCAAAATAATTACTAAAAATCTACACCTGGCCGCCCCAAAAGCATTGCTAACAAACCACACCTCACTTCCACAAAAAAACACAACCACCTCTCAACCATCAGCACCACATTTAATCATAATAAAAAATTACCACCCCACAAGAAAGAACACACATCAAAACACATAAAATACCATGAGAGGGATTTTATCACATTTCACTTTATTTTAGGGGAGATATCACCCAATCTACAATCCAGGGGAAACAAATTTATTATCTAGATGTTATTGGTTTGGAAATTTCCATTTTTAGGGTGATATCACAATAATCAAAATAGAAACAACAGTCACACCACATATCATCTAGTGCAAACAAATCCCCCTTTAGAAAAAAATTTTAGTGGGGCATCAAGCACATACAATCCATCATATCACAATAATATCAAAGAAGTTAAGACATATAAATCATTCCCCTTACCCCCTTCAATTTCAATTTGCCAATTATTTATCATTAATTAAGATGTAAAACCATATCCCATAGCCAAAGAAGAGATAACCCATACCACACGAAACACAATAAAGTGAAATGATAGATTTCCTACCTTAAATAATCTTTTCCGACACACTTTACACCATAGAGCGATTAAGAAATTCCCACACACCATAACCACACCGTGAGATCAAAAATCAACCTACGCCACATCAAAGTGTTTTCAAAACACATCCCAAAACTATACCCAAACTAAAAAAACACTATCATAGTGAATATATGATAGAAGAACACGAGATAAGCATGGGGAAAAGAGAAATAACTCACCATAGATCGTTGAAAAAAAACCACCATAACCAATGGATCAAAGTTTGAGTAAGTAGTCTTGAAGACCCCTCGAAATATCTTGTGGCTTGCCACAAAATGAGATGGGTTAGGTTTTAGATTAATTAAGATAATTTGAATATAAATGAATATAAAATCTAAAAACTCTCCAATTCCATGTTGTGTACAATTTTTATGGCATGTAAACAAGGGGTTTTCCAAAAATTTCATATTTCCCTAAAAAACATGCCACCTTGGATTTATATAATTACCTGTCATGAATTTCATTTTCACAATTTGTAATTTTTTTTCATAGATCCCCCTTATCCATGTAAAATATGTGAACAATATATATACATAAGTCATGAACTATCATTTCATGTTGTGTAAATATATATGATGTGTATTTCCTACAGTAGCTCTGCTACAGCTCAATCCTCCACTAAAAACTCCTAAAACCTCACATTAATACCTCCAACCACTAAATATAGGAATTTAAGAGTGCAGAAATAAATGATCTAATATATGATATACCTCTTAAATGATTATATCAATTGATAATCCAAAAACTAGACTATAAGGATAGGGGTACAATCAACTAACCCTTTAGATACCTCTTGAGGATCTCACTATACTTCAAATGACACCATCGTCCAAACATTCCAAACCCATTGGCCACAAAACATCTCCCAAAAACTCATCACCACACAACCACATAACCACAACCATCCAAAATCTACACATCCCAAACAAAAAACCACAATCACTAACTAACCACGTTATCCTAAATACATAAATTAGAGAATTATATTCATCCATATCAAGATACTATTCACTCTGGGCGGCAATAATTTTACTACATGGGTATAATAACCTCATTGTATAATGTGTCTTGATTATGAATTTGGTCATACCATTTTCATATGTCATAAATTTATCACACATCATACATTAAGGAAAGAAACATATATCATAACGAAGAATGATCCAAATATCACATCCTAAAGCAAAACAGATTATAGAAAATCTCAAGAAAACTCCAGGTATAAGGAATGAATCTATGTCTCTCACTCTCAAGTACTCTCCTCTATAACACAATGCCTCCACCACAGATGAACCAAAAGAATTATTCATCAACGTTATAATTTATCCTAATGATCCTATATCTCTACTAGATTCTTTATATACATTATGCCATCGTTGATATCCAAATCTCCCTAGTCAATGAAATGATAGTCATTTTGAAGATACTGATAAAAATGAGATACATGGAAGAAATCTTGGATCCTCTCCAACAAAGGTGTAAACACCAATCGATACACCAAATTTCTAACTCACCCCAACACCGTGAAGAGCCTGACATACATAAGAGAATGCTCAATCAATTTGGAAAACCTCTTCTACCCATGTCTAGGGGAATCCTTAAAGAATACATGGTCCCTAACCTCTAACTACTAGGGCCTCATCCTAAAATTGGTATAAGACTTCTATCAGTATTGTAATACTTTCATCCTTTCATGAACCAACTGAAACATCACTATCAGGCACTACACCACATCAAATCAAGGAAATTCTATCTCCCTATCCTCCATCCAACACAATGGAGAATGACATAGTCACCCTTATAATTCCTCAAACAAAGACATACCAATGGATTAGTGATATCTATTATTGTATGCAAAATCAACCATAGGTAGGTGTCATACCCAATAGCCACTAAAGTCCAAGATGAATATCCACTACATATCCTCCAACCATTCAATGGTATCCTCCGTCTTATCATCTGTCTGAGGGTGGAAATTAGTGTTGAAGAATAATTGAGTTCGAAAATAATGATGCAACCCTCTATATAATCACAAATAGAAATGTGTGTCCTTATTTGAGATAATGGACCTCATCAATCCATGCAACTGAACCACCTCATCCACATACTTCTTATCCAAGGAATCCACCATGCTTGACTCCTCGATTGCTAATAAGTGAATCGATTTAATCAACTGATCCACTATCTCCTTGAGAGAATAAAAAATATTACAAGATTTTGGTAACACTATGATGAAATATATTGAGATTTAGTCCTATTTCTACGTGGGAACATCCTAATTATGCAAAAAACCCTCTAAGAACATGATTCTCAGCTTTTACCTACTAGAAAGCCAAACACATTTCCACAGACTTTTTCACCACCCATTTCACCTCGGACAACAAAAATGCATCATCAGACCACAATACATCTTGGATACTTCTAGGTGTACTCTAAAAGGTGATCTATGTAACTCATAAAGTAATAATTCATACATCACTATCATAACAGACAACCTACCATCAAATAACATCTAATTCCAACCATCCTTTGACAAATCCTATAGATAATAACCATGGAAAAAAAGATCATACATCACATATATCTCTGAGTTTCCCCAATAAGACTCATGAAACTTTTTCATTAGAGAAGTACGCACCATCATATGAAACAAATATCATCTGCCAACATCTAATATTTCATCTATGTGTCAGGATTCCAAATCCTCAATTTCTATCCAATAATCCCTAGTCTCCTGAAGAAAATCCTTTCCTAACTTCCTTCTCAAAGAGTCATCCACAAAATTCACTTTTATTGAGGTGTAAGAGATCTCAAAATGATAATCTAAAAGAACCTTCATCCACCTATACTTATTCAAGTTCAGATCATGATTAGAAAATATATATATGAATCTCTTATGATATGTGAATATCACAAAGAACCCCCAAATGCGGTAATGATTTCAGAATTTCAATTATGACATAACTATTTCTAACTCCAAGTCATGGGTGGTATAGTTTTGCTCATGGAGACATAACTACCTAGACCCATAAGAAATAAATAACCTCTTCTACATCAATATTTACCCCAAGACTGGTTGGGAAGCATCCCAAAATACCTCAAACATCATGCCCTCTTTAGGAAACGTAAACATTTGAGCACTAACCACCTTCACCTTAAGGTATACAAAAGCTTGGTTGTAACGCCCCAAGATTTTATGAAAAATATTCTTTTTAATTTCATTAATGTCTTGTGTTGTACGCTACAACAAAAGAAGCTTTCACAATACGCATCCTTGACTTTCCTTCCGTTACACGCAATCGCGACCTTCCTCGATAGCGTGTGTAGTACGCAATACTGAGTTTCACGAAACAACGATATGCTATTAAAATATTATTAAAACTAGCCGTTATGAATAGTAATAACCACTTTTTGGAAATTTTGTAAATTTTATTTTTCAAAATGGAATTCATTTTTGGATTCGGAGTATCGAATTTAGCCTAAGGTGAAATTTTGGTACTTTTCGGATAACTTTCATATTCTAATGAATAGTGAAAATTACTAAATTATAATTAAAAACAACTTTTTTAATCGAAATAATTAATAGTGATAAATTATTAATTTGAGTGGTTTTAAAGTATATTTAGAATATATTTTTACAATTTAATACAATGTTGGTCATTGTTTGTAATTTCACATTTAAACCAGACATAATCAAGTGTCAATCTTTTGATAGATTTTGTTTCTTAAAAAACACGCTATTTGTTTTAACAGCGGGATTTAATTATAAAATTAATTAATGCAACTTCTATGTTATGAATTTGGTAAAATAGACTTCATTTTTGAATTCGGAATATGAAATATAGCTTAGGATGAAATTTTGGCATTTTTCTGAAAACTTTCAATTTTTGATGAATAGTGAAACCACTAAGTGGTAGGTTAAAAACGGAATTTTGCATAAAACTTAATTTTACCGCTTCTGTGAATGGAATTTCGAAAATCCGAGAGACACGGTTAATATCAAGGACTAAAATGTGGTTCAATGAGATGAAAATAATTTTTTGGTGAATAGTAACTTTTTACTTTTTTTTACCACGGTTAATAGTAAATAGGGTAACTAAGGGTAAATATGATATTAATATTACCCTAACACATGTCCTAATTCTATTGGACAAGTGTAATTCGACCAAAAACAAACTTAGGAATAAAATATGACCATTTAGGCCCACTTGGATTAGATTAGGACATTTATTATTAATTTATTTAAAGAAGGGTTAAAATAGTTAAAATCAAAGTTTAATAAGTAAATCATTTTTAATATGGGGTTATACATAAGATAAATTCGACTATAAATATTCATTAGAAAGCTAAAAAGATTTCCTACATGATGGTATTTTATTTGTAATTTTTAGACAGCATATAATATAATTTATTTATGACACAAAGATGATGCAGTAATTATCTTATTAATGAAATATTGACATAATTGATAATATAAATACCAAAATAAATGTAATTTAAGACTTTTTATGAATTCCACTAATTTTCTAGGTTACTATGATATATTAGTGTTGATTTAATCAACTTGGTTCGAATATATAATTCTTTTATGACTTTCAAAAAAATCATATATCAAATAGTGTCAAAATTGACACAAAATAGTTTTTAAATCAAATATTATATTATTAATTGTTATTTTATTCCTAAAAATCTAAGGTTCGGCCAAATGACTTAGATAAGGATATATGTATTAATAATATACAATTTGGGGTTCGTTTGGCATGTTATAGTAAGTGTATTAACCATATAGTGAAAGAAAACAAAAAGACACGGTAAAAGTTAAATTATTTAACTTAGAGTTAAATCTAATTGATAAGGTTTAAAATAAGATCAAAACATGTATAAATTTGATTGGTTGATGAGATTACAACCCTATAGCTTCGAATATGAGTCATTTTTGGAGGTTTTTAAGTGGGGTTATATTTATTATAAATTAATATTTTTAAGAATTCCTAAGGTGCCCCTCTCCTCCCTTATAAAAGGACACCTCCTCCCCCTCCTCCTCACACCAATTTGAGCACTCAAGCTCGGCCAACCCCTGACAAAATCCCTTCTCCACTTCCCTAGCAACATCCTAGAGGTTCTGGTCTTCCTCAAAGACCAATTCTAGTGCCCTAAGAGGAGGTCTCAAAGAGGCACTTCAAAGAAGAGGTAATTACCGTTACCAATTCTTTCATCTTTATTTCTTCTTCCACTTCTTCTTCTTAGGTTGTTTCATTATGAAGTAATAACATCATTATCACTCATATACTGATATGTTATTATAAGTACGAAACAACCCTATTTCACCATCTATCCATCCTACGGAAAAAGAAATCACCGCGCGTGCGTACGTACGGAATACCGTCTCCACGCCGTGGTGTAATCTATTTTCCACCACCACCTTACATGGATGGGTATAATGGTGTAAAGAATAACTATACATAGTTATTACAACATCATAATGATTCTGATATATTTTATAATCCACTCCAATTCAATTCAATATTTATAGAAATGATATCATCGCTCGTGCGTACGTACGGAATACCGTCTCCACGACGTGATGAGATTCATTCTCCATGTTAACCATTTAAGAATGATTATAATGTATATATAAGAAATAATAATGAAATACATGACATTATAAAGCTACTGGATTTATGTATATATATATACATATGTATGTCATCTACTTACTTCCATTTCAAGACAATAAGGAAAGAAAAACAGCGTTCATGCGTACGTACGGACTACCGTCTCCATGAACGGTGTTTTTCATTTTATTTATCTATCTATTATATATATATATATACTGAATATATATGATATATAAATCATATTTTATATTCTGGAAGTAAGTAAATCATGATATAAGTAATAATGATGTCAAGAACAACAAGTCAAAACACCTACGATAAATGAAACGATTTTACCCAAAACGCTTCTTTAACATGGAATTTACAAAAGAACGGGTAATATAATGTCATAAGTGAACCATATATGATATCATAACAATGAATATGATTCTGTAATAAGTCAATGACATTATTTAAATCATTATACAGGAGGTTCGGACACATACAAAGCAAATTGGACCTAAGGTAAGGGAAATATCACAATCTCATTTTTATCCGAGATTGTTTATTCGTAAGTATTTACTGGGGTGTATTTTATCATCCACATCCATGTTTCATCAAAATGTAATATTATTTCCATCCACCTACAATTGTTTAAATCCATTTTTACCCTTCGGTGAGTTTTTAGTAATATGTATGAAAGGAATCTTTTGTCGTACGAGGTACTTTTTGACTTTTCCGACAAAAGTACGAAGAATGTTTTTTTTAACTTATACGGAACGAACGGATTTCTACTGTTTTATAAAGCCTTATTTTCATGAAGCTTCCTCTAAAATATTTCATGATTATTTTCAATAAAATCTCTTTCTTTTAAAGTTGCATGATGTTTTGTGAAAAGAAATTGATTTTGAAGAAGAAAGGATATTTTCCTCAAGAATTCAATTCAAGTGTTTTATCAAAATTATTTTCCATCTAAGATAATAAAGAGTTCTGTTTCTATCCATATTTTTACATTGATTTGACTATGTTGTGATGGAATTATGTTTATGAATTCCTTTATCTTATATGAATGGTTTTATGATGTCATGTTGTTTAAGAATCCCATTTTTATTACATGGGTTATGAAATGATGTATGATTTATGATTTTGTGGCACACATAAGAAAGGATTCATTAAGAGATGGGTGGGACCTATATCTCCCTCCAATGCATTGGGTAAAGATTTTATATCTCATGAGATAGACATGGCTGGAATGGTAGGTTATACCGGTTCAGTGAAACAGGACTGAAACGAGGATTACTCGATTCAGAAAGGGACTTTGTCCACTAAGATAGTCTTGGCAATGAGTCTTGACTAACAAGAAATGATTCTCTATGATTATGTGTGTATGCCACAATGAGTAATGTTTTAATTTATGATTTCATTTCACTACTATGATTTATCCCATGTTATGAAATTATGCTCTCTTTTGCAGGTTAAGATTTCCAAAAATGTTATGTTCTTATGAAAATTATGTGATTGATATTTCCTTTGTTTACCCTTACTGAGCATTTGAGCTCACCCTTTTATGTTTTCTTTTCCCCAGGATATAAAGAAAGGTTTTAGGTAGAAAAAAGGGATGACCTTTATGGGAGATATTGAAGAACTTTCACCACGATTAGAAGATTACGTTCCGAGTTTCCAAAGACACTAAACTATTACGATCCTTTAGTGTGTGTTTTTGTTATGTACTAAGTATTCCGCAAATGTAATGTAATGTCCATGTACGTCAAGATACGGGTCTCTACAGTTGGTATCAGAGGAAAGGTTTAGTCAACCTTTGGAAACTAGGATGCGAGAACTTTAGTGAGATCCCTAGAGATATTTCTAAGGTATGTCTAGGGATGTCTCTAAGGTTAAGTATACGTATAGGTTATAGTCCTAGAATTACGCTACCGATCTTCGAATTTAACCTAAGATGTTAGATATTGAGGGTACTAACCCTTTATTATGTTGTTTTCCCTAGCATGATTTTTGCCTCTCACACAATTCTTTTGGGGTTTTAGACGATGGCTGGAACCCGAAGGAACCGTGTTAATGCGGAATGTGATGGGCAATGCAATGATTGTACCCCTGAGCAACCAAACGATATAGGATCTGGAATGCAAAATCTTGTAGCCATGATCACACAACTTTCTCAAGCTATGAATCATGCAGGACTTCCAAACGAGCAAAGGAAGGAGCAACATTCTGTTGAATCCTTCATGAGGCAGCGTCCACCTTCTTTCAGTGGGTCTACTGATCCATTAGTTGCTGAACAATGGATTAGTACTACTGAAAAGATATTTTCAGTTCTTCAATGTTCTGAACATGATAAAGTCATCCTAGCAGTGTATCGTTTGGAAGGAGATGCTGATCAATGGTGGAATCTTATTAAGAATACAAGGCAAAGGGATGAAATTGAGTCTATGGAATGGGACGAGTTCAAGAACTTATTTTTCAATAAGTACTTCCCTCGTATTCTTCGAACAAAGATGGAGAAAGAGTTTCTTGAACTGAAGCAAAGGGACGATGAACCTGTTGGTACCTATGAAGCAAATTTTACAAGACTTGCAAGGTATGCTTCTGGAATTATCATCCAACCTGAAAGTAAAGTTGATCGATTTTTCAGTGGCTTAAAACCAAGTCTTCGAAGGGCATTAGCTATAAGAGACTTCAGTAGCTATGAAGAAATTGTGCGTTGTGCTATCAAGGTAGAAATGGAAGCTGGTGTTACATATCCATCTCATGGTTTTGACAAGAAACGAAAGATGGAGTTCAAGGAGAAATCTCAGAATAATGGTGAAAAGAAGATGAATGTTTCCTTATGCACAAAGTGTGGAAAGAAGCATGGTGGAGATTGTCTAAAAGGGACTAGAAAATGTTTTAAGTGTGGAAAAGAAGGTCATCAAGCAGCTGAGTGTCGAAGTAATGGAAAAAGGGTTTCTAATGATAAAGCAAACACTGCAGAGAACGCACCGCCAACACTTCAATGCTTCAAGTGCAAGGAAATGGGGCATTATGCTAATAATTGCCCTAATCCAAGGGTTAGTGATGATCAACATGAGCAACCACTGAAGGCAAAGGACAAAGGGAAATCACATGCGATCACTATTGGCAATGTTGAATATGACAACGATGTGGTGGAATGATTAAGTGTTTATGTAATGGGATTCCAAAATAATGTTGTATCATTGAGTATTGCAATATTTATTGATGTGGTATTCAAAGTGATTGAGATATTTTTTTTTGGAAATAAGATGATATGCGCATAATGAAGACGAGAAAATGAAATGTTTAATAGTATTCATGAGCTCATGATTGATATAAGGACTAAGTGATATCATGGTTTGAGTATAAATAATTTTGAGGATTTTGGTATGTGTAAAGTGTTAACTTTTAACTGCATTCAAGTTTTCACTAAGGTTCAATGGGTATTCAAGAGTATACATGATTAAGGACTTTGAATGTTTGGAATGTGACCAAAAAAAAACATATCTTATGATATATGGGGATCAACGATGATATTAAATCTCTGGTAATTGTTTTCACTATGTTATGAGAGTGGACTGCAGTATTATGGATAAGCCTAAAGATTGGAATGGATTGTGTTGGACGATATTATTGATGGGATGTTATAGTAGTTTTGGAAAAAGGACAACCTGCAGGACGGGCGACAGCCCATCGCTTCGGACAAGGCTGTGGGAATCGAACCCACAACCGAAGTGCGACTGGCCTTTATCGCCTACCACTGACCTACAGGAAGTCCCTGTTTAGTAGAAACTAGTTTTATTATATTAAGCAGTATGATATATGAAGTATAAGTCCATTTTAGGAACCATATATGATTAATCTCACTATAGATCGACTTATGTATATAAGTTTTGCTAACCTTTTGTTTGAGACAGATGGAATGACCTGTCATTCTATCACATGATCTGCTAACACATCACGAATAACAAATTCAACTTCATTTATTTAAGAGATGAAGTAGAAATTGTTCAAGGCACGAACAAAAGTGATATTTTACCAAAATAAAGTAAGTATTTATTCTAAGCAAATTTTCAACTTTAGGGAAATGATCTTGAAAACCAAAAATGTTGTCCTAGTGATCTTATACCTGATGAATCAGATGGTACCTTATATCATCACAAATCTATGGATTTGTGATTACTGGCTTTTCCATAGCCATGTTCTCTACCACTCTCCATCAGAACATGATGGTTAGATTTTTCTTCCATATCCATATTTTCACCTATGTGGAAACCCAGTGATTAGTATATTTGGGTAATCGTTACATTTCATACTTTAGTTTTTAAAGCCATGTTTTGGTATTCCTTTTTACGATGTGGGTTTCTATCAAAGAAAATTTTGAATAGTAAACCATTTATAACCCCGACGAATTTCGAGGGCGAAATTCATTTTAAGGGGGGTAGAATGTAACGCCCCAAGATTTTATGAAAAATATTCTTTTTAATTTCATTAATGTCTTGTGTTGTACGCTACAACAAAAGAAGCTTTCACAATACGCATCCTTGACTTTCCTTCCGTTACACGCAATCGCGACCTTCCTCGATAGCGTGTGTAGTACGCAATACTGAGTTTCACGAAACAACGATATGCTATTAAAATATTATTAAAACTAGCCGTTATGAATAGTAATAACCACTTTTTGGAAATTTTGTAAATTTTATTTTTCAAAATGGAATTCATTTTTGGATTCGGAGTATTGAATTTAGCCTAAGGTGAAATTTTGGTACTTTTCGGATAACTTTCATATTCTAATGAATAGTGAAAATTACTAAATTATAATTAAAAACAACTTTTTTAATCGAAATAATTAATAGTGATAAATTATTAATTTGAGTGGTTTTAAAGTATATTTAGAATATATTTTTACAATTTAATACAATTTTGGTCATTGTTTGTAATTTCACATTTAAACCAGACATAATCAAGTGTCAATCTTTTGATAGATTTTGTTTCTTAAAAAACACGCTATTTGTTTTAACAGCGGGATTTAATTATAAAATTAATTAATGCAACTTCTATGTTATGAATTTGGTAAAATAGACTTCATTTTTGAATTCGGAATATGAAATATAGCTTAGGATGAAATTTTGGCATTTTTCTGAAAACTTTCAATTTTTGATGAATAGTGAAACCACTAAGTGGTAGGTTAAAAACGGAATTTTGCATAAAACTTAATTTTACCGCTTCTGTGAATGGAATTTCAAAAATCCGAGAGACACGGTTAATATCAAGGACTAAAATGTGGTTCAATGAGATGAAAATAATTTTTTGGTGAATAGTAACTTTTTACTTTTTTTTACCACGGTTAATAGTAAATAGGGTAACTAAGGGTAAATATGATATTAATATTACCCTAACACATGTCCTAATTCTATTGGACAAGTGTAATTCGACCAAAAACAAACTTAGGAATAAAATATGACCATTTAGGCCCACTTGGATTAGATTAGGACATTTATTATTAATTTATTTAAAGAAGGGTTAAAATAGTTAAAATCAAAGTTTAATAAGTAAATCATTTTTAATATGGGGTTATACATAAGATAAATTCGACTATAAATATTCATTAGAAAGCTAAAAAGATTTCCTACATGATGGTATTTTATTTGTAATTTTTAGACAGCATATAATATAATTTATTTATGACACAAAGATGATGCAGTAATTATCTTATTAATGAAATATTGACATAATTGATAATATAAATACCAAAATAAATGTAATTTAAGACTTTTTATGAATTCCACTAATTTTCTAGGTTACTATGATATATTAGTGTTGATTTAATCAACTTGGTTCGAATATATAATTCTTTTATGACTTTCAAAAAAATCATATATCAAATAGTGTCAAAATTGACACAAAATAGTTTTTAAATCAAATATTATATTATTAATTGTTATTTTATTCCTAAAAATCTAAGGTTCGGCCAAATGACTTAGATAAGGATATATGTATTAATAATATACAATTTGGGGTTCGTTTGGCATGTTATAGTAAGTGTATTAACCATATAGTGAAAGAAAACAAAAAGACACGGTAAAAGTTAAATTATTTAACTTAGAGTTAAATCTAATTGATAAGGTTTAAAATAAGATCCAAACATGTATAAATTTGATTGGTTGATGAGATTACAACCCTATAGCTTCGAATATGAGTCATTTTTGGAGGTTTTTAAGTGGGGTTATATTTATTATAAATTAATATTTTTAAGAATTCCTAAGGTGCCCCTCTCCTCCCTTATAAAAGGAAACCTCCGCCCCCTCCTCCTCACACCAATTTGAGCACTCAAGCTTGGACAACCCCTGACAAAATCCCTTCTCCACTTCCCTAGCAACATACTAGAGGTTCTGGTCTTCCTCAAAGACCAATTCTAGTGCCCTAAGAGGAGGTCTCAAAGAGGCACTTCAAAGAAGAGGTAATTACCGTTACCAATTCTTTCATCTTTATTTCTTCTTCCACTTCTTCTTCTTAGGTTGTTTCATTATGAAGTAATAACATCAGTATCACTCATATACTGATATGTTATTATAAGTACGAAACAACCCTATTTCACCATCTATCCATCCTACGGAAAAAGAAATCACCGCGCGTGCGTACGTACGGAATACCGTCTCCACGCCGTGGTGTAATCTATTTTCCACCACCACCTTACATGGATGGGTATAATGGTGTAAAGAATAACTATACATAGTTATTACAACATCATAATGATTCTGATATATTTTATAATCCACTCCAATTCAATTCAATATTTATAGAAATGATATCATCGCTCGTGCGTACGTACGGAATACCGTCTCCACGACGTGATGAGATTCATTCTCCATGTTAACCATTTAAGAATGATTATAATGTATATATAAGAAATAATAATGAAATACATGACATTATAAAGCTACTGGATTTATGTATATATATATATACATATGTATGTCATCTACTTACTTCCATTTCAAGACAATAAGGAAAGAAAAACAGCGTTCATGCGTACGTACGGACTACCGTCTCCATGAACGGTGTTTTTCATTTTATTTATCTATCTATTATATATATATATATACTGAATATATATGATATATAAATCATATTTTATATTCTGGAAGTAAGTAAATCATGATATAAGTAATAATGATGTCAAGAACAACAAGTCAAAACACCTACGATAAATGAAACGATTTTACCCAAAACGCTTCTTTAACATGGAATTTACAAAAGAACGGGTAATATAATGTCATAAGTGAACCATATATGATATCATAACAATGAATATGATTCTGTAATAAGTCAATGACATTATTTAAATCATTATACAGGAGGTTCGGACACATACGAAGCAAATTGGACCTAAGGTAAGGGAAATATCACAATCTCATTTTTATCCGAGATTGTTTATTCGTAAGTATTTACTGGGGTGTATTTTATCATCCACATCCATGTTTCATCAAAATGTAATATTATTTCCATCCACCTACAATTGTTTAAATCCATTTTTACCCTTCGGTGAGTTTTTAGTAATATGTATGAAAGGAATCTTTTGTCGTACGAGGTACTTTTTGACTTTTCCGACAAAAGTACGAAGAATGTTTTTTTTTAACTTATACGGAACGAACGGATTTCTACTGTTTTATAAAGCCTTATTTTCATGAAGCTTCCTCTAAAATATTTCATGATTATTTTCAATAAAATCTCTTTCTTTTAAAGTTGCATGATGTTTTGTGAAAAGAAATTGATTTTGAAGAAGAAAGGATATTTTCCTCAAGAATTCAATTCAAGTGTTTTATCAAAATTATTTTCCATCTAAGATAATAAAGAGTTCTGTTTCTATCCATATTTTTACATTGATTTGACTATGTTGTGATGGAATTATGTTTATGAATTCCTTTATCTTATATGAATGGTTTTATGATGTCATGTTGTTTAAGAATCCCATTTTTATTACATGGGTTATGAAATGATGTATGATTTATGATTTTGTGGAACACATAAGAAAGGATTCATTAAGAGATGGGTGGGACCTATATCTCCCTCCAATGCATTGGGTAAAGATTTTATATCTCATGAGATAGACATGGCTGGAATGGTAGGTTATACCGGTTCAGTGAAACAGGACTGAAACGAGGATTACTCGATTCAGAAAGGGACTTTGTCCACTAAGATAGTCTTGGCAATGAGTCTTGACTAACAAGAAATGATTCTCTATGATTATGTGTGTATGCCACAATGAGTAATGTTTTAAGTTATGATTTCATTTCACTACTATGATTTATCCCATGTTATGAAATTATGCTCTCTTTTGCAGGTTAAGATTTCCAAAAATGTTATGTTCTTATGAAAATTATGTGATTGATATTTCCTTTGTTTACCCTTACTGAGCATTTGAGCTCACCCTTTTATGTTTTCTTTTCCCCAGGATATAAAGAAAGGTTTTAGGTAGAAAAAAGGGATGACCTTTATGGGAGATATTGAAGAACTTTCACCACGATTAGAAGATTACGTTCCGAGTTTCCAAAGACACTAAACTATTACGATCCTTTAGTGTGTGTTTTTGTTATGTACTAAGTATTCCGCAAATGTAATGTAATGTCCATGTACGTCAAGATACGGGTCTCTACAGTTGGTATCAGAGGAAAGGTTTAGTCAACCTTTGGAAACTAGGATGCGAGAACTTTAGTGAGATCCCTAGAGATATTTCTAAGGTATGTCTAGGGATGTCTCTAAGGTTAAGTATACGTATAGGTTATAGTCCTAGAATTACGCTACCGATCTTCGAATTTAACCTAAGATGTTAGATATTGAGGGTACTAACCCTTTATTATGTTGTTTTCCCTAGCATGATTTTTGCCTCTCACACAATTCTTTTGGGGTTTTAGACGATGGCTGGAACCCGAAGGAACCGTGTTAATGCGGAATGTGATGGGCAATGCAATGATTGTACCCCTGAGCAACCAAACGATATAGGATCTGGAATGCAAAATCTTGTAGCCATGATCACACAACTTTCTCAAGCTATGAATCATGCAGGACTTCCAAACGAGCAAAGGAAGGAGCAACATTCTGTTGAATCCTTCATGAGGCAGCGTCCACCTTCTTTCAGTGGGTCTACTGATCCATTAGTTGCTGAACAATGGATTAGTACTACTGAAAAGATATTTTCAGTTCTTCAATGTTCTGAACATGATAAAGTCATCCTAGCAGTGTATCGTTTGGAAGGAGATGCTGATCAATGGTGGAATCTTATTAAGAATACAAGGCAAAGGGATGAAATTGAGTCTATGGAATGGGACGAGTTCAAGAACTTATTTTTCAATAAGTACTTCCCTCGTATTCTTCGAACAAAGATGGAGAAAGAGTTTCTTGAACTGAAGCAAAGGGACGATGAACCTGTTGGTACCTATGAAGCAAATTTTACAAGACTTGCAAGGTATGCTTCTGGAATTATCATCCAACCTGAAAGTAAAGTTGATCGATTTTTCAGTGGCTTAAAACCAAGTCTTCGAAGGGCATTAGCTATAAGAGACTTCAGTAGCTATGAAGAAATTGTGCGTTGTGCTATCAAGGTAGAAATGGAAGTTGGTGTTACATATCCATCTCATGGTTTTGACAAGAAACGAAAGATGGAGTTCAAGGAGAAATCTCAGAATAATGGTGAAAAGAAGATGAATGTTTCCTTATGCACAAAGTGTGGAAAGAAGCATGGTGGAGATTGTCTAAAAGGGACTAGAAAATGTTTTAAGTGTGGAAAAGAAGGTCATCGAGCAGCTGAGTGTCGAAGTAATGGAAAAAGGGTTTCTAATGATAAAGCAAACACTGCAGAGAACGCACCGCCAACACTTCAATGCTTCAAGTGCAAGGAAATGGGGCATTATGCTAATAATTGCCCTAATCCAAGGGTTAGTGATGATCAACATGAGCAACCACTGAAGGCAAAGGACAAAGGGAAATCACATGCGATCACTATTGGCAATGTTGAATATGACAACGATGTGGTGGAATGATTAAGTGTTTATGTAATGGGATTCCAAAATAATGTTGTATCATTGAGTATTGCAATATTTATTGATGTGGTATTCAAAGTGATTGAGATATTTTTTTTGGAAATAAGATGATATGCGCATAATGAAGACGAGAAAATGAAATGTTTAATAGTATTCATGAGCTCATGATTGATATAAGGACTAAGTGATATCATGGTTTGAGTATAAATAATTTTGAGGATTTTGGTATGTGTAAAGTGTTAACTTTTAACTGCATTCAAGTTTTCACTAAGGTTCAATGGGTATTCAAGAGTATACATGATTAAGGACTTTGAATGTTTGGAATGTGACCAAAAAAAACATATCTTATGATATATGGGGATCAACGATGATATTAAATCTCTGGTAATTGTTTTCACTATGTTATGAGAGTGGACTGCAGTATTATGGATAAGCCTAAAGATTGGAATGGATTGTGTTGGACGATATTATTGATGGGATGTTATAGTAGTTTTGGAAAAAGGACAACCTGCAGGACGGGCGACAGCCCATCGCTTCGGACAAGGCTGTGGGAATCGAACCCACAACCGAAGTGCGACTGGCCTTTATCGCCTACCACTGACCTACAGGAAGTCCCTGTTTAGTAGAAACTAGTTTTATTATATTAAGCAGTATGATATATGAAGTATAAGTCCATTTTAGGAACCATATATGATTAATCTCACTATAGATCGACTTATGTATATAAGTTTTGCTAACCTTTTGTTTGAGACAGATGGAATGACCTGTCATTCTATCACATGATCTGCTAACACATCACGAATAACAAATTCAACTTCATTTATTTAAGAGATGAAGTAGAAATTGTTCAAGGCACGAACAAAAGTGATATTTTACCAAAATAAAGTAAGTATTTATTCTAAGCAAATTTTCAACTTTAGGGAAATGATCTTGAAAACCAAAAATGTTGTCCTAGTGATCTTATACCTGATGAATCAGATGGTACCTTATATCATCACAAATCTATGGATTTGTGATTACTGGCTTTTCCATAGCCATGTTCTCTACCACTCTCCATCAGAACATGATGGTTAGATTTTTCTTCCATATCCATATTTTCACCTATGTGGAAACCCAGTGATTAGTATATTTGGGTAATCGTTACATTTCATACTTTAGTTTTTAAAGCCATGTTTTGGTATTCCTTTTTACGATGTGGGTTTCTATCAAAGAAAATTTTGAATAGTAAACCATTTATAACCCCGACGAATTTCGAGGGCGAAATTCATTTTAAGGGGGGTAGAATGTAACGCCCCAAGATTTTATGAAAAATATTCTTTTTAATTTCATTAATGTCTTGTGTTGTACGCTACAACAAAAGAAGCTTTCACAATACGCATCCTTGACCTTCCTTCCGTTACACGCAATCGTGACCTTCCTCGATAGCGTGTGTAGTACGCAATACTGAGTTTCACGAAACAACGATATGCTATTAAAATATTATTAAAACTAGCCGTTATGAATAGTAATAACCACTTTTTGGAAATTTTGTAAATTTTATTTTTCAAAATGGAATTCATTTTTGGATTCGGAGTATTGAATTTAGCCTAAGGTGAAATTTTGGTACTTTTCGGATAACTTTCATATTCTAATGAATAGTGAAAATTACTAAATTATAATTAAAAACAACTTTTTTAATCGAAATAATTAATAGTGATAAATTATTAATTTGAGTGGTTTTAAAGTATATTTAGAATATATTTTTACAATTTAATACAATTTTGGTCATTGTTTGTAATTTCACATTTAAACCAGACATAATCAAGTGTCAATCTTTTGATAGATTTTGTTTCTTAAAAAACACGCTATTTGTTTTAACAGCGGGATTTAATTATAAAATTAATTAATGCAACTTCTATGTTATGAATTTGGTAAAATAGACTTCATTTTTGAATTCGGAATATGAAATATAGCTTAGGATGAAATTTTGGCATTTTTCTGAAAACTTTCAATTTTTGATGAATAGTGAAACCACTAAGTGGTAGGTTAAAAACGGAATTTTGCATAAAACTTAATTTTACCGCTTCTGTGAATGGAATTTCGAAAATCCGAGAGACACGGTTAATATCAAGGACTAAAATGTGGTTCAATGAGATGAAAATAATTTTTTGGTGAATAGTAACTTTTTACTTTTTTTTACCACGGTTAATAGTAAATAGGGTAACTAAGGGTAAATATGATATTAATATTACCCTAACACATGTCCTAATTCTATTGGACAAGTGTAATTCGACCAAAAACAAACTTAGGAATAAAATATGACCATTTAGGCCCACTTGGATTAGATTAGGACATTTATTATTAATTTATTTAAAGAAGGGTTAAAATAGTTAAAATCAAAGTTTAATAAGTAAATCATTTTTAATATGGGGTTATACATAAGATAAATTCGACTATAAATATTCATTAGAAAGCTAAAAAGATTTCCTACATGATGGTATTTTATTTTTAATTTTTAGACAGCATATAATATAATTTATTTATGACACAAAGATGATGCAGTAATTATCTTATTAATGAAATATTGACATAATTGATAATATAAATACCAAAATAAATGTAATTTAAGACTTTTTATGAATTCCACTAATTTTCTAGGTTACTATGATATATTATTGTTGATTTAATCAACTTGGTTCGAATATATAATTCTTTTATGACTTTCAAAAAAATCATATATCAAATAGTGTCAAAATTGACACAAAATAGTTTTTAAATCAAATATTATATTATTAATTGTTATTTTATTCCTAAAAATCTAAGGTTCGGCCAAATGACTTAGATAAGGATATATGTATTAATAATATACAATTTGGGGTTCGTTTGGCATGTTATAGTAAGTGTATTAACCATATAGTGAAAGAAAACAAAAAGACACGGTAAAAGTTAAATTATTTAACTTAGAGTTAAATCTAATTGATAAGGTTTAAAATAAGATCCAAACATGTATAAATTTGATTGGTTGATGAGATTACAACCCTATAGCTTCGAATATGAGTCATTTTTGGAGGTTTTTAAGTGGGGTTATATTTATTATAAATTAATATTTTTAAGAATTCCTAAGGTGCTCCTCTCCTCCCTTATAAAAGGACACCTCCTCCCCCTCCTCCTCACACCAATTTGAGCACTCAAGCTCGGCCAACCCCTGACAAAATCCCTTCTCCACTTCCCTAGCAACATCCTAGAGGTTCTGGTCTTCCTCAAAGACCAATTCTAGTGCCCTAAGAGGAGGTCTCAAAGAGGCACTTCAAAGAAGAGGTAATTACCGTTACCAATTCTTTCATCTTTATTTCTTCTTCCACTTCTTCTTCTTAGGTTGTTTCATTATGAAGTAATAACATCAGTATCACTCATATACTGATATGTTATTATAAGTACGAAACAACCCTATTTCACCATCTATCCATCCTACGGAAAAAGAAATCACCGCGCGTGCGTATGTACGGAATACCGTCTCCACGCCGTGGTGTAATCTATTTTCCACCACCACCTTACATGGATGGGTATAATGGTGTAAATAATAACTATACATAGTTATTACAACATCATAATGATTCTGATATATTTTATAATCCACTCCAATTCAATTCAATATTTATAGAAATGATATCATCGCTCGTGCGTACGTACGGAATACCGTCTCCACGACGTGATGAGATTCATTCTCCATGTTAACCATTTAAGAATGATTATAATGTATATATAAGAAATAATAATGAAATACATGACATTATAAAGCTACTGGATTTATGTATATATATATACATATGTATGTCATCTACTTACTTCCATTTCAAGACAATAAGGAAAGAAAAACAGCGTTCATGCGTACGTACGGACTACCGTCTCCATGAACGGTGTTTTTCATTTTATTTATCTATCTATTATATATATATATATACTGAATATATATGATATATAAATCATATTTTATATTCTGGAAGTAAGTAAATCATGATATAAGTAATAATGATGTCAAGAACAACAAGTCAAAACACCTACGATAAATGAAACGATTTTACCCAAAACGCTTCTTTAACATGGAATTTACAAAAGAACGGGTAATATAATGTCATAAGTGAACCATATATGATATCATAACAATGAATATGATTCTGTAATAAGTCAATGACATTATTTAAATCATTATACAGGAGGTTCGGACACATACGAAGCAAATTGGACCTAAGGTAAGGGAAATATCACAATCTCATTTTTATCCGAGATTGTTTATTCGTAAGTATTTACTGGGGTGTATTTTATCATCCACATCCATGTTTCATCAAAATGTAATTTTATTTCCATCCACCTACAATTGTTTAAATCCATTTTTACCCTTCGGTGAGTTTTTAGTAATATGTATGAAAGGAATCTTTTGTCGTACGAGGTACTTTTTGACTTTTCCGACAAAAGTACGAAGAATGTTTTTTTTTAACTTATACGGAACGAACGGATTTCTACTGTTTTATAAAGCCTTATTTTCATGAAGCTTACTCTAAAATATTTCATGATTATTTTCAATAAAATCTCTTTCTTTTAAAGTTGCATGATGTTTTGTGAAAAGAAATTGATTTTGAAGAAGAAAGGATATTTTCCTCAAGAATTCAATTCAAGTGTTTTATCAAAATTATTTTCCATCTAAGATAATAAAGAGTTCTGTTTCTATCCATATTTTTACATTGATTTGACTATGTTGTGATGGAATTATGTTTATGAATTCCTTTATCTTATATGAATGGTTTTATGATGTCATGTTGTTTAAGAATCCCATTTTTATTACATGGGTTATGAAATGATGTATGATTTATGATTTTGTGG
The DNA here is from genome assembly GCA_963277665.1 of Viscum album. Classification (NCBI taxonomy): domain Eukaryota; kingdom Viridiplantae; phylum Streptophyta; class Magnoliopsida; order Santalales; family Viscaceae; genus Viscum; species Viscum album. The sequence continues at coordinate 1,831,473,809 of OY728147.1, forward strand.
CACACATAAGAAAGGATTCATTAAGAGATGGGTGGGACCTATATCTCCCTCCAATTCATTGGGTAAAGATTTTATATCTCATGAGATAGACATGGCTGGAATGGTAGGTTATACCGGTTCAGTGAAACAGGACTGAAACGAGGATTACTCGATTCAGAAAGGGACTTTGTCCACTAAGATAGTCTTGGCAATGAGTCTTGACTAACAAGAAATGATTCTCTATGATTATGTGTGTATGCCACAATGAGTAATGTTTTAAGTTATGATTTCATTTCACTACTATGATTTATCCCATGTTATGAAATTATGCTCTCTTTTGCAGGTTAAGATTTCCAAAAATGTTATGTTCTTATGAAAATTATGTGATTGATATTTCCTTTGTTTACCCTTACTGAGCATTTGAGCTCACCCTTTTATGTTTTCTTTTCCCCAGGATATAAAGAAAGGTTTTAGGTAGAAAAAAGGGATGACCTTTATGGGAGATATTGAAGAACTTTCACCACGATTAGAAGATTACGTTCCGAGTTTCCAAAGACACTAAACTATTACGATCCTTTAGTGTGTGTTTTTGTTATGTACTAAGTATTCCGCAAATGTAATGTAATGTCCATGTACGTCAAGATACGGGTCTCTACATTGGTCCTTCCTTGTCAACAATGTAAATGATGCTTTAATACGAGATAAATCAGGCACAAATATTTTCTAATATTCTAAAAGACCACGAAAACTTTGATCCTTTTCCACATTATTGGATTCTTCCCATGAAATAGCTACTATGACCTTTTATGGGTCAAATTACACACCTTGTTGAGAAACCACATTCCTAAGGAAATGTACCTCTCATGTAAAAAACATACACTTGAAAAAATTTCCATAGTTATGATGGTGTCAATGAACATGCAACATGGATTTGTTATGATCAAAATGATCCTCCTATTGCTTTAATTAGATCAAGACATCATCAATGAATATGATTAATAATTGGTCTAGAGACTCATATAACATGAAGTTCATAAGTTAAACATGACTGGTGTGTTTTTAACACTGAATGACATGAATAAAAATTCATAGTTCTCATAACTGCATCAGAAGGAAGTATTTTTTATATCTCTCCCATTCACCCTCAAATGGTGATATCCCAACAATCGATCAATCATAGAAAACCAACTCACCTCTCTAAGTTGGAAGAAAATATATTATATCCTCTAATGAGGGTAACTTCTCTTGACTATAACATGATTCAACCTCTGGTTGTCTATAAACAAACTCATATTACTATCCACCTTTAGGTGAAAAATACCGAAGCACCCCACGATGAGACAATGGGCCAGATAAAACCCTTATACATTAGATCATATACCATAATCCTCACCTATCACTACTCATAAAGTGTTATCCAATGAGGATCCATCAAAATTGGTGATGCATTATACTGAAAGTCTATATCGAATTCAACATCACCTCGAAGGGGTAACATCACATCATACTTGCAGAAAACATAAATAATTTTACAAAAATAACTAAGAACCACTACCATCCAAGCCTCTAATGATTTCACAGACAACGTAGCCAACAAATAAAGAAGGGTATCCACATTTTGTGTTCCCACCAAACAACCTTTCTCACTAATTAAAACCACACGCTGGACATTCACATCTAAAAACATGACTCTCTTATGGAATCATTTGATAAAAGAATTTAAAAAAACAAATATTTTAGGTTGAGGATAACATCATATGGCTACATATATATAAATAAAATATCCCCATAGGATTAATGTGGCCCCATATTCAGTATACACCCCCAACACACATCAAACAATATGGTATTACCTATAGCTGGAATAGTTAACACAAGGGGTATAGAAATACTCTATACAGAAATTAGTAGAGAAAAAGCTAGAGAGGGTAAAAAAATGAGGTCACATATCATGAATATACAAAAATGAGGTTATATAACAAATTTATAGTACCTCTGACGATCTATGGATGCTCTGGCGCTGCTACCTTCACTACATGAAACTAAAAATGAATAGATCCTTTACCTTTATACTGATAACCATCTAAAAGAACATGCTTGGATAAAGGTTCCTAAACCTGAGGAACAAAATGAGGTCATCTTATTCCTTGACCATCTCCCCTTGGTGGATCATAAGTTTGATTCCCCTACTACTGAAATGGTATAACTAGAAACTGATACTGAGGAAGATGATAAACCTATCCCCCTTCATCAAAATATGATTACAGAACCACTAGGAACTAGTTCTAGAAATAGACACGAACCCCATATCCAAAACAAATTATCCTAATATCTCTAGGAATATTATGAAAACAATGAGGCCCAAAAGACTGAAGGGAATGCTACTAAGGTTAACTCCCCCTGGTCAAAACCTTAAAGAACCTTACACCAGAGATTGGTCACTAACAACTTTGACCCTAGAGGAACCCTGCTGGTTCCCCTATCATAGTAAACCTTCTAACGTATGCATCTACTCAATCCACTCTACCTTATTCTGAACCTCCAGATATATCAAAAACATAAAAGGAGGAACTACATACTAGATATAAGGATGGAGTGCCTCCTTAAGACGTCACAAATGAGACTCCATAGATAGAAAATGATCTGGGAAAACACATAAAAGGTCCTTAAACATAATACCAAAATACCACTCTAACATACTCCTTTATCGAGGAGAAAGAAACTCCTCTTACTTTAGTGACTTTATGGTCAAAATAAGGAACTCTTATTTGAACTCTTTTCAATATTCAACCCATGAAACATCTAACTCCTTATCCTCTACCAGATATAGCGCCCAACTCTGATGCACAAGTCCCTGCATCTGACTGATATCGGAAGAGACCCAGTATACTACTAAGGCCAAGATCAAACTGAAATTGATCTTCATCTCCCATAGCCATCTTTCTATCTCCACATATGAAAATCTTCCCTCATGCTTCCTGAAATCCTACTGATGTAAAGAGAATAATTTCTTCTACCACAGATCATCCTCCTCAACCACACCAAACCTCCCATGATCAACAATATAATATGGTTGAACCTCAATTTATTGAGTGACATGTGGATGATGAATATGATCCATAACTAAAAAAACAAGAATTTCCTATGTCTGATACTATTTAATTTCATATATATTCATTTTAATTCATTTTATTTATTTTAAACTTCCCAAAACAACCCAACTCAAACAAGAATAAAATTCATCATGATGCATGTACCTCTCCTAGGTCTCTACCCTAATAATAGGTCCACCTCACTTGGTATTTTAATAAGATAAGATTCCATGCTCTTGATCATAGGGGGCCTCTAAAATCCCATGTCCTTGCTAGTATCCATAGCCTATGTCACATAACATGTTCAACCAGAACAACTTCCATTCCAAACCATGAAATCCTCACCGTACCTAATTCCAAACTCCATCTTATCCCTAAACCATCATATTTTATAACACCATTCCTTAACCCCATCCCTCTAAAGATAACACAATGAGGGAGACAAATAATGACACTTAAGAGCCTCCTCATGTAGGCATTTGGTTGGTGACTAACACTAAGGGTATAAAAACTCATTAAATCGGAGGGATTAACACATATAATAATTTAATATCGATAGATAAGATGAATAATACACAAGTATATCTATGAAATAATAAAAAAACGAATAAAAACCATCCCACATTCATTTATAAATAAAACTAATACAGATTAAATTATCCAAATTCAATACCCAAAACAAAGAAAAAGCATTGATACAATAACTATCCAAAGATATGAGATAGTAATTTCTCGCACGGTCCATGTAGTACTCCTAGAAAACTAAAAATATATTTATATACATAGGCTGATCATATATGTATACTCAGTTGGAAAACCAAAGTCTATCATGCACATGTGAAATAAGCATACTGTTTCACCCATTTGAAAACAATAGAAATAACAACACCAAAATAGGTTAAATTTAAATCTGAAAATCACCAAGGCACACTCACTAAATAATACAAGCTATGTATAGTGAAATAATAAGAAACATATTGATAAAGGGTGCTATAAAAAACGTTCCCACTAATTTTCCATTCTCACACCCCAATTTCTTACATCTTGGTGCTCCCATATTTTCCAAATAACATAGACAACTACTCTAAAAATTGGTCACTTCATATCACACCCAAAAAAACATAGGCCACTACCCCATAACACATCCACATCACATATCTCCATAAAACACATTGGAGATGACATCACAACTACAACCAGAGTAGTAGGGTATCATGAACATGAAGGAGAGAAACCTCATTCCATCCTCCTACCATGAATGAACACCACCATAAGCCACACCATAAAAAAACTGCATCCCATCTCACCCAAAAAATCCGGGGCCACCACCCCATAACACAGTAATCATATCTCACCCAAAAACAGCTAGGTCATCAACCCACAACACAGTCATCCCATCCCACCCGTAAGCACTTGGTCCATCACCTAGTGCACTGACAAACCTGCATCCATCACATCCAGTACATATCGAATCACCCAATAGAGATATCATTAAATAGTAGGTAGCGATATATCCATCTTCATCCTCAAGATATTGGAAAAAACATCCCCCATGTGAATATATGGGTGTTGGCACATAGTGCTTAATGCGATTAGGGTACGTATATAAGTCACAATGAATATAAAAGTATATAAATATATCCACACACAAGCCCAAACTATTGGTTCATAACCAAAAACTATCCAAATCAAAACACCCCCACTTTTACTGCCTCTTCTAAATGAATAACACCATACAAAACAAAAACCACTTCACACCACAAACCAATTCCATTATCAAAATCAGACATTTTATTATTAAGAATCGTCCAAATTTAACCACACAATCCAAATTTTATTTGTTAATTAATAATTTGAATCCATTAAACCACACCAAAACCCAACCATTTCAATAATTATTAATCACGTTATTTAATCACTACCCATGAATCGAGCAGAACACAACCAAATATCACAACCAACCCACCGTCCCAATTATACCTTCACCTCAACACCCCTTTAAGGAAAACCAAGCAACAACCACAATGTTTCCCCAAAACAATGACCAACAACCATGCCTTTCCACCCCAAAATTGTGACAAAAAAACCACACCTCATTACCCCAAAATCACAGATAAAAAACCACCCCTTGCTACCCAAAAGAATGGTCCATAAAACACCCATCATTACCCTAAAAACACAACCACCTCTCACCCATTAACCAAAAATCACATTACAATCACACATCACACCCAAAAAGCATGACCAATAATCACCACAAATAAAAGACCATTTTAAATATTTAACAAGAGGTATTTTATCACATATCAGTTTATTTTAGGGTCATTATCATGGAAGTCCCCATCAAGGTGTAACCATTTTATAAACCTGATATAAGTGGTTTGCCAATTTTCTTTTTAGATAGGTATCAAAAAAATAACAACTGACATAGTAGTCACAAAAGCTTTCATCAAATTCATAAAAATCCCCCAATGACAAAAATATTTAGTAGGGAATCAATCTTGTACAAACCATTAAATCACAATAATATCAAAGCTATAAAAACATCTGAATCATTCCTCGTTTTCCCTTTAGTTTAAATTAGAAAATTATGTATCTTTAATTAATCATTCCTAAATAGACTCCATATATAAAGAGGTAAAATACCTCCCTCATGATACCCAATAAATAAAAATTAGGATTACATACCTCAAAGAAGCTTTGCCAACTCGGTGCACACCACAAGGTAAAGAAGAGACTCCTGTAAACCACAACCGCACTACGAGATCACAAATCAACCTAAAACAAATTAAAGGGTTTTAAACATTCCCCAAATTATTACCCCCAAACCAAAACAAAATTAATAGAATAAATCCCTAAGAGAATAATTGGATAAACATTGGGGAAAAAAGAAAGCGCTCACCAAAGATCGTTAATGAAAAATAACCAGAATCAATGGGTTGAAGTAGGAGGAAAAAGGATAGAAGATCCCTCAAAACCTACTAGGGATTGAAAAAATGTGATGGAGGAGGGTTTAGATGAATGGATATAATTGGTGAAGAAATGAAATTAAAATATAGAAACCCTTCGGTTTCACATCATGTAAAATTTAAACAGTGTGTAAACCATGGGTTTTCAAAAAAAAACACCATTCCTAAAAAAATTTAATTTCATTAAATTTATTTAATTAAAAATAATTAATTTAATTCTCATGATGTGAATTTATTTCATGTCCCCCACAGAGCCACATAAAATCCATGAACCAACTGGATACACAAATCATGAAATACCATTTCAAATCATGTAGACAATACATGATGTTTATTTCCTATTGTAGCTCCAATCACTATAAAAAACTCTTAAAAACTCCTCTAAGAAAATATAACCACATACACTAGAAAATTAAAATTCTGATAAGGCACAAGAAATTTAATAAATGAAAATTTTCTTTATAATACATTAACAATGAAAATGAGAAAATTTTAAAAAATATAATTCGTAAATGTATCAAAAGGAAAGAATTTGAGAAAATTAAACTATAATTTTTTACCATAATAATTGTGCGGAACTGACCCTAGAATACCCAACATCAATGCCTTGAATCATGATGTGTAATTTTTACAAAACCATGCACTGATAAACTACATATCATGTCCCATATAGATGATCTAATTCATGTCATGTTCTGGGAAACCATACACTTCTGTCAAGATTCATCATCTGAAAACTAATACCTGAAAATTTTCATTTAAAAATGTAGAGTGAGCATACAAATGCCCAGTAAAGGGTTTTAGAAATAACTTAATAAAACTTTTGAAAACATTCATTAAAATTTCCTTAAAACATTTTTTTAATAAAAATTCTATAACACATGAAACTTACCATAAAAATTTTCTAAGAAATATAAGTGCTCAAATAAGAAAATAGTAATAGACATAAAAGGAAACATGATTAAATTATAGGAAAGATCATATGAGGTAAGAAGTAAAATAAATTCCATTTGAAAATGAAAATAAAAAACTGATTACTATGAGTATTACATGATCAGAGTTTCACTAAAATAAAAACATTAGTTTCATGAGAAACATACACTAGCTAAAGACTTTGAGTACTATATAAATAGTATTCCATAAATTTTACTTATTCTGATTTTTATATTCATAAGCTCTTTAACCAAGAATATTCTACTAGTAAAATATTATTTTGGTTAATTATATTTCATATCCATAATGTGGAAATTGCATAAGCTGGAAATCATAATCATACTGTCCAGACCTCGTGACAGGACCATAAATAATCATTTTGTCAAGGACTTGTGCCAAGACTGTAGTTTGTCTCATGAGACCTACCGATGCATCGAGGGCCTATATCAGGCCCCACCCACCACATACTAAGTCCAACACATTACCCATCCCTCTAAAGCAAAGTTCACATACCGCTTTGATTTAGTAAAATACTTATTACTTGTCATTTTAAGTGTCCCATATTTCTTTTTTTACTTATTTCACATTATTCAAAGTGTCCCATACCAACTTTTACAATTTAATTTAGAATTTCATATTATTAAAGGTGTCCCATACCACCTTGGATAATTAAATTCATATTTCATAAATTATCATAAGTGATAAATACTAAATTGTTGGATTTATTACATAAATTTAAAACTTTAAAACTCTCACATAAATTTTCAATGAATTAGATTGTATGGTTATAACTTTATATAAGAGTTATTCAGGCTCAATTCATGCCCAGATAAATGGAAATAAAAATAGACTAAATCATAATATGTCAGTTATTATTTAGATAATAATTTTACCAATGACCTGCATAAACTAGTAAACATTCTTTGTTCTTGTGATATTAATTTAAAACACACAAGTAATGAATGGAAGGGGTTACCACATAAAATTATAGTTCCTTAATTTTCAAAATCATTTATTCATTGAAATGAATATTTATTGTTTAAAGTGAATATTTTTAAATTAAGACATATGTCATTTGTACACATGCATGCACTGATAAAAAGTCATGTCTTAAAAATTGGCCATGAATTATGATTCCTAGAATATAAGGCCAATTGATTTGTAGTGCAACAATTATTTTATGTAATGCATGGACTCATAAAGATCTAATTAAACATATCATAAACATACTTTAACCACCAAAGTTTGTTTTAGGTCAATTTAATTCGGGTTATGGTGAATGCTTATAGGTGCATACATATAACCATATATATATATATAATATGTACATGTCACTCCTAATTACATAGCTTTGAAGAAAATGGTCGACGAGTTTAAAATCAAATACTTATATAAATATAATTGTATGGTAAAGAAAAATCTTACGACCACACACCTATATTTACGTACATATATATATTTTTCAGTTATTTAAATTTGACAATCATAAAGTGATTAATTATAACCAAAATTCATCTAAAATTAATATACGTTTGAAAAAAATAAATGATTCTCCCCAAATACCGAAGTAGAAAATAGAGAATAAAATCCGAATAAATAAATAACCATCTCTTGCATATTTAATCTAAATAATTTTTGTGCACCCTTACAAAACTTTAAATGAAACATAACTTGTATAAATTAAAATAAAAAAGAAAAATTTGATAATTATTAGCTCATTACCAATTTGAAAATCAAATACTATAATTGAAAATAATTTCCACCCATCAAATTCTAAAACATCATTGTAAATCAACACTTAGTATATTTAAAACCAAGTGGAATAAAACTACATGAATGTATATATATAATATATACTAGTGTATATATTCAAGTTTTCAGAAGGAAGACAATATGTATTGAACCCTTTCAAGACAATAATGTTAAATATAAATTAATTAGAAGAAAATAACACCTTAACTGAAATGAAGATCCCAAAACATGGCTCAGAATTAGGCCAGTAGTAAGAAAATAAAAAAGTGATGGCTTGTAAAAATTTTATGCATATAAGAAGAATTTGGATTCCTCTATATACACAAAAGCCCATATATATACACAGGCCACAAAAAATATAAGAAGATTATTCAAGCAGTCGTGAAACAAGCTGATTTTTCAGAAAATAAAGCTGTCCACACCAGCAACATGTAATGAGTATGAAGAAAAATCAATTAAGAATTTTTTTTTATTGTGACCCAATTGAAACAGACGGACCAAAAAAATAATAAAAACAACAAAGGAAATCAATCAGTAATCAGAAGAAATTTCCTATCATACAAATCAATATCCAAAACCAAAATCGGAGAAAAACACCAAAAGAAAAGTAAGAAACCTACTTTGGTAGGATGAAGAAGGATTAGATAGAAATATCCTACCATTGAAGAAGAAAATCACAACCTAGATCCGGTTCCGTATTAGGATCGGACTCCACCGCAACTGTGGACGACACCACTTGGTCTCCAGCACTCGGACTCCACCGTAGGGCCGCACCTTGACTCGACCTGGATGGTGCCCCATGAAACTGAGGCCAAGACTCCCTAGAGTTTCTCCCTGGTGGCACGACCCCTATATCCCTAGAATCGGACCTACTTGAAGCCTCCCACAAGAATGATGCACCTCGAATCCCTACTCCAGGTCTGCAGAAAACGGGACCCCCTAGCTGCGCGACACCCTCTTCACGAGTCCTCAAATCCCATTACAAGATTCATTTTTTTGTTATATTAATAATCTATTATAATTTTTATATCTAAATTATTTTCTTATCTTTTAAATAAGTAAAAGGTAATATATATATTAAACTAATAATCCACTTCTACTTTTACTTTTTAAAAAAGTAAAAGTCCTTATTAATAAATTCATTTATAAAAAATATATACATATATATATATATATATATATATTATTATATACCTATAATTTTATAAAATAGAATAATAATTGAAAATGTATTATCAAAATAATAACTATCACAATTTGTACAAAATACTTGTAATATTAAAACTTTTAAAACAAATGTTAATATGATTTGATTCAAATCAACAATAATTTTTTTAAACGATCACATGTAAAATTTTCATTTTTCTATAAATATATTAGTAATTTTATTAAACAAAAATTCAAAATGTTAATTTATAATCTAAAAATTATTACTTTATATATTTACATGTGTATATATCATATTTTGGAACTCATATAATAGATCAAATAATTGTCTGCATAATTAAAATAGTGCACTTTTAAAAAATAATATCATTAAAGTAATTTTAAAAAATAATCTTAAATTTCATTTATAACCTCAATATAACATTATAATTTCATAATAGTATTGGTTTTATATCATTATTTCAAATAATTCAAATCTAGTATACATATGTATATATATATATACTTACATATCATATTTTGTAAATAAACAATAAATTAGTTATATAGATATATATTAGTATCATTATTATATTAAATAATTATTTGATAAGAATAAATTATGTTTTATAAAAAAAGTTATTTCTAAATTATTCTGTAAACAATGTGCGATAATATTTACTTTGAAATTTTCAATTTGATCAGATAACAAAAAAACCTCAATATTACTTTTACATGAGAAACATGCTTTGGGGAGTTAAATTATACCCCCTACAAAGAATTTTGTCTGAAGAATTCTAAAATGTTCATACATAACAACACCAACATGAGACAGACGTCACTCAGAAGGTCCCTTTATCAGGAACACCATCAATGTTAGGGTACTGATGACCTTAGGTGGATTCATAAGGTAGTATTCAGCTACTCGATTTTCTGGCCGTAGACACACTGTGAATATATAGGGTTGAAACTATGCCTAAAGTACTCATCCTTCAATATAGAGGCACAAGAAGTGTGGAGGGAGGAGATTTATGAGTGGACCAAATCCCTATAATTCCATCGCACCACGTCGTGCTTGAAAATATTGATGTCATAGAGTTCCTCGTACATACAAAAACTCAGGACCTGGAATAGGTAGACCGCTCGATGATCACCATCCAAATAAGCTTCTTGAAATTTACCTAAAACTTGGTAGTTATCAGCCAAATTGAAACATAATAAAAGTGCTTCATGAAGTTTTCCCCTTTCCCTATATAATGAAAATTGTGCAATTTTTATATGGTAAAAGACAATATTGTTTCCTTGGTAAATATGGAGAATGTGTGGAAGGTTCAACACCTAGTTGAGTTGTTTACAAGTTAGACATAAGATGGAATATGGGTGGTCCTCCTCATGGAACATTTTGACGATTATAATCTCTAACAGTTTGGTAGGAGGAGATAAAATATTGGTTGGTGTACTCATGTCTTCTGCCTAAATTTTTTTAAGAATTCAGTCTTCAATATGGCAAATTTATTTTAAACAAAGTCATTATTTTTTTTTAAAAAGCATATCAAAATAAAGAACAAAACATCATCCTCTTAGACATTATTTATAAAACCCATGATATTAAATAATATATTGCTCCCTCTCACAAAACACTATCATATATTTCTTGACAACCTCTAAGATGAATCCTTACAAATACCACTGATGTTGGGGATTTCCCTAGTTCCCAGATAGACGGACCCCCATGTCAGTTCTAAATTATTCTATCTCCTTGGTCAAGATGCAACATGTGTAACTAGGATCAACCACATGTGGAAATATAAAGTTCATATTGAGAGAATCATGTTAGGTATCAATTTGAGCGACATCAATATGAACTTGATGTTAGCAATGTAAATGGGTAGTCTTGTTCTCAAGGGCTTAAAAGTCTATAACTTGACCATGAATACTGTAGGTCAATATTTGACATAGATATGTTGCCCGAAGGTCACCCCCTTCTGCAGCCTCCACAATTTCTTCAAGCAAAAATAAATTATTTGCTAGGGTAAAACATTTAAAGATACCCTCAAAGTATTTACCTTGTCATGAGTAGAATGAAAATTGAGTGTTCATCATGAGATAATAGACGAACCCTGCTCCTCGGTGTAGTTGGAGTACATGAGGAGAATTAGATACACAGTAGAGGGTTTTGCATGATAAATAAATATTTTCAAAATTCTCGAAGTTTTATACACATGATTTTCCCACTATGGTCTCAAATACTTCAAAAAGTATTTTCATTTTCAATATCAAAATTATGAAAACATCATTCATAGTAATGCTTATTTTTTTTGTTAAATTATGATATTCCAGAGTTATCTAAACCGATTCATATGATACCATCTATGGGGACCCGACCCCAGAATACCCGGAGTCAGTGCCTTGAATCATGATGTATATTTTTTTACAAAAAACTCACAATGATAAACTACACATCACATCCCATACAGAGGATTGAATTCAGTTCAGGTTCTGGGAAACTAGGCACTTCTTTCAAGCTTCTTCAATTGAAAACTAATACCTGAAAATTTTCATTTAAAAATGTAGGGTGAGTAGACAAATTCCTAGTAAGGGGTTTTTAAAATTAATTAATATAAATTTTGAAAACATTCTTTAAAATTTACATAAAACATTGTTTTAATAAAAATGTTGTAACACGTGAAACATACCATAAAAATTTTCTATGAACTATATGTTCTCAAATAAGAACATACTAACAGACATAAAAGGAAACACAATTCAATTATAGGCTTTCTCATATGGGGAAAGAAGAAAAAGACATTCCATGTGGAAATGAAAGTACAAAATTGATTACTAACTGTATTACATTATTCTGATTTTCATGCTCAAAATCTCTTTAACCAAGAATATTAAAGTAGTCGAGTATTCTTCAGGTTAATTAAATTTCAGAGCTATAATGAGGAAAGTTCATATGCGGGACATCATAACCATACTGTCTAGGCCTCGTGTCCGGACCATAAATAATCATTTAATCAAGGCCCTGTGCCATGACTGTAGTTTGTCTCATGAGACCTACCGATGCATCAAGGGGATATATCAGGCCACAATCTCCACATACTAAGTCCAATTCATTCTTCATCTCTATAAATCAAAGTTCACCTACCAATTTGATTTATTAAATTATATATTACTTATCATTTTAAGTGTCACATATTTCTTGTTTCTTTATTTCATGTAATTCAAAGTGTCCCATACCACCATGAATAATTTAATTTATCATTTCATATTATTCAAAGTGTCCCATACCACCTTGAATAATTAAATTCTTATTTCATAAATTATCATAATTGATAAATAATAAATTAATTTTATTTATCACATAAATTAATAACTTTACTTCTCTTCCATAAACTTTCAATGCATTAGAATGTATGTTTATAACATTGAATATGTATTATTCATGCTCAATTCATGTGATGATACATGGAAATGAAAAAGAACTAAATCATAATATGTTAGTTATTATTTAGATAATAATTTTCTCAATGACATGCATAAAATAGTAAACATTCTTTGTGCATGTGATATTAATTTAAAACACTCAAGTAATGAATGAATAGGGTTAACACACAAAATAAAAGTACCTTGATTTTCAAAATCTTTGATTCATGGAAATGAATATTTATAGTTTAAAATTACTAATTTTAAATTAAGACGGATTTAATTTGTACAAAAGTATGCGCTGATAAATGTTCATGTCTTAATAAATGGCCATGACTTATGATTCATGGAATATAAGGCCAATCTATTTGTAGTGAAATAATTATTTTATGTAATGCATGAATTCATGAGTATTTAATTAAACATATCATAAACATACTTTAACCACCGAAGTTTGTTTTAGGACAATTTAATTCAGGTTATGGTGAAAGCTTATAGGTGCATGCATATAACTATATATATATATATATATCATATGTACATGTCACCCCTACTGACATCTCTTTAAAGGAAATAGTCCTCGAGTTTAAAATAAAAACATATATAAATATATCTGTATGGTGAAGAAAAATCTTGTAATTTCACACCTATATTTATGTACTTATATATATCTATCATGAATTCAAATTTTATAATCATAAATTGATTAATTATAACCTAAATTCATCTCAAATAAGTATTTTTTTGAAAAAAAATAAACAATTCTCCCCAAAGACACAACCAGAAAATTAAGAATAAAATTAGAATAAATAAATAAACATCTCTTGCATAATTTAATTTAAATAATTTTCGTGCACCCTTACACAACCTTAAATGAAACATGGCTTGTATAAATTAAAATAAATAATACAAATTTGAGATTTCTTAGCTTATAACCAATTTGAAAATCAAATATCGTAATTGAAAATAATTTCCACCCATTACATTCTAAAATATCATTATAAATCAACACTTAGCAGACAAAAAACCGAGTGGAATAAAACTATAATAATGTACATATATAATATATACTAGTGTATATATTCAAGTTTGCAAAATGAAGACAATGTGTATTGAACACTTTCAATACAATAACGTTAAATAAAAACTAATTAGAAGAAACATAATTCCTTACCTAAAATGAAGAACCCAAAACATGGATCCGAATTAAACTAGTAGTAAGAAAATAAAAAAGTGATGGATCTTGCAGAGTTTATCCTCACAAGAACGATTTGAATTCCTATTTATACACAAAATCTCATATATATACACATGCCACCAAAACAGATGAAGAGTATTCAAGAAGTCATGAAACACAATTATTTTTGAGCGAATCAAGCTATCCACACAAACAAAAGGTAATGACTAGGAAGAAAATTCAATTAAGGAAGCAAAATGTTTTTTATATTTTGACCCAATTGAAATAGGCGGACCAAAATAAAAAATAAAAACAACAAGGAAATCAATCAATAACCAGATAAAATTTCTTAATATATAGATCAACGTCTGAAACAAAAATCAAACAAAAACACCAAAATAAAAGTAGGAAACCTACTTTGGCAGATTGAAGAAGAATTAGATAAAATATCCTACCATTGACAAAGAAAATCACAACCTTGATTTGGTTCAGCATTAGGATCGGACTCCACCACAACTATTGACACCACCGCTCAGTATCCCACACTCAGACTCCACCGCAGGCCCGCGCCTCTACTTGAACTGGAGAACTCCCCATGAAACTGAGGCCAATACTCCCTAGAGTTCCTCCCTAGTGGAAAAAATACTAGATCCCCAGCATCGGACCTGCTTGAATCCCCCCTCAAGCGCGAAGCACCTTAAAACCCTACTCCATGTCTGCAAAAAACGGGACCCCCTAGTGGCACGAAACCCTCATCATGAGTCCTCATATCCCATTACAAGATTACTTTTGCTGTTACTTTAAAAATCTATTATTATTATTACATCTAAATTATTATCTTAACATTTATTGAATTCAAAAGTTATATATATATTAAACTGATAATCGACCTATTCTTTTCATTTTTTTGAAAAGTAAAATTCTTTATTAATAATTTTTTTATAAAATAGATTTATATATATATATATATATATTATATACCTATAATGTTATAAAATAGATTAATAATTTAAAATTTATTATTAAAATAATAACTATAACAATTTTTACAAAATAATTAAGTTTTGATACTTTTAAAGCCAATGTTAATTTGATTCGATTCAAATCAACAATAATTTTTGTTAAAAGTTCACATGTATATTTGTAATCATTATATTAATATATGTGTAATTTTTTTAAACAAAAATTAAAAATTTCAATTTATAATCTAAAAATTATTACTTTATATATTTACATGTGTATATATAATATTTTCTAACTCATATAATAAATAAAATAATTGTCCGCATAAATAAAATAGTGCACTTTTAGAAAATAATATCGTTAAAACACGTTAAAACAATAATTTTAAATATCATTTATAACCTCAATATAACATTATAATTTCATAATAGTATTGGTTTTATATCATAATTTCAAATAATTAAAATCTAGTATACATATGTATATATATATATACATACATATCAAATTTTGGAACTAAACAACCAATTAAATATATCTATATATTTTAGTATCATTATTATATTAAATAATTATTTGATAAGAATAAATTATGTTTGATAAAAAAATTATTTTTAAATTATTCTTTAAACAAAGTGAAATAATATTTACTTTGAAATTTTTACATTGTTTGGATAACAAAATAAAACCCCAATATTAATTTTACATGAGAAAGAAGTTTTGGGGCGTTACATTATTCCCCCAACAAATAATTGCATCCTTGAAATTCTAAAATTCTCGTACATAACCACACCAACACCAGACACACATCACTCACAAGGCCCCTTTATCAAGAACACCATCAATGGTAGGGTGCTAACGACCTCCGGTGGATTCATAAGGTAGTATCCATCTTCTCTATTTCCTTGGCCTAGATACACTGTGAATAGATAGGGTCGAACCTATGCCAAAAGCACTAAACCTTCCATAGAGATGCATGAGAAGTGTGGAGGTCGAAGATTTTTGAGTGGACCAAATCCCTATAATTCTATTTCACCACATTGTGCTTCAAAATATTAATGTCATAGAGTTCCCCGTACATACTAAAACTCAGGACCTGGAATAGGTAGGCCACTCGATGGTCACCATCCAAAGAAGATTCTAGAGATTTAACTATAACTCTTTAGTTATCAGCCAAAGTGAAACATAGAAAAAGTTATTAATAAAACATTCCATTTTTCCTATATGCTGCAAAATTTTCAATTGTTATATGGTAAAATACAAGATTGTTTCCTTGGTAAAGATGTAGAATGTTTGGGTGGTTCGTCACTCGTTGGAGTTGTTTACAATTCAGACGTAAGATGACATAAGGCTGGTCCTCCTCAGAGAACCTCTTGATGATTATAATCTCTAATAGTTCGGTAGGAATAGATAAAACATTGGTTGGTTAACTCATGTCTTCTGTATGAAAATGTTTAACAAGTAAGACTTTAGTATAGAAAATCAAATTTAAATAGAGTCATTGTTTTTTTATAAAAAGAATATCAAAATAAAGAACACAATATCATCCATCTAGACATAATTTATAAAAATAATGATATCACATAACATCTTTATCCCTCTCACAAAACACTAGAATGGATATCTTGACGTCCTCTAAGATGACTCCTTACAGATACCACTGATGTTGGGGATTTCCCTAGTTCCCAAATAGACGGATCCCCAAGTCATTTTGGGATTCTTTTTTCTCCTTGGTCAAGTGGTAATGTGTGTTACTTGGATAAACCACATGTGGACATATAAAGTTCATATTGAGAGAAGATTTTCAGGTATGAAGTTGAGTGACATCGGTATGAACATGAAGTCGGAAATGTAAATGGGTAGTCTTGTTCTCAAGGGCTTGAAAGTCCATAACTTGTCCACAAAGACCGTAGGTCAAAATTTGACATAGATATGCTGCCAGAAGGTCACCCCTTGTGCAGCCTCCTCAAATTCCTAATGAGAAAAGAAATTATCGGCTTGGGTAAAACATTTAAATATACCATCAATGTATTTCCCATATCATGCATAGAATGGGAATTGAGCGTTTATCATGAGATAATAGACGAAGCCTACTCCTTGGCGTAGTTGGTGTACACAAGGAGAATTATATACACAGTAGAAGGTTTTTCATGATTAATGAATATTTTCAAAATTATAGAAGTTTTCTACACATGGTTTTCCCACTATGATCTCTGATACTTCTATTAGAAGAGACAAAAGACATGTATTTTCATTTTCCATCGGAAAATTATGAAAACATCATTCTTAGAAATGATTAATGTTTTTTAATTCTGATTTTTAGAGTTATCTAAACTGAATACCTTGATACCAACTCTGAGGACCTAACCCCAGAATACACGAAGTCGGTTCCTTGAATCATGATGTGTAATTTTTACAAAAACAGACATTGATAAACTAAAAATCATAACCCATAAAGAGGATCTAATTATGTTCAGGTTCTGGGAAACTAGGAACTTCTGTTAAGCATCTTTAACTGAAAACTGATACATGATAATTTTCATTTAAATATGTAGGGTGAGTGTTTCCGAGGCATTTTCCGGGGCGCGCACATCCATCACGTCGAGGACACGCTACTGTTAACCCACATTCTTGATTTCAAAGGCAGGTGGCATCCACTCCTTATTGAGGGACGTCGGCTCCTTGATCGAAACAGGATGATGGGATGTTGGTTCTTCCTTCTGTGGATTCCTCCTCAGAGCTCGTCACCTAGTCTGGGTCTCCCTCGTAGATTTAATACTTTGTTCATGAAAATATTTCCAGCGCCATATATTTAATGACACTAGTTAATTATGCTGCTTCTGTCAAGACATTCCAAGGGGTCCGGTTAGGGCAGCAACCTTTGGTTAGGGGAGTAGTAATGTTGAGCATCACTAGCGTGTCTGGATACTGGGGAATTGGCATGTTTGTCTTCTATCCCTTATTATAGGGCTTCTCGAGGAAGCGGAAGCCCGAGGAATGCCACATATAACGTGGGGAATCATATGACATTGGTATGTATTTGAGTTTTCCCTCAGCTTCCCATGTTTAACACAAGGTATGCCACAAGTTTAACGTCCAACAGAGATAGATCAGACTAATCAGAACACTGATTAGAGTGGATCAGATGGAGGAACCCCCTGGAGGGAACACCGATATTGGAGCCAATATGTGTGTGGCTTCCCAAGTGCATGTTAAACATAATAAAGAATGGGGTGGCATGATTCCTCCAAGATGTGGCGGCCCGGGTGGGGATCAGGATGGGTGATGGAAGGTTCTGTGAATTAGATGGTGAATGAGATGGAATCATCATGGGGTGATGATAGTTTTGGGCTTGAGCCTTAGAGAGACTTCCTATGTATCCCCGTGGCAGGGAATTATAGTCCGCGTAGTTCGATGGGACGATGGGACACTAGGGGAGGCGACCTGTGAGAATAGACTCATGGATGGGACCCAAAAGAAATGGAACCTCCAGGTCAGGGCATGAACTTCCTGAGACGCATGGTCTTGAGGGAGAGATCAGGATGAGATGAGAGTGATGGGATCAAACCTCATGGAGGCTTCCTACGTATCCCCGTGGTAGGGAATCAAAGTCCACGTAGTTCTGGTGGCATTTTGGACCTGCGCTCTAAGGCGGACCATGGGGTCAGTGAACCAACATGGAGGGAACGACCGGATGGTGGGCTTGAACCTCATGGAGGATTCTTACGTACCACACCTTGACATGGATCAAAGTCCATGTAGTTCAGGTGGCATTTGGTGCTTGCGCTATGAGGTGGCCCAAGGGGTCGATGAACCGACATGGTCAGAATGACCGGATGGTGGGTTTGAACCTCGTGGAGGCTTCCTACGTACCATGCCTTGACATGTATCAAAGTAACTGTAGTTTGGGATGGGTTGTGGGGCTTACACTCTGAGGTGGACCATGGTGTTGGTGAACCAACATGGTCGGAACAACCGGGTGGTGGGTTTGAACCTCGGGGAGGCTTCCTACGTACTATGCCTTGACATGGATCAAAGTCCCCGTAGTTCAGGATGGGTTGCGGGGCTTACACTCTGAGGCGACCCATGGTGTTGGTGAACCTACATGGTCGGAACGACCGGGTGGCAGGCTCGAACCTCATGGGGGCTTCCTACATACCATGCCTTGGCATGGATCAAAGTCCCCGTAGTTTGGGATGGGTTGTTGGGATTACACTCTGAGGTGTCCCATGGTGTTGGGTTATGGTCGATGCTTTCTCTAAGCTCACGCGAGTCATTCTCGATGTGAGAAACAAGAGATAGCAGAGACCTAATGATCACGTCACGGAAGGTGAATCCATGGGAGATGGAGTGGGGATTATGCGTGGAGCATCCCAAAGAAAAAACAGGGGCTTATTCATGGTTAGCAGCCGGAGAAGTCGAGGCTTACTCCACGATGGAGGCCCAAGGGTGACAAAGCGCAGCGGGAGAGGGACTCGGTACCAAAGAAAAGAGAACCACCGTTTCCCACCACACCCTTCACTGGCCCTGGGAACTGAAGATGAAAGGAGGAGCATAGATGCTGCCTCCTGCAAAGAAATCTAGGGTATTACACCGAGATGGTCTCCCTTACCCCACGAACAAACACCACTCCAATAAGGAGGACATCATCCCCTGTCAGGGGTGATCCCATCCCCGTGGAGACGAGTGGGCGTGGAGAATGTCCAAGGTGGGGGAACCAACATGCAAGGCCTGAGGCCAATACACAGTTTAACGTCATGTGTTGAGGAAATTGGTTCTTGGTAGTTTAACATCCTACAGCTCGGACGAGGTGGGTGCACTCCGCACCCCTAGGGCTTACATAACTGGTACCCTCTGATCCTTATGGAAGGGAAGGTATCGACAACACCATGGTGAGGGGGGTCCATGGAACGAGCCATCGATGGGTCCACATAATCATGGCTATATGAAGAATCAATAGCCTTTAGCGTTCCTATGAGAAGAAGCAAAAGGCGAAGCAACACAACGAGAAGAACCGTCCAAGGGACTTTGATGTTACTTCGTACAAGCCTAGAAGGTCGTACGGGAAAACGATGGATGATGCAGATGCTTGGGGGGTGAGAGACACCCATGAGTAGCATCCATGAGAAGGGAATCATACACACACATAGAGTATTTCACATGGAGTACTGAGGTGAGGGGTCCCGAGAAATTGCGTGAAACCTTTGAGGCTTACACGTGAAATAAGTAGCCTTGCGTGAAAAACACTAGGATGGTATGAAATAAAGGCTGATTTAGTGCGCAAATGGATTTGAAGGGTTTGTGAACAATCGTAATGATTGCGCTCAAGGAATACTAATTGTACGTAATTGGGAGAGGAAGTGCGTAATGGTCGGGGTGCACTCAATGGAAGAGGATTGCATGCAATTGGCCAGCATGCACACAAGGGGAATGGATTGCGCGCAAGGGGCGGACCATGAAGGGATTGGTATTCAGTCTTAAACCAAGGGGATCTCACGTGAAGGCAGACCCTGAGGCGACATGGCGTGAAACGAACCAAACCTGAAAGCCATATTTGCGTGTGCGGAAGGCGAATTACGTGCACGAGATCCGGTTCAGATTCTTTATCCTTGTAATCAAAGGGGGTCACCTTTTATTTATAGGAGTCTGGGGGGGGAATAGGCGGACATGAAATAATTGTTCCCCGAGGGCAGCGGCACGAAAATGCCAACCTCGCAGGGTGGGGAGAAAAATATTTCGCGCCCCTGCCACAAAACTCTCATGAATCCCAGAACATTCCGCACATGGCACCATTGTTTCACGCACTTATGAATTTTCTTTCTCATTCCTCCTCTAGCCCCCCCTAGACTGGGTCCCCAGATCCGAATATGACTTCAATTTGTCATTTGGAAACTTTCTTCATCACTTGAGCTTTTTTCGACGTCTACAGTGAGCATATGAATGCCCTATAAGGGGTTTTAAAAATAACTTAATATAAATTTTGAGAACATTATATATAATTTCCATAAAACGTTTTTTTAATAAAAATGTTTTAACATGTGAAATATAACATAAAAATTGTCTAAGAACTATAAGTTCTCAAATAAGAACATACTAATAGGAATACAAGGACAAATGATTCAATTATAGGCATCCTCAAAAGGGGTAAGAAGTAAAAGACAATCCATGGAAAAATGCATGAAAAAAATTGATTAATAAGAGTATTACATGATCAGAGTTGCACTTAAATAAAAAAATCAACTTCATGAGAAACATAAAATGGCAAAAGACATTGAGTACAACAGAAATACAATGCCATAACTTTTACTTTTTCTAATTTTCATGTTTATAAGCTCTTTAAACAATAATATTATACTAGTTGAATATTATTCTGGTTAATTAAATTTCATAGCCATAATGAGGAAAGTGCATATGCTGGACATCATAACCATACTGTCTAGGCCTTGTGCTAGAACCATAAATAATCATTTTTTCAAGGACTTATGCCATGATCATAGTTTGTCTCATGAGAGCTAATGATGCATCGAGGCGCTATATCGGTCCCCACCCACCACATACTAGGTCCAATTCATTCCTCATATCTATAAATCAATGTTCACATACCACAATGATTTAGTAAATTACTTATTAATTATCATTTTAAGTGTCACATATTTTTTATTTCCTTATTTCACATTATTCAAAGTGTCTCATACCACCTTGAATAATTTAATTTAACATTTAATATTATTCAAAGTGTCCCATACCACCTTGAATAATTAAATTATTATTTAAAAAATTATCATAAGTGATAAATAATAAATTATTTGATTTATCACATAAATTGATAACTTCATTACTCTTCCATAAACTTTCAAGGAATTATAATGTGTGTTTATAACTTCAGATAGGTATTATTCATGCTCAAATCATGTGCTGATAAATGGAAATGACAATGGACTAAGTCATAATATTTCAGTTATTATTTAGATAAAAATTTTCCCAACAAAATGCATAAACTAGTAATCATTTTTTGCACATATGATATTAATTTAAAACAAACAAGTAATGAATGGATGGGGTTACAATATAAAATGATAGTTCCTTAATTTTCAAAATCATTGATTCATAGAAACGAATATTTATAGTTTAAAATGAATTATTTCAAATTAATATAGATTTCATTTGTACACAAGCATGTCATGATGAATGACCATGTATTGTTAAATGGCCATGACTTATGCCTCATGG
This sequence comes from Viscum album, assembly GCA_963277665.1. NCBI lineage: Eukaryota > Viridiplantae > Streptophyta > Magnoliopsida > Santalales > Viscaceae > Viscum > Viscum album. Next base: position 1,831,496,479 of record OY728147.1, read on the forward strand.
AATATAACGCCAATTGATTTACAGTGCAACAACTATTTTATGTAATGAATGCATTCATGAGGATTTAATTAAACATATCATAAACATACTTTAACCACTGATGTTTGTTTTAGGCAAATTTAATTTAGATTATGGTTAATGAATTTAGGTGCATTCATATAACCATATATATATATATATATATATTAGGTACATGTCACACCTACTTACATCACATTGAAGCAAATAGTCATCATGTTTAAAATCAAATACTTATATAAATATATTTGTATGGTGAAGAAAAATCTTGAGACCACAGACCTTTATTTATGTACTTTTATATATTTTTCAGGGATTTAAATTTTACAATCATAAATTGATTAATTATAAACTAAATTAATCTCAAATAAATATATGTTTGAAAAAAATAAATATTCTCCCTATATACAGAACCAGAAAATAGAGAATAAAATTACAATAAATATATAAACATTAATTGCATAATTTAATACAAATAACTTTCGTTCACCCTTATACAACCTTAAATGGAACATGAATTGTATAAATTAAAAAAATAATTAAAATTTGATAATTATTATCTCATAACTAATTTTAAAATCAAATACCATAATTTAAAATAATTTCCACCCATCACATTCTAAAATATCATTATAAATCATCACTTTGCAGATTTAAAGCCAGGTGGAATAAAACTATATGAATGTATATATATATATTATATAATATTGTATATATTCAAGTTTTCAAAAGGAAGACAATGTGTATTGGAACCTGTTAAGACAATAACCATAAATATAAATTAATTAGAAGAAAATAATCCCTTACCTGAAATGAAGAACACAAAACAAGGCTCAGAATTAGACCCGTAGTTAGAAAATAAAAAATGATGGCTCATGCAGAGTTTATCCTCACAAGAATGAATTTCATTCCTCTTTGTACACAAAAGCACATATATATACAAAGGACACCAAAATAGAAGAAGCGTATTCAATCAATAACTGGATAAAAAATTCTTATTAGACAAATCAACATCCGAAACCAAAATCGGAGAAAAACACCGAATGAAAAGTATGAATACTAATTTTGTAGGTTGAAGAAGAATCAAATAGAAATATCCTATAGTTGAAGAAGAAAATCGCAATGGTCAGATTCTGATGGAAACACTGAAAGACATATCTCTATGGGGTCCACGCTCGCAAAACACCGGGGCGGTGCACAAAAGACTGGGTCAGCGTGCAAAAATCAAGGTGGCGCGAAATCTACTTTTCGCATGCGCGCGCACAACATGATTTTTTTATAAAATCCTCCGTGGGTCCCATGATCCATATGAATTTTCTCGCGGGACAAGCTTTGAACACTCGTGCGTTAAAATTTCTCCATCCCTACGTAAAAAACCGCCCCAACTGCGTGTAATTCCACCGAGATCAGGCACCGTTTTATGTGAAAACCTGGGGTTTTTCATGCCGTTGCCTGATATTTTGCAACGAACACTGATTTTACATGCCACCCTCTCATATTACATTCCAGCAATTCAAACACTTATCAGAAGAAAATGGCCGCAAACCAGGATGATGAGGGAGAAGCCACTGCTCGGAGGGCTGGAATGGCTGCCAACCCAGAGGTTTATGACACAAAAACGATTTTCTCCAAAAACCATACTGTTTTCAATATGAAAACCCCCACCCAAAAGGATTATTCCCTATCCAACAATATTCCTCTATGGAACATTGGAATCCTAGAGGAGGCCCCTTTGCCGGGTTTTGAGGTGGATATGTCGCGGTCGTGGGTGACCCATGAGGATGATCTTCTTCACTACAACATCACCAACAATGGTCATCCAGCCAGGGAAACTAGAAATATGGACGTTTATGTCATGAATCCCAAGACCAGGACCATCTTAGGGAGTCACCCTATTGCGGAGAGCTCCTCAGCCCTCTATGTGAGCACCTTCTGTTAGAGAGTCACTGATGAGGCTAAAGGCTGGTTGTAGGACTGGGAACTGCAGTACAAAGGAAAATTTACCAGCGAATGGGCCTGTACATACTAGGTTCGCCATACATGTGACCAATTTGGGGCCGATCTGTAGCATATTGGCTTATTTGAGGCGGTGTGGACATCTCAATTTAACTTCTACCATCAGCATGAGCTCAGTCCAGGGATGTTCACTCGGTGGTCCCCTGATAGCAACACCTTACACCTCCATCATGGGGAAGTCGGTATCAGTCTCTGGGACGTTCACTGCATCGGGGGTATCCCTTTGGAGGGCCACCAATATGATTAATTCATTCCGCCAATGAGCACCTGGGGTGAAAGATCACGAACTCCCATACTGACGTGGAATTTGCTGGAGCTAGCTAAGGGGAGTTTGGGGGTCAAGTATTTCCTTAAAGACATCGCTTAGAAGGACTGGTTTAGCCTGTTCCTCGAAAGGGATCCGACAGTCAAGATGCCAGGACAAGGGAGACGGTGTCGAAATGTGGCACATAAGAGTAATAGTGGTTCATACTGGTGGATCCTGGAGGCGGGGCACTACGATTCATGGGGCTACAACATAAAAAAGAGTTGAGACCCGAATGTTCGGTACACTATATTTCTCGCCACATTAATGAGCGGGTGGCTCTTGCCAGTGAGGGACGCAAATATGGGAGTCCGTCCAGCGACCCTGCTGATGGATGGCATCATGGATGCAGAAAAAAGATTCAATATGGGGGTCCCCATGCTGGCCCATTTTTATGCCATTTTGGGATTCATCTTAAGAGGGGGGGTCATATAGGATGATCTGTGGCCCCTTCCAGATCTTCTATGGCTGGGTTTCAGCTCATTGCGGCGGATATACCTTCCCAAATTCCATTCTTTTTCTAGGTAATGGCCTGCAACCTACCCTTCTAAACATTGTTGTGGTCATGCCGCTGACACTCAATGAAGAGGGAGTAAGAATCAGAATTGGTAACCATGTCAACATTGCCTTCAGACCATTCCCCACCCCGACTGGACAGATGATAGTCAATGGGAAAGGATTACTGGATCAGCAGGATTACTTCCAGAGCATCATAGGCAGGGTGCTTGTGGCCCAGATTGATGGGAAGATCTTCTGTGAGCCTTATGTACCGTCCAGATTCACCATGCAGTTTGGGTGCCTCCATCGGATGTTGAAAAGAGTATACACAGATGTCCGAGAAGAAAGGAATCCCTGTGTTCTTCATCAACTATGGTTGATGTGCTCAACCTATGGCTCTGGTGACATCATCACCATTCCTCCCACCGGAGTTGATGTTGGCCTCTCGACTGAGTATTCCGAACATTGGACCATAGCATACCCTGAGTGGCTTTTGAGGAAGCAAGTTTGGAAAGTCAAGGTTGCTAGTGTGGAACCCAGGAGGTAAGAGAGCAGGCATAGTACCATTAGAGGGGGAAGGCTAGAAGCACATCAGACCACAGGGCCTGCACAAGCTGGGACCTTAGCATCGGGGATGTCGTATGGAGTGGTCATGCCCTTGTCACCTAGAGGGGGGTCCCATGGAGCGGCCATAGAACTTCTCGAGAATAAATTAAGATATCTTCTTCAACCTTCTCATGTAACAATATTCCATGAAATATGGTCAGCATGGATAACCCTGCGGTATTCGGTGAGTACCGAAGCCCTCTGGCAGAAGATAGAGCGAGATGGGATCCAACTGTAAGAAGTAGAGCTGGTTCAGGTTGTCGACAGGGTGAACTTCCATCGACGATATGCATATCTGATAGGCATGGACATGCATGCACACCAATGGGGTCGGTGTATGGAGCCACCTTTCTTAGTGAAATTAATTCTCAACCAGAATCATGATCCGGAAATGATGCCGTAGGGGGATGAGGACAACGATGATGAGTCCGAGGGAGGCAAGACAGAATTGGAGGAGGAAGAAGGAGAAGGTGAAGGGGAAGAAGAGCACAAATGTGAAGGGTCTCAGGGGGAATCCCACCAAGGGAGTCTCCGGGAGAGTGGTGATATTTTCAGCTCCGATATGGAGGTGACTAAACTACTCGAGGTATGATTCATTCCTTATCTATCCTTCTCCAATATTCACTATCCTTTGAAATCCTTAATCCACCCTCCTTATGTTACTTAGGAGCATATTGGTGCTGATCAAGAGTCTCTAGCAGAAGGAAGGGGGAAGTGCCAATGGTACAAGGTGGGGTACCAATGCCTATTATCTAACTGATAAGTACTGAGGGATACCCCACTATGACAGCACCTGCAGTGGCCAGAGCACTGGAGGATGATGCCTTGGGTTCCTTTATGTTCCTTGCTTTGATACCGGTACTTACCGTCAGTGGACTTAATTGATTAGGGTGATCCTTTTTCTGTACAGTGATCACGACATTGGAGGCTCGTCGGGCTGCTGATCTCGGACCATTAGCAAGTGAGTCAGTGGAAAACATATTGCCCTATCCAAGACATGCTTCCCAAAATGAGTCGGTTCTGACAACTGGCGAGCAGAGGTCAGTGAATACTAGTGGAGCTGCCATTGGGGTAGGGTCAGAAATAGATAAAGGTGCCAACAAGGTTGAGGCGAGAGTGGAAGGTTCCTCAAACACTGAAGAGCCCAACCCCATGGGAAGAATATTCGAAGAAGACCCTACTTCCAGCCTTTTGGCCGTATTTCTTGTCTATCATTCCACTGATCTCGAGGAAAATGACGATTCAGACTCAGAAGCGGCCGAGGAGAGCCGGATGATGCGACACAGAGGGTGTAAGTGCAACAAAAATTTTCTCAGTCAGCCTCAGACAGAATGGCTGAAGGAGATGGGATCACTCCACACCTAGATGGGTTTCCTGTGTGATGGAGGGGCAGATGCTCAACACCTTCACATGACAGTCCATGACTATATGGCCGAGAAGATGCACAAGAGTAGTCGGCTCTCCGATGTCACCCAGTGTCGGGAGGAGTCGGAGAGTACCCGAGCATTTCTAAAGTCAGAGCAGGAGGTCCGACGCCTCAAAGAACAGGTGAAAGAAAAGTAGATATCCATCACAAACTATTCTGAGCTCATGGAGCAGTTTAGGGCCCAACTGGTAGACTCCCAAGAGTAACTAGTGGAAACGAGTCACCGGAAGACTGAACTTCATACCTGTAACACCCCGAGCTTCCACAATACGCTTCTCATTGAATAATGCAATAGCCTGCATTATACGCAACTTCGAGTTCTAAAACACCGCGACTAATCAAAGTAGCCGTTATGAATAGTAATAACCACTTTTTAAAATTATAGAAATTTTATATTTCAAATGGACTTCATTTTTGTATTCGTAATATCGAAATTATCCTAAGTTGAATTTTTTGTAACTTTCTGAGAACTTCCAATTTTTTATGAATAGTGAAAAATACTTAAAACAACTTTTTTAATCAAAATAATTAATTGTGATAAATTATACTATTTAGTGGTTTTAAAGTATAATTAGAACATATTTTTACCATTTTATCCAATGGTGGTCATTAGAATTAATTTAACATTGAAAATGGACATAAACAATTGCCAATCTTTTGATATAAATTGTTTCTTAAAAACACGCTATTTGTTCTGACAGCGGGAATTAATTATAAAATTAATTAATGCAACTTATATGTTTGTAATTTTGTAAAATATACATCATTTTTGAATTCGGAATATCAATTATAGCTTAGGGTGAAATTTTGGTACTTTTCGGATAACTTTTGTATTTTGATGAATAGTGAAAATTACTAAATTTTAATTAAAAACAACTTTTTTAATCAAAATAATTAATATTGATAAATTATGAATTTGAGTGGTTTTAAAGTATATTTAGAATATATTTTTACCATTCAATTTAATGTTTGTCATTGGACATAATTTTACAATTAAACCGAACATAAATAAATGTCAATCTTTTGATAGTTATTATCTCTTAAAAACACGCTTTTTTTTGACAGCGGGAATTAATTTTAAATTAATTTCTACCACTTCTGTGTTTTGAATTTAGGAAAATGGATTCCATATTTAGAATCAGGATGTTCAAATTGTGTAAATAGGTAACCTTTATTTTTAGACATTTTGAATAATTACTGCGGTAAATATTTTATTTACCAAGGTTAAGGGTAAATCCGGTAAATAAGGGTTAGAAAATAATATTATAATAATACTAAATTACCCTAAAACGTTTCTTAACCCTATTTGTTGATACATGGTCGACCATGGGCATCTTTGGGTCTATTTTGGGACCCCATGGATCCACTTGTAAGTGATAATGACACATTATATTAATAAAGTTAAAATAAAAATAAAAATGGCATAAGCTTACATCTTTTAGAAGAACAATTTTTACATAGGGTTATACATGTTGGATTTTCGATTATAAATATTCATTAGAAAGCTAAAAAGATTTCCTACATAATTATATTTTATTTATAATTTTTAGACATTAAATAATTTATTTTATTTATTACACAACGATGATGCAGTAATTACTATAATAGTGAAAAAATAAAATAATTGATATTATAAATACCCAAATAAATATAATATGAAACTTTTAATGAATTAAACTAATTTTCTAGGATAATATGATATATTAGGATTGATGTAATTGACTTTGTTCGAAGTAATAAATCTGTTATGAGTTTCACAAAAATCAACTATTGAATAGTGTCAAAATTGACATAAAAGAGTTCTTAAAAAAAATATTATATTAGTAATTGATATTAAATTCCTAAAAATCTAAGGTTCGTCCAAGAGACTTAAATTATGATAGGTTAATCATTAATGGACCACTTGGGTGTCGCTTGGATGTATATAGTAAGTTTATTAACCATATTATATAAAAATACAAAGAGACATTGTAAAAGTGAAACTAATTAACTTAGAGTTAATACTTAAAGATAAGGTTAATATAAGTACCCAAACCTGTCTAAATTCTATTGGATGAGTTGTTTTCGACCTATCCCCACCTCATCCTTTGAATAGTCAACTTTTTAGCCTTTGGAAACCGAATATGAATTTATTATAAAATTAATATTTCTAGCTTTTCCAAAGGTGCCCCTCACCCCTCTTATAAAAGGGCACTCCTCCTTCTCATTTCCTCACACCTCTCAAGCCACTTGGCTCGTCCAAACTCTGCCCAACTAATCTCCCCACATTCCTCTCCTCCTCCTTGAAGCTTCCCCTTAGGCAGAAAGCATTTCAAAAAGTCCTTTGGTTCCAACCAAAGTGAGTTACCTAAATTAAAGGTAACGATTTCTCTTAAATTATTTTCATTTATTTTGCTTCTTCAACCCCCAAAATCTTTTTATTTCCATTCTTTTGTAACAACACCAGTATCCTAAATATACTAGGATGTTGTTATAAGAAGGATTCAAACTACACATACACACAACTCCATCTAATGGATGATGAACATAATGTTTCTGTGGATGGCAAACTAACGCCTCACGAAACGATGATTGTTCAAAAACATCTTACCGCCTCTCATGGTGGCCATTATGATGGCACTGTAATTAAATATGATATTAATGATATATATTTTATATATAAGCTTCTGTAATTCCATTTTATTTCATACCATTATTCGTTTCATGTTGTATATACATACGATAATTTCATTTGAGGAAGTGCGGACTACCGCCCCCTTAAAATGATATGACTCATTCATACCACACATGGAACGTATAAAGGATGGTGTTAATGAACTTAAGTAACATATATAAAATATTATATTATACTGGAATAGTAATATACCTATGTATCATTTGGATTCGATTCTTTTAAAATAAAAATTAAATGGAAGTAGCGTTCGTGCGTACGTACGGACTACCGTCTCCACGAACGCGATGAGATTCATTCTCCATCGTATCCATTCAAGTATAATTATCATTTAATGATTTAAAAATGATGTTTGAGGACTTGATATCATTCTGGATATGAATAAGATACAACAAACATGACTTATGTAACAAAACATATAAAAAAAATGAGTAAGTTAACACCCGAAACGGCGTTAATACTAAGATATTATTATCAAATCAATATTAAAAGATCATATATGATATCATATGAATGTATATGATTCTTGTATAATTTAATAACAATTATTTCACCATTATACAGGAGGTTAACCTACCCCAACCAAGGAAAAGTACAAGGTAAGGGTTATTTCACAATCTCTTCATTATCCGAGGTTGTTTATACGTAATAATCTACTGGGATTTCTTTATCATCCACATCCATGTTTCTTCGAAATGTATTTCAAAACATATTTATTATTTACAAGAATATGGGTTAAATTCATTTATACCCTTGTTTGACTTTTTGTAAGAGGTTTATAAAGGAATCTTTCCATCATTTTCAAAACAAGGTCCTTTATAACCTTTTCGACAGAATTAAGATAAGAATGTTTTTTTTACTTATACGGCGGGTGCGGTTATTTTCCGCTGTTATAAAATCGTCAAAGCTTTCCTTACAAGCTTACAAGAATATTTTCAAGAAAATTTTTTATTTTATATGGCTCTTAAATGATTTCAAAAATAGAAAGAGATATTTCTCTAAAATTTTTTTTGATTTCATCTATGTCAACATCCTTTAATGGATTTTACGCTTATTTGAAGTTGATTTATTATAATACAAAACTTCTATATTGTATTGAAGGTTTTGTGATATGTTTGACTGTGGATGTGCTATTTTATACCATTCATAGTTTATGGTGAAACTATTGACATTTCGTATGCTAGTTTTAATCCGAATGTTTATGTTATATTTTAAACTTTTCTTCAGATGAATGTGCTAAACAAGTATGTTCCGGGTTGGGGACCGGTAAAAGTAAGCCCTCCAGGTTGGGGACTGGTTAAAGTAAGCCCTCCAGGTTAGGGACTGGTAAAAGTATGCCCTCCGGGTTGGTGTCCGGTTATTAGAGGCACTCCGGGTTGGTGTCCGGTTATTAGAGGCACTCCGGGTTGGTGTCCGGTTATTAGAGGCACTCCGGGTTGGTGTCCGGTTATTAGAGGCACTCCGGGTTGGGTTCCGGTTAGAAGTAACCCCTAGGTCTTGGGATGAGGCCTAGACAAAGAAATTAACATTAAGCATTATGCATTCCAACATTATGAAAGTGGTTATTGATTTTTGCATGTGATTATTCGATTAGTAGAATATCCATGTGAATAAGTAAATGGAATTATTTCATTTTATTTATGCCATACCATGTTGAAAGTTCATGTTTAAAAGGCTTATGTTTTAGTTATACATTTCCTTAAATGTTTATTCTTATTTATGAAAGTTTCCGCTATATTGTTATCCTTACTGGGCATTTGAGCTCACCCCTTTTCTATGTTTTATTTTTCCCAGGAAGTGAAGATGTAAGTTATGAATGACCTGCAGGGATATTATGAGGGGATTATAGTGTGGACTGTGGAAACATTATGTTGTTGTAGTAGTTTTTCATTTTATGATGTAATGTATAACTTATGAATATATCTAGTGTTTCCAAGGCTACTAAACCAATCGGTCTTTCGAGATTTGATCTTTCTTGTGATCATGCCAATGTTACGAAGTAATGCACCGACTCTGGGTAACTGGGGTCGGGGCGTTACAGTTGGTATCAGAGGAAGTTTAGTACAAACCTTGGAAGCTAGATTTAGATAAACTCTGATTAGAGCACGTAGACCTAAGATGAACTTTGAGGATTAGTATAGAAGAACTTCCTAGAATTTTGGTATTGTAGAGATTTTGTGAGTTTTCCGAGCAATACATCCCTGTCTGGATACGAGCAGGTAGAGGCGGCTCTGGCACAGATGTACCTAGGGGTAAAACCCGAAAACACCGCTTTGAGCTAGACTCGAACGGGAACTGGTGCACGACAACGGGCCTTGCTGCACTCTTGGTTACGACACTCCCGGGGGATATGCTTAGGATAACTCTCATTTTCTTTACAAATCATTATGAAGGGTTTATGAGTATATACTTCCTCAAAGAAAACATTTTTATGATTATGGATTATATCCATAAATAGTTCAATTTATGTTAAGTGTTTTATAAGTATGGGATTATGTATTTTGATTCATAAACTGATCTAGTTTATGCCATTGTTTAGAAATGGCGCCTAGTGGAAGAAATGGAAACCGTATCAATGCACGCACTCCATGTAGGGATTGCCCTCCTGCTCAAGATAATTATAGTGGGGCTGGTGATGCAACTGGTGCCGATCAGCTAATCACCATACTAGGACAACTTACTCAGGTTATGAATAATAACCTTACCCGTATGGAGAACCCTGATCCGCAGCGTGGAGGATCAATGTTAGACCGATTCATGAGGCAACAACCACCAACGTTCAATGGGAGTACAAATCCCTTAGTAGTTGAGCAATGGATAAATTCCCTAGAGAAAATATTTCAGGCTTTGGGGAGCAGTGAAAGGGAGAAAGTTATCATGGCAGTTTACCGCCTCACTAGAGATGCTGATCAATGGTGGTCATTGATTCAAAACATGAAGGAAGATGATGAAGTATCAAATATGGAATGGAGGGAGTTCAAAGATCTGTTTTTAGAAAAATACTTCCCTCGCGACCATCGCGCAGATATGGAAAGGCAATTTCTAAGTCTGAGACAGAAGGAGGATGAGAATGTCGCAAAGTATGAGGCTAACTTTACAAGGTTAGCAAGGTATGCCGGAGATTATATTCGCAACCCAGGAAGTAAGATTGATCGTTTCTTTGATGGGTTAAAACCATTTCTCCGTCGAGCTTTGGTATCACAATCCTTCTCATCATACGAAGATATTGTCTCGTGTGCTATCAAGACAGAAAAGGAATTCTCTAAGTCTTAGGACAACAAAGTAAAGCAAGAGAAGAAGAGAACGGTGGAACAAGAGACAGATAAAGAGAAAACGGGAAAGAAGGATTTTCCATTATGTGATAATTGTGGGAAGAATCACCCTGGTACTTGCCTAAAAGGAATGGGAGTTTGTTATAAATGTGGAGAAAAGGGTCACCAGGCTCGTGATTGCAAGGGAAAGAAAGAGGCTATCAAAGTGGAATGCTACAATTGTAGAGAAATGGGTCATTATGCAAATGAATGTCCTAAGCGTCAAGGAAACTTACCTCAGAAAAGGCCAAGGGATCAAGGCCAATCTTATGTTGTGACTACAGTTGAAGCGGAATAATTAATGTATTGGTGCTTTTGGACTCAAGGATTATATTCTGGTTATAAGAATAATTTGATATATATATGGATTGTACTGCAGTACTTGTTGATTTCAGTAAGGTTTTAATATGATGAAGGTAATTATATTTTTAGTATGTGACAATAAGAGAAACTTTACTTCGTTTGGGGAATCTAATAAATTGATTTTGGAATTAAGAAACCTTTTAGAGAAATTCTGGACAGAGGTATTTTGGATAACTAGAAAGGTTGGAGTGGATTAAGTTGATCTTTGGATAGTATTGTTTAAGGTTAAAAAATTTATGAAGATTATTTTTGGAATATTATAATACTATAGTTTTAGGAAAAGGACAACCTGTAGGGTGGGGCATAACCCGTCGCGTCGGACAAAGTTGCAGGAATCGAACCCACAACCATAGTGCGACATGCCTTTATTTCCTACCACTAGCCTACAGGGAGTCCCTGGTTATTACAAAATAGTTGTCCTATTCTAAATGGTTTGTGGTAAAAATTTATTAATGAAACTCTACATGATAAGTAAGTATATTTCCTCACATTCTTAGTAAATCTCTTAAATAATTTCCTCACCTCTATGAAAGGTTACTTAAAACAAAAACGTTGTCGATTAACTTTTCCAACTGGGGATTCAATGAATGTTTAACCAATCACAAGTTTGTGATTTTCTTATTTTTAACTTTCTCCTAATCCTGTTTTCTAGAACTCTTCATCAGACCATGCTAGTTTGTTTTTCCTCCATATCCATATTTTCATAGAACCCTAGTATGGGCTATCTCGGATGACCTTTTTACTTCTCTTTCTTTCTTTTAATGTTATATTTTTATTAATCTTATTTCCGATGTGGGTTTTCCACAAAGGTATTTTCTATTTACAACCTTTTATTTTCAAAGAAAAATTTCAAATTGCGAGGACGCAATTTATTGATGGAGGGGAGAATGTAACACCCCGAGCTTCCACAATACGCTTCTCATTGAATAATGCAATAGCCTGCATTATACGCAACTTCGAGTTCTAAAACACCGCGACTAATCAAAGTAGCCGTTATGAATAGTAATAACCACTTTTTAAAATTATAGAAATTTTATATTTCAAATGGACTTCATTTTTGTATTCGTAATATCGAAATTATCCTAAGTTGAATTTTTTGTAACTTTCTGAGAACTTCCAATTTTTTATGAATAGTGAAAAATACTTAAAACAACTTTTTTAATCAAAATAATTAATTGTGATAAATTATACTATTTAGTGGTTTTAAAGTATAATTAGAACATATTTTTACCATTTTATCCAATGGTGGTCATTAGAATTAATTTAACATTGAAAATGGACATAAACAATTGCCAATCTTTTGATATAAATTGTTTCTTAAAAACACGCTATTTGTTCTGACAGCGGGAATTAATTATAAATTTAATTAATGCAACTTATATGTTTGTAATTTTGTAAAATAGACATCATTTTTGAATTCGGAATATCAATTATAGCTTAGGGTGAAATTTTGGTACTTTTCGGATAACTTTTGTATTTTGATGAATAGTGAAAATTACTAAATTTTAATTAAAAACAACTTTTTTAATCAAAATAATTAATATTGATAAATTATGAATTTGAGTGGTTTTAAAGTATATTTAGAATATATTTTTACCATTCAATTTAATGTTTGTCATTGGACATAATTTTACAATTAAACCGAACATAAATAAATGTCAATCTTTTGATAGTTATTATCTCTTAAAAACACGCTTTTTTTTTGACAGCGGGAATTAATTTTAAATTAATTTCTGCCACTTCTGTGTTTTGAATTTAGGAAAATGGATTCCATATTTATAATCAGGATGTTCAAATTGTGTAAATAGGTAACCTTTATTTTTAGACATTTTGAATAATTACTGCGGTAAATATTTTATTTACCAAGGTTAAGGGTAAATCCGGTAAATAAGGGTTACAAAATAATATTATAATAATACTAAATTACCCTAAAACGTTTCTTAACCCTATTTGTTGATACATGGTCGACCATGGGCATCTTTGGGTCTATTTTGGGACCCCATGGATCCACTTGTAAGTGATAATGACACATTATATTAATAAAGTTAAAATAAAAATAAAAATGGCATAAGCTTACATCTTTTAGAAGAACAATTTTTACATAGGGTTATACATGTTGGATTTTCGATTATAAATATTCATTAGAAAGATAAAAAGATTTCCTACATAATTATATTTTATTTATAATTTTTAGACATTAAATAATTTATTTTATTTATTACACAACGATGATGCAGTAATTACTATAATAGTGAAAAAATAAACTAATTGATATTATAAATACCCAAATAAATATAATATGAAACTTTTAATGAATTAAACTAATTTCCTAGGATAATATGATATATTAGGATTGATGTAATTGACTTTGTTCGAAGTAATCAATCTGTTATGAGTTTCACAAAAATCAACTATTGAATAGTGTCAAAATTGACATAAAAGTGTTCTTAAAAAAAATATTATATTATTAATTGATATTAAATTCCTAAAAATCTAAGGTTTGACCAAGAGACTTATATTATGATAGGTTAATCATTAATGGACCACTTGGGTGTCGCTTGGATGTATATAGTAAGTTTATTAACCATATTATATAAAAATACAAAGAGACATTGTAAAAGTGAAACTAATTAACTTAGAGTTAATACTTAAAGATAAGGTTAATATAAGTACCCAAACCTGTCTAAATTCTATTGGATGAGTTGTTTTCGACCTATCCCCACCTCATCCTTTGAATAGTCAACTTTTTAGCCTTTGGAAACCGAATATGAATTTATTATAAAATTAATATTTCTAGCTTTTCCAAAGGTGCCCCTCACCCCTCTTATAAAAGGGCACTCCTCCTCATTTCCTCACACCTCTCAAGCCACTTGGCTCGTCCAAACTCTGCCCAACTAATCTCACCACATTCCTCTCCTCCTCCTTGAAGCTTCCCCTTAGGCAGAAAGCATTTCAAAAAGTCCTTTGGTTCCAACCAAAGTGAGTTACCTAAATTAAAGGTAACGATTTCTCTTAAATTATTTTCATTTATTTTGCTTCTTCAACCCCCAAAATCTTTTTATTTCCATTCTTTTGTAACAACAACAGTATCCTCAATATACTAGGATGTTGTTATAAGAAGGATTCAAACTACACATACACACAACTCCATCTAATGGATGATGAACATAATGTTTCTGTGGATGGCAAACTAACGCCTCACGAAACGATGATTGTTCAAAAACATCTTACCGCCTCTCATGGTGGCCATTATGATGGCACTGTAATTAAATATGATATTAATGATATATATTTTATATATAAGCTTCTGTAATTCCATTTTATTTCATACCATTATTCGTTTCATGTTGTATATACATACGATAATTTCATTTGAGGAAGTGCGGACTACCGCCCCCTTAAAATGATATGACTCGTTCATACCACACATGGAACGTATAAAGGATGGTGTTAATGAACTTAAGTAACATATATAAAATATTATATTATACTGGAATAGTAATATACCTATGTATCATTTGGATTCGATTCTTTTAAAATAAAAATTAAATGGAAGTAGCGTTCGTGCGTACGTACGGACTACCGTCTCCACGAACGCGATGAGATTCATTCTCCATCGTATCCATTCAAGTATAATTATCATTTAATGATTTAAAAATGATGTTTGAGGACTTGATATCATTCTGGATATGAATAAGATACAACAAACATGACTTATGTAACAAAACATATAAAAGAAAATGAGTAAGTTAACACCCGAAACGGCGTTAATACTAAGATATTATTATCAAATCAATATTAAAAGATCATAGATGATATCATATTAATGTATATGATTCTTGTATAATTTAATAACAATTATTTCACCATTATACAGGAGGTTAACCTACCCCAACCAAGGAAAAGTACAAGGTAAGGGTTATTTCACAATCTCTTCATTATCCGAGGTTGTTTATACGTAATAATCTACTGGGATTTCTTTATCATCCACATCCATGTTTCTTCGAAATGTATTTCAAAACATATTTATTATTTACAAGAATATGGGTTAAATTCATTTATACCCTTGTTTGACTTTTTGTAAGAGGTTTATAAAGGAATCTTTCCATCATTTTCAAAACAAGGTCCTTTATAACCTTTTCGACAGAATTAAGATAAGAATGTTTTTTTTACTTATACGGCGGGTGCGGTTATTTTCCGCTGTTATAAAATCGTCAAAGCTTTCCTTACAAGCTTACAAGAATATTTTCAAGAAATTTTTTTATTTTATATGGCTCTTAAATGATTTCAAAAATAGAAAGAGATATTTCTCTAAATTTTTTTTTGATTTCATCTATGTCAACATCCTTTAATGGATTTTACGCTTATTTGAAGTTGATTTATTATAATACAAAACTTCTATATTGTATTGAAGGTTTTGTGATATGTTTGACTGTGGATGTGCAATTTTATACCATTCATAGTTTATGGTGAAACTATTGACATTTCGTATGCTAGTTTTAATCCGAATGTTTATGTTATATTTCAAACTTTTCTTCAGATGAATGTGCTAAACAAGTATGTTCCGGGTTGGGGACCGGTAAAAGTAAGCCCTCCAGGTTGGGGACTGGTTAAAGTAAGCCCTCCAGGTTAGGGACTGGTAAAAGTATGCCCTCCGGGTTGGTGTCCGGTTATTAGAGGCACTCCGGGTTGGTGTCCGGTTATTAGAGGCACTCCGGGTTGGTGTCCGGTTATTAGAGGCACTCCGGGTTGGTGTCCGGTTATTAGAGGCACTCCGGGTTGGGTTCCGGTTAGAAGTAACCCCTAGGTCTTGGGATGAGGCCTAGACAAAGAAATTAACATTAAGCATTATGCATTCCAACATTATGAAAGTGGTTATTGATTTTTGCATGTGATTATTCGATTAGTAGAATATCCATGTGAATAAGTAAATGGCATTATTTCATTTTATTTATGCCATACCATGTTGAAAGTTCATGTTTAAAAGGCTTATGTTTTAGTTATACATTTCCTTAAATGTTTATTCTTATTTATGAAAGTTTCCGCTATATTGTTATCCTTACTGGGCATTTGAGCTCACCCCTTTTCTATGTTTTATTTTTCCCAGGAAGTGAAGATGTAAGTTATGAATGACCTGCAGGGATATTATGAGGGGATTATAGTGTGGACTGTGGAAACATTATGTTGTTGTAGTAGTTTTTCATTTTATGATGTAATGTATAACTTATGAATATATCTAGTGTTTCCAAGGCTACTAAACCAATCGGTCTTTCGAGATTTGATCTTTCTTGTGATCATGCCAATGTTACGAAGTAATGCACCGACTCTGGGTAACTGGGGTCGGGGCGTTACAATACCGAAGAAGAACGAGCACGGGCTAGGGTCAACGAACTATGCTTCGCGACCGCTGATGAAGAGAGGGTCGTCAGGGGGTGGGAAGAAGTCCTGGAGGCCACCATGTAATGCCCTGACCTCTGTTACCTAGAGTCGGTGCATTATTTTAATAGATTGGCATGATTACAAGGAATCAAGTCCTGAAGGACCAATTATTTTAGTATTCTTGGAATATAGATTACATACATGAATGTTACATTACACATTAGAAAATAAAACACAACATAAATGGTCATTTGACAATTCCATTAATCCCCAAGCTTAACCCTTCTTATCAATCATAATACAATTCTTGGAATCCTGGGAAAATAAAACATAATAAAGGGGTGACCTCAGATGCTCAGTAAGGGTAAAGAATTTAGCGGAAGCTATAAACTTTTAAGGTAGGATTTTTAATAAAAAAACAGCCTTTTTAAACATAAACTTTAACAAAATATAGAAAAAAATAAATCAAATATTACCATATAAACATGCACATGGATATTCTAGTAGTTGAATAATCACATCTAATAACTCATTTCATAATGAAGGAATTTCTAACGCAAGACATTATTACCACATAGTCAAGGCCACATGCCAAGACTAAAAATAATATATTTTTCAAGGCCTTGTGCAAAGACACTAGTTTGTCTCATGAGACCTACCGATGTATCGAGGAGCTATAACGGGCTCCATCGGTCACTTACTAAGTCCACTACATTCCTCACATGAAAAAGATGAAACATAACATAAACATTCGTATTAAAACTAGCATACGAAATCTCAATAAATTAACAATAAACCATAAATGGTATAAAAATAGAACTTCGAGAGTCAAACATACCATAACTCATTCAATACAACATGGAAGATTGTATTATAACAAATCAACCTCAATAAAAAATAATATCCAGTAAAGGATGCTGACATAGTTGAAAATGATGAGTAAAACATTTTGAGATAAAAATCCTTTTTGTAAAATCATTTAAAAGTCACACATTTATAAAGGAATTAATTTGAAAGATATTTTCAAATAAAAGTGTCCCATACCACTGTGAAACTTTTCAAAAGAATTATAATTTCAAAACATTCATGTCTATATAAATAAATCCTTAAAATCATTTTGAAAACATGGACATTAATTAAAAAGGATTAGAAAGATAAATCTTTAAAACATTTAAAATTATGATCTTGATAAAGAGTACATTTCAAAAATCCTTAAAATATTCATTTTGAAATCATTTTTATGAAAATGGACATGGATGAAAGAAATGTCCTAGTAAACACCAACACATAAACAATCTCGGATAATAATGAGATTGAGGAATTAACCCTTACCTTGAACATTCCTTTAGTCGAGGGTACATTTAACCTCCAGTATGAAGAACATAGTATGTTATTAAATTATAACAGAATCATATTAATTATTATGATATCATACAAAATTCATTTATTACTTTATAATACCCATTTAATAATAATCTCCATGTTAAATTAACATTTCAGATAATAATCGCTTCCTTTATCATACGTGTTTTAACTTGTTACTATTGATTGTATCACTTAGATAAAGATTTAAATACTTCCAGAATATAAAACATGACTTATATCTCATATATATTTAGAATATAAATTTTTATAATATACATATATATGAAATGAAAAACACCGTTTATGGAGTCGGTAATCCGTACGTACGCATAAATGATGTTTCTATTTTCATATCGTATTGAACGAAACTAATTGAATAAGATATATGTAAGTACACACACACACACACACATATATATATATATCTCAAATAGCATTATTATGTCAGATATTACATACTTATTAGTAATATATATTTTTATAATCATCGATGAATGTTGAACGTGGAAATTAATCTCATCACGTCGTGGAGACGGTAATCCGTACGTATGCACAAGGGACAATATCATTTCCTAAAAGGTGTGGAATTAGATGGTATATTAATTTTAAATATACACTAGAATGTTATTTTTGTTATTTATATACATATTACTCATCATTATATCCATCAAAATAACATAGTGCTGAATAACGAGTTACACCACGACATGGAGACGGTAAGCCGTACGCACACACGCATGGGGACATTTTCATTCCTAAGATGGATAGAATAATGAATATAGTTGTTCCATATTTATAATAACATCAAATTATATATAATATACTAGAGTTATTATTTTAGAATGGAAACAACAAAGAATGAGTAAGTGGAAGAATAAGTGAACTTGAAATAGTGTGGTGAAATCATTACCTCTTCTTCAGGTTATTCATTTTGATTTGATCAAAAGGGCTCTTTAGGTTGTCTTTATGACCCGGAAGGCCTCTATGATGAAGTTAGGATACTTGGGAGGATATTTGGGCAGATTTTAGCTGAGCCAAATGGCTTTGTAGGTGTGAATTTGAGAGAAGGGGAAGTGCCCTTTTATAAGAGGGGTGAGGGGCACCTTTGAAAAAAACATAAAATATTATTTTATAATAAATTCATATTCTATTTATAATGGCTCAAAAGTGACATATTTCAAGGCTAGGGTGGGGATGAGTCTAAATCCTCTCATCCAATAGGTTTTAGACAAGTATAGATTTCCATTATAACCTTATCATTTAGATTTAACTCTAAGTTAAATAATTTATCATTTACCTTGTCTTCTTGTATTCTTACACTATATGGTTAATAAACTTACTATATACTGCCATTAGAACCCCAATTGGGTCATTAATGTCATATATATTATTATATATGTCTTTTGGACGAAAATTTTATTTTTAGGACCATTATATCAATTAATAATATAATATTTGTTTTTAAAACAATATTTTTGTCAATTTTGACACTATTTGGTATTTGTTTTTTGTTAAAATAATAAAATCATTTTTACTTTAAAAAAAACGTTGTATTAATTATAACATTTCATATTCACCTGAAAAATTCGTGGATCTCATAAAAACTTTGAAATTATATTTATTTTAATATTTATAATACCATTCATTTGATTATTTCATTAATAAGGTAATTACTACATCATCATTGTTTCATTAATAAATTTAATTTTTTAATCTCTAAAATTTATAAATAAAATACCATTTTCTAGGAAATCTTTTTATCTTTCTAATAAATATTTATAGTCTCATTTATATTATGTATAACCCTATATTAATTTTTTTAATTATTAAACATTGATTTTAACTATTTTAACTCTTCTTTAAATAAAATAATAATAATTGTATTAGTCTAATCCAAGTGGACCTAAAGGGACATATGTTATTCCTAAGGTAGTTTTTGATCAAATTACCCTTATCCAATTGAATTAGGACATGTGTTAGGGTAATAATGATATCATTTTTACCCTTAATTACCATATTTACTTTTAACCGTGGTAAATAAAAGTAAAAAGTTACTATTAAAAAAAAATATTTTTATCTTATTGAACCAAATTTGACTTAATGATATCAACCATGTCAATCAGATTTTCGAATTCTATTCACAGAAGCGGTAAAATTAAGTTTTATGTGAATTCCCAAATTCTCCTAGGAGGTGGGTAAAAGACAGTGAAAAGTTATACAAAATTTTATATATATATAAAATTATTATAAATTGACTCCAATAAATTACATTGAACATATATAGATATTATTTATCTATTTTAACCTAAAATAAATTTAAATAAAATAAATAATTATTTAAATAAAAATTCGGTTTTAAACGATTAGAAAATTTCTGAAAATTCACCCTAGGTTAATTTCGATATTCCGAATCCAAAAAATAAGTATATTTTACCAAATTCAAAACATAGAAGTTTCATTTATTAATTTAAAATTAATTCTTGTTGTCAAAATAAATAGCATGTTTTTAAGAAATAATAACTATCAAAAGATTGACACTTGTTTATGTATACTTTAAATGTGAAATTAATTCCAATGACCACAATTAGATTAAAGGGTAAAAATATAATCTAATTATACTTCCAAAACATTAAAATTTATAATTCTACACTATAAATTATTCTGATTAAAAAAGTTGTTGTCAGTTAAAATATAGTATTTTCCACTCTTCACCCAAATATGAAAGTTATAAGAAAAACACCAAAAATTTATTGAAACAAAATTTTTATGTCCCGATTTTAAATAATAGGTTTATTTTTCCAAATTGAATATATAAAATATTTTAAATATTGGATTTAAAAAGGGTTCACCATTAAAAGGCGGTAAAATTGCATTTTTTGAAAAATAATTCTTTTATCTGAAAAAATGAATTTGTTCTTACATTATTCCTATGAAACTCATAATATGGATTCTAAAATTATAAAGATTATATAATTTTCAAAATTTAGTTAATATTATTCATAACTACTTTTGAACGGCTAGTTTGGTAATTCGTGATGCGTTTGAACTCAGTGTTGCGTGTAGTGGAATTTATTGCATTACATTGATGAAATAACGTACTATGAAATCTTGGGGGGTTACATTATTCCCCCCTTAAAAAAATTGTGTCCTCACAATTTGATATTGTTCTTCGAAAATAAAAGTCTGAAAATAGAAAATACCTTTGTGGGAAAACTCACATAGGAAATTGGGTTATTAAAATTTAGTATTAATAAGATGAAAAGGGGAATGAAAAAATCACCACCAAATTTTGATCTCGATTAGGAGAACATTGGTGGAAATTAGATACACATAATTAGAGGAAAAACTTAAATATTTATAGGGAGTGATTGAGGTCATCAATCACAAACAATTTTATAATTTTGGGCCTCAAACCCACTAATCTATGATGATTTAAAATACCATCAGTTCAACAAAACGTAAGGTATTAGGGTAACACATTTTTGGTTTTAAGATCCCTTCCCTAAAGTTTAATAATTAATTTATCCATAAAATAAGATGGAATATATATATATATGTATGTATGTATAATTAGAGTATCATCCTTCAACTAATTCCTACCACAAACTCATCTTTCACTCTAAAAGATTTCAAATATATATATATATATATATTCTATTTATCCTAATCGTATAGGGTTCCAAAAATAATGAATTTATAATTCACATATCAGACCCTTTAAAAAAACTACATTATTTAATCTAGGACATCATGTGGGTAAATGATAGGTTATACACCCTTTCCTCCCTTCAGTTCCGGGTTCAAGCCTCGTGGCTTTGCTGGACGTGATGAGTTGTCACCCGACCTCCGGGTTGTCCTTTCTATGGAAATCCAAAAATAACCTTAACAATAGTATCCAATTTCAAACATAATCAATTCCAAAAATCATAATTTTCCTAAATACTTATATCCAAACTCTCAGTCCTATGTCTATAAGAAAGTTAAACATAATGAGGATCCTTTTTTCCAGGTAATAACATGTGAACACCTTTATGGTGTATTCTTTTACAACACCACAACATCTTGAATTACCAAAATCAACCATCTCTTATTCCAAAATCACTACCTAATTATCAGGACCATATTAAGTATGACCTTTCCTTCAACCATTTATTTTCTAAAAAGTGTAGCTTACAATTAAGTCACTTTTCTTATAATCATATAATCTCAAATCCTAAATAAAATAGTACTACAGTACAATACTTATTTATCTCCATAATTCATGTAACCAGTACACTGTTGATAAAACACTCAAATGAAATAATTCTATAATAAAGACATAAGAACACTAGTCATTATTCTTCATTTGAGGTAGTATCATAACGTTATTATTATCCAATAACATCATTTGTGGTATATAATTATGAATGGAACATTGATTCACGTAGTGTATCAATGCCTTGCAGATGAATCATTTTACATTTGAAAACATTTTTTTACCTTTGCAATCACGTACTTGGTGTCCTTTTTATCCACACTTATAACAAAATCTCATTCCCTTCAAGCATTTAACAAGGTGATTTATTCCACATTTATCACATATTGGAAAATCCTTCTTTCCCTTATCCCCTTTATCCATCTTTCTTTCTACCATCCTTTTCTTCTCTAGCTTCTCTTCAAGTCCATAAGATTCAGAGAATTCTTTACTAATCTTATTAACACATGATACTATTTATTTATATTATGATAATACGTGAGAGACTATTTACTTTATAAATATTGTCTTAATACCATGAATGATATGACCCTTCTAACTCTTTGAATCATACATATTGCTGGAGTTCTCATTCCTTCTACTGAGCGGCATTTCTAAACAATGGGATACACTAGGTCAGTTTATAAATCAGAATTCATAATTCCAAACATGTAAAATACTTAACATAAATTGAACAGTTTATGGATATAATCCATAATCACAAAAGCTTTTTCATTGAGGAGTTATATACTCATAAACCCTTCATAGTAGTTTGTAAATTAAACAAGAATTATCCCAAGAATATCCCTCGGGAGTGTCGTAACCAAGAGTGCATCAAGGCCTATTGTCATGCACCAGTTTCCATTCGAGTCTAGCTCAAAGTGGTATTTTTGGGTTTTACCCCTAGGTACATCTGTGCGAGAGCCGACTCTACCTGCTCGTATCTAGACAGGGATGTCTTTTCTTGGAAAACTCACAAAATATCAACATTACAAAAATTCTAGGAAGTCCTTCTATACTAATACTCAAAGTCTATATTAGGTCTATGTGCTCTAATTATAGTTTATATAAATTTAGATTCCAAGGTTATTGCTAAAATTCCTTTGATACCAACTGTAATGCCCTGACCCTAGTTTCCAGAGACGGGGCATTATTTTAATTCATTGGCATGATTACAAGGAATCAAGTCCCGAATGACCGATCAGTTTAGAAGTTTTGGAAAATAGATTACATACATGAACGTTACATTATTCATTAGAAAATAAAACACAAAATAAATGATCCTTTGAGAATGCCATTAATCCCCAAGCATAACCCTGCTTATCAATCATAATACACTTCTTGGAATCCTAGGAAAATAAAACATAAAAAATGGGTGAGCTCAGATGCTCAGTAAGGGTAAATAATTTAGCAGAAGCTATAAACTTTTAAGGAAGGATTTTTAATAAAAAAATATCCTTTTTAAACATAAAATTGAACATAATATCAAAAAAATAAATCAAACATTACCATATAAACATGCACATGGATATTCTCCCAGTCAAATAATCACATGTAATAACTAATTTCATAATGAGGGAATGCCTAACGCCGAACATCATTACCACATAGTCCAGGCCTCGTGACAAGACTACAAATAAAATATTTGTCAAGGCCTTGTGCCAAGACACTAGTTTGTCTCATGAGACCTACTAATGCATCGATGAGCTATAGTGGGCTCCACCCATCACTTACTAAGTCCACTGCATTCCTCATATGAAAAAGTTGAAACATAACATAAACATTCGTATTAAATCTAGCATACGAAATGTCAATACATTAACCATAAACCATGAATGGTATAAAAATATAACATCCACAATCAAACATATCAGAACTCATTCAATAAAACAAGGAAGATTGTATTATAATAAATCATCCTCAATTAATAATAATATCCAGTAAAGGATGCCTACATTATTGAAAATGATGAGTAAAACTTTTTGAGAGAAATATCCATTTTTTAAAATCATTTAAAAGTCACACATTTATAAAGGAATTAATTTTAAAGAGATTTTTGAATCAAAGTTCCCCATACCACTTTGAAACATTTTAAAAGAATTATCATTTCAATACATTCATGTCCATATAAATAAATCCTTAAAATCATTTTGAAAACATGGAAATTAATAAAAAATGTTTAGAAAGATAAATTAAAACATTTAAAATTATGATCTTGATAAAGAGTACTTTTCACAAATCCTTAAAATTTTCATTTCGAAATAATTTTTATAAAAATGGACATGGGTGATAAAAATGTCCCAGTAAATACTTACACATAAACAATCTCGGATAATAATGAGATTGAGGAATTAACCCTTACCTTGAACATTCCTTTAGTCGAGGGTACGTTTAACCTTCTATATGAAGATCATAGTATGTTACTAAATTATACCAGAACATATTAACATTTATGATAACATACATGATTCATTTATGATTTTATACTACCCATTTAATAAGAATTTCCATGTTAAATTAACATTTCGGATAATAATCGCTTTCTTTATCATACGAGTTTTAACTTGTTACTCTTGATTGTATCACTTAGATCAAGATTTAAATACTTACAGAATATAAAAAATGATTTATATATCATATATATTTAGAATATAAATATGTATAATAGACATATATTTGAAATGAAAAACACTGTTTATGGAGAGGGTAGTCCGTACGTACACATAAATGTTGTTTCTGTTTTCATATCATATTGAAAGAAACTAAGTGAATAAGATATATGTAAGTACATATATATATATATATATATATATATATATCTCCAATAGCATTATTATTTCATATATTACATACTTATTGAAGTTCCCAATCAGGATCTAAGTATCACTGAGAGGGGGAGGGGGTGAATCAGTGATATCTTTTTCTTTTTAAGTTTCCCCTTTTTTGAAACAACCTTCGCCTCCTGTTAAAGAGTTTCTTCCCTGCTGAACACACACAACCACAGGAACACAAGATTTACAAGGTTCACTACTCAACAAGAGTAGCTACGTCCTTGGTATGGTACGGAAACAATCCAGTACCACAAAATCCACTAGAAAACAATCCTTTGATGTGGAATAAAACGAGTAGGATATACCCTTACACTCGTGCAGCACTTTAAAAACAATCTAATAGTGCATGTTCTCCCTCTTAGCACAAATAGGGTAACACAATGTTTCAGTGCTTCTTTACAATTGAACAGATGTATTCTCTGAAGTACAAATCTTCACTTTCTTACCCAGAAGCCGGTAAGAACCCTCTTATGCAAAACTGAATACGTGCGAAGAACCCAAATATTTCGCGCAGCCTTTAGGGTGACTTGCGCGCAATTCAAATGACTTGCGCGTAAAACTCCCTTTTGGCGCGAAAAACGTTTTCGCGCAACTTTCCTTTTGCGTGCAACTTTTTCTCTTTTCGCGCAACTTCTCAAGTTTTCGCGCTGCTATCCTCTTTTCATGCAAACTTCTTCCTTTTCGCGCAACTCAATTAGCATATAATTTATGCGCACCAGAGCTCGAGATTTCTTCTAAGTGTAGAGCATTAACAACTAACAAGGGTTAGCCTCATATTTATAGGCATTTTTGAACCCGCGCGAAAAACACTAATCCGCGCGTAAAACCTCCTCCATGCGCGTAAAAACTCATTTATGCAACTTCATATTTCACGCCATGCTTCAATATTCCGCGCACCTCATGCCTTTGCCATCTTTCATCATTCTAAGCAGGAAGCACCAATTGCGCGCAAAATTCCGCACCACGTTCCACATTGCGCGCAAACCCAATCTTTCCTGCAACATCAGATTTCGCGCACTGCTCCAATATTTCGCGCATTTTATGCCTTTGCCAATTTTTGATCTTCTGATCTCTAACCATCATTTGCGCGAAAACTTCATTCCTCAATTTCGCGCACCATGCCAATATTTCGCGCATCCCGCAGATTTTTCGCGCAACCCGCTACTATTTTGCGCATCCCGCAGATATTGCGCGCACCACTTTATTTTTGCGCGAAACATGCCTAAATTTCCGCACACTCCATTCCTTTGTCATTTTTCAACGTTCTGACCTTGAATAACTCTTTTGCACGTATAAACCATCTTCAATCTTATGCGCAACATCCATTGCCAAGCACATTTCTTCATCTCCCGATTTTCAGGCCCTAAAATTTGGCAAACACTAGAAAATGGCGCCACCTTAAACTGTGATTTTCTGCCATCCCCAGATTGTCTATTGCTTTGCCATTTTATCTCTTTACTGCTTCCCATAACCATTCTTCTGCTCTTATCAAAAATCCCACTATCGTGATATTTATCCTTTGATAGATCAGCTTAAGCATCGTCAGAGTTGCAATGAGAACTGAATCTTTCCTATCTTCCAGCAGCATCATTCCTTCCAATCAAAACATTATATGACTGGCATCATCATTTCTCCCCCTTTCCTTCATAAGGCTTGCATCACAAGTTCTCCTAACTCATGATTTGTGTGAAATACATTCCAGCAAAGCATCGTCTGATTTATGATCCTTCTACAAAGTGAATTGATTTATCGCCTTTGACAACAAAATACAACACTCTGCAAAAGCTAATTCTTCAAACTGTCATCTTCATTCAACTTGGTCCCAACAATATCCCACTTTGGATTTTGTTGTCAAAAAAGATTCATAAATCACTGAATTTTGAAACCCTTTGCAATGGATTACTTATCAATAATTCTAAGCCTACGTGAGCTAACTCATTGTAGGAAACAAGATTTATTGATAGCCAAAACCATGCTGTCCAAAAGCAGTGACTGTAAAATCTCATGAACATACCTCCTCATCCTTCTTCAGAACATCTTGCAATCTTTTACTTCAACATTCTTCACTCCTTCAACTTTCCTGTAAAACAACTTTGTTTCCTACAACCACTCCAACAAATAGTTAGAATAGTTCACTCACATACATGCTGAATTCACAGCTTACCCACAACTCTCCCTTAATACATTCTTCCTTATGGATAGATTTATGAAACAATTCTCCCCCTTGACAACACTATCCAAAGCTAATATGTGAGAGGGTACAGAAACATGTACCTTAACCTTGATGAGAAGGAGGTTGTACACCCATGTTCAACCTCAACTTTGCAAATGGTTCCTTCGGTAACGGTTTTGTAAATATATCAGCAATTTGTTCAGATGTAGGAACATACTCCAGCCTCAGTTCATTCTTTTCAACCTGCTCTTTGATGAAGTTGTACTTTATATCAATGTGTTTTGAACGAGAATGTTGTACTGGATTTCTTGTAAGATTGATTGCACTCTGATTATCACAACCCAAGAGCAATGGTAGCTTTACTTCAACAAGTAGATCTTCCAGCTGAGTCTTCATCCACATTAGTTGAGTTGCAGCTTGAGTAGCAGCAACATACTCAGCCTCAGCTGTGCTAAGAGTTACTGAATTCTGTTTCTTGGTATGTCAACTAACACAGCTTTTTCCTAGAAAGAATACTCCACCAGATGTGGATCTTCGATCATCAACATTTCCTGCCCAATCAGCATCAGAATACCCAAATAGATCAATATTTTCAGAGCCGTCATACCGGATTCCAAATTTTGTTGTGCCTTTGATATATCTGAGAATTCTTTTTCCAGCAATCAAATGTGATTCTTCAGGAGCACTCTGAAATCATGCACATAAAGTAACATCATAGACAATGTCGGGTCTTGAGGCAGTCAAATATAGCAGACTTCCAATCAGTTTTCAAAACTCTTTCTGATCAACTTCCTTGCCTTCTCCATCTTTAGAAAACTTGGTTCCCACTGAAATCGGTGTGGAAACTGGTTTCGAATTTTCCATTCCAAACTTCTTCAGAAGTTCCTTTGCATACTTTTCTTGAGACAGAAAAACATGATTCTTCTTCTGTGAAATTTGTAACCCAAGAAAGTACTTCATTTCACCTAGCATGGACATCTCAAATAACTTCTTCATCTCCTCAGCAAATTTTTCACATGATCTTTCATTATTTCCAGCAAATATAATATCATCGACATAAACAATAACGATCAGTGAAAACTCCTGACATTTCTTGATGTAGAGATTGTTGTCAACTCTCCCTTTCTTAAAGTTCATCTTCTTCAAGCAAGTATCTAATTTAGAATACCATGCTCTCGGAGCCTGTTTTAGCCCATACAGAGCCTTCTTCAACCTTCAGACATAGCTTTCATCTTTCCCAATAACAAATCCACAAGGTTGATCAATGTAAACATCCTCGTCAAGATCACCATTCAAGAATGCAGATTTTACATCCATTTGAAAGATTTTGTAACCTCGTTGTGCAGCAATGGAAAGAAATATTATGATTGTTTCTAATCGAGCTACTGGAGCAAAGGTTTCATCAAAGTCAATACCTTCAATTTGTGAATACCCTTTGCAGACCAATCTTTCCTTGTTTCTTATTACATTACCTTCTTCATTCAGCTTGTTTCGAAAAACTCACTTTGTACCAATAATGTTCTTGTTGTCTGGCTTGGGTACAAGTTCCCAAGTATTGTTCTTCTCTATCTGATCAAGCTCTTCATTCATAGCATGAACCCATTCTGGATGCTCAAATGCTTCATTTACATCATTCGGTTCAACTTTCGAATAAAGAGAAGTATGTGATATAGCATTCGTTGTTCTTCCTGTTTGAACCCTCTGATTTTTATCTCCAATAATGTTTTGAGCCTCCACTTGTTTCCTCAACCTAGGATGAGTTGTTTGAAATTCATCCTCATCACTTGATATTTCTGAGTCAGATTCCTCTTCTTGAGTAGGATGAACAAATTTTGCAACATTATCAGAATTGTTAACAAAATCTTCTCTATCCCACTCCACTTCCACATCAACATATGAATGCTTTTCTTTCTCAGCACTTTCAACAACTTTTACATCTGAAGAATCAATAATTCTTCTTGTTTCTTTGTTGAGGAATCTATATCCTCTTCCTTCTGGAGCATAGCCAAGAAAAATTCCGTCATCTCCTCTTTGCTCGAACTTTCCCAGATTTCCACCTTTCTTCTTTATAATACATGGACTCCCAAAGACTCTCAAGTGTTTCAGACTTGGAGTTTTTCCATAGAACATTTCATATGGAGTCATATCTGAGTTTGGTCTATAGAAACACCGGTTCTGAATATACACAGCAGTGCTCATGGCTTGCCTCCAATAATAATGAGAGAGACTATGTTCAAGTAACATAGTTCTCCCCATTTCTATCAGACTTCGATTCTTTCTTTCAGCAACCCCATTTTGTTGAGGTGTGTATGGTGAACTATGCTCATGCCGAATTCCATGTTTCTCAAGATAACTTTCAAACTCTTCATTCTTATACTCACCACCGTTATCAGTTCTCAACTTCTTCACTGAATACTCACATTCTTTCTCTGCTTTCCTTCTGAAACTCTTAAACATTGTTAGAGCATCTGACTTATGTCTCATGTACATAACACAAGTAATGCGAGTAAAGTCATCAATGAAAGTAATGAAGTACTTATCTCCATTTGAATATTTCTTGCTCATTGGCCCACATATATCTGAGTGTATGAGTTCTAAGGGTCTTTTTGAGCGAATTTCAACTCTCTTGTGCATAGAATTAGCAATCTTTCCTTTCTCACAAATAGTGCATCACCAATCTCTTTCTCTTGATAAATCAGGCATATCCCGAACACTTTCTCGCTTTGACAACTTGCACATATTTCTCTGACACATATGTCCCAGCCTTTTATGCCATAATTTATTTTCATCCACCACACTCATGTAACAAGAGTTCTGTCCATCCCCAACTTAGAACAAATTCCCTCTTGTACGCTGGCCCCTTGTAACTATGTTTCCATCATTTTCACTTTTTACAACAAATCCATCTTTTCTGAAGATCACTTTGTTGCCCTCATCACAGAGTTGTGACACACTGAGCAGGTTGTGTTTCAGTCCATCAACATATAGTGTTTTTCTGGAATTCATCTTTTCTTTTCCAATGATGGCCGATCCAACACCTCTGATCCTTAGAGATTCATCATTTCCAAATGTCACAGTTCCTTCTCTAAAGTCTTTCACATTATTCAGCAGCTTTAATTATCCTGTCATATGAGATGAACATCCACTATCAAGAATCCATGGACGTTCTCCTTTGGTAGCCTTCAAAGCTGTTTCAACAACAAGTGATTTTTGTTCTTCCTTTTCCTTCACTTTCTGTTTTGCTTCTTCCAATTTCCTAGCCAAATCAATGTGTTCTGGCCAGAGAACCATGCATTATTTCTTTTCAGACTTATCATACTTGTCCCTTTTGTATTTTAAAAACTCTGTCTTCTGAGGATTATTAACAAAATTTTTTTGCTCTGGTAACACACTAAGGCAGCCCTTAGCAAGATATCCAGGTTGATCACATCTTTCACAATAAGTTTCCAGTGGTTGGAATCTATTCCCAACTTTCACACCAGTCTTCTCAGATATCTTCTGAAACATATTTGGAGATCTTCTATTTTGAAATCGTTGACTCCCCCTCAATCCTTGTCCTTCAAAACTTTTGGAATAGTTTTAATGTTGTTGGTTAAACCAACACATACTTTCCATGTGTCCGAATCCACCACAATACCAGCAGTAACCATAGAAAGAATATTTACCTCTGAAACTTTTATACTGAATGGAGTTGTGAACACGCTTCTCAAAAACCATCATATTTTCATTTGTAACTCTCTTCTTCAGCTCAGATTCAACAGTACTATAAGTATTGGAAGCTTTTCTTGACTCAAGATTTTTATGCACTTCTGATTTTTCTGCATTGCTGATTTTGACCACATACTTTGTCTTTCCAACCTTGTTCTTATCAGAACTAGTTTTTTCTTTCATTTCAACCTTTGAGGGTAAGTTTTGTAGATCCCTTTTTGGTTCATTCTTACTGGAACATTCCCCTACTTCTGAGATAGAATTTTTGGAACTGATATTCATTTCTTTAGCTTTATGCAGTTTTTGTTGGACAAGTTCCAAATCTTCTTCTTTTGCCTTCAACTTCACTTAAAGATGATCATTACGATTCTTTGTATTCTCAAGAGAATTTTTCAGATCATCAATCTCTTTTTCCATCATGATTTTATCATCTGTAAAACCTTCTTTATTGTTTACTGTGGAATTTTCTTTTATTAACTTGTTGTTTTCTTTCTCAAGTTTTCTGATCTTCCTCAAACATTCCTTCAGCTCTTCTTTCAGATACTGTTCAAGTTGAGTCTCTTCTTCTTCAGTACTACTACTCTCATAATCATCATTATTCACTGTTGCAAAAAAGGTACTCTCTCTAGTTTTTTCAGTAGCAAATTTTTCTGATTCAGTCTCGCTATCATCATCTTCCTTATCTTTTGACAAAAAGCTTCTTCTTTTTGATTTAAAGAACTTTTTATTCTGACTTCTACCAGAATATTTATCTTTTCGATCCTGTTTCTTCCATGACCATCTTGGTCCTCTGTCTTCTTCATCACTGACGGTATCTTTCCCCTTTTGAGGGCAATTAGCCGCAAAGTGGCCAACTGCTCCACATTCAAAACATTTCAAAGGGAGTTTCCCTTTGTATTTACCTGTGCCTCTTTTAACATTTTTAGAGAACAAGGATAGAATTTCATCAAAATTTTGACATACCTCATTTTCAGAGTTGGATTCACCAGCTTCTTCATTAATAAGAGCTTTCTTCGACTTCTCTTTATTTTCGGCCCTGAAAGACATTTCTCTATCAGTTTTTGCTTTGCTCTTCATGGTCTTCTCTCTTCTCATCTCATAAGTGATGAGAGTACTGTGAAAATCATCAAGAGATAATGTTTCCGGATCTCTGTCTTCTAGTGAAGAAACTTTAGCATCAAATTTGTCAGGCAGAATTCTCAGGATCTTTTCAACAACTGTATCATCTTCTAACTTTTCACCAAGGCATCTGATTGTACTGACAATGTCATTAAATCTAGTAAAGAATTCCCCAACAGATTCAGATTCTCCCATTTTCAAGTCTTCATACTTCAGCCTCCATATTTGTAGTTTTTCCTTCTTCACTTTTGTATTTCCTTCATAGATATTCATTAGATTATCCCAGATGCCTTTAGTAGTAGTGACACCTTTCACTCTTAAAAACTCACTCTCAGAAAGTGATGAGAGTAATGCATTTTTAGCTCTTCCATCATTCTCAAGATTCTTCTTATCGACAGGAGTAAGAGGGACCTTGTCATCAATATTAGGAAATCCATCTGTTGTAGTTTCAAGAACTTCATATCCAAGAGACATAAGATACGACATCATTCTGTCCTTCCAGATGTGATAGTTCTTTCCATCGAAGATTGGAAACCCCTTACTGTTCACGCAATTTAGATTTTCCATCACAACTTCTCTTCAAACACTTCAGAAAAGAGTAAACGAAGGCAGCCTCCCTCTGATACCAATTGAAGTTCCCAATCAGGATCTAAGTATCACTGAGAGGGGGAGGGGGTGAATCAGTGATATCTTTTTATTTTTAAGTTTCCCCTTTTTTGAAACAACCTTCGCCTCCTGTTAAAGAGTTTCTTCCCTGCTGAACACACACAACCACAGGAACACAAGATTTACAAGGTTCACTACTCAACAAGAGTAGCTACGTCCTTGGTATGGTACAGAAACAATCCAGTACCACACAATCCACTAGAAAACAATCCTTTGATGTGGAATACAACTATTAGGATATACCCTTACACTCGTGCAACACTTTAAAAACAATCTAATAGTGCATGTGCTCCCTCTTAGCAAAAATAGGGTAACACAATGTTTCAGTGATTCTTTACAATTGAACAGATGTATTCTCTGAAGTACAAATCTTCACTTTCTTACCCAGAAGCCGGTAAGAACCCTCTTACGCAAAACTGAATACGTGCGAAGAACCCAAATATTTCACGCAGCCTTTAGGGTGACTTGCGCGCAATTCAAATGACTTGCGCGTAAAACACCCTTTTGGCGCGAAAAACGTTTTCGCGCAACTTTCCTTTTGCGCACAACTTTTTCTCTTTTCGCGCAACTTCTCAAGTTTTCGCGCAGCTATCCTCTTTTCATGCAAACTTCTTCCTTTTCGCGCAACTCACTTAGCGTATAATTTACGCGCACCAGAGCTTGAGATTTCTTCTAAGTGTCGAGAATTAACAACTAACAAGGGTTAGCCTCATATTTATAGGCATTTTTGAACCCGTGCGAAAAACACTAATCCGCGCGTAAAACCTCCTCCATGCACGTAAAAACTCTTTTATGAAACTTCATATTTCGTTCCATGTTTCAATATTCCGCGCACCTCATTCCTTTGCCATCTGTCATCGTTCTAAGCATGAAGCACCAATTGCGCGCAAAATTCCGCACCACGTTCCACATTGCGCGGAAACCCAATCTTTCCTGCAACATCATATTTCGCGCACTGCTCCAATATTTCGCGCATTTTATGCCTTTGCCAATTTTTGATCTTCTGATCTCTAACCATCATTTGCGCGAAAACTTCATTCCTCAATTTCGCGCACCATGCCAATATTTCGCGCATCCCGCAGATTTTTCGCGCAACCCGCTACTATTTCGCGCATCCCGCAGATATTGCGCGCACCACTTTATTTTTGCGCGAAACATGCCTAAATTTCCGCACACTCTATTCCTTTGTCATTTTTCAACGTTCTGACCTAGAATAACTCCTTTTCACGTATAAACCATCTTCAATCTTATGCGCAACATCCATTGCCAAGCACATTTCTTCATCTCCCGATTTTCAGGCCCTAAAATTTGGAAAACACTAGAAAACGGCGCCACCTTAAACTGTGCTTTTCTGCCATCCCCAGATTGTCTATTGCTTTGCCATTTTATCTCTTTACTGCTTCCCATAACCATTCTTCTGCTCTTATCAAAAATCCCACTATCGTGATATTTATCCTTTGACAGATCAGCTTAAGCATCGTCAGAGCTGCAATGAGAACTGAATCTTTCCTATCTTCCAACAGCATCATTCCTTCCAATCAAAACATTATATGACTGGCATCATCATTTCTCCCCCTTTCCTTCATAAGGCTTGCATCACAAGTTCTCCTAACTCATGATTTGTGTGAAATACATACCAGCAAAGCATCGTCTGATTTATGATCCTTCTACAAAGTGAATTGATTTATCGCCTTTGACAACAAAATACAACACTCTGCAAAAGATAATTCTTCAAACTGTCATCTTCATTCAACTTGGTCCCAACAATCTCCCCCTTTGGATTTTTTTTTCAACAAAGATTCATAAATCACTGAATTTTGAAACCTTTTGCAATGGATTACTTATCAATAATTCTAAGCCTACGTGAGCTAACTCATTGTAGGAAACAAGATTTATTGATAGCCAAAACCATGCTGTCCAAAAGCAGTGACTGTAAAATCTCATGAACATACCTCCTCATTCTTCTTCAGAACATCTTTCAATCTTTTACTTCAGCATTCTTCACTCCTTCAACTTTCCTGTAAAACAACTTTGTTTCCTACAACCACTCCAACAAATAGTTAGAATAGTTCACTCACATACATGCTGAATTCACAACTTACCCACAACTCTCCCTTAATACATTCTTCCTTATGGATAGATTTCTGAAACAATTCTCCCCCTTGACAATACTATCCAAAGATAAGATGAGAGAGGGGACAGAAACATGTACCTTAACCTTGATGAGAAGGAGGTTGTACACCCATGTCCAACCTCAACTTTGCAAATGGTTCCTTCGGTAACGGTTTTGTAAATATGTCAGCAATTTGTTCAGATGTAGGAACATACTCCAGCCTCAGTTCATTCTTTTCAACCTGCTCTTTGATGAAGTGGTACTTTATATCAATGTGTTTTGAATGAGAATGTTGTACTAGATTTCTTGTAAGATTGATTGCACTCTGATTATCACAACCCAAGAGCAATGGTAGCTTTACTTCAACAAGTAGATCTTCCAGCTGAGTCTTCATCCACATTAGTTGAGTTGCAGCTTGAGTAGCAGCAACATACTCAGCCTCAGCTGTGCTAAGAGTTACTGAATTCTGTTTCTTGGTATGCCAACTAACACAGCTTTTTCCTAGAAAGAATACTCCACCAGATGTGGATCTTCGATCATCAACATTTCCTGCCCAATCAGCATCAGAATACCCAAATAGATCAATATTTTCAGAGCCGTCATACCGGATTCCAAAGTTTGTTGTTCCTTTGATATATCTGAGAATTCTTTTTCCAACAATCAAATGTGATTCTTTAGGAGCACTCTGAAATATTGCACATAAAGTAACAGCATAGACAATGTCGGGTCTTGAGGCAGTCAAATATAGCAGACTTCCAATCAGTTTTCGAAACTCTTTCTGATCAACTTCCTTGCCTTCTCCATCTTTAGACAACTTGGTTCCCACTGAAATCGGTGTGGAAACTGGTTTCGAATTTTCCATGCCAAACTTCTTCAGAAGTTCCTTTGCATACTTTTCTTGAGACAGAAAAACATGATTCTTCTTCTGTGAAATTTGTAACCCAAGAAAGTACTTCATTTCACCTAGCATGGACATCTCAAATAACTTCTTCATCTCCTCAGCAAATTTTTCACATGATCTTTCATTATTTCTAGAAAATATAATATCATCGACATAAACAATAACGATCAGTGAAAACTCCTGACATTTCTTGATGTAGAGATTGCTGTCAACTCTCCCTTTCTTAAAGTTCATCTTCTTCAAGCAAGTATCTAATTTAGAATACCATGCTCTCGGAGCCTGTTTTAGCCCATACAGAGCCTTCTCCAACCTGCACACATAGCTTTCATCTTTCCCAATAACAAATCCACAAGGTTGATCAATGTAAACTTCCTCGTCAAGATCACCATTCAAGTATGCAGATTTTACATCCATTTGAAAGATTTTGTAACCTCGTTGTGCAGCAATGGCAAGAAATATTCTGATTGTTTCTAATCGAGCTACTGGAGCAAAGGTTTCATCAAATTCAATACCTTCAATTTGTGAATACCCTTTGCAGACCAATCTTGCCTTGTTTCTTATTACATTACCTTCTTCATTCAGCTTGTTTCGAAAAACCCACTTTGTACCAATAATGTTCTTGTTGTCCAGCTTGGGAACAAGTTCCCAAGTATTGTTCTTCTCTATCTGATCAAGCTCTTCATTCATAGCATGAACCAATTCTGGATGCTCAAATGCTTCATTTACATCATTCGGTTCAACTTTCGAATAAAGAGAAGTATGTGATATAACATTCGTTGTTCTTCTTGTTTGAACCCTCTGATTTTTATCTCCAATAATGTTTTGAGACTCCACTTGTTTCCTCAACCTAGGATGAGTTGTTTGAAATTCATCCTCATCACATGATATTTCTGATTCAGATTCCTCTTCTTGAGTAGGATGAACAAATTCTGCAACATTATCAGAATTGTTAACAAAATCTTCTCTATCCCACTCCACTTCCACATCAACATATGACTGCTTTTCTTTCTCAGCACTTTCAACAACTTTTACATCTGAAGAATCAATAATTCTTCATGTTTCTTTGTTGAGGAATCTATATCCTCTTCCTTCTGGAGCATAGCCAAGAAAAATTCCATCATCTCCTCTTTGCTCGAACTTTCCCAGATTTCCACCTTTCTTCTTTATAATACATGGACTCCCAAAGACTCTCAAGTGTTTCAAACTTGGAGTTTTTCCATAGAACATTTCATATGGAGTCATATCTGAGTTTGGTCTATAGAAACACCGATTCTGAATATACACAGCAGTGCTCATGGCTTGCCTCCAATAATAATGAGAGAGACTATGTTCAAGTAACATAGTTCTCCCCATTTCCAGCAGACTTCGATTCTTTCTTTCAGCCACCCCATTTTGTTGAGGTGTGTATGGTGAACTAAACTCATGCCGAATTCCATGTTTCTCAAGATAAATTTCAAACTCTTTATTCTTATACTCACCACCATTATCAGTTCTCAACTTCTTCACTGAATACTCACATTCTTTCTCTGCTTTCCTTCTGAAACTCTTAAACATTGTTAGAGCATCTGACTTATGTCTCATGTACATAACACAAGTAATGCGAGTAAAGTCATCAATGAAAGTAATGAAGTACTTATCTCCATTTGAAGATTGCTTGCTCATTGGCCCACATATATCTGAGTGTATGAGTTCTAAGGGTCTTTTTGAGCGAATTTCAACTCTCTTGTGCATAGAATTAGCAATCTTCCCTTTCTCACAAATAGTGCAGCACCAATCTATTTATCTTGATAAATAAGGCATATCCCGAACACTTTCTCGCTTTGACAACTTGCACATATTTCTCTAACACATATTTCCCAGCCTTTTATTCCATAATTTATTTTCATCCACCACACTCATGTAACAAGAGTTCTGTCCATCCCCAACTTGGAACAAATTCCCTCTTGTACGCTGGCCCCTTGTAACTATGTTTCCATCATTTTCACTTTTTACAACAAATCCATCTTTTCTGAAGATCACTTTGTTGCCCTCATCACAGAGTTGTGACACACTGAGCAGGTTGTGTTTCAGTCCATCAATATATAGTGTTTTTCTGGATTTCATCTTTTCTTTTCCAATGATGGCCGATACAACACCTTTGATCCTTAGAGATTCATCATTTCCAAATGTCACAGTTCCTTCTTTAAAGTCTTTCACATTCTTCAGCAGCTTTAAGTCTCCTGTCATATGAGATGAACATCCACTATCAAGAATCCATGGACGTTCTCCTTTGGTAGCCTTCAAAGCTGTTTCAACAACAAGTGCTTTTTTTTCTTCCTTTTCCTTCACTTTCTGTTTTCCTTCTTCCAATTTCCTAGCCAAATCAATGTGTTCTGGCCAGAGAACCATGCATTCTTTCTTTTAAGACTTATCATACTTGTACCTTTTGTATTTTAAAAACTCTATCTTCTGAGGATTATTAACAAACTTTTGTTGCTCTGGTAACACACTAAGGCAGCCCTTAGCAAGATGTCCAGGTTGATCACATCTTTCACAATAAGTTTCCAGTGGTTGGAATCTATTCCCAACTTTCACACCAGTCTTCTCAGATATCTTCTAAAACATATTTGGAGATCTTCTATTTTGAAAGCGTTGACTCCCCCTCAATCCTTGAACTTCAAAACTTTTGGAATAGTTGTAATGTTGTTGGTTAAACCAACACATACTTTCCATGTGGCCGAATCCACCACAATACCAGCAGTAACCATAGAACGAATATTTACCTCTGAAACTTTTATACTGAATGGAGTTGTGAACACGCTTCTCAAAAACCATCATATTTTCATTTGTAACTCTCTTCTTCAGCTCAGATTCAATAGTACCAGAAGTATTGGAAGCTTTTCTTGACTCAATATTTTTATGCACTTCTGATTTTTCTGCATTGCTGATTTTGACCACATACTTTGTCTTTCCAGCCTTGTTCTTATCAGAACCAGTTTTGTCTTTCATTTCAACCTTTGAGGGTAAGTTTTGTAGATCCCTTTTTGGTTCATTCTTACTGGAACATTCCCCTACTTCTGAGATAGAATTTTTGGAACTGATATTCATTTCATTAGCTTTATGCAGTTTTTGTTGGACAAGTTCCAACTCTTCTTCTTTTGCCTTCAACTTCACTTCAAGATGATCATTACGATTCTTTGTATTCTCAAGAGAATTTTTCAGATCATCAATCTCTTTTTCCATCATGATTTTATCATCTGTAAAACCTTCTTGATTGTTTACTGTGGAATTTTCTTTTATTAACTTGTTGTTTTCTTTCTCAAGTTTTCTGATCTTCCTCAAACATTCCTTCAGCTCTTCTTTCAGATACTGTTCAAGTTGAGTCTCTTCTTCTTCAGTACTACTACTCTCATAATCATCATTATTCACTGTTGCAAAAAAGGTACTCTCTCTAGTTTTTTCAGTAGCAGATTTTTCTGATTCAGTCTCGCTATCATCATCTTCCTTATCTTTTGACAAAAAGCATCTTCTTTTTGATTTAAAGAACTTTTTATTCTGACTTCTACCAGAATATTTATCTTTTCGATCCTGTTTCTTCCATGACCTTCTTGGTCCTCTGTCTTCTTCATCACTGACGGCATCATTCCCCTTTTGAGGGAAATTATCCGCAAAGTGTCCAACTGCTCCACATTCAAAACATTTCAAAGGGAGTTTCCCTTTGTATTTCCCTGTTCCTCTTTTAACATTTTTAGAAAACAAGGATAGAATTTCATCAAAATTTTGACATACCTCATTTTCAGAGTTGGATTCACCAGCTTCTTCATTAATAAGATTTTTCTTCGACTTCTCTTTCTTTTCTGCCCTGAAAGACATTTCTCTATCAGTTTTTGCTTTGCTCTTCATGGTCTTCTCTCTTCTCATCTCATAAGTGATGAGAGTACTGTGCAAATCATCAAGAGATAATGTTTCCGGATCTCTGTCTTCTAGTGAAGAAACTTTAGCATCAAATTTGTCAGGCAGAATTCTCAGGATCTTTTCAACAACTGTATCAGCTTCTAACTTTTCACCAAGGCATCTGATTGTACTGACAATGTCATTAACTCTGGTAAAGAATTCCCCAATAGATTCAGATTATCCCATTTTCAAGTCTTCATACTTCAGCCTCCAGATTTGTAGTTTTGCCTTCTTCACTTTTGTATTTCCTTCATAGATATTCATTAGCTTATCCCAGATACCTTTAGCAGTAGTGACACCTTTCACTCTTAAAAACTCACTCTCAGAAAGTGATGAGAGTAATGCATTTTTAGCTCTTCCATCATTCTCAAAATTCTTCTTATCGACCGGAGTAAGAGGGAACTTGTCATCAATATCAAGAAAATCCATCTGTTGTAGTTTCAAGAACGTCATATCCAAGAGACATAAGATACAACATCATTCTGTCCTTCCAGATGCGATAGTTCTTTCCATCGAAGATTGGAATCCCCTTACTGTTCACGCAATTTAGATTTTCCATCACAACTTCTCTTCAAACACTTCAGCAAAGAGTAAACGAAGGCAGCCTCCCTCTGATACCAATTGAAGTTCCCAATCAGGATCTAAGTATCACTGAGAGGGGGAGGGGGTGAATCAGTGATATCTTTTTCTTTTTAAGTTTCCCCTTTTTTGAAACAACCTTCGCCTCCTGTTAAAGAGTTTCTTCCCTGCTGAACACACACAACCACAGGAACACAAGATTTACAAGGTTCACAACTCAACAAGAGTAGCTACGTCCTTGGTATGGTACGGAAACAATCCAGTACCACACAATCCACTAGAAAACAATCCTTTGATGTGGAATACAACGAGTAGGATATACCCTTACACTCGTGCAGCACTTTAAAAACAATCTAATAGTGCATGTGCTCTCTCTTAGCACAAATAGGGTAACACAATGTTTCAGTGCTTCTTTACAATTGAACAGATGTATTCTCTGAAGTACAAATCTTCACTTTCTTACCCAGAAGCCGGTAAGAACCCTCTTACGCAAAACTGAATACGTGCGAAGAACCCAAATATTTCGCGCAGCCTTTATGGTGACTTGCGCGCAATTCAAATGACTTGCGCGTAAAACTCCCTTTTGGCACGAAAAACGTTTTCGCGCAACTTTCCTTTTGCGCGCAACTTTTTCTCTTTTCGCGCAACTTCTCAAGTTTTCGCGCAGCTATCCTCTTTTCATGCAAACTTCTTCTTTTTCGCGCAACTCACTTAGCGTATAATTTACGCGCACCAGAGCTAGAGATTTCTTCTAAGTGTCTAGCATTAACAACTAACAAGGGTTAGCCTCATATTTATAGGCATTTTTGAACCTGCGCGAAAAACACTAATCCGCGCGTAAAACCTCCACCATGCGTGTAAAAACTCTTTTATGCAACTTCATATTTCGCGCCATGCTTCAATATTCTGCACACCTCATGCCTTTGCCATCTTTCATCGTTCTAATCATGAATCACCAATTGCGCACAAAATTCCGCACCACGTTCCACATTGCGCGCAAACCCAATCTTTCCTGCAACATCAGATTTCGCGCACTGCTCCAATATTTCGCGCATTTTATGCCTTTGCCAATTTTTGATCTTCTGATCTCTAACCATCATTTGTGCGAAAACTTCATTCCTCAATTTCGCGCACTATCCCAATATTTCGCGCATCCCGCAGATTTTTCGCGCAACCCGCTACTATTTCGCGCATCCCGCAGATATTGCGCGCACCACTTTATTTTTTGCGCGAAACATGCCTAAATTTCCGCACACTCCATTCCTTTGTCATTTTTCAACATTCTGACCTTGAATAACTCTTTTGCACGTATAAACCATCTTCAATCTTATGCGCAACATCCATTGCCAAGCACATTTCTTCATCTCCCGATTTTCAGGCCCTAAAATTTGGAAAACACTGGAAAACGGCGCCACCTTAAACTGTGCTTTTCTGCCATCCCCAGATTGTCTATTGCTTTGCCATTTTATCTCTTTACTGCTTCCTATAACCATTCTTCTGC
Organism: Viscum album; assembly: GCA_963277665.1. Lineage (NCBI taxonomy): Eukaryota > Viridiplantae > Streptophyta > Magnoliopsida > Santalales > Viscaceae > Viscum > Viscum album. The sequence goes on from OY728147.1 coordinate 1,831,538,194, forward strand.
TCTTATCACAAATCCCACTATCGTGATATTTATCCTTTAATAGATCAGCTTAAGCATCGTCAGAGTTGCAATGAGAACTGAATCTTTCCTATCTTCCAGCAGCATCATTCCTTCCAATCAAAACATTATATGACTGGAATCATCATTTCTCCCCCTTTCCTTCATAAGTCTTGCATCACAAGTTCTCCTAACTCATGATTTGTGTGAAATACATACCAGCAAAGCATCGTATGATTTATGATCCTTCTACAAAGTGAATTGATTTATCGCCTTTGACAACAAAATACAACACTCTTCAAAAGCTAATTCTTCAAACTGTCATCTTCATTTAACATGGTCCCAGCACTTATTAGTAATATATATTTTTATAATCGTCGATGAATGGTGAACGTGGAAATGAATCTAATCGCGTCGTGGCGACGGTAATCCATACGTACGCACGAGTGACAATATCATTTCCTTAAAGGTGTGGAATTGGATGGTATATTAATTTTACAGAGACATTATAATGTTATTTTAATTATTTATATACATATTACTCATCATTATATCTATCCAAATAACATAGTGTTGAATAACGAATTACACCACGACGTGGAGACGGTAAGTCGTACGTACGCACGCATGGCGACATTATCATTCATAAGATGGATAGAATAATGAATATATTAGTTCCATATTTATAATAACCTCATAGTATATATAATATATTATAGTTATTATTTTGTAATGGAAGCAAAAAAGAAATATTAAGTGGAAGAATAAGAGAACTTGAAAGAGGGTGGTGAAATCATTACGTCTTCTTCGGGTTATTCCTTTTAATTTGATCAAAAGGGCCCCATAGGTTGGATTTATGACCAAAGGATGGAATCTAAGATGAAGTTAGGATATTTGGGAGGATATTTGGGCAGGGGTTGGCCGAGCCAAATGGCTTTGGAGGTGTGAATTTGAGAGAAGGGGAAGTTCCCTTTTATAAGAGGGGTGAGGGGCACCTTTGGAAAAACCTAAAATATTATTTTATAATAAATTCATATTTGGTTTATAATGGCTAAAAAGTGACATATTTAGAGGCTAGGGTGGGTATGGGTCGAAATAAGCTCAACCAATAGGTTTTAGACAAGTTTAGGTTACCATTTTAAACATATCATTTAGATTTAACTCTAAGTTAAATAAATTAACTTTTTTTGTGTCTTCTGGTATTCTTACACTATATGGTTAATAAAAATACTATATAATACCAATAGAACCCCAATTGGGTCATTAATGTCATATATATTATTATATAATTACTTTGAACGAGCCTTATACTTTTAGGACCATTATATCATTTAATACTATAATATTTGTTTTAAAAACTATTTTTTGTCAATTTTGACACTATTTGGTATTTGTTTTCTGTTAAAATTATACAAGAATTTTTACTTCAAAAATATACATTGAATCAATCCTAAAATGAAATATTAACCTAAAAAATCTGTGTATGTCATAAAACATTGAAATTATATTTATTTTAATATTTATAATACATTTCATTTGATTCTTTCATTAATAAGGTAATTACTGCATCATCATTGTGTCATTAATAAATTTAATTATTTAATATCTAAAAATTATAAATAAAATACCATTATGTCGGAAATATTTTTATATTTCTAATAAATATTTATAGTCAAATTTATCTTTTGTATAACCCTATATTAAAAATGGTATAGTTATTAAACTTTGATTTTAACACTTTTAACTCTTCTTTAAATAAAATAATAATAAATGTCTTAATCTAATAAACGTGAACCTAAAGGGTCATATATTATTCATAAGGTTGTTTTTGGTCGAATTATAGTTATCCAATTGAATTAGAACATGTTTTAGGGTAATAATGATATCATTTTTACCCTTAATTACCCTATTTTCTATTAATTGTGGTAAATAAAAGTAAAAAGTTACTATTCACCAAAAAATATTTTTATCTTATTGAACCGAATTTGACTTACTGATATCAACCATGTCTCTAGGATTTCTGTAATTTCACTCACAGAAGTGGTAAAATTAATTTTTATATGAATTCGCAAATTCTCCTAAGAGGACGGTAAAAGGCGGTGAAAAGTTTTACAAATTTTTTTATATATCTAACATTATTATAAATTGACTCCAATGAATTAAATTGAAAATATATAGAAATTATGCATCTATTATTACCTAAAATAAATTTAAATAAAATAAATAATTATTTAAATAAAAATTCGGTTTTAAACGATAAGTTAGTGTTTTTTCACTATTCATCAAAAATTGAACATTTTCAGAAAAATACCAAAAATTCACCTGAGTATAATTTCGATATTCTGAATCCAAAAATGAAGTCTATTTTACCAAATTAAAAAAATAAAAGTTTCATTTATTAATTTAAAATTTATTATCGTTGTCAGAACAAATAGCGTGTTTTTAGGAAACAATAACTATCAAGAGATTGGCACTTGTTTATATATAATTTCAATGTGAAATTATTTCCAATGAACAACATTGGATTAAAGGGTAAACATATAATCTAATTATACTTCCAAAAAATTAAAATGTATAATTCAACAATACAAATTATTTTGATTAAGAAATCTGTTTTCAGTTAAAATAAAGTATTTTTCACTATTCACCCAAATATGAAAGTTATCAGAAAAACACCAAAAATTTATTGAAACTAAATTCTTATGTCCTGATTATAAATAAGAAGTTTATTTTCTCAAATTGAATATATAAAAGCTTTAAATATTGGATTTAAAAAGGGTTCTCCATTAAAAGGCGGTAAAATTGCATTTTTTTAAAAAATAATTCTTTTATCTGAAAAAATGAATATTTTATTACAGTATGTATAAGAAACTCATAATATAGATTCTAAAATTATAAACATTATATAATGTAAAAAATTCAGTTAATATTATTCAAAACCACTTTTTAATGGCTAGTTTGGTAAGTCGTGATGTGCTTGAACTCAGTGTTGCATGTAGTGCAAGTTATTGCATTACTTTGAAGAAATAACGTACTATGAAAACATGGGGTGTTACACAGCAGCCAAAAGGTAGCAGCGTTGGAAGGATCCATCTAAGAAGACGACCCTTAAGGGACCTATTTTGGTCGAACCTGTAAACTAATTTTACCTCACTGTTTATTATTTTAAACTGTATGTATGGAAAAATTTATTTACTTGTCCCCTTGGTTTATCATGTTCAACCCTAATCCCTAAATAAATAACAATCTATTCATAAGCTCACGTGGGCCATACCCTATGTGAGAAATAAGGGATGCTCATACTATAACTTTGTTTGATCACGGGAGCATCAACCAAGCTCCGAGCATTCGAGATTCGCATTCGGATTATTGAGGAGAAGAGGGAGGTCCAATCAAAGGAAGAGGACTTCATAATGATCGATGTATTGTATTCTCAACGTGATCTAGTGGATGATAGGGGCAATTCCATAGGCATTGGAATCATTCCAAAAATAGGAGAATGAAGAATGTGAATCACATTACCCCAGATTCGGAACACTGTAGGAGGGGCGTGGCAGGAAAGGACAACTATTGACCGTGTTTGAAACACAGCAACCGTATTGCATTAGCCTGAAATGGGGAAAACAAATGAGGGTCGACTACTGACCATGTTTGAAACAGGTGACCTTACTCAAAGTGTCGTGCAAAGTATTCTGGGGTGTTGGCCCTGGATGGTAGGTGAGCCGAGGTGGCATGAGACCAGGCCGTCAGGCGAACCCTTCAAACACGAAAGAGGATGAGGGTCCGAACAATGGGCAAGAAAAGCGTGAAAGGTGAAATGGTGGTTTTTCTGAACATAATCCAACACTCTTAAAATTACACCACCGTGGCAGAAACACATTAGGCGAGCACATTAATATGATCATGGACCATTCCTACTTTTAGACAGGACCTCTCCGGTGAGGGATCCGTCGCTTCCCAATGTCATTATGGGGCATCCTGAACTTTTTTAGGGCAAATGCTGCAGTCACACAACTCCCCCCTAGGGGGGGGGGGGGGGGGGTTAGGCCAAGATGCCTAAAGTGAGAGAGGATGGGATTTGTGATTCCCGGGGCTGGACCGGAGACAAAATGTCTAGGCGTTCCTATGTATCCCATAAGGATGGGAATCAAGCTGCACGTAGTTCTATAAAGGGTCTTAGTTTAAGGTCTTAGAACTCAGACCAGGGATCGTTAAAGAATGCACAGGACACATGGTGAGGTGATTTTTCTACCCGACGTGAATGAGGACATAAGTCCAGATTACCCTGTGTTCCTTGGGGAAGCGTTTAGGTCAAGGGACCGAACACGAAAGTTAGGCTAGTCCCGTGAACGGGGTGCACGGGCATTCCTACATATCCCATAAGGATGGGAATCAAGCCATACATAGTTATGAGGGGTGGCACAGTAAGGTACTAGTGCAAAGGATGAAAGGGGTGTGTGCGTCTGGCCCTCGCACCAAAAAAAGCGGTATTTGATATATCTTGTTTTTCCTTTAAGGTGAATGATTTTTTTTGAAGCAACCTGCCTAGGTTAGAAATTTCTGACATCGCCACAAGAATCAATCCATATACCGGCATTGAAAAATGGTATGGTGGATGACTGATACCCAACATGATGTCTCCTATGTTGAGGTCATCACAATGCAGTGCCATTTTTCATCGTGCGGCCAGGACGATATCATCATAGTTTAGGGTCATGTGATAGGAACCAACATCATATTTTAATGTCATATGGCTTGGACATGTGAAGTAATGTGCATGACATGATAAAGAATACCTGAAGTGAATGAGGACGAGGTCCACATCATCACCATGCGCTACTCCAAGAAAGGAGCCTCCGGCCAAGTGGCCAATAAGGGTCAGAGGATAAGGGGCATGAGAAGCTTGCTCCCAGCCAAGCTAGACCAAGAAACGTGATGTCTATATGGTCTTACGTGTAACACCCCAAGCTTCCACGGTACACTTCTCTTTGAATAATACAGTAGCGTGTGTTGTACGCAAGTTCGAGTTCTAACACACCGCGACTAATCAAAGTAGCCGTTATGAATAGTAATACCCACTTTTTAAAATTATAGAAATTTTATATTTAAAAATGGACTTCATTTTTGTATTCGTAATATCGAAATTATCCTAAGTTGAATTTTTTGTAATTTTCCGAGAACTTCCATTTTTTTATGAATAGTGAAAAATACTTAAAACAACTTTATAAATCAAAATAATTTATAGTGATAAATTATACTATTTAGTGGTTTTAAAGTATAATTAGAATATATTTTTACAATTTTATCCAATGGTGTTCATTAGAATTAATTTCACTTTGAAATTGGACATAAACAATTATCAATCTTTTGATATATATTGTTTCTTAAAAACACGATATTTGTTGTGACAGCGGGAATTAATTATAAAATTAATTAATGAAACTTATATGTTTTGAATTTTTAAAAATAGACATCATTTTTGAATTCGGAATATCAATTATATCTTAGGGTGAAATTTCGTCATTATTCTGAAAAACTTCAATTTTTGATGAATAGTGAAACCACTAAGTGGTAGTTAAAAAACCGATTTTTCCGTTTAAATGAAACATTAACACTTCTATGATTTGATTTTAAAAAATCCAACATACATGGTTGTAATTAGTAATTAAAATGTGGTTCAATGGGATTAAAATAATTTTTTGGTGAATAGTAACTTATAAGTTTAATTATTCGCAATTAAAGGTAATTAGTGAAATTTAAGGTAAAAATGATATTATAAAAATATTAAAATACCCTTACACTTGTCCTACCCCTATTGGATGAGTCATGGCTGACCAAGAAAATCCATGGGTCAACTTGGGGACCCCATGGAGCCACCTTGGTAGGAAAATGACATTAAAAACATTTTATTTAATGTTAAAATAAAAATGTCACAAACATGATTTCTTTTACTAATTTTTTTTAAATGGGGTTATACAAGTCGTATTTTTGACTATAAATAATCATTAGAAAGATAAAACGATTTCATACATCATGATACTTATTTTATAATTTTTAGACATTAAATAAATTAAAATTTTTATGACACAATGATGATGCAGCGATTACCTCATTAATTAACGATTTAAATAAAATGAAAATAAAATGTAAAATATAAGGCATAAACTTGTCAAAAACCTATTGGATGAGTATATTTCGAACCCGTATCACCTTAGCCTCGAAATATATCATTGTGGGACCTTTAGAATCCGAAAATCATTTCATAATAAAGTAACATTTCAATCTTCCCAAGAGTGCCCCTTCTCTCCTCTTATAAAAGGCCCCCACCACTACCACCTTATTCACACCTTCAAGCCATTTGGCTCGGCCAAACTCTGCCCAAATACTCTCCCAACTTCCCTATCTTACTCCTATAAGCCTTACTTTGGGCAGAATTTTTCCCAAGGAAGCCTTTGGCTCAAATCAAAGAAGAGTTACCCTATTTTAAGGTAATGTCTTCTCTTATGTTATTTTGTTTTATTTTGCTTCTCCAACCCCCTAAAATCTTTTTATCCATTTATTTTTTAAAAAAACCAGTATATTCAATATACTAGGATGTTGTTATAAGAAGTATTTGAGATAAACTTACACACACCTACATTTAATGGTTAAAGAACATACTTTTTCTGTGGATGGAGAATTTCTGCCTCACGAAACGATGATTGTACAACACTCATATAACACCTTCAAAGGTGGACATTAAGATGTCACTATATTTATATATGATATATAATATGTTTATGTTTTACTTAAGATTCTGTATTTGTAATTTATGGAATACCTTTATGGTTTCCATTATGGATAAACACGATATTTTCATTTTAGGAAGTGCGGACTACCGCCCCCTCAAAGTGATTTGAATCGTTAATACCATATGTGGGATGTATAAAGGATGGAGTAAATGGTATTATACACTATATTATACTATAATCATATTATACCTTTATATCATTATGTTTCATTCCCTTAAAATATGAAATAGAAATGAAAGCAGCGTTCATGCGTACGTACGACTTACCGTCTCCATGAACGGTGCATTTCATTTCTTACCTCTAAATGTTATGTAATTTTATAAATTCATGTATATACTGGATATATATGTTATATATGATATCTACATCATGAATATAATTCTGGATATAATGGATATTTCACCACATGAACAACTTGTAATTATAAGAAATATATTTTTGACTCAAGTACCAAAGATCGACAAAACGACTGTTATTAACATAAATAATTACATAATGTTCATAACATGGTAATAAGTGATATAAAATAAATAATGAACATGAAAAATGTTCTTAATCAAATAGAAATTAACTCTAGTTTATTATTCCGGATATTAAAGAACGATCGAGTCAATTTGGACACGAGGTAAGGGAACTTCTTAACCAAATTTCTATTATTTGGGTTAATATACTAATTTAAAATTATGTTATGATATTATTATGTCCTATATCGTATTTGTACTTTATTTATGTGTAATTATAGTTAATACACTTAATAGATCTATTTTATTAAAAAAATGGTCTTTGTAAGGGACTTCGTCTCAATCTCCTTTCATTGAGGCATATTTTATTTTATACAAAACATTCTTTTATACGGTGTATAAACCCTTCTAAATTTTATGTTTATTCAAATGGAATATTTTTATATGAAGCGTTTTACTAAAATAAAAAAATGAATGTTTTTCTAGTCGTACGTATGCGGCGACAACGACTTCTCTGCCGCTGTGACCATTATTTGAGTTTCGGCTTCCTCTAAAAGCCATAACATTTTTTTAAATGAAAAATAAATACAATGTTTTAATTTTCCTTTATTTTGGTATTGAAAATGGTTTTGAAAGTGTTTTTATTATGTCAATATGTTGTATTGATATCTAGTGATTGAAATGTGGAAATGTTATGTTTCCTTTATGCATGTTTTATGTGATATGATTATGTTATGGTTTATGATATGTTTAAAATTATTCATATGAGCAATGCATTGGAATTAATTAGTGATGGGTGGGGCCCGCTATAGCTCCCCGATGCATCGGTAGGTCTCATGAGACAAACTAGTGTCTTGGCACGAGGCCTTGACAAAATCATATTTGTAGTCTTGGCACGAGGCCATGGCTACGTGGTTATGATAGTCTGGCATTATGAATTCCATCATTATGAAAGTGGTTATTGATATTGCATGTGATTATTCGAATAATAGAATATCCATGTGAGTTAGTAAATGGCATTATTTAATTTTATTTTCTCCATATTATGCTGATGTTCAAGTTTAAAAAGGCTTTTGTTTTAGTTATACATTGCCTTAAATGTTAATGTTTATTTATGAAAGATTCCGCAATATGGTTATCCTTACTAAGCATCTGAGCTCACCCTTTTCAATGTTTTAATATTTTCCAGGATGTGAAGAAGTATTTTTTGAATGACTTATAGGGATAGTCAGAAGAGTATATGAGTGTGGACTATGGAGACTTTGTTATTGTAGTTTTTCACTTTATTATGTAATGTAACTTTTATGAATGTATCTAGTGTTTCCAAGGCTACTAAACTAATCGGTCTTTCGATACTTGATCTTTTGTGATCATGCCAATGTTACGAAGTAATGCACTGACTCTGGGTAGCTGGGGTCGGGGCGTTACATTACATATCCCATGAGGATGATAATCGATCCGCACATAGTGCATAGAGAAGATAGTAGTTTGTGGTCTTAGATCTCAGACCGGGAGCCTTAAAGGACACCATATTGTAGCTTTGTCCCCTTGATGTGCATAGGTGGACTGAAGGATAGTGCTAGGAGTTTCGAAATTCTACTTGGACATGATGGGGTGGAATATAATGTGAATCATATAACCAACATTCAGGGCCTGAAGGGACTGGCGTGGTGATGAAGTATTACTTCTGACCATGTTCGCAACATAGTATCCTGTCGCATTACCCTGAAACGGGGACAAACAAATGAGCATCGACCGTTGACCATGTTCGCAACGTGGGACTTGTATCGATTTTTTGTCCAAAACCCTCAGGGGAATTGGCCCGTAACAATAGGAGAGCCCTTAGTCCTAGCATCCATGTCGTTTTGGGGGTCCCTTCGGGTGTGAAAGATAATGGGGGCCCAAATGAAGTGGAACATATAGCATGACAAGTAAATTGAACTTACCCAAGTTGAATCCGATACTCTAGGTCCTAGAACATAGTACTCTCAGACACATCGGCTAACCACTACAAAGGGTCGATGGGGCTCAACTTGAGATCGGCCAATTCGCAGATGAGTGTAGAAAAAAGATATGGAAAACTCATAGGAGAAAAAGGGGGAATGGAACAGTTGCCAAAAAAACCCAATGCGAAGGAGGGAGTAGCCTTATACCACACCTACAAATCTCTCTCATGGGAGGGGGACAAGACAAGGGGACTAGGTGACCGGGATATCTCTAAGAGATGGGGCTGGACTCGAAACCTAAATGTTCAGGTGGTACTATGTATTCCATAAGGATGGGAATCAAACCACATGTAGTTCTTGAAGGTGTAGTTTAATGTCATGAAAGAATGCACAGTTTAACGCCATGCTGGACTATGCAGTTTAAAGTCATGCTGGAATGAGCAGTTTAATGTCATGCGGGACCAGCGTGTAGTTTTGGGTCATGCCGGACCAAACAATTTAAGGTCGTGCATGACCAGTAGTTTAAGGTCATGCAGGACCAAATGGTTTAAGGTCGTGCAGGACCATCATCCAGTTTATGGTCATGATGGACTAGACTATTTAAGTTCATGCCGGACCTGACAGTTTAAGGTCATGCAGGACCATCATCCAGTTTAAGGTCATGTAGGACTAGATAGTTTAAGGTCATGCCAAACCTGAGGGCTTAGGCAAAGTATTACTTGAGTAACTTGGTGTTGGTGGGAGTGGTTATATGACCACCATCTATGGCCACTAGTGAGTATGCACCATTTGGGTAAACCTTATTAATAATGAAAGGTCCTTCCCATTTGGGCTTCAACTTGGGTGGTTTCTTACTGAGGATAATTGGTGTTCTCAGAGCCAGCACAAAGTCACCTTGTAGGAAAAATCAGAGGCGAACCTTCTTGTTGAAGGCTCGAGCCATCCAGCTCTGATGCCTTTCTAGATTGTGCAGGGAACAAGCCTATTCTCTTGAAGTGCTTCCAATTCATCTTGATGAATTTCAGCCACTCTATCTAGCGTTTTCCGGTCATATACCGTTGTGCGCAATGAGGGAAGCTGAACCTCGATGGGCAGGATGACCTCAGCTCCGTATACCCGGGAATACATGGTCACTTGGGTTTAATTATGAGTCATCATCTGATAAGCCCAGAGGGGGTTGGGGAGCTTATCCGACCAACCCTTCTTTTATAACAAACCATTTGGTTCAAAATGTTAGAGAGAGTTTTTTTGAACGACTCGATCTTCCCATTCGCCTATACGTGATAGTGAGAGGTATTGTTCGAATGGATGTTATACTTGGCGTACAATTTCTTCAGTTCAGCTGCTAGGAAGTTGGTGCAGTTATCGGTGAGGATGGCATGAGGGACTCCAAATCGGTAGATGATGTTGGAGCTCACGAAGTCAACGATAGATCAGACCTTGACTTCCTTGAGCGGAACTGCTTCATCCCACTTGGAAAAGAAATCCATAGCGTTCAGGATGAACCGGCATTGGCGAGCCATTGCCGGTGGATATGTCCCTACGACATCTAATCACCAGACTAAAAAGGGCCAAGAGTACTTGGTAGTGTGGAGAGGCTCCGGTGGCCGATGGACAATGTTAGCATGAACATGGAACACATGGAACCTCTTGGAAGACTCGATGTAGTCGTTGATCACGGAGGGCCAAAAATACCCTAATCTTAGGATGTGGTGAGACAATTTTGGCCCTGCCTGATGAGCACCATAGGAACTAGCGTGAACCTCTTGCATGTCCTGTGGGATCTCAACCCCTGGAATGCAATGGAGGAGAACACCATCAAACCCGCGATTATAGAGAATTTGGCCAAGACTGGGACTAATCTGGAGGGTATACTGCAATGCACAGCATTAGATTCGCTCATACTCATCCCAGTATAGAGGGAGATTACCATGTTGGAGGTATTCTACCAAGGGTGTCCTCCAATCAGAAACTATTTTGATCACTACATCTGGATGACCCAGGGGTCCTGACACAGAGGCGCCGATGATAAGATGGCTTACCTATGGGTTGTCATTTCCATCCAGGGTAACCAGAAATATGACTCTCTGATGTGCCACATGGATAATGAAATCATCATGTTTGGGATCTGCAAGTGATGCAGCTAAGATGGCCAAGGCTTCCGCTCGACCGTTCTGTAACCAAGGGACATGGGTAACCTCTAGTTGAGAAGGAAACCGGGCTATTAGCCAGAGAGTGAACTCCAACAATGGAACAAGCTCTAGATTTCTGAAAACATAGTCATCATTGGCCTGCTTAATGACTAGCTCAGAGTCTCCATTCACATGAAAATGGGGTATGTCAATTTTGAGGGCCATCTTGAGGCCAGTAATGAGGGCCTGATACTCTGCCTCGTTGTCAGTGCAGCCTTCTGACAACAAGAATGAGTACGACAGAATGGATCACACTGGGGTAATAAAGACGATACCCAGGCCTACTATGTTGAGTCGCAGATCATTGGGCCTCATACCACTGGGGCTCTGGGAGGTGTCATAAAAGTAAAATTTCCATCGTGGGATGGAAGTATTTACCGAGAGGATTGCCTCATTAGGGAAATCTTGGTCCGAAGACCGATCAGTGGGAGTTGGATGGGCAGCTAGAAAATCTTCCAATGCCTATCCTTTGATAGTCTTCTGTGGGACAAACATGATATCAAACTGCTAGAGGATTACTTCCTACTGTGCTATATGACCGGTCAACTTGGGGAGATTCAGAATATACTTCAGCGGGTCAACCTGAGAGACCAGCTGTACCTCGTGGTGCTATAGTTAATGTCGCAATTTCTATACTGCGAATACCAGACCAAGGAAGTTCTTATCTATGGGGGAGTATCTGGTCTCTGTATTGATGAGCATGCGGATAAGGTAGTAGAGACTTTTTTCTGGCCCCTCATTGTTCTTCTAGGTGAGAAAGGCACTGAGAGATCATTCCAAGGCAGTGAAATATAGGACAAACAGTTTCCCGGAGACGAGTGTCATCAAGACCAGAGGCTGGAGTAGATACTTCTTGATTTCCTCAAACGCGGTCTAGCACTCCTCGTCCCACTCGTAGGTAGAGCATTTCTTCATGATACAGGAAAAGGGATTACACTTTCCAGCCAAATTCTCAATGAATCAGCATATGTAGGCTACCTGGCCTTAGAAACCTCGAAGATCCCGAATATTACTCGGGGAGGCATCTAGCTAATGGCCTTGATCTTATCTAAGTCAATATCAATGCCCTAGTGCCTGACAACGATGCCAAGGAACTTCCCATAGGTGACCCCGAAGGCACACTTCAATGGGATAATCCTCAAATGGCAGGAACAGAGGTAGCCGAACACTTTCTCAAGATCCTTGAGATGGTCCTGATGTTGGTGAGAGTTGACCACCAGACCAAATACATATAATTCCACAAATTTCCCATGGATTAGCTTGAATATGTGGTGCATGTCCCGCTGATAGGTGGCACCTTCATTCTTCAGGACGAAGGGCATGACTTGGTAACAGAAAGTACCTTGGGGTGCCCTGAATGTTGTGGACTCTTAGTCCTCTGGGGAAATCCTGATCTGATTATACCAGGAGTAACCAACCATGAAAGAGAGGGCTTGGAACCCAGCCATAGCGTCAATCAACAATTCTATCCCTGGAAGGGGAAAACCATCTTTCGGACCATGGATGTTGAGATCGTGAAAGTCGATACAGACTCTGATCTATCTATTCTTCTTCCTGAATGGTACAATGTTGGCCAACCATATGGGGTACTGGACCTCCTTAACAAAGATGGCCCTAATGAGCTTTTCAACTTCAACCTCGGCCATGGAACCGTGAGAAGGGTGCATCTTTCTAGGAGGTTGTTTGAACATGTGATGGTTTGCCGGAAGACTGAGGCGGTGGACGACTACCTGAGGATATAGTCCTGGAATCTCATTGTAACTCCAGGAAAACATGTCACAGTGCTGTTTAAGGAAGCCTATATACCTCTGCTGCTCCTCAGGGGGCATGGAGAAACTAATCAATGTAGGTCTCGGGTCTGCCTCACTTTCGAGGTTCACCTGTACCAACTCGTCTACTGTGGCGGAGGCGCCTTCTTCGAAGGTGGGTGAAGCATCCTCCAGACCATCTTCCTCACTTGTGAAGGAGGGATTCCCAGCGGGTGAAGATTCATATGGGTCGAAAGAACGTGATGGGAGGCCGGTACCAGCCTGGATAGTAGTGGAAAACATATCAGGGGATTCATGCGCCATTGGGACCCCAGCGATGAAGGCAGTTGATCTAATCCCATATAGTCTTCAGCCCAAGGGGCCACACTTGATGATATCAAATCAGTGGTGGCGCATCGGCCGGAGCCATCTTATTCCAGCCTAGCAAAACAAACATGTATGACATACTACCATTTCCATGAGCCAGACGTCCCGATACCTGATGGGAGTGGGAGGCTCTGGGATCACTAAATCCTGGTTCCTATAAGAATATGAAGTGATCTTCTAACGCCGCCTGGATTTGGGAGTAAGGTTCTCCTTTTTCCCGAAAATGAAAAAATATTTCCCCATATTGGGGGGTCGTGGCCACCAACCGATGGATCAGGAAGATGTAGGCATCATTTAGGCCTATCCAAGGGTTGGTCGTAGCGGTGACGGGCTCAACTCCACTTTCTTGGACTTGTTTATCCTTGATATTATAATAGTTAGCATCTAGATAACAGGCTTCACAAGAGTCAAAACGAGATGTACCACCTTGGAGTATGATTACTCAACCCTTTAGAGAGTACTTGAGGCAATAGTGATATTATGAGGGGACCACCGCGTGAAAGTGGAGCCATGTCCTGGCTATCAATGCATTGTACGCAGTGTCTTGAGAGAAAACCATAAACTCAGTATTGGTCACTAGGCCACCGAACTGGGTATTCAAGCAGATCTTATCGACCGAGGTATGCTCTTTATTTTTGTATCCTTGGATTCTTAAATAGGAGGGATTCAGGTTATCCTCAGATTGTCCTAACTTCCGCAGTGCCCATGTCGAGATAAGGTTGATCTCGGAGCCGGTGTCAATGAGACAGTAACGAATCTCAATGCCATTAAATTGGCCTGTGACGTACAACGTGTTGATATTCCCCTGTATGGGGGAGCCTTCATCTTCTCCATAGAATGAAATGATGGCCTGGAATTAGGCACTCTCAACCGTCTCATCATGAAAGGATTCTGTAGCTGGGACCTCCCTCTCAAACTGGAGGGGGATTCTTAAAGCCTCAGTGAGGGATTCACGTATATCTGGAGACAGGTGAAGGCCTTCAAGGATGGAAAGCCTCTCTGGGATTCCGTCAAGGTGCTTGAGGACATCATACTTCTGTTCCAGGCATGGAATTCGGCTTGCGGGAGGTCGCTCTATGATTGGAGGCATGGCGGACCCTGCTGGTTGGAACGACGACTGACTTGTGAAGGGAGTATCCCACTGCTCAGTAATAGAATCCCGAAGAGTGGCTATCGAGCGTGGACATGATGGATGATATTGACTTGTAGCAGGGCGAAGCTGGTCGTGGCTCGACCTAATTTGTTCTTCCTGATCCAGTAGCACAAATGGTTGTGGGGGCGGACCTGTCGACACTAGGTGAAGAGGCTGTGCATGATGGGTTATGCATTGGGCCTGCTGCCTAGTCTCAGTGGCATGCACGACCTGGCTAGAGGTGATGACTAACATGCTCCGATGACCCTTATGGCTGTGGTTCTATCGATGTTGGTGTCAGCTGGGGACGTTGGGGAGGTCCGCCTAGCGTTCCCCCTCGTCGAGAGTCATATAGGGGATTACCAACACGACGATGTTAACCGAAGCGTACCCTTGACTGTCACTTGAAGAGTCATCCATCACTACGTGGATTCTGGGAGGGATCTCCATATCTAGGGGCATAAAGTCACTGAGAGTGCGGGATGACAATGGCATTGGCAGGGCGTGTTTCTTTTTCTTGTGCCTTCGATGCTTTCTATTTTGGGAAGAGGCTGGCTGAGATGATGATGCAGAAGTGGAGGCTGCAGCTTTTGAAGGCTCTAGTTGATTCATGCGCGAAAAGATAATTCCAAGGGCATGGGAGAACACTTTGTGGGCCATCCAATCATGATAATTCTTAGATCCACAGTCACAAACCTGCTACCACTCGCCTTTGCCATCGCTACTGCTATCTGGCATTAAAAAGGCACTCACCACTTGTGCCAGGGCCAGGCCCTACCTGACTATGTTGTTGTCAATCTAGTCTTGAAGCTAGTCATTGAACACATATCATTGCCTGAGGGTGTGCCCCAGGATCTGGTGATAAGGGCAGTAGATGGGGCGATCAGTGAGAATCGCCTCTTCTGGATTTCTGCACTCAGGTAGTCTTACAATTCCCTACTCCAAGGTGTTGTGGATGTAACCGGGGACCTGAGTATCATTGAACGAGTAGGTCTGATTTATTCTATCTGAAAAGGGGGATCTAGGGTCTGAATCTGAAGAGGGGCTGGAGGATCCTGCCGAGGAGGTAGAACCTGATTATCTCGCCTAGGTGGTGGTGGTGAATTATACGGAGGCGCCTGCCGATTTTGAGGCAGTCGCTGCTGGGCTGGAAGCTGTGCCCATGGTGGAAGACTTCTGCGGGGCTGCGGAGCTGGCTCTTCTGGTAGTTACTCCAATTTCTTGGGGGCCACTTTCTAGGCCACCGAGGTAGGCTCAGCTCTGACATCCCTCCTCACCAGGATTAGAGGGGGAAACAGATATGCATGGTTGGCCTGTTGCATGGCTTCTTCAAGGCGCTGGGCCTTATATGAGAAGTCTCTGAAGCCTATAGGATAATTATGAATGATCGGGGAGGGAACCATCTACATCTTGACATTCTCTACACACATCGTCAGTAATTTATCCTGAGTCAGTGGCATGTCAAGGGAGTTTGTGAGCCCCTTACACCAAGCGATAAAGTCCATGACTCGCTCATCGGGAAATTTTTTGCACTTAAAGTGGTCTGTGATACTCGTATTCTAGGTCGAAGAGCTAAACCGGTAGAGGAATTTCCTGCGAAGGTCCTCCCAGCTGGTCACGGATCAGACAGGGAGCAGGCTGTACCAGACAAATGCCTGCCCCTCCAGTCTCTGAACAAAACTGCAGAGCTTGGAAGCCTCCTGCTGTGATGGAGTCCATAGCATAGGCCCACACCTTATGTTGAAGTGGTCCAGGTGCTGCGGCTGGTCCCCAGTACCATTAAAGGGGGAGAAGGTGTGATTCCTGAAACTTGTAGGTGCTGTCATGTCATCCACCCATGCCGGGCATGTCTTGCCATCAGGTGGGATTGCCACCTGTTGCGTTTCCAAAGCCTCTAGGTGGGCAATGAGTGATGCCATTGGATCAATTGGACATGGGTCCCTTTCATGATGGGGATCCCTTTCATGAAGGGGATCCATAACCATGAGCACATTGATGGGTACTTAAATGCAGTAGATAGGCTCAGAGGCTCGTGGAGAAGTTGGTGGAGCGACCATTGGGGTGGCTAGGGGAGCCTGATCGGGGTTTCATGGATTGTCGCACTACTCAGGAGGGTTTGGAGAGACATACCATACAGTCTTTCCATGAGATACGAATTCCGCCCTGTTATCGAGTGCAACATGATTAGGGTTTCCTGGGGGCAGCTCGCCAATGAGTAGTTGTCCCTACCCCTACTTCCCTGGCCTAGGATCACCATAATCGGGTCGTCGCTCTGCAACACATTCATCCAAAAGTTCATCGACCAAGTTCTTCTACTCATCAAGCTGCTGGCATAATGTGGCCTTCTTAGGATCCTCCTCCATCTTTTGCACTAAAGCTGATGGGTCGGAGTGCTTGACAGCTCCTATGTGCTCTTTACCCTTACCAGAATTCAGGCTGAGAACTAGTGCCTCAGTGGGAGAAGGGAGACCTAGGAGGATCCTTTACTGCCGATTAATCCTCCCCAATGGGTCAAGTAGTGGAGACACGTCCTCGGGGAGGATGTTCCCATCAAGAAGTTCTTGCTCGTTTTCCCCTCCCAATAGATCAGTCATATTGACCACAACTATTCTCGGGGGGCACGTCTTCAATGTCGCCTAGCGATTTGGGATGCCAACGAATAGCACTGAAGAGGAGGGAAACATACTACCCCCAACAATAGACTTGCACGTGGGGGGTAGCCTCCTTAATAACTTTAAGCAGTACTTGGAAACCTTGAACGTATTGCTGTTGGAGGGCCCTGTGGTGACCAGGTGACTCGGGGTGCTAGACCATGGGGAGCACAATGAGATCAACCAAAAGACATTATCTACCAATGTATTCAAGGTGCACTTGGCTCCTAAGATAAGACACTCACTATTGGCATCGACGGAAGTGAGTCACCTAGAGGGTCTAGAGGAAACATTCAAACTCCTTCAGGGTGAGAGATTCCGGAACACAAAAATTTAGTCTTATGACCAGCCAAAACTTCTCAGGGAAGTGGCCCACTGCAAGGATAGTCCAGAAGCTCCTCAGCTCAGATTCCGGGTCTGGCCCCTGATTTCCCCACTCGTCAACCGGGGGTGGATGAGGAACTTTCAGCGGCACTGAGGCAGATCACTGGGATTTCGGGCTAGTCAGTGGAGGATACGACGAGCGGACCAACTGGCCGCTGAACCTCAGGTTATCTTCCGAAAATTGTAATGAACTGGTTTCTATATCACGATAGGATAGACCAGTGACCAAAGCTACTAACAAAGCATCAACACATGCCATGGGTGAGCTATGTCATGGATCTTCTACCATTGACACCGAAAATAGCTCTCTGCAGTCTCTACCAAGGGCAGAGGGTGCTTCTGGAGATGACTATGGTGACTCTGCGGTCGGCCTCTACGGACATGCCAGGTTCTCGTCCTTCTGGATATACCTTTTTAGGAAGACACGGATCCTATAAACCTCACTTTTCGGTAGTACAAGGAAGATGCGTCTCATTCCGGCTATGCGCCTCGTTCCTGCCCTAGCCCTTGACTTGAAGGACTGAGGGGAGGGTCCCATCACTAAGTCATACTCCTCCTCGGAGTCCGAGAAGTGGACTAGTTTGATTATTATCTATCCCTTCCCAGAATTCCTCTTGCGGCGATGAAAGCCTACTCTCCTTCCCCTGGGTGGCTCTTTGGGGAAAGGACCACTTTCGACACGAGGAGGTCCTTCGGACATACTAGTGGTGGTGTGGAGAGAGCTCCCACCAGGGTGGGCCGTAGTGTGAGGAGCACCAGGGAAAATGTCGAAAGGGACACGGGGACGACCTCCACATTGGCGAGTGACCTGACATGAAATGTCTCCATACCTACGGTCTACAACACGGGGAGTGACCCCGTAACCAGTGTAGTGAGGGCGGGAGAGACCCCCATAAAGAGTGTAGTTGTCATAGGGGAGAAACTCTCTTGGGTTGAAGGTGGCACGGGGTAGACCTCCAAGCCGAGGTTGGAAGCAGGGAGGGCCCACACCTTCCGTAGTGGCGGTACAGACTGGGCCTCTGCATTGGGTGGAATTGTCGTAGATTGGTCCGCAGCGGGCATCGCCAATGCCGACGACTGAGAGAGTCAACCTAGCCTGACCGTGGGGCGGTTGGGGCCTCGATCCATGCAGGCATATAATTGACCCTAATCAATGTAGGCGGGGAGTTGGGGATATGAGTCTGAGGTGGCTCGAGCCACAGAAGTCGATGATGTTGACGCCCCATGGTGGGTGCCCTCTTCTATTTGTGCCTAACGCTAGTGCTGGGTCAAATGGGCCAGAGCCGATGGTGCAGGCGTGTGGCCTACCTGCTCCTTGGTTTGGGGAACCGAGTGGTGGCATTGACACAGCCTGGTAGGAGCCTTCGCTGAGAGACCTTGGTGCGGGATTCTGATTGGGCCAGCCCGGATATCCCCTATCTCATCGGCGTAGGGTAGGGAGTTGTCAAGGTGTTCTAGGGACCAGCTCCCGAAACGATTGAATGTTGTGGTGGGGAGCAGTGTCTCCCTGCACGAACCTCAGGGGTGACATGGATGGTGAGGCACGACCACCTCAAGATCTAGGCGGGCCATATCCCTGGTGGGGATGATCCCCTCTTCCTCGTACCTACATACAAGGTCATTAATTACCCTTTGTTCGATAATTTCCAATGGGGAGAGGGGGCATGGGTGACCAACAGTCATGGAAGTTAAAGCCATCATGGAATAGGTGAAACTGCATAGGGTGGCCGCGTCGATATTGCCCCTGCCCCTGCGTGGGTGGGAATGTGGTGATATGGTACCGGATGCAACAATCTGATACCTGAAATAATGGAGATGAACTCATTAATACTGATAGGAAAATAACTTTACAACCATTTATGCAGTGTCGTTCCATCTTCTGTGGCCGATAAGAGGGATCCACGTTGACAATGTCATAGAACGGAATGCTCAATTTTCAGACTACCCCAACTTCTGGCGAGTTTCACGTCAGACCTGCTATTTTCTTGGTGGGAACTGGTGCCGGATGAAGAGGTCTAGTAACATGATAATCCATTGGTGCCTCAAACATTACTAGTCTCCATATTGAGTAGAAGACATTCACATCAGGTTCTCCATTTCTGTTTCTTACATTTTCACCGGGGTGCACGCATCGGTCACATGGAGTACGCTATGCTATTACCCCGCATTCCCGCTTTCCAAAGGCTGGAGGTATCCGCTCCTTATTCAGGGACGTCTGATCCTTGATCGAAATGGGATGATGGGATGTCGGTTCTTCCTTTCGTGGATTCCTCCTTAGAGCTCATCACCTAGTCCGGGTCTCCCACATAGATTTAAGACATTGTTCATGAAACTATTCTCGGCGCCATATCTTCATGGACACCGGTTAATTATGATACTTCCTTCAGGACATTCCAAGGGGGTTAGTCAGGGTAGAAACCTTCGGTTATGGGAGTAGTAACGGTGGGCATCACCGGCGTGCCTGGACACTGGAGGATTGGCATGTCTGTCTTTGTCCCTTATTATAGGGCTTCTCGAGGGCGCAGAAGCTTGAGGAATCCCATATCGAACGTGGGGAATCATATTCCATTGGCATTTATCTTAGGTTTTCCTCATCTTCCCATTTTTAAAATAGGGCATGGCGCAAGTTTAACGTCCATCGGAGATGGATCAGACTGATCAGAACACTGATTACAGTGGATCAGATGGAGGAACCCCCGAGAGGGAATGCCGATATTGGGGCCAACACGTGGGTGGCTTTATGAGTTCTGTTAAACGGAAAAGAGAATGGGGTGTCATGATTCCATCGGGATATGGCGACTCGGGTGGGGATCAGGATGGGTGATGGGAGGTTCAGTGAATTGAATGGTGGATGAGATGGAAATGTCATGGGGTGATGATGGTTTTGGGATCGAGCCTCAGAGAGACTTCCTATGTATCCTCGTGGTAGGGAATCAATGTCTGCATAGTTCGATGGGATGATGAGACACTTGTGGAGTCGACCTATGAAAATGGACTCGTGGATGGGACCCAGAATAAATGGAACCTTTGGGTCAAGGCATGAACTACCTGAGACTCATGGGCTCAAGGGAGAGATCAGGATGAGACATGAGTGTTGGGATCGAACCTCATGGAGGCTTCCTACGTATCCCCATGGAAGGTAATCAAATTCCACACAGTTCAAGTGGCATTTGGGTCTTGTGCTCTGAGGCGATCCATGGGTTCGGTGAACCGACATGGTCAGAATGATCAGATGGTGGGATTGAACATCGTCGAGGCTTCCTATGTACCATGCCTTGACATGGATCAAAGTCCATGTAGTTCAGGTGGCATTTGGGGCTTACACTCTGAGGTGGCCCATGGGGTTGGTGAACCGACATGGTAAGAATGATTGGATGGTGGGATTGAACCTCGTGGAGTCTTCCTACATACCATGCCTTGACATGGATCAAAGTCCCTGTAGTTTGGGATGGGTTTTATGGCTTACACTTTGAGGCGACCCATGGTGTTGGTGAACCGACATGGTCAGAACGAAAGGGTGGTAGGATTGAACCTTGCATAGGCTTCCTACATACCATGCCTTGACATGGATTAAAGTCCCCGTAGTTTGGGATGCATTGTGAGGCTTAATCTCTGAGGTGCCCATGGTGTTGGTGAACCGACATGGTTGGAACAACCGGGTAGTGGGATTGAACCTCATGGAGGCTTCCTACATACCATGCCTTGACATGGATCAAATTTCCCAATAGCTCGGGATGGGTTGTGGGGCTTACACTCTAAGGCAGAACATGGTGTTGGGTCATGGTCGGTGCCTGCTCTAAGCTCACGTGAGTCATGCTCGTTTTGATAAACAAGAGATAGCAGAGACCTGACGATCACGTCATGGAAGTTTCGTCTATGGGAGATGGATTGGGGCTTACGCATGGAGCGGCCCAAAGAAGAAACTGGGGCTTATGCATGGTTAACAGCCCGAGAAGTCGGGGCTTACTCCGGGATGGAGGCCCGAGGGTGACAAAGCGCAACGAGAGAGGTAATTGGTACCGAAGAAAGGAGAAGTACCATTTCCCACCACACCCTTCGCTAGCCATGGGGTCTGAAGATGAAAGGAGGAGCAGATATGATGCCTCCTATAAGGAAATCTAGGGTATTATGCCGAGATGGCCTCCCTTACCCCATGGACAAATGACACTCCAAGAAAGAGGATATCATACCCTGTGAGGGGTGATCCCATGCCCTTGGAGATGAGTGGGCATGGAGAATGTCCAAGGTGGGGGACCCTATGTGTGAGGCCCAGGGCTAGGTCACAGTTTAACATCATATGCTGAGGACAATGGTGCTTGGAAGTTTAACGTCATGCATCTCGGACGAGATGGGTGCGCTCCGCACCCCTAGGGCTTACATAATCGGTACCCTCTACTCCTTGTTGAAGGGAAGGCATCACCAACCCCGTGGCGAGGAGGTGACATGGAATGAACCATCGAGGGGTCGACGTTAGCATGGATATGCATAGAAGCAATAGCCATTAGTGTGCCTATGCAAAGAAGCATAAGGCGAAGAAACGAAATAGGAAGAACCGTCCAAGGGACTTTGAAGTTACATCGTACGAGCCTAGAAGGTCGTATGGGAAAACGATGCATGATTTGGATGCTTGGGGGGTGAGAGACACCGGGGAATGGCATCCATGGAAAGAGAATCGGACACATGCACAGAGGTATGTCCACGGAGTACCAAGGTGAGGGGTCCTAGGAAATTGCGCGCAACCTTTGAGGCTTGCACACGAAATAAGTAGCCTTGTGTGAAAAACACCGGGCTAGCATGAAATCAATGCTGATTTAGTGCATAAATAGAGATGACTGTTTTTCACGTAACTGAAAGAATTGCACTCAAGGAATACTAATTGCATGCAATTGGGAGAGGCAGTGCGTAATGGCCGGGGTGCACGCAATGGAAGGGGATTGCACGCAATTGTCCGACCTGCTCGCAAGGGGAATGGATTGCGCGCAAGGGGTGGACCCCGAAGGGATTGGAATTCTGTCTTAAACCAAGGGGATCTCGCATGAATGAGGACCCCAAGGTGACTTGGTGTGAAAAGTACCATACTTGAAAGCCATCTTTGTGCACGCCGAAGGAGAATTTCACGCACGAGAGCCGGTTCAAATTTTTCATCCCCAAAATCGAAGGGGGTCACCTTTTATTTATATAAGTTTAGTGGTGTGGAAAACTTGCTGGTGCGGAATAATTGCGCGCCGTGGGCGGCGGTGCAAAAATTCCAACCGCACGGGGTGGGATGTGAAATATTTTGCACCATCACCGCAGAACTCTCGTGAATCTCGGAACATTCCATGCGGGGCACCATTTTTTCACGCACTTATGAATTTTTTTCATGCACCTTCAGTGTCTATAGTGAGCATAATAATGCCCTATAAGGGGTTTTAGAAATAACTTAATATAACTTTTGAAAACATTCTATAAAATTTTACGAAAACGTTTTTTTAATAAAAATGATGTAACATGTGAAACATACCATAAAAATTTTCTAAGAACTATAGGTTCTCAAATAAGAACATACTAACAGTCATACAAGGAAACATGATTCAATTATAGGCATCCTTAAACCAGTTAAGAAGTAAAAGACATTACATGGGAAAATTAATGTAAAAAAATTGATTACTAAGAGTATTACATGATCGGAGTTGCAATTAAATAAAAACATCAATTTCATAAGAAACATTAAATGGCCAAAGACATTGAGTACTACAGAAATACTACACCATAACTTTTACTTGTTCTAATTTTAATGTTCATAATTTTATAGAATTCAAATCTGGTTTACATATGTGTATATATATATACTTTCATATCACATTTTGGAACTAAAAAATAAATTAGATATATTAATATATATTAGTATCATTATTTTATTAAATATTTATTTGATAAGAATAAATTATCTTTGATAAATAAAGTCATTTGTAAATTATTCATTAAAAAAGTGTGATAATATTTATTTTAATTTTTACTTTTTTAGATAACTAAATAAATCTTCAATATTAATTTTACATGAGAAACAAGTTTTGGGGAGTTTCAATAGTCATTTATACCTTAACTACATATTATTAATCAATAAAATTAACCATAAATTAAATACATAAATATAGCCCTAGAAGAAAAATCATTAAATTTCCAATTCAAAATCTAGTAGTAAATACCATGAATGTAATTGAAATGAAAAAAATAAAAAGACAATATAATAGTAGAGATTTTAGAAAGCAATATTATACAAAAAAGAAAATGGAAAAATAAGGGGAAGTGGTTCACATGATAAATTAATGGGAAGTATAATTCACTAATAATAAGGATAGTGGACAATGTGATAGAGAGAGGATGATGAAGCTATAATGTAGGAGGGGTATCAAGAAAGAGGATAGGGAATGAGATGATTAAAAATGATAGGGGATAATGTTTTGGGGATTTAGGCACAAGGGTGGAGAGGTATCACATGACTAAAGAGGAAGGAGGGATAGTGCAGCTGTGATATAGGTTTTAACTTATAATGGTTTTTTATAAAACACTTCTAATATTTCATTACATGACAATTATAGTTAATCACATTGAATAGTGTAGGATAAAATGGAAAATGCCTTATTTTTTTAGTTAGTGATGGTTCTTCAAAACCATTTCTAATAAACCACTGTAAATTGTGTTTTTTCTTATTGTTATGCAATAATAAATGGTTTATAATATATTAAATAATAATTAATAAATTTTTTAATTATATAATTTACATTTTAAATTTGTTTATTCATGAGGTTAGAGGAGTGTCCAAGAATATCGATACTTGAGATAAGGGTTCATTTTACTAATCCTCAATCAATCTATGTTTTATATTACTATTATAAATCTTCTACTCAATAAATTACCATAAAATTATCAAAAGTATTCCTTAATTATTTACCTATGTATTTTATGTATTATTATCTTATTACCTCTCTTATTGATTGAAGGGGTTTCCACCACTCCTTTATATTTTCTTTTGATTATGTTCTCTATCACTCTATATCTCTCTCTCTTGAATTCATATTTTTATTTCATATCCATATTATTTATCTCATGGATGTATTTTATATATTTATTATCCATTCATATAAACATGAATATAAAATGTTTACTATATCATGTGTGAACACCCTATATTTCAAAATTCAGTTTGAAGGGTATTCACTTATAATGATCATTTAACTAGGAAAATATTGACAATATATAGTCCCCTTATTTCAATTTGGATAATTATTGATTATATATCCATGTTTATGTCAGAGTTTACTTAAGAAAAATTATGTATTATATTGCTTATATATTTATTTTTTCATATGTTGAATTTTTTTGAATTAGTAAGTAATGGGTATTATCTATAATTAAACATCCTTCCAATGCATCAATGGGTTTCATGAGAAAAACTAGCCTAGGTATTTGGTGTATTCCTACCCATTTGGGTGTGATGTATTGGATGATGACTTGATGAAATTTTTATGATGTCTGGCATTATTAATTCCATCAAGATTTTGTTATTTTCTTGTCCATATGATTATTTATTTTTATCATTATGTTATCCATGAATATATATTGTTCAGGATATCAATTATATATAAATATATAAATATTTATTTCTTCCATATTATGTATGTATTATTGATGTTATGATATATTTCACTGTACACTACCCCTTATTGATCATTTTAGGTCACCCCTTCATATTTTTTCTATATTTGCCTCAGAAACAATAAAGATCACTTATAGTTATCTAAGGATAAAAAAGAGAAATAATAATATTTCAAGTGTTGTAATGATGTTTCCTATACATTTTGTTTTCAATTTATGTATCTAGTCACATGAGATTACTTAACTTAGAATCTTCTAAATTATTATCTCTGTAGTTTTTTATCATTTTAATAAATAACCATCAACCTTGGGTTACTATATTTAAAGGTGTTATAGATTGTATTTGAGTATTTTTAGCATAAACCTTAGGAACTATCTATAGAAAAACATAGTTAGAAAATATGACCCTATTCCAAACACTTAAGAATTTATATAAATATAACTAGAATGTATGGAATACTAGATATGAATTAAAAATTAATTCATATAAATTATTTATTATTCATAATGATTCATATTTTTATTCATTATCTTATTAAATATATGATATTTTTTATAAATAGAACCTAATAAAATAAATAAAAAATTCACCAACACCTATAATCATTATAGGTATTTCCCTCCAAAACAAACCAATGATGTTTGTGTTGGAAGTAAAAAAATATAGATATATTAGAGAAGTTGGATAAATTTATAATGAATAAACATTCCCAAATGGATCGACCAATCTATACTAAATAATGTGTAATAATGATGGATCATTTGATGAGGTAGTAACCCCCTAATTTCAATGGGATGCCTAATCCATCAGCAGTAGAGAAATGAATAATGAATTTAGTGAAACAATGCTTCTCATCAGCTTGCGGTGTCAGGACCCTATGATGTTGACCAGATCTGTCTAGAAATTTTCCTTTCATGGATTTGCATTTGTACGTCTGCTGATTTTAGACATTAATGAAAATTTTTCTTCAAAAAAAATAATGACTTTAGTGAAAGTATTCATTATTTTGTGATATAGTGAATAATATATAATTTTCATAAATATATATATTTTAAGGGGATATGTTTATCAATGGTAGTCATTGATTAGAAAAACTAAGAATAAATAATAGATATAAAGCATGGAATATAATTCTTTCAAGGTGATATTCATTGAAAAGTATTTTCTTAAAAAAACAAAAATCAAACATGGAAAGGTAATTCATTAATTTAAGAAAAAATGAAGTGGAAATTATTTATGATTATGAGGGTAACCTTAAAAGGTTGAAAATACATACTTCAAACTATGAACATAACTCATAATGAAATACTGGCCACTTATTTATTGTGATAAATCAAAGACTTCCAAGGGAATTAGTCTCCCAAACACATTCCTCATAATTGGTGATAGTGAAAAATGACACAAGGAATGATAAATAATTTAATAAGTGACATATTCTCAGAGAAAAATAAGTGAATATGAGGAGAACTAATCTTTATATATAAATCAAATTAGAAAAGGAAAATAAAATAAGGGTATAAGTTCCACCACGTAATAATTGTAAAAGGAAACCAACTAGTGATTACATTAAGGGATTTATAGTTTTTTAAAGAATATAGATAAAATCCATTAATATCACAAGGTAAAGGAAAGATATAATTTAAAATTGTTTAATGATTCAATTGTATGAATATAGGGAACTATTCTAATCAATTCCCTATACATTAATAGAATCTAAATTAGAAGTGGCCAAGGGATAAAGGACATGCTTATACAATTACTATGATGGATTTCTATGTTCCAAATGATGTGATAAATAGTACTTTGATTTTAAAATGAATGTTATATAATGAATCATTTGTTTACAGATCTAAAACTCTTTTATTTATTGGATATTTGATAAGAACATTTAATTATCCTTTGATTAATTAAAGAATGAGTTTTCAGTTAAAACTTCTACTTGAAATCTTATTGCAACAAAAATATATTGGGATTACTCTATGAAAAAAATATATTTTTTCTAGTTATACACATAATTATTATATGAATGGTTTAATTTAACATTATTTTTAGAATATATTGGATCTCAAGGTACAATGAAAAATAACTTTTCTAAGAGTAAGTAATTATGATTTGTGTGTTAGGTATAAAATATATTTCTCAAAGGAGAGAATTAATTTCGTAAGTCACTCTAGGAACCACCTCAAATGTATTATATTAATTACATTTTAATATAATAGGAAGATCAAATACATTTAATGAGGGAGAAGGATATCCTAATAATAACGTATTTTTTTATTGTTCAAAACTATCATGATGTATTTCTTAAGGAATTACCTAGATATCCACCAGATAATGAAGTTTAATTCTTTATTGAACATATCCAATGCATCACCCATATCCATGATTCCTCTTAGAATGGATCTAGTGGAATTGATAGAATTAAAGAATCAACTACAACAGTGAAATGATAAGGGATTTATACACCATGGTTTCTTACCTTGTAGAGAAACGATATTGTATATAAAAACGAAAAATGGGTCCATGATGCTGTGCATAAAATATAGGATAATAAATTTCATCACTATTAAGTACAATAATCCTTTTCCACACATTTATTATTTATTAAATAAAATTCAAGGGTCTTAATACTTCCCCAAGATTTACCTTCATTCTGGTTATCATCAATTTAAATTTAATAAGGATTATAAACTAAAGATAACTTTTCATAAAATTTTTAGGACATAGAAGTTCAAATAAATTCCTTTCGGATTAATAAATGAACCCTATATGTTTATAAATTTGATGAATAAATTATTCAAGGATAATCATAATAATTATTTTTGTGGTATTTATTTAGGATATATTTTAATTCTATATGATCTATGTGGAAAACGAGAACCATATACATATTGTCCTATAGACTCTGGGAGAGAAGGATTTATATAGTAAATTTAATAATTGTATATTTTGAATTTAATAATCATATTTTATTGAAAATATTTTCTATAAATATATTATATTTATAGAACCTTAAAAAAGTGGTAAAATAATGAAAAACACCAATGAATATAATTGATATATATAGTTCCCTTGGTTAAAATAATTACTTGCAGTTATTTTTTCAAAAAATTGCATGATTAAAAAATATGTTAATCACATTTACACATAAATTAGTCAAAATTATATAGTAAAAGGATATCGATGAAGGTTTTATGGGAATAAAGAAGATATTGATTCATGCTTCAATATTAAATTTACTTGCATGTAGAAGATGATTTTTTATATTCAATGATGACTTTATGAAAGGAATGGGATGCATCATTATTAATAATTGTAGAGTTATTTCTTATTCATAATGATAATTTAAGATCAATGACAAAAAAATCCTACTTATGATCTAGATTTTGTGGCCGTAATTTTTACTTGAAGATGAAGAGACAATATCTTCATGGTGAAAGATATGAAATATTTATAGATTATAAATGTTGTAAATATATATCAACTTATAAATATATTAATATTATACAAATGAGATGCTTTTATCTAATCAAATACTGTAACTAAGTGATAAACTACCACCCAGGGAAAATAAACCAGGTGGAAGATGTCTTGAGTAGGAAGGATCATGGAGTTCTATCCATGATGAGGATAGAAAATGATACAATATTTATCGATTTAGAATATTTATACATGGAAATTATTAAGGAATGGGAACATCATTTCTTTTCCAAGTAATTTCCCAAGTTGAGAAGATAAATAAGTATACAAAATATAAAAAGGTCCTTAAAAATGAGGTAAAATCCATATAATATTGGTAGCTAATATATTTTTACAATAAAAACAAAGTTTTAAATTTTTTAATGAGGCTATGTGTACCATTGACAACTGAGTTAAGGATGTAATTACTAAATGAAGCTCATAGTTCTAATTTATCCATATACCATGGTAACTCTAATATATATAAGGATTTACAGTAAAATTTTTAGTGGGACACCATAAAGTAGTAAATTATTTACTAAGCATCATGTTTCTTGGTATTATAACAAGTAATAGTTGATAGACAACTCCAAAAGGGTTCCATGAAATCTCTACCTATACCAATGTAAAATTGGAAAAATATCAAATATACCATAATCCCCCAATGTTGGGGGATTTTTTTCTTAAATACTAAAATACATAGGTTAATAGGTAAATAGAATATTTTATAACAAGGTAAACACTTCGAAAAACATCATATATGATGTATAGATGGGGTATTAAACCATTATATTTGACTCACATGAATTAATTACTTTATTTAGAAACATGAATCAAGATGATTTATTTTATTTATAAAAATTATAAAATAATCAATATTTTATTCAAAAAATCCTTCCATTCACCTATAAATAAAACCTTCTTCCACCAATTTCTCTTCACATTAAAAAAAATCAAGTTATAAAAATCTACCAAAACTCATACATAAACTCCCATATACCTATTTTTAATGTTTTTGTCTCATCAAAATACCATTAAGGTGTAGTCTTAAAGAGTAGCGTCAAAGAAAAAACCAACCCTTCTAATTTATTCCATTTATATTCTGTTATTTTTATTTATTCATATTACTATTTATAAGATTCATAAAATATAAATAAATAATGAAATTAATAATATAATTTTACTTTAATATGAATTATACAATCATGTAATTAATAAAAATTCCTGAAATTGTTTTTATAACACTTGTTTCATAATGGCTGGTTTTATTTACCCATATAGACGTTGTTATGAAATCAACTACTACCATATTACATGGATGTTTCTAAAAAATTATTTAAGGAATACATTTAATAATTTTGAGCGTATTAATATTATAAAAATATAAAATTGTGATTTTATTAATTATATTAATAATAAATAATCATATCTATTTAAACTACCTAAAATAAGCATATCAATATAAGTTTATTAATATGCACGCATTTTAGACTATATATTGAACATGGGACTTTTATTCTATTGAAATTAAATGAAAATAAATACCTTTAGAATAATTTATATCATGGAACCATTTTTTAAAGACCTCAAACTGAGATTGTGACATCAAAGAGATATTGGAACTACGAATTGAACAAATCCAACTGACTGACATTAGAAACATTATCTAATAAATGAATTAGATATGATAATAAATAGACTATAATATATTAAATAATAATTAATATGGTTTTTAATTATATAATCAACATTTTCATTTCAATTATTTTGGAGTTTAGAGGAGTTCCCATGTGAATCTGGACTTGAGGTAAGGGTTTCTTTTCTAAATACTAAATCTATCCATATATTATATCAATATTCTGTTTGTTTTCTTCTATTCATTATCACTAATTTACTGATATTTTATATTACTAGTTTTTATATATCTTTGAAGTATTATTTTATAATTTCTTCTCATACTAATTTAATGGGTCTCCCTACTCATTTTTTCCTTTCTTGTGATTATGTTCACTACCACACAAACACACACATTCTCTTGAATTCAAATTTTTCTTCTATTTCCATATTATCTATCTCATTTATTTATTTTATATCTTTATAAATATTTATATTATCTTTAAAATATAACATTTTATATATATGAAATGAACACACTATGTTTCATAATTCAATTTGATGGATGTTTACCTTTAAATTTTTTCCAATCATTTGATTGGGAAATATTGAAATATTTTATTTCCATTAAATCAATATGGATAATTACTGATCATGTATCAATGTTTCTTTAAGAGGTTCCATAGTGAAAATTATTTATTATATTTTTTATCCTTTTATTCTTTTCAAATGATGAATTCATTGGATTTAATTAGTGATAGATGGATCCTAAATTATATAACCCCTTGATTCATCATTGGGTCTCATAAGACACACTAGAATGAGTATTTTATGTATACATACCCATTTATGTATGATATCTTTAACAAGGCATTTTAAGTATGGTTATGATTTCCATAATTATGAATTCCATCACAATAAGATTTTTTAGCATTGTTCATGTGATTATTTATTTACATTGTTATGTTATAAATGGATACACATGTAATAAATTATATTTTATTATTTTATTATTTATTCCTACCACATTATGTATTCCTTATTGATATTTTGATAACTTTTTATGTATATTATTGATTTCTGAGTATCTTATCTCACCCATTTTTATTGTTTTTCCATTTCCTCAGGAAACCATGAAAATTATTATTAAATATATAAAAAAAGAAAAAGTGGAATAATAAAATTTAGTATGTTTTAAAAATGTTTCCCCTACACTTTATTAATTTTGTATATATCTAGTCTCTAAGACTACTAGAATTTGGATCCTTTTTCTTATGTTCTATTAATTCTGTACCATTTTAATAAATTACCATTTCATCTAGGATACTAGAGTGGGGGATGTCACAATCAGGACATATAGGTAGTCAAAGTGGTTAGTGAATAACTTTTAGCTTCTTGTTATAGTTATTGTAGCTTATTTTAATAGGTCAATGACATGGGGAGTCTCATTAATCATAAAGTAATTCGTGCATATATTATTCATCCTTGTTTCATAGTTTTGTTGAAATATATAATTATAAATATGAAATGGGTTTCAAAATAGATTATTTGAAAAGTATTACTTTCAAAGTGGTTTTAATAATAATTTTTTATAAAAAAATTAATTTTTTTTATTATGGTTGCATAATAAATATTGAGTATCAATGGAACCTTAGAGGAGTGGTAAATGATTTATATATAAAATTTATTATTATTATTAATGTGTTAATTTTCGTAACCATAGATATTCTATGATTTTGTTCACTGGGATATCTTTAGAATTTGTAAAAAATGTTGCTACTAAAGAGAACCTCTAGAAATTGGTGTGAAGAATCTTCCAAAAATTCCATACCTAATAATCCATTATTAGATTAATATATCATAGGGTACTGGGAACCATATTACCAAACTATTTATAGTGCTCTGAAACTATAACAATCTCAAATAGATTAGTTTTTATAATTTTTGAGGAAAAACCCAATATTACTTTGAGGATACATTTTAATATAAGTAATGTAAAACTAGTTAAATTATATCAAAAATACATTTAATATTTATATACCTTGGTTAAATTCAATGTTAATTTGAAATTTTACATGTCTAAAGGACTTGAAAGTGAGTAGTGGAATTCAGTTAAGTAAGAAAATATACATAAAGGGATGATTTAGGAAGGGATTGATAGGAGATTTAAATAATACTTTTATCCCCATAAATTTCAAGTATCAAGGATTTATGGGTTCTTTGATTTTCAGTATCATCTATTATGCTACTCAATTAATGATGTTGAATCATTTGTCACCTAAAGTTGTTTCCAGTGAGTCGATAATGACATAGATATTTGAGTAATTATTGAAATCAAACATATGATTGAGGAAGTTAATGTTTTATTGAATAATATGTAGATATGGTGAATAAGGAACAAATTATGTAAATGGGAATATTAGAAAATACCATAATTGGGAGTATCTTCACTTATCCAAGTAGATGTGATGGTTCTATTAATTAATAATGTAGTCTAGACGATTATTACTATACGATGGGAGTATCATATAGGTCCGATAAACCAATACATTTCTCTAAAGTATATAGGGATGTGTAGGTATGATGTTTTTAGTGTGGATATTTTGACCACCTAAAAAGGGAGGGACCATGATATCCGTAGAATTATTTTAGGTGTTGGAATCATATACACCCAAAACAATTTTTTTTTAATTTATTTAGTGCATCTATAGTAAAGGTTTCTTATTAAATTCAAGTATCACAAGATAAGGTAGGTAAAGATCAAAAAATTGGATTATTCTATTTGTAACTCTTTATGTGAACTAACTTTATAATTACTTAGTGATCATAGTATTCAATATAGTATCAGTGTGGATGATATTAGTCTTTAAAGTCTTATATTTTCTTATTTAAAATGGTAAAGATCCAATGGAGGAAAACATAGGTCCATTTATAGTTATAGGTACCTTATTTCACGATTCTTATAATATCCTAGGACCCACACTCCCTGATCCTATGTTGAAATCATGAACTTTACATTTTTGTCTATGATGCTGAAAATTTTAATTCAATTTTTTCCCTATAAACCTTAAAACATAAAAAGGAAAACATAGATAACTTAAATTCTTGGAGAACTTTTAGGTTTATAGCTTTATATAATTATGAAAAATCCTATATAAACAAAACCCATGTCATCAAATAAAAATTTCTCCCATTTAACTTTGTTTTTCTTATTTCACATTAGGTTATCAACATCAACCTTTTGAAATACTTTATAGATATAAATTGTTAAACCGAATTCTTTATAACCTTGAGGAAAGGATTCCTAAGGAGGATAAGATCAGATTCCCATTAAGGGAAAACATAACCATTAAATGTCATCTGTGAAAATAAGAAGTGAATAAGGGTATGATTACGTGATCTAAGTGAATCATAAAATAACTTATACAAATCAATAAAAGGATCATAAAATACAAAAAAATGGAAAAAGGATTTAACAAAGGAAATATTCATAATAATAAATAATCATGATCCATTTGATATCAATCAATATCAAATGAATCATTATAAACCAATAACAATAATCACAAAAATTTATTGGTATTTTGGAACATTTTTCTTTATAACCCATGATAAAACCATTTCATAAATTACTATATCCCAATTATATCCATAGAAGAAACCCTCAGGTAAATACCTTCTTTTTACATCTCAAGACAACATACATTACCCAATACATTGGAGCGCTATCTGGGAGCACCGATAATTTAAGATATAATGGGTTCACCTAACGCTATCTAGTCCACACTAGAATCTATGTTGTAACATGATCACTCAGTGCTATTTGGGACACCCCATAATCTAATATTAAATGGTCTCATCCGATGATATCGGGTCCACCCCATCTTCTAATATGTTTAAGAACCCCTACCTGAATCAGCTACATATAGTTTTTATAATAAAACTTATAGAAATAATAATTATTCATTTTATAATGTGATAAACCTATGTAAAATAATTGGGTTTCATTTAAATCTATTTGAAACATGATTAAACCATATAAAATAAACCGGTTCCAAAACAATTTCTTTGATACATAGTTATCCCATGAAAATTAAATGGGTTTCATAACAATCCTATTAAAAAAATCATAATCCACCATGAGACGGAATGAGGATAGTATCATTACAAAATATACCCATCAGATAATAAGTAAAAAAATGGTTTCTAAAAATTATGAATATAAATATCATTAATATATCATGAATACCTTTTTAGTAAAATACTATTTTCATTTTGAAAATAGATTTTTTATTAAACATAAAACATTTTCAAAATACTATTATTTGAAAATAACCTTGAATGATTATAAAATAATATTTTAAAAATAATTTGAAACATTTATTGAAGAAAATACTCTTTTGACTTTGAAAAAACTATTAAATTTTTTTTTTAAAACATTTTTTGGAAACATTATTTTGGATGAAAAATAGTTTTTGATCAAAAAGACGATTTTTTAGAAAAATATTAATTTGAACTCTAAAGTACATAAAGAGTGAAAAATTAAAAGAAAAAATTTATTCTAATGAACTAAATAGAGTATAATAATATTAATGAGTATTATTTAGAGGTAGATTATAATATTTTAACATTGGAATCTTAATCACAAACAATGCAAGTAAATGATGAGAATGTAACATGAAACTCTTACCACTATGGTAACTTTGAATCATAAAACCCATAAAATAATATAAAAGAAAAAATAAAATATCATGATAATAAATAAATTCATGATATTAAATTTGATATGGTATGTTTATAAACTTCATAAAATAAGATAGGTGCATAACATTATATAAGTCTCAAGAAAAGAAAATTGTGAAAAAAATCCATTATTGCTTTCATATCTTTGAAACCCCCATGAAATAGAGTTCCCAAAATGGATATATAAATCCCATTAATTTTTTTTACATTAATACTTAAATATATTATTGGGAATAATATACATGAAAAAACAAAAATAATTTGTGAATGTGGAACGTATCTCACAGAAATAAAAGAGTGATGAGGAAAGCCCTTACATTGAGTTTGATTCATCATGCTCATTCATTATATTCATGAATAGGAAAGTTATATTAATTATTTAATTTCTTTATAAACATTACCAAGTTTATTATTACTTTTATTTAACTTATAAGAATGTTTTATACAATTACATAATCAATTATGTTTAAGTAAGATGTTTTTACCATATTTGTCTTATATGTCAAAACTGTATTTGATAAGTCGAATAAGGTAAATGTGGTCATTATTTAAAAATTTCAAGAATAATAATAATGAAATAATTACCATATTTATACATAAATTTTACTTTTAAAACCATTCATGAAATATGGCTATAAGAAATGAACTAATGTTACGATCTTGGAGGTGGTATGTCATCCACACGCATGAGTAACGTGTCCATTTTTCAATGATCATTATAGAAAGAAGGAAATTAATATTTTACCTTTATATAATAATAATTACATCATTAATACCATGATATTTATTTATATATATAGTTATATATATATTTCAAATGAAGTAAAAGAAATCACATCTTTTCGAGAAGGAGGCAATCCACACATCCACGAAAGATGTTATCACTTTTTCAGTGTGTGAAAAGGTAATAAAATAGTGATATATTATATTTTAAGAAAGTTAATTGTGTCATTAATATAATAATTATGTAATTTATATCTTATATATTCATTTTTTTAATTTTTTTACCTTCCATAAAATACATTAATGAAAAACGCTTCATAGCGCTTCGTGAGAACGTAGTCAGCCGTATACACGAGCGTCATTATTGTAACCCCTATAGAAAAGAATCTAAAAATGTTGTATATGATATAATAACTAAATTGGTATTATTATTTAACAAATATAATATATGAAAAATATATCTATCAATATTCCCAACCATGAGAGGTGGTAATAGAAAAATAAACGACATCGTTTCGAGAGTTGGTAGTCCGCTGTATACACGAATGATGAATTTGTTACGCATTTAATGGAAGTGTGTATGGGTTTAGGTAGTGAACTTAAAAAATTACCTAAATATATTTATGATATTGGTGTTATTATATAATCATGATATAATAATAATTAAAGGAGGTGGAGAGGGAAATAAAATAAAATTATTCTTGAAGAACATTACCTCTTCTTCTAGTATAATCCTTAGGTTTGCACTATAACCTTTAATGATTTTATTTATGAAAAAAATTAGGCTTATTTTATGAGTTTATTTAGGTTGGGAGGTTATTTGGGTTGGTTTTATATAGGATAAGAGGGTTAAAATATGTAAATAAATGGGAAGAGGGGGTTCCTTTTATAGTTGAGGAGGAGTGGCATTCATGTAAATACTCATAAGTATTTACTATTGGGTGGTATCCCTTACCTCATGTGCCCCTAAAAATGATAAATAATGGATTTATGGGAATTATGGTATAAAAAACGCACTCCACAAAAATAAAATAATTCTTATCATTTTTCCTTAGTCTTTAAGTTTACTCAATTTTACCCTTTTTGTTTTTACCAAGGTAACTAGTTTTCTATCCTAGGTAATTTATCCTTTAATACTAACATAAATTGAGGATTATTTGAAAATTTATACCCAATTATTATAAACATGAAATAAAATTAGAAAATAAAAATACAACTTTTTTTGGAAATTAATTTTAATAGAAGTTCATGTAATAAAAAAACACAACTTTAAAATTAATCGGGATAACAATGATTTTACTATTTACGGGTCAATATATTCATTAGAAAATATCAATTGGTCCCTGAATTTTTTTTATTAAAACTTAAAAATCACTTGGAATAATATAATATTATTATTAATTTCAAATCATTTAATAAAATATCATTTATTATAAAAGAACCTTAATATCGATTTGGACATTATTAATTTAGTTTGAATTTAAAACAAAATAAACACAATAATGGAATTTTAATATTTTAATTTAAAATCCTATTAACATGAAATATTCATCTAAAGAAATAAGGGTACAGAATAATTCATTCAATTTTCTTCAATTTAATTTTTTTAGTATCAGTTATTTTCTTTAACTAATAAATGAATAATTCTTGCGTTGCTGTTTCTTAAGGATTTAATGTAATTATATCATATCTAAAAATTTCAGATAAATTATTATGATGAAATAATTAAATTATCCTTAAAATTTAAATTTGTAAGTGAACCTATATAGTTTTTACCTAACCCCAAATCTTTAGAAAAATTTAAAGGAAGAAATTCACTTTTTTTATCTTTTTCAGTACATAGTTATTATATGGGTCACCTTCATGAACAAGTGTCCCATGAACTAATATATATAATAATCAAAATATTTGCATAAAAGCGGCCTTGTACATGTGTTGGGTCATTTTTATGCCTTATATTCTATGTTTAACAACTATGTAAACTCGTTTCTACCTTAATCGTTGAAATTAATTTTAAACTATTTTAATTAATCACTTTGGTAAAAAATTAATTTGAACTTATTATATAATATTAATTTTTATAATTAAAAATATGGAACCAATTTTTACAAATTTATTTCATATATATGGTTGAATTTTATTTAAAATCAATCCTACAGATGTGATGAGAAAGTTGGTTTATAAATTGAAAAAGTTCAAAATCTCATAACGTTTTTATATAAAAATAAAATATTAAAATTATTAAAATGACATATATTATATTAATATTTGTATAATTTATCTATTTTTACATTTAATCCAATTACAAATTTAATTTAACTTTTTTCATTATTTAGGCAAAAAGTAGTTTTGAATTAAAATTCAATATTTTTCACTATTCAATAGAAATTGAGAGTTATCAGAAAAATAGCAAACATTAACCCTAAGATAAATACAAAATTCATATTTAAAAAATTAATATTAAATTTTAAAATAAAAATTTCAAATTTTTAAATAATTTGTTTTAAAATATGTGCATTGTAAAAAGATAATAAAACTATTTTTAGAAAACAATTGTTTTTCAAACCATAAAATTGAATTTATTTTTATATATTCTCTATAAAAGTTAGATGATGAATTTTAAACATTATATTTAATATATTATCTATAAATTTCAATAATATAATTAAATAACATTGATTTTTTTTTCATTTTATTGGTATGAAACACACTTATGTTCATTAAAAATGTTTTTCAGAAAAATATTTAATTTTATTTTCAAAAGGGATTTATTATAATTTATAATTAATAGGTCACCAAATAATTAAGTGCATATATATATATATATATATATTAACCATATTTTCATAATTTAGTTAATATTATTCATTCCCTCCATTCCAATGGCTAGTTGATAACAATCAGGTTAAATAATCATATTAATAGTATATTGTTGTCTGGTAGGACTCAACCTTACGTGTAACACAAGTTATCAAAGAAACTAGATGTTACAGGAAACCCAAGATAAACTTAGTGTTTAATATAATTCAATATAAATCACACATTTCATTTTATAGAGGCTACCAATTAATTTAAATTAATTTGAATGAATATATTTCATAAAATCTTGTGATATTACATCACATCCCCTTAAAATGAATTTCAACCTCGAAATTAATCTTGGTTGTAAAAGTATGAACATTTTTAGAATTAATTTATAGAAACGCACATCATATAAATGAAATAAATAAAAAATCTATTAAAAAGGTAAATTAGGAAACCTAAAGGTCACTTAAAGTTACACATAACTGGGATTCCACAAAGAGAGAACATTGGTGGAAAATTAAAAGAAGGATTTGGAAGGGAAAACTAATTATGATGGACTAGTAGAGGCTTATTGAGAATTTTTTCAAGAGTAATTAAATGAAAACAAAACCAAAAGAGAAATATTCATTGAAAATGTCATTAATGCCATCATAAAAAATTGTAATAGGACAACATTTTATTTCAAATACTTTTCCTAAAGTTGAAAGATTCTGTTTCACCATCTAGAACTGAAAACATAATTAAATATAATTACTTGAAAACTAAAATTTCATCCTTTAACCTATTTCCACCACAATATCATATTTTTCTCTAGATGGTGATTATTAAAGATGAATTGTTATACATATTAAGCATAAAAATAAAATTTTAAAGACTATATAACCATTAAGGGGATAATAAGATATTACTCTTATCTTCAGATATTATCAAAAATCCAAAATGGTTCAAACATGATATGATAATTCCAAATATAATTGGACCTTTATATGATACAATAATATTAGAAATTAAAACCCAATTTCCAATCAAAAGCTTCCCAAAAACAATTATCCTTAAAATTCTTCATAGAAACCCAAATATTTTAAGGATTTGATCATATATTCTTCAATGATAAAAAACCATCATTACTCAAATAAATAATCATATTTTTCTGAAATAAAATTATTATTTAACAATATAGATGTCGTATTAACTCAGAAATCACATAGGCCAGTGATAGACACTAAACCCTTTTTTCCCTTCGGTTGTGGGTTGAAGCCCCGTGGCCCTGCCGGTTACAATAGGTTGTCACCCATCCTTCAGGTTTCCCTATTTTTTATTTCAGCATGAAAAAATAATTCATCCCTAAATAACACTTCATCTTGATCCTATGTTTTATAAATACCCAAAACTAATAAAACGACTATCAAAATGGCACTCATGACATCAATATTTTTACTACTTAAAAACCTCAAATGGGGTGTCTAGGTCTTTGAACATATGACCATCTTTAATATTATATACCTATGATGGTATCTATAAATATTAATATAACCACACATTAAAACATTATAATCACAAGATTTATCTAAACTAACCTTTAATTTCAACTACAACAACCCAAGACCTGCACTCTCAGATCTTATTTTGAAATCATGAACTTTACATTTCAATCTATGATGCTAATAATTGCGACCCAATTATTTTCATGAAAACTATAAAACATAAAAATGAAAACATGGATCACTTATTTTCTAGAGAACCATTTTGGTTTATTATTTTAGAGAATTAGGAAAATTCCTATATAAAAATTTCTTATGTCATAAAATGAACATTTCTCCCATTTAACTCAGCTGTTCTTATTTCACATTAATCTTTCAACATAATCATTATAAAATCGATTATAGAAATAAACCATCGAACCTCATTATCTATAACCAAGGTAAATGTAAACATAAGAAGGGTGAGGTTAAATTCTCAGTACGAGAAAATGTAAATATTAAAAAAATGAATTTCATCAGTGAAAATAAAAATAGCATAATTCTATGATGACACAATCATATTTCTTGAGTGAATTGCAGTTTGGGTCTTGTCCTAATGGAAAATAACCCCATAATACTATAATTCAAGTTAGGTTCAATACCTATCAATCCCCATTATTAGGGATTTTAATTTGGTGGCATGAGGGGGGGGGGCTTTGTGTGTGGCGGGGATGGTGGGTGTCGGGGGCGCTGATATAGTGAACATGACTAGATAAATGGATAAATTTAGAGAAGTAAGGGGTGGTGTTCTTCTCACTGTGGACTTGCTATGGTGGGTTAGTGGGACTTGGATTGCTTAGTGTTAGAGTTATTTTGTGGTAGTGCCACATGGGGGTTGGGGAATAGATCTCCTGGGGAAGCGGCGCACAGCGGGTGGGTGATAGTGGTGGATCCGTATGAAAACAATGGGTCTGTAGGTGGTAGAGCTGTACAACACACGATAAGGGCTTGAGGGAGGATTATCCTCAATATAAAAAGAGGGGGGGGGGGGGTAGATACTCAATTTCAATCTCAAATGTGGTCAGAGTAAGGAATTACCAACCTTTAATGCAATCAAATTTGGATGTATGAGATGGTATGTCTTTTCCATCAGTACCAAGACCATGCAATCATGAATTAGGATTTCTTGCTGAGAATATTTTATAGGAGGTAACATTGGAGAAAAAATTAGAATCAGATCAGTGGGGATTTGTTTTGGCTGTTTGTTCTTTGGTAATGAAATGGATATGTATTAATGCTCAATGCATCTTGGTCTAAAGATTATTTAAGGGTTACCCCAAAACATTTAAAACGGGATTATCAAAATTAATAAAAAATAAGGTCTTCAAGCATCCAGGAATGAGAGAATCGTAAAATAACTCATACCCAACAATATATAGATCATAAAATTTTAAAACATGGAACAATTATTTTACAAGTTTAAAAGTCACATGAATCCATAATCATTATCCATCTGATATCATTCTTGATCAGATGAAACATCATAAATCAATAAATATCATAAAAAATGGGTTGGTGTCTTTGAAATTTTTTCTTCATAACCCATTTTAAAACCATTTAACAAATAAATAAGGCCTAATTATATCTGTATGAGAAACCCTCAGGTAATTCCCTCAATCTTACCTCTTACAATAAGGTACATTACCCAATGCATTAGAGCGCTATCTCAATTCACCCATAGTTTAAGAAATAATAACCTCACATGATGCTATTTGGGCCACCCAATCTTCTAATTTGTAAGCAGCTTACCCAACTCTGTCTTGGTCACCCCATCATCTATGTTTTAATTGGTTCACCTGGTGCTATATAGGCCACCCCATTGTATAATATGTCCATGAACCATAACACAAATAATGTATATATTGATTTCATCATAAAACTCATATAAACAATCATTATTACATATATAACCTTAGAAACCTTTTTAAAATAAAAACATTTCATGTAAATATATTCAATATATGATTAACCCAAGGAAATTAAATGGGTTCTAAAACAATTTCATTGAAACATGGTTATCCTAGGGAAAATAAATGAGTTCTATAACAATCTCATTGAAATAATGTTAATCCATATCAAGAGTAAATGGGGTTGGTATCATTACAAAATATCTTAATTTTATCATATTTATATAAATTTATTTTTTTATGTTGATGAATCAAAATACCTTTAAAATATCATTAAAATTATTTGGAGGAAAATACCCTTTTCATTTTTAAAATCAATTTTTAACACATAAAATCTTTTTGAAAATAAGTTTATTTTAAAATAAC
Source organism: Viscum album (assembly GCA_963277665.1). NCBI lineage: Eukaryota > Viridiplantae > Streptophyta > Magnoliopsida > Santalales > Viscaceae > Viscum > Viscum album. The sequence goes on from OY728147.1 coordinate 1,831,580,659, forward strand.
CTAAAAATGTTATAAAGTATATAAAAATAATTTTAAACATTTATATAAGAAAATATCCTTTTATATTTGAAAAAAAATTGAAAACATTTTTTAAAATATTTTTAGAAAGTATTGTTTTGGAAGAAAAAGTGTTTTTGATCGAAAAGCTAATTTTTCATTTAAAAATCAGTTACAATATTATGTATATAAAGAGAAGAAATTTATTTTAAAAAATTTAATCTAATGAAATAAATATAAGAGAGTAAATTTACTAAGAATTATTCAGATTTAGATCATAAGATTTCCATATTGGATACTTAATCACAAAAAATCTTGATAAACAATATGATTGTAACATGAAACTCTCCTCACATTGGATACATTGAATCATAAACACCATGAATTATGTTTGAAGAAACATAAAATATCATTAGAATAAATAAATTAATTATATTACTTGATAATAATTATTTTTATATATATCATAAAATAAGATAGGTTCATATCAAGACCTAAGTCCTAAAGAAAAACAAATTGGTACAAAAATCCATTATCGCTTTGGAATCTTTGAAACCCTAAACCCCATGAAAGAGAGAGAAAAAAATTTATAAGTAAATTACCATAAATTTATGGATAATAATCAGAAAATATTTTTTTTGGTAATTATATAAACTACAAATATAAAATAAGTTGTGAATATGGCATGTATCACTTATAAATAAATGTGATATGAGAGGAACCCTTACCCCGATTTTGATTCATCACGCTTGTTCTTTATGTTCCTGAATAATAAAAGTATATTAATTATTTAATTTTTTTATTAACTATTCCAATTTTATTATTAATTTTATTTCACTTATAAATATTATATAAACAATTAATTAACCAGTTAATTTTAAGTTATATGTTTTGACTATATTCGTCTTATATGTCAAAAATGAAATTGATAGGTTGAATAAGGTCAATGCGGTAATTATTTAAAAATATTCAGAATAATAATCATGAAATAATTATCATATTTATACATCAATTATAATTTTATAATGAATCATTAAATATGGTTATGAAAAATTAACTGTCGTCTCAATTATGGAGACAGTAGGTCGTACGTATGCATGAGTTACATTATCATTTTTCAATGATCCTTATAAAAGAGGTTAAATAATATTTTATATTTCTATAATAATTATTATATAATTAGTAAAATTATATTTAATTATATGTACTTATATATATCATTCTTGTGTGGTAAAAGGAATCACAACGCTTCGGGGCGACAATAGTCCACATGTCCCTGAACGATGTTATAACTTTTTCACTGTGTTAATAGGTAAAATAGAAAATGATACATTAAATTTTTTGAAATATATTTACAACATTAATATCATAATTATGTCATTTATATCATATATATTCATTATTTTACACTTATTACCTTCCATATAACATGTTAGTGAAAAACGCGTCACATCGCTTTGTGAGGCGATAGTCCACCGTACAAATGAGGGAGATTATTGGATCAAATATGGTATGTAATGTAAAAAGGGTTTGTATGATATAAGGAATAAATAGATATGTTTATGTTATAAATATCATAAATATCACATATATATAGTTTTTCTATCATTTTTCTGAACCATGATAGGTGGTAATGGAAAAATGGATGACATCGTTTCACGAGGTAGTAGTCAACCATACACACAAAAGAGGAATTTGTTACACATTTTATGGAATTTTGTGTGGGTGTTGGTATTAAACTTAACATAAAATAAATCTTATTATATTTATTTAATTATGTTTTTATATAATCATGGTATAAAAATAATTGAAGGAGGTGGAGAGGGGAATAAAATAAAAATGCGTTTAAAAGAACATTAGCTCTTCTTCATGTATACTTATTAGTTTTTCACAAAAACCTTAAAAGGTTTCATTCTAACACAATATAAGTCTTATATAATGAGGTTAGTAAAGTTGAGTTATGATTTGGGTAGATTTTAGATGAGAAAAAATTATTTATAGGTGTGAATATGTGGGAAGAGTGAGTGCCTTTTTATAGTTGAGGAGGAGTGAAATTATTGTAAATACTCAAATATATTTTTTATTGGGAGGTATAAATTAACTAATGTAACTCAAAAATTTAAAAATAAGGGAGTGTAGATAAATTATTGTCTATCCATACTCACAACACAAAAACATAAAATCCTTTTTATCATTTTGTTTCTTAGTGTTTAGGTTTACTCAATTTGACTCTTTTTGTTTTTACCATGGTAACAGGTTTTCAAACCTAGGTAATTTATTATTTAAGAGTAAATTAAAGTGAAAATTATTATAATATATAGAACCAATTATTATTAATATTAAATACAAATAAAAAAAATATGTGTTGTAAATTAATTTTAACGGAAGTGAATGTAACACGTAAACACACTACTTTAGTAGTAATCATGCTAACAATGTTTTTACTATTTTGGGGTTAATATATTCATTATAAAAGATAAATTGGTCTTTTAAAGGAAAATATTTTATATTTATTAAAATTAAAAAATGACTTTGAATAATATATTATTTTTATTAATTTTAAACATTTAACAAAATATCATTTATAACAAAATTACATTAATGTTAGTTTTGACATTATTCATTCAGTTTGAATTTAAAAAGTACTAATAAAATAATAGAATTTGAATATTTTAAGTTCAAATATATGTAAAATTAAATATAAATATATTTAAATAAGGGAAGACAATAATTTATTCAATTTTCTCCACTTTTAATATTTTTAGTATCTATTAGTATATTTAATTGTTAACTAAATATTTTATGCATTGGTATTTCTTATGGATTTAATGCAATTATATAATCTCAAAAAATTAAAGATAAATTATTAGGATAAATAAATTCATATATATTTCAAAATGATATTTATAACCTAATGTATGTATTTCCCCATCTCCAAATATTTATAGAAAATAAATATAATAAAGGTAATTTTTTCCCTTTTTCTCAAATCTTATTATATGTTTAAATTTATTGACTAAGTGTTCAGAAACCTAATACATTTTTATTATATGGTCATAATGGTATATATGTGTCAATAAGATGGATTTTGGATATGTTTTGGGTCATTTATACACTTTATATTCTAAGTTTAACCATTAAGTACAATCATTTTAACTTTAATCGCAGTTATTAAATTTTTATTGTTTTAACTAATAATTTAGGAAAAAAAATTAGTTAAAATTATTAGACAATATAAATTATTATGATTAAAAATATGGAATATATTTTTGAAAATTTTATTCATAATAGTTGATTAATTTAATTTAACATTAATCCCTTAGACATGATGAAAAAATAGATTTCTAAAGCGAAGAATTTCAAACGTTCTTAGTGATATAATATCAAAATTGAAGATTAATATTATTAAATTTACCTATACATTATTAATATATGTACAATTTTACCATATTTACTTCAAAATAATTTAAAAATATAATTTAACATCAAAAATAATTTAGAAGAAATGACAGTTTTCAATTAAAATTCAGTATTTTTCATTATTCATCAAAAAATGAATCATTATATAAAAATACCAAACAATAACCCTAAGACATTTTTTATATTATATTTTGTATAATTAAGTTTATTTTTTCAAATAAAAATTAAAAGTTTTTCAAAAATTCGTTTTAAAATAAGTGCGCCATAGAAAGGTGACAAAACTACTTTTAAAAAAAATATTTGTTTTAATCACGAAATTAGATTTTATTTATCCATTTTATAGAAAAAACATAGGATTAATGTTAAAAATTATATTGAATATCATTCATATGAATTTCATTTATATAATCTAAAAAGGGTGATTTTTTATTTTATTGGTATAAAATACACCAGTGTACATTTAAGAAGTTTTTTAGAAAAATATTTCATTTTATTTTGAAAAGGGTTTTATTTTCATTTCTAATTAATTTTTCCATAAATAATTCATTTTATATACATGTTCAAACCATATTTTTCATAATTCAGTTAATATTCTTCATTCCCTCCATTTTAACTACTAGGTGATAACTATCATGTTAAATAATAATATTAATAGAATATCATTGTCCGTTAAGACTCGACCTTACATGGAACACAATTTAATGAAGAAAACTGATGTTATGTGTAACATACGATTGACTTGGTGTTTTATATAATTCAAGATAAATTTTTCATTTCATGTAATTCAAGCTACTAAATAATTTAAATTAATTTTAAAAAATATATTTCATAAAATTTTACGTTGTTACAATTCAACTATCATTTTTTTAATTATATGATGCAAGTGAAGCTCATTAATTTACTATATAATGAGTATTAGACCAGTTTTTTTAAATTTGTAAATGATTATATTATTTATATGAATCTAAACACCTTGGGTTGTGGCGGTGGGGAAGGATAATTGAGGATTCATGTTCCCATCATTCACAATTATGATAGATAATGTATAGTTTTAACAGGACTCTACCATCCTCAATATGTTCATGTTTGATATAACCATTTCCATGAATTTATTTATTTTATATAATGTTAATATTTATTTATATTTTTAAAATGTGACATTCTCCACTCTAGAGGGAGATAATCAAATATTTAAGGCTGAATGGTATGTTAATGTAAGATGAAATGGACTTATGATATAGGTGTTGTGTTGAGGATATGATTTCTTCATGGTCTTAAAATTTTCTGGATTCTATGTGATGATGATATTTATAAGAAGTGTGGAGAATGATGGTGGAATAATCATGGAGTAATGGATGATAAGTTTTATTGGATGTCTAAATTAGGTTATAACCAGGGGTATTACCCTATGATTTTCTGGTTAGAGAAGAGAAACATGTTGGACTGGGATGTTGCATTATAGTTCATGAGGTTATGGTGTGTGGTGTTGGGTTGTGCTATTATGTCTCAAACATGATTTTTTGGGTGTATTTATTCAATATAATTTCAACATAGGGATTTCCATTGCACCATGATTTTTGTTTGGGGACATTAGGTTTGATTGGGGGGGGGGGAGGTGTGATGTTTGTTCCATAATTTCGGGGGTTTTAACACTATATAATGGTGGGAGTCATTATACCTTAACAATTTTTGGTACTATTTTTTTGAAATAGTTTTAAATCTTGATAATTTATGATATCAATTTATGATTCATAGATTTGATCTTTGTTTCTCCATGACAATGTCTGTTACACTGTGATTTTTTTATATTATTTTTAATCATAAATTTGGATGGTTCCTTAAATCATATTAATTTAATTTAACTTTCTAAAACCTTAGGTGACCATAATGTATAGTTTTGGTGGATGTTAATGAATATACCCAATCCTTATCTTTTTACCTGATGTGACTTATCCTTTGAGATCTGAGGTGCTCTTTCTATCCCATTTCTCACCTCTCTCTTGTTATTTTCTCTAGAGGATGTTACAAAAGTGGGGGTTGTCTCATTTTTAATGACATTTGGTCACAGAGTTGATATAGTATTGTTTTGTATAGGTTTTATGGAAAATTATTATGAGTTAGTCGATTGATCACCATTCTCTTCCCATTATTATTCTTTGATTGTTGATATTTTTTTAGTATAGGATATTTAAGATTTATCCTATTTATTTACTATATATTTGTATAATTATCATGATTTGGTTGTATTTGGGTAAATACATGACATTAAACTAGTGAAAATAATGATTAATACATGAATACATACCAGGAATCATTCATCAAGAAAAAATAACTTATTTCCATGATATTTCAATAATTTTTATTGATATTATTGTATACTTTCCAAAGAACATAATATTGTGATTTATAATATTATTGATAAATTGAATCTTGAATAAAATTGGATAAAAAAATTTAATAAGGCAATGTAAAATAAGAATAAGAATCTATAATTTTTTTATTTTCCTTACCATTTTTTTATACAAGTAAATAAGAGATGAGGATATATCATTATTTTTTAGAGATGGTGTTTTTGTTTTTGTAATTAATTCGTTGATATTGTGTGGCTAATTTTTGTTATTATATATTTGTGGACTTGTTTTATAGTTATGTGGTGTCCTTGTGTTGTTGGCTTGGTGTGGTAAAGGTGGATGACATGGTCGTCTGGATATTGTTGTGGTAGTATAGATGTTGATATGGATATGTGCGGTAGATTCCTGGGGAATATGAAATGATGCTGAAGAAATGAAATGAATAATGGGAATGAGTAGTGACAGTGTGGATGATGTGATGGAATTATAAATGATGAATTATAAGTGGTTAAATATTATTATATTGTCTAGAAATAAAAATTGTACAATAAATATAATTATTTTTTTGAATTAATAAATTGTAATTAAATATTGAATGTCAAAGGAGGTGATTATGTGTTGGTTTTCATGGTTATGTAAGGATATCTATGTTTTCTAGAGGTAGTGGTGAATAATTATTGTGCGGTGGAAGCGATATAGTGATACTTGTGGTTAAAAAGAAGTTTCATTAGAGAGTTGACCCTTAGGTTGGGTATGTATGTTATATATATATATATATATCTGTGTGTGTGTGTGTGTGTGTTCATTGTAGTTCATGTTATTTATTACAAACCACCATCTAAGTCATGTAATGTGACTTATGTCATATGAGTTTCTTGGGTTCTAGGTATTTTTAACAATATCTAAGACAGAGTTACTATATATAGCTGATTGCTTCTCCTTCTCTAATATCTCTTTTAGATGTACTATTTGATATGATGGATTGATTTTATGTTATATGGTAATGTGATGATGATAAAGAAATTATGTAGATATGTGGTAATGATGTGGTTATATAGAAGTGGTATATAGTAGATGGTTGTAACTCAGTATATGGTTATGTTCTTATGGAAGGGATGAGCGTGACATGATTTATGTCATTGGGGTGTGGGATTTACTAGTTCAGTGGGAATTAAGATGTAGGGTACCTTTTATCTATAAATATATTCATTGATTATTTTTTAATGCACTTTTAAGTGAATTTATTGCGTGATACATTGGCGAGTTTTGGTTGATAATTGAAATGTTATAAGTGATGTGTCGGTTTCATTGTTTATTAACTTCATATTTAGTATTCTTATTTTAAATTTTGATAAGGGACCCTATGAGGGGCTATAGTATTGAGTAAAAATTTATGTTATCCCCTATCTTCTATATCATTTTTATAGATTTTTATGATTAATTTGGTTGTCAAGATTGACATTAATCTCTCATAATATGGAGTTGGTTGGAGTTCTTGGAGTAACTCTTGTAGGAATTTCTTATTTTGGTTATTAATTTTTAGAATTTTATTTATATATGACATTACATGAATTTTGTGATGGGTATTATTTTAAATTATATTGAGTTTATTAGTGGATTCATTTTATATTCCAACGATTAGTGGGGTACTACCAACCATTTTTTATGTTTATTCCCTTACTGATAGTCGCTTACCCATGGCTTATCAGAGTTGTGATTTAGGGGCCACACATGGATTTTCAACAGAACCAGAAGGGGTTTTAGCAGGGAGGGGTCACAGAAAAGTGGTATTAGATTCATGGTCATGATTTAGGATGTATTTTTTAGTTATGAACTGGTTAGGACTAGATCAGGTTGGTAGAGGATCAATATTTAATAGTGTTAGTATGTGATGTGGGAAATGGTTACTTTCTAGGAAACATATGTATAGACCCCTATAAACTAGTATAAATACCTTCAATTTATTAAACATACTAAAGTGAGATGATATTGCTTACTGGGTAGATATATGGGTGTGATACATAAATTATACTTGTTTTCACTTGTGTTTAAAATGGGGAAATATTTGAGGAATTTAATTTAATTTAATTTAATTAAATAATCTTTAAGGTGTTATATATGCCAATATTAGAAGTATTTTTCTATATAAATGGCTGGTGTGAGGTTTCCTTGTGTGGTTCATATGGGATAGGTTCAACATAATACATTGGTTGATTGTAGAATGTTTTATTCCTAGGGGATGATTCTTCGAGGAAGGTTTTTTTGAGTTTTAGTGCTAGATATTAACAATGAATGAGGGGAATATATATTTTTAGAAGATAAAGAGGTGGCTCGAGGAGATTAATATTGTGTTCAATTTGACATGTGTAAGAAAGAAGCATTGGATTTCACTAGTTGTTTGTTTGTTAAGGGGCTCTACTCATCAATAATTGACGTTTTTTCTTAGTGATCATGTGGTATCATCGATACCTTGGGAGAAGTTCCAAAACCAATTCTGGGATGATTTTAACTCATTAACATTAATGAAGATGAGATAACATGAGTTTCTTTACACATGGTATGAGATCATTAGTATTTAGGAGCTTAGAATTTTATTTAGGGATAATTTTCAATATTATCATGATATTATTATAGATAAAGAACCACCAACATGAAATTTTGAGGAGGCTTTGCCTCTAGATATCTAATTCCAGGTCACACCCTTTTCACGTTCTTTATATCTTGAGGTACTGGTGAAGTTTTATATGTTAGATAATATGCTAGTGTAGACCAGTTAATGTTTCAAGGGAATTCCTTAGTATCACCTAAGGAGAAAAGTTATTTATAGAGGTTCTCATTAATCTAGGTATTCATGACTTCAGAAGGTAGAGAGCCAGTCAAAAGGTTGTTCTTCTCCTTTTTTTAGGTCAATAGTTCTCGAGTATCTATTAGAATCTATGTATTGGTTTTCTTTCTTGGTTGAGTTCATGACCAATGACAATTCAAATTTTGGAATATTCTTAGTTTCCAACTTGGGGTGGGTGGCTAGTTTCTTGTACAATCATAGTAGCAAAAACCTATGAGGCCTTACCAATAGTATCTGTATCCTTAGAATTTGGATTGTATATAGGAGTTGGATTCAGTAGAGGTAATCCCCTTGACTTTCAACATAATTAAGAAAATAAGGATTAATGTGGTCATGGATGTAAATGTCATCAAGGACAATGAGGTATAGGAGAAAAGCATGGATTCTAACATCAAAAATCCAGTTATCCTAAATGGATCTAAACCAAAGGGTTCCACATGACCTCATACATGTGTCCCTCTTTATTAGGGGCTACCAACTAGCAGTGAATGTTTGATAATACACTTTATGAGACTATACCATACAGTATCATTACACCAATAATAAGTAAATAACTTATCTTCTATAATAGATATAACATCAAAGTGACAAATATAGAATTATAGTAGAAATATAACCTCAATAATAATATAGCCATGCTATAACAAAATATAACCTTTGAAGGTCATAAAATAATGAAACCGTCTGCATAATTCCCAATGATCAATCATATACAAAAAAAATAAAATAAATAAATAAATTGAGACCTACACTAAACTTACCTTCACCTCGAACCTATCTCAACAACTATATGATAAATATAAGGTCTTCATGCGAACCAAAGTGTCCGTGTAAGGTGTGAAGATTAAACTAAATAGTTTTCCACCAACAATTTTCATAATAAAAACTAGTATATATATTAATTCATGTACTAAATTAAATCATTTAATAACATCTCATTCATGAACCGATCTCTATATTGTGTACTCAAGTATTTACCATAATGATGTACACATAAATGATTTGAATAGTTCTAGAATGGGAAGATGTACCCAAACCCTAAACATAGCATGAGTGTTAACAATATATCATCACATATATCATTATTCAGGGATAATGATATATCTGTATATCATAACATAGGGGGGAAATGATTCATCATCCACATGCTGGTAAAGGTGAAATATTTGACACCAAATCATACGCAAGGTGAAAGATATATCACCTTCCCTCATCTAGGGTGGATGATGCACCACCAAAACTAATATGAAGAATAAGGTATATCCTAGTGAACGATGTATCACCAAAAAATATTATTATAAATGATTTATTGTCAAGTAAATGATTTATCACAAAAAAATGATAAGGTGAATTCTATATCAACTGAATAAACTATCACCAATATAACAATAATTAATGGGATAATTATATATCATCAGGTGAATGATATATCACCAATAACATCAAGGAAAAATATATATCACTAGGTGATCAATATATCACCAACAATATCTAGGTGAATGATGGATCACCATGTGAATGATCTATCACTAATCCAACCATGAAAACAATCATATGGTGTATCAATATATAAATGATACATCACTTTCTAACCAAATACTAGGATGATGATATACCATGATATAAATTACCAAGGGGAATGATCCATCACTAAGTACCACCATATGAGGATGATCTACCACTTTATAATAACTATATAAAATGATATATCACCAGTGAACGAGGTATCACCACTTAATGAATAGGCGGATGAAGTACTACTGTGTGAACAAGAAATCATCCATCATAAATAAGGTTGAATGAGGAATTTCATAGTGAATGAGGCCATACCTACTCAAAATATCCAAGGTGAGTCATATAGGATCAATAATATCTAAGAAGAATGATGTATTACTAATTCATAATTCTTGAGGTGGATGATCTACCACTGATACCATACAAAAGGTGAATTATACATCACAAAAACTTCACAATTTAAGTGGATGAATAATCACTATAACTTAAACATATCTACACGTATAAAGGACAAGGTAGATGATTAACCACCATAGGCATTATTACCACCCACTCGAATTTTTTCTTGGCTAGTTACACCACACCATAACGCACCTAATGTACATATATCAATATTTTCGTTCCATTAACCAACATAGTATCTCATTCAACTAACCATCACATAAGAATAATGTTATAACAACACACATACATGCAATATATTATCACATCACTGCTTAAACTAACCACTTTGCGAGTTTTCTTTTCCAAGAAACACTCTAGAATACCATACAAGGATCACAACATAAGACAGGGACTCATACTCCTTGGTTCCATTCCAAAAGATTCACACCACTTCACAAGGTTTTGTGGACACATAGTCAACCCAAAATCTCTGAGGGATTTATCACATTTTATGTATCTAAATGAATCACTTAATAGAAAAGGAAACCCCATTTTGTTATAACTTAGATCATTATCATATTCCATCTATAGGAAATGTCTCACACACCCTTTTCTATAATAATAAATTAAAATCACCTCTTGATATCTATCTTGATGAGTGCTAACTACAAAACTAACCCTCATATGCCATGAGAGTCGTATGTAAAATAATTTGCACCTCTCATAGTTCAATCTCCCTCCAACCAAGCCTATCATATTGGCTAAATAGCCATCAATGTCTAGATCATAAATTAATATCCCTAGAGGTTTCTATAAGATATTATCCAACTTACTAGCCTATCCCCTCATAAGGTAACCAAATCATGGGTCCACATAGAGTCAATCACACCCATTTACCCACATTTATTATCCATAAAATACTAAAAAACACACATATTGTTGTAATATTAGGAAAAACATACCTTTATAATAGAGTTTTACATTTATGTATGATCATTCCATCCTTAATCCAAGTGATCATAGAACACCACCGTAATAAAAAAGTCTTTAACCCATTCAATAAGATCCAAATTAATTATATAAACTCATATTAAATTTATCCAATTAAGATAACACATTCTATTTATGCATAAACAAGGAAAAAATCACTGGCCAAAATATCCTCACCAAAACCTTGAACAACAAGGTGTGATATACTCATGTAAAACCCATGAGTCCATTGGTATAAAAATCCATAACACCAAAATTTTATTGATCAATTAATTTTACCCAAATTTGATGGAGATCCAAAATAAATTAGGGTAGAAATTTACCAAAAGTGAAATAATATGAAACAATGTACGTTTATCCTTATGGGACCACCTCTAATAATGAAAAAACCATTACCCATTGCTTTTACTCAATTCCACAATACTCCAATGGAATAAACAACAAAACCCCATCCCATGGCACAAGAAATAATAGGGGGAAGATTATAAATAAGAGGAATATTTGGAAGATATATAACCTTAATCCCTGAAGTAATCCAACCCAAACCATCCTAGATCAATGGAATATATGTAGGGGGAAGAGGGATAAAGATGTAAGACCTCCCCTCTCATTCATGGTTGTATGAACAAACTTTTTGAGGGATTCTCAATTTAAAACTCCCTCTTTAAAAAAATTAGAATAGGGGGCCTTTGCGGCATAAGAACTTATGTCATGGGGTGATTTCACTACCTAAAGAATCCCAAAAAATATATAAGGTTGCATTGTGGCATAACCTCATGTTTCACAATGCAACACCCCATCATTTGGAAACCTAAAAAACCAAATCCAATCATTCTAGTGTGGCCATGTGCTCTATAGTTTGACACTATACTCTAGAATAAAACCAAAACATCATAGAAAACCCCATCCCTTGGTAAAAATTTAGCATGAACCTATTCATCATGAAACCATTCCCTATTCAAGTAAACCACCATGAAATCATGACCACCTAGTATGGCATGTTTGGGTTCTTGATGATGTATCCCAATCACCTCAATTAGGCCTCCATGATAAAATTAGTTGGATGTAGAATGATCAACCATATAATCTAAAATTTCAATCACATATATACCCTTCCATGATAAAATTTTCTATACTGTAGAGTGGTCTTCAATATTTAGTTTAATTATTTCCTAAAACATGAATAAATTCTCAAAATACTAACTCCCAACCTCTATAAACCCTCAAACAACAAAAAAACTAAAAACCACATGGTTTAGTGAGAAAAATAAATAATTACGTGCTCTATCATATGTGGGATGTTAAAACCTCCCCACCGCAACACTTATCATCCCCAATATGTCTCCTCATAAGTCAATTAGGATCCACACTCATCATTATAACATGATACATATTTCAAGTCTTGATCCCTTATTAGTTATAGTGATGCCTACAGTGCACCTAAATTGGTGAAATATCCCAAAACCCAGGTGCTCCTAACCCTTTCTCATTACCCATATTGGTTATCCCTTAAACAACATGGGTAAATGCTTTTCTATTATATAATTCTTTATCACATCATAAATACACTATCTACGACCCTACTATAACAAATATAAACAAAAAGATGATGAAATACAAATGATGGAAGAAACTAACTCTATAAACTCCATAGTGATACCCCACTTCTAGCAGGATTCAAGAATTTATGATTCACCAACATCACACACCAATGGTTAGCATCAATTTTCTACACAAAACCATTACCCTTTTATATGCTAACTAATGAATATCTTTATTAGTTTTATCAAAACTGATACTATCTATTAGAACCAAGGATGTTATTTGCTTAAAATGGAGTTGGTTTTATGTTTTTATTCAACACTTACATGAATAATCATGGTTATTTCAAGGAAATATACCATACAGTTCAATCCAAAGGTAGTATGGAAGGTGGAATTGTTTCCAAGTGTTTTCCAAAATTTTAGGGGTCCAAAACATGGAAGTTGACTTTCAACGTACAAAGTGGTTTTTATTGGAGGACTTATTAAAATATGGTAATGAAATTAATTTGTGAAGATGGGATTTGAAAATTATGTTTTTAAAAGAAATAAAGTTTTTTGATGGTGTGCTTCATGATTATGACAGGTTTCACGATCATTTACAGAGTTCTCCGCGATTACGAGTTTCAGAGCTCTATGAAATTGATGGTCTTCGTGAAGGGAATTGACGCAAGACTCCACAATGAGGAAGATCTTTGGAAACAGATGATATCCATGCTTATCTGTGAAGGGTGGAGCGCCACAAATAAATGTTTGGTGGTCTAGAAAATCTGAAAATAGGTGGTGGATCTTCATGAATTTCTGAGCCTATAAATATGAGTAACCCCTCTTTATTTTTATCTATGTTTTTAAAGTAAAATCTAAAGAAGATTAAAGTTTGTGAAGATCTTTTCAAATTGGGATATCTATGCGTTCTGGTGCATCGAGAAGAGAATTTAGTCTTAAATGATGACAATGATTTTTTCAAAAGGGTACTTCACGATGATGACGTATTCTGTGTTGACTCGGTGACTTTCGTGAATATTTTTCCATGAAGGAAAGGAAACTTCACAAAGACAGTTTTTCCACAGAGGCAAGGGTGTGTCAAGAAGTCAGGTTGTTCTGTAAAGGTAGGGGTGCTTCATGATGAAGTGTGTCTCTCAATGAGGCTTCACGAAGAGAAGTTTTGAACATATGTTTTTAGTTGATATGGATTTCAAAGAGCATCAGCCCTGGTCTATAGGGAAAGTAGATTCCCATGCTATGTCAGGGACAATGTCTTCAATACCATTTTATTGAAGTGACTTTTAGGTCGATAAATTGATATGAAATTTTCTCAAAGTAGTGAGCTAAGGGGAGTCAATTTAAGTGATCCATGGGACGTAGTTAGAGTTCCTTGAATTCTGGTAAAGGTAGTCAGCCTAGAAAAGAGTGTCTGTAACCAAACCTTTGTATACCAAAGCTAGTGAGGTTTAGTGAATTTCGGTACGACTGACACACTATCATTGTATGATCCTTGGACGTAACCCTTAGTGGTGAACCAAGTAAAATTTATGTGTGGTCTCTGTGCAAGTGATTATTTGTATTCTACTCTTATCTTTCATATAGGTTTAATGATTTCCTACCAACGTGGGAACATGATCCTTGTTTTGAATGAAAATTTGAAACTCTGATTCACCATTCCCCTATCAGGGTGTCCTGGGGGTCCTAAAAGTGGTATCAGAGGGAAATGGTTACTGGTGTAAGATCAATCATTATCCATCATCGAGAATTCAACCAATTCCATGGGAATCCCTCTCTTTAATTGAGAATTTTTTTGATATGGATGAACAAAATGAGATCTCATATAAGATATCTTGGAATAGAAGTAATCTTTTCTATAGTGAAGGAAATACAATTTACTAATCTAACATGACATTATATGAATGATTCAGACAAGAATGTTCTTGATGTAGATGCTAAAGCTCAGAAAGATCTAACTAGGACTCTTTCGGATCAGATTTATCTAAAGGTGATGAGTTTCAACTCAAAAAATTCTATGTGGGACAAAATTGAAAATATATATGAAGGAGATAGAAAATTGAAGGAGGGATAACTTCCAGTCTTGCACAATAGGATTAAAGATCAAAATATTTATCCAAACAAGAACACATGTTCTTTCTTCAATCTAATTACAAAAGTGGTCGGAGCAATTCAATGTATAGGAGAAGAAATCAAATACACTGATTTTGTAAAGACAATCTTGAGAAGGCTTTTATCCCTTTACAATTATATGGTGTGAGTCCTTGAGGAAAGAGATAATTAAGAAGTTTCCTTGGGTGATCTGTGAAGAAGCTTTTTGGTATATGAAATAAGAGTAAAACCATAGGACGCTACGACTCATGTGAGAAAAGAAATGGAATTCAAAGCCATAGAAAAACTGAAAATTTATGAAGATATTAGTGGTGAAGATGATGAAGTAAAATATATTATGTCTCTTATTTCCAAAAAATTCAAAGTGGATTCCCTATAAAGGGAAAATAGGGAATTCTATCATGGAAGGTTGATGAAAAGATAGAAACATATATCAGGCTGACAGTAAAGAGAACTTTTTCTATCTCTATTTTGAAGATGAAAACAACCTTTGGCATCGAAGGCTGGGTAACATTAATCACTAAGACATAGAAAAGATTTATAAGATGAACACAATCATGGATATTCTCATTCTAAAACGTGAATGGGAAAAGACTTGGGATTCCTTCAAATGGGGGAAGATAGTCTGTATTTCATATTGGCCAAAGAAGAAAAGGGAATCACACCTTCTTGATCTCATCCATATAGATGTATGTGGCCCGATAAATGTTGTCAAAACTCATGGAGATATGTACTTTTTCCTTCTTGATGATGATTATAGTAGAATGTATTGTGTAATTTTTATTCACAAGAACCGGAAAGTACTTTATTTCATTAAAAATTATTGTTGAATTGTCGAGAATGATACTGGATGGACAATAAAAGCCTTATGTTCTTGTAATGGAAGATAATACACATCCATTGAGATTTAAAATTACTTAAAAACATGGAATATAGCATGAGGTAGTCATTGTGAAAAACACAAAAAAATGGAGTAGTTGAGCGCCAAAATTGACAAGTCAACAACATAGCCAAGACTATGAGGATTGAGAGTCTTATCACTCACTATTAATGGAAAGAAGCTATTGAAGCTACAGTTCAAATTCAAAATCGACTAGGGATCTATATGGGAGAGAATAAGACACAATTTGAGTTGTGGCATGGAAGGATGCCTTCTTTGAAATACTTTTGTGTTTTTAGAAGAAAATATTTCATCCGAAACAAAGAAGGAAATCAAGGGAAGTTTGATGACAATGCAGATGATGAAATATTTTTTGGATATCTAATGAAGAGAAAAACTAACAAGTGTTTCAATACGCACTTGGGAAGGATTGTGGAAGATAGTGATGATAAGATCATTGAATAAAAAACCCCAAATCTTTCAAAGAAGTCCTATGACGAGAAGATATCATACGAGGAAGAATGTGAACATGGTGAAAATGAAAATAAAAAAATAGAGGAAGGTGTACAAAACTCTTAAGAGTCACATCATGATGTTGACTCAGAAGAATAATCTGAATTTGAAACCATAAATGGAAAGAATTCAAATAAACCTAAAAGGAGGAATCGAAGAGAAGAAATTGATCAATCCAACTTCATTAGGGATTGGACTATAGCCACACAAATGAGGATAATATGGAGTTATGAAAAATCATCATTTCTAAAAGTTGTAGAACTATCCTCATTTGAAGAAGCTATAAAGGATGAATCATGGGTAAAGGCCATGGAGGAAGAGTTGGATTATATTTACAAGAATCAGACATGAGATCTAGTCAAGAGACTCGAAGGTCACAATGTGATTGGTACAAAGTGGATATTTAAGATCAAATATAATTTTTATGGTAATGTGATCCAAAATAAGGAATGACTGGTGTTCAAGGGATTTTCACTTATTTAAGGTGACGATGTTGAGGAAACTCTTTCTCCAGTAGAAATGCTGGAGTCAATCAGGATATTTCAAGGCATGGAAATCCAAAGAGATTATAATGTGTATCAAATGGACGTCACTACAACATTATTAAATGTAGTGTTGGAAGAAGAAGTATACATTGAACAAAATATGGGGTTCTTTCTTGGAAATAATGAATGAATGGTTTGAAAATTAAGGAAAGAACTCAAAGGATTGAAACAGGAACCACATGTGTGGTATTATCTGTTAGATTCATATCTAAAAAACCATGAATTCAAAAGAGGATGAGTTGATCAGAAACTCTATGTGAAGAATTATCAGATAGATCATTTCATGGTATTGGTATACGAGGATGATATAATTTTTGGTGCAAGAAGGCAGGGATCATTGAATGAATTATCCAATCATATGAAATTAGAATTTGAAATTTCCATGATTGGTGAACTCATATATTTCTTAGGGATGTAAGTAAATCATAAGAAGAGTTATACATTCATTTCTCATGAAAATTATGCAATCGAGCTGCTGAAAGAATTTAATATGCATGAATCCAAACCAATTTCAACCCCAATTGCAGTTTCACAAAAACTTGGAAAGCTTGAGGATGGGAAATATGTAGAACCCAAAATGTACAGAATGGTCATTGGGAAATTTTTATACCTAAAAAAACACAACCGAACATTGTCTTTGCAACATTCTTAGCAGCCCACATTCAATGTAATCCAAAGGAAGAATAGATGGAAATTGTAAAAATAATCATGAGGTATATTCACAATACTCACAGTAATGGACTATACTTTACTACAGATATTTATAGTAAACTATCATCGTTTTTAATACTGACAGGGCTGGAGATATAGTGTAAAGAAAGTCTACCAGTGGTGGTTCATACTATATTGGGAATAAATTTGTGGTTTGGATGAGAAATAAACAAGAAATTACTTCTCTTGGTACTAATGAAGATGAATATATATCTTTTACAAAGGTGTGTACTCAGTTACTTTGGATGAAGCATCAACTGACTGACATTGAAAAGAGGTGAAACAAATAGTGGTGATCTACTGTGATAACAAGAATTGATCTTAAGAACAATATTGTTCATTATTATCATACAAATCATATTGAAATCAGATATCACTTAATTAATATAAAAGTTGAATAAGGTGTGATTAAAATGGATCATATGGGATCTAAAGACCAAGTGCTCGATATCCTAACCAAGACACTGTCAGCAGCTGTGTTTGAGAAACATCAAATGATCCTCAGTGTTCAGGCACCTCCTAGTGCATAAGAAGGTTATGTAACTCCCCCTCCCAATTTGTTTTAACTATATTAATTTGTTTGTGAAATTGATCCAGGTTTATGGGGGAGATCTGATATAGGGGGAGTATGTTCTGTGCTCTATAATATAAAAATACTCATCCTTGGATTTATTTCCAATGGGGGAGAAATGGATAAATTCAATGGTGTTAAATGGGGGTGAATGAGGGATATGAAGTGTTTTAGGTGGATGAAAAGATACTTTTAGTGAGATACATGGGAGTGTGAAGGTAGTTCAAACACATAACAACCTAACTCAAGTCTTCCCTCCTATTTTGAACAATTATCCTTGCTCATGTAGACTTATAGGGATGGATGAGTGTTTTTTTGTGTTTCTAGTTTGGTTTTGTTGATTTATTAATGGTGCTCTATTGAATTTATCTGAAGATTGAAAAAAAAACCAAAGGTAGAAATTGTCGGAACCAAGGATATTATTTATTTAAAATGGAGTTGGGTTTGTGTTTGTTTTCAATCCTTAGATGAATGATTAGTGAGATTGCAAGGAAAGAATCATATATTTCAATACAAAATCAGTATTGAAGGTGGTGTCGTTTCCCAGGGTTTGCCTTATTTTTGGGGTCCAAATTTTTGAATTTGGATTTCAATGTGCAAATTAATTTTTCTTGGAGGACATATTAAAATATGTGAATGACATGAGTTTCTCAAATATGGGATTTGAGAATTGTGTTTCCCAAAGACATAAAGTGTTCTGATGGTGTGCTTCGTGATTACGATGATCTTCAAGATCAGAGATTGAGTTCTCAACGATTATGTGTTTTAGAGCTTTGAGAAATTGATGGGAGCCACGATGGGAATTGGTGGAAGAATCCATAGTGAAGAAGAGATTTGTGAATAGACAATATTCATTATTCTCCATGAAGAGAGGAGTGCCAAAAAGGCAAGTTTGACGGTCCAGAAAATCTAAAAAGAGGTGGTGGAGCTTCACTAATGGCTGATCCTATAAATATAAGGACACCCCTATTCATTTGTATCAATTTTTTTGAAGTAAAATCCAGAGACGATTTGAGTTCATGAAGAGCTTCACAAATCCATCTATCTATGCGAGCTGGGGAATCAAGAAGAGACATTTAGTCATAACTGGTGCACAAGATTTTGTTAAAATGATACTTTGCGATGATGACATATTTCGAGTTGACCTAATGTGTTTTACGAATATTGTTATGTGTAGTCAAGGAATCTTCGTGATGATAGTTTGTTTCATGAAGGAAACGGTGCTTTACGGTGGGATGTTTTTCCACAAAGGTTGGAGTTCTTCACAAAGAAGTGCGTCTCACAAAGAGTCTTTAGAAAGATTAGTTGTGAACATTTTTTTAATTTATAGGGATTTCAAAGAGCATATACTCTGGTCTATCATGCAAGAAAAGTCCCATACTAAGTTAGGGGAAAAGTCTTCAATTCCATGTTATTGAAGAAACCATCAGGTTGATAAAGTGAATTGAACATTTCTCAGAATAGTGAGATAAGGGGGGAGTCAACAGAAGTGATCTGTGGAACATAGTGAGAATTCCCTGAATTCTAGTAAAGGCAGTAAGCCTGGCACTATGTGACTGTGACCAAACAGTTTTTTTCCACAGCTAGTGATGTTTAGTGGATTTTGGTAAGATTGACACACTGTTGGCGTATGATCTTTAGGCATAGGACATAGTGGTGAACCAATTAAACTTTTTGTGTGGTCTATGTGCATCTGATTGTTAGTTTTTTGTTCTTATCCATCATACAGGTTTAATGAGTTCCTACGCACGTGGGAACAATATTCTTATTTTGAAAGAAATGTGGACACCCTGATTCACCCCTCTCATATCAAGGTTTCCTGGGGTCCTACAATATCAACCTAATTATATTCTCATAACATGAATCATTAATCTTTTATATAATAAACTCACTCCTTAGAAGCACTACTATTTCAAAAACCAACCACTATATCACTCCATTACTCAAAATTTCATATCCATCAGAAAGTAAATGCATTTACTACATTAGATACACATCAATTACAAATTTTAGTCATTTACCCTTTATTATCATAACTCCACCACTTTCATTCAAGAACTGATGCAAAATAGTAACTATTCATGAGTTAGTTTTAATGGTACACTACTCTTGGAATATACCAAAAACCTTTAAAAATGAGAGATGTGTTCTCATACCATCTATGGTGTGCTTCCCACCATAGGAATTTTCTTACCAAAAATATACGATCATGATTCTACCTAAAACGCACTATAAAACAAATATAAAAATCTCTGAGACGAACTCGTTACATTGGGATGGAACCATACCATGATCCTCACTTTAGGTCCTATGAAATCATAGTGCTTCATTCCACCACCACACAAACACTTTGATGAACTAATGCTACAACACCTGGTCTTATTCAACTCCCCTCCATAAGAAAATCATATTCCAATATGATGAGGACCACACACATAGCATTCTAGTGATTTGTAATCTCACTATTTCATAACCCACCATAGTTAGGGAACCCTAGTAATTTGTCAACTATTATGAGGGGATACATGGAATATCACAACACCCAATAGTCCCTTCATAGGATATTCCTTATCTAACCATTTCTAAAAAATCACTTTCTCTTACTCATGTACAAACCAAAATTATAATGGTTGTTTCTATAACCATTTCTTAATCAAATAAAGTTGAACCACACCTCTCCATGGGTAATATAAACCCATACCACACTCCAAAGTGTGTTCATCCATAGAATCATAACATATTACCTTGAATTAGCTACATTAATTTTGGAAAATAAGGATCCTTAGTCACTTCAAACGTTCATATACTCTATATGGGTCTTACGGGACTGAAAATGCCCAAACTCAAACTAAAATACACAAGAAATAAAATAGTTGAAACTATCATTAATTTCAAACAATCATCATTCCCTTACCATAGGAGCCACAAGACCTTGAAAATCCAATCTCAATGTCCTAAATATTTCCCAAAAACCACCCACTGACTTGAACTGCATGTAATTATAGGTTAATAATGTCAAACAAAACACTAATATAACAATTAAATTCCATTACTAGGTCCAAACATCTAGTATAGATTGTATGTTAAGTGAATACTCAGGCTATCATTCATGAGGAAAGAGTGTATCCAATAATCCACTCGCAACAGTGTATAACAATTATTTTTATCAAAATAATGCATAATAAGGTAGGGGTACACTCTATTACTACCTTACCACTAAGCTTGTATCATACCACATTGAGTCATATCCCATTTGTTCAAGGGTAATGTGCTTCCTCAAATAGTTGACCATGCCTCTTGTGCATGTCATACACATTCCCCACATGAAACAGAATCCATACCATCATTTCAATTATATAATAGAATAACCATTATATTCTTGGATTAACTATTTTCTCTCAAATTACCTTTACAAAACTCCACCCTTATTGAGAAATAATAGTCAAATAACATTGTTATTATACTAACATACTCTGCACAATAATACCCTAAGTTGAATCTCAACATCATTAGTCTCTCTAACGAAGTCCAAAAAACCCTAATACTGAAGGTCTTAGGTTATGAATCACCCTTGATGCTTTTACCTCATTTTCCATAATGAAACTCACATGCCAACACACCCATCCTATGGTTTCCTTGCATATTGGGTATCCTTATATTCAAGGTAGATACCTAGTCTAGAGAAATCATTGACTCATATTCCTATATGACATAAATAAAGAAACAGTAGACAACATGCCTTGCCATTCCACGCAATCCATATGATATATGGGTTTCACATCACTTGGACATGAATCTAGCTTAACCTACCATCTTTTGGGGCCAAGTGTAAAAGACATATAGATAAACAACATTCATCAAATTTGAATAAAAAAATCTTGGATCCATGGTAAAATTGAGTAGAATTAATTAATAATTTATATAGAAAAACACTATATAAGTTATTATTGACATTTAAAAAAGTAAACCCTCCCTTGTAACCGAATCAATCACATACAAGAATATGAATTTCATGAAAATATTACATACGAAATATGATGCATAAAAAAGAACCTCTTTCCACATTGATCTAAGAAAAAATATTAAATCAATAAACCAAAACACCATTTCTAGACAAATGAACTGAAATTTGAAAAAAAAAGCAATGAACAGCAATACAAACTCCCTAGAAACATAGACTATAGCTTATGAAATTTCTATCCAGTCATAAATATTGTCTCTATACCAAGTCATGAACTATAATATATCTATAAACCATATCCTAAGCTGTAAATCAAAGAAAAAATTGATCTCATACCACTTTATGACATCCCTAGCCTGGTCATCCCAAATGGATCTGATATAGATTATACCACATGACCTCAGATATGCTTCTATATTTGTTTTGGTACACTATGTAGTAGTGAGGGTCTGATAATCCTTATAGGGAGACTATACCCTCTTGTATCCATATAATAATGACAATAAAATACTCCAACCCCTATAACTTGTGTAAAATTAGAGAGTAAAACATGTAATTATAATGAAAAAATAACTTAAATAATAACATAGCCATGATTTAACAAAATATAACCCATATAGACCATCCAATCACAAAAAATATATAACATCAAGAATATCTAAGGTGGATAATCTATCAAAAATTTACAAGTCTCAATGTTAATGATCTACTATTGATACCACAAAGGGTAAACAATCCATCACCACAACAACATAATTTAAATAGATTATTAATCACTATAACATAGGAATATAAACACATAACATATCCTTGGTGAATGAGGAATCAATTTGGTCCCACTAGCTTGAATTCTCACTAGACTAGTCTCATCACAGTATAGGACACATTGTGCGCATATTTTATTCTTTAACTACCTTAATCTAACTTAGGATCTCATGAAATGACATATATAAAAAGGATAATTACCTAATGCAACCCACTAGAACAAATTCTTATCATAAGTTTATCTCAATACCTAACCTAAGAAACACATGATATTTAATTGTCAATAAATACTGAAGAATTATTTACATGGATTGTAACATGATATAGAGACTAGTACACCCCCTTGTTTACATTCCCTAAATATATATCCGCTTCCCAAGGTTTTTTATCCATCAGTGGCCATGCAATGAACCCAAAATGATTGAGGGACCTACCATAATCTAGGTACCCCTACCCATCACTCAAGGGAATAGGGAACCCCATTTTATTCAAACTCGATCATTCTCATTTGCCTACTCTAGGTCAGGTGTCACATGTATTGTTCTATAATAATCAAATAGACTTTTTCATATATATCACTCTAGGTGATCAATACATAAAACTACAAAACCTTCATAGGTAATGGGAGCCATAGATAAAAAAATAGATACCTTACAT
Organism: Viscum album; assembly: GCA_963277665.1. Classification (NCBI taxonomy): domain Eukaryota; kingdom Viridiplantae; phylum Streptophyta; class Magnoliopsida; order Santalales; family Viscaceae; genus Viscum; species Viscum album. The sequence goes on from OY728147.1 coordinate 1,831,604,417, forward strand.
GGTTCCTTATCCCTAAAACTATTCCTCCCAAGTTAAATAAATTTCCATTGATGATTAGATATTAAATTCATAATAAAATGGTCTTTTAATATATTTTAGATGGCCCAACATTTAGGGAGTGAATTGATTGAATTCAAAATGTAAAATAATGTGTGGAAGAAATAATTGAGGTCATGTAACAACTAGGACCCAATGATAGTACACACACCTCTTATTAACATGCCCATCGGGTCTTGTCCTACCAGGTACCACTAGTTTCCCAAAAGACACATGATCCCCTAACTAGGGCCCACCCATCTGATCGAACAAGTCATCTAACTAATTATGGTCCCCATGGGATAACACATGTCCTTTTTAATGTGCTTTATCCTCACTCATACACATCATAGGACACCCCTCCTTTACATGGACATTGGTTCTTGGCCCAATAAGGTACCACTAGTTTCCCCACAGACATAGGGTCCCCTCGTTAGGGACCACCCACAATCCTAAATGATTCATTTGACTATTGAATATCCCCACAATCCAAAACATGTACTTTCTGATGATTGTAAAAACACCACTTTTTAATGAGGCCATTGGGTCCTCGCCTGCCAGGAACCACCCGGTTCCCCAAAGACACATGATCCCCTCACTGAGTCCCACCCAAGTTCTCGATATATCATAGATTAAATAATGACCATGAAAGACATTGGAGAAACCTGAGATATCATAGATTAAAAAATGGTGTCCTGATGTAGAAATCCTATGAGGGTTCTTTCAGGATTATGTGGTATCCCACTATGATTATAGTTTATAAAACAATGGTTTTTTGGTTTTAGTCAATGGTGGGAACCTAATAGAACAAGGCTAATATTGAATGTGAAAGAAATTTTTTTATGAGAAACCAAATGGGGTGATTATTAGAGTGAAGGATATTTTGATCATTCCAAATCAGTTATCATGATATATGATAAAAAAATTGCACTTCAAATAACTCTAAAACTCACCAAAGAAGATATATATAGATTTCATTGAAACTTCAGGTGGGGGAGATCATAAAGGAATGATGATTAAGTTTTTTATATGTCCAGAATGTGGGAAGAAGATCTAAAGAAATGTATCAAAGGAATGATAATATTTTTTGAGTGTGTAAAATACATACTTGAAGATATTAATTTGAGAGAAAAAATGAAAATTTAAGTTAACACAATGGATCACAAACAATGGACACCTTAAGATATCATTTACTGTGGAGTGTTTCAAATGTGGAAATTATGGGAATTATGAAAATTGATTTCCTAAATAGAAATATCATGAAGAGGATAAAATGTAGTATAATTAATTGTTATAATACTAATGATGAGGAGACTGAAAATGAAATTTGAAAGGTATGGATTGACCTAACAATATGTTTTTTTATATAACTTGAGAATAATGATAAAATTTAGGTTGATTAATGTTAAGAAATGATTCATATTTTATATTATGGGAAATATGTATGAAGGAACAAAATGATGAAACCTAGTTAACGGTTGAAAAGTAAGTGGAATGATTCAAGGGTTTGTGTATAGAAATTAAAGAATTATGTTATGTAAATCCTGAAATATATAAGGAATAATATTTAATAGTTATTCATCTTGGATTTGAAATAATTCGTTGAATAGTACCAATTTCCTAGAAAAGTGATTTAATGGGAACCTGATATTTCCTAGAAAACACGTGATTAAATAAATATAACACTTAATATGTTATTGATGTTGAAAGAATGGTGTTTATTTTGGATAAATAGATTACTGATATAAATAAAGAAAATTTTATAGTACATATTACCTTTGAACTAATTAATAATTTTTTACAAAGTGTTTTATGCTATTATTGATGGAGTTTACTAAATTTTTTGATTTATGGAATATATCCACTAATCTAGGTTTTATTTAAAGAATATGGAGACATGTTTGTTTTTAAATAGATTTTTATGTTAATTGAGGTTATTACTACGTTTTAATAGATACATGATGAAGGTATTCACATGTTTGGTATGTTACAATCAAGAGATACTTCTTGTTGATGATAAATTAATTTTAAAAAATTTAGTGAGATTCTTTATAAATTTTTAATTTTTTAAGGGTCCTAAGGTTAACCTTTTATGGAGTGTTTTATGATGAACTTTGGATAAGGTTTTATAGATTGACATATTATTTCACCATAGGAATATGTATGCATATTGGATAACCCATGAAAGAAATTATGTTTTGACAATAACTAGAGGAAGAAGAAATGAATTATCATTATATTGTGGATCTTATGACCCACTAGTGATTTAGGTATAGAAAAACATTCATATTGATTTCTTGGAGTAAGATATGATATATAAATTTATCGATACAAAACCAAAGGATGAAATTGTTCCTAAAATACAAAGGAAAGATAATCCCTAAGTATATTGGTCCCTTTGAAATTCATGATCATATAATGATGGTAATATATCTATTAGAATTTCCACTTAACCTATCTGAGTTTCATGATGTGTTTTATTTATTTCTCCTGAGGAAGTACATACCCAATCCATCACAACAACTAAACTCATATATCGCATAACTCGAAAATGATCTTTTTTATTAGGAACAATCAGTTCAGATTCTATAACTTACTAAGAAGGTGATAAAAACAAGACCACTCACTTGGTCAATGTTATGTGGTGAAACCACCTGCTTGAGTAAGTTATGTAAGAACTCGATGATTTAATGTAGTGGATGTATCCATAGTTTTTGGTGAAAAAGTGAAAACGTTTGAGGGAATGCTTCATTTTAGGGGGGGGGGGGGTAGAATGTAACACCCTGAGATTTTTTGAAATATATATTTTGATATAAATTAATTCTTTTTATATTTTTTGTAACACACAACACCAATTTTTTCTTGAGTTACATGAAGCACTGAGTTTATCTTGTGTTATACGCAACACTGAGTTTAAATGAAATGTGACTTATAATTAAAATATTAATATTTCACATGATAATTATCACCTGTCCCTCAGAATAATGGGTGTGAATAGGATTAAATAATTTATTATTTCTTACAAAAGTAAATAAAATTATTTCTCTCATGACCAATTAATTATAATTGAAAATAAAAACTGTTTGAAAATAAAGGAAATATATTTCAGAAAAGTATTTTTATAATTTTTTTACCTTCATAAAAAAAATATGAATGATTTCAATGAAATTTATATATTATATATTTAATCATATTTGAAACATTTATCTTATGTGTTTTCTAGACAAGAGATAAAAATAAATCATATTTTATTCTTAAAAACTATATTTCTCTAAAAATTAGTTTTTTTCATCTTTTGTGCACTTCTTTTAAACTAATCTTTTTAAAATTTTATAAAATTTATTTGAAAAAATTAATTTCGTTTTTGAAATTATAATTTCTAAATTATTTTAGGGTTAATTTTTGAGAATTTTATAAGAAGGTAAAATTTTTGATGAATAATAAAAAATACTGGGTTTTATTAAGAATTGTAAATTCTTTTAAAGAATTTAAAAACATAAGAAATATTTCAAGATAGTTTTAAAATAAAAAATTAGTTCAATTTTATATCTATTTATCCAATTTTGTTCATTTTAATCATTTTCATATTGAATTTTGATATATATATATATATATATATTTTAAGAAATTGGTGAACAATTTCTCTTTCAAAACCCTCTTTATCTTCATGTATGTGAGGTTCATTTTAAATTAAAAATATCCATATATATGAATGAAAATTTGAAAAATGGATTCCATAGTTTCAATCATCATAATTTATATTATTTAATAATTTTAAATTAGTTTTTGACCATAATGAATAGTAGAAACCTAAATAAACTATTTATCATGGTTTTGGTAAAAAACGGTTTATTAGGGGTTAAACTAAAAATATAAGGGATGAAAGATACCCATATTATTCTCAAACACAATTTTATGTCCATATTTAGACCATATCTATTATATTGGAAATAATTTCTCATTTTGGAGCCTTTTTTATGTGAAAAAATATGGGTACACCATTTTCTTTTCAAATATTACAAGTGTGCCACTCACCTCACTTATAAAAGGTCACCCACTCCTCTCCGCTTGACACTTCCAAAAAACATTTGATCATAAAATAATTTAAAAAATAACTTTCTTAATTCCATCCTAGCATCTTATAGTTCTTATTTTTTTCATAAATCCATCTTAATAAACATTTTCATGCAAACCCAAAGAAGTTGTTCGAAGAAGATGTAACATCCCTAACCAAAAATATTATTTTAATTTATCCCTAAACTCATTTAATTATAATTAAAAAATGGTAATATAATATCATAATTATCTTAAATATAATGATATATTTTTCTGTTAATATAATTACCTAAAACCATCTCCACTTCCATCAAATTTCTTTTAAAATCACCATTTTTGCGTACAATAGTCTACCACCTCCCAAGCTGAAGCCATTAATTTTTCCATTACCACCACCAATATATTTATATAATGTTTTATTAAATATTTATATATTAAATTTATGATATTATTATACATATAAAATTATTATATCACATATATATTCTATCTTTCTATTCTATGGGAATATGATAAAGTCACTTGTGTGTGCAATGTACTACCTCCTCACAAAGCGATGTGATTTACTCACACATTAAATGAAAGTTAATAAGGATGATTATAATAAAACTATGTGATATATATGATATAAAAATTATAATGTAATGTTAATATATTTTTTAGCTTTCTTTATTTCTTTCTATTGAGAAAATGGAAACAACATCAATCTGTTCGTATAACCTACTGTCTCTATGAGTGGTGTATTTCATTTTATATTTGTAATATTTATGGATAAACATAAATAAATATATAATAAAGATATATTATATTTATATAATTCTTAATATTATATATATGACATAAAGTTTTTAAAATTAAGTGAAACAAAAATAACAAATCAAAACATTCTTGAAAAACAATGTATTTATTGCCCAAAACATGAATTTAACAAGGAATTGTTAATAAATGGGTTATAAAAGGTAATAAATAAAAATATTTATTATTATATATATATATATGGTTATTTAATATATTTATAATAAAACTATATTTATTATATTGAGATTTTGATACTTTATATAACAGATTTCCGGCACACTTTTATTTCCTATGAGAGACATGCCATATTAACAATGTGTTTCTTCTATGTGGTGTATATACTGACCATCAATTTATTTAATTATTATTCTCCTTAATATTATATGGAGTTAAATATACATTTTTTATGTCTCTTTCATGAGGTTTATTATCATGAACCTGCTCAGGTCGACCCCAAATCAGTCACCCGAGTCGGTCCACAACACGGCCCGAAAGGCATTCCCGATCCCCACGGGTTGATAAATAGTTCTGGGAATCAAAGTAAAATAGTTGGGAATGATTTTGTACCATAAATAAAAGAAAAAATAATAAAAATAACTAAACAAACATATAACATTAATATCGAAAATAAACTAAAGTTGTGAATCCAAACGTACCTCCATGTGTCCATGAGGTCACCACCTGACATAGAACCTTGCTCACTGCAAGAGCGATCCAACACTAGAGTAACCTGAAACTGAAGGAGTAAAGTGGGAATGATCACCAAAATTATCAGTAGGAATTCCATGATTAATAATGATGTACATGTGTTTTCTTTTCCAAAAACATTCCATTAATTATAGTTTTAAAATAAAATTTCAACAATAGGATTTTCACATTTTAGATAAATAAGCATTGATTTCCCATTATAAAACCAACACACATCACCATTAATTAAAAAAAGGATTTTATTTTGTTACAAAAAACTAAAACAAACACCAAATAAGAATAATATAGGGTTTTTATGAAAAATAAATTAGCTAAAAGAGTACCAAGAAAAATTGAGTGCATAAAAAAACACATAAGAAAGAAAAAATGGAATGCAACCATGGGTGATCCTAAACATTTCTAGAAGACCCCTAGATGTACTCGGTTCATAACCGCCTATCAGAATATGGTGAAGCCCTAAAGTCTATAACCAACTGGACACCCCCAACTTTCCAGTCTAGTGGCAACTTCCCACCTAGCCTATCAATGATATAGGGGTACTAACCTATCTAATCTGAGTTAGTCAGTAACCACAACTCAATCCCCTAAAAGACACCCATGAACCCCTGGTAAATATACAAAAGTTGTTTAAGTAGGTGGAAATCATAATAATGACTCACCTTACCTTCCATAACCATACTTTCCTACCCTAAAACAAACACCCTATATAATAACCCATAAAAGGATATCCCTTCTATAGAGGTGCCCTATGTATGTATATATGTATATGTATCCAATAATCAATGGTTACAACCAATATATCACTTTATTTAGTAATTTAAACCATTTATCTGAAAACCTGAATATTTCTTGATGGGATTTTAGTTTTACATAACAAAATTCTTTTACGAATAACATTTACAAACTGCTTCCAAAACAACATCAATACCACCCTTACACTTGCAATGCCAAATGGGTCATTATTTTTTACACATGAAAATAAATTTTCCAAAATATTTCAAAAATAATTCTAAAACCATGAGGATAATTTTACCATTTCTTTGAAATCATGAAAATCATTAAATATATCTTTGAATTTACACTTTTAAAATGTATTTTTTTAAAGACACTTCAATAGTATTTTCTAAACAAAGTAATATTACAATTTCACTAAACAACTTCCAAATGGGCCCCTGTATCCTCAAAACAAATTCTAAAACCAATATATAAATTCACAACTTATTCAAAAATTCTAAATTGGCTTCCCTGTCATTTAAAAGAAATAATCATCTTCTACAAAATACCAACTGACCCTAATTAACCACATAACATTTTAAAACCATCATTTTGAAATCACATTAGGGAACCAATATTATTTAATATTCATAGAACCATTTTATAAATTTACCATTTAGTTTTTACCAAAAAAAAACAAATCCACCCAATTACCAAATTGCAAACAAGAATTTATGAAACCAGAGAATCTTCCCAAAATAAGTATCAAGACACATTATAAAAATTACCATGTTCATATGTAAAGTCCAAATCACATTTTAACCATTTTAACATAAAAATAAGGGAAACATCTCTAACATCATGAAACTTTACATTAAAATCCCACTTTAGACATTTTCTTCTCACCAAGTACATAAAAACATAGGAATAATTGAATAACTACACCAAGGACGAATTTTAATAAATTATACCAATGTTAAAAAATAACAATAGGAAAGAAAAGGGTAACATAGGGGTGAAAATATTGTTTTATAATTTATTATTAATACTCAAGTATCATTCGTTGTGTATAAAAAAGGGAATAAACAAAAATATTCTTCAAAGAATATTTTTACAAAATTAAACTGTAATGAAAACACCATAAAAATTTAACCAAGTGTGTTATAATGGTGTGAATCAAGTCTAAATATTAAATAAAAACACTCAATAATTATATGAACTTTATCAGGATAAAGAAAAAAATGATTCACTTACCTAAAACATGTGTGAATGTGATGAAAAGTTGATGAAATGATGAATACATATTGGGAAATAGTCTACACATCCTAAACATCGAGAAAAACAAAACAAAAAACCCAACAATTAGGGTTTAGCTATGGTGATGGAAACCCCAAACAATTAATAAAAATTTGGGGGGGGGGGGGTTATCGTAGGTCATGAACAGGGAGAGATAAATTGGGGAGGTCATCCAGAATAGGGCCTCACACTAGAGAGGTTGGCCATAGTTGGGATGCTCCTGAATGGGATGCCTTCAAACGGGGGAGGGTGTGGTGGAAGAGGGCCACCAAATGAAGGGGGCATGTGGGAAGGGGACCTTCGAACAATGGTCATGCCAAGAAGGGTAGGTAAAACCACATGATGTCACTGGTGCAAGGGGGAGGAGTGGTTGAGGTTGTGCAGGGCAATTCAATGGGGGTTTTGTGGGAAGGTAGGGGAGTGAGATGTTTTGGGGGGAAATTAGGGTTTCCTGAAATAAGAATAAAATGGAAATAAACATATAATAATATTCTAATAATAATATAATAATAGAAATAATAATAATAACAATAATAATAGTAATCATTATCCTCTCATTAATAAAATTCATTTCAATTCTTTAATAATAATAATATTAATTACAATTTTAAAATAATGTTATTAATATCAATTTATAAACTATAGTATTTCAAAAATTTAATAATAATAATAAAATTATTATTATTATCAACAAAATAATAATATTAAAGGTGTAAAAATTTATAAAATCTATTTATTTTAGGAATTAAACCGCCAAACAGTCTCTTAGGCTGACCACATGATTACCGCTAACCATGTGGTGCTTGTGCACCGGCCCGAAAACCACCAAAGTCAACAAACATCAAACATTTTATACTAAGATACAAACCATAATGTGAACCAAACATTCAAAATTGAAATATAACTAAAAATAATAGAAACCCATGGTTGGGTTGTGACATTTATGATTCAAAAGTTACCAAAGTGGTAAGGTATTTTTGTCTTAAAATACATTATTGGGGACCTAAGAGATGTTATGCACCAATATTCTCATATAAGGTGTATATAATTCAACTTTTACATGGTATATCATAAATATAATTCTTTTAATGTTATATATGATTCATTTAACATTTCTATTTCATGGGGATTATGATTCAAATATAGCAATGTGGTAAGATTTTTAAGTTACAATCTCATCGTTGACCGATATTGCTCGTGATGTTTTTTTCAATGACAAAATACTATAATATATATTAGAAGAAACTCATTTATAGAATTATCCTTTGGTAATTTCTATAGAATACACATATTCCCTTATTTTCCTCTCTTTATGTAACAAAGAGTTAAAAAATAAATTTTTAAGAAAAATAATCTTTAATTCTCTCTTTAGTCAATGGCCCTTTTTCATACAAAACCATTTTTTCTGAAATTTTTTTCAAAAATTATTTCAACATTATCCGCTTTTTAAGGTAATTTTTTCCCATTTTTTATGAATTTTTTTAAATAAATCTACATTTCATTTTCTAAATAATGTATTTTGTGGATTTTACCAAAAATGTGAATGGAATATTTGTTTTTATGTGTGCGGAATGAATAGAATTTCCACCATAATGACCATTATTTTCTTTGAAGATTATTTTTTATGTGTTAATGGTTATTTTAAATGAAAATTATTTTCAAAATTTTATATCTCTAAATTTTTTTTTTCAAAGTGGAAAGGATATTTTCCTCAATAAATGTTTTAAATGGTTTTAAAGATTCTTCTATATGTTTTGAAAGTTTATTTTCAAATAAAAGGATACCAAAAATATTTTATAAAAATTAGTTTCAAAAAGTAATTTTTAAATACAAGTAATTTTCCTAAATAAATGTTCCAAGTGATCGTTACAAATAATTCTCCATATACGATAACATCCTTCAATGTAACTTATGCTTTTCTTGGGATATAAACGATGGATACCATTCTTATAATTTATTTGAATGGAATATGATGATAATATTATTATGAAACCTATTTTAATTCCACAGGTTATACCATGATACAATTCTTATGAAACCTAATTAATTTTTAAAGGTTATGCTATCATGAAATGATTATAAAACCTATAAATTTACCATGGTATATGATATGATGAAATATTTATGAAGTCCATTTAATTTCAAAGGTTATGATATGAAGAATGTTTAATAATTTTGTGGAACATATATCTATGATTATAACTATATGATGGGTGGAAGCTATATCTCCGTCCAATGAATTGGGTAAATATTTTTATCTAATAAAATAGACAAGACTAGAGAAGGGAGTGAACCTAGTTTAGTAGGGGAGTTATTCCTCTATGATGGTAGTGGGAGTGAACCATGTCTACTGTGATAGTTTGGGGAGTGAACTCATTCAACTATGATATCGTTAGAAGTGAACCATAATTACTATGTTAATGATTTTCAATGTTTATGTTTGGGCCACAAATTTATGACCAATTACAAATTTTTTCTCTTATGGATCATGCTCATTATTTCTCTTATGATTCATGTCTTATAAACTTCAAATCATTAATCCATGACACAATATAAAGATCTTAGACAGAAACATTATGATTTTCAAATGTTATTCCAATGTTTTCATACCCATATGTTGATGTTATTATTACTTATCTCCCTTTTTACTCTTACTGAGAATATGATCTCAGCCATACATAGGTTTCCATTCTGTAGGATATAAATAAATATATTATATCTGATTTTTTGAAGAAGAGTGATAGTTATTAAAAATGTAGTGGGAGATGTTATAGTTTACTTATGAACCAATTGTTTGAGTTTCCATGTTTCCAAAAGAACTATACCTTTATGATCCTTATGTGTGTGTTTGTGTAATGTAATAAAGGTTTATAAAAAATTACATAATATCAATGTAGGATAAGCTAGGGCCGCTATAGTTTTACCCTATGTTTATCTACCCTGATAGTGTTTACTTGAGAGAGAATTCAATTATTGAAAACTAAAACACCTAAGATGCATAAACAAAGATAAATAAATATTCTCAAGCTTGTAACTAAAAATATAAATTGAGGTCAATATAGATTAGAAACTAATTTTATGATATCAAACCTATAATTATATAAAAGGCTCTATCATTGAAAGAATTTATCATATAAATTGGAATAAAAAATATTAATATTTCATAAATAATTTACTAAACCTGAATATCTGGTAAATTTAATAAATAAATAAATATTGTATTTATTTTCCAAAACATGATAAATTTTTAAAGTAAACATAAGTAAATTCTAATTATAAACATTTTACAAATGAGAAAATAAAATAATAATTTTATATTAATTTTAATATGATCAACTTCATATTTTATATTAAATGGAATTTATATGATATTTCATGAATTATTAAAATTTTATAATACAATATCAATTACATTAAGATTTTATATAATATAAATATCATATATATTTATTATAATTTATAAAAAAATTAATAAATCACATATTATGATGTCTAAATAAACCATTTATTTTTAGATCATAAGTCATAAAATTTAATTTTTCAAAATAAAATTAAAATATTAACAATTAATATTTAGGAATAATGTTTTGTAAATATTTAATTAATTAATTAAAGACAATTTGTAATTACTAAATCTATTAATAAAGTCATTATATATTAAAGTATCCCATAATATCTTTTATTACGATTTATAAACATTTTATAAACCATTAAAACCATTTAATGTTTAAACCTAATTTTTAAATATTGTATCATCCCAACCTTACAAAAACTCCATATTCCACGTAAGGGTATCCTCCATTTACCCTTATTTAGGTCATATGTATTCCTTTTCATAAAGCTAAGTCACTCCTTACCTTTTCATAACTTCAATTTAATGTACTATGTAAAGGTAATAAAACGATTAAATTTATAAAACTCATTTTGTGTAAGGTATAAAAGATATTACCCTTATGTAAATGCTTCACATAAGTGTATGTATTGATTTAACTTTAAAATATACTATTTCATAAGGGTACTACCATTACAGTTCTCCCTCTCATAAAGGTATTACCTCTATGAAAATCCTTTGCATAATGAAACTCTCAATATTTTATAATTTGTATAAAGGTAAACATCATTGTCCTTTATAAAACTGCTCCAATACCTTTACCCATGAGGGTAAAATGTGAATGACCCTTATGTAAACCTATTTTCATAATGGTACTAAATTTAGGAAAATCATATATGTAAATGTAAAAAACGGTTACCCTTATAATGACCTTATGAATAAGGGTATTGCATAAGGATAAAGGCATATCTAACACTATATAACCATCTTGTGTAAGGTTATAACCTTTATGTAGCCAAATTGTGTAAGTATAAATCATATTTACCTTTAAACTACTCATATAAGGGTATTTAATTCTTACTAGGTTTACAAATATGTGGTTTTCATTTTTCTTTGAAAACCAGTGATCAAAACTCATTTAAATATTGAAGAACCTTCCTATGACACCACTGAGGTATTTTTTATGACCATTTAATAGTCATTTTCAACATAATACATCCAAAAATATTGGTAGATATATATTCAATAATAAACATTTAAATAATATTATAAAATAGAGTACTTTTAAGTAAGAAATAATAGTTGTTTTAAACATCCTTCCATAAAGAGTGTTTGAGGAAAATAAAAACGATCAGTGACCAAAATCACCCTACCAATGACATAGTTCAATAAAAAATGAATCCATGATCATATTTTTAGAATTCCTGAGAAACTTAATGGGTGATAAAGACTTATTAGTTAATATGATAAATTCTTGGATGAAATAGAGATTCAGAAGAGGCACATACACAATGCACACCACACACCCCCAATAAGAGGGGATCTCATCCTCTTACATATACAAATTCCATGACAAATCCAATTCACAATGAATTGTATGATTTTAAAACTATTGGTGTATAATTCATTAATTCTTTTCAATGAATTTACTAGAAATACTTTAATTCATTCATATTGGATTGTAACTGATGAATTTTTTTTTGGGAGAAATAAATAATATATAAAAATATATTATACTTATTTACCACATGTATTAAAACACATGAAGAAAATGAATATATTAAATGTACACTATATATAATATCACATATCAAAAATATACTTCATGCACCATATACATGTGTACATGCATCTCATTCATGTACATTTTAGTGCACATCCAATACCATTTACTATGTTCATGGGCCTCTTGAATATTTATTTCACAATTTCATCTTCTCCCATCTTAATGTCTTGGAACTCTGATCACAACATGCCAATACTAGTTCCCTTCTATTTTTTTCTTCCATAATGAGTAACCCACACAATTATAAAAATTTTATGAGTTGTTTTAAATGAGAAAACATGGATAATGTTTTTTTACTAAATAGACGATAATTTTTTTTCAAAAATTTATCATTTAAAATATACATAGAGGTATCTTTACTAGTGAGAAAAATGGGGTCAGTCTCAAATAGTTTATAAGGTTTTATTATTATGTTCTAATGTTCAAATATTAGATTATTAGGGTAAGATTTCATCATAGATTTCCAATATCCATAGTTATTCCCATCGAAGAAGAGTGTCCTTTTAGGATTTTCCACCATTTGATGCATTATATACCATATAAAATGAACTTTCACTTAGACTATTAATTCTAGGATATGTTCATTAACATAAATATATCTAAAATATCTAATTCTATAATACCAAATCTTTTCATAGATATTTGATGGAAATAATTTTAATTGGGGGTGAATTGATCTAATTCAAAACATAAAATAATGTGTTGAAAAATTAAATGAGAACAGAATACATTTTATCATAGTTTGGATAAATAACATCCTAAATCTCCTACTCACACCTTCTTCTCCATAAGAACTTAGTCACCCACTTAGAACATTACTTTTCATGTGGAGCCACAAACCCATTAAAACATTCCTTTTCTAGTGAGGGCATAACCAAATATTCAACCTAATTTCCAGGGGAGTACAAAAAGGTTATAAAACCATAAAATTTATGGAGGTATAACCAAATAAAACCTTATTTTGTATGAAAATAATAAAATAGATAACATAAACCCAGAATCAAAAAATAAATAAATAAAAAACCACAAAACCAGATTTTACAGATGATGTATGAACAGTTATAGTAGCTCGATCACTTTAGAAAATGATGTTTCTGTATGATTAATTTATTTAAAAGAATTATTGTATTATTGTGAGAAAAAATATTATCTATAACTCATCTATCTCAAATATCTTATTTTTGTTTTTTTTTCTAATATCAATTTATAGTGATATCTTCATGACCATCAAATTTAATTCTTTATTGTCGTTGGATGGGTTCTTTCTTGAACATAAATATCATAATTCCCCAATAAAATATTTACCAAAAAAAATAATAAACTTCTTCAGAGTTGAAAAATACTTTATTCAAAATCATCATAACTATTATGGATTCAATTTCATATATTTTGGCTACAAAATAATCTCTATAATTTAAGATGCTGAAAATATTCTTTTAATAATCTCACAAATAGGTCTAGATTTTATGTAAAAGGAACAACCAATATAAGTAGAAATATTTAAGTATAATCATTACATGAGTAATATATTTATAGTGTAACAAAAAAGTAATTGATTATCTACCAAAAATTATGATAGAAAATTATCCTATTAATCATAAAACTATCTTTATAATCTCCTATAATATTAAATTATGATATTTACACTAGAAATTAGTATATAATATATTTCTCATAGAAAATAAATATGAAAAATATTATACTTATCCATATTTCTAATATATATGATCCTAATATTCATAAATATAAAATTATTCCCATTCATAATATATTTTCCTTTTAAAAAATATCTTAATTAATCAATATTGCATAAGATATTGAATTTTTGTGTAATGTGCAATATATTTATCTAGGATTAAAATACAAACTCTCAATACATAATAAATTTTATCCAATATGTAACAATTATAATTTCATAAATGATATTTTTAACTTAGAAAAATTTAACAAGTCTTCATACGTAAGATCCTTTACACAATATGTAATATATAATATTTTTTCCTTTACCATATGTCGATATGTAATATATTTCTACATGATATTTAAGATATTTTATTTTTAAAAATATCAATGTGTAATACATTTTTCTATAACAATGATACATATAATTTTGGATTTATATACAAAACTCTATAACGAAGTATTTTCTTTTAGCCCCAACTGAATATGTAATATATTTCCTATATTTATAAAATTTATAGAACATAATAAGTAAAAAATTGAATAATAAAAAAAATAAAAAATAAATAATGAGATAATAAAAAAATATAAATAGGGAATAATAAGGAATGAGAAAAAATATAATAAAAAATAACATTAGATTTAGCATCATTAATTTCTTTGACAAACAATAAAAGATTCAAATGGTGAAAATAGAATCCTTTATTTACTCTAATAATAATTATGAGAGTAATAAAAAAATAAAAAAATATATTTTCTAAAATACATTGAGAGTAATTAATAATTATTAAAACATAGTAAATAAATATCTAAAGATCCACCCCACACCCAAGTATCACTGAGATACTAATCAACATTCTAACCGAAGCTCTCATAGGGGTACTTACTCACAACTCCATATTTAGTCCCTCAAACCTACTTATCTACACTTTAAATCAATATAATATAGGAAAACACATATACACTAGTAATTCTAGGCACCATCTACCTCAATCATAGAGTTTTCCCATTAAGAAATCTCACTTCATCCTCAACCTAGAGACCATCAAATGAAACAATTTTCCACAAGACATTAACTCATACATGTCGCTCTATATTAATAATAAAAATCTCATAGTTAATTTATGCAATTAATAAAAAACTTTTTTGGTCATCAACATGGTAAAACTTAATGGGAAATTCAAAAAAATACCCATCATTCTGACTTGATACACCCATGATTAGATGGAATCAAAAAAAAAATCTAACACAAGATGAACTAAATTAGAGGAAAGGGGAGGAGGAACAAGATACAAAATAAACCAAAAATATATGACCTTAATCACCAATGTAATCCACCACAAAACATACCATATTGTGTAAATAAAAAGAGGGGTATACAGATAAATAGGCACAAACACTCAAATATTTCCAAATATCTGAACACAAATTTACAAAGGGTTCTCAATTTAACCTCCCCATTTATAAACTATTTAATTGGGGGAAATTACAATATTAACTTTTATTAATATCACCCATTTATAATGAATCCAAAAAATTTAAAAAGGATTCATTAAGAAATTGCCTCATCCATCATGGGAAAATTTCAAGTCATTAGGAATCCTAAAAAATCGTAATCAAATAATTACAGCATGGCCACATGACCCATGAAACAATTCACCACTCTAGGATAGTACCAAAAAACACATACACTTCCAAATCTAGGTCCACATTCAATGTTTCACTTTTCATCATAGTGCAATTCCCCCATCTGGATTAGTACAAAGAAATCATTGACACCCACTAAAATATGATTGAGTTCTTAACAGAACAACCCAATCCCCTAATTCAATTCTTCATAAAGAAATTATTGGGCTACATCTTGGTTTTCAACCTGATCTAAAATTTTATTCTTACTTATCCATTTTCCACACTCCAATACCTTAAAATTATTAATGATATTATTCCTATAATAAAAATATTTCCCAAAACATTAAAAATTTCCAATATTTAAATCTATACCTATAACAATTCTCCAACAACAAAAACCCATCAAAACCCACATAGTTTGATTAAAAATTTAAAAAATTATATACCTATCTATATATAGAGTTTTATAAAGATAGATGAATTTTATAGACTTTATTATTCCCTATAGACCTGATACTGTATGAGGTACCATGCTTTTTTCTTATACATTGACTTATAATTTGTTATATTTAGGATATTTTTTCACCTTTTTTCACCTATCTTGGTCTAATCAATGAGAATAAAAGTGAAGATATATCTAATGATATTGGTCTTGAAAATACTCATTAGAATATAGTTTATATTTTTATGGAATTTCAAGGTTTTTTATCTAATGAGGTGTAGCATCATTCATTAAGATATTTATTATTTCTTCATATGTAATGATATGATTTCATTCTTGGCATGGATTGATTGCAATATATGTGTACAATTATTTTTTCCTTCTAGAGGATAAGTGTTTTCTTTAATTCAATGGATATATTTTAGTTTTTATTAGAGATCAATATTATTATATGAATCATAAAACTATGAATAATCTTTATTTCCAATTAAAAATATTGTTTTTGGGATCAAATAATGTTTAAGAAGAATTATTTATAA
Source organism: Viscum album (assembly GCA_963277665.1). Taxonomy (NCBI): domain Eukaryota; kingdom Viridiplantae; phylum Streptophyta; class Magnoliopsida; order Santalales; family Viscaceae; genus Viscum; species Viscum album. Next base: position 1,831,621,432 of record OY728147.1, read on the forward strand.
TAGTTTTTAGAATATTTATTATGTACTTATTGAAGTGGTTGTGACACTACCCCCTCATTATGATATCACGTTTGAGATAGATTTACAACCTAAAATCTCTCAGATTTATATGAATTCTTATAATATAGATCATTTAGACTTATAGAAGTCGTGGATTATGAATGATTATATATGGAGGAGGAGTTTCATCCGATCTTGTGTGACACCATGGGGTGCTCCTCTGTTGTTCAAAAAAGAGGACAATAGTTTTTGGTTTTTCATAAATTATCAATGGTTAAATGAGGTGATAGTGAAGAACCACTATCCCCTCCTTAGTATTAATTATTTATTTGATAAAATAAATATGGTTATATTGTTCTCACAAATTTATTTAGGGTCAAAGAATTATCAGATAAATTTGAAGGAGGAATATTCCATGATGATTTATTTTTTGGTTTCATAGTTCACAAATAGAGTTCATGGTTAATACTTTTGGTGTCATGAACACTACAACTAGTTTTATGGGATATATAAACTCATTGTTTCATGACTTCATGGGTCAATTTATGATAGTGTTTATCAGTGACATTCTCTTGTATTCAATGTTAGAGGAGGATAATGGTGAGCACTTGAGGGTTGTTCTATGAGTAATTTAAGGAAATAAATATTAAATTAAAATTTCCATGTAAAATATATAAAGGTTATAAATGAATTTACCTCGTTATTTTATGTATTAGTAGGGATTGGTGTTAAATCCTTAAAATATTGATCAAGTTTTTTCTTGGGTCACTCAAAATAATGTTACAGAGTTTTAGAGTTTTTAAAGTCTTGTATTATATTTGGGGGTGGGGTCTGATTTCTCTTGGATTGGAAAACATTTTAATATTTTGATGGGTAATAATTAGGCCTTCCTATGGATATATTAGTTTTATAAAAACATTTGAGTATCTATAAGAGAATTTGAAACATGTTCGTATTCATTATTTCTCCAAATAAAGTGTCTTTTTAGAGGTATAATTATGATTCTTATCATGGGCTAGGTTGCGTTATGATAAAGTATATGTAATTTTTATCATAAAATTATCATTAGATATATCCCTAGGACATTAACTATAACACCCATGATCTTGAGTTAGTGGTGGTGGTGTTTTCATTGAGGCTTCAAAGAAATTACCATATTGATGAGTTCTTTTTGGCCTTAACATATAAAAATATATTGATGCATAAATTATCTCAGTGAAAATTAAATTTATATCAGAGGGGGTGGATCGATTTATTATAAGATAATGACTTCAATGTATCATACAATCTAGGTAAATGTAATGTGGTGACTGATTCATAGAGTAGGAAATCTTATAGTGATGTTTATTGGGAGTTAAGAGATGGGTGTAAAATGATAGAAGGAGATCAAAAACATACATTTATATATGGGGGAGTTTAGAAATAGTGTATACCTATAGAGGATTAAAGTTTATTATTTCTCATTATAGTAGGTAGAGAAGTTTTTGTTGGGATATACTATAGTGGTGGTGTTGAGAGACACTGTTTTCTAGGGTGATGCACCTGATGGGTTATAAAAGGTTTATCAAAATCAGGTGTTATTCTAGGGTAATCCTTTTGTTTTTTCATCGGTGAAAGAGATGGTTCTTTATGAGCCCCAACACTCACTAATACTATATATATTAGTATATCGAAGATGTATCATGATTTGGGGAGATAATTATGGTTTTTGAGGATGAGGAAGCCGAGGGATGAGTTTATGTCTTGATGTTTGATCTGTTAGTAGGTAAAGACCTATCATCATGTTCTTGCTAATTTTCTATAGAAATTAGATGCTCTTAAATGGAAATGGGAGAACATTTTAATGGAGTTTTTAATGTTTTTCCTTGAGATTTTGTTGGATGTGAGGACTTTTGTGTGGTTATTTTTTAGTTAATAACATTATTTCATTGATTAGAGATCATGGAGTCAACTGACATGGATTAATTGGTATGTATATATATGGAGGAACTAGTGCAGATTCATAAGGTATCAAGGATGATAACAATTATCCTTAATTTACCTAATTTTTGAAAAGGGTAATTTTTTAATTTAACTATCATCTATTTCTTAGCACTAATTTTTATCCAAAATGTAAAAACCTAAAATTTAATAAATGAAATTCTCCTTTAAATGAATAAAATCATTTTTATGAAATAATATTATATAAAAAAATCCCAAATTTGTTTATTTTGGACCATTATAAGTTATATTTTATCAGATTTAAAATACTGTTAATGAATCATAACAATTGATAATGTAGATAATGTACAATGATAATTATTAGTATATATAAATGATTCTGATAAATCCAATTGAAAAAGACAAAATAAGTGATAACCTAGACCCGTAGTATTTTAACCTATAAAGCCCATTTATAGGATCTTCCAAGGGAAATGGGATTAATATGATTTTTCTATGACCAAGAAAAATTTGAAATTTATGAACTAAAGCATAAGAGAAACCATTTATGAAATAATTTTAAGCTTATTGAGATCACAACCCAAACAATATTTACCAAACCTCCCTATGAAAGTGTCACCATCACACACATTACCATAGGGAATATGCTGGTGTAATAAGGGGTTATGTATCTTGACCCTAAAAGTATTAATTTTCACATTTTTAATAAAATAATGAATATATATTTGTTCTTTTTTTAGTAATTTATAAATTATTAAATAATTAGTTTGATAAAAATATGATTTTGATACGATGAAATTCAAATTGTATATTTGGGAAAAATATATTTTCAATCAAGCCACTATTTTTGATGAATTCAACAATTTTTTAAATTTATGTTATTTTAATAAAATATTAATATAAAATAATATTTATTTAAATATAAATTATAACATATTTTATGAAGTCAAATGTAAAATTTTTAAGGGTAAAAAGCTGTTATCTTTGTAAAAAGCCATTTTTTCAATAAATTGTGATTTTTAATTAAATGTTTAAATTTTATAATTTATAGAATTATTTTTTAAAAATAAATATTATTGTTTAAATCAATAATTTTTAATTATCCAATTTTTAATTATTCATAATTTTATAGATAGTTAAAATTGTCTGTAAAACATAAATACGGTATAAATATATGGTATGTGTTATGACATAATAAAAGCTAAAAATTGAGTAAATAATTCCTATAAAGAGTATCCATGACCAAAATTATGTTTATCCTTCAAAATAATTTATTTATGTTATTTGGCTATTTTTTTAAATCATTAACCAATCCTAGAGTACTTATATTATATTATAAGTTTTAAAATTAGTTTTTAATGAACATAACTCACTTCCACATCACCAAGGATATTATTTTAATGAGTTTTTTCCTAGACTTAAAAAATATTTAAATACACTTCTATTTCATAGAAACCATGAAAAAATCCAAGGGGTGAATTTTAGTTTTGATTACTTTATCATTAAAATTCCAAAACAACGGTTTAGAAATTAATAGATAATCCCCCTTTATTCATCTATAGAAATCTTACCCAAACTCTCATTCATATTCACTAAAAAACCTAAGATCATCAATTTTATATCTATTTTCTTTTTTATATCCTACCAAGGTGCCCAAACTCTTTAGATTCTTTTTCCAAGCTTTTAGAACAACTCTCTCAAGGTAATGGATCATCTCATTACCTTATTTATTCAACTTCCTTATTTATATTATTTCTTTTTTATTTTTGAATATTCATATTGGGTAATGTTTTTACACATAACTTTTAATATCCATATGATTTTCAGGTGATTATATACCCATTTCACTATTATTAATCCTTTCTATGAATCTTTATATATTATTATTTTGCTTCCAAAATTACCATGCAATATTTCACGCCAAAAATTTGTGTGGTAAATACCCATCCCCATTTACAATAAAATTCATTCAACTATATTTACTTACACTTTATTTATTTGGTAATTCCATTTATATATTACAAATTCCTTAATCCTAGGATTATAATTGATTAAATGCATATTTATGTTGTATAATATATGTGGCACACATACCCATGTAGATGATATGAATATGATGAGTGGGAATAGAATTATATAGATATATAAACCATTGGGTAATGTTTTTATCTAATAAAATACCATGTATAGTGAACAATAGTTTATCCTAATAAAAATATGTTATGATGTATTAGTGGTTTCTCTTGACATTTGTTTATGATGACATGTTTTATATTGTATCCAAATTCCCATGTTTCCCTTATGATATAATTTTATATCATTCATCAATGTTCATGTTTATTATTATCACCCCTCGTATGTTACCTTTATATACCTCTTTACTCACATGTAATTCTATAACTTATGATATTCTTTGATTACTCAATTAATGGTCCTTATAGCTCACCCTTTTCTTATGTATGTCCCATGGTTATCTATTGAAATATTATAAGATTTATGGAATATAATAGAATATATTAGAGTTTTTAAATAATGTTGTTATACCCATGTTTCATGTTAATATGATAACTACCTAATTTCTCAAAGTCTCAAGTCCACACAATCTTTTGGGATTTTATTATGAGTATCTTTATGTAATAAATTATGAATTAATGTATATTAAATATTTGGATTTTTATAGTTGTTATTAGAGTAATTTATTTTTATTTTGTGGATTATTATTTGAAAACACCAGTGAAATCATCAAGCATAATACTAAACATAACAAAAAAATCCTATTGTTTTTTAATGTATATAGTATGTGGTCTCTAAGAAAATAAATCTCTATTTAGATACTACAAGTAGATGTGTCTCTGGTGTGTTAGGATTGACTCAATCATCAATTGTTGTATGAAAAAGAGGCCTTTCTGAAGCCCTACCTGGATACTCCAAAGTAATATACTTTAATAAATTCATATTCTACTAATGAACAATTAATAAGGAAAAAAATTCTCGTAGGGCTATATTTTAGGAAATAGATCTTGTATAACTAAAATTGAAACCTATAAATACATATTTTAAGGAATATGTTCCATTTATGAGTTATCTCTTTAATTATCACTGTTGTCCAATTATGTGTTTAATAGTTTAAAAATTCCCATCCTTAATTTTCCCTTCATTTTAGTAAATTCCATGAAATATGGGAAATTATTCAACAACCAATGTGAGGGGAAATGTGATTAATTCCCAAATTATATGATTCACTTGATGGTATTAGGAGTTAAGAACTTCATGAAATTACTTTTTCAACTAAATCATGTTTTTAATGGAAACCTGAATCCGGAGGAACACCCACATTCCCACAAGAAATATAATGTTTTATTTGAGATCTTTATAGGAAAATGGACACCAAATATGAATGGATATTTTTTCCATTAATCATGAAAGAATGAATAAAATACATTTAAAATATATTCTTTCACCTTCAATGTTTTAGAAAGGAGAAGGTTTTGTTGGGTTTTTATCATATGGAGAAATAATGTGATCAATGGTATACATTGATAAAAGATACAAAACATTAAGATATTATAAAATATTTGGAGTGGAAGGAATTGTGGAAAATGGATTTTGATAAATATGTTCCCCACACTCTCTATATGTGAATGGATAGGGGTTTTATTGTCCGCAAAAAGGAGAAGAATCCATTTGGGAATATGAGGGGAAATTATACAGTCTTACACCATAAATCTAAGAATTTTTAATTGGACCTGAATTTAAAGTTGACCACTTATTTTATAGGATAAAATTGAGACTCTAAAATTCATTGTAAATTCAAGACATTGATATCTATGTAGAAATTTTCTTATGTGATCTCAAAGTCGAATAGATATCTGAGAATATCAAGGAACTCATGGTTCTAGAGATTAGAAGTGAATAATAGTTTTCAATTATTGAATTACAATGGTAAAATATCATGGCAAAAAGAAGTTCTAACATCCCACTTTTTAAAATGGTGGGAAGAAGAATAATAAAAATAACGTAAATGGGAAAAGGAAATGCTTTAGGTGCGGGAATGAAGGGAACCTAGATACTAACTGTTGAAGGAAGAAACACACCAATGTGATGGATGAAAATAATGTTATAGTTAAACCTCCGTCTATTTTATAATTTTTCATTAACATAGAATAAGGGAACTATGTGAATTAATGCACCAAGGCAAGGTTTATCAGCGAAAACTGATGACAATGAACCCTATGGACTAAGGAGAAAGGGTGATCTTATGCCATCACAATTGTGGAGGTGGATCTCGATAAAGAAGTGGTGATATGAACTCTAGTTATTTATTAAGGGATAAGTGACATACCATTCTACTTTTTCTCAACAAATTATTCGATATCTTGAAAGTTTAGTAGAGATATTCAATCAACACCTAAAAATGTGGAAGCAAATAAATTTTTGAAAATTAAAAATATAGAAATTATTGCATCCCAAGTATATAACTTCTCCCATATCTATATTTGTGGGATGATATTACCATGAAGCCTTGTGATACTATCTTTAGTGGAATTTGGTTCTCTTATGGGTATGGATTGGATTTATTAGTGTAGAGTGAACATAAATTTTCTTGAGAAGGAAATCATCCTCTGTATCACAAATCTCCCCCGAATTATATTGAAGTGCATGGAGGAGGATGCATCTCCTTTGGAAAAATAATATAAAACATGGATATTATTTCATTATGAAAAATGTGTATCCAAATTAAAAAAGTTTTACTAAGGAAAAGATTATCCTTGATGAAATTCCCATTGTAAGGATTTTTTTTGTTTACTAAAGAATTGTATGGTATTCCTCATAGCATAGAGGTTTAGTTCTCAATAGAAAATATTCCTAGAGGTCTTAAAATATCCAAGACTCCATATAGAATGGAAATTATTGAACTTCAGGATTTAAAAAAACAACTATAATAGAATATGGATAAAGGTTTTATAAACCCCAATGCTTTATCATAAGGTGAAATAGTCAGTTTCATTAAGAAGGATGGGTCAATGCAACTCTAAATTGATTAACATGAGTCCAAAATGATCATTATAAAGAAAAAATATATTATATCAGGGATTTATGTCTTGTTAAATAAAATTTTTGGAGTAAAATACTTCTATAAGATGGATCTTTGGTTGATATATTAGCAAGTAAATGTGATGATGGATGATATACCAAGGACTACATTCCATACAAGGTATAATTACTAAGATTAATTAGTGATACCATTTATACTGACTAATTCTCCATATATCTTCAAGGATATAATTAATAGTATATTTAGGGATTACCTTGATATATTTATGGTAGTATTAATAGATGATATTCTTATCTAATCAAAAAATTGAGGAACAAGAGAAGAATTTTAATTTTGTACTGTCGGCCTCATGGTAAGAAAATCTGTATGCGGAGGATAATAAATTTTAGTTATGTATTAAGAGAGTATCATTTATAAATAATTTTATCACTAAAAAATAGATATATATGGATCCTTTAAAAATATAGGTAATTCAAGGATGTTCTAGACCAACATCTATGATTCAAATCCACTGTTTACTTTGATTAGTTGGCCACTATCATCGATTTGTGAGAAACATTTCATGATATTCAAACCCACTAACCAAGATAGCATAGAAGAGAGTATAGTATTTCTGGACAAAAGAATATGATGATAAAATTAAAGAGTTAAATAATTGGATAATTACTACACCTGTACTCACATTACTGACCAATCGGGAATGATTTGTGATCTATAGCCATGCGTCAAAAAAGGTATTAGGTTATATACTCAGGAAAGATGATAAAGTGACATTCTATTCCCCCCAATTATTAAACATTCATGAATATAACTACCAAACCCATGATCAATAATTGGTTTTAGTGATCTTTACACTAAATAATTTAATAAATTATATCTATAATGATAATTGTGATATATATATATATATAAATCAAAAAAGTCTCAAGTATATATTCACAGAAAAATATCTCAATATGTTTCAATGAAGGTGGTTTGAATTGATCAATTATTAAGATAATTCAATACATTACCATCATGGGAAGGGGAGAAAAGTGGAAGATTATTTTACTGGAATGGATACTATAACTCTTTATATGATGATAATTGCAAGGGATCCAATATTCCTGGACATGAAAAGGATGTACAAGGGAATAAAAAAGTAACTTCTTATTACCTTGATCAAATTTATGCTCAACCATCCTTTCTTGAGAGGGTCAAGGATGCCCGAAAAGGTGTTGAGGTGTTATAGAAAAACTTGATGAACATTAAAAAGTAATAATTTAAAAAATATGGAGTTATAAGGTTTTGAACATGAATAGGAGTCTTTTAAAATTCATAAATATAGAGGGAAAATTTCGATGATGAGAATAACTCATCATTATATATTCATTCAGGAAGCACTAATATGTACAGATATATAGAGTATACCTTGAAATGGCATAAAATGAAGAGGGGGATTGGTGATTTTGTATGAAGATGCTTTTCATGTGAACATTTAATGGATGAATTAAAAAAGTATAAGGTATGATGAAACCATTTTCCATACCAGTATGGTAATTGTAAAACATAACCATGGATTTCATCATATAAATCCCAAGATATATAAAGGAAATAACTCCATCTGTGTGGTAGTAGATCACCTTATAAAGTTAGTTCATTTCATTGATATCATATAATATTTATCCCTTTTCCAACTCACAATGATATAAATAAGATACGTAATAAGACTACATGGAGTGAAACTCTCTATTGTATCTAATCGATATAAGAGGTTCACCTCAAGGTTTTAGAAAATCCGTTAACAATAAGTAGATATAGAGTTTAGTTTTGGTGCTTCTTATCATCATCAGAAATATATTATTTCTAATAGAACCATTAAAACTCTAGAGGATTTTTAAATATCTTGTTCAATGTATTTACAAGGTTTTTGGGATCATTACCTTCCCCTATTGGGGTTCAATTATAACAAGAGTATCTATTATATCTTTCAAATGGAACCTTATGAGGATCTTTATAGAAAGGAATTTCAAATAATGACATAATGGGATGATGTTGGAGAGAGTAAGATGATGGGACCTGATCTTATATAATAGATGATAGAGAAGGTTTGAACCATTCATTGTCCCATGAAATCTGCATAATGTTGATAGAAAATCTACACATAAAATCACTGATGGGACCTGGAGTTTCTTGTTAGAGATAAAGTGTTACTTCATATATTACCTTGTAAGAATTTCATGAGGTTTGGGAAAAAGGTAAATTTTATTACAAGATATATCAGCCCCATTTTGTGTCCTTGATCACATTGGAGTTTTGTCTTTTCTACTTACACGCTCACCTAAACTATCTCATGTACATGATGTGTACCATGTATCCCTATTGATGAAGTACATATCATACGCCTCACATGTAATAAATATAGTGGTGGTACCATTAGAGAATTATTTTTTTATATGAGGAGTAGTCATTGAATATATTCAATCATATAGTCAATGTTCTAGTAAAAACATCTAACTTGGTCAAACTGGTTTGGTGAACCCAAAAGTTGGTCTAAGAATCATGGAAACCAAAAGAGGTGACGAAATAGAAGTACCTTCATCTATTTTATTCTATAAAATTAAATTTCATCGGTGAATTATATAATGGGGTAATAATGTATTATTTTAATGTTTTATAAATAAAATCCATTTTTAAAATGAATAAATTTTTTATTAAGGGATGAAATTATTAAATACACATGCACTAATTTGGTTATTATGTAATATTATAAGTTATGTCCTATAGAATTTAAAATATTGTTAAAATATCATTATTCTTGATAATATAGTAATTATACAATGGTCTTTATGATTTGAATATATATAGGTTTATGTAAAATCCAATTTAAACAGAAAAAAGAAGTAATGACCTTGACTATTAGGGCCATACCCTACGAAGCTCATTTACTAGTGATTCTAAGGGAGATGGAACCACTAGGATTTACCCTGGACAATGAAAAATTCAATATTAAATAACTAAATAATTATAAGAAACATTTAAAAGATAAGTTCAAGCTTATCAATATCAAAGGCCAAACCATGTTCACCAAACAACTGCAAAAAAGTGTCACCATCACACAAATTAACCTTTGAGAATATGCTGGTGTACTGGGGGGTTATATATCTAGACCCAAATAGTATGAAATTTTATATTTTTAGTAAAATAATAAATATATTTATACCATTTTATTATTATTTATTAAATTATTAAACAATGTGTTTGATAAAAAGTAGATATTGATATAATAAAACATAAATTATAATTTTGGGAAATTTTAATTTTAATTAAGACACACTTTTTGATGAATTAAATAATTTTTGAAATAAATTTTATTTTAATAAAATAATATTTCTAAATAATATTTATTTAAACATAAATGATAGTAAAATTCTATTAAGTCAAATGTAATTTTTATAAGGGTCAAGAAAACTATTATCAACGTAAAAACCTACATTTTCAAGAAATCGATAGTTTTTATTTAAAAGTGTAAATTTTAATATTTAGAATTTTATATGATAAAATAAATATTATTTTTGAAATCAACATGTTGAAATTATTCAATAGATAATTTTTTATATTTTTTTAATACAATGATTTTTTTTGGTAAAAATAAAATATGGTATAAATATATGGTATGTATTATCGCAATATAAAATCCCAAAAGTGACGTAATAAATAATATAAAGAGTTTACCTGACCAAAATTATGTTTCCCATTTACGGTGATATGTTTTTATGTTAGTTTATTAATTTTATAAACACTTAATGAATCTTCCAAAACTTATATAATATTTTATGTTTTTAAAATTAATTACTTATGAACATGACCCCATTTCACCCCACTAAGGGTATTATTTTAAGTATTTCAGTTATTATCCTTTTAAAATATTGAAATCCACTCCTATATGGACGAAACCACGGGAAAAACTATTGTAAGGTTTGAGGTTTTGATTACATAATCACATTAAGTGGTTGTTGGATAAGATGTAATGTTTATATATCTTACATTTGATATACAATATCTTTAGAAGATAGTTTTGTGCGAGTGTTGCATTACTTTGATTTATGTATTTAGACTCATAGAGGATTAATTAGTTTATGTGTGAGTGGGAGTAGGAGATAAAAGCCTAGTATTTTTAACTATTAGGAGTATTCTTCTACTTATATAGTGATATTGGTTTTATGATGAAATGTTCACTGTTTTATTGTCATTTATGTTGTGTTGTTATTTGGTGGATGATAGATTCATATTTGAGGGTATCTTGTATGGTGTTTGGGTTTTTGAGGTTTATTTTTTCTATTTTGGGGTTGGTTTTGATTCTCATGGATTAGAATAATTTGATAGGTATCTAATGTCGAGGCCTAAATTTCTTAAAATCCCCAACATTGTTATTGTGAGGTGTTGAAGATATTTGGATGAGGTTTGGATAAGTATGGTTAAAGAGTGTATTTTGGGATGAAAATTTCAATTAGAAGTATGAATCATGTTCTGACTAGGGGAATGGAGGAATGATTTTCTAGATACATAATTTATATTGGATAATATTTTCCCTTTCATTATGGTATAGGAGATTCAAAAATGATGATGTAGGATTCACTATTAGTTCTAGTTTGTGATATTTTTCATTGGATTTGATGAATATTCTTGTTTGATGGTGATTTCCATCATTCCATAGTTTTGGTTTGAGGGTATCTGGTTCATGTAAGGGATATGAGGTTTGTGATATGATTTTTAGGGGTTTATGTATTGAAGTTTGGTGATATGATTTGTTCTGTATGCTTCTTTGGTATTACCAATTTGAAATGGTTTTCAACTATGATAATTGAGGAGACCATCCCATGATTATTGTTTATGAATAGTGTTTCATTATAACAATTTCCATCACACCATAATTTTTATATATAACTTATTAATCATAAATTTTAGTCATTTATCAATTCCTCTTCATTTTTTTGGCTTCCTTAAAACCTAGGAGACCTTAAGTCATGGTTTTAGAGGACTTGTATTTATGTGGTTGATCATTATCCCTTCACTTCACATGACTGATTATTTGAGATCTGAGGTTCTGTTTCTCTTCACATGACTATTCTCTCATGATATTTTCTCTATAGAAGGATATAGTGGTTAGTTTTACATTGTTTTGATGATATTTTATAAATGAAATTATTGAGGACTGTTATATATATTTATATATATAATCATGAATTCTAATGAGTTTTTTGTGGTTGATATTCATTTTATTCTCATTCTTATGTTGCAGTTATTGAGTATTTTACTAATGTAGGGGATTTTGGATTTTTCTTATTTATTTACCATGTATTTTTGGAAATATCATTCTTTGATTATCTCTGGTAAATATTTAATATTTAATTAATAAATATTATATTTCATAAATGAATATATTATAGGAACTATAGTGTCCCAAGCCTTTTACGCATATTATTCCATGATTTTTAGAATAAACATCTATTAATTGCAATATAATGTTTGTGAGAACTTGTATCTTTTAAAGACAATGGTAATAATATATAAATGTGAGACCATGATAAAAATTCTTCATTTTATTCTCCATAATGAGATACCAAATAATTTTGATCACCTAAAACTACATGGTATCACACTGGGAATACATAAAATAAAGGGGTGATCTAAAAAACTCTATATGGGAATAAAAACGATAAGGAAGCATAAATTGTGAGTTAAACGTATAACATGATAACATAAAATAGAAGTATCCAGAGTAATCACATGGGAGAATAACATAGATAACATGGTATCATAAGATCAGAACATAATAGGAAATGTTCCAACAACATGAAACATGACATAAACATAAGTGGAGGATAACTACCCAAATAAAGTCACATGGTAGAAATATTCCTAAAATATATTACGTTCACTCCCTAACCACATACATGACATCTCACGAGTCTAAAAAAATTCCTCAATACATTGGAGCTCTATCACAGTGCACCCATCCTATAAGATATATCGGGCTCACCTAGTGTTATTTAGACACACGTATCATAACATTTTCATTATTAATGTTCACCATAAAACGAAATAAATATTAAGTCATAATATAAGAATTGTAAATTGAATGAAGATGGGTTGCATAATGTCATCTCATATCACAATCAAAATAAATTTCACATTGGAGGAATTTGAGAGATAAACATAAAGCATTTATACCATCAACAAAGTAAGGTATAATAAGGTTAGAATATATATGATAGATATATTTACATAATTCAAAATCTATATATGACATCTAATGTTGTCATCATTGATGAAAATTTATTTAAACGATTACATGGAACATATCTTGATAAAATACCTTTTTCACTTTGAAATCACTTATTCAAAATACAAATTTTTTAAAAATATTACAGAATAATTTCATTTAAAAAGTACCCTGGAAACTTATGAAGGAATATTCAAATAGTTTAGTGGTGATGAGGATGTGTAGTTTTGTACATACTGTATAAGTTAAAATATAGTCCTTTCACACTATTGTAATAAGAACAAAAGTGCCTCATTCAGAAAATGAAATGAAGAATACTTTAAAATAATTAATTTAAAATGTAAAATATGGTTAAAAATAACATTCATAAATCTATTTGGGAATATTTAAACTAGTCTGGAAAATATTTTTGAAAAACATAGACATGAAAGAAAAATTATTTCCGATTGAGGGGAGAAATGAAGTTTCGTTTTCTTTAAAAAACATTATCAATAATTATAGGTACCAAATTGGGGATAATTTTAATATTACATTAAAATCTCATAAATAAAAAGAAAATAATACAATGAAATGGTTTTATTAGTCAATGATATATTACATTCCTACAATGGAAATTCATGCATATACAATTTTGATTAAAATGAGATTGAAACATAAACCCTTTTTGAATTGATAAATTATGAATCATAACTCCCATGAATGAAGTATATTTATTTTAACATATAATATAATTATGTTTGAAGTGTTAATGATATAATATATAAAGGTTCAGTATATTCCCTATTTAACAAAATTAGGTTAAAAAAATGTGTCTTAAAGAAGAAATATTTGAGACCAACCCTTACATTGACTCCAAAACTTTTCATGTATGTGTTTTATATCATGTATAATAAACTTATATTCATTATTTGTTTTATTAATAAAATTTTCTATATTTAATACCATATAATTAAACCATTTACTTCATTTATTTTATTGAAAAATTTGTTTACATTTCCTGTTATAACTATGTTGGGTGTTTTGAGGTTGCTCCGACCATAATTTCAAAATTGAATTAATGTGTTGACCATGGTAAAATGGGTTATTGATTCACCATATATGTTATGTCTTGAACTAGGACCCACCAAAATATTTCTTGTGTTGTCTAGTCACTTGTCTTCAAGAATGATTCCCTATATGTTATAGGTTTTTGATTAGTAGAGACAGTCCAATAATATTATAGTGGGGAGAATATACCCTCATTATTAGAGTGGAACATCAGTAAAAAATAAATAAATCAATCAAAAACAAAATTATTATAAAGAAAAGATAGATAATTGGAATAAAAATATAATAATTAATAAAATAATAAGAAATGACTAACACTAAATATACAATAATGCATGTCTATGTGTGTGAAATGCACAAAAAGATAAAATAAAACATGTAATAAATAAAGAGTGCATAAAGAATAGAAAAATTCCCATAAGGGATAACTTCATAAGCATCATGAGATTCAACTTGGTCCTGTGATCCAAAGCTCCCATACATAGATAAATAACACGAACAATAATCCATAGACCTATAAACATGATGTCTGCTCAGGTACCCCAGTGTAATGGAAGATTGATAAAGTTGTGAGATATACTCAATTGGAAACCCCAATGGTTTCTAAAGTTATCTAGGTTGTGAATATAAAGTACATTAGTGTGTAGTTATGAAATAAACTTTAGTAAAAAAAGTAATTAGGTTAGCTTGGGCTCCTTAGGGACACAAGACCCACCATACCTGTTTTGAACTCAGATGAATATCTTGGAATGGTGGTCATCCTATATAGATTTAACTAGTATGTGAAAAATATATATTTTTATAATTTTCTAGGTGTAAGAACACGGATACCAAACTGGACCATCATAATATCTGATACACCAAGAATGGAACCTAAAAATCTTAATTTTCTTGCAGAAATCTTCCGTAAATTAGATAATCTTGTATTCCTTAAGTATTTAAAAAAGAGGCATCAATTTACTTAATAAAAAAGAATCCAGGGAATGTCTAAGGTGATCCATAATGAGGAATCCCAATTATTTTACCAAGTTAACTATAATTACCCATCAGCAGAAGATTCTATCCAAAGTGATTAAATAGGAATCCCAAGTGTCACTCTTGATATGGTTTAAATTCATAACCCAATAAGACCTTCCATTGTATCTCACATAAGGGTATGAGTATCACTTGTCGCATGATATAACCATCTTTCCATTAATCCCATCCTTGTTGAATCCCCTAGTGTAAAATTATCATTCATGGGGTAAATAAACTCAATCTTCCTATGATCTCATCCATGGTATTACTACATTTGAATCCAAGTATTATAAAAATACCAAATACTCACCATAGGACTATTTCCAAAGAATTACCTCTTGGGAATCCAAGTATCATTGTAGGTGTAATGTCAAATAGATAAGCTATGTGATCCTCCTTGGAGTTTCGTAAAAATGATCCCAAATGTTTCACAAGGGGATCACAACTCATTTAATTAATTAAGGGATACCAAAGAGGGCATGTTAATAAAAATTCCAAACATAATTCATGTGTAAAAATTTATCCACTCCCATTATCATTCCAATTATTAAGTACTAATGGCCATGTACTTAAGCATTCCATTATTCAGTTTTAATATCTTTATCCAACAACACCTTTTTCTAACTAAGATTGTACACCACATGGGTGACTTTACTATAAGGAAGGTTTGGTTTAAATACCATATCATTTAATATAATTTAAACATATATTACATGTGAGTTAATCCAAAACACCACTGTGACGATAAAATAAAACACAAGCTATCATAATCATGTGTAAGAGAATAACCACCAATGGTGTTATTTTAAAATGAAAAAGCAATTAAATCAAGAAAGTGGTTCTACAGGCTAAAATTCATATTTAATAAGCATCACATATAAATCATAGTGTGAAACAAATTGACATAATTTATAAATAAAACACTCAAGTGAAAATATATAGACCAACTACTTTATACCAACGATGCATCAATCATCAAATATTGAAGGTTAAATCGAGCTATATACAGAGAAATTGAAGAAATTTCCACTGAAAATAAGGGGAGTTCACTCGTATGAAGATAACACATAAGATAATAAGATAAAAGAATAAATGAGAAAGGAGGAGTTATAGACTCACCAATATGATTCCAACGTGATTAATGAAACTCCAAATAGAGTTTAGATGAAGAAGATATCACCATACCTAGAGTAGGAGATGATATGTTCCATGAGAGGGATGATGCATGCGAGTAAGATGAGAAGAAAATGAAGGATAATAAATGAAAGAAAATTGATATATAAAGGTAAATTAAACCCTTCAAATGAGGTGAAAAGTTTGGGAACACGGTTTGACAAACTCTATGCCAACCATGCATCAACTATTTCTTAAGAACATGGATTTCATGGTTCATGAACAAAGTTTAAAAAACTATGACCAAATAGTAAATTTCTCCTCTATGAAGAAACCTTAAATAACCGCACAGTCATGTGGAATAGTGAACATAGTTATAAAAACCACGTGAAAACCTCAGGCTCACTACCAGCCATAAAATTTCATCTAGAGAGATGTATAATTTTAGAAAATATTGTGTGACCCTGCTAGCTTCTTCTAGTTTTTAGGTTTCAATTCCAGATGCTCTCAAAACTTGACAGAACACCCGAGTAACCACTCAAACATTTAAAATTATCTAAAATAATCACTTGTAATAGTTCCATTTCTTGAATTTACGTTCTGAGGATCTATTTGAAAAATTAACCATCCACAAAATGGTTTAAATTAAATTCCCTTAGAAATTTTTCCTAGTCCAAATAACATGATGTTACATCCTACCCAACATAGAACTTCTATTCCCTAATAATACTTGTGAAAAAAATAAAAACTACACCCGATATACTATATTCCTAAAGTTTCCTACAATCGGACGTGTTGTGTTTCCAAATACCTAATTCACATCTAAGAATCACTTTTACATAGGGTTTATATATCGCTGAAACTTGATCCAATGCTCTCACTAAAAAACTGGAACATCAAGACAGATCTTACCCAAGACCATCAAACTAAAGACACAATCACCTCATAATCTATTTCATCACTTGGACTATGGGGATCCCCAATATATGTTCTGTAATTTAAAGGCTAATTTTGAGTCACAATTGATCTACCCTAGGAATTTCATATTAAATCACACCCTAAGTGTTCTAAAGACACTCTTGAAATTATTTCCTCAACTTAGACTCCTAATTAAATCTGAGTACATTATATAATTCCAATTTGATTGAAGTGGTTTAACTTCAATTGGAAAAACTGAAACTAGTCATGCAATTATTCCTTGATAGAAAATTTCAACTTTTACATCACACCTATTTTGACTTGGAAACATTCTTAAAATGGTTCCTCACTAACCATATTCATAAAAATAATAAGGAAGCAGGTCAAGCCACTTATGAACAACTATTTCCAAAAACAATCATCTATAGTTGTTGATGTATCCAAAAACCTGTTCATGAAGCCTTTATGAAGGCGTACCAAATCCATTACGAGTATGCTTGTCGAGGCCCGTAACTAGATTTCAGTGACTTCCCTATCCAATATGATCATTTTATTCCTCATTAAACCACACGAACGTGGGTGTATACCTAATCTACAACACTTGAACTATTACACTTACAACATCTCATACTGACCCTACTAAATTCTAGGGTGATCTCCGAATCATCAAATGGAGTCCTAAGAGATAATATAAGGATTATATATTCCAATGCTTAAGATTGAGACATTAGTACATAGCTGAGACATCCACATATCATATCACTAACTAATCCCAATATAAGTCAAGTGAAAGAGTCAGCTGATGCCCATGATTCATTCCAATGAATTTCTACTCAGGAACTAGTTATGACTTAGTACTCACCAAGACTCTACAAAAAAAAAACACACATTCCATATAAAAACTCCCATGATGTATATTTATCAAAATAGAAAGACATTTTAAACTATTAGAGAAGTTTAATAATTGATGCTCTCTTAGTTTACCAAGGATTCTCTCAAGATAGAGTACATGATCATATTTAATGAATGAAAACACTAAGATGATATCAACTACAATTAAAATATATGACACACACTTTATATCAATGATTATGTTCTTAGTAAGGTTTTAAACCAACCGTACACAAACACCTACTAGAGGAACAAACATTCTATATCGGGTCGACTCATATTAAAAACATGGCTAATCTTACTGACACATCATTATTAACTGACCATGATTCCTTTACAATAAAACCAAGTATTTCATATTCATTTATCCTTACTAGAAACTAAATATTCTCAAAACTCACTAGCCCTATTTCCATTCAAAAGTAGTGAAAAAATTCCCAACTAGTACTAACCTTTCATACTCCTTCTACCTAAAAGAACGCAATTTTCAATGATCAAGAAAATAATCCCCACCTTAGGAGTTTCTTTATCATCAGATTTACTGTAAAAGGGAACTGATCCAATGGAACACTCTCCATAGACCACTGACAGAGGGATTTTAATGTGGATAACATGCTTCAATAAGAATTAAAATGAAAAGAGAGATAGACTATCCATGTAAATGACATCTAAATATGACTTACGTTAGACATATGTGTGACACTCTTCTCAAGTTACATTCATGAACACCCTTGAACTAGGAGTAAAATATAAACCAACCTGACCAGTGGTGTTATGACACTTAATCATTTTAAAACATCGTCCAGAGAATTGGGACAATTTAGATTTTTGTTATTACAATGGTAAATATACCTTGAACATGACTTGAGATCAATGCATAACAACTCAAGGCATTAATTATAATTAAAAAACACAGATGATTCACTATACCATTTTATCAACAAAATAGGTACTACAGGTATTGACACACACTACATGATATTTCATATGAAAAATGGAACATACTTGATAATAACCATAGGATTATCATCCCTATTCATCCTAGTATTTAATGTCATGAAGAATAGATTACATAGAGTCACACTATCACATACTACCATAAAATAGGTTGATAACCTCTTGAGTCATCCTATACTGAAGTGGAATAATAAATAGGGTATCTACACCTACCAATAAATTGACCATGACCTTGGCATATATAAATTTTGAATTACATGATACTCACACCCATTGCGAGCATAAAACACCGCACAACCACCCACCGAACCCACGTATCATTTCAGAAACTAAGATTCTTATAGCAGACAAACAACACCCCAACATCACCACATGTCTAGAATTGTTTACATGCATTTATGAATTATTTAATGTTTTAAGGGTGCTACCTACCACTAGATAGCCCCATACCAAAACATAAATAATTGACCCTCCACGGTGGCCACACCTAAAATTTCACTAGGATTAAGGGCCTATCATTTAAATTCAAGCTATAGAAGAAAGGGTGTCTGGGTAATGCACACATTCCCATTTCCCGGAAACAACATACGACAACATTTAAACTACACTACCTGAGGGTTAGACTAAGAACACCAATTAAGGTTTAATTTTAAGGGATTGTAATGATTCTAATTTAGTTCTTAAAATGTTTCAAGGCTCATATTTTAAATAGTGTTGTGAACTAGTCATAAGGTAAATTTTTTTTGTACTTTATTTAACTTCTAACACAAGGAAACATAGTAATGTAATATTAATCTTTCGTTTTAATCATTATTTATTTAGTTGACAATAAATCAATTTTTTTTGAAATCTATAAAATAAATTCTATTTTAAACATCATTTTTTTATTCATAAGATTTCATAATTGGAATAGTTAATGAAAATTTCAATTAAAATTTATAGAATAAATAACCCTTTAGGTTGTAATTTCCAATTTAATTAACTGAAACTTCATATTAGCATAACCCAAAAAATTTCAACATTGTTGTTATAATTTAAAGAGGGGACTAGTTTATTAATATTCCACCATACATCTATTGTAAACCAGACCGGTGACTTCAAACATGTTGAATGACCATAATTATATATCACAAGTATAATCCCATGAGTTAAAATATTAAGGCATATCAAAACATGGTCGACCTACAAGGGTCATAAAAAATAGTCCAAGATTCAATTTCACCCTTATTGGTTTTATATCATAAGAAAAAAACAACATGAATGACCTAAATGGGTTGAGTCATGTCTACCTCATAGGAAGCAATCCCCAAATTTTCTACTTGTGTCCAGTTGTTCATTAAACAATTTAATCATACTAGTCATCATGTCCCGGTAGTGGTACATGTCTTTATAAAGGAATCTAATTCATTTAAAGTCAAAATTAATAAGATTATAAATTTATACAATGGTCTTAAGACACATTAAATATATATTTGATTATTTGAGTACATAGGTCACCATTTTCCAATTTAAAATGCTCCCATACAATTTATAAATTGAAAGTTGTCCCCCATTTAATCAAAACCAGCATGTTTCAGCCCATGAAACCAATGTTACATGGATCAAACATTTCTGAATTGGTGGGTTAATGTGTACCAATCAATCTCTGTAGGTAAAACACTTTTTAGGTTGATGTTGGAACTTTAATAATAAATTTTATATCACAATTATAACAATATATTCTATCAAAAGTAGAAAATAACCTAGGAATATAAATAAAAATTCATAGAATCATGGTATATATTTAAAGTATGCTAAATAATAAGGAATAATGATAATTAATTACTTAATCATGGAAAGAAGATAAACTTTCTAAATATATTACAAATCATGAAATACAAACAAGTAAGAATTATAATAACTAAAACATGGTGTCCAAAATAAGCGTGTTACAAAAACACATAAGGCACATCAAACATTTTATATAAAATTAGAGAAATGAAACCTACATGGAATGGGATATCCATGTAATTTGAATCTATCTGATCCTAGAATGATGAATTTAGTGATACTCCCTTGCAATACTGGGCCAAGAATAAAATGATAAAAATATCATTAGTTAGTTAGCAGTAAAATTACACTCTTTAGTCAAGGTGGAATCATAATAAGTTGTAACAATGAATAAAATTATCAATAATTCCATCGTTGGACACTTTTAATATTCCCCATGCATGAGTTGATCACACCAAGATAAGACTATTTACCAATAACCAACACATTTCTAGTGTCTTTACTTCCATCCCAAAATAGTAGGAAAAGTTAAAAGAAAAACCACTCATACCACATTGTAATTTCATGACCTGGGAGCCACTAAAACATTTCCCAAGCTAGTCAGTCTCTTGGCCACAAGAACACCTCATCATATTCTAGAGAGTGCTGGATAGCTATGAGAGTCTAATGATGTCATAGTGCGGAGACTATACAATCATGATCAGATCAATACGACATTATAAAAATGAATAAATCAAACAACATTGAAATAATTATGAATAAATGATAGAGTAGTGGAAGATAAATATAATAACAGATAAAATAATAAGAAATGGCCAATACCAAATATAAAAAAATTCATATCCATTTGTCTAAAATTTATAACTGGATGAAATATAATAATTAATAAATAAATAATTCACAAATAAAAGAAAAACATACACCAAGGTTTAACTCCTTCAGAATCTTGAGATCTAGCTCAGTTTTGTGATCCTTAGCTTGCAAATATGAACATGAGAAGCAATAATATATAGACTTGAAAACCTAGGGTCTACTTTGTTACACCAGTGCAATGGGGGCCTGTGTAGGGTGTGATATATACTCATTAGGATATCCCAAATAGTTTCTATATATATCCAATGTATGAATATAAAATAAAAAAGAGTGTATTTATGATAGGCAACATTGTAAATAAAAAATAAACTAGTCAGATCATGTTCCTGAAGCACACCTAGAAAACCATAACTGCTTCAACCGAATCTAGATATCTCAACAGATATCTACTTATATAGATTTAATAATTATGTGAAAATAAACACACACACAAATATATATATATATATATATATATCATTTTCCATCTGTAAGAACATGAAGTAATAACTAGGACATCATAAGGATGACTACAACAGGGACCAAACCTAAACATGTTCTATAGCTAGGCGTACACATACCTAAATTTGAAAAACATAAATTACTTAGGTATTCAAACAAGTGGATTTAAGGTACTTAATAAAAATTCATACTAGGACCATCCATGGTGATCCATATAGATGAGTCATACGTATCGTACTGGGAGCACAATTATTACCCATTTCCATTAGATTACATATAAGGTGATCCATAAATAGTAATAATATAATCACTCTCCGTATGGTATAAATGAATAAACCACTGATCTAGTCCATGGTTTCTCACATAGGGGTCAGAGTATCGCCCATGGTATGGTATAACTATATTTCAACTAATCCCATCCATAGTGACTACCCTAGGGTACTAGTATCATGCTGAAGGATAATAAAATCAATCATCCTATGAGTCGATCCATAAAATTCCCACAAGGTAATCCATGTATCACTCACAGAAAATTACAAAAACTCACCCTAGAAGTATTTAAAAATTATTAATACATGGGAATCCATGTATCAATCTAGTTTTTATGTAAAACAGTTAACCTATCATCCTACCCTTAGTGTTCCATAATAGGATCTCAACAATCACTCAAGGTGTGCACAACTCATTTAACTAATTAAGGTTAATTACAAAATAGTATATGTTAACAAAATTTTCATATATAATTCAAGTGTAAAAAATCTGTCCAATTACATTTACAATTGAAATTATTATATAAAATATGTTATGTAGTTAATAATTCCATTAAATAGATTTAATATATCTATTAAACATCCGTTTTTATGAACCAAGACTCTAAACCTCATGGGTGAATTTAATACAAGGTATGTATGGTTGAAATACCATTTCATTTAATATAATCTAAACATGTATTACATGATATTTAATCCAAAACGCCTCAAAGGAGACAAAATCATTCATAGGGAAGTACACTCATGAGTATGAATACAATTCCCAAGGAGGGAGATTTAATCACCCTGACAAAACATACGCCACAAAATATAAGTGATTCAACCCTAGAGGATGGTTTGAGATGTGAAAAAACCCCAATGGTTTCATTTTAATCACAGATGATAGTAAAATCATTGAATAGTTTCTATATACTTATATTCAAATTTAGGAGATTTCATATAGAAATAATGATGCACGACACAACAAAATGATTTATAAATTGGAAAAATACACGGGAAAAGATATACATCACCTATCTTATACCAAGGTTTTTTCACTCATCCAATATCAAGGCTTGAATCAACATGGTTCGAGGGAAATCGATGAAATTGTCAAATGCCCTAAAAATAGGGTGTTTAGATCACACAAATAGTGGATAAAGGATGAGATGTTAAACTAATATAGGAGGAAAGAGGAGTTATAGACTCATAGATTCACTTCCAAAGTGATGAACAAAAATCAAAATAATGTCTATGTGAAGAAAAAATATCCTCATTCCAATAAGAGAAGTGGAGAAGCTCTGATAGAGGGATAGTGTGTGCAAGTAGGAGGATAAGAAAGGGGGAGAGTAAAAATTAAAGGAAACTGAAAAAAGGTAAATTGGCCCCTTTAAATGAGTCATAATGTTTGACCACATGGTTGAAAAAACCATTGGAAAACTATTCATGAAATATTTCCTAATAAGAGGGATTTCATGGTTTATGATCACAGTCTGAGAAACCATGCACAAACTGTGAATTTGACCTTTATGAATAAGCCTTCAACTATGGCATCCCACCTTTTTATTACATAACTATACATATCATTTAAAAAAGGGAGACACTTTAAATGTTTAGTGTCTCTGAAATATGGTACATAATACATGAAAACATGAAAACATTTCTCTAATACACTTGAATAGATTCATCATAGGTTTATACTAAGTATAATTACTACATCTCATAACATCACAATATACATCAAAGGAAAGAGAGAGAATGATACCTATTAAGGGAATGAAAAGAAAACAATTCACATGTGATTAGGGGAATTATTGATAAGAACTTGAAGAAAATCATAAATGGATAAGAAAAAAAGTAAGTTAAATATCATAGTGAAAAGAACATGAATCACAACCTAGAAATGTGGCTATAACATTTAACTAAGACACTCATAATCATATCACCATGGTTTGTCACCAAGGTGTTATAAAAAGTGTGGGTGTTTTTCACCAAGGTATCATAAAACAAGTCACCTCTAGAGATTAAATTATTTACCCAACTATTGGGGAAATATCAGGTACCAATATTTATATGTATTAATTAATTTGATCTACATAGATCATTATAAACACTTCATAAATAACTCATGGAAAATAAAATAAATGGGTTTTATATCAAAATCAGGGTGTTTTAGAATGTTCTTAAAAACAAGATCATTTTGTGATTTTAAAACCCTAGAAAAGGAAGGAATGTTTCATGTTTGCCTATCCTAAAATAAATTATATCATTTTAAAATCTATGTGGATATACTTGGATATGAAAAATATTTGGATATTCACAAAAGAAAATAAAATAATATCTTGAGAAAAAGAGAGAAAATTTGAGATGAAAATTACGTAGTATAATAGGTATGAAACACAGTTTTAGAAAACATTAAAAAGAGTGGAGACAGGGGTCTTCCATTAAAACAAAACTCATAATATAGTAAAGGTATGGCATAAAATGGATAGAAGGAAATAATATGGAAATTTTAAATACATAGAACATAAAAATGAAACATGAAATGAAAAGAGAAGTTGATATTTACCTTAATTTGAGGAGTAACTCATAAAACTAAGTGATTGTGACCTTGGGGGATTGGGGATACCTTTAAAAGGTTCATTGAGAGGTAGTAATATCATATATTCATGGAGGATGAATACTTAACGAGATATAATATATAAATGGGTGGGTATTTATAGCAAATGCGAGGGAGTTTTTTTATTAATTTCCTTGCTCACCTTGGTGGTGATATTTAAAAAACCATAGGCTTTCCCATGGAATTGGAAATATTGAACACATATTACATTATTTCAATTCAAAAGAGTCTACCAGAATTTTCTATTAATTATTAGATCATTATTATGTCATTATACTTACCAAAAACTCAAAACTATATTTTTACTATTCACTGTAAAAAATATTTTAGAAAACTATCATAAACTCACCCTATTATAATTTAATTGTGTTTATTTAAAAAATGATTTTTATTTTATCACAACAATTATTTAATTATAATAAATTTAACTTTTAAATAAACAATATTAATTTATTAAAAATAATAGCAGAAAAAAATGTATAGTAAAATGCATAGTAATATTCCTGACACTTGAAAAAAATAAAATTATTTTATCATTTAAATTTAAATATGATTGTTTTAATCATACCGTTTCATTAGAATAATCTTTATTAATAATAAATTAGTATATTATAATAATTATATATTTTCTGAAAAGTACAATTTCTATCCAAAAAAATCAATTTATCAAATTCTTCATATTTTTTAGAAAAACTGTAGTCAAAAAAAATAATGGAAGAACAATTTTTTTATAAAAAGGGATTATACAGTAAGAAAATAAGTCCTCAAAACATAATCCATTATGAAACTCGCATAAAAACAAATAATGAGGAGTCAAATAGTGATAGACTCGTGGGGCGGTTTGGCTAACATCACCCGAGTGGTAATTTCCACTAATTTGAACTTCTCCCATAGAAGATTTTATTCAATATTAACATGTTGAAGCATGGATTAGGATTGGTCAAGATTAATGCCCAAAGACACTACCTCCCACCCATGTTCTGACAAATGGGCTTAATGTAGAACGAATCTATTAGATGAGGACATCAACTCTTCTTTCTTCATTAATTAACCATTATCATTTCTATTTATAATACTAATTTTAATGTTAAAATTATTATTAAGAGTATTGTTTCCAATTTTAATATTTACCAATAGTCAGAATTGACCAATATTTATAATTGACCAATAGTCATAATTGACCAAATATATTATAATAGTCGAAACCCAGTGTTCACACTTTAATTATACTAACTTTATTATTGAAGGGATACAGATTTATTGATTACAAAACAATATAACGCCCATTTTTCAGGAAAAAATTTTATTTCAAAAGTTCAGGTCGTTACATTCTCCCCCCTTTTAAAATATGTTTTCTCGAAATTTCAACTTTTTCACTTAGAAGAGAAATGGTGTGGGTGCTTATGACTCATGGTTTATTCTGGTTCCCATATGGATTTTTCATTTTTTTTGTCCACTACACTTTAATGAGGTGGGTAGTCTTGTTTTGTAGAACCTTGTTTATATGGATCAATATCTCCATCGGCTTCTCCTCATAAGAGATTTCATGTTCCTATTGTACCACCTATTGATTGATTACATGTTATGGGTCAGGTATTTACTTCTTCAAGAGAGATATGTGGAAAGCATCATGAACTTTGGTTAGGTTTAGGGAAAGTTCTAGCCGATAATCCAATACTCTGATGATATCCAATATTTTATAGGGTTTAATGTACATGGGGCTAAGCTTCCCTTTCTTCCCAAACAGCATGAATATTTTCCAAACTAAAACATGAAGGACGAAATTATCTCCAACATAAAACTCTATGTCCATTTGACCATTTTCAGTACAACTCGTTTTCTAGCTCTGAGTGGTGTTTATGTGTTGTTGGATGACATGAACTTTCCACCATCTCTTACACAAGGTCAAGTCCAAGAATCTTTCTCTCACTATATTCTTCCCAAAAATTATATTTTCTACATTGATTCCAATATTGAGCTACATAGGGTGCCATTTGAATACTCGAATAGAATCTATTCTTGTATGAGAACTCAACTAATTGGATATGTTGATCATATCCACCCTAAAATTCTATCAAGCATATTATCAGCTTGTCCTTGATTTTCTGAATTGTCATTTTAGATTAGATATCATTTTAGGGTGATTGGTCATAGTAAAATTCAATTTAGTATTTAGATAATGTTAAAGACTTCTCTAGAATTTTTATGTGAACATTGGATCTCTATCAGAAACAATAGAAATTGGCACTCTATATAGCCTTACCACTTCTTATATGTATATCATAGAGATTTGTTCAAGAGAGAAATCTTCCAAAATATATATTAAATGGGAAGTCTTGGTGAGATGGTCCACTATAACCCATATCACCTTAATTGCTTTGGATTTTTTAGGATACTAGTGACAAAGTATATAGCGATATCATCCCACATCCATGATTGTATGGGTAGTGGTTATAATACCCCTTTAGGAATATGTCATTTGGGATTCCCTTGTTAACACAACAGGAACCTTGTATAGTAGTTGAAAATATCTCTTTTCATGTTATCCCATCAATAATAATCATTAAGGCCCATATATAATTTTTTATTCCCAAATTTATAGAGTAAGTAGAGCTATGAGTTCCATACATCAACTCCTTATTTATTTCTAGAATAGATGGAACACATAACATTGAATGAAATTTCAATACACCTTCTTGATCAATATTGATGTCAAGAAACTCCCCATTCTTCATATCCTCAATCTTATTTTGTAACAAAGGATATTATCATTGATATTTATAGATATTATCAAGTAATTACATTTGAGAAATAATTTAAGATAGGTTTGATGATGTCCCTTACCATATGAATCCCCTGTCCATTTTTACTAGGTCTTTAATCAAAGGATGTCCTTGAATCCTCTCCATTATTAGTGCGACAAGTAATTTCCTACTTAATGCATCAGTTAATTAGTTTTCTATTGTAGGGTGATAATGAATTGATCAATCATAGCCTTTAATATGTTCCAACCATCTCCTCTATCTCATGTTTAGTTCCTTTTGTGTGGAAATATAATTCAATTTTTTTATTTTGTGTATATTTCACATTTCACCCCATTAAAATAGTTCCTCTAAATATTTAGAGGAAGAAAAACCAATTCTAGCTCCAGATCAATAACAAAATTGTTCATCTCATTAAGATTCAACTATCAAGATGCATAAGAAATCACCTTGTCATTTTTTTTGAGGACACAACCATTCCCTTTCTGAGATGAATCACTAAAATTATCGAATACTTATCCAATAAATGGTAGAGTTAACATAGGTGAAATATCCAATATATTCTTCAGCTCTTAGAAACTTTCTTTCCACCCCTTTAACTAGATGAACATGACCCCTTTCCATGTTAACATGGTTAGTGGATTAAAAAGTGATGATTTTTTGTTTAAAAAACCTCATATATTATCTTGATAAACCAAGGAAACAACTAATCTCAGTTTCTATTATAGTATGAGACCACTCCTCCACAACCTTTTTCTTTGTTGGGTCAACTGAGATTCTTTCATTGGTTACAATGTTCCACATTAAAGAATCTTTTTATAACCAAAATTAATTTTTTTTGAACTTTACAAATATCCTATCATGCCTCATAGTTTTCATTAAAACCCTTATATAATCCTCATGCTCCTTGTGAATTTTGGAATATATCATAATTTCATCAAGAAAAACTACCAAAAAGTTGTAATGGTAGTTATTAAATACTGAATTTATCAAATCCTTAAAAATAGTAGGAGAATTATTCATACCTTAAGGTATAACAACAAAATAATAATGCCCATATATTGATCAGAAGGAGGTATTTATAATATTTCTTTATTCACCGTCAATTGATGATAACCAGAACCAATATCAATATTTGAGAAGAATTAATCCCCATGAATCTGGTCAAATAAATCATCAATTCTTGGAAGCGGGTACTTTTTGTTCACTATAACCCTGTTAAGATCTCTATAATTAATGCATATCCACATTGAATAATCATTCTTCTTTTAAAATAGAATAGGTTCTCCCCAAGTATGCACACATGGTTAGATAAACCCCTTCTCTAAAAGTTCATGGATTTTATTTTTTAATTCCTCTAGCTCCACATTTTCCATTCTATATGTTGTCTTTGAACTCAGCTTGGCACCAAGAAATAGTTTAATGGATAATTCTACCTCTATTTCTGGGGGAGGTCCAGGTTACTCTTTAAGAAATAAATTCACATATTCATTAATTAAGGGGGAATTTTCTATTCATATACTTTCATTTCCTTATTCATATTTACTAATCATTTCCATCAAAAAAGTTATGGGAGGTGCTTCTAGAAAAAACTTTGGTTGAGATATATCTTCTTTGAAAAAAAACTATATGTTTTCCTTTCAACAATACTAATATTTACTTTTTTCGGAAGTGGATATTTGAATTATACTTTGAGATCCAAACTATCCCTAGTATAATGTCGAATTCCAACATGGGATGGAATACAAGATTTTGAATGTGATTAATCTCACCAATGTAAATATAAGTGTTTCTATACACTATTGATGCTTTTATAATCCCTCCATGATTCATGAATGATAGTTAAACTTCTTCAATTTTTGGATTGATTATATATTCATTACAAACGTGGAGGAAATAAATGAATTCACAGAATCAGAATCAGAAAAAGTACATGCTAGTTTTGAGAAAACAATGAGATTACCTGCTACAAAATCATTTGGTGCTTCAAATTCATCTGTTGTGATAGAAAAATACTATCTTTGATCCCCTTTCCATTGTTGTGGTTGATGTATATTCCCCTCTATTAACTTAAAATTTGAACATTTATTATAATAGTTCACAATATTTCCACACGTGAAGCATTGGACTACATGTAGGTCCTGCACCAACTTCCCTTTTTAATTATTGTTAAGATATTTAGGCATCACCTCACAAAGATAGTTCCAAGAAATATGGCCATATATTCTACAATTTTAACATTTCCTACTCCAAATAGTTAGTTCCTTTAATTCATCTTCCAACATTTGTTTCACATGTAAAATTGAAATTTCATTCCTCCTATTCCATGATCAAAACTACTCCCATTTTTCTCTTCAAAGACCTATTATTTACCTTCGATTTATGGGAAAACTGTGTATCACAGAACTCCATTTCAACATTCATAGCACTCCCCATAATCTTCTCATAATTTTCATTGTCTTAGTTAGAAAATTATTTCATAGAAAAGTTATTAGTCCACTGAAGAATGTATCAACATTCTCATTAGGGTCCATGAAAAATATAGAGGTGTAATAAGAAAGTTTTATGATATTCTTCTCATAGCTTTTCATAGATTCATTTTCCCTTTGATTCATCTCTTGGAATTATTTCTCAATGTTTGGTCGCATTGATCGACATAAATATTTTTTTAAAAATGTTACCATGAACTCTTACCACTACATAGTTTTAATTTTTCCTCTTGATTTCATTTTTTTAACCAATGTACACTATTAAAAAGATTTTCCCTCTAAGAGGTACATATACAGGGTAAATTTAATTGGTTTTGAAAAATGGAGTATAGAAAAGATCTTTTAAATAGAGTTTATCCACTATTCCAAAATCAATGGGTCGGTATATCAACAGAAATAAGGTCTTTATTGATATAAAAAAATCTATGAAATGTTTCTCCTTTCAAGGAGAATCTTTTATCTTGGCTTGATTCATGTTATTTTTTATATCTCAATTTAATTGATTCATTATTATCATCATGTTTTCCATTTCAACATCCATTGGAAGGCCATCGATACCTGGTACATTGCACTCACCATTTACATAGTTTCTAAAATTTTTCAATAATTTATAAAAGAATAAAACCTAAATGAGAGAAACGTTTCAATTTATAATATTATAATTATAGAGAAATTTCATGTCTTAAAAAATAATTATTAAATATTTCATTCCTCAAAAACAATTATATTTTCTATAAATCCTTTATAATAGTTCATAAAAATCTTGTGATTAACCAAACATATCCCCCAGGAGTGCCAAGCCAAGAGTGCAGTAAGAACCGTTCTCGTGTACTAGTTTCTTTTTAGATTCAAGAACACTGTAGGGTTTTTACATTTTACCCCTTGATAAATCTTGGCCAGAGCCACATGAAATTCTTCCTATCCAGACATGGATTTCATTTCTTGAAAATCACATAATATTTATAAAAAATAATATTATATTTTCCTATATTTTTACATGTCTCTAAGGTTAATCCTATAGTTTTAATTACTAATTTCCAAAAATGAAAAAACTTTTCTTTTGATACAAATTATGGAACCCTACCTTTTTATTATATAACATTTCATATCATTTTACGAACAAAAGATCATTTAATGTTTACTATCTTGGAAATAAGGTATATAAAACATGAAAACATGAAAAAAAATATTTTAATCCAATTTGAAGTCATCATCATAGGTTCATACTGAGTAAAAATACTTCATCTCATAACCCATGTACATACATCAATGTAAAGGGTGAGCATATGGCCCAGTAAGGGAAAGAAAGGGAAACAATTTACAAGTGATCGTGAAAATTATCAATATGAACTTGAAGAATATCATAAAGGAATGAAGAAATGAGGAAGAGAAAAATAATAATAGAAACAAATTAGATAATAACATGGAAATGTGTCTACAACAAGTAACTAAGTCATGTATAATCTTATCACCATGGTCTGTCTCTGAGGTGTCAAAAAATTTACCATGGTTATTCACTAAGGTATCGTAAAACATGTCATCTATAGATATTAAATTCATTACCCAATGCATTAGAAAACTAGAACGTTAAAACATTAATATGCATTAGTTAATGTTATGTAGATAGAGAATACTGATCATTTCATAAATAAACTTTTGAGAATAAAATAAACATGTTTCATATCAAAATCCTGGTGTTTTAGAAAGTTCTTAAAAACAATATCTTTTTGTTATTTTAAACCCAAGGAAAATAAAGGGGGGATTAATATAATAAAATATCTGAATAAAATATATCATTTCTAAATATATATGAATACAATTGGTGAAGAAACAGGTTTGGATATTTATAAAAAATAAAATAAATTTTTGAAAAAGATTGAAATTGTGAAGAGAAAATTCTATAGCATAACGGGTGAGAAAAATGGTTCTAGAAAAAACTTAAAAGAGAGAGGAAAGTGTATACCATTTATAAAAGACTATAAATAGATTAAAACTATTGAATAAATTATATAGGAGAACATTTTATGTAAATTTGAATGTCATAACACATAAAAAGAAAACATAAAGGGAAAAAAGAAGTTGATATTTCTTTTACATTGAATATTAACTCCTAAAACACGATGATTGGGACCTTCTGAGCTTGAGGACACCATGGTAGGACTCATGGGGAGTTAATACTATATGATAATAATGTAGGATGAATTTGCAATGAAATATAATAGAGAAATGGGTGGGTATTTATAGAAAAAGAGAGGGAGGTTTTGATTAATTTCCTTGTACACCTGAGTAGTGGAATTTGAAAAACCATGGGCTTCACCATGGTTTTTTCCAATGGTACTGGAAATATTGGAAATCAATTATATTATTTTAATCCAAAATATTTGAGAAGAATTTTATATTACTTAATACATCATTATCATGTCATTAAACATACCAAAAACTCAAAACTATATTTTTAAAATTCACCGAAAAAAATATTTTAGAAAATTATCATAAATTCACCATAACCTAATATTGAAATGTTGATTTAAAAATTTTTGTTTATTATATCATCATAATTCTTAAAAATTTAAATTTTAAATAAATATCTCTATTTATTAGAAATAACAGCGGACATTAAATGCATAGTAAAATGCATTGTAAAATTTCTAACACTGGAAAAAATAAAATTATATTATAATTTAAATATAGATAAGATAATTTTAATAATACTATTTAACTAAATTAAACATTATTTATAATACCATATTTTATTATAATAATTATATCTTTTCTAAAAAGTAAAAATTCTATCCAGAAAATCAATTTATCAAATGCATTATAAATTTTAAGAAAAACTAAACTAAAACGGAAATGATGAAAACAAAATTTTATTTATACAAAGAGATTATAAAATAAGTAACTAATTCCTTGACACATAACCCCTTATAACACCTGGAAATGACCAAAGGGTTAGTTTTTCGATAGTGATATACTCATGGGGTGACTCGACTAACATCGAACGAGTGGTAATTTCCACTAACCTGAACTTATTCTATTGGCGATTTCATTAAAAATTAACATTTTGAAGATCAAATTGGGATTGGTCAAGAGTGAATCCTAATGATGCTAAATGCCTCCCATGTTCTCAAAAAAGGGATAAATATGGAATTAATCTACTATATGAGGCCATCAAATCTTTTTTCTCCATTAATTAACCATTTTCATTTGAATTAATAATATTAACTATGGTGTAAAAAGTTTTATTTAGAGTATTGTTTCCAATATTTATATTAACCAATGGTCATACTGACCAATGGTCATAATTGGAAAATTATTATATAATAGTCAAAACCAATGGTCAAATTTTAATTATACTCACTTTATTATTAAATGGATATAGTTTTGTTGAGTAAAAAATAATTTATCACACATTTTTAGGAATCAAATTATATAAAAAAAGTTCGGGTAATTACAACAACAAAAGAATGGTCATGTGACCTATTACACATAGTTATATAAAACTGTGAAAGACCCTCAGGCACACTAGACTATTGACATAGCTTATTCTACAAGGCTACATGGTTTTAGACAATATAGTTCACCCCTACCAGCATATCCTAGTTTTGAGGTTTTAATGCCCGATGCACCCAAGACCAGACTGAACACCCAAGAAACCTCTCAGACCTTTAACCATGTATAAAAAACACATTTATGTGTTATATATCTTGGAATTACATTCTAAGACTTAGTTTAAAGAATAACACGTCCACTAAATGGTAATATTCAAATTCCCTTGGAAAATTTTCCTGGTCCAAAACATGGGAAAGTACAACCTCCCGACCTTAAAACTTATTTTTCTAGGGAAGCCATAAATTAAAAAATAATAATCACCCAACATAATTAGGTTATGATGGTTTATACAAATAGCCATCTTGGGTTTTTAAACCCCCAACAAATGTTGAAGCACTGCTTTCACACAGTTTATAAACCATTAAAACTAGAGACAATGATTTCACTACAAAATTAGAACATCATGATAGAGATTACCTGATCCCATCAATATAAAGGCACAATCATGTCATCATCTCTTTCATCACCCAGCCTATGAAACTCCCCACTATTGGTTCTATCGTAAAAAGGGAAAATTATATGTCATAGTACTTACACTATAAGAATATCCAATCAAATCATGCCCTAAGTGTTCTAGTGACGTCATTGAAGTGATTTTCACAACTTTTCAACCCAATTACATCCAAGGAAATTATTAGATCCCTATTTTAATGAAGTAGTCAAATTATGATCAAACGATATGGAACTAGTCACACAATCTGTCCTTGAAAGACATTGATGACACTTATATCACACCTATTTTAACCTAACAACATATATAAAACTATTCCTCAGTGACCAGATTCATGAAAATAACAAGGAAGAAAGGTGATCAACTTCCATCGAAATATTTCTAAAAACATTTAGCCAGAGTGGATGATGCATCCTAAAACCTGATCATGATGCATTTTTTTGGGTGTATCGAATCCGTTATGAATACACTTGATGTGGAATATAACTGAATTCTGGTGATTTCTCTAGATAAGATGTTCCATTTCATCATCCTTTCATGATATATGAATGTGTGTGAATACCCAATCCAACTCAGTTAGACCGTTACCCTAAAAACAAATCATCCCATCCTGAATGAAGTCTGCGGTATCCCTAAAATCATTAACCAGAGTCTAACAAACTCATCCAAGGTACTCTATACTCTAGTGTTTACAAGTGAGACGTCGGTATATAGAAGGGACATCCACACATAAAATAACTAACTAAGCCCAATGACAGTCAATTCAATGACTCAGTGGATTCTCATGAGTTAGTCCAAGGAATTATTACTCAGAAACTCATGTATCACATAGTACTAACCAAGAATCTACAACCAACCACACATTTTGGAGCATAACATCGCCAATGTATATTTATCATAATAGAAAGACATTTTATTTTTTAAGATTGGTGTAGTAACTGACGCTCACTCAGTATACCTAGAACTATGTCAAGATATGGGACATGATAATTTTCAAAATGTGAGTACAATTAGAGGATATCAACTACTATGAAAACCCAAGTTACTCTAATCATATCAAATATTAAGTGCTTGGTAAGGTTTCAAGCCACCTGTACACAACCACACATGAGAGGAACTAACAAACCATCTTTGGTCCAATAATTTTCAAATATCATTGTTGATCTTGATGGAATTTTTTCATTAATCGACCATGATTCCTTTACAACACAACCAACCATTTCATCATCTTATAACCATGCAAGCGACAACATATTTTGAAAATTCCCCTATACCTTGGGAATTCAACAGAATTTCATACCATTTACCACTAGTCCTTCCCAGTTATGTTCCTTCTACATGGTAGAATTTTTTTTGTAATCAATTTGATTCATACCACGTTATAAGGGTACTTATCATTAAATTTATTAAAAAGGGAACTCATCCCATATCACACAGTTCATCAACCACTAAATGTGGGTCCTAAATATAGACATCACGCGTCAACAAGAGTTAAACTGTAAGGAGAGAAGAACTAGTTGTTTGAACTTCCACAAGGTCAGACTTACATTAGAAACAAACATGACACTCTTCTCAAGTTATTTACCTAAAGGACATGGATCTTGGTGAAAAATCTAAACCAACGTGATTGGTGTTATTACAACACTCGGTCCTTTTAAAACATCATCTCGAGAATTAGGACGAGTCATATTTCCTTTATTTCCCTAGACACACTACCTTAGAGATGATCTCTGATCAAAGAACAATAGGTCTTTTCCTTATAAATAATTACCAAGATCAAATGGATCATTGTACCATTTTAGCAACCTGAGGGGTACTGCATGTATCGACACACACTACCCCGAGATTTCTCAACTGAAATGGAAAATCCTTTATGCTATCCATAGAAATTCCATCCCTATAAATCATAGTATTTTTTGCCCCATAAAATAACTATCACATAGTTACACTATCACATATGAAAATAAAATAGGCTGATGACCTTCTGAGTCATCCAACACTAAAGAGGAAGAAGAAATAGGTTCAATAAACACACTGAATGGCTGACCATGCACTAGGCATGTATAACCCACTAAAACTGAGAATTACATGATGCGTATTTTTGTATTGAGGGTAAAAACATTTGATGACCAACCATCAAACTCAGGTTTCATTTTAGAAACTATGATTTTCACATAATAAAAATTATACCAAAACAATACCACATGTCTAGAATGGGTTTCAAGAATTTAGTAATGTTTTAAAGTTTGGAGGGAACTACCAACCTTGGGCTATCCTCTTACCAAAACCTAAAGCGTCAACCCCCAAGGGGTTCATGCCTAAAAATGTACTATGTTTAAGGGATTATCATTTATGTTTGAGATATAGAAGAAATTTCCAATGGGTAACACTCACATTCCCACTTCAAGGGAACTAACTAAATAAACATTTAAAACACCCTACATGAGGTTTCGAATAAGATCCCCACTTAATGTTTCATTTTAATTAATTATACATATTCTCATTTAGTTCCTTAAATGTTCAAGTGAAATATTTTATTGAGTGTCAAGTACCAGTCATAAGGTAAAATTGTTTGATGCTTTATTTAACTAATTCCACAAGGAAAAATAGGACATTTATATCAAACATACTTTTAAGCATTATTTATTTAATATGAAACCTCTCACATTTTAGAAAATCTATCTCATAAATTATATTTTATACACCATTTATTTAT
The DNA here is from genome assembly GCA_963277665.1 of Viscum album. Lineage (NCBI taxonomy): Eukaryota > Viridiplantae > Streptophyta > Magnoliopsida > Santalales > Viscaceae > Viscum > Viscum album. The sequence goes on from OY728147.1 coordinate 1,831,658,619, forward strand.
ATATAAGGATTCACAGGTATCTTTGTTAAATAAAATTTCAATTCGAATCTATAGAGGAAAATAAAATTTAGGATGAAATTCAAATTTTAATTAATTAATATGTCCTAAAAGAACATATTAAAAGTAGATAACATGTTTTTATAATTTAAAAAGGTGGATTCTCAAGTATGATACCACCATACGTCTATATGTGAACCATACAAGCTGCAACAGGTACTTTAAAGGAAAATCACTATATATAGTAACAATAATACCATGGGGTTAAATAAAAAGTCACATAAAAAAATAGAGACCTAAAATGGTTCCAGATTTTTTTAAAATATTCAATTACACCTTTAGTGGGCTTAACTCATAAGAACACATCACCAGGATAGAGCTACATGTGTCATGTCATGGATACCTCATAAGCAATGTGCCCCAACTGACCTACTTTGGTTTAGTTGTGAATTTATGAATTTAATTATATGGTTTATTAAACAAAAGTAATAGCAGAAAAGGAATTTATAAAGGAAATAAATTCATTTAAATAAAAAAATTAAATACCTTTAAAATATATACAATGGTATCGAGACAAATTAAGTTTATATTTGATGGTTTTAAAACATGGGCCACCATTTTCTCAATTTATAATGTGCCCACACACTTTATAAATTGAAAAATGGAATCCATTTAATCACAACCAATGTATAGTGGATAACCAACATATTACAAAATATTTTCTTAATAACAACCAATAGATAGTGGATAATCATCATATTTTAAGTAAATTGAATGAATTATTTTAATTAAATTGAATGAATTATTTTACTCACAACCAATGGATAGTGGCTAATCATAATATTAAAATGGAATCCATTTAATCACAAACAATAATTTATCAAATGATTACATTAAATTCTTAAGGAACACGAATACCTGAATTTTCTATTTAATAATTATCTAAAATAAATAGTACAAAAAATATTAAAAGTGAAATAAATTGAATGAATAATATTATAACACAAATTTTGTAGATGAATATATTATGTTAAATAGGTTTTAACTTAAAAAATTAAAATTCCATTATTGTATTGATATTTTTCTATTCAAATTAAATAAATAATGTCATCATCGGCATTAATGTAATCTTATAATAAATGATATTTTATTTTATGATTTAAAATTAATAAAAAACCCATATTCTGAAAATTTAATATTAAATTTTAATAAATTTAAAATATGTTCCATTAATAAAAAATTTATCTTTTATAATGATCATATTGTCCCCTTATGTGTAAAAACGTTTTTATCCTAGTTAGGGTAAAAGTAGTGTTTTTGTGAGTTACTTGCACTTCTGTTAAACATAATTTATATAAAATATGATATTTTTAATTTAAAAATTATGTATCCCATTGGTTATAAAATTCCTAATAATATTAAATTTAATCTATCCCTAATTTATAAATTACCATGTTTAGAATATTAGTTACCCTAATAAAAACAAAAATAGTAAAAATAGGGAAACTTTGAAGTTAAGGAAGAATGTTATAAAAATACATTTCTTTTCGTGTGGTGGCGGTGTTTATTGAAAAATTAAACCCTACCTCGAATATTATTAAATTTTTTAGCTACATGAGGTAAGGTATACATCCAAATAATATATACTTTTGAGTATATACAAGAATGCCACCTCTCCTCAACTATAAAAGTACACTCACTCCCCTGTTATTTAAACCTCTAAAACTATTTGGATAAAAAAACCCTTCCAAAATAACATCAAAAATGGAATCACCTAATCATATATTCCTTTCTCCATGAATATATCCAACCAAGGAAATCCTTTGGTTCAAACCAAAAGGATATACTCGAAGAAGATGTTACATTCATTAACAAACACTTATGTTTTATTTCATCCCAAAACAAATTAAATTATTTTCATATCTTGATTATATTATATAATTAGTATCATATATATACTAGTATGTTTTTATTATAATTTTATTCACTAAATCCACACACAATTCAATCAAATTTGTTATAAAATCACAGTTTGTGTGTATGACAGTCCACCGCCTCGTGAACCAATGCCATTCATGTTTCCATTACCACCTTTCAAGGGTGGTAATAATGATAGAAATACTATTTATATATGATATAAAAGATATTTATGATTTAATTTTCGATTTTTAATTATTATATAACACATAAATTCATGCTTTCTCTTTTGAGTGAATATGATAACATCATTCGTGTGTATAGAAGACTACCGCCTAACGAAGCGATGTGATTAATTTATGATTTAAATGAAATATATTAAGAAAGATTTTATTAAAATATTTGATATATATGATATAATTTTGATTCTATAATGATAATATATATTTATAATTTACTTAATTTATTTCAATACGATAATAAAAATAAAACAATGTTTATGCATACGTACGACCAACTATCTCCCAGAATAATGTATCTCATTTCATATCACAAAATTTTAAGAGTTACTAAAAATACATATATAATGAATATATATGATATTTATATCATGGTTTAAATTCTATAAATGATTAAATATTTATCAAATTAAGAAAACTAGAAATTAAATATCAAAACTTATATGAAAAACAAATCAGTTATTACCGGAATCATAATTTTAACATGTGATTGTTAATAAATTGGTAAAGTCATAAAAAATAATATATGGAAGGATATATATATGAATATGGTTCTATTACAGATTTATAATAAACTTATTTTTATTATACATGTGGTTTTAAAGTGTATGAAGTAATTCATGACTTAAGGTAAGGGGATTTATAGTCTTACTTCTATTTCTGAGGGGCTTATACCATATTCACCACTCTTTCTTTTGTGTGGTGTATATTATTCCCATGAAAGTAATTTATTATATTTATAATTAAATGTTTTTGTATATACATATATATTTTATGATCTCACTTTCAAGAGGTTATAGTTTCAAAGTTACTAAAGTGGTAAGGGATTTTTTCTCAATTTTTTTTCTTTGAGACACATGTTGTGTTATCCACATATATTCTTTCATGAGGTATATATACTTCCCATTTGACAAGTTATATCTTGTATATAGTTCTTTTAATTATATTTTAAGATTCATTTAATTTTATTATTTCATGGGAATTATGATTTAAATTTACCAAAATGGTAATATTTTATTGTTATAATCTCTTTGTTTATCAAGATTATTTATGATCATGATATCATTGATGAAATATTATGATCAATATCTCAGTAATTATCAATAATTTTAATATAATCTATTTATTATTTATATATTAATGTAATTTTACCATTTTTATACTCTTTGGTACTTAATATAATTAATAAAATGTTTTTTAAAATATCCGACATTATTACCCACTTTGGTCAGAAATTTGTTTTCTCTCAAAACCTTGTTTTCAAAAAAAAAAAAATCAACTATGAGTTTTTCAAAAAAAATTCCCATTTTTTATCTATTAAATTTTTTAAAGAGAAATCTTCTTATCATTTTCTGAGTAATGATATTTTTAATTATACCATAAATATGAAAGGAATATTAGTTTTTACATATACATCATGAATGGAATTTTACGCCATCATAAAAAATCCAATTGAATAAAATTATATTATAATTTTTAAGGAATAATTTTATAAGGTAAATGTTTTTTGAAACATTCGGAAAGTTTTTTATATTAATTTTATTTTAACGGAAAAGGATTTCGTAAATGTTTTATGTCTAAAAATAATTTTTAATAAATTTAAAATATTCTTTCATTATTTTAAAGGTTATATTCAAAGAAAATTGTTTTCTAAATGTTTTATGTTTTTAAAATATTTTTTAAAATAAGAAATGTTATTTTACTCAAAAAATGATATATATTATTTTTAAATATTACTTTATTATTTTTCGTAGTGTTTTTCAAGGAAAAGTATTTTAAAAATGCTTTATGTTTTAAAATGTTATATTTAAAGAAAGGTTATTTTTCTTAAGAAATGATTGAATTAATATTTTCAAATCCTACTATATCTTTGATGAAATAATTTGATATAGTCTATACATTATTGGGGACATGATACAAGGACTCCATTCTTATTATTTGTTTAAATGGTTTACATTTAAGATGAAAAGTTTTTTATGAAACCTGTTTCTCCTTCATGGGATATACCATGTAAAAATAATTATGAAACCCACTTATTTTCAGGGGTTATGATATGATAAAACAGATATGAAACCCATGCCTTTTACAGAAGTTAATAATTTGTGAAATGTTTATGATAACCATTTAATTTCTAGGGTTATGATATGATGAATGTTTATGATATTATTGGTCACATATGTATGATTTCATTATGTGATGAGTGAGACCTATATCTCATTTCAATGCATTAGACAATTAAATATAAATCATGAGTATATATGTTATGTGTGAACCTACTTACATTTTTATATTTTTATGCATGAACTAGATTACATGTTTACAATGTGATAAATGAACCTTATTATATGTTCACAATGTTATGTATGAACTTGATTACGTGCTCACAGTGTTAGGAATGAACCTATATATCTCGTACATAATGATTTGTGTGGACCTAGTTTCATGTACATAAGTTTATGCAAGGGCCTGATATAATGTCCTTAAATTAATGAGTGAACCTGTTTCTATTTATACATGTCTATAATGTTACAAGATGATGGCTATGTAACTAAACTATGTATTATGAAAGCATTATTCTCTCATGGATCATGTTCTTTAATTATCATATGATTCAGGTCTAATAAAATATGAGTCTTTATTCTATGATTTAATATATTGATCCTTGATATATAGGGTATGATTTTTAAATTTTATGATGATGTTATCATACACTTTTTCCATGTTTTGATTATATATCTCATTTTTCCCTTACAAAGCATCTGATCTCACCCTTTTTTATGTTTACTTTCCCCAGGTTATAAGTGAGGGTATATAGGTTATGTCTATGGGTATTACTAAATTGGAATATCTTTGGGGTAAACATTGATGATCATTAACAAGATTAGAATATCTTGTTTCATATTTTCAAGGACACTAACATATTATGGTCCTTGTGAATGTGTTTGTGTAATGTATTGAATATTCATATAGAAGGATGTAATATATATGTATGATAAACTCATTTCAGTATAGTTGGTATCAAAGAAATGGTTTAGTCAATATTTAGAAACTAGGATGATAAATCATTTGTGAGATACCAAGGGATATTTCTAAGGATATGTACAGTGATGTCTCAAAGGACAATTATAAGGAGAAGCTAAAGTAAAGGAAAACGTAGTGGAATTATGGTAAATGATAGAGTGACTGGTTTCTAGGAAATAAATCCCTTTTTGGATATTATAAGTGGATGTGGATATGACACAAATATACTTATGGGAAAAAAACTAGAAAGAACTGTATTGAGATATTCTCATTCGAGAACTAGTGCATGAAATGGGACATGCATGAAATCTAGATTGAAACTCCCATGAGATATAATTTTTAAATTCACAAACTATTTTAGAACAATCATTAATGATTTAAACATAAGATTCATATTAATAACATTTAATAAACATATGGATTCATTGATTAAATAAATATTTGTCTTGATTTACAAATCCTACAAGTAATTTTTCATGATTATGTAGTTCCCAACTAAGATTAGTGTTTCTACCACTACATTTTTTGGTTTTAGTAAATTTATGGAACCTGAAGAAATCTTTTTAATGAGGAATGCAATAAAAAATTCAATGATTATCCTCCTGAGCAACCAAATGTTATGGGAGATGGAATGTAAAACCTTGTTCCTATGCTCAATTTTTTTATTAAGATATGAATTATGGTGAACATCCAATTGAGAAAAGTAGGGAATGAAATTATGTTGATCCTTTCATGAGAAAAAACATCTTCATTTAGTTGTTGTATATACCAGTTCATTTATGAGAAATGTATTAGTACTACAAAAAATATATTTTCTTCTCTCTAGTGTTCCAAGCATGATAAAATCACTCTAAGTGTATACCCTTTAGAAAGTGAGGTGAAAAATAGTGGAATATTATTATGAATATGAGGAAATAATAATAAATTGAATCTAGGACGTTTTATGTGTTTAAAAGCATATTTTCAATAAGAACGTTCTCTGTATTGTTTGTATAAAAATATTGAAGGAATTTATAAAGATTTAGCATAGGGATGATGAATCTATTGGTGTTAATTAAGAATATTTTTTAATACTTTCAAGGTACTCTTATGGTATTATAATTCATCTTAAAAGTATGGTTGACCAATTATTTAGTGTCTTGAAACCAAATATTCAAAGGTATTTATACATAAGAGAGTTTGGATGCTACAAATAAATCATTCAGTGTAAACTAAATGTAGAAAAGGAAGCTATAAACCCTCTTTGTTCTGGTAATAAGAAATGGGAAATTGGGTTCCATAAGAAATTATAATGAAATGTCAAATGAAGGGTCAAAGAAGTTTCAAACTCCAAATTTCCAAAATTGGGGGAAATAGCACTTAGTTGTTTGTTTGAAAGGATCAGGACGGTGTTTCAAGTGTGGGAAGTTTGTCCATCAAGGAAATGAATATAGAAGTGACATGAACAGGACAGTCAATGCAATTAATGGATATAGATCTCAAAAATAATGCACCATCCACACTTTATTGTTTCAAGTGTATGGATTCTTTGGAATTATGATAATCAACACCCCAATCCAAGGTCTAATATGGATTAAAATCCATACCGAACTATGAGGAAAAAGGACAAAGGGAAGGATTATGAAATTACAATAGATGAAGTGAATAATGATAATTAGGTCACACTTATCCTACCCTCCGTTGTTAGTAATTTAATATGAATAAATCATATGAAAATCATATTGTTCATCCTTTTGTAAAATTTTATGTTATTACCTCTCTCTTAATAGAATTTTTGGAATAATAAAATCACATTTTATATTCAATCGGTGGAAGGATGAACCCAATCTACTAATGAAAATATTTTTAGATAAGATTAGATTTCATTTATGGAATAAAGTGTTGTATAGTTATTATTAAATTGAATGAAATAAATTAAGTGTATCTTCTAGTGAAAATTCATCAACTTTTGGAAAATGGTAATGAAATAAAATGTTGTCTTGTTATTATCATTTTTAATGATATAAATGACATTTTTTAACTCTCTTTTGTGTATGTATTATTTATCATTAAATTTATGTTGTTCATTTTCTATATAACTCTCCATCAGTAATTCGGTGTTAGTTTTCAATTATATGACAATGTTTTCACTTTCCACCTACGTTATCCTATGTAGAAACATAGTTATGAGTTACATTGGGTAACAATTTTGTTTAAAACATTCCATTTTAATGAAAATTTAAGTATTAATTTTTATGATGTAGGATTTATTAAAGGAAGTTTCAAGTATTAAAACTATGATGACCTTGATGAGTTTTGAGGGTGTAATTCGTTTTAAGGGTTGTAGAGTGTAACACTCCAAGTTTTTATAAAATATTTTTTTAATAAATTCAAATTATTTGATGTCTTGTGTTTCATGATAAACCAAGTAAATCTTGATTTATATTCAATACCATGTTTTTCTTCCCCTAGATTCAACACTGTGCTTAGATTTTTGTACCTGCAACACTTAGTTTGTCTTGTGTTCCAAACAATACTGAGTTTCACCAAACTACAATATACTATTAATATTATTATATAATTGATTGTTATCAAATAACAATTGAAATAAAATGTAAGAAAATGATTAAATAAACATGGAAACTAATTTTAAACACCATTATATAATTATTTGGGGACCAATTAATTATAAATGAAAATAAAAACCCTTTTAAAATAAAAATAAATCATTTTATGAAAAAAAATATTTTATGCGTACATGTATGTTTTATATCAATAAATAAACCAAATAAATTTGGTTTAATGATATTAATGAAATTTATATATTATATATTCTATAAAATTATAGAAATTCATATTATATGTTTTCTATATAATATATAAGAATAAATCTAGTTTCACACTTAAAAATTGTATTTTTCTAAAAAACAATTTTGTAACCTTTTATACCCCTCTTAAACCATTCCACCTATCCTATTCAAGATTTAGTCTTCAAGGAACTATTCAAAGCCATTTATGGCATGATTTATTGATTTTACTTTCTTATCTGAAAGGAATTCTGTGTAATATCTCTCAAATCATAGTGATTTACACATCTTTATGTCACTAAAGATTGAGATTTCATTCATACAACCTCATCCTTTAAGATGAGAGAACTGATTAACCTGGGCCTCCTTTTCAGGAGTAAGCCCCAGTCATAATTCCTCAAATTTGGGCATCCTCTTTAAGAGTAATCCCAAAGTGCCTTAATTTTCAATTCCATTTAACATGGGCCTACTCCTTAGGAAGTAAGTCCTAGTCTTAATTTCTCTTAACCAGTCATAATTCCTTTTGATTTGGGATTCCTTTCCAGGAGTAAAACCCAATCATAAGTCCTCTCCTAATATGGGCATCCTTTTCAGGAGTAAGCCCCAAGTTAGAGTATTCAAAATCCCCATAAAGCACATATACCTTTATGGACCCTGCTCCTGGATTTATTTCCTGAAGTAAATCCTAATCTTCATTTATCTGGGCAGTCATACATACATAAGCCCCACATTATTTCTTATGATTGCATATTTCATGGTACAATTGTCTAATTTTTACCAATACCTATTGTTTCTTACATAGATCATGACTGACATGAGCTTAGAGTGTAAAAGTAATTATGACAACCTTCTTTGAGCCTTCAATCATAAACATCATACTCCCTTACTCGAACTACGTGTGTTTTGATTCATTTTCCAAAAAACAAAGGATACGTAGGTAGCCCATCTGTGGGTTCGATCCCAACTCTGAAATAATCCATGTCCTTTTGAATGACAATAAACTTCAAGTGCCCCACTGAGTGGATTTGAAACTAGCATGGTCATCATAATGACCAAGAGACTTTTATATAAATATGCCGAAGGATACTATTGACCAAGAATCTTTAAAAAAATACAGATGATTTTCTATCAATGAAGAACCTCAAATACATATAAAATATTCTCTAAATTTCATACATATTTTATCATTGATTGTCAGATCTAAAGGAAATCTCATTTTATACTTGGTAATGTAATAAGGATTCACAAACATAACTTAAATCTATAAAGAGAGTCGCAGAATAGACAACAATTCCCCTCAAAAAGGTGTGATGATTCCGACCTCCCATCCTCTCGAACAATGCAAATTCCTAAGCTTCATCAGTCCACAAACTAATGAGCACCTACCTTTGGAAATTAGGTCCAAATGGATGTGGAGTCATTGGATGTTTCCGGTTCTACGAACAAACCCGTTAGAAACCGATCAGAACGTTTGAAACTCCGATCAAAGGCAGTCATCCCCGAATTCCAAGGGAAACCAAAAATGGTGAACCCGACGTGAATCCTTAACCAAGTTAAAATGATGTTTTACCTATTTGTTAGGACCTTATTTAAAACTCAATGAGAGGGACAACAAAAAAAATCATTGAAATATGTGCTCATCCAAAAGATGTAGTAGCTGAATTTATCTTGATTACGTCTATTATATTAAACAGGCACTCTTTTCCATGATCTTCTGCATTTATAGAATGGCTGCTCTTATGTTCACACCTGTGAATACTACTGCCGCAAATTCCACTACTGCTACTCCTGCTGGATCGTCATCCGCTCTGAGGATGACATCACCTACTCAGCGTCTTCAACGTTGGGTATCAAATGCGCTGGTTAAGGAGTACCGTCAACAAGGTACCATCCCAACTCTGGAGGCTTCCCGACAAGCTCTCCAAGTGAACAACTCACATCGGTCGTCCGGACAACGATGAACAGTGATAAAAAAGCAGGCAGTGCTGACTATCGTCTCTAACCGTTTTGGTTCGTTATACCCAGAACGCAATCACCATTCTCTCCCTTATTTTGGGGAGATGAATGAGTAGGTCCCTCAGGACCTTAATTCAAACAAACATGAGTCCTTCCTGAGGGCTCCCACCAATAATCGCCGCCAGACTCGTGCGGCAGTGCACCCTCAACATGATGAGGGTAATGACTCCAGGCGTTCGGCTCAGGTTCTCCGAACCCGAGCAAGCAAGACGAACCACCAGAGGTGGAATCTGGTCAACAGTGAGAAGGTTCTCATCTCTGACATCTCCGGAGAACTCCACCAACCTAACTTTGTGGCAAGCAACGAGCAGGCACATACACTTGCCCGTTTTAATTCCGCTGTCCAGTAGACTTGTCTGGCAGCATCACGCCAATCTCGCCAGGCAATTCCAGTGGAGTTCTATAGGCAGAAACATACACCTGTTTATACATCATCAGTTAGTCAGCAGGCTCGTCTGACTACATATGATGGAGTTAGTCAACCACGTTTGGCAAAGTGCAATCAGCAGGCACATACACCTTCTATTATTAATCAAGCCTACCAACAATCTCGCTTGGTAGTATTCGGAGAAGATAGTCAGAAAAACACGACAACAAATAGGAAGCAGACTCAACTCTCTGCCCCCACACTTTAGTACTGTCAGGATTCACTGACAGGAAAAGGAGGACAGGAGCAGGCACATACACCTGCTCCAAGCCCGGAATGGATGTATATTCCCTTTCTGGCAGCTAAAGTCACCAAGCATATTCTATCAATGGTGAAAGAGCAGATGAAAATCCCTGCACATATTCTGGATGCCTGCCAGAATATTATAACAACTTCAGCGGCATCTCAGGTAAAGACACATAAATCTATCCCTGCTAGTGGAGTGGCATGTCAACAATTCACTCCAGAACAGACACACACATCTGTTCCAGTCCAAGAGGGTTATGGGGCATACTCCCCCATATCATACGGACAACCAAATCATGCACATACACCTGATTTCAGTTGAGATCATCAGCCTAACCTGACTATCTTTCCTGATTTGGAATATACACCTGCTAAGAGCAGCCACTTTCGTCAACAGGTGGTTTCCAAGTCGAGTAAGAAGGCGACTAAGAAAAAGACCTACCCAACACAGTCAGGAGAACAAGAGCCAATCTGTAACAAGGGCTTGCTCGATGCTGGAGTTCTTGAATCCCTCAAACAATAAACTATTGAAATTCAAAATTATACTCCCTCATTTCCCAATAGTGGGAACATTAATTCTGAAGGTCTTCAACATACACTTCCTCATGAAGGCTTGCTTCATGACAATTCGGTCGATCTCGAAGTTTCATCTTCCGATGAGAGCCACAAGGACCCTCTGTGCGGTCAGAAGACCAAGGAGCAAGAGATCTCATCGTTTGATGTAACCCATTATGGTGGTCCTCCCCATGATGATGAATTTTTCTACGAAATTCCTCTCCGAAATAGTGATGCACATTGCCCGGAAAATGCTCCAGTGGACAATGTAGTGCCGAGAAAGCCCTCTTATCTTGAGGCACTTGCAAATTTGAAACCAGTCATGTATGATGCTTCATCTCTAGCAGGTGAAATACTTTCTCAATCAGAAGATATCCTAGGGTGTAGGTCATTCTCCGAACCACCCCTAAGTCATGCATCTTCTAGTTTGATCAATGATTTCTCTACCAATATTGTTGAATCCAATGAAGCAACAAGGAAACACCAACTCTGGTCAAAACAGGTAGAAGAATCTTCATTTAATGATAAAGAGGAAATGCTAAACATGTGAAAACAACTGGAAAAAGGTGAAGTACCAGTCATGTTTTGGCCTCTGGCTGACTCTCAGTATGACATTCCAAAGATGTTGATGGAAGATAGAATCCATGATATTCGTCTCAACATATGGAAAACTCATTGTCAATTGAAGAAGAAGGTATTATCTTATGATGAATATGAAAATCATCTTAAGATAATAGAAGGGTTACAACGTCAGATTGATTTGGCATCTCTATCAGTCTCTCGATATCCGAAGGATGAAAAGCAGCAAAGAGCCCTTCAACGTTCATGCCTTGGAGCACTAAGAAGATTGCGTCAGTTAATTTACCATGCCCCATCTGGTATTCATGTCATAGGGTGGGGTGTTCATGGAGCACTACATTTCACAGTGCTCTCCAGTCAACAAAGCCCACCGAAAATGGTCTCATGCAATGTTATTTCCCATAAACGGCCACAGTTAATGAGCTTTGTTTGTAATCAAAAGCTTTCCCAAGAATAGGCTTCAACTAGTTCCTCTCAAAATCAAGAATACAAAGAACAAGCTATTGAATTACTCTTTCATAAAGCAAACGAGAATATTAAATAGACCTCTCATTTGGAGCAATCACATCACCAAGTGATAGAAGTATCAGAAATCATCCAACGGTCCTTTGAACCGGGTGATAAAATTGGATACAGGTTAATGTATCCAGCTAATTTTCGAACTAAGGTTCGTAAGATCAAGAGAGATTTTAAAAAAGTCTCAGACATAGCATGTCAAAAGCCACCTAGCTTGCCAGACTGGGGACTCTTTTTAACCAACCCTCGGAATCAACAAATAGGTTCCAAGGAGTTGAGCGGGAACAGCAGGAACAGCCCCTAGTCCACTAGACTGGGGGCTTTTTCAAATCATTAATCTCCTCCTTAGAGAAAGTATTTCTTTTCTCGATTGGGGAAGAAACCTCAAGAGGAACGAAGAGCAAAATTATCAGGAGATTCCCTCCAAATTACAGTTTGTCAAGAAGTTCCTGAGGGATCGAATCAACAAAAGGCAATGTCTCATCTATGACATGGAAGAAGACAATATCACAGAAATGCTGATAGAAGGGATGCGATGAGTTATGCATCAATCAATTCCATCAATTCCGTTGTTGTTGATCCACCAAATGAGGCTCACTCAGGGGACATAGATGAAGAGGTTCCTACTCAAGAAGATGTACGCACCGACACAAATGAAGAAGGTGTGCATACACGAAGTGAAAGGATTACTCAGAACCTAGGTAATCCTTCGAGTAACCCACTTCTCCCTCTCCGAAAAGGATCCAAAAAAGGGAAGGGAAAGAACCAGGTTACATATCCTTCCTCTGGAGAAGGCCAGTCTCTCTCACTAGAGAAAAGGTTTGCACAACAAGAGGAAAAAATGATGGAATTAAGAAGGTTGAATGAATAACTACTTCAGTGTAGTCTTCTTCTTAAGCATGATGGATTCAGTCAGCCAAAGGAATCTGTTGAAGCTACTGAGATGGATCCAGAATATCCTCCTCTTTCAGTACACCCTCATAGGTCTAATCCTACGGGTCAAGTGCAACAACAGTTAGTAGTTCTACCATCAGTCACAACACCAATCACCACATCTGTCCAAGCTCCAGTCATTGCACCTACCCAATTCCAAGTTCAACCGGATGTTTATCAAAAGTTAATAACTACTATGGAGTCATTAACAGCTCGGTTAGAAACTATGGAAGGGAAACGTGCACAAGTTCAACCAGAAAAGAAAGTTTACCCTGAATGGGTAAATTAAATTTCTCCTCCATCCAGTTTTGGGAATCCTGTATTCCCTATTTTCAATGGATCAGGCGATCCTGAGTAACATTTGGCGCATTACGTGTCTTGTTGCGATCCTATGATGGGAACTCTGGAGCAGTAAGAAGCAGTGAAACTCAAATGCTTCGTGCGAACCTTGAAAGGACCAGCTTTTGTTTGGTATACATGCTTGAAATCCCGGTCAATTACTGGATGGGAGGATCTTCGTAAAAAATTCCTCCTTCAGTTCAGCTCAAATTTTCCAAAGAAAATAGTTTTCGATCTTACAAAATTTAAGAAAAGGGAGAATGAAAGAGTCTCGGATTTCATTGCTCGCTGGAAGGGGTTAACATATTCCTTGAGTTTAGCACTCCCTCAAGAAGAATTGTTGCCAATATGTGTGGCAAATCTGCGTGACGAATTACGCACGCCATTAATCCCTGTGAAATACACAGGAGGGTTTCGAGACCTTACTTCAATCGCTCAGCAGATTGAAGATTCCCTTATACAGGCTAAGGCTAAATCTCGTGTAATTCCATCAGCTCCAGGAAGGAGAATGTGTAAAGCAGAAACTGCTACAGTTATGCTTAAACAAGCACCTGTACCTGTCACTACTTCAAAACCTTCATCTTCTTGAAGGGATCCACCTCTTGAGCGCTACCAACAAAGGTCGTTTCGTCCAGATGATCAAAGAGATCAAAGACGAAAACAATTTGAGGATTTGAAGAGAAAAACATACTCTTTCCGAAATGAAAAAGTTCCTGGTTACTTCATTTCGGCTCTGGAAAATAATTTGGTTCAATTGCCAATACCCAAGAGGCCAAACAAGAAAGGAGATGAAGACCGTCTTAATTATTTCCCTTTTCATCAAATGTTGGGGCATCCCATCCAGGAGTGTTTTGTCTTCAAAGACCTCCTGCAAAAGATGGTCGACTCAGGACAGGTGACATTGAAAGGCTCCTCAGCCCAGGTAGCATGTGTTACTACAACAGTTCCATAGGAAGAAGGTGAATGACAAGAAGTAAAAAGAAAAAATGTACAAAAGTATGATGATTGGATCGCCAGAAAGACAATCAATCGAACTCATGCTATTTTGCGAACACAATTAAAGAAACCAATTGTTTCTTCTCCCATGAATGTTATGGCAAAACCCTCTTCGTCAGGGGGAAAGTCCTCAAAGAAACGACATGATTCAAAGAAATAAAAAGAATCAGAAGAGGATGAGTATATGTGAAAGCCTAAATTATCTTTGACTGTGGCGGACTTCATGCCATCTACTTCAAAGCCACGGGCACTGCCCCACCAAACGGAACAGCCTAAACAAGCTAATCAGGCAGAGTCTTCATCAGATGAAGAGTTAATCTGTGGTTCTGTTAATATGATTCAATTAACAGATCCATATGCTAGTCGCAGTTTCAATTTTGATGAGCCTGAATTCCCTGTATCAAACGAGGTAATCAGAGGAAGTTTCAGACGTTCAGGATACAGGGGAAGACGTGGATCTTTCAGAAGCCACTACCCCAATTCTACCCCTGCTAGAACTATGTATGCAGTAGAAACTCATGGTAGATCCCTTCAGCGAGCTCAGCAAGAACATGCAAGTTCTTCTACCAATAGAAAATTCAGTCCTGGCACAGTTATTTCGGAAGATCGATTGAAGGTTCCATCTTCTACCTCTCAGCAAGTAAATGGATCTAATCGGTCTAATATTCCAAAACCAAGGATGTTTCCAACTCCTATCCCAATACAATATGCATCAACTTCCAAAGCATCTGCTTCCAAGGTACCTTCTAAACCACATATTCCTGTTGGGAAACGCAGACCTCTAGATCAAAAGTATGATATATTGAAACACTTGTCCCAAGTACCAGCCATGTTATATATTCTGGATGCTTTGAATCTATCTAAAGATCTTCGGGAAGCACTCATCGAGGCTTTTTCAAGTCCTCAGGAGTTTGAAACTGAAATTGCTACAGCTGAAGTCTATCACATAGAGAATAATCCTGCAGAATGCCATGCAATAATATCTTTTATTGATAAAGATGAAGATTATGTTGTGCATGGGTATATCAGACCTTTGTATTTATCTGGAAAGGTCAATGGTATAGACTTCTGAAGAGCTTTCATTGACAATGGTTCAGGAGTCAACCTCATGCCCATTCACACACTTCGTCGATTGGGCCTCAAAGAATCTGATTTATCTCCTTCTACCATGATGTTACAAGGATATGATAAAAATGAACAAGAACCACTGGGTGAGGTTACACTCAGAACTCAGTTTGGAGATCTTGTATCCAATTCAGATTTCATGGTTGTTGATCAAGACTCAACCTTCAACATCTTGCTTGGAATACCTTGGCTACATCAACATGCAGCTATCCCTTCATCATTACATCAATGTCTCAAATATTGTTTCGATGGCCATGTTGGGACATTTTATGGTGATAAGGCCCCGTTCAATACATGAGAGTCTCAATACATTGAGGTGGAATTTTATCACATGAAGGGAAAGGAGAAGACCACAACAAAAGAAATTACCAAAGTTAATGCTCCATATGGTTTGGAGAAGATCCCAGTAAATCCATTTACACATGTGAGTAAATATTATGTGTTGCCTATCAGTCAAATTGACAAGGTATACTCAAATCAAAATACTCTTATGGAAAGACCTGTAATGTAAATTACGGCAATCGAGCCAGACAACATGGGAGAAATTGGTAACCCACCAAGTAGTAATGAAAGCACAAATGGTGACGTCTTCATTTCATCTGCTGAAATCCAACAAGTCTATGATTCTCCAATTAGGCCAGAAGAAGTTATAGCAACATCAGAGGTGAACAATGATGTCGATTCTCAATCCATCATTTCCTATTTATTACCCAATGAAAACTCTTCATCATTAATAGGGTCAAAAATGGAAGCTTCCTCTTTAAAATGTGAAAATTTTGACATCTCTTCTGATCATGAAAATTCCGCTTTGTCATCTACTATGCAAGTAGAAATGGAAGAAATAACACAGGATGAAGAAGACGAGGAAGATCTTAGGGATGATCCACCAGTATTTGAAGATGGTATCTCTACCACTATGGATAAACTCAAATAAATAAATCTTGGTACAAAGGAAGATCCACGCCCACTTTAATCAGTGCATCCATGACCATTGAAGAGAAAGAGATGTATATTTATTTTCTAAAGAGAAATAGAGATATTTTTTCTTGGAACTATATAGAAATTCCCGGGCTTGATCCTGATGTTGCTACTCATCATTTGGGTTTACCAGAAGAACATCGAGGATTTAAACAAGCCGGGAGAAGAACACACCCAACTTATGCTTCTAAAATTTAAGCTGAAGTGGATAAGCTTATCAAAGATAACTTCTTCAGATAAGATCAGTATCCCATGTGGTTGGCTAATATTATCGATGTAAAGAAGAAAAACGGACAAATTAGAGTTTTCATCGATTTGAGAGATATTAATCGGCATTGTCCTAAAGATGATTTCCCAGTTCCGATTGCATAACTTTTAATTGATGCAACAGCTGGCTATGAAGTACTTTCCTTCATGGATAGATATTATTGATATAATCAGATCTGAATGGCCCCAGAAGATGAGGAATCCACAGCCTTCAAAGCCCCTTAGGATGTGTTTTGTTACCGGGTAATGCCATTTGGCTTAAAGTATGCAGGTGTAACATATCAGCACGCCATGCATCGTATCTTCAAACCCTTCTTAGGGAAGTTTTTTGAATGCTATGTAGACGATTTGGTGGTAAAATCCAAAAAATGTTCTAATCACTTGGATGATTTGGAATTCATATTCTGCAAACTTAAACAACATAATTTGAAGATTAACCCCTTAAAATGTGCTTTTGGGGTAACTTCAGGAAAATTTCTCGGCTTTGTTGTACGCCATGGTGGTATTGAAGTCGATCCTGATAAGTCCAAGTCAATCCTTGGAATGCCACCTCCTCAAAATTTGAATGAAATAAGAGTACTTCAAGGACACTTATCCTATATTCAGCGTTTCATCGCCAATTTGGTAGGCAAAAGTTAACCCTTTACCAAATTGATGAAGAAGGGAGTCACTTACCAGTGGACAGAAGAATGTCAAGAAGCATTCGATATTCTCAAGAAATACCTCTTGAGTCCACCAGTACTCATGCCACCTGTTGAAGGAAGACCACTTATCCTCTACGTGACAGCTCAATAGAGATCATTGGGTGCCTTTATTGCTCAAAAGAATGATGCTGGGAATGAAAACAACCTCTACTCTCTCAGTCAAACTATGTTTGAAGCAGAAAACCAGTATTCAAGTATTTAGAAGTGCTGCCTCACATTAATCTTTGCAGTTCAGAAGTTGAGACACTACCTGCAACATCACGAGGTCCAATTGGTATCTCGAAATAACCCGCTCAAATTTATCCTTAGTCGTCCAATGCTTACAGGACGTATAGCAAGGTGGTCAGTTATTTTGCAGAAATTCAACATTCAGTATGTGTCTCAAAAGGCAATAAAGGGCCAAGCTCTGGCTGATTTCCTGGCTGAACACCCTTCAGAGGAAGAAACATCTTCAGATATTAAACTCCCTGATGAGGAAGCCTTCTTTATTCAAGAAATTCCTCAAGCATGGGAAATTTATTTTGATGGTGCTTCTAGAAGTCCAACAGGGAAGAAAATGTAAAATCCTAAATTCAACAATGTTGGCTTAGGAATTGTGCTCATTTCTCCAGAAAAGGAAGTGTTACCTTATTCCTTCTTATTGTGGGAAGGTGGTACCAATAATGAAGCCGAATACCAAGGTCTTATCACAGGCTTGGAATTAGCGCTTCAAGCACAAGTGAATCACTTAAAGGTGAAGGGTGATTCATACCTGGTAATCAAACAAGTCAATGGGGATTATGATATCAGAAAAGAAGAACTAATCCATTTGTATGATTATGTCAGAGAGTTAATGGTGGAATTACCTTCAGAACCGACATTTTCTTATGTCCCAAGATCACAAAATGCTCAAGCTGATGCGCTGGCTAATATAGCCACAGCTCTAGAAGATCTAAATAGGGACGAGACAACCATCAATATTTCCCACCGTCGTGCAATTTCACCTTATTTTCGAATCAGAACATAGGAAATTAATGAAATTAGTCCCATTTCTGAACCGTATGGTCATACTACAGGATGGATGTCACCTATCAGGGAATACCTTCAAAAGGGAACACTTCCACCTGATAGAGCTGAGAAAGAACAAATCCGGTGATGTGTGGTTAATTTTACTCTTTATGATAGCCCAGATCACCTAGAGAAAATTCTCTACAAACGTTGTTTTGATGGAGTTCTCTTCAGATGCATTTATGGTGAAGAGACAATGGCTGTCATGAAAGAAGTGCATGCAAGAGTCTGTGGTGCCCACCAGTCTGGACATAGATTGTCTGATCAAATTTGAAGGCTTGGATACTTTTGTCCTTCAATGATACGAGATTGTGTTGATTTCACAAAGAAGTACCATTCATATCATGTACATGCCAACTTCATTAATCAACCTCCAGAGTTGCTTCATAAAACTAAATACTCATGGGCATTTTCCACATGGGGGATGGATGTGGTGGGAAATTACCCTTCGGCTACAGCCAAGCAGTTTAAGTACATTCTTACTGCTACTGACTACTTTTCCAAATGGGCAGAGGCAATACCTCTCAAGGAAGTCAGTTCTAAATGTGTTGTTATCTTCATCAAGTCTAACATCATTACCAAATTTAGTGTCCCTCATACCATATTGATGGAAAATGGCACCAATTTCTATTCATCCGAGGTGAAGAAGTTGTATCAAGAATACAACATCAAATCCAACCATTCATCTCGATATCATGCAGCAGCCAACGGCCAGATAGAAGCCTTTAACAAGACTCTTTCAAATATACTGCAAAAGATTGTGGATAAATATAAGAGGTCATGGCCTGATAAACTCTTTCATGCTTTATGGGCTTATCAGACTACCACTCGCACTGCATCTCGGTCAACTCCATATTCATTGGTATATAGAACGGAAGCCCTCTTTCCCATTGAAGTTCAATTAACCTCACTCAGAGTAGCCATTTTCGATCAGCCATCTATAGATGAGCAATCTGAAAAGCAATTGAATGAATTGGAATGGTTAGATGAGAAAGGATTGCGCACTTTGCACCACTTGGAAATCTATCAGAATCGAATAACATGAGATTTTAACAAAAAAGTTCGTCTTCGTTCATTCACTTAGGGAGAATTGGTATTAGTTCTCAGAACTCCAATGATACCAGGAAAGAAACCTCCCAAGCTTGAGCCAAAATGGGAAGGACCTTATTCAATACATAGAGTCTACTCCAATGGAGCTTATTCATTAATCTCGACGGATGGAGAACTCATCACTACTCCAACCAATGCCGGATTTTTGAAGAAGTATTTTTTATAAACTGCAAAGTACATTTTATGTCCCTATAACATGACACTAAACTGTTCAGCACCAGTTCGTCCTTGCTATATGACGTTAAACTATACAGAAATGGTCCAGTATGACCTTAAACTTCAACTTCATCCCACATGACGCTAAACTGTGAAAAAGTTCCTTAAATGGTCCAGTATGACCTTAAACTGCAACTAGGTCCTGTATGACCTTAAACTGCATCATCAATGGTCCATGCATATGACCCTAAACTATTTGTGAGTCCCTTACGTCCAGTAAGACGTTACACTGTAACGTCCTAACTACATGACTCTAAACTGTATAGAAGTCCCTTATGTATGGAAAGACATTAAACTACATGAGCATCAAAGGTCCTGTATGACTTTAAACTACACTATTGTCTAGCATGACATTAAACTGCACCATCCATAGTCCATGAAAATGACCATAAACTATTCACACTTTCATCCAACATGACGCTAAACTAGGAAAAAAATCCCCAATGCGTCCAACATGACGTTAAATGGTGTACTGTTTTGTCCACACTGCATGAAATTAAAATGCACAGTCCCCCTTTCGTCCAACATGACGTTAAACTCTATTGTCCCCATCATCCTAACTACATGACGCTAAATTGTACAGAAATTCTGTGATATGTCCTACATGACATTGAACTGTACTTTTGTCCCTGCTACATGACACTAAACTGTGCAACACCAATAGTCCTAACTGCAAGACTTTAAATTTCATAGTCCCTTCATATGTCCTACATGACGTTAAACTATGTATTGT
The DNA here is from genome assembly GCA_963277665.1 of Viscum album. Taxonomy (NCBI): domain Eukaryota; kingdom Viridiplantae; phylum Streptophyta; class Magnoliopsida; order Santalales; family Viscaceae; genus Viscum; species Viscum album. The sequence goes on from OY728147.1 coordinate 1,831,679,366, forward strand.
TAAGGTTGTTGCTACCTCTTGTTTCTCACACCGAGTATGACTCACGTGAACTTAGAGCAAACCTCAACCATAACACTCTCTCTTGGCTACTAACCATGTGTATGTCCCAACATCATTATTAAGTTCATTGTCCCCAAGAACAACATGATCATTAATTCATTCTTTAATTTAACTAAATGGACTTTGATCCTTGCCTTCTAGGCTGGGTATGTAGGCAACCTCCCAAGGTTTAAGCCCAAAACCAATCTCTTAACATCGGTTCACCTCCATCTCATACGATGTTGATTCGTGAAACCGCCCCTAGAATCAATATCATTACATTGGTTCACATTCGTCCTTGTTATACGACGTTAAACTATACAACACTTTTGTCCAATATGACAATAAACTACAATATTCTTTGATACCCTCACCTGAGAGGGAACCTTTATTTACATTTATTTTTCTATCATGTTTCATTTCAAAGACTACATGCATACATGGAAACACCCAAACCTTTTATCTTGGGTTAAACCATCATTGTACAAAGTCCCCTTTAACCCTTCATATGTATGAACCAAATTTGTACAAAGGGTATTTATAGAACTTCGTGGGCTTGATTCCCATCCTTATGGGATACGTAGGAACGTTCGAGTGTCCCTCAAATCAAGCCCCAAGTCTTTGGGCCAAACCCCAAAATCCACTTTCAGTCCCTTAGCTGAAAAGTCCCCATGAAAACACACACTGTTTATTTCTTACAATGGTCTAAGATCTATGACCCTAAACTAAGATCTCTAATCCTTTTGTCCAACACGAAGTTAAACAGTAGTATAAGAACTACATGTGGTTTGATTCTCATCCTTATGGGATACATAGTGAAATCCAACATTTCAGTTCAGGACCCAGCCACAACATGATTATGGTTAGAATTGATCTGTGTATCTCTATATACATTGAACAATATCCATCTTTATGTGTCATAATCCTAACCTTAAATATTTTCAGATCCTCATAACCCTTTTCACGACTTCTAGTCACAAAAATGTCAAACATCTAAGAGTTCTTTTGCCTGACTATGCAGCACGTTCCCATAGGCAGCCTTGCATAAACAGTCTACATAACAGACTTGTTAGGAAAAAGATACTATTATTTGACTATGCAGCCAATTCCCTTAGGTGGCCCTACATAATTCAACCCCCTAACGGGTTTGTCGGATAGTGGTAACTTCATTCTTGGAAAGAATGCCTCTTTTTTCCTTATTTGTCTTAAATGAAAGTATATAGGGATCCACAAAAATAGCCATCCTTAACATATTGGTCCCATATCCTTTTTCATGATCTGAAAGTATTCAAGTCTATGGTTTATATTCTCCTTCCCTACATTTGGGTCAGACCTTCGTAGGAGTGATATTCATCCAGTTCTTCGATAATCTTGTTTGGAAATATCTTCTCCATATTCAAGTACCTCTTTACATACAACAAACTCTATACTTTGGAATATTTGAATCTCCCTAAACTTTCACTAGCTTTTAGCACTAAGAAAGTAAATTTCTGAGAGTTCTTTTGCCTAACTATACAGCACATGCCCATAGGTGGCCTTACATAAACAGTCTACATAACAGACTTGTTAGCCAAAAGATACTATTTTATTTAACTATGCAGCCAAAGCCCTTAGGTGGCCCTGCATAATTCAACCCCCTAACAGGTTTGTTAAATAATGGTAACTGCATTCTTGGGAACTACATCTTCTAATGCCTTTTATCTCTTTTTCATATCATTCCTCAGATTCAAATATTCTTAAGTCATAGCTTACGTATTTTCCCTCATACTTGAGTATGGTACTATGTTTTCAGATGAGTTGTCAAGGAATTGAGTCAATTCTAATTCATTTCGGTCAAAGCTATTTCGACCTTAAACATTATCCTTTTTATGTCTGACGTGCATGACTTTAAAATTCCCACAAAAGACAAGGGAACTCTAAATAAAAGTCAAGTTCCCAGCTCACTAAACATACAATTTGTATGATTTAGGTAACATTGAGCAATTAAAAGGTTTGAAGTTTGTAAGGTTATTAACATTAATCCTAGTAAAGATCAAACTTTTCTTACTAGGCCCATTGTCTTAGGTAAAATCTAACGCATGTAGCAAAAGAGAATGCAGGTACAAATGAGTGAAGGTGAAAGTGTTTTTCATTGATGCACAAGAGTTAGAAGGATATCCACAGACTGGAGTCTCTTCTCTTTTTCAAGAATTACAAGAGGCTTTCAACATAACTCTTCATTTGATTTACAGAATCCCAAGTATCATCAGCGACCACCTGGAATTTATTCATTCATCTGGATACAATAAGAGATGAAGTGATACCAGCTCTTCTTGGAACAGTTGTAAAAGAATGTTCTTGAGTGCGGTTTGAGAAAATTTTCTGCTGATCAAACAGTGACTCTGTTTATGTCCAAGAGACTTGGAAGATGGATACATGGATTTGAGAATGGAGAATTGGAAGTAAAGAGCCATTCGGAGAGAGTACTCTTTTTAGATATTGCTCTAATGCCGTGTTTGTCTTCTCTCCACTAACCGGCAGCGGAAAACATTTCAGCCCATGGGTTTTACATTTTCATATCTGCAAGGAAATGGCATGGATGGAGAACATGAATGTTCACACCATTGTTGTTTCTCTTAATGCACAGCATAACCGAAATAGAGGAGTAGCAGTGCAGCTGCATTTCCGGTGTATAGTTCTTTGCATTTGGAACATTGACCCCTTGCAGATGACCATGACCATACTGGGAGAGGTATATTCTCTGTGGGAAATTAAGATGATATTTCTTCATGTACATAGCCAAATTTTGGAAAGTGCTGACATAGATATTATAGTAATCATGACCAACAACGTTCATCATGTCATCAATCTGCTTTCTATCTAGTTCATCAGCCATTCCATTTCCCTTGGGAACCATTGAATCTGCACAAAAGTTGAATAAACTAACTCTTAAATAGGTTTATTTTTCATAAAATTTGTGAAGAAATTCCAAAAAAATGGCGAAGGCATTAAGGCGCGCAAGTCTAAAACTTGGCGCCCAAGTATGGAGGCACCGCGCAAGTATTTGTTGCGCAAGTGCAACCGCACAAGTCAACATACCTTGACAACAATGCGCCACCAAGGAAACACCGGAAAACAGAGCAACTTGCGTGGTGAAGGTGACCTGCGCGGCGAGAGCTCAAAAGGTTTGAAGTCCAGAAATCCGGATGCTTTGTATGGAAGTGAGGCCTTATATTTATAGACGCGGCCGGGACCCAGCGCGATCAAAGGAAGTATCCCTGTGTGCCAGATCCTGCGCACCCAAAGCTCATTTGTGCGCCCTACCTTGTGCGCCCCAATTTCCTATTGCTTCTCGATTTCCTCAGAGTCAAATCCTCTATTCTCTCCGGATCCAACTCTGAGTGGGGACTTTTGCTGACGATCCTTTCGTCACAGAATCTAAATATTGGAAAGGGGAATATCTGAGATCAAAGTGATTCAACCTTTGAAGAAAACATCAAAAATCGACAAAGGGATGAACAGGGAGAACTTATCCCATAGGTCGCGCAAGTTCCCTCATAGTCGTGCAAGTCCACTTGCGCGACGCATTATGGTCGCGCAAGTGACTTGCGCGACCTAAAAGATAACCACTCAGGGTCTTCTCCTGCCTATAAATAGACCCTGTGGGCCCCCCATTTTGGAGAGGAATTTTTCCAGAAACTCAGATTTGAGCTCTCGGCGCCCTAGTCTCTTCTCAAATCTTCTGGAACACTTCTAAGGTAATTTCTTACCTAGAACGGAAGATCTAAAGAGAGAAAGGAAGGCCGAAGTGTTGAAACTCATCAACACTTGCACGACTAGGTGGCCATCCCTTAAGGGAAAAGGCCACACTTGCGCGCCACCTTACTCCTTCAATAGAACCTGCGCGCCCCTCTCCTGGAATAACCTCAAGAGGATTCTAAATGCCTTAACCAAAAGTCGCTCAAGTATTACCCTGCTGGTTGAACACCGTGCAACTACCCAAAGTGTCGTGCAGGTATACCTGCGCGACCAACACTTGCGCGCCCACGCAGTACCTGCGCGCCTGCCAGGACTTGCACGCCCCTACCTTTTTGGGTTCCCTTCTTGCCCATTTTACCCCTCTTAAGCCATTCCACCTATCCTATTAACGATTTAGTCTTCAAGTAACTCTTCAAAGCCATTTATGGCATGATTTCTTGATTTGAATTCCTTATCTGAAAGGAATTATGTGGAATATCTCTCAAAACATAGTGATTTACACATCTTTATGTCACTAAAGATTGATATTTCATTCATTCAACCTCATCCTTTAAGATGAGAAAACTCATTAACCTGGGCCTCCTTTTCAGGGGTAAGCCCCAGTCATAATCATTAACCTGGGCCTCCTATTCAGGAGTAATCCCTAGTCATAATTCCTCAAATTTGGGCATCCTCCTTAAGAGTAAGCCCCAAGTCCCTTAATTTTCAATTCCATTTAACATGGGCCTCCTCCTTAGGAAGTAAGTCCTAGTCTTAATTTCTCTTAACCAGTCGTAATTACTTTTGATTTGGGATTCCTTTTCAGGAGTAAAACCCAATCATAAGTCCTCTCCTAATATGGGCATCCTTTCTAGGAGTAAGCCCCAAGTTTGAGTATTCAAAATCTCCATAAAGCACATATACCTTTATGGACCCTGCTCCTGGATTTCATTCCGGAAGTAAATCCTAATCTTCATTTATCTGGGCAGTCATACATACATAACCCCCACATTATTTCTTATGATTGCATATTTCATGGCACAATTGTCTATTTTTTACCAATACCACTTGTTTCTCACATCGAGCATGACTCACATGAGCATAGAGTGTAAAAGAAATTATGACATCCTTTTTTGAGCCTTCAATCATAAACATCACACTCCCTTACTCGAACTATGTGGGTCCTGATTCCTTTTACAAAAACAAATGATACGCAGGTAGACCATCTGCGGTTTTGATCCCAACTCTGAAATAATCCATGTCCTTATGAATGAAAATAAACTTCATGTGCCCCACTAAGTGGCTTTGAAACCAGCATGGTCATAATAATGACCAAGAGACTTTTATATAAATATGCCGAAGGATACCATTGACCAAGAATCTTTAAATAAATACAGATGATTCTCTATCAATGAAGAACCTCGAATACATATAAAAGATTCTCTAAATTTCGTACATATTTTATCATTGATTTTCAGATCTAAAGGAAATCTCATTTTATACTTGGTAATGTAATAAGGATTCACGAACATAACTTAAATCTATAAATAGAGTCCCGAAATAGAAAATAATTCCCCTAAAAAAGGTGTGATGAGTCCGACCTCCCATCCTCGTGACCAATGCAAATTCTTAAGCCTCATAATTCCACAAACTAATGACCGCCTACCTTTGGAAAGTATGTCCAAATGGATGTGGAATCATTGGATGTTTCCGGTTCTACGAACAAACCCGTTAGAAACCGATCGGAACGTTTGAACCTCCCATCAAAGGCAGTCATCCCCGAATTCTGAGGGAAACACCATTGAACAGACATATTTAGAACCTTAAATTCATATTAAATATTTTTATGAGATATTGAGATATTATTCCATGAAAGTGTCCTATATAACATGTTATGTAATGAAAAAGACAAAATAGTAACATGCCTTTCCTTTAATATTCATAAAGCATTTGGATAAGGAAAAAAATAATATGTTCAATTATAAATATTATTTTGAAATTTAAATTATTTTTTATCATGATAATTATTTTTATATTTTTATATATTATATAATTACTGTAAATACTTAAGAAATGTTAATGGTTGAATTATCTAAATAATAATTAACTACAATAAAAGATACTAAAAAATTAAAAGTTTAGTTAACTGAATTAATTATTTTCATCCATTAATTTTTTAGATTAATATACCATGTCAAATATATTTTAACTTAATATATTCAAATTTCATTATTTTATTGATATTTTTATATTCAAATTAATTATATATTGACAAAATTTACATTAATGTTATTTTATAATAAATAATTTAAAATTACTAAAAATACTATATTATTCTAAGTGACTATTTAATGTTAATAAATGAAAAATATGGTCCATTAATGGACAAGTTTATCTTTTATAATGAACATATTGACCCATAAATAGTAAAAACATTGTTAGTGCAGTTACAGTTAAATTAGTGTTTTTATAAGTTACTTACGCTTCTATTAAAATTAATTGACATGATAAATGAGTTTTATGTTTTACAAATTATATAATTTTTTTATTATAAGATGTTATAAATTTACTTGAATATATCCCTTTAATATTGTTATAATTTATAAATTAACTAGGTTTCAAAATTAGTTACCTTAATAAAAACTAAAATGGTAAAAATAAGTAACAAATATATTAAGGAAGAAAATTATAAAAATAAATTTATTTTTGTGTGTTGGAGAATTTTATCACCCGAATAAACCATAAACTCAATTATTATTCAATTTTTAGTGAATTGAGGTAATTTTTTCCTCCCAATAATAAATACTTTTGATTATTTACAAGAATGACACACCTACTCAACTATAATAGGGAACTAACTCTCCCCCATCACCAAAATTATACAAAATATTCTCAACATAATCCAAAAAATTAACATATTAAAACCCGTAACCTAATAATAGAATCCATAAATTTTTAAAAAATCCAACCGAGGTAACCCTTTGGTGAAATCTAAAAAGAGATACCGAAATAAGAGGTAATGCTCATCAATAAACATTTTTTGTTTCATTTTTTCCTCATACCCCTTAAATTATTTTGATATATTTCCTATATAATTACCATATTAATATATATATATATAATGATATTTTTTCATTCCAATGATAATACCTACAAACAAACATACTTTTATCAAATGGGTTATGAAATCATTGTTCTTGTGAATGGTGGACAACCGCCTCAGAAACTGATGACGTTCAGTTTTCCATTAACACCTTTCATGGTTGGTCTTAATGAAGGAAATGATATTTATATATTATATATATAATATTTTTTTATTTATTTGTACTTATTGAATTATAATATAACACATAAATCCATGATTTCCATTTTTGGTATGCAATGACATCATGCATGTGTACGATAGACTACCACCATGTTAAGGGATGTGATCCATTGAAACGTTACATGGAATGTATTGAAAATGGGTATAATAAACATATTATATATATATATGAAATAACAGTGATACTATACTTATTTATATATCATTTAATTTCATTATTTCAATACAAAAAATAAAATGGAAACAGCGTTAATGCGTACATACGACCTACCATCTCCATGAACAATGTATCAAGTTTTCTATCCCTAAATTTTATGGGATACTATAAATAAATATATAATGAATATATATTATATTAATATCATGGTTTAATTTCAATAAATTCTGAAATCATGATCAAATTAAAATAACCATAAATATCAAGTCAAAACATATACAAGAAACAAATAGGTTATTATCTTAAACATAACTTTAAACATTAATTGTTAATAAATAGGTAATATAAATTCATAGGAAAATAATATATGTTGGGATATATATAAATATAGTTATTTTATATATTTTTAATAAACTAATATTTATTATATATGAGTTTTTCTCATGTATGAAGGAGGTCAAGACTTTAGGTAAAGGGATTTCTAGTCTAATATTTATTTCTGAGATACTTATGCCATATTCACCAAACTTTTTTTTGTGTGGTGTATATATTAAACATGAATGTAATTTATGATTCTTATAAATAAAAGTTTTGGTATTTACATATTCATTTTTAGATCTCTCTTTCATGGGGTTACTGTTTCAATGTTACTAAAACGATAAACGAATTTTGTCTCAATTTTCCTTCTTTGAGACACATATTATGTTATGCACCTATATTCTTTTTTGATGTATATATACTACCAGTTTGACATGTTATATCATTAATATAATTATTTTCATGATATTTTATACATCATGTAATGTTATTCTTTTAATGAGGTTATGATTCATTGTTACCAAAGTGCTAAGAGTTTATTGTTATAATCTCACTGTTTATCAGCATTGTTTATGATTATACATCAATTGAAGAAATATTATAATCCATATCTTAATAATTCTCATGAATGTTTTTATACTATGTTTATTTATGATATATTCATGTAATAGTGAAATATTTACACTCTTTTATACTAACTGTAATTTATAAATTGTTTTTAAGAAAATATAACATTATTTATCTCTTCATTTAAAAATATGTTTTCTCCCAAAGAAATGTTTTCTAAAAATGTTTTTAAAAAATGTTCCACTTTTATATTTAAAAGAATATAAACCATTGTTTTTACTTTTTTACAATATTTATTCAAAATGAATCTTCCTGTCATTTTCGGATCACCACTCTTTTTACTTCTACCGATAATATAAAATAATCCTTATTTTTATGTATGCTTCATATATGGAATTTTATGCCTTTATGACCAGTCCATTCATTTAAGATTCAATTATTTGTTTTAAATAATATTTTCAAAAATAAAATTCTTTCCATAATATTTGGAATGATATTTATTTTAATTTTATTTTCAAGGAAATGGTTTTATGAAATGTTTTATGTCTAAAAAGTATTTTAAATGAGTTTTAAAGATTACTTTATAAGTTCTGAAGGTTATTTTATATGAAAAATGTTATCAAAATATTATATAATTTAAATTTTATTTAAAATTTTAAGGATATTTTACACAAGAAATGTTTAAAATTATTTTTAAATATTGCTTTATCTGTTTTGAAAGTGGTTTTAAAGGAATAAGATTTTGAAAAGAATTTATGTTTTAAAAATTTATTTTTAAAGAATGATTATTTTACTTAAGAAATCTTCCATGTGACCATTAAAAATTCACCTCTATCTATGATGAAATCATTAAATATTGCTTATGATTTACTGGGGATATAATTCAAGGACGCCATTATTAATATTTCTTTGAATTGTTTAGGTTTAAGATGATAAGCTATTGACGAACCCCATTTCACTTGCATGGGATATACCTTATTAAAATGACTATGGAACCATCTTATTTTCATAGGTTATACGATGATTAAATGATTATGAATCTTGTCCTTTTCAATATGTTATGATGTTATGAAACTTTTATGATACCCAATTCATTTCATGGGTTATGATATGATGATTTTTTATGATATTACGACACACATTTGTATGATTTAATTTTGTGATGGGTGGGATAAAATTATCCCTCCAATGCATTGGTTAAAAATGGATAAATTGGGAGTATATTTTTTATTTGTGAACCTAGTTACATGTTTACAATGTTATTCATAAATCTGATTACATCTTCAAAACGTTACGCGTAAACCTTATTATATATTCAAAATTTTATGATTGAACCTGATTACATGTTCACAATGTTATGTATGAACTTGATTACATATTCAATATTTCATGTGTATACTTATATTTTATTTCCATAATGATATGTGTAGTCTTTATTTCATGTCCATTAGTTTATGTGAGGGTATTATTTCATTTCCTTGAATTAATGAGTAAACCTATTTATATTTATAAAAGTTGAAAATGTTATAAGATCATGTGTATGACACAAATTTATGTCTTATGAAAATATTATAATCTCATGGATCATCTTCTCTGTTTATAAAATGAATCATGTCTTATGAACTTACAATTTTATTCAATGGATCATGATTTTGATCTTTGATATGAAGGGTATGATTTTTAAAGGTTATGAAAATTGTTTCCTTGGGTTTTGGATGGGAAACATGGAATTGGATTTCCCATCAGTGTTTGATTTAGGGGTATTTTATGGCCTCACTCTATCGTGTGCATCTGGTTCACAATTTGTTTATTCATCACTAGAAACTCCCAACAGTTCCCTTATCTTTAGCTGGGTATGGGACTGCTTTCTAAAGGCATGTAGTCATCTTTGTTCTGTGGCCCATCGACTCTTGGTAACATGAATTGGTCATGAGGATGGGAGGTCTAGATCATCACTCCCTTTTTGGGGGAATTATTTCTTACTCTTGGAATCTATTATAGAATTAAGATATGTTTGTGAATCTCTTCCTAATGCCAATATAGGATGGATTAACCTAACAAAACTAGAATATGTTAATTTTATTTTATATGCATAAGACTAGGACCTCTTGGGTGATTCCATCTATATGTATCTATGTTTCTTCATCACTCTTTGGTAATGAGAAATTTATTATACACTAAATATCTATAACCAAGTGTTTCAGGACGTGCTCCCATATGAGGAGGTGGTAAATATTCAAAGGATTGGGTTGAGCTAGTAAGGGGATTCCAACATATCATAGTTATTGAAGGAATCAAAACCCACATATTTGCTTTAATATGTGTTTTTAATGTCATGAGAAAGAAATTATTTTTGGATAATGATATGCCATATATTTGAGCATGAATCTTGGGCATACATCCTACGTATCTTGGTAGTAATAGGAATCAGATTTATCATAGTTTAGCTGATACTAGGGATTACATACTAATGATGTCCTTGTAACCCTAAGGTATATTGTTCAAGTGACATGATTAGTGAAATCCCTTAAGCCCACATGAACCATGATCATTGATAGAAACAAGTGTCAACAAGTGATCAATGCCATTTCTTAGGATAAAGGTGGCATAGATATCAAGATTTCACTGGGTAATCGATATGGAGCTCGAACCTCATGGAGAGGTAGGCTACATATCCTGAATATGGTAGGAATTTGAGTTGTTGTAGTTTCATTTACGTTTGGTCTTATGCCCTAAGGTTTCCCTAGATCAAGAAGATTTATGATGCCTAATTAGGTGTTCATTGCAACCCCCTAATCTCACATGAGATATTCCTGGTGTGAGAAACAAGGGAGAGATGATGATTAGCCTCACAGAAAATGGATATGGGACCTATGTATTGGGAGAGTCCTTAGAGTGTTTGACATATAGATCAGGCCTTATGAGGAAATCTTACATATTCCGGTTATGGTGGGAATCAATGTTCTCATAGTTCATTTTTGAAGGTCTTAAACACTGAGGTTGAAAAATTATTTTGGGATTTCACATTGAGTATGGGCTATATTATTTAGTCTTGGGATGCCCAAATGACATGGCCTCATTTTATGGAGGGTGTCGCATAACCTAGTTGGCATGTCCTAGGAGCCATCGTTTAACATGACCTGACACATATGGAGGGTGTCACGAGGGTCATCATGGCGTAGTCTGAGGGTATGGTGTATCTTTGATGAAACCTCTCAGAGACATCACAAAACCTAGCCAACACCTCTAGAGGGTGTTGTGAGTCTTAGGTAACTGGCCTAAAGAATGACGTGAGGGCTTGACTGTCATGTCCACATGCTTTCACGACACTCAGCTAACATGAGAGGGAACTGTTATATGAGATAGGTGATGTGTCCAAGAGAAATCAAATGTTTAGGGTGATGAGCCCAGGGGGTTTGAAATACCAAAATGGTGTCCATAAGAGAGTCATGTAACTCATCCTGTCATGTATGGAGTATTCTGTGTGTCCTAGGTTTCATTCCAATGTTGTTTCACAGGATCTAGATGACGCGTCCATGTTCTATCGCATGTCTTTGAATGACACACACAAAGTACATGTGGTAAGTGAGCATATATTTCACATAAACCTCCAACCATTTATCATGGTCCTCAACCTTATATTGTGAATACATTTTTTTTTATCAGTGTCAGTTTTCTCGAATATCACATGATTGAGTGGGCTTTCGAGATATCCTCCACATAACCCTCAAGAGGCCCTTTGCATGATCTATGAATGATCATGAAAAGATCATTATACTAAGCACATGACTACACCATATTCCCACCAGTACATTATATGACTGAAACTGGATGGTCGCATGATCACTCTGAGATATCTGTAGAAGTTGAGAGATGAATCCTACAAAGTTTGGGCATCTGGAATATGTAGTAGTAGTAAAAAATAAAAACATTTATTCATGTTGGGTTGAGTAATTTACTAGCCTTACCCCCATGGAAACTCACTGGTTTGTAAGGTGTATCTGGCATGAGTCTAGAATGGATTCAACAGAGGGTCCTTGCACCACAGAGTTTCAAGAGTCTCTTCCATGGAATGCTTCAGGCGCGTCTCCAGATTTCCATAGATCATGAGTCTCCTCTTTCAATGATTTATTTATAATATTATGATCCAATTGTTAAAGACATGTTTGATCATGGAGACATGTCTATGGAACATTATGTGGACACATTGACATGTCCAAGGGTCATCTTAAGATCTGAGTGTCAATTGGAAAACACTATAGACACCTCAGGTGACTTGTCTTAGGGTATCATGGGGTAGTGTTGCAGGAATGATGGGTGTGTCTCCTACCTTTCAGCATCCACAAGTACCTCTCACCTCCACCCTTTTGATCCCCTTTGTTTTCTAGGGAAATTTTTGGGAGTCTTGTGGTATTTCATGAGTAATATTGAGGGTATTTATTTCATTTTTTGGAGATGCATCTTGTGACCAGTATGGGGGTGCACAATCATTTCGTGGAAAAGTCTTGGAGAGGAGGATGACTAGTCAAAGGGCTTCTATGAGGAAAGTTAGGCATGTCACTATTGACTCATGGCATTGTGCAGGTCATCAAGGGTTCCCTTTATGTTTTTTAGTGGCCACGAACCCCACTTACCTCCTCAATTTATCCACATTGTTTTATTTTACAAGTGTTAGGGGTCATCCTCGTTTTTATGAGTAATATCTATAATTTTTACATGATTTATTGAAGATGTATCACTTCAAAAATATGGTTCATTTGAGGAGTTTTCATGAATGTAGTAGAAATTTCTATCCAACATTCTGTAGAGCACTGCAGAGCTATCTGGACACTCCCTATGATATTCATAAAATAAGGCTGACAAGCCAGAGTGCTTCCAAGAGGTGACACTGAGGTCACTTTTTGTCTCACAAATCACTCAGGGTGCACGCCACATGTCTATCAACAACTGCAAACTCCTCTCCCTTCCTCCCCATTATATCCTTCACTTTATGAAATGAAGGCTTGAAGGTTTTTTGAGTTGGCTCAAATACCATCAAGGTATCTTCCCAATAATTATTTGGGGCATGATATTTATGACCAGTGGGGGTCTCGTTCTTTAATTATCACCCAACTTTATTTTCAAAGGATTTTGGGTGGTTCTTTCAAACACATTATAATGAAAAACAATGTGGTTTCGGGGTGCTAATTCGATTATATGGGGGGCCTTTGCAAGAGAATATAGGTTGGTTAAAGGGGAATTTTCCGGACTTATCCTTGGTTATATTCCATGCATGGTTCCTTCACAAGACCTTGAAATGTTCACATTATCACAAGTCCCTCAGAGAATCATGTGATCCATGTGTCTTCAACCATTCACTTCTTCCTTTCCTTTTGCGAGAAAAATAGTACCCATATTCAGGTATATAGTCCTTTTTTATTTTTTTGATGCTTATTTTTTAGGCGTCAACAAACCCCCCCATAGGAGCAACATTTGAGGGGAAAAGGACTTAGTTCTGAGGAAAAACTAATGTGTTCCAGAGCCTTTGAGGGTGTCGTGAACCAATGCTTCATGTGACGTTTGGTATACTGAGAAATAATTATAATTCCAAGAAAATCCTATATATGGGTGGGAGTAAAATTTTAAAATTAAAGGGCATGATATATGTCCTAATAATGAGTTCATTCCATATCTATGGAAAGAATCTCAATTCGGTCATGTGATTGTTCATGAAAATGAGTTCTTTTCTTTTCTGTGGAAAGCATCTCGAGCATGAAAGGGCCATGTAGTGGGCCTCAAAATAATTGAAATGCACATTTGTTTAGGGTATTTTAGCTCATAACATTCTTTTTCTTTAGTTTAATTTATTTTAGATTGGACCATCTTTTTCATTAGTTTAAGGTATTTTAGAGCAAACCATATATTTCTTTAGTTTATGGTCCTTTAGCTCGGACCTTATATTTCTTTAGTTTATGGTCATTTAGCTCGTAAGATTCAATTTATTTAGTTTGAAGTAATTTAGCTCAAACATTTCTATATGGTCAAGGGATATAGTGTAGACATGATAGGAATTACCCCAAGAACTCTGAGGTTCTAGATCCTACTATGATGTTGCTGAGGATTAGGAGGATTAGAATGCCCTTTTTTTAGAGTGAGGCATTTGGTTGACGACCATATCCGTATATGAAGGATCCATGAACCTGTATGCATAGTTCAAAAACATTCCTTGAATCCATGTAACCTTTACAAGAGATATAAAATATTTATGGTGGAAATATTGATGGGGATGGAATACTCCGGATACCAAGCCCACATGGATAGTTTGAATATGGATGAGGTATTCCATAAACTGAATGTTTGAGTCCATGAAAATGAGATGGTGTAGATATGCCATGTATTTCCCATAGAATTAACAAATTCTAGGTTCCACCATAGGGTTGAAAGGGATTACATGGATCAAAATTCCTTTCTATAAAGGGGAAGAAGAATTTAGTTGGTGGTTTATGTCCCTTATGCATCGGTAGTATGGCCATAAAAGGATGATATCCACTTATTTCTGTGGGATATGGAAGATTTCTGAATAATCGAACATCTAGATGATGAAGTTGGATATGGGAAGAAAGATATATAAGAGGGGTTACGACAACCAAGAAAAACTAGCTCTTAAAGTGAAGCATGAGATCTATGTCCCATGGTTTTGAATCACAAGACATCTGGCCATCAAAGGATAGGCAATGATGTTTCCCAGTCCATTCTTGAAGAAGGGAATGAAACATGGTGATCTAACATTGAGGATATCAAATCCACATTGATCATTTGGTGAGGGGAATAAAAATCATAATCCATAGAGCTTGAGTAAGGATAATGATAGGGTATAGTCATACAAGGAGTGGTTTAGACATACTAGGATGTTTAGTGCTACAGTGATTATGTCAATGCTCACGAGAATCAGAATTTCCTTTCTGCAGAGTGACATGTTTGGTTGATGTTCCTTGGTGCATATGAAGGAGCCATGTTCATTTGGGCATAGTCATGAAAAGTTTCCTTAAAGATGGATATCCTTTGCAAGGGCTATGGATGTTTATGGGTCCTTGAGACACCCCAACCCACAAAGTGTGGTTTGCAGAAGATGTAAAATCCAAAGTTGTTTCTAGTACCCTAAAATTTATGCTATTTCCTAGAGTTTATATTCTCATAGAGAGGAGATGTGAAAAAAAGTTCCCTAATTTTTTCCTCGAAGACTGGGTCTGGTGATCATAGCTTGGCTTTTACTAGGGTTATGGACCCTGATGAGCTTTGTGGCTTCTATGTTTGTGCCTTATGTTTTTCCTGAACTCTGAGAATGAGTATTTTAACTTGTGGAGACTCAAATTTTTCTCAAGTTTCCCTCAACAGATTTTCCACCTGATGTGTTTTGTGTCTCTCTTATTCACATCGTTAGGGTATTTATATTTAGATTATTATGAGCTAGAGTTTAAGGCCATACATCATTGAACAAAGAATAGACAATTTGGGTTCATGAATTACAAGGAGCTAGTATGGAAGATGTTACACAAGATCCTAGTTAGGATAAACAGGGAAAAGGGTACTCCAACATCATTCTAAGAGAGGGGATAATATGTTGTAAATATAATATTGAGTTTCTCATGTGATGAGTAATGATGTGGGATAGTCATACAAAGAGCAGTTTAGATACACTAGGGTGTGGAGTGATACTACGATGATGTCAGGGCTCACAATAATTGGAGTTTTCTTTTTAGAGAGATGCATTTGGTTTACAACCATAGTCTCATATGAAAAATCCAAAGGAATGCACGCATAGTCAAGGAAACAGTCTTTGAATAATTATATGCATTCCAATGGCCATTGATGGTTGACAGTGTCCCAAGATCCTCAAGAAATGAAGTTTGGTGTATGAGATTGTATTAATCTTAAAGGATGTCATAAGAACCCCATAATTTGGTTGATTGAGTTAAGTATCTTATGGTCTTTTGATAAGGAATGAAAAATGGGAGATGTTCTACAAATATTATTTTCATTTACCATGGATGTTCATCTCCATGTAGTTTAACATCATGTGTTAAGGATGTATTTCCATGCAGTTTTATGTCATGTGGTAATGACGAAGGTGAACAATGCTAAAAAAATGAGAATATATCAGATGGTCCTAAGGATGGAGACTGGGTGTCACTACTTTTATCATGAAAATGAGAATAAAACCACACATATTTCATGAAATCCGTGAAATTTATTGTCTTACGGTGAGGATGATGAATCATAGTTTATTGTTGTGTTGCAGGGACCTATGGAGAATGTTTAGGATCATGTGGTTCAGACTAGAGGATGAATATCCTAACATTGAGATCCAAAATGTTATGCAATGAAAATACCTAATGTGAATGAGGACGAAATAGGTATCATCCCCACCAATAGCCCTTCTAGGAAAACTCTTCCCAAGGGTTCAAAATGGGTTATTCCAATGGATGGGCCCAAATTAAAAATGTTTTGGCATATCTACATATCTCATGAGGATGAAAATCAAGACACACATAGTTCTGGGAGATCCATGAAGGTTAACATCATGTGTTAAGGATTATAGTCAATCTTCATGAATTGAAAATGGATTTTTGGTGTTGGGAACACATTGTGTATGAGGTTGTATTTGTTGTAAACAATTTTTAATTAGGATCAAAATAAAGAAAGATATTATGGGATTAATGTTATAAAGTGACATGAAGCATCACAATGTTCAAATAGACCATGTAAGAGCCTAATTTAAGATTCATGAATTATTGCATGAGGGATCATGTGGAGAATTGATGTTTTAAGAATGACCATACCAAGCTGAGAAGATGGAGACAGTCATATTCTATGTTGACTAAAAAGACTGATGCTCCTGGAAGATTTGGAAGAAGTACTTTCCTTGGATAATCTTATGATGCTAAAGGTGATCGATCAAAGACTATATATCATGAAATATAATGTTTGTTACTAAATAAGATGATTTTTAAAGAAGAAAAATTATAGTGAATTATCATGGGTGTTCCTTACGAAGTATATATTTTTGGTGGTGTTGTTTCCTAGTGTTTTTCAAATTGATGGACCTCAAATTAGGGTTTTTTTGGAAATGTAAATATTTCTACATAAGAGTGAACAAGATTAAAAATGTAGACTGAAATAGTAAAAAGAAGTAACCACATTCTTCGGAGCATGAACTGCATATAATGTTCCTAGAATGGTTCGTGGCTACGCACCTGGCAAGGAAAATGGTACGCGGAGTGGTGCACATATCCAAAATCGGTTTGCTGTGTCAGTACATGGTGAAGGCATGTGAAACGTGGAATGCTAATGTTTTTCTATGGAAAGAGTTTTGTTATGTGGAATGGCTCATCATTGGAGGAAGAGATTTAGTACGTGGACAAGAAGTCGCAAGTTACACTGTGAATGTTCGTAGTTAATAGTAGGTTCACTATATGTGGTGGAGGATTATCATATACGGATGGAGTTTGGTGAAGTTTTTCCCACACTGAATATTTGGGTAAAACAGATTAGAATAATTTGGGGAGTGATTTTCCTATATAAACAGTACTAATCCCACTATTAACGTAAAGAGAGAATTTGATAAGAAAATATCATCATTGTGGAAGAACTCAGCTAAGTACAAAATTTACACATAGGTGAGATTCTGTGTAGATGAAGTGGCATGAGAAAGTTGAAATGGTTCAAAAAATTGGAAGGAGTAGTTTATTGGAAGATAATTTGTGTAAGAAAAAGTGGAACGCGAGAGATGAAATAATTCGCAGAATTTGAAGAAGAAGTCTGAAGAAGAAAGAAACGGTATGCGAAGGAGGTATGCAGAGGTGGTACATTAAGGAAGTATGTAGAGGCTATGTGCAAAGGCAGTACACATAGGTGGTACACGAAGGCAGTACGCAAAGGTTGTACGAGAAGGTAGTAAGCATAGAAGGTATGAAATGCAGGCACAGTACACGGAGCATGTATGGTACATGGAGCAGGCATGGTACACAAAGAAAGAATGGTATGTGGAGCAGGGATGGTACATGGAATAGGCACGGTATGCAGAACCGGTGTGGTATCGAGAATTGATGCAGTACGCTAAACATGTGTGGTGAGAAGAACAGATGCAGTTGATAGAATCATAGACAATTCATGAAAAAAACACCATTAAAGGGAGTTCATGATTCTAGAAAGAAAATGAAGAAGTTTTAGTGAATTCAGTAATTTCAATAAAGGAGAAAACTGAATATAAAAGAGCATCAATTTGGGACTTTGATGCTACCAGTGTCTCCAATGGAATAGAGACAACGAATTTCTTGCCAATCTATTGAAGTGACCTTCAAGTCAATAAACTGAGTGAAGACCTATCCAACAAAGTGATCCAAAGGGATTCTATGGACATGATCCAAGGGAGGTAGTGAGCTATCCATGAACCTTTGTGTATTATTCCTGGGATTGAGTGATTGCTCCTAAATCATTATAATCCATAGATACATAAGATTAGTGGAATTAGGTACGACTGGAAACCTGTCAGTGTATACTCCTTGGACGTAGCCCTTAGTGGTGAACCAAGTGAAATTATTGTTTTTCCTTTTTCATGTGAATGTTTTAATTACTACACATATCCTTTATACAGGTTTAAACATGTTCCCACAAATGTGGGAACAAGATCTAGTAAAGAAAACAAAAAGTTGTCACCCTGATTAACCCCCTCTAATGGTGGTATAGGGTCCTTCAATTTGTATCAAAGAGAATGGTTTATGTATGTTGGATACTCATCATATATTCTATTCAGAAGACGATTTGAGTTTTCTTTCCTATGTCAACAATGCAGAAAAGGCTTTCTGAATGTTCAGTTATCTCTAAGTAGAATTCTATACACATCAACACCAGGACAAATATGAAAAATAAAGACAAAAATCATCCAAATAACTCCCTCTTATCTAAAGAAGGGGTTGTAATTGGTTCTCAAAGAAATTTGGGAAATGATGATATTTCGTGCTTGTAATTAAAATAGAAAAAAGATCATGAGTTTTTTGTTTTCACCCCTGATCAACATTCAGCCTCAGATGAAATTCATGGAATATGAAAATACCTTTATGATATCTCCAAATATAGAGTCATCGATATTTTTAGAATATTTCAAATTATTCAAGAGAAAATAAACCATCTATGAAAATAAGATGATTCAATGGAGGATGTCTTGGTAAAGAAAATATCATAATGTTATAATCTCTCTAGAGAGATTGAATCCTTTTAATAATGAATGAGGAAACATGAAATAAATACATCAAAATGGATCAAATAAGATAAAGAGTAAGAGGGTGTCAAAAAGGATCTTGAATAAAATATCCATTTTCCTTAAGGGAAACTGAAAAATTTCACTAATGTCAATGTTCTACCATTGGAAGGGATATCCAAGAAAATAAAGGAACATGAATCTTTGATTCAGAATAAAATGATGGTGGATTTGGAAGAATTTGTTTGAATAAATAAGGCTTGTGAAAAGAAGATGATTATGATTTAAGATCATAAGGTCACTGTCAATAAGAAATGTATTGAATTCTATTTTTAGTTGACCAAACTTGAGAAGACACATATTGAGACTTCTCAAAAGATTGAAATAGTTTCTTTGTGTACTCAATTCTCACTAGAGGATTCTAAAGTTGTAAGACCTCCAACACATGATAAGAAGATCATGGCGTCACTTAGTGAGAAATCAAAATTATCTGAGAAGAATACTGTACCATCCAAATCATCTTGTACTCATGTTTATAAATATGTTTTCACAAGGAGTGGAGGTTGTAAGAGAAATTCAAAACATGTATGCATGAATAAATGCGAGGAGTTACCTATCACCATTCCTTGGGTGAATAGTAAGAAGAATGTTTAATGTGGTTCTCCTAAAAGAACACAACATGTTAAGAAGATGGACCAACAACATAATAAAAAGAAATCATGATTTGGGGCTCGATGTTGGTGCTCCAACAGATTTGGGAATTGTGAAATAAAATATTGGTTCCATTCTCATAATGTAAAAGAATAGAGGAATCATACCTCATGGAGAAGAAAGCCAAAAAAGAATAAGAAACATTCATAGGTCTAGAAGAATCTGTTTACCACAAACAGGTTTGGAATTCTTGATAACATATGTGATGAATGAAATGGAAATGGTCACAGGGCAGGTACATGCCCATATCAACATGTATTCATCTTTGATAAGATAAGAAGACCTATGATGTAGGAAAGATTTGGAGAAACTTCCCTGGGAAGAAGATAGAATAATATTGTTAATAAAAATTTTCCCAAGAAGATATCATGTAGGGAATTTGAGAAAAACATGGATTTTAGATTCATGAAATTGAAGGGGAATTCATCCAAAAGATAAATTATAAGGGATGGCACTCAGATGATCCCATGTCGAAGATTCAAACCTACTGCAATATTTAAAAATGACATGTTGTTCATCTAGCCAGAAAATTTGGAAATAATGAAGAAACATGAAGATGAAATGGCCAAGGATGGTGCTAAAAGAAAAAAAAATTCATGTGATGAAGATAAAGTGCATGAGAGAGTGAAAACCAATAGAAACACACATGTTAAAGAAGCTCCATGTGTGAGATGAATGAAATATTGTTACATTGGAAAAGGTTTTCTAAACTTAATACCATAGCAAGAAGCAATAATTAAAAGGAGTAAGAATATATCATTCATGATGGATATTAAGAATAACAACTCTCCACAAAAATCAGAAGAGAATGTGAAGGGATCCATACCACATCAGCATGGATTAGAAAAGATGATCTGAGGTGAAAGTATGAAGAATAGAAAAGATAGATCATCCTAGTTGAGAAGCCATCTTATCCTTCCTTCTCATATTGAAAAATCAAGGAGGAACCAACTTATTCTCTTAATCATTTGTGTAATGTAATTTAGCTAATAATATAGGGAATTGAAGGTGAAGCATGCTCTCAGAGGGAGAACATGAGAAGTAGGAAATATTTTCAACTCTTGATAGATAATATGAAGAGGTTTCTATCCTTAAAATATTATTCAATTGATAATAAAATATTAAAATTATAACAGATCACCCTTGATGAATATGATGAAATTTTTTTCCATTGTGGTCGAGACAAATGAAGAAGCTACCAAAATTATTATTTTAATCAGTATCAACTTCAGTTGTTAATAAATTCAATTACTCTTTAAATTTCTTGAAGAACATTTCATTTGAAAAGGTATGTCATTTTTACATCTCTCGTCCTTAGTTACTCAGAATGAAGATCATTTTACAAAAGGGGAGTAACTGAATTAATCATTGATATGAGAATAATGGATGTTCTCCAAGGCGACATATCTTGCCAATTGACCTTGAATGTTTTTTATATTTTTTTTGAATTGAGTGTAGGAGTTTCATGTTGATTATTCCCTATCACATTCAATTTTCTCAGCCTAAAATAAATGTGTAAATACCTTAAAGTCAAAGTACATGAGTTCTCATCTCAAAAGGTATCATGATCAGTGAATAATGGATAGCCTTGTTGTCTAAAACAAATCCTCTTATTTTCTACACTAAGAATTTCTCAAGTAGACTTAGAGTGAAATGATTGATGGTGCATTTCTTAAGAAAGGATTGATGCCCTTTTTCAATGAACTTTGTATTTCTTGTCAATAAGGGGGAGATAATGTGAAATGAATTTTTGAAATGTGAGAGATAATGAAAAAGAAGAAGGGGAGAAAGAAGAATCTCATTTTGATATTTACACATTCATTTGGGGAGGAATGTATCGAATTTACAACAAAATACAAAGGGGAGATTTTTGGGATCACTTTGTGTATAAGGTCGTATTTGTTGTCAAAAATTGTCAATAAAGATCAAAATGAAGAAAGAGATGAATGAATTAATGTTATATATTGATCATGCAACATCTCACTATTCAAAGTGACCATGCAAGAGCCTTATTGAAGATAAATTCATTATTGAATGATGAATCATGTGAAGATTTTAAGATTTAAGAATAATCACACAAAGATGAGAGGATATCACTAGTCATATTCAGTGCTGAATGGAAATACTAATGTTGCTGGAAGATAAGGAAGTTGCAGTACATTCCCTGGATAATATGTTGATGCTAAAGTAGATTGATGAAAGTATATATATCATGACAGATACGGTTCTTGATCAAAGTAGATGATTTTTGAAGAATAAAGATGAGAGTTAATTATTATGGGTGTTCTTTTTGAAACAGATATTTAAGGTGGTGTTGATTCCTAGTGTTTTCCAAATTGATGGACCTCAAAATTGAGATTTTTTTTTGGGTAATGAAAGGATTTCTTTATAAGAGTGAACAAGATGAGGGACAAAGAAGGAAATTAGAAAAAGAATAAAACTTCGTACCTAGGATCCTGGAATGAATACCATGTTCTTGCAATGGTTTTCAGCCACATACTTGGTAGTGAAAACAGTACACATAGTGTTTCCCAGAACCAAAAAACATTTTACAACTTCAGTACACGGTGAAGGCATGCGATAAACCGAATTCTAGTGTTTTCCATCGAAAGAGTTGCAGTACACAGAATGGAATGTCCTTGGTGGAAGAGATGAAATACATGGATAGGTAGACACATGGTATGTGGTGAAGGTTCGTAGTTCGCAATAGGGTCACAGTACGTGGTGGAGGCTTGTCATATACAGATGGAGTTCGGTGAGGTTTGTCCCACATTGAAAATTTGGGTAAAATATATTGGCAAAATTTCCAGAGATATTTTCCTATATAAGGAGTTATAATCCCATCATTAAGGGAGAGAGTGAATTCAATAAGAAATATAATCACTGTGGAAGAACTCAGCTATGTCTGAAAGTGGTATGCCAGTGAGATTCTGCATAAGATGAAGTGGTACACAAAAGACAAAACGGTTCACAAAATTGGAAGGAGTAGTTCAGGAAAGAATTTTTTTTAAGAAAAATTGGTTTGCGGGAGATGAAATAATTTTCAGTATTTTAAGAAGAAGTCCGCAGAAGGAAGGAATGGTATGCAAAGGCAGTACACAGAGGCAATATGTGGATGTGGTATGGGAAGAAGGTACGCAGAGGCGGTACAAGAAGGTACTGGGCGATGGCAGGACGTGAAGGCAGTATGCGTAGTAGGAACGGTACGTAGAGGAGGTGTAGTACACAGAGTAGGCATGGAATGTGGAGTAGGGATGGTATGCAGAACATTTGAGATACACCGAAGAGACGTGTTACATAGAATAGACATGGTACACAGAACATGCATGGTACACAGATTAGAGAAAATCAACAAAATCAGGGAAATTTTGTATAAACAAAAACATAATAAAGGGATATTGTGATTCTAGTAAAAATAAGAATAATTTTTAGTGAATTTATTAATTAAACCAATGGAGAAAATTGAATATGAAAGAGCATAAATTCGAGACTCCGATGAAAGTAGTGTCTCCTACTGAATAAAGACTAATATTTTCATGCCAATCTGTCGAAGTGACATTCAAGTAGATAAACTAAGTGAATACCTCTCCAACATGGTGATCCACAGGGAGCTTATAGATGTTATCCAAGGGAGGTAGTGATCTATCCTAGAACCTTTAGGTTTTGTTCCTGGGATAGAATTATTGTCCCCAAATCATTGTAATCCATAACTAGTGAAGATTAGTGTAATTAAGTACAACCGGAAACCTTTTGGTGTATGCTCCTAGGATGTATCCCTTAGTGGTGAACCAAGTAAAAATGATTTTATGTCCTTCTACATGTAAATGTTTTAATTACTGCATAGATCCATCATACAGGTTTAACCAATTTCCTACCAATGTGGGACCAAGATCCAGTAAAGAAGACAAATAGTTGACACCTTGATTCTCCACCCTCTCATGGTGGTATAGGGTCCTTCATGTGGTAATTCTTGAGAGTGGAGGTAAATGTGTCACTACGTATCTCATAAGGATTAGAATCAAACCACACATAGATTGTATAGAACTGTTTTGTTTAACATCATTAGTTAAGGACCCAAGGCACACCTTTTATGTCATACATTTAGGATATAAATGGACCCTTCTTTCACCTTCTTTCCTTTATTATGTGGGTAGGTCTTTTCCACAATGCCTAATCTCACTTGAGCTATGATTGATATGAGAATCATGTAACATTACAGATCTGCTATAGTGTAGAGATAAAAGGGGGAACAATAGAGGAATTTCATACTATGTAGTGGTTGAACCAATACATAGAATCAAAGCATCTGCATATATCCCATTCAAAATGGGAATAAATCCGTACATATTTGTAGAAGAACCATGCAGTTTTACAAAATTTGGAAAGGATGTGGGATACTCCATGTGAATGGAAAAGGGATGTTGCAAATACATCCAGTTTTATTTCATGTGTTAAGGACCTAAGATCACCAATTGTGAAATGAAAGATAATTCATTGGGTGGGCCTAGAAGTAATGGTTCGGGTGTCACTATGTGTCCTATGATGATAAAAATCAAGCCATATGTAGTTCTTGAAAATCCATTCAGTTTAACGTCATGTATAAATGAAAATCCCCCATATAGTTTAACATAATGTGGTTAAGAAACACTTTCAGAATTTAACATCATGTACTCTAGATGATATATACCATGAAGTTTAAAGTCATGATGTGAGGATGTTGGGTGGGAAATACACCGATGTAGATTCCCTACTATAGGAAGCTATGAAATTTATTTATTGACAAATCTCTCTATGGTGGGAGGTGTTACATGCTCCCCTTACATGGTGGACAGTGAATAGGATCCATTATGATAGACCTTATTTATGAAGTAAGGTCCTTCCCACTTGGGATCCAATATAGAGGGATTATTCTCTAGAATTATTGGGGTTATGAGTGCCAGAAATAGTTCTCCTTAGAGAAATGAATGGAGGTGAACCTTTTTATTGAAGGCTCATGCTATCTGGTTCTGGTGGACCTCAATGTTGTGCAATGTGCATAATATTTTACCATCTAACAATTCCAACTCATCCATCTAGTTTTGTGATTTTTTATTATCTAAGAGCTGTCGGTAAATGGCTATTTGGAATGAGGAAAACCAGACCCTTATTGGTAACATTTCCTTGGTCTCATCCACTAGTGAGTATGAAATTTCTTGCGTAGTAGTATGCATGGTTTTAATGTAGGACCATAAATAATGGATGGGTTTTTTTATCCAAAACATATTATCCTTATTCACCATCATCTGGAGTATATTCTATAGAGTCTTATTGATTTTTTTTGTCTACCTGTTTTCCCCTGCATGATAGAGATGTGAGTGATTTGATTCGATGTTGCACACCTGTTACATCTTCTTCAACTCCATGGTACAAATGTTGGTGAAGTTATCCATCAATATTGTGTGAGGGACTCTGATCCTAGTGATGATATTATTCATTCTAAATTTCATGAGGGGTATCACCTCATCCCAATTAGAAAAGAAGTCGTTAGCAATAAGTATGTACTTGAACTACTTGCCTATGGCCTGGGGATATGGCCCCACAACATCCCTCCCCCAACCGACATAATTTTATGAATATTTAGCTGTACGTAACAATTTTGGGGGATGATGGAAGAATATTTCATGGATATGAAATTCATGACATTTTGTATTGAATTCAACACAATCCTATATCATGGTCTTCCAGTAATATCCCAACCTCTTGATTTGGTGGGTGAGCCTGGTTTCAGATTGTTGGGTACCACAATAGCCTACTTTTACTTCCTCTATGATAGTGATAACATTTCCTTATTCTATTCAGCTGCGGATAATTCTATCAAATATACACTTGTAGAGAATTTTCGGATCATTTGGTCCATCCTGCCGAGTGCAGGTTTCTACTCGGCGTCAAATATATTCCCTTCTAGCAGGTATGTTAGGAGATTCACATATCAAAGATAGCCAATTATGGGACCCACCCATCTAGGGTTGGACACTGCTTCATCACACTCTGGGGTAGTGTTGACCTAATTGATCTCTCCTATATCACACACCACAATAAACAAGACTATTCACTGATGTGTAATATAGAAGGTGACTTCCTCCTAATAATGTTTGGCTAGGATAGTGGTTGCATTAGACAATGAGTGGCATGATTATTCTGTGATTGACGGATATAAATCAATATGAGATCAAAGGGGAACTCTTCGATCAATTCCCAAACGTAGCCAGCGAGGGGGCCCAGTTCCTCATTTTTTTATCAAATATTCACCATTGATGTACTTTATCACCAGCTCTAAATCCACTTTGATGCTCAGGTAGGATATGTGAATTTATAAGGATAGTTCCAATCCAACAATGAGGGCTTGGTAGTAATCCTCATTTTTTATGCATCCCTCTAATAGAGAAAAAGATTAAGGGAAAATTATTTTTCTGGAGAGAGAAATTCAATCCCTTGACCGACACAGCTGAGATTTGGGTATTCTATCCTTGTACTGAAAATAATCAATGAGGTTCCATCAAAATACATCTCCCATGTTTAGGGAGTGTAATGGGCATAAAGTACCTCTTAATCGGGGATCTCGGTGTCCTCGGGTGTATTTTATAGGATGTGATGTGCTGCCAAGAGGTCATCTAGGTATTTCCCTTTCACTAACATATATGATATGAACTAGATTTCATATTGCTATAGAATTAATGTTCATCGATCCAAGCACCCAGTCAACATATGGCGATCAATGATGTACTTGAGCTTATCAATACAAGAGACTAGGTGGAATTTTTGGTGCTACAAGTAATGACACAACTTCTTCACTCTGAAGATGAGTGAAAATTTATTCTTTTCAACATCAAAATAATTATTCTCATTACCTATCATGGTCCAAGTAATGTAATAGAGATTATTATGACTTCCCACATCATTATTTTGTGTGAGTAGGGTGCCCATGGTGGCCACATATAAGATGAGTGACCTCCCTTCCATCAGAGGCATCAAATCCGATTGGTGTATAGAGTAATTATTGAGTCCTTAGAGGTCCTTATAAAATTAATCATCCCATTGGTATGATAATCCCTTATTCATTAGAGTAGTGAAAGGGAGGTATTTTCTAGTCAGGTTGGATATGAATCACTTAATGTAGGCGAGGTTCCCTTGGAGTCCCCTTTGTTCTTTCAGATGTATGGGGGGAGACATTGTAAGAATATCACAAGTCTAATCTGGGTCTACCTTGATGCCACATTGGTGTACCACAAATGTGAGAAACATTCCTAATGTCACCCAATAAAATCACACATTAGCGGATTCATCTTTAGATTATCTTGTCATTGCTTGTCGAAGATTGCTCAGAGTTCTGCGAAGTGATCACATTATTGTAAGGAATTAATAACTAGGTCATCAACATAAATTTCATCTACCCTTCTCAAAAATAGATTAATGATGTGATTCATGATACCCTAATACGTGGATCCCACATGATTTAATCCAAAGGGCATGACCTGATCAAAAAATATCCCTTGAGGCACATTGTTGGTAGTTAATTCTTCATCCTCATGGTATATCTTTATTTTATTGTACCCTAAGTACCCATTCATGAAGGAAATGGATTTGAAGTTAGTTGTTTCACCAGTCAAAATTTATGTGATTGAAATGAGAAATAATCCATTGGTAAATGATAATTGAGGTCTCTGAAGTCAATGAAGAACCTAATCATCATATTCTTCTTCTTAAAATGGATGACGTTTGAAAGAAGTCTTGGGTAATGCATTTCCCCAAAAAATCTAGCTTTGATCAATTTTTCATCTTCTATATCTACACTTTTATCATTATAGGGGTTAATCCTCCAGGATAACTACTTAAATAATCTATTCTCATCAGGTAGTCCGAGATGGTATGTAAGAAAATATGGATTTAGTATGAACATATCTATATAATTGCAGGAAAAAAATTGGTGGTTCTTTAGAAATGAAGTGTACATCTCTTTCTCTTCAGGAGGCATGATAGCATTAATCAGAGTAGGTCGTGTATCTTCTTATGTACCTAGGTTTATATTCTTGTGCTCATCTATGTTAGTTTAAACACCTTCCTTGAATTCTGGAGGGGAGTTCCTCAGATCTTCCTCAGCTTAGTCCATTTCTGAGATAGTGGGGACATCTTTGAGAGAGGATGGAAACCTGGGGGATTCACTATCACTATAAAGGGCGAGGGAGGCCACAAAAAGAAACATTATCACCTCTTTCCGTATGAGTTTCTATAGAGAGATTCCAACATTTATTTTCCTTGAAGATAGAAGAGTCTATGACCTCTATAATTGGATCTTCTATTTCAACCATGTTTTTGGGGAGCACATAATCATCCTCAAGCATGCTTCAGGGATTCATAGTGGAGGTCCCTATGCATTGGGTGCTGCAACCTTTATATCATTATCCACCATTTTTGTCGACCTCTCTTCTTATAGAAGTCTGCTTCAGCATATATGGCTCCACAAGTCTCGAAGGGGGAATTGCCACCATGTAGCATGCCGACCATTCCACTAATTTGGTACTTCAGACACTGATGGAATGTTGAAGGTATCTCTAGGGGTCTATGAATCCAAGTCCTTCTGAGTAGGAGATTATATTTGGTGACTTAATATTTTACCTTAAACTTAGAATCATATTGGAGCTCCCAAATCAGGTCTGAAGATTGATTTTCCAAAAAGGTCTCTACTCACACTTATCATACCCCTGGATGGTCAAGTTTGTTGGGGATAAGTCCCCTTATCCATGCCCCAATATAGGAGGGTTTTAGATGGGATGATATTGATCACAGATCTATTATCGATCATCAACCTTTAGACATCGAAATTATTGAGTCGGAACAAGATGTACAAAGGTTTGATGTGCCCTTGGATGGCCTCCTCTTGG
Source organism: Viscum album (assembly GCA_963277665.1). NCBI lineage: Eukaryota > Viridiplantae > Streptophyta > Magnoliopsida > Santalales > Viscaceae > Viscum > Viscum album. Next base: position 1,831,708,354 of record OY728147.1, read on the forward strand.
TCTTGATCAGTGAATTATATGGATATGTGTCATCCTAAAGACATAGAATCCACTTGATAGACATTTACTAAAGATAATTCTATCAAATATTCATGTGTGGTCTGGTGGGATTTAATAAGTTTCTGCCTATGTTATTTTGAATGATGAAGCGCATCAAGGATTGAGATATTGGATGAGTCTGTATCATGATTTTTCAAAACATTCTACTTTTGTTCTAGAGTTTGGTGCTTCCTGATATGAGGCTACTTCTAGTCATGAGGCACAAGGGATGGAGCATGTGGTTCAAGAACTAAATCAGTTGAGGTAGATGGTCTTGGAGTTTGTACGGAGGATGAGGGGGTTTCTGTTGCTCATGGTAAAGGTCACATTAGCATTATTTATTACCTTGATTGATCAGATTGAACCACTGTTAAGATGTCATTCAAGATAATGAGATATAGGTAACTGCTGGAGGGTTTTAAGATACCTCCCTTCCCCTTTTGGGATTTCTAAAGCACTTTCCCACGATTCTTAACTATATATGTATGTTTCGTAGAGGTTTGGATGGAATATTGGATTCCCCCCATCTGTGGTGTCCCTTGTTTCCTCAGATCTGGTGAATGTAGCCTCATATTCCCAAATTATACCTGAAAAACTATATTATGGGGTTTAATCATCATTAGAAAATGGGGTTTTTGAGTGCATTGTGTTTAAAGAATCAAATATGATCACTTCATCAGATGAGGATTCTGTTTGTTGAGGGAGTTCATGTGCCACATATGTCAGAGGGAAGAAATATACATGTTACAGAGCTTACATTGGAGGAGAATATGATTCTTCCTCTTTTTTTCTTACTACTTCCAAAGGTCACGTCCACCCTTGGGAGGCACTTTAGGCTTCAGTTTTTTGGGTTTTGGATCTACTGTGAGTTTGTAAAAGTGTGTATTCAGAGCCCGATGAGCTCGATCAAATATTTTCAGAGTCATTCAGTTTCCAAAATTTTATGCTCAATTGGTCGGAACATTCATCATTCCATCATGTTCTTATGACTGGGTGGCTCTTATACAAACCACCTACTCTGGGTCATTATCCTGCATTACATGTCCAAAGTCAACCATGACTTGAAGGAAATATTAATGAAAAATCACTTCTGGATATTATGATCTAGCCTTCTGTGAAAAATAAAATATTTGGGATGGTCAGCGAGGTTGAATTCATCTGGAATCATAGGTTGTTGGAGTGTGAGTAGGTTATTATAAATGAATCTAAATAAATAACTAGGAACATATTCCATTCAGAAGAAATATACTTTTTTCATCTATTCCTCAAATGCCGGGTGGCCCTAATGTATGTACCTTTTTCTGAGGGTGATTCTGTGATTTTCATCACTCAGTAGAAGGTGATGTGTGGTTAGGAGCTTTCTTGGGGGCTTTAATGGGCACCACTATAGGCTTGAGAGTGGATGCTGCACCTTTTTTATCTACCAGCCTTTTTCCATTATGTTGTGGGATGAGTTGATACTTGGATCTAGTTTGCTGAATAGCCCATTCAAGACATTGTGTTGTTTCAGTGAACTCTCTAAATCTACTTAGATAGTTTATGGGGATTAGGATAATCTTCAATTGTCCTTGAGATTTTGTACATAGAGTTCTAGTAGTTTCTCTTATGATAGAGGGATTATAACTGAATAGGTCAAACCCTTACACCTTACTCGGAATTCAGATACCCTCTCATTCTCATGCTGCTTGTAGTTTTTCAAGATGATGATCATTGTCTTCCTCAATGCCATATTGAACTAATAATTGAACTTATGATGAAGGTATTTACTTCTTTTAATAGACCCCATTTGTAGAATTATATAACAAACAAAGTCTTTCTTTATCAGAGTCTGTTTGAAACACCTCATATTTGTTGCCTCTTGTTGATCTTGAGAACCAATTTTCACCCCACATCGGGACATGAAGTGTGTGAGATGATTCTTAGGTAACCTGCACCATAAAATCATGAAAAGGCCTGGTTTTTAATGTTAGTTTGAGTATCATCCACCAATTTAGGATATGGATTCCATTCAGTCTGCACAGGTGCACATCATGCCTCCATAGATCCCATTATATAAGACAAGAATTCAAAAGTAGTGACTAACTCTTAGGGAACTACTACCTGAGCTACCTCTCATCCACATGGAGTATGTCAGGGCCAATTAGGAGGTCCTTTTTTCATATTACACTGATCCTTTAATTAACCTACAACTGAAGGATTTCCATGGATAGGTGTAGGTTGTTTCTCTAATGGAGGGATGTCCGGATCATTTTTGGATTCCACATTTTTGTAGACTCGTTTTCTAGATCCATATCCAACCTAATATTCAAATATTTACCTTTTTGGTATATCTTCCAAGGGATGGAGAATATTCTCCTCCAGCTAGAGATGATAACCAATGGGAATATTTCCCCTGAGTAGATCCTCAATGAGTTGACAGAGAGCTCGTATTTCACTATCATATTGTGAAAATTGTTCTTCTGTGGGTGGTAACTGAGATGAAGGAATTTATTTCTCTTTATATTTTTTTGTATTCCATCATGGAAGCCTTAACTTGTTATTTGTAAATTCCAAATCCTGAATATTTCTTTGATTATGGGTGTGCGCAACCCCATTTGGTGCATCCAAATAACCCTTCTCATGGGGTACATTTTTAATGTTGCAGCCCTTTGAATCCACATCTTGCTCTTTGTCTGTGATTCTAATAGTAATTAAATTAATATAAGTATATTAGGATATGGTTTTTGTTCCATTTATTAACATGAAACAATCTAATTCTACATGGATTCTATCTGGTTCGTTATTCAAACCCTTGGCCGCACTGGGTGATTTTGTCTTGGGACTCCAGTAGGGTCTGATTTACTTCACCATACATTCCTATCTTCTCAAATTTTGAAAAATAAACATGAGGGAGTTTTTCGTCATGATTTATGAACATTCCCCAACCAACATAGGTTTTTCACATGGTGGGAGGAACTGGCGGGACATCGTTCATTGATTTCTTCCCCCCAACCTTGAAAATATTGATTCCCTTTTCTGGTGTTGATAATTTTGAAAATTCCCCCTGACCTGTGGGGTGGGGTAATTTGGGGCCACCATTTACATTGATTGGTCCAATTGTCGAGGATCCAATGACTCCAGTAGGGGAATTTATTATTCCTAGGATGGATGAAAATACATAATTACTCTCATCCCCATGGATTGGGGATGTCCTGAAATCACTACTGATGTCTTAGGGGATAATGAATCTAGAGATGGTGATTGAGATATAAATTCCCCTTTCCTTATGTGATATGGTTTACCTACAGCTTTCAAAGGTATGTCCTAAATCCTCTTGAGAATTGATGACCTATGGGGTGGATGTAATAGTAGATATTCACCTAGACCAGGGGTGAGTCCGCTCCTGTGTGGCTATCATGGTAGCTGCTTCTACGGTGTTTGTAATGTGTGTCAACTTTGATAACATAGGATTTGGGAGAGATGGTATCCTATGGTGATAGTTATTCCATAAAATAAGTTGTCTGGGTGATAACCACTTCTATTTATGTGTCTTATATTTTCTCTTATTATCATGAGGGGACCAGTTGGGAATCCTATTAGCTATCCACATTCCCCTTCAATGGTGTCTGGGCACCGTTGAAGAGGGGGAATTCTGTTGCAATGAACAACTAGCCCAAGAATTACCTGGTACCCTAATTTTTCAGGAGGATGTAACATTTCTGGACACGGTATCTGAGGGGATAATCCATTATAGGGGAGAAGAAATGTGTAATTCTCCATATTGTCCCCATCCTCAAATGTGGATTCCTGATGTGTCTTCGAAGATCAGCTATCGAATCATCATGATGCAATGGTGGAAATCCTGTTGTAGATTTGCATTGTGATTTTTTGGTTTTGGATCCTAAACAAAAGATATAATTACCCATACATTACATACATTGATATTACTTCAGAATTGAATTATATTTATTACAACATATAACAAAACCATAACATGACTGTATAAGTATAGTGTCTTTAAAAACTGGGAAAAAAATAACTGGTTCATAAAACATCTACATTATCTCTCATTTAGTTCATCATAACTAGAATAATTTTTGGCATATCATACGTAATACCCTCTTTCCTGACCAAGAGAAAATAAACATATGAAAGGGTGAGCTCAAATTCTTAGTAAGTGTAAACAAAGGAAATATCAATCATATATAACATTTGAAAATATTATCCTTCAAATAAGAGATCATAATATCATGTCGTGTGATAAATCATAGAAGTGAAATATAATAGAAATAATCATAACATAAGACATGAAACTTGGTAGCATACACACATGATAATAGAAAATCATTTCATATTAGTCAAAGCTCATTTCCAAGACCATCACAGCAGACAATGTCCATTATAGAACCTAGTTCACTCATCGTTCTAGCCCTGTATTACTGAACCAGATTTACTTTCCATTCCAGCCATGTCTATCTCATGAGATATAAATATTTACCCAATGCATTAGAGGGAGATATAGATCCCACCAATCACATAATTAATCCATTATTGTGTGTACTAAAAAAACATTAATCATTCCTCATAGCATAACCCTTGTTATAAAATGGGATTCTTAAACTTCATCCCTTCATAACATAATCCATATTAGATAAATGGACTTCATAATAATAATTCCATCATAAACATAATCAAATCAATGTAATTAAAGAAACATAACCATATTTCATCTTATTTGGAAAGTAATTTTATAAGACACTTGAAATTAATTCTTGAGGAAAATATCATTTCTTATTCAAAAACATTTTCTTTTCTCAAAATGTTGTTCAATTATAAAAGAAAATTATTTAATCAAAAATACACTAGTAAATGTTTTGAGGAATATTCATGGAAATAAGGCGTTATGAATATGTATAAACCCATTCATTCCATATAAGATAAAAAACATTCTCCTCATACTTTTTCTAGAGAAGTCTAAAGTACCTCGTATGGAAAACAATAGAAACATTCCTTCCATACCACATAGTAAAAGTCAAAGGGTGTAAAGATGTAATTAAATATACATAGAATTATATTATACAATTGATGATTTTTTATCATACATGGAAGTAGATGATAAATATATCCCTGGTAAAAAAAACATACGAATAAACAATCTTTGATAAAAACAATATTGGAAAAGTTATCCCTTACCTTAGGTCTGATATGATTTGTATTTATCCGAACCTCTGGTATATTTATTTATATAATGTTACTGATTTATTCCAGAATCAGAACCATTTTTATGATAACATCTATGATTATATTTTTATCCATTTGTTAGTAACATTTCATTGTTACTCTTTATTCATGCATTAAATTTTTTACATTCTTAGGTATGTTGTGTCAGATATTTTCTTACTCATATTTTTTATTTTGACAGTTATATCATTTACAGAATGGTATTAGTATAATATATATCATATTTATTAATTAAACTCATTTATATAATCATGATTTAATTAATAATATATAGAATGAATCACATCGCACTGTGGAGATGTTAAGCCATACGTACACATGAGTGATGATATCATTCCCATAATTATTGATTGGTATTGAATTGGATAGTTTATAGTATCTCAAAAATATTTTAATGTTATATTAATAATATATAGTGTTTATTTCCACAATTATACCCATCCAAGTAAGGTGATTTTGAATATTAGATTACACCACGACGTGGATATGGCAATTCGTACGAACGCATGGATAGGGATTTGGTTTCTTCATAGGATGGATAGAAGGTGAAATAGGGTTTTCTAATATATATAATGACATATTATTATATGATTTATACTGATGTTATTATTTTATATTGAAACAACTAATGGAGAATAAGTAGAAGAAGAAATAAATTTCAAAGAATCGGTGGAAGAGATTACCTCTTCCTCGACGTGCCTCATTTAAATTTTTCTTAAGGTAACAGAGATGGTATTTTGAGAAGACCATAACCTCTATGATATAACTAGTGAAATTTAGAAGAGATATGGGAAGGGAATTTTCATGATTTATGTCTCAAAATAGAGTGAAGAGGAGAGGGAGGAGGTGGCCTTTTATAAGAGAGGAGATGGGAACTTTATGAAATTCTCAAAAATATAAGTTTATAATAAATTAAATTACAACAAAAAATGGTCCAAAAATTATTTACATAGAATATAATGTGATTTTGGTTCAAATACCTATAATCCAATAAATATTTATATAATTTTAGAATATTTTTTTATCCTTATCTTTTTGGTTTAACACTTGTTTTACCCATTTTAATCTTACCGTGATATCATATTGGTTACACATTGTGGGTCAATTTAATTACCATATCATATCAGACGACCAAACAAACTTATTTATGAGATATTTGGACATATATTTACCATATTTCCGAATACTATTTTTTAGGATTTTAATATCATATAATAAACGATTTTATTTTTTCAGTTATGAATTGTGTCAATTTTGTACACTATTCATACTTGACTTTTAAAAAATTCATAAAAACATTATTCCATTGAAAATAAGGCATTAAATCAAAGATAATATATCAATTTCATCCATAAAATTCATGGATAAAATCAAAATAACCAAATTAAATTTGTTTTTATATTTATAAATACATTTATTTAAATCTTCAATTAATGAGGTAACCACTACATCAAATTTGTGTCATAAATAAACCTATTTATATAATCCATAAAAATATATAAATAAAATTCCATGATGTAGGAAATAATTTTATATTTATAATTAATATTTATAATCATATAGATAATTTATAAAATTATATATTAAAATCTATTTAGTAAGAGATATATGCTTATGCTGTAATTATCTTTACTTTAAATTAATTCTATTAAAATTTCATTTTTATATCCATGAGAATCCATGGGGTCCTAAAATGACCCAAAGATTACCATTTTCAGAAATATTTTATCCAATAGTATTAGGACATGTTTTAGGTTAGTATTATATTATTATATTGTTAGTTTTTAATTATATTTACTAAATTTACCCATTAACCATGGTAAATAAAATAATTATTGAAGTTACTATTCATAATGTCCAAAATATTAAAGGTAGCTATTCAAACAACTTAGACATTTTGATTCAAAATAAGGAATCCATTTTTCCAAATTGAAAACACAGAAGTTGTAATAGTTTATATAAAATTAATCCCATTGTTGAAATGAGAATACGAGTTTTAAAAGATAAATCTTTGAAAAAGATTGAAATGTTTTTACCTATGAATTAAATGTAAAATTAATGATAATGACATAAATTATATTAAATTGTAAAAAGATATTCTATTTATAATTTAAAATCCATAAATATTATAATTTAATCATATAAATTTTCTTGATGAAAAAATTTGTTTTTAAATAATATTTAAAGTATTTTTACTCTTCATCCGAACATGAAAGTTATCAAAAAAATATCAGAAATTTATCCAAAGTAAATTTTTATTTACCACTTCAAAATAACATGTTTATGTTGTAATATATAAATTTTGAATGTGTTAAAATATTAATTTAAAATGTATTCACCATTAAAAGTTGTTAAATTAACCTTTTAAAAATATAGGTTCTTACACATAAAATTTGGTTTTATTAATACAATATGACTAAAATATCAATTGGATGAATATCAAAAAATATTTTATTATGTATATGACACATATATTTCATTAATAACATAACAAATATAATATATATATATATATATATCACAAATAATTAATATCCAATCAATTGATATTTAATTTTCATAAGTTATTTATAATTATTCTAGCTAAACTAACAGCTAGGATATAATGATAATTTTTTATTAAAGTCACCCCACAGTTCGTTTAAACTCACGATTGCGTGTAATGAAAGCTATTGAAGAATGAAAATTATTTAAATAAATTATTTAATAAAAACATCTGGGTGTTACATTCTACCCCCCCTTAAACTGAATTTGTCCCTCAAAATTCATCTCATGGAAATAAACAGATGAGGATAACTCTCCCTCATCATATACTTAAGTTCCCATGAATCTTCTTCAAATTGGTGGTTCCTCCATAAAAAATTATCCAGGAGAGTGGTCTTGTTTGATAAAACTATTTAGATATGATCCATAATCCCTATGGATTTCTCTTCAAAAGAAAGATCTTGCTCCAGCGATATGAATTCTCAGCTTAGTACATGTGAATGATCGGGTTTATACATTTTAGGAGAAATATATGGAACACAACATGAAATTTATAGAGATTCAGTGGAAGTGACAATTAGTAATCTACCTTCCCAACATGATCCCGAATTTCAAAAGGACTGATATACCTCGGGCTCAACTTTCCCTCCTTTTCAAATCTCATTACTCTCTTCCAGGGAGATATTCGTAAGAACACCTTATCACCCACATCAAACTCTAGATATTTTTTTATGGTTAACATATCTTTTTTATGACTCTGAGCTCATCTTATTTGTGGTTGAATAGATCTAGAATTTTTTCCTTTTCATCAATATGATCAGTCCCTAATAGCTTTCTTCTCCCAACTTCATCCCAGCAAGTTGGAGTTCTACACTTTTTTTTACATAGAGGTATTTATAAGAATCCATTTGAATACCTGGGGGAAATATATTATTGTAAGAACATTCCACCAATAGAAGGTGTTGATCCCAACCACCTTTTAAATCCAAAGAGAAAGATCTCAACATGTCTTCAAGAGTTTGAATATTCCTCTTAGATAGATCATCTGTCTAAGGATGAGAAGTAGTGCTGAAACATAACTCTGTATCAAGAGAATTATAAAGACATAAGTAGAACATCAAGGTAAAACTCAAATCCCAATGAGATATAAGGGAAAATGTAACTCCATGAAATATTACCACTTATTTTATATATATATGGTCCATCTCATCAAGAGAGAAATCCTCTATAATAGAAATGAAGTGTGCTGACTTCATATGTTGAGAAAATAAAACCCAGAGAGAATTATTAACTTTGGATGTTTTGGGAAGTCCAATTACAGAGTCCATAGGGATGTTTTACCATTTCCATTATGGTATGTGCAGTGGTTGTAACATCTCCTTAGACTTCTGTATCTCAGCCTTAACTTACTAACAAACCAAGAATCGAGAGACATATTTTCATTTCATTCAACCAGAAGTACTCTTTCAGGTCCCTATACGACTTTGTGCTTCCAGGGAGAATAGATAATGAATAACTACGACCCCCATCCAATAGATCCTTTTTTAAATTTTGTATCATAGGAATACAAATCCAGTTTTTAACCCTTATTATTTCATCACAATCAATGTTGAATTTAGTATCATTTTTTACCTTCTTTTGTAACTCTACATCTTCCTTCTATTCCTATTTAATGTTCAATTTTATAGATTGTTGTAAATTCATTTGAGAAAGATAATATTTATCCACTTCCATTATAATTTCATGTTCCATCCTTTGAAAATCCATATATACTGGGTCTTTCATGATCCTCATCACTGATAAGCTGGCATCGTCTTGTCGACTTCATGCATGTGCCACCTTATTTTCATTCCTAGGGTGGTAATTTATTGACCAGTTGTAATATTCAATCAACTCCAAACATATTATATGGATCATATTCAGATAATTTTTTGTGAAAATATACATTAAAATTCTATGATAAATATGAATATCACACTTTCCACCAAAAAGACAATGCCTCCATATTTTAATGAAATAATTACTGAAGGTAACTCTAAATCATGAGTTGAGTAATTTTTCTCATGGATTTTCAAATGTTACGAGGTATAAGATATCACCATATAATTTTCCATGAGAACACATCCCATACACTTACCAGATGCATCACTATAGATCACAAACCCTTCTCCACTATAAGGATGTGTGAGCAAAGGTGCAGTGGATAACCTTATTTTTAGCTCTATGAAATTATCTTCACATTACTCCATCCAAACGAACTTAAATCCTTTCCGAGTCAACTTGGGGAGTGGACTAGATAATCGTGAAAAATATATCACAAAAAATTAATAATATCCATCCAAAACAAGATAAAATTTTGTCTCAGTTACTGATATTGGTCTCGAACATCTTTTAGTAACCTCTATTTTTAATGGATGCACATATATCCCATCTCTTGAGATTATGTGACCCAAAAATGAAACATTTTGTATAATAAATTCACACATGTTAAATTTGGATGAAATATAATCCTTTATCAGGGTCTTCACTATAATTTTCAAGTGATCTTCGTGTTCTTCCTTTCTCTTTGAATAGAAAAGAATATTGTCTATAAAGACTAACACAAACCGATTAATGTAGTATCTAAAGACACTATTAATTAGATCCATGAAGATAGTAAGGGAATTAACATGACCTAAAGGCATCACTATAAATTCATAGTGTCCATACCTTGTAAAAAATGTTGTCTTTTGTATATCCTCATTTTTACACTTAATTGATGATACCCTGGATGGAGATCAATATTGGAAAAGTATAGAGCTCTGTGTAATTGGTCAAATAAGTCATCAATGCGAGTAAGAGGATATTTATTCTTGATGGTGATCTTGATAAGTTCTCAATAATCAATTTAGAGTCTCATTGATCAATATTTCTTATTGAAAAATAGAACAGGTTCTCCCCAAGGTGACGCACTAGGGAGTATGAATCCTTTATCAAGATTCTCTTGGAGCTTCTTCTTCAATTCCAGTAACTCAGTTGGAGACATTCTATAAGGTGTCTTTGAAATAGACATATCAATTAGTATAAGTTATATTGAAAACCCAACATCATGCATTGGTGAAATTCATGGAAATTCCTTCGAAAAGACAACATAAAACTTCTATAGATTTGGCTTCTTCTTAATCATGAGTTTCTCCCCATCCATTTGAGATAAATGACCTTCATTTATTAGAATCAAGACCCATAAGATGGAAGAAATTTTCACTATAATTTTTATTCATCCTTTCACAAATAGATGATCATATATTGATTAGGAATATGTAATGAGACTTTCATTCCATGGAAATTGATATGTTCTTCATATAATGAAAGCCAATCCATGCTAAGAATCACATCAAATTCCACTATAAAAAGGATCACAAGATATTCAAGAAGCACTTTCCCACAAAAATCAATTTGTGAATAATTGTAAACTTTTGATGTGACCTTTCTGCCATTAAGAGTTATCACAACTAACTCAATGTCTAATTGTTGAGGTAATACAGAGACACAGTTATAAAAATCTTCCAAAATTAAAGAGTGGGTGGATCCAGAATCAAATAAAACACTTACTACTTTAGAGTGGATGGTAAGTGTACCTTTCACCACTTAATTACCATATTCTAGGTTTTCAATAGTAATTTCATGTGATATTCCATTGTGTTTTTCCATAAGAGTTTTTAAATTCCGATCATCATCAATAAACCTTGGATTATAACATTGATTCGTATACTTCCCCCTTAACTTGCACTTGTTACACTGAAGAGTAGGAGGTTAATTCTGTGTATCATTTTTCTTGTTCACATCGTTAGACATATTTTCCCATCACATCAGCATTAAGTTGATCAATTACCTTCCTTTAAACACTTAAATCATTTAATATTTCCTTTAAGAAAATTCTCTCCATATTTCTTTCCACACATTGAGAATAAAGAAAGAGTCATCTATTTTTTAGTGTTGTCTTTAGATATTCCATTGAATTCAATTTTACTCTTCTTATCAAACCCATATGACTGATGGGTTAATCCATCCTCCATATCAACCTTTAGAGAACATCAAAAAATTTCTTCATAGCTTCTGAAGTCCCTTAAGGCTAATTCCATTTGGAGACTTGGTTTTAAACTACTAATGAATAGGTCAATAATACACTCGGGTTGGATAATAATTCCAGAAGTTTACCTTTCAAATCTTGTAAAATTTGATTCATAGGTACCAAAAGATTATTCATCCTTCTTATTAAGTTCAAGGAACTCCTTTTCCATATTGTTTTGAAGAGTATGAGGAATTTACTTATTAAAAAATAAGTTCTTGAACCCATCCCGTTCTATGGACAAAATTTCATATCTTTTCCTCGTATTCTTGATAATATTCCACCATTGATTAGCTTCACCTTCCCAACGACATACAAAAAATATGACTTTATCTTGTTCAGAACATTTTTGAATGGAAAATATCATTTCAGTGGTACTAATCAAATTTTCAGCCACTAATGGATCAGAGGACCTGATGAATAAAGGTGGATGCTTCCTTAGAAAGGCTTCAATAGAATGTTGCTTTTTCTTTCACTTTTTTTGATGTCTTGTATGATTCATATCTTGAGAATGTTTTGTGGGAATGGATACATGATTTTTCATTCCATCTCCCATAACATTTGGTTTATTCGTGGGACAATCATTTCATTTCTCATCACATTCAGCATTAACATGGTTCCTTCAAGTTCGATACATTGACTAAAACCAAGATGCATAGTGTGAGAAACAATAATCATAATAAGAAAACCTCATAATCATGAATAAAATTTCAATTTTGGACAATTTAGGCTTTATCATAGGTTATTCATGGTCATTTCTAAATCACTATGATTTTATCATATTCTTAGACATATTCATATGCTTCTTACTAAGGATTTTTCATCCTAGTTTCCAAAGGTTAAATATACCTTTACTTTGATAAAAAATATAATGTACCATATATTACATACATTGATATAACTTCAGAATTGAAGTATATTTATTACAACATATAAAAAAATAGGATCGTATAGGTATAGTGTCTTTAGAAACTGGGAAACATAAACAACGGGTTTATAAAACATCAATATTGTCTCCCATTTATTTCATAAGGACTATAATACATTTGGTAAAATCATACTTAATACCCTTATTCTGGACATGGGGAAAATAAACATACAAAAGTTTGAGCTCAAATGATAAACAAGGGTAAAAAAATGAAATATCCATCATATATAGCATTTGAAAATTTTATCCTGCATATAAGATACCATAATATCATGTCATAGGATAAATCATTGATGTGAAATTTAATCCCAATATTCATAACATAAAATATGAAACTTTGTTTCATACACACATAAACATAGAAAATCATTTCATATTATTCAAGTCTCATTTCCTAGACCAACATAGCGGACATAGTCTATTATTAAATCAAGTTCACTCCTCATTACAACCCTATTTTTCTAAACCAGATTTACTATCCATTCCATACATATCTATATTATGAGATATAAATCCTAAACCAATTAATTGGTGGGATATATAGATCTCAAACATCTCATAATGGAACTATTCTTATGTGTGCCCCAAAAACATAAGTCATTCATCACAGTATAACCCATGTAATAATAGGAGATTCTTAAACATCATTCCATCATAAGATAATCCATATATGATAAATGGAATTAATATCAATAATTCCATCATAAACATAATAATATAAAATTCACAATATCAATATAACCCTATTTCATATTATATGGAAAATAAATTTGATAATACACCTAAAATTAATTCTTGGGGAAAATATCCTTTCTTTATAAAAAATGCTTTCTTTTATCAAAATGTCATGATATTTTAAAAGAAATAAATTTAATTGAAAATAAACTTGTAAATTTGTAGAGGTTACTTCATGTATATAAGGCATTATTAAAATTGAGAAACTCATTTATGTCGTATAAGTTAAAAAAACATTCTACTCGTACTTTTTCCGAAAAAGTAAGAGTACCTTTTATAGTAAACAAGAGAAAGATTCCTTCCATAACACGTAGTGAAAGTAAAAGGGGGTAAAAATGACTATAGATATACATATAATAATATTGAAATATTTATGAAAACATTTATAGAAAAATTTTACATTCAGGATAAATATACCCATAGTAAAAAAAACATACGAATAAACAACGTCATATTAAAACGAGATTGGAAGAGTTATCTATTACCTTGGGTCCGATATTCTTCAAATGTATCCAAGACTCCTGTATAATTATTTAAATAGTGTTAATAATTTATTCTAGAATCATAATCATTTTTATGATACAATTTATTATCACATTTTCATCCGTTTGTTAGTAACATTTCAATGTAACTCGTTATTTGGGCATTAACTGCTTGATGTTATTATGTATGTTGTGTCAGATAAGTATTTATTCCTATTTTTTGATATATTTATATCATTTAAATAATGGTGTTAGTATAATATATAACATATTTAATAATTCAATTCATTTATAGAATCATGATTTAATGAATATTATGTAGAACGTATCACATTGCACCGTGGAGACGGTAAGCCGTACGTACACACGAGTGACAATATAATTCCCATAATTGTTGACTGGTATTGAATTAGATGGTTTATAGTATATCATAATTAGTATCATGCTATATTAATAATATAATTTATTATTTACACCATTATACCCATCCATGTAAGGTGATGATAAAAAACTTATTACACCACGGCGTGGAGATGGTAAGCTGTACGCACGCACGCGCTGTGATTTATTTTTTCATATGATTGATAGAAAGAGAAATTGGGTTGTTTCATATTAATAATAACATATCAGTATATAAGTGATAATAATGTTATTGATTTATAATGAAACAACTAAATAATTGGATGTAGAATAAGAAAGATATTTGAAATAATTGGTATAAGAGATTACCTCTTCCTCGACATGCCTCCTTTTAATTTCCTCTTATGGAACTAGAGTTGGTATTTGGAGAATACCATAACCCTTATAATGTAACTAGGGATGTTTAAAATAGAAATGGGTAGGGTTATCATGTGCTTGAAGTCTCAAAATGGAGTGAAGAGGAGACGGAGTAGGCGACCTTTTTAAGAGAGGAGAGGGGCACATAAGAAACTCTCAAAAATATTAATTTAGGATAAATTAAATTTAGACTTAAAATTGTCCAAAAATTATTTAATTCAAATATAACATGATTTTGGCTCTAATAAAAAGAATCCAATAATATTTTGACTAGATTATAATATTTTTTATCCTTATCTTTCTGGTTTAACCCTTATTTTACCCATTTCAATCTTACCATCATATCATGTTATTTACACATTGTGGGTCAATTTAATTACCATATCATGTAAAAAGACCCAAAAAAGTTTTTTAAGACATATTTGGACTTATAATAACCATTTTAATGAATCTTATATTTTTAGTAATTTAATATCATTTAACAAACTATTTTATGGTTTAAGTTATGAATTTTGTGTATTTTAGACACAATTCATACATGAATTTTTAAAAAATCAGAAAAAAATTATTATTTAAAAAATACAAAATTACCTAAAATATAAAAAGTCAATGTAATCCATAAAACTTATTTATGGAATAATAATGGCCAAATTAAATTTGTTTTAATATTAATAAATGATATTATCTAATTATTATTTTTAAATAGGTAACCACTAAATCATATTTGTGTCATAAATAAAACTATTTTTATAATATCTAAAAATTATAAATAAAATACCATGATGTAGGAAATATTTTTATCCTTATAATGACTATTTATAAGCCTAGAAATCAATAATATAATCCTATAATAAAATCAATTTAGTAAAAGATATATGTTTAGATTATAATTATCTTTACATCAAATTAATTCTTATAGAAGGTCATTTTCACATCCATGTGAATTTATGGAATCCCAAAATCGACAAAATGATTCCCATGGTCGATAATATTTCATCCAATTGGATTAAGACACGTTTTAGGGTAGTATTATATTATTAAATTATTATATTTTACCCTTTTACCAGATTTACCCTTTAACCATAGTAAATAAAATAATTGCTGAACTTACTATTCATATTGTCCAAATATAAAAGGTAACTATTCACACAATTTTGACATTATGATTCCAAACATGGAATCCATTTTATCAAATTCAAAACAAATAATTTTCAGTAATTTATTTAAAATCAATTCCATTGTTGAAATGAGAATAAGAGTTTTAAATGATAAAACATTGTAAAAGATTGAAATGTTTTTACCTATGAATTCAATGTAAAATTAATGATAATTACATAAATTATATTAAATGGTAAAATTATATTCTATTTATACATTAAAACCATTCAATATTATAATTTAATCATATAAATTATCTTGATGAAAAAAGTTTTTTTAAATTAAAATTTAGTGTATTTTTAATATTCTTTAAAACATGAAAGTTATGAGAAAAATATCACATAATTATCCAAAGTAAATTTTTATATCCTACTTCTAAATTAAATGTTTATACTGTCATATAAAAATTATTAATGTGTTAAAATATTAATTTAAAATGGGTTTTCCATTGAAAGGTATAAAATTAACCTTTAAAGAAAATTGGTTCCAAAACATAATATAGGATTCTATTCATACCCTATGACTGAAATAAAAATTGGATGAATATAAAAAAATATTTTATTATGTATATAACACATATAACAAATATATCTCATTAATCTCATTACAAATATCTAATTGATTTATATTTTTCATAATTAATTAATAGCCAATAAATTCATAATGAATTTTCATAAGTTAGTTATAATTATTCTTCCTAACCCAATAGCTAGGCTATAATGGTAATTTTATATTAAAGGCATGTCATGGTTCTTTTAGACTCATGATTTTGTGCAAAGCAAGTTACGTATGAATAAAAATTATTTAAATAAAATATTGCATAAAAACATCCGGGTGTTAAATTCACCCCTCTTAAGCTGAATTTCGCCCTTAAAATTTGTCACTTGGAATTAAAACGATGAGGATACCTCTCCCTCATCATATCCTCATGTTCCCATGTAGCTTCTTTAAATTGGTGGTTCCTCCATAAAACATTAACTAAGAAAGTGGTCTAGTTTCATAGTAATTTTTTACTAAAATCTAGAATATCTCTCAATTGTTCTTCATAATAAATATCTTTCTCCAATGGTATGACTTTTGAGCATAGTAAATGTGAATGATCTGGTATGTAATTTCTTAGGAGAGATATAGGGATCACATCCTGAACTTCATAGAGATTTAGTGGATGTTACAATCAGTAAGATACCTTCCCAACATGATCCATAACTTCAAAAGGACAGATATACTTGGGGGCTCAGCTTTCCCTTCTTTCCAAATATCATTACTCTCTTCTAGTGATATATTCATAAGAACACATTATCTCCCACTTCAAAATCTAGGTCTTTTCTTAAATGGACAACATAATTTTTTTGTCGACTATGAGATTCTCATATGTGTTGTTGAAAAGGTATGACCTTTTCTACTATTTCATAGGTCCTAATATATTTTTTCCCAACATCATCCCACCAAGTTGGAGTTATGCACTTCTTTACATTTAGGGATTCATAGGGATCCATTTTAATACTAGAGTAAAATCTATTATTATAAGAATATTCCAAAAATGGTAGTTGTGGATCCCTACCACCTTTTAAATCCATAAATCAAGCTATTAACATGTCACCAAGAGTTTGAATTGTTCTATCAGATTGAACGTCTATATGAGGATAATGAGAAGTGTTGAAACTTAACTCTTTTTCCAGAGAATGCTGAAGACATCACCAAAACTTTGAGGTAAACCTTAGATCCCGATCAGATATAATGGAATGTGGTTCACCATGAAATCTGACCACTAACTTTACATATATATGGGAATGCTGATCAAGAGATAAATCCCCTCTAATAGCAATAAAGTGTGTCTAATTCATAAGGAGATCAACTATAACCCAGATATCATTATTGCCTTTGGATATTTTGGGACATCCGATGAGAAAGTCCATAATGATGTTTTCCCATTTCCATTATGGTAAGGGTAATGGTTGTAACATCCCCTTAGAAGTCTATCTATCAGCCAAAACTTGCTGACAAACCAAACATCGAGAGACATATTCAGTGACATCTCTTTTCATTCCATACCACAGAAAGTACTCTTTTAGTTCGCTATGCATATTTGTGCTTCTAGGGATAATAGAGAATGAAGAACTATGAGCCTCATCCAATATATCCTTCTTTAATAATGGTATTGGAGGAATAAAAATCTGGTTCCTGAACCTTATTATTTCGTCACAATCACGGATTAATTTAGGAACATTTTTCACCTACATTTATAACTGTTCATCTTCCTTCTGTGCCACTTTAAAATTCACTTGAATAGATGTTTGAACATTCATTTGAGAATAATAATATTTTCCCCCCTTCATTTTAATTTCACGATCAATCGTTTTAAAATCCATAAATATTGGATCTTTCATGATCCACATCATGGATAAGATAGCATGGTCTTGTTGACTTAATGCATCTTCAACGTCGTTTTCTTTCCCAGAGTGGTAATGTATTGATATGTTTTAATCTTTTATCAACTCCAACCATCATCTTTGATGCATATTCTTCTCATTGTTGGTGAAAATATACTTTAATATTTTATGATCTGTATAAATATAAAAACTTTCACCATAAAGTTAATGACTCTATATTTTTAATGAAAATATTATGGTAGATAACTCCAAATCATGAGTTGCGTAATTTTTCTTATGGATTTTCAAATTTCATGAGGCATATTCAATATCCATATCATTTTGCATGACAACATATCCCAGCCCCTTCTTGGATGAATCATTGTAGATCCTAAACTTTTCTCCACTATAAGGCATTGTGAGAATAGGTTCTATGGATAACCTCATTTTTAGATCATTGAAATTCTATTCATATTCCTCCATCCAAACGAAAATAACTCCATTATGAGTAAACATGGTGAGTGGACTAGATAATCGTGAAAAATCATTCACAAAATGTTGATAATATCATGCCAAACCAAAAAAACATCAGATCATAGTTACTGTTGTTGGTCTCAAAAATATTTTAATTAACACTATTTTTGTTGGATCCACTGATATCCCCTCTCTTGAGATTATGTGACCCAAAAAAGAAACTTTTTGAAGCTAAAATTCACAGTTGGTAAATTTGGCATATAGCTTATCCTTTCTCAGGGTGTTCAATACAATTCTCAAGTGAACTTCATGTTCTTCATTTCAATTTGAATAGACAAGAATATAGTCTATAATAACAACCAAAAACTAATCAAGTTAGTATCTAAAGACTCTTTTCATTAGATCTATATTGATAGCATGGTCATTAGTATGACCAAAAGCCATCACTGTAAATTGATACTATCCATACCTTGTACGGAATGATGTCTTTTGTATATCCTCAATTTTTAACCTTATTTGATGATACCCTGAATGAATATCAATCATGAAAAAGTATTGATCTCTATGTATTTGGTCATATATGTCATCAATTTTGGGATGGTGATATCTGTTCTTGATTGTGATATTGTTATGTTCTTGATAATCAATTCAGATTCTCATCAATCCATATTTCTTATTAACAAAAAGAATAGGTTCTCCCCAAGGTGAAACACTAGGGTGTATGAATAATTTATCAAGATTCTCTTGGTTTTGATTCTTTAATTCCTGCAACTCAATTGGGGCCATTCTATAAGGATTCTTTTAAATAGGCATAACACTCGGTATGAGTTCTATTGAAAACTAAACATCACGATTTTGTGGAAAACCTAGAAATTCCACTAGAATGATATCATCAAACTCCCAAAAAATGGAAATATTATTAATCATGATTTTCTCCCAAACCATTTGAGATAAATAACCTTCATTTATTGGTATCAAGACCCATAAGATGGAATACATTTTCACTTGATGGTTATATTCATCCTTAAACTGATAGATGGTCATAGATTGATCTTGAATATGAAATGTGACTTCCCTTAATTGGAAATTCATATGAGCTTCATATAAAGAAATCCAATCCATTCCATGAATCACATCAAATTCCACTATAAGAAGGATCACAATAGTTTCAAGAAGCACTTTCCCAAAAAATTCAATTTGTGAAGAATTGTAATCTTTTGATGCGACTGTTGTTCCATTAGGAGTTATCACAGCTAACTCAACGTCTTATCATTGAGGTAATACAATGATACCCTTATAAAATTCATATTAAATAATAGAGTTGGTAGATCCAGAATAAAAAAAAAATATTTTCTATATTAGTGTGGATGGTAAGTGTACCTTTTAGCACTTCATTATCGTACTCCGTGTCGCCGATAGTAATTTCAAGTGAATTCCCTTTTTTATTTTTCCTTATGAGTTTGTTGAATTTGATCATCATCAATAATCCTTAGATTATGGAATTGATTCACATAATTCCCCATTTCCTTTCACTTGTAACATTGAAGTGTAGGTGGTGCATTATGTGTATCATTTTCTTTGTTCTCATCATTAGAAATATTTTTCCCATTACCTATGTAGTAAATTTACCGGTGAGTTTTTTTCAACACTTCAAACATTTACTATTCCATTTAAGGCAATTCACTCCATGATTATTTCAACACATTGAGCATAAGGGAAAACTCATCTTCTTTTTTGTGTGGTCTCTCGATTTTCTTTTGAATTTTTTATTTCTCTTCTTATCAAACCCATATGGCTAATGGGTTACTCTAATCTCCATCTCAACCTTGATATAACATTGAAAAATTTCCACTTAGCTATTGAAGTCCCTTACCAGTAATTCATTTCAGATTCATGGCGTCAAGCCAGTAAAGAATCAATCAATCTTATACTCTGGTTGGATAATAATTCCAGAAGTGTACCTTTCAAGTCTTGTAAAAGTTGATTCATATGTACCTATGATTTCATCATCCTTTTTCTTAAGTTAAAGGAACTACTTCTCCATCTTTTTTCAAAGAATACGAGGATATTACTTATTGAAAAATAATTTATTGAACTCATCCCATTCAATGGACTCAATTTCATCTCTTTACCTTGTATTCTTGATAGGATTCCACCATTGGTCAGATTCACCTTCCAAATGATATACTGATAAGATGACTTTATCATGTTCAGAAAATTTTAGAACATAAAATATATATTCAGTGGTATTGATCCTTTGTTCATCCACTGATGGATCAGAAGACCCACTGAATGAAGGTGGACACTGCCTCATGAAGGATTCAACAGAATTTTGCTTCTTCCTTTGATCATTTGGAAGTTCTTCATGGTTCATATCTTGAGAAAGTTGTGTGAGAATGGCTAAAAGATTTTTCATTCCAGCTCCCATAACATTTGGTTTCTCCAGGGGATAATCATGTCATTTCCCATCACATTTAGAATTTACCCACTTCTTTTACGTTCCAGCCATTGACTAAAACCAAGAAGCATAGTGTGAGAAACACTAATCACAATAGGAAAACGGCATAATCAAGAATAAAATTTCAATTTAGTATACATTAGGCTTTATCTTAGGTTATTCATGTTTGTTTTTGAAACACTAGGATTGTATCCTATACTTAGACATATCCTTTTGGTTCTTACTAAGGATTTTTCATCCTAGTTTCCAAAAGTTTACTATACCATTCTTCTGATACCAACTATAATGATGCTAAAATTATATACATTAATATTACTTAAAAATTGAACTATATTTATGACAAATTATAACAAAACCATAATAAGATTGTATAGTTATAGTGCCTTTAGAAACTATGAAACATAAACAACTAGTTTATAAAACATCTATATTGTCTCTCATTTATTTCATCATAACTACACTCCTTTTTGGAATTTAATACCTAATACCCTTCTTCCTGACCATGGAAAAAGAAACATATTAAAGAGTGAGCTCAAATGCTTATTTAGGGTAATCAAAGAAAATATTTATCATATATAACATTTGAGAATCTTATACTGCATATAAGAGATCATAATATCATGTAATGGAATAAATCATAGAAGTGAAATGTAATTAAAATAATCAAAACATAAGACATGTATCTTTGTATAATACACACATAAGCATATAAAATCATTTCATATTAGTCAATTATTATTTACAATACCATCATAGCAGACAAAGTCCATTTCTGAACAGAGTTCACTCCCCATTCCAGCCCTATATTACTGAACAATATTTACTTGATATTTTAGCCATGTCTATATCATGAGATATAAATAATTACCCAATTCATTGGAGGGAGATATAGATCCCACCCATCTCATAATGAAACCATTATTATGTGTGCTACAAAAACAAAAAACATTCATCATAGTATAACCCATGTAATAAAATTGGATTCTTAAACATCATGTCATCATAACATAATCCATATAAGATAAATGGACTTCATAAAAATAATTCCATCATAAACATAATCAAATAAGAGTAATAATAGAAACATAACCATATTTAATCTTATGTGGAAAATAGTTTTGATAAGACACTTGAAATTATTTCTTGAGGAAAATATCATTTCTTTACCAAAAAGGTTTTCTTTTCTCAAAATGTCGTGAAATTTTAAAAGAAAAGAATTTAATTAAAAATACACTTATAAATGTGGAGTGGAATCTTTATGAAAATAAGGATATATAAATATTTAAAAACTCATTCATGGAATACATTTTTAAAAATACATTTTCCTTATATTTTTTTTGAAAAAGTCAAATGTACCTCATATGGTAAATAAAAGAAACATTCCATCCATACCACATAGTAAAATTCAAAGGGGTAAAAATGTCTTTAAATATACATTGAATAATATTAAACAATTTAAGAAAAAATATATAGATATCATGGAAATGGATGATAAATATATCCCTAGTAAATAATCTTACAAATAAACAATCTCGGATAAAAATGACTTTGGAAAAGTTATCCCTTACCTTTTGTCTAATATGCTTCCTATATATCTGAACCTACTGTATAATTATTTAAATAATGTTATTGATTTATTCCAGAATCATAATAATTTTCATGATAACATTTGTGATTATATTTTTATCCTTTTGTTAGTAAAATTTGATTTGAAGTCGTTATTCAGGCATTACCTGCTTTTTGTTCTTATGTATGTTCGGTCAGATAAGATCCCATTCATCTTTTCTTGTTATAGTTATATCACATACAGAATGGTATTAGTATAATATATATGATATTTTTTCATTAAATTAATTTATATAATCATGATTTAATGAATATTATGTTGAATGAATCACATTGCACCATGGAGATGGTAAGCTATACGTATGCACGAGCGAAGATATCGTTCTCATAATTGTTGAGTGGTATTGAATTGGATAGTTTATAGTATTTAAGAAATAGTATAATGTTATATTAATCATATATGGTTATTATTTACACCATTATACCCATCTAGGTAAGGTGTTGGTGGAAAACATATTGCACCACGGAGTAGAGACGGTAATCCATACGTACGCACGTGCGGTGATTTCATTTTTTATAGGATGGAAAGAATGTGAAATATGGTTGTTTAATATTTAAAATAACATATCATTATATTAGTGATACTATTGTTATTAAATTATAATGAAACAACTAAATGAGGATAATTAGAAGAAAAAATAAATTTGAAAGAATTGGTAGAAGACATTATCTCTTCCTCGATGTGCCTCCTTGAAATTTTCTCTTAAGGAACTAGAAATGGTATTTTGAAAAGACCAGTAACTCTAGAATGTCACTAGGGATTTTTAGAAGAGAAATGGTCATGTTTGTATGATCTTGAAGTAGAAAAATGTTTTGAATTGGTGTGGGAGGAGGTAGCCATTTATAAGAGAAGAGAGGGGCACTTCAAAAAACTCTCCATAAAATTAATTTATAATAAATAAAATTTAGACTAAAAATTGTCCGAAACTTATTTAATTAAAAGATAAGATGATTTTGGTTCTAATACTAATCATCAAATAATATTTAAACAAGTTTAGAATATTTTTTATGCTAATCGTTTTTGTTTAACCCTTTTTAATATTACCGTGATATCATGTTATTTAAATATTTTGGGTCAATTTAATTTTCACATCATGTAAAAAGAAAAAATAAGTTATTTATGTCATATTTAGACTTATATGAACCATTTAACCGAATTATATATTTTTAATAATTTAATATCATTTAATAAACTATTTTATATTTTTAGATATGAATTGTGTCAAATTCGGACACTATTCATACTTCACTTTTTAAAAATTTATATAATCTTTATTAATTAAAAAATAAAGAATTAACTAAAAGATAATATGTTAATGTCATCCAGAAAAGTTGTGTATGACATCATAATAACCAAATTAAATTAGTTTTAATAGTTATAAATTCATTTATTTTATTCATTTGTTAATGAGGTAACCACAACATCATATTTGTATCATAAATAAAACTATTTATATAATCTCTAAAAATTATAAATAAAATACCATTATGTATATATCAGTTATAGAATCCTATATTAATATTTATTAAGTAAAAGATATTTTTTTTATATTATAATTATCTTTACGTTAAATCAATTTTTATAAAATCATATTTTCACATCCATGGGAATCCTTGGTGTCCCAAAATCAACCCAAGGATGCCCATGGTTGGACATATTTCGTCCAATAGGATTAGGAAACAATATAGGGAAGTATTATATTATTAAATAATTATTTTTTTACCCTTATTTACCAGATTTACTCATTAACCATGATAAATAAAATAATTACTAAAGTTACTAATCATAATGTCCAAAACAAAAATGAACTTATTCACAAAATTTGGACCTTCTAATTCAAAATATGTAATCTAGTTTTAAAAATTCAAAACATAGAATATATATAATTGATTTAAAATTAATTCTGTTTTTGACATCAAAATATGGGTTTTAAAAGTTAAAACATTGCAAAAGATTGAAATGTTTCTACCTCTAAATTCAATGTAAAATTAATGCCAATTACATAAATTATATTAAATGGTGAAAATATATTTTATTCATAATTTAAAACCATTCGATATTATAAATTAATTATATAAATTATCTCGATGAAAAAAGTTGATTTTAATTAAAATTTAGCATATTTTTACTATTCATCAAAACATCTAAGTTATTAGAAAAATATCAAAAAATTATCCAATGTAAATTTTTATATCCCGCTTCAAAATTACATGTTTATGTTTTAATATAGAAATTATTAATGTTTTAAAATCTCAATTTAATATAGGTTTTCTATTTAAAGGTATAAAATTAACATTTAATAAAATAGGTTCTTATAAACAAAATAAGGTTTTATTCATACACAATTACTAAAATATCAATTTGATGAATATTAAAAAATATTTTATTAAGTATTTAACACATATATCTCTTTAATCACATTACAAATTTCATATTGATTTAGAGTTTTTTATAAATAATTAATAGCTAATGAATTCATAATGCATTTTCATAAGTTAGTTATAGTTATTCCCACTAACCTAATGACTAGGCTATAATGGTGATTTTATATTAAAGGAATTTCTAGATTCATTAAAACTCATGATTGAAAGAAAAGAAATGTACTAAAGAATAAAAATTATTTAAATAGAAAATTTCATAAAAACATCCGGGTGTTACAATGGAGATAACAGCTAGGTCAAGATGACAATAGTGTATCCTAATTATATGAAGGTGGAAATTGTATCCTGGATAATGAAGATATAAATCCGTAAGTAAATGATTATTATCCCACATATTCTTTCTTAGATAAAAAATAAACTCCTTTTCAAGCTCATCTAGGATCTCATAGTTGGAATTCGTGAGGGGCAAGAGCATGATGGGGAGGTTGTTTCTAGCTAAATATCTCCATATATCATTGTGAACCTCCTCTTCATCATACATACATAATTCCATCCAATTATAGCGTAGAATATGGATCTGATGGTCACCTATTGACAGTATTGGAGTGTTGCTGGATGATAAGGGGGAACCATATACAGTTGACCCCGATGATTCGAGCACCTCTTTGTATGAAGGTGTCAGAGTATGATTCACCTCTCTATATGGAGGTGTCTAGGAAAAGGAAGGATTTTTATTCCCATGGGAGATATCATTGTTGGGTGGTTGACCATGGAGGATGTTAGGAGAAGAGTCCCTACGATCCATTTCCACACTACCATGAGGGTGACTATCATTATAATGAATAACCTTCTACTTCTTATTGGATAGAAGAGTAGATGGGCCCTTGTGGTGTTGATATTGTGTCTCAAACAATATCAAGGACACTGGATTGGGAAGATTAGTAATATGAGACATTTTCTACATCGTGGTCGGAACATGTCAGCCTACCTTTTGTGATTGTGTAGGGATATGAGTCTGTCCGGAGTCATGTGCCATTCTCACTTAGTGATCCTCAGTCAAGACGACAATATGAGCCAATGTTTTGCCTTTGGGATATGTCACTGGTATTTCTTGGTAAGAATATGAGCCTACCCTGTGGAATATGACACTATCACATGGTTATCCCCAGTTGAATGAGAAATAAGAGTACAATATTAATATTCCTTCCCTGTTAGAATATTACAAAAGAGCTCTGAAATGGGAGAAGCAGTTTGAGCCTTTCCCTGAGTCACAATGGAATGGCGATGGTATAGTCATTCGTCAGCGGAAGTAAGAATATGTACATTACTACCATGATCTATTGAAATATTCTAGGTAGATCCATTGATATGAATATGATCATATCTTGAGGCTTTTGTCATTCCCACATAGTCATCCTCGACCAGAACTAGGGTATATGCCTGATCTTGGGATTTTGTAGTATGCCGCTAGGCTTTTCTGACATGTATGTGCCCATGTACTGAGGTATGTGATGCTCTTACCAAGTGGTCCCTAGTTGGAACAGGAGTATGAACCCAATCCAATGCCTCTATCTTAATTTGAATATACTGATAATCCTCTCAAGGAAGAGAAAGAATGTTAGCATGTTCCGGTACAACCACTTGATCATGAAGATCTGAGTGTTGAGTTGTCCTAGCTATAGGGATAAAATTAATCACATGTCCCTTTATCTATAACATTGTTGTAATATGACAGAAGATCTCTTTAGCTATTGATAATATATATTCACATTTTGAAAAAGTGTTTGGATATATGAAATCCATCACATTTTTGTCTCCATTATCTGTTGCAGATATCTTCAATTAAAGTACAGATACGCACCCACTTCTATCCCCTTGTGCCATCAGAATATACTGATATAATTCATGTATTGGGGGTAGAAGTATGAACCTCTCCATACTTTCTCTAGGAATATTCCCACAAACTTTCTCTAAGAGAGTAAAGGTATGATCCTACTTGATGGTTCTTTCGAGAGTATGTCAGTTGGTATCATCAGTAAGAATGGTTATATTTTCCCTAGATGGAATCTCCAATTCCCTCCTCCTCCTCCTCTAATGAGTCTTCCTTACAGCCCGTGCATGGGAATAAGAGGTTGTTGTGTGTCAGATAGTACCCCCAGTAGGCTACTGATTTGTACCAGCCAGATGATGCAGGGGATTGTGGTTAGTAGCGCCCTCCATTGTGGCACCTGAATAATAAGGGAGTCGTATCAAGCTTCTTGTTCCTCCTTCATCATATATGGATAGTGTTGGATGTCATACTCTAGGGATATACTCCCAAAGTGGTTGGTCTTAGAGATGAGGGCTATTATCTTAGCAGAAAACAATGTTGTGTGATGCGTGCTCACGGATTATAGTGCTTAAAGGATCTAATGGGCAGCTTCCATGGTCATGATCATACCACGTAGGTGGTACTAATAGATCATCGTATTCTCTACCTACTATTGAATTTGAATAGAATAAAGGATTAATTTATGACCCATTAGGTTCATGAAAAGAGATGAGGTACCAAAACGAGTGTTGGAAGATGAAAATATTATCTTTGGTTGTGAGTTTGTTGATGAGAGAAGTATCTAAAATCACGTAGAAAACAAGGAACAAGGAAACCAATAAGAACATTATCGTAGGCATGAAATTTCTAAATCAGATATACTTGGTTAATATAATTTCCATGTATTCTCTTTCTGGAAATTCTACTTGTGTGGACTTGTCAGTGTGTGGAGGACTTATAGGAGCCCTGATTTATTCTGGTCTTACTACTCTATTTGTATATGTGGTTTTCATAACAAAGTGTACTAAGAGGTTCACATCGAGCCTGTTAGTGCTACTTTCATATATTGAGTAAAAAAAATGTCTCAACAAATTATAAACCAATCGTTTATTATTAATGATATTCACATTGGGTTCACTATTTATATTTCTTCGAGGTTTTCATGGGGAATGTGGATTGGCATCTCCGTTAATGGATTTATTGAGGGGTATTTTTTAGCTGTACACAATTGTGTGCATCATGTCCACCATTTTTTCATCTTCTCTATAATATACCAGTGGTTCCCTTATCCATTTTTTGGTACATGATTGCTTTCCAAATTCCATTGGTCATCTGGGATTTCAGGACGAATGATTTTTGTGGATTCACATTATTCAAGAGTATGGGAGTTCAGAATCATCATACCCTTTTGGGGGGAATTATTTCCTACTCCAAGAATCTCTTATAGATTTTAGATATGTCTTTGAATCTTTTCCAAATCCCGATATAAGACCAATTACCCTATTGAAAAACTGTAGGCTAATTATCTTTTTATATGCACATGAAATTGATCTATTTGGTGAGTCCATAATTATGTATCTTAGGTTCTTCATCACTCTATGGTAACACATAGTTTATTATATATTGAATCCATATCAAAAAGTCTTTCAGGATGTACTCTTATATAAGGATGTGTTTAATATTCTAAGGATGGGGTTAAACTATTATGGGGCATCTTACATATCCTGGTTATTGAATGAATCAAAACCAACATAGTTAATTTAACACTTTCAAATTAATATAATGTGAAAGGGGTTATTTTTGGATACTGAGACTCTATATATTTGATCTCGAGTCTTAGGGGCATGTCTTACGTATCCTGGTTTTGGAAGGAATTAGAACAATCACAGGTCAATTGATATTGGGGATTACATTATGATGTTTTCATTATAACCCTGATGTATATGGTGCAGATGACATGATCATTAAAATCCCCTAAGCCTACATGAGCCCTGATCATTGAGAGAAATTAGTGGTATAAAGTGATCAATGCCATTACTTTGGATAAATGGGGATTAGATATGTGGATTCCTTGGGTAATAGATATGGAGCTCGAACCTCAGGGAGAGGTAGAGTATATATCCTAAATATGGAAGGAATTATATACATCATAGTTTCTTTTATATTAGAGCTTACACGTTAAGGATTCCCTAGTTCATTGAGATTTATGATGCATAGTGAGGTTTTCGTTGTGTCTCTCTAGGATCATGTGATCTATGATCAGTGTGAGAAACAAGTGGGAGAATATGATTAGCCTCCGGATGTATTGATATAGAACCTTTGAATTGGTACAATCCTCGGGGTATTTGGCATAGGGATCAATCCTTAGGAAGGAAACCTACGTATCCTGGTTATGGCGGGAATCATAGTTCACATATTTCATATTGTTCAGGGCTTACACACTGAGGCATCCCTATCGATTGGGGATTACACACTGGGGATGGTCTATATTAGAAAATCATGGGATGTTGTAATGACATGACCTTATTGTCTAGAGGGTGTTAATTACCCAAAGAGCATGTCCTGTGAGTGATCAAATGACCTTTATTGGCACATATGGAGGGTTTCATGAGGTTTATCATGGTGTAGTCTGAGGGGTCTCACATATAATGGATGAAACATCTGGGAGACATCATGAAACCTAGAAAAAACTTCTAGAGGGCACCATGAGTTTCAACTGAATTTCATAGAGAGTGTTATGAGGGCTTCACTGTCATGTCTAGATAATTTCATGTGACTTGGATGACATGAGTGGGCACCATTATATAAGTTAGGTGATGTGTCTGAGGGACATGACATGTCCGGGGTGTTGGAACCTTGTTCGTTCTATGAAATAATTGGAGTATGGTTTGTGTTTGTTGTCAGTCCTCATTGGATGTTCAGAATGTTTTCTTGTAAAATGTTCGTATAGTTCAAGCAGACAACATTATTGAAGGAGGCGTCATTTCCCAGTGTTTTCCAAATTTTTGGGCCTGAAAATCAGGAAATAGAAAAATATGTGTTTGAAAAAGGGACTTGTGTGCAAATGGGTATGTGTGTTGGAAACTTGCCTGAAAGGCATTTTTTTGGATTAGATCGCTGAAAAATGGGAAAGGAATGAGTTGCGTGAAATATTAGAGTGGTTCCTGAAAAACATGGATTATGTTCAAATTTTTTTTGCACACAATAGTGAATGTAGGTTGGAGTTCCCACACACAATGTGTATTGGGATCAGAACACTGAAAAATGGAAATTGAAAGAGGTGCGTGAAAAATCTGTAGATGTGTGCGAAAAATGGTTCCTTCATAAAAAAGGATTGCACACGAAATGAGGTTTTTCAGTGACACAGTTTGTTTTATGCATAGGGGTCAGTGAAACTGCTAAATAATAGGTGACCCCCTCATTCAAGAAGAAATAATACTTAGAGAATAGTCGAGTTCTGATGCGTGTAAATGTTGCGCGGAATGGTAGTTGTGTGTAAAAGGTTGGTGTTGCACATAAAAGATAAAGTTTCACATAAAAGTGGTACTTGTACATAAAAGTTAACGGTGTGTGTAAAATATCAAGTTGTGTAAAAAATGAAGTTTCACTTAAAAAG
Source organism: Viscum album (assembly GCA_963277665.1). Lineage (NCBI taxonomy): Eukaryota > Viridiplantae > Streptophyta > Magnoliopsida > Santalales > Viscaceae > Viscum > Viscum album. The sequence continues at coordinate 1,831,739,020 of OY728147.1, forward strand.
TTAATGTTTTGTGTAAAGGTTGTAGTTGTGTGAATGTTTTGCGTTCAAAAATAAAATCTTGCACCCACAGTGTTGGTATTGCGTACAATTTTTAGTACAGGCTGAATACATGTTCTGCTTACCCAGCTTAGTGGTTCAGTGCTTCCAAGTGCATCAATTTAGGACTTTGATGCAAGAAGTGTCTCATACTAAACTAAGACAAATACTGCAATGTAAATATGGTAAAGCGACCTTTAAGTTGATAAAGTGAGTTAGACATCTCAAAAGGCATTGATCTTTGGGCAGTCGATGGAAGTGATCCGAGGGATACAGTGAGATATCCATGAAACTTTGTAAAGTTAGTGTGCCTGGAAATGAGTTTCTGTGAACAAAACTTTTAATCCTCAATCCTGTAAAGATTAATTGATTTAGGTATGACCAAAACATTGTCGGCATATTCTTATGAGATGTAGCCCTTTGCAGTGAACCAAGTAAAATTGACGTGTCATCCCCCCGATTTTACTTATTTGACAGATTTAACAAGTTCTTACCAATATAAGAACAAGATCCACAACATTAAAACTAAAAAGTTGACACCCAGATTCACCCCTCCCCTCTCAGGGTGATCTTTTTTCCTTCACGGGGTGATGGACCCTAGGGGTCCAAAAGATCAAAGTTGTTTCCCAAAGAGAGTCTTTTGACTCGTTCTGGCATGTTTGAAGTATTCTGTGTATCCTAGGAGGCATTTTAATAGTGTTTCATGAGATCTTGTTAACATGTCCTAGTGATGTCACATGTCTTATGATGACACATGTGATGTTCATGGGGGAAGAGAGAATAACTTTTTCATAATCCTTTCTCCATTTATCTTTGACCCCACCCCTATATTGTGAATACCTCGATTTTATTCAGTGTCACTCTCCTTGAATCTCACATGATTAAGTGGGCTTAAAGGGTGTCCTTTGGATAACCCACAAGAGGACCTACTCATCATCTATGAATGATCACACAAATTGATTTATATAAAGTGCAGGACTACTCCAGATTACAACCAATATATTACCTAATAGAAAGATGGTTGGTCATGTAATCACTCTAAGAAGTCTGTAGAATCTGAGATCTGAATCCAATAGGGATTCGAAATCAGATGTACATAGTAGCAATAAAAAATCCAACACTTTCCTTTTCTGGGGTAGGGAATCTATAGGCCTTGCCCCTTGGATACTAACAGGTTTGTCTGGCATATCTAGAACGAGTCTAGGATGGATCCATCAAAGGGTCTTGGCACCACATTGTTTTTTGAGTCTCTTCCATGGACTGCTTCGAGTGTGTCGCCTGATTTTCAGTGACTATGGGTCTCCTCCATCCACACTTCTTTTATCGGTTTATTTGCTGATTATTGAATATCTGATTTATCATGAAGACATGTCAAAGGAACTTTTTATTATCACATTGACATGTACATGGGTCCTCGTGAGTTCTGAGTGTTTGTTAAGACATTAGAGATACGTTCGTTGACCTTTCTTGGGGTCTCATGGGGAAAAAATGTGGGTGTGTTGGGTGCCTCACATGTATTTTAGTGATTGTGAGTAACTCACACCTCTTCCCTTCTGATCCTCTTTGTTTTATGTGACAAAGGTGGGGAGTCATAAAGTATTTCATGAGTAATATTGATGTTATTTATTCTATTTTTTGGTGATGAATCTCACGAACAGTATATGGGTGTGTGGGAATTTTGTGTACAAGTCTAAGAGGTAAGGATAAAAAGTTAAAGGGATTATTGTGAGGCAAGGTGGGCATGTTATCAAGGACTTATGTTTCCCTATGAGTCATCCAGGGTGTTCCACATGTCTCTTAGTGACCTGTAACCCCTATTGCCTCCTCTCTCTTAATCCACTTTATTTAATCTTGTAAGGGATAGGGGTAATACATGTTTTCATGAGTAATATCTATAACTTTTTATAAATTTCTCAATGATGGCTCACATGACCAATAAGGATCGTATGAGGTGTTTTAAAGCATATAGTGGACATGTCTATCCATCTATCCTTAGAGAACCACAGAGTTTTATAGACACTCTTTCGGATCTTTGTGTGATGAGGATGACAAGACAGAGGGCTTCCACGAGGTGATGTTAAGGTATCACAGTTTCTCGCAGATCACTCGAGGTGTATGTCACATGTCTCTAAACTACCACAAACCCCTCTTTCTTCCCCCTTATCTGCCTCGTTGTATGTGATGAAGGCTCATAGGTCTTATTAGTTGGATCAAATATTATCAATGGATTTTATTCTTCCCTATGAAAATTTGGTGTAGGATCATTGTGATGATTGGGGTCCTCTATCTTTGAAACTCATCCCTATTTATTTTTGAATAACTTTGGGTGGTTTTTCTAAAACCTTCCAATGAAAAACTATGCGGCATGGGAGTGCTTGATTGACTGTTCGGGGGACCTTCGCAAGAGTAGGAATGTTTGTTGAAGGGGAATCTGTTGGAAATTTTTGGGTTATACGACATGCATGGAGCCTTCACATAGCCTTTAAATGGTCACACAATCACGATTCCCAAATCGACTCATGTGATCAGTGGGTCATGGACCATCCTCTTCATTTTATTTTGTGGGGAAAATAATACCCATATTCAGGTATTTCATGTTTTTTTATTGTTCCGATGCTTATTTGGCGTGGGTTAGAACACATGTTTTCATACATGTAATTCAATGATATTCTTAAAAATCAATTTTTTTCCCTTAATGAGAATATGAGCTCACCCTTTTTTTATTTTCCTTTTTCTAGTTTACGAAGAAGGTATGTAGGGTATCTTTATGAGGGGTAGTAAATGCTATAAAAAGGGAATTAGTGGTAGATTTTTTGTACACTGGAATCCATTTTAACCACCACATAATAATATAGTGATAGTTACCAAAACTGCATTGTATTTTATGATCTCTATAAATTTAGTGGATGCTTCTTTAATTTCATGGTTGTTTTGTTATGTGTCATTTTTGGATTGTTTGGTGGTGGGTTCTTATTTATATAGTGTTAGTTTTTTATAAAAAATCATAGGGAAAAATAAAGAAAATTAAAATAAATGTCATTGGACATATTAGTGGCAGTTTGTTTTAGTGGAGGTTACGCATAACCACCAAAAACATATTTTAATTAATGTAATTTATGGTATTTAGTAAAAAATACCTCTAAATCATTTTTTGTAAAATATTTAATAATAAAATGAAAATATAAAAAACATACATGAAATAAAGTAAAACATAAATATATGATAAATTGATCACATATACTTCATAAATCCATGATTATTTATAAAAATATCCACTACCATTATAACCTCGGTCTCAGTCAACCCATACATCATTCAACCAATACCTTTGTCATAAATATGTACTCATAAAATATGTCCAGAAAAACATGGAGAATATTCATCAAATTCATATCCTCTCCCATGTACTTCTAGCTCAAAATCATATTATAATGTGAAACTGACCACATTATATCATCAAATGTAATAAAAAATAAAATAGAAATTAAAACATAACATCATAAATTAGAATTTAAGTAGACTACTTGATAAAATTTTAACATATCATGGAAACTAAGAACCATTACGACTGCCTTATAAATAATCTAATGGAAGAGAATGGTCATATACTAGTATGATTCTGGTGTATGTCACCTATAATGAAAACCACAACATTTAGGAAAAAGAAATGTAAAAGAAAAAAGACACAAAATATATTAAAAATTCTACACATGAATTTTTTTAATCAAATAGACAAAATTTTTGAATAAAAAATAATTTATAATGAAAAACACATTGATAACATAAAAATAAATATTTATTATATGATTCAACACTTCAAACTAAAAAATGATAAGTAAATATTCTAATTATTTTTTAAATATATGTGCAGTGTGCTTGAAATTTACTTGATAAACAAATTTTAAAGACTTTAATTTCACAAAATTTCATATATTTAGAGAATAACAAAACATTGGGTTTCTCATGATTTCACATCAATTTGAAGTCATATTATATGGTGTTCATAGTTAAATGAACATTTTGGCATTTTAAAACACTAAAAACTCATTTCTAAAAATACCAGGAAAACTATAATTCAGAATGAAGTGATGTCAATTCATACATATAACTTTTCAACATGCGGACATTTTCATCTAATTTCAAGGTAATGCAATATCCTTTTACAAATTTTTACCCTCGACACATGTTTTTAAAGGATTTTTTACCTTTAAAAAGTTTTTACTAATTCATTCCAACCACACTACACATTTAATTGATGTTTTTTCTACTTATACAAGTCAAAAATGACTTAGTAGTGGTTTTCCTATAATTCCATGTCAATTTGAGGTCGTATGGTTTGGTTTTGACCATTCCATGCATGTTAATGTGTTTTAAATCAGAAAAAAGCTTTTCTATAGTAATCCTTAGAAAACCATAATCTGGAATAATGTGCATGTGGTTCATACATTTCAGAATTAAATCTATGATTGTTGTACTGTGATTTCAGGTACATCCGACATAATTTTTCTAGTTCTAACCCCCGACACATGTTTTTAAAATCATTTGTACCATTAAAAAGTGTTTATCGAGTCATTCTGACCACATCACACGTTATATTGACATGTTTTCTACACATAAACATAAAAAACAACTCAATGGTTGTTTTACCATGACTCTACTTCCATTTGAGGTTGTTTTCTCTGATTTATACCGTTACACATTGGTTTTAGTGTTTTAAAACACCAAAACACCTTTACAGTCATCCCATGAAAATCGTAATTTGGAATGACATCCTGTCAATTCATAAATTTCAGGATTCAATCTGTAGTTTTTTCCACTGATTTTAGGACAATATAACATTTTTTACAAGTTTTAACCCGTCGACACGTGTTTTTAAAGGCTATTGTACCTTCCAAAATTCTTTACTGAGTCATTCCAACCACACTGAACATCATATTGAAATGATGTCTATATTTACACATAAAAAAAATCCCTTATGGTTGTTCATTGATTCCAGGTCCATATGATTTCATTTTCTATTTTTTGTATTGATCTATGCACGTTATAATGTTTCAAATCAGTAATATGATTTTCTTTTCTTGACTTTAATCCCTAGGCACATGTTTACAAATGTTTTTTTATACATTTAAGAAGTATTTACGGAGTCATTTCAACCACATCATAAATCATATTGATAGGTGGTATATTATTACACATAAAAAATAACTCTTATTGGGGTTTCCCTAGATTCCATGTTAATATGAGTTTGTTTTCTGTTTTTTTATCATTCCACGCATGTTATGGTGTTTTCAATCTCTAAAAACTCATTTATGGCCGTCATGGGAAAACCATAAATCAAAATGATGTGATAACAGTTATTAAATATTAAATTTCAAAACATGGTCAATTTATTATGATTCCAAAGAAATATGAAATCATTTTATTTATTTTTATCCCTTAATACATGTTTTTTAAAGCTTTTGTACCATTAATATGTTATTACCGAGTCAATCCGACCACACTACACATTATTTTGATGTGTTGTCTACATGTACATGTCCAAAATAACTGAACGATGGTTTTCACATGAATATTTATTAATCTATGATTTTCTCTATGGTTTTCACTATTCCACACAGGTTTTTGTGTTTTAAAACCCTAAAAACATGTTTATGTACATCCTGGGAAACCCGTACTTCATAAAGAGGTGTTGTTTGTTAATACATTTCACATTTCAATATAATTCAATTTTACTTTTATTTTCAGTAAATGTTACATCGTTTTGTTGATTTTGACCCCTTGATAGATGTTTTTATAGGCATTTATACCATTACAAAGTATCTACTAAGTCATTTCGACCACACCGCATGTCTGATTGGTGTGTTGTTTATGAGTACACATAAAAAATAACTTAGAGTTATTTACCCCTGATTCCTATTTAATATGAGTTTTTATATGGATTTCACCATTCCACTCATGTTTTAGTGTTTTAAAACACTAAATTTGTGTTTATGGTCGTCTCGAGAAAACTATAGTTTAAAATGACATGTCATCGGTTCCTATATTTTCCATTTTAATATATTGTCATTTCTTATGATTTTTGTGCAATATAACATTGTTTTCCTAGTTTTTACCTCTCAACACATGGTTATAAAAGGTTTTGTACATTTTAATTGTTTACTGAGTCATTTTGATGACACCACACGTCAGATTGATGTGTTTTCTACATGTAAAATTCAAAAATAACATAGTAATTGTTATATCATTATTCCGCATGAATATGAGTTTTTTTCTTTGGTTTTCACCATTACATGCATGTTTTAGTTTTTTACGACACTAAAAACTCATTTACATCCATCTCTCACAAACCATAACTCAGAATGATGTCCTGTTAGTTTCTACATTTCAAATATCAATCTACAATCATCATCCTATAATTTATGTGATTTTTTTTTTCAAGTTTTGACCCCCAAGACATGTTTTAAATGGTTATTGTACCTTTAAAAAGATTTTATAAAGTAAAAATAAAGAAAACATGGTCGAATTATCTCCAAACATATGGGCAATGATCTATTATTAACTTTTGACATATAGGAATTGACCACAAATCAATCAAGAACAATATGTGGTATTTATAAAATGAAATTCATGTTTTATAAAAAAGTTTTATATAAGTATTATTAATGGATATTATATATTTTCTTTGAGAATGTTTGAATGGTCTATAGAATTTAGAATTTACCTATGGGGGATGAGATATAAGGCTGGAAATTTTCTATGGGATTATGTCGGCCTTCCTATAAAAAAACTAAAGCGTTTTATATTTCCAACCACCACTAATACTGTGTATTCTGATAAGATTATTATTTTAGTACTTTTTATTTCTACCTTAACATTTCTATTATTGATTCTTGATCAAAGTAAATACTCAAACCCCTACCGGGTTTAGCAGTAATGGATGACACTGAACTACTAAAGAGAGCTGATGGAGTAGGCCCAACACCCATCCCCTGTGCATTTCTGGGATGCACCTCCCCTAAAACTATTCTAAATTCTTCATTTTTGGAAACAGATGATGATTTTGAAGGGTTATCATCCAATAATTATTTAATTTTAACCTGTTAATATAAAAAAATTTACAACGAATCCATGAATATTTTAGGCATCGAGTCTCTTATCCCTCCTTAGAGGACCTTGAGAAATAAACATCAAATAATTAGATATTTTAGCTTTATTTTCAGCAATTATTATCTATAAAAATATATATAAGGTGTTACATTTAACATATACAAAAGAAATACAAGTGAAAAATATTAATAGGATTATGTACTTACATGATCATTAAACCATTCAAAAGTCTCTTTATTAATGGATTTTATTAATTCCAACTCATTTTGAGCTTGATCCCTTAGTCACCACATTGTTTGCTGGTGAAATTATTCAATAAGTGGATTTTCAATAACACTATTAAGTTTCAAATATATATGTTCTTGTAAAAAATGTAATTCAGTTAGTTTAAAATATGTATACCATCCAAAAGGTCATCTAATAGTTTGAAATATCGATGATTGATTTTCAGAATAATAGTTGGTGGAGATGGCCTCAGCACATCCAACACTATTGGATCTTGTATCAATCCCATCCAAATAACAAAAACCTAAGGTCTAGAACTCTCCAACTATATTATCTTTAATAATAGAGCCTTCTGTTTGATATTTATTCCTCACATATGATTTTAAATGGCTTTATTAGCTGATGAAAAAAAAAAGAAATATATTAAAAAAATTACTTATTGATTCCATAAAAATGAATTCAAAAATAAAAATAAAAATAATATCAACATACCTCTCAATTTGATACATCCATCGATAGTTTACCAGTCCAACAAGTTTATCTTCTTCAACCAGATGAATAGTCAAATGAATCATGATTGTGATGAATTATGGGGGAAATAACATCTCTATATGACAAAGTACCAATAAAAGTATTTCATAATTTTTATCAAGCATGGTTGAATTTATATTTTCCCCACAAATATCTCTAAAAAAGGTAATCAACTCAACTTGAACCATAATTACTTTTTCAGGTAATGTTTTACACAGTGAAAATTTCAATAACTACACCATTAAAATATGTGAGTCATTAATTTTCAATAAATGTAACCTTTTATGTATTAAGTCAATGCACCATGATTTGTTACATGACTATCCATATGTAACTTTTACATTCTTTTAATTTTTATGGAATAATTCTTTCTCATGTTTTTTCATTGTACAAATATCCAAAAGATGCTTTCCATTATCATTTTCCCAGAAACCATGCTAAATATTCATTGACTCCAAATACGTACGAGCCTTAAGGCGATCCTTGGATTTACCCTACCCATTAAACAGTGTAAAAATTAAATTTTCACCTATGTTCTTCTTAACATTTATTACATAACGATTATAACATATCCAATTAAAATCCAAATATTTAAATTTTAAAAATACAAAAATTTTGTTACATTTTTTCATTCCAACTGCTTTAGATACTACACATCATACCCTTTTCCCCCTCCATTAAACTGATGACATTTTCCAAATTCATTAGTAACATTAATTAATTCTCTCAATATTCCTAAACTAGATAAAACCTTCTTTGAATTTATCATTTCAATATCTTCATTTAATTGTGTATTGATAAAAATAAATTTATGAGAAGAATCATGAAATCAATGATGAAACATAAAATACCTTTTTCTATTATGAGGTAATCATTTATGTAAAAAATAAAAATTAAAAACTATACATGCCAAATCATTATGAGTGTTCCCACCATATAAATTTATTAGTCCAAGAAATTCACTAATTCTCCACATTAAGTAAGAATTAATTTGGAATAGTTGTCTCATTAAAACATCATATGTTTTGATATCATCATTCCCGAATTCTAGAAAATTTTCTTAATAGAGGTTGAAATTATACATCTATGAAATTTTTAGGGATTCTATTTCTCAGTATATTGATTGAAATACTGAAAGAATCATTCTTCATACACTTCTATGGAGGCAGATTTTAGGGTATCATAACAACTATAAAAATATTATAATTAGTACATAAAGTAACAAAAGGGTAAAAACCATTTAAATCTAATCCAAAACACACATTCAAAAGATCTGTAGAAAAATTTGGATATAAAGAATCCAAACACTTACAAGAAGTTGAATCTTTTTGAAATCTCAGCAGGACATGGTTACTTTCTGGAGCATGCCACTTCATGTCGTATGGATTCTTTGACGACATAAATAATATTTTAAAGCATGGTTCTTGAGGAAAGTAACACAATACATTTACAAGGGTTTTATTTTTCTCTTTTTTTCTAGGGTTGAATTTATTTGTACTATAATTGTTTTTCATTGACTTCAACCTACATTCATGACATGTTATGCATTCTAATTTTTCAGAATTATCTTCATATTAAACAAGGTAATCATTTGGGTATGCATGTATCTTTTTATAATCAATTATAATTTTTTTGATGACTTTATTTGTATAATAAAATGATGTAGGGATATTAGCTTCACTAAATTCATCATGAAGAACCTCTAAGATCATGTAAATTTCTTTGTTACAATTTCCACCGAGACACTTGATATGATGCAACTTCTGTAGAAAAGATAACTTTGAATACTTCACACGCCCTTTAAATAGTTCTTATTGTCTTTCATCAAATAATTAATACAACTCATTTTTTTGGTCACTAAAATTTTTAGCATGATTAACCTACTCAAGATCAATTAATGTTTTTTTGATCTATTAGAATATTGGAAATTATCTTCTTTAAAACCGAATTCATCACTTAACAAATTCTGAACTAAATTATCCTCTATGGGGTCATTCTGTGTTTCATTGATATTATTTTCATTTTCTTGAATTTCCACAACATTTAATTCACCATGCCAAATCCAACATAGATATTGAATATGAAAATATTTCACTATAAAATGATTATATAATTTATTTCTATTCAAACCATTATTAAATTTACAATCAGGATACATACATTTTATTCTACCATCCACTAATCGGGTTGCAATTGAATAATCTAAAAATTATTCTAATGACTTGGAATACCAGGTTGTTTTTTGAGGAAACTTTAGTCAAATTTTTTTAATTGGAAATGTTTTTTTTAGTTTTATCCATGTACATTTATATATAAGGATAAAAATTCTTAATCTAATAAGTTAAATAAAAATGAATCACCACCCAACATTATCATTGACCAGGACAGGGTCTTGATTTGTAATAGCACATATTCAACATCAAAATGATTCAATTCAAAATTACATCTATGAATTTTATTCTTTTAGTATTATCAATTTTTATTTTATATTATAGAAACATGATTTTATCAATATCAAGCTCTTGCATTAATAATTATACAAATCATGATTTTTTGAATATCAAAACTATAACTCAACACTATGATATCTTGTGACATAGTCTTTTTTAGTGTAGCTTGTGAACTATTATATTCATGAAATATAAAATATATTCTAGGAAAATATAAATTCTTTTAAAAATAAATAATAAAACCCATTGTGTCAATAATATGATCAAAATTCCGTTTATAAAAAATCAAAGATAAAACCCAAAACATCACACCAATCAAGAACCACCAAAGGAACATCATCTACTCTAGGCTTGGGAATAATAATACCCAAAACAAAAATCCATCACTTCTATAAAATTGAAATATACCTAGATAGAAAAAGGAATCACCCTATGTACTATCCTAAATTAATGACTCTCACCCTTTTCCTCAATAACTTTCTAGGGAGAAAAATTAATATAACATTAAACATAGTGTGAAAGAAGAAATACTCCATAAATCAAATCAAATGAATCTAAATTTAACTATGAAATATGAATTGAAATAGAACCCACCATATTTAACACACCATTGAAAAATTCCACATTTACCATTAAAAGAAAAAACATTCAATAAATGTCTCAAAATGTATTTAATAAATGTAAATATACCATAAATATTTTCTCTAATTTTAAACATAAATTATTTTTGTCTCATTTAGAAAACCAGAAAAAATTAATTTTTAAAACTCCACTTCCTCTTTAAAATACAACAAAAATTTCATTATTAAATCATATATGGTAATTTATAAATATTTTTAAAAATCATTCACATGAAAACCCTTTTTCCAGTTCATTTTGTAACCCAATAAGAAACCAACTTTGATACTTAAAACACTAATATTTGATTACATTAATGTTTAAAAAAATTCAGGTAAATCAAATAGAATTTGATATAAATATTTCCAAAAATGTTTTAAAAAATTTAATATAACAACAAATAAATGTTTTCAAATAATAGATATCATATCCAAAGTTTTTCTCAAAACTAAATTTCATTTCAGATCCACCTATACAAAACAACACCAAATAAACTGTTAATTAAAAACATTCGAATTAATGCATTATTATAAAATATTTTAATCTATAAATACTAATTAAAAAATAAAATATGTAATTAAATATTAAATATTCGACCTTTTGATATTCTTAATAAATATAATATAATATAAATATTCATAATAATCAAACATGAATCATAATAATATTCTTAACTATAAAACATTATTCTAATTAAGAAACATTCATTTTTATTATACATATAATTTAATATTTCTATCTAATATTAACAATACAATTTATTAATATTTTATATAATTAAACATACAATTTATTGATATTTATTATAATTAAAGCCACAATATAAATTATTAATCTACTCAACACCCACTAAGAACCAAAATCTAAAAAATATGGAAAATTTACAATAACATACAATTTAGAAGTTGCGACAATGGATTGGGTAGTAATATTTAGGGCTCTATAAGGTGTGAATGAAAGAGGAAAGGGGAGCGGTAGTGAGTGGTACGAGGTGGAAAGGGAGTGTTTGGTTTTTGGGATTAAGTAGAAGTATTGATGGTGAAATGGGTTTAGCAGTGAGGGACTGGGGGATAAGGGTGATCAGGGGAGAAGGGGGAGCGGCCAGCGGTGAGGGGGGAGTGGTGATGGAGAGAGATGAGGGTGGGGGAACAGTGAGGGATAGAGGGAGAGGTGGGTGCTTGGGGTAGAAGGGGGAGCATGCAATGAGGGGGGAGTAGCTAGTGGTGAGGGGTGGTGCGGTGTGAAGGGGAGGCTAGTGGCAGGGGGCGACCAGTGAGGGATCGAGGGAGAAGGTGGAGCAGCAGTGGTGCCGAGTGGTGAGTGGTGAGGGGGGGAAGGGGGAGCATCAGCAGTGATGGACCAGAGAGGTTGGGGGCTTGGGGAGATTGGGATCAAGGATAATGGGTACATAGTTTAATTTTTTTTAATTTAGCGATGGTTAAAATAAAACCACCACTAAATTTTAAAATTTAAATAATATACTGGAAATATACTATAACTGATTATATATTCTAAATTTTGTTTAAATGAGATTTATTTAGTGGTGTTTATTAAAATTTCAAAAAATAAACCTCTTCTAAGAACTATATTTTTGTGATGTAGGAAGATCTTTGTGGGAAATGTTGAAGATCATTCACCAGATTTGAATATTGTCTTCCATGTTTCTAAAGGCACTAAAATATTATGATACTTAGGAATGTGTTTTTGTAATGTATTCAATATTCATTTAAAAGATGTAATATCAATGTTTGGGAAGCCTGAGGGACTATATATATAACCACTAATTCATGGTGTCCAAAATAATCATGATGATACAAAATAAAAGTCCCATTGAACATGTTTTCTAACAGTCAAGAAATAAAACCTACATGGCCTAGAATATGAATGAAATTTGAATATATATGAGGGTATAATGATGAATGTAATGTTACACTCTTTATATACGAGGTCAATGATAAAATGATGAAAACTTCATAAGTCAGTATGAAACTAAATTACACCATTCACTAAAGGTGAAACAATAATCAACTATAACAACAAACAACACGAACAACAATCTCATCCATGGACACTAGGACATTTCCTCGAGCATGGGTTGATCAATCCTATAAACAGCTATTTACTAAGCACTACACATTTCTAGTGTCCCATATACAATCCCAAAATATTAAGATAATGTGATTCAAACTACTCTAATACCAATTTGTAAGGTCTCGAACTGAGATCCACTAGAAACGGTGCCTGAGCCGGTTGGTTTCATGGCCACAAGCGCACCTCCACATACACTAGAGGATGATAAATAGTAGCTATTGCATAATGATGGAATAAGGGAAAACTATAACCTAATGATTGGAGTATAACAGTGGTATAAAAATGAAAAAAAATCAAACAACAATGAATGTAGCATGAATAAAATACTGATCAAATGGTGATAAATATAATAACTATTAAAATAATAAGAAATGAACAACACCAAATATAAGAAAATGAGTGTCTAGATGAATACAATGTAAAATAATATGACATAAAACACATAATAAATAAATAGTTCATAAGTAAAATAAAAACTCTCCCATGGTCTAACTCCATGAGCTTCTAAAGCTCTTACCCAATCTTGTTCTCCTAAGCTCCCATGCACAGATGAATAAAACAGGAAATAATCCATAGACCTGAAAACATGAGGTCTTCTCGGGCACCATAGTGTAATAGAGGCTTTATAAGGTTGTGAGATATAACCAGTAGTCCACCACCAGTGGTTTTTAGAGATATCTAGTCCAAGAAAATAAAATATAGTAATGAGTAGGTATGATAGGTAAAAAATTAAATAAATAAAAGTAAATACGTTAGCTCAGGTTCCTCAGAGACATTTGGATAACAAAACCTACTTCGGCCTATACTGGATATCTAGGAATAGAGGTCAAACATTACATATTTAATAAGTATGTGAGAATATATATACATTTATATAATTTTATATATGTAAGAACATTAAGTCATAACTAGGCTATAATAAAGATGAATACAACATGGACCAAACCTAAGCATATTTTGGATTGGCGGCCACACCCCTAAATCTGATAAAATCCAAATCCTTAGGTCTTAAAACAATAGAACTTAAGGTTATTAATAAAAATGAACCTTGGGCCACCCACGATGGTCCATAAAAAGGATTCCCATGCTTCTCACATAGAGAACTAAAATTACCCACCATTGTAAGAGTCCTTCTAAGGTTATTTGTAATGGGGAAACCCATGTATCACTCTTGGTGTGGTATAGATTCATAATCCCCCAAGATCATATTTGGTATTTCACATAGGGATTTGAGTGTCACTAATGGATTGGTATACCCATATTTCTACCAATACCTTCAACAGTTAGTCCCCTAGGGTAATAGTATCACTCATGGGGATAATAAACTCAATCAGACCATGTTCACATCCAAGTAATACCTATATGGGAATCTGAGTATCAGCCAACTAAAATTCTAACAACTCACTCTAATAGTCCATCAAAGGAATTCCAACATCAGAATACATGTATAACTCTAGGAGTAATGTAAAATATATAACATATTATCCCATCATTGTTGTCCCATAAAAAATATCCCATGTATCGTTCATGGCATGAAAAACTCAATTAATTAAGAAATTTCAATTATCCAATAGTTAATGTATATAATCATGACATACATAATATAAGTGTAAAAAATGGTTCAATTCTCATTTATCATTACAGTATTTAAATACTAAATACCATTTACTTAATCCTACCATTCTTCAGTTCTAATATCTATATTAAATAATTATTTTCTACTAACCAACAGTTCAAACCTTATGGGTAACTTTTCTATAAGGAGGGTATGTTTGAAATACCATTTTATTTAACATAAAATAAACATATATTATATGATAGTTAATCCAACACTACTCAATGGAAGCAAACTCATATACTAGAAAAAATCAGTATACTTATGGTAAAACATGGTAGGTGGGTGACTTAATCACTTAGACAAAGCATAGGCCATAGAATATGAGTGAGATATCCCATGAGAATGGTTTGAGTCATGGATAAAAGAGGAGGGGGGGCTAGAAGCACCAATTCACTTCCAAAGTGATGAAAAGTGATAAAAATAAAGTGCAAATGAAAATGATTTCCCCATACCTCGAATAAGAGACTACAATATCTATGGGAATTCTGATACACACTGGTAAGAGGAGAAGAAAAGGGTGGAGAAGAAATAAAATAAAATAGGGAAAAAGGTAAATTCATCCCTTTAATTTAGGAACATGTTTTTCTAAACAATGCACTAACCATACATGTTGTACTACCTAAGAAGGGGGCTTAAACTGTTCATGTGCACTATATGAGAAATAATGGACAACCCATGAATTTATCCTATGTGAATATAACATAATATCTATACTGCCATGTGTCTTGGTGTGGAAGGTTAGAAAAACTCACCCAACAACCTTTGGGTCACAGGATATACAACAAGGTTACTTATGGAGGGTCTCATGATTTTAGAAAATACAGTATGCCCCTGAAAATGTCTTCTAGTTTTGAGGTTTCAGAGCCCAATGATCCAGAAACATCACAAAACACCTAAACAAACTCTTCTCCCTTTAAAAATTTCTAAAAATAATACTTTTAAGTGTTCCATGTTTTGGAATGATGTTATGAGACTCGGCTTAATGAATATATTGTCCACCAAATGGTAAAATTCAAATTTCCTTCGAAATTTTACATAGTCAAAAAAAGGATGTTACAATATTGATAATAATAATCATGAAAAAATTATCAGTTTTATAAATAAATTATACCTTTAAAACCAACTATGAAATATGGCTATGAAAAATGAACTGTGTTACAATCATGGAGATGGTAGGCCATATGTACACGTGAATAACATATAAATTTTTGAATGATCATGATGGATTGAATGTAAATGTTTCTTTATCATTATATAATTATAATTATATCATAAAATTAACAATAATTCTATAAATACACTTACATATCCCATCCATGTGGGGCAGTAATAAATATATATCACATCTCTTTGTTAGGTGGCAGTCTACAATCCAGACGAACAACATTATAATTTTATAATGGATAGTAAGCTATGAAAGTATATAATATATTAATCTCACATAATGATTAATATTTCAATAAAAATATATATAAAATAATTAAATATATCATCACAAATAGCTGTGAGATGTAATGATGAAAAGAGAATTACATCAGTTCATGAGGTAGTAATTTGTTGTACACATGAACAATGGGTTCATTTCACCTTTTGATGGTAAAGGATATGGATTAATATTATAAAAACAACATAGTAAAATACTAGTATATAATAGATAATTTTCTTATTCTATTTTATTTTTTATAACATAATTTAAGGTGTTCAAATAATAAGTAAATAATAATGAGTTTAGTGAAAATGATTACCTTTTCTTTGGAGGACCTCCATTGGATATCTTATTAAGAACCCTAAGGTTGATATTTTTGGAAAAAAATGATTTATAATGTGGATAATGATGTATGGAATATATTTTGGAAATTTTTGGTCAATACAAATGGATTTAGAGGTGTGAATAAATACAAGTAGGGGGTGGCCTTTTATAATTGAGAGGGAGTGGAAGTCTTGTAAATATATAAAACTATTCAAAAATTATAAGTCACACTCAATCCAAGTTCCAAATTTTTTTAAAAGTAATGGATTAGATGAGATAAAACTTTTAGAAACACCTATACCATTCAAAATAATTATGTTCAAACACGTTATTCCATTTACCTCTTTTGTTTAACCCCTGATAAACCGGTTTTAACTTTAACTACGGTAACTAATATTTAATGTATTTACTATTAATTATGACAAAAAATTATGTTCATAAATTTTATATTATTTAATATTCTGGTTCCAAATATGGAATCCATTATATAAAATTTATCTCATATAGTAGGGAGAATTTAATTTGAAAACTAAATCCGTAATCAAGTCAAAAACAATGTTTTCAAGATAAGTATTGTTCAAGAACATAATTATTTTACATTAATAATATGAAAAGTAATAATAATTAATTGAATTTATATTTATATTTATAGATATATAATATATAAATTTCATTTATATAATTCAAAATTAGTGGTTATTTTAATTGTTCAAAATGGATAATTACCCTAACCACATATTGATGTTCTTGGTAGTTAACCTTCTCTTAATGTCTCGTATTGAAAAGTAAATAACCTAATAACATATCCTCCATGATAGGTTAATAAATTTCCATAGATAACCCAAAATAAACTTACTCTTAATTCATATAATCGTCTAAATAAAAAGAATCAGTCGAACTTACCAGGGACTTCACGTAGTCCAGTGGTAGGCGATAAATACCAGTCGCACTTTGGTTGTGGGTTTGATTCCCGCAGCTTGGTCTGACGCGACGGGTTGTCACACGGTCTGTGTGTTGTCCTTTTTCCAAAACTATATAACTCTCAAAACATTCCCCAAAATGAGATAAAATCTTCAAAAAAAATCATAACATATTTTAACCTCATGTTTATCTCATGCCTTTGATTTTCCATCATATCATAGAGTAACCCATAATTACCTCAAAAGTAAGGATCATATAAACTCTAATGGTTACCTTTATAATTATTACCTGAACTTCCACATCGATTGGTCATCTCGTACATGATGCATTAGAGAACTCACCAAAGTTGAAGTGGTTGATCATGACTCCTTGATGGTTGGTTTAGAACAACCATGAGATTCCTCATTGAATCCCCCATCTCATCCAATCTCTTAATCAGAGAACCACCACAGTTTCCTTCAAACCCATTGTCACTTTGGTGCCTTCTAGATCCAACCATTTACTAAAACCAAAAAGGTCAGTGTGAGTATATCAACATAACCATCATGTAATAATGAGGAAGATAAACACTAAGATATACTTACTCATTCACTTTATCTAAAACTAGGACTCTTTCTGAAATCCTAACCATTATGGTAATGTCACTTGTGCTTAGAGAATACCCTAACCTATAAAGTTATCTAAACTGACCTTTGATACCAACTATAAGGCCCCAGCCTTAAACCTTACTTAATCATGAGTTATTACAAGATTACACATTGAGGATCTTTTCAGGTTTAGAGTTTTAGAGAATTAGATCATGAAACTTTCATTACATTCCTCATTTATACAAAGTGGTTACATAAAAGACAGTATTCATTCTTCCCATCAACGGAAACATATTTAAAATAAAACATGGATTCTTTATTGACACATCCTTGACACTATCATCACATCATGTACCCTTCCCTTGACCTGTGAAAAACATTTCAAAAACATGGGATGAGCATAAAAAGCTCAGTAAGGGATATAAAAATATGGAAAGAAAACATAAGTTCATATATACATAAGAATGAAATCATACTTTACGCATAAAACATAGGCACTTTAACATACCACATCAGATCATGAATAAATCATAGAAATCATAAGACATAAAGGTAACTTGAGGCATTCATAAAATTCTTACGTAGGGAGTAACCCTCTTGGTTACGTTTGGAATACCCATCACAGTATATTCCCTAAATCTCTTCGGAAAAACATTAACGTTACACTCCTTCGCGTTACCCAATGCATTGGAGAGCTATATCGGGCTCACCCGCCCTTAGTTTATCACGGAACCACCTGTTCTTCATAACAATGCCTAAGAACCATAACATAATCATATCACATAAAACATGCATAAAGGAAACATAACATTTCCACATTTCAATCACAAGATATCAATAAAACACATTGATATAAAAAAAACTTATGAAAACCATTTTCAATACCAAAATAAAATAAAGGTAAAACATGGTATTTATTTTTCTTTTAAAAAAATGGTATGGCTTGTAGAGGAAGCCAAAACTCAAATAGTGGTCAGAGCGGCGGAGAAGTCAATGTCGCCGCATACGTATGAAAAAGACATTCCCTTTTGTCGTTTTGTAAAACGCTTCGTATAAAAAGATTCCTTTTGGATAAACATAAAATTCAAAGGGGTTTATACACCGTATTAAATATAGTTTTGTATAAAACAAAATATGCCTCAATGAAAGGATATTGAGACAAATTCCCTTACAAAGACGGTATCCTTGGTTTAAGGATAAATCAATTACATAATTATGTGTGACAAACGAATACACCAAATATAAGTGGATATTAAGTGTAAAACAATAAGAGGATATTCACACATATTCATAGAACGACATACTCAAGGACTACATTTTTATCCCAAAGAATCAAATTTGGGATAAGAAGTTCCCTTGCAAAAATTTGACAGACTAACGACGTCACTACAAAATTCAGAAAATGAGTTTATGAGAGATAAAAAGGGTATATCATCACATGGACATAAAATTTAAATCAATAAGGATATATAAGGACATATCCCAACATAATAGTATGTGAATTAAAATGCATAACAAAAGAAGTCTTTTAAAAAGATGAGGGTGAAAGGTTCCCTTACCGACATGGGTATCATTCGAAATATACGCCCCGTGAAAGAAGGACAATACAACATTAATGTAAATACTCATAAATGAAATTATATTACACAATGAGTAAAATAATGGAAAGTACATACACCACTCAAAGGAAATTGTGGCAAATGTAGCATAAATCTCACAGGAAAAAAAAGTGAGATGAAAAATCCCTTACGAAAACTCGACAGCCTAATGACACCACTTAAAACATCCAAAATGGATTGATGAGAGAAAATAGGGTCTCTCATCATATCAACATAAAGTTTAAAAAAAGAGGAATATAAAAGAACATCCCCCATCATTACAAATAGGAGCTTAAAATTAGTGACATAAAGGAGAGTACTTAAAAAGAAAGAGAGAGGTTAGATCTCTTACGAACATTCGGCAGCCTAACGACGCCACTCAAAACTTCCAAAATGTATTGATGAGAGAGAATAGGGTCTCTCATAATATGAACATAAAAATTACAGTAAGAGTAATATAAAATAACATCCCAATAAAAAGAAATATGATATTTAAAAGAAATGACATAAAAGAGTGTACTTTAAAAGAAAGAGAGGAGTCAGATCCCTTACCTCAAGTCCAACTTGTCTTGTTCGTTTCATTATATTCCTGAATAATAAACTTTGGTCAATTAATAATTTCCTAAGTACCTCCTTTAGAGATTATTATTCATTTCATATCACATATTATAATGTTATAATAATTTTTTAATAATGTTAGTTCATATCAGACGTTTTTGCCGATGTTTGGTACAAGAGTCAAAAATGAACTTGTTTGAAAAAAGATTGCCGATGTAGTTATAAGTAAATAATTTCCAGAATAGTATTAATGATGAAAATATCATATATATCCCGTAAATATTCATTTTATACTATCCCATATCATTTGGAGATAAAAAAACGAAAAGCACCGTTCATGGAGACGATAGGCCGTGCGTACGCATGAACGCTACTTTCATTTTTTTGTCATATTAATGGAATTAAAAAAATGAGAGAGATATATATGTTATAATTCCAGAATGATATCCATAATTTAGATGTAATATATTACATATATATCCATTATATATATGTACTTATAATATTACATAACATTTTGAGATAGGAAATGAAATGTACCGTTCATGGAGACGGTAAGCCGTACGTACGCATGAACGCTACTTCCATTTCTATTTCATATTTAATGGAATTAAAACATAATGATACATAATAGTATTTTCATTCCAGTATGTTATCATATATAATATCATTAAATATTTCCTTTATACATACCACATATGGTACTAACGAATCAAATCACATTGAGGGGGCGGTAGTCCGCACTTCCTTAAATGAAGATATCGCGTTTACCCATAATGGAAACCATAAAGGTACACCATAAATGAAAAATACAGAAGCTTAAGTAAAACATAAACATATTAGATATCATATACAAATATAGTGTCATCTTAATGGCCACCTTTGAAGGTGTTAGAAGAATGTTGAACAATCATCGTTTCGGGAGGCAGAAATTCGCCATCCACGGAAACCGTATGTTCTTTAACCATTAGATGTAGGTGTGTGTAAGTGTAGCTCGAATCCTTCTTATAATAACATACTAGTATATTGAAGATACTGTATTTGTTACAAAAGAAAATAATAAAAAGATTTTAGGGGGTTGGAGAAGTAAAATAAATCAAAAGGACTCAAGTGAACACATTACCTTAAATCGGGTAACTTCCTTTGATTTGAGCTCAAAAGCTTCCTCGGAAAGGATTATTCCCAAAATAAGGCTTCAAGGAGTAATAGAGGGAAGTGTAGAGACAAAATGGGCAGTGGTTGGCCGAGCCAAAGGCTTTGGGAGTGTGGGTAAGGAGGTAGAGGTGGGGGCCTTTTATAAGAGGAGAGGAGGGGCACTCTTGTAAAGTTACAAAATGTTATTTTATTTTCAAAAGAGTATCGGATTTTAAAGGACCCAAATTGATGTATTTTGAGGATAAGGTGATAAGGGTTCTAAATCCACTCATACAATAGGTTTTGGACATGTTTAGAACTTAGATATTACATTATCATTCCATTTTATTTAAATCGTTAAATAATGAGGTCATCGCTGCATCATCAGGATGTCATAAATAATTTAATTTATTTAATGTCTAAAAATTATAAATAAAATACTATGATGTAGGAAATATTTTTTTCTTTCCAATGACTATTTATAGTCAAAAATATTACTTGTATACCCCCATGTAAAAATTGTTTTAGTAAAACATTTCATGTTTGTGTCATTTTTACTTTAACATTAAATAAAAAAATATTTATGTCATTTCCCAACCAAAGTGGCTCCATGGGGTCCCCAAGTTGACCCATGGATTTTCATGGTCGGACATGACACATCCAATGAGGGTAGGACATGTGTATAGGTCATTTAATTTTATTAAAACATTATTCTTACCATAAACTACACTAATTACCTCTAATCGCGATTAAAAACATAATAAGTTACTATTCACCAAAAAATTATTTTTTTCCCATTGAACCTTATTTTACTTCTTAATGACAACCATGTATGTCAGATTTTTGAAATTCAAAACACAATGATGGAAAAATTTTATTTAAATGGAAAAATGAGTTTTTATAAGTACCACTTAGTGGTTTCACTATTCATCAAAAATTGAAGTTTTTCAGAAAAATCTCAAAAATTTAACCTAAGCTATATTTGATATTCCGAATTCAAAAATGAAGTCTATTTTAAAAAATTCAAAACATATAAGTCACATTAATTAATTTAATAATTAATTCCCGCTGTCAAAGCAAATAGCGTGTTTTTATGAAACAATAAGTATCAAAAGATTGACACTAGTTTATGTCTGATTTCAAAGTGAAATTAATTCCAACGACCACTATTGGATTTAATGGTAAAAATGTTTTCTAATTTAACCTTAAAACCAACTCAAAAGATAATCTAATCATATAAATAAAATATATTAAAAAAAGGTTTTGAATTAAAATACAACATTTTACACTATTCATTAAAAAATGAACTTTATCGGAAAGATTACAAAAATTTACACAAAGTAAATTTTGATGTCCCAATTCTTAAGAAGAGTTTTATTTGGTCCAATAGAATTTATAATAGTGAAGAAAACTATATTTAATGATGGTTCACCATCAAAAGGCGATAAGTGAACTTTTAGTGAAAACTAGGGCATATACGCCTAAAATTGAATTCTTTCCGTATTTTAAGCCTTTATCTTTTATTGGATAAATGTAAAAACATTTAAAAACATATATAATAATATTTTAGTTATTTATATGCATTCCCGCCAATACAATGGCTACATGTTAACTACCATTTAAAATAATATTACTTTATTATTAGAGTGGAACGTAAGATTCCCAAGAAACTCGTTTGTTGCGTGTTGGGTACGCCATCGAGCATAGCATCCCCTTTAAAGTCATATTAATATTTTATTCACAAATATGGACAAATATGAAAATTTCATATTATTTATTTACTTGGGGTGTTACAAGGACATACCTATTTCCCATTTTTTATTAACACTCACATATTTCCCATTTTGGACCAGAACACACATGTTTTCTATTTTGGATCAGGATACACCTATTTCCCAATTTCGGATCACACCCATTGAAATGGTTCCCATAATTATCTCATGAGATATAAATCATTACACAAGGCATTGGATAGAGATATAGGTCCCACCTATAACATAATAAAATTATACATACACATTCCTTGAGATAATAAAAATTTCATCATATCATGACCCATAAAAAGATATGAGATTTATAAACATCATATCATAACCAATGAAATGAAATGAATATCATAAACATTTCATCATACCATTATCTATGTAAAAAGTACAGGTATCATAATAATTTCATCAATGAAAAAACCATGAAAATAAGTGCATTTCAAAGTCATATAACCCATTTAAGAGATTCAGATGTCATAAACATCATTCCATAATAACATAAACCATTCAAGGAATAATATGAAAGGCATTCTCAGATCATATCCCTTGTAAAGAATAAACTATAAAAATGTATGTCATTTTAGGTGGATAAGAATTTTAAAGGATCATATGGAACATTTAGTAAGTAAAATAGCCATTTTTTAAAATCCCTTCCATAAAACCATTTTAAAAACGTTTTCTTTTAAATAATTCTATTAAATTTCATTTAAAAAATTTATTGAGGAAAAATACCTTTTGAGATTTGAAAAAATATCTTTAAAACATAAATATTATTCAATATTTTTTAATTTAAAAATATTTTTGAAAACTAATAATTGGATATTCAAAACATTTACAAGAAATTTTACCTTTATAATAATTTTAAAACACTTTGAAAACTTATGAATAAATCTTCAATTTTTTTTAAAACTTTTTTCTAAGAAAATAGATTTGAAATAATTTAAAAGAATATTTTAAAACCATTTTAATCAATTTTAAAAAATCTTCAAATACTTTCCCTTGAAAATTATATTAAGAGATCATTTAAAAAAAATTTAAAATCATTTTTATAATCATTTTTAGAAAGCATAGATTATGAATCATATAGATTTACGACCTAAGAGATACATTGTGGGATCATCTTAAAACATTTTATTAATTACTATAAGTAAAAAAGAGTGAAAAATGGTATAAATACATTAATATATCTTGAATAACTAGAGTAGAAGAAAATTCATTATAGTTATTTATATATCGATCACAATATTTCATCAACAGAAGCATAATAATAAACAATCCCTATAAATAATGAGATCATATCAGTAAACCATTACCTCTTTGGTAACATTGAATCAAAATAGCCATGTAATAAAGAGAAATTAAATAAATGATATAATATTTATTAAAAAAATTATATTCATGATATAACACATCAAAGGGTATTATATACACCTCTTAGAAAAATATAGGTACGTAACAAGGAATTTATCTCAACGAAGGCAATTTGAGACAGAATTAATTTAACAATTTGGTAACTTTTTAACCATAAACACCATGAAAGTTAGATCATAAAATGGATATGAAAATAATAATAACTTTTAGTATAATAATTATATAATACATTTATAGTAAGTATATAAGCCACAAAAAATAACCAAGTGGTGAAGAAGGAATAATTGTCACAGAAATAAAAGTGAAATGAGAAAACCCTTACCTTAAGTCTTGACTTTATTCATGCTCATTCAAACCTAATATATATTTAGTATAATTTTAATAAAAATATACAAAATAAAAATATTATATCTAATACTATATATGATTTTCTTATGACTATATATTACCCATTTATGAATACCTCCATGTTAATATAACATTTCGAGTAATATATGATTTGGTTTTTGTATATATATTTGGCTTTATAATATTGATCCTATTACTTATATTATGATTTAATTATTTAAAAAACGTAAACCAAGATATAAATATAATATAAATTCAATATATATGTCTTCATAATCATTTATAAAATATATAAATGTGAAATGAAATACACTGTTCCTGGAGAAGGTATTCCATACGTATGCATGAAAATTGTTTCCATTTTATTTTCATATTGAAAGAAAAGATTAATGATAAATATATGAATAAATATAAATAATATTATTCTTGTTGCATTATTATGTCATATATAAAATATATTTTCAATAATACCATCCATAATACATTCCATGTAAATTTTCAATGAATCACATTGCTTTAAGGAGGAGGTAGTCCACACATACACAAATGAAGTTATCATTTTTACAAAAAATGGAATGATTCAAGGTATATAATATATAATAATTCCATAATTATATAGAAATTATAAATATAATATATATCATATGAAAAATAGTTTCCATCATAATTCCTAGCCATTATAGGTGGTCAAATTAAAATTAATGTCATCATTCCATGAGGTGTTAGTCTGGTGTACACATTTCTGATTAGTTTGTTTCCCCTTAGATAGAAGTGTGTGTAAGTGTAGGTAGGAACCATAGGGAAAGAATCTAAGTATATTAAGAATACTTATGTTATTATATAAGTATGAAATAATAATAATTGAGGTGGTGGAGAATGAAAATAAAACAAAAGAGCTAGTAGAAGGGTGTTACTTCTTCTTTTGGAAACTCCTCTTAGTTTTCATCTAAGGTATTACATGGTATTTTTTGTTAGAAAAAATATTTGTTTTGGTTGTATTTGTTGTAAATATATAAATATGTTGATTATTTTGAAGAAACAATTTATGTTGAGAAGGTAATGGAAATCCAAATTGAAGAAGGTTGGGTGATTGAAGTTATCAATCAGATATAGAACCATCAGTATTAGAATTTAATGCCGCCCATTGACATGAGAATTGGATCTGAAACATTGAAATGAGTCAATATGATCCATCATATTTGGATTTTGATAAAAATTCAGAATGTACTAGATACTTTATTGAGACTTGAATAAAATCATTGATCGTAATGAGAAAGAAGAGACTGCTGTGAATCGGTCTGAGGAAGAATTGGCCTCATAAGGTAATGAATTAAACTGAAAGGTTGGGAAGTAAAAAAACCTCCAAGAATTATATCTGATGATAAATTTCAAATGTTTTTGTTCTTATTAATCATAAGTAATTTTCAAAACATGTGATCCAAGCCTTATGAATGAATGAGGGAGAGCTAATGATGCTTATTATATTGAGGATTGGTTTTAATGAAATATTTTTTCTGGAAGATGTGGCGGTTAAAATACATCATAATGTATGTCAGATGATGTTATAACGATGTTAAAAAAATTCAATGTCATAATGATGTTTTGAAATAAATAGAGTTTTGCTATTGAAGGATGTTTCTGAAGCCTAAGCTATCTGTTTTTGGTCCATTGGTGTTAGATCATGATACATAGATTTGTGTGAAGGCTAGGAAAGTTGATCGGAACATTTGAAAACGAAAATGATTATTTTTAGTCAGACTAATCAACCACATAAAATAAATCTTTATAGAAATGTGATGATGTGTATCATAATCATAAATGAAAATTGATGTTGAATTTGATGTTATTGGAATGGGTACACCATATTTCATGTGCCACTGATCATCAGAGTGATAGAGAAATAGATCATTAGATGTTGTTATATTTGAAAAAGTTAATTTGGAGGAAAATTTGTTCATATGGGTAATTTTTTGGACTGATGAAAAATGGGATTAGAGATCAATCAACAATTTAGTCTACCATTTTCATCTGGATGATTTTTTTTTCAAAAGCATCTAGACAAAAAGAAAAATATCCCTGATATGTTTCAATTGGGTCAATAATATCGAACAAGAGATGACATTAGTTATCAAAGGGAAGCAGATACCAATCCAAAAAGTGCAGGATGACACCAATAAAATTCATTAGACACTAAAATACATCAGACGTGGTATGATCATTTTGAAGAAAATGTGGACAGAATAATTTTTTCAAGAATCCACAAAACTATTTTCAAAAGGATCTTAATGATTCTTGAACTTGTATATCAAAGAAGTCTAATTCTGATTTTGTGGTGCAATCGAGAAGAGTTTAAATCTTTAGAAGATAAAATTATGTTTATAACAAAATGATTTCAATATTATATATTTTTCGGTTGGTAAAGTGCATCAGAATGGATTGTTTTCTTTCAAGTGGTCATCATGAAAATTAGTATTTTGTTATGATTAATTTACAATAGGGTTAAGAAAATCAGAGTGACATTATATCTCTATCATCACAAGAAAATCATAATGACAGTTGGATTCAGATTGATGATTTTTAAGAATGTCTGAATTATGTTTTTTGCATGAGAAGATTCATTAAGGTTTGAGAATAAATATAAAGTGTTGAGAAGCATTATAAGAACCAATAATGTAGTTAAAATGTAAAGAAAATTTATGTTTTTGGAAATTTGGATGATCATTTAGAATACCGATAAATCACTTTTGTGGCACCTATAAATAGAGAAAGTTCTTTTTATTTTCTAAATATACTATTTAATAGAGAAGGGGGGCACTGAATGTTTATATAAATAATGAGTTTTTGGATTGAGCATTCATAAAGAATTTTTTCAGACGTAAGAAGAAGTAGAAGAAGATCGTATTCATCTGATTATAATATTGTGTTGGATAATCAGATTGAGAAATTATTCTTAGATTTCTATACAGAGGACGAAGTTGTTTAGAATTGTTTCAACATTATTTTGGAAGATTTATATAATCAAACTGAGCAACCAGACTAGAGAATCGGGATGGGAAAATAATATTGAGTATCATTGTGAAGTCCATAGAAGTTCATTCCGACTAAAAGGAAGGAAAGTAAAGAATTATTTTAAGATTGTATTTTTTAAATTTTTCTTGGTATCATAGTAACATGTTTGGAAGAAAATTTGAATGTTTCTTATCATGTTACAAAAAATTGTATTACATCATTTGTGCTAATATGATAATACACATTATTGTATTGAATGTTGTACTACACACGTTTTTGGATATATCTTACTTGTTGTACCCAAACAAAAGTATTGTTTTCTAGTAGATTGGGTAGTATTGGATTATTTCCAAACCAGGACCAGGAAATATCTACTCTTGATGAGTAGTGATCCTTGTAAATAATTATGTTCCAATGAATGTTTTATTGTTTTGTTATAGGTGAAGTAATAATTCTTTTATAGGAGGAAAATTTGTTTCAAAATAATGGAAAATAAAAAATAAAAATAATTCACAAATTCACCCCTCCCCCTCTTAGGGATACTTGATACTTTCTCAAAAATTACAAGTGGTGGCAGAGTGGAAGGTTCCCTTCGATTACTCTTTGCTGAAGTTTTAAATGCGAAGTTGTGATGGAAAATATAAAATTTTTAACTGTTAAGGGGATTCTGGTCTTCCATGGTTATAAATACCATATCTAAAAATATATAATGTTTCTCTATCTTATGTATCTTGTTTAAGATGTTCTTGAATATGAAACCTAGGGATATCATCATATTAATGAAAATGTTATTATTACATATATTTAAAAGAATAATCTTTATGAATTTTGGAATAACTAATAATTCTATACTCTCATCACCTTTTGAAATTAATTTTCTAATAGTCAAAGATGTTTCCACTTTTAAATTTATCTATGATTAGATGAAAACACTTATAGAAGGTAATACAAAAGTGAACAGAAAATGTAAAAAATCAAGAGGATGAAGTATGAAGATCATAAGATGGGTTAATATGAATACATTGGTGACTTCTTTAATAGGTTGAATGATAATTTTGA
Source organism: Viscum album (assembly GCA_963277665.1). Classification (NCBI taxonomy): domain Eukaryota; kingdom Viridiplantae; phylum Streptophyta; class Magnoliopsida; order Santalales; family Viscaceae; genus Viscum; species Viscum album. The sequence goes on from OY728147.1 coordinate 1,831,767,797, forward strand.
GAGTATCAAATATCTTGGTGAAATTTTTTAAGATTATACAATTTTTTAAAATATATTTTTTATTATTTCTGAAAATATTAAGGCTATCTTTTACTTCATCAAAAGTGAGAGATCCAAAAATATTATATCTAGATGATTTTCATAACATTATAATTTTTATTAAATGATGAGGGAGAATGTTATGAATGATAAAAAAATTTTGAAAGAGAAATTACTTTCTATGATACCATGAAAAATAAATCCTAATAATATTCATGAAGAAAAAGATAATGAAGATTCTTATTCTACAAATGTGGTTTGTAAAAGTATTGATAAAATTTTAACCTTATTTCCTAAAAATGTGAAAATATGTATGTGAAAATATAAGGGGAAAATTCCATTAAATTTATTATGTAGAGCCATTGGACACATTATTTCTAATTTTCCTCAAAGAGATAATGAAGAAGAAATTGATGAAGATGAATGTGGTGAAACAAATAAGGCCAAGAAGATCCTGTAATAGACATGGTGATAAGAAAAAATTATATTTTAAGGAGAAAGATATGAAGTGTGATAAATTTAAAAGGATAAGTTTTTTGTCTAAGAATAATTATTGTGAAGAGTTTTTAAATGTTTCTGAAGAAAACACTTATATTGTAATAGTTATTGAGAACGGTTTTTAAGTGGTGAAAATAGTTATTCTAATGAAAAAGAAACTTGATTATAATTTATCAAAAATTATAATTTAATGAATATTAATAAAAATTTAAAGTTAAGAGAATGAAATAAATATGTTTAAAAATGAAAAATCATCAATAATAATTCAAGAATGTTTTCCTGATGAAAATGTTAAGCTGATTGAATAGGTTGATGAATTAAATAAATCTCTTGAGAAATACATTAATTATATTGATAATCTAGAAGCTAATGTGAAAGAAAAAGAATAAATTTGGAACTTTCCCAAAAAAAACATTCTCAAGATGAACAAAGGGTCAAAAGTTTCAAGAAATCTATTTCTAAAGTTGGTGAAATCACTAATAAAAGTTTAAAATAAGAAGGATCAAAAGTAACCTTCAATGGTTGAAAAAAAATTTGAAATTGTTTTTGAGATGGAGAAATCTGGGAAAGTTATGTCTGTAGACCAAACCAACAAAGTACAAAAGGAAGAAGTTTGTAAAAATTATGAGTCAGAAAAATTTCATATTACATCTCAATTTGATAAGGCTATAAATAAATCTAAGTTTAAGAAGTGTAATTTGGGTGACATAAAAATTTTTGGTGGTCAAAAAATTTATGATTTGAAAGCCGTGAAATTTTCAACCAAACATGTTAATAATTCTAGATAGTATTGAAGTTATATAGGATTGAATTACTTTTATGGGTAATGATAAAATTGTGATGGATATGGGAATATAGATAATATGTGTTTTTTAATCAATAATTTTATAATGATTCCATAACTTATAGAAGTAAAAATTTGAGGGGGAGTAAATCCTTTCAAAAAAATAAATCTAATAAAGGTATTTTGAAACTTGAGAAAAATAAAAATACTGAGTTTGAAAATAAAGAGTGCTCTGTTATTTGGCCTGAACAAGTTATAAAGGATAGAATATTGGAAGAAGAAAAAATAATCTAAAGAAAAGGTGAAGAAAAAGGATTATAAAAATGAGAACAAATTTGATAAAAATATATCAATAAATGTAATTTGAAGAATTAGAAAAGATACAAGGGATGTGAGAAATAAGTAAATTTTATTAAATGTTTTATAGTGCTTTCCATCTCGAAAATAAGGCATGGAGAAGATGTTACGAACTAATTGTTAAAAATATGATACTTTAGTTGCTGATAATTTGACTACCTAATCAGAATATTATATAGATTAGAAGAAAGTTTTTACAAAATTTGAGAAGGATTAATAAAAAGTGTAAAATCAAATAATGTAAAATCGAAGAAAAATAAGAAAAATTCAAAACCAAGAATGGTATCCTAGTATAATTGTTTATTATAAGAAAAAAAATGGAGGTTCCTTTTTATTCATAAAATTTTTGTGTAGTTGTACTAACTAGTAGGGTATTTATGGAGTCAAAAGAATATAGCTAGTGTTATTGAGTCACTTACTATTTTTACAAAAGAATGTAATGAGGTTATAAAATATATTTTTTTTGAAATTTATTGTTATTTCCACTAAATTTATTGATATGTTTATTTATATTGGTGTAGGTTAATATTATCCTTTAAAAATCATTTCAAAATTTCTCTATAAATGAAAATAATGAATGAAACATGAAAATGTATAACATAAAAATGGTGTTATGGAAAGAATTGAAAACCATGATCATACACTCAAGTTTTCTACACCAGGTTCACCCACATAGATATATAGTTGATTCATTAGAGGTTCTTTATTAAAAAACTCATGTGATACTTACGTGCACATGAAATATAATTTCAAGATTTTGAGATGTAAAGTTCAAACCCTTGGAATTGAGATCATTTTTCAGTAAGGGGAAAACTTTTCATGGTGTCCCATTTTAATATTATTGAAAATAATGATGAGAGAAAGTAAATAAATAGATATAAGAAATATGGAAAGAAAAATTAAATAAATTGGGAGAAGAAAAGAGAGAAAATAAAAAAAATCACTGTTTTGAAGTGGTTGAAGTGGGTATTGATAAAAAAAGGGGAGATTGTTAGGCTGGGGTTGTGTTCTCGTTGTATTTCTTGTGAATAGATAAATATGTTGATTATGTTAAGGAATCATAGAAAGTTAATAAGGTATTAGAAAACATGATTCAAGAAACTTGGGTGTGTGGAGTTGTCAATCAGATCAAGAACCACTATCATGAGAATCAGATCCAGACCATTGGTAAGATAATCTGATCCAACACATTGAGATAATTTAATACGATTCATTAGATATGTATGTCGATAAAAAGTAAAAATCTTTTTGAAATCATATTGAGTTTGGAATTAATGATTTTAATGTAATGATAAGTTAAATACAATTGGGAATTGGTATCGGGAGTGATCGAACATAGAAGATACTGAGTAATACTAGAAGGATGGGAATTAATAGAACAACCAAGTATTATATATAATTATGATTTTCATATCATCAAGTTATCATAAAACATATGTAATTTGGGAAATGTGTGATTAAATCCTTATTAAGTAATGGGGGAGAGATGATAATACTAATCATATTGAGGATTGGTAGGAAATAAATATGTTCCAAGAAGACATAAAGTTACAACAATTCCTTTTGTAAGTTAGAGAATTATATTCAAATCTTAATCATTTTCAATTTTATAAAAAATTTATGATGGAATAATAGGTTTATTGTAGAATAATGTTTCTAAACACAAGGATTTTTGGTCTTGGTGAATCAGTGTGAGATATAAAGACAAATATTTGTTTGTAGACTGGGTAGGTTGATCAAAACATGTAAAAATGGATATAATGGTTTTCAGTTAGGATAATAAGAAACAAGAAATATTTGGAGAAAAAAGATGATGTGTATCGTAATCAGAAAAGGAAAGAAGTTTCGGATGTTGATGCTCATGGAACTAGTCCATCATACGTGGTGTTCCACAGATCATGAGTGTGATACTGACATAGATAATCAGATTTAGTGTTAGTTGCAAAAAACTAATTAGATATAAAGTTATTCTAATGGGGATTTATTGGACCAATCAAAAAGGGATTAAAGATCAATCAACAATGTAGTCGACCATTTTCATAATTATTTTTTTTGCGAAGTGAGTAAAGGAAAAAAGAAGAAGAAATACAATATGTTTCAAATGGGTCAAGATTATCAAACTGGAGATGACACTAGATATTAGAGTTATGAAAATAAAAATCCATCAATTTTAGGCTGACAATGACATAAATTATCAAATGTTAAAATCTTTCAGAAGTAAAAACATTGGTCTGATGAAAAGACTAAAAGATGGATTTTTTCAAGAAGCCTCAAAACTTTTATAAAGGAATGCTTGATTTTTGAAAAAACTTGTTTTTGAATGATTTCTGAAGATAATTATTAGGTGACATTGAGAAGTGTTTAAATATTTATAAGTGATGATGATGGTTATGGAATAAGGATTTAAATGTTCTACATTTATCAGTTGGTACGGAGCATTGGAATGGATAATTTTTTTTCTTGTTTTAATTATAATGATATGTATTTAAATTTTATTTGTTCTCAAAATGTTCAAGAAAATTAGAGTGACCATATACCTCTATTGTAATAAGAAAATCTGAATAGAAATCAGAATCAGAATAGATATTGTTAAGAATGCATGAAGTAAGATGATGTGATGAGAAGATTCGACAAGGTCCGAGAAGAAGTGAGAAGAGTTGATAAGATTTAAAGAAGTAAAATACGTATCCAAAATGTAGGGAAAATTTATGTTTCAAGACATTTGTTTTAGTAATAAATTTTTTCCGAATCCTGTCTAAATCATTTTTGGGCCACCTATAAATAGTTGAAGTAATTATTACTTTATGACATGGATGTATTGTTCAATCGAGAAGGTGGATCAATAAATGTGTCTAGAGAGAAGGAGTTTATGGTTTGATAATTCATGAGGATGTTTTCCAGGAGGAAGAATATGATGATGATCATATTCAGCTGATTATCATATTGGGTTGTATCATATGACTGAGAAATCATACTAAGTTTCTTCAGTCTGAGGAAGAAGAATTTAAAAATTGTTTCAGCAGTTTTCCAATAGATATGTATTATCGGACTGAGGAATATGACTGTAGAATTGGACAAGGAAAATTTTACTGATTATCATTTTTAATTCCATAGAAGTTTTTACCTACTTCTAGGTAAGAAAGTGAAGTATGTTTTTAAATTTTATAACTGTGAAAGGTGGAAAGGTATAACATTAACATCTTTTTAAGTAATGGTGAATGTTTCATAACATGTTAAAAAAAATTATTTTACATCATTTGTGTTATAAGTATCACAAAAACTATTGTATTAAACATAGTTCTACACAAATTTATGGGTATATCCAACTTATTATATCCTCAAAAAAGGAATGTTTTCTAGTAGACTTTGTGGTAATAGATTGTTTCCAAACAATTCCAAGTAGGTAGATACTCTTGTTGAGTAGTGATCCTTGTAAATACTTATGTTAATGTGAATTTTTGATTGTTTAATTTTCGCAAAGATATAATTATTTAATTGTAGGTATAGTTTGTTTTGAGAGAAAGGAAACATAAAAGAAAAAAATATCACTGATTCACCGCCTCCCTCTCTCAGTGACACTTGATAATAGCCTGAAATTTTTACTTTCTTCCCAAAGGGAGGCTTCCAGGATGAAGGTAGGTATTTTGGGAGGAGATTTTTTCAAATATTGTCGAAGAAAAATGGGTTGAGTAGTGTGAATATGTGGGAGTGGTGACTGCATTTTTATAGTAGAGGATGAGTGATATTCTTTTAAATTTTTGAAAAGGGAATTCTAACCATGTTTTTAGCATGCAAAGTGGCTCCAATAATGTTCCAAATCTAAAGAAAGGGAGGATAGAGTCAATATATGAATTACCAATGGCTTTTGGAGAAGTTTCTAGGTTATTTATGGATTTTATTTTAAGGATTAGTCTTTTGTTAAGCTAATTTTTCTCTTACTCACAGTAATTAATTTTTACTACTATCACAAATATTTTTCCAAATATAGATTCCATTTTACAAATTATAAATATATATGTGTTAGAAATTAATTTTAAATTAATTCCAATGATAGTGTGAGATGACAGGTTTTTAAAGAGAAAATTTCAAAAATATTGAAATGTTGTTATATCTAATTTAAATGTTAAATCAGTTCGAAAGACCTAAATTGTATTAATTATTTTATAATTTATCTATGTACACATTTACAAAATAATTTATAACTTAACTATAAAAATAAATTAGATGAAAAAGTATATTTGAATTAAAATTTAGTATTTTCACAATTCATTAAAAATGAGAACTTCTCTGAAAAAATTCACAAATTAACCCAATGTAAATTCTCATATTACGCTTTAAAAAATTATGATTATTTTGTCAAAAATGTATTATAAAAGTGTCAAAATAGGTTCTCCATTAAATAGAGGTCAACTTACCTTTTAGAAAAATACGTATTTTTATCTATGAAGTAGTATTTATTCATATCTTATACATATCAAATATATGGGATGAGTATAAAAAATATTGGTTGAATTTGAAATATATAAATTTTATTGAAAACATTCCTCAAAATTTGGTTTTTTTCATTTTTGAGATAAAATTCTATTTTTAAATAGAAAAATAGTATTCTTTGAAAAGTTATTTCTTTATTTTAAAATTGCTATTACATTCATTTCTTACTAATTGATAACTAAATGATTCATTTTATATATCTGTGTAAATAATATTGTGACAATTTTCATTAATGTTATTTTTAACTTCTATTCCAATGTCTAGGTGGTAGATATGAAAATATTTTAATCATAATAATAATATTATATTTTATTATGGTTAAACTCATCCTTTCAATAATGAAAGCTATCCAAGGGAATTAATATTGAACACAATACAAGAAAAACATATTGTTTCATGTATCAAGAGAAAATCTTAGTGTTACGTGTAGTGTATTATTAACATGATTTTGTGTATAATGCAAGGAAAACATAGTTCTTTCATATAAATAATCTACATTCAAGGCCAGGTGAAATAATATAATATTTAAAATAATAACTTAATCTAAAAGAAAAAAAATATTAATTTCCTAAAATATTGTGGCGTTACATTCTACACCCCTTAAAATTAAATTCTCCCGAAAAAGTTATCTAGGTTATCAACAATTTAATACTTGAAAGTTCCTTTCACAGATACCCACATCATAATTATGAATACCAAAATGTTATTTAAAAACGGAAACCATGAAAAATAATTGTTGCCCAAATTAACACATAAATAGGTCGCTACAAAAGATATTATATTTTTGTAGTGAAGATTGTACATGAAAGAAAAGAGTAAATAACTCTACAGGGTGAAGGCTATCATTGATCACCAACAAGTGAATGATTAATGGAAATTTATTGAAATAAAAACCATATATATGTAATGATTTATAATACCATTGGTTCTTCAAAAATTAATAGATTATGAGAAATATTTTATAATATCCTTTTCATAGAGGAATTATTTTATTGTGTAAGTATATATAGAAATATACTAACATGATTTTATACCTTTTCAATTGAAAAATATCACCCCTTGATTGTGCCATTATCTACTTCCACATCATCTCTTACTACAAGAAGTTAAGGCGAGTTTTTAATTTCTGTAGAATTAGAAGATCATGAGATCCATAAATCGAATGACAGGTCATTCTATATATCTTCATCAATGAATTTGTAGCACAATTTATCCAATATGCATAAATCCTCATATAGAGAGATAATACTTCAATATTTGAAAAACCATCTAAATTTTATCTTAAACTATTCCATAAATGGTTATCCTTATAACCATTCCAAAATATAATTCGCCCTTTATTTCTTAAATAATATTATATATTATACAAAAACATTTTTAATGGAAACTTGGGATTATCCTTGAACTAATAGAATACAAAATGTAATTTTATAATTCCAAAATCCATTGAGAGGGAGATAATAACGTTGTAATTCACTAAAAGATGAACAATAATAATTTTATAGGTCTTATTCATACAAAATGAAACATGAAATTCCCAAATAAGGGGTGAGGATATGTATTATATGATTATCATGATTCACTTCATCCATTGTGTTTTTAAAACATTTCACTTTTTGCTTTATCCTATGAGGTTATTATGGATTATTATCTATATTATACCTTGGATTATTAAATTGATTCTCATAGTTCATAAAATCCTTGATGTTGAAACACTAAAGTGTGGGTGGAAAATAAGTTGGTATTATCTTCTCTTTTATTACATTAATCATCCCATTACTTTTACTTTGAAATTTATATAATTTATAATCTACCTTTTGACATTTAAACCACCTCCGAATTCCATTCAATCTATTCCCTTGATGCCTCTTCCACATTCATGGCACACAGATGTCTGGAATTTCATTCCACCATTTGGGTTTTCATGAGACTCGACCATCCTTTTCTTATGAAAACTAGAGAAATGGTGGGAATATCCAATTTCCATTTATACATTCTCTGAACATCAAACGAATTATTCATAAATATTAATGTTTCCTATGTATAAGTCTTTTTTAATACTTTCCATCAGGACACTAAATAATCGATTGATTTTTCATTCAGGATTGATGATAAAACCAGATGCATACATTACAGCTCCTATAAAATTATCTTTATAGGTACTGATAGATTTATTTCCCTTTTTCTTTTACTCAAGAAATTATTTCACCTTATTTTTTGTAAAATTCAAGGGAATTACTTATCGAAAAATATCCCCATAAAATATTCCCATTCCATACATTTAATTTATTCGTATTCCCTTTTTGTTCTTAATAAGATTCTATAATAGATCCCCTTTATCTTTTAAATAATAAGCATCCAAAATTAAATTTTCATGCTCTATGCACTAAATAATGTAAAAATTATTTTCATGGGTACTGATCCATTGCTTAGAAACCAATGGATCAATGGAACAACTAAAATATTCTAGATGTTGCCTTATGATTGACTTAATAGAACATTGTGTCATTCTTTACTCTTTTGGATGTTTAATATGATTCATAGACTAGGAATGTTTTTAGAGTATATCAACAAGACTTCTCATTTAATTTTCATATATAATTTGGTTTCTCAAGAGGACATCTATAACATATTCCATTTCATTTAGCATTGAAATAATTCCTTTGGGTTCATCCCATTGACTCAAACATACAATACTATCATGAGAAACACTTATTAGAGAAGAAAACCAAATAATCATGAGAAATAACTTATATTTATAACACTTAATCCTTAAATATTTGTCAACATAGGATTATCCTTATATATATATCTGTAGACATATCCTTATAAATACACCAAGGGATCTAGTAATGTTTTATCATCCTAGTTTACAAAGGTAGAATAAATATTCCCTTTGATACCAAATATAGTGAGTCAGATATATCATACATGGATATTAAATTATTTTAGAATAAAATTTAGTACATTAAAAAAATTTAAGCCCAATGACCATAAAAGTTTACGGTCTTTATAAACATATAAATATAATCTTCTTAATTGTTGAAAGATCATCACCCTCTCCCTTCAATATATTTCATTTAGTAATCCTACTTAAAAAATTTCTTCATAACATTGGGAAAATAAACAAAAGCAATGGGAGTGCTCAGATGACAAGTAAGGGGAAACAAAGGAGATATATAATCATAAAATGCGTATAAGGTTATGAGAACATGATATCAGCATTAGAATATCATACAATATATATCAAAGATCATAATTAAGATTCATGGAATAAATATTGTAAGTTCATAAGACATGGACAATAAGGGTAATAAATCATCATAAATAAACCATGAACCATAAGTGCATTTCATATAAGTATGGTACCATTATAACAATAGAAAACCATTTCATATTTCATGGTTAACAACTAAGACCATGAATATAGTGTATTATTACACACTTTTCCCCCTTTTTTGGTTCAGGAAACAATTATTTCTCATAGTTGATTTGGAAACACCTGTTTCTCATAGCGCACAAGGATACACTTGTTACTCATTTTGGATCAGGACACACTTATTTCCCATTTTGGATTAGGACACACCTATTTCCTTTTTTGGGTCAAGTCACAATAGTTTCCCATTTTTGGTTCAATCCCTACAAATTGGTTCCCATCATAATCTCATAAAATATAAATCATTACCCAATAAATAGTATGGAGATATAATTTCCACCCATTACATAATAAAATCACACTTACATGTTTCATGATATAATAAAACTATCCTCATATCATGGCCCATATAAAGAGATGTGTTTCATAAACATCACAACCAAACACATGAAATGAAAATAGTATAATAAACATTTCATCATATCATTACCTATGGAAAAGTGATAGGTCTCATTATCATTTCATCAAAGCATAACTTGTGAAAAGAAGTCGTTTGAAAATAAAATAACTCGTCGAAGAGAAATAGGTGTTATGAACATCATTATATCAAAACATAAACCATTAAAGGTAGAATATAAATGGTATTATTTGATTATATCCCTTGTAAATCATAAACTATATCAAAGTTTTTAATCATTGATAGAAAATAATTTTGAAGGATTATATAAAATAATTCTTGAGGAAAATATCCTTTCTATGAAAACTGATTTAATAAACATTTTAAAAATCCATTTCATATAAACAATGTTTTAAATTTTGTTTAAAACATTTCTTGAGGAAATATATATTTTACTATTAAAAAAATATTTAAGAAATAATGAATTTTGAATTTTTTTTTAAAATATTCATAAAAAATTATAATTGAAGATTGAAAACATATAGAATACATTTTAATTCGAAAATAATTAGAAAACTTATGAAGAATGTATAAAAAAAATTTCAAAAAATAATTCCATGAAAATATATTTGAAATCATGTAACAGAATAATTGAAAACCATTTTAGTCACACTAAAACATTAAATGTTTCTTTAAAATAATTCTCCTTTAAAATTAACGTAATATATCATTTAAATACATTTTTTAAATAAATTTTTGAAAACATGGTTTTTAAATATTTCAGATTTTGGACTGAAGAGAAATACTGTCGGATTTAATAAAAACATTTTCTTAATTATCATAAGTAAAAATGCGTGTAAAAATTTTATAAATACATTAATATATCAGAATAACTAGAGGATATAAAAATTGGGATGATCTACATAGATATGGATCATAATATTTCGTCAACTAAAGCATAATCTGAAATAATCCCGATATATGATGAGATTGTAGTAGTAAAATATTGCCACTTTGGTAACATTGAATCAGAATAACAATGTAAGAATAACATTAAATAAAGAAAAAAATATCATGAAACTAATTTTATTCATGATGTAAAATTTCAATGGAAATTATTTACACCCTATAGAAAAATATAGGTGCGTAGCATGAAATGTATGTCAAAGAATGAAAATTGTGAAAAAAATTACTTTACTGATTTGGTATCTTTTGAACCATAAACATCCTGAAATAACGATCATAAAATGGATATATAAATACCCATAAATTTAAGGATAATAACCATAAAATCAATTCATTGGAAAAATATCTTCCACACAAAATTAATGAGTGACGAAGAAGGCATAAGTCTCATGGAAATAAAAGGACGATAAGAAAAAACTAACCTTAGTCTTTAATTTCTTATCACATGTTTATAAATCTGGTAGAATAATTTAATGTTTATTATAAATCAACCAGAAAAACATATTACTATATCTAATACTATATATTACTTGTTTATGTCTTTATATTACCCATTTATTAACAACTCCATGTTAATGTTACGTTTTCGGTAATATCCACTTTGTTTTTCATATATGGTTTGGATTGTTATTATTGATCATATTACTTAGATCATGATTTAATTAGTTTAAAATATTAAATAATGATATTAATATCATATATATTCAGTATATATATATTTATAATAATGTTTAATATAAAAAAACATGAAATAGAAGACACTTCCCATGGAGATGGTAGACTGTACGTACATATTAATTGTGTTTTTGTTTTATTGTCATAATGAAAGAAAGAAATTAAATGACATATGTCTATACATATATATAAAAAAATTATAGTTGAATAATTATGTTATTTATATCATACAAGTTCACTAAACCCATCCTTAATACATTCCATGTAAAGTGTGAATGAATCACATCTCTTTGAGGAGGAAAAAAGTATATATATCCACAAACAAGTTAATAATTTTTACACAAAATGTGAATAATGATGTTATGTTTTATATAATAATTACAGAATAATATAGAAATTGTAAGTATCATATATATTATATTAATATTAGTTTCACATTATAATTTCTTACCATGATTGGTGGTATTTGAAAAACAAAAATTAATTTTTCACAAGTCGGTAATCCGTTATACACATGAACGATAAGTTCATTACCCATTTGATAGATGTTTGTGCAGGTATAAGTAGAAACCATTGAATAAAAACATATAAGTATATTTAGGATAATTAGATTATTATATAATTATGGAATATGAATATATGAGGTGGCCGAGAATAAAAATAAAACAAAAGAGACTGTGGAAGGATGTTAACTCTTCTTTGGGTAACTCTTGAAAAAGGTCTTGATAGGTGTCAATAAGTGGGTGGTTTGAGTTCCTTTTTATAGTTGAGGAGGTGTGCCATTCTTGTAAAATTTTTTAAAGGAAATTCAAACCACTCTTTTCCCGTATCATGTGTCTCCAATAATGGTATAAATAATTATAAGAGAGTATAATGCAGAAATATTAATAGAAAATGGATATTGAATATGTTTCTATGTCATTTTTGGCTTTATGTTTAAGGTTTAGTCTTTTTTAAGGTATTTTTCTCTTAATCAAACTGATTAATTTTAAACACTTCCACTAATTATTTTTGAAAAAAACAACATTGAATTTATTTGAAATTAGAAATTATTATTATTCACAATATTTAATAGATTTTTCCAAATAATAATCACAAAATTGGAAGAAATTATTTTAAAATTAAACCCATACGTAAGATGAGATGATGAGTTTTTAAATTTAAAGAGTCCCAAATTTTGAAATGTTTTTATATCCAATTTCAATTCAAAATTGGTTCCAATGAACTAAATTCAATTAATTCTTTTATTTTTGATATAATTATACGTTAAAACAAAATTAATATATAATTTAACTATATAAATAAATTAAATGAAAAAACTATTTTGAATTAAAATTCATTATTTTTCACAATACCTCAAAATGAAATTTCTCAAAAAAATACCCAAAATTCATCCAATGTAAATTTTGATATTATATTTTACAAAAATAAAGATTTTTTTCAAATAAATATTAAGTAGGTGTCAAAATTTATATTTAAAATGGGTTCTCTATTAAAAACTAAAAAATTACCTTTTAGAAAAATATATCTGTTTATTCATTAAATCAGATTTATTCTTATCTTATATCTATCAAATATATTGGATTATTATAGAAATAATTGGTTGAATATATAATATATAAATTTTATTTAAAATATTAATCAAAATTGGTTTGCTTAATTTTTTGATATGAAACTGTGTTTGTATATAAAAAATAGTTTTCTTAGAAAAGTTAATTAATTATTTTAAAATTTTTCTTACATTCATTTATAACTTATTGATAACCAAAAAATTCATTTTATATACATTGGTAAACCATATTTTCACAATTTATTTAATATTACTCATAACTTCCATTCCGATGGCTAGGTGGTAACTATAATTATATTTTAATAATTATATTAATAGTATATTGTAGTTATGTTAAACTCAACCTTATATGTAACACAAGCTACTGAAGGGACTCAGTATTGTGGGTAATACATGACAAAAATTTTATTATGTATACCATTAGATAATATACGTGTTTTATATAGTTGAATACTATTTTGGTGTTGCGTATAATTCAATAAAAATATAATAATTTTATATAACAAAATCTACATTTAGTGTTCTGTGAGATGAAAAAATATCAAAAAGGAAAAATTAATTCAAAAGAAAAAATTCACAAAATATCATGTTGTTATATTTTCAACAAGGTCAAAATTTTTTAATTAATTATAATTACATAAAAATCAAGAACACGCCAAAGATTATCTTTTCCTCAATCATGTGTTTTTCCATAGTATACCACCTTACCATTAAATAATCATTATAGGTCATTAGTACGATTAAACATAATCTTCAAAACCCATAATAAAAAAATACTATATAAAAATCCTTACATGTTTCAGGAATATTATAATCCAATTACTATAGATATAAATGATTCAAGAACATGATTATAGAGTTTTAAAAAATGAACACTTCAACCATTCCACTTCAATTATTTTCACAACATAGGCCCTTAAGAATTAATCCTTAGAATAGTGAATCAACTCGAGTAATGATAAAGCTCACCATATATACAATATTGAATGGTTAATATTGTCTTAGGTTGAACTTTATTTCCCCTTGTGTTTTTTACTAGACTCTTAAATTTTCTTTAGTAATTAGCTGATTTATGTCCTCTATTTTTATACGTAAATCATCTTCTAGTTCCTTTAGGACTTTTCCCAAGGTGCCTCTTCCGACATTTTTTGACATGTATGAAACTAAATATTCTTTTATTTATCACCTTTAACACTTGAACCTCCATGACAAGTAATCCTTCTCTTATTTTATGTGTTTTTAAATTAAAATATGTTCTAGTTGATAATCAAAATTCCAGACAGCTCATTTCAAATTATCATTATATGTTTAATTGCTATTCCCATCAGGTTAGGAAACTCATTATAAAAATCATTATATTTCTTATCAAATTATTTCTGGGAATTATTTATCATATTTCCCCCCATTATCTAAAAATAATAGAAGAAAAAGGTGAGAATACATTAAAATATGAAATGTGGAACTTGTAAACCTAAAAGGAATAACTTATAAATGATAATTATATCATGAATTATGAGTGTCTATGTTCGAATATATGATATCCATGGTAACATTTATTATGAGGTTTTATATTGATCATGTCCTTCATAATGTTTTGTAAAGTGTTTCTAAATTTTCAAAACATATCTTCGAGAGTTTCAAACCAGGTGTGAAACAATTCATGTTTTCATGCCCCAGGTGATGATCGAGTCCATTTCAATGCACCCTTTTGGGTTTATTACCCCTAGGCACCACTATTCTAGAGACATATACACTTGTATTATGTAAATGAAGATTTTATTTTCTTAAATCCACTCTTTTTATCCTTCACCAAACTTATAGGATAGTTTCCTATACATAGACTTATCATTAGACTTATCGATAGAGTTCTCACTAATGTTTTCTCATCCTAGTTTCCAATGGATAACTAAAAACATTATTTTATTCCATATATAGGGTCCCAATACATTTAAACATAATATTCCATGTTCATTAACATAAACATATATTAATTGAAACCCAAATATCTTGAGGCCTAGTTTATTTGAAATACTAGTTTTATAATATATCAAAGTTAGACTAAGATAATAATTCTTTATTTTTTTCTCCATAATGGACTCTTAAATCCTTTTCGGATTCTCAAACATCATTTGATAAAATTTATAATACATAAAATAAAGTGGTATTCTAAAAAATCATGTAAGGGTATAATCATGATAAGCGTGACTAATTTGGGAGTCAATGTAATAACTTGATAACATTAAATATAAGGTTCATGATTAATCACATGGGAACATAACATAAAGAGAATGGTATCATAAAATCATGGAAACTTAATAAATATTGTATCAACATAAAACATGAAATAAATATAAGTCAAGTATTTCAATAGAAAAAACATCACCTGGTGGAAAGAGTCCCTTAATGGACAAGATTCACTCCCTAATCCCATACATGACATCTTATGAGACTAAATACATTACCCAATAAATTAGAGCACTATCTGAGTGAACCCATAATAAAATATATATCATTATAATCCAATTCTATATTGGCACATCCATGATTAAATATTCATGATTTATATGTGCCATAAAGGTAAATCAACCATAAAGAATAATATAAGTATTACACATGGAAAGAAAATGAGTTGAATAATATTTCATTATATCAAAATGAAAAGAAATTTTGAAGGAGTGTTAGAGATTAACATATGGCATGTTTTTAGAGATTCTATTTTTTCCTTGTTAAACTATGAAATATTTATTTATATATTTTTAATGCTAGGCACTAAGACGACATGCGATTCTATGACCCGATGTGCCCATAAATAATTTTAAAAAATATTAAATGTGTTTTTACTACATAAACATGTTTATTTAATGAAAATGGTTTAACTCTTAAAAATATGATCAGATCAAAAATTTGATACCATGGTTGGTTCCAAAACATAGTGTTTACCCTAGGCGTGACATAAAATGATTCTTCAAGGGATTTCCATACCCCTCACTAATTGGCAGTGCATTAAGTGGATTTATATAATTTTTTTAATCAAATAATTCATTTTACCTACAATATTTATCTATAAATATATCAATATAATGAATTGGCTAGGGTTGGCTATCAATTTAATAAATCCATTAGCTAGTGCTCCATCCTCCATTGAAAAATGATGAAAAATCTATAGATCAAGGAGAATCAAAGTGCAACTAGCACAACAAATCCTTCCAATTATTTCATGAGTACATTCTTACCCAATGATCTACCCAAAATAAACGTGGGGCTCAAATTTTGGTTTTTTAATATTATGGACTAAATGCTTGGGTAGATTGTTAATCATTCGTGATTTTTACCTCTCCTTGTATCCTTTTCACATGCTAAAGTAATATAAATTAATTATTTCATTTGTGTAATATACCCCTTGATCACATTCAGGACCATCGGCCAACGACCATACAAAAACTTATTATGGTGATTTTCTACCTTATTAATATACACTTTATTCATAGGTTGGATTCCCAAGGTCATGTTTCATTAATTGTAGGGTGACCTGAGCACAATCGACCACCCCTATACACATCAGATTGACAAAAAGTTAACAGTATTTTTAACCAAGCATAGATCTGTAAATATTGTGAAGTGAGGATTATTGATCCAATGGTAAATAACTAAGAATGTTATGATTAGAGGTTCGAAAACATGCATAACATAGGAAAAAACCATCATCAATTACTAAAGCTGATTTATAGTGAATAAAGTCCAATAAATGTGAGTCACAACTAGATCTGTGAGATTTGTGAGGAATTGAGGTGGGATCTATGGTGGTGGGGCTTTATTCAAATAGAGAAGCCCAAATATAGAAATATGGATTTTTTTTAGAAAACCCAACTATACGCCTTGTCCAATGAAGAAGACACATTGTGTTTCCAACTTCCTTGATAGTGGCTATGGTTTAGAAAAATTAAGGATGACACGATGTGTAGTCCTCAAATAAACACCATGTACCCCTTCTGCAGTTGAAAAAAATGTTATAAACCATAGGTTTGGGGGGCCGTAAAGAAGTAAACATACACGACTTTGGTATATGGGTGACATCCCATGTGAAGCCACACACCATGTACTAGAGTACAAAATCATAGGGTCATAGTACATGGAAATGACCAAAAGAGACGACCCTATCCCAAGATTGGTTGGACATGCTATATAGTACACATACATGTTGTGTACCACTACTCATATGGGAACCCATGTACTGACCAATTACATGACTATGATGTGAATTGGGAACACATGCCATGTGGGTCCCCTCACACATCATATTCTACTTGAGCTCATTTTTGGAGAGATCAAATGTCTGTATCTGCTTTGTTTGAACTTGTATTTTTTCTTGTGAGTAGCATATCGTTATTGTTTTTCCACGTAGAATGTGATGGTGCCCTCAGTAGCATATTTAGAGATATGATGTGAAAATTTATGGGAATGGCACTTGGATAGTCACCACCAGATGATGATAATGATTGTGTAGGATAACCATATCATCTTGGTCTTACCCTCTAGTAGGACTGGTCAGTAGAATTACTTAAAGATATTTCTAGTAATACCCTCCAAAAGGGATGGGAAGTGGAGTTCCGGGATGATATTTCTAAGTAACCCTCTAGTATGGTAGGGTAGTGGAGTTCCTAAATGTTATCAGCTTACCCTCCTACAGTTTTGGGAATTGTAATTCCCCAAATAACTTAATAGGCTTACCCTCTATCGAGTCTGGGAAATAGATTCCACTAATAACCATTCCCAAGAACTACCATCTAGAAGAGTTTGGTAGTGCAGTTACTTAGTGACTAGTATAATGAGAAACTCCTGTTATACTAGGGTATGAGATCCTAAACTAGATTTGGGGACCCTCAAATTTTCATCATAGTGATGAGTCATGTTTTGACATTGATTTTCACTCATGAGGAATAGGGAAAATTTCGCTACTAAGACACATTTTTGTGATACGGCCTAATACTGTGTGGGCGAGTCAGCACAACCCAATGAATATAGTATCATGGTTTGGTGATTGAGTCCCATTGACTTGTGTGTTCAAGGAAGATGCATGGGATGATGGGCGTTGAAGATGGACTTACTTTTGGAATTGGTGGATACTATTATTATTAGGCTGACTTGTGAGATGGAGATCCCCATACTGTCTTGTTTGAGATTTATTGAATTATCATATATATATTTTCTTTATTCATTACCTGATATTTAGGTTATATTACTCTCTTTAGTAGAAATATGAACATGTGTGGGGTATGCCACATGATTTCCATGTCTAGATTTTGTGGTAGGATGAGTATACTCTCATAATATAGGCGGAGAACGGAGAATGCTCAAAGAGTAATTCATTAACTCATCATGTTTAGCCCCTTGTGCTTGTAAGATCTTACATTCACTCTTTGTTGGCTTGAGCTGTACTCTTTTAATGTAACTTGTTCTATGAACTACTTTTCTCTTCAAATGTATCTCTTACTACTCCCCTTCACCCTTTCGGGGTATGATACTCTGTATGTATATAATCAACCATGTATGTGATTTTTCTGTAGGTGGCGTGTCTTTTTCAGATGATAGAAATTCCAAACATGACTTTAGAGGATCTTAGAGGTACTGGGTGGTTGGACCACATATGGTGGTCAAAACTTGGGATATAGGAGCTCCACTCTCTCATCTATAGACTCTATTCCAATTTTTCAGGTTAGGACATAGTTCTATTTATGAATATATTTTCCGCTATAATTTTTATTATACACAACAATACTTTTTTTTGTCTAGATATTCATGCATGCTTGATTTAATTTATAAAAGTTGTTCATATTTTCATTCTTCCCCTTTACAATTTATCATTGAGTTGGTTATGTTCATGTGTACAGGTGCTTAGGCAAAGGCCTCATCAAGTTATTTATGCCTTAAGAGCTTGTATCCACCCTCTAGCATATGGAGGAAGGCATAGGGTAGTTTTTGATTGAGCCCCGTCTTGGTCTGAATCATCAAAAATTGGTATCATAGGTGGTAATATAATTACGACATTGTTAGAACGTTCCCTATAAAGGATTTGGTTCGGTTTTAAGGTAGTATTATCAAAGAATCTCATGTGTGGATCTCAATAAAAGATGTCCATTGATGGTATAGGTGGCCTGCGTATCCATTCAACTGGACCTTGACTAGATTCTTGTCAATACGGTATTTCTAGACATTTGTTGTAGGGATCATTGGTATATTCATCATATAGGATTGATTCTTTAACTGTCCTTCTTGAGTTAAATACCCATAATTGTTGATATATATATATATATATGATCATATTATTTAAATAATCCATTAAAGCTTTCAATATTCCTTTATGACAATGTCCATCCATGATAATAGCTTCAGTTCATGACAACGAATCCATGAGCGATGGGGTGTTGATCGCACCGCGATGCACTGTTTCATTTTCAACCTTACACCAATGTGCTAAACTTGTTTTTTATTGTAAATTTAAAATATTATAACAAATTTTACTTCATATTTTATTAATTTATTTTGTTTTTATCACTGTTAAAAGGGGTTATTATAGTTGATTTGATATTTTCAATGAATGGGGAGGTGATTTGGAGGCCCCAGAGACGATCTAGAAGAAAAATAGGCCAAACAACATGGCATCCCATGGACATCTATCAACTATTTCGAGCATTAATATAATTACTTGCATAAAAATTAGATTACTATTTTCCGTCCTCTCCAAAACATCATGGTATAAAACTCTTCTCAAGGAACCTAAGCCCTATTCAGGCATCTGGTGGCCCATCTGAACCATTCTATCTAGAAAGAAAAATCTTCCCAAATTTAAAGGTTTGGTTCTATATTTTGACCATATATCCCAATCCATTTGTCCAATGGCCTCTTAATATTACATAGATATAGTTGAGAGAGAGACCAATATATCTTCCCTTTTTTTCAATCCGTTATATGGCTTTATACTATTACAAAACCGAGACACAATTGGCATCTCAAAAACAAGGGGCTCAAAACCATGCCCCATTTTGGATATAAAAAGCCACCATGGGAACCTCATTTGTTAATTAAAAACAAGATCCAAGCTCAACTATTTATGAGTCTTATAGGATTATCATCATCAACCAAGAATTTATGGAGGACTTTATCCTCATATGGGATCAATGATGAAGAAGGAGTTCCACCCAAGCCTCATCCTCTTCTTGATGGTGAGATAAACAGTGGGCGATCATATCGAGGGAGCTACAAAAACTTGGGAGGGATTTCTGGCCCATGAACATATACTAGTTTTCACTAATTTGTGTGATAAATATTTAAATTATGTTTAACTTTTAATCTTTTCTCCTCAGAATACATTTCTTTACTTATAATTATGTGGAACGCTTATTATCTCAACACCGACTCGGTTGAGATTTCAAGTGGGAATCTTGTATTGTTACGATTGGACAACACAAGTGTCCTATGTATCTCAAACATACATAATATTTAAGTATTATTTGGTAGCCTATATTTTTTATGTTTGATACCCAAACATTAACAACACAATTTTTTTGTCAATGAGTGGTTCATTCAGCATCATTTTATGAGGCAAGAGGAAAGTTGAGATATTGACAAACCTCTACCAATAGATTACATTAAACCATGTATTTTTTTTCAGAATGATGAACTCACCAGGATGTGTAGCGAACTGGAAATGATATACTTATCTCATAATTCTAAAACAACACTTTTATTTATCAACTATTAAACTCTTTAAATCATGTCATTTTCTTAAAACTATTTTCAAAATCACTCCCCTTATTAATCTTTATTAAAAATTCACACTATATGATACAAAAACTCCTCGAAAGAGGACCAATGGTTTCACCTATAATATAAATCAATCATAAAATCATAATCAATATGAATTTTATTGACAAATTAGTAAATTTATTGTGTCATTTTCGGGGAGCGCTTCAATTCTTAGTAGGTATTATTGATAAGATATTCGTAAATTTTGTGAATATTTATTTACCTTTTCGATGATTTTTCATTTTGATCTATTTTTTGTAGGTTTGGTGAATAACACATTCTATTATTAGAGGTTTAACTTCTATAAAAACCAAAATAAAAAGGATCATATGTCAGAGACACCAATACACAGAAGAAAACACTTTGAAAGAGGACACACAAAACATCAACACTCTTCTGGATCCTTCAAATTCTTCTTATGGAACTGACATAAAAAAGAAAATATACTTGTATAAAATGGAAGAAAACAATATAATACTTAAATAACCAACCTCACTAGATGTTGATATCCATCCCACATACATTCAATTATAAGGCGAGGCACCATATTTTGAACTCAAAGTTGGTTTAATTCATTTATTAACAAAATTCCATAGACTTCCTAGAGAGGATCCATACAAGAATTTCAAATAATTCTATACATTGTGTTCTACATTAAATATTTAAAATGTGGATGAATAAAATGTAAAGCATAGGGAATTTCTTTTTTCATTTAAAGACACTATAAAAGACTGGATTTATTATGTTAATTCTGCAATAAGAGGTTGGTCAGACATGAAATTCCTTTTTCATTGAAAATATTTCCCAGCCTCTTGAACTGTAACAATAAGGAAATAAATATGTAGTATAAGACAAAAAAGGTAAAACATTACATAAATATTGGGAATTCATTAAAATTTTATGTTCAATTTTTCCACACCACTAAATAAATGATCAACTTTTAATTCAGTATATTTATGAATGGTTAATTCTTGTTGATAGAAGCATGATTGATGTTGTTGCATGTGGTTCTCTAGTTTCTAAAACCGTAATCTCTACAAGTACCTATATTTAGAACATGGAATATAAAACTCAAATATTTTGTATAAGGTCCTGCATTCCCATTTGAGGTGTCCATGAGGTGAAAAGTATGGATTTTTAGAAGAAGGTTGACACAATGTTTGAAGAGGTAAGTAACCTTATAATACAAATTTCTCTTTTCCATGAGAAATAAGAATATTCTCCTCCTGTCCATTTCAGTATATGTTCTTCTGACACCCACTACAATGATCAATTCCCCCAATCAAGAGAATGTTCTGAGAGTCGTGAGGCTTTATTTCTTGGTTGCCCCTATAACCAACCCTTTAGGCATGAACCATACTATCCATAAAATTCTGTGTGGAAAGAAAACCACGACTACCGGAAAGGGGTTATTCAAACCAACCTCAACAACAATGGAACCAACCAGGTTAGAGTAGTCATCCACCACCACCCTTAAATCATCAACCATAATGGAGGTCTTTCCAACAAACCCATCCAAAACCTGAGCCTAGCCTAGAATATATGATGAAACAAATGGCTGCCAACATATCCAATTCCAACAAACTAATCAGTCATCCATACATAACCTGAAAACCCAATTAGGACAACTATCTAACTCGACGGGGGAAATTCAATGTTAAGGGTTGGGTAAACAACCCTATCAACTAGTAGTTAACCCTAGGGATAAGGGAAATTTTAGTGACATCACCCTTAAGAGTGGGAAAAAACTTAAAACCCCAATGAACCTTCCATTAGATTAATTACCTACTCAGGAAACCACCATCCTAACTGTTGAAAATTGTCCAAGAGAAAATAATTCTTATTATGATATAAGCCCTTTGAAAGGAAATAGTGCATATGTGAATGAGTCTCATATCCCAACCATTCCCCTTCAATTTCCACAAAGGGCGACACAACCAAGAAAACAAAAACAAACTAAAGATGATGAGTAAATATTGGAATCTTTAAAAAAAGTGGAGGTTATCATTCCTTTGATTGATGTCGTGAAGAAAATCCCAAGATATTCCATGTTTATAAAAGATATGTATACACACTGAAGGAGACTTCAAGGTGATGAGAAGGTAAGATTGGGGAGGAATGTCTCAACATTGATAGATCCATAACATCCTACCAAATGCAATGATCCTGGATCCTTCTCCATTCCATGCACCATATAGAAGTATTCATTTTTCAATGATATGATTGATTTATGTGCCTCTATAAATGTGATTCCTCACCCCATTTACTCTTCATTGTAGTTTGGAGAATTGAATCCAACTGGGACAGTCGTTCAGCTAGAAAATTAGAGTACAACACACCCTTCGGTCGTGTTAGAGTACGTTCTTGTGAATGTTAAAAATATAATTTTCTCGATTATTTTTATGTTCTTAAAAGGGAAGATGCTAGGATGAATGGACGTGCCCAAATTATTTTTTGGAGTCCATTCTTTATAACTATGGAAACAATAATTAATGTCCATAATAGAACATTATTTATGGAGTTTGGTGGTGGCATTGTCCACTTAAACATCCTAGATTCTTTGAAACACCCCTCAAAAGAACATTATAATCTCTATGTAAATTCAATTGATGTACTCCCTTCCCCTGAAAACACTTCTTATCATTCCCTCAATCTACTTTCTATGTTTTCATCCTTGATTAAAATTATTTTTAATGAATCATGCATTGATTGTTTTAGTGGTCTAGAAAAGTGTCATGCATGTTTATTAATTTATAATTTCATTAACAGTGAGGATCCAATGACCATTGATGATACAATTAATCTTGTAAAATCTCATTCCTCGTCTGAGGATGATTCCATTGAGTAGTTATATGAGATTAGTGAACTCTCAATTTCACACACACCTCCATCAATAAAAAATCCACCTTAATTGGAAATAAAAAATTACATGAAGATTTACAATATTCATATGTTGAGAATGGAAACATGATACTCATCATAATTACTAGATCACTCCCTCTTTATCATGAATTGCAATTGCTTGAACTTTTGAGGGAGTATACAAATGCATTGGGATGAACACTTTCATAAATTCGTAGTACTATCCCATCAATTTTTACACATCATGTATTGTTAAATGATGAGGCTAAACCTACGAATAAAGCACAATGTCGACTTAACCCAAACCTTTTAGAAGATGTGAAAAAGGTGGAAACAAAATTTTTAGTTGTTGGAATCATTTACCCCATATCTGACAGCCAATGGGTTAATCCCATTCAAGTAGTTCCTAAACAACTAGCCTTACAATAATAAAAAATGAAAACAATGAATTGTTTCCAACTCATGTCTAGAATATTTGACGTGTTTACATAGACTATCATCGAATAAACCAACACACTAGGAAGGAACATTTCCCTTTTACATTTATTGACCAAATTCTATAGAGGCTAGTAGGTAAGTCCCACTGCTATTTCATTTATGGAAATTATGGATACATTTTGATCCATATTTTCCTCGAGGACCAGAAAAAGATGACCATCACTTGACTCTTTGGAACATTTTCAAATAAGAGGATGTTATTTGGTCCATGAAATGCTTTGGGTACTTTTCAGTGATGTATGGTTAATATTTTTTTGTATTACCTAGAAAATTACAAGGAAGTATTCATTTATTATTTCACAATTTATGGTTCCTATTTTGATGAATCTTTGAGTAGTCTTGGTTTAGTCCTACGTCGTTGTATTGAATGAAATATTTGTATTAAATTATGAGAAATTTCATTTGATGGTGCGACAAGGTATAGTTTTAGCATATGTCATTTCTATGAATGGTATCCATGCATATAACTCAAAAGTACATGTCATTTCTTCCTTACCATTCGCTAAAAATTTACAAGATGTGTGGTCTTTCCAAGGTCATTCTAGATTTTACTGTCGTTTCATTCGTTACTTTAGTAAAATTTCACTCCCACTCTCCTAGTTACTCCAAAAATAAAAAGTATTTTTTTATATAAATAATGTGAGGATTATTTTAATAATTTAAAATAGAGTCTCACATCAACCCTGATAATCCAACCACCTCAGGGGTATTTACTATTCAAGCTCATGTGTGACGCCTCTAACTATGTAGTTGGGGTAGTCTTATCTGAAAGGTTCAATCGAGATCCACATGTCATTGTGTATGCCTCATGTATACTAGACCCTGACCAATAAAACTACACCACAACTAAAAAAATAATTCCTTTCCATTTTGTTTTCCATGGAAAAATTCAGGTCATACCTTTTGGTGTCCAAAGACATTGTGTTCTCAGAACATGCAAACCTATGGTATCTCTTTATGAAAGAGAAATTCAAACCAAATCTCATTCAATGGCTACACCTCCTTCAAGAATTCAATTTAGAAATTAGTGATAAAAAAGATAATAGAATGTGGTGGCTGGCCATATCAGCAGGATCCACCCATCCTCGATCATTGACTTATACCCCTATATTCCCATAAATGACATGTTTCATAATGAGAAACTTTACCGAGTGCTATATATTATCCCATGGTATGATGAAATTGTAAATTCATTGGTAGCATCTTTCATTCCTTCTAATTTCAACAAAAACAAGACTGATCGTCTAAAACATGAGTCTCGTTAATAAATTTGGGATGACCCCTACCTTTAGATAATATGTAGTGATCAAGTCCTTAGGTGTTTTGTTCTCGATTGAGTGTTTAGGTCTATCCTTAGGTTCTACTACACTCCTGCTTGTGGAGTCCACTTTGGTCTCCAACAAACTGCTCATAAATTCATTGATTCAGGTCTCTTTTGGAAAAACCTTTTTTGGGATGCCCATGATTTTTTTAAAATATTTTCCTTGTTGTCAAATAATGGGTGATTTATATAAAAGATATTAAATTATACAACAACCGTTGATCTTTCATGAAATTTATTTTGTTTTGTGTATTTAATTTATGGGGATATTTCCCAATTTCCTAGGAATGTTTTACATTCTTATGGCTTTGGATTATGTTTCAAAATGGGTAGTGGAACGAGATACAAGGAATGATGATTCTATGTTAGTTGTGTAATTTTTTAGAACCACAATATTCTGTAGGTTTTGATTACCTATGTTCATCATTAGTGAACAGGGTTCTCATTTATGCAAACGAACAATAAAAACATTTTTTTTTCAGTATGGGGTCGGGCATAGAGTGTCTACTGCTTATCACCTAAAAAACAATTGTCAATCAAAGGTGTCAAATAGGGTGGTAACACTTATTCTTGAAATGAAAATTCAACCTAATAGAAAATATTGTAGTATTTGACTCGATGATTTTTTATGGGTTTACTGTACTACTTTAAAAACTCCCATTGTCATGTCTGCATGTCATCTAGTGTTTTTAAAGAGTTTTCACCTCCATATTCAGATTGAGCATCGGGCCTACTGGGATGTCAAACAATGAAATTATAGTCATTTGGTCACTACTGTAAATAAATGATATACCAATGGAATTTTTCCAATAGTTTTCATAAACTGTTGGAATAGGGGTGCAGAGAGACTTTTACCCAATGGTTTTATCAAACCGTTGGGATATATGAGTTTTAGATGACTTTACCCATCAGTTTGATAATATCATTGGGTTTTGTCAGTATTAGAAATGATTTCCCAATAGTTTTTCTAAACCACTTGTAAAACATACCTTTCCCAATGGTTTTTTAAAAACATTGGGATACTTTCCTCTTAAATTTCTAGCAAACCTGATCTCCCATCCACACGATTGATGTGATAAATTCGTGACCTAATAGCTCACTCGCTCGGAAAATCATTCCACCAGATCCATCTTCAATCACAATGTTGTTTTATTCTACACTTCAAATCTGTAATTAGTACTGTATGTTTAATGTTTTGCATCTATTTTTTTGTTTTCTATTTTGATTTGGCTTTAACCTGAGGTTCATGCAGTATGCTATACCAAACAATTTCATTATGATTTATTTTCTATTTTTTCTGATGTCATGTGTGAATGAATTTATTTGAAGTGAGGGGGTGTAGGTGGTGGGAGGTGTAGTGGGTGGGGGTGTAGTGGGGTGGGTGGAGGGGGTGTGATGGTGGGGGTGTTCAGGTGGGGGTTCAATGAGTGAAGGGGGATGTATAGGTGGGGGTGTGTGGTCGGGGGGAGTATATTGGGGGTAAGGTGGGGGGGGGGGGGGTTGTACAGGTGGGGGTGGGGGGGGGGGGAGGGGGGGTGCGTTGTGTAGGTGGGGGTGGGGGGAGGGGGCTGTTCAAGTGGGGGGTGTAGGTAGAGGGGGTGTTGTGCTATTGGGAGGGGGAAGAGGGGAGTGTGCAGGTTGGGGGGGTGTGCTGGGCAGGTGCGAGTCTGTTGGGGGTGAGGTGGGGGGTGGGGTGTACAGGTGGCAGTGGGGGGAGGGGGCTATGCAGGTGGGGGGTGTGGGAGGGGGGATGTGTAAGTTGGGGGGTGTAGGTGGGGGTGGCTGTGCAAGTGGGGGGGGGGGGGGGGGGGGTAGGGGAGTGTACAGTTGGGGGGGGGGGAGGTGGGAGTATATTGTGGGGGTAAGGTGGGGGTTGTACAGGTGGGGGTGGGGGAGGGGGGATGTGCTGGTGGGGGGTGCAGGGGGTGGGGGTGTGCAATGGGTGGATGGCAGGGGGGCTGTGCAGGTGGGGGTGGGGGTGGGGGGCGGGCTGCGCATGTGGGAGGGGGGTTTAGGTGGGGGGGGGGGGAAGGGTTGTGCGGTCTGTGGATGGGAGGAGGGTTGTGCAGGGGGAGTCTTCTAGGGTTGAGGTGGGGATGGGGGCCGTGAAGGTGGTAATTCATCACTTCCGTATTCAACCAATAAGAACTGTTAAGTCATCACTTCTAGAGATTTGGATAGGTTATAGGCCTCTTTGGTTTTGGTTCTTATCTAGTCATATTGATTAGTAAGGTATCACATGATCTATAAGTGACATCAACTATATAAGATTAATTCGTTCTCCCACAACACATTTTTCTAGAAATAATATACCCTTGGAATGTTTTAGGAACCTTTTTGAATAAAATTCCCCAACATTTTCCCAATTGGAAACTTGATGCCATCATATTATCAAGTCACTAATCCTACCAAATTGTATTTTCACTAAAAATACTATTATAATCCTTAACAGACATCGTTTTTTTATAACATGAATGAAAACCAATTAAATCTCATAGATCTTAGTCACAACACTATGGACAGCCCGCCCACCCCCTGTGCACCCCCCTAAACCCCTGGACAACGCCACCACCCTCATGGATATCCCGCCCACCCCCTGGACCCCATACCCCCTGGACACCCACTACCCCCTTGAAAAACCCCAACCCCATGGATATCCAACCCACACCCTCGACACTCCCCAACCCCCCAAAAATCCCTCCCCCTTGGACACCTTGTACCCCCTGGACAACCTCCCCTGTGGATAGCCCGCCCGCCCCCTGGACACTCCCTCCCCCTTGGACAACCTCACCACCCTTGTGGACAGCCCTCCCACCCCCTGGACACCCCATACCCCCGGGACAGCCCCACCACCCCATAGACAGCCCGCCCCCAATTACCCAGAATCAGATAACTCTGAATTTCCACAGATTTCCAAACCCCCCCCCCCCCCGCGTAGGTGAACCCTAACCCATGGTCTTCTATTTGATCGGCTAAAACTCACCCATCCAGGATGGACTCCTTCAACCTCTTCCCAAATACAGACATAGAAGCCCTTATTGTGGTAATTGACATGGTTTGTGTGTGGTCTACAAAACTATGTGACCTAACATGGTGAGTTGAGGTATCTTATCTGTTTCTAGTGTTGTTCATCACAAATATGAGCTATTTATATGTATATCCTTCTATTCTCAACCTTTCTCCATTTATTTTGCTATCTAGAATGATCATGTCATTATTCCCTATTTCTAGGGATTTTGGAAAATTTTATGATTCACACTATTTGATATTAAATCAAGGAGTAATATTTGATTGGAAATGAATGTGAGTATATAGAAGATGGTTTATATACTATCCCTTAAAAGTATCTCTGTTTTGTGTTCTTTATGATTTGTAGTATCATTGACATACTTTATTATTAATCTCAAATTAAAAAATAAGTGTTTTTGTCTATACTTTATGAATTTAAACCTCTTTACGGTCCATGAACAACCAATTAGTGTAGAAGCCTAATATTTATCCACCCATGGGGTGCACTTGACTTGGGGAACTAATTGGGTAATATAAGGTAAGACTATAGGGGTGCCAAGAATGAGTTATTGAACATGAGTGAATGATTTGGGATGCCTATAACACATAATGGGACCTGAGGCATGTGCCTCTTATATGAGACCTATATAAAATGAATATAAATAAATTATAATTTAAACTTTGATTACTTGTTCATTGATTATGAAATGTACTAACTTTTCACAATATTTCTATTTTTAGCATCACCTTATTTAAAAAACTGTCTTTACACATTCTGCATATTTCATGAAAAGCTTTCACTTTTTAATATCTTAAACAATGTTCTATCAGGTCTATGGTGTCTTCTTGTATGTGATAAATGAAAAAATTACAAAACACCTCTCACCTCAAATTTAGACACACATAACTGAATTAGTATATCTTTACATTGTTTTAATAGTTCACTACATCAACTAGAAACTCCTTACTTTATCATTTACTAAAATATATTTTTTATTTAACTTCAATTTTATTTAATTTCTTATATAGAAATGACTTACAACAATTCTATTAACATAATGGATATAAGTTGGATGTACGAAACTGTTCGGATCTCAAGCGATTTTCAAAACAATTTAGAGAGGTTTTTAGATTTTTCATTTCACAATGCTTCAGATAGTGGTCGCATACACTACCTATGTTCCAATTGTGTTGGTAGACCATGGTTGAGTCATGAAGAAGTCAGCTACCACATAAAAAAATATGGATTTCAAGGAAACTTATATCTGTGGTATCAAAATGGCGAGAAAATGAAATCTCAAATTGCTGATGATCAAAATGAAAGGACCAGACTGGAAAATTTGTTAGATGACCAGTTTCTATTTATTCTTCATCATGAAAACGAAAGGATTTATACTCCAGAATAATTTGATATGAAGACAGATGATGCATCTAATGAAAATGATAATGTTGTCGGGGTGAAAAAATTGAATGATGTTGCCATGACTCCAGTATACTGAAAGTGTGAAAAAAATGAAAAAGATGGAATTTTTAATCTGATTGTTTGATGTGAAAACTATTTATGGGATTTATAATACAACAATCTATTCTATTCTTACTTATTGAAGGATTTAATTTCAGATGATGCATATATTCCCTCAAATTAACTATATGTAATGGATGTTAGTTTAGGAACTTGGATTTTCAAGAAACAAAATTCATGCTTGCTCGAAATATTGCAGTTTATGCTGGGAGGAAACCACTGAATGAAATGATTCTATAAAATATGGAACATCCCGCTAGAAGTCAAAATATGATGGAACAACATCCATCATGCCACAGAAAGTAATGTGGCACTTTCTATTGATCCCCAGACTCCTTGAATCTTTTTACGTTTGATGAAATATCAATAAAAATGAGATGGCATGATACCAAGAGAAATAAGACTAATGATGAGTTGGTTCACCCTATAGATGGATTTGCGTGGTAGAGATTTGATGCTCGATATCTGGATTTTGCAGCTGACGTGCGTAATGTGAGACTGTGGCCTTCATGCGACAATTTTAATTTGTTTGGGCAGATGCTTACTTCACACAACACATTGCCAGATTTTTTTACACATTTATAATCTTCCCTCAATGTTGTGTATGAAAAAAACTTTCACTTTTATAAGTATAATCATATCTGGACCTTCTGATCTAATCATTGATATTGACATATACATTCCAACATTAATAAAAGAGTTGGGACTTCTTTGGGATGTGGGTGTGTGCACATACAATGCATATTCGAAAGACATATTTTAGATGCGTGCTGCACTTATGTGGACGATTAATGTTTTTTCGGCTTATGTAATGATTTCTGGATGAAGCACAAAGAGAAAACTGTCATGTACTATTTTTATGAAAAATACATGATCCAGAAACTGAAACATCGTTCTAGTTTCAGTTTTATAGGACATCGACGATTCTTTCAAATGAACCATCCATATAGAAATAATTGTTAAAGATTTCATAATACCATAAATATTGATGATACATCTCAGGTTATTTCTAGAACTGATATTCTTAATGAATTGAATGATTTTAGTTTTTCATTCGGGAAGGGTCAAATGAAATCAAGAAAGAGAAATAATATTTCCACTAAAACCTATTACAATTGGAGGAAGAGGAGTATCTTTTTTTATTTTCCTTTTTGGTCAACCAATTTTTAACTTCATTTCTTAGATTTAATTCACCTTGAAAATAATATCTATGAAATGTTTCATTCGATACATCTATATATTAATGGAAAGACAAAGGATGATTTACAGTCTCGGTGTAAATTGGTGGATTGGTGAATCAGACCAGAATTGCATCCTGTGCATATTAGGGAAAATAAATGGAAAGTTCCATGTACTTTTTATGTGATGACACCTAAAAAACAATTTGTAGAAGTAGTATATATTATTATAGTTCTTGGTGGCTATTCAAGAAACATATCTAAACATGTCAATAGAAGAGAGTTGAAGCTAAAATCTTTGAATACTCTTGATTAACACGTTATTCTGCATGAGTTGATTCCAATAGGAATCCGTCATTTTTTTACAATAATGTAAGGGTGACTGTTATTTGGTTGTTCCATCCATTTAGAGATCTTTTTGCTATGAAGTTGTCCAATTACTTCTTGCAAGAAAATGATGATAGATGCCCCATTAATTTTGTGTGAGTTAGAGAAACAATTTCCTCCATCATTTTTTACATGCATTCTACATCTGACTATCCATATTCCCACTGAAATACCTCTCAGAGGACCTGTTTCTTTTCGTTGGATGTATCCAACTGAAAGAAATATATACAAATTAAAGTCTTATGTCAGAAAAAAATCATCCCAAAGGTTCTATCGTGAACGGTTACTTGGATGAAGAATGTGTGGATTCTTCCTCAATGTATTTGTCTAATATTACTAAAAGAATGTAAAGACCAATGAAAAATGAATAAGAACAGTATGAGAAAATTGAACCCAGTTTTCCATCACTCCCTCAAACAGGAGGAATTCCGGGATCATATACATTGAATACATTAAGCCTTGAAGAGCGGGGGATGGTACATCACACAGTTTTGTTCCACTGGGATTTCTTCAATAACTACATCAGGTAACTAAATTGAATATGTATATCATACATATATATCTATTAAACTATTCATATTTTTTATTTATAGGGAAAATAAAACAATGATAAATAAAAAGCATAATTCTTTATCTTTGAGAAGGAGGGAGACTTTTCAGAGAAAATAGTTTTCTGCTTGGTTAAACTTGAAGGTAAATATTACTGTTTAAAATAATTAAATTAATATTTAATTAAGTTTAATATTCATTTATATAGCATGTATTCAGTTTTCCTGCTGACTCTGTCTCTGAATAAATTAGAGCTTTGGATTTTTTTCCTAGTACCCTGGTTCGTGACTATAAATCAATTGTTATCAATGGGTACAAATTTATTGTCACTAAACGAGCAAAGAACATGAGAACACAACATGATGGTGTTATGGTTACTACCACAAAAAATTCTTATGCCAGTGAATTATATTGTAGACCGTGATTTGAAAATGTGGGTTGTTATGGATTCATTGAAAAAATAATAATATTTGATTATTACTCTCATGGAAGAGTCACAATGATAAAATTTTATTGCTTTGATTCGATGACGAGACATGGAAAATTAATTAATGATTTTGGATTTTGAGTAATTAATATGACTCACACTCTTACTAATGAAGCACTATATATAATGGCATCAATCGGTAAACAATTTTTTTTATGTCAAAGACCATCTTCGACGTGAATTTGGTGTCATAGTTGATGTAATTCCAAGAAATATTTTTGATTATGGTGATGATGGAATTGACCTCATCCCTACTTCCATTGGAACCAATCCATTTATTTCTTTTTATGACTCCAATAGATCAATTGTCAGAGATGACTGTGAACCTGATGTTGTGGTGGGAAATATATAAAATCATCCATTCATGTTTTTAATTATTATGGTTTACCTTGAGTTGGGTTGTTAAGGTTGTTTCTAATCAAATTTATTTAATATTGATTACAAATATTTTGTATCTAACATGACCGTTATCTGAACTTTAAATATTTATTGGTTGAAATTTTATTTGAATAGTATTTTTTAATTGGTAATTGAACTGTATTTAAACGTACAAAACCAACATTTCTAACCTAGTGAACAATTCAATGCTTCAACTGTGATTTGTATAAAATTTGTATGACTCTAAGACCTCTCTTTAACATTTTACTAGTTAATGAACATGACGGTCTGTATTCTTCGGCAAAACATGTATTGAAACCTCCAATATCTACCTGAGCTAAAGAAGTTAAATTTTTATTCAATGTTTACAATTTCTTTACCATTTATTAATCTGGTAGAATCAATGTTCAATGATTTTAATAGACTGATGACACTTAGTAAATAATCATCCTACTAAAAATTAAATTTCTCTTTTACATCTTGTACTATTTATTGATATCATTATATATTTGTTCAAGATCACCTAAAAAAATGGTTTGATAAATTATCCATGAATCCCCCTATTCCCTCTCATTTATTTTGATTTTTGGGTTACCCATTATTTATCCTTTTTTATTTACTTCCATATTTGTTTTCAAATGTAGGAAATGAACCCAATTTAAGAGAGGCAAAGAAAACAGATTATGGACAACAATCATCACATGAATGAGCTGGGAATTCCACCACTAGTTCCTATAGTGAGTATTTTATTTCAAATATATTTATTTAACTAATATATAATGTCATGTGATTAAATATTTTTAAATTTTTTTTCTTCAGAATCCATCTATTAGGCGAATGTTATTTGATGAGAAACATAGTAGTGGTCCCAATACTCAGGGTGTTCATACAAGTGGGGGGGGGGCACGAGAACTAGACGATCTTGTCGGTGTACCTGATTAGACCTGGACCCTCCCACTAACATACCATACATCCCACATTCTAATCCTGATGTGTTGTTAGGGACACATGGGATATTTAGGCCTCCCATGTTTTTACCACCCTTTACATCTAACCCTCCTCACCCTTCTGTACCATATCCAATGATGATTCCCACTCCCCATCCAGCATTTGGCATGCCATCCCTATCATATTCTTTTACTTCTGCTTCGTTCTCTCTAGGATTTTATATTCACTCTTCCTCAACTCATGATTCACCAGAGTATGTCCCTACAGAGCATACATTAGGACACACTCCATCTATTTAGGGTGTTTCTTCAGTTTCTACGGATCCAGCAGCACCCATTGATCAAACTACCGTAGGTATACTTAAAAAATCTAAAAAAATTGTTACACCATTATTTATTTTCTTTATAACATGTATTTATAAAATATTTGTTTTTATTTCATAACAGATGCATCTACTAATAGGAGGTGGGGGCGGGGGCATACATGCATGCATGCAGTGTGGAACTACTACACACAGTTGATGGTAATCTACAATGAAGATATTCAGATGATTGAAAAATTTGGGTAGCAATGTCAGAGTTTTTTGGCGATGCTTGCCAAATACTCTGACATCATTCCTGTCAGCACACTCTCATAGAAACAACTACCAAATGAAGTCAAGGATAATTTCAGGGAAGAGATATGGGTACAAAATTCTTTTATATTTAATGCAATATGTTAATTTTTTTAATTACATGAATAAATAAATTGGTGTCAGCTGCGGTTTAATTTCCCTGATCATGATGTTGCACGGCCAGCACATCTAAAGGATTTAAGCGAGTTTTGGAGAGATTATAAGATTGATTGGTACATTGGATGGCGTGCTAGAGTGGGCATAGAGTTAGAGGCAGTCCTTATCATGGATGATTGTTCATTAGAATAGTAATGACAAATTATTACTCATTGTAAGACTATCCATTTTATATTATTAATCAAATTAGAGGTATTTAAATGAAAATTTTCATGTTTTTCGTTAATACTAATTATTGAATTTTATTTAGGATGCAACTAGAAGAAATAAAAAACATTTATTCTTAGAAATACATCCACACACTAGGATGTACTATGATCCCAGATCATGAGAGACAACAGGTATGAGAACATATAATCTTTCTTTACGACTTGCACTTTCTATTTCTTCCTTCATAATTTATTCGATTGCTAAAGTTGTTATATAATTTTGTTATGAAATTACTGTTTTTTCGGTATCCTATTTTTAGTTATGGTTTCTTACATTCAATTTATTTATAGATTCATAAGTTGAACATATAAGGATGTGTGCCTTGAGAAAAACTATTTTTCTCGAGCAGAAAGAAGAAATAAGGAAGTGAGATTAATGAACCGACTCAACAGTAGATTGTAAGTTTTACTTTGTAGATTTAAATTTTAATATCTATTTTGTAAATTAATAATATATTTATATTTGTAATAGGCTTCTTTAGAGGCCCTTGATTCTAAGGAACCTGACAATTTTAGGCCAAACGATCACTTACATATGGTGGTGGGAGATGAGAAACCTGGTAGAGTACACTGCCGACCTAGGAAGAGTATAGTTATGATGAGGTATTGGACCTCCTCAGGTACGAGGAGTAGTACAACCAAGATTAAGCAGGTTAAGGCATAGGTAGAACATGCTGAAAAAAGGGCAACATAGATGACAGAACAGTCTTCTTGTGCAAAAATTTCATTAATGAAACTGTTGAAAGATTTACACCCAAAACGTCCACCAGAGGCCATTAATACTTGTGATGAATTTATATCATCGATGAGTTCTATATATTCTGCACTAGGTATAATATCTAGTGGTGGTCGAGACGATGGCGAGGAGGAGGCTGAGGCGGAAGAGGTGGAGGTCGAGGATGATGTTGAGGTGGAGGATGAGGGATATGAGTGGGCCGAGGCAGAGGAGGAGGGTGATGAGAAGGCCGAGGATAAGTATGAGTGTAAGGAGGGAGGGGACAATGTTGGGGATGATGATGAGGACAAGGGTGAGGGTGATGATGATGGTGAGGATAGTGATGGTGATGAGGGATATACTGATCTGTTACATTTTCTTCTGATATTAGTTACCTTTGATGATTATTGATTTGTTGTCCTGAATATATGTGTGATTAGGTAGGTCACATTATCATTATTTTTTATCTATAAATAATAAAAATTGAATTGACGATTTACTTTGAAATCCCCCTATTTAAATTAAATTGTAATTTATTTGTGGAATTTAGAAAATTGGTGGTCTGATAAGTAGTTGATATAATGCAATTATTTTTTTTAACCATGAAATAATTTCCTTATAAAATATGTAAATACAATCCCATGAACCCGGGACAGCCCCCCAGACAGCCCCGGAGACACCCCCTGGACAGACCCCCACCCTCATCCCTGGACCCCTGATAGCCCCCCAGACAACACCTTGGACAACCTCTGCACCCTCCATCCTGGACCCTGAAGAGACCCCACCCTCCTCAATGGACCCCAGACATCCCCCGGATAGCCTCCCCACCCTCCTTCCTAGGCCTCAAACATCCCCCCAGATAGCCCCTAGACAACCCACCCACCCTCATCCCTAAACCCCCGACCCCCCCCCAAGACTACACCCTAGATAGCCTCCCCACTCTCCTCCATGGGCCTCGGACAGCCCCCCCCCCCCCCCCCGAACATCCTCCCTATACCCCAAATAGGCCCACAGACAGCCCCCCCAGACTCCTCCCAGGACCCTAGACAACCCCCCAGACAGCCCCCCAAACAACCCCTCAGATAGCTCCCACCATCCTCCCTGGACCCCAGACAACACCCTGGATAGACCCTTGAACAACCCCCAAGAAAAATCCCCCACACTTCTCCCTAGACCCCATACAGCCCCCCCGTACATCCCCCCTACCCTCCTCCCTGGAACCTGGACAACCCTCTAAACAACCCCCTACACAGCCCCTCTGACAGCCTCTATACCCTCATCCCTGGACCCCGGACATCCACCCCAGATAACCCCAACCTAAGATCTCTTAACTATTCACCCAAAATCCTAACGAAAAAGAGGGTTTTTCAGCTTCAGAATAAGATGAGAGAATAGTGCAAACCCTAATTGAAAATAGGAAGCAAGGACCATATTATATTCACCAAGATCATAAATTCGCACTTGACGACACTCAAAATGCCCAAGGATTGAAGGAGATCGACCATTAAGAGCTCTTGGGAGGTTTTCATTGAGTTGATACTTTATAACAAGGATCCATGGGTCATTTATGACATGTACGAGTCAAACCCGCCTCAATCAGAGTTACCTTGTGGCCGGTACCACTCTAAGAGTATCACTTTTATTTGAGATGGACAACATTTTATGTGAAAACAACAACTGGCATATGAAAAACCAACCAAACTCATTCTAATTCTATTGATACATTAAGAAAAGGATCCATGGGTGATATGTGACATGTACGAGTCAACCCAGCCTCAATGTGAGGCACGGTGTGGCCAGTATCACTCGAAGTGTTGTTCTTTTGTTTGAAATGAACAACATTTTTTGTCAAAACAACAACTGGCATACATAAAACGAACCTAAAATATTCAGATTGTGTTGATACTTTAGGACAAAGATCCATGGTTCATTTGTGACATGTACGAGTCAACACCGCCTCATTATGAGGCATGGTGAGGCTGGTACAAATGAATGTGCCTCACCTTTATTTTAAATGGACAACATTTTATGTAAAAATAACAACTAACATACAGAAAACAAACCTAACACATTCATATTGTGTTAATACATTAGGAAAATGATCCATGGGTCATATATTATGTATACGAGTCAACCCCACCTCAATATTAGGCATGGTGTGGCCGGTATCACTCGATGTGTCTTTCTTTTGTTTAAAATGTACACCCTTTTAAGTAAAAACAACTAGCATATGAAAAACTGACCAAACGTATTATTATTGTGTTGATACTTTTGAACAAGGTTCCATGGTTTATTTTTGAGGTGTATGAGTCAACCACACCTCATTCCAAGGCACGATGGCTAGTACCACTCAACGTGTCCCAGTTTTATTTGAAGTGGACAACATTTTAAGTGAAAACAATAACTGGCATACGGGAAACCCACCAAACGCATTTCTATTCTATTGATACATTAGGAAAAAGATCCATGGGCATATGTGATGTGAAATAATCAACCCTACCTCAATATAAGGCATGGTGTGGCCGGTATCACTCGAAGTGTCTTTCTTTTGTTTGAAATGGACAACATTTTAAGTCAAAACAACAAATGGCATATAGAAAACCATCCTAACGCATTTGGATTGTATTGATACTTTACTAAAACGATCCATGGGTTATATATGACATTTATGAGTCAACCATACCTCAATCCGAGGTATCGTATGGTCGATATCACTTGAATTGTCTTTCTTTTGTTTAAAATGGACACCCTTTTAAGTAAAAACAACAACTGGCATATAGAAAACTGACCAAACGTATCTAGATTGTGTCAATTATTTAGAAAAATTATCAATGGTTTATTTTTAATGTTTAATAGTCAATCCTATCTCAATTCAAGGAACGGTGTGTCTGGTACCACTCAAAGTGTCTCGGTTTTATTTTAAATGGACAACATTTTAAGTGAAAACAAAAATTGGCCTACTGAAAACCAAACAAACACATTTGGATTATATTGATACTTTAGTAAAATGATACATGAGTCATATGTGACGTTTTTATGTCAACCCATACCCAATATAAGGCATGGTGTGTCCATTATAACTCGTAGTGTCTTTCTTTTGTTTAAAATGGACAACATTTTAAGTGAAAACAACAACTGACATACGGAAAACCAACCAAACACATTCAGATTGTCTTGATAATGTAAGAAAATGATCCATTGTTAATTTGTGACATTTATGAGTAAACCCTTCCTCAATCTGAGGCATGGTGTGTCTAGTACTCTCAAAGTGTCTCACCATTATTTGAAATGGAAAACATTTTAAGTAATGACAACAAATGACAGACGTAAAACTGATCTAATGTGTTCGTATTATGTTGATACTTTAGGAAAAGAATCCATGGGACATATGTGATGTGTACGAGTCAAAATGGCATCAATCTAAGGCATGGTGTGGCCCGTATCACTTGAAGTTTCTTTATTTTGTTTAAAATGGACACCCTTTTAAGTAAAAACAACTAGGATACGGAAAAAAACCAAACATATTCAGATTGTGTTGGTACATTAGAACACGGATCCATGGTTCATTTTTGACATGTAAAAGTTAACCCCACCTCAATCTGAGGCACGGTGTATGACAACCCTGCTTTTTATTACAACTTAAACATGCTTTATTACATAATACTTCACTTGATACAACAAAGAAGATCGAGAGGTTTAGTGTCTTTGGGGCTTAGGATCATTACATAAAAACTTTAAACTTGCAATACAACATCCTTATTGAAAACTTCCTTTACATGACCACTACATTCCTTCGTACTTAGCATTGCATGGGATAACCTGAGGACATGCATAAGAAAAGGGTGAGCTATAAAGCCCAGTAAGGGAGTACACAATGAATAACATGAGGAGTACAAAACATGTTAGGCAATAGGCATATCAATAGAGCATAAGAGAGACATGAACATAAAGGCATGATAAAGCATGATAATCATAACATGGAAATGTGGCAACAACACTTAACATTGAATTAGCATGAGCCAAGGCTCATTGCACATGGAGCATGAGTAAACCCTCATTGCACTTGAAGCACGAGTAAACCCTCGTTGCACTTGAATTAGCATGAGTCAACACTCATTGCACATGACGTATCATGATACTATACTTTACCCAATGCATTGGAGCGCTATCAGGGCGCACCCTTCTTAAACATTTCATTTCATGCATAAGTGTGCCACATGGATCATAAAACATGGATTCATAAAACATAATCATTTATTCCACAATAAAGGAATGTGGAATTCATACACGAAACTTTATAATCAATAAGTAAACGTGCATAAAGGTGAATACCCTTGATGGAGAAATGGGCATGGTATTCACTACACAATGATATTGGCTTAGAAAATCGGTGTGATTTCGGCAGCGTAACGGCGTGACATAAGAATTCATAAAAAAGGCTGATGAGAGAGAAAGGGGTTCCTCATAATATTTACATGTAATGGACAGTAAGAAGGTCATATAGATACATGTCCCAACAATTGAAAAAGAATTTAGATTCATGATACAAAAGTATTGCTTGAATATAGAAGAGGAGAAAAAGGTTCCTTTCGGAATTTCGGCATAGTAACGGGTGTACATGGGAGGCATTTAATGAGAGAGAAAGGGGTCTCCCATCATTCAAACAATAAGAGGGAAGTATGGGAGAGGTGCGAAACCATACCCCAACATTCATAAATGAAATTAAAAGGGCAATACAACTTAAAGAAAATTGACAAAAATGAGAAAGGAAGAAAAACCCTTACTTGGAAGTGTGCTTCCAAAGCCTAGAGAGAGGCTTGTGAGAGGCTTCTTGGGAGCTTGGGGCACCTTGTGAGGATTCTAGAGAGAGTAGGGCCGAGGTTGGACGAACTTCAAGGGCTGTGAGTGAGGAGGAAGTGGGAGCTTGGGTGGGTTTATATAGGAAAGGTGAGAGAATTCTTTATTATTTAGGTTTGGGACCCCTTATATTAAAATAATCCAAACCACAAACCATCCCATGGTATTTGCCCATGGTTTCTGGAAAAGGAAAGAGGAAAACAATATTTTACAAGGCCAAGGTCCGAAATTATTAAAAAATTAGGGTTGCTTATGTGGAGGTGAGTCACACTCCCATGGAAATTAATTTAAAAAGGCTAAGTGTTGAATAAGTCTTGAGGGCTCCATTAATGCTTTGAAAAGTGATTCAAACAAACCCAAAACCTCATTATTTTAATGATAAAACACATATTGTCCGAACATAGGGATTATGGTATTTTATTACATCACCATTGGGTCATTATGATGTCATAAAACACATTATATATTTAAATGGTATTTAATTTTTCCCCAAAAATTTGACTGTCTCAGAAAATTATGAAAAATTCACCGTTGGATAATTTCAACGTCCTGATTCCAAAAATAATATTTATTTTATCTAAATAATTTTCTAAATATGTGAATTTTCACTTTTAAAATAAAAACCGACATTTATAAAAAATTCACGGGTTTTGACAGAAATGGCTTTCAAACCTTAATAAAAATTTTAATAAAATTATAAGATCATTTATATTTAATAAAAATTAATTTAATATTAATAATAATATTTTATTAAAATATTATTTAATTCAAAAATCCTTTAATTTAATAAAATATAATTCTTAATTAAATAATAACTAAAAACATCATTTGTACTTTAAAAACTAATTACAATGCATCAAAAATGACTAGAAATTATATTCATTATTATATACAAAAATAATGTACATGAACATGGTGCTACTTATTTGTTACATAACCCCTTAAAATAGCCGCATAAGACCTAAGGGTAAGGTGTGCGATGGTGACAGACTCTTGGGGTTGCTCGGATAACATCGCTCGAGTGGTGATCTCTATCAACTTCCATTTTTCCCGTAGACGATCACGTTCGAGCTTGACTTGATGAAGCTCAGCTTGGGCTTGGTCAAGGGCAAAGCCCAAAGACGCCACCTCCTTTCCGAGCTCCGACAAATGGGCTTTGTAAGGAGCAATTCTACTGGATGAGGCCATCGCTTCCTTTGTCGGAGTAGAAAATTGGTTCGTTAAAGCCTTATATTTAAACTACCCAGATGATCACTGTTCAACGGCTATAAACGTAACAGTCACAAATCTTAACGTAAAACTTAAAGAAGTTGACATCTTATAAAAACATTTTTCATAAAGAAACATTTAACTGGATCAAGAGGGATTTTCCATTAATGAAACTTTGGGTCGTTACAACATTCCCCCCTTAAGAAATTTCGCCCTCGAAATTTTCCTTTCCCCACACTAAAACAAATGTGGGTAACTTAGCTTCATCATATCCTCCAACTCCCAAGTTGCTTCTTCAAACTTGTGGTTTCTCCACAACACCTTGACGAGGGGCATTGTCTTATTTCGTAGAACTTTTTCTCTACGATCTAAGATCTTCACTGGTTGCTCCTCATAAGAAAGATCGTCTTCTAATTGTACCACCTCGGAAGAGAGTACATGTGAAGGGTCTGGTATGTACTTCTTTAAGAGGGATACATGGAAAACATCATGCACCTTGGCCATAGTAGGTGGAAGTGCTAGTCGATAGGCCACAACCCCAACACGATCAAGAATCTCGAATGGGCCGATGTACCTTGGACTTAACTTCCCTTTCTTTCCAAACCTCATGACCTTCTTCCACGGAGATATGCGTAAAAACACCATGTCTCCAACTTTAAACTCAAGGTCTCATCGACGATTATCTTCATAACTCTTCTGTCGACTTTGGGCTGCCTTGATATGCTGCTGAATGGTTTTCACCTTCTCCACCATTTCTTCGACCATTTCTGGTCCAAGCAGCTTACGTTCACCGACCTCATCCCAACATGCCGGTGTTCTACACCTTTTCCCATACAGGGCTTCATATGGTTCCATTTGGATGCTCGAGTGGAAACTATTATTATAAGAGAACTCAACTAGAGGAAGATGTTGATCCCATCCTCCTTTAAAGTCCATTGAGCACGCTCTCAACATATCCTCAAGTGTTTGGATAGTCCGCTCGGATTGGCCATCAGTTTGAGGATGATAGGCCGTACT
The DNA here is from genome assembly GCA_963277665.1 of Viscum album. Taxonomy (NCBI): domain Eukaryota; kingdom Viridiplantae; phylum Streptophyta; class Magnoliopsida; order Santalales; family Viscaceae; genus Viscum; species Viscum album. Next base: position 1,831,810,689 of record OY728147.1, read on the forward strand.
GAAGTTCAGTTCAGTATTCAGAGCATGTTGAAGACTCTTCCAAAACATAGAGGTAAATCTTGGATCTCGGTCAGACACAATAGATAGTGGTACTCCATGCAACTGTACCACTTCCCTGATATATATCCGTGCCAGTTGATCCAAAGAGAAATCCTCTCGAATAGCAATGAAGTGTGCAGTCTTTGTAAGATGATCCACAATAACCCAGATTGCATTGTTGCTTTTGGATGTCCTTGGAAGTCCAGTGACGAAGTCCATGGTGATGTTCTCCCATTTCCATTCTGGTATGGGCAATGGTTTCATCATCCCCTTAGATTTCTGCCTCTCTGCCTTCACTTTCTGACACACGAGGCACTTTGATGTATATTCGGCGATCTCCTTCTTCATATTATCCCACCAAAAGTTTTCTCGGATATCTCGATACATCTTTGTGCTCCCTGGGTGAATAGAGAAATTTGAACTATGTGCATCATCCAAAAGTTCATTCTTCAGCTCTGAACTTGATGGGACACATAGTCTTTTCCCAAACCGCACAATTCCTTCTTCATTAACATTAAACTCTGAGGATTTTCCCTTTTTGATAGCTTCCAATTTTTCTTGGATTCTCGCATCATCCTTTTGAGCATCCTTTAACCTTTCCAAAAGAGATGGTTGAGCAATCATTTGTGAAAGGATTGATGATGTTCCCTCCTTTATGATTCCCACGTCCATCTTCATCAAGTCTAAGAAGATTGGATCCTTCTCAATTCTCATCATTGATAGAATTGCTGGATCCTTTCTACTTAGGGCATCCGCTACCTTGTTCGCCTTCCTAGGGTGGTAATGTATTGAACAGTCATACTCCTTTATGAGCTCTATCCATCTTCTCTGGCGCATATTAAGCTCTTTCTGTGTGAATATATATTTAAGACTCTTGTGGTCAGTATATATCTCACATTTCTCTCCATAGAGATAATGCCGCCAGATTTTCAAGGCAAAGATCACCGCCGCCAACTCCAGATCATGCGTTGGATAGTTTCGCTCATGGATTTTCAACTGTCTTGAGGCATATGATATCACTTTATCATTCTGCATCAGCACACATCCTAAGCCCTTCTTCGAAGCATCACTGAATACCACAAAAAGCTCCCCACTTGTGGGTAAAGTGAGCACAGGTGCAGTGATAAGCCTCATTTTCAACTCCTTGAAGCTTTCTTCGCATTCATCACTCCAAGTAAACTTTACTCCCTTTCGAGTTAGCTTGGTAAGAGGGTTGGACAATCGTGAGAAGTTTCTCACAAATCGTCGATAATATCCAGCTAACCCCAAGAAGCTACGGATATCAGTTACCGATGTTGGCCTCAGCCATCCCTCAATTGAATCTGTTTTGGAGGGGTCCACAGATATCCCATTGCTTGTGATGATATGGCCCAAGAATTAGACCTCCTTCAACCGGAACTCACACTTGCTGTACTTGGCATAGAGCTTCTCCTTGCGCAAAGTCTCCAGTACAGTTCTTAAATGCTCCTCATGGTCCTCCTTGGTTTTGGAGTATATTAGAATATCATCTATAAAGACTACCACAAATTTATCTAGGTAATCTCTAAAGACTCTATTCATCAAGTCCATGAATATTGCTGGAGCATTGGTGAGTCCAAAAGGCATTACTATGAATTCATAGTGCCCGTACCTTGTACGAAAAGCAGTCTTGGGGATATCTTCCTTCTTCACCCTTACTTGATAATATCCCGACCGCAAGTCGACCTTGGAGAAGTATTGAGCTCCACGCAGCTGATCAAACAAGTCATCGATTCTTGGGAGAGGATACTTGTTCTTTATCGTGATTTTGTTAAGTTCACTATAATCGATGAAAAGCCGCATTGACCCATCCTTCTTCTTGACGAAGAGGACTGGTGCACCCCATGGTGATGCACTTAGGCGTATAAACCCTTTATCCAGATTCTCCTGTAGTTGTTTCTTCAGTTCTTCAAGCTCAACCACAGCCATTCTATATGGAGTCTTGGATATTGGTAGCGCCCCAGGTATAAGTTCAATTGAGAACTCAACATCTCTTCTTGGAGGAAGACCAGGAAGTTCCTCGGGAAATACTTCAGTGAATTCCCTCACAATAGGCATTTCTTCAAGGGTGGTTTCTTCCTTGGACTCAATCATCTGAGCCAGATATGCGTGCTCATAAGGTAGTAATATCCATGATTGAGATGATGGAGCTAAAGGAGATTCATCTTCCTCCTGACACTTGTAAAGAATCGGGGGTCGATTCTCCATATGGAGTGTGATTTCCCTCTCCCGACAATTTATGTTGGCTCTATATAAGGAAAGCCAATCCATGCCAAGAATTGCATCAAATTCCACCAAAGGGAGTATGACGAGGTTCGCCGGGAAATTCAATCCACAGATTATAACAGGGGAGGACTTATACTCATGGGATGCAATGATTTCCCCATTTGCCGTACTCACCGACATCTTTACTTCCATGATTTGTGGTGGTGCAGGGATTGTTCTACTAAACTTTTGAGATATAAAAGAATGCGTAGAACCTGAATCAAAAAGTAAGTTCGCTATTCTTGAATGAATAACTAGCGTACCTGTCACCACTTCGTTGTCGGGGTTCACTTCGGCAGAAGTGATGGCAAAAGCTCTTCCTTGCTGTCTTGGAGGTTGTTTATTGCCTCCGATAACCATTGGATTAGGGCACTGATTCGCAAAATGACCCGGTTCATTGCATTTGAAGCATTGAACAACACGTTGAGGTTCGAACGGAGCGTTCCTCCCCTCCGTCACAGCCGTGGGTCCTTCTTGCTGATAGTTAACATCTAGGTGCCCTTCTCTTCCACACTTGAAGCATTTTCTTGTCCCCCTAAGGCAATTTCCAGGGTGCTTTTTCCCACACTTTTGGCAAGTGGGGTGCTGGAATTTCTTAGCACCGTTGGATTTATCCATCGGACCACCAGCATTGAAGTCCACCTTCCGCTTCTTGTCCCCATGATACCCCTGTGATTCTCCGATCTCCATTTCAACCTTGAGGGCACATCGGACAATTTCATCATAGCTGTCGAAGTCACGGATCGCTAATGCTTTCCGCAATCTAGGCTTCAGCCCACCAAAGAAGCGGTCAACCTTGCATTCGGGGGTAACGACAAAGACGGAAGCGTATCATGCAAGCCTTGTGAAGTTTTCCTCGTACGCTCCCACAGATTACTCATCTTTCTGCTTGAGGGAAAGGAAGTCCCTTTCCATCTTAAGACGGAGGGTGCGTGGAAAATATTTATCGAAAAACATCTTCCGGAATACCTTCCATTCCAAAGCCTAGATCTCCTCCTCAGGCTTCGTATTTTTGATCAACGTCCCCCATTAATCAGCTTCACCCTCCATACGATAAGCCGCCAGGAGAACCTTCTCTTTTTCAGAGCATTGGAGGATGGAGAATATTTTTTCAATGGAGTTGATCCATTGTTCAGCAATCGTGGGATCGGATGATCCACTAAAAGTAGGAGGCCTTTGTCTCATGAAGCATTCAATAGCGACTTGTTCTTTCTTAGGGTGGGTTGAACGTTCCTCTTGACCAGTGTTTCTATTCAAAACTTGAGTTAGCTGAGAGAGAAGCGTGACAAATTTCGCGATTCCCGCTCCCATTGGATTGGGCATCTCATAAGTATAATCATCACACTGATCTTCACAACGGTTGTTAGCCCGAGTTCTCCTATTACCGGCCATTGGCTGGAATAAAAGGAAAGTTTGGGGTAACACATAAAGGGTAATCCAAAGACAAAAGTTGATGACTTATAAATAAACTTTAATCTCATTAACTCATGAGTCTATAGGATTCAATCCAGGATTTTCATGATCTTCCTTCTAACATATATTCTTAGGGGCATTTTTCCCTTAATAAGGGTTCATACTAAGATTGTGAATTTATCAAAACATATCCCCCGGGAGTGTCATAACCAAGAGTACAGCAAGGCCTGTTGTCGTGCACCAGTTCCCGTTCGAGTCTAGCTCAAAGCGGTGTTTTCGGGTTTTACCCCTAGGATACATCTGTGCCAGAGTCGCCTCTACCTGCTCGTATCCAGACAGGGATGTATTTGTTTAATAAAACACTTACTTAGTATTTACCAAAACTTAGGGATGTTTTTATTATGCTTAGTCTTGTATCTAAGGCTTTACTAGGGTTTCCTAATCCCAAAAATAACTAAACCTATCCTCTGATACCAACTATGACAACCCTGCTTTTTATTACAACTTAAACATGCTTTATTACATAAAACTTCACTTGATACAACAAAGAAGATTGAGAGGTTTAGTGTCTTTGGGACTTAGGATAATTACATAAAAACTTTAAACTTGCAATAAAACATCCTTATTGAAAACTTCCTTTACATTACCACTACATTCCTTCGTACTTAGCATTGCATGGGATAACCTGAGGACATGCATAAGAAAAGGGTGAGCTATAAAGCCCAGTAAGGGAGTACACAATGAATAACATGAGGAGTACAAAACATGTTAGGCAATAGGCATATCAATAGAGCATAAGAGAGACATGAACATAAAGGCATGATAAAGCATGATAATCATAACATGGAAATGTGGCAACAACACTTAACATTGAATTAGCATGAGCCAAGGCTCATTGCACATGGAGCATGAGTAAACCCTCATTGCACTTGAAGCACGAGTAAACCCTCATTGCACTTGAATTAGAATGAGTCAACACTCATTTCACATGACGTATCATGATACTATACTTTACCCAATGCATTGGAGCGCTATCAGGGCGCACCCTTCTTAAACATTTCATTTCATGCATAAGTGTGCCACATGGATCATAAAACATGGATTCATAAAACATAATCATTTATTACACGATAAAGGAATGTGGAATTCATACATGAAACTTTACAATCAATAAGTAAATGTGCATAAAGGTGAATACCCTTGATGGAGAAATGGGCATGGTATTCACTACACAATGATATTGGCTTAGAAAATCGGTGTGATTTCGGCAGCGTAACGGCGTGACATAAGAATTCATAAAAAAGGATGATGAGAGAGAAAGGGGTTCCTCATCATATTTACATGTAATGTACAGTAAGAAGGTCATATAGATACATGTCCCAACAATTGAAAAGGAATTTAGATTCATGATACAAAAGTATTGCTTGAATATAGAAGAGGAGAAAAAGGTTCCTTTCGGAATTTCGGCATAGTAACGGGTGTACATGGGAGGCATTTAATGAGAGAGAAAGGGGTCTCCCATCATTCAAAAAATAAGAGGGAAGTATGGGAGAGGTGAGAAACCATACCCCAACATTCATAAATGAAATTAAAAGGGCAATACAACTTAAAGAATATTGACAAAAATGAGAAAGGAAGAAAACCCCTTACTTGGAAGTGTGCTTCCGAAGCCTAGAGAGAGGCTTGTGAGAGGCTTCTTGGGAGCTTGGGGCACCTTGGGAGGATTCTAGTGAGAGTAGGGCAGAGGTTGGACGAACTTCAAGGGCTTTGAGTGAGGAGGAAGTGGGAGCTTGGGTGGGTTTATATAGGAAAGGTGAGAGAATTCTTTATTATTTAGGTTTGGGACCCCTTATATTAAAATAATCCAAACCACAAACCATCCCATGGTATTTTCCCATGGTTTCTGGAAAAGGAAAGAGGAAAACAATATTTTACAAGGCCAAGGTCCGAACTTATTAAAAAATTAGGGTTGCTTATGTGGAGGTGAGTCACACTGCCATGGAAATTAATTTAAAAAGGCAAAGTGTTGAATAAGGCTTGAGGGCTCCATTAATGCTTTGAAAAGTGATTCAAAAAAATCCAAAACCTCATTATTTTAATGATAAAACACATATTGGACGAACATAGAGATTATGGTATTTTATTACATCACCATTGGGTCATTATGATGTCATAAAACACATTATATATTTAAATGGTATTTAATTTTTACCCAAACATTTGACTGTCTCAGAAAATTATGAAAAATTCACCGTTGGATAATTTCGACGTCCTGATTCCAAAAATAATATTTATTTTATCTAAATAATTTTCTAAATATTTTAATTTTCACTTTTAAAATAAAAACCGACATTTATAAAAAATTCACGGGTTTTGACAGAAATGGCTTTCAAACCTTAATAAAAATTTTAATAAAATTATAAGATCATTTACATTTAATAAAAATTAATTTAATATTAATAATAATATTTTATTAAAATATTATTTAATTCAAAAATCCTTTAATTTAATAAAATATAATTCTTAATTAAATAATAACTAAAAACATCATTTGTACTTTAAAAACTAATTACAATGCATCAAAAATGACTAGAAATTATATTCATTATTATATACAAAAATAATGTACATGAACATGGTGCTACTTATTTGTTACATAACCCCTTAAAATAGACGCATAAGACCTAAGGGTAAGGTGTGCGATGGTGACAGACTCTTGGGGTTGCTCAGATAACATCGCTCGAGTGGTGATCTCTATCAACTTCCATTTTTCCCGTATACGATCACGTTCGAGCTTGACTTGATGAAGCTCAGCTTGGGCTTGGTCAAGGGCAAAGCCCAAAGACGCCACCTCCTTTCCGAGCTCCGACAAATGGGCTTCGTAAGGGGAAATTCTACTGGATGAGGCCATCGCTTCCTTTGTCTGAGTAGAAAATTGGTTCGTTAAAGCCTTATATTTAAACTACCCAGATGATCACTGTTCAATGGCTATAAAAGTAACAGTCACAAATCTTAACGTAAAACTTAAAGAAGTTGACATCTTATAAAAACATTTTTCATAAAGAAACATTTAACTGGATCAAGAGGGATTTTCCATTAATGAAACTTTGGGTCGTTACACGGTGTGGCCGGTACCACTCAAAGTGTCTCACATTAATTTGAAATGGACAACATTATAAGTGAAAACTACAAGCGGCATATGGAAAACTGACCAAACACATTTGGATTCTATTTATACATTAGGAAAAAAATTCAGGGGCTATATGTGATGTGTACGAGTCAGCCCCACCTCAATCTGAGGCATAGTTTGGATAGTGTCACTCGAATTGTATTTCATTTGTTTGAAATGGACAACATTTTAAGTCAAAACAACAACAAGGAAATGGAAAACTGACCTAACACATTTGGATTAATTTGATACTTTAGGAAAATGATCAATGGGTCATATGTGACATGAAAGAGTCAAACCTGCCTCAATCCGAGGCATGGTGTGGCTGGTATCACTCGAAGTGTCTTTCTTTTGTTCAAAATGGACACCCTTTTAAGTAAAAACAACAAATGGCATACGGAAAACTGACCAAATGTATTCGGATAGAGATGATACTTTTGCAAAAGGATCCATGGCTCATTTTATTTGTGTACGAGTCAACCCCGCCTCAATCTGAGGCACGGTGTGGCTGGTGGTCAGTCACTTACCTGAAGTATTGTTTTTTAACACCAAATTAATTTCCCTAACTTGTAACTAGTATAGTGTGAAAGTACGGGGTCGATCCACAAGGAAGAAGTATTGGAATTTTATGTCACATTATTTGAAATAACATATGTGAAGATTCTAAATTTAAATATTATGGGTTGGTTTATAGTATGGATCTCAAAAGATTACTAATTACTTAGACTTTTCTAATTCACTATGAATGAAACTTGAAAACTGAAAATTACTTAAAACTGTATTTTGGATTTTAATGAAAATATGTCAGGGCTAGAAATTTGTGTCAGCCATTAAAACATATTCCCTATTGAATTGTGTTCTTCGTATTAACACACCTTTCAGGGTTTCATTTGTTTTGGAACTTCCTTGGTCTGGAGAGTTTCGATCAAGTCAGTAGGAATCAATGCCTTGGTCTAGAAATTGATTTCTACCGACTCTTAATTTAGAAAACGCCCTATAGAAAAGATAAGTATATATAATGTCCATGGATATTCGTGTTGTAATTATCTCAATGATCCCTGGAAAATCCATTCTTGGTCAGATATAGGGTTTCCAGTGAAATAAGAAACAGAAGTTCAGAGAATTAGGTGAGAGACAATGAACAAACACAATAACAGATAAATTGTTTCTAACGAACCCACATTTTCCCCAGCCCCAACACAGGGGTGGTTAGCTACTAATAATGAAAAGTATAATAATGTTACTAAGATTCATTAGAGAGTTCATTACAAAAAAAATAAAAGAATCCTAAGTACAATAGTACTACAAGAACCAGTGCCTAAAAACCTTTCTTCCTCTCTCTAATCTTCGTTCCCAGCCTCCTTCTTCTTCCTTCCCCCATCCCCCAATGTTCCGTCTCAATCCCCAATGTCTTCTTGGTCAGAAATGGCCTTCTTATAGTTTTCCAAAATCATGTTGTAAAGCGAACCCCAAGTCAAGGTGTGGGTGAAAAGTAAAAAAAAGGAGAAGGCTGCAGTGGTCTGTACGGTTTGGGCGCATGGTTTGGTAGACCCTGCCCCATCCATGCAGATACTACTGTCTGAAATCCTTGAGCTGCACTGTTTACCTGGATGGGCCACATGGTTTGGGTAGGCCGTGTGCCAACCGTGCTGAGGGTATTGTCAATGGTATCTTATCCCGCACAGTTTGTACATGGTTTGGATAATCGTGTGGTGACCGTGCGGGTTTCATCTTTCATTTAATTTCTTGAATTCACATGTCCTTCATGTTTAGTACTTGATCCAAGTGACTCCATTCTAGCATAATCAGGGGAAAAGGGTCCATAAGCCTCCAATTCCATTCTGAATCTCCAAAATTCGTAGACTTCATGATTTATCCTTTGGTGACAGAAAAATAAAGAACAAGGTACATCAAAATTGTGAAATTCATGCAAAACCATCCTCAAAATCCATTTTATAGATATTAACCCAAGTGGAAATGCCTTATGCAGAATAGTGTATCAGCCGGTACCACTCAAAGTGTTTCATTTTTATTTGAAATGGACAACATTTTAAGTTAAAACAATAACTAGCATACGGAAAACCAACCAAACACATTCAGATTCTATTGATACAATAGGAAATCGATCCATGGGTCATTTGTGACATGTATGAGTAAACCAAACCCCAATACAAGGCATGGATTGGCTAGTATCACTTGTAGTGTCTTTCTTTTGTTTAAAATTGAGACCCTTTTAAGTAAAAACAACTGGCATATGGAATACTGACCAAATGTATTCGGATTGTGTTGATACATTAGAAAAAGGATCCATGGGTCATTTTTGATGTTTACGAGTCAACCTCGCCTCAATCCAAGGCACGGTGTGTCCGGCACCACTCAAAGTGTCACAATTTAATTTAAAATGGACAACATTTTAAGTGAGAACAACAACTAGAATACATAAAATTGACCAAATGAATTCAGATTCTGTTTATACATTATGACAACGATCCATGGGTCATTTATGATGTGTACGAGTCACCCGTGCCTCAATCTAAGGCATGGTGTGGCCGGTATCACTTGAAGTGTATTTCTTTTGTTTAAAATGGAAACTATTTTTATTTAAAACAACTAGCATATGGAAAACCGAACAAACATATTCGGACTGTGTTGATACTTTAGCGCAACGATCCGTGGGTCATTTGTGACGTGTATGAGTCAACCCCACCTCAATCTAAGGCATGGTGTGGCTGGTACCACTCAAAGTGTATCACTTTTATATGAAATGGACACCATTTTAAGTGTACACAACAATTGAAATACAAAAAACCAACCAAACACTTTCCAATTGTCTTGATATTTTAGGATAATGATCTATGGGTCATATGAGACATGTTAGAGTTAACCCTACGTCAATCCGAGGCATGGTGTGTCCAGTATCACTCAATGTGTCTACCTTTTGTTTAAAATGGACACAATTTTCTGTAAGAACAACTGGAATATGGAAAACTGACCAAACATATTCGAATTGTGTTGATACATTAGAACAAGGATCCACGGTCTAGACTCATAGAATCCACTTCTCATGTGAGGAACATCTACACCTATTCTAAAACACATGGCATTTAATATGCCATGTACAACTACATTCCCTAAGTCACAAAAGCTCATTGATACACACCCATTACCATCATAAATATGTTCAAAGTCACCCGCCCCAAACCATGGGACATTATATTTGTGTTCGGTTGAAGTCATTTATCCATTTCCTTATTTTGGGGTTATTAGCTTCTAATTTCTGAATTCAATCGCCTATATGTTATACAAAATGAAAATTTTTATGTATTCATAATTCTGTATAACAAATATAATTATATATTCAATTTTTTATGTAATTTATTAATAATTGATAATTAAACTATGTATGTATTCAATTCAGTATTCAATTATGAATTGAATTCTAGATTTCACATGCAATTGTCATCTCAATTCTGAATTGAATTATAAATCAATTATGTATGTTTTTAATTAAATTTTGAATTATATTTTAATTCTGTATGTGTATAGTTTTAGGGTGCATTATGTGTTAAATCTATATGAATTATTTTTCTATATGTATGTGTTACAAGAGATTATTGTAGGTAATTAGAGATGGGAAGCTAGAAATAGAGAAAGGGCATCCTGTAGCAGGCTGCTACCTGAATTGAATAGTAAAGCCTATGCCAACGGTTCTAAACCATTGACATAGGGTTGTAAATGGATTTTTACCAATGTTTCTAAGAGAACCATTGGTAAAAACACTTTCTTAATGGTTAATAAACCATTGGGATATAGTGAAATGTCTATCCTTTACAAACGGTTTACACAAACCGTTTGTAAAATGCTATACAAAACTATAATCCAATGGTTTGAAACTATTGTAATGGTATGTTTACCAATGGTTTCAAACTGTTGGTGAAACATTATACCAATGATTTGACATAACCATTTGTATAATTTAAATTTCCAAACATATACCAATGGTTTTCCAGAAACTGTTGGAATATGTATTTCCCTATGGCTTACTTCCTTACGGTTTGGATAACCATTGGTATATATTATACCAATGGTTATCCATACTTTATCAACTATTTTAAACTATTGGTAAATGGTGAATTTCTAGTAGTGGGTGCAGGTTCTCAAAGAATGTCGTAGATTCAAGAGATGGAGGAAATGGGAAGAGATTCATGTGAGAACTCCAAGATTTATGAAGAGAGAACCATGGTTTCCCATTACTGTCTCATCCTTCATCATCAGTTCCACATTGGGCAGTTGGTCCTCATATACAATGGAAGGATGAATTGTCATCCAGTTATTCTTATTACTAGCTAGTTTGGACCATACACTATTAATAAAATATTTCTATTTTTATTTTTCCATGTTCAAAATGATGTAACAAAGAAAAACTTCACTGTCAATGGGCAGCAGCTGAATCACTTACATGAATATACTCTGGTGTCCCCAGTGGATGAAATCAAATTTTAGGAAGGAGCCTATGAATGATACCCACCATGTTTTATCTTTCCTTCCCACATTCTTTTTTTTATAGCGAGAACACTACACACTTTAGGTGTGGAGGAGATGGGTATATTCCTGGGTTAGTTATGAATTTTTATCATATTTCTTATCTTTCTCGTTTTATATTACTGAATTTTATTGTTACTTTACCCCCTTCCCTCCCCTCACCATTTTTTCGGAATATTAATTTTTTTATTCCCACTTTATCATGGAAAATAATTTTCATTTAATCACAGCTGTTGCATTAAATGCTTATGGAATTTCTATCTTTCATGTTGTTTAAACAATCAAAGAACAATTTTTGATGAAATGTACATTTAAACTATAATTCAATACTATGGTGTGACTTTCTTGGGAAATTAGTTTTTTTCAATTATATAAAAGGTTGTATCATTTTGAAAACATTGAGAAGAATGGTTCTATTTTTTGTGAATAGTCTAAAGGAAAATTATTTCACATAATCCCACCGCACAATTTTCCACCCACCCATGAAGTGTGAAAATTTATTACATAATGGAAGTTAAATATTAATTAGGTTTATTTTTCTCTACTTTCAAAAATAATTTTTCCATATGTTCATTCTTTATTCGATATATTTCATTATTGTACTAGGTTGACCTTTTCATATCTACCTATTATCTGACTATTGTACGCCAAGAAAAAAAAGATATACATTGGGAAGATCAAAAACTAACCTTCCTCAACTTTTTATTTTGTTATAACTATTACAATTACTGTTGTGAGGATATCAAACAAGGGTTGGGAGAGGAGGGTTATATTTGTTCCATGTGTAGATTTTGAAAAAAATAATAAATGAGGGGAGTTATGAAATGTTCAATATATTGGGATATCTAGGTTTTGAGTTTATGGATTGACTTATGGGAATGCGTAAGTGAGTGTGTCATGAAACTTGATTGTAAAGAATGTAGGGGAGGTTTGGTGGAAATGATTTTTTCAGTTGGAAATAATTAAAATAACTTATATTTACTAGATAAAATGTGGAATGAATAGAATGATATTTTTGTCACACACAAACTTAGAGAATTTTTGACATGATAAAATTTTAAGTTGTTTTCTTTTATTGGTAAAATTCATTTCTTGGAATTTAATTTGGATACAATTTTTTAGATTCATTTTTCCACGATCACTAAGAATAACTCCTCGATGTTATTTTTCCTTTTATCACATTTCTACAAGGAATTAAATTTTCATTGAATATACAATATTTATGTAGTTGGAAATATATACTTGAATAATTTTTGAAAATATGACATTTCCCAAGAGTGAAAATGTTTAGGTGTGGGGGTTTGATCGCACCATGATTCACTGTTTCATTTTCACCAATACACCACTGTGCTAAACTCATTTTGTTTTGTAAATTTAAAATATAATAACAAATTTAACTTTATATTTGATAATTTTTTTATCGCTATTAGAAAGGGAAAATATACTTATTTTTATATTTTTATTGAAGGTGGAGGTGATTTACAATCCCCAGAGATGATCTAGAAGAAAAACGGGGCTAACTATATGGAATCCCATGGACATCTATCCACTATTTTGAGCATTAAAATAATTTTATGAATTAAATTGGTATAATACAATGTGTTACACTCCAAAACATCATGGGATACTAATCTTATCTTGGAAGTGAAGCCCCATTCGGCTATCTGGTGGCCCATCCGAACCATTCTGTCAAGGAGACAGAATCTTCCCGAATTCAAAGGTTTTGTTCAATGTTTTGACCAAATCTCCCAATCCAGATGTCTAATGTCCACCAAATGTTACATGGAGATATTCAAGAGGCCTAAAAAAACTAGTACCTTTTTTTAATGTCATTATATGGCTTTCAACAATTCAAAAAACTAATACACAAGTGGAATCCCAAAAAAAATAGTGCTCAAAACCATGTCCCATTTGGGCTATAAAAAGGCACCATGGGCACCTTATTTGTAAGATCTAACTAGGAGACAAGATATTTCATGTTGGAGTCATAGATGAGTCTCCTCACCATTATATGTGTTCATGATACCCTCATCCTCAAAGCGGGATCAATGATCATGAAGGAGTTCCATTCAAGGCTCCTCCTCCTCTCGATAGCGAGCTAAATAGTGGACAATCATTTCAAGGGGGTTATACAAACATGGCAGGGAGTTATGGAATATAAACATCTACTGGTTTCCATTAATTTTTGTGGTAAATATTTCGCTTATTTTTAACTTTGATTATTGATGCACGCCTGTCGCGGGGCGTGGTAAAAGAAATTTGTTTTTCTAATGCTGCATAGTGGCTGACCAGGGTCGTCTAACTTGAGGAGCATTTGTAGTCAGTTCAATCACTGATTCTAGTTCACCTATTCTATTTCACTTTTTCTCTTATAATTTACTAAAAATTATGGTTTTAGGGGTTTTCCAAAATAGTGAAATTAAAATAGTGAAATGAAAACTTTAAATCTAAATGAAGATGCAGATGCAGACAGAATGAAATTAGGGAAGAAAGGTCTTGGTCCTAATGTTGGATAACACGAGTTCATTCATTATTTTTTTTATTGGTTAAATTCAATTTGATAATTCATTTTATGAAACATCATTAATGAATTAATTTCATTTAATTTATTAAGTTTGTGATTTTAGAATGCATCCAGCACACCAAAAAACACCTCCCCTATTAATCAAGTAGGGTAACACCTCAACCGAGAATTTTATTCCTACAAGACCCAACTCCACCCTATGCCATTTAATCCTTTATAAAAACCCCAAATACACAGTATGAAGGGTTTTCCAAAGATAAGATAAGTAAAATTATTAATCAATGAATACAAATGGATTTTGAAATAGTGTCGTGGTGGAAGATCGTCTCACCCGTGTAATATTCCCGTCTCCACCAGAAATAAATTTAAAACATTTAAAATTGAAGTAAAATAATAATGAAAACCATGAAACCTCCCCCGAGAAAAAGACTTTAGTTAGTCACTTGCCATGGCGAAGTGCATAGAGATCAGAATGGAAATATGAAAGAGAGAGATTGATATTGAGATTGAGATTAGAAGAGAAAAGGGGTGAACGAAGAATGGGAAACACTTTAATATAAAAGATATAAATTCATTAAATGAGAAAATAAAACTAAAATAAATATAAAATAAAGAAATAGTAAAAATATGAATGGCCCTTGTACTTCTATCCTTGGTGCCCCAGATGGTGTTGGGATGGATTGGAATGATTTGAGAGGTAGGAAGCTCCTCTATTTTTATAGGTAGATTTATATCCTCTGAATGTTGTCGTATTTTTTACCCATTAATTGACCGCTTCAAATGTATCCCCATTATGAAAGTTGTAAATTAATGTTTTGTACATCCTCCCTATAATTGTAACTCATTAGGCCATAGGTTGTAGGAGTTATGAGTTTTTCATTGTCGGTTTTTGTTTCTGGATGAAGCATCCAGGCAGCTTCTTTTAAGAATATGTCGTTCAATGGCCGCCACAATGGATTCAAAACACAATGTAATTTATTTTTTTAATGCCTATTAGAGTATGATTTCATTCTAAAGTGTAATCCCTTTGAATGGGTGTAGATAGAAATGTGATTCCGTTACATAGGTGGGGTCCACGTTGTCCGCCCGAAAATATCTTCAACTTCATTGATTTTTAGCGGCCTCTAGATGATTGATTCATCTGCTAGTTCAGAAGAAAAAAATAAATGAAATAAAATAAATATTCTAAAAAAAATGAATAAATAAATTTGGCATTATATTTTTTAGTAAATGACCAAAATACCCCTAGTGTAAAAATCTGTCAAAAATCCAGAATTAACCACTTTTCACAATTTTGCTCATTTTTATTCTATAATCAAAATTTCCCATTATTTTAATAAAACATTTAAAAATAGGGGTTTTGTCATTTATAAACATAAAAAATTAATTATTATTATATTAAAAATAATCACATAAATGTTTTCTGTCAAATACCCCCACACTTAAACCATGCTTTCCCTCAAGCATAAAAACTCAACATAGAATTCAGAGGATTCCAATATTACCAATATTCAAACATCAAAGTAATAAAATAAAACAATTTTGAATGTAAAATAAAATTTTCAAAAATCCACATAAAATATGAATTTAATTTCCAAATTTTGAATGAAACAATTAATTCATATATTATACTTTTCCCCCATTGAAAAAATGATGGAACTTATTCTTTCATTCATCCAAGCTTCTCAATTCATTATTATTAAAATTGAAACATCATGGTTTACCTCAACTTTGAATTTTAACTCTCATATCTCATGATAAAATTCAAGTAGAGTTATTCTCATATCATGAGAATATTCACTTTATCCATAAGCTTGTAAAATTACTACTTTCTCCACTTTTTAAAGACAAAACACTCATAAAATCATGAGGAATTTTTAATAAAGGATCAAATGACTCTGAGGCTTATGGTTGGTAGGGTTTTATTTTTTAAAAAATAAGGCTCAAGGGGGAGGTTTATCTCTTAAGTGAAATTAATTATGTCAAAAAGTGTAATGAAATTCTCCTCATCAAAGTAGCAACACCCACTTCCCCCAAAACTCAAAGTAAAGTCATGATCAAAGTAAAGTGTACTAAATGATTAATGCACCCTATGGATTTTTTTTTTACTTTTTTTTTCTATTTCTGAATGTTATGATTAGATCAATCCTCACATCCATCACCTAACCACATAAAATAAGAGGACCGTCAGTCAGGAAAATGGTGATTTTTGGTTTTCACAAATCATAACCCATTTCCACATATTTTCAGTTCTTTTTGTCATTTTTTTAAAAAAAATTAAGAGGGTAACACAATGAAGTACAATGAATGATTCCAAAACATTTTATAATTACCACAATCTCACCCCACACTTTTTTCATTATAATGTATTACATCCCTTACACCATGATTCCCTTCACCCCCAAACATCATTTTTTAAAATATCATGCAATTACCAAGAGTAGAGTTGGAATGGATAAAAATGGCTTGAAACATGGATCATCATTATAAAGGCCATTCATGGTATTTATGGGATAAAATAAGGATTGATTTAAAGGTGTTTATTAAGTATAAGGGCTTTTTAAAGATTCCTCAATCATTTTACATATTCTTTTGTACAGTTATAGATTTGACAAGTTTAAATGCATGTTTTAGTCGGTGACATGTCCCAAGATCACTCGAGAAATATGCTCAAGAATAAATAGGAAGTAATTGGACTAGAAATACTCTCAGGAATGAGAAATATGATATTAGACAATCAGTCATGGCATGATTAATAATAAAAAAATCATTTCACTAGAATTTCAGAAATTCAGAGTCTGAAAAATGGTAGAGAAATTTCATTTACATAAATCAACTAATTCCATTAAATCAAGAGTCATCAATTAAATATATATGTTTCACTTTAAACATTCAATTTTTTATTTCATTTATTCAATCTCATTATCATTGAAATCTAAAACATAGCATCACAAGATTCCTAAAAAACACATGACTCCTAGATGAGTAAATTAAACCAATAATTAAAGTGTGGATGTGCAATTTTATCATTAATGTTCAAAACATGTTTTGGACCAAAAAATATAACGAGTTTAAAAGATTAAACATAAAAAATGAACTATCTTTTGAAATAAATCTTCATTCATCTTCCTTTATCTCATCCTTTCTTTCCCCATATATGAACCTACAAAAGTGAATTACTTAGTTAAGAATGAGGATAATGTCATTAAATCTAAAAAAGATAAGAGGGAGTGAGCCACAAGCTAGAATTATTCCTAATATTGAAGTTGAAATTTTAAATCCTAATATTGAAAATGAATGTACTAAAAAAATTTAAAGGATGAATCATTTTATGATCCCGCAAGTGGGCCCTAGAATCTTTTTCTGCCTCTAGAGGACAGTACCAGCTGTTATCCAAAATCAGAGGGTGGATGAAGCTTCTTTGATTTGAACGACCACATGGGGCTTTTACCAGCATCCACATATGGGTTCTTCTTGAGGTGGACTCCATGGATAGAGTACACCAAATCCTTCTCCTTCGTGTTGTGGTATAGCTTACATGGCGGGGGTAAGATGAAGTATGGAGCATCCTCTTTATTGATTGCTACTTGTGAAACCTTCTTCATCTCTTCTTTTACTCCCTCTAGTGAATCTTCAATGTCTTTAGAGAGCATAATGTGTTCCTTAATAAGTGTATATTATTTTGCATCTTCTTTTAAGGCAATGTATAGATTTACCAAATCTGAGAATTCAAAATTATAAGGTGTGATGCTCAAATCGGATTGAATGAAATCAGAATAGGAAGAGTTCATGGAAGGTTCATCTCTATGAGTTGGTTCTGGTTCAATCACGTCATCAGTTGAAAGTGCCTCTTGGAGTTCATTATCACTTTATGGAGGTAGTTAGTCGGTCTACTCCATCTTGACCTCAAATTCCACCAACTGGGTGGGTTCTTATTTCAGTGGTGCTGGATTTTCTTCTTTGCAAGTCTTGGAGAGATCAAGCAGCTCCTCACATTAATTCTACAATTTATCCAATTCTTATTGATCTCCTATAATTGGATTTGTAGGAAAGTCTTTCACCTTTTCATCTATCTTGGGTAAAATAGGTTGAGTGAGGATTAATGAGTCTTCAGGTACCCCGACATTTACCTCTTATGGTTCTTCAATGATGAGTGGTGAAATTTCATCCACCACTATCTCTGGTTCTTGCTCTGTCTCAGGGTCGGGATTCTCTATCCGTGCATGAACATAGTCAAATTCCCATTCCATTTTCCTCCCCAAATCATCCAAATTAATACTAATCCTTTTAACCTGGCCATTTAGATCATGAAAATCATTTTTTTGCTTCTTGATATAGCACCTACGAGTAATATTTCCATGCATAAAAATTTGAATTTGAATACATCATGGAAAAATGAATTTTTTAAAGGTATTTTTTAATGAAAAAAATAAAATATTTAAAAAAATGTGAATTTTGAAAAAGTGATCGAAATAACTACTTGGATCCCCGGCAACAGCGCCGGTTTTGATGCAGCCTATCGTAGGGTGTGGAAAAAGGAAATTAATTTTCCTAATGTAGCACAGTGGGTGACCAGGGTTGTCTCACTTGAGGAACGTTTTTAGTCAATTCAATCCCTGATTCTAGTTCACCTATTCTAATTCTATTTGTTTTTTTTTTTAATTTACTAAAAATGATCGTTCTAGGGGTTTTTAAGAAAAGTGAAATTAAAATAATGAAATAAAAACTTTAAATCTAAATGTAGATGTGGATAAAGACAAATTGAAATTAGGGAAGAAAGGTCTTGGTCCTAGGGTTGGATAACACGAGTTCATTCATTATTTATTTACTTTTTAAATTCAATTTGATATTTCATTTTATGAAATGTCATTAATGAATTAATTTATTTTTATTTATTAAGTGTGTGATTTTAACAAGCGTCTAGCACACCAAACTACACCTCCTCCAGTAATCAAGTAGGGTAACACATCAACTGAGGATGTTATTCCTACAAGACCCAGCTCCACCGTATACCATTTCATCCCTTATGAAAACCCCAACTCCACCATATGAAGGGTTTTCCTAAGAGAAGATAAGGAAAATGATTAATCAATGAAAAGAAATGGATTTTGAAATAGTGTTGTGGTGGACGACCGCCACACCCGTGAAATATTCTCATCTCCACCACAAATAAATTTAAAACATTTAAAATTGAACTGAAATAATAAAGAACACCATGAAACCTCCCCCGAGCCCAAGCCTTCAGTTAGTCAATTTCCATGGATATGTTCATAGATATCAAAATGGAAATATGGAAGAGATACATTGAGATTGAGATTGAGATTAGATAATAAAAGGGGTGAAAGATGAAGGGGAAACACTTTAACATAAAAGATATGAATTCATTATATGAGAAAATAAAACTAATAGAAAACTAAAATAAAGAAATAATAATAATCTAAATGGACCTTGGCCTCCTCTCCTTGGTGCCCCCGGATGTTGTTGGGATGGATTGGAATGATTTGAGAGGTAGGGAGCTCCGCTGTTTTTATAAAAAGATTTATGTCATCTAAATGTTGTGTCAATTTTTACCCATTAATTGGCCTCTTCCCATGTGTACCCCTTCCTGAAAGTTGTACATTAGTGTGTTGGTCGTCCAACCTCCATATTTCATCTCATTTGGCCACCTTTTGAAGGAGTTATGATTTTTTCATTGTCTGTATTTGTTTATGGACGAAGCTTCTAGGAAGATTCCTTTAAGAATATGTCATTCAATGGCTGCATTAATGGATTAAAAACTCAATATAATTTATTTTTTTAATGCTTAATTCATTCTTCTTTCATCTCAAAGTGGAATCACCGCATTTGGATGGGTGTAGAGAGAAATGTGATTCCGTTATGTAGGTGGGTCGACATTGTCCACCCGGAAAAATCATTAATTTAATAGATTTTTTACAGCCTATAAATGATTGATTTAGCACCTAGTCTAGAAGCCAAAAATAAATGTAATAAAATAATTATTCTAAAAAAATTTGAATCAGAAAATTTGGAATTATATTTTTTAGGAAATGACCAAAATACCCTTGATGTAATAATCTATTAAAAATCCTGAATTATGAACCTTTCACAATTTAGCTCATTTTTATTCTATAATCAAAATTGCACATTATTTTAATAAAAAATTTAAACATATGGGTTTTATAATTTAAAAACATCAAAAATTCATTATTATTATTTTAAAAATATGCTACGAAATTCTTTTCTGTCAAACACACCCACACATAAACCATGCCTTCCCCCAAGCATAAAATCTCAACATGGAATTTAGAAGATGCCAATATTACCAATATTCAAATTTCAATGTAATAAAATAAAACAATTTTCAATGTCAAATCAAATTTTCAAAAATACACATAAAATATGAATTTAATTTCCCAATTTTTAATGAAACAATTAATATATATATTTTACTTTTACCATTGAAAAAATTATGGAACTTATTCATTCATTTATTCACGCATCTCAATTCATTATTATTAAACATGCTACATCATGATTTACCTCATATTTGAATTTTAACTCTCATCTCTCATCATACAATTCATGTAATGTTTTTCTCATATCATGAGAACATTAAATTTAACCATATTCTTGTAAAATAACCACTTTGTCCACTTTGTAAAGACAAAAGGCACATAAAATCATGAGGAATTTTCAATAAAGGTTCAAATGACTCTAAGGCTTTAGGTTGGTAGGATTTGATGTTTTAAAAAATAAGGCTCAAGGATGAGGTTTATCTCTTAAGTAAAAAGCATGATATCAAAAAGTGTAATGAAATTCACCTCTTCAAAGTAGCAACACCCACTTCCCCCAAAACACAAAGTAACGTCCTGATCAAATTAAAGCATAATGAATGATTAATTCACCCTCATTTTTTTTTCTTTTTCTGAAAGTTATGATTAGATCAAACCTCACATTCATCACCTAACCACATATGATAAGAGGAAAATCGGTATGGAAGATAGAGATTTTTTGTTTTCTTAAATCAAAACCCATTTTTCTCATTTTTTTTTTCTGTTTTTGTTAGTTTTTTAAAAAAAATCAATAGGGGAAAATAATGAAGTACAATGAATGATTCCACAAACGTTTACAATACCCACAATAGCACCCCCCCAAACATTTTACTTACAATATATAACATCCCTTCTACCATGATTCCCTTCACCCCCACACATCATCTTTAAAATATCATGAAATTACCAAGAGTAGGGTAGGAATGGATAAAAATGGCTTGAAACATGGCCCATCCCTATGATGTTCATTCATGGTATCTA
Source organism: Viscum album (assembly GCA_963277665.1). Taxonomy (NCBI): domain Eukaryota; kingdom Viridiplantae; phylum Streptophyta; class Magnoliopsida; order Santalales; family Viscaceae; genus Viscum; species Viscum album. Next base: position 1,831,831,972 of record OY728147.1, read on the forward strand.
TGGGATAAATGAAGGATTGATGTAAAAATGTCCATTAAAGATAAGGGATTTTAAAAGATGCCTCAAACATTTTAAATATTCTTTTGTACAATCATATCTTTGACAAATTCAAATGAATGTTATGGTCAGTGACATGTCCCAACATCACTTGAGAAATATGCTCAAGAATAAATAGGAAGTACTTGGTCAAGAAATACTCTCGGAAATGAGACATATGACATTAGACAATCACTCATGGCATGATTAATAATAAAAAAAATCAATTCAGATGAATTTCATAAATTCAAAGTATGTAAAATGGTAGGAAATTTTCATTTACATAAATCAACTAATTCCATTAAATTATGAGTCATCATTTAAATATCCATGTTTCACATTAAACATTCAATTTTCCATTTTATTTATTCAATCTCATTAACATTGAAATCTAAAACATAGCATCACAGGATTCCAAAAAAAACTCATATCTCTTAGATAAGTCAAGTAAAGCAATGATTCAAGTGTGGACATCCAATTTTATCATTAAATTTCAAAACATGTTTTGGACCAAAAAAATGTAAGGAGTTTAAAAGATTAAACAGAAAAAATTAACTCCCTTTTTAAATAAAGATTTAGTCATATTCGTTTATCTAAGAATTCGGTTTCCCATATATGAACCTACAAAAGATAATTACTCACTTAAGAAAAAGGATCATGTCATTAAAGCTCAAAAAGATAAGAGGGAGTGGTACCCATGCTATAATTATTCATAATACTGAATTTGAAATTTAAATTTTAAATATTTAAAATGAATGTAATAAAATCAAGTAAAGGATAAATCTTGGTATGATCCCCCAAGTGGGCCTTAAAATCTTTTACTGCTGCCAGTGGGTAGTCCAACTGTTTTCCAAAATCATAGGGTGGATGAAGCTTCTTTGATTTGAACCAACACATATAGATTTTACCAGCATTTACAAATGTGTTATTCTTGAGGAGGACTCCATGGATAGTGTACACAAAATACTCCCTATTCTTATTGTGGTACAACTTACATGGAGGGGGAAGGATAAACTATGGAGCATCCTCTTCATTGGTTGCTACTTGTGAAACCTCATTATTCTCATATTGTACTCCCTCTAGTGAATCTTCAATGTCTTTAGAGAGTATCAAGTGTTCCTCAACAGGTGCATATTATTTTTTATCTTCTTTTATGGAAATGTAAGTATTGAACAAATATGAAAATTAAAAATTATAAGGAGAGATGCCCAAATCAGATTGAATGAAATTAGAAATGGTGGAGTTCATGGAAGGATAATCTCCCTATGTTGGTTCTGGTTCAATCACTTTTTCAGTTGAAAGTGCCTCTTGGAGTTTATTATCACTGGATGGAGGTAGGTAGTCAGTATCCTCTATCTTGATTTCAAATTCCACCAATTGGGTGAGGTCTTCTTTTTGTGGTGCTGCCTCTTCTTCTCTGCAAGGATTGGGGAGATCAAGCAGCTCCCCACATTCATTCTTGAATTTATCTAATTCTTGTTGATCTCCCACATTTGGAACTATAGAAAAGTCATCCCCTTTTTCATCTATCTCGGGTAGAATTGGTTGAGTGAGGGTGAATGAGTCTTCAGGTTCCCCGACATTTACCTCCATTGGTTCTTCAATGATGAGTCGTGAAATTTATTCAGCGAGCATCTCAGGCTCTTGCTCCGGCTCAGGGTCGGGTTGCTCCATCTTTGCACGAACATAGTCAAATGCTCATTCCATTTTCCTCCCCTAATCATCTAGATTATTACTAATGCTTTCAACCTGGTCATTTATATCATGATAATCAATTTCTGGTTCTTAATATTGCAGCTGCGAGTAAACATCCCCTGCATAAAAAATTTAATTTGAATACAGCATGGACAAATGATTTTTTTTAAAGATTTTTCTTACTGAAAAAAATAAAATATTTAAAAAATGTGAATTTTTGAAAAGTTATTGAAATAACTACTTTTCTATCCAGCAACAACACCATTTTTGACGCACGCCGGTCACGGGGAAGGGAAAAAGCAAATTTATTTTTCTAATGTAGCATAGTGGCTGACCAAGGTCATCTCACTTAAAGAGCATTTGTAGTCGGTTTAATAACTTATTATAGTTCACATATTCGAATTATTTTTGATTGTTTTTATAATTTACTAAAAATTATGGTTTTAGGGGTTTTAAAAAATAGTGAAATTAAAATAATTGAATGAAAACTTTAAATATAAATGTAGATGCAGATATAGATAGAATGAAATTAGTGGAGAAAGGTCTCGGTCCAAGGGTTGGATAATACAAGTTCATTGATTATTTATTTATTGTTTATATTCATTTTGACAATTCATTTTATGAAACATCATTAATGAATTAATTTTCTTTTATTTATTAGGTGTGTGATTTCATCATGCACCAACACACCATACCACACCTCCTCCAATATTCAAGTAGGGTAACACCTCAACCGAGAATGTTATTCCTATAATAACCAGCTCCATCGTATGCCATTTTATCACTTATAACAACCCCAAATATACCGTATTATGGGTTTTCCTATGAGAATATTGGTAAAATTATTAATCAATGAAAAGAAATGTATTTGGAAGTAGTGTTGTGGAGGACAACTGCCGTACCCGTGCAATATTCCCATCTCCACCAAAAATTAATTTAAAACATTTGAAATTGAAGTGAAATAATAAATAACACCATAAATCCTCCCTCATGCCCAAGCCATGAGTTGGTAACTTGTGATGGAAAAGTTCATAGATATCACATTGGAATGATGGAAGTGAGAGATTGAGATTGAGATTGAGATTAGAAGAGAAAACGGGTGAAAGAAGAAAGGGAAATACTTTAATATAAAAGATATAAATTCATTAAATGAGAAAATAAAACAAAAATAAATATAACATAAGGAAGAATAAAAATCTAAATTTTCCTTTTCCTCCTCTCCTTGGTGCCCCAGGATAGTGTTGGGATGGATTGCATGATTTGAGAGGTAGGGAGCTCCTCTCTTTTTATAAGAAGATTTATGTCCTCCTAATGTTTTTGTGTTTATGACCTAATAATTTGCCGCTTCATGCGTGGGCCTCTTCATGGAAGTTGTACATTAATTTATTTTCCGTAAACCCTCCAAATTTCAGCTCATCTGGCCACCGTTTTTAGGAGCTATAATTTTTTCATCGTATGGTTTTGTTTCCAGATGAAGCATCCAGGCAGCTTCCTTTAAGAATATGTTGTCCATTGGATGCTTTAATTGAATCAAACTCAATTTAATTTATTTTGTGAATGCATATTTGAGTCTTAGTTAATCCAAATGTACAATAACCACATTTGGATGGGTGTAGAGTGAAATGTGATTCCGTTACAAAGGTGGGGTCGATGTTGTCCGTCCAGAACAATCTTCAGCTTCATTGATTGTTTACAGCCTCTAGATGATTGATTCAGCCCCTGGTCCAGAATCCAAAAATGAAGTAAATAAAATAAGTATTGTAACAAAATTTGAATTTGAAAATTTAGAATTATATTTTTCCGGAAATGACCAAAATAACCTTGATGTATAAATCTGTCAAAAATCTTGAATTAAGCACTTTTCACAATTTAGCTCATTTTTATTCTATAATCCAAATTTCCCATTATTTTAATAAAACATTTAAATACATTAGTTTTATCATTTAAAAACATAAAAAATTCATTATTATTATATTAAAAATATGAACATAAAATTTCTCTTCCAAATACCCCCACACTTAAACCATGCTCTCCCTTAAGCATAAAATCTCAAAATGGAATTCAGAGGATGCCAATATTACCAATATTCAAATTTCAAAGTAATAAAATCAAACAATTTTCAATGTCAAATCAAAAATTTAAAAATACACATGAAATATGAATTTAATTTCACAATTTTTAATGAAAAAATTAATTCATATATTTTAAATTTCCCCATTGAAGAAATGAAGGAACTTCTTCTTTCATTAATTCAAGCTTCTCAATTCATTATTATTAAACATGCCACATCATGATTTTCCTCACCTTTTAATTTTAACCATCATCTCTCATGATAAAATTTAAGTATATTTATTCTCATATCATGAGAACATTCACTTTATACCAAGATTTTAAAATAACTACTTTCTCCACTTTGTAAATACAAAAGTCAGATAAAATTATGGGGACTTTTCAAAAAAGGTTCAAATGACTCTGAGGCTTAAGGTTTGTAGGATTTGATGTTTTAAAAATTAAGGCTCAAGGAGGAGTTTTATCTCTTAAGTATAATGCATGATATCAAAAAGTGTAATGAAATTATCCTCTTCAATGTAGCAACACCCACTTCCCCCAAAACTCAAAGTAAGGTCATGATTAGAGTAAAGCATAATAAATGATTAAAGCACCCTCTTGATTTTTTTATTTTTCTTAAATTTTTTCTTTTTTCTGAATGTTATAATTAGATCAAACCTCACATACATCACCTAACCACATACTATAAGAGGTCCGTCAATCTGAAAAATGGTGATTTTTGGCTTTCCCAGACCACAACCCATTTTTCTCATTTTTTGGTTCTTTTTGTCATTTTTTTTTAAAAAATTCGAGAGGGGAAAAAAATGAAGTACAATGAATGATTCCACTACATTTTACAATTCCCACAATAGCACCCCCACATTTATTGCTTACAATGTATAACATCCCTTCCACCATGATTCCTTTCACCCCTACACTTCATTTTTTAAAATATCATGAAATTACCAAGAGTGGGGTAAGAATGGATAATAATGGCTTGAAACATGGCTCATCCCTATAAAGGTCATTAATGGTCTCTATGGGATAAAATAAGGATTGATGTAAAGGTGGACATTAAGGATAAGGGATTTTCAAAGTTTCCTCAATCCTTTTAAATATACTTGTTTACAGTCCTAGCTTTGACAAGATTAAATCCAAGTTCTAGTCGGTGACATGTCCCAAGATCACTCAAGAGATATTATTAAGAATAAATAGGAAGTCCTTGGTCTAGAAATACTCTCAGGAATGATACATATGACATTAGACAATCACTCATGGAATGATTAATAATAAAAAAATCAATTCACATGAATTTTATAAATTCAAAGTATGTAAAATGGTAGGGAAATTTCATTTACATAAATCAAAAAATTCCACTAAATCATGAGTCATAATTTAAATATCCATGTTTCACAATAGAGATTGAATTTTCCATTTTATTTATTCAATCTCATTAATATTTAAATCTAAAACATAGCACCACATGATTCTTAAGAAACTCATGTATCCTAGATAAGTCATGTAAAGCAATAATTCAAGTGTGGACATGCAGCTTTATCATTAAAGTTCAAAACATGTTTTGGACCAAAAAATGTAAGGAGTTTAAATGATTAAACATAAAAAATGAACTCTCTTTTGAAATAAATATTCAGTCATCTTCCTTTATCTATGGATTCCTTTTCCCATATATGAACCTACAAAAGAAAATTACTCACTTAAGACCGAGGATCATGTTATTAAAGCTACAAAATATAAAAGGGAGTGGGCCGCATGCTAGAATTATTCCTAATACTGAATTAGAAATTTAAATTCCTATTATTGAAAATGAATTTACTACAAATCAAGTAAAGGATCAATCTTGGTATGATCCCCCAAGTGGGCCCTGGAATCTTTTTCTGCCTCTAGAGGGTAATAACAAATGTTATCCAAAATCAGAGGGTGGATGAAGCTTCTTTGATGTAAACCACCACATGTGGATTTTACTAGCAACCACATATATGTTCTTATTGAAGAGGAATCCATGGATAGAGTACGCCAATTCCTCCCCCTTCGTATTATAGTATAGCTTACGTGGTGGGGGTAGGATGAAGTATGGAGCATCCTATTCATTGGTTGCTACTTGTGCAACCCTATTCTTCTATTCTTATACTACCTCTAATGAACTATCAATGTATTTAGGGGGAATCAAGTGTTCCTCAATTGGCGTATATTCTTTTTATCTTCTTTTAAGGCAATTTAAGGATTAACCAAATCTGAAAATTCAAAATTATAAAGAGTGATGCTCAAATAGGATTGAATGAAATAAAAAATTGTAGAGTTCATTGAAGGATCATCTCCCTGAGTTGGTTCTAGTTCAATCACTTATTCAGTTGGAAGTGCCTCTTGGATTTTATTATCACTGGATAGAGCTAGGTAGTCAGTCTCCTCCATCTTGACATCAAATTCCACCAATTTGGTGGGGTCTTCTTTCAGTGGTGCTGGCTCTTCTTCTTTTCAAGGCTTGGGGTGATCAAGCAGCTTCTCATATTCATTCCAAAATTTATCCAACACATGTTTATCTCCCACATTTGGCTCAGTAAAAAATTCATCCTCATTTTCATCTATCTCAGGTAGAATTGGTTGAGTGAGGATGAATGAGTCTTTAGGTACCCAGACATTTACCTCCTCTAGTTCTTCAATGATGAGTGGTGAAATTACTTCCACCACTATCTCTGGTTCTTAATTCGGCTCAGGGTCGGGTTACTCCATCCTGGCACAAACATAGTCAAATTCACATTCCATTTTCCTCCCAAAATCATCCAGATTATTACTAATACTTTCAAAATGGTCATTTAGATCACGATAATCAATTTCTAGTTCTTGATATTGGACCTACGAGTAATCTTCCCGTGCATAAAATTTTTAATTTGAATACATCATGGAAAAAGATTTTTTTTAAAGATTTTTATTAATGAAAAAATAAAATAGTTAAAATAATGTGAATTTTGAAAAATTGATCGAAATAAATAGTTAGATACGCGGCAACGGTGCAAGTTTTGATGCACGCCTATCATGGGGTGTTGAAAAAGCAAATTTATTTTCCTAATGTAGCAGAGTTGCTGACTAGGGTTTTATCACTTGAAGAGCATCTGTAGTTGGTTCAATAAATGATTCTCATCCACCTATTCTAATTCTTTTTTCTTTTTTTATAATTTACTAAATATTATGGTTTTAGGGGTTTTGAAAAATAATGAAATTAAAATAATGAAATGAAAACATTAAATCTAAATGTAGATGCAGATTAAGACAGAATGAAATTAGGGAAGAAAGGTATTGGTCGTACGGTTAGATAACATGAGTTAATTCATTATTTATGTATTTTTCATTTTCATTTTGATAATTCATTTTATGAAACTTCATTAATTAATTACTTTCCTTTTATTTATTAAGTGTGATATTTTAGCATGTGTGTGGAAAAACAAACCACACCTCCTCTAGTAATCAAGTAGGGTAACACCTCAATAGAGAATGTTATTCCTACAAGAGCCAGCTCCACCGTATTCCATTTCATCCCTTATAACAACACCAACTCCACCGTATGAAGGGTTTGTAGAGAATAAGAGAGGGAAAATTATTAATCAATGAAAAGAAATTGATTTGGAAGTAGTGTCATGGTGGACGACCGCCGCACCCGTCCAATATTCTTGTATCCACCACAAATAAATTTAAAACATTTAAAAATGAATTGAAATAATAAAGAACACCATGAAACCTCCCCTGGTCCCAAGCCTTGAGTTATTCACTTGCCATGGAGAATTGCATAGAGATCACAATTGAAATATTGTAGAGAGATATTGATATTGAGATTGAGATAAGAAGAGAAAAGGGGTCAATGAAGAAAGGGAAACAGTTTAATATATAAGATATTAATTCATTACATGAGAAAAGAAAACTAAAATAAATATAAAATAAAGAAAGAATAAAAATATAAATGGCCTTTTCCCTCCACTCTTTGGTGCCCCCAGACGGTGTTGGGTTGGATTGAAATGATTTGAGAGGTAGGGAGCTACTATCTTTTTATAAGCAGATTTCTGTCATGTGAATGTTTTCATGTGTTTGACCCATTAATTGGACCTTTCACGCATGGTAACCTTTATTAAAGTTGTACAATATTGTGTTGGCCATCCAACCTAAAAATTTAGGATCATATTGCCCCAGGTTTTAGGAGTTATGATTTTTTCATTGTCGGTTATTGTTTTTGGATGAAGCATCCAGGAAGGTTTCTTTAAGAATATGTCCTTAAATGGATACTTTAATGGATTCAAACTCAATGTAATTTATTTTTTGAATACCTCTTTGAGTATTATTTTATACCAATGTGGAATCACCTTATTTGGATGGGTGTAGAGCAAAATTTTATTCTGTTACGTAGGTGGGGTCCAAGCAATCCTCCTGGAGAAATCTTCAACTTCATTGATTTTTTACGGCCCCTAGATGATTAATTCATCCTTTGTTACAGAATACAAAAATGAAGAAAATAAATTAAGTATTAGAAAAAAAATTTAATTAGAAAATTTTGAATTATATTTTTCAGTAAGTAACCAAAATACCATTGATTTAGAAATCTATTAAAATTCCATAATTAAGCACTTTTCACAATTTAGCTCATTTTTATTCTATAATCAAAATTGACCATTATTTTAATAAAACATTTAATTATATGGGTTTTATCATTTAAAAACATGAAAATTCCTTATTATAATATTAAAAATATGCACATAAATTCTCTGTCAAATACCCCCACACTTAAACCACGCTTGCCCTCAAGCATAAAATTTCAACATAGAATTCAGAGGACACCAATATTACCAATATTCAAATTTCAAAGTAATAAAATCAAAGAAATTTTCAATGTGAAATGAAATTGTTAAAAATCCACAAAAAATAGGAATTTAATTTCTCAATTTTTAATGAAACAATTAATTCATATATTTTACTTTTCCCCATTTAAAAAATGATGGAACTTCCTCTTTCATTAATTCAATCTTATCAATTCATTATTATTAAACTTGCCACATCATGATTTTCCTCACCTTTGAATTTTAGACATCATATCTCATGATAAAAATCAAGTATATTTATTCTCATATCATGAGAACATTCACTTTATCCTAAGATTTTAAAATAACTACTTTATCCACTTTGTAAAGACAAAAGGCACATAAAATCATGGGGACTTTTCAAAAAAGGTTCAAATGACTCTGAGGCTTAAGGTTGTTAGGATTTGATGTTTTAAAAATTATAGCTCAAGGAGGAGGATTATCTATTAAGTAAAATGAATGATATCAAAAAGTGTAATGAAATTATCCTCTGCAATGTAGCAACACCCACTTCCCCCAAAACTCAAAGTAAGGTCATGATTAGAGTAAAGCATAATGAATGATTAAGGCACCTTCTTGATTTTTTATTTTTTTTATGTTTTTTTCTTTTTCTGAAAGTTATGATTAGGTCAAACCTCACATCCATCACATTACCACATACTATAAGAGGACAATCAGTCTAGAAAATGGTGATTTTTGGTTTTCCCAAATCAGAACCCATTTTTCACATTTTTTTTGATATTTTTTTCATTTTTTTAAAAACAATTCATGAGGGGAAAACAATTAAGTACAATGAATGATTCCACAACATTTTACAATTCCCACAATAGCACCACCAAACATTTTCCTAACAATGTATAATATCCCTTCCACCATTATTCCCTTCACCCCCACACTTTATTTTTTAAAATATCATGCAATTACCAAGAGTAGGGTTAGAATGGAGAAAAATGGCTTGAAAAATGGCTCATCCCTATAAAGGTCATTCATGGTCTCTATGGGATAAAAGAAGGATTGATGTAAAGGTGGTCACTATGGATAAGGGATTTTCCAAGATGCCTCAATCATCTTAAATATACTTTTGTACAGTCATAGCTTTAACAAGTTCCAATTCATGTTCTGATCGGTGAAATGTCCCATGATCACTCGAGAAATATGCTCAAGAATAAATAGGAAGTACTTAGTCTAGATATCCTCTCCAGAATGAGACATATGATTTTATAAAATCACTCATGGAATGATTAATAATAAAAAATCAATTCAACTGAATTTCAGAAATTCAAAGCATGGAAAATGGTAGGGAAATTTCATTTACATAAATCAACTAATTCCATTAAATCATGAGACACCATTTAAATATCCATGTTTAACTTTAAACATTCAATTTTCCATTTTATTTATTCAATCACATTAATATTGAAATCTAAAACATAGCATCAAAGGATTCCTAAGAAACTCATGTCTCTTAGATAGGTCAAATAAAGCAATAATTCAAGTGTGGACATGTTATTTTATCATTAAATTTTAAAACATGTTTTGGACCCAAAAAAATGTAAGGAGTTTAAAAGATTAAAAATAAAAAAATGAACTACCATTTGAAATAAATCTTCAGTCATTGTCCTTTATCTAAGGCTTCCATTTCCTATATATGAACCTTCAAAAAAGTATTACTCAATTAAGAATGAGGATCATGTCATTAAATCTCAAAAAGATAAGAGGGTGTGGGCCGCATGATAGAATTATTACAAATACTGAATTTGAAATTCAAATTCCTAATATTGAAAATGAATGTAATATAAATCAAGTAAAGGATAAATATTGGTATAATCCCTAAAGTGGGCCCTGGAATCTTTTACTTCCTATAGAGGGTAGTAAAAGCAGTTATCCAAAATCAGAGGGTAGATGAATCTTATTGGATCTGAACCACCACATGTGGCTTTTACCAGCATTCACATTTGTGTTCTTCATTAGGAGGACTCTATGGATAGATTACACAAAATACACCCCTTCGTATTGTGGTAAAGCTTACTTGGCAGGGGTAGGATGAAGTATAGAGAATCCTCTTCATTAGTTGCTACTTGTGAAACCTCTTTAATCTCTTCTTGTACTCCCTCCAATGAATCTTCAATATCTATAAGGAGCATCAAGTGTTCCTCAACATGTGCATATTGTTTATCATCTTATTTTAATGAAATTTAAGGATTGATCAAATCTATAAATTCAAAACTATAAGGAGTGATGCTCAAATCGGATTGAATAAAATCTAAAAAGGTATAGTTCATAGAAGGATCATCTCCCTGAGTTGGTTCAGGTTTAACCACCTATTCAGTTGAAGGTGCCTCTTGGGGTTGATTATCACTGGATAGAGGTAGGTAGTATTTATCCTCTATATTGACTTCAAATTCCACCAATTGGGTGGGGTATTCTTTCAGTGGTGATGGCTCTTCTTCTTTTCCAGGCTTGGGGAGATCAAGAACTTCCTCACATTCATTCCAGAATTTATCCAATTCTTGTTAATATCGCACATTTGGATTAAGGGGAAGTCATCTTACTTTTCAACTATCTTAGGTAGAATTGGTTGAGTGAGGATGAATCAATCTTCAGGTATCGTGACATTTACCTCCTCTGGTTCTTCAATGATGAGTAGTGAAATTTCTTCCACCACTATCTCAGGTTCTTGCTTCGGCTCAGGGTCGGGTTGCTCCATCCTTTCATGAACATAGTCAAATCCCCATTCCATTTTCCATCCCAAATCATCCAGATTATTACTAATCCTTTCAACCCGGTCATTTAGATCATGATATTCAATTTCTAGTTCTTAATATTGCACCTACGAGTAATCATCCCATGCCTAAAAATTTGAGTTTGAATATATCATGGAACAAATATTTTTTTTAAATATTTTTCTTAATTAAAAATAAATAAAATATTTTAAAAAATGTGAATTTTGAAAAAGTGATACAAAGAATTACTTAGCTCCCTGGAAACAGCTCCAGTTTTGATGCATGCCTGTCACGGGGTGTGGCAAAAGCAAATTTATAATCCTAATGCAGCACAATGGCTACCTAGGGTCGTCTCACTTGAGGATCATTTCTAGTTTGTTCAATCACTGATTCTAGTTCACCTATTCTAATTTTTTTTTGTTTTTTTATAATTTACAAAAAATGATGGTTTTAGGGGTTTTGAAAAATAGTGAAATTAAATTAATGAAATGAAAACTTTAAATCTAAATGTAGATGCAGATGCAAACAGAATGAAATTAGGGAAGAAAGGTCTTAGACCTAGGGTTGGATAACATGAATTCATTCATTATTTATTTATTGTTTAATTTAAATTTGATAATCCATTTTATGAAAACTTCTTAATGAATTAAATTCCAATGATTTATTATGTTTGTGATTTTAGCATGAATCCAACACACCAAACCACACCTCCTCCAGTAATCAAGTATGGTAACACCTCAACCGAGAATGTTATTTATACAAGACCCAGATCAACCGTATTCCATTTATACCTTATAAAAACCCCAAATCCACAGTATGAAGGGTTTTCCTAATATTAAAGAAGGAAAACTACTAATCAATAAAAATAAATTGATTTAGAAATAGTGTTGTGGTGGATGACCACCGTACCAGTGCAATATTCTCGTCTCCACCACAAATAAATTAAAAATATTCAAAATTGAAGTGAAATAATAAAGAGCACCATGAAACCTTCCCCATTCCTAAGCCTTGAGTTAGTAACTTTCTATGGAGAAGTCCATAGAGATCACATTGGAAAGATATAAGAGAGATATTGAGATTGAGATTGAGATTAGAAGAGAAAAGGGGTGAAAGAAGAAAGGGAAACACTTTAATATAAAAGATATGAGTTCATTAAATGAGAAAAGAGAACTAAAATAAATATAAAATAATGAATGAATAAAAGTATAAATGGTTCTTGGCATCCTCTCTTCGGTGACCCCAGATGGTGTTGGGATGGATTGAATGATTTGAGAGGCAGTGAGCTCTTCTCTTTGTATAGGATGATTTTTCTTCTCTAAATATTTTTGTGTTTTTGACCCATTAATTGGACGCTTCACGGGTGGAACCATTCATGAAAATTATACATAAATGTGTTGGACTTCCAACATCCAAATTTCAGCTCATTTGTTCAGAGGGTGTATGAGTTATGATTTTTTTAATTGTCGGTTTTGTTTCTGGATGAAGCATCCAGGAAGCTTCCTTTAAGAATATGTCATTTAATGGCCGCCTTAATGGATTCAAAACTAAATGTAATTTAGTTTTAGAATGCCTATTTGAGTATTATTTCATCCCAAAGTGGAATCACCTAATTTGGATGGGTTTATAGTGGAATGTTCTTCCGTTATATAGGTGGTGTCCACGTTGTCCGACCGGAAAAAGATTCAACTTCATTGATTTTTTATGCCCTCTAGATTATTGATTCAGCCACTGGTCCAGAAGACAAAAATTAATGAAATAAAAAATGGATTCTAAAAATATTTGAATCAGAATATTTTGACTTATATTTTTCAGTAAATGACCAAAATTCCATTGACCTAAAAATATGTCAAAAAATCAGAATTAAGTTCTCTCCACAACTTTGATCATTTTTATTCTATAATCCAAATTTCCCATTATTTTAATAAAAAATTTAAATACATGGGTTTTATCAATTAAAAACATAAAAAATTAATTATTATTATATTAAAAATATGCACATAAATTTTCTCTGTCAATTCTATTCTCCTCTGAATACATTTAATTTTTTATAATTAAGGGGAACACTTTTTATCTCAACACTAATTGGGTTGAGATTTCAGGTGATAATATTATATTGTTATAATTGGGCAAGAAAAGGGTCCTATTTGTCTCAAACATAAATAAGATTTCTGTATTATTTTGTAGCCATTATTTTATATGTTTGACACCAAATCCTTGACAACATGTTTTTTGTGTCAAGGGGTGGTTCTTTGAGAATTGTTTTCAGACGATTGAGGAATGTTGAGATCTTGAAAACCTTCAACCAAAGGATTCCACTAAACCATGTGTATTTTTTCAAATTATGAACTCAAAAATACATGTAGTGAACTTTTAATGATATATTTAACTTATAAATCTAATACAACACTTTTGATTATAAACTATTAAGAACAATAAATCAAGTCATTTTCTCAAAACTATTTTCAAAATCATCCCCCTCATTTAGTAATATTTATTTAAAATACACAGTATAAGCTTCGCACACCCCTTGAGAAATGACCTAGGGTATTACCTAGACATTAAATCAATCTTAAAATCAAAATTAATTTGATGTGTAAAGAAAATGTATTTAGGCCTTAGTTCAGGGTCCATCTTATGAACCCTTTCTCCAGATGGGCAGGTAACAACACCTTTACTTATCATGAAATAGATTATCTCAAAAGAGTAGATTGATATAGAGACCATGATTTTTATTTCATTACAATTAAATTTTTTTAATGATAAAAAAATAAAATTATTACAAAACCAAGATTCAAAGATTTATTTTATTGTGAAAATTAGAACCATAAAAATCTTTTTCAAAATAAAACTTAAACATTTATTAAATAATTTCTTCTCTATATTATTAGTTGGATTCACATTCTCCTTAGTACAAGTAATCACCTGAGAATATACATCAGAAAGGGGTGAGAAAAAATCCATGTAAAAGGATATAGAAATACTTGGATCAATATAACAAGGGGTGAGAATAATCATCATCATCACAACATATGTATGGAATCATCATCACAATCACGAGAGGAATCCATAAATAAAGACATGAAAAGATGAAATTCACAAAAATGAAACATCATATCTTACTAGTCAAATAGAAAAAATATCTATGAACAAATCAAGCATCATTCTCATGAATAATTCATTTTTCTCATGAGATAAATCACATTACCCAATGTATTGGAGTTAATTATAATTCCAGGTGCACCCATCACATCAAAACATTTACATTATCATGAAATCTACATAGAAAATATTTTAATCATGAACATAAAATAAAAAATGTAAAGGGCTGGGTTTAATTTCATAAAGAATAAATTCATAAAATTTGAGTTCCCAAATGAAAAATTGAATAACATACTTGATATAAGATTCACCAATATTGAGTATAGAAGAAACAATCTCAAGAAGTATAAGGTGTGTTTTTTTGAAAGATGAGTTCTTTTAGAAAACATTATGTTTGTAATAAAATCAAGTATAAAAACTTTTATATCCCTAAAAATATAAGATAATGAATAATATATGACATTTTAGTATTATCCATATAGAAAATAGGGTGCAAGAGGGAAACCCAAAGAAAGAGAGATGGGTTTGAGAATTCCCCTTACCTTATGTCTAAATGCTTTCTTCAAAATAATATCCTATATAATCACATTAGATTCATTAAATAACAAATAAGAAACTTTTATAAGTTAATTTTATTTATAAAAGTTTTATTACGCTCATTTATGGCATTTTTTAGGAGTTATAGAGTATAATTTCACGGTTCGGCAGTATTCATTTTCATGGTTTTCATGATCTGTTCACTTGTATACATGAATGGAAGTTCATGTAAAATGAAGGCAAATATCCACAAGTGTTATTATATGATATTAATTATATCCCATAATATATAATAATATTATTAAAAAGTTGGTTATATGGTATGAGGATGAGTCACTAGAAAAAAGATAATAATGATCATTTATGTAACTGTTGGCGGTTTTCAATCACTATGAACTCAATTTGTTTTATAATATAGTGTTATGTATATATGTTAATTGAAAAGAATAAATAGGTTTATAACATATAATTTAGAATATCGTAAAACCATAATGGTTTTATTAACATCCTTGAAGGTGTTAAAGGAAAATGAAAGTGCATTGTCCACGATGTTGGTAAATTGGAACATCATGGGAGATGATTTCATTTTTAGAATAAAAGAGGGAGAGGGAGGAGTTTAATGATGGATATAACATTTAAATTATAGAATTAAATTTTATTAATCATCATGGGGTTATGATGACTTTTATATAATATTATGTGGGGATAAGATAAGAAAATAAATGAAATTCAAAAGAAATTAAAAGAAAAAGAAAGATGATTTTACCACTTAAATCAATCCTCATTGAGATCCTCATTAAGAAAAAGATTTTAGAATTTTTATGAGAACAAGAAATCCTAAAATTAGGAGAGGGGATTATGGAATTTGGAAATCATAATTTGGAGATGTATGAAATCTTGAGAGGTGTGTGGAGAAGTGGGTGTGATGGATGGTATTTACAGTGGAGAGAGGGGTGTTTTCTTATTATTTAATTCCTTATTTTTTAATTTTTTTCAAGATAAGAAAAAGTGTTGATTCTTGGGAATAAATATATTAATTATATTATGTGAGTTTTATCCAATGGTTTTCACATCATAGATGAATCAATTAATATTTTATTTAACTTATAATGTATATATACCGTAAATTGCAGTATTTCACTATTCCCCAAAAATTAATGTATTTCAATAAAAATACCAGAAAATTACCGTAAACATTTTTTGACATGTAGAATTAAAAATGTACTCTAATTTATGAAAATAATTATTTAAATATGAGAAATTAATTTTTTAATTAAAATCACTTACTTGAAAAATATTGATTTTAAATTTATAACTGATTTTCTAACACATTGGAAAAGTACATAAGGTATCATAAATTTATCTTACAAACATAAGAAAGAAAAATATTAATTTATTAATATATTTTATGAAAATATATTTTCTTTTAAATTATTAAATTGATCATAAAATTGTAATTAAATATTTTTGACTAAATAAATTCCCACTCTTAATGAATATTTTTAAAAAAAAATTATTTACACAGACTATGATATAATTTTTCAATAATTTAATTTATAATATGGATAAATTTTATTTATACTTTCATGGGTGAGTTTACAATTCATTTGGTTGATTTACTATTCACAATTGTTATATTTATATTCCTAAGGTCAAGTAAATATTTCATCAATATTGGATCCTCAACTTCTTGAAATACTTCTTATTTCGTTAATTTTTTATTTATGATTTCATTATCATGGAATTTAAGTTATTTTATGTGATTTATACAATATTACATTACTATAAGAGGGGAGAAATTCCATTAATAAAATTTTTGGTCACTACAATCTTCCCCTATTTTGAAATTTCACACTCAAAAATTTATTTTACATAAATAGGTGAGGGTACTTATCCTTCATTTACTCAATCAGTTCCCAAGTTGATTATTCACACTTATGGTTCCTAAAAAAATAACAAAGTGGGTTGTCTTTTTTTCTTGGATCCTTATCTATCTGGTCCAAAAAGTTTACCAGTTTTTCCCCATAAGAGAGATCAACTTACAACTGTACCACCTCTGAGTTCAGTACATGTGAGGGATATAGTATATACTTCTTCTGAAGTGATATGTGGAACATATTATTAACTAGAGTCACATTTGGTGGAAGTGATAGCAGATAGTCCACAGAACATATGCGATCAATGATCTAAAAGTGGCAAACGTACCTCGGGATTAGGTTCCCTATCTTTTTAAAATACAAAATTCTCTTCCATGGTGATATCCAATGGTATTATTTATCTCCAACGTTGAAATCCAATTCCCATCGACGGTTTTTATCATATCCACTCCCCCGTTTGGGACTTTGGGCCACTAATTTGGTCCCCAAGTCCTTTAAGGTGTGACGCCCCAGGTTTTATGAACTGGTTTATGTAAGAAGTGTTATGTCCTTATTAATGTCTCTTGTTTTATTCGTTTTTCTAATAAGGAATTAGAAATAAAACATAGAGAACAAGGTAAACTGACATTTTATTTAAAACATTACTCTACAACAAGACCCATCTAATTAAAAGTGCCCTGCACAAGACCTAACACGGCCACAGCAAGACTACAAAGAACCACAACACGGGCAATCGGATAGTCGTCATCCTCAGGATCCAACAGTGTGAAAAGTATAACCGCCAGAATCACCGCGCACACACTCAGCACCAGAGGTATAAGGAGAGCCATCCTTCTTGTTCAAGTGTTCTGTTTTAAAGGACACCCCACATTCCTGTATTTATACTAGTTCTTTGAGTTATGACCATTATGTTTAAATATATATATCCATTGGGTTTTTAAAAGCTATCGTTGTGTTTCCACTAAAATTTACTTTAAAAGAGAACTAAGTATTATTCCCTCATAACCTCTTTCTTAAAAACATTCTTTCGTGGAAGATACTTCGTTTTTGTTCTTAAAAGTAAATTTCTTCGTTTTTACAAAATCCCGAGAAATACCTAGGTAGTTGGAAACTTGATAATATTTTTATAAAAAATATGTTTAGAGTGAATTTGTAATAATTATACCTTTTTATCTCTTAAATGATGAAAAATCTTGGGAAAACTTTTTGTTCTTTAAAGGAATTTTATAAAACTAGTAGTAGAGTGTTTTAAAAATACTAATGATTTTAATGTACAAGAGGTATATCTTTTTAATATTTAGATCAAGAGTTAAGATATTTTATCTAAATTTGAAATTTGTTCTAACATTTTGAGTTAAAACAATTTGTTTTTCTAAATCCCTAATTTTCAATACTTTGAGCTAAGTATATAATAAAACTTTTTTTCAAAAAAAAAAAAAAAAATTTTTTTGCTTGAGTCCCGGCCAGCCATGGGCATCCCACAAGGGAAAAGCCCTCAGGCCAAGGCCGAGACCCCGTGGGAACCCGAGGTACCGCCATCAGGCTCCCCTGGTGTGCGTGTGTTTATTTTTTAGAGCCAGCCTGAGGCTCGGGGCCGGCCGCGCATAGGTTACCAAGGAGTCACGAGCGGGCCCGTGTATAAGGCCGCGGCTCGCGCGGCGTGTGGTTGGGCCAAGGCCCGCGAGGGACCCGTGTATAAGGCCCCGAGTGCGTGTGTGTGTTGTGTTATTGCTCCGGTACCCGAGCGGCTTATCCTTTATACCGCGCCTCAAAACTTTGCGGTTTCGATGTGGGACGCGCTCCGCGCGACCAGAGCCGTCCGATCGACTTCTGCGTCGATCTCCGCCGTCCATCCTGTTTTAAACGCGATGCCTCTCCCGCGGTATCTCCATCGCCGTCCGATCTCTTCGGCGATTGAATCGCAGCCCTCCATCTCTTTAATATTTTAAACTAAAATCCCGCTTCTCCCTCAGCCACACGATCTCGCCTTCTTCAAATCCAGACCGTCCCTTTCCCTCCCGCGTCGACCCCCTCGTCTTCCTCCTCGCTACCGCAGCCGACCGTAGACCTGCATCAAGGACACCAGGCCCCCCTCCGAAGCTCTGCTCTCCTTGACTTCCGAACACCTCCCCCTCCTAGGTTCCTGTTCGTCCGTCTCCCCCACGTCAGTCTACGCCTAGGTCGGGCCACCAACGAGGCACCAAGGCCTATATAAACCCCTGCCTCATTGAAGCCCGAGGCGGCCCCTTCCCCTCCTCTTCTTTCTTTTCCACGGACTCCCAGCAACCCAGCGGCGCACCTGTCCAAGCTTCCTCCTCAACGCGGTAAGGGTTTTCCTTGCACCCTTGCCTTGTTTCGAAATAACTTACCTTTTTATACTCACGGTGTATATATATATATATAGTTTATACATATATACATACCTGAATATAACCCCCTCGGGTTGTTGTGCCTTCCAAGACCTCTGCCTTTGTGTTTTTTTTTCTTTGCATGGGTTGTACATACGAGGGTGCGTACAACCTTGTTTCCAGTTTTTTTTAAACCCGTTAAATATGCTGCTCACATATGTATAAACCAGTCCATCGGGTGTTATGTATATGGCTTCATATATATATGTGAACGGTGTATACGCCGTGTATAAGCACGTTTACACTTCTCTAGGTTGTTTATTTCATGATTTTATATTTTGGTTTTCAAAAAAAATTATATACATAACTCAACCCCGTTTTTATATATATATGGTATGTATGTATATATCTAGTTAGTGAATTTGTTGTCCCTACTTAACCCGATATGTTTTGGGCATCAATATTTAGATGAAATTTTTTTTGGTATATGCCCTTTTGGTTTAAGAAGAGATATGTTTGTAAGACCTTAATCTTTTTACACATGGTTACATTTATAACAAAACTTATAGGGGTTTAGTTTCAACCATGTAATTGAATTATGACTGGAAACCTTGAGTTACTTAAGGGATTTAATAAACCTTGCCTTGAATTGTGCACTTCGGGTTTATATATGTGCACGTGTGTATATGTTTATAAGATTATTTTCTTTTATAAATAGAAGGACTTAAACTGTTCTTGGATGCTGAGATGTTTTTATTTAGATATGACTTGTGTGATTGCTAAACCAACATGTTTTAAAATACAAACGAATGGACATGTTTTATCAAGAAGTCTTATCTAACAATTCCCTAATGAGTTTTATGATAAAACTTGTATTTTGATCCAAGGGCCCGTTTACCACCATAATTAAACTCATGTGTTTTTCTTAAGATTTTCCCTTCCCAAAGATTTATAATGACAAAGATTCATCAGTTAGTATAATTCTGTTATATACCTTAGTGAAAAGAATGTTTTATCAAACTATGTATGTCATTAATTTGTCTTTACCCTTTTTTAGTGAAGACTGTCACATCATGTAAAGTGTGTAATGATTTATTAATTATGTTGGTTATTACTTACATAATGCATTTTTATGACATATCACTAAATGGACTAAGAAATTGGAATTACCCAAAGTGGTATGGGACACATTGGGTAAAATTAAAATGAATGAGATGTTCAAGGTGGTATGGGACATCTTGAATTACGTACCATTTCAATAAAGCATGAACGATGTGGCTCACATGATAATAAAGGCAAATTTAAGGGTGCTCCCTGACAGCGCTCCAATGCATTGGGTAATGATGTAACCACTAGAGATTACAATTTTCACGATACCTTGGTGATTAACCTTGGTAATTTTTTTAACGACACCTTGGGGATGGACCTTGGTGAAACGAAACGATTGTCAATATTAAAATGTTGATGCCACATAATTCAAGTCATGTAACAAGTTTTTCCAAGATAAAGTTCTTTCATGACTGATACCTTTAATGTTTTTATAAAGTTCATAATTCCCTAGTTTGAAGTTTGAAGCATTCCTAGTGTTATCACTTAATAGAATAGTAACCAACATATGAACGTTTAGTTGTTTCCTTGTGCGCAACTCTGATTATGCATTACTTTTAACTGTTTAAATTTTATGCTCAAGTAAATCACATGTAGTGCTTGTTTATATCAACCATTATCACTCCTTTAAGAGTTAACGTATTCGTTTCATGTTTGTCGTGATAACTTTGATTAAAGCATTGTTATGTATGTTGTGTTAAAATATTTCTTAGTGGACGCTCAAACTCTTTTAAAAGAATGTTTTCAAATGCTACTGTATTTTAAATTCTTTTTAAAACCCCCTTACTGAGTATTTCAATGCTCACCCTATGTTTTGGTTTAAAATTTTCAGGTGTCAGCTTTTGTAAGATGGATGGTTTCAGAAGTTTCCGGTTTCCCAGAACCCGAACCGCACACGATCCTCTGTATGGGACATGATGTGTTGCTAACAAAGTGTATTTTATTTTAAGATAACACATCATGTTCAGAAGGCACCGACTCTTATAGTTATCTGGGGTCGGGGTCTCTACAGTTGGTATCAGAGGTTCGGTTTGGATAACTCTGGAAAGCCAGAAACTGAAACAAAAATATATATGTATACGTATTTCAATTTTATTAAAAAACTTGGTTTTCGTAAATTTCAGATGGAAAATGAAGGCACAAATCTCTTATCTCTCCCCACCGAGACCCTAGAGACCATTGTGTCTTTAGCAAGCCGTGAGGACTTTCTAAATTATGCCCATATCCGTATGACATGCAAATACCTTTACGATGTATCCAACTCACCTCGAGTGCTTAGTCTGCACCAAGGGTTGGGATTGGATTACCTCCTTATGATAATAACCCAATTTCCCTCCTATGTACGTCGAGGAAGGTACTACGAGGGACTTTTCCGGATTTTCACGGCGGGTGAGAACTTTGGCACTATGCTTGATAACCCCTTTCAAGAAGCTGCTGCTGACGGAGACCTCCGAGCGGGATACCTTTGTCAGATTTTAAACTATGGCTTCTGGGGTGAGTTGTTGGACTTCGGAAGGTTAGAAGACGAGTCCACCCGGTTGTCTTACAGACGACAAGTGTATGAAGATGTCACTCAACTTCACGTCCCCCATGCAAGACTCATAAGACGTCATAGGTGTCCTCATGAGTTTTTCCCTGAATGCTCGGCCTGTGTTTGGTTCGAGGAGTTAGGGAGTTTTGCTTCCCTGTGTGGAGTTCGTTTAGTCAATGAGTAAGGGAAACTCAAGCACTAATAATAATGAACGTGTGTTTATTGAAATGTTATCTTTCTCCTTTCCTTGTTCGTACCATGTTTTTACCCTTGTATGATTTTCAAGTAATGGATCTCCTGTCTTAAAACTTTCAGATGGAAGGAAAAACCCACCTGTTATCTCTTCCCACCGAGATTTTGGAAATCATTGCGATCAAAACGTGTGAGGACGAGTATGACCCCTTCGCAAATTTGCGAAGAACGTGCAAGCAATGGTTTGAGATAACAAATGGTCCGGAGATTCTCCGCACCTGCCAAGGGAATGCCTCCATCTATTACCGCATTGGCTCTGCTCAGCTAGCCGGACGTGAACGACGAGGAAGTTACCACGAAGGGCTCTTTCTTTGTTTCACCCTAGGCCGAAACTTCACGGCCAGAGTGAAATTCCAGGAGGCTGCATTAGAGGGAAATCTTTATGCAGCTTATATGCTCCAACTTCTCAGCTTTAGCCTGTTTGACCATATCTATGGCATCGATATCCTCGACCGAGACATAATTCGGAAAGTTCTTCGAACGTTGGTCTGCAAAGACATTTCAGAACTTTGTACGGTTCGAGCTTCCCTTTGGAGGCCTGAAAGCCCGGAGCATAAGTGCTACCCCTCCTGTCTTAGGTGTGTGTGGATTAGGGAGCTGGATGAAGTGAGCTTCGCTACGGGGATCCCTCTAAATATACCGGTTGACCCTTATCGTTGGTGGAGGTGGTAGGAACTTTTCTGAACCTTGTAATGTCGTGAAATAAATTGCGAGGACGCAATTTTCTAAAGGGGGGGATAATGTGACGCCCCAGGTTTTATGAACTGGTTTATGTAAGAAGTGTTATGTCCTTATTAATGTCTCTTGTTTTATTCGTTTTGCTAATAAGGAATTAGAAATAAAACATAGAGAACAAGGTAAACTGACATTTTATTTAAAACATTACTCTACAACAAGACCCATCTAATTAAAAGTGCCCTGCACAAGACCTAACACGGCCACAGCAAGACTACAAAGAACCACAACACGGGCAATCGGATAGTCGTCATCCTCAGGATCCAACAGTGTGAAAAGTATAACCGCCAGAATCACCGCGCACGCACTCAGCACCAGAGGTATAAGGAGAGCCATCCTTCTTGTTCAAGTGTTCTGTTTTAAAGGACACCCCACATTCCTGTATTTATACTAGTTCTTTGAGTTATGACCGTTATGTTTAAATATATATATCCGTTGGGTTTTTAAAATCTACCGTTGTGTTTCCACTAAAATTTACTTTAAAAGAGAACTAAGTATTATTCCCTCATAACCTCTTTCTTAAAAACATTCTTTCGTGGAAGATACTTCGTTTTTGTTCTTAAAAGTAAATTTCTTCGTTTTTAAAAAATCCCGAGAAATACCTAGGTAGTTGGAAACTTGATAATATTTTTATAAAAAATATGTTTAGAGTGAATTTGTAATAATTATACCTTTTTATCTCTTAAATGATGAAAAATCTTGGGAAAACTTTTTGTTCTTTAAAGGAATTTTATAAAACTAGTAGTAGAGTGTTTTAAAAATACTAATGATTTTAATGTACAAGAGGTATATCTTTTTAATATTTAGATCAAGAGTTAAGATATTTTATCTAAATTTGAAATTTGTTCTAACATTTTGAGTTAAAACAATTTGTTATTCTAAATCCCTAATTTTCACTACTTTGAGCTAAGTATATAATAAAACTTTTTTTCAAAAAAAAAAAAAAAAAA
This sequence comes from Viscum album, assembly GCA_963277665.1. Lineage (NCBI taxonomy): Eukaryota > Viridiplantae > Streptophyta > Magnoliopsida > Santalales > Viscaceae > Viscum > Viscum album. Next base: position 1,831,855,770 of record OY728147.1, read on the forward strand.
AAAATTTTTGCTTGAGTCCCGGCCAGCCAAGGGCATCCCACAAGGGACAAGCCCTCAGGCCAAGGCCGAGACCCCGTGGGAACCCGAGGTACCGCCATCGGGCTCCCCTGGTGTGCGTGCGTTTTTTTTTTGAGAGCCAGCCTGAGGCTCGGGGCCGGCCGCGCATAGGTTACCAAGGAGTCACGAGCGGGCCCGTGTATAAGGCCGCGGCTCGCGCGGCGTGTGGTTGGGCCAAGGCCCGCGAGGGACCCGTGTATAAGGCCCCGAGTGCGTGTGTGTGTTGTGTTATTGCTCCGGTACCCGAGCGGCTTATCCTTTATACCGCGCCTCAAAACTTTGCGGTTTCGATGTGGGACGCGCTCCGCGCGACCAGAGCCGTCCGATCGACTTCTGCATCGATCTCCGCCGTCCATCCTGTTTTAAACGCGATGCCTCTCCCGCGGTATCTCCATCGCCGTCCGATCTCTTCGGCGATTGAATCGCAGCCCTCCATCTCTTTAATCTTTTAAACTAAAATCCCGCTTCTCCCTCAGCCACACGATCTCGCCTTCTTCAAATCCAGACCGTCCCTTTCCCTCCCGCGTCGACCCCCTCGTCTTCCTCCTCGCTGCCGCAGCCGACTGTAGACCTGCATCAAGGACACCAGGCCCCCCTCCGAAGCTCTGCTCTCCTTGACTTCCGAACAACTCCCCCTCCTAGGTTCCTGTTCGTCCGTCTCCCCCACGTCAGTCTACGCCTAGGTCGGGCCACCAACGAGGCACCAAGGCCTATATAAACCCCTGCCTCATTGAAGCCCGAGGCGGCCCCTTCCCCTCCTCTTCTTTCTTTTCCACGGACTCCCAGCAACCCAGCGGCGCACCTGTCCAAGCTTCCTCCTCAACGCGGTAAGGGTTTTCCTTGCACCCTTGCCTTGTTTCGAAATAACTTACCTTTTTATACTCACGGTGTATATATATATATAGTTTATACATATATACATACCTGAATATAACCCCCTCGGGTTGTTGTGCCTTCCAAGACCTCTGCCTTTGTGTTTTTTTTTCTTTGCATGGGTTGTACATACGAGGGTGCGTACAACCTTGTTTCCAGTTTTTTTTGAAACCCGTTAAATATGCTGCTCACATATGTATAAACCAGTCCATCGGGTGTTATGTATATGGCTTCATATATATATGTGAACGGTGTATACACCGTGTATAAGCACGTTTACACTTCTCTAGGTTGTTTATTTCATGATTTTATATTTTGGTTTTCAAAAAAAATTATATACATAACTCAACCCCGTTTTTATATATATATGGTATGTATGTATATATCTAGTTAGTGAATTTGTTGTCCCTACTTAACCCGATATGTTTTGGGCATCAATATTTAGATGAATTTTTTTTTGGTATATTCCCTTTTGGTTTAAGAAGAGATATGTTTGTAAGTCCTTAATCTTTTTACACATGGTTACATTTATAACAAAACTTATAGGGGTTTAGTTTCAACCATGTAATTGAATTATGACTGGAAACCTTGAGTTACTTAAGGGATTTAACAAACCTTGCCTTGAATTGTGCACTTCGGGTTTATATATGTGCACGTGTGTATATGTTTATAAGATTATTTTCTTTTATAAATAGAAGGACTTAAACTGTTCTTGGATGCTGAGATGTTTTTATTTAGATATGACTTGTGTGATTGCTAAACCAACATGTTTTAAAATACACACGAATGGACATGTTTTATCAAGAAGTCTTATCTAACAATTCCCTAATGAGTTTTATGATAAAACTTGTATTTTGATCCAAGGGCCCGTTTACCACCATAATTAAACTCATGTGTTTTTCTTAAGATTTTCCCTTCCCAAAGATTTATAATGACAAAGATTCATCAGTTAGTATAATTCTGTTATATACCTTAGTGAAAAGAATGTTTTATCAAACTATGTATGTCATTAATTTGTCTTTACCCTTTTTTAGTGAAGACTGTCACATCATGTAAAGTGTGTAATGATTTATTAATTATGTTGGTTATTACTTACATAATGCATTTTTATGACATATCACTAAATGGACTAAGAAATTGGAATTACCCAAAGTGGTATGGGACACATTGGGTAAAATTAAAATGAATGAGATGTTCAAGGTGGTATGGGACATCTTGAATTACGTACCATTTCAATAAAGCATGAACGATGTGGCTCACATGATAATAAAGGCAAATTTAAGGGTGCGCCCTGACAGCGCTCCAATGCATTGGGTAATGATGTAACCACTAGAGATTACAATTTTCACGATACCTTGGTGATTAACCTTGGTAATTTTTTTAACGACACCTTGGGGATGGACCTTGGTGAAACGAAACGATTGTCAATATTAAAATGTTGATTCCACATAATTCAAGTCATGTAACAAGTTTTTCCAAGATAAAGTTCTTTCATGACTGATACCTTTAATGTTTGTATAAAGTTCATAATTCCCTAGTTTGAAGTTTGAAGCATGCCTAGTGTTATCACTTAATAGAATAGTAACCAACATATGAACGTTTAGTTGTTTCCTTGTGCGCAACTCTGATTATGCATTACTTTTAACTGTTTAAATTTTATGCTCAAGTAAATCACATGTAGTGCTTGTTTATATCAACCATTATCACTCCTTTAAGAGTTAACATATTCGTTTCATGTTTGTCGTGATAACTTTGATTAAAGCATTGTTATGTATGTTGTGTTAAAATATTTCTTAGTGGACGCTCAAACTCTTTTAAAAGAATGTTTTCAAATGCTACTGTATTTTAAATTCTTTTTAAAACCCCCTTACTGAGTATTTCAATGCTCACCCTATGTTTTGGTTTAAAATTTTCAGGTGTCAGCTTTTGTAAGATGGATGGTTTCAGAAGTTTCCGGTTTCCCAGAACCCGAACCGCACACGATCCTCTGTATGGGACATGATGTGTTGCTAACAAAGTGTATTTTATTTTAAGATAACACATCATGTTCAGAAGGCACCGGCTCCTATAGTTATCTGGGGTCGGGGTCTCTACATAAGGACTTCGAGCCACCTAGGCCTTTGGGTCAGTTTGGCCTTCAGGCCACCTCATGGACTTCGGCCCACCTTATGTTCAGATGAAAACCAGACAACCTACATGGAACAAACATCAGAAGGAGGAGGAGAAAGGAGAATTCACCATAGAAGAAGCTAAACGGAATTCATGATTGAGAGGGTATGACACCTGCCATTGAGAAAAGCCTGTGCCTGCACGGGAAATCCTAGACGAACATCCATTCGATGGTGGAGAGCTGCTCTCACGATGAAGATGCTGGGGAGTAGTAGTTCCAAGTAGTTAGTCTGGGTTGCATCTAATGTTTGAATCCTATGGGAAATGAATTCCTCTAAGGCCTATGGGCCATGTAATACATAAGCCTAGAGGCCTTGTAAGGGTTCCACATCACCCCTTGAAAGGTTGATTATCAAAAATCAATAAAAAATGAAGGCCTTAGGACCATTGAAGAAGTAGCTTTCTTTCACCAAATTCATCGCAAAAAGTTTGAGTTCTACATCTCTTTCCATATAGAGCATCACATGCATCCATTAGAATACTCTAGTGTAATAAATTTTTGTATGAGAACTCATCCAATTGGAAATGATGATCCCATTCACCTTTTAATTATAATGAGAAGGATCTTAGCATATCATCAAGTGTTTGAATAGTTCTTTTATATTGGCCATCCCATTGGGGGAGATATGTCAAGCTAAAATTTAATTCAGTACTCAAATCATGTTAAAGACTCGTCCAAAATTTAGATGTGAACCAAGGATCATGATGAGAGACAATAGAGAGTGGAACTCTATAAAGTCTCACAACTACCTTCACATATATCTTATAAAGTTTTTCAAGTAAGAGATCTTCCCGAATATCAATAAAGTGGGAAGTCTTGGTGTGTCAGTCCACGATAATCCAAATCAAATTATTTCCTTTGGATGTATTCATTAGACCTGTGACAAAGCCCATAGTGAAGTTCTCCCATTACCACATGGGTATTGGCAATGGATTCATTATCCATTTTGGATTCTATTGCTAGACTTTAACTTGTTGAATTATCAAGAACCTTGATATATATGAAGGTTCCAGTTACAGCGAAAGTTCGGTTAGGCCGACAACCAACATTAATGTTTACAATGATCAATGATAATCCTAGATTAATATAATGATGAATGATAGTCTCTGCTGAATAGAAACCAAGATTTAGATAATTAAAGAAGATGTCTGAATCCTTTAGAGAGGATCAATCACATCATGTTTAGAATTAATTTAATTAATTTCAAAAAGAAAAGAATAGTTGGATCTTTGGTATTTTTTTCAATGATGATTTTGATTGTGCAGAATGACCCTTCAATATCATCTCGTTTAACTGGTGAGGTTCCAAAAAAGAATACCTCTACCTGTGATTAACACATACTACAATGGCCTTCGATTGACACCACTCATTCTCCGGGTACTAGTGCGGCGAAGCGAGTGACTTGTGTTGGTCGGTCTAGGTCGACTGTTCATCAGCCTAGGATAACGTCACTTGTTCATGAGAGGGGAGGGAAGAGGATTCAAGAGAGAAGTTTTTTAGCTTAACAATTCTCAATTCACTGGGTGTTCATTTCGGTACACAACACAATTGACATATGTGTCTATTTATTAACATGGGGCTTCCGTTGCAATATTTAATTGTGTAACAGAAATTAAATGCATTGATAACCTTAGAGAAAACCCATGATATTAAAAATAAAACCGCCTCATTATTTATGGTGCACCAACTTGCGCAAAACTGAATTTTAAATAAAATTCCACATCTAAAAATAATATCATTGTTATTTTAATTTGTGCCAACTAAAAAAATAATTATTTATCATCTTGTAAATAATTATTTTACTATCGGACCGACCTTGGTGTTCTGGAACTCCACATCCATTTATTGAACAACTAAATAAATAAATAAATAATTTATTATCTTAAATAAATATTTTATTTACAAACTAGTAAATATATATTTATTAAATATTCAATAAAATAAATATATATATTTTACCCACAATCCAGTGAATAAATATTTTTTTAATTTATGCAATCATTTTAAATTGAATAAAAAGATTTCTCTATCTTGAGAATAATATTTATTAACTAAATTCAAATATAATTTAACCGAGACCACCAGAAACACTTAGTGTCTAACCCTCTAGGATTATTTCTCGTTGGTATTAGCTGGGCTTGCCTAAAGTCTAAGATTACAGTATATCAATGGGTCAAGGCACCCAAGATAAATAACTTAATGCCGAAACAATGAAATCCACATATGAGCAATCACTATGTAATATAATCAATTTGTATCAATATATTATCAAAAACGTTTCAGGATAGTGTCATCCACTTTTATGCTTGATACGTCATTCTTTGACTACCTAAAATAAACACGTCGTTACACCATTTCCATAGAATTTCTCATTAATGTTCTATTTCAATCAAAGGGATAAGATATAAACATCCATAAATGGAATGGAAAAATTCTTTCCTTGAATTATCCATTAATAACAAGCCGCTCGTGACGCACCCAATGAACCCTACTTCCTGCCAACTTTCTACATGACATTTTTAGTTAGTAAATCAAAATGTGTGAGTCGTGACACATATTAATGATAATATTAATGTCTAAGGATCATTACACACTCTCATATATAGAAATATATGATGAAACCAAAGCCCGCAGAATTCTTACTGGAAGGTCTGTTCTCATAATCTTATGTCTTAGAGATTACCAAGTGAGAACTTCATGAGATAAAGTATCATCTACTTATGAGTACACACACATGATGGTCTTTTTGAAATGTGTCCCATCATAGTATTTCATCCACCTGTAGAACAATATTTAAGAATATTTTTATACCATTTCATGGTTCTCATCAAATCAGGGAACTTCCATGACCGTATCAATGGAACAAATACTTTATTGCATTATTACATCATAGTAATTCAGATCAATGAACAATATATAATAAGATGTTCAATTTTTAAATACATTAAATATCTATGTAATCAAAGTAAAAATATTTGGTTCTATGAAACCAATTCTTACAAACTCTCACTTGGACTAGAGCCAACTTCTTACGACTTTTAGTCTGCTAGACCTTACATTGTGATCATTTTTCTGATGAGTCAATGATTTCTTATAGGGGTCTGCCACATTTTCTTTTGTGGAAATACAACTCACATAAACATAACATCTCTTCAAAAAATCCCTCAAGAGATTATACTTTCGAAGAATGTGATTCATCCAATAATGTGACCTTGTCTATTTTGCGGGAGCCACCATAGCAGTATTATCACAGTATTGTGTCATAGGATCTTTACTGATGGGTATCACATCCATCTCTTGGATGAATCTTCACATCAGAATAGATTTTTTAGCTAACTTAGAAGCTGTGTTATACTCAGAGTCGGTTGTAGAATCTACGACCACACTCTACTTCAAGACCTTCCAACTCACTATAGCTACATTCAATGTGAAGATGTATCCTATGTGTGACATCATTTCATCTTAAATAGTATAGAAACTATCATCTTCATATCCTATAATGACTAGTCCCTCATCTCATCCATAAACCAGGAACATATCCATAGTATGCTGTAGATACATTAGGATAGTCTTGAATTCCATCCAATGGTGGTCACCTAGGTCAACTTGATATCTTTCTACCACACTTAATGCCTATGCGACATCCAGAATAGTATATAAAATAACATACATGACTGACCCAATCATTGATTCATATGGAGTCCTTTCCATTATCTTTCTTTCCTCATGTGTTTGAGGATACATTTTCTTAGAATGATGAATGAAATGTGATGCTGGAAACAATCCACTCTTGTATTGCTCCATACAAAATGTCTTTAGTATCTTATCAATGTATGTACTTTGAAATAGGCCCGAAAATCTATTAGAGATATCCTGATGGTTTTAGATCCCATGAATATATGCTACCTCACCCATGCCCTTCATATAGAAGCATTGATTCAACCATTCTTTAACAGACTATAAGACTGGTATCTCAGTTTCAATAAGTAATATGTCCTCAACATAACCTATTAAGAAATTGACTGCTCTCCCACTAAATAGATTTTAGACACAAGGATCACATTCATTATGGATAAAACCAAATATTGTAATGGATTTATCAAAATAAATGTTCCATGGCCTGGATTCTTTCATTAACCATAAATTGATTTATACAACTTTCATACCTTATTGGCATCCCTTTGTTTCATAAATAATTCAGGTTGTGTCATGCAGACATCTTACTGAAGGTTACCATAAAGGAATGTTGTCTTGAAATCCATTTTCCAAATCTCTTTGTCATGGTAAGTGGCAATGACCAATAGGATTCTGATGGATTTCAACAATGCAACTAGTGAAAATATTTCATCGTAGTCTATAACATGATGCTGTTAAAGATATTTTTCAACCATTCATGTTTTATGGGTACTGACTAGTCCTTAAATGTCTTATTTCTTCTTGAATACCCAATTTCGACCAACATTCTTTATATCAACAGGAGAATCTACAAAAATCCAGATTTGGTTTTGGTACATGGAATCCATTTTAGAATTCATGGATTCTTGCCACTTAGAAAAATATATGCCACTTACTTCTTCCTTATATGTTAGAGGATCATTAATATCAACTAATAATTAGTCACTATCATCGGTAATAAGAAAACCATACCATTCCTATTATCTATCCTCTCTTGTACTCCTACACAGTACTTGTGTCATTGTAACAGTTCTTTCTTCCAAGGGGCTTTGTGGAATCTAATCTTATACCAACTATTTTGTACCTTGAGCCTCATCTTCATAAAAGTCTATCTCGCTCCCACTATCTATTTTTGAGATGTTATCTGTCACGACCCATCCTCAGGGCTCGTGCCGTGACTACCCCAAGCCCACCTTCCACAGGCCAGGGGGTGGCGACTAGCACCAAGGCGTAAATCCCAGTAAAAAGGGAAGGCATTGCCTTTGAAAAGTAAACAAGGATCACAAAGTAAGAAAGCGGAAAAGTAGACACTAAGTAAAAACTGTAACAAGCTGTGCTGAAAGTAAATGGGGCCGGAAATACAAGCCCAACTGTAAAGTACAACTGAAGGGAAAAACAGCAACTGAAATGAAAAGCCGCAGCGTCGATCCGTCCTCTGGAAGTCCCACCTGAAGGGTGGGTATAGATAGGCTCCACTGCTCCTCGGGTCCACCTGACCACTCCGAGTACGTCCCGCCCAGTGGTCCACCTCCAGGTACCGTCCTGCTCCGCACGCCTCCACCACGATCAGCGATGTCCGTCGTCTGTAACCAACACAACGAAGTGCGGGCATAGCCCGTGCAGGGGTGAGTATAAGCTACTCAGTAGGGACCCCCGAGACCCCCCGAAGGTCTCCCAAAATCCACAAAGGATAAACCACAATGGAAAGATACAATCACGAAATAACAAGTGACACTGCTTAGGTATATGCCCATACATATACCTAAGTCATCAATCCGCATTAGGCTCCAACGTCCGAGCCCAAGAACAACCCAATACACATAGGAAAGCAAACGTATACCCACACAGGATATCTCAACACAATCCACAAAGGAGAGTGAACAGTAAATCCACACAGGATAGTTCAACACAATCCACAAAGGAGAGTAAACAGTAAATCCCCACAGGATAGTTCAACACAATCCACAAAGGAGAATAACACAGGATTCAGCTCACACAGGTATACATCATCGAAAAGGTGAAAGAGTTGATCAGACATAGATACTGAATCATCTAAGCTAGGACCCACATAGGATACAAGACCAGCCGTCTTCATTGTTTCGTTTATGCTGGGACCCACATAGGATACAAGACCAGCACAGCTAGGAGCCACATAGGATAGAAGACCAATTGTCTTCATTGATTCATCTATACTAGGACCCACATAGGATACCAGACCAGTATTGAATCATCTAAGCTGGGACCCACATAGGATACAAGACCAGCACAGCTATGACCCACATAGGATACAAGACCAGCTATCTTCATTGATTCATCTATACTGGGACACACATAGGATACAAGACTAGTATTGAATCATCTAAGCTAGGACCCACATAGGATACAAGACCAGCACAGCTAGGACCCACATAGGATACAAGACCAGCTGTCTTCATTGATTCATCTATACTGGGACCCACATAGGATACAAGACCAGTAGTGAATCATCTAAGCTGGGACCCACATAGGATAAAGACGAGCACAGCTAGGACCCACTTTGGATACAAGACCAGCTCTCTTCATCGCCACAGTCCAATGAGGATCTCTGCACAATCGTCGTCGTCGAAGTCGCAGTCGCAGCCAGTTCTGGGGTTCCCGCACACAACAAGCTCGTTCGGGAGGGTCCGCTCCACGAGCCGAGAGGCCGATACATCAATTGTCACAATGTCCGAAGTTGATGTATCTAAAAGTTCTGTATCATCAACAGGAACTCAACGTCGCAGACGGCGCGTCAATCGGATGCCCAGTCTGAGAGTTATTGGCTTTTTCGTCCTAGGGCCCCGGTTGGTTTTTAAGGAAAAACCAACCCGACTATACTCCACCTGTGTCCAAACCTCGGGTGGAGTGATCCAAAATATCCGTCTCACATAGAGGAATTCAACAAAGCTGACGGCACGTCAATCGGACGTCCGTAGCCCAAGATATGAGCGTTTCCGCTCCGAAGGCCCGGTTGGTTTCGTGTACGAACCAACCCAGCCGAACTCAAAGTATTCTGAATCCTTGAGTGTGATATACCAAAACGACCCTCTTGATCCAAGTATCGCGTTGCCGCTGACAGTGAGTCGTTTGGAGGACCGTAGCTCATGTTACGGGCGTTTGTCCGGAAACGGGGGGTCCGGGCCCAGGCCGACCCGACCCGACCCCCCCCCCCCCCCCGGGGTCGGCCGAACCGGGTCAACCCGACCCGGTCCGACCCGGATGGACCCAGTCTAGTCCGGCCAGGGTGCGGCCCGGCCGGTCGGACCGGCCTGGCTCGGCTCGGCCGAGCGGCCGAGCGCCTGGGTGTCGCGGGGTGCCGCTCCCGCGGTCTGGAGATGTCGCGGCCCCGCGTTGGGGCTGCGCTGGAGAAAAGGATGCGGCTATGCCGCGTCCCGTGCGTGAGAACCGGACCCGCGCGGCCGCGGCTTCAGCCGCGACGGCCTTGTCCGGCGGTGCGCCGGGGCGCCGCCGGCCGCTTCCGCGGGCCACCGGAGTTGCTCTAGTGGTCCGTTTTCCTTCCCGTCTGCGCCGTTGATCCTCCTGGGTTCCGTTCTTCACTGCGGGATCGACAAACTGCCCTTGCGTCCCGATTTTCCGTCGCCTGCCAATGTAGAGACCCGAAGCCTGACGTACATGGACATTACATTACTTTTGCAGAATATTTAGTACATAACAAAAACACACAAACAAGGATCGTAATAGTTTAGTGTCTTTGGAAACTCGGAATATAATATTCTAATCCTGGTGAATGATCTTCAACATCTCCCATAAAGATCTTCCGTTTTTTATACCTAAAACCTTTCCTTATATCCTGGGGAAAAGAAAACATGAAAGGGTGAGCTCAAATACTCAGTAAGGGTAAACAAAAGAAATATCAATCACATCATATACATAAGCACATAACTTTTGGAAATCTTAACCTGTAAAAGAGATCATAATTTCATAACCTGGAATAACTCATGGCAGTGAAATGTAATCACAATAATCATAAATTAAAACATTAAACTTTGTGGCATATAAACATAATCATAGAGAATCATTTCTTGTTAGTCAAGACTCATTGCCAAGACTATCTTAGTGGACAAAGTCCCTTTCTGAACCGAGTCACCCTCGTTTCAGTCCTGTTTCACTGAACCGGTATAACCTACCATTCCATCCATGTCTATCTCATGAGATATAAAATCATTACCCAATGCATTGGAGGGAGATATAGGTCCCATCCATCTCATAATTATACCATTCTTATGTGTGCCACAAAATCATAAACCATACATCATAGCATAACCCATGTAATAAAAATGGGAATCATAAACATCATGACCTCATAAAACAATTCATATAAGATAAAGGAATTCATAAAAATAATTCCATCACAACATAATCAAATAAATCTAAAAATAGGGATAGAAACAGAACCCTATATTATCTTATATGGAAAATAATTTTGATAAAACACTTGAAATGAATTCTTGAGGAAAATATCCTTTCTTCTTCAAAATCAATTTCTTTCCACAAAATGTCATGCAATTTTAAAAGAAATATATTTTATTGAAAATAGTCATGAAATATTTTGGAGGAAGCTTCATGAAAATAAGGCTTTATAAAACCGTAAATATCCGTTCGTGCCATTTAATATAAAAAAACATTCTTCTCGTACTTTTGTCGGAAAAGTCAAAAAGTACCTCGTACGAAAAAACGACAAAAGATTCCTTTCATATCTTTTACTAAAAACTCACCTAAGGGTAAAATTGGATTTAAATAATTTTAGGTGGATGGAAATAATATTTCATATTGAGGAAACATGGATTTGGATGATAAAATACACCCCAGTAAATTTCAATGTATAAACAATCTCAGATAAAAATTGAGATTTGCGAGATTTTCCCTTACCTTATGTCCAATATGCTTTGTACGTATCCGAACCTCCTGTATAATGATTTAAATAATGTCATTAACTTATTAAAAAATCATATTCATTTTTATGATATCATATATGGTTCACTTATGACTTTATATTACCCATTCTTTTGTAAATTCCATGTTAAAGAAGCGTTTTGGGTAAAATCGTTTCATTTATCGTAGGTGTTTGGACTTGTTGTTCTTGAAATTATTATTACTTATATCATTATTTACATACTTCCAGAATATAAAACATTATTTATATATCATATATATTCAGTATATATATATATAATAGATAGATAAATGAAATGAAACACACCGTTCATGGAGACGGTAGTCCGTACGTACGCATGAACGCTGTTTTCCTTTCCTTATTATCTTGAATGGAAGTAAGTAGATGACATACATATATACATAAATCCAATAGATTTATAATGTCATATATTTCATTATTATTTCTTATATATACTTTATAATCATTCTTAAATGGTTAACATGGAGAATGAATCTCATCGCGTCGTGGAGACGGTAGTCCGTACGTACGCACGAGCGATGATATCGTTCTCATGTTCGTGAACTTGTGTTGAAGTGTATGTATACTATTCCAGTATCAATATCACTTTATAATAATCATATATAGTTATTATTTACACCATTGTACCCATCCAAGTAAGGTGGTGGTGGAAAATAGATTTCACCACGGCGTGGAGACGGTATTCCGTACGTACGCATGCACGGTGATTTCGTTTTCCGTAGGATGGATAGATGGAGAAATAGAATTGTTTCATAATTATAATAACATATCAGTATATGAGTGATACTGATGTTATTACTTCATAATTAAACAACCTATGAAGAAGAAGTGGAAGAAGAAATAAAGGTGAAAGAATCGGTAACGGAAATTACCTCTTCTTTGAAGCGCCTCTTTGAGACCTCCTCTTAGGGCACTTAAATTGGTCTTTGAGGAAGACCAGAACCTCTAGGATGTTTCTAGGGAAGTGGAGAAGAGAATTTTGCAGGGGTTTTCCGAGCATGAAGACTCAAAGTTGTGTGAGGAAGAGAGGGAGGAAGTGCCCTTTTATAAGGGAGGAGAGGGGCACCTTTGGAATAACTAAAAATATTATTTTATTATAATGTCAAGTTCGGTTTTAAATAGATTAAAATTGATTTATTTCGAGGCTAAGGTGGGTATGGGTCGAAATAATCTCATCCAATAGGATTCAGACAAGTTTAGGTTATTATTTTACCCTTTTCAATTAGATTTACCTCTAAGTTAAATAATTTAACTTTTACCGTGTCATTTTGATTTCTTACACTATATGGTTAATAAACATACTATATCAAGCCAAAATAACCCCAAGTTGTTTATTATTAATATATATAATCTTATCTAAGTCATTTGGACGAACCTTAGATTTTTAAGAATAAAATAACAATTAATAATATAATATTTGTTTTAAAAACTATTTTATGTCAATTTTGAAACTATTTGGTATATGATTTTTATGAAATTTATAACAGAATGATAAGTTCTAACCAAGTTACTTAAATCAATAGCAACATGTCATATTAACCTATAAAATTAGTGTAAGTCATAAAAAGTCTCAAATTACATTTATTTGGGCATTTATAACATCAATTATGTCAATATTTCATTAATAAGACAATTACTGCATCATCTATGTGTCATAATAAATGATTATTATTTAATCCCTAAAAATTCTAAATAAATTCCTATGATATAGATAATTGTATTATATTTCTGGAGACTATTCATGTTCGAAGTTTCATGAAGTTTATCACTAGATTAAAATTATTATACTTATAAGATTTAAGAAAGTGACATGTTGTCACATTCTTTGGTTTTAATAATAATTAAATTATTTTCATTGACAAAATTTAATTAAATGAATCTAATCTGACCCTTAGGTGATATGGGTCGAATTTTAGTCATCCAATAGGATTTTGACATTTGTTAGGGTAATTTTAAAATATTATATTTACCCTTAATTACCCGATTTACCTTTAACTATGGTAAATAAAATTTACCGTAGTTACTATTCATAATTCCGAAAAATAAAAAGTAGCCTATTAACATAATTTGGACCCACTGATTCCAAATAAGGAATCCATTTTTTAAAATTCAATACACAGAAGTTGCAGAAATTAAATTAAAATTAATCCCATTGTCGAATAAAAACGGGTTTTTGTTTAAAACATTGCAAAAGAATGAATTGATTTAACATATGAATTCAAGGTAAAATCAATGATAATGACATACATTATATTAAATGGTAAAAATATATTATATTTTTACTTTAAACCCATTCAATATTATAATTTAACCACATAAGATATTATGATTAAAAAAGTTGTTTTTAATTAAAATATAGCGTGTTTTTACTATTCATTAAAATGTGAAAGTTACCTATAATAATATGAAAAATGTATCCAACGTAAATTTTTATTTCTTGATTCCAAAGAAGAATTTTATTTTGTCAAATTGAACTTATAAACATGTCAAAATCTATATTTAATGAGGGTGCGCCATCAAAAGGCGGGAAAACTGCATTTTTTGAAAAATACTTATTTTACCCGAAAAATTTATTTTGTTCTTATACCATGTTCTAGAAATGTGTAAGATGAATAATAATATAATAAAATTCAAAATTTAGTTAATACTATTCATAACGGCTAGTTCATGACAATATTATAATAATATAACATTGTTTATTAAAACCCGGTATTGCGTACAACACACGCTATCGAGGAAGGTCGTGATTGCGTGTAATGCAAGCCATGTCAGGGTTGCGTGTTGTGAAAGAATCCTTCATTGTTTCGTATAACAGAATCCAACTATATTTCATTTATACATTGAATATATATATATATATATACTCAATGTTGCGTAGAATAACTATTATCAAAATTGTGAGTAACACGATCCAAGAATAGTGTTGCGTATACTGCAAGATAATACGGTGTTGCGTATAGCGCAAGGTAATCTTGGTGTAGAATATAACACAAGACATTAATGAAATTAAAATAATATTTCTCATAAAATCTAGGGGTGTTACATTCTACCCCCCTTAAAATGAATTTCGCCCTCGAAATTCATCGGGGTTATAAATGGTTTACTATTCGAAATTTTCTTTAATAGAAACCCACATCGTAAAAAGGAATACCAAAACCAATCTTTAAAAACAAAAGTATGAAACGTAATGGTTACCCAAATAAACTAATCACTGGGTTTCCACATAGGTGAATATATGTATATGGAAGAGAAATCTAACCATCATGTTCTGATGGAGAGTGGTAGAGAACATTGCTATGAAAAAGCCAACAATCACAAAGCTATTGATTTCTGATGATCTAAGGTACCATCTGATTAATCATATATAAGGGAACTAGGACAACATTTTTGGTTTTCAAGATCATTTCCCTAAAGTTGATGAATTAAAAGAAATACTTGCATGATTTTGGTAAAATATCATTGTTGTTCGTGAATTGAACAATTTCCACTTCATCCATTAAACAAATGAAGTTGAATTTGTTATTCATGATGTGTTAGCAGATCATGTGATAGAATGATGGGTCATTTCATCTCTTTCAAACAAAAGGGTAGCAAAAGTTATAAGTCCATCTTATGGTTATATTAATCGTATATGGTTTCAAAAAAAAAACTTATACTTCATATATCATACTGCTTAATAAAATAAAACTAGTTTCTACTAAACAGGGACTTCCTATAGGCCATTGGTAGGCGATAAAGGCCAGTCGCACTTCGGTTGTGGATTCGATTCCCACGGCCTTGTCCGACGAGATGGGCTGTCACCCGTCCTGCAGGTTTTCCTTTTTCTAAAACTACATTACTATAACATCACATAAATAATATCAAAATTTCTATCCTTAAACAATACTAACTTATGTCCAACATAATCCATTCCAATCTTTAGGCTTATCCATAATACTACAGTCCACTCTCATAATATAGTAAAAACGATTACCAGAGATTTAATACCATCGTTGATCCCCATATGTCATAAGATATGTTTTGTTGGTCACATTCCAAACATTCAAAGGCCTTAATCATGTATTCTCTTGAATACCCATTGAACCTTAGTGAAAACATGAATGCAGTTAAAAGTTAACACTTTCCATAAACCAAAATCCTCAAAATTATTTATACTCAAACCATTATATCAATTAGTCCTTATATCAATCATGAGATCATGAATACGATTAAACATTTCGTTTTCTCATTTTCCCTTCATTATGCACATATCATCTACATTCCAAAAATATCTGAATAAACTTTCATGGATACTGATAACATTAATCATACATTTTCAAAACTCAAGGAAAGACAACAGTGTAACAATCCTTAGATGTCTCTTTATTCCATATTACCATGAGATTACTTATACAACATTACACATGATAAACATGTAATCATTCCACTGCATTCTTAAACCATTGACCGAGCTTCAACAATTCTTTCATCTCACATATCATTTGTAGTCTCTTCATCATCATCCACATAAATACTACCCATACGACCATACTGATTCTCTTCATGAGACTTTCTCTTAGGGAATTGGTTTGCATAATGCTCGTACATTCCACATTTAAAACATTTAACCATTGTTGATGTCGTAGAAATACCATTATCCTCATCCCTGGTGTTAACTGAACATTTTCCTTTGCACTTACTGTCTTTGTGTCCTTCTCTTCCACACCCAAAGCATCTTCCAGTTCCTTTGAAACATTCTCCTTGATGCCTCTTCCCACATGATTTACATAGGGGAAATTGAACTTTCTTTCCTCTATGATCAACATGAAACTCCATCTTTCTCTTATTAACCGAGTCAGGAAACTTACCAAATTTTACTTTATTGATCATATTATGAGATTGCTGATTCGGCATAATAATGATGTTTGGACCTCCAAATCCCATTTCATTTGGTTTCTCATGAAGAATATCATTCCATTGTCCATCATATCCTCCATTATCGTGAATCATCTTGTTTCCAGCCATTTTCTAAAACCCAAAAAGAATAGTGTGAGAGGAAAAAATCATAATAAAGGGGGAGTAACTTCAATATCTAACATCTTTGGTTAAATTATAATATCCTTAGCGCAATTCTTGGACTATAACCTATATGTATACTTATCCTTAGGGACATCCCTAATCATACCTTAGAAATATCTCTAGGGATCTCACTAACCTTCTCACATCCTAGTTTCCAAAGGTTGACGAAACCTTTCCTCTGATACCAACTGTAGAGACCCGAAGCCTGACGTACATGGAAATTACATTACTTTTGCAGAATATTTAGTACATAACAAAAACACACACACAAGGATCGTAATAGTTTAGTGTCTTTGGAAACTCGGAATATAATCTTCTAATCCTGGTGAAAGATCTTCAACATCTCCCATAAAGATCTTCCTTTTTTATACCTAAAACCTTTCCTTATATCCTGGGGAAAAGAAAAGATGAAAGGGTGAGCTCAAATACTCAGTAAGGGTAAACAAAAGAAATATCAATCACATCATATACATAAGCACATAACTTTTGGAAATCTTAACCTGTAAAAGAGATCATAATTTCATAACCTGGAATAACTCATGGCAGTGAAATGTAATCACAATAATCATAAATTAAAACATTAATCTTTGTGGAATACACACATAATCATAGAGAATCATTTCTTGTTAGTCAAGACTCATTGCCAAGACTATCTTAGTGGACAAAGTCCCTTTCTGAACCGAGTCAACCTCGTTTCAGTCCTGTTTCACTAAACCGGTATAACCTACCATTCCAGCCATGTCTATCTCATGAGATATAAAATCATTACCCAATTCATTGGAGGGAGATATAGGTCCCACCCATCTCATAATTATACCATTCTTATGTGTGCCACAAAATCATAAACCATACATCATAGCATAACCCATGTAATAAAAATGGGAATCATAAACATCTTGACATCATAAAACAATTCATATAAGATAAAGGAATTCATAAAAATAATTCCATAAAAACATAATCAAATAAATGTAATAATAGGGATAGAAACAGAACCCTATATTATCTTATATGGAAAATAATTTTGATAAAACACTTGAAATGAATTTTTGAGGAAAATATCCTTTCTTCTTCAAAATCAATTTCTTTCCACAAAATGTCATGAAATTTTAAAAGAAAGATATTTTATTGAAAATAGTCATGAAATATTTTGGAGGATGATTCATGAAAATAAGGCTTTATAAAACCGTAAAAATCCGTTCGTTCAATTTAAGATAAAAAAAACATTCTTCTCGTACTTTTGTCGGAAAAGTCAAAAAGTACCTCGTACGAAAAACGACAAAATATTCCTTTCATATCTTTTACTAAAATCTCACCGAAGGGTAAAATTGGATTTAAATAATTGTAGGTGGATGGAAATAATATTACATATTGAGGAAACATGGATTTGGATGATAAAATACACCCCATTAAATTTCAAAGTATAAACAATCTCGGATAAAAATTGAGATTTGCGAGATTTTCCCTTCCCTTATGTCCGATATGCTTTGTACGTATCCGAACCTCATGTATAATGATTTAAATAATGTCATTAACTTATTATAGAATCATATTCATTGTTATGATATCATATATGGTTTACTTATGACATTATATTACCCATTGTTTTGTAAATTCCATGTTAAAGAAGCGTTTTGGGTAAAATCGTTTCATTTATCGTAGGTGTTTGGACTTGTTGTTCTTGACGTTATTATTAATTATATAATGATTTACTTACTTCCATAATATAAAACATGATTTATATATCATATATATTCAGTATATATATATATAATAGATAGATAAATGAAATGAAACACACCGTTCATGGAGACGGTAGTCCGTACGTACGCATGAACGCTGTTTTCCTTTCCTTATTATCTTGAATGGAAGTAAGTAGAGGAAATAAATATATACATAAAAACAGTAGATTTATAATTTCATATATTTCATTATTATTTCTTATATATACTTTATAATCATTCTTAAATGGTTAACATGGAGAATGAATCTCATCGCGTCGTGGAGACGGTAGTCCGTACGTACGCACGAGCCATGATGTCGTTCTCATGTTCGTGAACTTGTGTTGAAGTGTATGTATACTATTTCAGTATCAATATCAATTTATAATAATCATATATAGTTATTATTTACACCATTGTACCCATCCAAGTAAGGTGGTGGTGGAAAATATATTTCACCACGGCGTGGAGACGGTATTCCGTACGTACGCACGCGCGGTGATTTCATTTTCCATAGGATGGATAGATGGTGAAATTGGATTGTTTAATAATTATAATAACATATCAGTATATGAGTGATACTGATGTTATTACTTCATAATGAAACAACCTAAGAAGAAGAAGTGGAAGAAGAAATAAAGGTGAAAGAATCGGTAACGAAAATTACCTCTTCTTTGAAGCGCCTCATTGAGATCTCCTCTTAGGGCACTAAAATTTGTCTTTGAGGAAGAACAGAACCTCTAGGATGTTTCTAGGGAAGTGGAGAAGAGAATTTGGTAGGGGTTGACTGAGCTTGAAGACTCAAAGTTGTGTGAGGAATAGAGGGAGGAGGTTCCCTTTTATAAGGGAGGAGAGGGGCACCTTTGGAATAACTAAAACTATTATTTTATTATAATGTCTAGTTCGGTTTTAAATAGATCCAAATTGATTTATTTCGAGTCTAAGGTGGGGATGAGTCGAAATACTCTCATAAAATAGGATTTAGACAAGTTTAGGTTATTATTTTACCATTTTCAATTAGATTTAACTCTAAGTTAAATAATTTAACTTTTACCGTGTCATTTTGTTTTCTTACAATATATGGTTAATAAACTTACTATATCAAGCACAAAGAACCCCAAGTTGTTTATTATTAATATATATAATCGTATCTAAGTCATTTGGCCGAACTTTAGATTTTTAGGAATAAAATAACAATTAATAATATAATATTTGTTTTAAAAACTATTTTATGTCAATTTTAATACTATTTGGTATATGATTTTTATGAAATTCATAATAGAATTATAAGTTCGAACCAAGTAACTTAAATCAACAATATCATGTCATATTAACCTAGAAAATTATTGTAAGTCATAAAAAGTCTCAAATTACATTTATTTGGGCATTTATAACATCAATTATGACAATATTTCATTAATAAGACAATTACTGCATCATCTATGTGTCATAATAAATGATAATTATTTAATCCCTAAAAATTATAAATAAATTCCTATGATGTACATATTTGTATTAGCTTTCTGGATATTATTCATGTTCGATGTTTCATGAAATTTATCACTAGATTAAAATTATTATACTTATAAGATTTAAGAAAGTGATATGTTGTCACATTCTTTGGTTTTAATAATAATTAAATTATTTTCATTGAAAAAATTTAATTAAATGAATCTACTCCGACCCTTAGGTTATATGGGTCTACCTTTAGTTATCCAATAGTATTTTGACATTTGTTAGGGTAATTTTAAAATATTATATTTACCCTTAATTACCCGATTTACCTTTAACTATGGTAAATAAAATTTACCGTAGTTACTATTCACAATTCCCAAAAATAAAAAGTAGCCTATTAACATAATTTTGACCCACTAATTCCAAATATGGAATCCATTTTTTAAAATTCAATACACAGAAGTTACAGAAATTAAATTAAAATTAATCCCGTTGTCGAATAAAAATGGGTTTTTGTTTAAAACATTGCAAAAGATTGAATTGATTTAACCTATGAATTCAAGGTAAAATAAATGCTAATGACATACATTATATTAAATGGTAAAAATATTTTCTATTTATACTTTAAAACCATTCAATATTATAATTTAACCACATTAGATATTACGATGAAAAAAGTTGTTTTTAATTAAAATATAGCGTGTTTTTACTATTCATTAAAATGTGAAAGTTACCAGAATAATATGAAAAAAATATCCAAAGTAAATTTTTATTTCTTGATTCCAAATAAGAATTTTATTTTGTCAAATTGAACTTATAAACATGTCAAAAACTATATTTAATGTGGGTGCGCCATCAAAAGGCGGCAAAACTGCATTTTTTGAAAAATACTTATTTTACCCGAAAAAATTATTTTGTTCTTATACCATGTTCTAGAAATGTGTAAGATGAATAATAATGTTATCAAATTCAAAATTTAGTTAATACTATTCATAACGGCTATTTCATGACAATATTATAATAATATAACATTGTTTATTGAAACCCAGTATTGCATACAACACACGCTATCGAGGAAGGTCGTGATTGCGTGTAATGCAAGCCAAGTCAGGGTTGCGTGTTGTGAAAGAATCCTTCTTTGTTTCATATAACAGAATCCAACCATATTTTATTTATAAATTTAATATATATATATATATACTCAATGTTGCGTAGAATAACTATTATCAAAATTATGTGTAACACGATCCAAGAATAGTGTTGCGTATACTGCAAGCTAATACGGTGTTGCGTATAGCGCAAGGTAATATTGGTGTATAATAAAACACAAGACATTAATAAAATTAAAAGAATATTTTTCATAAAATCTAGGGGTGTTACAGCCAAATCCGCACGACCACAAAGAACGGCGGAGGGTTGTCAGGCCGTGTTCGTTTGGCCCGCACCCTCCACGTTAGTTAACAAAAACAGAAGAAAATAATTCAACACATGAAACAACAATTTTAATAAAATAAAATTGTTCATTTGAAACCGATTCTTTAATTTTAAAGAAACGTTCACGGGAATAAGGGCATTTCCAAAATAAAATCCCTACCTCGTCAAGTCGTCGCACGCGCGTTCTTTGCGAAAAGAGGGGATCGTCGCGTCGTCGCGGTATACGGCGTCGCGTCGTCGCGGAAGGGTGTCGCGTCGATGAACTCCGAGGTTCAAGAACAAAAATATTTAATTAATAATAATTAAATCCATATTGTTTTTTTAATCCACAAGTAAATTTAAAAAAAAGAAAAGGGAGCAACCCCCTACCTTGTCGCTGCCGATCGAAGGTTGTCGCGGGGTTGGATTGTCGTGGAAGAACATCGGGGAAGAAGAATCGCCGGTGTCACGGAACTTGGCGTCGCGTCGTCGATTTCCGAGGGCTCGGCGTTCTTCGCGTTCTTCGCGAAGGAGGATGAAGAACTCTTGGTTTCTGTCAAATCCTCTCAACGAACATTTTTCCAGAAGCCGTGCGTTGGTCTTATTTTATTATTACGCCAACGGATTTCAAACTGGTTAAGAAACGAATGAAATTAATTCATAGAATTAATTTCAACGAATAAACCGCCCATTTAATTCAACAAAGAAAACTGCCCAATTAAATGGTGCATTAAGAATTTAATAAAACGCGTCAGTTGACTTTCATAAGGACGGGTTTTCGCGTGTGCGTTACTTAGCGGAAAAGAAACGGTGGGGCTTGTGCGGGTCCCACCTCACAAATATCCTACCAAGAGGGTAGGATATTTTTCGATAACATCCTATCCGCAACAACTCAGCCTAAGCCGCTTTAAGTGGCTTCAAGTGAGTTCCAAGTGGATTAAGTGAAATAAAATAAAGTTTGTCGTAAAATTATTTTATTTCATAACTTTAGACCGAAAATTAAAAACCACACCCGAGCAAACGCAACTCCGAAAGAGGCATTTCTAAGCAAATACCGGCGCCGTGATTTCATAGGTGCCCTCAGAATTTGATTCCGAGCACCGGTTCAAAAGTTAGAAAAACCCGCTCGTCCGTTCGCTGAACGTACCTGAGCCAAACTTCGGAAAATGAATCTGGGCACACCGGGCCTCGGAATCAGGTGCCGTCAGAAACTGAGTTCTTGTAAAATTCCAAATAAAATTAAGAAAAAAAAACTTCTTTGAAATTTACGGGTCTTTACATTACTCCCACCACAGGGCTTTACGTCCCCGTAAAGCTTCACCACAAGCTTAGGGATATAAAGGCGGTACTAAGCACGCAACTGAGCATCCCACTCAAAATTGCTCTCCTGGAGGTTCCTGTGCTGCTATCTGAAGCGCACTAGAGGAATCGATCATCTACGTAGGACCCGCTCCTGTCGATCCTCGATCTCCACTGGGACCTCTGCAAAAGTCGTCCCATCATCAAAGTCCAGCTCTCCATGGTCAAAGATTTGCGTCGGGTCGTGCACGTATCTCCTCAGCTGAGATACGTGGAAGGCGTCGTGCACCCGGTGCAACTGAGGTGCTAGAGCCAGGAGATAAGCCATCTCGCCAATCCTACTGAGGACCTGGAAGGGTCCAATGAAGCGTGGAGACAACTTGCCACCTCGGACAAATCTCCGTAATCTATGTCGAGGTGAGACACACAAGAAGACGTGGTCGCCATCCTCGAACACTAGTGGCCTCCGCCTCCTGTCAGCACAAGACTGCTGCCGGTTCTGAGCTGTCCCCATCCGCTCATGGTTGACTTGGACCTTCCGGGTCCTAAAAGAGCTGCTGAGATTTCTTCCTCACCGATAAGAGAAATCTGGTCTCATCCCCTAGATGAATCATGTTCTTTGCCTAATACCGTCAATCCCGACATAGATGATACTAATCCATACCAAGGATGACGTCGTAAGGCCTCGACGCTACTACCAAGAGATCCAACCGTTACTCTCGCCTCCAAGGGTTGAGTCACACTGTCGGCATCAGTGTGTGGTAACTGGGTCTCCTCCAGTAGATGTCTCACAAGTGAGGGTCATGTCAACAGTCAAAACTGGAACCTCTTAGTAACAACAAAAAAGAGGACATGAATGAAAACATCACAAGGGTATGCATCTTTTATTATTGCAGCTCATAATACAAAGACACTACACAATAGCAACAAGGAAATATAAGTACAAAGGTCGTATCCACTAGTTCCACTCCTATCCATTTGCTCCCAGAGCTCCATGATCGAAGGCATCAGCTGCCTGAAGCTGAGCTCTCCCATGTCCACCAACTCCCTGCGGTCGGGGTGGACCTCCTGGTGGTGGTGGTGGCAACACCTCGAAGTGTCTCCCACCATTGGCTACTCGGCCAGCTCCTCTGCCACGTTCTCCTGCACCCTGCGGACCACCGTGGCCGAACCTCTGTCTGGGAGGTCCCACTACCACCTGCTGCTCATCAGTAAGACGATTCGGGCAGTCTCGAGCCATGTGACCTCGCCCGCTGCATGCGTAGAAATGCTTGCCCCTCGTGTATCTGGCTCTCCATCGGGTGCCCCGCACAACCAAATATTCATCCTGAGACTGCCCATATGATGGTCTGGCCCGTTTGAACCTCTGCGTCACTTGTCTACTTCCAGCTGCAGAAGACCCTGCTACGGCCCGTCCTGCAGAGGGCCCTGTCACTGGAGCCTGCTCGGCGAGAAAACTCTCCACTAGAAGGGGTCTCTCCAACACCTCTGCCTAAGTCGGAATGTTGAGGGAGATCATCGAAGCCCTGATCCCATGCCTCAGTCCTTGCTCGAAGGTCAGGGCCCAGAAGAACGGGTCCTGTACCATATCTGTGGAGTAGCGCGAGAGATCAGTAAATCTCGCCGAGTACTGGGCCACTGTCAAGCTGCCCTGCCGCAGCTGAAGAAGCTCCTGAATGCGCACCGCACGGAGGGTGGCTGGGACGAACTCAGAGCGGAAGATGCTCTCAAAGTCCGTCCAGAGAAATGATGTCTCTTCGTGCACCTGGATCATCAAGCTCCATCATCGGCCCGCTACTGCATGCAGTAGGCTCGCCGTGATGATCACCATGAGGTCTGGTGTTGTCCTCAATAGCCTGAAAACTTGCACCACTGCCTTCAGCCAGTCCTCGGCTGCCTGGGGGTCCTTCTCCCCGCGGAACCTGGGCGGTCGCTGATGCTGAAACTCGTGCAGTGAGCTAAGGTGACATGCATCGTCAGCGGCTGGGGCTGGTAGCATCGGTGGCTCGGCGGGTAAAGGTACCACCGGTGCCTTTGCAGACATGGAGCCCTGCACCGAGGCCTCGTCGCTCGGTGGGCTGTCATCACGCTCCACTCTCGGAACCCTAGTTGGCTGTCATCGTGGGGCCATCCTGAAAAGAAGCAGGTGTGCCATGGTCAGAACTGTATACCTGGTGAGCTGACACAAGTAATCACAAAGAATACATGAACACACATGCAATCTGTGTTTTCGTGCATTAATTCGGAAATCAGAAGTCAGGGTCCTGGTGTACGGATACGTCGGCCGCCGCACCAACACTGGATTCCCTGGACTGATAACCACACCCAATATGCTGAACACTATTTCTTCACATAGAAGAAAGATCAGAGTCTGCGGTAGAACCGACCACCTTTGATACCAATTTGTCACGACCCGTCCTCGGCTCCCGTGCCGTGACTACCCCAAACCCGCCTTCCATAGGCCAGGGGCTGGAGACTAGCACCAAGGCGTAAATCCCGGTAAAAAGGGAAGACATTGCCTTTGAAAAGTAAACAAGCACCACAGAGTAAGCAAGAGGAAAAGTAAACACTAAGTAAAAACTGTAACAAGCTGTGCTGAAAGTAAAAGGGGCCAGAAATACAAGCCCAACTGTAAAGTACAACTGAAGGGAAAAAAAGCAACTGAAAAGAAAATCCGCAGCATCGAGCCGTCCTCTGGAAGTCCCACCTGAAGGGTGGGTACAGATAGCCTCCACTGCTCCTCGGGTCCACCTGACCGCTCCGAGTACGTCCCGCCCAGTGGTCCACCTCCAGTTACCGTCCTTCTCCGCACGCCTCAACCACGATCAGCGCTGTCCGTCATCTGCAACCAACACAATGATGTGCGGGCATAGCCCGTGTAGGGGTGAGTATAAGCTACTCAGTAGGGACCCTCGAGACCCCCCGAAGGTCTCCCGAAATCCACAAAGGATAAACCACAACGTAAAGATACAATCACGAAATAACAACCGACACTGCTTAGGTATATTCCCATACATATACATAAGTCATCAATCCCCGTTCGGCTCCAACATCCGAGCCCAAGCACAACCCAATCAACACAGGAAAGCAAACGTATACCCACACAGGAGAGCTCAACACAATCCACAAAGGAGAGTAAATAGTAAATCCACACAGGATAGTTCAACACAATCCACAAAGGAGAATAACACAGGATTCAGCTCACACAGGTATACATCATCGAAAAGGTGAAAGAGATGATGAGAAATAGATACGGAATCATCTAAGCTGGGACCCACATAGGATACAAGACCAGCCGTGTTCATTGTTTCGTTTATGCTGGGACCCACATAGGATACAAGACCAGCACTGAATTATCAAAGATGGGACCCACATAGGATACAAGACCAACACAGCTAGGACCCACATAAGATACAAGACCAGCTGTCTTCATTGATTCATCTGTACTAGGACCCACATGGGATACCAGACCAGTATTGAATCATCTAAGCTGAGACCCACATAGGATACAAGACCAGCACAGCTAGGACCCACATAGGATACAAGACCAGCTATCTTCATTGATTCATCTATACTGGGACCCACATAGGACAAAAGACCAGTATTGAATTATCTAAGCTGGACCCACATAGGATACAAGACCAGCACAGCTAGGACCCACATAGAATACAAGACCAGCTGTCTTCAATGATTCATCTATACTAGGACCCACATAGGATACAAGACCTGTATTGAATCATCTAAGCTGGGACCCACATAGGATACAAGACCAGCACAGCTAGGACCCACATAGAATACAAGACCAGCTCTCTTCATCGTCGCAGTCCACTGAGGATTTCTACACAATCGCCATCGTCAAAGTCGCAGTCGCAGCCAGCTCTAGGGTTCCCGCACACAGCAAACTCGTTCGGGAGGGTCCGCTACATGAGCCGAGAGGCCGATACATCAACTGTCACAAAGCCTGAAGTTGATGTATCCAAAAGTTCTGTATCGTCAACAGGAACTCAATGTCGCAGACGACGCGTCAATCGGACGCCCGGACTGAGAGTTATTGGCTTTTTCGTCCCAGGGGTCCGGTTGGTTTTTAAGGCAAAACCAACCCGACCGTACTCCACCTGCGTCCAAACCTCGGGCGGAGTGAGCCAAAAGATCCGTCTCACATAGAGGAATTCAACAAAGCTGACGGCACGTCAATCGGACGTCCGTAGCTCAAGATATGAGAGTTTCCGCTCCGAAGGCCCGGTTGGTTTCGTGTACGAACCAACCCGGCCGAACTCAAAGTATTCTGAATCCTTGAGTGTGATATACCTAAACGACCATCTCGATCCAAGGATCGTTTTTCTGCTGACGACGAGTCGTTTGGAGGCCCGTAGATCACGTTACGGGCGTTTGACCGAAAATGGTCCAAAAACGGGGGGTCTCGGCCCGGGCCGACCCCCCCCCCCCTCGGGGTCGGCCGAACCGGGTCGACCCGACCCAGCTGGACCGGGTACGGTCCGGCCAGGGCGCGGGCCGGCCGGTCGGACCGGCCTGGCTTGGCGCGGCGGAGCGGCCGAGTGCCTGGGTGCCGCGGGGCACCGCCCCCGCGGTCTGGAGATGCCACGGCCCCGCGTTGGGGCCGCGCTGGAGAAACGGACGCGGTTATGCCGCGTCCCGTGCGTGAGAACCGGACCCGCGCGGCCGCGGGTTCGTTGGCCGCCGCCGTCTCGGCTTCAGCCGCGGCGCCCTTGTCCGGCGGCGCACTGGGGCGCCGCCGCCTCCGGCTGCCGACGCCGCCGGCCGCTTCCGCGAGGCACCAGAGTTGCTCTGGTGGTCCATTTCCTTCCCATCTACGCCGTTGTTCCTCCTGGGTTCCGTTCTTCACTGCGGGATCGAAAAACTGCCCTTGCGTCACGATTTTTCGTCGCCCGCCAAATCCGCACGACCATGAAGAACGGCAGAGGCTTGTCCGGCCGTGTTCGTTTGGCCCGCACCCTACGCGTTAGTTAACAACAACGGAAGAAAATAATTCAACACATGAAACAACAATTTTAATATAATAAAATTGTTCATTTGAAACCGGTTCTTTAATTTTAAAGAAACGTTCACGGGAATAAGGGAATTTCCAAAATAAAATCCCTACCTCGTCAAGTCGTCGCACGCGCGTTCTTTGCGGAAAGAGGGGATCATCGCGGTATCCGGCGTCGCGTCGTCGCGGAAGGGTGTCGCGTCGACGAACTCCGAGGTTCAAGAACAAAAAGATTTAATTAATAATAATTAAATCCATATTGTTTTTTTAATCCAAAAGGTAATTTAAAAAAAGAAAAGAGCGCAACCCCCTACCTTGTTGCTGCCGATCGAAGGTTGTCGTGGGGTTGTATTGTTGTGGAAGAACGTCGCGGAACAAGAATTGCCGGCATCACGGAACTTGGCGTCGCGTCATCGATTTCCGAGGGCTCGACGTTCTTCGCGTTCTTCGCGTTCTTCGCGAAGGAGGATGAAGAACTCTTGGTTTCTGTCAAATCCTCTCAACGAACATTTTTCCAGAAGCCGTGTGTTGGTCTTATTTTATTATTACTCCAACGGATTTCAAACTGGTTAAGAAACGAATGAAATTAATTCATAGAATTAATTTCAACGTATAAACCGCCCGTTTAATTCAATGAAGAAAACTGCCCAATTAAATGGTGCATTACGAATTTAAGAAAACGCGTTAGTTGACTTTCATAATGACGGGTTTTCATGGGTGCGTTACTTAGCGGAAAAGAAACGGTGGGGCTCGTGCGGGTCCCACTTCACAAATATCCTACCAAGAGGGTAGGGTATTTTTGGATAACATCCTATCCGCAACAACTCAGCTTAAGCCACTTTAAGTGGCTTCAAGTGAGTTCCAAGTGGCTTAAGTGAACTAAAATAATGTTTGTCGTAAAATTATTTCATTTCTTAACTTTAAGCCCGAAAATTAAAAACCACACCCGAGCAAACGCAACTCTGGAAGAGGCGTTTCTAAGAAAATATTGGCGCTGCGATTTCATTGGTGCCCTCAGAATTTGATTCCGAGAACCGGTTCAAAAGTTAGGAAAACCCGCTCGTCCGTTCACTGAACGTACCCGAGCCAAACTTCGGAAAATGATTCCGGGCACACCGAGCCTCGGAATCAGGTGCCGTCAGAAACTGTGTTCGTGTAAAATTCCAAAGAAAATTAAGAAAAAAAATTTCCTTGAAATTTACGGGTCTTTACGTTATCCCTCTCAAGGAATATGACATGTCTTGACACTATAACAATTTTCGAGTGGTTTTATAGGTAATATTTCCTTTTTCATTAGAGTATCCTATAAAGGTACACTTTTTGACACAGGGTGAAAGCTTGTTACCTAAAGAGGAAATAACAAATTCATCACTTCTCCACACATGTAAATTCAATAATATAGATTTATTTCAACTCCTGAACTCATATGGAATACCATTTATCAATTTAGTTAGTACTTGGTTTAGTGTGAGCACTGCGGTTTGTAAATCATATCCCCAAAAGGATAATGAAAGAATCACATGACTCATCATTGATATCACCATGTCCAACATGGCGTGGTTCATCCTTTTTCTCAAACCATTCTACTAGGGCATGTATGGAAGAGCGAGTTGGGATAGAATCCCAAAATCTCATAAGTAATCAAAGAAGTCTTGATTAAGATATTCTCCACATCAATCTAAGCAACATTTCTTAATCTTCATAGCAAGATGGTTCTCAATTTCATTCTCATATTCTTTGAACTTATTAAAAGAATCCGAATTATACTTTATGAAGTAGATATATCCATATCTACTAAAATCATCAGTAAATGTTATGAAGTATGAGTACCCACCCCTTGAATCAACTGAAAATGGTCCACACACATCGATATGAACCAATTGAAGAAGTTATTTTGCCTTTTCCACTTTCCCACTAAATGGGGGTTTGGTCATTTTTTCATGTAAAGATGCATGAAATATACAAGTGGTTTTACTTCGAATGAATCTAAATATCCATCTGGATGTTACTTTTTCAAGCATTTCTCATTTACATGACCTAGAGGGTGATGCCAATGATGGATGTGGTATGAGTCTTGTTAATTATCTTTTATATCGATTTCCATTACTTAGTTTAGGTAATTCAACACGTTAAGGCCGTTGTATAAATGTGCCCTACCAAAACAAATGATATCTTGGAAAAATAAGAAACATTAATTTCCAAAAAAGAAAACAAATCCATATGTATCTAATATGGATACAAAAATATTGTTTTTGGTAATATAAAACACATAATAACAACCCTTTATCACCAAGATTATCCTAGTTGGCAATGTGTGGTGGTAGTCCTTGACAGATACAACATCAATTTTGGCTATGTTGGCTTCTCGTAGAACTAGATATCCTCATTAAATCTTCCTGAATCTGTATGGTTCATGTATTTGGACACATATATAAGCCTCAAAATCTATATCTAATATTCAATTTGTCGAAACAAATAGATTTCATTCGATAACAAATGCACCTAATGCTTCCCCTTGCTTCTTAGTATGGTTTCAGTTATTCACCTAGTGGTCCTTCTTTCCGCATACAAAACAAATAGCCTCATTTTCCCTTACCTCTCCTTTGATCTTCCTTTTCGTGGAAGGCTGTGAAGAATTTTTGGGACTAAATCAATTCACCTTACCTTTCATCTTATTCACCATAAGGATATAAGGATTTACGTGATTTATATCGTTATCCACTTGGTGAATGAGGATAAGAAGATCAGATAGATACTTCTCAATGATGTTCATATTGAAATTCACAAAAAAAGTTAGATAATCCTTGAGGGAGTGATGTGAGAATGATATCAGTGACCAGTTATTATGGGAGTTTAAATCATAGAACCTTCAAGAACTCAACGTAGCCAATGATCTTGACTACATGATACCCATCTGGGGAACCTTCTCTAAGCTTACTCTAAAAGAGTACCTTATAGATATAAAACCATTTCCATAATGCTCTCTCCTGGTAAAGACCACATTGGTGCTAGATCATTATATAAGCCTCCATGTTTTCATGACACTTCATGAGATCACTATACATTAATGATAGCATCAAACATTGAATGTTGACCATGTCGTTTCTATGTTTCTCATAGACTGGGAAATCCTCATCACTGGCCTCTTTGGAAGGTGGATCAGGTAATGATAACTTCATCACGTAAGACTTCTGTTCATGGCGTAAGATAACCCGAAAGTGTCTAAACCATTCATAGAAGTTACTGTCGGTGAGGATGCTATCTTTATCCAGAATTGATCATAGGGATTGTGTGGATGACGATCTTGTTATCTTTATCCTTCAATTACAAGAGTAAATTATTAGTAATTTATTGACAACATTTTTTGAGAAATAAATTTTTTATTAAGTCTCCAACAATTTTATCAAGTCCCAAAGGCCATCACCATTGTACTCAGAATGTCTAATTTCTATGACATTATAGTGTAAAGGATCCATATTCCCTTTCTCATAACCCCAACAAGGGTTGGTCAAGATATTAGAAGATATTTAGGTAGGAAGGTCTTTTCCACCTATGGGCTTGAATATCCTTGATCTGTTGAGTGGAATCCCCAATCCAGAAACCATGCCTTCGGATTTCCTCAACTCTTACCTCCAATATTACACCATGTCTAGGAAGGGATACTCCTCTTATATAATATGGTTAAGTAAATTTTAATCCCTTCATATGGGTTTCCTATATAGAATTAATTATCCTAAAAATGGTTGGTCAAACACATAGTTTAATTGATTTTTTACCTTAATCATGTAATGGATGGCTTGGCCCAACATAATAATTTAATTGATAAATTTTTATCTCTTATGCATGAATTGATTATTATCATTATCACATGATTTTTAATATGAAGTGAAACTAATGTAGTGACTACCAATGACTTGATAGTATTTATGCATAAGTATGCTTTATTTTAGTTCCATCTTGCATGCTTGTTTAATTCATTACTTATGTGATCGTAAAAAAACATCCATAATGATAAACCATGCAACTGTTAGAAATAAAATAAATTAAAGGGAATGATCATGAGATTTTCTAATGGTTAGTTTATCTGGTGGTTGATAAACTATCCCTTATCTAGGAGAGAAACATATTGAACCTTTTTGGGTTCATTTTTACACATTTCCACCTGTCCACCTCTGTATATTATGGGATTGGTTTCATCTCAGCTCTAGCTTTAACTTCCACCACTGTCTTAGGAGTTCCATCAATTATTTATTCCTTTTTTAACTCACATGTAGGTGAGGTGTAAAAGGGTTTTTTATATAAAATATACATTTGGCACACAATCCATACATATTAATGAAGAGAAGCGTAACAAGAAAAAAATTTAATATAAATTAATAAATTAAAATAAACCATCAAAATAAAAAGGACTTGGTCTAGTTCATCATCATAAATACATGCAGTAATATTTATGCCTAAACAAAAATGGCATTCAATTATTTAATCGTTATTGTTTAAGATAAATTGAACTCAAAACAATTAATTATTATCTTTAATTAATCAATAATTTTATCTTAAATTGTTTACTGAATTTCCCTGAGATTCTCATCTATCATAATTTTAAACAAATAGATTCATTTAAAAATATCTATGCACGTAACTTGTACCTTGAAGGTAACCTTGTGAATCTCTTTTCATAATTACTCAATGATTAGAAATGAACATTTCACATATGTTAAATTAAACCCATATATAGAAAACACCTATCACATGTTGTGCCTCATCTTTATTCCCACACTATGGTATATGTATCAAGTGTTAGTATAATATAATAATAAATTTTAATAAATATTCATAATTTGGATTAGTACACAGTGTGTAGTTCCAAGTACATGATGTGTTCTAATTTTCACAGTCCATCCGAAGTACACGCCCATGGAAATGATGTGTGAGTGTACATAGTAAATCCTCAGAGTATATGGTGTGTCTAGTAAGATACACGAAATGTAGTTCCTCATTACACAGTCTCCAACCGAGCATGCCATGTATGGGGTACACTGTCCAACCTTATCCTGACGGGATTAGAAATCATGGCCAGTAACCCACATGGTGTTTAATATGGAAACATCATTCCAACTATTCCTAGTCAACACATTGAGACATTAAGACTTAGAAAAACTCAAATGGCATGGCTTGGTTTTGTGGAAAAGACCTGGTGCATTGAACCTTGGTAATATGATGTTTACTGCAGAATAAACCTCCTGTGTTCTAGTGTAGTACGGCACAGAACCTTTGGCAGCTCCGAATGAGATCCTCTGTTTTATTTTAATAAAAATTTTAAAAAATCATTTTTGTTAGGTGTAAGGGAAACTAAAGGGGAGGAACAAATCTCGAGATTCATATTTTCATAATGATTAACTTGAATTGAAACAACTAAATTATCATATGTGTAAATCATCTAAGAAATATTTAAATAATTATAAACTATGATGTAACTGCTATGATACCACTTGAAGGTTCCAGGTGCAGTGAATGTGTGGTTTGACTGACACCAAACATTAATTTTTACCATGATCAATGATTATTTCAAGATCAATATGATTATAAACACTAGTCCCTGTGGAATAAAATGATAGATTTATATAAAGAAAGAAGAGGCCCAAAACTATTAGAGAGGATCTTGCACATCAGGTTTGTAATTTATTTAATTAATTTCATAAAGAAAAAAATACATGGATATTTTGTATTTTCTTCATTGATGATGTTGATTGTTTGGAATGGCCCTCCTATATCATCTTGTTGTGCTTGCAGGGATCCAAAATAAAATCCCTTCAGTAGTGATTCACACATGCTCTGATGGCCTCTGATCGACATCACTCGATTCCGGGTGCTAGCACGGTGATACAAGTGTCTTGTGTCTATCATTATTGATCGCTTGTATTCAGCCTTGAAGAATGTTTCTCATTCTTGAGAGGTGATGGAAGAGGATTTAAGAGGGAAATTGTTTATCACAATAATTCTCAATTCACCGGGTGTGTGATTTGGTACATGGCATAATAGATATATGGGTCTATTTATTGACATGTGGCTTTAGTTACAATATTTAATTATGTAACAGAAATTAAATACATTCGTAACCATAGAGAAAACCAATAATATTGATAATAATACCACCTCATTATTTATTGTGAACAAACTTTCACAAAATGGAATTATAAATAAAATTCCACATCACAAAATAGTAGAGGTATTATTTTATTTTTTTTCCAACTAGTTAAATAATTATTTATCTTCATGAAAATAATTATTTTACTATCAGACTAGCCTTGTTATGCTCTTACTCTGCCTCTATTTATTGTAAACCCTAATAAATAAATAAATAATTTATTCAAGTAAATAAATTTTTTATTTTCAAACTAGTAAATAAATATTTCTTAGATGTTCAATAAAATGAATAAATAAATTTTACCAAAAATCCAGTGATTAAATATTTATTTAATTTGTAAAATAATTTTAACTTGAATAAAATTATTCAACTCTCTTTAGAATAATATTTATTAAAAAAAATCAAATAGAATTTCACCAAGACCACCAGAAACGCTTAGTGTGTAACCCTCTTGGATTCTATCTTGTTGGCATTCAGCCAGCTTGCCTAAAGTCCAAGAGTAATGTCTAGAAATGAGTCAAGAAACCCAATATAAAGGACTTAAATTCCCAATAATGAAATCCATATATGAACTCTCACTGTGTAATATAATCCCTTTGTCTTAATATCTCATCAAGCAGGTTTCATGATAGTGTCCTCCATATTTATACTTGATACATCGTTCATTGAATACCAAAAATTAACTCATAATTAAACCATGTCCATGGAATTTTGAATGATGGTTATATTTCAACCAAATAAATCAGATATAAACTTCCATAAATGGAATGGACTAATCCTTCTTTGACTTATCCATTAATAACATGCCACACATGACACACCGAACGTACCATACTTCTCATCAATTTTAGAAATGATGGTTTTCATCAGTAAATAAAATTGAATGAGTCATGACACATATTAATGATTATCTTAAAGTCTAAAGATCATTACAAATGCTCGCATATAGAAATATAAGATGATACCAAAACAGGAAGAATTCTTACTGGTGGGTTTGTTCTCATAATATTCGGTCCTGGAGATTACCAAGTGTGAACTTCGTGAGAGGAAGTCTCATCTACATACAAGTACTCACACCTGAATGTATGCCCGATATGTGACCCATTATAGTATTTCATCCAATAATAGAACTATATTTAAGAATATTGTTATAGCATTTCTAGGTTCTTATCATAGCAGCGAACTACCATGACCTTATCAATGTAACAAATACTCTAGGATATTATTACATAATATTAAAAAAGAATAATGAAAAATATGTTGTATGATGTTTAATATTAGAAAACATTAAATATCCATGTAATAAAATTACAACTAGTTTGTTCAAGGACACGCACTCTTATAATAAACTCAGAAATATTCTTCTATATGTTTTACCACCAGAAGTGTTATTGTGGATCACAATACTTCCTGGTACTCCTGGGATGTATAAAGAAAGTTAAGCTATGTGAATTATCTGATAACCCCTTTTTTATCCCAGATGAAAAAGGCACAGAAATCCTCATTCAAAACAAAATCATACTATCATCATCGATAAGGAACACTTGATGCTTAACTTACATTATTGCATTCACTATCTTTTATAACTCTATATCATCCCTTTATACCTCTTTATTATTCTCATAAATATATGTTTAAGAATTAATTTGGGAAATATAGGATGTAATCCCGCCTGTTATGATTTCCAAATCCGTACTTTTCATGTCCAAGAATATAGGGTCTTTCTCAATCCACAACATGGATTGATTACCAGGTTCCTTTCCGCTAAGAGCACCAAATACCTTGTTTTCCATTCCACGATGATAGTGAAGAGAGAAATTGTAATCTTTAACTATCTATAACCATCTCATCTGACGCATGTTGAGACCCTTTTGTGTGAATATATACTTTATGCTCTTATGATCGGTATGTATGTCAAACTTCTCACCATAGAGGTTGTGCCTCCATATTTTCAAGGAAAACATTGTAGGTGGTAGATGTAGATCATGCATCATGTAGTTATGTTCATTGATCTTCAACAACCATGAGGTGTAGGCTATCACATAATCATTTTAAAATAGTAAAAAACTCATGCCATTTAGAGAAACATCACTATATATAATAAATATTTCTCCATGTTTTTTTAATGTGAGTACATGTTCAGTGATCAGCCTTCTTTTTAGATCCATAAATCATTAATTACATTCATCTATCCATAAATACGTTAACCCATTGACTGTTAACTTAGTTATAAGTCTTGAAAGTCATGATACAATTCTCAAAAAAAATTAGTAGAACCCACCTAATCCAATAAAACTATGGATATCCATGACACTAGATGGTATGTTACATTCCTCAATCACCTTTTTATTTGAAGGTTCCACAAAAATTACCCCACTTGTGATCACATTTCAGAAAATTGTGACTTTCTACATCCAAAAGTCACAATTTCGAATATTGGCATACAACTTCTCCTATCATAATGTGGCCAATAGAGGAATTATATTATCAAAATTTGCGTCCTTTATTTTGGAGTAGATGAGAATATAATTGATAAAAAACTACAAACAAATCTAGGAGATGTCAAAAAATTATATTCATCAAATCGATAAAGATTGGAGAAAAATTAGTATGTAATAAGGGAATAAACATAAACTCATAGTGCCCATACCTTATATCGAAGACAATATTCTGAATATATTTCTTCTTAACAGTTTGATGATCGTATCCAGAATGAAAATCCATATTTGAGAAGTACTGATCCCCTCACAACTTATTAAAGAAGTAACGAATCCTTGGAAGATGCTACTTGTTCTTTATGATGATATTGTTGAGTTCCCTATAATCGATACAAAACTATATTTTACCTATCATTCTTATTAACAAAGATCATTGGAACAACCCATGATGAAACATTAGGGACCGTGAACCCTTTGTCCAAATTCTATTATAGCTTCTTCTTTAACTCCTCATATTCGATAAGAAATATCCACTAGGGACACTTTGAGATATGAGTACCTATAGGTATGAGTTATTTGGAGAAATGTACCTCAAGATCCTTGAGGAGTCCGTGTAACAGTTCAAGAAATACATCATTGTATTCCATTGTGATGGAAATTTCCCCACAGTTGATAACATCATTTAACACAACCATTAGAGTGAGGTATGCTTATTAACTGAGAATCAACACCCACACATTTG
The DNA here is from genome assembly GCA_963277665.1 of Viscum album. Classification (NCBI taxonomy): domain Eukaryota; kingdom Viridiplantae; phylum Streptophyta; class Magnoliopsida; order Santalales; family Viscaceae; genus Viscum; species Viscum album. The sequence continues at coordinate 1,831,892,778 of OY728147.1, forward strand.
AAGGATTTTTAAAAGTATATACATGATCTTCCATTCATTTTTAGAGGAGAATTGTATGGTTTAAAATATTAAATGATATTTCCTTTTCCTAATAGTTGATATGTCCACTATATAACAAGAACCAACCCATTCCAATTATAGTGTCAAATTCCACCATGGGAAGTATCAAGAGATTTTTCAGAATAATCTCTCCACATATGCCAACAAGATAAGTGTCCAACACTTAGGATGAAATGATTTCACCACAAGGTGTTTTTATAAATAGATTTTCTTTCAAGGTTTTGGGTCTTCAATTCAATAGTTCTAGAAAAATTGAAAGATATTAATGAATTTAAATAATGAGAATCAAATAAGGATTTTTCAATTATTGTTGAATATTAAGTGTACCTTGTACAATTTCATTTTCTTACTCCACTTCAGAAGAAGTGATAGCATATAAATTTCCTTACTCCTTTGGATTTGGTGGTTTCTCACACTAATAAACCTCAAGGAATCGATGTTTAGTGAACTATATTTCTCTCCATTTCTCCCTACAATTATAGAATTGGACCATGAGTGGTACTCTTCTTTCCTCCACCACTTTATCTCCCTTCCCAATGTCTTTTTGACATTCATGAGCTTGTTGTCCTTCTCTCCCACACCAAAAGTATTTACCCATCCCTTTCAAAAAGTTCCCATAATGCTTCTTCCCATATTTATTTCATTTGGGTGGTTGAGTTTTCTTTCCACCTATGTCATGAGATGCTCCATATTTAAACTCCATATTTTGTTTATTATCACCTTATTTGTGGGACCATTCTATAAAATCCATCACCACATTGAGAGTATATTGATGAAATTCTTCATAACTCCAATATTCATGAATTTATAAATCCTTTAGAAGGTGTGGTTTTAATTCACTAAAGAATATATCAATTTTTCTATCATTGTTGATAAAAAACATGAAGCATTCCTTGAAAACCTTGTAAAATTTTCTTCACAGGCCATGCCAAATTATCATTCCTTTTACTTCATATCTATGAATTGTCTCTCCATCATTGTTTAAAGTGTTCAAGAAAAATAATTTTTAAGAACAATTATGTTAAATTATTCCAACACTATCTATTCAATTTAGACCTTCGACTTGGTGTTCTTAATCCAGGACCACCATTGATCAACCTCTCCATCTAAATGTGAAACATAAAGAGTATCCTTCTCATTCTCAGAACTATGAGGAATAGAAAAGGTCATCTTCATTGAGTTGAACCACTGTTTCTTGACTTGTGTATTAGAAGATCAACTAAATGTATATTGTTGTTGCGATAAAAAACACTTGATATCCAGTTCCTCCCTCTTAGGTTAATGTAGACATTATACATTATTCAGGTTAATATTCATAAACTGAGACAGCTAGGTAAGCATCACCATGAAATTTTGAACTGCACCTCCCAATGATCTGGGGTTGTTGTTCTAGTTATCGCTGCATTGTACCTTGCATGGGTTGTTGTCATGGTTTCCCTAGGTTCCCATGATTTTCTAAAATAGAATATTTATAATAAAACATTGGTTAACATGTCATAAATAATTCAACCCCTAGTAAAATTAACTCTAAAGACATATCTATTGGAATCCTACTGTTTAGAATTTTCAAAAACATTTATTATTGGGTGATTACCTATAATTAGACTCACACTATGGGTTTTTAATACGATTCTCTAATCCCAATTCCCAAATTAACTAAACTGTGTTCAGATACTAATTATAGAAACCCTTATTTTTCATACATTACTATTAAATCACTATAACGATTAACAACATAATAGCATAACATATCCAGGATCAAAAGGTTTAGTTTATTATAAAAATTAGGACCATAGAAAACTTTTAAAAATAATACATAAATATTTATTTAATTAAATCTTTTCAAGATTATTAGTCTCCTTAACATTATTCTTACATAAAGTAATCACCTTAGGATATAAATCAAAAAGTGGTGAGTTAAAATCCCAACAAGTAGATATAGAAGGGCATGGATTAATATAAAATAAGGTGAGAATAATAATCATTATCATGAAATATGTATGAAATCATAATAATAATAATGGGAGGAAGCATTAGATAAAGGAATGGAAGGTGGTAATGCAGAAAAATGAAACATCGTATCCTTATGGTCAAATAATACACATATTTTCGAACAAAGATATAATCATGTTCACAGATAATTTACTTTTCATATGAGATACAACACATTAACCAATTAATTAGATTACTACATAATTATTTTCAAACCCATCACATCATAAAAATTATATTTGTTCTATATAATTCTTGGTGCACTCGTCACATCGTAACATTTACATTATCATGAATGCCACATAAAAAGTATATAAATCATGGAAATAAAATAATAAATGGAAAATAATGGTTTTCATTTCATAAATAATATATTCATAATCATTGTGTTCCAAAATGAACTAGGGAATAACATACTTAATATCATAATCGTCAACCATGAGTGAAGAATAAACAATCTCGACAAGTAAATGGTGTGTTTTTTGAAAGAAAATTTCTTTTGGAAAACCATTTGTATATCATAAACTCAATTAGAAAACAATTATATCATAAAAATTTAATATAATTAAGAATAAATGATATTTAGGGGATTTAAATATATAAAATGGAGTGGAAGAGTGAAAATACAAAGTAAGAGAGTTGGGTTTGACAATTCCCCTTACCTTATGTGTGATTTCTTTCTTCACTTTAATATATTGTATAATCACATTAAATTCCTTAATTAATAAATATAGAACCTTTTATACAGAAATTCTATTCATTTATAGGATTTTATATGAGTTATAGTGTTTAATTTCAATATTCAAGAGCATTTGTTTTCATGGTTTTCATGATCAGTTCACTTGTATACATAAATGGAAGTTCTTGTAAATTGTGGATAAATATATATAATTTGTATTATATGTCAATAATGATATTATATATGTTTAAATGATCTTATAAATTTTTTGGTTATCCAATATGAGGATGAATCATTAGATAAAATTTAATGAGGCTCATTTTATGTTAATTTTGTCGTTTTTATATCACAATGAAGTTGTTTCATTTTATCATTTAGTATTATGTATAAATGTTAGTTACATAACATAAAGAGTTTTTTAAAATATATTTTATTGTATATATTATGAATTATAATGGTTTTATTAACATAATTGAAGTCTTAAAAGGAAAATGAATGTGCATCGCCCACGATGTCGGTAAATTGACACATCACGAGCGACAATTTTATTTTTAGAATAAAAGTGAAGAGAGGGAAGAGTTTGAAGTTAGATATTACATTAAAATGGTAGATTAAAATTATATCATACATACTGGAAAAATTTAATTTCACTTTTATACATAAATGAATGTTCATGTAAATTGTGGATAAATATCCAGAATTGGTATTATTTTTCAATAAAGATATTATATTCATTTAAATGATCTTATAAATTTTTTGGTTATCTAGTATGAGGATGAGTCGTTAGATAAAATATAATGATGCTCATTTTAAGATAGTTTTTTCATTTCTATATCACAGCTAAGTCGTTTCATTTTATCATTTAGTATTATGTATAAATGTTTGTTACAGAATATAAATAAGGTTTTAAAATAAATTTTCTAGTATATATTATCCATTATAATGGTTTTATTAACATCCTTAAATTTTTAAATGGAAAATTAATGTGCATCGCCCATGACATCAGAAAATTGGCACATCACGAGAAGCGATTTTATTTTTAGAAAAAGAGAGAGAGGGAGAGAGGGAAGAGATTGATGATGGATCTTACATTAAAATGATATATTTAAATTATATCATACATACTTGATTAATAATTACTCTTAGATAAGATAAAGTGAGGAAATTAGAAGAAATGAAATTAAATTAAAAAGAAACTAAACCAAAAACAGAATAGGATCTTACCTCTTAAAGCTATCCTTTTTAAGAACCTCATTTGAAAAAATGTTTTGGTATCTTGATGAGACCATGAAATCCTAGACTTGGTAGAGGTGATTAGGGAGTGTTTTGGGTAGAATTTGTATAATGGTGAAATCTTGATATGTGTTCAGAGAAGAGGGTGTGAGGGGTGGTATTTATAGCAGAGGAGAATGATGTTTTCTCCTTATTTTATTCATTTGTTTATTATTTTTTTCAAGATAAGATTTAGTGACTATTCTTGAGAATAAATACATTAATTAGATCATGTGATTTTGAACCAATGATTTTTACATAATAGATGAATCAACGAATAGTGTATTTAACTTATAATGTATATATACTGTAAATTTCTGTATTTCACTATTAAAAAAATTATGTATTTAAGAAAATACCATAAATTAACCTTAACATTTTTTGACACGTAGAATTAAAATATTTACTCTAATTTATGATAATAATTTTATAAATATGAGTAATTTAATTTTCAATTAAAATCTTCATTTAAATGGAAATTACAAATTTTTAAATTATAATGGATTTTGTAAGACAATAATAAATTACAGAAGGTATCATAAATTTATCTTAAAATGATAAGAAATAAAAATATTAATTTATGAATATATTTTATGAAAATAAATTGTCTTTTAAATTATTAAATTAATCATAAAATTATAATTAAATATTTATGACTAAACAAATGCCAACACTTAATTAATATTTTATTTAAAACATTTATTTATTTATAATACGATATAAATCTTCCATACCTTAATTTAGAATAAGACTAAATTTAATTTATACATTCATGGGTGAGGTTACAATTCATTTGGTTGGTTTACTATTCACAGGAATTATATTACTATTCCTGAGGTCAAGTATCTAGTTCATTGGTATTGGATCCCTAACATCTAGAAATACTTCTTATTTCATTAATTCATCATTTATAATGTTTTTATTATCGTCTATAAGTTATTTTATGTGATTTTTACAATATTATATTACTATAAGAAGGGAGAAATTCCATTAATTAATTTTTTTTCATTACAATCCTTCCCTATTTTGTAATTTCACACTCGAAATTTTGTTTTACATAAACATTTGAGGGTACTTATCCCTCATTTCCTCCACTAGTTCCCAAGTTGATTATTCATACATACAATTCATCCAAAAACATTTAATAAGGTGGGTTTCCTTTTTTCGTAGAACCTTATCAATCTAGTCATAAATTTTACCAGCTTCTCCTCATAAGAAAGATCAACATATAGCTATACCACCACTGAGTTTAGAACATATGATAGAAACGGTATGTACTTCCTCACGAGTGATACAAGGAACACATCATTAACTAAATCCATATTCGGTGGATGTGAATGTTGATAGGCCAAAAATCCATTGTGATCAATGATCTAAAATGGGCCAATGTACCTTGGGCTTAGCGTCCCATTATTTATAAACCACATGATTCTCTTCCAAGGTGACATTCAAAGGAATTCTTTATCTCTAATGTAAAAATTCAAGTCATGTTGGTGGTTGTCATCATAGATCTATTTTGGAATATGAGTAGATTTGATATGTTTCTGGATGAATCAAACCTTCTCTATCGTCTCCTGCACAAAATCAGGTCCATGTATCATTCATTGACAAACTTCATCCCAAAAAGTGTGAGTTTTACATCAGTTTTCATAAAAACCTACATTTGAATCCATATGAACACTCAATTGGAAGCAATTTTTTTATGGGAACTCAACCAATGGGGGATGCTGATCCCATCCTCCTTTTAATTTTAATGAGAATTATCTTATCATATCATCAATTGTTTGAATAGTTATTTCAGATTGGGCATCTGTTTGGGGGTGATAGGCCATGCATATATTTAATTCAGTACTCAAATCATGGTGAATACGTTTCCAAAATTTAGATGTGAACCTAGAATCATGATCAATAACAATCGAGAGTGAGAATCCATTCATTATCACCACTTCCTCGACATATATCATTGCAAGTTGTTGAAGTAATAGATCTTACCAATTAGTGATAAAGTGGGACAATCTTGGGGTGTCAGTCCACCAAAATCCATGTCGCATCATATCCTTTGGATGTATACAAGAGACCCGTGATAATGTCTATAGTGAAATTCTCACATTACAATATGGGTATTGGAAATGGTTGCATTGTCCCTTTGGGATTCTGTCACTCAACATTTACTTGTGGACATATCAATAACCTTGAGATACACTCAGCAATCTCTTTCATCATGTTGTCACACCAGAAATGTTCTCAGATATCACAATACATCACGGTACTCCTTTTATGTATAGAAAATGTTGATCTATGTTCATTATCCAATTGAACCTTCTTTATCCTAGGTGATGAAGTCACACAAAGCCTCATTCCAAACTATATCCCGCCATCATCATCGATATATAATGCTTTAATATTACCTTATTTTACAACATTCACCAACTTTTGTTACTCTAGATAATCCCTTTGTGCCCCTTTATAATTCTATTGAATAGACAGTTGGGAAATAATTTGGGAAATGTAGCATGTAATCCCGACTATTATGATTTAAAAATCCATCCATTTCATGTCCAATAAGATAGGGTCATTTTCAATCCACAACATGGATAGAGTAGTAGGTTCTTTTCTACTAAGAGTAGAAGCTACCTTGTTCGGATTTCTATGATGATAGTGAATAGAGAAATTGAAGTCTTTTATTAGATTTATCCTTCTCCTATAACGAATGCTGATATACTTTTTTGTGAATATATTCTTTATGATCTTGTGATCAGAATATCACACTACTCACCATAGAGCTAGTTCCACCATATTTTCAAGGAAAAAAATCACAGGTGGTTGCTATTGATCATTGATCAGGTAGTTCTTCTCATGAATCTTCAACTACCATGAGGTGTGGGATATCAATTTATCATTTTATAATAGTACACAACCCAAGTCATTTTTGGAATCATCACTGTATATCAAAAAACAATCATCATTTTTTTAATGCACTAGTGTAAATGAATGTTTTCCCTATGATTTTTTTACCAAAATGTTGAAAAAACCATTGGTATAATGTAAAAACAACAACCTTTCCCAACAGTTTGAATAAACCATTGGCATTGTTTATTCAGAATGGATATTTCTCAATGGTTTACTCAAACCATTGAGAAATATTTAATTTATCTAATTTATACCAACATTTGTTTGAAACTGTTAGTAAATAATAGATTTACTAACAGTTTTTAAATAACATTAGTAACAGTTTCCCCAAAATATAAAAAATCCTAGCTCCCCAGTCTGGCTGATTGTATGCCCTAATTCCATGCTCTCCTGAATTTCTCTCTTTACCCTAGGCAGTGAAACTCATCCAACCTGATAGATTCATCTTCAATCAAGCAATATTTCATTTCTATACATCAAATTAGTAAGTTATACCATAATTTTAATGTTATGAATCTATTTGGTTTTTTTTCTGTTTATATTCTACACATCAAGTGCCATGATTGTGTGAATCAATTTTATTTGAAGTCTTCATAGACATTGTTTCTGTGTAGATTTCGCTAAACATATGTACTAATGGGTGGTGGTGAGTTTTATCCCCACTCAATGATAGTAAATGGTAATGGATATAAGGATGGTCCATGTGAAGGGGTTAGAGACGGTTGGGGTAGTGGTGCAGGTAGTTTTCCATTTTTAGTGGGTGATATGGTAGTTTCTATAGAGTTTAGTTTAGTTGAAAATTGGTTTTGGATTTTTATTTATATTTTTCGTTCAAGGAATAATGGATAGGTTAGTGATAATGAGGATGAATTGGTTGTTGGCTGGGTGATGGATTGGAATTGTGATATTTGTTGGATTGGGTAATGGTAATTTTTGGTATATTATATGGTTATTGCCTCCCATGAACAACCCCCACCCTACCCGATGGACCCCCCCATTGGACAGCCCCCACCCCCTGCACACCCCCACCCCCTGTACACCCCCACCCCATGGACATCCCCCTAGACACCCCACCCCCTTGGACACCCCCCAGACACCCCTCACCCTCCATGGACAACCCCCACCCTTGGACACCCCCACCCCCTGGATAGCCCCCTCCCCTACACACCCACATCCCATTAGACAACCCCACACCCACCTTGACACCCCCACCCATTGGACAGCCCTCCCCATAATGGACCTCCTCCTTCCACCCCCCATGACACCCCCACCCCTGGACACCCCCAACCCCTAGACCGCCCCCACCACAATGGAAACCACCACCCCCTTATACACCCCCACCACATGGACACCTCCATCACCTGGACACCCCCACCCCCTGGACACTCCCACCCCCTTGGACAAACCCATATCCCCCAGACCCCACCCCACCTCCTGGACACCACCCCACCTCCTAAGTTATTGTCCTAGTTTCTAAATTGGAATTAACCATGTATGTGATTTTCCCTTTCCCCAATGACATTTCCTAAGTGATCCATAGAGTCTTATAAATTAAAATTTTCATTTTTTTGATAAATTGAATGCATTATTTTGAATGAAATGGATAATTCACAATGGTTTTAGTTTCATAATTAATATAATGGTATTGAATAAAATTACCCTAAGCGGGGCTGTAGGGGTGTATGGGCTGTCTTGGGGGGCTATCTAGGGGGTGGGTTGTCCAGGGGTTTGGGTGATGTAGGGGCATGGGGGGATGTAAGGGAATGGGGGAGGGGGAGTGGGAAGTCCAAGAAGTGGTGTGGGTTATCAGGGGGGGTCAGGGCTCGCTATTCAGGTGGAAGAGGGGTGTGGGCTCTCTAGGGGGTGGGGGTGTGCAGTCTAGGTGGGGGAGGGGGATATATGATATCTAGGTGGGAGAGGGTGGGTATGGGGTGTCCAAGGGGTGGGTGTGGGTTTTCCAGGTGGGGGAGGGGTGTGGGTTGTCAAGAGGGGGGGAGGGCTTTCTATGTGGGGTGGGGGGAGGGGGCTGTCTTGGGGGGCTGTCTAGGGGGGGGGGCAGTTCAGGTGGGGTGGGGGTGGGTTTTCTAGATGTGGGGGTATCTAGGGGGTTGTAGGGGGCTTCACGGGTGTGGGGGGGGGAGGGTATGGGCTGTCCAGGGAGGGGGTGGGCTGTGAGTTGCAGTGGGTGTGGGTTGTCGCCGTGGGGGGAGGGGTGGGCTGTCCACGGGGGGTGGGGGTGTGCTATATTGGTGGGGGAGGGGTGTGGGTTGTCCTACAAGGAGGGGGGGCTCTCCTGGTGGGGGGTATGTCCATGGGGGTGTAGGGGGTAGGGGTTTTAGGGGTTGGGGTGTGGGGTGTGGGGTGTGGGCTGTCCAGGGGGGCCTTCCACTCTGATATTCTACAAAAAATATGAATCACATATAACCAATGTATAGTTGATTTCACATGTTAATACTTTTCAGGAAGTTCCATTCCAACACTCACTCTTACCCTTCAAATAAGAAGTGATATATGCATTGAAATATCACTTAGGTTCTTATCCAATATCAAAATTGATCTCAAACAAATTTAACATTCATACAACTCCATATCACTTAATGATATGACAAGGCTCAAACCACCATGAGTAGGGTCCCATCTAAACGTGGATCATCTGCTTAATAAACATATATATGATCATATTTTACATGCAAACTAAATTTTATAAACATAGAAAATATTATATTTACACCTTATATAACAACCTTGAATTAGCTCTCAACTAGCCTCTGAAGGAATCAATAATCCGCATACCTAGATCAAAATTTGGAGTTGTGTTAACAATTATGTTCTTTTTTTAGAATTAATGTATGATATTTGGTGTGGAATATAAAATCTGATCTATGTATGATATTTGTAGGTGTGTTTAAAATTAGGTGTGTTGTGATTTATATGTATAATATTCATGGTTTACACCTATAGTCTTCTGGGTAATCTATAATAGGCTTAAAGTCATTCCACAATTGGATATAAATTGGATTACATGATCCTTGTTTTGGGGTGGACACCCCCCACACCCTTCGACAACCCCCATACCCCAACCTTGACCCCTGGAGACCCCACCCCTGGACACCCCACCCCCTGGACACCCCCACCCACAAGGACAGCCCCCACCCCCTGGATATCCCCCACCCCTAGACACCCCCACCCCCTTGGATAGCCCATGGTTACCACCGACCCTTTGGACACCCCCACCCGTGGACACCCCTCCCCCGCTGGATAGCCCTCCCCCATGGACAACCCCCCTAGACACAACCCTACCCCCTCGACACCCCAACCCCTGGACATCGCCCACCCCCTAGATATCCCCACCCACCCTGTATATCCCCACTTCCTTTTACAACCCCCCTACCCTCCAAGACCACACCCACCCCCTCGACACCCCCACCCCCTAGACACCCCACCCCCTGGACAACCGCCCACCCCCCAGGACAGCCCCCAACCCATGGAAACCCCCACCCCTTGAAACCCCACCCCCATGGTCAGTCTATGTGATCACTCAAATAATCTACTAAAATATAAAATTTATTCGATCTAACATTTACTCAACTCATAAATAATTCTCCTCTATAAGTGTACATGATCTATTACACTCATGTATAATTGTTCAAATATATTTTTTTATAAATATAGTATTTTTTGTCTTTTATATTATGATTCTCATATAGAGTAGTGTGTTTGTTATGAATTCATATAAAGTGAAAAATTCTCATTTACTTAAAAATATTTTCAATGAAACTCCAATATTATTGAATTTCCTTAGATGAAATGACTTATATCAATTTTTTTATAGAATGGATAGATGTTGGATGAATGAAACTGATCAGATCTCAAGCAATTTTAAAAACAATTTGGAGAGTTTATTAGATTTTACATTTCAAAATGCTTTAGATAGTGGTCAAAAACACAACCCATGTTACAATTGTGTTGGAAGACATTGGGTGAACCATAAAGAAGTGAAATACCACATAACCAAATATGGGTTTTAAGAAAACTACTATGTGTGGTATTACAATGGGGAGAAAATGAAATCTCAATTTTCTGATGATCCAAATGAGAGGACTGGATTAGAGAATTCATTATAATACTGGTTTACACTTATTATTCATCAAGAAAATTAAAGGATCTTGACCTAATAAGACTTATATATGAACACACATGATGCATCTAATGAAAATGAAGCTGTTTTCAGGGTGAAAAAAATTGAATGATGATTCCATGACTCCAGTATATCCACAAGGATTTATAATGAAAAGGCTAGAATTTTTAATATGATTGATTCATGGGAAAACTTTGTATGGGATTTCTAGTATTTCCATCGATTAGATTATTACCTTCTTTATGGACTTCTTGATGGTGTAGATATTCCCTCAAACCACTATATGGCATGGAAGTTAGTTGAGGAACATGAATTTTCATGAAAAAAAAATCAGGATTTATAGAAAGATTACAGTTTATTATGGGAGGAAACTGACAAACGAAATAATTGAATAAAATGTGGTACATCCCAATCGAATCCAAAAGATTATGGAACACCATATAATTTGCCCCATAATGTAAATTGGAACTTTTAATTAATCCTCAGACTCTATAATCTTTTTATGTCTGATAAAATATCAATTAAAATGCGATGTCATGATACTGAGATAAATAATACTAATGATGAGTTTCTTTCACCCTGAAGATGGTTTTTCATGGTAGAGATTTGATGCCCAATATCTTTATTTTTTAGCTGACATGCGTAATGTGAGGTTGGGTATTTAATGTGATGTTTTCTATCCATTTGGTAAGATGCTTAATTTGAACAACACATGGCCGGTTTTTATACACATTTATATCCCTTTCCTATGGTTTTGTAGGGAAAACCCATTCACATTCATGAGTATATTCATATATGGAACTTCTGATCCCGAAAATGATATAGATGTAGATAAGAAACCTTTAATAAAAGAGTTATAACTTTTTTTGGGATGTGGGTTTGCACACATATGATTCATGTTCTAAAAAAATATTTTAGATGCGTGTTGCGCTTATGTGGACAATCAATGATTTTCCCACTTATGCGATGATGTATTGATGGGGAACGAAGGGAAACTATCATGTCTTATTTCTTTTAAGAATACATGATCTAGAAGGATGAAACATCACTGTAGTTTATGTTTTATAGAACATTGAAGATTCTTCCAGTGGACCATCTATATTGAAATAATCATCAAATATTTGACAATACCATGGAGATCTATGCTTCACCTTAGTGTATCTCTGAAAATGGTGTGCTAAATTAATTGAAATATCTTAGTTTTTCATTAAGGAAGGTTCAAATGGAATCTTGAAAGAGAATGAATGTTCCCATTGAAACCTGTTACAATTGGAAGAAGACAAGTATCTTCATGGATTTTACTTATTGGTCAACCAATTTGTTATATAATTTATTAGAAGTAATTCACATTGAAAAAAAGTATGTGAAATTTTTATTTGAATTATTTTAAATTTTAAGGGAATGAAAAAAATTATTTATGGTCTTGGTATGACTTGGTGGATTGGGGCATCAAACTAGTATTGCATCTTGTGCGTATTAGTGAAAATAAATGGAAAGTTCCACGTGCTTCTTAGGTAATGACACATAGAGAAGGAAAAAAATTTATGGAAGTACAAGAGGCTATTAAATTTCATGATGGATATTCAAGAAACATATCTAAATGGGTCAACAGAAGAGAGTTCAAGAAAAAATCTTTGAAGACTCATGATTATCACATCCTTCTGCATGAATTGATTCCAACAGAAATATGTCATCTTTTTTATAATAATTTCAGGGTGGATATTATTTGGTTGTTCCATTTGTTTATATATATTTATTATAATAAGTTGTCCAAGTATTTTTGGATAAAAATGTTGGCAGATTCCCCACTAATTTTGTGCGAGTTAGAGAAAATATGTCCTCCGTGATTTTTCACATGCATGATGCATATGACTGTCCATATTCCAACTAAAATACTTATCAAATGACCTATTTATTTTTGATGGTTGTATCCAAATGAAATAAATTTGTACACATTAAATTATTATGTATGAAATGGGAATCGTCTTGAAGGTTCTATTGTGAACAGTTACTTGGCTCAAGAATGTATGAATTTATGCTCTATGCATTTGTCTGATCTTACTACACAAATGAAAAAACTAATGAGAAATGAATAAGAACAATATGAGAAAAATGAAACGATTTTTCTATTAATTCTGCAAACATGAGGAATTCTTAGATCATATACATTGACTACATTAATCCTTGATGACCGGGAGATGGAAAATTGCATAGTTTTGTTCAACTGTGATTTGTTTGATGAATAAATTAAGTAAATAAATTAAATATGTTTATATATTACATAAATATCTATTAAAATATATTAATATTTTTATCTAAGTGGAAATAAACCAATAATGAATAGAAATCATCGTTCATTATATTTGATAATGGGGGATACTTTTAATAGCATACAATTTTTAGCATGGTTAATGTTGAAAGTAAAAATATTACTATTTAAAATAGTTAAATCAATATTTAATTAATATTAATATTCATTTATATTTTATGTATTGAGTTTTCCTGCCGACTCTATCTCTAAGGAAATAAGAGCTTTAGATTTTGGTCCTAATTCCATGGTCTGTGACTGTAAATCATTTTTTATCAGTGGGTACAGATTTATTATCACTAAACAAGAAAAAAACATGAAAACACAACATGATGGTGTTATAGTTAATGCCACAATGTACTGTTATGCCAGTTCATCATATAATAGGCCATGATTAGATATTCTAGGTTATTATAGAGTTATTGAAAAAATTATAACATTGGATCATTATTCTCATGGATGAGTCATGATGATAATGTTCCAGTGGTTTGATTCGATGAAGAGGCATGGTACATTTATTGATGATTGTGTGTTTTGAGTAATTGATATGACTCATAGTCTTTCTACCGATGAACCATATGTATTGGAATCAATGGCATAACAAGTTTTTGATGTTAAAGACCACCTTCACCATGAATTTAGTGTCATTATTAAATTAATTCCAAGACATATTTATGATGAGTGTGATGATGAAATAGACCCCATCTCTACTACCACTGAAAAAAATACATTTATAAATTTTTATGACACCAATAGCTCAATTTTGAAGGTTGATTATGAACCTGAAGTTGTGGTGGGAAATATATTGAATCATCCATCCATGTACTCAATTCTTTTGTTTTACCTAAACTTGGGTTGTTAAGATTGGTACTATTCAAATTTATTTCATATTGATTACAGATATGTTGTATCAGAGTTGATTGTTATGTGAATTTTCAATGTTTATTGGTTGCAATTATTATTTAATTACATTTTCTAATTTGGAATTTAACAGTATTCAATCCAACGAAACCAACATTTCTGACATGGTGAACCTTTCAGTGCTTTATTGACCATGTATAAAAATGGTATAACTCTTAGACCTCCCTTTAACATTTCACCAGATAATGAACATGATGGTTTGTCTTCTTCTACAAAACATGTATAGAAACCTGCATCATCTACCTGGGCTAAAGAAATTAAAATTTCCCTTTCTTTTGACAAGTGCTTTACCCCTTATTAACATGATTATTTGTCTTCTTAGTAAATAACCATCTTACTAAAAATTAAATTTCTTTATTATGTCTTGTACAATTTGTTGGATTCATTATATATCTATTCAATATCACCTAAAACAATGTATAGTTAAATTTTCCATGAATCCACCTAATACCTCTCATTTATTTTATTTTTTGGTTTAAAAATATCCCTTACAAATTACTTCCAAATTTTTATCCAAATGCAAGAAATGCAACCAATTGAAGAGAGGCAATAGAAAAAGGTGATGGACAAAACCTGTCACATGGCTGAAATGAGAATTACACAACTAGTGCTTGTAGTGTGTATTTCATTTAATATATATATATATATATATATATTATGTAATTTCATGTGATTAATTTTGTTTCAAATTGTTTTCCAGGATCCAACTCTTAGGTGACAATTATTTGATTGGAAGTCTAGTTGTGGTCCCCATACTCTGGGTGTTTGTACGAGGGGGGGTAGGGGTACGAGAGCTAGCCAATCTCGTCAGTGTACCCGATTAGACCATACCCCTCCAACTAACATACAATATACCCCACATTATTATCTTGGTGTGTCTTTAGTGAAACACGTGATATTTAGTCCTCCAATTTTTTCACCACCCTTTAAATTGAATTCTCATCACCTGTCTTTAAGATATCAGATGATGATTCCCACTCTCTATCTAACAATTATCCAGTCATCTGAGCCATATTATTTTACATCTACATCTTTCTCTCCAGGCTTATATATTCTATCTTATTAAACTCTTGCTCTGAAAAATTCTATCCTTAATGAGGATACATTTGGAACCAATCCATCTGCACAGGGTGTTCTTTCTATGTATGTGGATCCAATGACGCCCATTTATCAGACTACCACAGGTATATTTATAGAATCCTAGCAATTTTTATACCATTATTTATTTTCATTATAACATGTATTGATAGTATATTTGTTTTTCTTTCATAAAATATACATTAACTTATTGGAGGTGGGGTGGTGGAATACATGCATACGTGGGGTGTAGAACTTCCACACACAGTTGATGGTTGACTTAAATGAAGACAGTCAAATGATTGAAAAAACAGGACAACAATGTCGATGTTTTTTGGCGACACTTTCCAAATACTCTGACATCATTCCTGTCAGCCCGCTCTCAAGAAGATAGATTCCAAATGATGTCAATAACAAAGAATGGGCAAAGATATGGGTAAAAAAACTCTGTTTTATTTAATGCAATATAATTTTTCTTAGTATTTATATGAATTAATAATTTTTTTCATCTTTGGTTTAATTTCCTTGATGGTGAGGGTGCACGACCAACACATCTAAAGGATTTAGCTGAGGTTTTGAGAGCCTATAAGAATGAGTTGATATTGGCTGGAATGATTGAGTTGGCACAGAGTTATAGGCGGTCCCTTTCATTAATGACTGCCCGATAGAACAATATTTGTAGATTGTTACTCATTGGATGACTACATTTTTAAGATATTGATCACATTTGAGTTATTTAAATTAAAAATTTAATGTTTTGGATCAATAATATATTTTTTATTATTTATTTTTATTTAGGAAACCTCCCAAAAAAATAATAAACATTGAGGATAAAAAATACCTCCACACATTGGGACGTACTATGATGCCAGATCATGAGAGGAAGCAGGTACGACAGTTGTTTATAATATTTCTTTACAACTTGCACTTTCTATTATTTCCTCCATAATTTATTTGATGGCTAAAATTGTTATATAATTTTATATATGAAACTGATTTTTGGTAACCTATTTTTAATTATTTTTTCCAACATTTAATTTCATTTTAGATGGAAAAATTTAATATTGAATGAAGGGAGCCTCGAGAAAAACTATTTTTCTCAAGTTGAAGGAAGAAAGACGAAAGTGCAGTTAATGAACTGAATCAACAGCAGATTGTAAGTTTTAATTTTTTGATTTAAAATTTTTATGTCTCTTTTGTAAATTAAAAATCTATTTATATTTGTAAAAATATTTTTTAAAGGCCCTTGATTCCCAGGAACCTTACAATTTTTTGCCAAAAGATCACTTACATCAGGTGTTGGGAGATGAGAACCTTGGCAGTGTATGTTTCTGACCTTGGAAGTGTATCGTCCTGACAATGTATTGACCCACCAGAGGTACGAGTTTTATTTCCAACAAGTTCTAGTAGGTTAGGGCACATGCATAACATGATGAAAAAGGGACACATAGAAGGTAGAATAGTCTATTATGGAAAACACTGCATATATGAAACTAATGGATGTTTTACATCCAACACTTCTTCTAGAGGCCATCACATCTTGTGATGAATATATGTTGTCAATGATTATATGTATAGTGAACTCGGTGCCAGTTCTAGTGGTGGTCAAGATGATGGAATGGAGGAGGCTGAGGTGGTGGAGGAGGACGGTGAGGTGGAGGTTGAGTTAGAGGAGGAGGGTGATGTGGAGGAGGAAGCTGAGGCGGAGTACGAGGGAGAGGAGGAGGGCTTTGAGGTGGGCGGGGTGATGATGGGGATGACGATGAGGCTGAGGGTGAGGTTGATGATGACAATGATGATAGTGATGGTGATGAGGGACAGATTGATCTGTTATATTTATTTAAGATATTACTGGCATTTTTTGTTTGATGATTTGTTGTTCTTGAATATATTTTTCATTGGGTAGGATACGTTTTCATTATTTCTATATATATAATTAATAAAACTTGACTTGAAGATTTTCTATGATTGATTCACCCCTCCTTTAGACACCCCCACCCCTTGGAACCCCACCCCAGGACACCCCCACTTCCCAGGACACCCATACCCCCTTGGACAACCAGCCCAAATCCCTAGAGGGCCCCCAATCCCACACATCTGGAAAACTATACCCCTATGAACAACCCTCACAACCCCCTCAGACACCACCACCCCTGGACATCCCCCGCCCCTGGACACCCGCACCCCTGGACACCCCCACCCCCTGGATAGCCCCCCCAACACACTGGATAGCCGCCCCACCCCTGTACATCCCCCACCCCCTGAACACCCCCACCCCCTGGCACACCCCTTACCCCCTTGGAGAGCCCCCAATCCCCTAGACATCCCCAAAACGTTTTCCCCCAACCCCCTTGGATTGCTCCCATCCCCAAGACACCCCCAGCCTAGATAGCACCCACCCCTTAGACACCCCTACCGCCTTGGGCACCCCCACCCCCCAATGACATGGATATCTCCCCCAACCCCCTAGACACCACTTAACCCCTTGGATAACCCCAACCCCCATGGACACCACCCCACCCCTTGGATACCCCCACCCCCTGGACACCCCACCCCCATGGACAAACCTACCCCCTAGACAACCCCCACCCTTGGACATCCCCACCCCTTAGACACCCCTATCCCCTTGGACACCCCCCATTTAAGGGACACCCACAGCACACCATCCATCCCCTGGACACCCCTAACCCCTTGGACAACCCCACTACTAGATATCCACCCACCCCAAGACACCACCACCCCACTAGGACACCCACACCCGCATGGATAGTCCCCACCCCATGGACAACCCCCACCCCCACGAAACCCCACCCCCGAGACACCCCCTACCCCCATAGAAATCCCCCAAACCCCTTGGAATATCCCCACCCCCTTGGAAACCACCCCACCCCCTAAACAACACCCCATCGCCCGGACCCCCTCCCTATCCCCCCGGACACCCCACCCCTGGACTCCCCTACCCCCCTTGGGAAATCCCCCAACCCCCTAGACAACCCCACCCCTAGACCACAAAAACCCCATGGATAAGAACCCCACCCCTTGGGCTGCCTTCCTGGACACCCCCACCCCCTGGACACCCCCTACACCCTTGGACAACCCCCAACCCCCTAGAAAACCTCCAACTCCAGGGACACCACCCCACACCCTAGACAACCCTACCCCTGGATATCCCCCAAAACCCTTGGAAGCCCTCACCCCCTAGACACCACCGCCAACACCTAGGTACCCCCCCTCTGGACAAACCCTACCCCTTGTACAACACCCCCAACCACCTGGACAACCCCCACCACTAGAAAACCCAACCCCCTTGACACCCCACCCGAACGGACACCGCCACCCCATGGATACCCCCCCCCCACTAGACACCCCCACCCCATGAACACCCCAACCAACTGGACACCCTCAAACCCCTGGATAGCCCCCCACCCCACACCCCTGGACACCACCCCACCACCTGGACACCCCCTCCCCCATGGAAAACCCCCACCCCCTAGATAGCCCCCACCCCCTGGACACCCCCACCCCTTGGACATCCCCTACCCCATAGGACAGCACCAAAAACCCCATGGACATCCTCCACCCCCTGGACACCCCCACCCCCTGGACACCCCCACCTCTTGTACATCCCCTACCCCATTGGACAGCACCAAAAACCCCCTGGACATCCTCCACCCCCCTGGACACCCCCACCCTATGGACAACCCCCCTCCTCGGACAACCCCCCTCCCTTTACACCCTCTTTGTTCCACTCCTACATGAAAATGGGGGAGTATGAACCTAAAATATCTATTCTTCCCCTTCTAAAAGAAAAATTTATGTTTACATTGAAGTGTGAGTGACTCTATGTGGAATGGGGAAATACATGGACACCCCCACCCCCTTGGATAAAATTTGCAAGTGTTGTGTTTATGGAGATTTTTTTTCAGGGTGTTCTGGTTTTGAGTGGTATATTTTAGGAGTTCTGGCTTTGAGTGGAGTATTTTTTTGGGTTTGTTAAAAAATTTCATTGGTGTTATTCTCAGGAAATACTATTTGGATCATATTTTTCTTCATTGGGGTTATTTCGAATTATGTATAGTGTATTGTAATTGCAGGTAACTGCACAAGTAATTATGTATTGGTTAGTTAGAATTGGAGGTAATTAATTCTGAATTATGTATAGGATTGTTAATTCTTAATTCTGTATAGAATTAATTCTGAATTTTTTAATTGCAGGAGAGGCTGGTAATGCTGCTGGAGCTGAATCAAACTCTATGCCAACCATTTTAAAATTGTTGGTAAGATGTGAAAATTCAATCTATACAAACAGTTTTATAAAACCGTTGGTAATCGCCTATACCAATAGTTTGTAAAAAGTTGGGATGAACATGTCAACTAAATTTTTTCCAATGGTTTCTTCAAACCATTGGTAATAGTATTTACCAATGGTTCAGTAAACTGTTGGTATATATATAAAATTATTTTCCTTGCAATTGTGTAAAACAGTTGGTACAAAGTTATTCCAATGGTTATAGAAAACTATTGGTATAATATGTTGTAACATGACATATTCCAATGGTTTGTAAAAAACAATTGGGATATCTCTATCCATAGGGCCTAATTTATAACAGTTTGGACAATCATTGATATATATTATACAAAATGTTATCCAGCCTATACCAATGGTTTTAAACCACTATTATATCATATCTTTTGAGTAGTGATGTGAGTACTGGTGCAGTAATCAGCATTCTCTCTATCTACTTAAATATTTCCACACATTCATCAATCCATCAATAATTTAACCCTACACCTTTTATGTAATTCCCTGACCATAGTTACCTAGAGTCAATGCATTATAGCGTAACATTGGCCTGATCACAAAAGATCAAGTCTCGAAAGGCCGATTAGTTTAGTAGCCTTGTAAACACTAGATACATTCATAAATGTTACATTACATCATAAAGTGAAAAACTGCAATAAAAAGTCTACATAGTCCACACTCATATCCTCTTCTGACTATCCCTACAGGTCCTTCATAAAATGATTCGTCACATCCTAGAAAATATTAAAACATTGAAAGGGGTGAGCTCAAATGCTGAGTAAGGATAACAATATAGCGGAAGCTTTCATAAATAAAAATTAACATTTAAGGAAAGTTATAACTAAAAAAATCCTTTTAAACTTGGACTTCAGCATAATATGGCAAAAATAAAATGAAATAATTCCATTTATTTACTCAAATGGATATTCTAATAGTCGAATAATCACATGAAATATCAATAACCACTTTCATAATGATAAAATGCATAATTCCAGACTATCATAACCATGTAGCCAAGGCCTCGTGCTAAGACTACAAATAAGATTTTTTCAAGGCCTCGTTCCAAGACACTAGTTAGTCTCATGAGACCTGCCCATGCATCGAGGATCTATAGCGGGCTCCACCCGTCACTTATTATGTCCAATGCATTCCTCATATGAACAGGTTTAAACATATCATAAACAATAACATAATTGTATCACATAAAAGATGCATAAAAGAAACATAAGATTTCCACACTTCAATCACAAGTTATCAATACAACACATTGATATAATAAAAACATTATCAAAACCATTTTCAATACTAAAATAAAAGAAAAGTAATACACGGTATTTATTTTTCTTTTAAAAAAAGTTATGGCTTATAGAGGAAGCCGAAACTCAAATAATAGTCGCGGCGGCGGAGAAGTCGTTGTCGCCGTATACGTAAGAAAAAACATTCCTTTTGTTGTTTAGTAAAAACGCTTCATATAAAAATATTCCTTTTGAATAAAAGTAAATGTCAAAGGGGTTTATACACCATATAAAATAAAGTTGCGTATAAAACAAAATATGCCTCAATGAAAGGAGATTGAGACGAAGTCCCTTACAAAGATAATTTTTTAAATAAAATAGATCAATTATGCGTATTCACTATAACTAAACATAAATAAAGTAAAAATATAAGATAAGACATAATAATATCATGACATAATTTGAAAGTAGGAGATTAACCCAAAGAACGAAAATTGTGTTAAGAAGTTCCCTTACCTCGTGTCCGACTTGACTCGATCATTCTTTAGCCTCCTAAATAATAAACTAGATTTAATTTCTATTTTCTTAAGAACCTTTTCCATGTTCATTATTCCTTTTATATCACTTATTACCATGTTATGAACATTATGTAATTATTTAAGTTAATAACGGTCATTTTGTCGATCTTTGGTACTTGAGTCAAAAATAAACTTCTTATAATTACAAGTTGTTTATGTGGTAGAATATCCACTATCTCCATAATTATATTCATTATTTAGATATCATATATATCCTATATATCTAGTATATACATGCATTTATAATATTACATAACATTTAGAGGTAAGAAATGAAATGCACCGTTCATGGAGACAGTACGCCGTACGTACGCATGAATGCTACTTTCATTTCTATTTCATATTTAATGGAATGAAATTATAATTATATAAAGGTATAATATAATTCTAGTATAATATAATGTATAATACCATTTACTCCATCCTTTATACATCCCACATATGGCATTAACGATTCAAATCACTTTGAGGGGGCGGTAGTCCGCACTTCCTAAAATGAAATTATCGCATTTACCCATAATGGAAATCATAAAGGTATGCCATTAATAAAAAATTCAAAATCATAAGAAAAAAAACATAATATATATCATGTATAAAAATAGTTTCGCATAATATCCACCTTTGAAGGTGTTATATGAGTGTTGAATAATCCTCGTTTCGTGAGGAAGAAATTCTCCATCCACAAAAACAGTATGTTCTTTAACCATTAGATGTAGGTGTGTGTAAGTGTAGATCTAATCCTTCTTATAACAACATCCTGGTATATTGAGGATACTTGTGTTGTTACAAAATAAATTAATAAAAATAATTTAGGGGGTTGGAGAATAAAAATAAAACATAAGAACACAAGAGAAAACAATACCTTTAAACCGGGTAACTCTTTTTGATTTGAGCACAAAGGCTTCTTTGGGAAGACTTCTGCCCAAAGTGAGGCTTCTAGGAGTAATAGTGGGATGTGGAGAGACAAAATGGTCAGGGTTTAGCCGAGGAAAAGGCTTGATATATAAGGCCCCAACCTTAAACCTTACTTAATATTGAATTAAATGAATAATTCACATTGAGGATCTTTTCAGGTTTAGAGTTTTAGAGAATTAGGACATAACTATTACATCTCAAAAGATTAAAAAGTATCAACTTCAACTAAGATTCCATAAAATAAAAACTCTTAAAAAGAAACATGTCTAGTTCTATGTTTTAGGTAGAATGACTTTCCCTTGATCCCATCCTTGACCATATTCCACGTTAAGTCCTGTGAAAAACATTTCAAAAACATGGGATGAGCATAAAAATCTCAGTAAGGGATACACAAAGAATGAAAACTTTTAGTTTTTCAAAACAACAAGTAAACCATGTATACTTTATCAAAGTAATACTTTTCAGCTTTTCGAAGTAGTAAAAACTCTTCACTGAATAAAAGTTCATTACTTACCCTTAAGTAACCAAAAGATTACCATAAAACCCATATAAAGATCACATAACATATAAAGGTAACTTGGGACATAAACATACTTAAGTTGAATAACCATACGGTCGACTTCCACACATACTAAATGGAATAACCATACGACCGACTTCCAAACATACTTAATGGAATAGCCATACGCCCGAATTCCATACCCAATGCATTGGAGGTTATAACGTAACCACCCGTCCTGGTATTCACAGCACCACCCGTCATATGGTTTATCACGTAACCACCCGTCAAATGTCTAAGTACCATTATGAAAATCATAATACATAAAAAAAATATAATGGAAAGAAAACATTTCCACACTTTGATCACAATATATCACTAAAATATATTGACATAACAAATCTATTATAAAAACCATTTTCAATACCAAAATACATAAAAGAGTATATGGTATTTATTTCATTTTTAAAAACATTACGGCTTGTTCAGGAAGCCAAAGCGCAAATAATACTCGCAGCGGCGGAAAAGGTCATTGTCATCGCGTACGTTAAAAGAAACATTCCTTTTTGTCGTTTTGTAAAATGATTCGTAGAAAAAGATTCATTTTGTATAAAAGTAAAAGTCAAAGGGTTTTATACACCGTATAAAAGAAAGTTGTGTATAAAATGAAATATTCCTCAATGAAAGGAGATTGAGACGAAGTCCCTTACAAAGCCGGTATCCTTAGATTAAGGATAAATCAATTATATGATTATGTGTGAAAAATAAGAATACAAAAAATATAAGTGGATATTAAGTGTAAAACAATCATAGGTCATTCACATATAATCATGGAAAAACAAAACCAATGACATAGATATTTGACTCAATGAAATGTGATTGAGTTATGATTTCCGATACAAGTTCGTCTAGATGACATAAGAATTTCTCAATGAGATGATTATGTGTATAAATAGTATATCCACACAAAAGTTTGTGGAGACTACAACATAGATATTCCACAAATAATCTTGGCATAATAAAATCAAGAATTAGAGGTTTATCCCAAATAATTGAAAGTGGGTTAAGAAGTTCCCTTACAGAAATTCGACAGCCTAACGACGTCACTTCAAAACTGATAAAATGAGTTGATGAGAGATAAAAAGGGTATCTCATCACTTGGACATAAAAATTACATTAATAAGGATATAGAAGAACATATACCAACATAATAGTATGTGAATTAAAAGACATAACAAAATAAGTCTTTTAAAAAGTGGAGGGTGAAAGGTTCCCTTACTGACTTGGGTAACTTTCCAAACGTACACCCCATTGAAGAAGGGTAATACAATGAATATGTAAGTACCCATAAATGAAATTATATTACACAAAGAGTATAAAAATGGCCAGTATATACACCACTAAAATGAAATTGTGGCAAATGTAGCATAAATCTCACGGGAATAAAAGTGAAATGAAAAATCCCTTACGAAAACTCGGCAGCCTAACGGCGCCACTTAAAACTTCCAAAAATGGATTAATGAGATCAAATAGGGTATCTCATCAAATTACAATAAAATGTACACCAAGAGGAATATAAAAGAACATCCCCCATCATAACAAATATGAGCTTCAAATAAGTGACATAAAGGAGAGTACTTAAAGAGAATGAGAGAGGTTAGATCTCTTTTGAAAATTCGGCAGCCTAACGGCACCACTCAAAACTTCCAAAATGGATTGATGAGAGAGAATATGGTATCTCATCATATGAACATAAAAATTACAGTAATAGTAATATAAAATAACATCCCAATCACAAGAAATATTAGCTTAGAAGGATGACATAAAAGAGTGTACTTAAAAAGAAAGAGAGGAGTAGGATCCCTTACCTCGTGTCTAACATGACTCGATCGTTCTTTAATCTCGTAAATAATAAAATTTGTTCAATTTATAATTTCCTAAGGGCCTCCTTTAAATATTATTATTCAGTTCATATCACATATTATAATGTTATAATAATTGGTTAATAAAGTGAGTTCATATCAGACGTTTTTGTCGATGTTAAGTACATGAGTAAAAATTGAACTTGTTGGAAAAGAATTTTCCATGTAGTTATAGGTACATCATCTCCAGAATAGTATTTATGTTTTAAATATCATATATATCCAGTATATATTCATTTTATACTATTCCATAGCATTTGGAGATAAAAAATTAAAAGCACCGTTCATGGAGACGGTAGGCCGTACGTACGCATGAACGCTACTTTCATTTTTTTTCCATATTAATGGAATTAAAACAAAATGAGAGATATATATATTATAATTCCAGAATTATACCCATAATTTAGATGTAATATATTACATAATCATTTATAGGTATGAAATTAAATGCACCATTCATGGAGACGGTAAGCCGTACGTACGTATGAACGCTACTTTCATTTCTATGTCATATTAATGGAATTAAAACTAAATGAGAGGTATGTATATCTTAATTCCAGAATTATATTAATCATTTATATGTAACATACATCATATATATCCATTATATATATGTACTTATAATAGTACATTACATTTGGGGATAAGAAATGAAATGCACCGTTCATGGAGACGGTAAGCCGTACGTACGCATGAACGCTACATTCATTTCTTTTTTTTTTGTATTCAATTGAATGAAATAATAATTATATAAAGGTATACTATAATTCCAGTATTATAACATATGTAATAACATTAATTCGATCCTTTATACGTCCCACATATGGCATTAACGAATCAAATCACTTTGAGGGGGCGGTAGTCCGCACTTCCTAAAATGAAGATATCACGTTTACCCATAATGGAAACCATAATGGTATGCCATAAATGAAAAATAAATAAGCTTAAGGAAAACATAAAAATATTATATATCATATATTAATATAGTGACATCATAATGGCCACCTTTAAAGGTGTTAAAAGAATGTTGAACAATCATCGTTTCGGGAGGCAGAAATTCTCCATCCACGGAAACAGTATGTTCTTTAACCATTAGATGTAGGTGTGTGTAAGTGTAGCTATAATACTTCTAATAACAACATCCTAGTATATTCAAGATACTGTATTTGTTACAAAATAAATGAATAAAAAGAGTTTAGGGGGTTGGAGAAGCAAAATAAAACAAAAGGACACAAGCGAAGACATTACCTTTAAATCGGGTAACTTCCTTTGATTTGAGCTCAAAGGATTCCTTGAAAATGATTTTGCCCAATGTGAGGCTTCAAGGAGTTAGAGAGGGATGTGGAGAGAATAAATGGGCCAGGTTTGGCCGAGCCAAAGGCTTTGGAAGTGTGGGTAAAGATGTAGAGGTGGGGGACTTTTATAAGAGGAGAGGAGGGGCACCTTTGGAAAGTTATAAAATGTAACTTTATTTTCAAATGAGTTTCAGATTTTAATGGTCCCAAATTGATGTGTTTCGAGGTTAAGGTGAAAGGGGTTCTAAATACACCCATCCAATAGGTTTTGGACATGTGTAGGTCTTATAGTTTACTTTATCTTTCCATTTTATTTAAATCGTTAAATAATGAGGTCATCGCTGCATCATCATGATGTCATAAATAATTTAATTTATTTAATGTCTAAAAATTATTAAAATAATAATATGACGTAGGATATAGTTTTATATTTCCAATGAATATTAATAGTCCAAAATATCATTGATGTAGACAAAATTAAAAATAATTTACTTAGGTGATACATTCTTTGTTACATTTAACATTCTTTAAAAATAAAAAGATAAAAAGTCAGTTTCTCACAAAAGTGATTCCATGGGGCCCCCAAGTTTGGAAAAAGGCATCCAATGGTCGGCCATGAGACAAACAGTAGCCTTAGGACAGATTTTGTGGTCATTTTTTATTATTATGATATTATCTTATTATCTTTCACTACCTGATTACTCATTAATCAAGATAATTAAAGATAATTACCGTCGTTACTATTCATAATTTCCAAAAACAAAAGAGTCTTAATTACATAATTTGGACCTTCTGATTCCAAATATTTAATTCATTTTACCAAATTCCAAACACATAAATTTCAATAATTAATTTAAAAAAACTTCCCGTTGTCAAAACAAATAGCGGGTTTTTTAGAAACAATATTTATGAAAAGTTTGGCACTTGTTTATGCCTAATTCCAAAGTGAAATTAATCCCAATGACCATAATTGAATTACTTGGTAAGAATATAATCTAATTACACTTTAAAACAAATTAAAAAGATAATATAACCATATCATTAAATTATATGAAAAAGCAGTTTTGATGTAAAATGCAGTATTGTTCACTATTCATTGAAAAATGAACATTGTCAGAAAAATACCAAAAAATAACCCAAGGTAAATTTCAATGTCCCAATCATAAATAATATGTTTATTTTAAAAAATAGAGCTTATAAAATTTTCAAAAAGTGGATTTAAAAGGGGTTCACCATCAAAAGGAGGTTAATCGACCTTTTAAAGAATATTAGAATGTTTACGTTTAAAAACTGGATTCTTTTGCATTTTTAATCCTCTAACATTAATTGTAAAGAGTAAAAATATTTTACAAACATATATAATCATTTTTTAGTTAGTTCTGTTCATTCCCGCCATTACAACGGCTAGGCGTTAACTAACATTTAAAATAATATTATTTTATTATTAGAGTGCAACGTAAGATTTCCAAGAAACTCGTTGTTGCGTATTGGGTACGCCATCAAGCATAGAATCCCCTTTAAAGTAATATTAACATTTTATTCACAAATATGGATATATATAAAGATGTCATATTCTTTATTTACCTGGGGTGTTACATCCATCCCCCCTTTTGGGAATTGCGTCCTCGCAATTTTAAAATTGTACTTGGAAACATCCTTGAAAGTCCCACATCGGAACAAGAGTCAGTAAAACAATCACTTTAAAATAAAGAAATATAAGTACAAAGGTCACCCAAGTTAACCCATACAAGGATTCCAAGTATGAAAATATGGACATGTAGGAAAAAAACAAAGGGTCATGTTCTGATGGAGAGTGATAGAAAACATGTTTAGGAGAAAGTTAACCACAAGAAAATCACAAACTTGTGATGCGTTCAACGGTATTCGATTCATCAGTAGGAAAAGTTAATAGACAACATTTTTGTTTTAAGTTACTTATTATTGAGGAATTTATTCATAAGGAAACATAATCACTTATCATGTTGACTTTCAACTTTTATTAGATTCCTTACACAAACTCATATTTTCTCCAAAAGATGAGTATTTAAGAAGACTTGTTCACATTAAGAGTACTATAATCAACTTCTAGAGAATCACCTAATCCACAAAAGAGAACTATATACTTCCCATGTCTTTAGTCTTTACCCAAAACCAAAACCTAAAAGGTTAGTACAAGATTAGATAATCCATAAAAGGATAACCCTTTATAAAAAGAAAATATATTCTTAATCTCCAAAAATTTTCCAACAAAACCCAAAGTTCAACGAGGACCATTCGATAATCAATTTGTCCATAAAATTATTCAAAGTAAACCAAACTAAGATTCAAATAAAAATATTTGAAGGATTTAGTCTCATAGTCTTCCAAGTTAAATCGTAACATTTTTCTCCAAACAACATCAGTTCCTCTTAATGTCTCATATTGAAAAGTAATTAACCTAATCACATATCCTCCATGATAGGTTAATAAATTTCCATAGATAACCCAAAATCAACTTACTCTTAATTCCAAAAATCATCTAACTAAAAATAATTATTCAAAATAACCAGGGACTTCACGTAGTCCAGTGGTAGGCGATAAATACCAGTCGCACTTTGGTTGTGGGTTCGATTCCCACAGCTTTGTCCGACGCGACGGGTTGTCACACGGTCTGCGTGTTTTCCTTTTTTCAAAACTATATAATTTTAAAACATTCCCCAAAAAGAGATAAAATATAAAAAAATGATCATAACATATTTTAACCTCATGTTTATCTCATACCTTTTATTTTCCAGCATATCATATAATAACCCATAATTACCTCAAAAGTAAGGATCATATAAACTCTAATGGTTACCTTTATAATTATTACCTGAACTTCCACATCGATTGGTCATCTCGTACATGATGCATTACAGAACATACCAATGTTCAAGTGGTTGATCATGACTCCTTGATAATTGGTTTAGAACAACCACGAGTTTCCTCATTGAATCCCCCATTTTATCTAGTATCTTAAACAGAGAACCACCACAATTTCCTTAAAACCTGTTTTCTCTTTGGTACCTACTAGATCCATCCATTCACTAAAAATAGAAAGGTCAGTGTAAGTATATCTACAAAACTATCATGTACTATTGAGGAAGACAAACACTAATATATACTTACTCATTCACTTTATCTAAAACTAGGACTCTTTCTGAAATCCTAACCATTATGGTAATGTCACTTATGCTTTGAGGATACCCTAACCTCTAAAGTTATCTAAACCGACCTTTGATACCAACTATAAGGCCCCAGCCTTAAACCTTACTTAATATTGAATTATATGAAAAATTCACATTGAGGATCTTTTCACGTTTAGAGTTTTAGATAATTAGGACATAACTATTACATCTCAAAAGATTACAAAGTAGAAACTTCTACTTAGTTTCCATAAAATAAAAACTCTTAAAATGAAACATGTCCAGTTCTATGTTTTAGGTAGCATGAAATTACCTTGATCTCATCCTTGACCCTATTCCACGTTAACTCATGTGATTAACATTTCAGAAACATGGGATGAGCATAAAACGCTCAGTAAGGGATACACAAAGAATGAAAACTTTTATTTTTTCAAAACAACAAGTAAACCATGCATACTTTATCAAAGTAATATTTTTCACCTTTTCGAAGTAGTAAAAACTATTCACTGAATAAAAGTTCATTACATACCCTTTAGTGACCAAAAGATTACCATAAAACCCATATAAAGATCACATAACATATAAAGGTAACTTGGGACATAAACATTCTTAAGTGGAATAACCATACGGTCGACTTCCACACATACTTAATGGAATAGCCATACGACCGACTTCCACACATACTTAATGGAATAGCCATACAGCCGAATTCCATACCCAATGCATTGGAGGTTATAACGTAACCACCCATCCTGGTATTCACGGAACCACCCGTCATATGGTTTATCACGTAACCACCCGTCAAATTTCTATGTACCATTATAAAAATCATAAGACCTAAAACAAATATAATGGAAAGAAAACATTTCCACACATTGATCACAATATATCACTTAAATACATTGACATAACAAAGCCATTATAAAAACCATTTTCAATACCAAAATACATAAAAGAGTATATGGTATTTATTTCATTTTAAAAAACATTACGGCTTGTTCAGGAAGCCAAAGAACAAATAATACTCACGGCGGCGGAAAAGGTCGTTGTCACCGTGTACGTTAAAAGAAACATTCCTTTTCGTCATTTTGTAAAATGTTTCGCAGAAAAAGCTTCCTTTTGTATAAAAGTAAAAGTCAAAGGTGTTTATACACCGTATAAAAGAACGTTGTGTATAAAATGAAATATTTCTCAATGAAAGGAGATTGAGACGAAGTCCCTTACAAAGTCGGTATCCTTAGATTAATGATAAATCAATTATATGATTATGTGTGAAAAATACGAATACAGAAAATATAAGTGGATATTAAGTGTAAAACAATCAGAGGTCATTCACACATAATCATGGAAAAACAAAACCAATGACATAGATTTTTAACTCAATGAAATGACATTGAGGTATGCTTTCCGATACAAGTCCGTCTAAATGACATAAGAATTTATCTATGAGATGATTATGTGTAGAAATAGTATATCCACACAAAGGTTTGTGGAAACTAAAACATAGATATTCGACACATAATCTTGTCATAATAAAATAAAGAATTAGAGGTTTAACCCAAAGAATTGAATATGGGTTAAGAAGTTCCCTTACAGAAATTCGACAGCCTAACAGCGTCATTTCAAAACTTATAAAATTAGTTGATGAGAGATAAAAAGGGTATCTCATCACTTGGACATAAACTTTACATTAATAAGGATATATAAGAAAATATCCCAACATAATAGTATGTGAACTAAAATACATAACAAAATAAGTCTTTTAAAAAGAGGAGGTTGAAAGGTTCCCTTACCGACTTGGGTAACTTTCGAAACGTACACCCCATTGAAGAAGGGTCATACAATGAATATGTAAGCACCCATAAATGAAATTATATTACACAAATAGTATATTAATGGTTAGTACATACACCACTCAGAGGAAATTGTGGCAAATGTAGCATAAATCTCACGGGAATAAAAGTGAGATGAAAAATCCCTTAAGAAAACTCGGCAGCCTAACAGCGCCACTTAAAACTTCCAAAAATGGATTGATGAGATCAAATAAGGTATCTCATCACATTAGAATAAAATTTACATCAAGAGGAATATAAAAGAACATCCCCCATCATAACAAATAGGAGATTAAAAGAAGTGACATAAAGGAGAGTACTTAAAGAGAAAGAGAGAGGTTAGATCTCTTACAAAAATTAGGCAGTCTAACGACGCCACTCAAAACTTCCAAAATGGATTGATGAGAGAGAATAGGGTCTCTCATCATATGAACATAAAAATTAAAGTAATAGAAATATATAAGAACATCCCAATCACAAGAAATATGATCTTAGAAGGAATGACATAAAAGAGTGTACTTAAAGAGAAAGAGAGGAGTATGATCCCTTACCTAGTGTCCGACATGACTCGATCGTTCTTTAATCTCCTGAATAAAAAAATTTGGTCAATTTATAATTTCTTAATGACCTCCCTTAAAAATTATTATTCAGTTAATATCACATATTATAATGTTATAATAATTGGTTAATAAAGTTAGTTCGTATTAGACGTTTTTGTCGATGTTCAGTACATGAGTAAAAATTGAACTTGTTGGAAAAGAATTTTCCATGTAGTTATATGTACATCATCTCCAGAAAAGTATTTATATTTTAAATATCATATATATCTATTATATATTCATTTTATACTATTCCATAGCATTTGGAGATAAAAAATTAAAAGCACCGTTCATGGAGACGGTAGGCCGTACGTATGCATGAACGCTACTTTCATTTTTTTGCCATATTAATGGAATTAGAACAAAATGAGAGAGATATATATATATATATATATTATAATTCCAGAATGATACCCATCATTTAGATGTAATATATTACATAATAATTTATAGGTAAGAAATGAAATGCATCGTTCATGGAGATGGTAAGTCGTACGTACGCATGAACGCTACTTTAATTTCTATGTCATATTAATGGAATAGAAACTAAATGAGAGGTATGTATATTTTAATTACAGAATTATGTTAATCATTTATATGTAACATACATCATATATATCCAATATATATATGTACTTATAATAGTACATTACATTTGGGGATAAGAAATGAAATGCACCGTTCATGGAGACGGTAAGTCGTACGTACGCATGAATGCTACTTTCATTTCTTTTTTTTTTTGTATTCAATTGAATGAAATAATAAATATATAAAGGTATACTATAATTCCAGTAGGATAAAATATGTAATATCATTAATTCCATCCTTTATACATCTCACATATGGCATTAACGAATGAAATCACTTTGAGGGGGTGGTAGTCCGCACTTCCTAAAATGAAGATATCGCGTTTACCCATAATGGAAACCATAATGGTATGCCATAAATGAAAAATATAGAATCTTAAAGAAAACATAAACATATTATATATCATATATAAATAGAGTGACATCTTAATGGCCACCTTTTAAGGTGTTAAAAGAATGTTGAACAATCATCATTTCGGGAGGCAGAAATTCCCCATCCACGGAAACATTATGTTCTTTAACCATTAGTTGTTGGTGTGTGTAAGTGTAGCTAGAATACTTATTATAAAAACATCCTAGTATATTATATGTACAGGATTTGTTACAAAATAAATGAATAAAAAGTGTTTAGTGGGTTGGAGAAGCAAAATAATACAAAAGGACACAAGTGAAGACATTACCTTTAAGTTGGGTAACTTCCTTTGATTTGAGCTCAAAGGCTTCCTTGGAAAGGATTCTGCCCAAAGTGAGGCTTCAAGGAGTTATATAGGGATGTGGAGAGATGAAATGGGCAGGGTTTGGCCGATCCAAAGGCTTTGGAAGTGTGGGTAAAGAGGTAGAGGTGGGGGCCTTTTATAAGAGGAGAGGAGTGACACTCTTGGAAAGGTATAAAATGTAAATTTATTTTCAAATGAGATTCGGATTTTAATGGTCCCACATTGATTTGTTTCGAGGATAATGTGATAAGGGTTCTAAAGCCACCCATACAATAGGTTTTGGACATGTGTAGGTCTTATATTTTACATTATCTTTCCATTTTATTTAAATCGTTAAATAATGAGGTCATCGCTGCATCATCATGATGTCATAAATAATTTAATTTATTTAATGTCTAAAAATTATAAACAAAATACTATGATGTATTAAATTTTTTTATCTTTAGAATGAATATTTATAGTCCAAAATATAATTTATGTAGACAAAATTAAAAATATTTTAATTAGGTGATACATTCTTTGTTACATTTAACATTCTTTAAAAATAAAAAGATAAAAAGTCACTTTCTCACAAAAGTGATTCCATGGGGCCTCCAAGATTGGTACAAGGAATCCCATGGTCTGCCATGAGACAACATGTAGCATTAGGAAACATTTTGTGGTCATTTTCTTTATTATGATATTATCTTATTATCTTTAACTGCCCGATTACTCATTAATCAAATTAATTAAAGATAATTACTCTCGTTACTATTCATAATGTCCAAAAACAAAATATTCTTAATTAAATAATTTGGACCTTCTGATTAAAATATGTAATTCATTTTACCAAATTCCAAACACAGAAATTGCAATAATTAATTTAAAAAAACGTTCCGTTGTCAAAACAAATAGCGGGTTTTTTAGAAACAATATTAATGAAAAGTTTGGCACTTGTTTATGCCTAATTCCAAAGTGAAATTAATACCAATGACCATAATTGAATTACATGGTAAAAATATATTATAATTACACTTTAAAACAAATTAAAAAGATAATATAAACATATAATTAAATTATATGAAAAATCAGTTTTGATGTAAAATGCAGTATTTTTCACTATTAATTGAAAAATGAACATTGTCAGAAAAATACCAAAAATTAACCCAAGGAAAATTTAAATGTCCCAATCATAAATAATATGTTTATTTTGAAATATATTGCTTATAAAATTTTCAAAAAGTGGATTTAATAGGGGTTTTCCATTAAAAGGCGGTTAATCGACCTTTTAAAGAATATTAGAATGTTTACGCTAAAAAACTAGATTCATTTGCATTTTTAATCCTCTAACATTTAATGTAAAGAGTCAAAATATTTGACAAAAATATATAATCATTTTTTAGTTAGTTATGTTCATTCCCGCCATTACAACAGCTAGGCATTAACTACCATTTAAAATAATATTATTTTATTATTAGAGTGCAACGTAAGATTTCAAAGAAACTCGTTGTTGCGTATTGGGTA
Organism: Viscum album; assembly: GCA_963277665.1. Lineage (NCBI taxonomy): Eukaryota > Viridiplantae > Streptophyta > Magnoliopsida > Santalales > Viscaceae > Viscum > Viscum album. The sequence continues at coordinate 1,831,927,283 of OY728147.1, forward strand.
CGTCATCAAGCATAGCATCCTATTTAAAGTAATATTAATATTTTATTCACAAATATGGATAAATATAAAGATGTCATATTCTTTATTTACCTGGGGTGTTACATGAGAGGTGTGGGTAAGGTGGTAGAGGTGGGGGCCTTTTATAAGAGGAGAGGAGGGGCACTCTTGGAAAGTTATAAAAGGTTACTTTATCATAAAATTCTTTTCGGATTTAAAAGGTCCAAAAATTATATATTTCGAGAATAAGCTGATAAGAGTACGAAATATTCTCATCCAATATGTTTCTGACAAGTGTAAGTCTTAAATTTTACATTATCTTTGCATTGTATTTAAATCATTAATTAATGAGGTAATCGCTGCATCATCATTGTGTCATAAAAATTTTAATTTATTTAATACCTAAAAATTATAAAAAAATTACCATGATTTAGGAAAGATTTTTATATTTCTAATGAATATTTATAGTAAAAAATATGACTTGTATAATGCCATTTAAAAATTGTATTAGTAAAACAACTCATGTTTCTGACATTTTTATTTTAACATTAAATAAAAAGTTTTTAATGTCATTTTCCTATCAAAGTTGCTCCATGGGGTCCCCAAGTTGACCCATGGATTTTTTTGGTCGGCCCTGACTCATCCAATAAGGGTAGGACAAGTGTAATGGTATTTTCATATGTTTATAATATCATTTTTACCATAAATTTCACTAATTACCTTTAATCGCGATTAAATAAACTTAAAAGTTACTATTCACCAAAATATTATTTTAATCCCATTGAACCAAATTTTACTTCCTAATGACAACCATGTATGTCGGATTTTTGAAAATCAAATCACAGAAGTGGTAATGTTTCATTTAAACAAAAAATCAGTTTTTAACTACCACTTAGTGGTTTCACTATTCATCAAAAATTGATGTTTTTCAGAAAATGCCAAAATTTCACCCTAAGCTATAGTTGATATTCCAAATTAAAAAATGAGGTCTATTTTATGAAATTCCAAGCATATAATTTGAATTAATTAATTTTATAATTAATTCTTGCTGTCACAACAAATAGCGTGTTTTTTAGAAACAATATATATCAAAAGATTGACAATTGTTTATGTCAAATTTCAAAGTGAAATTAATTATAATGAACACCATTGGATAAAATGGTAAAAATATATTCTAATTATACTTTAAAACCCGTCAATAGTATAATTTATCACTATAAATTATTTTGATTAAAAAAGTTTTTTTTAAGTATTTTTCACTATTCATAAAAAATTAGAAGTTCTCAGAAAAATACCAAAAATTCAACATAGGCTAATTTTGATATTCAGAATCCAAAAATGAAGTACATTTTGAAATATAAAATATATATAATTTCAAAATGTGGGTATTACTATTCATAATGGCTATTTTGATTAGTTGCGGTGTGTTAGAATCTCAAACTTGCGTACAATGCAAGCTAGCGTATCGTGGAAGATCGGGGTGTTACATTATCCCCTCCATCAATAAATTGTGTCCTTCCAATTTAAAATTTTTCTTTGAAAATAAATGGTTGAAAATAGAAAATACCTTTTTGGAAAACCCACATCAGAAATAAGGTTAATAAAATATAGCCTTAAAATAGGGAAAGGGAAATGAAAAAGTCACCACCAAATTATGATCTCGATAAGGAGAAAATTGGTGGATATTAGAGACATATAATTGGAGGAAAAACCTAAATATTTGTAGGGAGTGATTGAGGTCATTAATCACAAAAAAGTGTAAAATTGAGGGCCTCAAAGCCTTCAATCAATGTTGATTTAAAATATTATCAGTTCAACAAGACATAAGGTAATAGGATAACACATTTTATATGTTTTAATATCCCTTTACTAAAGTTTAAGAATTAATTTATTCATAGAATAAGACAACATTCAACTAATTGCTACCACAAACTCATCTTTCACTCAACAAGATAATATAACCCAAAAATATTTTATTTATCCTAATCGTACAAGGTTCAAAATATTAACACATACCATTTAGATTAGGAAAACTATTTTTTAATAACCAGGGACTTCTTGTAGGCTAGTGGTAGGTAATAAAGGCCTGTCGCACTAAGGTTGTGGGTTCGATTCCTGCAGCTTTGTCCGACACGACGGGTTATCTCCCGACCTGTAGATTTTCCTTTTCCTAAAAGTATAATATTTCACAAATAATATTCAGAAATGTTTTAACCTTAAAAAATACTATCCAAGGTTCAACTTAAACCATTCCAACCTTTATAGTTATCCAAAATACTTCTGTCCAACTCACAGTCCAAATTTTATAAGGAAGTTAAACATAATGAAGATCCTTTTTTTCCATGCAACAACATGTGAACACCTTCATCATGTATTCTTTTAAAACCCTGAAACATCCTGAATTACCATAAATCCTTATTGAATACATTCATGATCCCTTATTCTTTATAGAATAATAGATATACTCCTTCTATCCAAAAATGTATACAAATAATTAATCAGTTTCAAGGAAGTTAAGAATATCCAATATAATTTATCCAAATCATTCATGTATTATTCCAAAAGCACTCTCTTGGTATCAGAACCATATTATGGTTTATCTTTCTCTCAACCATATATTTTCCAAAAATTTAACCTGCTGTGGAGTCACTTTTCTTGGTTCCACACAATCTCAAGTCCTTGATGAAATAGTACTATAGTACAATCCTTATATACTCCATAATTATTATAACCAGTACATCATTGATACAACACTCAAATGACAAAATTATTTAATAACAACATAAGAACTCTAATCATTCCACCTCATCTGTGGTATTATCATAACTTATTATTATCCAATAACATCATTTGGGGCATACTCTGATGATTTGAAAATTGGTTTGTGTAGTGTCCCCACTCTTTGCAGATGAAGCATTGTACATTTGAAACCTTTTTCTTACCCTTGCAGTCACGCACTCGGTGTCCTTTTTCTCCACACTTGTAACAAACTCCCATTCCCTTCAGGCATGTTCCAAGGTGTTTCTTCCCACATTTATCACATATTTGAAAATTACTCTTTTCCCTCATCCCTTTATCCATCATTCTCTCTTCCATCATTTTTTTTCTCTTTCTTCCCTTCAAAGCCATAAGACTCAGAGAATTCTTTACATTTCTTATTAACACATGATACTATATCTTCATATGTTGAGAAAACATGGGAGAATATTTCCCTTCTAAATATTGGCTTAATACTGTGAAAGATATGATCCTTATTACTCCTTGGATCATACGTATTGACTGAGTTCACATTCCTTCTACTGGGCGCCATTTCTATACAATGGCATAAACTAGGTTAGTTTATGAATTGCAATGAATAATTCCAAACTTGTAAAATACTTAATGTAAATTGAACAGTTTATGGATATAATCCATAATCATAAAAATATTTTCTTTGAGGAAGTATATACTCATAACCCTTCATAGTGGATTGTAAAGAAAATGAGAATTATCCTAAGCATATCCCCCGGGAGTGTCGTAACCAAGAGTGCAGCAAGGCCCGTTGTCGTGCACCAGTTCCCGTTCGAGTCTAGCTCAAAGCGGTGTTTTCGGGTTTTAACCTTAGGTACATCTGTGCCAGAGCCACCTCTACCTGCTCGTATCCAGACAAGGATGTATTGCTCGGAAAACTCACAAAATCTATATAATACCAAAATTCTAGGAAGTTCTTCTATACTACTCCTCAAAGTCTATCTTTGGGATATGTGCTCTAATCAGAGTTTATCTAAATCTAGCTTCCAAGGTTAGTACTAAACTGCCTCTCATACCAACTGTAATGCCCCGACCCCAGTTACCCAGAGTCGGTGCATTATAGCATAACATTGGAATGATCACAAAAGATCAAGTCTCGAAAGACTGATTAGTTTAGTAGCCTTGGAAACACTAGATACATTTATAAATGTTACATTACATCATAAAGTTAAAAACTAAAATAAAAAAGTCTCCATAGTCCACACTCATATCCTCTTCTGACTATCCCTGTAGGTCATTCATAAAATACTTCTTCACATCCCGGAAAATATTAAAACATTGAAAGGGGTGAGATCAGATGTTCAGTAAGGGTAACAATATAGCAGAAGCTTTCATAAATAATCTTTAACATTTAAGGCAAGGTATAACTAAAACAAATGCCTTTTAAACTTGAACTTCAGCATAATATTGCAAAAATAAAATGAAATAATTCCATTTACTTACTCACATGGATATTCTACTAGTCGAATAATCACATGCAATATCAATAACCACTTTCATAATTATGGAATATATAATGCCAGACTATCATAACCACGGAGCCAAGGCCTCGTGCCAAGACTACAAATAAGATTTTGTCAAGGCCTCGTGTCAAGACACTAGTTTGTCTCATGAGACCTGCCGATGCATCGAGGAGCTATAGCGGGCTCCACCCGTCACTTATTAAGTCCAATACATTCCTCATATGAACAGGTTTAAACATATCATAAACCATAACATAATTGTATCACATAAAACATGCATAAAGGAAACATAATATTTCCACACATCAATAACAAGATATCAGTACAACACATTGATATAATAAAAGCTTTATCAAAACCATTTTCAATACCAAAATAAAAGAAAAGTAAAACATGGTCTTTATTTTTGTTTTAAAAAAAAGTTATGGCTTATAGAGGAAGTCGAAACTCAAATAATAGTCACGGTGGCGGAGAAGTCGTTTTCTCCACATACGTAAGAAAAAACATTCCTTTTGTCGATTAGTAAAAACGCTTTGTATAAAAATATTTCTTTTGAATAAAAGTAAAAGTCAAAGGGGTTTATACACCATATAAAATAAAGTTGTGTATAAAACAAAATATGCCTCAATGAAAGGAGATTGAGATGCAGTACCTTAAAAAGATCATTTTTTAAATAAAATAGATCTATTATGTGTATTCACTATAACTACACATAAATAAAGTACAAATATAATATAGGACATAATAATTTCATGACATAATTTGAAAGTAGGAGATTAACCAAAAGAACAAAAATTGGGTTAAGAAGTTCCCTTACCTCGTGTCTGACTTGACTCGATCGTTCTTTAGCATCCTGAATAATAAAATAGAGTTAATTTATATTTTCTTAAGAACATATTCCATGTTAATTATTCCTTTTATATCACTTATTACCATGTTATGAACATTATGTAATTATTTAAGTTAATAACAGTCATTTTGTCGATCTTTGGTACTTGAGTCAAAAATAAACTTCTTATAATTACAAGTTGTTTATGTGGTAGAATATCCATTATCTACAGAATTATATTCATGATTTAGATATCATATATATCATATATATCTAGTATATACATGCATTTATAATATTACATAACATTTAGAGGTAAGAAATGAAATGCACCGTTGATGGAGACGGTAAGCCGTACGTACGCATGAACGCTACTTTGATTTCTATTTCATATTTAATGGAATGAAATTATAATTATATAAAGGTATACAATAATTCCAGTATAATATAATGTATAATACCATTTACTCCATCCTTTATACATCCCACATATGGCATTAATGATTCAAATCACTTTGAGGGTGCGGTAGTCCACACTTCCTAAAATGAAATTATCGCATTTACCCATAATGTAAATCGTAAAGGTATGCCATAAATGAAAAATACAGAATATTAAGGAAATAAAAAACATAATATATATCATATATAAAAACAGTTTCATCATAATGGACACCTTTGAAGGTGTTATGTGAGTGTTAAACAATCATCGTTTCGTGAGGCAGAAATCTCCATCCACAGAAACAGTATGTTCTTTAACCATTAGATGTAGGTGTGTGTAAGTGTATCTCGAATACTTCTTATAAGAACATCCCAGTATATTGCGGATACTAGTGTTGTTACAAAATAAATGAATTAAAAGATTTTATGGGGTTGGAGAAGCCAAATAAAACATAAGAACATAGAGAAAACACTACATTTAAAACGAGTAACTCTTTTTGATTTGAGCTCAAAGGCATCGTTGGGAAGACTTCTGCCTAAAGTGAGGCTTCTAGGAGTAATAGTAGGATGTGGAGAGACAAAATAGGCAGTGGGTGGCCGACCTAAAGGCTTGAGAGGTGTGGGTATGGTGGTAGAGGTGGAGGCCTTTTATAAGAGGAGAGGAGGGGCACTCTTGGAAAGTTATAAAAGGTTACTTTATCATAAAATGGTTTTCGGATTTAAAATGTCCCAAAATTATATATTTCGAGGATAATCTGATACGAGTTCTAAATATGCTCATCCAATATGTTTTGGACATGTCTAAGCCTTATATTTAACATTATCTTTTCATTTTGTTTAAATCGTTAATTAATGACGTAATCACTGCATCATCATTGTGTCATAAAAATTTTAATTTATTTAATGTCTAAAAATTATAAAAAAATTACCATGATGTGGGAAATCCTTTTATCATTATAATTAATATTTATAGTCAAAAATATGACTTGTATAACCCCATTTAAAATTTTTTTTAGTAAAACAACTCATGTTTGTGACATTTTTATTTTGACATTAAATAAAAAGTTTTTAATGTCATTTTCTACCAAAGTGGCTCCATGGGGTCCCAAAGATGACCCATGGATTGTCTTGGTCGGAAATTACTCATAAAATAAGGGTAGGACAAGTGTAAAGGTATTTTAATATTTTTATATTATCATTTTTACCTTAAATTTCACTAATTACCATTAATCGTGATTAATTAAACTTAAAAGTTACTATTCACCAAAAAATTATTTTAATCCCATTGAACCAAATTTTACTTCACAATGACAACCATGTATGTTGGATTTTTGAAAATCATATCACAGAAGTGGTAATTTTTCATTTAAACGAAAAATCAGTTTTTTAACTACCACTTAGTGGTTTCACTATTCATCAAAAATTGAAGTTTTTCATAACAATGCCAAAATTTCAACATAAACTATAATTGATATTCCAAATTCAAAAATGATGTCTACTTTACAAAATTCCAATCATATAAGTTGCATTAATTAATTTTATAATTAATTCCTGCTGTAACAACAAATAGCGTGTTTTTTAAAAACAATATATATCAAAAGATTGACAATTATTTATGTCCAATTTCAAAGTGAAATTAATTATAATGAACACCATTGGATAAAATGGTAAAAATATATTCTAATTATACTTTAAAACCAGTAAATAGTATAATTTATCACTATAAATTATTTTGATTAAAAAATTTGTTTTTAAGTATTTTTCACTAATTATAAAAAAATGGAAGTTCTCAGAAAAATACCAAAAAATTCAACATAGGCTAATTTAGATATTCTGAATCCAAAAATGAAGTTCATTTTGAAATATAAAATATATATAATTTCAAAAGCTGGGTATTACTATTCATAATGGCTATTTTGATTAGCCGCGGTGTGTTAGAATCTCGAACTTGCGTACAATGCAAGCTAGCGTATCGTGGAAGCTCGAGGTGTTACGTTTTAACATACTTAATAGGATTTAACATCATGATAAATTTATAAAAAAAATCAGTAGAACCCAGATAATCCAAGAAAAGTATGGATTTATATGACACAAGAGGGTTTGGGCAATTACATAATCACCATTTTCTTTGTAGGTTCCACAAAAATTCACTCAGTTGTGATCACATGTCCCAATAATGTGACTTGCTGCATCCAAAAGTAAACATTCTATGATGGAATATATCTTCTATTTTCTTAATGTGGCCAATAAAGGCCTTATATGTTCTTTATTTTCCTCCACGCTCTTGGAGTAGATGAGAATTTCATTGATAAAAACTACCAAAACTTTTTCTAGGTGATGTAAAAAGAATCTATTCCTAAAATCCATGAATATTTCATGGTAATTAGTATGTACTATGAGAATAAACAAAAACTCATAGTGCACATACGTTGTATGGAAGACATTATTCTGAATATTTTTCTTCTTCACATTTAGCTGATCGTATCCAGAATGAAGATCCATCATTGAGACGTATTGAGCTTCTCATAATTTATTAAATATGTCAACAATATATGGAAGAGGATACTTGTTCTTTATGGTGATCTTGTTGAGCTCTGGATAATGGATTTAAAACCACATTTGACCCATTTTTCTTCTTGACAAAGTTCACTAGCACACCCCATGATGATACACTAGGACATATGAACCCTTTTTCCAAATTCTGTTGCAAAGGTTTCATTAACTGCTCCCGTTAGATAGGAGATATCCTTTAGAAATACATTGATATATGAGTAGATCTATGTATTAGTTATTTTGAGTAGTCTACATCAATATCTGGGGGATTCTATGTAACACTTCAAGAAATACATCACTGCAGTCCATCATGATGTTAATTTTCCCTACATTGATAACTTTCTTTAACACAACCATTTTAGCGAGGTATTATTCCTCATAGGAAATTAACACCCACATAGTTGATGTATTTCCAAAAGTAGATACATGATCTTCCATGCATTTTTAGAGGAGTAGGGGATGGTTTAGAATATGAAAAGATATTTCCTATTCCCAAAAGATGATATGTACACTATATAAAAATGTCTAATCTATTCCCATTATAGTTTCAAATTCTAGTAAGGGAAGTATCAAGATATTCACTGGAAGAATCTTCCCACAAACGCCAAAAGGAGTAGACTCCAACACATGGGTTGAAATGATTTAATCACGTGGTTTTTTATAAATATATCTACTTCAAGGTTTTGGGTCTTTGATTAAATAGTTATAGAAAAATTGAAAGATATAAAGGAGTGTATAGAATGAGAATCAAATAATACTTTTTTCCTTTATTGATTCAATAATAAGTGTACCTTTTACAATTTTATTTTATTTTTCTCCACTTCAGCAGTAGTGATGGAATAAGAATTTCTTTGCTCCTTTGGCTATGGTGGTTTCTGAAGCTGATCAACCTCAAGGAATCAAGGTTTAGTGAATTGGATTTCTTAGATCCATTACTGCCTACAATAATAGCATTGGACCATGGGTGGTGATTTCTTTTCCTCCACCAGATTATCCTACTTCAACATATTGTTTCTACATTAATGAGATTGGTGGCCTTCTCTCCCACACCTGAAGCATTTCCCCATCCCTTTGAGGTAGTTCCCATATTTCTTCTTCCCATATTTATGGCATGTGGGTTGTTGAATTTTCCTTCCACTTATGTCATGAGGTCCTCTATCTTGAAACTCTGTCTTTTTTTTATTATCACCTTATCCATCAGACCATTCTATAAATTCCGTCACAACATTGAGAGAACAATGAAAAAATTCCTCATAACTCCCAATGTCTAGAATTCCAAGAGACTTTGAAGGTGTGGTTTTAATAGAGTAAGTAATATATGAATTTTCCTATCATTTTTGATAAAAAACCTGAAGAATACATTTCAATCCTTGTTAAATTTTCTCCATAGGCCTTGACATGTTATCTTTGCTTTTGATTAAGTCTATGAGTTATCTCTCCATCATTGGTCAAAGAGTTCTGGGGAAATACTTGTTAAGAAAAATTATCTTAAATTATTTTAACTCCATACCTTCAATTTCTTCATTTTTCTTGGTATTATTAATCAAGGGCCATAATTTATCAGCCTCCACATCTATAGGGTAAATAGAAAGAGTAGCCTTTTCCTTCTCAGAATAGTGAAGAATAGAAAAAATATTCTATATTGAGTTGACCCAGTTTTCTATGACTAGTGGATTAGATGATCTACTAAATGTATCTAGTTATTTCCATTCAAAACACTTGATATCCAATTTATCCTATTTAGGTGAAGGCATACATTCTACATTATTCAGGATATAATTCATAACCTGAGATAGTTGTGTATGAATCACCATGAATTTTTGAACTCCACCACCCAATGATTTGGGTATGTTGTTTTGGAAAACTCTGTATTGTCCCTCACATGGGTTTTTCGCTTGGTTTCTCTAGGTTCCCAACATTTTCTAAAATCAAGAAGGTCAGAATAAAACCTATGTCAATATGTCATCAATAATTTATCCCTTCATAAAATTAACCCTAGAGGCATATCATATTGAATCCATTTGATTAGAATTTCCAAAAACAATGCTTCTTGTGTTCTTACAAATACTTAGTCTCATACTATGGGTTTTCACTATGGTTCTCTAATTCCAATTCCCAAATTACCTAAACTGTGCTCTGATACTAATTATACCCAACCTTAATTTTCATAAATTAATAATAAATCACTTTAATGATAACAACATAAAATAATTACACAACCATTATCGAAAGTTTTATTGTATGGGAAAAATTAGTACCATACAAAACATTTAGAAATAATAAATATTTTTTTTTTAATTCCTTCTTTTCGATATTATTAGTGGCCTTAAAATTTTCTTTAAAACAAGTAATCACCTTCAGATATACATAAAAAGGGGGTGATCTGAAATCCCAAAATAAATTATATAGGAATACATTAATCAATATAACATGGGGTGAGTATACTAATCATTATCATAACATATTTATGTAATCACAATCATAATCATGAGAGGATGAATTAAATAAAGGTATGAAAGGTAGAAATGTATAAAAATGAAAGATCGTGTCTTTATTGTCAAATACCCCAAAATGTTGTGAACAAAGATAGAATCATGTTCACACATAATTAATTTTTTTCATGATATTCAACATAATACCTAGTTATTTGAAGTGATGTATAATTCTGATTACACCCTTCACATCATAAAAATTATATTTTTGCTATATAATTCTAGGTGCACCCGTCACATCATAACATTTACATTATCATGCATGCCCCATGGAACACATACAAATCATGGAAAAAATATTAAATGGTAAGGAAAGGGTTTAATTTCATAAATAATACATTCATAAACTTTGGGATCCATAATGAAATAGGGAATATCATACTTGATATAATAATCATCAACCTTCAGTGATGAAGAAACAATCTCGAGTAGTAAATGCTGTGTTTTTTTGAAAGAAGATAAATTTTTGAAAACATTGTGTAGGTAATAATATAAATTAGAAAACATTAATATGAAGTAAAATTTAATATAATTAAGAATAAATTATATTGATGGAATTTACATACATAAAATGGATTGGAAGATGGAAAAGACAATGAAAGAGAGTTGGGATTGAGAATTTCTAATGCCATATGTATGATTGTATTATTCACTTTAATATCTTGTATAATCACATTATATTGTTTAATTAAAATGTAATGAACTTTATATACATTACTATTAATCATTAAGGTTTAATTATGTTAATATATGGGCTTTTTGATGAGTTATAGAGTTTATTCTCACTGTTCTGGAGCATTTTTTTTCATAGTTTCCATGATCAATTCACTTGTATACATTAATGCAAGTTCGTATAAAATGGGAGTAAATATACATAATTTGTATTATATATTAGTAATGATATTATTTATGTTTGAATCATCTTATAAATAATATGGTTATATGTTATGAGGATGAATCATTAGATAAAAGTTAATGATGAAAATTTTATGTTAATTTTGGCGATTTTTGTTCACAATGATGCCATTTCATTTTATCATTTAGTATTATGTATATATGTTAGATATAGAAAATAACTATGGATTTAAATTAAATATTATAGTATATTTTAACAAATATAATGGTATTATTAACATCCATGAAGACGTAAAAGTAATATGAAAGTGTGTCACCCACGATGTCGGTAAATTGACACATAAAGGGTGAAAATGTTATTTTTAGAACAAATGAGAGAGATGGAAGAGTTTGATGATGAAAATTACATTAAAATAATAGATATAATTTATATTATAAATTCTAGAGTAATAATTCTACTTGTAAAATATATAGTTCGGATAAGATAATAAAATAATTTAAATTGAAAATAAATTAAAAGAAAAAGGAAGAGGATTTTACTCTTAAAACTCTCCTCCTTGATAAAATCCTTAGGGTAGAGGATTGGTATTTTTATGAGACCATGATCTATAAGACATGTTAGAGGGGATTGGGGAGAGTTTTTTTTAGAATTTGTACAAGGATCAATGCCTGAGACGTGTGAGGAGAATGGGGTTTGAGGGGTGGTATTTATAGTTTCAGATATGGGTCTTTTCTCATTATTTAATTCATTAGTTTATTATTTTTCTGAAGATAATAAATAGGGTTGATTATTGAGTTTTAATATAGTAATTAGATCATGTGAGTTCAAAAAATTATTCTTACATCAATGATTGCTCAATGAATTGGGTATTTAATTTATAATGTATATATACCAATAATTACCGTATTTCACTAATAACCACAAATCCATGTATTTGAGAAAAATCCCCAAAATTCACCCGAACCATTTTTTGATTTATAGAATTCAAAAATGAACTCCATTCTATGAAAATAATTTTTTATATATTAGTAAATTAATTTTGAATTAAATCATTATTTTTTTTGGAAAATACAAATTTTAAAATTATAACTGATTTTATAACACTTTAAGAAATCACTTAAGGTCTCATAAAATTATCATAAAATCATAAGACAAAAAAAATATCAATTTGTGTATATATTCATTGAAAATAAATATTTTTTAAAATTTTAAATTAATTAAAAATAATAATTAAATATTTATGACTTACAAAAATTTCAAAAATTAATTCAATTTTTTTAAAACATTAATTTACATAGACTATGATATAATTATACCATACATTAATTTATAAGATGCATAATTTTTTTGAACTTTCATGGGATATTTTACTATTCATTTGGTCAGTTTACTATTCATAAGGTTCATATTACTATTCCCGAGGTCAAGATACTATTTTATCGGTATTGGTTCATTAACTTCTACAATAACTTATTATTTCATTAATTATTAATTTATAAATTTTTTATTATGGTCTATAAGTTATTGTATGTTATTTATAATATAATAAATTACTATAATAATGGATAAATTCCATTAGTAAAATTTTGGATCATTATAACTGGGGATGTGTGTAGGATTAGTGTGCTCCGTGTGTTCCAGTAACCGGTACCGTTGAGGTTCAAGGATGATACATATCCCCAGGAAGTAAAATATTTCATCGATTTAATGTCCGCATCATTAAGATTGTTTGAACCATGATAGATTTGGTGCTGGCACAACCATCCAGAATTTTTCTACAAAGAAATACGGTGTTGGTGGATCCACGTTACATAGACGCATGGTGAGTCAACACTCTCATGGGAAAACTTCCATCAGCTCTTTCATGATGAGTACTAACCCTCTTACTTATGATCAATTTAGATCATGGAGATTCTATAATTCTAACAGGGGGGATGATTGTGGATTGGTACATAGTGAGGTTCACTGACCTTACATGCTATTTTCTTGGCATGATAAGAGATGAATACTTATAAGCATGAAAATTTGAGTTGGGACTCCACCAAGAGATCCATGTTAATATGGTGTCCTTGTGAATCCTCACCTACTCTGGGGATCTTGAGTGGGATCTGGTGACAAAGATATTTTCATGAATGGGATTCCACACAACTGTTGCTGGTAGTGGGTGTTGTGGAGGTGAGTCATTTGCAGTAGCCAGCAGGTTCTAGTCGATGGGAACTCATCGTAGGAGACCCTATCATAAGTATACCTAGGGACATGGTTGAATATTTCATGGGAAACATAGAAAAACATGGAAACCCAAGGAGGGAAGATTCTATGCTTGTGATGGGTGAGGTCACATGGCATAACCGACCACAGTTGATGGGCAGCCTAGGTAGATAGCTGATAAACCACCACGGTAGAGGAAGGGACGTGACTAGGGATCTCCGAAGTGTAAATAGGGCGGTCCCTAGGGAAGTGGAGCTAGTAGGGGAGTAGTAGGATCTGCTATTGGAGGATGAAATTATACGTCCCTTCCCCCACCATCACCTCCAGGTGACAAACATCAGGCTCAAGGAGCTATAAGCCAAGTCCATAGACAATAGTATGCTTTAGAAGTATCTGTCCCAGCAACACATGAGATGATTCGAGGTATGATATGTGTTTATTATAATCTGTACTTACTATTAATAGACATAGTATAAAAAAATTATTTTTTCTTCATACTCCTAGTGCAATAGCAAGAGCACCATTGTTGTATCGCTACCACAATAGCTTCATCTTGAGGTTCCTATAAGGAATAATTCTTCTGTATCATTCATTTTCCTATAGTGAAAGATATCACTTGGATGAGGGAGGTTCACATGGAAAATATTGGTCATCATTATGGAACCTTATGACATAATACTGGGTATGGATTGGTTTTCTATGGTTCGATCCCAGATTGACTTCCACAACAGACTAGGGAGATGCCTCCACACTAATGGGATGAGATTCTCTTTCTATGGTGAGTGGGATGTCATTGTAGGGAAAGTGTATTCAATGAGAAAGAGACTCCAACCCATCACCAATTAGTTGGAAAGTGTATCCATTGATTCAATAGACTCTTCAGGCATATGAGTTACATTAGTTGTGGAAGATTATATGGATTTATTCCTTGAGGACATTCCAAGAATATCTTCATGGAGAATGATGGAGTATTTCATTGACAAGCATATAAGGTTAGATTCGATATATTATATGGATTATTAGATATATCCTAACAATATTTAAGAGCTATATTATTTGTTAGAGGACCTTTGTGAGAAATTTGTCATCATACTTAGTGTGTCCTCTTGTATTGCTCTAGTGTTTATCATAAAAAAGTAATACGGTAGGTTACAACTTTTTTTGGATTATTGTCTTCAAACAAGGATTTGATAAATAAAAAGTAATATTTTCAATGTACTGGAAACTTCTTTGATCAGTTGTGAGGTGTGAGATGGTTCTCCATGACCAGTCTTAGTTATGACTACCAGCAGTTGAGGGTTTTTGATGCTGGTATGCCAATATTATCATTCCAATGTCTCTATGGAAACTACGATTTTATAGTTATTCCCTTTGGTGTGATGAATTACCTCACCATATTTATGGATTAAATAAACCAGGACTTCTAGCCATACCTGGTCCAGTTTACATTCATATCCATCAATGACATACTCGTCTACTCCGCATCCTAGGAAGATCATGTAGACCACTTGAGGATGGTTCCTGGTTTACTTAGAGAGAACTAGATTTATGAGAGTCCATTGATGTGCCAGTTATAAAAACAATAGGATGAAATTAGAAGGAATGTCATTTTTGAACAAGGTTTAGACATAGATCTAGAAAAGAACAAAGATGTTCTTGATTGGGTTCCACCCAAGAATAAGTTAGAGGTGCAGTGATTTATTGTCTTTATGGAGTATTAAAAAAACTTTTTAAAAGACATCTATAGGATCTTATCCCCTTTTAACACCCTAATATAGATAGGGAAGTTGTTAATATAGTCTAACCAGTGCCACAGTTCCTTTGAAGAGTTGAGTCAGAGGATAACGAGTGATCTAGTGTTAATACTACTAGAGGAAGGTGTTGAGTTCATAATGTAATGTGATGCCTCAGAAGATGGGGTCATATGTGTATTTATGTAGTAGTTTGGAAGTAATCTCATACAGGTTGAAGAATTTGAGACCCCATGATTAGAAATATGGAAGTAACTACCAAGAGTTAGAAGAGGTAGTCCTTTCCCTAAGGATGTTGAGACACTACCTTCTATGACAGGGATTTTTGGTTTACTAATACAACTAGAGTCTTAGGTATGTCTTCACCCAGGGAGACTTGGACCCACAAAAATGTCTCTAGTTGGAGTTCCTATAATCCTATGAATTTGATATTTTTTATAATCTTGTGAAGGGTAATATTATATAATTTTCCCTTTTTATGATGTCCCAGTCTTTCTTAGTGCATTGTGTTGTAGAGAAGTTATCTTCCCTATAGATGAACTTGGTGGAGTGGGAGGGTACAACCTTTCTTCAGTTGATGGTGTTCTCTCCTTGAGTGTGTGAGAGAGTTTGATCTATGAGACATTAATTGATAGGTGTTGCATGATCAGATATCCATAGGTGACTCACAAGATGGAAATTATTAAAGAGTGAATCATTCCATCATGTTCTTGGTGGGAACATTGTTTTCAGTCACGAAGCAGGAGAATGTGATATTGGATTTCAACAATCCTTCCCTATCTATACATCCCAGTTTGGGGAGGATTCATAGAGATATTCAGTGGTAGTTTTCTCAGTCTAACATGATATGAAGTGTAGATGAGTTCATCTCTCACTGCATCATCTGTTATTAGGTGAAGGTTGCATACCAAGTTTTGGAAGGCTTACTGTATCCCCTTGAGATTCTCGAGAGTAAATGGTATGACATATTTATGGACTTAGTCACTGGGGTTCCATTCATAGTGGAGGTCCATGACACCATTTGGGAGATAGTTGACCAAATCAAGAATTCAATAAGCATCCTTTCTCTCAGGGGGAAAATTTTGGTGGATAGTTTTGGGTAGTTATATACGTGGGAGATCGTTATCCTTCATGGGGTACCTGTAAGAAACCGGACATTTATTTCAGGTATGTTTTTCCCTTTTCTGGGGTTTTTGAGAAAAGAGGAGTTTCTAGAAATTTTTGAAGTACACGTCGTGTACATTGATGCCGCATGAGGCCATGTGCTGGCCGTTTCTGGGCCACACAAATGGTCGTGTGGGGTGATGTGGAGGCCTCTAAAAGCAGAGTACTGAAAATCCTAGTACACGCTGTGTACTCCAAAAGTACATGCTGTGTAAATTCTTTTTTTTCATTAAATGGACCAGGGTCACATCTTAACCCCAGAACTGTCTTCTTCTCTAGATTCTTCAACTGCGAGCATCTCGTATGGCCGCAAATTTTCTCCGAGCCCCCAAGACTCCATCCGTTCTCCGAATTGACCGTCGTCGATTGCATTAGAACTACAGTGGTAAGCTCTTCCTTCATCTAGAGCATTGTTTTCTAATTCCTCATCTTTTTCACGTCATAATGGGTTGAAAGTTTTGTGTGTTTCCATAGATCTACGATGTTATAAAGAGATTAAATTATTGTGGTTCATGTATATTGATCTCCTTGAATCATGGTAAGTGGTCTGTTCCTTTCCGTTCAAAGTCTTTCAGTTTATGTGCAATTTCCACTAATACCCTTGAGCAGGTTATTGCCTGCTTATGGTTTTACCCCTGTTGTTTTTCCTGCCTTGCTTGTATTCTTGTGTAGAGGTAATTTAACTATGTATGAGGATAATTTATATGATATGATTTTTTTCCCATGCCTTGTTATGTTTATGACCTTTTGGTCTTGTTCTGCCTTTGGCTATTATACCTGTTTTCCATGCCTAGTGACTGTAGGATGGAGTACTATTCCTTGACATGATGTTATGTTATAGACTGGTTAGCCATGTTGCTTTATAGGTTTACTTTTCTCTTATAGAATTATTATGCACTGACTATCATGGGGCCTTGAGAACCTGGTGCTATAAACTATAGGGGGATAGACCGAGGGAGCTTCCTCAGACAAACCAAGACATTATAGACTATTGAGGATAAACCGAGTGAGCTTCCCAAAGAGTCTTAGATATCATATAACACATGAGGATATACTTTGTGAGCTTCCTCAGAGAGTCTTAAGCTTTATAGACTATACGGGGGTAGACCGAGGGAGCTTTCTCGGAGAGTCTTGGTTTTGTTTGAATTTCCATAAACCATTCCTAGGCTATAGGAGGAATTGACTGAGTGAGCTTCCTCAAAGGGTATTTTTAGACCTGGTACTATAAGAGAAATTGAACGAGTGATATTTCTCAGAGAGTCTATAGACATTGGGTCTATAAGGGGAATTGACTGCGTGATCATCCTCAGAGAGTCCCTAACTACCTTAGACAATAATGGGAATTGACTGAGTGTGCTTCATCAGAAAGTCTTATATTTTCATATGACCAAACTAGAGGGGTTAGGATGAGTGTACTAACCATAGGGTTGTTGGTACTTCTTGGTCAAGACCAGAGGGGTTGGCTGTAGGTACTTCCCAAATGGACTCCGTTTCTTGGTTACCTATTTGCTTCACAGCTGCTTGTTGATATGTGGATTGTTTACTACTGTGTATCATCCTATTTACTGTTTATTGTTTACTGCTTAATGTACTATTACCTTCCATATACTCACTGACTGTTAGGAACAGATCTTTGGGTGGTTGCCTATTGGTATTTAGTCTCACACCCTGTTTGGGTCATGTTTTTGGGCCCAAAAAGATTATATTGTTGTAGGTATAGACAAGGGAAAGCACCCTTCGACTTCAGGTACATGATTGCACTGGAGAAGGAGAGCATGGGAGCAAGCTGGGGCTTGTGATGCTGAGGAGTTTCTTATCTATATTTCATTTACTTTGGTATAGTCTTTATTCAGCATTGTGACTTTTTTGGGAGCTTTCTTATACATATGTATCATGCATAATTATATATATATGTGTATCCTCCATTTTTTTATTGTTTTAGTCTTCTGCTGTTTACTATTGTTGGATATCTATTGCTTCCGCTATTGTATGTGTTGTTTACTTCTGTTGTGTACTCTGCCAATGAGGGAATAGTTTCCCCACTATCATACCCATGTCCCTCACTGCTAGTCGGCAGCCTCTGGCGTTTGGGGAAATGTGCTTGAGGCTATGTGACTAACCGAGTACGGGGTGCCTCTGGGTGGCTTCCGAAACCAGGATGTTAAAAATTGCTATCAGAGAAATTATTTTCACTTGAATTACTATTTGGACCCTATATCAAGGTATAAGATAGAATATGTAGTTGGTAATAAGTTGTGCCCGGGATTATCTATCCCTTGTACAGGGAAACACCATACTACCTCATTTATTGCAGTTTTATTGGGTTGTACTTTTACAGTTGATTTGATTTCACCGTTGGGTGATTCACGTGCCTTGTGTTGTTATCATTGTTGTTGTTATGGTTCTATTTCTATCGCAACCTGATGAGATGATGGTATGCCATCTCATGCATCATATAGGTATTTATTAGAAATCTTATGCCACACATTCTTTCCTTGGCATCTAGGATGCATTAGGGATTGCATGTTGTTGTGAAAGACGTTGTGTAGATTATGCATGTTGTTGTGATAGATGATTTGATAGAATCTCTGTTGTTTGATAGAGATTTTGTTTGTATAGTACTTTGTTTAAATGGATGCCAAACTTTAATTCTTTAGTTGTTATGGGCCCTCATGGACCGAAATTTGGTGGATCATTTCCGGGTTCCCTTGTTATAGCTTGTATAAGATACCAAGCTTTGATTTTTTAGGAGTGTGGGCCCTCACGGATCGAAATTTGGAACCTTAACTCTTGATTTCTGTGGTTTATGGGCTTTAGAGCAGTTTCTGAGCTACTACCCTGAAAAACCTAGAATTCACGGCATTTACTTTATTAATACATGTCGTGTAGTTTTAAAACCATGTCACTGACTGTGTGGAAAGAAACACATGGTTGTGAAAAATATTTCTGAACACACCGTGTATGGTAAGTACACGCCGTGTTTTAGTGGTCGTGTATCTACCCATGTGACTAATGACAAAGATTGATGAAACTTTGACTATACACATCGTGTTCTGTTATCACATGTCATTCCGTGTAACCTAAGTACCTGGCTGTGTCACAAACAACGTGGGTCGGGGAAAACCTTTAAGTACATGCTGTGTTCTTAGGGAGAATGCCATGTAGAGTGAACCATGTAGCCAACCGTGTAACTAAAAAAATGGGTCGTTGAAACCTTATCTAGCTCACGTCGTGTCCTTAGTGAACATACCGTGTAGTCTAGGATTATGGGGACCGTGTGGGTTAGACATGTAAGAAGACTCGGGTAGGGAAATAGAGTTCCATTACATGATATGTGTAGGGAAAACACGCTATGTGGTTGGGGAATTACACGACAATTTTTGGCAGAAGTACACGCCCATGTGAATGGCATAAAAGAACACATTGTGTAGTTTTTATGAACGACATGTAGTCATGTTTTGTAAAACTTGAATGTTTCTTTCTCCTATTCCCCTCTTTTACTCTTGTGTTCTAAGTGTTTGATAATCTTGATCTAAGGTGTGCTTTTGACCTTTGAAATTTATTCCACCGAGACGTCCTCCGGTTGTACGTCAGCTTCCAGATAGTGATCAGACACCGGATATGGTTGATCAGGGTCCTCATATAGATCCTCCTGTTGTTCCAGCCCTGGCACCAGCTGTTATACCAATTGTAGGCGCTGGTCCGTAGTTCAGGGAAGACTTTATGAGGATGATGCGGACCTTCCAGGGAGCACCGCCTCCTGAATCGTTGATGGCAGAGTTTGCACAGGTTTTTTAGTAGCAACATCCTCCTACTTTTTCAAGGGATGAAAGAACTCAGGCTGCAGAGTCATGGCTAGAGGCCATGCTGACAATTTTTGAGCATCTGGAGACACCTCCAGAGAAGAATGTGATGCTGGCTACCTATATTCTCTGAGACTCCGACAAGAGGTGGTGGGAGGTGATCCCACAGTCAGAGCGCCAGCAGAGTATGACTTGGGATGAGTTTTGGAAAATCTTCTACGATTACTTCTACCCATAGACCTTGAGGGCCGATCGAGCCCGAGAGTTTATCACTCTGAAGCAGGTTACTCTTTCTGTTATGGAGTACTCGTCTAGCTTTACTGAGATGCATCGTTTCACGCCTATCCTAGGATGTGATGAGTTGTTCCTTGCACGGAAGTTCAAGGATGGTCTGAGGCACAAAATCTGCTCGCTGGTGAACATCTTCAGGTTGGCATTGATATCATCTATAGTCAACCAGGTGCTAATCACTAAGCACAATCTGGGGGATTCTGGAGATGTGAGCCAGGGAAGTTCGACATCCAGAGTCGGTGTTTCTCCTACTGATAGCAGGAAGTGCCGCAGGGAGTCTAATCAAGGAGATCAGAATAGGCGGAATGTATATTCAGGAAGCTTGGTAGTATGCTACCAGTGTGGGAGGAGCGGGAATACTAGGCCTTAGTGCCAGAGAGACCCGATGAAGTGCCAATCTTGCGGCAAGATGGGCCATATTCATCATTTTTTTTCAGATCTTCTCACCTACTACAGGTGGTAGAGGTTCTTCTATGACCTCGAATTCAGGAGATGCATCGCCAATTTCTCACTAGTCTAGGAACTGGATTTCTTCTGAGGATTCGGGCCGAGGTGGAGGTCATGGCCATGGTGTTCAGTCACAAGGATACCAGTGATAGTATAGTGGATCAGCTTAGAGTGGACATGTAGGGTCACAGGGCCGTGGTACAGGCCAGACATTTGCAGTGGAGCAGACCCATCAGGAGCAGGATCCTGACCCTTCTATAGTTCGAGGTATGATCTTAGTAGCCCAATTTTATCTTCAGATCTTTTTTATATTGGTGCTACGCGTAGCTTTATCTATGTTTCTGTTGTGGAGATCCTTGGGCTCTTCATCTTTTCCTCTGCCGATACTTTGAATCTAGACACACTGTTCAGGACTAGAGTGGTTATTGAACATTAGTGTAGAGAGTTCCCTCTTGAGGTTGTAGGGTGTCACTTCTCATGTGACCTCTATGTCCTAGAGATGACGGGCTATGATGTCATTCTTGGAATGGACTGGTTAGTCCCCTTTCAGGTAGTCGTCAAATGTTATCACAACAAGGTGAGTTTCGTAACACCATAGGGTGGATCCTTTCTTCATAGAGGTGAGTGGGATGTACAGGAAAGTCGAGAAGGACCCAAGCATCATGGGTTAGGAGGAGTTACAACCCAGATTGCTAGTCTTTATCTAGATGACCAGGTGACTTCATAGTTAGACTTTCCTCTAGTAGTGGATCGCTTTAGATATGTCTTTCCAGAGTACTTTTTAGGTTTTCCTCCAGATCATGAGGTAGACTTTTTGATTGAGATTGTAAAAGGAGCGACACTAGTGTCCATTCCTCCCTATAGGATGACTAAACTGGATTTTCATGAGCCCAAGAAGAAGTTAGTGGAGTTGAAGGTAAAGGGTTTCATCCAACCCAGTACTTCTCCATGGGTTTTTCCTGTCCTGTTTGAGAAGAATGAAGACGACACCTTTAGGCTTTGTGTGGATTATCGGAAGTTAAATCCATTGACGGTCAAGAACCGATATCCCATGCCGAGGATCGATGATCTCTTTGATCAGCTTCGAGGATCCCGTGTGTTCTCAAAGATTGACTTGAGATATGTTTATCATCAGTTGTGAGTTATACCATATTACATACCTCTTACAGCTTTCCAGAGTAGGTATGGTCTATACGAGTGTATGGTTATGACGTTCGGTCTCATGAACGCGCCTGCTGTTTTTATGGCACTAATGAACTAAGAGTTCCATCCATACGTGGATTCTTTTGTTGTGGTTTTTGTGGACGATATTTGGGTGTACTCTCACACTCGACACGACCATTCTAACCATCTTGAGATCGTTCTGAATACAATGAGAGAGTATCAGTTATATGCTAAGCTCTTGAAATGTGACTTTTGGATGGACCAGATTCATTTCGTGGGTCATGTTATCTCAGAGGCAGGAGTATTAGTAGACCCAGAGAAAGTGAGAGAAGTATTTTCCTAGGAGAAGTAAAAGAACGTCTTTGAGGTGCATTGATTAATTGGGCTGGATGGTTACTAAAGATTCTTCATACAAGACTTTTTACTCTTAGTAGTACCACTTACAGGTCTGACCAAGAAGGGTGCGATGTTCTTATGGTCAGATTCCTGTGAGTCATCCTTCCAGGAGCTGAAAGGAAGGTTGATGTCAGCACCTATACTAGTCTTTCCAGAGTTATAACATTTATTGTGATGCTTCAGGTATCAGAGTGGGAGCTGTGCTTATGTAGGGATATGGAGTCATTGCGTATGGGTCTCAGCAGTTAAGGCCACATGAGAGGAACTACCCAAAACATGATTATAAGAAGGCGACCGTTGTTCATGACTTATGCTATTGTAGACATTATCTTATGGGATAGCATTTTGTGGTTTTCACTAACCAAAAAAGTCTCAAGTACATCTTCACTTGACGCAATCTGAATCTGAGAGAGCGCAGGTGGGTCGAGTATCATCACTCCTTCAACTTTGAGCTTGGCAATACACCATGAAAGGCTAATATAGTGACTGATGAATTGAGCTGGAGAACTCAGATACATACAGTTCAGGAGGCTAGAAGTGAGTGGATGATTATGGATATATTCTCTGAGATGCATTTGGAGGTTCATGACAGACAGGGGTAGACTTTTCTATCTTCTGTAGGTGTTACCTATACTCTTCTTGATCGAGTACGAATGAGGCATCCCTCAGATTCAGAAGGCCTAGTTCTATGGAAAATCGTATCAGGAGATGAAATGAGGAGCTAATGCTGTATTTTCATTCCTCAGTTTGGGCAGTTCATCCTAGCGTCACCAAGATGTATCGCGATCTACACCACCAGTATTGGTGGCCTGGTATGAAGAGGGGTGTTGTTGGTTTTGTATTGAGATGTTTCACTTATCAGCAAGTGAAGGTGGAGCATCAGTGGCCAGCGAGGATTTTGCAGCAATTACCCATTACAGAGTGGAAGTGGAACAATGTCGCGATGGACTTCATGACTAGTTTTCCAAGGTCACCTCAAGGAAATGATGTTGTTTGGGTTTTCATCAATAGGATTTCTAAGGTTGATCGTTTATTACCGATCAAGGAGACCATCAGTGTTGATGAGTTGGGATAGTTGTACATCCGATGGATTGTACATCTACATGGAGTTTTACACTTCATTGTTTCAGACAGGGATACACGTTTTACTTCTCAGTTCTGGAAGGGGATTCAGAAGGATTTGGGTACACATGTACTTTTGAGTACAGCATACCATCCCCAAACAGATGGCCAGTCCGAGCGTATGATTGAGGTTCTTGAGGATATCCTCCGAGCGTGAATTCTGTACATCGGAGGTTCTTGTGAGAGGCATATACCTCTTATGGAGTTCGCCTACAACAACAGTTTTCAAGCGACTATTCATATAGAACATTACGATGCTTTGTACGATTGGCGATGCCGCTCACCATTATGTTGGATGGAGGTAGAAGAGGCGGCTTTGCTGGGACCTCATCTTGTTCCAGAGACCTCAAGGAAGATAAAGTTTATTCGGAATAGGATGGATAGGACACAGTCTCGATAGAAGTCTTATGCTGATCAGCGGAGATGACCTCTGGAGTTCGAGGTCGGGGATCCGGTTTTCCTACATGTCACACCGAGGATGGGACTTAGAAAGATTCAGAGACAAGGTAAGCTTTCACCAAGGTATGTTGGGCCATTTGAGGTGTTGGATAGAGTTGGGCCTGTTTCCTACAGGTTTCAGTTACCTCAGAGGTACTAGGCTATGCTCAAAGTATTCCACGTTTCTCAGCTCCGACATTACTTTTCATACCCATCTAATGTCTCTCAACCTGAGGAGGTTGAGCTCGAAAAGATGCAACATTTGAGGAGCATCCTATCGGAATTTTCGATAGCATTATGAAGGTTCTCTGTGGTTGGTATGTTCCTCTAGTATGGGTGCTATGGCAGCATGGGCGAGTACAGTACGAGACTTGGGAGAGGGAGGCTGATGTATGATTGCAGTGGCTAGAGCTGTTCGGGGTTTCTTCTTATATGCCTCGCTAGATAAATTTGGGAACAAATTTCTTTAAAGGGGGATATTTTTAATAACCCGGACCTTCTTTTCAGGTATGTTTTTCCTTTTTCTATAGTTTTTGAGAAAATAGGAGTTTCTGGAAATATTTGAAGTACACAACATGTACTTTATAAGTACACGCCATGTACTTCGATGTCGCGCGAGGCTGTGTACTGGTCGTGTCCAGGCCACACACACGGTCGTGTGGGGTGATGTGGAGGCTGCTTAAAGTGGAGTACAGAAAAGCCTATTATACGCCGTGTACTCCAAAAGTACATGTCGTGTACTTTTTTTTCATTAAATGGACCGGGGTCGCGTCTTAACCTGAACTATCTTTTTCTCTATCTCTATCGATAGAGAGTGTCCCGTATGTCCTAGAATCTTCTCCAAGGGCCTGAGCCTCTATCCGTTATCCGAATAGACTACCATCAATTGTGTTGGAGCTGCAGTGGAAAGATCTTACTTCTTCTATAACATCATTTTCCAATTCCTCTTCTTTTGCATGTTATCATGGGTTTAACATTTTGTGTGTTTTCATAGATCTATGACGTTCTAAGGAGATTACAGCCTTGTGGTTCAAGTATATTGATCTCTTAGAATAGGGTATTGTATGCTTACTATTTTACCCTTATGGTTTTTTCAACCTTTCTTGTATTCATGTGTAGAGTTAATTTGGATATGTATAAGGATAATTTCTTTTTATGGATGTCCTGCCCATACCTTGTTCTTTTTATGACCTTTTGTTCTTGTTCTGCCTTTGACCATTATACATGTTTTCCATGCCTGGCGACTGTATGATGGATTACTATTCCCTGACATGTTGTTATGCTATAGACTGGTTATCCAAGTATCTCTGTAGGTTTAATTTTTCCTTATAGCATTATTATGCACTGACTCACATGGGGACTTTAGAACCTGGTGCTATAGACTATAGTGGGATAGACCGAGGGAGCTTACCCATAGGGTCTTGGACATTATGAAATATAGGGGATAGAGCAAGTGAGCTTCCCAGAGAGTCTTGTATATCATAGACCACATGAGGATAGACCTAGTGAGCTTCCCCGACGAGTCTTGGTTTTGTTTGAATTTCCTTAAACCATTCCTAGGCTATAGGAGGAATTGACCGAGTGAGCTTCCTCAGAGAGACTTTTTATACCTGGGACTATAAGAGGAATTGACAGAGTGAGCTTCCACAAAGAGTCTCTAGACATTGGGTCTATATGGGTAATTGACTGTGTGATCATCCTCAGAGAGTCTCTGACTACCTTAAACTATAAGGGGAATTGATTGAGTGTGCTTCCTCAGAGAGTATAATATTTTTGTATGACCAAACTAGAGGGGTTGGGATGAGTGTACTGCCCATAGGATTGTTGTTACATCTTGGTTAGGACCAGAGGGGTAGGCTGTGAGTACTTCCCAGAGGTATTCCGATTTGTGGTTAGCTGTTTGCTTCACTACTTCTTGTTGATCTGTGGATTGTTTACTGTTGTGTATCATCCTATTTACTATTTACTTTTTTGTACTTACTGTATTATTACCTCCCATATACTCACAGAATGTTAGGAACAGATCTTCTGTTGGTTTCCTACTGGTATATAGTCTCAAACCAGATTTGGGTCATGTTTTTGGGCCCAAAAAGATTATATTGTTGCAGGTATAGACAAAGGTTATCTCCCTTCGACATCAGGTACATGATTGCATTAGAGCAGGAGAGAATGAGACAAAGCAAAGGCTTGCGATGCTGAGGAGTTTCTTATCTTTTTTTATTTTACTTTGGTTTAGTCTTGTGTTCATCATTGTGACTTGTTTGGCTACTTTCCAAGACATATTTATCATGAATCTTTTTATATATATGTGTGTGCTCTAGTTGTTTATTGTTTTAGTCATATACTGTTTACTGTTGTTGGATATCTACTACTTCCGCTATTGTATGTCTTGTTTACTTCCATTGTGTACTCTTCCAATGAGGGTATATTTTCCCCACTATCAAACCCAAGGCCCTCACTGCTAGTCGGAATCCTCTAGCATTTGGGGAAATGTGCTTGAGGCCATGTGACCAATCGGGTACAGGGCACCTCCGGGTGGCTTCCGGAACTGGGACATTACAGTACCCTCGATGATTATCTTCATCCGTGACACACAATTTATTTTAATATTGTGGGGAGGACTATATGAGGGATTCATGACCCATGTGCAGATTAGTATAACCTTTCACTCACTGACCAATGGGAAAACTAATCGAATTAGCCATGTTCTGGAATATTTGGTGAGAGCTTGCATGTTAGAGTTCAACCATGGTAGGGATGATCACATATCCTTGGTAGAGTTTGAAAACAAAAATATATACCACTCCATCATCGGAATGTCACCTTTTGAAGCCCTATATGAGAGACCCAACAGGTCAACCCTATACTGGAGATAGATCTAAGGGACATATCTTGTGGGTCCATATATGTGGAAGCTGACAACAAAGATAGTCCAAGTCATCTTCAAACTAATGAGGATAACCCAAAGAGGAAATAAGTCATATGAAAACTAACATCATATGCCATTAGAGTTAGATTAGGGAGACCATGTATTCTTGAGAGTCTTTACATGATAAGGAATGTTGTGGTTTGTCCAGGGAGGCATGATACCCTCATGGTTCATTCATCCATTCAATATCTTTCATAGGGTTGGTGAGGTTTTTTAACACCTCGCCCAACCCACATAGCTGGAGTGGGTGCATGAAATCTTCCATGTGTCATAGATAAAAAGATATGTGCATAAACCCATGCATGTAAATTAATGGGAAGAGATGGACCATGATGATGGTTCCACATTTGTGGAGAACCAAGTGATGATTGAGGATCAGCTAGAGAGAATCATGTATGGATAGACAATCTGTTTTTTTCGAATGCTATGGTAGCATGGAAAAATTCATGAGAGTTTATGGGAGCTGGGGAGCCAAGTGAGGCCTCAGTATCCCGAGTTTTTTTCATGTTTTTCTTTTCAGAGAAAAAAATATTGAAGGAGGGAATAATGTAGATACCTGGCTATTTCTCTGCATGATTTTGAAAATTTTCTATATATATATCAAGAGTAAGGCACCGAGACAACATGCGATTTCAAGGCCCCGTGTGCCCTAAATTAATTTGAAAAAAATATTAACTATATTTTTTACTATGCGAGTGAATATAGTTAAAAAATGAGAATAATCTTAAAGGGATGATAAGACAAAAATTCTTGACCATGGCTGTGTCCAGAGCATGGTGCTTACCTGAGGCACGATATAAAATGAGTCAGAGTGGGTCGTTTGGATTCCTCGCTAATTGGAAGCGTGTAAAGTGGATTTATTAAATTATTTATTTAATTAAATAATTCATTCAACCTAAATTATTCTTCTACAACTTTATCATTATATATAATTTTCTATAGTTGGATAACAATATATAGAATCTTCTAGTGAGAGCTCTTTCCTCCTCTAGTGAAGAATGAAAATAAATCTATGGATTTAGGTGAATCAAAGAACAATGAGCACAACATCTCCTTCCAATCATTGCACAAGAATGTTCTTCATCAATGATATATCAATAATATATGTAGGTCTCATCTTTTGTAGTTTTATGCCTATATATTTAATGTTTGAGTAGATTTAAAATAATTATTCAATGTATGCCCCTCCTTGACACCTTTTCATTTACCAATGTACTAGAAATGAATTATTTTATTTTTTAATCTAACACTGGATCATGTTCTTGATCATTTTATTAGATCTCTTGGAAAAGGATCATTAAATTCCATTTTATGGTTCTTTTCTCCCTCATTTTAATACATATTATTCATCAATTGGATCCTTAGGGTCCCAGGTCGATAATTATTGGGCGTACTGTTCTCGATTAGGAACCAATATGCACAACATATTTAAAAAATGTTATTTTTTTTCTAAATGAACAATGATATGGAAATATTGTGAAGAAATGATGGATAATTCTTTGGTTAATCATAAATAAAATGATGATAAGAGTAATTTTTGTGTGTAGAATATGTTAAAAAATTCTTTTTGATTATCAGATCATATTTTTGGTGAATGATTACTAAAAAGCATGAATCCAGGCCAGATCCATGAGATTATGAAAGAATCGAGGTGGGATCTATAGTGGTGGGGCATGATTATAATTGAGAAGGAATGATATGGAACTCTGTACTTTGTGAGGAAAACTCGACTACACTCCATGTCAAAAGAAGAACACACGACATGTTCCCCCTTTTGATGGTGGTAGCTAGGGTTTGAAAAAATTATAGATGAAACAATGTGCAGTCTTCACTTACATGCCACGTAACCCTTCCCCGACTGGACAAACTATGTGAAGGAACACAAAGGTGAGGTTCCCTATAGAAGTACATGGACACGTGTTTTGTACATGTGTGAAATCATATGTGAAACCACACAGTGTGTATTAGAGTACATGTACACGAGGTTTGAGTACATAAACACAACAAGAAGACACAGACTAGTCCCCAGATAGGTTGGACACACTGTGTAGTCCACTTACACGGCGTGTACTCCAAAAGGGATGAGAACCCATGTAGCAAACAAGGACATGAAAAAGATATTAAGTGGGACCACACACAATGTTTGTCCTCTTACATGTTTTGTTATAGTTTTTCTTCTTTTAAGAGACATCAAACAACAATATCTCTTTTATTTGAACATGGATTTTGTCCTATGAGTAGCTTATACTAAGTGAGTTTACATGTAGAATGTGATGGTGACCTAGGTAGTGACTTTAGAGATACAATGTAATGTGATCTAAGAATAGATCTTTCCAAGGGGCACCCAATGATGATAGTGATAGTGCAGGATCACCAGATAATTTTGAGAAAACCCTCTAGTAGGGTTGGGTAATGGAAATCCCCGATGATATTTCCATGCATAACCTCTAGTATGTTTGGGTAGTGTCATTCCAAAATTATATTTCTGAGTTACCCTCCAACATGGTTGGGTGGTGGATTACCTTTATATTTTGGGCTTACCCTCTAGCATGGCTAGGCAGTGTTGTTCCAAACGGCTTTACCAGGCTTACCCTCTAGTAGGGCTGGGAAGTGGATTTCACTAATGACCATTCATGAGTGTTACCCTATAGTGGGGAAGGGCAGCGGATTTATTTAGTGACTAGCAATTTAGGGCCCTCCTATATTACTATGGCATGTGATCCTTACATAGAGTTGGGGCCCCTTAACTATGAATCACAAGGATGAGGTGTGGTCTGATGTAACTACAGACTCATGAGGAAGAGGGATGATTTTTTCCACCAGGAATCATTTGTGTGATGCAGCATAAAATTGTGTGGGAGAGTCGGTTCTAGCCAAAGAAGATAATATCAAGATATGGTGACAGATTTTTCTTGATAATTGTGTTCATGGTTGATGCGTGTGATGTTGGGAATCATGGACGGACTTAATTTTGGAACTGTTGGCTACTCTTCTTATTAGGATGAGCTGTGATATATAGATCCCCTTACTCTATTTTTTTGGGCTTCTATGACATATAATATATATAGTTTCCTTATATAGTACCAGCTCTTGGGGTTTGGCTACTCTCCTTACAAGGGAGGTGAAAATGTGAGGGGTATGCCATGCACATTTTGTGTCTAGATTCTCATGGTTGGATGAGTCTACTCTCCTATTATAGGTTCCTAAGGCATGATGGGTAGTTCATCTACAAACTGTGGTTACCCCATTGTGCTTGGATTATCTTACTTTCACTCTTTTTTTGGCCTCAAATATACTCTTTTATAGTACACTATTCTATGTACTAATTTCCCCTTTATTTGTATCTCTCACTACTCCCCCTGCACCCTTTTGGGGTGTTTTACTCGGTATGTATATGCTCACCCCTGTAAGGGCTTCTCTCACATGCATCTTGTCTTTTGAAAACAATGGACATGTTGAAAATGAGTTCAGCAGAGAATAGTGGTTCTGGGTGCTTGGACCACATACTACGGTCATTTATTGGAATACTAAAGATATGGTCTCTTTGCTATCTACAATTTTTTAGTTTTTTATGTTGGGACATATTTCTAGTTTGTAGTGTGTTTTCCTAATTTACTTTTAGTATACACTACTGTACTTTTGTACTTTCTAGAGGTTCATGCATGCTTGATTTAATTTATAGTAGTTATGTAGCTTTTACTTATTTACCTCTTCACTTTTTCATTATGTTTGATATGTGGGTGAGTACATGTACTTTGGAAAAGGCCTCCCTGATTTGGTTTTACCTTCATGTGTTATCACCACCCCTAGCCTATGAAGATGGGCTTGGGGTAGTTACGACTTGAGCCACAGCTTGTGTTGGGACATGACAATGTATTACCCCATAAATGTAAGGGATAATAAGCTAGGTATATATGTGAGATAAATATGTACATAATATATTTTCAATCCCCAACATCAAATTTTTTCATCAATGATGAAAATGTATTTAAAATATTACACAGAATAATTCTTGATAAAATAACTTTTCATCTATGAATTAAATTATTAAAAATCCGAAATGTTGAAAAATAATATATAAAATTTTCCATTAAAAATAGAAACAGAAACCTATGAAAGATGCTTTAATGAGTTGGGTGGTCATGATGGTGGGTAATTCCACATATTTCTTATAAGTTAAAAAACAACCCTTTAAAATTGTAACAATAAAAGTTTAAAAGTACCTCATTCAAAAAACAACCAAAAGATTCATTTCAAACCACTTATTAAAACATAAAACTTGGAAGAAATTGTATTTCATAAATATTTTGTATAATGTTAAAAACAATATTTTAAATATTTTTATAAAACATGGATATATAATAAAAATAATTTTTAATCTAGGAGAGAAATGAAGTCATATTTTCTTATACAAATTTTATCATTATTATTAATTATCAATTAGAGGATAATGATATAATTAATTTTATTTTCTTAAATAAAAATTGGATAATAAAATTAATTTTTTTAATAATATTATCAAATAATTTCTTACAACAGAAATTCAATCTTTAGAAATCCTGATGAAAATGAGATAGAATGATAATCTCTTACAACATTGGAAACTATTGAATCATAACTAAATTGAATTAAGTATATTAATTATAACATAAAATATCATTAATTATGTAATATGTAAATGATTACTATATACCACATTTAATGGAAATTAGGTGTGTAAATGAACATTTGTCTCAATGAATGATGTTTTGAGAAAAAACCCTTATGCTGAGTACATTATTTTTCATTTATGTATTTTCTCCCAAAAATTGTAATATTATGTCAAAAAATTGTTTTCTTAATAAAATTTTCTAGTTTTAAACCCTTATACTTAAAATATTTAATTCATTTTTAATGACATATTTAATTACTTATTCAGTTACACCTACATCTGGTGTTTTCAGGACACTATGTTCACAATTTAAAAACGAAGATTGTATGTTTTCAGTGAAAAAAAGGGTCATTGTTCCATCATATATAAAATAATAATAATGAGATAATTATATTTTTTATAAATATATTATAATTTAAAAAAACTATGAACTGTGGTTATGAATAATTATTTTAGTTATAATCATGGAGATGGTTGGTCATACATACACATGTGCAACATTTAAACTTTTCAACAATGAATATAGAAATAATGTGTGTGTTATTTAATAATTAAATAATGATAATTTTATCATAAATATAAAATTATTTATTTAAATATAATACACATACCATTCATTTGATGTGGTAATAAAAATAGACCACATCGCTTCACAAGGAAATATTCCATCGTATACACATACAACATTATCATTTTTTCATGGATGGAAATGTAAGTACATGATATATCAATTTCAAAGAATTATTAATTTTTAATTAAAATAATATAAAAAAATTAAACCCATAATCAATAATATCAATGAGAGGAGATGATGGAAAATGAATTACATTATTTAATGAGATGATAGTCTGTCATAGAAATGAACAATGGTCTCATTTCCCAATTAATGGAAGAATATGTGGATGAATATTATAAAATAAATAGAATAAAGTTTTTTTATAATTTATAGTTTTGTTTTTATATTTTAATTGTTAATACATAATTTATGGTTGAAATAGAATAAGTAAAATGAAGTAGCTTAGTGAAAATGATTAACTTCCCTTAGAAAAACCTCCTTTAGATATCACATTAAGGACCCAAATGTTGATCTTTTGGAAAGAGTAATAGATCTAGAATATGAATAAGGATTTTGGAGAGATATGTTTCAGGCTGTGGTCAATAAAAATGGATTTATAGTTTTGAATAAACGTGGGAATGAATTTTTCTTTTATCTTGGAGGAGGAGTGACATTTTTGTAAATACCCAAAACTATGCAATAATGTGATGTCAATCTCAAAAAAAGAG
This sequence comes from Viscum album, assembly GCA_963277665.1. Taxonomy (NCBI): domain Eukaryota; kingdom Viridiplantae; phylum Streptophyta; class Magnoliopsida; order Santalales; family Viscaceae; genus Viscum; species Viscum album. The sequence continues at coordinate 1,831,960,349 of OY728147.1, forward strand.
CATAAATATTTTAAAAATATATTATTATAGGATATATAAATCATATAAAAACCTATAAAATTAAAACTAAAGATGGTTTATACAGGTTATTCCATTTACATATTTAGTTTAACCCATGGTAAAGAAGTTTTAACATTAATCACAACAACAAATTTTTAATATTTTTAATGTTCACTTTGAAAAAAAACAATGTTAACACAATTATATAATTTTAATTATTTTTATTAAAAATATTTATTCAATTATTTCACATTCAATTCATATAAGTGGTAGAATTTAATTTAAAATTAAACCCTTAAACGTGTAAAAAATAGGTTTTAATGAAATGTATTTTACAAGAATATGATGATATTAGGTTAACTATATGAAAATTAATAAAAATTAAATTAATTTAAATTAATATTTATAGATATGTTATATATAAATATAATAAAAATATCACATAACTATGGGTTTATTTTAATTATTTAAAATGGATAAAAATTATGCACTTTAAAACGGTGTTTTGACAAATGTGTTTTTAATCCTAAAAATAAACTTATACTGAAATAAATTTTAATGATTATTTAATGTAATTAATTGGAATAAATATTATTAAATAAAACCTATTTTAATTTTAAATCAAATTAAAATAATAATAGGACTTTTAAATTACTTAATTTATTAGATGAAATGAAAGTTTTACAAAAAAGCAGTATTTTTCACTATTCAAAAAAATCAAACTTTTTAGAACAATAATAAAATTTCATACAAAGTTATGATTGATATGATAAATTAAAAAAATTAATTTATAAAATATAATTTTTAAAAGTTCATAAAAATAATTATAATACAGTCTTATAAAAGAAATAAAATTTATTTTTTATGAAAAAATATTCTTTGATGCATAAAATGACTTTACAAAAATTTGAGTAGTTTTTAATTATGAATTTATTAATAATTTTATATTATTTAAAAAATATAGCTATACTATTAATAATATTTTTATTCCTATTTATACATAAAATTATAATAGCTAGGTTATGACAGTCATGTTTAAATAATAATATTTTAAGAATATATCTTGGATCATTTAATCTCAGTGGTGTGTTTTATATACATTATCAAACATATAATTATTTTAAAATATCAAGGTATTATAGGAATAATTCAAGAAAAATTATTCACTTGTTTTACATGATATTCCCATTATTTTGGAGGGATATTATTTGTTTTTTATAAGAGTATAATGCTAGGATTTATGTTAGAATTGATATGCTAAATTTTGAATTGAAATGAATAAATAACATATAGATTTTAAGAGAAATAAAGTATAAGAATATATAATTTGTTAATGTTTTCCTTTTTATATTTTTTATTCCCGAAATTAATAAATGGGAAAATATAACTGTTATTTTGGATATTATGTGATTTTTATTGTTTTGATGTTTTGAAATTTTGTGGATGTTTTATTATTTCTAAATTATTAGAGTTTTTGTTATGGTTTCCTTGTGTGGTTGGGCTCGTGTGGTAAAAAATTAGGATAGGTTTGTGTATATATTTTTGTGGTGGTAGAGATATTGGTATAACAATGTGTGGTAGTTTCCAAGGGAACCCAAGATGATACTAATATAAATGATATGAATAATGAAAATATGGAAATGATGATGTTAATGAAGGTTTGTAATTATAAATGATGAAGTGGAACTAGTAAAATGAAATTGTTGGGGCTGGAAACATATGTTTAATAATTTATATAATGTACCAGGTAAATTACTTAAGTGGAATTAAATGTTGAATGTGAAGTGGGGTGGTTATTTGTGGTTGTTACATGTTTGTATTGGTTGGTGGTATTATCTTAATGTTGAAATGAATTTTGATGTTTAGTAGTGGGGTTGTGGTGATAGCTACGGTGGTAGAGTTATTTCATTATATAGTTAACCCTTAGGTGTTGTGACATTGACTTTTTTGATTCATTTATCATTACATCTATTTTTTCTTACTATGATAGTTTTGTTTTTGATCATTATAATTGTGATCTTCTAGAAAAAGGTAGGTAGATCTAGGTTTGATTCTATGAGATCATGGTTTTTTGGGGATATAGATATAACAAAATATTCTAATAGGCTTATGATGAGGGATTTTGGGGATAAAAAGATTGATAATCTAAAGACATGTTTATATCAATGGATTCTGGTGCTAGAAAGATAGATCACATTTTCACGGGTTTACGACCATGGATTTTTGAGATATAAATAATAGTGGCTTAGATAAGCTCTAGAATATCCTCCTTACACTTTGGTTAAATGAATGGTTTAAATATTTACTTTAAAAAAGAATTTGAATCCTAATCCAATACTCTATGTTTTGTTAATTTTGTTCTATACATATATTTTGAAATTTTCCTTTTTAATATTTATCTGAATTTTTTACATACTAAAATTATACTATTTTTTATTTTTTAATTGTTTATATGTTTTGATTGTTCCTAATAAATGTGTTTGTTTTTTAACTATATTTACATCAATTTCATTGATTTCTATGTTTACACTAATTTTAAAAAATATGATTTCTGAGTTTAAAAAAAGTGTTCAACTACCTGTAAAATAAATTCTTGAGTGGGTTTTAGAAATTTTAAGTTGATTTATAGGTATAATTCTCCCCCACTTATATAATTATTTCCTTATATATACAGAAAAATACATGGTATTAGAGTAAGTATTTATATTATAGGTTGACCCTAATTTAATATTGTTATTTTTTCACAACCCATCCTAGAGGGTTATGTCGTGACTACCCCTATCCTTACCTTAATAGGCTAGTGGTGGTGACTAGAACCGAGTTGGAATATCCCACAAATGTGAGGCATTTACCAAAGTACCTATATAAACAGACACATCTCCAAGCCCAAAATTTTGAAATTTAAAACCACTATGTAGACAAATCTTGCATACATTAAGATACCGACCATAGAGTACTAAAATAGGGAAATTGGAAAGTAAAATGGGCTAAAATACAAGCCCACCAAAAGAAAGAGTCTTCAAAAGAGAATGCACAAGTTCTTAAAACTCATCCATAGAAAACAATACATGAAGGGTATGTGTAGGAAAGCAGTTTGAATCCATAATAGAACACCTCATCTTCTTGATCACTCTAATAACCACCTGGTTCTAGTCTACCTAGGACCTCATCGAACAATCAACCGTCTGCACAAGACATTAAACGTTTGTGAAAATCCCATGTATGTGTGATAGAAACAATACTCAGTAGGACACCCCCAAACGAGAAAGGAATACCACTATGAAAGACATGAATTATACTATGTATAAATACATGAAGTATACCAATAAGAAATACACTAAGTACACTATGACGAAATACATTGTATACCACAATAAAATACATGAAGTATATCAATAATAACTACATGAAGTATATCGTGAATAAGTAGACAGTATACTAGAAAGAAAACACAAAAAGTACAGTCATCTCACACATATATAAGTTTATATCACAAAAGAAGGATTATCAGACGTAGTCCATAGAACACCCATAATCAATAACACACAGAGTGTCAATAACACATGATGTTTCATAGATTCTGGAATCCCCATGCCATATAGTCACCAAGACACATAGTCACCAAGACAAATAGTCACCAAGTGACATGGTCACAACTAGTCACCAGATTCCACTCATAGTGCACTTATACATGGAGAAACTACTAATTATTATATTAGTTCCAATTCCAAAATTCATAAATACAAACATGTAATATCATAAAAGTGTCATCTCTTCTCAGGGGTCCCAAATCTGAAAATGACTAGTCAAACATACACATGGTTCGAAAGATATGGAATTTTTTGTAAAACGGTCTGACCAGGGGCTAGTCCAGGACCTACTCAACCCGGTCCGGTCAAACTAACTTGGATGGGCCTGTTGGGATATTGGGTCAATGGATTGGCCAAAAAAACATATTCTAGCCTGCTGTATGTAGTCCAGTTTTCCCTATCAGATGCGGCCTACCCTAGCCACAACCTCTGGCCTATGCGGTCATCGCTAACTTCTTGGCTCCTCCCGTGTCGCCCAATCATTGCAGTGCCATGCTGCATTCACATGGCCGTCCAACCACCTCTACATGACCCGTGTCCTTACCTCTATAGGGTTCCTCTAACATGGGTTCGATATGCATCAAAGATCATCTCCATGATCTCCTTCTGTGGCCATTGGTCACCGCCCGCAGCCTCTGTAGCCAGGGGCTCTCACGTAGTCCCGCCTAGACCGTGGCCTACTACAGCTTCCATCCAACCTTCCATCGGCTGGTTTCAACCTCGTTCTCCCCCTGGAATATCCCCACCTATCACTTCATTTCCTCTACCTTGTACACCCCACCAGTTTCCTACATCTCACTATAGAGTTGTGCCTCCATAAGTTACCTCCTCTTATGAACTATACCACGCTTCCGTCGCACGTCCGATATGGAATTGCAGGGTAAAATATTTCAATCTCAAATTGTTGTACCATGAATCAGAGGTGCAATGGTCAAACTTTTAGATAGGGTTTTCAGAAAACAATGCACAAAAAATGTGATATATTGAGAGGGAGAGATAAATCAAACAAATTCCCTAAATAAATGACGTTGACCTTGTTCGTGTCATCCTTGCATCATTCATGTAGAAGGTTTCATGAAGAAGAAAAAAATATAATCATAGAAACCTATATCTTCTTTTTAATCCCCGAAACAATTATCTATCCTGCAAGAATGTTCAAACCACAGTTCAACTTGTTCATTGGTTGATATGGGTTCCTCATTGATCTGAGTGGGTAAGAGGAAATCAAAAATAGATCAACATCAAACCTCATGGTTGGATCAATTAATAGTGAAGAACATGTTTCCATTTTTTCATCGATCTTCAATCTGTCAACATTCATCACCATTTGTCAGGGTGGTTTTTTTCTCCATGCCTCATAGGTTTTCCAGGGCTGTGATTATAAACTTGAATTTATCTGACAAGGATTATTACAAAGGAAAAATGCTACTGCATTGTCATGTAACATTAAATAAAATAAACATTATTTAATTTATTTATTTTATCCTCTCAAAAGTAATTTTCACAGTCAACCAATGCATGTCAATGTTATGCCCTACCTAAAGTAAAGTTGCTGCTATGAACACAACGGTTCCATCATATTTTTGATCTGGGAACTGGTTTAGGAATTATTCCACTTTTGTAAGAAACCCACTCACACACAATATTAAAACAATTAACAATTTTCAAATAATTTTTCAAGGAACAAAGGGCCTCAGAATCACATGTCGTATCAGATTCTGGTCATGGAATTTTCCAAAATAAGTTATAAAAATAAACCCAGTGAAAATTCATGTTATTGCATTCTCCTCACCATAGGGATTTACATCCACAAAATACTAAAAACAAATCTATAAAAACAAATATAGTTACTGAGCATGAATCTAATCCTCCCACTCCCATGTGATCTCTTTTAAATTCCCGCACTGCCACTGGATGTGTACTAGATGAATCAAATTCCCCCAAAGGATCTACTCTTGTCGATCCCCAATCTCCACTGGGTACTCCGCTAATTTCTCTCCATGATCAATTTCATGTTCACCTCAGTTAATGATGTGCAAAGGATCTTGCATGTACCACCCCAACATCGACATGTGGAAGTCATCATGAACAAGGTGAAACTACAGGGGTAAAGATAGGCGCTATGACACCTCATCAACTCTACTCAAAATTTGAAAAGGGATTATTTATCTCACAGATAACTTGCTGCCCTGACCAAATATCTTCAATCTGTATCCTGGTATGACCCTAACGAACACATGGTATCCCTCCTCAAACTCTAAGTAAATCCATATCCTATCAGCATATGACATATGCCATATATGTACAGTCCACATCCACACCAAGATGATCTTACCTTTTTCACTGGTCGCCCGCACCAACTATGGACTCATGAGAACTGACTCTCCTAGGTTAGTCCAACAATGCATTGACCAACATGGTTTATCATATATGGCCTCATACATTTCCATTCCAGTTATGGAGTGGTAGTTGTTCCTATACGAAGACTCCACTAGAGGTATGTGATCCTCCCAATTATGGCCAAAGTCTAGGTTGGAAGCACATAGCATTTATTCTGGAATTTGCATGGATTTCTCCATCTAGCCATCCTTCTCTGGGTGAAAGAATTTTTTCAAGATCAACTAATACCCAAAATCCTCCTACAATCCCTTCTAGAACTGGGATGTGAATATAGCATCATGATTCAAGAAAATAGTCGATGGGACTCCATGGAGTCAAACTATCTCATGTACGTAGAGGCATCTCAATCTATCCAATGAACTCCTCTCCCAAATTTATAGGATATGGTACATAATGATGATTCAGTCAATTATCACCTAGATGGTATCATTAACCATGGGTATACATGGTAAACCCATCATGAAGTCCATAAATATCTCATCCTACATCCACTCTGGCACCTCTAGGGGTAGCGTTAAACCTGTTGGAACCTGGTGCTCAACCTTAACTTTATGTAATGTGTGGCATCTAGAAACAAACTCTACCACTACATTCTTCATCCGTAGCCACTAGAACTAAAGTCGGAGGTCCTAGTACATTATTTCAACACCCAAATGTACCATAAAAGGGGATTTATGGAACTCCCCCAAGACCTCCTCCTACAATGTCACTCGTACTACTATGCATCCTCTGAAGAGAACGACGCACTCCCCACTTTTTTGCATATACATCAGGGGTATGCCTTGTGGACATATGAACATGTAAAGTCTCATAGTTTTTATCCCCAAGCTATGAATCCATGACATGCTATAACAGTGGAGGGGTGAAAACCATTGACCGAAGTTAAGATACTCCATCTCCATCCACAATGTATATGTGTATTGCCGAAAACTTATCTATTGCCTCGCTCAAAAACTGCAAGCATGATCTTCTACTATGAGATTCCACCACTATATTTCCCTTCTTAAGAGTATAGAAAATCTCAAAGCCATAGTCAAAGAAAACCTTAACCATATTATCTATCTAAAGTTAAGATCCTTCTGAAAGAAGATATAATTGAGAATATTTTGGTGAGAGTAGACGGTAACTTGTTCTCTTATCATGTATTATCTCCACGTCATTACTACGAAGACTACCCCGACAAGATTAATATCATGGATCGCGTAGTTCTTCTCACATTTTCAAATCTGGAGAAAAAAATTAGAAATAACTTGTTTCTCCTATATTAGGAAAAACTAATCCCGGTTCCTGATGCATCACATACAACTATATACATGGCGCACTCCTCTATTAATCTGAAGATACGAGCACTCTTCAACCACTACCTAATCTTCTAAATGCACTGTTATCACTTCTCTATCAACATTAAGGGATTCCCCCACCTTGTCAAAGACATCAAGGGTTCTTATACTCTATAAATGTTAGGTAAAAACATCTAATAGCACCCATGAAAATGTAGTAAACTCCTTACTTTGATAAAACTATTGGGTGGCTCCCAAGAAAGTACCACCTCAATCTTAACTAGATCTTCTAATATTCAATCCTCTTAAAAGACATGTCCTAGCTAGTGTAGATAAATTATATAAAACCAACACATAAAGAGATTATCTTAATGTCGGTTCTATAAGAGTATGTCCAGGAACATCCACAAGTGTATCGTGTTCTTCTCTATTGAATCCGAGTACACTAGGATGTCATCAATTATGGACATGATGATCAAGTCTATGAAAGGCTGGAAGATCCTGTTCATGATTCCCATGAAGATTTATAGGGTGATCTCACACCAAATGACAACACTAAGTATGATTTGAGGATTTACCAACATTTTAAAGTTTTATTCGGGATGTCCTTATCTCGTACTCAAAGTTGGTGATAGCCAGATTTGAGGTATATCTTGGAGATCCAACTCTATCCTTCAGTTAATCAAAGTGTTTATCAATCCTCAGTAGTGGATGATAATTTTTCATGATCACCTAATTCAGGGACTATAATTCTACACATATCCTTAAGGTGTGATCTTATTTATTGGAAACAAAACTGGGGCAGCATTGGGTGAAACCCTGGGTCTCAAAAATTCATTCCTCCACATGTCCTCCAAATGTAACCTCAACTCATAAAGCTCTGTAGAATACATCAAATATATAGGTGTATATATCATCACTATCCTAGGGAACATATCAATGAAGAATTCAACCTCTAAAAATCAAGGCAATCCATGGAAATCCTTATGGAAGATGTCGCCATACTCTTCCACAACTTTATGAAACTCAGGACTCCTATCATCCACTACACCCAGGGTAAGACTAGCCAATAGATGAGTAATCAGATGCATCCTTTTATGTGTGAGTTTTTTATGTGATGCATGTGTTTTCTTTCTTACAAAAAAAGAAAGCCTAGTCCCATCACTTCATACACATCGTACTCTAAACCTAAAATAGTTAATCTAAACATGAACTATAGACAACCAATCCAAACTAAGAATGATGCTGCAAGGACTCGATTCCACCACCTAGAGATCCAAACCAAAACTCTCACCTATAGTGTAAGGGAAAACTATAATCACCAGTTTTTGATCATTAAATATCCCCCCATAGGAGTAACTAATCATAGGGATCGAGTCAACAGTGCCACTATATTCTATGAGTCTTGAACAAGGTTCATGGAGAGAAAAGAGTGATGGGAACATGTGTGTATAAAAACTACTAATAATGTATAAAAGCCACATATTTTACCACTAATCGCCCTCAAAGAGTCAAGGTCAAAAGCATCCATCACCTGAAGCTAGCCTCATACCTATCCACCGGTTCCCTGAGTCTGTGGTGGACCACCTGGGGGTGGTGGTGGAAACACGTCAAACCTATGCCAACATACTACCTCCCTACCTACCAATTTTCCACATTCTATTCCTTGAGTACCACCCTAATCCGGTCTCCTCATATGCCTCAGTGGTCCCTTGAACATCTCTTTATCATCCGAATGGAGGTTCGGGCAATCTTGTGGTAGATTTCCCCGACAACCACATGAGTAACACAAAAAATCATTCATTTGACTCACTCTTACTTGGGAGCCTCAAACCAAAAATCCTTTTTCCTGGGGTCATCATCTTGACTTCTTGACCTTCTTGGGTCTCTGCATCTACTGTCAACTACCTGCCTCTAAAGACTCAACTATATGGTGCCTGCTAGTAGCTCCCACTACTAGCATCTAGCCCACTAGAAAGCTATCCACTAGAATAGATCACTACTGAACCCCGGAATATGTAGGGGTACTAAGGGATATCTTGCATTACCTAATTTATGGGCCTATCTCCTCCTTGAAGGTTTGATCTATGAAGAATGAGTCTTGCACCATATTTTTGGAGTAGCAAGAATGATCAGTAAACCTCACCAAGTACTCTACCACCGTCTGGATTCCCTGATGCAGATGTAGGTGATTTTGTATGTACACTGAACATAAATTAGCATGGAATAAATCATCTCTAAATAGTCACTCGAAGTCTACCCTAGATATTTTTACCTCATCATGTGTCTAGGTCACTAAGATCCACCACCTGCTGAGCCCTAAAGAAGACATGTATCTAGGACTACCATCTGGTCAGCATGTGTCCTCACAAGATGAAAGGAATTAACAACTACCTCCATCCAATCCTCAGCTATAGGGGGTCTAGCTCACCCCAAAACCCAAAAGGTCACTTCCTATGGAACTCATACAATGCACTCAGCCTGTATTCATTTTCAAACCGATGCACTGGTAGTAACTGCATCTCGACAAGTGGTGGTATTTCTTGTAAACCACCCAGAGGTTCTATCTCTGATGAAGGGAGTATCATTGGTACCTACCCTCATTCCAATGACTCCCCACTAGGTGGATTATCCTCATAATCATGTAATGGAATATTTTCTGGCAATTTACATAGAGGCATCCTGAAACAGATCATGATGTACCACTATCAATAGATTATACTTGGTGAGCTAACTCATGAAGGACATGAGGACACACCCAAAACCTATATGATGCATATAACATTATATTTCCCTAAAACTATTTTTTCCATGTACTAATTTCAAAAGAAAAATTCAGAGTCCTGGTGTATGGATATGTCGGTCACCACACTAAGACTGAATCCCCTTTCCTAAAAGTCTAACTCAAAACACTTAACACTCTTTCCCTAATAAAAAACCACAAACTGTCGGTCCATAAGTAGCACCAGCCACGTCTAATACCACTATATCATGACCCATTCCAGAGGAAGCCAAGCTATAACTACCCCATGCCTGCCTCCGATAGTCTAATGGCTGGTGAGTAGCACCGAGTAGGAATGTCCCACAAATGAGAGGCATTTTTATAAGTACCTATACACATGAACACATATCCAAGCCCAACATTATGAAATGTAAAAACACTAAGTAGTCAAAGAATGAATACAATAAGATACTAATTAAGAGTATGACAGTAGGGAAACTAGATATTAAACATGGCCATAAATATAAGCCCACTAAAAAAGGAGTTCACAAAAGTGAATTCAAAAGTTCATGAAACTCATCCGCAAAAAACTCTAACTGAAGGGTAGGTGTAAGAAAGTAGTTTTAAACTATAGGATAACACCTTGTCTGTCTGATCACTCTAATAACCACCAAGTCCTGATCCACATAGAACCTTTTTAAAGCGTCGATTGTCTACACAAGAAAAAAAATGTGTGGACAAATCCCATGTAGGGGTGAGTAAAACAATACTATGTAGGACACCCCAAATCTAAAAATGAATACCAATAAAAAACATTAAGTCCACCACAATGAAATACACGAATTATACCACTATGAAATATGTAATGTATACCAAAAAAACACACAGTATATTAAAACCAAATTAATGAAGTATACCAATAATAAATAAATGAATTATACCCTAAAGAAATACACGGTATACCATAATGGAATCACCTGAAGTATAGTCATCTCACACATGTATAAGTCTATAGCATGAAAAGTAGGATTATCATATATAGTCCAAAGAATACATAGTATTGATAACACATGGAGTGTCGATAACAAACAAAGTATCAATAAAACATGGAGTTTCCATAACAAAAATAAGGTCGATAACACCTGGAGGGTAGATAACACACGATGTGTCAATAAAACATAAAGTATTTATGAGTTAGGAATCCCCCATGTCACATAGTAACTAAGTCACATAGTCACATCCTGCTTGAGAATTCCACTCATATTGAACTTGTATCAGGATAAACTACTAATCATTCTATTAGGTCATATGTAAACATTCACAAAGACTCACTTAGTGTATTTCCAAAGTACCATATCTCCAAAAGGGTCCCATCTTTGAAAACGACTCATCAAACATAGACACGGTATGAAAGATATGCTATTTTTTGTAAAACGGTTCAACCCAGGTCTAGTCTGGGTCTTACCCGACCCGGTCTAGCTGACTCGATCTCGCCGACATGACCTGATCCATTATGGTCCATCCCGCTGGGCCCGTTAGAGCCATCTTGCTGGGCCATTGGGTCTAGTCTGTGGGGACACTAATGCATCCTAAACATCCTAGTCCGGATCGATATATAAGAGCCAGTTTTATCTACAGGACGTGGCCCACCCAGGTCACGCCCCTAGTCCATGTGGTACGCTCTAACATCATGGATATCTCTATAATTCCTGGTCAACATGGAGCTGTGCCACATTTCAGTCAGCTAAACCGCCTCCTCAGCATGCCTCACGTCCTTGCTCCCATGAGTTCCTCTGATGCGGATTTGAGCTACATCCCTTAGCACTGCTGCAACCTCCATGTGCAGCCTCCGATCACCACCCATGGCCTTCAACAACAAGGGTTCCCACATGGTACCACATATAACTCATCCTTCTCCCATTTCCAGCCACCCTTTTAGTAGCTCTTCATCACCTCACACACCCCCTTGACCTGCCCGTCCGGTCATGTCCTGCCCTCGATGTAGGCCACCCCACTGGTGGCAGACCTTAGACTATGGCTTTATGCCTCATTTAGTCATCACCTCTATTGAATCATACCACACTTCAGTCTCTTGTCTGTTATGGCATCGCGGTGTCATATCCTTCGATCTCAGATCGTTGCGCCGTGGTTGGGGGTGCAACAATCGATCACTCTTATTGGAGGTTTCAGGGGAAAAGAAAACACGAAGAACACTCTATATTGAGGGGAAGAGATAAGGAACACGAATCCAAAATAATGTTTATTGTCCTTGTTTATGTTATCCTTTATATAATCACGTTTTAAGGTTTAACTAAGAAGAACAAAAGATAACCACAAAGATCAATCACCCCTTTTTAAACCCCACAATAATTATCTATCATACAAGAATGATCAAACTGCGGATCAACCTGTTCATAGGTAGGTTCCTATTCTTCATTGAATCTTAGAGGGAAAGTATAAATCAAAAATATATCAACATCATACCTCATGGTTGGATCAGTAGTTGATGGATAATGGAGGCTCGTGACATCATCGATCTTTGATCTGACGGCGTTCATCGTCATTCGTCAGATAGGTTTCTATCTCGTCGTGTTAGAGGAATTATAGGGTTATGACAATATCATTGAATTTCACTAAAAAGTATTATTAAAAAGGTAATCCACCTCTAAATTGTCATGTAATCTAAAATAAAATAAACTTGATTTATTTTATTTCATTTAATGTCTCAAAACTACTTTTCATAGTCAACCTATGTCGATCAATGTTAGGACCTGCCTAAGGTAAATTTAGTGTTTTAAATGCAACTGTTCCCTTGGATTTATGATTTAGGCACCCATTTAGATGTTTTTACACTTATTTATGAAACCAACTAATGTGCTCTATTAAAACACTTAAAAAATTTCAATGAACTATTCTGGGCACCCCGGGCCTCAGAATCACTAGTCGTTATAGTGCATGGTTCCAGAATTTTTTCAACTAATTTATAAAATATAACGTGGGAAAATTTGATCCCTTACATATTTACAAATAGTTTATCAGATTATTAATATCTATGTTTCATTACTCATAACTGAATGGTTGAGAAATGAGGTTTTCTGTTTGACAACATGAATGAATGTTTGATGAATAGACAACAATAATCCCAATTTCCATCCAATCTTTCATGTGAATTATTATGAGTATTGGTTTGATTGTATGAATATTTTTTTCATTAATACTAGATAAGTTATTTAATATATAATGACTGGAAATTTAAAAATTATGGAAATGGAAATTTATTTGATTTATTTTTTCTGTTCAATAATGATGAATTTCTATATCCAAATATCTATTTTTGAAAATGCTAATGGGACTTAGAATAAGACAGAGGATACTAATTTCATAATTTTCAATGTTTATGAGACCAAAAACGATATTGTACATTAATATTATCAATAATTTTATTTTATACCTTGATTTTTTCTCATATGTATTAATGATTCATTAAAGTTGTGGACAATTGTATATTTTTTGGTGATAAATAGTTGGCAGATGATCAACTTGTTGAAAAAGGAATTAATATACTTTTAATAGATTTGAAACCAAAATTTATAACTATTGATGATTTTAAACACTTGAATATCCTTTGTATTGATGATTTTATTAGAACTGTCATGAAATATGATAGTAGATTAAAAAGGAATGGTGATAAAAAAATAATGAACATAGTAAAATATTACATAAACATCTATAACTATTTCATATGGGGTTTTAAACCATAGATTTAATCATAAAGATATTAAATATTAACATTAATTTTATTCTAGAAATGATAAATATAATAAAGTTAAACTTGATCAATTATAAATAAGGATAAATAAGATTATTAGAAATAAGTTCTTATATGATCATAGGAATGATAGAATAGATATTACTGAGTAGAAAGAATCTTCATAGGTAATATATTATGAATGTAAGAAGGCATGCTATATTAGACTATATTTCTTTATATTTCAAAGAAAATATATAAAATTCAATATAACTTAAAAAATAGATAGAATAAGAGTCTAAAATCTGTAAAACTTTGGAGTGAAAATGGAGGTAGAATGAATTTTGATAGTTCATCAAAAGAAAGTAGTGGTGATAGTTTGAATATAGTTAATTATTTTAAAAGTCACATAATGTTGAGAAATATTTTTGGTTAAGGAAAAGAAAGTAAGTACCAACCGCCGTGAAATTTTTTACATGGAAAACAATTTTTCTTGACACGTGATAGTAGAAAAGTCTAATTTATAGATCATGACCAAGTTAAGTAGTGGATGAGACACTTTTGGAGATGACCCACATAATGAAATAATTGGAATCAGTGATTTATTTTTTCTTGGAAAATATTTAATTTCTAATTTTTATATTTTATTTGATTTAGGCATAAACTTAGCAGTATAATACTATTATTTGATGATGGTTATATCATGAACTTCACGGATGAAAAAATGTATTGGTCAATGTTCAGAAGGTACATTAATTCCATATACCAATAAGAATGATAATGTTTATATTCCTGACTTAAGATATCATAGGAATTAGATTATTACTTTTTTAAGTAATGTTAAAGATTATTTCTTGGATTTGGAATAAAAGGATATGAAACATTGCCCTTACAATATTAGATAATTTTTTTAGCAAAGGTCTTTTTAGTTATCAACTATAACGTAATATTAACTGAAATAGATTTTATGATCATTATCAGTTTAAAATCAACAATAGTAATGTCTAATTTTTTTAGTGAAGTCACATCTTTTTGAGATTTAAAGTTGGTGTACACAGACTTATTTGGTCCTAAAAATTAGGAAACATTGGCAGAAATAATTATATGCATTTACTTATTGATGATTAAACTATTTTTACATAGAAATATTATCTTACATGAAGGAATGAATCATTAATTTGTTTTAAAAAGTCCTATACTTCTGTTAAAAATAAAAAAACCTACATTTGGTTACAATTTAATGAGGTCTTGTTGGAGAGTTTAAAAGTTCATATTTTAAAAGTTTTATTAATAAGAAATATTTTACTCGTAATTTGTTCCAAAACATATCACCTCAACAAGATTGTTAAGTTGATCTAATAAATTTAATTCTTCATGAAATGACTAAGGGATTATTGCATGAATAATTTACAGCAATAATTTTTTGGGTTTAGGTTGCAAGAAATACTTGTTATACTATAAATTATGTTTTACTTAATCTATTTATTAAGAAAAAAGTTAATGTGTTATGAATTGGGGGAAAACTGGAAACTTCATACTTGAGATACTTTGGGTTTAAAGGGTTGATTTTGAATACTAAAGATAAACATTATAAATTTGATCCTAAAAAGATGAAGGATTTTTCCCTGATTATTCTATGACTATTATAGCATATAGATTGTTTAATAGATGATCTAATATTTTTGAGGAAAACTTTCATGTAATTTTAGATGAAACTGATCATTTGTTTTGTAAAACGTCTAAAATTCAATTATCTAGAAAATGTCATTTAAATAACTTATATTCATTTAATGATGATGAATCACAATCAACAGTAGTGAATCCTCTTGATGTTTGGATAATTTATTTTCCTTATCCATAAGCTAATTCAATGTAATATACACAAAATATAGTTCAATAATATCTTAACTACTTACCTAAACAATAGAAAACCTTGAGATATCATTCCATTGATAATATCATTTGTGAAGTTATTAAACATGTTATAACTCTTAGTTACTTAATAAATGGGTGTTAAAATATTTCAATTATATCAAATCTACAACTAAAAATGACTGATAAAGCCTATGGAGATGAAATTTGGAAAGTCATTGTTAAAAATGGACTCAATGAATTTGAGGTCAATAGAGTTTTTACTTTGGTTGAGAGAACTAAGGATATTTTGGTAATATGAGGAAAATGGATTTTTCGAAACAAACGTGATTAAAATGGAATTATTATTAAGAATAAAGAATAAATTTTTAAAAAATATTTTACAAGAATTTGGAGTTGGTTATGGTGATACATTTTAATGGTATCTAGAGTCAGGTCTATCCAAATCTAATTAGCATTCATAGAACATAAGAATTTTACATTATTTAAAAGGGCTATGAAAAGTGATTTTCATAATAGATAAATTAAATATTAATTTTTAATATCATACCCTTCTAGGTTTGAAACTAAAAAATTTACACAATGTATTTTAACATAATAAATATATCAATAGACTTAAAAAATCTTGAAGTTCCTAGTGTGATAGACTTATTGGATTTCTTCTTCAATATATTTTTTCTAAGAGAAATACTAGTCCAATATGTTTTATAATTAGTGATTATAAACACATCACCATATTTCAAATTTATATTGCTGGAATTATTTGTGTCAACATAAAAAATAACTCACTAATTAGTTTTCAAATTTTATTGAGTGTGATTTTAAAATGAGCATGATGAATGAATTAAAAAATTCCATTGGTTTATAAATTAATCAAAAAAAGGAAGGATATATTTTAAATGAATATAAATTTATTATAGAATTAGTAAAACATTTTCGTCTTGGAAATTATCATAGTATTAGTACTTTAGTGGGTATGATATTCAAACATGATGTTGATGAATCTATGAAACCAATTGATAACAAAATTAAAGAGGCATGATCAATAGTTTACTATAATTGATAATAATTTGACCTGAAATTATGTTTTTAGTATGTTCTGAGAAATATTTCAATAGAATTCAAAGGAATAAAACATAAAAGTGGTAAAATATATTTTCTAATATATAAATTTTTTATCGAACATGTTCTGTTATATTATTCAAGAAGAATTTTTACGCTCAAAATTTACTCAGATGCTGACATTGGCAGTAGTAGGATGGATATAAAGAGTGCTTTTAGAATATTTCATTTTATTAAGGAATATTTGGTTTCATGGTATACCAAGAAGAAACAATTTGATGTAATTTTAACTAATTAAGTTGAATATGTTGTAGTTGGACGTTCTTGTGATCATGTTTTGTGAACAGAATAAAGACTCACATATATTGGTTTGAAATTTACTCAAACTATATTGAATTTTAAAAATATTAGTGTGATTTTATTATTTATAAAACCAACAATTAACTCATTATATAATCACATAGATGTAATAAACAATTTTATTTGGTATAACACAAAAAGGAGATATTTTTATTGAATTTATAAGAAAATTAAAATCAACCAACTGATATATTTAAAACAAATTAAAATTATAACATATTTGAATAAATTTAATAGATGTTAGGAATAATAAATTTTAAATGATCCTCAAATTCATTCTTATTTAACTTATCATCAAACATTAAAAAAACCCCTTCCAAAGTAGTGATAAATCATTATTTTAAAATATATTCTCATATTTTATGAAATTATTTTTTTGGATTCAATATTTCTGAAGATTTTATATTTTATGTTTGCGCTCATGGTCAATACATCCGATGAATGATGTATTATCTTATTATTATAGAACTATCTTTGAGCCTTACATACATGTTTTTAATTTTTATTAAGATTAATAATTTAAAAATGAAAGAAATGATTTTATTTCTTATATTTTCATAATGCTAGAATGAATTTACTAATGGGGAGAGTTATCTACTTTCACCAGATGGAATATCTATTAAATTATGAAACTCTTACTTTTAGATAATTGCAATTAATAGTATTTTTCCATATTAAACTTTAATTTTTATATTAAATTCCTTGAGTTCATTAAAAAAGGGATGGGGGATTTATGAAATGATAGAGTTTTTTAAGGGTTGATTGGTTAAATTTTTAAATAACTTCGTAGGTGGATATAATTAATCACTATCATTATATATAATCATGTTTGAAAGAGACATATTTTTTTTCAGAAGTGAATGTTTTAACTTTTATCA
Source organism: Viscum album (assembly GCA_963277665.1). Classification (NCBI taxonomy): domain Eukaryota; kingdom Viridiplantae; phylum Streptophyta; class Magnoliopsida; order Santalales; family Viscaceae; genus Viscum; species Viscum album. Next base: position 1,831,978,261 of record OY728147.1, read on the forward strand.
TCATGTGTGTTTCTTTTTATAAAACAGAGAGGGGGATAAATATAAGAAAACTTGTAAACATGTTTTTTCATTAAGGAGGATAAATTTATGAATTTTATAACTATTAATTTTCATTATAAAGGGTAATATTTATTGTACTTATTTTTCATATGATTATTGAGTATAATTTTAATGTGTTTATAAATAAGAGAAGAAGTTAATTTCATTAAAAATTATATGGAGTATAACATTATGATTACGTTGAAATTATCACTTTCAATTTCATTTATTGTGCTCTCCATAAAGTGGAATATTATTGAGTTAAATTCACATGTTTATATTTTTTATTTATAATTAAAATACACTTAATAATAACATGATTTAACATGATGTATTTTTTATTAGTTTGTGTTATTCATAATGTAGTTTCAATAAATGAACTTTTGTAAGATTGATCCAAAAATATGAAAATACATTGATATAAATTTCATTCCAAGAATAAATTCATTGGTTTTACAATAATGATGTACCAGAATTGTGGAAGTACAATTTCAACATCATCAGAAGATATAAATCTATGTTGAGTTCATCAAAAGATGAAAAATTATCCTATGATTATGTTACAACTAACCCTATAAAATGTGAATTCCAACTGTTTAGGATTCCTATGAATATAATTCTATTTTGAGTATAATGATAAAAATATAAAACCATGAAGAATATTAATTTGAAGCTCTAAAAGAGCAACTAATGTGACTTTGAAACTCATAATTTCATACTTCTAGGTATGCTTATGATATTTATAGTTTTATTTATTATATTATTATTCCGAGAATATTTATGTGAGTATTTATTTATAAAATATCTATGTTTTATTCATGTTATAGTTTTTTTGTTCAATTTAATAGTGGTATTCTGGGGAATGTAAGACAGTGTTAGGTTTGATATTGTGAGATTAAGGGTTTCTAGGGATAAGAAAACATAAAAACCTTATGACAGGTTTACATCAAGAAATTAGGGGGATATTATGTTAAGGAACCTTATTATGGGTTTACATAAAGGGAATCTAGGGATAAGAAGAATGATACCTTGGACTAGGTTTGGATAATCATCGTTACACCATAGGTAAAAGTGTTTTTAATATATATTTTAAAAGAGTGTTTGGATAATAATCCAATAAATTATGTTTTGTTTAATTTATAATATGAGTATACTTTTTACGTTTTCTTTTATAATATTTTGTCACATTTTAAACAAAATATATTTCCACTATGTGTACAAGTTTTACCTGATTATATATTTTCATTGTTCTTAATCAATGTGTTTATTTTTCTTTAACATTCACTTTTAATTGTATATTTTTGAGTTTCCTCTAATTTTAATTACTGTGATATTTTATTTTAACAGATGTTTATAACTACAATAAAAATGAATAATCAATTATGTTTGAGAAACTCTATGTTTATTTTTTACCTATAATTCACCCACCCTCTTGTATCTTTACTATCTTATATATATGGGGAAACATTCTATTTGGAATGTATTATATATATATATATATTCATTGTTCTTATTTTTATTTCTCATATACCACCACTTGAATCAGCTATGTTGATGATGTCCACATGCGGATTTTTTTTCCTGTTGCTTCTCCACCATCAATGATGGATGTGAGACGTACAACTGATTATTACCCATTTCTACAGTCTCTCTTCTGGGTTTATTATGGGAAATGATGGGATACAATTATCATATGTTGTGATGTGATTATGATTGTAAATTTGGGTGGATATTTTATATTAATATCGTTATGTGTTTATGTAAAAGTGGTATGAGGTATGTGGTTGTGGTGCGGTATGTGGTTTTTGTAGATATGGATGGGATGAGACCTCTAGGAAATATTTCATTGGGGAGTGAGAGTTACTAGTTCAGTGGGGAATCATAATCAACTTAAATTATGTCGGTTAATAGGTACTCATAATTATGGGTTGTGAGATGTCAATTTATCTTATTTATTTTTGGGATGATGGTATTAGGGTGTGATAGAAGATTCTAGTCCGGTTGGATTTTTTGAGATAGTTAGACAACATTTAGTTGTTTTGACAGATGATTTTTCATGTTTAACATCAAATAATATCATATAGTTTTATATTAATATATTTATAGGTTAAAATATTACATATATTCCTTCATATCAAATGGAACTAGATGAACTAATAGATTTTAATTCTTTATTTGAGTATTTTAATAAAAAATGTTTCGTTGCACCAATCACATCATCTTAGTATGATTCAATACTCAATACGAGGAAAGTAAATAACACATTATAATTATGTGACATTTATAAATAATTTAATAAATTTATCATTAATAACATGTTACCTATTATTGTAATTGGTGATATATTCGATTAATTGATGGGTGATTGATGGTTTCCAAAATTTTACATGAGGTTTGTATACCGTAAGCTCAAGGAAGTGAAAGAGGATATATTGATGAAATATTTTCAAAGTTGGTATAACCATTACTAATATTTGGTTATTTAGTTTCGCCTTACAAATTCAATAACTATTCTTTGTGTGATCATGAATAACTTATTTCATTGATATCTCAACTTTTTTTTCATTTTATTTATTTTTGAAATTATTATGTATTAAAGATTGCAAGAAAATCAGGAGTTAATCTTAATGTTTATTTTATGTATATTATATGACTGTAGTCTCTACGAAAAATTCTTTTCATGTATATTTTTGATTCAATAGGTCATATTCTTTGGGTATGTGATTTTAGAGAAGGATGTTTTATTACATCCTGAGAATATTTAAGTAGTGGTATCAGGGAAATCATTGAAGATAATATTTATGGTGTACATTTTTCTGGTTATAGTTTGGTATTATCAATTCTTTGATCTTTATTTTTTGACACTTAGGCTCTCTGATTATAAATATATTTAGGAAAGGTGTTCCCTTCTTTGTGTAACGCCCTGACCCCAGTTACCTAGAGTCAGTGCATTATTGCGTAACATTGGCATGATCACAAAAGATGAAGTCTCGAAAAACCGATTAGTTTAGTAGCCTTGGAAACACTAGATACATTCATAAATGTTACATTACATCAAAAAGTGAAAAAGTACAATAACAAAGTCTCCGTAGTCCACACTCATATCTTTTTCTGACTATCCCTGCAGGTCATTCATAAAATACTCTTCACATCCTGGAAAATATTAAAACATTGAAAGGGGTGAGCTCAGATGCTCAGTAAGGATAACAATATTGCGTAAGCTTTCGTAAATAAACATTTACATTTAAAGAAATGTATAACTAAAACAAAAGCCTGTTTAAACATTAACTTTAGCATAACATGGAAAAAATAAAATTAAATAATTCCATTTACTTACTCACATGGATATTCTACTAGTCGAATAATCACATGCAATATCAATAACCACTTTCATAATGATGGACTGCATAATGCCAGACTATCATAACCACGTAGCCAAGGCCTCGTGCCAAGATTACAAATAATACTTTTTCAAGGCCTCATGCCAGTACACTAATTTGTCTCATGAGACCTACTGATGCATCAGGGAGATGTAGCGAGCTCCACCTGTCACTTATTAAGTCCAATGCATTCCTCATATGAATAGGTTTAAATATATCATAAACCATAACATAATCGTATCATATAAAACATGCATAAAGGAAACATAACATTTCCACATTTCACTCACAAGATATCAATACAACACATTGATATAAAAAAACACTTTCAAAACCATTTTCAATACCAAATTAAAATAAAGTTAAAACTTTGTATTTATTTTTCATTAAAAAAAAGTTATAGCTTGTAGAGGAAGCTGAAACTCAAATAATAGTCACGACGCCGGTGAAGTCGTTGTCGCCGCATACGTAAGAAAAAACATTCCTTTTGTCGTTTAGTAAAAACGCTTCGTATAAAAAGATTCCTTTTGAAGAAAAGTCAAAGTCAAAGGGGTTTGTACACAGTATAAAAGAAAGCTGTGTATAAAACAAAATATGCCTCAATAAAAGGAGATTGAGACGCAGTCCTTACAATGATAATTTTTTTAATAAAATAAATTTATTATGTGTATTCACTCTACGTACACATAAATAAAGTACAAATACAAGATAGGACATAATAATATCATGACATAATTTGAAAGTAGGAGATTAACCCAAAGAATGGAAATTGGGTTAAGAAGTTCCCTTACCTCATGTCTGAATTCACTCGACCGTTCTTTGATCTCCTGAATAATAAACTAGAGTTAATCTCTACCTTCTTAAGAACCTTTTTCAAGTTCATTATTCCTTTTATATCACTTATTACCATGTCATGAATATTATGTAATTATTTATGTTTATAACAGTCGTTTTGTCGATCTTAGGTACTTGAGTCAAAAATAAACTTCTTATAATTACACTGTGTTCGTGTGGTAAAATATCCATTATATCCATAATTATATTGATGATGTATATATCATATACATCATATATATCCAGTATATACATTCATTTATAATATTACATAACATTTAGAGGTAATAAATGAAATGCACCGTTCATAGAGACGGTAAGCCGTACGTACGCATGAACGCTACTTTCATTTATATTTCATATTTAATGGAATTAAGTTATAATTATATAAAGGTATAATATAATTCCAGTATAATATAATGTATAATACTATTTACTCCATCCTTTATACATCCCACATATGGCATTAACAATTCAAATCATTTTGAGGGGGCGGTAGTCCGCACTTCCTAAAATGAAATTATCGCGTTTACCCATAATGGATATCATAATGTATGCCATAAATGAGAAATACAGAAGCATAAGGAAAACATGAACATAATATATATATCATATATGAAAATAGTGTCATCAAAATGGCCACCATTAGAGGTGTTAAAAGAATATTGAACAATCATCGTTTCGTGAGGCAGTATTTCGCCACCCACAGAAACTGTATGTTCTTTAACCATTAGACGTAGGTGTGTGTAAGTGTAAACCAAATCCTTATCATAAAAATATCCTAGTATATTTTAGATACTGTTTTTGTTACAAATGAAATGAATAAAAATAGTTTAAGGGGTTGGAGAAGCAAAATAAAACAAAACAACATTAGAGAGAACATTACCTTAAAATCGGGTAACTCTTTTTGATTTGAGCCAAAGGATTCCTTGGGAAGACTTCTTCCAAAAGTGAGGCTTCTAAGAGTAAGGGAGGGAAGTTGATAGAGTATTTTGTAAGAGGTTGGCCGAGCCAAAAGGCTTTGAAGGTGTGAGTAAGGTGGCAGTGGTGGGGGCCTTTTATAAGAGGAGAGAAGGGGCACTATTGGAATGATAGGAATGTTACTTTATTATGAAATGCCTTTTCAGATTCGAAAGGTCCCAAACTTTTATATTTCATGGATAAGGTGATAAGGGTTAGAAATATACTCATCCAATAGGTTTTTGACAAGTTTAATCTTGGAATTTACATTATCTTTTCATTTTATTTAAATCATTAATTAATGAGGTAATCGTTGCATCATCATGGTGTCATAAATAATTTAATTTATTTAATGTCTAAAAATTATAAAAAAATATAATGATGTAGGAAATATTTTTATATTTCTAATGAATATTTATAGTCAAAAATATAACTTGTATAACCCCATTTATATTTTTTTTAGTAAAACAACTCTTGTTTGTGACATTTTTATTTTAACATTAAATAAAATGTTTTTAATGTAATTTTCCTACCAATGTGGCTCCATGGGGTCCCCAAGTTGACCCATGGATTGTCTTGGTCAGACAAGATTAATCCAATAGGGTTAGGACAAGTGTAAAGGTATTTTCATATTTTTATAATATCAGTTTTCCTTAAATTTCACTAATTACCTTTAATCGCGATTAATTAAACATAAAAGTTACTATTCTCCAAAAAATTATTTTTATCCCATTGAACCACATTTTACTTCTTAATGAAAACCATGTATGTTGGATTTTTGAAAATCATATCATAGAAGTGGTAATGTTTCATTTAAATGAAAAAATCAGTTTTTTAACTACCAGTTAGTGGTTTCACTATTCATCAAAAATTGAAGTTTTTCAGAACGATGCCAAAATTTCACCTTAAGATATAATTGATATTCCGAATTCAAAAATGATGTCTATTTTATGAAATTCAAACATATAAGTTGAATTAATTAATTTCATAATTAATTCCCACTGTCACAACAAAGAGCATGTTTTTAAGAAGCAATATATATCAAAAGATTGACAATTGGTTATGTCCAATTTCAAAGTGAAATTAATTCTAATGAAAACCATTGGATAAAATATTAAAAATATATTCTAATAATAATTTAAAACCAATAAATAGTATAATTTATCACTATAAATTAATTTGATTAAAAAAAAAATTAATTATTTTTCACTATTCAAAACAAATTGGAAGTTCTCAGAAAAATACCAAAAATTCAACATAGGCTAATTTCGATATTCAGAATCCAAAAACGAAGTCCTTTTGGCAAGATAAAATTTATAAAATTTCAAAAATTAGGTATTACTATTCAGAACGGCTACTTTGATTGGTTGTGGTGTGTGTTAGAACTCGAAGTTGGGTACAACACACGCTACTGTACTATTCAAAGAGAAGTGTACCATGGAAGCTTGGGGTGTTACATTCTCCCCTCCTTCAAATAATTTCGTTCTCGAAATTTCATATAATATCACTGTATAAAAAGACTCGGGTGATTCTTCATCATAAGTTCCTCGGGTTCCCACATTGCCTCCTCCATCTTATGGTTTCTCCATAGAACTTTTACCAGATGAGTCGTCCGGTTTCTCAGCACTTGTTCTCTTGTATCGAGAATCCTGACGGGCTCTTCACAATAAGACAGATCGGGTTCCAGTTCTAATTCCTCATAGGTGAGTACATGCGTTGGGTCAGGCATGTATTTTCTCAATAGTGATACGTGGAACACATCATGAACTTTGGAGAGACTTGGCAGCATTGCCAAATGGTAAGCTACAACCCCAATTCGTTCTAGAATTTTGAAGGGTCCGATGTACCTGGGACTCAATTTACCCTTTTTACCGAAGCGTATAACTCCCTTCCATGGAAATACTTTCAAGAAAACATGATCTCCTACCTGAAATTCAAAATCATTCCTTCGGTTGTCGGCATAGCTCTTCTACCTACTTTGAGCTACTTTGATGTGGTTTTGGATTACTTTAACCTTTTCCATCGTTTCCTCCCCCAGTTCTGGGCCTACAGGTTTTCTTTCACCAAAGTCATCCCAATAGGTTGGTGTGCGACATCTCTTTTCATATAACGCTTCATATGGTGCCATCTGAATACTTGAATAGAAGCTATTGTTATAGAAAAATTCTACAAGAGGTAAATATTGATCCCACATTCCTTGAAAGTCAAGTGAGCATGATCTCAACATGTCTTCTAAGGTTTGAATAGTTCTTTCTAATTGTCCATCTGTTTGAGGGTGGTAAGCAGTGCTCAAACGAAGTTCAGTATCCAAGGCCTTCTGAAGTCTTTTCCAGAATCTTGATGTAAATCGAGGATCACGATCCGAGAAAATCGACAGGGGTACTCCATGAAGTCTCACAACTTCATTAATATACATTCTTGCTCGACGTTCAAGTGGTAGATATTCCCTTATAGTATGAAAATGTGCTGACTTCATGAGATGATAAACAATGACCCATATTGCGTCATTTATTCTAGGAGTCCTTGGTAGTCCCATGAAAAAATCTATCGTAATATTATCCCATTTCCACTCAGGTATGGGAAGAGGTTGCAATACTCTACTAGGCAGTTGCCTTCCAGCTTTCACTTACTGAAAAACCATACATCGTGACACAAAATCAGCAATCTCCCTCTTCATGTTGTCCCACCAAAAATATCCCTTTAAATCTCTATACATTTTGGTTCTCCCAGGGTGTATAGAGAAATTGGAGCTATGAGAATCATCCAACAATTCCCTCTTTCAATCAGGTATATCGGGAACACAAAGTCTCCTCCCAAATTTCAAAATTCCATCTTCATACACAAAGTCACTCAATCGCCCATCATTCATAGCTTTAATCTTCTTTTTCAACTCTTCATCATTGGACTAAGAACACTTTATCCTTTCTAGTAAAGATGGTTTGGAAACCATTTGAAAATGTTTTGATGTTTCACCCTCCATGGTGATTACCATATCCATCTTTACTAGATCCATGAAAATAGGATCCCTTTCTACTCTCATCATGTTCAAAACTCCATGATCTTTTCTACTCAAAGAATCTGCAACCTTATTTTCCTTCCCTGAGTGGTAGTGTATCGTGCAATCATAATCCTTGAGTAGTTCAAGCCATCGACTTTTCCTCATATTGAGTTATTTTTGTGAGAAAATATATTTCAAACTCTTGTGATCGGTATATATCTCACATTTTTAACCATAGAGATAATGTCTCCATATCTTCAAGGAAATGATTACAGCAGCTAACTCGAGATCATGAGTAGGATAGTTCTGCTAATGAATTTTTAGCTGTCGCGATGCATAGGCAATAACCCTATCATTCTGCATAAGGACACAACCAAGTCCTTTCATTGATGCATCACTATAAATAACGAACCTATCTTTCCCTGATGGTAGAGTCAATATAGGAGCGTTGACTAATCTTATTATTCATTTCTTCAAAACATTCTTCACACACTTTTCTTCAGACAAATTTAACTCCTTTACGTGTGAGCTTCGTTAATGGGTTAGCCAATCGGGCAAAATTCTAGACAAAACGTCGATAATAACCTGCCAAACCAATAAAGCTGCGTACCTCAGTTATACTCGTCGGTGCTGGCCATTCTTGGATTTCCATGGTCATAGAAGGATCAATGGAAATTACAATCTTAGAGACAATGTGGCCAAGAAAGAAAATCTCCCGAAGCCAGAATTCACACTTGCTAAACTTCCCATATAATTCATGCCTTCTAAGAGTCTTCAAGATAATGTGCAAGTGATTTTCATGATCTTCGTATATTTTGGAGTACACCAAGCTGTCATTAATAAATACCACCACAAAATCATCTAGGTATTCCTTGAAAACTCTATTCATTAGATCCATGAATACAGATGGTGAATTAGTCAATCCAAAATGAATTACTGTAAACTCGTAATGCCCATACCTTGTTCGAAATGCTGTCTTCGGAATGTCTTCCTTCTTCACACACAACTGATGGAATCCAGATCGAAGGTCAATCTTTGAAAAGTATTGATCTCCATGCAATAGGTCAAATAAATCATCAATGCGAGGTAGGGAATACTTGTTCTTTATTGTTATAGCATTGATCTCCCTGTAGTCAACACACAACCTCATAGATCCATCTTTCGTATTAACAAAAAGGATAGGGGCTCCCCATGGAGAAACACTAGGGTGAATAAATCCCTTATTACTCAATTCCTCTAGTTGTTTCTTTAGTTCAACTAATTCCACAGTGTCCATCCTATTAGGGGTCTTCGATATAGGCCTTGATCCAGGAATTAAATCAATGGAAAACTAAACTTCTCGTTCTGGAGGATGTCCAGGTAAATATTCTGGAAACACATCTTCATATTCTTTCACAATAGGTACATCCTCTATTTGAACATTCCTTTCCTCGCCCTTAGTCATTTCATTCGCTTCCTCCCCAGTAATTGATTTTAGTTGAGCTACTAGGGGTGGGTCTATATAAGAATTAGGTGGTGACGATTCTTCTCTAAAAATAAGGTGTTCCATATCATCATCATAAAAAATTGTAACCTCCTTCTTCTTACAATAAATATTTGCATCATAGTCTAAAATCCAATCCATACCGAGGATTATATCAAACTCAATCATAGGTATGACAATGAGATCAGCGGATAAAGAACAGTTATGTGCTCTAATGGGGACTGATTCACAAAACTTTGTTGCAATAATACATCCCTTAGAAGTTTTGACTGACAATTATCTTGTTAAATCAATTAGGAAATATCTAATTTTCTTAGCAAACTGGGAAGATATGAAACAATGTGATGATCCAGAATCAAATAATGCATTTGCTAAACTTGAGGAAACCATTAAATTACCTGCCACCACGTCTTTTGGAGCTTTAACCTCAGCAGTAGTGATTTCATAAGCATGGCCTTGATCCCTCAGCCTCTTCTAAGGTAAGTTACCCTGATGCTTAGGAAATTAATTTGCATAATGTCCCATCTCTCTACAATTATAGCATTCCACATTGACAACAACTTTATTTCCCTTGAAATCATGATCTTGGTGGCCTTTTTCACCACACTTGTAACAGACTCCCATTCCATTAAAGAAAGTAACCTGGTGTTTCTTTCCATATTTACTACAGGACTGATATTCAACTCTTCCCTTCTTCCCATTATTTCCATTTCCAGATTGATCAGAAGATCTCTTCTTTTCTTTCTTTGCTTTAAAGTCATAAGACTTAGAGAATTCCTTTTCCATCTTGATATCACACGAGACGATATCTTCGTATGACGAGAAGGTTTGTGAGACTAATGGTCAACGGAGAAATGGTTTTAACCCATCAAAGAAACGATCAATCTTACTTCTTGGGTTACATATATAATCTGCAGCATGCATCGCTAAACTTGTAAAGTTAGCCTCATACTTTGAGACATGCTCATCCTCCTTCTGCCACAGACTCAGAAATTGCCTTTCCATATCTGCTCGATGGTCATGTGGAAATTATTTTTCTAAGAAAAGATCATTGAACTCTCTACATTCCACATTTTATACTTCTTCATCTTCCATTGTGTTTATAATTAGCGCCCACCATTGATCGACATCTCTAGTGAGGCGGTAGACTGCCATGAAAACCTTCTCCCTTTGGCTACTCCCCAAGGCATTGAATATTTTTTTTAAGGAGTTTATCCATTTATCAGCTACTAATGAATTTGTACCCCCATTTAATGTTGTTGGTTGTTGCCTCATGAAGCGGTCTAACATTGATCCTCCATGTTGCGGATCAGGGTGCTTCATACGAGTAAGGTTATTATTCATAACCTGAGTGAGTTGTCCCAGTATGGTAATAAGTTGATCAGCATGATTTGTATCTCCAGATCCACAATAATTATCTTGAGCAAGAGGGCAATCCCTACACGGAGTGCATTCATTGATACGGTTTCCATTCCTTCCACTAGGCGCCATTTCTAAACAATGGCATAAACTAGATTAGTTTATGAATCAAAATACACAATTCCATACTTGTAAAATACTTAACATAAATTGAACTATTTATGGATATAATCCATAAAAATGTTTTCTTTGAGGAATTATATACTCATAACCCTTCATAGTGGTTTGTAAAGAAAATGATAATTATCCTAAGCATATCCCCCAGGGGTTTCGTAACCAAGAGTGCAGAAAGGCTGGTTGTCGTGCACCAGTTCCCGTTCGAGTCTAGCTCAAAGCGGTGTTTTCGAATTTTACCCCTAGGTACATCTGTGCCAGAGCCGCCTCTACCTGCTCGTATCCAGACAGGGATGTATTGCTCGGAAAACTCACAACATCTCTATAATACCAAAATTCTATGAAGTTATTCTATACTAATCCTCAAAGTCTATCTTTGGGCTATGTGCTCTAATCAGAGTTTTTCTAAATCTAGCTTCCAAGGTTAGTAATAAACTTCCTCTGATACCAACTGTAACACCCTGACCCCAGTTACCCAGAGTCGGTGCATTATTGCGTAACATTGGCATGATCACAAAAGATCATGTCTCGAAAGACCGATTAGTTTAGTAGCCTTGGAAACACTAGATACATTCATAAATATTACATTACATCATAAAGTGAAAAAATACAGTACCAAAGTCTCCATTGTGCACACTCATATCCTCTTCTGACATTCCCTACAAGTCATTAATAAAATAATTCTTCATATCCTGGAAAATTTTAAAACATTGAATGGGGTGAGCTCAGATGCTCAGTAAGGATAACAGTATTGCAGAAGCTTTTTTAAATAAACATTAACATTTAAGGCAAGGTATAATTAAAACAAAATTCTTTTTAAACTTAAACTTCAGAATAATATGGAAAAAATAAAAATAAATAATTCCATTTACTTACTCACATGGATATTCTACTAGTCGAATAATCACATACAATATCAATAACCACTTTCATAATGATGGAATGCATAATGCCAGACTATCATAACCACGTAGCCAAGGCCTCGTGCCAAGACTACAAATAAGATTTTGTCAAGGCCTCATGCCAAGACAATAGATTGTCTCATGAGACCTACCGATGCATCGAGGAGCTGTAGCGGGCTCCACCCATCACTTATTAAGCCCAATGCATTCCTCATATAAATAGGTTTAAACATATCATAAACCATAACATAATCGTATCACATAAAACATTCATAAAGGAAACATAACATTTCCACATTTCAATCACAAGATATCAATATAACACATTTATATAATAAAAACACTTTCAAAACCATGTTCAATACCAAAATAAAATAAAGTTAAAAAATTGTATTTATTTTTCATTAAAAAAAAAGTTATGGCTTGTAGAGGAAGCCGAAACTCAAATAATAGTCATGGAAGCGGTGAAGTCGTTGTTGCCGCATACATAAGAAAAAACATTCCTTTTGTTGTTTAGTAAAAATGCTTCATATAAAAAGATTCCTTCTGATTAAAAGTTAAAGTCAAAGGGGTTTATACACAGTAGAAAAGAAAGCTGTGTATAAAACAAAATATTCCTCAATAAAAGGAGATTGAGACGCAATCCTTACAAAGATAATTTTTTAATAAAATAGATCTATTATGTGTATTCACTATAAGTAAACATAAATAAAGTAAAAATACACTGTAGGACATAATAATATCATGACATAATTTGAAAGTTGGAGATTAACCCAAATAAAGGAAATTGGGTTAAGAAGTTCCCTTACCTCGTGTCCGAATTCACTCGACCGTTCTTTGATCTCCTGAATAATAAACTAGAGTTAATCTCTACCTTCTTAAGAACATTTTTCAAGTTCATTATTCCTTTTATATCACTTGTTACCATGCCATGAACATTATGTAATTATTTAATTTTATAATGGTCGTTTTGTCGATCTTAGGTACTTGAGTCAAAAATAAACTTCTTATAATTACACTTTCTTCATAAGGTAAATATCCATTATATCCATAATTATTTTAATGATGTATATATAATATAAATCATATATATCCAGTATATACATTCATTTATAATATTACATAACATTTAGAGTTAAGAAATGAAATGCACCGTTCATGGAGACGGTAAACAGTATGTACGCATGAACGCTACTTTCATTTCTATTTAATATTTAATGGAATGAAGTTATAATTATATAAAGGTATAATATAATTCCAGTATAATATAATGTATAATACCATTTACTCCATCCTTTATACATCCCACATATGACATTAATGATTCAAATCACTTTGAGGGGGAGGTAGTCCGCACGTCCTAAAATGAAATTATCGCGTTTACCCATAATGAAAATTATAAAGTATTCCATAAATGAGAAATACATAATCATAAGGAAAACATAAACATAATATATATATCATATATGAATATAGTGTCATCAAAATGGCCACCATTAGAGGTGTTAAAAGAATATTGAACAATCATCGTTTCGTGAGGCAGTATTTTACCACCCACAGAAACCGTATGTTATTTAACCATTAGACGAAGGTGTGTGTAAGTTTAAACCAAATACTTATCATAAAAACAACCTAGTATATTTTATATACTTGTGTTTTTGCAAAATAATGGAATAAAAAGAGTTTAAGGGGTTGGATAAGCAAAATAAAACAAAACAACATTAGAGAGGACATTACCTTAAAATCGGGTAACTCTTTTTGATTTGAGCCAAAGGATTACTTGGGAATACATCTGCCCAATGTGAGGCTTCTAAGAGTAAGGGAGGGAAGTTTATAGAGTATTTGGGCAGAGGTTGTCTGAGACAAAAGGCTTTGAGGGCGTGAGTAAGGTGGTAGTGGTGGGGGCCTTTTATAAGAGGAGAGAAGGGGCACACTTGGAAAGATTGAAATGTTACTTTATTAAGAAATGCTTTTTCGGATTCTAAAGGTCCAAAACTTATATATTTATAGGATAAGGTGATAAGGGTTCGAAATATACTCATCCAATAGGTTTTTTGACAAGTGTATGTCTTATATTTTACATTATCTTTTCATTTTACTTAAATCGTTAATTAATGAGGTAATCGCTGCATCATCATGGAGTCATAAATAATTTAATTCATTTAATGTCTAAATATTATAAAACAAATATCAAGATGTAGGAAAGATTTTTATATTTCTAATGAATATTTATAGTATAAAACATGACTTGTATAACCCCATTTAAAAATTGTTTTAGTAAAACAACTCTTGTTTGTGACATTTTTATTTTAACATTAAATAAAAAGTTTTTAATGTCCTTTTCCTACCAATGTGGCTCCATGGGGTCCCCAAGTTGACCCATGGATTTTCTTGGTCAGCCATGATTCATCCAACAGGGTTAGGACATGTTTGAAGGTATTTTCATATTTTTATAATATCATTTTTACCTTAAATTTCACTAATTACCTTTAATCGCGATTAATTAAACTTAAAAGTTACTATTCACCAAAAAATTATTTTTATCCCATTGAACTAAATTTTACTTCCTAATGACAACCATGTATGTCGTATTTTTGAAAATCAAATCACAGAAGTGGTAATGTATCATTTAAACGAAAAAATCAGTTTTTTAACTACCACTTATTGGTTTCACTATTTATAAAAAATTGATGTTTTTCAGAACGATGCCAAAATTTCACCTTAAGCTATAATTGATATTCCGAATTCAAAAATGATGCCTATTTTATAAAATTACAAACCTATAAGTTGCATTAATTAATTTCATAATTAAATCCCGCTGTCACAACAAATAGTGTGTTTTTAAGAAACAATATATATCAAAAGATTGACAATTGTTTATGTCCAATTTCAAAGTGAAATTAATTATAATAACCACCATTGAATAAAATGGTAAAAATATATTCTAATTATACTTTAAAACCAGTCAATAGTATAATTTATCACTATTAATTATTTTGATTGAAAATGTTTTTTTAAGTATTTTTCACTATTCAAAACAAATTGGAAGTTCTCAGAAAAATACCAAAAATTCAACATAGGCTAATTTCGATATTCCAAATCCAAAAACAAAGTCCATTTGGCAAGATAAAATTTATAAAATTTCAAAAAATAGGTATTACTATTCATAACGGCTACTTTTATTGGTTGTGGTGTGTGTTAAAACTTGAAGTTGCGTACAACACACGCTACTATACTATTCAAAGAGAAGTGTACCGTGGAAGCATGGGGTGTTACACTTTGAGACCAAAAAATGTCAATGAATATTAAGGGTGTTGATGCCCAGGAAGAAAACCACACCCATTATTATACTGATTGAACCGAATGAATGGGTATATTGTTTATATTTATTCATTAACAACCATGATAGGTTTTTTTATAATGTTGGGTAATCATGATTTTGTATATGGATCACTCTAGTTTAGGGAGCATGAAAATAATTACCCAATTCATGATCTTGATTGTATAGAGGATATGAATTCATTAAAAATAGGAAATCACTATTTTTCGGTGAAAAGATCATAGTATACGCAAATTAAAAAAAGCATAAAGTGAATTTTCTTATAATTTGGTTCAAATTTGAGTCATTAAAATGGATAGAGTACTTGTAAACCATTTATATTGGTAAAGAATTTAAAACTATGAGACTAAATTAGGTTGTTGATAAATTGAGCCAAAAAATCACACTGAGATATATTTCAAGAAGATAAAATGTAATGAATATTAATAAGTTATTTTTCTAAAAGTGGTTGGATATCATTATATATGGTGGGAGAATGATATTTTAAATAATAATTTTTAAACAATCCTTGTGAGATAATGTGTTGAAAACTCAATTTTTATCTGAATGATGTGTAGCTATGAAGGATTATATAGATAGGGGGATATATGGTAGCATAATTTTTTATGTTATGTTTTCAAAATATTTTGGTTATTTCTTCCCTGATGCATAAAAAATTTATAAGGGAGTCTCATTATTATAGTTTGGAAATTTACCCATGTCCCAGCAAGTTGTTCGATGACATAAAGTGATCACTTTGGTGGTTGGTCATGAAATGGGATTTTATGGGGTATGTTGAAAAATGTTTTACCTATATATAAGTAAATAAAAGTCTAGAAAATATTTTCCAACCACTTCTATGTTTAGTTCAAAGTGAAACCATATTGCAATCATATTTTTGGTGGCCTTCTAAAATTTCATGATGAATACTAATTTTTTTTGGGAAACCATGGATAAGCTGACCAAATTAGTTCATTTCATACCAATTTGGGAGATGAATACAGTTGAAGAGCTGAAAAGGATAGTGGTTTATAAAGTGGTTAATCTACATAGTGTACAAAAACTGATTAAATGTGATACAGATCCATGGTTAATTTATAGGTTTTTATAATATTTTCAACGAGTTATGGATGAACAATGGAAGTTTAGTACAACATATCATCCTTATATAGATGATCAGTAAGATTAGGAAATCTATATATTTAAGGATATTCTGAAATAACGTGTTATAAAATTCGGTCATTAATTAATGAGCGGATCATCTACCTTTAATTGAGTTTTCATATAATTATAGTTACCAGAGTACTATTGTGACAACTTCCTTTGAGGTGATCGATGATATGCCATACCATTATCCCTTTTGTTCGGTATAGGTTGGAAAAAATTCCTCGGATTGACCAAATATGTTTTAGTAGATGATGGAAAAAATTTAATTGATTCAATGATGGATAACTATAACTCAGAGTAGGAAAAGTCATATTACCATTTTCTTTAATGACTATTATAGTTTTCTATCCAATTATATGTTTTTAAATGATTTAATTATATTGAGGAAAGGGAAGATTTACAATTAAGGGGTGCTAACTCCTAGATATGTGGGTCTATTTGAGATATTTATTGTATCATATATGTCACATACTGTTTGGTGTTACCTCTTTTATATTGGATGTAACATGTTGTGTTTTATATCTCTCAGTTATAGAAATACATATTGGTCTCTCCAAATATTATTAGTTAGGATAAAGTAGAATTAGTCATAGAAATAAACTTTTAGGAAGTTCCCATTTGTTTTTCGATCTATTAAAGAAAATATTGCATGGTTTAACTGTTCAGTTGACACATTTCCTTCAAAAACATGGTACCTTACAAGAGGATCAATGAGATATGTAATCATTAATTCATAAAAAATGGACTAATATTTTTTCTATCATCTAAGAACATTAAATTTATAATCTTGGTTCTCTTATATGAAACCTTATTGGGTAATGTTTTGAATGAAATTGGGGGTTTATACATGAATTAATTTCCAGATTTTGTTTCTAGGTTTTTCATAATACAAAGGGGAGTGTGAATATAATGTTTGTCATTGTGATTCACTGTTAGTACTGATTTATAATAAATGTCTTCTTCTACATAAGATTTTACGAGTAATAAAATATAATATATGTTTTTATTTTAGTAAATTATTTTATATGATTGAAATAATATTATATTATTGTTATGTTGTTGTGGATTTTTTTAGCTGTAGTGGATTTCGAGGAAAATGGAATTGATGAATTTTTTGGTGTATGACTATTTTTTATGAAGGTAAGGGTAATGATACATCATCTTTGATATTATTTAAATTAGATTCATGATAATTGATATTTATATTGTTATTACTAGAATGTTTGGTTTTTGAATTGATCATGGTTAGACAATTCTTATTGGAGTGTAGTTACCTTATTGTGACTGACATGGTTCTAATTCCTACTTTAATGTGGGTGACTCATCAAGGTCGATGGGGATGTTGAAAAATTGTTGTTTAGTTGTCCAATAAGTGGTCAGAGATACAATTTTTAATTATTGTTAGTTTACTATATATTTTAATTTCCTTATGGTTTTTGACGAGTACTTGGATATGTGTGAGTGTGGTTTGAAAAATGGGGGTGGTGATTTATTTGAAATGAATTATGTAGATCTAGTTTATCATTAAATACTAAATGTTTACTTATGTTTTTATAAAATATCTTTTGTTGGGACATGATTTATAAATCACATTTAAATATTGATTGTTTTTTATATACACAGAGTTCACGGAGTATTCGTAGATAAATTCATTTGAATTTTATACTCAATCATTATTTTCCAATTTTGTGGATGGGTGGATAGTATGAAATATAACACAAGAAATGGAATGGAATATTACCTCACTAGTGGTGGGTCATAGTAATATCAAGATACCTATATGAGGGGAGAATTTACAAATGATGGGATGAATCATGGTATCTTATATCCAACTATAAATTTGGGACCCCCTACAGATTGATTTCTATATTAATTGTTTCTCAGAACCCTTCACTGACTTTAAGTGAATTTTCGAGACCTTTTTTCTCACTTTTATTATCCTTGATCTTCAAGATCATGATATCCATTATCTATTATATAAGGTGAGTTTATTCTCTATTTATTGATGTACCCTTTATTATTCTTTTTTGGGAGTTTATGCAGTAGTGTTGTCCATTTGTTTATTGGATTGAGGTTGTGATTTTGATGAGGAATTATGGTTATCTTAGATAATTGATGTTTCATTAATGAATGATTGGTTTTTTAGTCATCAATTTTCTCTCATTCTTGTACTATGAATGGTTAATATCTAATTGAGGTATGATTTTAAGTAATTCTATCTCTTTATTTTTTGTTAATTGTGGATGTTTTATGATTTTCCCCCTTGGTGAATTGTAATAATTCTCTTGGTAATGATAATTAATGGACCTAATGAAATTAAAGTTGGGGGGGGGGGGGTTAAAATGAGATTATATGTTTCCATGTTATTACCTTTAATATATGGAAGGCTATTATGTTTGGGATTTTTTATACTAGAACCACATTTCATAAAAGGATAAACACACAAATATGCTAATGAACTGGTTTTTTGAATTTTTAATCATGATAATGCTGCCTATAAAAATGGGTTTGATGAAATTAAATGATTTTTTCTTTAAATGGGGAATCATGAATGTGTTTTGTTAAGGGTATTGGTTGTTTTCTTATTTCTGATTTATTTTTTTTCATCCTTGTGGTTAATGTATAATTCATGGTGGTTTTTGGAGGTCAGTTTTTGGGTGTGGTATGGTTTGGGAAGTGGGTTTTGTGGTAGATGCCATTGTTGGAATAAGGTGATGCAATTTCTAATGTCAAAATGGTAGTGAGAATGGATATGTGGGAATACGATAGTATTATAGAGAATATTTAATCTTTTGGCTTATATGGTGATGCAGATGTGTGGTGGTGGGTTATTGTGTAGATATTTTATAATTCCTAGGAGTATTAAATGTGAATAGAAATGATGGAAAATGGAAATGAGTTTGGGTTTGAATTGAATGAACAACATCTATAATTTATTTTTAAATACTCAAAATGAATCAATAACAATTGTATTAAATATGGGAAATGACTAGAGAATGTTTTGTTATTAATTATGGAATTTAATCCATTATATATATAATATGGATAGTAATGGTAAATCTATTAATGTTTAAGTTATTTTATTATATATGAAATTTTGAATGGTTTTATGGTGGTTTTTGTGGAAAGTGAGTCTAGTGTATGGTATAGTAATTCAAAACAATGGTAGCATATTGAGGTTATAGTGTGGTGGTTAGAATAGGTTTGGAAGTGTTTTTTTGGTGTGGAACCTTTAGGATAGACTTTTTTATGGCTATATTACTTGTAAATTCTTTGTGATTTTATATGAACCCTTCCCGACAAAGACAACCTAACCAACTCCCAATGGTTTTAGGTTCTACATATTTTCTCGACCATCCAATTTGGTGATGAAATAATGGATGACTAGATTCTCTCTTTCACTCTCCATCCTATAGTTTTTGTATTCTCATTTTAGGTATGAGAATAGAGGATTAATGGATTAACGTTATGGTAGGTGATGTACACGATAACTTTATTATGTATATATGTGATGAGGATGCATGGTGGGGGTCTTGCAAGGAAGTATGAGGGTATGAGGTTGATTTCATTATTTTTCATGATACCCTTTTTTTATGGAAATATTTATTGAGGGTGGGTTGTGAAGCTGGTATTTTTTATTCAGTGGAAAATTTATGATGATGATGGTGTCATTGTGATATGTGACATTATTGTGATATGGAATATAGAGTGTTGTAATACAATAACAAAAGGGATTTAGGGAACCAAGACTTTTATCATTGGGATGTGAGAGTGATAAACTAGTGGTTACGTGATTCTATGGTATCTATTTGATGTATTATTATGATATTCTGTAATTATACATGGATGTGATATTGGGTGAGTAATCGTTTGTAAAGTTGGGCGATAGTTAAACCTATAACATCCTATGAAGTCTATTGGTAATTTTTAGAAGTATTAGTATTCTTCAACCAAATTTTAATGAGAGGCTTTTAGGAGGATCGTAATGTGTATACATTAATTACTACATATAAATATATATATAAATATATTTTTTAGGATTCCATGATTGATTCAGTGATTTAGATGAACAATAGTTACTTGGACCTATGGTTAGGGTTACTGCTATATGAATATATTTTTGGTATTTTATATTATATATTTGTATTTAAATGAAATTTTCATGAATTGTGGTTATCATAGGATATTGTTTTTATATTTATAAAAGATTTTATTATTGTTTTTTATGAGATCCTCATATTTATGAGTGAAATGCCTACCATTTATATGTTTACACAATCGGTTCTAGACAAAAACATGTGGCATATTGAAAGAAGACTTCTAGAGAAACATTCATCTTCAATATTGATATAACAGGAGTTATCAGGAGGGGAAAATTATAAAAAGAGTGTTATTAGAGCTATGAATAATAGTTGGGATGAAATTTGGTGTCTAGTGATGGTTCTACGGGGATGGTACAAAAATGATGTTATTAAAACCTAGCATGTTAAATATCAAAGAAGACTTCCTGGATGTGGGTTATTGAGACACCCCATAGGTTCCAATGCATTGAAATTAGGTTTGTTGAAATCCATTGGAACGATAATACTAATTTTTGGGTAGATACCTAGGATAGGTACATATATGATACCTAGTTTCACTTATGTTTTAATTGAGGTGATATTAAGGAAATAAAATTGAATCTATTTAAAATAATATCAACTAAATTAAATGTTACTGGGATTAGGTTTTTGTTTTCTTCCTTATAGTGATGCCTAAAAGATGTCATTGATGTGTAGTTGAGATTAGCGAGGTGTGATAAGATAATATTATTGACGAATATAGGATAGGCCCAATAGACTTGGAAGACGTATGGAGGAAGACATTACGCAACTTCAAACATCATGAATTATAGAATTATATAGGAGTATTGTCTAATTTGGATATATAGAACTAGTTTTAGGAGCTCAATATTACCTTGAGTTTTATCCTTGACAGGGAAGAGTATCCGGTTTCAATACATATTAATCTGATGTAAAGAGTAGTTATCTAGTGGTGTATTTTCTATATTATTGAGCAGAAAGAGGGAGATGATTAATGGGATAATTTCTAGTGGAAATTTCAAGATTATATCATTTCATTAAGGATGAGTGTAGTTATGATACATGAGATTCTCACCCTTAATTAGGGGACGCCAAGGATGTGGGTTCATGGTATTATATATTAGAATATTATTCATTTTTCCTCAGATCATTTCCCGGATGAGGAGTCTATATCATTAAGTTTAGAGGAGCAACATAACCCAATTATTTAGTATTTGGTTACCCCGTTTACACTACATACATATTTGAAGGTTCACAAGAATATATATGTAATTAAGAGGATACATGAACTAATGATATCATCTTGGAAGGGGAGCCATTAGATATTAATAAGTATTAGATATTTCTATAGAGGATCGTGGATGTCAGGACAATCATGGTTCCCACCTACAAGGAGTCAACCTCAACGGTCTTTATTTTTCATATCTTATGCTAACAGTTCCCATGAACCCATTAAGGGATCTATTCCATAATAAATTTCTTATAGAGGTCATGTTCATTGGTAATTATAGTAAATGATCATCCCTAGGGTCCAAAATAGTATAGGGAGTCAATTTCTGTTTTATCCTCACCAATAGTTCCCTAAGATGATCTATCAACAGTTGGATCTATAGGGATTTGAGTTTCTAAGGGGAGATCATGTCGGAATAGGATATCCCCATGACATCCCCCACCTATAGGGACATAAGGTTTATAACAATCTTATATTTTATCTTCAATTGGGGTAGTGGGGAAGCCGATAATGGGGTGTTCATTTGAATTCCATGGACATGTTATCACTAGATTGGACAATGATAGTTTGAGGCATCGTCTCTTTATCATATTCACTAGCTTATGATTTATTTGATAGAGAATCATTTCAATCCTTCAATACACCTACCTTAATATGAATATTGGGGCCTATGGTTGAGAGGCTTTTAGTTCCCCTAGAATTTAATATGCTAGTTGGAGGCCATCCATGTTTGTTTGATTTATGTCACAGTTGCCTGATGATGATGGGGAATCAACAGTCATTGGGATAATTTTTTCTTATTTGAGATATGACCATAAAATATCACCCTTGGCATGTATTTGATGTATTTTTTCCATGTAGTTATAAATTTATTAATCATTAAAGTTATTATCTATAATGTGGGAGGTTAGAGTGTATTGTATGTTAGAGAGTGGGATCATTATATGACTAATAAGAATTCATAGCCTATACTATATCAGGTAGAAGAGTTACCATTAGATTCGGTATAATAACATGTGGTGGTGTTTTCTAGAGTCATAGAAGTGTTTCTATATGTATTTTACATAAATGGTTTGACCCTAAAACTCATTCTGACATCTTGTTTTAGATATAGTTGTATATTGGTACCTCTCCAGCCCTGATAGATATTTATCAGATAAAAACTTATGAGCTATTGGAGATGAAAATCCAGCTTGATTATTTTATGTGGACGGGTTTTATTCAGATTAGTGTGTCATCATGGGGTGCTATGTTGTTATTGTACAAGAAAATAAATAGAATTATGAGGTTTTTTATATAATACAAATGGTTAAATTTTTTGATCGTCAAGAACCATTATCCTCTTATGAGGGTAGATTATTTATTTGATCAACTTATGGAAGCTAGCCAATTTTTTAAGATTGAACCATGATTTAAGTATTTTTAGAAGATGGTGAAGGTAGAAGATATCTCAAATACAACATTCAAATGTCATTATGGGAATATTGATTTTGTGATCATGATGTTTTGTTTCTTGAATTACATTTATTTATTGATGTGAGTAATGAAATTTGTGAGCCAAGATTTCTTAAATCAATTAGTGGTGGTGTTAATTGATGAAATACTGACATTATCAATATAGAAGTAGGATCATGTCAAGCATCTTAGTTCAATATTGAAAATCCCTTAACACAATCAGCTTTGTAAATAGTTTTCAGGTTATTTTTTTGGATTTGTGAGATAAATTTTCCTAGGAATGTGGTGTCTCATCAGGATGTAGACTGTCATGACCCACCCTAGTAGGGACCATGATGCAACTCCCCAATCCCAACTACAATGGTTCCACAATCATTCATCCATAAACCAAAAATAATTTAGAATGCAAAGAATATCAGAGGAGAAGAAAACATAACAAAAAACCCAAGTAATGAACCTCAACCATTTTTCTTTCCAACCTTGATCTATTCTACAAGAAGGATCAAGAAAACAAAAACAATCTTCAATAAATGATCATCAATAATAATCCCTCAATATAAACCAATTCTATAAGAATGATCAAATCGTGGATCAAACATTTCATTGGATGGTCTATAATAATCATTGAATTCATAAAAGGGGGAAAGAAATATAAATAACACACCCTACCTTAGGGATGGATTGTTCCCTGAAGAATTTTGATTTCTATAAATTTTCCATTGGTGAGATTCTTCAAGAAAAACATCTGTCATTCTCTGATCGATGTTCCATCATCGTTCTCCATCAAGAGAGTTCTATAGGTTTCTCTCTAGATCCTTTAGAAAATTATAGGGTTATGTGAACAACTTGGGATCCCTACTCAAAAAGGATAATTTGAAAAAAACATCACTGCGTCATTATAAAATGTTAAAATAAAATAAATCGTTCAATGTTTTTATTTATTTAAACACTTAAAAACAACTTTTTAAAGTTGACCCATGACGACCGTTGTTAGGTAGCATATATGGTAAAATCCTAATCTAAACATAATGGTGCCCTTAGATTTCTGATATGAGCACCTGCTTATATGTTATTCCACTTTTTCAAAAAAAAAACTATGCATATGTGATAATTAATATTTTAATATTTTTCAATAATTTATTCTAGGGTCATTGGGACTTAAGATCGCGTGCCATCTTAGTGTCTGGTTTCAAATTAATTCTATATAATATTTAAAAATAATACACAGAAAATCAAGTGCATTACATTCTCCCCACCTTGAGGATTTACATCACAAATAATCTCAAACAAATCTACCTAAAAAGATGATGGTACTGAGCATGAATTTGAGCCTCCATCTCCCAAGTTCTCTTATGAAGATTCACATACTACCACCAAACACACAAAAAAGGAATCACTCACCCATGAAGGATCCCCTACTTATGATCCTAGATCATCACTGGGTACTTAGAATAATTTTCCCCATATTCAATTTTCAGCTCTCCCCAGTCAATGACATGTGATGGGTCATGAATGTACCTCCTCAACAGAAACATGTGGGAAAGATCATATTCCCATTCCAACTAAGGAGGTACGGCTAAGATGTACACCACCTTTCCAACTATACATAGTATCTGAAAAGGGTTGAAAAACCTCAAAGATAACTTTCTGCCCCAGCCAACTCACTGAAATCCTTGTCGAGGTAAAACATAAAGGAACACACGGTCTCCTTCATCAAACTCCAAAGGCCTCTTCCGCCTATCAGCATAAGATTTTTAATGGCTCTATGGAGTCTTCACCCATCGCTGGATGATCTTTGCCTTCTCAGTAGTAGCTCACACCAAATATGGGTAATTGTGTGCTAAATCTCTTTGGTCAATCCAGCAAAGTGTTGGCTGGAATGTTCATCATTATAAAACCTCAAATGGTTCAATAATAATGGTGTAATGGTGGGTATTTTTTTTAAAACTCCACTAGTGGTAGGTGATCCTCCCAGCTATGAACGAAGTCCATTATGAAAGCTTGCATCAAGTACTCTAGAACTTGAATGGTCTGATCCATCTAGACTTCTATCTAAAGGTGTGACATTGTGATAAAGAAATAATGTATCTCAAATTCATCAGGAAATCCCTTCCATAACTTACACATAAAATGAGTGTCACTATCAGAAATTGTTGTCAATGGGACTCCATGGAGTCGAAAAATCTCTTGAAAATAGGGGCGTCCCATGTTCTCTACTGAAATATGATCTGGGATATCTCAGAAGTCGGTTGAATTTTTGATTCAATAAACAATCACCTAATGGCATTGTGACCCCAACATGTATGTGGTAAAAATATTTTGATGTCCTTTGATATTCCATCCCATTTCCATTCTGGCACCTCAAAGGGTTGAGTTAAATGATCTGGAACTAGATGTTCACCGTTCACTTGTAGATAAGTAAGGTATTCAGAGATGAACTCTACCACTCCTTTATTCACTCATGGCCCCCAAAAAAGACGTTGGAGGTCTTGGTACATTTTCTCAACACTTGGATGTACCACCAAAGGGGATATATGAAATGCCCTCTGAACCTCCTCCCACAATGCAAGTAGTACTATTGTACATCTTTGAAAAAGGCGACCTTCTCACCACTTTGTGAATATTTATCAAGCGCATGTTTTGCAGACATATAATAATTTATGGTCTTGTAGTCAGTATACCTATGTTGTGCCTCCTGGACTCGCTGTAATAGAGGAGGGGTGACAACCATCTTTTAGAGGTAAGATTCTCTATCTAAAGCCACTAATATTAACTGTAATGAGGTAAACTACACCAATTCCTCATTCAGAAACTACAAAATAGATAACCTACTGATTGAATCTTATAGTATGTTCCCCTTCCCAGAATTATATATAATCTCAAAGTCGTATTCCTCGAGGAACTCTATCCAAAACCTCTATCTCAAGTAAAAATCATTTTGAGAGAAGATATACTTGAGACTCTTATGATTGGAGTGGATGATAAACTGCTCCCCTATCAGATATTTCCACCACATCTTCAATGAATAGACGGCCACATCCAAATTTGGATCTTGGGATTCATAGTTCTTCTCTTCTGGCCTTCAACTAGTTTGAACCATAGGTAGTCACGACTGGCCTCAACACCAGGACACAAAAAATTCTAACCCACAACTCAATGCATAACACTAGGTAACTGAAACCCTCCTAAAAAAAATTAATATTAGAGATCTCATAAAAAATATATCTCTACATCCGAAAAGACTTATGACACATCTCTACTGACATGAAAGGCTCCCCCTTTCAATTAAAATCATTCACCAATGCTAATATCTAGGAAAAATTAGGTATGAATCTTCGATAATAGCCTACTAGACCAAGGAAGCTCCAAATATCCATCACACTCCTAGGTGGCTCCAATGATAAAACTACTTCCACCCTGCCCTGGTCTACCGCCACTCCATATGCTGAGATATGATGTCCCATAAAGTAGACCACCTGAATCCATAACTTTATCTTTGTGTGATTCCCTTTAACATGGTTCCCTTAGAGTACATCTAATACCATTCTTATGTGTCTTGCATGATTCCAATCAGACACTGATTACATATGGATATCATCAATTAAGAATACCACAAATTGGTCTATATAAGAATGAATGTTCTGGTTCATGATTCCCATGAACACTAACAGATCTTTCTTCATTCCAAAGGGCATGAATATGTACTCATAATGACTATAAAGACACCTGAATTCCATCCTCAGTATATCATCATATCGTACTCGTAGCTGGTGATAACCTAAACGATGGTCAATATTTGAGAATGATCCTTCCCCTCTCAACTGATCAAAGGGGTCATCTATTCTCAATAGTGGATATATTCTATTCACTGTCACCTGGTTCATGTTCCGAAAGTCCTCACACAACCTCACGTTCACATATGACTTTTTGGAAAACAAAACATGGGCCACCCCGGGTGAAACACTGGGTCTCAAAAATTCATTCCTCTGTAAGTACTCCAAATTCGCCCTCATCTCATGAATCTATATAGGATCCATCTGATATGCTGGTGTAGATATCGGGCATTCCCATGGTGTATGTTGATGCAGAAGTATATCTACCAGTTGGTAGGTAAACCTAGAACATCTTCGGGAAAATGTCCTCATACTTCACCACCATTATTGAGAACTAAAAAATCATAAAATCTGAATATATGATGGCTAGGATATCTAACACATGAGTAATTGGGTACACCCTCTTATTCAAGAGTTTATCCTTTGTTATATGGGCTTCCCTTTCACCAACAAAGGAACACCTCGTTCCACTGTTGTGGACACACAAAAAACATCTTCTAAAACATTCAATCACAAAATGGAATGAAGATAACCAATCCATAAAAATAATGAAGTTTTATTTCCTCAACGCTGGCACCAAGATGTTCCAACCAAAGTTCAGGACTCTGAGGGTCAGGTCACACTTTCAGTAATGTTGTGTGATTACCAAGTCTTCTCCAGTTGGTGTCTCCAAGCGTAAGGGTCAAGTCAAAAGTTCAACCAGAATATCTATACCTTGAACTAGATATGTGGAGTTAAAGGAATGACTAGATCCTATTTCTTTTATTACTGAAACTATATTGTAAAAAAATATATCATACCTCAAATCATCCCTGGAGCCCCTTGGTCGTACACCTTGACCACATGCAGTGCTCCTTTCCCCTTTCCTCTCACTCCTTAAACATGGTGTGGACCTCATGGGGGTGGTGGTAAAATGAAAAAAATTATGCCACCTCCTAATTATCTCCTTTATCCTCTTCCATGTACAACACCCAACAAATATTTATGTTCTTGTAATTGCCTCTACTTTGGTGGTCCATACACCATCTCCCTATCCTCAACTCGATGTGTTGGTCAATCCTAAGCGAGATGTACCCTGTAATCACTTGTGTAGCAGTGCCTCTACCTAGGCTGTTTGGATCCAACACAAGAGCCCTGAACCAAAGATCCCCTATCATGGAACCTCCTAATATTTAAACAAAATTCAGATCCCTATGAATGATGTTGTATCCTTGCTACTAAGGTCTTTGCACATGCTCAACCACTACTGACTACCACCAGATGTACCTACTAAGTTGTAAAACTTTTTACCACGAAATCCCTATAAACAATGCCATGATACAACATAATTAATAAAGGGTTAAAACTATACCTAATGTCTCTATGCATACCTCACTCGAAGGTTAGATCCTTGAAGTACTAATCTCAAACCATAACCATCAATTTCCTATAATGGTTGGTGAACCAAGATGAATAATTAGCCACAGTCTTGATACACTGCTGAAGAATAAAAAGCTCTTGTATATGCACAACTCTCAGAAAAACTAGTTTGAAATACTATTTAAAGAGATTATTGAACTCTATACATGAATGTGTATCATCGTCATGATTCTGGATAGAAAATCTCTACTATTCTCAGCTGAGCCGTGTTGAAGGCTCACTGCTAGGACTACAATATAATCTGCTGGTGTCTGAATTAGGAAGAAAACTCAAGTAATCATATTGGTCCATTTCACTACTTTCTAAGGGTCAGGCTTGCCACGTAACCTGAGAGGTCACTATCTATGAATCTCATGAAGTGCTCTCATCTTGCAATTCTCAGCTTCTGGTACTGTAGGTACTATGTGATGCTCCACAGGTGGTGGTATAGCTAGTGTACCACATGGAGGAAAAAACTGGGGAACTAGACCTTATATAAAAACCTCACCCCTAAGGGGGTCCTCATTGTGATTGATTTGCTGAATATTATCTATTATTCATCATAGAGGCATCCTGTAAGAAAGAAAATATGTACTGGGGTCAATGAGAATTCATAGAGTAATTATATAATAAGTACATGGAAACCAAAAACAATTATTATATGACTCATGTATCATTATTGTTTCTCCGCAAACAGTTTTTTCATGTACTGGGTTGGAAAGTAGGTTATCAGAGTCCTAGTGTATGGATATGTCATCCGCACACACCAACACCTGAGTCCCTATGTAACGACACAAACATTAAGTAATGAAAATTATCATGACCTAATTAAATGTCTTATTATGTAAAATGGTTATATAAAACATATTTACATCCTCAGTTTTATGTTTTTTTATTTTAAAATACCATTATGAATTGTTACTATTGCTAATATAGTAGTTGAATAGTGATCACATGATTAATAGAAATATGTGGCTTTAACAAATTCAATTTACTCATACAAAGGAATCGATGGCCCCATCCAGGTGAATTTCTCCATTCAAAGCCCATTATTTAGAGCTTGTAAAGGATATAGAGTCAATGGGCTTCGCTCTTGAGCAATTCCAAGATGTGCTTCAACATGTTAAACTTGAACAGAATTGCCTACCAAAGAATTGGATGTTAATAGAGATTACCTCCTTAGAGATTTTATCAAAGCCTCCCAAAGAGTCTCTAACCATCATACACCTTAACCTTAGGTCATATGTGTGTGTTATAAGGGATTATGTAACCTGACCCTTGAACTATGATTATGTGCATTTTTTATAAATAATATGCATTCATTTAATTATTGTTACCTTGTAAATTGTTGTTAAAGTACACAAATAGTATATTTAGTTAATATTAAAATTTAATTAATAAATATATTTTTATGAATTAATGTATTTTTAATTAAATAATATTTTGAAAAAATATTATTACTAAAATAATTTTTATTAAATATAATTGATTGTATAATTTTTATGAATACAGTTGTAATTTTTACTATATTTTGAAAGCTATTATTGTCAAAACTGATGAATTTATGATAAATATCAGTTTTTTTAAAGTAAAAATTCACATACTTAGAAAATTATTCAAATAATATGAATATTTTTTTGAATAAATTTTTTAAATTTATTTAATGGCTAAATTTTTATATTTTTATGAGGCAATTGAATTTTTGGGTAAAAATTAAATACAGTTTAAATATATAATGTGTTTTATGACATCATAATGACCAATAGTAATGTAGAAATATAATTTAAAAGTTATATTTTTTCAATATATGTTTTAACTTTAATATAATGTGATTTTAGATTTGTTTGATTTATTTTACAATGCCTTAGTGAACCCTCCAAGATTTATAACAGAGTTTAACATTTTAAAATGATTTCCTTGAGAGTGTGAATCACCTCCACACAAGGAAGCCTATTATTTAAATAATTTCGTCCATTTTCCATACAAAATAATGTTTTCCAATCATATTTTGAAATAAACATGGGATAAAACCTAGGGATGCTCTGCTGTTTTGATTAGTTTAATGTGTTGTGTCGAAAACCTAAATAAAAACGAATTCTCTCTCTTTTTCTATATAAACCCAAAAAAGATCAATATTATCTTAACTCAAAACCCTTGGATTACATCCCTAATCTTTCATACCCTCTCTAGAATACTCCCAAGTCACACCAATCTTTGAATAAGTCTATCTCAATCAACGCCCAAGCCTTTGGGATCACACTTCCTTATAAGGGATTTCTTCATTTATTGTTTTTTTTCTATGTTTCTTTATGATGTTATTCCATTTTATTTTAAATTAAAAATGTTGAGGATTGATTTTTCACCTCTCTTATACTTCCATTATTATGTTTGAATTATAATAGACCCATTTATCTCTCATTAATGCCACACATGAACAGCCGTTACCATGTCGAAATTTCTTAAGGGATCCTCACTTTCGTTCATTCCTTATTTATTTCTATGTTTAATTATATTGTTATTAAACTTTATTTTCAATTAAAAAAATTGGGATATGATTTTGAACCTCCGATACACTGAATTTATTTTATTCTAATTATTAGATACCCCCTTTTCTCTCATCAACAAATTTTACGATTTCTATTTAATGTCATTATGCTGCCAAAGTTACACCAAAATTTCCATGCCCAACTCATCATGTAAGTGAATACCATACCCATATCTCTATAAAGGGTATTCAACATTATTCACATGTACATAATGATTGATGAATTTCATTTATTTATTCAATATCTCTTATTCATGGAATAAATTATGATGTTTAATGAATCAATATTGTATTGTCTATGTGGCACACTTTTTCATGAAATGAAATGATTAAGAAGGGTGCGAACTGATAGTGCATAAATGCATTGGGTAAATAATATTATCATAATAAACCATGTGAAATGAGGGTTCAATCATGCTAATTCAAGTACAATGAGTGTTTAATAATTATAATTCAAGGTCAATGAGAGTTTACTCATGCTCTATGTGCAATGATCCATGGCTCATTCTAATATCATGTTAAATGTTGTTGCCACATCTCCATGTTGTGATAATCATGCTATATCATTAATTTATGTTCATGTTTCACTTATTATCCATTGATATGCACTTTTAAAAATATATATTGAATTATTCATGTTATGACATGTTTAATCTTCTACATGGCTTCATAGCTCACATTTTTCTATTGTATGTCCTCAGGTTATCCTTTGCAATGGTATGTATGAAGGAATGTTGTGGTCATGTAAAAGAAGTTTTCAATAAAGATGTTGTATTTTATGTTTTAAGTTGTTATTTAATGTTCCTAATTTATAAAGAAACTAAACTATCAATCCTCAGAGTTGTATTAAGTTCATGTTTATGTAATAAATCATGTTTAAGAGTGTAAAAAAGATCTTGGTTGTTAAAGTTAGTATCAAAGGAAAGTTTAAGTTATTTTTGGGATTATGATTTGAAAATCCTAGTTAAAGGCTTAGAGATAAGACTAGGTATAATAAAAAACACCTCCAAATATTGGTGAGTGTAGAGTATGTGGTTTATCATGAAATATATCTCTATTTGGATACGAACAAGTAGAGGTGGCTCTAACACAAATGTATCTAGGGGTAAAACCTAAAACACCACTTTGAGCTAGAACCGAATGGGAACTAGTGAACGACAATGTGACTTAATACACTATTGGTTACGACACTCCTAGGGGATATTGTTTAAAAAATTCATAATCTTAGTATGAACCATTATTAAGGGAATAAAAAAAATCCCAGAAGAATATATGTTTGAAAGTAGATCATGGATAAAATAGATTGAAACCTATAAATTCATAATTTAAGGTAATAAATGTAATTTTTAGGTTATCTATTTTTTTCATTAGATTCCCCTTTATGTGTTACCCCTAATTTTTCATTCATTTCAGCCAATGTCTTGTAATAGGAGGATTTAAATGAACAACGGATACAAATATCAATGTGATTATTGTTCTAATGAGTTTCCCATTCAGATGGGAGTGATAGTCACAAACATTGCCATGATACTATTTCAATTAACTCATAATTTGAATAGAAACATGGGTCAAGAGATACATTCCTCACCCCCTACAAGAAATAAAAAGACATAATCAAGAGCTTCATGAGGCAACAACGCCATACTTTTAAGGGATCATTTGATCCCTCAATTTCCTAACAATGGATCAACTCCATTAAAATGATCATCTCCAACCATTAATGTTCCAAAACAGAGATTTTTTTCTTTATTTCTTATTGTTTGGAGGGTGATGATGATCAATGGTGGACATTGATCAAAAGTATAATGATTGAGAAAGATATTGAGGCATTGGAATGGAAGGATTTATGGAACAAAATTTATTAAATATTTTCCAAACACACTATAACTTAATATGGAAAGGGACTTCCTTTCCTTAAGACATTAATATTAATAATCCATCTGAGCGTACAAGGAAAACATTAGAAGTCTTTCACAATACGCCTCCAACATTTTCATTACTCCCAAATTCAAGGCTAAATGCTTCTTTGGTGGGCTAAAACCTAGCCTACAAAATACCTTAGAAATCCTTGACTTAGATAGCTAGTTGGAAATTGTACGATGTTCCATCAAAGTCAAAATAGAGATCATCAAATCTTAGGGGTATCTTGAGGATAATAAGTGGAAATTGGACATTAATTACAGTAGTCCAATGGATATATCTAGAGGTGATAAAAAATTCTAGCACCACACCTGAGAGAGCTGTAGAATGAAGCACCCCAAAAATTTCCTGGAAAGGACGAGAAAATTCTTTAGGTGTTAAAGAGAAGGGAACCAGGCCATAAATATTTGGCATAAAAACTCTGTTGTTGTGACAGTGGAGAGAAATTCTCCATTAGACCATCAACACATTGTTCATTTTTTCAACTCCTAATAACCATGGCACTTTTCAGATTTGTGCCCTATGCCAAGAGTTTTTAGAGGAAACCAACAATCTCCAAGACAGAAAGGGTGATATTTTTCCATCACTACCACTAAAGAGAACCCCAACAACAAAGTCGTGAAAGGTATGCTAGTTATTCATTCATTAATAGTGAACATACTTTTTGACTTTGGTTATATGTATTTTTTATATCCCAAAAGTTTAGTATAACAATCTGAGAAACCCAAAATATCATGGAAGTAATGATTTCGGTGAGAATGGAAGATTGTGAAATCATTGAATCTATGAATATAACTCCTCCTCTATCATAATATGTTGATTGAACATCCTAGATAACTTCATAATACTCCCTCTAGTGGAATTTCATGCAATTCCTGGCATTGATTGTCTTTACTTATATTGAGACAACATAAATTTCCATGAGAGGGAAATTAATATCCATATGACGAATCAACCACCATTTTTGTACAAGTGAAAGGAAAAGGATGAATCTTATTTTACACCATAATATCAAGCATGGATAGTAATTCTTTGTGAGAATGTGTATCTTGATAAAATGATTGATTCTAAGGAAGGAATCATCCTTGAACACAATCAAATTGTGAGGGAATTCACTGAAGTGTTTCCTAAGGAATTTTTTAGTCTTCCTACAAGAAGGGATGTTTAATTATTTATTGATATAATACCTGGGGAATTTCAAATATCCAAAACACAAATTGAATGTCCATTTTGGTGCTTGAGATGCTGAAGTAACAACTACATGATAATCTTGATAAATGGTTTATAAACCCAAGTGCTTCACCATGGGGTGCACCAGTCCTCTACGTCAAGAAGAATGGTGGGTCAATATTCCTTTACATTTATTATTGTGATCTCAAAAAAATAACGTTAAATAACAAGTATCTTCTTCCACAAATTGATGACTTGTTCGATTAGCTACATTGTGTGAAATACTTCTCCAAGGCGTTTCTCCGGTCAAGATATTATCAAGTAAGCGTGAAGAGGAGGTTATACCCAAGACAACTTTTTGTAAAATGTACGGGCACTATGAATTCATAGTAATGCCTTTTGGACTCAAGAATTCTCCAAATAATTTCATAGAAATGATGAATAGAGTCTTTAGAGATTAACTTGAAATATTTGTGGTTGTATTTATAAAAGATATTCTAATATACTCTAAAACCAAGGAGGACTATGAGGAGAATCTATGAACTGTACTATAGACCCTGTGAAAGGAGAATATCTATGAAAATTACAAAAAATTTCAGTTTTGTTTGAATTAGGTACAATTCCAAGGTCATATCATCAGAAGAAATGGGATATCTCTGGATATCTCCATAAAAATGCAATTGAGGGATGGATGAGGCCAACATCTGGGATGACTATCCATAGCTTCCTTGGGTTAGCTGGATAGTATTGAAGATTTGTGAGAAATTTTTCAGGATTGTCAAACCCTCTTACCAAGATAACATGGAAGGGTGTCTAGTTTTCATGGAGTGATGAATGTGAAGAGAGATTCAAGGATTTAAAAAAGAGGCTTATCACTATGACCGTGCTGACACTACCAAAGAATGGAGAACATTTTCTCATATTTAGTGATTCTTAGAATAATTTCATGGCATGTGTGTTGATGAAAAATGATAAATTCACTGACTATGCTACAATGAAATTTAAAGTACATGATCAAAACTATCCAACACATGATTTGGTGTAAGCTGCAGTAATATTTGCTTTAAAAATTTGGCCACATTACCTTTTTTGGCAGAAGTGTGAAATATACACAGATCATAAAAGACTCCAGTATATATTCACACAGAAAGAGTTAAACATGCCCCAACAAATATGGTCAGAGCTGATCAAGTACTATGACTTTTCCATCCAATATCATCCTGGGAAAGCGAACAAGGTGGTAGATGATCTAACAATAAAGGACCCAACAATTCTATCATTGATGAGAATATAAAATGATCCAATCATCTTAGATTTGATGAAGACGGACATAAAAATCATAAAGAAGATAAAAACATCAATCCTTTCACAAATTATTTCTCAACCGTCTCTTTAAGAAAGATTAAAAGACTATAAAAAGGATGATGTGGGAATTCAGAAGAAATTATAAACTATTAGAAAATGGAAATCCTCAATGGTCAATGTTACTGAATAAGGAATTGTGATATTTGGGAAAAGGATATGTGTTTCATCCAATCCAGAGTTAAATAATGATATTCTGGATGATGCACATAGTTCAAATTTCCCTATTCACCCAGGAAACACAAAGATGTATTGAGATCTCCGAGAGAATTATTGGTGGGATAACATGAAGAAGGAGATCATTGAGTATACATCAATGTGATTGGAATGTTAGCATGTGAAGGATGAAAGGCTGAAATCTAAGGGGATGATGCAACCATTACACTTACCAACATGGAAATGGGAGAACATCACCATGGAATTTTTTATCAGACTTCCGATGACATCGAATGTAAACATTACTCTTTGAGTTGTTGTTGATCTACTTACAATGATTTCACACATCATTGAAATTCAAGAGGATTTCTCATTAGATCAACCGTAATTGATATGAATAAGAGAAGTGGTAAGGTTTTATAGAGTACCACTATCGATTGTATTTAATCGAGATCCATGATTAACCTCTATGTTCTGGAAGAGTCTATAACATGCTCAAAATACTGAGGGGGACTATAATATGACATATCATCCTCAAACTGATTTCCAATTTGAGTAGGCTATCCAAAAACACGAGGACATGTTGAGGGAATGATCAATGGACTTCAAAGGAGGATGGGATCAATATCATCCTCTAGTTGAGTTCTATTACAATAACAGTTTCCACTCAAGAATCCAAATTGATCCTAATAATTCTCTTTATGGAAAGAGTCACACAACACCAACATGTTAGGATGATGTTGGGGAGAAAAAAATCCAAGGTCTAGAAATTGTCGAAGAAATGGTGGAAAAGGTTATGTCCATACTGAAGCACATTAAAACTTCTCAGAGTCTACCAAATAGCTATATTGATAATCATTGATGATTCCTAGAGTTTATTTTGGATATATGGTATTCCTCTACATATCTCCATGGAAGAGAGTTATGAGATTTGGGTAGAAGGGAAAGCTTAGTCCAAGGTACATCAGCCCTTTTTAGATCCTTTATCACATTAAAGCAGTAGACTACTAACTATCAATCCAAACTAACATATCATAAGTACGTGATGTAATTCATGTATCACTCTTGAGAAAGTACATACCTGGCCAATCATATGTACTCAATCTATATATGGTACAATTGGATAATGACCACTCCTATGAAGATAAGTTGGTGAAGATATTATATTGTAGGGAAAGTGATCTACAAAATAAGACAATTCCACTCGTCAAGGTGTTGTGGAGAAATCTGATGTTTGAAGATGCACTATGGGAATCCGAGAAAGGGATGATGCAGTGTTACCATCATTTGTTTTAGAGTGGGAATAGGAAATTTAGAGGGTGCAATTTTTTAAGGGTAAAAGATTGTAAAGACCCAAACGTTTATTAATTCAACTTCCACTTTATCTATTTAAATGTATTATTATGTAAAATGGTTATATAAAACATATAAATTTTTTAGGTTTTGTGTTTTTTTATTTTAAAATTCCATTATGAATTTTTACCATTGCTAATATAGAAATTGAATAGTAATCACATGATTAGTATAAATATAGGGCTTTAAAAAATACAATTTACCTAGAAAAAGGATGCGATGGCCTCATCTAGTAGAATTTCTCAATAACAAGACCATTTTTCAGAGCTCGTAAAGGAGGTAGCTTCACTGGGATTTTCTCTTGACCAATCCCAAGCTGAGCTTCAACATGTTAAGCTTGAACTGAATCTCCTATGAAGAGTAGTTAAAGTTAATAGAGATTACCACATGAGCGATGTTGTCTAATCCTCTCCAAGAGTCTTCCTTGATCATACACCATACCCTTAGGTCTTATGAAGGTTCTATAAGGGGTTATGTAAAATAACCCTAACACTAAGATTATGTGTATTATTTTTTTATAAACAATATACATTCATTTTATTAGTGTTACTTTGTAGATAGTTTTTAAAGAAAAAATAATATTTCTCGTTATGTAATATACATTCATTTTCTCTCTCATCAACCCATTTGAGGATTTCTATTGGACATTGTTATGCTGATGAAGTTACACCAAAATTTCAATGCCAAAATCACCATGTAAGTGAATACCATACCAATTTATCTACCAAGGGCATTCTCTTTATGCACATGTACTTGTTGATTGAGGTCTTACATTTATTTATTACACATCTCTTATTCATGGAAGAAATAATTATGTTTAATGAATCAATGTTGTATGATATTTTTGGCACACTTATGGATGAAATGAAATGATTAAGAAGGGTGTGTCTTGATAGCACTCTAATGAATTTGGTAAAGAATAGTATCCTGATACGCCATGTGGAATGAGTGTTTAATCATGATAATTAATGTTCAATTAGGATTTACTCATGCTAATTCAAGTGCAATGAGGTTTTACTCATGCTTCATGTGAAATGAGCCATGGATCATGTTAATATCATATAAAATGTTGTTTCCACATCTCCATGTGGTGATAATCATGCTATATCATTCCTTTATGTTCATGTTTCTCTTATGCTCTATTGATATGCCTATTTCCTAACATGTATTGTATTCTTTACGTTATTCATTGTTTACACATTTACTGGGCTTTCTGTCTCACCATTTTCTTATGTATGTTATTAGGTTATCCTATGCAATGATAAGTACGAATGAATGTTGTGGTCATGTTAAACATGTTTTCATTAATGATTTTTTTATTTTATGTTCTATGTTGTTATGTAATGTTCCTAATTTTCCAAGGCACTAGACCTCTCAATCCTCCATGTTTTATTAAGTGAGATTTTATGTAATAAATGATGTTTAAGTGCGTAATAAAGTCCAGGGTTGTTATAACCTAGCCTGAAAGTTGAAATCAAAATACATAACATTGATTCCTTAAACCAATATCATAGACTCTTAGTCTTAAGGTAGAACCGACAACCTATGATATAACTATGTCATGACTCTTCCTAGAGGGGTCTTTTCGAAGACTCCCCAATCCCACCTCCAATATAACAGTGGATGGTGACTAACATCGAGTAGTCATATCAGTATAATGGTAGGTATTCCCTATATACCTATATTTAGACATACATCTCCAATCCAAAAAAATAGAAATGTAAAATCCACTAAAAAACAATGCATGGACACTGCTATCCCAACAAATATAGTATGAAAGTAATTTAAAGTGCAATAAAGTCAACATGGAAAGAATACAATCCCGCAGAAAAGAGTCTCTAAACTAAAAAGTTTAAACTATAATAAAATAGGTAATAATATTTCGGCCTGAAGCCATAGGAACACCTTGGCCTTCCATAACTGCCAAAGCTCAATCTAGTCCTAGTCCACTGAGGACTAGATCAAAATGTCTTAGGTCTGCACAAGAAACAACACATGTGGGTAATGCTTGTAAATGGGTGAGTATAATAATACTTAGTAGGAAACCTCGAAACCAAAAAGAAATACAAAAAATGTATATTCATTTCTATATAGTATATATCTATAATAGATATAATGAAAACATCCAGATATACTGAAACCACGATGTTTATTCTATAGGTAAGTCACAGCCAACCCATACCCACACTAGATATTCAGCTCAATGATTCCAAAAATAACTCATTCAAGCGAAAATGATCATGAG
Source organism: Viscum album (assembly GCA_963277665.1). NCBI lineage: Eukaryota > Viridiplantae > Streptophyta > Magnoliopsida > Santalales > Viscaceae > Viscum > Viscum album. Next base: position 1,832,017,626 of record OY728147.1, read on the forward strand.
TATAATAGAACAGATGATTTCTATACAAGAATTAGTGTTCTTTGGAAAGCATAATGAGATATATACACTGATAGATCTAAAGAGAGATATGATACATAGATTGGGATCACAGTCAGGTCCGTGGGTTGATACCAACAACTCTATCTAGATTTACCCGCTAATTAGTGGATCGATGCCTGGTGAAGTTGTTCACATAATTAAAAAGGAATATACCTATGGAATGAATAATGAATAGAGGATATTGCTACGTGACTATCAGAGGGGATTCCAACTACTCTATCTAGAAATTCTTTCCAACGTGATCATACTCTTATGAGTAGTAAATGATACTAAAACAACATTAATGGGAATGATATGGGAAGAAACCCTTAATGAAAACTACCCAAGATACTGTGTAAAATTGGCTCAATCCCAGTAGAAGATAGTACACAATGTGTAGTAGGTTCACTATCCATGTCCCTTGACCCCATGCACTGCCTGTTTCAGAAGTATATGTAATGTAAAAACAGAGTACACAGAGTATAAAATGAGTAACATGACATGGAAATCTATCCAAGGTCTGTCCGTGTAGCATGTAAATGTTTTAGTACAGAAAATCAACACAAGTTCTCCTTCATGTGTATCAGTACACAGGGTAACCCCTGTATCTGGTTGAGTTTTAGTCATTTGGTGGAGTACACGCCATTTCAAAACCCCGTGTACTTCACCCTGTGTCTGTGTAACTCTCGTTATACACTTAGAGTATCAAGTGAGGTCTCACATGTCGTGTGATAGGGGTCACACACCATGTGACACATGACCACCACTAGAAACCCTAGCAACCTATTTGTTGGGAATACATGTTGTGTAGCCCAGACTACAAGCTGTGTTCTTTTAAAATTACCCGAACCAACATTCTTCCTCTATACACCTCATTCGATCCTCAAGTGTTCAATCTATTCCTCTATTCTCCCCAAAACTAGAGATCCAAGGTCAACTAACCATTGAAACACCAAATTAGTGGGTTTCAGGCCTTCAATCATCTTCAAAATATGATTCTATCCATCTACTCATAAATCATTCAAAGAATGGGTATTCTCGAATAAAATTGATTTTCCCATCTCCATCATCATCTCACCTCATATATTCCATCAAGAGGTCAGATCATCAATTTTGGATTGTTGCATCGTGAATCGAAGGAACAACGATTGTTCATTCATAAACCACAATGAACAAAAAAGACAATGAATATCCTGGTAGAAGAAAATACAATAGAAACCCAAAAAAAACCCCATCCATTTTTCATTCTAGAATCAATCAATTTCAATATAATGATCATGACAATATAAGTAATCCCCAATAAACGAACCCCAAAATAATTTCTCAATATAAACCCATTCCACAAGAATGATCAAACTATGGATCGACCTATTCATTGGTTAGTCTGTGTTCAATGTTGAATTCATAAATGGGGAAAATAAATTAAAATAACACACTATACCTGGGGGTTTTATCATTATCTAACGATTTTTTATCATCACATCAGCTCTAATAGAAAGAATCATCATGGACGACGTCGATCGATCTTCGATCCAAGGTCTATAATCCTAGACCACTAAGAGAGTGCTCCAAGTTTCTATTCAGTGCCTCCATAAAATTCCAGGTTTATGATCCTAACCATGGATCCCTTCTCAAAATTTCAAATTAAAAATATACATCGATGTGTCATTTCAAAATGTTTAAATAAATTAAATCGTTCAATTTATTTTATTTATTAAATCACATGAAAACTACTTTTCATAGTCGAACCATGCCGACCAATGTCAGGTCGTGCTTAGGGTAAAATCATTATTCTAAATGCAATGGTGCCCTCATATTTATCATTCAAGCACCTTCTTAGAAGTTATTAAACTTTTTCAAGAAAACATTGAAAACATGAAATTAAATATTTTAATATTATTAAAATGTTAATTTTGGGTGCCCCAGGCCTCAAAATTTTATGCCCTATCATAAAATGGTCTTGAATTAATTCCATTAAAATACATAAAAATAATATATGGAAACTATAGGGAATTACAAGTTTATCCTTTAAAGATTGATTTTATTATATCTTTATTGTTACCCAAGAATGTTGTTGAGGTTCATTATTTCTATAGCCATTGGGTATGTTATCAAAGGTTAATATTTTCTTACACTTATATTACATCACTATTAAAATACTTGAATATAAAGAACCTTGATTTTATATGGACTGATAAGTGTTTGAAGATATTTGACTATCTGATGGGGAAGTTGATCAGTTCTTTCATTTTTAGTTCTTATAGGAGGGAGTGATATTTATGGTTTTCTATGATGCTTCCGATATTCGGTAGGAATAAGAGATAAGTGATCTTATATTGGACTAGTAATTTACTTATTTATAAACATAAATATTCCACCCATGATCTTGATTTAGTAGAAATAGTGTTATTGTAATTTTTTTGGGGGAATTACTTTATAAATTAACAATTTTTGGTCTTCACATGACACAATAACATGTGATATGTATTCTCTAAGAAGGATATAAATATGTGTATACAAAAGAGGATGGACGTATTCATGAAAATAAATTCAATATATCATATACCCCGAGTAAAATTAATATAGTTTTGAAGTCGTAATGAGATATCATTTGAGAGTCATGATATACATAGAGAGTAATAGTGAGACTTGAAATGATGTATCTTAATATGAAGGAGAATATTGGTAAAGGATTCCTACAAAAAAGAATGTGAAATCATTATTTTCCTGGAAATAGGAGGAACCTCAATGGGGAGACTCCAAGTTAATTATGATACATGACCATATCATTCATTGTGATGTTTTTGAGGTTAGTTCCTTGGATGATCTACATTAGTTGTTCTTCCTAGAGAAGATTTTTTTCGAATGAAAATGATAGAAGATTATATTTTTGAGATTTATAGATAAACCTTGGTAGTGTGTCCTTTTATATCCAACATATATCATTCCTTGAGTTTATTGTTCAGATATTCATGGTTGAAGCGGTCTGTGGTGAAGTTTGTATCATGATTTTTAGACAACTAAAAAGTGAAAGTAAAGAATTGTGTGTTGGGTGGGGTTCTCCCACCACTAGATGTTATCCAATGAAAGTTGGTGGAATTTTTAATGGATTTGTCACCATTTTTTCTTTCCCAAGGGGAAATTTTTTCTATTTAAGTGATTTAAGATCAATTTTTGAAGTTGGCTTTGGTGATTAGAGATTTGAGTGTTGTGGATGTTTTGCCAATATGATATGCAGATGAGATAGCTTATCTTCCAAGGGTTCCAAGAACCATTATCTTTGATTAGGATCATAATTTTACATCATTTTTATAGGGATATCATCATTGTTCCATTGTACCTTATATCATCTTTATAACTTCTTTCCATCCCAGAATGCATGGGTAGATAGAGCAAACTATTCCTAAATTGTACTTGTGTGTGAGGTTGTGTTCAAAATTTTAATGGACTACAGGTGAGGGCACTGCATCTCGTTGATTTGTACTATAATAATAGTTAATGATATTTTATTAAACTGGATCTATTTGAAGGATTATATGGGATACCTTGAAGAAAACCATTATTTTTCACAATGGTTTGGTATTCTGTGTTCCTTTGATCATATATGGTGAAAATCACAAAAAAATAATGTTTAGAAGATTTGAGAGTGGATAAAGGTGTTTTAGGACCATCAAAAGTCTTTTTCTTATTAGAGGTGGAGACCATTAGAGGTATGTGAACATCTTTTCACGTGGGTTTCTCCTTATCACAAAGATCTGATTTTTGGTTGAGAGAGTAATTTTATTCCTTTGTTAATTAGTCATGTTGAGGGTTTTGGGTGCATTGGTGAGTTTGGGTATTGGTTAATGTTTCCCCACAGTTAGACCAGATCCATGAAATCTAACATGTGTCCCAAAATCACTGATATCTTCAAGATAAAACTAATGTCATTGATTAGGGAAAGTTGGATTTAGAGTATGATGAGTTGTCCATGGAGTTCCTGATCATGATCTAGGATTACCAAGAAAATGTGAAGTATGTATGGTTATTCCCTTGGTTTTAATTTTTTGGATACATTATGGTTGAGATAAATATAAGTGGTAACATGAGTCAAAGGTTCATTCTATGTATCTTGAACCATTATAATCTTTTTTTCTGATGAGATATTTAAATTGATTCCATTTTTTTTGATATTATTTACATATATTGTACTTATTTGTGCTTTAAGGATAGCATAGTCCTATTTTTAAGGTGTATCCAAATGAAATATATGGGGTTTTGGTTGAATTTTTGTAATAGGTTTGATTTTTATTCCAAAGGATTGTAATTATTTTTGTGGTATATAATAAAATGGACTAGAATTTATTGTTCCAATACTTTATTCTCATGGGTCGTGTAGCTATTGAGAGGAGGTATGAGGAATGAAGAGGGGAGTACGGTTTATATTTTGGCTGAGGTAATATGGTCATGGAATGGATAAGTGATTCATGTAATGATTGATTATTTAGAATATGGTTAGTGTTATAGTCAAATATGACACACTAGGGAGGTTTGATTCCTGATGTGGTGGTGGTGTCATGGCGTGAGATTTAGGCCATAAGAGTTAGATTTTTCACTATTTATCAAGTAAATATGGGTGGTGTATTGTTTTTTCTTATCATGGCGATAAGGGATTTGAGGAGAATTTTGGTTACGATAATGTTTTATATCATCATGGAGTGTAGTTATTTTGGCATGGTTTATATGTTATTGGGGATTGTGGTATATTTTTTCCTATAAATAAAAATTGTGGCTGGGTCTCATGTGTCATAATGTGAAGCCCTGAGGGCGATGATTATATTATTATGATATTTTAAATGATAGGACAATGTGATGATCCTTACAACATGACCTCCCAAATGTTTATTGTATTAAAATAAATTGATCGAGTTTAAGAGGGGAGAGATATGGGAGAAGTTTGATGCGATTTTTAAGGGTAGTTTGAGATATCCCAATTAATGATGTCTTGTCTCTATTTGAAAAAGTGATTTTAGAGTTAGGTCTAAATTCCAGATCCCATTCAAATTCCGTTGTATTTCAATTTTTTTCCTCAATCCTTGGGAAAACATAAGTTCATTTTCAGAGGCTTTAGGTTCCATTTTTTCATACATGATCCTTCCATCAGGATATCCCTTGTTCATAATATGAGGTTAGTTTATTCTTTATTTATTAGTGTTTCTCTTATTCTAATTTCCTAGTATATGGGGAAGTGGTGTTGGTATTTGTTATATGGTATTTAGGTTTCAATTTGGATGAGGAATTTTTGTTATCTAGTCTGATTGAGGTTTCCCTTGAGGGGGTTTGGTCTTACTATCATCTCTTTTCCCTCACCATTGTATAGTTTCTAGAGAATCTCTAGTAGAGGTAGATGATTTAATACTTATCCCTAATTTTTTAAATTATGGATTTTTCATGAATTTCCCCAAGGTGAATTGTAAAAATTAATTAATAAAGATAATTAATGGCCTCAATTTAATTGAAGGGGTGGAGGTGTTTCACATGTGATTATCTTCTTCCTTATTATTTTTTAGGATTGATATCCTTTGTTTACTATTGTTATTATTTTTTTTCAACCACAATTCATAAAATTATTAAATCATAAATATGGTATGAACCACTTGTCTGAAAATTGAAATCATGGTGAAACTGACTATGAAAAATGGATGATAAATTTTAAGGACTCTTTCGTTAAAAGAGGAGTTTTGGAAGTTTTTTATAGATGGTATTGGTTGTTTATTTGTCATTATTTTTTTTAATGATTATGGTTAATGTGTAAATGAGGGGGGTCGGTTTGGGGGTGTGGTATGGTTTGGGTAGTGGGTGTTGTGATAAATGTCATGGTTGGAATAATGTAATATAGTTGTTGACGTGGAAATGGTAGTTAAGATGGATATGTTGTAAGTGTATGATATTGTGGTGAATGTGGATGTTGTTGGTAGACATGGTGGTAAAGATGTGTAGTAGTGGGTTATTTTGATGATATTTTATAGTTACCTGATGGTATGGAATATGATTATAAATGACTAAAAAATGTGTGTGGGATAAAATAAAATGAACTACAGATGAAAATGAATTTATAATACTTCAAATCAATGGTTAATGACTATAATAAATGTAGGTAATCATTAAATAATTATTTCTCATTAAATAATTATTTTCCATTACATATGAAAATATATTTTCATAATGAATGTAATAAAAATTGTAATTGAAAATATAGAAATGTTTAAATGATATAATTAATGGAAAATCTTGAATGATTTTTATGAATGTTTTATATGGAATGTCTATCTAATTTATGATATAGTAATTAGTATATACGGTAGCGTGTGGTAGTGATAGTGTGATAGAAATAATGGGCATGAATGTGCTATTTTTTAGAAACACTTTGATTTTTTTATAATTCATATGACCCTCATAACCTCTCATTTGTGTTGTTCAAGGATCAGTGGTTCCAAGAGAGAGTTTAGAGGTGTTATAGAGGAATTGGGAGTGTAATTTCCTATTATTAGGGTCACCGCAATATAATGTTGTATGTAGTAGAGGACATGTTAGATCTGAGGGTGCAGATAAGATGTTTTGGGATGGTCATGTGGTGTGGGGTGCGTAACAACCAACATAGCTTATTTTCATGCCATTTTGGTAGACATGTTGGTTTTCAATTCCTTATATCCAAAACGTCCCTCATGAAAACAACTGTTGAGGGCATGTCGCCCAACATGGATCCTTAGGGGATATCCTATAAGAAACAGGGATGGTAAAAAAGCTTTTCAAGCCATGTTGGAGTCCATGTAAATGAGAAAACCTTCTGGGTGTAGGAAACATTCCCTAGAAGAAGCTAATTTGGATTGGTATATTGAAGAACACCATGACCATGGTGGAGGCTATAGTTGAAGTTGTGTTAGTAGTTTATCTTATTTTGAAATCATAATAATCATTACCATTCTTTTTGGACCTCTTCGATTTCAAAGGGGAAACATGTGAATCATAAATGCGGGGTCTTAAATTAATTTTTAATTAATTTTTTCCTCGATTAAACAATCCTTTCTTCTAATCATAAATTTATTTTTTTTCTAGATGATTTTATGACCTTAGGTAATGGTTCATACGTTTCTCATGTTAAGGATCCCTTGATATAAATCTTCATAAGGAATGTATTAGTCCGACCATCCTTGGATCCCTTTGATCAACTCCATATGGGTTACAAACATTGTATCAAGTATTATTGATAAAATTTGGTTTAACGTACCATATCCTCATATTTATCAATTATCTTATTCCTTTTAAAAAAAAATTATTATCAAAATCCTATCAAAATTGGGTGTGATATTTGGGCACGGTTTTTAATATCTTGTGGTTTTTAGGTTCTAGCTAGTGTTCCTTTATCTTGGTGGTGTTTCTTCCTGTGGTGGTTGATCCTTGATCATCAGTTATTGTGAATTTTGAACATCTAAATTGAGGAATGGAATTCATTAATTACAGTTTTTATGTGAAATCCTAATTTTTTTCGAATTATCTATTTTATTAATGGTGTATTTAACCAAAATAAAGATGAAAGATGAAATAAAGAAATGATCTAGTTTTGATTGTAGTTATCACATGTGATTCCACCATGTTAAAAGATTGCCTCTTAATTTTTTAGATAGTGTTATATCTTTTTTATGTTGTGGATTATAATGGTATTCATATTAAAATTGGATAAGGAACATAAATATAGTAATAATTTATTATTAAAAGTAGTATGGTAACTAACTTTTCATATAGTTTGATGAAACTAAATGCGATGCTTGAATGAATTTATAAATAAAATATAGTTGTTAACAGTTGATTCTATATGCTTATTGTGTTGTAACCTATGAAAAATGTACCAATTTATTCATGATTCTAAATAATAGGTTTTCAGATAAAAACAAATATTACAACCAAGCATGACTTTTATCCTATGAAGGTTGGATGTCATGGATTTAGGGCCTAGATTATTGGTTGATTTGTTTTGTTTTCATGATGCCTTGAGTGTTTTCCTTGGATGAGGATACCTATTATGTGACATGATGTGATCATGGGATGGATGATGGTTTAGATAGATATTAGTGGGGAGGCATGGGTAGTGGTAACATTTTACACCTATAATTATAGGATGGAAGATGACATATATAGTGGTTTGAGGGATTACATGAGGAATTATAAAGTGCGTTGAAGTTGAGATTTCTCATTAGCATTGTACTAAAAACTAGAATGATTTTTTGATATTAATCTTCTTTAAAGGCCATATGAATGAGATTCTTATTTCTATGTTCTTTTCCCCACATCATGACTTAATTGGTTGTGCATGGTTTGTATATATCTTAATGGTAGCTTAAGACTAGTCATAGAGTGTGTAAAATTATGAAATGATATTGAATGTTAAATATATTAACCCATGGGGTTGGTGGTTGAAAGAAATATTTAATGAAGATAAAACTCAAGTGACTATGGGATCAGTTGTGTTATTCCTATATGAATTTTTTTGTTGGTAATTAACGAAACTGTGAAATATTTAAAATAAAAAATAAATTGAAAGTTTTTTGAAATTATTTTTTTCTTCTAGGATATTGAACTATTAGTACTAGTAGTCTAGAATATGAGAGATTATAGACACATTTTAGTAAAATTCTGGGTTGTTTCCCAAATTTTTTTAGTTATCTATATTTACATTCCTTTGTTATGTGATTTCATATGATACCCACCCAAATCGGTAGGGGGTCGAAACCAGTGCACTCTAGAGGTTGTTTTCCCAAATATCTAAATTGGTGAAGAATGGGTGGGTATAAACCCCCCCATATTTACTTTATCTCTTCTCTTTATATTGTTATGTGGTGGTATGCAAGGTGGTTGAATTTCCCTTATACAAGTGTATAGAGTGTTGAAATGGTTTGTGGTGATTTCATACACATGTATCTCTAGATATAGCATCTTATGGATTATTATAGGTATATAATCTATAGGTAATGATGAATTGAGGTATAATACATGATGTATATGGTGTGGTGGCTCTTAGATACTACTCAGTTACTACCTAGATTTGTAGATTTTGATGATGATATGATGTGATGCATGGGGTGCATTAATAGTCATAATTACCTTGGTGACATCAGACATGATTGCATTTAAAGTGAGCTCGATTAGGATGTGAATCATTTAGGATGAGAATAAAACTGGTGGGGAAGTGGATGATAGGTATCTTATTTTTATATTATATTATTTATTATATTATTACTTGTTTGACATACTTAGTGTGATATCCATGGTGGGGATGGGATCTTAGCATAATTATTTAAGTGAAAAGTTTGCGTCACTTGTTTATTCACTAGGATTTATTATGATATATTGTTATTTTTCATTAGAGGCTTTAGTGAGGTTCACACTAACTATACTTTTAATGCTCACCCTACATATATATAAACATTATTTTGGACAGTATGAACTGGTAGGTTATCAGACAGAACATTACTAGCTTGTGGAGTGTATAAGATATATTTGGGATTGTATGTCATGACAAAAAATTTTATTTTTGGGATTTATAGTTATTTATGGTTTTCAATTTGATTGAAATTACATGAATTTATTGGTATCTATTAACATTATTTGAGTAGGATTTATTTGGTGGATTCTTCTTATCTCTTATTTATATTATTCTTATTGTAGGAAAATTACTCCCATTTTTGTGTATGATATAGCCTTGGTAATATTGAATAACTCACGGATTATTGGAGTAAATAATTAGTAATTATTATATCTTTTATCTCATTAACATCCTAAGTGGGTTGTCTTTGGGTAAAGGGGGTTATAAAAAAGTGGTACAAAATAATCTGGTTGGGGGATATGATTGAGTTTGAAGGTAGTCACTAATTATGACATCATGGGTTGGTAGGTAAACAGTGTCACCTGAACATAGTATGTGATAAAAATAGGGATGGATAACTTGAAAATGGCTATTAGGTTCCCATATAATCTGATGTAAGGACCTTTATGTTTTCTGGGACAACTGAGTGAAGTGATGCTGGTTTCAGGGTAGAGAACTTAGAAAGGATTATGCATAATTGTTTTTGTACAAGTGTATGAAATGGTAATAGATTGGGATTGTGTTAAATTTAAATTAAATAGCCAACGAGCATGTACCCGAGTGGTAAGGTCTCTTGCATGGAATCCAAGAGACCCAGGTTCAAAAGATGGTGGAGGTGGATTTCCAGTTAGTGTAGCCATACCGTAGTAGTTATTGTAGAAGGAATTGTTCAGTACTGTAGCATCCGGAACAATTCATCTGATTAGGGCCTTCAGGCCATCGATTTGGGCCTATGAGTCACATTAGCCTTCGGGTCATCAATGGCCTTTGGGCCTTAGGGCCATCGGGCCATAAAGACCATGGAGTAGCCTAGTTCACATAAAGAATAAACCAAGAGAGGATCAAAGAAACATGAGTAGCGGCCACAAGAATCAGATCTAAACAGATTTAAATAATGAGAGGGTATGAAAACCGCCATCCAGAATAGGCACCGTGAGATTTGTATGGGGAAATGCTAGATGATCCTCAATGCAAGGCTGGGAGTTAGGTGACCAATGATGCAGATGTTGGGGAGGGGTAGTTCTAGTGGGTCAGGCCTACATGTCATATATTGCGAATGGTATGCCTCTCGACCTTTGGGTCATGTATTGCAGGTCATGTCGGGCCTTGTGCCTTTGGACTATGGGTCATGTACATGTTTCCCTTAATCCATTAAAAAGGGGGATTATGAATAATAAAAATAAACATAAGTCCTTAGGTCCATTCAGGCTTAAATTCTAATTAAATAAATAATCTTAAATATTTGACATTCCAGATATAGGATCCCTAACCATTTGTGCTGAATATGTTTAGCAAGATTAACCCACAGATTACCGCAAATTTTATGTCCATGATGATGAAACTTAGATAAGGATTACTCCTAAGTGTTGATATTAGAGTATACATGAGAATGGGGGATCCATTTTAGACTCATTGATAGAGGACTGGTTGGATGAGGTATATATAACCTTCAGTTTGATCTATGCTCAGAAGGATAACTGAATTTCATAGGTAGTGATGATATTGTAGGGGGTATCCAAAAAGAGGTGGTTCTTATTCATTAGGGATTGTGAGGTGTAATATACCTCATGGAAGAAGTTATGATATTAGTTTTGAGGTGATATTATTTCTATAAAAATGAATAAGGAGAGTTACTTGGTGTTAGTTTCTCTTTGACAAGAGAGTTATATCATGTGGTAATTCAAGATTCATTTTAGGACCCCACTACGATATTATTCTGACCTATTTCTAGAAGAGTAATCTATGGAGATGCATTTTTAGGAGTCCTTACATACTAATATCTAGTTCCAAGTCACTCCTTTTATTGTATTGACATATTATGAAGTACTGGTGAGAGTAGAGGTTATTGAGATGATGCTAGCTAGAATGAGATCATTGTGAGAGTGGAGTAGTCTAGATTCTCCCCATAGTAGATATATGGTATAAGGTACCCATTTTCATGAATAGAATATTTTACGGACATCTAGGGTTATGTTCCCATCAAACTTCATCTCATTTAGCTAGGGTAGTGTCTCTCAGGACCTTGAAAAAGGATCAAACATCTTTTTTCTTATAGATTCCATGGCCATCAATGACCGGAGTTCCTAAACTTTTTGAGAAGGTAGAATGTGGATTGTGTTCCACTTCAGGTTCCACCACATTATAATTTATAGTTGATGTAGTAGAAATAGGGTGTTGCTTCCTTTGATCAGTCTAGTGTAGATGGAGTAGGAAGAGTAAAACCCTATGATTTTACTCATCCTTAGAGAGTAGAGAGTAAACATTGAGGTGGTCTTCATTAGGGTCAGAGAGGTAGTGGAGTTAGCCATATCCAGTTGTATTCTTTAATTCTTCCAACACTAGGTTATCCATTTAACATTTGAGGTACCCTTTTCTTGTTTTATACTAGGATGCATGCCTAATTTGATTCCGGATCTACACACTCCATTATATCTCATACCTTACTCCATGATTTAATACTTTATGTGGAGATACTTCTAGTTTCCATGAAATTAGCTACACTAGTTAGAGATTGAGCATATCTGTATAAAGTAAATAGAGACAATGCGTTAGTAATGGAGAATATCTCTCATGGAGAGGCTTCCTTTATATTTGGGAAAAACCAAACGACATAATCATTTTCATAGACTGACTGTATAATGTTTAGGATATCATGAATGTATTGAAGATGGATATTTTGTTATATTATGATGATTGAGAGTCTTACGTATTCATTAGAAAGTGAGAACCATGAATGGTTCAAAGGTTCCTTCAGTACTTATATTCTATGATATATACATTGATTCTATGTTTGTTTGAGGTTTAGTCGATGGCATTTTACAAGGTTGTGGATGAGTACCCTAATGTATTTCTTAATGATATTTTTTTGTTACCTTATTGATGGGAGATTTCAGTTTGTGATAAATCTACATTTAGTATCTTCTATGATTATGATGTCTCTATAGAATAGTGGATTTTGAGTTTCAAGAATTGTGGATTCATATTGATGATGTTTTACAATTAGGATTTTTTATTAGAGTATGTCACATTCGAGTGATTCAGATTTATTTTTTTTAAAAATATAATGGCTAACAGTGTCTCTGTAACTATTACCATTACCTACATAAAGTAATAGTGAAGAATCATTAACACCATCCACATATTGATAACATATTTGATCAGCTATAAGGATCTAGTTGGTTATCAAAGACTGATCTATAATAAGGATATCATCAAATGTGGTTAAAGGATGAGGATATACCAATGTCAACTTTATGATGTTGTTTTGGGCATTACACATTCATTGTGATGTTATTCAGTGTGATGAATGATCCAACAATGTTAAAAAGTTTGATGAATCTAGTGGTTTGAGAGTTTCTAGACCAATTGGTGGACTTTATCAATGATATCCTTATGTACTTCTTATTGGGGAGTTATTTTTCCTCAAAAAATATTTAGAAAGTTGTTTTATTGTGAGTTCTTAACGGGTTAATATCATTTCATAGGGTAGTTCTGTCCTAACATAGTGCATGTACGGATCCATTGATGATTAAGGTGGTTGATTATTAGTAATACCCCCAGAATGTTGTAGAAGTGTTTAGTTTACATAGTCATATAGGATATTATAGAAGGTTCATACCTGAATTCTATTAGATTGTGACTCCTTGGACTACCTTTACCAGAATAGATCATGTTTTCTTAATGGATGGCCAATTTTCATCGTATATTGGGAATACGAAGGAAAAGTCAACCATGTCTTCATTTATTTATTTTCTAGAGGAGGGAGTCTAGTTTTTTTTCTTCTAAAACCCATTGTGTCTTTTCATGATACATGTACTAATATAGAAGTGGGAAGATATTTTTTATGGGTCTTGATAGTTACATCCTCATGAACATAACTATTCCACCCATGCTGTTGAGTTTCCATCAGTTGTGATTTCCTTGATGTTGTGGTGACAGTACATCACCGGTGAAAGTTTTGTTGGTTTTCACTGATCAAAAGAGCATGATTTATGTCTTTTACCTTATTTAAATAAACCTCAATCAATTATGGTAGATGGATTTATTAAAGGACTATGAATTCGATATTTTGAATACCATAGGAAAGGGTAATGTTTTGGTAAATGTAATGAGAAAGAAGTAATACTATGATTTTTTAAAAGTGTATGAAGATTCCTGGAGAGTGATGGAAGATATATTTAGGGTAAATATTTTAAATGGGGGAGATTTTTTGTAGAGGATGTCTTTTCCAAATGATAATGTAGTCATATTTTATGTAGTAGGTGGCATAGTTTTATTTGGGGGATTTTTAGGTGGATGCAATGGCGATACCATGTTATTTGTCATTATTCCCATGATGGATGGTCTATGGATGATCATGATTATGTGTTTTCATATGAGAGGATATTTATTCAATTGGTGATGCTTGATGTTTTTTATATGAGTTTTAGAAGTCACCCATTATAGTACATCCTAATATTAAAAATATGTATCATGATTTGAGAGTCCAGTTTTGGTTTTTTTATCGAAGCATTCATATTTACTGTTTGTTTCCAGATTTTTAGTATACAAGAAGGTACAGACTAAAAACCATGTTCCTAGTTCTTTTATCCATCGGTTATATGTTTTTAATCAGATGTTGGAGGACATCTCAATAGACTTTTATTGGTTTAACTCAATATTAGGGATACTATGATGCTATATGGGTAATAATGGACTGATTGATGAAATCAAATCACTTTTTAGAGATCAAGGATTCATGTTTAGTGGATATTTTTGAGGCTATACCTAGAGGAGGTGGTGAGGATCCATGTATTAGGAGGATTATCATCTATGATCACAATTTTTATTTCAACTCCCCGATATAGAAAGTTCTGTACCCATGGAGTCCTCCTGTATGAAATGAAAAATATAGAAATTCTTAGTGAGGTCATGGAGCCTTGGGGGATATCCATTCTGAAATTGGGATGGAGAAAAGGATTATCTTGCTATGATGGAGGGAATAATGTTGGGAAAATATCCTAGGTGTTGGAAACATGCACTGGTGGAAGCCTTTTTTGGATGCTATGTTGAGGAAAACCATGGTCATGGTGAAGGCCATGGTATAAGTTGTAGTAGTGGTTGGTATTTTTTTTAAATAACTGAAATCATCATCATTCCTCATGGATATCATTTGTTTTGAAGGGAAAACACATGCATCTAAATTTTGGATATTAAATTAATTTTTAATTCAATTATTCTGCTCTATTAAGTAATATTTGATTATCTTGTATAACTCCTTGTATTTTCATATGTTCTAGAAAACCTATGGTGTGGTTGAGATGTTTCTCAAATTTACTCTCCGTTGATAGAAATAATCACATTGTAGGTGTTAATTTCTACCCCTTTTTTACCATATTATTGACTCCTTCTGTGTTCCAACACTTGGATCATGGAGGATCGAGAACCTTTGGTCCAACGTACCTTCTCTTTCACATTCTCCGTTTCATTTTTCCTTTTTCCAAATATTTATTGGGTAAATAACATTTGTTATGGGTATCAGAACTACATTTGGTTTGTTAATGGATTGTGTATGTTAGGTTCGGGCTAGTCTACCTTCATCTTGGTGGTGTTTCATCTTGTGATGGTTGATCATTGATCACATATTCCTATATAGGGAACATTAAACTTCTAAATTGAGGTTGGGTATTTATTGATTTATCCTATTTTATATACAATTGTAAAGTTATCATGTTTTTTCCAATTAGGTTATGGTGATATTTACCATAATAATGATGAAACCAAAACTCAATAAATGAATTGTTTTTGGTTGTAGAACATGCATGTGTTTCTACCACATTAATGGTTTACCTCTTGATTTACTATATAGTGTTCTATATTTTTATATATATTATGGATTAACATGATTTTTATGTTGGAATTGGACCAAAAATACAAATATCGAAATGCTTGATGATTTAATGTAATAGAGAGTCATGTAAAATATTTTTTTTATTTCTTATAGTTAGATGAAATTATAAATGACACATGGGATCATTTCTAAATATCTTATAGCTATTAATATTAGATACCAACGGTTTCCTGTAATGAAACTTTTGATTAATGAATCAGTTAATTTGAGACAATAAACAATTGCCTATTTGATAAAAACAAATAAGTGAACACGTTTTCTTATGAATGATGGATTTTTTCATATTAAGGATTAGATTCCCAATTGACATTTTTGGTTTTCTTTATTCCTTGTGTGTTTTCTGTAGATGATTATCATTGTAATGAAATGTGTTGTGATCCTAAGATGGATGATGTTTTGGAATGATATGGGTGGAGAGACCTATATTGGGGCCGTAATTGATGCATGAGATAAAAGTATTGATGATGATATGAATGGTGGTATCATAGATGATAGCAGGACTGATGGAGTACATTGAATCTCATTTTTTCCATTTTTTTCATTGAAATAATAGTTTATTACTTATTATGAATTTTTATTAATGTAAGAATGGTTGAGTTTATTGTTTTTGTATTCCATTTTCCATTTCTTGAAATAGATGGTTGTGAATGGTTTATGCATATATTTTATATTAGATTTGGAAGAGTCCTTAATTACATGATATTATGGAATGATAATGAATTTTATATAATTTAACCCATAGTGTTAGTGCTTTAATGGAATTTTTAATGACAATAACTCTAGAAGAACTGTGGGGTCAGTTGGATTATACCCATAGGGAATGGTTTTTAGTCCCTAATTCATGAAACTATAAAATATTGAAAATAAATAACAAATTTAATGTATTTTTAAAGGTTTTTTCACTTATAGAGTATTCACTCCTTAGTAGTGGTAGTTGGATTCTTTGGAGATGATAACTACTGTTTAGTTTAATGTTAGGGTATAACCCTTACTATGAATGTGAGATATATTTATATTCCCAATTTATGTGATTTCATATGCTACCCCCCCATGTCAGTTGGTTGGCTGAAACTATTGAAATCTAGATGGGATTTCACTAATATCCATGTTGGCGAGGAAAGGACGGTTGAATACTCATATCCCCCCAATCACTTATTTTGGTAGTATTATGGGATGTTGTGCATAGTGGTTACCTTTCTGATATATTTTTGTGTAGAGGGATGTAATTTATTTTGGTTATTTCAAACACATGTATCTTCAAATATAGTATACTAAGGATTATTTTAGGCATATTGTGTATGGAATGTGATGACTTGAGGTATAATGCAATATTTATGTGTAGTGGTGGCTCCTAGAAACTACTCAGGTACAATAAAGAGATGTGGTTCTTGATGATGAGATTATGTGATACATGAGCTGTATGATTTTTTTTATGATGAGATTATGTAATTAATAATATTAATGACATTTTCTAGTTTCTCGTGTGTCTTCATGATGACTTACTTTTGGAGAGATAAGGTGTAGGACGACTAATGTTGGGGAAGAGTGGTAAATTATTGGGGAAGTGGTAGTGGGGTACCTTGTTTTAATATTTTATTGGTTATTATATTATTACTTAAATGAGACACTTAGTTAGAGATCTATGGTAGAGATAAGAAATTAGCATAACTCTTTATGTGAGGAGTTACTTCACTTGTTTATTCACTAGACATTAAGATGAGTTCTTTATATTTTGCATGAGTGGTTCTGGGGAGGATCCTACTTAGTATATCTGTTATACTCACCATACATACATATAAACATTTTTTAGAACTATATAATATAAGTTGTTATTGGACTTTACATAACTATATTTTATAGTTGTTCAATAGTTGTTTTGGCTTCGAGTTCATTTTCAATGTTTTATTTTTGGTACTTGTAGTTATTTTGCGGTTAATCAATTTTATGAAATCGCATGAATGTATTATGATCTTTTAAATTTATCAGAGTATGATTTTTTTGGTTTTTTCCCTTATCTTCAATTCCTAATGTTCTTCTTAGAGGGAAATGCCTCCTATTTGTATGTATGATATACCATTAGTGTTTGTTGCGAACCTTTGTCATATTAGAGGTTGGTTTCATGTATTATTATCTCCCTTCTCTTATTACTGGACAAGGTGGGGTACCTTTGAGGGAAGGGTGTTGTGACTTTTTTCTTATATGTTTATGTTCTATAAATTTATTTTCCATGTGATTTCATATATACCCCACCTATTTTAGATATCCTTACTATTGACCAATGGTTTTATGTTTTTTGTTTTTCCCAACATTCAGGTTAATGAGGGAATAGTTATTGACTACTCCCTACCACCATCTCTCACTCTCTCCCTTATAGTTGTGGTACGATATGTGATGGATCAAAACAGTTAGAAGAAAATGGGATGTAATAGCTTAATTTTATGGTATTTGATATACTAGCTGACTAGATTCTGTATAAAAGTTATGAGTTTACATGATAGGGGGAATGCATGGAATAATGGGAGATCAAGATTGTTATCCTTCATCTAAATGATACTCAATAGTGATGGATATATATGATGAGGTTGAAATTTTTTCATGGGATATGGTATGTGGAGGTGGATATTTGATGATGATGTTGGTGTGACCAGGATATGTATCATAATTGTTATATGGAATTAAATGTGTTTCGACAAAGTTGTAGATGGGTTTAAGAGAATTAGTATATTTTTTATTGGGTAATGAGATCGAAAATATAATAGGGAAGTGGTTTTAGGATACCTCCATAATGTATTTTTATGCTATAATCAAATTATACTTGATGTGATATTGGTTGAGAAAGAAATAGTGAGGTTGGGTGACAGCTTACCAAATAGATTCCCATTGGTTCTATTGTTTATTCATTGAAGTATTAATACGATTCACCCAAATATTCATGAGTGGTCTTGAGGAGGATAGAACAGAGTATATAAGTATGTACCCCAATATATATAAATATTATTTTCATTATTCCATGAGGTATTTGGTGATTGATCCAAACATTACTAGTTTGGATCTACAATCAAGGATTATTCTATAAGAATTTGTTTTTAGTATTTTATCTTAGATATTTGTATTTTAATGACATTTTCATGAATTGGGGTTATTGTGGGATACTAGTTTAATTTATATCATGGAAATTAATAGTGGGTTTTGTTATGTGATCCTGGGATTTATAAGGATATTTTATTTCATTTTTATGTATATTCACTCGATGGTAGTCACTTACCCATATCTTATTGGTGGCAGGTTTTTGGGGTCACTCTCATCTTCAATACAATCTGATGAGAAGTTCCTAGATGAGGATGGGTTGTGAAAAAAACTGTCCACTAACACTATTATCAAAACCCTCAAGAGTTATCTCCCATATTTAGTAATCTTAGGTACAAAACTAATGTATAGAAACACAAAATTTTCATACATGAGTATTACATCTAATTAGTGGAATGTTAATTACATATCAATACGATATATTTTATAATTATATAATTTTAGGGTCTTTGGAAACTTGTATACCTAAAAAACTAATTTATAATTGATCTACATCATTTCCCATTATGTTCATCACAACTATAACCCTACTTATACATATTGTAGAGACCCGAATCTTGACGTACATGGACATTACATTACTTTTGCGGAATACTTAGTACATAACAAAAACACACACACACAAGGATCGTAAAAGTTTAGTGTCTTTGGAAACACGGAACGTAATCTTCTAATCGTGGTGAAAGATCTTCAATATCTCCCATAAAGATCTTCCCCTTTTTTTTACCTAAAACCTTTCTCTATATCCTGGGGAAAAGAAAACATAAAAGGGTGAGCTCAAATTCTCAGTAAGGGTAAACAAAAGAAAAATCAATCACATCATATTCATAAGAACATAACTTTTGGAAATCTTAACCTGCAAAAGAGAGCATAATTTCATAACATGGGATAAATCATAGTAGTGAAATGTAATCACAATAATCATAACTTAAAACATGAAACTTTGTGGCATTCACACATAATCATAGAGAATCATTTCTTGTTAGTCAAGACTCATTTCCAAGACTATCTTAGTGGACAAAGTCCCTTTCTGAATCAAGTAACCCTCGTTTCAGTCCTGTTTCACTGAACCGGTATAACCTACCATTCCAGCCATGTCTATCTCATGAGATATAAAATCTTTACCCAATGCATTGGAGGGAGATATAGGTCCCACCCATCTCATAATGATAGCATTCTTATTTGTGCCACAAAATCATAAATCATACATCATTTCATAACACATGTAACAAAAATGGGATTCTTGAAACATCATGACATCATAAATCAATTCATATAAGATAAAGGAATTCATAAACATAATTCCATCACAACATAGTCAAATCAATGTAAAAATATGGATAGAAACAGAACCCTTTATTATCTTAGATGGAAAATAATTTTGATAAAACACTTGAATTGAATTCTTGAGGAAAATATCCTTTCTTCTTCAAAATCAATTTCTTTTCACAAAACATCATGCAATTTTAAAAGAAAGAGATTTTATTGAAAATAGTCATGAAATCTTTTAGAGGAAGCTTCATGAAAATAAGGCTTTATAAAATAGTAGAAATCCGTTCGTTCCGTATAAGTTAAAAAAAACATTCTTCGTACTTTTGTCGGAAAAGTCAAAAAGTACCTTGTACGAAAAACGACAAAAGATTCCTTTCATACGTATTACTAAAAACTCACCGAAGGGTAAAAATGGATTTAAACAATTTTAGGTGGATGGAAATAATATTACATATTGAGTAAACATGGATGTGGATGATAAAATACACCCCAGTAAATACTTACGAATAAACAATCTCGGATAAAAATGAGATTGTGATATTTCCCTTACCTTAGGTCATATTTGCTTCGTATGTGTCCGAACCTCCTGTATAATGATTTAAATAATGTCATTGACTTATTATAGAATCATATTCATTGTTATGACATCATATATGGTTCTCTTATGGCTTTATATTACCCGGTCTTTTGTAAATTCATGTTAATGTAGCATTTTGGGTAAAATCGCCTCATTTGTCGTTCGTGTTTTTAACTTGTAATTATTAATATGATTACTTGAATCATGATTACTTATATCCAGAATGTAAAACATGGTTTATATATAATATATATTCAGAATATAAATATATATAATATATATAGATAATGGAATGAAATACACCGTTCATGGAGACGGTAGTCCGTACGTACGCATGAACGCTGTTTTCGTTTCCTTATTGAATTGAATGGAATTAAGTAGATGACATACATATAAATATACATAAATCCAGTATCATTATTATGTCATATATTTCATTAGTACTTATTATATATGCTTTATAATCATTCATGAATGGTTAATGTGGAAAATGAATCTCATCGCGTCGTGGAGACGGTATTCCGTACGTACGCACGCGCGGTGATTTCTTTTTCCGTAGGATGGATAGATGGTGAAATAGGGTTGTTTCATACATATAATAACATAACAGTATATGAGTGATACTGATGTTATTACTTCATAATGAAACAACCTAAGAAGAAGAAGTGGAAGAAGAAATAAAGATGAAAGAATTGGTAACGGTAATTACCTCTTCTTTGAAGCGCCTCTTTGAGACCTCCTCTTAGGGAACTAAAATTGGTCTTTGAGGAAGACCAGAACCTCTAGGATGTTTCTAGGGAAGTGGAGAAGATATTTTGGCAGGGGTTGGCCGAGCTTGAGTGCTCAAATTGGTGTGAGGAGGAGGGGGAGGAGGTGTCCTTTTATAAGGGAGGAGAGGGGCACCTTAGGAATATCTCAAAATATTATTTTATATTAAAGTCAAAATCGGTTTATAATGGTTCCAAAGGGTCTTATTTCGAAGATAAAGTGGGGATGGGTCGAAATCCTATCATCCAATAGGATTTAGACAAGTTTAGGGTATTATTTTAACCTTATCAATTAGATTTAACTCTAAGTTAAATAATTTAACTTTTACCGTGTCTTTTTGTTTTCTTTCACTATATGGTTAATACACTTACTATAACATGCCAAACGAACCCCAAATTGTTTATTATTAATACATATATCCTTATCTAAGTCATTTGGCCGAACCTTAGATTTTTAGGAATAAAATAACAATTAATAATATAATATTTGATTTAAAAACTATTTTGTGTCAATTTTGACACTATTTGATATATGATTTTTGTGAAAGTCATAACAGAATTATATGTTCGAAAAATGTTTATTAAATCAACACTAATATATCATAGTAACCTAGAAAATTAGTGGAATTCATAAAAAGTCTCAAATTACATTCATTTGAGCATTTATAACATCAATTATGTTGATATTTCCTTAAAAGGGTAATTACTGCATCATCGGTGTGTCATAAATAAATTAACATATTTAAAGTCTAAAAATTATAAATAAAATATAATTATGTAGGAAATATTTTTATCTTTCTAATGAATATTTATAGTCGAATTTATCTTATGTATATCCCCATATTAAAAATGTTTTAGTTATTAAACTTTGATTTTAACTATTTTAACTATTCATTAAATAAAATAATATTAAATGTCATAATCTAATCCAAGTGGACCTAAATGGTCATATTATATTCATAAGGTTGTTTTTGGTCGAATTACACTTATCCAATAGAATTAGGACATGTGTTAGGGAAATAGTAATATCATATTTACCCTTAGTTACCCTATTTACTATTAACCGTGGTAAATAAAAGTAAAAAGTTACTATTCACCAAAAATTATTTTCATCTCATTGAACCACATTTTACTTACTGACATCAACCGTGTCTCTCGGATTTTTGAAATTCCATTCACAGAAGCGGTAAAATTAAGTTTTATGAAAAATTCAGTTTTTTTAACTACCACTTAGTAGTTTCACTATTCATCAAAAATTGAAGGTTTTCAGAAAAATGCCAAAATTTCATCCTAAGCTATATTTCATATTCCGAATTCAAAAATGAAGTCTATTTTACCAAATTCATAACATAGAAATTGCATTAATTAATTTTATAATTAAATCCCGCTGTTAAAACAAATAGCGTGTTTTTAAGAAACAATATCTATCAAAAGATTGACACTTGATTATGTCTGGTTTAAATGTGAAATTACATCCAATGACCAGCATTGTATTAAATTGTAAAAATATATTCTAAATATACTTTAAAACCACTCATGTTAATAATTTATCACTATTAATTATTTCGATTAAAAAAGTTGTTTTTAATTATAATTTAGTAATTTTCACTATTCATCAGAATATGAAAGTTATCCGAAAAGTACCAAAATTTCACCTTAGGCTAAATTCGATACTCCGAATCCAAAAATGAAGTTCATTTTGAAAAATAAGATTTACAGAGTTTTAAAAAGTGGTTATTACTATTCATAACGGCTAGTTTTAATAATATTTTAATAGCATATCGTTGTTTAGTAAAACTCGGTATTGCGTATTACACACGCTATCGAGGAAGGTCGTGATTGCGTGTAATGCAAGGCAAGTCAAGGATGCGTGTTCTGCAAGCTCCTTTTGGTGTAGCGTACAACACAAGACTTTAATAAAATTAAAAAGAATATTTTTTTATAAAATCTTGGGCTGTTACATTCTACGCCCCTTAAAATGAATTTCGCCCTCGAAATTCGTCGGGGTTATAAATGGTTTACTATTCGAAAGTTTCTTTAATAGAAACCCACATCGTAAAAAGGAATATCAAAACCAATCTTTAAAAACAAAAGTATGAAACGTAACGGTTACCCAAATAAACTAATCATTGGGTTTCTATATAGGTGAAAATATGGATATGGAAGAGAAATTTAACCATCATGTTCTGATGGAGAGTGGTAGAGAACATGGCTATGGAAAATCTAGTAATCACAAATCCATAAATTTGTGACGATCTAAGGTACCATCTGATTCATCAGGTATAAGATCACTAGGACAACATTTTTGGTTTTCAAGATCATTTCCCTAAAGTTGAAGAATTTGAATTAGAATAAATACTTACTTCATTTTGGTACAATCTCACTGTTGTTCATGCCTTGAACAATTTCCACTTCATTTCTTATATAAATGAAGTTGAATTTGTTATTCGTGAAGTGTTAGCAGATCATGTGATAGAATGACGGGTCATTCCATCTGTCTCAAACAAAAGGTTAGCAAAAATTATATACATAAGTTGATCTATAGTGAGATTAATCACATATGGTTCCTAAAATGGACATATACTTCATATATCATACTGCTTAATATAATAAAACTAGTTTCTACTAAACAGGGACTTCCTGTAGGCCAGTGGTAGGCGATAAAGGCCCGTCGCACTTCGGTTGTGGGTTCGATTCCTACAGCCTTGTCCGAAGCGATGGGTTGTCGCCCGTCCTGCATGTTGTCCTTTTTCTAAAAATATAATACTATAACATCCCATCAATAATATCGAGAAAAAAAACTTCTATCCTTAAACAATACTAACTTATGTCCAACATAATCCATTCCAATATTTAGGCTTATCCATAATACTACAGTCCACTCTCATAACATAGTGAAAACGATTACCATAGATTTAACACCATCGTCGATCCCCATATATCATAAGATATGTTTTGTTGGTCACATTCCAAACATTCAAAGTCCTTAATAATGTATTCTCTTGAATACCCATTGAACCTTAGTGAAAACTTGAATGCAGTTAAAAGTTAACACTTTTCACATACCAAAATCCTCAAAATTCTATATACTCAAACTTAGTCCTTATATCAATAATGAGCTCATGAATACTGTTAAACATTTCATTTTCTCGTTTTCCCTTCATTATGCGCATAATATCTCAATCACTTTGAATACCACATTAGACCAATACATAAATATTCCAATATTCCAAGATACAACATTATTTTGGAATCCCATTACATAAACACTTAATCATTCCCCCACATCGTTGTCATATTCAACATTGCCAATAGTGATCGCATGTGACTTCCCTTTGTCCTTTGCCTTAAGCGGTTGCTCATGTCGATCATCACTAACCCTTGGATTAGGGCATTTATTATCATAATGCCCCATTTCCTTGCACTTGAAGCATTGAAGTGTTGGTTGTACGTTCTCTGCAGTGTTTTCTTTATTCACTTCATTAGAATCCCATTTTCCATTACTTCGACACTCAGCTGCTCGATGACCTTCTTTTCCACACTTAAAACATTTTCTATTCCCTTTAAGACAATCTCCACCATGCTACTTTCCACACTTTGTGCATAAGGAAACATTCATCTTCTTTTCACCATTATTCTGAGTTTTCTCCTTGAATTCCATCTTTCGTTTCTTGTCAAACCCATGAGATGGATATGTAACACCAACTTCCATTTCTACCTTGATAGCACAACGCACAATTTCTTCATAGCTACTGAAGTCTCTTATAGCTAATGCCCTTCGAAGACTTGGTTTTAAGCCACTGAAAAATCGATCAACTTTACTTTCAGGTTGGATGATAATACCAGAAGCGTACCTTTCAAGTCTTATAAAATTCACTTCATAGGTACCAACAGATTCATCATCCATTTGCTTCAGTTCAAGAAACTCTTTCTCCATCTTTGTTCGGAGAATACGAGGGAAGTACTTATTGAAAAATTAGTTCTTGAACTCATCCCATTCCATAGACTCAATTTCATCCCTTTGCCTCGTATTCTTAATAAGATTCCACCATTGATCAGCATCTCCTTCCAAACGATACACTGCTAGGATGAATTTATCATGTTCAGAACATTGAAGAACTGAAAATATCTTTTCAGTAGTACTAATCCATTGTTCAGCAACTAATGGATCAGTAGACCCACTGAAAGAAGGTGGACGCTGCCTCATGAAGGATTCAACAGAATGTTGCTCCTTCCTCTGCTCGTTTGGAAGTCCTGCATGATTCATAGCTTGAGAAAGTTGTGTGAGCATGGCTACAAGATTTTGCATTCCGGCTCCCATATCGTTTGGTTGCTCAGGGGGACAATCATTGCATTGTCCATTGCATTGATCAACACGGTTCCTTCGGGTTCCAGCCATCGTCTAAAACCCCAAAAGAATAGTGTGAGAGGAAAAAATCATGCTAGTGAAAACAACATAATAAAGGGGTAGTACCCTCAATATATAACATCTTAGGTTAAATTCTAAGATCGTTAGAGCAATTCTAGGACTATAACCTATACGTATACTTAACCTTAGAGACATCCCTAGACATACCTTAGAAATATCTCTAGGGATCTCACTAACGTTTTCGCATCCTAGTTTCCAAAGGTTGACTAAACCTTTCCTATGATACCAAATGTAGAGACCCGAATCTTGACGTACATGGACATTACATTACTTTTGCGGAATACTTAGTACATAACAAAAACACACACACACAAGGATCGTAAAAGTTTAGTGTCTTTGGAAACTCGGAACGTAATCTTCTAATCGTGGTGAAAGATCTTCAATATCACCCATAAAGATCTTCCCCTTTTTTTTTTACCTAAAACCTTTCTCTATATCCTGGGGAAAAGAAAACATAAAAGGGTGAGCTCAAATGCTCAGTAAGGGTAAACAAAAGAAAAATCAATCACATCATATTCATAAGAACATATCTTTTGGAAATCTTAACCTGCAAAAGAGAGCATAATTTCATAACATGGGATAAATCATAGTAGTGAAATGTAATCACAATAATCATAACTTAAAACATGAAACTTTGTGGCATTCACACATAATCATAGAGAATCATTTCTTGTTAGTCAAGACTCATTGCCAAGACTATCTTAGTGGACAAAGTCCCTTTCCGAATCGAGTAACCCTCGTTTCAGTCCTGTTTCACTGAACCGGTATAACCTACCATTCCAGCCATGTCTATCTCATGAGATATAAAATCTTTACCCAATGCATTGGAGGGAGATATAGGTCCCACCCATCTCATAATGATACCATTATTATGTGTGCCACAAAATCATAAATCATACATCATTTCATAACACATGTAACAAAAATGGGATTCTTGAAACATCATGACATCATAAATCAATTCATATGAGATAAAGGAATTCATAAACATAATTCCATCACAACATAGTCAAATCAATGTAAAAATATGGATAGAAACAGAACCCTTTATTATCTTAGATGGAAAATAATTTTTGATAAAACACTTGAATTGAATTCTTGAGGAAAATATCCTTTCTTCTTCAAAATCAATTTCTTTTCACAAAACATCATGAAATTTTAAAAGAAAGAGATTTTATTGAAAATAGTCATGAAATATTTTAAAGGAAGCTTCATGAAAATAAGGCTTTATAAAACAGTAGAAATCCGTTTGTGCCGTATAAGTTAAAAAAAACATTCTTCGTACTTTTGTCGGAAAAGTCAAAAAGTACCTCGTACGAAAAACGACAAAAGATTCCTTTCATACGTATTACTAAAAACTCACCGAAGGGTAAAAATGGATTTAAACAATTTTAGGTGGATGGAAATAATATTACATATTGAGTAAACATGGATGTGGATGATAAAATACACCCCAGTAAATACTTACGAATAAACAATCTCGGATAAAAATGAGATTGTGATATTTCCCTTACCTTAGGTCCGATTTGCTTCGTATGTGTCCGAACCTCCTGTATAATGATTTAAATAATGTCATTGACTTATTATAGAATCATATTCATTGTTATGACATCATATATGGTTCTCTTATGGCTTTATATTACCCGGTCTTTTGTAAATTCATGTTAAAGTAGCATTTTGGGTAAAATCGCCTCATTTGTCGTTCGTGTTTTTAACTTGTAATTATTAATATGATTACTTGGATCATGATTACTTATATCCAGAAAGTAAAACATGGTTTATATATAATATATATTCAGAATATACATATATATAATATATATAGATAATGGAATGAAATACACCGTTCATGGAGACGGAAGTCCATACGTACGCATGAACGCTGTTTTCGTTTCCTTATTGAATTGAATGGAATTAAGTAGATGACATACATATAAATATACATAAATCCAGTATCATTATTATGTCATATATTTCATTAGTACTTATTATATATGCTTTATAATCATTCATGAATGGTTAATGTGGAAAATGAATCTCATCGCGTCGTGGAGACGGTATTCCGTACGTACGCACGCGCGGTGATTTCTTTTTCCGTAGGATGGATAGATGGTGAAATAGGGTTGTTTCATACTTATAATAACATATCAGTATATGAGTGATACTGATGTTATTACTTCATAATGAAACAACCTAAGAAGAAGAAGTGGAAGAAGAAATAAAGATGAAAGAATTGGTAACGGTAATTACCTCTTCTTTGAAGCGCCTCTTTGAGACCTCCTCTTAGGGCACTAAAATTGGTCTTTGAGGAAGACCAGAACCTCTAGGATGTTTCTAGGAAAGTGGATAAGAGATTTTGGTAGGGGTTGGCCGATCTTGAGTGCTCAAATTGGTGTGAGGAGGAGGGGGAGGAGGTGTCCTTTTATAAGGGAGGAGAGGGGCACCTTAGGAATATCTCAAAATATTATTTTATATTAAAGTCAAAATCGGTTTATAATGGTTCCAAAGGGTCTTATTTCGAAGATAAAGTGGGGATGGGTCTAAATCATATCATCCAATAGGATTTAGACAAGTTTAGGGTATTATTTTAACCTTATCAATTAGATTTAACTCTAAGTTAAATAATTTAACTTTTACCGTGTCTTTTTGTTTTCTTTCACTATATGGTTAATACACTTACTATAACATGCCGAACGAACCCCAAATTGTTTATTATTAATACATATATCCTTATCTAAGTCATTTGGCCGAACCTTAGATTTTTAGGAATAAAATAACAATTAATAATATAATATTTGATTTAAAAACTATTTTGTGTCAATTTTGACACTATTCGATATATGATTTTTGTGAAAGTCATAACAGAATTATATGTTCGAAAAAAGTTTATTAAATCAACAATAATATATCATAGTAACCTAGAAAATTAGTGTAATTCATAAAAAGTCTCAAATTACATTCATTTGAGAATTTATAACATCAATTATGTTGATATTTCCTTAAAAGGGTAATTACTTCATCATCGTTGTGTCATAAATAAATTAACATATTTAAAGTCTAAAAATTATAAATAAAATATAATTATGTAGGAAATCGTTTTAGATTTCTAATGAATATTTATAGTCGAATTTATCTTATGTATAACCCCATATTAAAAATGTTTTAGTTATTAAACTTTGATTTTAACTATTTTAACTATTCATTAAATAAAATAATATTAAATGTCATAATCTCATCCAAGTGGACCTAAATGGTCATATTATATTCATAAGGTTGTTTTTGGTCGAATTACACTTATCCAATAGAATTAGGACATGTGTTAGGGTAATAGTAACATCATATTTACCCTTAGTTACCCTATTTACTATTAACCGTGGTAAATAAAAGTAAAAAGTTACTATTCACCAAAAATTATTTTCATCTCATTGAACCACATTTTACTTACTGACATCAACCGTGTCTCTCGGATTTTTGAAATTCCATTCACAGAAGCGGTAAAATTATGTTTTATGAAAAATTCAGTTTTTTTAACTACCACTTAGTAGTTTCACTATTCATCAAAAATTGAAGGTTTTCAGAAAAATGCCAAAATTTCATCCTAAGCTATATTTCATATTCCGAATTCAAAAATGAAGTCTATTTTACCAAATTCATAACATAGAAATTGCATTAATTAATTTTATAATTAAATCCCGCTGTTAAAACAAGTAGCGTGTTTTTAAGAAACAATATCTATCAAAAGATTGACACTTGATTATGTCTGGTTTAAATGTGAAATTACATCCAATGACCAACATTGTATTAAATTGTAAAAATATATTCTAAATATACTTTAAAACCACTCAAATTAATAATTTATCCCTATTAATTATTTCTATTAAAAAATTTGTTTTTAATTATAATTTAGTAATTTTCACTATTCATCAGAATATGAAAGTTATCCGAAAAGTACCAAAATTTCACCTTAGGCTAAATTCGATACTCCGAATCCAAAAATGATGTTCATTTTGAAAAATAAGATTTACAGAGTTTTAAAAAGTGGTTATTACTATTCATAACGGCTAGTTTTAATAATATTTTAATAGCATATCGTTGTTTAGTGAAACTCGGTATTGCGTATTACACACTCTATCGAGGAAGGTCGTGATTGCGTGTAATGCAAGGCAAGTCAAGGATGCATGTTGTGCAAGTTCCTTTTGGTGTAGCGTACAACACAAGACTTTAATAAAATTAAAAAGAATATTTTTTTATAAAATCTTGGGCTGTTACACATATTATACCTAGAACCATTCTTGGTAACCTAGGGAAGGGAAATATAAGAAATGGTGAGCTTAGATTCTTAGTAAGGGTAAACATAAGAGGAATCAATAAATATGATCATAAGTGAGAATAATATAAAAAACATGGGTATGAGAACATGATAATAAATTACAAGAATATTTCATAATCTATCAAATATCTTTTATCAGGAATCATGCTATAAGGTTTTTTAAATCAAATGACACAATAAATAAGGGTAAAAATTGTTAATAATTAATCACAAGGTGTGAGAACATATCCTAAGAATACGGCATAAGATTTTGGAATTCAAATAAGTATATAAAATCAGTTCTTTATTTATAGATTAATCTTAAGACTATCATTTTGGACAACATCCCATATAGAAATTCCCACCCATCCATTTCCATCATTCTATTAGGAGTGACTTCTATCTAGTTAACTCTATCATCTATTAGGAGTTTATTAAATGCACAGTATCATAGGATCTTATTAATTTTTTTTATATTATAATTTTCTCAACTCCATCATCATTATCCAACACATTTGAGTGTTATAATGGACCCAACCATCCTTGGTCTACAACATAACCACCCTTTAATAGTTTATAACAAAACCACCCGTCTTAATTTTATAAAACCCCAATCACATAGTCATAATCTTTTCATATGAATTCCAAAAAATCATGAAAATATTAATTATTATATCTAATATTAACCCATTAAAATAAGAATGGATATAATTAATATGTTATAATCATAAAATTTCCACAGAATGAATAAATAGGGTAGCATTGGATCATATCTCTAGGAAGGTAATAGAAATATCAATTGATGTTGCTATAAATGAAAATACCTTTAAATGATCACTAAAACATTTCATGAGTAAATTATCATTTTAATTTTCAAATAAATTATCTAAAATATTAAAATTTACCAAATATGAAGGAAAATATTTTATTGTAAGATATCCTTTGAAACATGTTAAGGAAACTTCAAATCAAATAGAATATATAAGGGTGGATAAAGCCATTCATGTATTGTACTTTAAAGAGAATATTCCTTCATATTTTTTTATATGAATTCAAACTTGTATAAAAATTACTTTAATAAATATTATTTGAATGTTAAAAAAATTATTGAAAATATATTAGAAAACATAGATATAAAAGAAAATGTAATTCTGACCAAAGACAAAAATATTATCATTTTTACTTAATATCATTATTTTAATCTCTTGAGTACCTGAAATGTATAAATTAAAAGGAAAAAAATGATATATATATATATATATATATAACTATATTTTCAAATAATATATATGATTTTGGAGAGATATATCATATATGTTCATCACTAAATTTTAAATATAAACATTCCTAGTCAAAAAATGAGGTTGTAATATAAAAATCTTGTAGCATTGACAACATTTGATTCATAGTTCCCCTGAAACGAATAAAATAAAATGATACCTAGGAAAAAAAATAAATTATTTCCATAATAAAAAATATATAATAGTTATAAGATAAAACTCATAATGTAATATAAGTGTCTAATCATAACATATTCCCCAATGAATACAAATTGAGACGGTAAACCCTTACAACTTCGTCAAATTTTGAATCAAGTCCACTTAGATGAAATAATTTTAATTGTAACTATGAATACCATATATTAATAAGTATACAAGATATAAAATGTAAATGTAAAATAATATTTTCCACATATTATAAATAGGTATATAACATCAAATATGCCTCAATGAAACAAAATTGAGATAAAGAATCCTGACAGATTTAGTAATTTTTGAAATGAATGTCTTTGAAATACTGGAAATCATATGGTTTTATAAATAACATGACTTGAATAATTATTAATTTAAAAATAAATTCATTTAAAATTAATATACCATAGAAATAGTAAATTGGTGCAGAACATTAAAACATGTCTCATTAAAAAGAAATTGAGACAAAACTGTCATAATATTGGTGGATTTTGAATCAAAGTATATATAAAGAAATAAAATTATATAGCTCTAAAACGACATAAATATCATGAATACATAAAAATAAATTCATTATGAAATAATAAAACCACACAATATAAATGATGATACACATTATCAAACTTTTTCTCAGGAATTTGAAAATGAGATAATGAAACCTAGTGTCATAATGATGGAGAAAAATATCTAAGAGGGTCTTAGACACTAAAAATGGATAGAGATGGGGGTTCCGATGTTTTTTAGGGATATATATGATTATGGTGGATTACTTTATGTGATCACAATAGTGTGTCCTTATTTTGGTCAAGAGATATGAAGTTGATTAACATGTTCCGTGTTTGAATAGGTGATAACTTCATGGTTCAAACTATATGTGGCCGTTTGAATATAGAATTTTCTGAGAAGATTTATAATTTATAATATTTGATGTTTTTTATTGATATTTTTTTTATTTTTTTTCACTATTTGGTTCTCACTTATCCATAAATTATATCTTAAAAAATAAAATAATAAGAATTTTAGGGGGATAAAGAAACCCTTATCTCAACCCCACCATTCCTCATAAGTTCTATTACTTACTATATAATTAATTTCAGTTTAGTATAATTATATATATGAACTATATTAATACATATAATACCATATAATATTAACTTATATAGTTTACATACCCATTTATTAACAATTATTTATTAAAGTTGTCATTTTAGGTGTTAACCACTTTGTTTCTCAGGTATGTTTTGTTTTGGAAGTTATGGTCCTGATACATTGATTATAGTTCCATATTATCTATAATTTTAATCATGTAATAAGTATTATAATTAATAGTAAAATAAAATTTTATAACCATTCACATAATGTAGGGATGAAAAATTATTCTATCACTTTGTGGAGACAATAGTTTGTATATAAGCACGAGTGATGTTCCAATTTATTGACGGGTTTAATGAAAGAAAGGTAAATAAAAATTCAAAATTAAATAATCATTATTATATGATAAATATAATACATATTCTTTAATTATATTCCTATACTGTCTATGTAAATCATAAATGAAAAATGAATCACATCACATTGTTGAGGTGATAGTCAACATATACTAATGAGTGATGATATAATTTTCTGACGTATTTTTAGGTAAGAAGGTAGATATTATATTATAGTTATATAATAATATATATTTAATAGTTATCATATATAATATTATAACCATCATAATAACCATAGAAAATGTCCTCCTTCATATAATATTTCATCCACGAACTGTTTCCCTTTACAAAATTCTGCCTATCAAACATCTTCATACATTCCCAAAATTAATACACTAGTAATGCTTTTGTTTTATGAAATTCAATGAATCATAAATATGTAATTAGGTTATTCTATATAGTCAAATAAATCATCAAATCCTACTATTCCAATTGACCCATATTTTCAATGTGGTACAACCTTCTTCGTAGACTGTTCTGCTTCCGCAAACATTTTTCCCTACATTGTCTACATACTACCTTTTTTCCTTAACTGTGTTGATTCCATCCATGAACAGATCACCACCTCCATTCCTTGAATGATATACATCTCCATGATCATGAAGTCTTCCACTAACATCCATCCTCACACAAACTATTTCTCATTCACAATCTTCTTATTGTGTTTTGCAGTCTGTATAACACTGCTATGTGTAATCATTCCTTTGTATATTTTCCTTAATTACCCCACATACCAACTAGGTGGACCACGAACTATACTTCATGGTCCGTAAAACTTCCATAACGATCTATTTTTCTATCATGATTTTTAACCTTTGATCGATCACCTTTACCATCGTATGATTTTCAAAAGAATGTATTGCAACACCCTTTTCTTACAGTAATATCGTTCTTTCAAATAAAACATGAATATTATTGGAAACACCATCAATCCATATTTCCTTAACAAATCTTGAATCACAATTTCACTAACAAACTAATAATATTATTGAAATAAATATCAGCAAATCATCGTCATATTCACGAGGAGAATTATTCAACCATGAAATCGACTATAATAAAATAAATCCATAACAATTATCCAAGAATCACCTTGAAACTCAAATTATTCGGACCATTCACAAGTTTCATGGAATATCAAGACATGTGGACTTTATCCAAGCCCCATTAACTCTGGAATTACTTCGTCATATTGACCACAATTAGATCATCTTATTTCACTAAACACCATTGAAAACAAATGAAAATCAGTTGAAAACAAATACAATCCATATATGAAGGGTCTCTAAAAATATGGAATCCATTTTACTTGATTCTATTTATTTACGTTTTATAATTTTATTTTAACTAAGCACACAACACGCAATGAGAACATGTTTTTTAAAACATCTTTAAGATTAAAAATTAATTTACTTCCATTAAATCCATTTTAAAAACCATAAAATTAATTTTAATGTATTATATTAAATTTATAATCTATATATTTATTTAAATTTATCAATAAATAAATATTAATTTAATTTTTTATGTTAAAAACCTATTGTAGACATAAAAATATTTTTTAGACAAATGTGTTTTTAGTCCCAAAAATGAACTCATATTTGGATCATGTATAATGAATATTAATATGAAAATAATTATATTATATATAATTATTATATTATTATGTTACATTAAATTCTAATTAAAAACATATTCAGTCTTTTACTAGGAAAAAATAATAGTTTTTACAAAAATCGGTGTTTTTTACTATTCATTAATTGTTTTTAGAAAAATCATAAAAATTCAACTTATGATATTACAAAAATTATTATTTAAAAAATTATATTAGTTTCATAAAATAAAATTTCTAAAAAACATTGAAATTGATAATATTATTCATGTGTGGAAACATGATTGAAACAAATTTTACAGAAAATAGATTCATTAATCATAAAATGACATTACTAACAAATAAGTACTTATTTAATATTTATTAATTAATAATTTATTTCTATTAAAAACCTATTTACATATTTTTTCATAAATTTTTTATTACTGTTTATACCTTCAAAATTATCAGTCATGCAATAATGGAAACATTTGAATAATATTATTTTTAAATTATAGCGTAATTTGGTTAAAGCATGGTGTTACATGTTAAGAAATATATCAAGATTAGTATTCCTTTAAAATAAATATTTAGGGTGTTACATAAGGCTTATTAGTATTCCTACTTGACTTGTGTGAGTGTGATAGGGGATATTTCAAGTTATGATATTGCAAAAAATGTGCATCACATGCTAAAAATAAAAAAATGTGCTCAGATTTTCATGCAACTCAAGGAAAATGAGAAATGATTCATTGAAGACCTATAATAATGAAATGATTTTGTTTAGGATAAATGGTGTGGTATGAATGACTGAATTTGTGTATTTTTAATTTAAAAGTGATATTTTTTTCAAAACATATGTTATAAACTCAAAATCGAGAAAATTATTTTAGATCTCCTTGAAACAATATGATAATTATCATTGATTTGTTTTTTTAATTTTGGAAGTAAAATTATTATCATTCCAATACACAGTGTGATTAAAATGGCCTAAAGTTAATATTTTACATTTTAAGCATTAAGAAAATTTAAAATGCATGTTATAGACTAAAATATAAATATACATGTGGATCTCTTCTGCATTGTTCTTTTTGGGATCAGAAGATTCTTCCCATTTCTGTTTGCTTCCTCACCCGAATCCTTGTAGATGGATAGGGTTTTATTAGAGGAGAGGTAACCCACAACCAAGATTCATCATCTGAAGGTTGTCTCCTTATCTTCTGTGGGTGTGAAAGGTGGTTTGTCATGTCTCTTTGAGTGTTCTGGTTGGAGGAAATAAGATCTGGCCACAACGGGACCTTCTTTAGGTGTATCAGTGATTTCAATTTTAATTTTTAGGAATAGATTTGGTTTCAAAAGATTCTGTTCATGCTATGAAAGGGTTTTCATTGAAGGCCCTCTAGAAATCTATGAAGCTTATTTTTTGTTGTTTTTGTGATTTCTTTTTGGAGTCTCAGTTCGGGTTGATTAGCAAAGGTTGGTTTTGATCCCTTGGGAGTCGGTGATTTGATGCTTATTGGAATCGCATTTCAGATCTATTGTCCTAATCTATTTGATTATGGTTTTCTGGGTTTTCCAATCATGAAGATCTCATGTTGGTTTTTGAGAATAACACATGATGGTTTACAGTGGTGATGTCCGATTGAAGAAGAAGCTCTTTATGGGGTTGCAATGGTGATTTTTTGAGGAGAAGTGGTGAATTTTATAAAGCCGTGATGATTTTTTGATAAAGAAGTGGTGATTTTTATAAATTAGAGGCGGTGTTATGAAAAACCATAATCTCATGATGGTGTTGAAATTCAGAGGTATATTTTGGCTAAGCTAGCAACTAGATTTCTACATGTATCTGCGCCAGATGAGGATCAGAGCAAGAATCTTTCACATGCGCTTTTCATTTGGATTTGGAAGTTCGAGAGGGTATAGCTCTACCATTCATTTTGTTCCCATGCTACTCTCCACGAGACTGCTAGCTGAGTGGTCATGTGATGGTAAAGGCTTCACATCTTGGTGTATTCATTGGGTAGGGGAATATTCTGTATCCTTGATCTGAATTATCCTTTTTAATGGTTTTTTATGTAATGATGGATGTTTTGGTTTCTCACTTTTTCCCAAAAAGTGTTTTGATAATAATAAAAATTAATTCTTAGTCAGTGATTTGTAATATAAATGTTATATTTATAAATGTTTTAATAATAATGGATTGTTTTAATGTGAAACTTTGTTTGTAAAAAATGGAATTGACTTTTTTTTTTATTTTTTTATTTTTTATGCAGGGTGTTTAATTTAATGAGAATCTTACAACATATATTTATTACATAATGCTTTTGGGCTACTGAGGCACTAAATAGTGATTGAAAAATTATTTAGTAGATATAATTAGAATTAAAAAATCCAATATAAGGGGAATATCTAAATTACTTTTTGTCATTGAGAAATACCTTCACCTTTATTAATACACACTTTAGCACAACTATTTAAGCATTATTAAATCCAATTTTAGCATAGATAAAGGAGGAGTTTTTGTACATAGGGGTCATGGAATTTCCATAATGTCTCAATTTTGAAACATGAATATGATCATAATTTTTTAGTTGCAGAGATAAAGGGAAATATATAGAGTTTATAAAAAAAATTCATCGTATTTTTAAATTTTTGGAACATATTTATATTATACATGTTATATATTATTAGTTTTGATATATAAAGTTCTCAAAATCCAATTTTGAATTGGAGAAAATTATGAAGATAAACATAAATGTGGAATTAGAGTATTGGTTATGAAATTTGCTTTTCTCATTTATTTTATGATTGATTATATTGTGTTTATATAATGATGGTAGTTTTATCATCGAGATTAAAATAAATAAATGATTGGTTTTAATTTACTGATTCTTTCAATAAATAATATATTTAAAAAAAATAAATACCATGTATATAGTCATTTAAAAGATTATATACTATTTTTATTATGAATAATAATACTATTTATTGTTAACAATATTAGATTTATAATAATTATGACATGAATTGGGGAACACTATTTGAAATCCTGGTTTTTAATTTTAATATCCTTTTATTTATGATGATAATATTCATTTGAGAAAGTGATATTAAGCTTCATATATTTAATTTATAACAATAAATAATAATAATTTTATGGTCTCACCTTGATACATGGGTTACAATTTAATTTGATAACCATATACTTTTTAATATTATGATTATAATTTATTATCCCTATTTGTTGTGGAAAACATGGTGCCATTATTAATGTTAATTTTTATTTTTATACAATATTAAAAATTGCTGGATCCATTTGTCCATGTATTGATAAATGTTACCAATTTTTAAAATCCTAAAATTTTCAACTATTATACTTTTGATAATTATAAATAATATGCACTCTTAACAAGAAAAATGATTTATTAATTACTCATAAATTAGATATTATTATAATGTTTATGGGTAAATTTAAATTCATTATTTATAGATATTTATTAATTATACAAAGAAAATTTCAAATGACTTATAATTTATTTATATGTTATTTAGTAATATCCATGAATTGTTTGTTTTATTTATGCATCCAAATATAATTATTATTACTAATTAATGCATATAATATTTCTAAAAAATGTCAATTTAATTATTATCAATTATGACTGTGTATTTTTGTATCACTCATTTTAAAATAGTTGTGCCCATTTTATGTTAAAATATTTTCTGAATTTATTTATGTTAATTTATAAATCAAAAAAATTAGTAAAGCATGTTTATATTAAATTTTCCCACCTTTTATCATTAAAACCACACACATTAACTAATTATATCTTTAATGGACTGAATTTCTCAAATTAGAGTAAAAAATTCAATACCACGATTGTGTATTAGATCCTTATTTGGAAAACTATATAAAGAAACATATTACCTATTTGGATACTAGAATAAATGGAAGTTAATAATTCTATGAACTACAATAGAAATACTATTTTCTACTACTCAAAAATTAATTTCTCAATACCAAAAAAGTGTAGAGAAAATTATTATTGATAAATGAGGGGATTTCTATTCTTAGTACTCAAAAAATTATGGATTAGGTGACCTTTTCTATGTAAATTTTTAACATTTATAATGGTCCCACTGAACTATTGTTTCCACTTTTTAGTGCTGAAATAGCCTAAAAATATCATTATATAGTTTCATAAGTATAAAAGTAATCATGATAAATATTAGAGAAAAAAAATTCAAAAAATGAACAAATATCATTATTTCACATCATATTTGTACACTTAGTTATTATTACAACATTACTAAAAACATTTATACAAATGATCATTCCAACAAATGTATATTGGTTACGAAGCAATCCTTTGAGTTTAAATATACCTACAAATTGTACCAAAAATTTAATTGAGTAATATATAAACATAAATAAACAATATATTATTTCTAAACAACAATTAAAAACATTAAGACTATTTAAAAATAAAAAATACACTGTTGGTTTTTTCAACTACATCTACATTTAGAATGATTTTTGTTGTGTTCCTTTATACAAAAAATGGATAAATTATTTTTTTCTTAGTGTCTCATGACAATTTATCTTATTTTAATGGAATTGAGAAAGTGGAACATGTTTGGATCTAACTTATCACTTTTAAATTGGTATCATGTTTATTCAGTCCATCCAAAAACACCAAATGTTAAGGTGATGTCTAGTTCATTTATACATATCAAAAAAGATTAAAATACCATTGATGTAGAGTAGTATAATAATTTGATCTTTTTTTCTCAGTTTTGAGTATGTCTTGTGTGTTTTGTGCCTCTTAAAAGCGTAAAATGGAAAAATACACATTAGATCATTCTAATCACACTACTGTTCATAATGACACACATTTCATTCCCACACTAAAAATTGAATAAAATATTATTTAAATTGAGTTTCATTTAAATATAGGGAGCTTTTCTCTAAATTTATAATCTAATGCATTTTTTGAAGGGAAATGTCACATTAAAATGCCAAGATCCAATTTTTAGTTATTTCAACTATATTGAGAGTGAAAAAGATGTTTAGTTTATTCATAAATTCCAAAAAAATAAAATATCATTTTAAAATAGTTTTATGAAAATAAAATTTTATTTCTCATAATTTTCAATGTGATGGACATTTTGAACAGAAATGTCACTTTTAAATTAAAAACTCACATTTTCATTCATTCCAATAAGACCACATTTCAAAATAACATTGAGTTAATTTATAAATGTTAAAAATAATTTAATGAACATTTAAAGCGTCTTTATGATAATTCAAGTTAATTTCTTCATTTTTGAATATATGTCCCGCCCTTTGTACCTATTGAAATCATTAAATGAAAAATATATTTTTAGTCATTATGAAAACACCATATATCAAAATTATGTACGATTAATTCTTAAAATACACATAAGAATAAAAAGTAATTTTATAATTATTTAAAGATAATCAGATCATTTATTTGAATGAACAAGAAATGCATGTTTTCAACTCAAGTGACATATTTAAATTACCAAATACACACTTTTGTTCATTATGACCACACCAAGAATTAGAATGATGTCTGGTTTATTACAACATGAAAAAAACAAATCATTAATTTTTTTCCTTGACTTTTATGATAATATAATTATATTTCATTATAATTAATCATGCAACGCATATTTCAAACTAAAATGTCACTTTTAAATTAAATAAAACATTTTTAGTCATTCTATTTATGACGCACATTAGAATTATGTGTGATTAATTAATACATGAAAACAATAATTAAGTTTGATTTTTATATAATTTCAAGATAACTTAAGAACATTTTCTCAAATATGATAATGTAACACAAATATTGAATTAAAATTTCACTTTTAAATTTTAGATAGCAAATGATTTTTCATTTCAACCACACCAAGATTCAAAATGATATGTTGTTACTTCTTATACATCACAAATAAATTATAGACTGTTTTCTTAGATTTTCATGTAAATATGATATCATTTAGTATAAATTAATCTTGTGATTCTTAGTTTAAATTAAAATATAACTTATAAATATAAAACGTGTGTTTCTAATCATTTAAACCACACCACACATTTGATTAAAGTATAGTTAGTTTTATGAATCTCCAAATGAATAAAAAGTATTTTTATAATAGATTCATGATCATACAGATTTTTTTTCTAGAATTTTACTTGTAATGCATGTTTTGAACTAAAAGTTCACTTTTATGTTACAAAAGACACACTTTTGGTCATTTTTACTACCCAAGAGCCAGGGTGATGTTTAGTTTACTCAAAAATTTCATAAGTGAATCAATGATTTTTTTTTCTTATAATACCTTGATAATAATATATTTTTTATAGAATTGAGCATATGATTAATGTTTTTAATCAAAAATCCCCATTTGAATAAAAAAAATTCATTTTCAGTCTATCCAACCACATTGAGAATCAGAATGATGTGTGGTTCATTATTATTTGTCATAAAAGAATAAAATATGTTTTACAAAGAAGATTATAAAAATTAGATTTCAATTGATTAATTTTTAATTTCTGACATGTGTTTTGTACCACATGAAATATTGAAAAAGAAAAATCTATTTTATGTCATTCTGACCACACCATGAATTGATATGTTGTGAAGTTAATTCCTACAAAAAAATTAATATTATTTTTCCAATAGTTTCATGACAAGAAAATAATTTTTTATTGGAACTTATCATGTGATTAATGTTTTAAATTGAAATGTAAATTTTAAATTGAAAATGATATACTTTATGTCATTTTGACAACAATGAGATTTAGAATGATATGTAGTCCATTACTATCGAACACTAATGATTCAATGATTGTTTTCTTATAGATTCATAAAAAATAAACATCATTTCCTTATAATTGATTATGTAATATACATTATGAACAAAAATATCAGTATTAATTTAAAATCTAAGAATAAATGACTTTTCAAGAATAATCTGAAATTTTTTAAACAATAATACCTTCCTATTAATCCCTATATTTATCAATATAATAATCTAAATTTATATTATAGGAATATTATATATAAAATAAAAAACTAATAAGTAAAGAAACTACAAATAGTGATGTCAAATGGAAGTTTATATATTAAAAAATAAAGACTTATAATTATTACCCTCAATGAGATTAAATTTATTCAAGTGGATAAATTTTTTTTATAAATTTATAAATATAATTATTGTATTCATTTATATTGGGATATTTTAGTAATTTTGAGGAAAATAAAAATTAAAAGTGATTTTTTGTGATAAAATATTCAATACAAAATTATTTATATATATACCACAACATATTTCCATTTATTATAGTCTAATAGTTTCTATTTTCATTCCTTTTCCTTATTCCAATTATGGATCAATACATTAACATTTCACTACCAAAAAAAACATGAATATTAATACACATTATATAACATATAATTGAATGTATATAAATTGAATATCTTTAATGGTTACTAGTTAAAAATAAACGATATATGTGACTAATTTTTGGGTAATCCATGCATTAGATTCATAAAATATATCATCAAATTAACTACATTTATAATAATTAGTATCCAATTTATCCTAAAAAGGTTAAAAATTAATTATTACTACATAATTAGAATTATAAATATTCATAATAGTAACTATTGTGTATAGGTTTATCATTTTATAATAGGTATCATGAATAGCTTATAATCTTCTTTCTTTTCTTCAAGCACTTAAATTTTTTATTCTTTATCTATAATTTCATATTTATCTATTGATAAGGATTATAATGAATGAATATAGGTACTTACAAATATGAAATGTTTTTCCCATCATAAGTTGAGAAGATATTTATAACATAAATATATATAATAAGAAAGAACCAATTGAAATTATAATAAAAATACACATTAATAAATAGAAACAATGATTTTATCAAGGTACCTCATATAAACATGTATGAAAATTTCTTTTTAACATTCACACTTTAGAATATTGTTTACATTGGAAAGAGTTATAAAATCCGCACTCATGGTCATACCTTTATTATTTGAAAATAAATTGTATAAAATTATCCTATTAAAAAATATAATTTTTAAGGGCCTCTATTTTTTAAGTTCTATACAGAATAATGATAGTGAAAATTTAGGGTTATTTTTAATTCATGTTAAAAAAACTTGATCCCTTGGATTTCCATGGTAAAAATATTATTATTCTTTATAAATTACATATACGAGGTAAAAAATGCATTATTTAACATTAAATTCATTTTTTATAATAAATTTTAGAAATTATATACCTATTTTTTATCAGGAATTCTAAAAAGATTAATCGACAGAGTAATGAATATTC
Organism: Viscum album; assembly: GCA_963277665.1. Lineage (NCBI taxonomy): Eukaryota > Viridiplantae > Streptophyta > Magnoliopsida > Santalales > Viscaceae > Viscum > Viscum album. The sequence goes on from OY728147.1 coordinate 1,832,060,556, forward strand.
CAATATCTTATTCAATGGTTTGAATATAAGTTTCATTTTTGGGAATATCTAACTCATCTCTTGGATCATGAGAAAAATAAATACCTACTATCATATACATTATTGTAAATAGTGTATAATTAATGGCATCATTATTGGAATTTTATACAAAACCTATAACAAATATTCTATAAGTTCTGATAGTTATAACTCACAAATAGTTTCTCCCTAAATTATTTCAAAATAACTAGAAAATCAATACATGGTTTTTAAAAAAATATTAGAAAACACTAATAAATAAATCTAAATCTTAGGTGTGATTCCCTTTTATGAGGAATAGCCACACTCAAAAATTGGCATTTTGGGTTCAGTTGTGCTAGCTATGGTCGATGGTTAACTTATTGTCTCTATTCCATCAATTTCATGAGTAGTGTGTTTTATTTGAAATTATAATTCTCCTTGTTTAAAAACCTTTCAAAAAAACTCTTCACACTCCTCATATTTATAATTATTTATTTTCCAGTCACAAAGTAATCTCTTAGATAGGCTCAAAAACCCACCCCTCTAACCGATGAATTTTTTTATAGATGATGAAAAACCACAAAAAGTAGTTATTATTCATATCTTATAGATGTGTCTTCTTATGTCTAGAACAAATAAAGAAAAATCAATTATATTTTAGAATATAATGTAATAGTAAGTTTTAATTATTATTTTTATACAATATCATCCTATGCTTTTTGAATGTTTTCATCTACTAGTGTGACCTTCTATGTAACAAGAGACTCCTTCCACAAAACAAGATATGAAATTGAGCACTTAAGGGGATCTAATTTTTTAATTTTCATCTCAATATAAAAAACCAATAATTTTTTCATAAATAATGTTATTATAATTTCTTAGAATGTACTAGTTTTTTTTTCAGTGAAATGTACCCCATCCTTGATTTACGATATGGGTATTATAACATTCCTCCATATTACTAATTCTCTAAACCCATTATCTATTATTTAAAGTAATATATATAAAAATAAATTCATTTTACATGTTATGGTAGTGACCTAAAAATAACCTTGGTTTTACATTAAAACTTGTATCCTCACATTTGTAAATAAAAGAATTCCACGATTCCCATGAGATGAAGTTGACATATAACACTGGTGGGTTATGATTCGTTGGATGTTCACTAAAATATAAATTGATGGGATTACTTTACACATGTATATTATTACTATTTAATATTTGTATATAATATTTTCAATATTATATATGGTGAGAATTTAATATATGCATTTGATTCACGCATGTGATTCCTCAAATTATATATATATATATATATGATATATATACGGGACAATTTATTCATCGGTTACATGTTTTATAGTATTTTCATAAATTAATTAAAACTATTCAATGAATTATACCCTAATTCGAAGAAATGATAATGATGCATTAGAGGATCCTCGAGCTTCAGCTATATAAGAGTATGGGATCCTCTCTTGTTGGGTGTGGGTATTGCGATATATATGAGCCTCTTCCATTTATCTCTTATCCCAAAGAACTGTTTATCTAATTTTTGGAAGGCACTATCACCCATTCTATATTAGGTATTACCCCATAGATTTTTTTGATACATTGGATGGTTCCCCCTCATAGGTAGGGTTCTTTTGTTCACCACTTTTGGAGATCTCAATCAAGAATTTTCTTAAAATAATGAAAATAATGTTGCTTTTATACATAGTTTCCAGGTACTCTATTTTATAGTATTACTTACACGTTAGTTCATGAAGATATATCGTTATATGTTTTGGGTTCTCTTCCACTGCAAATTTTCATTACATGATCATAAAAAACTCATCAGTGGTATAAGAGTGAGTTTCTTGAAGTTTTTAACATATTTTATTCATTGAATTTCTATGAAAATTGACAAATTATGTTTTCATAAATCATGAAACGAATTATAGACCCTTATATTATTTGTTTATGGGAAAATTTTGAATTAACATTACACAAGTTTGTTGTATAAAGGTTGATTTATACTTACCCTTACACGAGCCATTACATTGAGGTAGATATTAAGTTACCCTTACATGATACCCTTACAAAGAATGTCTACATAAGGGTAACCTTGTGGTGATATTTACCCAAACGTGTTGTGTAATGGTAATACTGTTACATAGAGGGGTTTATGCAAGGTTCATCATCTTTTAACTCTTCTGTGAGAAAATATTTGAGCTACATAAAGGTACTAGATGTTTGCCTTTATGTGGAATATAAAATAATTATAGTGCCCTTATGTAATGGTATTACATAATGGTAATAAATTTACATGAAAGATATGTATAAAGGTAATTTATGTATTTACATTAGAAAATAGTGTTCAACCAAGCTGTGTAAAGATGACCATTAAGGTATCTTTTTCCAGGAATTTGAAAACCATGATTACCCTTATGCAAAGAATCTATGTAAGTGTAAAACGAAATACCCTTACACAGAATAGGTGTGTTGCATAAGGGTAATCCAAAAAAGTGTTAATTTTTTTACATATATAGTGATTTTATGGGTTATAAAATGTTTAAAAATATTCAAAAATTGTAATTTGGGATATTTTAGTTTCTAAGGATTTTAAAAACAAATTATATAATTATAAATTTTTTATAATTAATTAAATGATTTTTTAAAACTTTTTTTTTCAAATACTTATGCTTAATATTTTAAATTACCTTTAATAAATTATATATAAACTCTTATGATCAAAAAATAAAAGTGTTTTCTTAGAAATCAATATTAATAATTTATAAAGGGTTATAATTATGAAATAAGGATAAAATATAAAATATATATATTTAAAATTATGATTTTTTAATAATTAACTAATATTTATTTGTCCAAATTAAAGGGGCCTCCTTTAGAACATTATTTATGCCAAAAAAAATTATTTTTGATAAATGATATGATCGAGTTTTAAATAATGAATAAATATATTATATTTAGTATGTGTAAAATGTTTACATAATAGAAATTGGATTATAAATTGTTTATGATTTATCAAATACCATATATTTAAAATGGAAATGTCATATAATGATAAATATAATAGTTTTCATATTGATATGAATTTAAAATGTTTATATTCTTGTAAATTTATAAAATATTTGTAATTATTATTTATTTATAAATAGTACATAAATGTCTCGTGTTTTGAAATATAAATAAAAGGCTATTATTGCTTTTAAATTTTATGATGTTCATGTTTAGAAAATAGTTTATGAATTATTAATAGTGTGTCTACCCACATATATGATAAATATATTATATTATAGATAATTTTATATCATGCTACGTTTGATATCATAAAATTTAGTTTCATCTATATTGTGCTTGGTTTATAATTTTAGTTATAATATTAAGAATTGTTATTGGGAATAATTTTTTCAAGTTAGGTGTTAGAGATTACATGAATTCGATTATCACTTGAGTAAAGTCTCCCTAAGTAGAGGGACTTGGGGTCAGACAACATACTTTCCAAGAGGCTTTCCTTGGCTAGGAATGTGAAAGGGGTTATCTATTAGTCTATTTGAATTTATTCGTGTGTATTTTTACAATTTTATATAACTATATACAGTTAAAAAAGTTTCTCTATACCTTATGCATATTATGTATTTGGATATGTATTAATGTGTTTGTTTTTTTTGGTGGCTAACACAGACCTGTGGATTGTCTAAATGGTTGAACATCAATATGGTTTGAACATATTGATTACGTGGAGGGAATATGACTCCAAACTAATATTTTTAGATGCATGAATTTTATCTGTGATTAACTAGAGATAAGATAGGGAAATTAAAATACTATTCAAATAATAATGTTTAGATTCCGTCCAAAGCATCTCTTTCTGAGACCTCAATTATTTTACCTAGTTTTTTTATCATCAGAGGGTGAACCTAGATTATTTTGTATAAGTCGAGAAAGTGATAGGAGAAAATAGATCATCCTTGATTGCTTCTTTTATAGTAGGGTACCATTGATTTTTACATGGTAATCTATTTTTTACATTTCATTTGGGTTACACATTTCTAGGAAACCCATGGGAAGGATACTATATGAATGATATTGAGTTCATCCTTATATTGTATTAGTAAAAGGGTTGTCCTATCATATATTTAAGAGTCCCCACTATTTTTATTGGGATGATTCCCTAACAAAATAACTATGCAATGAGAGAAACTACATAACAACCTCATTTCATAGAAAAATAAAGATATCATGTCACTAAATTGATATGATGTCTGGGGTTATCAATTCTAGAGGGAGAAATATCATTAAAAGACATAAATGAAAATTTATAAAACCTGGTATTCATCCAATAAAAGTTATATTACAGTTAAATGCTTCATTATCATCAAACTAAAATTTATATTAATCCCTGAAATGAAAATATTAATGTAATAAAATCTTAAAACTGGTTTCTAGGAAGCTTTTTATGAAAAAGACATATTCTATATGTTAGAACATGTACTTCATAAATAACCAATTTTTGAAATAGTTCAACAAGTGAATCTATATCCTTATGCAAGCATGAAGTGATTCATTCGATATTTAAAAGGCATTATAAGATAAATATATTGTTTTGGTTAGGTAATTTATCCTATTTTCATCTATGGTAATGTTCCAACACTATGATAAAGTTCAATAAAATATTATCTAATATTCTCAAAATGTTTAGACTATATGAACTATGAATATGATTTCTAATTTTGGTAGTGTATAGATAGTATACGGAAGTTAAATGTTCAAAACCAAAAGATGAAAAGTTAGATGAAAAGTTTGAACAATGTTTCCTTTAGAAGTTGTTCAATGTCATTGAAATTTAGGGTCATCAAAAATAAATTTTAATAACTCAATATGACTAGATTATCCAATATATACCAGAAATATGATTATAAACTCCATGGAATGACCATTACAGGTATGGATGTTATAGAAATTAATTATTCAATTTTAAAAGATATAAGATACAAAATATATATTTTACAAAGTGTTGTAAATATTAAACTATTCAAAATAAAATTATGTGTTGTTTGATTATATTTTTTTTTATTTTTTCATGTAGTAAAAATTTACTACTTTGAGGATTAGAATAAACAATATTTTGTCAAGATAAAATGAATCTATGTTAAAATGGGTATCTTCAATGATTTGTCCTCTAAGATGAATGATGTTATTCAATTAAAAAGTGTTTTTCTGAAAAGTTATCAAATAATTAATTCTATATACTTGGTTTATGATTCATTAATTTCTTAACATATTTTGAGAATAATATTTGGATAAATGTGTGTATCTATTTTGAATTTTTTATCAATAATCTTAAGAAAATATGGGGGAAAGTTTTCCTTCTATCCATTGATGAGAAATTATTATAAAATATTCTTTTCAAAAATAAATTACAAACACATATAATTCCATATATAATATAAACACAATAGTTTATTTTGAATATATTATTACTAAAATAAAATAAGTTTTATTTCTTAAAAACAACATAGTAATTTTTAAGCCTTAAATTATTATTCTATAGATAATATAGTGTCACTAGGGCTAGTGGTATTATGTTTGAACATAGAAATGATAAATTTTTAAAAATAGTTTTAATTTATGTGAATATTTAGTTTATATCCTAATAAATTAGGATACGTGACAGTAAATAAAAATGTATATTGTAATATTTAGTTATTATGAGAATGTGAATATCACTATTACCTAAATGATTAAACCAATTTAATATTCTATAACTTCTTCACTTAGTTTTGTAAGAGTTATATTCATTTACCATAACAAGTGAACATCACTATTCACTAAAGGATTATAGTATCTAATAAATGTATATCTGTTCATATCCTAAAAGAGTTTAGGGTATGGTGGTAAAAAATATAAATATCTACATTAGTTATAATATAGAAGTGGATATTGATTTATCCTAAAAGAGTTTAGTATATGTAGGTAAAGTAATAATGTAAATGGTTAAATTATTTATGAATGATTTCAAGGGAAACGTTTGATTGAAAGGGTTACAAGGATGATGATTATGTACATAGAAAGGGTTAGACGTAGACAACATAAGATAACATTATAATATATGATGTTATGAAGTAAATGAGTTAGAATATAACATAAAAAATTTAATCTTAAACAATATTATTCCAAAGTCTCACCATTATTCAAACTAGATTACTTAATAAATGATACTCACTAAGAGGATAGTTGGATTATTTTATCAAATGGTCACATAGGGATGTGACAGAAATTACTTATGGATGTAATGTTAAAAAAACCAATTTTTTTAGAAACAAAATAACATTAAACATATCATTTAGTTATGAAAAATTAAATATTCATTTATTATACATTATTATTTATTACAAATTCACTTTACATGAATGGTATAATGATAAATATACCCTATAAGTAAAAACATTGAGTTGTCCCAAAATAATGATCATCATGGACTATAATGGGTGATGATAATATGTAAAGGTTAGATTGACTAAATTCTTATATCCATTACAATGGTTGTATATGATATATAAAGAATAGATTGTTTAGGTAATAAGTAGAGAGATATAACATGAACTAATACATGAAATTATATCCCATGGAAGAGATATAGTAAAAAATATACATAAGGGTGCATTCTTATTATCATTCCTACTGACCCGAGGTTGTTGATATTCCTAGCATGAGAACCTTTATCATATTAGACTCTAATTACATAAGTCAACTTGTTAACATAGATAATAAGAGGGTTTTGGGTATGTTTCCTGTCATGTAATCAGTTGGAGTGAAACCAACATGGGATTTCCAACTTGTATGACAAGAAAATACATCTCGACCATAATTGAATCAGACTATGGAAATACATGACCATGATTAGTTTCTTCACATATATTGTTTTAAAATACTTGGATAAGAAACATGTGATGTAGTTATCATATAGATGAATGTAATATATTGTATTCATTTACCTATTCTATCTTTTTTAGAGAATTATGAAAATAATGAGAGGGATATCCTAGATTGGCATGTTTCATGTCTAGTGGACACTCAATGTTAGAGAAAACTGGATTATATATGATTAATATGATGCATATGATAATATTCTTGGGGACATGTTCACATAGAGAAATGAATATGTTTTATGGATATCACACCTAACCCCTTTGTAGCTTGAGTGTCACTGATGCTATGTTAGAGGCCACAATTTACATACATTTATGAAATTAGTATTTCATAGTTATATTTAAAATTGTGAGGCATGTAGGGTCACATTGTTAGGCCCTTGTATACATTTAAAATTTTGGATAAATATTTTTATGAAAATGAACATATTTTGATGAAAAATGTTATCCATATGATGTTGGATGGATTTTCACAAACCAAGTATGGGTGCCATCCAAATCGTCACCTGACCCAACCTCTGGCATGGCCAGAAGTTCTTTCACAGTCCCCATGGCCTGGAAACTACTTATTGGGTATCAAAAACACACTTTGGGAATGATTTCATGCATGTACATAATAATAAGAAATACATGGGAATAAAACATCACATAATTGATAATCATAACCTAATGAAATACAATAATTTATAGATTCAAATATTTACATGATTAACTAATACTAAAAATGCAACAATCTAGATGGGAAAAAAAATGAAAAGTTCAAAAAATATCCATGTAACAAGAGGTCCATCACCCTCATGCCACCACAATCACCACCTACAATATGTGGAAAACTACCAACAAAATACATCGTCACCCCCATAGAACATCTTTCCTTGACTTAGGTCATATATATCAATGTCTACATACACCCAAGTGTGTGTGTATGGTGTGGCCCAAATCCTAGTAGGATTACCCGAAAATGAAAATAATTGAATCTATAACATTAAATGGTAAATCATTATACAAATTTCCTTAGAACATTGAGAAATATTTTCAAGGAATTTTTCAAGGAATTTTTTTTTGGAAAACACTTTTTGAGAAGATATTTTAACTAAATAAAATTGATTTAAAACTACAATATACCCAAGTTATGCTATATACTGATAGTGTTCACAACATCAAAAAATCATCACGTGAAAAGAGATCACCATAGGTAATACCTATAGTTATCTTTCACAAGTGGGACCCTATGAACCTCATACCTCAATGATAAATAAACTCAAACCAATATCAACAACATACTCATGCATGATACACTAGTTGGGAATGCCTACCATGGTCTAGTGGTCACCATATCATAATCCAAAACAAATAGTTTTCCCATTCATGAGCCAATCTAAGGGATATTGTCCTAAAGTCTAGTGGTATCCAGTCATTAAAAATCTTAGTTAGTGTTATAGTGTCAATGAAACTAGATGAGACCAGGCCTCAACCGCACTGAATCAACTAGTGTACTATTTCTTGTTCACCCACCTATATACTCAGGATTCAATTTGTCCTTATGTTCCATTTAACATATCACAAAAATCATCACATTCACATACACATGCCAAGAATCTTTAACCCATAAGGAAAACACCAATTTCACAATTCACATGGATCCATTGATCGAGGCACATAGAGAAACCACCATTTTATATAAAAAATATATTTATTCTAGAAAACCAATTTTCAACACATTAAAAACTTCAAATTCCCTTTAAAAACATTTACCACCATTCAAGAAAATAATAAAACTCCTTTAGGAAGTACCACAATGTAACACACCTTAAGTATAACTATATTCCTTTTGAAAAATCAGGTTTCATCCCATATGAATTTGCAAAACATTTTAAAACACATTTTCAGCCCAAAAATAATCAATAGAACACATTTAAACAAACGATAAATCTATCCAAATTCATGTAATAATGTCAAAGCATAGAACTATATACCTCAATCAAGGAAACGTCCAGAATCCCATAGAAAACCACAAACACACCACAACAAGACCATATAAATGTAATATCAACAAAAAACATCATGATTTCACAAAAAACTCAAGATTGACACCTCATTTAGTTAAAAACCCCATTCAAAATTTAGCACCCAAAAAACAAGGAAGAGAAACCCTATAATAAGAAAGAAATCTAGAGAAAAGATACTTATTTAGTGATTTCTTGAAGTTCCTACACCAATACCACCCAAGGATTTTAGTTCAATATGACCAAGATGGAGATGAGGAAGCTCCCAAGGATAAAAATTCCACATGTTCATGATTAAGGGTGAATTTGGGTTAACATAGTTAATGGTAGAAGTGGAAATTCCCACATTTAATTGCTTTGATAGGTCACATGGTTAGGCTACAAAGTATTTCAAACCATGTGGAAACTGTGAATCCCTATCTTACCAAGAGGAATTAAGCTATACATTTTCATGGGGGAGGGAACATTCCCGTGTGACTAGACATCTATCCTAGAAAGTGACACTATCCAAGAAAATAATTTTCCATGGGCTGGTCCAAAATTTCCCAAAACTATGCACCAACCATGAGCCACATACTTTCAATCCCAAAAATTCTATTTTCACAAAAAAAACTATCAATAATAATAAGGAAACCTTATAATAACAAAAATAATAATTGAATACCTCAAAATAAAATTACGAATATGATATTTCTCTCCATTATGAAATATTTCAACCCTCATAAAGTCATTCCAATGTCTGATCAGAGAAAAACATTGACACACCTCTTTGACCCAAGAATTACACTCCCACATCTCATGATCATCCCTACCATTCCGTGGATGAACTCAAATAAATGGAATGGAATTCCCATAATTTACTTTATCCTTTGAATAAATAATCTAAAATAGCAACTCAAACATACATAGATCAGGATCTAACTCCAACTCCAACCAATTGAACACATGAGACAAATATGGATTATACTTTTTCAATTTAGAGAAATGAAATAGATAATGAATTAATGTCATCATGATGGTAAAATCCAATAAGTATGCCACTATATTGACTCTCTTGGTTATGTCAAAAGTTCTAACATACCTCAACATTAGATTCCATTACTTAATGAGACAATAGAGACCCAATAAAGGAAACACAATTAGAAACACCTAGTCACCCAAAGAAAAATCTAATTCTCATGGCCTATGATTAGAATAATATGTGTGGTGGATCTTCATAGCCAAAAACTAATTCATAATAAAATTGAGTTTATATGACATTTCCTTCACATGTTTCAACCCCAATAATGGTGTCTCAACAACATCATCCTAACTCAATGTGGACCAACATGGTTGACCATATATCAACTCTTAGAGATCAATTTGAATCGATGATTTGAAACTATTATTATATGAAAACTCCACCAACACAAGATGGTTATTCCTCGAGCCCCTTAAATCCCACACAAATACCTGGAGGATGTCTTCTCTGATCAGATATTTATACTTCATCCGACTATCTATTTGAGGGTGGTATTCTATACTCCACTAGACCTGTGACCCCATTACATTATGAAGACCTTCCAAAAACCACATGGAAATGCATTAGTCTTTGTCTGAAAAAATTTAATATAGAACCCCATGAAGCCCCACATTATCTTGAACATAAAATAGACCCAAATCAACCATCATGGATTAATCCCTAAGTGGAATAAATTAAGATTATTTGGTTAGAAAGCCGATCAGTAAACAAATAACATTCCCTTCATGAGGTGTATGAGGTATAACAACAATAAAGTCCATTGAAATATCATCCCAATTGCAGGTAATAATAGGTTGTGGTTGAAGCAACCCATATGTCCTTTGGTGATATAATTTAACTTTCTTAGATGTATAAAACTATGATACAAAGTTAGTTACATCCTATATCCTAAATGGCCATGAAAAATGATAATGAATATCATAAAACATCGTGGTGAAACTAGGATGAATGGACAACTGAGATTGGTAGATATCATGCAAGACCACAATCTACAACAATAATGACAACACAAAGTGACCTCTAAAGCAAAAAATATCCCTCAGGAGACAAAAACCACTCACAATGAACCTCCTTATAATCTCGGAACTACATATGATGATAGGATAACTCATCACCTGTATGCTTCTTTCGAATATACTCTAGAAGGGAAGGTGAAATTTGAACACTAGACAATAACTAACATCCACTATGCTCTTTGACTTCTAGATGTATATGAGAAACAATCTGCATCAAGGTCCACACAAAATTAGACTTTTACAATTATTTCCCTAGAAATTTCCATTTTAACTAATCTGCAACCACATTTTGTTTACCTGGTGTATAGATGATATCAAAATGAATAATTAGAAGGTACTCAACACAATGACAATGTTTGAAATTCTTTCTTTCTCAATGAAAATGTAGGATAAGCTCTTATGATCAGAATAAACAATAAACTTCTCCCCAAAAAGATAATGACATCACATCTTCCAGGCACGCATCACCATCGCTAACTCTAGATCATGGGATGTGGAAATATTTTCATGTCGTGAGACATAAAGTGAACCATATGCCAAAACATGGTCATCATGAATCATCACACACCCAAGACCGATACCAGAAGAATCATTGTAGTCCACATATCCTTATCAAGTTTTCGAAAAAGGTCAAAATAGGGTCTGTGGCTTTCCTCCCCTTAAGATCCTAAAAGGATTTTTAAATCCATTACTCCATTTAAACATTAAAACTTCTAGGTAAACATATTCAGAGGTGAATAAATTGAAGAGGAATATCAAATAAAGAGCTTGCAATTCCCTACTTTTCCCAGAAACCTCATGATCTCAAAACATTATTCATCTCTTCCCATGCCATCACTACACTGATATTCTCAGGCCCCACTAAAGCCCCTCGTTTTGAGAGAACGTGACACAAAAAATCAACTCCTTGATTGAGAAGGTGTACATAGAAAACTATTCTTATGGATAATGATCACAAATGGTGCCTAACACAATCCACAAATTCTGATCGTGATCCTCTTTGGTCATATAATAGAACAGGGTATCATTGCGAAATTCTAAGAAAAAAACATGTAGAGAGACTTGGGGAACACCCCGTTCATAAGTATCATAAAGACCATGAGTTTATTTTTCAAACTGCAAGGCATGACCAAATACATAAAATTTCCTTACCTACTTCAAAAGAATTTTTTAAGAATATCTGCCTCTATAATCCTATCATCCTGATACCCGAAACACAAATCGGTCATGGAGAACAACCATTAACACATAATATTATTTAAAAGGTCATAAATATTGGGAAATGGTACTCATTCTTGATCTAAAACTTATTCATCTTATAAAAATTGATACATTACCAGAGAGATCCATCATCCTTTTTCACAAACAGAATTATGTTAACCCAAGGTAAGATACTCAAGTGAATGAATCCTAAGGATTCAAGGTCTTACTTTTAATTCATTCAAGCCAGTTTAGGACATACGGTGTGAGGTAAGAGATATTTACTGTGTTTTGACTATCAAATAAATGGAGAAATCCATATCCCACTCAGGGGGAAAATCAAGAAATGATCTGGAAAAACCTTTGGGAATCATCCACTGCGGGAGAAAATCCAGTTTCGAGACTGATATCATGATCCTCTTGTAAGAGTGATGAGATATGGAAAATTATATTACCCATTTTCAAAAGTGGAGGTTGACCACATTACACCACATGATCTCGTTCACCATGAAAAACTTATTTACTTCCATTAGGTTCCATAAAACATAATCTCTTATATTAGAAATAATTGTGTTCCTAGAATTGAATCATCGAATCCATATCGAGGATAATATTAAATATATCCATCTCTAAAACCATTAAATCCAATTCTAGCTCGAACCCTGAAATGGTGAGTGCACTATATGTGAACCTGAACCCCTAATCTGTATCCATACCATGAGCCATCCCCAACCCATTTTATTAGAGAATAAGCTCAGTTGGAAACATTAACATATCCAAAATACTAAAATAATTAATATAAATAGAGGCACTGGTATAAAAAAACAACAGTCAATGATGATGCAATAATAATGACACATGTGATTATCACATACCCTACATTTTATTCCTCTGGCGCTGAAACCACAACATGATAATTCCTCACCTTTGATAGACCATGAGAATGACCATTGATCTATGGCTTTTCCCCAAACTGACTCTACCCAGAAGAATATTCATCCATGGTTTCATGTCCATTGAATTGATAATCCACTATCCTGGAAATTTATGGCTACACTAACATCCCTCTTTAATATAAAGATCACACACCACCCAAGTATGGGTGATCTAACTTGTAAAATCACTATTTGTTCCCAATAGTTCCACACCGATGAAAATGTCTAGGGGGAGATGTGCACACTAATCACATGTTCCCTTCATTCAACCACTTGGGGAACATATCATAACTAGCAATGGATTCCACGAATGAAGACAACCTCGAAGGATGGAATGAACTACCAGCTCCCATGTTCCCTTGCTTGACCAACTTTCTATTATTCATAGATAGGTCGATGCTACCCTAGCTCACTGGTGACACTACTATATAAAAAAATTTCCACTACAGTCGATCTCCACCATCATATAATGATCAATCACCTTAGAATAATTCTTTAAATTGAAAAAGAAAACTTAGGATTAAATTTATAGATGCAAACCCATTTTATTCTTTGGAAACTTCAATTGCTCACTAGAGACTACCTTCGATGTTAATCAAAGAAACACTGAAAATTGGGTAGCCTAGCCCATCAAGGTCTAGTCTCCCTAGTGAATATCCAAAAACTCACGTGACTTGGAGAAGTCCAAAATCACAGAACAGTACTACATGTTGAAGAAATCCTTGAAATCCTTCCAATTCATATTCTAATGCTTCCTAGCTTGGACCACTGAGTCCCAACACTTTAGAATATGATCTTACAACATGAATTAAGAACACATAATACTTACTACCTCAAGAGTATCAATAAACTAAAAAATCCACTCAATAATCTCAATCCAATAATATGCTTCATGGGAACTCGTGCTATGCCAGAAAGAAAGAGGTATATTCTTGAGGGAAGCCTATTCTTTACCATTTTAAGGATTTTTTAGACATCCTCAACATGAATAAGTATAGATCATGACCCATGGACCCAATATTAAACATCCTGAATGATATATTCCACTAGTATTTGATCAATTAGTGATGGGGAAGTCTCATCGACCTCTTCTTGTGGCAGCACAATAGGTCTATCGGGTGAAATTTATATTCAACAAGAAATAAACACAAATAAAAAACATTAATACAACATCCAACACTGAATTATGAAAATTTTCTGATAAAACATTCCTAAGAACATCCATAAATCAAAATTAAACTACATACAACAAAATAATGAGCTAAACCACTTCACCCTTTCCTGCTATCCATGTACAGGTTGTAGCATGTATGTCTTACCAATAGGATGATTCAAACCAAATTGCCAACATCCCATAGTGTCCTAATTACAACAATGAGGTTTGTTTTAGAAACTCTTTCTGAAAACAAAACCTCAATCCCTAATAATCCTATCCCTAGTCCTTCAATACTATTCCCAAACAATTGACTAAGAAAAAAGAGACCACCGTTGACACCATTTTTTCATGAACCAAGCTATGGTTCCATTCAAACTGACACCCGACCCAGCCATTGGCATGGAAAAAAGGTCATTACTAATCCCCATGGGATGTAAACTAGTGCCTAAGTATTAATAGTACACTTTGGCAATGACTTCAGCCATGTATATAATAATAAACAACCCATGAGAATAATATAATCATAAAAAACATGATACAACAATTTCCTAATTTAATTTTTCACATCTAAAAACAGTACCAAAAATACCACAATAGAAATGGAATAACTAAAACATCCTAAACACCCCCATGTATCTATAATTCCATAGACCTCGAGAAACCACCATCAACACTTGTAAAAAGTAGATCAATAGAAAATAGATCTACCTTCACCACAACTATATATATTTCCTGTTACTATGTCATCCCCAAAAATGTATATATACTCTAAAAGGTGCATATAGGGTATGATCCAAATCCTAGTAAGAATAAACCCAATAAATAATATTCCATGCCGTAACATTAGATTATAAATCAACATGAACATTTTTAAGAGAAAATTGAGAATCATTTTCAGGGAACATTTCATGGAAAACATTTTCAGGAAAACACTTTTAGAGTAGATCTGTTCTCAAAAGAAATAATATTTGAAACCAAAATCTAATCCAGGTCTAAATTATAATTATAGTTACCACCACATCCAAAAAACATCACATCACAAGTGAGCACTATTGGAAATCCCTATAGTTAACTAGCATAAGTGGGGCCCTATGAACCTCATACCTTTATTTTAAAAAACCTCCATCCAAATCCAATAGAATCATTACACAGGATCCTCTATAGGGTAACACATACCAAGGCCTTTTGGTCTCTACATCATAATCCATCACTAACAAAGTTCCCATGCATGATCTACTAGAGGGGAGACGATCCTAAGGTCTAGTGGTATTTGATCACATCACTTGATTATTTAGTGTTTTTGGGACAATACAGCTAGAATAAACATGGCCTCAACCCCACAAAATCAACTAGTTTACTAGTTCAAGTCCTCCCACCAGGAAATTTGTGATTCTCTATGTGCTAAAATTCCATTTTACACATCACATAAATCATTAAATTCATATACGCAAACAATGAATAATTTACACATTAGAAAAAATTTCACAATTAACATTGAATCAACGATGGAGGATCATGTGGAAACCACCATTTTATATTAATAACACCCACTTGTTTTAGAAAATTAACTATCTACACATTCTCACCTTAAAATCCCCATGAAAACAGAATTCACACCTTTCACACAAATCATAAAACTCTTTCAAGAAGCGCCACAATGAAAAACCAATGAAACATAACCAATTAACTTTTTAAAAAATAACATTCATCACATATTTTTCTCAAAACATCTTAAGCACACAATTCTTAGTATAGAAATAATCCATAGAATACAATTAAACAGCCATGAAACAAATCCAAAATAATATAATAATGTAAAATCTTGCAACCACCTACCTCAAGCATAAAAAATTTCAGAATCTAGTATAAAGCCACAAACAAACATCACCAAGATCCTATAAATGAACGTTAAAAAACCATCATGATTCCACTCAAAAAGACAAGATCTACCCTTTATTAGGTCAAACAACATAGTAGAAAAAATAACTCAACAAATAGGGGAGATTAAAACTAGAATAAATAAGAAATCGGGTGAAAAATATTACATGATGATTTCTTGACATTAAAAAATAAATAGAACCCAAATATTAGAATTCATAATGTCCAAGAAGGAGAAGAGTAAGATACCAAGGCTAAAAATAACACATAGTTCAGAGTAGGGGTGGATTAAGGTTAAAATCAGGTAAGGTTAGAAGAGAAAATTTCACATTTTATTGACCTGGACACTTCATAAGGTTAGCCCACATGATTTTCCAAACTATATAGAAATTGTGAGTCCCAATATACCTAAGAGGAATATGTCTGCATAGCTTTCAGGGGGAGGGTGCATGCCCATGTGACTGGCCGTGTATCATAGACAACAGTTCTATCTAAGGTGCATGTTATTCCCAAGGTTGGTGAGTTGTTTCCCCTAACCGTGCGCCAATTGTTCACTACTTTCTAAACATCCCAAAAATCCCATTTTCCCAAAAAACAATCGAGGATACTAAGGAACAAAGATGATTCCAAAAATAAACAAAATAATACCTCAAAATAAAATCCTGTATGTGACATGGATTCACAAAGAGTGGTTATATTTTTCATAATGTAAGGATTTTAATGCAAATGGGAGATTGTTGTATGTGCACTAAAATGTACATGTATGAGATGCATGTACACATGAATATGATGCATGAGATATATTTATGAATATTATATTAGATATTATATATGGTTTACATTTAATATATTCATTTTATTAATTCATGTGATGTAGGAAACGATATATATATATATTATTTATTTTCTCCTTATGATTTATTCGTTAGTTACATGGTTTAATGGGTCTGCATTAATCCATTGAAATTGTTCAATGAATTATACCCAAACTAGAAGAAATGAATATGATTAATTAGAGGAGCCTCATGCTTTATTTATGTAAGTGGATGAAATTATCTACTTTTGGTTGTGTGTAGTGCGATGTGTGTGATCCTGGTACATTTATCTTTTCTTCCCAAGAACCATTTATTTCATTTTGAGAAGGTTCTAGCACCCTTTCAGATATCAGGTATCCTTACAAAGATTTTTTGGATCCAATGGCTGGGTTCCCCCACATAGAGGTAGGGTTCTTTCATTCATTGATTTTTTATATATGTCATGAATTCCCTTTTACTAATAAAAAGAAGGTTTCTTCTATACACAATATTGAGGTACTCTATTTTATAGTTTTAATTACATGATAATTATTGGTGACAAATCTTCCCATGTCTTGGGTTTTCATTCCCTTTAAATAATCGTTAGTTTATTATATTAAACACATTAGGATTTAATTTCTCATAGTCATCATTCATGTCCCTAGTGGCCAGTATTGTACAAAAACCACTATAGACATTTCAAAAAACCGTCACTGAAAATCCATTATAAAATCCTCTAAAATAAATTCACTCCTAGAAATCATCATTTTGAGACACTATCTCAATGGAATAGAATAGAAAATGTAATTGTATGTTACCACAATGTCCTCCCAAACAATAGCCTTCATTGTACACATGACACAATTCCAACTATCTACGTCAATTGTTAATTTCAATATAGTACTAACACCAATACAACTAATGAATATTGATCTATTGGGGTTAATGTTTTAACTATAGTGATTCCATGAAACCATGATTTAATTACCATTTTTTTAATTCAACTACTTTTTTAAAATCATCATCCAATGTCACTGTTGTTCTTCCAGTAAGTTTTCAAATATAATTTATTCTTTAAGTATTTGATAACTAATATGTTCTTAATTTGTGTGATAAGTATAATAAAGCATAGAAAAAATTATCTACATAACTATTTAATAAAATGAAGGAGAATATATAATATTCTTATTGATTATCTATATTCTCTCTTTAGGATTATGTCTAGTATAAAATATGTCATCATCTATAGTATGTCAAATATGAAATACTTGTAACATCCCAAGGATCATCCTCTAATAAATTATTATTGGATTTAGAATTATATTTTTTTAGAAAAATAACAAGGAACAAATTTCATTTTCATTATGTTTATCATTAATGAATATTATGCCATTTATAATTTTATTTTCAATATATAATAATAATATTTAAATATTATATATGCATTAAAACTATGAGAATATATATTCATATATTATAAAAGCATATATATATATATATATATCATTATTATCTATAATCATATTACATGTCTTGACATTGGATGTTCCTTGATCTATTTTTGGTTTTGGTATTCAGCTTTCCTTTCCCCTACTATTTTACTGTGAGGCTTGGTTTTTACTGTTGTTATGCCATGTGGAGGGAGAAATTTTATGTGTGTTTTGAAAACTTTATTGGGGTTTTTTGTTGATCTAGGCTTGAAACCTTTCTTTTCATGGTGTAGTTACTTTTTCAGTGTGACAACATAAGATGTAATGATGATCAAATCTATTTGATTGTGGATGTGATGCATTTTTGTCCATCATGATGTCCTCTTAGTGGTTCTTAAAATTACTAGAAATCTATTTTTTCATCCTTAGGATTATTTTTTTAAATTCAACCGAGTTTTTGGATCCTTGGTTTATTAGTGTGTTTGAGGTAGATTCTGGGATGCATGGATGTTGTAGGTTTTTAGTGCCAAGGTCTACTTGGGATGATTCAGAATGTGCACTTTTAGTGAGGAGATGTCTTGTCAGCTCAAAATTTATATGATATATCTTCTTTGGGTTGATCAAAATTATGTTTTTTATTTTTTAATTTGATATTATTCTAGTGCAAGCTCGTGTAATCTTGTTCAAACATTGTACCCATTATATGTTTTAATAAAATTTTAAGATGTGTGAATTTTTTTCCAATTCACACCTCATTCTATTAAAAAATAATATATATATATATATATACAAAAAGACATATAAATATAAATATTTATATATGTATGAACCTACAATGTATACATATAATCTATGATAATAAATGATAATGATGATATTCGATGAAAAATAATGAAAACCCTGAAAACAATATCTATTTGAATACAAAGAACCACAATATGACTAGAAGTGGAATACGAATCAATTAAAAAAAACTATTACCTTGATTTGTGGATAGAAATAATGGAAAATGAATAGTAGTCATTCTCTACACCATGGATCATTGAAGAATATAGAGGGGGGGAGTAAATTTAAGTTAAATAAAATGACCCTTTCTCAAAAATAAAAAATGGAATTGCAAAAGTGTTCATTTATGAGAGACTATCATACATTGATGAATTTTAGATTTTATCATCACAAAATAAGTGTTATGAAAATCCATAATTTCTCCGGATTAGATAAGAACCATGAAATAACACCTTTAACTGTGATTATTAGATGCATTGAGAAATAAAACAATTAAAAATTTCAAATCTCGAATTTTAAGGGATATGAAAAAGGTCAAACATTAGAATCATAAGTAAAAATTGGTTAAATATAACAAAACTAAATTTTCTACATTATATGTCATATTTTGTGGGGGTAATGATATAATGCTACAAAAAAAATACTTTTTTGGGACACTAATGAGTAAATTAACCACCCTGAATTTTTATGGTTCTCAAACTGTGCATGATCATGTCATGGAAATGAAAAATATTATGGAAAGACTAAATTTATGGTAATTGAAGTGGATGAAAATATCTTCAGAAGATTTTTCCTTAACTTATTAACATATTTTTATAGTCTATTCCTAATGAACTATAGTACCATGAAAAACAAATTGAATGTTCATGAATTGAATAATATGTTACTTCGGGAGGAAATAAGATAAAAAGTCATGGAATCCACTCCACTCATTAAAAATAGAATTATATATATATATCTCTAAATAAATATAAATAATTATATTTCTATTTATATAAATAGGAATATGAATATTTATATACATATCTGTGTGTGTATGTATTTATAAAGACACAAAAAAATTATTTTATATACCTATTTAAAAATAATTAAATAAACACATATATAAATATATATAAATATATGGAATAAAAAATATAATGAAATATATATAAATAAATTTATATATCAAAAAATAAACGACCACAATATAGTGGAGTGATAAAGGTTCATATTCATGAAGGGTAGGTATCATGTTCAAAACTCGAAAGGGGTGTGCATGCAGATGAGTGAAGTAGGAGGTCCTAGCTCTATTGGGGGGGGGGAGCTTTGAACACTGATAAAATGAAGGGATATATATAAAAATCCAATATTTCATAGTATCCATCTTCTTAAAAAAATTCAATTTATTCAATAGCTTACGTTTCATGCAACATCGATCTTAAATAAAAAATGGTATACTATTAAATATTTACGGGGTTGTTTGAATAGTAAAGTGACTGTTTGGAATAATAAAGTGGAAATTATAATAATAAACTCACCTATGAGAGTCTGAATAAAATTTTGGTATCTCATTAATTAAAATATGATATATTTGTATCATGGAATATGTGAATAAAAGTTCTTAAAATGTTAAATTTAGTGTTGATATTTTGGTTAAAAGTAATTTTTGTTTAAAAATTTTAATTAATATAATGATTTAAAAGAAAATATATTTTCCAAAAATATATTCATATATTAATATTTTTTTTATTTATAATCATAATATAATTTTATGGGACAATAATTAAATTTTCAATGTTTCGTAAAATTTATTATAATATTAAAATTAGTATTTATTTGAATAAACAACGATTTTAATTGAAAATAAAATTTATCATATTTATTATATTGTTTTTATAAAATGTATTCCATAATTTAAATCTACATTGTAAAAAATTTCTTTCATTAATTTCTAGGATTTTTTTGAAATAGTTTAATTTTTGGTGAATAGTGAAATACCGTCATTTATTGTATAAAACATTATAAGTTTAATACATGAATGTTTAAGTTATTTGTGATGTAATAACACATAATTTAAAACTAAAATTTAGTATTTACTGTAATTAGTCATAATAATCAACACTGTTGATTATCTTGAGCCAAAGTAATAAACTAATGAATAGAATAATAAAAAAACACCCATCTCCTCACCAATAAATACCAACCATCACAACCCATTCTCCTCAAAGCTTTTAATAATATAATAACGTATAAATTATTCTAAATTCCCTCCCCATGACTCTTCCCCATGTCCATTACCATTTTTTTACAAAAGATCCAAATCGAAGTGACTTGTGGAGGTTCCCATGGAGATGATATTCAAGAGGTTAAATCCACCTTTCTCTTTAAATTTATTTAGTTTTATTATACTCTTATAACCTACCCTATAAAAGTGTCATGGTAAATATAGTACCATATATATACAATATTTTTATTGTGATAATTTAATATCCATCATCAAATCTCTTCTCTTATCTTTTTATTCTAAAAATGAAAACACCTTCCGTGACTTGTTGATTCATCACCTTCATGGATGATGTGTTTTTATTTTCCATTAATGACTTCATGGATGGTCAAAACACATTATTATAGTTAAATAAGATTTTAATATAAATATTATTATTTATTTCATGTTATATATACAACATAGAAACATAATATTAAATAAAATTACACAAGTTCATGATAGTCATAAAAACCGCCATGATAAATTAAAACATTTTCATCATCATTTTATATAATGAACAACCTTCATACCATGTAATAAAATGATATATAATAACATTTAAATTTTTTTAAGATCATTGATACTGAATAATTTGACTTCTGTAGTTTTAAATTCATTTTACATGAACTCCAATATTCATACTTAATTTAACCGATCATAAAACCAATAAATTAACACTCCTAGAACAATGAAATTAAAACACTATATTTCATAAAAAATGGCCATAAATTATCTTAATAAAATTAAAATAAATTAAATATATTTTTAACGGGTTAATTATTATGTAATTAAATAATATAATTTGATTATATAATAAATTAAATACAAGTGAATAACTCTTTCTGACATATGGTACTAGGTTTTCTCCTATCACTTTTTTACTTCAATGTGATATGTAAATTATTCACAAATAATAACTTTTGTGTGGTTTATATAATTAAATTTTATATATCATAAAATTAAAATAATTATCCTAATGGTATTAAATTATTCATTTGATAATTATTTAATTTATGGGGAATACAATTTGACTAATTACAAAGTTTTAAGGATTTTCTCGTCCTACTTTTACTTTTGTGAGATATATTCCTTATTCCGCCCTTATTTATTTTGTGAGGTGTACATAATTATATTTAATATATCATATCATGAATCTATTTATCTTCATTCTATTCAATGTTTCATTTTATTATCATTAATTTTATGGGGCATACAGTTCAACTGATTATAATGTTTTAAGGGATTTCATAACAAAATTTTCATTCATTACGATAAAATTCTATTTCATTGATTATTTAATGATAAGGTTATGTGTAAAATGAGTTTTTATATTATTATGTTTCATTTCAAATTTTTTATATGGATTTATTGTCAATGAACATAATCCATCCATTTGATTAAATATATGATCCTTATATGGGACTTCATCTTAATTTTATTTCATTAAGGCATATTTTTGATGTTATGCACCTATTTTGTTATCTATGGTGTATGTACGTACCCTTTAATTTATGAAAATAAATCATTAAATATTTTATTAGATATCCATATTTCATGTATCATTGATATGATTAGTTTCTAATTTATATACCATTTTTACATATGGTGCTTACATTGAATATTGTTTTGAGTGGGAAAATATTGATAAATTTGTATCCTCTACCTAATATATATATTTTGATAAGGAATATTTTTCATGAAATAAATCTATGTGTGAATAATTCTTTGTACTTGTTGTGGAGTGTGGGGTATGACATTATATATCTCATCGATGCATTGACATGTCTCATGCCACAAAATAGTCAGCAATAAACCCTTGTCATTTGTTTCTAAGTAGACTGAGACATGTTTCTACCCACATAATTAAACCATATTATGAAAGGTCTTGATGGTAGTGGTTCATGTGCCAAATACATGATGTCTAATAATTAATCATTTCTTTCATTCAATAATAATAATTTTTATATCTAGTAGATTTTCACTCTAAAAATAATCTATTGATGCATTTTCATTAATAGTTTATTTAAAAATGGAATGTTTTAAAGTTATTTAACTTATCATGTTGATTATGTCTTATTTATTATATTAATATTATTATTGATTAATATTTATGTTATGTGAAACACTTTTTGATCATTTGAGCTTAGTTTTTTATTTTTTTCCTTCTAGGGGTTATGAAGATGAAATCCTTGAATATTTTTCAAAGACATATTTTATTTACATTGTTAGGTTCTATGTTTAATTAAAAATTTAATAAGGGAACTATGTATGTGTGTAGATATTCATGAAAAATAAACAAATCAATTATAGGTGATGTGATCTCTGGTATCCATTCTATTGTAATAATGTTAACACTGAATATGGGCTATTGAGGGTGGGGTTGTTAAAATTGGTATCAGAGCGGGTTTAATAGAAACCTTGGGAACTATAGGTCATATAAACTTGAGAATAAAATATTTTTGTATAGTGAATTTTGTGCTCAATAAACATGGTGATTTTAAGATAACAAATTTTGTTCTATTAATTAGTGTTGGATCCCATTGGAAGAATGGGAATCAATACTGACTGATAATGTAAGGATGTCCCCACAAAGAAAGGATACATATTTGGTATTAGAGATGAGAAGATCATGAAAATATTAGGAGATCTCACTCAGGTTTTGATGAATAAACATACTAAACCTATGTTAGATTGTTTCATTCTGAACAATCAACCATCTTTTAGTTGTAACACAAATCCTATGGTAGTAGAGAAATGCATCAAGTCACATGAAAATATATTTCTGTAAATGAGATGTGATTTAAGGTAAAAGGTAGTGTTATCTATCTATTGACTCTTCGGTGATACAAATCAATGGTGGTCATTGATAAAAAATACGAAGGAATAAGATGTAATTGATGAAATGGAATTGAGAACTTCTAACGAAATATTCTTCAACAAATTTTATGTTTGTGAGAAACAGATTGAAATGAAGAGAATATTTATTATCCAAAAGAAAAAAAAAGTAGAATATGGTGTTGTAGAGTTTTTGTATACCTTCATAAGACTATCCAGTTATACTAAATATTAAATACATGGTTCTAAAAACATGATTGATCATTTCTTTTATTGTCCTAATTCAATTCACCAAAGGGCAATGGATTCTCAAACATATTCATCATAGGATGTATTATGTTTCATGAAAATGGAGAAGGAATTTTCTATATCAAATATGTTCAAGGGAAATCAATAAATTACAAGGTCTTCTAAAAACAGTGAAAGAGGAAAATTATCAAAGAAGAATAGGGGAATAAATAAATTCCCATTATGAAAAAATTATGAAATAATAATCCTGTGTAATTCTTGAATGGAATTGAAGTTTATTATATGTATGAAGAAAAGATTCATTCAGCTAATGAATGAATGGGGAAGCAACAGATCAATGATGTTCAATTCTTATCCTGTAAAAAGTGGGTCATTATTTAAATCTTTGTCATAATAATCACGTGAATCTACAATAATAAAGTAAAATGGGAGATTGGAAATCTTATGTGATAACTACATCTGATGTAGAAGTACCAAATTATTTTGTGGTGGGAACATTAATCATATATTCAAATTTATAAAATAATTTATTTTTTTATGATTACTCACAATCTTTTATATCTACCATACATTTAAAAGGAAAAAGAAATTTCCCTATTCATTTAATAATCCAATTTTCAGTCAAAACTCCAAAGGTAAGTTTCATTATGATAAATATGTGTTAGTAAGTCCCCGTTATGACACACAAACATTCATTATTTTTTACCATAACATAATTCCTTTGGTTGGTTTTGATATTATTATTAGTATGGTTTGGCTTTCAAAATAGGATGTGAAATTTTATTACAATAGGTAGAAAATTATGATTTGTGAGGAAGACATTGAATTAATTATAATTAGGGAAGAAACTTCATCATATGATTCATATCTAGATCTAACCCAATATCTCTATGGAATGAAATTATTATAGAGGAATAAAAAACATCTATCTATGAAGAAGGTATGTTTAAAATTGAGGGTGTACATATTTTATAAAAATACATTGATGTATTTCCTAGTGAATTACCAGGACACCCTCTAGAACCTAATGTTGAGTATGCAATTGATTTAATCTGTTTAATAAGAACAATATCAAATATTCATTATAGAATCTACACTATTGAATTAGTGTAGTTGAAGAAAAAACTATAGGAGTTGAGTAATAAGGGATGTATTCACCCTAACGTTTCCCTATGAAGAGTCATTTTTATCTTTGTTGTGAAGAATGATGTACCCATGAGGCTGTGCATTGAATATAATAAAATAATTTCTATTAAAATAAAGAATAATTATCATATTCCTAACATTGATGATTTATTTTATCAACTACATGTAGATCAATATATTCCAAAGGATTCCATTGTTCTGGGTATCATCAGTTTTGAATAACGAAGAAATATATTCCATAGACAACTATTAATATGACGTATGGACATTATGAGTTTACAATAATTCCTTTTGGATTTACTAATTCACCCTCTGTTTTTAGGGATCCAATGAACAGAGTATTCATGGAATATATTGATGATTTTTTGTAGTATTTATTGATGATATTATGGTGTATTATAAAATCTATTAAGTCCATTAAAGTCATATTTAGATAATTCTTTATACTCTCAAAAGAAAAGAGTTATATGGTAAATTTAGAAATTGTGAATTATGTAATCAGGTAATTTCTTCTCCTAGCCATAGTATATCTAAGGATGAACCTTAATTGATACTATAAAGATAATGGAAATCAATGAAAGGGCTACTCTAATGAACATAACAAAGGCACATTGATTCATTGTCTTAGAAAGATAATATCAATGTTTCATTACTAATTTTTCTAGATTGGCTAACCAATAAACCATTCTCACCTGTAAAGGGGTTATGATTTTATAGAAAAACTAATGTGATGAATGTTTGAGGAATTAATAATAAGATTATTCAATACTCTGATTTTTACTCTACCAACATGAAATTATGGTTTTGTGATAAACAATGATGCATAAAATAAAGTGATGGGTTGTTTCTTTATAAAAAATAATAAAGTTATAACATATGAATCATGGTAGTTGAATATTCATGAAAAATTTATACAACTCATGATATGTAGTTAGTATTAATAATATTTGATTTGAGGATATGGAGATACTATATCTATGGTGAAATATGTGATATATATATAGATTGCAATAGTTTTAAATAAGTATTTATAATGAAAGAACTCAATTTGAAGAAAAAATGATAGTTTGAGTTTCTTAATGATTATGACTACACAATACACTACCACCCAAGAAAAGAAAATAAGGTATAATATGAATTAATAAGGAATGATCATGGGATTATCAAAAAAATGTCGATTGAGAATGATTCTATGTTCTTGTATTTATTAAATATGGATATAAGAATTGTTAAGTAAGAGGAAATATGACAAAATTTTCAAAATATTGTAAAACCCTATTTTTTGGAAATAATATTAATCTCCCAATCAGATGATGATAATTTTTGAAATAAAATTAATGCCATTAAGGATGGGGGATTGGATGAATTCATGTAAGGGGATGGAATTATGAAATTTGGAAAGAGTTTATTTGTTCTATCAATACTTGAGAAAAAAAGAGAACTATTTGGTGAATCTAATAGCTCGAATTTCTCTATAGAACACTATTTTATCATGATGTAAAGATATTTGAGAAAACATTTTGGGTTGGAAAATATGAAGTAGAAAATTTTATCTATGTGATAAGATATTTAGTTTTTCAACAAATTAAGGATGAGAGAAAATATTATATATGAGTCATGAAACCTCTAAATATTATTTTGGGGATGTTTGATGACATTACTATGGAATTCATCAGTGGATTACCAAATACCCCTAAAAATAATGATATGGTATAGGTTACTATTGATAACCATAAAAAATCAGCACATTTTATTTATATAAGAGATGATTTACTTGTTGAGTTATTATAGATACTATATATTAATTAAGTTTTAATTCTTATTAGTGAACCTATATTGATTGTTTATGATCAAGATCCAATTTTTAAAATAAAATTATTTGAGAGTATTTACTAGGATTATGATACTAAGACTCATTTGAGTGATGGTGATGACCCTCAAAACTAAGGAAAACCTGAAAATAAAATTCAAACATTCAAATACATGTTTATATCATGATCACCTGACAATAATGGTTTTTGGGATATGCATTTACCTTCTTTAGAATTTTCTTACAATAATAGTTTTAATTCTAGTATTAAAATGGGTCCATATGAAGCATTTTACAGTAAGAGATTTCGTACTCCGATTTTTTGGGATGATGTTGGTGAGAGGAAAATTGTAGGCCTAGAAATTATTAATGAGATAATGATAAAGTTAAATATTATTCATGTTTATATTAATGAATCATAAATTAATAAAAATAGATACACTAACAATTGAAGAATGGATTTGGAATTTTGAGTGGGAGATTATGTGTTTATAAATGTAACTCCATGGATGTGTGTGATAAGGTTCATTATGAAAGGGAAAATAAGTCCTAGGTACATCGAACTATTTAAAATTATTGAAGGAATTAGATCTATAGCTTACCGATTAGACATTCCACCAAGTCTCTCGAAAGACAATGTTGTGTTCCACCGAATATTCTTAAAGAAGTACTTTCCAGACCCAAAGATTGTACTAGCATATGAAAAAAACAATTATAACAAGAATTTTTTAAATTCAAATATCCTATATAGTTTAATGACACTATAGAGCATTTATTGAGAAATTATATGAATTGAATGGTAAAAGCTATTTGAAGAACCCAAAAAATTGAAAAGGAAATGTGGGAACCTAAGGATGTTATAATGAAGAACCACACTCATCAATTTAAAATGTAATATTCATGAAAAAATTAATGAATTTTTTTTTTAATTTGGGATGAATATAACACCCCATGATTTTATGATATGTATTTTATTAAATAAATTCAATATATTTTGATAACTTGAATTTCACGGAACAATGAGTTTAAATGAATCATGATATAATACTAAATATTATCATGGAAATTTGAATAGTAATGTCAACATTAGGAATAGTAGTGTTTCCATTAGTATGATAACATCATCTATGAAATTATAAATAAAATTTAGGTGTCTCATAAATGAAAATATGTTACTATATATCCTATATTAAGTTAATAAATGTTTTAAAATTGATAAATTAAGTGTTCATATTTTTGTGAATCAAAAATTTTTGTTTGAAATTATATAATTAATATAATTATTTTCAATAATAATATTCTTTCATAAAATTTTTTCATAAATTTTTATCTTTTTATATTATAATTATATGATAATTTTATGAAACCATAATAAATTTTTCAAAGTGTTGTAAAACAAGCAACAAAATTAAAATTAGTTTTTTATAATTAATGATGATTTTATATAGAAATTAAATTTATCATATTTATAAAATCATATTCATAAATGGATCCCATTATTTAAATCAAGATGTCGAAAAACCAATAGGGTAATGTTTTGGAATTTTTTTGAAATAGTTGAATTTTTAGTCAATAGTGAAATAAAAAAAATTTCATTATTGATCATAACCT
Source organism: Viscum album (assembly GCA_963277665.1). Taxonomy (NCBI): domain Eukaryota; kingdom Viridiplantae; phylum Streptophyta; class Magnoliopsida; order Santalales; family Viscaceae; genus Viscum; species Viscum album. The sequence continues at coordinate 1,832,089,612 of OY728147.1, forward strand.
TTGATAGACTTGAGAGAAAAAAATAAACTAATGAATAAAATAATTAACAAACACACCACTCCTACATAAATATGACCCTCACCACCCTTTCTCTTCACAAATTTTAAGCCATTAATATTGTTTAAATACAACCTAATTCCCTTACCAAGAATCTTCCCCATGTCCAAATCCTTTTTTTCTTACTGAAATATCAGTTCCAAGTGTCCTATAGTGGTTCCCAAGGAGATTATATTCAAGTGGTAAAACCCAGATTCTTTCAAACTTAATTTTTTCATTAATTATACACTCCTAAACACTCCTATAAAAGGTGGAATGTTATATATAATATCATATAAATACTGGAATTTTATTTTTTTTAATGCAATATACATCATAAAATATTTTATGTTGTCCTTTTTTTAAATGAAAACATCATTTCTGACACGTCAAATCACCGCCTTAGTGGATAAAGATTTTACATTTCACATTAATAACTTCAAGGATGGTCATAAATCCATAATTAAGGTTAAATCATATTTTAATATATATATATATATATTATAATTTATATCATGGTCCAGAACAATATATGGACATAATATTAAATAAAATGACATAAGACCGAGATGGTCATAAAAAAGACCAAAATAAATTTAAATATTATCATAAATATTTTATCTAATAATCCATATTAATAAAATATAATAAAATGATATATTATAAAATTTAAACTTATGTATGTTTATTAATTATAAATAATTTTACTTCTATAGTTTTTTTTCATTTTACTAGAACTCCCATTTTTATACTCAAGGGAACTGACCATAAAACCATGCATTGAATGCTCCTAGAACAAAAAAATTAACCATTATAACTAATATTAATAGACATAATTTTAATTAATAAAACTTTAATAAATAAGATATATTTTAATAGGTTTTTAATTAAGTAATTATCTAATCTAACTTCATTATTATGAAAATTATTTATAAGTACAAGATCCTTATTGGACATAAGGTAAATGTTTTTCACCTATAATTTTTTATTTTTGTGGGAAATATTTATCATTGAACACTAATTTATTTTGTGTGTTGGGTATAATTATCTTTAAAATATCATATTATGAATATTATTATATTCATGATATTAAAATATTCATTTTATAATTATTTCTTTTAGGGGAAATGTTATTTTTATGATTATAAAGATGTAAGGAATTTCTAATCTCACTTTTTCTTCTGTGAGATATATCACTTAATCAACTCTTATTTATTCTGTGAGGTGTACATACTACCCTTTAATATAATATATCATGAATATATTTATCATAATGTCATTCAATGTTTCATTTTATTATCATTTACTTTATGGGTCATATGGTTTGACTAATTACAAAGTGGTAAGGGATTTCTCAAATCAATTTTAATTAATTTGGTTAAACTTCATTTTCTTTGATTATGAGATGATATGGATATTGGTAAAATTAATTTAAATTATAATATTATGTATTTCAAATTTTTAGGTGTATTTAAAATGAATAAACATAATTCATTTTTTATTAATGATATAATCCTTATATAGGACATCATCTAAATTTTATTTTATTGAGGCATATTTTCTATATTATTCAACTATTTTATTTTCCTTGTTATATACAATTTTCCTTTTATTTATGATCATAAATCATTGAATGTTTCTATAATTATCCATATTTCTTATATCATATATATGACTATTTTTCAAGCTGGATACGATTTTTACATTTAGTGATTACTTTGAATGTTGTGTTAATTGGATAAATATTGATAAATATATATCCTTCTATCGATACAAAAATTTTGGTAAGGCATATTAGTCATGAATTATATCTATGTATGAAGAATGATTTGGGATTTAAAGGATGGGTGGGGCCTGCGATTATATATTCTTTTGATATATCGATAGGTCTCATGAAAGTAACAATTTAAAATAAAACCTTTTTTTATTTCCATGAAGAATCAAATGGGTTTCAACCTAGACACATAAAAAATATTTTGAGAGGTCATGATGGTATTGGTTAATTTTCTAGATACTTGAAATCCAATAATTAAGCATTTTTTCATTCAATATTAATTTATTACTATCCATGAGATTTCCAGTATGAAAATAATATATCGATTAATTTTCATTATTATTTTATTGAAAAAATGGATAATTATTTTTTATTATTTACATTAACAAATTTATTATGGATTATTGATTATGATTCTATTATTATTGATTCATTATTATTATTTTTGTAACCATTACTGAGAATTTAATCTCACATTCTAAATTTTTTCCCTTCCCTAAGTTATGAAGATTGAATCATTGAATAAGTGTTATGTATGAAATTTACATTCCTTTGTGATGTTATATGTTTAATTAACAATTTAATAATGGAAACATGTATGCATATAGTACATTAAAACTACCAAAATGATCGATCCTCGGTGATGTGATATATTGTATCTATTCCATTTTAATAAAATAACCACTAACATTGGGGTACTAGGGTTGGAGTTGTTATACTTTCTCTCTAAGATGTGGGGTGACATTTTAGTGAAAATACGTGTCGGTGAGACCTCCAAATTTATAATTTTTATCAAAATAAACTTTTTCAAATATAATTTTTTTGAATATTGTCAAAGATTTTTTAGCAGTGATAAAATGTTACTATATCATTATTTTTTATCAATGATAATGGGAACCCATCATTAATCATGCTGAGGTCGATAGTTATTTTTGAGCACTCTAAAATACCTTTTGTGTTCTATTAATGGGATGTCTTGGAGTAGTGTTTCATTTTATGTTTTTTTTACTTGTTCATTTTTGTATAATTAATGATTTTCTTTTAAAATACAAATAAAACAATAAAATTTAAATGAAATGGTTTTAATTCACATATATAAGATTAAATTGTCTCATATATCATTTTAATTTCTTGCACAAGGGTGAATCATTTGATAAAATTTTAACAAAATATTTTCATTTTATTATATCAATTATTTTAACCATCACAAACTAGTTTCATATTATTTTTATAATGTCCCTATTTTTGCACCATAAAATCACATTTATTTTAATATTCTTATTAAAATATTATTTAACTAGAATAATACATTTCATACCTTCAATGAACGTGATACTGTAAAACGAATAAAATAATTATTCCGGGAGATTATTAACCCTCATAATTTATACAATAGTTTCATTTCATTGAACAAGAGGGTGTAAAAAAAGTGAGGGATATAAGATATTACATTAGTAACATAAATCTACAATATATAAATTAAAATAGATTTATTATTTTTTATGGCTAAACGTGGTGAGGAGAAAGTATAATAAGAAAATTAAATAAGAGAGGTGGTTTATAAAATTACCTCTTGAATATCCCATCCTTGAAGGATCCCTTAATGACCTTGTAATTGGTATTTTGGAGAGAAAAATAGTTCATTGAAATTGTTAGAGAGGATAGGAAAGGGATTATTATCTATTTTATGATCTTTAAGTATTTTTATAGAAAATGGGATGGTATTTATAATTTAGGAGGGCTGGCATTAAGTGATTAAATAATAGTAACTTTATATTTAAAGCCAACGACATTGAGGTGGAATTAATTTCAAAGAATTTATATGATAAATGTTGTTTTAAATTATGATTAGGGTTTACAAATACCTCAAAATATGAATAAATTTTTTATTTTTAGGTATTTTAATCCATTACCTTTTAATATTAACATGATTTATTATTTTACATATACAGTGGTAAATATATCTTTTTACTATGGTGATTTTTTTATTCATAAAATTGGAAATTACATCACTAAATAATTTGGACCATATTATTGAAAATATTGATTCCATTTTACCAAATTCAATTCATCGAATTGAAAAAATTATATTTAGAATTTTTCCCATATATGTAATGAGAAAATGAGTTTTATAAGTGAAAATGTTCAAAATATTGAAATGTTTTTATATGAAATTTCATTGTAAATTAAAATCCAATGACCTAAATTGGATTTATTAAAATATAATTTAACTAATTATACTGTAAAACCAATTTGATATATAAGTTTTCTATAAAAAATAAATTATATGAAAATTAAATTTTCAATTAAAATATAGTATTCCGAACTATTTATTAAAAAATAATGTTCATTAAGAAAATACCAAAAAAATCATTCTAAGATCATTCTGATATTTAGATATCAAAAATTCTGTTTATTGTTTCAAAAAGAAATTATAAAAGTGTCAAAATATTGTTTTAAAATAGGTGCGCCTTTAAAAAGAGGAAAAATGCCGTTTTAAAAAATGTGGATTTTTTTCTTAAAATTGGATTTGATCTTATCTAAATTCTATAAATGTTATTGTATTAATTAAAAAAATATTGAATATATAACCCTTCAATTTAATTAATATTATTTAATAATAGTTCTTAATTTAATTTATAATAATAAAATTCCATTATGGGTGTAAAAACTATTTTTTAATAAAAACAGATCATTTATATTCAATTGGTTATTATTTTTATTTATAATTAATGGGAAAACAAATAATTGATTTTTTAAACATTTTTAAAAAAATATTTTTATAATTTAGTTAATCTCATTCTTTCCAACAATTTCAACATCTATGTGATACCTACAACAATTAAATAATAATATTTTGGAGTTTGTTTAAGCTCAGTGATTTGTTATAAGTAAGCTATCGAAGTGTTTAATGTTATTAAAGAAAATACATAGCATAGATTATTGAGTTGAGTCAAAAAATATTGGATAATAATAACAAAAAACTATTTAATCAACTAAATTCATTAAATAAAAATGAAAAATTGAAAATATATGTAAATGATAACAACAATAACAATAATAAGAATAAAAAAATAATTAAAAATAGAACAACAATAATGATAGAATCACTAATAACAATAGAAATTAACAAAATAAAATTCAAATACTAAAACATTCAAAAAATAATTTTTCAATGTCTCCCCTTTACACAAGACATAAAAAACTTGTATACAACACTATCATAAAACCTAAATAAATACGTAAAATCCATTTAATGAATAAATATTGAACCCATTTCCCACTTGATTAGATAATTGATACGTGACCATGACCCCTTTTTAATGTCAAATAAACCAATTTCCATCCCTGAAATCCATATCTATCCATATATTCATGTAAAAGTTTCTTGAATATATACAACCAATAAAAAATGTATAACAAAAAAATAACATTCAATCATTATTCCCAAGAAAATATTTTTTAAATTTGATCTAGGAAATATATGAAAAAATAAAACATTATTCACATAAAAACATTACAAATAAACATAACATATATAATTTTCTTTAAATCTAATAAAATTGGAATTAGGGAATGAAAATAGAGGTAAAATACATGTAAAATTTATAATTCACTTAGTGAAATCATCCACTAAAAAAAATACAAATACTCCCCATACTTTAATTGGTGAATTTTTTATTTAGTCCTCCGCGTCATGAAAAATCTTACCTAAGATAAATATTTGATATTTAACCCCATCAAACTATAGTTCATGGACTAAAAAATGAAAAACAAAATGATCCAAACATCCCAACTAAAAAATATAATGGATATATAAAAGAAGAAAAACCTACTTCGAGGGAGGGTAGGGATCAGGTATTGGTGTAATGTATACCATGAAAGTTAGTGCGTGTGGTATCATTGTAGAAGGTTTTGAGTGGTGGACATGAGTAACATCAAACATTTAACCTAGAGGTATGTAGTGAGTAGTGAACTGGTGAAAGTAGTGGTGAATTGTGGGAAATAGATACTAGGGTTTAGGGTGATGAGGATTTTTTCATGTCTTTTTTCAATATAAGGTCCTTAAAAAATTGACAGTAGAAGTCACAATATAAGCATTAATGTTTAATAGTTCAAAATAATAAATTTAAATAAAAGTTATAAAAATAACTATTACTAATTATAATATTATTTCATTCATTATAGAATAAAAATATATACTACATCATTTTTTCATTCTTCGAAACCATGTCAATAGACAACCAAATTGTAATAATATATTGTTATCATAGTTAGGATAACTATGACATAGTTTTATGCAATCTGTTACTGTAGAATGCCAATTGATATAATTTATAGACCATAGTAAAATCCTCATCCCAATTCCGTGATCTTTATATTCTGTCAATATATAATGTACTTCCAGACCTCTCACATTATGAAACTTGTATAAATCTACTACAATAGATCTCAAAATCTTGTATAAGCCTCTATATAATAATATAATAATAAAATTACTATTTCCACGATTTCTTTATGATTTGGATATAACTTTAAAAACCATTAAAAAATTAAAATATTTCATTTATATGAAATATAAAATCTACATTGTATAAAACACAACACACACACAAACATGTATTATTATTGATATCATATGTTAAGAAAACATATATAGTGAAAAATTATAATTATTTATGTTAACATAATGGGTGGATTTTCATAATGTCCTAAGATCATACACCACTAAAACCTAAAATAGGGGGAAAATGTTTTGCCTATTCTCAATGAAAAATTGGCACAAATAAAATCCACCCTTCTTAAAAAAAATTCATAAAGAACTGAGGGAGGTTTTTTATTATTTATAACCTAAAAGAGTTCCTCGTCCTCTATTATTATCATGGTTTATGGGGATGTTGGTCTTGAATGGAATCCAACTATCATCAATCTTTATTTTTATTCACTACATATTCATCAAATCATCGGCATGAGTATTAATCACCATCAATATTCATTTTTCATCAATAATTCATGATTTGTTTTTTCAATATATGTATATATTTTATGATTTTTTATATAATTATACATTACAAACATGATCGCGTGAATACACACATACTATTTCATAATTTTTATATATAATGTGTGTGTACTAATATTTACATGTAAACATAAGTATATATAAATATAATTTTATAAACAATCAATTATTTTTATAAATATGGGTTTATACAAATTTGTGTAAAATTATTATATATAACGTGCATGTGTGTGTAATTATATAAGAATACATAAAAATATATATATAATTATATAAAAAGTATTTTTGTTTTATAAATGTGAGTATAAATTATCTTGTTTGTGTGTTCGAGTTTGCGTTTTCATATTACGTGTTCATACAATGAAACCCAAACTATATCTAAGTATGAAAATAATTATATAAATAATTTTTTTACTATAATTGTTTATGTATAACTTATATTGTGTGTTCATGTGTGTCCTTGTGTGTGTATTACACACACACAAAAACAAACACATATTATATATAATCACATTTTTATTTTAAAATTAGATTTTAGTTTTTAGTTAAACTATATCTTTAATTGTGATTTTAATTTTTCATTTCTTGTTTTAAAAGTTAATTTTAATTTCAATTTAAAATATTGATTTACATTTCCAAATTAAATTTTATAAATTCATTCATTTTTTTCAATTTCAATTTCAATTTCAATTAATATTTTTTATTATTTCTTATATATAATTTAAATTTTAATTACATGCAGTGAATTTTATAAACACACACACAAACAAACTGATATATTCATAGGTTTATATATTTATATATATACATGGTATATGTTTTTGTGTGTATGTGATATATGGTTTGTACATATATAAATGTGTATATATATATAATATCTCTATTATATTTTTCATACATGGTTTTTGTGTTGTTATTTTGTCAAAATATTCTAATACAGACGTATATACATACTTACATGCAAGCATAATATTTACATAATATATACGTACATAAAGACATATTTTTTTTTTGTGAACATAAACGCATATAGATATATATATATATATATACATATATATTATGGATGATATAAACAAGTCTATATAAATGTGTTTTAATACAATTTATATGTATTAAAGGCTTGAGTTTTTGAAAACAAAATAAAAAAGGTTTAACAATAGCTGTTGCATGAGACTGAAGGATTATATTTCAATGAAAATATTAGCCTATCCTTTGAAAAAATTATAATAAGCTTCAACAAAACCCTTACAGTGTTACTATTGATTTGTTTTATTGATATTGAGAGTGGAAAATATCAAATTTTAATAATACAATCGTGTGTTGGTTGATGAAAATAGTAGGCATGGAAATATAGAGAAAATGGTGTGTTAATACTTCTAGACATGTCTATCGATGATATATAGTGGATTTCATGAAATTTGGATTATTTGAAACCAATGTAGAACAATATAAATGAAGCCTAGGTGGCTTTTTGTCAATAAAAAAATAGTTACAACATTATTATGACTGTTGTGTGATTCAAATTTCAATATGAGAAGGTAAAAAATATATTTCTTGGGGATATTTTTGATATTATATTGAATGAGACTATCATCTAGGAGGAACTACTAATGAAAATGATAGTGAATATTTTATTTTTTTCCCATACTATTCATGAAAAAAAGCATTATCAGACTCATCATAAAAATGGTAAGAAGAATTTGGTGGACTTATAATGATTCATTATAAAACATCTAAGTTTATAATGTATCAAAAAAGAATATTCTTTAATGAATAAAATGGATACTGCAAGTTTTGGTATAAACCTAGCATAAATGAAGGACATAAAAACACCATAATAGGGGAGGGGTGGATTAGGGTATCAATGTTTTATTTTAAAGTGACATATTTTTTTGCCATATTGGTAGGAACTTGTAAAATCTATTTTTCCAGTAATTTGACGTAATTTAAACATTCACATGTAGACGGACCACAAAATAATTTCACTTAGTTCACCACTAAGGCCTAGTCCAAGGAGAATATGTCGACATGTTTTTGTTTGTACCAAAGTACACTAATATTCACTAGTTGTGGATTAAAAATGTATAGCTGAATTACCTTTTTCTTGGGCCACTACCTTCTGAAGGTTTTAGGGATAACACACTACATCCCTCATATCAAATCCATTAACTCCCCCCTTTTCACTGCATTTGGAATAATTTGACCTCAGTTTATCGACTTGAAGGTCTCTTCAATGGTTTGGCATTAAATCATGTGTCCTAAACTATTGATAGATGATCTATTAACGTCTTGTTTTTCACCTATAGATGTAATTTTGTTTTACTTGTATGGTTCATTTGTGAACATTTTCTCTATGTGCTTGCCTCCTTCTTCTATATATTGCATTGTACTTCATAATATAAGAGCTTTCAGAGCCACCACCACATACGACCTCCGCAAACTGTGACTGCATACTACCTTTACAAAACATATATGTATAATGTTTCTTCTCTTTGAACCAACTATCATCCATATACCATCTTCTGTAAAACAGATTCTATGAATATACTTCCATGTTATATTTTATACTTCATCGAATTCCTTCCCGATTTCTAATAAATGTCTCATTTGTGGGATTACCTTTCTTCAATAAACTCTAGACTTCACCAAATTCATCTCAGAGTTTTTATCTTAGTCCCAGGCTCTAATGAAATGATTAGTGCTCCTTATATAGGAAAATAGATCATCATAATCCTCTAAACGGATATCTTCCAAATCTTAGATACGACACTGCCTCTATCATGTACCGTGCATCTCATGTGAACCATTTTCCTTATGCGGTCGGAGTACCACCACTCTTCCTTCATAGTGGCCGAACCGATATCTCCCCGTTTTCGGTAACGACCAAAAATACCATAAACCTGTTCTTCCATGAACTACTCTATGCCTTGTTTTCACCAATTGAAAGGCATCCCAAAAACCATATCAATATCATGAAATATTTATCATTCACTCTCCAAGTACCTAACTTCACGGTCACATTGCACTGCTATGTAGAAATCCTACCTTTACTATTTTTCCTCACTGACATGCATACCCGTTATACAGTCCACAAACATCCATTCATGGTCCACGAACCAATCATGGAAGACTCTATTACATAAAAATATACTTTACCAAAACTCTTGAATTTTAGACCTAATTTTTTTATACACTTGGAAACTATTCCACCATTAACATTTTCTTTGGCCATTACTGTAAGAATCATTATCTGGAAAACCACTTGATCAACTTAATGTGTATTGAAAAAAAAAATCAGACAATACACTAGTTACATCAAAGAAAACCCTTGGTTCCATTATTAAATAGTTTTCTGGCCCATTGATAGATACGTTTTAGAAAATTTGTTTCAAGACAATTCAAATGAGTATATATTTTTATTTGGATCTAAGTATTTGGTTGAGGGATCTTTCAATTTTCTAGGGTAACAAAATTTTAAATGAAATAATTTTTTTATTTTTTTCTAATATACAATGGTCACAAAATAATTATTAAGTAGAATGGTAAGAAATACAACATGTTGTTCTTATATAAGATTACAGCTCGTTCAAAACTACTTTTGATGAAGTAGTGTAAGATTGGGCTCAAATAATTTCTCACTTTGAAGAATTGATCATAGGTAACCCAAATTTATAGGCTTACTCAATTAAGGTAATATTCAATAATAATGTTTATATAATGTCATATTTTTTGTTTGGGATTGATCAGTTCTTATTTTTTCTAGAAAACATGATGAACTGTGGGGTGGGAGTCACTATTGTTATCCGATTTTTCCCATTTATACAGTTTACCATATTTTGGAATAAAATGTTTTCCATTTTCTTGAATGAAATGTTCATACTAATATCAATTTTTTTATACACATATACATACCTATATATTCATTTATTCATGCATGAATACATACATAGAAATATATATTTATATATATATATCTGTGTTATATGTATATAAAATTCTTTATTCTTTATGAGTTTCTGTGGGATTGTGTGTGACTGTGTGTAGGTATGATACTTTTTTGAATCAAATAGGATGATTTTTAATCATAAATGGATTGATGTTAATAATTTTACTTGAGATCATGTGGATGATATCAAAAAATTAATCTAATTTAAAATATAATATGAGAAAAACACTTATTGAGTTATGTGACGGTTTCTGATGAAGCGTAAGAATATTTTGGGTTAAATATTTAAAAATGTTTTATCAGTTTTTATGGAACATTCACCAATTATTCAAGACATAAATATCATTTACAATTAATTTTTCTCTATTGAATATTGACATATAATGCTCAAAAATTAAAGGAAGGATGTTTTTTAGATTAATTTTTTAATTAATTTAAATACATTTGAAGACATAATTCTTTGTATAAGGATCTTTCTTCATTGAGGTTTCTGACCACCAGAAAACTCCTTTTAAAATAACCATAATTACAGTTGTATTCTCCTTGTATAGAATCCATCTAGTAGTTATCCATATATGATACTTTGATCTCTAAATGACATCGACCAGTTGTCAGGTGCTAAAAGTATTGATCAATTATCTTGTATTTTTCATCTTGATCATTTCTAGATCCTTCATGTTTGAAGGGTTCTCTCTTGTTATTTTTTTCTCCTGATAGGAGAAGAGGAGGAATTCAAGAGACAATTTCATTATTTGAAATTATTCACATTTCTTGATTAACCATACACAATAGACATAAAAATATATTTATAGCCTTTGGGTTTTGTTTAAAATATTATTTAATTACATACCAACCCATAAATATCACAATAAACCATCTATTACCCCATTCCATAGAATAATAATAATTTCATTTAATGTATTTCAATAATTGGCTAAAAATAAATATTATTTAACTACCTAATAAATTCATATTTATCATCAGAAAAGATCTTGGTCTTCTACCCCTTTTAAGCATTCATCAAATACTTGAATAAATATTTATTCATAAATAAATATTCTATTCATATTTTGGTGAATAAATATTTATTAAATATTCAATAAATAAATTATATAATATATTCATAGTGAGAAGAATAATTTATCAATTATTCTCGTAGTTAAATAAATTTTTTATTAATGAATAAATAATTATTTATTTCCTTTTGAATATTTTCGATTAATAGTTCTTGAATATAATTATTCCTCACTTTTGAGAATAATATTCATTTTGATAAATAATCTCATATAAAATTTAACATATATTAATAGAAACACTTATTGTGTAACCCTTTAGACTTATTTCTTGTTGGAATTAGGTGGGATTTCATAATGTCTAGAACTATTATCTAAAAATGGGTCAAGGGAACCAAGAGAAAAAAGTTAATAACAGAATGTGTAAAACCACATATGAATGATTTCTATGTAATATAATCCATTTTTTCACAATATCTTATCAAACATGTTTCAAATTCCTATCATCAACCTATATTCTTGATACATATTTCATTCACTATCTAAAATAAAATCATCATTACAACATGACCATGGAATTTAATGCAACAGTTATATTTGAATCAATGTATTTAGATATCTACTTACATTAATATGTATGGAATAAATCATTCCTTGAACTATTAATTAATAACATTCTTTCGTGACACACCCAACATACCGTACTTCCTGTGAACATTTCGCGTCATTTTTTTTATAAGTAAATCTAAATGCGGGATTCATTATGTGTATTAATACTAATCTAAATGTCCAAGGATCATTATAGACACTCATATATTGGAATATTCTATGACACATAAACATAAATAATTCACATTGGAGGGTCTATTATCATAATCACTCATATTAGAGATTACTAAGTGAGAAAATAATGATAAAAAGTATCATCTACTTATCAGTACTAACACCTGACAGTGAACATATCATGTTCCTCATCATAGCATGTTATTTGACTATATAACTAATATTTCAGAGATATTTTCATATCATCTCAATGTTCTCATCAAAGATGGGAACTTCTATGACCAAATTGTATGTGAAGAATACTATAGTAAATTATCAGATTAATTATATAAAGAAGAAAAATAAATATGTGATAAGGTATTTATATTAATATTAACTTATTAAAAAAAGTAATTTAATGATCAAAGTAGTTTTTTATAGGGAACCAACACCAATATTATCCCACTTACACTAGAGTGAATTTATAATGACTATTTAGTTCTCATATGTTAGACATGATTATTTTATGTATGGATATAGATGATGTGCTGATCACATTCCTGTTACTAAGAATGGTAAAGCCACATGTCAATGTGGCTTATCTTTTTACTACAACATTACTACATTGATAAAATCATTGAGGTTGTGATATAACTCATTATCCACCTCTTATTACCATGTTATAGTCCTGAAATCTTGAACAAATCCATAATCAATGATTATCATCATAATAATAAAACTATTTCTTTTGGTATAACCCAAAACTAGAATATGACATTGCTAAATCGCTCTTCAAGCTACACCAGAAGATGCAACAATCATAGATATTATTGATATCAAAACCACTGTATGTAATAAGTACATCATGAATGTTGCCTACTACATTACAATGACACTAGTTTATATTGAACTAAGTGAAGACAAGTGTATGTTTCCATTGATCACTTGTATTCTAACTTTTCTAGATTATAGGAATTAATAAAGATATAATTTTTAATATACTATTGGATAAGTATAATTTTAATTATATCAATTTATGCTTGAAGTATTTTATATTGACCCTCTAGGCATCACACATTAGTAATATAAAATGTTATTACACATCATGACATATGAGATTAATTACTAGAACTTAATATTGTTAAATTTAAATCTAAATAACCTCTTCCTATACCTATGCATGTTCTACTAGAAGGATTACATTAAAACAATTATTTGTTATTGAATTTTTTTTAATTATATTTTTTAAGTCATTATTAATATATGTTTCATGAAATTATTGTTCAATGACATGGATCTATTTTGTATATCATTATCCATATAACATATTTAATACGTTAATTCATACATGATGAAATTATTTCGTTATTATTAACAAAATGAAATACATGACATTTGTTTTTCATATGTAATAAACAAAACTATCTTGAAAACTAAAGGTGATCTTATTAAGTAGATAGAGAGAAAAGCCACTCATTCATTTCCTAAACAATATTCTATGATTGTTATGATTTATTTATTATTAAATGAATTTATGTAATCTAAATATCTTATGGGAATTTATCAATTTTACCAACCCATTCTAGTTATAACTTATAAACATATACCATATGGTCCTCTTTTGGTCACATTGTATAGGCATATTACATAAGTTTTACTTTAGTTTTGGTTTCCAGGGTAATAAATATCCCAATACAGTGATTATAGAAATATTATTGGACAATTATAATTCAAAAAGGCTTTTATTCATGATAAATTTTGTATACGCTATTTTATATATTAAAAAATTATATAATAAATCATGATTTATAAAAATTGCCTTACACCATCCAAGTCTAGTTTCTCATAAATACTCTCCAACAATATCACATCTTAGAAAAATTAATATTATGGAGTACTCAAATCATGATATAGAGAGTCTATTACAAAAATTTATACATAATTTCCAACCTTCACATATTTCTATATATGGATTCGTTATAGGAACATTTATTCTGAATGAATAATATATTAATCACCCACCATGATGAACAAAATCCACCTATTTAATTATAATTCCTACACAATATGTGTCTCTAAAATTACAACTCCAACTAAGCTCAGTAGATCCTAGTATTCTTATGCAAACCCAAGTACATCCTAAGTTGTAACCCATAAAAGTTATGTCTGATTCCACTATCCTTAGAGATACATTCTTCATGTATGTAAATATATCTTCTATTTACAAGATTTTAATATCCTTAGTTTATATAAGATCATTAACTCATATTTATATTAGTGTTTGATTATTGTTTTGTGGTTCAATTCATTATAAACAATAAATCTTTAACAAACACATGTTGTAGTGTCTTAATATATTTCTTTCATATCACAATTGATATAATATTCATTTGAAAATATTGTTGGTATATGGTAAGTTTTTTCAATATTATTTTGAAAACATGCCTTGGTAGAAGTAATGGATGATTTTTAATATATATAAGAGTTATCATTGATCTTCATTTTAATACCATCATGAAATTGATGTATATTAATAAATGTGAGTTTGGGATTACCTTTAATCCATTTGTATGATGAATTATTACACGGATATGTTGTTATATGATATCTAGATATGATATTAATCAATATTTACTAAGTGAACTAATTTACTTCACTCTGAATTTTTAAAATTTCTTAATGGAATCTCATGATGTATATAGAGTTACCATTATCATTATAATAGATCACATGACCATGTTAAACTAACTCTAAAGTCTTAACGACATACATTAACTTATAACAGTTTATTTATTGGAAAAATGATAAGATGATTGACTGTATATATAGTATCATATATCAATTTAGATTAAAATACTTTAATGGGTATAAACAAGACCATTACTTTCAGTTTTATTTGATACATAATTATCTTCCCATAAGTGGGTAAGAGTATTATATTTTTAATCCACCATTTAATACTATGGATATATGCGATTCGAGAGTTATTGAACTATTTTTTTAGCGTAGAAGTTCCATAAAAAAATTATTATCAATATTAAATAATTTATTTTTGTGTTTAGAAATGGATTGAGATAGTTTTTTTTCATACATAAAACATGAATCAATACATTTTGAATATAAGATGTAGTGATATTTAATGGATGATGTCGGTATCTCCCTTTATCAGCTCCTTTTGAGAACACTCTTTAAAAATTATATTATTACTATTTTAATACATTTAAATAAATTTATGTTGTATGAATATTGTATTTAATTAACATATCATGAATAGAATAATGATAAACATACTTTATATGAATTCTACTGCTTTCTTATTCAATTAATTATAATTTATTTTCTAATGTCCATTCTTTTTATATAAGATTAAAATATCCTCTTTTTCAATAAAGAACCATGCTAGGTCAACCCCAACCTAGTCTGCACCATGTACTAAGGAGAATTCTTGATCCACCCTGTAACGCCCCGACCCCAGCTACCCAGAGTCAGTGCATTACTTCGTAACATTGGCATGATCACAGAAGATCAAGTCTTGAAAGACCGATTAGTTTAGTAGCCTTGGAAACACTAGATACATTAATAAGTCTTTCATTTCATAAAAAGGTAAACAAACTACAATAACATGGTCTTCATAGTCCACACTCATATCCACTTCTAACTATCCCTGTAGGTCATTCCTAAAATACTTCTTCACATCCTGGAAAATATTAAAACATTGAAAGGGGTGAGCTCAGATGCTCAGTAAGGATGAAAATATTGCGGAAGCATTCATAAATAACCATAAAAATTTAAGGCAATGTATAACTAAAACAAAATCCTTTTAAACTTGAACATCAGCATAATATGGAAAAAGTAAAATCAAATAATGCCACTTACTTACTCACATGGATATTCTACTAGACGAATAATCACATGAAAGATCAATAACCACTTTCATAATGAGGGAATGTATAATGCCGGACATTCTGAAACATTTTCTCAAGGCCTCGACCAAGACGTCTAAAATGATTAAGGCCTCAGCCAAAACCATAAATCAAATTGGGAATGGGCCTCGGCCAATTCCACGTCTGGTTGTCTCATGAGACCTACCGATGCATCGAGGAGCTATAGCGGGCTCCACCCGTCAATTATTAAGTCCAATACATTCCTCATATGAATAGGTTTAAACATATCATAAACCATAACATAATCGTATCACATAAAACATGCATAAAGGAAACATAACATTCCCACATTTCAATCACAAGATATCAATACAACACATTGATATAATAAAAATGCTTTCAAAACCATTTTTAATACCAAAATAAAAGAAAAGTATAACATGGTATTTATTCTTCAAAAAAAGGGTATGGCTTGTAGAGGAAGCCGAAACTCAAATAGTGGTCATGGCGGCGGAGAAGTCATTGTCGCCGCATACGTACGACAAAAACATTCCCTTTTCTCGTTTAGTAAACGCTTCGTATAAAAAATATTCCTTTTGAAAAAACGTAAAAGTCAAAGTGGTTCATACACCGTATAAAAGAAATTTGTGTATAAAACCAAATATACCTCAATGAAATGACATTGAGACGAAGTCCTTACAAAGATCATTTTTAAAATAAAATAGATATATTATGTGTATTCACTATAGGTACACATAAAGAATACAAAATAAGACATAATAATATCATGACATAATTTTAAATTTGGAGATTAACCCAAAGAATGGAGGTTGGGTTAAGAAGTTCCCTTACCTTGCGTCTTGTCCTGACTCGACCGTTCTTTAACCTCATGAATAGTAAACTAGAGTTAATTTATATTTACTTAAGAACCTTTTTCATGTTCATTATTCCATTTATATTACTTATTACCATGTTATGAACATTGTTTAATTATTTAAGTTAATAACGGTCGTTTTGTCGATCTTTGGTACTTGAGTCAAAAATAAACTTCTTATAATTACAAGTTGTTCATGTGGTGAAATATCCATTATATCCAGAATTGTATTCATGATTTAGATATCATATATATCATATATATACAGTATATACATTCATTCATAATGTCACGTAACATTTAGAGGTAAGAAATGAAATGCACCGTTCATGGAGACGGTAAGCCGTACGTACGCATGAACGCTACTTTCATTTATATTTCATATTTAATGGAATGAAATCATAATGATATAAATTTATAATATAATTATAGTATAATATAGTGTATAATACCATTTAATCCATCCTTTATACATCCCACATATGGCATTAACGATTCAAATCACTTTGAGGGGGCGGTAGTCCGCACTTCCTAAAATGAAATTATCGCGTTTTACCCATAATGGAAATCATAAAGTATGCCATAAATGAGAAATACAGAATCATAAGTAAAACATAAACATATTTTATATCATATATAAATATAGTGACATCTTAATGGCCCCCTTTGAAGGTGTTATATGAGTGTTGAACAATCATCGTTTCGTGAGGCATAAATTCGCCATCCACAGAAACCGTATGTTCTTTAACCATTAGATGTAGGTGTGTGTAAGTGTAGCTCGAATCCTTATTATAACAACATCCTATTATATTGAGGATACTGGTGTTGTTACAAAAGAAATGAGTAAAAAGAGTTTAGGGGGTTGGAGAAGAAAAATAAAACAAAACAACATTAGAGAAGACATTACCTCAAGATCGGGTAACTCTTTTTGATTTGAGCCAAAGGATTCCTTGTGAAGAGTTCTGCCCAAAGTGAGGCTTATAGGAGTAAGAGGGGAAAGTTGGGAGAGTATTTGGGCAGAGTTTGGCCGATCCAAATGGCTTGAAAGTGTAAATGAGGTGGGAGAGGTGGGGGCCTTTTATAAGTGGAGAGGAGGGGCTCTTTTGGAATGATTGAAATGTTATATTACTACACAATGATTTTCGGATTCTAAAGGTCCCACACATATATAATTCGTGGCTAAGGTGATAAGGGTTCGAAATCTACCCATCCAATAGTCTTTGGACAATTGTAAGCCTTGGATTTTACATTATCTTTTCATTTTATTAAAATCGTTAAATAATGATGTCATCGCTGCATCATAATGATGTCATAAATAATATAATTTATTTAATGTCTAAAAATTATAAAAAAAATACAATGATGTAGGAAATATTTTTAGATTTATAATTAATATTTATAGTCAAAATTTGGACTTCTGTAACCCCACTTAAAAACTGTTTTAGTAAAATAACTCATGTTTGTGTCAATTTAATTTTAACATTAAATAAATATATATTAATGTCATTTTCCAACTAAAGTGGCTCCATGGGGTCCCCAAGTTGACCCATGAGTTGTCTTGGTCGGCCATGACTCATCCAATAGGATTAGGACAAGTTTCATGCTCATCTCATATTATTAAAACATTATGTTTACCTTAAACTACACTAATTACCTCTAATCGCGATTAAGAACTTAAAAGTTACTATTCACCAAAAAATTATTTTAATCTCATTGAACCACATTTTACTTCTTAATGAAAACCATGTATGTCGGATTTTTGAAAATCAAGTCACAGAATTGGTAATATTTCATTTAAACGAAAAATCAGTTATTTAACTACCACTTAGTGGTTTCACTATTCATCAAAAATTGAAGTTTTTCAGAACAAGGCCAAAACTTCACCCTAAGCTATAATTGATATTCCGAATTCAAAAATGATGTCTATTTTACAAAATTCCAAACATATAAGTTGCATTAATTAATTTTATAATTAATTCCCGCTGTTACAACAAATAGCGTGTTTTTAAGAAACAATTTATATCAAAAGATTGGCAATTGTTTATGTCCAATTTCAATGTTAAATTAATTATAATGACCACCATTGGATAAAATGGTAAAAATATATTATAATTATACCTTAAAACCACTAAATAGTATAATTTATCACAATAAATTATTTTGATTAAAAAGTTGTTTTAAGTATTTTTCACTATTCATAAAAAATTAGAAGTTCTCAGAAAAACACCAAAAATTCATCATGGGCTAATTTCGATATTCCGAATCCAAAAATGAAGTCCATTTTGAAATATAAAATTTCTATAATTTTAAAAGGTGGTTATTACTATTCATAACGGCTACTTTGATTAGTCGTGGTGTTTTAGAACTCGAAGTTGCGTACAATGCAAGCTATTGCATTATTGAATGAGAAGCGTATCGTGGAAGATCGGGGTGTTACATTCTCCCCTCCTTCAATAAATTGCGTCCTCGCAATTTGAAATTTTTCTTTGAAAATAAAAGGTTGAAAAGAGAAAATACCTTTGAGGAAAACCCACATCGGAAATAAGGTTAATAAATATATAACATTAAAAGAAAGCAAGATAAGTACAAAGGTCAGCCGATATAGCCCATTCTAGGATTCTATGAAAATATAGATATGGAGGAGAAACAAACCATCAAGGTCTGATGGAGAGTTATAGAAAACAGGATTAGGAGAAAGTTTAACCAAAAGAAAATCACAAACTTGTGATTAGTTAAACGGTCATTGAATCCCCAGTTGGAAAAGTTAACCGACAACATTTTTTTTAAGTTACCTTTTATAATGTTGAGGAATTTATTTAGGAGATTTACTAAGAACGTAACGGAATATACATACTTGTTATGTATACTTTCATTCGTTAATAAATTTTTACCACAAAACCAACTTTTACTCCAAATGGTAACAGAACTCAAAAATATTCTATTTATCCTAATTGTATAAGGTTCCAAATGTTAACACATACCATTTAGATTAGTAAAACTATTTTGTAATAACCAGGGACTTCCTGTAGGCTAGTGGTAGGAAATAAAGGTTTGTCGCATTATGGTTGTGGGTTCGATTCCTGCAGCTTTGTCCGACGCGACGGGTTATTCCCCACCCTGCAGGTTGTCCTTTTTCTAAAACTATAGTATTATAATATTCCAAAAATAATCTTCAGAAATGCTTTAACCTTAAACAATACTATCCATGGTTCAACTTAATCCACTCCAACCTTTATAGTTATCCAAAATACCTCTGTCTAGACTTTCTCCAAAAGGTCTCTTAATCCCAAAATCAATTTATCAGATTCCCCAAACAAAGGAAAATTTCTCTTATTGTCACATACTAAAAATATGATTACCTTCATCATATTAAAACCTTACTGAAACAACAAGTACTGAAGTACAATCCTTATATATATATCACATTATTCTAATAACCAGAATATAATCCATGAGTCCAAAAGCACCAATACATTAATTATTCTGCATCAACTGTAGTAACAGCATAAGATTGGCCTTGATCCCTTGGCCTTTTCGGAGGTAAGTTTCCTTGATGCTTGGGACATTCATTTGCATAATGCCCCATTTCCCTACAATTGTAGCATTCAACTTTGACAGCCTCTTTCTTTCCCTTGCAATCACGAGCCTGGTGACCCTTTTCTCCACATTTATAACAATCTCCCATTCCTTTTAGGCACGTACCAGGGTGATTCATCCCACAATTATCACATAATGGAAAATCCTTCTTTCCCTTTTTCCCTTTATCTGTCTCTTGTTCCACCGTTCTCTTCTTCTTTTGCTTTACTTTATTGTCATAAGACTTAGAGAATTCCTTTTCTGTCTTGATAGCACACGAGACAATATCTTCGTATGATGAGAAGGATTGTGATACTAAAGCTCGTCGGAGAAATGGTTTTAACCCATCAAAGAAACGGTCAATCTTACTCCTTGGGTTACGTATATAATCGGAAGCATGCCTCCCTAACCTTGTAAAGTTAGCCTCATACTTTGCTACATTCTCATCCTCCTTCTTCCTCAGACTCAGAAATTGCCTTTCCATATCTGCTCGGTGGTCACGAGGAATGTATTTTTCTAAGAAAAGCTCTTTGAACTCCCTCCATTCCATATTCGATACGTCATCATCTTCCTTTTTGTTTTGAATCAGTGACCACCACTGATCAGCATCTCCAGTGAGGCGGTAAACTTCCATGACAACCTTCTCCCTTTCACTACTCCCCAAGGCATGGAATATTTTCTCTAAGGAATTTATCCATTGCTCAGCTACTATAGGATTTGTACTCCCATTGAAGGTTGGTGGTTGTTTCCTCATGAAGCATTCTAACATTGATCCTCCACGCTGTGGATCAGGGTTCTCCATACGGGTAAGGTTATTATTCATAACCTGAGTAAGTTGTCCCAGTATGGTGATTAGCTGATCGAAACCAGGTGTATCTCCAGATCCACAATAATTATCTTGAGCAGGAGGGAAATCCCTACACGGAGTGCGTGCATTGATACGGTTTCCATTCCTTCTACTAGGCGCCATTTCAAAACAATGGCATAAACTAGATTAGTTTATGAAATAAAATACATAATTCCATATTTGTAAATTACTTTACATAAATTGAACTATTTATGGATATAATCCATAATCATAAAAAAGAAATGTTTCCTTTTAGGAAGTATATACTCATAACCCTTCATAGTGGTTTGTAATGAAAATGAGAATTATCCTAAGCATATCCCCCGGGAGTGTTGTAACCAAGAGTGCAGCAAGGCCCGTTGTCGTGCACCAATTCCCGTTCGAGTCTAGCTCAAAGCGGTGTTTTCGGGTTTTACCCCTAGGTACATCTGTGCCAGAGCTGCCTCTACCTGCTCGTATCCAGACAGGGATGTATTGCTCAGAAAACTCATAACATCTCTATAATACCAAAATTCTAGGAAGTTCTTCTATACTAATCCTCAAAGTCTATCTTTGGGTTATGTGCTCTAATCAGAGTTTATCTACATCTAGCTTCCAAGGTTAGTACTAAACTGCTTCTGATACCATCTGTAACGCCCCGACCCCAGCTACCCAGAGTCAGTGCATTACTTCGTAACATTGGCATGATCACAGAAGATCAAGTCTCGAAAGACTGATTAGTTTAGTATCCTTGGAAACACTAGATACATTAATAAGTCTTTCATTTCATCAAAAGGTAAACAAACTACAATAACATGGTCTTCATAGTCCACACTCATATCCACTTCTGACTATCCCTGTAGGTCATTCATAAAATTCTTCTTCACATCCTAGAAAATATTAAAGCATTGAAAGGGGTGAGCTCAGATGCTCAGTAAGGATAAAAATATTGCGGAACCTTTCATAAATAAACATAAAAATTGAAGGCAATGTATAACTAAAACAAAAGACTTTTAAACTTGAACATCAACATAATATGGAAATAGTAAAATCAAATAATTCCACTTACTTACTCACATGGATATTCTACTAGACGAATAATCACATGAAAGATCAATAACCACTTTCATAATGAGGGAATGTATAATGCCGGACATTCGGAAACATTTTTTCAAGGCCTCGGCCAAGACGTCTAAAATGATTAAGGCCTCGGCCAAAACCATAAATCAAATTGGAAAAGGGCCTCAGCCAATTCCACATCTAGTTGTCTCATGAGACCTACCGATGCATCGAGGAGCTATAGCAGGCTCCACCCGTCACTTATTAAGTCCAATACATTCCTCATATGAATAGGTTTAAACATATCATAAACCATAACATAATCGTATCACATAAAACATGCATAAAGGAAGCATAACATTTCCACATTTCAATCACAAGATATCAATACAACACATTGATATAATAAAAACGCTTTCAAAACCATTTTCAATACCAAAATAAAAGAAAAGTATAACATGGTATTTATTCTTCAAAAAAAGGGTATGGCTTGTAGAGGAAGCCGAAACTCAAATAGTTGTCACGGCGGCGGAGAAGTCATTGTCGCCGCATACGTACGACAAAAACATTCCCTTTTGTCGTTTAGTAAATGCTTCGTATAAAAAATATTCCTTTTGAATAAACGTAAAAGTCAAAGTGGTTCATACACTGTATAAAAGAAATTTGTGTATAAAACCAAATATGCCTCAATGAAAGGATATTGAGACGAAGTCCTTACAAAGATAATTTTTAAAATAAAATAGATATATTATGTGTATTAACTATAGGTACACATAAAGAATACATAATAAGACATAATAATATCATGACATAATTTTAAAGTTTGAGATTAACCCAAAGAATGGAAGTTGGGTTAAGAAGTTCCCTTACCTTGCATCTTGTCCTGACTCGACCGTTCTTTAACCTCCTGAATAATAAACTAGAGTTAATTTCTATTTACTTAAGAACCATTTTCATGTTCATTATTCCATTTATATCACTTATTACCATGTTATGAACATTATTTAATTATTTAAGTTAATAACGGTCGTTTTGTCGATCTTTGGTACTTGAGTCAAAAATAAACTTCTTATAATTACAAGTTGTTCATGTGGTGAAATATCCATTATATCCATAATTATATTCATGATGTAGATATCATATATATCATATATATATACAGTATATACATTCATTCATAATGTCACGTAACATTTAGAGGTAAGAAATGAAATGCACCGTTCATGGAGACGGTAAGCCGTACGTACGCATGAACGCTACTTTCATTTCTATTTCGTATTTAATGGAATGAAATCATAATGATATAAATTTATAATATAATTATAGTATAATATAGTGTATAATACCATTTAATCCATCCTTTATACATCCCACGTATGGCATTAACGATTCAAATCACATTGAGGGGGCGGTAGTCCGCACTTCCTAAAATGAAATTATCGCGTTTTACCCATAATGGAAATCATAAAGTATGCCATAAATGAGAAATAAAGAAGCATAAGTAAAACATAAACATATTTTATATCATATATAAATATAGTGACATCTTAATGGCCACCTTTTAAGGTGTTATATGAGTGTTGAACAATCATCGTTTCGTGAGGCAAAAATTCGCCATCCACAGAAACCGTATGTTATTTAACCATTAGATGTAGGTGTTTGTAAGTGTAGCATGAATCCTTATTATAACAATATCCTAGTATTTTTAGGATACTGGTGTTGTTACAAAATAAATGAGTAAAAAGAGTTTAGGGGGTTGGAGAAGAAAAATAAAACAAAACAACATTAGAGAAGACATTACCTCAAAATCGGGTAACTCTTTTTTATTTGAGCCAAAGGCTTCCTTGGGAAGAGTTATGCCCAAAGTGAGGCTTCTAGGAGTAATATGGGGAAGTTGGGAGAGTATTTGGGCAGAGGTTGGCCGAGCCAAATGGCTTTAAAGTGTAAATGAGGTGGGAGAGGTGGGGGCCTTTTATAAGTGGAGAGGAGGGGCTCTTTTGGAAAGATTGAAATGTTACATTATTACACAATGATTTTCGGATTCTAAAGGTCCCAAACTTATATAATTCGTGGATAAGGTGATAAGGGTTCGAAATATACCCATCCAATAGTATTTGGACAAGTGTAAGCCTTGGATTTTACATTATCATTTCATTTTATTAAAATCGTTAAATAATGAAGTCATCGCTGCATCATAATGATGTCATAAATAATATAATTTATTTAATGTCTAAAAATTATAAAAAAAAATACTATGATGTAGGAAATCTGTTTATCTTTCTAATGAATATTTATAGTCAAAATTTGGACTTCTGTAACCCCACTTAAAAACTGTTTTAGTAAAATAACTCATGTTTGTGTCAATTTAATTTTAACATTAAATAAATATATATTAATGTCATTTTCCAACTAAAGTGGATCCATGGGGTCCCCAAGTTGACCCATGGGTTGTCTTGGTCGGCCATGACTCATAAAATAGGAGTAGGACAAGTGTCATGCTCATCTCATATTATTAAAACATTATGTTTACCTTAAACTACACTAATTACCTCTAATCGCGATTAAGAACTTAAAAGTTACTATTCACCAAAAAAATTATTTTAATCTCATTGAACCACATTTTACTTCTTAATGAAAACCATGTATGTCGGATTTTTGAAAATCAAAACACAGAAGTGGTAATATTTCATTTAAATGAAAAATCAGTTATTTAACTACCACTTAGTAGTTTCACTATTCATCAAAAATTGATGTTTTTCAGAACATGGCCAAAATTTCACCCAAAGCTATAATTGATATTCCGAATTCAAAAATGATATCTATTTTACAAAATTCCAAACATATAAGTTGCATTAATTAATTTTATAATTAATTCCCGCTGTTACGACAAATAGCGTGTTTTTAAGAAACAATTTATATCAAAAGATTGGCAATTGTTTATGTCCAATTTCAATGTTAAATTAATTATAATGACCACCTTTGGATAAAATGGTAAAAATATATTCTAATTATACCTTAAAACCACTAAATAGTATAATTTATCACAATAAATTATTTTGATTAAAAAGTTGTTTTAAGTATTTTTCACTATTCATAAAAAATTAGAAGTTCTCAGAAAAATACCGAAAATTCATCATGGGATAATTTCGATATTCCGAATCCAAAAATGAAGTCCATTTTGAAATATAAAATTTCTATAATTTTAAAAAGTGGTTATTACTATTCATAACGGCTACTTTGATTAGTCGCGGTGTTTTAGAACTCGAAGTTGCGTACAATGCAAGCTATTGCATTATTGAATGAGAAGCGTATCGTGGAAGCTCGGGGTGTTACATTCTCCCCTCCTTCAATAAATTGCGTCCTCGCAATTTGAAATTTTTCTTTGAAAATAAAAGGTTGAAAAGAGAAAATACCTTTGAGGAAAACCCACATCGGAAATAAGGTTAATAAATATATAACATTAAAAGAAAGCAAGATAAGTACAAAGGTCACCCGATATAGCCCATTCTAGGATTCTATGAAAATATGGATATGGAGGAGAAAAAAAACATCAAGGTCTGATGGAGAGTTATAGAAAACAAGATTAGGAGAAAGTTTAACCACAAGAAAATCACAAACTTGTGATTGGTTAAACGGTCATTGAATCCCCAGTTAGAAAAGTTAACTGAAAACATTTTTGTTTTAAGTTACCTTTTATAATGTTGAGGAATTTATTTAGGAGATTTACTAAGAATGTAAGGGAATATACATACTTGTTATGTATACTTTCATTCGTTAATAAATTTTTACCACAAAACCAACTTTTACTCCAAATGGTAACAGAACTCAAAAATATTCTATTTATCCTAATTTTATAAGGTTCCAAATGTTAACACATACCATTTAGATTAGTAAAACTATTTTGTAATAACCAGGGACTTCCTGTAGGCTAGTGGTAGGAAATAAAGGCTTGTCGCACTATGGTTGTGGGTTCGATTCCTGCAGCTTTGTCCGACGCGACGGGTTATTCCCCACCCTGCAAGTTGTCCTTTTCCTAAAACTATAGTATTATAATATTCCAAAAATAATCTTCAGAAATGCTTTAACCTTAAACAATACTATCCATGGTTCAACTTAATCCACTCCAACCTTTATAGTTATCCAAAATACCTCTGTCTAGACTTTCTCTAAAAGGTCTCTTAATTCCAAAATCAATTTATCAGATTCCCCAAACAAAGTAAAATTTCTCTTATTGTCACATACTAAAAATATGATTACCTTCATCATATTAAAACCTTACTGAAACAACAAGTACTGCAGTAAAATCCTTATATATATATCACATTATTCTAATAACCAGAATATAATCCATGAGTCCAAAAGCACCAATACATTAATTATTCTGCATCAACTATAGTAACAGCATAAGATTGGCCTTGATCCCTTGGCCTTTTCTGAGGTAAGTTTCCTTGACGCTTGGGACATTCATTTGCATAATGCCCCATTTCCCTATAATTGTAGCATTCAACATTGACAGCCTCTTTCTTTCCCTTACAATCACGAGCCTGGTGACCCTTTTCTCCACATTTATAACAAACTCCCATTCCTTTTAGGCACGTACCAGGGTGATTCTTCCCACAATTATCACATAATGGAAAATCCTTCTTTCCCTTTTTCCCTTTATCTGTCTCTTGTTCCACCGTTCTCTTCTTCTCTTGCTTTACTTTATTGTCATAAGACTTAGAGAATTCGTTTTCTGTCTTGATAGCACACGAGACAATATCTTCGTATGATGAGAAGGATTGTGATACTAAAGCTCGACGGAGAAATGGTTTTAACCCATCAAAGAAACGATAAATCATACTCCTTGGGTTACGTATATAATCGGAAGCATGCCTCGCTAACCTTGTAAAGTTAGCCTCATACTTTGCGACATTCTCATCCTCCTTCTGCCTCAGACTCAGAAATTGCCTTTCCATATCTGCTCGATGGTCACGAGGAATGTATTTTTCTAAGAAAAGCTCTTTGAACTCCCTCCATTCCATATTCGATACGTCATCATCTTCCTTTGTGTTTTGAATCAGTGACCACCACTGATCGACATCTCCAGTGAGGCGGTAAACTGCCATGACAACCTTCTCCCTTTCACTACTCCCCAAGGCATGGAATATTTTCTCTAAGGAATTTATCCATTGCTCAGCTACTATAGGATTTGTACTCCCATTGAAGGTTGGTGGTTGTTGCCTCATGAAGCGGTCTAACATTGATCCTCCACGCTGTGGATCAGGGTTCTCCATACGGGTAAGGTTATTATTCATAACCTGAGTAAGCTGTCCCAGTATGGTGATTAGCTGATCGGCACCAGTTGTATCTCCAGATCCAGAATAATTATCTTGAGCAGGAGGGAAATCCCTACAAGGAGTGCGTGCATTGATACGGTTTCCATTCCTTCCACTAGGCGCCATTTCTAAACAATGTCATAAACTAGATTAGTTTATGAAATAAAATACATAATTCCATATTTGTAAAATACTTTACATAAATTGAACTATTTATGGATATAATCCATAATCATAAAAAGAAATGTTTCATTTGAGGAAGTATATACTCATAACCCTTCATAGTGGTTTGTAAAGAAAATGAGAATTATCCTAAGCATATCCCCCGGGAGTGTCGTAACCAAGAGTGAAGCAAGGCCCGTTGTCGTGCATCAGTTCCCGTTCGAGTCTAGCTCAAAGCGGTGTTTTCGGGTTTTACCCCTAGGTACATCTGTGCCAGAGCCGCCTATAACTGCTCATATCCAGACAGGGATGTATTGCTCAGAAAACTCATAACATCTCTATAATACCAAAATTCTAGGAAGTTCTTCTATACTAATCCTCAAAGTCTATCTTTGGGCTATGTGCTCTAATCAGAGTTTATCTACATCTAGCTTCCATGGTTAGTACTAAACTGCCTCTGATAACAACTATAACGCCCCGACCCCACCTACCCAGAGTCAGTGCATTACTTCGTAACATTGTCATGATCATAGAAGATCAGGTCTCGAAAGACCGATTAGTTTAGTAGCCATGGAAACACTAGATACATTAATAAGTCTTTCATTTCATCAAAAGGTAAACAAACTACAATAACATGGTCTTCATAGTCCACACTCATATCCACTTCTGACTATCCCTGTAGGTCATTCATAAAATACTTCTTCACATCCTGGAAAATATTAAAACATTGAAAGGGGTGAGCTCAGATGCTCAGTAAGGATAACAATATTGCGGAAGCTTTCATAAATAAACATAAAAATTTAAGGCAATGTATAACTAAAAAAATCCTTTTAAACTTGAACATCAGCATAATATGGAAAAAGTAAAATCAAATAATGACACTTACTTACTCACATGGATATTCTACTAGACGAATAATCACATGAAAGATCAATAACCACTTTCATAATGTGGGAATGTATAATGCCGGATATTCTGAAACATTTTGTCAAGGCCTCGGCCAAGACGTCTAAAATGATTAAGGCATTGGCCAAAACCATAAATCAAATTGGGAAAGGGCCTCGGCCAATTCGACTTCTAGTTGTCTCATGAGACCTACCGATGCATCGAGGAGCTATAGCGGGCTCCACCCGTCACTTATTAAGTCCAATACATTCCTCATATGAATAGTTTTAAACATATCATAAGCCATAACATAATCGTATCACATAAAACATGAATAAAAGAAACATAACTTTTCCACATTTCAATCACAAGATATCAATACAACACATTGATATAATAAAAACGCTTTCAAAGCCATTTTCAATACCAAAATAAAAGAAAAGTATAACATGGTATTTATTATTCAAAAAAAGGGTATGGCTTGTAGAGGAAGCCGAAACTCAAATAGTGGTCACGACGGCGGAGAATTCATTGTCGCCGCATACGTACGACAAAAACATTCCCTTTTGTCATTTAGTAAACGCTTCGTATAAAAAAGATTCCTTTTGAATAAACGTAAAAGTCAAAGTGGTTCATACACCGTATAAAAGAAATTTGTGTATAAAACCAAATATGCCTCAATGAAAGGAGATTGAGACGAAGTCCTTACAAAGATCATTTTTAAAATAAAATAGATATTTTATGTTTATTCACTATAGGTACACATAAAGAATACAAAATAAGACATAATAATATCATGACATAATTTTAAAGTTGAGATTAACCCAAAGAATGGAAGTTGGGTTAAGAAGTTCCCTTACCTTGCGTCTTGTCCTGACTCGACCGTTCTTTAACCTCCTGAATAATAAACTAGAGTTAATTTATATTTACTTAAGAACCTTTTTCATGTTCATTATTTCATTTATATCACTTATTACCATGTTATGAACATTATTTAATTATTTAAGTTAATAACGGTTGTTTTGTCGATCTTTGGTACTTGAGTCAAAAATAAACTTCTTATAATTACAAGTTGTTCATGTGGTGAAATATCCATTTTATCCAGAATTATATTCATGATGTAGATATCATATATATCATATATATACAGTATATACATTCATTCATAATGTCACGTAACATTTATAGGTAAGAAATGAAATGCACCGTTCATGGAGACGGTAAGCTGTACGTACGCATGAACGCTACTTTCATTTCTATTTCGTATTTAATGGAATGAAATCTTAATGATATAAATTTATAATATAATTATAGTATAATATAGTGTATAATACCATTTAATCCATCCTTTATACATCCCACATATGGCATTAACGATTCAAATCTCTTTGAGGGGGCGGTAGTCCGCACTTCCTAAAATGAAATTATCGCGTTTTACCCATAATGGAAATCATAAAGTATGACATAAATGAGAAATACAGAAGCATAAGTAAAACATAAACATATTTTATATCATATATAAATATAGTGACATCTTAATTTCCACCTTTGAAGGTGTTATATGAGTGTTGAACAATCATCGTTTCGTGAGGCAGAAATTCTCCATCCACAGAAACCGTATGTTCTTTAACCATTAGATGTAGGTGTGTGTAAGTGTTGCTCGAATAATTATTATAACAACATCCTAGTATATTTAGGATACTGGTTTTGTTACAAAAGAAATGAGTAAAAAGAGTTTAGGGGGTTGGAGAAGAAAAATAAAACAAAACAACATTAGAGAAGACATTACCTCAAAATCGGGTAACTCTTTTTGATTTGTGCCAAAGGATTCCATGGGAAGAGTTCTGCCCAATGTCAGGCTTCTAGGAGTAAGAGGGGGAAGTTGGGAGAGTATTTGGGCTGAGTTTTGCCGATCCAAATGGCTTGAAAGTGTAAATGAGGTGGGAGAGGTGGGGGCCTTTTATAAGTGGAGAGGAGGGGCTCTTTTGGAATGATTGAAATGTTACATTATTACACAATTATTTTCGGATTCTAAAGGTCCCACACTTATATAATTCGTGGATAAGGTGATAAGGGTTCGAAATCTAACCATAAAATAGTCTTTGGACAAGTCTAAGCCTTGGATTTTACATTATCTTTTCATTTTATTAAAATCGTTAAATAATGAGGTCATCGCTGCATCATAATGATGTCATAAATAATATAATTTATTTAATGTCTAAAAATTATAAAAGAAATACTATGATGTAGGAAATCTTTTTAGCTTTCTAATTAATATTTATAGTCAAAATTTGGACTTCTGTAACCCCACTTAAAAACTGTTTTAGTAAAATAACTCATGTTTGTGTCAATTTAATTTTAACATTAAATAAATATATATTAATGTCATTTTCCAACTAAAGTGGCTCCATGGGGTCCCCAAGTTGACCCATGGGTTGTCTGGGTCGGCCATGACTCATCCAATAGTAGTAGGAAAAGTTTCATGCTCATCTCATATTATTAAAACATTATGTTTACCTTAAACTACACTAATTACCTCTAATCGCGATTAAGAACTTAAAAGTTACTATTCACCAAAAAATTATTTTAATCTCATTGAACCACATTTTAATTCTTAATGAAAACCATGTATGTCTGATTTTTGAAAATCAAATCACAGAAGTGGTAATATTTCATTTAAACGAAAATTCAGTTATTTAACAACCAGTTAGTGGTTTCACTATTCATCAAAAATTGAAGTTTTTCAGAATAAGGCCAAAATTTCACCCTAAGCTATAATTGATATTCCGAATTAAAAAATGATGTCTATTTTACAAAATTCAAAAAATATAAGTTGCATTAATTAATTTTATAATTAATTCCTGCTGTTACGACAAATAGCGTGTTTTTAAGAAACAATTTATATCAAAAGATTGGCAATTGTTTATGTCCAATTTCAATGTTAAATTAATTATAATGACAACCATTGGATAAAATGGTAAAAATATATTCTAATTATACCTTAAAACCACTAAATAGTATAATTTATCACAATAAATTATTTTGATTAAAAATTTGTTTTAAGTATTTTTCACTATTCATAAAAAAATAGAAGTTCTCAGAAAAATACCAAAAATTCATCATGGGCTAATTTTGATATTCCGAATCCAAAAATGAAGTCCATTTTGAAATATAAAATTTCTATAATTTTAAAAAGTGGTTATTACTATTCATAACGGCTACTTTGATTAGTCGCGGTGTTTTAGAACTCGAAGTTGCGTACAATGCAAGCTATTGCATTATTGAATGAGAAGCGTATCGTGGAAGCTCGGGGTGTTACACACCCAGGATGGAAACTAGTGTCTGGAATCAAAAAATACAAAAAATGGGAATGATTTCATCCCAGTAGGGAAAGCCCTGACCAGAAAAATAAACAAAGAAAACTGAAAATGTAGGAAGCCATAAACTGAATCTCAAACAAAAATATAAACCGACTCAGTTATAATATAAAACTAAACTATTGAAAATTAAAATAAAAAACTAAAATTTAAAGAAGAAACTTAACCGCCAACACATGATCTCCATGTGACCTCTTGGTCACCTCCAACCATAAGACCCACCATGCTCGAACAACGAGCATCTTCTAAGGAACCTGAATAAAAGATGGACCTTCAAAATAGCCCAGGTCAATAGACAATGAGTTCAAAAGGTAGGGTGTGAGATAATAGTTTAGTAGGAAACCACCAAAGGATCCATGTCACTTCTTCCCAAAAACATTCTATTAATACTATTTTTAAATACATTTACAAAAATTAGGTTATACACATCAAGGTAAAAGTCACTATTAATGATCATAATGTGGAATCACGAGAAATCCAAGGAACTCAATGGAAGACCAGAACGTACCATACATGCGACTCATCTTGAAATAAGGCCCTTCTCAATGACGCCATAATTCCCTAACACCCAACCATCACCTTACCTGGCCAGGTTGAGGTGTCCAATTCGATAGCAATAAACACAAGTCCAACCTTCTATGGTCCACTTGCTAGTACAATAACCTATACTAGTGCGGAAACCATTCTCAATAGACCTATTTTCTATAAAAGGATCCCATGTGCAGTTCTCAAGGGGGTTTTCCATACAATTCAAATAACATGCCACATATATATAAACAAACACACCCAAAAAAATCTGGCACCACCCAGACCACCTCATGGGTAGTCCCTTTCTATAAACATTCATTACACAATGGATATCCTATAAGGAGGACCCTACAATCTCATGGATCACCAACTATTTAAGAAACCCAGCTCATGAATGGTTTTCCAAAATCCATTTAAAAATTACAAATGACCTTTTAGTTCTACCCATCCATGGTACATTTAACAAAAAGAATAAAATACCTTAAAAAACATTTCCAACTATAAGGAATTTCATTTTTAGTATGGCCATGATATTTGGTCCTTTTTTTTCAAACACACTCCCAAATATGTCACATTTTACAAATGTGACCTTATCTCAAATCTACAATACCATAAATATGAGTTTGAATCATGACCAATGAATAAAAGGTGCCCAACCAGATTTTATCCATTTTAAGAAACAATTGGATTTTTAACAAATAATAGATGTGCCATAATCTTCCACACAATTTTGAAACCTCCAAATCCATTCTAAAAAACATGGAATCATTTATCAAATGACAAAAAAATATAATATATATAAGGCCCCAGCCTTAAACCTTACTTAATATTGAATTAAATGAGTAATTCACATTGAGGATATTTTCAGGTTTAGAGTTTTAGAGAATTAGGACATAACTATTACATCTCAAAATATTACAAAGTAGTCGCTTCTACTAAATTTCCATAAAATAAAAACTCTTAAAAAGAAACATGTATAGTTCCATGTTTTAGGTAGCATGACTTTCCCTTGATCCCATCCTTGACCCTATTTCACGCTAAGTCCTGTGAAAAACATTTCAAAAACTTGGGATGAGCATAAGAAGCTCAGTAAGGGATACACAAAGAATGAAAACTGTTAGTTTTTCAAAACAACAAGTAAACCATGAATACTTTATCAATGTAATACTTTTCACCTTCATGAGGTAGTAAAAACTCTTCTCTGAAAAAAAAGCTTCATTACTTAACTTTTTGTAACCAAAGGATTACCATAAAACCCATATAAAGAACACATAACATATATAAAGGTAACTTGGGACATAAACATACATTAGTGGAATAACCATAAGGTATAATTCCACACATATCACTTAATGGAATAGCCATATGGCCAACTTCCATACATACATAATGGAATAGCCATACAGCCGACTTCCATACCCAATGCATTGGAGGTTATAACGTAACCACCCGTCCTGGTATTCACGGCACCACCCGTCATATGGTTTATAACGTAACCACCCGTTAAAATGTCCAAGTACCAATATAAAATCATAAAACATAAAACCAATATAAAGGAATGATAACATTTCTACATCACAATATATCATAATAGAATCCTTTATCAAATCCATTTTCAAAACCATTTAAAACATTTAATAAAGAGATTTTTGAATCAATGTGTCCCATACCACCTTGAAGCAAGAAATTTTAAACCATTAATATCCATATAAATAAATCCTTAAAACCATTTTGAAAACGTGGATATTAATAAGAACAAATAATTAAAACATTTAAAACGACATTTTGGTTAAAGGGGTTTTACCAAAATTAGAGACACTTGAATACAATAATTGAGGAATAACATTTAGTCAGAACTTTATGATATCATGAGAATAAATGGATTCATGATATAATACTCCAAAGGACAGTATATACACCATATAAGAGTGAATTGGTGCATAACAACAATGAACCGTCAATAGAAATGTCAAATGTGATGAAATCCCTTATAAAGAAGGTATCCTTAAATTAAGGACAAATCAATCTCAAAAATATGTGTGACAAATATAAATACACCGAATATAAGTGGATATTAAGTGTAAAACAATAAAAGGTCATTCACACATATTCAATGGATTACATATTCAATGACTACATGTTGAACCCAATGAAAACGAAATTGGGTTAAAAAGTTCCCTTAACAGCCTAACGGCATCACATCAAAATGAGTTGATGAGAGATAAAAAGTGTATCTCATAACTTGGACATAAAATTTACATCAATAAGGATATATGAGAACATATTACAACATAACAATATGTAAATTAAAAGACCCAACAAAATAAGTCTTTAAAAAAAGAGGAGGGTGAAAGGTTCCCTTACCGACTTGGGTATCTTTCAAAACATACACCCCATGAAAGAAGGACAATAGATCATTGATGTAAATACTCATAAACAAAAGTATATTACACAAAGAGTAGAATAATGGGAAGTACATACAGCACTCAATGGAATTTGTGGAAAATGTAGCATAAATCTCACGGGAATAAAAGTGAGATGAAAAATCCCTTACGAAAACTCGGCAGCCTAACGACGCCACATAAAACATCCGAATATGGATTGATGAGATCAAATATGGTATCTCATCACATTAAAATAAAATTTACAGCAAGAGAAATATAAAATAACATCCCCCAACATTACAAAGAGGAGCTTAAAAGAAGTGACATAAAGGAGAGTACTTAAAAATAAAGAGAGAGGTTAGATCTCTTACGAAAGTTCGGCAGCCTAACGGCGCCACTCAAAACTTCCAAAATGGATTGATGAGAGATAATAGGGTCTCTCATCACATGAACATAAAAATTAAAGTATTATTAATATAAAATAACATCCCAATCATAAGAAATATGAGCTTAAAATAAATGATTTAAAAGAGTGTACTTAACAAGAAAGAGAGTTGTAGGATCCCTTACCTCGAGTCCGACTTGACTCGATCATTCTTTAACGTCCTGAATAATAAACTTGAGTTAATTTCTATTTGCTTAAGAACCTTTTTCATGTTAATTATTCCTTTTATATCACTTATTTCCATGTTATAAACACTATGTAATCATTTAAGTTAATAATGTTTGTTTTGTCAATATTTGGTTCTTAAGTCGAAAGTGGACTTCTTACAATTACATGTTGTTCATGTGGTCAAAGGTTCTTTATATCCAGAATGAAATTCCTGATTTGGATATCATATATATCATTTATATCCAGCATATACATGTATTTATAATATTACATAATCATTTAGAGGTAAGAAATGAAATGCACCATTCATGGAGACGGTAAGCCGTATGTATGCATGAAGGCTACTTTCATTTCTTTCTCATATTAATGGAATTAAAATTAAATGAGAGGTATGTATATTTTAATTCCAGAATTATATTCATCATTTAGATGTATAATTCATTATATATATCCATTATATACATATACTTTTAATAGTACATTACATTTGGGGATAAGAAATGAAATGCACCGTTCATGGAGACGGTAAGCCGTATGTACGCATGAAGGCTACTTTCATTTCTATCTCATACTTTAATGGAAAGAAATAATAATTATATAGAGGTATATTATAATTCCAGTATAACATCTTATATAATAACTTTAAATCCATCCTTTACACATCCCACATATGGCATTAACGAATCACATCACTTTGAGGGGGCGGTAGTCCGCACTTTCTTAAATGAAGATATCGTGTTTACCCATAATGGAAACCATAAATGTATGCCCAAAATGAAAAATACAGAAGCTTAAAGAGAAAAATAAACATATTATATATCATATATAAAAATAGTGACATCATAATGGCCACCCTTGAAGGTGTTAAATGAGTATTGAACAATCATCGTTTCGGGAGGCAGAATTTCTCCATCCACGGAAACCGTATGTTATTTAACCATTTGATGTAGTTGTGTGAGAGTGTAGCTCGAATAAATATTATAACAATATCCTTGTATATTGAAGATACTGTTTTTGTTATAAAAGAAGTAAATAAAAAGAGTTTAGAGGGTTGGAGAAGCAAAATAAAACAAATGAACAAGAGAGAATGAATTACCTTTAAAAGTGTAACTCCTTTTGATTTGAGCCTAAAGGCTTCCTTTGAAAGGATTATTCCCAAAGGTAATCCTCTAGGATGAGGAGAGGTATGTGGAGAGAGTAAATGGGCAGGGTTTGGCCAAGCCAAATGCTTGAGGAGTGTGTGAAATGAGGTAGAGGTGGGGGCCTTTTATAAGAGGAGAGGAGGGGCACTTTGGAAAGTAAAGAAATATTACTTTATTTGAAAATTTGTTTCGGTTTTAAAAGGTCCCACATTGATATAATTCGTGGAAAAGGTGATAAGGGTTCGAAATCCACTCATCCAATTGGTTTTGAACATGTGTAGTTCATAGATTTTACATTATCTTTCCATTTTATTTAAATCTTCAAATAATGATGTCATCACTGCATCATTATTATGTTGTAAATAATTTAATTTATATAATGTCTAAAAATTATAAAAAAAATACTATGATGTAGGAAATATTTTTATCTTTCTAATGAATATTTATAATCAAAAATCTGATCTTTATAACCCCATGTAAAAATTGTTTTCGTAAAACATATTATGTTTCTGTCATTTTTACTTTTACATTAAATAAAAAGTTATTTATGTCATTTCCAAACCAAAGTGTCCCCATGGGGTCCCCAAGTTGACCCATGGCTTTTCTTGGTCGGCCATGACACAACCAATGAGGGTATGACATGTTTCAAGCTCATCTTATTTTATTAAATCATTATTTTTACCTTAAACTACACTAATTACCACTAATCGCGATTAAGAACTTAATAAGTTACTATTCACCAAAAAAATATTATAATCTCATTGAACTACATTTTACTTCTTAATGACAACCATTTATGTCGGATTTTTGAAATTCAAAACACAATGATGGTAAAATTTCATTTAAACGGAAAATTAGTCTTTATAAGTACCACTTAGTGGTTTCACTATTCATCAAAAATTGAAGTTTTTCAGAAAATTACCAAAAAATCACCCTAAGCTATATTTGATATTACAAATTCAAAAATGAAGTCTATTTTACAAAATTCAAAACATATAAGTCACATTAATTAATTTAATAATTAATTCCCGCTGTCAGAGCAAATAGCGTGTTTTTATAAAACAATAAGTATCAAAAGATTGGCGCCAGTTTAAGTCTAATTTCAAAGTGAAATTGATTCCAATGACCACCATTGGATTAAATGGTAAAAATCTATTCAGATTACACATTAAGACAAATTCAAAAGATAATCTAATCATATATATAAATTAGATTAAAAAGAGGTTTTGAATTTAAAATACAACATTTTATACTATTCATTAAAAAAATTAACTTTATCAGAAAGATACCAAAAATTTACACAAAGTAAATTTTGATGTCCCGATTCTCAAGAAGAGTTTTATTTGGTCCAATAGAATGTATAAGAGTGAACAAAACTGTATTTAATGATGGTTCAACATCAAAAGCTGATAAGTGAACCTTTAGTGAAAACTAGGGCATTTACGCCTAAAAATGAATTCTTTCCATATTTTAAGCCATTATATTTTATTGGATAAATGTAAAAACATTTAAAAACATATATGATCATATTTTAGTTATTTATATCCATTCCCGCCAATACAACGGCTACATGTTAACTACCATTTAAAATAATATTATTTTATTATTACAGCGCAACGTAAGATTCCCAAGAAACTCGTTGTTGTGTATTGGGTACGCCATCGGGCATATCATCCCCTTTAAAGTCATATTAATATTTTATTCACAAATTTGGATAAATAAGAAAATGTCGTATTCTTTATTTACCTGGGGTGTTACATCCTTCCCCCCTTTTGGGAATTGCGTCCTCGCAATTTTTTAAAATTGAGCTTGGAAACATCCTTGAAAGTCCCACATCGGAAGAAGAGTCGGTAAAAAAATCACTTTAAAATAACGAAAGATAAGTGCAGAGGTCACCCGAGATAACCCATACTAGGACTCCATGTAGGAAAACTTGGACATGGAGGAGAAAACATAGGGTCATGTTCTGATGGAGAGTGATAGAAAACATGTTTAGGACAAAGTTAACAATAAGAAAATCACAAACCTGTGATGGGTTAAACGGTGTTGGGTTCCCCAGTAGGAAAAGTTAATAGACAGCATTTTTGTTTTAAGTTACTTTTTATTGAGGAATTTATTCATAAGGAAACATAATCACTTATCATATTGACTTTCAACTTTTACTAGATTCCTTAATCAAACTCATATTTTTTTCAAAAGACGAGTATTTAGGGAGACTTGTTCGCATTAAGAGTACTATAATCAACTTCTAGAGAATCACCTAATCCACAAAAGATAACTATATACATCCCATGTCTTTAGGCTTTAACCAAAACCAAAACCAAAAAGATTAGTACAATATCAGATAACCCAGAATAGGATAACCCATTAGAAAGAAAATCTATTCTTAATCTCCAAAATTTGTCCAACAAAACCCAAAGTTCAACGAGGACCATCAGATAAGCAATTTGTCCATAAAATTCCTCAAAATAAACCAATCTAATATTGAAACCCAAACATTTGAAGTATTTAGTCACATAGTCTTCCAAGTTAAATCGTAACATTTATCTCCAATCAAAATCAGTTGCTCTTAAAGTCTCCAATTGAAAAAGTAATTATCCTAATCACATATCCTCCATGATAGGTTAATCATTTTCATAAATAACCCAAAATCAACTTACTCTGAATTCATAAAATCATATAACTAAAAAGAATCAGTCAAACTAACCAGGGAATTCACGTAGTCTAGTGGTAGGCAATAAATAGCAGTCGCACTTTGGTTGTGGGTTCGATTCCCGCAGCTTTGTCCGATGCGACGGGTAGTCACATGGTCTGCGTGTTGTCCTTTTTCCAAATCTATATAATTCTTAAAACATTCCCCAAAATGAGATAAAATCTTCAAAGATGATCATAACATATTTTAACCTCAAGTTTATCTCATGCCTTTCATTTTCCATCATAACATATAATAACCCATAATTACCTCAAAAGTAAGGATCATATAAACCCTAATGGTTACCTTAATAATTATTACCTGAATTTCTACATCGAGTTGGCCATCTCGTACATGATGCATTAGAGAACTCACCAAGGTTGAAGTGGTTGATCATGACTCCTTGATAGTTGGTTTAGAATAACCATGAGATTCTTCATTGAATCCCTCATCTCATCCAGTCTCTTAATCAGAGAACCACCACAGTTTCCTTCAAACCCATTGTCATTTTGGTGCCTGCTAGATCCAGCCATTTACTAAAACCAAAAAGGTCAGTGTGAGTATATCAACAAAACCATCAAGTACCAATGAGGAAGATAAACACTAAGATATATTTACTCATTCACTTTATCTAAAACTAGGACTCTTTCTGAAATCCTAACCATTATGGTAATGTCACTTATGCTTAAAGAATACCCTAACCTCTAAAGTTATCTAAACCGACCTTTGATACCAACTATAAGGCCCCAGCCTTAAACCTTACTTAATATTGAATTAAATGAGTAATTCACATTGAGGATCTTTTCAGGTTTAGAGTTTTAGAGAATTAGGACATAACTATTACATCTCAAAAGATTAAAAAGTAGTCACTTATACTAAATTTCCATAAAATAAAAACTCTTAAAAAGAAACATTTATAGTTCCATGTTTTAGGTAGCATGACTTTCCCTTGACCCCATCCTTGAACCTATTCCATGCTAAGTCCTGTAAAAAACATTTCAAAAACTTGGGAGGAGCATAAGAAGCTCAGTAAGGGATACACAAAGAATTAAAACTGTTAGTTTTTCAAAACAATAAGTAAACCATGAATAATTTATCAATGTAATACTTTTCACCTTCATGAGGTAGTAAAAACTCTTCTCTGAAAAAAGAAGCTTCATTACTTACATTTTTGTAACCAAAGGATTACCATAAAACCCATATAAAGAACACATAACATATATAAAGGTAACATGGGACATAAAAATACATTAGTGGAATAACCATAAGGTAGAATTACACACATATCACTTAATGGAATAGCCATACGGCCAATTTCCATACATACATAATGGAATAGCCATACGGCCGACTTCCATACCCAATGCATTGGAGGTTATAATGTAACCACCCATCCTGGTATTCACGGCACCACCCGTCATATGGTTTATAACATAACCACCCGTTAAAATGTCCAAGTACCAATATAAAATCATAAAACATAAAACCAATATAAAGGAATGACAACATTTCCACACCACAATATATCCTAATATAATCCTTTATCAAAACCATTTTCAAAACCATTTAAAACATTTTATAAAGTGATTTTTGAATCAAAGTGTCCCATAACACCTTGAAGCTTAAAATTTTAAACCATTAATATCTATATAAATAAATCCTTAAAACCATTTTGAAAACATGGATATTAATAAGAACAAATAATTAAATCATTTAAAATGACATTTTGGTTAAAGGGGTTTTAGCAAAATTAGAGACACTTGAATACAATAATTGAGGAATAACATTTAGTCAGAACTTTATGATATCATGAGAATAAATGGATTCATGATATAATACTCCAAAGGACAGTATATAAACCATATAAGAGTGAA
Source organism: Viscum album (assembly GCA_963277665.1). Lineage (NCBI taxonomy): Eukaryota > Viridiplantae > Streptophyta > Magnoliopsida > Santalales > Viscaceae > Viscum > Viscum album. Next base: position 1,832,131,363 of record OY728147.1, read on the forward strand.
TTGGTGCATAACAACAATGAACCCTCAATAGAAATGTCAAATGTGATGAAATCCCTTATAAAGAAGGTATCCTTAAATTAAGGACAAATAAATCTCAAAAATATGTGTGAAAAATATAAATACACCGAATATAAGTGGATATTAAGTGTAAAACAATAAAAGGTCATTCACACATATTCAATGGATGACATATTCAATGACTACATGTTGAACCCAAAGAAAACGAAATTGGGTTAAAAAGTTCCCTTGACAGCCTAAAGGCATCACATCAAAATGAGTTGATGAGAGATAAAAAGTGTATCTCATCACTTGGACATAAAGTTTACATCAATAAGGATATATGAGAACATATTACAACATAACAATATGTAAATTAAAAGACCCAACAAAAGAAGTCTTTAAAAAAAGTGGAGGGTGAAAGGTTCCCTTACCGACTTGGGTATCTTCCAAAACATACACCCCATGAAAGAAGGACAATAGATCAATGATGTAAATACTCATAAACGAAATTATATTACACAAAGAGAAGAATAATGGGCAGTAAATAAAGCACTCAATGGAATTTGTGGCAAATGTAGCATAAATCTCACGGGAATAAAAGTGAGATGAAAAATCCCTTACGAAAACTCGGCAGCCTAACCGCGCCACATAAAACTTCCGAATATGGATTGATGAGATCAAATATGGTATCTCATCACATTACAATAAAATTTACAGAAAGATAAATATAAAATAACATCCTCCAACATTACAAAGAGGAGCTTAAAATAAGTGACATAAAGGAGAGTACTTAAAAAGAAAGAGAGAGGTTAGATCTCTTACGAAAGTTCGGCAGCCTAACGGCGCCACTCAAAACTTCCAAAATGGATTGATGAGAGATAATAGGGTCTATCATCACATGAACATAAAAATTACAGTAGTATTAATATAAAAGAACATCCCAATCATAAGAAAGATGAGCTTAAAAGAAATGATTTAAAAGAGTGTACTTAAAAAGAAAGAGAGTTGTAGGATCCCTTACCTCAGGTCCGACTAGACTCGATCATTCTTTAAAGTCCTGAATAATAAACTTGAGTTAATTTCCATTTGCTTAAGAACCTTTTTCATGTTCATTATTCCTTTTATATCACTTATTTCCATGTTATAAACATTATGTAATCATTTATGTTAATAATGTTTGTTTTGTCAATATTTGGTTCTTAAGTCGAAAGTGGACTTCTTACAATGACATGTTGTTCGTGTGGTCAAAGGTTCTTTATATCCATAATGAAATTCCTGATTTGGATATCATATATATCATTTATATCCATCATATACATGTATTTATAATATTACATAATCATTTAGAGGTAAGAAATGAAATGCACCATTCATGGAGACGGTAAGCCGTACGTACGCATGAAGGCTACTTTCATTTCTTTCTCATATTAATGGAATTAAAATTAAATGAGAGGTTTGTATATTTTAATTCCAGAATTATATTCATCATTTATATGTATCATTCATTATATATATCCATTATATACATATACTTTTAATAGTACATTACATTTGGGGATAAGAAATGAAATGCACCGTTCATGGAGACGGTAAGCCGTACGTACGCAAGAAAGCTACTTTAATTTCTATCTCAAACTTTAATGGAAAGAAATAATAATGATATAGAGGTATATTATAATTCCAGTATAACATCATATATAATAACTTTAAATCCATCCTTTACACGTCCCACATATGGCATTAACGAATCACATCACTTTGAGGGGGCGGTGGTCCGCACTTCCTTAAATGAAGATATCGTGTTTACCCATAATGGAAACCATAAAGGTATGACAAAAATGAAAAATACAGAAGCTTAAAGAAAAAAATAAACATATTATATATCATATATAAAAATAGTGACATCATAATGGCCACCCTTGAAGGTGTTAAATGAGTATTGAACAATCATCGTTTTGGGAGGCAGAATTTCGCCATCCACAGAAACCGTATGTTCTTTAACCATTTGATGTAGTTTTGTGAGAGTGTAGCTCGAATAAATCTTATAACAACATCCTAGTATATTGAAGATACTGGTGTTGTTACAAAATAAGTAAATAAAAATATTTTAGAGGGTGGGAGAAGCAAAATAAAACAAATGAACAAGAGAGAATGAATTACCTTTAAAAGTGTAACTCCTTTTGATTTGAGACTAAAGGCATCCTTTGAAAGGATTCTGCACAAAGGGAATCCTCTATGATGAGGAGAGGGATTTTTAGAGAGTAAATGGGTAGGGGTTGGCCGAGCCAAAGGCTTGAGGAGTGTGTGAAATGAGGTATAGGTGGGGGCCTTTTATAAGAGGAGAGGAGGGGAACTTTTGGAAAGTAAAGAAATATTACTTTATTTGAAAATTGGTTTCGGTTTTAAAAGTTCCCAAATTGATATAATTCGTGTATAAGGTGATAAGGGTTCGAAATCCACACATCCAATTGGTTTTGGACATGTGTAGTTCATAGATTTTACATTATCTTTCCATTTTATTTAAATCTTCAAATAATGATGTCATCGCTGCATCATTATTATGTTATAAATAATATAATTTATTTAATGTCTAAAAATTATAAAAAAAATACTATGATGTCGTAAATCTTTTTAGATTTCCAATGACTATTTATAATCAAAAATCTGATCTCTATAACCCCATGTAAAAATTGTTTTTGTAAAACATATTATGTTTGTGTCATTTTTACTTTTACATTAAATAAAAAGTTATTTATGTCATTTCCCAACCAAAGTGTCTCCATGGGGTCCCCAAGTTTACCCATGGCTTTTCATGGTCGGACATGACACAACCAATGAGGGTATGACATGTGTCAAGCTCATCTTATTTTATTAAAGCATTATTTTTACCTTAAACTACACTAATTACCACTAATCGCGATTAAGAACTTAATAAGTTACTATTCACCAAAAAAAATATTATAATCTCATTGAACCACAATTTACTTCTTAATGACAACCATATATGTCGGATTTTTGAAATTCAAAACACAATGATGGAAAAATTTCATTTAAACGGAAAATCGGTCTTTATAAGTACCACTTAGTGGTTTCACTATTCATCAAAAATTGAAGTTTTTCAGAAAATTACCAAAACTTCACCCTAAGCTATATTTGATATTCCAAATTCAAAAATGAAGTCTATTTTACAAAATTAAAAACATATAAGTCACATTAATTAATTTAATAATTAATTCCCGCTGTCAGAGCAAATAGCATGTTCTTATAAAACAATAAGTATCAAAAGATTGGCACCAGTTTAAGTCTAATTTCAAAGTGAAATTGATTCCAATGACCACCATTGGATTAAATGGTATGAATATATTCAGATTAAACATTAATACCAATTCAAAAGATAATATAATCATATAAATAAATTAGATTAAAAATAGGTTTTGAATTTAAAATACAACATTTTACACTATTCATTAAAAAAATGAACATTATCAGAAAGATACCAAAAATTTACACAAAGTAAATTTTGATGTCCCAATTCTCAAGAAGAGTTTTATTTTGTCCAATAGAATGTATAAGAGTGAACAAAACTATATTTAATGATGGTTCAAGATCAAAAGGTGATAAGTGAACCTTTAGTGAAAACTAGGGCATTTACGCCTAAAATTGAATTCTTTCCGTATTTTAAGCCATTATATTTTATTGGATAAATGTAAAAACATTTAAAAACATATATAATCATATTTTAGTTATTTCTAACCATTCTCGCCAATACAACGGCTACATGTTAACTACCATTTAAAATAATATTATTTTATTATTAGAGTGCAACGTAAGATTCCCAAGAAACTCGTTGTTGCATATTGGGTACGCCATCTGGCATATCATCCCCTTTAAAGTCATATTAATATTTTATTCACAAATTTGGATAAAAAAGAAAATGCCATATTCTTTATTTACCTAGGGTGTTACAATATATGAGTTTTTTTATCAACACCTAGGTTCAAGAAAATTCCACTACTAATGCCCTCATCATTTGTATGCTCATCCAAGGGTGCACTCTGTGCATACATGGATGTACCTACATCCAATGGAATAGAACTACTGGTCTTATCCAAACAATTTTTTTAAGAAAACACACACACCAAATTATTAGCACAATTACCAATTTTCATTAAAACACCACGTTCCATAAATCTAACCCATCACAAATCGAAAAACATCTATAAAATGTTTCCTTATGAAAAAAACATCCAACATATCTAGCATGACCATTTTAAAATAAAATAACAATTATTCAAAACCAAAGTCAAGGAATACACATGATCATAAATAGAAAAACAAATTAAAACCTGTTATTAATAAAACCATCTAAAAAATGATTCCAATAATCAACTGTGAATATAATTGGGGTGTGACACGTGATTTATGAATTAATTCAGAAAAACCAGGAATTAATTGATTGAAAATGGAAGAAAAGACATGGAATCAACTACCAGTCAAGTTATAAATATATAAAACCCTTGAAAATTGAATATTAAGTCTCCAAGAATGAACAACCAACCCTAGGATCCATGAAACATAAAGAAACACCCAAAACCTAGAATTAGGGTTCATCTAAGAGAAGTTAACCAAAAGTAAACCTAGAAATAGGGAAATGATATGATAAAGGAATGAAAACCACTTAGAACCCCTAAAAACCATCCTTTGAAATGAATATGGATCACCATGGATGGAGGAGATCATAAGGAGAAGGGGTCCTGCTACCCCTTCGTACACAAATATAGGAAGGGAGAGAGAACCGCCCAATTTATGGTTAATAAGGAGAGTGGTAGAAAAATATTTTTTTTCTTTAATAATTATGGGCCGACCACAAGGTTTTTCCACAATATTTTCCAATCCATTCAGTTAATGTGTAGACCCCTCTTCTAATGGAGGAAAAAAGAACTCTTATCTTGGATCGACTGTATGGTCATGGGGTTGGTCTTTTATAACATGCACCTTCCACAAGACCTCTCCTCATGGTTACTACTAACCATGAAGAAACCATGTGACACCAAAAAAGTCCTCCAAAACATTTAAAATCACAAAAATTACAAATCAGAATCGAACCCAAACCAAGAAGCAATGAAACCAAGACAAAACAAAGAACAAAATAAAGAAGTATCCAAGGTTGGGTTGTGACAATTCTCCCCCCCCCCACACAGACACTTTTTTCCACCAGAATGACACCAATACAATAGTTAATAGAACTTGATTCCATGGCTACAAAAAACCAAATAAAACCGAATGCCTCCGGGTGACCATTCCCACCACATGGCACACCCTACTAATTCAAGAACAACTACAGCCTGAGATTAAGGGGAGAACACAAGAGGGTTCTCCCCACAATAATAATTCCATTAACACTGAGGCCTTGAAATCACAACACACAACCCCATGGGGGGACTTGGGAACTCCCCAAACTAGACTTACCCAATTCCCCCCACAAAGTCTCATCAACGCCTCTATGTCAAAAATGGAATGATCACTTCAAGAAGAAAAAATCACTTAATTCCATTGAAACCTCCCTCACCAACCGATTAGAATCCTTAGCACAACCAGGAACTAAGGAATATCAAGCTGGAGCTCAACCCACAATCTCAATTCTAACAGAGGAACTCCACCATAATGATTCAACAAGAAACATGATATCAATAAAACATGCCTACTATGACATTGTATTGGAGAATTTCTCTATGTGTACTAAATAAGACTAGAGGAAAAATCACTGAAAGGCACCCAAATTAAGAAAGAGACTAAAAACAATGCCCATAAATCTCATGATTACAAAAATTACTCTAATTATCATAGCTAAAACCAAGCTCAAAACTAGAATCAGTCCATTCTTTCAGGGCCTCAATCCCCCTCAAAGAACGCAAATTATTTTAAATCCACTATTGAATAATATAAAGCTATTTGAATTGCGGTGGAAAAAGATCATCACATCTCCATGAAAAGTATGAGTTTACAATGACAATGAGAATAAGAAAGGAACTTTGGATAATTCCATCCTAAAGTGGAAAACATTCACCCATGACTAGGTTCCACACAAACCCGGATACTCTTAACTGTGTGCGAGGTTCACCCAAAGACCTGTGGCTAGAGAACTAATAGATGAAGCATCTACATCCTCCTAGTTAGGCACTAGGATCCCCAAATCCAAACTTTTTCTTCCTTCCGATGATTTAAAAAACCAACATGGTGGTACATTTTCATAGGGGTGCAACATTATTGCTCAAAATGCCCAACTGGGCCATGGTGATGAAACACGTGAAAGTGATGACAGGAATTGGGAATCAAAGACAACTATATTATCATCTCACAAATTGGGTTTTCAAGCATACATTATCCGCTAGATGGGGAACCCTAACAAAAACTAACCACCACCAACTACACTTCAAATTCCAATGATGGTGAGACATTCATCTTCCACTAGTATATAACTAAACCCTCAAAAAAACATAAGATAGAAAAAACTATAATGAATATTATAGTTCCCAACAACCTGAAGAAATTTCCTTTCCAAAACTACACAATTGCTTCTAACATACCTCGATTACCTCGATAGATAAAAAACACTCAAAAACACCTAAAAATTAGATTTAATCATTAGAAAACAAGGTGACCTTTCTAGGTGGCATATCCTTAACAACATGAGAAAAAAACCAAAATTTGCATCAAGCCAAGTCATAATCAAAAGAAACACCCCAATCCCAAAACAAAAAAGATTAAATGCCCAAAAAACTCAAGAATAACTAAAAACAACATTTCAAAAATCCCCTTATTATTTTTCAATGTTGACACTTTTCCATGACACATTGAAAATTATGAAACCCACTTTTTAAGAAGATCCAATTTCTGAAATCATCTTCATATTCAAATCTATTTTAGAAAAATCATGTTCAGCCTTAAATTCAAAAATCCCACGAATGGAATATTACGAACTATCACGTGTGTGTTCATCTTATCCTACTAACATCATCCATGGAAAAGTTTCCCCAAACACTCTCCATACGTACTAACACACATGTGACCCTATATATAGAGTACTAAAGATTCAATCATCTCTTCTCCTTATCAAATCCAAACATATACACAATTTTCAAAATCAAAACACCTTCTATTTAAAAACAAACTTCACCCATTCTAAAACAATTAAAGAGAAATACTTTTTCACTTTCAAAACCACTTTCATTTTGGATACACACTCATGAAAACCTATATCTAAATTTAATACAACCATAAAAAACCACTGCAATGAGGAACTAGTGCCTTTTCCCATCCCGGCGATATGGAGGTGAGCCATACCCTGAGCAAAGAATAACACTATGAGGATCCTGAATAGGGAACATGGACTCCACAAGGGTCACCACACAATATGACGCCATAAAATTACCTAACAATACTCCATTTTCATCCCTCATTCCAAAACAACCCATCAAAAAAGAATTATACCCTGGACTACCCCTGGTAACTTGAGGATCAGTTTGAGCAAGGGTTCATGATGGTCTTACCTCCCCTACCTATTGAGTACCAATAATCATAACATAATTCTACTAGAAATCCCCAAATATAAATAACCTCCCTATAATCCCATTTTCACATGATCCATGCTAGGTCATCCTGGACTTGGTAACCCAACCTGATCTGCAACATGTCCCGAAGGTCAGTACTGATCCCCTCGGGATGGAAACTAGTGCCATACATCAAAACATAAATGCAAGGGGAACAATTTGAGACTTAAAGGAATGCCATGTCTAGAAATTTAAACCAAACATACTAAAAATGGAGGAATCCAACAGCTGAATCTCATACAACAATATTAACATATTCAGTTATAAGGTAAAACTCAGCTACTAAAAATTATAATATAAAACTGAAAGAAAAATATGAACTTCCACCACACAATCTCCATATGACCTCTTGGTCCCCTCCAACCACATGACTATCCATGCTCCAACATAAATAATCTTCAAGGTAACCTAAACAAAATCTAAACATCTAAGAAAGATCAGGTCTACCAACATTGAGGGCTATAGGTTGGATGTGAGCTCACATCTTAGTAAGAAAACACCAAAGGATCTTTGTCACTTCTTCCCAAAAACATTTCGTTAATAATAGTTTGAAATACATTTATAAAAATTAGGTTTCAATATACAATTTACATTTTCAAAACAAATAATCATGATTCATTTCCCTAAAAATTTAATATAAGGTTTGGGAAGGGAGAATGGAAGTTGCACTTTTTATTTCAAAACATCTACATGAAAATCCATTTAAACCAACCACACATTCACAGTTATATGAAATAATGTACCAAAACCAGGTAAAAAGAATATTATTCTACACAATAAGGAAAAAATATCTAGTAATGCTCGTAATGGAGAAACACAGGAAATCATAAGAACACAGGAAGACCATAACTTATAATACTTGTTACTCATATTCAAGGCATGCCATAATCAATGACGTCATAACACCCAAATGTCCCACCATCTCCCTACCTGGCCTAGTCGACGGGTCCAATCCCATAGCAATAAATGCAAGTTCCACCTACTATGGGCCACTATCTAGTACAATAACCTAAACTAGTGGAGCAATCATTCTCAGTATACCTCTTTTCTATCCTAGGTTCCCATGTATATTTCTCAAGGGGGTGTTCCATAAAATTAAAATAATGGGACTTATATGTATAACAAAACACATGGACCAAATAGTCACCAATCTAGCCACCTCAATGGTAGTTCCTTTTTCATAAACATTCCTTACACATGGGAGGTCCTATACCGAGGACCCTCCCATCACATTGGTCACCATCTTGTCAAGGAACCCAACCCAGGAAGGGTTTTACAGAAGCCATTTATGAATTAAAAATTGACCTTTAGCTTTACCCATCTAAGGTACATTTACCAAAAAGAAATGAAACACCTTAAAACCCATTTCCAACCATTTGGAATTCCATTTTCTCTATGACCTTCTTTTTCGGTGTTTATTTTTATAATATACACCCAATATTTTTACATTTATCAAATGGGACATTATCTAAAATATAACTTACTATAAAAATGAGTTTGAAACATTCACAACCCACTTATAGGTGACCACCGGTCTTTCAACCATTTTACAAAAAAAATTATTTTTAATAAACACTAGACGTGTCATCATTTTCCCACAATTTTGAAACCATGCGAGCCATTTTGGAAACTGTGGAATAATTTATCTAATATTATAGGAAGAGAAGATATGATTTATTTTTAGAAACACAAATGTTGGAGAAAAAATCCACTTAAAATGTCATCATTATTTGTATACTCATTCATGGGTGCACTCTTTACATCCATGGATGTACCCACATCTAATGTCATAACAAAAGTGGTCTTCTCTCAACCATTTTTTTAAGAAACCACACACACACACACCATTGTTAGCATAATAACCCGTTTACATAAAAACATCCCATTTCATAAACCAACACAACAAAACCAAAAAAAAAAACATCACAAAAATAATTCCTTAGGAAAACGCCACCCAACATATCCAAAAAATTATATTAAAAGAAAATAAGATTTATTCAAAACCAAAGAAAAGAATACACATGATCATAAATTGGAAAACAATTTAAAACTAATTTTAATCAAACATTCCGATAAAAGATTTATACCAATAATGAAATATGAATATAATAAGGGTGAGAAACATGATTTAAGAATTAATTTGGAAAAAAACAAGCATCAAATGGATTAAAAATAGATGAATGAAATGGAAACACCTACCGGTCATGTGAAAAATCAATGAAACCCTTGATAATGGATGATTAAGACTCTATGAATAATCCTTTAACCCTAGGATCCTAGAAAAAAAAGGAAACACCTAAATCCTATAATTAGGGTTCGGGAAAGATATGCTAACCAAAATAAAAACCACAAAATAGGGAGAGGATAGGATAAAGGATATAAAACCACTAAAAACCCATAAAATCATACCTTGGAAATTAAGATAGAGCGCCATAGAGGGAGGAAACCCAATGGAGAATGGGTATCAGGACCCATTAGTGTGCCAAAAAGGAAGGGATATGGAGAGGGATGATTTAGGGTTTAAAAGGGGGAGGGGTAGAAAAATAATTTTAAGTTTTAATTATTAATGGCCTACCGCATGGTTCTTCCACATAGTTTTCCAAACCATGCAGTAACCTTGTGGACCCCTCTACCCAATGAGGAAAAACCACACCCATACATGGGATCAACTACAAGGTGGTACACAAGCTGTGTAGTTGGTTCTATCTCACCAGCACCTTCCACACAACCTCTCCGCATGGTAATTACTAACCGTGTAGAAACTTTCGGACACAAAGAAAGTCCTCCCGAACTTTTAAAATCTCAAAATTTTCAAATGGTACTCAAACTTGAACCTTGACCCATAGAATCCAAGCCAGGAAATAGAACAAAATAATGGATTATCCAAGGTTAGGGTGCCAAATTTTTATTATTATACCTTTTAATATTTTGCCTCTATAAAGGACACCATAAAGGATGTTTTTTATTTTAATTGTCCATGATATCTAAATCGTTTTATTTAAAACTTTTTGAACATGGGGTGTAGAAATTAGTTTCAATAAATCATTATCAACACAGTGAATAATAAAAAAATGTTTCTTGAGGGAATTATCCATTAGGTTCATCCAGGCTTATGGAAATAAAGATAATCATGGTTGTAAGGATAATAAGATAAGATTAATGTATAAAATATTATCCATTAAGAATCCCATTTCACTAACTTATTAATATACACCATAATTTTGAAATCATGATCATTACCTATATTACCTTCCACCAATTTACACTAATATAAAAAAATTTCAATCTTATTTATTTCCAGACATTCCTTCTCCTTCTAAAGAAATATAAAATTTGATATTATGGTGTAAGCATCCATTTATTTATTTCTATCATAAAATCTTTGGACATAATTGATAATATAACATAATAGACAAATGAGGAAACCTTTATATATATTTGGTAGGCATCATTTCCCCCTTTTCTCACTTGTTAGTGAGGCAGATCAGGAAGGACGGATTCCAAAAAATTATAAAAACTTCTTGATAATAATTCATCACAGAAATGATTGTACAATATGTATAAATTTCTATTTATTAGGACATACAATGGGTTAAGAAATGATCATAGTGGATACATAGTTTTACATTAAATTTTAATCAATTAATAAAAGAGATGATTACTACTTTACATGATTACAAAAAGTATGAGACATATTAATTTTAATTATATTAAGCCTAAAACTATTTTTTAAATTCCCAATTTTCCTTATAATTCAACATGTAATTTCTACTTTCGTATATCTTTTAATACCAAGGATACATATACCTCTTATTATAACCCAAGTGAGGGCTCTTTCAATTACTTGATGATGTTTAGGTAGTATGGTTGTTTCCAACTATGGACAAGAAACCCCATGATATGTTATGTGTATTCCCTAATCCAGAAATCCTGAATTAGATTTCCTAAAATATTTTCTAAATATTACATCATTTTTGGGGAGGAATACTTATATTTATGTAATCTGGTTATGTTATCCACAAAATTTCATAAAAACTCCTTAATAAAATTATGTGTCCTAATAAGGGTTAGTCAAACACTGAGTTCTACAAATTTCATTCCCAATAAATTAATATAATGATAAGTATGAATTAATATTAACTTAAATGATTTTGTTTTATTAGGCATAAATATTTTTCATTTTACCCTTTACATGAATTGTTAATATTACGTTGATATTACTTTAGTAAGAAAATGTGCTTTGATAAAGAATTTAAGCATAATACATTTTTGTAAATTATATCTGTTCATATTTGTATATATATTTATGCGATCACAACCTTTTATCCATAATATAAATAATTAAAAAGAAGGAATGAAATAAATAAATAGATGACCAGATCATGATCTCGTCTAATAATTGATTTATTGATCAAATAATAAAGAAACATATGAAATAAGGGTAAAAATCATTGATCCGATCTAGGCATGAGGTGTGACACTCATCATGTTTATCTATTTATCACTTGGGATTGAATCATCTTGGTTTCCTCTTGAACCTTCTCCATAAACTATGGGATACTCCTTTATTTACAAGTATTTATATCTCATTTTTAGGAGAGGGAACCAAAGGGTTGGTTAAGGGGAAATAAAAAAATCACATTGGATATTGATTTCCTACATAAGAAAATATGGAGGGATGAGACAGCTGCCATCATATTCAATTTAATATTTAATATTTGAAAAAACATGAAATTAATTAATTTAAATAAATGAAACACATACAAAGGGCATGGTCAAACCCCTGAATGGTAATACATATGTAACTAATGTTGAAAATTATACCAGTTAACAATTTTTTCTATTCCTTATTTATTATTAAGAAAAAAAATCCATTATTAATTAATTAATTAATTCCCATTTGTCCTAATGACCTTCCTAATTCTCTTGGAGATTACTATCATCAATTCATTCATGAAAAACAAATTTCATGACCAATACTTAAAAATATGTACAATAAATAAATTAAGAATATCCAATTATTTAAAAGCATTATTAAATTGGAAAAAAGAAAGTAGGTGATAATTAGCCTAATAATATTTTAATACCATGATTAATTATTTCAATGAAACATAATTTTTTCTTTTATTGGGTGAGTACATATAATGTTCTATTGAGCTACACATTGAGTTCCTCATTCTTTATGTATCTGGGATAAACACATAAGGATTTATTATGTATCTTAGTTGGATAAAAAGGTGTTCACTAACCAGCTACATGATGTGTATCATGATTTCTATATTTCCAAACAACCCTCTAAATGAATCTTCATATATTTCAGATGAGGGCCTATTTTGTGTATACTAACCTACTATAGAGCATTTATCACACCTTCCATGTATTTGTATAACCCAGAAAAAAAACATAGTGTCTATTTTCGATTTGGGAATTAATAAGCCTCATATCGTGTAAAAATGCAGATCTTCTTTTCAGCTATGTTTTGATTTTCTAATTGTTTTTGAGAAAAAGAGGAAGTTCTGGAAATTTATGAAGTACACGCCATGTACTTTATGAGTACACTCTATGTACTCAGTTACCAAGAGTAACCGTGTGCTAGCAGTGTAGCGGCCATGCACCCGACCATATGGGGGTGACCTCGAGGCCGCCTAATGTAGGGTAGAGAAACAGAAAGCACACACCGTCTACTTCCAATGTACACGTCGTGTCCTTTATTTTTTTCAATAAATTCACCTCGGTCGCGTCTAACAGACAGAACCACCTCTTTATAGGTTCCGATCATCCGAGAGCAAGAGAACGACACAGATCTTCACCGAGACCCGATCAAGTGTATGTTCTCCGAATCTAGCTCTATTGGTTACGTTGGAATCACATCTGTATGCTCTCTCTTCTTCTTGATCTTTGTTTCATGATTCCTCATCTTTCTCAAGTTATCCTCTGTTGAACTTTTTAGACGTTTTTGATGACCTTCAAAATTTTATGGTGATTCAAGCCCTGAGAGTCAAGTATATTGATCTTACAATGCCGAGGTAAGTGGTTTTTGCCTTTCGGTTTAGAGTCTTTGAGTTATATGTGTAATTTCTCCAAATACCCATGAACGGGGTGTTGCACATTTACAGTTTTGTCCCAATTGTTATCCTGTTATACTTTTATGCTTGAGTAGAGGTTAATTGTGTGTGAATAAGGCTGATTTCTGTGCTTTGTATGTGTTTTCCCATGCATGTTTTTCCTGTTTTTACCATTGGGTCTAGTCTGCCTTTTAGGCTAATGTTTACTTTCCCATGCCTAGTTGTAGGATGATGTGACTATTGTTATGACGTGTTGATATGTTGTAGGATACTAGACAAGTAGTTCTTGAGGTTTACTTTGGCCGACACACGCTGTTATGCTTGCTTTACTTACACTGGGTTGTGAGAACATAATGTAGTAGAGCATATGGATAATGGATGTTGAGGGCTTGTCCAGAGTGTCTGTTTTTCTTAATATGTGAGACTGCATGGGGAATTGACATTGAGTGCTTTCTGAGAGTGTTTATAGTTCCTCGATGCGATCCACAGAGGGAATGGGACGTAAGTGCTTCCTTAAAGCACATTTAGTTACCGATACAAGACTATAGGAGGAATTGATGGTGAGTGATTCCTTAGAGGGTCTATTATTGAGGTGAACTAGAGGGGTTAGACTGAGTGTATTGCCCATAGGGCTGCTTGTACTTGTTAGGTAGGACCAGAAGGGATAGTCTGTGAGTAATTCCCATAGTGTTACCTGTTTGTGTTTAGCTACATGTTTTTGTTACTAGGTAAGACCAGAGGGGATAGGATATGGGTAATTCCCAGAGGGTTACCTGTTTTTTATTATCTTCTTTGATTAGTTGTTGTTGGATATTTGAAACTATGGATTGCTACTGCGGAGTAATTCTTTGATTACTGCTTTTATTTATGCCCTGCCAGCCATATATTCACTAACTATAAGAAACAAGTGTCGTGGTGGTTTCCTACTGGTATTTAGTCTGACACCCGATTTTGGAAATTCTTTTGGGCCAAAACAGATTATATTTTTGCAGGGATAGATAAGAGAAAACACCCTTCTACTTCAAGTTATTGATTTTTTGTGGAGTTGGAGAGTATGAGGCAAAGCTATAACTTGCATTGTTGAGGAGTTGTTTACTACTTTTCTTCTATAATTGGATTAGTAATAATGTATTCTAGCATTATGATTTGTTTGGTTTCTTTTCTAGACATATGTATCATGCATTGTTCATATATATATGTGTTCTTCAGTTTATTATTTTCCAGTCTTCTATTGTTTACTTTTTTGTGGATTAATACTACATCCGCTATTTCTATTGCTTTCCTCAACTATGTTACTCTTCCAATGAGAGAATGGTTTTTCCACTATTACACCCAAGGCCCATTGCAACTAGTTGGCAGCCTATGACATTTGAGAAAATGTGCTTGAGGCCATGTGACCAACCGGGTACGGGGTGTCTCTGGGTGGCTTCCGGAACTAGGACATTACAAAGTGGTATCAGAGGAATTATTATCTCTTGAATAACTGTTTGTAGCCTTTATCCAGGGATAAAAAGAAATTGGTACTTGGTTTTAAGCTGTGCCCAGGTGTAGCTAACCCGTGTATAGGGAAAAGCCAATCTGCCTCGTTTATTGCGATTTTATAGTTTTTCAAGTTTATTATTGCATTGATTTTTACTGTTGGGTGACTGGAATATTTTTTTATATTACTATTGATGATATTGAGGCTCTATTTTTGTTGCAACCCGATGAGATGAGGGTATGCCATCTCATGCATTATATAGGCACTTTCTAGAAATCACATGCCATGCATTCTTTCCTTTCCATTTAGGGTGCATTTGAAATTGCATTTTGTTTTGATAGATGTTGTGTGGAATGTGCATACATTTTTGAAAGTTTCCTTGATATAATACCTGTTGTTGATACGGTATCGCTTGTGTACGGTTTTGTTTAAATGAACACCAAATTTTGGTTCCTAAGGTTTCATGGGACCTCATGGATGGGAAATTGGGGGATTATTGACTTATTTTTGCTTGTTTATAACATGTATTAGATGCTAGGATTTGATTCATGAAAAGTATATGCCCTCACAGATCAAAATTTTGCAGTTTGAGGTTTATTTTTTTTTTCCTGGGCTCTAGAGTAGTTTTTGAGGATTTCTGTTCGGAAAAACCTAGAATAAATGTCGTGTAGGTTTGATTACATTCCATGTGTTCTTCTATTTAAGAAGAAACTATTTTCACAAGTACACACTGTGTACCGTATGTACACGCCGTGTAGTCTCAAACCGTTTCATAGGTCGTGTGGGCAGAGAAATGGGATAAGGAAATCTTTAGTGGAACACGTCGTGTACTGGTTGTGCACACCATGTTGTGTTGGCCCTGTGCCCACCCGTGTGACTAATGACACAGAGGGATAATAAATTTATCTATACACACCGTTTCAGGATGGAAAACGTCGTGTAGTATAACCTAGGTACCCGACCGTTTCACTAACAACACGGGTTCGTGTTATCATTTGCCATACATGTTGTGTCATCCTGAAACATGCCGTGTGGTTTGAGCTGTGTATTTGGCTGTGTCACTAACAACAAGGGTCAGTAAAGCTCATCTAGTACACACCATGTCTGGAAAAAACACTCCACGTAGTCACGTTCTACGGAGAACCGTGTGGTTTAGCCATGTAGAAGTAATCGAGCAGGGGAAGAGGATTCAAGTACACGCCATTTGTTAAGAAAACATGCCATGTGTTTGGGGTGTTACATGAACATTTTTGAAGAAGTGCATGCCCATGTGAATGGACCAAGAGAACATGCCATGTAGGGGTTATACACGCCATGTAGTCATGTTTTAAAAAACATGAATGTTTCATTCTCCTGTTCCCTTTTAATATATTATAGTTTTCAGTCCTTGATATTCTTGATCTAAGGTGTGTGTTTGACCGTGCAGAGTCATGCCGTCGAGATGTCATCCGATTGTATTCTAGTTACAGGGTAGTGATCGGACATCGGATATGGCTGATCAGGGGAAACCTGTAGATCCCTTTATTGTGAAAGCCTTGGTACCAGTCGTTATACCTGACAGAGGTGTTGATACACAGTTCAAGGAAGGCTTTATAAGGATGATGCAGACCTTTCAGGGAGCACCACCTCTTGCCCCGTTGATGGAAGAATTGATGCGGGTCTTTCAGTAGTAGTTTCCTCCCACTTTCGCAGGGTATGGAGGACCCCAGGCTGCTGAGTCACTGATAAAATCCATGCTGACGATCTTCGAGAATTTGGATATGCCTCCAGAGAGAAGGGTCAATCCCGCTATGTATATGCTTCAGGACTCCGCGAAGAGATGGTGAGATATGACCTCACAGGCTAGATGCCAGAAGGTTATGGCATGGGATGTGTTTCAGTACATCTTCATTGAATACTTCTATCCAATGTCCTTGTGGGTCGATCGATCCCGAGAGTTTATGAGTCTGGAGTAGGGTACTCTTTCTATCATGGAGTATTTCTCTCCCTTTACTGAGCTGTAGTGCTTCATGCCTATTTTAAGAGGTGATCAGTTATTCCCAGAAATGAATTTTGAGGATGGTATGATACATGACATTTGATCGCAGGTGAACATCTTCTAGTTGACTTCTATCACTTCTATCATCAATGAGGCACTGATCACAGCGCACAATATAAGGGATTACGGAGTTGTGAGCCAGGGTGGATTAGCATCTAGAGTTACTATTCGTCTTACTGATTGCAGGAAGCAGCGTAGAGAGTCTACACGTGGAGATCCGAGGAGGCAGGAGACGTCTTCTGGTAGGCAGGTGGTGTGATTCCAGTTCGGGAAGAGTTGGCATACAATGCCACATTTCCAGAGATACCTAGTGAAGGTCCAATATTGCAGCAAGATAGGTCATCTTCGGTGTTTCTGTCGGAACATTTCACCAGCAGTTGGTGATAGAGGTTCTTCTATGACTCCTTGTTTAAGAAAAAATCCACCACTTTCTAACCAGTCTAGGAACTGGAGTTCATCCGGCTGTTCTAGCTGAGGTGGAGGTCATGGTTGTGGTAGTCAGTAACCAGTCCTTCCATGACAGTAGGGTGGATTAGCTTAGAGTGGTTAGGAAGGGTCACACGGCCGTGGTATAGGTCGTACTTTTGTAGTATATCAGACCCAACAAGAGTAGGATCTTGGAACCTCTATAGTTCGAGTTTCGATCATAGTATCCTCAGTTTTATCTTATACTCATTTCATTATAGGGGATTCCCATAGCTTTATATCTGTTTCTATTTTGTAGAGCCTTGGTCTCAACATCTTTTATTCTGTCGATATCTTGATGCTAGACACTTCGTTGGGGACTAAAATTTCTAGTGTACATTAGTGAACAGAGTTACCTCTAGTGGATTGTGGGTTTCACTTTTTATGGGACCTCTATGTCCTAGAGATGACTAGATATGATTTCATTCTTGGAATGGACTAGCTAGTTCCCTCCTAGGTAGTTGTTGACTGTTATCCCGATAGGGTGACTTTCACATACCTAGAGGGCATATATTTTCTTCATAAGGGTAAGTGGTTTGTCCAGGAGAGTAGTGAGGGACCCGAGCATCATGAGATGGGAAGATCTACAACCCATATTTCTAGTCAATATCTGGATGACTAGGGGACATCATAGATGGACTTTCCTCCAGTGGTGGGTCACTTCGGGGATGTCTTCCTAGAGTAGTTTTCAGGTTGGCGTTGGAGTGAGAGGTAAAATTTTCTATTTAGCTAGTGCTAGTAATGGCACCAGTGTCCATTCTTCTTTATAGGATGGCTACACCATAGTTTCAGGAGATCAAGAAGTAGTTGGAGGAGTTTACAGAAAAGGGTTTCATCTGACCCAATACTTCTACTTGGGGTTGCCTATCCTGTTTGAGAAGAAACAAGACGGTACCCTCAGGATTTACGTGGATTATCAGAAGATGAACAAGTTGACGGTCAAGAACCGACATCCTTTTCCAAGGATTGCTGATCTATTTGATCAGCTTATAGGTGCTCGGGTGGTCTTGAAGATTGACTTGAGGTCCAGTTATCATCAGTTGTATGTTAGACAATCTGATATACCTCTTACATCCTTCCGGAGCATGTATGGTCAATACGAGTATATGTTTTGGCCATTTGGTTTCACGAACGTGCCTGCAGTATTTATGGCACTGATGAACCGAGTGTTCCATCCATACCTGGATTCCTTCGTGGTGGTTTTCGTGGACGATATGTTGGTTTACTCTTGCACTCAACATGACCATGACACACATCTTGAGATCATTATGAGTATACTAAGAGAGAACCCGTTATATGCTATGCTCTCAAAATTCCACTTTTGGATGGACGAGATTCACTTCTTGGGTAATGTTATCATAGAGATAGAAATATCTGTAGACCCAGAGAAAGTGAGAGCATCTGTTTCCTGGGAGCAGCTGAATAACGTCATTGAGGTACAAAGTTTTCTACGGCTTCCTAGATATTGCAGAAGCTTCATTCAGGACATCTCACGCTTCGGAGTGCCACTTGTGTGCCTGAATAAGAAGGGTGAAAAGTTTATGTGGGTAGATTATTGTGAGTAAGCCTTTCATAAGCTGAAGGGAGGTTGTCTTCAGCACCGATACTAGCCTTTCCAGATCTAGGAATGTGTTATACTAGGTACTGTGATGCATCATGTATTGGGTTGAGAGTTGTGCTTATGCAGGGGAAAAAGACGTTGTGTATGGATCTCGGTATTTGAGGCCAGATAACCGGAATTACCCAACACATGATCTTGAGCTGGCAGCAGTTGTTCATGCCTTACACAGTTGGAGACACTATATTCTAGGAGAGCATTTTTTGGTGTTCTCAAACCACAGGAGTCTCAAGTACATCTTCACTCTGTGTGATCTAAATTTGCAACAGCACAGGTGGGTCAAGTATCTTAAGTATTTTCATTTTGAGCTTGCCTATACGCCCGATAAAGGTAATGCAGTAGCTGATGCATTGTGCAGGAGGACCCAGTTATAGGCAGTTTAGGAGGCCAGCGGTGAGTAGCAGCTTATGGATCTATTCATTGAGATGCATTTGGAGGTGCACGCCAGACATGGGCAGAGATTTCTGTCTTCTGTAGTTGTTACCTATTCTCTTCTTGATCAAGTGATAATGAGGCAGCTATCAGATTCTGAATGTCTAGTCCTATGGGAATGTGTTTCTAGAGAGGACCCTATTCTTGGATGGACCATAGGCAAGGATTTGATCTTTCATTTACAGGGGAACTTATGGGTGCCAAAAGACTTACTTGAGGAGCTGATGTGGGATTTTCATTCCACAGTTTGGGAAGATCATCCTGGTGTCACTGAAATGTATCATGATCTACACCATCAGTATTGGTGGCCAGGTATGAAGAGAGATGTAGCTGGTTTCTTCAAGAGGTTTTCCACTTGTTAGAAGGTGAAGGCGGAGCATTAGTGACCAGTAGGTCTTTTACAGTAGTTACCCATTCTCGAGTGGAAGTGTAATGATGTGGCGATAGATTTCGTGATAGGTTTACCGAGGTAGCCTCGACTGAATGATGCAGTTTGGATTGACATTGACAGACTCCAGAAGGATTCCCACTTCTTTTCGATCAATGAGACCATCAGTGTTGATGAGTTGGGATGGTTGTACATCTGTGAGATTGTACTCTTACATGGAGTTCCACACTCTATTGTATCATACAGAGATGCACGTTTTACTTCTCAGGTCTGGCAGGGGAAACAAAAGGTGTTGGGTACAGAGGTACTTTTATGTATAGCTTACCACCCCCAAACAGATGGCCAGTCCGATCATACAATTTAGGTTCTTGAGGACATGCTCTGAGCATGCATCCAAGATTTTGGAGGTTATTGGGAGAATCACTTACCTCTTCTATAGTTTTACAACAACCATAGATTTCACCAAACTATTTAGATGGCACCTTATAAGGCATTGTACGGTAGGCCATGCTTATCACCATTAGGTTGGCTGGAGGCAGAAGTGGCAGCTTTGTTGGGACCTCATCTTATTCAGGAGAGCGTAGAGAAAATAGTGTTCATTTGGAAGCGGTTGGCTACTGCACAGTCTCGTCAGAATTCATATGGTGATCAGCAGCGATGACCTTTGGAGGTCTATGTTAGGGATCAAGTTTTCCTGCATTTCACACTGAGGTTAGGGTACAAAGAGGATTATTAAAGAGGGTGAGCTTTCTTCGAGGTTTATCGGGCCTTTTGAGGTGTTGGAGAGAGTTGGGCTAGTTTCCTATCAGTTGCAGTTACCTTAGAGGTACCAGCTATGCATGCAATTTTCCACATTTCTTATCTTCAATGTTACTTATCATACTCATCTCACATTTTCCAACCCATGGAGGTTGATATGGAAGTGAATACATCATTTGAGGAGAATACTATTTGGATTGTTGATCACGGTACAAAGGTTCTCTATGGTCGGTCTGTTCCTCTGGTATGAGTGTTATGGCAGCATAGGCAAGTACATGAAAAGACTTGGGAGAGGGAGGCAGACGTATGATTGTAGTAGTTGGATATTTTCAGGGTTTCTTCTTCTACACTGCCTTGCTAGGGAAATTTGGGGATGAATGTTTTTTAGGGGGGAAGTTTGTAAGAACCTGGATCTTCTTTTTTAGGTTTTTTCCTTTTCTAGTCATTTTTGAGAAAAAAGGAGTTTCTGAAAATTTTGAAAGTACACATCATGTACATTATGTGGGAACGCCTTGTACTCGGTTACCACGGGTAGCCATGTGCTGTCCATGTAGAGGCTATGAGCACGACCATGGGGGGTGACCTGGAGGCCGCATAATGCGGATTACAGAAATGGAAAGTACACACAGTGTACTTTATTTTTTTTTCATTAAACACCCCGAGGTCACCTCTGATGGACAGAACCACATCCTTCATGGTTTTGTTCATCGGAAAGCTAGAGAATGGCACATATCTTCTCTGATCCCATGATTGAGTGTCTGTTATCCAAATTGAAATCCATCGGTTGCATTAGAATCTCATAGGTAAGCTCTCTCTTCTAATTGATCTCTGTTTAATGATTCCTACTCTTTATCATGTTATCTTCTATTGAATGTTTTTGACGTTTTTTTAGATCTTCAGCATTATAAGGTGATTCAAGCCGTGAGACTCAAGTATATTGATCTCACAACACCAAGGTAGGTGGTTTGTGCCATTCCTTTGAGAGTATTTTAGTTATATGTGAAATTTTTTTCTAATACCCATGAATGGGGTATTGTGTGTTTACCGTTTTATCCCTATTGTTTTCCTAATATGATTGTATGCTTGAGTAGAGGTTAATTGTATGTGAATAGGGTTAATTTCTTTGCATTGGCTGTGTTTTCCCTTACATGTTTTCCCTGTTTTGACAATTGGGTATAGTCTTCCAGTTAGGCTGTTGCTTACTTTCCCATTCCTACTTGTAGGATGGTGTGACTGTTTTTATAACATGCTGATATGTTGTAGACTACTATCCAAGTAGTTCTTGGGGTTTACATTGTTCAGCATGCACTTTTCTGCTTTCTTGACTTACACAAGGCCATGAGAACCTGGTGTAGTAGACCATAGGGAGAATGAATGTTGATGGCTTCTCAAGAGTTTCTATGTTACTAACGATTCGAGACCACAAGGGGAATTGACGTTGAGTGCTTCCTCAGAGTGTCTGTATTTCTTCAAAGTAGGCCACATAGGGAATAATATGTAAGTGCTTCTCTAGAGTTCATTTAGTTACTGATACGAGACTATAGGTGGAATTGATGGTGAGTGCTTCCTCAGAGAATCTATGCTTAAGCTGAACTGGAGGCGTTAGACTGAGTGTGCTGCCCAGAGGGTTTCTTATATTTGTTAGGTAGGACCAGTGGGGATAGGAATTGAGTACTTCCCATAGGGTTACCTATTTGTGTTTAGCTTCTTGTTTGTGTTTCTAGGTAGGATTAGAGGAGATAGGCTATGGGTAATTTCCATAGGGTTACCTTTTGTGATTATCTTCTTTGATTAGCTATTGCTGGATATTTGAACATGTGGATTGTTACTACTGAGTACTTCCTTGTTTACTGCATTTATTTACATGCTCCCTGTCATATATTCACTCATTATTAAGCACAAATCTCGTGGTGGTTGCCTAATGGGATTTAGTCTCACACCCAGTTTGGGCCATGCTTTTGGGCCCAAACAGATTATATTGTTTCAGGTATAGATAAGGTCCATCACCCTTCTACTTCAAGTACTTGATTTTCTGTGGAGATTGAGAGCATGCGACCAATCTATTGATGGCGATGCTAAAGAGTTGGTTACTACTTTTCTTTGGTACTTGGCTTAGTACTGTTGTATTCCAGCATTGTGATTTGTTTGTAACCTTTCAAAGACATATGTATCAGGCATCGTTCATATATATATTTGTGTGCTCCAATTTATTATTTTTCAGTCATCCGGTGTTTAGTTTAGTATGAATTATTAATTCATCCACTATTATTATTTCTTTCTTCTGTTGTGTTACTCTGCCAAAGAAGTCATAGTTTCCCCACTATTACACCCATGACCCTCGCAGCTAGACGACATCCTCTGGAGTTTGAGGAAATGCATTTGAGGCCATGTGACCAACCACGTACGGGCCGCCTCTGGGTGGCTTCTAGAACCGGGACGTTACATGTCGTGTATACTGGATATATATCAAATATTTCATTAATTACATTGGATTTAAGTCTAATCAAAATCCATGTATTTGACCATATGGTTAGTACAAATTTTGCTGCTAAATTGTGAAAACTACATGATGTGTACACCGGCTACACACCATTTAGTATGAAAATCTATGTTCATAGTTAGACTAGGTTACACACGGTGTAAGACAAATACATCACATGAAACAACTACATGACATTTAATTTATCTAGAGACACATACAAGTGCAGTGCACTTCGGTACACAATGAGTACAACGACATCATGTCATGTAACCCAAAATCATTGGCCCACATCTATGTTAGTTCCTGATGGAATATACATTTGTTATTCATTTATTCTTATACCATTAATAAAATATAAATATTTAATAATATAAGAAAAATATATAAATCATGTTAATTAAACATCATATTATGAATGAATAATCTGGAAATGAAATATCTAACCACTATTATGCATAATAAATAAAAAATAAAATAAATAATTATAAATTTAAAACACAACCTATTTGATACCACATAAAGATTATGGATGTATTGAAAAAACCATGTGAGTTGAATAACTATAAATTTTTTCAGATTTAATGGATCACTAAAAAATTTTTAAATATGAATATGTCAGGAACAATGAGATTTTTCCACCAAATATTGACATTGAATTCCTAGAACCTAGGGAGGGGATGTTTTTCACATTAAATATGTAATTAATATAAATATATCTGATGATGTAATATCTTGAATTAATATTTTTTTGATGTTGTTGATTGTCTAAAAAACCCTTTTGGATTAATGTTGTTTCACTTGTAGGATCCAGGTGTAGAGTGCCTCAAGCGATGGACCACACAAGATCCTTTGATATCCAAATGATATTTATTGGTTTGTAGGTTCAAGAATGGTTGATTAATTTATTTATGTTGTTTGTCTTGACCACTTCTAATTCCTTAAATCTTAAAGGATTCTCTATTATTCTTCTCACCCATGAGAGGGTCAGAGATGGAGGAATTCAAGGGAGAATGTTAATAAATATTATCCCTAGATTAAATCATCAAAATATAAATAACATTCTATTTATAGTGTTATCGATTATGCTACAATACCATTTAATTGTGTATCCACCATTAACTAATATAATAAACTATTTTCTACCACATTACATAGAATAACAATATTATTATTATATGTCGTGCATTAACTGGCACAAAAATAAATATTAATCTACTGATTTGTAAATTAATATTTATCACAAGTCATAGTCATGGTCTGCTTCTTCTTGATAGCTATTGAATACCTGAGTAAATATTTAATCATAAATACATATTTTATTCACCAATGAATAAATATTTTTATATATTAAATAAATAATATAAATATTCTATTCATATTTCAATTGAATAAATATTTTTAAATAATTATTATAAATAAATAAATTATTATTATTTAAATTTTGAATATTTGTGATAAATAATTCCAAAATAAAATTATTCATCGTTCTTGAGAATTATATTTTCTCCAATAATAAATTTAAAATATAATTTAACTAAGAACAATAAAAACACTTAGTTTATGACCCACTGAGATTCCTTATCACTGGCATTATGAGGGATTACCTAAAGTCAATGATTACTTTCGAGAAATGAATCATGGAACACAAGAAAATTGAGTTAATATCGCAACATAGAGAATCACATATGATCCCTTAATGCATAATATAATCCCCTCATCCTAATATCTCATCAAGGGTGTTGCACATCCACATCATCAACCTATATACTTGATATTCCTTTATGTGACTATAATAAATAAAATCGTTGTTACACAAAGACCATGAAATTTAATGTGATAGTTATGTTTCTATCAAATGGTAAATATATCACCTTCTTTTAATATAGATGGGACATATCCTTACTCAAATTATGAATGAATAACATGTTATTATTGACATACCTAAAAAACCATAATTCCCATGAACTTATGGCATCACAATCTTAGTTAGTAAATATTAGTGTGAGAGACATGGACTGTATTAATAAAAAATACTATGTTCTGATTACCATTTAACACACTCACAGATAGAAATTTATGATGACAGATAAACATGTAGAATTCATACTAGCAGATATGTTCTCAGAATATCGCATCATAGAGTTTACTTAGTGAAAACATCATGAAAATAAGTCTCATATATTCATGAGTACTGACAAAAGATAGTCAATATACAATGTTCCCCATCATAGAATGTTATCCAATCACTGAACTAATATTTAAGAGATATTTTTATAGCACATCAAGGATATCATCCTAGAAGGTAACTACTATAACCTATATGGATATGATAAATACTCTTCGGAATTATCCCATTAATGTTATATAAATGGGAAATCAATATGTGATAAGGTATTTATTTAATATTCACTTCTAAGAATATATTTATAATCTATGGAAAAATGTAGTTTGTTGTAGGGAACCAAGTCCAAAATTATATTTCAATGTCTATATTGTTTTAATTCAAATTTTAATAGTCTAGCTGAAATTAAGGAACACTTGATTAGTTACTGAATTTTTATTGTTTATAAATGTTGGATGAAACATTAAGAATAAAAAAATATATAATGAGTGGAATGAAAATAATTTTTTTAGATCCTATAATATCAATACTTGTTTATAAAATGATGTAGATCACCCTTAGGAAATTAAAATAGTTATAAAAGATGAACATAAATTTTATTTAAAAATTATTGCAAGATTAAATAAATTTTTATATAATTCAATTGTATAATTGTTATATAAAATAAAAAATTTATTATTAGTAATATAACTATATAACATGAAAACCAGAAATATATAGAGTAATCAAATTTCACAAAATTTCTTTCTCTATTGATAGATATGTTTTTAGATTGTATTGACCTTACTTTTTGAATATACAAAGTAGGAAAATGACATATTCCATCATAATTGTATGTGCCAAATAATATATTATTTCCTTAATGACTAATTTTTTTTTAAAAATGACTAAGAACCTTTTAAAAAATCACTATATGTTATTAAACTTGATGAAATAAAAAACAATCATGTTTATATAATTTTTTGTTATACATTTTAATCATTACCAGATTTTAATAACTATATATAAGTTTAAATATTTTATGTTAGTTAGAATTTCAAACATATAGAAAAATAGGGGTTAGTAATATTACAAACTTGGGAGATTACCCTTAGTATAAGAAAAATTAAAATTAGTATCTTGAATTTTGCAATGAGTAATAAATCATTCATCCTATGTTATGTATGAATAGAATTAATTTAATATTTATAGAAAAATAATTATAACACATGACTATTTATGTGGGAAATTTATAATATAAAACCATGGTTATGGATTTATCAGTAGTATTTAATGTTTTTTTTGTTTATTTTAAGTCCAAAACAGATTGTAAATGATATTTTCATTTATTTGGATCTTCTAATTAAGAATTTGATGTTATTGTGGGATACCAGTTTTTTGGGGTATGATTTTTAAAACAAAAGTGAATTTTCATTGAATTACAAGTTATTTAGTATGCGAAATGCATTTCCTATTTTTGGTAATTTATTAGGGTATAATATTAAATAAAGGTCAGTGTCATTTATTTATTAATATGGTACCATCTTTGTGTGTTCAAAACATATAATAGAAGAAATATTTCATTGTAATCAATTTTTTTACTTCAATGACATCAACATTGAGCGTAGATACAAAAAATAATGGGAAATTGGAAGTTTTTATTCCCCATTAATTTGTGAGGAAGTACATGATATGGTATAAGTTGTGGAAAATGCTTTTGGTGAATCATTTTTAATGATATTCTGATAGTTCTTTGGATATAGGAATAAATTTTCGTAAAAGAACCTTATATGTAGAGTTTTCATGCCTAAACTTTATAGGCATCAGGCATGTAAAAAAGTATGTGATATTATAATTGAAATGTTACTAAATATAGAAGGGAAGGGAAAATATAGTACCTTGTGATGGTTGAAAATTCATAACATGTGAACCATGGAAGAGATATTACCAGTGAATGAGATGAGGTGAAATTTCTTTCCACAAGTGGGTTACACTACTTATAAAAAAGTGGTATTTTCGTTTTGTATATTTTTAAATAATATAGTGACCCCAATGGTGTATTCATAAAATATCAAGTAAATATATAAAAATAAACTGAATTAAAAACATTTAAAATCATATGACTATCTTATATTGAATAAATATTTTTCAGCCATTATAATACGATGCATATTGCTAAAAAAATTCCACAGTAAATAACTAATATATATTTATTTTTCAAATGAATATCCATTAATTTTACTAAAAATGGTGAATATTACAATAATGAGAAATTAAATTATATCATTTTATGGGTATTTAGTGGTTCTTCCCACCATCATTATTTCGTATTATACTATAATTTTTGATTTTATTAGTGAGAGTTGTATAAATGTTTCCCTATTCATTTTAGATGGATGTTCCCTATCAAACTCTATATGAAGAAATAAATAAAAAATTCAAAAAATTGAAACTAGAAAAATGTTCATATTATAGGGAAGTATATTATTGAAGAATCAATAATTTTTTTTCCAAAATACCAATCTGATTTGGATAAAATTGGTGTTTTATGTTCTTAATACAATGATCACATTAATGGAGAATGGATTTTCAGAAGTTGTATTTTTAAAAAACCCATATTTTATTGAGAACAAGATCACATGAATGTTTTTCATAAGAGGATGAATTTCCTTCCAAATTTTCAAACCCATAAGAATTTTTTTAGGAATTTGAATTCAATAATGGATTATAGTTAGATATCAAATAAATATAAAAAATAATATATTAATTGATATCAAGACCAATTTTATATATTGTTTCCCAGAAACCAGAAATCAATCTCTATAAAATTATAGTGGTCATAAAATTGACCAACTGTGTATATATTATCTTTAATTGGATATGTAATTAATTTATATATGTTTAATATAAATTAAAATTATAGTGACCCAATCTTAACATATATTGATATTACATCATTTTAGATGAATATTAAGTAAATTACAATAAATAAATTCCTAAGGTCTTTAATGGTTTAGTTAATTTGGAACATGGAAACACAATATTCTATCCTTCTGAAAGATCATTAAAATATTCCATAAATATCTCCAACATTATTAATTCTACCTAAAAAGTTTCATCGTAACTTGGGGAAAAGAAACAAAAGAAAGGGTTGAGCTCAAATGCTCAGTAAGGGTAAACAAGGAAACATGTAAGCAAAACATGAACAAAATGGTATGAAACATGTGTATAATATTTGAAGATAATACCTTACATATTAGAGGTTATAATAAAGGTTGAATGTTCATAATACTTGAGACATATAGAAATAGAAACCATGACCCCATAAATTTTAATAAAATAATTAGACACATGATTTATGGAATACAAATTAGAATTGTAAATTATATGTCAACGCAACCCTCCAATACCTTTAAAACATGTTATAAGTTGCTATGACTCGCCAATATTTAGAGGGATTTGGATAACAACTGTCAAAAACCAAATTTGGTCGCTCCTAAAACCGGCACCAAACCCAGCCCGGTACATGGCCCGAAGGGAATTCCTGATCCCCACAGGCCAGAAAAAGTGCTGTGGTATCATTAAATGAGAATTGGGAATGATTTACCTGAGGTTATAAACTTAAAACAACAAAAGAATCCAATAAAACGAATCTGGATTTTTCAAACCAAACAATCATTTACAAAAATTCAGAACTGAATAACATATTTTAGAAAAACCCAAAAAGACTATAAAAAAGGTGAAAACCCAAAATTAAACAGCCCAAGAACCCTCATGGCATGGGGCACCGCCCTCAAGCCATCTCTACATGACTTCACCACCAAGGACCAGCTAGAATCCTGAACCACTGACACTAAAAACTATACCTAACCTGTGACAACAAAAGAAAACCAAGTCTACTTACAGCCAAGGGTGTATGTAGGGAATGATCCAATGCCCAGTAGGAATCCACCATAAAGAGATTCAATGTGATAAACATTTAAAGATGAAAATCATGCATGTTCTCAAAAAACATGTAATTTCTAGTAACAAATTCTAAAAGATAAAACTTAAAAAAATCAGTTTTCAAGTGGGAAAATTTAAAAATTCAACACTTTTAAAATAAATTCCAAAGATATTGAATTTTACATAAAATTATATACAGTATGCTGATGGTAAGTATAAATGATCTAATGAGCACAAGAAATAAGTAATGACCCCTAGACACTAGCTCATTGTGGGTCCCAGGTACCTCGTATCTCAGAGAGAGTAATCATCGTAAATATCTATTCTCATGCACAAGAAACTACTAGAGAACATACCCACAACCTAGTGGTCTGTAATCATCATCATAGTTTAGTTACATTTGTAAGCGTCAATCTTGCTAAGTGAAACTGAGGCCAAACCCCATAGATTCAATAGCATACTAGTACACGTCCACCCACCTAGATACTCGGGTTTTCCCTTTTGTGCTCAAACAAGTTCAACAAGTCAAGAAATATAATTTTCACATGAAAATATCATTTAATCATCCAAATTTTACCAAAAATACCACATGTATACCACACAAGTCACAAAAGTCCACTTTTCATTCAAATTGATTTGAAATATGACTCACAAAAAAATAGCCCACAACACTTTTCACATTTCTTTAACACTTCCACAAATTGATTTAACAATTATATAAAACTATTCCAATTTATTAAAACTCAGTTAAAAGCCCAGTCACATGTTACATAATACCCTTTTCATAACCAAAATCCAATTTTCACTGCACACTCACACAAAACATCCCAGATCACTTTCACATTTCTTACACACTTTAGTGAATACTTGAAACATTTTTATAAAACATTTCCATGATGGAACACATCAAAAAACAGCCCCTTTCACATATAAAATGTACCATTTCAAAATATACACACTCTAAAATATTTTCCCAATATGGTTTCACCTCTTACATAAATCATTAAATCATTCAAATCTTTCGTAAAACAATTCAAAAGAGTATACCCAAACGTTTCTCATAAAAACCATTTCAAAACCATATTTCAAGGACCAAAACACACCAAAACACTACCAATGTAGAATTTTATACCCTATAAACATTTATAAAACAAATTTTATGTTTTATAAAATCACCTTGAATAATACCACGAATGATACAAATAATAACTCTCATTTTCATTAAATGCTCTTAAGAAGTATAACAATGTTTTACACATCAAACCTATTCAAAAACCATCTTTTAGGCCCACATGAAAAAAATACATTACCTAGCAATAATTTTCATTCCAAATATGATTTATTAAACCAATTACATAAGTTATAAAATACACCCAAATAATACCCCATGAGTTACACATGAAAATACCAAATTTCATGTTAAAAAGAAACTACAAAATTTAACACGTAACCAAATCCATCATAAAAAGTTTTTTCACCACACCCAACATATGAGGAATATGAAAAATGAGTAAATACAGCCAGATAACTAATCAATAATTGTTTAAACATAGAACCACCAGCCTTTTAGTCAAAACCCTTGAATCTTGGTGCGAAACCTAACCGCACCTATGCCGACCCACAAGAAAGTGAAAACGAACCGTAAACCATAATATTTCACAAAAAATTCCCCAAATAGAACACTAAGTATGAAACATATCTTATGGAAACTATATAAATTTATGAAAGAGGAAGGAAACCCTAAGAAGAAGGTTGGAATTGAAGTGTGAAACACTTACCCAAAACAATCTTGAAGAAAACGACCCAAAATCCACCAGTATCTGAATTTTAAAATAGCTAAAAATTAAATGGAGGTTTGAAAATGGATGAGGAGATAATGTAATAACTGGAATGTGGGAAAATAGTACAAATAGAAGGAGTTATTAAAGGATCAATTTACCTCTTCAAATCTGGGGAATTTGTGAAATCTAGAGATATTTTTCCCAATTTCTCGATCAATTGTGCTCCAAATTTGGGGAGGAAGGACTGGGGGAGCGCCTTAGGTAAGTGGGACCGTATGATATTTGGAATCACCGAAACAACTTAAAAATCGAATGAGTAATTAATGAATTAATTATATATTTAATGAATGAAATGGGCTTTTGGGCAGGCCCAATCCCTTAAATAAAAACCCATATTCCTCATGATTATGGATTTCTAAATGGTTCAAATTAATTTTGTGGTGTTAATAGATCTGGGGATGACATGTATGAAATTGGAATGGATGAGAAATTTTAAAAAATGAAGGAGTTATAAAGGAATAAATATTTATTTTTAAATCTGGAATTGGGTTCACGGTTTGGCCCAATTCATGAAAACTCACCCATTCCTATATAAAAGCATCGGAAGCCCCTAAAACAAAGAATGAATATAAATTAAATGAAATTTATCTTTATAATAAGTCATGTATGTAAAAATTATCTCCACCATGAAAGCTTTCTGTCCCCGGAAAACCACAGCAAGGCGAGATACCAAAACAAAACCCAATCGATAAACCAAGATGTACTTCTTTGCCATGCTTCGCCCCCAAGGGACAAAACACCTCTAGTGATCAATTAAAAAAGGATTACTCTCAAAAACAAAACATAAACCTCTTTCCTAAAATGATCAGTCACATTCATACTTTATCCCAAAAGAAAAATCCTCAAACACTATCTGATCAAGACTCAAGAAATTCACCCAAACGAACAACAACTTCGAATAAGGTTACACTTACCTTACATTAACTAAATCATTGGGTGCTATCCAATCACAATGTTTACTCAAGTAAGATGTTGGTAGAAAAATATTTTTGAACGTGAATACCTACCACCAAGAGAAGAAAATGGATAAATCAGAGCTATTGGTATGGGGGGACACAAATAGGCACCCCACCATAAGAGAAAACCTATATTTTTTCGATATAGAATCGATAAAATAACAGGGAGAGGCTTGAATGGACTCCCCCTTACAAAGGGTAGTATTCCATTAAATGTTTAAGAAGGAATCCACATGAGAATCATAGTGGGTCTCCCCGCTATAAGAACCAACCTTCTTAACTGGCCATCAAGGGCCAAAATAGAAAGGCCGAATTTTTTTTTAAAGATTTGGGAAGGGAACAGGGCTAGTCTGCATGTTTTGAGAAACTATGCTCTAACTATGCAGATCATTCTTTCTGCATGGATTCCTAGCATATGGTCACTACTAATCATGCACAAACCATGTGCTCGGTTTGTCTATCCAAATTTCCAACCATTCTCGAAAGACTCAATGAAAACCAAAGGGGGAGGGAATGACATTAGTTGATGACATGGATATAAGTCCCTCCACCTATTTCCACCAAACGAGAACAATGAAGAAAAGATGATAAAACCCGAGTTTTAAACACTTCTTATATAATATACTGATCATAGGCTTTTGTACAAGGGTTTAAATGACACTGGTATTTCTCTTAACAATGAGCCAGCTTTTCTCCGAGACCAATGGCTAGAGCTCAAATGATTGAACCATCTTCGACCTCACAGTTAGGCTTTGGAAACCCCCCTAAATGATAATAATTTTTTTGGTGCCACCATCAACTACACCACAATCCCCAATAATATTTCCAAGACATAACACATTCCAAACTCATTTTACCCTAACCCGATATTTTATAGAAATAAGGGCTCAGAAGATGCACACACATCACACCTTGTTTCTTCGGGTGAGAAACAATAGAAGTAAAGAACACCTATAATCACCTTCCTATAAAATGGAATATTTTGAAGTTTTTCCAAGAGAGGCATTATCCCAACATAACAGATACTCTCCAAGGATTGCACGACTTTCACCTTTATGATCAATCAAGCACATGACATCACAAGGCATCACTGAACATGACCATTGCGACTGATATAAAAAACGCATGGAGAGGGACCTTATACAATAACCCAAAACAACACACAATTTTGTAAAGTGGACACAATATCCTCTCATGACCATATTTCCCACACTAGTAGTATTAATTGAACTCCATCTTTTAAGAGACTATGAAGGACCGGGAAGACCTCTTAGACACCATCCCAATACTCATCCATGCTAACAACCCCATGCCACTTCCACCTTCGACTAATCAATTAGTTTAAGAAATTGAGGCCCCTTTCAACCTTCCACACACACTATTATTCTATAAGAGGATTAGAAAAACCAAGAAAAAAATGGTGTATAATCAATCTACATAGCTCTAAAAAAATATTCCTTATATTGATCAACTGGAGGATTTTCCAAAGACAAAACAATCTGGGTTGCACTTCATTCGTGAACTAAGCCATAATGGGGCGTACCTTATCTGATGATTGAACCTAAGGACCCAACCAAATGGTCCATTGGTCTATACACACCACAAACAAGATCCAAACACATGAAGGGACTCACTATAAAGGAATCCCAAAACATTTCTCAAAAGATACCACTAACCGGCCCTTCAACACAGCTTACAGACCAAACACAATCCCAAAACACAATTCAAACAGGAGGGGTTCTGGTACTCAAAACATCCCACAACATCAACATTTTAAAAAACTCCAAGTTAACACCATCCAGAACTAGTCATAAATACATCATTTTTTCCCTTTAAAATCATCTTTTTAAAAAACAAATGGTTCAGCGGTTAACATATCCACCAATGGTACCCCATGGGCCTTACACATGCATGTATTTGTACCACACTAGGCAGACTCCTCATATCCACCCCGACACTAATCCATTCATGCCATAATCAACCCATCATCCAACATAACCCCATGCATGTGATTGCTCACAGAAATACAAAAGGTTAAAACAAAAGTTCTTTCCACGTTTCTAAACAAAAATGGTCAACCGACATATCATTTTTTCAAAACCACTAACCATGAGATCAAAATGCAAATTCACATCTTACAAAAATTTTCAGATAGAAACAAGGATTTAAAAAAGAACTCACTTTCAAGGAATTCACATAAATTTCAAAACATCTCATCCCATTAAAACACCTTTCAATAGTTTAGAAAACTCTATTGGAAACACTTTTTCAAAACCAACCTTGACATAGTCCATGCTTTCAAAAGAGGTGCAGACACACCATTTTCCATTCCAATACAATTCTGAAAATTCAGTTCTCCATTTTAAAAAATTTAACCATTCCCTCTTTATTAGGAAATCATTTCAGAAAAACATTATTCTTCCAAAAACCAAGTCATTTTAAAAACAAAGTT
The DNA here is from genome assembly GCA_963277665.1 of Viscum album. Classification (NCBI taxonomy): domain Eukaryota; kingdom Viridiplantae; phylum Streptophyta; class Magnoliopsida; order Santalales; family Viscaceae; genus Viscum; species Viscum album. Next base: position 1,832,165,995 of record OY728147.1, read on the forward strand.
CCAAGATTTCAAAACTAAATAACACAAGACAATGCGATAGGAAACTAGTTTTAGTGGGTGAATGGACATATGGATGGCGTCCATATTCCAATCTATTTACCATCATATATTGTGTTCTAGGGAATTATCCTTTTCTTTACATGTCTTTCCATACCTTGCAAGCTTACTGAGACTATTAACCCAACTTTGTTTTCATTTCCACTCATCATTATCAAACCAAGAATACCAAAGGACTAAGAAAAGTCTCGACTTCCCCTAGAGACTTGAATCCTGTCATGAGGTGTGGTGATCAGACACTCTAATCCTAACCATAATGTCATTTCTAGATAATCCTAACCCCAGACTATCCAGACTGTTCCCCAAATCATATGTCCCAAAGAGAGTGAACCTCCTCTGATACTTTTTTGTCACAGAACGAATATGGTCACCATCAAACCAAGCACCAATCCTGGCCCGTGACATGGCCCGGAGGGTGTTCCTATTCCCCATGGGCAGGAACAAGTTTCCAAGTATCATAAAATTAGAATTGGGAACGATTTACCCGAGTTTATAAACATGAAACAACCAAATAATCCAATAAAACAAATCTGGATTTTTCAAACCAAACAATATTTTACAAAAATTCAGAACTAAATTACATATTTTAGACAACCCAAATAGAATATAAGAAATGTTAAAATATAAAATGAATCAGCCTAATAACCCTCATGGCATGGGGCACTGCCATCAATCCATCTCCACAAGACTTCACCCCCAAGGACCTGCTAGAAACCCAAACCACTGACACTAAAAACTGTACCCAACCTGCGACAACAAAAGAAAAACAAGTATACTTACACCGAAGCGTGTATGTAGGGTGTGAGCCAATTCCCAGTAAGATTCCACAACTAAGTGATTCCATGCGATTAACATTCAAAGATGAAAATCATGCAAGTTTTGGAAGACACGTAATTTGTAGTAACAATTTATAAAAGATGAAACTTAAAAAAATCAGTTTTCAAGTGGGATAATTTAAAGAATAAACACTTTTAAAATAAATTACAAAGCTATTGAATTTTCTAGAAAAATATATCATATTCTTGATGGTTTGTATAAATGATCTAATGAGCACAAGTAATAGGAAATAACCCCTAGGCACTAGCTCGTTGTGGGTCCGAGGTACCTCGTATCTCGGTGAGAGTAACCATCGTAAATATCTGTTCTCGGGCATGAGACAATAGTAAAAAACATAAAAATAACCTAGTGGTCCCCAATAAAAATCATTGTTTAGTTAGAGTTGTAATATTCAATCTTGCTATGTGAAACTGAGTCCAAACCCCACGGATTCACTAGCATACTAGTACACGTCCACCCACCTAGATACACTTGTTTTCCCTTTTGTGTTCAAACAATTTCAACAAGTCAAGAAATATAATTTTCACATTAAAATATCTTTTCCTCATCAAAATTTTACCAAAAATCCCACATGTATACCACACAAGTCACAAGAGTCCAATTTTCATTCAATTTTTTTTGAAATCCGACTCACACCAAAATAGCCCACAACACTTTTCACATTTCCTTAAAACTTCCACAATTCAATTAAAAAATTATAAAGCCATTACAAAATATTAAAACTGACATAAAATCCCACTCATATGATACATAATACCCTTTTTATAACCAAAATCCATTTTTCACATCACACTCTCACAAAACATCCCACATCACTTTCACATCTCTTACACACCTTAGTGAATCCTTCAACCATTTTTATAAAACATTTCCAAGTTGGAACACATCAAAAAACAACCACTTTCACATTTAAAATGTACCATTTCAAAATATACACACTCTAAAATAGTTTCCCAATATGGTTTCACCTCTTACATAAGTAATTAAATCATTCAAATCTTTCGTAAAACAATTCTAAAGAGTATACCCAGACGTTTCTCATAAAACCTTATCAAAACCATATTTCAAGGAACAAAACACAGTAAAACACTACCAATGTTGAATTGAAAGCCTTATAGACATTTATAAAACCAATATTAAGTGTTATAAAATCAACTTGAATAATACCACGGAAGATACAAATGAAAACACCCATTTTCATACAATTCTCTCAAGAAGTATAACAATATTTTACACATTAAACCTATTAAAAAACATTCATTTTAGGCCCACATGACACTTATACATTACCTAACCAGAATTTTCCAGCCAAAAATATTTAATAAACCTATTCCATTAGTTATAAAATACACCCAAATAATACCCCATGAGTTACACATGAAAACACCCAATTTGAAGTTAAAAAGAAAATTTTAAAATTTTCTCGTTAACCAAATAAATCATAAACTGTTTTCTCACAACAAACAACATTTGAGGAATGTGACAAATGAGTAAATACAGCAAGATAACTCATCAATAATTGTTTACACATGGAACCACCAACCTTTTGAGTCAAAACCCTTGAATCATGGTGTGAAACCTCAACCGCACCTCCACCACACGACAAAGAAGTGAAAATGAACCCTAAACCATAATATTTCACCCAACATACCCCAAATCAATCCCTAGGTATTAACCCTATATTCTGGACACTATATAAATTTATTGAAGAGGGAGGAAACCCTAAGAAGAATGAAGGAATTGTAGAGAGAAACACTTACCCAAAACAATCTTGAAGAAAATGGTCGATAATCCACCAGTATATGAATTTTAGAAAGCTAAAAATTTAATGGAGGTTTGAAAATTGATGATGAGAAAATGTTGGAACTATAATGTGGTAAAAAATTACAAATAGACAGAGTTATCAAATGATCAATTTAACTCTTCAAATCATGGTGATTTGTGAAATATAGAAATGCTTTGCCGAATTTCGTGATTCTGTTGAGCTCAAAATTGGGGAGAAAATGGAGGACCACCTTAGGTAAGTGGGCTCATGTGAGAGTTATAATCAATAAAAAAATTAAACATATAATGAGTTATTAAATAATTAACATATATATTTAATTCAAGAAATGGGCTTTCGGGCATGCCCAATCCCTTAAATAAAAACCCATATCCCCCATAATTATGGATTTCTAAATGGCCCAAATTAATTTTGTGGTGTTAATAGATCAGGGGATGACTTGTAGGAATTATAATGGATGAAAAAAGTTATAAAATGAAGGAGTTATAAAGAAATTAAAATTTATTTTTCAAATCTCGAATTGGGTTCATGGTTTGGCCCAATTCATGAAAACTCACCCATACCTCCATAAAAGCTTGGGAAACCCCCAAATCAAAGCATGAATGGAAATTAAATAAAATTTATCTTTAAAATAAGTCATGTATGTGACAATAACCAATTCAAACTCTTACATATTGTTATAGGATTAAACACATGTACCTTCTTGTTTTTGGGATTGGGATAAAACCTGTATACTCTCTTTCTTTTAGGATTGGGCTACAACCCAAGTGAATTCCTGTATTTGGGATTAGGCTACTACCTATGTCTACTCTTCCTTTGAGTTTTGGGCTAAAACACTTGTACCATCTTGTTTTTAGTCATGATCTAAAACCCATATACCATATTTCTTTTATTATAGGGACACACCCATGTACCTTCTTGTTTTCAAGCATGGGCTAAAACACCTATACCATATTACTTTTTGTCTTGTGATAAAACAGATGAACCATCATGATTTCAGTCATTGGCTACAACATGTGTACCCTGTGAGCTCATATACAAATTATAATTACCCAATGAATTGGAGGGAGTTATAGGTCCCACCCATCTCATAATAAAATCATTCTTACATGTTTTATAAGATAATAAAACATTCATCATATCATGACCCATAGAAATAAATAGGTTTTATAACATCAAATAATAACCCATGAAATTAAATGGGTATCATTAACATTTCATCACATCACAACCTATGAAAAAGAGATGGGTGTCATAATCATATCATCAAAGCATAACCCGTGAAAAGAAGCGGGTTTCAAAAGCATATAACCTATAGAAAAGAAAGAGAATTCCTATAAACATATTACCCATATAAGCTAAACCAATTTAATAAATACTGTGACATTAATCATAACCCATTCATATAATGGATATTAATGGAACCTTAATATTATTTCCAAGAAGTGAATGTGTAACATCTATATATGTTATCATATATTGAAAATAATTTTGAAATATCTATCAAAAATATTCTTTGAGGAAAATATCATTTATTCTTTGGGAAAAGTGTTTTTAATACATAAAACCATTTGATAATCATTTTCATAAAATACGTTGAAAACATATAATGAAGACTTAAAATCATTTGAAAACGTTCTTCCTCAAAAACATATAAAATAATTATAAAAACCTTTTAGAAGCCCTCTTCGTTAAAAGACATTGAAAACCTATAAATAATGATTTACTTTTTTTAAAAAATAATGTGACTGAAAATAATTTAAGAAATTATTTGTAGTGCATGGAAATTATCTAAATCCATTTTCCTGGAAAACTTGTAAAAGATGTTTGAAAACATTTTGAAAACCATTTTTTATGAAAACATAAAAAAAAGATTAGAAACAATTTAAATAAAATTGTATTTGAAAATTTATTATAAAAATATTTTTAAATAATAAAAATAAAATTAAACAGTAAAATAATTTTTCAATGTATTGATGGAGGATAAATCCGTACATGTCATCTGAAGTAAAAAAGAACATTTGTTTTCCATGGTAAAAATGAAAGAAAAATTTCCTCGTTTAGAAAGCGATAAGAATATTACTTTGAAATAATTATTAAAAGTCAAAATGGGTAATATATAATTTTATTTATCATATGTTATTATTATAATATTTTTGTAAACCCTTTTTATAAAACATGGTTTTGAAGAAACATAGATTTCCGAACAAAGAGAGGGTAAAGTCAGGCTTTCTTAGAAAAACATTAATTACTATCTTATGTAAAAAATAGTAAAAAAATGGCACCGCTACATGAATATTTCATGAATAACCATGTTATAAAAGAATTCCTTAATTTATTGAGATATGGAACATAATAACTCATTAAGGTAATCATAAATGTAAACAATCCAAAAAAGTGTTGAGATTGTATCAATAAAATCTTATAACATGGTAACTTGTGATCATACTCTCCATGTAAGAAAAAAATTTAAATTAAGCATATTATATCTTGAAAATATTTATATTCATGATATAAAATGTATAATTGAAGTATATACACCTCAAAAAAGTGTTTAGGTTCATAAAAAAACAAGAGTCTCAAAGAAGGGACATTGTGACAAAAACATTATTACCGATTTATACCTTTTGAAACTTAAGATCCTATGATTGAAATTTCATAAAAATGATATTTCAACACCCATAGATTTAGGTATAAGACACATATAATAATATCATGTGAAATACTTACACCTCATAAAAAGAAAATAGTGGTGAACAGAGCATGTATCCCACATGAATAAAAAGTGAGATGAAATCCCCTTACCTTTTGTCTTGACTCTTTTGGTACTCATTCAAAACCCCAGTATAATAAATATAAAATTATTATAAATCTTTTCCAAACCCATATTTTTATATAAAATACCATATATTGTTTTATTATGACCTTATAATATCCTCTTGTTAACCATCCAATGTTAAGGTTTCACTTCATGTAATATTCGCTTTGTTTTCCATATGTGTCTTAATTTGTTGTATTGTTGGTCTTTATAATTATATAATGATTATATAATTTAAATAATGATATAAATATCATTCATATACATAATATTTGTATTATAATAATATATATAATATATAAGTATGAAACAAAATATACAGTTCATGGAGACAATATGTTGTACGTACGCACGAATGCTATTTATTTTTAATTGTTGTGTTGAGAGAAAGAATTAAATATATATATATATATATAATAATTAAATTAGTATTATTATATCATATATATTCACTAAGACCATCCTTAATACATTCCATATTGTGTATGTATGAATCATATCGCTTTGATGGGGTGGTAATCCACACTTCCTCAAACAAATTTTTTTTATTTAAAAATTATGGAATGCATAAAGTTATGTTATTAATAAAAATTAAATATTCATAATGATATTATAAATATAAAATATATAATATAAAAATATTATTTCCATCATAATGGTCACCATGATAGGTGGTATTGGAAAAATGAACAATCATTGTTTATGTGAGGCAATAGTTTGTTGTACACTGAAAGAGGATGTTATTTACCCATTAGATGGAGGTGCGTGTATGTTTAGGTAGAAATATTGTCATAAAAAATCCTGGAATATTTTTTATACTATTTTTGTTATAAAATAACAGAATAAAGCGGTTTGGAGGGGTGCATATTGAATGTAAAAGAAAATAATTGAGAGAAGATGTTACCTCTTAATTGATTAACTCCTTTTTGTTTGTGCCAAATGGATTCCATAGATTTTCTTCGGCCCATAACATTTTTTCCAGGAAGAAGATATAGATTTTTGAAATTTTATTGGGTTGGTATTTTCCTATTTAAAGTGGTTTGAGATGTCTGAGGAAGTGGGAGTGGTGGTGGATTTTTATAGGGAAAGAAAATGACTCAATTGGAATTTTTAGAAAAAAGATAGGTGTACACATGTGATTAGCTAATATAATTCAGAATAAACCAAATTAACTCATTATTATAAGGTTTATGTATGAAATATGGACAAAAATGGGTTTTTTATAAGTTTTTTGGTCATTTGGGCCCTTTATTTGAAGGTTTTGTCCCTAATTAAGCTTATTTTGTCTTTAATCATTGTGATTCATTTTCATCACTTTTAAAAATCATTTGGGTCAAAAATTAAATTGGTATTATTATATTAGAAATATTATATTTAATAAAATAACTACTTTTGTATTTTTTATATTAAATTCAAAGAATCTGATGAATTAAGATTAATTCTAACCCCACAGACGGGAAGATATAACGAGTTATAGTTTAGAAAATGGTTCAAATGTTTGTTAATTTTTTATATTCAATTTAAAATACCAATGTATTAAACTGAAATTAAATATCTTAATATATTTATAATTTATCAGATTTTAATTTAAAACAAATCTAAAATATAATTTATCATTAATAATTAATTAAACGAAAGGCAGTTTTTAACAGAAAGGCAGTAATTTTCACTATTAATCAAAAAATGATGTTTCTCATAAAGACACTGAAAATTATTACGAGGATACTGTGTACATTATTAATATAAAAATTAAGTTAATTTTATATAAATGTGTCTAAAATTATTTTTATTATTAAAAGTGGTTCATTCAAGAATACAAATTTTTTTTACATAAAATTACTTTATACCAAAAATCACATATTTCATTATAAATATGCTTTATTCATATAAATCAATTACAAAAAATATTTTTAAAAGTATTTATGACAACAATATTTTTTAAAATCTTGGTTATTATTATCTAATTTAAATAACTATCTATAAAAAACATGATTCATAGAAACTATGTGTTGTGTGCATCATATGTCGTGTCTCTCTTGCGTGTATGTTGGCACCAAAATTTGGGACAAAGAAGAGGCCCAGTGAAGGCCCCAATGAACTACCTAGCGAAGCCCCTTCGCAGAGTTCACCCAGCACCGCGACTGTAGCGAAGTAAGGAGGCGGGATGCTCTAATAACGGATTTGACATTCACGAGCGCACTGCGAAGCCATGAGGCGAGACGCTCCATGAACGGAGTTGACGTTCGTGAGCCCTCCGCGAAGCAATGAGGCGTGACGCTCCACGACTGCACTTGACATTTGTGACTTGCCACGAAGTAGCCTAGTCCCTCATTGCACCGCGTGAGCTCCGCTCCATGGCGCCTCTCGCCTATAAATATTGGGATCCCCATGAGCCCAAATGATGGACAATCCGACCTTTCGGCTTCCCAGCTCCCTAATCACGAAGCATCCTTTTGTTCAGCAAACCATGAGTAGTGCGAGGTACTTCCGCTTCGCGATGTGCCTCCAGTTTGTCTCATTTTGATCCCCCCTTTAGATAGGGATGCCTTTATTGAAGCCTAAGGGATTTTGCGAAGGAAGGGGATCCCTAAAGGGACCCGAGTCATCGCAGAGTGTTTATGCTTTGCGAAACACACTTCATGTACACATGATCCACATGCTAAGGTAGGGTCACTGTACTTTGTGAAGAACATTGCTTCTCGATAGCTTGCTTCGTGAGGCACGTTTTCTCCGTGAGGCAGTGCTCCGTGAATGCCTCTCCACTTCCCAAAGCACCTCCCATATGCACCTCCACCCTATGCTAAAGTTAAGGAACCCCACCTCATGAAGCACACCCCATCACAAGATCCCTATCCTATGAAGAGAAATAGAGCTTCACAAGTCCCTCGCCTATGGACCCCTCTACTAGGAAATTCCATTTCTCGTGTGACCCTCCAGGTTTCCATGATGTGACTTCAAAGTCCCCTGGACAATACAACTTATTGTGTTTCTTGGCCTATTGATTCTTCGCATAGAAACGCTACTGAAAATTGCTTCTTCACATAACCACGCTAATGTGGACCCCTAGATGGTTCGCTCCATGACACCCCATCACCACGACATTGTCGGTGCCTTCCCTCCCACAAGGAGAAGAGGGTACCATTTATGTATGTCCTAGGGGTATGGAGAACACCCACTTAGTCCCAGCTGCAGGACGTTAAACTGTCAAGCACCATCTTCCTTAGCACATGACGTTAAACTGGGACATGGCCCCCTGCCTCGCACACAGGGTGCCCAACCTTGGACATTCTCCACACCCCCTGGTCTCCACATGGGATGATACACTCTTTATGGGAGTGGCCTTTGTTCGTGGGGGAAGGGAAGGCACCTTAGTGTAATCCCCTAGCCATTCTTGTAGGAGGTAGCATCCCTACTCTTCCTCACTTCCATGGCACCAAGGACCAATAGGGTAGATGGGGATATGGGTTCTTGTCACCCTTTCCCTCTCCCACTGGGCTTTTTTTCCATCAGGCCTCCATCATAGAGTAAGTCCCAATCATTCTCTCCCTGGGACAGTCCATGCATAAGCCCCACCCCACTTCCTGCGGACACACCTTTTGCGACGTGGTCATCAGGCCTTTGCTGCCTCTTGTTTCTCACACCGCCCATAACTCATGTGGGCTTAGATTAAGCATCGACCATGACATTTCCCTCATCCCACATGATGTTAAATCGTATTCTCCTCCAGAACTATGGGGACTTTGATCCATGTCAAGGCATGGTACATAGGAATCCTCCATGAGGTTCAAGCCCCAATCCAACCATAACTACGTGGTCTTTGATCAATGTCAAGGCATGGTACATAGGAAGCCTCCATGAGGTTCAAGCCTAACACCCATCGGACCCCAGGTCCATCTTCACATCGGTTCGCTAACACTCCCCTACCCGAACTACGTTGACTTTGATCCATGTCAAGGCATGGTACATAGTAATCCTCCACGAGGTTCAAGCCCCAATCCAACCCAAACTATGTGGTCCTTGATCCATGTCAAGGCATGGTACATAGGAATCCTCCATGAGGTTCATTACCAACACCTGTCGGACCCCAGGTCCATCTTCACATCAGGTCGGTGACACTACCATACCTGAACTACGGGGAGTTTGATCCATGTCAAGGCATGGAACGTAGGAATCCACGAAGAGCTTCAAGCCCCACAACCTGGTCATTCCGACCATGTAGGTACACCAAATGCCTTGGGCCACCTCAGAGTGTAACCCCCAAATTCCCCCGTCCAACATGACGATAAACTATATTCCACACACCATTACGAACTATGGGGACTTTGATCCTTACCAAGGCAAGGTATGTAGGAAGCCTTCCTGAGGTTCGAGCCCACCACCCATCCGTCACTCCGACCCCCCTTCACGTCAGTTCACCAACACCCTGGGCAGCATAGAGTGTATCCCCACACCCATCCGGAACTACATGGTCTTTGATACTTTCTATGGAAGGGTACGTAAGAAGACTCCACGAGGTTCAAGACCAACAACCATCGGAACCTAGGTCAACCTTCATGCCGGTTCTCCCTCGTCCCTCATGACGCTAAACTATATTCTCCACATGAACTATGCAGACTTTGATTCCCTGCCACGAGGATTTGTAGGAAGACTATTTGTGTCTCAAACCCGAAATTTCAGTCATCCTCACGAGAGTCTCATCCCATTTACCACCCCCATCAACTGCTCCATCATCCATCCTAATCCTTACCAGGCCGACTGATCCTAGGGGGATCATGCCCTTACATTCACCGTTCTTTCTGAAAGCATTCGAGAGGCCGCCCATGTGATGGGCCTAATATTAGTGTTCCATCCAGGGGGTTCCTCCGTCTGATCAACTCTATTCAGTGTTCTGAATAGTCTGATCCATCTCCACTAGATTTTAAACATGTGACACACCCAGTGTTAAACAAAGGAAGCTGAGGAAAATATTAGACACATGCCTATAGAATATGATTCCCCATGTTCTATGTGGGATGCCTCGGGCCTCCACACCCTCGAGAAACCCTATAATAAGGGACAGAAGACAGACATGCCAATCCCCAGCATCCAGACATGCCAGTGATTCCCCCAACGTGACTTCTGCCCTAACCGAAGGTTTATGCAATGACCGGACACTTTGGAATGTCCTGACAGAAGCAACGTAATTAACTGGTGTCCATAAAGATATGGCACCATGAAGAATTTCATGAACAACATATTAAATCTATGAGGGAGAGCAAGACTCGGTGTTGAGTTCTGAAGAGGAATCCATGGAAGGAAGAAATGAGCTCCCATTATCCCATTTCGATCAAGGAGAAAACATCCCTCAAAAAGGAATGGATGTTGCCCACCTTTGGAAAGAGGGAATGTAGGGTAACAAAGCCATGCCTATTGCACTCTAGAGGATGGAGGTGGGCACCCTAAAGAAACTATCGAGAGTGGAAATTATGAACCAGACGTGAATATATTCTCCTCAATATAGATATTTGTAGCACTCGGGGCATCAACGGGTTGACATGTCCCATGATCCAGCTATCCGACGTCGGGTCCCACCCAGCAAATAGCAGGCCTGGCGTGAAACTCAGAAGAAGCTGGGGAAGTGGAGTGTTAGAAATCCTGTTCTGCGATGTTGTTAGTGTGGATCCCTCTTATCGGTCAGAGAAGATGGGATGCTGCTGGGGCATTGGTCATCGATTCCTTTGTCTTGTCAGCACTAACGAGTTCATCTCTCTACTTCTTAGGAATCAGGTTGCTACCATAAGAGTGTGTTCCCCGCCCGCCCGCCTACATATGGGTAGGGGCAACACCAGCACATCTGCTCCGTGTGGCTTCACTACATTCACAACGGCTTCCGTGTCCATGACCGTGGGGCTCCCACCCCCCATTACCCATCAGAAATTATACAACTAGGGTAATTAATGAACTCGTATGTTGTTACGAGGAGAAGATCATAATCCAAACCATGGATATGGCCCTCCATGACCTAGAGACGTCCAGGCCCCGCTGTCAACACCGCCCCTGAGGGCCGTGCAGGGAGCCACTGCTCCCCACCCCAACATTCAATCGTTTCGAGAGAATTTCCCCACAGTGCTTTGAAGACTCCATGACTTACACTAATGATGTGGGAAAAATATGGCATAGCCCAGTCAGAATTCCAATCCAGGGGATACCAGCAAGGGCTCCCACCCAGCCGCGTTAGCGCCGCCATCCGGCCTTGCCGGAGGAAGAGCAAGTATGCTATGCACCTGCACCACCAGCCCCGGTTCGTTCAACCTGATGCCAGTGTCAGGCACGAGCTGAGTAGGACGCCCACCAAGTGGCATCAATGTCGACGACTAATATATCCAGAGCCACTGCCGACGCATATCAGAAAGTCCCTGCACACACTGAGCTGGGATGCTAATATGCCCAACCAGGATCGAGGCCGCAACCGCGCCACGGGTAGACCAGGTCGACTCTCCTGATTGCAGGCATGAGTATGGGTCACTGTGTACCAACCCATAGTGATTCCACCGTATAAGGAGGTCCTCGTCATACCACTACCACACAGAGTGTGGGTCGTCCCTGCTCCGAGGCTCGACATGGAGGTTTTCCCCGTGCTACCCCCAATCTGAATGAAGGTCTACCCCGTCAAGGTGTTGTTTAGTACGGGAGCCTCTCTCATTCCCATCACACTGTATATGGATTCATTCCTCTTTCCCCCAACCGTTAATGTAAAAATGTTACCAATCCAGTCTCTCTCCAACGTGGGGATCCTCCCTACATCCTCTCTGCAACTGGCGAAGGTCCTCCTCACCCCAGCAACTAGAGGGGTGAAGTCCAGCCTCGTTACACCCGCACCAAGCATGGATGTCCTCCCCATGAACCCACTGGTTCCAACAGAGGTTTTTCCCACTCTGGTGCAATTCATGGAGGTCCTCCCCATGTCCCGTTCGACATTTGTCCTGGTGCTCCTCACACCCCATCTTTCTCGGGTGGAAACTCTCTCTGCCCTAGCACCTGCGTAGCCGAAGGACCGCATGTCAGAAATCTTCCCTGTCCCAAGGATCCACCCTGGGAAAGAAGGCATGTTGTCACTGACATAATAAGAATCCTGGGAAGGCCCGGATGGAGATCAAACTAGTCCGCTTCTCAGACTCTCAAGTAGAATGCCACTCAGCTCAAGAACCCTCCCCTCGCTCATCCGAGTTCAGGGATGGGGCCGAGATGAGACGCATCAGCCTAGTGCTCCCGGAATGCGAGGTCCACATGATTCCTTCTTTCCTCCGTAGTTTTATCCAAGAGGATGAAAATCTAGTGACCCCACAGGTTACGATCATGTATTCACCACCATTATCGTCGGAAGTGCTTTCTACCTCCATAAGAGATCACAGAGAGCTATTCTGGGGACCAATGGCAGGCGAACAGCACAACAACCCACCACATGAAACCCTGGACCCTGATCCAAGAATGGTGGCCATCATCCCTTCTTATTGCGACATAGCGGCCATGTCTCTACACTCCTCGGAGGAAATCCCGTGAATCGGTGGCCAATCAGCCCATTCGTTGTATTCTCCACTGGCCGACCTACCATCCCAGTGGTCTGCATTAGTACCACTGTCAGTTCCTCAACCACCCTCGGTTAGCGAGTGGGGTAATCAAGGTCCAAACCCTGAATTTGATCTGACGGGCTTCTGAAGCATCCGTGCAGCGGAACACTTCCCCGAGGATTTCTCACCCACAGTAGCATGGGATTTCTATATACCCGAGTCCCTCTTCCTAGAGGAAGTTGAGTGTTTATGCTACACCCTATGGGTGATGTATTTCATTTTCCATCATCAGCATGTTATTTATTAAAGGAGCCAAGTTCATTTTGAATACATCAGTGAGTAGTGTCGTCTAGTTGATCTGGCCACACTTCCTATGGCCCACTGCCCCGAGTCACCAGACCATCGTGAGGCCATCCAACAGCAATGTGTTCAAAGTATCAAGGTACTCCACAAAATTATCAGGGAGGATACCCCCATGTGAAAATCCATGGCTAGGGGTAGTATGTTGCCCTCATCTTCAGCCCAATCTGGCGGCAGCCCAACTCGCTAAGCGATATTGAGTACATTCCCCCAGGAAGGGTCATGGTCAACATGGCTGATGTAGTGTACTAGGAGGACGAGATGGTTTTTCTCAGAGGCTTAACTCATGAGGGGTCACCACCACTGTTGGACCCATTGGGGAGGATTACTCATCATCCGAGGAACCTATTAGGTCTCCCAGTTCCCACTGAGGGGTTGGTACTCAGCTAGAATGCTGCTAAGGGAAAAGAGCATGTTAGAGCTGTCAAGAACTCTGACCTGTATTCCTAAGTGAAGATGATTGAGGAGGACCCCTAGAAGGCCACATTTTTTAAAAAACACGATGATAAGAAGAGTTTGGTCGAGGAACTTCTGGATGAACACATTGCATAGCGATGACCCGACTCTGCTGATCCTTGGTCGGGGCAGTAGGGGTAGGAACAACTACTCCTTGGCAAGCTACCCCCAGGCATCCCTGATCATGCCGTATTCATTGATAGGGAAGAAACCAGAGTTCATGGAAAGATTTCACGGTATGTCTCACCAAAACCCTCCTGAACGGTGCTACAATCCAAGGAACCCCGCTCGGGCTCCTCTGGAAGCCCCAAGGTTCGTTCCACTAGCCGCTCCACGAGCCGCTGAGCTTGTCTACCACATTGAATAACTCCAAAATTAGCTCGTGGTTAGGGAGCCCATCAAGAAAGGGACCCACCTACAGATGATCCAATGGCATCACTCATCACCCACCTAGAGGCTTTGGAAATGTGGCAGGTGGCAATCCCACCAGATGGCAAGCCATACCCGGCCTGGGGGGATGATATGTCGGCGCCTCCGGGTTTTTTGAATCCCACCTTCTCCCCCTTCAATGGGATGGGGGACCTGCCATAGTATCAGACCGACTTCAACTCAAGGTGTGGGCTCATGTTGGGGAATCCAGCGCAGCCGGAGGCCACCAAGCTCTGCTGTTTCATTCAGACACTGGAGGGGCCGACATTCGTCTGGTACAACCAGCTCCCTGTCGGATCCATGACCAGGTGGGAAGACCTTCGAAGGTAGTTCCTCTACTAGTTTAGCTCTTCCATCTGGAAGACGAGCATCGTAGACCTCTTTAAGTTCAAGCAAAGGCTTGATGAGCGAGTCGCGGACATAATCACCTTGTGGAAGGTGCTCACATACTCCCTCGACATGCAACTCAGTCATGAGAAATTACTAACGATGTGCGTAGGGAATGTCAAGATAGAACTGGTTCCTTCTATAATCACCCAGAACAACCATGGAGGATTCCGAGACTTCTCCGATAAGGCCTAGTACCTAAAAGAAGCCCAGCAATATGCCAGCCAGGTATGTCCGTTGACCCCTTTAATTCCAACGAGGAGAGATTCTAGAGCCGAGCCCACCGCGGTGGCTCAAATTGAATCCCCCAGACAGTTAGAGTTACTACCAGTGGAACCGGCCCTACATCCTCTTAGAGGCACTCCCCCTCAGGCACAGCCTCTGGCTCTGTAGTTTCCTCACAATCAGCAGGCTCCCCCACGTAATGCGCCGCCACCACCCAGGTGGGACAATCCAGGTCCACCTCTTAGACATGCCCCTTAGGTCCCTCGTAATGGCCATGATCCAAGGGCACCCTATCCAGAAAGAAGAAACCAAACTTACTCATTCACCAAGAATCCGGTCCTTGGTTGCTTCTGTAGTGCACTAGAGTAGAAGATTGTACGCTTTCCTAAGTGCTATAGGTCGGCGGAGGCGAATCTCACCGACCTCACCAACTACTTCCCCTATCATCAGATTCTTGGGCACATCCTCAAGAAGTGATATGTGTTTAAGGACTGGATCTAGAACTAGGTTGATAACAATGTAGTCAGACTGGGTTCGGCCCAGGCACAAGTAGTGGGTGTCTTTGTGAGTTCGAATAGCGGTTGCGACACCAAAGGCTAGTGGCATTAGGTTTCGAACAACGGCTCCTAGAAGTACGATGACTAGATGGCTCGCAAAATGGTTGATTGTGGCCATGGAATCATTCGAGCATGTCTGAATCACCCTGAGCCTTCAAAAGCGGTGACCACCACCTCTGCATAGTCATCTCGACCGACCTCTTCCTAGATGAGAAAGCATCGGTGGCGAAAAGAGAAGCAACATTCCCCGACCATGTCATCGTCATCCCACACTCTTAGTGACTTCATGCCCCCTAATATGGGGATCCCTCCCAGAATCCACCCAGTGGTGGATGATTCTGCGAGTGACAGTCAAGGGTATGCTTTGGTTAATACTGTCAAGTGGGTAAACACCTATATGAATCCCAATGAGGGGGAATGCAAGGCGACCCCCCCCCCCCAAATCCCCAACCGACATCAACATCGGCAAAGCTGCGGCTATATGGGTCGTCGAGGCACATCAGTCGGCACCTCCAGCCAAGCCATGCATGCCACCGAGACCAGGAAACTGGATCAGCGTAGAGCTCAGCACTCGCAGCCTCTTCATCCGGTATTTTCAGGACCGCATCCACCACCATTTGTGCTACTGGATCGGGAAAAGATACCTCATCCAGGCCACGACCAGTCTCGCCCGACTACAGGCCGATATCAGTCATCCAGACCTCATCATGCAGCTACTCTTCAGGCTTCAACCAGTGAGCAGCAGGATATTCCTAGCATCAGCCACTCGCCGGTCCAGCCGGTAGGGCCCGCCATGTCTCCAATCGCAGAGCGGCCTCCTGTAAGATGAAGTTCGCTCTTGTCATGGAAGTACGATGTCCTCATGAACCTCTCCAGCATCCCATCAAGGTTTTATATCCTTGAAGCCCTTTGCATGTCTTCAGATATGCGTGAGGCCCTCGTTGAGGCTTTAAAGAGCCCCATCCAGTTTGAGATGGAGGTGGTGGCGGTAGAAGCCTTTCATGCTGAAACAGTTGAGAATGCCGAATGCCAGGACATCATTTCGTTTTTTTGGAGAAGATGAAGACTCTCCTATATAGGGTTACATCCACTCACTCTACATCACTAGCCAATTTAATGGAGTGGAAGTTTTCCACTGTCTCGTTGACACCGGATACGGGATCAACCTTATCCCGACGCGGACATTATGAAAGTTGGGGTTATTCGAGGATAACCTGACTCCCTCCGATTTAAGGATCCAGGGATATGACAGGATAGATCAGACCCCGGTCAGCAAGATCCTTTTGAAGAACCAATTTGGTGGCCTAGTTTCCAATACTGAATTTATGGTCGTCTCCCAGGACACTACATACAATTCATTGATGGGAAGACCATTTCTCCATCTCCACGCGGTTGTCGCCTCATCATATCACCAGTGCCTCATGTACTCCCTGAATAGTCGAGTAGGCATAATCCGAGGTAATGCATCTCCTTTTTCCTCTTATAAAGGACGTTATCTAGATGCTGAATATTACATGAGAAAGTATATGTAGATTCTAGCAAGTGAGGTTGATCCCTCCATGGTCACAAGTGACCCCTAGGCTAGTCTAGATGACGCCTACGTCTTCTCGATCCATCGATTGGAGGCCACGAACCCCATCATGGGGAAATGCTTTGTTGTCTCAGGAAAAAGTGGGAGGCATATTCCCAAGTCCAAGAAACAGAATAAAATCAACTCGTACTCCTACACAAACCAAGCTCAGGTGATCCCGGAACCTCCTACACCCATAAGATATCGTGATGTCCACCCCATGGCAATGACAATACGTCATACGTGTCTTTTTCTTCCGGCTGGGATTAACCGGCTCAAGAAGACGAACCACAATTGCTTTGATGTCATCAAGAATGTACCCTTGGGCCAAAGACCCGATGGGATCAGGTCGACTACCTTCGTCGTTATGGTCTAAGTGGTGCATGAATTTCTTGTAATGTTGTCTACTGTTATTCAGGCTGGTACCGGCCACCTGTCAGGCTCTTTCAACCCAGGGGAAGCTCCACCTGCTGGGAATCCCTCCTTCTCAAGCGAAGAAGAGGATCTAAAGGATGCTCCTTGGCCTTTGAAGAAGGAGTCTCTTCCACAGTTGATGAGTTGGTACAGGTGAACCTTGGTAGCAATGTGGATCTGAGACCAACATTGATCAGTGTGGCCATGTCCCTCAAGGTGTAGAAATGGTATGTGGTCTTCCTTAAACAGCACCATGACATTTTTTATGGGAGTTACGACGGGATGTTTGTACTAGATCCTCAAGTATCCGTCCACCGCCTCGGTCTCCCAAAAAATCATCGCAGATTCAAGCAACCTCCCTGAAATATGCATCCTTCCCCACGGTGCCATGGTCGAGGCCGAATTTGACAAGCTAATCAGGGCCGACATTGTTAAGGAGGTCTAGTACCCCAAGTGCCAAGCCAAAATTGTGCTGGTCAAAAAGAAGAACGGGATTATCAGAGTCTGTATCGACTTCCTAGATCTCAGCTGTCATTGACCGAAGGATGATTTCCCCTTCTAGTGATGGAATTGTTGATCGATGCTATGGACGGGTTCCAATCCCTCTCCTTCATGGATGGATACTCTAGATAAAACCAAATCTGGATGTCCCCCAACGATGAGGAGTCCACCGATTTCAAAGAGCCCCATGGTACTTTTTGTTACCAGGTTATGCCCTTCGGCTTGAAGAATATAGGTGCCACCTATCAGCGGGCCATGCACCACTTATTCAAGCCAATTCTTCGGGAATTGGTAGAATTATATGTAAACAATCTGGTTGACAAGTCTCACCAGCACCAGGACCATCTCATAGACCTTGAGAAAGTTTCCATCTACCTCCGCTCTCACCACTTGAAGATGAACCCCTTGAAGTGTGCCTTCGGGGTCACCTCCGGGATGTTCCTCGGCTTTGTTGTCAGGTACTGGGTCATTGAGATCATCCCAGAGAAGACCAATTCCATCATCCAGATGCCTCCCTTGAGCAATATTCAGGAGCTTCGAGGTTTCTAAGGCCACTTAGCCTACCTACACTGATTCATTGCGAATATGGCTGGAAATTGTAATCCCTTTTCTCGGCTGATAATGAAAGGATCTTCCTACAAATGGGACGAAGAGTGCCAAACCACATTTGAGGAAATTAACCAATACTTTCTCCAGCCTCCGGTCTTGATTCCCCCTGTCTCCAGGAAGCCACCGGTCCAGTACATGACTGCCCTGGAATGATCTCTCAGTGCTCTTCTCACCCATAAGAACAATGAGGGGATGGAGAACAGTCTCTACTACCTCAGTCGTATGTTCATCGATATGGAGACCAGATACTCCCCCATCGAGGAGAGTTGTCATGAATTGGTATTCATAGTAAAAAAATTGCAACACTACCTACAAAACCATGAGGTACAACTGGTGTCTCGAGTAGACATGCCAAAGTACATTATGAACCGCCCCATGTTGACTGGGCATCTAGCACGGTGGGTAGTCATCATCTAGTAGTTTGACATCAGGTTCGTGCCCCAAAAGACTATCAAGGGAGATGCATTGGCAGTCTTCCTAGATTCCCATCCAACCTCCGCAGACCTGTCCTTGGACATGAATTTTCCCAAATAGGTGATCCTCTCGGTATATCATGACATCCTGTGTTGGAAGATGAACTTCGACCGTGCCTCCCTGAGCCCCACCGGCAGGAGGATCAATGATCATCTCCTCAATAGAGTATCCATGGGTATCTTCTTCATTACCCCAGCAAAATCCATTCTGCGTTACTCATTCTTATTTTTGGAAAGCTGCACCAACAACGATGCAGAGTATCAAGCTTTTATCACTTGCCTCGAGCTGGATCTCAATATCGGTGTACCCCATTTTCATGTGAAAGGGGATTCCAAACTAGTCATTAAGCAGGTAAACAGTGGCTTTGTCGTCATGAAACCAGAGCTTGTACCATTTTTGGAAGGCACCCTCGAGCTAATGGCCAAGTTCCCTTCTCTACCGGAGGTTAACCATGTCCCTTGGTCATAGAATGGTCGAGCGGATGCTTTGGCCAGCCTGGTTGCATCACTTGAATAGCCCGAACATGATTATATAATTATACTTATGGCACACCGGAGAGTCATTGCCCCTGTCACCCCAAGGGATGATGATGGAATGCGGGTAACCCATATTACCATCGAATCCTCCACATTAGGACCGCTAGGCTCTTTAGATGCAGTGTTTGAAGCAACTCTCAACTGGAGAGCCCCTTTTGTTGAGTATCTCCC
This sequence comes from Viscum album, assembly GCA_963277665.1. NCBI lineage: Eukaryota > Viridiplantae > Streptophyta > Magnoliopsida > Santalales > Viscaceae > Viscum > Viscum album. Next base: position 1,832,185,726 of record OY728147.1, read on the forward strand.
CAATGGTAATCTCCTGCAAGACCGGGATCAGCGCGAGCGAATCTGACGTCGCGCGCTGTAGTTTACCATCTAGAGTGGTCCCAGTATTCAGCAGATCCTCTACAAGGGTGTGTTTGATTGTGTTCTCCTCTGTTGAATCTAAGACGTCGAGATTTCGCAGGTCATGCAGAAGGTTCACTTATGTTCCTGTGGTTCCAATCAGGCTGGGCCAATGTTGTCCCATCAAATCTAGAGACTGGGGTACTTTTTTCCTTCTATAATCCATGATTGTGTCGAGTTTTCTAAGAGACATCAAGATTTCCATGTTCATGCTAACATCCTGCATCGCCCTCCATAACCTCTCCACTCCACCAAGTACTATTGGCCATTTACGTTGTGGGGAATCGATGTCATGGGACCATACCCACCAGTGAAATCTTGCCAATGCAGGTTCATCCTGACCACCACAGATTTCTTTTCCAAGTGGGTAGAAGTAGTTCTGCTCATGGAGTTCAAGGCCCGTTCCATTGTTGACTTCATGAGCTCTAAACATCATCCAAAGGTTTGGAGTCCCTCACTCCGTCCTCACCGATAACGACACCAAATTCCGAGTAGCCGAACATAATAAATTGTGTACCAAGTACAAAATCAATTTGATCCATACCTCTTTCTATTACACGCAGGCGAATGAGAAGATTGAGGCTTTCAACAGAACCCTCTCGAACATTCTACAAGAAAATGGATTGTCAGAACAAGAAGAGTTGACAAGATAAGCTCCCCAACTCCCTATGGGCCTATCAGATGATGACTTGTAACTCCACCCAGGTGACCGCATATTCCTTGGTGTACGAGGTTGAGGCCATCTTGCCCATCAAGATTCAGTTGCCTTCATTACGCACCACGGTCTACGACCAGAAGGTTCCATATAAGGTGGCCGAAATCTGTCTAGCTGAATTGGAATCTCTTGACGAGAATGGGCTCTATGCCCTACACAATTTGGAAAGGCATCAGAATAATATGGATAAAGCCTTCAATAAGAAGGTTCACCTCCGCTCTTTTCTGCAAGGCGACCTGTTATTGTCCCTCTGAGTGCCAATGATATCTGGTAGGAAACCACCCATGTTGGAGCCCAAATAGGAAGAACCTTACATAGTCCTCATGGTTTCCCCCAATAGAGAATACTCTCTGATAACCATGGATCATGAGCGTATAACTCCTCCCAATAATGCCAAGTTCCTCAAAAAATACTTTTCCTGATCCTTCTGGTCCTGCACAACCTTAAACTGATGGCCCCGCATGACCCTAAACTGATGGCTGGTCCCACAAAACATTAAACTGCACACCGGTCCTGAATGAATTTAAACTGTGTATCGTCCAGCATGACACTAAACTACATTTTAAGAACTACATAAGGAATTATTCCCATCCTTATCGGATACATAGGAACACTCAGATGCCTTATCTTGAGCCCAACCCTAAGCTCTTCCCATGGACTATCCCCCCTAGGTATAGTTCTCTCGAAGGATCCTTGCGCGATATGGTGAAGGCTTCCTTATCCTTACTCATACCATGATTGTAATGGCCGCACCATGCTCCCACTACCCATTATTCTATCCTTCCATGTCCTCACTGCATGATGTTAAACTACATGGCCTTCAAGAACTATGTATGGCTTCATTCTCATCCTCATGGGATACATAGGAACACCCAGACTTTTTTTTTGTTTTCCCAGCCTAAACACCAGAGTATTCTCCCTGGGTTAAGACATATGGCGGGGTGAAGACTCTTGCCCCAATTCACGTCGAGCTAACCCTGATCTGGTTGTATGTCCCACTCCCTGGTGACTTTCACCTCTTTCCGAGATGGGTACATTTATGATTCACCCACTCCTTTGATTGGGACTCCATCATCTTCCCCATCTGGAAGGGCCCCTGAATGGTATAGATGATAGGCCTAAGGGCTCTCTTACCACTTCGGGCCAATTACCTCAAGGATGTTAAAAAATAAGCAGATACAAGTCCTGCATTTCGAATATGGTCAGCGTTTGATGCTCATTTGTTGCTCCCATTTCATGTTACTATAGAGACACTGTGTTTCGAACATGGTCAATAGTTGTCTGGTGACATTGGAACCACCCCAAGATGTCCCAAACATTGAGTGTAGTGGTTCATTCTGCCCCATTGTATCTCCAACCAATGAACTCCCTTTGGGTAAAGCCAGGTTTTAGTCCCCCATATGACGGGGAGAGCCGAGACCGGCTCCTTGTTTCCCACACTGAGAACTGCTCACATGGGCATAGGTGATATTATGGGGTAGTAACCATACAATAGGGTGTATGGCCTTCCATATGAGTCTCAGCCTCAGGCCCCTTGGCCTTCTCGGGCCCCTGGTCCATGTCCTCACTGCAAGACGTTAGACTGCGAATTTGTAGGGCCTTCCTGACTGAGGTCCAGCCTCAGGCCCCTTGGCCTTTCCGGGCCCCTAACCCAAGTTCTTACCTGGATTGTATGTTGTGGTGTGGGTTTATGTCCCCATTCATGTCAGGTTACTCGCCTTGCCATACTCCCCCCTCATTAGAGAATCTTACCCTCCGAATGCCTTCAAGAACTACATGTGGCTTGATCTCCATCCTCATGAGATATGTAGGACTGCCTGAAAGTCTAGACTTTGGGTCCATCCCCACCTCCCAAAAATATCACTTTCACCTTGGACCCTTATACTACCCTTCCCTGGGGAGGGGAGTATATGGCGTGGAATGGGATTACGTCCTCATTCACATCGGGCTTGTAATGACCACACCATGTGCCTCTCCCTATTGATCACCCTCGTCGACCCTTTTCGGCGGTTCATCAATGTGCCTAAGGGTACTCTAGTTTAGTACCTGGAATGTCAGACTCTACTCGGGCCTGTTTCCACCCACTTTTCAGGCCTTGTGTTCCCCTTCATTAGGGATTCCATCACCTTTTACACCTGGAAGGGCCCCCAGGTGGCATGGATGCTAATCCAAAGGGCTCTCCTACTATTAAGAGCCAATGTCCTCGAGGGTCGTAGACAACAAGCTGATACAAATCCTGTGTTGTGAATATGGTCAACGATCAATGCTCATTTGTTACTCCCCTTTCAGGCTAACGCGATATGGATGCTTTGTTTCGAACACGGTCAATAGTTGTCCCCCATCACCACGCCAACCCCTTTAAGCCCAAAATGTCGGTTACATGATTTGCATCCTTCTCCACCTCCTCATGTTCAAGTAGAACTTCGAAACTCGTGGTACTATTCCTCAGTGTGCATCCGCGTGTTAGGAAGACCAAATCCGTGATAGGGGAGTCATTAGGGGATCCGCACCGATTTCACTTTAGATTGAGTTACAGGTATTGTAATAGACATCTTCCTCCCTTATTTCCCACACCGAGTTTAATTCACATGGGCATAGGGATTGGGTTTTGTTCTGCACTTACTTGGTGGGTTTTGACTCCATCCTTGGTCTAAGCTCTAAGACCTTAAACTATGAACTCTTCTAGAACTACGTGTTACTTGATTCCCATCCTTATGGGATATATAAGAACACTTGAACGTCTTTTTTTCGGGTCCATCTTAGTTGGGAACTAGTTTTTCCTTCCCCTCACCTTTTTACAACTATTCAGGCCCCTTGTCCAGAGGCTACTTTCTCGCAATGGCCTACGGGGCGATGTGGGATTATTTCCTCATTCACGTCGGGTATGTTATATCACGTTGTGCACATTCCTTCATGTACAAGCCATATGACTTCAAACAATGCCACCTGGTCTTATCACATGACCCTAAACTGTGACATTATCGTCATGGCCGCACGATGAAAAATAGCACTGCATCATGATGTTGTCACTCAAGGGGACACCATGTTTGGTATTGGGCACATTCCATACCATTTTTCAACAGCTGCTATGATGTGATTCTTGTGGCGATGCCAGGTCCTGCAACAATAGGCATGTCACTTTACAAAATAACCCACTCACGTTAAAGGACAAACAAGATTTATCAAATACCGCTTCTCTTGGTGCGAGGGCCACGCCCGCACGCCCCTTTTATCCCTAGCACTGGTACCTTGCCATTCCACCTCTAGAACTATGTGCAGGTTTATCCCCATCCTCATGGGGTACATAAGAACGTCCGTGCACCTTGCCTCGGGCCAAGAACAACTCTTGTTTTCAGTCCCTTGACCTAAAACCTCTCCAAGGAACACATGGTGGATGGAACCCCCGTTTCCCATTCACTTCAGGTTTTTTTGTAATCACCCCACCACGTGTCTCCCGCATTTCCTAACATCCATAGTCTGAGTTCTATGACCCTAAACTAAGATTTCCCTATGGGAAGGGACTCGAATTCCTCTATCTAATACGTCTCGATGTCGTATTTAGATGCGTTTGACAAAGATCCCGAAGTGTGGGATTTTCATGGAGACATTCCACTCGTTCCAAGTCCAAGATTCACGAGCTCACTATTTGGATCCCCATCCACTTCCATATCCGAAAGGACCCCGTAACGGCCTCTTCCCATGCCGCATCGGCTCACCTACCATCCTGGGCCAACACCCCTAAAAATCTCTTACGACATTTGTGACATGTCCCATGTTTCAAACATGTTCAACGGTCGAGCCTCATTTGTCTGTCCTTAATCTAGGCTAACGCAATGTGGATGCTGCGTTTCCGCCATGGTCAACAGTTATCCTCCATCATCATGCCACCATCATTGTGATCCTGATTTTGAGCATCATGATTCACACATTTCAACTTCGTCATGTTCATGTGGAATTCTGACATACTCAGCTTTATCTCTTCATGCGTCTAGATGTGATACATGGAAGAGTTAGCATCATTGGTCCGACATTTACCATGTATCCCCATTTCCTAACTTGCCCCTTCTTGTGTCAGGAAGTCCCACCACTACTTCTTGTTTCCCACATCGATCACGACTCATGTGGGCTTAGTAGTTTTGGTAGGATGTGCACCGGCGCAGCCAGGGATCCCATCGTCCTGCATGATGATAAACTGTGCTTCTAGAACTACGTATAGATTGATTCCCATACTCATGGGATATATAGAGACACCCCAGTATTTTGACCAGGGTCCATCCCCAAGAATCATAAATCATGTTCCTCCCCATTTCTGGCCCCATGTCCTGACCCCTTGTGGGGAACCGTGTAACTGCAACTTCACCCTGAACAAGTTCGGGATGCCTCAAGATGACATTGGGAAGAAATGGGTCCCTCACTAGAGAGACCCTGTCTGAAAGAAGGAATAATCCATGATCAAACTGATGCGTCCATCCAGTGTCCTTCCACCACGGTGGCGTAATTTCAAGAGTGTTGGATTATGTTCGAACAAACCATCACTCCAAATTGAACGCTTTGCATGCCCCTTATTCAGACCCTAGTCCTCTTCCACGTCTGGAGGAACCCTCTAACTGTATTGATGCTCGGCCTATGCCCTGCCTATTGTCCTAGGCCAATGTTCCAGAAGACTAACGGATGACATTTTGAGTTTGGTCCCATGTTTCAAACATGTTCAACAGTCGACCCTCATTTTCCATCCCCACTCTAGGCAAATGCAATTAGAATGATATGTTTCGAATGTGGTCAAAAGTTATTCTTTATTGTCACCCCACCCCCAAAATGTTCCGAATCCTGGGTATCGTGATTCACACCTCCCATTCCCATATATTTGGATTGATTTCATCACCCCTAGAGTTACCCTGTTTGTGCATAAGAAAACACTAGGGAGACTATAATTCAGCTATTCTGAGAGCTTAATCCTCCATTCAGGTCTCTCACATTTCCTCCCGAAAATCCGGACCGGTTGTCCAAACCCCGAATACCCAAATCATGGTTTGAACTCCTACATTTGGATGGGGGATATAATGTGGTCATCCCTTGTTCTCACATTGGGCCTGACCCATGTGAGCTTAGGGAATGTTCGCTGGATTCTCTGTGAACATCATAAGGATGCAATAAACCAATGTAAACAACTGAACTCATGCATGCTACGACATTCAAACAATCAAATCATGAAAGTACATTTAAGGGTTCGTAATCATTACAGTACCCGAGGGTCAGCTCCCCCCAAGGATGAATTCACCTCATCAAAGGAATGTTGTAGCTTCGCCACCCTCCGGCCGGTGGCATCCAGGAGTTCTGCCGCTAGTTTACCTCCAACTCCTCCTCGAAAGAGAGAGGGAACAGTTCACCAGCCGTAACCCGAGATCGCTCCACATCAGTCCGGATAACGAACATCTCTTTAGAATCTAACTTCATGCACTCTTCAGCCTTCACCAGTTGGGATTTTAGCCACGATATGAGCTCTGATTGCGCATCAGGAGAAGCAGAATGATCATCTGCTTGGGCCTACAACCGTTCAACCTCGTTTTCGGTCGCTCGCAGCCTCTCGAGGTTCACTGCCTTCCTCCGCTTCCAGCCTACGCTGAGGCCACTATCATAATCTTGAATCTTTTCTGCAATAAGATCTCGGATGAGCATGTGAGGGTTCTAGGCATCCACTCCCACAACACAAATTTTGCTTAGCTGCAAGCGATGTCTATCCATCTCATCCAAACATAAATCTTCGAGGGTGCTATTGATGAAGCACATGATAATCTTCCACGATCGGCGGTGGACTATTTTATTTTCCTCCTCGTCAGAGGCCGTCTCGTCCCAGTCGGCGTGATTGTCAGGCTCGTATGTAGGGAATTCCCCTAGGAACTCCTCGGCCGGGTCCACATATGGCGTTGGATCAGGCGTGGCGGGGCCAGGACTATCGGGTTGATCCTCATCATTAGATCCCACCTCGATAATCTCAGGCATAGTCCCACTGGCATCCCCGCCATCGATCGGGAGTGCTACAGTCCGGTCAGGCAGGATGTCCAACTCCACGACACATGGCATGCCCCTGGGAAGGGCGCTACCAGAAGCCCCGACCAACTTCACCGTAGTAGCCCATGACAATTGCAAGACCGTACATGCGAAAAGAGGGGACATGGATGTTAGTAAACCTGACCAGGGGATGGCAGTTTCAGATTCATTAGAGAAGACTTACATAAGTCAAATCCCTGGTCTTTCTCTCGGGGTGATATCATCGGAATCCCGAGACGTGCCCCCCCCCACATATGGTTGAAAGGTCTGGAGACTCTGGGGGAGATGACACAAGTGTTCTACCCCCGCTAGACACAGATATTGATGCAGCCACAGGTGTGGATCCCAAAGGCCCCGTGACGACACCCACTGAGGGGAGGGAATGAGGTCTACGGACCAGGTCCTCCTGTATAGTGAAAATGATGATGAGGAATCCAGAGTAACCTAAGGGCAGAATCTGAATAAGGAACTTGGTATTTTACCTCGAGGGACTCTATGAAGTCTTCCAGATCCCTGGACTGATCGCTGACCTCACCCTCCTCTGGTAAACTCTCTCTACCAGCCTCGTCTGCCTAGGAGGACTCATCTGATTATTACAGTAGAGGGAAGCATTCCCTCAGGTCAATAGTTGATAGTTGCGGAGGGACCGTACGACCCTGCAGCACCCTGACTCAGTTTGTCTTTGGGTGCAGGGCACCCCAATAATGGATAAAATCTTCCCACTTGGCTATGTGTTGCTCCGCCTCGGCTGGGATACTGCAAAACCATCTCTAATGTGGACAATCCATGGAAATTCCATCCTGAGGCGGTTAAGGTGCTTCCATAACCTGGATGGGCTGAGGAATTGACGATTGACTTCCCAGATATCCCAGGACTCTGGGAAGACTGCATTCCCCGACATTTGAATGTGGCGCAGCCTTTTCCTTAGGGCCTAAGTAGAAATTCTGCGGATTCCCCTCAGTGGCTGCCCCACTGAATGAATCTCTTCTCCAGGGACAACCGGCTTTGCCGACGCTGCCGGATCTGCTACCACTGCTCCTCCCTCAATTGGTGCAGGTGTCGCCGCTCTAGCAGCCCCACCACTACGGGATTTCCTTGCATATTTTCGACCTTGACCCCGATATCGAGGAAGCTCACCCTCACCGAACCGGACGGTTGGGTGCTTCATCATCCTCCCTAGATAGGCAGCCTCCCAGCTCTGGGCATACTCCTTTACCAGCCCAAGGTCAGTGGTCGGCGGAGGTAGTACATTCCGCATATTCCCGTCTTCCCATATGAACATGATCCACAACTGCCTCATCACACATAGGTGCTCCTCATAATGCACCCCCAGGTAGACCTGAGTGCTCAGCCGCTGTAGGCACCAGAATTTCTTTGCAAACTAGTGTGGGGTGTATGGCTCACAGAGATGCTCGTGGTCCACCCTGGACACCAAGACTCCACCTCAAAAGGCCAGGAGATAGGCTCTATGCCCTTCTGTTCCCTGTCCAACGTCATTGAATTCCCCAATCAAAAATAGGAATTCGTGGAAATTGAATTCATCCACCCTCCTCACCCGGTTCAGAACCGATGGTGCAGTTATCTTTGTTGGAACACTCCCCATGGAATTCAAGATCGAGGGATGGAAGTTCGACCCTGGAGTCGAGATGGAGTTCAAATACTCATAGATTCTCCTTATGTGTGTCGCCATCCACCCATACAAGTTATGGAACGGCCCACATACCCTCTGTGGCATTTTCCCCTCACTGATTTTCCACAACATTTTGTACAACTTGGAGAGTATCAGGATCTCAAGGTTGACCTGACCTCCTGTCACCAATGAGGATTCCTTGATGAATTTTCTTTGCCGCACTCCCATGTTTGTATCCCTCACCAGCAGAATCCAACCACAGATGAGAGTTGTGATGAATGTCTCCAGCCTGACTATTGGATGTTGTTCAGTTCTGACACTGAACCCCCATGTCTTCTAATGGATATTATCTAACAGCCACTAGTATGAGGTTTCCTTACATTGGGCCCCCTTTGGGAACGTTCGAGGCCTCACTAGGAACTGACGGTCTACCGGGAAGTTTAGAAGCTTCTTGAACCAATGCTTGAAGTGAACATCCCTCACCGCCATTTTATCATCCCTGGGAACAAGCTCCATCAATGCCATCTCCATATATGGCATCTGCTCCGGATCCACCCATGCACCCATATCCAGGAGGAATTCATCATACATGGCCCCCAATATCAGGACCCACGAGATATAATGAACATCCCATTGGCTGATGCCGACCTCCTTGTGATGCAGGTGGAAGATATTGGCCCCCGGTGACTACTGACTCAACAGCTCCGGCATTAGGTAATTTGGCTGGTAGATATAGAACTGGCAAGCCCAAGCTGCGTCATACGGGCCCACTCTTCTCATATCCACTCTAAATTCCTCGCACGAGGTACCTACCCAGTAGGCCCAAGCCCAATCATCTGTAATGTTTTCTCCCTGGTGCTCATCCCATTCCTCAGACCACCCCTTCTTCGGGTTCCCCAACACCTCCTTGAAGATGGTTTGGTACAGAAGGGATTTTTCTTGCTGCAATTCCTTACCGTCGACATTTTTTAGATGATTGTATATGCATCGGTGATGATATAAGTGATGTCCTCCAAAGCATGACCATTGGGCACCCTGAACCACCTGTGCTGGAATGGCATGCTCTGGAACCACTAAGCTGGCTCTTCCCTACATGATTTAAGGACGAAGACATCATCCTTCAGCCCAAAGCCGTAAAATGGAAACCTCTTACATAGTGGGTAGTTCTTATGGCTCTCCGAGAGCAGATCCACCAATGAACTATGGTATGAGTGGCTCCAGACTAACTCTCCTATTCCCAGCCTGTTCACCATTTCATTCCTCTGGGCAGCATCCACAAGGACCCCCTAGGAAACTTCTTGATGGGACATTCGGTTTTGGAACATGGATGTTTTTTTGGATGGATTGCGAAGCTTTTCCAGGGATCATGTTTGCGATGTCTGCTTGTGGAGCGCAAACACAGATTTGATGACTCACTGTGTGCCGTGAAGACTTGATTCGCAGTGAACACTCACAGAGTACACAGAGCTTCACAAATCGAGGGCGCAAAAATACAAAATATCATATAAGGGAAAGGACAAAATAGAGGTCACGCCTCTTATTTATAGGTGATGGACTTTGAATCTTCACTACATGTCAAGTTCGTGTGGATATTCACGGTGCACTTGGCATGCACATCCCCTATCCACCTCACGAGCCTTCTTCGCGATTCAGTACTGCGAATGGCTGAGGATTTTGGAAATTTCTCTCATACTTCGACCTTTGTTCTCTCCGAGGCTCCAAGTCTAAGGGGGGGGGGGATTTTGGTGACAAAATTCACGACAAAGAAGAGGCCCAAAGAATGCCCCAAAAAACTACCTCACGAAGCCCCTTCACAGAGTTCACCCAGCACCGCGTCCGCCGTGAAGCAAAGTGGCGGGACTCTCCAAGAACAGATTTGACCGTCATGAGACCACCGCAAAGCTATGAGGTGGGACACTCCATGAATAGAGTTGACATTCAGGATCCTGTCGTGAAGAAATGAGGCGGGATTCTCCACGACCGCACTTGACATTCCTGACCCACCACAATGCAACCTAGTCCCTCTTCGGGCCGCGTGAGCTCTACTCCGTGGTTCCTCTCGCGTATAAATATAGAGCTCCCCTTGATTTAAAATGACATAAAATCCGACCATTCAGCTTCCCAGCTCACGAATCACGAAGCATCCTTCTTCTTTGTGAACCATGAGGTGTGCGAGGTACTTTCACTTCACAAATTGCCTCCCGTTTGTCTCGTTTTGGTCCCCTCATTAAAGAGGGATGCCTTTCTCAATGCCTAAAGGATTTCGCGAAGGAAGGGGATTCCCAAGGGGACCCGGGTCATTGTGAGGTGTTTATGCTTCGCGAAACACCCTTCATGTACACATGATCCACATGCTATGGCAGGGTCACTGTACTTCACGATGCACATTACTTCCTAACACCTTGCTTCGTGAGGCACCTTTGATCTGTGAGGCAGTGCTCCCTGAATGCCTCTCCACTTCATGAATCACCTCCCATATGCACCTCCACACCGTGCTAAGGTTAAGGCACCCCACCTCGCGAAGAACATCCCTTCTCAAGTTCCCTCCACCATGAAGAGCAATAGAGCTTCACAAGGCCCTCACCTATGGACCCCTCTTCTTGTAAATTTCTTTTCCCATGTGACATCTAGGTTGGCATGATGTGACTTTAAAGTCCCCTAGACCATACCACCCGTTGTGTTGATTCTCATATTGCTTCTTCGCATAGGCACGCTAATGGATATTTCTTTTTCACATAGCCACGCTAACATGGACCCCTTGATGGTTCGCTCCATGACACCCCTCATCATGGCATTGACGGTGCCTTCCATCCCACAAGGAGCAGAGGGTACTGGTTATGTAAGTACTAGGGGTATGGAGCACACCCACTTCGTCCGAGCTGCAGGATGTTAAACTACCAAGCACCTTCATCCTTCTCACATGACGTTAAACTATGACCTGGCCCCGTGCCTCCCACACGGGGTCCCCCCCCCACTTGTACATTCTCCATTCCCCCTGATCTCCACAGGGGATGATACCCTCCTTATGGGAGTGGCGTTTGTGCATGGGGGAAGGGAAGCCACCTTGGTGTATGCCCCTATCCCTTCTTGCAAGAGGTAGTATCCCTACACTTCCTCACTTCCTCAGTGCCAATGACCAAAAAGGGTGATGGGGAAAGGGGTTCTTGTCACCCTTTCCCTCTCTCACTGGGCTTTTTCACCATCGAGCATCCATCCTGGAGTATGTCCCAATCATTCTCTCCCTAGGACAGTCCATGCGTAATCCCCACCCCACTTCCCGAGGATGAAACTTGTGTGACGTGGTTGTTAGGCCTTTTCTGCCTCTTGTTTCTCACACAGAGCATGAATCACGTGGGCTTAGTGTAAGCATCGACCATGACATCGCTGTCGTCCCACATGAAATTAAACTATATTCGCCTCCCAAACTACGGGAACTCTGATCAATGTCAAGGCATGGTATGTAGGAAGCCTCCATGAGGTTCAATCCCCAATAAAACCTGAACTACGTGGTCTTTGATCCATGTCAATGCATGGTACATAGGAAGCCTCCATGAGGTTCAATCCCAACACCCATTGGACCCCAGGTCCATCTTCACTTCGGTTCACCGACACTCCCCTACCCGAACTACGGGGAATTTAATCCATGTCATGGCATGGTACGTAGGAAGCCTCCACGAGGTTCATCCCCAACACCCATCGGACCCCAGATCCATATTCACGTCCGTTCGCCAACACGCCCCTACCCGAACTATGGGGACTTTGATCCATGTCAAGTCATGGTACATGGGAAGCCTCCATGAGGTTCAAGCCCCACAACCAAGTCGTTCTAACCATGTCGGTCCACCAAACACTTATGGCGCCTCAGAGCATAAACCCCAAATTCCCTTGTCCTGCATTATGATAAACTATAATCAACACACCATTCCAAACTAAGCGAACTTTGATCCTTGCCAACACAAGGTACGTAAGAAGACACCTTGAGGTTCAATCCCACCACCCATCGGTTTCACCGACCCCACTTCACATCAGTTCACCAACACACTATGTAGCCTAGAGTATAAGCCTCACACCCATCCTGAACTATGTGGTCTTTGATACTAGGTAAGGCATGGTAAGTAGGAAGCCTCAACGAGGTTCAAGCCCAACAACCATGAGACCCCAGGTCCACCTTCACGTCGGTTTTCCCTCATCCTGCATGAAATTAAACTTTATTCTCCACATGAACTACGAGGACTTTGATTCCCATCCATGGGGTTATGTAGGACGCCTCTTTGAGGATCAAGCCCGAAACCGCCGTTATCCTCACGACGGTCTCATCCCATTCACCACCCCCATCAACCACTTCCTCATCCATCCTGATCCCTACCGGGTCACCACATCATGGTGGGATCATTCCATTCCAGTCATCATTCCATCTGAAAGCATTCGGGACGCCACCCCATGTGATGGCCCCAATATCAGTGTTCCCTCTAAAGGGATCCTCCGTCTTATCCACTATAGTCAGTCTTTTGATTAGACCGATCCATCTTCGCTGGACGTTAAACTGGCGTCATACCCTATGTTAAACAAATGAAGCTGATGAAAACCTGAGAAACCTGCCCATGGCATATGAATACCCACGTTCGATGTAGGATACCTCGGGCCTCTTCACCCTCGAGAAGCCCTATAATAAGGGAAATAAGATAGACACACCAATCCCCCAATGTCCATACATGCTAGTGATGCCCCCAACAAGACTACTCCCCTAACCGAATGTTGCTACCCAGACCGGACCCTTTGGAATGTCCTGACAGAAGCAACGTAATTAACTGGTGTCACTGAAGATATGGCACCAAGAAGAGTTTCACGAACAACATATTAAATCTCTAAGGGATACCCGGACTAGGTGATGAGTTTTGAGGAGGAATCCATGGAAGGAAGAACCGACATCTCATTATCCTGTTTCGATCAAGGAACAAACGTCCCTGAAAAAGGAATGGATGCCACCCACCTTTGGAAAGCTGCAATGTGGGGTAACAAAGTCGTACCTGTCACACTCCAATGGATGGACGCGCGCTCCCTAGAGAAAGCATCAGAAACTGTTTAACATAGGCCAAGTCCTATTCTAATTCAGTGTTGTGTGTAAAGTATGCCATATAGCATTGATGTGAATGGATTGTTCTTCTTAGTGAACTTCTATACCAAGATAAAAATTTAATTTATTAGGGAGGAACTAAATTGTGACCATAATAATATTTCCTTTTATATTCAATTTGTTTTCATATTCATGTATAATTAATTGATAACCAATGAATTCATATTATATTGTTTAAAAATATCATTTAATTGATAAGTTAATACTATTATTAACCTCTAATTTAAAATCAATTTTTTATGTTGTTATATAAAATAATAAAATATTAATATTATATTTTTGTTTAGTAAAATAAGGTCTTCCATGGTACACAAGTCATCATGGAATGTCAATATTGTGTATAAAAAAATAAAACCTTATTGTTTTGTGTAGAGCTAGCTATTGTTTATGTTTCGTGTAGTGATTTATTAACTTGGTGTTTCATATAATGGAATCCAAACATAGTGCATAAATATAAAATATACCATCTTATGTGTTTCATGAAATACAAAATATAAAAAGATTAAATTAATTAGAAAAAAATTCCCAAAATCATGGTGTGTTACATTATAACCCCCTTAAAATTTATTCATACCTTTAAATTTGTCTGGTTTACCAATGTTTCAATACTTTAATGATTATTTCATATAAACCTATATCATAAAAATGAATATTAAAACTTTCCTTAAAAAGGAACAGTTGGAACCATAATGGTTACCCAAAGTAATACATAGGTTGGTTTCCTTATATGATAATATAGGCTTGGATTGAATGTTGGACATAAAAAAATAGAAATTATTTCTAGGGAGTGGTTAAGGTCATCAATAAAAAATAGGTGAATGATAAATGAAAGGTTAAAGGCTTCAAAGTAATAAATCTACAATGATTTAAAATGCCATCAGGTCATAAAAATTAATGTATTAGGACATCAATATTTTTTATAATTATCCAATAATTGAGTAATTATTTTCGTTAACCAAGAATATATAGAAATATTCATAAATGATGTTATGAAAAATATCAACCTTTTGTTATGGATTAATATATTCTCACTTCATCTCCTACCCTAATAAATGAATGAGTTTTTTCTGATGTACTAGCAGATCATGAGATCCATGATAAGTCAACCAATCTATCTTCAGTTACCATAATCACAAATAAGTTATCCAATGTGGATAAGTCCTCATGTGGTAAGATAATACATTAATATAAAAAAGATTAATTGAATATTGACTTAAACATTCCATAAATTGAAAATCTTTGAACACTTCTGAATGATGATAATTTAAGGCTTTAGAAAGAAAGTCATGAAATCATATTAACATTGATCTCCTGTATATCAAAAAGTATCACTTAGTTTTCACATTCCCAATATTTGAGTACCCTCATTGTATATTTCCTTGATACATGGTAACGGCCATAATTACCATAAATCCTTTGGGAAAACATGAATGATTCTTTATTCTAATGATTTTTAGATATATTATTTAAATCAAAGAATTTTATACTTCTTCCTTGATGACATAAAACACTTTTTCAATAATCAATTCCAGGGTAATCTATACAGTCCAATTTACTTATTCATGTACAATATATCTGTATCCAAATATCATTATATTGATGTCATAAATTAATCAAGGGTTACCATCCCTTAATCAATGCCTCACCTTTCAATAAAATCACTTTTCCATGTCTTCATCACCATTTAAAATGTTCTTTTGAACACCTAATGAAATCTTATATTGAAAATACTCTTCAAATTCATAATCTTTGAATTCCAAAACGTAAATACTTATTTATCCAACCTTATTCTTAAATAATTACTTAGTAATCGTCAACTTATTCCATAATCCCTCTTTCCAAGAATATGAAATATGAATAATGTATTATTGTTCCTCAACCCCAATAAAATCATGCTTTTTATGATTAATGTAAACATTACCAGAAGATCGTCACTTAACTTACAAATTTCTTTTGGGGCCTCTTTATCTTTAGAGATATAATAAATAATTGTACAAATCACTTGATTACCTTTATTATATTTCCACTTGGGAAATAAATTCTCATAATTCCCATAATTTCCATAACTAAAACATTAAAATTTAACCATGTTCCTTATAATTGTAATTATTTTCAAAAAGAAGAATGAATAGTGTGAGAACAATTTATCATAATATGATACCATATAATAATGACAAAGTGGTTATAGGATGCCTAGATTATGGCTACTAATTATTTATTATATGGTACCTTAGGTTTATCCAATGCCATTCATAGTAATCCTCTATTTAAATCCTTAATTATGGTTTATAATGAGTATGTCAAATCCCAAAGCATATCCTTAGGGAGTTTCAATTGAGGTGTGTAGTAGGGACCGTTATCGTGTACTAGATTACCCCCGAGTCAGGCCCGAAACATCTTATCAGAGTTCTTACTCTTTTGTACATCTGTTCCAGATCTATATCCCCTTATAGAACCCATACAAATATTTATTTCATGGAAACCACCTATAATATCCTTTACCAAAATTAAAAGAAATTTTCCAAAATGTTTACTCTTACTTATACATATCCTTAGAGATATCACAAAAAAATTTCAAATAAATATACCTAGGGATATCTCTAATGATTTCCCATTATAGTTTCCAATGGATGACTAAACCTTTCCATTGATACCAACTATAGAGGCCCAAGCTTAACATTCATGGATATTGCATCATTTTTTATGAATATTTAGTACATTACAAAAAAAGTCATGCCCAAGGATCGTAATAGTTTATTATCTTGTTAAAAATAGTAACCAAATCGTCTATTCAAGTTTAATATCTTCAAAATATCCCATAATGATCAGAAAAATTAGTACATATACCTAAAAAACATTTTCGTATCCTAGGGAAAAGAAACATAAGAAATAGGTGAGCTCAAATGCTCAGTAAGGGTAAATAAAGAAATGTATAAGAATAACATTCACAAAAGTGTATGGAACCTAAGAATAACATTTTAATATCATACCCAATATATTATAGGCCTTAGTAAATATTGGTTGTTTATAATACATGAATCATAAGGATATAAAAATCATGATACATTAAATTTTAATAAAATAATAAGTTATAGTATATGTGGAATACATATAATAATAGGAAATTTTATATCAATTCATCCTACCAAGACCTTTATAACATGTTAGGATTGAGTTATTACCTATGTACCAACTGAGGTCATTGGCTAACAACCCTTGTTCCCTCTTAATTTTTGTCTTCTGCTAAACCCCATTAACTTTATTATTTTCAGTCTTGGGATACATCCCATGTAACCTATTTAATTTTATCTTGGGAAAAAACCCATGTACCATTTTGTTTTTGGGATTGGGATAAAACTTGTGTAATCTATTCATTTTTGGCTTGGGCTACAACCCATGCACCCTCTTGTTTTCAGGATTGGGATACAACTGGTATACCCTACTTCATTTAGAATTGGGCTACAACCCATGTACCTTCTTTTTTTGGCA
The DNA here is from genome assembly GCA_963277665.1 of Viscum album. Classification (NCBI taxonomy): domain Eukaryota; kingdom Viridiplantae; phylum Streptophyta; class Magnoliopsida; order Santalales; family Viscaceae; genus Viscum; species Viscum album. The sequence goes on from OY728147.1 coordinate 1,832,202,841, forward strand.
TGAGATACAACCTATATTCCATATTTCTTTTAGTCATATTCCACAACCCATATACCTTCATGTTTTTCATATTTGGATACAACTAATGTACCCATTGTGTTCATATAAAACATAACATTACATTATTCATTGAAGGGAGATATTTATCCCACCCATCTAATAATAAAATCATTCATACATGTTTTATAAGATAATAAAACATTCATCATATCATGAAAAAAAGAGATAGGTTTTATAAACATCAAATCATTACCTATGAAATGAAATGGGTATCATTAAAATTTCATCATATCATAACCTAAGACAAAAAGATAGGATTCATACTCAATTAATCGAAGAAAAAACCATGAAAGGGAATATATTTTCATAAACATAGAATCCATAGAATAGAAATTGGTTTCATAAATAAAATGACATTAATCATAACCCCTTCATAGAATGGACATGAATGGAACCTTTAAATAATTCCCTATAATAGAACGAGTAACATAAATAAATGTCATCATAAATGGAAAATAATTTTTAAATATATTTTAATGAAATTTATTGAGTAAAATATCCTATATTATTTGAAAAAAGTCTATTGAATATGTAAAATCATTTGATAACAATTTCCATAAAAAATAACACTAAAAAATATATTGTAAACTTGAAATATTTTGAAAACTCTTTCCTTAAAAACATATAAAATAATCATAAAATAAATTTAAAACCCTTTTTCCTCAAAATAACATTGAAAAGTAATAATAGAATCTTGAAAACGTTTTGAAAATCATTTCATTGAAAATACACTTCAATTTTTAAATAGTTCATTAAAAAATTTCAAATATATTATCCATGAAGTTTTTTAAAAGAATATAAATAACATTTTGAAAACATTTTTCCTCAAAAAATATAAAATAATCATGAAAACTTTTTTAAAACTATTTACATTGAAAACTCATTTTAAAAATATTTTTTTATAAAATAGACATTAAACCTGAAATTAATGTTTCAAAACATCGTTATTGGAAAATTGTTTACATGTCCAATGAGGTAAAAAGAACATTCCAACGGCATGGTAAAAAGGATTGCAAATTTCCTCATTCAGAAAGAGAGAAAAAATTCCTCTGAAAGCATTGGTAAAAGGTAAAAATAGTAAAAAGGAATTTTAATGATCATAAGGTATTATAATATTATTCTTTTAAACCATTTTTAGAAATCATGGTTTTGATGGGACATAAATTTATGATATAATAGAGGGTAATGCCTGGATATATTAAATACACTTTATTAACTATCATACAAACCAAAGAGTTAATTTTTTTTTACCAATATATGAATATAGAAAAAATAATTATATTAGTAGAAAATTAATTAATTATTTGATCAGTGGAATAGAATAACTCATCAAAGGATGAATAAACGTAATCAATCTCAATAAGGGATGAGATTATCTCCATAAACTCTAATAACATGTTAAATTGGTATCCTAATCACAATGTAAGAAAAATAAATTAAATGAAGAATAATATTTCAATAGAAGAAGAGTATTCATGATATAACATATAAAATATAATTATATACAAATCATAAAAGAGTTAGTTGCATAACAAAACCAAGGTCCCAAATAAAAAAATTTATGACAAAACATTTTTACTGATTTTGTAACTTTTGAAACATAAAACCCCCTAATTTAATGTTCATAAAAAGAATATGTTAATACCGATAAACTTATTTATAATATACAAAGTATAAAATTTAGTTAAGTACATACACCACATAAATGAAAAGAGTGGCAAACAAAGCATGTATCCCAGATGAATAAAAAGTGAGATGAAATCCCCTTATATTGTTTCCTGAATCTTATCGTAATCATTAAAACAATGTGTATAATAAATACAAACATATTATACATATTACAAATGTTATTTTTCTGACTAATACCATATATTTTTTGGTTGTGATCATACATTACCGTCTTATTAACCATCATATGTTATGGTTTTACTTTGGGTAATATTCTCTTTGTTTTTCGTATGTGTATTAATTCATTATATTGTTGGTTCTTATACTTATATCCTAATTAAAAAATGTATATAATGATAAAAATATTATTTATATATAGTATTTTCTTATTATAATAATATATATAATGTATAATTATGAAACAGAATACACCATTCACAGAGACAATAGGGTGTACGTATGTAGAAACACTATTTCTGTTTAATTGTTGTATTGAGAGAAAAAATGTAAATTAAAAATACTTATATATATATATCCTTATTAATTTATATTTATGATATCATATATACAATATATATTCACTAAAACCATCCTTAATAAAATAGATGTATTGCATGAAAGAATCATATCAATTTTAGGGGGCGATATTCCACACTTCATAAAACGAAATGATCGTATTTACATAAGATGGAATGAATAAAGGTATGTTATATATAAAAAATATTGAATAACAAAGAAATTAAAAAAAATATTATATATAAAATATAAACATATTTTCCATCCTAATGGAAACCATGATACAAGGTAATGAAAAAATGAACAATCATCATTTCATGAGGTAGTAGTTCACTGGACAAAGAAACAATATGTTCGTTACCAATTATATAGAGGTGTGTGTAAGTGTAGGTAAAAATATTGACATTAAAACATACTATCATATTTATGATACAATTTTTCTTATATACAAATAGAATAAAGAGAGCTGGAGGGTTTGGAGAAAGAAAATAAAATAAAGGACTTGAGAGAAGACGTTACCTCTTAATCGGGTAACTCTTTTTTGTTTATACAAAATGGATTCCATCTTTATGACCAAGGGAAGTATTATATTAGTAATTGAGAGATGTTGGGATATTTATTTTATAGGGATTTTTTGAACATAAAAGGTTTTAGAGCTGTGAGTAAATGACAGTGGTGGTGGCCTTTTATAAGGAAGGAAAAGGACTCACTTGAAATTTTTAGAAATAATTTAGCTATACACATTTTATTACCAGACAAAAGTGATAATAAAAAACCAAAACAAGATAATAGAAGGTTTTTGGATGAAATATGGACAACCAATGGGTTTTTGACAAGTAGATAGGTCATTTGGGCCCTTATCATTAAATTTTATTCCCCAATTGATATTAATTTGGCCTTAATTCTTATGATTAATTAAAATCACTTTTACTAATCATTTTTGTTAAAAATAAACATATTATTATTAGTATATAAATTTTATAATTAAATAAAATATTTAATATTTAATAAATTCAATTCATATATGCGGGAAAATTAATAATAGTATTAATTTCGTAGGTGAGAATAAATAACGTGTTTTTAAAGTAGAAAATTATACAAATGTTTGTTAAGGATTTATATTAAATTTCAAAGTGAAATTAATTATAATGAACTCAATTATGTTAATATATATATAATTGATATAATGTGAATTTAAATGAAATTAAAATATAATTTAAAATTAATAATTAATTAAACAAAAGATAGTTTTTAACTAAAATGCAGTAGTTTTCTCTATTCATAAAAAATGCAGTTTCTTAGAACAATCACAAAAATTAACACTTGGCTAATTTTTACATTATAAATTTAAAAATGAATTTTATTTTATCATATTAAATTTACAAAAGTGCTTGAAATTAATTTTATTAATAAAATATTTTCATTTACAAAAATGATTTTTTGAATATAAAAGTAATTTAACAATAATAATATCATTCATTACCAGTATGTTGTATTTGCATAAAAAAATTAAAAAACATATTTGAGAAGTTGTCATAACAATTATTAAATTTAATGGATAATTTATGATTATAACATTTAAATGATTATATAAAAAATATTTTTTTTAGAAACTCAGTGTTGCATGCATCGTACACTATGTTGGTGTTGTGTGTAACATATTCCAAGTCATATGCCAAGTTAGTGTTGCCTGTAACATATACCAATTCAGTTCCATGTGAAAGGAATGTTTAACTTAGTTCATTGATAGAAATAAATAAAAATATAATTTAATAGGGTAAAATGGATTTTTTACCATAACAATGTTTCCTTTTGTATTCAATCAATTTTCATATTCATTTATAATTAATTGGTAACCTATATATTCATAATATATTATGTAAAACATACATTTTCATAGATTATGTTAGGAACCAACCTGGGTTAACCATGAACTGGTCACTCGAGATGATCCACCATAAGGCATGAAAGGTGTTATCGATCCCCACATGCTGGCCTAAGTGCCCAGGTATCAATATTTAAAAAATGGAAACGATTTACCCGATATTATAATGAAAAACAACCAATAATACAAATAAAAAAACAGAAAAAACACAGAAATATGGTAATAACCAATTTCATGGTTTAAAGTTTACAACATGTAATGAAACTCCAAAATAAATACTATGACAAATAGGGGAATCACTCCATCCCAAACTACCATACGACAAGTGGAGCATCTTCCTCAAGTCTCAACCATCGAGGATCACAATGATGTACCACTAGGAACCCAAAATGTCAACACAATTCACCTTGCCTTCACCTAGAAATAACATACAACAAGATCTACATACACACAGGGGTTTTTATTGGGTGTGATACTAATCCCATTAGGATTCCACCCAAAGTAGGATTCCATACTATAAACAATAAATGGAAAATAACATTAATGTTTTATAAATAAAAAAAAATTTAGGGACAATTTTATGGGAAAAAACTTTTAAGGGAAACAAATTTGAATGAAAACAACTTTAAATGAAACACAGTTCTAAAGGATTAAACTTTAAATAAGAACACTTTTTTTTGAAATTAACAACCCAACATACAGTATGCCAATGTTATGTGTGATATAAATATTGATCACTAGTCACATGAAATTCCCCTAGTCACTAGCTTGAAAAGGGACTCTAGGATCCACATATCTCAGTGAAATGTGGAAAGGAAACCATGAACAACGTCATTCTCGTTCACAAGAAACTAGGAGGGGACACCACAATGACCTAATGGTGCTCAAATTTTTTCATTATTTATTTAGTTTCATCATCATCATTCCCATGTTTCCCATTGTGCTCAAACTAGTTTCATATGTCACATTACACACCACATCTGAATTTCATCATCCAAAAACGGAATTTCCCAACACGAGTTGCCACATTCATTCCAAAAATACTCTTAAAAAAATTAAATGTACCCCGTAACCATTTAAAAATATGTTTCGCATCTCATACACAATTTAATAACCCACATTAACATTATATAAAATGATATAAAATGACACAACTAGGGTTTACACATAAATTAAACCCAATGTGTCCTGAAAAATACATTTTATAACAAAATTCATGAATAACCCTTTCATAATCCACTTTCACACCACACATATAATTTAATTAACCAATTAAATAATTAATAAAAAAATTCCCAGATGCAGAATAAGGCTCTAAACCCAATACATAATCAAATTCTTCTCCTCAAAATCAAATTAACAGTAAAAAATTTTCAAAACACCATTCACATAATTTATACATTTTAAAAAATCATTTAAAAATTTAATAAATCATTTATATACTTAATAAAACATTTTCAAGATTCACCATAATAGTTTACATAAAAAATACACCCCTCTCCATTATTTAAAATCCAATTTAAATGCAAAATCATCTCAATTATTTCCAAAAACCATTTCCGCATCACACAAGATAACCATAGAATATCCAAAAACAATCGACCCAGCATAATAATTCATCCATTAGTGGTTAAGAATGGAATCACCCACCTCAATTACAGAAATTCCTAGAAATTCTGAGAAACTGCAACCATTCCACAATTTCACCATCTAGTGGCAAGAATGAATCCTAAACATGAATATATAACACAATTAAACAAGAATGGACCGTAAACCATACACCCTGCCCACTGTAAAACTAAAACCTTATAGAAAACTGGATGAAAACCATAAACCTGAAGAGGGATCCTTACTCAGAGGGGAAGGGGTGCAAACACCAGAGGGAGAGTGAATACCAGAGGAAGGATAGTGTCAGCATGGCCATGTGAGGAAGAACAGGGAACCAATGGGGTTGCATGAGGGAGTGTATAATGTCGAAGAGGTCATGTGTGGGAGATTAGGGCCCCAGTAGGGTTGCACGAGGGAAAATGGTTGGTGGGAAGCCTCCGACCAATGGGTTTGCTGGAGAGGGGCCATATGTGGACACATGGAAGGAGAGGATAAGGGTAGTGTGTGAGAGAGAGGGGGTATAATTTGGGGAGAAATCCTAAAAAAATAACCAAATAATAACTCTAATAGTAAAATAATAATAATATTAACAATATTATTAATAATAATATTCTTAATAATAAAATTATCATTATTATTAGTAATGAAATTATATTAATTTCATTTTAAAATTTATAATTTTTTATTTCTATTTTAATATTCATTTAATTTTTATTTATTTTTAAAACTGGCTGGCAAAAAAGTTTCTTGGGTAAAGCCAAGTGGTTTCTAAACCATTCTATGACTGTGCGCCAAATGCTGCCAAACCTGAAAAAACCATTTTCAACTAAAAAAAAATTAAACTGGTACTAAACAGGGACCCTCACAAGAATATCCATAGACAAGAAAATAATAAATTAAAATAATTACAATGGTCAGGGAGGGACAATTCTCCCCACCATAACACATTCCAAACCCGAAAATCCAAAATTATACTGAATGCAAAAGCAGAAATCGATACTCCTTTACAGTTCAAGGATATCCCCAAGGAATGAATAACATATAGATTAATGAACTCTATCAACAAAGAACAATACGTAAAATTAATCCATGAAGACCAAAAATGGACTCCCCACCAAGTGTAAACCACCACCAAAAGTGAATGCACCTCTAAATGATCAATCAAAGGAAAACAAACTTCCCACAATGCAAAATTAAACCTCTTAAATCATAAAAAATAGACCATATCTAAATGAAACAACAACACTTTCCCAAAAAAAACACAATCAAACCAAAACAAATGAACACACCCATAATCTTCATTCAACAAAACCGTTTGTTACGTTCTGATCCAAACATTTACTCCATAGAGGTGCTTGGGGTTAGATGTCTCAAAATGGGACCACAAACAACCAAGCTAATCACTAGGAACAAAACTAAATTTATAACATGGGGAGGTCCAAATAGACTCCCCATCATATGGAAAAACCTAATCCCCGAGGCGGAATTAGGACACCAATAGGGGGAGGCCCGAACAAACTCTCCACCGTATGGAATAAACTAATTTCAATTAATTAAAAAAGAAGTTTGGTAAGGCCCATAATTATTCTCCCAACTATATGAACTAACCAACTTGTCCAACTAGCTCAAACCACCCAAAAAACCAATCATTGGATAATGTGGTAGCTTCCAGAACAACCAAATTCCACAACACAAGGGACTCGATTGACGCAACTCCAAAAAAAAGATGACACTCAGTGGGTCACCACGTCCACTTGCATTACCATACTCATATGAGACCAACTAAATATGAGATCGAAACAGACTCACAAGGATGTTCATACATGGACAACCTCAAACAGGTTCACACCCACATGGGTACAAGAACTAAGGTTCAGAAAAACAAAACAAGATTTCCTTATTCTATCCATAGAGGGACTCTTCACTGATACGGTCACTAAATAAAGGAATAGGGTCCCTATACCCCTTGACACCACATGGGACCACTTGAAAAAAGAACTACCACATAGAATTCTTGGACTATACACATTACAAACACTAAAGACAATAATGGGACGTGGATCCCTTACACACCTGGGGTTCCTGACTAAGTTCTTTCTTTACTCTGGGTCCTATGGTTGGAGCTATGATGGTTGAAGAATCTCCCGCCTAGAAATATGGCATTGAAAACCATAAAATGGATGTTCTCCTTCTGGTGTCACAAGAAACCCCCCCATGTTCCAAACAACAACAATAGAATAAAACACATCCCACAACTTACTTTTCCTTAATATGGAACTTCATCATGATAAAGACATAAAAGATACCCATGTATCAGTCCTTTCACCTCGATCTAGGATACAGAGATACAAGAACACATGGAACATGATTCCATTCCAATAGGAAATTTTTTAGAATTTACAAAATAGAACACGGTTCTGTTAAAACATAAGTTCTTGGAATATATCACGACATCCACAATTGCACCCGATCAACAACAAGATGTTTCATAACATTATTGATGGTGACCATTCCAACTAAAGAGGATTTATAATAAAAATGGGTTCAAACTGAGTCTTTAATGATATTAAATTTTGGAAAATTTTCTTAATAGCCTCTTATGGCCTTTTTTCACACTGGTGGTCTAGCGCGATCCATCACTTTAACAAAACACAAGGAATGATCTAAAGGCCCTTCTAGATGAAATCCAACACTAAAAACCACAAACCTCTTCCACCATTCCTTACTGGGATCCCCCTTAGCACTCCCACGTAGGACCATCAGATATAACGATATCAAACATCATACCCGATGACTCACAAAAATCATTGAAACCGAATATTCTTTCAGGTCCTCTCACATCATCTACCCCACTATGTGATGATTCACTTAACCGAAATTGAAGGGAAGAAGACTCGAATTCCAACAATCAAGGAGAGATTCCTTATGCGAGTTAACATGAGGGTCTTCCAATGGTTAATTAACCATGGCCTCCCTTCAAATGAATATTACTTCTTTATGGGGATGTATAATAACATGTTGAAGAAAAAAAAGGTCCAAACCAAATAACCCACTGGAAATGAAACGCCACAAAAATAAAAACCCATTTCAAATTTTAAAATCCTTTCAAATAAAGTAACAAACCATTCAAATAAACCTATATTAAAAATTTACACACTATGTCCATGTAATTTCAGTCATTTAAAAACCCTTCAAACTGTACATAAAACCCCATCCCATCATTCACTATCTAACTAAAAACTCATTTATTCTCATTTAAAATATGTTTCAAAAAATTCATAAAACATTTCAAAATAACACTACATACTAAATAAAAGTACATTTTCAAACATCATTCATAAATTCCCAAATATTTTATTCCATTCAATTAATTCTTCAAATACAAAATTTCCCGATTCAAAACCCTTTTCAATAGTTTATAAAATCTCATTTAAAACATATTTCCAATATATTCGTTAACATAATACATGTTAAAAAATTAATATCATCCACCAAAATGTTTATATTAAAAGAAACCAATCCCAATATACGCTCCCACTTGCAGTCAAAACCATATAAAAAATATCACTTTTTAAAAACGAATTTTACTTTCTCAAAAAATTTACTTTTGATAAACCAAAATCATTATTCCAAAAAATACACCATCGATAATCTCATATAATTTACTCAAAATCATTTTTTAAAAGTTCATATTTCCAGAATTTATTTTTTGAAAATTCTGAAAATTCATGCTCCACCTTCCCAAAACAAAATAATTTTTAATTATGAATCATGTTTCCCTGATTCCAAAATAAGGTATTTATAAAATTATTTTGCAAAAACCAAAGAGACATATGATAACATAAGAGGAAACTTGTGTCCATTGGTTACTTAGAGATATGGTTGGCGGCCATATTCGAGTCATACCACCATTACAAATAGTTTTCTAGGACAATGTCTCTAGCTACACATGGCTTTCTAGGCCTTATGAGCACAATGAAACCATTAGACTAACTCCCATTTCATTTCTCAAGCAATGAAAAATAATAAAGACAAAATGAATCAAATAAAACCTAAATTTCCCTGGGGACCTGAGTACCATCATGAGTTTCGTTGGCCAGGCAACCCACTCAAAACCAGAACGTCACTTCTAGATAATACTAGCTTCGGTTTCCCAAGAATCTTCCTCAAGGAACATGACTCAAATGTGTGTGACCTGCTATGTTACCTTTTTTTCACAAACCAACCTAGGTCGACCCTGAAACGGTTATCTGAATCGATCTGTGATAGGGACTGATGTCCATTACTAATCATTATGGGCTGGAAAAACTACCGGAGTATTAATATTACAACAAGGGAATGGTTTAGCTGATGCTATAATGATAAATAACCCTAAAAAAATAAATAATAACTGAAAAAAGAGAAAATTAATAGGGAATAATCAATTTTTGGATTTAAAATTTTCAAATTGGAATGAAACTCTAAAAGAAATACTACAACAAAGAGGGGAATCAATCCACCCCAAACCACCATGCAACAAGATGAGAGACTTCTTTATGCCTCCACCACCAATGTCCACAATGAAGTCCCACTAGGAACCCAAACAATCCACACAATGAACCTTGAATTCACCTGGAACAAACATACAATGAGATCTAATAACACACAAGGGTGTATATAAGGTTTGAACCTAAGCCTAGTAATATGCCACCCAAAACAATATTCCATGCTATAAAAAGTAAAAATAATTTAACATGAATATTTTATAAATAAAGGAAACAATACAAATTTTTTTAAGGAAATAAACTTTTAAGAAAAAAAATCATTGAATGAAAACAAATTTAAATGAAAAGTAGTTTTAAAGGGTGAAACATTATTTAAAATACCCATGCATTTGATATTTAAAACCCAACATACCATATTCCAAAAATTAGTGGGATATAAAAAATGACAATTAGTCATGGGAAATAGCCCTTGGAACTAGCATGTAATGGGACCCAAGTATCCTGGTATCCTGGTGAAATGTGGCATAGAAACCACGACCAGAAAGTTTCCTATGCATGATCCAGTAAGGGGGAAACACCAAAGGACTAGTGGTCTCCAAACATCATCATAGTTTAGTCAGTGTTTTCATCGTAAATCCTGCTAAGTAAATATGGGTCGCATCAACTTTTGAATCACTGGCATACAAGTCGAAGCCCTCCCAATCAGAAACCAGAGCTTCCATTTGTGATCAAAAAAGATTCACATTTCACAAAACACACTGGATCAACATTAAGTCAACCAAAAAAGGAATTTCACAACAAAATCCACCACTTGTACACCCAAATATTGCCTTTTAGAATCAAATATACACCAAAACCATTTCAAAATTTGTTTCTAATATCATATACAATTTAATAATCCTCTTGCAAAATATATAATATGATATCAAATGACTCCAACCTAGTTTTCAAATAAATCACATGCAATGACTTATGATAATAAATCTTAAAACAAAATAAATGACAAACCATTCATAATCCACTTTTATGCCACAAAAATATTTTAATTAATCAATTAAACAATTAGTAAATCATTTTCCAGATTTATAATAAGAATTTACCCCCAAAGCATACTCAAATTATTTTCTTTAAGATCAAACACACACTAATACATTTTCCAAAAAACATTCACCTCATTTATACAATTTAAAAAAATTACAGAATTTAATAAATCTGTTATACACTGAATAAAAAATTTGAAAGATCCACCCTAAGAGTTTTCAACAAAAAATACACCCATCTTCATAATGTTAAATCCACATTAAAACCAAGATCATCTCCATTCCATTAAAAAACATTCCGACACCGCACAAGACAACCATAGAACATGAAAACATACTCACAAGGAAATAATAATTCATTAATTAATTGTTAAGCACAGAATCACCAACGCTGGGTAGAGAAGTTGTTGGATAATGGTATGAAACCACAAACACACCTCAATCGCACCATTGAGAGGAATTAATAACCCATAAACATGAATATCAGAAACTATTTAACAAGAGATAAAACTAAAATGAACAACATATAGGCTGTAAAAACAAAAACCCATAGAAAATGGAAGAAAACCCTAAACTTGAAGAGGGATCCTTACCTAGAGGGTAAGTGTGGGCAGCTTCGAGAGGGAGGTGACATTCTTATGGAAGGAGGGCACCGACAAGGTCATGCAATAGAGAATGGGGAACTGACATGGTCATACGAGGCAGAGAGGGACGCCAGTAGGGTCACATGAGAGAGAGTGGGGTATTGGTGGGCTCATGCGGGGGAGAGTGGCTAGAGGGAAGAATCCAGTTGATTTGGTCACCGGAGATGGGCACTCTACGCCTACAAGGAGGGACATGAGAGGGGGAGTGCATTAAAGAGGGGGAAAGAGGGATAAGTTGGGAGAAACCCAAAAAATTAATATAATAATAATAATAATAACTTCATAATAATATTATAAATAATTATAACACTATTCTTAATAATAATATGATTATTATTATTATTATTATTTATTAATTTCATTAAACTTTTCTTATTTTATTTTATTTTAATTTTCTTATTTATTTTTTACAACAAGAAGACCTCATGGTTTCCATGGAGAATCCACACAGTTTCCAAACTACGCTATACCCATGTGAAAAATTCCTCCAATCTCGAAACCCACATTTTCCAATAAAACTCTAAAATTTAAACTAGGACTCGACCCGAACCCGGACAAGAATATCTAAATCTATAAAAATAAAAAAATAAAATAATTAAAAATGGAGGGGTGTGAATGATTAGTTAATAATATTAATAACCTCAAATTTAACATCAAAGTTTTATCTTATTATATTAAATATTCATATTTTAATAATATTTTATCATTTTGCAAAACACAGTATTATGTGTTATTCATGTCACATTGGAATGTAATGATTTCATATAACCCAAGCTAACCATGATGTTTTGTGTAGATAAATCCAAAGTTAATGATGAATATAGTGCATGATTAACTTGGTGTTACATAGAACACAAGCCAAATATAGTTCTTTAATATATAATATTATGTCTTTAGTGTTGCATTAAATAAAAAATATCAAAAAGGATAAATTAATTTGAAAAACAATTCACAAAATCACAGGGTTTTACAAAAATGATGAAAATAACACATGAAAAAAATAGTGATTTCATTTTTATGGATGAAATGATGATTCCATTCAGTGTTAAATAGATACATTATATTTATAGAAACATGAATTAATTTTCTTCCATTGAAAAATAATGATAGTTAGACTATATGAAATTTCAGGTGGCAATTATCTTATACAGATGCGTTGATTATAAGAAAATAGTAAAAGTTGTTGAATTGGGATTTATAAAATTAAATATCACTAAAGAAGGATACAAATATTCTCCACTTACAATAGATCCAAAGTTTCTGAATATTTTTTACACACATGTTTCTACAAATACAAATTTGGATAATGTTCTTTTTAAAATGAAAAATATGTAATAGAGTGTGGATTCTTGGGGAGATGACCATTTCCTTAATACATCATAAAAATTTCATATTGGACCCAATGGAAATGATGCTTTTTATATTATAGGTTACCATATATTAGTATGGTGAATAAATTTACAATAAAACTCACATTAACCAACAATGAAAAATAGTTGATTATAAAATACAAGATAGATTTCAGTTATATTTTTAAAATAAAATATGTGTTTAGTATATAAGATATGTGTTTAATATACATTTTATGCATTAAATGTTTATTTTCTATCTTATTATGTAAGAAATTTATTCTCTAAATCATGATTCAACTCACTATTATGAGAAATAGCTTAGTGATATCAAAATCAAGGAATATATTTTCTTTTGTTAGAAATAAAAATACAATATCATTATTAGCTGGTATATTTATCAAATGTAATTAAATAAAAAATCATAAGATAATATTTTAAGTTTTGTGGAATTATTATGGAAAAATATTAACCCTAAGAAATCAATATTCATTCATTATATTGGTTATAGTACTATATTGAATCTTCCAATTGAAATATATGCTTGGTATAGTGGAATACCTGTAATAAATATAATTCTTTCGAAATACATTTAAATAACCTGTTATTAAAATTTTTATTCATTTCTATTTTGATCAAGTATTTAAATATTGATAATTTTTAAATATTATATTTATAAAAAAATTTAAATGAATGAATTAGATTTTAAAAATAATTAAAAGGGTTATAGAGCTTTATAAAAAACACTCTCCAATAAATACTTCATAGATGCCAGTGGGAAAGACAAATATCCCCCACAAACAATATATGAAAGCTTTATTTCCCAGAAACATGGATTTATTTTATTTAATAATGTGAGGAAAAGGAATTTAATAAAAATTGTAAGTTAATTTAATTATTTTGAAAATACATGTAATGAACTGGACTTGGATAACGAGACATGTCACCCAAACTGATCGACCATATTGATCGAAGGGAAATAACAATCCCCACATTTTAGTAAATAGTGTATAGGTCTCATGAATAAAACCATGGTGGAAATTTAATCATATAAATTTAATTCACTCCCGTAGATTCCACCTAGAAATCATGTATGACACTCTGTAAAGTGGAAATCTATGCCATCTAAATTGTCAGGTATAAAATTGAATAGGTAACATGATTGAGTAAATCATAGTAAAAGATAATAATAATAACTCATAAAAAATATATGCATAAACTAAATAGAATTGGATATCCAAATATTCATAGATAACCCATAATAATGTTATATACTATACATAGTGATATAGAACCATCCAAAAATAAATAATCATAACCAAACCACAAACCCAAGTCTCCCCATGGCCCATGACCACATCCTGTGATCCAACACTGACATCAACAATCCAACCAGATCATAACTACAACAAGACCAGATTAAGGAAGCTTGGAGAAAACATAAGAGGTGAATACACTAAATGGTTAATAAAATGTTAAAATAAATTCAATAAGATTTCAAAAAATATTCTTTTCCATTTTCTTTGATAATGAAATTTCATTCAGGAATATTTTAAATAAAGAGAAAAATAGGGTTTTCACAAGAAATTCATATAAACAAAATATCATGTTATAATTACCTGTATAAAACATTTACCATTCATTGAAAGGATAAGGGAGAAACAAAATTTTTATATCTAAAAAACATTAAATCACTAAAAGAGAACCCTTTTTAAAAACACACAAAATTATAAAAAACTGATTAACTATTTTAAAACATTTAATCCTTTTTTAAAGACCACTTTTCCTTATTATAATTATAATTTTAAGGTCATTTTAAAATTCTATATTAAAATGAACCCAAAATATAACCAAAATAGTGAATAAACACACATGACATATAGTTATCAAATAATAATATTTAAATAGAAAAATAAAGAGGCTATGTCACAAAAAATGATGTATAAGGGACACAAATAAAGAATATAATTTAGGATACCCTAAATGATTTTAAAAATGATAAATGCATTCTGAGAATCCACCACAGACTCATGTAATATGAACATGACATGGAATTATAGAACTCCAGGTTGACTTATATAAACATACGAACAACCAAGTAGTCATGCAGAACCAGTAAACTATATAATCCATCCTAGGTGAACTCAATCTATCACTGGGCATATACATCATCCCATTAGAAATCATCCTATATAATGAGAAAATATTTTTTTTCGAGCACATAATCTACACTATGTCATTCAATTATCCATATCTCTACATTGAAACCTAAGACTCCCATGACATCAATTATGGTGGATGTGAGAAATAATGTAGGGTAATAGAATTACATGATAAATAATATAACTAAATTATTAAATTCAATATCTCACCTATAACACCCACACATGAAAGAACGCGTTTTTTCAAATTCATTCATAATAATATTTAATTACACAAAAATAAGAATATATACCATGGGAACTCAACTCATCACATAAAAATTGAATTAAAGGGGCTCAATTAAGGGTCACAAATTTTTATAAAAACTTTATAAAAGTGAAAACTTACACTTAACCATGTTCTTAGAGTTCCAAAACAATTAAAAATATTTATAAACCATTTAAATATCATTTCAGAAAAAACCCTTTTTAAATTCAAACCACATAAAACTACATTTTTATCCAATTAATGATCTAAAAAATGTTAGGCAGATTAAAACATCATTTTACCAATTAAAAATATTCTTTTTAGGCTTTCCAAAACACTCAACATTAAAATAACCCCTTACAAACCAGGAAAACCATTTCAATACTTTTATTTCAAGAAATAAAACCCTCCTATCATTTATTAGATTCATTATGACTATCATATATACATTCAACTTGGAAAAAATATAAATAGGGAATCTAAAGAAATAAAAAATTCAATGATATATATTTTAATGTAAAAAGAAAAAAATATTACATTTCCCCTAGTTTAATAATTTTGAAACTACTTTATAATGCATCCCCAATGATTGAGAATGCCCAACCAAGAAATAACGTAAACTATGTAATACCCAAAAAAATTATTGAGGGATTACAATAGATAAACCACTTGGAATCAACATGAAAGAGGCTAACAAATTAAAGAAGGATAAGGGGGATCTCTAATCAGACACCTAGGTGTATCGAGCATGAGTGGAGAAAAATAGGGGAGATAAAATAAAAATCAAATATTGATATAATTTTTTTTCCAATTTTATTAAAATTTGGGTATATTTCATGGTGTGGTCACATTGTTTTCTAGATTATTCACCAGCTATACTGTTAGAACTACTCACGAAAAATCCACTTTCAGGATTATTCGATATGATTACTAAACCATGAACCATATTTGAAAAACAAAACATTTAAATATGTAGATAATCCTATATGATTTTTTCATGATTTATAATAACATTTTGTGAGGCAAACACAAGTAACCGTAAACACAAAATTTCGGCACTATTTCCACTATAAATCACAAGGTTCAAAATGAAACATGTATTACCTATGCAGCAAAAACCACACATGAATAACGTTGACTAAAAGCCCCATTTGTATGGGTAACCACATGGTTTAGAATAAACCATGTGTGCTAACTCAGTACAAAAGTAAAAGTTAATGAATTTTTAAATTTGAAATAAAACTCCTAAAAAATGTAAATTATTCCAAAATAACATTGAATAATATTAAATATTAAAAAATAATGTCATGTGGGTGTAAAAATTCTCCAAACATTGAAACATTCATTCTTCAAAAGGTTATCAATGAAAATTCATGCATGGAAAACCCAAAAACCATGACCCACACAATAGGTGGGAGGGTTAAGGAGAAAGGTAGAATGACATCATGATAAGTTAAACTTCTGACATGACTAATTCATCGAAAGAGAAGAACATAATCCTTAATATCCATGAACATATATAGGTACTAAATAACTCATCACCATGAGACACAAGATCTCAAAAGAAAGAGAATCAGTATACATATCCCCACAAATTATAATTCTTTTAATGTGGTTGAAATGATTGGAAAAGCCTCATAATAACCATAAAATATATTTTTACCACAATCACTATAATTACTTAAATCATCTCCAAATTAACCAAAAAATTTCAATCAACACTACCCAACTAAAATCCAAAAAATTATCCTAGCATTAGAGACATCTATAGGATCCCTAAAATAAGATCACAATATCCACTAAATATCATATCACCAAAAGGAAATGGATAAATAAAAAATAATACTTAATAGGAAAATGATATGGGAACCAACCTTGAGTTATAAAAATAAATAAAAAGTTATATCTATGACTTCATAATTGTGTCACCCTCCCATGGAGAACCCAAATTGATCTAAACAAATACTAAAAGGTGTTTAACCTCCACAAGTTCCATATCCATCATTCAAACCCATTCTATACACCTATGAATCGTCCACATAAAATCAACGGAACATCCAACTAGAGGTTACATCACACAAAAAACATATGTAACAAGTGCTAACACAAAAGAATAATCTTGAACACAATAATAAACACCACCTCATAAAGAGTGACCACAATAATCAAGAAAGATTCATTATTATTCGAACCTCAATACATTATACACTCAATGAGAAATAATCTATAAACAACTAATCACATATGGATACCTATAATTATAACTTACTAATTTTTCTCTAATATATATATATATATATATTTCAGAATCAGTAAAGGGCACTGACCAAAATAGAAGAAATGATAGTGATGCAATAATTATTAACGAAAGTAAGGTTCTAGTAATCCCACTAAATTTAGAGTCTATGCAATGCCAATTATAAGAAGATATATAGTCAAATAAATAGGGGATTTACTATATGGATTATATTTGGAAACAAACTTCCTAACTCGTCTCTAGAAATTTCTCAGGGGAACAAAAAAATAACCTAAAACATGAATCCAACACATTCATGTTTTCAAACCAAACAAAATATAAATCCAAAATCAAAAAGGTTCCAATTCAGTTTTATAAGTTTGTAAGGAAATACATGAAACAAAAAATCTATTAATACTCTATTTATTTTAATCCACTCTCATTTCTAAATGAGTTTCAATTTTTTTAATGAAACAAATGCTTAAAAAAAACCAATTTCATTTCAAAAACATTTAGATAATTTAGAAAATTCAGAAAATCACTTTTCTTAAAATCACTATATTTTAAAAATGGTTTATGTACATAGTAATATCCTTAGAAAACATCCATATTATTTAGAAAAAAAATCCACCATTAATTTTAAAATATTAAATTAATAATAAAAATAAAAGGATAACATAAATAATATTTAAAACATATCAAAAAAATTATAAACTATTTATCCATTCAATAAAAATTACTTTCAAAAATACATTCCACATTAACATTCAAAAATGAATTTTTAAAAACATAAAACCTCCATCTTTCAAAAATAATGCAAAAAATATAACATGAACAAACCAAAAAATCATTCAAAAAAATCAATTCATCATAAAACTCACCTAATCAATCACACACAAATGGTATAAACCATTAGGATCAATTTGAATATCCATATAGGAAAAACATTAAATCTTGGGTAAAATTTGAACTATTCATTGTTTGTCCTCAAAGATTGGACAAACAAGAATCAACCATGAAAAAGACATTATCATGGGTGTAGACCCATATTCCCAATATCCAAATAGTTTTCTAGACCCTGAATGATAAACTTATAGTTTTGTTTACCTTCACATTTTTTATCTAATATCATAAAGAGAATAAAAAAATTGTTGATACACTCAATGGGGTTCCAAATACTAGTATAACATATTAAAAAACAACCAGAACAAAAAAAACATAAAATTTAAGAACAAAACCCAAAATTCCCATGGTGGATCATGAATCAGTGTGAGAGAGAGATCCTGACATTCTACCCAGACTTACCTCTTTATTTTTAATATCATTCATAATATCCATTCTACTATGGATCACCATAAATATTAGGAGGGAATTTTAAGTACCTAGGAATATAAAAATACTAGTCTATGATAATGAACTAACTCTAGCTAATATGACACCACACTAACCTGATACATCACATGACCCGAATGTAATTCCCAATCCCCACAAATTGAAAACTATATCATTGGTATTAGAAAAAAAACATTAAGAATGATTTCAACCACTAAATTTATTTGAATACCAAGGATCCCACACGAAAATCTAGTATGATCCATCCAAAAATTGGGCAGACACCCAATCAAAATAAACATATAGAAAATAAAAGAATAAGTATATAAGAATAAATAACAACAAAAAATAATAATAACCCATAAAACATATACAAATAAATTAAATATAAGAAGATATCCACATATACATATACAGTCTATAATAAAGGTTTTGTTCGGTAAAGACTATACATAACCATCCCAAAATAAATAATCATATCCAACCCACAACCTCATGTATCCTTACAAGCCAGGGCTACCCACTATAATCAAACACTAACCATCAATGTTAAAAACCTATCATAACTCATTTAAGACAGTACCAAGGAACCCTATAAAATATATGAGTGATATATACCCGAAATGGTGTGTGCATGGTGTGAGAGAAAGAATGAACAATAAGATTTCACCCAAGAGTTTGAGCCATTCCCTTTTAAAAGTCCACTTCATTAATAATAGTTTGAAATATAGATAGAAAAATGATTTTTTACATGTAATTGATAAAATCCAAATATCATTCTATAATTACTTTTATAAATAATTTCCCCTTCATTGAACAGAGAATGGTAGAACAATAACCTTTTATCCATTTTTTTAATCACCAAAAGAGGATCACTTTTTGAAATCCATGAAAAAAATCCAAAAATCTATAAACTATTTAAAATCATTTCTATATTCACCTTTTTTTAAAACACACCAATTTTTTGTCATAAAATTGCACCTTCTATGTTAATATATTATTCAATTTGAAAGTGAACCCAAACAATAAAAAATAGAGATCAAACACACATGGAACTGAAATATAAAATAATCATATAAAATAGCCAAATTAATTAATTATGACACACAAAAATAAAGGGTGGGGGATATAGACAAGGATTACATATCAAGATCCCACAAAACATCCAAAAATGATTTAAGAATAATTGGAATCATCCTATGAATCATTTAATATTATTTTGAATTGGATACATAGAACTCTAGGATGACCTACAAAACCTACCAATATCTAATTATTCATATAGAATAATTCGAGATATATAATCCACTATGGAGAACTTATGATATAATGGGGCGCATAAATCATCATGTTAGAACTCATCATATCTATTCTCCAGTCTGCACATAATATACACTATGGATTTCACTTATCCAAACAAATACTTAATAACCGTGGAATCTAAGGATATTAATCAAGGTATAAGTATATATGAAATCTTGGAATGAACATAACATGATTAATAATAAAACAAAATTAATAAATCGAACATCTCACCTCTTACACCCACACATGAAACAACCCATTTTTCATAGTCATAAATATTAATCAATAATAACAATATATTAATATCAATATCCCCATGGGGTCTCAACTCTTCACAAGAAAACAAAACTCAAAGGGATTAATTGAGGGTTTCACATATTTCAGAAAGGGTTCTTAAAACTTCTATATGATCCATAAATTATGATTTTAGTGTCCAGCCAATTCACACCATTTGTAAACCATTTAAAATCTCAATTCAAATATACCTTTTCAAAATCAAAACCCATAAAAACAAAATTTCCTCATATTATTAACCAAAATGTAGTGAAACACCTTAAAATGTCATTTTATCTTTTAAAAACATTTCTATTATGAATTTCAAGCCAATGGGTATTAAAGAAACTCTTAATAAACCATGAAAACCATTTAAATAAATTTATTTCATGTTACACAACCATTAAAACATTAATGAAAATAATTCTGACTATCATATGTACATTTCACATAGAAGAATAGGGCATTAAAAACAATACAATATTAGATGATTTTTATTTTAAATGAAACCCACAGAAACACCGTCCTCGAGCCATGTAGAATCATTTTAAAACCATTTTAAAATGAATCCCCTATGATGATGAATTTCAAAATAAGAAAGATCATTCTCTCGTTAATCATTAATAACCAATAAATAACATTAGACCCCACAAATAATCAATTATTTTTTGATAATCCCAATTTAGGTTTTCAAGAGGTATATGATATGAGATAAAATTGATAAATATGTAATAATAATGGAGAATGTGTCTAATGGAGTTCTTACTAGAGAGAAACCACTTTGAATCGGTATTGAGGAGGATAAAAAATGAAGAAGAAGTATAAGGGTGGAATCATCCCATAATAAATGTATGTTAATTGAGTAGTATTATATTAAAATATTGTAGGAATCATAAAAACCAATTGGGGAGATAAAAAGTAAATTTCGACTTTTAAGAAAATTAAAAAAAAACAACATGGTTTGACCACACAGTTTAGTAAATTGTGTTCTATCTATGTAATTAGAATTACCTAAGAAAGATCCACTCACATAGTCTTTAATCATGGTTACCAAACCATGTTTCAACCATAGAAAACCACTATGTCTAAATTTCAGATCCCCTCACACTCTTATTGCACGATTTCCACTAATCGTGCACAAGCTATGCACCATCACCCATACGAACCCATGTTCCTTCAATGTTTCTACTAAGACACTCAGTGTTTGTACCTAACGACACACTTCCTATATAAAGAAAACCATAAATGGAAGAAATGAACTAAAACACCCCATACATAAGGGTAACCACATAGTTTCCACAATACCATGTGTGCTAACTGCACACAAAAAAAAACATTAATGAAATTTTAATGTTTAAATGAAATATAAAAAATTAAAATTCTTATAAAAATAAATGAGATAAATAAAAAATAAAAAATAATAATTATATAAAGGTTTCACAATAGTTATATAATATTTCTAGTTTAATATATGTGACATTAAAAAAATTAAATGTGTTTAGAGAATACAGTAAAGAATGACATTATACAAACACATAAAATCAAGGATTGGGTATGATGCACTTGAGATCTGACTGGTATGTACATTGGATTTTTAATAAAACATTTATGTGATATAATAAATTTTTTTTCAAAAATTTATTGACACGCCAATTGACAAATTAAATACACATCTACATTAATCACATGCCCTGTGTGTGGAAATATGATCATGTAAATAATAGGGATGAACTTGTAAATATATGAAAACATAAAGTTTAAAAGAAATATATAGATATAAAATTTTAGAATTTTTATAGTTATATTTGTAAAAAATTATAATTTAATTATTTTTTCTCTAATGTGATTTTAAAATAAGATGAGATATCCACCATAGGTTAATGTAACGCCCCAAGATTTTATGAAAAATATTCTTTTTAATTTCATTAATGTCTTGTGTTGTACGCTACAACAAAAGAAGCTTTCACAATACGCATCCTTGACTTTCCTTCCGTTACACGCAATCGCGACCTTCCTCGATAGCGTGTGTAGTACACAATACTGAGTTTCACGAAACAACGATATGCTATTAAAATATTATTAAAACTAGCCGTTATGAATAGTAATAACCACTTTTTGGAAATTTTGTAAATTTTATTTTTCAAAATGGAATTCATTTTTGGATTCGGAGTATCGAATTTAGCCTAAGGTGAAATTTTGGTACTTTTCGGATAACTTTCATATTCTAATGAATAGTGAAAATTACTAAATTATAATTAAAAACAACTTTTTTAATCGAAATAATTAATAGTGATAAATTATTAATTTGAGTGGTTTTAAAGTATATTTAGAATATATTTTTACAATTTAATACAATGTTGGTCATTGTTTGTAATTTCACATTTAAACCAGACATAATCAAGTGTCAATCTTTTGATAGATTTTGTTTCTTAAAAAACACGCTATTTGTTTTAACAGCGGGATTTAATTATAAAATTAATTAATGCAACTTCTATGTTATGAATTTGGTAAAATAGACTTCATTTTTGAATTCGGAATATGAAATATAGCTTAGGATGAAATTTTGGCATTTTTCTGAAAACTTTCAATTTTTGATGAATAGTGAAACCACTAAGTGGTAGGTTAAAAACGGAATTTTGCATAAAACTTAATTTTACCGCTTCTGTGAATGGAATTTCGAAAATCCGAGAGACACGGTTAATATCAAGGACTAAAATGTGGTTCAATGAGATGAAAATAATTTTTTGGTGAATAGTAACTTTTTACTTTTTTTTACCACGGTTAATAGTAAATAGGGTAACTAAGGGTAAATATGATATTAATATTACTCTAACACATGTCCTAATTCTATTGGACAAGTGTAATTCGACCAAAAACAAACTTAGGAATAAAATATGACCATTTAGGCCCACTTGGATTAGATTAGGACATTTATTATTAATTTATTTAAAGAAGGGTTAAAATAGTTAAAATCAAAGTTTAATAAGTAAATCATTTTTAATATGGGGTTATACATAAGATAAATTCGACTATAAATATTCATTAGAAAGCTAAAAAGATTTCCTACATGATGGTATTTTATTTGTAATTTTTAGACAGCATATAATATAATTTATTTATGACACAAAGATGATGCAGTAATTATCTTATTAATGAAATATTGACATAATTGATAATATAAATACCAAAATAAATGTAATTTAAGACTTTTTATGAATTCCACTAATTTTCTAGGTTACTATGATATATTAGTGTTGATTTAATCAACTTGGTTCGAATATATAATTCTTTTATGACTTTCAAAAAAATCATATATCAAATAGTGTCAAAATTGACACAAAATAGTTTTTAAATCAAATATTATATTATTAATTGTTATTTTATTCCTAAAAATCTAAGGTTCGGCCAAATGACTTAGATAAGGATATATGTATTAATAATATACAATTTGGGGTTCGTTTGGCATGTTATAGTAAGTGTATTAACCATATAGTGAAAGAAAACAAAAAGACACGGTAAAAGTTAAATTATTTAACTTAGAGTTAAATCTAATTGATAAGGTTTAAAATAAGATCCAAAAATGTATAAATTTGATTGGTTGATGAGATTACAACCCTATCTCATCTAAGCTTCGAATATGAGTCATTTTTGGAGGTTTTTAAGTGGGGTTATATTTATTATAAATTAATATTTTTAAGAATTCCTAAGGTGCCCCTCTCCTCCCTTATAAAAGGACACCTCCTCCCCCTCCTCCTCACACCAATTTGAGCACTCAAGCTCGGCCAAACCCTGCCAAAATACCTTCTCCACTTCCCTAGAAACATCCTAGAGGTTCTGGTCTTCCTCAAAGACCAATTCTAGTGCCCTAAGAGGAGGTCTCAAAGAGGCACTTCAAAGAAGAGGTAATTACCGTTACCAATTCTTTCATCTTTATTTCTTCTTCCACTTCTTCTTCTTAGGTTGTTTCATTATGAAGTAATAACATCAGTATCACTCATATACTGATATGTTATTATAAGTACGAAACAACCCTATTTCACCATCTATCCATCCTACGGAAAAAGAAATCACCGCGCGTGCGTACGTACGGAATACCGTCTCCACGCCGTGGTGTAATCTATTTTCCACCACCACCTTACATGGATGGGTATAATGGTGTAAAGAATAACTATACATAGTTATTACAACATCATAATGATTCTGATATATTTTATAATCCACTCCAATTCAATTCAATATTTATAGAAATGATATCATCGCTCGTGCGTACGTACGGAATACCGTCTCCACGACGCGATGAGATTCATTCTCCATGTTAACCATTTAAGAATGATTATAATGTATATATAAGAAATAATAATGAAATACATGACATTATAAAGCTACTGGATTTATGTATATATATATACATATGTATGTCATCTACTTACTTCCATTTCAAGAAAATAAGGAAAGAAAAACAGCGTTCATGCGTACGTACGGACTACCGTCTCCATGAACGGTGTTTTTCATTTTATTTATCTATCTATTATATATATATATATACTGAATATATATGATATATAAATCATATTTTATATTCTGGAAGTAAGTAAATCATGATATAAGTAATAATGATGTCAAGAACAACAAGTCAAAACACCTACGATAAATGAAACGATTTTACCCAAAACGCTTCTTTAACATGGAATTTACAAAAGAACGGGTAATATAATGTCATAAGTGAACCATATATGATATCATAACAATGAATATGATTCTGTAATAAGTCAATGACATTATTTAAATCATTATACATGAGGTTCGGACACATACGGAGCAAATTGGACCTAAGGTAAGGGAAATATCACAATCTCATTTTTATCCGAGATTGTTTATTCGTAAGTATTTACTGGGGTGTATTTTATCATCCACATACATGTTTCATCAAAATGTAATATTATTTCCATCCACCTACAATTGTTTAAATCCATTTTTACCCTTCGGTGAGTTTTTAGTAATATGTATGAAAGGAATCTTTTGTCGTACGAGGTACTTTTTGACTTTTCCGACAAAAGTACGAAGAATGTTTTTTTTTAACTTATACGGAACGAATGGATTTATACTGTTTTATAAAGCCTTATTTTCATGAAGCTTCCTCTAAAATATTTCATGATTATTTTCAATAAAATCTCTTTCTTTTAAAGTTGCATGATGTTTTGTGAAAAGAAATTGATTTTGAAGAAGAAAGGATATTTTCCTCAAGAATTCAATTCAAGTGTTTTATCAAAATTATTTTCCATCTAAGATAATAAAGAGTTCTGTTTCTATCCATATTTTTACATTGATTTGACTATGTTGTGATGGAATTATGTTTATGAATTCCTTTATCTTATATGAATGGTTTTATGATGTCATGTTGTTTAAGAATCCCATTTTTATTACATGGGTTATGAAATGATGTATGATTTATGATTTTGTGGCACACATAAGAAAGGATTCATTAAGAGATGGGTGGGACCTATATCTCCCTCCAATGCATTGGGTAAAGATTTTATATCTCATGAGATAGACATGGCTGGAATGGTAGGTTATACCGGTTCAGTGAAACAGGACTGAAACGAGGATTACTCGATTCAGAAAGGGACTTTGTCCACTAAGATAGTCTTGGCAATGAGTCTTGACTAACAAGAAATGATTCTCTATGATTATGTGTGTATGCCACAATGAGTAATGTTTTAAGTTATGATTTCATTTCACTACTATGATTTATCCCATGTTATGAAATTATGCTCTCTTTTGCAGGTTAAGATTTCCAAAAATGTTATGTTCTTATGAAAATTATGTGATTGATATTTCCTTTGTTTACCCTTACTGAGCATTTGAGCTCACCCTTTTATGTTTTCTTTTCCCCAGGATATAAAGAAAGGTTTTAGGTAGAAAAAAGGGATGACCTTTATGGGAGATATTGAAGAACTTTCACCACGATTAGAAGATTACGTTCCGAGTTTCCAAAGACACTAAACTATTACGATCCTTTAGTGTGTGTTTTTGTTATGTACTAAGTATTCCGCAAATGTAATGTAATGTCCATGTACGTCAAGATACGGGTCTCTACAGTTGGTATCAGAGGAAAGGTTTAGTCAACCTTTGGAAACTAGGATGCGAGAACTTTAGTGAGATCCCTAGAGATATTTCTAAGGTATGTCTAGGGATGTCTCTAAGGTTAAGTATACGTATAGGTTATAGTCCTAGAATTACGCTAACGATCTTCGAATTTAACCTAAGATGTTAGATATTGAGGGTACTAACCCTTTATTATGTTGGTTTCCCTAGCATGATTTTTGCCTCTCACACAATTCTTTTGGGGTTTTAGACGATGGCTGGAACCCGAAGGAACCGTGTTAATGCGGAATGTGATGGGCAATGCAATGATTGTACCCCTGAGCAACCAAACGATATAGGAGCTGGAATGCAAAATCTTGTAGCCATGATCACACAACGTTCTCAAGCTATGAATCATGCAGGACTTCCAAACGAGCAAAGGAAGGAGCAACATTCTGTTGAATCCTTCATGAGGCAGCGTCCACCTTCTTTCAGTGGGTCTACTGATCCATTAGTTGCTGAACAATGGATTAGTACTACTGAAAAGATATTTTCAGTTCTTCAATGTTCTGAACATGATAAAGTTATCCTAGCAGTGTATCGTTTGGAAGGAGATGCTGATCAATGGTGGAATCTTATTAAGAATACAAGGCAAAGGGATGAAATTGAGTCTATGGAATGGGACGAGTTCAAGAACTTATTTTTCAATAAGTACTTCCCTCGTATTCTTCGAACAAAGATGGAGAAAGAGTTTCTTGAACTGAAGCAAAGGGACGATGAACCTGTTGGTACCTATGAAGCAAATTTTACAAGACTTGCAAGGTATCTTCTGGAATTATCATCCAACCTGAAAGTAAAGTTGATCGATTTTTCAGTGGCTTAAAACCAAGTCTTCGAAGGGCATTAGCTATAAGAGACTTCAGTAGCTATGAAGAAATTGTGCGTTGTGCTATCAAGGTAGAAATGGAAGTTGGTGTTACATATCCATCTCATGGTTTTGACAAGAAACGAATGATGGAGTTCAAGGAGAAATCTCAGAATAATGGTGAAAAGAAGATGAATGTTTCCTTATGCACAAAGTGTGGAAAGAAGCATGGTGGAGATTGTCTAAAAGGGACTAGAAAATGTTTTAAGTGTGGAAAAGAAGGTCATCGAGCAGCTGAGTGTCGAAGTAATGGAAAAAGGGTTTCTAATGATAAAGCAAACACTGCAGAGAACGCACCGCCAACACTTCAATGCTTCAAGTGCAAGGAAATGGGGCATTATGCTAATAATTGCCCTAATCCAAGGGTTAGTGATGATCAACATGAGCAACCACTGAAGGCAAAGGACAGAGGGAAATCACATGCGATCACTATTGGCAATGTTGAATATGACAACGATGTGGTGGAATGATTAAGTGTTTATGTAATGGGATTCCAAAATAATGTTGTATCATTGAGTATTGCAATATTTATTGATGTGGTATTCAAAGTGATTGAGATATTTTTTTTTGGAAATAAGATGATATGCGCATAATGAAGACGAGAAAATGAAATGTTTAATAGTATTCATGAGCTCATGATTGATATAAGGACTAAGTGATATCATGGTTTGAGTATAAATAATTTTGAGGATTTTGGTATGTGTAAAGTGTTAACTTTTAACTGCATTCAAGTTTTCACTAAGGTTCAATGGGTATTCAAGAGTATACATGATTAAGGACTTTGAATGTTTGGAATGTGACCAAAAAAAAAACATATCTTATGATATATGGGGATCAACGATGATATTAAATCTCTGGTAATTGTTTTCACTATGTTATGAGAGTGGACTGCAGTATTATGGATAAGCCTAAAGATTGGAATGGATTGTGTTGGACGATATTATTGATGGGATGTTATAGTAGTTTTGGAAAAAGGACAACCTGCAGGATGGGCGACAGCCCATCGCTTCGGACAAGGCTGTGGGAATCGAACCCACAACCGAAGTGCGACTGGCCTTTATCGCCTACCACTGACCTACAGGAAGTCCCTGTTTAGTAGAAACTAGTTTTATTATATTAAGCAGTATGATATATGAAGTATAAGTCCATTTTAGGAACCATATATGATTAATCTCACTATAGATCGACTTATGTATATAAGTTTTGCTAACCTTTTGTTTGAGACAGATGGAATGACCTGTCATTCTATCACATGATCTGCTAACACATCACGAATAACAAATTCAACTTCATTTATTTAAGAGATGAAGTAGAAATTGTTCAAGGCACGAACAAAAGTGATATTTTACCAAAATAAAGTAAGTATTTATTCTAAGCAAATTTTCAACTTTAGGGAAATGATCTTGAAAACCAAAAATGTTGTCCTAGTGATCTTATACCTGATGAATCAGATGGTACCTTATATCATCACAAATCTATGGATTTGTGATTACTGGCTTTTCCATAGCCATGATCTCTACCACTCTCCATCAGAACATGATGGTTAGATTTTTCTTCCATATCCATATTTTCACCTATGTGGAAACCCAGTGATTAGTATATTTGGGTAATCGTTACATTTCATACTTTAGTTTTTAAAGCCATGTTTTGGTATTCCTTTTTACGATGTGGGTTTCTATCAAAGAAAATTTTGAATAGTAAACCATTTATAACCCCGACGAATTTCGAGGGCGAAATTCATTTTAAGGGGGGTAGAATGTAACGCCCCAAGATTTTATGAAAAATATTCTTTTTAATTTCATTAATGTCTTGTGTTGTACGCTACAACAAAAGAAGCTTTCACAATACGCATCCTTGACTTTCCTTCCGTTACACGCAATCGCGACCTTCCTCGATAGCGTGTGTAGTACGCAATACTGAGTTTCACGAAACAACGATATGCTATTAAAATATTATTAAAACTAGCCGTTATGAATAGTAATAACCACTTTTTGGAAATTTTGTAAATTTTATTTTTCAAAATGGAATTCATTTTTGGATTCGGAGTATCGAATTTAGCCTAAGGTGAAATTTTGGTACTTTTCGGATAACTTTCATATTCTAATGAATAGTGAAAATTACTAAATTATAATTAAAAACAACTTTTTTAATCGAAATAATTAATAGTGATAAATTATTAATTTGAGTGGTTTTAAAGTATATTTAGAATATATTTTTACAATTTAATACAATGTTGGTCATTGTTTGTAATTTCACATTTAAACCAGACATAATCAAGTGTCAATCTTTTGATAGATTTTGTTTCTTAAAAAAACACGCTATTTGTTTTAACAACGGGATTTAATTATAAAATTAATTAATGCAACTTCTATGTTATGAATTTGGTAAAATAGACTTCATTTTTGAATTCGGAATATGAAATATAGCTTAGGATGAAATTTTGGCATTTTTCTGAAAACTTTCAATTTTTGATGAATAGTGAAACCACTAAGTGGTAGGTTAAAAACGGAATTTTGCATAAAACTTAATTTTACCGCTTCTGTGAATGGAATTTCGAAAATCCGAGAGACACGGTTAATATCAAGGACTAAAATGTGGTTCAATGAGATGAAAATAATTTTTTGGTGAATAGTAACTTTTTACTTTTTTTTACCACGGTTAATAGTAAATAGGGTAACTAAGGGTAAATATGATATTAATATTACCCTAACACATGTCCTAATTCTATTGGACAAGTGTAATTCGACCAAAAACAAACTTAGGAATAAAATATGACCATTTAGGCCCACTTGGATTAGATTAGGACATTTATTATTAATTTATTTAAAGAAGGGTTAAAATAGTTAAAATCAAAGTTTAATAAGTAAATCATTTTTAATATGGGGTTATACATAAGATAAATTCGACTATAAGTATTCATTAGAAAGCTAAAAAGATTTCCTACATGATGGTATTTTATTTTTAATTTTTAGACAGCATATAATATAATTTATTTATGACACAAAGATGATGCAGTAATTATCTTATTAATGAAATATTGACATAATTGATAATATAAATACCAAAATAAATGTAATTTAAGACTTTTTATGAATTCCACTAATATTCTAGGTTACTATGATATATTAGTGTTGATTTAATCAACTTTGTTCGAATATATAATTCTTTTATTACTTTCAAAAAAATCATATATCAAATAGTGTCAAAATTGACACAAAATAGTTTTTAAATCAAATATTATATTATTAATTGTTATTTTATTCCTAAAAATCTAAGGTTCGGCCAAATGACTTAGATAAGGATATATGTATTAATAATATACAATTTGGGGTTCGTTTGGCATGTTATAGTAAGTGTATTAACCATATATTGAAAGAAAACAAAAAGACACGGTAAAAGTTAAATTATTTAACTTAGAGTTAAATCTAATTGATAAGGTTTAAAATAAGATCCAAACATGTATAAATTTGATTGGTTGATGAGATTACAACCCTATCTCATCTAAGCTTCGAATATGAGTCATTTTTGGAGGTTTTTAAGTGGGGTTATATTTATTATAAATTAATATTTTTAAGAATTCCTAAGGTGCCCCTCTCCTCCCTTATAAAAGGACACCTCCTCCCCCTCCTCCTCACACCAATTTGAGCACTCAAGCTCGGCCAACCCCTGCCAAAATCCCTTCTCCACTTCCCTAGAAACATCCTAGAGGTTCTGGTCTTCCTCAAAGACCAATTCTAGTGCCCTAAGAGGAGGTCTCAAAGAGGCACTTCAAAGAAGAGGTAATTACCGTTACCAATTCTTTCATCTTTATTTCTTCTTCCACTTCTTCTTCTTAGGTTGTTTCATTATGAAGTAATAACATCAGTATCACTCATATACTGATATGTTATTATAAGTACTAAACAACCCTATTTCACCATCTATCCATCCTACGGAAAAAGAAATCACCGCGCGTGCGTACGTACGGAATACCGTCTCCACGCCGTGGTGTAATCTATTTTCCACCACCACCTTACATGGATGGGTATAATGGTGTAAAGAATAACTATACATAGTTATTACAACATCATAATGATTCTGATATATTTTATAATCCACTCCAATTCAATTCAATATTTATAGAAATGATATCATCGCTCGTGCGTACGTACGGAATACCGTCTCCACGACGCGATGAGATTCATTCTCCATGTTAACCATTTAAGAATGATTATAATGTATATATAAGAAATAATAATGAAATACATTACATTATAAAGCTACTGGATTTATGTATATATATATACATATGTATGTCATCTACTTACTTCCATTTCAAGACAATAAGGAAAGAAAAACAGCGTTCATGCGTACGTACGGACTACCGTCTCCATGAACGGTGTTTTTCATTTTATTTATATATCTATTATATATATATATATACCGAATATATATGATATATAAATCATATTTTATATTCTGGAAGTAAGTAAATCATGATATAAGTAATAATGATGTCAAGAACAACAAGTCAAAACACCTACGATAAATGAAACGATTTTACCCAAAACGCTTCTTTAACATGGAATTTACAAAAGAACGGGTAATATAATGTCATAAGTGAACCATATATGATATCATAACAATGAATATGATTCTGTAATAAGTCAATGACATTATTTAAATCATTATACAGGAGGTTCGGACACATACGAAGCAAATTGGACCTAAGGTAAGGGAAATATCACAATCTCATTTTTATCCGAGATTGTTTATTCGTAAGTATTTACTGGGGTGTATTTTATCATCCACATCCATGTTTCATCAAAATGTAATATTATTTCCATCCACCTACAATTGTTTAAATCCATTTTTACCCTTCGGTGAGTTTTTAGTAATATGTATGAAAGGAATCTTTTGTCGTACGAGGTACTTTTTGACTTTTCCGACAAAAGTACGAAGAATGTTTTTTTTAACTTATACGGAACGAACGGATTTCTACTGTTTTATAAAGCCTTATTTTCATGAAGCTTCCTCTAAAATATTTCATGATTATTTTCAATAAAATCTCTTTCTTTTAAAGTTGCATGATGTTTTGTGAAAAGAAATTGATTTTGAAGAAGAAAGGATATTTTCCTCAAGAATTCAATTCAAGTGTTTTATCAAAATTATTTTCCATCTAAGATAATAAAGAGTTCTGTTTCTATCCATATTTTTACATTGATTTGACTATGTTGTGATGGAATTATGTTTATTAATTCCTTTATCTTATATGAATGGTTTTATGATGTCATGTTGTTTAAGAATCCCATTTTTATTACATGGGTTATGAAATGATGTATGATTTATGATTTTGTGGCACACATAAGAAAGGATTCATTAAGAGATGGGTGGGACCTATATCTCCCTCCAATGCATTGGGTAAAGATTTTATATCTCATGAGATAGACATGGCTGGAATGGTAGGTTATACCGGTTCAGTGAAACAGGACTGAAACGAGGATTACTCGATTCAGAAAGGGACTTTGTCCACTAAGATAGTCTTGGCAATGAGTCTTGACTAACAAGAAATGATTCTCTATGATTATGTGTGTATGCCACAATGAGTAATGTTTTAAGTTATGATTTCATTTCACTACTATGATTTATCCCATGTTATGAAATTATGCTCTCTTTTGCAGGTTAAGATTTCCAAAAATGTTATGTTCTTATGAAAATTATGTGATTGATATTTCCTTTGTTTACCCTTACTGAGCATTTGAGCTCACCCTTTTATGTTTTCTTTTCCCCAGGATATAAAGAAAGGTTTTAGGTAGAAAAAAGGGATGACCTTTATGGGAGATATTGAAGAACTTTCACCACGATTAGAAGATTACGTTCCGAGTTTCCAAAGACACTAAACTATTACGATCCTTTAGTGTGTGTTTTTGTTATGTACTAAGTATTCCGCAAATTTAATGTAATGTCCATGTACGTCAAGATACGGGTCTCTACAGTTAACATGAAATTTTTTAGTGGTTTTACATTATCCAAAATTGTATAGATGTATTAGAGGTGTGGGTTTTTAAATCCCTCTTAGAGAATAATTTAATAAAGGATGAGGATGAATTCATAATAATCAAGAATTCCATGATTTAAGAAAATAATGTTGGTAACTTAGAGAAAATATAGATCAAAAAGTTATGGTACATTAAAAATGTATCTGTAAAACCGTATAAGATGTTAATGAAATAAACAAATTTGTAAATCAATAAAAAAATACAGATCTATGAGAAATTATTTTCATGGACCCCACCCAAAAATTCATAATATATTTATGGGAATAATTTTTTTCAAAAATAATTTTTAATGTAATTATATCAAAAAATACTGATTATTTACTTATTATTAAGATTTTCATAGCGATTTTTTTGTGACTTATATTTATTGGTGCCACACAATTTATCATTTTAAGAGGCATGGTGTACAATATTCATGGTTATACCATTAAAAATACATTATTACAAATGAATCATTTGATATTTGGGATTCCATCACCTTATAAAATACCTATTCCCATTGATGATTTTGTTTTTTGAATTTTCAAACAAACATTTTGATCTTTCAAAACATGGATAATAAATCTTATAATACCACAATATAAGAAAAGGGTTTGTCATTTCAAGGTTATGTTATATTTAATATAATTTTTAATAAATAAAAAAATTATAAACTAGTGTATTAAATGGATGAAAGAGAAAAAACAATTGGATCAAAATAATCAAATGAATGTTCCATTACATCTTGAATGTAGAGTACATACCAAAATTTTTAATCACCACAACCCTGAAACATTTTACAATATTAAAGGCGATTTTAAATTCATATTTAAAAGTGGGAAAATATATTAAATTTTTATTTTGATAACACATACACAATGTTGAGTTCATTAGTTTTATTGGTTTTCTCAATGTAAATGAAATTATAATTCATAGTTGGTACGGTGAATCAATTGTAAATGTACATATGAGTTATGCTGTCAAAATTTTTGTTTTTAATTATTGATATAATATTTTTATTATAATTATAATGATTCAACTTTTATTTTAGATATTTATATTATAATCAGGTAGTCACTGGGAATCATAATAGTCTTTTTGAATTTATAATTCACTACTGGAAATCTGACCTTTCCCACCGCTTCTATACCAACAATTGGTAAAAACTATTGGTATAGGTCCCCTTTCCCAACAGTTTGGAAAAACCATTGGGAAATACCACTTTGAGGCCACCTTTCCCAACGGTTTTGGAAAACCATTGGCAAAGGTCCCCAATATATCAATCTTCCATCCAGAATTGAATCCAGAATCAGGACCTATACAAACGGTGGTCAAAACCATTGGTATAGGTCTATAGCAATGGTTTTGACAACTGTTGGTATAGGTCCTTTGAATTTTTATCAGATCTTCTTACCGAGAAAATTATATAAATCAAATTTTAAAATAATTATGACAATACATATATTTATTTATTTATTTATGTTCACAAAAGTCATGTTAGGTTAGTGGTTAAGTCGTTCAATGATAAACTAGGGGGTCCTGGGATCAAATCCCAGTGACTGTTTTTTTTGAAATACATATACCAATGGTTCCATAACCGTTGGTATAGATTTTCATATTACTTATACTAACGGTTTCCAAAACCATTGGTCTAGGTTTATACCAATGGTTTTCCCAAACCCGTTGGTATAGACCTACCCCAACGGCTTACTTGGCAACGGTTCTCCAAACCGTTGGTATCAGATATACCAATGGTTTGGAGGCCTATACCAATGGTTCCAAGCCGTTGGTATAGGTTAGTTTTCTAGTATTGATTCCCTATATTGTTTTTATTGATTCAAGAACCATGTAGTGAAAATAAATTATTATTAAATAATGTGAAGTTTTTAAAGTTTGTGAACCAAATACAATTGAATATTTATTAGTTTTAATACTTATAGTTAAATGTTAAATCTATATACTCTTGTTACTTTTATAATAATTCAATTTTTTTAATACGTAATACTCATTAATATTTAATGATTTTGAAGGTGCATAGTATGAAAATTCTAATTAATTCAATTAATCCAATTATAATTTTATTTATTCAATTCTTTGATATTTGAAAAAAGGCCACACATTATGACTATTTTTAATTAGTAATAATTACATTTTCAATATTATATTATATATATCAATTATATATAATATATTATATAAAAAGTTTGTTGTTATTTGGTTGTGTGGTCTTATTGTATCGGCCTATAAAGGTTTTAATATAAAAGTATACAAATAATATACCAATGGATTACTATGGTAAAAAATATATTTAGGTATATATACTAACAATTAGGTATTATAACATATGTCATAACAAATTTAATATAATTATCAATGCTTTTAATGTCCCAAAAACAATCAAATGATTATAAATATTATTATTAAAATTTTAAATTTATGTAGGATGTCATGGAATATTAAATAACTATAATCACCTTTTGAGTATCGATTACATGTGTATTTTTTTGAATATATACATTTTCCTCTAAAAAAAATTAATAAAAATTTCATTAATTATATATTTTCAATTATATTTGAGTAATGTTGATAAACCATTTACAGAGGATGTAATAGATGCATTTAGAGATGAATGAGAAATTGGTATTATTTTTCAAAGTTTATTAATTTTTTGAACTGTTGTATCACTACTTCTTATTTATTTAAATTTTTATTTAATATTGGTTCATCATGGGTGAACTGTATGATCCATTCCAGGAAAAGTAGTCTAGATTATTGTGATACAATATTAAAATGATCCTTAATTAATTATCTACCTCCATTAATTAACAATAAGTGAATAAAATATAAAATGTTGTAGGAATAAACATATTCATATGTTTCCTTTTAAATTTTTAAACAAGTTAAAAATGTGAATTACATGCTTAAAATTGATAAATAATATAAAGTTATT
Source organism: Viscum album (assembly GCA_963277665.1). Lineage (NCBI taxonomy): Eukaryota > Viridiplantae > Streptophyta > Magnoliopsida > Santalales > Viscaceae > Viscum > Viscum album. The sequence continues at coordinate 1,832,239,626 of OY728147.1, forward strand.
GGGAAACTCTGAGAAAATTAATTTTTATTTATTTATGAAATTATAAAACAATCCTCAAATCATTTAGATATTTAGTGTGGTCGGAATAACCTAAAATTAATATTTTGAATTTAAAAAATTATATATTAGTCAAATTTACACCTAACATGGTAAAATAATGAAAATGATTTTGATCATTGAAAAACTCTAGAAAAATTATCTTTAATTCATTTTTTACATGTGGAGATAATATTTATATCATTATGATAAATTTTCTGATCAAAATGAGGTAGTCCCAATTTTCCATTTTAAGTGTTAAATAGGTTTAAAATTCTCATCACATGATCATAACTAATAAAACAAAATTGTTTTAAAATGAAACACTTGTAACATTGAAATATGTTTATTTTTTATATGAAGGAAATAGTTGACTGTTATTCTAACACAAAATGAATTCATAATTAAAAAATGCATATTTTGAATAAAAAAAATAATATTTCACAAAAAAAAACGTGAATCACATGTTCAAAAATAAAAAAAAATGAAAATGGATTGTCCTGAACCCCTAAGAGAATATTTTTTTGATTTATTTTTTGACCTATAGATATAAATAATTCATCGGTCTGGCATCAATTTTCTTCAGAATGAACTTAAGTATATTATTTATATTTTAAGTGTTAATGATGTTCAAAACATGTATACATGATAAAAACAAAGGAAATGAACTTGTTTTTTCCATAAAACTCTTAAAAAATTCTACTTTTCATTAACAATATGTATAAATTAATGACACATCATTATGATCTGTCGTCTGTTCCCAATGACCAAAACTGATGTTTTTATTTTGAATGATATATTTTAGTTAAAAACAAATATCTGATGTTCAAAACCAAGAATAAACTTTCATATTGTTTTGAAAATATATAAAAAATATTTAGGATTCAGTTTTTAGAAGTGATTATAAAATTCACATTATTTGGATGAGTTATGTGGTCTGTGTGACTGAAAGTGCATGTTTTCAACATGAAAGTGATATTTTATCTCAAAACATGCATACCATATTCAAAATTTATATAATTAGATCATATTATCATGAAACACATGAAAAATTATCATTGATTCATTTTTTTGAGATATTAGAATTAACTATATGTAATTATGACACATGGTGTGGTAAAAATGACCAAAACTATATCAATTCAAAAATAACTAGTTAAAAATTTATTATGTGAAATTAATAAGAAAAAATTTATTTATTATTACTCATATGTAAATTCTTTCAATTACATGAACATTTATATATAAGGATAAAATTTAAATGATTATTGATTCCCTAATATGAACTTATTCACACGTTTTGTCATGTCAATTATTTTTTTATAATTATTGTAAAAAATCAAAATTTAATTCATAAATATGTTGTTCAATAATAAAATATATGTATTATTCCCATTATAAATATATAGATATTAATTCAACTAAACCTATTAGTGGTTACTTTATAAATTTTTTATATCATTATATTTGAGGTCTGATAACACTAAATCATTACTGCGAAAATCTACTGGTTCCTTTCTCTATTTTTAATATTAAGAAAGTATTCAACCTTTTCGTAGAACCATAAATATCAATGATTTTAAAGCAGTGAAAAATTCCCCTTTAAAGCTGCTAATAACATGGTTTATAGTAGTGTATGAAACAACATTTGTCTCAATTTTTTATCCTTTTTTCCTAAATTATTTTTATTCCTAAAATTAAAATTTTTTATTTTCTTTGTTGAAATGTTTTGGTTCCCTTATAGTAACAATGGTTATAAAAAATTATTTATTGGTGACATAATAAAAACTTTAATCATATAATGTTTTATATATAATAGGCAGAAGCCAAGAACTCAATGTCATCCATAATAATAGTATAGGATAAAAAATATAAGTGTTTCATAATTTATCATAGAAGAAATAATTATATTTTTAATTATTTAGTTATTTTTCTATGGAAATTAATGTGAAATTTAATTATTAGAAACAAAAAAACACATTCAATTTTAGAAACAATGAATTAATAGTATACGTGTTATAATGATTTTTTAATATTTTCTATCAAAAAAACCCTTAGATCAAAACATTTATCTTATGTGATCTATTTAAAACATTATGTTAAATAAATATTTTCTAATAGAGGGTAATTCTAGTAGGATAAAAATAAATATTGAGATAAAAACTATTTTTCAATAAGACATTATGAATCCTTGAAATAGATATAGTTTTTTTCATGGTAGTTAATATATGAAAATTTTAACAAATATTTCCAGGATAAACTTTATTGAGAAATTTAATTTATTTTAGTAATTTAAAATGTGATTATTATAGAATTCATGTATAATTTATTATTTAAAAATAAAATAAACACCAATTAATTTTTTAATATTTCAATATTAATTTTTTAATATGTAATCTAAAAATAATAATTTTTTGGTAATAGTTGGTTATTTTTTTATTCTATAATTTAAGTTACGATGATTTTTTATAAATTTTAGAAACACCACTTTAAATTTTAATAAAATAATGTATTTTTAAATTTTATTTCAGAGAAAGACACCAGTTTATATTTTTATAAATGTGTTTATAAATGACTATTGAAAAGTTTTATATACAAATTATTTATTTTGTTCTTACTAAAATTCAATTTTAGCACTATTTCAATGATATGAACCACCAAAATTTATTATTTATAATCAATGTAAATTTTTTTTCTTCCCTGTGAAAAAACCACTTTTATAAGTTTTGTGTAGAAGCGTTTCCAAATTTCTTATTATAAAATTATTTTTTTGTGTCATATTTAGGTAGGTCTATTATAAAATTCATGTTTATTTCTTATTTAAAACAAAATACACCAATTAATATTTTTAAACTAGTGTTAGAAAATAAATTTTTAATAATCAATATCAGAAGCATAAAATTTTAAAAGAAACCCACTTCTATAAGTGATAAAAAATTATTTTTTAATATGAAATATAAAAACACTTGTGATGTTGGGTAAGAATTATATATAATTTTTAAATATTTGTTATAAAAAAATTCTAGAATAAAACCATTTCAATGAGAGTAAAAAATATGATTTCTAGTTAGAAAAATGGAAACACAAAAATTTAATAATAAGACAACATAAATAATATAAACCAAAACTATTTTCAAATAATAAATATGGAAACTTTTGTACAGAGACACATATATTTTTTAAATAAATTGATCTGAAATAATTTCAAATGAAATGAGTGATAGTTTTTATTGAAAACCACTTATGACAGTTCATATTGAATACGTATTATTTAAATAAAAAAACACGACTTTATTTTCTTATTTATTTTATATTTTCATCTTATATTTATTTTTATAAACTACTTTTGGCACTCAACACCTTTTGTACCAGTTTACTAAATATGAATTTAAAATTTTCACACCCTAATTTTTATTTAACTAGTTGGATATTCTTGAATAAAGATGTGTATTGATCTAAGAAAACTCATCCATTCTCACCTATTATTAAAAATATATTCAAGAATAAGTAAGACAAATATTTAATCAATTATTTTGAAAATGGGTTAAGTGATTATAAATATTAAATCAGAATAAATAGAGACTATTGGTGACTAAATTAAATTAAATAATAGAAATATCAGATTTACAAGAATATACCACACAATTAAATCAACATTTTAGATGAATTTTTTAAATTATATTCAATTTAAAATCCAAAGTTTGTTAATATTAAAAATAAATTATATATCATATAAAATAAAAATTAATGAGATAAAATATTATTTATTAAATTTCATATTTTTTTATATTTTTTTTTATTTTTTATAACTATTACTTTTTGTAAAATTAGATATTAAAAATTATTTTTACCTTTTGAATTTCCCATTTTATCATTTTAAAGAACTTTTCATCAAAATAAGAAGCAGTATCAAAACATAAAATATGCATAATAAAAATAATTAGTTAAAAAAAATTCAAAATAATATTTAAATTTCATAAAATGACTTAACAAAAACTAAATTACACTTTATTATTTAGTTTTTTTTAAATTTAAATTTTCATGTAATATCACATTAGTAAAATTCATAATAGTTTTTGTTTTTTTAGTTTGGAAAGCATTGGAACGAACTAATTTTATATTCTTCACTAATTAAAAATACAGATTTTGTAAGAATCATGCCCATTGAAAAGTGAAAATTGAAACTATCATTATTATAAGATTAAAAAAAGTTATAAATGAAAATGGTACAATTTTATTAAATAAATTGGTTAATTTGATCAATTTAATGTTATATGTCAATCATTTTTCAATTATAATAATGAATTTGTTTTATTTATATAAAAATAATGTTGAATAGAGAGGATATAAATTAGATAAGTAGAACTATTATGTCATGAATATATATATTCCATATTTATATTCATGCCCAATAACATTTTTATTTTATTATAAAGATATAGTTTGACCTATACTGCATAAATACGACATTAATACACAACTTTTGATATTTTTTCTCATATGTTCTCATCTTAAATTGGGAAATAACCACTAAAAACTATAACAACGCATTATTTTTGTATCATTATAATTAATAATATGTTTTATATCACACAACACATGAAACAAAAATCTTAAATAAATAATAAAATATTATTAAAATATTATTATTTAAATGTGGATTTATAGCATAACCATTGGATTGATAGGAACAAATATAAGTATTGTAATTATGAAATATATGTTGAAAGGATTTACATAATGAAAATAAAGAATTTAATCATGTATTCTTTAATCATCTAATTAATGTTATGAGAAAAGTATAAAAATAAATTCATTTTATTCAATAAGAATATATTCTTCTTAAAAATGTTTATCAGGTGTTTTATGTGAGAATAATTTAAAATAATTTCTTCCATTTTTAAAAACATTATTCTAAAAAATTATCTTAATTTTAAAATATTGTATGCCCAAATTAGTTTAGATTGAAAATTTGGTATTTTTCTAAAAAGGTTTATTTTTTGGGGAATAGTTAAAAATACCAATTTTGAAAATATAGTCACTTTTTAAAATTTATCATGATATAATAATAAAATTAATTCTTATGAAAACTTATTAAAATGTAAAATATATTATTATTATGTAATATAATGTTTTTAATAAAAATTATTTTTAACTTATAAATCTATGATTGATATTTTTTAAATCCATGTAATGTTTTATACTAATAAAAGAACTATTCTAACTATTTATTTAATTATGTTTTTCAATGATTTGTTTTGTTTTTAATTGTTTTAAAGTCATATAAATATAATATTATCATAAATAATTTTACCAATTCCATTATAATTATCTTTATACATCTTTTTGTATAAAATCATTTTTATAGTTTGACGAAATTTTTCATGAAACCATTTCTTTTCTCCTTTACATGAATTATTATTAATAGAAATTTTTACCATATTTATGAACATAATATTATAAATTGGATTTCATATTTGGAATAAGTTGTTTCAAAATTGGTGAAAATTTTAAATTAAAAGTTATCTATAATGAATAGAAACCGAGGTAAAAATTTATTACAAATGTTAATGTTAAAATGGGCTAAAAGGATTAAACTAAATAAGATATTGGTTAAAAATACCAAAATGTTTTTCTAATTTCAATTTTTTGATCATATTTTGATAATATTATAATAATAATAACAAATTTTAATATTATGATTATATTACCTTGATTAATAAAAATAATACATAATAATAATTCAATTGTTTAAATGATTGCTGGGCACGCCACTTATAAAAGTGCACCCCCTTTCCCTTATTATTCCGAAACATTTATCTAGTTATATTAGAAAATACATAAAATATACCTCCCCATATTATATTTCCATGTTCTAGATTCTATGTTCTTAAATTAATACCATACTAAGAAATCACATGATGTAATCCAAAGAGACATCTCAACGAAGAGGTAATCATCATAACCAACTATTTTTATATTTATTTATTCTTATAACACCATACAATATATTTTATACTTGAAAAAATTAATAATAATAATAATAATTAATTGTTATTTTTATTATTTAAAAACCTTTATCCACCGCCTTTTAGTCAATTTATAGGTTGAAGCATCTCCCATGTGTATGTGTAGACTACAACCCCCATGAAGCGATGTATTTTGTTTTTTATAAATAAAAATCGTCTCTGGTTATTATAGTGGAAAAAATGGTTATTTATGATATATATGAAATTATTATTAAATTATAATATATAATCTACCTTATTACTATTCCATTTAATGGAAAATTAAAGCATCACACATGCATATGTACGAAATAATGTATCTATATAATGATGTGGTTCATTTTTAATCACCACCTATCATAGATTTATATATTAATTTATTTAACGAATATATATAGTTATTATTATATAAAAAATATTATCTAATGTTGAAAAATTATTTACCCTTATTTTATTATTTTCATTAGAAAATGGAAACATCATTCATGCGTCCATACAGACTACCGTCTCCATGAAAAGTGTATTCCATTTATATATGACATCATTTGATGGAAAATTATAAAATTGTACATATAAAATAAATATGATATTGTATATTTATTAATATTATTAAAATGTTTAAACTATTACCATGATGCATGATCCAAGACATAAAATTGAAATATACATGTAAAAGGAAATAGTTAACACCTAAAATAATGAAGTTAATAAATAAATTTTAATTAATAGGTGAAGAGATTTTATAAGATAATCATATATGGTATGATTTTTATAAATATTTTTCTTTTATAATTAACTGAAAAATTATAAAAAATTTATATAGAAAAATAAAACTAATATGACTAAGTAGAGAGCCACGGTAATATAATTTTGCAACAATCCCATTTTTTTAAATATTGTATATATTTAGATTTACATAAGGGAAATTATATTATTCTAATATATTAAAAACAATATATATACATATCATCCTTCTATATTTTATGTTTACGTGTTTTTTTCAATTTATTATCTTGTTGGATTAAGAACCAATAAGTATGTAACAAGTACACGATACCAAATATATATATATATATATTAGGTTGAGAATCCTTCTCCTCCATATCCAAGTCATTCAAATTTTTTCCTGAATGTTATTCTTTAGAATCAAATTTATATTATAATTAACCTTAAACTAACATTGAATTTATTAAAAATATATTAATAAGATATTATCTATTGATTTTTTTGAAATGGGTACTTTGGATTATCCCTACAAAAAATAAAAGTATTGTAGTTTAATATATACTACATGAATGTATTTTCCTACATTCAAGATCACTATAATATATTTATCTTTATCTACATGTTTCCAAGGATTTTCTATAAAAAAATCTTATTCCAGTAATATTTATGTTTTATAATAAATAAAATGGAATCAATTTTTTTAACGGATAACAAGAATTTTGGAAATGATTTACTACTTCATTTTTTAAACACATTAATATTTTTTAAGGAATTCTATTTCTGATTCACTTTCACTTAACTCTTTAATTCTCAAAATATATTTCCTTATGTAAAAATGTTCATATATTATGAATAGATGGTATTTTATTACCCTTGACTAATTTAGAGATAATACCTTATTTTGAGACCATTTACTTTATTTTTATCATGGTTTATATCATTATCCAATATTATTTTGTATTATATCCATATAAATTTGTATCAGGAATATATTTATTATTTAAATATGTTTAATCGATATAACATTTCAATATAGATGTATAGTTAAAAGATTAGGATTAATAAATTTATTTTTTTCTCTAGGGAAATACTAATATTCTATAATCTTGATTTAATACTAATAATAATTGATTGATAGGGAATATTGATTATGAATTGTTTAAATCATTTAATATAAGAATAATTCATTGGAAATGAATGTGATGTGTTGGTATTGATTATATATAGACCCTTAATTCACACACACACACACACACATATATATATATATATCTTTATAGAAAACTAGTTGACATTATGGATATGATGAGTACTTAAGATAATGTCCAACTAGTTATATATTTTGTATATACCTACCTATTTTTCAATGTGTCTTGGACAAGACCTTAACTGTAATATTCACAATGTATTTCCCAAGGCCTTGATATTATAATCATGAAAGTACAACATTATTAATTTACATCATTGATAATTTTTCTATTATTATCCATGTGATTGTTTATTTGATTTTATCCATGTGTTTATTTCATTTTCAAGTTATTTATTGAATGTAAAGTGTTTTTATTATCCACCATGAAATATTCATTATTGATTATTTACTCATCTTAGCTTCTAATGATAAAAACCCTTACTAAGAATATAAATCACCATTTATTTTTCCTTTATATAGGATATAAAGAAGAGATATTTGATTGTTATTTCAAATATTTAATAATGTTATTAATTCTATTTTTCAAATTTCTAAAGTAATATGGATGTCACGTTTGTATCTTGTTTTTAAGACTTCTAAATAGAATATTCCATGCTGAGGTAATTCCTTTTATTTTATACCAATGTCATAAGTGTGAAACATCTCTAGGGTAACGGATTTAGGATTGCTTTAGTTTCTATTAGAGGAAGTTTATTGATACCAAGGGGACTAGATTTTATAAGAAAATATTTGACATGAATATTATGATTACTCCATATAATATATTTTAATTTTTACTCTCAAATGGGTTTTCATTACATGTATTAATATTAAGGATGAATTTATGCTAAATCTATTTTTGACATTTTTTACAGCTGGAATATATAGGAAAGAAGGGAATCATTACCCATGATCAATGTAGAGATTACGATACTGATCAAACAAATATTACAGTTGTTTGAGTTTTGCAGATCATTGACTTATTAGTGAACATGACTTCGATTATGTTTAATATCATTTCCCATATTGAGAAACCCAATAAGAGTAAATCTAGAGAAAATGACCTTATGATTATACCTAAATAGATATATCAAGATATATCTAACAATATGAATCTAATGAATCTTACTAACATATGAAATAAGAGAAAAGTGCAGTTTTATGGTTGTTCACGTGATAATGAGAATATAAGAAAAAATATTCAATATCCCATTTATTAAGAATGTGGTAAGAATCACCTATCTAAATTCTTAAATGGGATTAGATTTTTCTACCAAGTTAATTTTAAAGTCTATCATGATAATTATTTAAATGTAATGATGGAATCAACCTTGGTATAGTTCATTACCTATAAATATATGGGGAACTATGAAAATTAATACCTTGAGTTTTAAGGATTACCTTGATAATTTTATTCTTGTATTTATCGATGATATATTTTACACTTTAAATGCAATAGGGAGCATGATACTCACTCGATGACCATTAATAAATATTTATGAGTAATATAAATTATGTTATAAATTTAGTAAGTTTGAATGTCGGTTTCAGGAATGTATTTCTTTGAAATATTATTTCAATGGATGAAATATATGTCGATCGTTCTAAGACAAATTTTATTCAAATAATCACCCTTAAAGATGAATGTGACCTTTAGGGATGTTAATTTAGGGTAATTGTGGTTAATTTTGTATAATATATGATTGCTATGTACCGGTTTTTATATTTGGTATTTTGGTATGAGAAACATCCAAGGATTATTATATAGATATTTAATGAAATTATTGTTTGTAGAAAATTTTAAAAATTTTAATTGTATAGATCGCCATGAAAAGTGATTATGATTAATATGTGATCCTTGCTAAAGCTTAAACCAATTAGTTATTGTTTAATATCATAGTAATATTGGTTATTTTAGAATAATATATTTTTGAATATGTGATTATGGAATACATATATTTTAGTATTTAAATTAATAAGTGATAAAGGGTATTTGTGGATGAAATACATAGTTACATAGAAATAATATGTTATCAAATCATTAAATTCTTTTTCAAATATTATTTTAAGAATAATAATGTATAATAATTTTTTGGAATGATTTAAGAAGAAAATTTGGATTTTTAGTTTTGTTTTTGCTGATAGCTTTATTACTTATTTATGTAGAGGATTCTTCATAATGATTATTTTATTAATTCGTAATAACCATTCAATTTTAAATTAGTGGAATAACATTTCATCAGTTTATATATATTATGGTCCATTAAAAGTTTCTTTTAAGACGTCATTCTTGAGAAATTCATCATTATCATGAAAATTCACATCGAAGATGAATTAAATCTTATCGAATGCGAAGAAATCATGTAAATATATTTTATCATATTTTCTATCTCGATGGTGAAAGAATTTATCAAACTCATGAAAACTAAAGTTAAATATATTTAGTAATATATGGGAAGAAACACTCAATAACCAATGTATGTTTTTGTAAACTAATTTTAAAAATTGAATTCAATTTAGGTATATGAAAAAAATATTTCATAGTCATAACCTAGAAATTAAATTTCATTATAAGACCATTATATGATTTTATTACCATGTTATGATATATTATGTTTTTCAAAGAAGAAATAAAATTTAAAGTATGAAATTTTAATAAGGAGGGAATAATGTAACAACCCATGATTTTAGTTTCCTTTAATGTAACACTACATTTGATTGTATGTATCATATTGAATACTAAGATTAAAAGAACAATGAATTACATTTAAAATATTATTACCTATAAGGGATTATATAACCTTGTTATTGTGTTGGTGGGGATGGATATAAGTAATACAAGTATGAAATATATGTTGAATGTATTTATATAATACAAATATTTAATTCAACCAAGAAATTTTAAATTCATCTAATTGTTGTTAAAAGGCATAGTATATGTTTAAATCTATATTATTCCATTAGAATATATTCTTCATTGATGATATTTTTTAGTGTTATATGTGAAAATAAATAGTTGTTTTTTTGAATTTTTAGAATTTATATTTGAAAACATTTATTTAATTTTTTTAAAATATCTAAAAAAATAACTTAGGTTGATATTTATAGATTTTTTAAAAAAGGTTTTGGTTATGAATAATAAAAAATATGTATTTTGAAAATACATTCATTTTTATTACCTTATTATATTACAAGAATAACATTAAACCATATGAAACCTAAAAAATATATAAAATTTATCTTAAATTAGTAATGTTTTTTATTTAAAAATTTTATTATGAACATAGAAATATAAATTTTACATTTTTGAAATCTAATTAATGATTTTATGCTAATAAAATAAATATTTTTATCTGTTTCTTTAATTATATATTTTCATGGATAAATCATTCCTTTTATTGTTTTCAACGTCTCATAAATCTCACCTATGAAATTATAAATAGAATTTAGGCATATTATAAATAAAAATATGAAATAACTATATCATAGTATAAGAAAATAAATGTTTTAGAAATTATTAATTAAGTGTTGATATTTTTTAGAAACATAACTTTTTTTATATAAAATTAAATATTTAATATAATGATTCAAAAAAATTATTTCATAAAATCGAATAATAAATTAATATTTTATTTTTTTGTTATTATAAGATAATTTTATGAGCCCATAATTAAATTTTCAAAGTTTTATAAATCATATAATAATTTTAAAATTCATATTTCCCAATAAATTATGATTATAATATAAAATAATAATATTTATCATATTTCAAAAATTATTTTCAAAAAATTGAGTTAATTTTATAATTCTAAACATCATAAAATGGTTAGGGTATATTTCTAGGATTTTCCTAAAATACCTAAATTTTTGTTGAATAATGAAACATAGTAATTTACTGTATAAGCTAAATACCTAAATTATTTAATCATAGATGATGTATGGATGATATAATCCCATAATATAAAAATATCCTTTATTTTTTTAAATATTTGTTTGTAATTCTCAAATAATTCATAGTTTTGAGTAAACACAATAAATTAATGAATTAAATAATGACAAAACACATATCTCCAAAACTATAAATACCACCCATAACCACCTATTCTCCTCACATCGATTAGGACTTTACGATTATCCAATTTTTACCAAATAATATTCCCAATTATCTCCCCCATGTACATGAGCATTTTTTCTCAACAAAACTCAAAAATCATGTCCATTAAATAGGTTCTCAAGGAGAATAGTTCAAGAGGTAAAACCCTTAATCCTTCCCATTTATTTTATTTTATTATCCTTCCCTCACATCATATTTCCAAAAATTTATATAAACTCTTATAACTTATATATATATATATAAGAATTTTTTTTATGTAAATGGAAAATCCAAAATCAACCCTCTTATCCACTTCATTTTATTATAAAAATGAAAACATCATCCATGAAGTCCCGATTTACCACCTTTAGGGATGAAAAGTTCTTCTTTTTCAATTCTATATTAAAGGATGGTCAAAAAAGCCATTTATATGGTTACATAATACTATTATATATTTTTATATATTATTTAATGACCATAAACTAGTATATATACATACTATTATTTGACAAAAAAATACACCGTGATGATAAAAAAACACAAAAATAATTTAAAAGAATATCAATATTGTTTTATTTAATGACTGATCCTCAAACCATAAAACTGAATGAAATATATAACCATTTAATATATTTCAATTTTAAAAAAACATATAATTTCAATACTTGAACACTATTCTCATTTATATGATTTTCCATACATGTATAAATGTAAAGAGATAATAAAAAACAAGGAAATAAGCATCCCCAAACAAAAAATGTATCTTATTACTCATTAAAAAGGCCCTAAATGAACATAATAATTTTATAATATATAAAATAAATTACGAAATTTTACTAGTTAATTAATTAATGGATTCAACCTGATTATTCTAGACATTAACATCATTTTTAGAACACATTGGGACATAAACTAAGCGATCCTCCCTAAACATCCATTTTTTCCCCAGGTTACTTTTTCTCTCTCTTTAACCTAATTAAATTTGTAATTATTCTTATTTAATGCTCATAAATATTGATTTTATATACCAAAAATATGTACCTAGATCAATTATTCCTTCATTTATGAGTTAATTCATGATTTATATGTTTTTCTTTGGAATTATTTCTGATAGTCAATTATGATTTAATGGAAAATTCCAATTTCCAAACTATTTTCATGTATACTCTATAATATATTTTATGACATTGATATTTTTCTAAGTTAAATCTTTTTTATCATAACTATCTTAATTCATTTCTAGTTTTATGAACATGATTAACAATTTTTTTATTTTAGAATCTCTGCAAAAATTTCACTTAAACCACACTAAAGAGACAATTTTGAAATGTTTATTAAAAACTATTCCTACACATTTTCACTTTAGTTATATATAATTTATCATGATCTATGCCTAATTTACACTATTAATGTCTATGTATTATTTAAATATATTCTTTTAAGGAAACTAATATGATATTACCTTCAACCACTTATTCATTATTTGTGGTATAGGTATATTTCTGTTTTTTATAATCATCAATCATTAAATATAAATATGTATTATTCCATGGATATGATCATTGTCTTATACTTATAATATATTTACATATGTTGTTTTTATTTATTTTAATCTATGTATTGATAATACTTTGTAATTGAAGTGACAGGCCAGACCCAGTTATATAAAGCCTCTCGATGCATTGACGAGTCTCATGAGACAAAATAGTTGGTGACAAACCCTTTCAGTTTGTTTTCAAACAGAATACATATGGAGTTTACCCACATATAGTAACCATAAATTTTGTATAATGGTTAATTTTATATATAAATGATGTCTAATAAATAATCATTTAATTCATTTAGTATTCAGTTACAACATTCTATGAATTTTCGCAATAATAAAATCTATAGATGAGTTTACATTCTTGTATTTTTTAATGAAATGTGTTTTATTGTTATCTAACATGAAATTATAATTATTCATTATTCTATTTTATTCACTTATTATTTATTAATTTAACCCTTAATGATCATTTTATCTCACCGATTTTAATTGTTTCCCTTCCTGAGGTTCTAAAGATGAACTCTTTGAATAAGTTTCTTGGAAGCATTTTTATTTTCCTTCTTTATGTTCTATGTTTATCTACCAATTTAATAATTATAACATATATATATATCTAGTTATTCAATACTACTAAATTTATAGATTATTGGTGATGTGATATCTTGTTTCTATTTCATTTTAATAAAAAGACCACCAAATCTGGGCTAGCAGAGTTAGGGTTGTTACAATTGGTATTAGAGGAAGTTTTGTAGAAACCTTAGGAACTAGAAGTTATGTAAACATCATAATTATAATAATCAATTATAATTAATTTTTTGATCAATAATCATGATGATTATGAGATACCTTAGTGTGTTCCATTATTTAATTATAACTCTTAATGGAAGGAACAGAATCAATACTCACAATCATTGTTTTGATTTCCCCACAGAGCATGTCAACAATGTTAGCATTGGAGTTGAGAAGATCATGACCATATTGGGATATAATACTCAGGGTATGATGAGTAACCATAATAAACCTAGTTTTTAATTGTTTCATATTAAAAAATAACACATATTTTTGTTCACATACTAATCTAATGGTAGAAGAAAAGTCGATCATGACCATTGAAAAGATATTTTTGACATTGGGATGAAATGAAAAAGAAAAAGGTAGTACTAGAATTATATTTTCTCAAAGGATATTCTAATAAATTGTGGTCATTGACCCAAAATACTAAGGAGGAATATGAAATTGAATACATGTAATGTATAACTTTTAAAGAAAAAATATTTGAACAATATTTCTTTTCTGAGCGACAAGCTGAAATAAATATTAAACTCTTTATCTTAAATAAAATGGCAGAATAGAGTGTTATATAGTGTAGGATACCTTCATAGGATGATCTTGGTATGCCTTTGATTGCATACTTGACTCAGAAGATAATATTGATCATTTTATTGAAGGACTTATGACATGTATCTAAAGGGAACCATATTATCAATAATTTTTATCATATAATGAAATAGTATCAATAGACATAAAAATAGAGAAGAAATTTTCAAGATATTATATGTTTGAGGGAAGTCGATAGAAGAAGAGGTCTTCTAATAACCAAGGAAAACATTGAATCTTCAAAGAATTCAAATAAGGGAATAAATAAATTTACATTATAAGAAAATTGTGGAAGGAATCATCCTGTGAAATTCTTGAAAGGTAATTAAGTTTACTAAAAGTTTATAGAAAAGGTTAATTAATATAATGACTGCAAGGGGAAGAGAAAAAAAATGATGTTGAATGCATCCAATATAATGAAATGGGGAATTATTCAAATCAATGTCCTTAGAGTCAAGGGAATCTACCATAGAAGTGTCCATGGGGAGATCTCTATGTTTATTTGATGACTATAACTGAAGTATAAGTAACCAATGATATAGTGGAAAGTACATTAATCCTATCTTCAAATTTAACTAATTCATTATTTTATTCTGGATCATATCAATCTCATATCTACTCAGTTTACCAAGAAAATTAGTAATTTTCTTGTTGATTTTTCAAGGGTGTTGTCACTCAAAACACCCAAGGGATGTATCATTGCAAAAAAGTGTCATTCAACCCCTTTATGAAACATAAATGTGCTTTAGCTTTTGAAATTATCATCATAGTCGTGGTTGAATTTGATATAATCCTCAATATGGACTATATTATTAAATATGATGTGAAAATTTATTTGTAGTTGTGGGAAATTATGATATATGAGGAAGTTGTAGATTCCATTATATTTAGAGAAGAAACATCAAAATATAATTGTTACCTAGATCCACCCATAGTAGCTCTTCTAAATGACATTCATAAAGATGATGAGAAAAAAATTCATTATATGTGAAAGTTTATATTCTAATTGAGAATGTACCAATTGTAAAGGAATACATTGATGTCCTTCCTATGGAATTACCTATACACCCTACCGACACTAAATTTAGAATAGTTCCATGAGTGGGATCTTTTAAAGAACCCAAGGTAATGATGAGTATTAATGTATTATTCCACGACGTGAGTAGGAGTTGCGCGAAGGAATTATTTTTTTCACACAAGATTCCAAGGAGCGCACAAACTCTTGGTCTCCCAAAGCGGCATCAAATGACGGTTTCCGTAGCGACCCGCTGCTAAACCTACCAAGGCACTGGAACGCTAGGGTTCAGTTATGCGTGAAACATTTCCCACGATTCACAAACCACTACGCACCCAATGCGGTGTCAAAGAGATTCATTTGTGGTGGACATCTATAATACCAACCAATGTAAGGACATGAAGGAAGAGAGTCTGGTGCGCAAGACTCCCCTAGGCATGCAAACCCTTACACACCCAATGCGATGTCAAAGGGTTACTTGTGCGCTTCTTCTCTTGTGCAATGCCTCTGTGGTTTTTAGCTATAAATAGAAGCATACCCCCTTCCCTTTGGGGATGGTGACAGAGGACAAACCGACACTCTACTATGTAAAATAATCCTCTTCCAAGATCTCGTACAAAATACTATGGCCTCAAGGTATTTGATGTTGCGCGATAGGTATCTTAGGGGACTTCTTTCAGGTGGAACCACTTGGTCTTGATCCATGCCCATTTCCTTTTTAACCTAACACATTTTCATTCAAAAAATCCATCTTGCATGCAGGTCTTTCCTTCCATAGGAAGTTTTTTGCGTGGAGCGGTCCCATTTTGTGCAGAGCTATCCCACCTTTCATGTAACTGTCCCCTATTGTGTGAAACTATCCCATCCTATGCACATCTTCTCATATTTCATGT
This sequence comes from Viscum album, assembly GCA_963277665.1. Classification (NCBI taxonomy): domain Eukaryota; kingdom Viridiplantae; phylum Streptophyta; class Magnoliopsida; order Santalales; family Viscaceae; genus Viscum; species Viscum album. The sequence continues at coordinate 1,832,256,509 of OY728147.1, forward strand.
TCCCCTCATCGTTTCCATGTATCTTCCTCACCCTAAGACACTTTTTTCGAGCCCCTCTTATGCGCATAACCCCTTTTATGCACACCCTTCTCCTATACAACCCTCCAAGTTTGTACGATGTGATTTCAAGGTCCCTTGGGTGTATATTTATTTTGTGTTGCATAGCCTTATACTTAATTTCATAGGAACTCTTACATATGTTTCATCTTCACATAGCCACGCTAATTGGGGTAACTCAGTGGATCACTTCACAACACCGCCTCGCCTCGGTATTGTTGATGCCTTCCCTTACCCAAGGGTGGGTGAGTATCAATTATGTATATTCTAGGGGTGACGATTTAACCTTCCTTGCCCGAGTTTCATGATGTCAAACTACCAAGCACCATCATCCTCATCAAATGACGTTAAACTGTAGCCTCTCCCCATGTAATATACACGGGGTTCCCCTTATAAGACATTCTCTGTACCTACTCATCTCCACGGGAGTAAGATCTTCCTCACATGGAATGAGACCCTCTTTACTGGAGTGGTGTCTACCTGTGGGGATGGGTAACCATCTTGGAGTGAGCCACTCTATTTTCATGTAGGAGGTAGCATCCATACTTCTCCTCTCTTCTTCCATGCCAAATACTAGACGAGATATAGGAACATGGCCCTTCATTACTCTATCCCTCTCCCTCTGGGCATTGTCGCCATCAGGCCCCCATCCTAGAGTAAGTACCAATCATTATCTCCCTGAGCCTCTAACCATGCATAATCCTTATTTTCCTCTTTTGGCCACTAACCATGTGTACGCCCCACCCTACTTCCCGTGGATTCACCTTTTGAAATGTGATCATCAGGTCTTTATTACCTCTTGTTTTCACAATGATCATGAATCATGTGGGATTAGTGTAAGCATTGACCATGGAATCCTTCTTATGCGTCCTTAGAATGTAATCCCTAAATATACATAATGACATGTACTTTGATCCTCGTCTCCCTGGAAAGGTACCTAGGATTCCTACCATAGGTTCAATCCTAACACCTGATTTTTCTAAGCCCTTAACATCGGTTCAACTTCATCCCACATGATGTTAAACTGTATCATCTCTATCCAACTATATGGACTTTGATCCTTGTCTCCTAAAAAAGGTACGTAGGAAACCCCACTAAGGTTCAATCCCAACACCTATTTGTCCCAACCCCTTGAAGTAGGATCCCCTCTATTACACATGACATTAAAATGTACCATCCCATCTAAACTACGTGGAATTTTATCCTTGTATCCTTGGCATGGTACGTAGGAATCCTACCTGTGGATCAATCCCAACACCTTTTTGTCCCGAACCCATCACGTCCGTTCACCTATGTCCCACATGTTGTTTAAATATATCCTCCCTTCCAAACTATGTGCATTTTTATCTTGTCTCCTAGATAGGGTTTGTAGGAACCTTCCCATAAGTTCAACACCAACACGTTCTTGTTCCTACCTCATCACATTTTTTCACCCTCACCCCGCATGACATTAAATTGAATGCCCCCTTTTTCCTACAAGACGTTAATCAATACCCATTTGAAATATCTGGGCTTTGATCCTTGTCTCCTAGATAGGGTATGTAGGAAGCCTCCCTAAGGTCCAATCCCAATTGATGGTAGGCTGTTGTGACTCCTAGTCCACGGTAATCCATTGTGAACCTCAACAAGAAGTAAGCTGTAGGAACCCCAAATAGAGTTAATCCATTATAGCCCCATCCAGTGGTAAGATATTGTAGCTCACAATTGACGGTAAGCCATTGTAGTCCCCTTAGTTGGGACCCACATCTTCGGTCTACCACCTGTGTGTCAGACCCACCCGAGCTTCTAACCATGCCCAAGCCCCAGTATGTCGTTGGGTCATTGTCCTATGTGAACACCCTGATTGTATACCCCCATCTTGAAAAATTTGGACATTGATTCCTGACCAAGAGGATACGTAGTAATCCTCCCCCAGGATCAAGCCCATCACTCATGTTCCATAGTGGTGTCTCCCTCAGACCTGTGTGTTTCGGGAAGGTCATGCCCCAACACATAGGTTCAACTCCCTCCAGATCCCATCCATGCATCCACTCTCACAGGATGCCTCCTCAGGTGTCCCATCGCCCCACCGAACTATTTGTACATTGACTCCCTACATCATGGATGCGTAAGAGGTCTTTTCAAGGATATGGACCAACATCAACATCTCCCTCATGTCTGTTACATCAAATTATCCATCCAATCCCAACCATGCATATCCATCCATATTCTTACCCGGTCTGCCACATCTTGATAAGATCATTTAACCAACCTTTTCGCTGCTCTTATAAGTAATTGGGTAATTAACTACACGTTAGCCCCATCATCAATGTTACCTCATGGGGTTGCACCCAACTAATCCACTTTTCTCATTGTTTCGATATGTTTGATCTGTCTCTGATAGATGTTAAATTCATCGCATATCTTGTGTTAAACATGGGAAGTTGAGTAAAACCTAAGAGAATTGCCTATGGAATATAAATACCCACACTCGACATGGGATTCATCAATAATATGTACCCTCGAGAAGCCCTATCATAATTGGAAGATACCCAAACACATCAGTGTTCCAGTGTCTAGACATGCCCGCAATGTCCAATGTGACTACTCCCCTAATCGAAGGTTTCTTCCCTGACATGAACCCTTTGAATTTCAATATAGAAGAAGTGTAATTAACCGACATCCATAATGAAATGGCATCGGGAATGAGATTCATGAATGATGATTCAAATCTATGAGGGAGTCCTGGACTATGTAACAAGTTCCTAGGAGGAATTGACAGAAGGAGGAACTGACATCTTGACATCACATTTAGATCAAAGAGAAAATGTACTTCAATAAGAGATGTATGACACCCTCTACTGGAAACCGATATTATAAGGAAACATCCATCACGTTCTCCGCTGATAGATGTGCGCCCAAACTAGAGCATTAGAAACAGAAATGTTGAACCTTCTGTGAAATTATTCTCATCAATGTGGAGATTAGTATCATTTGATAAATTAGTGGATTAGTGGGTCCACTGATCTAGTTATCTATTGATATATCCTACCATGAAAATAGTGATCCTATCATAAAACTCACAAAAAATTGGGGCAGTTGAACATTGGACATCCATGACTGCAGCGTTGTTAGTATGGATCCTTCTTACCAACCATGGGAGAAGGAATGGAATTGGGGAAATGGACATAGATTTCCTTATTTCAGTAGTAATGGTTAAATCTCCAAACTCTACAATAACCAAGCTGTCATAATTTGAAACCAATCACCTCCCAACTACTGACAAAGGGGTATAGAAAAAATCAACATAGAAATCTTGTGCGACGCCATCTCTCCCATGGCAGCCTCCATGTCCACGGATGTTGGGTGCCCACACCCCATCTCTCCATCTGAATTCATTAATATAATGTTAATTAACTATTTATCTCAATGATAAAAGTAAGAGGGGATTATCCCACACTGGTATACAGCATGAAAAGAACTAGAGGCTTATGTTCCTTCTCATCAACACCTCCCCCAAGGTCTGTGCAGAGAGCCACTACTCCCCCACTCCAACATATAATTGTTTTGGGAGCCTCTACCCATAATGATTCGATAACTCCTTCCCATACTTCAATGAGGTGATGGATGTCCAGGCCAGTCAAGCTAGAATCCCATTCTATAGGCTCTCATAGAGGAAATCCCCCAAGTCATGCCTAAATAGCCACTCGGCCCCACGAGCTGAAGAGCGGGTGAGTTATGCACCTACACCACCATCCCTAGTTTGGTTAACCTGACGCTGAAGTTGAGCACAAGCTGAGGGGGACACCCAATGAGGGGTGTCAACACGAATGGCTACCATGACCCATGCCACTACTAGTGAATTCCATCTGTCCCCTGTTTAAGCTATGCAGGGGAACTTATACGCCCAGCCCGTATCGATGCCCCAACCACCCCATGGGCATGGTGGGTTGACTCTCCTAGTTGCCGACATAGGTGGAATCAATGGCGGGCTTACCCACAACAATGATATCTAGTACAATGGTCCACCCCTTGACATCACCAATGAGTGTCCTAGTATTTCCCACTCCCACGATCAGCGCAGAGGTCCTCCCCTTTCCACATTCAATTCGAGCGAAGGTATTTCATTCTTCATTGAAACTCAGTAAAGAAGCCTCTATTACACCCATGACCTCATACATGGAGCCATTATTCCTTTCATTGGTCTCTGATGTGAAGATTCTAGCCTTCTGGTAAACCGTCTGAGTTTCAGACTTCCCCATGTCCTTAAAAAATCCGAGAAATGTCCTCCTCATCCCAGTAATTAGAGAAGAAGAGGATTTCCTAGCTTCATGGGAACCCAACACGGAGGTCCTAACCATGTTCTGCTCAACTAGTATGAGGACCATCTTTGTACCTTCACTGCCAAAGGAAACAAGCATGGAGGCCCTACCCATGACACCACTAGCTCAATCGGAGGCCCGACCCACTCCAGAACATCCCGTAGAAATTCCCAGCGATCATTTTCCAGTGTAAACAGAGGTCCTCCCTGTGTTCCCTTTTATATATTTTCAGGTTCTTCTCACACCCCATCTCACCAAGTTGTATGTCCTCTCCACGCTAGCGTCAATTCAGATGTAGGTCCACCTCGAGTCAAAAATCTACCCCATCCCAAAGAGCCATGTAAGGGTAGGAGGGTGGGTTGCCAAGACCATAATAATAATTCCACGAATATTCAAACCATAATTATACCTATACACTTATCAACTTCTAAGACAGAATGAAATTAGGAAATGGAAACCTCTCCTCGATCTTATACATTGGGGGTTGTGGATGGAATGAGACGTATCCGCCTATTTCTTCTAGAATGTGAGGTCCACCGGATTCCTACCTCCATCCATAGATTGATATATAATGAAATTTTTTTTCTTTTTTATAGGTCATGGCCATGGAATACTCCCTATCATCGATAAGGTCATTTTCTACCTCGACCAGAGATCATGGAGAATTATTATGTGGACTAGTAGATGATGAACAACAACATGGCCCACAAAAAGTAACCAAAACCCCTGCACCAAAACTCATTATTTCTCTTATGTCTTACTAGGATGTGGTGGCTCAGTCATTGCATTCATCATAAGACATCTTGAGATGTGGTGGCTTGTAAGCTCGTTCTCTGTATTATCCATTGGCCAGTCTACCATCTTAGTGGTCTACTTTAGTGTCATTGCTAGTCCTGTAGCCACCCCTTGTAGATGAGTGGGGAATACAAGGGATATATCTTGAGTCTTATCCAAAAATATTTTGGGGCATCTTTATAGCATATCATTTCTTAAAGATTGTTTGGACAATCGAAAATAAAAACTTCAGTGCGCCGAAATCTCTTACTCAGTAAGAAGTCAAATGATTTATCTAGAGCCTATAGGGGATTCACATCCATATGTGTTATGAGTGAGTGTATAATTAAAATATTTAATCACATTTCGAATATATAGACAAGACTTTTCATATGGTCGATTTTGCAGCGCTCCATGTGGGCCAATGCCCTGAGTCGCCTGATCACCACCAGACCCTCCATCAATGATGCATTAAAATATTTAAAGTTCTCCACATAATTATAAAGGAGTCTTCCCCCCATATTTAGGTCCATGTTTGGGGGTAGTATGATTCCCTATATTTCAGTTCGATCCAGTGTTAGCCCTACTTTCCATTCGATATTGAGGATATGCCTCCAGGTAGTGTTGCGATTAACATGGATGATCTATCAGAGGAAAAGATGAAGATAGAGCTCATTGGAGATAACATACCATTGGGGAAGTACCTAACATATTAGATCCATTAATAAGGTTTAATCTCCAAAAAAATAAATCTAAAGGGTCTTCCCGTACCCAGCGAGTCATTAGTCCTCAGCCAGAATCCCAATAAGGGAAAAGAGCATATTGGGGTTGTCAAACCCGCTAACCCATCTGTCTTAGAGAAGAAGGCATAAGATGATACTGAAAAGGTTTCATGGCATCAATATCTCACAAAGCACAAAAAATGGCCGATGAACTCCTTTATGAATACACTACGGAGTGGCAGCTAGACTTTAGTGATCCTTAGCCAGGGTAGAAGTGGAAGGTACAACAATCCACATTCGAGTTGCCTATGGGTGACCCTAAAAATCCTCATCACATAGAAAGGATATAAGTTTGAGCTTACAGAATGAGGGTGTGTTATGTATCAACCACTCCACCTAAATGTTGCGATGATCCTCAGAACTAAGATCAGGTTCCCCCATCCACTCTGCAAGTCATCCCACCAGCTGCTCCACAAGACGGTAAGACTAATTATCATGTTGAAGAACCTACCAACACACTAGTGGTCAGAGATCCTCATAAATAAAGGGACACCTACCCAGATGACCAATTAGAAGTGCTCATTTCTTTACTTAAGGCATTCTAAACATGATAGGTTGTAATTCCATCTGCTGGAAAGCCATATCGGGCAAGGGTCGATGATATGCTAGCACCCCCGGGTTTTGGAAACTCCACATTTTCCCATTTTAATGGGACGAGAAACCCACTGTAGAATTTGGACCACTTCATCTCAAGGTGTGGAAACATGATGGGAGATCTAGTGTAGTAAGAGGCCACCAAACTATAGTGTTTCAAACAGACATTCAAGGGACCAGCATTTTTCTAGTACATCCAGCTACCCATTGGGGCTGTCGTTGGCTGGCTATATCTCCATTTAAATTTTCTTTACCAATTCAGCTATAACACCCAGAAGATGAGTATTACAGAACTTATAATGTTTATGTAGAGGCCTGACGAGAAGGTTGTGTACATGGTCACCCAGTGGTAAGGCCTTATATACTCCCTAGATATGCCACTGACTCATGAATAACTGCTAACATTGTGTGTGGAGAATGTAAATAATGAACTGGTCACCTATTTCATTACTTAGAATCACCTAAAGGGATTCCAAGATTGGTATGACAAGTGTAGAGACCCGAATCTTGATGTACATGGACATTACATTACTTTTGAGGAATACTTAGTACATAACAAAAACACACACACAAGGATCGTAATAGTTTAGTGTCTTTGGAAACTCGGAATATAATCTTCTAATCGTGGTGAAAGATCTTCAACATGTCCCATAAAGATCTTCCTTTTTTTAAACCTAAAACCTTTCATTATATCCTGGGGAAAGGAAAACATAAAAGGGTGATCTCAAATGCTCAGTAAGGGTAAAAAAATAAATATCAATCACATCATATTCATAAGAACATAACATTTTGGAAATCTTAACCTGCAAAAGAGAGCATAATTTCATAACATGGGATAAATCATAGTACTGAAATGAAATCCCAATAATCATAACATAAAACATGAAACATTGTGGCATACACACATAATCATATAGAATCATTTCTTGTTAGTCAAGACTCATTTCCAAGACTATCTTAGTGGACAAAGTCCCTTTCTGAACCGAGTCACCCTCGTTTCAGTCCTGTTTCACTGAACCGGTATAACCTACCATTCCAGCCATGTCTATCTCATGAGATATAAAATCTTTATCCAATGCATTGGAGGGAGATACAGGTCCCACCGATCTTATAATGATACCATTATTATTTGTGCCACAAAATCTTAAAACATACATCATTGAATAACCCATGTAATAAAAATGGGAATCTTAAACATCATGACATCATAAAAAAATTCATATACGATAAAGGAATTCATAAAAATAATTCCATCACAACATAATCAAATCAATGTAATAATAGGGATAAAAACAGAACCCTTTATCATCTTAGATGGAAAATAATTTATATAAAACACTTGAAATGAATTCTTGAGGAAAATATCCTTTCTTCAAAATCAATTTCTTTTCACAAAACGTCATGGAATTTTAAAAGAAAGAGATTTTATTGAAAATAGTCATGAAATCTATTAGAGGAAGCTTCATGAAAATAAGGCTTTCTAAAACCGTAAAAATTCGTTCATGCCGTATAAGTTAAAAAAACATTCTTCTTGTACTTTTGTCGGAAAAGTCAAAAAGTACTTCGTATGAAAAACGACAAAAGATTACTTTCATATCCATTACTAAAAACTCACTGAAGGGTAAAATTGGATTTAAAAAAAATTGTAGGTGGATGGAAATAATATTACATATTGACAAAACATGGATTTGGATGATAAAATACACCCCAGTAAATGCCAAAGTATAAACAATCTCAGATAAAAATGAGATTGTGATATTTCCCTTACCTTAGGTCCGATTTTCTTCGTAGGTGTCTGAACCTCCTGTATAATGATTTAAATAATGTCATTGACTTGTTACAGAATCATATTCCTTGTTATGAAATCATATATGGTTCACTTATGACTTTATATTACCCGTACTTTTGTAAATTCCATGTTAAAGAGCGTTTTGGGTAAAATTGTTTCATTTGATGTCCGTGTTTTGACTTGTAATTATTCATATGATTACATAGATCATGATTAATTAATTCCAGAATATAAAACATGATTTATATATATATATATTCAGAATATACATATATATAATAAATCAATAAATGGAAAGAAATACAACGTTCATGGAGACGGTAGGTCGTACGTACGCATCAACGTTGTTTTCGTTTCCATATTGAGTTGAACGGAATTCAGTAGATGACATTCATATATATACACATAAATCCAGTATCATTATTATGTCATATATTTCATTATTACTTATTATATATACTTTATAATCATTCATGAATTGATTAGAGTGGAGAATGAATCTCATCGCGTCGTGGAGACGGTAGTCCGTACATACGCACGAGCGATGAAATCGGTCTCATGATCATGTAATTGTATTGAAGTGTATGTATACTATTTCATAATCAATATCACTTTAAAATAATAATATATATTTATTATTTACACCATTATACCCATCCAAGTAAGGTGGTGTTGGAAAATATATTTCACCACGGCGTGGAGACGGTATTCCGTACGTACGCACGCGCGGTGATTTCGTTTTCCGTAGGATGGATAGATGGTGAAATAGGATTGTTTCATACTTATAATAACATATCCGTATATGATTGATACTGATTTTATTACTTAATAATGAAAAAACCTAAGAAGAAGTGGAAGAAGAAATAAAGGTGAAAGAATCTGTAACGGAAATTACCTCTTCTTTGAAGCGCCTCTTTGAGACCTCCTCTTAGGGCACTAAAATTGGTCTTTGAGGAAGACCAGAACCTCTAGGATGTTTCTAGGGAAGTGGAGAAGAGAATTTTTTAGGGGTTGGTCGATCTTGAAGGATCAATGTTGTGTGAGGAAGAGAGGGAGGAGGTGTCCTTTTATAAGGGAGGAGAGAGGCACCTTTGGAAAAACTAAAAATATTATTTTATTATAAAGTCAGGTTCGGTTTTAAATAGCTCCAAATTGATTTATTTAGAGGCTAAAGTGGGTATGTGTCGAAATACTCTCATCCAATAGAATTTATACAAGTTTAGGTTCCTATTCTAACCATATCATTTATATTTAACATTAAGTTAAATAATTTTACTTTTACCGTGTCTTCTTGTGTTCTTATTCTATAAGGTTAATAAACATACAATATCAAGCCAAATGAACCCCAAGTTGTTTATTATTAATATATATAACCTTATCTAAGTCATTTGGATGAACCTTATATTTTTGGGAATAAAATAACAATTAATAATATAATATTTGTTTTAAAAACTATTTTATGTCAATTTTGACAATATTTAGAAACAGATTTTTGTGAAAATCATAACAGAATGATAAGTTCGAACAAAGTTAATTAAATCAATATTAACATGTCATATTAACCTAGAAAATTAGTGTAATTCATTAAAAGTCTCAAATTATATTTATTTGAGTATTTATAACATCAATTATGTCAATATTTCATTAATAAGATAATTACTACATCATCGTTGTGTCATTAATAAATTAAATTATTTAATGTCTAAAAATTACAAATAAAATACCATTATGTAGGAAATTTTTTTATCTTTCTAATTAATATTTATAGTCGATTTTATCGTATGTATAACCCCATATTAAAAATGTTTTAGTAAATACACTTTGATTTTAACTCTTTTAACCCTTCTTTAAATAAATTAATAATAAATGTCCTAATCTAATCCAAGTGGGTCTAAAGGGTCATATTTTATTCTAAGTTTGTTTTTGGTCGAATTACACTTGTCCAATATAATTAGGACATGTGTTAGGGTAATAATAATATCATTTCTACCCTTAATTACCCTATTTACTTTTAACCGTGGTAAAAAAAGTAAAAAGTTACTATTCACCGAAAAATTATTTTCATCTCATTGAACCACATTTTACTTACTGAAATCAACCGTGTCTCTCAGATTTTTGAAATTCCACTCACAGAAGTGGTAAAATTAAGTTTTATGAACAATTCAGTTTTTTAACTACCACTTAGTGGTTTCACTATTCATCAAAAATTGAAAGTTTTCAGAAAAATACCAAAAATTAGCCCTAAGCTAGATTTGATATTATGAACTCAAAAATGATGTCTATTTTACCAAATTTAAAACATATCAGTTGCATTAACTAATTTAAAAATTAATTCCCGTCGTCAAAACAAATATCATGTTTTTAAGAGATAATAACTATCAAAAGATTGAAACTTGTTTATAAGTGGTTTAAATGTGAAATTACATCCAATGACCATAAGTGTATTAAATTGTAAAAATATATTCTAAATATACTTTAAAACCACTAAAATTAATAACTTATCACTATTAATTATTTCGATTGAAAAAGTAGTTTTTAATTAAAATTTAGTAATTTCCACTATTCATCAACATATGAAAGTTATCCGAAAATTACCAAAATTTCACCCTAAGCTAATTTCGATATTCTGAATCCAAAAATGAAGTCCATTTTGAAAAATAAAATTTACAAAATTTCAAAAAGTGGTTATTACTATTCATAACGGCTAGTTTTAATAATATTTTAATAGCATATCGTTGTTTAGTGAAACTCGGTATTGCGTTCTACACATGCTATCAAGGAAGGTCGCAATTGCATGTAATGAATGGCAAGTCAAGGATACGTGTTGTGAAATCTCATTTTGGTGTAGCGTACAACACAAGACATTAATGAAATTAAAAAGAATATTTTTCATAAAATCTCGGGGGGTTACATTCTACCCCCCTTAAAATGAATTTCGCCCTCGAAATTCGTCGGGGTTATAAATGGTTTACTATTATAAAGTTTCTTTAATAGAAACCCACATCGTAAAAAGGAATACCAAAACCAATCTTTAAAAACAAAAGTATGAAACGTAACGGTTACCCAAATAAACTAATCACTGGGTTTCCACATAGGTGAAAATATGCGTATGGAAGAAAAATCTAACCATCATGTTCTGATGGAGAGTGGTAAAGAACATGGCTTTGGAAAATCCAACAATCACAAATCCATAAATTTGTGATGATCTAAGGTACCATCTGATTAATCAGATATAAGAGCACTAGGACAACATTTTTTGTTTTCAAGATCGTTTCCCTAAATTTGAAGAATTTAAATTAGAATTAAATACTTACTTTATTTTGATACAATCTCACTGTTGTTCGTGCCTTGAACAATTTCCACTTCATCTCTTAAATAAATGAATTTGAATTTGTTATTCGTGAAGTGTTAGCAGATCATGTGATAGAATGACGGGTCATTCCATCTGTCTCAAACAAAAGGTTAGCAAAAGTTATTAAATATACATAAGTCATTCTATAGTGAGATTAATCATATATGGTTCCTAAAATGGACTTATACTTCATATATCATACTGCTTAATATAATAAAACTAGTTTCTACTAAACAGGGACTTCCTGTAGGCCAGTGGTAGGCGATAAAGGCCAGTCGCACTTTGGTTGTGGGTTCGATTCCCACAGCCTTGTCCGACGCGATGGGCTGTCACCCGTCCTGCAGGTTTTCCTTTTTCTAAAACTACATTACTATAACATCCCATCAATAATATCAAAAAAAACTTTAATCCTTAAACAATACTAACTTATGTCCAACATAGTCCATTCAAATCTTTAGGCTTATCCATAATACTGCTGTCCAATCTCATATTATAGTGAAAATTATTACCAAAGAGATCATATAACAAGCATGTTAATACCATCATTGATCCCTGTATATCATGAGATATTTCTTGTTGGTCACATTCCAAACATTAGAAGGACTTAATCATGTATTCTGTTGAAAAATGAATATCCATTGAACCTTAGTGAAAAAATTAATACAGTTAAAAGTTAACACATTCCATATACCAAAATCCTCAAAATTCTACATACTCAAACCATGATATCACTTATTCCTTGTATCAGTCATGAGCTCATGAATACTGTCAAACATTTAATTTTCTCCTTATCCCTTAATTATGCGCATATCATCTACTTTCCAAAATATTTGAATCACTTTTCATGGTTACCGGTACCTTAAAATTATTGAAAACCACAATAAACCAATACATAAATATTTCAGTACACCATAAAAGTACCTCAACAACATTATTCATGAATACCAATACATAAATACTTTAGTCCATCCACTTCAATGATTGTCCTGGAATAAGTCCTTCCTTGATTTAGAAGTAACTTTTTAGGTCAGGGCATTGAGTTGGGTAATGCCCATGTTCTCCACAAATAAGACATTGAACTCCATAAAAATCTGTCACTCTATGACCCTTTTCTCCACACAGATAACATCGGTCCCTCCATTTGAGGTATTCCTCAAGGTTCTTCTTCCCTTCTTTAGAAATCTCAATCTTCCTTTCTTTATGCTCCTCAACATGCGAACATGCATAATAGTTTATCTTCCTCTTCATTGATGAATTATGCATACCACTAAATTTCACCTTGTTAATCATATATCGCGATGACTGATTCGGTATAATCACAATATCTTTATCTCTAGGCATTACACAATTTTGTTTCTCATATTCACCATTTTGTCCATTGGACTCAATGTTAACCGAATTCCTTCTGGTTCCCTCCATTAACTAAAACGCAAAAAGAATTCTGTGAGAGGCGAAATCATGCTAGGGAAGACAACATAGTAAAGGGGGAGTACCCTCAATATCTAACATCTTAGGTTGAATTCTAAGATCGTTACCATAGTTCTAGGACTATCCTATACGTATACTTATCCTTAGGGACATCCCTAGACATACCTTAGAAATATCTCTAGGGATCTCACTAACGTTCTCACATCCTAGTTTCCAAAGGTTGACTAACCCTTTCCTCTTATACCAACTGTAGAGACCCGAAGCATGACATACATGGACATTACATTACTTTTCCGGAATAATTAGTACATAACAAAAACACACACACACGGATCGTAATAGTTTAGTGTCTTTGTAAACTCGGAATATAATCTTCTAATCGTGGTGAAAGATCTTCAACATCTCCCATAAAGATCTTCCTTTTTTTTAACCTAAAACCTTTCTTTATATCCTGGGGAAAGGAAAACATAAAAGGGTGAGCTGAAATGCTCAGTAAGGGTAAAAAAAATAAATATCAATCACATCATATTCATAAGAACATAACATTTTGGAAATCTTAACCTGCAAAAGATAGCATAATTTCATAACATGGGATAAATCATAGTAGTGAAATGAAATCCCAATAATCATAACTTAAAACATGAAACATTGTGGCATACACACATAATCATAGAGAATCATTTCTTGTTAGTCAAGACTCATTGCCATGACTATCTTAGTGGACAAAGTCCCTTTCTGAACCGAGTCACCCTCGTTTCAGTCCTGTTTCACTGAACCGGTATAACCTACCGTTCCAGCCATGTCTATCTCATGAGATATAAAATCTTTACCCAATGCATTCGAGGGAGATATAGGTCCCACCCATCTTATAATGATACCATTCTTATGTGTGCCACAAAATCTTAAAACATACATCATTGAATAACCCATGTAATAAAAATGGGAATCTTAAACATCATGACATCATAAAAAAATTCATATACGATAAAGGAATTCATAAAAATAATTCCATCACAACATAATAAAATCAATGTAATAATAGGGATAAAAACATAACCCTTTATCATCTTAGATGGAAAATAATTTTGATAAAACACTTGAAATGAATTCTTGAGGAAAATATCCTTTCTTCAAAATCAATTTCTTTTCACAAAACGTCATGCAATTTTAAAAGAAGGAGATTGTATTGAAAATAGTCATGAAATCTTTTGGAGGAAGCTTTATGAAAATAAGGCTTTCTAAAACCGTAAAAATCCGTTCATGCCGTATAAGTTAAAAAAAATTCTTCTCGTACTTTTTTCAGAAAAGTCAAAAAGTACTTCGTATGAAAAACGACAAAAGATTACTTTCATATCCATTAATAAAAACTCACTGAAGGGTAAAATTGGATTTAAAAAAAATTGTATGTGGATGGAAATAATATTACATATTGAGGAAACATGGATTTGGATGATAAAATACACCCCAGTAAATGCCAAAGTATAAACAATCTCGGAAAAAAATGAGATTGTGATATTTCCCTTACCTTAGGTCTGATTTGCTTCGTAGGTGTCTGAACCTCTTGTATAATGATTTAAATAATGTCATTTACTTATTACAGAATCATATTCATTGTTATGATATCATATATGGTTCACTTATGACTTTATAGTACCCGTTCTTTTGTAAATTCCATGTTAAAGAGCGTTTTGGGTAAAATTGTTTCATTTGTTGTCCGTGTTTTGACTTGTAATTATTCATATGATTACTTAGATCATGATTACTTAATTCCAAAATATAAAACATGATTTATATATATATATATTAAGAATATACATATATATAATAAATCAGTAAAAGGAACGAAATACATCGTTCATGGAGACGGTAGGCCATACGTACGCATGAACGCTGTTTTCGTTTCCTTATTGAGTTGAACGGAATTAAGTAGATGAAATTCATATATATACACATAAATCCAGTATCATTATTATGTCATATATTTCATGATTACTTATTATATATACTTTATAATCATTCATGAATGGTTTAAAGTGGAGAATGAATCTCATCGGGTCGTGGAGACGGTTGTCCGTACGTACGCACGAGCGATGATATCATTCTCATGATCATGTAATTGTATTGGAGTGTATTTATACTATTTCAGAATAAATATCACTTTAAAATAATAATATATAGTTATTATTTACACCATTATACCCATCCAAGTAAGGTGGTGGTGGAAAATAGATTTCACCACGGCGTGGTGACGGTATTCCGTACGTACGCACGCACGGTAATTTCATTTTCCGTAGGATGGATAGATGGTGAAATAGGATTGTTTCATACTTATAATAATATATCAGTATATGAGTGATACTGATTTTATTACTTCATAATGAAACAACCTAATAAGAAGAACTGGAAGAAGAAATAAAGGTGAAAGAATCGGTAACGGAAATTACCTCTTCTTTGAAGCGCCTCTTTGAGACCTCCTGTTAGGGCACTAAAATTGGTCTTTGAGGAAGACCAGAACCTATAGGATGTTTCTAGGGAAGTGGAGAAGATAATTTGGCAGGGTTTGTCCGAGCTTGACGGATCAAAGTTGTGTGAGGAAGAGAGGGAGGAGGTGTCCTTTTATAAGGGAGGAGAGGGGCATCTTTGGGAAAACTAAAAATATTATTTTATTATAAAGTCATGTTCGGTTTTAAATAGCTCCAAATTGATTTATTTCGAGTCTAAGGTGGGGATGGGTCGAAATCCTCTCATCCAATAGAATTTAGACAAGTTTAGGTTCCTATTTTAACCTAATCATTTAGATTTAACATTAAGTTAAATAATTTTACTTTTACCGTGTCTTCTTGTGTTCTTATATTATAAGGTTAATAAACTTACTATATCAAGCCAAACGAACCTCAAGTTGTTTATTATTAATATATATAACCTTATCTAAGTCATTTGGCCGAACCTTAGATTTTTAGGAATAAAATAACAATTAATAATATAATATTTTTTCAAAAACTATTTTATGTCAATTTTGACACTATTTAGAAATTGATTTTTGTGAAACTCATAACAGAATGATAAGTTCGAAAAAAGTTAATTAAATCAATACTAACCTGTCATATTAACCTAGAAAATTAGTGTAATTCATAAAAAGTCTCAAATTATATTTATTTGAGTATTTATAACATCAATTATTTCAATATTTCATTAATAAGATAATTACTTCATCATCGTTGTGTCATAAATAAATTAAATTATTTAATGTCTAAAAATTACAAATAAAATACCATTATGTAGGAAATCCTTTTAGATTTCTAATTAATATTTAGAGTCGAATTTATCTTCTGTATAACCCCATATTAAAAATGATTTAGTAAATACACTTGGATTTTAACTCCATTAACCCTTCTTTAAATAAAATAATAATAAATGTCCTAATCTAATCCAAGCCGGCCTAAATGGTCATATTTTATTCCTAAGATTGTTTTTGGTCGAATTACACTTGTCCAATAGAATTAGGACATGTGTTAGGGTAATAATAATATCATTTCTACCCTTAATTACCCTATTTACTTTTAACCGTGGTAAAAAAAAGTAAAAAGTTACTATTCACCAAAAAATTATTTTCATCTCATTGAACCACATTTTACTTACTGACATCAACCATGTCTCTCGGATTTTTGAAATTCTACTCACAGAAGTGGTAAAATTAAGTTTTATGAACAATTCAGTTTTTTAACTACCACTTAGTGGTTTCACTATTCATCAAAAATTGAAAGTTTTCAGAAAAATACCAAAAATTTTCCCTAAGCTATATTTGATATTATGAACTCAAAAATGATGTCTATTTTTCCAAATTCAAAACATATCAGTTGCATTAACTAATTTAAAAATTAATTCCCGTCGTCAAAACAAATAGCGTGTTTTTAAGAGATAATAACTATCAAAAGATTGAAACTTGTTTATAAGTGGTTTAAATGTGAAATTACATCCAATGACCATCATTGTATTAAATTGTAAAAATATATTCTAAATATACTTTAAAACCACTAAAATTAATAATTTATCACTATTAATTATTTCGATTTAAAAAGATGTTTTTAATTAAAATTTAGTAATTTCCACTATTCATCAAAATATGAAAGTTATCCGAAAATTACCAATATTTCACCCTAAGCTAATTTCGATATTCCGAATCCAAAAATGAAGTCCATTTTGAAAGATAAAATTTACAAAATTTCAAAAAGTGGTTATTACTATTTATAACGGCTACTTTTAATAATATTTTAATAGAAATCGTTGTTTAGTGAAACTCGGTATTGCGTACTACACACACTATCAAGGAAGGTCGTGATTGAGTGTAATGAAAGGCAAGTCAAGGATACGTGTTGTGAAATCTCATTTTGGTGTAGCGTACAACACAAGACATTAATGAAATTAAAAAGAATATTTTTCATAAAATCTCGGGGTGTTACAACAAGGACCATCATCTTGAGGAAGCCGTGAAGCAGGCCAATAAGTCAAGTCCGTTCCCTCCCCGAATCCCCATGAGAAGAGCCTCTATGGCTGAAACAACCATGGTAGCACATATAGAGGCCCCCATGCAGCTACAGTTGTTACCAGTGGAGCCTCCTCCACAGACTCATAGAGGCCCCCCATATCAAGAACAACCACCAGCCCATCAGTTCCCAACACAGAATCGAAAGGCGCCCTCATAACGCACCACCACCGCCTATGCGAGATAAACAGGTTCCACCTCCTCAGTAGGCTACTACAACCCTTTTCAGGGTCACACTCCCATATCCCCCTTCATGGAACAAAGAAATCATACATACTCCTTCAATGAGGATCGTGTCCCCTATTATTTCAGAAGTGTATTGGTATAGGGAATTTTATAGTTTCCCGAATCTAGGAAGCCTGAAGAGGTAGATCTCACTGATTTTACCAACTAATCCCCTATCATTAGATCTTAGGGTGCACCCTCAAACAGTTCTTTGTGTTTAATGACCGGATTCAAGACTAGGTTGATAACTACATAGTCAGGATAGGCCCAACTCTAGCATAGATGGAATGTGTATTTGTTAATCCAGATAGCGACCATGATAGTGATGGTGATTGGTGTCAGATTTCTAAAAACGGGTCTCAAAACTATGATGACTGGATGTATCGTAAGGCATTCTCCCATGACCATGGTATTATATGTGTATGTATAAATCGACCCGAGCCTTCAAAATACGCCATAACACCCACAAACACTACTTCTGCGTCAACGTATTATCCTCCATTTTCTCAGAAGAGAAAGCATCAGCGACACAAGAGAAAACAAATCCCCCACCAATGCTCTCATAATCTCGTAATATCAATGTATTCATTCCCCCGAAGATGTAGATCCCCCCCAGAATCTATCTTGGGGTAGAGGATTCTTCATGTGATGATTAAGGGTACACTTCGGTTAACACTGTGAAGCTGGTAAACCCCTACATGATTTTTGGTGACAAGGAGAGCTAGACAGATCCTCCCAACGTCCCTAGCCTTTTCCAGCATGATAGGGGAAAGGGATATATGAACCTTCGAAATGACATGAATCGTAATTCTAGTCCGGCTATGCATGCCACCAAATAAAGAGAGCAGGCCCAATGCAGAACTCAGTAGGCACAACCTTCCCATCTTGCGTCAGCAGGTCCTCCTTCACTGTCGTTCATGTTACATGATTAGGCAAAGCCACCCTACCACATCGTGATCAGCCACGCTCTATTACGAATAGGACTCTATCATCTAACCCACATATTTTTGTTGCTCCATGAGCTTCGACTAGCGTGCCGTGAGACATTCTCAGCACCAGTCAACTGCTAGTTCTGCCGATAGGTCCCATCATCCAACCTTCCATAGAACAAAATTTGATAATCATAACTTCATGCGTGTAACAGAAGTATGATATCCTTAAGTATATTTCCATAATTCTAGCGAGGCTCCCTCACTCGGAGGATTTTATCCTCTTGGTGGATATGCATAAAGCCCTCACCAAAGCATGAAGAATCCTCGTCCAGTTTGAGACAGAGGTATCAGTTGCATAAGCCTTCCATGATGAGGTAGTCGAGCATGCTAAATGTCAGGCCACAATCCCGTTATCTGGAAAGATGAAGGATATCCCATAAAGGTGAACATACTCCCATTGTACATCACTATATACTTAAATGGCATGGATGTTCGTCACTTCCTTGTCAACATAGGCTCTTGGATTCAACTAATTTTAACCTAGAAACATAAAAAAGGGGTTTATGAGGATTATCTAAGTCCCTTGGACCTAAAAATTAAATGTTATGATATGAAGGAACAAAAACCAATTAGAATGATCCACCTCAAGACCTAGTTCATAGGTTTGGAAGCTAGCACCGAGTTTAGGGTTGTCTCATAGGACAAGGCTTACCACACGTTGATGGGTAGTCAATGACTTCACTTGCATGTGGTGATCCATTCATCATATCACCAATGCCTTAAGTACTTACTCAATGGTTGAGTGGGTGTGCACCAGCATGACATGACTTTCATTTCCTCTTATTAAGTCTAATTCTTGGATGACAACTATTACAAGATTAAGGGCAAGAAGATTCAAGATAATTAGGTTAAACACGTTATGGATATGAATGACCTATGGACAAACAGGGATGATGCCTACATTTTTTTGATCCACCGATTGGAGGCTACCACCCCAGCTTTGGGACAGTTATAGATGCCAAATAACGCTCAAGTGGTGAAGAAGGTTTCCAAACGACAATGCGAAGTCATATTTGGATCCGGGGACCCAGTCTGGGGAGCCCGGAGGAGGTGCGTGAAAAAAAATTCATAAGTGCATGAAAAATTGGTTCCCTTGCATAAAATGTTCCATGATTCTTGAGGGTTCTGTGGTGGGGGCACGAAATATTTCTCATCATACCCCATGTGTTTGACATTTTTGCACTACCACCCTTGGCACACAATTATTTCACACCGACATGTTTTCCGTGCCCCTTAACTTTTATAAATAGAAGGAGACACCCTTTGATTCCAGGGATGATGAATTTGAACTAGCTCTCGTGCACAAAATTCACCTTCCACACGTGCAAATATGGATTTTTATGTATGGTTCTATTCGCACCAAGTCACCTCGGGGTCTGCCTTCACGCGAGATCTCCTTTGTTTAAGACTGAATTACAATCCCTTCGAGGTCCGCCACTTGCGCCCAATTCATTCCACTTGCGTGAAGGCTGGTCAATTGCGTGCAATCCCCTTCAATTGGGTGCACCCCAGAAATTTCACACAATAACCTTCAACTACATGCACCCTAGTCATTATGCGCAGCCTCTCTAAATTGCGTGCAATGAGTATTCATTGCGTGCAATTTTTTCAATTGTGTGAAAATCCTCAGATTTTTTTGCGCGCTAATCCTCATTGATTTCACACCATCCTGGTGTTTTTTGAAACAACCTACTTATTTCGCACGCAATCCTCAAAGGTTGCGCACAATTTTTTAGGTTCCCTCACCTCTGTACTCCGTGGACTTACCTCTGTGTGTGTGTCTGATGCTCTTCTCATGGATTCCATTTGTGGTTTCCTATCACCACTAAGCATCCACATCACATATTTTTTTTTCATAAAACCTTATAGGATCGTATGATGTATCTTCAAAGTCCGTTGGACGGTTCTTCCAGTTGCGTTTCTTCACCTTTTGGTTCTTCACATGGGCACCCTAACAGCTATTTCTTCTTTGCATATCCACACTAATGTGGACCCCTCGATGGTTCTTTCCATGGAACCCCCTCTCCACGACATTTCTGATGCCATCCCCTTCACAAGGAGCAGAGGGTAACGGTTACGTAAGCCCTATGGGTGAGGAACACACCCACCTCGTCTGAGCTGTAGGACATTAAACTTCCAAGTACCATCATCCTCAACACATGACGTTACACTGTGACCTGGCCTCATGCCACACACACAGGGTCCCCCACCTTGGACTTTCTCCATCCCCACTCGTCTCCATAGGGATGGCATAACCCCCCACTGGGGATGATATCCTCCTAATTGGAGTGGTGTTTGTCCATGGGGAAAGGGTGGCCATCTCGGCGTAAGCCCCTAGCTTTTCTTGTACGAGGATGTATCTCCGCTTCTCCTTTCATCTTCGGTCACCAGGGCCAGTGAAGGTCATGGTGGGAAATGCTTTTTCTCCATTCTTTGGTATCGAGTCCCTCTCCTACTATGCTTCCTCGCCCTCATGCCTCCATCCTTAAGTAAGCCTTGACTTCTCGGGCTGATAACCACGCATATGCCCCTGTTTCCTCTTTGGGTCGCTCCATGCGTAAGCCCCACTTCATCTCCCATGGACTCACCTTTCGTGATGTGATCGTTAAGTCTCTTCTATCTCTTGTTTCTCACACCGAGCTTGACTCACGTGAGATTAGATTGAGCACCGAAAATGACAAACCAACACCTTGGGCTGCCTCAGAGCATACTCTGCAACCCATCCCGAACAACAGGGACTTTAATCCAAGTCAAAGAATTGTATGTAGGAAGCCTCTACGAGTTCAAGCCCCACAACACAACACCTTGGGCTGCCTCAGGGCATAAGCCCCATGCCATCTTGAACTATGGGGAATTTAATCCATGTCAAGGCATGGTACATAGGAAGCCTCCACAAGGTTCAAGTTCCACAATCCACAAACACCTTGGGACACCTCAGAGTGTAAGCCCCAACCCATCCCGAACTACGAGAATGTTGATCCAGGTCAAGGCATGGTACATAGGAAGCTTCCACAAGGTTCAAGCTCCACAAACCAACACCTTGGGCCGCCTCAGAGTGTAAGCCCCAACCGATCTCGAACTACGAGGACATTGATCTATGTCAAGGCCTGGTACGTAGGAAGGCTCTATGAGGTTCAAGCCCCACAAACCAACACTATGGGCCACCTCAGAGTGTATGCCCCGCAACCCATCCCGAACTACGAGGAGTTTGATCTATGTCAAGGCCTGGTACCTTGGAAGCCTCCATGAGGTTCAATCCCCCCAATCCAACACCTTGGGCCACCTTAGAGTGTAATCCCCAAACCATCCCAAACTATGGGGGACTTTGATCGATGTCAAGTTGTAGTATGTAGGAAGCCTAAACGGGGTTCAATCCAACTACCCAGTCATTCCGACTGTCCTCACGTCGGTTCACCAACACCTTGGGCCGCCTCAGCGTGTAAGCCCCAACCCATCCCAAAATACAGGGACATTGATCCATGTCAAGGCATGGTATATAGGAAGCCTCTCCAAGGATCCATCCCACCATCCATTAGGACCCCAAGTCCACCTTCATGTCAGTTCCCCGACCCCATGGGCCACCTAAGAGCATAATCCCCAAATGCAAAATGAACTACATGGACATTGATTCCCTGCCACGGGGATATGTAGGAAGCCTCTATGAGGGTTGAGCCCTTCACTCCCTTCTCATCCTGATCTCTCCCTCGAGCCCATGCGTCTTGGGATGTTCATGCCCTAACCCAGAGGTTCCATTTCTTCTGGGTCCCATCCATGCATCCATTCTCATGAGTCACCACCCTAAGCATCCCATCGTCTCATCGAACTACACGTAATGTGATTCCCTACCACGAGGATATGTAGGAAGTCTCTTAGAGGTTCAATCCCAAAACAATCGTCACCCCATGATGATTCCATCCCATTCACCATCCAATTCACACAACCTTCCATCACACATCATGATCCCCACCCGGGCCACCACATCTAGGTGTAATCATGCGACCCCATTCTCTGTTCCATTTAACAGCACTCGAGAAGCAACCCACATGTTGGCCGTAATATTAGCATTCCCTCCAGGGGTTCTTCTATCTAATCCACTCTAATCAGTGTTCTGATCAGTCTGATCTATCTCCATTGAACGGTAAACTTGCGGCATACCCAGTGTTAAACTTGGGAAGCTAAGGAAAACATTAGATACATGCTAATGTATTATGACTCCCCGCATTCAATGTGGGATGACTTAGGATTCCACGCCATCGAGAATCCCTATAATAAGGGAAA
Organism: Viscum album; assembly: GCA_963277665.1. NCBI lineage: Eukaryota > Viridiplantae > Streptophyta > Magnoliopsida > Santalales > Viscaceae > Viscum > Viscum album. The sequence goes on from OY728147.1 coordinate 1,832,279,624, forward strand.
AATGACAAACATGTCAATCCCCCCGCGTCCAGACATGCCGGTGATTCCCAACATGACTACTCCCATAACTGAAGGTTTCTTCTCTGACCAGACCCAGTGGAATGTCTTGATAGAGGCATCATAATTAACTGGTGTCCATGAAGATATGGCACCGAGAATAGTATCATGAACAACATCTTAAATCTATGAGGGAGACCCAGACTAGGTGACGAGCTCTGAGGATGAATCAACGGAAGTATGAAACATCATCCCATCATCCCATTTCGATCAAGGAGCAGATGTCCATGAATAGGTAGAAGATGTCGCCCGCCTTTGGAAAGCGGGAATGTGGGGTAACACCTGAGTGTCCTCTACGTGACAGAAGCACATGCCCCGACGAAAGCGTCGGAAACAGAAATGGTGAACCCAACGTGAAGGTCTTCTCCTAAATATTGATACTAGTGATGTTTTAGAAACCAATAGATTAGCATGTCACCAGACCTCGTCATCCGTCATTGGGTCCCACCATGAAAACAGCGGGTCTGACATGAAACTCGATAGAAGTTAGGGCGGTCATAACATTGTGCAATTCGTTTTGCGACGTGTCAGTTTGTATCCCTCTTACCGGGCACCGAATATGGAACGGTGTTGGGGCACTGGTCATCGATTTCTTTTCCTATCAGTATTAATGAGTTCATCTCCATGCTTTCAAGAATCAGGTTGTTTCATCCGATACTCGATCACCACCTGCCCATCGGCATAGAGGAAAGGGAAATATCGATGCATTCACCCCACGTGGTTCCGCCACTTCCATGACAGCCTCAACTTCCATGACTGCTGAGCACCCACGCATCCTCTCCCCATCAGAAATTATCCATTGAAGGGTAATTAATGAATATGTACGCATTTACTAAGAGGATAGAATCAAACCCACTAAGGATATGGCCCACCTAGATCTTGAGATGACCACGCCTCTCCATCAACACTGCCCCTGAGGGCTGAACAGGGAGCCTCAGCTCTCCACCCAAACATTCAATCATTTAAGATATTGTCCCTAGAAATCCTTGAAAACTCCCTTCCCTACATCGATGAGGTAGGGGATGTCTAGGTTGGCCCGATCGGAGTCCCGCTCCAAGGGCTCCCGACGAGGGATCCTACCAGGCCGCGTCAACACCGCCGCCTGGTTCCCCGAGAAAAGGGGCTGGTAGGCCACGCGCCTGCACCACCAGCTTCGGTTCACCTGAACTGGCACCAGCTTCAGGCCCAAATGGAAGAGGGTGCTCGCCGTGGGGCTTCAACTTCAGCGACTACCGTGGCCCAAGCCACTGCTAACTCATATCCCTGACCCCCCCCCCCCCCCCGCATACGTTGAGCAGGGGCAGTTATACACCCAACCTGAATCGAGGCCCGAACTGCCCCACGGGTAGGCTGGGTCAACTCTCTCGGTCACCGACATAGGCGATGGATACTGCGGACCAATCCATGACAATGCCACCCAGTGCAGAGGGCCACTCTCTACCACCACTGTAGAAGGAGCGAGCCCTCCCTACTTCCAACTACGAATTGGAGGTCTGCCTCGTGCCACCTTCAACCCAAGAGAGGGTCTCCCCCGTGACATCAACACTCCATATGGGGGTCTCTCCCATGCTCACAATACTGGGTACAGGGTAACTCCCCCTGCCAAAGACCATAGGTATGGAGACATTTCATGTCCAGTCACTCGCTAGCATGGAGGCCCTCCCCAAGTCCCTTTCGACATTTTCCCCAGTGCTCCTTGCACCACGGCCCACCTTGGCGGGTGCTATCTCCACCCTAGCACCAGTATGGCTAAAGGACCACCTCATGCCAAAGGTGGGCCTTGCCCTAAATAGACACCCAGTGGAAAGAGAGCAGGTAGTCGTTGGCACAAGAGGAATTCTGGTGAGGGAAGGACATGAATCAAACCAGTCCACTTCTTGGACTCTGAGGAAAAGTATGACTCCGTGCTGGAACCCTCCCCTCATTCCTCTGAGTCAAGGGATCGAGAAGGAACGAGGCACATCAGACTCGTACTCCCGGAACATGAGGTTCATAGGATCCATGTCTCCCTCCGATGGTATATCAAGGAATACGAGAACCTGGCTTGTCCCGAGACCCCAACCGTGCAGTCACCGCTGTCATCTCTGGAAGCGCCCTCTGCCCTGGCTAGAGACTACGAAGAGATATTTTGGGGGTCAATGGGAGAAGAGTCATGGAATAGATCACCCTCGGTAGGTGATGATGCTGTTTTGGGATCATTGGTTTCTTGTCCATCTTATCGTGACATAGCGGCCATGTCGCTAAAATCCTCAGAGGATAGCCTCAGGTTCGGCGGCCAGTTGGCCCGCTCACCATATTCTCTGCCGGCCAGCCCACCATCCCAGCGGTCTGCAGCAATGCTGCTACCAGTTCCTCAGCCACCCCCAGTTGACGAGTGGGGAAATAAAAGGGCCAAACCCTAAATCTGAGCCTAGGAGCTTCTGAACTATCCTTACAGTGGGCCACTTCCCTAATAAGTTTTGGTCGGTTGCATGAGAAAATTTTTATGTGCCGAAATCTCTCACCGTGGAGGAGTTTGAATGGTTCCACCATAACCTCTGAGAGACTAAATTCCTTCTATGACACTAGTGAGTGTATCATCACAGGATCCAAGTTCACCTTAAAGGCATCAGCAGACAATGCCGTTTGGTTTTTTGGCTGCACTCCCCGCCGTCCATCACCCCGAGTCACCTGGTCACCATATGGCCCTCCAACAGCAATGCGTTCAGAGTTTCTAAGTACTCCGCAAAGTAATTAAGGAGGCTACCCCCCATGTGAAAGTCCACGTTTTGGTTTATTATGATGCCCTCCTCTTCAATGCTATTCACTGACAGCCCGACTCTCTAGGCAACATTGAAGACATGCCCCCAAGAAGTGTTGTGGTCAACATGAACGATCTATCAAGAGGGGAAAATGAGCTGTAACTTCTTGAGGGGAACATCCTCCATGAAGATATGCCACCACTACTGGACCCATCAGGGAGGATAAGTTGTCAGCTGAAGAACCTCCTAGGTTTCCCTCTTCCCACTGAGGCACTAGTTCTAAGCCGGAATTCTGGTAAGGGCAAATAGCACATCGAACTATCAAGAAGTCCGACCTATCAACTTTAGTGAAAAAGATGGAGGAGGATCCTGAGAAGGCCACATTTTACCAATAGCTTGCTAAGAAGAAGATGTTGGTCGATGAACTTCTGGCTGAACGTGTTGCAGAGCAACGACCGGATTACGGTGATCCTAGGCCAGAGAAGCAGGGGTAGGGAAAACTAATCCTTGGCGAGCCACCCATAGGAAACCCTAATCATGCTGTACCTACTAACTGGGTAGTAGTCGGAGCTTAAAGCAAGAGGGTGTGGTATATCTCTCCAAAACCTCTTGAGAGGAACAATAATCCATGAAGCTCCGCTCGGGCTCCCCTATCCTTCCCAAGGGTCGCTCCACCAGCTGCTCCACAAGCTGTTGATCCTGTCTACCACATTGAAGAACCCGGAAGCAAGCTCGTGGTTAGGGATCCCCGTCAAGACAAGGACACTCATCCAGGTGATCCAATGGAAGTACTCATCTCCCACCTAGAGGCTTTGGAAATGCGATAGGTGGCACTCCCACCAGATGGCAAGCCATACCCGACATCAGTGGATGATATGATGGAACCTCCGGGTTTCGGGAATCCCACCTTCTCCCACTTTAATGGGACCAAGGAACATCCACAGAACCTGGCCCACTTCAACTCAAGGTGTGGTCCTATTCTAGGGACTCCAGCACAATAGAAGGTTACCACATTCCGCTATTTTTTCTGACACTGGAGGGGCCGACATTCGTCTGGTATAGCCAGATCCCCGTTGGATCCGTGACTAGCTGGGAGGACCTTCACATGAAATTTCTATACCAGTTCATCTCTACCACCCAGAAGAAGAGTATCGCAGACCTCTTCAAGTGAAAAAAGGCCTGATGAGCGAGTCTCATGCTTTATCACCCCGGTGGAAGGGGCTCACATACTCCATTGACATGCCACTAAATCAGGAGGAATTACTGAAGATGTGCTAGGGGATCTCAAGACGGAGCTGGTTCCCTCCCTGATCATTCAGAACTATCCCGGAGGGTTCTGAGACTTCTCAGATAAAGTTCAGATCCTTGAAGAAGCCCTGCAACAGGCCAGTCTAGCACGTCCGTTACCCCCTGAAATCCCAGCAATGAGGGCATTCAGAGCCGAGCCTTCCATGGTGTCCTAGATAGAGGCCCCCAGATAGCTGGAGTTACTACCAGTAGAGCCACCTTCGCAGACCCACAGAGGTCTGCCACCATGGGCACAACTTCCAGGCCAGTAGCAACCACCTCAAAATTGGCAGGCGCTTCCGTGTAACGCACCACCACCACCTAGGAGAGATAATCCTGTTCTGCCTCCTCAACAGGCTCCTCTAGCCCCTAGTTAGGTTCATGCCCCTAGAGACCTCTTTCTGGACAGAAAAATTAGACATACCCATTCAACAAGTCTTAGGTCCCTGGTTACATCTGCAGCGCCTTGGAGTAAGGAATTGTACGATTGCTTCAGTGCAGAAACCTAGAAGAGGCAGATCTCACTGATCGCCCCAACTACTAATCTTATCACTACATCCTGGGGCACAACCTCATGAAATTCTATATGTTCATGGATAGGCTCTAGGACCATATTGACAAAACCAGAGTCAGGTTGGGCCCGGCCCCGACACAAGTGGCAGGTGTCTTTGTAAGGCCAGATAACAGTAGCGGAAACGAAGATGAGTGGTAGCAGGTTTCAGACTGGGGGTTAATGAAATATGATGACTCGATGGCCTGAAAAGTGGTAACCTGTGCCCATGGAATTATCCGTGCATGCCTGAATCAGCCGCAGCCTTCAGAAGCTGTGACCACCACTTCTACATCATCATCTCAGCTAGCCGCTTCCCAGAAGAGCAAGAATCGGCGGTGCAAGAAAAATAAATGTGCCTCTCCAATGCCGTCATCATCCTTGACTCTCTATGAATTTATGCTCCCGATGATTGGGATCCCTCCCAGAATCTTCCCAGTGATGGATGACTCTTCAAGTGATAGTCAAGGGTACGCTTTGGTTAACACCATCGAGTTGGTAAACCCCTATATGACTCCCAATGAGGGGGAACACCAGGAATACCTCCCCAATGTCCTAAGATGATGCCATCTTCAGCAGAGCCGTGGCAGTATGGGTCAATATGAAACATCAGTTGGAAACTCTAGCTAGGTTGTGCATGCCATTGGGATCAGACATCAGGCCTAGAGTAGAACCCAATATGCCCGACGTTTTCACTAGGTGTCAACAGACCCACCTCCACCACCGTTTGTGCTACTATATCAGGAAGAACCAAATTGTTCGTGCCACAACCAGTTTCTCCCTACTACAGGCTAGTATCAGCCATCCGGTCCTTATCCAACAACTACTCTTCAGGTTTTGATCCGTTAGCAGCGGGATATGCCCATCACAAGCTAGTCACTGGTCCAACAGGTAGGGTCTGCCATGCCTCAAATTGCAGAGCGGCCTCCTATAAGTAGAAGATCATGCATGGCACAGAAGTATTATGTCCTCAAGCACCTTGCCGAATCCCAGTGAGGCTTTCAATCCTTGAAGCCCTTCTCCTATTACCAGATATGCGCGAAGCCCTCACTAAGGCTTTAAGAAGCCCCCAACAGTTTGAGATGGAGGTCGCAGCTGCAGAAGCCTTTCATGCTGAGACAGTTGAGAGTGCTGAATACCAGGACATCATTTTGTTTCCTATAGAGTATTAAGGCTCCCCCATAAATGGAAAAGTCCACTCGTTATACGCCATCGGCCAATTTAACGACTTGGAGGTTTGCCTATGTCTCATTGAAACCGGTTCTGGGATCAACCTTATCACGACACAGACACTACCGAAACAAGATATATCCATGTATGACCTGAGCCCCTCCGATTTAACTATCTAGAAATATGATAGGATAGAGCAGACTCTAGTTGGAAAGATCTGTTTGAAGAACAAGTTCGGCGGCCTAGCTTCCAGCACCGATTTTACGGTTGTCTCCCATGACACCATGTAAAATACATTGATGGGAAGTCCATGGGTCCACCTGCACGTGGAAGTCCCCTCATCATATCACAAGTTCCTCGGGTATATTATAAATGGTCGATTAGGCATACTCCAAGGTGATGCATCTTTTTTCACCTCTTGTGATGCCCGTTATCTGGACACTGACTATTACAAGAGCAAGCATAAACAAGTCCAGGAAAGTGAAGTTGAGTCCGTCACCGCTATGACCGACCCTTGGGTAGGCCTGAATTACGCCTACGTCATCCCAATCCATTGGTTGGAATCCATTACCCCCAATATGGGGCAATGCTTTGTCTTTTTTGGGAAAAAGGGGAACCATGCTCCCAAATCCATGTGGCATCAGATGATCACTTCGTACTCTTATACGAACCGGGCTTCAGTGATCCCAGATCCTCCCACTCAAATCTGGTATCGGGACATCTGGATTATGGAAACATTAGTATGTCATAATTGTCTATTTCACCGGGGTGGAATAAGCCAGCTTCGGCCAACGCGCCACCACTGATTTGATATCATACAACCTGGCCTCTTGGGTCGAAGACCAGATGGGATTGGATCAACCGCCTTCATCGCTATGGTATCAGCGGTGCGGGAATCCCATGATATGTTTTCCACTGCTGTCCTGGTAGGTACCATCCTCTCGTTAGGTTCTTCCGACCCAGAGGAATCCTCACCCGCTGAGAATCACTCATCCACGGGTGATGAAGATGGTTTAGAGGATTCTCTACCCACATTCTATGAAGGAATCTCCACCATTGTCGATGAGTTAGTACCGGTGAACCTCAGAAGTGAGGCAGAACCAAGAACCCCATTGATCAGTGCCTCCATGCCCCCCGAGGAGCAGCATCAGTACGTAGGCTTCCTTAAATAGCACTGTGACGTGTTTTCCTGGAGTTATGACGAGATACCAGGACTATATCCTCAGGTAGCCATCCACAGCCTCGGTCTTCCAGAAAACCATCACGAGTTCAATAAACCTCCCAGAAAGATTCACCCTTCTCATGGTGCCATGGTTGAGGCTAAAGTTGACAAGCTCATCAGGGCCAACTTCATTAAGGAGGTCCAGTACCCCAAATGGTTGGTGAACATTGCACTAGTCAAGAATAAGAATGGACAGATCAGAGTCTGTATCGACTTCCGCGATCTCAACCTCCATTTTCCGAAGGATGATTTTCCCCTTCCAGTGATAGAATTATTGATCGAATCTATGGCTGGGTTCCAAGCCCTCTCCTTCATGGATGGTTACTCCAGTTATAGTTAGATCTAGATGTCCCATGAGGACGAGGAGTCCACTGCCCTCAGGGCACCCCACGGTACATTATGTTACTAGGTTATGCCCTTCGGCCTGCAGAATGCAGGTTCCATCTATCAGCGGGGCATGCATCGCATATTCAACCCAATCCTCATGAAATTGGTGGAATGCTATGTGGATGATCTGGTGGTCAAATATCTCCAGCGTAAATACCATCTCAATGATCTTGATAATGTTTTCAACTTCCTCCATTCCCACCACTTGAAGATGAACCCATTGATTTGTGCCTCCAAGGTCATCTACGGGATGTTCCATTTCTTTGTTTTGAGGAACCAGGGCATCGAGATTGACCCAGAGAAGATGAAGCCCATCAGCCAGATGCCTCCCCTGAGTAATATTTGTGAGATTTGAGATTTCAAAGGCTACTTATCTTACATATTCCAATTCATTGTTAATTTTTCTGGTAAGTGTTTTTCCTTTTCCCGGCTCATAAAGAAAGGCTCTCCCTATGAGTGGGATGAGGGGTTCCAGACCGCACTCGAGGAAATCATGCAACATATTCTCCAGCCTCCGGTTCTGATGCCACCCGTCTTCGGGAAAATGCTAGTCCTCTATGTCACTGCCTTGGAAAAATCACTCGATGCCCTTCTCACCCAGAAGAATAATGAAGAGATGGAAAATAGTCTCCACTACCTCATCCGCATGCTCCTCGATACAGAAACTAGATACTCCCTCATCAAGAAGAGCTCCCCCGCGCTAGTATTCCCACTATACAAATTCCAACATTACCTATATCACCACTAGGTATAGGTGGTCTCTCAGGTAGACCCGCTAAAGTATATTCTGAATTGCCCCATGTTGACCAGCCATCAAGCATGGTGGGCGGTAATCCACCAGCAGTTCGATATCCGGTTTTTTCCTCAGAAGGATATCAATGGATAGGCATTAGAATACATTATAGATGCCCATCCAACTCCCGATAGTCGGTCCTTGGACCTAGTTCTCCCTGATGAGGCAATCCCCTTTGTAGATCCTGACATTTCATGATGGTAAATGAACTTTGATGGAGCCTCCCAGAGCCCCACCGGTAGGAGGCTCAATGATCGGCAACTCAGCAGAGTAGGCCTGGGTATCATCTTTATTACCCCAGCGGGAGCCATTCTACTTTACACATTCCTGTTGTCAGAAGGCTGCACTAACAATGAGGCAGAGTATCAGGACCTTATTATTGTCCTTGAGCTATCCCTCAAAATCAACATTCCCCATTTTCATAAGAAATGGGACTCCGAGCTAGTCATTAAGATGGTCAACATTGACTATATTGTAAGAAATCCAGAGTGCGTATTGTTGTTAGAGTGCACCCCCCAGCTAATGGTCCAGTTCCCTTCTTGAACAGAGTTTACCAATGTACCTTGGTTATAGAACGGTCGAGCAGAAGCCTTGTCCAGCTTAGCTGCATCACTTGCAGTGCCCAAACAGGATGATTTGATTATCCATGTGACACATCAGAGAGTAATAGCTCCTATTACCCCGAAAGGTGATGACAGCCCACAGGTAAGCCATCTAACCATCGACGCCTCTACGACAGGACCCACGGGATGTCCGGATGTAGTGATCAAAATGGTTGCCGATTCGAGGACACCCTTGGTTGATACCTCCAACATGGTAATCTCTCACCAGAGCAGGCTGAGCGTGAGTGAATCTGATGTTGCATGCTACAGTATACCCTCCATAGTCATCCCATTCTTGACCAGAATCTCTAAAAGCGTGTCTTTGATGGTGTTATCCTCTGTTGCATTCAAGGGGTTGAGATACCACAAGGCATGAAAGTGGTTCACGCCCGTTCATGTGGTGCCCATCAGGATGGGCCAAAACTATCTCACTCAATCTGGAGATTAGGGTATTTTTGGCCCTCTATGATCCATGACTACATCGAGTTCACCAAGAGAATCCATGCGTGACATGTTCATGCTAACTTTGCGCATCGGCCACCGGAGCCTCTCCATACTACCAAGTATTCTTATCCCTTTGATGTATAAGGATTATATGTTGTAGGGCCATATCCACCGGCAATGGATCGCCAATGCTGGTTCATCCTGATCGCTATAGATTTATTTTCCATGTGGGCAGAGGCATTTCTTCTCAAGGAAGTCAAGGATCGTTAGATTGTTGACTTCGTGAGCTCTAACATCATCTACCGATTCGGAGTCCCTCATGCCATCCTCACCAATAATGGCACCATCTTCCGAGCAGCTGAAATGAAGAAATTGTACACCATGTACAACATCCATTTGAACCATACCTCTCACTATCACATGCAAGAGAATGGGCAGATAGAGGCGTTCAATAAAACCCTCACTAACATTTTACAGAAAATGGTTGGTTAGGACAAGAATAGTTTGCCAGATAAGCTCCCCAATGCCCTCTGGGCTTATCTGGATGACTCATAATTCCACTCAGGTGACCCCATATTCCCTGGTGTAAGGAACTAAGGCCGTCCATCCCAAAGAGGTTTAGCTGCACTAATTACGCACATCAGCCTATGACCAGAAAGCGCTAGATAGAGTGGCTGAAATTTTTCTAGAAAATTGGAAGCACTTGATGAGAATAGAATTCATTCCCTGCAAAATCTGGAAAGGAATCAGAGTAGGATGGCTCAAGCCTTCAACAAGAAGGTTCGCCTCCACTCTTTCCTGCAAAGCGACTTGGTGCTGGCTCTGAGAACACCAATGATCCCTGGCAGGAAACCACCCAAGTTGGAGCCCAAATGGGAAGGACCTTTCATTATTCATAAGGTTTTCCTCAATGGTGTGCACTCACTAGTGACCATGGATGGTGGGCATATAACCCCTCCCACCAATGGCATGTTCCTAAAGTAATACTTTTCCTGAGACCCCAGGTCTAGCACTACCTTAAACTATCTGGTCCTACATGACCTAAAACTAGATAATGGCCTTGCTTGACCTTAAAATGTCTGGTCCTGCATGACCTTAAACTGATGGTCCGACACTACCTTAAAATATTTGGCCCCACATGACCCTAAACTACACGCCGGTCCCGGATGACCTTAAACTGATCAGTCCACCATGACTTTAAACTGCACAGTCCAGCATGACGTGAAACTACACAGTACTGCATGATGTTAAACTGAACCTTCAAGAACTATGTGTGGCTTGATTCCCATCCTTATGGGATACGTAGGACTGCCCGAACATTTAGGTTTCGTGTCCAGGAACGTCTCTTAGAGATCTCCCGGTCACCTAGGCCCCTTGTCCAATCCCCTCCCATGAGAGGGATATATAGGTGTGGTATAGGGTTACACCCTCCTTCGCATTGGGTTTTTTGGAAACGGTGTCATGCCCCCCATTTTCTCCTGAGAGTTTTCCATATCGTTGTTCCATACTCATCTGTGAATTGGTCGCTCTCATGTTGAGACCCATCAACCCTTTTTAGTGGTTCACCGATGTGTCTGAGAGTACTCTGGTCTAGGACCTGGAGTTTCAGATTCATCTTGGTCAAGTTCCATTCACTTGTCAGGCTTCATGTTCCCCTTCATTTGGGACCCCATTATCTTTCACACCCGAAGGGACCCCCAAAACGGCATGGATGATAATCCTAAGGGCTCTCCTTCCATTATGGGCCAATGCCCCCGATTATTATGGAAAAAAAATAGATACAAGTATCGCGTTGTGGACATGGTTAACAGTCAATTCTCATTTGTTTGTCCCCATTTTAGGCTAAAGTGACAGGATGATGTGTTGAGAACATGGTCAGTAGTAATCCTCTGTTGCCACGCAAGTCCCTTCATTCCATGAATGTTGGTTACATGATTCACATTATGTTATACCCCATCATTTCCTAGTAGAATTTCAAAACTCCTAGCACTATCCCTCAGTGCACCTCTGCACGTCAAGGGGAAAAAGGTGCAATACGACGTCCTAAGAGGCTCTCACGGTTCAAGCTCGAAGAACATTATCTAATATCTTCTCTAAGAACTATGTGAGTCTCGATTCTCATCATCATGGGATATGAAGGATCACCCGGACATTGCGTTTCCAGGTCCAGATCAATTGGGAGTTAGCTTCTCCTGCCCATTATCCTCTGACCCTTATTGGCCTCTTGGCCCGAGGCTCCATTCTGAAGTTGCGCACGATGATGATTTTTACCTCGTCCTCATTCAAGTCAGGTATGGTTTATCGCATTGTGCACATTCCTTCCCATGTTTAAGCCATATGACTTTAAACTGTGCTTTCTGGTCCTATCACATGACCCTAAACTGTGATGATATCTTCCCTGCCGCATGAAGAAGAACGACATTACATTGTGATGACCTCATCATAGTGGACATCAAGTTGGGTATCATTCATCCACCATACCGTTAATCAATTCCTGTATACGTCTTGATTTGTGTGGTGATACTTGGAATTTATACCCTAGGTCTGTCGCTTCACAAAAAAAAAGCATTCACCTTAAAAGAAAAACAAGATACAACAAATACAGCTTCATTTGGTGCGAGGGCCAGTCCCGCACACGCCTTTCATCCTTTTAACTAGTACCTTATCATGACACTATTCAAAACTATGCATTGCTTGATTCCCATCCTTATGGTATGTGTAGGAAGGCGCATGCACCCTTTTCATGGGCCTATCTTGGCATTCGTGTTCGGTCTCTTGACCTAAGCACTTACCCAAGGAACACATGGTAATCTGGACTTACATCATCATTCACATCGGGTTTCATAATCACCTTACCATGTGTCCTCTACATTCCTTACCGATCTCTGGTCCGAGATCTAAGACCTTGAACTAATCCCCTCTCCAGAACTATGTATGGATTAATTCTCATAATTATGGGATAAGTAGGAATGCCTAGACATTTTGTCTCAGGTCGAGCCCCAGGAATCACAAATCCTATCCTTTCTCACCATTGTCCCCTTGTCCTGACTCCTCAGGGAGTTGTGTAACTGCAACATTTGGCCAGAACAGGTTCAAGATGCCCCATGATGACATTGGGAAGCGACGGTTCCCTCACCAAAGAGGTCTTATTTCAATGTAGGAATTATCCCTGATCAGATTAATGAGCCTCCCTAATGTGCAACTACCACTTCACATTCCACGATTTGTGTTCTCATTATTCAGACCCTCATCCTCTTTCATGTCCGAAGGGACCCCCTAACGGCTTTGTCTCATGCCACCTAGGCTCACCTACCGTCTTGGGCCAATGCTCCAGAAGACTCTGGACGACACTTTGAGTTAGGTCCTGTGTTTCGAACATGGTCAGTGGTAGACCCTCATTTGTTGTCCCCTTTTCAGGATAACGCAATAGGGATGTTGGATTTCGAACACGGTCAACAGTTGTCATTTACTGCCACACCCCTCCCATAGTGTTCCGAATCTGGGGTAACATGATTCACATTCTTCATTATCCTATGTTCGGACTGATTCCAATGCCCCTAGAATTGCCCCGCTTGTGCACTAGATCACGTTGAGAAGATGATACGTCGAAAGGTCCGAGGTCCTCTTCCTTTGATCGGGCCTCCCTCTTCTCCTCAAAAATCCGGGTTCAAATCTCGAATTCTCGAATCTTGGTCAGCTCTTCCATGATCAAATGAAGTAATAATATGAGTATCCCTTATTTCTCACATCAGGCATGGCCCACATGAGCTTAGGAATGGATTTTTGTTTATTTAGGGATTATTGTTGATCACGTTAAACCATGGAGAAAAGTAAATAAATTTTTCCATACATACAGTTTAAAATAATAAGCAGTAAGGCAAAATAAGTTTACAGGTTAGGCCAAAACAGTATCCTTAAGGTTTGACTTCTTGGATGGATCATTCCAACACTGCTAGCTTTTGGCTGGTGGCCTCCAGGACTACTTCCCACCCCTTGAGGACCCTCTCTTCATCAGCATCCACAAAGCACAGTTCGTTGACCCTAGTCTGTGCCCGTGCATATACGGTCTGAAGTTCAGTCATCTGGTGACTCGCTTCCACTTGTTGCTCTTGGAAATCTTCCAGCTAGTCCCTCAACTACTCCATGAGCTCAGAACAGTTTGCGATGAGCATTTTCTTTTCTTTCTCCCGTTATTTGAGGCATCAGACCTCCTGCTCTTCCTTCAGAAATGATCTGGTACTCCTCAACTCCTACCGAAAATGGGTGATGTTAGAGCGCCAGCTGCTCATAGACACCTTCTCGGACATGTGGTCATAGACCTTCAAGAGAAGGCGTTGAGAATATACCCCTCCAGCACAAAAGAAACACCGCCAGGTGTGGAGTGATCCCATCTGCTTTATCCATTTCTTCTGAGGATGAATGAGAAAACTCCTAATGCACTTTCACCCTTTGCATCGCATCATCCGGCTCTCCTTGGCCGCTTCCGAGTCTGAATCATCAATTTCCTCGAGATCAGCGGGCCAATAGACAGGAAAACGACTAACAGTCTGGAAACAGAGTCTTCTTTGGATATTCCTCCTAGGGGGGTGGGCTCTTTAGCATTTATGAAACCTTCCTCTATTGCCTCAACCCTGGTGGCAACCTTGTCAACTTCGGGCCCTGCCTCGACGGTAGTGCCACTGGTGTCAACCACACTCGGCTCGCTAATTGTGAGGGCTGACTCAGTTGTGAATCATGTCTTGGATAGGGAGATACATTTTACACTGACTCGCTCGCTGATGGTCTGGGCTCAGTATCCCAACGAGCCTCCAATGTCGTGATCACTGTATAGAGAAAGAGCCCCCTGATCAGTTGAGTCCTCCAATGGTAAGTACCAGTATCAAAGTACGGAACATACAAGAACCCAAGGCATCAGCCTCCAGTATCATGGCCGCTACAGTAGCTGACATAGTGGGGGATCCCTCAGTGCTCATCAGTTCGATAATAGGCATTGGTAACCCACCTTGTTCTATTGGCTCTTCCTCCCCTCCTTCGGCTGGAGGCTTTTGATCCGCTCCAATATGCTCTTGAGTAAGGTAAGAAGGGTGCATTGAGGATTTCAAATAAGAACGGATAAAGGAGAAGGATAGATAATGGTTGAAGCAAACCTCAAGTATTTCAGTCACATCCATATCGGAGTTGACGATCTCACCATACTCCCAGAGACTCCCTTGGTGGGAAGACCCTGATACCCCTCACCTTCAGGCTCCTCTTCCCCTTATGCCTCCTCCTCCTCTGTCGCACTGCCCTCCGACTCATCATTGGTGTCATCATCCCATGATGACAATGTTTCCGGATCATGCTCCTGACCGAGCATCACCTTCACCAAGAAAGGTGTCTCCACACGACAGCCCTGTTGGCATGCGTACTTGTCCATGGTTGTCAGATACACATTTTGTCGATGGAATTTCTCCATGTTGACAATCCAAATGAGCCCGAATTCTGGTAGCTAGATCCCATCTGCCACTATCTCTTTCCAGAGGGCTTTGGTACTCACCGACTGCCATAGGGTTAGCCAAGCTGACCATAACACTAGGAAGATGGCATCCTGAGAAGGGTGAAGTAGATATCTTATTTTCTTTCCGAGAAGTTCTCTGGCTGCTCCATGGGACCCTCCTCTAGGCGAAGAGGGAATGAACACTCCATGCAGCATCCCGGCTACTGAGGTCCCAGCTTGCGCAGGCCCTATTGTCCAATATGCTTCTGGAATTACCCCTCTAATGATACTTTGCATGCTCTCTCACCACCCTAGTTCCACACTGGCGACCTTGAGTTTCAGAACTCATTTCTGCAAAATCCCATCGGGGTATGCTATGGTCCAATGTTCGACATACTCGGTCGAGTGTCCAACATCAACTCTGGTGGGAGGAAAGGTGATGACATCACTAGAGCCATAGGTGGTGAACATCAACCACATTTGACGAAGAAAACATGGATGCCTTTCTTCTCAGACATCTGTGTATACTTTTATCAGCATCTGCTGGAGGCACCCAAACTACCTAGTGAATTTGGATAGCACATAAGGCTCACAGAAGGTTTTCCCATCAATCCGTGCCACAATAACCCTGCCTCTGAGGCTCTAGAAGTACTCATGCTGCTCTAGTGATCCTTTCCCATTTTCTATTGTTTGTCCAGTTGAGGTGGGGAATGGGCTGAAGACGAATTTGGAAGGGTTACCAATTATGATCCTTACTCCCTCCTCATTGAGCGTCAGCATCATGTCCCCGAGAATGTTTATTTGGGAAGGTCACAGGCCATTACCTAGAGAACGAATGGATTTTCGGAAGGTATATCTTCCATAATGAGCCGCAACCCAGCCATTGAAGATCTGGAAGGGGCTGCATATTCTCCTGGGTGACCCCCCTCTTGAGATGCATCCCAAAATGGAATAAAGATGAGCTAGCACGGGGACCCCAAATTGAATTTTTTGTTTTCATCCATGATTCCATTCATCACCAGGGTCACTGGATGGATTCTCATACTTGCATCCCTCACCGACAAGAGCCACCCGCTTAGGAATGTGGTAAGAAATACTACATACAAAATATTCGGGTATTGACTCTCATTTATGTTGTAGCCCCATGTCTGGTAGTTCCCCACCTCCAGGATCCTCTTGTATGATTTGCTCTTACTTCTTTGTGCCACGATTGGAGACCATCTCCCTCGCCCTGACATCTTGACTGCCAAATCCCTTTCATGGAACATGCTAAACCAGTACTTGTAAGCGATGTATTTCAAGAAATCCTTGACCCCCAACCTATCCTTATCCAGCTCCAGCAGATGCCACGTCAGTATGGGGGTTCATGATCTGTCACCCCATGTGCTCATTGGCAGAAGGAATTCATCATATTCGTGTCCCTCCAAAGGGATAACCACATTGCAGTGAATATGCCAAGGACTAATTCCAACTTCCCCATGATGGAGATGGAAGGAGTTTTTATCCAGGGACCATCGAGTGAACAGCTCCGGCCCGAGCTCTTGATGGCAGTAGAAGTCAAATTGCGATGTCCACACTACCTCGAATAGGCCAATATGCCACATCTCATCCCCAAATTGGCCACATGTATGGCGATCCCAAAATGACTAGGCCCATTTGCTGGTAAAGTTGCATCTGGACCACAGGTCCAAGTCTAGAAACCAGCCTTTGGCCTCATTAGTGACACTCTTATAGAAGGTGCTCATGTAGAGGGTCGGGGAGCTCTCCATAATAGGGTAACTCTCTGATATGGTCCTTGTCCTGGGATTCAGGACATAACCATTCATGTGTCTGGTTTCCTGGGAAGGGTGACCATTGTTGGTGATGTTGTAGTGAAGGATATCATCCTCATGGGTCACCCATGAACATGGTGTATCAACCTAAAAACCTGGAAAAGGGACTTCCTCCAGGATACCAAAGTTCCATAGAGGCAGATTGTTGGATAGGGCATACTTCTTTTGGGCGGGGGTTAGCATATTGAAAAGGTTATGGTTGTGGGAGACAATTATTTTTGTGCCATAAACCTCTGGGTTGGCGACTATTTCAGCCCTTCAAGTAGCATCTTCTCCAACATCAGCCTGGTTTGCAGTCATCTTCTTCCGAAAAGTGCTCGAGTAGCTAGCACGAAATATAAGAGGGAGGTGAGAAATTTTAGCAGATTTCGTGAAATATTAGACAAACGGCACAAAAAACCTCAGGGTTTTGAGTAAAATGGCACCTGATATCGGTGGAATTACGTGCAGACGGAGCATTTTTTCACACAGGGTCTGATAAATTTTCTCACACGAGAGATCAGATCTTGTCACACGAGAAAATTCGTACAGACCATGGGACCCGCAGTGGCTTTTATAGGCAAATCCTTCTGTGTGTGAACTCGCAAAAAGATGATTCTGCGCCTCCTTGAGTTTTACGCACCAACCAAGTCTTTTGCATGCTGCCCCTGTGTTTTGTGTGAATGGACCCCATAGAGTTCTGTCTTGCGGCGTTACCCTCAGAATCCGACCATTACGACCCCTCGTCGATCCAATTCCAAGGGGGGGCATTTGTAGATGCCTAAAAATTCTCAAGTGATGAAGAAGGATTCCACACGATAATGCGAAGTCATATTTGGATCTGGGGAGCCAGTCCAGGCGGCCCAAAGGGGGCACACGAAAAAAATTAATAAGTGCATAAAAGACGGTGTCCCGCGTGGAATGTTCTAGGATTCAAAAGAGTTCTGTAGTGGGGGTGCGAAATATTTTGTGCCCTGCCCCGCAGGGTTGACATTTTCTGGCCGCCACCCTTGGTGTGCAATTATTTCACATCAAAATGTTTTCCATGCCCCCAAAAATCTACAAATTCAAGGAGACCCTCTTCGATTTGAGGGCTGAAGAATCTGAATCGGCTCTCATGCGCAAAAGTTGCCTTCCGCGTGCGCAAATATGGCTTTCAGGTACAGTGTTTTTCACCTCAAGTATCCTCTAGGTCCACCTTCACACGAGATCCCCTTGGTTTAAGGAAGAATTCCAATCCCTTTGGGGTCCTCCCCTTGCGTGAAATCCATTCCACTTGCGCACAGGCTGACCAATTGCACACAATCCTCTTCCATTGCACGCACCCCAGTCATTACACACATACTCTCCCAATTTCGCATAATGATTATTCCTTGCGTTTAATCCTTTCAGTTTCACAAAAACCCTCGGCACGATTTGTGCACTAATCCTCATTCATTTCCTGTCATCCCGTTTTTTTCGCGCCAACCTACTTATTTCGCACGCAAGCCTCAAAGGTTTCACACAATTTCTCGGGACCCCTCATCTCGGTACTCCGTGGGCATACTTCTATGCATGTTTCTGATGCTCTTATCATGAATTCCATTTGCGGGAGTCTCTCACCCCCATGAATCCACATCACATATTGTTTTCTCGTACAACCTTCTAGGATCATACAAAGTAACTTCAAAGTCCCTTGGAGGGTTCTTCCCGTTGTATTTCTTCCCCTTATGATTCTTCTCATAGGCACACTAATGGATATTGCTTCTTCACATAGCCACACTAATGTGGACCCCTCGATGGCTCGTTCCATGGAACCCCCTCGCCATGGTGTTGCTGATGCCTTCCATTACACAAGGAGTAGAGAGTACCGATTATGTAATCCCTAGGGGTGCGGAGCGCACCCACCTTGTCTGAGCGGCAAGACGTTAAACTTCCAAGCACCATCGTCCTCACCACATGATGTTAAAATATGACATGGCCCAGTGCCAAAAACATAGAGCCCCCCGTATTGGACATTCTCCATGCCCACTCTTCTCCACGGGGATGGGATCACCCCCACAGGGGATAATATCCTCCTTATTGGATTGACGTTTGTCTGTGGGGAAAGGGAGGCCATCTCGACGTAATCCCCTAGTTTTTCATGCAGGAGGCAGCATCTCTGCTCCTTCTTTCATCTTCAATCCCCATTACCAGCGAAGGGCATGGTCGGAAATGGTGCTTCTCCTTTCTTCAGTACCGAGTCCCTCTCCTATTGCGCTTCATTACCCTCAGGCCTCCATCTTGGAGTAAGCCCCACCTTCTCAGGATGTTAACCATGCATGAGCCCCTATTCTTCTTTGGGCCACTCCATGCGTAAGCCCCACTTCATCTCCCACAGACGCACCTTTCGCAACATGATCATCGGGTCTCTACTATCTCTTGTTTCTCACACTGAGCATGACTCACGTGAGCTTAGAGTGAGCACCAACCATGAAAAACCAACACCTTGGGCCACCCCAGAGAGTAACCCCCAACCCACCCCAAACTACGGGGACTTTGATCCATGTCAAGGCATGGTACATAGGAAGCCTCCATGAGGTTCAAGCCCCACAACCCAATACCTTGGTCCACCAAAGGGCGTAATCCCCATCCCATCCCTAACTATGGGGACTTTGATCCATCTCAAGGCATGGTACGTAGGAAGCCTCCACAAGGTTTAAGCCCCACAGCCCACCAACACCTTGGGCTACCTCAGAGTGTAATCCCGAAACCATCCTGAACTATGGGGTCGTTGATCTATGTCAAGACATGGTACGTATGAAGCCTCCACGAGGTTCAATACCCACAGACCAACACCATGTGCTGCCTCAGAGTGTAAGCCCCAACCCATCCCGAAATACGGGGACTTTGATCCATGTCATGGCATGGTATGTAGGAATCCTCCACGAGGTTCATGCCCCAAAAACCAACACCATGGGCTGCCTCAGAGTGTATGTCCCACAACCCATCCCGAACTATGGGGCCATCGATCCATGTCAAGGCATGGTATGTAGGAAGCCTCCACGAGGTTCAATCCCTAAAAACCAACACCTTGGCCGCCTCAATGTGTAATCCCCAACACATCCCAAACAATGTGGACACTGATCCATGTCAAGGCATGGTACGTAGGAAGCCTCCACAAGGTTGAAACCCACCACCCGGTCGTTCTGACCGTCCTCACGTCGGTTCACCAACACCATGGGCCACCTCAGAGTGTAAGCCCCATCCCATCCCAAACTATGAGGACTTTGGTTAATGTCAAGGAATGGTATATATTAAGCCTCCACGAGGTTCAAGCCCACCATTAATTAGGACCCCCGGTCCACCTTTACGTCGGTTCACCGACCCCATGGTCCGCCTCAGAGCATAAGCCCCAAATTCAACCTAAACTATGTGGACTTTGATTCCCTACCACGAGGATACATTGGAAGCCTCTATGAGGTTCGAGCACATCACTGATGTCTTATACTGATCTCTCCTTCAATCCCATGCATCTCAAGAATTTCATGCCCCGACCCAGAGGTTCCATTTCTTCTGGGTCCCATCCATGCGTCCATTCTCACGAGTCGCCTCCCCAAGCATCCCATCGTCTCATCAAACTACGCGGACATTGATTCCCTGCCACGGGGATACGTAGGATGCATCTTTGAGGCTCAATACCAAAAATATCATCACACCTTGACGATTACATCCCATTCACCATCCAATTCACAGAACCGTCCATCACCCATCCTGATTCCCACTCGGGCCACCACATCTCGGTGGAATCATGCAACCCCATTATTTGTTCTGTTTAATTGCACTTGGAAATCCACCCACATGTTGGCACCAATATTTGGGTTCCCAGTAGGGGGTTCCTCCATCTGATCCAATATAATCTATGTTACGATCAGTTTGATCTGTCTCCGCTGGATATTGAACGTTTGGTATACCCTATGTTAATCAAGGGAGATGAGGATAACCTCAGATACATGCCAATGGAATATGATTCCCTGTGTTTGGTGTGGGATGCCTCAGGCTTCTGCACCCTCAAGAATCACTATAATAGCTGAAAAATATAGACATGCTAATCCCCCAGTGTCCAGACACGCTGGTGATTCCCAACGTGACTACTCCACTAACCGAAGGTCGCTGCCCTGACCAGACCCCTTGGAATGTCTTGACAGAAGCAGCATAATTAACTAGTGTCTATGAAGATATGGTGCTGGGAAGAGGTTCATAAAAAACGTCTTAAATATATGAGGGAGACCTGAACTAGGTGACGAGCTCTGAGGAGGAATCCATGGAAGGAAGAACCAACACCCCTTCATCTCGTTTCGATCAAGGAGCAGACATCCCAAAATAGGGAGAAGATGCCGCCTGCCTTTGGAAAGCAGGAATGTGGGGTAAGAGCAGCGCGTCCTCTACGTGACAAATGTGTGAAACCTAGAGAATGAATCAGAAACAAAAATGTTTTGTTGTTTCATGAATAAGGGGGAAGCACATTCCCAAGTAAATGGTATGCCGAAAGATCACTATGTATTCTACAAGAATCAGTCTCGGGTGATCCCATAACCCGTTACACCTATAAAGTATCTGGATGTCGGCCCCATGGAAAAAGTAATACATCATACATTCTTGTTTCTACAGGATGGGATAAACTAGATCAAGAAAACAACCCAATTATATTTTGAAATCATCAAGAGTGGCCCCTTAGGATGAATACGAGATGGGACTAGGTCAACCGAGTTCGTTGCAATGGTTTTGGTAGCACAGGAGTCCCCCGATGCAGTTTCTACCACCATTCAGGTTGGCACCAGTTCCCCATTGGGATATTTTGACTCAGAGGAATCTATTCAATACGAGGACCCCTCATTCATAACTAAAGAAAATGATTTTGAATATACACCACCTTCATTTGAAGAGGGTGTCTCCCCCATGGATGATGAATTGGTACAAGTGAACTTTGATAGTGAGACGGTTATGAAACCCACATTGATCAGTGCCACACTACCTGCCAAAGAGGAACAACGATACATGGTCTTCCTGAAGAAACACTATGATGTATTTTATGGGTGTTATAATGAGATTCCAAGAATAGATATTGAGATCGCCATCCACCACCTCAGTCTTCAAGAAAATCATCATGGGTTCAAACCGCATCCCAGAAAGATGCATCCTTATCATGGTTCCCCGGTCGAGGCTATGTTTGATATGCTCATCAAATCCAATTTCATCTAGGATTTTCATTACCCTATATGGTTAGCCAACATTTTTCTCTCTAGGAATAATAATAGACACATCATAGTATGCATTGAATTTCAGGATCTCAACTATCACTGTCTGAAGGATGATTTTTCCATTCTCGTGATAGATCTATTGATTGACGCCACTACTTGGTTCCGAGATATTTTATTAATGGATGGTTATTTCAAGTATAACCAAATTTGAATGTCCCTCGAGGATGAAGATTTACAGCCTTTTGGGCACCAAAATGTACTTTTTTCTACTAGGTAATGCCCTTCGGTCAACAGAATACAGGTTCCACCTATCAGTATACAATGCATTATATATTTATTCCGATCCTTAGGACATTGGAGGAATGTGGCATGGACGACTTGGTTTTCAAATATCTCCAGCTTTAGGACCATCTCAAATACCTTAAGAAAGTCTTTGGATTCCTCTGTTCAGGACATCTAAAGATGGACCCATTGAAGTCTGACTTTGGGGTCACCTCCGGAATTTTTCTCGAATTTGTTGTCAGATATAGTGGCATCGAGATCGATCTGAAAAATATTAGGGCCATCTATCAGATGTCTCATCCGAGAAAAATTCGGGAGCTGTGAGGCTTTCAAGGACACATGGCCTACATACACCGATTCATCATGACTTTGGATTGAAAGTGTACGAACATTTCTCATATAATGATGAATGGAACTGTCTATCAGGGGGACGAGGAATGTTATACTTTTTTCTAGGAAATCAAGTAGTACCTGTTACAACCTCCGATCCTAATGCCACCCATTTCCATAAAACTTTCGGTTCTTTATTTGACCTCCCTAGAATGATCTCCCAGAGTCCTTCTCACCCAGATGAACAATGAGGTAATGGATAACAATCTCTAATATCTCAGCCTCATGCTCCTCGATATGGAGACCAGATAATCCTTCATAGAGAAGAGCTACCATGTGTTGGTATTCACCATGCAGAATTTATAACATTACATGCAGCACCATGAGATACAGTTTGTGTCCTGAGTGAATCTGCTGAAGTAAATCATGAACCGACCCTTGTTGATAGACTATCTAGATCTGTGGGATGTGATCCTCTAGCATTTTGAAGTCAGGTTTTCCCACAGAAGGCCATCAAAGGACATGCATTAGTAGACATCCTTACCGCCCATCCAGCTCCCACAGACTAGTCTCTAAATCTTGATTCTCCCGATGAGGAAATCTTCTCGGTAGATCAATCCATTCCAATGTAATAAAATTCACATTGATGGTGATTCTCGAAGTTCGAATGGTAGAAGTATCAATGATCTGAGGATACACAGGGTGGTGAAAGGTATAGTCTTTATCACTCCAGCACAAGATGTTCTTCCATATTCTTTCTTGTTGTCAGAAGGTTGTACCTAAAATGAGGCAGAGTGTCAGGACCTCATTACTGGTCTCTAACTGGCCCTTGAGATTGATTTTCCCCACATGCATGTGAAAGAATACTTCAAACTAGTCATAAAGTAGATTAATGGGGACTATGTTGTCAGGAAGCCAAAACTCATACAACTATTAGAAAGTACCCACCATTTGATGGCCCAGTTCCATTCTCATCTTGAAGTTATCCATGTCCCTCATTCCCAAAAATGTCGAGCTGATGTCTTGACCACCCTAGATGCATCTCTTGCAGGGTCTGATTAGAATTATTTGACTGTCCACATGGCACACTAGAGAGTTTTTTCCCCCACAACTTCAAATGAAAATGGTAGCCCGTAGGAAATCCATATTTCGATTAGTGCCTCCAGGTCAGGACCCCCTAACGCAGTGCTGGATGTGAATCATGACAAGAGGCCCCCCTTTATCAAGTACCTACAACATAGTAATCTCTAGGAAGATCGATCCGAGCACGAGATAATCCAACATCAAGCATTACCGTTTACCCTTGAGACTACTCACATCCTTCAATAGATCTTCAACATATGAATGATTAAGGGGGTGCTTCTCTATTTCAATCAATGAGGTGATATTTCTCAGGTAATTTTGGAGGTTCATGCCAGTTCCTGCGAGGCTCATTCGACATGGCTGAAACATTCTCACTAGATATAGAGACTGTGGTATATTTGACCCTCCATGATCTGTGACTATTTCGAGTTTTCCACGAGGTTCCATGCATTCCAAATCACTGCTAATTTGGTGCATTAGCCTCTAGAGCCTCTCCAAACTACCGAGAACTCTCGGCCCTTTGTGGTCTGGGTATTCGATGTTGTGGGACCATATCCACCGGTTGAAGCTCACGAATCAGGTGCATACTGACCACTACAGATTCATTTTCTATGTGGAAAGATGTGGTTCTACTCAAGGAGGTCAAGGCTCTTTCTATTGTTGAATTTTTGAGCTCCAACATCATCTACCGATTTGGAGTCCCTCACGTCATCCTCAACGATAACGACCGCAACATTCGGGGCATCTGAGTTGAATAAATTGTATGAAAAGTACATCATCCATCTTTACCACACCTCTTAATATCACACACATGCAAATGGGAAGATCAAGGAGTTCAACAAAACCCTATCTAACATCCTCTAACAACCTCTGGGATTATTAGACGATGACTCGTAATTATACCCAGGTGACCACATACTATATAGTGTATGGAACATAAGCTATCTTACCCATTGAGATTCAGTTTCCTCCATTACACACAGCTATCTTCGATCAGAAAGAACCAAATAAGATAGCTGATGCCTGTCTAAATGAACTGGACGTGCTCGACAAAAACAGGCTTTGTGCCCTACACAATCTAGAAAGGTATCAGAACAAAATAGCCATAGATTTCAACAAGAATGTTTTCATTCAATCTTTCATGTAAGGTGACATGGTATTGGATATGTGAACACCGATGATACCATATAAGAAACCACAAAAACTAAAGCCCAAATGGGAAGGGCCTTATATCATTCACAATGTTTACCCCAATTGTGCGTACTCCCTGGTTACCATGGATGGTGAGCATATAACTGCTCCCACCAATTCCAAATTCCTAAAGAAATATTTTTCCTGAGTGAACAGTCCTAAATTTCCTTAAACTATTCCGTCTTTTCCACATGATGTTAAAATTTGTGATTTGTCCAAGATGAAGGCAGTAAAACTACTCAGCAATGGTCTTGCATTCCATTAAACTGCGAGCAACAGATATACAATTATGATCTGAACTCTACTAACTTAAACTAAGATATTTCTGTACCCATTTTCTGACCACACAACATTATACTACATGGATCCTTCAAGAACTATGCATTTATTAATTCCCATCCTCATGGGATACATAGGAACTCTCGGTTTACGCGTCTTAGAGTCCATCCCCAAACTGTTCTATTTGACTATCCCCCTCGGTGTACTTGTCCCAGAGGATCCCACATGGTGCATTGTAGGCTTGTATTGCACCACTCACATTGGGGATACAATGGTCACACCATGATCCCCCTTGTTCATCTATCCCACCACATCCTCCCCACACGATGTAAAACGATATGGCCCTTTCAGAACTATGTATGGATTGATTACCATACTCATGGGATATGTTGGAATGCACATAAAATTAGTCTATAGGCCCTGCCCCAAAACCTTAGGATCTCCATTGGCTCGATACAGATGGTGTGGTGTAGGTTTTTTCCTTCATTCACATCGAATTCATCATAACCGCATAATGCATCCCTCTCTCTAAATATCTCTACATATTTCATCATCCCGCCAGACATTAAACAACATGGGAATATTAATGCTTCATTAATCCCCTTTATTTGGGTCTTCATCACCTTTCAAATCAAAAAGTACCCCTGAATGATAAGGATTATAGGCCCATGGTCTCTCCTACAATTTCAGGCCAACGTCTTCAAGGATCTCGAATGAAAAATTGACACAAGTCCCACATTGGGAATATGGTTAACAATTTGAACTCATTTTTTATTCCCATTTCATGTCACACAATGTGGTTTCCATGTTTTGAATAAAGCCAAAAACTATCCCCCTTTATTATCAAAACCCTCATATGTCCCAAATATTGGGGGCAGTGGTTTATTTTGTCCTGTTATCCCTTCAAACATCTGTCTCCCTTGTGTTGGAGTGTTGATTTGGTCGAAATCGACCCTTCCTAATATCCATCCATTATTTCTATGCCATTATATGATGGGGAAATCCATATCGTATTCCTTATTTCCCACACAGAGCATTTCTCACATGGGATTAAGAGCTTTGGTAAGGAAATAACTACCTAAAGGGTCATGCCTCTATGGTCTGTGCTCTATCACCACAATGTAAGATCAATCACCATCCTCACCGAAAGACGTTAAATGAAAAACTAGATGGGAATTCCCTTCATAGGTCCCTCGGCCTTTTCATCCCCCTAGCCCAAGTTCACATTTAGGATTTTGTGGTTTGGTAATGGATTATGTCCTCAATCACATTGGCCAATTTTTTCCACGCCATAAATATCCCCTTGAGACATCCCTCAATCATTCAGCTTCTTGGATGCAAGATGTAAAACTAAACCGCATCTTCCATAACTACATGAGGCTTGATTCAAATCACCATTTGATATTAAGGACCTACCAGAAATTTATTCCTTGGGTCTAGCCCTATTTTATATAAACTTCATTATCTCATGGTCCCCTGGCCTTAGTTCTCCCTCGGGAGATGGTATATGGTGTGGTATGTACCCCATGTACTCATTCCCATATTGTTTGTAATAGACATTCAACTTACCTCTCCCTCCTGATATCTCTTCCTTCCCCTGTTCTACACTCATCTATTTTAGTCAGATGCTCTGGAGTTGGGATCGTCATCCATCTTTGGCAGTTCTCTAATGTTCTCAGGATCACTCTGGTTCAAGTCCTAGAGTGTTTGATTCTACATAGACATGTTATCACCCATTTTCATGAATCATGTTCCCCTTTATTTAGGATTTCATCATTCAATTTTTAAAGGACACCAAAATTCCATGGATTCTAGGCCCTAAGACTATCCTTCCTGTTCAGGCTAATGTCACTGAGAATTTCAAAGGAAAAAATTGATACAAGTCCCTAATTTCAAATATGGTCAGCGGTCAACAGTCATTCATTTTTCCCATTTTGGGTCACATGATATGGATGTTGTGTTTCAAAAATGGTTAAAAATTATCTTTTATCGTCACACCACCCCCCGTGAAGACCTAAATATTGGTTACATAACTCAAATCCTTTTCCACTCCATCATGTCCATGTGGAATTTTGACACTCTTTGTGATATCCCACAATGTGTGTTTGCGCGTTATGAGGATAAATACATGGAGAGGCATCATTCTGAGCTCCACACTGTTTTCCCCTTTTCATGTATTCAACATGTTGTGAAGACATTATCTGCCATTATTTCCCACATCTTGTGTAGCTCATGTGGAATTAGGGATTTTGTTGTGGTTTGCACCTGTTTTGAAGAGTCTTTTTTCTCTATAGTCTGAGCACTAAGACCTTAAACTAATATCCCTCTACATCCTTTACTCAAGATGTAAAACTAAATAAAACTTCTATAAATACATACATCTTGATTCCCATCCTCATGGGATATGTTGGAAATCCTGAGAATATTGTCTTCAGATCCAGCTTGGGTTCCACTAATTACCTCTTCTATTCGGCCTTTTGGCCTTGACTTTCACAGAATTTTGTTGTATGGTGTGTGTGGGATTATGTACTCATTCATGTATGGTTCACAATAACTACACCACGTACTCTCCTTCTAGGAGCTCATCTCTCCTACCTCTTGTCCAACATGATGTTAAACTACACTATCAGAACAATGTATGGATTAATTCCTATCCTCATGGGATATATAGGAACTCCTAGAAGATTCATCCACAGGTCCATCCTCAATTCTCTATCATATTCTGGCCCCTCATCCCAATGTTTCTTCCTCATAATTTCATGTGGTGTGGTGTGTACCTCATCCTCATTCACTTCATGTATGGTTTATCATGTCATGTGCATCCCCCCTGAAAAACCATTTCTTATGTATGTGTCCAATACATATGACACTATACTCTATTGAATAGTCCCACAAGGCTTTAAACTATTACATATTTATTTCATGATGTAAAAATGAAGGGGTTTCTATTATCATATGACCTTAAACTATGACATTATCATCTTGCCTGCGTGATGAAAAATGGCATCACATTGTGGTCGCCTCACTCGAGGGGACATAATGTTGGGTATCAGTTATCCACCATAGCAATTTTCATGGCTTACATACGTCATGATTCCTAGAGTGACAACTAGATTTTCCATCCTAGGATTGTTGCTTAAAAAATGACTCGCATTTACACTAAAGTACATACAAGATCTTACAAAGGCCTCTTTTTTGTTTGCATTGGACAAACCCGCACGACCATGTTGTCCATGGTAGTGGGACCCTACCTTTCCACTTCAATAACTACGAATGGATTGACCCCTATCATGATGGGGTATGTAGGAACACCCACACACTTTTTCTCAGGTCCATAAAACTATCATTATCGGCCCCTCAACCTAAAAATTCTTCAAGAAGCACATGGTGTGATATGGACTCCTACCATCCTAATTCACATTGGGTTTTATAATTACCACACCATAGGTCTCACTTCCAACATTCCATCTAAGGTCCAAGCTCTAAGACCAAAAAACTATGTTTTCTCTATATCCTTTCCGCAAGACATAAAACTACACTTCATTTTATAGAACTCTATGTAGACTGATTCCCATGATCATGGGATTTGTATAAAATCACTTACATTTCATTCACAGGTCCGGCCCCATGAATCTTAAATCATTCACCTTTATTTATCCCTCAAGATCCAAAATATCTTTGTTGTATGAGGTGTGGTGAGTACCTCTAAGGTTATCGTTCACGTCAGGTTTGTCAACACTGCACCATGTGTCTCCCTTGTCTCTCCCCAACATAGTCCGAGTTCTACCACCAATAAATAAGATCTTCCCAGAGAAACTACACATCGGTTTTGGAAACTTCTCTACCCTCCACGTATTCCATTAATCTAGGTCCCCTCTTAATCTTATACTCTATGACCTTAAACTAGGAGCCCATAGTCAATATAACAAGACCTTAAACTGTTAACCTCGGCCCAGGAAGTACAACCATAAACCTATGTGCAACATCATTGTAATATGATATTAAACTATTCCAATCACCATCTGAATCAATATGATGTTAAATTTCAAGGAATTTTAGGTCCTCACCAGAGAGGTCCTATCTGGAAGAAGGTACGATCCATGATCAGACTGATGCACTAACCAAATATGTCTTCATCATGGTGGTGTAATTTCAAGAGTGTTAGAATCCATTTGAACAACCCATCAAATGGACATCCATTATTTATGTTCCCTTTTATGGATACTCATCCTCTTTCAGTCTTCAAATAACCCCCTAGTAGTACAGATGCTCAGCGCATCTCGAGTTAGGCCCTGGGTTTCAAATATGGTCAGCGGTCAACCCTCATTTTTTGTCCCCATTTTGGGAAAATGCAATAGTGATTCTATGTTTCAAACAAGGTCAATAGTTATCCTTCATCAAAATTACACCCCTAAAGTGTTCTGAATTTTAGGTATCATTATTCAAACATTCAACCCCCCTATGTTCGAATTGATACCAATTCCCCTGGCATTACACCGCTTGTGCACTAGAGCGCATTGCGAAAATAGAAATTTGACTATTTTGAGAATCTCATTCTCAAGTAAGGCTTCCATCTTTTTTCCCAAAAGCCTAGATGGTTCATTTAGACCCTAGATTCTCGAAGAATGGTTGGCACTTCCACATTCAAATGAAAAAATAATACATCCATCCCTTTTTTCTCACATCACGCGTGACCCATGTGAGCTTAGGGATCAATTGTTAATCACTTAATGATTGTGGTGAAAATGCATTGAAATAAAGAAGACACCAAATGATATCTCCATGCACATAGTTCAGAATAAAAAGAATTAATTAAGGATAGGTTTATAAGTTCCGAAAAAACAGGTCCCTTAAAGATCACCGTCTTTGATAGATTTATTCAGTGTTTCCACTTTCTGGCATGTGGCCTCTAGGACTACCTCTTTCTCCCTGAGATCCCAATCTTCATCAACTGTTGTAGAGTATAAACCATTATCCCTATCCTGCACTCTTGATTGTTCATCTTGGAGCTCAATAATTTGATGACTCTCCTTCACAACCTCCTCCTGGGTGTCCACCAGTTAGGCCCTCAGTTGTTCAATGAGCACATAGTCTGTTATGATGAATGCATTCTTTTCTGTATCTTGCTCTTCAAGATACCATACTTCTTACTCATCCTCAATGAATTATTGGGGTATTCTATGACTCTTTATAGCACAGGTAAATGTTGGAGCATTAGTTACTCTCCTGTATTTTCTCATCCAAGTAATTCTGGATCAATATATGAAGACTCTAAGTGTCTACCCATGAATCAGAAATAAAGCTAGCCAGCTACTAAGAAACCCCATCTAGGTTATCTATTCTATCTATGAATGACTGAGCTAGAGTTTGATGAACATCTTTGCCTTGAACTACATCATGTGGCACTCCTCAGCTACATATAGGTCATAATTCTCTATCTTCTCAGGGTCCGTAGGCCTGTACATTTGAAAAGTAGCCAGGAGTTCAGCAGTGAGGTCCCCTTCTAGAATTATTTCCCTTTCAGTGACTTCGCCCTCACCAAACTGAATCTCCACCCTGGTAGCATTATCACCCAGGATTGCAGCTTTCGGCTCACCAAGTACTAGGGTGGGCCCATCTAGAATAGTAGGCTCTGCAGGAGATGATGTGATCACTGGTAGGGCTCCTGCAGATGTTTCAGACTCGATGGACTGTTGAGAATTCAACCTGTGATCAATGCGTTGGGAATCTATATTTTTGTTATCATAATTTCCCAATAAATAAGGGAGCCAATGAATATAATGACTTATAGAAGCCAAGAATGGTAGTATCTAGTACATGATTCATGATGGGAATAGCCACCACAGGAGATCCCTCAGCACTTGTTAACTCGATCACTGGCACCAAATCCTCCTGAATGATGGGTATGGTAGGAAACCCAGAGGCCGCATCTTCATCACTTCCATCCGTCTCATCACCACCTACTCCAACCATAGCTAGTTCTCATCCTTATCATTTTCGAAGATAGGTTCTTGATGATGTTCTCTTACCTCCATGGGAACTTCTTTGCCCCCCGTGGGGAAGAATTCCTAGGTGCCATCATCCATATGTTCCCAATTAAAATTTCATTTCAATAATAAGGTAAGATTGAGATAAGACAAAGATCAGTTGAGATAATAGTTAAAGTCACCTCGATATCCTCATTCAATTATATGTCATAGCCTACAATTATTCCTCTCTCACGAGGGATTCACTGGAAAGCATGTGTTTCTAACAGTCCTTCACCACTGAGACCTAAAACATCTTCTTCCTCTCTTTATTCTTATTCTTCTTCATCTGTGTCGTTGTTGTCTTCATCCTTCTCTACATCAACATCCTTGGATGGACACTTTTCTAGGTCATGTTCTTGGACGAGCATCACATTCACCATGAGATGAGGCTCTTCATAACACCCCTACTAGCATGCGTACATATCCATGGCTGTCATGTATGCATACTAGAGATAATTTTTTCCCTTTCTACCGCCTGGATGTTCCCTAGGTTTGGAAAGTCGATCCCGGTTCACACTAGCCTCCACCACAGTTCCTAGGCAGACATTGATTATCACAGTGTTCTCAAGGAAGACAAGAGAGATGGGATGATATCCTTAGAAGTTTTCTTTAAGAGGTTCTTAATCTGCTTTATAGGAGGTTCCCTAGCTAACCCCCCCCCCCCCCCCAAGGCAGCCCGTGGGACCACCCCACCTCAAAAGGAGGAGGCACATTCTCACCTTCCAATTCTCATGTCGATGAAGTTCTTTCGTATTCCATGCTAGCCACATAGGCCATTCATTATCTCACATATCCTGTAGAACTTTTTCAACCTCCTCGCTCTTCTGGATCCACACTAGCCTCTTTGTTTTTTATGTGTCTTCATTTAATCACCTCAGGGTATGTTTTGGTCCAATGTTCAACATGATTTGTTGACATGACAACATTGATATTGATAGAGGGAGAGTGATGATTTCACCCAGGCCATAATTTGACAACATAAGTCATAGTTAGCATAGAATGCAAGGAAGTTTCTCTTCCCGAACTATTGTGTGTACTTTAAGTGGAATCCACTACATGCACCCGAACTCTCTGGAGAACCTGGTCGGCACGTACTATTCGAAAAAGATTTTTCCATCAATCAGGGATACAAGCACACCACCCAAGATGCATTGTAGGTATTCCCTAAACACCAATGGGATCCACCCATCTTCAACAATCTGACAAACTGGGGTCTTGAATGGGTGAATGTCCAAATGGGTATGGTTTCTTATTTTGAGATTGATCCCTTATTCACTGACTGTTAGTGGGAGGATTCCACCAATGTTCTAAATGGATGGCCGCATACCATCACCTGGAGGGATAATGGAATTCGGGAAGTCATAACCACCGTAGTGG
The DNA here is from genome assembly GCA_963277665.1 of Viscum album. Taxonomy (NCBI): domain Eukaryota; kingdom Viridiplantae; phylum Streptophyta; class Magnoliopsida; order Santalales; family Viscaceae; genus Viscum; species Viscum album. The sequence continues at coordinate 1,832,311,954 of OY728147.1, forward strand.
GCTATGAACCAGCCATGAAAGGATATGGAACAATCCACATATCCATATGAGCATACTTTTCCAAAATATACGTCCTAGAATGTGGTATATCCTGGCCAGTACATGCAACCCAGGTTAACCATGTTATTCGCCGCCATGATACTTCCATCACAAGAGTCCCTGGGTGGACCCCCATTCTTGTGTCCCTCAATAGAAATATCCACCCACTAAAGAATTTAGTAGTAAATCCGACATATTGAACATTCAGGTCCCATATTTGTTTTATTCCAAAGCCCCATGATAGATACTCTCATGCCTTTAGGACCATCTCATATGATCGTAACTTTCCCATATGACATGTGTTCGGGCATTGCTTCTGTTGTCTAGGAATCTTCACAACCTCTACCTATGAAATTAATAACTCGACCATCCCGAATAAGATATGTCCTTCAGAACATATTTTATATTCAACTCCTCCATAGCCAGATCTATTAGATTTCAAGTCAGGGTAGGGGTGCATGTCCTACCCCCAGACGTTCTATGTTGTGATGGCCTCATCATATTGGTACGCTTCCAAGGGGATTAACCCAAAAAATTGGATGCCCTAATGATTAATGCTTACATCCCTATGGTGAAGGTGAAGGTTTTGGTGTAGGGATACAAATAACTATATTGTTTGGGTACCAGGTCCTACTACCGGTAGAAGTGAAAATGGGATTTCTGAACAGCTTCAAAAATCCCGATAGACCGTAGCTCTGGCCCGAATTTCTCGCATGTTTGGTGTACCTATTACACCCATTTCCATTCACTTGTGACGATTCCCCCAGACCTGAAGTCCCATTCCTGAAAACCCTTCATCTCATTAATAATGCATCTTATGATATTTCTTTCATATAGAGCGAGTGGTTCCTCAAAAACCAGATTTATCTTTACAAAAATCCAAGTCTTCAGATTCAAGATATAGATAGTTGTGTTCAATTTTTCCACCAAAGGATGTAAATTTTTTGTGATGTTTAATTGTGGTCGACTATCATAATGTTTCACCCATGACCGTAGTGTATCAGTTTCAAAGCCAGACATTAACACCTCCTCCAAAATGTTGAAGATCAATATCAGTAGACTATTACTTAGGGAATAATATTTTTGATCTTGCATAAGAATTCCAAAAAAATTGATTATTAGATACCACCCTCCACTCATGATGAATATGGGGGTTCGTGATCATCTGAGTCCTCCTTGCAGCCGCAATAGCCTCCCTCTCGACGTCAGTTTATTGGCCATCCAGTTTTTGTCATGTTTTCAGATATCCAAAGGGTTTTTCATGAAATAATTGAGAATTGGCACCCAAAATAGTGGATGGAGTGCAATAATGCACTAAAAATATTCTGAATGAAAAAATGGATAACCACTCAACTATGATCAAGGCACATGAAAAACTCAGAATCAGCTGCGAAAAAATGCACACGGATGTGGAGTTTTTTCTGCGCATGAGAGAAAAATAATTTCATATTGAAATTTCAATGTAGAGACTTAGGGGGGTCTCAGTGTATTTATAGGTTCAGACCACACCTTTCGTGTGTGAGAAAGTGGTTTGAATACCAAAACACCATTTTGTGTGTGTACCGATTGGGCACGAATCTATTTTTTAGGGTGACCCTCAGAATCTGACCTTTGGGTCCCCCTTCATCTTTGATTCTAAGGGGGGAATTTAACAACACCAAATTTCAGATAGGTCCATTAGTGGGATATTTTAAAGTAACCAAAGGCATATCGAGAATGTTCAGATTATTCCGTGACATGAGAGGGAATTGCATGCAAGAGTTATTGGGTACGGACAAGATTTCAAGAGGCACACAAACTCTTGTGTGCCCAATGAGGCATCAAATGAAGGCCTCTGTGGTGACCTGCCACAAGCCCTCTATGAAAATGGAACATAAGGGTTCAGTCATGTGTGTAATATTATCCTCAATGCACGAACCCTTGCGCGCCCAATACAACGTCAAATGGAGCTATTCACAGAGGCCATATCAAAAGAATCTAAGGAAAGTGTATGAAGGAAGAGAGTCTTCCGTGAAAGAGTCCCCTATGTGCACAATCCCTTCTGTGCCAAGTGTGACGTCAAACGGTCACGTGCAAATAGTTCTTGTTGCATGCCCCCTATGAGTTTTTCATCTATACATAGAAGCGCCCCCCTTCCCTTTAGGGATGGTGACAGATGACAAACACATGCTCTATTATGTGAAAGACACCTCTTCCGTGACCATGCACAAAATTATATGGCCTCAAGGTATTGGATCTTGTGAAATAGGTCTACGAGAGGTCCTAATTAGGTTGGGACCACTTAGTCTGGATCTTTTCCCAATTCCTTTTAACCTGTGGAATTTGAGTGCAAAAGATCCATAATGCATGCAATTTTCTCTTTACATTGGAACTTTTTTTCACGCAGCTATCCCAAATTGCACGCAACTATCCCACCATATACGAAACTGTCCCAGCTTGCACGAATATATCCCATCATGTGTGCAAATTCTCATCTTGTGTTCTCGCCTCATGGGTTCCATGTGTTTTCCTCACACTAAGACACTGTGTCTGAGACCCTCTTATGAACAAAACCCCTTTCATGCACACCCTTCTCCCGTACGACCCTCTAGGTTCATACAAATTGATTTCAAGGTCCCATTGGTGGTGATTTACAATGTGTTTCTTAACCATATTATTCTTCGCATATGCACACTAACAGATATTGATTTTTCTCATAGCCATGCTAATGTGTCCCCCTTATTGGATCACTCCACAACACCACCTGTCTATAAAAATGGTGACTCTTTACCTTCCCCAAGGGTGAGTGGGTATCACTTATATACATCCTAGGGGTGTGGAGTAAACCTACCTCCTTTGAGCTACAATAATTTAAATTTCAAAGCACCATCATCTTCAGCACATGACGTTAGACAATGACCTAACCCCGTGCAATATACAAAAGGTTCTTTATCTCAGACATTCTCCATGCCTACTCATCTCCATGGGATTTAGATCTTCCTCTCATGGAATGAGATCCTATTTGTTAGAGTGGTGCATGTACAAGGGGAAGGGAATCCGTCTTGGTGTAAGAAACTAATCATCTCTTCTTCCATGCAGAAAACTAGTAGAGAGATAGGCTTAAGGACTTTTGTTACAATGTCCCTCTCTCTCTGGGATTTGTCTCCATCGGACCTCTATTCTGGAGTATGTCCCAATATCTATATCTATGAGCCTATAACCACACATAACATTGTAATTTCTCTTTGGGGCAGTAACTAAATGTATGCCTCACTCCACTTCCTGCAGGCGCACTATTTGCGAAATGATCATTAAGTCTTTGTTGCCTCTTGTTTCTCACACCGAGCATGACTTGTGTGGGTTTAGAGTAATCATTGAACATGGAATCCTTACAAGGTCTTCATAGCGTGTAATCCCCAAATCTACTGAACTATTTGTACATTGATCCTGTTCTCTTAGGTAAGTTATGTAGGAAGCCTCCCTCTGGTTCATGCTCAACACCTACATGTCCCGACCTCTTCACATTAGATAACCTTGGTCATTCATGATGTTAATGTATATCCTCTCTACTGATCCACATGGACTTTGATCCTTGTCTCCTAGGTATGGTACATTGGAAGCATTCATGAGGTTCAAGCCCAACACCCATTTTTCCTAATCCCTTCACGTGTGTTCTCCTTTTACCGAAATGACATTAAACTATATCCTTCCTTATAAACTAAATGGTCTTTAATCCTTGTTTCCCAAGAATGGTATGTAGGAATCCTCCCTGTGGTTCAATCCCAACACCAATTAGTCCCAACCCCTTTCATGTCGAATCATATCTGTCCTGAATGAAGTAAAAATGTATCATCCCTTATGAATTATTGTGGACTTTGATCATTTTCTCCAATAAAGGGTATTTTGGAAGCCTCTCTGAGGTTCAATCCCAACACAAAACTATTCTGACCTCTTCACTTCAGTTCATCATCATCCTGCATGACGTTAATCTATATGCCCCTTTTGTCCCACCAGACATTAAATTGTACCCATTCAAACTATGTCAGATTTGGTTCTTCTCTCCTAGAAATGGTACATTGGAAGCCTCCCTGAGGTCCAGTCCCAGTTGATGGTATGATTTAGTGACTCTCAATAAAAATTAAGTCGTTGTGAACCTCAACCAATGGTAAGTCATTGGAACCCCAACTTGCGATAATTATTTGTATCCCCATCCAGCGGTAAGCCGTTGTAGTCCGCAATCAACAATAAGCTATTGTAGTCCCCTTTTTTGGGATCCAAATGTCTTATCTTCCACCAGGGAATCAAACCAACCTGATATTCTAACCATGTGCAGGTCCAGTATATCGTTGGGTCGTTGTCCTAGGTGCACACCCTAATTCAATACCCCCATCCTGAACTCTGTGGACTTTGATTCCCAAATACGAGGATACATATGAAGCCTCCCTTAGGTTCAAGACCATCAATCATGTCCCATAACGGTCTATCCCATGAACATATGTGTTTTAAGAAGGTAATTCCCTAACATGGACATTCTACTACTTCTAGATCCCATCCATGTGTCCATTCTCATAGGATACCTCATCAGGTGTCCCATCATCCTACCGAACTACGTGGACATCGACTCCCTACCACATGGTTATGTAGGAGGTCCCTTCGAGTCACAGGCCCAACATCACCATTTCCCTCACATTAGTTCAAACTCATTCTCCACACACTCTCAACCACACATATCCATCCTAATTCACACCCAGGTGGCCACATCCCGATAAGTTCATGTCACCCACCTTCTGGCTGCTCTTAGAAGTAATCGGATAATTAACCATGTGTTGGCCATGGAATAAATTTTCTCTCATAGGGTTGCACCCATATGATCCACTCTTATCAGTGTTCCAATAAGTCTAATCCATATCTTCTAGAATTTAAATTTTCAAAATACCCTATGTTAAACATGGGAAGCTGAGGAAAACCTCAGATACATGCATTTGGGATATAATTCCCTGCACTCGGCGTCAAATGGCTTGGGATTCCAAGCCATCGAAAATCACTATCATAAGGGGAAGAAACCCAGAAACATCAGTGTTACAGTATCCATACATGACAGTGATGTTCAATGAGACTACTCCCCCAATCGAAGGTTTTTTCCCTGATATGACCACTTGGAATTTCCACACAGAATTAGTTTAATTAACTAGCGTCCACAAAGATATGGCATTGATAGTGAGATTCATGAACAATGACACAAATATATGAGGGATACCCAGACTATGTAATGATTTCAAAAGAGGAATCCATGGAAGGAATAACCGAGACCCCATCATCCTATTTCAATCAAGGAGAAAAAGTCCCTAAAAAAGCGAAAAATGTTTCCCACCTTTGGAAAGTGGGAATAAGGGGAAACAGCCAGTGAGTCCACCAAAGTTTGATGTGATCCCTAACGATAGCGTAAAAAACACACCCTCAGAGTGTAAAGTTGAGTTTAATATTAATTAAATCTCTAATGTAAGAGAAATATCAATGAATCCTTATATAATGGCCTCCATAGAGTTAGTGATGTTGACGAAACAAATAGAGAAGTTGAGTAATTAGAGATTTGTATCCCATAGTGTTTCTCCATGGGGATCCCCTTTTTACATTATTAAGAAGAATGATGGGTCCTTGATGATCTGCATTGACTATATATAAATCAATCATATTACCATAAATAAAAAGTATCCTCTTCCTCATATTGATGATTTATTTGATCAAATCCAAGATGCTCAATATTTTTCAATGACTGACCTTTGTTTTGGATATCACCAGCTATGAGTAAAGAAGGAAGATATTCTAAAGACATATTTTTGGATGAGGTATGGACATTTTGAGTTCATTGTAATTCCATATGGATTAACTAATGAACCACCTATTTCAATGGATATAATGAATAGAGTATTCAAGGAATAACTTGATGTTTTTTTATAGTATTCAATATTGATATTTTGATGTATTATAAATTATATGTATACCATGGAATATAAATTTTATATTATTCTTGAGACTCTGAAAAGGAAATATTTTTATTGTAAATTTTGAATGAATTAAATATGAAATCCAGAAATTTCATTTATTTTGTATATTGTCTCTAAGGATGGAATCTCATTTAATCTTATGAAAAAAATCAATCCATGAATTTGCTATGAAAATTAACATAACTTTGGTACATAGTCGCATTGGTTGATCAAGTTACTCTTATAGTTTTGTTCATAATTGTTCATCATTGGATAACTCATTAACCAAGCTCACATGAAACGGTTTTTTTGATATACAGTGAAGCATTAAAGAAAGTACTTGGTTTTTTCCTTATGAAAAATGATAAATTTATTACATATGGATCGACGATGTTTAATAATCATGAAAAAATTATCCAACTCAAGATCTTGAGATAGAAACCCTAATAATATCTTTTATGATACATAGACACAATCTATATGGTAAAATATGTGAGATATATGTGGACCAAAAAAGTTTAAAATACCTATTTACATAGAATTAATAAAACATGAGGAAAAAGATATGGATAAATTTACTCAATGATGAAAATTTATCAACACTCCACTACGTAGGATAATAAAATAAATTATAAGAGACATTTTGTAGGAAGGGTCATGGAATTCCTACCCAAATGAGGATTGAGAATGATTCTATATTCTTCGCTTTAGTGAAGTTGTATAGATGGACTTTGAGGAAAGGTAAACATCACTTTTTTTCAAAATACTTATAACCCTTCATTACTAGAGAATATAATATTTTTTCAATATGATGACGAGAATTTTTGAAAGAAAATTTAAGCCTCTAAGGATTAGATATTGGAAGAGTTAATGTATGAGGGTTGAATTCTAAAAATTTTCAAGTGTTTATGTGTTCTATATATACCTACGTTAAAAATGAACTATTAGATGATGCTCACATCATGAATTTCTCTATAAACCTTGGTAGTACCAATATGTATAGAAATATGAATGAAAATTTCCTCTAGGATAACATGATTTGGGAAATTGCTGACTATGTGTCAATGTTCAGAGTTTGTCAACAAGTGATGTCAGAGAGAAAAGATCCTAGAGGAGTCTTGAAACCTCTATTCATTCCTATGTGGAGGTGGGATGACATTATGATGGACATTTTCACATAACTACCATGGACACTTGTAAGAAATGATGCAATATAGGTTATTGTTTATCATCTTACAAAAATGGAAGATTTTGTTGCAATAAGTAGAGATTTTCATTTTGATCCCCTAGAATGACTCTTTATTAATGATGTTTTAATACATCAGGGTGAACCTATATTGATTGTGTCTAATCGAGATCCCCACTTTACATGAAAATAATGGATGTGTATTCTGAATTATTTGGATACTAAGTTTCATATGAGTACTTTATATCTCCCTCAAACTGACAAAAAATATGAAAGGACTATTAAAAAAATGGAAGAGATATTGAGATCATGATCACATAACTTTCAAGGTTTGTGCGATTAGTATTTACCATTGGTGGAATTTACGAATAATAATAGTTTCAATTATAGTATTTAAATGGTTCTATATAAATCACTATATTGAAAGATACGTTGAACTCCAACTTTTTGTTATGAAGTTGGGGAGAGGAAACTTATAATCCTAAAACATATTGATGAGAAAACGTCAAATGTAAAGACTATCCGGGCTCTTATTAAAGCAGTTAAAAGTAGAAAAATGATTTTTCTAAAAACAAAATTATGGATTTGGAATTTCAATTGGGATATCATGTGTTTATCAATGAATCATTATGGAAGGGTGTCTTAAGGTTTTCTATGAAAGGGAAACTGATCCACATTATCAATGGACTATTTGAAATTCTGGAAAGAATTGGAGTTGTAGCGTACCGATTAGTAATCCCACAAAGTCTCTCCAAAGTTCATGATATGATCCATATTTAATTGTCAAATAAGTACATTCCCGAACCAAAACAAGTACTCACTTATGAATAAAGAGAATTGGAAACTGACTTCTCTTATAGTGAAGTGCCTGTCAAGATTCTTGACCCAAGAGGTCATGTGTGGAGAAATTGGATGAATCAAATCATAAAAGTTCTATGGAGAAACTATAAAATGGAAGAAGCAACATGAGATCCAAATGATGTTATAAAGAATAACCACCAACATCTTTTAGAGGAATATATTCATGGAATATTTCGAGGAATAAATTTATATAGGAGGGAAGTATATAACACCCCATTATTTTATGGTATGTATCCTCTTAAATAAATTCAATCCATTCGATTGATTACATTGAACAATAAATTACTTCATATATTATAAATCATATAAAATCATATAGAGAACACAAAATAAGTTTTATAAATAAAGAATAGTGTTTTTCTAGAAATTAATGAACAAATATCAATGAAATATTAACTTGACATTTGAAATAGTAATGTAACCCTTAAGAATAGTAATTTGGCCAATATCATAGTAAACTCAACCTTGAAATTATAAATAATATTTATGAATCTTATAAATTATAATAAAATATTATTAAATAATATTATAAGAAATTAATTGTTTTAGAATTAATAACAAATAGTTGAAATTTTTAATAAAGAATTTTTTTTATTTACAATTGAATAATTAATATAATTATTTAAGAGAAAATTAAATTTCATAAAATTGAATAATAAATTAATATTTTTATATATTATGATTCAAAAATAATTTAATGACACATGAATTAATTTTTCAAAGTGTTATAAAATCAGTTGTGATTTCAAAATTTTTATTTTCCATGTAAAAACGATTTATATAATAGAAATTAATTTCTAATATTTAGAATGTTGTATACTTAAAATGGAGTTCATTTATTAATTCTACAAATCAATAAATGGTTTGGGTGAATTTTTTAATTTTTTTTAAAATACTTTAATTGTTGGGGTATAGTGAAATATGTAATTTATGATATAAGGAAAATACACGAATTCTTGAGTCATAGATGATGTATTGGTGATGTAATCCCATAATTTCATAGTGTACTTAATTATTTTAATTTATTTAGTGATAATTCTCAATCTATTCATAATATTGAGGAAAAATAAAAAACTAATGATTAAAACAATGATAAAATGCCCCTCTCCTCCAATATAAATACCACTCCTCACCACCTCTTCTCCTAAACCTATTAGGCCTTGGAGATTATCCAATTTTTAACTAATAATCTTCCCAAGTATCTCTCTGATGTTAATAAGCCATTTATCTAATTAAAAGGCCAAAAACTAGTCCCTTAAGGAGTTCTTCAAGGAGAATAATTCAATGGGTAAAACCTTCAATCATTCCCTTTCATTTTATTTTATCATCCTTCCCTCACCTACTATGTCCAAAACTGCATTATAAATCTATTATATTATATATATACTATAATGATATTATGTAAATTTAAAATTCACCATAAATTTTTATCTCCTTTTCATTTTATTCTAAAAATGAAAACATTATTCATGAGATACAAATTTACCACATTCCTGGATGATATGTTTTTGTTTTTATATTTTGAATTCAAGGATAGTCATAAAAAAATTTATATTGTTAAAAAGTACTATTATATATTTATGAAATCTTATTTAATGTTTTAAAAATAGAATATATACATAATATTAATTATCCAAACAAAACTACTTCATGATGATACAACAAACGCCAAAATAATCTAAACTATTATCACTAACATTTTATATAATTATTCATCATCATACGATATAAAAAAATGAAATATATAACCATTTAATATTATTTATGTTCATTAATAACATATAATTTTAATTCTGTAAAACTATTTTCATTTTACATGATTTTCCATACGTGTATACAAGTAAACCAATCATGAAAACCAAGGAAACAAACTCTCCCGAATGATAAAATTATAACTAATAACACATAAAAAAGAACATAAATAAATTTAATATATTTATAATAAATAAAATAAATTTATAAAAGGTTATAAATTAATTAATATTTGGATTTATTCTAATTCTCTATGATATTATGATCAGGTCCAGAAGAAATTCAGACATTAGCTATGGGATTCTCCTTGAACACCCAATTTTTCATTGGGTTAAACATTATATCTCAATACCCCAATATAATCATTAATTATACTAAATACTCCTGAATTATTTTTTTATGTTCTAAAAATATGTACATAGCTCAATTATTTCTTTATTAATGGGTAAATATACGTTTTATAAGGGTTTTTTTTCAATTCATTCTGATAAGAAATTATGATTTAATGGAACATTCCAATTTCAAACCCATTTTAAAGTATACTCAATAATTTTTCATGAGACAACAATATTTTTAAAAAATAAATATTTTTATCATTAAAAATACATTATTTAAATTCTATTTTATTCTCTTTTCTGGCTAAAATTCTCTATAATTGTTCCTTAAACCACACTAAATAGACACTCTTATAATGTTTCTTGAAAAACATTTTATGATATTTTCACTTTAGTTGGACATAATTTATCATGACCAATTACTAATTTCCCTTACGAATATATATGTATGATTTAAATCCATTATACCATAGAAAACATTATCATATTCTATTTTAACACTTATTCCTTGGGTGAGGTGTACGTATATTTCACTTTTATTTATGATCTTCATTCATTAAAAGTCTATATTTTTTGTACCGTAGATATGATGATTGTATTATCCATATAACAATTTTTAGATACGGTGTTTTATTAAATAGAATCAATTTGTAAAGGATGATTTTGACATGTATTTATGTGTGGGGTCTAGTAATAGATAACCCCTCGAGGTATCAACAGGTCTCATGAGACAAAATAGTCAGCCACAAACCTTCTATGTTTCTTTACAAAAAGAACCAAGTGGATATTTACCCACATATATAAACTGTATTGATGCTATAATGGTACTTTTTCAAGATACGTGACATACAAAAAACACTCATTTTCTCCATTTTGTATTCATTTATTACATACCATGAGATTTTCACTATGAAAAAATCAATGGATTCATTTAAATTCATAGCTTATTTATAGAATGTTTTTTAAAGTGTTTCAAATTTACATTATGATTATGACTTACTATCATTTCTTCACTTATTAATGATTTATTTAACCCTTACTTAGTATTTGATATCACCCCTTTAAATTTTTTTCTTTCCAATGTTATAAACATGAAGTCATTGAATAAGTGTTGTGGAATCATTCTTATTTTCCTTCAATATTTTATAATTTTATTTTTTTAGTGTAGTAAGGGTACCATTTATGTATCTATTTCTTCAAGGCAAATAAACTTATCGATCTGTGGTGATGTGATCTCTTGTATTTATGCCATTATAATAAAATAACCACCAACTCTGGGATATTGGGGTTGGAGTTGTTATAATCACTATAACAATACATTCATATATTCTTTCCCCATATCCTATATCTTTTTTTATTCCCCAATACCATACTAATAAGGCTTATTGTGTAAGAGAGATGAGGTCTCTCAGTGAAGTGGTAATCCTCTTAACTGACTATTTCGACGATTATTTCATAGTAAAAATCCATAAATGATACTATAACTATCATGAAATAATTAATTAATCATTATAAAAATTCTAAAATTTCATTAATTTTATTTAAAAAACATTATAGACCCCATTTTAATGATTTGAAAAATGAATACATCGCCCATGTGTACATGCAGACCACTATCACCCCATAGTGATGTATTTAACTTTTCATAATCATCATCCTTGGTCTGTTATTGTGATTTATATAATCATTATGTATGATAAATATGATTTTATATTTCTTATAAAATGATAATATATTGTATTAATTATTGCTCTTACATCCAATTGAAATTGAAAACATTGTACATGAATACATATAGACTATCATCTCCATGTAAAGATTTGGTTCATTTTACATCATCGATCATAATGGATAGATATAATGAATAATTTATTGAATATATAAGGTAATAATGATATAAATATTATTAATTAAAGAAAAAATATTATTTACCCTTATTTTTTTATTTTTTTTAAAAATGAACACAACGTTCAGGAGTACGTACGGATTACCATCCCCGTTAATGATTTATTTAATTTTTATATTAACATATTTCATGGGTGGTTAATATATTATATATATTTAATAAATATTATATTTATATCATGATTTAGTTTCTTGAAATTATTAATCCATGATCATGGTTCAAGAAATAATACTTTCAAACTGAAACATATAAGAAAAATGAAATAGTTAAAATTCAGTATGATGATGTTATGGGAGAATTTTGAATTAATAGGTGAATAGATTTAATGAATAATTGATACATAGTAGGATAATTATGAATATGATTATAATATAAGAGATAATGAATTAGAAAATAATTATACTTGGGGATCAAACTTATATGACTATGTGGGGACCCATACTGTGTGATTTATATTACAATCTGAATTTATTTCAGGACTGTTTATCTTCAAATTTCATTTAGGAAAAAAGGAAAATATAATCACATAAAACCATATATTTTATTATATTTTGTTTATTTTTTGGGTTTGAATGTTTATTTTACATTTCTTCTCTGGTCTTATATATAATAGATAAGTATGTTTAATGTAAGGGATACCAACCTTATCTCTTATATTCGAACAAGAATCATTTCCCTCAATATCTGAGTTCACATTATTGTTTTAAGGATGATATTATTTAAAATAAAATTATTATTATAATTAATTTTCATGTAACTATTAATTTATTCAAAAAGGTTTAATATGTAACATTTTACTGATTTTATGAAAATAGGTATTATTTACTTTCCATAAAAAGTGTGAAACGAATGTTTCCAATGAATATGTTCTGAATAGATTCTCAGGAATCCATGACCATTATTCTTTATTTATCTTATTCCAAATATTTATAAGTATTTTTAAATAAAATAATTTATACATTATTGTATTATTTTTATCTTTTATGTTAAAATAAAAAGTAATTATATTTTTAAATGGTTTCAAGAAATTTTGGAAATAATTCATTATATAGTGTATACAAAGAGTTAAAAAAAACTTTATTAAATGTTTTTTTTTGTAATTTTCACTATAATTTTCATATATAATTGTAAAATTATTTTGATTTACTTAAAATAATTCATTTTGGATTAATCGATGGGTTTATATCCTTTTTTACTAATTTATTGATTATAACTTATTTTGAGATCATTCACTTTCTTATTATCATGTTCTCCATAATTATCCATTTTTTTAAATTTTAATCCATATCATTTAGTATAATAGGTATATTTATCATTTAAATATTATCTTAAATATATACCATTGCTACATAATATGTATCTTAATTATGCTTGTTAAAAAATGTATTTGATTCACTTGAGAAATACTGGTATTGTTGTATTATTCATTCAATATTGATAATTATTGGTGGATTGTGAATATTTATTTTTAATTATATTAATTATCCAATATATGTTGAATATATTTGACATGAAATTGATGACCGGTATTGGTTTATTGATACCCCCCCGACGTGTATATTTTTATCATGAGAAAATTTTTTCATGACGTATTGGATGAGGTTGTAAGATAATTTCAAAATTGATATGTATTTGTTGTATAGATACCAATTATTGAATGTCTCTTGGATGATAAGTCCATTTCTATAATATTAATGATGTCTTGGAAAAACCCTTTAAGGAATGATCATGAATGAATGACATTATGCATTTCCTTCTATGATAAAATGGTTATTATTATCCATGAGATGGTTCCTTTGATATTATCCATAGATTTATTTATTTCCCAAGAATTTTGATTTTCCACTATCCCATAATGATTAGTAATTATTTAATCATAATATATTTATGTAAATCTTACCCTTACTAGGAATCTAAGTTCACCCTTTATTTTTTTCCTTCCCCCATGTTAGGAATAAGGGAACATTGAAAATAATTTCCTGGATGTAAGATATTTTTTCATGCTATGTTTTGAATTTCTAGTTTAATATAGATGTAATGTATATATATTGTTTTTAAGTACATATAAATTAATTTTTCCTTGGTTATTTGGTTCCTTGTATCTTGTATCAATGTAATAATTGGGTACTAAAACTGGGTTATTAAATTCAGGGATACTTCACCAATCACATTAATAAATAAAATTATAATAAATTTATTAAATGTAATAAAAAATTACTACCTATATTATTGATTGTATATGTTATAAAATATGTTATTGATTTAAAAAGAAAGAAAAATCATGGGATATTTTTTGGTAGTAGGGAGATTTTCAAAATTCCAAGATTCATTGAGATTTAAGTGGAATGTGAGTTCCATTTGTTCCCTCATCCTATCGTTTTTCAATTAATAGTGATTTTTAGGATTAGTTTTGGCATGGATTCACCATATAATAATGATTTATGAGTAAAAAACATAAATAAAAGAATAAAATTATATAAATAAGTATAAAAAAATACTATTTCAATTAAAAATCTATGAAAATTATATATAAATACACGTATAAATTTTTATAGCCAAAGAGAAAACTGAAATTATATTTCATATTACTTTAAAATAATTTGTAATGTTTGATAATTAAAAAAATACAGTAAAATACTAAAAAACAACCACATAAATTATTTTCATAAAAAAATTATTAATTAAAAAATCAAGAAAAAGTTGGTCAGAAATATTTGAAAGTGTTTTCTTTTAGAAATAGAAAAAATAAAATTTTTATAACATTTATGGTTGTAACACCAGTGGAATAATGTTTTGGTATAAGAAAGGATGGTTTGGACTCTATTGATATTAATTTAAGTGTGGATTTGAATTTCTAAATTTAGATTTCATTATTGGAGTTTACGTATTTATTGGAGGATTTTATTGTGTAAATTCCCAAAATCTAAAGGAAATTAAAAGGTCAATGTGATGTAATGATAGGGGTGATATTAAATCCTAAAGAATAAAGGACCACCAGGTACTCAATAGTGGTAAATCTAGTAATATATGGGATCCTTGTTGTTTTTATTGAAAAATACAGACGACATCGGGTACTAAGTGTTAATGTACCAGGTACCGAGAAGGGTGTCCAAAAGGGTTTGTTATGGGATGGACACTAGGCACCTATTGGTGGACTAGTTGGTACATGGCATGTCCATGATTAGTTTTATAGGAGGTCAAAAATTGGGATTTATAGGACCCACATTTAATAACCCATTAAATGTTTCTTCCACGAAATATATGTAATATAATGGGGATCCACTCCCTTTCCCTATTTCCTCCCCACCTCTTCCTCTATGTTTATGAGGATTTCAGGAGGTTATCATCCATCATATATGGTGAGTTACTTCAACATATTCTTCAAATTATTAATTTTATGGTTTTATTAGTTTCCAAAATAGATTTACTATATGATTTGATTATAGCATGTTGGAGTCATTGTGGAGTAATAGGGATTTCATGTTTAGGAGATAGTGTATGAAAAAAGGATAAACAACAATATTTTCAAAGAATCCACCCTGAGGTACATGAATTGATTATTTTACTTATTTATTTTCATGAAATGTGGTAATGATTATAAGATAAATAGAATAAATAATTTTGTATTTTACTATTTCTGTGGTCGAATGTTGTTTATGAGTGTTCTACCACACATTTTGTGAAATTTTTGTGAGTCTATGCCACTTAGTGAGAAACTACCCGATTACATAAATTTATATCAATTTGGAAAATTTACTATCAATATTTATAAATTAACTGAATATATCTGTTTTCTAATTTAGGTTCTTTCTTCTATTTATGAGGGATAGATGAGCTTGAAATGATAAAAGGACTCATAAGAAGGAATAATTTTGGATAAAGGTTGGTAGTAATCAATTTTATACTTCATTTTTATATGTTTACATAGACTAGCTTGTGTGTGGTGGTGTCTGGGTGTCTTTTTTCACTAAAAATCAAACTAATGGTTTTAAAGGATCTATAAAATGTGATAGTAGTTTCTCTGAAGTTTATCAGGTGTGTTTATCCCTTTTGTTTTGACCCATTAGAGGTGATATGATAACTTTGGTGAGTGTATTATCTGTTGTTTGAATGTAAAATATATTATGTTTCCCACGAATTGAATAACCATTTGTATGAATATTTCATTAATCAGATATGGTTTTTGACTTTACATAATATTTGGAATAATGAACCTTTGAGAAAATATATTTTTGTTATTAATGGAGCGTGTGAGATGAGTATCAACCAATGGTCTTGAGATCATATGTGTAAAAAAAATTATAATAAAAGAGTATATATTTGATCAAGGATTTATAAGGGGACACCGTGTTTCATTTCAAAATATGATAATGGTTGGATGGAAACCTAATGGGCCCCTTAGGATTGAGATGTGTCTTTTCTCCCTTAAGAGGGTGTGATGCTAAAAAAGGGAAACATTTTATATTTGGATGTGAATTATAATTTTGGATCTATCCTAGAGGCGTAACCCTTTGTGAAATGTGGGTGGTTGTGAGAATTCATATTCCATTTATGGAAATAACATTGGCTAAGTATAGTTGGGATGATACTCTATGGAAACTTGGGATGTGTTGGAGTTATGGGATCGATGAGTTTGACATGGAGATAAAATAGTGCACATTTTCTTGTTATAATATTGTGGAATTATTCATTGGATTTTTTTTCATTTATAAAACTAAAATAGACACCTATAACAGAGGTATGTTGTATGATGGTCCATTCCATGAATGGGATAAAACTCTATCATAAAAGGTGATAAAAGTTCCAGGAGTTATCATGATGCAGTATTGTTCAAATTAGAAATGGGAGAGAATTGATGTATGTGTATTCAGGATGGTTGTATGGATTTTTTACATATATTTAATGTATGTCCTTGAGAGGAAATCTATTTTAGTCACACATTATTATTAATATTACATTTTTGATAGGTCAGTTATATTAAAATATCTCATTATTTTTATTATTTTACTAAGATTTCTACTACCTTAGTCCATCTATATTATTTAGATTCTCTTACATAGATTTTTGTGGGTTTAGTCCCTCATGGTTTAGATGCGTGTTTCAAAAATTTAGATGCTAGGGGGAAACTTGATTCATATCCCTTATTGTGGACAATTCATTCCTAAATTATAGTCTATGATTGTGATTTCTCATTATTTCAATGATAATATTTTGTTTGGAAATTATGTATTATATGTCATTCTTTTTATGAGGTGTGTTTCTAAGAAACTCATGGACTCTTAAGGGCTACATCCACTGAATGTGGCAGAAGAACTTAAGACCAAGGTACATGAAATGTTAGTTAGCACACGATAACTAGAATTGATCATATATTTGGATATTTGTTTTCTTATTTAATTAAAATTCATACACTTTCATATGTTATAGGATTTATGTTATGGGACCATTGGTGGTGACCTTATTTGGTTAGTCTTGGTTAGTTTATGATGAGCTAGATTCTATTTTTGTATTTATGATTTTTCATTTGTGGTGAGCTATTTTCAATCTATTGGTATTTTATAATGAGATATATTATCATTTCATTATTACATTCTTCATTAATTTGTAATGTTAAAATTTCTCTATGATTCATTATTATCCTATGGTATGATTTATGGTGTATATGGCTTAAATAATTGTTTGACATGATATCAAGGGTATAGTATCTTCATTCTATAGAATAAACTATCCTAATTTGTAGATGACCTATGGAATACATGGGGAAATCGTTGAGGATATGTAGTTATTTAGTTTAAGAAGGGAAACACATAATAGATAATTAAAAAATGCTATTAGAGCACCTTAATTTTCTTATTTTATGATTTTAGGGCTTGGTATAATGAAGATAGACAAGAAAAAACGTTAGTGGAAGGTATGTTTGTGTATGGAAAACACCTATATAGTAGAAACTTATGTTACATGGGAGTGGGGATATTTTATTAAGTTTTAGAGTTATATTTCTTAATTTTCTCTAAAAATAATATCTTTTTATTATGGTTTATTTAATTTACTCTTACTCTGACATGGAATTAAGGCATGGTTATATGAATAATATTTCGTACTTAGGTTCACAAGACATTTAATTTAATGTATGCTGTTGAAAGAATAGTATATTAAAATTGGGTTCCAATGAATTGAATTCCAATAATGATTTATTTTTCATATTATTTATAGATTATTATTTTTATTTTAATTAATTAAAACCTATGGTGAGGGTTTTCTCTTTTATTATGACTTTGATCAGTAAATTATATTATAGTATACATGTAATATAAGAGATAACCCTTGGAAGGGTTAGTTGTGTAAGTCCTAGAGATGACAAGGTGTGATGAAAAACCTCATATAAGGGTATAGACTATTTCAAACATGGAAAGTTGAGAGAATAGATATGGGAGACATGTAACTGTCATGTTTACTTTATTTTAGTTAGTATAGTATGAGTTGTAGTCTTTTGTGGGTATGATATTTTTGGTTAATTAATAAACCTTGAGTGGGTAGAGAAATGAATGTGGTGTTCTGTGATGGTTCCTAGAAAAAAACTAGCAGTGATTCATGAGATGTGTTTGGAGTTTATGAGGAAAATATATGTTGGATATGTAACATGATAAATTATGATTTAGATCCTATAAATGAGAGTATGTTATTTTTTTGAGTTTGTGTTTTGATAGATAATAAGAAAGTAAACGGGGTTTTATCCATTGTATAGTTTACTCTGGTATTTTATTTCGTAAAGTCTGGTTGATCCTCTCTCACTGTGGAAAAAAGAGAGGGAGAACAAGTAAAATATAAAAGTTATATTGATTTAAAAATAGTTATAATGATTTTTTTAGTTTTCTCACTTTCTATAGGGTCATGAGAGTGAGATTTTTTGTATCATAAATGATGCGTGATTTGGTGTAATAAAAGATAAACTGAATTATGGCGGTCTTTGTAAAGTTATTTGATGTAAGATTCTTGGATGGTGAGTATGTAATATAAAAATGAATATATTTTGGAATAATCCCTAAATTATATTTTCTATATATTATTCTTTTTAATCTATTATAATCTCAGATTCAATGGTTTTTAAATGATGTGATTAAGGGGTATCATACTAATGTGGACCTATGATTTAAAACGTAAACAAGTTTCAAAATTTAATTCCTAACTAAAAGTTTAAAAAGGGGATTGCGATGGGTATTATAGTCATGTGTTAGAGATAATAGTAGAATTGTATCAGATGGTGACTACATGGGAGATGTATACTAGATAGATGGTTAATTGATTAATATAATGTAAGTGATACTATATCAAAGAGTGATTTCTATTGGTTAATCACTCGGGGTGAGAGTAATGAAATTTCTTTGACGTGTAGTGGCTATAAATAATCAAATATATAGTATGGATGTTGTATGACTCGTTAATTTTGGATTAAAGAATCCAAATTGTGACGTGTTAGTAATAAAATTTATTAACGATTCTTAAAACCATCATACCACATCATTTGGGGATTCTAGGATAGGAAATATTGAAATAGAATATATAATCCAAATTTAGGTGGATTAATTATACATTTTAGTAGTGGTTAGATGAGATACATGACATAAATAGGTGATAATTCCATATGATGTAAGAACATTATTATGTAAAGGGAAGATATAAAGGTGTCTTGATCATAGTGAAATGGGACATTAGTTAAATTTTGAGAGAGCTTACATGAATGGGTATAAAAGATTTAGTGGGTTTCATGTATGTATCCAATGATAATTATAGAATTTTATTTAATGAAGAACCATTGAGCCACATTTCATGTTAAGGGAGTTTTAGGTGGTGACACGACTAGTAGTTTATGTTTCATCAATTTACTTGTAGTGTGGACCCAATTTACAAGGGATAAAGCTTGAGGTGGTAGATAGTGTTCGATTTGTGCCCTATTATTTCATGGGGATCAAGAGGGGTGATTTGAGGTTATATTGAATATATTATGATGTTATGGGATTATGGTCATTTTTCAATACATGGCTTGGAAGTTAGGCTATTTTTTAGATAACTATAAAAGTAATTATATTGTGGGGAGGACACAATTGATTTATTTAGGGTGTGAATATTATTTAATATAATTTAATAATCACAAAAGTGTAGGGTAAATTTAAACATGATAGTTGGTGATGGAAGTTCTATGTCTATATTTGGACACAAGTTTCCGTGATATATCTGTTTGGTTAAAGAACACTAGAATTAAATATTTAGTAAGAATAATTAGATGATATTATTACATTCAATAACTGATGGGTGTGGAATAAGATGAATGGTTTGGTGGTAGGACAATGATGTATAATGTTGTCACTCATTGGATAGTATAATAACAAGTTTTGTGGAGAGATCATTAATGGGATTGGTTCAATATTGAGTTCAGTAAAATGAATTCTAAGACGTGATATTAGTATATTCTTAGAAGATATACTAATAGGAAAATTTTATACTATAGAACAGTAAATCAATATAATGAATTAATGTCGAAGACTGGTTAAACCATGAATATTTTATAATTTTTAAAAATTATGTGGGGTTGACAGGTTTAATCGACACCCAATGGTGTATGTAGTTCTGTTTTCAAAGTCAATTAGTGAATTAGGTATATTATTTGGTGTGTTTTGAGTATAATTAGATATTATTAACAAAACATTCTACTTAATATTATTTTTTGGGATCTAATATTCTATATGATGGTCCAAAAAAGTGGAATCCATAGATTAGTAATATTTTATTAGTTTTTGTATAATGGTTGTACATCAGAGCAAGTGGGATGTCTTGGATTGATAATCATGAATTGGATATTAGTGATCATATTAGTTTTATAGGGATATATATGGAGGCTTATTGTGGTTGATAAAATCTATAGTGATGATTTTTTAACAAACCATTTGCTTAAATTCTAGTATAATCAAGGAATATCCAGACACTAGTGGGACTAAATACTGGGTAAATTTTATTTTTTTGGATTCAAATTGAATTATTTTAATGTCTGTATTTTCTGGATAAGTTTTTGCATAATTTCATAGATATTAAAGGTAATTTGATAGTTTGGGTGAAGGAAATTGAGTGTTAGAACTATGGAATTAGGAAACAATTAGAATAGGTGTTCATTTGTGGTTCATTGAGTTCCCATTGAAACCCTTAATAGTTTTGTAGAAAAGTGTAGGCTCCACTATTTACCAAATGGCAGTCTATCAGATACCTTGTCGAGTGGCCATAAAAGAGTTATTCTAAGAAGTCTACTAGGTACCTAATGGGGACCATGTGGGTACATCATAAGACCAATATTTTTTAATGAGATCTAAATGAATATTTATAGGTCCTCTATTTTAAAACCATTTTTCCTAACCCACACCCACTAAAACCCTCTAGAACTGACAATGAAGAAGAGTGTGTCCCCGAAATCCCATATCGAGAAAAAAAACAACATCCTACCAACAACCTATTTTCATATGTAAAAACTCACTAATGTGGTCAATATAACAATATAAAGTTTAAATTATATAAGAAATTAGTAAATATATGATATTAGTGTTGAATAATATAAAATAATCCCCCTTAATAATGCTTTTATCTTAATTTAAACACTAATGTATAAATAAAAATGACATTAATTCAATATTTACAGAATATCCATTGTGTTACCTTATTTAAATGATTAAATTATGGGTAATAGTAAAAAAATCTACAACAACATGAAAAATGGATTTATATTAGAATAATACCAAAAAATACAGGCAAATATTCTTGTAAAATCATGGATGTCATGTAAAAAGCATTTAAACCACATATTCCATTCAATTTCCATTAACCAATTCATTATATTAATTTGGTAAATCCAAAACATCAATCCAATTAAAACCAAATCCAGATTATTAAACAATCACACATAAGTAATAAAGAGAATCCTTGAATCTCGTACCTCAATTGATGCTTTGAAGAACCAAATGAATGAATTAAAAATACATACTGATCAAATCCCATTAAACTCTATGTAACCCACTTAAAACCAATACATATCATTTATCCCATAAAAAACTCATTTATACTTCTTAAATCTAGAGGATCCCCTCTTTTATATAATTAAATAAGAGAATAACTGTGATGGGGTTGATATGAAATAGAGAGAGGTAAACTCACCTCAAATCATGAGATCCCGACCACACCAATATAATGATCAATGGAGACAAAATTGAATACTGGTATCTCAATAATCTCAAAAAGGATCCTATTATATTTTGATAGATTAAGGGTTATGAATTTTTTTTAGAAACACATGAATTAATTTTTAAATCATGAAAACATCAGATCATGATACAATATATAGAATTAATCCACAATGGTGACTTGATCCAGAATTCAACAGGTGACCATGAAAAAATTTTAAGGTGTCGGGGTATTTAATTTTATTGAAAATAAGTAGGGTCATCGTGAAAAGAGGAACCTTATTCCATTACTCTTTAACACATATTTTTCATGATTTAAACATAAATATTCATTCTAAAAACTGATAAAACCCTAGAAAAAACCATGATGCAACATTATCACCAGGAATCAATGAAACCAAAAATGAAAAGGACAAGTAATTCTTTAGTGAAGGGCTTCGTGGTATAAAAATATTATTATTCTATAAATGAATCATCAATAAACTATGGTAGTCTATATTTCACAAAATGAGTTCCACCTGACAAATTAAAACCTCAATTCACATGTAAATTGACCATGAAACAACCCACCAACCAGTTGTATATATATTTTCAAGATATCGACCATTTCAAAATGAATATATTCATAGTCTGATAAAGCATTTATCCAAATTTATTTCCATGAAATCCACTCCTTGTCCCCAATTCACCTATGAATTTATCCTCAACATTCCAAAAGCATAAAAATTAAAGCTAATATAATGAAAAAGTCCATGACTTTGGATTAGAAACATTTTAAGCGATTATCTTCCAAAATAATAAAAAACAAATGAAAATAAAAATGAATGAACCTAATAAACTAAAACATCACAGAGATACCTATTAAACATGGATTCCATCATCAATAAAGGCACAATATAATACATAAGTGAAAAAAAATCAATCATATAAGAGTGAAATCACAATTTTGTTATTATAATAAAACTAGTTTTAAAAAATCCTAGGATAATTTTCCAAAATCTATGATCCACTCTCCAATATATATATCTCACAAGATATCATGACACTATAAAACAAGATCTAAAAAAATGAGCCACCAAAAAAAATCTTTTTTACTTTATTGAATCTAAATAGGTGGATCCATGAGCCTCATATCCTCCTCAAAATATGACACCCCAATTAATAAAATATGAGTATCATGATGATAGTGAATATTATTTGATACATGAAGGGAATCCTGTATTCCATATATTTTTTATAGATGAACTCACTAATACACTAAATATGTAATGTTCTCTAACACATTAAAAGATTTGAATATCTAAAAAGATAAATTAATTCCTTAACAAAACCCCAAATTTCCAAAAGTTGGAGAAAAATTCATCAAATTATGATCAATAAACTTGAATTCAAAAGGCCTTCTGCCAAAGTCAATATAAGAATTTAGATAGTCCAGAGATGCCTTTATCCATTCATAAATCATATGGGCATTATTATTTGTTATTTTCAATAAATATTGGCGAAAAATCACTGACGAAACAACCCTAGTCCAAAAACTAATTTACTTCCATAATAATTCCGATAAAAAAACCTCAATCATAGCCAATATAAAGAAAAATGATGGCTCATTTTATTGAAAAAATCAACTAAAAAATGAATCATCACTAATAATCATTTAGATTATGAAAAACATGAAAAAACATTTCCTATAATGTTTGAATAATCTAATACATTAAACAATATATATATATATATATAAAAGAGAAAATTAGTGTCAAGGTTTAGTTGAGTGTCAAAAGCATGATAGAGACCCTTACCCACCCATAAGGTAAAATAAATATTTTTGTTGGGAAGATATCCCTTACAACCCCATATAGATAAAAAATGTCCCCCAACAATTTTTCTATAAAATAATTCATCAGGATTGAATACTTAATTACTAATAAACGAGTCATCCGCACCAATTAATTTATAATCACCTTGATAGAATCACCCCCTGATATTAAGGCAGACTAGTAATGAACTCCATCAGGATTTACTCCAACTTCAACATAGAATTATCAAATGTATATAATATACCACCATGGACGTGATGCTTGACTATCATCCACGGACACACCAAACATAAATATACAAACTCTACTACTAACCTCTCTATGATAGGACATAAAAATAACCCTCACATGGAATCATATATTTTGGATGTATTAAGATTCACGTATATATGTAAGCTATGAAACTCACACTATAATACCTCACCAACCAATTAAAGACTAAATATATGTCTTTTAAATAACATCTAATACTAACCACACTTGAAAATATATTAAGTGAATCAATAAAAATTATTAAATCATGCCAAAACTCTTACTCAAGATCTCTGAATTGAGAAAATTTTACATATTTCATTAAGTATGATTGAATGTTCATTTGATATAGGTAAACCGTAATACCAAATTCTTTTATTTTGATATGGAAATAAAAAATCTCCTTTAGGACTCTACATTAATCTCTAGACTCTTGGATAACTCCACTATGATACATATTACTCAGTGAATTTGTAACAAAAATCCATTTCCCAAATGTATAAGGTATTTCAGTGTAACCATCCTTTATTAACTCTATCTAATACAATTTATTTAGATTCAAATTCAATGAGAGAAAATATAACACATAACTTTATGATCCATATATAGCACAATTCACACTCCGACAAGGAAATTCCACCATAAATTTGGATAAAACATCACTATCACTAACTAATGATCACGGGCCGCATAGTTATTTTCATTAGGATCAAACCTAAGATAGCCACAAGAGATCACTTCTCTCCACTATATCAAAATACACACCAGTATTATATGGTATTAAATACAGAAAACATCAAACATAACCCCTTATGTTAATAATTTACAAATTATATCATTGATCAGATTCTCCTTTAGGTTATAAAAAAACCCAACACTAATTGGTTCAAAATAAGGCCTAATCATTCCGTGGAAGGAATATAAATGGGGAATCAGTTGGAGAGAAATTGTACATGAAAATATTATAAAAAACTGAATTATCTTGGAATCAAAAAACCTATATGACATTCTTGGGGGCCACCAAATATCAAAAAACCTCTATATTCAAATTATTGATCAATACACACTATTGACACATAGTATGATTTAGTAAATAATCCTCTTGTGTCAAAATATTATAGTTTGATAACATCCAATACAGTTGATATCATCCAATAAACTCCATAATAACTCCAATATTCTATGAATTATCCTCCCTATACCATGAATATATGAGAAATTTCATCAATAAAAATGTTTCTGAACTAGTCCCAAAACTCATTCAATATCGAATTCATCAATAGATGAATAAATATTTTCAATTTATAACATATAATGAAATGACATTGAACATGAAGTTAATTTGATGACACTAGAAAGTAATTTTTGGGACATATTCCCTTAAAACAGACATCTAATGATAACTTGATAAATGGTAAATCTAAAAAAATATGTCTCCCTAAAAAAGATACAATATTTATTAAATCCTTTGGAGATGGTAATAGTTTTCATATTTTCCTAGTTTAATCATCGATAGTTGATGAAAAACTGATTCTTCCATTCTCCTTCTCGGAGAAAAACGATTGATCACCCTAAGGTGAAACAATTTGTTATATTAAGACCTTATAAAATAGATTACAACTATTACTAAATAACTCCTATAACATAAATTGTATCATATGATAGAGTTCCATTGAAATTGGAGAGACACTCTGATGGAAATATATCCTGAACATTATATAACATCAAGTTTATAATGTCATTACTCCCTATAAAACATCATGGAACACTTCAAAAACCCGTATAAAAATATTTCTTGAACCACAATTGAGCACAACATCAATTATACAATTTTAGAAGATAAGTGAACCATTAGCTTATAATCTATATGATGATCTAACTCCCCAGTAAACACCAAATTTTTTTATTCCATATAAAAGAAGAAAATAAAACATTAAAATAAATAAATAAAAGTAAAAAACAATACAAGAATATTTTTTCAAGGATGGAATCATATTCCAGTGCTCATATTAAGAAAATTTTGCCTAGTGACTATTGTTTCCCGATTATAACTCTATAACCCTGATATCACCATGAAAATTAGACTAACCTACAACAAATTTATATAACACCAAGAGAATTTTTAACCCGACTATGATTCTTAGAGATTTGATGAAGGTATAAAAAATAGATAATAATGAATCCCCTCAATAAAAAAATCATAATATTCGATAAAAAATAAGAAAATGGTACCTTTCACACTCTCTTGTAACAATAAAATTGGAAACTCTTTGTTAGGTAGATGACCGCGTGTTATTCCTCTAAATTTATATTCTTAAGGATGAACACCCCCCATAAATTCCACAACCGATATACCTGGGGATGAGGAACACCATATGGATATCTTGTACTAGATCTATCTCAACTCTCCTTCCTATAAGACACCTACCCCTACCAATATTGTAGATAAGAACATAGAGGAAACTACTGCTATAGATGCATAAGAAACTGATTTCCTAACCCATTTTGGCCACTAATAATTATTTTACAATAGAACATAAAATGACCAGAATCAATAAAATATAATCACAATTGAATAAAAATCTCAGAAATGGCCTGAGAACTACTATATCTATACAATTTATTAGTAAAAAAGTTGAGGATTAATCCATGTTGCTTTGACCCATGACCTCCAAGATGGATTAGAGTCCTCCATTTCCTTACTGATCTATAATTTATATTAACTTCCGTCTATATATTAATGGATATATAAATTCATATTATTTATCACTTCATACTTATTCAAAAACTCAAGATAAATCAACAACAAAAATATGGTGACCGGGCACTTGATATTGGGACACAGCACCTTTTCAAAATTCAATTCTCTAGCATCATCATCCAAAATTAGGCTTCGAGAAAAAAATAAGGTTCTTCAACTTGAATCTAATCTCTAACATTCTCAACATCACCCATTTAAGAGGGAGAAACTAATTCATTTTAGAAAATTCTATAATTGATTAGATGACCTTAGTGTGAAATTGATTATAAAAATCATCATTAAAGAAATATGCCTCATTAAAATTACAAAAAAAGTAAAACTAAAACTTTTGAGTATCTCATTTATGTTTACTAACATCCATATAAATACAATGTTCTTTATAGGCATAGATTATATTTAATTTAAAATCATGATCTTCTAATCACTACTCTATCTCCGAACTGAAGACAATCCCCTCATACTTTGAGAATCTATAAAACCGAAACTCATGAAATAACTTCCTCCAATATTCATCATCCTATACTAAGATGAACCCACTAGAGTCTACTTAAGTATCCTTACACAGCTATTTAATCTAAAATACACATGTATGAATCCCACCATCAATATCTATATCATAATAAGCAAAAAACATAGAATACATTTATGATCATTTAATGATATTCACTTAAACTTTCTTAGAATCATCCTAATGCAATACAAGTGAAATTGACTATAATTAATGTACCTCAACTAAGAATCTAGCCTACAAAAATAATCATCTTGACCAATTTTTAATCCCACATTGTGTTGTGTTATATTTTATGTTAACGTGTTTAAATATATAATAGAGAAAATATCTATGAAGGTATCGGAAGATCCCAGGCTTATTAATCAAATGAATGGAGTTCCCAATAAAAGAAAATATGATATTTAGTGAGTTCTAAATATCACATGAGAATTAATGGATATCATTAAAGATTTAAAGTCACTAATTCCATTATAATAATAAAAAATCATTCAATTGATGGTAAATATAGTTTAATGATGAAACATCTTGGTATTTCACATGTTTATCTTGTTCAATAAAATTTGGTTGAAGGTGGATTTGAAAGTATTGACTGCAATTTTTGTTTTTTTAAGACAAGATCTATATTAGAATTGATTTATATATAATTAAATTAATTTATGTAGGATTATTTAGGATAAAATTTGAATAGGACTACCTTGATTTCATTTTAAGGAAATATGGGAAATTATATAAGTCTTCATGTTTTTTAAGCATGAAAGGACTATTTATAACAATCATAAACAGCTACATACATATCATTTTTACTGCATAAACATGATATGGTTCTGTGTATATGGATGAAATTCATAACCATAATGTGTATATCCATCATATCATTCAACATATATATATATTTTTCCAATGTTAATATTATACATATCGGTATAAGCATCAGACAATACTACATAGACATGAATTCATGGAAGAGTCCCTATGTGTAAGCATCATATGATGGACAGTTAATTATACCTATACATGTGGTCGATCTATTTTATGGATTCAATTTTCTATACAACCAATTCACTAACAATTAGTTTTCATGGTTGATATATACATTGAACAATTTATTCATACGATCATTCCATTGTGATTTCTTGTCTATTACATATAATTGATCCTCTTGGTCACTTTTGATACTCAGTCAGCTGATAACCCTAAAAATGTCATCAATATTTTGGGTTTTTTCATCTAATTGATTAAATGATAATGTCAATCAATAAAATCATAGTCAATATAGGATTTATTGTATTTTTGAGAAGTCTACTCTGAGAAAAAATTGAGTTTTAAAATTTTTTACAATTTTTTGAAATAAAAATAAATGTAAAATCATATGATGAATATACAACATTCTTCATGGATAAAACATCAGGATTATATATGAATCATGATCTAATATAATATAAATTTACATTATCCTATGGGGCAATAACATGATTCTTAAGGAGTTCCATACCATAGAATAATGTTCCAAATCACAATTTCATGATGTAATTCTTAAATTAAAATATTAAGAGAACTGATATATATGGAATTTTTGGAGGTTTTAAGTCAATCATAAGATCATAATAATTCAAATTTCATGAAATGTAAATATGAGGAGTCTTCATCCATTCATTTAGAAAGAATTTATATAATTCCTTGGATTGAAGATTTCGATTTTAAATGAATAATATTTTTTGAAATTGAATACCAAGAATGATGGGAATTTAGTTCTGAGTCCTTAGGAAATAAAAGAATTAAAAAAATCAAATATTCCTGGTAGCTTTGAATATGAGGAAGAATCGATGCTATTGAAACTATGATATATATATATATATTATGCAGGTTAAAAAATATCAGGTAATTTTACACTACTGTAATAATTTGGTATTTTATTATATGAAATAAATAAATAATGATGTGAATAAATGATTAAAAATATACTACAAATAGTTTTTGTCAAAGTAATAAAATGTTCCAGTGTTGCGTGATAAAATTATTACTTACATACTTAAGATGAAGAGAGACAATGAGATACCAACAATATGATCATATTGGATATTCATTATGTTGATGAAAAAGTGGTGGGGGAAAAGAGGAAGTGATATTTACTATAATTTATTAGACTAAAAACAAGAGGAGATAATTAGAGATACAAACTACAATTATGTACTATATAATTCTACATAAGCATGTGGAATCTAACATTATTTCTTCAAGAGTGGAAGAAAATCAATATATATAGTCCAAGAGGAACTATATCTATCATAGATGTTCATTATTAAAATAATTACAAGCCCAGTCACTTATATAATGTGAAAAAAATCCCTCACTTACATTAACCTTTATCAGTTCCAGGATAACAAGTATAAGGTCATATACTTGATTATAAATTCATTGAAAATAGTAGGTAATCTGTGTATGTGGGATAATAACCATAATGAATGCACTATCTTATAAAACTTATAAATTAAATAAAAATTATGAAATCATCATGTTATCTTATATTATATTAAATTTCTATATTTTCTTTCTAATTAGTGGATTGGAATAAAAATAATTGATCTGGTCCCTAATTAATTGAAGAGGTGATTAAGGGATACAATCAAAATGATAACAGAATTTATTCTACACTAATTCACCACCTATCAATGTGTAAATATCCAAAAGTGATCATAAGAATTTCTTTTAGATAAAGGATGTGCCAATATTGGATTCTCCTAATTGATGTTTTATTTAAATAATGTAATTTATCTATTAAAAGAATATATGAAGTGAAGATTTCAAGAAGCATCATAATTTATTATTAAAAAATTAAAATATATCATCAAATTTCGTAATTAATAGTAAGAAAATATAATGAATAATGTTATGAAAGTCCTCAACTATGAAAATAGTTAATAATTACTATATACTATTTAATGTTTTTTAAATTAGTGTTCATTCTATTTTTTTCCAAAGATTTTTATTTTAAGGAAAAAACTGATGAAAATATATACCTCTTATGTTAATAGGAAGAAAAATTAGCTTCCCTATTAAACAATAATGATAAAGAAATATCATGTCTATAAGATAATGATTTAGTGGAGAAATTTTATGTTCATTAGGATCATGGGAACCAATGAGATTGGGAGGAGGATGAATCAGTGGTGGTGTTATTTAAATATAAATTATCTAAAATTTACATCCGAAAGTTGTTATAACTATTATACATAATGATGTTTTATGTAAAAAACTTATAATCATGAAATGGTAAGAAAGTAAAAAATACACACATAACATTTAACATTCTACCTAGTGTGGGTGACTACATTATTTGAATGGTAAATCCCATTGGTTTTTGAAAATTCACTAAAATATAAATGTGAATAAAATAACCCAAATCAAATTAGACTACTTTTATATCCTAATAGGTATGATTATATGGAAACTCATCAGTTGAATTTTTTTTAATTGATCCACAAATAGAAAAGTATATTTTTAACATAACTATCTAAAAGTTTTCCTATGATTCATCCATTTGATATCTCTACCTGGTATATCTATCTTGTGCACCTTGTAACACCATTGAATCTTATCCATCTTGTACACATCACTAAAACTGAACCTATTTTTATGACATATGTTCTATCAAATGAAAAAAATCATTGCAGCTCACAAACTTCTTGAAAATTCTACTTTATATAATCTAATCAATTCCTTTATCCAATGCCTTTAAACTAAATCTATTTTAGGAATCTGTACTCTGAATACACTGTATTATTACTCTAAGTGTTTCCTCTATTATTTAGTAAATTCAGTTAGAAATTAACACTTCCAAAAAAATTATCTTATGATATTTTTTAAGGGTGAATAATGGAAGATCATACCATTATTACAACCCATATTTTTAGGTTCACTGAAAAGAAAAAAGGTGAGAACCCAAAATCATGTTCCAACTCAGTAGAAACGTAAAAGATTTCCCCCACTCATTTCAAAAACTATGAATTCATATCATGTAATAGAGAGTATTATAGTGTCTTTTAGTAATTTTATCAACATCCCCAAATCATAAAATATCTTTTAAAAACATTAGGAACTTATTCATACCCTTTATATTATCTAGATACCAATATTTTTCTGATCAAATCAATATCATCATTGTAGTGGTAATTTACAATGATATTTGAAGCTTCCCAAAAACACTATCTTGTAGAATTTATTTCTTATGTATTATTTAAGAACTCCTCTATTAAAGGAAAATACTCTAATCTTTTATTCTTCTATTTTACTATGTCTATTCAGACTATCTTAGCTCAAAAATCATACTATGTTTGGTTCACAAAACTCATTCAAGTGAAACTTCTCTAAATCATCTATCTAATGACATCATGATTAATTATCTGATTTTAATCCATTTGATGTACCCTTCTCTGTCCATTTTACTTCTTTGTATCAATTTGGATCTCTTTCATTAAATGGGGTCTTATCCGATAGACTTTACTATATGTCTTCATATTGAAGTGAACTACACAAATTAGAACTTCATATAGTAGTAACAAATACTCATTTCACTTGAGCTTCCTAAATTTTTAGGTCCTATAAACCAATATACATATTTAGTGAAATCAAAATATTTATGAGATTTATAATTGTTTTAAATTCAAAAAACTTATGTCACAAAATACTTATCTATCCGATTAAAAATTTCCTACTCCATTCCGAAATGAAACTTCGACTTTTTTCAATCGACGGAAAACCAATCGTCACACACCAATATATTTGTTCTATAAAATGAATTATCAACCTTCGTACAAGTCTATACCAAATCATCAACATTAGCATCTTAAAAATCATTGTCTTTTACCATTATATATGTTTTATTCGAAATCCAATGCCTTTGTCCTTCAATTACCACTTAACATTGGGAAAATTACCCATATGAAAATAATTATGGGATATACCCTCGCAAAAGACTCAAATACCTTAAAATGGAAATTATAAATCCTCTTTTACACATCCAAGGTTGAATAAAAACCTTTACATAACCTCTATCCATTAATAATATGCCTAGAACATTCGGTAATCTGAGATTTCTTTAACCAGTAACATGAATCCAGTGATCGAAATCATGTATACATGATGTCTCCCATTGAAAAAAGTCTTGGATCATGTTATTTTCCATGATGTTAAAAAAATTAATTAATTATTCAACACCATTTGAATTTTTAAATGTTTTTATGACATATTTATGGAAAAACTTCCGTCACCTCCTCCAACAACATCATAATAAATAATTTCATAAAAAAAGTAAAAAACTTATTTCTTACCTTTTTAAAAAATTCTTAAAAAATATATTTTTAATATATATATAATATGTAACAAAAAAATCCAAAAATATATTCAATATCCCGCTTTTTATTAGTCAAAATGATTTATTACAACTTTTCAACATTTTTTATCATCTCTTTTTATTAATATTTACCAATTTTTTAGAAAACCATATCCTTTCTATTAAGAAATGTCTTGACACCATAATGATATGTAAATAAATTATTTTGAAGGAATAACATACTTAAGTGATAAGATTTTTTTTGTTTTTTTAAGATAAATTTCCCCTCATCTATCCTTATCCAGTATTTCTCTCCCCCTTTTTATAATAAACACAACATCAGATAGATAATTGAAATACATCTACATCCTCCTAAAATATTTTACTTACTCTCACATTTTGACAACATAATTAAAATTATAGAGGGTGAATTATGTAATAAATTTATAAAGTCCTTGGTAGAGGCTACACATGTTGTTTTGACCTTAAATCAAAAAGTAATTCCCTTCACATTACTTTGGTAAAACATAAAAAATCTAATACTTTTCTGAAATATTCTCAAGCATGAAATCTTCACTAGAAAAATTATCATTTCTTAAATGATACTTAATATTGATTTAATATGATCTTGAATGTTGTAATGGATTTTGAAATGATAACTGGAACATTAATTATCATAAAGAACCTTTAATGGTTTTTAAACATTCATTCTCAAATATTACAAATAATCTTTTATCCACATTATTTGTATACAAGAGTGGGATGTGACAATATATATTATTTCCATTTAAATCAAATTCCTAGATCTATGTTTCTTACTATTCTAGATAAAACAAAATTATCCAAATAAAAATGTTCAACATGGTGTTGATGTTCAATTAATATAATCTCTATCCCAATCAGCATCAGTGTATCCATGAATGTTCATGTAACAACTTTTATAAAAAACCCATAAGAATATGTTACTTTAACATACCTAAGTATTATTTTTAATACCATTACATGTTATTACTTTGAATAAAATAGATATATTTCACAATAGGTAACAACATATACAATGTATAGAATAGAATATTCATGGTTGATAAAGTTTACTACAATCTTTTAAGAAGTATTTATGATTAAAACTTTTACCAACATCATTTCTATTTAGAATCACACCTACTGAAATGGGAATATAATTTTCTTTAGAATACATCATGAAAAACTTTTATAGCCACTCAATAAAATATTTTTCCTGTGAAATAATGATATATCCTTCATTATGTAAAACTTTTGTGACTGTAAATAATGTCAACTCTCAATGTATAGATATTTCAGAATTCATTATCATTTAATCAGAAAATACATCATGAGTTTTTTATTCATTACCCACAAAAAATATATCATCAACATAAATAATGTAAATTGGGGAACCTGTACAAATTTTTATAAAATATGGGTTTCTATAGAAGTTTCATTTAAAAAATTTTAACTTCTTCAAGAAAAAATCATGTTTAGTGTACCATGTCCAAGGACCTTATTTCAAATTAAAAATAGTATTTTTCACTATAAAAACTAGTGTTATGTCTGTATCAAGAAAGAAACCACTTAGTTTATCAATATAAACTTTTTAAATCTATCTATTTATGAAATTTTACAAGAAATATTTATAATAAAATTTTGTAAAAAAATTTAAAACAACTTCCAAGAACATTTTAATAGTTTCATGTCTCAAAATTAAAGAATGAGTTTCTTAAAAATCCACTCCTTCCACCTGTGAGTATCCTCTTAAATAAAGTAAATCATTTATTATTTAAATCTCTCTATGTTCATTGGGATTAAACATTTTATTCATATAACATTAATTTATATTGGTCATGGAAGATGTTCACAATTTACAATTTTCTCAATCTGATCGAATTAAACAATCATGTCATATACCACTTCATTATGGAAAACATCCTATGAAACTAATTACAGTTCAAACCTCTAGATAAGTGATGCATGATTATCTAAAATCAACGTCATACTTGTCTAAACCATGATAATTTTTATTTGAAATCATGTTGTTAGATTCAACATGAGTCTATTGGGTTTTAAATTTGAGTGTTTTTTTAATCAATCTCTCTTTATTCATTACATGATTCATCGGAATATTCATGTACATTCTTTAAATCAAAATCATATTCACTTTTTTTATTCTCATTGAAAGTCTTGAATTTATTTTCCATAACATTTTCAACAAATTGAACAACTTAGTTTTTAACCAAATTTTGAATATGTCTATTCCAATATTTATAACATCTTCCATTTTAGGAATATCCCATGAAAATTAATTTCAAGGATTTTCCTTAAACATTAAAATATCGGACTTTTGATATTTAATAAGAATAGAATCATGAAATCATTAAAATATTTCATTGATGGTTAATAATTACAGAACTTCTTATAAGAATTCATTTCGGATTTCCAGCAAAAAAAATATATTTTTTATCTGAAAACTAAAAATAACAAAATATCTCTAGAAAAACAAAGAACAATTATATTCAGCCAGTATAATTCATCAATTTTCTTCCAAACATCTATTTTTCATTCCCGATACATCTTTTTATTGAGGATTTTGAAGATAATTTTATTGGTGATGGATTCTATCTTTCTTCATATAGAGTTTGAATCCATTATTTACATTCTCTTTTCCATTAGCATTTCCCATATTTACTATATAAGCACCCATCTATCTATCAAATTACCTTATAAAGGACCTAAAAATATCAATAACCTCTAATTTATTCTTTATAATCATTATGCTAGTCATCATAGTGCGTTCATCAGTAAAAATAATAAAGTATTTATTCCTTTTTATTAATTTATATCCCATTAGTCCACAAACATCAGAGTATATAAGGTCATGATGTCTATTGGATTATATTTCATCTTTCGTATGTTTTTTATTAACCATATTCTATTTTTGAAAAGTTATTCAGGCTACATCATCTTTCCTCTTCACTTGTGGAATGTTTATTATCAAATCCTCTTTAAAATGTGTGATCATAATTTTCTATAAAAATATCCTAAGTCTTCAACTACCCATATAATTTTCACCCTCAACACTTATATAACATGAGTTACAAATATATCTAATCTAGAAAATATCTACACTAGTTCATTCAACTTTATTAACAACCTTTCCATATTTATAAATTTTGATGATAAAAGAATATTTCATTATGATAAATTCTATACCATCATCACAATGTTGACTAAAACATAGTAATTCTTCCTTAATCCCATAAAAATATGAATAATATTATTCATTTTATTATATGAGCTTTAATTTATGATGTTCTTATTCCTATGTTTTTAAATGAAATATCATTTTTGAATGTAACTTTTCCCCCATCAAATTATTCATTGTCTATCAATATATTTTTATATTCAGCCATATGTGAGTAGAAACCACAATCAAGAATCAAGAATTTGTTCATTTTTATATCTTTTAGATCTACCTTGAAAAAATATCTTTCATAAACATTATTCTTTCTAGACAAATTTTATTTTTTAGAAAAATAAACTTTTCATAAAATAGTACTCTTACATTATTCTTCATAGTGTCCATATTGTTCAAATTTTCCACAAATTAATCCATGTAATAAAAATGAGTTTTAAATGGAAAATTTCATTCATTTGATGATATTGTCGTTATTTGTTCTTATAACATAGAAAAGTTAACTATATTTTATTCTATTCCCCCCACCAATTTTTTCATGAATATTCTATGAGATATACATGTCATGATAGAAATTATATTTCTTGGGCATATATATACTACAACACCGATAATATCCATTGATTCTGATCTTATAATGAATTAAGATCTATCTCTATAGAAAGTTTGAGTGTGTTCATTACATTTTTGTATTCTTATTTATCCCCATAATGGGGAAAATATATTATGAAGTTTATTTAAAAATTATATTGATGTGATGTATTTTACATATAATTTATCAATATATTCTTTCCTAACATTTTTTATAACACCTAAATTATTAGAATAATCAGATTAACATTGATGTTTAGTGGGTAAAGATGTTAACTAAATCTTGGGAAACTTTTTCTCAACAACTCATGATGTTTCAGTTTTACCTTTGAACCCTTACCGAAATTATATCATTTCTTATTTATGTTATTTTTAACATTAAGAAATAATTATTTTTTTACAAGAATTGTATTCTATAGAAAATATTTTAATACTGATATATTCCACTATCATTACATAAGCTAAAACATCCATTTTTAGGTTCTTAATCTCCTAAATATAGGCATCTTCCTTTTTAAGAAGATATTCCTTTCAAAAATTATTTTTCACACATTTTTTCTTCATCATTGTAATTTATTTGTTGATAAATTTGTTTTTCTCAAGATATGACACAAGTTATAATCTCATATGATATTCTCTATAAGTTTCTTCACCTCCTTATTCTTCACCTTTTTGGAATATTCTTTTATCTCAACATTTAAAAACATTGATATGAAATTTTAATAATTCCAGTTATCTGATGAACTATTGTTTGTTGTGTTATACTGAAATTTTTTACTCAACATACTTCTTATTTTTTCACCAATGTTTTTCGAATTTTCTTATATTTTATATCATTATTGGAAAATTTGATCCACTTATTCCACAACGATTTTTCTTCAGAATCATCTTTATATTCTCCAACATTATTCATACATAAATTTATATGAAAATTTCCAAATTCCTCCAAAATTGAAGCATTTAACCAATATTTATCCTCTATCATTTTCTCTTTCATTTGATTTATTTTTTGAGTGTTGATATATAATTTTCTATACATTTTATCACATTCCATATCATCTGAATCACTAAGATAAATCTTCTCAGCATCTTGAGTCTTTACCATTCACATAGTTCTAAAAGACACAACACGGTTGATATTCTTTTTGAATTTTGGAGATTTACACATCTCATATCAAACATGAATATTATGTAATTCACCAATAGATGAAAAATATTTATCTTATGAAGAATAATTTTTAGATTCATATATGTCTGTAAAGTTTCTCTCTAGTTTCTTATCAATTTTTGAATCTTTGATGCCATAAAAAAGACTCTGATTTTTCAAACATCTTAATTTCCTCTAGTAAATTATACATCAATATTTTATTAATCTAATATTATGATATCCTCACACATTCTTCTATGTATTTGGAAATTTTCTCCAATCACATTGATATTTCCCTCAAATATACATTCAAAATTTTCCCAATTTTCATTAGCTATAATGAGACCCATCATCTTTATGTAATCGTTTATTAACAATGAAATTAAAAGAAGAATATTTGATTTCCCACCTACCTCAAGATTTATGTTTTTAGAAAATATCATAAGATTATTTTTCTCAATGGGTGAAAACTTGACTTTAGGTGAATAAATTACTTCTAGGACATGTGACAAAAGATATGGTATTATTCTATATTTCCAACTAAGATAGTTTTTTCCATAAAAATACGAATAATTTTATTTTTTTGAGTTGATATTTTACATGATAAGGATAACATGGGTAAAAATTACCTATAATACCCATTGATGGTCATTAGTATCATGATAAAAACTAAGATGGGGGTGTTGAATTAATGGTTGCCTTCTTGGAATTTCAATTATCTAAAATAAACCTTGAAACATGTTAGAGCTATTATAATTATAAAATTTTTATATAAAATTATATGAATAATGGAATGATAATAAATAAAATAAAGAAATGTAAGATTTTTAATGCTTCCCCATAGTGTGGGGGACTACAACATCTCCATGGAAAATACCTCTGGTCTATAGAAAATAACTATAATATAAAAGTGAATACAAAAATCCAACCCCCATTAGACTCTTTATATCTCTTCATGGGTATGGTTATAATGAATCCATTTAGTTAAAGAGAATTTTCTTATTAAATTGAACTATAACAAGTTAATTTAATTTTCAACACAAATATTTGAAATTTCACATGGGATTCTCTCATCTCATATGTCAGTTTGGTATCTCCGTTCGATGCACCATCTAAATCCATTTGATATTCTCAAAATAGTGTGTGTGTTTAAAAATAAACGTGTTTTTATAAGCTATATTATTTTTTATGAACCAAATATTTATGCCACAAAACCTTTATGAAACTCTATGTATTGTATTCTGATTGATTCCTATTTCCAATTTCTCTGAAAAGAATCTCTATCTGATATCATTACACTAAATACTTTATCTTATTACTCCGAACATTACTTTTTTCACAATCCAATTCAGCTGAAAACTAAAATTACTGAAAGAAAATAGTGTATTACGTCTATTAATGTGTGAATAGTATCATATCATAGTGTACTTGCAACCCATATTTATAGTTGTGTTTAAAAGAGAAAAGAAGGGATCCTAAAATCATTTTCCTACATAGAAAAATGTAAAAATATTCCTCCTACATTTTTTTAAACTCTTTGGACATTTATGATGAATTATAGAGTATTCTAGAATCATGATATAATCTTAGTGCCATCTTTATATTTTTAAACATAATTATCATCAATGTTATAGAACTTCTTTGTACTTCATTATCTCATCAAGATAAAAAATAGTTCATTTTAGTATCATTATTGTAATGGGGATTCAAAAAGCTATGTAATGATTTTGAAAATGATATCCGGTGGAATTTTTGTTTGGTGTATTATTTAGGATTCACTCTATCATGTGACAATACTCTATTATTTAAAAAATCCATTTGACTCTATAAAACCAGCCTATATTATCTCAAACCTCATACTATACATAGTTCACAATACATAGTATAATATTACATATCTGAATCATCCATCCCATTAAATAATGATTTTTACTCAATGTCCATATGTTCTATGGATCTATATCTATCCATTAAACTTCCTTGATTCTATTCAAATTTTCCATGTTTTATGATTCATCATATAATTGAATCAGCCCATTTTTTTATACTAATGTTTACTACACAACATCGCTCTTCCTAAAACAGTAATGAAATCACTTTCCACATGATCTTTTTACAAATTGTATATTCAATAAATCAGTCTCCCATTGTGTTGTGCACTCAAGAAACTAATATACTTTGACAATAATTCAAAATTTAAATATTTTTTATAGAAAACTTATCCATCTAGTTACAATTTTCATTCTCTATATAATAACAAAAATTTGACTTTGTGATATTTCTTATACATCAATTTTCTCCCAAAATTATAATCTGTCCATATAATCTTATTATAATTTGTTCAAGTGTGTAAAAAATAAGAAACATCACATTATTACAATTATTTATCAGGTAATATTATCCATTTTTCATCAAGAATATTAAGTAAATAGACATCATTTACCTTTATGCAATAGGAAAACTACCCTTACAAAAATAATTATTGGATTTAAACTTATATTATCCTCCAATATAATTTAATTTCCATTATAAATTTTCATTATCCCTTATAAAATTGAAGATAAACCTTTTCACAACCCTTATGTGAGAAACGTATACCTTGTCCACCTAGTAATCTGTGTATTTTCTGCCCAATTACCTACGTTCAATGATATATATGGTATAATTGATCTCCCACTTTAAAGTAAATATTATATCCTGGTATTTTTCATGATGTTAAAAACATTTATGAATAAATTAGAATCATTAAACATTAGGATTATTTTATTAACGTTGTTAATGAAAATCTCCCTTCAACTCGTCTAGTAATGTCACATAAAAATCATTCTTAACAAATTTTATAAATTTCGTTCAGAAAAGTTTAACAAAAACATTCTTAAGAAAATTTGTTTCCAGAAATTAAAAAATATTTTATAAAAACTTACCAAAGGTTCTTTATTCTATCCATTTGGATCTATTGTAAATATTTATAACTTTTCAATATTTCTAAATTCTTTATTTAAATTTTTATAATTTATATCTATACACATCCTTTGACATAGGAAATGTATTAACACATCACTACTTGATAAAGGTATTTTTTAGGGAATCCCATCCCTTAGTGATAAAAATTTTTATGTCCATGTAAAGATAAAACCCCCTTCAAATTTTTCTCTCTAATTTTTCTTTCCCATATTTAATTAAAACTAAAACTTCATATTGATAATATAAAGTGTTTTATAACCACTTTTAATGTTTTACTTATTCCCCCACTTAGAATACAAAATATAAATAATGGTGGTTGAATCCAAAATAACGTTTGGATGTCATTATTAGAGGATTACCATCTATTTGTAGCCTCAATTCCAAAACTATTTACCTCATCTTAACATTGGTGAAAAAATAAATATTTTATACTTTGATGAAATATAGTCATGCATAAAATGACTACTTGAGACTTTATCATTAAATAAATGATACATCACATAGATGTTTTCTGATCTTATGTTTTGTTTAAAATTTTTTGAATGATCAATTTTATATTGATTATCACAAATAAAATTCAATGGTTTTATAAAATTAATTTTCAAATATTCATTTAGATGTTTCATCCACGTCAATTATGTATAGTCATGGGTGGAGAGAAAAATTATATTTTTTTTCTATACT
Organism: Viscum album; assembly: GCA_963277665.1. NCBI lineage: Eukaryota > Viridiplantae > Streptophyta > Magnoliopsida > Santalales > Viscaceae > Viscum > Viscum album. Next base: position 1,832,353,477 of record OY728147.1, read on the forward strand.
GAAAGCCATAATAATTTTTTCTTGTTATTCCATCCAAAAAAATATTCACCCTAGAAAAAATATTCCCCATTATATAGAAACTATATCACTATAATAATAATCACAATAAACAATAGTGTATCTAATAAATTCAATGTCATAATAGCTTTTATATAAAAAACCATAACAATATATTCCTTTATTATACCAAAGTACTCATTTTTTACCCACAAATGTGATTCCATTGGATCAATCAATTTTCATTCACATAATTTAATTGTATATAAAATTTATTTCCTTTAATAAGAATGTTAGGAAAATTTTCTTACTCAATTTTCATATTCTTTTCATATCACACTTTTCCCAGCTTCATCATTACTCATCCTTATGATAATAGAAGTAGAAGTATAAACTTATCATGAATCCTCCAATCAAAAATTTTGTAACAAATGACAAGTATATATTTCCTTTTATATAAATATATATCTTTTCATCTATTAAAATTTAAATCCCATAAATTAAGTTAACCTTATGAGTTAAAGCATTTTAAAATATATTTCCATTCTATGAATAAATTCTTCATATTTGTAGCCCCATCACCTACAAAAAATATATCATCAACATAAAAAATAAAAATAAGGGTACATATAAAAATTTCATTAACATATATATTTATAGTAAACATTAATTTTAAAAAATTAAATTCTTCCAAAAACAATCAAACATAGAGTACCATGCATGGGGAGTCCATTTCAACATATACAAATTTCTCTTTATCTAACACACCACATATCAATCTTTATAAAGTAAGAACCCACTTGGTTTCTCAATATAATTATCTTTTTCAATATCTCCATTTAATAAAATCTACACAAAATCTATTTAATAATCATTGTAACAAAAATGTATAAAAAATTCGAATAACATTATTTTAGTTTCAAATCTAATGAAGATGGAAAACCATTCTTCAAAATCAATACCTTAAACCTATTATTAATCTTGAAAACATGTTGATATTCGTTTCTAAAAATATATCTTTGTTCATTGATCCTTTTTTGATAAACCCAATTTTTCCTATAACATTTCTTCCTACTGGTCTTGGAACAAAAAAATATTTTTCATTTTTATTTGTCTAATTTTAATCTTTATTCATTTATTTTAACCTATATGTATTTTAATATACCTCTAAAACTGACACTGGTTCAAAATGAGAAATTAGTGATGTCTGATTCTATAACTTCATCTTTCTTCTTGTATGAACTAGAGGTTTCTTATTTTTAATGAGGCTACTAGTTTCCACCTGTTTTTATAGGGTAAAAAATTTGTGTTATTTTCTACCGATCACAATTTCCTCATTACACGATGCATTAAAATCATAATGTACATGTTTTGGCTCACATTCATCTATACATTAGTAAATTATATTCTAATTATTAATTTTTTATTTTATAAAATATTCAATGATTTTTAAAGAATATTTATTTTCAAAAACATTCACATAATTGTAATCAACCAAACTTTTATAGTCAATTCATAAAATATTTATAAATTCTTATGTTAGATGAATATCCCATAAAAAATTATTCCTAAGTTTTTCATTTATATTTCTATGAGATGGATATTTAGATCTTTAATAAAAAATGAATCTCAAAAAACATAAAATATTTCCCTAAAGGTATTTACTTATATCAAATCTCATAGGATGTCATTTTGGATTTTGGACACAACAAAAATCAGTTTTTATATGAGTTAATGTTATAATAACTTCTCTCCTGAAAAACATAAAATGTTTATATTTGGAAAACATACTTCTTACCATTTCCACAAAACTTATATTTTTTCTTTTCTACCACTCTATTTTTTGAGGAATCTTAAGAGCATCATATTAGTGTTTGATTTAAAGATTCTTCATATATAATTAAAAATCATTTATTTTCTAGTCATTTTCATTGTTAGTTCCAATATTTAATATATAAACATGCATCTTTCCTTAGAATTACATTATAAAATATCGAAACAACTATAATTCATTGTATTTATGCTTCATAAATATTGTGTTTTTGAACCAATAAAATAAATAAATAAAAGTAACACGTTAAAAAATAAACTTTTGTTGATTAATGTATTATCCATCCATAAAGGACATAGCGTATATGATCAAGAGGTATGATAAATTGGATTTATATCTTCCTATGTTTTTTTATTAAAAATATTCCATTTATAGTAAGTTGTAAAAACAACATCAAATTTCCTCCTAAATTTTGGTGAGTTTATTAAAAATTATTCCTAAAAAATCATAATCATACTTTTCTAGACATGATTACCCAGTATTTAATGTCTTAAATTATTTTCATTCTCAACAGTTATGCAACATGATTTACAATGATATTAAATCTGAAATAAATATCTACTAGTTCATTCTACATTCATAAAAATATTTCCACATTTCAATCATATGATGATAGAATAATATTTATTTAATATTAATTAATTTCCATAATCAAAAATCTTGAGAACACTTGTAATTTTGTGTTTAAAACCATAAATATTTAAAAATTATTTTTATTTCAGTTTCTAACACTCAAATTTAGATGCTCATAATCTTATTTTGTTTAAGAAACTCTCATTTATAAATTTAACTAATCATCATTCATGTTCTTAAATATCATTCATGATCTTTATATCACATAAAAAATTTGTGCAACATCCTTGCTATGGAATCCATCGGTTTTTCTTTTTTGATATATTTTAGTGATGTCTCAATAAAAAAAATCTCTTTCAACAACAATATTCATTCCGATCACATTTTAATTTCTTACATAAGAAAATTGTCCTGAATGATTTATCACATATTATTTAACCTAATAACCTATTTGTTCACATATTCCAAAAAATTAATCTATGAAATCAAAATGATTTAAAAATGGAAGCTTTCTAGTATATGATGATATTTAATTTAATTCATATTATAACATAGAAATAATACTCTCTTTTCTTCCAATATCGGACCCCATTTGTTCATGTATATTCCTCAGGAGAGGTATGTTATTCCAGAAGTTATATGAATTATTTCCATATATACCACAACACCAATAATATCCACTATATCTTGATTTTCCGTACCAGTAGGATTTTTACCTATAGAATGTTTTCTGAGGTTTGAATCATTTTACTATACTTATTTCTCCCTAGTGTGGGTAACACTCATACCAAGGTTATTTAAAAAGATTTATTATAATGTGTTTTTAATTTTATTATTAATCCATGATTTTCCAAAATTGTTTTCGAAACCTGGAAGGTTAGAAGAATCAGATGATATTTTATATTTGGTAGTTAAAAAGGTTAACTGATTCTTGGGATACATTTTTTCAGGTTCCCAAGACATTTCAAATTTTACCATTGAAGTATTATTGAAATTATCAATCATCATCATAATGTTATTTTTCAAATCAAGAAATATTGATTGATTTTTATGAACCCAATATTTATGTCATCATATTTCCTACTATTATCTTCCACCATCATACCTAGTTTATCAACATTCAATTTCAGGTTCTTAATCTCCCAATGAACAAATATTCTTTTTTAAGATGATATTCCATTCTCATATTAATTTTCACACCTTATTTCTAATAATTTTGATTTATTTCTTGTGGTTTTTATTTTTTGATAAAGATAATACTATATTTCTATTTATAGATGATATTATCTGTAAGATTATACATCTCCCTCAATTTCACCATTTAATAATTCTTAATTTTTATCACTAAATTCAAAATAATTTTATAAAAATATTGAATTTTTAATATCCTAAAGAGTTTTTTTTCATTTGAGTAATACTAAACATTCTTAATCAAAATAATTTTTATATTTATAGTGAAAATGTTTCTTATATATGTAGGTTATTTATCTTCCTTGGTTGTTTTCCTCTACTTCATCCATCGTGGTTTTATTTAGAATCATCTTCTTATTATCCATCATTTTTATTATAGAAATTCATAGAAGAAAACCCAATTCTTCTTGACTTAAAAATAACTGGTAGTTTTCTTCACTATCATCATCTACCTATACAGTAATATTTTTTTGATAAGATACATTAATTTTTCTTTCATTTCAACATCTGTTTTCTCATCCAAATCACTAAAGTCAACATTATAAATAACTAGGATAATTTTATTTCTCATATCCTCAAAATAAATTTCATTATTAATCATATTATTAAATGTTGAAAATTTTCTCACCTCATATGAAAGAAGAATGTTATGTAATTATAATGAAAATTTTTTAGATTCCAACATGTATGGAATGTTTCACATGAGTTTAGTAATAATGGTGGAATATTTCAAGACATCAAAAAATCCTTTTATTTTTTAAAAAACCTCATTAATTTTATTGAAGTATCAATCAATTTTTTCTTCATCTATCATTTTGATATCATCATACATGATTCACCAAATTTATATTTTTTGTTCCATCACATTGATATTTAACATGGCGATACATTCATGTTTTTACCATGTTTAAATATGTGTATTAGGACCCATAATCGCCATATAAAAATATTTTAAAAATGAAATTTGAATAACACTTATTTCTTTCCCACATACCTCATGATTTATTTTTTATTAAACATCACAAGAGAATTTTTTGAAGTATCGAGAAACCCAATAATATCTGCATCTATTACCTCTAGGAAAAGCGAGAGTATATTGGTTACATTATTTTTTAATCCATGATATTTTTTTCCATTGAATTTTGGGATAAATCTGTTTTTTACTGATATGATATTTTCAATGATAAGGATCACACATGGGAACCTACCCTATGATACAAATTGATGTTCCATAGGATTGTGAGAACCACTGTGAATGGGAGGTTGAATTGGTTGTTGTATTTTAGAAATTTCAATTTTATAAAATTTAACTTTGTACAATTTAAGAGTTACTATCCATTTTAAACTTTTATATTAAAATTTCATAATCATGAATTGATAAGAAGATAATCAAAGGAATGAAAGATTTTCCAAGTTCTCCCCCAGTGTGGGTGACTATATAAAAACCATGGAAACACTAATAGTTCTAAGGATATTCACTATAGGGAACTGAATATAATGAAAAAAATCGTATTAGAATCCTTCTATCTCTTGATAGGTATTCATATGAGCACACCAATAAGTTAATAAAATATTATAAAATTGAGACAAAAAAAGATGAGAGGAATTCTATAAAACTCCCTGAATGTTTTTATTCAATTTATCTGTGTGATTTGTACATATTTTATCTCTATATAGTGATCCTTTTAACTCAATTTATTTTTCTATATCTAGTAAAAATCACTAAATCTATACATATTTTTATCCCATATTCTATTTGATGAAAAAACCTGCTGCACCTCAGAAATTTCTTTAAATCTATGTCTGGTATACATTGAGTAATTCTTCTATCTAATGTATTTGAACTGAATCACATTCTAGAATATCTTCTCTAAATACTCAGCCATATCACTCTGACAAGTTATAATCTTCTTCAACCATTTCGTTTGGAAACTCTCACTCGTCAAAAAATCTTGTTCATCGATTTTTTATGGTTGAAATTATCAGATTGTAATATAATTGAAACCCATTTTTATCAATTCACTCAAGAGATTAAAGGTGGGATCCCGAGATCAATTTCAAGATTAGTGAAATGTGGTTATGAATAGTAATAATGTAATTTTGAATTTTATATATTCCATATAATCTAAGAATCCATATTATTTGATTCTTAGACAAAATATAAGAACAAATTCATTTTTCCAGATAAAAGCAGCATTTTTCAAAAAATGCAAATTTACCACCTTTAAATGGAAAAAACTTTTTAAAAACAATATTTGACAATTTTATATATTCAATTTAATTAAATTAAATTAATATTTATAATCGGGACATAAAAATTTATTTTGGGTAAATTCTTGGTTCTTTTCTGATAACTTTCATGTTTTGATGAATACTGAAAAATACTAACTTTAAATTGAAAATAACTTTTTAAATCAAAATAATTTATAGTGACAAATTAATAATTTTATTATTTTGGAAGTATAATTAGATTATATTTTTAAAATTTAATACAATGTAGGTCAATATAAGTAATTTCACTTTTTAATTTGACAAAAACACATGTCAATATTTTGATAGTTTTTCTTTTTTAAAAACCCACTTTTTGGTTTTGACAATGGGAATTAACTTTAAATTAATTAATGAAACTTCTATTTTTTTTAGTTTGGTAAAATAATATTAATTTTTTGTATATGAAATATAAATATTAGCTTATGTTTAATTTTTAGTATTTTTTTGAAAACATTGAATTTTATATGAATAGTGAAAAACGATGCGTTATTGTTTAAAAATGGATTTTTATTTAAATAATTATTTATTTTATTGATTTTAATTAAAAATACATACATAATACCTATATATGTTCAATTTAATTTATTGGAGTCACTTTATAATAAGTTTAGATATATAATATTTTATTGAACTTTTTACTGTCTTTTACCAACCTTAATGAAGCATTTGAAAATTTTTATAATACATAATTTTACCACTTCTGTGAGTTGAATTTTAGAAATCCAAGAGACATGGTCAACATCACTATGTGAAATGTGGTTCAATAAGATGAAAATAATTTTTGGTGAATCGTAACATTTGACTTTTATTTACCACTGTTAAAGGTTAATAATGTAATTAAGGGTAAAAATGATATTATAATTTCTATAACACAGGTCATAATTATTTTCAATAAGTTTAATTCAACCAAAAAAACATAGGAATAAAATATGATCCTATTTGGTCCATGTAGATTAGATTAGGACATTTATTGTTATTTTATTTAAAGAAGAGTTAAATGTTTTAAATTCAATGTTTAATAACGAATCCATTTTTAATATAGGGTTACACAAAAGATAAATTTAACTATAAAAATTCATTATAAATATAATAATATTTCCTACATACTGGGAGTTTATTTATAATTTTTATACGTTAAATAATTTAATTTATATGTGACACAATGATGATGCAGTAATTAACTTATTAACAAAATATTAAAATAATTGATATTATAAATATCCAAATAAATCTAAATTGAGGCTTCTAATGAATTCAACTAATTTTATAGGTTAATATGACATGTTTTGGTTGATTAAATAAATTTCATTTTATGTGATAATGTTTTTTATGACATTCAACAAAATCAAATACTAAATTGTGTCAAAGTTGACATAATTGAGTTTTTAAAACAAATACAATATTATTACATCATATAATATTTCTAAAAATATACGGTTTGTCCAAAAAAAATATATAAGGATAAATATATTAATATTGAACCATTTGGCGTTATCTTGTCTTTTTATAGTATGTTTACTAACCATATAAAATAAAAATACAAAGAGACACGTTAAATGACAAACTATTTATCTAAGAGTTACATATAAAAGATAAGGTTAATATGGTGACATAAACCTATCTAAAACCTATTGGTTGAATTATTTTATACCCATAACCACCTTATCCTCTAAATAAATCATTTTAGAACCATTATAAGACGAAAATTATTTTCTTTTAAAATAATATTTAAAGACTTTCCTAAAGTGACCGTCACCTCTCTTATAAAAAGGTACTTCCTATTCTCTTAATTTCACACCTCCAAATCCATTTGGCTCGGACAAAACCTACCCAAATATCCTCCCAAATTTCCTCCATTCATCCTAGAGGCATCTATTTGGTCAGAAAGCCAACCTAAGGAGCCATTTTGATCAAATCAAAAGAAAGAACCCGAAGAAGAGGTAAATATTTCATCACATATTTCAAGTAATTTTCTTCTTCCACTTATTGTTTATTTGTTGTTTACATTATAAAATAATAAATATATTATCTTCTATATTGTATTATGTTATTATAAATATGTTACAACCATATTCGCAATTCTATCCATCCTATAAATTAAAAATTCACCATGCGTGCGTACATATGGCTTACCTTCTCCACGTCGTAGTGTAGTTTGTTATTCAAACACTTCATTATTTTGGGTGGGTATAATAATGAATATAAATAATTTAAATTAAAAATATAACATGTTATAGATTCTTTATATATGATATACGATCGAATTAAATACGATTTCACCATCAATATAATGATATTGTCACTAATGCGTACGTACAGATTACCGTCTTCGCGAATGTGATGAGATTCATTCCCCATCGTAATAATTCAAGAATAATATTCATTTTATGATTAAAAATAATGTTTATGAACATAATATTATTATTTATATGAATAAAATATATCCTATCCATAGCAAACATGGATTACCTAACCAAGCATATTAAGGAAAATGAACCAGTTGACACTAGAAACGATGATACTGCTGAAATATTATTAACAAAGAAATATTAGAGGGTCATATATGATATAATATTTATATATTTAGTTTTTTTATAATTTAATAACAATTATTTATCTATTATATTGAAGTATAACGCACCCTCCACCAAGGAAAAGTACAAGGTAAGGGGTTTTCATCTCACTTTTATTCTCGTGAGATTCAAGCTGTATTTTCCACTATTACCTTTTGTGTGGTGTATTTACATCCCATGATTGTATTGTTTTCATAATATATATTAATTTATGGGTATTTACATCATAATTCGATTATCCTTCTTCAATGGGGTGTGTGTTTCGTAAGTTAACAAATAGGTAAGGGAATTTCAAATTTCATTTTCCACTCATTCAGTTTTTCTCAAACTTCATTGATTACTATATTCCATGATTATGTGTGAAATCACTATTAATTTACTTATGCAGTAATTTCCGCTACTCTTTGTGTGGATATATGTTTTATAAAAATAATCAATCCCTTGATAAAATCTCAAGTCATCATTTTATACTTGATATTTGTAATTTAAATCAATTTCTATTCATTGAGTTAAACATCCTTGTCATTGGTGTTGTTTTCACAAGAATATGTGTGAATGTACTATGATTGATTTACATGGAATATACAATCATATTGAGTGTATTTATATTTTTCACACATAATTATGTCATTGATTTATCTTTATCCTAAGGATACAATCTTTGTAATGGAATTCATCTCAACATACATTCCAATGAGACTTCTTTGTTGTTATGTGCCAATTCAAATTTATTTGGTGTATATACTATACTTTGACATAGTATATCATGAATCCCTTTTTCTCATGATATTATAATGTTTTTATTTCCTAAATTATTTGTATTCAATCATCTCTCACTTGGTTAGGAACTCTGTCTAAAATATCATTTTAAATGATTTAAAGATTTTTTCTTCTAAACCATTCACATTAATGTCCATGTTTTCAAAATGGGCTTAAGGATTTATTTATATGGGCATGAATGTTTTAAAATTTTAATTCCTTTCAAAAGTTTCAATGTGGTATGGGACACTTTGATTCAAAAATATCCATTAAATGACTTCCTTTATAAATTAAGTGACTTTTAAATATTTTCACCAAATGGTATATTTCTCTCAATGATATTTACTGATCATTTTAAACTATGTCCACATCCTATACAGGTTATTATATTGATCATGGTTGGTTTATTATGAAAAAAAAATTTCATATTGTGTTGAATGTTTTGTGATATGTTCAACTGTGGATGTGTTATTTATGTAGCATTCATGTTTTATGTATAATATATTGACATTTCGTATGATAGATTTAATATGAATGCTTATGTTATGTTTAAACCATTTGATATGTGGAATGAATTGGACTTATTATGTGATGGGTGGATCCTTCTATAGTTACTTTATGCATTGGTAGGTCTCATGAGAAAAAACTAGTGTCTTGTAAAAAGGCCTTGACAAAATCTTATTTGTAGTCTTGGCACAAGGCCTTGACTATGTGGTTATGAAGTCTGGCATTATGAATTCCACCCTTATAAAACTGGCTATTAATATTACATGTGATTATTCGAATAGTAGAATATCTGTGTGAATAAGTAAATGGAATTATTTGACTTTATCTCCTCCATATTATTCTGATTTTTATGTTTAAAAGGCTTTTTTTAGTCTTATACATTTCATTTAATATTTATAATAATTTATAAAAGTATCCACTATATTATTATCCCTACCGAGAATCTAGGATCACCCCTTTATATGTTTTATTTTTCATAGTATGTGAGGAATTATTTTATGGTTGAACTATAGAGATAGTCTAAGGATATAAGTGTGTTCAAAAGGGAAAAAATGTTGTTGATGTTTTTATTCCATGATGTAATGTAAAACTTATGAATCTATCTATTACTTTAAAGGATACTAAACTGATCGGTATTTTAGGACACAATTACTTGTAAAATTCGAATGTTATGTAATAATGCACCGAATCTGAGTAACTGGGGTCTGGGTATTACATAAAATACCCTTTTATATTCTCTCATTGTCCCCATTTTAACGAGGATTTACAAATTTATATAATGAGTAGTGAAAATTATTTTTAATATAGTGTTTTTCTAGTGTTTTCTTTCATAAATCATGAATACACTAATAATACTCTACTCTTTTATTCTTCTAATTAACTCTATTTTGTCATCCTGTCTTTGTTCAAACATTATACTATGCTTGGTATAAAAAAGTTTGTCTAATATAAAAAATCTGAATATTCCATCTAATGAAATCTTAATTGTTTGTTGGATTCCCATCTTTTTGATGGAGTCTTTTCTATCAATTTCAATTCCTTTAATCTGTTGATGTTTCCTCCATTTAATGGTTCAAAATATGACACACTAAACAAGATTTAATCATAACAATGTGATCTCCAATTAATTAAACTTTATGTAGCAATGAAAAATACTATTTTCACTTGATCTTCATACTAGATAGGTATCCAGTAACTCAATGTCCATTTTTCTAGTGAAATTTTTTCATTGATGTTATTTATGAATGTTGGAAATTATATAGAAATATTCCATAGAAAAAATCTCTTTATGGTAATGACATTCCTCCTCCATTTGGTAATGAAAATTAGAATTTGTATGGTCTCCAGAGCACTAATATTCTCATTCCATTATAATTATTTTCCTTAAAACGTTTTGACCAATGATTTGTGTAAACAAACTAAACAAAATTATCATTTAACAATTCACTATTTAATAAAAGTATCGAGGTTTTGTTTGGTGTCTTTATCTACTATAATTTAGTTACTTATACATAATTAGAAAACTTTTCTTTCGACAAGGTATTATTAGATTTACACTAACGTACACCTCTAAAACCTTTATACATAATTCATAACTCTAATTTTATCATTACACAATTAATTATGGACCATCAAAAAACCTTTTTCTAATAACATTATTCTGGGTATATCTAGTAATATATGCTTTTTCAGTCTAATAACCTACTTCCAGTAATTTTCATTTGATAAACTTGATCTCTCACATGGAAAAAAAGTTAGATATTGAGATTTTTCAAGATTATTGTAATATTTAAGATCATATTATCATTTTATATCATTAGTAATGTCATTCTAACATATTCAACAAAAAAATTCCCTCACCTCATCTAGAAACATCATTTGAAAAAATTTCTTACCCACTTTTATTATGTTTTTTCTAACCTAATTAATAATAACATTATGAAGAAAATATATTTAAAAAAATACAAAAGATGAAAAAATAACATCTCAATGTATCACTATGATTCACTAACAAGTAATTTAAAAATTTTATGGTCTCATGTAGTTTAATATCTACATTAATAAGTGTTGTAAAAAATATATTATCCAACTTTTCCTATTAAAAAACATTGTATCAGTGGGGAAAGACACAATTCAGAGTCCTTATAATAAGTGTCAATTGGTTTCTTAAAATACATCATTTTCTACATTCTAAAATAAATTGCCTCACATATTTATGGATTTTTAATTAATATTATGGAGGTGATTATCCCCCAAGAATATGATAGTAAAATAATTGATAAGGATTTTAAATAATGTGTATGAATCTATATTAATATCTTTAAAATAATTGGTGTCATAATTTAAATGAATATTTATCTTGTGGAATGTTTTTCTAGATCAAAATATGAATGTATCAACACAATCAAGTAGATAGTGGAATCCAATAACACTTTTAAGATTTAATCCATACATACAATGAAGTAATTTCTTTTTATAATGCTCAACATTATGTCAATGATAAGAAGAATAAATACATTCACCATATACTATAAGAAAATAGAAACCTTCATGAATTTGAAATTAAAGGGATGATAAAATCTTGTAAAGGAAAACTAAAATTAGTGTTTGATGAGAAAAGTGTCCTCAATATGAAATTCTTAGAGATTTTTGTTAAATTATGAAAATGAAAATAACTCAAACCATGCCTTCACAATATATTTAAAAGAATGAGTCTTCCACAAAAACTGAAAATTTGAATCATATGATGGATGACCTCTATCAGGTGGGAAAAATATTCTGTGATCATCATATAATCATTCTAAAGTAGACATGAAACTAAATGAACCACCCACTTACAAAAAAACAATGCTCGTGATAAAAATATTTTCATGTGAAATAAAGATATGAAACAAAAATCTAAAAAAGTGGTTGATTAAAATTGTTATGGAATCCACCATAACATCCAATGTGATTGGAATCAAGGGTATGTGTTGTCTCCCCCTAAATAATTCCATTTACTAAATAATAATGGAAAAAACAAACATATATGATATTTTGGTCAGATCCATTATTAGTGATAATGTTAATGGGTTATGGGTTTTTTTTGTGCTACTAAATTTTTAGGCATAAGGATATAGAATATTGTAATAATTTTATAATCAGTAGACGGAAAAAATGGCTTGAGTAAGGTGGAAAATCCCAACACGAACAAACATCCACAGAAATTGAATAAAAATATGTGATGTATACAATATGAGTTGTCATAGAAAATATTCATGAAAATATAATTAATTCATGTATGAAACCAACAAAAATTAAAATATAATACCATATAAGATGAATAATCAAGAAAAAACAATCTTAAGAAGGAATCATGATAAAAATTATGAACATTAAATTCCCGTGATGTCTATGAATATGTCTACAGAGATATCATTGGGTAATAATGTGACGAAAAACGAAGAGTCAAGCAGAGATCGGTAGATCAATATGAGTTCTAAACTAAATTATAAGAGATGAATTTTTTAGAAGTAGAGGTTATATCATGGAAAATTGTAAAATAATTCATGAATGTGGGAGGAGAAAGAAAAAATCTTCAAATAAAAACATGGTAAAGAACTCACCTACATATCCATATAGAAAAGCTATGTACAATGATTATATTCATAAAAGTTATTTGTTAAACTGGTCAGCTAAAATGAATAGTGTAAGAGAAATAGAGCCCAAGAAAATAATAGAGGAAAAGTGAATAATAATATTTACATGAAAAATGAATCAAATTTCATGAAAGGTTGAAAAAAATAATGACCAATTTGTTTTTGAAGGTTAGTGTATGAGGTGAAAACTGGATACACACAATTCAAATGATTTTGTATCACTTATTAAATTTTTTTAAGAAATTCTAAATATCCTGATTTCTGGACCAAGGGATTCATGGAAATATACCGATGATGATAAAAATAATATCACAAACAAGGAGAATAGAATATAACCAATGTTTACCAAAGAAAATATAGATTTGAAAATTGATATTGCATGAATGAAGAGTCCATCCGGACATAATGCTAATTTGAAAAGGGAAAATGAGTTGAGAACAAATTCTCTATATAATTATTCACATTTATGTGAAAATATGTTTACCTAATTTTTAAATCAGTTTTTATGTATTTATGTACTAATGATGTGGGTAATTGAAGGTTATGTTGATTTTCATATCAAGAACTAATGAAATTAAGTATGACATAATTTTTATTCCATATATGATGATCTATCCTCATGTGTATAATTTTCCAAATGGTATTATATAGATAATATTTATTGAAATACAATGAAGATAAACATAAATAGTCTAACAAAACTATATTGAAAAGTGGTAATAGTACCCATCCCAACATGAATAAAATTAATGACATCCTGAAGAGTATATAATTTATGAAATATCCCATGATGATGAAATATTGAATGATCCCATCTTTATATAATATCAATAATTAGAATCATAAATACTACATGATGATGAGATCAATATTGATTATTTGAACTTGGAGTGCACCCCTTGAGGGTGAGTTGTTTGAGGTTTTTCTTATATACAGTCAATTAATATAAATTTGAAGCATCTAGAACAATCTTAATATTTATTAACATAATGGGAATGAATCATCATTATTTATTCCTTTGTTTTCATGAATTTGATATCAAAATAATGATGAGAAATTTATTTAATTTATAAAAAGAAAATATAAAAAATTTATAGAAAATTACATGGTATTGTATGCTCAAAACTTTTTGGTTTCACCTGAATGTTTTTAATCTATGTGTTGAATAAGTGTTGGAAATACAGGTTAAAAAATGTAATGAATATTTAAAAAAATTTAGAACGAAAATTAGTATCATCTTGAATATATGTGAACAACCCCTGAGGAAGTTTATTGATAAAGGTACTGACTGGTATGATATGTTATTGATTAAGGACAACATTGATGTTGAAATCAAAATTTTTGATCTTCTACACTGAGTATAGATCAAATAGAGTTTGAGTGAAATGATTGATGTCACAGTTATTAATAGTGAAGTGATACCATCTTATCTATTGAATTACTTTTTATTTTTTTATCAATAAGTGTGTGGTATGAAAATGATAAAATTTATAATGTTATAGGAGAGAAGAAAAAGAACATTCTAAAAATAATTGACCATACCGACATAAACTTTTCTGGCTGATATTGAAAAAAATAAAAAGGAGAATATTTTTATACATATTTTTTGTTGTGTTATATTTTTTTATCTATCAATATATAAAGGATAAAGGATATTGGATGGATTTTGAAAACTCCATGATTAATAATGATATGATTATAGTTTCCATGAAAAAAATATGATTTTTACTGAGTTTTAAGTATTACATGAAATTGAATAACAACATTGATTCTTAAATGTTTATTTCTTCCAATGGATAATTAATAAATATTTCACTTGTTGGAAAAGATGACCTAATTCTACTATTACTTTTTAATTCACATTTATATCGAGTTCAAGAATATTTTATCAAAGTTGTAATGTTTTTCATGTTCAAATATTAGTGTAGTTCTGGATGTTATTTCTATATCATTCAATGGAATTATGATTTTTTGAAAAGGTTGAAAGTGTGTTCAGACAGCGTTGAAGTCATTTAATGGAAATATTGAAATATGTTTATATATTATTGTCATGGAATCATAAAATGGATATGTATATCCATAATTTTCTTCTACATATAGATCATTTGTGATTCATAAGAAAGATCTGATTTTCTGTGTATAAATTATATATGTTACCATAATGTGTATAAGTATCCACTCATCATGAATATGCATAATGTTTTCCTATGTAATAATCAGGATTTTTTTTTAACCAGACCATCTTGAGGATTTATTTTCTGTAATCATCACCCACTGCATGATTGATTGGATCTATACACATAATTGATCTACTTCTAATGACCACTTGTCTTTATAGTCGATCTGTATGGTTAATCATTTTCTTCATGTGTGCAGTCCATTTTAATTTGTTTTCTGTTATATTTGGTCAATCCCCAATATTTCTTATTTGGAATAGTAAATTTAGAACTTTAAAAATGTGGTCGGTCGTACTAGTTTTTTCATGTGTTCGATTCATAGGTATAATTGATCTTGAAAGGTTTGGATGATCTAAGGCATAAATAAACTCTGAGAAATAAATTACGGAAAAAAAGTTTCCATAATTTGAATTTTTTTAGGAAATAAGATGTTTTTTACAATTGAATGACGCGAGTAAAATTTTTATTCAAGGATACAACATCATGATCTTACATTATTCATGACCTAGGATGAGATGGAGTTAGATATATCGAAGGGAGAAGAATCACATTTTCAAAGATTTCCATGCCAAAAAACAAGGCTCCACCTCACAATTTTATTAATTCATGAATATGTGTAAATATCAAGAGTACTTAAAATTCATATTTTTTTACTAATTTTAGTAACATTAATATTGACAAATATGGAAACTACGTTTCGATGATTCAATAAAGGTAAGAAGAAATATATATGATATTTGAGAGAGTTTTTTTGATATGAGGAGGGATGAAAACAGGTGAAAATATTGTATATATATATATATTTATTATACATGTTGAAATAATATAGGGGATATTTAATCCCCTACAATTATTTTATATTTTATTAGATAAATGAAATAAATAAGTGGGGAAACTATATTAAATCTATTAAAAGAACATTGAATTGAATTAAGAGAATGTTTCAATACCCCACAATAATCTTATTACCTTGACACTTGATAAGAAGAGGTATGGATATCACAACACAATGATCATCATGGGTATTCATTGTGTTGAAGAAAAATAAATAGTGGAAATGAAGAAATGAGTTTGAACGTGAATCATCATACTTCACCAAAACTAAGAAGATGTTATAAATATCCAAGAGTCATTTGTTGCATAATTATTAGTAACCATTATGTAGAAAAATTTATAACTACAAGATAGGAATAAAATAAATCTATTTAGTCCAGGAGGTACTCATTCCATCATAAGTGATTTGTATCCATGGAATGATAAGATCATTCTCTTTTACAATGGGATAACAAGACATCACTTACCTTATACATGTATCGTTCTTGGAAATTGTGTACAAATTCTTACATACTGTTATAATTTCATTGATATTAAGAAGGAATTTGTGTACATGGGATAATAATGATGATGTACCAGGGATATATCCATTCATAGGGAGGTGAAACTAATTAAGAATACTTGATGTTCTAACATGTTTCTTCATGTTTCTATATATATTTTACGACCAATATAATGAATGGTAAAGAGGAATCTACTCACTATATATTTAAAGAGGTGATTTATGGATAAAAGTAAAATTAGAATAAGTCATTACAAAAAAATCAACCCCCTCTCAATTTATTCATATCCCAATGTGATTATAACAACAAAAGGTTTAGTAGGATTAGTTCATTAAATATGAAAACATAGTTCCCTAAACTCTTGTGTCCCAAATAGTCCCCCTTATCTACATCTCCACTAAGCATGAATAATAGTATTTCCATACAAAAAAAATGTAGTTATCACATGTTAATAACTCTAAGAACCACCCAAACTCTATAATATTTCTTTGATACAACATTATAATAACTATCACACACTAGAACCCCATTATGGTTAACAATGAAGATGATAGAAACAATTTAATCCCTATTCTATTATAGTTGAAAAATCACAAAAAACCTCAATTCCTACAATAATAATTCATTACCATAGTCACTCTAACCATAGAAAGGTTAAATAAAAAATTAATAATTAATCATTTTTATAGCAGATCACATCAAATAACCCCACATAATGATGATTTTATATTCATTTAATATCTTATGAAGAAAACAAAATGATATTTACTATAAATTTTTACCATATCCATTTAAATATGATCCTTAAAAAATTAACTTATTTTTAATAGTGATAATAAAATTAAAATGTAGTGTGAAACATGATTTTAGAGAAGTATACTAACAAAAATTATATATAATCCTGCTAGAAATAATTTAAAAATATTTAAAAGGCATTCAAATATCATGTTGACTTCACATTAATTTCATTGGTTCATTATATCGATTATTTTAATCCTTACAATATATCCAATTAAAATATTAGAATTAAAATTTCACAATAAAAAAATTGAAACCTAAAACCCCTTACCTCAATTCATTCTTTAGAGAATACAACAAAAGAATGAAAAATAACTGGTGATAAAATCCAACTAAACATGAATTAATCAACATAAACCCTAAACATATGAACTCTACAAACAAAACATTATAAAAAATTAGCAAAATGAATGAAACTTAAAATCATAACCTTTAATAAGAGTTGAAATTTGACGTTCCAACGAAAATAAGGAGAGATATTCATCTCAAACCATGATATCTCAACTAGGCCATGATAAGAATCAAAAGACAACGTGAAATGGGAAATGGGATCTCAATAATCATAACAAGGTGTCTTTTTATTAAAGAATGTTTAAGGGTTTGGAGAAAAATCATAAATGATCAAATATCTATATTAAAAATTTGAATGCATTTAATAATAGGGAAACATGTAGGTTCACAACACAATGGTATCTTGATCCATAATTTCCCTTGAGATCCTCCACAAATTTAATAGATTCAAACCATTTAATTTTGTTCAATCCAAGGGTGGTCATGACATAATAGGGGACTTATGTCCATAATGGTTTAACATTTGATATTTATGGTCAAAACCTTATCTCTCTCCCTCAAACCTATTAAACACCATAAGAAAAAAATAATGAAACACTATCACCATGAGACAACGACATAAAAAATTTATGAATCAAGGAATTACCAAGCTAAGGACTTCAAAATTCAATATAACATACCACACCATTAATGAATCCTCAAAGGATAACTCAAAAAATTGATGACACTCTCTATTCTACCACCCAAATGATAATGAATTAACCGATGCATCCCAAAAATACAAAATGATACAAAAAAACTCATTTATTATTATCTTTGATGAAACTTATATCTTTACACCACAACTAATTCTATCATGTAACAACACACAAGACTGCTGCAAGACCTTTTCTATAGGAAACACCACAGTACACATTGTCACAACCCGATTGTGGCCGTCGCCTTAATTTATGTTTATAACTGTAATGTTCTTCCATGATTCAAGTAATAACTTATTTTATACACCCTCACACCTATAAAATGAAAATTATTTATATAATAATGAGAAATACTATACTCATCTTAGTGTTACTTCAACCAAACCAGTGGGTATGAAGGGTGATCCACCCTCTATCTCACATTCTTCCCCACTTATACCTCCATGGGTCTTGGGCATTTGAGAAGTGTATAATTATCTTATTAGATGATATTAAACGCACAATCTCACATTTATTCTTTCCTTATGATATTTTACATTTGGTATCTATAGATCAATTCTATTGAACCATGAAGTTATTGTAGTTTATAGCTAGGTATTTAATGTGCAGGTGTTTGAGAAAACCAAGGAATAGTGAGTGAAACTTATTTCATGTTGTTTCACTGGAGGAATGTGACTTAGTTATTTTATTCATTTATTTTTGATAAATGGGTTGAAATTTTTGGGTGAAATAGAATATATAATTATTTCTTTTTCTTATATTACATCTAGAGGTGTTTTGAAATTTATTTCTTAACCCATGAATGTGGTTTCATGGAGTATTCACATCTCGATGATGAATTCCAATATTTGATAAATTTTTATTAATTTATGAAATTAATTGTAAATATTTTATAATTTAATGAATATACCATTGTGATAATATAGAGGGTTGTGGATACTACTAAGGGATTTATGGGATTTAAAGGATGATTGGATTCATAAAAAAGGGAAAGATATATTAAAGATAGTTTATCCTCAACATTATCCATTTATTACATCTAGGTACCTAGACTAACCTATAAATGTGGGTTTTAGGTGATATTTATGAATTTAATGATCACTATTTGGTGTTTTGGGGTCTTTTTAAATGATTAGTGACTTAAAGGAATGTTATGGGGTGTTTTTTACCTTCTATTGGGAGTTTAGTGTTTAAGATGATAACATGGGTTGAACTATCCACTATGGTTTACATAGATACCAATTATGTTCCAAATGACGAAGATAACCATTTGGGTGCCTATTTTTTTACATGGGAATGATTTTTGACATTTCACAATGGTTTGAGTGGTAGTTCATAAAGAAAAACATATTTTCCTTACTGAATGAAGGTTTGAGATGAGTGTTAGACCACGAGCTATGGTTCTTGGGTATGAATACTTAATTTTGTGATAAAAGCCTATAAAATTATTCTTAGATGTATGATGGGGAACCATATTGGTTTTCTTATTATGGGAATATTCTATTTGAAACTATATGTATGAGTCGTGACTTTTGTCTCCAAAGTGGTTGTGATTCTTAAAATTAAGACAACATAGTATTGAGATGTAAACAGTGAGTTATAAATCATTATATGGGTGGTATTATTAGATAAATATGTGATATTTTTGAGAAGGAACCTTATATGGAGTGTGAGAGATTTGTAAAATTATAGTGGCGATGAAACTATGAGGGAAAATTGGATTTGTTGGACTTCTAGGATCTATGAGTTGAACAAGTAAGGCCATGAGTTTAAATTCTACACAAAAATTATATGATTTATTGGGTTTTAATTGATTAGATAATCAGTATATACTTCAATAAAAGATATTTGGTTGTGTTATTGGTTGTCCATTAGATAAACAAACCCTGTATCAAAAGATGGTCTAGGAATACAATTTGTGCTCAAGATGACTCAGTGTTGTAGTTAGGGAATGGTTGGGACATGAGGATTGTATCCCGAGGATCCTTTTATGGAAGATTTGGAAGGTTCACTTTTAAATTCCTAATATGTTATCTATTTTATTCCCTCTACTATATTTATATACTCTTCCCATGTTTTATTCTATTCGAGACACTCATGTCTATTCAAACTCCCTTCTCTTGTAGACATCTATGTTAATACCACACCATTACATGGATCCATTTATTTTGAGGCTAGATATGTTATAAACTCCCACAGGTTTGGATGTATATTCAATTTATTCGGATGCTATAATATGATACGATTGCCTTTTCCCATGATGTGGAGTATTGTTTCCTAATGTTTTATCAATGAAAATACGTTTCTCATTAATATAATGGTAATCTTATACATGGAAATGCAAGCTTGTATATGATGTTTTCTAGGAGGATTTTTTTGAATAATCATGTGTTCTTAAGGGAAACATACACTTACAATGGTCAAAGTGGGTAATGTGGGTATTAATGGTGGCTTGGATAATGCAGATGACCCATCTAGGGTATATGTTTTAATTATTTTTAGTTATTTTATCATAATACAAAAACAATTTTTTACTATTTATTTTATAGATCTTATGGTGGTTTTCTATACTGTTTATTCTCGTACTTTTCATGTGAATCTTATTGGATTTGTATATTTTAATATTATATATACAAGATAATAGGAAAACATTTTTATGAATGATTGAGCTAGGATCACTCACTATGAAAATAGATGGGGTACATGAACTTGTTTGGGAAACGATTTATAACAGTACCTATTTTATTTTGAACCATTTTATAATATTGTATTTATGATTAGATAGCTATAGTGTTATATTTTTATCTAATAATATGTTATCATGACATAGGTTATAATGTGATTATCTAACTAAGATATTATTTTTATGGTTATCGTCATACAATGATTTAAAATTGTGTTGTGGTATGTTTTTTGTGTTATATGTATTTACTGTTGGATGGTAATGATAACGAGTGTATGGACTCCCCATTTTATATAGTAAACCATCATCACAAGTTGAAAATATCTTACATGCGAGGAGGTGTTACTTAGGATAGGTCAAACTTTTACATGGGTAGGTAAACCTTGGATGTGGAATTACGGCGATAGTCCTTATGGATTGTTTTTGTTTAGAAGCTACTTCTAGAAGAATTGGTTGAAAAACAAGTGTTTTTTTTGATAAATCATACTTTATTTATAAAATGGTTATATGTGTTTTTGAATTTTTTAAGAAACATGTATATATTTTCATAATTTAATTATATCATTTTTTATAAGTGTTGAAAGATTGTTTTTTAAATAATAAAAAATTTGTTATTGTAACATTTTATCTAATTTAATGTTCTGATTGATAATGATTATTGAAATCAATTATAGAATTATAATAAGAGTTATTTAGATGTTTCTAAAATTATATACACCCAAATTCCACAAAAAATACATAAACATATACCAAAAAATACCAATTTTGATAACAAATCTTTAAAAACATGTAAAAAATATGGAAAAAGAATCTTTTATGGAATTAGAAAACAACATTTAAATTTTATTCCATTAAAATGATATGTATTTCATGTTCATTTTTAAAAAAAGTTAACATAGTTAATTTTTATAATTAATTCACAATAATAAGTGTGATAATAACTGATAAGTATTACAAGAAGTTTCCAATAATTTTTATTTTCAAAAAAATACTGAAAAAATATTTTTTTAATTTAAAAAACTATAATATCAACAATATTTTATATTTATCTGAAAAACAAGTGTTTTAAACATATCTAAATGTACATGAAGTTAAAATTAGTAGATATGGGGGGACTATTTTTCAATGGTATGTTCATAATTATACTACACTAAAATAATTGTTTTTCAAATTTTTACTATAACCTAATATTAGCTTTGTTTATTCATGATTTAATTATTTAGCCTCACATATTTTCAAAAATATTTATGAAAATAAATAAAATTAATGTTAGAAGAACCATTCATTACTAAAATATTTTTGAAATATGGTGTAAATAATTCTAAAACTATAAATGTTTTTTTTATTTTTGAATGTTCTTAGCCACTTATCCAATGAAAATGATGATAGAAATAATAAATATGTAGTTAAATAATTATATATATATTATAATATTTTAAATTAATACAAAGACTATAAATATAGGAAATTTATCGACTAATTATGAGAAATGTCAGTCGAAAACAATAAGGGATGATCATAAAACATATATAGACTTTATATTGTTTAATTAAATAAAATAGTAAATATAAATAAATTCTAGAATGAAATACAAAAATTAAATTGTAATCTCATGTGGATATAAAATTAAAAATCATTGAAAATGTTTCCTTAATTGAAATAAAATTCATTAAATTGAAAAATGAATGATGAAAAATACGGAAATAATAAAGAATTGAACAAAAATAAAATATGACAGTTAACTAAATTAACGACCATAAAAGGTAATTTTGGAAAGGGTAATATGCAAGGGAAAAATTCAATGGTTGATTGACCGATAAGATGATAATTAACGGAGGTTTTAATAAAACACAAATCAAAGTGGAAACACATATGGAGCGTTTAAAATCACGTTATGGAAAAAGTTTTTTTTATAATTTACTATGTTTATAATTATTTAGTGATGGTATTATATTATATATTATTATATTTTCAATTGAACCATGATTTTATAAAAGCCCAACGATGAAAAATCTATAGGAAACTTTTTCAAAAAAACATTATGAAAAAGGTATCCATGATGTTCTTTTCTAAACCCTATCTAAAAACTTATATTTCCATAATTTAAAAAATAGAAACCTAATAATATAGAAAATATAAAAATGAATTAGTGGTATATGAAAAAATACAAAAAAATAAAATTGTTCCAAAAAATTAATTATTATAAATTTTTAAATTTTTATTAATCACATTTAATCTTAATTATTAATGATTTTAAAATACATCTTACATCATTGACTTTTTTGTATGATTTATATTTAAAAAATGTAAAATGTATTTATTTAGGAAAAATTTCATTTTTTTTCTATGTGATAATTATAATACTAATATATTATAATTAAATTCATATATTACTTCCTTGAATAATTTTATTTTTAGTAAATTCTTATTCACTATTTTATAGTGTATGACCCAATTAACAACCCTAGAGGGTTGAATTTAGTGTCCAATTAAAATTTATTTTAAATATATTTAAAAATTAAATCCCCTAATTTATAAATTAATCACATCTAGCTAAAATAGTAGAGTATTATAAGTTGATCATTCAAAAATTTTCTAGTAATATTGATCATCACTCAATTAAAATTATTTTTTGCATGCTATTAACATTTGAAATAATTTTACATGAAAAAATATCATACATAACACACATATTATAGTAAATATTAGAGTAATTTTTTGTTATTATTTTATAATTAGATACTGGTTTCTAACTAAAATTGAAAAAACAAAACAAGAAATCATATAGTTAAAATTATACATGGGTTTTAGTTCTAATCCAAGACCTAATCCCCTTTTCTTGGAAATCTAAAGAAACTAAGAAGTGTGTTATATGATAAACTAATCCACAACCCATATTACATTTTTACATAAACTATACCCAGAAATTCTATGATTACATATAATCCAATAATAGTGTTTATCATGGGATGAAAAATATTTCAAGTTATATAAAAACTCTTCCATAGTTATATATGAGATAATTAATGAAAATAATTGATAGAGAGTGTCTAACACTCTTTAGTTCGGTTCAAGAGAACACATTTATAAATAAATAGTGTAAACTAAAACAAAACATTAAATAATAGATAACAAAGAAAGTGAAATGTAAGTGAAGTATGAATATTCATCTAAACTCAGACTGAACATTTTAGGTTTTTCATAAGTCCATGAGATTACCCTTGAATAAATTCAGTAGAGTTTGCATGGAAATCAAATAAAACAAAGTGTTGTGGAAATATAAAATGTAATTTGATCTCTATCAACTAATCGAGAAGTGTTCATTCACACAAAAGTTTATCAAATTATTTTTGTGTCTCTGATTATGTAAGTCTATAAAACTACATTATTTAATCTTAAAACATAGGTCACACAAGAAAACAAGGGGTTGTTCTTTATTTATAACATTCCAGTTCGTCTAATTATCAATTGATATATAATAGTATAATGATAAGAATCATTATTTTGAGAGTCAAATACAAAAAAAATTGACTAGAATTTAAAACGTTAATGCATTTGTTTTAGAATATTAATTATTAATTCCACATGGATATGACATGAATATAAGTATTAAAATAGATTTTGGATAACTAATCTTGAAATTAATTTTCAATATCTACTGTAATAGATTTGGAAATTGATCATCTTTTTAAAAGATCTGTCTGTCGGTAGATATTTGATGGTAGATCTCCAAGCTGATGGTATATCTTTGATAGAATATATTTTATGGTAAATATCTAAATTTGCGGTAGATCTATATTGTGGTATATATTTTGAACAAGTGAAATATATTTTGAACAATTATTAGATCTTTTGAACTAGTGGTAGACTATTTGAACTAATGGTAGATCTTTTGAAGTCATGATAGATTTCCATGGTAGATTCGAGACATATATAATTTTATTATTTTTCCTAGAATTTGATAAAAATGATAAAACATTAAACTCATTATAAACATAATAATCATGGTTTTAGATCATTAAAATAATGAATTTCTTGAACTAATCTAACAATCTCTCCCTCTTTATGATGACAAATCATGAAATTTAAAACTATTAATAACCGAAAAAAAATCTTAATTGATAAATTGAATAAAATACTCTTAATGGTCAAAGTCCTTATATGTAATAAATAAAAGCCTTATATATTAAATATACTCATTCTACACATTTTATTATTATTATCAAAAGATATAATTAACAATTAAATTAAACAAAGAACATAGTAATTAAATAAAAAGAGAGGACTATCGTTAAACATTAATGTTTTTAAAATAAATTAGGAAAGGTAGATAACAATGTAACATCCCTATTAAACCTTAATAAGAGTCTGAATAAGTATCATCAACCCAATAATAGGTAGAGTATAGTGGGTCATTCCATTTTTTAGAAAGAGGATTGGGATAAGTGGAGACATGAAGTTAAGGTAACCAAAAAATAATAGAATATGCTACAAGTTTAAGATACCTTATTGCTTCAATTGGGGTAATTCTAAATGGGATAAATACAATAGAAGTACTATATAATGGTGATGATATACGTTCAAAATGATATGTAGTTATAGGAATCGATAGAGGTTTAAGGACAATTGTTTTGGTGGTATAGAGGAACAATTCCATCAGCTTGAAAAATAAGTAATCACCTTAAAACCATAGTCCATGGCAATGAGAATGTATATTTTATTCCATAAAAAGGTTGTGTAGGGGTTCAAAATAATTTTACTAGGATACTTTCCCCATGAATTCCCCAGTAATTGGAGGTATTCTCTGGTTCATAGATAAAAAATTAATGTTATAATTTAGTTTATGTTTAGGTAAAATCCTAGAGATATAATACATAAGGGCCTTAGTTATTATTTATCTATCACTTCTAGACCCATTTAATAACTCTATACAATGATAATTAATGAGATCCCTTTTTTATATTATTTTCCAAAGATAAACCTAATGAGATACCTAAAAATATCCAATAAAAACATTCATATATTCCCTTAAACTAGATTGGATAAACTCAACATCAATTTAGATAGTTGTAGAGGGAGGTGGAGCTCTTGATGAAGAAGATTTTGAAGTAAGAAAATATTCTAGACAATCATGTAAAGATAAATATCTCTATGTAAAACTAAATCCCATATGCTCTCCTATTCACTTAAGGGTATTCATTTATTCTACATACCATTGGCCCCCCTTTTACATATTTACCATCTTCATGAAAATTATAGGTTGGAGATAAGCCACAACAAAGTATATTATCAAATAATTTTAATCTTCACTAAGTTTATATTTATGGATTGAAGAAGATATGAGAATAACACTTAGACCCAATAAAATATATGTTCTGAAATATTAAATATTAACCTGAGTGAGTTAGTGGTCAATGGAGGAGTAGGAGGAGGAAACGTCCTATATAAAATACGTACGGAATTATACTTATAACTAGATTCCACATAAGGTTAATTAGATGGTAATGATTAAAAATTGTATTCTTCACCAATTATTTAAATTATATATCATTTATGATATCTATGTTAATATAAGATGGAAGGTCCACCATGCTCTGGTGGACTTCCTAGTTCAACATAAATACTAGCCTCATCTTCATCTGAGTTAGAATATGACAATCCCAACAAAGAAGTTCCTGCAAACATATCACCCTTATTTTGGGCTTAATCCTCATATCTGTATGAAGAAACTCTCTAAACATGTCTCTTAGAGGCCTAAATTTTTAATGTATATGGTTCATCTCTATCACCAAAATCATAACTTAAAGAAGCAAGTGAGGAAGTTCCATTCCATTATTTTCTAGAAGACCAACAAGA
Organism: Viscum album; assembly: GCA_963277665.1. Lineage (NCBI taxonomy): Eukaryota > Viridiplantae > Streptophyta > Magnoliopsida > Santalales > Viscaceae > Viscum > Viscum album. The sequence continues at coordinate 1,832,380,657 of OY728147.1, forward strand.
CATAGTGATACTCTTAAATGGATTTGATTTCTCATATTAATCTCTACCATAAGATTCATATTCTAAATCATTAAAATGAATAAAAAAACCTTTGTACTCTCTAAATTAGATATCTCTAATTGAGAATCATTTGACTCTTTGGTTTTTTTGACTCATCATTTCTTATAACAAGCTTTCTTTGGTAGTAAGGTGTAGATGAGTATTATGAGGCCAGTAAAAATTATAACTTTTTATAACATATTTATAAATCTCATCATGCACTGAAATATTATTAGACTCCAATTAATAATCATTATATTCCTTATCTTCACCACTTTCAACTCTATCAACAACAACCGCCCATTTATCATCATAAAAATGTTACAAAACTAATTTTGGCACTAATCTAGGGTCGAATAACTCACTTTGTCTAGACGGGTTCCCAATTGGTATTAATCACACATAGATATTATCATTATCCACAATCTAACATTTCAAACATGAGTTATATTTGACATTCACTCTTTTTCAGGTGTATTGAATGATGAAAGAAACATCAATCTTTGTTAACTTTTAATGCACTTTAAGAAAAATGCCATAATTTTAAAAAATAGATGAGATTATATTATGTAGGAAAAATGAGTTTGATTTTGAGGTACAATTAAATAACTCCACTTTGTTCACATTGAAATATCTAAAAATTTTAATTATGTATCATATTATTCTTAGAAAAAAAATAACATGTTTTGATATATTTTAGTGATGGAATCCACCTTAACTGGACACAGAAAATGCTATAAAAAAGTATAAATTCTCCATATATCTCTACTATTGTCGGTCTTTGTATAGTTAAATTCTCAAGGAGCTCACCAATAATATCCTCAACTAAAAATTTCTTAAAGTTTATGGAAAAATATCCTGGACAGTCCTCATAGTTTCCTTTACGAGGAACTTTCAAAAATTCAACCCATATCATCGAAGACAACATGAGATATTTTCCATCAAATAAAATTCTAATAAAATAATTTTATTCTTCAAACTGATACTTAGAATGAATATATAAATCTTTAACTAACCAAAAGTGGAACATTCATTCATTTCTTATAAACCAATCTTCCCATCCCTAGTCCTAGATAACTTTACAAACTGGTTACCTTCTCAAAGATAACCATGTAGTTTCGATTTCATTCTCAGTGAACACTATTTTCAATGAAAGATATAGATTTCTATGTTCAATTGGAAAAATCACCTCTTATAAATATTTCTTATATATTCACAAGTCACTGGAAGATACATTAAGATGCTTTAGTCATGTCATTTACTCACAATGTTGAGGGCTAAAGGTCGAACACAAAGGGTCACAAGTCTAGAAAGAAATTAAAGGGGTTTTAAAAAGGGGAATGAGATATAATTACTTATTAAAACACTTATATAGGTAATTTTAATCATTTAGGTACTTTAAGATATTATTTAAATAAATGATACTAATTTGAATAAAATAATATATATAAATAAAATAAAATAAATAATAATATTTATTATGGTAGAAACTGAACGGAAATATTTTAATGGTATATCACAAAATGTTAGGTAACCTAATGGTAGATCTTCCAATGTTATAATGTCTAATACTATATTCCAAAATTAGAACCATTTATGTTATTTTTCTCTAATATAATCAATGTAAACTAGAAAATACAATACTATGAAAAACATATCATTCCATGTTCATGCCTAATATAGCTCAATATTTCAATATTCAAAGAATTTGTTTATATGTTTGAATGATGACATTTAGTACCAATGAATTGAACAGTTATATCAAAATTTTGAAAATTATCTCTCAAAAATTTATATTTTATATCAATATGTGTAGTCAAAGAATGAGAAATAGAAATCTTTTAAATGTTAACAATAGTTGTTTTATCATAATATTTAAGGAAATAGAAAAATTGATATATATAGTCTTGTAAATTATTTTTCATCCTTAGAACATCTTTATATAAAATACCTATATATACTAACTAAAATTTATTACCAGATAATGCAATAAAGTTACTTTTTTAACTACATGACAAAACTATAGATTTTCCCAAAATGTCATATGTTCTTCAACTGATATTTCTATCTAATTCATAACCACAATAATCATCATATGAATAAATAACTAAATAAAATGTCTATCCTTTAGAATAAAATCGGTTTATGTTAGTTGTACTTTTGAGGTATTTAAAAATCACTTGGATTTCATTCAAAAGTGAATCTCTTGGGGGTTTCATTGAACATGATCACACATACACAAACTAAAAAACATATCAGGTTAGATATGATTTAGGTAATGTAAAGTCACAATCATGACATTGTAAATTGTTTTATTAACTAGTTTCTCATTTTTTTCAAGATCCAACATATAGGTGGTACTCATTGGAGTATAACCTTCTTTTTTTACTATCTAGAATGAAACATTTTATGTGCTATTTAGTGTACCTGTTATGATTTAAAATAATTTATCCAATATTCTGCTAAATCAAAAAACAAGGAATAATTTTAACCCACTCATTAAACTCAATTAAATCAATTTTTCATAATTTTTTAAAATCATACACAGAATTTATTTTTTGTTAATCAAAAAATAAAATCAAGAGTATACATTTTTAAAATAAAAATATCTTTCGAAATTATTTAAAAATATATTTTATAATCTTATATTACTTTTGAAAATCCTTTTGAAATAAAAAAACAAGGTGAGCCTATCATACCAAGGTATATGATATTTTTTAAAACCATATCAATATTCTGTTAATAAAAAAATGAATTTAAATGTATGGTATTTGAAATCTATGTGGGTTTTCTATAAAAACATCCTCAATTACATAAGAAACTAAGAATGCACTCTTAAAATACATTTGATATATTTCAAAATTCAGTTGTTATGTATATGTAAGAAAAATTATAATAGTATCAATTCTAGTTATTGGTGGAAAGGTTTACGCATAATCAATTCCTTCCTCTTGACATTATCCTTGTACGACCAATATTTCTTTATTTCTAATTATAGTTCCTGGATCTTCTAAATTATTCCTAAAAACACATTTGGTTCGAATATTAATTTAATCCTTGGGTGTTTCAAATTTTTTTAAGAATATATTTCTTTAATATGATTTGTCACTTCTTCCATAACTATTATGAAAAAATCATCATAAATTTCTTTTGCAATGTTATTAACTTCAATATGTGACATTAAATCTTGATGTTCAACATATTTTCTATATGAAGCTCTAGTTTATTTTTCTCTATTTTTTTATCATATAAAAAAATCTAATGGATAGTCTCTATGAGTCCTAACAGCTCTAATATTATAAGTATTGCATACATCACATTCATATATCAACTATGGTTCAAACAGTTCCTTAGAGCTATGTTATTATTCTACAACAGGTCTCATAGAATTATTACTAGGCTTAACATTGATATCTAAATTTTTAATTTCATACTAATGGTTCTCTAAAGAAGCCATTGGTTTATATGTACCTGTCTCCTCAAATTTCACATTTATATATTCTTCCACAATATTAGTCCTTTTACTAAATACCCTATATGATTTACTTGATTTTTAATATACATGGAAAATTCCTTCTTCACTTTTAAATAAAAATTTTTCTAAACTCTCTTTTGAATTGAGTATAATGATTTTACAACCAAGAAATCTAATGTAATTAATTTTTTTTTCAAAAATTATAGGATATATACAAGATTTTCATTTAAATTGGTATAATTATAACTTCATTAATAATAAAAAATACTATATTCAATGAATCATACCAATAAATAAATAGGTATGTCATACTCATTGATAATGGTTTGAACAATTCCATAAAGGGTTATATTTCATCAATCTACTGTACCATTCCACTAAAGGGTCCTAGGAGTAGAAATGTTGTGACTATAGATTGTTTATGAGTGTAAATATTCAAAATATTGATTTTAAAACTCGCATACCTAATCACTTTTTATGCTATTAATTTTATGTTAGATATTTTTTCCTAAAATTTTTTCATACTTATAAAAATAAAAAAGGCTTCACTTTTGTTAGCAAGAAAGAATACTGAAGTGTATCAAGAAAAGTAATCAACTAGAACATAAGTATTTACTTCTTATTTAATCAATAATCTATATGAGTTCCAAAAAAATTCATATGAACAAACTCTAATTGTTGAGAAGTTGAAACTATATTCTTTGTTTTTAAAGAGTTCTTATAATTTTTCATTTTTGACATATGTTATTGACTATGTCTTTTGGGAATTATAATTTTGGAATATCCTTCACTAATCCTTTTCTATATAGCTTTATAACTGATTGTAGGTTTTAATGGCCATGTATCTTATGCCAAATACTTGAATCTTTTTTAAATTATCTTTTAAAAAAATTATTTTTAGAGTATAATGAATATAAATCAACATTATATATGTAATTTTTTCACATATAAGAAAAGAATAAAACTTTTTTAGAATAATAAACATTATAGTAACTATTTCCAAAAATTACATCATAACCATCATCACATAATTGTTATATGTTATGTGAATTATATTTCTATCCCTATACAAATAAGAATTTAGAAATTAAAACATTACTTGTGTTACTGGTTTGACTATGTCTAATTATTTTTCGATTAGTGTTATCTACCAAAGTGATATCACCAGCATTAAATTTGATATGGTTATTGAATCTTGAGTAGTCCCCATTTATATTTATGAAACTTGCATGGTCTATATAACTTATATTCTTATTGGTACTTTTCAAGTTGTTTTCCCACAATGAAGTTTAAACAAGAAATGGTTTTTATATCCATATTATAGTATGTCCAAAAATGCTTGTAATAATATATTTAGGAATAAAAAATAGTTTAATTTTATTCCCATTAATATATCATAAAATTATAGAAATAATGAAATTTTTAGGTATAGAATGTAGAAAATAACCATCACACTTTGAATAATTATAACTAGGAACAAATCTGATTTTATATATCTTTCTATATCTAGGATCCTAACCAATTTGAGTGGTATGTTTAAGATTTTTTGTTTACCAATATTCTAGATAAGAGTTTTCCTTCCCTTAGTGAATCGCCAAGATCATTATTTAATTTATAATTATACATTTTAAGTTATTTTTCTAAATATTACCCTCATTTCCATTAGGTACAACAAAATCATATTTTTAGTGAGTATACATAGAATATTGCTACTTTAAACATTTAAATCTATCCTTAATTTCATTAATTGTTCCCTTAAAAATATGACAATATTCCAAGAAATATTTATTGAATATAAGCTCTTCATCATTTTTATCCTCTGAAGAAATTGAAATTTGTTCATAAGATGTAGCGAAAATAGTTGAAAACACACATAAATTTATCCTGAAAACAAGTTTTATCTGTCATTTTTTATTTTCTTATTGAGGTAGAATTACTTATGCAATCTTCAATGGCACACCATGTAGTGTTTATAGAATTTTTATATGATTTTTTCCCTCATGGTTCTTATAATATTTAATTTTAATAAAATATTCCATAATGTGTCATTTTCTTTTACTGTCTACTAGTTATCTTCATTGGTGGAGACATACATTTTCCCAATATTGGTTGTGACTACCCATATTACCATACATACAACAGTAATTAAGTTTTATGATGAGTTTACTCTTATGGTAATTTTTTAATCGTTGGTTTATGTCAGGTTTTTCCTCAACACTGTTTGTATGTAACTCATCATAATTAGAACATTTAGATTTGATCTCCTATTTTTGTTTTGAGTTATAAGTCTTTAAGTACAATGCCTTTTATTTTGGGTTATATTACTATTATTTATTTATTTATAGTTATTACTCATATATCAGAAGTCTTCTAATGAGTAACTATACTAATAATGTACATATATTTCAAGATTATCTTATGGAATATGAATTTCATCTTTATTTATCTTGTAGACATATAATAGGTCGAATTACATGATCTTTATCGATAATAATATTTCCAAGTGCATTAATAGTATTGAATATTTAATTGAATTATAGATAGATATCTGAAATGGATTCATCAGAATTTATTTTCTATATATAATCTTTAATAGTATATCTATTTAAATATATTTCTCTGATTATTTAGGTTACATTATGAGATATAACTGGAGTATCCCAATTTTAAAAATTATTAGAATAAGAAGATATTTAGTTAAATTTATCTTCTAATAATGTAAAAAATAATGAATTAATTTATTTAGAGTTATAATTATATATAGCCTTTGTGGTATCACTCTAGTCAAAATTAAAAGATTTTGGTTTTTTACATTCTCTTCAATAATAATTTTGATTTCAAAGTGTATACTTTCTTAATGAATTTTCCTCATAATTTTCCTCAAAGAATTATTTTCCCTTTAAAATAAAGAGTCCAATTATTGTATATTAATTCATTTCTAAGGGTATCCCTAAAAACATAAATATATATTCAACAGAAATTTGAGATCGTTAAATAAAACTAAATTAAAATAGATTTCATTTGGAGAACCGCTATGATACCTAATATTAGTCAGAGTGGAAAACTAATTATGGGGTGAATTGGGTTATCAATTAAATATTTATGTGAAAAATATTTAAAACATAAATCCCACAATTTATAAAATAATTATTGAATGATGAAATAATAGAGTTATAAAACTGCATCATTCAAAAGGTTTCTTAAAAGTTTGATCAAAACTCTAATAAAACAAGTTTTAACACTTTCTTAACTTTTAAAACAATTTTACATGAAACAAACACCATATAAAAATTACCAAATGAAATTAAATATTATAGTAACGTTTTGATATTAGTTTTACAAATAAATATTTGTATATAATTTTAAATAAAATAAAAACAAAACATGAAACCACACCCTAAAAATTAAACAATGGGTTTAGACTTTATCCAACACCAAATCCCCTCCATTTGACAATATCCCACTGAAAATCAGTTATTATATGATATAATGATCCAAAACCCAGATCATGTTTTTATAGAATACTATACATAGATATTCTAGGGTTATAAAAATTCAACTATATATGTTATTCTTGGGATAATAACATATCAAGCCACACCTGACCTCTTCTATAGTTATACATGGGAGTATAGATGAAAATAATTGACAAAGAGAGTCACGAAGTATCCAGTTTAGTAATAGAGACAATTTTTATAGTTAAATAGATTAAAATAAAATGTAGATAATATTAATAGATAAATCATAAATAGAAAATAATGAGAATTATAAACATTCGATGAAACTCACTCGTATCCACATATGTTGTTCATGAGTCATTGATTTTCTACATGAAGAGCCTCAAGTGAGATTTTACATAAATGTAGAAAAACTGAGTGTTGTGGAAGAATATAAATTTAAATTTTTTCTTTTCCATCCAATTGGTTAGTGTTCATCCACACAGAAGTGTATTAATGTATTTTATTATCCCGATGAGTGTATATCTGTATGACCACATCATTAATTTTTTCAACGTGGTCCAAACACATGCATGAAGATTTCTTATAAATTCATAGCATTTAATATGGTCTGATTATGAGTTGTTGTATAATAATAGAATAAAAAACCCATGTATAAAAAGACAGATTGAAAAACTAATACATGGATTTGATAATTAACTAGAGTTGATTAAGATTAATCATCTTTAAATCCAAATGACTCTTAACATCATTGAATGATTAATATATATGTTTGGGAATAAATTTTGAAAATAATAATAAAGATATATGATAGTAGATCTAGTGGTATATCATACTTGGTTTAAGATCTCTTGGATGATAGATCTCTAAAAACGGTAGATGTATGATGGTATCTCATTGATGGTAGATTTCCGAACTGATGGAAAATAATTTTGGAGGTAGATATTTTGGAATTAAAAAAGATCTTTTGAACATGTAGTATATCTTTTGATAAAGAGGTAGATAGACATAATAGATTCTTGACATTGCGAATTTTATAATTTTTGTTATAAAATAGTTGACAATCATAAAAAATTACCCATATTTGAAATATAATAAACATTACATGACATTATTAAAATAAGGAGGTTCTTATACAAAGCCAAAGAAACTGTCACTTTTTATTATGCACGAATCATCAAATTTTTTACCATTAATAACCATACTAAATATGTTAATAGATTATATAAATAGATTATATATAAAAATTAATGTACATATATATAATGCATATGTTTCATATGGATTCCATAGAATCAATCTCCGCTATTAAATTATAAAAAATACAGGATTAAAAAATTAAATTAAACAAATCACATATTAATTAAATAAAAATTGATATCATAATTAAGTGTTATATTTTGAATAGTACATTATGAAGGATAAATCTTACAAATATATCTATCATAGAATATTTATATTATGGATATTACTCATCATCTTGAGTAGTGGTAGAGTCTAGTGGGTTGTTCCCTTTTCTAGGCACAAGAGGGGTCAAAGTGGAGGGCATGGGTGAAGGTGGATGAAAAACAATAAAAGATATAAATTACATGATACGTCTTAAAAATTCTACATGGGTTATAAAGTGTTGTGTTTTTAACCGACTTTAAATTATAAAAGTTTTTAATTTTTTCATTTATCGAGGGGTAGATTTTTAAATTGAGATCTAGAACATTATTCTAAGTGTTATAACACTTATTGGTGTTGTTTTTGGACTTACATAATTACACGATAATTTTTGTGGGTGTCCCAATAAATCTCGAGAGCACTGGATATGGAAAAATCCAATATAATGGATATGCATGACCTGCACATGGCTGTGGTCCATCCGATGGCAACCCTGCTTTTATTTCAAACATAAACATGATTCATTACATAAAACTTCACAAGATACAAAAACAAAGATCTAGATTTTTAGTGTCTTTGGGGCTTAGGATCATTACATAAAATCTTAAATCATGAAATACAACATCTTTATTGAAAACATCCTTTACATGACCACTACATTCCCCGATACTTAGCATTTCATGGGATATCCTGAGGACATGCATAAGAAAACGTTGAGCTATAAAGCCCAGTAAGGGACTACACATGGAATATCATGATAAGTACAATACATGTTAGGAAATAGGCATATCAATAGAGCATAAGAGAAACATGAACATAAAGGCATGATAAAGCATGATAATCATAACATGGAAATGTGGAAACAACACTTAACATGGAATTAGCATGAGCGAAGGCTCATTGCACATGGAGCATGAGTAAATCCTCATTTCACATAAAACATGAGTAAAACATCATTGAACGTGAATTATCATGTGTAAAATCTCATTTCACATGATGTATCATGATACTATACTTTACCTAATGCATTAGAGCGCTATAAGGGTGCACCCTTCTTAAACATTTCATTTCTGCATTTGTGTGCCCCATGGTTCATAAAACATGGATTCATAAGACATAATAATTTATTCCAAGATAAAGGAATGTGGAATTAATACATTAAACATTATAATAAATAAGTAAATTTTCATAAAGGTGAATACCCTTGATGGATAAATGGGCATGATATTCATTACACAATGGCATTGGCTTAGAAAATCAGTGTGATTTCGACAGCATAACGGCGTGACGTAAGAATTCATAGAAATGGTTGATGAGAGATAAACGAGTTCCTCATCATATTTAAATGTAATGGACAGTAATAAGGTCATAAGGATACATGTCCCAACAATTTTAATGGAATTTAGATTCATGATACAAAAGTATTGCTTGAATGGAAATGACGAGAGAGAAGTTCCTTTCAGAATTTCAGCAAAGTAAAGGGTGTACATGGGAGGAATTTAATGAGAGAGAAAGGGGTATACAATCATTAAAACATAAATAGGGAATTATGAGGGAGGTGATAAACCATACCCCAACATTCATAATTGAAATTAAAAGGGGAAAACAACATAAATAAAATTGGACAAAAAATGAGAAAGGAAGAAAAAACCCTTACATGGAAGTGTGCTTCCAAATGCTAGAGAGAGGCTTGTGAGAGGATTCTTGGGAGCTTTGGGTACCTTGGGAGGATTATAGAGAGAGTAGGGTAGAGTTTGGGAGAACTCCAAAGGCTTTGGGTGAGAAGGAAGTGGGAGATTGGGTGGGTTTATATAGGAAAGGTGAGAGAATTCTTTATTATTTAGGTTTGGGTCCCCTTACATTAAATTAATCCAAACCACAAACCATTCCATGGATTTTGCCCATGGTTTTAGGAAAACGGAAGTGGAAAAAAATATTTTATGAGGCCAAATTCCGAAATTTATAAAATAATAGGGTTGCTTATGTGGAGGTGAGTCACACTCCAATGAAAAACAATTTAAAAAGACAAGGTGTTTACTAAGTCTTGAGGGGTCATTAATGCATTGAAAATTAAGTAAAACAAACCCCAAATCACATTATTTTAATGTTAAAACATATATTGGCCTAAAATAAAGATTATAGTATTTTATTACATCACTATTGGGTCATTATGATGTCATAAAACACATTATATATTTAAACGGTATTTAATTTTTACCCAAAAATTTGACTGTCTCAGAAAATTATGAAAAATTCACTGTTGGATAATTTTGACATCCTGATTCCAGATGTAACATTTATTTTATCTAAATAATTTTCTAAATATGTTAATTTTCACTTTTAAAATAAAAACCGACATTTATCGAAAATTCACGGGTTTTGACAGAAATGGCTTTCAAAGCATGATAAAAATTATAATTGCATTCATAAAATTATAAGATAATTTATATTAAATAAAAATTATTTTAATAATAATATAATAATATAATATTATTTAATTGAAAAATCCCTTTATTTAATAAAATATAATTCTTAATTAAATAACTACTAAAAACACTATTTGTACTTTAAAAACTATATACAATGTTTTAATGATGAAAAGAACGTATGTAAATTAATATATACAAAAAATAATGTACATGAACATAGTTCTATCGATTTTTTACATAACCTCTTCAAACAGACGCATAAGACCTAAGGGTAAGGTGTGAGATGGTGACAGGCTCTTGGGGTGGCTCGAATAACATCGCTCGAGTGGTAATTTCTATCAACTCCAACTTCTCCCGTAGACGGTCCCATTCGAGCATGACATGATGAAGCTCAGCTTGGTATTGGTCAAGAGTGAAGCCCAAGGATTCCACTTCTTTTCCGAGCTCCGACAAATGGGCATCGTATGGGGAAATTCTACTGGATGAGGCCATTTCTTCCATTGTCTGAGTAAATTTGGATTTGTTAAAGCCCTATATTTATACTAATCATGTGATCACTGTTCAATGGATATATTAGCAATGGTCAAAATTCTTAACATAAAACCTAAGAAGTTGAAATTTTATATAAACATAAGGAGACATTTAATTAGATCAAGAGGGATTTCCATTAATGAAACTGTGTGTCATTACAATATTCCTCCCTTAAGAAATTTCACCCTCGAAATTTTTCGTTTTCCCACACTAAAACAGATGTGGGTAAATCAGCTTCGTCATTTCCTACAATTCCCAAGTTGCTTCTTCAAACTTGTGGTTTCTCCACAACACCTTGATGAGGGGCATTGTCTAATTTTGTAGAACTTTTACTCTACGATCTATGATCTTCACTGGTTGCTCCTCACAAGAAAGATCATCTTCCAATTGTACCACCTTAGAAGAGAGTGCATGTGAAGGGTCCAGTATGTACTTCCATAAGAGGGATACATGAAAGACATCATGTACTTTGGCCATGGTAGGTGGAAGTGCTAGTCGATAGTCCACAACCCTAACACGATCAAGAATCTCGAAGGGGCCGATGTATCTTGGACTTAACTTCCCTTTCTTTCCCAACCTCCTGAACTTCTTCCATGGAGATATGCATAGAAAAACAATGTCTCCAACTTTAAACTCAAGGACTCGTCGACGGTTAGCTACATAACTCTTATGTCGACTCTGGGCTGCCTTCACATGTTGCTGAATGGTTTTCACCTCCACCACCATTTCTTTGACCATTTATGGTAAATGTAACTTATGTTCACTGACCTCATCCCAACATGCCGGTGTTCTGAACCTGTTCCCATACAGGGATTTATATAGTTCCATTTGGATGCTTGAGTGGAAACTGTTGTTGTAGGAGAATTCAACCAGTGGAAGATGTTGATTCCATCCTCTTTTAAAGTCCATTGAGCATGCTCTCAACATGTCCTCAAGTGTTTGGATAGTCTGATTGGATTGGCCATTAGTTTGAGGATGATAAGCTGTACTAAAGTTCAGTTTAGTATTCAGAGCATGTTGAAGACTCTTCCAAAACATAGAGGTGAATCTTGGATATTGGTCAGACACAGTAGATAGTGGTACTCCAGGCAGCCTTACCACTTCCCTGATATATATCTGTGCCATTTGATCCAAAGAGAAATCCTCCCGAATAGAAATAAAGTGTGCAGTCTTTGTAAGACGATCCACAAAAAACTAGATTGCATTGTTACCTTTGGATGTTCACGGATGTCTGGTGACAATGTCCATGGTGATGTTCTCCCATTTCTATTCTGGTATGGGCAATGGTTGCATCATCCCCTTAGACTTCTGCCTATCTGCCTTAACTTGCTGGCACACTAGGAATTTTGATGTATATTCAGTGATCTCCTTATTCATATTATCTCACCAAAATCTTTCTCGGAGATCTCAATACATCTTTGTGCTCCCTGGGTGAATAGGGAAATTTAAACTATATGCATCATCCAAAAGTTTCTTCTTCAGATCCATAAAAAATGGAACACATAGACTTTTCCCAAATCGCACTATTCCTTCTTCATTAACATTAAACTATGAGGATTTCCCTTTTTCGATAGCTTCCACCTTTTCCTGAATTCCCACATCATTCTTTTGAGCATCCTTTAACCTTTCCAAAAGAGACAGTTGAGCAATCATTTGTGATGGTATTGATGATGTTCCCTTCTCTATGATTCCCATGTCTATCTTCATCAAGTCTAAGAATATTGGATCCTTCTCAATTCTCATCATTGGTAGAATCACTAGATCCTTTCTACTTAGGTCATCTGGCACCTTGTTCGCTTTCCTAGGGTGGTAATGGATTGAACAGTCATAATCCTTGATGAGATCTATCCGTCTTCTCTAGCGCATATAAATCTATTTCTGTGTGAATATATATTTAAGACACTTGTGGTCAGTATATATCTCACATTTCTCTCCATAGAGATAATTCCGCCATATTTTCAAGGAAAAGATCACCGCTGCCAACTCTAGATCATGCATTAGATAGTTTCTCTCATGGATTTTCAACTACCTTGAGGCATAGGATATAACTTTATCATTCTGTATCAGCCCAAAGCCTAATCCCTTCTTTGAAGCATCACTGAAAACAACAAAAAGATCCCCACTTGTGGGTAAAGTGAGCACAGGCGCAGTGATAAGCCTCCTTTTCAACTCCATGAATCTTTCTTCGCAGTCATCACTCCATGAAAACTTTACTCCCTTTCCAGTTATCTTGGTAAGAGGGTTAGACAATCATTAGAAATTTCTTACAAATCGTTGATAATATCCAGCTAACCCCAAGAAGCTACGAATATTCATTACCGATGATTGCCTTAGCCATCCCTCAATTGCATCTGTTTTGGAGGGATCCATAGATATCCCTTTTCTTATGATGATACGGCCCAAGAATGAGACCTCAATCAACCATAACTCACACTTTCTATACTTTTCATAGAGATTATCCTTGCTCAAAGTCTCTAGTACAGTTCTTAAATGCTCCTCATGATCCTCCTTGGTTTTGGAGTATATTAGAATATCATCTATAAATACTACCACAAATTTTTCGTGGTAATATATAAAGACTCTATTCATTATGTCCATGATGATTTCTGGAGCATTAGTGAGTCTGAATGGCATTACTATCAATTCATTGTGCCCGTATCTTGTGTGAAAAGCAGTCTTGGGGATATCTTCCTTATTCACCCTTATTTGATAATATCCCGACTGCAAGTCCACCTTGAAGAAGTAATGTGCTCCACATAGAGGAACAAACAAGTCATCAATTCATGGGAGAGGATACTTGTTCTTTATCAGGATTTTGTTAAGATCACGATAATCGAGGGAAAAGCCACATTGACCCATCCTTTTTCTTGACAAAGAGGACTGGTGCACCCCATGGTGAAGCACTTGGGCGTATAAACCCTTTATCCAGATTATCCTATAGTTGTTTCTTTAGCTATTAAAGCTCTACAATAGCCATTCTATATGGAGTCTTGGATATTGGTAATGCCCCGGGTATATGTTCAATTGAGAATTCAACATCTCTTCTAGGAGGAAGAATGAGCAGTTCCATGGGAAACACTTCAGTGAATTCCCTCACAATAGTCATTTCTTCAAGGATGGTTTCTTCCTTAGACTCAATCATCTGAGCCAGATAGGCATGCTCATAGGGTAGTAATATCCATGCTTGATACGATGGAGCTAATGGAGATTTATCTTCCACCTTACACTTGTAATGAATCAGGGGTCGATTCTCCCTCTCTCGACAATTTATGTTGGCGCTATATAAGTAAATCCAATACATTCCAAGAATTGCATCAAATTCCACCAAAGGGAGCATGAGGAGGTTCGTCGGAAAATTCAATCCATAGATTATAATAGGCGAGGAATTATATTCATGGGATGCAATGATTTCTCCACTTTCCATACTCACAGACATCTTTACTTCCATGATTTGTGGTGGTTCTTGTATTGTTCTACTAAACTTTTGAGATATAAAAGAATGTGTAGAACCTGAATCAAAAAGTATGTTCACTATTATTGAATGAATAACTAGCGTACCTGTCACCACTTCGTTGTCGGGGTTCACTTCGGCAGAAGTGATAGAAAAAGCTCTTCCTTACGGCCTTGGAGTTTGGTGGTTGCCTCATAAAACTCTTGGATTAGGGCACTGATTTGCAAAATTCCCCGGTTCTTTGTAGTTGTAGCATTGAACAACGCGTTGAGGTTCGAACGGAGAATTTCTCTCCTCTGTCACAGCCGCGGGTCTTTCTTGCCGACAATTAACAGCTAGGTGCCCTTCTTTTCCACACCTGAAGCATTTCATTGTCCCCTTAAGGCAATTTCCAAGGTGCTTCTTTCAACACTTTTGGAATGTGGGGTGCTGGATATTCTTAGCACTGTTGGATTTATCAATCAGACCACCAGCATTGAAGTCCAACTTACATTTATTATCCCCATGATACCACTGTGATTCTATGATCTCCATTTTAACCTTGAGGGAACATCGGACAATTTCCTCATAGCTGTCGAAGTCACGGATTGATAATGCTTTCAGTAGGATAGGCTTCAACCCACCAAAGAAGCGGTCAACCTTGCATTAGGGGGTAACGACAAAGCTGGAAGCGTATCGTTCAAGCCTTGTAAAGTTTTTCTCGTACGCTTTAATAGATTATTCATCTTTTTTCTTGAGGGAAAGGAAATCCTTTTCCATCTTAAGAAAGATGGTGCGTGGAAAATATTTATCGAAAAAAATCTTCCAGAAATCCTTCCATTCCAACGTCTCGATCTCCTCCTCATGCTTTGTGTTTTTGATCAACGTCCACCATTGATCAGCTTTACCCTCCATACCATAAGCCTCTAGGAGAACCTTCTATTGTTCAAAACATTAATGTATGGAGAAGATCTTTTCAATGGAGTTGATCCATTGTTCAGTGATCATGGGATCAAATGATCCACTAAAAGTAGGAGGCCATTTTCTCATTAAGCTCTCGATAGCGACTTGTTTTTTCATAGGGGTGGGGGGGGGGGGGTTGAACATTTCTCTTGGCCCGTGTTTCTATTCAAAAGTTGATTTAGCTAAGAGATAAGCGTGACAATGTTCGTGATTTCCACTCCCATTGGATTGGGAATCTCATTAGTATAGTCATCACACTGATCTTCACATCAGTTGTTAGCCCAAGTCATCCTATTACCGTCCATTGGCTTGAATAAAAGGAAAGTTAGGGCTAAAAAATAAAGGGTAATACAAATAAAAAAGTTTATGACTTATAAATAAACTTTTATTTCCATAACTCATGAGTCTATAGGCTTCAATCTAGGCTTTTCATGATCTACTTTTAACATAACTTTTTTGGGGAATTTATTTTAATTCCTTTAATAAGGTTTCATAATAAGATTGTGAATTTATCAAAACATATCCCCCAGGAGTGTCATAACCAATAGTGCAACAAGGCCCATTGTCGTGCATTAGTTCTCATTCGAGTCTAGCTCAAAGCGGTGTTTTTGGGTTTTACCCCTAGGATACATCTGTGCCAGAGCTGCCTCTACCTGCTCGTATCTAGTAAAGGATGTATTTTCTTGATAAACCACTTACTCAGTACTTACCAAAACTTATGGATGTTTTTATTATACATAGTGTTGTCTATAAGGCTTTAATAGGGGTTTCTAATCCTAATCCCAAAAATAACTAAACCTATCATTTGATACCAACTATGACAACCCTGCTTTTATTTTAAAATTAAACATGATTCATTACATAAAACATCACTTGATACAACAAAGAAGAATGATAGGTTTAGAGTCTTTGGGGCATAGGATCATTACATAAAAACATAAAACATGAAATAAAACATCTTTATTGAAAACATCCTTTACGTGACCACTACATTCCCTCATACATAGCACTGCATGGGATAACATGAGGACATGCATAGAAAAAGTGTGATCTATAAAGCCCAGTAAGGGAGTACACATGCGATATCATGAGGAGTGAAATACATGTTAGGAAATAGGCATATAAATAGATTATAAGAGAAACATGAACATAATTTCATGATAAAGCATGATAATCATAACATGGAAATGTAGAAACAACACTTAACATGGAATTAGCATGAGCCAAGGCCCATTGCACATGGAGCATGAGTAAATTCTCATTGAACATAAAGCATGAGTAAACCCTTATTTCACTTGAATTATCATGATTCAACACTCATTTCACATGATTTTTCATGATACTATACTTTACCCAATGCATTTGAGCGCTATAAGGGCGCACCCTTCTTAAACATTTCATTTCATGCAGAAGTGTGCCACATGGATCATAAAACATGGATTCATAAAAAATAATCATTTATTCCACGATAACGGAATATTTAATTTATACATGAAACATTATAATCAATAAGTAAATGTGCATAAAGTTGAATACCATTGATGGAGAAATTGGCATGGTATTCACTACACAATGGCATTGGCTTATAAAATCGGTGCGATTTCGGTAGCGTAACAACGTGATGGAAGAATTCATAGAAATGGTTGATGAGAGAGGAACGGGTTCATAATCATATATACATGTAATGGACAGTAATTAGGTCATATGGATACATTTCCCAACAATTGTAATGGAATTTAGATTCATGATACAAAAGTATTTCTTGAATGTAAATGAGGAGAGAGAAGTTTTTTTTCAGAATTTCGACATAGTAACAGGTGTACATGGGAGGAATTTAATGAGAGAGAAATGGGTCTCCCATAATTAAAACAAAAAGGGTGTAGTATGAGGGAGGTGAGAGACCATACCCCAACATTCATAATTGAAATTAATAGGGAAAACAACATAAAGAAAATTGGACAAAAAATGAGAAAGGAAGAAAAAACCCTTACATGGAAGTGTGCTTCCAAAGGCTAGAGAGAGGAATGTGAGAGGATTCTTGGGAGCTTGGGGAACCTTGGGAGGATTATAGAGAGAGTAGGGAAGTGGTTGGACGAACTCCAAAGGATTTGAGTGAGGAGGAAGTGGGAGCTTGTGTGGGTTTATATAGGAAAGGTGAGGGAATTCTTTATTATTTAGGTTTGGGTCCCCATACATTAAATTAATCCAAACCACAAACCATCCCATGGTTTTTTCCCATGGTTTTTTGAAAAAGGAATAGGAAAACAATATTTTATAAGGTCAATGTTGGAACTTTTTAAAATAATAGGGTTTATTATGTGGAGGTGAGTCACACTCCCATGAAAAACAATTTAAAAAGACAAGGTGTTTAATAAGTCATGCGGGGTCCATTATTGCTTTGAAAAGTAAGTAAAAAAAACCCAAATTCACATTATTTTAATGGTAAAAAATATATTGGACGAACATAAAGATTATAGTATTTTATTACGTCACTATTTGGTCATTATTATGTCATAAAACACATTATATATTTAAATGGTATTTAAATTTTACCCAAAAATTTGATTGTCCCTGAAAATTATGAAAAATTCACCATTGGATAATTTCGACGTCTTGATTCCAGAAATAACATTTATTTTTTCTAAATAATTATCTATATATGTTAATTTTCACTTTTTAAATAAAAACCGACATTTATCGAAAATTCATGGGTTTTGACAGAAATGGATTTCAAAACATAATAAAAATTATAATTGCATTCATAAAATTATAAGATCATTTATATTTAATAAAAATTAGTTTAGTAATAATATTTTATTAAAATATTATTTAATTCAAAAATACCTTAATTTAATAAAATAGAATTCTAAATTAAATAAAAACTAAAAACACTATTTGTACATTAAAAACTATTTAAAATGAATCAATGATGACAAGAACATATGTACATTATAATATAAAAAAATAATGTACATGAACATAGTATTATCTATTTGTTACATAACCCCTTAAAAAAGCCTCATAAGACCTAAGGGTAAGGTGTGTGATGGTGACAGACTCTTGGGGTGGCTTGGATAACATCGCTCGAGTGGTAATTTCTATCAACTTCCACTTCTTCCGTAGATGGTCCCATTAAACATTGACATGGTGAAGCTCAACTTGGGTTTGGTCAAGAGCGAAGCCCATGGATGCCACCTTTTTTTCGAGCTCTGACAAATGGGCTTCGTATGGGGCAATTCTACTGGATGAGGCCATCGCTTCCTATGTTTGAGTAAATTTGGATTTGTTAATGCCCTATATTTATACTAATCATGTGATCACTGTTCAATGACTATATTAGCAATGGTCAAAATTCGTAACATAAAACCAAAGAAGTTGACATTTTATATAAACATAAAGAGACATTTAATTAGATCAAGATGGATTTCCAATAATGAAACATTGGGTCGTTACACAACCCATGCAGCTTTCCCAGTTTAATACTCTATTTACATTAATCAGATAATATTTACTGGGAAATTTGTTTTAAATAGAATGATGTGTAAATAATAATAATTTTATTATTATTATTATTATTATTATTTTGGTCTCTTAAATTATTTGTATGTTAAAATATATAATTTCAAGATTAATGGGGTGTAACATTTATGTAAAATTAATGTGTATTTTGGGTGTCTCAAAGAAACGTTTAATTAAATAAGGTGTTTCAAAGTTATGATAAAACATTTTCATTAAATAAAGGTATTGAGTTTATCATGTATTTGAGAAATAATAACTATGAGATTATTATTATTTTAATTTTTTTAATTTAATAATCATTATTAATTATAGTTATTATTAATATGAAGAAGAATAAAAATGGTTTTTGTCGGTTTCAATTTGAGATGGATAAATCTCACGAAGGTAATAATAATAATGTTATGACCAGGATAATTATTATTATCCTTGAAATTATAATTTTTATCGAATATGTTTATTAAAATTAATTGGGGAGTTATAAAAATTAATTAATTATATTATTATGTTTTTAGGTTATAAAATAATAAAATAGAGAAGAGGACTCTCCTCCTTCCTCCCCATGCATAAGGAGGTGCAACTCCCATGTTCCTCCTCATTGTCGCATGAACCAATAGGCCGCTCCCCTCCTCCAGGGCTGGATAATCTTATGCCAAACCACCTCCTCCATGAGGTGCAACCACCAGCAGCACCCCCCCCCCCTCAGGCTCTCCCTATAGCACGTGTGTGAACTCCCTTGGCAGGACCTCCTGCAGGCGCACAACCCCCGGATGACCTGTAGTGGTGCACATGGTACCTCTTTATTGTTGTGCGTCCCCCTCCCGGCCACGATTCACTGATGGCATGTGCCCTTGACAAACTCCAATAGTGCATGCGACCCTCCAGAGAGAACTATGATGTGCGACACCCCCTCCAAGTTCTTCTTCCGTTCATGTTTTCCTTCCATTTTTTCTTTGTGGGTTTGGCACGATTCGATGAGGTATGATCTTCTCCTATGATCTCCCTCATCACAATTGTTTTTTTCGTCAATATTGGTGTCTAGTTAGGTTTGAAAAAATATAGTGTTTGACCATAATACCCTTTTTTGATGTTCATCCCTCATTAAGATGGGAAAATTTTGTTTTGGGGTCCTTTGATCCCTAATCCCACATCTTCCACCAAGGGTGAAGTGGATGAACTCATTTTGTTATGCCTCCTTGTGTTGGGAAAGGTTATTTAACAATGGTTTTGTTTCGTATTATTCATTTAAGGTTTTGATATTTTATCAGAGTCCATGGTATCTAGCTATAGGTGTCTAGACGATGCTACATTGGTTTTCATCTTCCAAAGTTGTTTTGGGGACTTGTTGACTTTTGTTGCAGGGAATACAAACATGTAAATATTTATTTAGATATATATACACACACACACACACACATATATATATATATAAAGTTGGTGAGTGTGTGACTATGTTCCATTTCCAACTAATTGCCTCCAATTACATTAATGTTCTTTGTAATTAAAATGAAGTCACCCCAAGGTAGGGTCCAAAGTCTCTATCAATTTGTTTTAAAAATTATATCCCTATTTAAATAATTTCAGAATACGAGCTTCCAGGATTAAGGAAATGATAATGTTTTTTTAAATGATGATTAAAGATAAACTGTTGGTTGGTCGTGTTATCATATCATGCTTGCTTCTAGTTGGTCTTTAGTATATATCCCTATTTTTGCTGATACGCGATTTCTTGATGCGAGACATTTGATGGTATTGAATTATTCGTTCCATGTGTGACAAATGAGGAAATTTCCCTGAGTTGGCATTAAGCATGTATTTCTGGCTTTTGAAAATATTTTTATGTTATTCCCTGAATATTAAATGGTAATGTAGGAAGCACCCATTGGTCTTCCATGTAAATAAGACTTAAATGGTGATGGAATTTGACACCTTAGGTGTTCCTTCATATCCCATGTCACAGAATGTTAATTACATAAATGGTGATATATCAGGTGGAGGATTAGTGGATTGAATGGGCTAAGATGGGTAATATGGTAATTAATTGAATAATTTATTAACAAGTCATGATATGAAAAACAAATAGTTGCATTTACTGAATATTGAGAATAATGAATAATTTGACATGTTCAGAGTATAAATTGGAAACTGGTAATAACTAATGGATGGATTAATTATTACATGCTAAACGGTAAATCGTTAATTAATTGATGAACTGGTTAAAGAGATATGATTTAATGAATTATTTATTGAATTAATTATTTATCATTCCTAAATTTATGATTGTGAATTGATTGTTTTTACAACTGTATGCCAAGAATACCATTTTATGCATGTTGTTTTCCATTAATTATATTGTTTCAGATGGAGTTGTTTAAAAATATGATATGCTATGTGAGATAGTCAATAAATAAATTGGTCGTTTTCAACATGTTTGACTATAGATGTTCATGACGTGCATGCAAATTGTTAAAGTCCTGGATGAATCAATGATAGAGTGGATGGGTTAAGACATGTTAATGAATTTGGAAAATTAAATTTTGAGTTAATTGTTTAGTTGACTTTTTTCTACGAATAATTAACTATTAATTAATTATTATCTATTGAGATGTTGAATGGTTAATTGAAGGTTGAGTTATATTATTGGAGATTTATGTTATTAATTGGTTATTGAATTAATTAATGGATTTGATTAACAAATTTATGAGTTTATTAATTGATCGCTTTGGTTTGTTACACATGTAGTTCTACAAAAATGATATATATACATATATATATATATGAGTGATAAACAGGTTATGAGATAGGGACTGATGCTCCAAAAAATAATGTGGTGCTAGATATGGCGTTGTAATCCTATATTTCATGTAAATACACTTTTATCGAATAAGGATAGATGCTACAAATACCCATGGGTTGTGAGACAAGGACAAACACAGAAAATACTCACGAGGGTTATAGAAATGATGTTCTACACCAATTAAAAAACATTGGACTGTGAGTCCAATTGGGTATATTGATTCATAGTACTTCAAACATTATTTATAAATGATTTCACTATTTTAATTATTTATTGAATTTCTGGATTTGGTGTAGGCACCGGGGTTCCCGACCTGCTGATATTTATATCTCACACCCAACTCATGCCTCCATTTCCCTGGGGTACCTGAGTATATTGTATTTGGTTGTAGGATTGTGATGTTCACATATACTTGGGGGATATGAGTAGAGGATCGAGCAGAATCCTAGGACGCTAGAGGAGACCAAACTCAGGAATTTGGGTCTTTGTTTATTTATTTCTATATTGGAATGTAAAACATGTTGTTTCTCACTATTTTTAATTTCGTATAATTTGCATGTCATGCATTCATATGATGTATATTTGGCGATGATCACTATTATAAAATTAGTACAATTTTTCTTCCACTAGTTTGTTAATTATATATTACTGCTTACAATATTGATTGTTATTTACTAAAATATACTGCTGGGAAACTCTGATAAGAGGGTATAGTCTCCCCACTGACTATCGTTAGACCCTCGCTTCTTGTCTGCAGCCTCTAGCGTACAGGGAGATGTGTTTGAGGTCATGTGGAGACCAGTCCAACAAGTAGTTCATGGGTGATCCAGGACGGGATGTTACGAGATGGTATTAGAGATATTTTTCCTATCCTAGTACACTTAGGTTAATGCATCGTGTTTTTTTATCCCAGTTCATATTACGATGATTTTGAAATTTATTTCTATTTATCAATGGGTTGATTTTTAATTGATCTCTAGAACATTATTTAGTGTGTTGTATCAATAAAAAGTTTTATTTTTGGACATGCTTAATTAAACGATAATTTTTTCAGTTGTTCGGATGAGTCTCAGTAGCACTAGATTCAGAAAAGTCCACTTTAATGGATCTGCACAAGCTAGGCAAGGTTGTGGTCCAACCTGTGCATCTTACTATGTTTAATATTTTATTTACATTAATTAAATAATATCAATATGGATATTTTTTCTTAAATATAATAACTTGTTAATAATAATAATTTTTTTATTATTACTATTATTATTATTATTTCATCTTAAATTAGTTGGATGTTAAAAGATTTAATTACATGATTAATGGGGTGCAACATTTATGTGAAATGAAATTAATTGCATGCTTAATGAGGTGAGAAATTTATGTTAAATGATTTTAATTGAATGATTAATGGGGTGTAACATTTATGTGGAATTGATGTGCATTTTGGGTGTGTCTAATAAACTTTTAATTAAATAAGGTGTTTCAATGTTATGATAAAACGTTTTGATTAAATAGAGGTGTTGGGTTTATCACATATTTGAAAAATAAAAAAATTGAAATTATTAATATTTTAAATTTATAAACGTAATAATCATTATTAATTATAGTCATTATTATAATTATTAAGAATAATAATGGTTCTTGTGGGTTTCAGTTTGAGATGAATAAATCTAAGTAAGGTAATAATAATAATGTTATGACTAGGATTTTTATTGTTGTCCTTGAAAATATAAATGTTATTGACTATGTTTATTACAAATAATTTGGGAGTTTAGAAAATTATTTATTGAGTTTATTTAGTTTTTAGGTTAAAAAAATAATAAAATAGAAGAGAGGACCCTCCTCCTTCCTCCCCGCGCAAAAGGAGGCGTGACACCCTATTCCACATCATCAGTACATTAACTAGAAGGCCGCTACCTTTCTCCATGGTCAGATCAGCCTTAATTGAACCACCTCCTCC
This sequence comes from Viscum album, assembly GCA_963277665.1. Taxonomy (NCBI): domain Eukaryota; kingdom Viridiplantae; phylum Streptophyta; class Magnoliopsida; order Santalales; family Viscaceae; genus Viscum; species Viscum album. The sequence goes on from OY728147.1 coordinate 1,832,404,635, forward strand.
CAGCTGTGTGACCTCAAGTATCGCACAACCTACCCCCTTGGTCTCCCTACTGCATGTTTGAGACCTCCCTCGGCCGGACCTCCTATAGGCACGCGACCCCGGACTACATGTTGATGTGCACACAATACCTCCTCCATGTGGTTCATCCTCCTCTAGGTCACGATTAATTGTTGGCATGTGACTCTCAGAAAACCTGTAGTGGCACGCGCGAACCTCCCAACAGAACTGTGATGCACAACGCTCCCTCTGGATTCTTCATCCATGCTTGTTTTCCTCCCATTTTTCGGTGTGGTTTTGGTCCGATTTGAGGAGGTATGATGTTATACTATGATCTCCTTCATCATATTGGATTTTTTGGTTCAATATTGGTGTCCAGTTTGGTTTGGACAAATTTAGGGTTAGGCTGAAATACCCTATTTTGATGATCTTCCCTCATTATGATGTAAAAATAGTGTTTTGGGGTCCATTCGTCTGTAATCCCACATTCACCACCAACGGAGAAGTGGATGAAATTGTTTTTTATGCCTCCATGTTTAGTGTATGGTTATTTATATGTGGTTTTGTTTCTCTTCATTCATTTATGATTTGGATATTTTGTCTGAGTCCCTGGTATCTAGTGGTAGGTTCATAGGCCTTACTGCATTGGTTTTAGTCTTCCGAAGTTGTTTTAGTGATTTGTTGATTTTTTCTGTAGGGTGCATGCCCATGTATATATATATACACATATATACGTACATATATATAAATTTGTCACACATGCAACTGCATTCTATTTGCAACTAATTGCTTCCAAGTACATTAAAGTGTTGCATAATTAAAATGACGTAACCCTGAGGTAGGGTCCCAAATCTCTATCACTTTATTTTAAGAATTATTTTCATCCTTAAATAATTTGAGAATATGAGTTTCCATGATTATAGAAATGCTAAATTTTCTTTTATGGTTGATTAAAGATAAACTATTGGTTGGTGGTAATGTAATATCATGCTTGTTTGTGGTTGGGATTTTGTATGTATTTATGTTGATGTCGATACGTGATATGTTGATGCTAGACATTTTATATTGTTGAATGATTATTTCCACATATGATAAACAAAGAAATTACCATGTGTTGGTGTTAAACATATATTTCTAACAATGGAAAATATGTTGATCATATGCCCTGAATATTAAATTGTTAAGTAGGTAGCACCCAAGGGTCTTCCTTATAAATGATACTTTAATGGAGATGGACTTGGACACCTTAGGAGTGCCTTCATAGCCCATATCATGGAATGTTAATTACGTAAATATTCATTTATCAATGGTATAATTAAATGACTGAATGGGGAAGGATGGGTAATAGGTTAATTAATTGAGGAATTAATTATCAAGTCCTGAGTTGAAAAAATTTGGGGAATTTACTGAATATTGAGAATATTGAATATTTTGATATGTTTCAGCATATAAATTAGAAATTGGTTATAATTAATGGATGGATTAATTATTACATGTTAAATGGTAAATGGTAAATTAATTGATGAACTGGTTAGTGATACATGATTTAAATAATTAATTTTTAAAATATTTAATTTTCATGCATTAATTTATGATTTTGAATTTATTTCTTGTTATGACTGTGGGCCAAGAATATTTTTTGATGCATGTTTGATTTCTATGCCATAAGTTGTTTCAGATGGATTTTTTTGAAAATATGAATTTTTTTGTGAGATGATCGCTAAATATCTAGGCCTTGTTCAGCATGTTTGACATGAGATGTTTATGATGTGCATATAAAATGTTAAAGTCTTGGACGAATCACCGCTTAAGTGGATGGGCTTATACTTGTTAAAGAATTGGGTTAATTAAATGTTGAGTTAATTATTTAGATAAATTTATTATGTCTATGAATAACTAATTGTTCATTAATTATTAACATTTGTGATGTTTAATAGTTAATTAATTTTTGAGTTATTTGATGTGAGAATTACGTTGTTAATTATTTGTTCAATTAATTAATGGATTTGATTAATTAATTTATGTGTAAATTAATGGACAGTTTTGGGGGTCTAGACATGGAGTTCTACACCAATGATATATATATATATATATATATATATTTAAGTGTGTGTGTGTGTGTGTGATTAATAAACACGAATGTGAGATAGGGAATGATGCTCTAATTACTCGTGGGGTGCTAGACATGGTGTTCTTCACCTATATTGAAAGGAAAAATTATTTTATCGGACAAGGATGGATGATTCAAATACCCTTGGGTTGTGAGACATGGGTTGATGCTACAAATACTCACGAGGATGCTATACATGTTGTTTTATACGCATTAATTGACATTAGACTATGATTCCAATTGGTTGTACATGAAATTTGTTAAATGCTTAACGAAAGCTTTTGTGACATAATGATTTGTGAATTGAATGTGAGAAAAGGTTCTGACATGTTATTGAGTTGGGTGAATCACTATTTTGTAGACTAACTCAGGAGAGAATAACTATTTTTAGTGGACGATATAGGAAATATAATGTGATATATTAAATTGAATATCTTATGACGTGTTATCCAATCCAAAGCACAAGCTTGGAGTCTGTCTTTATTTTGATTACATAAATGAATGTTTAGAGACATCTATTGTGATTGACTTATATGAGGATGTTGGTCTTATGATGGAACTCAAGAATTATATAATTTAACTAAGTTTAAATAAATGATAAATGAAAATGAATGTGAGAAGACTATTGTGTATCCATCAAAAATGCATAATTCAGGTTTAGACACTAGCGGAGGTATGATATAGGTACTTGGGTATATTGATACATTGTACTGCTTACTATATTTATGCATGCATTAACTGTTTTAATTATTTATTGATTTTCTGGATTTGGGTTAGACACTGGTGCCATCGAGATACTGATATTTATATCTCACAACCTACTCAGGCCGCCATTCTACTAGGGTACCCGAGTAGATTCTATTTGGTGGCAAGATTGTGTTTTATGCATATACTTGGGGAAATAAGGGGAGAGAACTGATCAGAATCTCAAGATGATTGAGGGGACCGCCCTAGAGGATTTGAGTGTTTGTTTATTTATTTCTGTATTGGAATGTAAAAAATTTTGTTTGGTTTACTGTTTTACATTTTCTATCACTAGAATGACTTGTATTCATCAGTTCTATAATTGGCGTTGGTCACTTTTATAAAATTGGTTCTATTTTTCTTCCACTAATTTGTCAATTATGTATTACTACTTCCGCTATTGATTGTTATTTACTGTTATATACCTCTTTGTGACTCCGATAAGAGGGTATAGTCTCCCAAATGAATATCATTATACCATCGCTGCTAGTCGACAGCTTATGGTGTATGGGGAGACACACTTGAAGTCATGTGGAGACAGGTCCGACCACCGGTTCAGGGGTGAGCCATGTCTAGACGTAAAATGGGTTAGTCAATATGTACATACTACTATTAAATTAGTTTCCAAGGGTGTATATAAGGGTGAATAATTAGTGTGAATAATATGAATGGTCATAGGTTATATTAAAATAGCCATATGGGGTAATGATAAATGGTTCAATCAGCTTAGAAAATTGGGTAATCACCTGACCAGCATGCTCTATTACTTTGAAAAAGCTGGTCTTTTCATCCATAAAACTCATGAGCAGGGGATCCAAAGTCATTAAAAAGGTTACTCTATCATTGAAGTCACTATTAATAGGATGTATTCTTAGGTTCTCAGATATAAACTGAACCTGATATTTGAGTTCATGCATAGTGAAAATCATTGAGTGATAGTATTCATGGACATATTAATGGTCTCTCTATCTCTAATAACCTCATTTAATCACTCTGAAACAATATTATTAATTTGATGACCATAGAATTTTATTTTAAAAATATCACCTTGTTGAGATGGAGATAAATCATAAATCAAAGCTTCTTTCTCTTCTCTCCTTATAGAAATGATAATCTCAAAATCAACTTATTTAGGTGAAGAGGTAGGTGGAGCTCTAGAAGAAGAATCTACAATTGTAGACAAAGAGTCTAGCCTTATCTATAAGTCGTAATCCTTATGAGTTAGACTAGATCTCATATCTTCCATGTTTGAAAAAAGGGTATTTATCTATTTTAACCTTTTATTCTCCATTTTCAGATTTCCCATATTTATAAAAATTATATATTTAAGATTAGACAAAAAATATGTATACTGTAAAAGAAGTATCATATTCACTATGTATCTTATAATTAAAGGAAAAATATTTGAGCATCCCACATATATATGATAAAATAGGTAATTGGAAATCATAAGATCAGAATGAGTTTGGTTAGTGTTGTTAAAATTATTAAAAGGAGGAGGTGAAGTACTCTGCCAAATATTAATTGAAGAATCCTCATTATGATATTACAAATTTTGTAAATTAGAGGGAAATAGTTCAAAAATCTATTCTTCATCAATTATTCCAACTAAATATCCCATGCGATATCTCTGAAAAAATTAAATGGTATGACTACCATGCTCTGGTGGACTACTCTGAGCACTATCATCAATAGTTTTATCATCATATCAGTTATAATATCCCAATGCATGAATGGTATATCCTCGGAAATTTCCCCCCTAAGTCTGTGCATCATCCTCATAGTTTTCAGAAGAAACATTATCATCATGGTTTTTATAACTATAACCTTGTAAAGTAGTTGGTTCATCTCTATCACAAAATTTCCAACCTAATAATATAGGTGGGGAAGTTCCTTACCAATCTTCAATGATAAACCAACTATAATCAATGATAGGTTGAATGGTGTAACACCCAAAGATTCCACGGTATACTTTCCTTTGAATAATACAGTAGCGTGTGTTGTATGCAACTTCGAGTTCTAACACACACACCACAACCAGTCAAACTAGCCGTTATTAACAGTAATACCCACTTTTTGAAATTTTATAAATTTTATCTTTCAAAATAGACTTCATTTTTGGATTCAGAATATCGAAATTAGCCTAGGGTAAAATTTTGCTATTTTTCTGAAAACTTTCAATTTTTGATGAATAGTGAAAAAACACTGAGTTATAGATTAAAACAGAATTTTTATTTAAATAATTATTTATTTTATTTAAATTTAATTAAGGTCAAAATAGATACATAATAACTATATAAGTTCAATTTAATTCATTGGAGTTAGTTTAGAATAATTTTAGATATATAAAAAGTTTATTGAACTTTTCACCGTCTTTTACCTACCTCCTAGGAGAATTTGGAAATTCACATAAAACATAATTTTACCACTTCTGCGAATGGAATTTCGAAAATCCGAGAGACATGGTTAATATCATGGAGTAAAATGTGGTTCAGTGAGATGAAAATAATTTTTGGTGAATAGTAACTTTTTACTTTTATTTACCACGGTTAAAAGTAAATAGGATAATTAAGGGTAAAAATGATATTAATATTATCCTAACACATGTCCTAATTTTATTGGAGAAGTGTATCTCAACCAAAAACAGCCTTAGGAATAAAATATTATCATTTAGTCCCACTTGGATTAGATTAGTACATTTATTATTATTTAATTCAATGAAGATTTAAAGGTGTTAAAATAAATGTTTATTTAATAAAACATTTTTAATATAGGGTTATACATAAGATAAATTCGATTGAAAATATTTATTATAAATATAAAAATATTTCCTACATAATGGTATTTTATTTATAATTTTTAGACATTAAATAAGTTAGTTTATTTATGACATAATGGTAATGATGTAATTACCTAATTAGTGAAATATTAAAATAATTGATATTATTAATATCAAAATAAATGTAAATTCAGACTTTTTATGAATTACACTACTTTTATAGGATAACATGACATATTTTTATTTATTATATATATTTTTTTCGAAGTAATAATGCTGTTATGAATTTATCAAAAACAAAATACCCAATAGTGTCAAAATCGACATAAATGAGTTTTTAAAACAAATATTATATTATTAATTTATACTGAATTCCTAAAAATATAAGGTTCGGCCAAGAGACTTATATCATGATAGGTGTATCATTAATGGACCACTTGGGGGTTGCTTGGAGGTATATAGTATGTTTATTAACTATATAATATAAAAATACAAAGTGACATGGTAAGTGTCAAACTAATTAACTAAGACCTAAAACTAAAAGATAAGGTTAATATAATGACCCAAACCTGTATAAATTCAATTTGTTGAGTGGTTTTAGACCCATACCAACCTTAACCTTTAAATAATATAATTTGGAGCCATTAGAAACCGAATATGAATTTATTATAAAATAAAATTTCTAGCTTTTCCAAAGATGCTCCTCAGCCCTCTTATAAAAGGGAACTCCCCCTTCTCACTAAATCACACATTATAAGCCTTTTGTCTCAGCCAACCCCTGCCCAAATAATCTCTCAACTCACCTCACTTAAACTTAGAGGACTTAGTTTGATCAGAAAGCCGACCTAAGGAGACCTTTTGATCAAATTAAAAGGAAGAACCCAAAGAAAAGGTAATGTTTTCCCCACCATCTTTCAAGTTCATTTCTTCTTAACTTCTTATTTATTTGTTATTACCATTCTAAAATAATAAAACCAGTATCTTATATATACTGTGACATTATTATAAATATGGTACAACCATATTCATTATTCTATCCATCCTTTAAATGATCTGTCACCATACGTGCGTACGTACGGCTTACCGTCTCCACGTTGTGGTATAATTGTTATTCAATAAATTATTATTTGGATGGGTATAATAATGATGTGTAATTCATTTAAATAATAAATATAACATGATAATTATTCTGTATATATGATATACCATCCAATTATATGTTATTTTAATATCAAAAGAATGATATTGTCGCTCGTGCGTACGTACAGACTACCATCTCCACGAACGTGATGAGATTCATTCCCCATCCTATCCATTCAAGAGTAATTCTCATTTAATGATTAAAATAATTTTTATGGACCTGATTTCAATCTGGATATGAATAATATACAACCTATCCATGACAAACATGACCTACGTAACAAAACATATAAAATAAAATGAGTATGTTAACATCCGAAACTATGATAATACTAAGATATTATTAACAAATCAATGTTAAAAGATCATATATGATATCATATTAATGTATATGATTATTTTATAAATTAATAACAATCATTTCACCATTATACAATAGGTTATCCTACCCTCAAACAAGGAAAAGAACAAGGTAAGGTTTTATTTCACAATCTCTTCATTATCCGAGGTTGTTTATACGTAATAATCTACTGGGACATCTTTATCATCCACATCATTGTTTCTTAAAAATGTATTTCAAAACATTTTTACTATTCACTAGAATATGGGTTAATGTCATTTATACCCTTGTTTGACTTTTTATAAGTGGTTTATAAAGGATTCTTTCCGTCCTTTTCCAAACAAGGCCCCTTTTAACCTTTTCGACAGAATTAAGGTAAGAATGTCTTTTTTAACTTATACGGCGGGTGTGGCTATCTTCTGCTGTTATAAAATCTTCGAAGCATCCCTTAAAATCTTAAATGAATATTTTCATATAAAATGTTTTATTTTTTAAATATATTACTCTTAAATGATTTCAAAATAGAAAGAGATATTTCTCTAAAAAGAGTTTTTATTTCATCTATGTCAACATCCTTCGATGGATTTTAAGTTTATTTGGAGTTGATTTATTATGATAAAAAACTTCCATGTTGTATTGATTGTTTTGTGATATGTTTGACTGTGGATGTGTTATTTTTATATCATTCATGGTTTATGGTGAAATTATTGACATTTCATATGCTAGTTTTAATACGAATGTTTATATTATGTTGAAACCTGTTCATATGAGGAATGCATTAGACATAATAAGTGATAGGTGGAGCCTGATATAGCTCCTCGATGCATCGGTAGGTCTCATGAGTCAAACTGGTGTCTTGGGACAAGGCCTTGAAAAAATCTTATTTGTAGTCCTGAGACGAGGCCTTGGCTGTGTGGTTATGATAGTTTGGCATTATGCATTCCATCATTATGAAAGTGGTTATTGATATTGCATGTGATTATTCGACTAGTAGAATATCCATGTGAATAAGTAGATTGAATTATTTCATTTCATTTTTTCCATATTATGCTGAAGTTCATGTTTAAAAGGCTTTTGTTTTAGTTATAAATTGCCTTAAAAGTTTATGCTTATTTAAAAAGGTTTCTGCTATATTGTTATCCTTACTGGGAATTTGTGCTGACCCTTTATACGTTTTATTTTTCCTAGGATGTAAAGAAGTATTTTATGAAGGACCTGCAGGGATAGTATAAGGGGATATGAGTGTGGAGACAAGATGTTGTTGTAGTTTTCAATTTATGATGTAATGTAAACTTTATGAATATATCTAGTGTTTCAATGACTACTAATCTAATCGGTCTTTCGAGACTGGATAATTCTTGTGATCATGCCAATGTTATGTAATAATGCACTGACTCTGGGAAACTGGGGTTAGGGCGTTACAATTGGTATCAGAGGATGTTTAGTACAAACCTTGGAAGCTAGATTTAGATAAATTCTGATTAGAGTACATAGACCTAATATGGATTTTGAGGATTAGTATAGAATTACTTCCTAGAATTTTTGAATTGTAGAGATTTTGTGAGTTTTCCGAGCAATACATACTTGTCTGGATATGAGCAGGTAGAGGTGGATCTGGCACTAATGTACCTATGGGTAAAACCTGAAAACACTGCTTCGAGCTAGAATCGAACTGGAACTGGTGCACGACAAAGGGCCTTGATGCACTCTTGGTTACGACACTCCCGGGGGATATGCTTAGGATAACTCTCATTTTCTTTACAAATAATTATGAAGGGTTTATGAGTATATACATCCTCAACGAAATTTTTTTTGATTATGGATTATATCCATAAATAGTTCAAATTATGTTAAGTGTTTTATAAGTATCGAATTAAGTATTTTGATCTAGTTTAATCCATAGTTTAGAAATGGAGCCTAGTGGAAGAAATGGAAACCGTATCAATGCACGCACTCCATGTAGGGATTGACCTCCTGCTCAAGATATTTATAGTGGAGCTGGTGATGCAACTAGTGCTAATCAACTAATCACCATACTAGGACAACTCACTCAGGTTATGAATAATAACCTTACCCATATAGAGCACCCTAATCCATAGGGAGGAGGATCAATGATATATCTCTTCATGAGGCAGAAACCACCAACATTCAATTGGAGTACAAATCCATTAGTAGCTGAGTAATGGATAAGTTCCCTAGAGAAAATATTTCAGGCTTTGGGGAGTAGTGAAAGGTAAAAAGTTGTCATGGCAGTTTATCGCCTCACTAGAGATTCCGATTAATGGTGGTCATTGATTCAAAACAAGAAGGAAGATAATGAATATAAAATATGAAATGGAGGGAATTCAAAGATCTATTTTTAGAAAAATACTTTCCTCGTGACCACCGAGAAGATATAGAAAGGAAATTTCTGAGTCTGAGAGAAAAGGAGGATGAGAATGTCGCAAAGTATGTGGCTAACTTTACGAGGTTACCAAGGTATGTTGGAGATTATATACATAACCCAAGAATTAATATTGATCGTTTCATTGATGGGTTAAAACCATTTCTCCATCGAGCATTAGTCTCACAATCCTTCTCGTTGTACGAAGACATTGTCTCATGTGCTATCATGACAGAAAGGGAATTCTCTAAGTCTTATGACTTTAATGAAAATCAAGAGAAGAAGAGATCTGATGATCAATCTGGGAATGAAAATAATGGGAAGAAGGGAATAGTTGAATATCAATCCTGCAGTAAATGTGATAAGAAACACCTCGGTACTTGCTTAAAAGGAATGAGAGTCTGTTACAAGTGTGGTGAAAAAGGCCACCAAGATTGTGATTGCAAGGGGAATAAGGGAGCTAATGATGTCCAATTATACAGTTGCAGGGAGATGGGAAATTATGCAAATGAATTTCCTAAGCGTTAGGGGAACTTACCTCAGAAAAGGCCAAGGGATCAAGGCCAAGCATATTCTATCACTACTGCTAAGGTATAAGCTCCGAAAGACGTGGTGGTATGTAATTTAATGGTTTCCTCAAGTTTAGAAAATGCATTATTTGATTCTAGATCATCACATTGTTTCATATGTTCCCAGTTTTCTAATAAAATTAGATATTTCCAATTTGATTTAACAAGGGAGTTGTCAGTTAAAACTCTTTAGGGAAGTATCATTGCAACAAAGTTTTGTGAATCAGTCCCCATTAGAGCAGATAAATGTTCTTTATCCGGTAATCTCAAAGTCATATCTATGATTGAGTTTGATATAATCCTCGATATGTATTGACTTTTAGACCATGATGTGAATTTTTATTGTAAGAAGAAGGAGGTTACAATTTTTGATGATGAGATAAGGAACACCTTATCTTTAGAGCAGAATCGTCACCACCTAATTCTTATCTAGATCCACCCCCAGTAGCTCAACTAAATTTAATTATTGGGGAGGACTATGGGTGAGGAAAGGAATGTTCAAATAGAGGATGTACCTATTGTGAAATAATATGTAGATGTGTTTCTAGAAGATTTACCTGGACATCCTCCAGAATGAGAAGTTGAGATTTCCATTGATTTAATTCTAGGATCAAGGCCTTTATCGAAGACCCATTATATAATGTCCACTATAGAATTAGTTTAACTAAAGAAACAACTATATGAATTGTGTAATAAGGGATTTATTCACCCTAGTGTTTCTCCATGGGGAGCCCCTGTTCTTTTAGTTAAAAATAAATATGGATCTATGAGGTTATGTATCTACTATAGGGAGATCAATGCTATAACAATAAAGAACAAGTATCCCCTACCTCGCGTTGAAGATTTATTTGACCAACTGCATGGAGCTCAATACCTTTCAAAGATTGACCTTCGATCTGGATACCATCAGTTGTGTGTAAATAAGGAAGACATTCTGAAGACATCATTTCGAACAAGGTATGAGCATTACGAGTTTACAGTAATGCCTTTTGGGATGACTAATACACCCTATGTATTCATGGATCTAATGAATAGAGTTTTCAAGGAATATCTCGATGATTGTTTGGTGGTATTTATTGATGATATCTTGGTATACTCCAAAATCTATGAAGATCATGAAAATCACTTGTGCATTATCCTGAAGACTCTGAGAAGACATGACTTATATGGGAAATTTAGCAAATGTGAATTCTGGATTCAGGAGATTTCTTTTCTTGGCCATACTCTCTCTAAAGATGGAATCTCTGTTGATCCTTCTAAGACCAAGGTAATCCATCAATGTCCAGCACCAACGAGTATAACTGAGGTACATAGTTTTGTTGGTTTAGCAGGTTATTATCGACGTTTCGTTCATAATTTTTCCTGATTGGCTAAACCATTAACAAACCTCACACGTAAGGGGTTTAAATTTGTTTGGAAAAAAGAGTGTGAAGAATGTTTTGAAGAACTGAAGATAAGATTAGTCAATGCTCCTATATTGACTCTACCATTGGGGTATGATGGATTCGTTATTTATAGTGATGCATCGAAGAAAGGACTTGGTTGTGTCCTTATATAGAATGATAGGGTTATTGCATATGCCTCACGACAGTTGAAAATTCATGAGAAAAACTATCGTACTCATGATCTCGAGTTAGCAGCTGTGATCTTTGCTTTGAAGATATGGATGCACTACCTCTATGGTGAAAAATGTGAGATTTATACTGATCACAAGAGTTTGAAGTATATTTTCTCACAAAAAGAACTCAACATGAGGCAAATTAGATGGCTTGAACTACTCAAGGATTATGATTTCACGATACACTACCACCTGGGGAAGGAAAATAAGGTGACAGATGCTTTGAGCAGAAATGATCAGGGAGTTTTGAATAAGATGAGAATTGAAAGGGATCCTATTTTCATGGATCTAGTGAAGATAGATATGAGAATTACCATGGAAGGTTAAACATCAATACTTTTTCAAATGGTTGCCAAACCAACTTTACTAGAAAGGATAAAGAGTTTTTAGACCGATGATGAGGAGTTTCAAAAGAATATTAAAGCTGTGAATGATTGGAGATTGAATGACTTTGGGTATGAATATGGAATTTTGAAATTTGGGAAGAGACTTTGTGTTCCCAATATACATGATCTAAAAAGGGAATTGTTGGACAATGCTCATAGTTACAATTTCTCTATACACCATGGGAGCACCAAAATGTATAGAAACCTGAAGGAACATTTTTGGTGGGACAACATGAAGAGGGAGATTGCTGATTTTGTGTCAATATGTATGGTTTGTCAACAAGTGAAAGCTAGAAGGAAACATCCTGGAGGAGTCATGCACCCTCATCCCATACCGGAGTGGAAATGAGACAATACTACGATGGACTATGTCATGGGACTACCAAAGACTCCTAGAAGTAACAACGAAATATGGGTCATTGTTGATCCACTTACCAATTCAGAAAATTTTCTTGCTATAAGGGAAGATTTATCAATTGAACATCTAGAAAGGATATATATTAATGAAGTGGTAAGACTTCATGGAGTACGCCTATCGATTGATTCTGATCGTGATCCCCATTATACTTCATGATTTTGGTGGAGTCTTAAAAAATCCTTGGATACTGAACTTCGTTTGAGCACTTCCTACCACCCTCAAACAGATGGAAAATCAGAATGGACTATTTAAACCTTAGAAGACATGTTGAGATCCCACTATCTTGACTTTCCGGGTATGTGGGATCAATATTTACCACTGGTAGAATTTTCCTATAATAATTGCATCCATTCAACTATTTAGATGGCACCATATGAAGCATTATATGGAAAGAGATGTCTCACACCAACCTGTTGGGAAAAAGTTGGTGAAAAAAACATGTAGGCCCAGAACTTGTGGAGGAAACAATGGAAAAGGTAAAGGTAATCCAAAACCACATCAAAGCAAGTCAAAGTAAGTAGAAGAGCTATGCCGATAACCGAAGGACGGATTTATAATTTCAGGTATGAGATCATGTTTTCTTGAAGGTATCTCCATGGAAGGGAGTTATACATTTCAGTAAAAAGGGTAAATTGAGTCCTAGGTATATCGGACCTTTCGAAATTCTAGAACGAATTGGGGTTGTAGCTTACCGTTTGGAAATGCCGCCAAGTATATCTAAAGTTCACGATGTGTTCCACGTATCATTGTTGAGGAAATACATGCCTGACCCAACGCATGTACTCACCCATTAAGAATTTGAACTGGAACCCGATCTGTCTTATTGCAAAGATCCCTTCAGGATTCTTGATACAAGAGAACAAGTACTGAGAAACAGGATGACACGTCTGGTAAAAGTTTTGTGGAGAAACCATAAGATTTAAGAGGCAACGTGGGAACCCGAGGAACTTATGATGAAGAAACACCCGAGTCTTTTCATGTGGTAGTATTCTAGAAATTTGGAGGATGAAATTATTTGAAGGAGGGGATAATCTAACTCCCCAAGCTTCCCATGTACACTTTCCTTTGAATAATATAGTAGTGTGTGTTGTACGCAACTTCGAGTTCTAACACAGACACTACAACCAATCAAACTAGCAGTTATGAATAGAAATACCCACTTTTTAAAATTTTATAAATTTTATCATTCAAAATGGACTTCATTTTTGAATTCGGAATATCAAAATTAGCCTAGGGTAATTGTTTCGGTATTTTTCTGAAAACATTCAATTTTTGATGAAGAGTGAAAATACATTGAGTTATAGTTTAAAAATGAATTTTTATTTAAATAATTATTTATTTTATATAAATTTAATTAAAGTAAAAATAGATACATAATACCTACAGGTGTTCAATGTAATTCATTTGAGTTAGTTTAGAATAACTTTAGATATACAAAAATTTTATTGAAGTTTTCACCGTCTTTTACCCACCTCCTTGGAGAATTTGGAAATTCACATAAAATGTAATTTTACCACTTCTATGAGTGGAATTTCGAAAATCCGAGAGACACAGTTAATATCAAGATGTAAAATTTGGTTCAATGAGATGAAAATAATTTTTTGTGAATAGTAACTTTTTACTTTTATTTACCACGGTTGAAAGTAAATAGGGTAATTAAGGGTAAAAATGATAATAATATTATCCTAAAACATGTCTTAATTCTATTGGACAAGTGTATCTCGACCATAAACAACCTTAGGAATAAAATATTATCATTTAGGTCCACATGGATTAGATTAGGACATTTATTATTATTTAATTCAAAGAAGAGTTAAAAGAGTTAAAATCAATGTTTATTTACTAAAACATTTTTAATATAGGGTAATACATAAGATAAATTCGATTGTAAATATTAATTACAAATATAATAATATTTCATACATAATGGTATTTTATTTATTATTTTTAGACATTGAATAATTTAATTTATTTATGACACAATGGGGATGCAGTAATTACCTAATTAATGAAATATTAATATAATTGATATTATAAATATCAAAATAAATGTAAAATGAGAATTTTAATGAATTACAATAATTTTATAGGTTAATATTACATATTAGGATTGATTATATAATTTTTTTGAATTAATAATACAGTTATGAGTTTATCAAAAACAAAATACCCAATAGTGTCAAAATTGACATAAAAGAGTTTTTAAAACAAATATTATATTATTAATTTATATTCAATTCCTAAAAATCTGAGGTTCGGCCAAGACACTTATATCATTATAGTTGTATAATTAATGGACCACTTTGGGGTCTCTTGTAGGTATATAGTATGTTTATTAACTATATAATATAAAAAATACAAAGTGGCATGGTATGTGTCAAAAAAATTAACTAAGAGTTAAAACTAAATAATAAGGTTAATATAATGACCCAAATTTGTCTAAATTATATTGGTTGAGTGGTTTTTAACCCATACCCACCTTAACTTTTAAATAATCCACTTTTGAGCCATTAGAAACCGAATTTTAATTTATTATAAAATAATATTTCTAGCTTTTCCAAAGGTGCCCTTCACCCCTCTAGTCAAAGGGAACTACCCATTCTAACTAATTCACACATTAAAAGCTTTTTGGCTCGGCCAACCCCTATCCAAATACTCTCTCAACTTCCCTCAATACTACCTAGAGGATATAGTTTGATCATAAATCCATCCAAAGAGCCCATTTGATTAAATAAAAGAAGAACCCGAAGAAGAGGTAATGTTTTCACGACCCTCTTTCAAGTTCCTTTCTTATTCAACATCTTATGTCAGTGTTATTCCCATTCTAAAATAATAAATCCAGTATATTATATATACTGTGACATTATTATAAATATGGTACAACCATATTCAGTTTTCTATCCATCCTTTGAATGACATGTCACCATACGTGCGTATGTACAACTTACCGGCTCCACGTCGTGGTGTAATTGTTATTCAATAAATTATTATTTGGATGGGTATAATAATGATGTGAAATTCCTGTAAATAATAAATATATCACGATAATGATAATTTATATATGATATACCATCCAATTATATATTATTTTCATATCAAAAGAATTATATTGTCGCTCGTGCGTACGTACGGACTACCGTCTCCAGGAACGCGATGAGATTCATTCCCCATCGTATCCATTCAAGACTAATTCTCATTTATTGATTAAAATAATGTTTAAGAACTTGATATCATTCTGGATATGAATTCTATACAACCTATCCATGACAAAAACTTCTTACTTAACAAAACATATAAAAGAAAACGAGTAAGTTTACACCCGAAACAAAGATAATACAAAGATATTATTAACACATCAATGTTAAAAGATCATATATGATATCATATTAATGTATATGATTCTTGTATAATTTAATAAAAATTATTTCACCATTATACAGGAGGTTAACTTACCCTCAACCAAGGAAAAGTACAAGGTAAGGGTTTATTTCTCAATCTCTTCATTATCAGAGGTTGTTTATACGTAATAATCTACTGAGACTTCTGTATCATCCACAACCTTGTTTCTTAAAAATATTTTTCAAATTTTTTTTACTATTCACTATAATATGGGTTAATGTCATTTATATACTTGTTTGAATTTTTATAAAAGGTTTATAAAGTAATCTTTCCGTCGTTTTCCCAACAGGGTCCCTTTTAACCTTTTTGACAGAATTAAGGTAAGAATGTCTTTTTTAACTTATACGGCAGGTGCGCCTATTTTCCGCCATTATAAAATCTTCAAAGATTCCCTTAAAAGGTTATCTGAATATTTTTAAAGAAAATGTTTTATTTTATAAATATATGACTCTTAAATGATTTCAAAATAGAAAGAGATATTTCTCTAAAAAGATTTTTGATTTCATATTTGTCAACATCCTTTGATGGATTTTATATTTATTTGGAGTTGATTTATTATGATACAAAACTTCCATACTGTATTGATGGTTTTGAGATATGTTTGACTGTGGATGTGTTATTTTTATACCATTCATGGTTCATGGTGAATGTATTGACATTTCGTATGCTAGTTTTAATACGAATGTTTATATTATACTTAAACTTGTTCATATGAGGAATGCATTAGACCTAATAAATGATGGGTGGAGCCCACTATACCTCCTCAATTCTTCGGTAGGTATCAAGAGACAAACTAGTGTCTTGTCATAAGGCCTTGACAAAATCTTATTTGTAGTCTTGTCACGAGGCCTTGGCTATATTGTTATGATAGTATGGCATTATGCATTCCATCATTTTGAAAGTGGTTATTGATATTGCATGTGATTATTCGACTAGTATAATATCCATGTGAATAAGTAAATAGAATTATTTTATTTTATTTTTGCCATATTATACTGATGATCATGTTTAAAAGGATTTTGTTTTTGTTATACATTGCCTTAAATGTTTATGCTCATTTATAAAATTTTCCACTATATTGTTATCCTTACTAGGCATTTGAGCTCAACCCTTTCTATGTTTTATTTTTTCCAGGATGTGAAGAAGTATTTTATAAATGACCTACAGGGATAGTATAAGGGGATATGAGTGTGGAGACAAGATGTTGTTGTAGTTTTCAATTTATGATCTAATGTAAACTTTATGAATGTATCTAGTGTTTCCAAGACTACTAAACTAATAGGTCTTTCGAGACTTGATCTTTCTTGTGATCATGCCAATGTTATGTAATAATGTACCGACTCCAGGCAATTGGGGTTGGGGCGTTACAAAAGGGATTTGGTTTTTCATGTTTATATGCCTCATCATAATCATATTTTGAATCATCAGATAGTATAACCACATCCACTAAACTCATTGAATTTGGTTCAAAATCATATTCTAATAAGATTTATTTGGTAGGAAGAGAAAAAGGTTGTCTAGGAGGCCCATAAGATACATTGTAAATTTGAGAAACAACAGTATAAATCACATATTCCACTGAAATAGGAGTATATCCCCTTTATATTCATCAAAATAATTAACTTAATATCTATTAAATCTAACAACACTAACCTCACCTTCTTCATTAGAAGAATTTTTCACAAGTGCATCTGGCTCCAAGTTAGGGTTCACAAACTATATTGGTATATAAGTGTTCTAAACTAATTAAATATCATACATATATTTTCATTTTACACCACCCTTATTTTAAACCATATATTCTAGTTGAATTTCATCATTTTATATGTGTATAGAGTAAGTAAATAACTTACACAACTTAAATAATTTTATTATCCGTCAGGAACCAGGCCACATTCTTCTAAAATATAAGATATTATACAATGAAACGTAATGGAATTTTGTTTTAAGGTAGTGATTCATATCTCCATTAGAACGCAATCAAATATCTAGGAATATTAACTTTGAGAACATTTTTTAAAGAAAAAAAGTATAATTCAGAATACCACATAGTGTTGAATTCCCCCTTCCCGAGACATACCACATGCTGCATAAGATAAAATTGAAATCAACATGATTTATCCAACTCCACTACAGTAGGTGTTTGTATAGTTTAATTCCCAGTGTGCTCAAGGAGAAGTTCCTCAACCATGAAGTTCTCATGGTTTATAGGAAAGGATCCTTTATAGTCCTGATAGATACCTTAGTAAGAAATTTTAAAAATTTGGCCTATTGCTTCATAGAAAACACATGTTACTTTCCATCCGCCATTGTTCTCATAAAATCCATATAATCCTCAAACTAATTTACAGAATGTATATATAAATCACAAACCCTCCTAGGTTAGAATATTCTACAATTCCTTATAAACCATTTTTCCCATTAATAGTCCCAGATTACTATTCAAATAAGTGATTTCTCTAATATAACAAAGAAACCATGATTTCCTTCTAAAAAATCAGAATGTAATACATTGATTTATTGGTTTGACAGTATAACTCAATTCACATATAGAAATTTTAAAATTTTTGATTAATATTTAGATACAATAGGATGCCTCAATAATACCATTTTCACAAAGGTCTTAATGAAATAGGATGAAGAAAAAGAGTCTTGGGTTGTGATAGAAGGACATGATATTTGAAAAAAGTGTATAAGAGATAATTCTTAATTAAGACTGTTATATAATTATTTTTTGTCATATAAGGATTTGAGTGTTTTTTTATAAAAATAATAATATTTTGAATAAAATTAATCTTCTAGAAAAATAAATAAAAGGAAGATTTTAGAGTGGTAGAAAAAAATGGTATCATTCCAATAGTATTTCACTCAACGATAGATCATGCAATGGTAAATCATCCAATGGTGGAATGTATAGTGGTGGATTCTAATAGTATTATTGAATTTGAAAATTTTCTCTACTAAAAAAATGTAAACTTGAAAATATAATGATCAGAAAAATATACCATTCCATGTTCATGTATGATATAACTCATTCTATCAAATTTAAATGTCTTTATGAATATTTCCATAGGATGATGATTAATTCCAATGAATAGAAAAGTTATATTAGCATTTAAAAAATTACCTCTCAAAATTTGATGTGTTGTATCAATATGTTTGGTCTTTTTATGAGACATAATATTATTGAAAATTATTATATCACTTATATAGTCACAATATATAAGGTAATATCAATATATATATCCATAATCCAGTAATGTGTGTTTCATTCAAAGAATATGAGCATAGAAACGTCATGTATCAATGAAATTATACTATTTAGTGGATAATGAAAAAAAGTTCTATTTTTTAGTACACCATTAAACTAGAGATATTCCAAAAAATTGAAATCATCAATAAGTTATTTAATTTTCTAACTTAAAGAAAAAAAAATTATCAACGATATAAATAACTAAACAAAAAAAAATTCTGTTAGAATAATATATTCCAATGTTTGTTATACATTTTAGGTATATAAAAATCACTTTAATAGAAGTAAAATACACCTATTTTGTGGTTGGGTGAAAAAGTGTACACATACACACACTAATAATTATATCTGATCAACTACCCGTTAGGTAAATTAGACTCACAATAATTCATTTTTAAGTGGTTTGATCAATTAGCTTCCTGATGTATTCAAAATCCAACACACAGGGGGTACTCATTCTATTTTCAAATAGTTTTTCACTATAAAGTGAAAAGTGTTTCATGATATATATAATGTAATTTATTTTATTTATAATAATTACTTCAATATATTTAAATATTTGAATATAAAGGATGAGTTTTAACTCACTAATTAAAATCATTTTAATTTCATTTTGCATAATTTTTGAAAATTAATTAAATAATGAATTTTTGGACAATTCAAAACATATCATCATCAATATAGATATTAACAACTAAAACATCTTATGAAATATTTTAATAAATAAAACATACTAAAATATTCTTTTTGAAAATACTTTTGTGTTAAATAATGAGTTGAGTATATCATACAATGATCTATGAGATTGTTTTAAACCAAATATTTTTTTTAATATAAAAAATTATTTGTGAAGTCATGGTTTTGAAAAACTACTCGTTGTTACAAAAAATATCCTCGGTTATATAACCATTTAAGAATTAAATAATTAAATCTATTTTATATAATATTTAATCGAAATGTGTTGTATAGAAAAGAGGCATTCCAATAGATTTATGTCTACATTTTTTTGAAAAAGTATATTTATAATTAATACCATCTTATTTGTTATATCATTTTAAACTAGTCTAGCATTATTTCCAATTATAGTTCTTTAATAATAAAACATATTCATAAACACCCATGTAATTTTAAAATTCATGTAGTCATTGGGTATATAAACTTGTTCATGAAATCAATCTATTTAAAAATAATTTAGCAATTTTTATATATTTATATCCCATGACAAAAATTCAATTGGTTCAATAATGTTGTCAGGTTCAAGTGATGACAAGAAAAAATAATGTTCAACCAGATTTCTTATATATCTTCTAGTTTTTATTCCTCAATTTAGGTATCCTAAAACAACATCTAATGGATGGTCTCAATTAGTAGTAAAATCTCCAAGATTACATGTATTGGATACATCAATTTCATCTATAGGTTTTTTCTGAAACTGTTTCTAAAAAATGGTAGTTTTTTCAATAATAGGTTTGATAGAATTTTCAGTAGGTTTATCATTGAAATCTAAATTATACAGACTATCCTGATGGTTCTATAAAGTGTTATTTGTTTTATGTGGATCAATATCATGAAATTTGATATATGTATATTCTTCTAGAATATTATTACTTTTATTAAATACCATATATGATTTATTGGATGTAGAATACACCTAGAAAATCCATTCATCGCATTTTGATGATTTTTTTCAACAATCTCTTTAATATTGAGTAAAAATACATTATAAAAAAGACTTATAAAGTAATTAACATTTGTTTTTATAAAATTATGTAACACATTTGAGGTTTTTGTTAAATGAGTAATAGTTATTACACTATGAATAATATAGTTACCTATATAAACACCCATTACCCAAAAATAAATAGATAAATCATACTCAAACAACAAGGCCTGTGAAATTTTTTAAGGGGTTTTATTTATTCATTATACTAAACCATTATACCATAGGTTCCTAGGAGAAATAATGTTTTGACTATATACATGTAGTTATCATAGAGAAAAATCATGATTTTTAAACACATGACCATGATCACATTTTAATGTATTATTTATATGTCCACTTATATTTTTTAAAGATTATTCATACATTGAAAAATAAAAACAAAATTCACTTTTGGAAGATAGAAATAATGAAAATACGTATTGAAAAAAATAATGTACTTGATCATAAGTATAGTCCTTATTATTTAAGATATAATCTCAAGAAGGTTTAAAATTTCTATCCAAACCATCTCTAATTTAAGGGAATATAAATGTTCAATCTAGGCTTGAAATAGATTTTATGGTGTTTCCCTTTTGACATGGGCTATAAAAATTTTATTTTATAAATTCTAGTTTAGGATGATCCTTGAAAAATACTTTCATAGTTATATTTATATGTAATTGTACATTTCAATTTCATGGTATCCTTTTCCAAATCTAACAATATTTGAAAAATTCACTGAAATGTGAAATATTCTATAAAATAAAGAAATTTTGTCGACGATATAATCATTATTATTGTAAAGACCCAAAATTTCCATGGAAATTTTTTTCTTAAATACATGGGAATTTTACGGGTCCACAGTTTTTGATGGCTCTTGATTCCGAGACCTGGTGTTCTCATAATAAAAATATGAATTTTTTTTGGGTACGTTCAGTAAATATATGTTCGGGATTTTATAACATTTGAACCGGTGCTCGGAATTGAAATATGAGGGCACCGTTGAACTCGCAGCATCGGTGATTGCTTATTGAGATGTTCACCGCAGTTGCGTTTTAACAACATTGAAGATAGTTTTTGGGGTTTTTAAATGAAATTAAATAAAAATATGACCTAACTTGATTTTATTTGTTGGTGGTTAAAACCTCCAAGGGGAGGTTGGAGGTGGGGGGCCACCACACCCAAACCTCCCTTGGGAAGATGTTATTAGGTGGGGACCACCCAAGCTCCTTAACTCCTCTGACCCCTTTTAAACTCCTTGGAACCCCCAATTAAATTGGTGAAACTCTTCACCTTTCCCCATTAATTATTTGAGCCTCACCACCCTCACTAATTTGTAGGGTTGTGTCATTTAATTAATCACCTTTTGAATTATTTATGACAACAAATTAATAAGATGTCATGTTTTAAAATTTTGTGGCTGGAATAATCTCTTGGTGGAACCTTGGAAGAATTGAGAGAATATCCTCTCAACGAAGAAAACAAATAATGTCTCTTCTTCCACTATCTTATTCCTTCTTCAACCGGGGAAAGAAAGGGATGTGACTCCCACGAAGTACGCCGACGACGTCATCTCCACTCGTCTTCTCTGAGTTCTTCCTTCTCCGACATTGACGGAATGACGTCTGCCTTCCGCGACTCCCTCATTGATCATCAATCTCGAGGTAGAGGTTATTTTATAATTGAACATTACCCTTTGTACCCGATCGTATATTGTGTGCTTTGAGAACCGAATGATATCACCATAACGAGGAGGGTTCGGACCGCACAAACAATACCCGACCCTCCCCTTTTGTGGGTTCTTGTTTGATGATGACAGAGGCAGTACACACGACGACCGACAACGAGCCGACCGTGACGAAAGCCGGTGGCACAAGGTCGTCGGGTCGCCACAAGGGCGTGACACCGCCATGATAGGATGAGAACTAAGATGCGGCCAGGTGGGCTGAGACAGTGCCGGAGGGGCACCGTGTCATCACACCACTCTGGGAGGAAGGGACACGACAAGGAGGGTCGCAACGGTCGGACGACGAGGACGGCACCGTCGCGCCGCACGGAGGAGTGGGAAGATGCAGCCGGGCCGGGCCACGAAGGAGGGGGTGCGGCGCCGTCGTGCCACGTGAAGTAGGGAGACTGTGGCCATAGGACATGATGGACAGCAGAGGGAAGCCAACTAAGCCGACTGCCGATACGCACAACTGGCGAGACCCCTCTAGTCCCGCGGGTCACCTGAACTGGCACTAAGTGCTGGTTCCGCTTGACTACAGGGGGAACAACACCCCCTCCCACGCATGGCTAGCCAGGTCACGTAGGCCAGCCAGCCGGGCAGCCAACGTCCGAGCTGCCACCAGCCAGGCCGCCTCGGGTCGGGCCGCCACCTGCCAGGCCCCGACCATTCAGGCCGCCTCGGGTCGAGATGCCATGAGTCGGGCCGCCGCCAGCTGGGTCGCATCGGGCCAGATAGCCATGGGCCGGGCCAACCTCTGGTCGGGCCTCCCCATTGGACCAGGTCTGTAACACCCGAGACTTTTATGAGAAATATTTTGTTATTATGTTATATGTAATCATCAAAGGAATCATTCACCACACACAACACTAGCTTTGCTTGCTTTACACGCAACCGCGGACTTCCTCGATAGCTTGCGTCGTACACAATACCGAGTTTCACTAAACAACGATATTCTATTAAAGTATTATTAAAACTAGCCGTTATGAATAGTACTAACTGAATTTTGAATTTTATAAAATTTTAATTCAGCTTATACATTTTCTAGAATGAGGTATAAAAGAAAAATCAGTTTTTTTTTGAAATAGGAAATATTTTTCAAAAAATACTGTTTTGCCGCCTTTTGATGGCGCACCCACATTAAATCTAGTTTTGACATGTTTATAAGTTCAATTTGACAAAATAAATTCTTTTTTTGAATCAGGGTATAAAAATTTACTTTGGATAATTTTTTGATATTTTTCTGATAACATTCATATTTTGATGAATAGTTAAAATACGCTAATTTTTAATTAAAAACAACTTTTTTCATTGAGATAATTTATATGGATAAATTATAATATTGAACAGTTTTAAAGTGTAAATAGAATATATTTTTACCATTTAATATAATTTATGTCATTAGCATTAATTTCACATTGAATTCTGATAGAGCAAATATTTTCAATTAATTTATATTGAATATCATTGTTTTAAACCCACAAAAATGTTCCTCTAAGATGAATTGTTTCATTTTTATGATAATGTTGTTATTTTGAACTGAATAGTAAAAATTGGCCATTTTGGATTTTTAACAGTTTTAAATTATTTCGGTATATTGGCCATAACATTATCTACACTGATCCAAATTGCAAAATTCTTTTTTTTTTCGGATTCTACACATCCAGTGCGTCATTTAATATATTTGGACCAAAATCTGAATCGGCCATATGGAAGCTCAAAGAAAGATCACAAGTTTGCTCAAGAAAACTGTTTTCAGTTCTGCCTAGTTTTGATGTGGGATCCATAACTCATCCACTGTGGGGCCAAAGCTTGTGAAATTCGGTGGGTGGACGCACAAGGAGGTTTGGAGCATCTTTAATGAAGGAAGTACCGAGTTAATTGGCCGTTTATGGGGCCATTAAAGCACCCTAATCCAGAGGAGTTCGTTTTAGAGAGTCTGACTGGACAAAATAAATTTTCATAGTAAAACGGTCATAACTCTCGTAATACCTGTCCAAATACGCTGGGATTTTGAGGGGACACGGAAAAGGGAATTATTAACAACATTCATGAAGGGCTCAACGCGTGAAGATGTCATTTAATGGGGATAAAACGCGTCGACATTAGGGGGAATAATTCTGGCTATAAAAGGAGGAGAGCTCCACCCTCTCAAGGCATCCAATTCTCCACCCCATTCCTTCTGGGACACCAAGAAGGAGAACATTTCATCTTTCTCTTTTATTTATTTTCTTTTTCATAGTTTGTTAATGCCTTATTCTTCCCCATTCAACTCGATTACCCTTACCATGGTGGGGCAAACTTTTGGAGTGATCGGGGAAGGGTTGGTTTTCTATATTGTAATGCTTGAGTTCTTGGACATAATTGAATAAATTTCTTTCTTCTTCAAAGTTGTTTTCAATTTCTTATAGCGGATTTTATAATCAAGTGCGATCGTTCTTGAATATTAATTCCGTTATTTATTTTTGCCTTGGTAAAATAATCAATATATCCCTCCACTAATTTCTGGTTTCACGCGTTGAGCCCTTCATGAATGTTGTTCATAATTCCCTTGGCCGTGTCCCCTCAAATTTCCAGCGGATTTGGACATGTATTCCATGAGTTATGACCGTTTTACTATGAGAATTTATTCTGTCCAGTCAGACTCTCCAAAACGAACTCCTTCGGATTAGGGTGCTTTAATGGCCCCATAAACGGCCAATTCACTCGGTTCTTCCTTAATTAAAGATGCTCCAAACCTCCTTGCGCGTCCACCCACCGAATTTCACTAGCTTTGGCCCCACAGTGGATGAGTTATGGATCCCACATCAAAACTAGGCAGAACTGAAAACAGTTTTCTTGAGCCAACGTGTGAGCTTTTTTTGAGCTTCCATATGGCCGATTCAGATTTTGGTCCAAATATATTAAATGAAGCCCTGGATGTTTAGAATCTGCAAAAAAAAAAGAATTTTTCAATTTGGATCAGTGTAGTGAATGTTATGTCCAATCTACCGAAATAATTTAAAACTGTTAAAAATCCAAAATGGCCAATTTTTACTATTCAGTTCAAAATAACACCATTATCATAAAAATGAAACAATTCATCTTAGAGGAACAATTTTGTGGGTTTAAAACAATGATATTCAATATAAATTAATTGAAAATATTTTCTCTATCAAATTCATAGGTAAAAACATTTCAATCTTTGGAAATGTTTTAACTTCTAAAACTCGTTTTCTTAACAACGATATTTATTTTAAATTAATTACTGCAACATATATGTTTTGAATTTTGAAAAATGGATTCCATATTCAGAATCAGTGGGTCCAAATTATGTTAATAGACTACTTTTTATTTTTGAGCATTATGAATAGTAACTACGGTAAATTTTATTTACCATAGTTAAAGATAAATCGGGTAATTAAGGGTAAATATATGATTATAAAATTACACTAACACCTGCCAAAATCCTATTGGATGACTAAAAGTAGATCCATATCACCTAAGGGTCGGATTAGATTAATTTAATGGACTTTTGTCAATGAAAATAATTTAATTATTATTAAAACCAAAGAATGTGACAACATGTCAGTTTCTTAAATATTATAAGTATAATAATTTTAATTTGGTGATAAACTTAATGAAACTTCGAACAAGAATAGTCTCCAGAAAGATAATACCATTATATACATCATAGGAATTTATTTAGAATTTTTAGGGATTATATATTTATCATTAATTATGACACAATAGTGATGTTGAAATTACTTTATTAATTAAAATATTAAAAAAATTGTTTTAAAAATATTAAAATAAATATTATATGAACTATTTGATGTTCTACACTAATTTTCTAGATACATATGACATTTTATGAATATATTAAAGCTTTTAGTTTGAACATATATTCTGTATATATTTTATTTAAATTCAAATAAATCAATAGTGTCAAAATTGACACTATTGGTATTTTATAAAAATAACATATTATAAAATTGTTTAAAAATCAAAAAAATATTTAAAAATTATAAATTAGAATTTATATGTCCGAAAATGTCATAAAGTGTCAAATTATGGAAAACTCACAACACACATGTAATTATTTATAATAATTTAAATTTTAGAATATTATTACCACAAATAAAATTAAATTGATAAATAAGGATAAATCAAGTTCATAATGTTTAAAATAAATTACCAACATGTCTAAATTTTATTGGTTGATGATATTACAACCCTATCTCATCTAAGCTTCGGATATGAGTCATTTTGGAAGTTTTTATGTGGGGATGGGATTTAATATAAACTAATATTTCTTATATTTCCAAAGGTGCACCTCTCCTCCCTTATAAAAGGGCACCTCCTCCATTTCTTCCTCACACCAATTTGAGCCTTAATTCTCGGCCAACCCCTGACCATTTAACTTCCCCACTTCCTTAGAAACCTACTAGAGGTACTGGTCTTATCAAAAGACCAACTCTAGTGCCTTAAGAGAAACTTTAAAGGAGGCACTTTGAGAAAGAGGTAATACCTTCTACCATTTTCTTCAAGTTCCATTCTTCTTCTACTACCTCTTCTTTAGTTGTTTAATTATGAGGTGATAACATAAGTATCACTTATATACTTATATGTTATTATAAATATGAAAAAACCCTATTTCACCTCTTATCCATCCTACGGAAAACGAAATCATTGCGCGTGCGTACGTACGGAATATCGTCTCCATGCCGTGGTGTAATCTATTTTCCACCACCACCTTACTTGGATGGGTATAAGGGTGAAAGTAATGAATATAAATGATTATTTTAAAGTGTTATTTATTCTGAAATAGTATACATACACTCCAATACAATTCCACGATCATGGGAACGACATCATCGTTCGTGCGTACGTACGGAATACCGTCTCCACGATGTGATGTGATTCGTTCTACATGATCTTCATTGCATAATGATTATATAAATGAATTTAATGAATGAATATGATATATATTACACTAATACCATTCTTTAAATGAGTTATCTATAACCTAAATAGAAGAATAAGAATTTATTCGACAAACACACATAAAAACAAAAAGTAATAAACACCCGAATAACAAGTAGTAATGAATATTACTAATAAAAAGCTAAGAATATGACCATTTATGATATCATAAAAATATGTATGATTCTTGAATAAGTCAATAACATTATTTAAATCAATATACAGGAGGTTAGGACACATACGAAGCAAATTGGACCTAAGGTAAGGGAAATATCACAATCTCATTTTTATCCAAGATTGTTTATACTTTGGAATTTACTGGGGTGTATTTTATAATCCACATCCATGTTTCCTCAATATGAAATATTTATATCCTTATACAATAGTTTATATCCAATTTTACCCTTCGGTGAGTTTTTTGTAAAAGATATGAAAGGAATCTTTTGTCGTTTTTCGTACGAGGTACTTTTTGACTTTTCCGACAAAAGTACGAGAAGAATGTTTTCTTTTAACTTATATGGAATGAATGGATTTTTAAAACATTATTTCCAAGAATATTCCCTTAAAATTTTTCAAGTTTATTTTTAATCAACAATTTTTTTTAAAATTTTATAACATGTTAAAGAAAAGAAAAGTGTTTTTGAAGTAGAAATGATATTTTCCTCAAGAATGGAGTTCAACTGTTTTATCAAAATTATTTTCCATCTAAGATAATAAAGGGTTCTATTTCTATTCCTATTATTACATTGATTTGGTTATGTTGTGATTATTTTTATGAATTCATTTATCTTATATGAGTTGTTTTATGATGTCACGATGTTTAAGATTCCCATTTTTACTACATGGGTTATGCAATGATGTTTGATTTATGATTTTGTGGCACACATATGAATGGTATCATTATGAGATGGGTGGGAACTATATCTCCCTCAAATGCATTAGGTAATGATTTTATATCTCCTGAGATAGACATGGCTGTAACGGTAGGTTATATCGGTTCAGTAAAACATGACTGAAACGAGGAGTGAACTCTGTTCAAAAATGGACTTTGTCCACTAAGATAGTCTTGGCAATGAGTCTTGACTAATAAGAAATGATTTTCTATGATTATGTGTGTATGCCACAACGTTTCATGTTTTATGTTATGATTATTGTGATTACATTTCACTTCCATGATTTATTCCATGTTATGAAATTATGATTTCTTTATCAGGTTAAGATTTTCAAAATGTTATGTTCTTATTAATATGATGTGATTGATTTTTGTTTTGTTTACCCTTACTGAGAATTTGAGCTCACCCTTTTGTATGTTTTATTTCCCCCTGGCCAGGAAGAAGGTTATTAAGTAAGATATGCCAAAAGGGACTATAGATATGATGAAATAAATGGGAGACAATGTAGATGCTTTATGAACCAGTTGTTTATGTATCCCAGTTTCTAAAGACACTATACCTATACAGTCCTTTCGTGGTTTTTTTATATGTTGTAATAAGTATGCTTCAATTCTGATGTAATAACAATGTATGTAATGTATGGGTCATTATAGTTGGTATGAGAGGAAAGGTATAGTCAACCTTTGGAAACTAGGATTTGAAAGCCTTAGTAAGAATCCTAAGGATATGTCTATGCATAGAACAGAATCTTAGTGTTTTAGAAATGACCATGAATAACCTAGGATAAGACCTTAAGTGTGAAATTTTATTCTTGATTGTGTGGTTTTTCTATTATAATTAGTGTTTCTCACACTATTCTTCTTGGTTTTAGTCAATGGCTGGAACCTGAAGGAACCGTGTTAATGCGGAATGCGATGGGCAATGCAATGATTTTCCCCCTGAGCAACCAAGCTTTATGGGAGATGGAATGAAAAATCTTGTATCCATGCTCACACAACTTTCTCAAGCTATGAATCATGCAGGACTTCCAAATGAGCAAAGGAAGGGGCAACATTCTGTTGAATCATTCATGAGGCATCGTCCACCTTCTTTTAGCGGGTCTACTGATCCATTAGTTGCTGAACAATGGATTAGTACTACTGAAAAGATATTTTCAGTTCTTCAATGTTCTGAACATGATAAAGTCATCCTAGCAGTGTATCGTTTAGAAGGAGATGCTGATCAATGGTGGAATCTTATTAAGAATACGAGGCAAAGGGATGAAATTGAGTCCATGGAATGGGACGAGTTCATGAACTTATTTTTCAATAAGTACATCCCTCGTATTCTCCGAACAAATATGGAGAAAGAGTTTCTTGAACTGAAGAAAAAGGATGATGAATCTGTTGGTACCTATGAAGAAAATTTTACAAGACTTGAAAGGTACGCTTCTGGTATTATTATCCAACCTAAGAGTAAGATTGATCGATTCTTTAGTGGCTTAAAACCAAGTCTTCGAAGGGTGTTAGCCATAAGTGACTTCAATACCTATGAGGAAATTGTTCGATGTGATCTCAAAGTCGAGATGGAGATTGAAGTAACCCATCAGTCAAATGGGTTTGATAAGAAGAGGAAAATGGAATTCAAAGGAAAATCTAAAGAGCACACAGAAAAGAAGATGAGCTTTCCCTTATGCTCAAAGTGTGGAAAGAAACATGGAGGGAGTTGTCTTAAAGGGACATGTAAATGTTTCAAATGTGTAAAGGAAGGTTATCAGGCATTTGAATTCCACAATGATGGGAAGAAGATGTCTAATGATGCAAAAAAAGGAAGGGGCACACAGAATGAACCTACTACACTTCAATGTTTCAAGTGCAAGGAGATGGGGCATTATGCCAATAAATGCCCTAATCCAAGGGTTGTTGATGATGATCAAAATCAACAAAATCTTAAGGCTAAAGACAATGGAAAGTCACATGCAATTTCTATCAGCGATGTGGAGTATGATAACGATATGGTGAAAGGTACACATATTATCCACTCTAAAGTAGCAAATGTTTTATTTGATTCTGGATCCACCCACTCTTTTATTTTTGAAGATTTTTCTAAGGGTATCACTGTATTACCTCAACAATTATATGTTGAGTTAGCTGTGACAACACCTAATGGCACAACAGTCACACCAAAAGTTTATAATTCTTCCCCGATTGAAGTTTGTGGGAAAGTTCTTCCTGCAAATCTTGTGATCCTTCCTATAGTGGAATTTGATGTGATTCTTGGCATGGATTGACTTTCTTTATATGGAGATCATATCTATTTCCAAAGAAGGGAAGACACATTTCATATTCATTATCAATCTATGATCGTCTATCGATGCAAGGATGAACATAACCTTCCGGTGGAAATTTCTTCCATCTTATGGGTCTTGATTCCACTAAATGAGGGTTATTTATCTCAAATGGTTGGTGATAAACTCACAATTAAGAATATGCCCATTGTACGGGAGTTTGATTATGTCTTTCCAGAGGAATTGCCGGGTCTTCCACCAAATCGTGAAGTTGAGTTTTCAATAGAACTCGTACCGGGTGCTTTGCATATTTCAAAGACACCTTATAGAATGGACCCAATTGATTTGCAGGAATTGAAGAAGCAACTCCAAGAGAATCTGGATAAGGGATTCATACGCCGTAGTGCGTCACCTTGGGGAGCACCTATTCTATTTGTTAGGAAGAAAGATGGATCAATGAGACTCTGCATTGATTATCGAGAACTTAACAAGATCACTATTAAGAACAAATATCCTCTCCCAGACATTAATGACTTATTTGACCAACTACGCAGAGCTCAGTACTTTTCCAAGATTGATCTTCGTTCAAGGTATCATCAATTAAGGGTTAAAAAGGAGGATATACCAAATACGGCTTTCCGTACAAGGTATGGACACTATGAATTTTTAGTGATGCCATTTGGTCTTACTAATGCCCCTGATATCTTCATGGATCTGATGAATAGAGTCTTTAGAGACTACCTTGATCAATTTGTGGTAGTCTTTATAGACGATATTCTTGTCTATTCAAAGGGCAAGGAAGAACATGAAGATCACTTGAGAATTATATTGAAGACCCTAAGAAAGGAGAAGCTTTATGCCAAATTTACCAAATGTGAATTTTGGCTTCAAAAAGTTGCATTTTTTGGTCACATAATCTCATGAAGGGGATATCTGTTGATCCAGCAAAAATAGAGGTTATCGAAAGATGGTCAAGACCAACAACAGTAACTGAGATCCGAAGTTTTCTTGGTTTGGCTAGATATTATCTACGTTTTGTGAAAGATTTTTCACGATTATCTAATCCACTCACCAGTTTTACTCGGAAAGGAGTTAAGTTTGTTTGGATGGAAGTATGTGAAGAGAATTTCAAGGAGTTGAAAAGAAGGTTATCCAGTGCACCTGTGCTCACACTACCTTGTAGTGGAGAAAGGTTTGTGATCTACGGTGATGCATCTAAGAAGGGGCTGGGGTGTGTTCTTATGCAAAATGATATGGTGATAGATTATGCCTCACGACAGTTGAAAATCAATGAGAAAAATTACCCAACACATGATTTGGAGTCAGCTGTGGTAATCATTGCATTAAAGATTTGGAGGCATTATCTTTATGGAGAAAGGTGTGAAATTTATACTGATCATAAAAGTTTAAAGTATATTTTCACACAAAAGGAGATGAATATGCACCAAAGAAGATGGTTGGAGCTGATTAAAGATTACGACTGCTCAATTCATTACCACCATGGGAAAGAAAACAAGGTGGAAGATGCATTAAGTCGACAAGACCATGCCAGTTTATCCATGAGGAGGATCACAAAAGATCCAATATTTATGGATTTACAAAGGATGGATCTTGAATTATAATGGAAGGGGGAAAATTGTATCTTTCTCAAATGAATGTTCAACCATCTATACATGTGATGATTAAAGAGGCACAAAAAGAACATGTAGAGTTACAAAAGAAATTGAGAAATGTTCCTGAATTCAACCTTGAATGTGATGGGATAATATAGTTCAGGAATCGGGTTTGTGTTCCTCCCACCCCCAAATTAAAGAAGGAGCTACTGGATGAGGCACATATTTCTTCATTATCTATTCATCCTGGAAGCACGAAGATGTATAGGGACCTGAAAGAGTACTTCTAGTGGGATGGCATGAAAAGAGATGTTGCTGAATATGTCTCTCGATGCTTGGTTTGTAAGCAAGTTAAATATGAGAGACAGAAGTCTAAGGGGATGTTACAACCATTACCCATACCCGAATGGAAATGGTAAATCATCACTATGGAATTTGTCATAGGACTTCCTAAAACGTCCAAAGGAAATAATGCTATCTGGGTCATAGTTGATCGTCTTACAAAGCCTGCACACTTCATTGCTATTAGAGAGGATTTCTCTCTGGATCAGCTTGCCAGGATATATGTAAAGGAAGTGGTAAGATTGCATGGAGTACCACTTTCTATTATATCTGATCGGGATCCGAGATTTACCTCGAAGTTCTGGCGAAGTCTTCAGCATACTCTGGAAACAGAGTTGAGTTTCAGCACTGCTTATCAACCTCAGACAGACGGTCAGTCTGAGAGATCAATTCAAACTCTAGAAGATATGTTGAGAGATTGCTCTATGGATTTCAAGGGTGGTTGGGATCAACACCATCCTTTGGTGGAATTTTCTTATAATAATAGCTTTCACTCCAGTATTCAGATGGATCCTTATGAAGCTCTCTATAGAAAGAAATGCAGGAATCCAACTTGCTGGGATGAAGTTGGGGAAAGAAAGCTATTAGGACCTGATCTCATTGATGAAATGCCAGAAAAGGTCCGATCTATTCAACAACACATAAGAGCAGCTCAGAGTTGACAGAAAAGTTATGCCGACAACTGAAGAAAAGACATAGAGTTTGAAGTGGGTGATAAAGTGTTCTTACGAATATCTCCCTGGAAGAGGGTCATGAGATTTCGAAAGAAGGGGAAGTTGAGCCCTAGATATATCGGTACTTTCGAAATACTGGATCGTGTCGGGAAGGTAGCTTACCGATTGGTGCTTCCACCAAATCTCTCTCAAATGCACGATGTGTTCCATGTATCTCTTCTGAGAAAGTACATACCTGATCCTTCACATGTACTCAGATCAGAAGTTGTACTGCTAGAGAAAGATCATTCTTATGAAGAACAACCGATAGAGATTCTGGATCGTAGCGAAAAAGCCGCACGAAACAAGACCGCTCACTTGGTGAAAAATTTAGGGAGGAACCACCAATTAGAAGAAGCTACATGGGAGCTTGAGGATAAGATGAGGGAGAGTTATCCTCATCTGTTTGTTACAAAGTGACGAATTTCGAGGGCGAAATTCATTTTAAGGGGGCTAGAATGTAACACCCGAGACTTTTATGAGAAATATTTTGTTTTTATGTTATATGTAATCATCAAAGGAATCTTTCACTACACACAACACTAGCTTGGCTTTCTTTACACTCAACCGTGTCCTTCCTCGATAGCTTGCATCATACGCAATACCGAGATTCACTAAACAACGATATGCTATTAAAATATTATTAAAACTACCTGTTATGAATATTTCTAACTGAATTTTGAATTTTATAAAATTTTAATTCAAGTTATACATTTTCTAGAATGAGGTATAAAAGAAAAATCAGTTTTTTTTATAAAAGAAATATTTTCAAAAAATACAGTTTTGCCGCCTTTTGGTGGTGCACCCACATTAAATCTAGTTTTTGACATGTTTATAAGTTCAATTTGACAAAATAAAATTTTCTTTTTGAATCAGTGTATAAAAATTTACATTGGATAAATTTTTGATATTTTTCTGATAACTTTCATATTTTGATGAATAGTAAAAATACGCAAATTTTTAATTAAAAACAACTTTTTTCATTGAGATAATTTATATGGATAAATTATAATATTGAATGGTTTTAAAGTATAAATAGAATATATTATTTCCATTTAATATAATGTATGTCATTAGCGTTAATTTCACATTGAATTCATAGGTAAAAACATTTCAATCTTTGGCAATGTTTTAACTTCTAAAACCCGTTTTCTTAACAAAGGGATTTATTTTAAATTAATTACTGCAACTTATATGTTTTGAATTTTGAAAAATGGATTCCATATTCAGAATCAGTGGGTCCAAATTATGTTAATAGACTACTTTTTATTTTTGGGCATTATGAATAGTAACTACGGTAAATTTTATTTACCATAGTTAAAGGTAAATCAGGTAATTAAGGGTAAATATAAGATTATAAAATTACCCTAACACCTGCCGAAATCCTATTGGATGACTAAAAGTCGACCCATATCACCTAAGGGTAGGATTATATTCATTTAATGGACTTTTTCCCAAGAAAATAATTTAATTATTATTAAAACCAAATAATGTGACAACATGTCACTTTCTTAAATCTTATAAGTATAATAATTTTAATTTGGTGATAAGCTTAATGAAACTTCAAACATGAATAGTATCCAGAAATCTAATACGATTATCTACATCATAGGAATTTATTTAGAATTTTTAGGGATTAAATAATTATCATTAATTATGACACAATAGTGATGTTGAAATTATTTTATTAATTAAAATATCAAATAAATATTTTTAAAAATATTAAAATAAATATTATATGAACTATTTAATGTGCTACACTAATTTTATAGATACATATGAAATTTTATGAATCTATTAATGCTTTTAGTTCGAACATATCTTCTGTAAATATTTTATTTAAATTCAAATAAATGAATAGTGTCAAAATTGACACTATTGTTATTTTATAAAAATAACAAATTATAAAATTCTTTAAAAATCACAAAAATATTTAAAAATTATAAATTAAAATTTATATGGTCGAAAATTTCATAAAGTTTCAAATTATGTAAAATTGACAACACATATGTAATTATTTATAATAATTTAAAATTTAGAATATTATTACCACAAATAAAATTAAATTGATAAATAAGGATAAATCAAGTTGATAATGTTTAAAATAAATTCCTAACATGTCTAAATTTTATTGGTTGATGAGATTACAACCCTATCTCATCTAATCTTCAGATATGAGTCATTTTGGAAGTTTTTACATGGGGTTGGGATTTAATATAAACTAATATTTCTTATATTTCCAAAGGTGCCCCTCTCCTCCCTTATAAAAGGGCACCTCCTCCCTCTCTTCCTCACACCAATTTGAGCCTGAAAGCTCAGAAAAACCCTGCCCATTTTACTTCCACACTTCCTTAGAAACCTACTAGAGGTACTGGTCTTATCAAAAGACCAACTCTAGTGCCTTAAGAGAAACTTTAAAGGAGGCACTTTGAGAAAGAGGTAATAACTTCTACTGTTTTTTTCAAGTTCCATTCCTCTTCTACTACCTCTTCTTTAGTTGTTTCATTATGAGGTAATAACATAAGTATAACTTATATACTGATATGTTATTATAAATATGAAACAACCCTATTTTACCTCTTATCCATTCTACGGAAAACAAAATCACCGCGCGTGCGTACGTACGGAATACTGTCTCTATGCCGTGGTGTA
Source organism: Viscum album (assembly GCA_963277665.1). Lineage (NCBI taxonomy): Eukaryota > Viridiplantae > Streptophyta > Magnoliopsida > Santalales > Viscaceae > Viscum > Viscum album. The sequence continues at coordinate 1,832,440,643 of OY728147.1, forward strand.
ATCTATTTTCAACCACCACCTTACTTGGATGGGTATAAGGGTGAAAGTAATGAATATATATGATTATTGTAAAGTGGTATTTATTCTAAAATAGTATACATACACTCCAATACAATTCCACGATCATGGGAATGACATTATCCCTTGTGCGTACGTACGGAATACCGTCTCCACGATGTGATGTGATTCGTTCTACATGATCTTCATTTCATAATGATTATATAAATGAATTTAATGAATTAATATGATATATATTACACTAATACCATTCTGGAAATGAGGTATCTATAACCTAAAGAGAAGAATAAGAATTTATTCGACAAACACGCATAAAAACAAAAAGTAATAAACACCCGAATAACAAGTAGTAATGAATATTACGAATAAGAAGCTAAGAATATGACCATATATGATATCATAAAAATAATTATGATTCTGGAATAAGTCAATAACATTATTTAAATCATTATACAAGAGTTTCGGACACATACGAAGCAAATTGGACCTACGGTAAGGGAAATATCACAATCTCATTTTTATCCGAGATTGTTTATACATTGGAATTTACTGGGGTGTATTTTATCATCCACATCCATGTTTCCTCAATATGTAATATTTATATCCTTCTACAATAGTTTATATCCAATTTTACCCTTCAGTGAGTTTTTTTGTAAAAGATATTAAAGATATCTTTTGATGTTTTTCATATGAGGTACTTTTTGACTTTTCCAACAAAAGTATGAGAAGAATGTTTTCTTTTAACTTATACGGCATGAATGGATTTTTAAAACATTATTTCCAAGAAGATTCCCTGAAAGGTTTTCAAGTTTATTTTTAATCAACTTCTTTTAGTCTAAAATTTTATAACATGTTAATGAAAGGAAAGTGTTTTTGAAGTAGAAAGGATATTTTCCTCAAGAATGGAGTTCAAGTTTTTTATCAAAATTATTTTCCATCTAAGATAATAAAGGGTTCTGTTTCTATTCCTATTATTACATTGATTTGATTATGATGTGATTATTTTTATGAATTCTTTTATCTTATATGAGTTGTTTTATGATGTCATGATGTTTAAGATTCCCATTTTTACTACATGGGTTATGCAATGATGTATGATTTATGAGTTTGTGGAACACATAAGAATGGTATCATTATGAGACGGGTGGGACCTATATCTACCTCCAATGCATTAGGTAAAGATTTTATATCTCATGAGATAGACATGGCTGGAACGGTAGGTTATACTGGTTCAGTAAAACAGGACTGAAACGAGGACTGAACTCGGTTATGAAATAGACTTTGTCCACTAAGATAGTCTTGGCAATGAGTCTTGGCTAATAAGAAATGATTCTCTATGATTATGTGTGTATGACACAAAGTTTGATGTTTTAAGTTATGATTATTGTGATTACATTTCCCTGCCATGATTTATTCCATGTTATGAAATTATGATTTCTTTTGCAGGTTATGATTTCCAAAATGTTATGTTCTTATGAATATGATGTGATTGATTTTTGTTTTGTTTGACCTTACTGAGCATTTGAGCTAACCCTTTTGTATGTTTTATTTACCCCAGGTCAAAAGGAAGGTTATTAATTAAGATATGCCAAAAGGGACTATAGATATGATGAAATAAATGGGAGACAATGTAGATGCTTTATGAACCAGTTGTTATGTTTCCAAGTTTCTAAAGACACTATACCTATACTGTCCTTTTGTGGTTTTGTTATATGTTGTAATAATTATGCTTCAATTCTGATGTAATAACAATTTATGTAAAGTATGGGTCGTTATAAGGTCGGACCCGTGGACCGGGTCAGGCCGGGTCGGTTCAACTGGGTCGGATCAGACCCAGACCCGCTATGGCCCGTTTACAACTTTTATTCCGCATCTTGGGCTACGGTTGTCCGTTAGAAAAACCGTCTATGGTGACAGAAAGACGAGAGAGAGACAGTTCCTTTGGCATACCCCACTTGCGGTTTGGATACAGTTGGTGTACTGTTAGGTTGGTTTGAACCTAAAAACCAACAGGGCCTTCTGGAACAGAAAGGCTAATAACTAACAGATCATGCTTCTAAATGACAAGCCGTCTATTGCATTGAGATCCCATTGATGATACGTACCATTGATATACTTCTACATGAGACTTCATGACAGTTATAGTTTTTCCCAGTAGCTCGGGGAGCAGATCCTTCCAGTGAAGACCAGACAGAGTGCAGAGACCTAGTAGCTGACAGACCTGACGACTGCTTGACTGATTCGACTAGCCCATTGGGGAGAACCTGGTAGTTGGCGGCAGACCAACGGTGGAGGAGTGCCTGGTAGTAGGTGGCATACCCGTGGTACTCAACAGGATGAGTACCTCTGTAGGTTATTAGGGAAAGCGCCTGGTAGTTGGTGGGAGACCCACATCGGAGGAGTTCCAAGTACTTGGAAGCAGACTCGCAGTATTCGACAGGAGGAGTACCTCAGCTATCCAACGATAGTGAGAAGAACCTTGGTGTCATGACATGACCAATATTCTTGACAGAGGAGGAGTTATCCATCAGCAATTCTTTCGATAATGAAAATACTAGTTTGAGCTGAGTCAATGACTTTTTTTCCCTCATGATTGAGATGGGATACTAGATAATTTCGGTATGTGTATGGGTATATACCAATGTATGGGTTATCCATTTAATCCTTTAGGTTTTGGTTTATCCTTGTTGGATATTGTGAGACCATGAGGGTCTCGGGGTCCCTACTGAGTATCGTTATACTCAACCCTCCACCGGATATACCCACACATCATTGTGTTGGATGTAGACGACGGACATCGCTGATGAAGGCTGAGAGCGCTTGGACTGGACGGTACCTGAAGGTGGACCTTTCGACAAGTTGGTATACAGAGGAGTCCGGAAGATGTGGAGTGATGAGGTGTCAATTTTTAAATACCCTTTAGGTAGGAACCCCAGAGGACGATCCAGGAGCTGCTCTTTACTTTTTAGTCATTTGTTTCTTTTTTTCAGCTTTACTTTCTTTCAGTTGTACTTGTACTTTACTGTTGGTATTGTATTTCTGGCCTTTTTTCATTCTAGTAGATCTTTTGTATATTGTTTTACATAGTGTTTTACTTCCAGTTTCGTACTATTATTGTGTGTGTTTATAATTTATAAATGAAATTCCTTCCTAGATAGGGTATTTATACCTTTGGTGCTAGTCACTAGCCCTTGGCCTATGGAAGGAAAGTTTGGGGTAGTCACGGAATGGGCCCTAAGGATGGGTCGTGACAAATTTGTATCAGAAGAGTTAATTCTACCTCATAACATAGGACTCTAATATTTCATTTCTATGAAACAATATTGTTATGGGTACTGAGTGTGGTTTTCAGTTCAGGGAGTATGATGTTGGTTTGGTGGCCGGCGTATCCGTACACCAGGACCATGACTACTAATTTCTGACTTAGTTCCTAAAAACACTGATTGTGTGTGTGTTTCAAAAGTTTCTATTTAAGTGAGCTAAACCTGGTTAGCTCACCAGGTATAATGTTTTGACGGTGTCTCATCTGTTTCTTTCAGGATGCCTCCCCTCGGATGACTAGTTAGTGCCCTGAGAGTTGTACGCTCGCACAACCCACCGAGTGACGAGGCCTCGGTGCATGGACCCTTTCCAGTTGAGGCACCAACAGAGGCCCCAGTGGTACCACCACCCATTGGGACACCGACGCCACCAGCCCCAGCAGAAGACGATGCACACTGATTGAGCAAGTTGTATGAGTTCTAGTGCCAGAGGCCACCCATGTTATGCGGAGAGATGGACCCACATATGGCTGAGGATAGGATAGAGGATATGGTTAGAGATTTCGGGCTAGTAGGGACATCATCAGACTACATGGTGATATTTTCTTCCAGTCTCCTTTAGGAAGCAGCAGGCAGATGGTGGAGCCTGATGTTTCAGGTCGACAACGAGGTCACTTTACTCTGGACAGACTTTGAGAGCCTGTTCCAGGTGAATTTCATTCCATCCACCCTGCGTGCGGTGTGTATACATGATCTACTTCATCTACAGTAGGGCAACATGACAGTAGCGCAATACTCAGTGAGGTTCACTAACCTCTCACGCTAATCCATGAATATGGTATGTGACCCATTATTCCGGGCATGGACCTTTGAGCAGGGGCTCAGGCGATAGATCAGAGCCTCGATGATCTCCCACATCATTCCGATGTAGGAGGGAGTGTTGGAGAGAGCCATCTTAGTGGAGAGTTTCCTGGCTGAGCAGTCTCCAGCAGCGAGACCCAATACTAGTCTACTTGAAGCAGAGTCTTCTGCAGCTGATAGTAGAAAAATGACGTAGAGATCCAAAAAGACCAGAACTATAGGTGGATGACCACACGACTCAGGATCTGTTGTGTGGGGAACCCGGAGTGGAGACAAAGCCAGTCATTCCAAGAGTGGTTAGTGTTATTCATGCGGCGTGCTTAGTCACATGGATGATGAATGTCCGACCCACCATTCTGACGATCCTCAGACTCTTGAGGTACCTCCCAAATAGATACAAAGGTTTGATCGAGATGGTACGCAGGTCATATGAATATGTGGCAGAGGATCTGGTCGAGAAGCTGGCGGCGGTCGGCGTTACGAGGTGATACTGCCACCACCACCAGTAGGTCCATCCCAACTACAGGGTGCGGGTGGATAGGGGAGATATCATATTTTGGAAGCTGAGGCATACGACCATGGCACTTTGAAGTTGATTATAGGTATGATCTGTGTCTACTCTACCTTAGCTGGATTTCTTATAGACACGGGTTCCAGTCACTCTTTCATAGCCACTGCCCTTGTTTGGAGCTCATAGATTCTGATGGAGCCATCGGCTCGATCCGAACAGCTTGAAACTTGTACGAGAGTAGACTTGATGATTACACACTGGTTCGGGCAGTTTGAGCGTACTCTAGGAGGCGAGAGCTTCAGATGGTATCTCCTCATAGTGGCGTTGAGGCCCTACGACATCATCTTTGGTATGGACTGGTTATCTATAGTCCAAGCTTAGATCGAATGTATTAGGCGAAAAGTGTTGTGTGTCCACACGGATGGGACAAGGTTTTCCTTCACTTGTGAGAAGGGAACCTTTGCAGCGTAGGAAAAACTTACTAGGAGGAGGGTATAGCCAATCACAAACAAGTTGGCTTGCCGTACCTGCAGAACAGTAGATGTAGAGAGTCCGACTTATCCAGTAGTGGTGGAATAGTATGCGGATGTTTTCCCTGATGATGTTCCAGGACTACCTCCTCGTAGAGAGGTGGACTTCTACATTGACATGTACCCAGGAATGGCACCAATATCTACTCCACCATATCGGATGTATCCCACTGAGCTTCATGAAATAAGCCTACAACTAGAGGACATGCAGGGGAATGGATTCATCTAACCCAGTGTTTCTCCCTGGGCAGCCTTGATTCTATTCTCCATGAAGAAGAATGGGATCTTGAGGATCATCATTGACTACCGATGCCTGGACTAGGTGACCTTGAAGAACAAGTACACACTCTGGAGGACTAGCGACCACTTTGATTAGCTAAAGGGAGCATGAATGTTCTCGAAGATAGACCTCAGATCAGGCTATCACCAGCTCAGAGTTCGAGATGAGGATGTGTAGAAGATGACCTTTCGGTGTCAGTATGGCTACTATGAGATATTAGTTATGCCCTTTGGCGTAACCAATGCTCCAGAAGTGTTCATGAGCCTTTTTAATAGGATCTTCCATCCTTACCTTGATCTCCTTATCGTAGTCTTCATCGACGACATACATATCTACTCGGATGAGGAGGAGGAACATGCCTACCATTTGCAGGTAGTACTGGACACAATATGAGAGCACCAACTATATGGTAAGCTCTTGAAGTTCCATTTTTGGATTTGAGAGGTTAACATCTTGGGACACGTCATCTCAGAGGTTGGAGTTGTAGTGAATCCAGTGATGATAGAGGTGGTACTCTCTTGGGAGCCACCCAGGAGCGTGACAGAGGTACGAAGTTTCTTGGGTTTGGCTGGATACGATCAGATATTCATTCTAGACTTCTCCAGAGTTGTAGCACAACTATCATCCTTGATGAAGAAGTGGAAACCCTTTGTGTGGTTGGAGAGATGCTAGCTGAGCTTTTATGACCTGAGGTAGAGGATGACTAGCGCCCCCATATTGAGGCTTCCAGAGGAAGGCGTAGGGTACATAGTCTATTGTGATGTATTAGGGACCAGACTCGGGTGTGTCCTGATGCATGAGAAAGCTATGATCACGTATGGTTCTTTGAAGTTGAGACAACATGAGGAACACTTTTCTACCCATGACATGGAGTTAGCAGCAGTGGTATTTGCCTTGAAGATGTGGTGACACTAACTGATGGGAGAACGTTTTTCAATGTGCTCTGATCATAACGGTGTCAGTTATATCTTCTCTCAGAAGGATCTGAACCCGAGACATCAGCATTGGCTTGAGTTCATCCAGGAATATGACTTTGAGATAGGATATACTCCTGGGAAAGGGAACGTTGTTGCGGATTATCTCAGTAAGAGATCAGGTATTCAAATGCTAGGAGAGGCGAAAGAGAATCTCCCTAGCTTACAGATATCCTTTGTGGATAGGGATGGAATAACCAATATTTAGTCTCTTAGATTCACTCCTCCTCTTCTTCACCGAGTCAGGGAGGCGCAGCATGGAGACACTGACTGTGAGATACGATGTGCTCAGATATTTATAGGGTTAATAGATTTTGGATTTTATGAAGGTGGGGAGCACATCATCCTCTTCAGAGGACGTACCCTAGTACTAGTTGCACTTCGGGAGGAAGTGTTGAGGGAGTTCCACACATTCCCTCTAGCGGTACATCCAGGTGTGGAGAAGATGTACCAGTACCTTCAACAACAACATAGGTGGACAGGTATAAAGAATGATGTAGTAGATTTTGTCTCACGATAGCTCAGTTGTTAGCAAGTGAAGGCAGAGAACCAGGTACCAGTAGGCTTGGTTCATCCCTTAGAGGTCCCAGAGTAGAAGTGGGATGGGATATCCATAGACTACGTGACGGGACTTCCATGTACATCTAGGAGTCATAATTTGATATGGGTGATCATTGACCGACTCCCCATGTCGGCCCAGTTCCAATCGATCAGAGAGTAGAGCTCAGTAGAGAGATTGGGACACCTCTACGTGCAGGTGATTGTGTGTTTACATGGAGTAACTTCTTATATTGTCTCCGATTGAGATGAACAATTTACTTCCCGGTTTTGGAAGGGGATGTAGGAGGCTTTCGAGATGTAGCTACATCTGAGCGCCAACCTCCATATTTAGACAGATGGTCAGATAGAGAAGACCATTCAGACCCTCGAGGACATGCTTCGTGCATGTGTCCTCGACTTTGGTTGGAGCTGGAAGGATCACTTGCCTTTGGTGGAGTTTTCCAACATAAATAGAAATCACTCCACCATAGGTATGGAACCTTTTGAGGCCTTGTACGAGCAACCTTGTAGATCACCACTGTGCTAGACAGACCCAGGGGAGTCATTACTAGTGGGATGAGAGATGGTCTGGGCTACCACAAAGAAGGTGCAGATCATCCAGCAGTGGATGAAGACCGCACAGAGCAGACAGAAGTTTCATGCTGACAAGAGATGGAGACCTCTAGAGTTCGAGGATGGTGGCCATGCCTTTCTACATGTATCACCTTGACGATGTCTTGGTAGAATTGGCTGAGATAGAATGTTATCTCTACGGTTCATCAGACCTTTCCATGTCCTCATAAGAGTAGGCGAGGTGGATTACTGCTTAGCTTTTCCACATCAGTTGCACCGGGTGCATGACGTCATCCACATATCCTAGCTGAGGAGATACGCGAACGACCCATCCCACATCATCGACTATGGGGAGCTGGGCATCGATGAAAGTGTGACTTTCATGGAGGTTTCAGTGGAGATTGAAGATCAACAAGAGTGGGTCCTTCGTGGATGATCGATACCACTGGGGCGCATTCGCTGACAGCACGGGAACCTCCAGGAGAGCACATGGGCGCAGGAGGCTCGGATGCGTGCTCAGTACCTCCATTTGTTCCCTTAGTGTGATTTGTAGCTTACGGGGATGTAAATCCCTGAAGTGGGGAGAATGTAAAGACCCTAAATTTCCATGGATTTGTTTTTCATAAATACATGTGAATCTTACGAGCCCACAATTTCTGACGGTGCTTGATTCCGAGGCCCGTTGTGCCCGGAATCAAATTCTGAAGTTTTGTTCAGGTAGGTTCAGTAAACGTATGTTCAGGATTTTATAACATTTGAATCGGTGCTCAGAATTGAAATCCAAGGCCACTATTGAACTCACAACATCAGTTATTTCTTAGTGAGACCTTCACCGTAGTTGTGTTTTAATGAGAGTGGATGATAGTTTTTGGGGTTTTTAAATAAAATTAAATAAAAATAAGACGTAACTTATTTTTATTTATTGGTGGTTAAAACCTATAAGGGGAGGTTGGAGGTGGAGGGCCACCACTCCCTATCCTCCATTGGGAGGATGTTATTAGGAGGGTCCTACCCAAGCTCCTTAACCCCTATAAACCCCTTAAACACAGTGTAACCCCTAATTAAATTGGTGAAACTCTTCACCTTTCCACTTTAATTATTTGAGCCTCACCACCCTCATTAATTTTTATGGTTGTCTCATTTAATTAATCACCTTTTGAATTCTTTACACCAACGAATTAATAAGATGTCTTGTTTGTTTATTTCGTGGTTGCCAAAATCTCTTGGTGGAGCCTTAGAAGAATTGAGAGAATATCCTCTCAAAAAAAGAACACGAAGAACGTCTCTTCCGCCACCATCTTCTTCTTCTTAAACTAGGGTAAGAAAGGGAATCGACTCGCCGATGACGTCCTCTCAACTCGTCTTCTCCGAGCACTTCCTTCTCCGATATTAATGGAACAACGTCCGCCATCCGCAACTCCATCATCGACCATCGAACTCAATGTAGGGGTAATTTTACGATTGAATATTACCCTTTGTACCCCATCATATGTTGTGTACTTTGAGAACCGAAGGATATCACTATAACTAGAAGGGTTCAGATCGCACAAACAAAGACCGACCCTCCCATTTTGTTGGTTCTTGTTTAATGACGACAGTGGTAGTACACGTTGCGACCGACAAAGTGCCGACATCAAATAAAGTTGGTGGCACAAGGCCACCGGGTCTCCACAAGGGCATGGTACTGCCATACAATGCTGAGAACCGAGCTGCGGCCAGGCGGGCCGTAGCGGTGCTGGAGGGGCGTGGTGCCGTCGCACTGCACTGGGAGGAAGGGCAATGACTAGGTGGTCCGCGATGGTCGGATGATGAGTGCGACGCCATCGAACTGCGGTGAGGGGCGTGAGGCCAGGGTGAGGCCAGGCCATGGAGGAGGGGGCGTGGCATCGGCGCGCCGCGTGGAGCCGGGAAACTGGGGCCATAGGCTACGACGGATAGCAGAGGGCGGCCGGATGAGCCGACCGCCGTTACGCACAATAGGAGGGACCCCTCAGGCCCCTCAGGTAATGTGAACAGGTGCTAGGTGCTGCTTCTACTCGACAACAGGGGGCACGACACCCCCTCCCACACGTGGCAAGCTAGGTCACGCAGGCTGGCCAACGAGGCCGCCACGGGCCGGGCCACCTCGGGTCGGGCTTCCTTGGGCTGGGCCGCCCTCAGGCCGGGCCTCCCTCTTGGACTGGGTAAGACCCGCATATCGGGTCAGAACCATGTTCGGACAGGGTTGGGCCAGGTCAGTCAGACGGGGTCGGACCAGACCCGGGCCCGCTATGGCCCGTTTACAGCTTTTAGCTCGTATCATGGATTATGGGTGTTTGATTGAAAAACCGTCTATGGCGATGGAATGTTGAGAGAGAGACTGTTCCTTTGGATTAACCTACTTGAGGTTTGGATACATTTGGGGTACATTCATGTTGGTTTGAATCTAAAAACCAACCAGGCCCCTAGAACAGAAAGGCTAATAACTAAGAGGTCGGGCGTCCGAATGACGCGTCGTCTGTTCCTTTGAGATCCCATTGAAGAGATGTGACTTTGACATACTTCTACGTGAGACTTCGTGACAGTTAGAGTTTTTCCTATTAGCTCGGGGAGTGTATCCTTCGAGAAACTTGAAGATAGAGTGCAGAGACCTAAAAGCTGATAGAACCGACGACTGCTTGACCGATTTGACTAGCCCAGTGGGGAGCACCTGGTAGTTGGTGGCAGACCCACTATAGAGAGGCGCCTGGTAGTTGGCTGTAGACCCACGGTTATCGAGAGGAGGAGTACCTCTGTAGGCTCTTAGGGGGATCACCTAGCAGTTGGTGGCAGACCCACAATGGAGTAGTTCCAGGTAGTTTTCAGTAGACCTGCGGTACTCTACAGGAGGAGTACGTCAGAAATCCGAGGTTAGTTATAAGCGCCTTTGTGTCATGACAAGCCCAATGTTATCAACAAAGGAGGAGTTCTCCAACAGCCATGGTTTCGATAATGAAAATCCTAGTTTGAGCTGAGTCAATGATATTTGTGTGTCCTCATGATTGATATGGGTTACTAGATAGCATAGGTATATGTATGGGCATATACCTAAGTATGGTTTATCCATTGAATAATTTACTTTGTGGTTTATCCTTGTTGGATATTTTGAGACCTTGAGGGTCTCGGGGGTCCCTACTGAGTATCGTTATAATCACATCTGCATGGGCTATGCCTTCACCTCATTGTGTTGGATGCCGACAATGGACAGCGCTGACGGAGGCCGAGAGCTCCAGGACTGGACGGTACCTAGAGGTGGACCTTTCGATGAGTCGGTACATAGAGGAGTCAAACGGACGTGGAGTAATGAGGTGGACATCTGTACCTACCCTTCAGGTAGGAACCCCAGAGGACGATCCAGGAGCTGCACTTCACATTTCAGTCGTTTGTTCCTTTTTCAGTTGTACTTTCTTTCAGTTGTACTTGTACTTTACTGTTGGTCTTGTATTTCCGACCCCTTTTTCTATACAGCACATCTTGTGTATATAGTTTTATATAGTGTTTTACATCCAGTTCCGTACTCTGATTGTGTGTGTTTACAATTTATATAGGCAATGCCTTCCCATCTTAGGTATTTATGCCTTTGGTGCTAGTCGCCAGCCCCTGGGATATGGAAGGCGGGCTTGGGTTATTTTTGACACGGACCCCGAGGACGGGTCATGAAAATTAGGTCACATAGAAATAAATACTAATCATTTTTTGAAATTATAAACATTATATTAATTTTTATCATAACTAACATGGTAAAAAATATCACATTATTCTGAGAAGCTAATAAGATTATATGTCAATAAATTTACAAAAAATATACAAGAAAATGAAACAATACTAGAGTTACCAATTTACTGTATCGAATTATTTTTCCATTGGCATTATCACAAAAAAGAGACATAGACACCATAAACATTGACAATGTTTTTAATGAATAAGAAGTAGCTATACTGTAGGTTCTTCTTGGAACTCTTCTGGAAGGTATCCTTCAACAATGTTTAAACATTAAATAATTTGGCTACTCAAATTTTCTTTGGTAATAAATTTTAGTAATAATAGATTTAGAAATCACAATTTTTTTTAATTTAATTCCTATAAGAGGATCATAATATTATAGAAATAAGTACTTTGATAGGTTTATAATAATAATAATCACTAATATAATAGAAATAATTTTTACCCTAGTTTTATATATATCGTTATCTTTCCATGTTGGTAACCAATTCTAGTGGAATATTTAGAGTGGTTTATTTACTATGAATATTTATTAGTGTTACTATAAAATTTATTGAATCTCTCCATATATTACTTATATTTCTCCTTAAACTTTGTATGAAATTTTTTTTATAAAAATTTGCACATTGTTATCCTTATTTATAGAAACATCAAATTTATTGTGAGAATACATAACATGATACTTTTTTACACTTTTATATTTATCATTAATTTCAAAAAAAAATTCTTATATCAAATTAAAATATTCCAATGAATCATCATTATACATATTTTATTCATCATTTTCTTTATTAAACTAGTATAAATATATTAAAGAGATGCAATAAAAAGATTTGATAAGTCTTTTTTGTTCATCATGAAACACATGTTTTCCCTTTCATTTTTGTCTTCTACTCTTGAGTAAGAATCACATGAGTTATTCTCAGTACCACTCCAATTTAATTTCATATGAATTTTATACCATTATACTTTTCTTCAATTAGATTCTTATACTACATCTTTAGATGATCTTCCTTGATGTTTCCTTTTCTTTTAGACTCACTATAGATCAATTATTTAATGGGATTATAATTTTTTCATTATTTTATACAACTTCTCTTATTATGAATCTTATATTGAAAATTTTATTTTTTTAATGAATTTATACATCCTATATTTTTTTGAATTTCATAGCTATGTGATCCACTTATTATTCATTATCATTAGGTGACTCATCATCACTGGATATTTCATCTTTGATATTCTCTTTTAGTTTTGACTTAGAATTATTGAAGGAAGGTGGCGTATTATGGGGATCAACTTCATATTATTTATTTATATTTAGTTATTTTTGGTACGTAATATGTTTTTCAATTAGTTACATAACTAGGAATTTATTTTTGTTGGAAGATGATTTGATGGAAAAAAAATTTCCTCTACACCAATCTATTAAGAATATGATAAGTCTCATTACATGATATTTTATTGGTAATTATCTTTATATGAGAAGAAATAGTGTAGAATATTTCATTGAACGTGGTATAAATATTCATATTTGGATACACTAGAATTCATTTTTAATGCATCATATTTAATACTATATGTATTTAAAAACATTTCTTTGAAATCTTTTGTTTTCTCATGAGATATATAATGAGTGTCTAAAATATAAAAATGAGTACAAAAACAAGATATTCTATTGAATTAATCTTAACCTAACGAACAATATAATGCATTAATTACATTATAGTTTAATTATATGAAGCCTTAGTGGAATCACTCCAATTATATCTTACATATTTAGGGTTTTGACCATTATGTTCAACAACATCATTGATATCGAATCTGATACATTCTAAATTAATTTACATCTTAATTTTCCATTGAGAATATTTTTTTTAAATATGGTGGCAAATTAGTAGCTGTTACTTCTTGTATATTATTATCCACAAAAACATAAATTTATATCAAATAAAAATTTAAGATCATTAAATACAACTAAATCACAGAGAAACATAATTTTCAAACCTCTCTAATAATAAATATTTGTTGTAGTGGAAATATCAATAGGTGGGGGGGGAATTGAGTTTCCAATTAAAAATATCTGTTAAAAATAGATAAAATATAAATATAAAATTTATAAAATAATCCCATTTACATGTAATAGTATAGTTATCTATTTTGACCATTCAAAATTTCTTGTTGATGTTTGATAAAAAATTAGTTAGAAAAAGTTTTAATACTCTCTTAGATTTTGTAAAAAAAATTACTTGAAACAAATACCGTATATAACACACATATTAAACATGACTATTAGTGTAATTTTTTTTTTTTATTTTTAAATTTAGATACTAGTTTTTTATTTAAAATTAGGAAAAAACATGAAATCACACAACATAAATTAAAGAAGGGGATTAGTCTTAAGGCAAGACCAAATTCCGCCCATATTGTAATCGAATACTTCCAAGTAGTTTATTATATAATAAACTCATACTCATTTTAGATATAGTTTTTACTACCACTATACCTAGACTATCTAGGGTTATACAAAATCCTCTTCCATAGTTATTTTTTGGATACAAATATTTCAGCTCATACCCAACATCTTCTGTAGTTATACACGAGAGTATAGATTAATCTCATTTTAGAGAGTGTAAAACAATATCAAATTCAATACATGAGACTATGTATATTGATTAGCGGACTAAACTAAAACATAATTCAAATGAATATATAAAATGGAAAATGAAAGTAATGATATGTATGATAAATCTATGTAGCTCAATCTAACTAGCTTCAGTTGTTTAGGAGTTCTTGAGTTTATAAATTTATATGTTCAATAGAATTTATATAGAAATTCAGGAAAATAGATTTTCCTGGAAATATGAAAATTCATTGATTCATTTTTAGCACAATGGTTATTTTTTTCTACATAAAACTATATCAATGTATATTTATGTCTCAAATTTTATAAGTTAGCATCATTACATCTATAACTTTTGCAACTTGGTCCATACACATTAATGACAAGTTATTCTATATTTATAGCATTAAAGTTGGTCTAATTATCTATTCTTGGATAATAATAGAATAATTAGAATACTTTTATAGAGAAACAATATGGAAACTATGACTACTAGTTAAGATTTATATGGAATTTTTTATGAATCATAATTCTTAAATCTTCTTGTATTTTAATTGCATTGAATACTTAAAATAGTCTTTATATTATTAATTTTAAAATTTATTTTTGAATTCATATAATAAAATATAATGTTATATATCATTATATATAGTTTATATGTCTGCTGGTAGATCTATGATAGTAGATCATTGACTATATATCAATGAACCAACTATCGATCTATATAAGTAGATCATTGATGGTGGATCTATAAAATAATGGTAGATCTTTCTTGAAGTGGATAATTTTAATTTTAATTTTATCTTTTAATATGGTGGTAGATCTTTTAAACTGGTAGTATTTTTTTGAACTATAGGCTGATATTTTGAATTGGTAGTAGATCTTTTGAACCAGAGGTATATCATTTTAAATGAGGTAGATCTTTTGAAATGGCAGTAGATAGAAAAATATATTCAAGAATTATCCAATATTATTATTTTTGCCAAAATATAGTTGAATATTGCAAAACATTAAACTCAATAAAATATAATAAACATGATTTTGTAATATTAAAATTAAGAGGTTCTTGGAAAAATTCAATATATATATTCAATGTATGATATCTAATAGAGTAGGATTGATCATCCTAGTTGATTGTGTTGAAATAGCTCAAGGTTATTTGTGAACACTATTTCTTAAGAGCTATGAATGGATTTAAAATTAGGATTCCTTGAAAAAATGTGAGAAACTATATAATATTTCATCTAGGGATCAATAGATGGAAATTTGATTAAAAATACCATTTTTAAAAAAAAAATTAATATTTGGACTTGAAATGGAAAATACTATGATTTGTCTCACTTAGAATATATCGTTGAAATAGAATATAAAAATATAATGAATGTTCACTAGATATTAATTTTAATGTTCTTTCCTAGTGATTTTCACCTGGATTGATATATATTGAGACTGATGGGGTTGGTTGTAGAATGTCCCTTATAGGAACATATTACAGAAAGGGAAGCAATAATTTTATTTTTATATAATTTTTTATGTCCATATAAGGTTATTTCCTAGTTTTATAAACTTTATCTACTTTCCATTATTTATAGTATTTTTATAGTTGAAGTATTTAAATAATTAGACAAAACAATATTTCATTTTGGTATTAAAAATAATGTATAAAATCATTCATTTTGGTTCAATTCTTCATAAATCATATTGAATGGTTTGGAAACAAATCAAAATTCATTATTTCACAAAAAAATTTAATTTTTTATAAATTGTAATTAAAAATAAATAGAAAATACAAATTGATATTTATATATTTTATAAATCATCACGGCCGATAGAGGTTGAAAAATATTTAACTCATTAGAATTATCCATGTTGACTTTAAAAGTATGGAATGAAACTTGCCTCAAGGAAAAAATAATAACACTCATTGATGAAAAGATTAAGGATAATGTGGTATTATATATAATTAAAAAATTGATGATATTAAATTATGATAAGTAAGAGTGTAATTATAATTAAATGTACTTGACAGATATATCAACACTAAAGAAGCTAGATATGAGGAACCCATTGTTCTCCAAAAATATTCATTGTGGTTTCCTAAATTCAAAATTAGGGTTTTTTAACCCATTCATTATAATGATCAGTGAATCTCATAGTACATGGCCATTAGTGTTGATTTCTTATAGTCTTATAATGAATTTATGATTGAATAAATATTTTTGTAATCTTATATAGTATTATTTATGTTATAATATTCTCTATTGATAAGATTGGTGTTTACATGATACCTTTGATTAGTAAGTTAAATAAATTACGGGTCGAATTTGTGTTTTTCAATTATAATATCACGAAATTTGTATTAATTGGGATACTGTGTATCAATTTATTAATTTTTTATACACTAATTAAAAAATTCTTTTATCATTTTTTGGTAGGGGTTTATCTTGTAATTTTTTAGGGGATGTTTTGAGAATTGTTTATATTTTCTGGGTTTTTCACGGTAGACAAACAGTTTTACCAACCATGCACTACCAAAGATCAGTACCTGCAAACATAGAGAATGCGGGTTTCCATAGTTGCAGAAATTTTTGACAAAACATTCACCCACCTTAGGTAAACTATTCACCATAGAAATTGATTCTAGAGAGGGTTCATGTTTAGGGTGATTTTTTTTTTTGTAATTGTGAATCCCTCTGAATGAAATAGTGTGCATGAGATTAATTTATTCTGAATTATTTGGTTTAAATCGTAAAATCCATGGCTTAGTCCCCAATCAAGTCCCACTCAACCTAACTCAACAATTTTGGATTAAGAGGCTCTCAATAAGTGGGTTATAACCACAAACCAATTCTCTTTTTAGATCAAAGAATGGTTGATCACCTTTAATTTACTATGGGTATATGAATCTTCTCACATGTGTTTTCTTCCAATAATTAATTATCTACTTCATAGAGTGTATCATATCATTTTTAAGGATCTAAACACCATTAAATGAATCTTGATTCTTCGATTGATTTCTTTATCTTGAACTCATTTTTTCATCATTGGTGAATCACGTTGTGGGTGTTGATTCTCAACATTTTATTAAAGTTTGGTGTTCCTATGATACTTTACCATACAATTAAATCATTGAAATTATAGATTAAATTTAAATGATTCTATAATTGATTTAAAAATATGTAATTGTATGTATTTTATTATTCATTGGTATGATATTGGGAAATTAATAAAAAAACCCAATTTCTATGGAATTGAAATTTTATGGTGGATTTATGAAATATGATGTCTTGATTTTGAAATCATTTTGATTGAATGATTTAACATTGATTCAGATAAAATCAATTAAATTGAAAAGTGATTTGAAATGGAATGAAATGATGAATACCTAGGATTTGGTTTGGAAATAGAAAAGGCATGGGGAAATTTAGAATTGGGTAATTTTATTTTAAAATATTTTAAAATGATTGATTTCCAATTAGACAGATTTTTGAATCACATGTTCCCCTCGGTAGTAAGTGGTTATTGGGACATGCTTGATTATACCTAGTCAACCTAAAAATTTATTCATGATGAAAAATATTACTAAAAAAACTTTGACATGACAGCCCCCAATTGGGTTTACCTATTGGGGTATAGACTTCCCTTGATGGTATCAAATTTTGTGGGTCTATTTGTGTGTGCACACCTTATTAGAGATGTGATTACTATGAGATGTCTGAGGATCCTGGTACCTAATAAACTAACTTAACACTAGTATTTTATATAAGGTACATGATTTTATAGGATTTGTTTGAGTTTTTATAAAATCTATTGATTTTTTGAACTCTATTGTTTATCCCAAGTGATTTATATAAGCTTTTTCACTAAATTTAATCGTTTAATCTCGTTTGATTTTTTTGAGATATCTTCCATATTTTTGAAGTAAAACCAATTTTTAAATGTAAAAATCTAAAAAGAAGCTTAGTTTTATTTAAATTGATATAATATCTAGTTTATTGTTTTGGAATTGATTATGGAACATTTGGTGACACCCTGCAGGGATTTATAGCTCAGAACCTACATATCCATTATGTGTTCTTATAATTTCATATGATAGGTCTAAGAATAAAGAATTCCCTGCTTGGATGTGGTGAATGTTCTTGTTCATCTGGACCATGGGTCGTTACTATCATCTTGGGATGTTTGTAATTCTTCATAGTACATTGATGATATACTTCATTGGGGGTTTCTTTATCTGTTTGAGTTCCAGTATCTTATAGTTTTTGATTATTGAGAATAATGACTAGAATCATTTAGCTTCAGTTATTTTTTGGATAATGTATTCCCTCTTTTATCTTGTATAATGATTGGTGTTATTCGCCAACCCAGGGGGTTCAGGAATTCCCATCGAGAATTGTAAGTGATGTAATGATTATCAGGGTAGCAGGGTATATAGGATTGTTTTTTAAAAAGTGGTATCAAATGTATATTAAACATATTTCATTGATATTAGTATGTAGTTTGGAATATCATTATAGGACATATGATGTAGTAACGAGAGTGTTCCGGGAACACTTTAATCATAACAAGACATAAGACACCATGTGCGGTTTAGGAAAGACATATTTAGGTAAATTTTGATCCAACTACAATATTTTCCCAGCATTAGATTTGGATTGGTAGAAATATGAATCCTGATATCTTATTTTATTTGATTGATTTTACTGATTCTCTTGTTTTAGTTTCTAACCTATTTAATATATTAATGCCTTAAATGTTTATTTCTAATTTTTTATAGCATCATTAATCAGATTAGACATAGGAATATGACCAAGAATTACATTTTTGGTCAAAAAATTGAGAAAATACATGCATGGGAAATAATGTTTTGATATTATCATGTGTGTTTTCCATTCTCTGGGATAAGAACCAGCACCCTTCCTCAATTAGGCTCCATTTTTGGAAGAACATAAGGACGAATATTTCAATAATGATGACCATTTTACTTATCAAGAAATAAACATAATTATAAGTCTATAATGATCCTTGATAGGATGAGGATTGGATGATAAAGATAGAGAATTTTCATCATTTTATGTAAATACATAATTAATTTATGTTAAATTGTTCTACCTTTAAGATAGAGTGTCTAAGAAGTAGATAGTGGGACTTGATGGTAATAGATAAGAAACCCATGGATTTAGAGTGGAATAAATTCTGGGTTCTTTTAATAGAGAAGTTCAATCTATAGTATATGTTGTTGGTTAATGATATAAAGTTCTTCGAAATTGAATAGGCTGAATGAACCATGATAGAGTATAAGGACAACATTGCTGAGTTTATGAAGATTTCATACGATATTATAGAGAATGAGAAAATGGAGACATGATAGTTTAAGATGGTTTATTGAACTGATATTTATTCTTGGGTTTTCATGCTTAATACCACTTCTTAAACTGAAATTATAGATAGTTCATTGATGTTTGATCTTGACTTAGCTGGAACGTTATGGTTTTTAGTGGATCATTTTTTCATATAAGTTTTTAAATGGGTTTTTTAAAGAAAAAAGAAGTTTAATGATCCTAATAGTGATTCTTGACAAAATGCATCCTTTAGACCTCCTTCTGTTCATGGTAGAGGCCCTTTATGTTGCATCTAGTGTGGAAAGGTTGGTAATTTGAGATGTTCTTATACTAAGGTGATAATGATCTTCACTTATTATGGTCACTCTGGACACATAAAAAAAATTCATCAATTTAGTTTGTGATATGAATTATAGAATGGGATCCATAACACCTAAAATTAATTTTGTACAATAAGATGATTTTTGATCAAAGGGGTTCCCGTTATATGCATTTGAAATGAAGGTACTTTATACAGAGGAAGAGTATCCAAAGAAATGTGATATAGGTTTAGAAGTTGTGAGAGGTACCATCACTCTAGATTCTTTAATATTTACTGATTCATTTGATAGTGGTGCATCTCACTCTAATATATCAAATTATATTTTGAACCTGATAAATATTCCTAAATATATTTTTCATAGATGATAGATATTACGATACCCTTGGAACGTAGAAAGTGTAGGGTATCCCTTATCCTTCATTCATTTAATCTTTATCATAAATCAATATTACCTAGAATTTTCAGGTTCTCAACTAGATACCGCTTGATTTAATTTTAATGATTGATTGGATAATTGGATATATGGTCAAGATTGACTTATATCTTCAATGGGTCTCATTTACCATGCTTATTAGGGTGTTCCATGTCTTTCATGGATAATGGGACTCAATGTCGAGTAGATTTGAAACATATTATCCATAGATAAGGATATCTATATCAGTGTTTTATTTCTATATGGAGTGGGAATATTTGATCAATGATGCACCTCTAGTTTTCATTGAGTTTCCTGATGTGTTTCCTTCGTATTTGCAAGGATTTTACTAGAAAGAGAGTTAAGGGTTCTATTTATTTAGGTACTAGAACTGAGATTGTATCTATACTTTCATAACATATATAATTAGTAGATATTAAGGACTAGAATACTCATTTGGTTGATATATTAGAGAAGGGTTTCAAGCCCCCGAGTGTATCACATTGCGTGGTAGTTATTATATTTTCTATAAAATATTATGAAACACTTCATCTTTGTGTTGATTATAAAAAAATAAAACATGTTTTGTGAATGAAAAATTACATTTTGACATGGATTTATGATCTATTTAAATAGTTGAAAGTGGAGAGGTGGTTCTTAATGATTGATCTAGGATCTAGTTATCACTAGTTGTGAATAAAACAATTTGATATTCTAAAAACTACCATCCAAAATAGTTATGTCCATTATGAGTATCCTTTCATGCCATTTTTTCAATCCAATTTTAATAATGTGTTTATGTCTTTGATTAATTAGATATTCAATGAGTATCTTGATTAATTTTTTGTGGTATTTGTGGATGAAATCCTAGATTACTTTTAGTATGAGGAAGAACATAGGCATAATGTGATTTTATGTCTAGAAAAGATGATAAATCACTAAAATTATGCCAATTAATAAAATTTTAATTTATTTATTTGAGATGTGGTGTTCTTTTGACATAAGGTCTCATAACAACAAACCCCAATTGATCATGAGAATTCAAAATCAGTTATGACATGGGAGCAACCACGTGTTGTTTTTACGATTTAGAGCATCTTACGTTTAGAGAGGGTATT
Source organism: Viscum album (assembly GCA_963277665.1). Lineage (NCBI taxonomy): Eukaryota > Viridiplantae > Streptophyta > Magnoliopsida > Santalales > Viscaceae > Viscum > Viscum album. Next base: position 1,832,461,748 of record OY728147.1, read on the forward strand.
ATCCCTAGTTTATAAATAATTTATCAATGTTGGATTTTTTAAACCCCTATCACTAAAAAGGGAGTGATTTTTTTTTGGGATGAGAAATTTGATAGTTCCTTTGTTGAACGAAACGTATTTTGACTTCTATGCCGGTGTTCACTCTTCTAGAGGTTGGATATGGTTATGTGTTCTTCTATGATGCATCATGTTTGGGTTTTGGTGGTGCTATTATATAGGGAGATCAAATAGTCAAATTTTATATATATTTATTAGGACACATGAAATAAATTATCCAAACTATGAACATGAACTCTCATTTTTAATGCATGAGCTTAAGAGATTGCAACATTACATTTTCAGAGATTGGATTACCTTGTATTCTGACAAAGATCCTGAGTTATATCTTCTCTCAAAAATATTTTAATATCTACTGGAGGTATTGGGATAAGTACCTTTAGAATTTTTATTTTTACATTTCCTATATCCACGGGAAGGGAATACTATTTCTAAATCCTTGTGTAGGAAATTTTTACATACGCCTTGAATGAATTATTATAAAAGTGAAACTTGATGGTGTTTTTTTCAATGATTCATTTAGAATTTTGGGATGAAGAGGATTGTAACACCTCAAGATTTTATGGAATATATTTTTTTGAAATAATTTAATATTTTATATATAATTTTCATTTCTTGAAAAAATCTACCTTTATTTATATGAAATTGATATTTTTGGAATGCGTTATAAGCAACACCATGTTATGCTTGCACTATACATAAAAATAGGCGCCTAAGAGAATATAAAATCTTTATACATTAAAATATATTTACTATTATAAATATATTTGATATATATATATATATATATATATTTCAATGAACATGATATGAGTTAGCATGCAGTGTATATAATAATGAGTTTTTTTGATGAAATGTGTTACACGCATTACTATGTTTTACTAAACAACAATATATTATTAATGGTTTATTAATTTTTATATTAATTTATAACCTAGCCATCAAATTAATGATTATGAGTAGTATTATCTAAATAATGAAAATTTTTGGTTTATAAAAAATATAAAATGAATTCATTGGATACAAATTTATCAGAAATGGATAAAAGAACCAATTGAATATAAAGAATGTATTTTTATACTCACAAAGATGATTTATCCTAATAAAATACATTAATTAAAATTATAGAATGATATTACTCACAAATATATGTTATATAATCAATAAAATATTTTTTATATTCATCCAATATATTTCAAAAATGTAAGATAAGAACAAACCTAATATTTCAAAGAAATAAATATTTTTATAAAGGCACTTTTACAACCTTTTAATGGGGAAACTTTTTTAAATAAAATATGTAGATATTTTCTAAATATTATATGTCAAAATAAATTTCATCATTGAAATCATATCATAAAAATTAATTTAGGGAGAAATTTTTTTATTCTACTGTGAACTTCCATTTTTAAATTAATAGTAAAAAAATACCGAAATTTAATTCAAAAAATCATTTTCATATTACTTATTTATAGTGTTAAATTATATATTAATTTGTCTTTAAAGAATTATAATATATTTTAATTATTGACTAATCCAATTTAGATCATTGGAATCTATTTGACATTTAAATTTAATACAAAAACATAAAAAACATCTGAATGTTTTTACTTTAAAACCTCGTACTGTCTTTCTGTTTATGAGATTAAATTTAAGTTAAATTATACCATTTATGTGATTGGAATTGGGAAAATTAGTTACATATTTTGAATAAACATAATTTTTAATATCTAATATGTTAAACATGGTTTTTTACAAATTAATTGTGAAAGTGATTAAAATTAATTATAGTGATTAAGAGAAAAATTAACTAAACAGAGAACTAAACCATAAAATTACGGCCCAAAACACCAAGAATATTATAGAAAATCCATTTGATGGCCATATTTCTACCCTATACTCAATTTAATCTAATTTTTTTTATTATTTTAAGAATAATTAATGGGATAGACATGGGTAAAATACCCATTTCCAAAATGTACAAGAGTGTCACTCCACCCCCATTATAGAAGGCATCCTCTCCTCCCACTACTCACAGCCCACAATCCATGTAGGGTAAACAAGATATTCAATAGACCTTAAAAATCCATACCCATAACCTAGAACCCTCCCCTTTTGAATAAGTCCATCCAAGTATTCCCTTGGGTGCTAACTAAAATGGTTCACCCAAAGAATAATAACATCATTCTTTAATCTCTTTAGTTTTATTTCTATTATACACCCAATAAGATATCATTATTCCATTATTGTAAAACAGAAATATTATATTAAATATATTATGTTATTTTTCTTCCATGTATTTATCTACACATACACAATATTACATCAATTGGGCAACGCACAACAATTTATATGTCTGGTGAACTACTACTTCAAGAAATGAGGATTTCTCATTTTTCCTTTACCATCTTTAACGGTGGGAAATTATGATCGAAACACTATTTATAACTAATATATATTATTTTTATTAGGTATTTATTCTTCTATAATTTTTTAATATTACATACTTTTATACTTTACATCTTATGTAAATACGATAACATTGTTTGTGGATGTGTGGACTATGACCTCCTCAAAGCGATTGGATTCATCAACACTTTTTGTGGAATGTGTCAAGGACACTTTTAGTGTAAATATATGATATATAAAATGTAAAAATTATTATTTTATTATACTATATACATACATACATTTATTTCATTTACTTAAATTGCTTTCAATATGAAAACAAATGTAAAACAACATTTATGCTTACGTATGACCGATCATCTCCATGAACGGTGTATTCAATCACAATATTCTAAATTTGAAAGATTATTATTGATACATATATACAAAATATATATGATACATAAATATTTTTTACATTATATAAGTAATTAAATGATGATCTATGTAATACTATCAAGAATAATTAGTCAAAATGTGTACAAAGAACAAAGTAGATATTACCTGAAGTGAAACCATAAGGTAGAATTGTTAATAAGAGGGTAATATAAAATAATAATAAAAAATATATATTATTATATATGTTAATATGGTTCTTTATTTATACATGATGTTGGTATGGGTACAGTGATAGTCAGGACAAAAGATAAGGGAATTCCATCCCACTTTTTATTTCTATGAGATACCCACATTATTCACCACTCATTTATTTATTGTGGTATATATAAATATCATGAATGTAGTATATGATTATTATAATTAAATTTATTCTTATTTATGTACCCATTTGATGATATTTCATTTCATGATTTTTATATTTCAAATGTTTCCATACTTGTAAAAATTTTTGGTCTCAATTTTCCTTCTTTGAGACACAATGTTTTATGAACCTTTGTTATTTTATGAGGTTTCTATGAAATATTTGACATGTTATATCATGAATATTCTTATATTAATGATATTTTAATATTATTTTAAATAAATTTTCATACATGGGGAGTGTAATTCAATGCTTTCAAGTGGTAAGATTTATTGAAAAAATCTCATCATTTATCATGAATATTTAAGATTATGTATTCATTAATGAAATATAATAATCCATTTCTATTTATAACAATTTAATTTTCGTAAACTAGGTATATTCAATATATCAACATATATTGGTCCCATTTTTTACTCTTTGGTGCATATAATGATTAAGAATTCATTTTTAAGAAAGTCTTACTTTACAGCTCTCTTCGGTTGAAAATCTGGGTTCATTCAAAACTGTGTTTTTCTAAAATGGTTTTTAAAATGTTTTTATGGATTATCTATACGTTTTCAAATTATTTTCAATGAAATTATTTTCAATTTCTTTAATATTTATTTATAAATTTTCAACATATTTTCAATGAAATGGTTTTTAGAACACTATCACCATTTATATAATTTTCTAATGTGTTTTCAATGAGAATGGTTTTTGAAATGTTTTCAATATCTTTTACATGTTTTGAGGAAAAGGGTTTTCAAAAAAATTTATGCATCATTTATACGTTTTCTAGGAAAAAAGGCTTCGAAATTATTTCAAGACATTATTCTATTTTTTTAAAGTATTTTAAATGAAAATGTATTTCAAATGTTTATATGTTTTAATTGTCTAGTTTTCAAAGAAGAAATGATATTTTACTCAAAAAAATATTTTTGAATGATATTTAAAAATTATTTTCCATCAATGATGAATTTTTTTTGTTTCTCATTCTTTTCTTCGAAATAACACTATGGTTCCATTCATTTTCATTCTTTGAATGAATTATGTTTTTAGGGAATAATGTTTATCAAATGTGTTTCTATTTCATGGGTAATATATTAATGAAACCCATTTATCATCAATGGGATATATGTTTATGAAACATGATTCTTTTCATCAGTTAATCTTTGATGAAATAATATGAAAAATTTCTATTTTCCATAGGTTATGATATGATTAAAAGTTTATGATACCCATTTCATTTCATGGGTTATGATATATCTCTTTATGATGTTGTAAAACATATATAAATGATTTAAATAGAGTTGGCTTGGACCTATATCTCTCTACAATGCAGTATCTAAATATTTATATCTCATGAGTAAGACTAAGATGGTATTGGGAGTAAAAATTTACGACGAAGACTAAAATGGGAGTGAACCAAGACTACCATTATGGTATTGGGAGTGAAATAATAATACTATGAAATTGATGGGTGTGAACCATTACTACCAAGATGGTATGGGGAGTGAACCTATAATTTTAATATGATATTGGTTGGAATAACTGGACTACAATGGAAATCCTTTTTATTCTTATGAATCAACAACAATTCTATTTTTTTATTCCTATGATATGATTTAATGGATTATAGTGCTTATTTCCTTATGATTTATGTCTTATGAACATCAAAAATTTATTCCATGATTTGTGTTTTTGATATTATGATATTTAGGTTGTGATATTATAATGTTATGATCATGTTCTCATGCCCATATGCTCATGTTTATGCTTACATTTCTCTCCTATTTACCCTTACTGAGCATCTAAGATAACCGCTTTTTTAAGTTTCCATTCCCAGGTTATGAATATATTTTTTATTTTGTTGTATGTTAGAGAGTTTCTTGTCATTAATAACCTCATTGTATATAATTCAGTTCAATTACGTACCATATTTTAGGTTTCCATATTTTTAATGGAACTAGATTAATACTTTCTTTGGTCATCTATTTGTATAATGTTTCAAGTATTTCATAAAATATCTGTAATGTTAATTAATGAAATGTTAGGGTCACTATATTTGTTATATGAGCTATGTTTAGTTAACTAATGGATTCTAGGATGATAAAACTTTTGTGGGAACCCTAAGGACATGTAAAATCCAAGTAAATAAAGAAATAATAAATTTTCATTCTTCTAAATATTTGTAAATTAAATATTAAGTTTAATTAAAAAGTGATTCTATGTTCAATGGCATACCTGACACAAAGAAATGGGTTTATCAAAAATCTCATGTTTCAGTAAATATTGAGTCATACTAAAAAATTTTAATATAATATTATTATTTTATATGGTAGTTAATTCCTAGACGTTGTAATAGAGGGAATGAAAATATATAACTACGATATGATTATAGAATTTTGATAAATGTTTTTACATTTATCTAATAAATTTTAGAGGCTTAAAAAAAGAAATAATTTGATTTTAAGCACAAATACTCTAATATTCATTAAAAGGTCGATTTACCGTCATTTTATAGAGAACCCTTTTTAAATTTATTTTTGGTGAATTTTATATGTTATATTTGACAAAATAAAATTCTTATTTAGAATCGGGACATAAAAATTTACTTTGGGTAAATTTTTGGTATTTTTCTAATAAAATTCATTTTTTAATGAATAGTGAAAAATACGGTATTTTAATTCAAAAATGCCTTACAGTATTATTTATTTATATGTTTAGATTATCTTTTTAATAGGTTTTAGAGTTTAATTAGATTATATTTTTAATATTTAATATAATTTTTGTCATTTTATGTAATTTTGCTTTGAAACTGGACATAAACAAATGTCCATATTTTGATAATTAATATTTTTTTTAAACATGTTTTTTGTTTTGACAAAAAAATTAATTTTAAATTAATTTATTCAAATTATATAAGGCCTCGGATTTAAACCTTAATTAATGTTTAATTAAATGAATAATTCACATTGAATATCTTTTCAGGTTTAGTGTTTTAGAGAATTAGATCATAAATCTTGAATTACATTCCAAATTCAAATAATGTGGTGACATAAAAGATAGTATTGGTTTTTCCCCATCAACGGAAAAATATTTAAAATAAAACATGGTTTCTTTCTTGATACATCCTTGAAACTATCATCATATCATGCACCTTTCCCTTTACCTATGAAAAGCATTTCAAAAACTTGGGATGAGCATAAAAAGCTCAGTAAGGGATATAAAAGTACGAAAAGAAAACATTAGTCCCTGTATGAAATCATACTTTACTCATCAAACATAATCATTTTAACATACCTCATCAAATCATGAATAAATCATATAAATCATAAGGCATAAAGGTAACTTGAGGAATTCATAACATTTTAACGTAGGGAGTAGCCCTCTTGGTTACGTTTGGAATACCCATCACAGTATATTCCCAAAAATCTCTTCGGAGAGACCTTAACGGTTAACTCCTTCGTGTTACCCAATTCATTGGAGAGATATGTCGGGCTCACCCACCCTTAGTTTATCATGGAACCAACCTTCTTCATAACAATTCCCAAGAACCATAACATAATCGTATCACATAAAACATGCATAAAGGAAACATAACATTTCCACATTGCAAAAACAATATAAAATTTTAAGATATTGAAATAATGAATCCATTCTAAAAACCATTTTCAAAAACCATTTAAAACATTTAATAAAGAGATTTTTGAATCAAAGTGTCCCATACCACTTTGAAGAATTTAAAATTTTAAACCATTAATATCCATATAATTAAATCCTTAATAAAATTTTGAAAACATGGATATTAATGAGAAATATTTATAAGATTAAATTATTAAAGCATTTAAAATGATATTTTAGTTAAAGGGTTTTTAACAAAATGAGAGACACTTGAATAAAATAATTGAGGAATAAAATTTAATAAAAACTTCATAATATCATTAGAATAAAGGTATTCATGATATACTATTCCAAATGATAGTATATACACAATATAAGAGTGAATTAGTGCGTAACAACAATGAAGTCTCAATGGAAATGTAAATTGAGATGAAATCCATTATAAAAAGGGTATACTTAAATTAAGGATAAATGAATCTCATAATTATGTGCGACAAATATAAATACACCCAATATAAGTTGATATTATGTGTAAAATAATCAAAGGTCATTCACACATATTCAAAGGATGACATACTCAATAACTACATGTAGAACCCAAAGAAATCGAAATTGGGTTAAGAAGTTCCCTTGACAGCTTAACAGCGTCACATCAAAATGAGTTGATGAGAGATAAAAAGGGTATCTCATCACATGGACATAAAATTTACATCAATATGGATATAGAAGAACATATCCCAACATAACAATATGTAAATTAAAAGACCCAACAAAACAAGTCTTTTAAAAGGAGGAGGGTGAAAGGTTCCCTTACCGACTTGGGTATCTTTCGAAACATACACCCCATGAAAGAAGGAAAATAAATCATTGATGTAAATACTCATAACAGAAATTATAATACAAAAAGAGTAGAATAATGGGAAGTATATATACCACTTTATAGAAATGGTGGCAAATCTAGCATAAATCTCACGGGAATAAAAGTGAGATGAAAAATCCCTTACTAAAACTCGACAGCCTAACAACGCCACTTAAAACTTCCAAAAATGGATTGATGAGATATAATAGGGTCTCTTGTAATATTAACATAAAAAGTACATAATTACTAATATAAAATAACATCCCCAAACATAATAAAGATGATCTTAAAAGAAATGACATAAAAGAGAGTGCTTAAAAAGGAAGGGAGAGGTAGGATCCCTTACCTCATGTCCGACATGACTCGATCGTTCTTTAATCTCCTGAATAATAAAATTTTGTCAAATTATAATTTCTTAAGGACATACTTTAAATATTATTATTCAGTTCATATCACATATTATAATGTTATAATAATAGGTTAATAAAGTGAGTTCATATCACACGTTTTTTTTCGATGTTCGGTACATGAGTAAAAATTGAACTTGTTGGAAAATAATTTTCCATGTATTTATAGGTACATCATATCCAAAATAGTATTGATGTTTTAAATATCATATATATCTAGTATATATTCATTTTATACTATTCCATAGCATTTGGAATTAAAAAAACCGTTCATGGAGACAGTATGCCGTACGTATGCATGAACACTACTTTCATTTTTTGTCATATTAAAAGAATTAAAACAAAATGAGATATATATATATATATATTATAATTCAAGAATGATATAAATAATTTATATGTAATATATTACATATATATCCATTATATTTATGTACTTATAATAGTACAAAACATTTGGAGACATGAAATGAAATGTACCGTTCATGGAGACGGTAAGCCGTACGTATGCATGAACGCTACATTCATTTCTTTTTTTTGTATTAAATGGAATGAAATAATAATGATATAAAGGTATATTATAATTACAGTAGGATATAATATGTATTACCATTAATTCCATCCTTTATACGTCCCACATATGGCATTAACAAATCAATTTACTTTGAGGGGGCGGTAGTCCACACTTCCTAAAATGAAGATATCGCGTTTACCAATAATGGAAACCATAAAGGTGTACCATAAAAGAAAAATACAGAAGCTTAAGGAAAACATAAATATATTATATATCATATATAAATATAGAGACATATTAATGGCCACCTTTGAAGGTGTTAAAAGAATATTGAACAATCATTGTTTCGTGAGGCAGAAATTCACCATCCACAGAAACAGTATGTTCTTTAACCATTAGATGTAGGTGTGTGAATGTTTAGCTCTAATACTTCTTATGAAAACATCCTAGTATATTTAATATAATTTATTTGTTACAAAATAAATGAATAAAACGATTTTAGGGGGTTGGAGAAGCAAAATAAAACAAAAGAACACCAGTGAAGACATTACCTTAAAATCGAGTATCTCTCTTTGATTTGAGCTCAAAGGCTTCCTTGGGAAGACTTCTGCACAAAGTGAGGATTCTAGGAGTAATATATGGATTTTTAGAGGCAATATGTGTAGGGGTTGTCCGAGCCAAAGGGTTTAGAGGTGTTGGTAAGGTGGTATAGGTGGGGGCCTTCTATAAGAGGATAGGAGGTGCACTCTTGGAATGTTACAAAATGATACTTTATTTTCAAATGAGTTTCGGATTTTAAAGGTCCCAAATTGATTTATTTCGAGGATACAGTGGTATGGGTTCTAAATATACTCATAAAATAGGTCTTTGACACGTTTATGTTATAGTTTTTACATTATCTTTTCATTTTATTTAAATCCCTTGTTAATGAGGTAATCGCTGCATCATCATGATGTCATAAATAATTTAATTTATTTAATGTCTAAAAATTATAAAAATAAATATCATGATGTATGAAATATTTTTATTTTTATAATGAATATTTATAGTAAAAAATATGACTTGTATAACCCCATTTAAAAATTTATTTACAGAAACATCTCATGCTTGTGACATTTTTATTTTAACTTTAAATAAAAAGTTATTTATGTCATTTTCCTACCAAAGTGGCTCCATGGGGTCCCTAAGTTGACCCATGGATTTTCATGGTCTGCCATGACACATCCAATAAGGGTATGACATGTGTCTAGGTCATTTCATATTATTAAAACATTATTTTTACCTTAAATTACCCTAATTATCTCTAATCGCGATTAAAAACTTTGAAGTTACTATTCACCAAAAAATTATTTTAATCCCATTGAACTAAATTTTACATATTAATGAAAAACATGTATGTAGGATTTTTGAAATTCAAAATATAGAGGTGCTAAAATTTCATTTAAATGAAAAATCAGTTTTTTAAGTACCACTTAGTGGTTTCACTATACATAAAAAATTGTTGTTTTTTCTAAAAAAAACAAAACATCACCCTAAGCTATATTTGATATTCCAAATTCAAAAATGATGTCTCTTTTACAAAATTAAAAACATATAAGTTGCATTAATTAAATTAATAATTAATTCCCGCTGTCAAAAAAATAGCGTGTTTTTATGAAACAAAATGTATCAAAAGATTGACACTAGTTTAAGTCCGATTTCAAAGTGAAATTAATTCAACAACCACTATTGGATTAAATGGTAAAAATATATTCTAATTTCACTTTAAAACCAATTAAAATGATAATCTAACTATATAAATAAATTATATTAAAAAGTGGTTTTGAATTAAAATCCAACACTTTTCACTATTCATTAAAAATGATCTTTATCGGAAAAATACCAAAAATTTACAGAATATAAATATTGATTTCCCGATTATAAAAAAGAATTTTGTTTTGTCAAATAAAACATATAAAATTTTCAAAAGTATATTTAAAAAGGGTTCTCCATCAAAAGGCGGTTAATCGACCTTTTAAAGAATATTAAAAGATTTATGCTTAAAATTGGATTCATTTGCATTTTAAGCCTCTAACATTTATTGGATAAAAGTAAAAATATTTGACAAACATATATAATCATTTTGTAGTTAGTTCCGTTCATTCCCACCATTACACCAACTAGGCGTTAACTACCTTTTAAAATATTATTATTTTATTATTAGAGTGCAACGTAAGATTTCAAAGGAACTCGTTGTTGCGTATTGGGTAAGCCATCGACCATAGTGTTCCCTTTAAATTATTATTGAAATTTTATTCACAAATAGGGATAAATATAAAAATGTCATATTATTTATTTTCCTTGGGTGTAACATCCTTCCCCCCTTTTTGGAATTGCGTCCTCGTAATTTCAAAATTGGGCTCGGAAACATCATTGAAAGTCCCACATCGGAACAAGAGTCGGTAAAACAATCACTTTAATATAAAGGAAGAGAAGTACAATGGTCACCCAAGTTAACCCATAATAGGATTCCAAGTATGAAAATATGGATATGGAAGTAAAAAACAAAGGGTCATGTTCTGAGGGAGAGTGATAGAAAACATGTTTAGGAGAATGTTAACCACAAGAAAATCACAAACTTGTGATGGTTAAATGATATTTGATTCCCCAGAAGGGAATAGTTAACAGACAACATTTTTGTTTTAAGTTACTTATAATTGAGGAATTTATTTTTTATCTTAACTAAATCATAATGAAACATACTTAATTGTCACGTAGACCTTAAACTTTTACTAGATTCCTTAATCAAACTCATATTTTCTCCAAAAAGCGAGTTTTTAGGAATACTTGTTCGCATTAAGAGTACTATAATCAACTTTTTGAGAATCACCTAACCCACAAAAGGGAACTATATATTTACCATGTCTTTAGACAAAATACAAAACAAAAAATTTTTAGTATGAGATCAGATAATCCACAAAAGTATAATCCTTTATAAAAATAAAAACTATTCTTATTCTCCAAAATTTGTCCAAAAAAATACCCAAAGTTCAACGATGACCATTCGATAAACAATTGTCCATAAAATTATTCAAAGTAAACCAAACTAAGATTGAAACCCAAATATTTGAAGGATTTAACCACATAGTCTTCCAAGGTACAAATTAACTTTTATCTCTGAATAACATCAGTTGCTCTTAAATTCTAATATTGAAAAGTAATTAACCTAATCACATATCCTTGGTGATAGGATAATCATTTCCCTAGATAACCCAAAATAAACTTACTCCTGATTACTAAAATCATCTAACTAAAAAGAGTTAGTCAAACTAACCAGGGAATTCACGTAGTCCAGTGGTAGGATACTTCCACACATACTTAATGGAATAGCCATACAGCCGACTTCCTTACCCAATGCATTGGAGGTTATAACATAACCACTCGCCTTGGTATTCACGGCACCACCCGTCATATGGTTTATCACGTAACCACCCATAAAATGTCCAAGTACCATGATTACACATAAAATAATGAAAATATAAACATGTCAATAACAACATTTCATTTGCAATCACAATAAGTAATTCCAGGATATTGAATTAATCAATCCATTTTCAAAAACCATTTAAACGAGATTTTTGAATCAAAGAGTCCCATAACACTTTGAAGCTTTTAATGGAATTATAATTTTAAAACATTAATGTCTATATAAATAAATACTGAAAACCATTTTGAAAACATGGACATTCAAGATAATGATTTAGAATAATGAATCTTTAAAACATTTAAAATGATATTTTTGTTAAAGAGTTTTTAACAAAATGAGAAACTCTTGAATACAAATAATTTCGGAATAACATTTAATCCAAACATTATAATATCATGAGAATAAAGGGAATCATGATATAATATGTCAAAGGACAGTATATACACCATATAAGAGTGAATTGGTGCATAACAACAATAATGTGTCAATGGAAATGTATATTGAGATGAAATCCATTATAAAGATGGTATCCTTAAAATAAGGATAAATATATCACATAATTATGTGTGAGAAATATAAATACACACAATATAAGTGGATATTAAGTGTGAAACAATAAGAGGTCATTCACACATATTCATAGGATGACATGTTAAAGAATTACAAGTTGAACCCAAAGAAATCGAAATTGGGTTAAGATGTTCCCTTTTAAAAATTCGACAGCCTAACGACGTCACTTTAAAATTCAGAAAATGAGGTGATGAGACAAAAAGGGTATCTCATCACTTGGAAATAAATTTTACATCAATAAGGATATATACTAACATATCCCAACATAATAAGATGTAAATTAAAAGACATAACAAAAATAAGTCTTTTAAAAAGAGGAGGTTGAAAGGTCCCCTTACCTAGTTGGGTAACTTTCGAAACGTACACCCCATAGAAGAAGGGTCATAAAATGAAGATGTCAATTCCCATAAATGAAATTATAATACACAAAATGTATAATAATGGGAAGTACATACACCACTCAAAGGAAATAGTGTCAAATGTATCATAAATGTCACTAGAATAAAAGTGAGATGAAAAATCTCCTATGAAAACTCGGCAGCCTAACGGCGCCACTTAAAACTTCCAAAATTGATTGATCAGAGAAAATAGGGTATCTCATCATAAGAAAATAAAATTTACAGTAGGATTAATATAAAATAACATCCTAATCATAAGAAATATGAGCTTAAAAGGAATGCCATAAAACAATGTACTTAAAAAGAAAGAGAGGGGTAGGATCCCTTACCTCTAGTCCAACTTTTCTTGTTCGTTTCTTTATATTCATGAATAATAAACTTTGGTCAATTTATAATTTCATAATGACCTCCAATAATGTTTATTATTCAGTTCATATCACATATTTTAATGTTATAATAATTGGTTAATAATTTGAGTTCATATCAGACGTTTTTGTCGATGATTGGTACATGAGTAAAAAATTGAACTTGTTTGAAAATAATTTTCCATGTCGCTATAGGTACATAATATCGAGAATAGTATTGATGTTTTAAATATCATATATATCCAGTATATATTCATTTTATAATATTCCATATCATTTGGAGATAAAAATTAAAATCACCGTTCATGGAGACGGTAGGTCGTACGTACGCATGAATGCTACTTTAATTTTTTATCATATTAATGGAATTAAAACAAAATGAGAGATATATATATGTTATAATTACAGAATTATATCCATCATTTATATGTTATATATTACATATATATTCATTATATATTTGTACTTATTATAGTACATAACATTTTGAGATAAGAAATGAAATGTACCGTTCATGGAGACGGTAAGCCGTACGTACGCATGAACGCTACTTCCATTTCTTTTTCATATTTAATGTAATTAAAACATAATGATACATAATAGTATTTTAATTACAGTATGGTATCATATATAATATCATTAAATGTATCCTTTATACGTTCCAAATATGGTAGTAACGAATCAAATCACTTTGAGGGGGCGGTAGTCCGTACTTCCTTAAATGAAGATATCGCATTTACCCGTAATGGAAACCATAAAGGTATGCCATAAATGGAAAATATAGAATCTTAAGTAAAAAATAAACATATTATATATCATATATAAATATAGTGTCATCTTAATGGCCACATTTTAAGGTGTTAGAATAATGTTGAACAATCATTGTTTCGTGAGGCAGAAATTCGCCATCCACAGAAACAATATGTTCTTTAACCATTAGATGTAGGTGTGTGTAAGTGTAGCTCGAATCCTTCTTATAACAAAATCCTAGTATATTTTAGATACTGTATTTGTTATAAAATAAATTAATAAAAAGTGTTTAGGGGGTTGGAGAAGAAAAATAATACATAAGAACACAAGAGAAGACACTACCTTTAAATCGGGTAACTTCTTTTGATTTGAGCTCAAAGGCTTCCTTGGGAAAACATCTGCCCAAAGTGAGGCTTAAAGGAGTAATATAGTGACGTGGAGAGACAAAATGGGCAGGTGTTGGCCAATAAAAAGGCTTTGGAAGTGTGGGTAAGGTGGTAGAGGTGGGGGCCTTTTATAAGTGGAGAGGAGGGGCACTCTTGGAAAGTAAGGAAATGTTACATTATTTTAGAATACGTTTCGGATTTTAATGGTCCCAAATTGATGTGTCTCAAGGAAAAGGTTATAAGGGTTCTAAATCAACCCATACAATAGGTTTTGGACATGTTTAGTACCTATATTTTACATTATCTTTCTATTTTATTTAAATCGTAAAATAATGAGGTAATCACTGCATCATCATGGTGTCATAAATAATTTACTTTATTTAATGTATAAAAATTATAAAAAAAATACTATGATATAGGAAATATTTTTATCTTTCCAATTAATATTTATAGTAAAAAATATGACTTGTATAACCCCATGTAAAAATTGTTTTTGTAAAACAACTCATGTTTGTGACATTTTTATTTTAACATTAAATAAAAAGGTATTAATGTCATTTTCCAACCAGAGTGGATCCATGGGGTTCCCAAGTTGACCCATGGATTTTCTTGGTCGGCCATGAGACATCCAATAAGGTTAGGACATGTGTAATGTTCATTTCATATTATTAAAACATTATTTTTACCTTAAACTACACTAATTACCTCTAATCGCGATTAAAAACGTAAAAGTTACTATTCACCAAAAAATTATTTTAATCTCATTGAACAACATTTTACTTCTTAATGAAAACCATGTATGTCGGATTTTTGAAAATCAAATCACAAAAGTGGAAAATTTTCATTTAAACGAAAAATCAGTTTCTTTAACTACCACTTAGTGGTTTCACTATTTATCAAAAATTGAAGTTTTTCAGAAAAATAACAAAAATCCACCCTAATCTATATTTGATATTCCAAACTCAAAAATGATATCTATTTTAAAAAATTCAAAACATATAAGATGAATTTATTAATTTAATAATTAATTCCCGCTGTCAAAACAAATAGCGTGTTTTAATAAACAATATCTATTAAAAGATTGACACTAGTTTAAGTCCAATATCAACGTGAAATTAATTCCAATGAGCACTATTGGATTAAATGGTAAAAATATATTCTAATTTTACTTTAAAACCAATTCAAAAGATAATATAATCATATAAATAAATTATATTAAAAAGTGGTTTTGAATTAAAATACAACATTTTTCACTATTCATTAAAAAAATGAACTTTATCGGAAAAATACCAAAAATTTACACAAAGTAAATTTTGATGTCCCGATTCTAAAGAAGATTTTTATTTTATAAAATATAACAAATAAAATTTTCAAAATGTGGATTTAAAAGAGGTTCCCCATCAAAAGGCGGTTAATCGACTCTTTAAAGAATATTAGAATGTTTACGCTTAAAATTGGATTCATTCGCATTTTTAATCCTCTAACATTTTTTGTAAAGAGAAAAAATATTTGACAAATATATATAAGCATTTTGTAGTTAGTTCTGTTCATTCCCTCCATTACAATGGCTAGGCGTTAACTACTATTTAAAATAATATTATTTTATTATTAGAGTGCACTGTAAGATTTCAAAGGAACTCGTTGTTGCGTATTGGGTAAGCCATTGAGCATAGAATTCCATTTATATTAATATTAAAATTTTATTCACAAAAAAGTGATAAATATAAAAATTTCATATTCTTTATTTACCTGGGGTGTTACATCCATCCCCCCTTTTGGGAATTGCATCCACGTAATTTTAAAATTGGGCTCGGAAACATCCTTAAAATCCCACATTAGAACAAGAGTCAGTAAAAATATCACTTTAAAATAAAGAAAGAGATGTAAAAAGGTCACTTGAGTTAACCCATACTAGGATTCCAAGTATGAAAATATGGATATGGAGGAGAAAACAAAGGGTTATGTCCTGATGGAGAGTGATAGTAAACATGTTTAGGAGAAAGTTAACCACAAGAAAATCACAAACATGTGGTGGGTTATACGGTATTTGATTCCCCAGTAGGAAAAGTTAACAGACAACATTTTTGTTTTAAGTTACTCTTCATTGACGAATTTATTTTTGAGCTTAACTAAATCATAATGAAACATACTTACTTGTCACGTAGACTTTCAACTTTTACTTTATTCTTTAATCAAACTCATATTTTCTCCAAAAGACGAGTTTTTCGGAAGACTTGTTCGCATTAAGAGTACTATAACCAACTTCTTGAGAATCACCTAATCCACAAAAGAGAACTATATACTTCTCGTGTCTTTAGACTCTAATCAAAACTAAAACCAAAAAGGATAGTACAAGATCATATAATCTAGAAAAGGATAACCCCTTATAAAAAGAAAATATATTCTTAATCTCCAAAATTTGTCCCACAAAACCTAAATTTCAACGAGGACCATTCGATAAACAAAATTTCCATAAAATACTTAAAAGTAAACCAAAATAATATTGAAACCCAAATATTTGAAGGATTTAATTACATAGTCCTCCAAGGTACAAAATAAAACTTATCTCCAAATAACATCAGTTGCTCTTAAAGTCTCATATTGAAAAGCAATTAAACTAATCACATATCCTCCATGATAGGTTAATAATTTCCATAGATAACCCAAAATCAGCTTAATCATAATTCATAAAGTCAATTATCTAAAAAGAATTAGTCAAACTAACCAGGGACTTCACGTAATCTAGTGGTAGGTGATAAATACCAGTCACACCTTGGTTGTGGGTTCGATTCCCATAGCTTTGTCCGACGCGATGGGTTGTCACATGGTCTGCGTGTTGTCCTTTTTCAAAAACTATATAATTCTTAAAACATTCCCCAGAACGAGATAAAATCTTCAAAAATAATCATAACATATTTTAACCTCACGTTTACATCATGCCTTTCATTTTCCATCATAACATATAATAACCCATAATTACCTCAAAATTAAGGATCATATAAACTCTAATGGTTACCATTATAATTATTACCTGAACTTTCACATTGATTGGTCATCTCGTACATGATGCATTACAGAACATTCCAAGGTTCAAGTGGTTGATCATGACTCCTTGATAGTTGGTTTGGAACAACCACGAGTTTCATCATTGAATCCCCCATTTTATCTAGTATCTTAATCAAAGAACCACCACAGTTTCCTTCAAACCAGTTGTCTCTTTGGTGCCTGCTAGATCCATCCATTCACTAAAAACAGAAATGTTAGTGTTAGTATATCAACAAAACCATCATGTACTAATGAGGAAGGTAAACACTAAGATATACTTACTCATTCACTTTATCTAAAACTAGGACTATTTCTAAAATCATATCCATTATGGTAATGTCTCTTATGCTTAGATAATACCATAACCTCAAATGTTATCTAAACCGACCTCTGATACCAAATATAAGGCCATGCCCATAAACCTTACATAATGTTGAATTAAATGAATAATTCACATTGAGGATCTTTTCAGGTTTATAGTTTTAGATAATTAGATCATATATAATGAATTACATTCCAAATTTAAACAAAGTGGTTACATAAAATATAGTATTGGTTTTTACCCATCAACGAAAACATATTTAAAATAAAACATGGTTTCTTTCTTGACACATCCTTGACATAATCATCATATCATTCACCTTTCGCTTGACCTGTGAAAAACATTTCAAAAACATGGGATGAGCATAAAAAGCTCAGTAAGGGATATAAATGTACGAAAAGAAAACATTAGTCCATGTATGAAATCAAACATTACTCATCAAACATAATCATTTTAACATACCTCATCAAATCATGAATAAATCATAGAAATCATAAGGCATAAAGGTAACTTGAGGCATTCATAACATTCTTACGTAGGGAGTAACCTTGTTGGTTACGTTTGGAATACCCATCATAGTATATTCCCTAAATCTCTTCGGAGAAACCTTCAATTTTAACTCCTTCGCATTACCCAATACATTAGAGAGCTATATCGGGCTCACCCGCCCTTAGTTTATCACGGAACCACCCATCTTCATAACAATTCCCAAGAACCATAACATAATCGTATCACATAAAACATGCATAAAGGAAACATAACATTTCCACATTGCAATAAAAATATGACATTTTAAGATATTGAAATAATGAATCCATTCTCAAAACCATTTTCAAAACCATTTAAAGCATTTAATAACGGGATTTTTGAATCAAAGTGTCCCATACCACTTTGAAGCTTTTAACATGTTAAAACATTAATATCCATATAAATAAATCCTTAAAACCATTTTGAAAACATGGATATTAATGAGAAATATTTATAAGATTAAATCATTAAAACATTTAAAACGATATATTAGTTAGTGGGTTTTTAACAAATGACAGACACTTGAATACAATAATTGAGGAATAATATTTAATAAATACTTTATAATATCATGAGAATAAATGGATTCATGATATAATTTTCCAAATGATAGTATATACACCATATAAGAGTGAATTGGTGCATAACAACAATGAAGTCTCAATAGAAATATAAATTGAGATGAAATCCATTATAAAGATGGTATCCTTAAATTATGGATAAATCAATCTCATAATTATGTGCGAGAAATTTAAATAAACCAAATATAAGTGGATATGAAGTTTATAATAATCAAAGGTCATTCACACATATTCAAAGGATGAAATATTCAATAACTACATGTTTAACCCAAAGAAATCAAAATTGGGTTAACGAGTTCCCTTGACAGCCTAACGACATAACATCAAAATGAGTTGATGAGAGATAAAAAGGGTATCTCATAACCTGGACATAAAATTTACATCAATAAGGATATAGAATAACTTATCCGAACATAACAATATTTAAATTAAAAGACCCAACAAAAAATGACTTTTAAAAGGATGAGTGTGAAAAGTTCCCTTACCGACTTGGGTATCTTTCGAAACATACACCCCATGGAAGAAGGACAATACATCATTGATGTAAATACTCATAACCGAAAGTATATTACACAAAGAGTAGAATAATTGGAAGTATATATACCCCTAAACATAAATGGTGGCAAATGTAGCATAAATCTCATGGGAATAAAAGTGAGATGAAAAATCCCTTACGAAAACTCGGTAGCCTAATGGCGCCACTTAGAACTTCCAAAAATGGATTGATGAGATCAAATAGGGTCTCTCGTAATATTAAAATAAATAGTACATAATGACGAATATAAAATTACATCCCCAGACATAAGGAATATGACCTTAAAAGAAATGACATAAAATAGAGTACTTAAAAAGGAAGAGAGAGGTAGGATCCCTTACCTCGTGTCCGACATGACTCGATCGTTCTTTAATCTCCTGAATAATAAAATTTGGTCAATTTATAATTTCGTAAGGAACTCCTTTAAATATTATTATTCATCTCATTTCACATATTATAATGTTATAATAATTGGTTAATAAAGTGAGTTTATATCAGGCATTTTTGTCGATGTTCGGTACATGAGTAAAAATTGAACTTTTTGGAAATGAATTTTCCATGTAGTTATAGGTACATCATATCCAGAATAGTATTGATGTTTTAAATATCATATATATCCAGTATATATTCATTTTATACTATTCCATAGCATTTGGAATTAAAAGATCCGTTCATGGAGATGGTAGGCCGTACATACGCATGAACGCTACTTTCATTTTTTGTCATATTAATGGAATTAAAAACGTGAGAGATATATATTTAATAATTGCAGAATGATATCCATAATTTAGATGTAATATAATACATATATATACATTATATTAATGTACTTATAATAGTACATAACATTTGGAGATACGAAATGAAATGTACCGTTCATGGAGACGGTAAGCCGTACGTACGCATGAACGCTACTTTCATTTTTTTTTCTATTAAATGGAATGAAATAATAATTATATAAAGGTATATTATAATTAAAGTAGGATATAATTTGTAATACCATTAATTCCATCCTTTATAAAACCCACATATGGCATTAACGAATCAAATCACTTTGAGGGGGCGGTAGTCCGCACTTCCTAAAATGAAGATATCGTGTTTACCGATAATGGAAACCATAAAGGTATTCCATAAATGAAAAATAAATAAGCTTAAGGAAAACATAAACATATTATATATCATATATAAATATTGTGACATCATAATGGCCATCTTTAAAGGTGTTAAAAGAATATTGAACAATCATCGTTTCGTGAGGTAAAAATTCGCCATCCACAGAAACAGTATGTTCTTTAACCATTAGATGTATGTGTGTGTAAATGTATCTAGAATACTTATTATAAAAAAATCCTAGTATACTTAATATACATTATTTTTTACAAAAGAAATTAATAAAAAGAGTTTAGGGGGTTGGAGAAGCAAAATAAAACAGAAGAACACAAGTGAAGACATTACCTTAAAATCGAGTATCTCTCTTTCATTTGAGCTCAAAGGCTTCCTTGGGAAGACTTCTGCCCAAAGTGAGGTTTCTAGGAGTAATAGAGGGATGTGGAGATTCAAAATGAGCAGGGGTAGGCCGATCAAAAGGCTTGAGAGGTGTGGGTAAGGTGGTAGAGGTGGGGGCCTTTTATAAGAGGAGATGAGGGGCACTCTTGGAAAGTTACAAAATGTTACATTATTTTCAAATGAGTTTCAGATTTTAAAGGTCCCAAATTGATGTATTTCGAGGATAATGTGGTAAGGGTTCGAAATATACTCATCCAATAGGTCTTTGACAAGTGTATGTTATATTTGTAACATTATCTTTTCATTTTATTTAAATCCTTTATTAATGAGGTAATCGCTACATCATCATGATGTCATAAATAATTTAATTCATTTAATGTCTAAAAATTATAAAAAAATATCATGAAGTAGGAAATAGTTTTATATTTCTAATTAATATTTATAGTAAAAAATATGACTTTTATAACCCTATTTAAAAATTGTTTTAGTGAAACATCTCAGGCTTGTAACATTTTTATTTTATCTTTAAATAAAAAGTTATTTATGTCATTTTCCATCCAAAGTGGCTCCATGGGGTCCCCAAGTTGACCCATGGATTGTCCTGGTCGTCCATGACACATCCAATGAGGTTATGACATGTGTCTAGGTCATTTCATATTATTACAACATTATTTTTACCTTAAATTACACTAATTAACTCTATTCACGATTAAAAACTAAAAAGTTACTATTCACCAAAAAAGTATTTTAATCACATTGAACTACATTTTACTTCTTAATGATAACCATGTATGTCAGATTATTGAAATTCAAAACACAGAGGTGCTAAAATTTCATTTAAATGAAAACTCAGTTTTTTATGTACCACTTAGTGGTTTCACTATTCGTCAAAAATTGAAGTTTTTCAGAAAAATACCAAAACATCACCCTAAGCTATATTTGATATTCCGAATTCAAAAATGATGTCTATTTTAAAAAATTCGAAAAACATAATTTTCATTAATTAATTTCATAATTAATTCCCGCTTTCAAAACAAATAGCGTGTTTTTATGAAACAAAATGTATCAAAAGATTGACACTAGTTTAAGTCCGATTTCAAAGTAAAATTAATTCCAACGACTACTATTGGATTAAATGGTAAAAATATATTCTAATTTAACTTTAAGACCAATTAAAAAGTTAATCTAACTATAAAAATAAATTAGATTAAAAAGAGTTTGTGAATTAAAATACAACAATTTTTACTATTCATTAAAAAAATGATCTATATCGGAAAAATACCACAAATTTACAGAATGTAAATTTTGATGTCCCGATTCTAAAGAAGAATTTTATTTTGTCAAATAAAACATATAAAATTGTCAAAATTATATTTATAAAGGGTTCTCCATCAAAAGGTGGTTAATCGACCTTTTAAATAATATTAGAAGATTTATGCTTAAAATTGGATTCATTTGCATTTTAAGCCTCTAACATTTATTGGATAAAAGTAAAAATATTTTACAAACATATATAATTATTTTGTAGTTAGTTCCGTTCATTCCCGCCATTAAAATGGCTAGGCGTTAACTTCCTTTTAAAATAATATTATTTTATTATTAGAGTGCAATGTAATATTTCAAAGGAACTCGTTGTTGCGTATTGGGTAAGCCATCGAGCATAGTGTTCCCTTTAAATTAATATTGACATTTTATTCACAAATAAGGATAAATATAAAAATGTCATATTCTTTATTTACATGGGGTGTTACACATTATGTGTTTTTAATTTTAAAAAATTGATTCCATATTTAGAATCATTATGTCCAAAATGTGCAAATAGGTATCTTTTATTTTAAAACAGTATGAATATTACTTCAGTAAATATTTTATTTATCATTCTTAAAGGGTAAATATAGTAAATAAGGGTAAAACAATTTAATTATAATAATATTAAATTACCCTAACTAGTGTTCTAAACCTATTTTTGGATACATGTATGACCATGGGCATCCTTGGGTTGATTTTGAGAACCCACGGAGCCACTTATGAGTGATAATGACACATTATATTAATTAATTTAGTGTAATGACAAAAATGACATAAACATATATCTTATAGTAAATCAATTTTTACATAGGATTATATAGTTATCTCTTAGACTATAAATATTAAATTTAAATATAAAATTTTTTCTACATCATGGTATTTTTTTTATAATTTTTCACATCAAATAAATAAAATAATTTATGACACAATAACGATGCAGTGTTTACCTCATTAATTAATGATTTTAATAGATAAGATTATAAAGATTTAAAATTTATCCAAAACCTATCCAGTTATTATTTAATGATTTTATATAGAACAATAGTCATATTATCTTTTATTTTAATGTTTTTTTAACCTTTTGATACAAAATATAATTATATAAGAAAATAATAGTTTCAAACTTTCTTAATGAGCCCCTCCTCCCCCTTGTAAAATTACCTCACCTATAACGTATTAATCACACATCTCATGGCCCTTGGATCATCCAATATTTATCCAATTATTATCCCTACATCCCTCTATTCCACCTAAGATCCTTACATTATGAATAAGGCACTTCAAGAAATTCTTTTGGTTCAAACTAATGGGAGTTACACGAATTAAAGCTAACATCTTCACTTAAATTCTCTTCTCTTATTTTACTTCTCTAACCCATAAACTATTTATAATAATTTATTTATAACAAAACCAGTATCCTAAATATAATTGTTTGTTGTTTTGAAGTTTATTTGAACTAAACTTACACACACCTCTATCTAATTGGTAAACAACATACTGTTTCTGTGGATGACGAACTGCTGCCTCAGGAAATGATGATTGTTCAAACATCTCCTACGACCTCATATGGTGGCCAGTATGATGGAACTATATTTATATGTGAAGTATATTATATTTAAATTTCTTTTATGCTTTATTTTCATTTATATCATTACATTATGGTTTCTATAATGGGTAAACACGATAATTTCAATGGAGGAAGTGTGGACTACCGCCCCCGCAATGTGATATGACTCGTTCATTCCATATTTGGGACATATACAAGATGGAGTTAGTGAAATTATATATGATATTATACTAGAATTATAATATACCTATGTATCAGTAAGTGTTATTTCTATTAAAATACTAAATAGAAATGTATCGTTCATGCGTAAGTACACCTTACCATCTCCATGTACAGTGAATTTCATTTCTTATATCCACATGTTATGTAAAATTATAAATACTCATATATAATAGATATATATGATATATATGACATCTCAAACATGAATATAATTTTTCTTACAATGTAATTTTTACCACATGAACAACTTGTAATTATAAGAAGTTAATTTTTGACTCAAGTACCAAATATCGACAAAATGATCATTATTAACATAAATGATTACATAATGTTTATAACATAGTAATAAGAAATATAAAAGGAATAATAATGTTGAAAAAAGTTCTTAAGAAAGTTGAGGTTAACTTTAGTGTATTATTCAAGTGATTGAAGAACGAACGGGTCAAGTCAGACACGAGGTATGGGACTTCGTCTCAATCTCATTTCATTGAGTCATATTTCTTTATACACAACATTCTTTTATACGGTGTATAAACCCCATTTAAATTTCATTTCATTCATAGGGAATATTTTTCTATGAGGCGTTATACTAAACAACAAAAATAAATGTTTCTTTTAACATTAGAGGTGACAACGACCATTTCCGCAACCGTGAGTATTATTTGATCTTTGTCTTTCTTAACAAGAAGAAATGTTTTTAAAAGGAAAATAAATACCATATACGCTTTTAAATATTTTGGTATTGAATGTTTTTTTGATAATGGATTAGTTATGTCAATATAAATAAATGATATATTGTGATTGAAATTTTGAGGTGTTATCTTTTATTTAAGTTTTTTAATTGTTATGAATATAATGTTCACAAAAATTGTTTATGTATATTGGCGGTTTTATGATAAACCTAGGGTGGGTGATCCCATGATTGATCTCCAATTCATTGGATAATTTGAGAGAGGTAAATGTGAATGTATCTTCTAAGAGATTTAGGGAATATAATTTGATGGGTATTCCAAATGTACCTCTCTATGTAGCTGTGAAAGATACAATGTATGTATGTTATGGATGCCACAAGTTAACTTTACAATTTGTGATTACTATGTGTTTTTCATAAATCATATGATTTCATGAGGTATGTTAAATAGAATATGTTATGAATGTATTGATGATATATTATTTTATATCATTGTTTTATAACCCTTACTGAGCTTTTTATGATCATCCCATGTTTTGAAATATTTTTCAAATGACTTAATGATGAATATGGTCAAGGATGGGATTGAGGAATAGTTATGATGTATAAAACATGGAACTAGACATGGCCTATTTTATAAGAGTTTTTATTTTATAAAAAAATGGAAACTGAGTAGAAGTGTCTACTTTATAATTTTTTAGATGTAATGTAATAGTTAGGGCCTAATTCTCTAAAAATCTAAACCAGAAAAGATCTTCAATGTGAATTATTCATTTAATACAAGACCATGTAATTTTTAAAGGCTGGGTCCTTATAGTTGGTATCAGAGGTTGGTTTAGACAAATTTAGGAGTTATAATATTATTAAATTAATGTCCATAAATTTATTTATTGTAATTTTGTAATGATATAGCATTTAAAGATTTCCATGTTGCTTAACCTAAGATATTTCTGAGTTTAGAATGGTTTTCCATAGGGGAAATGGGGAAGCTATGATGGGACGACATTAGGAAGAAGACAACCATCCAAATCAGCAACTAGAGATGGTCAGAATCGGAACATAATAGTTTGTTTCCGTGATGACATAGTTGTATCATGATATAAATGGTGGTGGTATCCCTGCATGCGATCACCCAGATCAACCACAGAGGAACATGTCTATAGTGGAGCATTTCATGAAAAAACATCCCCCATCATTTAGAGGATGATATGACCCTATTCTTGATGAAGCGTGGATTAAAGCAATGTAAAAGATTTTTTATTTCATGGGGTGTTCAGAGCATCAAATGTTTAGTCTTTCTATTAACCATTTTGAAGTTGAATCTGATCAATGGTGGTCTATGGTGAAAAATGTTAAGGATAGTGAGGAGATTGATGATCTTGATTGGGATAAATTCAAAGGTATGTTTCTTGAAAAATAGTTTCCTAAGGTGGTTCATCTTAGGATGGAAAATAAATTCCTAGAATTGAGGTAGGAGGATGACTCAGTGGCTTCTTATGAAGAAAAAATCACTTGACTTGCAAGGTATGCTTCAAATTTCATACGAGATCTTGTTAGTAAAATAAATCATTTTTACTCAGTATTATTTCTAATGTATCAAATTTATTTAGATTCTTGTGAGTTCAAAATTTATGAAAAACTTTTTCGATGTGTGGAGAATTTGGAAATGGGGTTTTCCGATGATCAGGTGTTCTTTGACAAAAAATAGAATAAGAGGTCGAGGTGAAAGATGAAAGGGAAGAACTCTTCAAAAAAAATCAGATGGTAGGA
Source organism: Viscum album (assembly GCA_963277665.1). Lineage (NCBI taxonomy): Eukaryota > Viridiplantae > Streptophyta > Magnoliopsida > Santalales > Viscaceae > Viscum > Viscum album. The sequence goes on from OY728147.1 coordinate 1,832,488,409, forward strand.
AACATAAGTTTATAGTTTGTAAAAATTATGGTAAAATGAATGATCGGTAATGTGTTTTAAATATTGTTATGTGATACCAATGTGGTAAAATGGGACATAAGGCTCATAATTGCACTGAAAAAGGACAAGGTAATGGAATGAAAAAAAATATGATTTACAATCAGTAATATTTTTTAAGTGCAATGAAATGGGTCATTATGAAAATGAATGTCCAACGAAGAACTCAATTGAGGGTATGAAGGCAGAATACAAGGAGGAAGGGGTGGTGAAATCTTATGAGACTACTTCCGTATATGTTGGGCCATCGAATGAAATTTTATTAGGTACACTGTTTGATTTTTCAAGATATGGAAATGTGTTGTTTCATTCAGGGTCTACACATTCATTTATTTCTGAAATGTTTTCTAGAAAATTTGGAATTCCATGTCATGATATAAATAGTGAACTTATAGTAAAAACAATTGGAGGAAATGTTGAGACAAAAAGACACTATAATAAACTTCTCATCCTTGTGTGTGGAAAGAATCTACCTGAAACCAAATTTTTCTTCCACTAGAAGATTTTATTGTTATTTTGGGTATGGATTGGAATTCTATTTATCAAGATAAGATTGAATGAATAACTAAAGAGGTTTCTTTTGAGAATGATTTTCAATTTGTGTACAAAAATGAACTCTTAATTTTGATAACATATCAGGAAACAGAGAAACCAGTAAAAGATAGAAATGAATGTTTCCTTGCACATATTGTTGAAAACAAAGGAACTATTCAAATTAATGATGTTACAATGGTAAATGAGTACCTTGATGTTTTTTCTAAAGAGTTTCTTGGTATTAAACTATGTCATGATGTTTAATTTACTGTTTACTTAGTTACAGATACTATGCCAATTTAAAAACCCCCTTATCGAATGGATCAAATTTAACTTTCAAAGTTAAAGATTCAATTTCAGCTGTTATTAGACAAAGGATTCATTCGACCTAGAACATCACCTTGGGATCCTCTTGTCTTGTTCGTTAATAATAAATATGGTTCAATGATATTTTTTAGTGATTATAGTGCATTGAATAACATCATTGTTAAGAAAATGTATCCTTTACCTCATATTGTTGATTTGTTTGATCACCCCTAGAGAGATCAATATTTTCGGAAGATTGACTTGAGGTCAAAGTACCATAAGTTTAATATAAATGAAGAATACATTCCAATGATGGTATTTCATACTAGATATGGACATTATGAATTTGTTGTTATGCCGTTTCTGTTAACCAATGAACCTACTGTATTCCTGGATATTTTGAATAGAATTTTCTATGAGATGTTTGAAAAGTTGTAGGTAGTGTTTATTGATAATATTTTGGTTTATTCAAAATTAATGAGGAACATGAAAAACATTTAAGTGTTTGACTTGGAAGCCTTAAAAGAAAATAAACCGTTTGGGAAATTCAGTAAGTGTGAGTTTTTGTTACAGAAAATTTTATTCCTTGGTTACATTGTTTCAAAAAATGTTATAAATGTTTGTCCTGTTAAAATAAAAGTTGTTGATGAATGACCAAGACCTTCATATATAACCGAGATACATAGTTTTCATGGATTGGCAGGTTATTACAAGAGGTTTTTTGAAAATTTTGAAAACTTATCGAGCCCACTGACTATGTTAACATGAAAAGGTGTTAAGTTCATTTGAAAAAAAGAACATGATGATTGTTTTTAGGAATTTAAGAGAAGATTGGCGTATGATATAGTATTGGCACTACCTTCTAGAAATGGTGAGTTTTTTATCTACTTTTATGCTTCATTGAAAGGACTTAGATGTGTATTTATGTAGAATGATTAGGTAATGGATTATTCTTCATGTCAAGTGAAACCTCATGAGTTAATTTACCCAACATATGATTTGGAATTAGCTGATGTTGTTTTTTCTTTAAAAATTTGGAGGCATCATTTATATGGATTAAAGTCTGAAATATATATTGAACACAATTTTTTGAAGTATATATTCACATAGAAATAATTGAACATGAGACAGAAGAGATGGTTGGAATTAATCAAGGATCATTATTTCATAATTAGTTACCATCCATTAAAGGAAAATAAAGTGGTAGATGCTTTGAGTTGAAACAGTAATGCCATATTAACCTTGATACGTTTAGAGCATGATCCTTTGATTAAAGATTTGATGAACATTGGAATAGAAGTTATTGGTGTATAAAATACCTCTATTTTTTAGGTGTCTGTGAAATCATCTCTATCAGATAGAATTAAGCAAGCACAGAAGGAAGGCAATGAGTTGCAAAAAAAGGTAAAGTTTGTTCTGAAGGGTAAGTTTCATGAATTATAAATTGATAATTATTGTATTTTCAGATTTGGAAAGAGATTATGTGTGCCTTATGATTCACATCTGAATAATTAGTTATTATGTGAAGCTTATAGTTCTCCGTTATTAGTTCATCCTATGAATTACTAAGATGTATATAGATATTCGAGAGTATTATTGGTGGGATGAAATGAAAAATATATTGTTGATTTTAAAGTGAACTGTTTGACATTTCAACTAGTTAAAACAGAGCAGCAGATACATAAAGGATGTTTCATTCCTTACTAGTGACAGAGTGGAAATGGGAAAATATATACATGGACTTCGTTGTGGGATTACCAAAGACAACTCGAGGTAAAAATTAAAATCTGGGTAATTGTTGATCGATTGGCTAAATCTACTCATTTCCATAAAATTCAAGATACTTTGTCTCCAAATAGACTTTTTTTGGTTGTATTTTAAAGAGATAATCAGGTTTCATGGAGTTCCTCTTTCCATTGAATATGACTGTGATACCATGTTTAAGTATAACATTTGTAAAGGCCTTCAGAAGTCATTAGGTGCTGAATTAAATTTTAGTACATCCTTTCATTCGCAATCAGATGGGTATTAATAACAAACAAATCAGACATTAGAGGATATGTTATGTGTATATTTACTGGATTACCAGGGAAGTTAGGAATAACAACTTTCTTTGGTTGAATTTTCTTAGAATAAATGTTTTCAATCTAGTATACAAATGGCTCAATTTGAGGCATTATATGGGAAGTGATGTCAAACTCTAGATTGTTGGATGAAGTATGTCAAAGGAAACTGAAAAGACTAGAATTGGTAGAAGAGATGGCAGAAAAAGCTAAGTTTGATCATAAGTACATGAGGACAGCTCAGAGAAGGCAGAAAAGTTATGGAGATAACTAGAGGATGGATCTTTAATTTGAGGTAGGTGATCATGTCTTTCTCAACGTTTCTGCATGGAAAAGTGTGATGCATTTCGGTAAGAAGGGAAAGCAGAGTATGAGGGTCATTGGACCTTATAAAATCATGGAGAAAGTTGGATCATTTGAATACAGAGTGTATTTACCTCCAAATTTATCTCATGTACATAATGTTTTTTATGATTCAATATTGAGAAAGTATATTCCAGATATATCTCATCTTTTTAGCATAAAGGTAGTTCAGTTGGAATAGAATCTCTCATATGAGGAACAACCATTCCAGATTCTTGACCGAAGAGAGAAAGTGTTACAGAATAAGGAAATTTATTAGGTAAAGGATTTGTTGAAAAACCATATGGTTCACGAGGCAATGTAGGAATGTGAAAATTCTATGAAGCATTATTACCCCTACTAATTTGATAAGTGAATAATAACTGTGAGGACGCAATTTCCAAAAGTGGGGAAGGATATAACATCCTAGGTAAATAAAGAAATGTTATATTTTCAAACGTATTAATATTTGGTAATTAAATATTAATTTTAATTAAAAGGAGATGCTATTTTCGATGGAGTACCAGACACGTAGAAATGGATTGCTCCAAAATATCATGTTGCACCCAAGGCTGAGTCATACAGAAAAATAATAATATAATATTATTATTTTAAATAGTAGTTATCACCTAGACATTATAAAAGTTGGAATGAACACAATTAACTACAATATGATTATACATGTTTGTTAAATGTTTTTATATTTATCCCATTAATTTTAGAGGCTTAAAATAAAAAAGAATCCGATTTTAAGCATAAATACACTAATATTCATTAAAAATTCGATTTATAGACTTATATGGAGAACCCTCTTAAAACCAAGTTTTTTAAATATTATATGTTTTATTTTACCAAAAAAATTCATATTTATAATTGTGACATCAAAATTTACATTGGGAAAACATTACGAATTTTTCTGATAGAATTCATTTTTTTAATGAATAGTGAAAATACTGTATTTTAATTCAAAAATGACTTTTAATATAATTTATTTATACAGTTAGATTATCTTTTTAATAGTTTTGAAAGTTTAATTATGTTATATTTTTACCATTTAATACAATTTTGGTCATTATATGTAATTTCACATTGAAATTGGATATAAACTAATGTCAATCTTTTGATAATTATTATTTCCTAAAAACACTTTTTGTTTTGACAATGAGAAATAGTTTTAAATTAATATCTAAATCATTTATGTTTAGAATCTGGAAAAATGAATTCAATATTTGTAATTAGGAGGTCAAAGTTGTATAAATATGTATCTTTTATTTTTAGACCTTATGAATATTTACATTAGTAAAAATATTATTTACCTTGGTTAAAGGGTAAATCTGGTAAATAAGGGTAACAAAATTTTATTATAATAATATTAAATTACCCTAACATGTCTCCAAATACTATTTTTTGATACATTTCCAACCATGGTCATCCATGGGATGATTTTGGGAACCCATGGAGCCACATAAGAGTGATAATGACACATTATATTAATTAATTTAACGTAATGACAAAAATGACATAATCATTTATCTTTTAGTAAATAATTTTTTACATAGGGTTATGTAAGTTATATTTTCAACTATAAATATTTATTTTAAAGCTAAATTTTTTTCCAACATCATGGTATTTGGTTTATATTTTTTAGACAAAAAAAAAATAAAATTATTTATGACACAATAATGATGCAGTGTTTACCTCATTAAAGAATGTTTTAAATAAATTAGATTATAAAAATTAAAACTATATCAAAAACTGTCCAATTATTATTGGATGATTTTAATTCAAACAAGAGTCATATTATCTTCTACTTTAATAAGTTTTGTATTTTGAAAAACTGAATATCATTATATAATTGAATAATAGTTTCAAACATTCCTAATGAACCCCTCCTCTCCCTTTTAAAAATCCCTCACCACTAACCCAATAATCACACCAATAAAGCAACATCACTAGTCAAAACTAGGAAATATTAATGTCCCTACATCTATATTATCCACATATAAGCCTTAACTTAGGCATAAGGTACTTCAATAAATCCTTTTGGTTCAAACCAAAGGGAGTTAACTGAAATAATGGTAACGTTTTCTCTTAAATTATTTTCTTTTATTTTACTTCTCCAAACCCTAAAATATTTTTCTCATTTATTTTATAACAACACCATTATCATCAATATATTTTTTTTGTTATGGTAAGGACTCTAAATACACTTACACACACCTACATCTAAAGGGTAAAGTACAAAAAAAATTGTGGACGACAAACTACTGCCTTACGAAAAGGCAATTGTTCAAAATTCTCCTATAACCTTTTATAGTGACCATAATGATGGAAATGTATTTATATGTGATATATATTATATTTAGATTGTCTCTATTATTTTTTATTTTACATTTATTGCATACCTTTATTTTTTCCATAATGGTAAACGCGATAATTTAATTTGAGGAAGTGCGGACTACCAACCCCTCAAAGTGATATGACTCGTTCATGACATATGTGGGAAATATAAAGGATTGATTTAGTGAAATATTATATTATATTATACTGGAATTATAATATTCCTTTGTATCACTATTTTTTCATTCCATTAAAATACTAAATATAAATGAAAGTAGCGTTCATGCGTACGTACGACTTACCGTCTCCAATAACGGTGCATTTCATTTATTATCTCCAAATGTTATGTAAAATTATAAATACATATATATATATATATACAAGATATATATAATATATATGATAAATAAATCATGAATATTATTCTGGAGATAATTGACTTTTGACCACATGAATAACTTATAATTATAAGAAGTTAATTTTTGACTCAAGTACCAAATATCGAAAAAACGACCATTATTAATTTATATGATTACATAATGTTTATAACATGGTAATAATTTATATAAAATAAATAATAAACATGAAAAAGGATCTTAATTAGGTATAAATTAACTTTAGTTTATTATTAAGGAGATTAAAGAATGAACGGGTAAAGTAGGACACAAGGTAAGGGAATTTGTCTCAATCTCCTTTCATTGAGGCATATTTTGTTATATACACAAATTTATTTTATACGATGTCTAAACACCTTTTAGTTTTCATTTCATTCAATGTGAATATTTTTCTATGAGGTGTTTTTCTAGACAACAAAATGGAATGTTTATTTTAATGTAAGCGGTGATGATGACTGTTTCCGCCACTGTCAGTATTATTTGACCTTTAGCATCCTAAACAAGAAGAAATGTTTTTAAAGGAAAAATAAATACCATATTATATTTTACATATTTTGGTATGGAATTTTTTTGATAATTTATTTGTTATGTAAATATATTTAGAAGATATAATTTGATTGAAATGTGAAAGTGTTACCTTTCCTTTATATTTGTTTTATGTGTTATGAATATATGGTTCTTGGGTACTGTTTATGTATACAGTTGGTTTTGTGACAATGTTAGTGCGGGAGAACCCGAGATAGCTCTCCAATGCATTGGGTAACATGACAGTAGTAAATGTGAATGTTTCTGCTATGAGAATTAGGGACTATACTTTTATGGGTATTTAAAATGTAACTCCCAACATAACTGTGAAAGATACAATGTAAGTATACTATGTATGCTAGAAGTTACCTTTATGATTTTTGATTACTACATGTTATTCCTAAATCAAATGATTTAATGAGGTATGTTAAAGATCTTATGTTATATATGTATTGATGAACTATTGTTTTCATTCTTTATTTTATAACCCTTACTAAGCTTTTTATTCTCATGACATGTTCTGAAATGATTTTCACACGACTTAAAGATTAATAGGGTAAAAGGATGGGATCAAAAAAATCATATGCTGTCTAAAACATCGAACTACATATGTATCTTTTTTTAAGAGTTTAAATTTTATGCAAAAAAAATTAAATGTGAGTAGAAGTGTCTACTTTTTAATTTTTGAGATGTAACGAAATTGTTATGGCCTAATTCTCTAAAATTCTAAACCTGAAAAGATACTCAATGTGAATTATTCATTTAATTCATGATTATATAATTCATAAAGGCTGGGTCATTAAAGGATGGGTATAATGATATGTCTAAGGATATATATGAGAATTTACTTGCATTTTATAAATGATAGAGTGAGTAGTTTTCTAGAAATAAATAATTATCTTGACAATAAAAGTTGATGTGGCTCTAGAATAGATGTACCTATTGGTAAAAACTTTTACAAGGTTTGTTGATCTTGACTCAACATAACCTAGTACATGAAAATGGGACATGATATAAACTTAGATTAACACTCCCAAGGGATATTCTCTGAGAATTAAAAAATATTTATAAACCATAATAAAGGATTTAAGAATATGATGGATTTTAATTATCTGGAAGATAACTATATTTTCATTGAATAATGAAGGTGTTATGATTTATACATCCTATAAGAAATTATTTTTCATGATTATGTGTTTTTTCACACGGATAATTCATTCTCACCCAATGGTTTCTGGAAATCATCAATGGTGAAAACCAGAAGTAATTGGGTTAAAATTTAATGTGATAGATAATTTTTTGAGGAAATTTCAAATGGGATGATCACAGGAGTAAAGGATGTTGTGGTAATTCCTAATTTTTTTTACAAAATATGATTACTGATTTCTACCTTAACAAAATCTTAAAGTCACCAAAGAAGAGAAGAAATTAGTTAACTGAGTGTTAGCGTAATGGAGACCATAAAGGAATGAAGATTATGTTTTCTAAATTTTAATTGTGTTGAATTAATCACCCATGTTAATGTCTTAGAAGAACAAGAAGATTTTTTGACTGTGGAATATAAGGACACAATGAACGTGAATGCATATGAAAAATGAAATTTTTGGTAATTGAAGTGGGTGGGAATATTTAAATCACTAAGAAATCATAAAAAATTATCTTATTTAAGTGTCTAATGAATGGTTACAAGGAAAATTAATTTTATAAGTGGAAATATCAAGGAGATAAGCTACAAGTAGGTGAAATTAATGGTTATATTTTTGATGATTATGAGACTATAGATGAAATATTAAAGGAAATTTGTATTAAGTAATACGTTGGATTAAATTTATTATGGATTTTATAATATGTGGAATAATTGACTTTTTTCTGTAGTTTGATTCAAGAATTATGGTGAAATATATATGTATTGTTTAGTTAGTGTTTTATTCTAATGATTTACAAAATTATATTGAATTTTTTAGATAGATGAGAAATGTAATTTAATGGAAAGGTAACATTTTTACTAAGGGAATATAACTCTTTAAATGGTCTTTATTTTAATATAATGTTTTTTGTATAAATATATGTTGCATATGAATAAATAAATTATATGATATTATTTTTTATAAATAATTAAGAACTTATTGAAAAAAGGTAACACCATCATTAATGAGGATTACAACATTTTTGGATTTAATAAATATATCCAATATACTTTTGAATACCGAAACATTCATGTTTTCAATAAGGAATAGTTATAATTTTGGATATTACCATGTTTTAGGAGAATATATTATGAGGGTATTCACATGTTTGGAATGTGACAACCAAGAGATATTTTTTGATATATAAGTGATCAATGTTATACTAATTCTGGGAAATTTAGTGACCTTATTTATAATATTTTGTACATCCATATTTCTAAAGTGTTATAAGGGTATCCATTTATTGTATGGTTTTTGTAAATGTATTATCCTGATATATATAAATTTACGTATATTTGATAACTTGTGATATAATATTTTTTGTGATAAAGATATATGGAATGACCTATCATTATATTAATGGATCTCATGATCTTTTAATTCTTTAGGAATAAAAAAGTCACATTCATTTCAAGGTATAAGATATGAAGTGGAAGTTGATCATCTCACAAGAAAGGGATTGATATTCTTGGAATAATGTAAGAATATCCATTCATAAAAATTCATTAACATTATGAAAGATTATCTTGATACCAAATAGTTTATCTTAGTACCATAGTTTCTAATAAATCAGATGATCTTTTTGGCCATTGTATTTTTATGGCATTGTGATTTTGAACTTTCTCTTCACCTTGTTCTCTATCACTCTCAATTTGAACATGATGGTTAGATTCTCTTCCATGCCCAATTCATCACTTCCCAACTATGTTATCCCATGTGGGAAGCTAGTTATGAGTTATGTTGGGTAACTATTATGGTTCCAGATTTCATTCTTAAAAGAAGTTTTAGTATTTTTTTATGTGGGTTTCTATTAATTGAAACTTCATGTTTTAAACCTTTAATAACCCATATAAATTTATAAGGTGAAATCCATTTCAAGGGGATAAAATTTTAATCGATTATATTTTTTTTTATTTAATTTAATTTAATATCTTATAGATATTTTCCATTTCATGAAAAAAATGTATCTTTTTAAATATGAAAGTGCTAAATATAGATTGAGTTTTACGCAACACTATGTAAATCTTTTGCTACACACAACACGAAGCCCGTAAGAGAGTATAATATCCTAAGACTTTAGAATATTTTTAACATTTTAAATAAATTTGATATAGTATATATATATATATATATTAAAATTCATATGATAATTTGTTAGTATATATCACACAATTAGTTTCTTCAATGACTTGTGTTACATGCATTACAGAGTTTTACCGAACAGTAATATTTTATTAAAATATTATTAGATAAAAAAATAATATATAACCTAAAATTTAAATTAAGGGTTATGAATATTATTAACTAAATATGAAAATATTTTGTTTAAATGGAATACCAAATGAATTTATAGGTTATAAATTAATTTGAAATGGATATAATAACCAGTTCAATATAAAAGAAAATGTTTTATAGAAAACTATTTTTATACTCACAAACCTATTTTATCCTAACAAATAAAATTAATTATATTTATATAATGATATTATTTAAATATATATGTCATATATTCAATAAAATATTTTTGACCTTCATCTAATAAATACAATAAAAAAAGATAAGAACAAACCCAATATAATGCTCAAAAATCAATTTTTTTAAAGGCACATTACCGCATTTTATTGGTGAAACTATTTTAAATACAAATTTTGGAACATTAAATAATATTATAACTCACAATTAAATTTATCATTTAATTCTAAACTTAAATATTATATTAGTGTAATTTTTTTGGAATTTTCCTGCGAAGTTTCATTTATTAATGAATATTGAAAATACTAAATGTTAACTCCCAACATATTTTTTATATAATTTATTTATATTGATAAATTATATTTTAAATTGGTTTTAAAGTAAAATTATATCAATTATTTCTCAATTAATCTAATATAGGTAATTGGAATCAATTCCTCATTAAAATTGAATATAAACACATAGGAAACTATTAAATGTTTTTACATTAAAAATCTGCATGATCATTTTGTCCGGGAGATTTAATATTAATTATTTTTTTTCCACTTCTGTCATTTGAGTTTTAAAAAATGGGTTCTATATTTGGAATCAACATAATTTATAATATATAATAATTTATAACTTTTAGCACCATACTGAATATGAATAGTATCTTTTTCAGGTATTATCTTTTTTTGTCAAGGATGTTTGAGAAGAATGGGAATCACTTGGCTTTGTATAAGTGGATGATGGAAGCTAGGGATATAATAGTAATTTCCATGGAAATTAAGATGATGATTTTATGATTTTTCTTCACAAATATCATTAGTTGTTCATAGTACCTATGATGAATGAATTATAAAGGAAAGGGGAAGAGAATATGATTTCATTAATATATAGAAAGTGAATGAATTTTGGGAAGATAAGATTCATGAAGAGTGATTAACATAGGACAAAAGAATGTTGATGGTGTTCTCTATGACTACGATGAAATTCACGAATAGCAGAGGAAAGAAGCACTTTAGGTTAGAATTGTGGTGGTTATGGTGAAGAGAATTCTGGTGGGTTAAAGGAAGAAAGAGAATAGTGTTATAACATATGATTTGAAAAAACTCTTCATGATTATGTTGAGCCTTGAGAATCCAAAACATTATCATGGTGCTTCATGAAAAAGATATATTTTAGGTGTAAATTTTGGAGCTATGTGATTTTTTGCTAAGGTGGTGTTAAGGTGTCTAGATGGTTCTGGATGCAGGGGAAATTCCAATAAATATCCCCCCTACCTATCATGACCCGTCCCCTGGGGCTCGTGTCATGACTACACCAAGACCACCTTCTATAGGCTATGAAATGTAGACTAGCACCGAAATCCATATTCCCTAAAACTGGAAAGACATTGCCTTTATAACCTGTAAACTCACAAAACTAAGCACAAAGAATGATACAAGCACAAAGTGAAACTATATAGTAAAAAGGGTGTGTACAGAAAAAAGGGGTCAGAATACAAGACCAAATGTAAAGTACAAGTAAAACTGAAAAACAATCCAGTGAACACCCGCCAAAGATCCTACATAAAGGGTAGGTACAGATGTCGAATGGTCGTCCCTGGGGTATGAATCATCTAATGTCAACCTCCGAGCCACCTATTGTCCTGGTACCCTTTTCCTTATTCTGTGATGTCCGACTTCTTCACCAAACACAACAAGGTGAAGATATAGCCCGTGTTGGGTGAATATAGCAATACCTAGTAGGGACCCTAAGAACCTCAAGGTCTCACAAAATTCACAATGGATAATCCAGAAAGAATGTAAACAACTAAAAACCCTACTTAGGTATATTCCCATACATATACCTAAGTTTTCAAGTATACCAATCTCATTTATGAGGAAACACAAGGACCAACACAAAAGTACTAAGCTCAACTACTCCTTAGAAAAAATATTACAACGAAGGTAACCCCCCAAAGGTAAGTACCACAAAGGTAATGCCACACAAAAGTCTACCACAAAGGTATCACCACAAATGTATGTACCACAAAGGTATCGACATACAAGAGAATACCAAAAAGGTATCCCCACAAATTTATTTACTACAAAGGTTACACCACATAGAAGAATAGAAAAAATTTATGGACTCATATCACACCAGGTATAACATAGGTACAATATTAAAGATGATTAGATGTAACTAATGAATCATCTTACTCTATTGAGAGGTAGACCCATGTAGGATCCTACATCATCAGACCCACGTAAGATCCTAGAGTAGTCCCACGTCAAATCCTAGAGCAGATCCACGTGGGATCCTTGAACACAAACCCACATAGGATCCCAAGGCACATACCCACATAGGATCCCTTTCACATGTTACAGCCAGCTACAGGGTTCCCGCACTAAGCTCACTTGATTTTGGGAGGGTCCCCTCCTTATTCCACAGGTCTGTACTCAAACCACCTCAAATCACCGCGAAGATGTATCCCAAAGGACGTCCATGTAATAGGGGTTTCAACGCAATAGACATTGTGTCAATCAGATTCATGATCTATAAGATATTGTCCTTTTAGTCTAGAGGGCCTGGCTGGATTCGTGTTCGATCCAAACTGTCTGTACCCCAACATTATCAAAATCTGAAGTGGGGTATATGAAAAAGACCGTCTCGATCCACGATTTTTGGTGTTGTAGACGGTTCGTCATACGAACACCCACAACTCATGTAATGGCCAAAAGAGCGAAAATGGGTCAAAGTAGGTCCGGGTCCGGTTTGACTCAGTTGGGCCGACCCGGCCCGACCCGGGTTCGGCCCTTGGTCCAACCCAACCCACTAGGTTTGGGCCAGCCTGCTAGGTCTAGACCGGCCCACTGGGTGGCGCCCTGCTTGCCCGCTGATGGCCTGTGGCTAGGTGGCATCGTGGTGGGGTCCGCCCTAGCCGCCACCCAAGGGGAGTTCCACCAAAGGTACCCCAAATGGATGTGTCGTTCGAGTTGGGTGACCAGTCGGCTGGCACAACGTGGCGCAGACAACTGGAACAAGGGACCCTGGGACCCGCTTGGCTCCCCGGCTAGTCCGACGGCCAGCCCTCCTACACGGCGTGGTCTCGCACTGTGCCACCACATGCGGTGGGCAGCGAGCTGACTGTCCTCCTTTGCCACCGTGTCTTCGTAAAATGGCCTAGTGTCACATCCCTTGCACGCGTGACAGTGCAGATGCATGTTTCCACCCCCTTCACGCAGCCGATCGTGCCCCGACCGCCTCCCTTACTCCATCACGGCCGATGGGCCACTGCACTTCTCTTGCGGCGCGGTCATGCCACCACCATCGTCGTGACTAGCCAGAGTGCCGGTCTCCACTCTCATTCCCTTCCTACGATGTTCATCATGGCACCGAACGTGCCCCAGTGGCCCGTTCTTCATTCCATAGTCTCCAGTACTCATTTTGGGACAACACCATCGATTCAAGAGCGCCATGGTTGGAAATAGGTCAACCTGAAAAATATGCAGTGATAAACATCAAAATACACAAGGGTTGTAGAGAGGTCGGGCCTTGTTTGATTGGTCCACACTCTCCGCATTATAATGGTAGTAATCAGAATAGGTGTTCTTAATTCAAGAGGAATGACCAGAATTGGTTAAGGGGTATACAAAAAACAACAATATCTTAATTTATTTCTCATTGGCATCAGTGAGGATAGAAAGGGACAGATGTCGGTTTGTCATCGTTGAAGATGTTCCTCATTGGGGATCCTTTGACAGAGTTATTCAATAGAGAAAGTGTTCTTCATTGGAGAGATTATTTCTCCATAATTCACCCAAGGTATCCTTTGCCAACAAATCCTCCAACAAAAAGGTAAAATGCCAAATTAATAAGTTTGAGTTTATTAATTAAACTAATTGAGCTGGCACATCAATGTGAAGGGTACCCAAGAGGTACCTCCCATTAAAGGGAGTGTTTAATGTTTGGTTGGTCTCCACCATTGAATTCAAATTGAGAGTTCTCATGCTCGGGTGGTCCCCACCACCAAAAATTAAATTGGGAGGATTAAATTCCGTAAATAAAATATAGATACATTATTTTATTTTCTCCAATGAAAATCCCAAAAAATAACATTAATCCTCTTCCTACTGGGGTTGAGGATAAAGTCTCCTTAAGAGAATATCGGCACATCGAGTTCAAAAGTTCCCTCAGATTTCAATTCTGGTCACCTGTTCAAAAGTTATGAAATCCTACATGCATGTTTACTGAATGTACACAAAAAAAGCTCAAAAATTAAATCCAGGCACACTGGGCCTCAGAATCACGCTCCGTCAATTTTCACAGAGTCATAATATTCCCATATTAATAAAAAAACATTATATGGAAGAAATCTGGGTTCTTATATTCTCCCCAACTCAGGGCTTTACATCCCCATAAGCGACAACTCAAAATAATGGTAAAAGTGGGGGTACTGAGCATGTATTTGATCCTCCTGCTCCCATGTTCTCTCCTAGAAGTTCTCATGCTATAAGTGATTTTTTACTAAAGGTATCGATCTCCCAAGAAGAACACTCTATTTTCAATCCTCAATCTCTAATAGAACCTCCATAAATGTCGCCCCATCGTTGATGTCTAGCTCAACCCAATAAATGATGTGAGTAGGATCATGAACGCATCTCCTCAATTGGGATACATGAAAAATGTCTTACTCCATGTGCAACTAAGGGGGAAGTTCTTGGTGGTAATCCACCTCTCTAACTCTGCGGAGGACCTAAAAGGGTCCAATGAATCTCAGAGATAACTTGCCGCCTCGGCCAAATCTCTGCAAACCTCATTTAGGTGTGACCCGTAGAATGACTTGGTCACCATCCGAAAACACTAGAGGTCTCCGTCTCCTGTCATCATATGACTTATGCCTACTCTGTGCAGTATTTATCCTCTCTGAGATGATCTGCACCTTTTCCGTGGTAGCCCATACCATCTCTGTTTCCATGAGTGCTGACTCCCTTTGGTCAGTCCAGCACAAAGGCGATCTGGATGGTCGGACATACAGAGCCTCGGAAGGTGCCATCCCAATGGTGGAGTGCTAGTTTTTGTTGTCTGAAAACTACACCAAGGGAATGTGATCCTCTTAATTGTGATATGCAGCATGTCCTCGAGGCTCTAAATGGTCCGCTCAGTCTATCTATCAGTCTGAGGAGGGAAGGCAGTGAACAAATGCAGAAGTGTCCGGAATACCTCTTAAAACCCCTTACATAGCCATGAAATTAAACATGATTCACGATCGGAGACAATCGACGTGGATAATCTATGTAGCTGCACAATCTCTTTCACATAGAGGCGTCCCAGGCTCTCTAATGAACCCTGCTCTCTGGTCGGTAGGATGTGGGCCGACTTGGTGAGTCGGTTGACGAACACCCAGATAGAATCATGAACCCTGGATGTATATGGATGTCCTGTCACAAAGTCCATGGATATCTGATCCCACTTCCAATTTGGGACCTCTAAAGGCTGAATTAATCCTACTGGTACCTGATGCTCTGCCTTTACTTGTTAACTAGTGAACACTGAGAGAAAACCTCTGCTACTGCTTTCTTGATTTCCGGCCCCCAGAGCTATTGTCAGAGGTCTTGGTACATCTTCTCCACTCATGGATGTATTTCTAGAGGTGATGTATGGAAATCTCTCAACACTTACTCCCGATGTGACACATGTACTATAGTACAAACTCTAATGAAGATGGAATGCTCCATACCTTTAGAAAATATAACAGGTGCCTAATCTATGGATATCTAAACACGTCGAGCCTCGTAGTCAGTGTCCCACACTGCGCTTCCCTGACTTGTTGAATAAGTGGGGGAGTGACTGTAAGAGACTCAAGAAAAGATGCTCCATCTCGATAAAAAAAGGATATATGCAATGTGGATAGCTGCTCTATCACCTAACTTAGCAGCTATATACTACTCTTCCACAGTTTCCAAGTAGATCATAATGTCATCAAGGAAGACTGCCACAAATCAATCAAGATATGGCTGAAAGATCCCATTCATGAGTCCCATGAACACTGTTGGAGCGTTGGTCACGCCGAACGGCATGACCAACAACTCATAATGGCCATACCAACATCTGAAAGCTGCCTTATGCACATCCTCGTCTCGTACTCTCAGCTGGGTATAGCCTGATCTCAAGTATATCATCACGAACCACCATTATCTCTTCAGCTAATCAAAGAGGTTGTCAATCCTCAAGAGTGGGTACATCAACTTCACGGTCACCTAGTTCTAGAACCTATAGTCAAAATAATGTCTCATGCTCCCATATTCCTTCTTGGAGACCCTAATTAGGGCTACCCAAGGAGAAACACCGGTCCAGATGAACCCCTTCTCTAATAAGTCCTCTAGTTGTACCTGCATCTCACAAATCCCCATGGGATCCATCTAATACGCTGGTTTAGATATCGGAGTAATCCCAAGGTATAAGTTAGTGTAAAATTCCACCCTTATGTGAGAAGGTAGACCCATAAAATCATCAATGTCGACATCCGCGTACTATTCCACCACTATAGGATATCTCGGACTCTCCACAACAGTCACTTTGAGGGTCTGGCTTTCCAACTTATGAGTCATCGACTGCACTCTCCTATGGGTAAGTATGTCTTGTGCTGCAAAAGCTCCCATCTCGCCGGTGATGGTAAACCGACTCCCATACAGGTGGACACAATGCACATTGTGCCTACTATAGTACATCTGACCATGGATTATAGAGAACCATTCCATACCCAAGATGACGTCGTAAGGCCTTGACGTCGCTACTGGGAGATCCCAACCAAAGCTCTCGCCTCCTAGAGTAAGATCAAACTACCGTCACCAGTGTGTAATCATAGAATCATCTTCCATAAGAGTCTATAGCTGTAAGCATCGAGAAAACGACTCCATTAGAATCTCTAAGCTACAAATGAGGGTAGTGGAAATAAAATAAATACTGGAACTTGTGTCTATAAGTACTAGAGATAAGGTTGAGTAGCCACAGATCAGACCTCATATCTTCTCTTGAGAATTTTAGTATTATGCCTCAGCTACTAGAATATCAGATCTCCCTTGTCCACCTACATCTTGTGGTCAGCATGGTCCACCTTGTGGTGGTGGCGGTAACACCTCAAATCATCAGCCAACGCCAACTGCACAGTCATCTCCTCTACCATGTCCACCTACTCTCAGCGTACCTCATCAGTCGAACCTATGTATCTGCCTAGGCAGTCCTTCGATCATCTATTGATCATCCATATGGCGGGTCGGGTAGTCGAAAGCCATGTGACCATGCCCGTTGAATTCGTAACACTGCCTTCTCCTCACATGACTGGCTCTGTCTCGAGTGCCCCGCAAAACTGACCCTCAATCCTGTGGTCGTTTGCATGTAGGTCTGGTCCTCCTGGAAATCTGTGAAACTTGTCTACTAACAGCTATAGAAGGCTCTGCTGCGTGACGCCCGGTGGTGGGTCTCGCTGATGGTGACTACTCAGCAAGAAAACGCTCCACTAAGAGGGATCACTCTAACACCCCCGCCAGCGTCGGGATACTGAGAGAAATAATTGAATCCTTGATCTCTCACCTAAGTCTATAATCAAAGGTCTGTGCCTTGTAGAATGGGTCCCACAACATATTTTTGGAGTAGCATGAGTGGTCGGTGAACCTTACTAAGTATTGAGCCACAGTCATGCTTCCCTGCTGTAGATGAGGAAGCTCATGTATGTACACTGTGCGAAGGTTCACTGGGACAAACTATGCCCAAAACAAGTTCTCAAAGTCTTCCCAGAGAAGTGTCACCTAGTCATGAAACTAATGACTCAAGCCCCACCATCTACCTATTTTTTCCTTTAGAAGACTACTGGTAAAGATCACCATGAGATCACTTAGTGTCCCTACCAGTTGAAGGACTCTCACCACAGCCTCTAGCAAATCCTCAGCCACCTGTGGGTCCATCACACCCCTGAACCTGGGTGGCCTTTGGCACTGGAACTCATGAAACAGGCTCATGAAACATGCTCCATATACTGCTGGGGATGGTGGCATCGATGGCCCAATTGGTAATGGTACCGCTGGTGCCTCTGTAGGTGCCTCTACTGATAAAGGGCCCTGCACCGAGGCCTCGTCTCTCGGTAGGCTATCATCTCATACTCTACCTGGAACCCTAGCTGGCTATCTACATGGAGTCAGCCTTAAAAGAAAAAGTCTTCCATGATAATTATGTTATACCTGGTGTGATGACTAAAAGATATCAAAGATAAAACTTTTTAGAACACACACGCAATCAGTGTTTTTTGTGAACTTTGTCATAAATAAGAAGTTAGGGCCCTGGTGTATGGATACGTCAGCTACCACACCAGTACTGGATTCCCTAAATTGATAACCACACTCATAACACTTAACACTATTACCATTAAAAGATTATACTCCAATGTCATATGGTAGAACCGAGTCCTCTGACACCATTTTGTCATGACTCGTCCCCCACATCCCATGTTGTGACTACCCCAAGCTTGCCTTCTATAGGCCAGGGGCTGGCGACTAACACTGAAAGGCATATTCCCTAAAACTGGGAAGACATTTTCTTTATAACCTGTAAACTCACACAACTAAGCACAAACTAGGATAAAAGCACAAAGAGAAACTATATAGTAAAAAGGGTGTGTACAGAAAGAAAAAGGGGACAGAATACAAGCCCAAATGAAAAGTACAAGTAAAACTGAAAACAACCTCAGTGAACACCCTCCAAGGATCCTATGTGAAGGATAAGTATAGTTCTCATATGTTCATCCCTGTAGTATGTCTTGTCTAATGTCCACCTCTAAGATACATCCATACCTGGTACCCTATTCCTCAGTCTGTGATGTCCGTCTTCTTCACCAAACATAACAAGGTGTGTACATATCCTGTACAAACGATACTCGGAAGGGACCCCGAGACCCTCAAGGTCTCACAAAATCCACAAAGGATAAACCAAAAAGCCTATAAGCAACTGAAAATCCTACATAGGTTTATTCCAATACATATACCTAAGTTATCAATTATACCCATCTCATTCATGAGGAAACACAAGTCCCAACTCAAAAGACCAAAGCTAAAATGTTCTATGGAGGAAAGAATAACACAAAGGTAACACCCCAGAGGAATGTACAAAAAAGGTAAATCCACAAAAAAGCATACAACAAACTTATCACCATGAAGGTATGTACAAAAAAGGTATCTCCATACAGAAGAAAAACAAAATGGTATCACCACAAATATAAGTACCAAAAAGGTAACGACACACAGAAGAATACAACAAAGGTAATGACTCATCTCACACAATGTATAACTTAGGTGCATGAGTAAAGATGATTAGATGCAACTAATGAATCATCTTACTCTGTTGAGAGGTAGAACCATGTGGAAGCCTACATCATCAGACCCACGTAGGATCCTAAATCATCAAACCCACGTAGGATCCTAGTATTGAAGACCCATGTAGTATCCTAGAAGAGTCCCACATGGTTTCATAGAGCAGATCCAAGTGGGATCCTTGAACACATCTTTAAATAGTATCCCATGGCACAAACCCACATAAGACCCTTTTCTAATGTTAGTTCCAGCTACAGGGTTCCTGCACTAAGCTTGATTTATTCTGGGTGGGTTAGCCCTTCATGCCACATTTCGATACTCCAACTTCCACGAAGACACAAAAAAGTCTATCCCAAAGGATTTCAACATAAATGAGGTCTCAATGCAATAGACGGTACACAATCGGATGCCTGATCTATAAGTTATTGTCCTTTTAGTCCCTATGGCCTGGTTGGATTTGGGTTCAAACCAACCCAGATGTACCCCAACTTCATCCAAATATCATGTGGGGTATACAAAAAGGACCTTCTCGATCCATGGTTTATGGCGCCATAGACGGTTCATCAAAAGGACACTCTAAACTCAAGTTATGTCCAAAAGAGTGAAAAAGGGTCGAAGCTGGTCTGGGTCCAGTCCGACATGGCCCCACCAGGCCTTGGCCGACCCGACATGGTTTGGGTCGACATGAACTGGGTCCGAATCTAGGTCTGACCCATCCCACGGGGTCTGGCCCAGCCCGCTAGGTCCGGCCCAGCCGACTGGATGGCCCATGCCGGACGACCCGTATTGGGTAGTCCGTGCTTGGCGGCCCACGGTGGGGGGCCCTGCAGTGGGGTCCGTCCTAGACACCACCCAAGGGGAGTCACCCCTTGGGTTCCCAAAACGGACACACCGTTCGGGTGGGGTGACCGACCGATCAACACCATGTGGCGTCGACAACTGGCATGCCGGACCTCAGGTCCTGCTTGGATCCCCAGCTGGTCGGACGGCCAACCCACCCGCACGCTGCAGTCACATGTTGCGCCACCACCGGTGGCCAACAATGAGCTGGCCACCCTCATTTTCATGCTGCTACCTCATGTTGTGTCCCTTGAATACCTGGCGACACGAACACGCTCTGCCACCCCCTTCGTACAACCTGTCGTGTGCTAGCCGCCAAACATGCTCCACCGCGGCTGACGGGCCGCGACGCTTCTCTGGCAGCACGACATGCTACCGCAATGATCGCTGCCAGACATAGTGCTATCCACCACTCCCGTTACCTTCTGAGGACATTCCTCGAGTCATCGGGAACACCCCAGTTGCCCATTTTTCATTCCGTAGACTCTCACACTCATCTTGGTAGATCACCCTTTATTGAAGACCACCACAGTTGGAAATTGCTCAACCTAAAAATAAGCAGCGAAGAAAACCCATATCCACAAGCGTTGCATAGAGTTCAGGATGTGTTCGTTTGGCCCACACATTCCATGTTAGAACAGTTGCAATCGATATAGGTGTTCTTAACTCATGAAGAACATCAAGAACAAGGTAGGGGGTATACAAAAAAACAATCCCTACCTCGATTTCTTGTTGACATCGGTGAGGAGAGGAAAGGACGGACTTCGATTTGTCATCGTTGAAGATATTCCACGTTGGGGATCATTCTATAGAGTTACTCATTGGAGAAATTGTTCTTCATTGGAGATATTTTCCACAATTCTGCCAAGCTCTCCATTGCTAACAAATCCTCCAACCAAGAGGTGAAAATGCCATATTAATAAATTCAAGTTTATTAATTAAACTAATTGAGTTGGAACATCAATGTGAGGGTAAACCACGAGTTACCTCCCATTAAAGGGGGAGATCAAGGGTCGGTTGTTCTCCACCATTAAACTCAAATTGGGATTTTTCATGTTCGTCTGGTCCTCACCAGCAAATATCAAATTGGGAGGATTAAATTACATAAATAAAATAAATATAGTTAATTTTATTTTATCCCACTAAAAGAAGAAAAACTAACATTCACCCTTGACCTACTACAGTCGAGGTGAAGGTATCCTTAAGTGAATAGCAGTGTTGTGAGTTCAATGGTGCCCTCAGATTTTAATTCCGATCACTAGTTCAAAAGTTACAAAAACCCACTCGCACGTTTAATGAATGTACAAAAAAAATGTGCAAAAATTTATTTTGGGCACAGCAGGGCTTGGAATTACACGCATTAAATTTTCATGGACTTTTAATGTTCCCATATAATTAAAAAAATTACATGGAATAAATCTGGGTCTTTTCACGACCCCCTTGATATTAAAATAGAGACTTAACGAAAATCTTAGAGATATGATATTGAAAAGTAGAATCACGATGACTGTGAGCTCTACGAAGAGAGTGAGCTCTATGAATGTAGTAAGCTCTACAAAAGGAAGGAGAGTCATGGTGAGCCATATATATTTGATGATGAAGTGTAATTCCCAAAGGTCAACATGAGCTCTGTGAACTAGTGAGCACTGCGAACTAGTGTGCATTAAGAAATAGAATTGCGAAGGAGATCTACAAAGATCCTTTTTTGGATACTTATTTTAAGTGAATCAGACATTCATAAAACATCAATAGAATACATTGGTTTCAGATTATTTATAATTACAAAGTCCAGGATGTTCTTACCTTTTTTTGTGTAGGAAATATAATAATTGTTTAAAGTGAACATATTTCTGTACCTTCGTCCAGATGAATTGAAACATTTCATTACCCTATTTGTGCTAATATGAAGCACACACACAATTGGATTGTTTTTAAAGTGATACATGAGGGTAAGGTAATATACTACTCATTGTATTTCTCATAAAAGGGTTTTTTTAGTTTATTGTTTCGTACAATATTTTTCTGTACCATACCAAGGGCATAGCTACTATTGTAGAGTATTGAACCATTTAAATGTAATGTTCTTGTGGTTGTGTGCATTAAATAGGGATTTAACTCTTCATTAGGAGGAAATGGTTGTCTCCCAAAGAAGGAAACATAAAAATAAAAAATGATATCACCAATTCACCCATCCCCCTCTCAGTGATATTTAGATCCTAACTGGGTTCTTGAAAAATTAATTTTTACAAAAATATTTGTGTATGTCATTAAAATTAATTGCAGTTGTAAATAGAAAAATTATCTTAACAAAGGACTAGTACTTAAACATAAATCACCAAAGCACCTATAAACTTGTACACAATCCATTTTATGGACATATTTAGACCATATCCTCCATTAATATAATTTAGTCCACTATTAGATCCAATTTCAATGTGAATAATATGGGTGGAATTTCCTTTTCCAAAATTTACAGGACGACCACTCCCCCACTATAATAAGGCCCTCTCTCCCCCAACTTCCTCAAAACCCTCAATACACTAGGAATCAACCATGATCTAACCAAATAAATCCTAAAAATTCCCATCCTCACCCTAAAATCCTACATTTTTGAATAATTCCTTCAATGGAAGTCCCTTGGTGCAAACCGAAATGAGTTACCCAAAGAAGTGGTAACATCTTTCCTCAAAATCTTTAGTTTTATTTCCATTATAGTCCCTCTAAACAATAATTATTCTATTATTATAAAACAATTCACGTATCCAAAATATAATAAGATATTTTTATTTTATGGTTTATACCTACACACACACACACATTCATATAATGGGGAACAAGCATACAGTTTATGTGTAAGACAAACTACCACATCACGAAACTTTGATAGTTTGTTTTCCTTTACCACCTTTAATGGATGTTAATTATGATGGAAAATATATTTATATATGATATATATTATATTAATCATGTATTTATTCTTATTTAATTATTTATTTATTTTATAACACATATCATAATTATTTCTATCCTTTTTAAGCAAGATCACATCGTTTGTGAACGCGTGGACTATCACATCCTCAAAGCGAATTGATTTATTCACAGATTACATGGAATGTGTTAAGTATGGTTTTATTGAACACATACGATATATATAACATGTTATTTGTAATTTTATTACACTATATAAATATATACATGTATTTCATTTACATACATTCTTTCAATATGATAACAAAACCGATACAATGTCTATGTGTATGTACGACTTACCATCTCCATATACAGTGTATTCCATTTAGTCCTTTTATATTTTATGTATTATTATAAAAAAAATATAGTGAATATATATGATATCTATATAATTATATACATTATTTCAATATGTAAATCATTATCTAAGAGAGATTATCAATATTAGAAGTCAAAACATCTACGAAGAACAAAGCAGATATTACCAAAAGTGAAACCATAACAAGGAATTGTTTATAATAAGGTAATATAATGACATAATAAAATAATATATAGTATTAGATATAATAGTATTGTTATATGAAATTTTTATACTGAAAATTATATTTATTATATAGTAGTATTGTGCGAGTACAATGAGATTCAAGACACAAGGTAAGGGAATATCATGACACTTTTTATTTCAACGAGTTACATGCCTTATTTGTCACCCATTTCTTTTGTGTGGTGTATTTAATTACCATGAATTTATTATATTACTATTATATATACATATATGGTCATGTAAATATCCAATTGATTATATTTAATTTCGTGGTTTTCATAGTTCTTAAGTTACTAAATCGGTAAGGTACTTTTGTCTCAATTTTCTTTCCTTGAGACACATGTTTTGTTATGAACCAATGTTATTTTATGAGGTGTATTTTCAAACAGTTACATGTTAATACATTGATTATATTATATTAATGATATTTTAAGCTTCATGTAATTTAATTTTCTTACACGAGGTGATTAATTCAATGTTACCAAGTTGTAATGCTTATTGAAACAATCTCATCATTTATCAAGATTGTTTATGATTATGCATCCATTGATGAAATATTGAGATAAATATTTTAATATAATCATGAATTTATTCACATATTTATAATATTTATATATTCATTTATTTTTAGAATTTTCCCACTCTTTGGTACTTATAATTATTAATAAAGTGTTTTTATGAACGTCAAAATTTACCACGCTCTTTGGGTAGAAAAATATGTTCGTTAAAAAAAATGTTTTCTAAAAAGGTTTTAAATATATTTTCAATAATTAGTTATAATTTTTTAATGTGTTTTCAATGAAATGGTTTTGAAATTTTATTTAAGGTTTCTTTATATATTTTCAATGTATTTTAATGAAATGATTTTCAAAAAAATTTCATGATTTATTTATATGTTCTCAAAGTGTTTTCAAATAAAAATATTTTTAAAATGTTTTGAAGTTTATTTTATATGTTTTCAAGGGAAAATATAGTAAAAATGTTTGGAGTCTTATTTTATATGTTTTTATGGGAAATGTTTTTCAAAATTATTTTAGGTTTTCATTCCATGTTTCAATGTATATATAATGAAATGGTATTCAAATGTTTTAATGTTTTAAAATGATATTTTTCAATAAAAGATGTTTATTTTCATTAATATATGTTTTTGAAATATATTTCAAAATTATTTTTTATATAAGATGACATTGTTTCATGTTTCTCATGCATTGTTTTAAGAAATAATCCAAATGTTACATTCAATTTATTTCATTGAATGAATTATGGTTTGATGGAATGATGTTTATGAAACCCATTTATCATTTATTGGATATATGATTATGAAAATAATTTCTCTGTCATGGGTTATATATAAATAAACCAACTTCATTTTAATGGTTATCATTTTATGATTTTATTATGAATCCTATCTAGTTTCCATAGATTGTATTATGATTAAATGTTTATTAAACCCAATTCATTTGATGGGTAATGATATGACTATTTTTAATCTTTTAGAACATGTTTGTGTGATTTAATTATTAGATGAATGAGACCTATATATATTTCCAATTTATTGGGTAATGATTTATATCTCATGAGATAGAGTGCTATGATCTTGGGAGTCAACCATGACAAATAAGATGGCCATGGGAGCGAACCATGACTACCAATATGGTGAGAGGAGTGAATTCATACTACAATGAAGACCAGGGTAGTGAACAATACCAAAAAAAGCTGGTATGGGGAGTAAAACCATACATCTACTATGGAATTTGAATTAATACCTTGAAAACTATTGATATAATTTTATATTCTTATGTGTTCTCTACCATTCCATGTTTTATTACTGTGATATTATTTCATAGATTATGTTATTTATTTACTTATGACTAATTTCTTATTAATTTCAATTATTAACGCAATGATTCATTTTTATGATCTCATGATATGAAAGTAATTATATTCTAATGTTGTGATTACATTATCATACCCTTATACTCATGTTTACGTTTACATGTATTCCTTGTTTACCATTACTGATCATATGAGCTCACCCCATTTTATGTTTCCATTCTATGGATATAAAGATATATAATAATTATGATCTGTCTATATAGGGTGTTAGTTATGAAGATCCTACTATGAGATAATTTAGTTCACTTATGTACCATAACTTAAGTTTACATGTTTCCCAAGACAAAGGATTAATAAGGTCATTTGGTGTATATTTTTATAATTTTATATGTACTCTTAAAAAGTTATGTAATGTTAATGTATGAAAAGGGAGGGTTGAAATAAGGTCGAAGTAGTTTTTAAAAATGATTAGATGACCTATGCTCTCATTGGGATGATTTTTCAAGAACAATAAATTGATGATGAATTTAATAGCATTATGAACTCTCTTTTTGGTGGTAAGACTATGGATGTCTGTATACACTCCAAAGAGGTTATTATTAGTTTTATGAATCAGTTTTTTGGGCAATTATTTTTGAGAAAATATATAAATGTTTATTTCCATAATTATTAATGGACTGTGCACCCATGAATAATGAGGGTGTTCTATGACATTCGATGATGATTTGAGTGTCCATGTATGAGATAAAGAATTTCTGATTTTGTCTCTCCTTGTTATACATTCCAATAAATGAACTTTATTAACTGGATATCTCTAGGAATTCCATAGCCACATCTAGTTCCAAAATGGATGTGGGATGTAATTTCTATATACATTGTTGTTGGTCAGTTTCATATCCCTAGAAAGAATAATAAAATATGGGTTGTGATCAACATGTTGACCAAATATGCTCACTTTATAACCATTAGAGATACAACCAATGTTTGTGAGATGAGAAATATCAATATTAAATTTATTTTTGGTATTCACGGAGTTCCATATACTATATTGTTGGATAGATATCTCCACTTACCTTTTGTTTTTCATGAGGCCTTCTAGAGGCGAGGGAGTATCTAGCTCATATGAGTAATTTATATCATCTAAAGATGGATGACCAAGAACAGAGAGCTATGCAGATTCTTGAGGACATGATTTGTTCCCGCATATTCAATTTTGCTGGATATCGGGACGATCCGTTATGTCTGGTTGATTTGTCTTCTAAAAATAGATACTAGTACACGATCATAAGGGATACATTTGAGGCATTTTATGGTAAGTTGTGTAAATTTTTGTAGTGTTTTTTGGAGATTGATGAATCATCCTTTTTTGGACCGATTTTGGTCGAAGAGATGACAATGAATATTTAGTTGATTCATCAGTGAATGTTGATGACATAGAGTTGATATAAATCTTATTATGATCTTTATCATAGAATATTGGAGTTCTTTGTTGGGGATTGAGTTTTCTTTATAATTTCACCTCGTTTTGATCACCAATGTCTTGAGAGGAATTGGAATATTTATCCTTGTTATGTGAAGGATTGTGATGTTTTTTAGTTGGAGAGGAAAGGGGAATTCCATTTAGAACATCCACCATATTTGATGTCGAGACATAATGTTTTCATGTATCATAGATTTTATGTGTCATTATGACCTATATCATGTCTTGAACTGGGAGGATCTTGATGTTAAACATGATTTATCTATGACTAAGCATCCAATAATGAGTTTGGATTATAAATAATGTACCACATTGTAGGATGATATATTATCTATGCGTGCTATTGAAGAATGGTTCTGATTCTCATGAGATAAGGGAGATTGAGTCATTGATGATAGAATATTGGCCTCGTCGCTTTGATTTGGAAACATCATGATATACATCTTAAGGACATAATTTTTCTATGATTGGGAGGTTGTAACATCCTGTTACTTTTTTTTAGTTGCGCATGGACCCTTATTTTTATAATTATTTGGCTGGGGTTTGTGTTGGGGTTTTTTTGGGTGAATTTTTTTGAATTTTTTAATATTTTGTGGTTGTACACATTTGTAGAATGGTTTTCCTAAACCGTGTCCCCCTAGTAAAAATAATTTCACACTTGATAGTGATGTTTTTTACATTTTATGCATGGTTTAAAAAATTGTTCACTCACCTAGTATGAACCATTCTTGTAAAGAAATGAACATTCCTAATACTATTTTTTTGAAATTATTTGAAAAAATTAAGAGATGAGGTGATGAGATGACGTTTGAATTTAAGACCTACTATGCTGGAAAAAATTCACTAAAAATGTGTGGTTTTTAATAAAGAGGTGGAATAGTTTTCTGGAAAATTTAGAATAACTCTAAATGGGTGCTCTGATTTGAAATGTGAGGGCATTTTTTCTATATAGAGAAATAATTTTTAATGTAAATATAAATAAAATAATTAAAAAAATTATTATATTTTCAAATCCTAATAACTCATTAATGGTTACTCAGCTTTGAAATCCAAGACCATTATTGAGTTCTTATTGTGGGGTTTTACCATGGAGCGACTTAACATTAGTTGGTGAGGGTCTTCTATGGAAAAACTAGAAAATTACATAGTAATCATTATATATTATAAAAATAAATAATTTTGTTGACTCAGTGATGATTTCCATTAAGATAATACTTATGGAGAAATTCCAAGGTTAGCTATAAAACCCTAAAAATTTCAGAGAATTAATAGGTAAATCTTAAAAGATTAACCATTTGCGAAAGACAACTGTACATTGGATCGATGATTGGAATGAATAAAAATAAAAGGATCTCACAAAATATCCTAGCACAAAATCATTCTAAGTTAGTGTTTGAAATCATTGAGATTGGGCATGTTATTTTGATTTGTTATTTTCCCTTTTCATAGATTAAACGATGAACCTGGGATAACCATTAAATAAGTTGATCCCCAGTTCGCACATTCTTATGAGATGGGATTTTCTTACAGGTTTTTATTGGTGGGGGATTATAATTATATTACTATTTTTTATCATGATCATTATTATAGAGTGGATCAAGGATGAAATGATAAACATATGATGTTTGTTCCTTTGGTTGATCAATTTACTTTCCTCCCCCTATGGTCTTCATTTTCATTGCAGTTTTCATATGATATGAATGGATGATATTTATGTAACACCCTAAAATTTTATGAGATAGATTATTTTTAATCCCTTTGATGTCTTGGTTATTAGTCTACACGAATATTAGCTTGATATGTACACAACTCTGTATTAGCTTGCAGAATACGCAACACTATTCATATCATGTGTTACACACTATTTCAAGTTCTTTTGATTGAATTAATTTCATGAAACACTATGTATAGTTAGTGTTAAATGAAATTTATTTTGATTATGATAAATACAACACCACAATAATCTCTCACAACACAAAATACTAACATGGCTTGGGTTACACACAAGAGAGGCCTCCCTCGATAGCTTGCATTGTACGCGATACCAAAATTCACTAAACAATGATATATTATTATAATATTATTATGAACTATCCATTATAAATAGTATTATTATTTTTGAATT
Organism: Viscum album; assembly: GCA_963277665.1. Taxonomy (NCBI): domain Eukaryota; kingdom Viridiplantae; phylum Streptophyta; class Magnoliopsida; order Santalales; family Viscaceae; genus Viscum; species Viscum album. The sequence continues at coordinate 1,832,517,751 of OY728147.1, forward strand.
TTATAACATTATCATTCATCTTAAACATTTTATAGAACATGGTTTGAGAACAACATCTTTTTTCTGATAAAAGAAGTATGTTTCGAAAAATGTAGTTTTACAGCCTTTTGAGGGAACACCCATTTTAAATATAATTTTTGACACATTTATAAGTCCAATTTGACAAAATAAACTTATTTTTTTTGAATTGGGATATAAAAGTTTGCATTGGATAAATTTTTTATAATCTAAAGATAACTTTTTTATTTTGATTAATAGTAAAAATATACAAACTTTTACATAAATCTACTTTTTTCATCGAGATAATTTTTATGGATAAATTATCATACTTAATGGTTTTAAATTATACATTGAATATATTTTTACCATTTAATAATATTTTTGTAATTATCATATAGTTAAAATTGAAGTCATAGGTAAAAAAATTTCAATATTTTGCAATGTTTTAACTTTTAAAACTCATTTTCTCAACAATGGGAATAATTCTAAAATAATCACTTAAAATTTTGTGTTTTTAATTTGGAAAAACTTATTCCATATTTATAATCTAGAGGTCCAAATTGTGTAAATAATATATTTTATTTTTAGACAACAAAAATTGTAATTTTAGTAAATATTTTATTTACCATGGTTAAAGGGTAAATCTCGTAAATAATGGTAAAAAATAATATTATAATTATCCTAAAAAAATTCCTAACCTTATTTTATGATACATGTCTATCTAGGATCATACTTGGGTCCATTTTGGGACCCCATTGAGCCACTTTTATGTGAAAATGATATTTAATTTCTTTTAATTTAATGTTAAGAAAAATATAACCTAAACATATATCTTTTACTAAACCGATTTTTATATGGGGTTATATAAGTGATCAATTCGAATATAAATAGTCATTATAAAGATAAAAAAATTCTACATCATGTTTTTTATTTAATTTTTTGACATTAAATAAATAAATTTACTTATGACACCAGTATGATGCATTGATTGCTTCATTAATAATGTACTAAAAATGAATTTATAAATATTAAAACAAATGTAATTTTTTTATTTTGATGTCATACATGAATATTTTGAATTATACTGCCATAGTTTATTTGGGTTAATTCCTTATTATCGAATGAATCCAGTTATTATGAAATTTTCAAAAATTCAAGTGTTAATAGTATCCAAAATTGACATAATTAATAACTTAATTTATAAAATAGTTTATGAAATGTTATTAAATAAAAAAATATAATATTGGGAGAAATGGTCAATATAAGTCCAAATATGTCATAAATAAATTTTTTTGGTTCGTTTGACATGACATGGTAATTAAATTATCACACAATGTGTAAATAACATGATATCATAGTATAATTAAAAAGGGTAAAATAAGGGTTAAAAATGATAAGGATAAAGAAATAATCTAAACTTGTCAAACATTTATTGGATGATTATTATTAAAACCAAAATCATATTATATTATAATTAAAGAAGTTTTTTATCTTTTTAAATCTAAATTTAATTTTTCATAAATTAATAATTCGGAACTTTCCTAAAGCGCCCATCATATATTTTATAAATGGACACCTAACCCATTTCTTATTCACTCTATTTTAAGAATTCATTCTCAGATAAACTCCTCCCATATCCTGTCTCAACTTCCCTAATTATATTATTGGGGTTCTGGTCTTCTAAAAAAACCAACTCTATTTCCTTAATAGGATGTTTAAAAGAGGCACGTCGTGGAAGAGGTAATTTCTTCTACCGATTCAATCAAATTTATTTCTTCTTCTATATAATTTTATTTAATTGTTTCATTATAATGTAACAAAATAATTATCACTCATATACTGATATGTTATTATAAATATGAAACAACCCTATTCACCATTTATTTATCCAATGAAAAATGAAATCATTGCGCGTGTGTACGTACAGATCACTATCTCCATGTCATGGTGCATTTAGTTTTATTCCCCACCACCTTAAATGGATTGGTATAATAGTGGGAAAATAACTATATATTATTATTAAAACATGATACTAATTCTGCTATATTATACACCATAGACATCAATATTGTTCAACAAATATGGGAATGAAATCGCCGGTCTTGCGTAGGTACGACTTACCTTCTCTACGACATTATGAGATTCATTCACCATGTTAACCATTCAAGAATTATTATTATGTATATATAATAAATAATCATGAAATATATGAAATAATTATGATACTATATTTAAATTTATATTTATATGTCATTTACTTACTTGCATTCAATTTAATAATAAATAGAAAGCTGCGTTCATGCGTACGTACAACCTACCGTCTGCATGAACAGTGTATTCCATTTCATTTATCTATCTAATATATATATATATATATATATATACTGAATATATATGATATATAAATCATTTTTACATTCTAGAATTATTTAAATCATGATCTATGTAATAATATCAAGAATAACAAGTCCAAACACCTACGATAAATGAAACGATTATTACCCAAAACGTTGCTTTAACATTGAATTGAAAAATGAACATGTAATATAAAGTAATAAGTAAATAATATATGATATAATAAATATTGTTATGGATATTTTAAAAATTGATAATATTTTTAAACCTCCTATACAAGAGTTTCAGACACATCTGGAAGATAACATAGTTAAGGTGAGGGATAATTTTGCAATATCATTTTTATCGGAGATTATTTGTATGTATGTATTTTGTGGGGATGTATTTATTATCCATGTCCATTTTTTTAAAATGTTTTCAAAAAATGTTTAATATTTTTCCTTCTATGTTTAATTTCATTCATACCAATATTTTACATTTACTACATGGTATGCAACAAATCTTTTTTTGTTTACCATACGTGGTAACTTTTGACTTTTATGGAAAAAGTACGAGGAAAATGTTTTTTTAACTTATATGAAAAGAATGTATTTTTATGATTTTATAAAGAAATATTTACATGAATCTTAATTTACATGTTTTCCTGTTTATTTTCAATTAACTTCTTTTCTTTAAAAATTGTATAACATTTTGAGTGAATAAAATGTTTTTGAAGAAGAAAGGATATTTTCCTCATGAACTAAGTTAAAATGTCTTATAAAAATTATTTTCCATCTAAGATGACTGTTGACGCTCCTTTCGTCACGGAATCTAAAGTTCGGAAAAGGGAATATCTGAGTTCAAAGTGATTAATCCTTTGAAGAAACATCAAAAATCAACAAAGGGAGGAAAAAGGAGAACATTGCCCATAGGTCGCGCAAGTTCCCTCTTTGTCGCGCAAGTACACTTGCGCGCCGCCTCAACACTTGCGCGACCCCTCATGGTCGTGCAAGGGACTTGCGCGACAGATCTGGTAACCGCCCAGTAACCGCCCGGGGTCTTCATTTGCCTATAAATAGACCCTGTGGGCCCCCCATTCGAGAGGATCTCTTTCCAGAAACTCGGATAAAAGCTCCCGACGCTCAAGTCTCTTCTCAAAGCTTCCGGAACACTTCTAAGGTAATTTCTTACCTAGAATGGAAGATCTAAAGAGAAGAAGGAAGGCCCAAGTATTGAAACTTATCAAACACTTGCGCGCCAACTTAATTCCTTCAATATAACTTGCGCGTCCCTTCTCTGGAAGAACCTCAAGAGGATGGGAAAGGGTTTAATAAAGAGTCGCTCAAGTAATTCAACTCTGGTTGAAAATCGCGCAAGTATCCCTCATGTCGTGCAAGTATACTTGCGCGACCAACACTTGCGCGCCGACGCAGGACTTGCGCGACCATCAAGACTTGCGCGCCCCTAGCTTTTTGGGTGCCCATCTTGTCAATTTTTACCCCTCTTAAGCCATTTCACCCTTCCTATTCAAGATTTAGTCTTCAAGATACTCTTCAAAATCCATTTATGGCATGATTTCTTGATTTGACATCCTTATCTGAAAGGAATTCTGTGAAATACCTCTCAAACACCCAGTGATTTAAACATCTTTATGTCACCAAAGATTGATAGTTCATTCATTTCAACCTCATCCTTTAAGATGAGAGAATCCTAACCTGGGTCTCCTTTTCAGGAATAAGACTCAGTCATAACCTTGGGCTTCCTTTTCAGGAGTAAGCCCCAAGTCCCCTAACCTAGGCTTCCTTCTCAGGAATAAGTCCTAGTCATAAATCTTGGGCATCTTTCTTAAGAATAAGCCCCAATCAAGTCCTTTAATCTTGGGCATTCTCCTCAGGAGTAAGCCCCAAACCTTAATCCCTAACCTGGGTCTCCTTTTCAGGAATAAAGACTCAGTCATAACCTTGGGCTTCCTTTTCAGGAGTAAGCCCCAAATCCCCTAACCTAGGCTTCCTTCTCAGGAACAAGTCCTAGTCATAAATCTTGGGCATCCTTCTTAAGAGTAAGCCCCAAGTCTCTTAAAATTTCTCTTAACCAGTCACAAATTTTCTTTGATTTGGGTTTCCTTTTCAGGAATAAAACCCAATCATAAGTCCCCTCCTAACTTGGGCATCCTCCTTAGGAGTAAGCCCCAAGATTAGAGTATTCAAATCTCCATGAAGCACATATAACTTTGTGGACCCTGTTCTTGGATTTTCTCCCTAAAAGTAAATCCTAAACCTTCGCCTATCTGGGCAGTCATCTATACATAAGCCCCAAAAGAAAATTCTTATGATTGCATCTTTTACGGCTCAATGGTCTAAATCTTACCAATACCTCTTGTTTCTCACACCGAGCATGACTCACGTGAGCTTAGAGTGTAAAAGTAATTATGACATTCATCTTTGAGCCATCAATCATAAAACATCATATCCCATTCCTCGAACTACGTGGGTTCTGATTCCTTTTAAAGGATACGTAGGTAGCCCATTTATGGGTTCGATCCCAACATTGAAATAATCTCTGTCCTTCTGAATGACGATTAACTTCAAGTGCCCCACTGAGTGGCTTTAAAACCAGCCTGGTCATCAAAATGACCAAGAGACTTTTATATAAATGTTTTGAAGGATACCATTGACCAAGAATCTCTAAACAAATATAGATGATTCTATATTGATGAAGAACCTCGAATACATATAAAAGATTCTCTAAATTTCTTGCATATTTAATCATTGATTGTTAAAACTAAAGGAAAGCTCATTTTATACTTGGTAATGTAATAAGGATTCACGAACATAACTTAAATCTATAAAGAGAGTCCCGGAGTAGACAATAATTCCCCTCAAAAAGGTGTGATGAGTCCGACCTCCCATCCTCTCGACCAATGCAAATTCCTAAGCCTCATTTATCCCACAAGCTAATGAGCGCCTGCCTTTGGAAAGTAGGTCCCAACGGATGTGGAATCATTGGATGTTTCCGGTTCTACGAACAAACCCGTTAGAAACCGATCGGAACGTTTGAATCTCCCGTCCAGGAGGTCATCCCCGGATTCCGCGCGAAACAAAAATGGTGAACCCGACGTGAATCCTTAACCAAGTTAAAGTGATGATTCTTCTTATCTGTTAGGCCCTTTGGGCCAACAAGGCAATCATTGACATGTGCTCATCCAAAAGATGCAGTGGCCGGATTCATCTTGATTATGTCTGTTACATGGAACAGGCACTCTTTTTTTCAAGATCTTCTACAAAAATGGCTTTCCTTAAATTCACCCCTGTGAATACTGCTGCTGGGAACACCTCTACTGTGAGGTCTGCTGCTGTGAAAACCAATGCTGCTACTCCTGCTGGAACGTCATCCGCTCTGAGGATGACATCACCAACTCAGCGTCTTCAACGCTGTGTTTCTAATGCACTGGTTAAGGAGTACCGTCGCAACGGTACTATCCCAACTCTGGAGGCCGCTCGTCAAGCCCTCCAAGTTAACAATTCTACCTGGTCGTCCGGACAATGGCGACCAGCAATCAAGAAGCAGGCGGTGCTGACTACCGTCTCCAACCGTTTCGGGTCGTTATCCCCGGAACGCAATTTCCATTCACTCCCTTACTCCGAGGAAGTAAATGAGCAGGTCCCGCAGGACCTTAATTCAAAAAGACAGGAGTCCTTCTCAAGGGCTCCCATCAACAATCGCCGCCAGACTCGTGCAGTAGTGCGCCCTCAACATGATGAGGGTACCGGCTCCAGGCATTCAGCTCAGGTTCCTCGAACCCGAGCAGGCAAGATGAATCACCAGAGACAGAATCCGGTTAATAATAGGCAGGTTGTCATCCCTGCCATCTCCGGAGAAGTCCACCAACCTAACTTGGTGGCAAATAACGAGCAGGCATACACACCTGTTCGTTTTAATCCCGCTGTCCAGCAGACTCGTCTGGCAGCATCAAGCCGATCCCGCCAGGCAATTCCGGCGGAGTACCATAGGCAGGAACATACACCTGCTTATACATCAGCAGTTAGTCAGCAGGCTCGTCTGACTACATATGATGGATCTCGTCAACAGCGTTTGGCGAAGTGTAATCAGCAGGCACATACACCTGCTAATACTAATCAAGCCTACCAACAGTCTCGTTTGGTAGCGCACGGAGAAGTCAGTCGGAAGCCCCGACGACAAACAGGAGGCAGACTAAACTCTCTGCCTCCACACTTGAGTACTGTCAGGATTCACTGACAGGAAAAGGAGGACAGGAGCAGGCACATACACCTACTCCATGCCCGGAATGGACGTATATCCCTGTTCCGGCGGCTGAAGTCACCAAACATATTTTGTCAATGGTGAAAGAGCAGAAGCAAATTCCTGCTCATATTCTGGATGCTTGCCAGGATATCATAACAGCTTCAACATCATCTCAGGGACAGACACATAAATCTATCCCTAGCAGTGGAGTGACACATCAACAATTCACTCCGGAACAGACACACACATCTGTTCCAGTCCAAGAGGGTTGTGGGGCCTACTCCCCCATATCATATGGACAACCAAGTCAGGCACATACACCTGATTTGAGCGATGATCGTCAGCCTAACCTGACCATCTATCCTGATCAGGCACATACACCTGCTCAGAGCAATCACTTTCGTCATCAAGTGATTTCTAAAGCGAGTAAGAAGGCATCTAAGAAAAAGATCCGCCCAGCACAGTCAGGAGATCAAAGGCCAATCTACAACAAGGCCTTGAGCGATGCTGGAGTTCTTGAATCCCTCAGACATTTATCTGTCGGAATTCAAGATTCTACTCCCTCAGTTCCCAATAACAGGAACATTAATCCCGAAGGTCTTCAACAGACACTTCCTCATGAAGACTTGCTTCATGAAAATTCGGTCAATCTTGAAGTTTCTTCTTCAGATGAGAACCACAGGAACCCTCTGTGTGGTCAGAAGACCAAGGAGCAAGAGATCTCATCTTTTGCTGTAACCCATCATGAAGGTCCTCCTCATGGTGATGAACTTCGCTGCGAAAGTCCTCTCCGCAGTAGTGATTCACATTGTCTCGAAAATTCTTCAGAAGGCAATGTAGTGACGAGAAAGCCCTCCTATCTCGAGGCACTTGCAAACGTAAAACCAGTCATGTCTGAAGTTTTACTATCGGCAGGTGAAACTCTTTCTCCATCAGAAGATAGCTTGGGGTTCAGGTTATTCTCCGAACCTTCCCTGGGTCATTCATCTTCCAGCATGAATAGTGATTCCTCTACCAATCTTGTTGAATCCGATGAAGCAACAAGGAAACACCAACTCTGGTCCAAATAGGTAGAAGAATCTTCATTTAATGATAATGAGGAAATGCTGAACATGAGGAAAAAACTGGCAAAAGGTGAAGTACCAGTCATGTTTTGGCCTTTGGCTGATTCACAGTATGACATTCCAAAGATGTTGACGGATGATGGAATCCATGATATTCGTCTTAACATATGGAAAACTCTTTGTCAATTAAAGAAGAAGGTATTATCTTACGATGAATATGAAAATCATCTTAAGATAATAGAAGGGTTACAACGCCAGATTGATTTGGCATCTCTATCAGTCTCTCGGTATTCGAAGGCTGAAAAGCAACAGAGAACCCTTCAACGTTCATGCCTTGGCGCACTACGAAGATTGCGTCAGTTAATTTCCAATGCTCCATCTAATGTTCATATCAGAGGATGGGGTATTCACGGAGCACTACATTTCACAGTGCTTTCCGGTCAGCAAAGCCCGCCGAAAATGGTCTCATGCAATGTTATTGCCCATGGCCGGCCACAGTCAATGGGCTTTGTTCATAATCAAAATCTTGCTCGAGATCAAGCTTCAACTAGTTCCTCTCAAAGTCAAGTATATAGAGAACAGGTTGTTGAATTGCTCCTACATCAAGCAGGCGAGAATATTGCGCAAGCCTCTCGTCTGGAGCAAACACGTCATCAAATGACAGAAGTTTCGGAAATCATCCAACGGTCTGTTGAACCAGGTGATAAAAGTGGATACAGGTTAATGCATCCAGCTAATTTCCGAACTAAGATCCGCAAGATCAAGAGAGATTTCAAGAAGATCTCAGACATAGCATGTCAAGAGACACCCCAGCTTGCCAGACTGGGAACTTCTCTAACCCAACCCTCAGAATCAACGAATGGGATTCGAGGAGTTGAGCAGAAGCAACAGGAACACCCCCAGTCCACCGGACTGGGGACTTTTTCAAATCTTCAATCCCTCCCTCAGAGAAAGTCAGTATTCTCTCGATTAGGGAATAAGCCTCAAGAGGAACGAAGAGCCAAGCTATCAGGAGATTCTCTCCAAGTGACGGTTCACAAAGAAATTCCTGAGGGGTCAAGTCAACGGAATTCCATGTTTCATCATGAACATGGAAGAAGACAATATCACAGAAATGCTGATAGAAAGGATTCCATGAAATATGCATCCATTAATGTCATCACTGCCGTTGCTGCTGATTCACCAGATGAGGCTCAATCAGAGGGATCAGATGAAGAGGTTCCTGCTCAAGAAGTTGCGCACACAGACCTAAATGAAGAAGGTGTGCGCACACGTAATCAAAGGCTTACCCAAAATCTGGGTATTCCTTCAAGTAACCCACTTCCCCCTCTCCGAAAAGGATCCAATAAGGGGAAAGGAAAGAACCAGGTTACTTCTCAGCCTTCCTCTGAAGGAGGTCAATCGCTCTCATTAGAGCAAAGGCTTGCACAACAGGAGGAAGAAATGAAAGAATTAAGAAGGTTGAATGCAGAACTACTTCAGAGTAGTCTTCTTCTTAAGAATGCTGAAGTCCGACAGCCGAAGGAATTTGTTGTAACTACTGAGATGGATCAGGAATATCCTCCTTTATCAGTACACCCACATAGGTCTAATCCTACGGGTCAAACGCAACAACGGTTGGCAGCACTACCATTAGTTGCAGCACCAACCTCCACGGCTGTCCAAGCTCCATTCATTGCACCTACCCAAAACCAAGTTCAACCTGACGTTTCTCAAAAGTTAATAACTACTATTGAGTCATTAACAGCTCGGTTAGAAACTATGGAAGGGAAACGGGCGCAAGTTCAACCTGAAAAGAAAGTTTACCCTGAATGGGTAGATTCAATTTCTCCTCCATCCAGTTTTGGAAACCCTATTTTCCCTACTTTCAATGGATCAGGCGACCCTGAACAACATTTGACGCATTACGTGTCTTGTTGTGATCCTATGATGGGAACTCCAGAACAACAAGAAGCAGTGAAACTCAGATGCTTCGTGCGAACCTTGCAAGGACCAGCTTTTGTCTGGTATACAAGCTTGAAATCCCGGTCAGTCATCGGATGGGAGGATCTTCGTCAAAAATTCCTTCTTCAGTTCAGCTCAACTTTGCCAAAAACGACAGTTTTCGATCTTACAAACTGCAAGCAAAGGGAGAATGAAAGAGTCTCTGATTTCATTGCTCGTTGGAAGGGATTAACGTATTCCTTGATTTTATCACTCCCTCAGGAGGAATTGTTGCCAATCTGTGTGGCAAATTTGCGTGACGAATTACGCACGCCATTGATCCCTGTGAAATACACAGGAGGGTTTCGAGACCTTACTTCAATCGCTCAACAGATTGAAGATTCCCTTATGCAGGCTAAGGTTAAATCTCGTGTAATTCCATCAGCTCCAGGAAGAAGAATGGGTAAAGCAGAAACTGCTACAGTTATGCTTAAACAGGCACCTGTACCTATTTCTACTTCAAAACCTTCATCTTCTCGAAGGGCTCCACCTCTTGAAGGCCAACAACAAAGGTTGTTTCGTCCAAATGATCAAAAAGATCAACGACGAAAACAATTTGAGGATATGAAGAGTAAAACATACTCTTTCTGAAGTGAGCAAGTTCCTGGTTACTTCATTTCAGCTCTGGAGAATAATTTGGTTCAATTACCAGTGCCGAAGAGACCAAACAAGGAAGGAGATGAAGACCGTCCCAATTATTGTCCCTTTCATCAAATGTTGGGGCATCCCATCCAGGAGTGTTTTGTCTTTAAAGACCTCCTACAAAAGATGGTCGACTTGGGACAAGTCAAATTGAAGGGTTCTTCAGCTCATGTAGCGTGTATTACCGCTACAGATCCAGAGGAAGGAGGCGAGTGGCAGGAAGTCAAAAGCAAAACTGCGAAAAAATATGATGATTGGATGGTCAGAAAGACAATCAATCGGACCCATTCCATTTTGCGAACACAATTGAAGAAGCCAATTGTGTCTCCTACAAAAGATGCAGTAAAGCCTCCATCAAAGGACAAATCCTCAAAAGGGCAGCGTAATTCAAAGAAGAAAGAGGAATCATAAGAAGATGAGTATGCATCAAAGCCTAAATTGTCTTTGACTCTGGCAGATTTCATGCCATCTACTTCAAAGTCACGGGCACCGTCCCACCAAACGGCACAGCCTAAACAGGCTAACTTGGCAGAGTCTTTATCAGACGAAGAATTGATCTTTGGTTCTGTTAATATGATTCAATTAACAGATTCATATTCCAGTCTTGATGAGCCTGAATTCCCTGTATCAAATAAAGGAACCCGAGGAAGTTCTAGAGGTTCAGGATATAGGGGAAGACGTGGATCTTTCCGAAGCCACTACTCTAATTCTACCCCTGCTAGCACTGTATATGCAGTAGAAACTCGTGGTAGAGCCCTTCAGCGAGCTCAAAATGAACAAGCAAGTTCTTCTGCCAATGGCCAACTCAGCTTCGGCACAGTTATTTTGGAAGACCGATTAAATGTTCCATCTTCTTTATCTCAGCAAGTAAATGGATCTAATCAGTCTAATTTTCCAAAACCAAAGATGTTTCCAACTTCAATACAAGAGGCATCAGCTTCCAAAGCATCTGCTTCCAAGATACCTGCTAAACCACATATTCCTATTGGGAAACGCAGGCCTCTAGATCAAAAGTATGATATATTTAAACACTTGGCCCAAGTACCAGCCAAATTATCAATTTTGGATGCTTTGAATCTATCAAAATATCTTCGGAAAGCACTCATCGAAGCTTTGTCAAGTCCTCAGGAGTTTGAAGCTGAAATTGCTGCAGCTGAAATTTATCACATAGAGAATAATCCTGCAGAATGCCATGCAGTGATATCTTTTACTGATAAAGATGAAGATGATGTTGTGCATGGGCACATAAAACCTTTGTACCTATCTGGCAAAGTCAATGGTATAGATGTTCGAAGAGCTTTTATTGACAATGGTTCAGGAGTCAACCTCATGCCCATTCGTACACTTCGTCGATTGGGCCTCACGGAATCTGATTTATCTCCTTCTACCATGATGTTGCAAGGATATGATAAAAATGAACAAGAACCACTGGGAGAAGTTACGCTCAGAACTCAGTTTGGAGATCTTGTTTCCAATTCAGATTTCATGATTGTTGATCAAGACTCAGCTTTCAATATCTTGCTTGGAAGACCTTGGTTACATCAGCATGCAGCTATTCCGTCATCATACCATCAATGTCTCAAATACTGTTTCGATGGTCAAGTTGGAACATTGTATGGTGATAAGGCCCCGTTCAAAACATGTGAGTCTCAATACATTGAGGCGGAATTTTATCACATGAAGGGAAGAGAAAAATCTACAATGAAGGAAATTACCAAAGTTAATGCTCCATATGGTTTGGAAAAAATTCCAATAAATCCATTTTCACATGTGAGTACAGATTATGTGTTACCTATCAGTCAAATTGACAAAATAGGCCCAAATCAAAATACTCTTATGGAAAGATCCATAATGTCAATTACGACAATCGAGCCAGACAACATGGGAGAAATTGGTAACTTACCAAGAAGTGATGAAAGTATAAGTGGTGACGTTTTCATTTCGTCTGCTGAAATCCAACAAGTCTATACTTCGCTAATCAGGCCAGAAGAAGTTATAGCAACACCAGAGGTGAATGTTGATGTCGATTCTCAATCCATCATCTCCTCTTTATTTCCCAAAGAAGTCCCTTTTTCATCAATAGGGTCGGAAATGGAAGCTTCTTCTTCAAAATGTGAAAATTTTGACATCTCTTATGATCATGAGAATTTCGTTTTTTCATCTACTTTGCAAGTAGAAACGGAAGATATAACACATGATGAAGAGGAAGAGGAAGATCTTAGAGATGCTCCTCTAGCATTTGAAGAGGGTATCTCTACCACTGTGGATGAACTCAGAGAAGTAAATCTGGGTACAGAGAAAGATCCACGCCCCACTTTAATTAGTGCGGCCATGACCCTTGAAGAACAAGAGATGTATATTTCTTTTCTAAAGCAAAATAAAGATATTTTTGCTTGGAATTATACAGAGATGCCTGGCCTTGATCCTGATGTTGCCACCCATCATTTGGGTTTGCCAAAAGAACATCGAGGATTCAAGCAAGCCGCGAGAAGAACACACCCAACCTATGCTTCCAAAATCGAGGCTGAAGTGGATAAGCTTATCAAAGCTAACTTCGTCAGAGAAGTTCAATATCCCAAGTGGTTGGCTAATATTGTCCCAGTAAAGAAAAAGAACGGACAAATTAGGGTTTGCATCGATTTCAGAGATCTTAATCGGTATTGTCCCAAAGATGATTTTCCAGTTCCGATTACAGAACTCTTAATTGATGCGACGGCTGGCTATGAAGTACTTTCTTTCATGGATGGATATTCTGGATATAATCAGATCCGAATGGCCCCAGAAGATGAGGAATATACAGCCTTCAGAGCTCCTCAAGGTGTGTTTTGTTACCGGGTGATGCCCTTTGGTTTAAAGAATGCAGGTGCAACATATCAACGCGCCATGCATCGTATCTTCAAACCTTTTCTAGGGAAATTTGTTGAATGCTATGTAGATGATTTGGTGGTTAAATCCAAACAACGTTTTGACCACTTGGCTGATTTGGAAATCATATTCCACAAGCTTCGACAACATAATTTGAAGATGAACCCCTTAAAATGTGCTTTTGGGGTAACCTCAGGAAAATTCCTCGGCTTTGTTGTACGCCATCGTGGTATTGAAGTCGATCCTGAGAAGACCAAATCAATCCTTGGTATGTCACCTCCTCAGAATTTGAAAGAATTAAGAGGACTTCAAGGACACTTAGCCTATATTCGGCGTTTCATCGCCAATTTGGCAGGCAAAAGTTTACCTTTTACCAAATTATTGAAGAAAGGAGTCACTTACCAGTGGACTAAAGAATGTCAAGAAGCATTTTATGTTCTCAAGAAATACCTCTTAAGTCCACCAGTACTCATGCCACCTGTTGAGGGTAGACCTATTATCCTCTATGTGACAGCTTTAGAGCGATCATTGGGTGCCTTTCTCGCTCAAAAGAATGATGCTGGGAATGAAAATAGTCTCTACTATCTCAGTAGAACTATGCTTGAAGCAGAAACCCGGTATTCGAGTATTGAAAAATGCTGCCTAGCATTAATCTTTGCAGTTCAGAAACTGAGACACTACCTGCAACATCACGAGGTCCAATTGGTATCTCTTAATAATCCACTCAAATTCATCCTTAGTCGTCCAATGCTTACAGGACGTCTGGAAAGGTGGGCGGTTATTTTACAGCAGTTCGACATCCAGTATGTGTCTCAAAAGGCAATTAAGGGCCAAGCTCTGGCTGATTTCCTGGCTGAACACCCTTCAGTGGAAGACACGTATTCAGATATCGAACTCCCTGATGAGGAAGTTTTTTCTATTCAAGAGAATCCTCAAACATGGGAAATGTATTTTGATGGTGCTTCTAGAAGTCCAACAGGGAAGAAAATGGAAAATCCTAAATTCAACAAAGTTGGTTTAGGAATTGTGCTCATTTCTCCAGATAAGGCAGTGTTACCTTATTCCTTTTTGTTGTGGGAAGGTGGTACCAATAATGAAGCTGAATACCAAGCTCTCATTACAGGCTTGGAGTTAGCGCTTCAAGCACAAGTGAATCACTTAAAGGTAAAAGGTGATTCAGACCTGGTAATCAAACAAGTCAATGGGGATTATGCCATCAGAAAAGAAGAATTAATCCCTTTGTATGATTACGTCAGAGAGTTAATGTCGGAATTCCCTTCAGAACCGACATTTTCTTATGTCCCAAGATCACAAAATGCTCAAGCTGATGCACTGGCTAATATAGCCACAACTTTAGCAGATCCAAATCGGGACGAGACAACCATCGGTATTGCCCACCGTCGTGCAATTTCACCTTATGTTCAAGTCAGAACAGAGGAAATTAATGAAATTAGTCCCATTCCTGAACCATATGGTCATACTACAGGATGGATGTCACCTATCAGGGAATACCTTCAAAATGGAACACTTCCACCTGATAGAGCCGAGAGAGAACAAATTCGGCGACGTGTGGTCAATTTTACTCTTTATGATGGTCCAAACCACCTCGAGAAAATTCTCTACAAACGTGGTTTTGATGGAGTTCTCTTCAGATGTATTGATGGTGAAGAGACAATGGCTGTCATAAAAGAAGTGCATGCAGGAGTCTGTGGTGCCCACCAGTCTGGACATAGATTGTCTGATCAAATTCGAAGGCTTGGATACTTCTGGCCTTCAATGATACAAGATTGTGTTAATTTCACAAAGAAGTGTCATTCATGCCAAGTATATGCCAATTTCATTCATCAACCTCCAGAGTTGCTTCATACAGCTAAATACTCATGGCCATTTTCCACATGGGGAATGGATGTGGTGGGACCTTACCCTTCAGCTACGGCCAAGCAGTTTAAGTACATTCTTACTGCTACTGATTTCTTTTCCAAATGGGCAGAGGCAGTACCTCTCAAAGAAGTCAGTTCTAAATTCATTGTTAGCTTCATCAAGTCTAACATCATTACTAGATTTGGTGTCCCTCATACCATATTGACAGAAAACGGCACCAACTTCTGTTCTTCTGAGGTAAAGAGATTGTATCAAGAATACAACATTAAGTCCAACCATTCATCTCGATATCATGCAGCGGCTAATGGCCAGATAGAGGCCTTCAACAAGACTCTTTCAAATATACTGCAAAAGATGGTGGATAAAGATAAGAGGTCATGGCCTGATAAACTCTATCATGCTTTATGGGCTTATCGGACTACCACTCGCAATGCAACGCGGTCTACTCCATATTCATTGGTATATGGAACAGAAGCAGTCTTGCCAATTGAAGTTCAATTGCCCTCACTCAGAATAGCCATTTGTGATCAGTTATCAACAGATGAGCAATCCCAATAGCGTTTGAATGAATTGGAACAGTTAGATGAGAAAAGATTGTGCACTTTGCACCACTTGGAAATCTATCAGAATCGAATAGCACGAGCTTTTAACAAAAAAGTTCATCTTCGTTCATTCATTCAGGGAGAATTGGTATTGGTTCTCAGAACACCAATGATACCAGGAAAGAAACCTCCCAAGCTTGAACCAAAATGGGAAGGACCTTATTCAATACATAAGGTCTACTCCAATGGAGCGTATTCTCTAATCTCAATGGATGGAGAACACATCACGACTCCAACTAATGCCAGATTTCTGAAGAAGTATTTTGTATAAACACAAAATATTGTTCCCAGAACCAAGACTCTTACATTTGGTTCATACACCAAGGTCCGGTATGACCTTAAACTACACCAAGGTCCGGTATGACCTTAAACTACACCAAGGTCTGGTATGACCTTTAACTACAACTTCGTCCAACATGACGTTAAACTGTGTCACCTTCAATGTCCGAGATGACATTAAACTAAATTTTGTCCCTGCAACATGACATTAAACTGTGCAGCACCAATAGTCCTAACTGCAAGACTTTAAACTGCATAGTCCCTGATTTTGTCCTACATGACAATAAACTGTATAAGAAGTTCCTATATTTTGTCCGAGATGACATTAAACTATATTTTGTCCTAGCGACATGACATTAAACTGTGTGGCACTTCCAACGTCCAGCATGACGATAAACTGTGTTAAGTCCCTTATTGTCCTACATGACACTAAACTGTATTCTGTCCGAGATGACATTAAACTATATTGTGTCCTAGCAACATGAGATTAAACTGTGTGGCACTTCCAACGTCCAGCATGACAATAAACTGTAAAAAGATCAGAACTGATATCCTCATATTGATTCACCTTAGTCTTAGCTACATGACTTTAAACTGTACAGCATCAGTTCGTCCTTGCTATATGACGCTAAAACTATACAGCAATGGTCCAGTATGACTTTAAACTGCAACTTCGTCCCACACGACATTAAAACTGTGAAAAAGTTCCATAAACAGTCCAACATGACCTTAAAACTGCATCATTCCCGGTCCATGTATACGACCATAAACTATTTGCAAATATGTCCAGCAAGACGTTAAATTGTGACGTCCTAACTACATGACGCTAAACTGTATAAAAGTCTCTCACGTCCGGAAAGACGTTAAACTATATAATCATCAAAAGTCCAGCATGACATTAAAACTGCACAATCCCCCTTTCGTCCAATATGACGTTAAACTGTATTGTCCCCATCGTCCTAACTACATGACGCTAAACTGTACAGAAAATCCTTGATATGTCCTACATGACATTAAACTGTGCATCGTTAAGGTTGTTATTACCTCTTGTTTCTCACACCGAGTATGACTCACGTGAGCTTAGAGCGAACATCAACCATAACACTCCCTTTGGGCCACTAACCATGTGTAAGTCCCAACAACATTTTTTTTAGATCATTGTCCACAAGAACAACTTGATCATTAATTCATTCTTTAATTGAACTACACAGACTTTGATCCTTGCCCTCCAGGCTGGGTATGTAGGCAACCTCCCAAAGGTTCAAGCCCAAAAACAATCTCTTCACATTGGTTCACCACAATCTCATATGATGATGATTTGTGAAACCACCCTTGGAATCAATATCTTTACATTGATTCACTTTCGTCCTTGTTATATGACGTTAAACTATACAACACTTTTGTCCAGTACGACAATAAACTACAATATTCTTTGATTTCCTCATTTGAGAAGGAACCATTATTAACATTGATTCTTTTTTCAATCATGGTTTTAATTTTTTTCAAAAGACTACGTACATACATGGTAATGCCTAAACTATTTATCTTAGGTTAAAACCATCATTGCACTAAAGTCCCTTTTCACCCTTCACACGTACGAACCAAATTTGTACAAAGGGTAGTTTCTAGAACTACGTGGACTTGATTCCCATCTTTATGGGATACGTAGGAACATTCGAGTGTCCCTCGAATCCAGTCCCAAGTCTTTTGGGCCTAACCCCAAATTTCACTTTCAGTCCCTTGGCTGAAAAGTCCTCATGAAAACACACACTGTGTATTCATTATTATGGTCCGAATTCTATGACCCCAAAAACTAAGATCACTCATCCTTTTGTCCTGCACGACGTTAAACTGCATTTCAAGAACTACGTATGGCTTGATTCTCATTCTTATGAGATACATAGTGAAGTCCAAGTTTCAATTCAGGACCCAGCCACAACATGATTATGGTTTTCATTGACCCATGTATCTCTATATACATTGGACAATACCCATCTTTATGTGTTATAATCCTAACCTTAAAATATTTTCAGATCTTCATAACCCTTTTCATGACTTCTAGTCACAAAAATGTCAAACTTCTGAGAATTCTTTTGCCTGACTATGCAGCACGTTCCCATAGGTGGCCTTGCATAAACAGTCCACATAACAGACTTGTCAGCCAAGAGATGCTATTTATTTGACCATGCAGCCAATGCCCATAGTGGCCCTGCATGTTTTCAACCCCCTAACGGGTTTGTTAAATAATAGTAACTTCATTCTTGGGAAGAATGCCTCTTTTGTCCTTATTTGTCTTAAACGACAGTGTGTAGGGATCCGCAAAAATAGCCATCCTTAACATATTTGACCCATATCCTTTTTCATGATCTGAAAGTATTCAAGTCTATGGTTTATTCTTCTTCCCTACGTTTGGGTCAGACCTTCGTAGGAGTGATATTCATCCAGTTCTTCGATATTCTTGTTTGGAAATATCTTCTCCATATTCAAGTACCTCTTTCCATACAACAAACTCTATGCTTTAAAAAATTTGAATCTCCATAAACTTTCACTGGCTTTTAGCACTAGGAAAGTAAATTTCTGAGAGTTCTTTTGCCTAACTATGCAGCACGTGCCCATAGGTGGCCTTGCATAAACAGTCCACATAACAGACTTGTCAGCCAAAAGATGCTATTTTATTTGACTATGCAGCAAATGCCCATAGGTGGCCCTGCATATTTCAACCCCCTAACGGGTTTTGTTAAATAATAGTAACTTCATTCTTGGAAACTACTTCTTCTAAATGCTATTTAGCTCTTTTTCATATCATTCCTCAGATTCAAATATTCTTAAGTCATAGTTTACATATTTTCTCTCATACTTGAGTATGGTAATTTGTTTTCAGATAAATTATCAAAAAATTGAATCCATTTTAATCCATTTTTCAGTCAAAGCTATTTCGACCTTAAACATTAGCCTCTTTTTGTCCGGCTTGCATGACTTTAAACTTCCCACACAAAAGACAGAGGAACTATGAATAAAAGTCAAAGTTCCAGCTCACTAAATATACATTTTTTGTATGATTTAGCTAATATTGAGCAATTAAAACATTCAAAGTTTGTAGGGTTATTTTTAAATAATCCTAGTAAAAATCAAACTATGATTACTAGGCCCATTGGCTTAAGTAAATTTGAAGCAGGTAATGAAAGAATGCAGGTACAAATGATTGGAGACGAAAGTGTTTTTCATTGATACACAAGAGTTAGAAGGACATCCACAGATTGGAGTCTCTTCTCTTTTTCAAGAATTACAAGAGGCTTTCAACATAACACTTCATTTGATTTACGACATCCCGAGCTTCATCAGCAACCACCTGGAATTCATTCATTCAACTGGAAACAAAAAGGAGATGCAGTGATACCATCTCTTCTTGGAACAATTGTAAAAGGATGTTCTTGAGTGCGGTTTGAGAAAATTTTCTGCTGATCAAACAGTGACTCTGTTTCTGTCCAAGAGACTTGGAAGATGGATACATGGATTTGAGAATGGAGCATTGGAAGTAAAGAGCCATTTGAAGAGAGTACTCTTTTCAGATATTGCTCTAATACCATGTTTGTCTTCTCTCCACCAACCGGTAGTGGAAAACATTTCAGCCCATGGGTTTGCCATTTTTATATCTGCAAGGAAATGGCATGCAAGGAGAATTTGAAAGTTCACACCATTGTTGTTTCTTTTAATGCACATCATAACCGAAATGAAGGAGTAGCAGCGCAGCTGCATTTCAGGTGTATAGTTGTTTGCATTTGGAACACTGACTCCTTGCAAGTGACCATGACCACATAGAGACAGGTAGATGCTCTGTGGGAAATTAAGATGATATTTCTTCAAGTACTTAGCCAAAACTGGAAGAGTGCTGTCGCAGGTATCATAGTAATCAGGGCCAATGATGTTCATCATGTCATCAATCCGCTTGCTAGCCAGTTCATAAGTCGTTCCAATTTCCTTGGGAACCACTGAATCTGCACAAAAGATGAATAAACTAACTCTTAAATGGGTATATTTTTCATAAATTTTGTGAAGAAATTTGAAAAAATGGCTAAGGCATTAAGGCGCGCAAGTCTACAAAATGGCGCGCAAGTGATCACGTGTCGCGCTAGTTTTCGTCGCGCAAGTATAAACCGCGCAAGTACGAATACCTTTACAGGAGCGCGACATCAAGGAAAAACAGAGCAGACTTGCGCGGCTTAGGTGACCTGCGCAGCGAGAGCTCGAGAAGGTATGAGGTCCGGAAATCCGGATACTTGTACGGAGGTGAGACCGTATATTTATAGGCCAGGAGGCCTATCTGCGCGCCGCATCCAGAGCGCTTAAGGCCTGTGCGACGAAGACTTGCGCGCCTACTTCTGTGCACTGGAGACTTGCGCGCCGCCCTTTTCCTTTAGAGGGATTCGATTTCCTCAGAGTCAAATCCTCATTTTCTCTCCAGATCCAACTCTGAGGGGGGACTTTTGTTGACGCTCCTTTCGTCACGGAATCTAAAGTTCGGAAAAGGGAATATCTGAGTTCAAAGTGATTAATCCTTTGAAGAAACATCAAAAATCGACAAAGGGAGGAAAAAGGAGAACATTGCCCGTAGGTCGCGCAAGTTCCCTCTTGGTCGCGCAAGTACACTTGCGCGCCGCCTCAACACTTGCGCGACCCCTCATGGTCGTGCAAGGGACTTGCGCGACAGATCTGGTAACCGCCCAGTAACCGCCCGGGGTCTTCATTTGCCTATAAATAGACCCTGTGGGCCCCCCATTCGAGAGGATCTCTTTCCAGAAACTCGGATAAAAGCTCCCGACGCTCAAGTCTCTTCTCAAAGCTTCCGGAACACTTCTAAGGTAATTTCTTACCTAGAATGGAAGATCTAAAGAGAAGAAGGAAGGCCCAAGTATTGAAACTTATCAAACACTTGCGCGCCAACTTAATTCCTTCAATATAACTTGCGCGTCCCTTCTCTGGAAGAACCTCAAGAGGATGGGAAAGGGTTTAATAAAGAGTCACTCAAGTAATTCAACTCTGGTTGAAAATCGCGCAAGTATCCCTCATGTCGCGCAAGTATACTTGCGCGACCAACACTTGCGCGCCGACGCAGGACTTGCGCGACCATCAAGACTTGCGCGCCCCTAGCTTTTTGGGTGCCCATCTTGTCCATTTTTACCCCTCTTAAGCCATTTCACCCTTCCTATTCAAGATTCAGTCTTCAAGATACTCTTCAAAAGCCATTTATGGCATGATTTCTTGATTTGACATCCTTATCTGAAAGGAATTCTGTGAAATACCTCTCAAACACCCAGTGATTTAAACATCTTTATGTCACCAAAGATTGAGAGTTCATTCATTTCAACCTCATCCTTTAAGATGAGAGAATCCTAACCTGGGTCTCCTTTTCAGGAATAAGACTCAGTCATAACCTTGGGCTTCCTTTTCAGGAGTAAGCCCCAAGTCCCCTAACCTAGGCTTCCTTCTCAGGAATAAGTCCTAGTCATAAATCTTGGGCATCTTTCTTAAGAATAAGCCCCAATCAAGTCCTTTAATCTTGGGCATCCTCCTCAGGAGTAAGCCCCAAACCTTAATCCCTAACCTGGGTCTCCTTTTCAGGAATAAAGACTCAGTCATAACCTTGGGCTTCCTTTTCAGGAGTAAGCCCCAAATCCCCTAACCTAGGCTTCCTTCTCAGGAACAAGTCCTAGTCATAAATCTTGGGCATCCTTCTTAAGAGTAAGCCCCAAGTCTCTTAAAATTTCTCTTAACCAGTCACAAATTTTCTTTGATTTGGGTTTCCTTTTTAGGAATAAAACCCAATCATAAGTCCCCTCCTAACTTGGGCATCCTCCTTAGGAGTAAGCCCCAAGATTAGAGTATTCAAATCTCCATGAAGCACATATAACTTTGTGGACCCTGTTCTTGGATTTTCTCCCTAAAAGTAAATCCTAAACCTTCGCCTATCTGGGCAGTCATCTATACATAATCCCCAAAACAAAATTCTTATGATTGCATCTTTTACGGCTCAATGGTCTAAATCTTACCAATACCTCTTGTTTCTCACACCGAGCATGACTCACGTGAGCTTAGAGTGTAAAAGTAATTATGACATTCATCTTTGAGCCATCAATCATAAAACATCATATCCCATTCCTCGAACTACGTGGGTTCTGATTCCTTTTAAAGGATACGTAGGTAGCCCATTTATGGGTTCGATCCCAACATTGAAATAATCTCTGTCCTTCTGAATGACGATAAACTTCAAGTGCCCCACTGAGTGGCTTTAAAACCAGCCTGGTCATCAAAATGACCAAGAGACTTTTATATAAATGTTTTGAAGGATACCATTGACCAAGAATCTCTAAACAAATATAGATGATTCTATATTGATGAAGAACCTCGAATACATATAAAAGATTCTCTAAATTTCTTGCATATTTAATCATTGGTTGTTAAAACTAAAGGAAAGCTCATTTTATACTTGGTAATGTAATAAGGATTCACGAACATAACTTAAATCTATAAAGAGAGTCCCGAAGTAGACAATAATTCCCCTCAAAAAGGTGTGATGAGTCCGACCTCCCATCCTCTCGACCAATGCAAATTCCTAAGCCTCATTTATCCCACAAGCTAATGAGCGCCTGCCTTTGGAAAGTAGGTCCCAACGGATGTGGAATCATTGGATGTTTCCGGTTCTACGAACAAACCCGTTAGAAACCGATCGGAACGTTTGAATCTCCCGTCCAGGAGGTCATCCCCGGATTCCGCGCGAAACAATGACATAGGGTTATGTTTCTATCCCAATAATTACATTGTTTTTATTATTTTTATGATGTAATTATTTTTTATGAAGTCTATTTATCTTTTATGGATTATGTTATGCTGGAATGATGATTAATAATGGTATTTTATTTCACGTGTTATGCTATGATGAATGATATATGTTTTTGTGGAACCTGTAAGAATTATTTCATTGCGAGATGGGTGAGACCTACATCTTCCTCAAATGAATTGGGTAAAGACTTATATCTCATGATATTGATATGAATGGAATGGAAGGTTAATTCGGTTAAGTAATACAAGGCTAGAATGCAACATAACCCCATTTCAGTAATGGACTTTGTCCATTATGATGGTCTTTGAAAAAATTAATTTGGTACTTTGGAAATAATATTATGTGCTTAATGGTTTTCCATAATTCCATGATTTATTCCCATGAAATTCTATCTTGGTTAATGTTCATTTATGATATACTAATTACATACAACCAATATTTATTTCATGACTCATGATTTTTAAGTTTAAACTCTATATTAAATTTTTTTATTCTAAAATATTTATGGTTTGTTTAATGTTCCCCATGTTTACCCTTACTAATCATTTAAGATCACCATTACTATGTTTTTTTCCCTATGATATAAAGAATGTTTTTGGTATAAAAAAAGGGGAATATCTTTAAGGGATATGTTGAAGATCTTTCAATAGGATTAAAAGATTAGGTTTTGAGTTTCCAAAGACCCTAAAATAATATGGCCATTGTGCATTTGTTTTTGTCATGTATTAAGTATTCCAGAAAATAAATGTCTTGTCTATGTACATTAAGTATGGGTACCTAGAGTTGGTATTAGAGTGAATGTTTAGTCATCCTATGGAAACTAGGATGTGATAACATTATTGGGATCCCTAGTGATATGTCTAATGTATGTATAGGGATGTCCCTAAGATTAAGGATAAGTATTTGTTACAGTCCTAGAATTATGATAAAGATAATCAAGAACCTAAGAATAAACCTAAGATGTTATAGATTTACTGTACTCCCCCTTGTTTATGTTATTTTCCTATTATGATTTTTTCCTATCACACTATTCTTTTTTGGGTTTTAGAAAATGGATGGAACCCGAAGGAACTATATTTATGATTAATGCACCATGAAATTAAATGATTTTCCACATGAGATACCAAATTTTATGGGAGATGGAGTGAAAAGTCATATTTTTATACTTATACAAGTTATGAATCATTATGGACTTTCAAATGAGCAGAGAAGGGGACAATGTTCTATTGAGTCTTTCATGAGGGAACCTCGACATTCGTTTAGTGGGTATTTTGATCCACTTGTTACTGAAAAATGGATCAGTACCATTGAAAAGTTATTTTTTATCCTTTTCGGTTTATAACATGAAAATGTAATTTTGGATATCTATCATTTATAAGCTGAATCAAACCAGTGGTGGAATCTAATAAATAATACATGGTAGAAAGATAAAATTGAATCCACATAATAAGATGAGTTCAAGAACTTATTTTTCATTATGTTATTCCTTCATATTGTTAAAAAAAATATGAGAAAGGATTTCCTTGAGATGAAGAATAAGGATAATGAATCTATTGGTACATACCTGGAAAATTTTACAAGACTTACATGTTATTCTTTTGTCTTTATAATCCAACCTTAAACTAATGTTCATTGAATCTTTAGTGGATTAAAACCAAGTCATCGAAAGGGAATTAGCTATAAGATACTTCATTAGCTATGAAGATATTGTTCATTGTTCTGAAAATTTATAATTGAAATTTGGTGTTACATATCCATCTAATGGTTTTTACAAGAAACAAAATATGGTGTTCAAAAGAAAAATCTCAAAATAATGGTGAATTGAATATAAATGTTTCCTTATGCTCAATGTGTGTAAAGAATCATGGTGAATATTTTCTTAAAGGGACTATAAAATGTTTCATGTGTGGAAAAGAAGGTCACTGGGAAGTTGAGTTCCAATGTAATGGAAAAAAGGCTACTAATTTTGTAAATTGAGAAAAGACTACAGAGAAGAAACCACCAACACTTCAATGATATAAGTGAAAGTAAATGAGAAATTATTCTAACCAATCGCCTAATCCAATGGTTAATGTTGATTGACATCAGAAACCCCATAAAAAAACAATGGGAAGTCACATGCGGTCACTATTGGCGATGTTGAGTATGACAACAAAGTAGTGGAGTGATTATGTGTTTATGTCCTGGGATTTGAAAATAGTGTTGTGGAATGTAATTTATAGTATTATGGGAATATTAGAATATCAATGTATTGTTCTATTATGGTCATTCATAATTAAATGTTAATGATAACCATGAAAAGTGATTTGAATAATTTTGGAAAGAATATGATATGTGCATAATAAATGGATAAAGAAAAAAATAATATGTTTGATTGTATTAATGAGCTCATGACTGATAAAAGGAAAAAAGTGATATCATTTTTTGAGTATATAGAATTTTTGGTTTATTTGGTGTGTGGAAAGAGTTAATATTTATAGAATGCATGTTGTCACTATGGCTCTATGGTAATTTATCTTATAATCATATTTCGAGAGAATATATAATTAAGGTATTTAGATGTTTGTAAAGTAAAAACAAAGAACTTCCAAAAGAGATATGAGAGAAAAATGTTATGTCGATTTATTTTACCTCATTATAATGTTTTATATTTTCTGTTTTCGGAAGGATTGTAATTTTATCCAATGATGGATTGTTTAAGTTATATTATGGATGGTGTTTGTTAGATTAACATGTTATCTCTTTTTAGGTGTAATTATGTATTGATAACTTGTAATAATAATTGTTTGATAGTGATAGATGTAATGAAATATCATTCCATCTTATGATCAAATAACACTTCATGAATGAAAAATTCGACATCTTCTTTTAAATAATAGATGAAGTATAATTTTTTTATTTGAGAGATCAATGATGAAATTGTATTGAAATCCCATTATTTTTTCTTCCCATGAAAAAATTCATAAACAATAGAAAAAGGATCATTGAAGAAACATTGTTATCCTAGTACCTTATTCTCTGATGAATCCTATGGACACTTAAATAATCATAGATTTTTGTCTTTCAGGTAGTTAACTTTCTCCAAAACTTATTCTCTATCACTATCCATCAGAACATGATGGTTAAATTTCCCTTCCATTTCCTTGTTTTCAATTCCCACTTTAGTTATCCTATATGGAAACACAGTGATGAGTAAATTTGAGTAACCATTATGTTTCTAACATTCCTTTTTAATATTATGTTTTATCATTCTTTTTTACAATGTGGGTGTCTATGAAAGAAACATTCATGTATAAAACCATTAATAACCCTGATTAATTTCAAGAGAGAAATTCATTTTAAGAGGGTGGAATAAAACAACCAATTTTTTTTTAAGATAGATTATTTTTAATCACTTTGATGTCTTATGTTTTTCGTGGCACCAAGATTAGCTTTATTTATACACAACACCGTATTAGCTTCAAGTATATACTACACTATTCTTGTCTTGTTTTTAACACAATTTCATGTTCTTTGGATAGATTTAATTTCACACAACACTTAGTATAAAGGGTGTTCAATTAACATCTTTTTTATTATGATATACACAACACTAAAGGATTCATTCACTACACACAACACTTTCTTGGCTTTCATTACATGTAAGAGTGACCTTCCTCGAAATCCTATGTTGAACACGATGCTGAGTTTCACTAAAAAAAGATATATTAATATAATATTATTATGATCAAGCCATTATTAATAGGAATAACCAAATTTTTTATTTTATAACATTTTAATTCATCTTAAACATTTTCTAGATCACGTTAAGAGAATAACATCAACTTTTTTAGATAAAAGAAGTATTTTTAAAAAAATACAGTTTTACCGCCTTTTGATGGCACAACCATTTTAAATAAAATTTTGGAAACCATCATAAGTTCAGTTTTCCAAAAAAATATTCTTATTTTTAATCATGACATTTAAATTTATGTTGGAATTTTTTTTGTTATTTTTCTAATAACTTTCATATTTTGAAGAATAGTAAAAATATGCTATATTTTACTTAATTTTTTTTAATCCAGATAATTTATATGGTCAAATTATAATATTTAATGGTTTTAAATAATAAATATAATATATATTTACCATTTAATATATTTTATCTCATTATTATTTATTTTACCTTGAATTCATAGGTAAAAACATTTCAATCTTTTGTAATTTTTTAACATTTAAAACCAGTTTTCTCAGCAACATGATTAATTTTAAATTCATTACTGTAACTTTTGTGTTTCGAAATTCTGAAATATGGATTCCATATTTGGAACTAGGAGTTCCAAATTTTGTAAATATTTA
Source organism: Viscum album (assembly GCA_963277665.1). Classification (NCBI taxonomy): domain Eukaryota; kingdom Viridiplantae; phylum Streptophyta; class Magnoliopsida; order Santalales; family Viscaceae; genus Viscum; species Viscum album. The sequence goes on from OY728147.1 coordinate 1,832,544,840, forward strand.
TCTTTTATTTTATGAAATTATGAATAGTAACTTTAGTAAATATTTTATTTACCATGGTTAAAGGGTATATATGGTAAATAAATGTAAAATTATAATAATAGTATTACCCTAAAATATTTCCTAACCCTATTAGATGATAACATTCTATCAATGGGAATACTTGGGTCGATATTGGGGACCCTAAAGAGTCACTTGTAAGTGAAAATAATATTTAATTACTTTTAATTTAATTTTATGGAAAAAATAACCTAAATTAAATCTTTTACTAAATTTTTTTTTCATATGGGGTTATATAATTGATATATTGAACTATAAATAGTAACTAGAAATATTAAAATATTTATACATCATGATATTTTATTTTTAAAATTTTGACATTATATAATGTAATTTAATTATGACACAATGATGATGGAGTGATTGCTTCATTAATAAAGGATTCAAATAAATGAATTTATAAATATTAAAACAAATTTATTTTTTTATTTTGATTTCATCCACGAATTTTATAGATTATATTGACATATTATATTTTGTTAAGGCCATATTTTATAATGAATCATGCTGTAATAATTTCTTTAAAAAGTAACCTATGAATAGTTTCCAAAATTTGAATAATTCATAACTTAAAACATAAAATATTTAATTAAATGATATTAAAATCCTAAAAATATACTATTCGGTCAAATGGTTCATATAAGTCCAAATATGTCATAAATAACTTTTTTCGTTTTGTTTGAAATGATATGGTTATTAAATTAATCCACAATGTGTAAATAACATGATATCACAATAAGGATAAAAAGGGTAAAATAAGGGTAAAAAAAAGATATGGATAAAAATATATTATAAACTTGTAAAAAAATAATTTTATGATTTTTATTTGAGAAAAAATAATTTTATATTATATTTAAAAAAGTTTTGGATCCTTCCAAATCGATATATAATTTATAATAATTTAAAAATTTGGAAATTTCTTAAAATACCCCTATCCTCCTTATAAAAGAGAACCTCCTCCCTTTCTAAATCACTATATTCTAAGCCTCCAAGCTCGAACAACCTCTGACCATTTATCTTCTATACTTCCTTCATTACATTATAGAGTTGCTAGGATTCTGAAATAACCAACTTTAGTACCCTAAGATTATGTTTAAAGGAGGCAAGTCGAGGATGAGATAATTCTTATACCTATTCTTTCAAATATATTTCTTCTTATACATACTTTTATTTATTTGTTTCATTATAAAGTAATAACATAAGTGTCACTAATATACTAATATGTTATTACAAATATTAATCAAACCTATTTCACCATCTATCCATCCTACGAAAAATGAAATCATTGTCCGTGCGTATCTACGTATTACCGTCTACATGCCATGTTGTAATCTGCTTTTTTTTTTCCAGCACCACCTTACATGGATGGGTATAAAGGTGGAAATAATAATTATATATTATTATTATAACATGATACTAATTTTTAGATATTATACACCACCCCAATCAATATCGTTCAACAAATATGGGAACGATATCGTCGCTCGTGTGTATGTACGACTTACTATCTCCACGACACGATGAAATTAATTCACCATGTTAACCATTCAAGAATGGTTATAAATTATATATAATAAATAATCCTGAAATATAAGACATATTAATTATAATATATATATATATATATATATATATATATATATATATATTTACTTACTTCCATTCAATTTAATAAGGAAACGAAAAATGCATTCGTTCGTACGTACGGCCTACCGTCTCCATAAATGGTGTGTTCCATTTCATTCATCTATCTATTATATATATATATCAATATTTATATAATAAATATATATATTATATCAATACTTTTTTACATTCTAGAATTAATTAAATCATGATCTAATTAATAATATGAAGAACTATAAGTCCAGTCACGTACGATAAATGAAACAATTATTACCCAAAACTTTTCTTTTAATTGGAATTGACAAATTACCAGGTAATATAAATACATAAGTAAATAATATATGATATAATAAATATTATTAATGTTTTGTTATAAGTTAATAATATTTTTTAACTCGCTATACATCTGTTTTAGACACTTACAGATGAAATCAGACCTAAGGTAAGGGATAATTTTTCAATCTAATTTTTATCTGAGAATATTTATACGTGAGTAATTTTTTTGGAATATATTTATCATCAATGTCAATTTTGTCTAAATTATTTTAATATTATTCCATGTATGTTTAAAGTCATTTTTACCCAGTTTTGACTTTTACTACATGGTATAGAATTTATCTTCATTTTGTTAACCATATAATTTACTTTATTACTTTTCAGGAAAAAGTACAAGGAAAATGGGTTTTTTTAACTTATACAACATGAAAATAGTTTTACGATTTCATAATTAATTATTACCATGAAGCTTACTTTACATTTTTTCATTTTAATTTTGAATTGACATCTTTTTAAAAAAATATTTTACAACATTTTGAGAAAATAAAATGTTTTTGAAGAAGAAAGGATATTTTCCTCAAGAACTAAGTTCAACTATTTTATAAAAATTATTTTCTATTTAATATGACTTAGGGTTATGATTCCATCCCTATTATAACTATTATTACATTGCGTTTCTGATGTAATTATTTTTTATGAAGCCCACTTATCTTTTATAAATTATGATATAGTGGAATGTCTTTTAAGAATAACATTTTATTTCATGGGTTATGCTATGAAAAATTATATATGTTTTTGTGGCACATTAAATAATGATTTCATTATGAGATGGGTTAGTCCTATATATCCCTTCAATTCATTGGGTAAAGATTTATATCTCATGATATAGACCTGAATGGAATATCAGGTTTATCTGATTTAGTAATACATGGCTCGAACAGTAAGTAAACTTGGTTTAGTAATGGACATTTTCCACAATGATGGCCTTGGAAAAAATTACTTGGCAAATAAGTAAATAATATTCTGTTCATTAGGGTTTTACAAAATTACATGTTTTATTTCCATCCTATTCTATCACGGTAAGCATCATTTTATGATCTACTACTTATGTACTACCAAGATTTATTTCGTGACTCAATATTTTGATGTTTAATATTTTGTTCATGTTTTTACATTCAAATGTTTGTGGTTTATTTTATGTTGTCTATGTTTACCCTTATTGAGCATTTGATCTCAACCTTTCTATGTTTTCTCTTCACCTAGATATAATTAATGTTTTAAGGTTGGAAAACAAATTTTGAAGATCTTTATGAGATATGTTGAAGATCATTCACCATGATTATAAGATTATGTTCCGAGTTTCTAAAGACACTAAACTAATACGGTCTATGGGCATTTGTTTGTGTCATGTATTATATATTCCACAAAAAAAATTTAATTTCCATGTACATAAAGCATGGGTCTCTACATGTTATGCCTCCAATTCATGGTGCAATAATTGGGAAACAAATATCCTTCCCTGTGAATACATATCAGAGGCCGGAATACGATGGAAGAAATAAGATCACAGTGTTTCGAGAGATATCATTCTTCAAGAAGCATTCCTACAAATGATCAGAATTAGTTTTTGGAGAAGATAAATGGCTCGAAACTCATAAATTCAGTGTTTTAATAGATATATGACATTGTATTATCAGTTTCAAAGTGAATGTATCATCATATGAAACAATAGATGATTATATAAGGTGCACGGAGGAAGAACTAGCATTCTGGAAAATTCCAAATATTACAATGTGTAGTCTAGACTACATTGTGTGTGGCCCACACTAAGAGGAATCTAGGGTTTTATAATGTAGTCATGTGTCACACATCATGTGGCCCCTATCACATGACATGTTGTTCCTTCTATAATACATAGTGTGTACTCTAAGATTACATGAACATGGGGTGGCCTACATGGCTTTCCAACACGGCGTGTTCCTCACCACACGGCTTTGCTGAGCCGGTTATACAAATAACCCCAAGTACATGTACATAATAAGAGTACACAGGTTTAATCCATGTAATAAAACATGGAAAACATTCATTGATCAGACCCTAGATAGGAGTAAATGGTGTATAAACCTTTCTACATTCTGTGCTTACTTCTGTTACATGACATGCTTTGATGAGATGATCCGTTGAACATAGTTAGTGCATAGGGTAAAGGGACATAGTGTGTGACCCCATACATGTCATGTACTCTATTATACATGGTATTATATGATTGTCCCCCATATTGTGGAAAAGTTTCATTTGGGTTGGTTACCTTGATCATTCCCCTAAAGGATATATGGTATTGTTTCCTACTAATAAGAGTTTGATCCCTTCAGTGGGACAACATGGATTGAGTAGTTTAAATACCATTATAAGAGGATTTAAGGAGGATTTTATATCCATTCTTGTTCCCGAAGAAGATTTGTGGTATCTACATGACCAATCCTATTAGTTATTAATCCTCTACTAAGCATGTGAATCCTGATGAGTTGTGGTATCACACCATTTCCATGGCAGTGATCCTTATCTATGTATCACGATCTTCCCCACTCATGGAGTGAGATCTCCTAGAACAATTGTATTGTATATCTCTTAAAATATATTTGAGTATCTCTATCATGATGTTTTCTGATGAGTATAACCTCTCAGACTGATGCCATTAGCGTTATCGTACATTAGACTTTGTTCTCTCAGATGAGTGATTCGTGGAATATTCAAACCAAATCTCAAGTGTGGGTATATGGTAGCTACAACCTACCTCTAGACTACGGGTCTTCATTCAGTTATAACTAGATATCTTTTATACATGTGTCATAGACACAAACTTTTGAATGTTGAATATAACATTACACGGGGTATTGCTTTTTGAATTCGTGGTATCCTACTGAGTATTGTTATACATATCCCTGCATGGGCTCTCCCGAAATCTGTCATGTATTGTGAAGAAATGTGACCATTTAGCTCAATTCCTAGGTAGAACATGACCATGAATTGGACTAGGTGGTTCCTTGTGATTCCAGATCGGTCATGGGGTTCCTATGGCTACAGAAAGTAGTCCCAATACATTTTTTTATAGGATGGACATTATATTTTACAAATTCATTCTTTTTGTGGGTTTATATTCTAGCCCAATTTACTTTAATACACATTACACCCTATCATAAATTTTTTGGGATAGTGGTATGCATGCATTTTTTTTCTTAGTTTTTTTTACATTTCATTATTTGTGGCCTTGAAAATATTTTTGTGTGTAAAGGTACATTGGAAATGACACCCATGTTAGTGATATACCAACATGGTTCCAGTCACCAGCCCATGGACTATAAGAGGTGGGTTTGGGGAATCATGGAATGGACCCCACTAGGATGGGTAATGACTGAGTGGTATTTGAGCTAGGTTCTACTATAGGACCGAGGGTATGTGAGATTGATTTTGGGAAACATCATCAAGTGTTCGAGTTAGGTTTTTTGGAAGGGGACACTAGTGTTGCTGGGGAGGCCGACATATCCATACCCCAAGACACTAATAACCTTAATTTTGACTCTGTACATGAGAAAATTGGTTGTATGGAAACAATAATGCAGCAATAATCATATATTAATGGGTAGTGGTATCCATTTACTTTTGGTGTCATCTCTCTAGATATACTCACTAACCGTGGAATATATTATTCTATTATAGGATGTCTTCACAATATATACAAGGTAGGATTCCGCATCTTGATCACAAGGATGACCCCATTAGTGACAAGGCTTCGATATGGGGATCAATTCCCATGATGTTACCACTAGGTGGGGCACCAACAATACAACCACATATAGATCAAGAAGATAGTACTCACAGTAATAGTGGATGAAGAAAATATTATGAACACTCTTCATGAGTTTTAATAGGAGAGACCCCTCAGGTTCTGAGGTGGGACCAACAACCAGGTGGCTAAAGACTAACATGAGGTAGTGAACCAAGTTTTATATCTAGTTTGGACACCACATATCATATGGTTATTCTGGCACTGAGCATTATTTTTGGATCAGTTAGGAAATAGTGGGATTTAGTTACCTAATCATACGATGACGTGACCTTGCATGGGTTGGGTTTGAGGACCCTTTCATATAGGAGTTCTCAACTTTAAATATATGTTTTATGAATATCTAGGTGCTTCTATAGATATGACAAGACAACATGTCAGTGTCTGTGAATTCATTGAGGGATACACACCTCTCCAGGTACTCGATGGATATGAAACACGATCAACACTACTGGGCTTGGACCATCGAGCAAGATCTGTGAAGAGACATCTAAACCAGTGTACCCCTCTATGTATTCATACCTTTTCTAGGGTGCTACAATAGGCATTGGTAGTTGAGATTTCCTGGGATGTGTAGATGTTGCGAGTGGTAGTCAGCAGCAGGAAAGCAGGAGTAAATACCAAAATAATGAGAAGACGAACTTAGACTCAGAAACATATACATGGGAGATGTCACAAGATCGAGACTCCAAATAGGAATTCTATTGTCCAGGAGCCACAGAGTGGGTCCAAACATTCTAGAGCAAGGTGATGCTATTCTTGGGGTGGCAGGGGACCACTTGCAAGAGAATCTCCAACCCGTTGAGCTACTGATAGAGAGATAGTGGATATTCCGCCAAAATGAGGCAAAAATTGGAGAAGTAATATCTACACGACACCAGATGTGGTAGAGTATCTATGAGAGAAGCAGGAGGTGGATGAAATTTTCACAAGTTACTACCACCACCCCTATGTAGTCCGAACATAGCTCAGGGAGCTAGATGATAAAGTAGAAGAAAGGTACATGCAGTCGAGGTGTATGAACTAGAGGCTCCATGAAGGATTTAAGGTACAATTTGTGTCATTTATACATTAGATTCCATATTGATATAAATAAAAAGTAGTCCTTTTCTTATCACAAATCTAGTATGAGACCTTGAGATTCTGGTTAGACCATTGACTCAACCCTTACTCTTAGGGGTACCAATCAGCAGAGACTCAATAATCACACATATGAAGATAGTGTGAGATGTACCTTGGAGGTGAGAGTTTCGGTTGGAACCTCTTGGTGGTAGTGTTGAGGCCTTACGTCATCATTCTTGTTATGGATTGGTTATCATCTGTTCATGCCCAGATTTACTATTTTAGGTAAAGGGTGAGGTATGTTCACAGTGAGGCAATGAGGTGTTCCATAGTCATAGTAAAAGAAACCTTGGAAGCACATGATAGACTCATCAACACGAGGGAGTAGCCAATTACTCCTGATTTAGTAGCCTGTTTTCAAGTCCCAAAAGAAGTAAAAAAATACCCAGATTCCTTTCCTAAATATATTTCTTTATTACATTCTAATTGGAAGATGGAAGTATTCATTGTTTTAAACCTCAGGTGGACACTGATATAGACACCAACATATCGGATATCTCCCGTAATGCTTGGCAACCTAAGGGATTAGTTGGAGGGCATACAAATGAATGGATTAGTAAGACCGATTGTTTCAACCTCGGTAGCCCCAATTTTTTTATAAAATTGGGGTATACGAAATCTTAATATTGTGTACTGTAATTCAGAACATAAACCATGTGAACCTGGAGATTAAGTATCCACTAACAAGGATCTATGTCCTCTTCGAGTAGAGGATAAGGTTACGATGTTTCTCAAAGTTTGATCCCAGGTAAATGATTTTAGAAGTTGAATCCAGACTAGTTTGAATCCTGATACAGAGGAGATAAATGATTTCTTATTGTCCACACCAATTGTGGCCACATTAGAAGAACTATGTGACCCATTATCTCGAGATAGAAGTGGTAGTATTTACAATGAATATGTGATGGCAAAACCTGATGGGAGAGTGGGTTTTCACCTACTATGATCAAAAGAGTCTTAAGTGTGTCTTCTTTCAGAGGGATATAAACTTGAGATTGAGGAGATGGTAAGAGTTCTTATAAGACTATGTATTGGAATTTTTTTATACTCTTGTGAAGGGGATCATGGTGGAATATGGTCCCAATTTAAGATCTTGTTTTTAGTTTCCTAATGAGTCTTCATAGTAGTTGATCTAGTCTTGCTTATAATTTTTGGTTGGAGATGATGCATCTTAACTCCAGTCGCTAGTTGTCACCCTTCCACTGTTACAATGATTTAGGGTGGAACATCATATGGATAACTACTAAAAGACACTATCTTCTTAGATGACCAAAAGGCATGACCCTAAGAAATATTTATAAGGTGGCGAGCATGCTGTTCTATTTAGAGGATACACAGTTGTACCAATTCCCTTGTGAGAGAAGATTTTATGGGAGTTTCATGCATCCCCTTGGGTTATACACCCTAACATGGAAAAAATGTATCAGGTCCACCAACATCTGTTCTGGTGGATAGGGATAAAGAATGCAATTGAAAAATTCCTTTCTCAATGCCTTACATGCGAGCAGGTGAAGGTTGAGAACTAGGTTCTAGCGAGTTAAGCTCAACCCCTTGAGGTGACAAAATGGAAGTGTGATGAAATATCGATGGACATAATGATTATTTTACCATGTACATCAAGATGACACAATACATATGTGTTACCATTGTCTGACTCACGATGTCGGACCACTTCCTAGCTATCAAAGAGCAGAGTTCAGTAGAGAGCATGGAATACCACATCATGCAGAATATATTTCAGCTCACCAGAGTGCAATAAATTGTAGTTTTATATCATGCTGCTCAATTTACATCCTTCTTGTGGAAGTTATTACAGGAGTCGTTTGGGACTCAGTTGTTCTTGAGAAAAATGTTTAACCCACAAACAGATGTCTAGATAGATCATACTATTCAGATCCATGAGGGAATGCTACATTGTTACATTTTGGGCTTCATCTATAGTTGGTAGAATTAATTACCTCTGGTGGCGTTCGTGTCCAAAAAATGTTATCATTCCACCAATGGTATGAAAAAATATGTGTATTTTTAGGGTTGACCCTATAGGTCACCATGATTATAGACTGACCTAGGAGATTCAGCACTCATGGACCTAGAGATGGTGCAATCTACTACCAATAAGGTGAATATCATCTATGAGTGGATGAAGAATACACAGAGCTACTGGAAGTCTTTACGATGATAAAAGATGGAGACCCTTGGAGTTCGAGGGAGGAGACCATGCCTTCCTTTGGGTCTCACCTCGATGAGGTTTATATGGATTTAGCTTGGGTGATAGGTTAATTACAATGATTGTAGGACCTTTTGAGATTCTGCATAGAGTAGGTGAGGTGTTTTACCCCTTGTCTCTAGCCCCAAAGATGGACTACGTACTCATTGTCTTCCACAAGTCATAGATGAAGAGGTACATTCATGACCCATAACATGTCATCAACTAGGGTGAGGTGAACATCAAGGATGTAGCAACATTTTTTGAGTACCTAATTGAGAATGAGGATTAGCATGATAGTATCCTTCATCAACAGGCGATTCCTTTGGATCATGTTCAGTGGGGGCACATGAATATCTAGGAGAGAACATGGAAGTGGTAGGCTCTTATTATTGCACAGTGCCCACATCTTTTTTAGTAGAAATGCTTTTTTCTTTTCGAGGACATAAATCCCTATGGTGGGTAGAATTAAATGAATCCAATATTCTTGATATTATTTTTAAAAATTATTTAGTAAAAATTATGTGGTTAAAAGATGATATGACGTGAAATTTTTAGGCCTGGTGTACTCGAAATAATTCATTGTAAAATGTTTTACTTTTAATAATGCGACCAAGTAGTTTTCCTAAAAATTTGAAATAAATCTTAAAAGGGTTCCCAAATAATAAATACAAGCACACCACTATGTTTAGGGCATTGAAATTACATTAAGAGAGGCCTAACAACGTCTGAAATGATTTGGATGTGAAATATTGTTTTTAGACATAACTGTAAATAAAAAAACTAAGTATTTTTTATTTTCACATCCTATTAACTCAATAATAGTTACATGGATTGGAAATTTGATATCATTTTTGATTTCATAACTTGGATTTTTCCATTAGTGTGAAATTAATGTATTTATTTGTAGTTATTTAATGGAATAAACACAAAAAATGAGGTAATAACCATTAAATAATTTAATGATAGATTATTTTATTGACGCAACAACATTACCATAGGTTGATCTGTAGTTTTCCCAATATCTCAGGATAGGATTTTCTAGAGCATTTTTATTGGGGGATGATTATAATTATATTAATGGTTTTTATCTTGTGCATTATTACCATATAGATCATGTTCGAAAAAAAACAGTTGAAGTTCATTCCTTGGGTTGTTCAATTGTACTTTGATCACCCTATATTCATTGTGTTCTTTGTAGGACATGAATCGATGATTGTTTCCCCTTAGATTCAAGGAAAAATAATACAAATTAAAGATCCAACATCATAATGATGTAGAGAAGTTGTGATGATTATGGAGGTAGATGGATTGATGTATTTTGTGAGATATCATTCACCGAGTGACTTTTGTGCAGATCATAGGAATCAGTTTTCAGAGCCGATCGAAGGCACAAAACCAATCGATTCGGTGTTGAGATGGATATAAAACCTTGGATCATCTGTTTCGATGCATATTGATCAATATATTGAATACCAGAGGACTAACCGTTTCAAATTGAGGAATAACTAGTGTTCTGGAAAATTCAAAAGACCACGAAATGTAGTTCAGACTACCCGGCATGTGGCCCCCACTGAGTGGATAATTGAGTTTCGTGAGGCAGTCAAGTGTCACATGAAATTTTACCCCTATCACATGGAATGTGGTCCCTTACCAATTACATGGGGATTTCTTCATGAGTACATGGACACATGGTGGATTACATGGACTGCGTACATGGTGTATACCCCACCACATGGCTTTGGTGAGCCTATATGGCAGATATCTTCATGTACTTGTACATGGGATGATGACACTGGTTGAATCTGTGTGATGGAACATGGCCAATTTACGTGGATCATAACCTATATAGTATGAAACAATGTTCAAACAATTCTACACATCATATATACCTATTCTACAAGACATGTTCGGATGACAGGATCTATTGAACTCAAGATGCACTCGAGGTCAAGGGACATGATGTGTGACCCCCTAAACAACATGTACTCAATTATACATGTCATAATCTCCTCGAAAAATGTATCTGGGACATGTTTCGTTAGGTTTGGTTCCCTTAATCCATCCCCTAATGGTTAGTTGGTATTGTTTCCTACTCACATGAATATGATCCCTTCATGTTGACTTTTTGGATAGAGTAGTCGAGATCCCTTTAATGAGGGCTTGAGAAATATCCATTATCCATTATTGTAACCAATGTACAGTCTTGGTATTGTTATGTCCAATACTACTAAATAACTATGGTCTACTTATAAGGTGAATCTGAAATGAGTTTTGGTATAACCCCATGGCCCGAGCAGTGGTCCTCATCTGTGTATCGTGATCTTCCCCCACTCATGGATTGAGTTATCCTCAAATGATTGTATCATATATCTATTCAGTTATATCAATGTGTCTTATGAATGAAGGTTTATAATGATCAATAAATCTATGACAAAAATCATTAGTGCTATTAAAATATGAATTACTTTCTCCTGGATGAGTGCTTCGTGGAATATTTAGACAAAATCAGTAATGGTGGTACACGGTAGTTCTGTCTTACCTCTAGAATATGGGTCTTGTATTGAGTATATTTAGATATCTTTTACATATGTTTTTTCAAAACATACTTGTGTTGATATCACTATAAGATTACCTTTTTGTTTTGTTTTGTGGTTTTAGGGTGTCCTACTGTATATTGTTATACTCACCCATGCACGAGCTTTTCCTGCACAAGTCTTGTCTTATGTATATATGAGAAATTTTCGATAGATTCCTAGGAAAACTAGGGCTAAGACAAGGTCTACATGTTTTTTTGTGAGTTCAGATAGGTCTTGGTACTCCTATAGCAACCGACACCAATCCTATTACCTTTTATTTATAGGTTGGAGTTTGTTGATTACTGACTATTTCTATTGGTGAGATTTTTTTATGGCCCAGATTTCTTCTCTACAATTTAATTCATATCTCACTCTATTGGTTTGGATAGTTTTACGCATGAATTTGTTTCTTAGTGGGTTTTTACATTTCATTATTTGTGGTCTTGGAGATGTGTGTGTGCATATAGGTACATAAGAAAATGCCTACCATTTTAGTAATATATCTAATTAGTTCTATTGACCAGCCCCTACCCAATTGGAGGAGGGATTGTGGAGTCATAACATGGGACCCACTAGGATGGGACATGATAGTTCTCCGTGGGCTGTGAGTCTTACATGGTCAAATGGTTATGGAAAATGGTTTGTCTAACCATGTGTCCCTCTCTCAAAAAATGTCGGTGTAATATTAATTTATTAAGAATTTTTATTTCAAAATCCCAAACCCCTCCAATTTGATTTTGATCGATTCCCATCCACCAAACTAGATTTACATGATATAGGAGGCTATCATGAAGTTGGATTGTCTCCCCAAAACCCTTCTTTAGTTGATCGAAGTATAGTTGATCATGTTTAATATATTTTGCAAAATTTACTATTCTCCCATGAGTTTTCATTTCATGTCCCATTCCCTCCTCCATAGAGGGTATTATATATCTCTGTATTTGATGAATCTAAAATCTATTTCATGGGATATTTGTTCTAGGTTTGTTTTCTTGATCTTAAAAGGATTTTTTTATCAATTTAGAATCCCAATGTAGGTGTCGTTTCTTAATCTATTAATAAAGGTTGGTGGTTCCATGATTCTTTTCCCTAAAATAGAAACATTTAATCTATAGATTAAATTACAAAGAGTTTTTAATTGAATTAAAAACGTTGAACTGTGAAGATTTGATTCATTATTTTAGATGGGGTTGGTAATTTATAAAAATATAATATTTTTTAGAATTTACATTGTGGGATTATTTTTTGAAAATCTATGGGTTGGCATGGAAATACTATTGATTTAATGATATAATATTGGTTATAAGAAATAGGATTAAATTAGAAATTGATTTTAAAATAAAATAAATGATGAAAGTGCAAGATTATATTTTGAAATGGAAATGGTACGACAATAATTGAAATTGATAAATTTATTTTTAAAATGTTTTAAAATGATTTATTTAAAATACGATTGATAGTTGATGAAATTTTTAGCTTGAGTAGTTAGTGGTAACTGAGAAATGTAAATTTGGACCTTTTCTCAATATAAATTGATTAAAAATTTAAAATATTAATAAAAAACATTTTCATGACTACTCGTAGTGGGTTCCCCTATCGTGGTGTAAACAACCCATGATTGGTCCCCCTTTTCGGGGTGTATTTGGCTGTACAATCGTGAATAAATATGTTATCCGTATAATATTTTTTAGGATCCTATTACCTGATAATCCAACTTACCAAGGGTATTTAGTACATGATGCTTTCACTACTATGAGTTTTTAGGTTTCATATACATATCATTGAATTTTTGAACTATTTATTTTCATTCCAAATGATTTGTATAAATTTGTTTATATAAAATGATCATTTAATCCTATTTGAATGTTGTTGTAATATATCTAGAATATTTTTGATATAAAATAATTTTCAATTTAAAATATAAAAATTAAACTCTATGATAATCATTATTAAAATTTATTTAATATATTGTTAATTATTTTTGGCATTGATTATGGAACACTTAGTGAGAACCTTATAGGATTTATATATAACACCCTTTCATTGACTTTGGGTGTATGGATATTTTCTTATACTAGGTACAAGAAAAGGGAATCCTCTACTAGGCGGTTGTGGATGTTCTCGATCCTGTGGACTATTGGTTGTTTTTGATATATCGGGATGTTTACGGTTGTTATTAGTTTTTTGTGGTTAAACTGAATATTAATTTTTTCTACGAATTTGGGTTCTAGTACATTATCCTTTTGGATTGATGATCATATTAACATATATCTTTAACATTTGTTATTTTATAGAAAATTTTTCCCATATTTTATCTGGTATGATTCGAGGAGCTGGTCTCTATCATATGGGGATCAGGAACACCTTTCAGGGTATATCAGTGCTTGATTAATTATTAGGGTATCAAGTATTCTAGGATGGTTTGTGATAAAATTTATGAGTAAAATAATGAATATTGTATTTATGAATGTTTTTTGGTATAAATATAAATGTGTAATTCTCAAAAACAATTTTATAAAAAAAGTAGGAATTAAAAAAGAATAAAAGATTTCACAAAGTTAGAAAACACATGATACACATTATTTATTCCACTATTTCACATATTTAAAAAATGAAATGTTTTATGTTATATAATTAGGGAATATGTAGATCAATAAATATATTAACGGTGGAGGAGTTGATAATGAAATTAAAATAGGAAAAAAAATTATACTCTATGAATTTAAGGATTTGTTAGCCCCTTTTATTCATTACATTATTTTTTCAGATAGATGTTAAAAACATAAGTACATAAGGTACAGTATCTTATTTGAGTTTGGATATTGTAGAAATAACTTATTGAGGAATGAAATATGAATTATACAAATTGAGAAAATTAAGTTTTTTACTTTCAAATTAACCATAATGTGTAATAAAAGAATGACCAATATAATTGTCAATTCATGTCCTAATTTTTAGGAAATGGGGTTCAAGACAAACTACATATATGATTTTGTGGTGGTAGAAAGGAATATTATCTTACAATATTTTATATGATGATTAAATTTGAGAAAGGGGAATTCATATGAATTTTAATTATAGTTAAAGTGAATGATAGTTAATTTTATAGTATATTTATGTGAGTTGAGATGGATAAAATAAAATTACAGGGTTTTAAGATAGACAATAATTTTATATTAATTAAACTACAAAATATTCACAAAAATTTAAAAATGAAAAATGAAAAATGCATTATATTTTTTATCCATTGATTTTATTTAGTATATAATTTAAAAAATTAGGTTACAAAACCTTTGGGGTAAGAGTTTTTAATATTTTTTATATATGGATATAATCTCACTTTTTCATCCATGGAATCTTATACTACAATAATTTTTAGTTTAATGATTTATTTGAAGAAACCATTAGTATATTAAGTGTCATTTATTATACTCGTTAATTTTAGGGAAATGAAAATCATTAAGAGATGAATTAGTATATAAATTATGTATTTTCATAATAATAATTATTTAAATGAATCAATTATGATGTGATATTTTATTGTTAAGTGAATTAATTTTATTGAATCATATCGTGGTGATGTTGGAACAAAATTTCATGTTGTCGAATAAAAATAATCAAAAACCCTGTCCCCAATTTTAATTTGTCAATGGATTGAAACTATTGTTAATGTATCCACTCAAATATAATGGGAGTAATTTACACATTTGATATAACCCAAAAACAATATATTTATATATACAACATTATTTCAGATATTTAGACATTACATTTCATAATTAAATAATACTCTTTGATCCCAAATGATAAGTGTAATTGGATTTTATCTACACATCAAATTTATTTCTTGAAATCATGTATATTTATTCTAAACGATTTCCCATACTTGAATTCTGTTATTGAAAAATAGTACATAATATTATTCTTAATTACATAAAGAAAAGTTAAATATGGTTAAATAGTGACCAATAAGGTATATATCATATCAATGATACTTGGAGAACACATTATTAGATCATTGACTCTCACGGAAATTCAAAATAGGAGAAATGAAAAAATTAATTGAATAAGATTATAATATTTAAAAAAATGATCACAAGACATGGTAACATAATTATATATCATTAAAAACAACCATATAACCATAAATGTATTATCATGAAAACATAGCATATACCATGTGATAGGAATGTAAAATCCCAAGATGATAATATAGAGCTCTAGAAAAATAACAACAGATTGTGGTACAAACATATGCATAGAAAATCATAACATATTACATGTACCTCTACCAATACCATCCTAACATAGTGGATTGGGAATAACTACCCATTTCCCATAAAATAATGGATTGTGCTACATTACTCACATCTCATAATATTGTGGATTGAGAACCACTACACACATAAAATATTAATCACATGAGATATAGTATTTTACCCAAATTATTGGTGGGATATATAATTCTACGCCCAACCATCTCATAATTATAAAAAATATATATGATTGAAACATGATATCTATCATACATCATAGATTAATTATCCTATGGAAATAAAATTTCCCACTAAAAAATTCCATGATGTATCACATATGAAGTAATAATGAATTGGAACTATTGATATCGAAAACTAAAAACCCAAAATAAACATAACATAATAGAAATTGGAGGTTGATACATGAGTGATACTAAATATTCATAGACAATTTATATTCAATAGAAATAAATTATTATTGAAGATATATCATGAAATAGATTTTATTTAAATTTTTGTAACATTATCCTAAAACTAGTTATATATGATACTATCAAAAGGTGAAAAAATATTTTTAAAGTTATTTATTATTTTAAAAATTATAAACATTAGACAAATGGATGTAAATAATGTCAAGGTTTTAGAAACACAGAGTAAATGTAATATGCTAACTCTTATATCCTAAAGTGGGATAATTTATCACAATTATAAAAAATACATATATCAAAATACACATGATAAAACAACATATAATTCATTGGGGAATAGATACATAAATTATTATTTTATATTAAAAACACAAGGTATACTAAAAACATACATGAAAATGTATAATTTATTCTTAAAAATATGTTTGTCACGTGAAGTAATATTCATGGATTCCTTGAGAAATGAGGGATAAATTATAGAAGAATGAGATCAGATGATCAGTAATGGGTAGTGTAAAATGAAATCAATCATAAGTATTCTCGGAACAAATGTTATGATATTAATGAATAAATTCTAGAAAAATGGAGCTGTTAAAATAACACATCCATGGATTACATAATAATAAATAAATTCCAAGATAAGAATAACTGATCTCATGGTGATGAAATGAATAATGCTGACTATAATAAACATACCACTAAATAAGTGTTCTTAGACATCATAAATAAACATATATGAATTATACAAAACACTAAAATAGTTTTATATCTACCCTTTATTATCATAAATTAATATTACATCACATTTGTATAGAACATAAAACAATAAATAATCAGATGCCCAATGACCGTGTTAGTCTAGGGCCATTGGAAATATGAAAACATAAAATATGGTACATTTTGGAGGTAAATAATAATTTAAAAGGATATTATTGAATAATAACCTTCTTATAAACATAATACATAATACATATCCAAAAAACCTGGATAAAAGAAACATAAAAATGGTTGATATTAGATGCATGATAAGGGTAAACAAAGGAGGAATTTAAGCATAATTTGGAGCATTAAGGTATGAGAATGAGATCATAAAAGTATAATATCATACCCTCCATATCATAATATCATAAAAATGAATAACGAAATAAAGCATGGATGTTAAAAATACATGAATAATCAGGAAATAAACAACATATGCCATGAAATGACAGCTCAAGAATAAGACATTGAATTTTTTATGACACATAAGAAAATAAAATGATTTATATATTAGTAAAGGCATCACATCCAAGGCCATCTTGAAATCATGGTTTCACATCCTATACCATCTTGGTTGTCATGGTTCACTCCAATAGACATATTAGTAGTACGAGTTCACTCCCCATACCATCTCCATAGTCATGGTTCAATCCCATAGCCATATAAGTAGTAAAGGTTCACTTCCAAGGTAATATTAGTTTATCTCATGAGATATAAATCAGTATCTATTTTTTTGGAGGGAGATATCGGTCCAAGGTATCTCATAAAGAAATCATACATACATGTGCCACAAGATCATAAAAAATCATATCATAACCCAAGAAATTGAATGGGTATCATAAACATGTAATCATATTATACCTTGTACAATAAGATAATGGTTTCATTTTCATTTCATAAAAATCATAACACATGAAAATAAGTGGGTTTCAAGAGAATGTAACATGTGAAAGATGAAATGGTTATAAAAGACATCATTCCATCAAAACATAAATAATTGAAGGAATTATTATGAATAGAAAAATTGAATCATTTCCAGGGAAATACATGATTAATTTCAATTTATGTCATCCTAGATGGGAAATAAATTTGAAATATCCTTTCAAAAAATTTCATTCTTTAATATATTATCTTCATTAACAACCTTATTAAAATCCTATGATATATTAGAAAATATTTTCTCATAAAAATTATTTGAAAAAATATAAATGGAGATTTGAAAACCAAAAAACTTTTTTTAAAATCGTTATTCCTTGAAAATGATCATCAAATATAATTTGATAAAATTTTATAAAACATTTTTTAAAACATGGTTCTTGAAATTAAACCGATTTCCGAACGAATAGAGATATACAATCAATTTCTTCTTAATAACATTTCTTTAATATTTGAAGTACCATGGTTTGGAAAATTATAATAATAAATGGTGATATATTGAATACAAATATGATAAGTAATTACATGAGTGTTATTAGGATATGTATTATAATGTTTAATCAATAAAATCACGGTCATACAAAAACTTGATAAACGATGAGATTATTTCAATAAACTATTTCCACATGGTAACATGGGATCATAATCCCCATATATGTAAATTAAATTACATAAATCAGAAAATATAAATAAAATAATTATTTTTATTATATAACACATCAAATAAAATAATATACACGTTGAAATGTTTTTTATGTTTATAACAAAACATGAGTCCCAAAAAAGGAAATTTGGGAAAAAACAATCTTACTGATTTGGTAAATTTTGAAACATAAAACTCATGAAATAAATATGAGAGAAATCATATGTAAATAAAAATAAATAAAATAATTTTAATCATAGAATATATTCATGGAATGTATATATACCACACAAAGAAAAGATTTGTGGATATTTCATTTTTCTCACCGATATAAAGAGTGAGATAAAATTACCTTACCTTTTGTCTTGAATCTCATCATACTCATTCAAAAATCCTTTATAATAAATAAAATTTTATTATAAACATATTAAGGGAAATTTTTATCTATTTAATAACATATAATATTTTATGATGACTAAATGTCATTCTATTTTTAAAAAATTCATGCTTTTGGTAATATCTTCTTTGTTCTTTGTACATGTTTTGACATATTACTCTTGATAATATTACATAATTCAGGATTTAAAGATTTAAAGAATTTAATCCTTGGATTATTTATTTTATATAATTTTTATATAATTTTTTTAATATATAAAATATATATTTGATAAATGTAACACACTATTAATGAAGATATTAGGTCGTACGTATGAATAAATGTTGTTTCTATTTTTTTATCTTATTAAAAGAAATAAATGCAATGAAATATATATTTATAATCTAGTAGTGTGATTTTATTATATATATATACCATATAAGTTCACTAATCCAATTTTAATACCTTCCATGTAGAGTGTGAACCAATCACATCATTTAGAGGAGGTGTTAGTCCACAAATTTACAAATTATGTTATCATATTTAAAAAAGATAGAATGTTTAATGGAATGTGTTATAAAATAAATAAATAAGAATAAAGACATAATAAATATTATATTTATTATATAAAAATAGTATATCCATCAAAATTCCAAACCTTGAATAGTGGTAAAATTAAAAAGAACAACATAATTTCCTAAGGCAGTAGTTTTATATACATGTGAACGGTATGTTCAGTACATGTTAGGGGGTGTTTTGTGTAACTATATATATATAAAATAAAATAAAAAAATAACATTATATTTATTATCCTGGTGTTAATATATAATAATGGAATAAAATTATTTTAGGATTTGGTGAAAGAAACCAAAATAAAGAATCTTCAAAAAATACATTCTCTCTGGGTAACAACTTTGGGTTTAGACCAAAGGGATTCGTTATATGAATTACTAACCACGGGAGGCTTGAAGGATGAATGTAGGGTTTTTTGGGATGATATTTTAGTAGATATTTGATAAACTAATGTTTTTTAAGGGGTGTGAATACATGGAAGGAGAGGAGGCCTTTTATAGTAGAGGAGGAGTGACACAATTGTAAATTTTTAGATAATGAATTCACACACGTTTTCCAATTTTTAGTGGATAAAATGATGGGTAAATTATATAAAAGGTAGTATAGGGTCTTTATATGACCATAAAATTGATTTTGACATGTTTAATGGTCTTTGGGGTCTTTTGTTTAAGGTTTAGTCCTTTGTTAATCTATTTTTCTCTTAATAGTTGTAATTAGTTTTCAACAATTTTACTGCAATTTTTTTCATAAATGATGATGAACATTTTAAAAATTATTAATTATGATGATTAAAAATATGGAATCCATTTTTTATAATTTCCAAAGTGATATCTGGAAAAAATAATTTAAAATTAATCCCATTGATGGGATGACAATATGTGTTTTTTAAAAAGAAATAGTGATCAAATATTTGCTACGTTTTTATATCCAGTTTAAATAGAAAATTGGTTCCAATGAACTAAATTGTATTAATTGATAAAAATTTAAATAATTATACATTTAAAATAAAAAAAATATAATTTAACATTTTATATAGATTTGATGAAAAAGCAGTTTTGAATTAAACTTCAGTATTTTTCACTATTTATCCAAAAAATGATGTTTATTAGAAAAATAAAAAAATTCACATTATAATAATTTCAAAATTATAAATTAACGGAATAATGTTTATTTAATAAAATAAAATTTCAAAATGATTATAAAATAAATATTATTATTTTTCCTAGAAAAAAATTAAAATCTATTCATTTGAGAAAATAATATGTGTAAACATATAAATACATTTTAAAAAAATTTATTTTTCATTACCAAAATGTTTTATTTATATAAAACCATTATGAAAGATATATGAAAATTAGTAATTACTATTCATATTACAATGTTCAACAACTATGTTATAATTATCTTGCTTAAATAATAATAACAAAAACCTTGTTTCATAAAAACGTATTGTGGCGTGTAACATACGCCAAGTCAGTGTCATGTGTAACCCACACCAAGTAACTATAGAGTGTAATATAATCCAATTGACTGTTATGTGTAATGAATACAAAATCAGTTTCATGTGAAAGGAAAGTTTGACTTAGTTCAATGTAAGGCATTAATGAAAATTTATTTCTTTGAGAAAAAAACGTCCATAATAAATCAGGGGGTCACATTAAAACACACATAAAATGATTTTTTACATAGAAATGTGTCATTATAGTATAAAAAATGTGGATACTTCTTCTTCATCGTATCCTATTGTTCCCATGTAGCTTCCTCTGACTAATGATTTATCTACAAAATATTGACCACGAGAGTGGTATTGTTTCGTAGAACATTCTTCATATGGTCCAAAATTATAAATGGTTATTCCTCGTAAGAAATATCCCACTCTATTGGTTTGAAATCTATGTTCAGTACATGTGAAGATTTTTGTGTGTACATCCTTAGAGGAAAACATGGAACACATCATGGACTTGAGAGTGTTTTGGAGGATGTTATTGGAGACATGCTACAATCCTACAATGATGAAGGATCTAAAAGGACTATTATACCTAGGTATTAGTTTCTATTTCTTTATGAACCTGATAACATTTTTCTAGGGAGATATTCTATGAAACAAATTCTATCCAACCTCAATTTCAAGATCACACTATCGCTTATTAACACAAATTTTCTATCGACTTACTGCTTCCTTGATATGCTACTCAAATTATCTATCATTCTCAACAATTTCATCAGAGATCTTATGTCTAAATATATTTCTTTATCCTACATCTTCCTAACACTTTGGAGGTCTACATTTATTCCCATATAGGGGTTCATAAGGTTCCATATTAATTCTTGAGTGAAATATAATATTTGAATAAAATCTATAAGAGGAATGTGTTGATCCTAAACACCATTGAAATGTATGGAACATGATATCAAATATCATATTGGGTTTGAGTTGTTATTTTAAGGATGACCATATTTTTTAGGATTATAAGTTGTGATGAAACTCAATTCTATATGATGTTCTTCTGGAATACTTTTCCAGAACATTGACGTAAGTCTTGGATCCCAATTCGATACAATGAAATATGGTTCACCAGTAATCCTTACCACTTCATTAATGTATATTATAGAAATATAATCTAAAAAGAAGTATTATATGATAGAACTGAATTGTGCCAACTTTTTAAGGTGATCGATTTCCACCCATATAAAATTAAACCCTTTAGATTTTTTTCAAATACCAATAAAAATATCCATAGTGATGTTTTAAAATTTCCATTCTAGTTTGGGTAATTAATGCAACATCCCTTTATATTTTTTTATTTCAGCCGTAACTTATTGTGACACCATGAATATAGATAAAAACTATATGATATATCTCGTTATTCCATCCCACCAGAATAATTCTTTCAAATCTCTATACATCATCGTACTTCAGGGATGAATAAATAATGATGAACAATGATTTTACTCTTGGAAAACTATCATCAAATATTTTATATAAGGGACACATATATAGTTCATGAAAATTATCATTCCATCCTAATCATGGTTAAAATCAAGAACATTTCTCACATTATTTTACAACTCTATATCTTCGTTTTGTTCCTCCTAAATATTCACTTGTATAGAGGGTGTAAAATTCATTTCATAATGATAATATTTTACCCATCCACCTATCTTTCTAGGTATATCCTTAAAAAATATATAAATATTGGATCTTTTACAATCCAAATAATGAATAATTTAGCACGATCATTTCAACTCAAAATATTGGCCACAATATTAAATTTCCATGGTTGGTAATTTATTGATTAGTCATAATCCTTTATGAAATCAAACCATATTCTTTAGAAAATGTTTAAGTAATTTGTGAATATATATTTCAGACATTTAATATTTGTATATATATCACAATTTTATACATAAAATATAATTCCAACATATATTTAATAAAAATATTAATTTAGATAACTTGAAATCATAGGGTAGGTAATTTGGATAGTGAACCATAAAAAGCTCTGCAGAATAATCTATAATTATTTTATTGAACATAAAAACACATCCTAATCCTTTCATTGATGCATCACAATAGATTAAGAACCCTTATCTACAAAATGTTATTATAATCATAGGTGCACTGAACATACTTTTCATGAGTTCCTTGAAATTTCCCTCACATTCATCTGCCTAGTGGAAAAAGACACTCTTTTATGTTAACATGGTGAGAGTATTAGATAGTAATGAAAAATTCTCAAAAACCTATTGATAATATCTAGCTAAACCACGAAATATACGAATCTTTGTCACTGTGGTTGGTCTAGGGTGACATTCAGTAGCCTCCATCTTTGAGGGTTTTAGTGCAATACCCTATCTTGAGATTATATGACCTAAAAAGGAAACCATTCACACCCAAAATTATCTCTTTATAAATTTTTTCACATATTTTATCTTTCTATATGATATTTAGTACAATTTTCATGTGATTTTTATTATCATCTATTCCTTTTTGAATAAATAATAATATAAACAATAAACACTACTGTAAATTAATTGAGGTAATCTATAATGAATATGATCATTAAATCCATGAATATTGTAGAGGATTTTGTAAGACCAAAATGCAACACTATATAATAATAGTGTCCATACCATGTAATGAATATTTTCTATGTTATATCCTCATTCTTCACCCTCAATTTATTTCATCTAGAATAAAGGTCAATATTTTAAAATTATTGATCACCATGAAGTTGATCAAACATGTAATCAATATAAGGAAGAGGATACTCAATCTGGATTATGATCTAGTTCAACTCCCAATAATCAATACAGAGTCACATAAATATATATTTCTTTTTCAGAACAAGAATAGGTGCACCCCATGTTGACACACATGGATAAATTAATCCCTTAAAAAAATAATGGAGTTTCTTCCATTATTCCAACATCTCAATCACATAAATTCTATATAGACTCTTTGAAATTGTTGTGAAATTGGGTTTGAGGTCTATTGAACTCTCAATTTCATGTTTTAGTGGATGGCTAGGAAGATATTTTAGAAATATGTATACAAATTCCCAAAAAATATTTATATCATAGATGTTAATTTTCTCTCTAACCAATTGAGATAAACAATGCTTTGAAATGGGATGTAAGACTCATAGACTAGATATAATCACCATAGGATGTTTATTCATATTGTCAAATTGATAGAAGACCATAAGATAACTTTAAATACCAAATGTAACTTCCTTGTCTCCAAAAATGAAGTGGTATTTAAGAGACAAAAGTGAATCCATGCCTAATATGACATAAAATTCACCAAGAGGAAGAATTAAAAGATTTAATCAAATAATATTGCTACAAATGTCAACCAGAGTGGAATAACATACTTGAGATGAAATAATCATACTATTATGGGGTTTCATTACATATTCCACATCTAAAAAACTTTTGGGATTCTTAATACCCATAAAAAATATTTATATATGAATGAGTGGGTAGATTTAGAATAAAATAAGACATTAGAAGTTCTAATGTAGATTGTAAGTGTACCATTATCCACATCCTTATCACACCTCTCTTCAGAAATTGAAATTGCATGAAATTTCCCCTTGTCCCTTGGAATAAGTGGTTGCTGACATTGATCATTATCACCTACCTTGGGATTTTTTAACTATTTAGTATAATCCCCATTATCCTTACACCTGCGACTCTATAGCATGGGTGGTGCATTCAGTGTATCTATTTCACCATTTTCACAAAAGTTAACAGATTTTTATCACCTCAGTAATAAAATGCATGATGGAATTCCCTTCCACACAGAAAGTATTTATTAGACCCCTTAATAAAATTCCCTTCTTTCATTCTTGCACTCACAGATCATAATGGAATGCTCATATTATCTCTTAATTATTTTTAGATTTTCCTTTAAACTCCATATTCATTTTCTGGTCAAAATCATGATATTATTACATGACTACAACCTCCATTTAAACCTTGATTTTACAATTAAATATTTCTTCATACCTAATAAATTATAATTAATACAACATTATTATTAAACATAGTTATAATCCACTGATGAGCCTATAAACATTAATTTCAGGTTGGATGATAATTCATGAAGCATACCTCACAAGACTTGTGAAATTAGCCTCACAAGTACTATCATATTAATTATCCCATTAATTAACTATTAGTAACTCTTTCTCTATTATTTTTTTCGAATATTTGTAATGTACTTATTAAAAAATAATTTCTTAAACTCATCCAAATATGTGGATTCAATTTCATTATGCTAACATATATTTTTATTAATTTCCACCAATAGTCAGATTCTTCTTCTAATAAACATACATCCGGAATGAATATCTCAAGATATGATCATTATATAAAAAAGAATATATTTTTAGTCTAATTGATCCATTTTTCAATTACATTTGGATTAGAAGACCCTATGAATAAAGGTGGACGTTCCTCATGAAGGACTCAACAAAATGTTGTCCTCCCATTTTGAAATTTAGATATCTACGATGATTCATATCATGAGATATCTAAGTGGTAATTGAAAGATGGTTTTGCATTCCTACTCCCAAAAAAATCAGTTTATTAAGATAAAAGTTATTACAATTTCCATCAGAATCGCCATTAAAATAGTTCCTTTAAGATAAAAAAATTTAATATGAAAAAATGTAAAAGTTTAAGATAATGTCATCATAATGAGGAACCATAAAACTGTGAAAAATAACTTATATGACATCAAAATTATGACACAATCTTTAATATATGAAACCGTAGGTTTATAGTTTGTTATTAAATTAAATATAATATTTAAATACATCATTATAGTTCATAAAGAGTCTATGAATACCCAAAATATACGATCTGATGTGTCAAACTAGATGTGCATCAAGGGTCGTTGTAATGTACCAGCTTACACTGAGTCTGGCCGAACACACCATATTAGTGTTTTTATCCTATTAACATTGATGCAAGACCCATAACCCTATATAGTATCTAGAAAGATATCTATTTCTAGGAAACCACTCACTCTCTCCTTCACCAAAATTCCATGACATTCTCTTATACCATTCCATCTCTGTAGACTTATCATTAGGCATGTCCTCAAGGTTCTAACTAAGGAATTATCTTCCTAACATCCATAAAAACTATAAAAACCCTTCGATTTCATACATTAAAATTACCTCAATATTATAGAAAACATAAAAAATTATACCAACAGATACCCAAAGACCATATTAGTCTATTTCTTTTGCAAACATGGAAACATAATCATTGGTAGATAAGTGAGAAACATAATCTTCCACTAGGTTATTCATGAAAATAATCCTTATTAAAAACATCATTTATAATACACATCCTTTAAATATGGAGAATGAAAACCTAAAATGGGGTGATTGTAGATAATAAATAATGGTAAAAAGGGAGACATCCTAGCATAAATATGAGAATATGGGTTTGATAATGAGATGATAACATTAGAATATCATACCCTATATATCATATGATCAGAATCATGAATCATGTCATAAATCTTAGAAGTTCATAAGTCATGAATCATAAGGAAATATAGAACATACTCCATGAAAGAAAAAAATTGGAATGATAAATGGAATTGTAAAAAACACATAAGAATATAAAATGATTTCCAAAACAGTCAAGGCATGACTTCCATGTCTAGAATGGTGATATGGGGTCAGTTCCTGTTCCATCATTATAGTCATGGTTCACTCCCATGGCCATTTAGTAGTATGATTTCACACCCCATACCATATTGGTATTCATAGTTAACTCCAATGTCTATGTTAGTAGTAAAGGTTCACTTCTAATACCATATTATTACATATCATGAGATATAAATCACTACCCAATGCATTGGAGAGAGATATAGGTCCCACCCATCTCATAATGAAATCATACATACAAGTGCCACAAAATCATAAACCATCATATCATAAATCATGAAACGAAATGGTTGTCATAAATACATTCTAAAATAATAACCTATAAAAAAAGATACATGTTTCATAATCATTTTATTAAAATCAGAGTCCATGAAAAGAAGAGTGTTTCAAATACATATAACCCAAGAAAGAGAAATGAGTATCATAAACATGATGGAATCAAAACATAAAACATTCAATGAAATATTATTAATGAAAACATTGAATAATTTCCCAAAAAAAGAAATTAATTACAACAATGGATATCATATTAAATAGGAATTTTTTTTAAGGATCCTTTAAAAACATTTCTCTTTGAAAATACACTTTAGGCATTGAAAAACAATTTTTAAAACATAAGAAAATTTTCAAAAGATTTATCATAGAAAATACCATTGGAAAAATATAAAAATATTTCAAAAACTAAATCTTTTTAAAAAACCACATATCAATGAAAACAATCAACAAATATCATTTCAATACATTTTTTTTGTTTTTTGAAAATATATTTTTAGAAATAAATTAGATTTCTGACCAAAGAGATAAGTATGGTAGGTTTTTTGTAAAAAAAATTGTACTAAAAATTTAAAGTACCAAATATTGGGAAAGGGGAACTATAAATGGTGATATATTTTATAGAAATAGTATAAAAAAATTTATGAGTGTTTTGTAGTGGTGGATTATAATATTTAATCTATATAATCATAATCATAAATAATCCTAATAAATGATGAGATTATTTCCACAAACTCTTACTTCTTGGTAAATTGGGATCAAACTCTTCAAGTATGTAAATGAAATAAAATGATACATAAAATGTCATGAAAATAAGGATATTAATTATATAACATTATATATATTTTTATATACTCTTTGAAAAATAATTTAGGTGTATAAAAAAACGAGTCTCAAAAAAGGAAAATCGAGACAAAACTATCTTACCAATTTGGTAACTTTTGAGACATAAACCACAAGAAATAAAGATAATGTAATAGATATTTAAATTAACATATATATATTCATAATAATAATTTAATACTCTAATTTTATATGTAAATCACACAAATGAAAATTGTGGGGAACATAGAATTTTCCTCTTAGATATAACAAGTGTGATGAAATTCCCTTACATTAAGCCATGAATCTTGTTGTAATCATTAAAACCTTATGTATAATAAATATATGTATATTAAACATATATCAAAGAACCATATTCTTATATTTAATATCATATATTATTTTATTTTGATAATATATTACCAACTTATTAACAATTCTGTGCTTCAGGTAATATCTTCTTGGTTCTTCATACATGTTTTGAATTATTATTCTTGATCATATTAGTTTGATCATGATTTAATTATTTAAAGAATAAAAAATAATAATTATATATGATATATATTATTTATATAAAAATTAAAAATATTCTATAAAAAATTTAAATATTAAATTGAATACACCCTTCACGGAGAGGGTAGGCAATATGTATTCTTGATCAGTGTTTCCATTTTGTTGTCTTATCTAAATAATGAATGTAAATGAAATATTTGTATATAAATGTATATATTTCATTATTATGGTAAAATTATTATAATATATATATAATATAATACAATTATTGTAACACCCCAGGTAAATAAAGAATATGACATTTTCATATTTATCCATATTTGTGAATAAAATATTAATATGACTTTAAATGGGACACTATGCTCGATGGCATACCCAACACGCAACAACGAGTTTCTTGGGAATATTACATTGCACTCTAATAATAAAATAATATTATTTTAAATGGTAGTTAACATGTAGCCATAGTATTGGCGGGAATGGATAGAAATAACTAAAATATGATTATATATGTTTTTAAATGTTTTTACATTTATCCAATAAAAGATAAATTCTTAAAATACGGAAAGAATTCAATTTTAGGCGTATATGCCCTAGTTTTCACTAAAGGTTCACTTATTGCCTTTTGATGGAGAAACGTCATTAAATATAGTTTTGTTCACTCTCATACATCCTTTTGGACCAAATAAAACTCTTCTTAAGAATTGGTACATCAAAATTTACTTTGTGTAAATTTTTTCTATCTTTCTGATAAAGTTCATTTTTTTAATGAATAGTGTAAAATGTTGTATTTTAATTCAAAACCTCTTTTTAATCTAATTTATTTATATGAATAGATTATCTTTTGAATTGGTTTTAAAGTGAAATTAGAATATATTTTAACCATTTGATTCAATGGTGGAATTTGGAATTAATTTCACTTTGAAATTCGACATAAACAAATATCAATCTTTTGATATATATTGTTTCTTAAAAACACGCTATTTGTTTTGACAGCGGGAGTTAATTATTAAATTAATTAATTATACTTATATTCTTTGAATTAGGTAATATAAACATCATTTTTGAATTCGGAATATCAAATATTTCTTAGAGTGAATTTTTGGTAATTTTCTGAAAAACTCCAATTTTTGATTAATAGTGAAACCAATAAGTGGTAATCAAGCAAACTGATTTTTTAGTTAAATGAAAGTTTACCACTAATGTGTATTGAATTTTGAAAATCCAACATACATGGTTATCATTAGTATGTAAAATGTGGTTCAATGGGATGAAAATAATTTTTGGTGAATAGTAAATTTTTTTCATTAATCACGATTAGAGGTAATTACTGTAATGTAAGGTAAAAATGATATTATAAAAATATGTAAACACCATGACACTTGTCCTACCCCTTTTGGATGAGTCATGTACAACCAAGACAACCCAGGGGTCGATTTAGGGGACCCTATGGAGCCTCTTGGGTGAGATAATGACTTTAATGCCTTTTTTTAAATAAAGGTGAAAATGACACTAACATAAATCGTTTTACTAAAACAAATTTTAGAAGGGGTTATACTAATCATATCTTTTCCTATAAATACTCTTTGGAAATATAAAAAGATTTCCAACATCAGGATATTTTTGTTATAATTTTTAGACATTAAATAAATTAATTTAATTATGACATCATGATGATGCAACGATGACCTCATTAATGAACAGTTTAAATAAAATGAAATGATAATATAAAATCTAAGACCTACACATGTACAAAAACTATTGTATGGGATTATTTCGAATACTTATCATCTTATATTCTAAATAAATAAATGTGGGTCCTTAGAAATTCGAAACACTTTTGAAAATAAAATAATAGTTTCATGATTTCCAAAAGTGCCCCTCCTCTCCTCTTATAAAAGGCCCCCACCTCTACCTCATTTCACACACTCCTCAAGCCTTTGGATCGTCCATCCCCTTCCCATTTACTCTCTAAAAATCCCTCTCCTCATCCTAGAGTATTACCTTTGGGCAGAATCATTTCAAAGGAAGCCTTTAGGCTCAAATCAAAAGGAGTTTCAATTTTAAAGGTAATTCATTCTCTCATGTTCATTTGTTTTATTTTGCTTCTCCAACCCCCTAAACTCTTTTTTATTTACTTCTTTTGTAAAAACACCAGTATCTTCAATATACTAGGATGTTGTTAAAAGATTTATTCGAGCTACACTCTCACACAACTACAAAAAATGGTTAAAGGACATACGGTTTCCGTGGATGGTGAAATTTTGCCTCCCGAAACGATGATTGTTCAATACACATTTAACACCTTCAAAGGTGGCCATTATGATGTCCCTATTTTTGAATATGATATATATTATTTTTAATCTTTCCTTAAGCTTATGTATTTTTCATTTATGGTATACCATTATTGTTTCCATTATGGGTAAACACGATATCTTCATTTTAGGAAGTTGGGACTACCGCCCCCTGAAAGTGATTTGATTCGTTAATACCATATGTGGGATGTGTAAAGGATAAATTTAATGGTATTATATATGTTATTATACTGGAATAATAATATACTCTAATATAATTATGATTATATTCCAGAAAATACAAAATAGAAATGGAAGTAGCGTTCATGCGTACGTACGGCTTACCGTCTCCATGAACGGTACATTTCATTTCTTATCTCAAAATATTATGTACTATTATAAGTACATATATATAATGGATATATATGATGTATGATACATATAAATGATTAATATAATTCTGGAATTAAAATATACATACCTCTCATATAGTTTTAATTCCACTAATACGACATAGAAATGAAAGTAGCGTTCATGCGTACGTACGGCTTACCGTCTCCATGAACGGTGCATTTCATTTCATTCCTCTAAATGATTATGTGATATTATAAATACATGTATATGTTGGATATATATTATATATATGATATCCAAATCAGGAATGTCATTCTGGATATAAAGAACCTTTGACCACACGAACAACATGTAATTGTAAGAAGTCCACTTTCGACTTAAGAACCAAATATCGACAAAACAATCATTATTAACTTAATGATTACATAATGTTTTTAACATGGAAATAAGTGATATAAAAGGAATAATAAGCTTGAAAAATGTTCTTAATCAAGTAGAAATTAACTCAAGTGTATTATTCCGGAGATTAAAGAACGATCGAGTCAAGTCGGACCCAAGGTAAGCGATCCTACTCCACTCTTTCTTTTTAAGTACACTCTTTTATGTCATTCCGTTAAAAGCTCATATTTATTGTTATTGGGATGTTCTTTTATATTAATATTACTGTAATTTTAATTTTCATGTGATGAGAGACCCTATTCTCTCTCATCAATCCATTTTGGATGTTTTGAGTGGCACCGTTAGGCTGCCGAATTTTCGTAAGAGATCCAACCTCTCTCTTTCTTTTTAAGTACTCTCTTTTATGTAATTTCTTTTAAGCTCCTATTTGTTATGTTGGGGGATGTTATTTTATATTCCTCTTTCTATAAAGTTTAAGTTAATATGATGAGATACCCTATTTTATCTCATCAATCCATTTTTGTACGTTTTATGTGGCGCCGTTAGGCTGCCGAGTTTTCGTAAGGGATTTTTCATCTCACTTTTATTCCCGTGAGATTTATGCTAGATTTGCCGCAATTTCCTTTGAGTGGTGTATGTACTGCCAATTATTTTACTCATTGTGTAATATAATTTATTTTATGAGTATTTACATCAATGTTTTATTGTCCTTCTTTCACGAGGTGTATGTTTCGAAAGATACCCATGTCGGTAAGGGAACCTTTCACCCTCCTCTTTTTAAAAGACTTATTTTGTTGGGTCTTTTAATTTACATATTGTTATGTTGGGATATGTTCTCATATATCCTTATTGATCTAAATATTATGTCCATGTGATGAGATACCCTTTCTTTTATCTCTCATCAACTCATTTTGATGTGACGCCGTTAGGCTGTCAAGGGAACTTCTTATCCCAATTTCGATTTCTTTGGGTTCAACATGTAGTTATTGAATATGTCATCTTTTGAATATGTGTGAATGACCTTTGATTATTTTACACATAATATCCACTTATATTTGTTGTATTCGTTTGTCACACATAATTATTTAATTGATTTATCCTTAAACCAAGGATACCATATTTGTATGGGACTTCATCTCAATCTCCTTTCATTGAGAAATATTTTATACAAAACTTTCTTTTCTATGGTGTATAAACCCCTTTGACTCTTACGTTTATTCAAAATGAATCTTTTTTATATGAAGCGTTTACTAAACAACAAAAGGGAATGTTTTTGTCATACGTATGCGGCGACGGTGACTTATCCGCCGCCATGACCATTATTTGAGTATCGGCTTCCTCTACAAGCCATACTTTTTTTTAAAAAGAAAAATAAATACCATGTTTTACTTTTCTTTTATTTTGGTATTGAAAATGGTTTTCATAATGTTTTTATATCAATGTGTTGTATTGATATCTGGTGATTGAAAGGTGGAAATGTTATGTTTCCTTTATGCATGTTTATGTGATATGATTATGTTATGGTTCATGGGAATTGATATGAAGACGGGTGGTTCCGTGATAAACTAAGGGCGGGTGAGCCCGATATAGCTCTCCAATGCATTAGGTAACGCAAAGGAGTGAAACGTTATGGTTTTTCCGAAGAGATTTAGGGAATATACTGTGATGAGTATTCCAAACGTAACCAAGAGGGTTACTCCCTAAGTAAGGATGTTATGAAATCCTCAAGTTACCTTTATGTCATATGATTTCTATGATTTTATGAGGTATGTTAAAGTGCTTATGTTTTTTGTTTAAAGTATGATTTCATTCATAGGTATACATGTACTCATGATTCCTTTCCATATTTTTATATCCCTTACTGAGCTTTTTTTTCTCATCCCATGTTTTTGAAATGTTTTTCACAGGTCAAGGGAAGGGTACATGATGTGATGACTGTGTCAAGGATGTGTTATGAAAGAATCCATGTTTTATTTTAAATATGTTTCCATTTATGGGAAGAATGAATACTGTCTTTTATGTAACCACTTTGTCTAAATGTGGAATGTAATACAAGTTTCATGATCTAATTCTCTAAAACTCTAAACCTGAAAAGATCCTCAATGTGTAATCTTGTAATAACTCAATATTAAGTAAGGTTTAAGGATGGGGCCTTATAGTTGGTATCAATGGTCGGTTTAGATAACTTTAGAGGTTAGGGTATTCTTTAAGCATAAGTGACATTACCATAATGGTTAGGATTTCAGAAAGAGTTCTAGTTTTAGATAAAGTGAATGAGTAAGTATATCTTAGTGTTTATCTTCCTCGTTAGTACATGATGGTTATGTTGATATACTCACACTGACCTTTTTGGTTTTAGTAATTGGCTGGATATAGCAGGCACCAATGTGACAATGGGTTTGAAGGAAACTATGGTGGTTCTCTGATTAAGAGACTGGATGAGATGGGGGATTCAATGAGGAATCTCATGATTGTTCTAAACCAACTATCAAGGATTCATGATCAACCACTTCAAACTTGGTGAGTTCTCTAGTGCATCATGTACGAGATGGCCAACTCAATGTGGAAATTCAGGTAATAATTATTAAGGTAACCATTAGGGTTTATATGATCCTTACTTTTTAGGTAATTATGGGTTACTCTATGATATGATGGAAAATGAAAGGAATGAGATAAACTTGAGGTTAAAATATGTTATGATCATTTTTGAATATTTTATCTCGTTTTGGGGGATATTTTAAGAATTATATAGTTTTCGAAAAAGGACAACACGCAGACCGTGTGACAACCCGTCGCGTCGGAAAAAGGTGCGGGAATCGAACCCACAACCAAAGTGCGACTGGTATTTATCACCTACCACTGGACTACGTGAAGTCCCTGGATAGTTTGACTCATTCATTCTAGTTATATGATTTTATGAATTAAGATTAAGTTGATTTTGGGTTATTTATGAAAATGATTAACCTATCATGGAGGATATGTGATTAGGTTACTTACTTTTCAATACGAGACTTTAGGAGAAACTGATGTTGTTTGGAGATAAATGTTACGATTTAACTTGGAAGACTATGTGACTAAATCCTTCAAATACTTGGGTTTCAACCTTAGTTTGGTTTATGTTGAATAATTTTATGGAAAAATTGTTCATCTAATGGTCCTCGTTGAACTTTGGGTTTTGTTGGACAAATTTTGGAGGTTAAGAATAGATTTTCTTTTTATAAAGGGTTATCCTTTTCTGGATTATCTGACCTTGTACTAAACTTTTTGGTTTTGGTTTTGGTTAAATACTAAATACATGGGATGTATATAGTTCTCTTTGGTGGATTATGTGATTCTCTAGAAGTTGATTAAAGTACTCTTATTGCGAACAAGTCTCCCTAAATACTCGTCTTTTGGAAAAAAAATATGAGTTTGATTAAGTAAAAGTTGAAAGTCAACATGATAAGTGATTATGTTTCCTTATAAATAAATTCCTCAATAAAAAGTAACTTAAAACAAAAATGTTGTCTATTAACTTTTCCTACTGGGGAATCGAATACCGTTTAACCCATCACAAGTTTGTAATTTTCTCGTTGTTAACTCTCTCCTGAACATGTTTTCTATCACTCTCCATCAGAACATGACCCCTTTTTTTCCTCCATGTCCATATTTTCATACTTGGAATCCTAGTATGGGTTAACTCGGGTGACCTTTTTACTTATCTTTCTTTATTTTAAAGTGATTTTTTTACCGACTCTTGGTCCGATGTGGGACTTTCAAGGATGTTTCCAAGCGCAATTTTAAAATTGCGAGGACGCAATTCCCAAAAGGTGGGAAGGATGTAACACCCCAAGTAAATAAAAAATATGACATTTTCTTATTTATCCATATTTGTGAATAAAATATTAATATGACTTTAAAGGGGACGCTATGCTCGATGGCATACCCAACACGCAACAACGAGTTTCTTGGGAATCTTACGTTGCACTCTAATAATAAAATAATATTATTTTATATGGTAGTTAACATGTAGCCGTTGTATTGGAGGGAATGGATAGAAATAACTAAAATATGATTATATATGTTTTTAAATGTTTTTACATTTATCCAATAAAATATAAAGGCTTAAAATACAGAAAGAATTCAATTTTAGGCATATATGCCCTAGTTTTCACTAAAGGTTCACTTATTGACTTTTGATGGAGAACCGCCATTAAATATAGTTTTTTTCACTATTATACATCCTTTTGTACCAAATAAAACAATTCTTAAGAATTGGGACATCAAAATTTAATTTTTGTAAATTTTTGGTATCTTTCTGATAAAGTTCATTTTTTTAATGAATAGTGTAAAATGTTGTATTTTAATTCAAAACCACTTTTTAATATAATTTATTTATATTAATATATTATCTTTTGAATTGTTTTTAAAGTGAAATTAGAATATATTTTTACCATTTTATTAAATGGTGGAATTTGGAATTAATTTCACTTTGAAATTCGACATAAACAAATATCAATGTTTTGATATATATTGTTTCTTAAAAACACGCTATTTGTTTTGACAGTGGGAGTTAATTATTAAATTAATTAATTATAATTAAATTATTTGAATTATGTAATATAAACATCATTTTTGAATTCGGAATATCGAATATAGCTTAGAGTGAATTTTTGGTAATTTTCTGAAAAACTCCAATTTTTGATGAATAGTGAAACCACTAAGTGGTAATCAAGCAAACTGATTTTTCAGTTAAATGAAAGTTTACAACTAATGTGTATTGAATTTTGAAAATCTGACATACATGGTTGTCATTAGTATGTAAAATGTGGTTCAATGGGATGAAAATAATTTTTTGGTGAATAGTAACTTTTTTTCATTAATCGCGATTAGAGGTAATTAGTGTAATTTTAGGTAAAAATGATATTATAAAAATATGGAAACACCATGAAACTTGTCCTACCCCTATTGGATGAGTCATGGCCGACCAAGACAACCCATGGGTCGATTTAAAGGACTCTATGGAGCCTCTTGAGTGAGATAATGACTTTAATGCCTTTTTTAAAATAAAGGTGAAAATGACACTAACATAAATCGTTTTACTAAAAAAAATTTAGATGGGGATATAATAATCATATCTTTGTCTATAAATACTATAGGGAAAGATAAAAATATTTCCTACATCAGGATATTTTTTTTATAATTTTTAGACATTATATAAATTAATTTAATTATGACATCATGATGATGCAACGATGACCTCATTAATGAACAGTTTAAATTAAATGAAACGATAATATAAAATCTACGAAATAAACATGTCCAAAAACTATTATATGGGAATATTTCGAAGACTTATCATCTTATCTTCGAAATAAATCAATGTGGGACCTTAGAAATTCGAAACACTTTTGAAAATAAAATAATAGTTTCATGATTTCCAAAAGTTCCCCTCCTCTCCTCTTATAAAAGGCCCCCACCTCTACCTCATTTCACACACTCCTCAAGCCTTTTTCTCGGCCATACCCTGCCCATTTACTCTCTACAAATCCCTCTCCTCATCCTAGAGGATTCTCTTTGGGCATAATCCTTTCAAAGGAAGCCTTTAGGCTCAAATCAAAAGGAGTTACAATTTTAAAGGTAATTCATTCTCTCATGTTCATTTGTTTTATTTTGCTTCTCCAACCCCCTAAACTCTTTTTATTTACTTCCTTTGTAACAACACCAGTATCTTCAATATACTAGGATGTTGTTATAATATTTATTCGAACTACACTCTCACACAACTACATAAAATGGTTAAAGAACATACGGTTTCCGTGGATGGCGAAATTCTGCCTCCCGAAATGATGATTATTCAATACTCATTTAACACCTTCAAAGGTGGACATTATGATGTCACTATTTTTATATATGATATATAATATTTTTAATCTTTCCTTAAGCTTCTGTATTTTTCATTTATGGTATACCATTATTGTTTCCATTATGGGTAAACACGATATCTTCATTTTAGGAAGTGCGGACTACCGCTCCCGGAAAGTGATTTGATTCGTTAATACCATATGTGGGATGTGTAAAGGATAAAGTTAATGGTATTATATATGTTATTATACTGGAATTATAATATAATCTTATATAATTATGATTCCATTCCAGAAAATATGAAATAGAAATGGAAGTAGCGTTCATGAGTACGTACGGCTTACCATATCCATGAACGGTACATTTAATTTCTTATCTCAAAATATTATGTACTATTATAAGTACATATATATAATGGATATATATGATGTATCATACATCTATATGATTAATATAATTCTGTAATTGAAATATACATACCTCTCATATAGTTTTAATTCCATTAATACGGCATAGAAATGAAAGTAGCGTTCATGCGTACGTACGGCTTACCATCTCCATGAATGGTGCATTTCATTTATTTCATCTAAATGATTATGTGATATTATAAATACATGTATATGTTGGATATATATGATATATATGATATCCAAATCATGAATGTCATTCTGGATATAAAGAACCTTTGACCATGCGAACAACATGTAATTGTAAGAAGTCTACTTTCGACTTAAGAACCAAATATCGACAAAACAATCATTATTAACTTAATGATTGCATAATGTTTATAACATGGAAATAAGTGATATTAAAGGAATAATAAGCTTGAAAAATGTTCTTAATCAAGTATAAATTAACTCAAGTTTATTATTCAGGAGATTAAAGAACGATCGAGTCAAGTCGGACCCGAGGTAAGGGATCATACTCCACTCTTTCTTTTTTAAGTACACTCTTTTATGTCATTCCTTTAAAAGCTCATCTTTCTTATTATTGGGATGTTCTTTTATATTAATATTACTGTAATTTTTATTTTCATGTGATGAGAGACCCTATTCTCTCTCATCAATCCATTTTGGAAGTTTTGAGTGGCACCGTTAGGCTGCCGAATTTTCGTAAGAGATCCAACCTCTCTCTTTCTTTTTAAGTACTCCCTTTTATGTCACTTTTTTAAGCTCGTATTTGTTATGTTGGGGGATGTTATTTTATATTCCACTTTCTATAATGTTTAAGTTAATATGATGAGATACCCTATTTGATCTCATCAATCCATTTTTGTAAGTTTTATGTGGCGCCGTTAGGCTGCCAAGTTTTCGTAAGGGATTTTTCATCTCACTTTTATTCCTGTGAGATTTATGCTACATTTGCCACAATTTCCATTGAGTGGTGTATGTACTGCCCATTATTTTACTCATTGTGTAATATAATTTCTTTTATGAGTATTTACATCAATGTTGTATTGTCCTTATTTCATGAGGTGTATGTTTCGAAAGATACCCATGTCGGCAAGGGAACCTTTCACCCTCCTCTTTTTAAAAGACTTCTTTTGTTGGGTCTTTTAATTTACATATTTTTATGTTGGGATATGTTCTAATATATCCTTACTGATGTAAATTTTATGTCCATGTGATGAGATACCCTTTCTTTTATCTCTCATCAACTCATTTTGACGTGATGCTGTTAGGCTGTCAAGGGAACTTCTTATCCCAATTTCAATTTCTTTGGGTTCAACATGTAGTTATTGAATATGTCATCTTTTGAATATGTGTGAATGACCTTTGATTATTTTACACTTAATATCCACTTATATTTTTTGTATTCGTTTGTCACACATAATTATTTAATTGATTTATCCTTAAACCAAGATACCGTCTTTGTATGGGACTTTGTCTCAATCTCCATTCATTGAGACATATTTTATACACAACTTTCTTTTATACGGTGTATAAACCCCTTTGAATCTTACGTTTATTCAAAAGGAATCTTTTTTATACGAAGTGTTTACTAAACGACAAAAGGGAATGTTTTTGTCGTACGTTTGCGGCGACAACGACTTCTCCGCCGCCGTGACCATTATTTGAGTTTCGGCTTCCTCTACAAGCCATACTTTTTTTAAAAAAGAAAAATAAATACCGAGTTTTACTTTTCTTTTATTTTGGTATTGAAAATGGTTTTCATAATGTTTTTATATCAATGTGTTGTATCGATATCTGGTGATTGAAAGGTGGAAATGTTATGATTCTTTTATGCATGTTTATGTGATAAGATTATGTTATGGTTCTTGGGCATTGTTATGAAGACGGGTGGTTCCGTGATAAACTAAGGGCGGGTGAGCCCGATATAGCTCTCCAATGCATTGGGTAACACGAAGGAGTGAAACGTTAAGGTTTCTCCGAAGAGATTTAGGGAATATACTGTGATGCATATTCCAAACGTAACCAAGAGGGTTACTCCCTACGTAAAGATGTTATGAATGCCTCAAGTTACCTTTATGTCATATGATTTCTATGATTTTATGAGGTATGTTAATGTGCTTATGTTTTATGGGTAAAGTATGATTTCATTCTTATTTATACATGTACTCATGATTCCTTTCCATATTTTTATATCCCTTAATGAGCTTTTTATGCTCATCCCATGTTTTTGAAATGTTTTTCACAGGTCAAGGGAAGGGTACATGATGTGATGACAGTGTCAAGGATGTGTCAAGAAAGAATCCATGTTTTATTTTAAATATGTTTCCGTTGATGGGAAGAATGAATACTGTCTTTTATGTAACCACTTTGTCTAAATGTGGAATGTAATGCAGGTTTCATGATCTAATTCTATAAAACTCTAAACTTGAAAATATCCTCAATGTGTAATCTTGTAATAACTCAAGATTAAGTAAGGTTTAAGTCTGTGGCCTTATAATTCTATTAATCCCATCCGAATACATTTTGTGCAGACTGTGAATGAATCTAATAACTTTGAAGAGGTAGTTGTACACACATACACAATTGATGTTATTGTATTTACAAAAAATGGAATGTATAAAGGAATTTTTTATAAAATAATTAAATAAGAATAATAAAATAATAAATATTATATTTATCATATGAAAACATAATTTCCATCATAATTCCCAACCACGAAGGTTGGTAAAGGTTAAATGGACAATTTCATTTTGTGAGGCTGTATTTTTTCATATATGACAACAATAAGTTTAGATGTGTATTTAAGTAGGATGATATGCTACATTTTTATAATTAAAGAGGAATGACACATATTTTATTTTAGGGAAAAAGAATTTATTACGAATTCTTACCATGTAAATTGGATACAATAACAGAAAAAACATATATAAAAGGATCATAGGGTCTAAATATGTCCATAAAATGTATTTTTGATACGTTTATAGGTCATTTTGTGTCTTTAGTTTAAGGTTTATTCGTTTTTTGAGCTATTTTTTATTTTAATCATTGTAATTATTTAAATCCCCTTTAGTAATGTTTTTTTCTAAAAAATATTGTTGTACTTATTATAAAATATAATTAGGAAGATTCCAAATATATAATACATTTTTCAAAATTGTAGCATAAAATATGAAGAAATTAATTTAAAATTAATCACTGAGATGAGATTACACTATGTGGTTTTTTTAAGAAAATATAATTAAAATTTATCTAAGTTTTTAAATCTATTTTCGATGAAAAATTTGTTCAGATAAATTAATTGGACTAAATGATATAAATTAATCTAATTAAAACTTAATAAAATTTATAAATGCAATTTAACGTTCTAATGAAATTTTATGAAAATATTTATTTTGAACTTAAATTTGGAATTTTTCATTATTCATTGAAAAAATGATGTTTTTTAGAAAATAGAAAAAATTCATCCTAATATGATATTCAAGATATAAAATAAAAAATTAACTTTATATTTAAAATTTAATTTATAAATGTGTTTAGTTGTTTTATTATTTTCCACCAACGAATATGGAAAATATATTATTTTAGTTAAATACATTTAAAAACATATAAGGAAATTACGAAAAATTAACTTTTTCATTCTAAATATATTTTACTTATATAAAAACATTAAAAAAATATCTTAAAAGTAGTTATTTCTAGTCATATTACTTTGTTTAATGACAATGTTATATTATCATTGTATAATAATTATAAAAAAAATGTTTCATAGAAACTTAGTGTTGTGTGTAACGTGTGCCAAGTCGGTGTCACATGTAACAAATGCCAAGTTGGTGTTGTGTGAAAGGTATAAAAAGTTTTTATTTAGTGTAACATACTCTAATTTAGTTTCATATGAAAGGAATGTTGGACTTTGGGAAATTTAAGCGATAAATTAATATTAATTTATTCGAGAAA
Organism: Viscum album; assembly: GCA_963277665.1. Lineage (NCBI taxonomy): Eukaryota > Viridiplantae > Streptophyta > Magnoliopsida > Santalales > Viscaceae > Viscum > Viscum album. The sequence goes on from OY728147.1 coordinate 1,832,586,580, forward strand.
AAATGGTCCATAAAAACTCATTGTGTTAAAAGTTTGTCTCATGTGACCTAATGAGGCATCAAGGTGCTATTTACATCCAGGACCATCCCATCACATAATATGTTTAATTTATCTATCATATGATTACAATTAAAAAATAATACATATCATAATTCTCTCTATGTAACCTCATACCTAATAATGAATATTTATTCAGTATGTATCTTTATAAAAATAATGGATATATGAAATTTCAATATATCCACACATGATGGAACAATACGATTATCTAAGTTAACATATAACAAAAAATTAGAAAAATTATAGGATATTCATAGTGTAATGTAATGTAACATTATTATTATAATTATAAAAAATAATGGTCGAGGTAACATTAATATATTCAATTACATAATTGTGGTTAATAAAGACCTTATAAATCATTGTGATCTTCTCCCCTGAGATTATCAAAATAGTTGTGGCATTATCATGATAACCCAAATATATTATAAACCTTAATTAATGATTTATTACATAAATACACATATAATTCAATCCCAAAAGATCAAAAGGCCTGGTGTCTTTGTGTAATTAGATACATAAAACCATAACTTAAAACATGGGTAAAACAAAAAATATGTAACACATTGTATCATGCCATTTGAATTCAATCACTCTTCTAATATTGCATTAGGTAACCAGGGGATGTATATATGAAAGGATTGAGCTATAAATACCAGTAAGAAAATAATCAATTAATAACATGATAAATTTTATAAATGTTTGTCAATAGGAATATCAAGGTGACATAAATTTTTCATATTTATAAACATGAACATAAAATCCTAAAATAAGATGAAAACATCAATGGAATATATAATTATGGAAACAATATATTACTTATCATTAAACACATAATACAAGGGTAATCGCAAAAAACATCCTATCATAATGTAATTATGATAACCTCCCTATCACCATACATGGTATCTGATGAGAGAAAAATATTACCCAATATGTTGAAGAGATATATAATTTTTTGACACCAATCACATTCATATCTTGAACATAAATTTGTGTTACATATATATCATATAACATAAGTACAACTTTCATTACTTTTCATCCTATGAATATGAAGTAAGGGTTATATTAATAGAGGTATTATCATCCTGATTTTTATCATGAGGTATGGACCCATTAAACATTGGTTTAATAAATTATAAGATATCCTAATGATTTTATTTAATGTTTTAGGAAAGGGTTCGGGGCCTGTTCGGATCCCAGAGCTCTGAATTTTAGAGAAAAAAATGTTAGGTGAATAGAGAATGCATGGTTAATTCAAATGATGATCCTAAAACAATGTATCCCAATAAAGAAAAATACAAGGGTTGTTAAATAATTTAATGGATCCTCATGATAATCATTGAGTGATATAGAAAAGTTTCTTGGACGCACATTGGTTGTACTCTATTTTTTCAAATGTGTGCCTAACCAGTGTGAGGGGGTGACACATTGGGACAACTCTAGCACATGGTGGGTTCATAGTTTAGCTAACTATGGAGCCAATCCATGAACCATTAAAAAATGGATAAAATTAATATTTCACCTATTTTAGTTTAACCATATTTCCCTCATTTAATTTTATTCCCATGAACTTCACCCCCTTGTTCGAAGAGATATCCTCCTCTCATCCTAGTCTTTTATCCCATTCTTCATTTGAGATTGGAATCAATCACCCTTCATCAAAACGGATACCTAATGATGAGTTCTTCATTCCTCTATATTCATTACCTCATCTATGTCACCGTATTTTATTCTAAATCACACTGAGCTACTATGATATATTTTTAGTGTATTTTTCTATTTATATGATTTCTCTTGTTATAGATAACATTTAAGGCCAATAGTTGATTCGGTGTTTACAACCCATATATAGCATGCTATCTATACCCTTTCCCCTAAAATTATGGATATTTATAGCTTTTTTGGTTTCTTCTTAGTGAATTGGATCTATTAAACAAATAATTACCCAATAAATGATTAATAAGAAAATATAGGTGAATACCCTTGATTTGGAAAGAGGATGTGTATTCACTACAGAAAAGTTTGTCCTGGAAATTCACATGCTAATTTCAGCAGAATAACCGGTGTACATAGGGATTCATTAAGGTTATAATGAGAGTGAAATGTGTTATCTAATTATTTATAAATATTAAGGACATTACAAATGGTGTGAAGAAAAATTCATTCCAACATGGACAGTTTATAATAAAATTAAATAATACAACGAATGTGTTATAATAAATAGGAGTTAGAGTGATTCCCTTACCTTGAGGGGGGACCTCTAAAAAATTTGAGGATCCACTTAACAACATGATAACACATTGGGAATGATTTATGGAGTGTTATAGAGTTAAAATTGATGCTCATTGGGTTTTGAGTAATGTGGATGTGGAGGTTGGGGGGTATTCATAGAAAACCACAGGGGAATTATCTATTAATTTCGTAACATATTTTTTCAAACCTATATGATAAAATAATCAATACCAAAGTCGTTCATATAGTTTTACAATGATTTCTACTAAAGTGGAGAGATTTTAAATATTATATAATTCCAATAATAAATAATATTAAAATAGTAATCTTGGTAATGTGGATGTGAGTCATGTTCATAAATAATTGATTTTAAAACATTAAAATATAAGATGTGTTTTGTTGGATTACTTAATGGTTTCAAAAATTAATAAAATAACTTAAAAATAATTTATTATAATTGATAAATATAAATTTCCCTATTTATCCCTTTGTTGAAATTATTAAATTAATTTTGGGCCACTGCCATGTCATAATAATAACTATTTATTTATATCATATTTATTTTTTACCCACAAATTCGATTGTCTCAATAAATTATGAAAAAGTACACATTAGTTATTATAGATGTTATTATTCTGAAAATAATATTTATTTTATCTAAATAAATTTATAAATAGGAAAATTTCCCCTTTAAATCAAAATACCAATTTTCAAAAAAATACTTGTTTTTTGTTATTGATCACTTTCAGTATCATATTAAAATTATATTAAGATTAATTAAATTAAATTAAATTATAAATTATAGTTATATAATTATTATATAATAAAAATATTTTATTAAAATATCCTTTATATTAAAAATTATTTAATTTTTGAAATGAGTGACTTAATTGAAACTATATTTTGAAAAATATAATTTTTATTTGATTGTGTCAAAATATAATTTTAATCAGACACAATATATAATCATTGGTAAAGAAATAATTAAATGGATAAATATAGAAATTATTGGATTAAAAATAATACCACAAAATTTATACTATTATTGTCTTTATACATAACACCTTATTATTACCATTAATATATAATAACTTAAATGGTCAATATATAATTTCTATATTATGCCTAGTTAGAATTATCACCAATATTTTAAATTTAATAGGAAATATCGATCCAAAATATCCAAATTAGTGCATGTGTTCTCTATAATAAAAAGGAATTTACTCCATCAATATAAAAAAACCATTTATAAAAGTATAGGTTGTTACATTATACCGCCCAACCTAGAAAATATTTCCTTTAAATGTTCATTTCATAAATTAAAATACATTAGGTAACTTCTATTTCATTGCATATTTCAGTTCCCATGTTGCTTCTCCAAACATCTGGTCTCAAGAAAAGACTTTTACATGGTGGTTTATATTATTTCATTGAATTTTTTCTCTATAATCTATGATTTTCACTATCATCAACTATTATGAAGAATCATGCTTTAAGGTTACCACATTTAGATTCAGTACATATTAGTTTTCTAGTATGTACATCCTCAAGCAGATAAATGAAATACAACTTGTACTTGAGAAAGCATAGGGGGGTGTTATAGTTGATAGGACACAACACAGATGTGGTCACAGATCATTAAGGGTCAAACATAACTTGAACTAATGTTTTTTTCTTCCCAAACCTCAGGACATTCTTCAAAGAAGATATATAATGGAACATATCTCTGACCTTGAACACTAAGTCTTGTCGACGATGGTCTATATAGCTTTTTGGTAACATTTTCAAGATTTAACATGAAATTGAATTATTTTAACCTTACAAGTCATAAAATAAATAATATTAGGTCCCATAATATTTTTCTCCCCAAATTCATCTAAGTGTGTTTAATTCGAACACCTATTCCAATAAAAAACTTCATAAGGTTCCATTTCATTTATATAATTGATAATATTGTTATATGAGAGAACTATTGGGGAAAGGTTTTGATCCCATCATCCTTGAAAATACATTTAACATGATATAATTATTTTTTCTAGAGTTTTATTGGTCCTCTCATACTAACTATCCATCAGAGGGTGATAAGTAGTATTGAAACTCGATAATCTATCAACTTCTTGCTAAAGGATTCTCATGAACCTCTAGGTAAAAATAAGATCATGATTAGATACTATAAATAGAGAAACTCCATGATGTATTACCAATTACAACATGTATTTCATAGTGTGTTGTTTGAGAGGATAATATTCCTTGGTAACAATGAAATGCACTGAATTTATAAGGAAATAGAGTTCCTCATAGATGGAATTACTTTTATTATATGTCTAAGGGAAACAGAAGATAAAACACATGGTTTCATTTTCATATTTACACATTGGTGAGGTAAACAGTAACATTATTCCATTATAATTTTATCATTTATCATTAAATTGTGTGGATACCAAGAATCAACATAAAAATTATTCAATACCCCTCTTCATGTTATCCAACTAATTGTTTTTTCTCTAGATATCTACACATCTTTTTTATAGCTATATTGATAGAGAAGATGATATATTAACATCATCTTTATGTTCCCACTTCATTTTTGGTATTTATGTGAAACAAATAATGGTTTGAAACCATACAACTCCATCTTTCTAAAAGTTTATCTCTAGAATATTAAATACCTTTTTATGTATATCGACATCATATTTTTGGGCCTCCAAGATCCTCTCAAGAATGGATGGTTTAGATGTTATTTTATAATGGACGGATGCATATCCTTTTATTATTGACATTTCCATCCATTTTATGTCCAACAATATGAGAAATCATTCAATCCTAATCATGGATTGTGTGGTAGGTTCGATTTTACATAAAGTAATTAACACATTTTCCAACATCTGAGGATACAAATGCTTTTAACAATTATAATTAATGATAATATGTGACCACCTTCATTGGATCCTATTGATCTAATTTTTTGTAAATATATAATTTAGAATTTTCATTTATATATATATATCTTGACCCACCCTATGGAGATAGTGTCACCACATCCTAAACACGAATATCACTAAAGGAAATTCCATATCATGTGTTGGGTAGTTTCTCTAATGTATCTTTATTTGTAAGGGGACATATGTTATCACTTTTTCTTCTTGAATGTGTACACAAACCAAGAACTTTTTGGATATATTGTTATAGAACACAAACCTTCCTCCACATAAGGATAATGTGAGCTCATGTGAGGTGATTAACTACTTCATTAACTCATTAAATTTCACTTAACATTCATCATTTCTAAAAAAATCACCAATTATGAGCTAGTTTCACTATTGGGATTTAAATCAATTATAAATTTCTCAAAAATAGATGATATTTCCCAACTCATATGAGGAAAATATAAATCAATGTCACTTATGTTGTAATAGCACATCATATAGTTGCTTCTATTTTTAAAATATCTATATATATTCTTTTATTAGAGATAACATTCTCCAATAATGTTACTTTCTCCATAATAAACTCACATTTACTGTACTTTGGATATAAATTTATCTTTTTAAGGCCTTAAATAAAATTTTAAAATTATCATCATATTCCTCCTTAAATTTGGAATAGATAGGAATATATTTTATAAATCAATCAAATAATGTTTCATGTAAATCCCAAAATAATATATTAATGATTTCTATAAAAATAATTTTGGAATTAGTATTTACAAATAGAATAATTATGAACTCATAGTTATGGAAACCTATTTGAAAATTAGTAGGATATATTATCTTTATTCACCATTACATGATATTAACCAGACATAAGATCTTACATAGAGAAGTGTTGGGATATATATAGCTGATTCAATAAGTCATCAATCCCGGGTATAGGATACTTTTTAATCACAATGATCTTTTTTTATCATGATAATGAATTCCTAGGTATGTTGGCTCATCCTTTTTCTCAATGAAGAGGGACGAAAAACCCCATGGTTAAGTAATTGGCTATATAAACTCTTTATCCATATTTTTATACATTTTGTTCTTTATATCTTCTATTATAAGAGTGTCCATTATATATGTAGTCTTGGATGTTTGGAAACCATTGATTATAAAATCAATTTAGAACACTACATAACAGATTGGAGGAATAATAGGTAATTTTTTTTAGAAACACATCAACATATTTTCATAGAATGGGAATGTCATCATGAATGGAATTTTAATTAGTCTCAATGATGTGAGCCATATATGCTTTATCATAAGGTAATAATATACATTCTTGAGATGATGATAACAATGTAGATTTAACATCTTCAATGAAATTGAATTTAATTGGAGGGCTATTTACAATACAATGTGTGATTTGTTTCTCTTATAAAATAATTTTTATCTATATAGAGAAATAAAATACATACCAAGAATGGCTTTTAGTTTTTCTAAAGGGAGTATCAAAAAGATTATTTAAAAATTCAGCCCAGAAATTTGGATAGGGGGAATTGATATAATTGGGAAGTTATAATTTCCCCAATTCCCACATTCACTAGTAATTATACTTCCATTATTTGAGGTGGTTTTCAAATAGTTTTACTAATTATACATGATAAAAAAAATTCATAGAGCGATAATAAAATAATAATTTATCTAATCATGAATAAACAACTAGCGTATCTAGAACCACATCATTGTTAGGATCCACCCCAATAGTTGTGATGGCATAAGCTATCCTTAGCTCTCTTGGATTTAGAGGTTGTTGGAATTTTTTATAATCAAAAAACCCATGTCTTACTACATTTATTAACATAATGACCATGTTCTATGAAGCTAAAACATTGGACAAAAGTATATGGGTGTACTAGAGTACTCATTTCTCCCATCACATTGGTGGGATGCTCTAGAAGAAATTATCTCTCAAGGTTCCCGTGTTCCCAACAACTAAATAATTTCAATTTTATCTTCAGGTAATTTTTTGGATTCTTATATATGAATTATATAGTATACAAAGATGAGGGTGTGGGGAAGTTATATTTATAAAAAAAAAATTCATAATCCATTTACAAAAAATAAATAAGAAATACAAAATAATCAAAAATCATTGGAAAATTAGAGTTAAGAAATGATTGTAACCAATAAAATATTCCATAATGTATACACACCATAAAATAGAAACATGTTAAAAAATAATTGATAGAAAATTTATATAAAGTATGTAACAAATAAATATCTAAATTTTTATAATATGATATGCACATCAACATTAAGTTTTATATATATCAATGACCTAAAATTTATTTATCCATGGTTTTAAAAAATCTGTAAAAGTTTATCTTTCTTTAGTAGAGAATACCTCAATACAAATATTAGACATATTTCTATTTCCATAGACTTATGAACCATCAGTCATCTTGATCAGTAACCTATGTATCCAATAACATCATAAGACCTTGGTTCCAGTAGACTAGACAAATGGCTATTTCAACATCAAAAGATCTTAAATTTATTAAAAAAGAACCCTCACATAGTTTCCTTAAGGGAAAACACTATAAAATATTACTATCATGAACTCTAAAATTGAAAATATTCTATAAAAAATTAACCTAAAATTTATATTATTAATGATGAAAAAATATTGAAAAATAATGAAAAGTATTATTCCTCTTTGAAATCAGCAACTATTTGTAGTAAAATTCCCAGCGATCATATTTCAAATTCATTAGAGGTAATTTCAATGGATTTGAAAAAATTACTTCATTACATGAATGAATATAGCATATTTTCTTCATAAAATAATTGTAATGATCTTCATAAAAATACTATAAATTTATTCTATATGGTAGAATAATGAATCTATGTTCGGTGGGATGATGTTTCTTCATCTAATTGATTTTATAAAGGTCCATTTAAAAGGCATCTATGCCTCCATCCAATTATGTTTTTCTAGTAGTCATGGTAGAACTTCATCTGAGATAATTTTTAATACATCAAAAATTGGAATTTCATAAATCAAAATATAATGATGTTTTTAATCATCCATTTGATGTAAAAATCCATGTATTTCTGAATAAGGAAAAATAAAACTATTGAGAAAAGTTTTCTACATCCAATAAAAAAATTATATAAAAATAATAATTCAATGCTCAAGGGAAATATAAAAGTTACTAGAGTGTAATATTTTATAAATGTGTAATATGATTTTCAAAATATGTTTATATATTATTTATTTATTTTCATTTAACTTAATAATGTTATTATTTTTTAGATCAGAAAATACATAATTTAAGGAGAAAAAATAAACATAAAAAACATTCAAATGTCTTACTCCCCATGTCTTATTTATTCTCTATTTTATCGTACTTTATACACATTTGTTATAAATTTTAGTCAATTTAAACTCTTTCCCCAATTTTCTGACCTTTAAAAATATTTTTTAGAAATAGAATGTAAAAATATAATGAACGGGGAAAAAATATAAGAAACAATTTATATAAAGAATCTTATAAAAAAATTTGGAATCCATTAAAACATAGGTGTAAAAAATATATTTATCCAAATAAGTTAGAAATCATCTATCTAACAAATATATGGAATAAATATCGATCCAAAAATAGATCCAAAAATATTTTAGTTTTGTTTTTACAAATAATTTCATGAGATTAGAAAGAAATCATTATTTCTTAAAAACACTCTAGATAACCATTTTCATCTTCTTCACATATTCTTTAAATTTCCCAATTTTGCAACAAAAGACATCAACTTTTAGTCTTATTACTCCAATTATTATTAATTTCTAATTAAAAATATGGTTTCTTCAATTAACACTCTCCTTAAAAAGATCTATAATCATTCCTTTCCTAGAAATATCATTATCATCGTTAGTTGTTAGAGATTTTAGATTATCTATTCTCTAAGTAATTTAAAAACCCATAATTAATACTTCTTTCAAATACAGATACTAAAATATATATCATTTTAATACCTTATACAATTTCCTCATAAAACATAATATCACATTTTGTGTGATTGATCCACCTCAGAAAACTTTTCTGTTTCTTGAATTCAACTTCTAATCTTCCTATAGAATTATTCAAATCAGGTTCATTTTGGATAACTGTGTCCACAATATATATTAGGGAACACAATTTTTTCAAAACATCAATTCTTACATGGATGTAGTTTCATCCTTATAAAATGTCTGGAAAAAATTATAGAGCTTCTCTAATCCATTTAAGTACTTCATTAAAGTTATTCATCTTCTTTTAATTTCTATTAAAGATTGTTCTTAATGATGAATTTGTGTAATCACATGAAAAGTCTATAATCGAAGGTGCTTCATTCCTTGAAAGATATGGATCATCAACTCTTTATAATTTATAGATTAATTAATATTTATAAATTCAATATTTTCATTAGATAGAGATTTTTTGGTTGATTGAGCTTTGGATTGCAGCTCAATGTTTTCTAAAGATTCATCTTTAATATAGATCACTGAGAGAAATTTCATTCATAGAATTAGTATATAATGATATTGATTATTAATCTAATCATTAAATAACATCTAATAGATTTTTAGTTCCCCAATACCATCATTCTTTTCTGCATTCTTCTCTTCCCTTGTATAAGAAATAAAAAATAGGAAGTATCGTCAGATCTCTCCTCTTATTTCTAAATATATTTTTATTGATCATGTTGAAAATCACAAAATTGATATTTTTCTTTCTAAACACCAATTCCTATATTTTATTATAAATATTAATCTTTATATAATGAATTACCTAATATAATGTATAGAGTTAGAATATAACGATGAATAGAAACATTGGTTGTAACTTTAACCCTAGAAAGAATATTCTTGGTTCCCCTTAGAATGTTTGTGCCTATTTTTTCTTTTCTTTATTTCTCATATTTTTTTGTCCCCTTAAAATTCACTAATAAATTAATATTCATTCGCACATAGATCCATAGAAATGTTGTTATCTATACCAAAATAAGCATCATAATTCTTTCATTTCTTCTATAGTTTTTATTAACGTAATAAATTACTCATCATAAATAGTCCTTTTCTCTTCCATGACATAGGATGAAAGTTTTTTATTTTTTAATTATGGAATCATTTTCCATCAGTATCTAAACTTTGGAAATGGTCATATTATGGTCTTATTTTTTAAAAAAATTATTTTGGTTTAAAACATATCCATGACTAATATTTTTTATTTTTTCTTCATCGATAAAAGTATCCTTCTCTATTAAATGAGTTCCTTCATTCTTATCCTCGAAAAATTTATATAATGTTTACTAAAACATATATATGAAATTTTTAAAGAGAATAATATTCAAAATTTGAGAGCAAAATTTCAATGACACTTATCAGGCTATATATAAACATAATAGGATCAGATTTTTCCATGTTGAGAATAAAATAGAAGGAAAATATTTATTTTATTTTGGGGTATCTCAATATCATTTTCATGGTATAATAATTTTCTAAAACCATAAATCCATAATCCTTGAATCAGGTGGAATTTAAGAAAATTTCCTAAACATTATATAATAAGAAATAAATATGTTTTACCACATCTCATTTGAAAAATTCCCCACTTCAATAAGAATTTATGAGTTACAAAACCTGATTTACCTTGATAAGGAATATTTATCAAATCATATACTTTTTTTATGTTTAACTTATATAAATTTCCAAATTGAGTAATGTTTACAACCATTAAAACATCAAAATCAGTAAAATTAATAGACATATGAAAATATATGACTATCTCAGGATAGTATAAATCAAAATAATATTTAAAAACTCATAAAAGTTCCCAACCAAGAAAAACAATGACTAACTTAAGCAAGGATCAATACTTATCGTATAACTTTATTTCAATAATAATTTTTAACTACTATTCCATTAAAAAATTAACATTATGAAACTATTATTTTTTATCATACAAGCACTGAAATAAACATAATATCACAAAGAAGAACAGGTTAAGATGAATTAAGGTGGAGAGAGACTTCATCAGAAATAACCAACTATAATGGTGTGAAAACCCAAATTTACATTATATAGGATTAATGAGGGAGATGATTCATCATATCTAGATACAATAGTTCATAATTAATCTTTTTTATAGATTAATAAATGGAATGTTGTCACGAAATATGTTTAAAATTATAACTGTTGATGTTTTTAGTACTTTTAGAATTATTTTTACGAAAAGAAATTTTTTCCAATGAAACTAATTGACTAATAAAATTTAATATTTCTTTATAAACAAAATTGAATAAAAAACATTAGAATAAAAATAGGAAAAAGAAAAAAATATAATTTACCTCTTGATGAGAAATATATTCATTCTTCTGGAATTTATTTCTTATTATTTGGACTTCGTTGTTTTTTTAGATTAGGAAAAAATATGAGAAATGTTTTTAAGAAATTATTTTCTGAATTATTTTTTGGAAAAATTAAATGAATATTTTTTAGTTAACTTTTTTTCTAAAAGGATTTTGGGGAATCATTGGATGAACTATATTTATAGAAACATTCTCTAAAATTTTATTAGGAAAAATATAAATTGTTAATGATTAGAAAAAAATTTTCTTCTCCTTTTTAAGGAGTTCATTACGTTTATAAGATGGTTAAAAAATAGATAAAATATCATTTTATATTGAAAATTATTTTTTAATCTAATATGTTTAAATATATCTGTATATAAGGGTTTTTAAAAATTTAAGCATATTGTTTAGATTTTCCTATAAATTATAAAATGATATATCCTATTCGTGTCTGATAATGAAGAACATGTTTTCTTATATATATGTTCTTAATTAGGGGGTGATGTTATGTGTTTTTATTATGATCCATGGAACATGAGTAATCAAACAATATAAGAGTCTTAGAAAAAAATTCATAATCCAGTGAGTGTGTGTTATATCCACAACATGAGAGCACAATAACTATCAGCTGCTACATATTCAACTTCAATAGGTGAAAGAAATACCAATTGTCTTTTTACAAGACTAGGTAACTAAATCTTATATTAATAAATAAAAATTTTCAATCCATTTTACATCCAATAATTTAATAATTTGAATAAATTTTTAATACAAAACCACTTGTTCGAGAAAAAAAAACATTAAGATCCATAGTTAACTTAAGTCAGTGAAAAATTCAGTTTGTAGTTTTCTTATGGTAATGTTTTTGCATTTTATTAAAGTCTCACATATAAGTGTAAAAAATATTATATTTTTAGGACAAGATAAAGGGTATAGTAAATTAACAATCATTCTCCAAAAATGATTTTCATCCACTCATTTTCCATATTCGTCAAGATTTAACATTTTTGAGGGTAAAATACAATAATAATGATTTTAGTATTTTTGAAAAAAAAATATATTATGTTTTATGTAATTTTATTAATATATAAAAATTCCATCTAGCATTTGAGAAATTTTAAAACCAAAAGAAAATATTAGTTCACCCAACATATTCACTTCAAACTCATATTTCATAATATCTAAAAAAATTCTAAAAGTGAAATTTATATTCTGAAAAATCTAAAATCAATGACATAAATTTGAAAAAGATATTTTCCTTAAAAATATTTTTAATTAAATTAGTTGGATAATTAAAACCTTTAAAAACGGTTTTGTAACAAAAATCTAGTAAGTCTATAATAGTAGGATATTTTAGATTATTTAATTCTATTGAGGGACTTATAAATTCTATTAAAAATATGTGGTGGTTTTTTGTTTCCAAAATAAGGTGTTTGATCTAAATAATACTCCATTTGTACATATCCTTAATGAAAATCATGCTTTACATCATGTTGATAATTATTAAAGTTTAAGGATTCTATATAGGTTAAAAGTATACATTTAGTCTAAAGATTAGGTACTCAAGTGAATGTTTCATTATATTTAATTCCTTTATATTGATAATAAACCATTTCAATAATCCATTCCTTATTCATACAATCATTACATTTTCATATGTATTTTTTGGGAATACCCATTTTAGACATTTTTTTAGATAATCATTATGATGTTCATCTAAATTCAAAACATTGTACTTGTAAAACCCATTGATTTTAACTTGTATTTATTTTATCCATTTTTATCACCTAAATATTTTTCAAAAGTATTTTGTTTAAATTGTGATATAAATAAACAAAATTAACATTCATATCCTTAGAAACATGTAGTTTTGAACTATTAATCTATATCAAGAATGATATTATTAATGGGATTATTTTGTAAGATAGTTTAATTAATTTTGAGTTTAAAATCAACTTCTTCAATGATAAACTATATTTCATTTGGTGGAAAAAATTATAAAAAGATTATTCTGTTGTTTTCTTTGATAATGAATTTTATATCAGGGGTTGAATATTTTATTACAAAAAACATCTAGAGATCTGGTTTCATGTTATTTAAAAGAAAAAGGTTCAGTTTCTTCAAATTTTTGGTTCACCATTTCCTCCAAAATACATTTATATTTATTAAAAACATGATAATCCATACTATTTATAGAGTAGAAAAAGAAAATCATTTCATTATAATTGTTAGAAAATTTATGTAATTTTTTTTAGAATTTATCATGATCAATTCTCAAACAAAAACATAAAATTATGAATGTTTTGGTTTTAATTTTAGGGATGGTGGTGGGTGTTTTAATATATTTTTCTCTCCCCATCTCTTATTTGGAAGATTTCGAGGCATCTAAATTCTCTGATATTGTCTGAAGACATTTCATATTCATTATTAAACTATGTATAATTGAAAATCAATGTTTGGGTTTTCCATGCTTTTTTATATTTTTTTGGTAATCTACATCATTAGATCTAGTTCATATATGAGTTTCCTAGCTCGTACCGACAACTGTAGTTTGGGACATCGAGCATGATGGTCTGATGACCTTCTAGAGTGGAAATGTTTCAGGGGTTGGAATGGATTTATTGGGGTGGAAATGATGGGGGTCTGGTGGTATACGGATTTCATAAGACAACTGATAATTCTCATTATTGTGAGACCTATGATTTTCAAAATATTTTTGGGTGAATATGGGTTTTAGATGAGGGATACTTCTGGCTTCAAGTTGGTAGTGGTGATGGTTTTGTTTTATTATATTTTTTCCGATGTATAGTTCTGATTCGATGATTTCATGCATGGTGTTATTGAGACCTATATGTTATATAGTTCTATGTGTCTGAATGTGTATATGTATTATTATGCTGTAGATTTTTTACCATTTAATTTTGTTATTATGGTATATATTTGTAGGTATCACTGGGTGGGGAGCCTTGAAATTGGGAGGTTTTTATTGACACATATCATCATGCCGTCATTCCTCATCTAGATGGATGGATGGGTTCCCTTCCATTTATTTTACATATTTTTTTCAAGATTTTTGTTACTTTATAATGATTATTCCATGAGTTCATTATAATTTTTTTAAATGGGGGGATGAATGATGGGTATGTGTTCTAGAAATTATCATCTATTCATCCCTATGGAGGTTTGTGTGGATGAGAGGGGTGCCCTACCTCATTGTGTCAGCAAAGCATGGTGAAAATTCATGAAATGGGGGGGAGGATGCATTATATGTGAGGTAACATAATATTTAATTGTTTGGTGGTGGGGGGAGACCTTTTATATTTCTTATTTTTAATATTTTCACCTATTTTTTATTCCTGAATTTATTTCTTTCAGTTAATTCTACTATTAAAGATTTTTTTATATGATTGTAAGGGGGTATCTCTTTTCCCTGTTTCCGAAAGAGGGATAATGTTTTATTTTAAATAAATGGATATTTCCCCTCAACCTGAAAAAACACAATTTATTGTATAACACGATTTGTTGACTACTTTTTACAAAAAAATGTTTTGTAATTTACTGTTCACTCATCGTGGTTCTAGTAATTTCTTTAAGAACTCTATTTATTTTTAAACTCTTCCATTATTGTAAAGAGTCCGATGTGTTTAAATGTTTTATATAATCTTTGTTTACTATAAAATGTTTCAAAATATGAATTTACAAATTATCCAAAACACTCAATATGAATGGTTCTAAAGGTATAGTTTTCACATTTTTAACTCTAGAAACAATGTTTTTAAAAATAGAGGCTTCTAACATTTTTATTAAAAACTAGACCCATCTATAATGGATTAAAATTTGAAACATCATTAATAGGTTTAATGATTGAAATATGTTATATTTCAAATTCATAAGGATTTAGTGATTTAGAAGAGTTAAGCCTACGATACAGTTTATATATAACTAGTTCGTTCATATAAGGTTTGGATAAATTTATAACATTAAAGTGTCTTCTAATTTTATATCATTACCAACATTGATATTCCAATCTATTATGGAATATCAGATCGGGTATTTATTGACTTCTAAATTTTAAGTGTATACATCCTCATCCCTATCATCCTAAAAGAGAATACTTCTAATTAGTAAAAAATATATTTATATTTATAATTTATACAAGATATCATTCAAAACATACTTGATTTATTCTAATGAGGTAGTTCTTAACTCTTAATAAAATAATATATCAAATTAATGTTTTATCTATATGGAGAATATCACTTATATCATATATCTATCCTTTACCATTATCTCTAAAAGTGACTTCTCCTCCATTCATATTAATAATATTTAGAATGAATTTTTCTCTAGTAGTATTCTTGGAATATACACTCTCAAAATCAAATATAATACTAGTAGTAATCTTATCATTATCCTGAAAAATAAAAATCTATGTTTTTGGTACCCAAAATTACCTAAATCATATATTATTAGTTGTAAAAAATTTAGAGATACAATCCTATAAAGAATTCTTATGTAGTATATATTATAATTCCATAAAAATCTATTCTTTATAAAAAGAAAATGTTTTTGCATTATATTAATAGTGAATATTATTTTAGTTTCCTCCACTTTGATGTTTCATACAAAATGGTGCATTTTTTAGAACAAATATGGCGTTTTAAACATGGGATTTTGAGTTTTCAAAAAAAAATTACCTTCAGTATTTCAAATCGGTTTCAAATTTTTAAACAGAACAAATTATTTCTAAGAGGTAAACTTTTATATCAAGCCACTCAAACTAAATATTTCATAATGTATTTTTAAAACCAAATCATTATTTTGATAGGTTTATGTAATACTAGATTTATTATCTTACTATATAGTAAAACTTTAAATCCTTATACAAAGCATTAAAATTATAAAACTTTACTTAGTAACATATACCTTATTACTTTATTAATTTTTGAAAACATTATTATTTTTAATTTTAATATTGTTTATATCCATATCCCACTTCAATACAAGGTAAAGAATCATTATCATCAAATGTATTATGTTTTTCTTCATCATTATATGTAATGTATTCATGATCAAAATCATGAATTTTTTTATTCAATGTGTAATTGGTTAAGGATTCATTATGTACATTATCCATGAAGTATTGATTAGCCTTTGGAATATATAACTATAAACCCTTGAAATTCTAATCCTCACTACTATTATCAAAATAATTCTTGGAAAAACTACCTCTTATACTTTCATTCTAATTATCGAAAACATTTTTATTTTTATTAAAATTTATCATAAAAGTGTTTCTAAATAGTTTTTCATTTTATCCTTCACAATTATTCTTGGAAAATAATTTTTGATATAACAAACATTTTTGTAATTGTAACATATCATTTTCACAAATTCTTTCTTTTCACTTATTTCTTTAGGATTTTCTATTACTTCCAGTGAAAATTATTTATTCCAAAAATATCAGACATCTTTTTAGAAAGAGAATATTATTATGATTTAATTTTTCATATAAAATAATTTCATTTTAACATTTTCATTCATATTTTTAGAAGATATAAAAATCTTATCAGTTGAGCTAACATTCATAGGAACATTTAAAGTAGAAGTAAAATCTACACCATTTTTCTTTTTCTATTTCTCAACATCTATTTTCAATATCCCTTCATTATAATTGATATTTCTAGTAAGATAATCTAAGCTCATCTTAGTCATATGATTAATAGAATCCAAGGGTATTATTTTTTATTACCAATCATTAGGAATGATATCAATAAGCATGTATTCAAAATTTTCACCTGTCGAATCATTATTTATAATAGATTGTATACTATTAAAAAGAGTAATAAATATTTGATACAAATTTATGACATATTCAATATGTAAAAAATCAAAAGACCTATAATCTTCCTTGAGTATAGATCATCTAGTATTAATAACTTTTGAAACCCCAATTTTTCAACACCCAGTTTTTTACCAATATTATTTTCATCTTTTTAGGAATAATTATTTTTGTTGATGTTTCTTTTCATAAAACAGTAGTGTGTATTTATTTCTTAATAATTCAATTTATATTTATCATTATCTTCATTAGATATTTTAATAAACTACTTTTGATAAATTTTATTATAGATAATAATAATAAATCATTCAAAATATTAGAAAATATTCTTCCTTGAAAGTAGATTTTATTTGTAGTAAAATTACCAATGGACATTTTCTGTAGACTTTGGAGGTTGTTGCAACAAATTTAAAAAAACTCATTATTTACTTCATATAATTCATTAGAATATATTCATATGAAGTTTGTAATAATGTAATCTGCTACAATGTAAACAAATTATATCTAGTAGAGTAATAAATTTTTGTTTAGAGAAATTGAGTTTCTTTATCTGATAGATTTTATAGAAGTTCTTTTAGAGGGATCTTTTGTGTAATTTTGATGAATTTTGTTTGGTATACACTCTAGAAATTCATATTACAGAAATTGATATACTTTTACCTCTAAATATTAAAAAATTATAATCTAATGATTTTTTTATCATCTGTTAAATGTAAAAATAAATTTTTGTATAATTAAATAAAAACATCATCCAATGGGTTGGTATTTCTATGTATGGTAAAACAATATTTATATATTAATATTATAATACCATGGGAATTATAAATTTTATTAGTATATGATAATTTTAAAAAATGTATTATGATTTAAAAGTTGAGGATAGAAAATGTTTAATGTAATCCTTTCTACTCAATAGATTCTTCCCACACTTTTGATAAGTGGGGTGTTGGAAATTATTACCCCCATGATATCTCTCCACCGCACTACCTGAATTATAATATATTATCCTTTTACTGTAAATATAAACATGGAATATTGTAGTTAATGGACCTCCTTTTAAACTTTGTGGGAACAATATAATGTTTCATTAGAGCCTTTAAAGTCCCAAATTTCTAAGAATTTTCATTGAATCGGTTTTAGTCCACTGAAGAAGTGCTCAACTTTATTATCATGGTCAATGATAAATCAAAATTCATATTGTGAAATTCTTGTAATTCTATCATAAAGTGACATAATGGATTCATAATCACTTTATATGAGTATAATGAAATCCCAATCCATTTGCAGTCATATTTCTAGAGGAAAATACTTAAAAAGATTTTTTAGAATTCATTCCACTACATTAAATTAATAACCTCCTTAAACTTCATATTTTTTTTAACATCTAAAAATGATAAAATTATTTTTCCATATGAAAAATATCCAAAACTAATTTATTTTTAACAAATAATTGAAGGATTAAGATGTTCTTTCCAATGGATTCAATCCATTTTTTCATAATTAAAGTATCTAAATATCATCTATAATTTATATTCCTTTGACACAGAAAATTCTCAATTACAAATTTATCAATATTAGGGTGATATGAGTATTCCTTATAATTCATTATTTTTATTAAATAAATGAGTTAGGTGAGAAAATATTTTCATAATGTCCATGACATCTGCTCCATTAATATTGGGAATATCATTTTGGTAGTCAACAAATTACTCATCACATCATTTATTGACTCGATTCCTAATATTTAAATCCATTTTTGAAAATAAAGTGAAAATTATGGTTGAATTTTTTTAAACTAATAAACACATAAAATGGGAACTATTAACATTGAAGGGATAACTCCTAAATTATATATATTCATTAACCTATAATTTCTATGTTTTAATCTACACTAACCATGATCTAATACCTAACATATAATTTTATTTTCATTTTTTCTCATTATAATTGATCTTAAATAGATTCTGATTTTACTACATAATATCCCTTGGGAGTGTCAAAATATGTTTTTGGAAATGCATCTTTTTTTGCATTGGATAATGATTAATTCAATCCCCAGTACGCCCTTTTTAGGGTTATTACCCTTAGGTAAAACTATGCATGAGACATAACCATTTTTAGTATCTGGGAATGTATTTTATTTAGTGTAAGATACAAAAAATAAATATTTACATAATTTGGGGTTATTTTACTTTGTTTTTTTATATTTATGATTTTAAATAATGTTTTAATACTAATCTGCAAAAATAGCTATACTTTTCTCTGATATCAACTATAACTACCCATATCCTTTTAAAACCATAATTCATGATTATTACATAAATACACACATCATTCAATCCCAAAAAATCTAAATTCCTAGTGTAATTAGATAAAATGATACATAACACCATAAATTGAATCATGTTTATAGTATTATTACATAAAACACTTTAGCATTCAATAATAATTATACATATCTTCTGTACATATATGGGATAACATACGGTCACACATAATGAAGGAGTGAGCTATAAAACCCAATAAGGGAATAATCAATGATTTACACCATGAAATTGATACCTATTACTGAATTGGCATGTAATGGTCACCTAAATGGGTTAAAATCCTTAAAATAATCATTGAATCATGATATAATATGATAACTTGATGGAAATATATGAATGTGGAAACAACATAAAACATGACATCATAAAAATATGTTAAGAATAACTACACACATGGAATCAAAAAATGAAATCAAGGATAACTACCAAGACAAAGTAACATAGTGTACATATGATAATCTCTAAGGAACCATACATGGTATTTATTGAGATAGAAAACATACCTAGTATATTAAAGTGTTACATAATTCTAGTCCCACCCACCACATATATATCATGTACATTAACTTTTATTCCACATAGATCATAAAAAATAAGAACACATTTCATCAATTTTATCCGAAATTTGATTAGTGTTGGTTATTTACATGAAATATACAGAAAATTATTAAATAAATTTACATCAAGGTGGATACCCTTGAGTTTAAAAGGGGATGGATATTCACTACCCAAATGATTAGAATGGAACATTATTGGATATTTTATGCAGAAAAACATGTGTTGATAATGATTCATGGAAGGGAATAATGAGAGTTAATGGTAGTATATAATCATTTGGAGATCATTAGGATATTAAAATAGGTGGATAAAAAACATTTCTACTCTTACAAATGGAAATTCAATGACATAATTGAAATATTGTGGTAAAATAATGAAGAATAGAGAATCACTTTCCTTGAGAGGCCAGTTATAAAATATTGGGAAGGTATTATTTAGATCAAGAAAGAACCATTTTATGGTTTTAGAGAGGGATATTGAGAGGAAATTAATTCTCAATGGGTTTTTAGTGAAAATTAGTGGGAGGTTTCTTGGGTATTTATAACAAAAGGGAGTGTAATTTTTTATTAATTTAAAATAATAGGTTTGGGACACTATATGATGAAGTAATAACAAAAACCTTAAAATTGACTTAACAATTCTATCTACCGAATATTATTGGATTTAGATATTTTATAAGGCTAATTACTGATCATATTAAAATGAAACATCTTGTGATGTGGAAGTGAGTCATGTTAATAAATAATTAATTCTAAAACATTAAAATATAGAATAATATTTGAGGATTCATAATGTGTTTATAAATATAATTAACTTATATAAAAAATATATTTTATTAAATTAATAATATATATTTTATTTTTTATTCCTTTTATTACATTTAATATATCACTTTTGGGCCATTATGATACCATAATACTAAACATATATTTATAACTTATTTATTTTTTACCAATAAATTAGACTATCTTAAAAAAATATGAAAAATACACCATTCTATAATTTTTATGTTATTATTTCGAATATAAAATTTATTTTATTAATACATTTTTTCAAATATGGTAATTTTCTTTATTAAATATAAAATAAAATTACCTGGAAAACACAATTTTTCTGATATTAACCACTTTTTGACCCTTATAAAAATTACATTAGACTACATGAAATTATATTATCATGTATATTTAAAAAATTATTATATTCTAAGACCATTTTAATAAAAAATATTTTATTTAAATAAATAATTATTTTATTTAATGTGTGTATTGATTGAAACGTTATATTTACCAAAACATGATTTTTTTTCTTCATGAAAAATATATTTTTTATTAGAAACGGTACAAATTTATTAACAATGTAATAATAATATTTTAAAAATATTCATTATTGTTCTAAAATGGAAAAAATAAAATTCATACTCTTAGGTATAAATAAATAAATATATATATATATATAATCCATTACTAATATTGTATATGCCATAAAGATAAGGTGTTTGATGAAGACACTTTAGTGGGGTGGTTTACTGAACATGGGTTGGGCCATGATCTCAATGTGCTTTAAATTCTTTTGTAAATAGTTTTTTAATGATTCAGCTATTGTTTTTTTCGTGGGATTGGTTATGCGTAAATCCAAGTGATTCAATCTCCCATAGAAGCTCTGATAATTGTGTTTTTTAGTGTATGATCATGCTATTTGAGTCCATCACATTTCATGTCTATGTAAATTAAAATTGATCAAAACAATTAATATATACTAATCATAATGGTCTCTATATAATCGCTATATTAGAAATGGTTAAGATTATTAATATTATTCTAAATCTAACAAGCTATATTAGTCCAAAATAAACAAAATAGTGCATTTGTTTTTATATAATCATAAATAATTAAATTAATTAATAGAAAAGTTTATTTACAAAAGATCAGGTCGTTATAGTTAGCCACATTTTTTGTGTGTCGAGTAAATATTACATTAATACCAAATCAATAATTTTATTGGTTTATTAACCTTAGGTGAATCTGATCCAGATCCTATATCCACTAGCAATATACAATGATGGATGTTAT
Source organism: Viscum album (assembly GCA_963277665.1). Taxonomy (NCBI): domain Eukaryota; kingdom Viridiplantae; phylum Streptophyta; class Magnoliopsida; order Santalales; family Viscaceae; genus Viscum; species Viscum album. The sequence goes on from OY728147.1 coordinate 1,832,608,988, forward strand.
TGTAAGGAAACCTTATACTATTTACATTTATAAAATTTTATGATACTTATATATATTATATGGTAATATAAAGGTAGTATAATTAGATAAAATTGGAATCCCTGGTTTATAATAAGACAAATAATTCATGAAAATGAGTCATAATAAAATTTCATATTGAAAAGAATATTAATTATATTGGATTAGATAAATAAAATCTATTATTAGACTAAGGAGCCTTTTGTTTACATAATAATGGCATAAAAAATGATATAATGAGTGTGAATAAGTAATATATCATTGAAAATATATAAAATGGATAGAAATACCATGAATTATCCAGAATGGGAATATATTCCAAATTAATTAAAACATATCATAATAAAATGATTGTAATTGAAAATGAAAATTTGAGGATTGTGATCCCTTACTTTGAATAATTATTTATTAAATATTGAAAAGGTCACCTCATAACCCTACAAAATTCAAGGATATACTATTTATAAAAAAAGTGAGTAGATAAATGATCACTAATTTTGGAATGAAGAAGGATGAGAGGATGGGTGGTTATTAATAGTTAATGAGAGGGTTTTTTATTAATTTGACTAAATGCGACATAGAACCTCGGTTAATAAAACATGAAACCATTTTATGACACAGGGTTTTATTCTATGGATTTTTAAAATTATTGCTTCATTTTTGGATTCCAATTTTTCAATAATTGAAATCCTTTAGAATTTATTATCCCACATGTTGACAAGAATCATATCCATAATTAATTGTTTTTAAAACATTTAAATATTATTTTTGTTTTGTGAAGATTCATTATATATTTTTTGAAATTAAATTTATTACTTTAAAATAACTAATATTAATTAGTATACCTATTTTTTGATAAATCTTTTATGTTACTCATTACATAATTTTATGTTTTTATGATATCATAATACTCACCATATATTCACACTGAACTTTACCTTTTCCCAAAAATTTGAATGCATCATTAAATTATGAAAAATTTACCATTAGATAATACTAATATTATAATTAGACATTTAAATTTCTATTTTATAAAAGAAATCCACAATCTATGTGAAAATTAATTATAAAATAAAAACACTTGTGTGATTCAAAAGAAATCATTTTGTTCAATAAATTTAAAAAATCATCACATTTTTATATTTGAGATATAAGTGTGTAATTATAATATTATTAACCATCCTATATAAATAATTAATTATTAATTTAATTATTTCTAATGGATTTTATAACACTAGATTTATATTTTAATATATAAATAATGTTATAGTTTTTAATTGTATTAAAATGTATTGTGTTATTATGATGAAATAATCGAATTTTTATTATGATACAATTTTGGTGGTGAATATTATATTTACTATAATATAATAATTGGTATTTCATTTACACCAGTAAATAATTTTATCCATGAAACTTGGGGTGTATATTAGCCTATAAACTAATTAGGTTAATGATTTCTTATTCATGCCTCATGATCCCATGTGGATTCTTCCAACTTATGATTCCTCAAAAGGACTTTAACTAGTTTGTTGTAAAATTCCAAAATATTTTATATATAGATTCAAATATCTATATAGTAACCTATTTATATGAACATTTTGGTTAAGACACTATTTTATGATTGGTGAGTACATGCATGGGTTCTAGAATTTACATCCTTAACAAAAAAACAAGTAAGATACCATTCAAATTTTAAAGGATTGCTAGAAAAGAAAAATTATAAGGCATCAATCTGATTCTATAAAAAACAACCAAAGAATCAATGCACCTAAAAATTATTTTCCACTTCTTACGAAAACATATGACTTCCTTCCATAGTGATACATTCAAGTAGACATGATCCCCTCCTTATTATTCTAAGTACTTCTTCTAATTATTACCATAAGTTTTTTTCTTCTATGATCTATTTTATTATTATTATTGAATGTTCAAACAATATTAGTCTTCCACCAATGATTTCTAGATCCAATAGCCTACTTTAACTATATTCACCACTATACATTTGAGTATGACAACAGTTTCAATACCAGATTTCATATACTGTTTCTTAATTCCGTAATGGAAGTAATTTTGGAATGTGAATTCGAGTAGAGGTAGATATTTGTCTCATGTTACAAATAATTCAAGTAATAATTAACTCAACATATCCTCTAAGGATTGGATGGTTCTCTTATACTACCTATCAATTTTAAGATGAAAGGTAGTACATAAATGTATCTCGGTGTCCTGAAACATTATTAGGATTATAACAAACATTATGTTAATCATGGTTCAAAATCTAATATAATTGATCAATGCGGTCTCACAGAAATTTAACATAAGATAGACACATTCTCTTAAAGCCCATAAGGGGGTTTTTATTCCTTAAATACCTAAGAAGAATCTATAGAAACTCATTTTAATGAATTATTTGTCCATATAGTTAGTTAAAAAATGGTTTTATTTTAGTCAGATTACTATATATATAATACCCATATGAATTCAATTTATGAGAATGGTTTTATCCTAAAATATTTAAAATACTAATTAGATGAACTTTGTTTTAATTTATTTCAATTTCACAAACTTGAGAAGGATTCATTCAATGAAATCAATCTACCCCCATCCCTTACCAGTTTCAAACCTTCCCATATGCATTATAATCATTTATACATTGGGGGGATAATTTTTAGGATCACTGTATGGTAAAGAATAATGTTAGCACATGTAATGTGGGATGCTCAAATTCAATAAAGAATAATTTTAAAGAAAATGATATAATGAAAAATACCATAATAAAAGAAAATTAATAAAAATTTACAGAGTGATAAATAAAATCCCATACAACCCCTTAACACTCCTTTTGATCATCCCATAATTTTTTCATCACTCCATTTATGGAAATCTCTCAGTTAAATATTATAGTATACCCATGAGGGTTTAATTGAAGAATAATAAAATTGAAATAATGATCACTCCACTATTATGTGAATAATTTCCCAATTATTGGTGCGTATAAGTTCAAACCATAAAAATGTATCAAATTTATATGTATAAAATTATAATAAGAGGGTATGAATTACATTTATCATGAAAATAATTTGAGTTATAAAAATTTACATGTGAGAAAACAAACAAATGAATACAAAACTAATGTACAACATTAAAAATGTAATAAAAAAAAGAATCTCTAAACTCTTTTACATCCACTTCCTTAAATATGAATTTCATGACTTTTCAATTGATCCCAATGTATTCCATGTTTTCACACATGATTATGTTATTCCTAGGTTCATGGAATGTTTGTGGAATGTGGACTTTTTCCACCCATGACATGAAATGGGACACAATAAGCATGAATCTAACATATCTATCCAAAAGATAATTTAGATGAATGAATTTAAGTGGGACATAAATGACTAAATTTAAACCGAGATTGTATTCTAATATTTCACAATCATTAATCCAAATTTAATTTTTGGTCTCAGAGATATGATTGAAAGGGATGGTTATAATTCTAGGCCACCAATTTTAGCCGATATTATCACCTCCAATGAGGGATTCCAGTGAATCCATTCAAAACTAATAAATATTTATAGAATCTATTTAATTAAATGAGACTAAAAATTTACGATACCTTAAATTATAGTATGGTATTCATTTGGATTATATAATGGCCTCTAAAGACATTTTATAGGGAGAATTATTGTTTACATCAACTAGAATGTTATAGGTTCTAAGCCCACATTGGTCATCATTCAAATATAATATTCAATATATAAATAAGGATATAATTTTCCAAATTTCATGGGAGACATAAAAATAAAATAATAAAACAAAATAATGACTATTAGATTTTTAGGAGGTGTTAAAAAAATACTCTATATAATAAGGGATTTTAAGAAATTATTATAAACATGTTAATAAAATAAGTTTAAATTGTAATATGATCTAGTTCACATTTTTATGAAAACAGAATAACATGAATATTATAATATAAATAATGAATATAATACTCTTTTAGTGGCTAGTCACACCCCCCAAAATGAGTTTTCTGAATCCCATGAAGAATGAATTTAAAAGTTATTAAAATAGAATTCCCTTTTACAATGTCATTTTATAAAAAAATGATTACCATTTTGACTTAAAATAAAGCAATCATAAAAAATTGATTTTTTTAAAATAAGCTATGTACAAAGGACCATATTAATGCGAAGCCAATTATTTAATTCAAATTCATCATCACATATTATCGTGATTCAATTAATCATAATGATGTTATTTTTATCACAATAGAAAAGGGGGTTCATTTTTAATCAAGGGGAAAAATTGAGTTCCAAAATATGGGACAAAAAACACATGATTCTTGATCCGTAAGTGATAAACTCCACAAATTATTTCAATAAATTTCTCTATGTTCAAATATTTTTTTTACATTTATAATAATTTGGTTTATTTATTTCGAATACTCTTCTTAAAATTAAATTTATCACCAAACCTATTCTATTTATTGAGAGACTAAATGAACTACAACTAATACCAAATAATACAAAGTACATGATAATTTATATTTTGATTAAATATAATGAAAATTTTAATAGTAAAAATTCATATAAGACAACAAAACATTCCAAAAACTATGCTTATGGACATTATATTTTAATTAAATCAGAATCATTGAATGTAAAATTATTAGATATTCAATTTTAATGTTCGAAAATTTTTTTTTGTAAATGGTTTGAGACATTTAATTTTCTATTATCACGTATTTTTTATGTATTTGTTTTTTTATTTTTATTAACACCAAATTTTTTTATTTCATCTCCCAATATAGAATAATACTGTCCTTAGTATTTCATGAAAATAACATTCAGACGGTGGTAGAGGAATAATAGAGGAGTTCACAAATAAAATTTGAAAATGAGAATCATGGAATATAATCACCTAGTGGTTGAAGATAATGGTTATAATGGACCCATATGATCCCTTTGTCTCATTGTTAACTGTAGAATCATCATCAATGATAAAATTTTGTTTTTCCATACCTATAAGTAATGTGTTTTTTCTAAAAATAATTCAATCTCAACAGTCATTGAATCTTACACACCAAAACCATTAGAACATAATGTCAACCCTATGAGGTACCCATAACTACAATAAAAAATAAAAAAATAAGTTATGTTAAAATATATAACTATTTGTTTTGGAACACCAAACACAGAGTCTGGTATAGGTAGAATCCAGGTCCTCCTAGAAATTTCTTTGTTTAATTTTGATGGCTTGACATGGACCCAAAATAAATCTTTTTTTGGTTGGTTCATTGGCTCTATCAGTTGACTAATCCCATGTTTCTTGTTTATTTAATGATAAAATTTATAGATTTATGCCATTAAAATTATATATAAAGACATGAAAACTAGTGGGATCATACATATGGTAGCCATCATGGGGGTAAACATGATGCACTCTATAAGGTCTTGGCCATCTAAAACATAAATTTCCTAGGTTTATGTGATGTTTGAAACTATATAGAAGAACTAATTTTTCTATATCATAGTGTTTTACATTAATTTTTATATATTTCAACGCTTTAACTATCTATTTATTGATCCTTTAATATTCATAAGTCACCACCATAAGTTCGTCAAGTCCATTTTCGTCTAATTTCTTATATGTTTCGTCGCAATAAATTTTAGGGTTTCATTATTGTAATTACCCTAAAGCCTTAATGTTCAATTTCAGAAGGTAAATTTCAATCCAATTTATAATCCATACTATATGATGATGACATCCCAATATGGTATTAAATAATGAAAGATATACCCAAAGAGAATCCAACGGTTCCTCGGGATTGTACTTTCTAAAGGGATTAAAATTTTATTAATTAAATTTTCTAATATCCCAATTTTCAAACTAATATAGATCATGTGTTTGACTATGATAGGATGTTGAATCTTTGTAATAAATCCCATAATTATAAAATATTTCTGTGAAGGGACATTAGTATAAATGGGTTCCGCATTCACTGATAATAGCCCTATAAACTCTATATATATATAAGATAGATTCTTTCAATAATCAGATCACAAATTAATTTTCATTAGACATAGTGGGAATGGAATATTCCCATTTTGATACATAATCAATAGTTTATTTGATCTATAGATTTCCTCTAGATTCTGGGAATGGTATCATGAATAAATTCCCCAATAATAATAAATTTCAATGACTAGAATTAGAGTAATGGTAATTCGATTCATTTTGGTTATTTATCCTATTTGTAAACACAGAAAAAATTATTAGATTATGTAGGAATAATATTTGAGATTGGGCCTATATAATCCTCTTTGGAAAACCATTGCAATTTTTTTATTTCAAGAATTGTGGAATCCAAAAGCCTATTTATGACAGAATTTAAGAATGGAGTCTTACTCAGATTCATGAACACGTCTCTTAATGACATTATCTAGATTGAACTTGAATTGGTTGGGATCAACAAATAAATTTTGTTTGAAAACATAAAGGAATTTTCTATAATGTTGGGTTCTGAATTATTTTGGAATGACACATATACCTAAATGGAGTTCTATTTCAGCATACTAGGGATAATCACTCATATAATATTGGCACCCATCAAGAAATGAATCAAAGAAATAATGGTGATGTATTTGTTCATTCAATTAAATCATAGATAGGTGACACGATACAATATACACAAAACCCTTGTTATCTGTAATGTCTATATCAATCACATCCTGAATAAAGAACCACTTAATCAATCTAGCATTGGAATCTTGTTTTTAGACTGTGTATTTCAGAGATGAATGATCTATGATGACAATTATGGGGTTCATAAGTGATAGGAATAGAATATAACATAGTAATATAAAAAAATGAATATATATCTCAGTAGTTTATATGGTTATTTTTTCATTATTTAATGGTTCACATACATAACCAATTACAAAAACAATTTTGTCCCAATTTTGTCCTAATATATCTTCAATAGGGAAGTCAATCACATTACACATGAGTTCAAATCAATGTTTTCAATTGGGATAATCCATGACAGGTGTAGAGATAATATATGACATGACCGTCAATAATGATTAATCATGGATTTATATCAATAAAAATGGAACATCTTTCACTAGGGGAGCATTACGTGGTGGAGAACTAGATCTTAAATAATTATTGAACATTTTATAGAAACTAACATATCCTAATAAGTAACTATGTTACATGATAATTTTTTGAAGATGGAATGTGAATAATGATACCAACATTATCATTATCAAATTCAATCCCTCAACTAGAGATCAAATGTCCAAGAAATACTAATTCATTTACTATGAAATAGATTTCTTTGATGTTTCATGTGATATTATTATCATAAAATATAGATAAAACCCTTTAATCATTTACAAGTAATACATAAAATGTAAATTGAAATATGGATATGTTATCCATAAATCCTTCTAAATATCCACTACAATTTTAGAGGAGATTCCCATATTCCACCACTAGAAGTTAATGGGGTCATTGCATAACCAAAAGGAAACTTCATTAAAGGAAAATTTTCCAAATGGATATATAAATGTTTTTCCTTGATCTTATTATGAGACTCCAATTTTATTATACCATAATAATCTATATTGGAATAAGTATAAATGATGAAATTCCACCCATTCATAGACATGATCAATAAAGGTTAAGTGAAAGTGGACTTTCTTGCATCATTAGTTAAGATTCCTATAGTTAATGCACATTACCCATGCACTTCTAAACCTTGTCATGAGAATATAACTATCCTTATTTTTTATCATGGAAAGTAAATCCTTCGTAGGAACCACTTGAATTTGGCTTACCCATTCACTCTTATCAATAGTGTATATAATATGTTTTTTTCAAAAACATTATAAGTTATATTCTTATTAAATCAATGAAATTGGGTTTTAGTATCTGCTAGAGTTGAAACCATGGTGTGGTGTTATATTACAAAACAATGCTATGGGTTACAATGAGTTGTATAAACCCAGTAAAATTAGGAACATTCCATCTATTTGCTTTCTAATTTTACTTAATACATCCAAATCCATTCTCGATGGATTGGATTTCACAGTGGAAGAGATGAAAAAGGGAAGTGTTTGATTTTCCTCCAGAAATTAAACATAAATCATGAACTGAAGACCATGTACTCATGTCCATGATGGATAAAAATTTCAAAATAAGGAATAAAATTGTCATCAACATCAGTTTATTTTTAAAATTTTGAAGACATAATTGTTGCATTTTGAATAAATTTCTGGCCTCTAAATTAAACATATCAGTGAGAGAAATGTGTATGGACTAGTTGTTTTGGATTTTCATAATGTTTTCATTGAATAGTGATACTAAAAATTCATCAAAGTATTTTTTTGAAAGAGATTCATGCTAAGGAGATAAATTTCTTTCATGTTGACAATAAAAGTCAATATCAACTTGATATAAACATTCTTAAACAATTATATGATTTTCATAGAGTTCCCAATCAACAATACCTATCCAAGATACCTCATGTATCTCTTCATCATAACCGATTTGAGTGTTTTAATTATAAATTTGGAGATCATGGATCAGGTTTTCAAAGGATATAGTCTTGTTCTCATTAATTACTCAAATGAACAAGTTTATATTCATGAGGAAGATATGAAAAAATATGACTGAAGTGTGAACTCTAGTTCCTAGATTTGGATTATTTCCATGGATAATGACATAGATTAATTAGATGAAGTTGTACAATTTTTACAAGAATGTTCTTAATTATTACCATAGGAACCCTTACATTATGATATACATGATGGTGTGATATAGATATTGGTTAGAGATCTTGAGCCCTAATTTGAAAAAAAAAACATATATAATGAGGTTCACACAAGTTCCTAGATCACAAAATACATTGAAAACATTGTTCTCTACAATCACAATGTTGATGTATGAATATATGGGGTCATTTAACTTACGTGGAATGGTCCTTTTATTGGATGTACTCATATTGGTATTTAAAAGATATTGATTTTTATGTAGAAATATTATTTTAAAATCACACAAGTCTTTAATGTACATTGGGTAGGAAGGAATTATTTGGATATCATCAATAATTAAAATGTTCAAATTAATATAATAAAATATTTACCTAAATGTTCCATTCATTTTAGGTTTTTTAACATTGCTATATTGAATAAAATAAGAATATTATTTTATTGTTTTCTAAGGCTATAATTCTTTCACATTCTTGTTGGATTTATCCAAATATGTGGGTAGTTCTTCATCATCATAATATGATTTGTAATCTATAAATGGGATTGGAATGGGTTGTTCATGTCTTTAATGTATTTCCCACTTATTAATATTATCATTTCTTTTAGTTTTTCATGCGATGAAGGTGTGTAGCTTGATTCTCCGTTCAAGGTTGCAGGGGGATATATTGAGTTTTCATGGATGTATTTAAACGTTTTTATGGGTTCTATTTCATTTTTTAAAGAATGATAAATATGAGTTAATTTTATCTATTGGTTAGCACAAATTTTTGAGGATTCGAAGAGGGAATGGTTGGGTAGGGAATGTGCTAGTTGGTTTATCATAAGAGAATACATTATTTATTGAAGTGGCTGATTAATGGTTTGGGTAACACACAAAAATCATGGTTTGTGGAAAATCAATACTTTATATTGCCTATCTATACTATAGTGATTAACCCTTGGTTGTTTTTCAATGTTGAGTTCACACAAAATATATTGTCACATTTTTTTATAATTAATGTAAAAAAATATTACTTATAAGTTTTTTGTTTTTTGATGAAACGAAATAAAATAAATCAGTAATGAAAATGATGAAATGAAATTTTAATTTTAGGGGATTTATAACTATGATATGAGAATGGTGATCTGGTCAGGTCTGCATTCATATTGAATTACTATCATTATTCTTTTTCATTCAGTCCCCTTCTACTATGTTCACTAAAGTGATATTCCACTATAATTTATATAACTCTCTAGGTAAAATGGTGATGGTGAGAAAAAACCATACTAATATATTATTTTTCTACACTCTCAATCCCTATGTAAAAGTGTTTCGGTGGATATCCTCAAATGACATAGGCCAAAACCAATCCAATCTTGTTTACCCTTAACAATCAAGAGCATACCCTACCTCTATCACACATACTATTGGTCATCAAGTACTTCACCACTAATCCCTGGTATATTCTATTGTATATAAACTAGAACATAGTATAGGGAGATAATTATAATTGATCAAAACAAAAGTAAATAAAAATATTGAAAATGAAGTACCGATATACATGATAATTAAAAATTGTATATAAAATTTCATATTATTTTATAGCATAGAAAATGATATTTCATATGATTAAGTCCATGAACTCAAGAATTAGAAATTATAATACCTACCCTACCATAATAAATCAAATGTTTATCCCACAATATTTAGGGTAATCGAGATGAATTGGGAAACATAAGGCATTAAAAAACTAAGATGAAGAAAAGGGGGATGAAGAAGATGATGGAGTATCTGACCTCCCATAGTGGAGATCTCTTAATTTTTTTCCCCAGAAGGAATGGGATGGATTTCATTGGTTTGGTATAGAGTATCTATTCTCCTTTTATAGGATATAATTTCCCCTCACATGGTTCTGTGTATTAACCCCCTTAAATATCTGATTCATGAATGGACCCTTACATGAATGATACACAAAAAAACCTTCAAATCTAATATCCAAATTTTAACGTATTTTCCCATGTTTAGAGATAGTTATTTCTATTTTTCTAATAGAATTTAATTTTACTTGAAAGACATTCCAAATTCAAAATCTCTTATTTACATTGAATTAATGGCCTTGAAAATAGTAGATTCTTGAATGTCCATCTTTATTAATGTTTTTATCAAATGTATTGTGCATCCACCCAAAAAAGTAGTAAATATACGTGGAATACCCAATCAAAAAATATGGTCCTATCATAGTAAATCTAGAGATCTGTGACTAGTTTTCCCAAATTGTATGCTGGTATTGATCTTCTTTAGGAAGGTTTGTAACGAAAAGAATTAAATGAATCCCATGCTATATAAAATCCGAGAAATAAATGATACCATGATTTGGATTAGTATATAATATATTACGAAGGAAATATATATATAATTTTAAACTATTAAAAATTTAAAATGGTCTATTTTTCTGATTAATCTCAAAATTCAAATAAAATCATAAAATGTTCATATTTAACTTTAAAGGACAAATTTTTGTGATTTATAATATTTAATTTAAATGTAAAATTATTGTAAATATTTTCTCTATCGTTTGGGAATTAGTTATTGATATTATAAAAGAGGATGTTGGTATTGGAATAGTTTTTAATGGAACTAATTATGGGTTTAATTATTTTGTTTAGTGTAGGGGCCTGTTCCTTAGGGAGATCTGGGATACAATATGGGTTGTGGGATATATTTCAAATAAAATCTAGAAAGGTGATTATACCTTGGATTTAATGTGTTTTGGAATTGTTGAGTTTTTATTTTTCAATCATTGACCTCTTTTTGTGGTCCCCCTAAAATAACATCCTTTAAATAAGGGATGTTTTGGAAATTTTCAGTCTTGTGGTCATGTTTTTCATGAATTGTGAAAATGAGGTAATGATTTTGGATTTATTATACCTTACAAATATTTATTTCCTCGACCTTCCTTGTGAGTGTATAATTTTTTTCCAAAGGATTTCTTCTTCCCTAATAGTGTTAATCCCACTAAATTTACACGGATTCTTATAGTAATGTGATCTTCCCCATGTTTGGTTCTATTCAACCTAAACATTAAGATACACAAAATCTGCATTTAGGGAGTTTTTTGAAGGTTCTATTACACATCAAGAAAATGAACTATTTTTTTTCAGTACCCAAACCCACATAAAATATTATAACATGTTCATCTATTGAAAACCCATGATGAGGAACCATGTTGAGTGTATCATTGATCCTTTCCCATTATTCATAAAATCACTACCCTTCATTTTCTATTTTTTTGGATACTGTTTTAATGAGAAACCATTTTGTTATAGGGGAAGTATTATTAGAATAATTAAACATTTTATAGGTCCCATGAGTGGATTGATAAATATCATAGATAGTTTAGAAGGATTTGGGTGTATAGAAATCATGCGATAGGCGCATCCCAACATTTATTTTTTCCATAATCAATGATCAATCTGAGATCTATATAATGATGAAGGTCATGATCTACAATAATTGATTCATAAAATGTAGAAAATAAATGTTGTTTCGTAACCGAGAGAGAGGATATCACACATATTGTTAATAAATAATTTAACTAGATATAGAAATACCTTTAAAAAATTTTAACTTTGTTTATGGGTTTGCCAATAAAAATGTGGAACACCGTCAATGATTTATAGAAACAAAGTGTTGATTTCCTATAGTGGTGATCCCCATGTGTTCTAATTATCCATATAAATCATTTAAGGAGTCTTCGGGATCTATCATGGATGATCATTATACTTGGGTTGTCCTCCATAATCTCCCCATGAATTTCTTGTAATGAATTCTCCTTGATCTAGTAGTGGAGAATTTCTCTTCGTTTGTGGGAGTGTTCATGGAGAAGGGAGCTCTTCAGGCTCGATAGGATTCTCCATAAATCATTATTAACAACTAAATAGGCTAATGAGAAAATAATATTATTGTGTATAAATATTTTAAGGGATAAAATTAAATAATTCCACAAGTTGTGCTAATATTTTTTGATTTCTAGAAATTCACCACATTAAATAATAATGTAATATTACTATTTACCAACATCAGATGAACTTGTGAATTATAATGAAATATTATTAAATTAAATAATATTTAATTTTATCAATTGTTACGAAACCATTAATCTTGGTATTTGATTCCTCCCCAATATTTATCGGGGCTTGAGTAATTTATATTTATTTATTGAATAAATATCCCAGCATTATTCACATACAATAAATAAATATTTTATTTACTAAACAAAAATGAAAAATTTATATTTGATAATGAATTTATGATTAATTATTAATCCATGTGTAATATTAATATTTATTCATCTAGTTATGTAATAAATAATAATATTATATTTAAATCAGATTCTGGATACATTTACTGTGTGACCCTCTAGGACATTTTCTTAGTGGAAGTAGGAAAATCCATCTAATGTCATAGGATAACATCCAACAACATGCCCAGAGAACCATAGAGAAAGATGTTAATTCCACAACAACATTTCACCTCAAATCAATTCTTTTCATGTAATATAATACCTTTATCATAAAATCCCAAATCAGCCAGGTTTCATGATAGTGCCATCAACCTATGTGCTTGATTTTTCATTTCATTGACTTTATAGAAAAGGACCGTCCCTATAGAACACCATGACCATGGAATTATTTAGGTTATATCATTTCCATCAAAGGGTCATAGATATTTACTTTTGTTAATTAATAGAATGGATAGATCCTTTCTCATATTATTCATTAATGCAATATTACTTGTGACCCACCCAACATATCCTACCTCGCTGCGAACATCTATCATAACAATTTTCATCAATTCATCTATGTGTGATAATCATAATAATGATGAATAACAATATTAATTTATAAGGACCAATACACAAATCTGTAGGTAGGAGAATCCAGTGACACATAAAAATGTGTATTTTATACTGGCGAGTCTCTTCTCCAAATATCCTAATGGATATTACTAGGGGTGTAAACTATGATAAGGTGACTCAAAGTCCTATAAGTCTCCACCCATAATATCCTCCATCATTTATGTACCTAAAATGATATCATCCATTTATAGAACATATATTCATGAATAACGACATAGCACTTCAAGGTTCTCATCATAGTGGGGAACTACTCTGACGTTTTATTGCAACAACCACTCTTAAGACATTATCACCTACAATGTTATGTAGAAGAATAATATGGATTTGATAATTAGTTAATTAAAATTCAAAATCATGAATAAATGATTATTATAATGTATAATGAATTTGGTTATAGGGTACCAAATCTAATAAAATCCCAATTTCTCTAAAACCCACAGCTAACAACCATTAGTCCCTTAACTGTCACATGATACTAAAGCTTCCCTTGAGATAGATATATCGTCAAGGGTTCTAGCACATTCTCTTCTATGGCTACTCTACTTACTGAAAATTCACCCCTTATAAAGAAATACATTAAAAGGTGATATTTTTTATTATATTCATTTTACTGTTGATGTAAATGTGGCTCACTTGTAAGTGCCTCCACTATAATATAATCACCATAGAATGTGATAAGATCTTTATTTCTAAGTGCAACATCAAAATCTTGGAAAATATTCCAAATCCAAATGACTTACTTGGCTAAATCAGATGCCACTATATACTCAAACTCCCCCTGTTAAATCAGCAACAACAGCCTATATTAAACTATTCCATATCACAAATCCTCCATTGAGAAATAAATCTTATCATGATTGGGAATTTAGACCATTCCGATCTGTCTGAAAACCAGAATCACTATAATCCTAATGAACAGATCCCTCACCTCCTCCATTCACCAGGAACATATTTTTTCTTCTCAGATACTTGAGGATAGCCTTAAAAAAATCTAATTATATTCTCTAGGATCTTATTGATATCTGTCTACCATTCTCAATTCATAGGCCACATCAATTCTTTTACAAAACATGGAATACATTATCGATCCTATCACTGAAGTGTATGAGATCATAATCATTATCTCTTTCTATTATTGTGTTTGGGGACACATTTTTCTAGAAATATGTAATCCCCATGAAAATGGAAACAATCACCTATTGGATAGTTCTATAAAAAATATGTTAACTATCTTGTCAATATGTATATTTTTTCTTAGTCTAAGAAACATCACGGATCAATCAAAAATTATCTTTATCCCTTGAATATATACTGATTCACCTATGTCCTTCATGGAGAAACAACAGTTTAACTATTCCTTAATAGATTTTATGACCAATATGTTGTTTCTAATATGTAATATGTCATCAACATATAATCTTAGGATAATGAAAACATTCCCATTAAACCTATTGCAAACACACTACTCACATGGGTTCTTATTGAAAATGAATTCTTTTATGTATTCATTGAATTGAATTTTTCATGACCAGGATGCTTGCTTTAGTCCATAATTGGATCTATTTAACTTGACATTCCATTGGGAAATTCTTGGAGTCACAAACCCTAATAGATATTTCATAAAAACATATACATGAAGTATTCTATAATGGAATGCAGTTTTGAAATCCATATGAAAAATATCATATTCATAGTATGCCTCAATAAATAGTATGATTATAATTTATTTAAACATTGAAACTATTAAAAATGATTCATAATATTCAATTATGTGATGTTGTTTCACCCCTTTTTCAACTATGATTAATTTATGGGTACCTACTTTACCTTTCATGTCAAATTTCATCTTAAATACCATTTTTACCCCAACAGGATTTACATCAATTGGTGCAACCACAAAAACCTAAACATGGATTTCATACATGGAATTCATTACATAATTCATAGATTCTAGCCATTTCAGCTTGTAAGCTCTCTATTGCATCATTGTAAGAGTCAGGTTCATTATTGTCAACTAATAATTATTCACCATCCTCAATGACTAGAAAACCATATCTCTCCGGTTCTCTTACCTCTCATATGAAATTATAGAAAACTTGTTTTTCAGTAAGTACTTCTTTGATAAGGACCTATGGAATCTGTTCCTATACCAAATCCTTTTTATCTTCAGCATTAACTTTAATGAATTCAATCATGCACCCACTATCCCTTCAGAGTATGTGATCCCTCTCATGAAGGACGATATGTCAAGGGGAAATCACATTCTTGACTGTTGGGCTATATAGGTAGTATCCCTTTGTTTCATTGGGATACCCTATAATGATTCACCTCATTACCCATAGTGCTAGTTTGTTTCCTGAGAAATCAATAACAAATTCCTAGAAACGCCATATACATGTATTTGATAAAATTGGTTTCATTCAAATCAATAGCTCGAATAGAATTCTATTTTCCTCTTTAGTTGGTACTGAGGTTAATGAGTATGCTGCTGTTTGTAATGCATATCCCCTAAATGAATAAAAAAATATTTTTATGACTTGTCATCGATCTTACAATGTATAACAAGGTATGGTTCCCCCATTCACTAACATTATTCCACTATGGTGTATAAGGAGATGTGAGTTGAGTTAGAATCCCAAACTCCTATAGAAATTTGGTGAACATTTGGATAAGATATTAACCACCTCAAACTGATCAAAGCTTGTTTATATTCTATCTAATACGATTCTCTACTTCATTGTCGAATTCCATTAATTTATTGATGGGATCAGTATTATACCTCATCATGTTGATATAGGAATATATACTCAAGTCATCAGTAAAATTCATGAAGTGAGAATATTGACCTATATATTATTCTATAAATGGTCCACACACATCACTATGTACTAATCCTAGAAGCCTTGTGGCCCATTCACTCTATCCACGATATGGTGGGTTCGTCATTTTCCCTTGTTAATAATAATAAATCTATCAAGTTGTTTTATATCCAAAGAATCTCAATAACCATTATGACAGATCCTTTTCAAACACTTTTCATTTACATTACCAAGATGGTGATGCCATAACTAAGTGTTATATGATCCATGAGACAATGATTCTTTACCAATTTATAACACTTCGTTTTTGTAATTTAATACAAGAATAAATTTATTTAAATTTTCTATACCATAACATATGTTGTCCATAAAAAAGAAACAAATTTTATTTCTAAATTCCCAAAAAAACCCATCTTTATCTAAATTTGAAATAGAAATTATGTTAATGATAACTGTAGGAACAAAATAACAATCACTTAATACTTAAATCATTCAAATTGGTAATGAAAGGCAGTATTCACCAATAGCCAAAGCGGCCTGCCTCACACCATTGGAAGCTCACAGATCCACATCTCATATGAAAATCCCCCAGAATCTACTTGATTCATGTATTTGGAAATAGATTTGATCACCGTAGGATGTATATAATACCCAATGTATAGATATGGAAATATTTCACATGATAATGAATGTACCATTATCTTCCCCTTGGTTTAAGGTGAAATTCTTCTTCCAATGGCCTTACTTGTCCCATGAAAAACACACTCCTTCCTTTTATGTTCACTACCTTTGAATCTTATCCTTATTGGAAGGACAGTTCTTGTGAGATTTATACTATTTATAGGTCAGGGGACCCATTGCATTGTTCTTCATTTTCATCTTCACTATAAGGATCGTGGGGTTTTCTCACCTAATGTCCTTATCCACTTTGTGAGTCAAGGATAAAAGTTATAAAATTCTATTCTCGTTATTTCTTATATTATAATTAAAAATAATGATGTATATGGTCATGGGGAGTGATGAATATATATGTTCTGTGCGCAACTCATCCAAGAATTTGATCCCTATGATTTCTAGGAATTCAATATTTCCAATAATCTTGACTGCATGAGTCCCATATTTTGCAGAGCCTCTAAGATTAGTTGTGTAAAATGAATTTCAGATCTCATATCTCTTGGTCTTAGATTTTAATTAGGGAGATCTTGCTGGAGAGAAATCAGGATATATGCATCCATATCCTCATGTTTGTTAAAAAGATCATTGTACATGGAATATAGAATGAAGTAATGAAAATCTATAGAATCATTCAGACATTTATCATAGAGAGATCATTCTTCATCAGTTTCCTAATTTCCAGGCACAATAGGTAAAGGTTCTTATAGTAGATACAATTTCTTTTTCAAGGTGAAGGATGACCCCTACGTACCTTTGCTACTCTTAGAAATTACTGCTGGTGAGAAGGCATTCCTTCTCTAGTATGGATCAGAATGATATTTTTGACTTCATTTAATTTTTTTTTCTATAAAATATGATATACATAATTTTAGTACCTTATCCGAAAAAATTTAGACAAATAAATACTTATTATATTTATTAGTATCCCACTATTTTATTAGATACCAATACCCCTCACCATTGGCATGAAATTATCATGTTTCATAGAAATTCTAGTGGCCATGATCCATATTACCTCTACTTATTACCTTAAATTTGGATGGTTAAGAAACATGAATGGTTTTATGTGGGAATTTTATATGCCAAATGGAATAACATACAGTTCCTTAATCTACAGAGTGGACCCACAAATCATAAAATCATTAATTTATATTTCCTCATCTTTTTCCTATCAATTACACCAAGTCCTACTTAAAAGTCAACCCAGATGTGAACCATGTTATGTTAACCCAAACCCTTATGCATGTATTCCCCAATAATTTAACGGATCCCGAAGTTTGCTAGGTAAGAACATTGAATTGTGTGTCGATTATAACCGATGAATTTTAAGTCTATACTAGTATAATATTTTATTGATAGGATATATACTTATATTCATAAATTTCCAATTATTATCTTTATTACATTCATGTTAATATTAAGTTGGATTACATATGGGATTAACTATGTTTTAGACAAAATTTGTTCCTAAGCTAGATTATTTTATTTTCATATTTAATGCTAGATATTTCATTTATTATGTGATCAAAAAATAAACATCTATAATGAAATAACCTTTCAACTAATAGAAATAATATAATCGTTATGATAATGAGACTATAGTAATGGTAAGATTATAAAGAGAATGGTAAACTAACTTCTGACCTAGGAAAAAATATCTTGAATAAATTGAATATCGTTTTTATAACATTCCACGTTTCAACCATTGTATCTCATTGGTTTTATTCCACCTCAACTACAATATTGAAACACCCCCACTAGAATAAAGGCTCTATCCATTTCATTTTCCATTTACTCATATGCAGGTGAGAGGAAAACGGGGATTATATAAATGAAACCATGGGAATATTCCCTGAGAAGGAGCATATTACAAAAATTTAATTCAATTACCAGTCACATAAAAATGGTCTTTTCAAACTCATAATAGTGCATATAAATGCAACTTGTCACGATGTTTTTAAAAATAGTATTCAATTCTAAATACTTTTTATTTAAAAAAATCATGCATGAATAGATTAATTATTATCTTTAACTAATCTATCCTTTTATCATGATTTTATAATAAATTCCTTGAGATTATCATCCATTATAATTTGAAAAAAAATTATACAAATTCATTTAAAATTAGCTATGTATATACTATTTACATTGGAGAAAACATGGGGAATACCTATCCATTCTACCCATCATGTATTATACTTGTATAATATTTGAATCTTATAAAATATGAAAATAAGACTTATCACGTACTATAATGACTTTTAATTCATGGATGATGATAAAAATTACATGATTTTTTGGTCTCATGTCAGCCTTTAATTCATGTAGAGTAACAACTTCTAATATGACTGACACATGGTATACAAATCTTGAACAATATGTAGATATGAATAAATCATTAAAATATTTATGTATATTAAAAACTATCACATGGTGTGTCCTATCTTTTTGACTAAAAAAATATGTGTCTCAAGGTTTTATAGTAAAAACAATACATTTTAATTCAATGCAACATTGAATAAGTACATGGGGGTGCATATCTGATCTACGTAGTAAGTACACCACTCACCATCGATCTAAGACACATGCCTAGGGACACGAGTTGTAGTCTATTCCTGATAAAATGTGATGTACCTGGAATGTCCAATGGCCCACACACTATGTTGATTATGTGTTACACTGTAACCAATAAAGAAGGATATTTGTTGAACACATGCCCCATCATTGATGCAACGATACAACACACCATGTCCAATGGACCACAATGCATGTAGTCCGGATAATTGTACGCCGGTCTATCCCAGTCACCAGTCATGTATGCAATAACTACACCCCATGTCATTAATTCACAAAGGTTCTATACTTGAAAAATTAACTCATTGTTCATTGAACATCACTATAAGAAATGTAACTCCGAATATAATGTGTGTACTATTGTGTTATCTGGGTAGAATTCTTGGATCCTCCAAATGAGTTCTTTGATTTTATTTTAAACAAAAAAATTTCTCAATTATAACTACGAGAAATGAATGTGGAAGAAACAGATCATGAAATTTTAATTAAAAGAAATATTAAACACGAATTGGGAAACTAAATTATAAATACTAAAATACCAATGATTTTAAATAATTAGATGTAATAATGTGCCTGATCAAATTTTACTTGAAGGTTCAGGGTGCAGTAGATGTGTGTAATGAGCAGTTCCTAACATGATTTTTTCCATAATGAAATAATCAATACGATATATATAGAGAGATGAATGTCATGATACATAGAATTGATTCATATAATGTGTAAAAGAATAAATTCACTCGAGCTGAGAGAGAGGATATCAATACATATTGTTTATAATTAAATTAATTATATTAATAATTAGTAGTAAAGAATTCTTTCGTTTTTGATGTGTCTTATGACAGATCAACATTGTAGCATAATTACATTGTAGAAAAAAGTGTATATTTTTTCTAGTGGTGATCCAAACATATTCTTGGAATTATCAAATGAAAGTGGAAGAGTATCAAAGTTCTAAAAAAGTTGATCCTTGGACATGTGTCCTCCATCTTGATCGCCTCGAGAATCGCTTCCAAGAGTTCACCTGGATATTGTGGTAGAGGATTGTTCTCCTTTCTTGAGAGCATTAATGGATAAGGGGTATCTTTGGGATTGGGTGGATTCTCCTTGAATATTTTTTCAGAACCAAATTGGCTAATGAAAAAGTAATATAATTGCGTGTTTATATTTCTAGGGTTAAAATAAAATAATAACACAAGTGCACATATTATTTTTTTTAATACTAGCAACACCCAATGCCAAAAAATAATATTAATATTAGTATTTCTTGACATGATCTGAATGTGCGAGTCATAAATAAATATTATTTAATTAAATAATATTCAAAATTATCAATTCTCACTGGACCGCTAAACTCAGTCTGGAATTCCTCCATAATATTTATCTACCTTGGAATATTGAATATTTATTTATTAAATAAATATTAATAAACTATTCACCATTAAATAAATATTAAATTTACTAAAAAATAAAGATTTATATGTGATCAAGAATACATGAATAATTATTAAATGATGTATGAGAATAATATTTATTGAACCTATTGAATAAAAAATAATAATATATTATTCAACTGAGATTCTAGATACACATAGTGTGTGACCCTCTAGGCCTCTTTCTCAGTGGTATAAGAGAAGTAGCCTAATATACTAGGTTGTCATCTATAAATACCCCAAGGAACCATATAGAAAGTATTTAGTTCCTCAATGACATGTAACATCATACGAACAATTACCATGTAATATAATCCCTTTATCACAATATATAAAATCAACTCGGTTGCTTGTAGTGCCATTAACCTATGTTCTTGATTATCTAATTCTTTAACATTCTAGAAATAAAACGTCCCTATATTACACTCTAGAATATGATTTATTTAGGATATATAGTTTCCATAAAAGGGAGTGAGATATTGACTTTAATTAAAGAACAAAAGATATAAATATTTTCCCGTATTAATCAGTAACGCAATATTACTAGTGACACACCCAACATATCCTACCTCACTGCGAACATATGTCATCAGGGTTTTCTTTGATCCACATAATTGTATTACTCATAACAATAATTAATAATAATCTTAATTTTTAAAGACCAATACAAACATCTATAGGGAGAAACATTCAATGACACATAGAAATGTGGATTGCATACTATCAGGTGTCATTCTCATAATATCAAACTGAATTTTACTAATGGAATACACCATAAAAAAGGTGGATCAATGACCTATGATTCTCCACCCCTTATTTCCAATATAAATTTTTCCTGAAAGGATATTATCTTTATTTAGAACATATATTCAACAATAGTGTCATACCACTTTCAGGTTCTCACTATCGCGGGGAACTACTATAACAAGTTTTTGTAATAGCTACTCTTAAGAAATTATCACAGAAAATGTTATGCATTATAAAAATCATGATGTGATAAGTAGTTTGTTAATATTAAAAACCAGTCATGCAAGATTCTCATAATTTAAAAAACATTTGGTTATAGGGAACAATCTCTAGCATTTTTAACCAATTATATTCTTGGTACATCTCTAATAATGGAAAGATCCTCATATTTTCTAACTCAAGTGAATGTAGGGGGGGCACATGGTTTAAAAAATTTCATTTAATTCCTTAACATGAAGGTATGGGATTATGGACACCATCCCATGAAATGTTGGAAGGTTGTTTAGGACATGATATTTGATGAAAAGTGGTATTATCCTACTACATCATGTCTAATTAATGATCGTGCATTAGTCTATGTGTGTGTGAGGTAGTCATTCATGATTTGATCGAATACATTCCCCATGTTTAGAGCTACCTCATTTGGATTTTAATTTCCCCCCCTGGGGATTAGAGTTGGATTCAATGAAAACCATTAATTGTAATGAGATCAATTTCTGATTGTAGATTATAAGGAAGATTGTGATATAATGAGAAGATACCCGTAAGAGTTATTAATACCCCATAACGAGAATTATCCACCCTAACTAGATATTTTAACTATTCATGGATATAGGAATACATGCATCAATAAAAGTAATAAAAATAAAGGATAAATGGTAACAGAAAATAAGGTGAGAAAAAAGGATTTTGGTAGAGTAGAATGAGTTTCAAGATTACTTACATGGATCCCCAGAAATGGTTCAATTATTTTCACTCTCCCAATTTATCTCTAAGGTAGAAGCAATATGTTTTAGTATAGAAGGTATTGTCAAATCCTCAGAGACATAATAAGAAACCTTACATGCTCAATCTATGGATCCTTTTTTCTATTATGTGTCCAAATTTTGTGTTTATTTTATTTGTATTACATGAAAAAAATTACTATGTTATTTAATTATATTAGAATTTTTTGATCCTATGATATTTCAATGGTTTTATTGGATGAATTTTGTTTTAAATTATTGAAATTTAATTAACTCATTAATGTTTCATTTATTAAAAATCTACATAACCTTGTAATTTACTAGTTTAACACCTTAAACTAAAAATTATAATCACCTATATACATGGAGGATAATTTTCATTAGAATTCCAAGTGAATGTATCTAATTAGAACATAATCCTTTTTTCAATAAAAAACTAATTAAGAAGAAGATGTAAAATCATTGAATGAAAAACCACCAAATAAAAAAATTAATAAAAATATATAAAGTAAGACAAAAAATATAATAAATCCCATTAATACCCCCTTGGATAAACCCATAAGATGGTTATACATCTATCGATGAAAATATCACAATGGAAGATGAGATTAGACACCTGAGGGTAGATTTGAAGTAGAAGATAATAAAATAACATTCTCTACACCATTGTGAGAATAATTTAACAATTTTTTGTGTGAATAAGATCACAATATGAGGAAATTGAATCAATATAATATGAAGAAGAACATAATTATATGTTATAAAGACAATTTAAAATAACTAATGTGAATCAGAATAAAATACTTGTGGGAAATAAAACTCTCTAATAAAAAAATCAATAAACATTATAATTGAAATAAACAAAAATAATCCTAAAAACCCCTTAACTCGCAATACCTTTAATCGATATATTAAGAGTCTTAGGTATATCCTTTAATAGTATATGTATTCCCACATTATTATGGTAGGCCAAGGGCGGTAGAGATTTTGTGTAATGTAGACTTTTCATCCCTTGGCCTGAAATGGGAGCTAGTTCGAAAGACCACGATATATGATTCTTAATGAGATTCAAGTTGAAAAAAATTAACTGGATAACAAAATTAGAAATTTAAACATGTTATGTCTTATAACATTATGTAAAATTTGTGCCAATTTTTATCGTGAGATATGATTGAAATGTTGGGCTATCATTGTAGGCTATAAAATTTGGATCAACATTTCATCCTTAACATGGTATACTAGTAACTCCTTTAAAATAATGAATTATCATTATACACATTTAAATTAAGTGTTTTAGATGATGTTATATATCTTTGTTTAATATTTAAGCTCCATAAGGCTTATGTCATTGCCTCTACAGTCAATTTAGTGGGTTGATTGTAATAACTGAAAGTTTCTCCAGTTTTATTTTACTAAATTAAATGGTAATATTCTGAGAGAAGGGGATGGGATGGCATGAGATTCTGAGGACTGGTGTGCCCATAATAGTTCGATGAAAAATGTTGTTTTTTTAATAAACCATATGGGAGGGTTTTATTTAAAATATTAATAACAACTAAATGTGATCCCAAATAAAAAATCTAAGGACAATGTAGTGTACAGATCAGTGACTTTACATTAGGTGGGACCTAGCATCGACCTGTGTGGGTCGAATGTGAATGATGGAATTTGGACGTTACCATCACTAAAATATTTTAATAAATATATTTTATTTTATGCATCAATGTTTTTATTTTTATTGAAATATTAATCAAGAATTCACGGTTATCACCATAACCCTAGATTTCTTATGAGGTATAGAATTAAGTAATCTCGACGACGAACGTCCATGGATCAAGGATCTACAATGACACGGACCTCAATTATTCATCAATGACTAATCCAACTACGAGGTAGGATGTTTATATCTTTGTTTTTTCTTTTCCCATATTAGTTTAAAATTATTTACACATACTAAACGACGTATAGGTTGATCTGTGGTTCGTTTGTTCTTACAGGATGGATAACTACTAGTTTGCTTTGAATGGGAATTAGATCTATGTGTTGAATGGTTCTTCGTAATCCTTCTAACAATAATTGATCAAGACCGACACTAATAAAGAACAAACACATTCATTGGGTATTCATGTACATTCAAACTCCCCCTCATTCTCCCATATTCTCAACATGTACTTCAACCTCTCCATGAATTTTTGAAAACCATTACGACACCTGAATAGTGAAATGATGTTTTGATGGAACTACAGAGGTGAGGAGATAGCCCAAGGTGGTGATAGGGAAAGATTGAGGTTTCACTAGACCGTTTAGGTGGTGTGGGATGAATCCAAGGGTATGGCGTATTAGAAGGGAGAGGCTGGCAGTGGGGCTGCTATAGGAATATATAGTAGTGGCCCTGTAAGGGAGGCCAGGCCAGGAGGAGCGAGGAAATATGGGCCACTGGTAGGGTGCCTGGTCGTGGAAACATTATGTTGTCCATGGAAGACTATGTTGGAGGGAGCCCCTACCCGCGCAGGCCACGGGCAGTGACCGAGGTCCATGATATGAGGTCATGTCTGGGATCTAGGATGTACATTTGAGTTGCGTTGATGGGAGATTGTAGTCTCGGTGAGGTTGAGGGATGTGGAGGAGGAGGGATTCCAACCTCTCGAAATATGACCTTACTCCATATTGACTAAGGGGACACTGAATGGGAGGACTATATCCAGCACACACAAACTAGACCCCATGTGGTGGGCCAGATCATATGAGAAAGGCTGCTTCAGTGGCCCAGTGGGAAAGACCTAGTAGCTCAGAAGGTTGGGATGGTTTGGGCCAGGCCGGACCGGACTGGGTCGGGTCAGCCAGACCGAATCAGGTCAGGACAGGTCTGGTTAGTTGGGTAGGACTTGGTTCATTCCATATTTTAAAAATATCCATATCATTCAAATTGTGTGTCCATTTTAGGATCTGTTTGCAACGTTAGAACCCTTGAGATGAGAGGATACTTTAGAGATATAGTTAGTGTGTCTTTTTTAATGCTTTAATACAAATTTTTTTTGAGGCATAGTTTCTCTTGTTACATGCATGATATTAGCGGAAGCCTGTGGTTGGATGTGCCATTTGGAATATATGACATTGTGACTACATGACATAAGGGATGCATGGCCCATCAACGCTCCAGTCACCATTGATTATCCATTTTCCATCGACACAAAATGATCCATTGATTCTTCATGTGCCATTGTTGATTTTTGCAACATCGAAACTATGTGATCCATAGAAACATGGAGATCTGTGGACTACAACTGAAAATCCATCGCTTTGTGAATTATACATATACCTATTTGTGCTGACAATACTAACCACACTGACTGTAATCATGTGGTTCTTTTATGTAATAACATTTATTTCTTTGTAGTATACTTTGTGTGTTATGTTGTGGTATACTTTATGTATTTTTATGTGTTGTAATTCATGTATTTTTATTTGGTATTCATTTTTTGATTTTGGGTGTCCTAAGAAGTATTCTTTTACTCACCCATCCACAGGATTTACCCCCACATGTCTTGTATTTTTCATAAAATTGACACATTGATAGAGTTCTAGGTCGACATGCACCAGGTGGTTCTTAGTGTGATCAGACAGATGATGTGTGCTCCAACGTCTTTAGACAGTTGTCCCAAAGCTACCATTCTGGCAGGGTTTTCTATGGATGTCTGTAAGGAACTCATGCATTCACACTGGTAGAATAATCTTTTGGTGGGATTGAATTTTAGACATATTTACCTTCCTGTTTTCCTATTTTCGTACTTTGTGGTTGGTATATTAGTATATAAATGAAATTTTAATATAGTGTTTTTACATTTTAGCATTTTGGGATTGGATATGTGTGTCTGTGGGTGTGTGTGTGTTGGTATGTAGGTAAATGTCTCCCATTTATATGATATTCCTACTCGGTTCTAGTCTACATAACCTAGCCTATTAGAGGCTCTCAGGGGGTAGTCACGGAATGCGCCCCTTTGAGAAGGTCCATGAAAGATTGGTATTATAGTTGGTCAGTTCTACTTAATGAATAGAAGTCGGTGAGGCTATTTTGGGGGAAAATATCAACAGGTTTGAGTTTGACTTTCATGATAGGGAATCCAGTGTTGGTATAGTGGCTGATGTATCAATACAATATGACCCTAAATTTTACATTATGAATTGGCTCATGAATTCACTATTTTTAGGGACATTAATGGTAGACGCATCATATAGGATTTGGGTTTGTTGTCATGTCTTTCTTGTGTAATATCACCAGGTATTCTTTATTGACTGTGGTATGTCATGATCTATTTCATAATACCTCTATGTAGAAAAACATCATGGATTCGGATGCACGATCATGTGGATGAACTTTCTATAGATGAGGTGTTGATACATGGACCAGTATCGAAGATAGCACCTCTAGGTGGTGTACCAGTGATACCACCACCCAGAGAACAAAAGCTACTACCAGCACTATCGGTCAAGGATGAATGCAGGATAAGTGCTTTTCATGAGTTCTAGAGGTTGTTACATACCTAATTTAGGGGTGAGCTAGACCCTGAGGTAGATGAGGATTTGATGGAGGTAGTTACATGTTTCTTCCACCTTGTGAGGACTCTTTATGATCATATCACAGTTCTAGCCACGAGCCTTCTTCATAAATAATTAGGGTGATAGTGGAGATTAGTGATTTAGATGCAAGATGGGAATACTCTCTATTGGGATGAATATGAAAACCACTTCAAGGATGAGTTATTTCTAGTGATGTTATTCTCAGTGCCCATACAAGAGCTCTTGTATATGTAGTAGGTAATTCAGATAGTAGAAAATTACTCATAAATAATTATAGATTGTTCTCTCTACTCCCGTAATATGATGTGAAACATTTCATTAAGTGTTAAAAAATTCAAATAGGGCTATTACAAGAGGTTAGGCCATCCGTGATATCCAATTGTGTCCCAACATATTCTTGGGTACTGTAGAGAGCCCTTCTAGTGGAGAGAATTCTAGAGAAGCAGACACCAACAATGGGAGCTACCAGCAAGCACCAGGCATTCAAGTCTTTGGAAATGGGTATATGTTAGGAGGCATAAGAACTGAAGTGGTTCAATAATTCTAGGGCATGACCCTAGTCTATGGGACTAGTAGTGTGGGGCTCCCTGGGTAGAGCATGTTGTAAGAAGGAAAAACTATGTTACTCATACAACGGTCAGGGACAAATGGATCGAAATTTCTGGAATCAATATGCAAGAAAATCGGCACATGGTCAAGGGACATACAAGGAAGAGAAGGTAGGAGTAGAGTGTTCTACAAGTCATTGGTAATGGATGAGAGAAGGTGGGATGATGTTTGATGTTCTTCCGCCACCACCCTCGGTGGTCCATCATGGTCTCAGGGAGCTAGTCGATATGGACGAGGCCATATTTAGGCGATAGAGTCATATAAAATTCATTTTAAAGTGATGATTACATGTAGGATTTATGTATTTCCCACCTTATCTATAGTTTTAATAGACACATGTTCTAGTCACTCTTTTCTCACCACGACCCTTTGTTGAGACTCATAAATTCTTTTTGAACTGTTAACTCAATCCATACACATAGAGACTCCTATGGGGAGATATTATATTATTACAAACTAGAACTGATAGTTTGGGATTACTTTAGGGGTGATTGTTTTGGTTGGGATCCCTTGGTGGTGGGATTAAGTCCTTACAACATCATTCCTAGAATGGACTAGTTATCTATGTTCATTCCCAGATTTACTATTTTAGGTATAGAGTGCGGTGTGTCCATAGTGATGAGCCAATATTTCTTTATTCAGTTAAAGTGAAAAACAATTTTCTATAGGATGGAATCACATACATGTGGGTGAATCCAATAACACATCATTAGGATAGTCTCCCCCTCAGTGCAGTGGAAGAGGTGTGTCCTCAGTTTCCTATAGTGGAGGTGGAATATGAGGACCTCTTTCTTGAGGATGTCCCTGGAGTACATCTTCATAGGTATGTATAATTCTTCATTGATATTTACCCCAAGATGGAACCTCTATCTACACTTGAATATAAAAAGGCACCCACAAAGCCTAATGAGTTGAGGGTATAATTGGATGACTTGAAGAAGAAGGGCTTCGTGAGACCTAGTGTTTCACCTTGGGAGGCCCCAATTTTTTTTCAAGAAGGCGGATGAGAGTTTTTTGGTAACCTTTGGACTTCTGGTTCCTGAATCACATGATTGGGAAGAAATATTATCCACAACCAAGTATTGATGACCAATCTGATCAGCTAAATAGAGGAAGGTGGATTTTGATGATTGAACTCGGATTTTGTTATCACCGGCTTCAAGTATGGGATAAGGATGTACCAAATACAACCTTTATATGTTGGTATAACTACTATGAGTACATGTTGATGAATCATTTCATGACTAAATTCCTAAAAAATATCTTGGGACTCATTAATAGAATCATACATCCATAAGTAGAGATGTTTTTGTGGTGTTTATTCATGACATCCTGGTGTACTCAGCATCTGAGGAGGAGCGTATGATACACATGAGGATGGTCCTGAACACACTCTGATAGCACCAAATTTATGTGAAGCTCTTGATGTGTCAGATTTGGATTTGGGAGGTCCGCTTTCTATGAAATGTCATTTTAGAGGCTGTAGTTGCTTTAAATCTGGTGAAGATTGAGGAGGTTCTTGCTTGGTGGTCACCAAATTGTGTTACCGAGGTGAAACGTTTCCATAGTTTGGATAAGTTTTATCAGATGTTTATAGTTGACCATTCTAATTTAGTATCATTGCTTATTGATTAGACATGGAAGGGAGCAACGTTCATGTGGATATAGAAGATTCAGTAGTTCATTCAGGATCTGAGGTAGAGGTTGATGAGCGCTCCGATCATTAGATTACCGGAGGTGGGCGTTAGGTATGTACTGATCAGCGATGCATTAGGGACTGCTCATGTTTTTATCTTGATGATGTGAAATTAGTGATTTATTATGGTTAATTCCGGTTGAGGTAGAATGAGAAGAAAAATGTGACCCATGATCTCGAGCTAGTAGTGGTAGTCTTCACATTGAGGATGAGGCCCCACTACCTGAGTGGCGAGAAGTTTACTATCTACTATGACCACAAGTGCCTCAAGTATATATTCTCTCATTAGGATATGAAAGTGAGATTTTGGCGATGGCCAGATTTCCTCCATGATTATGACTTTGAGATTATACAAACTAATGGGAAGGGGAATGTAGTTGCATATACTCTCTGTAGAAGGCCAATCTTGCAGTTGCTAAGCGAGGTGTCAGAGATGTGGTCTACAATCGAGATATCCTTCGCAGATGGAGATGGATCAACATACCTATATTTTGAAGTATTCACACTTCTATTATTTCGGTGAGTTAGGGTTCCAAATCATTGGAATATCAACTGGGAGACCTGACATGCTCAGTTTTCCATAGGGAATTCCCCTTATCGATATTTGATAGGTGGGGAGAATGTCTTCCTTTTCAGTGGCACATTGTTGTACCAATGGAGTTGCGAGAGGAGGTTATGAGGGAGTTCCACACATCCCCTTAGGTATTATATCTGGGTGTAGAAAATATTTACCCAGACCTCCAACATCAGTTATGGTGTCTAGGGAAGAAGAAGAGAGTGGAAAAGATCATTTCTAGATGCCTCACTTACGAGCAAGTGACGGATGGGAAACATGTTTCTATGGGTTTGAGTCAACCCCTAGAGGTTCTATAGTGGATGTGGGATGGGATATAAAAAGAGGTCATTATGGGTTTACCACACTCATTCGGGTGACATGTTACCATTTGGGTGATTGTTGACTGACACACCAAGTCAGCCCACTTCCTACTGTTCTGTGAGCGGATTTTAGTATTGATCCTGAGATGACTCTACGTGCATGATATTGTTCGGATTCATAGAGTGACATCGCGATCATTTTAGTCCATGATGGTCATTTCACATACTTACTATGGAAGGGATTACATGAGGATTTTGGGACATAGTTGTGCTTATTCACAGAGTTTCATCCCTAAATGGATGGCCATATGGATAGGACCATCCAGGTCCATGAAAATATGCTAGGTTCTTTCATCCTAAACATTTTCCATGGTTGGGAGGATCATATAACACTGGTTATGTTTGTTTTAAACAACATATATCACTCCAACATTGAAATGGAACCATTTTAGGACATGTATGGTTGAACATGAAGGCCACCACTATGCTGGATGGGCCCATGGGAGTCCACACTCATGGGTCTAGAGTTGGTGCGACCTACCACTGAGAAGGTGAAGATCATTAAGGATTGGATGTGGAATGTATAGGGAAGGATGACGTTATATGATGATAGGATAAGAAGGGATATGGAATTATATGATAGAGTCTATGTTTACTTTAGGTCCCACATAGATGGGGATTGAAGAGATTTGGTAGGGACATCCAGTTATCTTTGAGATACATCAACCCATTTCAAGTTCTATGTATAGTTGGTGAGGTGTCATAGGGTGTAGCTCTGCCCCTTCAGCTGCACATGGTGCATGATATCTTCCACATGTAGTATCAGAGGAGGTACATGCATGATCCATCACATGTCATTTACTGGGGAGAACAGAAAAATGATGATGTGGTGAATTTTGAGGAGTACCCGATGGATATCGAGGATCGACAGGAGTAGATCCTTCATGCAAGATTTATTCTTCTAGTGCACATTATATGGAAGCACATGAATCTCCCGGAGAGAAATTAGGATTAGGGGGCTCTTATTCATTCTTAGCACCCTCATCTTTTTGATAAGTAGCCCTTGTATTGCATTTTGGGGATGCAAATACCAAATGTGTGGAGAATGTAAGGAATCATATTTTCTATAGTTTTATTTATATAAATTAGTTGGGAAATTTCCAAAACCAGGCACTGAGATGGAATGAGAATCCAAGGCCTGTTGTTCCTTGATCTATTCAATGAAAAATATTATGTTTTTAATAATGTGTCGGACATTTTTCCATTTAAATAGGAATAATTTTTAAACTGATGACCAAATCTGAAAAATTTGGACACCGTTGCATTTAGTGCAGAAACATTATGTTATGCATGAATTAACATCAACTAGCATGAGTTGACAGTGAATGTTAGAATTTCGAGCTAACATTCATTAAAATAATTTAATTAAAATATTTTATTGGACCCCGTGGAGTTTTACGTTTTAATGAAACCTTTGTCATAAATTCAAAGATATCACCAAAACCCTAAAATTCCTCTAAGTCCTTGAAGGAAAATCTCTCGATGACGAACGCCGACAAATCCATGATAAACGATGACATATACCTCTATTCATTGTTAATAACTGATCCAACCATGAGGAAAGATGTTGATATCTTTATGTTTTCCATTCCCATAGTAGATTAAAATGATGAACACTTACCAACCCACGAATATGTTGATACATGGTTCGATCACTCATACATTATGGATTACTACATGATGGGTTTTGAGTGGGGATTATATCTATGTGTTGAATCATTCATCATAATCCTTCTAACATGAATGGATCAAGGCTGACACAAATAATGGAAATATCTATTATTTTGGGATTCATTCTCATTCATAATCCCCCTCCCAATATCTCACATTATACATGTATTCTTATAAATTTCCCTGCCCTTTTGAAACAGTATGTGATATCTGAATCAATAACCAATCCCACAACCAAACCTTAGAGGTGCGGCGACAACACAATGAAGTAGCGACAGCAGCTCTCGCCGGTTCGGATAGGGTGGATCTAGTCAAGGTGGATGAAATTCCAGTAGATTGAAGGAACTGTAATGGTGGATAATGATAGAGGTAAAAACAAACCAGTATGGAGGGTTGGGATAGGTTGATTAATGTAGGATGGGCCGCCGCTGGCGGCAGTAGGACGTAGTCCACGTGAGACCTCATTAGAGGGAGCCTATGGAATTGAGGCCCACTGTTGGAAACTAGGGGCCATATTGGCAATATAGGGAATATATCAGAGAATTGTTGGATGTATCCCACGGTGAAGATGTTCCCATGAGACAATGATGAAGAGGCAGTCTAACCACCTGCAATACATAGTGGCTCTGTGTTGACTGGAGGGATGCAGGTAGGGTGGGCCTCGTTTGGCACACTCAAATTGGCCCAAATATAGCGGGAAGAATTAATGGTCTAGGAAACACTAGAAAACCAGTGGGTTGGGAATATTTAGGCTGGACAATACTAGACTGGGTCGGGTTGGAAATACTGGGTTGGTCTGTGTCTGGCGGGTCAGGTCGGACCTGGACGTGAACCGAGAAGTACCGTTTTTATAGAAATTTCCATATCTTTCAAAAAATGTATCTTTTTGATGATCTTTCTTTATTTATGGGTCCCATGAGAAGAGATAGTCAATTAGAGATACTCTGAGTGAGTCATCATGAAATATGGAAAAGGACGTATTGTCTTTATGTGTAGGTAATCGGGGTACAAGTTCACTATAAGTGGAGGTCTGTAGCTGGCTGTGACTTGGTGACTACGTGGATGGGTGACCATGTTAAAAGGGGGATGAATGAGGCATTAATTATCTATGTCCCATCAATGTTCCATGTTCTATTTAAAATCCATTCACATTGTTTTCTCGATATGCCATCGACACTCCGTGAGTCAAGGAAACAAGGGGTTCTGTGGACTACAACTGAAAATACCCCTCTTCATGCTTTAGACTTAAACCTGTGTGAGATGACAAAACTGACCGTACTGAATATTCATCATGTGTTTACATTTTTGGATACCATGTATTTAATTAGGGTATACATCATGTATTTTTTTATGGTATACATCGTGCATTTATTTATGGTGTACATTTATTTCTTAGTGGTATTCAGTTGTTGTGTTTGGAGGTCCTACTTAGTATTGTTTTTATAACCACTTTACAGGCTTTGACTGCTTGTGTCGTTCCATTGCAGAAGATTGATGATTGGAAAGAGTTCTAGGTGGACTAAGAGTAGGTGGTTTTTAGAGTGATCAAACTGATTAGTTGTGCTCCAAAGACTTAAGACAGCTATCCTACACCTCCCCTTCAGGTATGGTTTTTGTTATTGATGACCATGAGAAACTAATGCATTAAAATTTGGATGATATTCCCTTAGTAGGCTTGTATTTTGGAAGGCATTACTTTCAATTTTTCCTAAATTCTTACTCTATGGTTGGTATCATAGTGTATTCATGCATTGTTTATATAGTATTTATATATTTCAACATTTTCAGAATAGAGATGTACACCTGTGTACAAGTATATAGGAAAATACCCCCCTTTGTGGGATATGCATACTCAGGGATAGTTTCCAACCCTTGGACTATTAGAGGTGGGATTGGGATAGTCATGACATGGGCCCCTCTGGGAAGGTTCAGGACATTGATGTCATGTTCAGTTCTCCTAGAATGTTATAGGTTTAAGGACCACTTTTTTCATCATCCAAATTGAATATATATGTGATCAAGAAGGGTAGAATATTACTCAAATAATTGGAGAAATAAAAATTAAATATTAATATAAATTTAATTCAATTCGGTGTTTTATTATGTGTTATGAAATTTACCATGTAATAGTTTAATTTAAGAAGGAATTACAAACATTTTATGAAATGAATTTCAAATTTCAAAATGAACTAGTAAATGTGTTTATGAAAATTGAATCACATAAATATATTATAATAAAAATTACTATTAACCTTTTTCAATGGATGATCAGTGCCCCATGAATCTTATAAATTCATTGATATATATTTTTTAAGACATTGAAGTGGTTAACCCTCCTTTATTTTCATAAAATGTGAAAACATGGAAATTTGATTCCCAATGAACCATATATAATTATTTTTTTATATGTTATATAAAGAACAGTAAAAAATTAATTTTTATTTTTTCCCACTTAAAAATTTGTATAGGGAGAAGATGTATGATTCCCTTTATAATTTTTCTCTTCGTATTTACTTTTTGGCATGTCATTCATCTTAACACATTCAGTAATTTAGCACATCAGGATTTCCCACTAGAAGTGGTCCTTAAGATCTTAAAATGTTTTTTTAATAAGTGGTTAAGTATATATGTTCAATGAAACATTATATATTTTATTTTAAAAATAATATATTTTCAAATAATCATACTATGGGAAATACCAATCATAAAACAAACATATATATTTTATTAAAATATTATTATTAATATATGACCATTATAACCTAACCATTGAATTAGATGGTATGAATATGAGAAATATAATTTTTAAATATAAGTATAAAATTTTCCTCGAATATAGATGAAGTTATTAATTCCCAAAAAATAATAAATCAATTTTAAGTAATATCATATAAGATTGAATGTGATATTTTTCAGAATACCAATTAATATATGCAATGTATTATTATCAAAATAAATTAAGTCAATCACAATAGATGAATTATTATAATAAAATTTATAGATAATATTTTTAACAGTATATAATATCACATATATTATTATTGTCACTAGATTACAAATGTGTATAAATTTATTTTAAAATCAAAAGAAATATTTTTTTAATAATAATTTTTTTTGCAATTTATATGTTGATATTATGATAATTTTGTACCACTCTTAGAATTATTTTTATAAAATAGAAATATTTTTTATATGATAATTTCAAAATAATCATAAGTATATTATATGGATTTTATGAAAATATTGAATTTTAGGTTAATAGTGAAAAATGGAAATTTTATAAATTCTTTCTTTTATTTTCATTAAATTAAGTAATTTATATGTAAAATTGTATTTTATATTCTTTTAAAGTAACATATATATCATTTTATTAAAAATATACCAATTTAATTCCAAGGTAATCATCATTATATGTGAATTAGGTATAAAATAATTATTATGATTTAAAAGAGTATTTTTTTGAAACCTATTTATCATTGCATTTCATAGTTATGTTAATATTAATTTCTAACAATTCATGAAATTAAATAAAAAATGGATTTCATATTTTTAATAATCATATTAAATTTATTGAATAATTTATATTTCCATTTCAATTTTGATAAATAGTAACCAAGGTAAAAGGTTTTCATCTTGTAAATGGTAAAATGGTCTACCTGAGGTTGAAATTACAGGAGAAGACATAAAAATATTTAAAAAACATAACTTAACCCCAATAAATGTCTTTATTTCTTCCATAATTATCAGAACAATGGAAATACATCACTTTTTTCTACTTCATTGTGATCATGACCTCTATATAATTATAGGTAAAGAGGAATTAAAAAATATCACTCATCCCACTAATTATGTTGTCATGATGTTGATATAGGTATAAGTTATATATAACATTATATATATAGAGAAATTATATAATAATATAATATGTTTAAGATATTCTTTTTCTTTTAAATTTTTACTGATGATATTATAACCTAGAATGTTTATGAATCCTCGATTTAGTGATTTTATACATAGGAAAAATAAAGTAAATGATATCAAAAACAATAAATTCAACACATTTGGGGTTAATTATTATATCCCATGAATTAGATGGATACATACAAAGGGGAATTATTTTTTAATGAATATATATTCTAATTATCTTGTTTTGTTATTTCCATTATGTTCAACTTTTGTGAATATTCACAAAAATGACATTATATTTTATTTAATGTTTGAAAATTATTTGTAAGTCCTTACAAAATCATGAAATTCTGATAATAGTTCATTTTATGGTATATTATCAATTATATCATTAATTATCCATTTGTGAGCTACATAGAATTTTTAAATTAAATTCATGACCTATATAGATTGAAAAACTTTTTAACATGCTTAATTTTTACTGGGTTAATGAGGTTGTTTAACTAAGAGATATGGTTTATAATGCCACCTAATCTTGTTGAAATTTTAATTTTTGAATAGTTTTAGACATAATCCTCCTTTTCTTCTGAGATATTTCACTTTTTATCCGTTTTATAAGATTTATTATGAAATTATATAATAATATTTTATGTATTTTCATGATTATCACCGACATTAAATTTAAAATAGAATCTTCAATCTTATATTCCTCACAAGTATTAATGCATTTCACGAACAATATATACCAAAATACCATCCCAAAATACATAACCATGTATTAGGGGTTTTTGCCACAAAATAAATACCTACCTAGAAATCAGAAACTGTAATCCAAAAGTGGGTTTCCAAAGAATAGGTATAACTGTTAACAAAGTGTCTTCACATTTATTTATTTTTACACGTCCTTAAAATATCATATAACCATGATGATATTAAAACATCCATATTTTAAATAAATAGAAATTTAATTATGTTAATTTAATTACCCATTATCATATTCGTTTTGATTCTATTAGAAATGAAAATGTCGATTATGAATATGTGTGGACTACCACCTTGATGAAGTGACGTATTTGTACTGTTCATCAACACAGAAAAAGGATGGTTATTATATTGGATTGAATTAATTTGTGTTATATTTACGATTTAATTATGATTCATGGAGGATAATATATTAATTTCATTCTTAAACTTATACCTATTTAAAAATGACAATGTTACTCATGTGTATGTGTGGATGACCACCACCACGAAGAAAAGTGATTCAATTTTCATTCCATCCATTCATGGTTATTTATAAAATTAAATTTAATGTATGAACATGATAATAATCTAATGAGAAAAACTATTTAGATTATAGATCGATAACACCTTCAGTTTTTTAATTCATGAGCAGGATCAAAGTATCATTCAGATGGGGAGTGTGAATCAGGGATATCTTTTTATTTTCTGTTTCCTTATATTGAAACAGCCTATGAATCATGTTAAGGATTATGTTCCCTACTGAAAACAAACGAAAACAAAAATCTATAGGAACACAATAATATATAAGGTTCATCACTTAAAATATTATCTACATTTTTGGTCGGATTGGATACTAAAGAGGGGGGTGAATTGAGTTCTAATTAAAATTTCTATTAACAATATTCCTATTAAAATCCACAATTTATAAAAAAAGTTAAAATGTAGTGAATTTGTAAAACTATAAGAGTTCAATTAGGTTCTCATAGATTAATTAGGTAACAGTTAATTTAATTCGAAGATTAAATTAGCTTTTTAAACTGACTTACTATTTTACAATAAGTACAAACACTTGCTAATTTTCCTATCAAAGTAACTTAAAAACAAATTGTATTTCAAATTAATTAGCAGCGGAATAGAAAATATATATAGTATACATCAGATTTAAAATAACATGCACAAGAGATATAACCAAGAGGTTGAGTCTCAAGCTGAGACTTAGTCCTCTTAACAATTTATATAAGTTTGATCAACACCATTGATTGGAGTAAAAAACAGTGCAAAGACTATCTAGGTACTAAGACCTCTACCATAGTTCATCGTGGGAAAACAAAACAACAACACACACGTTGTACAGATCCTAATTGACCTCTACCACTATCCATAGTGGGAAATAAAAGAGTTATGGAAGATTTGTGTGAGGATCAAATGATTCTCCAATTTGGCATACGAGACAGTGTGTGTATAAAATATACAGAGTATGCACACTGCTCAAAATGTAAATAAAAGAATCACTAAGAGAGTAGATATGAGTTTTAGAATTCTTTAGTGATTTGAAGTGAAGCTATGGACTCTATTGATTAATCAGGAATGCTTCCGAGTCTTTCTCGGGTTTTTGTCTGAAAAACAGAGTGTCATTTGCTTCCTTGGTTTTCAGGTTCAGCTTGATCAACTTGAGTGTATGAAGAGCTCGTTGTAGTTATTCAATCCTTGACTAAGGTGAAACTTGTTTTCTTCTCTAGAATGAATGGATTCATGTATGTCCAGTGTTCTTCCTGTACGAAAGTAGCCTTTCCTTTTGTATGAATGCACCTCTTTCCAACGGTATTTAGCCCTTGCTTTCCCACACACTTCACGTCCCTTGTTTATTACCTTATGTCTGGCCTTTTTTACTTCCTTTTATATCTTTCAGCTCTAGTAAATGAAATGATTACCTTTTTACAGGTACGAGGTATGGTTCCCTGAAATGCCAATAACTATCATTAAATAACATTAATTGCATTAAAATCATCAAATATTACCATTGCTTAATAAATAAATAATATTGAGAGTATAGAGTTTGACGGGTCAGTCTATTAGTAGCCATCGGTCGGTAGATGTGTAATGGTGTACTTTGTATAGCAATGAGCGCCTATCGGTAGCTAATTTTCCTTGTTCAGGTAGCTCTTTGTATGGTTAGTTATTACTCCGTGTATCAGTAGCTCTACGTATTAGTGACTCCTTCTATCGGTAGCTTGTTTGTTCTAGTAATAACTCACTTGTATCGGTAGCTTGGTGTATTAGTGACTGTTTGTATCGGTGAACTTTTTATTGGTAGCTTGTGCATACCGGTAGATCCATTTGGTACCAGTTATGTGTATATCGGTAGACTTATGCATACCGATAGACTTGTTCTATCGGTAGCTAAGCTCCAATCGATAGCTCTCTGTATCTGTGGACTTTATCTATCGGTGGAATGTGTTTATTGGTGGACTTATATATACCAGTAGCTCTGTGTATTAGTGACCTTTACTTATTTGTGACTATATCTATCGGTAGACTCAGTACCGGTAGATTTTCATCGGTGGCTATAAGCATATCAATGGCTTAACACTTATCTTCCTTATAAAAAACATATCAAATTGAGTTAGAATTATTTCAAAAGTCATATAGACATAGATAAACATTGATTATCATATTTTAATGATTATTTTAATATTATTATCAAATTTAATGTCATATATTAAAGGAATTAACATATAGATAAATAATATTTGGTATTATTAATGTTTGTGAAAGCATAATTGGGATTATCAAAATAGGCGAGGTCAATAATCTCCCCCTTTTTGATAATCACAACTTATGATATTATAATCCCAATATAATTAGTAAAGTATCAGAGGATAGTTCATTATATCGAATTGTATGCGAAAAAACAATGTATTATAAAGCATATATAGCAAAGATAAAAGATAACAAATGTACTAGAGGAAAATGAATTAAGATTATAAAAGAGAGTATTTCTCCCCCGTTCTCTTAAAATTTATTATTCCCAGATATGTTTCCCTTAGATAATATTTCTCCTCCTTTATGAGAATCAAAAAGTGGGACAAGAAGGAATAACATATCAGAAGAGAAGTAATTGATTCTAAAAGAAATTAATATCATATATATTTCAGGGAGCAAACAAATACAAAGAAATACAAAAAGAAATACAGTCGATTCCTATCAAAAAATACTTGCCACTGATCAATCCACATCCTCATCAGGAGATTTCCCCTTAGTATCAGAAGAAGATTTAGGTCATGTGGATGCAGGTGAAGGTTTAGGAACTCTAGAGATGATCAGAGGTGGCTGAGCTTCTAAAATTGTTCCTAGTTTTTACTGTGTAGCTCTCTGAGTGATCATCAGAGTAAGGCTTATAATGGATTGGACTGGAGTCATCTGAATAGGAGAAGTAGTATAGGCAGATGTAGGTAAAGCTGGAGGTATAATAACTGGTCTAGCATCGACATGCAAGAAAGAAATCAAGAGATTTCTGAAATCCATAATGATTCCTCCTCCTCTTTCCATGGAAGAAATGAAATCATCCTTGTTTTCCATGAATTTGTCCAAGGATGGAGTCAGTTCCATTAGTTTTCTTACTTTCTCCCTGAAGGCTTGATTGACTTGCGGTAGCTTCATGTTTTCTAACATAATATTGAAATGATTGTTAATATGAATCCTAGTTTAAACCCTTTTGAAATAATAATCTAACTTGTATTTCACCTCTTTTTGAGAGGTAGAAGCTTCTCTCATATAGTCTTGGACTCAGTTCATTATCTATCTAGTGGCATCTTGAGTAGAATTCACCACTTTGGTCAGATCAGATGAGTCCACAGAGAAACTGGTTGATGCTAAACCAAGATCCTCCTTCATCAAATCTTGAATCTTATTGAGTTCTATTGAAGTTCTGGAGGCTAGAGAACCAATAGGGAAGGATACTATTTCCTTGAAGTTTTTGGTCAACCCACTGATAAGATTTTTGACATGGGAATCTTGGGTGCTTACATGATCATTGATGGAGGTTCTAAATCCATCAAAGAATAATAACATCTGGCTTACAACACTTTTGACATAAGCTAAATATTTTTCTGCTTGAGGTCTAGAACTCATATAAGATTCTAAAGAGATAATAGACTTCTTTAGAACATCAACATCCTATGCCAGGCTAGTCATCTGATTCTGGAAAGCTATAACTTCATCCACTATCTCTTCCACAATGGTAGGGACATTACATCTATAAGAGAGTTCAAAGGACCTTTCCAAATTGATCATATCTTTAACAAAGAAGTGCTTTAACTCAATAATAGAGGCACTAAAAGACTCTTTCAGCTCATTATTTAAGGATTAATGATCAGCCTTGGTGATCATATCAGTAGGTGAAACCACAACAGGTGATATTTAAGATACTATACTGGCGACAGAGTCATTCATAATCGATTGAATAGATGACACCATTGAAGCCTCCATTTTCCTTATCTCTTCCACAAAAATGATTTTGATATCAGACTTGAGCTTATCCAGATCATGCATTCTGACCACATCTTTAGGTAACAACTCAGTCTGAATATCATAATTTATTTTTGGCCTATTGATGGATGCATCTTTATCTGAATCTAGACAATCCAATCCACAAACCCCAAAACCGGTGTCTTCTACCCAATCCTCAATTTCAACTGCCACTGAAACACTGCCAAACCTGATTGGATGCTCCCCCCCAACTGGTGCATTATTTTTTATAGAAACAACATTCTCAGTAGGTCTTTCTTCCTCAGAATAATATTCTATAATAAACTCCATATCATTAATAGTAAGAGGTTCTTTAGGAATAGGTAATGGTCTTTTCATCTAACCCAATACATCCATAACAAGCACAACTGAGCTTCCAATCAATGGACTCACACTTAAGTAGACAGAATCATAGGCTTCAGATTCATTCTCTCTTTCTTCTTCATTCTCAGGGTCTGGCTGGTCTACCTAATCAATAGGTGATTGTTATTCTAGTAATGTTTCCTTTCCTGAAGATATAATTTCAGCAACAGGACTTGGGGGCATGTTCGGATCCCTTCCATCCGCCATAGAAGTCTTTGCTTCATCAGTATCATCACTGTACTCAAGTTCTTCTTCATCAGGTCCAAGACCTGGATCCCTCACATCCTTAGGCCTTGAAGGATGATCCATAGGATTGAACATATCATATTTCATCTTGTCATCATTAACCCACTATATTCTCCATGGATTCCAGTTTATCTTCATGTATTTACAAACAGTGCTTGTGATACAAATATTATTCCTTATTACCACTTTCTCATCTTGAGACTCAGCTACCCCTTTCACTTCGATCATCACTGAGATCAACATGGAAAAGAATAAGGTATTGGTTTTTTATTTTTTCCTGATCATATCCTACATTTGAATCATTAACAGCCTGCATAGATTCACTTTCACACAATGACTCAAAAGATGTAGCAGATAGATATCATGATATCATAAATGTGAAAAGTCCCCCCTCCTTGAAATTAAAACATGCTGAAAAAACTTGAAAAAAAATCTGTTCTCTGCATCCATTTCAATATCCACCACCTTTATTTTCTTCCACTATAGTTAAGTTCCTCTAACGAAATATCATAGTCAAATATGTCACTTGTAGGTGGTACTGATTTCAAGAAATATACATACACACCTTCGTGTGGAACCTTCAGGCATCCAGCCCACACAACAGATGAAAAATATATTTCCTTTCCATTTACAAGTGAAATCATTCTGTTCTCATATTCTGATTTCTGAAAGCTTACATACTCATATAACTATTTAAATAGCTTTAGATAGTAGGGGACATTGTTTTTTGAAAATAATTCTACCCACTTCTGATCTTCCAGCACCTCAAGAACTAACAATTCACTGGACAACAACCATTCCATGCATAGCTCTTTTTTGATCACAAAAACACTATTTTGTAAATGAGGGTTCAATGGTCAACTTCCTGACCCCGTTCTACCAACACCGCCACTTGATTCTAGATTGGTCTTCTATTTCTTCGCATTCGGCTCATCAATGTCATCTCTAACAGTAGGGAGTATTGTTTTTTCAATTTTTGGTTCGAGGAACTTAGGGTATTTGAGAGATTCAGGAGCTAAAGATTGAGGGTAAAGGGGTTGAGGTGGATCTAGAAGTGATTAAGACTTAGTTTTATCATTTAGGAATCATAAATAATTAAAATATAAAAGGTAAAGTATAAACTATACAGATTCTGGCGGCAAACAAAATTTTGAAACATCACATACATATCGATAAGATATACTAGTGAGGTATCACATCGGTGAGGTACATCAGTGAGGTATCACATCGGTGAGGTATCACATCGGTGAGGTACATCGGTGAGGTATCACATAGATGAGGTATCACAGCCGTGATGTACATCAGTGAGTTATCTACCAGTCATGGTTAATCATTCCTAACTCATGTCTAATGTAACATAACCTACCCGAACATAATGGTTTGGTGAAAATGTCTGCTAATTGATGTTCAATGCCTATAAATTCAAGAGTAATATCACCTTTTTGATAATTATCTCTTATAAAATGGTGCCTTACATCAAATATGTTTGTTCCTAGAGTGAGACACGAGATTCTTTGAAATTTTAATTACAGTAGTTTTATCACAGTTAATTGAAACATGATTAAAATCATATCTATAGTCCAAAAGAGTGTGTTTCATCTACAGAATTTGTGCACAACAGCTACCAATAGCTATATACTCTACTTTAGAAGTAGATAAATCTATATAATTCTATTTCTTACTACACCATGATACTAATTATTTTCCAAATAAATTAAATGTTCCAAATGGGATTTTTCTATCCAACTTGTAACTAGAAATTTCACCATCTGAATAACTCATTAATTTAAAAGATTTTCCTTTTGGATAAAACAATCCCAAATTTTCAGTATGTTTAAGAGAATTGCAAATTATTTTAACAGCAATCATATGTGATTCTTTAGGATTAGCTTGAAATCTTTCACACATGCACAAACTAAACAAAATATCTATTCGACCAAATGTATGGTAAAGTTAGCTTCCAATCATACCTCTACAATTTGTTTGATCCACTGGTTTCCCAGTTTCATCATCTTTCAATTTACAGACAGTACTCATAGGAGTATCATTTTTCTTAATACTATCCAAACCAAAACGTTTTAAATGATCCTTTGTATATTTACTTTGATTCAAAATAATACCATTTTCAATTTGAGAAACTTGGAATCCAAGAAAATATTTGAGTTCTCTCATTAAACTCATTTCAAATTCATTTTTCATAATCTTTGAAAAATCATTACATAAAGAATGTTAAGAAGATCCAAAAATAATATCATCAACATAGATTTGTACTATCAAAACATCTTTATAAATTCTTTTGATAAAAAGAGTTGGATAAACAGTCCATTTAGTAAAACCTTTTGAAATAAGAAAATTACTTAGCCTATCATACCAAGCTCTTGGAGCTTGATTTAAAACATATAATGCTTTACATAGTTTGAAAACTCGATATTGGAAATGGGGATTATTAAATCTAGGTGGTTATTAAAAAAACATCTTCAATTA
This sequence comes from Viscum album, assembly GCA_963277665.1. Classification (NCBI taxonomy): domain Eukaryota; kingdom Viridiplantae; phylum Streptophyta; class Magnoliopsida; order Santalales; family Viscaceae; genus Viscum; species Viscum album. The sequence goes on from OY728147.1 coordinate 1,832,653,657, forward strand.
TAAAACCATTTAGAAATGCACTTTTGAAATCCATTTGATATAAATTGAAATTCAGATGAGCAGCATAGGAAAGTAAGATCCTAATAGCTTCTAATCGAGCTATAGGTGAAAAGGTTTCCTCATAGTCTATACCTTCTTCTTGACTATATCCTTGATCAACTAACCTAGATTTTTTTCTAACTATATTTCCATACTCAACAAATTTGATTCTAAAAACCCATTCAGTGCCTATGGTCAAAGTTTCCTTAGGTCTTTCTACTACTTCCCAGACTTTGTTTCTTTCAAATTGATTTAGTTCTTCTTGCATAGCCATTACCCAAAATTCATCATTTATAGCATCATTGATATTTTTAGGTTCTAACTATGAATTAAAGGCTTGATGTTCAACCTGATTTCTTAAAGAAGCTCTAGTCTATGTCCCTCTATTAAGATTACCAACAACAGCATATAAAGGATGATTCTTTAGAATCCTAGTTGATCTAGTAAAGGTAGGACTAGAAATTTCAGGGTCTTCTCTTAGTTCAGGTTCTATATAATATGATTCTGAAATATTTCTTGAACTGGATGTCTTTACAACAGGCTCATTGGTTTTATCATTACGGTCCAGAACTGACAAATCCTCTTCAATATTTTCAAGAGAAGAATTAGGTTCATGTGAATCAGTTTCATCAAACATGATATGAAGAGATTCTTCCACACATTTTTTTCTCTTATTAATGTCTCTATAGGATTTTCTAGTTATAATATAACCAATAAAAATTCCTTCATCACTTTTGGAAGCAAACTTGTCAAGATTATCCTTGGTATTAATAATAAAGACTTTGGAACCAAATACTCTAAAGTAAATAACCTTTGGATTCCTATTATTCCACAATTCATAAGGGGTCTTCTTAATAACGGGCCTAATTAATCCTCTATTGATAATATAACATGCTGTATTTACAGCTTCAACCCAAAAATAAATTGGAAGGTCATACTCATTAAGCATGGTTCATGAAATCTCTTGAAGGGTTATGTTTCTTCTTTCTACTACACCATTCTACCGAGGTGTCCTAGGTGAAGAAAAGTTGTGACTATATCCATTGTGTTAGAAATAATTCTCAAACTCATCATTTTCAAACTCATGACCATGGTCACTTCTCAAAGTCTTAATCTTAAGTCCACTATGTATCTCTGTTGACTTGGAGTATTTAATAAAGTAAGAACATGTTTCACTTTTGTGAGCTAAGAACTATACCCAAGAATATATAGAGAAGTCATCTACTAAGACATAGACATAGTGCTTCCCATTTAAGCTAGAAAATATATAAGGTCCAAATAAATCCTTCTGAAAAAACTCGAGAGGTTGAGAAGTTTAATCTTCTTTCTTTGATTTAAAATAAACTTTATATTGCATTCCCATTTGATATGGATTGCAATCTTTATTAGCTGGGAATTCAAGCATAGGTAGGTCTCTTACTAAGTTCTTCCTAGTCAGTTTTCTAAGTGAATGATCATTGTAGTGTCCTAATCTTCTATTCCATAGCCAAGATTATTTATGAAAAGCATTTAAACATGTAACATTTTTTAGCTAAATAATTCCAATCAACAGCATAAACATTTTCATTTCTCAATGCAGAAAATACTAAAACAATTTGGAATTAAAAACATTACAAGAATAATTTTTAAATTTAACAGTAAAACCATCATCACATAACTGAGAAATACAAAATAGATTATATTTAATCCCATTAGAAAATAAAACATTTGAAATTAAAATAGAGTTACTGTACCAATTTTTCCTAGGCCGATGATCTTTCCTCTAGAATTGTCACCAATGGTGACATGGCCTCCATCAACTTTGATTAAAATCTTAAAGAATGAGTAATCTATAGTCATATTCCGTGAACATCCACGGTCCAAGTACCATACCTTCTTGTGAGAACATTTTTTCTAAATTCCATACAAAACAGGTTTAAACAGAAAATGATTTTGGTACCCAGATTTTCGTGGGTCCATATAGGTTAGAAAGCAAAGCTTTAGGTACCCAGATTTGTCTTATGGTCCTCAAATAGTTTACTGAATCAATAGATTTTGAATGATAAAATTTGTTTGTTCTATAATAATCCGAATAACTAGTTGAGGTATATGAATATCCAGAACTGGAACTAGCATAATTTTGTCCAGATTTTGGAATGAATATATTTTTGGTAAACTGTCTCTGTCCAGGTTGGTATCCCAAAAAAGTAGTATACTTTGGTTCCACTTTTATACCTAGAAATTGTGTTAGACTGTTCTTTCCATTTTTGAACTTTTCTAGGTCCATTATCTGTTTCCCATTAGAAAATTTTAGTTTAGTATTTTCCTTATGTAATTGAGCATTCTTGTCTTTCTCTATATCAAGGGAAAATTTAACAGAGCTGGTCAAAGCTTGCTCTTTCTTCAAGGTCTTTTACTTGACCTTAAGTTCATTACAGGTATCTTCTATCATATTACAATATTCAAATAATTCTTCATTAGACATGTTTTCAGATTTAGAATCAGAATAAACTCCAGAAAAATATGAATTTAATGTAGGGGTATCCATTGTTACCTCAGATGTGTTTTTCATAAAGCACATGTTAGATTTTTGAGATTTTTCATCCTGGGTAGAGTCCGAATCACTTGAACTATCTTCTGAATCACTCTCGGTTTCTTTCATAGCTTTCTTATACTTGGTGTCCTTGTGGTCATATTTCTTTTTGAACCTCAACTTTGGATATTCTTCTCTAATGTGACCTTTTCTCTGGTATTCATTGCAGATAACTTCATCACTATTATCAGGCTTCTTCCAATAATTTTTCCTATGAACTTTGTTATCATATTTACCTTTGTAGTTTGAATTTCTAAATAATTTATTATTCCTATAGAATTTCATAAATCTTCTGGCTATTTGAGCCATCTATGCATCACTATCAGAATCGGAACTTTCACTTGTTGAGCTTTCAGTAGGTATGTGAATTTTCCCCTTGTCCTTGCTCTTTGAGGCAATAGACTTAAATGCCATTGACTTCCTTTTAGTTTCATCATATTCTTACTTATTGAACTTGAATTCTTCCTCATACATCATAATCTGACCAATTTTCTCTTTGACTGGAAGAGAACCAATGTCAGATGACTCTCTTATTGAAATAGATGTGCCTCTCCATCTGTCTGGCAGACAACTCAATACTCTCATAATTTTTTCCTTTGATGGAACAACCTTTCCAAGGGAGCTCAGAGTGTTTAAAAACTCATTTAACCTGAGATACATATCAGAAATAGGTTCATCAGACTTCATTTTAAAATTATCATATTTAATAGTATAATTGTTTAATATCATTTCTTTAACATTGGTTGTTCCTTCATGAGAAATTCCCAAAGTATTCCATATTTCATAAGAAGTTTTGAAAGTAGATATTCGATTGAATTATTCATCTCCTAGAGCACAATACAGGGAATTAATAGCTTTAAAATTATTATTGTAATCTATTTTATTAGGTTCATCCCAAGTAGTTCTTTCAGATTCTGGAATCTTATATTGAGTTTCTATAGTAGTCTAGATATCAAATCCCATACTTTCTAAATGAATTTTTATTTTAATCTTCCATTGGGATTAATTTTTACAATTAAAGAAATTTGTCCTGGTGGTAGTAGCACCTTATAATCTATTATCCATAGATAGAGTTTAGCAAAAATATTTAATGATATATAATTTAGGACTAACATAAATATAAGATATTTAACATACAACTAAAATCACAGTTTTAAAACAATGTATTTTGAAAACCATTAATAATAAACAAATCCTCTGATACAAAATGTTGGTCGGAGTGGATACTCAAGAGGGGGGTTAATTGAGTTCCAATTAAAATTTTTGTTAAAAATATATCTATTAAAATCCCCAATTTATAGATCAAGGGAAACTGTAGTGGATTTTTAAAACTATAAGATTTCAATTAGGTTCTCAAAGATTTATTAGGTCTTAGTTAATTTAATCATAAGATTAAATTATCTTTTAAAACTACTTTTCTGGTTTACAATAAGTACAAACACTTGATAATTTAACTATCAAAGTATCTTCAAAACAAATTTTATTTCAAATTAATTAGCAGCGGAATAGAAAATATATATAGTATACATTAGATTTAAACTAAGATGAACAGGAGCTATAACCAATAGGTTCAGTATCAAGGTGAGGCATAGTCCTCTCAATGAATTATATAAATTTGATCCACACCCTAGATCAGGGTAAACAACAGTGCAAAGACTATCCAAGTACTAGGACCTCAACCACAATTCTTCTTGGGAAAACAATACAATTGCACACACGCTATCCAGGTCCTACTTAACCTCTACCACTATCCATAGTGGGAAATAAATGAGTTATAGAAGATTTGTGTGGGGATCAAATGATCCTCCAGTTTGGCACATGAGGCAGTGTGTGTGTAAAATATACAGAGTATGCACACTGCTCAAAATGTAAATAAAAGAATCACTGAGAGATTAGATATGAGTTTCAGAATGCTCTAGTGATTTGGAAGTGTATCTATGGACTCTTTTGAATAATCAGAATTGCTTTTGAGTCTTTCTCGGGTTTTGTTTGAAAAACAGTGTCGTTTAATTCCTTGGTTTTCATGTTCATCTTGATTAGCTTGAGTGTATGAAGAGCTCATTTTAGTTATTCAATCATTGACTAAGGTGTAGCTTTTGTTCTTCGCTTGAATTAATGGATTCATGTATGTCCAGTGTTCTTCAAATATGAATGTAGTGTTTCTTTTTGTGTGAGTGCTCCTCTTTACAATGGTATTCATCCATAGGTTTTCCACACACTTCACATGCCTTTTTTGTTACCTTTTATCTGGCCTTTTCCCTTCCATTTATAGCTTTTAGCTCCAGTAAATGAAATGATTTTCTTTTTACAGGTACGTGGTACGGTTCCCTGACATGCCAACAACTATCATTAAATAAAATTAATTTCATTAAAATCATCAACTATTACTATTGCTTAATAAATAAATAATATTGAGAGTATATAGTTTGAATGGTCAGTCTATCTGTAGCCTTCTGTCGGTAGATGTGTAATGGTGGACTTTGTATAGTAGTGAGTGCCTATCAGTTGCTATTTTACTTGTACCAGTAGCTCCTTGTATAGATAGCTATTACTCCGTGTATGAGTAGCTCTATGTACCAGTGACTCCTTCTATCAGAAGCTTGTTTGTTCTAGAATTAACTCGCTTGTATCGGTAGCTTGGAGTATCGGTGACAGTTTGTATCGGTGAACATTGTATCGGTAGCTTGTGCATACTACTAGCTCCGTTCAGTACTAGTGAAGTGTATATCGGTAGACTTATGCATACTGGTAGAATTTTTCTATCAGTGGATAAGCTCAGATCGGTAGCTCTTGGTATCTGTAGACTTGAACTATCGGTGTCCTGTGCTTCTCGGTGGACTTATACATACTGGTAGCTCTGCATATCGGTGACCTTTACTTATCAGTGACTGTATCTATTGGTAGAATAAGTACCGGTAGATCTGTATCGGTATCTATAAGCACATCAGTGACTTAACACTTATCTGCTTTTTGCAAAACATATCTGATTGAGTTGGAATTATTTCAAAAGTCATATAAACATAGATTAACATTGATTATCATATTTTAAATATTATTTTAATATTATTTTCCAATGGAATGTCACAGATTAAAATAATTAATATATAGATAAACATTATTTGGGATTATTAATGTATGTGAAAGCATAATTTGGATTATCAAAACTGGTGAGGTCAACATACATCGTTTGTATGGTATGAACCAATCTGATATGACTCAATCACCAAAGAAAAATATCCTTTTATGTGGAATAAAATTAGTAGGATGTGTCCTTATACTCATCTAACACTATGTTTGATAAAAAAATTCATTTTATCTTTCTAGAATAAATGATTTAATGCAATATTTCATAAAACCCATTTTATGATGCTTCTTGATCAAAACTCACAAATATTTTTCTCAAAACAATATTCAAATTTTTATCCACCATTAGGGAAGATCATTCTAGAACATGTGATGATACATAGTTCAATTATTTAGTCACATTACAATGTCCAATTTCTCAATAAATAATATATAAGTCGGTCATAATCCCACAGAAACAATTCTTGAACATCTTATTCCACAATCCTGAAATCTCTATATAATTTTAGAGGATTGATTATCAAGCCCAATACAATAGATGACTAAATAAGATCATGTCCTGTCTATTTTCCTTAATCTATATGGACAAAATACGCATGTAAGCACAATATAGAAACACGTTCGACCAAGAATTTCAATGATTCTCTCTATTATTATCTAAACAAAAATCATGTTATGAAGGTAAAAAATTACATCCACCTTTTTTAGGAGTAAGATCTTTAGAATCAATCTCCACACTACCAAAAAGTGGAATAAAACGATAATGATATAATTTTGATTTGGATGAAGAGTTTATAGATCATTGTGCTATTGGTAATGTCTCTCAAATGTCCTCAAGGAAACATAAATTGAATGGATTGGTATAATAGGCCATATTCGACATCATGGTCAAAATATTCCAACCTAACTTTTGGAATTTTGTCGAGGTATGATTTTGAAGTACGAATATTGATGGAACATGTCTATAACAATCAAGTGCTAAGGGAGTATAATTTATCTAATAAGATGTTTTGAAATATAAATATGAGATTCTATAATACTGAAACTTATATGTGTCTATCCAAAGGCATGTGACTTTTTTAGTTAGTGATCCATAGAGAGAACTAGAGTATGAGCCCAGTCTTTATCATTTAGGACATTCCACTGGTATTTTATACCATAATACGAGTTTTCAAGAGGCATGTTCTTCTTGAAATTTGTGAGAAACTGTTGGAACAAAAATATGAGCCTGATCCGAATATGCATTCCACACAAGAATATGACCCCAATACTATGGATTGGGAGAATGGATATGAGCTTCCACATGTATTGCCTCAGAATGATATTGTTGTGGTTGTTCATCATCTAGAGTAGGAATATGTGTTTGGGTTTTTTGATCTATTATATAATTCTAGCCAGATACACTAAGAGGAATATCATCCTATCTCGAGGAATGTTCCATAATTACGTGGTTATCCATGGCCCGAACAAGGATATAAGCCCGATCATGGGACTTAAGAGTATATCCCTAGTCTTATTAGATTTAAATATATGCTTGTCCCAAAAAAAGTTCCCCTCTCAAGTGGTGATATTTAGCCAAAACAAGGATATGACATTGATCATTTCCCTTTGGAATAATTTGTCAAATTATTTCAACATGCATATGCCACTCTCACATGGTGAACCCCTATAAGAATGAGATTATGATCCTAGTTCAACACAACATCCTATTCTAGAATATGTCGATAATCCTCTTGGATAAGAGCGTGAATATGAACTTTATCCAATGAAAATACTTGTTCAAAATGATCAAAGCATTGGGATTACCTAGATATAGGTTTAGAAATATCATCTTATCTTTATATCTTTAGGAAGACCAGAAGAGGCTAGTAGAGTTCTCTAGATATTTCTATGACGTACTAGAATTTTAGAAAAGTTTTCAAAGGAATATAAGCCAGAAAATGTTATCTATAAACTATATTATAGAAGATATCTTCAACATAATTAGGGATATGTTTTTAATTATTTCATTCTTGTTCCACCAGAACAAGATAATAGTATTCACTCATGGGGGTAGACATATACACATCCTCAATGACTCATGTGGGAATATGCCTGTATACTTATTTCTAGTTAGAATGGATATGATCATATACCCTATTAACATCCAAAATATACCATCACACATCATTAATATGAGTGGGGATATGATCCCACTCATTGTTATCTTGAACCTACCTCACCTCATCTTTCTTCCATGTTGCTCATACAGGGGCATCACAGATGGTTGTGAGTTGTCTGATACCATTAGTAGAGAACTGGTGGGTATCAGTGGGTTTGTGGTGGTTATGATGGAAAAAATTATCCCTACTTAGTGGACACAGAATAGGGTGGGATCCATATTTGACACTCTAGTACATTTTTATTATATACTGTATGTTGTTATTACAACTCTTTGGGGATAAACTCTAGAAGCAGTTGTTTGTAGAAACGAGGACCACTGGCAATGCTGTAGCATTCTATGGATGTTATGAACTCATAAAATTTATTACTTGTAGACCCACATGGGTATATTTGGGGTTTGGAATTATATCACATCGACGGTAATCAACAACCATCATTTTCTCCACCAGATATTGAATTGGTCGGGCACGTGAGATCATTTTGTGACACATGGGGTTTACTGCAACAGCTGACTTTCTAGAAGAGTTGCTAGATAATGACATTATCATATATTAATATTTTTTTGATGAGATTATCATATATAGTCATGAATAAATTATAGGAATCACTAAGTAGTGTAATATCAAAATCATGAGTCTCTCAATCATATATGAATTTTTAACACAATTTTTCTTTTATTCCTGATTTTCCATTCTAACTATATAGAATTTTTGAATAGAGGATGAACTTTTTTCATTGGAATCATGGGTATAGATGATCATCTTTAAGATTTATTATAGGATTATCATATTTGTTTGTGATTCCAAAAAAGAGGCATGACGCGTAATTGGCCAATTATTCTGCTATTTGAGAGATTCCTATTGGGTTCCATATGTTTTTTAATATATCATGAAAAAAGTAGACTAATATATAATATAGAAATAGTTTTTTATTTGAGATATTCACCTTTAGTTCATAATTTTTTTTATAACAAAATAATTTTTTTTGTATAATAATTCAATAATTTTTTGAGGGATTCATTTTGGGTTCACCATTTTTATTTTAAAGAGAATGATTCGACGACAAGGTGTATTTGGTTTGGACCTATGGATGATAATTACTTAGGGGGAGATAAATATATTACAAAATGATATATTTCAAGTGAATATTTTCATTCTTCACGAAATCTTCCAAAGGTTACCTCATCTATAACTATGTAAGGAACTATTTTCTAACGCCTAGTGGAGAATTGGGGGTTCAAACCCAATGACGCTTAGGGACATTCATTGGTTGAGTGGATGGAAATTCAATCTTGTTACACACCATTAGATATATATTTTTCCTACGCTGGGATACTCTTATAGTTTTATGATATTTTTAATAATCTTTTTTGGTCCCTAATAAAGGACTAATTACACTAAAAATGATCATTAGTGTAACACCCCGGGTAAATAAAGAATATGCAATTTTTATATTTATCCCTTTTTTGTGAATAAAATGTTAATATTAATATATTGGGAACACTATGCTCGATGGCTTACCCAATACGCAACAACGAGTTCCATTGAAATTGTACGTTGAACTCTAATAATAAAATAATATTATTTTAAATGGTAGTTAATGCCTAGCCGTTGTAATGGCGGGAATGAACAGAACTAACTAGAAAATGATTATATATGTTTGTCAAATATATTTACTCTGTACAGTAAATGTTAGACGATTAAAAATGAGAATGAATCCAATTTTAAGCGTAAACATTCTAATATTCTTTAAAGGTTCGATTAACCGCCTTTTGATGGTGAACCTCTATTAAATCCACTTTTCGACAATTTTATGTGTTATATTTTACAAAATAAAATTTTTATTTATAATCGGGACGTCAAAATTTACTTTGTGTAAATTTTTGGTATTTTTCCGATAAAGTTCATTTTTTTAATGAATAGTGAAAATGTTGTATTTTAATTCAAAACCACTTTTTAATCTAATTTATTTATATGATTATATTATCTTTTGAATTTGTTTTAAAGTAAAATTAGAATATATTTTTACCATTTAATCCAATAGTGGTAGTTGGAATTAATTTAACATTAAAATTGGACTTAAACTTGTGTCAATCTTTTAATAGATATTGTTTCTTAAAAACACGCTATTTGTTTTGACAGGGGTAATTAATTATTAAATTAATTAATGATACTTATATGTTTTGAATTTTGTAAAATAGATATCATTTTTGAGTTTGGAATACCAAATATAGCTTAGGGTGAATTTTTGGTATTTTTCTGAAAAACTTCAATTTTTGATGAATACTGAAACCACTAAGTGGTAGTTAAAGAAACTGATTTTTTGTTTAAATGAAACTTTTGCACTTCTGTGATTTTATTTTCAAAAATCCAACATACATGGTTGTCATTAAGAAGTAAAATGTGGTTCAATATGATTAAAATAATTTTTTGGTGGATAGTAACTTTTATGTTTTTAATCGCGATTAGAGGTAATTAGTGTAGGTTAAGGTAAAAATAATGTTTTAATAATATGAAATGAAATTTAAAAATGTTCTACCCTTATTTTATGTCTCATGGCCGACCAAGACAATCCATGGGTCATCTTGGGGACCCCATGGGGGCACTTTGGTTGGAAAATGACATTTATACTTTTTTATTTAATGTTAAAATAAAAATGTCACAAACATGAGTTGTTTTACAAAACCAACTTTTACATGGGGTTATATAAGTTAGATATTTGACTATAAATATTCATTGGAAATATAAAAATATTTCCTACATCATAGTATTTTTTTTTATAATTTTTAGACATTAACTAAATTAAATTATTTATGACACCATGATGATGCAGCGATTACCTCATTATTTAAAGATTTAAATAAAATGGAAATATAATGTAAAATCTAAGACCTAAACATGTCCAAAACCTATTGGATGGGTGGATTTAGAACCCTTATCACCTTATCATATAGAAACACCAATTTGGTACCATTAAAATTCTAAACTCATTCTAAAATAATGTAACATTTCCTTACTTTCCAAGAGTGCCCCACCTCTCCTCTTATAAAAAGCCCCCACCTCTACCACCTTACCCACACTTCCAAAGCTTTTGGCTCGGCCAAACCCTGCCCATTTTGTCTCTCCACATCCCTCTATTACTCCTTGAAGCCTCAGTTTGGGCAAAAGTCTCCCAAGGAAGCCATTGAGCTCAAATCAAAAGGAGTTACCCGATTTAAAAATTGTGTCTTCTCTTGTGTTCTTATGTATTATTTTTCTTCTCCAAACCCCTAAAATCTTTTTATTCATTTACATTATAACCAATAATGTATATTAAATATACTAGGATGTTTTTATAAGAAGTATTAGAGGTAAACCTACACACACCTACATCTAATGGTTAAAGAACACACTGTTTCTGTGGATAGCGAATTTCTGCCTCACGAAACAATGATTGTTCAATATTCTTCTAACACCATCAAAGGTGGCCATTAAGATTACACTATATTTATATATGATATATAATATGTTTCTGTTTTAATTAAGCTTCTATATTTTTCATTTATGACATACCTTTATGGTTTCCATTATGGGTAAACACGATATCTTCATTTAAGGAAGTGCGGACTACCGCCCCCTCAAAGTGAGTTGATTCGTTAATACCATATGTTTTATGTATAAAGGATATATTTAATGATATTATATATGATACCATACTGGAATTAAAATAATATTATGTATCATTACGTTTTAATTCCATTAAATATGAAATAGAAATGGAAGTAGCATTCATGAGTACGTAAGGCTAACCGTCTCCATGAACCGTACATTTCATTTATTATCTCAAAATGTTATGTACTATTATAAGTACATATATATAATGGATATATATGTAATATATTATATCTAAATGATTGATATAATTCTGTATTTATATCATATATACATCTCTCTCATTTTGTTTTAATTCCATTAATATGACAAAAAATTAAAGTAGCGTTCATGCGTACGTACGGCCTACCGTCTCCATGAACGGTGCTTTTAATTTTTATCTCCAAATGCTATGGAATAGTATAAAATGTATATATACTGGATAAATATGATATTTAAAACATCAATACTATTCTAGATATTATGTACCTATAACAACATGGAAAATTATTTTCCAACAAAGTCAATTTTTGACTCATGTACCAAACATCGACAAAAACGTCTGATATGAACTCATATTATTAACCAATTATTATAACATTAAAATATGTGATATGAACTGAATAATAATATTTATAGGAGGTCCTTAAGAAATTAAAAATTGACCAATGTTTATTATTCAGGAATATAAAGAAACGAACAAGACAAGTTGGACTTGAGATAAGGGATCCTACCCCTCTCTTTCTTTTTAAGTACACTGTTTTATATCATTCCTTTTAAGCTCATATTTTTTATGATTAGGATGTTATTTTATATTAATCATACTGTAATTTTTATGTTCATATGATGACATACCCTATTTTCTCTAATCAATCCATTTTGGAAGTTTTAAGTGGCGTCATTAGGCTGTCGAGTTTTCGTAGGGGATTTTTCATATCACTTTTTTTCCCGTGACATTTATGCTACGTTTTCCACTATATCCTTTGAGTGGTGTATGTACATACAATTATTATACACTTTGTGTATTATAATTTCATTTATGGGTATTTAAATCTTCATTTTATGACCCTTATTCCATGGGGAGTACGTTTCGAAAGTTACCCAACTCGGTAATGGGACCTTTCACCCTCCTCTTTTTAAAAGACATATTTTTGTTATGTATTTTAATTAACATATTATTTTGTTGGGATATGTTCTTATATATCCTTATTGATGTAAAATTTCTTTACAAGTGATGAGATACCCATTTTGTCTCATCAACTCGTTTTCTGAATTTTAAAGTGACGTTGTTAGGCTGTCGAATTTTTACAAGGGAACGTCTTATCCCAATTTCGATTTCTTTGGGTTCAACTTGTAATTCTTGAACATGTCATCCAATGAATATGTGTGAATGACCTCTGATTGTTTCAAACTTAATATCCAATTATATTGGATGTATTTATATTTCTCACACATAATTATGTGATATATTTATCCTTAATTTAAGGATACCATCTTTATAATGGATTTCATCTCAATTTACAATCCAGTGAGACTTTATTGTTGTTATGCACCAATTCACTCTTATATGGTGTATATAATGACCTTTGACATATTATATCAAGATTCCATTTATTCTCATGATATTATAAAGTTCGGATTAAATGTTATTCCGAAATTATTTGTATTCAAGAGTCTCTCATTTTGATAAAAACTCTTTAACAAAAATATAGTTTTAAATGTTTTAAAGATTCATTATTCTAAATATTTATCTTTAATTTCCATGTTTTAAAAATGGTTTTCAGTATTTATTTATATGGACATTAATGTTTTAAAATTATAATTCCATTAAAAGCTTCAATGTGGTATGGGACACTTTGATTCGAAAATCTCTTTTAAATGGTTTTTGAAAATGGATCGATTAATTCAATATATTGGAATTACTTATTGTGATTGAAAATGAAATTTTGTTATTGACATGTTTATATTTTCAATATTTTATGTGTAATGATGGTACTTGGACATTTTATGGGTGTTTATGTGATAAACCATATGACGGGTGGTGTCGTGAATACCAAGACGAGTGGTTACGTTATAACCTCCAATGCATTGGGTATGGAAGTCGTTCTTATGGCTATTCCATTACGTATGTGTGGAAGTCGACCGTATGGTTATTCCATTTAAGTATGTTTATGTCCCAAGTTACCTTTATATGTTATGTGATCTTTATATGGGTTTTATGGTAATCTTTTGGTTACAAAAGGGTATGTAATGGTCTTTTATTCAGTGAAGGGTTTTTACTACTTTATAAAGGTGAAAAGTATTACATTGGTAAAGTATTCATGGTTTACTTGTTTTTTTGAAAAACTAACAGTTTTCCTTCTTTGTGTCTTTTTTACTGGGATTTTTATGCTCATCCCAAGTTTTTGAAATGTTTTTCAATGTAACGCCCCGACCCTAGTTACCTAGAGTCGGTGCATTATTACATAACATTGGCATGATCACGAGAAAGATCAAGTCTCGAAAGACCGATTAGTTTAGTAGCCTTGGAATAACTAGATACATCCATAAATTTTTGCATTACATCATAAAAAAAACATCTTGTCTTCATATCCCCTCATACTATCCCTGCAGGTCATTCATAAATTACTTCTTCATAATCCTGGAAAAAAATAAAACATTGAAAGGGGTGAGCTCAGATGCTCAATAAGGTTAACATTATAGCAGAAGCTTCCATAAATAAGCATAAACACTTAAGGCAATTTATAACTAAAACAAAAGCCTTTTAAACTTGAACTTCAACATAAAATGGAAAAGGTAAAATGAAATAATTCCATTTACTTACTCACATGGATATTCTACTAGTCGAATGATCACATGCAATATCAATAACCACTTTCATAATGATGGAATGCATAATGCCATACTATCATAACCACATAGCCAAGGCCTCGTGCCAAGACTACAAATAAGATTTTGCCAAGGCCTTGTGCCAAGACACTAGTTTGTCTCATGAGACCTACCGATGCATCGAGGAGCTATAGCGGGCTCCACCCGTCACTTATTAAGTCCAATGAATTCCTCATATGAATAGGTTTAAGCATAAAATAAACATTCGTATTAAAACTAGCATACGAAATGTCAATACTTTAACCACAAACCATGAATGGTATAAAAATAGAACATCCACAGTCAAACATAACTCATTTGATACAATATTGAAGATTGTATTGTATCACATTAACCTCAATCATGAATAATGAAGGATGTTGACATAGATGAAAATAATCATTAAAACATTTTGAGGGAAATATCCCCCTTTTCTTGAAATCATTTAAAAGTCACACTATTTGTCAAGAAGCCATTTTAAAAATTGATTTTTGAATCAAAGTGTCCCATACCACTTTGAAACATTTAAAAGGAGTTTTAATTTTAAAACATTAATGTCCATATAAATAAATCCTTAAAACCATTTTTAAAACATGGACATTAATGAGCAAGATATAGAAGAATAAGTCTTTAAAAAATTTTAAAATGGTATTTTGGTTAGAGGTTCCAACCAAAAGAGACACTTGAATACAAATAATTGTGGTAATCAAAACTTTTTAATATCATGAGAATAAAGGGATTCATGATATACTATGTCAAAGTACATTATATACACCACATAAAAGTGATTTGGTGTATATCAACAAAGAAGTCTCAATGGAATGTAAATTGAGATGAAATCTCTCATAAAGGTTGTATCCTTAGGTTAAGGATAAATCAACGACATAATTATGTGTGAAAAATATAAATACACTAAATATGATTGGATATTCAGTGTAAATAAATAAAAGGATATTCACACATATTCTTGTAAAAACAATACCAACGAATTGGATGTTTAACTCAACAAATGGAGAATGAGTTAAATTACTCTTATCAAATTCATATCAATGACATGAGAATTATCAATGGAGTGATTATGTGTATCAAACTTATATCCACAGGAAGGGGAGTGGAAATTATGACATAATCAAATGAATAGTGATTCCACACATAATCTTGGGGTAATATAATCAATGAAATATGCGTAAAGCCAAATGAGTGGAAATTGAAATTGAAATTCCCTTATCGATTAGGTAACTTACGAAACATAAACCCATGAAAGAAGTATCATACCCTGATGATGTAAATACCCATAAATTAAAGTATAATACACAATGGATGAAATCATGGGCAGTACACCACATGCAATAATTAAGTGGTGAACAATGGAAATCTCACGGAATTGAAAGTGAGATAAGAAAATCCCTTACCATGTTAATCAACTGAGTTGTATGGCCAAAAGTTAATAACCACCAAATGATTTACAGAATAACATGAATATAAAGACAATCATGATAATATATATCAAATGGCAGTACACAATACACCACTTTCAATAATTTAGTGGCGAACAATGGAAATCTCACGGAATTGAAAGTGAGATAAGAGAATCCCTTACTTTGTACTTTTTCCTTGGTCGATGGTAGGTTTACCTCCTGTATAATGGTGAAATAATTGTTATTGAATAATACAAGAATCATTTACTTTAATATGATATCATATATGATCTTTTAACATTGATTTGTTAATAATATCTTAGAATTATCGTCATTTTGGGTGTTAACGGGTTCATTTTACTTTATATTCTTTGTTATGTGAGCCATATTCGTTATTAATGGGATGTATATTATTCATATACAGAATGATATCAAGTCCTTAAACATCATTTTTAAATCATTAAATGATAATTATACTTGAATGGATACGATGGAGAATGAATCTCATCGCGTTCGTGGAGACGGTAGTCCGTACGTACGCACGAACGCTACTTCCATTTAATTTTTATTTTAAAAGAATCGAATCCAAATGATACATAGGTATATTACTATTCCAGTATAATATAATATTTTATATATGTTACTTAAGTTCATTAACACCATCCTTTATACGTTCCATGTGTGGTATAAACGAGTCATATCATTTTAAGGGGGCGGTAGTCCGCACTTCCTCAAATGAAATTATCGTATGTATATACAACATGAAACGAATAATGGTATGAAATAAAATGGAATTACAGAAGCTTATATATAAAATATATATCATTAATATCATATTTAATTACAGTGCCATCATAATGGCCACCATGAGAGGCGGTAAGATGTTTTTGAACAATCATCGTTTCGTGAGGCGTTAGTTTGCCATCCACAGAAACATTATGTTCATCATCCATTAGATGGAGTTGTGTGTATGTGTAGTTTGAATACTTATTATAACAACATCCTAGTATATTGAGGATACTGGTGTTGTTACAAAATAAGGGAAATAAAAAGAGTTTGGGGGGGTTGAAGAAGCAAAATAAATGAAAATAATTTAAGAGAAATCGTTACCTTTAATTTAGGTAACTCACTTTGGGTGGAACCAAAGGACTTGTTGAAATGCTTTCTGCCTAAGGGGAAGCTTCAAGGAGGAGGAGAGGGATGTGGGGAGCTTAGATGGGCAGAGTTTGGACGAGCCAAGTGGCTTGAGAGGTGTGAGGAATGAGTAGAAGTGGTCTCCTTTTATAAGGGAGAGGAGGGGCTCTTTAGGAAAGAGTGAAAGTATTACTTTATAATATATTTGTATTCGGTTTATAATGGTCCAAAAATCATTGAGGTCGAAGATAAGATGACTCATATTCTAAATAACATCAACCACTAAGAATTGGACAGGTTTTAGATAATATTTTAATCATTATAATCTTATTTATTTAAATGATTTATTAATGAGGTAAACATTGCATCATTATTGTGTCATTAATAATTTAAATTATTTGATGTCTAAAAATTATAAATAAAATATCATTATGTAGGAAATATTTTTAGCTTTCTAATGAATATTTATAAACGAAAATCCAACATGTATAACCCTATGTAAAAATTGTTCTTCTAAAAGATGTAAGCTTATGCCATTTTTATTTTTATTTTAACTTTTTTAATATAATGTGTCCCTACCACATACAAGTGGCTCCAAGGGGTCCCCAAATTGACCCAAGGATGCCCATGGTCGGGTATGTGTCCACCAATAAGGTTAGGACACGTTTTAGGGTAATTTTGTATTATTATAATATTATTTTTTAACCCTTATTTACTGGATTTACCCTTTAACCATGGTAAATAAAATATTTACCACAGTAACTATTCAAAATGTCTAAAAATAAAAGTTACCTATTTACATAATTTGGAGATCCTGTTTCCAAATATGGAATCCATTTTCCTAAATTCAAAACACAGAAGTTGCAGAAATTAATTTAAAATTAATTCCCGCTGTCAAAACAAAAAGCGTGTTTTTAAGAGATAATAACTATCAAAAGATTGACACTTGTTTATGTTCGGTTTAATTGTAAAATTATGTCCAATGATAAAAATTAAATTTAATGGTAAAAATATATTCTAAATATACTTTAAAACCAGTCAAATTCATAATTTATCACTATTAATTATTTTGATTAAAAAAGTTGTTTTTAATTAAAATTTAGAAATTTTCACTATTCATCAAAATATGAAAGTTATCCGAAATGTACCAAAATTTCACCCTAGGCTAATTTCGATATTCCGAATCCAAAAATGAAGTCCATTTTGAGAGATATAATTTATAAAATTTCAAAAAGTAGGTGTTACTATTCATAACGGCTAGTTTGATTGGTTATGGTGTGTTAAAATCTCGAAGTTGTGTACAATGCACGCCATTGCATTATTCGAAAGGAAACATACCGAGGAAACTTGGGGTGTTACATTCTCCCCTCCTTCAATAAATTGCGTCCTCGCAATTTTTAAAATTTTTCTTGGGAATATAATGGAAAGTCCCACATCGGAAAAACAGCCAATAAAACTATCACTTTAAAAGAAAGAAAGAGAGGTATAAGGGTCATCCAAGATAACCCATACTAGGATTACATGTAAGAAAACATGGATATGGATGATAAACTCAGTGTCAAGTTCTGATGGAGAGGGATATAAATCATGATCAGGAGAAAGTTAACAATGAGAAAACCACAAACTTGTGTTGGGACAAACGACCATTAGTCTCCTAGTAGGAAAGTAAACGGAAAACATTTTTTTTAAAGTTACATTACATAAGGAAGAGGAATTAATTTATGATATTGACTAAGAACATTATGAGATATACTTACATTTTAAGTAAATTTTCATTATTTAATAAATTTCCACCACTAACTCAATTTTTTTTAAACGATGAGTATTCAAGAAGACTTGGTCACACTGGAAGAGATAGAATAAACTTCTATAGAATCACATGATCCATGCAGGATAAACCGTATATTTACATTGTCTTTGAAGATTAATCAAAACCAAAATGGATAGTGAATGATCTAATGATTCCCCCAAAAGAATATTCATTGAGATAAATATGTACTAATCTTAATTTCTAAAATTAAACCAACAATACCCCAAAGTTAAATAAATACCATTCAATAATCAATTGTCCTTAAAATCCTTCCATATAATCCAAAGTAATATTTAAACCCAAAGCATTAAAGAATTTGATTATGTAGTCTCCCATGTTAAATTGTATCTCCAAATGACATCAAATACTCTTAAAGTCACATACTTAAAAGTAATTAACATCATCACATATTCTCTGTTATAGGTTAATCATTTCCATAAATAACCCAAATAACTATAAATCAACAATAAAAACGTAGATAAAAATCCACCATTACTCTACAAATGAAACCACATTGTATTCTATTTTCCTTGGGCATATAGTGTTCCTATCAAAGTGAACATCTTCCAAAATAAAATTTATCACTAAATCACCATAACATTTTCCTATACCAAGGGTATTCATTTGATAAGACAAAAGAACCCAAATCATCTTATTATTGATCAATAAAATCATCTAAAAAAAATAGTCACACTAACCAGGGACTTCACGTAGTCCAGTGGTAGGCGATAAATCCCAATCGCACTTTGGTTGTGGGTTCGATTCCCACAGCTTTGTCCGACGCGATGGGTTGTCACACGGTCTACGTGTTGTCCTTTTTCAAAAACTATATTTTATAATATTACCAAAATGAGATAAATTCCTCAAAATAACATAATTTAACCACAAATGTTATATCATACTTTGCATTTTCATCCCAAATTATAATAACTTATCATTTTCTCAAACCCCAATGATCATATAAAACCAAATGGTTATTTATACCTATATCCACAAGAGAAGAGACAATTCTTCCTCAAATATCATTCTCACATGGCAAACTGCGGGGTTACAAATACAAGAGAAAATTATTCCAAAGTAAACCCATCAACAAGGAGTGCTAATACTTTTTAAATTTTTCTCCAACCATTTATTTCCACATAGCTTCTTATTTGACCAAGAAAATATCCTATAGAATAGGACATTTACTCGGGTAATGGCCAGGTCCCCTACATTTACAGCAAATGACTGTAAATGGACTCTTGGGACCATTTTTATCTTCTTCCATAGTACTCTTCATTTTTCTTTGGCAATTCTTCACTTTATGTCCTTCCTTCCCGCACGTAAAACATTTCGTTGTACCATTGAGACACTTTCCTGGGTGTCTCTTTCCACATTTCCTGCATGCTGAAAATTGAGGTTTCTTTTCTCCATGGTCTCCATTGCTGGATATCTTATCATTTATCACCTTTCTCTTCCTTGTTGAGTCTGGGAGTTGGTTAATATATATGTTGTTGATCATATTTTTGGAAAACTGATTTGGCATAAAGACGATATCTTTTACGCCTATCAACATTCCATTTTGTTGCTCATCGCCACCACCGTTCCCACCTTGTACATCATTCTCAAAGTCACTATGACTTCCTTGGAATCCAGCCATTGACTAAAACCAGAAATCATTGTGTGAGTAATAGTAGTCGTAAAATCATTTAGAGATTAAAATTTCACCATATTCTCAATTTGAAACATATTAGGATTAACCAAGGTCATTTACTCTCATCTTATGTATATATTACTTAAATCGGTTTGTAAAGAAAATGTAAATTATCCTAAGCGTATCCCCCGGGAGTGTCGTAACCAAGAGTGCAGCAAGGCCCGTTGTCGTGCACCAGTTCCCGTTCGAGTCTAGCTCAAAGCGGTGTTTTCGGGTTTTACCCCTAGGTACATCTGTGCCAGAGCCGCCTCTACCTGCTCGTATCCAGACAGGGATGTATTGCTCGGAAAACTCACAAAATCTCTACAATACCAAGATTCTAGGAAGTTCTTTTATACTAATCCTCAAAGTTCATCTTAGGTCTACCTGCTCTAATCAGAGTTTATCTAAATCTAGCTACCAAGGTTTGTACTAAACTTCCTCTGATACCAACTGTAACGCCCCGACCCTAGTTACCTAGAGTCGGTGCATTATTACATAACATTGGCATGATCACGAGAAAGATCAAGTCTCGAAAGACCGATTAGTATAGTAGCCTTGGAATAACTAGATACATCCATAAATTTTTGCATTACATCATAAAAAAACATCTTGTCTTCATATCCCCTCATACTATCCCTGCAGGTCATTCATAAATTACTTCTTCATAATCCTGAAAAAAAATAAAACATTGAAAGGGGTGAGCTCAGATGCTCAGTAAGGTTAACATTATAGAAGAAGCTTCCATAAATAAGCATAAACACTTAAGGCAATTTATAACTAAAACAAAAGCCTTTTAAACTTGAACTTCAACATAAAATGGAAAAGGTAAAATGAAATAATGCCATTTACTTACTCACATGGATATTCTACTAGTCGAATGATCACATGCAATATCAATAACCACTTTCATAATGATGGAATGCATAATGCCAGACTATCATAACCACATAGCCAAGGCCTCGTGCCAAGACTACAAATAAGATTTTGCCAAGGCCTTGTGCCAAGACACTAGTTTGTCTCATAAGACCTACCGATGCATCGAGGAGCTATAGCGGGCTCCACCCGTCACTTATTAAGTCCAATGCATTCCTCATATGAATAGGTTTAAGCATAAAATAAACATTCGTATTAAAACTAGCATACGAAATGTCAATACTTTAACCACAAACCATGAATGGTATAAAAATAGAACATCCACAGTCAAACATAACTCATTTGATACAATATGGAAGATTGTATTGTATCACATTAACCTCAATCATGAATAATGAAGGATGTTGACATAGAAGAAAATAATCATCAAAACATTTTGAGGGAAATATCCCCCTTTTCTTGAAATCATTTAAAAGTCACACTATTTGTCAAGAAGCCATTTAAAATTTGATTTTTGAATCAAAGTGTCCCATACCACTTTGAAACTTTTAAAAGGAGTTTTAATTTTAAAACTTTAATGTCCATATAAATAAATCCTTAAAACCATTTTTAAAACATGGACATTAATGAGCAAGATATAGAAGAATAAGTCTTTAAAACATTTTAAAATGGTATTTTGGTTAGAGGTTCCAACCAAAAGAGACACTTGAATACAAATAATTGTGGTAATAAAAACTTTGTAATATCATGAGAATAAAGGGATTCATGATATACTATGTCAAAGTACATTATATACACCACATAAAAGTGATTTGGTGTATATCAACAAAGAAGTCTCAATGGAATGTAAATTGAGATGAAATCTATCATAAAGGTTGTATCCTTAGGTTAAGGATAAATCAACGACATAATTATGTGTGAAAAATATAAATACACTAAATATGATTGGATATTCAGTGTAAATCAATCAAAGGATATTCACACATATTCTTGTAAAAACAATACCAACGAATTGGATGTTTAACTCAACAAATGGAGAATGAGTTAAAATTACTCTTATCAAATTCATATCAATGACATGAGAATTATCAATTGAGTGATTATGTGTATCAAACTTATATCCACAGGAAGGGGAGTGGAAATTATGACATAATCAAATGAAAAGTGATTACAAACATAATCTTGGGGTAATATAATCAATGAAATATGCGTAAAGCCAAATGAGTGGAAATTGAAATTCAAATTCCCTTATCGATTAGGTAACATACGAAACATACACCCATGAAAGAAGTATCATACCCTGATGATGTAAATACCCATAAATTAAAGTATAATACACAATGGATGCAATCATGGGCAGTACACCACATGCAATAATTAAGTGGTGAACAATGGAAATCTCACGGAATTGAAAGTGAGATAAGAAAATCCCTTACCATGTTAATCAACTGAGTTGTATGGCCAAAAGATAATAACCACAAAATGATTTACAGAATAACATGAATATAAAGACAATCATGATAATATATATCAAATGGCAGTACACAATACACCACTTTCAATAATTTAGTGGCGAACAATGGAAATCTCACGGAATTGAAAGTGAGATAAGAGAATCCCTTACTTTGTACTTTTTCCTTGGTCGATGGTAGGTTTACCTCATGTATAATGGTGAAATAATTGTTATTCAATAATACAAGAATCATTTACTTTAATATGATATCATATATGATCTTTTAACATTGATTTGTTAATAATATCTTAGAATTATCGTCATTTCGGGTGTTAACGGGTTCATTTTACTTTATATTCTTTGTTATGTGAGCCATATTCGTTATTAATGGGATGTATATTATTCATATCCAGAATGATATCAAGTCCTTAAACATCATTTTTAAATCATTAAATGATAATTATACTTGAATGGATACGATGGAGAATGAATCTCATCGTGTTCGTGGAGACGGTAGTCCGTACGTACGCACAGACGCTACTTCCATTTAATTTTTATTTTAAAATAATCGAATCCAAATGATACATAGGTATATTACTATTCCAGTATAATAAAATATTATATATATGTTACTTAAGTTCATTAACACCATCCTTTATACGTTCCATGTGTGGTATAAACGAGTCATATCATTTTAAGGGGGCGGTAGTCCGCACTTTCTCAATTGAAATTATCGTATGTATATACAACATGAAACGAATAATGGTATGAAATAAAATGGAATTACAGAAGCTTATATATAAAATATATATCATTAATCTCATATTTAATTACAGTGCCATCATAATGGCCACCATGAGAGGCGGTAAGATGTTTTTGAACAATCATCGTTTCGTGAGGCGTTAGTTTGCCATCCACAGAAACATTATGTTCATCATCCATTAGATGGAGTTGTGTGTATGTGTAGTTTGAATACTTATTATAACAACATCCTAGTATATTGAGGATACTGGTGTTGTTACAAAAGAAGGAAAAAAAAGAGTTTGGGGGGGTTGAAGAAGCAAAATAAATGAAAATAATTTAAGAGAAATCGTTACCTTTAATTTAGGTAACTCACTTTGGGTGGAACCAAAGGACTTGTTGAAATGCTTTCTGCCTAAGGGGAAGTTTCAAGGAGGAGGAGAGGGATGTGGGGAGCTTAGTTGGGCAGTGTTTGGACGAGCCAAGTGGCTTGAGAGGTGTGAGGAATGAGTAGAAGTGGTCTCATTTTATAAGGGAGAGGAGGGGCTCTTTAGGAAAGAGTGAAAGTATTACTTTATAATATATTTGTATTCGGTTTATAATGGTCCAAAAATCATTGAGGTCTATGATAAGATGACTCATATTCTAAATAACATCAACCACTAAGAATTGGACAGGTTTTAGATAATATTGTAATCATTATAATCTTATTTATTTAAATGATTTATTAATGAGGTAAACATTTCATCATTATTGTGTCATTAATAATTTAAATTATTTGATGTCTAAAAATTATAAATAAAATATCATTATGTATGAAATCTTTTTATCTTTCTAATGAATATTTATAAACGAAAATCCAACATGTATAACCCTATGTAAAAATTGTTCTTCTAAAAGATGTAAGCTTATGCCATTTTTATTTTTATTTTAACTTTATTAATATAATGTGTCCCTACCACATAAAAGTGGCTCCAAGGGGTCCCCAAATTGACCCAAGGATGCCCATGGTCGGGTATGTGTCCACAAATAAGGTTAGGACACGTTTTAGGGTAATTTTGTATTATTATAATATTATTTTTTAACCCTTATTTACTGGATTTACCCTTTAACCATGGTAAATAAAATATTTACCACAGTAACTATTCAAAATGTCTAAAAATAAAAGTTACCTATTTACATAATTTGGACATCCTGATTCCAAATATGGAATCCATTTTCCTAAATTCAAAACACAGAAGTTGCAGAAATTAATTTAAAATTAATTCCCGCTGTCAAAACAAAAAGCGTGTTTTTAAGAGATAATAACTATCAAAAGATTGACACTTGTTTATGTTCGGTTTAATTGTAAAATTATGTCCAATGATAAACATTAAATTTAATGGTAAAAATATATTCTAAATATACTTTAAAACCACTCAAATTCATAATTTATCACTATTAATTATTTTGATTAAAAAAGTTGTTTTTAATTAAAATTTAGAAATTTTCACTATTCATCAAAATATGAAAGTTATCCGAAATGTACCAAAATTTCACCCTAGGCTAATTTCGATATTCCGAATCCAAAAATGAAGTCCATTTTGAGAGATAGAATTTATAAAATTTCAAAAAGTAGGTGTTACTATTCATAACGGCTAGTTTGATTGGTTATGGTGTGTTAAAATCTCGAAGTTGTGTACAATGCACGCCATTGCATTATTCGAAAGGAAACATACCGAGGAAACTTGGGGTGTTACATTCAAAGGTCAAGGGAAAGGTACATGATGTGATGATAGTGTCAAGGAAGTGTCAAGAAAGAATTTATGTTTTATTTTAAATATGTTTCCGTTGATGGGAAAAATGAATACTGTCTTTTATGTAACCACTTTGTTAAAATGTGGAATGTAATACCCATTTCATGATCTAATTATCTAAAATTCTAAACCTGAAAAGATCCTCATTGTGTAATCTTGTGATAACTCAAGATTAAGTAAGGTTTAAGGCTGGGGCCTAATAGTTGGTTTCAGAGGTCGGTTTAGGCAAATTTAGGGATTAGGAGTTTTTGTTAGACACATGGTTAGTCCCTATATCTTTTATTTCAGTTAAATACTTATTTTATAACATTTTTTCAGGTCATGTAATGTCAGTTACGAATGAAAGGAGAAGGATCTCAAATGACATTTCTATCTCTTCCTGATGACATGCTGGAAATAATTATTGCAAAGTCATGTTCGGATGATTGTGAAACTTTTACTAGCATACAACTCACTTGCTAGAAGTTTTTTGAGATATCAAACACCTCCACTATACCTTTTTATCATCGTGGATCATGGGTTGTATTTAGAAAAATAATATTTTAACAATATTATCATATTTCAATGATAGGAAAATATTATCAAGGTATTTTCAAATATTTTACCTTATCACAAGAATTTGAAGCATATTATGATTTCAAAAATGGTGCTGAGGAAAGAGACCCTTGTGCAACCTACTTATATTTCATTTTAAGATATAGTCTCTCATCACATACTAATGGTATTTTAAAATGACCAATAATAGAAAGATTCAACTCAAATTCTGTCCGACTATTTTATAGAAATCATGTTTGATCAGATGTTTTGGAATTATATGTCATACATGATTATTTTACAAAACTGTTTTTCTGTGAACACCCATATGACCCATGTTGTACAAGGTGTATTTGGATGGAGGAAGAAAATGATTTTGAAGGAT
Source organism: Viscum album (assembly GCA_963277665.1). Classification (NCBI taxonomy): domain Eukaryota; kingdom Viridiplantae; phylum Streptophyta; class Magnoliopsida; order Santalales; family Viscaceae; genus Viscum; species Viscum album. The sequence goes on from OY728147.1 coordinate 1,832,679,831, forward strand.
CTCTAAATCATTTTTGTAATGCATGGGACGTCTACCTACGCGAACAAGATGACGATGAACCCGAGTGGACTCCAAGATCAAGGTATGATGTTATTCATTTTGGGAAACATTTTATTTTATCTTATGGTGGTGAAATAAGACATCAAGAATTAAGATGTTGAGATCATAATGAATTTGGATGAAAATTATAGGTATAAGGAAACTATTGATGTTAAAACATGTTAGGGTTATTTTTGGAGTTTTATAAAATTTACAACACACAGACTGTGTGACAACCCGTCGCGTCGGACAAAGCTGTTGGAATCGAACCCACAACCAAAGTGCGACTGGTATTTATCTCCTACCACTAGATTACGCGAAGTCCCTGGATAGTTTGACTAATTATTTTTAGTTAAATGACATTATGAATTAAGAGTAAGCTGATTTTGGGTTATCTATGGAAATTATTAACCTATCATGGAGGATATGTGATTAGTTTAATTACTTTTCAATATGAGACTTTAAGAGCAACTGATGTTATTTGGAGATAAGTGTTATTTTGTACATTGGAGGATTATGTGATTAAATCCTTCAAATATTTGGGTTTCAATATTAGTTTGGTTTACTTTAAAGTATTTTATGGGCAATTTGTTTATCTAATGGTCCTCGTTGAACTTTGGGTTTTGTTGGACAAATTTTGGAGATTAAGAATATATTTTCTTTTTATAAATGGTTATCATTTTCTGGATTATCTGATCTTGTACTAACCTTTTTTGGTTTTGGTTTTTTTTAGAGTCTAAATACATGGGAAGTATATAGTTCTCTTTTGTGGATTATGTGATTCTCAAGAATTTGGTTATAATACTCTTAATGCGAACAAGTCTTCCTAAAAACTCATCTTTCGGAGAAAATATGAGTTAGATTAAGGAATCTAGTAAAAGTTGAAAGTCTACATGACAAGCAAGTATGTTTCTTTATGATTTAGTTAAGCTCAAAAATAAATTCCTCAGTGAAGAGTAACTTAAAACAAAAATGTTTTCTGTTAACTTTTCCTACTGGGGAATCGAATACCGTTTGACCCACCACATGTTTGTGATTTTCTTGTGGTTAACTTTCTCTTAAACATGTTTAATATCACTCTCCATCAGGACATAAACCTTTGTTTTCTCCTCCATATCCATATTTTAATACTTGGAATCCTAGTATGGGTTAACTCGGGTGACCTTTGTACTTCTCTTTCTTTATTTTAAAGTGATAGTTTTACTGACTCTTGTTCCGATGTGGGATTTCAAGGATGTTTCCGAGCCCAATTTTAAAATTGTGAGGACGCAATTCCCAAAAGGGGGGAAGGATGTAACACCCCAGGTAAATAAAAAATATGACATTTTTATATTTATCCCTTTTTGTGAATAAAATGTTAATATTTATATAATGCTATGCTCGTTGGCTTACCCAATACGCAACAATGAGTTCCTTTGAAATCTTATGGTGCACTCTAACAATAAAATAATATTATTTTAAATGGTAGTTAACGCCTGGCCGTTGTAATGGCAGGAATGAACAGAACTAACTACAAAATGATTATATATGTTTGTAAAATATTTTTACTCTTTACTATAAATGTTAGAGGATTAAAAATGTGAATGAATCAAATTTTAAGCGTAAGCATTCTAATATTTTTTAAAGGGTCGATTAACCGCCTTTTGATGGCGAACCACTTTTAAATCCACATTTTGACAATTTTATGTGTTATATTTGACAAAATAAAATTCTTCTTTAGAATCGGGACATCAAAATTTACTTTTTGTAAATTTTTGGTATTTTTCCGATAAAGTTCATTTTTTAATGAATAGTGAAAAATTTTGTATTTTAATTCAAAACCACTTTTTAATCTAATTTATTTATATTATTATATTATCTTTTGAATTGGTTTTAAAGTAAAATTAGAATATATTTTTACCATTTAATCCAATAGTGTTCGTTGGAATTAATTTCACTTTGAAATTGGACTTAAACTAGTGTCAATCTTTTAATAGATAATGTTTCTTAAAAACACACTATTTGTTTTGATAGTGGGAATTAATTATTAAATTAATTAATTCAAATTATATGTTTTGAATTTTGTAAAATAGATATCATTATTGAGTTTGGAATATCAAATATAGCTTAGGGTGAATTTTTTGTATTTTTCTGAAAAATATCAATTTTTGATGAATAGTGAAACCACTAAGTGGTAGTTAGAGAAACTGATTTTTCGTTTAAATGAAAATTTTCCACTTCTGTGATTTGATTTTCAAAAATCCGACATACATGGTTGTCATTAAGAAGTAAAATGTGGTTCAATGAGATTAAAATAATTTTTTGGTGAATAGTAACTTTTACGTTTTTAATCGCGATTAGAGGTAATTAGTGTAGATTAAGGTAAAAATAATGTTTTAATAATATAAAATTAACTTTAAACATGTCCTACCCTTATTAGATGTCTCATGGCCGACCAATACAATCCATGGGTCAACTTGGGGACCCCATAGAGCCACTCTGGTTGGAAAATGACATTAATACCTTTTTATTTAATGTTAAAATAAAAATGTCACAAACATGAGTTGTTTTACAAAAACAATTTTTACATGGGGTTATAAAAGTCAGATTTTTGACTATAAATATTCATTGGAAAGCTAAAACGATATCCTACATCTTAGTATATTTTTATAATTTTTATACATTAAATAAAGTATATTATTTATGACAAAATTATGATGCAGCGATTACCTCATTATTTAACGATTTAAAAAAAATGGAATTATAATGTAAAATATAAGACCTACACATGTCCAAAACCTATTGTATGGTTGGATTTTTAACCCTTATCACATTATCCTCGAGACACATCAATGTGGGACCATTAAAATCCGAAACGCATTCTAAAATAATGTAACATTTCCTTACTTTCCAAGAGTGCCCCTCCTCTCCTCTTATAAAAGGCCCCCACCTCTACCACCTTACCCACACTTCCAAAGCCTTTTGCTCGGCCAAAACCTACCCATATTGTCTATCCACATCCCTCTATTACTCATTGAAGCCTCACATTGGGCAGAAGATTTCCCAAGGAAGCATTCGAGCTCAAATCAAAACGAGTTTCCCAATTTAAAGGTAGTGTCTTCTCTTGTGTTCTTATGTGTTATTTTGCTTCTCCAACCCCCTAAACTATTTTTATTCATTTATTTTATAACAAATACAGTATCTTAAATATACTAGGATGTTTTTATAAGAAGGATTCGAGCTACACTTACACACACCTACATCTAATGGTTAAAGAACATACTGTTTCCGTGGATGGTGAATTTCCGCCTCACGAAACGATGATTGTTCAGCATTCTTCTAACATCTTAAAAGGTGGCCATTAAGATGACACTATATTTATATATGATATATAATATTTTTATGTTTTACTTAAGCTTCTGTATTTTACATTTATGGAATACCTTTAAGTTTTCCATTATGGGTAAACGCGATATCTTCATTTAAGGAAGTGCGGACTACCGCGCCCTCAAAGTGATTTGATTCGTTAATACCATATGTGGTACGTATAAAGGATATATTTAATGATATTATATATGATACCATAATTGAATTAAAATACTATTATGTAACATTATGTTTTAATTCCATTAAATATGAAATAGAAATGGAAGTAGCCTTCATGCGTACGTACGGCCTACCATCACCATGAACGGTATATTTCATTTCTTATCTCAAAATGTTATGTACTATTATAAGTACATATATATAATGGATATATATGTAATATATTACATATAAATGATGTATATCATTCTGGAATTATAACATATATATATATATATCTCTCTCATTTTGTTTTAATTTCATTAATATGATAAAAAATTAAAGTAGCGTTCATGCGTACGTACATCCTACCGTCTCCATGAACTGTGCTTTTAATTTTTATCTAAAAATTATATGGAATAGTATAAATGAATATATACTGGATATATATTATATTTAAAACATAAATACTATTCTGGATATGATGTACCTATAACTACATGGAGAATTATTTTCCAACAAGTTCAATTTTTTACTCATGTACCAAACATCGACAAAAACCTCTGATATGAACTCATATTATTAACCAATTATTATAACATTAAAATATATGATATTACCTGAATAATAATTTTTATAGGAGGTACATAAGAAATTATAAATTGACCAAAGTTTATTATTCAGGAATATAACGAAACGAACAAGACAAGTTGGATTTGAGGTAAGGGATCCTACCCCTCTCTTTCCTTTTAAGTACACTGTTTTATGTCATTCCTTTCATGCTCATCTTTCTTATGATTAGGATGTTATTATATATTAATACTACTATAAATTTTATGTTCATATGATTAGAGGCCCTATTTTCTCTCATCAATCCATTTTGAATGTTTTAAGTGGCGCCGTTATGCTGCCGAGTTTTCATAGGGGATTTTTCATCTCACTTTTATTCCCGTGACATTTATGCTACGTTTGCCACTATTTCCTTTCAGTGGTGTATGTACTGCCCATTATTATATACTTTGTGTATTATAATTTTATTTATGGGTATTTACATCTTCATTTTACGACCCTTCTTCCATGGGGTGTACGTTTCGAAAGTTACCCAACTCGGTAAGGGGACCTTTCAACCTCCTCTTTTTAAAAAACTTATTTTTGTTATGTCTTTTAATTTACATATTATTATGTTGGGATATGTTCTTATATATCTGTATTGATGTAAAATTTATTTCCAAGTTATGAGATACCCTTTTTTTCTCATCAACTCATTTTATGAATTTTAAAGTGACGCTGTTAGGTTGTCGAATGTTTACAAGGGAACATCTTAACCCAATTTCGATTTCTTTGGGTTCAACTTGTAATTCTTCAACATGTCATCCTATGAATATGTGTGAATGACCTATGATTTTTTCACACTTAATATCCACTTATATTGGGTGTATTTATATTTCTCACACATAATTATGTGATATATTTATCCTTAATTTAAGGATACCATCTTTATAATTGATTTCATCTCAATTTACATTTCCATTGAGACTTTATTGTTGTTATGCACCAATTCACTCTTATATGGTGTATATACTGTACTTTGACATATTATATCATGAATCCATTTATTCTCAAGATATTATAAAGTTTGGAGTAAATGTTATTCCGAAATTATTCGTATTCAAGAGTCTCTCATTTTGTTAAAAACACTTTAACAAAAATATGGTTTTCAATGTTTTAAAGATTCATTATTCTAAATCTTTATCTTTAATTTCCATGTTTTCAAAATGGTTTTCAGTATTTATTTATATGGACATTAATTTTTTAGAATTATAATTCCATTAAAAGCTTCAAAGGGGTATGGGACTCTTGGATTCAAAAATCTCTTTTAAATGGTTTTTGAAAATGGATTGATTAATTCAATATCTTGGAATTACTTATTGTGATTGCAAATGAAATGTTGTTATTGACATGTTTAAATTTTCAATATTTTATGTGTAATGATGGTACTTGGACATTTTACGGGTGGTTATGTGATAAACCATATGACGGGTGGTGCCGTGAATACCAGGACGGGTGGTTACGTTGTAACCTCCAATGCATTGGGTATGGAAGTCAGCCGAATGGATATTCCATTAAGTATGTGTGGAAGTCGACCATATGGTTATTCCATTCAAGTATGTTTATGTCCCAAGTTACATTTATATGTTATGTGTTCTTTATATGTTTTTTATACTAATATTTTGGTTACAAAAGGGTAAGTAATGGTCTTTTATTCAGTGAAGGGTTTTTACCACTTCATAAAGATGAAAAGTATTACTTTGGTAAAGTATTCATGGTTTAATTTTTTTTCTGAAAAACTAACAGTTTTCCTTATTTGTGTATCTTTTACTGGGCTTTTTATACTCATCCCAAGTTTTTGAAATGTTTTTCACAGGTCAGGGGAAAGGTACATGATGTGATGATAATGTCAAGGAAGTGTCAAGAAAGAATCCAAGTTTTATTTTAAATATGTTTCCGTTGATGGGAAAAATGAATACTGTCTTTTATATAACCACATTGTTAAAATGTGGAATGTAATGCCCGTTTGATGATCTTATTCTCTAAAACTGTAAACCTGAAAAGATCCTCAATGTGTAATCTTGTGATAACTCAAGATTAATTAAGGTTTAAGGGTGGGGCCTTATAATTAGTTAACACCATGTATGTAAAAAATGTGGATCATATTTTTTAATGAATCTATATGTGTACAAGTTTCCTCGTCTATTTCTGAGTGGTGGAAAACTACTTATATACTGAATTCGTATCACTCACTACATATGAGTTGGATGCCACGTAGGGATGTAGTTAATATTTATAGGAAGTGATTGAGCCATTTTTTTGCATCAAATGCGTTGTATTCTTTCTAGGATTCAAAAACCAAATAGTTCATTAAACACATTTAGTTTAACATTATCTGGAGAAGACATATTCACAGGTAAAATGGGACATGATATTTGAACTCGAGTCTCTATTTGATGTCATATGTATCCTAGTTATAGTAGGAATCTGAGTTATCTTAGTCCAATCATTCCCTTTTGATTGGACTTGTGGTGGAATCCCCTATATGCGGGGTTATTATATCATTTTACTCTGTGGGGGTTACATTATAAGTTTTCCTTGACTTTTGGAGACTAATGATGTGAATGATATGGCCATTTGAACTCTCTAATCCCATGTGATCTATGCTTGGTGTGACAAATAATGGATAAAAAGTAATCAGAATCATTGTACATGGATGTATAACATATGCACTGGGACAACACTTTTAGGGTTCATATATAAATCAGGCCTTAGAGAGGTATTTTAGGGCTTATAGTATTATGTATGCCAATTTGGGTTTAGGCTCAGTCCTCCATAAGGAAACCAATATATCCTAGTCATGAAAAGAATCAATGTCATAATAATTCAATTTTTCAAGGCTTATTCAATGAGTTTCCATTATATGTGGGACATATCATATCATTTCACTATTCTGGGTTTATATATTGAGGTTTCCCTTTTCATTATAGAGACTTATGGTGAGAATGATATGATCATTGAGATTACCCAATCCCACATGGGATATGCGTGTGTGAGAAACATGGGAGAAAAATAATCAATTAAATATCTTTTGGATTAGGGGATTATGTACATTGACAACCCTCTGGTTTATTGATATGGATATTGGGCCATAGAATGGCATCCTACATTTTCTGGTTAGGAAAGGAATTAGAGTTCCTGCAGTTCATATGATTGGGGTGTACACACTGATATTTCCCACATAATAAAGGCTTACACGCTGATTATGGACAAGGTTATCAAGCCATTGGATTCCCTTATCATAAATAATACATGTCAAATGAATTATATGATCATTGAGACTCCCTAATACCACATGATATATGATCAATGTCAGAAAAAATTGATGGATAGTAATTAGTTTCATTTCTTGTGGATACTTGTCTTATATACTAGGACTTCCCTTCAGATTGTTAATATAGAGATCATGCCTCAAGGAGGCATCCTAGCATCTTGGATATGATAGGAATCAGATTCATCATATTTCCATTGTTATGGGAACACAATATGAGGTTTTTGTTATAATCAGTGCGTAAACATTGATGATGAACAAGGTTAGAGAGTCCTAGGATGCCCTAATGGGTTGGCCTTCTTGACATCCTAAAAAGAATTTAATGTCTGTTCGACATGAATTGATTTCCTCTATGACATATCATAGGTTTTTGTTAGAACTATCCAAATAAAATTGAATGAACTAGTCGGTTTGTCCATGGAACAATGAATAACATGGATGGAATGTTTGATGGTTAGGCCTTGATAAAGTCTGTCTTGTTTGGAGGATATCATGAGACTTAAGTGAATTGTCCTAGAATTTATAACATGATGTTGGATAAAATGTTTATTGTTCATTACATGATCTAGCTGACTTGAACTGATGTCATCATGATACCTTGATGGCTTATTCTATAAGACGTCACTTGATCCCAGATGAAATGATTATATGGTGTCACATGATCCGTCCAAAATTCCCTTGTGTCCTCTATAATATAGGCTAACATGCTGGGAGAGAGTTATGAGAATCAATACAAAATATATTGGTGGGTGCCGCATGACCTGGATGACACACCCGAATGTCATCAACAGAGCCAGTTGACATTTTTAGAGGACATTATGAGAACATAATGGCATGCCATCATGGTATCAGGACATCCAATTGACATGCTTGGGTGCTTCCTTAAGACATAGATCAAATTTTATTGGGATTTATTAGGAGTACAAGGACTTGTCTTAATGACACCGAAAGGTCATGGCGGTGGTCTTATAGGGCTTTAGGAGACATGGCTGGCATTCATGGGTGTTTCCATGTGACTTTCATTAACATGTCAGAGGGACATTACATGATCCAAATGTTTTATGAAAATGATTTCATGAGATCTAGGTTATATTTACATATAGTTTCATGTGTCTTAGGGTGTTTACAGAATTATTATACGTATATTTGAAATTTATCATCACATTAAGTATCCCATTTTTAGTCATTTCACTAGCCTTTTACAGCTAGTGACTTATATTTGTTCCATTGTTAAAAAAAAATTAAGTCTCACAAGTTTTAGAATATACATGGGGATGTCTTTTGTGTGTCATATTCTATGTTCATAGTGTGATCTATGAAAGATCAAATGATGTGATTATGAATTATGAAAGAATTCTAAAGTTATTCACTAGATGTTACCTGATGTAAAACATCCAAGTCATGAGATCAATCTCTATAGAAAGTCAAATCTATTTCATGGGCCATCAACATATGGATGAAACAAATACTACCCCTTACATGATGTTGGGGTGGGTGATTTATAGGCCTTTCCACCCTACTTGTTCACCACTTTTCCTAGACTATATCACCTGAATCTAGGATGAACTCGGTGGGGGGCCATGTTGTCACACATCTTCTCAATTTCCAATCTCATATCACTCTAGGGAACCACTTGATTTTCCAAAACTGCAATACCATCTCTTCAATGCCTCCTTTATTAGATAATCTCAAATTAATGGTTTCTTTTTTACTCATGAGACATGCCATGATACATTTATATTGTCAGGTTGACATGCTCAGAAGCCTTTTTGAGATTATTATCTCTATTAAAAGTCATTTTAATGATCTAACGTGACTTTTCTAGGACATACAATTAATAAATTATGGATTGTAAAAGATTTCACTCGATATGAGGTAGACATGTCCCTGGGCTGTTATATGGTCTTTTAGATCACCAGGGTCACGTTATGTTATGTTTGTGACTATAAGAATCTCCCACCTTATTCCAATTTTTATTTCTTTTGGTTTAAAAATATGAAGGATCTCGTGATGTTTCATGGGTGTTATTGAGGACAATCATTATACCTATTAGTGATATGTCTTGTGAATGTGAATGTTCATGTGGAGATACAAAATAATTTCATGGAAATTCAAGCTCATTTATTATATGGATCCAAAGGGGGAGTGTGAGGTCTCTTGGATATAATTGAGGCCCTTTATGTGAAGAGGATGACATGCCCATAGAATATGGTGAGTAAAGGAAGACATGTTTCTAAGGTCTTTTGATGTCTTAAAAACACCAGGGGAAGGTCATTGGATAATTTTGACTACATGAGGCACCTTCGTCCTCCCATTTAAATTTCCTTTTTATATTTTAAAATCTTGGGGATCTTACAGGCTTGTATAATTTCTTTTGAGGAAAATCATTCTCCCCATTGGTAATGTGTCTTGTATGTTTTATTATTGAAAGAGTTTCCGAAATTTTGTACATTTAGTCATATTTTTAAATTTTTATATGATGGTTTGTCATGTGTTCACTCTTTGAAAAGCCTCCTGACCTAGGGTAGCTCATCTGGCTGCCACCATGTCACCATAAACTGTCTAGGGTGCCTTGGAAAGAGTAATATGACATTTCTAAGGGACTTCACATGGACTTGATATATCTATGATTTGTGTGAGGACATCATCATGACCTTCTACTATTCATGAGATTACATGTCTCTTGAGGTTTCACAAAATCTAAATGTTCATTTCCACTTTCTTCTTCATTTTCATTACGAGGAGAATAGTATTCAAATTCTAGTATTTCGTCCATTTTTATTTTATAAATGTCCATTTGGAGGTAATAAACAATTAAAATCAAATAAAAGTGTAAATAAATTTTAATAGTTCATAATAAAATATTTTAATTGACAGAAAACACTTTTATAATATAATAAATACAAATTTTAAGAATATTTTTAGGCTTTATGACATTATTTTTAACATTATTTATATGATTTACATTTTCTATGAATGAAAAAAATACAATGCTTAAAATTTATGTTGAAAAAAATAAAAAACATTATTTAATTTTTTTTCCTCCTTATTAAAAATATAGAATTTTTTTATGATTCAGTTTTTATTGATTTCTTAAACTTACATAAAATTAAATCTGCAAAACTCGACAAAAAATAATTTAATTAAAAAAATTTTGGAAGCAAAAAAATAAATATACACAAAATTTGGTAAAATTTATTATTAAAATTTAATTAATAAGATAATATAAAATTAAATAATACTTATGTTACATTGATATCAAATAAAAATCACAATGTTACTTTTTAATGAAAATAAATGTCAATTTTACAAAAAATGTTATCTTCACTATTGATTAAAAAATAAATATTTTCATAAAGTCCCAAAATTTAACTATAAGATAACTTTTTTTAAGATTTAAAAAATAATATCAATTTCATAAAAAACACTTTTTAAAAAATCATGAAATTAAATATAATATTCACTAACAAAAATAAATAAAATCCATTTTGTATGAAAATGTATTTTTGAATAATTAACTGAATTCATTAAATCATGTTACCTTATTTTCAAAAAATTTAATAAATAAATGAATATAGAATAAGAATTATATATATATATATATATTTCATAATTAAATTAATCCTACTTTAATTCAACTATTATGTTATAATGAATATATTTAAATAATAATTTCACTTGATTTATTTAAAATCAGTGTTGCATACATTGAATTCTATAAACATAGTCTTATTTTTTAAAAACAACATGGTTTTATATTCTCCCCCATTTAATAAATTACATCCTTGGAATTTTAAAATGTTTTTAGAAATTTCAAAATACATTTATTGAAAACCAACATTTTAAAATGGATTATTAAAAATTCTTTTAGAAATAGGAAAGGGGAAATAAAAAAGATATATGGATAAAAAATAAATTTGTTTTTGAAATAGGACAACATTTTGTTGATGTGAAAATATTAACAAGGAAGAAATAATTAATTTATAAATAATAATAGATAGTGATAGAGAATTCTGATCACAATAATGTGAATGATCCTGATAATGATAGTGGCCACAAAAACACCAATCAAATTGGGGTGAGAACCCTAGTAATCTATTAGAAATTATGGGAATAGAATTTAATTTTTATTTCAATATCATTTTCCTCGATTTGAGGAATTCCTTTACAATATAGAATAATAACATAAGGATGCGTACTTACATGATAAGTATAATTTCATTATTTAGTCAATATATATGAAAGTCACATATTTTTCTCCAAAAAATGAGTATTCTTGATGAAATTTTCATGTCTAAAGCACTAAAATAAAATTTTAATAAACAACATCATATGTAAATGGAAAATAATCTATTAATCTTTTGTTTATTGGTAAACAGAAAAATGGTTAGAATAATATAAGATAATATTAAATAAGAATAATCCTCTATATGAAGAAATACAACATTAATCTCCAAAACATCATCAATAAAACCCAAATTATTTATAAAATGATGAGATGAATAAGAACACTAAAAATTAATCATTGTATTACTAACTAATTTCAAAACCCAAATATATAAAATATTTTACCACACATGAATCTATGATCAATTTAATATTTATCTCCAACAAACATTTTTCACCCATAAATCCTTATACACAGAAAATTATATACCTTAATCATATAATCTCTAAAATATAATAATAAATTCAATAAATATCCTAAATAACCTAAAAGACACATTGATATCATATATTATTCCCAAATAAAATTCAAATTTTATTTCATAAATAAAAATCCCATATTATAGCATTGAATTTATATGTACTATAATAGTATATATTTTTTTATACCTATGATCTTCAAAAATAACTTAATCATCAAATTCTTTTTCAATCCCATGGTTAATTATTTGATAAATCCTATGTTCCCAAAATTTAATAACCCATAATTACATCGATATGAAAGATCATATAAACCCTAATTTTTATTATTAACTTCAAACATATTTACACACAACATAAATTTATTATTCCTCAAATAACCCGTTCACTATAACATATACTAAACCCAAGGTTTGTATTAGAATAAATGTATCCCAGAATATTCATAATCAAATTAAATATGATCACATTAACCTTAATGATAGTGTATATTCACTTGAAATTATGGTAACCTTATACAGTTAAACCAATTATTGAATCCATAACTCTTAAGATAAACTCACAAGAAAAACATCATAATCTCTAATTTTATCTAAATCTGTCCTTGATAACAACTATAAAAGCCCCAAACCTGTACACTTAGATCTGGTGTGAAAAATCATAATCATTAAATTTTTAGATTTTATAGAAATAAAACTCACCAAATTTTCACCATCCAAAAGATATATCATCAAATAGGAATATTAGATCACTTATGTATCCAAGTACATTTTATATTTAGAGTTTTATTGAATTAGGAAAATATCTTATGGAAAAAATTTGATACATCAACCATTGGTGCATATAAAATTATGAAATCTCCCACTACGATCTTCACTTATTGTAACATTTATAAGATTAACATACTTAAAAATAGTTTTCAAATATTGGGGAAAAATAACCCTGATAAGTTTGAGCCTAAATGATCATAAATGGTAATCATAATCTTAATCAATTCAATATATTCAGTGTGAAAAGGAAATAATGAAATAAAAAATGTTCATGAGCACAATATTATAGAATAAATTCCCATAAAAATTGATTTCCAAACATGATATATAGAATAATGATATAGAAATGGAAAGAGGCCTATTAATCAACACTAATGAATCATTTGATATAAATCATGATCAAAGGATCCATTTTCAGTACATAGAAATAATAAAAAACATGTATGTATCATTGAAAATTATCTTCAAATTAACCTTAAAAGAACCATAATATGAATTCATAGAGTGGTAACTACCATTATGGAAGACTTCGACAAAAATATCTGGAAAACATAATTATTACCCAATGCCTTGGAGATTTATATTAGGTTCACGCATCAACATGATAAATATTATTCACACTAGCATTCTTGAGATATATTGGTTTCACCAATAATAATAATCAAAATTCATGTACTATATTAAGAATAAAGTACATATATCATGCATTTCATCATAGAAACAATCATTATTCTTTTCATATAGTGATTAACCAGTTGAAAAGAAATGTGTTCCCCGAAAATATATTTGAAACAATTATAATCAATATAGATAAATAATTATGATGACATAATTAAAATATATTTCTAGTTTACTATATAAAAAATCAAGGTTTTTTATAATCTATTAATAAAAATACAATAAAAATATCATTAAAATCATTGTTTTGCAAAATACTCTTTGAATTTTAAAAATATGTTTCAAAATATATAAACATAGAAATTTTTTAGAAAAACAGTTTCTCTAGAAATAACAGTTGAAACATGTATGTTGATATTAAAATAATTGATTTTTTATGATCGAGGGAAATTCAGTTTATGCCATAATAATTAAATAATGATTTTGTTCGGAATATTGAGAAAAAGTAACTTGTTCAGAAAATGATAAGAAGATTCTTTTTAATATATTGATTGAAGAAGTAAAACATGGGTGGAAATGAAATTAAAAAAAAATTTATAATAGTTAAAAATATTTTTTAAAAAAATTTAGAAAATGAGGATACAGAAGAAAAAATATTTTCAAAAAGAATGTAGAGAAATCTACTTTTATTTTCTAAAAAACTTTTCATGAACCATTTCGAGGTCAAAGAGAGAAAAGTGTCCCAACAAAAATAAATATTCTAGAAATATCAAGAGGTGATTAAAATTTAAATGGGTTTAGAAAACTGTGGCCATATGATTTTCTCAATGTTAATTCAAGTGTAAACTATCCCAATTTAAATACTTTTAAAACTAAACCCCTTGGCACATTGGTAACATTTGAGTCATTAAACCCATTAAAGAATAACATAAAATGAATCATTAAATATAATTAAAAAATGATATTAATTATATAAAATTTTAAATGGATAATATATACATCTGATAAAATAATATAGGTTCATAACATATATATATGTCCTCATGAAATAGAATTTCTGATTAATAACTCTTAAAAACATCATATCATTTAAATGATAATTAATCAATATAGAGATTTGATGTGAACAAATATAAATCCAAATAAAATGTTTAAATAAAGAATAAATCAACAAAATTTCATTTCCAATATAATATTGACATAATATAATCTAGTAAGAGTTATATAACCCAATGGAAGTATATTGAGATACGAAATATTATTGCACTTGGTAACATTAAATTCAAATCCCCTTTGATGAAATAATTTGATTTAAAACATAAATACCATTTATTAAGAAGGATTCATGTTATAAAATGTTAATGTGACAATATGTACACATTATTAATGAAATTATGTTAATAACATTAAAATATGTCTCAATGATGGAAAATTCAGATTAAATCCCTTACCTCATGTTCAGAATTTCAATGTATGTCCTTTAAAACCTATATAATAATCATTTATTAATTATTTAAATTCTTTATAAACATTTCCATTTATAATAATTCATCATAAAACCATTTATTAGATTTATTTCAATGACATATTCAATTAATTAATGAATTATGTCCATGTTAGGTATTTCGAGGATGTTCGGTTTAAAAAATAAAAAATTGATTCAGTGTGTTGATAGTGGTCAAAGTGATAATTATTCAATCATTTCACAAATAATAACTTGAAATAATTCTAATTTATAAACATTAATTATAATTTTAAAAAAACATAACATATGTTTAAAAAAATTGAACTATGTCATAATCATAGAGATGTTAGGTCGTACATACATTTAATAAACATTTCCATTTTCAACTATTAGGATGGAAGGAAGGTAATAATTATTTTGTTATTGAAAATGATTATTAAAAAAATAATATAATATATAATTAAATACTATTTATATATTTATATATCATCCATGTGGTACGGTGATGAAAAAAGAATTACATTGCTTTATGGATGTGGTAATCCGCACTTATACATGAACAATGTTATCAATTTTCAATGGATATAATGAAAGAAAATATATTATATATTTAATTTATTGAATGGTAATTTTTTTAGGAATATAATATCTATAAATTAAATGAATTATTAAAACCAATTGAAATAGGTGGCGATGGAAGATGAATTCCATCAATTCGGGAGGCAACAGTTCTCTATACACACGAACAAGAGTTTCATTTCTCATTAAATCTAAGTGTCGAGTGATATAGGTTATTCTAATTGATATAAAAACTTTTTAGTACATGTGGTACATTTTTTCCATTATTTTATAATGGTTAGATAATATTTTAATGAGTTTTAAGAATAAATAAAACTAAAATATTTGGTTAAACTCTATACCTCTTCTTCAAACAACCTTATTTTCATTACCCCGTAATCCATATAGGGTTGTTATTATGAAGAAAATAAGGCCTCTAGAATGTGATAAGATATTTTAATAATATATTTGGATAGTAATTGGATGAATAAATATGTTTTTTATGTGGAAGTGAATAGGAGTGGAGGTTCCCATCTATAAGAGAGGGGAGGGATATTCTTGGAATTTCAATCAATTATTCCATTAATATTGAAATATTATTTTGAAAAATAATTCAAAAAATATATTTTTAGAATATTAGTTGAGGTTTAGTGGATATATTATAATACAATAAAATATTGACACCTTTAGGGATTTTATCATTGTTATCTTTTTCTTTAAACCCCCTTATTAATCATTTTTTCTGTTAACATGGTGTATATTGGATTGATGAATCAAATTATGTTTTGATAATAAAAATATATATACATGTTTTATTTCACTTAATGGAATAAAAGCATTATACTTTTTATTGATTAATATTTGATTAATTTGTAAAAGAGTATAATATCTATTTTTATTAAATATAATAAAATTTCATGTTGTCAATGATTATAAAATGTTAGAAATGTTTCGTATTGAGTTCCTAGGATAAAAATAGAATTTGACCTTGAAATGAAATTTATTCATTTTTTTATATTCCTACGTATCCTTTTACTATTCACTGTGTAGCCAAATGTCAATCAACACATTAAATTTTAAAGAATAGGTTACACTTTATTTTTATTGTATTTATGGATAAAGAACATTAATATAGTTATTCTGTTTGGGAAATATAAAAACTATTTTACATTTCAATAGAATACATTATACTCTTTTTCAATCTCTATTATTCTCAGATTAGTTTGGATGTCACTATTGGTTTTAAATTTGAAATATATAGTTATCCAGAACTATGTGTCTATTATATTTTGATTTTAACTTGCGATATTGAAGTATGCTTATTGTTTTTATTGTTTTTGTGGAAGATAATAAAATGTTATGAATTTAAGTAAACCATATATAAGGTAATTTTTAGATGAATATTTTTAGTCTGAAATATGATAAGTCAGGTTGTTTAGAAAGTTCAGAATTCGACTACATCATATTATGGATATGTGATTGATTTACATTTATAGTGAATTAACTATGTTGATCCACTATTGAATATCATACATAGATCTCTTATGTGAATCACCTATTTAAATCCCATATGTGAACCCCCTATATGGATTTTTCTTACATGGTTCTTTGAATTTGTATAGGATATTATAAAACATAGAATTATGATATGTTTTAGGTAATAGTGGAAATTTTTATATTGCACAATTTTATTGTGGATATAACCAGTTTTTTGTATATTCTTAAAATACTTATTAGTTATTTCAAATACATTTGAACATGTTTTAATTTTTTATAAATAATTAACTGGGATTCTTATAAGATCAGGCATGTATGGATATTTACACTAATATTTTTGGAACATGAGATATCGACATTAAAATTGAGTAAGATATGAAGATTTGGACTTTTTTATTTTCAAGGAGTATTTCCTTGTTATTGATTATTATTATTTACTTTTATACAAAAATTTATAAATTCTTACACTATATAGTTTGTATTAATTATATAGGATATCAATAAATACTCCTGTTATTAATTTTTCTAATTTTTTCATTCATTATTATCTTGGAGATAAGAATAGAAGCTCTAAGGTAGTTCATGAATGTTCCATGAACAAATATTGCTTTTGGATAATGTGATATTCAATGGTATTCATGATTAAAATATTCAGTTCACTAATAAATAAATTTTTATAGAGTTCAATAATAGTGAAATAGATAATACCGAGGTTGATGATATTTCTAAACTATTGAAGTGCTTCATTTTTTTTGTAAAAGAATCATTCTCATTTGAAAACTAGAATCACTTAATAAGTTGCAGATGGAGTGTTTCTGGATACCTATACACTTAGACAATGAATTATTCAATCTGGTTATGTGGTTTTAGTTATTCATTTTATTATCTATGTATAAAATAATTGTAGGTTATAATACCTATTAAATGTTATGTAATTGGGTTGTGACTCACAAAAAATTCATACATTGGGTTGTGCCTTAAGAAGAGAATGTAATGTTGTTGGGTTTCTCATCATGGTTGAAAAATGTAGTCCATTTTAGTGTTTATCCCCTAAAAGAAAATTCATTGTAATTGTTTTCTAAATATAGGATGAAAAACTTCACTACATTAATTCATTATTGTGGTTATATATTGTGCAATATCACATAGTTCATTGGATGGGTGAAGATTGGAATACGGTCATTTACATTTGAATCACTATAAAACTTCCATGTGTTTATTTTATTTAATTTATCATTAACTAGATTTAATATCTTTGATGGAACATTTAAATTCATTAATTTAATTTAAATATATACCAATTATTCATATGTTGGATATATTTCCATTACAATTTTTATCAGAGGATGAATCCTAGCTTTATTTTTTCATTTTTGAAAACCATATCATGACTATGTTTTCCACTGGAAATAACATTTTTTGATGGTAGTAAGAAGTTTTAATGTTGGTTGGATAACTCAATACCACCTCATTCAGATCATAATGACTATGCCTATTTGGAATATGATATGGAATCATTAAAAAAGAAAATAAACATTGATTATCATAAAATTATAGAAAATCCCTACAAGCTACCTGAAGTCGAACACTATTAATTAGTTGGAAATGATATAGTAATTTATCATTTAAATTTAAAGGAATTGAATATAATATATTGGAAAATAAATTTAAATTTTTATAGGGATGTTTTAGAAAGTAAAAATACTCATGAAATCATAAATTTTATAAAAGTTATAAATGTTATAAATATTATCTTATTAGAACAAATTTGGTTATATTAATAGATTAATATGAAGAATTTAAAATGGATGAAGAAGAACCTTGTAGTAAAATTTTACATAAATTAAATATTATTGTAAATGGTAAGATTTATTTAAGACAATGTTTGGAAATTACAATTATTTTTAAACAATACTTAAAGAACTACCAAATATGTCTAATTCTAGAAAGTTATATATAGATGAAAATAATAATTATAGGGAATGAAATATTGATGAGATTATTGGATAACTATTATAATAAGAATCAGAGCCTAAATTCTTTTAGAGTAATATAATTCAATGATGAAGGAATGCTATTTTAAATCAAATATATCTTCTTAGTCTTAAGATTCTATGTTACAAAGTACTGATATGAATGATACTACATACGTTATAATAGTAGGGTATAAAAATAATAATTTATAATCAAGGATATATCATAATGACTATCATTGGTATTATGAAATTAAAATATGAAATTTTATTTTATTTCTAATGATGCCAAATAATTAATATTTTATGATTGTTGGAAAGGGGTGGACATGAAGAAAAATTGCATAATGCTAAATAAGGACTAAATGGAGAGGAAACAATCAAGTATGAATGAAAGGAAAAGATATCCTGATGGAGTTATATTGATGAATCAAGAACTGGGGAAGAATCTAGTTCTCAAAAGGATGTAGGAATACTGTGATTGATGTATTTATCAAATCACATAATCCACAACACTTACTATTAATCCTTCGAATCTATATTAAAAAACCCCACTATAGGGGAATAGCTTAATCAAGCTGATATACTAAAAAATAAATGTGAAAATTCACTAGTTTATTTAAGAACAATAAAATTATATTAAAATATGTTCTTAATGAATGTGAAAATCTAAAATAATTTGTCTAGGATGAAAAAAATTCAGCTCATAATGATTTGGAAATTTCACGAGAAAATATATAAATTTCTATTTTTGAAAACGAGAAATTAATTATAGAGGTTGATGTTTTATATAACAGAATTCCATATAGAATAAATAATTTTTATAATATTCATGTAATGATTTAGTATAGGTTTTCCCTTCGATATATGCCTAAGCCATTTTCTACATACCCATATGACATTTTTGATACTCACAGACTCGAAACTTGTACATGTGCCTCAGAGGAACACACATATGAATATTTTCTCCAAATAATAGAAATAAAATAAACATGATTAATAAAATATAAATTCAACATAAAACACCCATATGATGAAAATACAATCATTAAAAAAATAAATTGAAACAAATAATGAAAAAAAATTACACACAATAGTTTAACTCTCTGTTACCCAGGTCTCCCACCCCTACAAAAAAACCACAAACCACCACTAGTGCCCTTTTAGCCCCTAAATAGAATACGACTACCTTACATCAATAAAAATTGATAAAGTCCTAATTTCATTAATTATATTAAATAAAAAGTCACCTTAATAAATCAATTATCTTAGGAGAGGCCCAATGAAGAAGAACTAAAACATGCGAATGGGATTATAATGCATGTGTATAAAAAAAGAACCCATTAAGACACTGATATGAACATAAACTAATAATTATTATTCATTAACATCCTAATAATGATATTTTTAAGTATAATAAACAATAAATATTTTCCATAAAGCTATATAAATGAAACAACAACACATTGAATGTTGTTTAAAACTCACATTCTCTATTTTTTCGTGAATAAAAAATGTTCTTGGAAGAGTCCTTTATCTATGTCCTATAAAAATTGTCCAAAATATCTTTTTAAGGGGTCCCTATAATTACATTTCACACCAACTTCTTTATAAATTAATATTCAAACAAAAAATGGGGTTTCAAAATTATCACCTGGTATTCCGAAACAATCATCAAAACCAACCATGTAATACAAACAGAGCATAAAATCATAAAGAAATTTTGAAAACCTACTCAAACTAGGTTTTCCAAAAAATATATTTTACCATACTCACTTGATATCCCATTTCAAACTAATTATCAAAAAAAATGAAGACACTTGAGAACAATTTACCTTTAATCAATACTTTTATACTCCTTTCTTTATAATTAAATACAATAACATTTCTCTAAGTCAATTTAAAACACTGATCAAATAAAGAAACATGACTTGAGGAATAATTTTATTAGCACATATCCCACATTGAATTTTGTAATTTTCTAACATGGGGGCCACATGATGGTTCCCCATGATGGTTTGTTATGTTCCCTTAGGAAATACTCCCCATACTATAGAGGCTACTGACTAGTATAGTGGGTCTAAATTATAACATTAGGAGATTATACCCTCTTTTTCAAAGCATCATAAGAGAGATAATAAATTAAAATTGAACAAGGATAAAATAAATATTCAAAAAATGAAGGCCAATATTTCATGATGAATCCAAAATAAATAAATTTACTATAGTAAATGCAGTAAATATATCATTACATACAAGTGACATGTTTGTAATGAAAACCAAAACTAACGACACACTAACATCTCCCAACATGGTTAGGACATCATGTCTGGTTCCCTCATCCTAACTCAATCCCAAATCCCAACTCATCTATCAAACAAATGGATCCTTCCATAATCTTATCCTACAAACATGAAGTATATTCAGGTACTAATCAGGTAGACTGTGATGAATTTGAGTACAACTAAGTAGGATACAAACAATAATTTATAAGACATTCTTCGATCTATAAAATTTTTTTTAGTTATATAATTAAGATAGATGAAAAGATAAATTAAACTATTTCCATATTTATTAATTTTTAATCAACCACCACATAACTTATTCAGCACATTCTAGTTTCAGAACCATATAACATAAGAATTTCTATAATATTTTACTATTCATTTAAAACTAATTTCATAACCTGTAACTTAGAGAATCAATCAATGAACCAATATATTTGTCACATGGATCATTAGTCCAGTGTCAAAATCATCAGCGTGTAGAGAATTAGTATAGAAGTTCATGGTTATATGCAGCATCTGTCACTGTCCCAAACCTCATGGGTAATTGGGGGACCAATCCCAATCCCATAATTTATTGTTAAAATCCATGTATTGGGGATAGAGAATCATTCTGTTACCCTGTGGATATTTCTAGAACCATTCCCTAACCCACAACCCATTTATAAATAAAACCTAAATATTTCATTTATCACATGCATATCATGGTTAAACAAAATTATCATTCTTATTAATAATTCACAAAATATTTTACCATTTCAATGACCAATTACAACCTCTATCCATTACATTAATCATAAGGGAAAAAACTACAATCCCTCTCAACAATAATTCTATGAACATTTAATCATCCAATTCATTATATCATGATATTAAATCCGACCAACTTATTTAATTCCGATTATCTAAATGAAAAAGGATTTGATTACATACCAATAACCCATTATTTCATATTTTAATATACATAAATCTTCATATCAAATTTATTAGAACACCCCATGGGTTTCCATCAATCCTAGTCTCAAAACTCCAATGGGTCAAATTGAATTTGTGAAGGGTATCACCAATCTCAAGGGGAAAAATTAAATAATAAAATTTAAAATATTTTTTCCAATGTGGAAATAAAATAACACAGAGACATACACACAATAAAAATAAAGACTATGGGAATTAACAATTAGTCCACATTTCCAAAGATATTTTATGAAATCTCTCTAAATTGAAACTCACAATGGATATATAATGGCATGATTAATAATAGTGAAGGATGTATTAGATTAAGATCCAATGAATCAATGTCCATAAAAATGTATATCTAAACCATAAAAAATGGTTATTAAACCACCCCTCTTCAAAAGGGAATAAATCTGGGAGATAGAGGAATCAAAACAATACAGCAATTACAAACTTGATAGAACTCTATTTCATCTACAAGATATTTTATTTGCATAAAAAGTGGTTTTAGGGGCCTAGGAATCCTATAAAGAGAAACCCAATGTATGGGATATTGGGTTCGTTTGATCTAGGTTGATTTCTCTAAAAACTGGGGGCTGAAAGAATTTTTTTTGAAAAAATTTGGGGTTTAATTTTACATAAGCACAGTTTATTGGGTAGAGCTTTATGGTTTTCCAAACCATGTTCCCTAACTATGAACCTCTACTATATAGGGTACAAATTTTATATTAAGTAGATCATTATTGGAAAAACAATGGGACAACAATACTAATTGCCTATGTTTTAGGGTGAATGGTTTGGGGAGGGAGGAAACATTGTTTGGAAAAATCATGTGCCACCTCAATTGGTCCAAAAAGGGGCATACAATTTCTTTGGGTAATCAACTTGGTTCTCCAAGACAATACACCAACTATTCAAAGCTCCATGGGCTTCCATACCTCTCTAAATTCAATAAAAACAAACTTGAAAAAAACCAAACCAAGGTATGAAGGCCAAAAGGGTAAAATATTACCAAAAATTTGAATGGCAGAAACAAAATAAAGGTTGATATATTACAATACCCAAAACATATAATAACTTGTCTTCAATATTTACTCCCAAGAATCAATAACATTTAATGGAAAAAATGTCATGTCACTAATCCCACATATCTACTTCACTCTATGATGATTCCTCTAAAACATGGTCTTACTTCCACAACACTAAGACTAATGGAATAGTCTATCCCTGCAATACATTCCAAATATGATCCATAAAATGAGTCACATGCACCCCAAAGGACGCATTAACATATATCTCAATATCATTAACAATGACCAATTGATAAGGATTATTTTATACTTATGATTATGTGACATAAGAAAAAATTGTGCACAACACAATACCTATATGGAAGATCCAATCAGTATTCCACCGACCCGATTATCTACAGAATCTAAAGAAATCCAATAAACTAGGGAACCAAATTTACCTACATCAAAATTTTATGGTTATCCAAACTCAGTGAAACTTGGATAATTGCATGATCTCCCACATTAAACTCAAAGCCTCAATGAATTTGTTCATTATATAAATTTTTCCTACTCTGAGACACATCCATACATTTCCTTTTCAAATGAACCTGCTTCGATATCGCCAATACAAGACTTAGTATTGAAAACTCCAAGTCACATGCCTCCATCCATCATAGAATTGATCTACATTACCTACCATAATGCACCTCATATGGTTCTATTTGAAAAGATTCTTGATAACATTTTTTATATGTGAATCCAAAGAGATCAATGTTCTTCAACCAATATCCCCAAACTCTAGAATGTATTCCCCTATCATTTCCTAGAGAAATATAATAATACATTCTGATTTAATATCAGTTTAAGGCTGAAAGGACATACATACAAACACATAGTTATCCAACGCCCTCTGTAAGAACTACCATAAGTGAAAATTAAAGCACACCGAATGATTTTAAATCATGATCTAAGTCATAATGTGAAAACCGACTATCTACAAAACATAAATTTCACCCAACTTATCAACTGTAACTGTTTTCCATTTATGAATTAGATTGACTAATTTTTTCAACTAATCCAATATCACCCATGTAGTTTCATTCTTCTGTGGAGTTCTTGAAGTACCCACGAAAAAATATACGGTAAAATCACCCAAAATCCAGTTCAAAATGGGGAATAGATGCAATAAACCAGATGGTCATTGATTCATGGCCTTCACCAACTGAAAGGTGTACCAACATGTTGCAGAACCCATAATCCACCATTTCATGTCGGACCACCAATTATTTGGACATAGGTAAGAGTATATTTTTTTCAAACTAAGATGCACTACAAATGATTTGGAATGAATCTCATGCATTATATCCTAAAAAATACGTATCGGCACAACAAAAAAGTTTCGTAAATTGATTGTCTTATCTTTATATATATTCCAAATAGAATGTGGATCCCCACCATAAAAGATTTATTTCAAGGCCAATCACTATGGATCCTCATACCACCTGACCATGATCCTACTATGAAGTGTGAAGTAAACTGATTTGGGTAAGAGATTAATCTCCTCATTTACCTACTGAACCTCAATATGTTTCTCATCCGTTAAGTTTATCATCTTTTATATAGAACTATTCTCTTGAACATATATAGTCCGTGTATTCTATATCAAAGAATCGAAAATACTATTTCCCTTCTTTGGAATATAAGATTGTTCAAAAATCAATTGTCTATAAATTCTAAACCCATATCTGCTGGCATAAATTCCAATGATTCTAGGTAAAGATGTACTTTATTATTATTTTGATTGGTATGCACAATAATTTTTTCAACCAACATGTAAATTTTCAAAAAAATTATGGAATAACCCACCATGTCTAATTCAAGTACCTATTTATGATGATTTTGTTAATGTGGTATAAAATATTGTGATGAATACACCAATAATAAATTTATTTTCATCAATACTATACAATGTCTGACCCTAGATGCTTTAAAAAACACAGTATACTCCTACCCCATCTTGGGTAGGACCAAAATAAGTATAGTATTCAACCAATTCATCAACATCTTTATATAATTATCACATTATCCAAACCATTAAAACGAGAAACCCTTACCATTCAATCCATAATTTTTTCTTTCATATTGGAATAATCCTCAATGATCTCCAAAAATATCCATCCAATCCCAGAAAACATAAGATATCTAAAAATTTATTGGATTGATTCCATGAAACTACATCCTAAATTTTTGTTGGGTCTATATAAACAACTTCCTTAGATATGATGTGACCTAAGAAATAGACCCCATATATCAAATATAGAAAATTAGATGGCTTTGTATATAACTGATGATCTCTCAATGTACATAATATACTTTCAAGATGTTGGGAATGATCGTCATGTTTCTTAGAGTACACCACGATTTAATCCACAAAACAGCCACAAACCAGTCCATATATCAGTGACAGATTCATTTCATTATGTCCATACACAGATATGGATAATCATCAACCCAAAATACATAAAAATGAATAGGTATAGGACATAGATGCTTCTAAAAGAACCATGTGGTGTACCAGAAGTTCTAAATCTCATATGATGATACCCTAACCTCAATTAAATCATGGAAAATAAAAAATAACCTATAAACAGGGGTAAAAGATCACTGATATGTGGAAGAGGATTTTTTCCCTCAGTTTCATTCTCATCAACATCCAATAGTCAACACATGTCCACAAGTCCCCATCAATAGTAATAAAAAACTATGTAAGCCTAAGGTAGCATAATGATATATATAAATCCATTATACATCAATAATACTTTTTAAACCATAAGATATTGTTGATATTTTGGTCCCATTTGTGAAGGTAGACTTGAATCTTGTTCATATCTAGGAAATGGCTCAATAGTAAACACACCATATAATTTATGTTGAAGACATGAGATGTACTTTAGAAACTCAGCCTTAAATGGGTGTACTACAGGTGAAGAAAAAACATACTTCCAACCCCTACCGCATAACAAAAGGCTTGCAAAAATGGTGTTGAGCTCACCCATTTTATAATGAATTAGACCTAAATGTCCTACTTATATATCCCATTTTATGTGATAAAAATAATTGATACCCTTGAGTGATGAAAAGGATAGTCTCCTATGGTAACAATCAATATGGGAATGGTATAATACCAACTAGTAAATATACAAAATAAATGCAAAACATAAAATTTATATTATGTAAAAAAATAAATAGAAATGATACTCACCAAACTTGAGACAACAACCCTTGAATAAATAAAAATACCTCAATTGCACTCCAAGCAATGTATCAGTAGTCATAACCCCAATCACAAACTCCAACATCAGACTCAATCCAATCAAAATTTGATAATTCATAAAATAATGAGAAGATAATGTATCAAATAAAGTGCTATAAATTTTAGAATCTAAAGGAATAGTACATTTGACTATCAAAATTCTAGTCTGGCTATCCAAAATTACCGTCTCAACTACATTCAACTATCCTACACCTCTACCTTATGTTGTATTCTAAGTCCCCTAAGCTACACTACCCTACTAATATGGAAAAAATTCACTGATGTACCGTATACTCCATCTCAACCACCATGGCCAGTAGAACTCCAACTACCTGACTATTTTAGGGTAGAAAACCCAATCCCGCACTTTTGAATTGTCTAGCCAATCTGACACTACCGATCTATTATTTGTACTTGAAAAATTTTAATATATTTATCTTCCATCTTTAATCCAACCACTATAACCATGGTTTAGGACACTGGTAATAATATATACCCATCCTACCATATTGATCAAAAATAAAAACAAGCATTTCCATGTGTAACTAATCCTTCTTACAATATACATTGTTCCCAACATCTCATGTGGAAGTTCTTATATTGATTCTTCCAACCATGGAATGATGTACCTACTGTTTATCTAGTAGAAACCACATGTGGTACATTTCAAGACATCTTCCAAGTTCCCCTATGAAATGAGATCCTAATTCACAACCGTAATAAACTTTTTCAAATAGAAGAAAATAACATGGTCTTTAAACTCACATTTATGTCTATATAAAAAAAATATTTCCATCATTTAATATCCCCCTACTAATGGTGGAACAAAATTTTTCAAGTTAGTGAAGTGAAAAACATATTCTATCGCATACATACTCTCCTAGGTCAACCATATATAATCTACACCCCCCTCTTTGATTAAAATCTCAGGATAAAATATCCATAAGAAATCCTCTTGGAAGTCATTCTATACCATGCCCTCCAATAACTCATCCCAGGACCAAATGTCCCTACAATGATTCATTAATCCTCACAACATATAAGCAGCTAAGATGACCTTATTATAAACATGAATATATAAATGGCCATGAACCATCTAGATGTACTCAATCTGGAACTCAGATGCCTCAAGTTCACCATCTTCAAGGTTGGAGGTGCTATAAATGGAAATCATATGTTAGAATGGACATATTCTGCATAGCCTGCCCTGGGTCTCTATCCGTAAACTATATAATATTAGAAAATTTCTCATGGAACTACTCTTCCATCCCTTTAAATAGAACAATCACGTTCACTTGTCCCTCTACATGAGGAACATTTCTAGCCTTGTCTTACTATCATCCTATCAACAAACATCATCATGGAGAAATGTCTCTATAATCCGAAACACACGTATTGAAACACATAACTCATTATTATCATGTTCACATAAGATGGATTGAAATAAAGTATTTAAATTTAGTTCCCCATATTTGGACACATGGTCAAAACCATGGCACCATCACTACCGTCCACCATCACTCACCTAGGTGATTGCTGACTAGGGTGAAACCCTCACATATTTTAAATTTTTCCATTCGATATATATAATATAAATTTTAAATTACCACACTTAGAATCATTAATAATTATTTAATTTGTTATTATGAACTTTTTATTTTTAAATTACCATAAAAATAATTTTCATTTCAACAACTCACCCAAAAGATTCTTTTAGGTGTATGACTAAAAGAATGCATTTCACATTAAATAATAAGAACCTAGAATGATGAATGTATACTAAACTAATTTACCATATTGACTGATGAGGAAAATATCAAAAAAAACATCACATCACAAGTGCATCACCAAAGGAGAAATTATAACAAATTGTAATAGAAAACATCAAGAACAATAACCCCACTATGGGTACTCATCATTCCCCTACACATTTGTTCGTTAATTCCATGTATGAGCTCATGATCATGGGACTTATCATCCTTTATCCATTATAAATTTCCTAAATAGTAAGACTAAATAAAATAACATAAAACTACTTGGATACCATTTTCTAACATCATGAATTGTGTGATACTTGTCAGTTCCCTACGCCGATTCATTACATGATATCAGGATCACCTTTCCATATGCTAGAGGATACTGACAAATAGTGAGGGTATAAATTTTTAATGTGGGTAGAGTATACCATATTTATCAAACCAAAACAACATAGAAATTAAATATATAATAGGCAGTGGATAATAAAAAAATAACCAGTACTAAAAAAAGGATAATGTATCATTAATAATGGAAAATAGGGAAAATCGATATAATAAAGAAAAAAAATCATTCCATACATGATTCAATAATTTAATGAAAACCCAAAAATAAACACACACTAATATCTCCCTTGTGGGTATAGACATCTTGTTTGGTTCTCTAATCTATTATCTATCCTAAATCGCAACTCATCCATTTAAAAAAGGGATCTTGCCAATATCCTATAGTACTATCATGAACATTATTTGGGTCCCGATTAAGAATTTGGTGTAGGGTGTGAGTACAACTCACTCCATAACCACAAATGGTTTCTAAATAAATATTAAGTGTTCAAAAATTAATACATTTGTATAATGAATAAATATGAAAAGGTAAACTAAATATATAAAAAAATTATTATTATTTGTTAATCCAAATTATACCTACTTCGAAACAAAACAGAGTCCGAACCATATAACAATGTATTTAAAAAATCATTCTTCATGGGATTTTATTATTCATTTAATTCCAATTTGATAAATTATATCATTGTGAATCAATACAAGTTCCAGTATCTCAAGCACTGGGATCTCCGGTTCAATTGTATTATCATGGGGTCTTGAGATTTAGTTTAAAACTTTATGGGTATTTAGAGCATTAGTATCCATATCTCGCCACTTTGGTATTTGAATAATTTTTCCTTATCCCATAATATTTCTATTCACATGTATGTTGTTGGGTCCCAAAGAATTAGTCTCTCACCCCACAGGTATGTGGTTCATCATTCCCTGAACCAGAATCAATTTATCAATAAAACAAAAATATCAAATTTACCACATATATTTCAATGTTCAACATCAATAACCATTTAATTAATCATTCACATCACATTTCACCATATTAATTTCCAATAATTAACATGGTTATTTAGTTTAATCACAAGGGATAACATGTGAAAATTTTCCCATCAATCAATTTATCATCACTTAATTACCTATTTCATTAACCCATTTTTATAAGATAAACCCCTTTATTTCCCATTACCAACACACAAAAACGATTTTGTTACAATATGATTGCCCATTATTCCCAATTTTTAGATCATTAATTATCATTTCAAATGTATTCACACACTCCTTGGTTTTCCGTCAAACCCAGTTTCAAAACTCCAACAAGTCTAATAGAATCTCTGAAGTGTCTCAAAAATCATCAGAGATGAAAATAAATTCATTCATTAAATTTAATATCAATTTCCCAATGTGGAAATTATATATTACAAATACATGTGTGAAATCATAATCAAGACTATGTGAATTAGAAATTATACCACCAACCTGAAGATCATTGATGGACGCTCACTAGACTATAACTATTAGTTGACATATAATAGTTTAATTGATAATGGAAATGGATATCTATGATCAAATCATGGATTAAAATATTTTAATCTCCATGAAAACTAAGATATAAACCATAGAAATGAGAGGAAAACCAACCAAATCTAAAGAGGATGAAAGATGGGAAGTAAAATAATCAAAAAGAGAAATAAATTACATACCAAATAAGTGTATATTTCATCAACTTGAAATTTGATTCACAACATAAGATGTTGAAGGAGACTATGAATCATTTTCGGTGCCTCCCCGAGAAATTGAAATCTAATTCTGTCAAGATGGTGTGATTATGCATAATAATTGGGTGTTTGAGAATTTTTTCAGAAAAATATAGGGAAAAATTATCCAAATGCATGGTTTCTTTGGTGGGGTCATATTGTTTCAAAAATAGTAAACCCTATCCCGGAACCCCTACTATATGGGGTGCATGAATTCTAATTACTAGTGCAAAATCTGACCATCCAAGAACAAAATATATAATTATACTATATTTTAGGGTTCACAATTTCGGGAGGGAGCAAGCACAGTTTGGACCAACAATGAACCCCCTCACATGGATCTAAAAATGGGCGCACAATGTTTTGGAAAAAAACTACATGGATATCCCTAACCATGTGCTAACTATGAAAATCGATATGTTTTTAAAAACTTCTCTAAATTCACAAAAAAACCAAAATGAAAAACAAGTCAATGTTATGATAAATAAATGGTTAAGAAATAATATAAAATGAGATTCTAAAAAACTCCGGAAAGGTAGAGATTTTAATCATAATAAATGAGAGATTACGAACCATCATCATAAGAACATTAAAAAGGATCTAGGAATAATATATCTCATTACATATAAATGGAACTAATAAAATTCATAAATAATATAAATACAACTATCATGAGTAATGTACACATATGTATTTTACCATAAAGACTAATGTGAGTGAGGGAAGAAGTATGTTTTCTTGCTAAGAAAAATAAAATATGTCACAGTCTTCACAAATCCTAACTCTACGATCTCTCAAGGTATCCTAGAGACTGACATGGAATCTCATAGGGTATTCTAAACCAAAGTCACTGATTTTCCCGTGGAAACCAAATTCTAGGATTTCATGGTCATCCCTCTAAAGGATCACTCGGTCCCTTAATCAAACCCCCTTGTTCACACTGCAGCTAACCCATGCACAAATCCATCCCAACACATCACAAGAAATGGTCATATAAATCAAACAATAACACAATCTATATCATATAAAAACATGAAAATTTAAAATAAACACAATTTTAAGTTAAAATCATTTAGAAACCCAATTTTTATATCTATTTAAAAAAAATTGAGCTATTTTATCAAGAATTTTGTGGGAATACAATACAAAACCGTTTTAAAAAACCCACATTAAACACCAAATTTTCCAATTAAATCCAAAAAATATATAAACATAGATTATAGAATAAAAATATTTCATTTACAACAAATTTAAAGAAAAATCGAATGGTTTCAGGAAATTATATAATATTCCATGGTAAATGATGTCAAATAGAGGCACATAAAAAATAGATTAAAGTGTCCATTTTTTGGATGCAAAAAATTTCATAATAATTAAAACACTTTCAGAATACTGAAAATTTTGTTTGAAACCACCTTATATCAATATAAATTTTCAAAACAACAATTCGTTGTTCGAAACCCCTTTAAAAACCAAAATCAATATTCAAATTGAAAACCATGTATTTTTTTAAAATTTAAGGGATGATATTCCATTCCATGTTATTATTTGAAAATAAATTTTAAATATAATTTACACCTCTCTGGTCATATATACACAAAATTATACATGAAAGGGAAACTACTTTCAAAACAACAAGAACAAGAAAGCATGTAATATTGTGCACCAACAATGAAACACATACTTCAAAGAGAATAAGAAAATGGGGAAATAACATCAAACTCATTGCCTTAAAA
The DNA here is from genome assembly GCA_963277665.1 of Viscum album. Classification (NCBI taxonomy): domain Eukaryota; kingdom Viridiplantae; phylum Streptophyta; class Magnoliopsida; order Santalales; family Viscaceae; genus Viscum; species Viscum album. The sequence goes on from OY728147.1 coordinate 1,832,711,933, forward strand.
GGAGATCACTTACACAAATATATAGTTATATATATTTACCACTTATCCCAATTCATATATTCACCTCAACATAAAGAAATAATTTTTTGGAAAGAATATAAATATACATTCGAATGTATATTTGTGAAAGTCTACAAGGATCAACATGAAAAACAAAACAACCATATGGAAACAAAAAATAAACTAAATACCCTAATTAATATTGGTCCAATTAAAAAGGGTAGAATAGAAATTGAATCAAACAATAGTGTTAAAACTGAAATGTAAAAAATGCTTCACCAGTAATGGTGGAGGCAAAAACTTTCATAAAGGATACCCGAGAGACCCATCACATTCTTTAACAATGGAGTAAAATACCTTAAATTATGTCAATCCATAAAAAATATTTCCTCCACGAAAATAGGTATGAATGGGGAGATAAAGATATTAGATGAATGTGGGAGATGATAGGAGGAGGTCAAACCATTGAGGAATCGATTAAGAATCTCAAAAAAATCAGTGATAGGAGAGGAGTTCAAGTGTGGGGAGGCAGTTGTTCTGCCCCACTAAGGTGAGGTATGAGAGGATGATTGACACATGTGGTGATGTGAGTGTAATGAAATAAAAAATAATAACTATTTTTAAATGAGTAACCCACATGGTTTATCTCAACAGGTCACCAAACAGTGTGATGACAGTGCAACCCACAATACCTTCAGAAAATACTTATATGGTTGCTTCTGGGTAAGTAAAATGGATGAGAAATACTTTCTAAAACCATGATAAATGACACTATCATGATGGAATACCCCCATTCATGGTTAGTTCACAGTTACTTCTATCCATATTCAAACCATTCACAATAGCTTCTCCCTTAAATGTATGAAATTTAAATTTAAAATTTTTGGGAATTCAATGTTTCTGAAAATTAATTAAAATTAATAATTTATTAATATAATTATTACAATATTTCTTAAAAAACTCGCCACCATAAAAATTTCTACCATAAATAATTCCCATGTTTATTTAGAAGTATAAAGAGAGTGAAATCTATAGAGACTCTCTATGAAGAATAAAAATCCTCAAGTGATTGAGCTTCCATAAAAATACCAAAAAGAAAACCAATCCAAAATACACCAGGACAAATTATATATAAATAGAGACCAAACATAAATCATCCCACCATTTTTAAATTAACTAAAATGGTGTAAAAACATACATAATCTTCCCAAAAAACTAGATGATGTCTCCATGTAGCCACATTCCAGAAATATCCAAAGGGGATTCAGAAACTCCTCACTAAACAAATCCAACAATAAGAAACTATTTTCAATCTACATGGAGAGCACAATTCAAGAATATATAAATATATAATCAAACTAAGATCACCAAACAAGGGTATCAAGTTAAGAATCTCAAATAATGACTCTATAATAAATGGAATTCCTCAACCTAATGGTCACAAATAGAATATGGGTGTGGTAAAGTTCATCTACCTCGAATATCATACCATGCTCATTATAATGGAATAAATAACCCACTGAAAACAAAAACCCACCTAAAAAAAAATATACCCAAATTATTCATACATAAAACATAGCCCCTAACCATATCTAATGACATAAGTGAAAACTGATGAATATCTACACCAAACAAGGGAAACATCCACCAACATCATAAAAAAAAGGATCAAAAAACTCCCAAAGAGGTAAAACAACCAGAATGAGAAACCAATGAATAAAATATAATAGTATATAACTAACCAAATATTCAATGCCCTAAAAATAATTAGGAGAGAATTTAAAACTTGAGCTCTCATAAGATAATACAATAACGATTATTTCTTATAGATATTAACATAAACCAATGAGCGAGGGTCTAAACCATTAGAACCAATAGTCTCTAAAGGGAAAATAAATAAAATAACCTTTGAAAAATATAAGGCACCTCACTAAATTAGATAAATTACGCAATGCACACATTTAGGACTTAGGGTGGTGTCAAACAAAGGTGGAAGGACCTTTAAAACAATAAAAACTATATTTATACTGGACATTTATAGGGGGAGGGTATCACATCAAGAAAAATGATACATAGACCATTGTGTGGTCATTTATATAAAATTAAATCAATATATCCAAAAAATGGTAAAAAAATATATATTAGAAATTAAATGGCATCCCAAAATCACATTTTGAAAACCAAGGAACCTTTAAAATTGATCCATAATTTTTCTAAAAAGAGATCCCATTTAGTGAACTCAAACCCTAACTACTAATCCATATTGGTTTGATTTTAAATGCATCAATAATTGCTTTTATATCAAACATGAATTGGTTTTAAATCCAAAACAACATTATGTTTTAAAAAATCACACTTTTTCAATTTGAACAACTTTCGTAATCACTCACCCTTTTAAATATACACACCAAGTGTAAAAATACATTTGGGAAAATAGTGTCATCTATAAATAGAAGAAACCCCTTTTAAAACAACATGTACATTATTAGAAAAACCTACCACACTTAATTTTTTATAAAATGTTGAAAATAAATCAAATATTTCAAAAAAAATTATAACCAAGATTAATTTACAAACAATGAATTTTTCGTTCTTCTATTACTATACATTTTCATAAAATCCATTTTATCCCATAAAAAATTATTTCACATCATAGGGAAATTATTATAGAAAAATTCATTACAAAACCCTTAATAAAAAACAAATCAGAAAATGCCTACATATCAAAAGACAGACCATAGATATTATCCCACTATTGAAACATCCAAGGAAATATAAGAGTCAAGTGGTATACGTAGAAATATGAACATTGATTTGAAATCGTGTATGACAAGGACACATAGATGATTGAAAAATAACAATCATGCATTGGTTTTTATAAAATATTGAGAATAAATTATTCTTTATCATATGGTTTTTCATGCACTAGGAACCAGTCTTATGTCTAAATTCCCCTTTCTTCCCATCCCAAAACATCACATATTTACCCCTTGGAAACTGAACTACGATAATACAGATCAAAACACCACTACCATAAGTATCAAACCTAAATCCAAAGAAATATCGAGCGGAAAATATAATCCCATATATAATAGAAACTAGAGGATCATGGAAGTAAAGAGATATCTATAATCTACCTACACCAACCCATTTAATTATAATGATAAATTATAACATGATCTTACAATATATCCTAAAATGAATAAGGGAAGTCCACTATTATGGAATTATATGGAAAAGAGGAACCTAAACCATCTATGATAATATTTTGTTATAGAAGATTCTTGACCTTCCCACTAACAGGTGACCGAACCAGGCCTCTATATTCCTGAAGTGAAATCATGATCCTCATGGTCCATAAACTAGTACTTGGGAATCATAAAGACATAGTCAAGAATGGTTTCTCCCATTAATCCGAGTATAGGAGAAATTGGTAATATAATAATAATCTAGTAGGAAACCTCTATATTTTAGGTGTCCATGTCATAATAAAATAAAAAAAATAAACAGATGAAGAAAAAGAAAATCATTATTTGAAATCTTCACTCCCCTAGTCTCCCTCCCCTAAAAATAAAAAAACAATCTGATACTAGTGACCATATGGTGGTCTTTTCAGAATAAATCTACCCTTCATCCGTGGAAAGTGATAAAACCCAAATTGTATGAATGATTTAAAATAAATACTAACATTGAAAAATAAATTCTATTAAGAGATTCCCCATTAATAAAAACTAGGAACCTACAACTAAGATAATAATATAAGTTTGAGCATAAAATCACTCAGTAGGAGAACAATACCTGCCAAAAACTCAAATTAAATTTATATAGTATCCTAATCATGATAGTGTCAAATATAATTGAAAATTAACTATTTTATATATAGATATATAAAATAAACAAAGTATATCAGAAGTGGTTTAAAAATCTCTTTAAAAGATTTTTCTTCAATGAAAAATATCTATTGGTAAATACCATTTTTTCTTTCTCCAATAAGGGCCTATATAATATTCTGAAGTCTCAATTTAAAAATAGTTCTTAAAAAATTATGTAAAAATACACATTCCCACAATAAAATTGGTTTTCAAATTATCACTTTGTTTTCTAAAACAATCATGAAAACTAACAATTTAATAAATATAGGCATAATGGAACCATTTTTAAAAAACAAACACAATATGAGTTTCAAAAAAACTATTTCACAATTACCCCATGAGAACCCTTTTCAAAATCATTATAATTTTTTTTCAAAAAAACATCAAAAAATTTCAAAATCAAACAACTCATTAAAAACTCAAAGATTTCCATTAAAATCAAAACTGGTTTCTGAAAACAGTTTCAATCATGGATAAAATAAAAAAACAACACTCAAGGAATAACATGATCAAGACATATTCGAAGAGGAATAATAAAAGTTAGCATACGTGACATCATCACGAAACAATATAAATGGAACTGGGATTAATATATATCATCAAAAAAATGTAACTAATAAAATTAATAAATCATATAAACAAACCTAGAATATGTAATTTGAACCAAGGGATTTCTGAATATGGCCTAACATGAGTGAGTAAACATGATTCTATCTATCTAAGAAAAATGGAATCTCTGATAGTCATCCCCAAGCCCAACTCTAATATCACTCACGGTCACTCTATAACCAATATTGATGCTCACCTTGTATTCCTACCAAAAGGCTCTCATGGTCCCTTGGAAACCAAAATATAGGATCACACTATCATCCCTCTATGGGATCACATTCTCCATCAAAAAAACCCCTTGATCATAGTACAGTTAACCCATGTTCTACTATATTCCAAAAGATCACAAGCTATTTCCCATATTAACCAATACATGACACATGCCATTTGATAAGAAAATATTTCCAATTTTAGGAAAAAAATTCCAAGGTAAAATAAGTTTCAAAACCAATATAGAAATCCATTTAAAATCAAAATAAATCATTTATCCATTTTATCATACACTTGGCATGAATAAAAAGACACACCCATTTGGAAAAAAAAACTTTTAATAAAAAAATTCCAATCCAATCAATGAAATACCTCAACTAAAAGAAATTATAAATTTAATGGTATAATGTGAGAAATTCCATTAAATAGTAAAAACTAAAAAAGTCTACAGTATCCATTTTTGGATGAAAATAAAATTCAATAAATTCGACACATTGAAAACAACCAACATTTGTTTTTAAACCTCCATAGAAAAGGAACACTATTAAAAATAGCAATATGGTGTTTTCCCTCAATTTTAAAAAAAACATATTTGATTAAAAATATATAAAATATATTCAAAAACATGTTATTTGCTCTAATCCCATTCCAAGATTTAAGAGTAATATTTGTAACAAATTGACCCCTCATAAGTCATATATATATAATTACATATGAAATTGAATTAAATTTTTTAAAAAATCATAAAATGGTATGTAATATAATGAGATGGTAATGTAACGCAGAACTCAAAGAGATGAATCGTGTGCTAAAACACCTCAGAACTCAAAACATTTGATGGTGACCACAAAAAAACATATATAAATATATCAATATACATTCCTTAATACAATGAAAATATTTCCCTCACCATAATGATATTTGTAAAAGGATAGAATATATATATATATACCTATGTATATGTGTGAAGTTCTACAAGGATCTACAATAGAATATAAAAAACCCAGAAGAAACAAAAAATTACCCAATTCTGTAAATTAATAACAGTCCAAGAAAAATATGTTTGATGAAAATATACCTCAAATAGTTTCACTAAAAATGAAATGGACTAAAATTATTTTCCTTTGGTAACAAATACCAAAGCATGCATGGATTAGACCCGAGACACATCACACCCCAAAATAATTGATGAAAGTATCAAAAATCAATCCAACCCATAAACTAGTGTTTCTATAATAAATCGGGGGTGATGGGGAATAGAAAACACTAGAAGAACATAATATGAGATAATACAAGGTCATTCCTTTAAGAATTAAGTTGGATTCATAATGAAATCGAGTTCAATCGATAATATGAGAGGAAACTAAGAGTGGGAGAATTTCTTATTACCTAGGATAAGAAAATGTGTTTATAATATGGGAGAATAGAGGATATGAAATATATAATAAAAATAATAATATATTTTTTGAATTTGGTGACTCATAAGGTTTACCAAACCATGCGATTCTGGTGTGACCTGCATTGACTTCACAAAAGGCCCCACAATGTTACTCCTATGTAAACACAATTATTGATAAAACCATGCCCCAAATTTTTTAAATGACACTATCTTGATGACTGATCCCCATGTATAGTCTATGAATGGTTACTCCCATTCATGTGGAAACTATGGGAAATAATTTCTACCTCAAAAGCATGAAAAACTCAAAAGGAAATTATCGAGAACTAGAAATATATTAAAATATAATAAATTTATTAATTTATTTATATCAATCTAACATAGTGGGTGTCACATTTCATAAGAAGAAAGAAAAAATTAAAAAAATTGAAATTTGAGAATTTTTTTTTCATTGATGTTCAAGGTATTTTTTTAGTAAAAAACTTGTGTTTTAGTAAGATTAAAAACGAGAGTTCTAATAATTATTATGATAATAATTAATCCAAAATGTATAATAGTGTCTTTGTTAAAAGAAATATCAAATGTTAATAGACTGCTCCCCATTTTATATGTCAAATGAAGTTTTATTATACTAATGATTGGTCGTTGAGATTTCCACAATATCATGGACATACAATGAAATTTTATTTCTAAATATTTGTCTTCGTGATGTCATATAAACAAGTGTTTGAATATATATTTGGGTTCCTATGAATTTATTTTACAACACCATAAAAACTGATTTTTTTGGGCTCTAAGCATTAATAAATCTATTTTGGTAGGAAATGTGTATTGTGATATCAAAAATGTTGTTTGATATATGGATAATGGATGAACAAGACATATGATATATGACATGTCAAAATTTCTATCATTTAATTTGTGTGACAGAGGTAATTTTTTCTTTTTTGATAAATATAAGAAAAATGGGGCATGGTTTTAGTGAGGTTGGATTTTCAACTTTTTTTAATATTTTGAAGGTTTTATATGTTGATGTATTAAAACAAAATATAATAATCATTTGATAATTATGTGTTGATGGATTGTTTGTTAAACATCAAAATGATAGATTAAATATTTTATGGATGAGTATTTTCTATAAAAACTTATGTGAGAACAATCATACACTTAATTTTTTTTGAAATAAATGATCAAAATATGAAATTTATAAATTTTACATGATAAAATAACATTTTGGCTCATTGGATGTTAGGACATTCCAATTTCAGGTTTATGCACAAGCTATAAAAGAACTAAACTATTATGAGATTATAATATCTAATGGTGAACAACATTTTTATTTCTGAATCTTACTTGAAAGGTAAAAAAACCAAATCAACTTAAATCTAATAAAATGAGTAAACAATTTAAGGCCACTTTTTATCATTCATTTAGATTTATTTGGCCATATCGTACTAGCATGTTTTAGTGGTAAAATATATTATTATGTTATTATTAATGATTTTACTAGATTCACAAGGGATTACATTCTAACTCCAAAAAATAAATCATTTTATATGATTATTAATTGTTGTAAAATTATTCTAAATGAAAAACGAATATTAATTAAGTAAAATAGAATTGTTCATGGAGGTGAATTCTATAATATGGAATTTATCCGGTTTTGTAATGATAATGGGTATTATCACATTTTTTAATCCCCATGGACACAAATATAATGGTGTATTTGAAAGGAAAAATAGAAACCATCAATAAATGGATAGAACTATGATAAAAGATTTTAATCTTTTTAAATATTTCTTCCTAGATGTTTTGAATAATTATTTTAATGTTGCTAATAGAATTATTTTAAGACCCTAGTTGAAAAAGAATCATTTTGATTTTGGAATAGAAGTAAACCTAAAATTGAATATTTTAGAGTGTTTGGATATCAATTTATTTATTATCAACAATAATGTTTAATTATATAAATTTGATGAAAAATTTGAAAAAAAAAAGTTTATTAGGATATTCATAGAATAGTAAAACATATATAGTGTGCAATATAGGAATTATTCTTGTTAAATAATTAATTCATGGTAAATTTAATAAAAAATTACTTGAATAAATGGTATCATGACATTGATCAACATGAGAGAGAATTTAGATACTCTAATTTGGAAGAATAAATACCATAAGATAATTATTCTTATATTGAAGGGGAGAATATTTCAAGCCAACTGTAACCTTTTTCGGAAAGATCATGGAAGACACAAAGACATAATACTATATATATAATTTCATGTTATTTCAAATTAAAAGTTTAAAATTGAAATTATTCTATTAGTATTTTTCCATACCATGACTTAATTTTTGATTTTCATGAATATAATATTAATGGGGATTCAGCTGATGATAATTAGATCTTGAAATGCAATATGAATTAAATAAATTTAATTGTAATACTATAAGAAATTTAGTTATTTTATAAAGAAGTATTATATTATTAGAATAAAGTGGATTTCTATAAAAATAATTATGAATATAGAAATATAGATAAAAAAGATAGTCTAGTGGATAAAGGATATTCTCAAGATGAGTGTAATGATTTTGAAGAATTTCTTGCACCTTTATATAGGTGTGATGCGATTATGATATCATTAGCTTATACTGATTTTCATGGATTTAAATTATTTCAAATTGATGAAAACCCAACTTTTTTAAATCATTATAAGTATAAATAAGTATATGTTAAATATCCCCCATGGTTTTATAAAATTAAAATAAATGTAATCATGTATTTAAACTATATAAGCCGTCATATGGTTTCAAATGAACTCCTCACACATAGTGTGAATGTTTATCTAGTTTTCCTAATATTTTTTTAAAAATTGAACGATCAATCTTATATTTATTGGTAGGAAAATTTATAATGATATTTTAATTATTCAAATTTATGTTGATGATATTTTATTTGGATCATTAAATAAATGTTATATTTTACTGTTTAGAAATAAAGACTTCTGGATTTGAAATGAGTCTGATGGGGGAATTTAATATTTTCCATAGTTTTTAATTTTTCAAAAATATTTTTGTATTATTTATAAATAAATCTAAATAGTTTAAATAATTAGTTAATATATTTGGTTTTTATTTTTATAAAAGTATACATACTCCCATGAGTACTACTTAAAAATAATATTTTGATAAATCTAGAAAATATTTTAATGTTAAATCCTATAGAGTCAGTATTGTAAGTATATTATATTTACCTTTATAGAGGTCAGATTTATTGTTTTTAGTATTTATGTTTTCTAGATATCAATGTAATTGTATGAAAACTCATGAAAAAGATATTTAGATATGTTAATGGATCTTTAAATATTGTTTTATTTTATCATACAAAAAGAAAATTTGAATTGAATTGAAATTATGAATCTCATTTTTGTAGATTATAGATAAATAGGGGGATTAATTCGATTATATTTCATTTACTTGATAATTATTGGATACTCATGTTTTAATGAAACAAAAATGGGTTTCATATTGAACTTTTGAATTTGAATATATAGTTTGTGCAACATATTTTTCTCAATAATTGTGTATTATGGGAACACATTATAATTTTAGTTTTGATTTTGATAAAACTCATATTTTCTCTGATAAAATTTATTCATTTATATTTAGAAAATTCTATTATAAAAATAAATCACTAAACAAATTGATGTTAAATTTAACTTTCTTTTTAATCATGTTCAAAAAGGAAATATAAGTCTTGTATTGTTTTTTCTATAAAAACCGAACATTCTGATATATTTACTAAGCCTCTAGGAATTAATAAGTTATTAATAATCATGTTTTAACATGGTATTATGTATATCAATATTTAATTTAATATTACGTGAATTTTATTTTTGGGGTGGGGTGTGTGTGTTTATTAGATGAAATGTTTATATCTTCAAAAAATTGGTGAAATATTGAATATTTTTTACAATTAGGTTGCATAATATTTATACATATTTATTTATTATATTAGTATTTTAAATCCTACTAGTAATCCTATATTGATTCATTAGATTATCTAAATTGTTCTTCATTATAAAATGATATTTTATGAAGGGTTTCACATTGTTTTTAAAAATATAATTTAAAATTCTATAGCAGATCCTTATCGCATGATTTAAAAAAAGAGGTAGATTTGTTGTGTCTCAATGAAATATATTTTTAAATATGAATGATTATGAAATTTTATAAATACTTTTTTTCATTTTAAATAGGGAATTATTCTTTTAAAACATTATATTTTAGATAATTTCAATAATGGGTAGAATTTTTTGAAATTATATTTGATTTTGTAATTATCAAAATGAGGGAGAATTGTGAGTTGATCCTTGGACCACTCTATGTTTTGATCAAATAAATTATATACTTTTTTAATTTCAATTAAATATATTAATGCTTTAAATTTTGAATTTGATATTGTACGGATAATTTTTGATTATTTTATAGTATTTATTTACCTAACATATCATTAAATTTCATTTATTGAATGGTTATAATGTGTTAAAAAGTTTAATATTGATCACCTATGATAAAAATATCATTTCAAACAATGAAATATCATTTTAAATTATTATTACTATTTATACTTATACATTTCAGTGTTCAATAAGATGCCAAATTTTATTCAACACAGCTTATTTTCAGTCCAAATAGTTGGTTTTCTTGAATCAGTTACCCTCTGTATTTCATCTATTTCTTTGGACGCAGAACTCAAAATTGATTGATTATGTTGCACTGAATAATAATTTAATTCTATAAATTTAATTTTAATACATAAACCTCTGAATATATATATATATCATATATAAAATTAGGTTGTATTTTACTACATGTGAAAATTCCTAATTTTTTAGTTTTATAGAACTATATCACTATAATATTTTTTTGACTAATTGAATAGAAGACTTATTACAGCAATTCCTAAATATTTTTAAATTTAAACTAAATGTTATAAATATAAGTAAACTATAGGGAAATACAATTATACTCTTTTGAAGGTCTCTTTCATGTATGAAATATGATAGGTCAGGTTGATTAAAATTTTATAGTTCAGTTACGTTAAGTATTAAATACAAGATAAATTCACATATGTGGTTAATTTCATACACAGGTCCCCTATGTGTATACCCTACATGGATTCCATATGTTAATTCCCTTTGTAAATACCCTACATGAATTCACTATACAAAATTATCAAATGTGGTTCTCTGAATTTGTACATGATATTATAAAACATGGAAATATGACATGTTTTACACAATACATGAAATTTCAATTTACTACAATTTTCTTATGGATAAAATTCGTATTTCTATTTCAAAGTTGAATATTATTATTTTATATGACATGTGAAAATTTTTTATATTGATTTATGAAAAACTAAGTGGAATTATCATGGGTTAAAGCATGTGTGGATATTCAAATTGAAATTTTTGGAAATTCATATATTCAAATAAAAAAGGAATGAAACATGGAGAATAATTATTGATAATTATCAGGGGTTATTAAATGATATTAATTATTATTATTTAATATTATATTAATTTTTCTAACGAGATGCATTGTATTGTTTCTATTAATCATATATTATGTCAATAAATTCTTATGAGAATAAAATTTTTCATTAACACATGGATTATTATTTTGGAAATGATCATGGGAAAATCTAAAGTAATTTTTTCAAGTATCTTGTGAAAAACAATTTCGGGATAATGTGATATGAAACATTCTTTAAGTTTGAGAGATGATGTGAATAATGATACTTCATATATATAGATTAAATAGAAGTAAAGAATGATATATCTATGAGGCTAAGGATACTTATGAATTATAAAAGTGTTACATTCACTGGAAAAAAATTCATCCCCGTTCCAAATTAAAATATATTTATCCTTTATAGATTAAGAGTTTCTGGATGCCATTATAGTCACAAAATGAAGTGTCAAATTTTCTTATGTAGTTTTACTCCTTTAAGTTATTTTCTTTATAATTTATTTTAATGGGTTTATTAACCATTAAAGAAAATTAACAAGGGTGTAACTCCCAAAAAAATCATACATTTGGTTATTCTTTTAGGGGAAAAGGTGGGATGTTTGTGTTATGATTCTTAAAATTAAAAAGAAGTTCAATTTGGGTTTAAGCCTATAGTTATAAAATGGATTTATAATTAGGTTATAAATTGATATGGAAGAAGTATTAGTAAGAATCCATTATATTATTTATAGTGGGACAGATCATCCTCATTTCGTGGGAGGGTTGTAGAGTATAGTAGGTTTATTTAGATATGAACAACAATAAAAATATTTTATATTCCTTATTTTTTATTTACCCTACACTAATTTCAATATATCTATTATAAACTGTAAATTCAATAATTTACATCTTTACAAGGGTAGTTCTCCCCACTCTTGGAAATATATATATAAAAAATATAGACCAACAAATTATATCAATGTTTTTTATTTTGAAAGAGTAAAGAAATTTACTATAAATGGGAAATTAGACCATAAATAGACCATGGTTTATATTTTCAATTGAATATAATTTAATTAATTTAAAAAATGTTTTTTATAATTTTAAATCAATTAATAAATTATGGTTTATTATAAAATATTACTAATGGAATTTTTGGAACTATTCATTTAATTTTACATTAAAAACAACATCATGAAGCAGAATTCAATTATAATCAATTGAATCATCCCTAGTAAGTTAGTGTTGTGTATTAAGTTTATGGGTACCAAAAATCAATAAAAAATAAGAATTTTATAGTTCACAATATTATTTATTTTATTTTTGTAATGTTTTAACAAAAAATGTGTCAGCGTTGAGTGAGAATTTAAGATAATTTTTTAATAACTAATAATTATAAATGAATTTCCATGATAAAAAATAATTTATATTTCAAATGAATTTTTTTAATGAAAATAATTTGTTTATATATATATAAAAGAATATTAGAGAATTTAAAAACATGAGAGTCGTATTTTTGAGTTTATACTTTCATAAAATAATATAAATGTTATTATAAAAAGATGGTGGAAATAAATTTTCTAATTTTAGAGTCATGGATATTTAATTTTAAATAAAAATTATCAAATAATATATATATATTTGTCAATAGTATATTCAAACTATACCACATTTTTTGACCTTAACTAAAATATTTACATTTACCATGGTAACCAAAAATTTACTATGGTTAATATCCATATTTCCAAAAATAAAAGTGGTATATTTATAAAATTTATGACTCATGATTTGAAATATGAAATATAATATTCATGATTTAGTTTCTATAGTTGTAATAAAAAATTTAAAATTATACGCACAAAACACGATGAAAAGCCGTATTTTGATAAATGTGTTTCAAGAAAAAAAATTATAACAAAATAATTTATAATGATTATTAAAATTTAATTCATAATATTATATGTAATTATGTTATTATTATGTTACATTTATTTCTTATTCAAATAAAAAAGATAATATTAATGAAAAGAAATGACAAATTTACAAATATTGATATTATCACAATTCACTGAAAAATCATTCTTTAAAAAAATATGAATCTTTAACCTTATGATTATGTTTATATATTTATTTAAGAAATAAATATTTTATCAAATAGATTTTATAAATGATCAAATAATAATTTATAATATTTCCTACAAAAATTAAATACAAAATTGTTTTTGTTAAATGATTCAATTTTAAGAATAAATTAAATTTTATAAATATTTTAATCTTATATACTAATAATTAATCTGTACATTAGTGTGGTGTAATAAATAAATAAATATATATATATATATATCATAATTCAATTAATCCCATTCATACCCTCTAATTAAAAAGCTATATTTTAAAGGTGATATTAAATTAATTATACTTTTTATTTCGTTTATGATCTGTTGTGTGAATCATATATTATATAAAACAAATTATTTTAAAAAAAAATATATCTTGGTGTCACATGAATTGTCCAAAAAATACACATAAATTGTTTTAATGTTTAAACAAATTTATGTCATTATAAAATTTAAAAAATTATATCATAAATAAATTTGATAGAAATATTTCTAGTACATCATGAATATAACATGTATGCTCTAGTTTATATTTTTAAAATTACATTCCTGACCCTTAGATATTGAATTTGGTTACCATTATTATAGTTAAAAGGTTCAATGAGGTGGCTAAACAGAGATGGAAGATTAAATAACATAAAATTGTGTAAATGTGATTGGATAAATTTATTTAAACCATATCTTCCTTAACATAAAACATATTGTTAATTGGGAACCATTTTTCAAGACTTCTAGTCATATTATACAACAATATTTTATGTATTTAAATGACTTCCACAAACCTCAATTAATAATGGAAACATCATATCCTCTCGGAATCACACTAATTTATAATTCTAGATTGAAAAAATCACAACTCAAATCACTAAACAACCATCCACCTTATGTCATAGAGGTTCAGGTCTCACTAAAAGGACAACCAAAAATTCTTAATGCATAAGAAAAAGTAGTTTTTCCAAAGAAGAGGTGAAACTCATAACAAAATGTTTGAATGTTTCTTCCTTATTCAAATACATCAAATATTATATAACCACGATGAAATGATATCATATTTATCTTTTAATTAATCAATATTTTTATTCATGTAATAACCCCTTATAATCCCCTTTTACATTTTAGGGGAATATAAAAACTTCACTCATGAATATGTGAGGACAACCACCTACCTGAAGTGTTTTTTTTTCATCACCACCTCACAAGGATATTAATTATTTTGGATTTAATGAAAATATTTTATATTTATTACATAAATAAAATTTAAAAATATAATAAATTACATACTTTGGTAACCTTCCTTCCATTGAAGATGATTATGTCACTCGTGTGTATGTGTGGTCTGCCTCTTCCATAACGCAATGTGATTAGTATTCCATGTCAACTAATCATGTATAATTATAAAATTAAATTTAATATTAAAAAAAATATAATTATATCTTGATTATTTTTTAGATATTATGCAACCAATACCCCTTTATCAATGAATACCTATAAATAATTTTTTTGGGATTCTGAACCAATCATCCTCAAAACATCTAACCTGAACCTAATCTATATATTACTATATAAGAAATTGTAATAAATTAATTAAAAATCATTATGATAAGGGTGTAAAAAATCATACTATTATAAATATTAAATATATGATTTTTTTTATAGAAAAGGTTGAGGCACAAAGGCCCCTATTAATAAAAATATAGTCATACAAGTAAAAACAGGGGAGCAAACACAACAATGCAAGTACATAAAAATGATATCAGCGCACTCGCGAGTGAGTGTTCATACTGTGATGAGATGTCTGAGCACCCCCGCCACGTGGATGTATCCCTCTCCGCCTAGCATTTTCCTACATCCAGGGACCTCCACCATCATCCAAGAACTCATAAGGTACATCAATGTTCACATGATTAACTCCATCCTAATCTTCCATTGGTTTCCTGTCTTCATCACTACTAGAATATGCAAGTAATTCAAACGAATTATAGGTACTCACCTTTTTCATAAAATCATGTATTTGAGATAGAGGGGTGTCACAACTTGGTGGAGGATGGGTAGATCCTGCCACTTTTTCATTTGTTATTCCCTTCAATCTAGGAGAATCCGCATAAATTTCAGGAGAGGGGGCTTGGGAAGCTTCCTTCAATGGACTGGTCTGTTCATGGTGCCCAGTTAGAGTGGGTTTATGGCACATGTTATGGGTAATCATAGCATCCCGTGCATTAGCCTCTTTAAGTGGAGAATAGTCTGGAACATAAATGACTGTCTTCCTACATTATTTATCAGGAAACGGTGAAGTATTTCAAGAACAAACCATATTTGGAAGACCATGAAGTGAATTGGGTTTGACATGGGTTATAGGATTACCTTCTAGAGGGGAGACCTCCACATTAGTGTTGTTGGGAGCTGTAGAAATAGATTTTCTCTATCTGTTGTAAACAGAACGGTGTCTTTGACATTTGAGGCCTGGGGTTGTACCTTTGTATTTTCCTTTACCGAAGTATAGATACCATCATTCATCTCCTTCATATCTTTAGATTTCCTTAAGACAGTAAGATCCATCTTTTCCTTGCCTCTTCTACTTTTGGCATTGACCAAAATCTGTTCTTGCTTTAGGCAGGAGTCTTCATCTTCTTGAGTAGTAGTTTCCAGAGCATCAAGGCTATCAATTGATTCATTATCATCCTCATCTTTGAGACCACATGTCAAAATATCTTTGAATGAGGCTCCATTATCTGTCACAATAGAACTATCATTAACAGATAGGTGAATATCATCCCTGAGATCTGCCCAGGATAAAAGAACTCTCTTATGTTTTTTTTGTAGAAGATATGTTCTTGATAGGTTCCTCAGAACATCCCTTTTTGGCATTAGGTTCTTCATCAATAGACCATTGAGATTTTTCAGCAGACTCAACCTTCTTTTTCATCAGACTTTTTTAGAAGGTCAATAACAATGACAGCAGTTTTCATATTCTCCTCTGTGCATTGTGTTGTACCTTGTTTAGGTAGCTTCCTACAGTGTTGTAGGTCATGCCCTTTATGTTGGCAGTTGACACAAACAATTTTTATTCTACAAGAATATTCTTCATGCCCAATTACTTGTCATGGAACGCAAAAAGCAAGATTATTTTCATATTCAATACGAAGACAAATATCATCATGTTGAGTAGATAAAATCACCTTATCTATTAATGTCGTACTAAGATCAACCTCTATAAGGACCCGTGCAAAGTGGCCATAAATTACTGATTATGTAACTTGATCTATTCTAATCAGAATCCGAATGGCAGATGCAATATCGAATAAAATCTCAGCATTCCATAAAACCCAGTAAAGACCATTTATTTTTATCCATATTTGCGCACAGGTATCCTTAAAATCAATAAAATTGAATTTCAATTTCCATTCATGAAGTCTAAGCGTACATGGACTGAGATTGATGGAACCGATACTCCAAGCTCTCCCTTTGAGCTCCAACGAAGGAAAC
This sequence comes from Viscum album, assembly GCA_963277665.1. NCBI lineage: Eukaryota > Viridiplantae > Streptophyta > Magnoliopsida > Santalales > Viscaceae > Viscum > Viscum album. Next base: position 1,832,729,137 of record OY728147.1, read on the forward strand.
AGGATATGAAAAAGTCCTCAACCGAGGGACATGCATTTGAATTCGTTGAATCCCCAAATATCAGCCAACCGAGAGATAAGATCCGATGTTCTCCAGGGTTTCATACTTTTCATTACGAAGTTGTGACCGATAAACGAATGCTTTCACAGATCAATATGTATTGTTATTGCATCCTCAAAGGCCGATACATGCGATGTTGAGCCTTTCCGAATTATTCGATGCGGCTCACGATTTGAAAGAGGTATGTAAGATCCCCCAGAGAAACTCTTGAAGGAGGATAGATTATTCAGAGCATCATGGCCATTCTTCTTCTCCCCTGAAGCCAAGCTAATCTATTTTGTGAGTCGAAATGCCTCAAAATAATAGAGATTGATACTGCGCGGGTGAGTTAGGTCAGACAAATCTACGGGATGCGGAGACGGCGGTTTCCTCTCTTGCTCTTCCATCCCCATATCATATTAAATATATGTTTATTATATAGTAGTTAATGAACATATGTGTGGAGTCAGACTCTAGGTAGGAATTTATTTTCACAATTTCTATTCATTATGACTAATTACATGTTCACCAGATGTTTTATTTTGAATGGTTTATATTCATGATCCCATGTGTCGATTTATTTTTTTTGTCAATATGAGATTAAATATGTGTTTATGTTTATATAATAACTCTATCTTAAGGAACTCAAATAAACAGGTTCAAGAAAAAGTGTCAATGCACTAATAAGAATTGTTGTCCTCTTTATTAATATAAAATAACATGTGATAACGGTTATTATGGAATGAAAATTGTATATAACATGAATATTTAAGAAGGACATAAAAAATATAGACTATTTTTTTAATGAATAATGTTTTGGTAAGACCGTAATACAGTTGAATATTGAATAATGAGAAATGTGTTGAAATATTTAAAAAGATGTAGAATATGTGGGGAAGGTTGTATAGTAGAATATTTGATATATGTTTTAATATATTTTAAAAACAAACTATTTTAAACTCAAATGAGAGAATCCAATCCAGCTCAACTGCATTGGTTGGATAATGCTCAAACATGAAGGAGACAAACTATCTAGGCTAGCCGTAGGAATTCTTAGGGCATAATGAAGGAGAAATACCGACATTGGTATGAATAAGAATACATGGTGAAATCATGGGATATATAAATTTGATACCTATAGGGAGAAATTATTTCATCGGGGTGGGTTAATAGAGAATACCTAGTTACTTTCATCCATAAGCTAAGGGAAAGGGATTGTTTATTATGTTATGTGTGGTGAGGAAAAAATAGGATTTTGGATTCAAACAAGTAGGGAACTGCTCACCTACTATATAATTTTACTTAAATAACTATCATAGAGTGTTATAATTAAATAAAATTGATTCATTTCTTGAATATTTATCATCTTCAACCTCATGTCCCCCCCGCCTCGATACCAGTTTTGGACACAAAAGATCAAGTAACATTGGATGAATAGTTCATGTCTAAGAACATGAATCCTTTTTGTGGGCATAGAATCTGTGAGTTTGAGATGAAGAAGATTCTATGAGTATATAAATTACATATGAGTATCAATCATGGATGAGTATTCATTGAAAATAGATCTTCCATGAGAAATTCACAAATTATTTGTGATGGTCTTGTTTTCATATGATAACTATTTATTCATTGGGGACACCTCCACCTATCATTCATGAAGATGAACATTCATGTGTATTGTACATGATGCACAGATCATCTATGAAGCCATGACCATGATGTATATGATTGTGAAAATTCATAACTTCCATTAATAAAGAATTAAACCTTGATCTATTCATATTAAACATACGACTATATTCAATCAAAGTTAGATGACACATATACAGAGATCATAGACTCATATATATATATGTCTATGAGAATTTATTGTTTCTCAAGTTGATACAACCACCTATACCTGGTGAATGTATATATATAATAATAAAATTGGCTAAAGGTATTTTTTATCTTATAATATTTATACTTATATGTAGTTCTACCGAATTCATTGAGAAGAAGTTTTAGAGCATTGTGCATTTCATCATCATCTGTTGAGTTAGTAATGAATTACATGACAATAAAAATCGATTCATGTTATGGTTTTGAGGTATAAAATCTATATGATCCATGAGTTTTCATATTGTTTGAGTGTTATTCAGGCATACCTACATGAATAAATTTATGATGTTTTAGTCATGAATTGATGCATATCACACGCAATAAGTAATGATCTAGATGAAATAAATAAGGTATAAAAATTCACATTGAAGATATTTAGGCCTTTAAAACATTATGGGTATGTTTCAAAATACCCATAAATATATACTATTTTATATTATTTTATGAGAGAAAATATATAACATGTTATCATTTTATATTCCATTAAGAATGTATTTTTTATGTGAGAATAACTTAGGGAAAAATCAATGGATTCATTTTATTCATGTTGAATTCATGCGAGGGATATAAAAAAAATTCATACATAAATTAAGGATGATATCCCAATGATTTCAGAACTTTTAAATATGAATATTCACAAACATTGTTATTCCTAAGGAATACGCCACATCAATGTGACAAATGATGATATCATGTTGTGTAATAATTACCCACTTTGTAATGGTGAAAAAATTATTTTATATGTACATGCATAAATAATATGTAAAGTGTTAATTTAAATCAAACATATAATTATTTAACATACAAGCATGATTATTGATAATAAAAATTAGTACATAGTTTATTAAACACTCCATGAAGAATCAAGAACCAGTTTTATTTAGATTAAAATAGTGTTTTTTATATTTGAATTAATTGAGTTTAAAATGATAATTCATTTCCCTAGTGAAATAAGAGTGTTTTATATAATTACTATGGAAATAATATTCACGACATATATTATGAGTATGTGTATGTATAGAAAATGAATAAATATTAAAATAAATATTTTGTGAATTCTTGATACATCTACCCATGTAATTATTTATTGTTCACTACTGGAGAATACAATGCAACTAAGAAACATTTGTGTGTTGATGTAAAAAAGAGATGGGGGGGGTTATAAATCTAATCATATTCATCAATGTGTAATTTGATGGCCTATAATGCATTTATAGGATTGATGTTAACATGGTGAAGTGATACATACCATAAAAAGGATTTAATGAAAAAATAAGAACATGGATGAAATTATATATAATGAGAGAGGAGATTCAATGACCAATTTGATGAAACATATATAAGGTCACATGAAGAACTAATTGGATTTAGTATAAAGATCTCATGGTGAGATGTCAAGGAGAATCTATTTATGATATAGTTTTAGTTTGTTGGAACTGGTATAAAGAACTAATCGATAGGCTGTCACTATAAGAACCTCAATATAAGAAATTTGAAAATATATTTTACATAGTATTTGGAAAGACTATACCTCTAGATTTTTTGTAGATGTCATATACTATATTAATGTTTTTATGTTGTATAATCGAAGTCGTAGTTACACTAAAGGATTAGGATCACATTATGATTGAACATTGGATAACCATAGGTTCTATGGCTTTTACACACTACTTTATGTATGTTACATAATGAGATAAAATAAAATTGGATTTCGGTCATAACCAATCATTGTAGTTGAATTAAAAAAGATAAAATTCACAAAAAATAGAAAAAGGGATCATTGATTTACCCCTCCCCCCTCAGTGACTTCATATGATGTAGGATCTCCAATAGGTTTCTTCTTAGGTTTACCTTACGAATATCTAAAAATTAGTAAATAATGATGAAGAGTTATAACTTGATAAATAGTAGATTATTTCCATTTTTTTATGATAAAAACATTTATAGATGGAAGAAATATATGATTTCCTAGCTAAATTCATAATGCCTCGAGTCAAGTGAAAATATTATAGTGGGATTTAATCTACTATAAGAAGATGATCCCATTATCCATTCTTGTAGGATAAATCATTAATATATTGGAAAAAATATAATTTCATTTTTTATCATGTTTTAAAATAGTAGACACCAATGTGGTGAGTCAGAAAACATTTATGGATATATCGAAAAACAGCAGAATATATATGAATGGAATCTGAAGATGAATGAAATTAAACACTTGATTATGAGGGAAATGTTTTAAGATATGTTTATTACAATTGATGACACCGTTGATGATTACTTAACCCAATACAATTATATAGTAAGAAATATAATAGGCTTTGGTGGTACTTTTTTATGATTCAACTATTGTTAAAAATTTCATTAGAAACATTCCACAAAGATTTTATTCAATGATATTTATCCTTGATGAGATTGATGATATATCTCTTCATGAGATGCATAATAATTCCAAATTTTATGTGAAAAAATTCTTAGTATTCATGAATATTTTGAAGGAATAAATGGTATTTAAATCCATAATTATTTTCAAGTTGGAAAATCTGACGTACGAATAACTTTCAGATTTTATAGGATATGAAGTATAAGGATAAAATATGGTTATTTATTTTAACATAAAAACCATAAAATGAGAAATATCCAAATATAGTGGTAATATACCTCTAAAATACATTAATTACTGGAGAGTTTATCATTTTTAGTTAATTTTTATAAAAAATTATGTTGATGGAAAGAGTGTTGAATAAGAGAGTTAATTCTAAAAAATTGTTCAATAAAAAAGAATTCATCAAATAAGAATGTAATAATTTTAATGATAATGGAAGAAAGTGTATACTCAACCTGTTAAAGTGAGTATGATGAAGAATATGTCCCTAAAAAGACATAACTTCCATTTTTCATATTAAAAGGGAAGAATACACATCAATTAGTTATTAAGAGGTGGATAAAATTTATACTGAGAATATGCTTATGTATAAACTAGTGGATTTACCTGAGAAAAATTTAAAGGACTTAAATAAGGTGTATCTACTTGAGAAACAGAAATAATGGGAAGATCATGATATAAGTGATCTTATTGAATATGTTTAAATTTAAAACCAAGAAAAGGTGTAAAAAATTTAAGATTCTTGAAAATATTAACCAAGAACCTCTTGTCAAAGAATAATAGATTCCTGATAAACAACAAAGAAAACTTTCAGTTAATGTAAAATTGAAAAATATCGGATAAAAATATGAAAAAGTAGAGATTCATTTAGAATCATATAAGGCTCATTAAAGAACCAACCCTATGAAAAAGTATAATCAATTTCTAAATGATCCAGTGATACTAAATTTTTATCAACAAGTTGTACATATTTAAATTCTAAATCTTAAATATTTTCATTAAATAACATCAAAAAAATCTACCCCAAACATCAAGTTAAAATGAAAATATAATGAGAAGGAAATTATTTCCAAGAAGAATCATTAGTAAAATACTGTGTCTATCTGGACAAAATGAAATCTAGATTCACTAATGTGGGGAAAGAGAACAATTCAAGGGACAATGCAAGAAATTAAAAAACCTTTAAAACAAAGAATATGGATACTCGTAAAACATTTCAGTACATTTAAATTGAAACATATTTAGGGGATTTGATCTAAAAATAATATAAACAACTCCATCAAAAGAATAAAGACTTATTGGAAGAAAAATCGTGAATTTAAAAAGTGTCCACATTATAATAAAGTAAATAGTATGTCTGATGGTAATTTTGGGATGAATGGAAAATCCTTATTAAGGGACATATCTCAACCATCCTACTCCCATTAAAAGACTAAGGTAACCCCCTCCTTTTTCAATTTTATCAATTTATGTAGTGTCATGTATGTAATTGAAGGAATAAAAAATATAAATAGTTAAAGATTCGTTAACTACTGCATAGAAAAGAAAATTAGTTCTATCATAGAATAATGATGTATGAAATGAACAATAGAAAAATAAAAGTTGAGTTAAATCCTTTATGTAGAGAAAAAATGAATATAATTTTTTAATGTATTTAAATGAATTTCAATATTTATGTCATGGATAACACAATAATAGTGGAAGAAGTGTTATCCCTGTCACATTGATCAAACCATATTTTTTATTATAGGAAAATTTTTTAAGGAGAGATTTAATTTATTTATTTGTTATGATAATAGGAGGATAGAAGTCCACAACTGAAATATTTTGATATGTGTGTTAAGATGTGTACTTGATATATTTTATCATGATAAATCTATTCCACAAGCCCATATTTCAGGATGTGGTATCACATGATTATTATTTATGGAAAAAATTTATTTCATTGTTAAATATATCATGTCTGGTATGATGGATATTTCTATATATAATATGAGTAGATCCAATAATGTCTCCAATCAATTAAACGATTTAGATGTATCTATATCCCATGAATTTAATCAGGATAATGTTAAAAAATAATGTTTAAAAATTAGTTTCATTGACAAGATCATTTTATCAAAATATTAATAAAAAAACAATGATAGAAATATCATCCCTTTCATTCACACTGAATTTTATTTTCAATTAGGCGGAGAAAAAAGACTCACATGTTGACAGAGATATTGGAAGACATAGTTGTATTGGAAACAAAAAATGGGAATATTGAAGATCCTACTGGTTGAAAATATTTATTATTATTAATGGAGTGAATATATGTATGGTGTTATATATGGATTCTATATTGAAGAGAAAAAATTACAAAGCTTAAGAAAAATTGGGAATATATATCTATTTATATTTTTTCTGAATGAACTTTGATTTTTTATTTCAAATAGAGGAACAATACATTACAAGATCACAGAGTTCTAAAATGATGGTGACCCAAAGCATCCCCAACCAAAATGTTTAAACATTCCTATTATAGAGATCCCAGAGTAGAGAAAATCATCAAAGGGTTGTCAAGACTACCGCCAAGAGAAAGATAATATGTGAAAAAGTTGGCCTCTCTAGGGATATGACAGATACCACAATCATTAGAAAGATCTAATCTGCATGCACAAACAAAATAAGTCCAACACCAAGGGATATCACCTCCACCTTGGAGAGCCCGAACCAGCACCTCCGAGTCTAATTCCACTTCCATGATCATCAACGAGATCCTATTTCATAGAATAACACCAGTATGTAGCACTCGTACCTCCACCCCCATCGAGTTCCCCTGACCGTGGAATCTTATTAATGCCATTAAAACCAATCTGTGGCATTCCCAGAACCAGAAACCCTCCGCGCATAGCTCCATTCACAAATGATCCGTCGACATTCAATTTAAGGCCGATGATAGGGTCCTGCCATCTCACTCAGCCCCCCTGCAACTTCATATGACCCACCAAAACCAGCATAGGAGCATATCCACTAGATCAGCTCATGCCCCTCTTCAATAAATACATTAGCTCACGTAGAAGTACCTTCGAATGAATTAGCAAAAGGGAAGGTGAGGGTCTGGCCTCCCATCAGGTTTTGTTCCGCGGCTCCTAGATGGTCCAACAAATCAAGGTAAAAATGAAACACTAGAACTTGGACTCAGTTCCGTTAGGCTTGGCTCCCATGAACCATTTATCCATAAATTCATGTAACAAATTATTGTAGGCCTTGAAATATGTCCTTTTATCTAAACTGCTCCATTGCAGGCCTGCCCATTCACTTATGAGAAAGCGATGCAAAACTGATTCCCTTTTGAGGATGCTGCAACATTCACACCTTGAGGCCAAAGAAGTGCCTTTTTTCTGGATATTATCATTCATGGGAAATACCTGGTATCTAGCATGACAAACCAAAATGTTCAGCTTCGAGGGGAGTTCTTTACACCACAGCCGCTCACCCCATACATCCTGGCTACCCTGTTGGCGAATCATACTTCTATAGTCATGACTGTTAAATTCCCCAGAGTTCGCATCGGTTAAGCAAAGCTTGTCTTCATCAACCGAGAGAATGATATCTTGAACTATCTTCTTCTGGGAAGGGCTGGTAATAGACCCCAATATCCTGGGATTCTGCCACGCCTCCTTCACGGACAAATCCAGACAAGGGAAACCCGAGAAAAACAGCTTCTCACCAAGCCAGTTATCCCTCCTAAGGTTCACCTCTCCACAGCCAACCACCCAGTGGGACGAATCCTAAAAGACGTCCAAATGAAACAAAACTATTTTCCCCAACCTAGATAATTTCCTCCTATTCCAATCCTCCCAATGCTTCCCATATTTAATTCTCAGTGTTTTGGCCCACGAAGACTTTCCCAACAGAAAATTCCATGATAACAATGCATGTATCGACTGAATGGAAGTATTTAAATCTCTCAGCCCTACACCACCTTCCTCTACAGGTTTCTCCAGCCGAGCCCATGAGGACCAATGAGCCTTTCCGGAGTCATTGGCGTCCCATAGGAATCTGTTCATAATCCTTTCCGTGGTAGAAATGGTCCACTTGGGAGGGATAATGAAAGATAAGACATGCATCGGCATCGACGAGATCATGCCATTTATCAAAGTCACATGACCCCCAAATGATACAAACCTTTTTTTCCAGATGAAGATCCTCCCAATAATCATACTAATCAGATCCTCAATGAAGGCCTTCTTCACCCTACCAGGAGAGATAAGTGCCCCCAGATATAATATAGGCAGTTTCTTGTGTTGTACCCCCAAAATTTCCATGAATAATGTTTTAAGAATGAAATGAAATATTTAAATATTCCTAGATGGGAATTTATTAATTAATTTTTTTGAACAAATGAAGATGTGAGAGAGGATTCCTACTTAAGTGTTTCATATGGGTTTTATGGGAATTACCGAAAAAAATGTTATCCCCAAATCAGACAATCCCAGAAAACTCAATTGCATTTGCGAGAGAAAGATCAACAATTATAGATCCATCCAAGGTAGTATAAACCATGTTAGATAGGGATTATATTGATGGTGGGTGACCTATATTGGTAGTCAAGATTATTAATGGTTCGTGCATAAGATAGTCTAAGGTGCCTCCATATACGGTGGATTATCGGTAGATGAGAGGTTTCATATGTAAGACCTTATTGATCACATCGATAATTCGAAGGAATAATATTATATACAATTAAATTTATAATTAATCAAACCATTAATTGGGGATTAATAAATGATGGGAATTTTTCACCTATGATCTAATGTAATGAACATAACTATTTTCGTACACTTTGTTTAATATAGACCATTAAAAATATCATGTATCAATAATATTAAACATCATTTTAAACCCCTTAGACTCTAATTATATAACAAATATTGAATCACATTTCTATGATATTATTTGAGAAAGAACACAAATATTTTTTGTGGGCTAAGATTCTCTGAGTTTGAGAAGATGAAGCATCAATGAGTATGAACATTATGTGTGAGTATCGACCATGTATGGATCTTATGTAAAAATGTTGATTTTGTGAGAATCACATAGTTGTTCATTCAGTGATGAAACTTCCATGAATAACTTACTTTTACCCAATGACCATTTCTTCTATGATAATACCTCAATAGATCTTCCATGACGATTTACTTTCATTCATATATTCCATGAAGCACATATCTTCTGTGAAGCAATGCACTTAAGATATCAGACCATGAAAACAAATACCTATAATGAATTGATGATAAAATGTAAATTTATTCAAATAAAAAGAATTAACAGATTTATAAAATCTTCTATGAAATGTCTCAAAGAATTAGAGACTCATATATAAGGACTACTATGCATATTTATAGGTTTTTGAGCGGCTGCATCCACCTATAATCAAATAGTTCGTCTAAATGGTAATAAAACAAAAAAAAAATGATTATGTGTTCTCCAATATCAATATAAATAGGAATTTATTACTTAGTACATTGAAAATATTCTTTGAACATCACATAGTTTATCCTGATATATTCATTTGGCTACAAAACCCATGTGAAGAAAACTCGATTAATGATATGGGTTCGATTCATGCCTGCTAGAGGAACCACATGTGTTTATATCACATTATTGGTATGTATAAATATGTAAATACACGAATTGATGATGTTAAATGCATTATGTGATGCATGTTGTTCACCATAAGTGAATATATGGATGAAATAACAAAATCTGGACCATATACATAGAAGATTCCAAATACAAATGAAGGTTCTGGGTAATCTTGAAAATACCCAAACCTACATGCTACATCATATGTATGTATGAGAGAGAATCCAAAACATTCAATAATATATTCTTCATTTTAAAATGTGTTGTTAATGTAACAATGACATAAGGATAATTTGACACATTCATTTCATGCAAGATAAATGTATTCATGTGACATAAAACATATCCATGTATATATTAAGGAAGAAGATCTGGTGCTTCCAGGAATTTGAAATATTTAGGTGGACATATTCTGTTCTTTTTTATGAATATATCATATTAATGTGATAAAGTAAGAGATTTTGATCTGATATAATTATTAACTCACAATGGATAAAGAATTATTCTCAATGTGAATACATGAATAAAATATATAGTAACAACTTAATGTAGGCATTGATGTATTTCAAAAAATCAAAAGAATTGATGGAGATCATGAGTACATGGATAGTATAATAGAATTTGAAGAATAAATACCAGTTTTATAGATATTCAAATTAATACCTTAACTCAATAATTAATTAATTTTAAAATGAGAATATATATATATAATGAAATTGTGATGTTTTCCATAACTACTATGGAAAATATTCATAAAATATTCTATGAATATTTATATATGAAGTAAATGAGAAGAAAGTTTTTATAGATATTATGAGTATTCATGATAATGAAACTCTAATAACTATCTATTATGTATCAATGGAAAATCTATTGAATCGTGGAAAAAACAGTGTGTTTAGGAATAATTAGTTGAGGGAATTGTATTCTGGATACCATGTACATCAAAATTTGAGAATAAAACTATTGCTACATCAACATCATTGACGTGATCAAGGCGATGATATCCTAAAATGAGGAGGATGTGTAGCATTGAGGTAGGAAAATGATGAAAATCTACATCAATAGTGTAAATATTTTTAGACATGTTTGATGAAGGATTTTAAAGGAGCCTTTAAAAACTATTATGGTAGTATAAAGATCCCACCAAAAGGTGGGAAAGATGTGATTTTTGAGAGATAAATTGAACTATCTAGAGCCAGTATAAAGAACTAGTAAGGGGGATTTTTTTTTAAAAACATTAAGACACTAAAATTTAGATTATACTCTTCCTTTTAATATTGGGATATTATCCATTTTGATTTTTGGGAGATAGATTGTACATTATTCAAGTTTTTTATAGTGAATAATCATGGTCACATTACGTGTCAAAGAGTAGGTTCACATTAAGATGGAGTCTTGTAAAAAATATGATCTACGAATTTTACATACGTATTTATCCAGGTGAGGTTATGATAGATAAGATGAGTGGATCAAGGGTTTAACCATCCATAAAAAATGAATAAAAAATGTTTCAATTCATAAAAAAGGGATCATTGATTGAAATCTCCCACCCTTAGTGATCTCACATAATCTAGGATTAATATATATGTTTATAAAGACATTTTTTATCATTAATTTAGTAAATTTAAGGTTATATACTAATCCTTTTAATATATTATCTTTCAATGATCTTTTGATTCAAAAGATATGAATATTGTAATGGATTAATTTTTAATAGACCGTTCTCAATATTTTAAAATAATTTCCTCCATTTCCATGTTATTATAAATGTTTCAATAATATTTTTAAATATTATGAAAATATTTTTAATGGTCAATTAAAATACTATTTACTTTCTTTACCAAGGTTTAAAAAAATTCAATATTTTCTATATTAGATATTTTTAGTTATTTTCGTACAAATGTTAAAAAAGAATTCATTTTTAACATATATGACGTGAGTGTAATTTATTTTCATCATTTCCTTTATTCATTATAATGTTTAATCTACCATTTTTCTAGTCTATTTTCACTGAAATGTTTTCTCTCAAAATTCTTATTATTTTTTTAAATATAACAAAATAAAATGACAGTTTCTATTTTTAAAATAAAAATTCAAATCATATTGCAAATGTAATTTTCTTCTCTTATTATAACCTTAAATTTATATTATTACTCATTTAGGGTATTTTATAAATGATTCCATCCATCGAATTTCTTTGTACATATTTCAATTTTTCTATTTTATTCACTTGAGAAAAAAATAACATCGCATAAGATTTTTCTCTATATATAAATTTTTATTATAAATGAAAATTGATTATTTTTTATATAATTGATTAAATTTACGAATAATTCACTAAACATATGTATGCGATGGTTGAGAAGCAATAATATATTTCTCATTGATGTATTAATGGGTATTAGGAGACAAAAAATTGGGTTTTTCACACATTATGTTGGCCCATATTATTAAAATTCCATCCCACTTTCCCTTGACAATATATAGTTTTTTTAACCAAAGGTTTTGATATTATATAAAATGTTAGGTCAGAAGGACATGATTGTAATGTTCATGATATCATTTTAATTAGGCCTTGGTTGTATGATTATGTCTTCTAGCATCATACATTTCAACTTTATGAAATTATTTATTATTATGCATCTGATGATATATATTTTTATCATTGGATATATTTCACATTTATTTTTTAATGGAATATTATAGAAGTATTTTGATTTTATAAAATAATGAAATTATCATATGATTTAAAAAATGAAAATTGAGAAGTGTTTTTTAGAGAAATTTTATTATTAGTTTTCTAGAAACTATTATAAATTTGGTTTTTCACCTAATTCTTTTTTATGAATGTATTATGAAAAAATAGGGAAAAAGTTTAATTTAAGAGTATGATATAATTTTGAGTAGAAATATTATTATTATAAAATGAAAACATTCATAAGGGATTTTATTTTTTTCAAAGGAATAATGTTTTTTATATATTTTTTATCTTAATTATCTTTTTTTATCATTACATGTTATTTATTAATTTTTACCAAGGCTTATGGATGAGTAATAAATATATCAAGGTACAAATTGGTATAATGGTTATCCATATAAAAATAATAAAATTTATTTATAAAGAAACAGGAGCATAAATTTATTAATACAAATTTAGGGGAAAAAATGGACATTGTTTTGATATTTCTACATTATATTTTATGATTCTAATATGTAATAGTTTTTCTTAATTTTATAAAACTCGAAACTGAAAATATCCACTAAATGTATGAATGTGAAACCTTTATCATAAATCATGTAACTTTTATATTTTTATGTTCTGGGGATTATAATTGTGATCAAAGAAAAGGTTTTGATAACTTTACAAATTATTATTATATTTGATCATTAGTTATAATTATTATAAAATAATAATGGTTAATATTCAATATATAATAATAGTTATTGAATATATGAAGACATGGATTAATATATTTTTCATAATTATCCACCTTATAAGATGTTTTATTATGGTTTCACATGATATAATTAATGTAATGAATTTATTAGTAAAATTATAGAGCAATCATGAAACAAATTAATAGTGTGTGTGATGGAGAATTAAATGGATGTATAAATGAGAATCCAAATGAGTTAAGATCATTAGTGAAAACTCTTATGGCTTTCCTAACTAGATGTCAAGATTAATGTATAACAACCTTATAGTAGGGGAGTATCCTAACACATGAAATAAGAGAAAATTAGTGTTTCATTGAATTCTATGTGATATTTATCATGAAGGTAAATGAATATACTTATTATATATCAATAATATGGGAAGTAGAACCTATGTAAATTTAGGAATGGACTAAGAAGATATATCACATGTGGTTAATGAGGTTATAAAATAATAAATTAATAAGGAAAATGATGAAATTTTAAGAAGGTACTTGACACAATCATGAAAATGAAGTCTTTTAAGGAAATATGGTGTTATGGTGAAGAAAAATAAAGTGCACATACCATTTATGAGTTTTAAATAATTTTAATATTTTAGATAATGATTAAATTTAGAATCGTGATTAGGTTTTTATTAATGAATCCTACATTATGAATCTCTTTTCTGGTTATAGGAATAAATTATTAAAGAATAAGATGGAAAATATTAGTTAGAGGTTTATAATGGAGGTTGAATGACTTATGATTCAACATATAGGGTTTCATTATTTTTAGGTAGTGTTATTTTATTTATGGTTTGGGTTGGAGTGGAAAACACCAGTGGGGTTGAATTGAGTTTTTAATTATAATTTATCATAAATTATTTAAAATTTAATCCACAAATATATAAAATCATCCCAATTATCTAAAATAGATGAAGTGTATAATATGATCTTTAAAAACGATTCAATTTTTTTTATCACAACTCAGTTAATGATTTTTAAAAATTATTTAACATTTGGAAAAAATTAATAGTATAAATCATAGTATATTAACAAAAAATTGAATTAAAATTAGATGATTAGTCTCAAGTCTTGACCAAGTCCTCTCCTCCTAGAAATCACCCACATTCAAATAATTTATTAAGGAATTAATATATCAGCAACCCTAATTTTTTTTATATATATCAAATATACTCAACTAGTATATGCTACTACCATCATCTTCTAGAGATCAATATGGGAGATCAAAAATAATATTCTAAGAGAGATATGGTTTAGCACAGTCCAATACAGTACATGAGTGTATGTTGATGAATAAATAATGTGTAAAAAAATTGCTTAAAAATTAATCTATAATAGAAATATCACAAGATAGAAATAGTGAATATCTGATTCTTCATAGTATTATCAGCTTCAGTTGATCAGTACTATTTAGATCAGTCCATGAACAACTTCACCTGAGTTTTCATTGATATGTCTAGAAAATATAATGTAATAGAATGATTTTTTTAATTCCTATATGTATAAAAATATTATTTTTTAGAATTAGCACAATGGTCAACACATATTCATCTGATCTTTTATTCTCTATGTTATCTTAAAAAAATTACACATGTAGTTATTATTCAAAAATTGAAATCCTTTTAAAAGTATCTATTTGAGTCATTTCATTGTAGTCATAAATGTAATATATATACAATCAATGATCTAAAAATATATCAATTGGGGATTTTTAAAATAAATTATTATGTTATTTTAGTCACATAGTAATTAATTAAATTATGATTAATTGGTCTTATAGATACATCACATGGTAACTTTGACAGGCTCACTTGGAATGTATTAATATCATTTTCACATATAGTCCCTTGATTTATTCTTTTATTAGGTACATATATTCATGAGGTAGTATAATTTCTAAATGCAGTAACATCATTTATATATGAAGTAGCATCAATTATCCATGGGGTGGCTTCATTTATTTGCATTTCTACATAATATTTCACACAAATCACTTCATTAGATCATGGGATAGTTTTTTATGTCATGATAACATGTCTTGTTCTTGAAATCAATACATTATAGAAACATGATTAGTTAAATAAAATGAAGAATTCTACTCACCTATTTTAGGATAAGTTGTGTGTTTCTGGAGTTGGTTGAATCCATCATATGGTCACATATTTTTCAACAGGTAGTAGGTTTAGTAAATATATAGTCCCTTAAACTTCATCACCTAATCACTTCATGGATTAAATAAAACTTGATCCTCTGACACATGGTCCACTGAAATCGCATCTATTCACATTAGATTTTACATATGATCTCTTCTATAGGGTCCTTTAATCATAATGGTTACATGAATTGATTCAAATGTTATGTCCATTACATATTTGATATATTATCATGGTAACTTCATGACTTGTCCAAAATTTTCCTTTTGGATAAAAAATAACATCCTATCATAAAACATGAAATTTAGTACAAATATAATGACCCTGAATTAAGATCATTAAAATAAGTCAGTAATGAACTAATCTAACAATATCACCCATTTTTAAGATGTGAAATTTTGACATATAAAATCTATTGAATTTAATACAACATAATCATATGTTATCCAAATTTAACTTATTTGAAATGAATTAAACATCAATACAATAAGATAAAAAATTAAATTCTTAGTTTTATTCTATATTGAAATTACCACAAATTATTTCAAGGAGATAATATAATAGAATAAATATATATATATTAGATAAAATAATGATAAAAAATAAAAAAATTTGAAGATAAAAAGTGTATTCCATTAATATATCAAATAATTATAATAATATTACAAGGAGTGTTACAATTTGTAATCATAATCAAAATCTGAACATAAATCTTGCACAACCATGATATCATCCTGAAAGATAGGTTTTCTTCCTCAGGGGGTAGAAGATGAGGCATGTTGGGCAGGTTGAGTAGGGTTTGATGGAAAGGTTGTAGAAGGGCCTTGGATTACCACACATCAATATATATGATGAAGGTTTTGATGTGATTTTAAAGATGTAAGTAAAAATTATTAATGAATTGTCTGAACTAGTATGAGGGGTAGTGGTAATTGTTATTTCATGAGGAGATACAACTACTAAGTGGGAAGTGTAAATTTAATGTTCTATAAAACTAATATTATATTTTACTAAACTTAATAGAAGTTCTATTTCACAAAAAAATTCCTCATTGTTCTCTCTAAAGGATTCATGAGAAGGATTAAGAATTATTATATTTTTTACCTGATACATAAAATCATGGGTCAAGAGAGGCATCCTTAGATATCTATATAATGATCTAAATAGTTTCCTCATGTATGAATTGGGAAGATTATGATATGATATAAATTAATAGCTCTATTTTATATCCTCTCAATATCTTCCAAATTTTTAACAAATTTTCAAACGAAAACTTAAATATTTTTATCTTTGTTTTGAAAACCATCAAGAACCACTTCTATTATTTTCATAGATTCATGAATTTTTTTAACACATCCTTAATTAGTTTCCTGATTCTTTCTTAATAAAAAAATTGAAAAAGGTGGACCATATGGTGGAGAAGTTGATTTATAAGCTTGAAATAATGATTAAAAAAATCATAATTCCAATTTCATCATCATATATAAATGATATTCTTGAAATTGAACAACTCATTATTTCAGGTCCAAAATAAAATTTCTTATTAGATCTATTTTTAGATGAAATCATGGATGAATATGGGAATTGACTAAATACATGGACATTATAATATATTA
This sequence comes from Viscum album, assembly GCA_963277665.1. NCBI lineage: Eukaryota > Viridiplantae > Streptophyta > Magnoliopsida > Santalales > Viscaceae > Viscum > Viscum album. Next base: position 1,832,746,289 of record OY728147.1, read on the forward strand.
TTCTATAATTAGATCTATTAAGTTTCCAAATCAAATAAGAAATTATTTCAAAACCTATAGTATGTCAAATTTATAATTATTAAAATTTTCTTTTGTAACGTAGGATGGGGAAGGTATTTATTAGGTAACAACAAGTATAAAATGACATGGGTTATAATATGTTATTTTTATAACTAATCAATTTCCAACATCACAAAATTGGGACGCATTGATTGGTATTAAGATTCACCTATAACTTATTATTATATTTTTAGTGGACTATATTCAATATTTTGAACTACTTATTCAACTTCTTTTGATATTATAGTCCCAAATAGTCTTTCTAACACATGATATTATAAAGGAAATGGATAATATAATAAAAGAATTTCGTGTTTTAATTTCTCAAATCATATAACCTTTAATAATTCTTTTAGAATAATGGATTGATGGTCCACCATCCTAAGGTTGAAATTATTCATTATCACCACCATCATCATACATAGAGTCGTTAATACCAGTTATATTTGATCAATGGAATTTGTAACCCATAGAAGGTGAATCTAGATTATATTGTCTGGTATTGTATCCATTCAATATATAATTATCTAAACTATATTAGTACTCTTCAGACACACCATAGTCATATCAACTAGTTTCATTTAAAGAACGACTAAAAGAAACATCTATTTCAATATGATCCTTAACTTGTAACTTTAATTCATGAGAATGTAAATTCAAATGAGATTAAAGGGTCCAAATTATAGAACTAGAGTGGGTTCCATATTTTATTGATGTCTTTCCCTAAATTACTCATTGAGACCATCTATATCTATCACTTCATCCTCAAAATCCACAACAAAATCATCATATTAATAATTATTATAAGGTTAATCAATAGCTTCATCTCACTCAAGAAATGGATCCACAATATCCCTTTATCTAACTAGATACATAAAAGGGTCAAAATTCTTACCCAGTTTCAAAATTATTCCACCCATTATCTATTCTATGGGATAAAATTAACATTCATGTTTTAATAGATTTTATGAGTTTTGAATAAACTATCCAATGAAATTATTAATTCCTCCTCCAAGGAACCAAAAAAACTATCTTGCTTAGGGGATGATATAATCATTAGATATGAAAAGTAATAGAACATAGAAGATTTATTAAAAAAATATTTTTAATTCCACATCGCACACCATGAAAAAATTTTATAAAACATATTTTTCATTTATAAGTGAATGAAAAAATTATGGTTTCTCTAGATACTAAAGTTCTCTCTAATGGGATCAATTAAATGTTGGATAAATTTTTGTAGAAACAGACATTTAACACTGATCTCCACTATAGTTGGAATATTGGGTGTCTCATTCCTAGTGAGTTAATGAAGATAATATTGGAATTTTAATAGGGAATAATTTATAGGATAATAAGTTTGATAGTCATCATGATCACTATTATTAGGTATAATCAAGGTCATTTCCCATAGTTTTGAGGAAAACATGAAAACATCCCCATTTTCCATTTTTTGAATATAATCCCATATATCTATAAGGATATATTCTAGATGGGTATAAAATTACTTAAATATATTAGTATAAAATCGATTACGATTTTCCATAATCTATTCACCACATCTTTATTATTGAACTAGTTTTTATTCTATGTACATTCTATATTAAACCCATGGATCATCCACATAATTTTCATCACACACTAGATGACCAATAAAATTTGGATTTCACAACATCAATGAGACACTCATATTGTATTTATATTTTTTAGATATCATTATAGGAGAATATTTAGTAGGATATACATAATTAATAAGATATTATAACCTTACTATAATTTAACATGGATTTTAGTTATCAGTAGGATCATGTTTGAATAAGAGAGTATTAATATAGGAGTGTTTCACAAGAGATAGTTTCAAGATCATGTATTTCTTCAAAAATAATAATGGGATTTTATTTAAATGGAAGTAATCTATTAATATAAAAAATTAAAATATTAATTAAATAAATTATAGAATAGAATAATAATAAACATTAGAAAAATCCCATGAAAACCCCTTTAAAAATTTCAGACATATTGGACATGGTAGGTATACATACCATGGATTCCCAACAATAATGGTATGAGACAGTAGGTTTATTGACCATGATATTTTTATATATACATGTACCACACAATTATTTGTTCATGGTAATTAAAGTAACTCTAGTAGAAATCTCTCATTGCGGTTATAGTAACTGTGTGGTAAAAGTTTAATGGTATGTATAATGACTAAATGACTAATTAGTGACAAAAAAAACTAAACATATGAAAAAAAACTAGTGGTCACTTAACTGTACATGTAAATTAATCAACATGGTCACTTAGGTAAAATATTAATAAATATAATGTAAGAACATATAACATAAATTAAAATAAATAAAAATGAAAAAATATAATTAAATTGTTTATGAATATTTTATTATCCCTAATTCATGTATGATATAATTTATTCTCTCAATATTTTGTTACTTTTTAAATATTCCAGGAATATGATGTTTGGTACCAATTAAAATTGAGTAAAATAACCATTTTGAAAATGGTCAATTAAAATTAGATTTTTAGGAAAATATATGTCTCTCTTTAATTAGATATATTGTTTTTAGAGATTTTTATATCACATGGTTTATTAAAATCTATTTGGACTTGTTTAAATTGATATCAATTTTCTAGTACAATTTTTTTTCATCCACCTAATATATTCATCGAAACTACTTATAGAAATGTATTCAGCTTTATTAGTGGATAATAAAACAAATTTCTATATTTTAGTACACCATGAAACTATAGGTTTACACAAGATGATATACGTTTCAATGGTCTGTTTTATATCAAAATTGAAAGCCCAAAAATCTACATTTAATTAGTAATTTAATCCATTGATTTCCCAATAGAATAGAAAAAACTAAATTTGTTTAATTTTTTCGTTATTTAAGAATTCTATTATCTAGATTCAAAAGTTATTCTTTTGGGTTATCTTGAAAATCTGTATCCCTTAACCCACAAAAGATAATATATAGCCAGCTAGTAGTTCTGTGAAGAAAATTTCTAATCATACCTTTTTAGATGGTATGATCAACTAATTTTTTTGTTTCATCAATATCTAACTCAAAATTTTTTAAAAATAACAGTATCAATACCTATAGTTCTATCCATCAAAAATCATTTTAAAATATCCTTAGTGTACTTGATTTCCTTTTAAAATGATTTCAAATTTTTTAAAAAATATAAACAACATGGAAGAAGTTTTACTAACCCATTAAACAAATTTCAAATTCATTTATCATTAATTTTGAAAATTTATTACATAATATGTTTTTTTATGATCCAAAAATAATATTTTCATCATATATTTGAGCTAACAAAAAAAATTCCTTTTAATTTTAGAAATATAATAGGTCAATCTATACATTTTAAAAATCTTTACTAAATAAAAAATGTGGTGAACATATTATAGAATTATCTAAGAGGTTATTTTAAATTATTCAATGATTTGGTTAAATAGAAAAAATGATTTAAAAATGTGGTATTTATAATCTGGACAGTTTTTCAACCAAGATATTCTCATTTATATAAAATGCTCGAAAAAAACACAAGCAATAAATCTGAAATAATTTGAAATTCAAATGTATTTCAATACCAAGAAACGTTATTTTAGATTTATGTCTTGATAATGGTAAAAATTATTCCTTATAGTTAATAACCATCTCTTTATTTCCCCCTTGTAGAACCAGTCATTATTTCTAATTATAGTGCCATACTCATCAATTATATTTGAAATGACCCACATGGTTCTTATTATTAAGAATTATTGTGGTATTTATACTATTTCCTAGAAATTTATCCATTAAAACTAATTCAACTCTTCTTTAATAGAGATTACATAGAGTTCGTCATCTATTTATTCAGTGATGTTTTTTGGTTCATACTTTGACATGATGGTTTATTGATCAACATGGATTGTATGAGATTATATATTCTATGTTCCTTTATCTAGAACTAAAAATAAAATATATAAGGGATGGTGTGTATGATTTATTATTTTTAAAATGATAAAATTATTTTCCCTATAATTTTATTGGTCATAAACTCTTCTAAACTGGTTTATTTTTCTATAAGTGGTTTCACAGAACCATCATTAAACTAGGTTGATGAATTGATATTGAAATTAAAATTATCAACCTAACGGTGTTATGACGGGGTCATTGGCTCATATTGATATGTTCCATGAAATTTTACATATATATTATCTTCCATTGTTTTCTTTTCATTTAATTCCCTATATGATTTTTTTTTAAATAACCATAGAAAATTCATTCATCGCCTTTGGACAAAAAACTATCTAAATTTTTCATTTATGTTGCAAATGAAGGCCTTTCAGCCAAAAATTATATATCAATTAACTTTTGGTTTCCTCAATTCCATCACACCTATGTGGTATTATTTAAAAGTGCATGATGATAAGCCAATTGATAATAAATAACATGGTATTAATCACCTCTTCCAAAAAATAAATAGGTAGGTCAGACTCATTGAGCATTGTCTCGGTAATCTCTTGAAGAGTTCAGTTGTTTATTTATAGAAACCATTTTTATAGGTAGTCATATTGGAATAAAAGTTCTTATTATATCCATGTTATGGGTATAAATATTCAAAGTCATAATTTTGAAACTCATGGACCTAGTCACCATGTAAGGTCTTTAAATAAATTCCACTATGGTTTTCTACATATTTTTTATATTTTTTCAATATAAGAATAAACTTATCTTTTGATAGATAGATATAATAACCTAGTGTGTCTAGAAAAGTCATAAACATGAATATATTAATAGTGATACCCATTTAATAATGAACATATAGAGGGTCCAGACATGTACATGGAAACCAAATCTTGGGGTTGAGGAGTTCAAAATTATTTCTTTGGTTTGAAATTAATATTTTATTCTTTCCCTTTTTGATATGTGATAATGATTTTGTATAAAGATAATTTTAATTTAAAAGGATGTTTAACTAATTCATTAATATATAGCTTTCTAATTATGTGAATGTTTTAGTGTCCTAGTCTCATATTATATAGAAAAAAACAATATGAATGGAATTGAAACATGAAATATTTTGTTAAAAAATCTAATTCAACATTATATAAATGTTCATTATGAAATAAAGTAACAAGAAAATAATTATTTAATCATAAATTATTAAATCATTAAAAAATTAAAATGATAACAATAATAAAAAAACGTGTATTCTAATAAGATTATATGTTTTCACATCAATAAATAATATGTTATAAATTCAAACAATAGTAGAATAACTAATTAGATCGAGACTATTTTTTTTTCATTTAGTATTACGACCAAATATGACATGTCCACCATCAAACATGATAATACATTTAAAGCTATAATTGTCCCAAGTCATGTGTCTAGAGTATCTACTACCTAGATACCATAATTCAATGTCCATACTCTTCAATAAGGGTTCATACTCACATTTTGATAAGAAGGGATCCTGGTACCCAAACAATATCATGTTTTGAAATGATAGTTATAAATATAGTAGGATCAAAATAGATTTTCAAATTTTAGAAATGAATTTTTTTTGTCAATATAGATGTTTTCTTTAATGTTCTATGATCATGAACTAGGAATAAATTTATTCTTATAAATTTTCACGTAACAATGATAATATCCAATTATAGTTCTATACATGTATATGGTCAATTTACAAAGTATACATGTCAATATTTCTTTTAATTTTTTTAAACATTTCATATCTAAATTGTGTTTTAAATTTAAAATTTTAATTTCAATTTTTTCAAAAGATGATAATTATTATCTTTCACTGTGAAAACATCAGATTTATAATGAACAATTACTACATGCAACTTATTGAAAATTTTATACTAACCATTATGTTCATTGAATGTTTCTTGTAATATATTCATGTATTTGAATAAATATTAACTTCTCACATTTTCAACATTATTTTTGTTTTTAAAAATAATTTAAATATAAAAATTTTATGTAGAAATTATTTTTGTTATATTAGATGTGTTATCATGAAATGAATGCTTTCACTATTATTTGTGTCTTTTTATCTTGAGTCAGAGTCACTCATACTATCCTCAGCAGTGATCTACATAGATTTGATAGTCTAATTTAGTTTTTTTTAATTTATCGTCATATTTATTATTATGTTTCATTTTAGGAAAATAATACTTTATATGTCCTTTTATTTTTCATTCAAAATAGTTTACCTCACCTAATTTATTATCATTTTTCTAATTACTTTTTTGACAGATTTTCCTCTATGATTTAAATTCAGAATGAATTACATATTCCAAATATTTTTTTGAATCTTCTATACACATGAAATTTTTTTTATCACATTAAAAAGTGATTTATGTTTGAGTTGGTGTCCTGAGAACCAATTGTTTTTACTTTGATTATGTGAATATACCCATATTATATATAGTTCATTGTTCTGCATGACTATAATATAATAATGTCTAGGAATATTTGTTGCATTAATAAGGTCATGTAAGATCCCCTCAATAATGAAAACATTGAAATTTAATAAAAAAATTCTTCATTAATGTTCTACGATTGGATGACATACTATGATAGGACACATACTATACAGACCATCATTTGTGAGTAGTCATAAGAAGACGAGACACTCTCTCATGGAGTTCACACATGGTAATCTCCAAGATGTGAGATTATGAGAACCGGACCACCAGTAGTAATTCCACATGTCTTGGTGTCATCAGGCATTGCTATCTATGAGCATGTGTAACGGTCCTTAGACTGGAAGAATATAATTAACTCAAGTCATGACTCACTAACTTAGATTTGCTAACGAAAACTGTCATGAAGACAAATTGCATGAAATTGGGTACATTGGGTGCATCACGAATGACATGTTATTAATGGATATGTATAATAAGTATTTGTCCCTTCCATATTTATGGAATTAGATATTGCTGGACCTTTGATTGAAATAGAACCGTCACCCAAATTCCATCGCCATGGTGGCACGATGAGTTTATTTCAGCAATTTAAATAATTAAAGATCAATCATATAGGTTTATTACATTACCATGAAACCTCCTTGATGAGATATTGAGAAAAAGGGATTAAATTACATGGTAAGCGTTCGTATGAGGTGACATGTCAATGCGGTGTCAACTTCTTTCTCTTTGGTTCCTTGACTCGTTGGTAGACAGTAATCTTGGACTTTAGGCTAGCCCACCTAAAACCAATGAGAAAGAGTAATAAAGGGTCACACAGTATGTGTATTCAAGTATCTCAAGTAGAATAAAGACTATTCTTGTACGTGGTTTAATAATTATTATTGGACACCTAAATAGTTTTAATGTTTGAGGATAAATAATATGAAAACAAATACACGCCGTGTATTAATTATTACACGCAGTGTAGTTTTCATTTGGGAAAGGTGATGAAAAACAAGTACATGTCTTGTATTAATGATTACACACCGTGTAGTTTTTTATGAAAAACAAGTACATGTTGTGTGTTAATGATTACACACTGTATAGTTTTTCCAGTTGGGATTTTGAGGATATAATATTGTTTTATTTAATGACATTTATTATAATCATCATGGGCTCATGTCACGGAATTAATTATTTGACATGGGGGTTTTCAATAAGAGTTAATGAAATAAATATAATGAGTAACACATTTATTTCTTGTCATAAATTTATAACCTCAAACCTGAGTATAAATATCCTCACAACCCCAACACTTTTCCCCAATAGTTGTGCACATCAATTATAGAGAATTCTTTCAAGGATGAATGAAATCCTTCCTCTAAGAACTCTCTCAAGACTGAAAGAGATCCCCCTCCACCAGATCAAGTCGATCTAAGGAGGACAACGCATACAATGTCTTTTCCATGCTATCACCTGTAGATTCCTTTGGCGACATCCAGATATACATGGTGCACGTGTGGATCACCGCTAGAGGAAGTATATACTTGGATTCTGCAACGCAATGATGAATCACATCAGAACATGATCAGAAATATACAGAAAATAATTCCAAAAAAGGTACTTCTTGTCAATTATTTAAATTAATTATAATCAAAATTTGACGATCCTTCTTTGTGGTTCAATGTCTATTCTTCTCCTTTGTCCATTTCTGTGATATAATCCGTGGAGCCTGGCTTTTATCGTCGTAGTGATCCCGGATTCATCATTGATAATGACAAAAAGCCAAGTAGGCACATCCACCCATGAGCTTCCACTGCGCCCAGAACCCTCAAATTATATCAATGTGAGGTCACAACGTCGATAATAGATATTTAATTTTCAATTATATTTTCTGAATTTACATTTGAATCAATTAGAGATAAATTTTTCTATAAAACTGATTGAATGAGATCTGTTCTTCCTCCTTCGTTTCTCGATTGAAATCATAGAAACAACCTTTTAATTTAAATTTTTATTAAAATAAAAACGAGGAACTTATCTGGAGGAGCCTCTCATTCTGTCTGTACAACAAAAGAGTAAACAGCGTGTAGTGAAAACTACATGCCGTGTACATAGGGTCAATAAACCAGTACTGGTATGCCAAACCATGACATGTGAATTGAGTATACCTAAGTTATTAATAAACCATGTTGACCATAACTGAACAGTGTGTGGAAACCAGAATACATAGCATCTATGTTGAATCAACATTTTGTGTAGTCCGATCTGGCCTCGGTGATACCGTGTACATGGAGAAGTCGGGTACCACATACATGGAATTTCTAGGCTGATAACCGCATGACAAACAATTACATGCCATGTCAGATTAATCTACACACCATATAATCCAAAATTTCCTAAGTACAGAGAACACGCCAAAATCCCCCGGTGTGTACTTTGGATAAAGGGTGAAAATAAATACATGTCATGTAATATAGCCTACAGGCCGTGTACTTTCTAGAAATGTAATTTCACCAGGTTTACTTCAAATTACAATGACACATACAAGGAATATATATTAGAAGAATTTCAAGGAATTTCAATAGTGGAATTTAAGATAAATAAATGATTAATAATAATATCATAATTAATTGAATTCAAGCACGACATATCTTGAATAAAATAATGATTAAAAGTATTTGAAAACTAGATATTCGTAAATGTTGTTGCATGCTATGGATGATCCTGAGATATACCAAAGAACCATTGTGTGTGTATGGTTTCATTTAAATTTGTTGGACTTCTAGCCTTCTTCGAATAAAATGTAGGGCCTCCGTGCCCATGGTTTCTTTAATGTAAATCCCATGTAATGGAGGATCTCCCAAGCAATAGGAAATGGTTCAAAATCTGAAGATGTGGTAAAACCAACCCAATAAGATACAAAGGTGGACAGGTGGGAGCTGAAAAACACAAACCATTTGGTGCAAGGTGTTTTTTCCTAGGTCAGCGTTAGCTTATAAAAACCACAAGATTAGCTAACCAATAGAAGCTCATGATCATGCCATCTTATTTTATTTCTGTCTGATTGCATGGTTTATTTATTATGTATGTTTTTTCGTGATCAAAGAGTTAATGATATAAACAAACATTCAAAGATGGTTTAAAATAAAAAACCAGACTATGTGTAAAAATTATCAGAATATAGTTAATCACTTTAGAAGGTATCACTTAATATTAAAAAGAATGTGATAATGAAAAACTACTCATAGAAGATTAAAATCCATCAAATATCATATTAAGTCAGTCCAAGGTTTCCTTTACATGATTAAGGGAAAGACTTAATAAAACTAATTTTTTGAACAACCATTATTGGGACACTTAATTTTATAAAGGAAGCTATTATGAATGTTTTAGGTTGACTTAAATATTTTACATCAAGAGAAGTAGCCCCTGATAGGCATGTTTTAAAATGGAGGCAAGTGTGGAGGAAATCCATCTTAGTATTTTAGTATTGGGAAGTCTACTCAACAGATCGAGGAACTGTAAGCTCAATGTTAGAAAAGACCTTCCTGCCTAAATACCTTTAAGTAGCCTGAACAACACTTATTGGGGTTATGCAAAGGGGAATATGGATCCTTTCCACTGGAATTTCATGGCAACTAGACATTCCGAGTTCAATGGTTTAGAGACCCAAATCTTATCGTACATGGACATTACATTACTTTTACGGAATACTTAGAACATAACAAAAACACACACACAAGGATCGTAATAGTTTAGTGTCTTTGGAAACTCGGAATATAATCTTCTAATCGTGGTGAAAGATCTTCAAAATCTCCCATAATGATCTTCTTCTTTTTTACCTAAAACCTTTCTTTATATCCTGGGGAAAAGAAAACATAAAAGGGAGAGCTCAAATGCTCAGTAAGGGTAAACAAAAGAAATATCAATCACATCATATACATAAGCACATAACTTTTGGAAATCTTAACCTGCAAAAGAGATCATAATTTCATAACATGGGGTAAATCATGGCAGTGAAATGTAATCACAATAATCATAACCTAAAACATGAAACTTTGTGGCATTCACACATAATCATAGAGAATCATTTCTTGTTAGTCAAGACTCATTGCCAAGACTATCTTAGGGGACAAAGTCACTTTCTGAATTGAGTAACCCTCGTTTCAGTCCTGTTTCACTGAACTGGTATAACCTACCGTTCCAGCCCTGTCTATCTCATGAGATATAAAATCTTTACCCAATGCATTGGAGGGAGATATAGGTCCCACCCATCTTATAATGAATCCTTTCTTATTTGTGCCACATAATCATAAATCATCGCATAACACATGTAACAAAATGGGATTCTTGAAACATCATGACATCATAAAACAATTCATATAAGATAAAGGAATTCATAAAAATATTTCCATCACAACATAATAAAATCCATGTAATAATAGGGATAAAAACAGAACCCTTTTATTATCTTAGATGGAAAATAATTTTGATAATATACTTCAACTCCATTCTTGAGGAAAATATCCTTTCTACTTCAAAAACATTTTTCCTTTCATAACATGTCATACGACATTAAAATAAAAGAAGATGATTAAAAATAAACTTGAAAACTTGTAAATGAAGCTTCTTGGAAATAATTTTTTAAAAATCCATTCATGCCGTATAAGTAAAAAAAAACATTCTTCTCGTGCTTTTGTCGGAAAATTCAAAAAAAGTACCTCGTACGAAAAACGACAAAAGATTCCTTTCATACATATTACTAAAACTCACCGGAGGGTAAAAATGGATTTAAAAAATTGTAGGTGGATGGAAATAATATTACATATTTATGAAACATGGATGTGGATGATAAAATACACCCCAATAAATACTTACGAATAAACAATCTCGGATAAAAATGAGATTGTGATATTTCCCTTACCTTAGGTCCGATTTGCTTCGTAAGTGTCCGAACCTCCTGTATAATGATTTAAATCATGTTATTGACTTATTCCAGAATCATATTCATTGTTATTATATCATATATGGTCCACTTATGACTTTATATTACCCGTTCTTTTGTAAATTCATGTTAAAGTAGCGTTTTGGGTAAAATCGTCTCATTTGTCGTTTGTGTTTTTAACTTGTAATTATTCATATGATTACTTAGATAATGATTAATTAATTCCAGAATATAAAAAATGATTTATATATATATATTCATAATATACATATATAATAAATCAGTAAATGGAAAGAAATACACCGTTCATGGAGACGGTAGTCCGTACGTACGCATGAACGCTGTTTTCGTTTCCTTATTGAATTGAATGGAATTAAGTAGATGACGTACATATAAATATAAATAATTACAGTATCATTATTAGGTAATATATATCATTATTACTTACTATATATACTTTATAATCATTCATTAATGGTTAATCATTGAGAATGAATCTCATCGCGTCGTGGAGACGGTAGTCCGTACGTACGCACGAGCGATGATATCGTTCCCATGGTCGTGGAATTGCGTTGAAGTGTATTTATACTATTTAAGTCTCAATATCACTTTATAATAATCATATATAGTTACTCATTAAACCATTATACCCATCCTTGTAATGTGGTGGTGGAAAATAGATTACACCACAGCGTGGAGACGGTATTCCGTACGTACGCACGCGCGGTGATTTAATTTTTTCCGTAGGATGGATAGAAGGTGAATTAGGGTTGTTTCATATTTATAATAACATATCAGTATGTAAGTAATAATGATGTTATTACTTTGTTATGAAACAACTAAAGAAGAAGAATTTAAAGAAGAAATAAATTGAAAAGATCGGTAATGGTTATTACCTCTTCTTTGAAACGCCTCTTTGAATCCTCCACTTAGGTAACTATGATTGGTCTTTGAAGAAGACCAGGACCTATAGGATTATTCTAGGGAAGTGGAGAAGGTATTTTGGCAGAGTTTGTACGAGCTTGAGTGCTCAAATTGGTGTGAGGAGGAAGGGGGAGGAGGTGCCCTTTTATAAGGGAGGAGAGGGGCACCTTAGGAATATCTCAAAATATTATTTTATATTAAAGTCAAAATCGGTTTATAATGGTTCCAAAGGGTCTTATTTCGAAGCTAAAGTGGGGATAGGTCGAACTCCTATCAACCAATAGGATTTAGACAAGTTTATTATATTATTTTAACCTTATCAATTAGATTTAACTCTAAGTTAAATAATTTAACTTTTACCGTGTCTTTTTGTTTTCTTTCACTATATGGTTAATACACTTACTATAACATGCCAAACGAACCCCAAATTGTTTATTACTAATACATATATCCTTATCTAAGTCATTTGTCCGAACCTTAGATTTTTAGGAATAAAATAACAATTAATAATATAATATTTGATTTAAAAATTATTTTGTGTCAATTTTGACACTATTTTATATATGATTTTTGTGAAAGTCATAACAGAATTATATTATTGAACCAAGTTGACTAAATCCACACTAATATATCATAGTAACCTAGAAAATTAGTGGAATTCATAAAAAGTCTCAAATTACATTTATTTTGGTGTTTATAACATCAATTATGTCAATATTTCATAAATAAGATAATTACTGCATCATCATTGTGTCATAAATAAATTAAATTATTTAATGTCTAAAAATTACAAATAAAATACCATTATGTAGGAAATATTTTTAGCTTTCTTATGAATATTTATAGTCGAATTTATCTTATGTATAACCCCATATTAAAAATCATTTACTTATTAAACTTTGATTTTAACTATTTTAACCCTTCTTTAAATAAATTAATAATAAATGTCCTAATCTAATCCAAGTGGGCCTAAATGGTCATATTTTATTCATAAGGTTGTTTTTGTTCGAATTAAACTTATCCAATAGAATTAGGACATGTGTTAGGGTAATAGTAATATCATATTTACCCTTAGTTACCCAATTTACTATTAACCGCGGTAAAAAAAGTAAAAAGTTACTATTCACCAAAAAATTATTTTCATCTCATTGAACCACATTTTACTTACTGACATCAACCGTGTCTCTCGGATTTTTGAAATTCCATTTACAGAAGCGGTAAAATTAAGTTTTATGAAAAATTCAGTTTTTTAACTACCACTTAGTAGTTTCACTATTCATCAAAAATTGATGTTTTTCAGAACAATGCCAAAATTTCATCCTAAGCTATATTTTATATTCCGAATTCAAAAATAAAGTCTATTTTACCAAATTAATAACATAGAAGTTTCATTAATTATTTTTATAATTAAATCCCGCTGTTAAAACAAATAGCGTGTTTTTAAGAAACAATATCTATCAAAAGATTGACACTTGATTATGTCTGGTTTAAATGTGAAATTACAACCAATGACCAACATTGTATTAAATTGTAAAAATATATTCTAAATATACTTTAAAACCACTCAAATTAATAATTTATCACTATTAATTATTTAGATTAAAAAAGTTGTTTTTAATTAAAATTTAGTAATTTTCACTATTCATCAGAATATGAAAGTTATCCGAAATGTAACAAAATTTCACCTTAGGCTAAATTCGATACTCCGAATCCAAAAATGAAATCCATTTTGAAAAATAAAATTTACAAAATTTCAAAAAGTGGTTATTACTATTCATAACGGCTAGTTTTAATAACATTTTAATAGCATATCGCTGTTTAGTGAAACTCGTTATTGCGTACTACACACGCTATCGGGGAAGGTCGCGATTGCGTGTAATGCAAGGCAAGTCAAGGATGCGTATTGTGCAAGCTCTTTTTGGTGTAGCGTACAACACAAGACATTAGTGAAATAAAAAGAATATTTTTCATAAAATCTCGGGCTGGTACATTCTACCTTCCTTAAAATGAATTTCGCCCTCGAAATTCGTCGGGGTTATAAATGGTTTACTATTAGAAAGTTTCTTTAATAGAATCCCACATCGTAAAAAGGAATACCAAAACTTGGCTTTAAAATCTAAAGTATGAAATGTAACGATTACCCAAATAAACTAATCGCTGGGTTTCCACATAGGTAAAAATATGTATATGGAAGAGAAATATAACCATCATGTTCTGATGGAGAGTGGTAGAGAACATGGCTATAGAAAATACAGTAATCACAAATCCATAAATTTGTGACGATCTAGGGTACCATCTGATTCATCGGATATAAGGGCACTAGGACAACATTTTTGGTTTTCATGATCATTTCCCTAAAGTTGAAAATTTGAATTAGAATAAATACTTACTTTATTTTGGTACAATCTCACTGTTGTTTGTGCCTTGAAAAATTTCCACTTCATCACTTTAATAAATGAAGTTGAATTTGTTATTCGTGAAGTGTTAGCAGATCATGTGATAGAATGACGGGTCATTCCATCTGTCTGAAACAAAAGGTTAGCAAAACTTATATACATAAGTCGATCTATAGTGAGATTAATCATATATTGTTCCTAAAATGGACTTATAATTCATATATCATACTACTTAATATAATAAAACTAGTTTCTACTAAACAGGGACTTCCTGTAGGCCAGTGGTAGGCGATAAAGGCCAGTCGCACTACGGTTGTGGGTTCAATTCCCACAGCCTTGTCCGAAGCGATGGGCTGTCGCCCGTCCTGCTGGTTGTCCTTTTTCTAAAACTACATTACTATAACATCCCATCAATAATATCGAAAAAAAACTTCCATCCTTAAACAATACTCGCTTATGTCCAACATAATCCATTTCAATCTTTAGGCTTATCCATAATACTGCAGTCCACTCTCATAACATAGTGAAAACGATTACCAGAGATTTAATACCATCGTTGATCCCCATATATCATAAGATATGTTTTGTTGGTCACATTCCAAACATTCAATGTCCTAAATCATGTATTCTCTTGAATACTCATTGAACCATAGTGAAAACTTGAATGTAGTTATAAGTTAACACCTTCCACATACCAAAATCCTCAAAATTGTATATACTCAAACAATGATATCACTTAGTTCTTATATTAATCATGAGCTCATGAATACAATCAAACATCTTATTATCTTCTTATCCCTTCATTATGCTCATATCATCTGTTTACCAAAAATGTCTCAATCACTTTTCATGGTTACTGGTACCATAAAATTATTGAAATCCAAAACATAAATATTCCAATATTCCACGATACTATATACAACATTATTTTGGAATCCCATTACATAAACACTGAATCATTCCATCACATCGTTGTCATATTCAACATCGCCAATAGTGATCGCATGTGACTTCCCTTTATCCTTTGCCTTAAGCGGTTTCTCATGTCGATCATCACTAACCCTTGGATTAGGGAATTTATTGGCATAATGTCCCATCTCCTTGCACTTGAAACATTTAAGTGTTGGTGGTGCGTTCTCTGCAGTCTTTTCTTTATTCACATCATTAGAAACCCTTTTCCCACTACTTCGACACTCAACTGCTCGATGACCTTCTTTTCCATACTTAAAACATTTTCTAGTCCCTTTAAGACAATCTCCACCATGCTTCTTTCCACACTTTGAGCATAAGGAAACATTCATCTTATTTTCACCATTATTCTGAGATTTCTCCTTGAACTCCATCTTTCGTTTCTTGTCAAAACCCTGAGATGGATATGTAACACCAACTTCCATTCCTACCTTGATAGCACAACGCACAATTTCTTCATAGCTACTGAAGTCTCTTATAGCTAATTCCCTTCGAAGACTTGGTTTTAAGCCACTGAAAAATCGATCAACATTACTTTCAGGTTGGATGATAATGCCAGATGCATACCTTGCAAGTCTTGTCAAATTCGCTTCGTATATACCAACAGATTTATCATCCTTTTGATTTAGTTAAAGAAACTCCGTCTCCATCTATTTTCGAAGAATACGAGGGAAGTACTTATTGAAAAATAAGTTCTTAAACTCGTCCCATTCCATGGACTCAATTTCATCTCTTTGCCTTGTATTCCTGATAAGATTCCACCATTGATCAGCTTCACCTTCCAATCGATATACTGCTAAGATGACTTTATCATGTTCAGAACATTGAAGAACTGAAAATATCTTTTCAGTGGTACGGATCCATTGTTCAGCAACAAGTGGATCAGAAGACCCACTGAAAGAAGGTGGACGTTGCCTCATGAAGGACTCAATAGAATATTTTTCCCATCTCTGCTCATTTGGAAGTCCAGAATGATTCATAGCTTATGTAAGTATAGCAATAAGATTTTTCACTCCATCTCCAATAACATTTGTTTGTTCAGGAGGACAATCATTGCATTGTCCATTGCATTGATCAACACGGTTCCTTCGGGTTCCAGCCATCGTCTAAAACCCAAAAAGAATAGTGTGAGAGGCAAAAATCATGCTAGGGAAAACAACATAATAAAGGGGGAGTACCTTCAATATCTAACATCTTAGTTTTAATTCTATGATCGTTACCGTAGTTCTAGTACTATAACTTATACGTCTACTTAACCTTATGGACATCCCTAGACATACCGTAGAAATATCTCTAGGGATCTCACTAACGTTTTCGCATCCTAGTTTCCGAAGGTTGACTAAACCTTTCCTCAGATACCAACTGTAGAGACCCGAAGCTTATCGTACATGGACATTACATTACTTTTGCGGAATACTTAGTACATAAAAAAAACACACACACAAGGATCGTAATAGTTTAGTGTCTTTGGAAACTCGGAATATAATCTTCTAATCGTGGTGAAAGATCTTCAAAATCTCCCATAAAGATCTTCTTTTTTTACCTAAAACCTTTCTTTATATCCTGGGGAAAAGAAAACATAAAAGGGTGAGCTCAAATGCTCAGTAAGGGTAAACAAAAGAAATATCAATCACATCATATACATAAGCACATAAATTTTGGAAATCTAAACCTGCAAAAGAGATCATAATTTTATAACATGGGGTAAATCATGGCAGTGAAATGTAATCACAATAATCATAACCTAAAACATGAAACTTTGTGGCATTCAAACATAATCATAGAGAATCATTTCTTGTTAGTCAAGACTCATTTCCAAGACTATCTTAGTGGACAAAGTCACTTTCTGAATCGAGTAACCCTTGTTTCAGTCCTGTTTCACTGAACCGGTATAACCTACCGTTCCAGCCCTGTCTATCTCATGAGATATAAAATATTTACCCAATGCATTGGAGGGAGATATAGGTCCCACCCATCTTATAATGAATCCTTTCTTATGTGTTCCACATAATCATAAATCATCGCATAACACATGTAACAAAATGGGATTCTTGAAACATCATGACATCATAAAACAATTCATATAAGATAAAGGAATTCATAAAAATATTTCCATCACAACATAATCAATTCCATGTAATAATAGGGGTAAAAACAGAACCCTTTTATTATCTTAGATGGAAAATAATTTTGATAAAATACTTGAACTCCATTCTTTAGGAAAATATCATTTCTACTCCAAAAACATTTTTCCTTTCATAACATGTCATACGACTTTAAAATAAAAGAAGATGATTAAAAATAAACTTGAAAACTTGTAAAGTAATCTTCTTGGAAATAATGTTTTAAAAATCCATTCATGCCGTATAAGTAAAAAAACATTCTTCTCGTGCTTTTGTCGGAAAAGTCAAAAAAAGTACCTCGTACGAAAAACGACAAAAGATTCCTTTCATACATATTACTAAAACTCAACGAAGGGTAAAAATGGATTTAAACAATTGTATGTGGATGGAAATAATATTACATATTGATGAAACATGGATGTGGATGATAAAATACACCCCAATAAATACTTACGAATAAACAATCTCGGATAAAAATGAGATTGTGATATTTCCCTTACCTTAGGTCCGATTTGCTTCGTAAGTGTCCGAACCTCCTGTATAATGATTTAAATCATGTTATTGACTTATTCCAGAATCATATTAATTGTTATTATATCATATATGGTCCACTTATGACTTTGTATTACCCGTTCTTTTGTAAATTCATGTTAAAGTAGCGTTTTGGGTAAAATCGTCTCATTTTTCGTTTGTGTTTTTAACTTGTAATTATTCATATGATTACATAGATCATGATTACATAATTCCAGAATATTAAACATGATTTATATATATATATTCAGAATATACATATATAATAAATCAGTAAATGGAAAGAAATACACCGTTCATGGAGACGGTAGTCCGTACGTACGCATGAACGCTGTTTTCGTTTCCTTATTGAATTGAATGGAATTAAGTAGATGACATACATATAAATATAAATAATTACAGTATCATTATTTGGTAATATATTTCATTAGTACTTATTATATATACTTTATAATCATTCATTAATGGTTAATCATTGAGAATGAATCTCATCGCGTCGTGGAGACGGTAGTCCGTACGTACGCACGAGCGATGATATCGTTCCCATGGTCGTGGAATTGCGTTGAAGTGTATTTATACTATTTGAGTATCAATATCACTTTATAATAATCATATATAGTTACTCATTAAACCATTATACCCATCCTTGTATGGTGGTGGTGGAAAATAGATTACACCACGGCGTGGAGACGGTATTCCGTACGTACGCACGTGCGGTGATTTCATTTTTTCCGTAGGATGGATAGAAGGTGAATTAAGGTTGTTTCATATTTATAATAACATATCAGTATGTAAGTAATACTGATGTTATTACTTTGTTATGAAACAACTAAAGAAGAAGAAGTTAAAGAAGAAAGAAATTGAAAAGATCGGTAATGGTTATTACCTCTTCATTGAAACGCCTCTTTGAATCCTCCACTTAGGGAACTAATATTGGTCTTTGAAGAAGACCAGGACCTCTAGGATTATTCTAGGGAAGTGGAGAAGGTATTTTGGAAGAGGTTGGCCAAGCTTGAGTGCTCAAATTGGTGTGATGAGGAAGGGGGAGGAGGTGCCCTTTTATAAGGGAGGAGAGGGGCACCTTAGGAATATCTCAAAATATTATTTTATATTAAAGTCAAAATCGGTTTATAATGGTTCCAAAGGGTCTTATTTCTAAGCTAAAGTGGGGATAGGTCGAAATCCTATCAACCAATAGGATTTAGGAAAGTTTATGATATTATTTTTACCTTATCAATTAGATTTAACTCTATGTTAAATAATTTAACTTTTACCGTGTCTTTTTGTTTTCTTTCACTATATGGTTAATAAACGTACTATAACATGCCAAACGAACCCCTAATTGTTTATTAATAATACATATATCCATATCTAAGTAATTTGTAAGAACCTTCGATTTTTAGGAATAAAATAACAATTAATAATATAATATTTTATTTAAAAATTATTTTGTGTCAATTTTGACACTATTTGATATATGATTTTTGTGAAAGTCATAACAGAATTATATGTTATAACAAAGTTGATTAAATCAACACTAATATATCATAGTAACCTAGAAAATTAGTGGAATTCAGAAAAAGTCTCAAATTACATTTATTTTGGTGTTTATAACATCAATTATGTCAATATTTCATAAATAACATAATTACTGCATCATCATTGTGTCATAAATAAATTAAATTATTTAATGTCTAAAAATTACAAATAAAATACCATTATGTAGGAAATCTTTTTATCTTTCTAATGAAGATTTATAGTCGAATTTATCTTATGTATAACGCCATATTAAAAATGATTTACTTATTAAACTTTGATTTTAACTATTTTAACCCTTCTTTAAATAAATTAATAATAAATGTCCTAATCTAAACCAAGTGGGCCTAAATTGTCATATTTTATTCATAAGGTTGTTTTTGGTCGAATTACACTTATCCAATAGAATTAGGACATGTGTTAGGGTAATAGTAATATCATATTTACCCTTAGTTACCCTATTTACTATTAACCGCAGTAAAAAAAGTAAAAAGTTACTATTCACCAAAAAATTATTTTCATCTCATTGAACCACATTTTACTTACTGACATCAACCGTGTCTCTTGGATTTTTGAAATTCCATTCACAGAAGCGGTAAAATTAAGTTTTATGAAAAATTCCGTTTTTTAACTACCACTTAGTAGTTTCACTATTCATCAAAAATTGATGTTTTTCAGAACAATGCCAAAATTTCATCCTAAGCTATATTTTATATTCCGAATTCAAAAATAAAGTCTATTTTACCAAATTCGTAACATAGAAGTTTCATTAATTATTTTTATAATTAAATCCCGCTGTTAAAACAAATAGCGTGTTTTTAAGAAACAATATCTATCAAAAGATTGACACTTGATTACGTCTGGTTTAAATGTGAAATTACAACCAATGACCAACATTGTATTAAATTGTAAAAATATATTCTAAATATACTTTAAAACCACTCAAATTAATAATTTATCACTATTAATTATTTTGATTAAAAAAGTTGTTTTTAATTAAAATTTAGTAATTTTCACTATTCATCAGAATATGAAAGTTATCCGAAATGTACCAAAATTTAACCTTAGGCTAAATTCGATACTCCGAATCCAAAAATGAAATACATTTTGAAAAATAAAATTTACAAAATTTCAAAAAGTGGTTATTACTATTCATAACGGCTAGTTTTAATAACATTTTAATAGAATATCGCTGTTTAGTGAAACTCGTTATTGCGTACTACACACGCTATTGAGGAAGGTCGTGATTGCGTGTAATGCAAGGCAAGTCAAGGATGCGTGTTGTGCAAGCTCATTTTGGTGTAGCGTACAACACAAGACATTAGTGAAATAAAAAGAATATTTTTCATAAAATCTCGGGCTGTTACAAATGGTGAGGGACATTGGGACTTGATAAAAAAGTGGGAGACTTAATAAATTTTTTTATCTCACATAAAATGTAATCATGAAAGTACTGAAAAATATGCTCTTTTAATTTTAACAATAAATATGAAAAACTCGTCAACCACATTCACTCTATGCTAAATTCTTGATAAAGACAATATCCTCACCAGAAGTAACTTTTAGGAATGGTTTGCACACCTTCGGGTTACCCTACTCCATGATCGAAATTTTTATGTGCTGGAGTCCTCACTACTTGATTCTCCTGCCCTAGGGGTGAGTGATAAAGATTTCCTAGTCTGTGATCAACATTTGAACAATGCACTCTATGTTCAATGTTTAATGATTTCATCAATGTCTAGTGATCTCATGAAATCTCATGAAGACATGTATGCCTATAGTATAATAGAGCACCTTCATGGTCTATACCATGAGAGAGCAAGACATCAAAGGTTTGAGATCCCCACGGCTCTATTTTAGAGAAAGCATAGTGAGGGTTCCCCAACTAGGCCTTATGTAGTCATTATCATTGGATAAATTGAGTGCTCAGAGGTTCTAGGGTTCAAACTCCATGAAGAACTGGGTACCGATCTCATTCTTGCATCACTCCCCCAAAGCTTCTCTAACATTGTTGTAAATTTCAACAACAATAATAGTTAGAAGTCCCTATCTGATCTTCTTATCCTCATTCACCATGTGGACAATTATATGAAGCGTGAAAAGCTTAATTTTTTTATGGTGAATAAAAGGAATGGGATGGCGGATAGATTTAAGAGAAAAGATTCTTCAAGGCCTTCCAAGAAAAGTAATATCAAAGGGCAGGAAAGAGAACAAGAGGCTGTTTGTTTTTCATGTAGAAAGAAGGTCCACTAAAATAAAAACTACACCCAACAAAGGAAGCTAGGGGAAGATTCAAGTGCATTTTCTATAAAATGATATCTATCTATTTCTACCAATTTGGTATTAGATACTAGTTTTTTGTGATCACTTCTTTATCCAAATACAGTAACCAAGTAGATTCAGAATGATTGTCCGAGGTGAGGTGGATCTGCGAATAGCCAACGGAGCTAGACTCGCTGCATGAGCTATCAAAGACAACCTCCTCCCATTTACTACTACGATGGTCTTGGTATTAAAAGGATGATATTATGTACCCTCTGTAACTGAAATCATTATTTAATTGTACATATTAGATACTAATAGATTCATCTTCATATTTGTAAATGAATGTTTCTACTTTTATAAAGATAGCATTTGTTTTGGTTGGGCGCATTTATATAATAGCCTTAATGTGTTAAAATACACAAACCATGTAATGGAAATTGATGACAATGTTAATTCACATGACTCATACTACACCCAACATTGGCATCACCGGCTAGGTCCTGTCAATGTGAATCATTTGAATTAATTACATCAAGATGGGTATTCAGATTCTTTCAAACTAAAACCAACTGGTGTATGTCATGTGTGCCTACAATGAAAAATGACCAAATCCCCATTTAGTGGGAAAGGTTAAAGGGATAAGTAGATTCTAGAATTAGTTCACATAGATGTGTGTGGACCATTTCCAGTTGAAGAAAAGGGTGGGTTCTTGTACTTCATAACTTTTACTGATTATTTTAGTAGATATGGATATATTTACATAATGAGGTATAAGTCAGATTCTTTTGATTGGTTCAATGAATACCAGAATGAAGTGGAGAATCGTATTTTTAAGAAGATTAAGAAACTCTGCTCAGACATAGGAGGAGAATATCTTAATTATGACATCATTTATTTCTTACTGGAGTTTGGGATTCTATCTCAACTCACTCCTCCCTATATGACTTAGTGGAATGGTGTAAGTGAAATGAGGAACCACACCATATTAGACATGGTGAGATCAATGATGAATCATGCGAGTCTTCCATTATCCTTTTGGGGATATTCATTAAAAACACCAACACACATACTAAACCAAGTACCAACTAAATCGATAAATGGTATTCCATTAGAGTTATGGAGTGGACGCAAAGCCATGTTATCAAATTTACAAGTGTGGGGTAGAGAAGCATTTGTTAAGGCCTCTTTAGGTGACCATATTTCACCCAAAGGCACAATGTTTACTTTTATAGGATATCCCAAGGAAACAATGCGATATTACATATACAACCCCTCAGATAAAAATTTTACAATATAAAGACACACCCTATTCAATAAGAGGGAGAACATCTCCAAAAGAGATGGTGGGAGCGAGATAGACTTCGATGAATTCGAGGCTCAAGATACATATGAGTTGGTAGATTAACAAATTCCACAATGCCCTGTGGAGGAAAAATCTATTCCAGAGACACAAGAACTATGTAAGAGAATGAGAGAGGTGACAGAACCAGAATGATATGCTTTTCTTTTCACCAAGGATGGTGAGTCATTATTGGTTGACAAAGACAATCCTCTTACATAAATGGAAGCATATGAAGGGACAGACATTTCCAAGTGGAAAGAATCCATGAATTCTGAAATGGATTCCATGTACCAAAACCAAGTGAAGATTTTGGTAGATCCTCGAGTTGATGTAAAGCCTATTAGTAATAAATGGATATTCGAGAAGAAACTAGACATGGATGGACAAGTAAACACCTATAAGGAATGACTGGTTGCAAAAGGATTTAGACAACGTCATGAAATTGACTATGATGAAACCATTTCACCTGTTACAATGCTGAAATCCACCAGAATCCTATTGTCCATTGCTGCTTACCATGGCTATGAAATTTGGAAAATGGATGTCAAAACAAAATTCCTCAATGGGAACATCCAGGAATATGTCTACATGACATAACCTAAAGGAATTGGGAATCCAAAGGATGCCAAAAAAGTATTCTAGTTGAAGAAATCCATTTATGGATTAATGCAAGAATTAAGGTCATGGAACATTCATTTTGATGAATTTGTAATGAAATTTATCTTTGTTATTAAAGATTGTGATGGTTGTGTCTAAATACTTTTTAGTGGAAGTGCAGTCGTTTTCTTAACAGTTTATGTTGATGACATATTACTAATTTGAAACGATGTACCTTTATTAGAGTCAGTTAAGTCATAGTTGGATAAATGCTTCTCTATGAAAGACTTGGGTGAGGCAGCATATATTCTTGGGATCAAGATGCATCGCTATAGATCCAAGAGAATGTTGGGCCTGATTCAAAGTACATACGTTGAGAAGATACTAAAGAGATTTAGTATGGAACAACCCAAGAGAGGATTATTACCAGTTCACATGGCATTCATATTTCCAATAAAATATCACCTCAAACACATGTGGAATGATAGAAATTTGAAAGGATCCCTTACACATCTGTGATTGGGTCAGTCATGTATGATATTCCATGTACAAGGCTAGATTTTTCTTATGCATTAAGTGTGGTAGGAAGATATCATGTAGATTCAGGAGACTACCATTGGATAACAGTCAAGAAAATACTTAAGTAATTTAGTCATACTAAAGATATGTTCCTAGTTTTTGGAGGAGATGTCAAACTAGTCATTAGAGTACATGTAAATTCTAGTTTCCAGGCTGATCAAGATGACATGATGTTGTAGATTGGATACATCATTAGTTTGAATGGAGGTGCAGTGAGCTGGAAGAGCTCAAAGCAAGGTGTGGTCACAGATTCTACAGTAGAGTCCGAGTATATCACTGCTTCTGAGGCATCTAAAGAAGTAGTATGGATGCGAAGCTTCATCCTAGAGCTAGATGTAGTACCTAACAGTAAAGATCCTATAACACTCTATTGTGATAATATTCCTGTGGTGGAACTTGCAAAAGAGCCAAGGTTACATCAGCAGACAAAAAACTTACTATGGAAGTATTATCTCTTGAGGGATTTTTCTCAGAGTGGTGAAGTTATAGTGGGAAGTGTTTCCTCAGAAGACAATGTGGTGGACCCCTTGACTAAAGCCTTGAATCAGCAGAAAGATGATCATCATGTGAGGTATCTCAAACTAAAATTCATAGGCAGTTGGCTTTAGTCGAAGTGGGAGATTGTTAGATATGGTGACCTGAGAACCAACTATTTGTACTTTTATTACGTGAATATACCATTATTATATATTGTTCATTGGTCCACATGACTATAATAAAATAATTCCATAGAATAATTGTTTCATTAGAAAGGTCGTGGAATATCCCTGATATGATGAGAACCTTGAAATTCTACAACAATATTCTTAAATAATTTTCTACAGTCTGATGACATACTATGATAGGGCACATAGTATACAGGACGTCATGTGCGATTACTCATAAGAAGACGAGACTCTCTCTCATAGAGTTCACACTTGGTAATCTCCAAGATGGGATATTATGAGAATTGACCCACCAGTATTAATTCCGTATGTCTTGGTGTCATCAGACATTGCTATCTATAAGCGTGTGTAATGGTCCTTATACTGGAAGATTATCATTAACTCATGTCATGACTCGCACACTTATATTTGCGGATGAAAACTATCACGAAGACAGTTGGTGGGAAGTACGGTACGTTGGGAGTGTCATGAATGACATGGTATTAATGCATAACTTGAGGAAAGATTTGTCCGTTCTATATTAATGTAAGTAGATATCTTGGGCCCTTTGATTGAAATAGAACTGTCACCAAAATTCCATGGCCATGGTGTCACGACGAGTTTATTTCTGGAAATCCAAGACCGATCAAGCATATAGTCTTAGGACACTACCATGAATCCTGCATAATGAGATATTGAGAAAAGGGGATTAAATTACACGGTAAGCGTTCATATGAGGTGACATGTCAATGCGACGTCAGCTTCTTTCTTTTGGGTTCCTTGACCTGTTGTTAGACAGTAATCGTTGAATTTATGCAAGCCCGCCTAATGCCAATGAGAAAGAGGCCTAGAGGGTCACACTATAATTGTATTCAAGTATCTGAACCAAAATAAATATTAATCAAGTACGTGGTTTAATAATTATTCAAAGAATCCTTAATATTTTTAACGATGGAGGAAGAAAAAAATTAAAACAAATATACAACTTATATTAACGATTACAGACAGTGTAGTTTTTATTTTGAAAAAAAGTACACGCCGTGTAGTAATGATTACACACTGTGTAGGTTTTCATTTTGGAAAGGAAAGGAAAAAACATGTACATGCCATGTATTAATGATTACACGCCATGTAGTTTTTTATGAAAAAAATGTACACCCCGTGTATTGATGATTACACCCCGTTTAGTTTTGGTATTTTTAGAATAAAATATTGTTTTATTAAATGATATTTATTATAATCAGCATGGGCACATTTCAATGAATTAATTATTCAACTTGGGGGATTTCAATAATAGTTAATGAAATAAATAAAATACGTAACACATTTATTTATTTTCATAACTCTATATCCTCAATTCGGATTATAAATATCCTCACAACCCCAACAATTTTCCCCTATTGTTGTGAAAAAAAATTCTTGGGAATTCATTCATGGCCTAAAGAACTCCATGCTACACGAATGCTCTCAATACCAAGAAAGATCCTCATCCATCGGATCACGACGATCTAAGGCAAACAATGAATACAAAGGCTTCTCTATGCTAGCACACAGAGATTTCTTTAGCGACATCCATAGATACGTGGTGCATCTGTGGATCACCGCTAGAGGAAGTATACACATGGGTTTTAAAACGTAATGACGAATCACATTGGAATGTGATAAGAAATATCAACAAAGAAAATATGATATAAAAGGCACTACTTGACAATTAAATTAATTAATTATAATCAACTTGTGATGATCCTCCTTTATGGTTCTAGGATTATTCTTATTCTTTGTCTATTTCTATGATTTGATCCATGGTGTCTAGCCTTTATCATCGTATTGATCCCGGATTAATCATTGCTAATGACAAAAATCCAAGGGGGGCACATCGACCTATGATCCTCTACTAGAAAAAAGAATATTCAATTTATCATCACATTAACTATCCTCATTCATTTTTTCTGTGAAATATGACATAGAAGACACGAATGAAAATGTTATTCGATAAGGATCATCATCATCTTCATTCATGTTTACATCCCATTCCTCTTTGTAGATCATATATTTCCTAATAATATATTTTAATAATAGTTTAGTTATAGCACATGATTGATTAGTGGAAATAGAGGTTTGTCTTCACCTATCAGGTAAGCATTGCAATAGTAACATCACTTCAACATTATCTTCAATAATCTTCACAAGTGAATGCATCATGTATACTATATTCTTGAACCTGGTATACATATTTATAATTGATTCATCAGGTTTTTTCATAAAATTATTATACATAATCATATAAGTATGTAGAATAAATTTCTTAATGTTTGACGTTCCTTCTTGGGAAATAATATGTCTTTCCCAAATTTCATAAGTAGTAGAGAAAAAATAAATAATATCAAAACAATCTCCTCGTAATAAATAATATTATTAATTAATGGATTTATAATTATAGTCATAATAAGACTTATTGTAATCACTC
This sequence comes from Viscum album, assembly GCA_963277665.1. NCBI lineage: Eukaryota > Viridiplantae > Streptophyta > Magnoliopsida > Santalales > Viscaceae > Viscum > Viscum album. The sequence continues at coordinate 1,832,774,109 of OY728147.1, forward strand.
CATTCAGCTCTTGCGGCTTCTATTTTTTCATATTTGTCCTTGATTATAGCCCATAAATAATATATTATGATCTCTATATGGTTTATTATTTTTATTTTACACTCATAATAATTGTTTCACATTACATAATTGGGCTAGTATGTGGTCATGAAATTATTCCAATTATAATCCATAATGAAATAAATTTTGATATAATATAAATATTGATCTTATTTTAAAAACAATATCACAGTTAAAATGAAATAAGAAACCTCAAATACCAATTGTTGGTCGAAGTGTTAAACTCAATAGGTTGGGGGATTATGATTAAAATTAATAATTATATTAAAAATCATGTAAAACCAATTCCAAAATTTTTAAATTTATACTAGTAAACTATTTTTATAGAAGTATAGAAATTTATTTTTTAGAAATGCTCTAAAAGGTTTGATAACAACTCAGTTAATGAATGATAATAAATTATTCAACATTTGAAATATATTTACATGAATTGAAAATAGTATATAAAAAAAGAAAGAATTAAAATAATAGATTATGTATCAAGATGATACCTAGTCCTATCCACTTGAAAATCACCCAATCCCATATTGTTTTTAAATGAATAATGTGATCAACAATCTGGATCAGGTTTTACCTAAAACAACTACACATTGGAAACAAAGGCCACACACAACATCTCAAATAGTTTTACATGTATTGTAAAATGTAAAAACAATATTAGAGAGTGTGTGTATAGTTATATCTAATAAAATAAAATATTTTATATAGATGAATAAAAAAAGTATAACAAACACAGCATTAAAAGAAATCTAGAGAAAAAATAAAAATATAGAAAGGGAGATTATTTAATGAATCTCAGTTTGATCGGATTTGATTAACTAGTAATATTTAGATCAATCCTTGAACAACATCAAATATGTATTAATAGATAAGTATATAAAACATAGTGCTGTGAAATGTTCAATTTTTAATTTTTTGTATCATTTTTCTTATTCATAATTATCGTTGATATCAACTTGTATTAACTAGATTTTTTAGTCTATATGTTATACTATATATTTTTTCACGTGTGGATCTCCTTTTTAAGGATAACTCCATATAAATGTAACCATTGGGGGATATTTATTTCATTTATAAATTAACTGAATTTTTAATTAATGATATAAAATATAGTCATTGGATTTTTAAAAACACCAAAAATATTATGTTTGATATAGTCAGTTGGTATTAACTTAAATAATAGTTAATTTGTATCTTCGTTACTTCATATAGTTACTAACCATATATTAATTTTAATGTTACATGGAATTCTAACTTCATTTTCCCTTATGATAAATTTTTTTTTCTTATGTATAGTACATATAATTATGCATTATTTTCATAAAAATATATGATAGATTCACTTATTTATGTCGTATATTCATTTATGTTAACAATAATTAATTTATTCACTCAATCACTTAATTTTCTCCTTTGGTGGGCTCTTTTCGTTGCATGATCACTTGCCTTTTGCTTGCAGTCACAACATTATAGACACATTGTCGGATCATGGCATACAAAAATCATACTCACCTATCACATAGTAATATGTTTGTTTATTTGATAGATTGAATCCTAAATTTCATCACTTTTTTTTCAACATTTGAATGTTTTAGTAAACATACATTCAATTGAACATGAATACATGATTACTTCAAGAATTAAATAGAATTATCACATTTGATTTTTTATAAATTGATTCCTCATATAGACACACTAAGATCAGCATGTGGTCACTTCAAAACAATTCAGTTAAACATCATGGTTTTTTGATATTAATCACATTTTAGGTCCTATAAATATGTGGTAGGTCGTTATGATAACTTCAACAGTTTGGAAATTTTATCATTTTCGATATAAAAAAATAACAATCATAAAAGTGAAAATTCAATAGAAATACAGAACTATTATTTGTGGTCTTTAAAATAAGGAGGTGCTAGAGTAGAAAAAAAGGTTGATAAATTTAAGGAATATTTTAAACTTAATGGAATTAATGTTATTTTTAATTTTATCAGATGAGATTACATTTAGATACAGTTACTCAGTTTTAATAAATGTTTGAGTTATATAAAACCTTTATTTTTAAAAATTATATTTTGTAAAATGCTTACTTAAAGAAGAATGTTTTTTATATTTAGTGGAAATAATATTAAATATATTATTATCCTTTTAGGTTAATATGATATTTAATGTTGAGGTAATTATTTATAGTTGGGATAAAAGGGTTATTACACATTTGTAATATATGTTTTATGATATATATAAACATGATATTGAAAAGTGATTTAGTGACTAAGTGATTAAATATTGGTTTAATGATGTTTTATATATTAGGTAACTATATGATAAGGATAAATATAAATAATTTTTATTAGATATAATTTTATTTGTGAAATAATAGTTGGGTTTTATTTTGAATGTATATATGATTTTAAATTAGATTTATGATGATTTTGATTATATATATAAAAGGATAACATATTTTTTGGTTTATATGATATGAACATATGCTTTTTTTCCATGTGACTTTATTAGTGAGGAGTGTATTTTAATGATTAATTTAAATGGATATCAAATGAATATTAGATTAAATCTTTTTTTTGTGTTTTTAATGTTGGGAAATAATATTTTTAATAGTTTTAATGACAATTATTAATGGAATGATTTATGATGAACATTGGGTGTTATAGTTGAGGATATAGAGATTAATGTAACATTTATTTATATGATGGTTTATTCATATTGGATATTATGTTAACTTATGCTAACCATTTTTGGTTTTTATTAATGTATAACAACAAGAGAAGTAACTATTCTTCTTTTTTTTTTGATATTTTGATATTTTAGATGTTGATTTTAGTTCTACAGGAATTAAAAATTACATTTTAATGGTCATTCCATTAAGTAAGAGAGGGGATATAAATGAAAACTATCTCAATAAAAAACAATGGTTGAAATTCTACTTATGAAGAAGATTTAAATCCAGTACATTTATTTTCTTAAAATCCCTATCATCAATATAAAATAACTTCTCAAATATCATAGGACATATACAGAATGTAACAAGGTTTGAATTTAGAAAACCATATTAATGTATGAGTTTTAAACAGGAATATTCCATTATGAAATAAAATTTATCATGGTCTTGACATAGAAATTATTTTTCATGATAATATATGTCAAGACCCGTCCCGCGGGGCCCATGCCACAACTACCCAAGACCACCTCCCAATGGCTAGGGAATGGAGACTAGCATCTAAGGTATTATATTTCATGTGTGAGGAATTTTTGGAGTAACTATATACACACACACACAAAATCACAACCCCATTCCACAATGTAAAAAAAAGAAAAGCATACATACCACTAAGAATATAACTAAGAGTAGAGGTACAAGTTGAATGTAAAATGAAAAGAATAAAAACCCAAAAAAAAGAAAAGATTTAAACAAGGGATTAAATGATCTGTGATAATATATCTATATAAAACCCTACCTAAAGCGAAGGGGAAGAGTATCTACTTAAAGACCTATGATTATGCCTCTTATATCCGATCTCACTGGGCAACCCTAGTTCTGGACCCCCAAGGTCTCTATCAAAAATGTTGTTTGTCTACACTCGAAAGGACACATGTAGGTGACACCCATGTAGCACTTTGTAACACAATAAACATATGGGACCCAATCAAAAATGAAAATTTTACAAAAATTAATGGATATCTCACACTGGTATAACCTAAAGAATAGAAATCAATATTATTAGTCATAAAGATGAACATATTGTACTACTAAGGGAATCATCCATTGATGAGTCACTAATGTATGTCAGTTCACTGAGGTCTGCTGATCCACTAATATATTAATGTCTATTAGTCACTGAGGTCTACTGGGCCACTGTGGAACGCTCGTTAATTGGGATACTGATGTTTTCTTGTCTTCCGTGAAACAAAGTTCTGCTCATCTACCAGGCCACTAAGGTCCACCCTACTCATCTTTTAGGACACTGAGGTTCTCTTGTGTACTAGTTCATTGATTTCTGCTCATATACTAGGCCAATGAGGTCTTCTCATCACCCGGTCTAATGAGGTTCACTCATATTTTGGGCCACTCATGTTTCCACGTCACTTCCTTTTCATCACTACTAGTAACATGATTTCTGCTCGCAACACACATGATTATGAGTTAACCTCATTCTCAAGCCATCCATTGTATCTCAACCACCACAGAAACACACATTGATATTTCCAAAAGTACTGTCTCATCACTGGGGTCCCAATGCAAAAAACATCTCATCAATTAGATATACATTTTGGATGTTATGATCGTTTTAGTAAACGGGGTCACTCGAGTTTGGGTCTGATCCGACCCAGTCCGACTGACCCTTCACGGGGTCCATCGACCAGACCCAGTTCTGCCGATCCAACCGCTGTCTAAACCAATCTTGATTCGACCCTTCCCTCTAGGGATTTCACAAACTATTTGGGCCCAATCATGCTAATTGGGAAGTGGTTCTGGCCCACTAGACTACCCTGGTATGGCCCTATGGGCCACCAAGGGAGGCCTATCTTCTCCAGTCTTCCCCACCACCGCAGGACAGTTCGGTCTCCACTAGACACAACTAAAACTGTATGCCTTATGCTTAACACGAACAGTCAGTGGATGGCCACATGCGATCCTATAGACCATGTGGTGTCACCAACCCAAGGCACAGTTGCAGATCTAATGTCCTGATGTGGCACCCCGTCGGTGCCACAGTTCCACACCACCCCAACCTCCTCTACTATGGTATGCCACACGTGCTCTCTTTCTTCTTTATGTGTCTGCCAACATTGGATTCATCATGAATTTTGTTTCATAATAAGGCCATTGAACATTCCCCGGTAGTCCATTCATTGATCTAGAGGGTTTTCAAAAGTCCATGGGTCATCATCTTTCCTTTTGTGGTATCCAACTCATCTATATATTGATCTGAAGGTCTTATCATGCTCAGAAGCTCTCAGAAAAGTTTGATGCAAACATGTGGGTCTATTAGAGAAGAATTCAATTCTGGGAGGAGATTATAATGAATTCCTAAGGCATTTAACATCAGCCTAGTTTTTTTATAATTTGATTGTCGCAATAGAATAAAAAGGGGAGATGGTCAAAATATCAGAACAATAGAAAATACCCTATTTAATCCCCAAATGTATATTCATATTTCGATATAGAAGACTGATACGCATGTCATTCTATTAGTGGACTGACTTGTGTTCATCATACAGAAAAAAGAACCGGGGTTGGTAATCACATAGAAATAAAAAACCCCTTCATCTAGGTTCGATCCTTAATTGATGAAGATCTCACCACAGTCATTCTTCATCTCTCAATCTATTTTTGGCGGTGGTTCATCGATCATCGCTCCCAAATTCCAGAAATCCATGGGTTTAGAACATTCCTTGATCATCCCAACATTCATTCATAGGATAACCCATTATATGGAGAAAATTCTATTCATTTTCTCAGTTACACTATTTCATTTTTGAAACACTGTTTCTGTTACGTTTCAATGGAATTAAAAATTCATATAAAATAAACTTAATGTTTATTTTACATTATTATTCTGAAAATTCCTTTATTAAATTTTCCAAAAAAATCATTCAATTATCTTTCTCCCTCAACCCACTCCAGTAATGGTTAGGTCCTTAGGTTAATTCTTCATTCTAGATTCAACATTTTCCTCATTTATTTAATCTAGCAAACTATTTAGTGGTTACCAAAACCTCTCAGCTATGCTATTTTAAATAATCGTATAAAAAAGTTCAAACACATATTCCAGGGTCATCGAGCATCAGAATCAAGTGCCTTCTGAGTGGCTGGGATGAAACTAATCCAAAAAAATGTCAGAACAATGAGAAGAACTTTTCATGATATTACATTACCCCAAAAAAGTTGGGCTTTATGCCCTTATAATACAAAATAAGGGATAAAAAAATATATGAGGGTAATGATCTCAGATATGAGCTTCCCACTCCCAAGTTCTCTCCTTGAGATTCCCATGTGACCACCAAACTCACACTAGAAGAATCATCCATTAATGTTGGACATGCTCTTATTAATCCTCAATCTTTATATAGAACTCCAAAAATGTCTCCCCATTGTCCAAGTCCAACACACCCCATCCGATGTCATTCAATGGATCATGCACAAACCACCTCCCATACGATACGTGGAAGACATTTCTCACATGGGGCATCTATGTGGAGAGAGATAGACAGTGTGCCACCAATTTAAATTTTCTTAGAATATGAAATGGTCTAATGAACCTCATAGATAGCTTGTCTCCCTTGCCAAATATATGCATTTATGATCATGGTGATACTCAAAGGAACCCATGATTTCCTCCTCAGACGTGAAGGGCCTCTATCTTATGTCATAATAATTTTTTTTCTTACTCTATGTAGTTCACATCTACTCCTAGATGAACATTACCTTCTTAGTGTTAGAACATACCAACTCTGGACCCATGAGTACTGACTCCCAAGTGTTCGTTGAACATAATGGTGGCCGATATTCTCTCCCAATGAAACGCCTTAAATTTCTCCATACCAATGGTACATGGGTAGCTGTTGTTGTATGCGAATTACACCAGTGGTAGGTGATCCTGCCAACTATGCCTAAATATAATGATAAAAGACTATAGAATTGTAATGACCCAGAATTTCTGGGGAATTTTTTTCATAAAAACATGGTAATTTTACGAGTACATGAAAAATGAAGGTGTGTGATTCCGAGGCCCAGGGTACCCGGAATCAGTTTCTAAAGTTTTGTTTAGGTACATTCAGTAAACGTACGAGAAGGAATTTATATCTTTTTATCTGGTGCTCAAAATTGAAATATGTGGGCACAGTTCAACTCGTAGTGACGATATTTTCTTTAGGAGACTTTCACATCAACGATAGTTAGTCGAGAATAAAAGATAGATATTGGGTTTTCAGGGAAAATAATATAATAATGTGTGTGTCAATTTATTTTATTTGAGCCGCGATGTGAGTGTTGGGTGGTTAAAACCTCAACTTGTAAGTTTGAGGTGGGACCACCACACCTTAACCTCTCATGAGAGGTTATGTTGGTAGGGCCCACCTGAACTCAACCTATCATGTGAGGATAAATGAGGTGGGGAACACCAGGGATCTTAACACCTTTGAAACTCCTCGTTAAAGGGGAGAACCTCCCAACTATCCCTCATTAATGAGGGAGGGCCTCTCCCCCTTTACATTAATTAAATGGAGCCAAATACCATTTTATTAATTGTGCCAACAGCAGTGAATTAATTAAGGGGATCCATATCTAGTTAATTTAATCCTCAATTTGAATTTCATGTGAACATATAAAATAATAGACACTGTATTATTATTCATGCTTGGCATTTTTCAGTGGGTGGGGGGAGACTTTGAGATAAGAGCTTGGGAGAATTAGTGTTCTCCAATGAAGAACCCCAACTCCCAACAAAGAACGAAGAACGAAGAACACCGACCTTCTAAGACTTCTTCCTCAAAGATTCATCCCTCGTGGGACGTATTCGACGACCGAATTATGCATTGACGATCTTCTTCTTCATCTTCTCTCTGTGACTTCATCAACGAATGTTGTTTGACGAACAAAAGGTAGGGGTTTATTTCATGTTAATGATTTCCTTAAATATGATTCTTCAGTTGTTAAGGATTCATTGTGAGTGAGTTGTTATTTATCATTCTTATGATCTTGATGAACCGCATGATAGCACCCTAAACATGAAGGGTGCGGGCCAAACCAACATGGCCCATCCCCTCGTCCATCGTTCTTGTTTTTGATGCCCTTCAATGAGGTGACAAAGCAGCAAATAGATGAAGGTGGAGATGATAAAGGTTGTGCTACCCACAACCTCCGCAAATTTTGATGCCCTCGAAGCGCACCAGTGCTACCTGTCAAACACCGCAAGCACGTGCCGGCTCGAGCTAGACCGAACCGGCCTTCCTGGTCGCCACTCGGCCGCCAAGCCGCCTGCCTGCAGCCTCCGGCATGCCATTTTTGTAGCCTGACTGGCACCCTGCCGGCCTGCCCGCACCCCGCACGGCCAGCATGCGCACTCTTCCCGAGGCTTGCCCACACCCCGCATGCCCTGCCTGGCACCCTACCGTGGCCCCCGCTCGGCCTTCCCGGCCTCCTGCCCGGCGCCCTCCTGGACAACCTTCCGACCTACTCGGTGCCATGCCATGCTGCCCCCCAATCTGCCCGGCCACACCCCAGTTCCCTTATGAATAGGTCGAGCCGTGCCGACCTCCCGAGCCGGCCCGCGATGTCCCACACAGCGTCGCTGGCCGAACCGGCCCCGCCCTCCAGGCCGAACCGCCCTCACAATCCGTTGGGCCAGGCCCAACGAATCAGGCCGAAGCCAAAAGGATGGCCCTTCCAATGGGTCAGGCTAGACCCAACATGTCTGACCTGGTCGACCTAGACCGAGTCGGCCCAGACTAGGTTGGGCTGATTCAGTCTGACCAGGTTGGACCAGACCCGGGCCCACTACCGACCCTTTAATTTCATTGGCCATATCTTTGGCACCAGATGACCGTTTGACAAACCGTCAGCAGCATTGGATTTCATGGAGTGTTATGGTACCTTCGAGTATACCCCACTAGAGTTTGAGGTTTAATTGAGTTATGGTTAGGTTGGATCGTACTCGATTCCAACCTGGCCCTTGGGACTTAAAAGCTAATAACTCATAGACCGAGTGTCCAATTGTCGTGCCATCTGTTGCGTTGAGACCTCCATGATGAGGAAAAACATTGAGATACTTCTAAATGGGACTTCATGATAGGTAGAGTATTAAACATTATCCTTTGTAGTGGATCTTCTAGGGATGATAAGGAATATGTGTGTGAACCTAGTAGCTGGATGAGACTTGACGACTGCTGATTGAGCGACTCAAAGTGACTCTTATGGCACAGTGGGGAGCGCTTCGTTGTGGCGGCAGACCCACAAAAGGAGAGTTCCTGGCTGTGGCTGCAGTCCCATGGTACTGGACAAGATTAGTACCTATGCAGGCTATGAGGAGGAGCGATTGGTTGTCGCGACAGACCTATAGTGGGGAGCGCCTCTGTGTGGTGCAACAAACCCACAATACTCGATAGGAGGAGTACCTCAGTAGTACAAGGTTAGTGGGAAGTGCCTCTGTGTGACGCAGTAGTCCTACTGTACTCAATACAAGAGGTGTTCTCCAGCAGCTGAGGGTTCAGATTTATTCTATCCTTAGAATAAAATCCTGGTCGAGATGAATTAGTAACTTTTGTGTTTACCTCATGATTGAGATGTATTACTTGGTAACTATTGTATATGTATGGGCATAAACCTAAGTGAGGTTATATATTGATTTCATACTTTTTGGGTTATCCTTGTTGTATTTTGTGAGACCTTGGGGGTTCTAGGGTACCTACTGAGTATCGTTATACTCTCCCCTATACGAGCTATGCCCGCACCACATTGTGTTGGTTGAAGAAGATGGAAAATGATAACTGATGATCAGAGTAGCAAAAATGGATGACACCTAGAGGTAGACCTTACGATGAGTCAGTACATGGAAGAGACTGACAGACGTGGAGTGATTAAAAGGCTATCTCTACCTACCCTTCAGGAAGGAATTCATGGAGGACCAACCAGTAGGTACTTTACTTTTATTCAATTGTACATTTTTTCTGTTCTACTTGTACATTCCTATTGGGATTGTGTTTATGGACCCGTTTACTTATTAGAACTCCTTTGTGTATAGTTTTTCTTAGTGTTTTACTTCCAACTCGTACTCTATTATATGTGTTTACACTTTATAAAGGCAATTCATTCCCAGTTTTATGGATTTTTTCTTTTAGTGCCAGTAACCAGCCCCTATCCTGTGGAAGACAGGATTGGGGTAGTCACAACACAGGCCCCGTGGGATGGGTCATGACAAGAATTTACTCTAAACATGGATTTTCCTCTCCATCTACCCATCTGTATGGTGGTGGAAATCTACACTCAAGTGTAGCTGAGTCCCAAAAATCTCTTGTAATCCCTCTCACAACCAGGATGTAAATCTTGTGTCTCGATCTAAGACTATCGTCGATGGGACTATATGGTGTCGAACTATATATTATATATAGAGTTTTCCCATGCTCTGAGCCCTACTCTCAGATAGGTGGGAAGTTGCATGACTTGGTGAGTTGGTCAACAACCACCTAGATGGTATTGTTCCCATAAATGTTCATGAAAAAACATTCATGATGTCCATTGAGATACCATCCCACTTCCACTCTGGATCCTCAAGAAACCAATTCAATCGTTCTGGAACTTGGTTCTTTGTATTCACTTGCAGATAAGTGAGGCTCTGTGAAAAAAACACCGCGACTGCTTTCTTCATCCCTAGAATATAGTACAGACGTTAGAGGTCATGGTATATCTTTTCACTCTCAGATGTAACACAAAAGAGTAGGTGTTGAACTCCCTCATAAACTCCTCACATGATTCCACTGGCACAATGATGAACCCTCTAAAAAGGATGATGTACTATCCACCAATCAAATATCCATTATAATAATGATAACTTAGCACATTGGGCCTCAAAGTCAACATCTACACATTGTGCCTCCCTAACTCGTTGTATGACCGGGGGAGTGATAGCCATCGACTAATGATGAGATTCTATGTTACCAAATATGAAGGATATCTACATCACGACTAACTCCTCTAACAACTCACTCAGAAATATCAAACCATATCTCTTGTTGAGTGTGATTGTTATCGCATTCCCCTTCCCATGAGTATAGACTATATTGAAGTCATAGTCTTAGAAGAAATCTATCCACCACCGCTTGCTCTTGTTTAGGTCCATATAGTATAATATACCTTGGGAATTTTTAGGTTACAGTAAATGGTAAACCACTCACCAATTTAATAGTACCACCACAACATCAAAGAAAAAACCACTACTACTTGATCCATGTTATGAGTTGCTTAATTCATATCATGCTGCCTCAAAATACTTGAACCATAGGTGAAAAAATATTATCCCTACCTCAGGACACAACCTAGTTTGATCACTGATGTGTCATAGAATACTATATTACCAATACCCTCCTCTCATAGTCTCATGATGGGGGATGTCGTTAGTCTCAACCTCTTCTTTTGAAAACTCTACTGGCACATCCCCATCCACACAATGTGTGGTCCCTTCCATGTCAATGATGATAAAGGTGCTGCTACCCTTGAGAAGTAAAGAACAAACCTCTGGTAGTATTCATCCAATCCCATGAAACTTTGTACATTAGTCACAATCATCGGTGGATCCTAATCTTGCTCCACCTCTATCATTGCCATATCTACTAAAAAGTAAACATTTATAATGAAATGTTTTGAAATTTTTATTTCCTGAATTCAGAACTGACACATAGAGAGCATCCAATAATGTTTGTTCTCTCTAAGTGTATGAAAGACAATCCATAGGTGTGTAGGGTGCTCCTCCTCAGATTCTATGTACACCAGAAAGTCGTCAATGAAGACCATGATGAACCATTCATGGTAAGGCTGGAAGATCCTGTTCACAAGACCCATGTATAGAACTAGGGAATTGGTTATGCTGAAATCCATAACAATGAACTCATAGTGTCCATACCGACATCTTAAGGTTATCTTCGGTACATCCTCATATCATACACAAATCAAATGATATCATGATCTATGGTTTATCTTCAAAAACCATCACGGTCCCTTTAGCTGATCGAAGAGGTCATCTGTACTTGGTAGGGGATACATGTTCTTCATATTCACTTGATTCGGGTTCCAGAACTCTATACAAAACCCCAAACTCCCGTCATCCTTTTTGGAAAAAATAATGGGGATGTCCATGGTGAGACACCGGGTATCATTAATACCTTCTTCAACAAATCCACCAGTTATAATCTCAACTCACAAAGCTCCATGGGATCCATATGATATAATGGTGTGAATATGAGGGTCGTCTTGGGGAACACAATGATACTGAATTCATCCTTACTGCGAGAAGGTAATCATGAAACATACTTAGGAAATATGTCTTCATACTCCTTCACCACTCTATGAAACTAAGGACTCCTCTCATCCACCACAGTAGGGGTGAGGATGGATAACTTTTGAGTAATCACCTACACCCTCCTATTTGATATTCTGGAATGCACTAGAAGAGATCCCTTTTTAGCAGTGAGGTAAAACCAAGTCCCATGTTCATGGACACACCATACTCTGTGCCTCAAATAATCGATCTGAGTATAATCTATGGATAACCTGTACATACCCAAGAAGATGTCGTAAGGCCTCGATGTCTCTAATAGATGATCCTAGAAGGATATATCATCTCCAAGAGTAATATCACACTGCCCAAACCAATGTGAAATCAACCAATCCCCTACCATATGAGTATCTAATCGTATGGATGGATCCATCATATCCACCATAATCTCCAACCTCCAGATAAGGTCAGTGGAAAGAAAAGAGTGACTGAAACCTATGTCTTTAAGAATAGAACCTAAGGTGGGGAAGAAAAATATCATACATATAATCATCTATGCATTGTTGTGGTTGTAGGCCTCCATTGCCTAAGGATGGACTCACCCCTATCAATTGGCTCCTGATACCCATAGTGGGCAACCAGGTGGTGGTGGTGGTAGCACCTCGAACCTCCGCCCACTACATGCTACTATTCTGGCTCCCCTTACAATTCCATTTCCTTGTGTTCCACGGTTCTTGAACCACTATATCTTCTCAACGGTCCCTTGACCGTCAACTGGTCGTCTTCATGGTGAGTTGAGAAATAACAAGCCATGTTCCCCTACCCCCCACATGAGTATCACACCCTTCTCCTTTGATGTCTCTCTATGCTATGGTGTTCTCGTACCACCTATCCTTATACCAGGAATCATCACCTGAAATAACCATCCTTCTAGGTCCCTTGTGTCTACTATCTTCTACCCATTACTAAAGACTCTACCACCCGATGTCTACTGGTTTCTCCTACTGCTGGCACCCCAGCCTATGCATGGATCACTCCATAAGTAGAAATCACAGAATCACCCCAAACTATGTATTGATGTTAAGAGATACCATGGAAAACCTGATCTCTTGGTGTAGTCCCTTCATAAAGGCTCAATCCCAGATGAATGGGTCTTACACCATGTCCGTTGAGTAGCGAGAAATCTTGGTGAATCACGCCGAGTACTCCGATGCGGTCATTCTACACTTATGTAGGTAGATTATCTCTTGAATGTCTAATGATTACAACATAACTTGAAATAAATCCTCTACAAATAGGATATAACTGTTTTTCAAGGTGAAGGTTTCCACGTCATGTCTCTGGATTTTCATGGTCCAGAATCTCCCCGCCAAGGCCTAATGAAGGTTCAATATTAAAATCTACATTTATTCGTGAGGTGTCCTCACTAAAGAGAAGACTCACGTAACCACTTTGAGCCAATCCTCGACCACCTGGGGGCCAGTCTCACCCCTAAACCGGGGAGGTATCTACCTATGGAACTTGTGCACGACACTAAGCCTATGTATGTCCTCTACCAGTAGCACAATTAGAAACTACTGATCAACGATTTGTGGAAACACTAGTTCACTCTTGGTGGGGCCATTTCTGTTACTGGTTCGTATACTGATGCCTCATCACTGGGCATACCATCCTCATGGTCATGTACTAGAATCCTACCTGGCTGTTTGCAAGGCTATATCCATAAAAAGATCAAGAAAAACTATGGTCAATAGGTTATACATGGTGAGATAACTCTGACTGAAGAAGAACATGATGAAACACTCAATTCCAATATTATGCACGCAACCAGTGTTTTTTATTTATTGAGTATAAGAGAATAATTGAATGTCCTGGTGTATGTATATGTCTGCTGCCACACCAACATTGGACTCCCTATGACTGAAATTCGAACTCAAATGATTCAACACTATTTTCCAGAAACAAATCCATATGCACTCAGTATGTAATGTAGAACTGACCACCACTGATACCAATTTGTCATGACCCATCCCCCGTGGCCCATACTGTGACTACCCCAAGCTAGAATCCTAAAGGATAGGGGTTATCAACTTGCACAGAAGGCGTTATCCTGCAAGTGGGAGGCATTTTTTGAGTACCTATACACATGAACAATCAAAACACTGGGAAAGAATTATGAAAAGGAAAACATGGATACCCATATGACAATAATTGAAATTAGGCATAAAATATATAAAGAAAAATGGGCGAGAATAAAAACCAATCAAATACAAGATATAAATAAGTGAGTACAAGGTATCTGGTAATCCATCCGTAGAAAACCCTACCTGAAGGGTAGGTGAAGTGTAGTTCTAGAAGCCATAGGAGTACACCTCATCTGTCCGATATCACTGGGAACCTCCATGTATGGGACCGCCAGGATCTATCAAAACATTGGTCGTCTGTACAGAACATGACATGTCTGGGAGAAGCCTGTGTAGGGGTGAGTAACATAATAAATAGTAGTGACCCCATATCACAAAAAATGTACACATGATGCAATGGAATGCTCACACATGAATAAACTATTTTATAGAAAGAAATATTATTAGTTTTAAAACTGAGCATCTTTTACAATTGAGGGACTCATCCACAATGAGTCATTGAGGTCTTACGGGCCACTGAGGTCTGCTCAGCCACCGTGCCACTGAGGTATGTTCATCACTCGAGTCTGAATGGCCACTGAGGTCTGCTAATCTGTAAGGCCACTTAGGTCTGCTCGTATATCTGGCCAATGGGGTCTGCTCCACTTGTCTTTCAGGCCACTAAGATCCGCTCATCTACCATGCCCTTGAGATCTAGTCGCCTACTAACCCACTAAGGGTTTCTTATCATTCGAGCCACTGAGTTCTGATCATCTGTCGGGTCAATAAGATCCACTCATCACATTCTTATCATCACAACTAGTCACAAGATTTCCTCTCATAGTGAATTTTATTTAGATATAATATACTCCTTAATACATCAGTTCTATTTCAAAATACACAGAAAATCACATGGAGTATTCAAAAAGGATCTTCTAATTGCAAGGGTCCCAACATCGCAAACAGACCGTCAATCATGCTTATGGTGTGAATGTTATTACTATTTTATTAGAAAGGGGATTGTTAGGTTCAGGTCTGGCTCTACCCTGTCTCTCAAACCCAGCCCGAATCAGCATCACCTAGTCTAACCTTCTGGTCTACAGTTCCATCCAGCTGGATCACATGTCAAGACTGCTGGACTACTGGACTACCCAGGTTCGGCCTGCGAGGCCACCCCGGTAGCCCGTCTTCTTCAACTCATCCCACCAATATTGGCTTGTTCAGTCTCCACCAGACGTGACGATGGCCGAATCCCCTCCTCATCACACAACAGGCATGTGTCTGGACACCTCCTTCGTATGCGGTACTGTAGACTACGTGATATCCCCATCCCATAACCCTGGCTCATTTCTTCTAGCCTAAAGCCAAGCCCCACTAACACCATGATTCCACACCACTGTAGATAGCTGGACATGACCTCTTCCTCTATGGTGTTCCTCCCACGATTACTTTCGTAGGCCACAAGACATACTCTAGTGGTATGTTCCTCGATCTGAAGGGTGTTCTGAAGTCCTTAAATCTTCGTCTCACCTATTGTGGGATTTATAATATATTGTAATCAATACAAGTCTCCGATTTCACTCAGAACCTCCTAGAAAATTCGGACACAACTAAGTGGGTCTGTCGGAGAAGAGCGCAAGAGGGAGGGGAGATCACACTAAATACACAAGGAAATCAATGTTGACCATGTCCATTTGGAACTCATTCATTATGTTAGAATAAAAAATGGATATTTTCAAATTATCATTACTATATGAATACCCTATTTATTCCCCGTATAATGATTCCCATTCCTGTATAGTCGACCGATCGCTAAAAAAATTTATTAGTGGATGGACCCATGTTCGTCGTTTAAATAAAAGAACAGGGGGGGGGGGGGTAATCGAATAATAATAATAAACCTATACCTCGAGGTTGGATCTTTAATTGATGAAGATTTCAACGATGTCGTTCTTTGTTTCTCAAACCATCATTGGGGGAAATTCGTCAATTATCACTGGCCAATGCCAAAACTCCAAGGGTTCAGAGAAATCATAAATCTTGACAATGATTGGTCATTCGTTAACCCATTAGATGGATAAAATGCATTTTAATGTTTCTGTTACATTTCATTTCATCATCATTACACTACAATGAAATTCTAAAATAAAATAAAATAAACTAAAAGATTATTTTATTTTTCCTAAAGAAAATTCATTTAATTAATTTTCATAAAAAGTCTAAAAATTTAAATTTTCCCTCAACCACTAATGATCGATGTTAGGTCCTTATTTAGTTAAATTCATCATTGTAGACGCAATGGTTCTATTGCATTTCTAATCTGGGAAACCGCTTTGATGTTTCCAAAACTACCCACGTGTGATATTTTAAATAATCATATGAAAAGTTGAAACACTTATGTGGGGATCACCGGCCTCGAAATCAAGTGTTGTCTGAGCACTTTGTATCAAAATAATCCCATATATTACAAAAATAAATTACATGAATGTTTATGGCATAACAATATCTATAATTTATTTTATTACCATGTGATGATAAGTTTTATTTTTGAGAATCAAATTAAAATTATGAGAAACTAATTTATTTATAGGGGGATATATATACATACAAAGATTTTATTTTAAAAATAATACTATGTTTAAATTCATATAAACCACACAAAAGCACGCTTAAAAAAAACTAAGGTATATTATTAAAATAGTATTATTAAAATTAAATATTATAACCTATATATTGAATTGGAGGGTATGAACAGTAGTAACCACCTTATGAAATAAAGGTAGAAATGTTTTCTTTAAAACAAATATATTAATAAAAAAAATTTAATGATTAACTCGATTTTAAATAAGATCATAAAACATGGATGGATATATTTTTGGAAGACTGAATGAAATAAAAAAAAATTATAATTTTTTTGAATAACTACATATGACATATTTTAAAGATATTTTAATATCGTATTAAAAATAAATGAATTAACATTTACCTCTTGTGGTTACAAGATATGAAATAACTATAAATTTTTATCTTCAATAATAAATTACCTTCATTTTTATAAAAAAAAATTCATTGATATTTTGAATTAATTTCTTCCCACATTATGAAATTTTATTTCATAAATCATGCATAATTTTTTAATTCATAATGTATAAATATTCTTAATATAAATTTTAAGGAATTTTTAAAAAAGATTGATTTATTTTGTTTAAATAACGTAATTTAAAATTACCATTATTTATTATATTTTAAATATATTATTATTGGTATAACATCATTAGACATGATCCAATTAATTTCATTTGAATCAAAATTATACATTATTTTGGTACAAAAACATTTTTATACTTAAAACAAGTATTTTTCTTAAAACAATTTTTCATTGCATGTATAACACTCATATTAAATTAAAATTTTTACCATTTTTTGAAATTAAATTATATAAATTAGATTAAATATTTATAATCATAATATTAAAATTATTTAACAAGATATAACTAATTATTATTCATAATGAATAGTAACCATGTTAAAATCTTATCACCATGATAAAGGGTAAAATTTGTGAGGGTGGAATTGAGATATAAGGATTAAATATATCTAAATAACTATCCATAATATCATTAAATATTTTATTATGTCTATGATAATTATAATTATTAAAATATATAATTTTTTCTCATTTTTTATTATGAACTTTAAATTATTTTAAGTGATGAGTTATTTCAAAATGTTATTATCCCTCACTTATTTTTTTCATTATTTCGATATTGATATAAATGGTGTATGAAAAAATATATATGATAAATTTTTGGAATGATAAGCTATATTTATCATAGTAATAATTTTTTAATTTTTATTTATGGAATATTTAACCATATCATATACACAACAGTAATCCAACTCTTGTACAAGTAGTAAAAAAATAAATTAAGTTATTATAGAAACACTTAATGTAAATTATTTGGGGAAATTATAATGTACCATGAATTTTATGGATAATTATAAATGTAAATTATTTTATAAAATTTTTATATAATAACTATATTAATATCATTTTATATTTAATGTAAATATGATTTAATAGTCCTCAAAATGAATTTAAGTTGTATTTAATGTATATAAATTATTGTTAAACAACTAGAAAATGTAAGAATACTATAATAATTGTGTTGGATGGTAAATGTCACATTCTATCCTAAATGGACTTTGTATGTTCAACTTATATTTTTTATAACTACATTAATTACCCTTATAATATTATTTATTTTTCCACTATTAAGTATAAAATGTTTAGTGAGGGGGTTAATCTAAGATTTAATGCTTAGAATACAACATAATCATGTCTATTTTATTTTTGGTAAATGTATATGGACATTATACTCCTTATCATTAATTATATGGAACTCTGGATGTATTTTACATTAATTAGACACAAATTATATAGTAATACTTCATACATTTTCAGGATTTCCACCCACCTCACTTATAAAAGAAAACCTCTCATCCTCTATTTCTTACACCTCATGACCCATCAAGAACAACAAATTTCCAGAAACTTATCAGCCACAACTTCCTCTCCATTTTCTATATGTTCTATACTCACTTGAATACAACCCATGAATTATTAAAAGGGTAATCCAAAGGGGGTATTCCATAGAAACGTTATTTAACTTATCCAAGTGTCTCAAGTTTATTTATTATTCCAGATCCTTAAAATATTATATAACCATTCTAATATGTTAACCTAAATATCATAAATATACTAAAAAAGATAATATCTTTATGGAGACACCATTTATTTTTTCATATTCTATCCAATGGGAAATGAAAACATCACTCATGTGTATGTGTGGACTACCACCTCCATGAAGAGATGCATTTATGTTTTTTCATCAGTGCCTCAAAAATATGGTTATTATGATGTATTTAATAAATATAATTTTATATTTATGTCATTATTATAAATGAATAAAGATCAATATTAATTACTTTCTTAACATTACATATGTTGAAAAACGATGACATCGCTCATGTGTACATATGAACTATCACCTCCACCAAGCGCTAGGATATATTTTTCATGTCTGACTATCATTGATAGTTATTAAATTACATTAAATGAATAAAAATGGTAAATATTTCACTAATAATATTAAATATATATTGAAACAATGACATCATTATTTATGATTATCTAAAGTAATTTGTTTTTGTATTTTGTATTATAACCCATTTTAATCATATTATGGCATCTTTTTAATTAATAAAATTTTATTTGGATGGGTTTTCATCCTAAGAAGATAACACATTTTGACCATATTATTAATGAATTGAGAAATACAAGAATATAATTTAGTTATAGCTTGGTTTGCGAATAACATTGCTTTTCGATATCTGATTTTGGACTGTTATAAAACTACCATGTTTGTTTGTTTACATTGAATGTCCAGTATAACGATATCTGATTTATGTTCATTATATTTGATCTTTTTCTATAAATTTTACTATTAAACCACCATGTTAACTTATGAATAGCTCATACTTTTCTAAAACAATTGATAGATTATTTTTACATGGGTAGTAGAATTACATTATTAATATAATTAAATAAATATTTTACTTATTTTAGTACCACTACATATTACAGTTATATTGGGGACTTTACATATTTTTTTGTGAGAAAGTTACCCACACATTTCACCATGACTTTTTAACATTTTAATATTCTCATACAGTTTGCGAATCCGTATATTATCACAAGAATACTCATGAATTTTAATGATTAATATTCCTTATATTAACAATATATTTGAAATTATGGCTTGGGGATTATGCAAACTCCATCTTTACTAGTAATAAACCAAATTTAGGTAGTATAAAATGCCATTATAATTTTACAATACATTGTTTAGACCCTCATCAAAATTCCTATGTAACCATGCATTAATAAAAACATATATATTTAGGTATATAAGTTACTCCTTAATATTAATCTAAACTTATATATTCCATGATAAATAGTTATTTGGAAAAGGAACCTTATTTTTAGATATATGTTTTTGAACATTATCAAATCAGAACAAAAAACTATAATATAAACAGTGTGTACCAATCTGATTGGAATTAAATAAAATTATCCTCCTAAATTCTTTTATCAAACTAATTCAAACCAAAATAACTAAAATGATAATATAGATTAACAAAATGTTCCTAAATATCATCAGTTTAGTTTTTAAATCATTGTGGTGTATGAATAACAACTTTTAGTACTTCTATGGACCTTCACAACTTATTAAATTCCAGCTTCAAATAAATTTTTTTAAGAAATCAAAAAAATCATACAATCATTAAATATTGGAAACTATATGCTTAATAATAAGATTGTGTATTCTAATTGATATAACATTAATTTTTAGAATTCTACCCTTGAATCCAATAGTGTATATATCATCTAATATTTTCTCATTTACTGTAATATATGTATTTTCATTCATATTTGAAACCTATAGTTGAAAAAATAATCCTTCTCCAGATAAGTAATTATAATTTTTTTCATATAGACCCGGGAAACAATCATAATATTTATAGGAAGATTGTTTGAATCTATATGTTAAATAAATATTACCTGGAAGCAATAAATTTGAATTCATAAGGCATCATGAGAAGAAAAATTATTTGTCATTATATGAATACATTTTCATCATTAGGTCTAGTGGAAATAAGATTCAATATAATTATTTTGTATGAATTATAAGCTACATATCACACCTTTAAACATTTTTATTAATTAATAAATTCAACGTCCCCCAAATTCAACATATATTTAATTTACTAATTGTTGATATATTTATTAAAATATAACATATGTATCTACATCAAAATCCAATTGAATTATTAAATATATCTAATTATTGTTATTTTCAATACCCATTTTAATTTTACTAAGTTAAAATTTAATGTAAATAATATTTTTTCCATTATTTACAATAAAAGAGATGGAACTGGGGAATGGGAATGTATTATTCAACATTTTACATGTCTCCTGGTTTGAAAATTCATATTCTTAGCCTCTGTAAAACATGATTCACATGAAATAATGGTGGAATCACATTTATTTTAAAAATGAGTCATATATTAATCTAATAATTTCTAAATGAGATATTTTTGTAGAATATATGTGAGTAAGTAACAAAGACTTAGAAGCTATCCATAATATTGTATAACATGTGATAGAAACAAAAATAAGAAATTCATGTGGTTGTTCAATAATATTTTAGTTGAATTTCTAACCTACAATGAAATAAAAAAATATCAAAAATAGTCAAGTGAAAAATTGATTTTCCTACTTCAAGATATTCTAGTTTAGATCACACCCCCTTAATAACTAAATTTGAATCAACAAAATCATGGATGAAAAAAGTGATTGGAAGACCTCATTTTCAATAATATTAAAAATATCAGATTCACATATAATAATGATATTCTAGAAGCATCTCTATTCAACTCATCCTCATGGGATACACTCCAACATCAAATTTTCATGGTGGTTATTCATCAAAATAAACTCCATGAATATTTTAATACACCATGGAATGATTAATGGAGACATCAAGATATAACTAAATTTGTTCTAGGATGGATTTCACTCAATAATGTCTGAATCTCATAGAATTTATTTATCTATATTCTTTAATTCATCAAATTAAAATTTGTGTAGAAAAAAAACTAAATATTTGGGAATTAAGTTGTGCACCATTTCTTCTTAGTTTTGAAATAATAGATAATAGATAATTATCAAACAAAAAATCTATGTAATTCTATTCAATATCTCTTCATACATTCACTATTTTTCTCTAATAACTAATTTTCTTGGTCATTATTGTTTTCTTCCTCTTATACTTAGATTTCACCTTGTGTGGAATAACGTCCTTCACCTTTTCGTAGAAAGAACGTTTGTTTGTTTTTTTCCGTATTAATCTTTTGTAATGTATCATATTAAAATGAAGGTATAATCAATCAATATTTTGATATTTCTATGACATGATTTGACATTAAACACAGCTTATCATGTTATCTTTGGTTATCACCTTATTATATCCTCTCATTACGTTTTATTTCATTACATATAATTAGGCCGTTTTCATTAGAAAACAATGCGTCTTTCAATATAATTATATTTATTATACATTTACAATTGATCTTTCTTAATGATCAGAAAGTGGGTCTGAACATTCTTGTATTTCTATGATATTTATCATGATTTCTCATGAATATTTATGTTTCTAACATCAGAAAACTTTTCATGGGTCTTGAACAATGTTTTCAGAATACATTCCATTAAAAATTATTTACATTTATCTATTATATCGATTCATTATTCTTTTTGGATTTATTTCATATAATACAGATTCGATATCCTAATTTTAATTTTCCATGTTGTGAATTATTTTTCTACAGTAGACTAATCATCTTCTTTTTTATGTGAAATTACTCTCACCATTCTTCTTGGGGTTATTTTTCTCAATAGATTTCTTTTTCATGTACCCCATGGCGAACTTATCAATATTAAATTTTCTTTTATTTATATTTTATTTTTTCCACCCAATGATATGTTGTAAAACAAGATTTCATTTATATATACCATAACTTTTAAAAATTGTTACGACATTTGTTACAATTAACATAGATTTTCACAAATATTTCAAATATTTTCATGCTAGATTTATTTTCCTATTTATGTAATATTTTCATCTATAAATCATTACTAAACCATAATTTAGTCCTTATATAATCCCCATGTCTTGAAATATAATTCTAAAATTAAATGGAAATTTGTCTAATTCCCTAATCACACAAACAATAGATAAAAATGTTGTTATATTTCATTGTGTTTATGTCTATAAAACATTTATACCATTCCATTTAGTGATAAAAAATATTTATTTGAGAGAAATTTTTGGGGATAAACTTCTCATACATCATTATATCAACTCTTGGGGTAATGGGGGAGTTATTATCATTTTTCATTATCAAGATTTTACAATTTTTTTTATTTTTATCATGTGCTTGATGATGAAATAAGATTAGTATATAAAATATTTTGTAGAATTTGGATAAATTTGTTTATTGAAAATATAGTGGACTAATACTTAGATGATATAAAAACATTATTTCTACTAGAAAATGATTTTATATAGATAATTATCTTATCAAAAAAAATCTTGGGATTCTTTATTTTCTTCATAGCATTGGAAGTATCATGATGTATCTCCTCTTTATTTAGATTTTTTCATATCTAGTTATGGTCACTTTATATTTGGGGTATTTTTATCACCCTCAAATGGTATTACCTTTTTTCCCATTTTATCTTTGTCATAAATAGCTTTTCATCATGCATTTTATTTATTTCCTGTAATTAATTGTCTGAATATTGCAACCCTTTAAACGTTAATATCCAACTGTGCACCCTTAACACAAGTAATATCATCCAATCAATGGATATTATCTCCTGATTTATTGTTAATATAATATTTTCAATAATATTCCATACGAAATTAGTTTCTATATAAGGAATAATTTTATTTACAACGTGTTAATTATTTCCCCATGGATTCAAATGTTAGGTGAGAGTTTTTAAATTTCTATCTAATGATTTATCTATCTAATCAGAATCCAATTTGAACTATATTTTGAAGTCAGGCATTTCCATATCAACTCTATCTATATTTCTGGAAACTTCAATAATAATTTTATTTATATAATTATTAAATATGGGGAAGAGGTATTAAATTGATTAAATAAAACAATTATCATTACCCACATCACTACTTTATCATGACTCTTTTATGAGACCATAATATAAATATTTAATTAATGAATGAACACTATAATTAACCTATAATAGTAACAACCTAGGAATTTATAAAATAATAATTTTTCATATATATTAAAATTTATGAATGAGATATTAATTTTATGTTAAATAGGGAACTTTTTCCCGATAGTGTACTCGATACACAACAATGGGTTTCTCAAAAATCTTACGTTGTACACATTGTTGAGTTGTTCTAAAAAATAATAAAATATTATTATTATATTAAATGGTAGTTAATTTCATTCCGTTGATTAGAAAGAATAAACATAATTAACTATATTATGATTTTAAATTTATCCAATTAATATTAGGGAAGTAAAATTGGAATTAATCCAATTTAATGCGTACAATTATCTAATATATTTAAAATGTTGGTTTACCACCTTTTAATGGAAAAAACTTTTTTAGAAATATTTTTTTCAATTTTATGTGTTATATTTTACAAAATAAACGTTTTATTTAGATGAATAATATCCTAATTTACATTGGTGAAATTTTGGTATTTTTTAATGAAATTCATATTTTAATGAATATGAGAAAATACTGCATTTTTATTCCAATCATCCTTTTATTCTATATTATTTATATAGTTAAATTATTATTTAAATTGGTTTTAATGTTTAATTGGATCATGTTTTTATCATTTAATCTAATATTGACATTGGAGGTAATTTAATATAGAAATTGGACATAAAAATGTCAATTGTTTGGTAGATTTTACTTCTTAAAAACACGCTTTGTGGATTTGGAAAAGAGAAATAATTTTAAATTAATTTTAGAAACATCGATAAATTAGAATTTGAAAAAATGGATTCCATATTTGATATTAGATAGTTCATATTTTTTATATAGTTACGTTTTATTTTTTGACATTATGAATAGTAACTTCGTTAATTTTTTTTTAATTGTTTCATGGTTAAATGTGAAATCGAGTAAATAAGGGTAAAAATACATTATAATAATATAAAATTGGAATGACACATTTCTTAATCTTATGTGATGAGACATTTTTTACCCTGTGTATCCTTGGGTGAATTTTGGGACCGCATGGAGCCATTTGAGTGCAAAACTGTAATGTTATAAGAATTCATTTAATGGAAAGTGAAATACAACATAAAAATGTATCTATTACTAAACTTCTTCTAATATGTGGTCATATAAGTGATCTATTCAACTATAAATAGTAATTATAAACCTAAATATATTTCATACATCATTTTATTTCATTTATAATTTTTAGACAATAGATAGATAATTTTATTACTGACACAATAATGATGCAGTGATTGCTTCGTTAATAAATAATTAAAATAAATTATATTATAAATATTAAAATAAAATTAATCTTGTTATTTTGATTCCATCCACGAATTTTATATATTCTATTGACATATTATATTTAGGATAATTACTTTGGTTCAAAATAATTATGTTTTTATGAATTTGTAAAAAAGACGTATAAATAGTGTCTAAAATTGACATAATTCAGAACACAAAATATAAATTAGATTATTAAATTATATTAAATTCCTAAATAACTAATATATGTAAGAATAGTTAACATAAATCCAAATATTTATCAAATGTATTTTTTTGGGTCTTTTGATAGGATTTGGTAATTACATTAACCCACAATTTATAAATAACATGATAGCACTCTAAGATAAAAACAGGTAAAATAAGTGTTAAACCAATATGATAAGGATAAAAAATTTATAAACTCATGTAAAAATTATTTGATTATGTATATTCTTACTAGAATCATCTAATCATTTAATAATATGAGTTTTGACCATTTGTAACTGGAATTGAATTTATAATAAAATAATATTTCAAGGCCTTATTAAAGTGCCTCTCCTCCATCTTATAAATGGAAACCAAATATACCCACATAACTCACACCTCTCAATACCCATGACACGTCCAAATTAAGATAAAAAAATCTCCCAATATCGATCCATTCCTCGTAGATTACTTGTTTTAGGCAGATTCCAATTCAAAAAAAAATTCTTTTTCCGAAAATCAAAAGAAGTTACCTGATTTAGAGGTAATGTCTTCTCTCAAGTTCGTTTAATTTATTTTCCTTCTCCACTACATGTGGTCCCATTTTTATTTGAGTAAATTACAATACCAGTATCCTAAATATACTATTATGTTGTTATGAGAAGGATTCGAATTACACTTATACACACCTTCATCTAACGGATATGAACATATTGTTTCTCTGTACTGTGAACTACTGCCTCACAAAATGATAATTGTTCAATTTTATCATACCACCTCTCTTGGTTTCCACTTTCATGGACCTATGTTTTTATATTATATATATATTATTTTTATTGTCTCTATGCTTCTGTATTTTTTATTTACAGCATACCTTTATGCTTTCTATAATGTGTAAATATGATAATTTCCTTTGTGGAAGTGCGGACTACGACCCCATCACAGTGATATGACTCATCCATTCCATACATTGAACATATAAAGGAAGTAATTAGTTAATAATGTAGCATATATAACATAGATATTATACTATAATTACAGCATACCTTTGTATCATTTAGTTTTAATTCCATTAATATGACTTATAAGTTAAGGTAGTGTTCATGCGTACATACGACATACCGTCTCCATGAACAAAGCATTTCATTTCATATCTCCAAATGATATGGAATATTATAAATACATAAGTATACTGTATATGTATGATATTTAAATCCTAAAAACTATTTTTTAGATAATGTAATTTTGACCACATGGCAATTTTTAATTATAACATGTTCATTTTCAACTCAAGTATTGAATATAAACAAAATGAATGATATGAAACTGAATAATTATATGACCAATATAACAAGGTAATAAGTTATATAAATGTAATAATAGGTATGAAATATCATATGATGCAAGCTGAAATTATCTTAAGTTTATTATTCATGGAGATAAGGAATAAACAAAGGAAATTGGAACCAGGGTAAGGGACTTCATATTAATCTCCATTCATTGAGGCATATATTGTGGTTATACACCACCTTATTTTATACAGTTTATAAACACCTTGGTATTTTAATTTCACTTAAAAAGAATATTATTTGTAGAGTCATTTTATTAATTGACCAAATAATTTTTAAAAAAAACACGCTGAAAATGAGCTTTCCGCCATCGCCATAATTAATTGATATTTGGATTCCTTAATAAGACATAATGATTTTTAAAAGGAAAATATATACCATATTATCATAATTTTGTATTGAAAATGGTATTCAGAAATAATTGATTATGTAAATATCCTGAAATGATATATTGTGATTGCAATGTGGAAATTTTATCTTTCATTTATGATTGTATTATGTGTTTGGATTATGTTAGTGTTCTCCGTCATTGATTATGTATCTCTCTAATGAATTGGGTAATGTAAGGGTGGAAAAAATCATTTTTCTCCTAATAAATTTAGGTAATATACTTTGATGGGTATACCAACCATAACCATGATGGATACACCATATGTAGCTGTGAAAGTTGTATTGTAATTATGTTATCGATTTTAAAATATTCCATTGTGATTTATTATTTCTATTAGTTATTCATAAATATTATTATTGCATGAGGTATGTTAAAAATATTTTGTTTTATGAGTACAAATTTTGATTTCATTTCCATGTATGTATTCATAGACTAATGATTTCTTTCTTTATTTTTTATCCTTTTCTGATATTTATATGCTCATATAATGTTTTTGAAATGTTCTTCACATTTTATAAGGAAATCAAAGAGAAATAATAAAATCCAGATAATTTTTATCAAGAAAATAATAACTATTTTTTATATAGTTTTGTTGTTGAGAAAAAAATGATAGAGTAGAAGTGTATACATTGTAATATTTTAGATATAATGTTTTAGTTATGACCTAATTCTCCAAAACACCAATCTTAGAAATTTTTCAATGTGAATTCTTGACTTAACTCAAGATTAATTAATGTTTCAATTTGGGACCTTATAATTGGTATCATAGGTGGGTATATATACCATTAAATGTTAGGATATTGTTAAATGAATATCCAAAAATTAATTTTAATTTAAGGAAATATGGAAATGACAGATCTTTTGACTATTCACATGTTTATTTTTCTAGGTTATGTTAGTGTTCAGAATGATTTTCCATAGAGGAACTATGGTACCTATGATGGGATGACATCATGAGGGAAACAATATTCTAAATAAGTAACCTTAGATTGTTGGAATCAAAACAGTACAAATTTTTGCAATGATGGCACAATTGAATCAGGCTATAAATGGTGGTGGTATCCATATACGAGATAAGCCAGATCAACCAAAAATAACCATGTTATTAGTAGATAATTTCTCAAGGAAACATCCCTCATCATCCAGAAGACCATCTGACCATGTTCTAGATGAAGTGTGGATTAATGTACTAGAAATTATTTTTGATGTCGTTTTTATTAAGAACACCAAAAGGTTAGTCTTTTTGATTACTGTTTTGATGTTGAATCGTATTAGTAGTGTTTGATGGATAAAAATATCAATGATATTTATGATATTTGATGCCCCTTGTTGTGATTAATTCCATGTTGGTTTTTTTAGAAATATTTAGCTAAGGTAGACAAACATAGGATTGAAAAAAAATCTTCGAATTGAACCAGGGGAGTGACTCAGTTGTTACTTAAAAGAAAAATTCACTCGACTAGAATGTTATGATCTAAATTTAATATCAGATCATGATAGTAAAATAAATCATTTTTTACAAAGGATTAAATCCAATGTGTTGAAGGTAATTATCTTCTTGGGAGCTTAAATATTATGAAAAAAATATACATGTGGATAAGGTGGAAATGGAGTTTTTTAATGATCAGATGTTCTTTGAAAAATAATAAAAAAAAGAGGCTGAGGTGGCACATAAAAGGGAATAAACCTACAAAAGTTTAATGGTATGAAAAATAAGTTTATAGTTTCCGAAAAATGTGGTAAAAATAACACTAGGCAATTCTTTTTTAATTATGGTTAGTGAATTTGATGTGGTTAATAGAAACATAAGGCTCGTAATTGTACTAAAAAAGATAAGGGTAGTGGTAAGATAAAATCTGATTTACAGTCCAAAAAATGTATTAAGTAAAATTAAATGAGTCATTATGCCAATGATTGTCTGAAAATGAACTCAAATGATGGGAAACATCTGCACTACAAACCGAAAATCAGGGTGAAATCCTTTTAAAATAATTTAGCAGATTTTGGTCTATCAAATGAAGTAGTATTAGGTAAAGTATTTTTTTATTCAGATTATGCCAATGGGTGGTTTGATTCTAGGAATATAAATTATTTTATTTCTAATAAAATTTCTAGTAAACATTGAATTCTATCACATGATATTAATATTTAACTTGTGGGAAAAACACATGGGGAAATTTTGAGGTAAAATAGAATTATAAGAACCTTTATATCCTTGTGTGTGGAAACAATCTACCTACAAATATTATTTTTTTGGACTCTAGTAGAGTTTGATGTTATTTTGTGTATATATTAAACTTTTGTTTATAATTCTACAATTTACTACCGATCTAAATATGATTCTTTTCTGAATGAATTTCTACATGTGTAAAATAATGAAACCTTACATTTGATAACATATAACGATAATGATAGTCTAGTAAATTATAGAAATGAATGTTACCTTGCACATTTGTTGAAAACTAAGGAACTATTCAGATTAATGATGTGCCAGTGGTTAATGATTATCTTGATTTTTTTACAATGAGTTTGCTAGTATAATACTTATTCAAGAAGTTGAATTTACTATTGACTTGGTTCTTGATGCTAAGAAAATTTTTAAACAGCCTTATCACATGGGTCAAATATAACATTTAGAGATAAATAAGAAATTAAATGAGTTATTAGATGAGGTTTTCATTTGACCTAAAACCTCACTATGGGGTTCTCCACTCTTTAAAAAAATGGTTCAATGAGACTATGCATTGATTATAGAGGCTTGAATAACATCACTATTACTAAAAATAATCATTTTCCTCATATAAATGATTGGTTTGATCCGCTCAGGGATCTCAGTAAATTTTTAAGATTTACATGAAGTTGGGTTTCCATTAGTTGAGAGTAGTGGATTTAGACATTATGAATACCATGTTTTGTACCAGATATGGCCATTATGAATTTTTATTTATGCCATTTTTGTTAACCAATACTCCTTCTGTATTCCTAGATCTTATGAATAGAATTTTCAATGAGTTCCTTTATATGATTGTGGAATTTTTAATTGATGATATTTTGGTATATTCTAATAATAAATAGTAGAATTAAAGTATTTTAAGGGTTTTCTTGAATATTGTAAACGAAATACAACTTTAATGTAAATTTATAAGGAGTGAGTTTTTTGAACAAAAAATTTCATTCATTGCTCAAATTTTTTTCAAAATTTGTCATAACTATTGATCCTATTAAATCAATATTCGTTGAATAATGGAAAAGACCCCCTAATATAACTCTGATTTTTAGTTTTCATGGTTTACTAAGTTATTACCAGAGTTTTTTTGACAATATTGTATGTATATGTACCCCACAGACTATGTTAAATAAAAAATGTGGTATGTTCATCCAGACAAAAGAATGTGGAGTTTTATTATAGGAATTGAATAGAAGATTGTTTAATTCTCGAGTTTTGGCCTTTCCTTCTATTAATAGTGAATTTTATATATACAATGTTGCTTCATTGAAAGGACATCGATGTTTCCTAATCCTGAGTGGTCAGGTAATTAATTATGATTTACGTCAGTTGAAAACTCATGAGTTAAATTACCCAACACATGAATTGGAATTATCTACTATTATTTTTGCTTTAAAAATTTTGAGATTTCATCTGTATGTCGTGATGTGTGAAATATATACCGATCAAAGAATATTGATGTATATTTTCAATCCAAATGAATTAAACATAAGACAAAGGAGATGTATGTAATTAATCAAGGACTATGATTGCAGGATTCATTACCATCGAGGAAAGAAAAATAAAGTGGCTGACACATTGAGTCGAATGTGTAATTCTATATTAACCATGCTACGTATGAAAGAACATCCATTTATTTTTTATTTGACTAATTTTAGATTTGATGTTGTTGGTGTATGAAATTCCACTATTTTATTCT
Source organism: Viscum album (assembly GCA_963277665.1). Lineage (NCBI taxonomy): Eukaryota > Viridiplantae > Streptophyta > Magnoliopsida > Santalales > Viscaceae > Viscum > Viscum album. The sequence continues at coordinate 1,832,805,340 of OY728147.1, forward strand.
AGGTGGAAGTGAAATCACCTCTACCACACATAATTAGGTAAGTGGAAAAATATTATAGTGAGTTATAGAAAAATATGGAATTGTCTGAAAGGGGAAATTTTCCTTAATTTATCATTGGAAAATTAAGTGTTTGGTGTCTCTGGAAGAGATTATATGATCCTTGGGAATGATATTTGAAGGAAGAGTTATTATGTGAAGCTCATTGTTCGTTGTTTTCTGTTCCACCTAGAAGTATTAAGATGTATAGAGATCATTGAGAGTATTAATAATGGGATGGAATGAAAAGAGTTATTGGTGACTTTACCCAATGATGTTTGATTTATCAACAGGTGAAAACCGTGCGGATGTTACATAAAGTGATGCTTCATCCTTTTATAGTACTGGTGTTAAAATGGGAAAATGTGTCCATGGATTTCATAGTAGAATTACCAAATAATTCTCGAGGTAACCACGTAATCAAGATTATTGTAGAAACGATGGATGGAAAATATTGGTTTATTTAGAAGCACATGAGAAAAACCCATATCAGGCAGAAGATTTATGCAGATATCTAAAGGAAGGATCATTCTTTTGAGGTTTGTGATCCTCTGTTTCTCTATGTATATCTATGGAAAATTGTGATGCATTTTAGTAAGAAGGGAAAGCTGAGTCCAAGGTTTATTAGAACTTATGAGATCCTTGCTAAAGATAGATCAGTTGCCCGAAGAGTGGATTTACCAATACATTTATCGCATGTGAACATTGTTTTTAATGTTTCATTGTTAAGAATGTATATTCTTGATCTATCTCATTTTTTTGTGTCCGAAGGTATTTTATTTGAAAGAGAATATTTCTTTTCAGGAACTACTTGTACAGAATCATGGCCATATAGAGAATTATTTTCGGAATAATGTAATTAATCAGGCAATGGTTTTCTACAAAAACCATATGGTTGAAGAGGCAACATGAGAATCTAAAAATGTTATGAGAGATAAATAAACCAACCATTTTAATAGATGAATAGAATTGTGAGGACTCAATTCCCCAAAAGGGGAATGATGTAACAACATAGGTATTTATAGAATAACACCATTTCATATCTGTTAATATTTATTAATAAGATATTAATTTTACATTAAATAGGATGCTTTTACTGATATCCTACTCAACACACAACAATTTGTTTCCCCCAAATCTTACGTTGTATCTAATGTTTAGTTATACTGAAAAATAATTCAACAATATTATTATTAATTAAAATTCTAGTTGATTCCTAGCCAATGTGTGGTAAAGAATGAAAATAATTAAATATAATACGAATTTACATTTTTGTTAAATGTTTTTCCATTTATCAAATGATTATTAGAGACTAAAAATAAAAACAAATCCAATTTTAAGCATAATATACTCTAATATTTTTGAATGGTTAGTTGACCATATTTTTTAGAGAACCATTTTTAAATATAGTTTTTTATGTTTTTATGTTTTATATGACAAAATAATTTCTCATTTATTATTGGAACATCAAAATTAACATTGGTGGATAATTTGGATTTTTATGATGAAATTAATATTTTAATGAATAGTGAAAAATACAGCATTTTAATTCAAAAATGTATTTTCACCTAATTTATTTATATAGTAATGTTATCCTTTAAATTGGTTTTAAAGAGTAATTAGATCATGTTTTTATAATTTAATACAATTTTTTTTTCATTACAAGTAATTTCAATTAGAAATTGGACATAAATTCAGGTGCATCTTTTGTTAGTTTTTACTTCTCAAAACCCCACCTTCTTGTTTTGAAAACATGATTTAATTTTTAATTAACTACTAAAACTTATATATTTTAAATTTTAAAAATATATCCAATATTTTTTAATCATAAATTATATGTTTTCTAAATAGGTAAATTTTATTTTTAGACATTATGAGTAGTAAAATTGTTATTATTTTATTTACCATTATTAAAGGTTAAATCATGTAAATAAGTGTAAAAAAATAATATTATAATAATATAAAACTACCCTAACACGTGTATTAATCCAATAATATGAGATATTTCCAATCATTTTCATCCTTGGGTCGATTATGTGACCCCATCGAGCCACATGGGTGCGATAATGACATGTTATAAAAATTAATATATAGTAATAAGAAATATAAAAATAAATATAAATATTTTACTAAAATAATTTTAATATTTCATTATATAAGTGATATATTAAAATATAAATATTAATTTAAAATATAAATAGATTTCATATATCATGATATTTTATTTATAGTTTTTTGACATTAAATATATATTTTTATTTGTGAAAAAACAATGATGTATTGATTTCTTCATTAATAAGGGATTCAAATAAATTGTATTATAAATATTTAATTAACTATAATTTCATTATCATTAGACCATAAAATAATTTTCTAGATTCTATTGACATATTATCTTTTAGTTACTGCATTTCTTCAATGGTATCAAGTTATATGATTTTTTATAAAGACAAGTATTAACAGTTTCCCAAATATATGTATTTCATAAATTAAAATATAAAGCAGATTATTAAATGATAATAAATCAATAAAAATGTAATATTTTTTCAAATGGTTAAGATAAGTCAAAATATTTCATATATTACTATATTGTGGGTCGTTTTATAGGTATGGAAATTACAATAATCAACAATGTCCAAATAACAATATTGTAGTGTATGATTAACTAGGGTTAAATATGAGATAAATAAAAAAGATAAGGAAAACAAAATATAAAAATTGTTTAAATATTATTGCATGATGGCTATTCGAACCAAAATAATATTATATTTTAATTAAAAGTGTCTTTCAACCATTTTACATCTAAATTTAATTTATAATACAATATTATTTCAAGACCTTTCTAAAGCACCCCTCCCCCATCTTATAAAATACCACCAACTATCCCCAAATAACTCACACCTATCATTCCCCTTTGCTCATCGAATATATTATAAAATAAGATAAAAAATCTCTTTTATCCTCCTAGAATTCATATTTTGGGATTAAGGAAATTAATGAAATCCTTTTGGCTCAAATCAAAAGAATTTACCCTATTTAGAGGCAACGTATTCTATCAAGTTACTTTCTTTTTTTACTTATCCACTCTTTTTGTTCTTCTAATTCATTTATTACATTAAAAAATTATCCTAAATATACTATGATGTTCTTATGAGAAGGATTTGAACTACACATACACACACCTCCATCTAATGGATATGAACATGCTGTTTCGGTGTTCGGCGAACTACTGCCTCACAAAATGATGATTGTTCAATTTTTTAAAAACACCATTCGTGGTGTCCATTATGAGGGATAATTATTTATATATTATATATATTATAATTATATTTTCTCTATGGTATTTTTATTTTTTATTGATGTCATAACATTATTATTTCAAAATGTGTCATTACGATAATTTCATTTGAGGAAGTGCGGACCACCACCTCTCGAAGCAATATGACTCTTTCATGACATACATGGAAGATATAAATGATGAAATTAAGGAAAATGTGTAAGATATATAACATATATAAAATACTAGAATTATTACATACATATGTATCCTTTAGTTTTCATTCTATTAATTTGATAAAGAAATGAATATAGTGTTCATGCGTTCGTACGACCTACCGTCCGCATGAACGGTGAATTTCCATTCTTACCTCCAAATGTTATATAATATTATAAATAAATATATATTATGGATATATATGATATTTAAATATAGAATACAATTTTTGAGATATTTGAATTTTGACCACATGGACTTTTTTTAATTATAACACGTTCATTTTCGACTCAAGTACGAAATATCAACAAAAATATAGATATGAACATGAATAATTAAATGATCAATATTACAGGAAAGTAAGTGATATAAAATTAATATGGAAATAAAAAATTTTCTCATAAAATTTGAAATTAATATAAGTTTATTATTTATGAATATAATGAATGAACAAGACATGTCAGTCTCAAGGTAAGGGAATTCGTCTCGATATCCATTTATTGAGGCATATTTTGTTGTCATACGCCAGTTTCTTTTATATGGTGTATTAAACCATTTGAATGTTAATTTCATTCAAAGGGAAACTTTTTTCTATAAATATTTTTACTAAATTACAAAAGGAATGTTTATTTTTAACATACGAAGTGACAACAACCTTTCCACCGCCACGAGCATTATTTGTTATTTGGATTTATTTACATGAAATAATGTTTTCTAAAAGGGAAAAAACCATATACCCTTTTTAAAAATTTTGGTATTGAAAAACGTTTTGGTAATGAATTTATTATATCAATATATTGAAATTATATATTGTGATTGAAATATGAAAAAGTTATCTTTATTTCATTCTTGTTTTATGTTTTATGATTATGTTATGATTCTTTGTCATTGTTAATGTATATCAGTGGTTCTATGATAAAATGAGGGAATTTGATCCCGATATATCTCTCTAATTCATTGGTTAATGTTACAGAGGTAAACGATAATGTTTCTCGTAAGAGATTTAGGGAATACCTAGTGATGGTTACTCCAAACCTAACCATGAAGGTTAATACCAATGTGGCTATGAAAGATACAATTTTAGGTAATTATGGATGTCACAAGTTACCATTATGATTTATTATTTCTATGATTTATTCATAAATATTATTATTTTATGTGATATTTTAAAGAGCTTATGTATTATGAGTAAAAATAATGACTTAATTGATTTCTATGTAATCATGGAATAATGTTTTCATTACTTATTTTGTATCCCTTACTGATATTTTTCTGCTCATCAAAAGTTTTTGAAATGATTTTCAAATGGTATATGGACAGATGATAAAAATTAAGATCAAATAAATATTTTTATCAAGAATATAATTCTTTCTTTCTTAAGGCGTTTTATTTTTGTGAAATAACCAGATAGAGTAGAAGTTTTTACTTTGTAATATTTGTGATGTAATTTAATAGTTAAGGACCAATTATCTAAAAACATAAACCAAAAATTATACAAAATGTATATTATTGACATAAATCATGACTATGTAATGTTTAGGGATGATTAATTAAAAAAAATTGGTGATTTATCCTAATTCATTGAAGTATTTCTCAATATATTATCATATTTTCCCATTTATCATGGTTTTGGAATAAACCGCTATAATAATTATTATAGGTATGAGAACTATATTTTCAATATAAATTATAGTAAAAATTATTCAAATAATTAGCTCGTGTATAAAAATGGTAAAATTAGTTAAAAAATTCAGCGACAATAACATGGATGTATTATTATATCTAATAGAACATAAAGTTACCAGTAGATCATGCTGTAACTCTAATGGGTGGGGGAGATTTAGTGATTCCAATTTTACTGAATTTTACTTTATTTTAATAATTATCTCTTGATATTATAACCACAAACATGGTTAATATGTATGGATTTTTTATTCATTCCCAACACACACAACAATATACAGTGTATTAAATAATCCAGAGAAATTAATACATAATTATTTTCAAAATATTCATTACTAATGTGGGTTTCTAGAACACAATGAATTCATATAATGTCTGAGACATGTATATTCACTATATCATTAATGTGATTATAATATAATGTACCATTAGATCCATGACTTCTTTGAATCTATCTCGGTTAATATATGATTAAGGAATAATTATTAACAGACTATTGTGTGACAAAAACTATCACCCAATAAGTCGTTAGTGTCCTAATTAGTATATATATATATTTGTACTAGATATCCTAAATATTAAATGATCATCATTATGGTCTTATGAAAAAAATAATATTATTGATTTTATTCATGGTTTATTTAAATGAAAACACATAATATTCCTCTGCAAAATGGTCACCAACTTCTATAAAGTAATGATCAAAAAATCCTTACATGGGCCATACTAGCATTATTTCATAATGAGTAACATGTGATAGATATCACGAAAACAAACATTTTTCAATTCCTAATAAACCAAAATAATTCAATTAATTAACACCATGTTCCTATTCCCTTGATATAGATGATGAACAAAAGGGGTAGCTACTCATTAATCACTCTCTCAAAATATTTTTATTAGATGAAATCTAAGATTTGGATATATAAAACTACATGTCTCCATGCCGTACCCATATTATTAAAATTACTATTATCTTATCATTATTCCATGACACATAGGATTATTTTATAGTTATTATTTTCTATTTATTTATATTCGATAAATTAGATAGTCATTAGAAATTCATTATTGGATATGTCTATGATAAACCAAGAAATATTCTTATTCATGTTATTTGGTTATTATATAATCATAATATGAGATGGATATTTTTTATATTTTGTATATTAAAACCCACTAATATCATCACGTACATTCTATTTTATTGTTATCTTCAAAATTGATTAAAATAATACACCTAAAATATCATAGAGACATATTCATTAAAATCCCATATGATATACATTATTATTGATAAAATTATTTCTAGATGAAAATCATGAACACCTGTAATCTATATATATCAATGATGTTGAAACCCTCAAGGTGTGAAAATTCTCTTTAACAGATGAATAATTAATACATCACAAATCAATTTTAAAGATAACCTTCATGGATTAACAACATGGAATGATGTTCCCCAATTACTCTCTCTTCATTAAACATCCCAATGTGACATTTTATTCAAGAAAGGTAACAATGTCAATTACCTAAATAAAATTTGATTGTAATTTTATCCTCAAACAACATCACAACATGACCTGATTATTGAAAATATAATAAATACTTTATTATTCTAAAATTTATACTTGGTTGAAATGTGATACTCAATTATATTATGTAAAACCGCGTTAAATCAAATCCCTATAACTTTTGGATGCATCTTTTCTCCGTTAACCCTTGATTTTCTAACATCTGGATTCATTTTTTCTTTTCCATATTCTGAAAAATGCAAAAATCATGATTTTTTTTCAAAAAATATTGATATTTTTTAAAATTTCATGTTTTCTATACATCATCTAATTGAAACTATTCAGCCATATTCCAATTCTAGAAATACAACCTTGGAATCTCCATCTTAAATATTTAATTCAAATCATCCTTAAAACAATTTAAATCTAAAAAATTTAATATTTTCATAAAATTATTGACATATTATTCTTATACAGGTAGTTGGTTAACCTTATACATTTAATTAATAAAAGATCTAACTTTTTTTAATACCCCTATGTATTAAAGTTACACTATGTACATTCCAAATTACAATGAGAAAGTATCCCATAATATCACAATGGCTTGGTTAATTTTACAAAATCATATTCCATTTAAAAATCCATATATATCAAAAAGAAAATCAAGACATTTAATAATTACTTACCCATTGAGTACCCATATGTTTGAAATTATGAATTGTAATTTGACTAAATTTTATATCTCTCAATAGTCTTACATATTTAGGTAGTGTCTAAAACCATCCCAAATTTTTAGTATATTGTCCATACAATTATACATATCCTAGTGTAATCTAAATTTATTAATTTTCAATATATTCATGTATAAAGAAAATAGTTATGTATTACAATGAACTCCCTAGTAATTTTCCAAATGTTTTTTGGTTAGGGGAACCCTAATTTATATTAAACGTTTCCTTTCATTGGATAATTATCAAAAAAATCTAAAAAAAAATTATGTAATTAAAATTACCATAAAATTTATTTAAATCATATATATGGTATATGAAGTCACTCAAATTTAAAAAAACATAAATATATATTTGAGACTATCAAAATGTTTTTAAGCACATCAACTTGTAAATCCTTACAACATATGAATAATCAACATTGGGTACTTCCATTAACCATCAATTCCTCAATAATTCTAACGTAAAACATACTATTATTCAATTGTAATAAATTTGATATTCATTATTTATTATAAAAACCTTTTTATTGGACCAAAAATTAGTACCCTTGAGTCAGTGGTTACATTTTTACATTGAAATAATATATAAGCAATTGCATCCCAAATGACTAAATATTTTTGTACTATTTTTAATATAGATACATAAATTATTATCTTACATTTTAAAACATAAATCTAAAAAAACGACTTTATGTTGGAAAATCATTGTGACCTATAACATGTCTTTCATAAAAATCCTATTACACCTACTATCATCCTGGGGAATGAAAAAAATAGGATGAGATCAAATGTTCAGTAAGGATTACATACATTGGAATATATCTTGAGTAAATAGGGAATAATAAATATGTAATGACAAATTATTGAAAAAACATTCCATTTAATTAGTAACTTCAGCATGAAGAATATTATGGAAGGAATAAATGATTATTAAATAATTCAATATTTATAATCACATGAGCCTTCAACATATCCATGTACAAAATAACAATTTTCATAAAAAAATGGTAATAAACAAATAATTTTTTAATGAAGGAATTCATAATTTATGATATATTAATCATAATGTCATAGAAACATTCCATGACATTATAGAAAATGGGTAAGGCCTCATTAAAATATGAAAATTAGATTGTCTCAATAGGCCTACAAATATATTGAGGGGTTATGTATTTATAGGTCCCACCCATTACATAATAAGTCCAATAAAATCATAATATAAATAAAAAATACAACTTAATCAACATTATTTGAAAATAAAGAATTGTTAATATAGTAAGAATTGTAATTTAGAATACAATTACTTTTCCTAAATAAATTAACATAAACCATCTATAGAAATTTGTTGCCTAGTATCATTATATTTTACACTGTATAAAAACTCTAGTTTTAATAAAGCAATAATTTACCATAAATAGTACATGTATTTCATGTATTCCATTATATTCTACATCATCTCAAGCTTGTTCTACCCATATCACTATCATAGATTTCTTTACATGAAACAATGCGTTTCCGCAAAGAATCATTTTATTATTATATTTATTTATAAGATATAATCATAACTATAGAGGTAGAATGGAATTAGTGAAAATGATTAAAAATTATTAAATAATGTTTTACACAAAATTCATTGAACAATTAATTTTATTTTAAATTAAACCCTTTTTTAAATAAAAGTAAACGTTTTTCGGAAAAAATATTTAATGGAGCACAAGTGTGTTTTATACCAATAAATAATAAAAGTACGATTATTGGAAAATATTAATTATATATATATGATATTAAATCTAATTATTAACATTCGTATTATGTGTTTCCTTGACATGATATTAGATCAAATCTAATTTTACGACTAAAAAAGTAATTTTCTAAAAATGCATTTTTAACCTTTTTATGAAACACTTTTTCATAATATATTTTTTGAAATATTTTTATATTATTTTAAAACATAAAATTATTATTGTAAATTCTGAAATAAATATTTACTTTATGTTAAATTTTGTATTTTTAGAGAAATTTCATGTTTTGATGGATAATAAAAATAATGAATATTAATTAAAAAATAATTTTTCATTTAAATTATTTATATAGTTAAATTATTATTTTTAATTTAGTTTATCTCACAATGAAGTAAATACATATTAATTTAATAATATTTAAGTAATTGGAATAATCTCCACGTTGAATTTGGATATAAAAACATTCCAACGTTTTGAACATTTATACATCAAAAACATGTTTTCTCATTCCATCAATATGATTAGTTATAAATTTTTTTTGATTATTATATTCTTAAAAATATGAAACAAAGATTATGTATTTAGAATCATATGTTCCATATTTCTTAATCAGATCACTTTTATTTTTTAAAAAATATGAATTGTAACTTTATTATTTTTTTATTAACATATGTATAGATAAATCAGTTAAATTAAAGGTAAAAATAATATCATAAATATTAAAAAATACAATAAAATATTCTAAAATATAATATATTAATATGAATAATCTTTGAAAACACGAGGTTCAAAATTTAATAATTTAATGGACACTTTTCCATGATAAGGACTTGTATATAATTAAAAACAAAAAGATTGAAAAAAATTCACACTCTTACACTTAATAAATACAATATTATTAATATTTGGTTAAATAAAAAAGATTCTATTATAAATATATTATTATAAAATATGATAATTTAAATAAATCATGGAATTATATTATTAATTTTCTATGAAGAATTAAATTTCATAAATAATTACATAATGATGTTGTAATAATTAATCAATTAATGAAGGAATAAAATAAATGTTTTTAAAATTATTAAAATAAATATAATTTGAATTAATTAATGTTATAAAAAATACATAGATTCATATTACATGTTATTTTTGTTTTATACGAATTTATTAAATGTGATCACAATGTATTTGTTTTCGTAAATTCAATGTCAAGAATAATGTCAAAATAGATAGTTATGATATTTTTGAAAATTATTATATCCTAACATTATATAAAAGTTATAATATTTTAAATAAAGAAAATTTTACGGTATATCGACCAAAATATATTACACTATCCATTTATGGTCTAATTTTACCTTTTTATTTAAAAATTATTTAATCTTAGTAGGAAAGAAATGGTTACCATAATTAAACTTTTAAATGGCATAAATAAGGGTTTATAAAAATGATAATGTTTAAAATAAAACAAAAACATGTATAATATCCATTGAATGATGATATTAAAACCTTATAAAATCTTATATTCTAATAAACAGAATATTGTAGGTACTTTTATTAAGATTTAATTAATTATAATTTAATATTTTGATAAATTCCAAATGTTCCCCTCACCTATACTATAAAATGAAACCTCTCCTCTTCTATTAACACATCAAAACCTTTTTTTATGAATAAAACTATCTAAATATCCTCAAAAAATCCCTCCACTCATCACATATGACATTATTAGCAAAAAACGACATCCAAATGTTTCATTATGATCAAATCAATAAGAGAATCCCAAAGATGAAGAGTTCATCAATGAATGTTGTTGTTATACTTTTTCCTTAAAAACCATTAATTAGATTTTTATTTCATGATTACATAAAATCAAAATTATCCTCAATATAATAATTTATTTCCATATTATGGGTTCAACCTAAACACACAAACACTTCCATAAAATGGGTTATGGACTTCCCGTTCTTGTGTAATGAAAACTACCGCCCCACGAAACAATGATATTCATTTTTCAATTAACACCTCCCATTCATGTGAATTGTTATGTAAAATAAATATTTTATAAGATATCTTATTTATTTATGATGACTTTATATATCTTTAAATAATTTATAAAACAAAACATTAGGATTTAATTTTCTTTTGAATTATGATTATATTGTTTGCTTTCATGTGGATTAATACCTCATTAAAGCTATGTGACTCATTCACACATTAAAAAATGTTGATTAAGGATTATTTTAGTGAATTATTTGATATGTAGAGACCCAGTTTCATTTTTATAATAAGGCATTGAAATATTTCTAAGAATATTTATAAAGCTGGGTGTTGAGATGGCATGAAAATCTGAGGACCGGTGTGCCCAGAAACATTACTCAAACACAAAATTATTAATAACATGGTCATATAAAGTAATAAATAATTCATATATGATTATATATATTTATATGAACATGTATTTATAATATATTTATAGTAAACTTATATTTATTAAACTTGATATTTGCATGAGCATGATGTTAGTTAATGTATAAGGTATAAGATTTATATAAACATTTTCATTACATGGGACACATGCCTTATACGCCTATTTTTTCCTGTATGAGGTGTATATACAATACATGAATGAATTTTATTAGTATAATATAAAATATTCTTGTATTTTTATATCCTTGTAGTTTTATTTCTTTCATGACGCTTATAGTTCCACTAATTGTAACAGGATGAGTTTTTGTTTTACAAATTCATCAATATTTGGGATTGTTTCATTTTTTGTCTCAATTAAGGAATAGTTATTTCCAATGTTCATGTTCGATAAATAATTTTTCAAAAATGTTTTTAGTATAATACTATAGATTTTTTAATTAAAATTTACCCATTTCTACTTATTATTAACTGCTTTGAAAGGAATCTTTTTTCCATTTCCCAAATGTGGTGCTTGATGACATTTTCTAACAAAAGTATGGAAGGAATGTTTTTAACATATATAGCCTCAAAAATCTTCCACATTCATAATAGTTTATTTTTATTATTATTCTATTATAATATTACACTTTTATTTTTCAAAAATTTATATATTTTATTGTATTTTATGGAATTTTAAAAAACGTTTTCAATGTAGAAATGATATTTTTGGAAAGAATTATTTTCAATTAATCTCTAAAAATTATTTCCAATATAAGATAACATTATTTGAGGTTACTTATGATTTAGTATGAAAATTATTAAATTCTACATTTTTTTATTCATTATATATATTTTTAATATTTATGATGGAATAATATTTTGGAAATTTACTTATTTTAAATGGGTTATGATATGATTGAATGATGTTTATGAAACCCACATCATTCCGCAGGTTCTATAATGATGAATTATTTATGTTCTTGTGGAACACATATGTATGGTGTCCCTTAAGTGATCTATTAGACTTATATCTCCCTCTAATTCATTGGTTAATAATGAAGAACTCCTGAGATATATATGTTATGCATGTGCCTGATATCAGTTTCAAAAATCAATGTGTGGACTTGGTTTTCATGTCCACAATTTTATGCATGGACCAGAATTTTAGGTTTATATATTTATGTAAAGGCCGAATTTCATGTATTTAATTTAATGACCGAACCTGCCACTACTTATAAACGTTCAATAAGTTACACATTTTTGTTTATCTAATAATCTCATTCCTTATTTCAACATTATGTTCTCTTAGATTGTGTTCTATAATTTTCTAATGAATCATGTCATATTAACTACAAATATTTATAATATGATTCATGTTTATGAACATTCAAATTCATTGTATGATCATATAACATTAATATCATCTCCAAAAACCCTTTATGACCATGTTTATTCTTACATATCCTTCTTTTTTTACACTTATTGAGAATCCAAGGACACCGATTCTTATGATTCTGTTCCTTAGGTTTTAGATAATTGTTTTATGTTGGATTTATCAATGGGATGATTTTTGTGAGAGACATTGAGGACCATTCTTGAATTTAGAAAACATATGTTCCATGTTTCCAATTATACTAAAATATTACAATTCATTGGCTATAATTTAATGAATATTATTATAAGAAATGTAATATCTATATTTAAAAAACTTCAGTCACTGTTGTTGGTATTAGTGAAATGGTTTAGTTAGAATTTGGAAACTATGATGAGATAAAATTAGTGAGATTTATGAAATATTTATAAGGTTATTTCGAGGTATGTATCTGGGGATATTTTTAATGATTCGTTGAATTAAATGTTGGTGTCTTCATTTAGCCATCCTATAAGTAATTTTTCTTAAATAAAAATTTTTATTCTATGATAAGTGTTTCTCACGATATGTTTTCGGGTCTTAGTTAATAATGGGAACTAGAAGGAAAAAATGAAATGTTGAATATTTTAGATGTTTAAGGTATGTGAATTATGAAATTCATTTCTATAATTGGACACCTCATGATGATAATCTGGAATATGGTATGATTATTGGATATACTATTGAGGAGTAATAGACTGCAAACAAGAAGTGAATAGTATGGGATATTCTAATAGTATTTTTTACAAGAAATACAAAATAATTATTAAATTGGTTTAGAGGAACCTCAATTCATGATTATTATTTCTTATTCAAGGAAATAATATGATGATAAAGCATGAGTAATGGTTTAGGAAAGAAGATGGATGATTGAAGTGTACATTTTTTGGAATTCATAGATTTTTGTATATAAATCCTGAAATATATAAAAAAATTTAGTATAAGTTTTTTCCATTAAGGACTGAAAATGATATGTTGAAATGTGATGAATACATGGAAAATATAATTAATGGAATAATGATATTCAAGTGAAACAAATTATTAGGAGAAATATAACCCTTAGTTTTTTTAATGTTATGATGATGATGTTTAGATAATGATATTTGAGTAGAACTGATTACTTTGATGCTGATTAAGGATTTTTTTGGTAAATGTTGTTTATGATATCAAATATGGCGTTTATAGAATTTTATAGACATTAAGAGTATATCTAATAATTTATTAAATAACAAATAAAGAATATTTTCAACATTATTTTATGGTTTTCACATATTTGAAGACAATACATGATAAAGGTAATCTCATTTTTCTATATGACATGTAAATGATACATTATGAAATATAGGGGATCAATGCTAATATGTTTTGATAAATTTAGTGACCTTATTTATAATGTTTTGGACTTTAAACATTGTTTCGGTTATAATGATAAACATATATATAATGGTTAAGGTTAGCCTTCATACTATTTTTAGAGATTAATTTATTATCTCGCTAGATGAGTATTTATGCACATTGGTTAATTTTTACTAATATTTTTTCTGATAATCAAAGATGGAATAAATAATGATTCAATTTACATATATCATGAACTAATAATACTTTTGGAATTACAAATTTACCTTCATTTCATGGAGTTAGAGATGACACTGAAATTTATTAAGGCGCAACATATGGATTAGATCACATATAAAAAATAAAATAAAATCATGTATGTATATCATCTAGTAAAAATACCAAATTTTTTCAAAAATTATATTTTCAATAAAAAAGTAAACTTTTAACATACATTTTTGATGAATTTTATGGTCCCATAGTTCATCACATATTTATTTTTACGTGACTATAAACCTTGTAATGACTATGTTTTCTACTACTCTCCATTAGAACATGATTGTTGAATTCTATTCCATGTCCATGATTTTACTTTTTTTAATCATAGTTATGTTTCTATAACAAAATTTTATTATCCCTCAATTTAGGATGATGTTTTATTGGCCATTTTAATGATGTGTGTTTCCAATAAAGAATTTCACACAAATTTAATTTTAATTTGTAGTGTGTAATTTGAAATTTCTAGGATGTGATTTTCCATTAAAATTATTTATTGTATAGGAATGGTAGAGTATCCATTTAAACAAAAATAAAGTCTCTCTCATGTTCGTGAAGTCTTTCACATATCTCTTCTCATGAAGTACATATATGATCCATAACATTTACTAATCTCAGAGTGAATATCATGGGAGAAAAATCCATTTTATAAAGAGAAACTAGTATAAATTCTTTACCGTAGAGATAATGTTCTAAAAAACTAGAACACTCACCTGTAAGAAGTTTTTTTTGGAGAGAAATTCTTGTTTTATGATTATTTTTTTAACTGAAGGATACGATGAGGTAGAAGGATCCTATTTGGATTGTATAAGAATGATAAATTTCTTGTGGTAAATTATTTTTAAGTGGGGTTGAATATAACACGCCATATTTTTATAAACCATTCATTTTTTAGAATAACATAAATTTCTTTATTGTCTTGAATTATATGATACAACCAGTTATGGTTGTGCAATATGCAACACCAGGTTATCTTTCGTTAATTACAACATTGAGTTTCTATGAAACACCATTTTATTGTATACTTATTTACAAAAGGTAGTTATAACCTCAACATTAGAATAGAATTCATGAACATGATTAGATAAATTATGAAATTACGATTAACACATAATTCATTAACAAATTAATTATAAAATTATGTAAAACACTTTTTAATATTAAGGGATTTTTTGTGAAATATTATTTAAATGTGAGAAGTTTGTTTTATACTAATAAAAACATATTGTATTATATTAATTTAGTATATTTATATATATAATATATTAAATATGATATTTAACATTCATATTATGTGTTTTATAGATATAATATAATAAAAATCCAATTTTAAACATAAAAGAAGAATTTTTTTAAAATGATGTTTTCCACCTTTTGATAGTCCACTTAATTAAAATATCATTTTTAAAACTTTTATAAATACTATTTGACAAAATAAACTTCACCTTAGAAATATTTATAATAAAATTATATTATGGTCAACTTTTTGAATTTTTCTAAGAAGATTCATGTTTTGAAGAATAGTGTAAAATAATGGAATATAATTCAAAACTACATGTTCTTATAACATATTTATATAGTGAAAGTTTGTTTTCAATTGATTTGATAGTAAAAATAAATCATGTTTTTATATGTTAATCAAATTTAGGTGATTTTATTCAATTTGACATTGAATTTGGATATAATAACATTTTTATCTTTTCAATGTTTTCACATTAAAAATGTGTTCTATCATTATGTCAATGAGATTAATTTTAAATCAATTTCTTCTAGTTATATTTTTAGAATTGAGAAAAATGGATTATATATTTGGAATAAAAATTTTCAAATTTAGAAATTATTTCTGTTTTGTTTCTAGATAATACGAATAAAAACTTTATTAGTGTTTATAACCACGATTAAGGGTATGTTGGTAAAATTGAGTGTAAAAATATCAAAAATACAATAAAACTATCGTAAAACATAAATAAATATTAATTTATTTATTTTATTATATGATAAACACATAAGGTTGAAAATTGAAAATTCTAATTGACACTACTCCATGATAATCGCATGGAAATATTTAAAATCAAAGAGATTGACAAAATGTAACACTCCATCTTTATCTATGTAAAAAAAAAATATTATGTGATAAAATATAAAATATTATCAACTAATTATATTATAATAAATAATAAGAGGGTTTAAATATATATATAAATTTAATTTTAAATTTTTAGTGAATAAAATTATTATAAATAATCTCACAATGATGATAGAGTAATTATTAAATTAACAAAAAACAAGTAATTGATATTGTAAATATTAAAGTAAATATAATTAGAATTAATTAAGATGGTACATTAATTTTTAAGGTTAATATGAAATATTATCAGTGTATTAAATGAATTTAATTTATTTTTTCATAATTTAAGGATTTTTATATAGTCAATGTTATTTGTAGTATTAAAAAGGAATGTTATGATATTTCGTGAGAAAAATATTTTATAAAATGATCTAAAAATAAAAGAATTTAACGAAATAAAAATGTCATGTTATATGGATGATGATATATTAAATTTTCCATTTTGTTTTTATAATTTAAACTTTATATGTTAATATTAATTCCACTTAATACTGAAACGTTTTTAGCACAGTTGATACTAAATTGGCATAACAAAGGGTTAATCAAAATTATAATGTTTAAAATGAAACCAAAACATTTCAAAAAATCTATTGGATTATTACAATAAAACATATCATTTATATATTTGATTAAAAACCATATTTTTTGTATCTGTATTGTAAGTTAATTTTTTTTATTTAATCATTTGAGAATTTACAAAAGTTCCCCTCCCCTCTCTTATAAAAGAAAACCTCTCCGACTACTCTCTTCACAAAACAAAACCAATTTTTATTGGGAAAACTATATATAAATATCAAACCAAAATCCTTCAATTAATCCAAAAATCCTTAGTTTGGAAAAAATACAACCAGCCGAGTAATTTGGTGGAAATCAAAATGATATACCCAAAGAAGAGGAGACATTTTTCAACGAATGTTATTATTTTATTTCATCCTTAATCCAATTAAATTTTATTTTTTTAATTATTATATGAAAACCTCAGTTTTATAAATTTATTGGGTTGTTGTTATATTAATAATTGAACCTTCCCAAACACACACTTCCACCAAATTAGTAATGGACTTACCGTTCTTGTGTATAATTAACTACCACACTGAGAAACGATGTTGTTAATTTTTTTACCATATCTCATCAATTGGAATTATGATAGAAAATATATTTTATAATATATAAATAGTATATTAGATGTATTTATTCTTTTACAAATATTTTGTAAATCATACCATCATGCATTCCATTTTTGTAGAAATATGATAACTTCTTTTTTAGATGTGTGAACTAGTGCCTCCTCAAATCAATGTGACTCATTGACACCTTATAAGGAATTTATTAAGGAAGGGTTTAGTGATATTATATGATATGAATTAATTAATAATTATAATATCATTACATTATATATAATTATATATCATTTAATTTCATTCATTCATTATGACATTAAATGGATGTAGTATTCCTGTGTATGTACGACTTATCATCTCCATTAACAATGTATTTCGTTTTAAATTTCTATATTTTATAGAAAACCTTAAAAAAAATATAATTAATATATGTGATATTTGTATCATGGTTTTCAATATAGATATAATTAAATCATAATATAAGTATTATGAAAAATAATAACGAGTCAAAACATGTATGAGAAATTAAGTTTTTTTTATCTGAAACCTAACTTAATCATGGAATTTTTAATAATAGTCTAATATAAAATTATAGTTAAATCATATATAGTATCAAATATGGTCCCATATATGGTATCATATATGGTATTATATATCTAAAATATTTATAGTAAACTTATATTTATTATAAATGAGGTTTTCATGAGCATGATTGGAGTCAATATATAATGTAAGGGATTTATGACTCACTTTTAATTTGGTTGGACACTTGTCTTATACACTACTTCATTATTCTATGTGTTTTATATACTGACTATCAAAATATTTATTAATTATTATCAATAATATTATGTTACTTTCATATCAATATAATTTTTTTTCTATCACTGGGCATACGATTCTATACATTGTAAAGTGGTGAGTATTTATTTCGAAATCAAATCAATATTTGGGATCATTTCGTTTTAACAATACATTAGGTAATATTTATCTTCCATGTTTATGGTTTCATAAAATGTTTTAAAAATGTTTAAGTTATTGTCTTATAATTTTCTAAACTAATTTTACCCATTTTTAATTTTTAATAAACTATTTTAAATAAATATTTTTGTATTTTTTTGTTGAGGAACGTTTTGTATTTTTTTAAAAAAAGTAAGAATGATTTTTTTTTATATTAAAAAACATGAACATAAATTTCCACCACCATTATTACTTAATTACTTTATGATTAATTTATAATATTACGTGTCCATTTTCTAATAAATTTATTTCTTTTAAAATTGAGAATCATTTTAAGAAAATATAAAAAATCGATAAAATTTATATTTTCACCTATAATTATTTTCAAGTGATTTATAATAATTATGATTCATACAAAATAATGGTTAAAAGATTTTACATATGTTTTACTGAGTATATGATTCAATGTATCCATTTATTTTCTTTGGAATAATAGTTTATGTTAATGATGGAATGATATTTTTAAAACCTATTTTTTCTATGGTTAATATTACTATTGAATGTTATTTATGAAACCCATTTCATTCCATGGTTTCTAATATTATGAGTGATTTTTGTTCTTGTAGAAAAACAAATATATTTTTTATATATGATAGGTGTGACCTTTGTCTCCATACAATGCATTTGGTAAATATGGATAACTCAAGAGATATATATGTTATGTGTGAACATGATTACATATTTACAATTCTACGCATGAACCAGGTTTTCATGTCCATGATTTTTTGCGTCGAACTTGTTTTAATGTACATATGTTATGAAAGGGCCTAATTTCAGGGACATAATTTAATAAACGAATCTATTACCTCTTTTACTTGTTCACTATGTTACAAATTAATGTGTATAATTAAATTTCATGTATTATATAAATGTTATGATCTCATGGATTGTGTAATTTGATTTATTTATGAATCATTTCTTATAAACTACCATAATACATTCCAATCATCTTATACATGTGTTTAATATGTTAGTTGTTTATTTTTATGTTTGATCTTCTTTTCTGTGAGGGTTCTCACTATCCCCTTAAAAATGTTGGAAAATAGAAAATTTTAGTGGGAAATTCCATAATGAAAGGTTTTAACTAAGCGTACTAAAGTGGAAGATAATTATGGGATATGTAGAAGATATTTCTCCAATTTAGAATAATGTGTTCCATGTTTCCAAAAATAAGTAAACTAATATGGTCATCAGGTATAAGTTTTTGTAATGTAATGAATATTCATAAAAAAGATGATATATCCATGTTTTAAATGTTTTGGGTTTTCCCCTCAGTAGAGAATAATATTAAACAATGTATTTAGACAATGATAAAAACATATTCAAATGGTCACTCAATGATTTATTTTGGATATTAACCTCTTAACTTTGATATCACTTATTTAAATATAAAAATTTCATATATAATTATGAAAATAATTTTATTGAAAAGAACCATTGAATTTTGTAGTGGAATCCTCAAAGCGTTGGGCTGTCATGATGGTGAAAAATTCTTATCAATATATAGATATGTTAAATCAAATATTTATTTCACAATTTGGGTAAAATTATCAAAAGTAAATCATTCATAAAATTGTAAATAGATTCCTTTTAAACCATTAAGTAAAAACTCAAACATGGGTAAAATTTCATTCAACAAATCATTATAGAATAAGAAAAAAATTACATAAAAAAGTTTAAAAAAATGATTACATAGAATATAATATTATAGATCGAGTATAAAAACTATTCATTTTTCCTTAAAAATATTATTTTCATATCAAGATTTCTCAATGAAAAAAATGAAATAAAAAATATTAATTTATAGAAATTCCCATATGAGAATAAAATATATCATGTTTAATATATAAGGATCAAATAATACACCCATTGTGGAATTAAAGGTAACATACTAAAATTATTAAATATGAATTTTATATTTAACATTGCATGCAACAAACAACACTGATCTTAGACAACCCAGAATTTTTTTGATCTCATTAATAGCTTGTTCTACATATAAACCCAATTCTAAATGAATTATAATATATTATTACATTATATCAAAGGTGTAAAATTTGTGGGTATGAATATAAAAAATTAAATTATGAAAATTATGGATATATATTTATTATATATAATGTTAGAATAACATAAAAGAAAAATAGTTTTTTTTGAAATAAAGATATTTTTTTCTAAAAGATTGTTTTGTCACTATTTGTGAAAATAATTTAAAAATTATTTATACCACTTTTATAATTTTTTTTTAATATTTAAATTTATCTTTTTATTTATCAAATATAAATTTTCCTAGTTTCGTTTTGATGGTTTTCTAAAATGTTTCTTCTATCAATGAATAATGAAAAAATGTTTTTATTAAGAATTATATTATAATTTTAATAATTCTCAAGGATAAATTACATTCAAATTGAAATTAATGTAAAATTACTTTATTTATATTAAAATTTATCTATATATTTTTCATTTTAGTCAATTTATTATGGAATTTTAAGATTAAACCCTTATATACTTATGAGAATATTCACTTATAAAACCATATTTTACGTCCCCTATATAATTATGATTTTTAATTGGATTATCCCAATGTTGTGAATAAAATTTATGAAACTTGATTCAATATTTTTAATTTGAATAATTTATATTATATAAAATAGTAGAATAAAATTTTTACCATTATGAATAGTAAAACCAGTAAAAATCAATTTTCTTGTTTAAGGTAAAAAACTATTTACCAGTGGTTAAACTAAGAATATATGAAAATAAATGACCAAATGTTTTTTTCAAATTCCCATTTTATGGCCTTATAAATATCTTATTACAACTAATTTTTAATATTTATTAATTTTTTAACTTTTTAACATGACTAAAATGTGGGTGTTATTGATTATTATAAAAAAATTACATGTGTCCTCTCCCCTAATTATAAAAGTTCTCCCACTCTCATCCCCTCTTCACACATCCAAAAACATTTTGAATTTAATGAAATAGCCAAATATTTTACTTAATCCCCTACCAATATCAAAGAGCTATTTCTGATCATAAATCTATCATTATAAGTAATGTAGTGAAATCATAAAGAAGTCGTCTGAATAAGAGGTAACATTCTTAAATGAGCGTTCTTTTTGGTTCTTATACAATATCATTAAAATCATATAAAACCATGAATATATAATATCCTATGTATATTAAATGTAATAATAAGATATTATGTTAAGATCATGACCCATATAAATCCATTATTCAATCAAATGAGAAATGAAATTTTGTACCATGTGTTCAGAAGACTGTCGCCTTGCAAACTGATATATTTTTCTTTAAATCACAAACATTCAATGAGGTATATAATGATGGATTAAGAATGTGTATATGATATTTAATATATTTTTATACTTCTATAATTATATTGTCACATATAACTTCTTACATTCCATTCCCTTTAAGATGCGATAATGTCACTCAAATGTATATCGAACTACCGCATCACGGAGTGATGTGATTAATTATTCACATATGATTTATATAAAAATTAATAAAAATATATTTAAAGAATAAATATGATATATATTATATGATATTTATTTTATAATGTCAATATATTACCCACTTCTATACTACTTCACTCATTAAGGGAATGATATTGTTACTCGTCTGTACGTATGACCAATGGTCTCCATGATCACTGCAATTCACCCTCCATGTCATAACATCAAGAATGATTTAAAAAAATGCATTTAATAATTAAATATAATATTTAAGAAAATGATTAAATTTTGGATATGATGAATATATATTATATACCTAATTAACTATAACATTCTTGACAATTCATGATCGCAGAAAAAAGGAAATTAACTCCAAAAATAATGAAAATAAGGGATTTCATTTCACATTCGACCAAACTGACGCATGAGGTAATTAATTTCATGTTAATTTAATTTCAATGAGTAATATTTTAATATTATTATTTTAATTTTTTTATATGGTGTATATACACCCCCTATACCATGTAATATCATAATCCATTAATAATTAAAGATATTTTATGTTTCAGTTGAAATTAATTCATCCAAAGGGACTTCAACGTAAAATATACCAATTGGAAAACAATTTAAAAACTAAATTTCTTTTCATTGGTTCATATAACTTCATCATTGTCTTTAATATTTTAATATTATAAGTCTGAATTCATTTTGAAATGAATTAATGTATTTAAAATTGTTTTATTTGGATTTCCATTTGATACACATAATGTATTCATTATATAATTCTCACATTAATGTTATAATATTTGTAAGGGTTTATTTCATTATCTCAATTTAATCAGGATTTTTTATTATTGAATTTCCATTTAAGGAAATTATTTTATTTTCAGATAATAAAACACTTTATTTTTTTCCAGTAGTTATTTATTATGTTTTAAATTAATAATTACATTTTCATCTCTTTTGTTCAAAACACGATTGATAAAATGTTTTAAATAAATTATGAAAACATTTATCTCTTCATTTTATAACCACATTTCATCAAAATATATTTCTTCCAAAAATGTTGGTAATTTTTTTTAATATTATCCATGTGATTTATTAAATAAATTTTTATCAATGTCTGATTTTTCACTAACTAGATTTAAAGGAACATCTATATCAGTTTCCTAATTCTTAGATGTTTATCATTTATTCAAATATTCGAAAGACTGGATGTATGGAGTTTCATACTATTATGTCATCTGATTTAATTAATTATTCCTTTATAAGTTTAAAATATAATTTTTAAATGAAAATTTCCCCAAATAAAGTTGATTTTTTTTTGTTTTGGAATTATAGATTCAATGTTATAAGTATATTTTACAAAACAATGTTTCAAAAGATATTTCAATTTAATTTATATTCATCAATAAAAACAACCCATTATTTTTTATATAGAATAATAGAGATATTATGTAATGATATAGTCATTGCCTTATTCATTGGATGGTTCATGATTTTTTTAAACAAGGAATGTATTGATATTGATTTTTTATTCATTTCATAGAAGTTAACATTCTCGTGAAAAATCTACTTTCCAATGATAATTGGACAATAAATTCCCACAAAACAACCATATTATTTATCATGCATATAATTATTACATAAAAGGTATATTATTTATATATATTATGTTCTATATTTAAATATATTTGGCTGATTGGGAAAATGTTGATAAATATTTATTCTTTACACAATAAAGATATTTGATGATAATGAAAATTTTTATTGAATTTAGTTGATTATGGAATATATAAAGAATTATTTTGACATGATTATATGGGTGAGGCCTGGTTATAGATATCCCATAGATTAAAAAATATTTTCATGATAGAAAATAGTTGGATAGACATAGTAATGTGGGTTTTTTGTTGTATAGCTACCCATTAATTTTAAACCGTCTTTTGAAAGGTACTATTAGTAGAGGTATCATGATTATTAAGATCACATAATCCATTAATTAATAATTTCATTCATCAATAATTTAGTTATTATTATCCATGGGATTTTTATAATTAATATATCTCTATATTCATTTCATTCGTAGTTTATTTATTTAGTTTTTTCCATATTAATATTTTTACCATTCCATATTAATTATTCCTAATACAGTTCTGATATTCTTTTTTGATTAAATGTAACGTTTCTTCATATATTTTCTAATCCATATATTTTATTATATTAAAATTATTTATTTTCAATTTTTGTTCAGTTATTTACCTTTCCACGAATATTTTATTGATTCATCATATATTCAACTATACATAAACCTTTCTACATATTTAATCACACAATAATGTGGTTCCATTTCATAGGATTCCAAAAAGTGTACAATGAATGATGTGAAAGGATATTCTTTATTAAATAATTATACTTTAAAAAATTTTGAAATTGGTATTTTATTATTAAATATTTTAATCATGTATATTTTTATTATACCAAGAGTAATAAACTATTAGGTCATTTGAAATAATATTTCTTATTTATTAAAAAAATTCAATGTATGACACCATTATAGAGATAATAGAGTTTTCATCATTTCAACTAGTATTAACTGATGTTTATTTAAACCCCTAAGAACTAGATTTAAGAAAACATAGATTAAGGATCATAACCTCGTAATATAACATTTGGTTAAGTATAGAATAAAATCCTAATGTTTTTGTAAAGAAGATAATAAGCTGTATTTTATACTAATATATCTCTATATGGATTCTATAAGTGTATATAATTATGGAATAGTTATACTTATGGGTAAAAAATATAAAAGGGTGTATTGGGATGAACTAATCATTACTTGGTGCAAGAAAACTACCCTTACTATGCACCTAGTTTAATACTCTTTGGATATATGATTTACGATTATTCACATTTCCTTTACAAACCATTATTATGGATCATAATAGATGATGAAAACTAATTACCCAAGTTAATCATATCCTATTTTAGGTCGAAATTATGGTCATATGATTTAGATATCCTATAAAGGAATCCTTATTATTATATCTTTTTCCAATATTATTAGTTTTATACACACTATACTTTCTCGATGTAGTCAATAGATACAAATTGAATAAATCATGTTAACATTGCATATTTAAGAAAATTGGGTGACAATGAGAATCATAATGGGCTGATAAAGAGTATGAATAATATAATAATTATTCATAGTTAGTTATCCCAAAATATTATTAACAATCTACAATATAAACAACTCCCAAACTCACAAAACCAGATAAGGATTGTGTTTTTGAGGAGCTCAAGTGGTGGAGAATGTATAGGAATGAAGAAATTATTTACATCACATCATAAATATAGAAAGAGAAACCAGTGAATGTGTCTTAATGTAATGGATAATACTTTTTTTTTGTGGAAAATCAGGTAATAAAATAAATAATTATAGAGGAAAAATTAATAGTATGATGAAAGGAAATAAATTTCACCCAAGGGATCCATTTATAGTACATTGTGTTTAATATAAATAACATGATAATTATCCAATATAATGCCTTATTCTAATGGTTAATCCCTAGTCCAAGGAGGTCCTTTGTTGAAATAAAATGTTTTATGTATTTATGTGTTGGGATTCAAAAGATAAACTATATAATGTTTTTTACTAATTAATTTTTGGTTATAATAAAAAAAATCTGAGTATTTTTTCAATTATGGGGAGAGTATATTCCATAATTAATATAAGGGTTATGGATACAATAATGGGTTTATTAGTTTAATATTTATCAAAATTTAAAAGTCATAAATACCCATTATCATTATTTTTTTGGGAATATATCATGATTAAGAATATTTTTATAAAAACATTTCTTGGAATACAAAAAAATGGTTTAGTATCTGAAATAGTTATTTAAGGATGAAAAACATAACATTTTTTAGACATAAAATTATATATATTTTTAACAATTACGGATTGTAGAGTCTTTGATGGTGATGAAATTATGGTTCATTGCAATTTGGGAATGTTATATGAATTATATTAATATAGTTTTAGAAATATGATTACATGCATGTTAGGCGATAACCTGCTACATCTAGTGAGGCCATAGGGCTAGAAACCAAAACAAAATGATATTAAGGGTTTACTACCTTCTAATGGCCTATGTGATGTACCATATAACATTTCATTGTTTATAGTTATACAATTATAATAACAAAAATTAATTATGATCCTGTGGTTTTACAATTGTGGGTTATATATTAATGTTTTATACTGGATAACTTTAGCTAATCATATTGGTTTTTGAAAATATCTAGAGACCTATAGATATAATTTTCATTCAATTATTAATCTTGTGAACTATTTAATGTGAATTATAGTGATTGAGAGAAAAAAATTATTTTTTATATTCATTTCATAGAATAAGTGACGAATTACATGTTTATCTAAGCCCAATAAAAGGTAGAAATTTATCTTATGGAATAAAAATGTATCAAATAATTTTATTTCCTTATATTCATAGATATTAAAATATTTAATCAAAATTAAGAAAAGGATATTGATGAAAAAATGTTATCCAATTTAATTCATATCTAATGAATCAAATGGAAATTTAAATTATCGCATTTTTATGAGATTTAGGTCTTTATCTTTCCATTGATTATTCACTTTCCAATGATAAATGATATTTATCAATTTCAATAATTAATTTCTATTTTCATTCATATACATATCTCTAATTCCCAATAATTTTATCCTAATTATAATCCGAGTTATTTGTTTTTAAATATGACCTTTATAATTACCTTTCTCAATTTTTTACATGATATTTTATTAAACCTATTTATTATATTGGTTTTAAAAAATAAATTTTAAATATCCAAAGCCTAATTTTTTAGGGAAACATCAAATTTTGAGATAAAAATTATTTAAGGATGGGAGAATATGAAGCCCCAAAATTATTAAATAAGAACATTTTTTTAAATAGTATATGATAATTATACCACCTAGCGTAAAGAACCCACAGAAAATATATTTCATTAAATTTAATCTCCTCAATAGTTAGAGAATATTCAACCCAGATTCTCAATGAACTGTAAAAGAGTATACCATTATAACCTTGAAAATAAATTGAAGTTTATGAATAATAATAACAAAATTATGAATATCGTGGTTATCTATTTACTATATATAAAATAAAAACTATTTTAATGAAAAAGAAATTATTTCATAAAAAACACATTTTTTCTAAAAGGAAGTTTAGCCACACATAAAACACATAAATTATAATTTAATTTTACCAATTTTAGAAACATTATTTTATATAATGAACATAATTTTTGAAATCAGAATTTCAGAATTAACACATGGTGAATTTTTGGGAATTTTCTTAAGATGATTCATTTTTCAATGAATAGAGAAAAATTATATTTTTTATTGAAAAATTTTGATTTATAATAATAACTCACAGTGACAAAATTAAATTTTAAATATATTTTAGAGTAAATTTTTTCCAATTATATTAAAAGGTTACTATTTTTGGTCAATGGAATCAATTTTTTATTGAATATTTATATTTAAATTGAAATATTTGTATACTATTTTTGGTGTTTTGACCCATTGGTTTCAGTATCCATTGATTCGATCTATTCATGGATTATTTGTGGTGTTTTAAGAGTTTTTATGGTTTTAGTACTTTTGGATGGTTATTACATGGATCGAAAAACTATGCTTATAAATAATGAAATTTTTTCCCAATACTAGATTTTGGAAAATCGTTGGAGCATAGTTAGATTAACCTTGTATCCAAACCATAAATCATTTTTCAATATCCCAGAACAGGTCAGACAGTTTGTTAATGATTAGACTAACCACACAAGCTAAAATTATATCTACTTTAGAGGATCTTTTTGGGCCACATGGTCGGGCATATAATTATTATTAATAAAACAACCTATCCTAATTAACCATGTGAATAACTTTTAATGCCCTGAAAATTTTTATTTTTAAAATAATGAATCTCTAAAAAAACTAAACAATGTCTACCCAAAAATAAATATATACTTTGGATTTTGGGAGATCACTAGGGGAATTTTGGCTCCCCAAACCGTATATATATATATATATCAAAGTTATGATCAATGTGGTTATCATGTTTTGGTATGTTCTTCTCCTCCTGTCCTTGGATATGTTCTCTTATTTTTGAAACATTATTTATATAGGTTATGATAGTATTTTGATTAATTTTGTCATGGATGGTTGATTTGTAATTTTGAATATATGATCTTTTCTCTATTCTATTTAGATCCCCCTTCCTAGATTCAGTGATCTCCATCAAATGTAAAACATATTGGTTCTATTATACTGATATCTCATATTTTACACGTAGGTGTTTCTATTGTTTTCCATAATTATTTAATTTATTATTTCTTTATAATTTATGGATAAGTGTCTCAATATAAGAAAGGTTCTATATTTATTGATCATGAATTTCCTTTTTAAATCCTATTTTAACCCCTTTAAAATAAATTTACCATAATGTGGGTTACATGTCACGGTTTAATGAATTTATCATTAATCTATAGATTTTAATCAACATTTAATGAGAATTTCATGGATTCATTGTGTAATGTGAGGTATTATAGAAAAATTTAATTTTAAAAGTGAAATGAATTTGTTTGAATAAATTGAGTTAAGATATTAATTTTCATTTAAATAGTTTTAAATCCTAGAATATGTGAAATGACCAAGATCCCACTTTGAAAAATATTATACTTATTTTAAAATAAACATTCCTAGGTGTTTTGAGATGAGTGATTTATTCAAATGAAAAGTGGGTTTATATCCATTATTTTAAATTAAAGTAACCATTTTCTAAATTGGGAATAATCCTTGAATACATTTGTGATGGTTTGAAAGAAATTATTACTTTAAAATACCATTTGGTATTTAGATTATTAATATGAAGGGAAGAGGGTATAAATACCCATTTTATTAGTTTAATTGAAGAAAATGTTTTAAATTGAAATCAATGATCCCTAATATTCTAACTCAAGCATTATGATGATACTATATAATTATTATTATTTATTGAAACATGTTTTATATTTATAATTTCTTCTAATGGGTGTTGAAGAATAGATTATTTACATTTAGGGAGATCAAGGGTGATATTTAGATGTGATTTAAGTTCATTTTCCCATGATTTATATTGATTAGGATCCCCATTATGATCCGCATTACTTTTTCAGCTAAATCACCTCTTTTGACTGGTCATGGGAACCTATATAGTTAGATGGGATGTCCTAGGTATATTATTTTCCATTATGTTGCCAGCCATTGAAGTGCATTTTTAGAGAATATGAAAGGTTTAGGAAACATATGTGAAACTAGGAAAGTGGGTATGTGTGGAACTAGTTTTCATCAGAACTCATGAGACTAGATGTAATCCGGGTGGTTTTTCATGACGTTTTTGATTATATAGACTATGGTGCAATTGTTATTATTCATATTTTGTATGCATGAATTTCATATACTAGATACTTTCTATGATAGTGTTTTTTATCATTAACTAGAACCATAATTTCAGTTATTGACTGATTATTAAAATTGATAGATTTATTTACCATTATTATTAACATCATCTCTATTTTGATCACTATTGTAATGATTCTTATATCATCTAAATATTCTTATCTGTTCATTATTTGGATTGATAAATTATTTTCAAATGTTTAAAACTCAATTTTCAAACAAAACCTTGTAATGTATTAATTTTACACCTCTCTTAGCATATTTGACATTCCTTATGAAGGAACGAAATATTCCAATTTGTAAAATCTTTATGGCCTCTATATATTACACACAGCTTATACCATTTGGTATTATAGTTTTTTATAATCATATAGTATGTTCATGTTCTCTCATCATCTTCCATTGTACATTCAGTTGTGGTTGACTGAGGATGGGTGACAAAGAACATGGTGTATGATCATGGACCACCAAGAGATGGGTTTTTGGATGTTTAATTTTATTTCCATCATTATATCATTTCATTATAACTATTTTGATGATATCAATGTTTGTATCTAACAACATTTCCCAAGTGTTCACACTTAATTGTTATTTATTATGGTTCAAATCATTATTAAATGTTATTTCAAAATTCTTTAGAACCATTCACCATTCCATGGAGATTATGAAAACTCATAGAGTTACTGGATAATTGGATCATATAGGGTTTAGATGGAACAAAAGGTTAGTTTTTCAGAAATGCAATTAGAGTATGTCCTTCAATGAAAGAGAATAGTATATCCTTGGAAAAGATTCCCTTATTTTATGTGATTGATAGTAGAATAAGATTATGAGTGTTTCAGGACCCAAGAGGTAGTTATTAAATGGATTCTCAATCACGACCTCCTCATGATAAGACTAGAGTAACTAGTTATGTGTAAAATTGGGTTTTTTGGAGTTATTGGTTTCCTGATGATGAATGAGATTTTGATTTCTCATTAGATTATCATTGATTTTGTGAATATCTTATGAGTTTTGGGTTTGAATGCAATGGTTAAAAAAGTACAACACTACCTTAATCATATGGTAACCTTTGAAGAATTAGTGTGATTGGTTAAGACATCAATCTAGGAACTATTGTGTGTTTAGTGTCTAGTTTACTAGCTCATCATATGACGTCATGCATAGTTCAACTCTAACATGAAAATGGATCTTAATCTGTGGTTTCTAGGAGGAAATCACATGTGTGGTGCGAACTACATTGTTTACTTACGTTTTTTTGTAATATTGTTTGGTCAATTTAGAATTAAATTGTTATTCATTTTTTTATTCCCCATTATAAATAAATTTTCACTTGAATCACATTTTTATTATGTTCTATAAAAAATGGTTTCAATTACAAAAAATGAATTTACTTATGAACTATTTGGTTTGGTAAAACTGATTTTCAAATACTTTTATGTTATTTGATATTGAATGTTATAAGAAAAGATTTTGGGTTTTAATGGATATAAATGAAAATGGTTATATAAATTTTTAAAATGGATTAATT
This sequence comes from Viscum album, assembly GCA_963277665.1. Taxonomy (NCBI): domain Eukaryota; kingdom Viridiplantae; phylum Streptophyta; class Magnoliopsida; order Santalales; family Viscaceae; genus Viscum; species Viscum album. Next base: position 1,832,836,782 of record OY728147.1, read on the forward strand.
TTTGTAAAACCTTCGAATAATTCCTATGAAATAGAAAAATATTTTGGAAAAATATGATGAATTTATAAAAATATTTATCATTTTTAATGGAATGATCAATGATTTATAAATGCTTAAATCTTTTGAGATTTAGAATCAATGATACATGGACAAATTGGTTTATAGATTATTGAAAAATAATTTTTCTTTATTTTATTTTGTTTATGGTTTTTTTTGTTATGCCTGAATTGGTGAACCCATGTATGATTATGACTAGAAATTTTACTTACTGATTTTCTATGAATGAAATAATTCCCAATCATTAGTCTATTTTTCAGAGTTGTACGAGATGTGTTCTTGTAGTGGAATCACTTGTCAATGAATCTAACAATATTCCATATCTAGTGGTAGAGGTTGATAACTTACATCTATTGAACCCCATCCCATACATCTTAGATTATCATCCACCTTGTTATAAAAAATAAAAATGTTCTATTGAGGCACTAAATTGTCTTGAACTAGTTGATGTGTCATTATATTTTCTCAAGGCTCCTAATTCTCTAATGGTCATGTCTATAAAATAATTTTTAAAGGTACATGGAATTGATTGTTCGGATGTTGCGATTCTCTCATATATGTATTAAATATGGCCTTGGTAATTTTCCAAGATAGTCTTCATTTAGTGGAATTAACCTATGTTTGTGAATAAATATATGGTTACTGAGTTCTTAGAGTTCGACCGAGATGAGAAATAAGTTGGATATCATGCCGAATAATTCCCATGTTTGATGTGTTTCATACATGATATTTTTGGTAATGTATTTACAATGGAAATATATTTTATAAAATGAATTTTTCCATACCCTTTTACCAAAATTCTAGTGTAATTTATATGGAGAGAACCTCGATAAGACTTTTTTAGCTGAAGAGGTGCTCGATAAATTAAATGATGGGAAGAATTACATATTAATGAATAATGAGGGAGAATATAATCATTGGAATTATAGGCCTAAAAAATTTATCTAGTGTTAAGAACCTGGAAATATTATGAGTTTTTGTTCAAAATATCTTAATGTTTATGGACGATGTGTTTGTTTTGGCCAACATAAGAGGTTTTGTAAATTGGTTGAATTGAAAGGGATGTTTTGGTTTGGGGTCATCAGATCATGATGATGGGTTAGAGAATGATTCTTTATAAAATTTCTCTTTCCATAGGCCATCGTGTGAATATTTTTATGTGTCGTAGCATCTTTTGGTATTCGGATGAGGTTTCTTTTTTTCATTATGTTGGTTTCAACATTAGAGAGGAAACAAATTGAGATTTCCTAGTTATTAATACATATTTTTGGAAAAAAATTGTTTTAGATATATTGGTATGTTGTTTTGTAATATTTATTGATTTTCTGATTTGATGGTGGTTTTCAATTTCATATGACCTATGTGGGTTTTTTTTATGGATGTGAACTCTTTAATTCAAAGAATTTTTTGGAAGGATGTTAGTTCCATGATGATCATTGAGATCTTATTGACGGAATGAAATATTTTGTTGAGAATACATGAGATGTTTAGGGATTATTGTTCCTTTTGTTTCTATTTTTCTCTACATTATGGCTGGAAATAAATTTTTATGGGATATATTTTCACCGTTGTGAGACTGTAGTGTACAATTATGCACTGACCAGGATATTTGGACCCTTTCTAGTTAGACTTGGGTTTTCATCAGAAAAATACATAGATAACTAAGAAAATTTGATTTCTTCATAGACCATGAACATTAATGAGATGTATATTATTTTGATGAGATCATTTTGAGGTGATTGTTGGTGTGAAAAATCATAGGTTACCATTATTTTCATACCCATTGTAGAAATCCATATTAATTCTGCACCACGATATTTGGGAATTGATCATATATAATGTTTAAGTGCATTTCTTCTTTTTAAAATGATATTTTTGTTGGATGTTCCATTATTTTAGGTTTTTATGTGACATTACTAATATATTATCCTTAGTGATAGGGTGAAGTCTCTTCTTTTGATTGAAGAGTTGTTCTTTTTTGTTTTTACACTATTTTGGTGAATTTTTTATGGTGGAAAGAACAATTCTAGGTCCAATGTATTTATATGGTATGGATATATGTAATGAAAATGGTGTGGTGATATTGGAGGTGTGTGTGTGTGTTGTTTTATATTGGATGATTCCCTCGTCTAGAATGTGGACCGTCTAATAAAGAATATGTGTGTACAAGTTCATCTAGTGTTATATTTCTCAATCCATTAGATTGGATCTTTTTTGAAGACAGAATGACATATGATGGAGAGTTTATGGAATTTCGTTAATTTATTTTTGGCATATTTACCTATTTATTTGAGTAACCTTTTATTAGATCACTTTATGTGTTGAATATAGTGTTTTAGAGTATTTTTTAGGTTTCTGGAATAGTACATAGTTGGAATATAGTCGGGAAAATGATACATCCAAACCATGAAATATTTTTTCGAATCCCATGTATGGGAAATTGGTTGGTTCATATTTTGATTAAACATAAAAAAAACCAATGAAAACATTTCCAACAGCATAGAAAAGATTGCATGGTTTGCACACAATTAAAAAATACACGTATCAAAACAATGCTACATTAACCTGTAGCTCATACATGGGAATAAGGATGGAATATGGTTATATTAACCATGAAAAAAATAGGAAACCATTAATCAAAGCCAAAAAAGGGCCTCATAGCAAACCTAAACAGACATCCAAACCATGAATTTCATTTCATGTCTCTGTTTGGGGCCCATGGTTAGGCACATGGATAGAAAAAACTATGTGAACACACCAATGATACCATTTTAATGGATTTTAATTCCCTAAAAATTTCAATTTAGAATATCAAAATTCACATAATTAAACATAGACTCCTTCCAATCAAACATAAATTAATATGTTACCTTTTGGAGCCCTATTGATGAATTTTTCACTACTAACCTCACCTCTTGGGAGATTAATGTGATGATCAAAGCAGTGATCATAATTTATTATGTTATTCCTATATTGGCCTACAAGAACACATTTCATTTTGATTCCTTATTTCAAGATGTCTCCTTGTCCTTTTTTTTCTTCATTCGATGTATGTTCGATGTTGAATTTCGGATTTAGGACCTTTCCTCTCTTCTCTAGAGATCCAACATCCCAGATTTGGTGATTTCCATTAGAGGTGACACATATCGGATCCTTTGTAGTAGGATCTTTAATTTTCTAGGTATGTCTTCTATTATTTTAATTTTTTTTCCTAATTAATTAAAACAAGATATTTTATGGATATTTTTCTCTTTATAACTCATGTCCTAAAATTATTGATATTTAATTTCTATATCAAATAAACTTTGATCTACATTCAAATAAATTTAAAATGAAATGGATTCTTTCTCAGGTTTTCAAAAGACATGCCGTGTACTTTATAAGTACACGTTGTGTACTCGGATGTCGCGCAAGGTTATGTTCTGGCCGTGTCCAGGCCACACAGATGGTGTGTAGGGGCGATGTGGAGGCGGCTTAAAGTGGAGTATAGAAAATCCAAATACATTCTGTGTACTTCAAAAGTATACACCATGTTTTTTTCATTAAATAGGCTGGAGTCGCTTCTAATCGACAAAATTGTCATCTTCTCCAGCATCTTCGACCAAGAGTGTCTCGTACGACCGAGATCATACTCCGAGCACTAGATCCTCCATCCATTCTCTAAATAGACCGTCATCAATTGCATTGGAACCGCAGCGGTAATCTCTTCCTTCTTATTGAGTTTCATTCCATGATATTTCCTCTTTCTAAAGATATTGTGGGTTGAGCCTTTGGGACAATTTCTCAGATCATCGACATTTTAAGGGGATTTAATCATTGTGGTTCCAGTATATCAATCTCCTAGAATCCAGGTTGGTGGTTTGTGCCATTCCGTTCAAGGTGTTTGGGTTTATGTGCAATTTTCCACCAATCCCCTTGAATGGGGTATTGTGTGATTACAGTTTTACCCCTGTTATTTTCCCACATTGCTTTTATGACTGTGTATAGGTAAATATTGGTTATATATGAGGATAATTGTTGGGCTTAGATGTTTTACCCATGCTTGTTTTGTTTATGACCTTTGGTCTTGTTTTTCCTTTGGCTATTGTACCAAATTTCAATACCTTATGACCATAGGATGAAGCCCTATTTCCTAAAATGCTTGTTATGCTATAGACTTCTTAGCCAAGTAGCTCAATGGGTTTAATTTTTCCATATAGCTTTATTATTCACTGAGTTACAACTGGGAAATGAGAACCTAGTGCTATAGACTATAGGGGATAGACCGAGTGAGCTTCCTAGAGAGTCTTAGACGTTATAAACTATAAGGGAGATATTGAGTGAGCTTCCTAGTGAGTCTTGGATATTAGAGACTACATGAGGATAGACAGAGTGAAATACCTCAGAGAGTCTTGGACATTATAGGCTATAGGGGACAGACCGAGTGAGCCTCCTAGAGAGTCTAAGATATTATAGACCATGGGAGGAAAGACCGAGTGAGAATCCGCAGAGGATCTTTTCTTCTTTTGATTTTCCTTAAACCATTCCAGGCTATGGAAGGAATTGACCGAGTGATATTCCTTAGAGAGTTTGTGATTGACCTAAGACTGTAGAAATAATTGTCCGAGGGATATTCCTCAAAGAGTCTCTAGACCATAGGGCTATAAGAGGAATTGACGACAGAATCACCCTCAGAGAGTCCCTGACTACCATAGACTATAAGAGGAATTGACCGATTATGCTTCCTCAGAGTGTCTTAAAATTTGAATGACCAAACCAGAGGGGTAAGGCTGAGTGTACTGCCCACATGGTTGTTGGTACATCTTGTATAGGACCAGAGGGGATGGGTGTAAGTACTACCCAGAGAGTTCCTGTTTGTGGTTAGCTATTTTCTTCACTGCTGCTTGTTGATCTGTGGATTTTTTTCTACTGTGTACCTTCTTGTTTTTTGTTCATTGCTTATTGTTTACTGCATACTGTACTTTTACATGGAATATGATCACTGACTATTAGGAACAGATGTTCGGGTGGTTGTCTACTGGGATTTAGTCTCACACCCTATTTGGGTCATGATTTTGGGCCCAAACAGACTATGTTATTGCAGGTATAGATATGGGAAATCACTCTTCTACTTCAGGTACTTAACTTGCATTGGAGCAGGAGTGCAAGGGACCAAGATATAGCTTAAAATGCTGAGGAGTTTATCAGTTTTCCTATGTACTTGGTTTAGTATTGTATTGAACATTGTGACTTGTTTGGATGCTTTCTTAGACATATGTATCATGCATCATATAGATATATGTGCTCATGCTTCTTATCATATTCAGTTTTCCGTTGTTCACTTGTGTATGTATTATTTACTGCTTCCGCTATTGCTTTTGTTTGTTTTCCGCAGTGTACTCGGCCAATGAGGGGATTGTTTTCTATACCATCACTCCCGAGGCCCCCGCTGCTAGTCAGTAACCTCCAGCATTTGGGTAAATGTGATAGACACAATGTGACCAACCGGGTATGGGGAACCTCTCGGTGGCTACCGGAACTGGGACGTTACAAAGTGGTATCAGAGAAATTATTTTCTCTTGACATACTGTTTGGATCATTTAGCCGGGGATAGGATGGAATAGGTACTTAGTAATAAACTATGCCCGGGAGTAGCTAACTCATTTACAAGGAAAAGCCAATCTACCTCGCTTATTTAAGTTTTTGGTTTTGATATGTTATAGTTGATTTGATTTCCCCAAGAGTGATTCACATGCTTTGTGCTATTACCATTTTTGTTATTGCAGTTCTATTTCTGTCGCAACCCGATGAGATGAGGGTATGCCATCTCATGCATCATATAGGCACTTGTTAGAAATCATAGGCTATGAATTATTCCCTTGTCATCTAGGATGCATTAGCGGTTGCAAGTTGTTGTGATATATGGTGTGTAGATTATGCATGCTGTTGTGATAGATGCTTTTATAGAATCTCTACTATCTAATTGAGAAATTGGTTGTATTGTACTCTGCTTTAATGGATGCCAAAATTTGGTTCTTGAGGTGTTATAGGCTCTCATAGACCGAAAATTGGTGTATCATTTCCTTGTTTCTTTATCATGACTTGTGTAGGATGCCAAGCTTTCATTCATGGGGAGTATGGGCCCTCACGGATCGAAATTTGGCACCTTAACTCTTGTTTGCTGTGTTTTTGGGATCTGGATTAGTTTCTGTGATACTGCTCGCAATAACCCATAATACAAATTGTGTACTTTATTAATACACACTATGTAGTTTTTGAACTGTGTTACTGACTGTGAGGGTAGAAACACAGGTTTGTGGAAATTCATTAGGAACACGTCGTGTGCGGTCAGTACACACCGTGTAGTTTTGATCCGTGTACTTGACTGTGTCACTAACAACACGGGTCAAGAAAGCTTGTGTATTACATGCCGTATTCGGTACAAACACACCATGTAGTTTTGTTCTAGGCACCCTGTCGTGTCACGAACAACATGGGTCTGTGTTGTCCTCTCCAATACATGTTGTGTTTGTTCAGAACATTCCATTTAGAGCTTGACGTGTAGCCGACTGTGTAACAAGAAACACGAGACGTTGAATCCATGTCTAGTATACGCCGTGTACTTTGGGAACGCGCTGTGTAGTCTTTTTTTAAGAGGATCGTGTGGGTTATCCATGAATGGAGACTCGGGAATGAGAATAGTGTTTACATACACATCGTGTGGGGGAACAACACGCTGTGTAGTTGGGGCATTACACAACTAGTTCTAGCATAAGTACACACCCATATGAATGGATTACAACAACACGCCGTGTGGTTTTTTATACACGCAGTGTAGTCATGTTTTGTTAAGCATGAGTGTTTTTTCTGTTTCCCCTCTTGTACTCCTACTTTTTCAATCATTGATAATCTTGATCTGAGGCCTTCTTTTGACCTCTCAGAGTTATTCCACTGAGATGTCCTCTGGTTGTACGTCATCTTCTAGACGGTCATCATACAACAGATATGAACAACCAGGGAGCTCCTGTAGATCCTCTAGCTGTGCCAGCCTTGGCACCAACAGTTATACCAATTACGGGCACCGATTCACAGTTCAGGGAGGGTTTCCTTAGGATGATGCAAACCTTACAGGGAGCGTCGTCTCTTACCCCGTCGATGGCTATGTTGATGCGGGTATTCTAGTAGCAGCTTCCTCTTACATTCTCAGGGGATGGAGGACCTCAGGCTGTAGAGTCATGGCCCAAAGCCACACTAACGATCTTCGAGCATCTTGAGGTACCTCCAGATAAGAGAGGGTAAAGATTGAAACTTATATACTTTGAGACTCCTCCAGGAGGTGGTGGGAGGTGATCTCATAGTTAGGATGCCAGCATAGTATGAATTGGAATGAGTTTCGGTGCATCTTCTACGATTACTTCTACCCGGAGACCTTGAGGGTCGATCGAGCCTGGGAGTTTATGAGCATGGAGTAGGGTACTCTTTCTGTTATAGAGTACTTTTCTCACATTACTAAGCTGCAGAGTTTCACACCTATTCTAGGAGGAGATGAGTTGTTCCTTGCACGGAAGTTCAAGGATGGTCTGAGGCACGACATCCGTTCGCAGGTGAACATCTTCATGTTGGCTTTTATATCTTCTATCGTCAACTAGGCGCTGAACACAGAGCACAGTCTAAGGGATTCTGGGGTAGTGAACCATGGTGGTTTGACCTCCAAATCTAGTGTTCCTCCTTTTGATAAGAGGAAGCACTGCGGGGAGATGTCTTGAGGAGATCAGAGTCGGCATAGTGTATCTTATGGTAGTCAGGTAGTATGCTACCAGTGCAGGAGGAGTGAGAATACTAATTCTCAGTGCCAGAGAGACCCGATGGAGTGTCTATCTTGCGGTTATATTGGCCATATACAGTGTTTTTGTCAAATATTCTCACATACGGCTAGAGGTAGGGGCTCTTCTATGACCACTCGTTTAGGAGATGCATCACCAGTTTCTCACCAGAATTGGAACTGGAGTTCTTCCAGCTATTCGGGCCAAGGTGGACGTCGCGGCCGTGGTGCTCATTCACCAGGTTACCAGTGACAGTAGAGTGGATCAACTCTGGGTAGTCATCCAAGAACACAGGGCCGCGGTACAGGCCAGACATTCGCTGTGAAGAAGACCATTCAAGATTAGGATCCCAGACCTTATACATTTCTAGGTATGATCTCAGTATCCTCTGTTTTATCTTCACCTCATTTCGATACTGGTGATACGCATAGATTTATCTTTGTTGCTGTTGTGGAGAGCCTTGGGATCTATATCTTTTCCTCTACCGGTACTCTGACTCTAGACACACCGTTGGGGACCAGAGCGGTTGGCGTATGTCAGTGCAGAGAGTGTCCACTTGAGGTTGCAGGGTGTCACTTCTTATGGGACCTCTATTTCCTATAGATGACGAGCTATGAATTCATTCTTGAGATAAAAAAGTTAGTTCCCTTTCAGGTTGTCGTCGACTACTATCACCACAGAGTGAGTTTCCTACCACCAGAGGGTGAATCATTTATTCATAGAGGTGGGTGGGATATCCAGGTGATTCGAGAAGGACTCGAGCATTATGGGCTAGGATGAGTCACAACCCAGATTGCTAGTCTTGATTTGGATGACCAAGGGACATCCCAGTTATAATTTCCCCCAGAGGTGGACCATTTCAGAGACATCTTTCCAGAGGAATTTTCGGGATTACCTTCAGAGCGTGAGGTAGACTTCTCAATTGTTCTCATGATAGGAGTGGAACCAGTGTCCATTCCTTCTTATAGGATAGCTACACCTGAGTTACAGGATCTCAATAAGTAGTTGGAGGAGTTTCAGGAATAGGGTTTCATCTGACCCAGTACTTATTCTTGGGGTTCTCTTATCCTATTTGCAAATAAGGAGGATGATGCCCTTAGGATTTTTGTGGACAATCAGAAGTTGAATCAGTTGATGGTCAAGAACTGATATCCCTTGCCTAGGATTGATAACCTCTTTGATCAGCTTCGAGGAGATCTGGTTTTCTCAATGATTGATTTGAGGTCCGGTCATCATCATTTGTGCATTAGACCTTCATATATACCTCTTACAACATTTAGGAGTAGGTATGGTCTATACAAGTATATGGTTATGGTGTTCGGTCTCATGAACACTCAAAAATTTTTCATGGCACTGTTGAACCTAGTTTTCTATCCATACATGGATTCCTTCATGATGGTTTTTTCGGACGATATCTTGGTGTACTCTTACACTCAACACGACCATGCTACCCATCTTGAGATCTTATTGAGTACACTGAGAGAGCATCAAATTAATGCTAAACTTTTAAAATGATACTTTTAGATGGACCAGATTCACTTCTTGGATCACGTCATCTCAGAGGCATGAGTGTTAGTGGACCTAGAGAAAGTGAGAGATATAGTTTCCTAGGAGTATCTGAAGAACGTCTTTGAGGTGAGGAGTTTTCAAGGGATGGTTGGATACTACATGCGCTTTATTCATTAATTTTCATGCCAGAAGCACCTATGAATGGTCAGACCAAGAAAGGGATGAAGTTCTTATGGTCAGATTCTTGTCAATCATCCTTTCAGGAGATGAAAGGGAGGTTGACGTCAGCACCGATACTAGTCTTTACAAATCTAGGAAAGATCTATACTATTTATTGTGATGCTTTGGGTATCGGGCTGGGAGATATTCTTATTCATGGAAATGGAGTCGCTGCGTACGGGTCTCGATTGTTAAGGCCACATTAGAGGAACTACCTGACGCACAATCTCGAGATGGCAGTTGTTATTCATTACTTAAGTTGTTGGATACATTATCTTTTTGGAGAGGACTTTGTGGTTTTTACCAACCAAAAGTGTCTCAAATACAACTACACTTAGCCGAACTTGAATCTGAGACAGTGCAGGTGGGTCGAGTATCTTCAGTCCTCCGACTTTGAGCTTGCCTATATACTTGGGAAGGGCATTGCAGATGCTGATGTGTTGAACATGAGAACATCGAAACATGTTGTTCAGGAGGCCAGTAGTGAGTGGGAACTTATGGATATGTTCTCTGAGATGCATTTGGAGGTTCACGACAGACAGAGGCAAACTTTTCTATCTTCTATAGCTTTCACCTCTACACTTCTTGATCGGGTACAGATGAGGCAGTTATCAGACTCAAAAGGCCTAGTCCTACGGGAGAATGTTTCAGGAGAGGACCATCTTATTGGATGGACCGTGGGAGAGGATGATATCTTGCGTTTCCAAGGACCCGTATGGGTGGCTGCAAACATACACGAGGAGCTGATACATGATTTTCATTCCTCTCTTTGGGCACTTCATCCTGGTGTCACCAATATGCCTCGGGATCTTCATCGCCAGTATTGGTGGCCATGTATGAAGAGAGATGTTTCTTGTTTTGTTATGAGATGTTATACATATCAGCAGGTGAAAGCGAAGCATCTGTGACTGGCAGGTCTTTTACAATAGATACCCATTCTTGATTGGAAATGGAATGATGTCGCGATGGACTTCGAGACCGGGTTATCGAGGTCACATCGAGGGAATGATGTTGTTTGGGTAGTCATCAACAGACTTATGATGGTTTTACACTTCTTTCCGATCAAGGAGACCATCAGTGTTGATGATCTAGGAGGATTTTACATCCGTGAGATTGTATGTCTGCATGGAGTTTTGCACTTCATTATTCCAGACTGGGATGCATGATTTACTTCTCGGATCTATAAAGGGATTTAGAAGGCTTTGGGTACACATGTACTTTTGAGTACGACATACCATCCCCAGACAGATGGCCAGTCTGAGTGGAAAATTCAGGTGCTTGAGTATATGCTTAGAGCTTGAATTCTGGACCTTGGAGGTTCTTGGGGGAAACATATACCTCTTGTGGAGTTCTCATACAACAACAGTTTTTAGGAAACTATTTATATGGAACCTTATGAGGCCTTGTATAGTAGACCATGTTGATCACCCTTATGCTGGCTGGAGGCAGGAGAAACAGCTTTTTGGGGACCTCATCTTGTTCAGGAGACCTCAGAGCAGATAGAGTTGATTCATAAGAGGATGGCTACGACACAATCTCGAGAGAAGCCATATGGTGATCTGCATGGATGACCTCTAGAGTTCTAGGTTGGGTATTAGGTTTTCCTGCATGTCGCACCAAGGTTGGGGCACAAAAGGATTTGGAGACAGGGCTTGCTTTCGCCGAGGTATGTCGGTCCGTTTGTGGTGTTGGAGAGAGTTGGTCCGGTTGTCGATCGGTTGCAGTTACCTCAGAGGTACTGGGATATGCACGAAGTCTTCCACTTTTCTCAGCTCCAACGTTACTTTTCAGACCTATCTCCTGTCTTTCAACCTGAGGAGGATGATCTTGAGGAAAATGCATTGTTTTAGGAGCATCCTATCCGGATTGTCGATTGTAGTACAATGGTTCTCCGTGGACGATCTGTTCCTCTGGTATGGGTGCTATGGCAGCAAGGGCAAGTACAGGATGAGACTTGGGAGAGGGAGGCTGATATACGATCGTAGTGTCCAGAGCTGTTTGGGATTTCTTCATCCATGCCATACTAGGGAAATTTAGGGACAAATTTCTTTAAGGGGGAAGTTTGTAAGAACCCATACCATCTTTTCAGGTGTGTTTTCCCTTTTTTTGAGTTTTTTAAAGAAGAGGAGAATCTAGAAATTTTCAAAATACATGTCGTGTACTTTATAAGTACACATCATGTACTCTGATGCCGTGCAAGGTTGTGTGCTGGCCATGTCTGGGCCACACACATGGTGTGTAGGGGTGATGTGGAGGCTGCTTGAAGCGGAGTATAGATAAGACAATTACACGCCGTGTACTTCAAAAGTACATGATGTGTATTTTTTTCATTAAATGGGTTGGGGTCGCATCTAATCGAAATAATTGTCTCTTTCTCTAGCTTCTTATACTAAGAGTGTCTCATACGGCCATAGACATCCTCCGAGCCCTAGAGCCTTCGTCCGTTCTTCGAATCGCCTATCGTCGATTGTGTTGGAACCACATTGGTAAGATCTTCCTTCTCATTGAGTTTCATTCCATGATTTTCACTCTTTGTCGTGATATCATGGGTTGATCATTTGGGATGTTTTATTAGATCATTTATGTTCTAAGGTGATTCAATCATTGTGGTTCATGTATATTGATCTACTAACATCCAGGTAGGTGGATTCATTCTTTCTTTTCGATATCTTTGAGTTTATATGCAATTCTCCACCAATACCCTTGAACGGGGTATTGTGTGATTACTATTTTACACATGTTATGTTTCTTCCTTGATTGTATGCTTGTGTAGAGGTAAATTTTGGTTGTATATGAGGATAAATGTTGTGACTAGATGTTTTTCCCATGCTTGTTTTGTTTACGACCTATGGTCTTATTCTTCCTTTGGCTGTCGTACCTACTTTCTATGCCTTGTGACCGTAGGATGGAGCCATGATTCCTTACAGTCTTTTCATGCTATAGACCGGTTGGCCAAGTAGCTCTATATGTTTACTTTGGCTATATAGATTTCTTATGAACTGAGTGGAATGGGGCCATGAGAACTTAGTGCAATAGACTACAAGGGATAGAACGAGTGAGCTTCTCAAAGAGTCTTAGATGTTATAGACTATAAGGGAGAGACCGAATGATCTTACCAGAGAGTCTTAGATATTATACACTACATTAGGATAGACCGAGTGGGGTACCTTAGAGTGTCTTGGACATTATAGGCTATATGGGATAAACCGAGTGAGCTTCCCAGAGTGTCTTGGATATTATAGTCCATAGGAGGATAGACCGAGTGAGTATCCTCAGAGGGTCTTTGCTTCGTTTGATTTTCCTAAAACCATTCTAGGCTATTGAAGGAATTGACCGAGTGAGCTTCCTTAGAGAGTCTGTGGTCAACCTGAGGCTATAAGAGGAATTGACCGAGTGACCTTCCTATGAGAGTCTCTAGACCTCGAGGTTCTATAAAATGAATTGACTGTGTGATCACCCTCATAGATTCCATAACTTCCATGGACTATAAGAGGAATTGACAGAGCGTGTTTCCTCAGAGAGTATTATAATTTGTATGAACAAACCAGAGGGGTTAGTCTGAGTGTACTTCCAAGAGGGTTTATGGTACATCTTTGATAGGACCATAGGGGATGGCTGTGAGTACTTCCCAGAGAGTTCATGTTTGTGGTTAGTTGTTTGCTTCGCTCCTTCTTTTTGATTTATGGATTATTTACTGTTGTGTATCATCATGTTTGCTGGTTATTTCTTATTATTTACTGCCTACTGTACTTTTACCGGCTATATGCTCACTAAATGTCAGGCACATATCTTCGGGTAGTTGCCTTATGAGATTTAGTCTCACACCCGGTTTGGGTCATGATTTTGGGCCCAAACAGACTATGTTCTTGCAGGTATTTATAAGGGAAAGCACCCTTCTACTTCAGGTACTTGTCCTGCATTGGAGCAGGAGACAATGGGACCAAGCTATGGCTTGCAATGATGAGAAGTTTATCACTTTTCATATGTACTTGGTTTAGTATTCTATTAACCATTGTGACCTATTTGGATTCTTTCATTGACATATGTATCATACATTATATATATATATATATATATATGTTTCCTCCTACTTTTTATCATATTTAGTTTTCTGCTGTTCACTTGTGTATGGATTATTTACTACATCTGCTATTTATTTTGTTTATTTTCCACGGTGTACTCTGCCAATGAGGGAATAGTTTCCCCACCATCATACCCAAGGCCCTCACTTCTAGTCGGTAGCCTCTGGCGTTTGGGGAAATGCACTTGATATCATGTGACCAATTGGGTACGGGGCACCTCAAGGTGGCCTCTAGAACTGGGACATTACACTCTGTATCATAGCTAGTTTTTATCCATGAAACATATATAATTGATAATCAGTACATAACAATATTAATTGTAACTACATGGAACTGTAGTTTCCCTGATTGACTAATTACTATTCTTTAATGATCAATTTTTCATTATTATCCACTATTACTATATTATATTTACACTTTTTCAACTTTTGATATTATGATCATATTTTCATATTTTATATATTAAATATATTTTTCTTGTGAAATCGTTTTCAAATATTTACAAGAAAATTTATAGTTATTAAATGAAAAATATTCATTTTTTACAGATTTGGTTTGAAGATTATTTTAGATATGTAATACCCTATTATCAAATAAAGCATCATAAAATATTTATTGTACATATCTCTAATAATATTTGTCTTTCCTTAAGAGAAAAATATATAAAATCTTTTGCGGAACCCATTGGTCTCTATATATCACACCATGCTTGTACCGTTTAGTGTTTATATCTTTTATGATCTTATAAAAGCTTCTAGTTCTCCCATCATCTTATTTTGTACATTCATATTTGGTTGACTGAGGATGTATTACCTAGAACATGGTGGGTTGGCATGGAACACAAGGGGATCAGTTTTTGGTATTTTTATTTTAGTTTTAGTGTTGTATCATCTATTTGTATTGATATGGTTATACTAATGTATGTATATGATAATTTTTATGAAATGTAATATTTATTACTATAATATTTCTTGGGTGAAAACATTTTCCATTGTTATTTGTGGATGCATAAATACATGTCTCTAACCCATGATGATAAATAAATAAAAAGGCTTAGTAGTGAATTAATTATGATAAATGTTTAATTGGTACTCTAGGTTGGTTTTTCACAAAAACCTTCTATACATATGAGAATATTATATTTGAATCCCTGCTTTTTCGTTATTCCTATGGGTATAAGTTTTAATTGGATTCTACCAATATTTTGAATTGAATTTATCAAATCATATTCTATAATAGGAATTAGAATTATTTCTATTATCTAACATGGTATGAATAATTTTTTAATGTAATTAATAGAACAAGTAGTAAAAATTAATTATCGTGGTTAAGGTTAAAATAAAATTTCCATGGGTTAAAAAGTTAATATAAGGGTTATAAAAAAAATTAAAAACTTGTACACCACCCATTTTCCAGAAAATTATTAACATTACCACCTATAAGGTTCAATAATGAACCATTATTATTGATTTTTACAGGATTAAAATGTGATTGAAATGGATTCTATTCAGATATTCAATGCATGTCGACTCTCTCTACTATAAAGATATGCCCCCTATCCTCACTTATTAACTCTTACAAATCCATTTGGGTCAGCCTATACCAAAAAAATAACTTATTTATTCCCATAAAAAATCCAAGATAATGTTTTAATTATCATTACTAACTAGGATGTATTTTTTTTTTGAAAATATAAATCGTTCATCCAAAGAAGAGGTAAAATTCTTAAATGAGTGTTTTATTTTTCTACACAACCCGCCAATTTCAAATCTGGTTAAACCATTATTATATAAAAAAATAAATATATTAAATAAAATAATATTTTTTATATTAATATAATGATTTATTTCCCTCCCATTTCCTTCATACGATATGCAAAACCATTGATAGTGTGTGTGGAAGACAATTGTCTCATGAACTAATAAAATTCATTTTCAATCACCACCTTTCATTTTTGAATATAATGATAGGGTGGACCCATGAATTTGATATTTTTGATATAATTATATTTAATGAATTATTATATCAAATATCACTTCTTTATTTCTAATTTTTCAAAATAAGATAATGTTGATCGTGTGTGTTACCAACTACGGCCTCACGAACCGATGCTACGCAATATTAAAATATGCTTAAAATGGGAAGTTTTAAGGATAAATTTATTGAATATATTTAATATATATGTGATGATTTTTATTTCATAATATTATTAAATCTATTAATTAATAACCCTTTCACTAATTAAGGTAATGTTGTTGTCACTCATGGGTACATATGACCCCCCATCTCCAAAAAGAGATGCAATTTTTTCCATGACCGATTTTTAAGAATGGAGGAAAAATTTATATAATGATTAATTATAATATTTATAACATTATTATATTTCTTCAAATTTTTTACCTATATCATATAACGAGATACTAAAACATTCATGAGAAAACATAAATGAGAAGTCATGGAAATTAAAACATGAAACAATGAAATATTATTATCAAACGAGTAGAAAAATGTAATAACACAATCACATATGATATTATAAATATTTATATGGTAATTTTATAAATTTATAAAATAACTAAATTTATTATACATATTTTACTCAATTTTAACTAAAACTATGTGTTAGGGAAGGTATTTCATTTCATTTTCAAATCATTGAAGGATATTTTAATGTTATAAACCTAATTTCAATTATATGTGTATATGAGTCCCATTTGACTTGTAATATATTTATTCCTTAACAATTCATTGTATGCTTAGTTTCAATTGGAATTATTTAACATACATGTATTTTGAATTCGTGGATACCATGTGGTAATGTATTTAACATCCCAATTTAATAGAATTGGATAATATTTATTCATTAATATCATTAATATTTTATGATATGTGTGGGATTATTTTTGACCATCAATTATTTTATATACACGTTTTTATGTGAATTAAAATTTGATACACATAATTTATTCATTTTTTAATTCTAACATAAATCATATGATCTATTCTAGTGTTTATTTCAAAATATCATTATAATCGGGAATTTTTATTCTTGAGTTTTCATTGAATTAAATTATTTGATAATCGGACAATAAAAACATTTAATTTTTTAATTATATAGTTATTCCTAATGTTTATTATTAATAGTAGCATTTTCTAACTCTTTGGTGCATAAAATGATTGAGAAAATATTTTTAATAACATATGACTTCATTTCTCTCTTCAATATGTAATGATTTTTCATCCACATCAATGTTTTATTATTTTATTGTAAATTTTGTTTCAATGTTATCCAAATGAATGATAAAAAAAATGTACCCATGATTGAGTATTTTAAAAATGTTTTTCATGTAATCTTCTTGTATCTTTCAAAACAAGGAAATTTTTACAATTTTATGCAGTAGTTTGAAATGAATATTTTTTAACTTATATTGAATGTAATGAGTTTCCATATTTCATGATTTATCATTTTATTGAAGTATTGTTTATATTTATATATGATTATTTTGTAATGAAAAAATATAACAAATATTTTGGAATTTAAAAAAATTGTATTTTTGAAGATAAAAGGATATTTTCATCAAGAAACTTCCAAATATATTTTTTATCAAATTTTATATATTTAATGAAAACATCCCTTTATTTTAGTAAAAAATTAATAATGATATATTGGATTAAAACATCCTTATTTTCTATTTTAATGGTTTATTATTGTTTTCAATAAGTAATATATTGACATTCCCATAAATGATTCATTTTTTATGTCATTAGGGTTATCTTGAAATTTCCACCTTCTTGTGATCATTTGACGTTATATATCTCCTAAATTATAATATTTCATATCATGGATATAATTTTTTTTAAAAATCTATATCATTTTAACATACAATATTTTTCATTGAATGTTAATTTATTTACCAGAAAATATTGATAAATATTTATTATTTACTCAATACAGATATATGTCCATATAGTATATTATTTAGTAATTATATAAATTATAAATATATTAGGAATAATTTGGTCATAAAAATATTTTTGGGTTATTATTATCGATATCCCCTTGATGCATTAGTAGTATGATGTGTTGAATTAGATGTCTATACTTTGTCAAATGAGTTTTTGGGGAATACCTCCCCATTATTTTTTAAATATATTGTGAAAGGTATTTATAATAGAGTTTTAATGATTCTTGAGATCATTATATACAATAAATGTTTATTTTTTTGATAAAGAATTTAATTACAATTAACCATGATATTTTCACACTGATATTATCTCCAAATTCATTTTATTATTTGCTGATTGGTTAACTGAGATGTGTTTTATGTTATTTAACTTTCTATATGGATTATGCCTTATCGAGTTAGGATAATAATATTATTAATTAAATGACTATTGTTTTCATTTATTTAATTTTCAATATTGATTATGATTGTCAAATTATTTTTATGGATTATGTGTTTAGTTATTCACCTTACCATGATTATTGTTATTGATTTATGATATCTTCTACTGTACATAACCCATTCTGAGTATTTGATATTATCCTTTATTATTATACTTTTTTCATAATCCCAAAAGTGTATTATGATTTATATGCATGTATATATCTGATGGGATAATGATATTCTTGAAACAGTGTTGTGATTTGTGTTTTCAAATGTAAAATGAGAATAATACATACTTATAGTTTTTTAAGAGTACTAATATATTTGGTCCCCTAGGATATTATTACTTTCTCATATGATAATTTAATAAAACAATACAATAAATAGGGTTTACTGTATCTGGGGATGTTTCATTAATAATAAAAATCTTAAATAATGGTGAAATATTGAAATAAACCCTTTACACATTGGTAACATTCAAAAAACAACACGAAAAATTGAACATAGTTGGATATGTAATTTCCCATAATTTTCATGAGAATAATCATAAAATACATTAATGGGTACTATATATACCACATAAATGAAACATGTAATGAATATGAGATATATCTCATAGAAAAAAAACTAAGATGACAATCCCTAACCACTTTTGTAAATTTTAATCATAATATTCATGAATGAATAAAACTAAACTAATCATTAAATATCATTAGAATAGTATATTCATTGCATAAAATTGGATAGGTTATTTCTATACACCATAATAATTTTTTTGGTTGCATAACATTAAAATATTCCTCAATGATGTAAAATTGTGATGAAATACATTACCCTACACCAAAATGGACATGCCTCATTAGTTACTTTATCCTCGTGTATAATAGAAATATATATCTATTTTAATTACATACTATAACAACACATATATCTATAATATTATATATTATCCATCAACTACACTTTATGAACTATTTGGTCGCAATATTTTATTTTTATAATTTTTTTATTTGTTAACAACATAACTTTTCAAGATATTTTTGTTTTGGTAGTTCGTATAATGGTACACTTTTTATAGTTCAACAATCTAAATATTTAATAATTATATTAATATAATATAAATTATAGCAAATATATAGACTTTTCCAAAAAAATATAGATAAAAAAATGAATTATAATATTCATTAAAATGGTTGGTCGTACGTACACATGAATATTGTTTTCAAACATTGATGGATGAAAATAATGAAAGGTAAATAATAATAAAATATTAAAGGATAATTTTTTATCATATAAATCTTATATATTGCATAAATATATCCTTACTGTAATAAATTTAGTTGATAAATAATAAGTGATTAATATTGTTTTGTAGAGGTGATTTTTTACACGTACAAATAAGAGACGTTATCATTTCTAAACACATTGGAAGGTATGACGGTGAATATACAATTATAATTATATAAGAATAATTATTTTAAAAATTTTAAAAATAATAATAATTAATATCTTCATAACTATACATGTATTGTGGTTACGAAAATAAATTTACACCACTGTGTGGAGACTCTAAGTCGTAAGTATCCAAAAGTGATGTATTAACTTTTTATATGATTGAAAATAGATTTATTTGACCCATAATAATAATATAATATTACTATATTTACAATACTATTGTCATTATTTTATCTTTTTTTAAAAATATTTAAATGAAGTGGATGGATAAATTAACTTTAATGAGTTGGTAAAGATGATTTCCTATTCTTCGGTAGACATCCTTGAGATCCCTTATTAACGACACATGGAATGGGGTTTATGAAGACAATTACCTATATGTAATATATACAGAATATTTTAATAAAATCATGTAGGGCTAGATCAAGCTAGGTTTCATAATAATGTGCAGATAATAGATATAAGGTGATTCCATTTATAGGTGAGGGTAGTGGAACTATTAGAATGACTTAATGTATTATCATAATATAAATTTATTTCCATGAACAAATTTATATAAATTTACAAAATCTGAATATAATATTTTTTTGAGACCAAATACTCTCATTAAATATTATCTGTACATGTGTGCGTATTTGTTAAACCATCATTCTTAGTTTCAACCCCCCATTAACCAATTTTTCAATTACACCAAAATAAAATTTTTCTACACATTAATGTTCAAGATTCTAACCAAAATTGGAAAAGTAACCCATAAATGGGAAATGGTTGATTTTTTAATCATGTACCTTTACATATTATGAATGTTGGATTTTTCTAATGTTAAATCATTTAATAAAATATAGTTCGTTATAAATTGTCATAAATGTTATTTTTTTAAATACAAGAAATATTATAATATAATATTTTTTTAAATAATGTAAAATGGTTTTAAAATATAATTTAATAGTATAAAATTTGGATATATTCTAAATTAAATCATATAATGAAAATTAAAATTGTTTTTTATATTACTTTAATCCATATTGTTTGGTTTAATCCCTTGGTTTACCAATTTTATCCTTAACCGTGTCGAATAGTTTTTCAATATTAAATGTTTATGAATTTACATATAAGGTTAAACATTCCTCATAAATGGAAAATGGATAAAATTTTAAATAAATTATCAATCATAATTATCATAATTAAATATTTTTTTTTCATTTTTAATTTATTAATTAAATATATTTAACATTACATTTTATAAATGTCATTTTAGGTTTTATTTACGTAATTTGGCATTGAAATAATACAATAGTAAAGGAATTGAAATATATAGATCTCAATAATGTCTTATATGTTATAATTTTCATAAATTATTTATGGATCCTTTGTACAATATAACAAAATATTACTTTTGGTGTTCTTATAATCATTTAGATGATTTTATATTGCTTGTATATTAATCATATCAGCATTGTCTAATAATTTAATATAATTATATCACCACTAAAATTTAAAAATAAACACCCATGATAAAATAAATCCATAATGTTTTAAATAATCATTTATAACTGATCCTAAATTTTTTATTCTTGTGAAAAATATTATAGATATTTAAAGCACAAATATTACATTTTGAATATCTTTTACTTAAATAACAAAAATCTATAAATCAATGTTAAATGGAAAAATTTTGATATTTTAGAATTTTTAAGATAATGTATGGAATATAATCATAAAATTAAATAATGTAATTTTTTTTGGATTTCATTTTTATCCTTATCATCGAACCATTACCCATAATTAACACATTTTACCTTTACAAGTGTGAGACATTTTACTATAAAAAAATTCATAATGCCTAAAAATAAAATGTTTAAATTTCAAAAAATTGATTCATGATTCCAAATAGAGAATAAAATTTCCATGATTCAATATATAGAAGTGTGAGAATTTCATTTTAAAATAAACCTGCAAAACACGATGAAAACATGTTTTTGAGAAATGTTTTTTCCTAAGTATAAAAACATTAATAAAAAATCTACATCAAATTATATGAAATTACAATAACTAAATGATTAGTAATTTTAAATAACAAATTCTACATTTTAATGAGTTTTAAAATAATATTCAATTATAAATATATAAAAGAAATAGATGTGTTCAATAAAAACTTCTATTTTAATTATTTATAAAAAAATCACTATAATACCGAAAATTCACTCTATAAATTCATGAAATACTAATTTTAATATTTAATTTTACATTAATATATAAATTTACTAAAAATGTAAGAAATTATATAAATTATTTCTCAAAAAAAGAAATATTTTCCAATAAAATATATTTTGAAGAAAAAATGTTTTTATTTAAATGTTTTTATTTATTATCAATGCATTTACATTATATAAAACCAATGTACATATTTTTTATAACTACATTATTCATATTCATACCTATAATTTTTATATCTTAGTGGTAATGTTATCATTTAAATAATATTATTTAAAAATTATATCATGGTTCATTTAAAAATGATGTTCTGTGTAACGTAAGCTACCAAAAAAAATAATTTTTTTCTAGAGAAATATATTTGAAAAAATTAAAGCATCCCACTATTACCCAATAAATAAATTTTCACTTATCAATTTTATCACATCTATCAAATTTTTATATTTAAAAATCAATTTGTTGAAAACTCACTTCTTCAAATGGATAATAAAACATCTGTTGGAAAGGGGAAGTGGAAATAATAATGGTTACCAAAAATAAGAATTATCAATGTTTCAAAATTAGTTGAAAATTGATTATTTGTTAAAATATGAAAATGGAGTAGAATAATAACATCTGCAGACTAATAGAGGGTGATATATAACAAAATCTAGACAAAGTTAACAACCATTAAAACATAAACATGTATATTTTGAAAAAGGCCATTGATTCATCACAAATGGTTATTATAGGATTACATTATTATTTCAATATCATTTTCCAAGAGTTTAGGAATTCCTTTACCATATATACTAAGAATAAAATAAAATATACTTACATGATATGTGAACTTTCATCCTTTAATCAATTTATACTATTATATCATATTTACCTACATATGAAGAGTATTAAAAATTAACTATACATTTTTAGGAACTAAAATGAAAATTTAATGTATCATACAAAACACGTAAGTATAAAAATAATTACATACTTTCTTTAATTAAACAAATATTGTTATATTATTATGATAAAATACCCAAAATCATTACACATTCTTATGAAAAAACAATACATTAGTCTCTAAAATTAAATAATAAATAGTTTTAATATAGATCATTATAAAAATAAAATACCCTATTCCCCAAATTACCTCAACGTTAAAATAATCCTTAACCTAAAATTTTATATTATACCCCTCAATAATGATCTATAAAATATAAAAAAATTATTTTTAAATAATTTTTTATGTGAATAAAAATGTTTCTATCTTCCTCAACATAATAAAGAATGTTTTTATATATCATTAATCTCCACCAAATCATATAAATTAGAAAAAATTTGATCGTATAATATGATCCCAAAAATAAAATTATTTTTTTCAGTAAATTATTTAAAAATAAATGTTGTAAAAACTATAAAATCACATAGGCCAATGATTGGAAAAGATCCCTTTCTTACCTTCCATTGTTGAACCCCACATACTTACCAGATGAGATGAGTTATCACCCCACATATAAGTTTTTCAATTTATAATAACATATTAATATAATTCCAATAACCTTCCTCAAAACATTATGAACATCCAATAAATTAATGATAATAATAAAATCCCTCTTTATCCTCTATTAGGAGATGAAAACTAACCATTAGTAAGGATATATGGCAAGCCACTTCAACTCTTTCATTCCTATCTCGTCGATGTCCTAGGGCATGGACATGATACCGGCTCACGTCCTTGGACCTTCCTGACTGGTGGGGAAGGGGTAATCCTCCACATTCAATTCATCTCCTCATTCTCAGAATTTTATACCTTTCACTGACCCTTCACTCTTCCTAGATTCCATAAAATTGTTGTTTTCTCTATGTTTTAATCATTACATGATAGAGTCACCTCGGTTCCAATATCATCCATAGAGTTCACACAAGACTCTTCATTGTTAGATATCACTATTGTATAATTATTTAAAATGAAATGACCTTTTTTGGAAACCTTTGAATGATTCTTAAATGATTCTTATATTATTTAAGAATGTTTGATTATATGTATCATGCACATGAGGCATTTCAGGATCAAATTCTTGTTTGAAGTCGAAAAAATCTCTACTTGGGTGAACAATACATTCATTGTATCATGTTTTTGTGTTTCCCTATTTCAGTGTTCGTTTAATTATTATTAAAATTGTTTTAATATTATTATGGATATTTGGATCTACCTTCCTCAACTCATGGTACCATTTCATATCTGAGAAATCCTTCTTCTAATTTGTAACATCATGGGTCTGTTCTATTGTTCTAACCAACACACCCACTAAATTTTCCACCCTATTTTTCTAAGGATCTGTATTAATGTCAATGTCACCAAGAGTCTGAGGGACTTTATCAGCATCGAGATAGAAGTTGAGTTTAATTTTGGAAGGAGATGGTATGTTATGAATCATGGGATAAATTCAAATTTTCATGAAGTCATATTGGTCTTGAATATTGAATTTTCTATCAAGGAATGCATGGGATGATCCCAATAGAGAACATTGGGGATGGTCAACCCATGTAAGATGCAAGTCAGTATATGTTGATACCCGCACCTGTTATGCCACTACCCTTGATCCTAAAGGGGGTAAATTGGTATTCGCAAGGTACATTCGACTATTATCCATAAAGATGTTAAATTTATGTATCCATAACCATAAACTATGGAAATTTTGACCGTCTGATGCATATTTGGGTACAAGAATTTTTTATAGTCCAAAACATGTTAGATCGTGGGGGTTTTAGGGGGATCATGAGGCGACCTATAACAGTAATAATATCTCTCCTTATCATGTAGATGATGATATGGCGGTCTATTAAACTCCCGATGTATAAGGACCTGGCCTTAAAACTCAGATAATAATGAGTTAAATGAATAATTCACATTGAGGATTTTTTCAGGTTTAGAGTTTTAGAGAATTATGACATAACTATTACAACTCAAAAGATTACAAAGTAGACAGTTTTACACAGATTCCATTTTTTTCACAAAATAATAACTCTTGAGAAAAAGAGTCATGTCCAGTTCCATGTTTAATATAGCATGACTTTTCCTTGATCCCACCCTTGACCCTATTTCACATTATTTCCTGTGAAAATCAATATAAAAACATGGGATGAGCATAAATAGTTCAGTAAGGGATTCACAAAGAAAGAAAACTGTTAATTTTTTAAAACAACAAGTAAACCCTAAATAATTTAACATAAGTAATACTTTTCACATTTATGTATTAGAAAATACTCTTCATTGGATAAATGATCATTACATATCATTTTGTAACCAAAAGATTCTCATAAAACCCATATAAAGAACAAATAAAATAAAAAGGTAACTTGGGACATAAACATACATAAGTGGAATAACCATATGGCTGACTTCCACACATATCACTAAATGGAATAGCCATACGAAATACTTCCATACCCAATGCATTGGAGGTTATAACTTAACCACTCGTCTGGGTATTCATGGCACCATCCATCATTTGGTTTATCACGTAACCAGCCGTCAAATGTC
Source organism: Viscum album (assembly GCA_963277665.1). NCBI lineage: Eukaryota > Viridiplantae > Streptophyta > Magnoliopsida > Santalales > Viscaceae > Viscum > Viscum album. The sequence goes on from OY728147.1 coordinate 1,832,862,034, forward strand.
CAAGTACCATTATAAAATCATAATAATGAAAACAAATATAAAGAAAAGAAATACATTTCCACATTTCTATCATGATATATCACATAAATATATTGACATAAAAAATAAATTATCAAAACCATTTTCAATACCAAAAAACATAAAATAGTATATGGTATCATCTTTTATTTTAAAATCATGACGGCTTGTTGAAGAAGCCAAAAATCAAATAAGACTCGCGGTGGAGGAAAAGGTCATTATCACCACTTAATTTAAAAAAACATTCAATTTTTTCATTTAGTAAAATACTTCATAGAAAAATATTCCCTTTGAAAAGTCATGTATTAAAACAAAATATGCCTCAATGAAAGGATATTGAGACGAAGTCCCTTACCTTGTGTCCGACTTGACTCGATTATTTTTTAATCTCCTGAATAATAAACTAATGTTAATTTATACTAGCTTAAGAACCTTTTTCAAGTTTATTATAACTTTTATATCACTTATTACCATGTTATAAACATTATGTAACCATATAAGTTAATAACGTTCGTTTTGCCGATATTTGGTACTTGAGTCGAAAATGGACTTCTTATAATTACATGTTGTTCATGTGGAAAAAGGTTAATTATATAAAAAATGATATTCATGATTTATATATCATATATATCATATATATCTAGCATATAAATGTATTTATAATAGTATACTACATATGGATGTAAGAAATGAAATGCACTGATCATGGAGACGGTAAGCCGTACGTACGCATTAACGCTACTTTTATTTCTATTTCTTATTTTAATGGAATTTAAACATAATTATACATAGGTATATTATGTTACATTATAATATCATATATAATATCATTAACTATATCCTTTATACATCTCACATAAGGCATTACCGAGTCACATCACTTTGAGGGGGCGGTAGTCCGCACTTCCTCAAATGAGATTATTGTATTTACCCACTATGGAAACCATAAAGGAGGGCTATAAATGAAAATTACAGAAGAATAAAGAAACCATAAAAATAATATATATCCTATATAAATACCGTGCCATCATAATGGCTACCATGAGAGACGGTAGGAGGTAATCGAACAATCATCATTTCATGAGGCGTTAGTTTTCCATCCACAGAAACATTATGTTATTCATCCATTAGATGGAGGTGTGTGTAAGTGTCATTTTAATCCATCTCATAACAACATAATTGTATATTTAGAATACTGTTTTTGTTACAAAATAAAGTAATAAAATGTTTTTAGGGGTTGAAGAAGTAAAACAAAAGAAAACAATTTAGGAGAAACTGTTACATTTAATTTGGGTAACTTCCATTGGTTTGAACCAAAAGGACTTCTTGAAGTGCCTTCTGCCTAAGGTAAGGATCCTATGAGGAGGATAGGGATGTATGTTTCTTAATTGGGAAGATTTTGGACGAGCTAAATGGCTTGAGAGGTGCGAGGAATTGGTTAGAAGTGGTCTCCTTTTATAAGGGGGAGGAGGGGCTCTTTAAGAAAGTGTAAACCTATTATTTTATTATATAAAGATATTTTGTGTCCAATGGTCCAAAAATAATTAAAGATAAAGATAAGATGATTCATAGTTGAATTAAAATCATCCAATCATAATTTTACATGTTTTGGATAATATATTAATCATTATAATCATATTTATTTAAATCATTTATTAATGAGGTAAATACTACATCATTATTGTGTCATAAATAATTTATTTTATTTTATGTCTCAAAATTATAAAAAAATTCCATCATGTAGGAAATATTTTTATCCTTTAAATTAATATTTATAGTAAAAAAGATAATTTATATAACCATTTATAAAAATTAATTACTAGAATATTTTTGTTAATGTCAATTTTGTCTTTACCTTAAATTAATTAATCTAAATTGTCATTATCACTCCCAAGTGGATAAAAGGGGTCCCAAAATCTACCCAAAGATGCCCATGGTAATTAATTACTCAACGAATAATGTTTCAACATGTGTTAATGTAATTTTGAATTATTATAATATTCTGTTTACATTGAATTGCCCTATTTACCTTTAACCGTGGTAAATAAAAGTCAAAAGTTACTAATCACAAAAAAAGTTATATTCAACTTATTGAACCACATTTTACTTCTTGATAACAACCATGTATTTCGGATTTTTTAAATTCAATTCAAAGAAGTTGTAAAATTTTATTTAAATGAAAATGTCATATTTTTTAACTACCACTAAGTGGTTTCACTGTAACACCCCGAGATTTTATGAAAAATATTCTTTTTAATTTCATTAATGTCTTGTGTTGTACGCTACACCAAAAGGAGCTTGCACAACACGCATCCTTGACTTGCCTTTGATTACACGCAATCACGACCTTCCTTGATAGCGTGTGTAGTACGCAATACCAAGTTTCACTAAACAACGATATGCTATTAAAATATTATTAAAACTAGCCGTTATGAATAGTAATAACAACTTTTTGAAATTTTGTAAATTTTATTTTTCAAATGGACTTCATTTTTGGAATCGGAATATCGAAATTATCTTAGGGTGAAATTTTGGTGATTTTCGGATAACTTTCATATTTTGATGAATAGTGGAAATTACTAAATTTTAATTAAAAACAACTTTTTCAATCGAAATAATTAATAGTTATAAATTATTAATTTGAGTGGTTTTTAAGTATATTTAGAATATATTTTTACAATTTAATACAATGTTGGTCATTGGATGTAATTTCACATTTAAACCAGACATAAACAAGTGTCAATCTTTTGATAGTTATTATCTCTTAAAAACACGCCTTTTGTTTTGACGACGGGAATTAATTTATAAATTAATTAATGAAACTGATATGTATTGAATTTGTTAAAATAGTAATCATTTTTGAGTTCATAATATCAAATATAGCTTAGGCCTAATTTTTGGTATTTTTCTGAAAACATTCAATTTTTGATGAATAGTGAAACCACTAAGTGGTAGTAAAAAAAACTGAATTTTTCATAAAACTTAATTTTACCGCTTCTGTGACTGTAATTTCAAAAATCCGAGAGACACGGTTGATGTCAGTAAGTAAAATGTGGTTCAATGAGATGAAAATAATTTTTGGTGAATAGTAACTTTTTACTTTTATTTACCACGGTTAAAAGTAAATAGGGTAATTAAGGGTAAATATGATATTATTATTACCCTAACACATGTCCTAATTCTATTGTACAAGTGTAATTCGACCAAAAACAAACTTAGGAATAAAATATGACCATTTAGGCCCACTTGGATTAGATTAGGACATTTATTATTATTTAATTAAAAGTAGAGTTAAAAGAGTTAAAATCAATGTTTATTTACTAAAACATTTTTAATATAGGGTTATACATAAGATAAATTCGATTATAAATAATCATTAGAGAGCTAAAAAGATTTCCTACATAATGGTATTTTATTTGTAATTTTTAGACATTAAATAATTTAGTTTATTTATGACACAATGATGATATAGTAATTATCTTATTAAAGAAATATTGACATAATTGATGTTATAAATACCAAAATAAATATAATTTGAGACTTTTTATGAATTACACTAATTTTATAGGTTAATATGACATGTTAGTATTGATTTAATTAACTTTTTTCGAACTTATAATTCTGTTATGATTACTAAATAGTTTCTAAATTGACATAAAATAGTTTTTAAAACAAATATTATATTATTAATTGATATTTTATTCCTAAAAATATATGGTTCGGCCAAATGACTTAGATAAGGTTATATATATTAATAATAAACAACTTTTGGTTCGTTTGGCTTCTTATAGTCAATTTATTAACCTTATAGTGTAAGAACACAAGAAGACATGGTAAAAGTAAAATTATTTAACATAATGTTAAATTTAAATGATAAGGTTAAAATAGGAACCTAAACTTGTCTAAATTCTATTGGATGAGAGGATTTCGACCCATCACCACCTTAGCCTCGAAATAAATCAATTTGGAGCTATTTAAAACCGAACTTGACTTTATAATAAAATAATATTTTTAGTTATTCCAAAGGTGCCCCTCTCCTCCCTTATAAAAGGGCACCTCCTCCCTCTCTTCCTCACACCACATTGAGCCTTCAATATCGGCCAACACATGCCACTTTCACCTCTCCACTTCCCTAGTGACATCCTAGAGGTTCTGGTCTTCTTCAAAGACCCATTTTAGTGCCCTAAAAGGAGGTCTCAAAGAAGCACTTCAAAGAAGAGGTAAAGCCCATTACCGATTCTTTCATCTTTATTTCTTCTTCCACTTATTCTTCTTAGGTTGTTTCATTATGAAGTAATAACGTCAGTATCACTCATATACTGATATGTTATTATAAGTATGAAACAACCATATTTCACCATCTATCCATCCTACGGAAAAAAAATCACCTGGTGTGCGTACGTACGGAATACCGTCTCCACGCCGTGGTGTAATCTATTTTCCACCACCACCTTACATGGATGGGTATAATGGTGTAAATAATGACTATATATGACTATTATAAAGTGATATTGATTCTGAAATAGTATACATACACTCCAATACAGTCCCACGATCATGAGAACGATATCATCACTCGTGCGTACTTACGGACTACCGTCTCCACGACGCGATGAGATTCATTCTCCACTTTAACCATTCATGAAAGATTATAAAGTATATATAATAAGTAATAATGAAATATATTAAATGGTAAATCTAATGGATTTATGTATATATATATGTCATCTACTTACTTCTATTCAAGACAATAAGGAAAGGAAAACATCGTTCATGCGTACATACGGACTACCGTCTCCATGAACGGTGTGTTTCATTTCATTTATCTATCTATTATATATATATATATACTGAATATATATGATAGATAAATCATATTTTATATTTTGGAAGTAAGTAAATCATGATATAAGTAATAATAATGTCATGAACAACAAGTCCAAACACCTACGATAAATGAAACAATTTTACCCAAAACGCTCTTTAACATGGAATTTACAAAAGAACGGGTAATATAAAGTCATAAGTGAACCATATATGATATCATAACAATGAATATGATTCTGTAATAAGTAAATTACATTATTTAAATCATTATATAGGAGTTTCGGACACTTACGAAGCAAATCAGACATATGGTAAGGGAAATATCACAATCTCATTTTTTATCCGAGATTGTTTATACTTTTGCATTTACTGGGGTGTATTTTATCATCCACATCCATGTTTCCTTAATATGTAATAGTTATATCTTTCTAAAATAGTTTATATCCAATTTTACCCTTCGGTGAGTATTTTAGTAAAAGATATGAAAGGAATCTTTTGTCGTCTTTCGTATGAGGTACTTTTTTGACTTTTCCGACAAAAGTACGAAGAATGTTTTTTTTAACTTATACAGCATGAATGTATTTTTAAAAAAATATTTACAAGAATCTTCCTTTACAAGTTTTCAAGATTATTTTTAATCAACTTCTTTTAGTTTAAAGTTTTATGACATGTTAAGAAATGAAAAATGTTTTTAAAGAAGAAAGGATATTTTCCTCAAAAATTCAATTCAAGTGTTTTTTCAAAATAATTTTCCATCTAAGATGACATTATTTGATATGTATGTTTCAAGTAAAATTCCTCTATGATTTAAATGGTATCAATTTTCTTATGATGAAATGATATCAATTGTTTATGGATTATGATGGCATGATGTTTAAGAATCCCATTTTATTACATGGGTTATGCAATGATGTATGATTTATGATTTTGTGGCACACATAAGAATGGTATCATTATGAGATGGGTGGGACCTATATCTCCCTCCAATGCATTGGGTAAAGATTTTATATCTCATGAGATAGACATGGCTGGAACGGTAGGTTATACCGGTTCAGTGAAACAGGACTGAAACGAGGGTGACTCGGTTCAGAAAGGGACTTTGTCTACTAAGATAGTCTTGGAAATGAGTCTTGACTAACAAGAAATGATTCTATATGATTATGTGTGTATGCCACAAAGTTTCATGTTTTATGTTATGACATTTCACTACTATGATTTATCCCATGTTATGATATTATGATCTCTTTTGCAGGATAACATTTAAAAAATGTTATGTTCTTATGAATATGATGTGATTGATATTTCTTTTATTTACCCTTAATGAGAATTTGAGCTCACCCTTTTATGTTTTCAATTCCCCAGGATATAAAGAAAGGTTTTAGGTATAAAAAACGAAGATCTTTATGGGAGATGTTGATGATCGTTCATGAGGATTAGAAGATTATATTCCGAGTTTCCAAAGACACTAAACTATTACGATCCTTGTGTGTGTGTTTTTGTTAGGTAATAAATATTCCACAAAAGTAATGTAATGTCCATGTACGTCAGGCTTCGGGTCTCTACAGTTGGTATCAGAGGAAATGTTTAGTCAACCTTTGGAAACTAGGATGTGAGAATGTTAGTGAGATCCCTAGAGATATTTCTACGGTATGACTAGGGATGTCCCTAAGGATAAGTATACGTATAGGTTATAGTCCTAGAATTGTGCTAAGGATATTATAATTTAACCAAAGATGTTAGATATTGAAGTTACTCCCCCATTATTATGATTTTTTCCTCTCACACTATTCTTTTTGGGTTTTAGAAAATGGCTGGAAACAAGATGATTCACGATAATGGAGGATATGATGGACAATTGAATGATATTCTTCATGAGCAACAAAATGAAATGGGATTTGGAGGTCCAAACATCATTATTATGCCGAATCAGCAATCTCATAATATGATCAATAAAGTAAAAGTTGGTAAGTTTCCTGACTCGTCTAATAAGAGAAAGATGGAGTTTCATGATGATCATAGAGGAAAGAAAGTTCAATTTCCCCTATGTAAATCATGTGGGAAGAGGCATCAAGGAGAATGTTTCAAAGGAACTGGAAGATGTTTTGGGTGTGGAAAAGAAGGACACAAAGCCATTAAGTGCAATGGAAAAGTTTCAGTTAACACCATGGATGAGGTTAATGGTATTCCTACGACATCAACAATGGTTAAATGTTTCAAATGTGGAATGTACGGGCATTATTCAAACCAATGCCCTAAGGTAAAGTCTCATGAAGAGAATCGGTACAGCCGTATGGGTAGTATTTATGTTGATGATGATGAAGAGACTACAAATGATATGTGAGATGGAAGAATTGTTGAAGCTCGGTCAATGGTTTAAGAAGGTAGTGGAATGATTACATGTTTATCAAGTGTAAAGAATCTCATGGTACTATGAAATAAAGAGACATCTAAGGATTGTTACATTGTTGTCTTTCCTTGAGATTTGAAAGTGTGTGATTAATGCTACCAGTATCCATGAAAGGTTATTCAGATATTTTTGGAAATAAGATGATATGCGCATAATGAAGGGAAAACGAGAAAATGAAATGTTTAACAGTATTCATGAGCACATGATTGATATAAGGACTAAGTGATATCATGGTTTGAGTATATAGAATTTTGAGGATTTTGGTATGTGAAAAGTGTTAACTTTTAACTGCATTCATGTTTTCACTAAGGTTCAATGGGTATTCATTCTTCAAGAGAATACATGATTAAGGTATTCACATGTTTGTAATTTGACCAACAAGATATATCTTATGATATATGGGGGATAAATGATGGCATTCACGTGATTGTTCTGTGACATTTCAAGTAATCATTTTCTTTATACTATGAGCTTGGACCGAAGTATTTTAGATAATCCTAAAGATTAGAATGGATTATGTAGGACATAAGTTAGGATAAAAAGTTTTTCGATAATATTGATGTGATGTTATAGTAATATAGTTTTAGAAAAAAGACAACCTGCAGGACGGGCGACAGCCCATCGCGTCGGACAAGGCTGTGGGAATCAAACCCACAACCGAAGTGCGACTGGCCTTTATCGCCTACCACTGGCCTACAAGAATCCTTGTTTAGTAGAAACTGGTTTTATTATATTAATCAGTATGATATATGAAGTATATGTCCATTTTAGGAACCATATATGATTAATCTCACTGTATAATGACTTATATTTAATAACTTTTGCTAACCTTTTGTTTGAGATGGAAAGACCCATCATTCTATCACATGATCTGCTTACACTTCACGAATAAAAAATTCAACTTCATTTATTTATGAGATGAAGTGGAAATTTTTCAAGGCACGAACAATAGTGAGATTGTACCAAAATAAAGTAAGTATTTATTCTAATTCAAATTCTTCAACTTTAGGGAAACGATCTTGAAAACAAAAAATGTTGTCCTAGTGATCTTATATCTGATTAATCAGATGGTACCTTAGATCGTCACAAATTTATGGATTTGTGATTATTGGATTTTCCATAGCCATGTTCTCTACCACTCTCCATCAGAACATGATGGTTAGATTTCTCTTCCATATCCATATTTTCACCTATGTGGAAACCGAGTGATTAGTTTATTTGGGTAACCGTTACATTTCATACTTTTGTTTTTAAATATTGGTTTTGGTATTCCTTTTTATTATGTGGGTTTTGATTAATGAAACTTTCGAATAGTAAACCATTTATAACCCCGACGAAATTCGAGGGCGAAATTCATTTTAAGGGGGGTAGAATGTAACACCACGAGATTTTATGAAAAATATTCTTTTTAATTTCATTAATGTCTTGTGTTGTACACTACACCAAAAGGAGCTTGCACAACATGCATCCTTGACTTTCCTTTCATTACACGCAATCGCGACCTTCCTTGATAGCGTGTGTAGTACGCAATACCGAGTTTCACTAAACAATGATATGCTATTAAAATATCATTAAAACTAGCCGTTATGAATAGTAATAACCACTTTTTGAAATTTTGTAAATTTTATTTTTCAAATGGACTTCATTTTTGGATTCGGAATATCGAAATTAGCTTAGGGTGAAATTTTGGTGATTTTCGGATAACATTCATATTTTGATGAATAGTGAAAATTACTAAATTTTAATTAAAAACAACTTTTTCAATCAAAATAATTAATTGTTATAAATTATTAATTTGAGTGGTTTTAAAGTATATTTAGAATATATTTTTACAATTTAATACAATTTTGGTCATTGGATGTAATTTCACATTTAAACCAAACATAAACAAGTGTTAATCTTTTGATAGTTATTATCTCTTAAAAACACGCCTTTTGTTTTGACGATGGGAATTAATTTTTAAATTAATTAATGCAACTGATATGTCATGAATTTGGTAAAATAGAAATCATTTTTGAGTTCATAATATCAAATATATCTTAGACCTAATTTTTGGTATTTTTCTGAAAACTTTCAATTTTTGATGAATAGTGAAACCACTAAGTGGTAGTTAAAAAAACTGAATTTTTCATAAAACTTAATTTTACCACTTCTGTGAGTGGAATTTCAAAAATCTGAGAGACATGGTTGATGTCAGTAAGTAAAATGTGGTTCAATGAGATGAAAATAATTTTTGGTGAATAGTATCTTTTTACTTTTATTTACCACGGTTAAAAGTAAATAGGGTAATTAAGGGTAAAAATGATATTATTATTACCCTAACACATGTCCTAATTCTATTGGACAAGTGTAATTCGACCAGAAACAAACTTAGGAATAAAATATGACCATTTAGGCCCACTTGGATTAAATTAGGACATTTATTATTATTTAATTCAAAGTAGAGTTAAAAAAGTTAAAATCAATGTTTATTTACTAAAACATTTTTAATATAGTGTTATACATAAGATAAATTCGATTATAAAAATTCATTATAAAGCTAAAAAGATTTCATACATAATGGTATTTTATTTGTAATTTTTAGACATTAAATAATTTAATTTATTTATGACACAACGATGATGCAGTAATTATCTTATTAATGAAATATTGACATAATTGATGTTATAAATACCCAAATAAATATAATTTGAGACTTTTTATGAATTACACTAATTTTATAGGTTAATATGACATGTTAGTATTGATTTAATTAACTTTTTTAGAACTTATTATTCTGTTATGATTTCCAAATAGTTTCAAAATTGACATAAAATAGTTTTTAAAACAAATATTATATTATTAATTGATATTTTATTCCTAAAAATCTAAGGTTCGGCCAAATGACTTAGATAAGGTTATATATATTAATAAGAAACAACTTGGGGTTCGTTTGGATTCTTATAGTATGTTTATTAACCTTATAGTGTAAGAACACAAGAAGACACGGTAAAAGTAAAATTATTTAACTTAATGTTAAATCTAAATGATAAGGTTAAAATAGGAACCTAAACTTGTCTAAATTCTATTGGATGAGAGGATTTCGACCCATCCCCACCTTATCCTCTAAATAAATCAATTTGGAGCTATTTAAAACCAAACTTGACTTTATAATAAAATAATATTTTTAGTTATTCCAAAGGTGCCCCTCTCCTCCCTTATAAAAGGGCACCTCCTCCCTCTCTTCCTCACACCACATTGAGCCTTCAAGCTCGGCCATCCCCTGCCACATTCTCCTATCCACTTCCTTAGAGACATCCTAGAGGTTCTGGTCTTCTTCAAAGACCCATTTTATTGCCCTAAAAGGAGGTCTCAAAGAAGCACTTCAAAGAAGAGGTAAAGCCCATTACCGATTCTTTCATCTTTATTTCTTCTTCCACTTCTTCTTCTTAGGTTGTTTCATTATGAAGTAATAACATCAGTATCACTAATATACTGATATGTTATTATAAGTATTAAACAACCCTATTTCACCATCTATCCATCCTACGGAAAAAGAAATCACCGTGCGTGTGTACGTACGGAATACCGTCTCCACGCCGTGGTGTAATCTATTTTCCACCACCACCTTACTTGGATGGGTATAATGGTGTAAATAATGACTATATATGACTATTATAAAGTGATATTGATTCTTAAATAGTATAAATACACTCCAATACAGTCCCACGATCATGAGAACGATATCATCCCTCGTGCGTACGTACGGACTACCGTCTCCACGACGCGATGAGATTCATTCTCCACTTTAACCATTCATGAATGATTGTAAAGTATATATAATAAGTAATCATGAAATATATCAAATGGTAAATCTACTGGATTTATATATATATATATTTCATCTACTTACTTCCATTCAAGACAATAAGGAAAGGAAAACAGTGTTCATGCGTACATACGGACTACCGTCTCCATGAACGGTGTGTTTCATTTCATTTATCTATCTATTATATATATATATATATACTGAATATATATGATATATAAATCATATTTTATATTCTAGAAGTAAGTAAATCATGATATAAGTAATAATAATGTCAATAACTACAAGTCCAAACACCTACGATAAATGAAACAATTTTACCCAAAACACTCTTTAACATGGAATTTACAAAAGAACGGGTAATATAAAGTCATAAGTGAACCATATATGATATCATAACAATGAATATTATTCTGTAATAAGTAAATGACATTATTTAAATCACTATACAGGAGGTTCAGACACTTACGAAGAAAATCGGACCTAAGGTAAGGGAAATATCACAATCTCATTTTTTATCCGAGATTGTTTATACTTTGGCATTTACTGGGGTGTATTTTATCATCCACATCCATGTTTCATTAATATGTAATATTTATATCTTTATAAAATAGTTTATAACCAATTTTACCCTTTGGTGAGTTTTTTAGTAAAAGATATGAAAGGAATGTTTTGTCGTCTTTCGTACGAGGTACTTTTTTGACTTTTCTGACAAAAGTACGAAGAATGTTTTTTTAACTTATACGGCATGAATGGATTTTTAAAACATTATTTACAAGAAGATTCCTTTACAAGTTTTCAAGTTTATTTTTAATCAACTTCTTTTAGTTTAATGTTTTATGACATGTTAATAAAGGAAAAATGTTTTTAAAGAAGAAAGGATATTTTCCTCAAAAATTAATTTCAAGTGTTTTTTCAAAACTATTTTCCATCTAAGATGAAATTATTTGATATTTATGTTTCAAGTAAAATTCCTCTATGATTTAAATGGTTTCAATTGTCTTATGATGAAATGATATCAATTGTTTATGTATTATGATGGCATGATGTTTAAGAATCCCATTTTATTACATGGGTTATGCAATGATGTATGATTTATGATTTTGTGGAACACATAAGAATGGTATCATTATGAGATGGGTGGGACCTATATCTCCCTCCAATAAATTGGGTAAAGATTTTATATCTCATGAGATAGACATGGCTGGAACAGTAGGTTATACCGGTTCAGTGAAACAGGACTGAAACGAGGGTGACTCGGTTCAGAAAGGGACTTTGTCCACTAAGATAGTCCTGGCAATGAGTATTGACTAACAAGAAATGATTCTCTATGATTATGTGTGTATGCCACAAAGTTTCATGTTTTATGTTATGAAATTTTACTACTATGATTTATCCCATGTTATGATATTATGATCTCTTTTGCAGGTTAAGATTTCCAAAATGTTATGTTCTTATGAATATGATGTGATTGATATTTCTTTTGTTTACCCTTACTGAGAATTTGAGCTCACCCTTTTATGTTTTCTTTTCCCCAGGATATAAATAAAGGTTTTAGGTATAAAAAAAGGAAGATCTTTATGGGAGATGTTGAAGATCTTTCATGAGGATTAGAAGATTATATTCCGAGTTTCCAAAGACACTAAACTATTACGATCCTTGTGTGTGTGATTTTGTTATGTACTAAATATTCCGAAAAAGTAATGTAATGTCCATGTACGTTAGGCTTCGGGTCTCTACATTCACTATTCATCAAAAATTGATGTTTTTCAGAAAAAATAACAAAAATTAAGCCTAAGAAATATTTGATATTCTGAATTCCAAAATGATGTCTATTTTTCCAAATTCAAACATAGAAGTGGAATTAATTAATATTTAAATTAGTTCCCGTTATCAAAACAAATAGCATGTTTTTAAGAAATAATAACTATCAAAAGATTGGTACTTGTTTATTTCCAATTTCAAAGTGAAATTAACTCCAATGACCAAAATTGGATTAAATGGTAAAAATATATTCTAATTACATTTTAAAACCAATTAAAAATATAATTTATCCATATAAATAATTTACATTAAATGGAAATTTTGAATTAAAATACAATATTTTCACTAGTCATTAAAAAAATGAACTTTATCAAAAAGATCACAAAAAATTACCAAAAGTAAAATTTGATGTCCATATTCTAAAGGAGGATTTTATTTGGTCAATTAGAATATATAAAAATGACAAAAACTAGATTTAATGAGGGTTCTCCATTAAAAGGTGTAAATCGACCTTTTAATGTAAATTATCCTCAAAATCAGATTCATTCATATTTTAAGCCTCTAAAATTTTATTGGATAATTGTAAATAAATTTAATAAACATGTATAATCATATTGTAGTTAGTTTTGTTCATTCCTACAAGTACAATGTCTAGGAGTTAACTATCATTTAAAATAATAATATTATATTATTAGTGTGCAACGTAAGATTTCAAAGTAACTTGTTGTTGCGTATTGGGCACGCTATTGAACATAAAAACCCTTTTAAAGTAAAATTAAAATTTAATTCAAAAAAATTAATAAATATGAAAATATCTTATTCTTCATTTACCAGGGATGTTACATCCTTCCCCCCTTTTGGGAATTGCGTCCTCGCAATTTTTTTTCACTTATCAAAATAAGTGGGGGTATTTATCCCTCCTAGCATTTTCAGATTCCCACGTTGCCTCTTCACCCATATGGTTTTTCCACAAAACCTTTACCTGGTGAATTACCTTATTCTGCAACCCTTTCCCTCCATAGTTAAGAATTTTGAATGGTTTTTCTTCATAAGGGAGATTCTCTTCCAACTGAACTACCTCTGTGCTCAAGTCATAGATGGATCTGGAATATACATTCTCAACATCGAAACATGAAAAACATTGTGTACATGGGATAATGTTGGAGGTAAATACACTCTATATGCAAATGATCCAACTTTCTCCAAAATTTCATAAGGTCTAATGATCCTTGGACTAAAATTTACATTCTTACCAAAATGCATCACACTTTTCCATGGAGAAAACTTTTAGAAATACATGATCACATACCTCAAAAGAATGATCCTTCCTCTGGTTATCTGCATAAATTTTCTATCTACTCTGAGCTATTCTCATGTGCTTCTGAATCAACTGAACTTTTTCTGCCATCTCTTCTACAAATTCGGGTCTCATCAGCTTCCTTTCACCTACTTCATCCCAAAAAGCTGGAGTTCGAAAATGCTTCCCATATAAAGCCTCAAATGGAGCCATCAATGTACTAAAATGAAAATTGTTATTATATGAAAATTCAACCAAAAAAATATGTTGGTTCCAACTTCCCTGATAATCTAGTCAACAAGCACGTAGAAAATCCTCCAAGGTTTGTATTTTTCAGTCTGACTGCCCATCTTATTGCGGATGAAAAGCAGTACTAACATTTAATTCAGTACCCAATTACTTCTGAATCCCATAAAAAAGTTATAATTAAACCTGGGATCATGAACAGATACAATAGAGAGGGGAACACCATGCAACATGACTATCTATTTAACATAAAACCGAGAAAATTGATCTAGAGACAAAGTATCTTGAATAGGAATAAAATTAGAAGATTTAGTCAATCAATCAACAATAACCGAGATTGCATTATTACCTCGAGATGTCTTTGGTAATCCCACAATAAAGTCCATTGATATATTTTCCCATTTACACTCTGGGACCTCTAGTGGCTGAAGCATCCCTTTTGGTATCTTCTTCTCTGCTTTAACCTACTGACAAGTCAAACACTTCACAGTAAAATTAGCAGTATCTATTTTCATTCCATCCCACAAGTAATACTCTTGATGATCTCTGTACATCTTAGTACTACCAGGATAAACTGAAAAAAGAGAACTATGAGCTTCACATAACAGATCACTCTTCAACTGTGAATCACAAAGCACACATAATCTCTTCCCAAACCTCATAACAAAATCATTATCGATGTTAAAATTATGCAAATTGCCCTTCTGAACCAACTCTACCTTTTTCTGTAACTCATTGTCTTCTTTCTCCACTTGCTTTATTCTGTCTGATAGAGATGATTTCACGGACACAAGATGAAAAATAGAATAATTTATTGTACCAACAACTTCTATTCCAATGTTCATCAAATAAAAAAAGGATCTCATTCCAAATGTATCATGGTTAATGAAGTATTACTTTTTTTGACTCAAATCATCAGCCACTTTGTTTTCTTTTCCCAGATAGTAATGGATCGTGAAATCATAATTCTTGATTAATTCCAACCATGTCCTCTATCTTATGTTCAATTATTTTTGAGTGAATATATACTTCAAAATATTGTGTTCAGTATATATTTCACTCTTCACACCATACAAATGATGCCTCCAAATTTTTAAATAAAAAACAACAGCAGCTAATTCAGAATCATGTGTAGGGTAATTCAACCCGTGAGGTTTCAACTGACGTGAAGCATAAGTAATTAACTAATCATTATAATTAGGAAACAACCGAAATCTTTCTACGAAGAATCACTTTAGATAAAAAAACTCACCATTTCCGGAAGGCAGTGCCAAAACTGGAACATTCACCAATATTCTTTTCAATTCCTGAAAACAATCATCACATTCTTTTGTCCAGATAAACATAACACATTTTTGAGTTAACATAGTCATTAGAATAGATAACCGTGAAAATTATTCAACAAAACTTCAGTAATAACCTCCCAAACCAAGAAAACTACGAATCTCGATTATATTTGTGGGTCTTGTCCATTCTTCAACAACTTTTGTTTTAGCAGGATCAACAGTTAAGCCATTTTTTTAAACCACGTAACCAAGGAAAGAAATTTTTTATAACCAAAACTCACACTTTCTGAATTTCCCAAAAAGTTTCTTTTATTTAAGGTTTTCAAGACAACCCTTAAATTAATTTCATGCTCCTCTTTACTTTTAGAATAAACCAAAATATCATAAATAAACACAACCAACAACTTATCCAAGATTTCATGGAAAATTATATTCATAATATCCATGAATAAAGCAGGTTCATTGGTTAAAACAAAAGGGATAACTAAAAATTCATAATGGCCATATCTAGTACGAAACGTGGTCTTCGGAATATCTACTTTCATTACTTTTAACTCAGGGTACCCTGACCTCAATTCAATCATCGAAAAATACAGATCTCCCTAGTGATGATCCAAAAAATCATCTATATGAGGTAAGGGATACCTATTCTTAATAGTAATGTTATTCAATTCTCTATAATCAATGCAAAGTCACATTGAACCATTATTCTTTTTAACAAACAAGACAGGAGAACCCCATGGTGAAGTGCTATGTCGAATGAAACATTTATCTAATAACTCATGCAATTGATTCTTTAACTCTAAAATATCAATTTGTGCCATTCGATAAGGGGGTTTTAAAATTGCCTTAGCATCAAGAACTAAGTCAATGATAAATTAATCTTCCTGATCAGGTATTATACCAGGAAACCTAGTAAGAAAAACACCAAGCTACTCATTTACCACTAGCACATAATTATTCTTAATAGTCCCTTTTCTTCAACAATATGTTCAAGGTAAAATTCATTTCCATCTTTTACCAGTTTTTCAACATCCTGATATGTTATCAAAAGAAAGGGTTCATTATTGTACATAAACTGAAAATCATTCTGATGTGAAACCTCTTTATCTCTACAGTCAATCATAGCATGATAAATAGACAGCCAATATATCCCCAAAATAACATCAAACTCTTATATAGGTAAAACAATATGGTTTTTAGGTAGGTTTTTTCTGCACACAAAGAAAGGAATGTTCTTATATTGTCTTTTTGTCTCAACATTTCCTCCATGTGTTCTTATTGTTAGTTTAGTATTATAATCATGATATGTAATTCTCAATTTAGTAGAAAACTTCTCAGAAATGAAAGAGTTTGTGGACCCTGAATCAAAAAACACATTGGTATAATCTGAACAATCAAACAGTGCACATGATACTACTTTGTTTGATGGACCAACATCTCCATAAGTAGTCCCAAAGGATTTCACCAACCCTTTTTGCTTCTAGTTTGGCTGCTTTCCCTCAGTTGAGTTTTTCAATGGACACTCATTTTCATAATTACCCATTTCATTACAATTAATACATCTTATCGATGGTTTTTCATTGCCTGCTAGACCATCTTCCTTAGAGTTATGAGCAATATGACCAGACTTACCACATCAAAAGCACTTTCTAGATATCAATAAAAATTCTCCAAGATTCTTTTTACAACACTTCTCACATGTTGGATATTTAATTTGCTTACCTCCAGGTTTCGTTGATGAACTCATTCCCTTTTCCTGCCAACTGGACCTCTTATTCTATTGTTTTTTAATAAACACTTGATCATCGGCAAACTCCATTTCCACCTTCTTCGCACATCGAACAGGTTTTTCATAACTTTTGAACTCATGAGAGGCTAATTCTCTTCCATATCGTTGATTCAGTCCTATGTAAAATATATTTATCTTTATATCATGATATCAGATGAAATTTGGTGCATACCTTGAAAGTCGATTGAACATTGCTTCATAAGCAGCGACTGAGTCCTCCTCCTACCTCAATTCCAGGAATTGTTTTTCCATCATAAGATGAACCACCTTAGGAAAATATTTCTCAAGATCCATTCCTTTGAATTCATCCCAATTGAGAGCATCATCCTCTTCACTATCCCTGATATTTTTCACTATAGACCACCACTGATCAGCTTCTCCATCAAAACGGTAAATAGCAAGACTAACCTTTTGATGTTCGGAACAACCCATGAAATCAAAAATCATCTCAAGTGCTTTAATCCACCCTTTAGCTAGTAGAGGGTCAGATGATCCTCGGAATGATGGGGTTGTTGCCTCATGAAATTCTTCAATACTGACATGTTCCTTTGCAATTGATCTGTCTGATCTCATACATGGATACCAACACCATTTATAGCCTGAGTCAAATATACCATCATTGCAGCAAACTGTTCAGTTCTGATTCTGACCATATCAGGTTGTTGATTTGGAAGGATATCTTCCTCCTGATGTCATCCCAACAGAGCGGCCCTGTTTCCTCTACGGAAATCCATTCTAAACACATAAATTTCTTAGGCAATGCAACATGGTAAACTGTAAATCCTATATCATTTCAATATTACCATAAATTAATTTAGGGACATTAATTTAACAATACCCTAACTCCTAATGTTATCTAATCCGAGCTCTGATACCAACTATAAGGACCCGAACATATATCTTACATAATATATATTTAAATGAATAATTCACATTGAGGATCTTTTCAGGTTTAGAGTTTTAGAGAGTTAGGACATAACAATTACATCTCAAAAGATTACAAAGTAAACACTTCAACACAGTTTCCATTTTTTTCACAAAATAATAACTCTTGAAAAAAAGAGTCATGTCTAGTTCTATGTTTAAGATAGAATGAAATTTCCTTGATCCCATCCTTGACCCTATTCCACATTAGGTTCTATGAAAAACATTTTAAAAACTTGGGATCAGCATAAAAATCTCAGTAAGGGATACACAAAGAAAGAAAACTATTGGTTTTTCAAAACAAAAAGTAAACCATTAATACATTAACAGAAGTAATAATTTTCACCTTTATGATTTACTAAATACTCTTAACTGAATAAAAGATCATTACATACCCTTTTGTAACCAATGTATTACCATAATACCCATATAAAGACACATAACATATAAAGCTAACTTGGGACATAAACATACATAAGTGGAATAACCATACGATCGACTTCCACACATATCACTAAATGGAATAGCCATACAACGGGCTTCCGTACCCAATGCATTGAATGTTATAACGTAACCACCCGTCCTCGTATTCACGACACCACCTGTCATTTGGTTTATAATGTAACCACCCGTCAAATTTCCATGTACCATTATAAAATTATAATAATGAAAAAATTATATAGGAATGAGAAAATTTCCACATTTAAATCAAAATATATAACTTAAATATATTGACATAACAAATCAATTATAAAAAATATTTTCAATACCAAAATACATAAAAGAGTATATGGTAATTATTTCCTTTTAAAAACATTACGGCTTGTTGAGGAAGAAAAATAACAAATAATACTCGCGGCGGTAGAAAAGTTTTTTGTCACCGCTTTTGTTAAACGAAACAGTAATATTTGTCGTTTATTAAAATGCTTTGTAGAAAAATATTCCCTTCTAAAATTCAAGGCTGTTTATACAACGTATAAATGAAATTCGTCTGTTAAAACAAAATATGCCTCTATGAATAGATATTGAGACGAAGTCCCTTACCTTGTGTCTAACTTGAATTGATCGTTGTTTAATCTACTGAATAATAAAATAATTTTAATTTATAATTTCTTAAGAACGTTTTTAAAGTTTATTATTCCATTTATATCACTTATTAACATGTTATAATCATTATGTAACCATTTATGTTAATAACGTTCGTTTTGTCGATATTTCGTACTTGAGTCAAAAATGGACTTCTTATAATTGCATGTTGTTCATGTGGTCAAAGGTTCATTATATCCAAAACGATATTCATGATATATATATCATATATATCATATATATCTATCATATACATGTATTTATAATAGTGAATAACATATGGAGGTATGAAATTAAATGCACCATTCATGGAGACGGTAAGTCGTACGTACGAATGAACACTGATTTCATTTCTATTTCTTATTTTAATGGAATTTAAACATAATTATACATAGGTATATTATAATTACATTATTATATCATATATAATATCATTAACTCTATCCTTTATGCACCACCCATAAGGAATTAACGAGTAACATCACTTTGAGGGGGCGGTAGTCCGTACTTCTTAAAATGATATTATAGTATTTACCCACTATGGAAACCATAATGGAATACTATAAGTGGAAAATCAAAAAGCAAAAAGAAAACATAAACATAGTATATATCATATATAAATATAGTTCGATCATAATGGACACCATTAGAGGTGGTAGGAGGTAATCGAACAATCATCGTTTCGCGAGGCTTTAGTTTTCCATCCACAGAAACATTATGTTCTTCACCCATTAGATGGAGGTGTGTGTGTAAGTGGAGTTTTAATACTTATCATAAAAACATCCTAGTATATTTAGGATACTGGTGTTGTTACAAAATAAAATAATAAAAATATTTTAGGGGTTGGAGAAGTAAAATAAAAGAAAACAATTTAAGATAAACTGTTACCTTTAATTTGGGTATCTATTTTGGTTTGAACCAAAAGGACTTCTTGAAGTGACTTCTGCTTATGGTAAGTCTTCTAGTAGTAGGAGAGGGATGTATGGAGCTTAATTGGTAAGAGGTTTGATAAGACAAATGGCTTAAGAGTTGTGAGTAATTTGTTAGAAGTGGTCTCCTTTTATAAGGGGGAGGAGGATCTCTTTAGGAAAGTGTAAAACTATTATTTTATCATATAAATATATTTGGTTTATAATGGTCCAAAAATCATTAAAGAGGAAGATAATATGTCTCATGGTCTAAATAAAATCATCCAATCAGAAATTGAACATGTTTTGGATAATATTTTAATCATTATAATCTTATTTATTTAAACCCTTTGTTAATGAGGTAAATACTGCATCATTGTTTTGTAAGAAATAATTTAATTTATTAGAGATATAAAAATTATAAAAAAAAAATAATATCATGTAGGAAGTATTTTTATCTTTACAATGAATATTTATAGTCAAAAAAATAATTTATATAACCCCTTATAAATTTTAATTACAAAAATATGTTCGTTAATGTCAATTTTGTCATTACATTAAATTAAATAATCTAAGTTGTCATTATCACACGCAAGTGGATCAAAGGGGTACCAAAATAGACCCAAAGATGCCCATGGTCGTTAATAACTCAACAATTAAGGTTTGGACAAGTTTTAAGGTAATTTTGAATTATTAAAATATTTTGTTTACCTTGAATTACCCTATATACCTTTAACCATGGTAAATAAAAGTCAAAAGTTACTATTCACCAAAAATTATTTTCATCTTAATGAACCACATTTTACATATTTATAACAACCGTGTATGTCGGATTTTCTAAATTCAATTTATAGAAGCGGTTAAATATCATTTAAATGAAAAAGTCCATTTTTAACTAACCCTAGGTAGTTTCACTATTCATCAAAAATTGATGTTTTTCAGAAAAATACCAAAAAATAATCCTAGGCTATATTTGATGTTGCGAATTCAAAAATGATGTCTATTTTTTCCAAATTCAAAACATATAAGTGGAATTAATTAATTTTAAAATTACTTCTCGTTATCAAAAAAATAGCATATTTTTAAAAAACAATATCTATCAAAAGATTGATACTTGTTTTTGTCCAAATTCAAAGTGAAATTAGTTTAAATTACCAAAATTAGATTAAATTGTAAAAATATATTCTAATTATAATTTAAAAACAATTAAAAAGCTAATCTAACCATATAAATAAATTATATTAAAAGGCACTTTTGAATTGAGAAATAATATTTTCATTATTCATTTAAAAAATGAACTTTATCGAAAAAATCCCAAACAAACACCCAAAGTAAAATTTTATGTCCTCATTCAAAAGAAGGATTTTATTTGGTCAATTAGAACATATAAAAATGACCAAAACTATATTTAAAGAGGGTTCACCATTAAAAGGCGGTAAATCGGCATTTTCATGTAAATTATGCTTAAAATTAGATTCATTCATATTTTAAGCCTCTAACATTTTATTGGATAAATGTAAATACATTTAATAAACATGTATAATCATATTGTAGTTAGTTTTGTTCATTTCTACCAATAAAACTGCTAGGAGTTAACTACCATTTAAAATAATAATATTATATGATTAATGTGCAACATATGATTTCAAAGAAACTCGTTGTTGTGTATCTAGTACGCTATTGAAAATAGAAACCCTTTTAAAGTAAAATTAATATATAATTCAAAAATATTAATAAATTTGAAAATCTCTTACTCTAATTTTACTTGGGATGTTATACCATGAGGATCCTCCATGATTCAATATTTATAATAAAAATAAGAATAATAGTCAAAAGGGAGGTTACAATGATATCCAACACGGAAATCTGTTTAAATTATTCAAAATATATGGAATCCACTAGAGAAAATATATTCTGTATAGGTGGAGAATCCAAATGAGATAAAAAAATATTATGGTTCAAACACCAATGATACATGTGCAGGTTTTACTTAAGGGATAATGAAAAGGAGAGATATAGTAGAAAATTTCATAGCCTGAGAAAAAAATGGGGAATAGAAGCCGTGATTCATGGGTTGTATCCTAACTAATATGAAGAAATTAAAATCAAGGAAGGATTACTCTTATTTTCTCAAGAAAATGAAAACAAGGATAATAAAGAGGGAAAAATCATGGAGAATGATAGTTATTTTTTAAAAAAAATTCTAAGAATGTGGTACTAATTATGCAATATGGGGAGGATATACTGGATGAAATCATGATGAGGAACACTTCCCAAAACAATTCTAATATAATTGTTTAAAGGGTTTTTCACATGGCCCACAATAATATTTAGAGGCGGTGTTTTTAAATGTAAGAACTAATTTTAATGAGTGGTTTCAATGATAGAAAAGATAATGTGGAGGAGTTTAAAAAAAATTGATAGGTTTGAATTATTCTTTGAATACCTCATTAATGATGTCTTAGAAATAGAGGTTACTTCCCTAAACTAGTATTTATAGTGTGAAAAATTGAAATATAATAAACTCCAACTTAATTATTCTATGATATCCTATGATGTTTGATTTGTTTAGGTTAATTTCTATGGATGCATATTTTTATTCTTATATGGATATTGGTGTGGTTATTGTGTTGGTTTATTTTATTAGGGTTCTCACTCAACATCGAAACTGAACTTTTCAAATAAAATCATTGATTTAGGTGGTTCTTTAAACTCAATGATTTTCTATACCACATTTTTTTCAGAAAACCAAATAATCAAAATTATATATTATTACCTTAATATAAATGATCATATTATCCCAAAATTTTATCAATAACTATAAACCTATGTTCACAAAATATAATTGTATTATTCCTAAAATAAACTTCTCACTGAAATATATATTAAACAAAAGGGTATTATTCCCAAAAAAACACTCATAATATATCTTTAATCATGTAATAATAACATAACATGGAACCTTAAAAGGGTTGTTTTTTACTTTAATATTATAATCAACCTTATAATTATCAACCCAAGATACTTTTTTTTATCCAATATCAGTCTAGAATATGAAATTCTTCCATAGGTTGTATTCTATCATTAATCTTAGTGGTTCATAATAAAAATGATAATTAACCCAAAAATATCCCCTAAGAGTTTAATACAATGTGCATAGTAATGAAACACTCACCATGTAACAAAATGATGGATGCAATATATTTGAACAACTCCTTTTGAAGTTATTAGCACTAAATAAATCATTGTCAAAACCATATCTAATTTATGTATCCCTACATATATTCCTTTTTATTAAAACCATATAATTTATACCTTAACAAAAATTTAGGATTTTATTATATAGTAAGACATAACCATAAAGAATTTCATTGGGTTATGTTCGAAAATATATGTTTTCCTAAATCTTTTTCCAAATGTTTTAATTAATGTTTCTCTAATAAATGAAATATAGACACCAACTCCAATAACATTGATCCTCTTGTTACATTATTACATTGGTATACGATATAATCAAATACATCTAACTGGACCGAATTGTTTTTTAGTCTTGGTAAACATCATATATACATGAAACTCACATTCATTGTTAATGTAAATTATGATAACATAATTTCATTGAAAACATAATTATTCACTGTAATATATCCTTGTATCACACCATAGTACACCTAATAAAATCATTGAGAAAAAAAAAATAATGTGATCACAAATACTCAGTATGGGATACGTATAGATGAATGAATCTGGATTAAATTTGGGAAATAAATATGGTATGGTGAATTATAGAAAATACAATCCATTTTTTAATAACTCGGGTAAGAAAAATAATGTGACAAGAATAAATGATGATAAAATAATGGAATATAAAAAATCATATGACTTTGAAACTTATCCATAGATATAATAAATATTAAAATGATATTAAAATGATATTAAAAAAATTTATAATTACTTAATTCATAACGTCGGACATCATATATTTACATAGAGGTCTTGGTGAATACATAACACATTAATGGGTATGATCTTGTCCAAATACCTAAACTATTATTTTCATTATACTTATCATTGAATCAATGGTCTATATAATTAAAGGAACCACCCATCACATAATAAGTCTAACGAATCAATCGTATGAATAAATTTTACAACACAATAAACAAGCCAGACAACGTTTTCCATATTCGAAGAACTGTAATATGAAATGTCAATATGTTCCTGAATTAAAAGAAATATAAAACATTCAGAGATATATGATGGATTATAAAATTATATTATACCCTAATTGAAGAATTATATTAAACAATGGATGCTGACATAGATTATAATACATAAAAAGGATCTCACTTGTTTTTATTTAGAAAAATAACCATTTCAATTTGAAAAAAAATTATTAAAATGTAAAATTTCCCAAATATGAAAATATTTTTTTGAAAATAACCACTGAAAATTTTAATTGAAGCTTCAAATATTTGGGAGGGTATGATATTCTAAATTTTATTCATTCCATTGATGTGAAAATAAATATTCATTTCACATTTTCTGTAAAAGTATCAAAATTGAATTATTGGAAAAATAACATGACGATTACTTTATAACAATTTTCTAAAACATCAAACATGGGTAAATAAATCGTTAATTTCATTGGACAATATCAAAAATATTATTTAACATATTTCTATTAAAAATATATACATGGTCGAAAAAAACATGACCATGTAAAAAAAACTAGTGGGTATTCCTTAAATTCATTATTTTGGTATCCTATGTACAGAAAGATAAGAAAATTAATGGAAACCTTATATTTTATAGAAATTAATAGAGGAGGAAAAAATTTATTGGATTTTTATAATACTCAAATAATTCCATCAGAATAGTGTTAAACATAAACAATCTTAAATAATGATGAAAGTGTGAAATAAACCCTTACAACACTTTTAATAATAAACAAAAATGTAATGAAAAATATAACCATAGTTTTATATTTAATTACACATAATCTTTTTGATAATAAAAATAAAATAAATTAATGGGTTGTATATATAACATATAAAGGAAACAGGTTGTGAATATGGAATTCGACTCATTGAAATAAAAGAAAGACATAAATCCCTTACCACTTTGGTAATATTGGAATAGTAATATCCAAAACATAATAAATTAATACTAATACTTACATATAATTGATACAAGGATATTAATGATCTAAACCTTCAAAGAGGAAATATATTTACTAAAAAGAGTAACTAGGTTCATAACATTCATATATTCTCCAATGAAAGAAAATTGAGACAAAATCCCCTAACTGAAGCTCTAATTGCCTCGTGAGTTATCTCACCTATTTTATAATAAATTTAGATTTATTATAAATACATAAAATAACCATATAAATCTATATAATTTCATATATTATCCATTCGAAATATTTTATCACCTATTTTTAATGCTGTTTTATTATTGTCATATTTTCAGTTGATAACAACTACATTTTCAATAGAATTATAGTTGGACATTTATTTTAATTTTAAATTAATTATTGTCTCATTATATACATAATTTTAACAATGAAATAAATATAACATCTTTTCATTATTTATATTTTTATTTATTGTAAAATAATGAGATATAGAAATGAGTTAAATCATTTATGGAGTGGGTAGGACATAGAAACTCGTGAACTTTGTTTTGAATTTTTGATGGATGAAACAAAACAAATGTAAAAATATAAACAATGAAGAATAATTATTATATAATATATTTATTTTATATTAATAAACTATAT
Organism: Viscum album; assembly: GCA_963277665.1. NCBI lineage: Eukaryota > Viridiplantae > Streptophyta > Magnoliopsida > Santalales > Viscaceae > Viscum > Viscum album. The sequence continues at coordinate 1,832,888,182 of OY728147.1, forward strand.
CCTTATTTCAATCCACGTAAATAATTAATGAATAACTAATCAAATCGTTTCATGGAGGTGGTAGTCCACACACTTACACGAGTAAAATTCACAATTTTCATTGGATGGGATAGTAAAAAGGTAGATATGATATTATAGTTATATAAGAATAATAATATCATAAATAACATATATATTCACTATTTATATCTTTATAACCATATATGAAAATTGGTGATGAAAAAAAAATTACAACAATACACGGAGTCGGTAAACCGTATGTACGCACGATTGGAGTTTCCAATTTCTGTTGGAGGGAAATCGAATGAAAATGGATATAAAATATTATTAATAACATCCTAGAACTTATATATTCAATATTAATTATATTAGTATGTGTATAATGGATATATAGGTATTGGATTAAGAAATAAACTAGGAATAATCTATAAAGTCGATTTTCCCTTCTTCGATATACTTTCGTTAGATCCATTCTTAAGGACCCTTGGAATGATATTATAGGATAAAACATACCTATAATTTATCAATATGGATGTTCATAATAGAATATGTTGTGTTTTGGGTAACCTAGGATACTTTAAAAGGGGTAAAGAAAAGAGATATGAGGTGACATTTTATATGTGGGGAGAAAGAAACTCATGGAATTAATTAAAGTATTAAATTAATATAGAATTATTTTCAAGGAAAAAGGGATAATTATTAACATAATTATAATATTATAATATTATTAATCACAACACTATAATTCAATAACATTTATAAAAGTGTACATAATTATTTCACACTTATATATTTGTTCTGACCCACATTAACCATTTTAATGATTACCATAAAATCAATGTTTAGTATCTATTAAGTGTCAAGAATGTAACCGTAAAAGGATAAGTAAAGAAAATTGTTTATATTTTAAATATCAAACCACTCACATGGGTAAATATTGAATTTTTAAATATTTTTAAATTTTTAATAAAATAATTGTTTATAAAATATCATTACTATCATTTTTGGAAATACATGAAAAAATATAGTATAATATAAATCTATATCCTGTAAAATGGTTAAAAATGAAATTTAAAAAATTATAATGATGTTATATTCTATATTTAATAATATATTAAAATTCAGACATGTTTAGATGTTATATTAAACCTTATTTTAGGGTTTAACCCTTATGCTAATCAATTTTGACCTTAACTATGGTAATGAATTTTTCAACATTAATGGTATATAGGATTACATATATTATTTAACATGGAAGCTAAATGGCCACTAGGTGAACATTTAGTCCATTATTCATTCTAATTTTCAACTTTCCCATTTTTTATGTTTTTTAAATAATTACATATATATCAATAGAATAAAATACTATTAATGTAAATTTAAAAAATATTTACATAATTTGACATTTAAATCAACATCAAAACAATGTAATTCTAGGAAAATAGATTAAAACATATATAATATGATATATTTATATTAATAATTAATTGACACATTAAATCACTTAGAAATATTACTTTTCTAGCTTTTGAAATCATATACATGACATTTATACTACATGCATAATCACATTGTAAATGTTGTGTAAGTATTTAAGGTGATTATATCATCATTAAAAATTTAAAAAATAATACCATAATAATAAATTTTTTATATATATATGTTTATAATTTTTAACCAAACATACTTCAATGTCTTTATGATGAAATATTATTTACTTTAAAATAAACAATGTAACATTTTGAATTTAACTATTACATAAATATTAAAAATTTAATAATAAAATTTAATGAGAAATAAGATGTATAATTTTAATTTTTTTATTATTATAGATGAAATATACTAATCCATTTCAATAAATTATTGTGTTTAATTAAGTTTTAGCCTTATCACATGAGTTATTAACCAAATTAACAAATTTTCCCTTTACGAACATTATAAATCGTACCATTGATTCTATTCATAATGAAAATAAGTATAAGGGATCTATTTAAAAAATATGATCCTACTATTTAATAATATAAAATTCAATTTTCAATAATCAATATATAAATTTGTGATAAATTAATTTTAAAATTAACCCACAATATGTGATGAAATATTTTTTCTAGAAAAATGTTCTCTAAAGAGTTAAATTTTTTCATACATAATTAAATATAAAGTTAATTACAATTAAAATAATTGTAATATTAATAATATAAATAAACAACTTTCACATTTAAAACTATTTGAATCAAATTGGATGTTTTTAAATTTTTTATAGAAAATACTATTTTCCATAAAAATTAGTAATTTTCATTATTTGTAAAAAAATAACTATATTTAAAAATTCAAACTAAGATATTAATGAAATTATTATTTCAAAAATAAAAATAATTTTAAAAAATATATTCCATAAAAATAGATAAAAGTAATAAATTGATTTTGTTATTAAATAAATAAAAACCAGTTTTGATGAGAATATATTTTTGAAGTATAAAATTAATTTATATAAAATAATTTTTTTGTTTATCAATGTATTTACATTTTATAAAACCTTATAAAATATTTTCCATAATGAGGTTTTTCTTATTCATGCCACCTATTTAATGTCTATGTAATAATGATCAGGTTTAAATAATAATATTTTAATATTTTATCATGTTTCTTATAAACTCTAAATTGTGTGCAACAAAAGCTATCAATGAAATAATATTTATTTTATGTAAAATATATTATTAAATATTTGTGTGTAAAAAAATATCTGAATAATAATCTTGGGATGAAATATCATTATTATTAGTAACTTTTTTAGTCATCTTCACACAATTTTTCTAGGATCTAACTCAACCAACTTTACTCCACTTCGATAATAACAAATTTTTCAATCACATTTTAAATATATATTTGGAAATGTTTCTTTCCCCAATATAAACATTTCCTTTTTGAATCACTTGACCATATCACCAATCAACACCTATAAATGATTGTTTCCTAAAATTGTGCATTAAATACCTCAAAGGATGAAACCCAATCTTTTCATTCATAATTATTATAGTAAAAGTGTTACCGAATTTGAGTTATTTTAATAAATGATTTTAATTAAGATTTGATTGGGATCTCATTTAATGAATATTTTATTACGTGGATATTAATTTTCAAATAAATTTTGGATTCTAGAGTTCGCATGGTCATGCTATGATTTCGAGTTCCATTCCTTCAACTGGGTTGAATTTAGAATAATGGAAAGGAAAAAATAAAAATTGTTTAGCTAAAATGGAATATCATGTGTCATGTGGTGACATGGATTCTTATGCTTTACATGTTTTTATTATATGGTTACATTATTTTACATATTTTTTTTCATTCCTAGGTCTCTAACATAGTTTCCACACCATAATGGTTGTTTGAAACATTTTAGTGATTCTAGAAATGCAGTGTGGATGAGGTGGATGGAATTTCAATACCTAACCCATTTCGGAATGTCTGGTTAGAGGCAATCCAATAATAACACCGTAATCCCACATCCAATAGAAAATTGGTGAATGAATAGTGCCATATAGCCATATCAAACATATAATAAGCCGTAGACTAATGTACTTCTAGACACACAAACACACACATCTATATTCACATGAATAACGAGGAATGATAGAAAACTGCTAATATAAATTCATTGAAAAAATCAATCAAATATTAGAGTATGATATGTTGTATATAAAGTGAAAAGGGATAAATATAGTCCCACCAAAACTAGAAAAGAGCCCACCCTAATGAGATAAAGGTCACAAAAACCCAATATAAACTACTGGAACCATCTATATTCCATCTACATAAACAATTATCTAATTGTTTTGAGACCCACAATGACTTCGTTACTAAGGTTATCATCCATACAAGACTTGACATATGCCGATAGAGCCCATGGATGGGTGATTATATACATATCAATTAGGGAATCTTGAAATCACCACACATGATTAATAAATTTTATTGTATTTATCTCAACACCATAAAAGCATGTTAATAAAAATAGGATACAATAACCACAATAACCCAAATATGCTCAAATGAAACACAAATTAATAAGGAAATGGGAAATCCATCTTGACTAACCATTTAATAATGATGATTCATCATGAAAATCCCAAAGATCAATATCTGATTCCAAACATCAAGTACATCCTCACAAGAATCTAAGTGGAGGGAACACTCCTTGATACATCACTCCACAACTATGGGGGAACTATCTCTTATAAGTTTCTCATTCATAACCTCACTAAAATCACTATAGAGGGAATGCACATTGAAAATATTCTCCATATATGAGGGGAAAAATCTCTAGAATGGGAACTACTCCCCACTAGAACTAAAATATGGGTGTACCACTATATAGATAAAGGACCCAATACCTCTATAGTATGGGGAGGTACTAAATCAACACATGTAATGAGTATGAGGGTACCCACATCCTGGTGAAATAGGGGGAAACGACACTAAAATATCTTTCATGATGAAGACCCCATCACTACTATGGTAAAATTAATTGATTATGGAATAATCCCACTCCTAACACCTCATGATATATATATATTTCATATAAATTCCACCATTACACACCACGTGAAAAACTATTCAGGATAGGAAACTCATGGGCCCAAATCAGATTCTTGAAGGAGTTAAACAAGGTGTATGTTTATGTAGAAATAAAAATCAATCCCCCCCCCATTATAAAATACATATCTCCCTAAGCCAAAATATTTAATTTCTCATAATCTAAAATGAAATTTGTTTCTCTAGATACATGAAAAATCCAATTGGGGTCACAACATATAGTGGCCAGTCTGACACTCAATGTGTGTTGTTCGCACAAATATGTCTACTCTATCTAGGATCGTTGACAATTTCCATGCACGTGTACTCTAGAAGTATCTAGTAAATTTTCTAAGTACATGGAATATTCCGCATTAAACTTATATTTTGGAATCACATGGAATCATGCTAATGTACTCCCTATACACACTGATCCATTTTCAAAGGGCTATACATCATGTATGTAAACATCATGACGTGTTATACAACATGGTTTCCAAGGAGTGTACTCCATATATATATATATATTTATCCATATAGATATGTGTCACATAATTTTCATGTAAATCCCATGGCATGTAATATGTATCTAATTTCATAAATCTGATCTTCCATATAGAGGTGACTACACAATGTGTGTTATTCAGACAATATGTCTTGAATATCAGGTTTTTTTAGAAACCAAAGTTTTTCAACACAAACCATTTAAACCAGCTCCTCTAATTATTTCATCATAATTCATGGACATAGATACTAGATATGGGGATGAATATGATCTTTCCATCACCGTTGGCTATATTTCATCCACTCTTATCTGTGATAATCTCTTCCCATTGCACCACACCACTATAAAACCAAACCATGTGTTGATTAACTCCAAATATTATCCTCAATCATCTATTTACACTACATCTATTTGATAATTTCATCAATCCCGAACCAAAACATATAGTATTTATTAATTATTTTAAAGAACAACTACCCAATGATCATCTATCAGGTCTTTCTTGAACCCTCAACCAAAGGAAACATTGATGATGAAAGTGTGAAAAATGATGGGAGAAATTCCCATAACATAAACATGAGGAACAACCCTTTATCATTATTTTTTATAGCCTCAATATATTTACATGATAATGATAAATACATATAAAGAATAACCATGGATCAAAAAATTTTATCATTTCCAAAACATAGGAAGATACACACTAAATGAATATATAATCATTGATTTGTGACTAAATTTGATAAAGAATTAATTAATGTTTGAGTATGGATAATCATAAAAGGAGATTAATCCACATAAAAAGTTACTTAACAAGATTTGGGATCAATAAATGATAAATAATGGTTCCATTTCATTGAAAATTTTTAAATCCATGAACTCTATTGGTGACTAAGGACTTCTTGGTACGGATCATCGATCAGTGATATGGTTGACAGAAGTCACTGATATCCTATGAACTCTCTAAAAATACCTAGGGTTATTTAGATAACAATACTATTTTAATATAACATGATTTAAATATATATTTAGTATTTTTAAGGAAAACAAATAACAAAAAAATTAATAATTTTATTAATTTTTTTTATCGACCACTTACGACTGATCATGAACTAATCACCTAATACCAAAAATAGATACTATCACGCTTAAGAAAATACACCCATTTTAGATTTAATGTTGTAATTTTATTAACCATGTAGAAAAATTTTAGGTTGATATTACATTATATAAAAAACATTGTTTGTAATAAATTATATTTAATATTTTTAATATATTATCATTGAGGAACCTTGAGCCCTAGAATCCCATGTCTTCACCAAATCTTACTCCAAAAATATTCATTAAAATATTCCAATGTTTTATGTAGAAATTATAGGGTCACATAATTCTCCCCACATTAAATTATTTTAACCCAAAAATTGAAAACCAACATACAATGGTGATGATATTGATCTCACATTGAGATATCCTACTCTCATGATCTCTACAAGAGGTTCTTGTTCCACCAAAAAAATGTGCCTAAGGAAAAATATTTCCCATAGTGGGTCTCCTCAAAAATTTTCTCTAACCAATGTGAATATAAATATTGTAATAGCACCCTCAAGTTAAAACTCAACTAGGTTGACATCGTGTTATGATTAATGCACGTATACCCTTAGTTATTACAAGTAAAAATATGAAAAGGTACTCGGTCTGACTATGTTGGCACAGATAATTTGTATTCCACCTCATAAACCAAATACAGTAACTATACAAATGTAATATGAACCTTATTTATAGTCTTCCTCCTCAGAAAAATGTCTATAACCCTTTATGATTTGATATCTCTTGGATAACATAATCTCGTTATTTAACTCCAAAGACCTATGACGTTGGTGTGAATAAGGCTCTTGATGTCTCTTGGAATTATTTATCTTCCCCGATACAATCTATGATTTCCATACCATTTATTAAAAAATATCTATGTCCATAAATTCTATTAATCAACATTGAATTAGTATTATTTTTAAATACATGGACTCCCATACATGGCCTCGAATGGTGATACAATGATGGTGGAGTTAAAGCTACCATTATACAACAACTCCATCGATAGAAGTTGATCCTCCCAAAAATATAAAAAATGAACATGAATGACTCTATAATTTTCTATATAAATTGATTGGTCTACCATACAAGGCCATCTACCTATGTGTATAAAATAGGTTCGCATCTACAAATGAGTACCTAAGGCCTCCTATATCCTCACTATAATCATTACTTTAGGTGAGAATCATGGTGTGAAATGACCATTGGTGGAATCCTGCAATGTCGAATTACCCCTTTCAAAAACATCCATATCAATATCCTTACTACAGTATACCCTTGGTTGGTTCAGAAGTGTGTAAACATTGTGAGATAGTCTACAATCACATGGATATTATAAGGCGTTTCAATAATCATGGGAGACCACCCATCATGAAAACAAAAAATGTACCATCCCATCTTCACTTTCATCTGAGAACCCAAACCTTCAGCCATTAGTAGAAGAGGAATTGATAGATATAATAAACAATACAATACTATATAAATGTCTTCCCAAGAAAATTCTAAATGATTCTGGTCCATCATCACGTCTCTTGGTTGTAAAACTAAGAGAAAATGTGAAACCTATTAAAAAAATCTTATCATAACATGTATTCTAGAAACGACCATCCTAAAACATGTATAACATGATACTCACCTTCCATAAATCCTTTAGGATCATGTTTGGTGGATATCATGTCAAGAAATATCTGTTAATAAATACCACCATGTTATTCCCCCACAGAAACACTGAAAAAGAGGATGGGAGACAACCATCCGTTAGAGTAATCTAGTACAATCCTTGTTCTTAAGAGTTTTCTACATAAAGGCTAAATAATATATATCATCATATTAAAATAAGAAATGGAAAAAAATAGTTATGGGAATCTACTACCTCAAATTTTCCCATTAGTGGAACCCAACCTAGCTGTGCCTTTTCCATTTCAATATCCACTATCACTCCAATATATGATAATTAGTATCCCATGATGTGAACCTCCCAAATCCATAATTAACAATTTAATAGATTTTAAAAAATATATAACACCAAGAGAATGTATTAATCAAACATAAAATGTCCTTCCATACTCCACCTCTATCAAATATTTCACATGTATTTCATCACTAAAAAATAACGTGAACTTATCTAAGAAGGATTGAATATCTATCCCATATGTCTTACAAGAACAAATAGGTAACTATATACATTAAAGGGTATCAAAAAACCTAAATAAAATGTATAGGATATATGAAGACACAATTAGTATATCCTCATACAGAACCCTGAATTGGTGATAATACTTCCTAAGGTAAAACTATATGAACCTCTCCACCTGATGAAATGGTCAATGTATTCCTAGATTATATAGGGGAGGATAATCTATCATGAAAATCACATGGTTGAGGAAATGATAATTCATTCCAAACATTGGGATCCCCTTTAACATCTTGTTGAAGAAAAATGGGATTCCCAAGAGAATGGAATGGGTCTAAATAATCCCCTATCATATAGATTCTCGACCACACATACATCCCTCACAACTCTATGGGGTCATCTGATATGTTAGCACAACTATAGGGTTGTCCATGGGTGACGGTCTATGTAAATGAAATGATTATGATTGGGGGTGGGGTATGGAGGGAATATCCTCCAAAGGGTGTAACATATAGTCCTCCAACATTGTAGAAATTTAAATACTCATCATCTTCTACTCCAAATTTAATAAAATCTTGTTGATATGTAATTAGACATATCATCCAATACATGGGCCTATCTAGATCTTCCTGAGATCCCTTCACACCATTGGAAAATAAATCTCAGACCTCTAACTTAGAAACACTATAACTGTCAATTATGACAGTTATATGGCTATAAAAATAAGTTACCATGACATATTTATGAAAAAAATAATGGGGCTAAATAAAATTTTTAAATTCATTCCACTCAATGCTCTCTCAGTTCGCAGAGTTCGGTCACACATTTAGAGAATGTGTGTTATCAACAAACATTCTCCACTAGAGCCTCCAATCAAATGGTTCATCTAAATGGATCCAATTGTATCATTGGTTCTTGAATAAGGGATAAAACCATAGAAAATGATTCCTATGAATGTGTTATAATACTAAAGGTAAAGCATATGAGACATATGTTGTACCTCAAAACACACCCGGAGCCTCTAGGGTACAAACCACTATCACCAAAAGCCATCCTTCGTCATGTTTTCAAGTTATCCTCAATAGGTACTACTACAAAAATAGTATAACTGAGAATAAATCAATCATAAAAATCAAAGGGTGTCATCCCTTACACATTAACATTGACTTATTTGGGAAAAAGTGAGTTAGCAGTATATTTTTAAATCACATCATATGAGAAGGTGTCTCAGTAGACGATGTTTCCATATTTTATTCATGCTCAGTAACACAACACCAAACAACAATATAGGGATCCATCAAAACCCTACAAATTTGTTTATAATTTTATCTATTTGGTCCACATCCTCACCATTATGGGTCCTGTATAAGGTATAAATCACAATCCATAAGCTCTATATCAACATTATTTATCGATGTTGTTGTATGAAAGTTCACCTCTCTAATGAGATACATATCTCTGTCCCAAGAGAGAGTCAAATATCTTGTATCAATATGAGAGTTTCACACTATCACCCCACTACTATATGAATAAAAATATTTAAAAAACCCATTTTTGATAAATTAGGGTCTCCATAAAAGAAATATTACATCTCTCCTTGAACCTTTCATCCAAAAAATAAGGGGTTTTTATAAAATGAATCCTAAAAGTCTATGTCACTAAAACCCATACAACACCATAATAATATTTAAATAATAATGTTAAACTATTTTTTTATCATCTACCGATCATAATATTTATTATCTACATAAAACACTAGAGGTGGATGCACGAATTCCTCCAATGGTGGTAGCACAACTCTGTGCCCTCCTAGAGGAATCACCTCATGAATGAGTCCCTAAATCCAGACATCATTACTCAAAAAGATATACTCATAATAGAATATGATAATCCTAAGAAGATATATTACTGGAAACATCTTGAATTTCATAATGATACACCACAATCAAAGAGAATATATGGGGATCTATCTTAGGAAAGACATGGAAACCAAAACCTATTCTTATGTGATACATGTGAAAATGTTTACCCTATAAATAGATCTTACATGTGATGAGTAGACAAGTAGGATATTAGATTCCTAGTTAATAGATATATCAACTTCTAATAAAATATATAGTTCTTTCTCCTATGATAATACTCGAAACACTCTAACACATTTTCTATATGGCACAAATAAAACCTCAAAAAATGATAATCTTTAACTTTAATACAAAGATTAATTTGATTTGATGCAACTATATATGGAACCAAATAACCTGGGTTAGTCTTGACCATGTTATATGTTAAGGGAACCATAATTCCAAATAAAATAGGATAGAGGATTATGATAAACATTGAGTAGGTGTATCACACACATGGGAGGCTTTAACCAAATGTACATATACACAAAAGCATCCCCATACTCCAATATGTTGTTGAAAGATAAAAAATTGTACAAAAAATTCATAAAAAAAATTTCTCACATCAGATTACAAAACATAGTATAATAAAAGTTAAAAAGGGCCAAATTGGGTACCCAAAAAATAGGAAAAAAACATATCCTATGGACAATAAGGGGGGATATACCCAAAATATACTCTTATAACCATCCATGTTCTGTCTAGATCAACTATTATCCACCTAATATTAGTCATCATAGGACTCCAGCACTAATCCTAACATCTAAATAATCCATAACATGTGTGGGAAGAGCCCATGCAAACATACCTAGTAGGGCACCTCAGAATCACTAAACATGTATCATCAAAGAGTGAGTGGTCACATCAATAACATGAAGTAATTTCCGCCAAAATATGATAAAATAACCATAATAAAATGGATATGATCAAGAAAAACAATAATGAATAGGAAATAGGGATTTACATATCTACAACCCAACTAAAAATGATGATTCAACATATAGCTCTTAATGGTCCATCTCTGATGGAAGACACCCAACACATCCTGTCAAGAAAAGGAGTGTATTCCCTCCCCTTAAGACCACTCTCCAAATCATATGTGGAACCTTCCATTGACTAATTAAAACATGTATTATTATCATAATTAGTCTTGTATGCCTATAACTCAACAATACTATAATGAACCGGCCTTAAAAATTACATAATATTGAATTAACTGAATAATTCACATTGAGGATCTTTTCCGGTTTATAGTTTTAGAGAATTTGGCCATAACTATTACATTTCAAAAAAAATTACAAAGTAGACACTTCCACCCAGTCCATTTTTTTAACAAAAAATGGAATCATGAAATGAAAAGAGTCATGTCTAGTTCCATGTTGAAGACAACATGAATTTTCCTTGATCCCATCCTTGACCCTATTCAATATTATATCCTGTGACAAACATTTCAAAAATTTGGATGAGTATAAAAAGCTCAGTAAGGGAAACACAAAGAAGTAAAATTGTTAGTTTTTCCAAACAACAAGTAAACCATGAATACTTTAACATAAGTAATATTTTTCACCTTTATGAAGTAGTAAATACTCTTCACTGAATAAAAGATCATTACTTACCCTTTTGTAACCAAAATATTACCATAAAACCAATATATAGAACACATAACATATAAAAGTAACTTGGGTAATAAACATACATAAATGAAATTACCATACGGTCGACTTCCACACATATCACTAAATGTAATATCCATACGACCGACTTCCATAACCAATGCATTGGAGGTTATAATGTAACCACCTGTCCTGGTATTCACGGCACCACCTGTCATCTGGTTTATCACATAACCACCCGTAAAATGTCCAAGTACTATAAAAAAACATAAAATATTTCAAATATAAACATTTCACCAATAAAATTTCATTTGCAATCACAAGAAGTAATTTCAAGATATTGAAATAATCAATCCATTTTCAAAAACCATCTAAAAATGATTTTTGAATCAAAGTGTCCCATACCAATTTGAAGGTTTTAATGGAATTATAATTTTATAATTTTAATGTCTATATAAATAAATACTCAAAACCATTTTTAAAACATCGACATTAAAGATAAATGTTTAGAATGATAAATCATTAAAACATTTAAAAATTATATTTTTGTTAAAGAGTTTTTAACAAAATGAGAGACTCTTGAATAAAAATAATTGCAGAATAACATTTAATCAGAACTTTATAATATCATGAGAATAAAGGTATTCATGATATAATATGTCAAAGGAAAGTATATAAACCATATGATAGTGTATTTGGTGCATTACAAAAATGATGTCTCAATGGAAATTCAAATTGAGATGAAATCCCTTATAAAGATGGTATCCTAAAATTAAGGATAAATCAATCTCATAATTTTGAGTGACAAATATAAATACACCCAATATAAGTGGATATTATGTGTAAAAAATAAGATGTCATTCACACATATTCATAGGATGACATATTCAACAAGTACAAGTTGAACCCAAATAATTGAAATTGGGTTAAGAAGCTCCCTTGCAAAATTTGACATCCTAACGACGTCACATTACAATTCAAAAACTGAGTTGATGAGAGATAAAAGGGTATCCCATAACATGGAAATAAAATTTATAGTAATAAGGATATAGAATAACATATCCCAACATAATAAGATGTGAATTAAAAGGCATAACAAGAAGAATCCTATTAAAAGAGAGGAGGGTGAAGGGTTCCCTTACTGATTTGTAACTTACGAAACATATGCCACATGAAAGAAGGATCATACAATAAATATTTATATTCTCATAAATGAAATTATATTACACAAAGAGTACAATCATGGTAAGTACATACACCTCACAAAAGGAAATAGTGGAAAGTATAGCATGAATCTCACGTGAATAAAAAGTGAGATGAAACTCTTTACTTCGTTGTTATCAATTGAGTCACTTGATCAAAAGTTAATAACCATAAAATGAATCACAGAATACCATGTATATAAATATAATCATGATAATATATATCAAATGGCAGTAAGCATTACACCACATGCAATGAGTAAGTGGAGAACAATGGAAATCTCATGGAATTAAAAGTGAAATAAGAAAATCCCTTACAAAAAATCAGCAGCCTAACGGCACCACATAAAAATTCTTAAAATGAAATGATTAGACTAATAGGGGGTATCTCATCATATCAAAATACATATTACAGTACATTGAATATAAATGAACATCCTCCATCATATGAACATGGAGCATAAAAGAAATGATATAAAAGAGAGTACTTGAAAAGAAAGAGAGAGGTCGGATCCCTTACCTCGTGTCCGACTTGACTCAATCATTCTTTAATCTCCTGAATAATAAACTAAAGTTAATTTCTACTTGCATATGAACCATTTTCAAGTTTATTATTCTTTTTATATAGCTTATTACCATGTTATAAACAATATGTAATCATTTACGTTAATAACGCCAATTTTGTCGATATTTGGTACTGGAGTTAAAAATGGACTTCTTATAATCACATGTCATTCATGTGGTCAATGGTTCATTATATCCAGAATTATATTCATGATTTGGATATCATATATATCATATAAATCTACTATATACATGTATTTATAATATTACATAACATTTAGAGGTAAGAATGAAATGCAATGTTCATGGAGTTGGTAAGCTGTACGTACGCATGAACGCTAATTTCATTTCTATTTATTCTTTTAATGGAAATAAAACATAATGATCCATAATTATATTATAATTACAGTATAATATCATATATAATATCATTAACTCCATCTTTTATACATCCCACATAAGGCATTAACGAATCAAATCACTTTGAGGGGGCGGTAGTCCGCACTTCCTCAAATGAGATTGTCGTATTTACCCACTATGGAAACCATAAAGGAATTATATAAATGAAAAATAAAGAAGCATAAAGAAAACATAAACATAATATATATCATATATAAATATAGTTTTATCATAATGGACACCATGAGAGGAGGTTGGAGATATTTGAACAATCATCGTTTAATGAGGCGTTAGTTTTCCATCCAGAGAAACATTATGTTCATCATCCATTATATGGAGATGTGTGTAAGTGTAGCTCTAATACTTCTCATAAGAACATACTAGAATATTTAGGATACTTATGTTGTTATAGAAGAAAGGAATGAAATTAGTTTAGAGGTTGGAGATGTAAAATAAAAGAAAAAAATTTAAGAGAAATCGTTAAATTTATGTTAGGTAACATCCTTTGGTTTGATCCAAAAGGACATCTTGAAGTGCCTTCGGCCTAAGTAAGGATTTTAAGGGGAGGAGAGGGATGTTGGGAGATTAATTCTGTAGTGTTTGGATTAGAGAAATGGCTCGAGAGCTGTGGGTAATTGGATAGAAGTGGTCTCCTTTTATAAGGAGGAGGAGGCGCTCTTTAGGAAAGTGTGAAAATATTATTTTATAATATAATGACATTCGGTTTCTAATGGTCCAAAAATCATTATAGTTGAAAATAAGATGATTCATGGTCGAAATAAAATTATCCAATCAGAATTTGACATGTTTTGGATAATATTTTAATCATTATAATCTTATTTATTTAAATGATTTATTAATGAGATAAATATTGCATCATTATTGTGTCATAAATAATTTAATTTATTTGATGTCTAAAAATTATAATAAAATCCCATGATATAGGAAAGAATATTTTCTTTCCAAATAATATTGATAGTTTAAAATAGGATTTATATAACACCATATAAAAATTAATTACTAAAAGATCATTGTTAATGTCAATTTGGTCTTTACATTAAATTAATTAATCTAAATTGTCATTATCACACCCATGTGGCACAATGGGGTCCCAAAATCGGCCCGAATATTCCCATGGTCGTTAATGACTCATTAAATATGGCTTGGAGAAGTTTTATAGTAATTTTGAATTATTATAATATTCTTTTTACGTTGAATTAACATATTTACTTTTAATCGTGGTAAATTAAAGTCAAAAGTTTATATTCAAAAAAAAAATATTTTCAACTTAATAAACAACATATTACTTTTTGATAACAACCATGTATGTCATATTATTTAAATTCAATTCACAGAAGTGGTAAAATTTCATTTAAATGAAAACTTCAGTTTTTAACTAAAACTAAGTGGTTTCACTATTCATCAAAAATTGATGTTTTTCAGAAAAATACCAAAAATTAAGCCTAAGCTATATTTGACATTCCGAATTAAAAAACGATTTCCATTTTTCCAAATTCAAAACATATAAGTGGCATTAATTAACTTTAAAATTAATTACCGTTATCAAAACAAATAGCGTGTTTTTAAGAAATAATAACTATCAAAAGACTCATACATGTTTATGTCAAATTTCAAAGTAAAATTAATTATAATGACCAAAATTGGATTAAATGGTAAAAATATATTCTAATTACACTTTAAAACCAATTAAAAATATAATCTATTCATATAAATATATTATATTAAAACACAGTTTTGAATTAAAATACAATATTTTTCACTATTCATTAGAAAATGATCTTTATCAGAAAAATTCCAAAAATTTACAAAATGTCAATTTTGATGTCCCCATTATAAAGAAAGATTTTATTTGGTCAAATAGAATTTATTAAAGAGAAAAAAATTATATTTAATGACTGTTCTCCATTAAAAGGTGGTAAATCATCCTTTTAATGTAAATTATGTTTAAAATGAGATTCGTTCACATTTTAAGCATCTAACTTTTATTGGATAAATGGAAATACATTTGGAAAACATGTATAATCATATTGTTTTTGTTTTTATTCATTCCCACCTATAAAATAGCTAGGTGTTAACTACCGTTTTAAATTATAATATTATATTATTATTGTGAAACGTAAGGTTTCAAAGAAACCTGTTGTTTCTTATCAAGTACGCTATCGAACATAGCAACCCATTTAAAGTAAAATTAATATTTAATTAACAAATATTAATAAATATGAAAATTTTATATTCTTCATTTATCCGGGATGTTACATCCTTCCCCCCTTTTGGGAATTGCGTGCTAGCGATATAAAAATTTGGATCGAGAACTTCTTTGAAAGCCCCATATCGAAAAAAGAGTCAATAAAACTATCACTTTAAAATAAAGGAAGAGAAGTAAAAAGGTTACCCTAGACAACAGATACTAGGA
This sequence comes from Viscum album, assembly GCA_963277665.1. Classification (NCBI taxonomy): domain Eukaryota; kingdom Viridiplantae; phylum Streptophyta; class Magnoliopsida; order Santalales; family Viscaceae; genus Viscum; species Viscum album. The sequence goes on from OY728147.1 coordinate 1,832,904,595, forward strand.
TTCCATGAAAAAATGCATATGGAGGGGAAAACAAACCTTGATGTTCTAATGGAGAGTAATAGAAAACATGTTTAGGGGAAAGATAACCACCAAAAATTCATAAAATTGTGATAGGATAAACGGTATTTGATTCCCCATTAGGAAAAGTTAATAGACAAGGTTTTTGTTTTATGTTACTTTTCATTTTGGAATTCATTTATGAGATTAACTAAAAGCATATGTAAATATACTTACTTGTTATTTAGACATTCACATTTTACTAGATTTCTAACAAAAACTCATATTTTCTCCAAATGATGAGTATTCTGGATTAATTTTTTTTACATTAAAAGTTCTATAATCAGCATCGAGAGAATAAAATTATCCCCAATAGATGAACTATATATTTCCCTTTTCTTTAGATATTAACTAAAACCAAAATGTTTTGTACAAGATCAGATAATCCCCCAAAATGATAAACTTTTACATAATGAAAAACTACTATTAATTTACAAAATTTGTCCAACAAAACCCAACCTTCAAAAATACCATTCAATAAAATGTTGTCATCAAAATTATTCAATGTAATACAAACTATGATTTTAACCCAAATCACCGAAGGATTTAATCATATACTCTTTCAAGATAAATCTTAACATTTATCTCCAAATAACATCAGTTACTCTTAAAATCTCATATTGAAAAGAAATTAACCTAATCAAATATTCTCCATTCTAGGATAATCATTTCCATAGATAACCCAAAATAATCTTATTATGGATTCATAAAATCATCTAACTAAAAATAATTAGTCAAACTAACCAGGGACTTCACACAATCTAGTGGTAGGCGATAAATACCAGTGGAACTTTGGTTGTGTGTTCGATTCCCATAGCTTCGTCCGACGCGACGGGTTGTCACACAGTCTGCATGTTGTCTATCTTCAAAAACTATATAATTTTATAACTTACCCAAAAAGAGATAAATTTATCAAAAATAACCATAGCATATTTTAACCACGAAGGTTTTCTAATAACTTTTATTTTGAGCCCCAAATAATGTATTAACGTATAATTTTCTCAAATTCAAGGATCATATAAACTGAAATGGTTCTTTATAACTATATCCACAATAGAAAAGATAATTATTCATTGAATAAAATTTTCATATAACAAACTTTAGGGTTACACATACTATAAAAAGTCTTCTAATGTATTTCCCATCATCAAAAGAGCCTTAATACTAATAAGCATTTCACCATCCTAAAATCTACCATAACTCTTGAATCCCTTATATGTTGACTTCTTACACATTCAACATTCTTCATGATCCATTAACCATTAATTTTCAACTTATTTTGACATAATTATTTCCTAAAAACAGAATCATGAATCATATCCTAAGATTCAATAATATCAATACATATGTTATGAAATAATCCATACCTTTCATTGGTCGTTGTCAGTTTCTTCATCCTCAATCGGAATGGCATTAGGAATTGGTAAACAAATATTTGTACGATACTGGTGATCCCATTCCTGAAACAACTTTGTAGGACACTTGTTTGTATAATGACCACGCACACCACAATTAAAACATTCAATTGATCCCTCAGAAATAACTTCATTCCCTTTCTTAGAGAAAACTAGATGCTTCCTTTTTTTTATGGAAGGTTCTTGCTTTATGATCTTCATTTCCACATCTATATCATATTCCTGTCCCTTTGAAGCATTTTCCTAGGTGTTTCTTTCCACATTCTTGACACATATGTTTTTGAACATACTTACCTTTATATTACTACCTGATGCTCCATATGGATTTATTTCCCGAATATATGATGCCTTATAAAAATTACCAAGTTTAATGTTTTCAATCATGACTCCAGATAGATGGTTGAGAATGATCACAGGAGTTATTATAGCATCTCTCATTTCATTCAGTTTCTTTTTGAGAAAACGGTCACCATTTTCTTCACATCCACTATTACTTTGGTTCCTACTAGATCCAGCCATTTACTAAAACCAAAAAGGTCAGTGTGAGTATATCAGTAAAATCATCATATAATATATTATGTGGAGGGTAAATACTTATTCAGGTTATCGTAAACTCATTCAAAGTAACTATGACTCTTTCTAATATGCTAACCATTATGGTTATGTTACTTATGCTTAGATAACAACCTAAACTCTAAAGTTGTCTAAAACGACCTCTAATACCATCTATAAAGACCCTTCCTTAAACATTACATAATATTGAATGAAATGGATAATTCACATTGAGGATCTTTTCAGGTTTAGAGTTTTAGAAAATTAGGCCATAACTATTACATTTAAAAAAATTACAAAGTATACACTTCCACCTAATCCATTTTTTTACAAAACATGGAATCTTGAAAATAAAAATATTCATGTCTAGTTCCATGTTTAAGACAGCATGAATTTTCCTTGATCCCATCCTTGACCCTATTCCACATTATGTCATGTGAAAAACATTTAAAAACATGGGATGAGCATAAAAAACTTAGTAAGGGATACACAAAGATGTAAAACTATTAGTTATTCAAAATAACAAGTAAACCATGAATACTTTAACGTAAGTAATAATTTTCACTTTTATGAAGTAGTAAATACTCTTCACTGAATAAAAGATCATTACTTAACAATTTATAACCAAAAGTTTACCATAAAACCCATATAAATAACACATAACTTATAAAGGTAACTTGGGACATAAACATACTTAATGAAATAACCGTACGGTCAACATCCACACATATCACTAAATGGAATAGCCATACTTCCAACATCCATACCCAATGCATTAGATTTATAACGTAACCACCCGTCCTGGTATTCACCGAACCACCCGTCATATGGTTCATCACGTAACCACCTGTAAAATGTCCAAGTACCATCATAACACATAAAATATTTCAAATATAAACATTTCACCAATAGAATTTCATTTCCAATCACATGAATAAATTTCGAGATATAGAAATAATCATTCCATTTTCAAAAACCATTTAAAAAAGGATTTTTGAATCAAAGTGTCCCATACCACATTTATGATTTTAATGGAATTATAATTATAATACATTAATTTACATATAAATAAATACTTAAAACCATTTTTAAAACATGGAAATTAAAGATAATGATTTAAAATGATAAATTTTAAAACATTTAAAAATAATATTTTTGTTAAATAGTTTTTAACAAAATGAGAGAATCTTGAATACAAATAATTTCGGAATAACATTTAATCAAAAAATTATAATATAATGAGAATAAACGGATTAATGATATAATATGTCAAAGGATAGTATATACACCATATAAGAGTGGATTTCGTGCATTACAAAAATGAAGTCTCAATGGAAATGTAAATTGACATGAAATCCCTTATAAAGATGGTATCCTTAAATTAAGGATAAATTAATCTCATAATTATGTGTGACAAATATAAATACACTCAATATAAGTGGATATTAAGTGTAAAAAAATCAGAGGTCGTTCACACATATTCATAAGATGACATATTCAATAAGTACAAGTTGAACCCAAAGAATTGAAATTGGGTTAAGAACCTCCATTGAAAAAATTCGACATCCTAACGACGTCACATTACAATTCAAAAACAGAGTTGATGAGATATAAAAGGGTATCCCTTCACTTGGAAATAAAATTTACAACTATAAGTATATAGAATAACATATCCCAACATAATAATATGTGAATTAAAAGGGATAACAAAAAGAAGCCTTTTAAAATAGAGGGGGTGAAAGGTTCCCTTACCGATTTGGTAACATACGAAACATATGCCACATGAAAGAAGGATCATACAATAAATATGTATATACTCATAAATAAAATTATATTACACAAATAGTAGAATCATGGGCAGTACATACACCACACAAAAGGAAATAGTGGCAAGTATAACATGAATCTCGCGGGAATAAAAAGTGGGATGAAACCCTTTACTTCGTTGTTATCAACCGAGTCACCTGATCAAAAGTTAATAACCATAAAATGTATCATAGAATACCATGAATATAAATATAATCATGATAATAGATATCAAATGGAAGTACACATTACACCACATGCAATGAGTTAGTGGAAAACAATGGAAATCTCACGGAATTAAAAGTGAGATAAGAAAATCCCTTACAAAAAATCGGCATCCTAACGACGCCACTTAAAAATTATTAAAATGAATTGACGAGAGTAAGAGGGGGACTCAAATAAAATGAAAATATAAATTAAATTATGGTTAATATAAAATAACATCCTCCAACATAAGAACATGGAGCATAAAAGACTTGAAAAAGAAAGAGAGAGGTCGGATCCCTTACCTCGTGTCTGACTTGACTCGGCCTTTCTTTAATCTCCTGAATAATAAACTAATGTTTATTTGTACTTGATTAAGAACTTTTTTCAAGTTTATTATTCATTTTATATCACTTATTACCATGTTATAAACATTATGTCATCATTTAAGTTAATAACGTCCATTTTGTCGATATTTGGTACTAGAGTCAAAAATGGACTTCTTATAATCACATGTTGTTCATGTGGTCAATGGTTCACTATATCCAGAATTATATTCATGATTTGGATATCATTTATATCATATATATCCAGTATATACTTGTATTTATAACATTACATAACATTTAGAGGTAAGAAATGAAATGCACTGTTCATGGAGACCGTAAGCCGTATGTACGCATGAACGCTACATTCATTTCTATTTATTATTTAAATGGAAATAAAAAATAACAATAAATAGGTATATTATAATTCCAGTATAATTTCATATATAATATCATTATCTCCATCCTTTATACATCCCACATAAGGCATTAACGAATCAAATCATTTTGAGGGGGTGGTAGTCCTCACTTCCTCAAATGAGATTATCGTATATATCCACTATGGAAACCATAAAGGCGTGCTATAAATGGAAAATAAATAATCATAAATAAAACATAAACATAGTATATATCGTATATAAATACAGTTCCATCATAATAGCCACCATGAGAGGCGGTTGGAGATACTTGAACAATCACTGTTTCGTGAGGCGTCAGTTTTCCATCACGAGAAACATTATGTTCTTCATCCATTAGATGGAGGTGTGTGTAAGTGTATCTCTAATCCTTCTCATAACAACATCCTAATATATTTATGATACTTATTTTATTACAAAATAAAGGAATAAAAATAGTTTAGGGGTTGGAGAAGTAAAATAAAAGAAAACAATTTAAGAGAAATCGTTACCTTTAATTTGGGTAACTTTCTTTTGTTTGAACCAAAAGGACTTCTTGAAGTTCTTTCTACCTAAGGAAAGGATTCCTAGGTGAGGATAGGGATGTAGAGAGATTAATTGGGTAGAGGTTGGAAGATCCAAATGGATTGAGAGGTGTGAGGAATTGGTTATAAGTGGTCTCTTTTTATATGGGGGAGGAGGGGCTCTTTAGGAATGTGTGAACATATTATTCTATAATATAATGATATTCGGTTTCTAATGGTAAAAAAATCCTTATAGTCTAAAATAAGATGAGTCATGGTCGAAATAAAATCATTCAATAAGAATTGGACATGTTTTGGGTAATATTTTAATCATTATAATCTTATTTATTTAAATCATTTATTAATGAGATAAATACTGCATCATTATTGTGTCATAAATAATTTAATTTATTTGATGTCAAAAAATTATAAAAAAATACCATGATATAGGAAAACCTCGTATCTTTCCAAATAATATTTATAGTTGAAAATAGGACTTATATAACACCATATAAAAATTACTTATAAACGATATTTGTTAATGTTAATTTTGTCTTTACATTTAATTAATTAATCTAAATTGTCATTATCACACCCAAGTGTCTCAATGGGGTCCCAAAATCGACCCAAAGATGACCATGGTCAATAATGACTCAACCAATAAGTTTTTTACATGTGTTAAGGTAATTTTGAATTATTATAATATTCTTTTTAACTTGAATTAACCTATTTACCTTTAACCGTGGTAAATAAAAGTCAAAAGTTACTATTCACCAAAAAAAATTCATCTTAATGAACCAAATTTTACTTCTTGATAACAACTATGTATGTTGGAGTTTGGAAATTAAATTCACATAAGTGGTAAAATTACATTTAAATGAAAACATCGGGTTTTTTAACTACCACTAAGTGGTTTCACTATTCATCAAAAATTAAAATTTTTCAGAAAAATACAACAAATTCATCCTAAGATATATTTGATATTCAGAATTAAAAAATGATGTCTATTTTTTCAAATTAAAAACATACAAGTGGCATTAATTATTTTTAAAATTAATTCCCATTATCAAAACAAATAGCATGTTTTTAAGAAATAATAACTATCAAAAGATTGATACTTGTTTATGTCGAAATTCAAAGTGAAATTAATTACAATGACCAACATTGGATTAAATTGTAAAAATATATTCTAATTACACTTTAAAACAAATTAAAAAGATAATATAACCATATAAATAAATTAGATTCAAACACAGTTTTGAATTAAAATACAATATTTTCACTATTCATTAGAAAATGAAGGTTATCAGAAAAATTCCACAAATTTACACAAAGTTAATTTTGATGTCCCAATTACAAAGAAATAATTTATTTGGTCAAATATAATGTATTAAAGTGGCCAAAATTAGATTTAATGAGTGTTCTCCATTAAAAGGTGGTAAATCGTTCTTTTAATGTAAATTATGCTTAAAATTAGATTCATTCACATTTTAAGCCTCTAACTTTTATTGGATAAATGTAAATACATTTAAAAAAAATGTATAACCATATTGTAGTTAGTTTTATTCACTCCCACCAATAAAACAGCTAGGAGTTAACTACCATTTAAAATAATAATATTATATTATTTGTGTGCAACATAAGATTTCAAAGAAACCCGTTGTTTCTTATGAGGTACGCTATCGAACATAGAAACCCATTTAATGTAAAATTAATATTTAATCCAAAAATATAAATAAATATGAAAATTTCATATTCTTCATTTATCTGGGATGTTACAACTACTATACATATTCATGGGTGCAATATATCCAATGGAGGACTCACTCCCCATCGACGCTTGAATACAGTGTGTTCTAATCTATAGATAGAGGATCCATGTAATCATTAGTATTAGGGGTTCCAAATATACCTATTTAAAGAGTATTAGAGACCCACACCCTACTAGTATAGGGGGTTCCAACCTCTTCTCCCAACTAATGACCATGAACTAATCACTACCATTAGATGATAGTCACTAAAATAAAATTACAACTCAAAACACCTCACACAATATCTATAACTACAAAATTTTAAAAAATCATGTCCCTATAAGAAAAATTGAATGTTTGACTACTCAAGGGCCCAAACTTGAGACCCAAATAAGGAGAAAAAAGGTGGATATTTCTATGTAATGTACATAATGAGTCAATTGGGGTATACAGCATTCCTCTATGAGACTAAAACATCACATGTCTCACCATCTCACATAAAATTACTATATTCAAATATATGGCCTGAAGAGTAAGGGACCTCATCATATAAAGGATGGGCCACCAATTAATGTTTTTCATTCATATAATAAAATGTACTATGGCTATGCACATGTCCTCTGTTCGTGCCTGTGTACTTTTGACATGTTCTATTAAATTATAAATTTCATGTGGTGTTCCATGATACACAGAACTTATGGGGTCAATTGGAATCTTGTTAATTTGGAAATTTACACACCAATCAATTTACCAAGGGCTATATTTCAGCTAAGTACACCACAAAAGTTGTTGCACTACATAGATTCTAGGGCATATAATCCTTGTACATGTTGTTCCAATTGGATAAGGGTGAAATAAAATGCATTTAAATCACATAGTGTGTTATTTAAATCTACATTTTATCCATATATTCCACAAAGAGGGGACTATATCACGTGTGTTCATCCGAAGACACATTGTCTATTTTAGTGTTTTATAGAATCCTAATTTCATTCTATTTGTCTGATTCATGATTCCATTATAGTAGATTAAACCATGAATTAAACCCATAGATCATGGATATGTAGTTGATTTAGATCAGTCTATATTGTTGGGAAAGATTTATTCGACCCCCACCCTAGAGAATTGCCTCATATCAATCCGCGCCATCACAAAGCCAGACTGTGAAATTGTAATCCGATGAAATGAACCCTGATCATTTCTATTCTTTATCATACCATAACAATGTCATTACTCCCATACTTGGACTCATGGAAACAATAATTATCACCAAAGTATTTTTATTCAATGATAATCTATTGCGTATTTGTTGAGCCACTGATTAAAGGACACACAAAAAATGAACATGGGAAGAACAATGGGAAAATTGAACAAAAAAACATGAGGAGAAAATGTTATACATTTTTTGGGTTGGTATCATTCTATTTCTATGATAATGCGGAAAAAATAAAAAAGTGTGAAAATTTATTATATATTCTAAAACATATCATGATGAACACCATTTTCAAATCCAAACATCTACTCACAAATTAATCTACTAATGAAATAATCCCAATTCAATTTAATTTAATCATCCACAAGGAATAATTCAAAAAAAATTCCACCATATGTTTTTCTGATCATTGATGTAGGATGTTTTCTCATCATTGTCATTGGTATGAACCACAAACTCTGTTGGTGGAGATGAGCACCTCAGTATCGATCATCAATCTATGATCCAGTTGATGCATTCCAAAGCTATCCTCTATACTCTATTAATATTTCCATGATTTATTTGAATAAACATAGTATTTTACCATAACTAGGTATAAATAAAGAGTATCAGAGGTAATTTAAAATAAATTACTAAAAATGGGTAAATTAATTTAATAATTTATCATCCTTCCATGACTACACATTAATTAAACAACTCAATATCGATAAAAATTATGTATAGTCTTAGATAAAAACGTCATTTGTAATTTACTATTATCCTAAAATTTCCAATCCAAAGTTCATTTGAGTGACATTTCATTATTTATGAAAACAAATTCACCTAGAATGTGTCATATTTAATAATTGTAAAATATCCACAATGAGGATCCTTAAGCTATTGAATCATGTGCTGACTTTATGACTTACTCGAAAAATATTCCATTAAATATTATATTGTGCTACATAGAAATTTAAGAGTCCATATATGTAATTCCACTCCATGATGGATATTTATGTTAAATAGGTAATTTTAGAGATTTGATTTCCACACTAGAAAAGATATGTCAAAACATAACATGTTCTATTATTAAAAATCATGTTAGAAGAACATCTTGAGAAAGCTATCCATTTAAAATCTATAGGGATATGAATCTGGAGCTCAGGGATATTTAGTTGAATAATAAGAATACATTACTTTAATCAGATACTCATGTTATTGATCATTTAATATTTATGAATGATATAAGAATTATTACATGATTCTCAATGTGTTATGCGAGGAATATTTATCCAAGTTATTTTGATTTAATTTTTGACATGATATTTTGATATGACTAATAATACCATGTAGTAAAGTGTTAAAGATCATGATATTCATGCCTTGAATAAGGGTGTAACACTATGAAGGGACAATATTATTTAATAACTAACAAACACAAATGGAATGTTAATTAATGAAATTTTGAACAATTTTTGAATTAATTTTGATTGATTGTATCAAATTTACAACACTAAATCAATGTGGTACACCTAAAATGTTCTTAGAGAAGTGAAAAAAATTAAAATCAATATCAAATAATAGTTATTAGGTTTTTTTGAGGGAAAATATAAAATATACTCTTAAAATTCTATATATTTAATCTTTTAATGAATGATGAGATTCCATATTTGAAAAGGAAGGGGATCTTTAATTTTTGAAATTTAAGAGCTTCCTATGTTTAATGTAAGAAATTTTAAAATCACCCCATTAAAAAATATATATTGAGTTAGTTGGTAACCAATCATAATAGATAAATTCATTTTTTCTCACTCTTACATTCATATGCTCATCCACCATATAATTTCCCTTCTGTTAAAATGTGTGATAATTAAGTTAATAGAGTAATGAATTTACAGAAATTTAATCCACTAAACCATGAATTTCTAGGAGAGATATAAGGGACTAGTTTTAATTTCATATATAATGGTGGTGCAGTCACTCTCCAGACAAATATAATTATATCAATATTGATTGGAAACTGTCACCATGATGATGACACTAAGAATCTCAACCTCGAGGTAGGAGTCAATCCCAAAATTCCCATAGGGACACCCTTTGACTTACACACCATGATCACTAAACACCATTCCATAATCTAATCGACTGGGTTTCCCTTTTGAGGAATCATCCATGATGAATTTAATTTAACATATAAATTGTGATTTCTAAAATACATCAATGTTACCAAAAATGATATGAAGATAACCATCAATTATAATATTAATTAAGACTGAGAAATCATGATGCGATTTATAGTAGTGGTATATTTTTTATCACATACACCCAAGTTCTAAACATAATATGTCATAAATAGACTAAAGGGTGAAAAGAACCATTTGATTAATAATTAAACTATAGGTGTTCAAGATGAACTAAAAAAATTCTACAACCATAGATTTTATGGTTTAAGGAGTTAATGAGAATGAAATAAATTGCAGTTTACAGGAGTATATTTAATAATAATGTTTTCTATAGGGGAGGGATTTTTAATGCGTTAAATATATCTATCAACATGTCTAATTATATATCATAATACACAAAAAAATTGTATATATCCTCCATATTTTGATGTAATAGTATATTTTTGGAGCATAATAAAATTCCAAACTCATTAATGTAGGCATCATTTGGAACTTTTTCATGAGAAATCCTATAAATCATCATTATCATGGATGGATTTATACCGAGCTTATTTAATCTAATATTTAATGGGATGTAAATTTTAGGAATATCCTATATGAAACATTAAAAAATCATGGAACTCATCAGACCATTCCTTACAGGCTCACAGACCAAAAGATTATTACATGAAATAATATCAAAATTGCAAACAACAGTAAAAATTTCTCTTGTCAATGAATCAAGGGATTCAACCACTTGTTCTTTCATAAAAACATACATATTGTAATAATGATCCAAATAATGATGATAATATAGGAGTGAAATACTGATCTATTTATCAGACCATAAATATTGAGAAGAGTCACTACTAAAAGTAAATAAAATACGAAATAAAATACTAGATGTGGAATTCCTAAGATCTAGATATTTATGTTAAAATATTCAATTAATAGGAATAATTGACTGGAGAGATATTTTTTAACACCATTTATGATCATAACTTAAATTGAATATAAAATATCATAGGCAACACATATGTTTAACAAGTGTGTCATTTTTTAGTGAGTATCATTGAAAGTTATTTTTATATAACATAGTTTTATTAATTATATAATCATAGTTATTAAAGTGATATTAATAGAGAGTTCCCCAAGATTTCTAGTGAACCTTCCCAAAACAATTATAACACCCTCAACGTGTAGTGGTAATATTTTTAATGTTGACACATTATCATTATATACTCCTTATACTTTCTCAAATTGGTTAACCTAGTGAATCCTTTGTGTCCCTACATTCTCTTTTACCTCAAAATTATTTTTTTATGTATGAATTTACCGGTTCATTTTTTTATTTGTCATATAATATAATGAAATAGTAAGGGATAAAAATGTATAAAAAATTTAATCCATTACATCTTTAGGTTGTATTGGGCCTATGGTTAAAAAAAGTGGTATGAGATACATAAATTTTTTATATGATGAATCTATAGCTAAGAGGGTTGATAATATGGAGAAAATGGTCAATGTAATGATTGTTCCTCTATTTAGATATCTATAAATTTCTATTATTCAATAATCACTTCAGGTCATACTTATGAACTCTCAAGCATGAATTTTTCTCTATTTCAATGAAATAAACACACGTTAGTGATTCTAATATAATGTTTATGAGTGGTACAAATTTTTTTTCAAGTTGTTGTAATGGTTAACAATGACATTTATATTTCACTATATAAAGAGATCTGTATAAAATTGATGGAATGAATATTAGAAAAATATATATTGGAAAATTTAGACATTATTTATGATGGGGAAAATAATTTTATGTAGTATAACTAGCAGTTGTTTCACAAGAAGTTAGACATTTTGATGAAGATGAAAAATTAAAAAAAAAATTATTTATTCAATAAACTCAATGAATTTGTGGGCTCAATATGTGGACGTATAAATGATAATAAATATGTTTATATAATGAAAAATTATCTCATAATACCACGACCCTTATATAATTCCATGGGTGTATCCATTAAATAATAAGACCTCTCTAAACTTTCACTCAATGATATTCACAACAAGCTGGTATCTTATGAGATGATACTAAAAACTAAGAGTAGATATGACCAATCATTAAAATTGATTTCCATAAATCCCATTGAGTAAATTATTATTCATGATGTTTGAAACAATGATGAAGATTTTATTGATGAATGTTTTCACCTTTTGTAAGAAGATTCAAGCGGGGAAGTGGAACATAAGAAGATAATCTACAATTTTATTTTTTTATTGTAGAAAAAATGGGAATATGATTGATATATTATTAAATTAGGTATATAATAGAGCCAAGAAAATTAGTAACATCACCCTATCAAATAATATTTCCTATAAGTAAAAATATTAAATATTTATGTTTCACAATAAATAGGTTTTAATGGGATAATATGTAGAGTAAAAAAGAAGAATATGTTAAAGGTGAATTGAATATAGTGATGTTGATTTCATATCATCTGTGGAATATGTTTTAATGGTGATCTTTGAAGGGAAAACATTTAAATATGAGAATTAGGACCATTTTCAAAGATATATTAACAAGGTGATAGAACATGAAGGATCAATTGAAGAGTTGTAGCACAAGTGCCTCAGCCCAGTTGGTGAGGTATCTCTAGGTGCATCCATGAGACCCAGGTTCAATTCTAGGTTGAGAAATTATTCCAGGTATTGTAGGAGTATGGTAGCACATACTGTAGTAGTACTAATGTATGTACTGTAAGAGCACTGTGATGGTACTATAACAGCACTGTGTGGGTACTATAGAAGGTAATGTAGTAGTTACTGTATCAGGTATTGTTCAGTACTGTAGCAGCCAAAACTATTCACCTTGGGACACCAGTTTGGGCTTTGAGTAATTAAGGCCTTTGGAATTTCAAGGCCTTCGAGTTAGTATGGCTTTCAGGCCACCTCAAGGCCTTCGGGCCACCTTAAGGCCATCAAGGCCACCTGATATGCAGATGCACAGATATATTCTACAAGGAACCAGCTCCGGAGGAGGATTCAAGTATCGGGAACATTCACCAGAGTAGGGCTAACAGATTTGGAACAATAAGAGGGTTTGGAATTTCCATATGTATCGGGTCTGTGCATCTCTATATAGGACAAGTAGCTGAACAACCATGAAAAGTTGGAGATCTAATCAAGATGCAGATGTTGTGGAGGGGCAGTTTTATGTAGTCATAGTCTGTATGATTTACAAAAGACCTATGGGTCCTGTAATGACTCCAAGCCTATGAGAAATGCAATCTCTAAGAATATGGGCCTTAAAAGTGTTCCACCTCATCCCTTGAAGGGGGGGGGGTTATAAAAATCAATAAAAAGGAAGTCATTCATGCCATTTAGAAAATTGAATAGTTGTACTCTCAATGATAGAAAACTTGAAAATAGTTTGGTTATAGAAATAATCAATACTATATGTAAATCAACATGATGGTGAAATTACAAAGTTAGTGAAGGTAGTTTAAGAGTTGTTGGCCTCTTAAGATGCATCAAAAGAAGTGATTGTATTTATTGTTGAAATCAGATAACATTACAAAATAATTAATGATTTCAATACCTAGTTATAAAATGGATGAAAAAGGGAAAATCTCTCTCAATGAAGTTTTATATTTGAGGAATAAGATTGAGGGTGAATAAAATATGTATGTTTCAATTAAAATCTTTCAATTTATGAAATATTATGATATATAATTGATTTAATTTTTATGAAGAGTAACATGGAATATTTAGAATATCATAATTGTAAATAGGCCCTCGCCAATGGGAATACATTAGATCGAATATGACATTGAAAAATCCAGATTTCAGGGATATTCAAAATTGAATAATGGAAAAATAAGTTGGAGAGAACAAAAGAACCTAAATTCCACATGAACAACCAATAAACAACTCAAAATATTTAAAATTAGGAGAGGAAGTAACAAAATGATTTTACTTTGATAAAAAGAGAATTCTATGCATTTTTTTACATATGATGACCAAGTGTAAGAAATAATTAATATATTTGAGAGGTTAAGATCCCATGATTTTAAAAATAAGGATGTGAAAATATCCAACATATTGATTAAAAAACATTCTTTTATAGTTAATGATATATCTATTGTAACTTTTATCGCAAGGAAATAAATTGTAGGCAATTTTGAATTCAGAAATACTTTAATTGGATATATTGGTGAATGTAAAATAAATACACATACAAGGTTCCATTATAATAAATTTTCTTTCTATTGAAAAAATAGGATTATGATCACATAGATTATGATAATGAACATGAGGATGGAAGAAATTATGTCTTGACTTAACATGGAACCTCATTTAATGTGAAAAGGAATAAAGAAAGGGCTTTATTGAAAACATTTTCTCTATTTGAAACCAAATATTCGAAGCACATGGAATCTAGAAATTGGTTATTAATCCCATGTGAATAGAAACAAAAATATCATGAAACATGTAATAAATGTTATTAATGGAACATTGTGGTTCAATATTTGTAGAGCGTTATACATAAAGGGACATGGAAATATGATGTCAGATTGAGTTGAAATGATGATTATGTATGTTTTTTTAGATAGACATTAGTATAATATTCCCAGTAGATTTGAATCTATTACTCTATGAAGAAATTAATGTTTTATCAAAATACCTCTTGTATGAAAGGTAGAATAGGCAACTCTTTGTAAAATGGCTTGAGAACCAATGTGCATTTATAGAAACTATATTTCCAGATAAATAACACTTTCTTCATGTGTTGGTGGTAGATAATAGCCATTGAAATTCTATTATTTGGAATATCAATCACCAAATCTTGGAAAATCTATCCAAATTAAATATCTTGCTTTGAAATCCTAATTACAAGTAAAACTAGGAGAAAAACTAAGAAGCTTTTGTAAGAGGTTAACTTGTAATAAGTCATTACTGGATAGAGAAGAATATGGAAACATTCATCCACGATCTGATCCTTATTGGTTTTTCTCGTCCCATAAAATTTCATAGAATAGATATTGTGTATTATTTTATTATTTTCATTAATATTATATAATAACATTGGAATCATCCTTATATAATCCAATGAAGGGTGAATTGAGTGAATTAATCAGCTTTAGTGGACATATGATAATTAATATAAGAGAATAGTGATGTTTATTTTGTCTAGTAATGGGATGATGTACAACTATTATAAGGTGTAAAAATACCTAGAGAATAATGGAATAAATAATAGAGTATCATTAGGGAAAAAAATAAAAAAAAAGTGTGGTGGAAAGGTAAAATTGAATGGATAACACCATGAAAAATTCATAAATTGATAAAAGTGGCATCCGTTATCAATAGTGGTAGGAATACATGAAATTGGGTTTTTACACATAAAATTAGGTCTTGTCATTTCCTAGATATAAGAATACTCCATTGAAAATATTGCACTGAATGAATAAAAATTTAATAACTTTAGAGTTTTCATAATCTTTTGTTACATTTGGATCAGTGAAGGAATATATTGAAACTATGGAGATACAATAGTTTAATGAATTTTTATTGACAATTAATTCAAGACTAAGTCTTATTAATGTTGGAATAAATAATTAAACTAGATTCTAGAAAATATAGATGTTAATTTTATTGATTAAAAATTAAAAACATATCAATAATTTAATATCAGATTGTGATAAATGAAAGAGAATAAGAAATATATACAAGTCGGAATAGTTCCCCCAATTGAACATATGAGGTGGATTTGATGTATGAATTTGTAGCTGAAGAAGATGCTACAAAGATTCAATCTGCGATTCCACAGATAATGAAACTATATAGGGATAATGATCCAAATATCACTATTGATAAAACCACACTTTATAAAAAATAGAGGATGTGAAAAATATATAAATCTATTATATGATATAATGTAGATCCGAACACATTTTAATAATTAGGGAGGGTTGAGTCATGTTTCAAATCCGTGAACCAAGAGTGAAATCAAATTAAGAAAAATAGTATTAAGAACTAATAGATAGTTTGAATGATTAAAATTTCATTTAAAAAATTGGTATTCATAAATAATCATAATTATTAAGGAAATGGGATCCAAAATATGTAAATATTGTTATAAAAGTGATATTCACAAGTGTATCCATTTGATGGTGTGGGAACCTTTTCACTAGTGGATAGATTTGAGTCGATAAGACTCTTCATTACATTAGTTGTCTAATTATAGATATAATTTGAACAAATGGATAAAAATATAAAATTTTTAATTGGAATAATCAATTAATATGTTTATATTGAACTAAATATCTTTTTTATTTTTGGTGATAATTAATAGAACGTATTCATATTTAATAATGATCTTTACAACTTGAAACTTGTACCCTAAGCCAAGTTTGATTGATTGAACACTTACTTGATGTAACTATAGTTTATAATAGGTGGATTAAATAACAATATCTATATAAATTTTCCAAAGGAATAACAAAACAAGGTGATCTTCTATATTGGTCACATCATATTTGGAGTGAATAAGTTGAATTAAGTTGAATTATTTAAGAAAATTATTACCATAATGTATGAAATAGATATGATTAAAGATATCACATTCTCATTGTGAAGAATGCTTTTTATAAAGGGAGATTTATTTTTTTCAATGAAAATATATAAATAGGGTTCACTAGAGAAGTTCAAAATATACTATTGTAATATGGGTACATCATCAATAATAACTTGTATGATGTTGGAAAAAACTGAGGAAGTGAAATCAATTGATTAAACATTTTATTATAAGATATTTAGAATCTTATTATATCTTATAAAACCAAGACCATATATATTCATTACATCATTATGGGACACCTACAATAAATCATTCCCTGTATTGGAATATATTTTGTTTCTAATGTATATAATAATACACATTCAAGGAAAAAACGCTTATGGATTCATATGTTATGCTAGAAATAAAAATTATTTTCATGCTTACATAGATTCGAATTTTATTAGAGATATTATGGATTGAAAATATAAATATAGATATAATTTTTTCATTGGGATCAAGAGTATTGATTGTCTTTGTAAGAAGTTTTGAATAAGATAATATAGTATAAGAAAAAAATAATATATTTCCTTTTTCCACAATATTGGAATTGATGAAACTATAATTGGATAATCTTGGTGAAGTGTTAATAATTCCCATGGTAATCCTCTGTGAAAAAATGTTTTTGATATAATTGAGTAAGAATCCAATATGGTATTCCAAAAAAAAAAATTTATATTCGACATCACCTTATAATATATAAACATTACCATGAAATATTTAAAATACAGAAGGTTTATACAAATCAAAAAGTGGGATATATCTTCATAAAACCCTTGTACACACTAGTATTTATGATTCATTAGTTAAACCATTTTGTTCAAGTACCTCTCATATATTTATTATATTTGGAGTCCTCTCCACCATTAGTATATAATCTATTACACATAAAATTATTATTTTTAGATGTTTATATCATGTTTTTTGTAGAAGATCGAGGGAGACACAATCCCGGTGGTGTTTGTAGAAAGAGAAGTCTAATCTGAGATATAATGGAAATATGTATAGCTATTATTCTTTTACATTATTTCTTATAACGATATTTGAAACGTATAGGATTTTATTATTTATTAATAAAAAAATTTATTTGTTTCAAAAGTAGCTGATGTCTTAGGATACAATATATTGAGAGATTTGAAATGGAAGAACCTCATAATTTTTTTTCATAAAGAAAGATATATACCAGTTAAGTGAGTAGTATAACTACATGGGGATCATAGAGAGAAACATTCTATATGATGAAGTGATGATAAAGATAGTATATAAAAAAATCCAAAGATGATTTTACTGTGATGTATTTATTATTATTTAATTGTTGAATTGTAGATCATGTAATGAATCATAATGATTGAGGAGTAGGTTGATGAAATACTTTATAGAGTTTAGATTTTCATGGTCATTACTTAAATAATTTAATCATGTCATGACGATTATTTAGGTTTTAAAAATGAAATATTAAATCATAATAAGGTTATTTCACAAGATGAGATAATGAATCACACCAAAATTGGGTTTTATAATGTCGGTTTGGTTTTATCATAATGTTCTGAATATTTATAGAGTTAGGGTTTCATGTTACATAACATGAAACAATATTCATTCCATAGTGCAAGTTTAAAATATTTATGTGTTTCTATAAATATAGTGCTCCTGTTGTGGAAGGAATATAATCCAATGAAGTATGGTTTAGTAACATTGGTGGTTCTAGAGATATGGTTCTCACATTTTGAATAATATTCCATGCCATTAAATGTTGGATTTTCATAAATGATTGGAGAAAAAATCACCATGATATAAGAAAAATTAAAATATATATGGTCCTGAATGTTTAGTCTATTGATATTAAACACTAGAGAAAGAGTACATTCAATGTATAACATCCTCATGCTTTGACATATTTGATCGTTGGTAAAAATGAAAGAGTGGTAGATAAATTCACGGGGTGTTAAAGAAGGGGTTATAACTTAAAATTTTATTTCTAACAATTAACTAAATTCCATTCCATAAAGAAGAGTACCACACTATTAAGTTTAAAGAATCATAAAGGTCATGCCATGGTAGAGGAGACAAACTGTAAAGGGATTATTTTCAAGAAATAATTTGTAAATATTTTCAACATAAAGGGTGGATATATTTATATATTCTAGGGAATAATTAATTTAATTACCACTTAAAAACCACAAAATATCCACATGGTACACCATGAATGATCTTGGGGTAGTGGATAAATGATAACTAATATCAACAATGAAATTTAAGGATTTTTGGTATAAAAAATTTAAAAACATATCTTAAATTTACAAAATACGCAATCAAGGAAATTTGTTGAAACAAATTTTTTATATGAAGAAGGTAGATGATAATGAATTCTGAAGAACTTCATTAAAGATTCACACTTGAAGAAATAAGCAACGCTCATCGAAAACACCCATAGTGACTGGAGTTTTCTTATTTTTTGAGAATAATTACAAGTGGTATTTATAAAAACTATTTATTTTTCCCATATATAAGATGCAATAAAAGAGATAAGAAGATGAAGTGAACCTAAATTGGAAACATCGCATTCAAAAACAATTGTAACAGTAATATTTCTTAGTATTTATACCTTGTATTCTGACATATCATTAGTGTATGATCCTTGTAATATTCCTTTATGATGAACCATGAAAATATTATATATAACTTATTTGTTTTATGAATCCAAATAAAATTCTTGTGTGTATATTGAACAATTCAGGTTGTTATTTTTAACATAAGAAGAAGTTCCATTAAGAGTTTTATAGATCACATTCCACTATAATTAATCTACTCTTAGTGTGTCTAGGGCTTATTGGTGACCAGTATACTTTTTTATCACTAAATGAATGTATGTTTATCTATATGTCTAATTGAAGAAATATTTAATTACAGTGATCTATAGGAATTCCCAAATACATCTCACACCTTTAAACTTTATTATTTACATGGATATTTATTTTCACCAAACGTAAATATATATTAAATTTATACCTTATTGGTATACTGAATACAAATTCAATCAAGTAATGTCCATCACAATATAGTTGGCTACATCATTTAGATTAAATTTACACTACATTGATCAATAATTAATCACTCTTAACAAACCATAAGGTGGTTTAGAATCCTGAACAAGCATTTTGATTTGTGAAGTAATTTTGATCATGAAGATTTCTCAATTTTTTAATTTTCATTACACCATAGTATAAAATACGAATGCGAATTTTGTTCTTATCGATTGAGTCAGGACGTAAAATATGGGATATTGTATGCAGTGACATTGAATAGATCCATAAATTTTTTATTATCTAGATGGTATAAAATAAGGATATTGTATTTGATGATAGTGTTATTCCATAGGATTTTTAAAAATAGGTCATTGTATCACCTGATAAATATTCATGTGAATATGAAAATATAATGGAATGTAAATGAAAAAGTCATCATATGTAACGGTCCTTGCATTTCCTGAAAAAGTTGAATCTCAAATATTTAATGGTTAATTCCTCCATTAATAAGGATTACACTACATGTTTGTAAGAATAATACTCATACATAAGGGTAACATCCTATTCAAGATACTCAATGTGAAAGGGTTACAATAATTGTGCATAAGGTTCAAATGTATAAGGGTTCCATACATATTTTGTTAATCATTGGCACTAAATGTTCATATAGTTCCATGCCTTTTCCACTAGTGTTAGAACATTCTTGAAAACAGTGATAAGATTATAAATCCTAATATTGGACTAATTTATCTAAGAAGGTGTATGTCAAAAACCCTTCATGTCAAAATTTATTATTCAAGCATTATTTTTTATAAATATTTTTAATGAATTTTTATTTTTCAAAAAATTAATTTGTGAATTGAATTATGTAATTTATATTTTTTATTAAACTAAAATAAATTGAATTTTTATACCTTTATATATTTATTAATTTGTTTTTATAATATCTAATTATAACGATATTATAAATAAATAATTTATTATTTATGAACCATTTATTTTTCATTAACCAAACCAGGTTGACCACGAACTGGTGACATAATTCCACCCAAAATCAGGCCTGATAGGGGTTTCCAGTCCTCCTTAGATGTATACAACTATCGAGCATCAAGAGAAACTTAATTCAGAATGATATCCATTTAAATAAAAGATAAATAAATAAATATATGAGACAATTAAATAACAAATGAAGAATAAAATAAATAAAAAACTATTAAACATACCTCTATGTTACAACTTGAGTCTCTAAAAATAATAAAACCACACACTCTTAATGAGAGAAGTTGATTTTAGAATACACTGATACTAAAAAATTATAGAGAAAATGTGTGTGTTCATAAAATTACCGACTAGGGTGGCTGATAATGGACAACTCCCTATGACATAACATTAAATACATATCCAAATAATGAAATTTATAAAACATGATATATAAAAATAGGGATTAATTATTTTTTAGGAAAATAATGTAATAATATTTCATTTTATGGTAACCCAATTTTCATCTCATTTAAAAATATTTTTCCAAATACTGAGATATTTAAAATAAATCATTGAAAAGAAGGAGAAGCTAATAAAATACGAGTATTCAAAATATAGAAAAATCAACAAGTTCTATAATATAGAGGAATGAAAAATTTATTTATTTTTATTTTAAACCTTTAAATGAATCTATGAAATGAAAATTTAAAATTGTACCATAGAAAATAAGATTAAATGTGAGAAGTAACCAAGAAAAACCATAAAATAACTAGGATAGATAGGTTCTTAGGATCCTCAGACCATTAGTGAATGACTGTATAATCCTTTTTCAAGAATTGTTCACTAGGGAGTTCAAATAAAATGTTTTAGCAATCCCCAAAACGGAGCCAATTTTTAGTTGTTGTTATAGCATAATCATACTAGGGATCATGGGTTAGTGTCTTACTGACTCAAATCGTATATTAGTAATTATTCCACCCTCTTAAGTACCCATGATTCACATGTTACTTGTAACGTCCTAGTTTTAGAAGCCTCCCAGAGACACCCAGTACCCGGTTGGTCACATGGCCTCAACCGCATTTCCACAAACTCCAGAGGCTGCTGACTAGCAGTGAGGGCCTTGGGTGTGATTGGGGGGAAACTATGCCCTCATTGGATGAGTAACACGGTGGAAGTAAAAAAAACAACAATAGCAGAAGCAGTGATAATTGCATACAACAATAACAACGAAATACTGAAGGAAATAAATAGCTAGAGCACATATATAATGATGCATGATACATATGTCTAGGAAATAATCCAAACTTGTTACAATGCTGAAATACAGTACAAAACTAAAGTAAAAGGAAACAGTAAAAAACTCTTCAACATCTCATGCCACAACATGGTCCCATGCTCTCCAACTCCAAAGTAGTCAAGTACACGATGTATAAGGGATCTTTTCATTATCTATACCTACAACAATATAATCTGTTTGGGCCCAAAATCATGGACCAAACAGGGTATGAGATAAAATCTTAGTAGGCGACCAACACAACATAAGTCCCTAATAGTTAGTGAATATATGGAAGGTAATCAATAAAAGAATTCAGTAAACAAAGATGTACTGAAAAGTAAACAATCCACACTTTCAATGCATTAATATTCATTTATCAAGATACAACTAATCAAAGCAGGTAACCCTCTGGGTAGTACTCAATTACTAACCCATCTAGTTTACCCAATGAAGTTCTAGTATAAAGTTAAACACAAATGGTAACCCTATGGCAAGTAGTCATAGTCAAACTCCTTCCGTTCTTCCAAACAAGATAGAAACCCTCTAGGAAATACACACAACCTAACCCCTCTTGTTCGACTTTTGCATAGACTCTCTAAGGAACCACTCGTCGTCAATTCCTCCTATAGTCTCATATAGGTAACTAAATACTCTTTGGGGGAGCACTTACGTCACATTCCCTATGTGGCTCATGTTGAGGAGCTACAGACACTATGAGGAATCACATACGCCAGTTCCCCATGTGGTTTAGCATTATAAAAGTAAACAAACAATATATATAATCCCTTACGTCGTTTCTCACAATGTTCTACGACACCAAATTCTCATGACCATGTGTAATTCAAGCAAGTGTAGCAACATGTATCGATCAAATTAAGCCTCAAGAACTACTTGTCTAAAAATTTATAGCATATCAGCATGTTAGATTAACAAAACACTCCATCATACAATACAAGACCTGGTAAAAACAACAAGGCAATAAAACAATCTAAGTTGGACAAATCATTAAAAACAAGAAATGCATGGGGAAAAAACATCCAATGCCTAGAAATTAACCTTATTCAAATTAAATAACCTAAAATCAATCATACAAGCATTGCAGGAAATTAACAGGGCTAAAAAATTAAACACTCAATACACCATTCAAGGATATTGGTCAAATTGAACATATAACTCAAATACATTTAACAAAAATGCACAAACCACCTTCCTCACTGTTGGGATATTGTTATACATGATCCTCAGGCCTTGAATCGCCCATGAAACACATAGATCTAAAAAAACACTCAAAATGTTCAATGGAGAATAACTTGAGAAAGAAGAGGAACCATGAAACAAAGCCATAAGAGATAGAAGAGCATACCGAGGTGATCTGAATGTAATCGACATAGGTAGAATCAGAGATCAGATGATCAATCATGGGTTTAGGGAGAGATCACAGCTGTACGGTTTTTCTCGGATGAACCAAACCTAGAATGAGACAGTTATGTCCATCCGATGCGACCCTAGCACATTTAATGAAAAGAAATGAAAGTGCACGGAGTGTACTTACCTTCCCCAGCCCACACATTAGACGATCTACAGGTCACCACACATGGTCGTGTGTATGTCCATGACACACCCATCATCGGTCTACCAGTGGTAATAGCGTACATGGAATTTACTTTTGAATTGTCTATAAAACTCATCTTTTTCTTCAATAACACTAGAATAGAAAAACCTATCTAAAAAGAAGATCCAGGTTCTTACAAACATCCCACGTTAAAGAAATTCCTCCCCGAATTTCCATAGAAAGGCGGCATAGAAGAAGAATCCTCAAAACGCCCCGACCACTATGATCATACATCATCCCCAATCTCCTAGGTCTCATCTTGTACTCACTCGATCAGTTATAGAACTCATAACATAGTAATAGAATTTCCATTGAGAACCTTCTTACTACAATCAACTATCCAGATAGGATGCTCCACAAACATGAAATTCACCTCGAACTCAACCTCTTCATGTTAAAGAACATGAGGTAATTCTGATAAGTATATTCGAAGTTGAGAAATGTGGAAGGCGTCATTAATAGCCTAGAACCTCTAAGGTATCTACAACTGATAGGAAAACGACATGACTCTCTCCAAAAATTCAAATTGTTTGGTGTAACTCAGTGAAATCTTACCCTATCTCCTAATCCTCTTGTGCCCCAACCTCACTACGATATGCTGGAAAACATGATCCCTAACCATGAACTCCAGAGGTCGTCTCACTTGATTAGCATAATACTTCTGTCGAGACTATGTAGTATCCATCCTCTTCTAAATCAACTCTATCTGCTTTGTGGTCTCCTGGACAGGATGAGGTCTCAACATAGGGTCCTATCCAACCTCCATCCATCAAAAGGGTGACCAACATGGCCTACCGTACAAAGCGTCATAAGGTTCCATCTAAATAGTTTTTTGGAAACTATTATTGGAGGAAAACTCTAAAAGAGGTATGCGATTCTCTCAAGAACCTACAAAATCAATAATACATGTATGAAGCATGTCCTCAAGCACCTGAATAGTACACTCAGACTGGCCATTTTAATAGGGATTGTAAGGTGTACTCAAAAGTACCTATGTACCCAAATCATTTTGTAGTCCCTTCTAGAACCAAGAAGTAAAGCATGCATCCCAATCTAAAACAATAGAGTGTGGAACCCCATATAAACTTACAATATCCTAGACGTACAACCATCCAATCTCATCAACACTTATTGACTCTATAATCAGCAAGAAGTGTGAATCTTTCATTAGTCTATCAATGAAAACCCACACAACATCATTCCCTCAAGGGGACCTTGGTAAACTTGACATGAAATGCATCACAACGTCCTTCCACTTCCACTAGAAAATGTGTGACTACTGCAAAATCCCTGCTGGTCGTTGATTCTCCACCTTCATTTGCTGATAGGTGTAACATATGAAGACAAACCCAACAATATCTCCCTTCATACATGGCCACTAATTCTGTCGGTGATGGTCATGATACATCTCTGTGACACCAGGATGAACTACCAAAACTGATGAATGAATGTCATTCATCAACTCATTATATATTTCTACAGAAACCCATATGTTCCCCAAGAAATTCAAGATCTCATCCTCTCCTATGGTCTACCCATGAATAGGGTCCTCTCCCTACATGCATTTTCATAGGAATATGCCTTTATAATCTGATAGATGCCTCATTTTCTCTCGATCAAGAAGAGTAGAGGTAATATTTACAGAAGAAATAAAAGTATGCCCATGTCTGTCATGCACCTCCAAATTCGTCTCACAGAATAGATCCATAAGCTACCACTCATTGATGGCATCCTGAACTGCCTGTATCTGAGTCCTCTTTCTCAACACATTAGCCACAATGTTTCCTTTCCCGGCATGTATGCATGCTCAAAGTCAATGGACTGAAGGTACTCAACCCACCTTCGCGGTCTCAAATTTTGGTCATGATTGGTGAATATATACTTGAGACTTTTGTGGTTAGTGAAAACCAAAAAATGATCTCCCAGAAGATAATTTCACCAACAATGTAAGGCATGAACAACTGCTGCCAACTCAAGATTATGTTTCGGGTTATTTATCTCATGTGGTCTCAACTTACGAGACCAGTACGCAATGAGTCCTTCTCCTGGGATAACCACTTCTCCCAGCCAAAAACCTAAAGCATCACAATAATCAGTATATCTTTTTCATGGTTATGGAAATTCTAGTATCGGTGCTGAATTAAACCTCCATCTCAGCTTCTGAAAGGCTAACACAAAATAATCTGACCACAATAAATTTTCACCCTTCTTAATCAAACCCATCAATGGTGCTGATAATCGTCAAATGTATTGAATGAAATACCTGTAGTATCCATCTAGACCAAAAAAACAACTCACTTCAATGATGTTCTTCGGATTATACCGAGAAACTACTTCTCTAAATCTTTCTAGGTCCACTCATAATCCATTCTCTGAGATTACATGACTCAATAAGTGAATTTGGTCCATCCAAAAGTGGAATTTTCAGAGCATAGTATATAATAGATTCTCTCTCAGGGTACTCAAAATGATCTCATTATGGGTGGATATTTCGTGTTAGTATGAGAGTACACCAATATATCTTTTACGAAGACCACTATGAAGGAATCCAAGAATGAATTGAACACGCAGTTAATTAGTTCCATGAAAACTATAGGTTCCTTTATGAAACTATACGACATAACCACATATTCATATAGAACATACCTACTCCAAAAGTCTATAAGAGGTATATCAAATGGTCTAAAGCACAACTAGTGGTGCTACATGCTCGTTAATTCCCGGGATGGGAGATCGGTGGCGCGACACGCTCGTTATGTACCTCACCGGGATTTTTTGTTCGGATTGTGAGAACACATCCGGAGTCCATTTAAGGTGTCATCAACAACGTTGTGACCCTGGAGTTGATACGATGTTGTCCAAGGTAGTTCTAGGCGTTGATGCAAGAGTTGAGACGTGGGCCCCATGGGCCGTCTTTTACGATGTGAGTATTGGTTTGCGACTTTTCATCTTACATCCACTCGGGGTGAATGAGTAGTCATTTCAGCATTTTTTTCTGAGAGCACCATGATGGCAGAGTTCGCCTGACCTCTTTCGGGACTGAGGTGTGGGCCCCACGAGAGGCTGTGGGCATAAAGAGGTTTTGAATAAATTTTTAATTTGGATTCCATTTCTAGTTAATAAATAGTCCATATAGCATGTTTTTCCATGCGGAATAGAACTTTGAAATCTATTTTGGTATACAGAGCCTCTTTCGAGATATCATTAAATGTGGAAACATGAAAGGGCATGGGTCGGAGGTTCCTTTGACACACTTCGACCCAACTCATGATCGCAATGTTAGAGACACCTAGAGATGGTTCAAGCAGTGCAGAGTTATCAGACTAGTTCATGGTTGACCCTCCAGTAGGGCTGGGTAGTGGGTTACCCACCGGCATATCATGGTTTACCCTCCAGCGAGGCTAGGCAGTGGGTTACCCATTGACCTTATGGTTTAACCTCTAGCATGGCTAGGCTATGGGTTACCTATTGACTTTATTGTTTACCCTCTAGTGTGGATGGGCAGTGTGTTACCCGACAACCTTTTACGGTTTACCGTCTAGCAGGGATAGACAGTGGGTCACTCAACACACTTTTAGGGTTTACCCTTCAGCAGGGCTGGGCAGTGGGCTACCCGACGACTTCCTTCAGACATAGCCCTTCCTATGAGTCTATTCGGTGAATTTTCTCCATGGTTATCGGAATGGGATCCTTGGTTGCACGATTAAGCGATGAGATAGCATTGATGTGTGGGACTGTTTGGCATCAGTGATAGATATCCTTAGAACTATTGGAGACTTTTCTTGGGATGATCTTGGAGATCGAGGTCCCCATATACGCTTTTTGGGTTTCTTGATGAGAATACATATATTCAACCAAATTTTTGTCCCACTACTTCAGTTCAGTTACTCTCCTTCTAGGAGGGGTGATGACACATGGGATATGCCATGTGATTTTTGTGTCTAGATCCTCTTTGTTGGGATGAGTCTACGTACTTTATTTTTTTGGGTTGAGAAGCACTCTCTATATTGTAATATTTTAGTGTTCATTGATCTATCTACTGATCACCATTTTAGTACCTCCTAGTTGCTCCCTCGAGATTTTGGGGCATCTTACTAAGTGTCCTTATACTCACCCCTGCATATGATTTTCCTGCACATGGCGTTCCCTTGAAGACAACTGATAGGTCGATTGAGTCTACGGAAAAGCGTAGAGGACACAAAAGCTTGGGCTTCATTTAGTGGTCATAGTAGGACATTCAGGTGTGGGAATCAGCAGCTATTCTCTTTGTTTACCTATTGCGGGGTTGTGGAATCATTCGGGTTGGGTGTGTGTTTTCCCTTTTTTTCTGTTCAGTATCTTGTCTGTACTTTTCAGCATATTATTTTTTTTTTAATTTAGATGTTGATGCATTAATGTGGTTGGGTTATAGTTGTTTTTCCTTTGGTTTTCTTTTTTACTATGAACTTCTGTATTGAGTGGGATGTGTGTGTGTTCAGGTACTTAGGAAAAGGCCTCCCTATGATTGTTTTGCCTTTAGCGCTTGTTTCCAACCCCTGGATGATGGAGGCGGGCTTGGGTAGTTGTGGCTCGAGACCGGTAGGGTCGGGTCGTCTCATTCCTTCACCGACCCCCGTATTATGCGTTCTACAGGTCACCACACACACCCGTGTGCATGGTCGTGACACAACCATCACTTGACTACCTGCAGTAACTGAGTACACAATATATAGTTATAATGTACATAGAGCGTACTTAAGAAATTTCCAGAAAATTCTTGTTTTTTCTGAAAAATACTAGAAAAGGAAAACATACCTGAAAAAAAGATCTGGGTTCTTATATTCCCTGTTCCAATGGATGTAATTTTTATCAATAAATCATATACCTAAATATCACATTCTTAACTCAAAATAAAACATTCAATTATCAATTACATAATCCCATATTATGGAAATCCTTTTTATTCATTAAAAATAAAAATTAATTCCCAAGCACCATTAATGGGAATATATATAATTAAAATAATAAACAAACTACATTTTTTCCAATAGAAGGGTAATTCATTAAGATGGTTTTTAATTTCATTATAAAATTCAAGGTTACATTAGGATATATTTTTTAAAATTAAACAATTTTATTTTAGAAAACACTTTTTTTTTGATTTAGTACTCTATGATAGAAACTATTAATGGAACCGATTAGGGATTTATAATGTCTAATATCTCATAAATGGTTGATGGAATGATTAAATACGGAAACCCATATTATAAGCATAGGAAAAATATGTGAATAAATAATAAACCCTTCCATCATCACCACGACCAATATTCATTTAATATATAAATATATATATTATATAAATATAAAAACACCCATTAGAAACACACATGAAATCAATGAATTTTAATTGAAAGGCTTATAAATAGGGAACCTACCTCAATATGTGATTCCAATGAAAATGTAAACTTAAACCATAAATACATATACACATTCACACACATACACACACCCCAAGAACCAGTGTACATATCCATCTATCGATGAAGGAATATTCCCATAAAGATTATTTTTAATATATTTTTATCTTATGCCTACACAAGTATCTGTCTATAAATATTATTGGCTCGAAACCTCATTAAAGAGATCAATGGAACAATGAAAAAAATAAAATAAAACCATAAATTACAAAATCCCCAAATAAAAATTGACCAATGAATCTTAATAGAAGAAATAATGTGAGGTCAATAAAATTTTATTAACAATAATGAAAAAAGAAAAATTAAATTATTATACATTAAAAATACCAAATCCCACTCAAAAAAATTCATGAATATTTATACTATGAATATAAGACTATATTTTTATAAGGGATAAGTAATAAAAATATAAAACAAAGGAAAATCTGAGTGCAAATGTGATTTCATCTATACAGATTTCATAATTACCCATAATAAAATTATTAGATATAAATAGTGACACATTAAAATCCAAAAAATTAAATGGCATAAAAATAAAGTGTTTCATATGGGTAAAACCTAAATGGAACATGTCTCATTTGATAAGTAAGACTCAAATATTGTGCAATTGATCCATAAAGACCCCAAAAGGGACCTCAACACCTTGGAATAACAAAATAACCAAAACTAGGTTTACCATACACATAGGTTTTGCATCATATGTGTTGTGAAATAAGAGGGAAGAATGTTGAGGTGTAAGTAGAATAAATAACAAGCCAGATAAAGATATATTCTTACCAAGAATTAACACCCACAAAATTATGTGAAGAATCCATCAATGAAAGATGAAACAGGAGAGGGGTGTCACATGCAAGAGCTCCCTGTACATGGAGTGTGTCATGTGGGAATTGGGAGAGGTGAGTGTTTTAGGGATTTAGTTTAAAGTTTTTCACAATAATAATAATAAAAATAATAATTTCATCTATTTAATTATTTAAACTAGAAGGGACTCACATGGTTTGGATGCACAATTAGAAAAACCATGAGACAACTTTTCAGTCTTTACAGGGCACATTTGGTAGCTAAACAGTTTTTTCATTGAGTTTTATAAGTCTTGTAATATCCATATAATACTACTCTACCATGGTCGTATAATCATCCACATAATTGGATCATGATTTGACTAACCGTCTGGCCAAACAACTAGACACACTGAAAAATTAAAATTTTAATCAGATCCCAAATTAAAAGTCCCACTCCTGAAGTAAATATACTTATTTAAAAAAACATAATCATTAAATAAGGGATTTTGAGTGAAAATTATCCACACAACCCCACAAAAATCCAGAGAATCGTAAAGGATGACAAATCGAATGAATAATAATTGAAAAAGGAAACCACCAAAACAAATCCAAACCACCGAACCTTCAATTATTAATGTCCCATCTGATAAACATAGTCAATGAAGACAAATATCAGACACTAAATATGGATATCCCCACAGCATATATATATTTCTTGATAATCAAAGATCCACAAGGAAAGGGTACTCTATGATAATTTCTACATAACACAACCCTAAATCCCCAATTTGGCGATTCATGTAGAAGTTAAAATTATAACATCATCCAAAACCCACTAAAAATACTAATTATCCATAGTAAGAATGCTATGATAAAAAAATTGTTAAATTAGATAAGGAGAGAGGGTGAAAGGGAAAAAATTAAATTGGAAAATAACGAAATTTCACAAAATCATTACCTAACTATTATTAAAGAAGAAAATAGCCTAAATAGGGTCGTAATGATCTCCCAAATCATGGACCACCAACACACAAATGGAGAAATTTAAATTTAAAACACATTTAGTGATATTTAAATAAAACAATAGTACTAAAAAATGACATGGGGTCCTTTATGATGTCAAAAATAATAAAAGGATGGAATATAAAATCAAATAAAAATCACCAACCATGATGATCACCAAAATAGCCAAACCAAAACCAGCTTGAGCATAATCTTGATTGATGTGAAATCATTTATAGTCACCTGAAAGAAACACGGAGAGCTTACTGTGCGATGTAATTCAAATTAATCCCTCACCATAACCCTCATAACCTAGTATCATTAAGAAGAACCTTCCCAATAAAAAAATAAAAACATTACCAAAACAAAAATAAAATAAGAAAAAAAATGACGATAGTCCAAAAGAAACAATCCAAACATGTACTACACTAAGAACTAAACAGATTAGAAATCTACAACATGTACTATTCAAGGCCTGAAAACACTCGAGGAATTTTTGGGAGTCATATCCAAAAAGAATTAAATAGAAATTCCAAAGGACATCTACAATCATCATGTAAATATAAATGAAAATATATCATCCAAAATAAATAAAAATACCAAATTTTAAATCCTTTAATTTTCACGATAATCATTATTATTTATTAATGAAATTAAATTCACATGCATTTTCTAAAATGGAAGATAACTTTGAACACACAAACCAATGATTAAGGTCACATTTTCCAAACATCAAATAATGTAATAAAATCACAACCACATTTCAACCAAATCAAAAATAATAAAATATAGTAATTCCTTCATAAAATCTATTAATAACCACATTTTTGTATTTTAAAACATGAAAAACATATCGGAAAACTATTTTGATCCATGATTTACAATTTCAACACATTTGGTAGATATTTAAACCAAATTAAAATTCCAAAATTATATTCATAAAACATTGAAAATCCAATAAAATTCACATTAATATATAAAAAGTTACATTATTAATCACTTTATAGGCATTTAAACACGAAATATATTTTATTTTTTATAAATATAATGCTCATTAGGGTTTTAAAAACATATGATTAACATTAAAAATAATTTATTGGAAATAAATCCATATTATAACAATATATCTCCCCAAAAAAATTTATAAGTCCAAAGGAATGCATAATAAAGTTTGTAATGTGTGAGTAGTTATTCCTTGATGGACCACATGGATTGATGTAGTGTATCCAATCATGAAACAACCACAGAAAATCTCATAAAACTATTTTTAAGAGATCTATAAGGGTTTCCAACCATGAAAAATAAAAATATCATCCACTCCACTCCTTATTCATCCAAAAACATGAAATTACATAAAAAAATAATGAATTAAAAATTAAAATCTTGATATGCCCTGGTAATTCAGGTTTCATCATGAGTTATTGTAAATAGACACCAACCCATGAACTACCTATCGGGATATGACAATCATATCTCCAACATTCTTGAGATCCAAAATATGATGGTCTAAATATTAGAGTCCCAAGTATCACTTGGGAATAAATAATCTGACCACCCTTTAATTCTATTTTCTCATAAACCAACATATGTCGAACACTATCCTATCACCCTATTCATCCCACAATAAGGCCCGAGAGGAATTCCCAATCCTTTTTAGATGGAAAATACAATCCAGAATCATGTAAAACTCTAATTTTAATTATTTAGTCATTAATGAGATGAAAAATAAAAAAATTAAAATATAAAAATAATGATACAAAAGTAGTGTAAATGAAATAAAGAACTACTACATGTACGACTATGTAACTTCATGGGGAACATCCAACCATAGAACCACACTTGCATCATGATTGAATACTAGAAAATTATAAATTGAAACTGAAAAATTATAGATGAAATATGCATGATCATAAAAATTATTAGTTGGGACGCTATCAAAAACAACTCCCTATGTGGAACTATTAAAGACACACCCAAATCATGCTACTTTGAAAACATGGAAAAAATGTAATATACTCATTCAATAAAAAAAATTAACAAACATCCATTTAAAGAAAAAAACTTCTCATCAAATTTCAAAATAGTTTTCAAAATAATATGAGATTTCAAATAAATCATTTATAAGAGGGATCTAGATCAGGAAATAAGAGTCTTAGCAAGAATGAAAATTCAATTAGTCCCAAAAAATAGAGGAAATTAAAATTTATTTTTTTAATACTTTAAACATGTAAATGAAATTATGATATCAAAATTTAAAATATTTTCCTAGAAAATAATATTAAATGTTAGAAAACACTATATAAATCCAAATGATCCTAGGTTAATTATGTCCCTATGAACCTATTACCCCAGGTGATCAAACCATATAATCTATAATGATGCATGACGTACTTTAGAGGTGAAATAAAATGTTTTATAAGTACAAATAAATCATTATATATATTTAGTTAGTGTTATATCATAATATTTCTGGATAATACAATTCAATTCCCTACTGACTGAACAATCATACTAGTCTATAGTCCACCCTGTAAAGTACCAAGGATTACGGTGTTCCTCTATCAATTGGAGGTGAATTTTAATCATGAAAAGATATATAAACATGTCAAAATCATTACTAAAAATAAACAATTATCCTCTCACCAAAGTGAAAACATCTTATAAAAATATTATGTTTTTTCCCTTCCAAAAAAACAACAATTCACAATCTTCTTTACCAGGAATACACACATATCACATATTTACACAACACATGTTTCCAATATAAAGGGAATTATTTAAAAGGGTCTTCAATATCCTTAGAATTTTTCAAGGTTCCAATAAGAACACATTATTTAAAAATAAACACTTTTCTTTTAAAAAAACATTTGGGAATTACGACGTTTTGATAGAAACCATTGAAGAAAACAATTGGGCATTTATAATATTTTACAAACCAAACAAAGTTGAAATAATTTTTATATAAGGAAAATATTTTTGAGGTGAATATGTGGAATATATAATGAGTGTAGAAACCCTTGAACATATATCATGAATATTTTTATATCAGACACACACACACGCATATAACATATAAATATAAAAACACCCATTGGAAACACACAACCAATCAAGTAGTTCAACTTGAAGGATTAAACATATGTAACCTTACTCAAAACATTCTACCATTGAATAAAATCACTTCACGCTTACATTAATATATACCTCCACACACACACACAAACATATACCATTTGACCCAATGTACATATTCCCCTCTCCATGAGTGAATATATACAAAGAGGATATATATGTATATATTATTACCTATGTATACACATGTATCTCATCTTCAAAAATTGTGTCTTCAAAAACCTCAATAAGGTCCAAAGAAACACTAAACAACATAAGAAACTAAAAAAATTATTAAATCACTAATTAAAAACTGACCAAGGAATTATTACTGAAGAAATAACGTGAGTTATATAAAATATCAATAAAAAATATTTTAAAAATATAAATAACATATGAAGACATTAAAAATACCCAATACCACATTAGAAATCACCCATAGTATTTTTACTCATAAAATAAGATATATATTTTATATAGGTTGAAGGAATCAAAGGTGAAAACCAAGGGCAAACCAAATTGAAATATTATTTTATATATACATACATATTAATTACCCATAATA
This sequence comes from Viscum album, assembly GCA_963277665.1. Taxonomy (NCBI): domain Eukaryota; kingdom Viridiplantae; phylum Streptophyta; class Magnoliopsida; order Santalales; family Viscaceae; genus Viscum; species Viscum album. The sequence continues at coordinate 1,832,939,415 of OY728147.1, forward strand.
AAATTATTATATATATATTGACTATTTAAAAAAATAAATCAAATGATATAAATTATATTAATGGGCACGGGGAAATATGGCATAGAACATTTTCCAATTGACAACATAGACTCAAATCCATCATAATCGAACTAATAAGCCAACGAAAATAAGACCACACCAGCAAGTTGAAAAAAATAACAAAAAATCTATTAAACCTGCACATAGGGTTCAAAACAAATACATGGAACACCAGGAGCTATGTAAGAGGAGGGTTTAGAAGAAATAGAGGATATTGGTGGATGAGAAACATATACCTAGAATTAATACACACATAAATAGTGGATGGATCATAATATAGATGTTGAAACCTAGGGGTGCATATCATGGGATGGGGGTTCATATCATTGTAATTAGGATAGGTGGGAGGTGTGGATATTTATGTTAGGTTTTTATTATATTTAATATAATATTTATAATAATTACTATTATTATTTATTTTTTTTCAATTTTTAAACATGGAGGGACTCAAACTGTTTTCACACACGGATTACTAAAATATGTGCTAACCATGGACCCTTTACTATTCATAATGGGTGTCCCCACATGTTACCAGAATGGTTTAATAACCCATAAACCGACCTTGTGAAACTGCTCTGCCAATGTCGGAAACTCAAAAACATGGTTTCTACAAGGATTAGCCAACCATTCAGCTAAATCATGATGCACATTGAAAAAATAAAAAATTAAAAAAAATTCAATTTAATTGATTAAAACCTCTGAAAAATATTATTAATTAAATAATCCAAATTATCATTAAATATGGCTTTGTGTGTATCAAATTTATTAATAAGTATTTTATTTATTAAAATAAATTTTCATTATATGGCATGACATATAATTACATATTAAATGTTTATATAGAAATTGTATGTGTAATTAATAAAAAGTTAATAAAAATTAATAATAAGGAACAATATAGTGTTTTTATATTTAATAATATTGAATTATTCATAATGTGTAAATTGAGTAATTAAAGTTTAAGAGTCCTTATTTAGAAATTATGTCAAACTTATACCGACGAGTTTTTATAAATTATTTGTTGATATGTATAAATAATATTAATAATTGATATTTAGATTATATTAAATGTTTATATAATATATGCTGAAGTTTTAAATTAGTTTATTCCACTAAATATCATATTTTTAATGAAAATTAGTTATAATGAATAATGTAATGGATTCCATATTATGGAATTAAAATAATGTTATATTATTAATATTATTATAAATTGTCCACAATAAATTATGATGTGTTTAAAGTCATTAATTTATTAATTTTTCATAAATGGTTATGTACTATTAGATTAATGACATTTCCATTTATTTTAATTTTATTCATTGATATAGTGTTACTATATATAATTTTTATATTATAAATATATGTTTTTTCATTGGATTAAATTTGTTAAATTAGTTCTTATAATATATTCATACCATTTCATACATGCTAGCTACAAAAATAAAATATTTTTTTAGAAAATACTACATTGGATTATAAGTAATGTTTTTAGAATAAATTTAGTTGTTAAAAATAGTTTATAAATATTAGGTATAAAAGTTATTCTTAAATGGATTGTCTATTTTGATAAATATATAAGGATATAGGGACTTCAGTTCAGACCTCCCACTACCTAGATGATTATTCCATTTCCTAGAGGGATAGAGGTTAACTATTTATATCTTCAAGATCACTCATTTTGTTATTATCAATTTCATATAATTATAAACCCTTAACTAAAAATTTCCTTTACCACATGGATAAGATTCATTTAGATATAAGAAATTTTTGGATTTTATTTCAGGTGAGAAAAAAAAATATGGGTTGTGTAATGTATTAAATATTAATTGGGTTTGAACATATTAATTTCATGGATAGAATTGGGACTAAAATATTAATTTGATGAATGAATACATTAATGTAATACCATTAAATAAAATATTATTATCAAATCCCCATTAAAATTATAATTGTTATATTTTCTCATATGAAAAAACATGCCATGTTATCAACCATTCAACTGGGTTGGTTCTACTAAAGAAGGGTGCCCATGGATTATCATATGTATGGCATGGTGGAAATGGGTAACCCTAATAGCATGTAAGGAGATACCTTAATAAAATTTTAGTTAAACTTATCTATGAAAGCCTATGTGTTATGATACTTGAGTAATAGTGTTGGATTTATCCATATAACATATTAGGAGAAAAATTTATTGATCAAATATTGAAAGATACATATATTATATGATTGATATGATACAATATTTAAATATCCTTGTGGTGAGAGTAATGTTAAAGTGAATTAATTGATTAATAAAATATGGATATTGTCATACTAAGGGATATGAAGAAATTATAAAATATTTTAATTTACTGGGATACCATTTAATTAAAATATTTTCTCAATATGTATAAAAAAATAGTATTCATATTATAAAATCTACTATTATTGATATTAACAACATCATATTTGGGAATATCCATGAGATCTATATTATATATGAAAAAAATAAATGATATATTTTTTTTTGATAGATATGAAAAGATATGAATTTTTATTAAGAAATATGATGACATTATTAACAGGAATAACCCCTTTATATGAAATTGGCTAGTGAATTTTTTCATGAAAATGATAAATATTACTATGACAGACACCTAGATGATTTATTAGATGTATCTAGACTCATTATTATTAAAATATAACCTATGTTGATAATTAAAAATGAGAAAACATGATTCAAACAAGATTCAAGAAAAAATAAAATGATATATTGTGAAAAATCAATACATGAGTAGTATTATATTTCCAAGTCACTCTTTTTGTGTAATATATAAAAAGTAAATTCAATATATATTCATGTACTGAGTATTGTTGGTTATCTCAGTGATTTAGAGATAACATGTTCACCTATTAGGCCTTATTTTCCCATGGACTACAATACACAATTATCAATGAAAACATTTTTATAGTTCATTTTAAACTACAACATGAATTAGTTTTGTAAAAAAAATTCATGATATCCTCAATATCTAAATTAAAAATGGGAATCATGTAATCATGTTCCATCAAGATGTTTTAGAATGAAATGTATAATATTTTTAGTCATATAGAATAAAATAGAGGGTATATAGTGTCAACTATACTAGCTAAACAAAATAATACGAATAAAGGATGTGATTTAATTGTTAAAAAATTATCCATTAGATATGGAATGATCCAGATTAATTTTAGGGTTATAAGAAAACTCATATAGATTCCACATAATGTATTAATTTTATAAAAATCAATTTATTTAATCTTAAGGTCATATGATATCAACTATATGCTTTAAAAGTGATGAAAATATATAAAATTTTAGAGATAATGATTGAATTAGTGGGATATTTAAGGGTGATTTAATATAATAGTGTAATGAGATGATATATTATGGGATTTGATAAATTAAGTAATTCATAATTAGAGTAATCATTGAGGTAAATATGTGTATTTCATGATCTCATCATATTATCATTTGAGAAGGTTTTAATTTTTTAATAAATGATATGATTATTTTATTACACATGGTTTTTGATTATTCCAAATCTATGATGTGTTTCAGCTAGAGTTATGGATAAATGATTTATATTTGGGATAAGGTGTTTAATCCAATAATAAGGTTCAACAATTGAATATTTTTATGATTTTCATTTTAGTAAATATCCCAAACACATATAATATCATATATTATTTAGAAAATATTGTTTAATTTTTTTCTAATTATGATTAAAATAAAATAATAATAATTTATAAACAAAAATGGTTTTCGTATCATTTAATGATATTATGAATGATAGAAAACTCTAATGAGACTGGTGGGAGTGTTTTTAATATTTTAGATGTTCAATGTTAACAAATTATAGATTATACCAGTCAATGGTTGAAGTGAATTTCACATGATATTCTATATGTTCTAGCATATCAATATAAAAGAAAAATTTAAATATTTAGAATTAGGTACCATAAGAAAGTGAATTTAACATAACATCCTATGGATTTTTAGCATATATTTGTAATGATACAATGTAATGTGTTACTTTAGATACCAATATATTTCAAGGATTAAGTTTATTTTAAAGGGTTCTAAACATAATAATGATGTTCTTGAAAACATTATATATATAAAATATATGTTTTTGAAATTATATAATTTATCATTTTAGAGATAATTTGTTTTATTATGATTAATGATTTGAAAACTAGGAATATGATTCCTTAGTCTCACAATTATTCTACCAGTCCTTCCATATAGATGTCAATCTTTAGTATGTTTAATGGGAGTAATTTATCAAGTGGTTACATAATTTTTTGACAGGAATTACATTTAGATTTTTGGATTATGACAAAGACATTTAATTTGTACAATCCATAATGAAGGATTAGATTTTGTTCATATATTATATATTAGGCAGAACCTTATGTATGATTTTTTGAAATATTCTAAGGTTTTTAAAAAATGAAGAATGTATCATGTAATAAAAAAATAAATATCCACTATATCAATATTTTACATTTTTAACATATATGTGTATATTAATATAATAATTTTTTGAAGTGTAATGATAATTTATCTCACAAAGTTTGACTTTGAGTTACCACTAATCGATGTTAGTCTTTGAGAATTATATTTTGTGATGAAATATTTTGGGTATCATGAATATGATTCTTGTATAAGTATATGAAATATGATCATAAGCCATAAAATGGGCCTTGTGTGATAGATAACCCATTAATTATTTGGATTGTGAGACAACCATCCCTTTAAAATATCAAAATTTGGTGGCTGACATTCTTTCAAAAGAGAAAAATGGTTGAGTGAAACATGTTTCTTGTGTCTAACTTTTTTAATTTGGAAGACCCTTTCTCTATTTTACCTTTCTTGTCTCATTCAAATGATTGTTGGAAAAAATATATTTTACCTCATTCGGTATGTTATAATATTTGATTCAAGAGATATCTTAAATGTATTATTGGACTTGAATACAATTATTCTTTCATCCCTATTCTTGTGTAGCAAGTTGTCAAGGTTATGGATATTAAATTTATATTATTTATATATATTTTTTTTTTGATTTACAGGCTACAAAATTATAATTAATTAATAATTGAGTTTGATCTTAAATATATAATAATCTATAAATAATAAAATTTAGAGGATTGAGAGTGTTATTTTTTATTGATTATACGTTCATGATTTAAGTTATTTTATTTCTAAAATTTATTGGCTTCATGATGGTATAATTTTATTATTATAATATCTAATCAGGATTTTTTATTCAATTTAAATAAGTAAATACATATGGGAAAGTAAACTAATATTCCAATAGGTTATCATTATTTCATATATATTTTTCATGAACAAATTTTTCCTTAAGCATACCATTTGAATGATTTTTAATGCTGGTTGAGCACCTCTTGAAATATATATAATTACTAAAATATTATTACAATTAAATATATTTTATTATTGATAATTTTCTTTTTTATATTATAAAAATTATTATATTTATAATTATATGTTATTATTAGGTTTATATGTTTACCAAAACCTGCTAAAAATGAACTGATTTAATCATTATTGTAAATAAATGATGACTGTTGGAATAAATATTAGTTTCCAACAATGTTTTTTTTCATTATTAGTTTTATTTAGATTTCAATTATTGAATATATATTGATTTCCAATTTTATATTTTACACTATTTTGAATATAATTCTCCACCATATATATATTTGAGTTATAAAAACATTACACAGATTTAATATGAATACTTTCAAAGGTTAGTGATATTATGAGAATTAAAAACTGTTAATCAATTTTATGATGAGGGTTTCATGAGGTTGGTGGATGGATAATATGGAATGTTTATTATGGTATTTAATGTGTTTCTAGAAGTTTTGATCATGATGAGATCCTTTTTTTTCTATATGTTTTTATAATTTCATCGATATCTTATTCTATTCTCAGTATGTTTTCATTGATTGTAAAATAGTTGTGTCATAGAGACCAAAATTGTAGATGGTTATTGACCACCATTGAATGATCATAGAAAACGTGCATGGGATGAAATAAATTTTCCATGGGCATTATTTTCCCCATAATAAAATTGGGAATAAGGTGTCTAAGACACACAGATCACGTAACCGTCAAAAACACACATAATCTCATTATCATCAGAAGTTCATGTGAATGGGTCATGTGAAACTCCTGATCTTCCTGGGATCATGAGGATCCCATTTTTAAATCCTACCTATTCTTGGAAAAGAATCCAAGACACTAACTCAGAATACAAATACATCATGAGGGGTTCTTACAAACAACTCATGTTTTCAACTGGAAGTCGCATGACAATCATCCACAGCCCTTGAAAAAAAGGATGAAGATATGGAAAATATATATACCTTAGGATGTTATTTATATTCATGATACATTCTCATAAGGTTCACAAGACACCATGGAGCCCAAGAGACTTAATAACCTTTTCATACGAAATAACATTGGCTTGTATTTTTCATCATGTGAAGAGTCATTTACAAGTCTCTTTGATTATGTGATGCCCCTTAAATTCCTCAAGACAATAAGAGGACCTATCCATGATGATAATTTTATTTCGGCATAATATCCAACATTTTTCCTATGATTAACAATGTAAATGCAGAATGAATAACCATAATAGGGTGTGAAATCCATTGAACATCCCATATTGATCATGTGGATCCCATAAGGGAAAAAAATGAGAAACGATCAAAAAACGTTGTAAAATAACAAAAAAATTATAAAAAACGTATAAGCCTTTTGAGATAATTTTTATTTATGTAATGCACTCATGTAGTCCAATGTATCATGAAAATATCATGACATGATTACCTAATTGTGCAAGAACAGTTTGACATCTCCCCTTTGACTGTGAAGGGTGTCGGATGTGTCCATTTGTTTATGTTCTTCCCCTTTACCTCTAGAGACAATTGAATGGGTTTTTTCATGAAAATTCTAAAGCACCACCCTAATAACAATTATTTTTTACATGATGCATCACATTGAAGTATAGTATTTAATATTATAACACTCGCATAACTTCATTGTATCCCCATCCCATGTAAAATAAATAAGTATATATTAGAGGAAAAGGTGATTGATTTTTGTGGTCTAAGGATATGAAAGACCTCATTAAAAAGGGTTAATTATTCCCCAAATGATCATGTTTGAACATTCAAGGACCCCCTCTACATGAATGAATGATCTCACAAATTTCATTAGACATGTTAGCATGATCATGTGAATGCCTGTTGGAAAACTACATTTGTATCACATATGGCCCTAGAAAAGTCATTTTTATCAGACAAAGTTCATCCCAAAGGAATCCTAATCTCATGAAGAAACCTAGATATATCAACAATACCTTATAAAATATCATGTATATTTCAACATGGTTATGGCAAAAAAAATTTATTATCCATGGATAAATAAAAAATGGAAAATATGGAACATTCTCATAGTCAATGAATATCATGTGGAACCATGAATGACACATGACTGGATCATGTGTGGTGAGTGAAACCCAAAACCCCCCACAAAATCCAGAACAAATACATAAGATATCAATAATGTAATTCAAGGTATATCCAGTGCAGTGAGGTCTATAATTCCACCAAACCACCTAGAAAATAAAATGCATCCATCCATGATCTATCACACATGATGGTATTTGAGTGGATTTATCATAGTATACAATAATGCGATCAAAAATGTACTTTTACCGTTAAATTTTGAGGAATTACATAAAGGATCATATGGAATGCATATGTGCTTCACATAAAAACTCTATAGGTCATATGATGACTTCATTCCTATCATCCGGATTATACGAAGGGGTCTTGTATGTTGGCTGGGTCATGAAAAACATAAAAAAATATAACCCATGAAAAACTATAAGAAAAGATTGAGTAATTGAATGAATATAGGGATAAAAATATGGGAGGCTTATGTGAATAAATTTTTAATTACCTTTATGTTCTTCCCATGATTCACCTAGATTATATGAAAATAATGAGTAATATCTCCCAAATCATTTAATACACCGTTATCATGATATCTGGTTTATTTAATATCCCTTGAACCTATCATGAAAGTAACATGATTCCCTTTTTTGATTCCACCCATGTCTTCCAATGTCCCTTGGAATGACTACCCAAAGCATACGATATCCTCTAAACAATTCAACCAGTTATACAATTTCCCCTGGACATGTCAACTAGGTCCCACAATGTCACCATCAAATGTCATCCAGTTCATTATATGTCCTTTGGACAAGTATAAGATGAAATGAAGAACCCTTCAGACATGTAATACAATTTATTTGACACCCACTAGAAATTTCATCTTTGATATTGCGATGTAATCTAGAAAAGTAATCTAGACCATGAGACACCCTCAATACATGTCACCCATGATCATGTGATGGTGTCTAGACATGCAATTAAATTTTTTTGATGTCCATATGAAAATTTAAAGGAATCATTTGACTATCCTTGGATATGACCACATGGAAACTAGGACATGTCAAGGCATCCTCAGAAATGTCCAGGAGACAATCATAGTATATATGGAAGAAAATATGGTCTTGTTAAGTATATATCCTTTTACATGATAACCATGTCCAGTGGATATATTAGGGAAACCTCAGTGTGTAAATCCCAATCAAAACTAAACTAAAATAACTCAGATTCCATCTATAAATAAGATACATAGGATGCCTAAATAAAGCATAATCTAAAATGTGCATTTACCACAGTTTAATTCTCCCCGTGTCCCTAACATTTCAACCATTATGGCCAAACATTACTATTTCAATATAATTATTTTTCATCCCACATTTTAGTGAGAAGAAAATTGTACTATGATGGATCCTATTAATTATATAACCAGGATGTATATGTTGAATTACAAATGCCTGATATCCATATCAAACAACCATAAGGTCTATCCTATTACATCAATATAACATCCATATACATTGATACTGATTACATTATATACCTTGTTTCTAAAAGAGATCATGGATCACATAGGCTTAGTGATTTTCAATGATCATATCATTCACATCATGTATCTCCACTATCCATGGGAAAAATTATTTTTAAGACCAAATCAGTGGCATGGTATCATTTCCCCACACTAGAGAAGCCACCTAAGATAATGGTCCAAGGGCACAATTGAACATTCATGACTCTGATTTATGGCATAACCAGGATATGTAGGATTCCTCCCTAAGAATCAATTTCAATACCCAGTTCCAATATTCCCACATATATTTCCTTTCAACATGGTTTTAAAATTAACAGGTAAATCAAACTATGTAGGGATTGATTCTAGTTATAATTAAGATACATAAGACACCTCGTTGAGGGTCAGTCCCATCCTCATGATATTAATCAACTATCTGGATGAATGGAAATTATGGAGTGCCTAGTTTTATAGATTAACATACAGATAGATTCCTATCAATTGGAAATTGATGAATCACCTTGGATACATATATATATAATCATTTATATGACTAAATTTTAACATATACTGATTCAACACTTGGTTTTTTATTAGGGTATTCGGTCCGATATCAGGATTAAGAAGGTATCCTAAAAAATATCATAATCTTTAATGTGATTCTTAGAGTAGGAAACAATTATAGAAAAAAATATGATGATCCTAAACTCCCATCCCCTCATCCAATGTGAAATCCTATGATCTATTGGGGTTAATACCCCAATATATTGTATTCCTTTGGAAATAAGGTCTATACATAGTTATGGATATGGGAACCATTGGAGTTTCTATGGATAATTAAAATGAATGGTGAACCTGATGTGAATTTTTTATATACATAAATCCCCCAAAAATCAAACCATCGAAATATTTTATCCCCACCATGCAAGTAATATTTCTAATGCAACAAAATTGGTGAACCCTATGTGAATCTCTCAAATAACAAAATTATCATTTTAACATGCCTCATGGCATTTATTTCATATCCTATGAAAATAATTGGTGAACTGGACATGAATATTTCAAATTAAAATATTATATTTTGACCCTCTATAGTTGAGTATCTCCTAAAATAAGAAAATTTTCTTTGTGATAAGTCCACATGAGTTGAATGACTAGACGTAGAATAAGAATGAATAATTGTGTTACCAATACATATAAGAATTAGAAAATATCATTCCTATAATGATGTACTAATTGGTGATCTTGATCCTTATTGTCTTTATGACTGTAGATAATTCTCTCACAAACAACACCCAAACCCAACATATTGTATTCATCCAGTGACCTTTCTAGAAAATATGTCAATGTTGGAACCCATATTAGTCATAGAATGACCTTACCAACCAAACACCTTCAATTTCAGGTTCTTAATGAAATGGTCGATGAATATCATTGAAATGGTACAATCATGGTACATGAGGATACACACAAGGGTATCCTAAGGATGAAATTGATGATTCTATATTATCCAATGAAATCTATAGCTAATCCAATGGAACTCATTCTCATTTCCAACGACATCAAATAAATATCATCAAAGAATGAAATTCAATTCCTTTTTTACCTAATAAAGGTCTACCATTAAATCAAACATGGCTCATATCTGATTAAGGGGACACGAAGGAGAGATCCTTTCAACCGCACTCACAAGAGACACCCTCCAGTGTCCCCAAGTTTCCCACTGAGGGTAAGACATAACACATTTCCACCTATGATGCCTATGAAGGGGAATAAAGGAAGAAAAATAAAGAATGTAAATCATTGGATATCTAGGAGTTGAATCACATCACTAATTCCATGGATGAAGATCGCATACATATTGTGATTGTATCCGGTGAGGAATTTGATATTCCTTCCCACTCAGAGCATGTATGCTGGCATATTACTACGGTAATCATGGGGGAGCTGCATATCCCTACCCCTATGCAATGATAAAATTAAAATATTTTGATGAAATAAGGATGAATTAAGTGGGATCATATCCTAACATCAAATTAATATATCATTTAGTATATACTGGGGATTTAAAATGTAAAGGCTTACATTCACACAAACATTGTTCTATAGTGTCAGAAAATCTTAGAAATAGTAGAAGTACTCCACCATAATATTTCCACCCTAGTACATATACATGGACATGTTAATATCCATATCCCTATATCCAGGCCATACAAACACTTTGATCTGTATGAAAAATTAATTTCTCTATAGAAATGACACATTATTACTCCTATCCATGTGAATTATCAACTTATTCTGGTAATGTACAATGCACCAGACCATGATCATATTCCCATTACAATCAAGGTTCACCAACTAAGAGAGAAACATTCCATTGGAAGGGAAAACATTCTTATAAAAAATAACTAATGAAACACCCAAATGCTCTGAATCGGGCTCATATCCCAATTCAAACTATGGATCCCCCATGTGAGAGCAACATATGTATTAGGATAGGCTCATATTCCCATAAAATGATTTGTGAGATACACCAAAGGACCAGGATTAGGATTATATTGATTTTCTGACTGAGGAACACCATGTGAGAGTGAAAAATTCCTTGGGGAAGGCTCATATTGTTGTTAATGGGGCTATATTGTATATTTTAGTATCTCACATAAGTTAGGATTATATCTTTACTTTTGCTGATGAAAAATTGTATAAAAATACTCCTGATGAAATATTGGAGGAGTCTCATATCCCTTATACCATTACGGAGGTCTGTTGGAATATTTTGATAGTGAATACATATTTGAAGCATGATCATATCCCATCTTCACCTAGGGTTGAACAGAATATTCCAGCAACACCCATAGGTGGGTTCATATTCACAAAGTTAACACATAATCTCATTTAATTATCTCAAAATCTACTTAACAATGAGATCACACTCTTAATTCACTAGACGATAAATATCATATCTCAGTAGCCTTAGAAAATCAAACTCACCCTGCACAATCAGAAATGGTAATATGATATATTCTATCCTACACACATAATGGGGATAATATCTCTAATCTGGGTAATGTTATTGTCCTCGAGGTTTTCTGAGACACATTATAAACACCCCAAGTGTACATCATCTCTTCAGTGAAATAATAACGAAATCATTACCATGATAGTGCTCCTCAAGGTAGTTTATAGATGAATTGGAGGGACTCTACTCATGGAATCTTCCATGGTCAACCTCCCCATGGTGATATCTACCATAGAAAATGAAATAAAGTCCTTACCCATAATCCTTTTTCTAGATAGCTTCTTAAAAAATAGAAACTCTAATATAGAGAGGTCCTAAAATCATTGGGGTTAACCATATATAGTTCCCCATAAACATTCAAAAATACACCAATATGGTATGTAAAATACCTTGATAAGAACCTTATAGGGTCTGACCAGATAGAGGCATATATTTCTGATAATATGGAAGTCCAAATTTATATATTGAGAGAGTTATTTAGGAACAACCTCGTCAAAATGTTCTGAGCCCTTGAAACATCATATAAATAGATCCTAGAAGACCACTATAAGAAGGTCATGCCTTACATTTTCAGAAATATGTTGGAAACTCATCAGCAATTGAAGGCTATAAACTACTATTATCTCAGATATGAAGGTAACCATTAGACCACTAAGATACTATACTGTCAGCTAGACCAAACTTCTATATTCATGGAATATGACCCAAAACAAGAAAAGAATAACATAAATATACAATATTTATCCTACTACTGAATCAAAATTATTTAGAAATTGAACACTAAAGACTCTTTTTTCATTCCGATTTCAGGATGGTGAAAGAATGGATAATTTCACATCACCGCCCCAAAAGAACTACATAACCCCCCTCACCCCCGCCCAAATATTGTGTCCTATAATGTCAGAGACTCTAGAAAATCAGCGGACTAGCAAACGAGTAAGCCAGTTGGTCACTGAAATATAATTCCTTTGATTTGTTTTTTCTAATAAATCGAAAACTAGAGAAGAATAATAACAACAGATAATTGAACTAATCCCCTTGACACAACATGAACACATTCTAGACACAAAAGATGAATTTTAAGTTAAACAATCAACATCCAATAGAAGATGTCTCCCATAAGGAGATGGTATTGTGAACAATTCCTACACGAGCACAACTAAGGTAAATAAAATGGGTTAAAATAGATACTTTCATAGTTTCTATTTTGGTGTAATCCCAGCACACTAAGATTGTCAAATATCTACCACTGCCTCAACACCACTTATCATCAATCCATGAGAGTACTTTGAAAACATAGTTAATACCCATAAACCAACTCTATCCCAATAGGATAGGGTCATTTAAATCTAAATCAATATCACCAAGTTCATCACCCCTCATGAGGGTCCTGTAAAAATAAGCAATTCCTCTAAATCAACTAAGACACATAGGGATCGAGGGATTATATATCTCAATCTCTATCAACTGGTTCATCATCCCCAAGAGGGTCTTAGATAAATCTATGGTGGTTCCAAATCAAGCCCATACAGTTGGGTAGAAGGCATTTATATCTTAATTTATATCCATTGTGTCATTAAATCCCTAACTAGAATAACTAAATCATCAAAAATTGGATAAGACAATGGAAATTGTGGCCCTGGATAGTCCCCAACCATTAGGGCGAGGTGAAATTTTCATCAACATCATCACCACATATAAAATATTTTTTATCCATGTCGGGAGGTAAATATAAATATTTTTCATCCCATTCATCCCCACCTATAAAATACAAAACTAATCTATTAACGGATTGCTTTGAAAACACAATTAAAATCCTCCTCATGGGTATTATTCATAGGCCGAGACAAGAAAAACATATAGAGAAGAAAATCAAACCCTATATGGTTTTTAAACAAAAAATATCCAAACATAGACAGATGATTGAGAGACAACCCACATGAAATAAATTAGAGACATTTTATTGCATTGAGAGTATTGGTACAAAATAAAATTCATCATAAATCATTGTGAATGTATTCACCGCAATGAAAAAAGATAAATTGGATCGAGGATAAAATTTATAGGGATGTGATTATAAGAATATACCATAAGTGGAGGATCTTGATGTACCCACTAAGGCTTCACATACTCTAAACCTGAGAAAAATCCAAAAACTATGTCTGAAAAATATTTAGTTCCATATTTTAAAGAAAAAAACATAAAAGAATTAGAGGTAAGATTTCTGTATTCCCAATAATGACCTAGAAGAGACGAAATACCATCCATATAGGATCAATTATCATAATATCAGAATGATATAAAATATCTCATGCAAATCAATGAGGAGCTACATAGGGGAAACATTATCAAAGGGTATCATCATTAGGATGAGATGAATATTCCTCATCCAATACACTAGGAAATAGTTGATCTCTGTGAAAGAGTGTAATCTAATAATTGAACTAGGTCATGATCCATGCATCCAGTCGACGTAAATGAGGAAGTCGAAGATGATAGAGAATTCCCTTCATTAAGGTGACAACCTCTCCCTCACTAGGGATGTCATTAATTTTGGACAGAATTGAGAATAAAAAGTAGATGAAAAGGAGGCCACCTCATCAGGCCCCACCTACTTCATATAGATGATATGTGTCTCAAAAAGTAATATCTTTTGAACAATTCATTTCCATTGAGCTTGTGGCTTCTCATATGGTTTTTGTGGAATGGAGATAAGAACCTGTGTATCCTTAGAAAATTTAATATGAAAAATATATGGAATAATATATTCTCCCACCAATTTTTTAATCTAAATTTATCTATCTTAAATGTTATATGATTCTAGAAACAAAATATCATTCACTTCCCATGTTGATGTGGCCCAATGATGGGCCCTTGAGATCAATATGTGGCAACCAAGATGAGTTGTTTTGTGTAAACATTGATTAGTACATCCTTTGTTTGGTAAAATAAACATCCAGTAGTATCTATTGTATGTTGGGAAGACCCTAATTTTCAATTACATTACCAATTAAACTCCACAATAATTAAAAATAATAATTTTAAACCATGAACACTAAAAGAAATGTATTGATGATAGGTCGTATGACTTCATAGACACATGGATTTGGTTTTCCTATAAACATAACATTCCACTATCATAAGAGAAATTGATATAACCTTGTGCAGATAATATCTGGGATGTGATGTAGAAAACTCTGATCCAAATGAAATATAATGGAGAATTTTTTGAGTATGTAGAAATAGTGCAACATCTCTATGAATCCATTTAGTGGACCCAAGAATTGTCCTAACTCATTCACTCATCATAAAAGAAATGTATCATCAAGGTAGTGACTATAGTTTATATCCTCATTCAAGTAATAGTTCCCATTCAAGAAACTATGTAGGTCCAAAACTACCTAGTGCCTCATATCGAGTAGAAACCAGAAAAAAAAACTCCCTCGACCAGAAGCAAAAAAGAGATCAGGGCCTCCCGAGATTCATCGAATGGAAGAATAAAAAACACCCCTTCCAAAAAATGAACAGCCCCCAATTATTTCCATGAGACCATAGAAAATAACATGCTTAAGATTTCACATCCCTCTAAACCTAACGAGTTAAACCTCAATGACTATCCCATATACATCCATTTCTATAAAAGAATAGGTCACAAAATCCTGGTTTTTTACAAGATAAAGGATTCTCTCCAAAGGATGTTCAATTTCGGAAATGTGATGTCTGAGAACACGCAGGAGTAAGTGGCATTCATAACTATCAAACAATTATTAGAAGAAAATGATTATTATGAAGTCTTATTTAGGTGTAGATAAAAGTTCAACAGCTGGATGACCCAAAATAAAGTTAATCCTTCTCATTACACATTGATATCACATCTTTAAAAACCCATTATGATATTATCACCATAGGATGTGACATAGATTTTTTCTTCCATAGGAACATAAGAAAACCAGACATAGAAATATATAAAATTGTAATAGTTTTTTTTAGCATCAACATTATCCCTGAAACATGAATATTTCTTCCATAAAACATTCAAATAATTTGTACCACCCCACAAAATGGATCATTAATTGTATTAAGAGCTCATATATGGGTTTTTAACCTCATACACTTTGTATAGAAATTTTCTAATTATGAATATGCCTCCGAGTATAAGTTTCATGCACCTGAAAGGGGAACCATAGGTCGATGACACATGATCCAAGGATATAAGGGACACCATAATCATCATTAAACCCAATATCTATATCACATAAACAAATAGAACATATATGTTGTGGAGACCCATGGGAAAACACTCCAACAAGCCCAAAAATATGAATGGATCCCATGACCCTCCTATGGTTGTCCATGTACATTTTTATTATATGGTTGTTTTGTTGGGATTTTATTTTATTATTAGTCAAATTAATGGGGACAGATGTTGTGGCCAACAAAACTTAAAAAAGATTATCCTTCAACCTTTTCAAAAGAACCAAGATTGTCTTCCTCAAATGACCCTACTCCTAATACACACAATTAGATGAAACCACATCATAGGAAGTGTAGCCCTATGGAATAGTAGTACAACATTATAAAAATGTATGTCGTTCTCCCAAAAATGTTATAAATCCTAGATTCACTCCGTCTATAAAACAAACTTAGACATGATCGCATTAAATCCAGGTATATCCCATAGGAGTTTGAAAAAAAATTCAATATACCTGAGGTTTATTGAGTAATTACTACTCGATAAAAATGCCATGTTTCCATCTCATTCACAGAATAGGTTACAGAAAACAACACTGAGGTACCAATTACACAAATATATGTTTTGAATAGACTCGATAATGTCAACATTTAATAGGTTGTGATAGAAAATGGTTTTGAGATCAACCTTATTCTAATTCCAAAATGACTAATTTTGGGATATAGTATAGGGGACTTATTTCCCACAAAGATGAAAATTCAAGGGAATGATATGAGTGAAAAAGTACAAATTGGGAAAACAAAGATCAAAGAATAGTTGTAATATCTCACATATTATGATGGGTTTATTTATTCCCAGCAAGACACCACTTATAATGTCATACTCCAAAGGCCATGAATTCAAATCCATGTGTTGATACATTCAACATTCCATAAGATTTATAAATACAACATATTTGAAAAATCTAGCATACTATATGGTGGATGTCCCACCTTAGAGACTAGAAATTCCATGTATGATGTAGCAATATTATATATAAGGGTGGTGAAACAACCAATGGTGGATGAAAATATACATCATACCTCCCCCAATACATAGGGGACATACCCTTAAAATATATATTGTATTTCCAAAATATATTATGGTCTAAAAATGAACCTATTTGATAAAATAGACTCACTCACGTATGTATAGTATATTTATGTCCCAAGAGACTATGTAAGTGAAAAGAATCTCTAGAATCTCTATATAATGGATCTATAAGTAAGAGATGAAAATATAATTAATCACATCCTATATCATCATGATATTGATTTATAGTCACTCATATTTTTTTATTCATCTGAAAATTATTCCATAGAATCAAATGTAGAAGATTATAAGGATGACCTCAAGAATACCCCTCTGTCATTTTAGGAGGAAGATTTCACCAGCATCAAAGAACATAGGTAGGAAAATATTGGAATAGATAAAGAACCACAAACTACACTGATTAGTTCATCCAATCCACTTGAGTAGAAAAATATGTACATTATATTTCAAAAGAAGCTCCAATACATTATTATATAGAATTATAAATAAATTCCTTGAAAAAATCCAAATGTGGCAACACACAATCTCAGCTTTCCCAATGACTATTGAGGTTTCATACAGAAGTCCTGGAGGATTCATCACCCTCATGATACTAAAATAGATAATTTTGATTTCAAATTGATTAGTTAATTTTTTAAGAGAAGTTAAATACATGTCATGGTTCACCAACATCATCAATATTTAGAAAAATAATGGGAAAATTAGGATCTACAGTGATTTCAGAGAACATAATCGACACTATCCATAGAAAAAATTATTATTAATGATTTGAAAACTCTTGATCCATGAAAATGTTGAATTACATGGCTTTTACATCATGGATGTGTATTTAAGGTATAATTATAAAAAGATGGTCCTTGAAGAAGAGGTAGCTACTACCATCAGGGAACCCCAAGGTACCTTTTTCTATCAAGTCATAACCTTTGGATTAAATAACGAACGATTTACATTTAAATGTACCATATATAGTATAATTAATAAATTATTAATTGATAAAATAAGGATATGTTTATAACCTATTTGTTAAATCTCTAGAATGTTGTGATCACTTAGAGGACCATCCAGATGTTTTTGATAGGTTTTGGAAACAAAATATGAAGATGAATCCTACGAAATTCACATTCACTATAACATCAGGAAGGATCCGTAGAATTATGGTACTCCACTGTGGAATTTAGGTCAACCCCAATAAGAGAAGTGAAATTATAGAAATATCACCACTTATAATGTCAAATAACTAAGTTGGTTATAAGGGTACCTCACATAGATTTGTCCTTTCATAGACAACCTGGTTAGAAAATAACTCCCCTCAACCAATTTAATAAAGAATGGATTAACTTATAGATCTTGTGAGAATAGCCAAGAATCCTTTAAGAGACTTATGTAGTATCTTCTTCACCCATGGGTCCTGAATCAATCAGTGGAATTAAAGATAATAATTTTATATTTGGTCACCATGTAACAGTAACTTGGTGATCTCGTCAAACAGAAAAACAACACGTGTAATGATAAAATTCAATACAATCTCTAACAATTGATGATAGATATTGAGACCCGGTATTCAGATGTCTTAAAAAACTACCTCACACTCATATTTACAATTAAAAGGATGATACATTACCTATATCACCACAAATTCCATATGCTATCTAGTATTGATCCTCTAAATTACATCATTATCTTCCATATATTGACTTGTTATTTGGTTTGAGGGGAGTTCACTCTCTATTAGTATGACATGAAGTTAGGGTTACAGAATTTAACAAAATGGTAGTCCTTGCATGATTTCCTAAAAGAAAATTCTTCTTGAGAAAGTACACCAGTGGATACCGAACTTCTAGATATTAAGGGTTTCGGCTCCCATGACACTCCTTAGACATGGGAGAATTATATTGAGTATTCCTTCCAATTACCATTGATAAGAGTCTAAAAACCCAAAATGAAACAACGTTACATTTGTCATAGTATTTTCTTCTCTAGAAAAAGAAAATTTTCAAAACATTTTCTTAGTATCTAAAGGCTACACAAAAAATGAGTCCAAATAACAAGCCATCATCACTAATTTTATACTAGACCTATAGGGAAGAATTGAATAAATGAACATCAACAGAGATTCAGAGTGAGTGATAAATAAAATCAACGTTTAACATGCCATAAAAAAATAATCGACCCCTATCACTGGCTACGTTAGAGGACTAATTGAGAAGTTTTATTTTGATCCCATGTTTAATCATGTACCTTGATCACAAAATACATGTGACAACATATTGAATAATGAAACAACTATTCGGGCTCATCCTAATTAATATGAATCGTTCTTTTATAAAACGCATTAAATCATGGAACTATCAATAATCATCTATAACATGGAAGAAATCAATCAGAATAATCAAAGACTACAGCTTGAATAACTGATATCCACTCTTGGATGGATGGACCTCATAATTTTTTATCCTTATAATGGGATTCTCTAGATAGACTAAACTAGAAGGGAAGAAATTTGGTACCAAGAAACACACATTATCACAGGAAATGGATTGAATGGGAAAACATCCATCTACAAGAAAGTCATTGTCAATATAAACCTCAGATGCATAGAACAAAGAGAGACTACTGCCATCATGGAATAATTCCTTATAGGATCATGTGGTCTTTATTAGTTTAGGTCTAAGATCTCCCAACAAATCATGAAGGAGGTTTTCTACTGGAAGACCATGATACATGACTATGTGAAATTTCGCTAGAAATTTTATTAATTTCAGATTCATGTAAACTTTATTTATAAAACCCATTAATCAATTTTCATAGATAAAAATTACATTCTATTTTTTCAATGAGTAATGGATATTGATGGGATATATCCCCTAGCCACGACCAAGCATTTTCTGTACGTACATAACATTATTGAATTCTTTTATAAATGGGATGAAGAAATACCCCAAAATAAAGTTGGGTAGAAGAATATAATTATCTTCAGGAAGTCCAATATCATCACTTGACTCCGAGTTCCCCACATTATATTTATGGACAATGAAATCAAATTCTTTTCTATATAGTTAAAAATATTATAAACAGAGTATGAAATTAGGTCTAACCACTCATCCTGCTATAATTTAGTGGAAAATTAAAAAATAGTGGACTTTAATAATATTATATTAAATATATTCTAGAATATAGTGAATAAAGACAATAAGTCATTGTGGGAAAAGCTCCTCTATGATTTATTAGACCACTATACATACATGAACACTGATACACAAGAAACTCTATATTCACTGGTGTACGCAACTGAGGCTCTGTTACCCATATAATTCTAGTTTTGCTAACATTGAATAGATTTTTTTGGAAAACTCATTGATGATGATAAATCAAAAAATATATTGGATATATTACAGTAAATCGATGTTAAGAGGTTGCGTACATTGCACATCCTTGAATTCCATTCGAATCAGATAACATGAGTCTTCAATAAAAATATTCTCCACCGTTATTTCTATTAGGGGAACTAGTATTTGTTCACATAACACCAATAAAACCATTGAAGAAACCTCCAATGTTGTAACCAAAATGGTAAGTTTCTTATATCATATATATATAAGTTCAATCACAACATATCTTACATACTAGCCACAAAAGATGTGGACTATGTTACACCACCTACAATGTCATGTTTCTCAATGAATAATTGTTGTAGCTCCCATCAAAAACTTATTCATCTTAGTCACATGATGTTAAACTAAAAAACTTTTATTGGAAACATGGTGATACATTATACAAATACATCCTAACCACATGATGCTAAACTATACAGAAGATATCCTCACCACTAATTGTTAATTTTTTTTAAAAACAACCTCATTGATGATTCACCTCACACGAGCTTGATCTATGTGAAAGAGAAATGAATTTACCTCATCGGTATGTGTGATTTATATCTCCATAGAGAATATCCATTTTCATTATGTACATTTTTCTTGATTCTTAATCCAATAGGATATGTAGTGATTCCAATGTATCATGTCTTGGATCCACCCACACCACTTCTCTTTCAGGATTCGTATCCTTCATCCTCACTGCATGCTTTAAACCATTATATACCTCCATAATTTTCTTCTATCATGTCCATTCATATTCACCCTTACCATATGATGTTATCCTTTACGATTGATATCCTCTCCTAGTGACACTAAAATTCATGGTTTTCTATAACTTTTTATGCTATTTTCTCATTAATATGAAATACGTAGGGATTTATCAATCCTATAACTTGACCCAACAACTAAATGATATGAATTTAACTAACCTTACATTAATTTCCTATTTAAGGTTACATGAACATTTTCTATTCCATGATTCTCAAATTGAGCATAGATCAAATGTGATTATGAATTTTTTTATGGGTTTCTCTACATGATTAAGACATATTAGATCAAGATAATGTTAATCTGGTCCCAGATGAATGACCTCAAAAGGAACACCATATTTTTTCATCATGATATAAAACTACATGGTTTATTTCATTAAATTAAACTACACATTACTTTATTACATCCATGATATGAACACTATCCTTGGTGTCAGTCTCCCACTACACCTCCATTCCAAAACTAGGTGCGGATTTATTTCCTCCATCACAGGATACATAGAAAAACCCATGCTTCCATTATTGGGCACAGTTTCAATATTCCCTTTTCACATCAGGGAGCATATATCCTTGATGATTTATTTAATCTGCATTATTTTACAAGGACTATGTGCATCTTTATTCTAATAATTATAGGATGCATAGTTAAACCGAATCTCTAATACTTATCCAAACTGAAAAAATCAATAGGAATAATTCCCCACTCGGTGTATGGGACAAACCTATGTTTAGTGTCTCCCATTCATGAACCATTGGTGGATTTATTCCTATTTTCAATAGATGCATAATGATTCTTGAATCTCTAATTCTTGATTCCATCCATGATAAAACAAATTCCCCCATCTCAAAATAAGCTTTCGGCCGACACATGTATCTTTCATGTGAGAACTACATAGGGCTTGGATAATGTTAAAAAAGGATACATAGTGACATGTAGACCCAAAATACTGGCTTCGAATTCAACATATGAAATAATTGAAATTCACCCCTAGCTACAAATGGTTTAGAGCAATGCATTAAATTTTTTAGTTGTATAAAATTAATTGCATGAAGAAACAACTTATACCTCATTTCAAATAGGTTCGAGTAAAAAAATATCAATTTTCATATGAATGAGTCAGAAATACATATAGATAACTTATTCATATGACAGATCTATGAAATAAGGGCTCTTTAATGTAGATATCCACCAATAACATTGTGCATAGATAAAAGATACTCTGAGAATCTAAATTACTCTTACTAATGAAATGTTCTCTAATGGAAATTTTTAAAACTGTTTCGTGTTGGTTTCCATATCATATCACATTATTTTTAAATAAAGGGAATATCATACATCCCCACTACGTGAAAATAAATTTTACATGGTAGAAGGACCTATAGATTTTGTGAATTATTATTTTGACCTAATTTTTTTTTTGATATTTTCATTTCACGTGACACTAGAAATATTTATATATATATATAAATAAATTAAAACACTATGTCAAACAGTCCATTCACAATAAACCCAATTGTCTTGTAATATATGTAATTCTGAGCTTTCTTTCTCTACATGCAAGACTTACTTGGCCTGCACTACACACAACACTAACTTGGTATACGTTACACACAACAAAGATGATTCTACAAATCATAATGTTATTGCTATAATTATTTAAATGCTATAATTATAACTTATCAATTTTAAATAGTTACATGAATAGTAATAACAAATTTTTAAATATTATTAATAGTTTTTTATATAGATTAAACATTTTGGTTATGAAATATATAATTTTTGGTAAAGTCCGTTTATGTTTACAAATACTATTATCTCGTATTAAACAATTTTAATAATAAAATTATGTTTACACAAATTTATTAATTTAATTTTATAAAATAAACATAATTTTTTAATTTGGTGTGTCAAAATTATCTTAGGGTAAATTTTTTTAGATTTTTATGAGAAACAACATTTTTTGATTAATATTGAAAGATGATACTTTTTAGTTAAAAATGTATTTTCGTTAAAATAATTATTGATGTTAAATTATATTATAATTTATTTTATGGTCTCAATAGATCAATTAGACATATATTAATACAATTTAAGTCATTATAATCAATTTAATTATGATATTGAATATAAAAATTTAATAAACCTTTGATCGTCTTACTACTTTAAAAACCTGTAATTCTGTTATGTATGGGGGATTAACATTACTCTTATTTTGATCACATATTTGAATTATCTTTTTTAAAAAATAACATATAAAACTTTATTTGGTATAATATTTAGATTCTAATTAAATCATTTTTGGACCAATGATTTTAGAAAAATTGATTAATATTATTCATAGTGATTAAGGTCAAATTAAGCATAATTAAGGACTAAACCATACTTTTAGGAGGGAAAATGACCATAAACATGTTACAAATCCATTTAAAATCAATAATACATACATACACCTGCCATTATTTATTTATGTCGGTTTGGAATAACATTTCATATGAATGAAAAAGAGTAGACCACTTGTTTTTAAAAATATCATGTGAGTACTTTTCCATCCCTATAAAATGTCACAAAATCTCCCACACACCCACTCCTATCAAATATAATAGGCTTGAACATGATATTTCCAATACACTTCCCAATTTTCCTACCTTGAAATTAGAATAAATACCTTGGGTATAAGGATACCCAAGGAAGCCTTTGTGAACAAACACAACGAGTTACCTGAATAAGAGGTAATGTCTTCACTCAAGTCCTTCCTTTTATTTTCCGTCTCCAAACATCTACTATATTTTTCCCATAATTATATAAAAACCGTATCCTAAATATAATATTATTTTTTTATGAAAATTTATTGTCTTCCCCATACACACCCCTCGATCAAATGGGTAATGAACATATTGTTTACATGTACGACGAACATCCGCCTCACTAAACAATGATTACTCAGTTTTCCTTACTTCTTATCAGGGTGTAAATTAGATGGAAACAATATTTATAAGTATTATATATTATATTTATCATATATCTAATCTTATGTATTAATTTTATAACATATTTATATTTTTTAATTTCCATTTGTTGTTAATACAATAATTTTGTTTGAGGAAGTGTGGACTACCACCACCTCAAAGCGATGTGATTCATTCACACAATACATGGAATGTATTAAAGATGGATTTTGTGAATATATATAATATATATGATATAATAAATTTAGTTTAATAATTATATACATACATATATATACATATATGTCTTTTAATTTCTTTCTATCAACATGACTATTAGAAGGAAATAGTGTCCATGCATAGACATGACATACTGTCTCCATGAATGATGTATTCAATTTCATTCAAATATATTATATATAATATTAAAATAAAAATATAACATATCAATATGAAAATTTTCATCATTGTCTAAATTATGAAATCATTATATAATTTTAAGGACAAACAATATAAAAAGTTTAGAAACATAAGAAAAATAAAGAGAATATTATGCAAAGTGAAACCCTAATATTGGAAGTTTAACATGATTATAATATAAGATCATAAAAAAACCTATGCGGTAGTAGATATAAGAATATGGTTGTGAAAATTATTTATAATAAATTTTTATATACTATACAGATTTTTTTAATTATTACTACAAGAGTCAAGGAACATGGTATATGGATTTTATCTCACTTTCAATTTCACTATAATACATGACATGTTAGAAAAATATTCATTTATTGTGGTGTGTGTACATAAAATTATTGTATAAAATTTGGATTAAAAATAAATTTATGGGTTCTCACATATCAATTTTATAATATTTATTTCATGGGGTTTATATTTAAAAAGTTACCAAATCAGTGAAATATTTTTGTCTCAATTTTCCTTCTTTGGGACTCCATGATATGGTATGCACCTAAATTTAATTCAAGATGTATATAATTCCACACTACATGTTATATCATGAATTTCCACCTCTTCATGATATTTTATTCTTCATTAATTTTCATTTTTATACATGTTGAGTATGATTTCATGTTACCCACTTATAAGAGTTTATTGAGACAATCTTATCACTTTTCGTGATTTTTCATGTTTACCCTTATTTTTATCAAATATTAAAATATTTATCTCAAGAAAATTCATAATTTTTTTCTCCTAGTTTTTTTAATGATTTATAAAAATATTGGTACCATTTATTCCACTTTTTGGTACATAATATAGTTATTAAAATGTTAATGTGATCCTGAAGTTTCCTTCTCTTCAGTCAGAAATATGTGTTCACTTATAATGTTGTTTTACCAAAAGGGTTTACAATAATTTTATACATTTATAATATAATCCTTAAATTATTTTTTTACCATTTTGACTTTTTAAATTTTTTTCAATGAAATATTATTTTTTCTTTCCAAACAAATTTTTTTAAAAAAAATTCTTCAAGAAAAAGGAATATTTTTTAACTCATACAACATGTAAGGATTTATCTTTTGATTCTATATTTTAATGTTTAAAGGATATTTTTTAATAAATTTTTTAAAAAGTGATTATCATGGAAATCATTTTTAAAATGGTTTCTTGATTATTTTATTGATTTTCAAAGAAAATGGTTATTAAAATGTATTAAGGGTCTTTTAAAAGTCATCAAAGTGTTTTCAAGTAAAAATGGTTAAAAATATTTTTAATATTATTTTTTATGTTTTCATTGAAAAATATTTTCAAAGTTATTTCATTTCATTTTTATACATTTTCATAGTTGTCTCCACGAATTTTTTTTATTCAAATAATTTTATGTATTAAAAAAATTCAAATTTGAAAAAATATTTTCCACAAGAAACTTTTTATAAGGATATTTTAAAATTAAATTCTATCCGAGAAGATATCAATTTATGTTTTTAATTACCTTCTAGGAAATGGTCAATTTTTTAGATTTATATAATTTATATGAATGGGATAAACTTAATGTCAAGGTCTTTAACAAAACCATTTCTCTTTAATATGTTATATATTTAAGAAATCTATTTCTCTTTCACAAGATATATATTTATGAAATATGTTTCGCTTTTATGGGTTGTATATTTATTAAATACAATTATATTTTTTGGTTATGCTTTATATGAAATGGATATGAAACTTAAATCTTTTTCTACAGGTCATGATATGTTTACATATTTATGATACCCATTAAATTAAATGATATATGATGTGATTGTTTATCATTTTCTAGAACATTTATGTATGATTTCATTATGTGAATGGTGGGACCTATATCACCCTCCAATTAATTGTTTAAATATTTATATCTTCATAGATAAACATATATAGAATAAGAATATAATTATGTTTAGTAATATAGGGAATGATTTTGAAATGATCTCAATTTATTATTTTAGGAATGGAACGAGGGGTGAACCCAGTTCAGCAATACATGTCCAGAAAGAGGTGTGAACTCGATTTAGTAATGGACATTGTCCACAAATATGGTCTCATCAAGAAATTCCTTAACTACTATAGAAATCATTGTATATTCATATGTTTATTCCATCAATCCATTTTTTATTCATATGTTATGATTTTATGGATTATGTTATTTATTTTCTTATGATTCATGTCTTATGAACATTCATGCATTATTAATGATTCATGTATATGATATTTTATATGAATGATATGAGCTACTGTTTTTCATGATCCTGTTATCATACCCATTTTCTCACAATTTGGTTTACATGTCTCCCTTATTTCCCCTTGTTGATCCTCTGTGCTCACCCCATTCTTATTTTTCGATTACCTAGGTTATGAAGAACAGTTTTAGGTATAAGTACTAATGGTGGAGATATTTATTTGTTATGATTAAGATCATTCACTAAGAAATATTATTTTGTTTCCATGATTTCAAATACACTACAATTATATGGTCCTGGGGTATGTATTTTTATAATCTACTATATATTCATCTATGATGATGTAATATCCATTCATTTCAAGAATAGGTCACCATAGTTGGTATTAAATAAACTGATTAGTCATCATTTAAAAATAGTGATGAGAACACCTTAATGAGATCATTAGGCATATTTCTACGGATATGTCCAAGGATGTATCTATGGATAATTATAATAAAGAGTTATCATTTTAGAAAATTTCATAGAATTCTAGAAAAGGTTAGAGTAAGTGAATTCCTAGAAATAATTCCATGTTTGGATACTACATGTGGATGTGGCTCTGAATATATATTCATAGGGGTAACTACTCCGACAAAATTTTCCAAGTCTAACTCTGGGAAATCAGGTAAATGAAAATGGTCCTTGTTTCACAACTGGTTTGACACTCCTAGGGGATATTATTTTGGGGATTCATAAGCTCTTTATGAACCATTATGAATGTTTTTAAAATTTCTTTCTATGAATGACCATGTATGAACCTTGCGTAACACAGTTCATGGATGTTTCAATGATTTATACATCCTATAAATAAATAATTTCCTAACAATGTGGTTCTATGAAATGATCAGTAATTCTAGCATTATGCTTATGGTATTAGTGAAATGATATAACTAGAAATTTTTTTAATATATTTGAATATGATTGATGGTTTACTGATGAGAAGTCAAGTGGGATGATCACTGAAGTGAGAAATGTTTTGATGATGTATAATCATTTTTCATAAAACATGATTAAAATTGTATACCTTCACTTTCTCTCAGACTCACCAAGAAAGAAAAATAAAGAATTCACTAAGAGATTAGGGAATGCAGACCATGGAGGAAAGAAGACTTGGTTTCCTTTATGTCATGAATGTGGAAAGAACCACCTAATTGAATGTCATAGAATAACATAATGATTTTATAATTGTGGAAAATAAAGAAATAAGGAAAGTGACAATAAGGAAAAAATAAATTGTTTGATTATCAAAATTGATGAGTAAATTTTCATCTGTAAGATATAATCAAAGGAAAAGAGTCTTATGTTTGTAGTAAATGATCATTATAGAACTAAATTTCCAAATATGAAAGATGCTTAACGGAACTAACAAGGTGGTGGGAGTATGATTACAAGACTACAGATGAAATGTGAAAGAAAAAAGGGTGAGGTTTCAATGTTAATGGAATAAGTATGAAGAAAAATAGTAAATTATCTTTACTAATTGGATTCAAGAAGTATGTTATATGAAAGGTGAAATATATAAGGATTATTCATTTAAGTTTTCTTATATAGATTTAAAATAACACATTGAATGGTTCTGATGGAATAGAAATGTGATATATTGTCAATGTGATGTCGATGGGAGACGAAGGATTAAGTGAAAGAAAAAACATAATATGTTCCTTATTTTATGATAATGTTGTTTTGATAATAATATGTGGGATATGAGTAAGTAAATTGAATGGTAGTGATTGTTATGGATAAAATTAATCCCATGTTGACAAAGTAGTTCATGATATCATGGATAATGTTTAAATGTTATTGGATTTATGGAATATATACAGTAATCTTCAGTATAAAATATCATTCATGTTTTTTCAAAAGGAATTTACGCTAATTCATGTTGTTACAATCTTTCAAGATGATTTTTCATGAGGGTATTCCCATGTTTGGAAGGAGACATCCAATAGATACTTTTTGTTATATGGGGGATTAATTTTAAGATGGTTTTTTGAATTTATGTCTATGGTTTTTTATTTTCATATTTTATAAGGTTTATAATTTAATAAATTCATGAAATGTTTATGTTAAACTTTAGAGTATGTATTTATTTATTAAAATATTATTGAAATACTGGGTTAAAAGGATATTTGGTGATTGACTTTGTTTTAATGATGTCCATCATATAAAATAATAATAATAGTATGGTATTATAAAAGGAAACCATGTATGTACGGTGACAACCAGTCATGTCTAGAATAGATGTGGGTCTTGAACCCACGAACTAAGGATAATAAGGGATTCATGACTACTAATATCCTACATGATTTCATGGTTAGTATAAAATTATATTTTATCAATAATTAATTATGATGAAATAGTTGTGTTAATTTTTATGTTTTGTGATGAATGTTTTAAAGATATTTATTTTTATGAATAGTTATAAATAAATAGTTATAAATTTAAATATTTAATAATACTTAAGATCTGCTAAAAGTTAATTTTAGCATTTTAGGCCTTAAAGTTAATTTCATGATCTCATTACACAAAGTAATGAATGAATTATAAATTGAGAAAATTAAAACTATTGTATGAAATTTTGTATATAGAAATATATCAATAAAGTATATTTCCAAATATTCATGGTCAGTTAATGAATTACACAATGTTAGGATAATTATGAAAAGAAAACGTATTGTACAAATACCTTAATTTTGATAATCTTATAGAATTTTAATTAAACATAAATTTTTGTCATTGAGAACATTAAAATTTCTTTTATCATTCAATTTTATCCAATTTACGACCTCAATCGCTCCTTATAAATATTTACAGATTTTCTCCATGTCTGATTTTTACGCCCAAACTATGCTCTACTATGTGGAAACCCAGTTATATGTTACTCTAGGTAACCGTTAGGGTCTAAACATTCCCTTATACGGGATTTTATAGTATTCTTTTTTATTATATCAGATTATATGAATGGATATTTCATGTTTTAAAACCTTGGCTGAACATATGAGTTTTGAGGGAGAAATTAATTTTATGGATGGTAGAATGTAACACACTAAGATTTTGTGAATTATATATTTTCGAAATAATTTCTCTTTTTGATATTTTTAATTAAACATGAAACCAGAAATAGTTATATATATATATATTAAAAATTTAAGTCAAAAATTACTTTCACACACCACTGATATTGATTTCACTACATTAAATACTTATTTGGATCGCACTATTTGTAAGAAAGGCATGGCTTGCACTACAGACATCAACGACTTGGAATATGTTTCACGCAACACAGATGTTTCTACAAAACATAATTTTATTATTTTAATTTTTTAATGAGATAATTATATCATAGAATTTATCAATGGATTTTTTGAATAGTAATAACTAAATTTAAAATATTACTTTTAATTTTTTATATATGAAAAACATATTGGTAATAGAAGATATGATTTTTTTAAATTCTTTTTATGTTTTAAAATACAATTTTCACGAATGAATTTTTTTTAATAATAAACATAAATTTAGACACATTTAGAAGTTAAATTTGATAAAATAAAATTATTTTTTTAATTTATAATGCCTAAATCATTATAAAGTTGATTTTCATGATCTTTTTGAGAAACCTCATTTTTATGAATAATGAAAATAATACTTTTTAGTTAAAATTTTCCATTTAATTTAAATAATTTGTAATGCTATTTTTTTTTGAAATTTATTTTAAGGTCACATTATAGTAGTTATACATATATTAATACAATTTAGGTTATTAAAATCAATTTCACAATGAAATTGAATATAAGAAAGAGACAATCCTTAGAACATCTTTCAAATTTAAAACCCATTAATTTAATCTCATGTTTGGGATTAACATTAATTTTATTTATTTTTCTTCTTTGAATTGATTTTCAAAAAACAAAAAAACATTTTAATAAGTTTAATATTTATAGTCTAATAATTTCATGTTTAATTTTGACCAAAATGAAAAGTAAAAGCGGTTAAAATTAGTCACAACGATTATGGTCAAATTAAGCTTAATTAGGGACTAAACCATAATAATTTAAGACCAAATGAAAAATAAACATGTCCAAAAACCATTTTGTGTCCCGATTTTGGATATTAACCTTCAAATAATAATTTATATTGGTTTTTTATGACTTTTAGTAGGTAATAACATGAGTAAACCTATCCAGTTTTAAAACAAAATCTAGGTGAGTCCTTTACCTTCCATATAAATGCCCAAAAACTCTCCCACATCCCCAAAATACTCAACCATATTAGGTTCGGCCCATATATTCTACATAATATTCCAAAAAACACTAAATTCATCCTATAATCATTCCCCTGGGATGAAGGTAATCCACAGATGCCTTTTGGCACAATCCAAATGGAGTTAACTGATTATGAGGTATCATCTTCTCTCAAGTCCATCCTTTTATTTTCCTTATCCACCCAGTACAATATATTTATTACATTAATGTATAAAAAAATACTATAATAAAGATAACAATATTTTGTAATTATAATTTTTTGACTGAAACATAGAAAATCCCTCAACTAATGGTTAATTAACATACAGTTTCTATGTACGATGAACTACCACCTCACTAAACTATGATTGTTCAATTATCGTTACTACTCTCATGGTAGATATTATGATGTATACTATATTTATATTTATTATATATTATATTTCTTATTTCATAAATAATCTATATTCCCTTTTCAAATCATTTCTTTTTATGATCTATTTGCTGTTAATAAGATAACATTAATTTGAGGAAGTGTGGACTACCACCCCTTAAAGGGAAGTGATTCCTTCACTTACTAAATGGAGTGAATTATAGCTAAGTTTAGTGAATATATATATTATATATGAAACAATAATTATACTATAACTATTGTATATATACATATATATGCATATGTTAATTTTAATTTCTTCCCCTCAACATGACAATTAAATGGAAATAGTGTTCATGTGTCTCTATGCAATACACGTATAGTTTATATAAATTCAATTTATGTCATGTTTTATATTTTTTGATAATTATATATGTATAAGGGAAAAAATATAAAAAAATTAGACACATACAAAAAACTATGAGAATATTGGCCGAAGTGAAACCTTAACATATGATAGTTAAGAAGCGGGCAATATAAACTCATAATAAAATAATATACGGTATTATATATATGGATATGGTTCTATAGAAGATGTAAAATGAATATATATTTACTATAAATTTTGTTTTATAACGTATTCATAGAGTCAAGATACAATGAAATGTGATTTTATATCACTTTTTATTTCAATGAGATACATGCAATGTTTGCCACACTTTCCTTTTCTGTGGTGCATGTATTTCCCATTGTTGTATTCCATGAATCTCATAAATTAATTTATTAGAACTCACATATCCATTTTATGATCTTACTATCATGTGGTATACATTTAAAAAATTACCAACTTAGTGAAATAGTCTTTTCTCAATTTTCCATCATTGAGACTCATGCTTTGTTATGCCCATAAATTCTCAAAGAGGTGTACAAACTTCTATATTACATGTTATATCAGGAATTTAATTATTATAATTATATTTTATGCTTCATGAAATTTCAATTTCTTATTTATATATTAGGATAACATGATACGAATTTGTATGAGTTTATTTAACTCTCTTATCTATATTTATGATTTTTTATGATTATGATTCCATTAACAAAAGTTTATCATCGGTATCTCAATAAAATTATTAATTTTTATTTTCCTATGGTTATTAATTAGTTATTAATATAATGGTAAAATTTAATCCACTTTTTGGAATATAATGTGGTTAATAATGTTTTTCTATGTAAGCCCAACATTATATTCTCTTCGGTCGTAAATTTATGTTCCTTTAAAATAATGTTTTCGAAAAGCGTGTTCCATTATTAATATATTAGTTTCTAATGATAATTAAAAAAATAACCATTTTTATGATTTTACAATGTTTTCAAAGGAATATTATTGTCTCTTTTCAAATGAGGCATATTTCTATCCTTTTTATCATGTAAAAGGAATTTTATTTTTACCGTATACGACATGTATAGATATATACACCATGAATCCTTTTAAGACATATTTTTATTTTTAAATGATAATTTTTAAGAAATTTTTTTAGATATATTTTCAATGATGTGAGTTTCAAAATGTTTTCCTTATTCTTTTATAAATTTCAAGTAAAATTTCTTTCAAATTGTTTTTAATATTTCGTTACATGTTTTCAAATCTTGTTTAAAGAAAATGGGTTCTAAAATATTTTGAACCATATTTTATAATTTTTCATAAATAATGGATTTATAAATGATTTCAAGTATTCATTATATGTTTTCTTTGTATTTCTTATGAAAATTATTTTCAAATGGTTTTACGTATAAAATTTAATTTTTCAAATAACAAAAAATAATTTACTAAAGAAATGTTTGTCAATGTCATTTCAAAATTATTTCTATCTAAAATGAAACCCGTTAGTGTTACTCATTCCCTTATCAGAAATGATCAAAAGTCTTCATTCATATTATTTTTATGAATGTGTTATTTTTAATTTTATTGCCTTTATCAAACACATTTCCATTTTTTGGGATATATGTTTATGAAATCTGTATATATTTCATAGGTTAAGTGATTATGATATATATTTATCTTTAATGGGTTATATATTTTTGAAATATGTTTCTCTGTCATGTTTTATGAATTATATGGAATTATTATGAAAAATGTATCTTTTTTCATAGATTTTTTTTATAATTACAAGTTTATATTAACCAATTCGTTGCATTGGTTATGATATGATTGTTTATGATATTTCAGAAAAGGTTTTACTGATTTATTTATGTGATGGGTGTGACCTATATATACCTACAATGCATTGATTATTGATATATATATATCCTAAGATAAACATGGATGGATGTATAAATGAACTCGGTTCAGTATTTCAAGGTAGGAACATGAAATTAACTTAGTTTAATATTATAAACTAGGGGTGAACATAGTTCAGTAATACAATTCTAGAATGGGGTGTTAACTAGGTTTAATAATGTAAATTTTCCACTACTATGGGATCTTTAGTAATTTTTTTTAATACTATGTAAATCATTACATATTCTTTTGTGTCTACCACAATTCCATGTTTTATCCCTATGTTATACTTTCAAGTAATATGTTCATTATTTATTTATGATTTATTTCTTTTGAACTATCATTCTACATGCCATGATTCATGTATATGATCATTGATATGACAGTTATGATCTTTTATTTTCATGACAATGTTCTCAAACACATATTCTCACTATTATTCCAACATGCCTCACTTAATTACCCATAATTAGCATCTGAGCTAGCCCCTTTCTAATGTTTCATTTAAATAGGATATGAATAATTTTTTTATGTAGAATTAATTAAGTTAGAGATCATTATGGTTAATTTTGAAGATATTTGACCATCATAGAATTATATTTTTTCATGTATCCAATGAAACTAGTCTATTTTGGTCACTGGGCATGTATTTTTGTAATGCACTAAATATTGTTCTAAGATAATATAATATCCATGTATGTCAATCCTATGTCACTATAATGAAATCACCTATAATTATTTCTTATCAATGGACCATTAGAGACTGACCTCATTTAGCTAGAGTATAGGGTGCTTCTATTATCTTATAATCCAACATCCAATAAATCAAACTACATGTATTATGAACCTTTGGTTTTCAGAATGATTTTATGTCCATTGTAATGGAAAAAGGAACTCTATGTTTGACCACTCTATCAATGGATAAGGTCATTATCCTACCAACAATACACATATTCTCTCAAAAGGAAGGGATTTTTTATCCTTGTGAACCTAAAATCACTAAGGTGCAACTGAGTAATTGTGGGTGTTATGGGCCACCCCAAACATGAATGTACTATATAATTACTCATGAAATGAGAATCTAGAGTCAGTATTATATAAAAAAAACATTAAATACATAGATGGATGTTTGATTTCTCTTGACCCTAAATATCCACATTAGGTTATTGGGTAACATTTCCCTCATATTATTTTCTTGTTCTTCATGACAACAAACAACCTGCACTTTGGTTAAAGATAGACAACCTTAAATTGTACCATTTTTGTCATTTAGATTGAATGTATCTAAATTTCTACTGAATAATACACAAAACACATCAGGATGAATACTCGAAAAGGGAGAAATGAGAAAAATCCAAATCACCACTCACTAAAGGCTTATTATTAATAGTTTATGAAAAAAATGAAAATAAATATGGATGAAATTTCATAAAATGAAATTTAAGGAACTAGTAAATGTCAAACCATATTCATTGAACCCCATAGTCTAGGAAAAATATTGATTAATGATTTGTCACATTTCATCACTGTAATAATATGTTCACGAAGAGTTGACACAATCTTGTGGTCGATTAAACCATTATTGAATATTATATTTTTTTTTCAAAATCCCAATTCATGATTTCAGATCCTTGGGTGACAAGAAACCATTCATGTACCTTGAAATAAAAAATAGATCACATTTTATAACACTTGTGTCGATGCATAAAAGATTTGATATACCAACCAGAGATATATGGGCCATATAGGAGGGGATTTCTAATCCTTGTGATCCATACATCACCTTGGAAAAACTGATCACATTATATTATTTATGTACATTCCCTATATGATTTTTCCATTCCATCTTCATTACATGGGTACTTTGGACCATTAATTATAATCCCCATGAGTATACTATTCATGTGGATTTAGCATCCTCAATGTTACATTATAGTGATTTTTACCCTTTCTCAAACTAGTATTGCAACATTCCATTCACAAACCTTTTCATGTCTTATGCCTCATGACTCAAAATGGAAATTCATTGGTCATGAGCTTTATAATTATGTGATAAAATTCCGTAAGGTGCTAGAACCCTTACTAGATAACATTTCATACACCCCCAAATTCATCATCAGGATATTTCGGTCATTGAAAATATTTCATAGACCTCATAAAATTGTGGGGATACCACTATATGACCAAGCCACTAACACATAATGTCTTTGACCTTCCAAAAAATGGCATCGCCTCCTTTCAGGAAAGGAAATCTGATCATTGTGAGACCGAATAACACCAATGAAGAATACGAAGCCTCAACATGATATAATTCATTCCCAGCATGTCTTCCCCATTCCATATTCACTAACTAAATCTTATATGATTTAAATTACTCAAACCTTATTCCAACTATCTAGGTGGAATCTAATTTATTAATTTTTCAACATCCACACATACCATATCCAAAATCATTAATATCCTTTAAAAATAGTGGGGACACCTTTGTTTGACCATGGTACCAATGAATAAATTTTTTTTCATACCAAAATGAATAATATCTTCCTTATAATAACAGAACTCCAATCCTTATGAGACCTAGACACCCCACAATGGAACTCATCACCATCGAGTGTTCCAGGACATCCTGGTAAAATCTTCCACATCAAATATTTAAAATCATATCCTCAAACAAGACTTTTAACTGCACAGAATATTTATGTCATTACCACATGAGGCTAAAATACATAAAATATGACATTTATTAATAAGATTAAATTGACCAGAGAATGCTATTTATCAAATAGTATGTAACCATCAGTTGAAGGTCTGAGTTAAATGACCCAAAACTATATATTTTAATGGTCCGAGAAAAAAGTACCAAAACTAAAACAATATAATGTCTAAAATAAAATTACAAATTCACAAAGAATAAAATTTTTGAGCTATAATACCATAAACTAAAACACATGAATGATATTTTTTTAAATATTGAAGAGAGACACAAAACATGTCAGGCAACAAAACCTCATAAGAGGGTGGCCTGAGAAAAATACATTTCAATTCCCACTAATCTATACCATATATAAATCTTGATAAAAAAATTATGAAAATATAAATTCATAGATAAAAATATTTTGGGCCCCATCATATATCCATAGTAAATATAAATATATATTTTTTATAGTCCATTAAATTCAAAAAATGATAGTGCACTTTCAATCTTGGAGATATGTTTTACCTAAATTATCATTTTTGTAAATAAGGTAATCTCATGATAACAAGAGAAGATTCATAAATAAGGAATCTCAATATGGTGAGAATTATTGAATTTTTTTTGATAAAACTATTTTATGGTTTAATAATTAAAATCTATGGATTCAGGTTTACTTGATATTATGAAAATGATCGGTATTAATAATGATTCATGTAATATTAGATCAAAAAAATATTCCACACATCCAAGATGAATGAAATCCAGCAAAATATAGAAATTTTTTAGTAAATATATTAATTGAAATCATCAAAAAAAAGTGTCATCATCTTTTTAGAACCTCTCAAAATATTTAATCCCTGAAAAATTAATTCCCAAACTACAATAAGATTTGATCGTCTAAGCTTACCAAATTGGTAGGAGTCTAATGGCATGTGTAGATGGAGTGATGATGTACTTCCCAACCAACATTTTATTCTTCTCTCCAATAGTGAAGATTCTATTTATTAGTTCAAAACTCCATATGACTTTTATGAGTAGTAACTAATTATTATTATGATTTTAAAGCTTCATACGTTGAGAAAGGTTTGATTTCATAATCCCATCTCACTAGTATCCAAATCTTGATGCACCAGGATGATTTGTCACTTGATGTTATATATTTAAATAAAAGTCTACTCGACCAAAAATCGTCAAATATCCTGGAAAGATTATCATATTGATTAGGAACTATTTCCACGGGAGTCTCATTCAGAAAAGAATCAATATTATGTCATATTAGCATGCACCGTGTCTGATCTACAACAACATTTTGAGTAAATTTTTCATAAGGGAGAATAATTATCCAGACTGATGAAGAAGAAGAAACTGAAGAATCCCCACACAATCTTCTCCCAAAAGAGGCAACATCTGTTGATTATATTGAAAGACCATATTTATTATCAAATTATTCTCCATAAAGGGGATGGTTTCATTATGATGGAGACACATACTCAAAGTATTTTCTGCATCCTTAATAAAATCAATTTGTTCGAAGAACGTATGGGTTGGTAAAAAACATGGTCTATCCAATTGACATGTCGTTTTATTCATCACACCACCACGGTAGGATTCCAACCATGAATGAAAATAATCATAATCTAGGAAGATATGGGGATCCAAAAGGATGAAAGTTGATATTGTCATTGGTATATTTATGCAATAATATACGCATATACTGGCAGATAGAATTTGGATCCTGTTCACCCCATGCTCATGTTTTGGGGAGTGGGTAAATCCTTTTGATGTTGTTGAGTTGTGGAGTAAACCAATAAGGAGTTTATGGATCAGAAATAGTCAACACATCCTTCAAGAACATGAGAACCACATCCCAAAGAGAGATCTTGGATGACTATTCGTCAATAGTGATGCAACCACTATAAAAAATTTGCCTTGTCCCTTCAGGATAAGTCCTAAAATTAACACTATCAGACCAACTAAACATGTTAGCATCCACATATAGTCTTAGTATCATTCCCTCAAACCGAGTGATTTTCAAAAGTATTGGGTAAAAAAAAGAAAAATTGGTCCTTGTATTGTTTTTGTATCTGTAGTAGTAGAAATTATCCTCATTATAGGTGAATAATAACTAGAAAAGAGAAAAAAAAATATGGGTATTCACCTATATGAAAATTGGATAAAGGTTTTTAGAGTTGTGTGTGGCTTGGTAGAGTTCAATTAAAAGGCTATCCCTCTACTAATTGAGTTTCAATCACTAGTCTGCTAACATGAATTACTGAGTGCACATCCCAAGATAGAAAATGTGTAACGTCACTGTCCTGGGTGCTATTAAATCGGTTCCCCGATCCAGGACATCATGTGATATCAAGAACATCCTCATATTATAGAGGATTATGAATTGTAACGATTATCTAGATTAGTCATGTGGGGAGACTATACATTATTTACCAGATTGAGCCACAATAGAACACAATATAAATATTGGAATTAATATAAACATCCAACAGCATGCATAACCAAAATTCGTCCTAACATTGTACAAATCACAAGAAATAGTAAATATGTCATATCATGCTACAATTCAATGAGAACGACCCCAAAATAAAGACAATATTGTAATTCCCATATTAGACCTAACACTATGTCGAGAATCTCTCCCATGTGTGTTCCATGTCCTTCTCAACTTCCTTGAATATGGGCCTTTCCCTTTTCCTGACCTACATGCATGAAATATGCTCATGTTACCAATAGAGGCCAAATCCGGGTATGAGTAAAACTTAGTAGGCCACCATCGATGGTGACTAAAAAATATCCAATCTAATAGACAGTGCATGCTAGAAAATGTAAGCATAATGGAATATAAAGACACTTCAAGGGCATTATTTATCCTTTCTACAAATTTCTATTACTATTAGGATTACTGTTCCAAGTTAATTATGTACATAATATTGACATTTAGTTCATCAATAAAATGTAATCCCTGAGTTAGACATTTACCTTATTCAAACAATATTCATGGAATTTATTATTCTGCATAAGTGGACATGTTATGTTCATATGTCACTAGGGATGAGAATAACATTTAATCACTACACTTAGTCCAGTCCTACCTGTTAGAGGAAAATTAGACCTTAATACCACCACCAAGCCATGTGCACGTTCATTTTTATCCATTCACCATGAATAAACCATATAATAATCAATACTTCAAATAAATATAACAATCAAGATTCACAACAACCAATATGAGATTCAACATCATGTCATAGCTTGTTCATAATGCCATTTTACACTACACAACCATTTAGCCCAAATCTCTATCCCAAGTCTCTCCCCATTAACAATATACTTCAATTAAAAAGAAATTTTGAATTTCACAGGACATCATTTCTAATACACCCACCCTCTTATGGTTTTCAACATAATTCATTACCAACATGGAAAAATTTGCATTTAACTATTTTAACCCAATTTTATAACCATGACAAACAATCCCTTAAGACATTACTAAGAAAATAGACATGAAAATAATTTATTTTCACTCCCATTCAACATTTAAACATGGGTATCAAGTGATATAAATTTCTATAAGGAATTATTTATCAAACTTAGATAACTCCTATGTTCAGAATGTTTCCGTGCACCACTTGTGTGCCCAAAAATGGTCACATATTGCTCCATGTGTCCCATGGGGACCATGAAGATTTCCATTAATCATTTAGACAGACATCACACTATCATAAAAGGATAAATATAAAAAAAGCGGTAACTAATAAATTAACCAATCAAATTAAATTCCCAATAAACCTAAGGGATATAACTTGTAAACCAACTACCCTGGATCCATTGGTGAACTCACCCCTAATTGAGACCTTAGAATCTGATTAAACCCCACATTGAAGAATCATCCTAGTTCTCATTGGAAAATATTTTTAGACCATCTGAATGATGTTTGTACGAAATGTAAACCCTAAACCAAAATGAGATGCAAAATGGTGGATTATCCTTACCCGAATCTTCGATTCATAACCAATAGCACTCTAAATGACCTTGAGATGAGGGAGAATCATCATTTTATGCTCTTGGGAGCATTGATTCATTCCTAGGATTATAAGGGGGAATTAATGGAGAAATACTTAGTTGGGTTTTCAAATCCTGTAATTACATTTTTGTAAATATATCAACTTTACTAGGATGTAGTGTTTACCCACAGGGTTTTTCAAACTGTGCACAAACAGTGCATGTGATTCTATCCCAATATCCCCATTTTGCTTAGTTTCCTGGTAGTTACTCACGGTCAGCTTATCTATGAATTAATTTTGAGAAAGCCTCCATCCAAGGATGCATGGTTTCATGGGATGATCCACAAAATGTTAACTAACTGTGTGCAAAACATCTAATATGCCCAAAAACATCTTTTTCTTACATTGGCTTATCTGAACCCTCTAGAACACCCTCAGGCCTTCTCATAAACACTGGGAAACAATTTTTTGACAAAAATAAATGAAATACAGTAAAACATGACCAAAATATTACCTTATGAATGATCTTGGATCTTACAACCTCCACACCATAGGATGGATCTTACTCAGTCACCTCTTCCCGAGAATCATTGAGTTTCCTAAGAAAAGAGATCATGCCATTAGGCCAGCATATATCGCTCTTTCTTCCACGTTTCTTCACGGATGTTTCCATGCCTCTAAAAAACATGAACCAAACGTACATATTTTACCAATAAAACCGTATAATTATTATCTACAATATGAACTATATTCTCCACAAAGGACACATTGGGATCAAGATCAACATCATCAATGTATATCAAATGAGATGGATAAAGATGTTAATACCAAAGTTTGTGAATCATGAAAAAACATGTTAAATCTCACTATACTATTATTGAACTTCCAATCGATAAGCCACAAGTCCAATACTCTCCACAATATCGAATGGCCCCACGTACCTGTGTTCCAACACTCCTTGTGTCTGAATTCAGTGGTGACCCAACCATAGAAGCACCCAAAGAAACATAATATTCCCCACCAAAAAATTAATAGGTATACAATGCATATCCACATATGAATTCTGACTACTCTGAGCTATGTTCATGCACTTCAGAATCAAACTATCTTTCTCTTATGTCTCTTGTATTAGACTCTATCTTATGAGTTCAAATTCCTTGAACTCTAAATAACACAACAGAGATCTACATAGTCTCCCATAATGTGCCACAAAATAAACCATCTGAATTGTATCCCTCAAACTATTATTCTCAGAACACTCAATGGGTGATAAGTTCTTTTACTTTGAACCACTGAAATATAAGAAATAAGATCTTAATATATCCACTAATAATTCAATTGTATACTCATACCTCCTATCTGTTTGTGGGTTACAAGCATTTCTCAACAAACCCTAGGTACCTAGTGCCTTCTATAATCCCATATATAACTGTTACGTGAAATGTAGTTCATGATATGAAACTATGGTTCCCAGCACACCATGAAATCAAACTACTTGTCGAGCATACATCTCACCAAACTGATCAACTATGTATATCTCATCGATTAGAATGAAATGAGCCACACTAGACAGCTGATCAACAATGATCAATATTGAATCATTATTCTGAGGTTCCCTTGGATGACCCACAAAAAAGTAAAACATTACGTCATTCAAATTCCATTCTAGAATTGGAAATGAGTGTAACTAATCATTGTATGATGATACTATATACCATCACCTATTTATAGATAAGGCATGATTCCCCAAGAAAACCACTACATATTTTTTCATCCCCAACCACTGATACTACCTACGAAGACTATGATACATATTAGTCAAGTCTAAATGCACTGCCCACCTTGATACATGGAAATCAATCATAAAATCATAAAAAACACACCAGTATCAACCACAAGGCCACTAACATAGATGATTCCATCCCCACCCAAAGCCCTACAAGAAGGCGACTCCCCACCTTTAAGACATTCCTTCATAGACAAACACTCCAGATCATCCAGCTGGCTCATTTTAACCCCACTCAAATGTATAGAATCAAACACAAGAGACACA
Source organism: Viscum album (assembly GCA_963277665.1). NCBI lineage: Eukaryota > Viridiplantae > Streptophyta > Magnoliopsida > Santalales > Viscaceae > Viscum > Viscum album. The sequence goes on from OY728147.1 coordinate 1,832,982,272, forward strand.
AGGTCCATTTTTTTGTTATCATCTTCCACCTCTAGGTTAATCTTTACAAACAAATACATCATTTTCCATTAAGAGTTCGATTATTGAACCACCTAATTCTGAGCCTTTTAGCTGAGATCATCCTCAACACTATTCCATTTTCCCAATGTTTAAACCATCTATAAATTGTAGGATTGTAGGTACTCAACCTTCCTTCGCTATTGTAGATTTAAAACCCCCTAACTGAATATATAATATAAACTCTTATGATCAAAATACACCAAGAATAATTCTCCAAAAAAAGTAGTTCCTCCTAAAATTTATGTAATAAACTATAGAATCCAGCACCATATCATGAGTAGGGTCATTTCTTTCATGCGGTCTCAACTGCCTCTACCTGTAGGCTACAACTTGATCATATTTTATCACCACTGCTCCATGTCCAACACCAAATGAACCACAGAACAAGGTGTAATTATTATCACGTTCTCACAATATTATAATCAGTGCACTATTCAACCACTTTGTTAATTATTGGAAATCGATTTTCCATACCTCTGATCACTCAAACACATCATCGTTCTTGGTTAATATTGATATTCGTTCTTCCAAGTGGATGAAATACCAAAGGAACCTTCAGTAATAACCCTCCAAACCAAAAAAATCTAGATATAAGAATCATTCATCTGCTTTCCCAAGACACGACGTCATACAGGTTATCTGGTTCAACATACACACCTGACTCAAAAATTATATGTCCCACGAAATTAACATTCATACGGAAAAACTAGGACATTGATAGCATTGTGTAATGCCTATGATATCTTAGTGTACTCAAGATGATGTCATGATGTTGATCATGATCATCAAGAGTTTGTGAGTACACTAAGATGTCATCAAAAATGAAAACCAAACACTAATGTAGATAATGGTGAAAAATCTGAATCATTTGTGCCATAAACATGGTAGGTGCATTGGTTAACCTGAATGACATCAAAAAATATTCATACAGCTCAGACCTACTCCGGAAATCTCTTTTAAGTATGTTATTAGGTTTCACCATCAACTAATGGTATCCTGATCTCATATAGAACTTGGAGAACACTATGGAACCCCTCAGTTGGTCAAAATGGTCATCCAATATGAGAAGAAGGTATTTGTTCTTCACTGTCATCCCATTCAACAACCTGTTGTTGACATAAAACCTCAATGACCAGTCATTCTTCTTAGAAAATAGCACTGGTGATCCCCACTGAGATGTACTAGGTGAAATGAATTACTCCTACTATAATTATTCTATATGAGCCATATTCTTCTGGTGATCTCCTAGTGCCATTCGATATAGTGAAATTGAAATTGGTTCATCCCCTAGAAGTAACTCGATCGTAAACTCAAAATCTCTCTCTAGTGGTAACCGTAATAAGTCGTTCGGAAACACATACTGGAACCTTTCCACCATAGGAGGGAAGACATGTTTCTCCACTTCTCCATCGCCAAGAACAAGGAATGCCTCTTGGGGTGTGATGTCTCCCAACTGATGACAAAATGTCCTTACATGACCCGGTTGAACATCCCACTTACCACAAATAACATAAGTTCCTTCATCCGAAGATGTAAGCATTATCAGACACATATAAAAATCCATATGGGCATGATAATCTTATAATTAATCTATAACCTATATCATGTCGATATTTGAAATCTTTAGAACAAATAGATCCCATAGGAAACAACATTAACTGAACATTAAATAATGACATTTAAAATGCCTTATATTCAAAACATGAGCTCTCAACGGAGTATCATGTGACATAACTCCACATGCGCATTCCATAGTTAGGCCCCTAACTACTACAGACTAATATAAAATAAAATAATGTGTGGAAAATGTGTCAACTAGAGAAATTGAAACTGTTGATGCTACTAGAACCTTAAATCAGATGATATAATGTCCAAAAACACCCCCTCCAGTTGTAGACATTAACATTGTGCAGATAGCCTATCCCTCTACCCTAGGATCCATCACGAGTTCCATACACTGCACCACCCTACTGGTACAAATGGTATGTCCCTGGAGTTCCATATCAACCACCCCTACCATTATAGAATGTGGAGCTCCAAATGTCTACTTGACATCGGTTAATTGATCCTCAATAGACACTCTACACAGATCAATTCCCAAAATATTTTTTTATTCCATGGGTTTCTATAGAAACTCATCACCTGGTTCATCAGGTCGTATGTTGTTCACTCTAATCATGGTCGAGAAAATAGACTTTGCATGTGTCCTGGCCTACCGCATTGGTAGTAGCAAACATGATCACTAACCTGAGAGACTGGTTCCTTATTTTGGTTGCTCTGTCCACTACTACCATGGGGGAAATTCACGAAACAGTGCATCCTAATCTCAGAAGGTGTGCTAGTAGTTAACCACACTGAAACCACATGTCTGTTATCTGAGGCCTCTTTGAGGATTCCTTCTGAGATGAGGGCCTGATCCATCACCTCAGAAAACCTCTTTATCAGAATTACATTTTAATGGAATTTGACCTAATTTTGATGTCTATCTAGAATGTACCTTTTCATAGATTCCTCATCTCCCATTAAAGTAGGAAGAAAATGTTGTATGTGTATAAAGTGTCTTGTATAATCCATTACTTACATCTTACCCAACATCAAACTGATAAACTCTACAACCTTCTCTTTCCTTAAGGTTTATGAGTAGTAATTCACATGAAACATTTTTGAAAACTCTTCCACAGAATTACCTATACAAGTTCATTATTAGTTATGATAACAAACGAAATCTTGTCCTGAACCTACAACATATACGCTACCGACATAACTCCATTATCGGAAGGAGTCTCTAGATGTTCAATAATTGTATGGAAAGACTCTATTAAAAAAACAGATTCCTCCGGCCCATTATCTCCAGTAATGGTTAAAGGTTGTTGCAGTTGAAACTCCCTAGTCAATTCGAAAAAACATGGTGTTATGTTCCTATTGTCTCGATCCTTGTTCTATATAAAATGAGAAACATTCTCATAGAACTTCTCTTCCCGATCATCCTGAATCACATGGTTTTCTTTCTCCACTAATAGAGGAGCATTCTCGACAACATCCTCTTTTCACCCAACTAGCACATACCATCTTGATTTCATTTCTCTACAATTCCAAATACATACTTTGAAGAACAGAACTGTGAATCCTTCACAAAGAATAAAGAAACACTCATTAAAATCAATATTTAACCAATTTTGCAGACAGTTCCCAGTAGAATTATTATATCTAGAACACTACCCTAAACCATCCTTCCTAACGTCGTGTCTTACACAGTGTAACTAACTCACATGGTTACAAGACATAAAATTTACATGTTTTTAAAATGATTGACGTATCAAAATTTACTCCCGCAATATATTACTTCCCTTACCATTAATTATCAATAATAATTCCTTAATTATTAGTTAGAATTATAATTTCCCTTTTTACATGTTAATATAATCCACTGAGACAAAATTTCCTTATTTTCAAGGAAAAAAATCAAATTCATTCTACTCATTATATCCCACAAAACCATCATGCGCATGTGTACCTTCTTTGATTCATGTCACCTATAAGCATAGGTTCATAGAATTAAGAACGAATGCACAACCATGTTTCATTCAGGACAAGAGAAATATATCATAAATCGTACACATCACACAACATGTGCATCACATATTGGTAAAATATTATCAAATGTAAGAACACAACATAAGAACAATAATTTACACCCTCTATGACATAGGTTTCCTCCCATAATTGGTCTATCTACTCCTATGAACAACCTGATTACCAAGGCCCTACATTATTCTATTCTCCTGTCTACCATCCTACAATAGTAAGAAATAGAAAATAACTCTTATGATACCACATTGTAATATTCGAGTACAAGGATCCAGTAAACCAATTCCCCGAGTCAGGTCATCACATGACCACAAATCCCCCCCCCCCAATTCTAGAGGTTGTTGACTAGAAGAGAGAGTCTATATTCATCACGTGGTGACAATATACCCTCATAACCAAATTAATCTACATTAAAACACAATATAAATATAGGAAACAATAAAAAAATTATAATTCGTAGAAAAACATCTACCAAAATAGGTAAAAACCACAAGAAATAGTAGATATTTCATTCCAAGAGACACTACCATGTGAAAAAACAAATTAAAAGAATCCACAGAATAGACCTGACTTTTATTCGAGAACCCCATTCGTGCATGTCCTATATCCAGTTCAACTTCCTATAATAGGGCCCTTGACTTTTTCCAAATCTGTTAGCATGGAATCTTCATTGGTTTTCAATGGAGGCCCTATCAGGGTGTGAGTACAACTTAGTAGTCCACCACCATCTATGTCTATAAAATATTCAGACTAACCAATAGTGCATTCTTGTATAAGTAAATATAAAGAAAGTTAAATACAGCTTAGGGGACACTAATCAACCTTTATGTAAATTGTTATTACTATTAAGATTATTGTTACATGTTCATTATGTACATCATCTCGTCATTTAGTTCATCATTAACATGTAATCAATGAGTCAGACATTAGCTTTATTCAAACTATATTCATGGAATTTATTCTTCTGTATAAGTGAAAAAGTCATGTAACTATCTCACTAGGGATTATCATATTAATTAATCACCACAAATACCTTAGAACCTCAATATAGGTATTTTCATTGAATACAACCATTGGGGGCATAGACCATCAGTCTCACTCACCAACTGATGTATTCTCGTGCATGTTATAAAATCAGTCCATTCCTATCCGTGGGAGGAGAATAAATCCTTAATCCCACCTTCATGCCATGTGAACATGATTATTTGTCCATTGACCACACCCCATCCAGATCATAACCAAAACAACCAATAAATATTACAATCATAATTCACAAGAATTAATATGACATTCAATGTCATTCCATATCTCCTTTGCAAATCCATTTTACACTATAAAACCCATTATCCCAAATCAATTTCCCAAGTCTCTCCCCATGAACCATATTCTTCAACTCATAAGCCCTTTCCAATACTAAATATCAAAATTACTCATACACCCAACCTCTTAGGGTTTTCTGCATTATTCATTCTCCACAAGACACAATACCCATTTAACTATCTTGACCCATTTTAATTACCATGCCAAATAATCCCTTAACACATAACTAAGAATCGACACATTACTATCATTTATTTTCACTCCAATTCAACATTGAATCATGTTTATTAGGGGATATACATTTCCACAAGGCAACCATCCTTATAAATTGCTAACTCTTATGCCCGAAAAGTATCAGCGCACCCCATGGGAGGCCCTATAAGCATCAATTCGTCATCCATGTTTTTTATGGGAACCATGTGGGTTTATATTAATCATTTAGACACCCATCAAAAAAAAAATTTAAAGGATCAAATGAATAACAAGTGGTATGTATGAAATAAATCCAGTCATGCACAAATATCAATGATGATATGGGATATAACTTGTAGACCACCTACATTGGATCAATTAGAGAACACACCCCCAATTGAGTCCTCTGATCCCTATTCAACACCCCTTTTATATATCAACCTAGATCTCATAAAAATGATGGGTTTTAGAGATTTATAATGAGGTATGGATGAAATATGAACTATAAACCTAAAGTTAAACAACACGGGGATTATCCTTACCCCGATCTTCGATTTGTAATAGACATCACAAAAAATGACCATGATATGAGTGAGAATCACCCTTGGAACATCTCGAGGACATTGGTTAGTACATAGGGTTGCATGGGGGAAAAGGAAGAAATATAGAGTTTGGGTTTAATTTCATGTAATGGATTTTTTTGTAAATTTCTCAACATTACTAGGCTACACAGTCTACCCGCAAGGTTTCCCAAACCGTGTGAGAGTTACTATATGAAAATCCCCCTTACACACATTTTACTAGGAGTTCTACAGTATTAGACTAACCATGTTCTAATATTGTGTAAGACTCTATCCAAGGATGCATTTTTACCTAGGATGATCTGCACGATTTTTAATAATCATGTGAAAATTGTGAAACATTCCCAAAAACTCCCACTTCCTCCATTTTATTATCAAAACCTCCCAGATCATAGCTATCATTAATATAATCATTGAGACACGATTATTTGAGAAAAAATAATGGAATTAAACTAAAACATGAATAAAATAATATTTAAAAAAAGATATCGGGTCATGAAAAATGCCACAATTTCAAGAACATGACCATGAAACCCATAATCCAATAGATCTAGGATATCATCGACCTCACTCGGTAGCCCCATGTGGTATATTCACTACATTCTAGTATTTTGATATATGTGTTAATGAGGTCATGGAACTTCTATGAATGAAACTACTGAGGTTGTATACTGGTCGGCTGAACTCTACTACTATAGATAGAAATGATGATCCAATCATTAAAGGAGATGATTGAGCCTCTATTTTTTTACGTACATAATTTTTCATTCATAATATTGAGAATATCCCTTTCCAAAACTATTGTATGTTTGTTTTCATCTCACTCATTCATAGTATGAAGAAACTTGTTATACATTTTCCCAAGGGGGTGGGGGTATCCTACCTTGTTGATAGGTATCCCAATAGATGATATTATTTCACCGTGGTATAGATGGAATGAATTGGTATCTGGGAACCAAAAACTAATCAGTACTCTATGAAGATATAATTGATAGATGAAAATGAACTGAGAAACCCATATGTCCTCATATGTATTGATTTTCTGTATATGGTCAAGAAATTATGAATTGAACTATGTATCCTAGAAAGGCCACAATGATTCACTAGAAAAATTTATACCTAGATGTATGTACCATTTATAGCTTAATTAGCAACTTGGATTGTTCATGGAGGAGAAAAATATTCTCAAATAGCTTTTAGAAATGAGTTGGTGGGTGATGTCGAACCCATCTGGACCCATATGGGAGTTCGTTAGTAATTATTAAAACCATTGTGACCATCCTTCAACTAGTTGGACATCCTTAAAAAATATTTTATTAATACAATTTATGGGAGTTGACACCCATTATGAAGGATGATTTTAGTTAGGAGAAGTAATTAAAAATTCATATGATAAGCCAAATACATATAAAGTAAGATGATATGATAAAGGATACCCTTTCTGTTCATATGAATTAATATTCTTTAGTGAGTCAATGTTAGAATGTACCTGATATCGAGGGTCATCATCTGGTTCATAGTAATAATGGACCTAAAGCTGGCTATATTGGAAGATATACTGGTGATGGAATCCTTCTCATAAATAGTATGAAGTATAAGTATTTTGAGAAATAATGCCCATTAAAATAAATGCATATCTCTGAAATCATCATGTAAATCACATGAAACATATAAGGATTCAAAAACCCACGACACGATACATGTATTGTGAAACACATGACCCCTGTAGTACATGAAAACCCCATAACCCACAGGATATCTTGCATCCACAAGACCCATCATAAAACTTGTGATCACATGGAGCATTCTTAGTTATGTGAGCCACATTATAGTCAGTCAATAATTGGACTAAATTAGTGGATCATAAAAAACAAGTGAGACAGGCATCATACTAATGAAAAGGGACAAGGTTCAATAAATTCTGAAGGTTTTTTTTGTGATTGGTTAAAAAATGTTTTGGGAAACAGATGTTCATGTGAATGGTTTTTGTGAAGTAGTCTTATAGAAAGGTCACAATATCAATTCTAATGAAAGGTCTTTCAAATGCATCCTGCGATGAGTAGGATGACATGATCTATAGAGATTTCATGTATCTGGTAAATGATATCCACTATGATCCCCTATTTATTTTTAATTCTGTGGGATTATAATGGTCACCTGGAATAAAAAATGTAACCCAATACACTGCATGAAGGTAGCCCCAATGACTCAGGAATAAATTTACATTCCTAAATAATGATCCAAAATACCCACAAACGTATATCATGATTGGGGGGTTACCCCCCACAAATGAACATAAAAAATCTACAAGGGATGAAATACCTGATGCATGAGTTTTATTTTATCAACAAATAAAAGGATGATAATGAGTCCAGGACTTAAACAACATATATCCTTTAAAAAGAAATGTGTTTACATTACATTCGTAATGTCATGTGAATGGGTCTTGTGCAGTTCATGTCCCTACTGATACCACTAGTATCCCCATTGAAAATCATCCATGTTCTTGTGAAGGAATCCAAGACACACTGATCATCGAGAGGTTACCATATGGGTTCCTATGAGTAATATCACTTGTTAACTGGTGGGCACCTAAAAATCACCAAAAACCCTTGAAAAATAAAGGTTCAAAATATGACAATAGTATAGACGTTATGAGGTCACTGATATTATTTTGATACACTCATACGGGTTGAAAGATAGTACAGAGCCCTAGAGAAATAACCAACTCGTTACATGAAAACACATTCTCATGTCAGATTCATCATGAAAATGATCCCAATCATACCTATTCTATTCTAGGATAATCCTTCACCTCAATAAGAGAAGAAGTAAATTTTTCCAGGATATTGATAATACACTGGCATAGGATACAAATATTATCATGTGATACACCCTGGACAAGTAGAGATTCTATCAATGACAAGGTGCATGTGACCTCACAAGATCCCATGTCCATCATTTACCATCCTCATAGGAAACCATAGGTAAGGGGTACTATAAATATTTAATAAAAATTATGAAAATATTCAAAAGGTATAATCAATTTTAGGAGTTTATATTTATGTGATGCACTCATGCTATTTGGAAGACCTCAATAATCCCTTGAAATTTTAACCTTATTACGCAACAGCCTATAATCATTACAAATTCATCATACGAAGGGTATTAGACATGACGAATAGTTTATGAACTACACAATCAACTTGAATGAAAATCTATAGGATTATCAATGAATATGGTTGTGAATCACCAAATGACCCACTATTAGTAATCTGACACATCATGGAAAAATAGAGTGATTGTCTTCGAATGGACTCATACAACAACTTCAGATCCCCATCCATTGTAAAATAAATTTTGAAATAAATATGGAAACTGTTGATGATTATTATTGAGGAAGAATACAATATCCTTTATGAGAAATATTATCATATTCCCTAGGAATCACTATTGATTTTAATAACCCCCTCAAAAATCCAGCCTAATCATTCAAGGGCCCTTAAACATGATGACATGTACTCATGAAATCAACCTATAAAGGCATATTTTTCTCACAGACGGACCCAAAAAATCATCTTCAACCATGTGAAGGCCTTCCTATAAGTATCCTAATTGAAAGAAAACCCCTAGACATGTGAGGATGAACATATTGAATATCATTAATATTTCCACATGGGCAGGTGATATCCCTTTGATCGACCGATGTCTCATAAAAATAAATTAAAGGGTAACGAATCTCACAATATCTAAATATAATGTTACACCATGAATGACCAATTATTGGATCATGTGAAAAATGTGACACAAAAAACCTACGACGACTCAAAATAAACTATATGAGACAAGGGACACAAAAAGTAGTATATAATATGGTATGGGAGGCTTATAAATCCCCCCATTAGAAAAAAAAAATTGATTTCATCCATTATCCACCACACATAGAAGTACATGATAATATTTATCATAGCATCCATTCACGTGAACAAAATTGTCTTCTTCCATGTAAATGAGAATAATGACCTAAAAATCAAATGATAATAATTTAATTTTGGACTGATCTCTATATATATCATTCGAAGGGATTCTAGATTAACATCTTGATTAGATGAAGGAGGTCCCACATGTTAGATAGGTAATTCAAACCCTAAAATAAGATAAAATTGGAAAATATGAGAAAAATATAAAGTAATGTTAGGAATAAAATCCTAAAAATCTGTGATGTGTATGCCTATAATGATTAACTAATCTTTAGGTTCTTCAGACGACTCACCAAGAAAAAGTAGCAGAACTGAGACATATATCTCAAATCATTAAATTCTTCTATGACATTCCATTTTGATCAGGTGGTATCCCATGAAATTTCATGAAAGTAACACAAATCCCTCCAATAATCCCACTCACGTCCTATAGTGTCCAATATAATTTCCAACCAAATCTCGCTATGTCATCCAAACATTTTCCCTAGTTAGGTGGCGACACTGGGACATGTGAGCTAAGTGTAAAAATTCCATGAGGAAATTTAAGGAGGTTTACACGATGTCTTACAAAAAATTCAACTAGGTCATGAGGAAAACTCAAAAAATGTCATCCATGTTAGGAGACACCCTCCATACATTCTATCAGGGATCTCAAGATGTCCTCTGAACACTTAATATAGATCACAAGTCACCGTCCAGATATTTTAGACTTGATCAACTGATGGTTTCATTAATTCAATTTATATTTAATTATTTCCTTCATCGAAGTCAAATGGATCATGAAATTATCCTTGGACATGTCCTCTAGGAATCCAGGATATGTCCAATCTTCCTTAAACAAGATAAGTAGAAAGTAAAAACTTGTTAGGATGAAAATCAAGGCATGTCAAACAGATGTCTTGGAAAAATAACATTACCCAGTGGATAAATTAAGAATCCCGCTAACAATAAGTACTACTTATAACACAACTATAAGAACTCTGATTCTGTTATAAAAATGATACAAAGTATTCCATATTAAATCCTAACAACAAATGGGAATCTACCTCTGTGTTTGTCCTCCCATGGCCCCTATATTTTTATTATCTTGTCCCAATATATCCCATGGGTGGATCATTCATTCTCATCATCAGCAGATTTGAGAAGGAAAATTAACTACAATTAATCTGATTCCTTCTACAAAAATGATACATAGGATTCATTTCTAAGCTCTAAGCTTCATTTAAAACATCCAATTAGGTTTTACTAGTACATAAGTCATGCATCTATAGACTGTGATATTGATTAAATGATATTACTTGTTTCTCACACACAACATGAATTACATAGGATGGGAAAATTGGAATGGTCATATCATTTGAATCATGAATCTCAACTAGATAGGGGAACCTCAGTCTATATACCACATTTAGTGGCATGGTATGACTACCCCAATATAGGAGAAACAACCTAGGGAAAATCTCATGGGAATGAGAAAACAATTATGACATTGATTCCTTCCATTACCAGGATACGTAAAATGCATCCTTGGGTCTCATGCTCAATAATGGAAACCAAAATCCCCCATATATGTCCATTCTGCAAGATTTTAAATTATATGGTTTTAACAAACTATGTGTGTTTGGAATACTGTTATAAGAAGTACATGTATGATGCTGCCTATAGGTTTAGTACCATTCATGGAATATTTATTACCTCACTAGATGATAGAAACTTCTACAGTTTCTTTTTTTATAGATTTAACACACTATAAGACACCCATCAATGAGAAATTGATGAATCACCTCAAATACATAAGATTATATCATTAATAGACCTTCCTTTTTATTTTTTTAGATTTGAAACATGATCAATTTTTTTGGGTAACCTAAAATTTATTGGGATTAGAATAGATTATCATAAATATCTTAAAACTATAAGAGAGTCTTAGAGTTGGAAAAAATTCCACCAAAAATTGTGTGATGTTGTAACAGCCCAAGATTTTATAAAAAATATTCTTTTTAATTTTATTAAAGTCTTGTGTTGTACGCTACACCAAAAGGAGCTTGCACAACACACATCCTTGACTTGCCTTTCATTACACGCAATCACGACCTTCCTCGATAGCGTGTGTAATACGCAATACCGAGTTTCACTAAACAACGATATGCTATTAAAATATTATTAAAACTAGCCGTTATGAATAGTAATAACCACTTTTTAAAACTCTGTAAATCTTATTTTCCAAAATTAACTTCATTTTTGGATTCGGAGTATCGAATTTAGCCTAAGGTGAAATTTTGGTACTTTTCGGATAACTTTCATATTCTGATGAATAGTGAAAATTACTAAATTATAATTAAAAACAACTTTTTTAATCGAAATAATTAATAGTGATAAATTATTAATTTGAGTGGTTTTAAAGTATATTTAGAATATATTTTTACAATTTAATACAATGTTGGTCATTGGATGTAATTTCACATTTAATCCAGACATAATCAAGTGTCAATCTTTTGATAGATATTGTTTCTTAAAAACACGCTATTTGTTTTAACAGCGGGATTTAATTATAAAATTAATTAATGCAAATTCTATGATATGAATTTGGTAAAATAGACTTCATTTTTGAATTCGGAATATTAAATATAGCTTAGGATGAAATTTTGGCATTGTTCTGAAAAACATCAATTTTTGATGAATAGTGAAACTACTAAGTGGTAGTAAAAAAAATTAATTTCTTCATAAATCTTAATTTTACCGCTTCTGTGAATGGAATTTCAAAAATCCGAGAGACACGGTTGATGTCAGTAAGTAAAATGTGGTTCAATGAGATGAAAATAATTTTTGGTGAATAGTAACTTTTTACTTTTTTTTACCACGGTTAATAGTAAATAGGGTAACTAAGGGTAAATATGATATTACTATTACCCTAACACATGTCCTAATTCTATTGGATAAGTGTAATTCGACCAAAAACAACCTTATGAATATAATATGACCATTTAGGTCCACTTGGATTAGATTATGACATTTAATATTATATTATTTAATGAATAGTTAAAATAGTTAAAATCAAAGTTTAATAAGTAAATCATTTTTAATATGGGGTTATACATAAGATAAATTCGATTGTAAATATTCATTAGAAAGCTAAAAAGATTTCCTACATTATGGTATTTTATTTGTAATTTTTAGACATCAAATAATATAATTTATTTATGACACAAAGATGATGCAGTAATTATCTTATTAATGAAATATTGACATAATTGATAATATAAATACCAAAATAAATGTAATTTAAGACTTTTTATGAATTCTACTAATTTTCTAGGTTACTATGACATATTAATGTTGATTTAATCAACTTGGTTAGAACATATAATTCTGTTATGACTTTCACAAAAATCATATATCAAATAGTGTCAAAATTGACACAAAATAGTTATTAAATCAAATATTATATTATTAATTGTTATTGTATTCCTAAAAATCTAAGGTTCGGCCAAATGACTTATATAAGGATATATATATTAATAAAAAAACAATTTGGGGTTCGTTTTTCATGTTATAGTAAGTGTATTAACCATATAGTTAAAGAAAACAAAAAGACACGGTAAAAGTTAAATTATTTAACTTAGAGTTAAATCTAATTGATAAGGTTAAAATAATACCCTAAACTTGTCTAAATCCTATTGGTTGATAGTATTTCGACCCATCCCCACTTTAGCTTCGAAATAAGACCCTTTGGAACCATTATAAACCGATTTTGACTTTAATATAAAATAATATTTTGAGATATTCCTAAGGTGCCCCTCTCCTCCCTTATAAAGGAGCACCTCCTCCCCCTCCTCCTCACACCAAATTGAGCACTCAAGCTCGGACAACCCCTGCCATTTTCTCCTCTCCACTTCCCTAGAATAATCCTAGAGGTCCAGGTCTTCTTCAAAGACCAATCTTAGTTCCCTTAGTGGAGGATTCAAAGAGGCGTTCCAAAGAAGAGGTAATATCCATTACCGATCTTTTCAATTTCTTTCTTCTTCCACTTCTTCTTCTTAGGTTGTTTCATTATGAAGTAATAACATCAGTATCACTAATATACTGATATGTTATTATAAGTATGAAACAACCCTATTTCACCATCTATCCATCCTACGGAAAAAGAAATCACTGCGCGTGCGTACGTACGGAATACCGTCTCCACGCCGTGGTGTAATCTATTTTCCACCACCACCTTACATGGATGTGTATAATGGTGTAAAGAATAACTATACATAGTTATTACAACATCATATTGATTCTGATATATTGTATAATCCACTCCGATTCAATTCAATATTTATGAAAATGATATCATCGCTCGTGCGTACGTACGGACTACCGTATCCACGACGCGATGAGATTCATTCTCCATGTTAACCATTTAAGAATGATTATAAAGTATATATAAGAAATAATAATGAAATATATGACATTATAAAGCTACTGGATTTATGTATATATATATATATATGTATGTCATCTACTTACTTCCATTCAAGACAATAAGGAAAGGAAAACAGCGTTCATGCGTACGTACGGACTACCGTCTCCATGAACGGTGTTTTTCATTTCATTTATCTATCTATTATATATATATATATATACTGAATATATATGATATATAAATCATATTTTATATTCTGGAAGTAAGTAAATCATGATATAAGTAATAATAATGTCATGAACAACAAGTCAAAACACCTACGATAAATGAAACTATTTTACCCAAAACGCTTCTTTAACATGGAATTTACAAAAGAACGGGTAATATAATGTCACAAGTGAACCATATATGATATCATAACAATGAATATGATTCTGTAATAAGTCAATGACATTATTTAAATCATTATACAGGAGGTTCGGACACATACGAAGCAAATTAGACCTAAGGTAAGGGAAATATCACAATCTCATTTTTATCTGAGATTGTTTATTCGTAAGTATTTACTGGGGTGTATTTTATCATCCACATCCATGTTCCCTCAATATGTAATATTATTTCCATCCTTATACAATAGTTTATATCCAATTTTACCCTTCGGTAAGTTTTTTTGTAAAAGATATGAAAGGAATCTTTTGTCGTTTTTCATACGAGGTACTTTTTGACTTTTCCGAAAAAAGTACGAAGAATGTTTTTTTTTAACTTATACGGCTTGAATGGATTTTTAATACATTGTTTCCAAAAAGCTTCCTTTACAAGTTTTAATGTTTATTTTTAATCAACTTCTTTTATTTTAAAGTTGTATGACATGTTATGAAAGGAAAACATGTTTTTTAAGAAGAAAGGATATTTTCCTCAAGAATGGAGTTCAAGTGTTTTATCAAAATGATTTTCCATATAAGATAATAATGGGTTCTGTTTTTATCCCTATTATTAAATTTATTTGTTCTTGTTGTGATGGAATTATTTTTATGAATTCCTTTATCTTATATGAATTGATTTATGATGTCATGATGTTTCAAGAATCCCATTTTTATTACACGGGTTATGCAATGATGTATGATTTATGATTTTGTGGCACACATAAGAATGGTATCATTATGAGATGGGTGGGACCTATATCTCCCTCCAATGCATTGGGTAAAGATTTTATATCTCATGAGATAGACAGGGCTGGAACGGTAGGTTATACCGGTTCAGTGAAACATGACTAAAACGAGGGTTACTCGATTCAGAAAGGGACTTTGTCCACTAAGATAGTCTTGGAAATGAGTCATGACTAACAAGAAATGATTTTCCATGATTATGTGTGCATGCCACAAAGTTTCAAGTTTCATGTTATGATTATGGTGATCTCATTTTCACTTCTATGATTTGTTCCATGTTAAGATATTATGATCTCTTTTGCAGGTTATGATTTTCAAAAAGATATGATATGATTTTTATTTCTTTTGTATACCCTTACTGAGCATTTGAGCTCACCCTTTTATTTTGTCTTTTCCCCAGGATATAAAGAAAGGTTTTAGGTAAAAAAAGGAAGATCTTTATGGGAGATTTTGAAGATCTTTCACCACGATTAGAAGATTATATTCCAAGTTTCCAAAGACACTAAACTATTACGATCCTTTAGTGTGTGTTATTGTTATGTACTAAGTATTCTGCAAAAGTAATGTAATGTCCATGTACGTCAAGATACGGGTCTCTACAGTTGGTATCAGAGGAAAGGTTTAGTCAACCTTTGGAAACTAGGATGCGAAAACGTTAGTGAGATCCCTAGAGATATTTCTAAGGTATGTCTAGGGATGTCTCTAAGGTTAAGTATACATATAGGTTATAGTCCTAGAATTGCGCTAACGATCTTCGAATTTAACCTAAGATGTTAGATATTGAGGGTACTACCCCTTTAATATGTTGTTTTCCCTAGCATGATTTTTGCCTCTCATACTATTCTTTTGGGGTTTTAGACGATGGCTGGAACCCGAAGGAACCGTGTTAATGCGGAATGTGATGGGCAATGCAATGATTGTCCCCCTGAGCAACCAAACGATATGGGAGCCGGAATGAAAAATCTTGTAGCCATGCTCACACAACTTTCTCAAGCTATGAATCATTCAGGAATTCCAAACGAGAAAAGGAAGGAGCAACATTCTGTTGAATCCTTCATGAGGCAGCGTCCACCTTCTTTCAGTGGGTCTACTGATCCATTAGTTGCTGAACAATGGATTAGTACTACTGAAAAGATATTTTCAGTTCTTCAATGTTCTGAACATGATAAAGTCATCCTAGCAGTGTATCCTTTGGAAGGAGATGCTGATCAATGGTGGAATATTATTAAGAATACGAGGCAAAGGGATGAAATTGAGTCTATGGAATGGGACGAGTTCAAGAACTTATTTTTCAATAAGTACTTCCCTCGTATTCTCCGAACAAAGATGGAGAAAGAGTTTCTTGAACTGAAGCAAAGGGATGATGAATCTGTTGGTACCTATGAAGAGAATTTTACAAGACTTGCAAGTTACGCTTCTGGTATTATCATCCAACCTGAAAGTAAAGTTGATCGATTTTTCAGTGGCTTAAAACCAAGTCTTCGAAGGGCATTATCTATAAGAGACATCAGTAGATATGAAGAAATTGTGCGTTGTGCTATCAAGGTAGAAATGGAAGTTGGTGTTACATATTTATCTCATGGGTTTGACAAGAAACGAAAGATGGAGTTCAAGGAGAAAACTCAGAATAATGGTGAAAAGAAGATGAATGTTTCCTTATGCACAAAGTGTGGAAAGAAGCATGGTGGAGATTGTCTTAAAGGGACTAGAAAATGTTTTAAGTGTGGAAAAGAAGGTCATCGAGCAGCTGAGTGTCGAAGTAATGGAAAATGGGATTCTAATGAAGTGAATAAAGCAAACACTGCAGAGAACGTACAACCAACACTTCAATGCTTCAAGTGCAAGGAAATGGGGCATTATGCTAATAAATGACCTAATCCAAGGGTTAGTGTTGATCGACATGAGAAACTGCTTAAGGCAAAGGACAAAGGGAAGTCACATGCGATCACTATTGGCAATGTTGAATATGACAACGATGTGGTGGAATGATTAAGTGATTATGTAATGGGATTCCAAAATAATGTTGTATCTTGGAATATTGGAATATTTATGTATTGGTCTAATGTGGTATTCAAAGTGTTTGAGATATTATGCGCATAATGAAGGGAAAACGAGAAAATGAAATGTTTAACAGTATTCATGAGCTCATGATTGATATAAGGACTAAGTGATATCATGGTTTGAGTATATTGAATTTTGAGGATTTTAGTATGTGGAAGGTGTTAACTTTTAACTGCATTCATGTTTTCACTAAGGTATTCAAGAGAATACATGATTAAGGACTTTGAATGTTTGGAATGTGACCAACAAAACATATCTTATGATATATGGGGATCAACGATGGTATTAAATCTCTGGTAATCATTTTCACTGTGTTATGAGAGTGGACTGCAGTATTATGGATAAGCCTAAAAGATTGGAATGGATTATGTTGGACATAAGTGATTATTGTTTAAGGATAGAAGTTTTTTTCGATATTATTGATGGGATGTTATAGTAATGTAGTTTTAGAAAACGGACAACCTGCAGGATGGGCGACAGCCCATCGCTTCGGACAAGGCAGTGGGAATCGAACCCACAACCGAAGTGCGACTGGTCTTTATCGCCTACCACTAGCCTACAGGAACTCCCTGTTTAGTAGAAACTAGTTTTATTATATTAAGCAGTATGATATATGAAGTATAAGTCCATTTTAGGAACCATATATGATTAATCTCACTATAGATCGACTTATGCATATAATTTTTGCTAACCTTTTGTTTGAGACAGATGGAATGACCCGTCATTCTATCACATGATCTGCTAACACTTCATGAATAACAAATTCAACTTCATTTATTTAAGAGATGATGTGGAAATTTTTCAAGGCACGAACAACAGTGAGATTGTACCAAAATAAAGTAAGTATTTATTCTAATTCAAATTTTCAACTTTAGGGAAATGATCTTGAAAACCAAAAATGTTGTCCTACTGATCTTATACCTGATGAATTAGATGGTACCTTATATCATCACAAATCTATGGATTTGTGATTACTGGCTTTTCCATAGCCATGTTCTCTACCACTCTCCATCAGAACATGATGGTTAGATTTCTCTTCCATATCCATATTTTCACCTATGTGGAAACCCAATGATTAGTTTATTTGGGTAACCGTTACGTTTCATACTTTTGTTTTTAAAGATTGGTTTTGATATTCCTTTTTACGATGTGGGTTTCTATTAAAGAAAATTTCGAATAGTAAACCATTTATAACCCCGACGAATTTCGAGGGCGAAATTCATTTTAAGGGGGGTAGAATGTAACAGCCCAAGATTTTATAAAAAATATTATTTTTAATTTTATTAAAGTCTTGTGTTGTACGCTACACCAAAAGGAGCTTGCACAACACGCATCCTTGACTTGCCTTGCATTACATGCAATCACGACCTTCCTCGATAGCGTGTGTAATACGCAATACCGAGTTTCACTAAACAACGATATGCTATTAAAATATTATTAAAACTAGCCGTTATGAATAGTAATAACCACTTTTTAAAACTCTGTAAATCTTATTTTTCAAAATGAACTTCATTTTTGGATTCGGAGTATCGAATTTAGCCTAAGGTGAAATTTTGGTACTTTTCGGATAACTTTCATATTCTGATGAATAGTGAAAATTACTAAATTATAATTAAAAACAACTTTTTTAATCGAAATAATTAATAGTGATAAATTATTAATTTGAGTGGTTTTAAATTATATTTAGAATATATTTTTACAATTTAATACAATGTTTGTCATTGGATGTAATTTCACATTTAAACCAGACATAATCAAGTGTCAATCTTTTGATAGATATTGTTTCTTAAAAACACGCTATTTGTTTTAACAGCGGGATTTAATTATAAAATTAATTAATGCAAATTCTATGATATTAATTTGGTAAAATAGACTTCATTTTTGAATTCGGAATATGAAATATAGCTTAGGATGAAATTTTGGCATTGTTCTGAAAAACATCAATTTTTGATTAATAGTGAAACTACTAAGTGGTAGTTAAAAAAATTAATTTCTTCATAAATCTTAATTTTACCGCTTCTGTGAATGGAATTTCAAAAATCTGAGATACACGGTTGATGTCAGTAAGTAAAATGTGGTTCAATGAGATGAAAATAATTTTTGGTGAATAGTAACTTTTTACTTTTTTTTACCACGGTTAATAGTAAATAGGGTAACTAAGGGTAAATATGATATTACTTTTACCCTAACACATGTCCTAATTCTATTGGATAAGTGTAATTCGACCAAAAAACAACCTTATGAATATTATATGACCATTTAGGTCCACTAGGATTAGATTATGACATTTAATATTATATTATTTAATGAATAGTTAAAATAGTTAAAATCAAAGTTTAATAAGTAAATCATTTTTAATATGGGGTTATACATAAGATAAATTCGATTGTAAATATTCTTTAGAAAGCTAAAAAGATTTCCTACATGATGGTATTTTATTTGTAATTTTTAGACATCAAATAATATAATTTATTTATGACAAAAAGATGATGCAGTAATTATCTTATTAATGAAATATTGACATAATTGATAATATAAATACCAAAATAAATGTAATTTAAGACTTTTTATGAATTCCACTAATTTTATAGGTTACTATGATATATTAATGTTGATTTAATCAACTTGTTTAGAACATGTAATTCTGTTATGACTTTCACAAAAATCATATATCAAATAGTGTCAAAATTGACACAAAATAGTTTTTAAATCAAATATTATATTATTAATTGTTATTTTATTCCTAAAAATCTAAGGTTCGGACAAATGACTTAGATAAGGATATATATATTAATAATAAACAATTTGGGGTTCGTTTGGCATGATATAGTAAGTGTATTAACCATATAGTGAAAGAAAACAAAAAGACACGGTAAAAGTTAAATTATTTAACTTAGAGTTAAATCTTATTGATAAGGTTAAAATAATACCCTAAACTTGTCTAAATCCAATTGGTTGATAGGATTTTGACCCATCCCCACTTTAGCTTCGAAATAAGACCCTTTGGAACCATTATAAACCGATTTTGACTTTAATATAAAATAATATTTTGAGATATTCCTAAGGTGCCCCTCTCCTCCCTTATAAAAGAGCACCTCCTCCCCCTCCTCCTCACACCAAATTGAGCACTCAAGCTCGGCCAACCCCTGAAATATTCTCCTATCCACTTCCGTAGAATAATTCTAGAGGTCCTGGTCTTCTTCAAAGACCAATCTTAGTTCCCTTAGTGGAGGATTCAAAGAGGCGTTCCAAAGAAGAGGTAATATCCATTACCGATCTTTTCAATTTCTTTCTTCTTCCACTTCTTCTTCTTAGGTTGTTTCATTATGAAGTGATAACATCAGTATCACTAATATACTGATATGTTATTATAATTATGAAACAACCCTATTTCACCATCTATCCATCCTACGGAAAAATAAATCACTGCGCGTGCGTACGTACGGAATACCGTCTCCACGCAGTGGTGTAATCTATTTTCCACCACCACCTTACATGGATGGGTATAATGGTGTAAAGAATAACTATACATAGTTATTACAACATCATATTGATTCTGATATATTGTATAATCCACTACGATTCAATTCAATATTTATGAAAATGATATCATCGCTCGTGCGTACGTACGGACTACCGTCTCCACGACGCGATGAGATTCATTCTCCATGTTAACCATTTAAGAATGATTATAAAGTATATATAAGAAATAATAATGAAATATATGACATTATAAAGCTACTGGATTTATGTATATATATATATGTATGTCATCTACTTACTTCAATTCAAGACAATAAGGAAAGGAAAACAGCGTTCATGCGTACGTACGGACTACCGTCTCCATGAACGGTGTTTTTCATTTCATTTATCTATCTAATATATATATATATACTGAATATATATGATATATAAATCATATTTTATATTCTGGAAGTAAGTAAATCATTATATAAGTAATAATAATGTCATGAACAACAAGTCAAAACACCTACGATAAATGAAACGATTTTACCCAAAACGCTTCTTTAACATGGAATTTACAAAAGAACGGGTAATATAATGTCATAAGTGAACCATATATGATATCATAACAATGAATATGATTCTTTAATAAGTCAATGACATTATTTAAATCATTATACAGGAGGTTCGGACACATACGAAGCAAATCAGACCTAAGGTAAGGGAAATATCACAATCTCATTTTTATCCGAGATTGTTTATTCGTAAGTATTTACTGGGGTGTATTTTATCATCCACATCCATGTTCCCTCAATATGTAATATTATTTCCATCATTATACAATAGTTTATATACAATTTTACCCTTCGGTAAGTTTTTTTGTAAAAGATATGAAAGGAATCTTTTGTCGTTTTTCATACGAGGTACTTTTTGACTTTTCCGACAAAAGTACGAAGAATGTTTTTTTTAACTTATACGGCTTGAATGGATTTTTAAAACATTGTTTCCAAAAAGCTTCCTTTACAAGTTTTCAAGTTTATTTTTAATCAACTTCTTTTATTTTAATGTTGTATGACATGTTATGAAAGGAAAAAATGTTTTTTAAGAAGAAAGGATATTTTCCTCAAGAATGGAGTTCAAGTGTTTTATCAAAATGATTTTCCATCTAAGATAATAAAGGGTTATGTTTTTATCCCTATTATTAAATTGATTTTTTCATGTTGTGATGGAATTATTTTTATGAATTCCTTTATCTTATATGAATTGATTTATGATGTCATGATGTTTCAAGAATCCCATTTTTATTACACGGGTTATGCAATGATGTATGATTTATGATTTTGTGGCACACATAAGAATGGTATCATTATGAGATGGGTGGGACCTATATCTACCTCCAATGCATTGGGTAAAGATTTTATATCTCATGAGATAGACAGGGCTGGAACGGTAGGTTATACCGGTTCAGTGAAACAGGACTAAAACGAGGGTTACTCGATTCAGAAAGGGACTTTGTCCACTAAGATAGTCTGGGCAATGAGTCATGACTAACATGAAATGATTTTCCATGATTATGTGTGCATGCAACAAAGTTTCAAGTTTCATGTTATGATTATGGTGATCTCATTTTCACTTCTATGATTTGTTCAATGTTAAGATATTATGATCTCTTTTGCAGGTTATGATTTTCAAAAAGATATGTTTTGATTTTTATTTCTTTTGTATACCCTTACTGAGCATTTGAGCTCACCCTTTTATGTTTTCTTTTCCCCAGGATATAAAGAAAGGTTTTAGGTAAAAAAAGGAAGATCTTTATGGGAGATTTTGAAGATCTTTCACCACGATTAGAAGATTATATTCCGAGTTTCCAAAGACACTAAACTATTACGATCCTTTAGTGTGTGTTATTGTTATGTACTAAGTATTCCGCAAAAGTAATGTAATGTCCATGTACGTCAAGATACGGGTCTCTACAGATGTGCTTTACCACCCATTCTAACAATCAATATAGTATCTAAGCACTATTGGGTCTGAAATCCCTTTTGACCATCTACCATTGGAAATTAGATATATAATCAGTTATTGATTTGGGAATTGTTGGGAGTTTCTACGGGAGATAAACATGAATAGTGATCCTCATGGGAATTAAGGTATATAAATAAAAAATTGCATAATAAATTGTCTGTAATTTTTTTCCCCACCGTGAATGTGATCATTTCAATGGAATAATTATATTAATTAATTAATTTACAAATGTATAATGAGTCATGAAATATTTGGATATATGGTAAATGTAATATGATTAAAAATTTATATTTCATTTATATTTAATATTATGGAATATTGATATCCTAATAAATTTATGTGACGGATTTTTATAATGATTAAAAAATATTAGAAATGGAAACTAGAATTATCTTGTTGAATAATAGAAACCAGGATTTTAATGTTTAATGGAGAAATTAACCTTGAATTGACACGTAAATATTTTAAAATGAATTGTAATTTATTTCTAGTAGCTGATTGATGATAATAATGAATCGTTTTTATCCATTTTATTTGGAATGTTTTTGTTTATTCATTTTAGAGATGGATAATATGATTGCATGTGTGGTTTTATTTATGATCGTCCCCATGGATACGGTAATTTCCCATAAAATGGTTTAATTCCATAATATTTATTGTGTTTTATAATTTCATATGCTCCACCACTGAAGTCTATTGGGGAAGACACTACCCATATATCCCCATGGGTTCTGATACTTCTTCTAATGTATAAGGTACTAAGGATATCAATCGATTACCACTCCCCATATCACACTCTATCTACAATATATAAAGTGTGTTTTTATATATCCCAATTGTTGTGGAATATTAATATTGGATATGTTCTTATAATGGATATAATTAATCTCAGTTATGACATACTTGTATATGTTTACTATGGAGGCAAAATGTTATAGTGAATACGGGAATCTATAATGTAAAAGATTATTGAAATGATATGCGTAATTAAAGATGGTTTATGGAAACCTAAGGTATAGATTATCATTAAATAAGATCTAATTGCTCTAGATATTACCATATGGGTATGTAGATGTTATGGTTATGTATGTATGATTATGTGGTTCTGTCTATGATATTTCAATATAAATGTGAATTATTGAATATAGAGGGGACTAAAGAACAAAGATGTAAGAAAATGGTGTTTATGGTACCTATATCAACTAAAATGTGGAAGTGTGGTACCCATATTTTTATATATATTTATTCTTTTCATATCTAGTTACCCGAACTTGTGTGTAATATAGTGAGTGAATCTTGGTGTGGATAGAATTATAGGTAACGTGACTTATTTTACTAGTTTATTTCTATGTTATTTCACTGGGGTTTTAGTTTTATTATTCCATATTTTTACAAGTTTTTTTGGGGGATGATCAAATTATTTATAATTTTATTCTCACACTTATACATATATAACTATTTTACATGTTTATGGGGGATTTTGTGATCAGAATGGGAATTATTAGTGTGGGGTGGTCGTTATAGAGATATGGGTGTTTGTGGTCACTAACATAGGTGTTTCTATGAAATATTTCTATTTGGTCTTTCATTATATCACCATTAATATATCAGGATTTTTAAATTTATTATTATTGATTTTTTATGGGATTATTTTCATTTCACTATAATTTCAGTGAAATTCATCTCAAATGAGTGTGTTTTAAAGCCTTCGTACAAATCAGCCAATCATGTCCAATTTGATGTAGGCATATTGGGTCACTTACATCACCTCTGTCAGCCAAATATAATTACTAGTAGGGGAGAACCATGAAAAAGTGGTATCAAGGAATTTTTTTAAGAGATAATATAGTGCCTTGGGATATATACTAGTGCTGATTGAATGGGTTCATAGGGATACAATATTATATGATCTTGGAATAATAAAGGGAGATTGATTAGAACATAAATGATTAATCCCCCTTGTTATCTGACATGTGGTGTATAATACATTTCCTCTACATTGGTTCGAAGAGTGATGGGGATATAATAGACCAAAGAAGACGTTCCCAAGACTCCAAAAGATGATAATAAATTCTATGTGATTTATGAAAATTTAGGGGATGATTTTCCTTTTAAATGATAAAACATCCCAAATTAAAAAAAAACCAAACCTATCTCCATATGATTCATCAGTAGAAAACAGAACTCAAAACATAACCAAAACAGAAAACCATTTAATAGTACAAAAATAATCCATATGGTAAACTTAGGAGGACCAAAAATTCCAAGAAACACTAAACTTTAATGTGACATCAACCAAAAATACCCCAACTTCTCGATGCTCCGACTACACATGACAATCCCACTACTTCAATAAGACTCCCAAAATTATATAGATACCTTATATTTACCTATGTCTTGATAGATGGCATCAGATAATGCACAATAGTTCCCAGAAGGGAGTGAGTCTATACTCTATAAGTTCTCCCTAAATGAATTCCTAACTCATGCCACAAGGTCATAACATGTTATAAAATTTTATAAAATAGATTAATATAGTAAAATTAGTTCATATAGAATTCATATATAAGGATTCCATGGAATAAATCAATAAAAACATTAAAATACTTTTCATTTCATTTGGAATATTCATTTCCATGTCCACACACACCACCACAAAAACACAAACTCAAGTTTGGTGTTACCATTGATGATGTAAATTCAAATCAATATTTCATCCCATTGATGATTGTAATTTATTACTATTATCCATCCCATTAAACCAATTCATAACAATATATTCCAATATCATTCATCGTAATATCAATAAAAACATTTATTTTCTTAATCATTTCAACAAGTGCATTACATATATCAAACAAAACCATAATTTTAAAATGTCATTTCAATATAATAAAAAAGGGGTTTTGAAAAAAAAATCTACCTTTCACAGTTTCCATTCTAACAATAAATCATGATTTTCATCAATAGTGACACAATCAGTCCATAACAATTTAACGTGAATAAATTAATTAAGTAATGTCCTTAATGTTCTCTATCATTTGGGTTCAAAAGAGAACCCACCTATATCTCAAACATTTTCAAAATATTATGAATTATACCACACAACTTCATGATCCAAATACAACCCTTAGTCCATTCACTATATCAAAAGAGATTCCGAAATAATATTATTCATAATTGATTGAATTATCCATAAAAAATTAGATATGTGTTTACAATATAGAGAAGTTCCTTTTATCTAAGATAAATTATGAATAATGGGAAATTATAGTTGAATCTAGGCTTCTAACTCACATTAATTCAAAGAGGTATCTCTCTCCGATATAAGGTAATCATCTCTCATGCTTTGAGAGAAAAATGATTTCGAGTTATGTGCTGATTAGGGAAAGAAGGGGGTCTTAAGTGGATAATTCAAAATAGATACACATTTTATATAGGTCCAACATCCCATTTCATGGTTTATCCACATGGTTTGGAAATTAAGAGACATCCACGCTATGTTATTGTATTAAGGCTACAACTCCAATAGTTAGCTCACATTGTTTGAAAACAGCACGCCAACCTTGAGCTTACCTATTTTTAAGGTGTATAGTCTCTCATAGGAATCCATATGTTTTGGCCACACTGTTCTCCAATTATGTGCATATCTATTGCACACTGTTTTCCACTACAATTTTTATTAGATATGATGCATAGTTTCAACTAATCATACCCTAACCATGAACCTCCAAAAAGTCTTTAAAATTTACCCGAACCCCTATGAACACCCCTAAACATAACAAAAATATTATATTGACTCAAAATAAAAGAATAAAGGGTCATTTACATGTAATCATGTGTTCTTCATTATTTCCACTATTTACATTTCCATCCATATACATTATAGAATATTTACATTCCTAATAGAATAAGAGAATTTCTATACCATTTTCTTCTCACCATCCCATGTTTCTTCATATATTTGACCATGTTTCCATAAACCCTACACTAGAACAATTATTATCCACTAAAATTTATTCTG
Organism: Viscum album; assembly: GCA_963277665.1. NCBI lineage: Eukaryota > Viridiplantae > Streptophyta > Magnoliopsida > Santalales > Viscaceae > Viscum > Viscum album. The sequence goes on from OY728147.1 coordinate 1,833,009,142, forward strand.
TTTCATTTCTATAATATTCAACGGCACATTAATCAATGTACAATATATATTTAGGTCAACATGACCCCATCAAATCACTTAATCGAGATCATATTGGTACATATTTAAATGAGACACATGAATCAAATTATGCACTGAACTAAACCTTGATGTAAAATTAAACTGATATTCCACCTCACCAGCTCATTCATGTATCTCAAAAGGGACTCTGAATCAATGATAAAACTTTCCCATCTAACCAAAAATTTAATTACAAATCTGTAGAGAGATTCCCTAGAACACATGATTACTCATGTAAAATGGAAATGAGAGTTGATAATTATCTACTTATGATTTAGATTACATTGTTGTGTCTCATTTATTATTTTTATGAATTGAATCTTTTACGATCTGTCATTCATAAGGATTAGTTGATTTAATGAAATGTCATATACTTCATCCCAAAAAACGGGTTGAATGAAAAGGATTCCCATACAATGGTCCCAAATGAGCCATCTGTATTAAGGCATGGCATCGTTTATTGAATGAGAAATCCAATGAGGATTAATTATCCCCAAATGAGCCCCAAAAATATTTTACACAAGCCCTAAAAGTGTCCTTCAATGTTTGGATTTTCTGTTCATACATTCCATAAATTTTGGTATGACATGATATACTCACAGACAATAGTGTTATAAGGGATTGTTGTAAGGATTTCCCAAAAAGAGATATAATCATAGGGTTTCCATATGATATAATGAATATTTAAATGACATGAATCCTCAAAATATTGTAAATTTAAACTTTTAAAAATCCTTAAAATAAATTATTTTTAGAAACAGGTATGCAATAATTCAACTTTTTAAGATAATGAACTATAATTTAGATGGAATCATGTTTACCAATGATCCTTGGTAGACGAATTAAAAAATATATGGATATTTGTTCCAATTTTTAAAATGGGAATTCACAAATACTAAAATATAACTACTGGCCATTGATGTTAATACTTGACCTGAGGACATGTGTGTCACCTAAATATATAATCAACCATATATATTTTTATTATCACCCCCCAAAACAATTATTTCAATGATTTATAAATAATTATGAATCCCATGGTAAAGAGACAATCTTAAATGGTGGGAAACACTAAAATGATGTTTTTGATAAGCTAAATGTATGCCCATATGATATCCAATATGAAACAATATATTCCCATCGAGAATCAATCCCTCAATGGCCTTCCTACCACTGATTTATGACCACTTATGATCAAATTTTCAAATTGATATCTTGGCCTTTCAGGATTTCACAACTAAATATGGAATGATTGAATCTATAAATAAAATAACCAAATCACCTTTTGTTAGAGAAATCTAGATGCATATCCAGTTTGACAAGACTTAGTTTCCATTGGTCTGATGCCACCTTTTCCAGTTGAGAATATGACTTCCAACTAAATTTATTTCTACATATATCCCATTACCAAGTGCATTAGTAATATCAATGTCAATAATTCAAAGATACTCCATCCACATTTACTATTCTAAATTAAAATATAATTGTAAGAAAATGTGTTTCAAAATATTATGATCCATAAACACTATGAATTTCACACCAAAGTGGAAATGATTCCATGACATTAAAGAATGATCCAAAAATACTAATTATATGTATTTTTGAGTAGTTATTCTCATAAAACCATAACTACAATGATATATAAGTAAAAACATGATCTCACTTGAAATGAAAACATCTCTTCCCAAATCCAAATAAAAAAAGACAGATTAAAAATCCATGTCGAGACTATTGAAATATGAGGATAGGTGATGATGTATATATATACTTTTGTTATTTAATGGAATTATAAAATTGAGAATTCCATTATAAAGAAATACATTTCCTGGTGGAAGATGTCATTCTTGATGCCAAATTTGGAAAATAACTTTAAAAATATTTATAGAATCCCACCATGCCAAGGGAAAATTTTATCTCAAATAGATTATTCAGGGGGTTCCAAGAGATAAAATCTTTTATCATTTCAAGATCTATATAAACACCAATTTTCTAAATAATCATGGCTATACAAATTACATTCTTTTATCTAGAAATTGTAATTTGGTAACTTGAACTAAAAAAATGATTCCAAAAGATACTCAACACTATCTCCATGTGTTTCTAATGATCTATATTTATTATAGAATACACTAATATATCATCAATAAAACCCATAAAAAATAAATACATATATCTCTAATGGATTTGATTCATGAATTCCATAATGAATAATGGTCTCTTCATATGAAAAATTTGAATAACAAAATATTCACAATGATAATATCATCTTATGAAATATGTATTCAGAATATCCTCATTATGAACATGTAATTGGTGGTATCTCAAAAATATATAAATATTTGATAACCACTAGTCTCCCCTAAATTTATAGAATAGATCATCAAGTCTGGAAGATGATTCTGATTATTTATCATAAGTTTGTTATGCTTATGATAACCCCAATATATTCTTAGATTACTATAAACATTTTTTATAATAAAAACCTAGTGTTTCTGAGGAATACATACTATTTTGAATGAACGTTTTACATTCCAAATATTCCAGAAGAAAATTAAATTCAATAAATTTTTTAGTTCTATAATATGAAACAGAAATGATATAACTATTGTCTTTGGTAGAAGATAATTTTCAAAATAAAATTATTTTTTGGGTGGAATCCTTGAGAATGTTTTTGGGAAAGTAGAAGGTAACTGATAAAAAATAGTTAAAAATAAATATTACCAGTATCTTTTATATGGTCAATGGTTTGATCTTCCAAATGATAATATATGGTCCTATAGACTAGTTTCAAAATTCATTATTTAATAGACTATACACACTAATATCCTTAAAATAGACCCTCGACACCATCCAAATATTTGAATCAATCATTTTAGAGATAATAGTTGATGTGGTATATGAATGATGTCAACCAATACATACAAAAAATTAGTTCATTGACATCATCCTCAAGAATTTATAAATAAAAAATCAATATAGCCCAATCAATAATTATGGAACAATATTTACACATAATGGTTCAACAATCTCTTTGGCCAATATGTTTTTTAGTTATAAAATAGAATGATTCAATTCAATAGGAAAACAAATTTTATTAGTAAAATGAGATGAAATAGATGGGTGGGACGTGACAATATCAATCAAATCATTCATAGGTGTTGATTTCATAATAATCCTTCCCCATATTTATGATAGAATAGATTTATCATCCAAATTCATTTTATCATATCTATATAACTTCTTACTCACTCCACGTTTCTCTTTATTAAATTTTTTAGTTTTCACTTGTATCGTAGTCTTGATGTTCTTAGAATCACCTTGTCCAAATCCATTCTAATGGTGAGAATTATTATGTTGAACTCATCATGTCAAAGCATATGATTCTTCTGAATAATTATATGTTTCTTCAAAAACCAACCATGGAGCATTGTGACAACAATGAAGAATATGACCAATCTTGTTGTTGTTGTGTCATTAACTATGTAGTTCTATACAATCTCTCTTTCTGTAATCCATAGAACCATATTGAAAATATAATGTATTAATTTGGAATGTAATTGGACTATTTTTTCTCCCCATGGTCTAGTTTTGAACAGTCCCACAACATTGGATACAGGGGTCCCTAGTTCACTTATCCTCCGAATTATAGTTCCTACCTATTCAAAGCGGGATAAATATGCTCTCTCAAATAATATTTCCTCAGATATCCATTTATTCTATAGGAACTATGTTGACCATCTATGTATTATCCATTGTACAATGACTAATTTTGTTTACCAGAAATCTTGTTGTAATCCCTTCTAAAATTTTTGTTTCCTTAATGATACACATACAACAACATCCATGGAAAAGAGAAACAAATTAATAAATTGTGTAGTGTAGTCCATCATCTAGATATTTAATTGATATAAAATTATGATGAACATTTTTCTAGTTATATAAATTGTGTGACGATATAATTAATTTTCAATTTTTTTTTAAAAATCCTCGTATATCAATTCATGGTGTTATTTATCACGAACTACTAATTCCCAACATTGGGGGTTCCAAATAATATATTGTACATGTTGATGAAATTACATTTATATCTACTTGTTCCCCAAAGAAAATTAAAGATTTGATTCATCATATTCAACCAGGATTTTATTTTATTGCATGTAATCACTTCCAAATATGTGTGGATTTTTTTTAATTGAACTAAATATTGAATTTTTATGGTTCATGAATCCAATTAAACATTTCCATAGCTTATAAGACTTATAGGGAAACCCACATTTTAATAATCCTCTTTCGGTTGGTTTCTATGACTCCTACCCAGTTTCATTCTCTATAACTAGAATTGAAGTCTATTTATATTCACCAATTATCAACTTATTCTATCAAATTTTTAATTCACCACATTCACAAATAATACCTTATATAATTATTCAAATAAACCATTTTAAAATTTTAATCCTTTTTTTAAAACATTAGAACTATTATTTTCAAAAAAATACAATTTCTCATTAAAAAAAACACACTTTTGGTCTATTTTATAAACTAAATTACTAATATAGAAAAATTATGTCATTTGGGAAGCTATAGTACAAATTTATTTTGTGAAAATATCATAATCTAAACCCCAGAACATGAGGTGTAAACTCCCTTGTAAGTGTATCAAAATACAGATGTATGCAATCTACCTTGTAACATAATGTTCTACATAAATAGGTTAGATTTTTCAATTTTACGCTATAAATTTCTTGTTCCCAAAATCCATCACTTTACTAACACCATTAGAGATAAACTAAAACTATTTAAACCTATGGGATCAATATAAACTAGAACCCTTTCTTATGATGAGGAACAAAAATGGTGATACCATTTTTTCCAAAAATTTTAATAGAACAAAAAAATATGAAAACATTTTTAATGTCTAGGATTGAACAAAATGATGTTGTTTTTCTCAAAATTCTATTCGGATCACCCACAATGGATACAGTTTGTAACTTCTTGCCCCAAATCATTGGATTGAGAAGTTATGAGGGATCTTCAGGGCCTTAGGTGACACCCATAGAGAACCAAATGATGGAAATAATTGCTATGGGATTCGAGAAAAGTTGGTGGATGATTTTAACTTCCAAGGTTAAAACATGAAACCCACAATAACAATAAGAAAACCTTCCCTTATATGAAATATGAGTACAAAATAAATATAAAAACATTTAAAAACAAACATACCCTATTTTAATAATTGAGGAAAACAAATAAAATACTCAAGAGGACTAAAAATTACAAAAAAACTACAAAATATAATTTAACATAAACTATAAACACCCCACCCACTCCTAATTCCAAATCCATATTCCAACCCATATAATAAAGATGAATCGTTAAATAATTGAGATTCTTATTCATTTATTTGTGCCTCGATAGATGAAATTTTAAAATTAAGAATATATCCCATGAAGGGGGTGAGTCTAAACATTGGTTGATGTCACTAAATGACAACCCAACTAATAATACTAGGTAAAAACAATTAATATCATTTTAAAAAATAGTTTCAAGAAGAAAAGAGAATTCATATAAAATCAATAAATATGTTTCCCAAGGAAATCTACAAATAATACTTTAAATTATTTCTAATTTATTTAGAATATTTATCTTTATATATACACACACAAACTGAATATTGGTGTTACCATTGATGGTGGAACTTCATGTATCTACTTCATCCCATTGATTTGTCGTACATCAAGACCACTATCCATCACATTCATCCAGTGCATAAAAATTTATCCCAACATCATTGCAATTAACTTAAAATAAAAAAATTATCCCATTAAATATTTTCAAAATATAATATACATGCATCAAAGAAATCCATAATTTTGAAATCTCATTTTAAAAGAATAAATAAGGGATTTTCCAAAAAACAACAATCCATCCATAATTCAAAATATAGTACTAAATTAATATTTCTTTCAAGAGTCACAAAATAATTTGACCATATTTTCAATAAAATCAGTTAATTAAATCAAATCCATGAAGTTGAAAATTTATTGGAGTCAATATAGAATCCATTTACTTCTCATACTATTCAAAAAATCAAAAACCAACATAACAAAACGTCAAGATCCCCACATAACATATGTTCCCTTCACAATATACAACAAGATGCCATAATAAACCATTCAAAAATATATATATATATCTATAATGGAATTGATATATGATTCTTATTTAAATAATAACCATGGATATATGAATAATGTATAAAAATGTGAACTTACCGCAAATAAGAGCTCTAGCACACTTTAATATGCCTATGGTTGTCTCTCAAATCGAAGGGGATCGTCTCTCAATCCTTGCAATAAGATAGAGTTTTAGTTTTGGGAGGATGAGTGAACAAATTATGGATTAATTTTATAATTAGGATTAGATATTATTTTATTGAGGGCCAAATATATTATATTGGGTTAAGAAGCATAGTTTTGAAAAGAATGTGCCAACCCTATAGTGTTATTCTATTAAAGACATACGATGCATGGTTGGCTCACACTATTATAAAAATAATGCACCAACCATTTATTTACATTAATTTTAATATGTAATGTTTCTAAATGAAAACAACATGGTTCGGCCAAAAAATGTTCCCACTGTGTGCCTACCATGTTCCCACTATCTTCCCTTCCCCCCATCATAAATAGATGTTGTATTCAATATACTAACAGTTCACAATCGTTCACCTCAAGAATATCATTAAATATTTACCAAAAACCCCTAATAAACTTTTGAAATATATACAAAAAAAATATATTGAATAAAAATAAATGATTAAAGGGTCATATCACTAAAATGGGTGGTGCTAAATAGGGACCCTATGTTTACTAAGCATAATGGGTAATGCAATGCTAATTATAGTGTAGTTAAATAAGAAAGGACTTTCCAATCCTGATATTATACAAATTTGATTAAATGTTTTAGATTTTTGGAGTTATGATGAATAGAAATTATTTAATTTCAAATTATTCATTAACCAGGTTCGAGAATAACCTAATATATTCACTTCTGTATGTATATATCCTACTTTATATCTATAGTAGGTTCGTTTTGATGATGATCTGTAAGATGTTCCAATTGATTAGTTAAGTGTTTATGTTAAGGTATAAAATTCGTATATGAATAATTTTTTTAATTATAGTTTCAAGTCCTATAGATGAATGGGGGATCTGTTTCTACTTAGTATAATGAGGTGTTGTTAGAGTGAAGTATATTTCATTCTTTTTAATATAAACCAGAAGGGTGGATATGATTATAAACTCTATAAGTATATTTCATGGTGTTTGACATACCTAGTAGGTTTTATACGATAGTGATTGTGAGGAGTCAGAAGATATATTTGGGAAGTTCCATGATTAGTTCTTGTCCATGATTAATTTTCTAAAAATAAAGGAACAACGTCCTTGGGATATTATATTTCTTATGAATGAGTGTTACAATGTATTGTTGTTTTATATTCAATATAATAAAATCATACACTAAACCGTAATTGTTTATCCAGATTAATAAAATAGATAAAGGACCTTCAAGAACGTTTTCTATCTAATGATATGGTTAATGGTTACACAATTCAAATTACATATGTTCATTGATGTTTTAAAAAAAGAAAAAAGTTCATTGAGAGGATACAAGATCTGACTATATCGCCATGGAAGCGATGTCCTTAGATCCCCACAAGGATCAATGGTTTGAGAATAGGTTCTGAAAAGTGTGGTCATCTAATGTTTCTGGTTTTAGTGGATTGATATTAATTTCATATATTCATTCACCTAATCTAGATGTTTTTAGACCCATACGAATAGATCAATGCTAGTTGATTTTTATGTAGATGTCATGTTAACTTTCCTCAAATGTCAGCATGGAGATAATGGATTGCATTAGGTTTATTCATGGAATTAGTATCCTATAAGGCAATAGAAACAACAAGGTACTCTTGAAATATGACAACATCAAAGAGATTTTGTGATAAGAGGAATAACCCATGATTGAAATCATCCTTAGGGACAAAAGGTATTGCATAGAACTAGAGTAGGTTGAAATTAGGTCATGAGAGTCCATGGAGTAGTACATGATCAGATGCATTCCCTATAGTTGCCACTACAATGTGAGCCAAACATAGAGCATTATACCATTTATCTATATTATACATATGTGTATGATTTGTTTGACTCTGGAGCCATGAAATCTATTAGTTTACCTTCCCTAGTAAAGGATCTAGGACTTTAGGTATATATTATTCCATTACTATTTTCATTGACTATTTTTTCGAAGGTTGAGTTTGCTTATATTATGTGTATAAATATTAGGATATAAAATTATGGTTGAATCAGTCATTGGAAGTCATACTATTTTTTTCTATACAACCATATTCTAATATCCTTATAAGGGAATAGTTATATTCACTTTAGGATATCAATTATTACATTAAGAGGATAATTATATAATCTTATGATGACAAATATCATCCAATGTTTATTAGTGAGGTAGACATAGGGATGGGTTAGAAGAGTGTTGAACCATTATATTTTATGAAGATCTAGATTATTTTTGATTATAGATATAGCGACCCAAGCCTATTACATATATAATTTCATGATTTTAAGCATAATTAATCATTAGAGTACAAGACAAGGATAGTTAATTCTAGTGTCTTGGAAGACTAGGTACATAAAACATATATCATAAGGCTAAAAAATCATTATTTAATCTCTATAATGAGCTCCTAACTTCCTTTGAGCCCTTACATCTGCATAGGGTACCCTGAAGAACTCATGTACAAAGGGATGAGCTGAAAATTTCAGTATGGGAATGAATATAAGGATACATCTTAAGCACATGAGTTAAGAGACATGACATATTGATATCCAAAACATGGAACATATGAAATAATGACATATAATCATGGGGTAAAATAAACATGGAATCATATAATTGTGGCAGTATCAAAAAAAAGTTCTTTAGTACTGGTCAAGGCTAACCGCCAATCCTGTTTCCCATTTTAGTACGGGTCAAGGCTAACTGCCAATCCCATTTCACATCACATCTCATGAGACTTAAGCATACCCAATTCATTGGAGTGATATCTTGGTGCACCCATATCATAATTTTATGGAATAGTATGGCCACATAAGTATTCATACCACATAAGTATTCGTTCCACATATATAATCTTACATAATCAACCATAAATAAACATAAGGTTACCCATCGAGAGAATTGGTTACCAAAATAATGACATAAAGCATAAACAATGAGTGTTTCATGAACGTGTCCATGAAATAAAGGGATTTGAACATACATGTATGATCATAAGTTAATATAGGAATATAACATGGTAGGTGGTAACAAACAAATGTGACATCATATAAGAAATGTATTTGAGAACCATTAGCATTAAAACAAATTTGTCCGATTTTAAGGAAAATACTATAGAGCTTTTAAAATAGTAAAAAGGACATTATTTTATATAAAACAAGAATTCAACAAAGAAGGTTTTAATAATAAAAATAATTATTTTATAAAGAAAATTGTGTCTTCAAATAGAGGATAGAGTGCACGTGATATTTCGTAAAAGATAGGTAAGTTCCTTTAAAACGAGTGTGCTTATTGGTATGTAACAAGGATGGATTCACTTAAAAGAATCTATATCCGCAAAAGAAAATAAAAGATAGATCTTGGAAGATTATTAAAGATAAAATAATTAGAATGTTTAAGTTTTCAATAAATATAAATGTCAACTAAATTCTTGTAAAAAATAAAAATAGAGTATCCTGATGGAATAAATGAAGTACATGTAGAATCCATTATGGTTTATCCACATGGTATCAGGTGTAACAATGAGAGCTTGATGAGAGATATTAGGGGTTTCTCATCACATATAAAAATTTAGGGCAGCATCGGGGAGGTGTGGAAACATTCCCCATAACATGGTATTACATAAAAAAGAAATATCATAGAGAACAATCTTGATTGATAGTGAAAAGGAGAGGATCTCTTACCATAAATCTATTGGTGTTCTCCCCTTGTATTTAATGACCTAAATAAACAAATTTAGGATTATTAATTTATAAGTCCATATCCTATTACATATTTGATTTATTTATCACAATTCATTTAATTTCATTCAAATACTTTTTTATTAGTTATAAGGTATAATTTCATTGTTTAGGCTCATTTGTTTACTTGGATTTAAAAGATCAGTTCATTTATATTCATGTTTGGATTATATGTAAGATGAAAATTGTTTTCCAGAATTTAAGTAATATTCTTTAGTTCACATCCATGAGATTACATGGTTTTAATTTTAATTAGCTTACATTGAGTGATTTTGAATTATTATATATATATAACTTTAGTGATAACTGTTTTTGTTAATCGGTGGATTTGATTACAAAGAACATGTTTTTATTAATAACTTAATCTCATTTGTAAAAATGGATTACAGTAGAATAAATAGGATATATTACATATATAATAATATTGTTCAACCATAACACAAATTTTTTGATGACCATAATTAATGATAATAATAAAAATTAATAAATTATTTCCCTTGAATGTGATAAATTAGCACATCTCAAATGTTGATTTTATTTCTTTCAAAGAAAAGGGTGGGGAAAGGAGAGAAGATAATGAAATATACCACTAGCAAGGGAAAATTACAGTACATGGGTGTTACTAGATTCATCATACTATTATGGTGTAGGGAGGTGAGGAAAGAAACAAAAAGAAAGGGAACTTAAAAGAAATGAAGGAATTAGAAAGTGGAATTTACCTCTTGAAACTTCCTCCTTTGAGAACCTCTTAAAGAGATGGGTTTTGGTATTTTGAAGAGGCTATGAGATTTTGGACGTGGGGAGGATATTTGGGAGAGATTTGGACAGAATGATGGAAATTCACAAGCCTTGAGAGAAGTGAAAAGATGAGGGAGTGAAGGGGGGTTTTATATTGCATGAGAATAGTGATTTCATAATATTATAATCATTAAATTAATATTTCTTCACAAGACAATGAATAGTAAGTCTTACATGACCAAGAATAGTAATTTTATGATTTGATCCCGAACCAAGTGGTCATAAATCAATAGAACATCATCAATGGCTCAATAAATCACTTATTTAACATTTATTTTCAATTTTCCTATTTTACTATTCATCAAAAATTCAAGTATTTCCGAAAAATCCCAAAATTTCACCCAAACAATATTTTGACATTTAGAATCCAAAAATTAAGTCCATTTTCAAAAATAATTTTATTATTTACCATTATATTAATATTTAATTAAAATAATAAATTATTATCAAAACAAGTTTTAAAACATTCATTAACTTATTATAAAATATAAGTATATCATACATCTAACATGAATATTATTTGTATATTATCACAGGTGATGTTAATATTCAATAAGGTATATCACTATTCATATGGGTATGTTACTATTAATTAGGGTTGTTTTTTATTTACAAAAAATTATGTTTTTCTTATCACACTCCAAATAACTTATTTATTACAACCGTGTATGCCAAATTTTCAAAATTCCAAACACAGAAGTGTCAAACATATGTTTAAAGGTCACTCAGAACTTAGTAGTCCATTATTTTGTGATTTTCATGTGATTTTGTAACATACGTATGAGAAGGTAATTTCCATTGAATTACATTGGGTCGTCACATTCTTCCCCCTTATGAAATTTCTCCCTTGAAATTTCATTTTACATTCTAAGCCAAAAACTGGTGTGGGTACCTTTCCTTAATTTATTCCTCCAGTTCCCATATTGCCTCTTCATACTTATGGTGTCTCAATAGTACAATGACCAGATGAGTAGTCTTGTTTCATAGAATATTGTTTATATGATCCATGATCTTCACCGACTGCTCCTCATAAAAGAGATCATCCTCCAACTGTACCACCTCTAAAGAGAGTACATTTGAAGGGTCTGGTATGTAATTATTAAGAGGGATACATGAAAGACATCATGTAATTTCAACAAGGTAGGTGGATGTTCTAGTATATAGGCCATAACAACGACTGGATCATGGATCTCTAAGGGGCCAATGTACCTTGGACTTAACTTCCCTTTCCTTCAAAACCTCATGACATTCTTCAATAGAGATATGCGTATAAATACCATGCCTCAAACAGTGAACTCAAGGTCATGTTGACAGTTATTTGAATAACTCTTCTGTCGGCTTTGGGATACCTTGATATGTTGTTGAATTGTTTTCACCATATCCACCATTTCTTCGACCATTTTAGGTCCTAGAAGCTTACTCTCACCGACTTCATCCCATCACAACGGTGTTCTCCACCATTTCCCACAATGGGCTTCATATGGTGCCGATCAAATGCTCGAGTGGAAACTATTATTTTATGAAAATTCTACAAGTGGAAGATTTTGGTCCCATCCTCATTTGAATTCCAAAGAACATGCTCTCAACATGTCTTCCAGTTAATAAATAGTTCTATCAGATTGACCCTCAGTTTGAGGATGATAGGCCGGACTAAATTTTAGTTTAGTGCTCAGAGCATGCTGGAGACTTTTCTAGAACATCGAGGCGAATCTCGAATCACGATTGGATACAATAGATAGTGGTACTTTAGGCATCCGTACCACTTCTTTGATGTAAATACATGAATGTTGATCCAATGAGAAGTCATCTCAAACCGTGAAAAAGTGATATGTCATCATAAGACGATCCACAATGACTGATATAACACTGTTTGCTCTAGATTTCTTTGGGAGTATAGTGAAAAATTCCATGGAAATGTTCTCCCACATAAATGTTGGTATGGGTAGTGGTTTCATCATACCCTTAGACTTTTTTCTCTCAGCCTTCACTTACTGACATATGAGGAACATTGATGTATATTCGGCAATGTCCCTTTTAATATTGCCTGAAAAAAATAATTTTCGGAGATCTCAATACATCTTTGTGTTCCCTTGGTGGATAGAGAAGGTTGAGCTATGTGCATCATTAAATATATCATTCGTTATCTTTGGTTTAGATGGTACACATAATCATGTCCCAAATCTTACAACTCCTTCTTAATCAATTTTGAAATGGAAGGATTTCCCATTTTTGATATCTTCCACCATTTTCTGAATTTCCACCTCCCTTATTTGAGCATAATTTCTTTTAACCAAGACAAATGGTTGAGAAATAATTGGTTAAAGGATTGATGATGTTCCTCCCATAATGATTCCCATGTCCAGCCTTTAAAAATCTAAGAATATCAGATCCTTTTCAATTCTCATCATTGATAAAGATTCATGATCCTTTCTACATAGAGAATCTCCCACCTTGTTTGCCTTACCTGGATGGTAGTGGATTGAGCAGTCATAATCCATGATGACCTATATCCATCTTCATTGGTGCATATTATGCTCTTTCATTGTGAATAAATATTTGAGACTCTTGTGGTCAGTATATATCTCATGTTTTCCCCCATAGAGATAATGCCTCCAGATTTTCAATGCAAAGATCACAGCCGCTAACTCTATATCATGCATAAGATAGTTTTGATCCATGATTTTCATCTTCGTGATGAATAGGCTATCAATTTATCATTTTTCATTTGAAAAAAGTCAAATCCTTTCTTAAAAGAATCACTATACACCTCAAAGTGTTCTTCACTTGAAGGGAGTGCGAGTACTAGCACAGTGATAAGCCTCTTTTTGAACTCCTTGAAATAGTATTCACATTCTTGTGTCCAGACAAACTATAATATCTTTTATGTTAGCTTGGACATTGGATTTTAAAATCGTTAACAGTTCTTCATGAATCATCGATAATACCCATGTAGACCCAAAAAGCTACAGATCTCCGTTATAGAAGTTGGCCTCGACCACCCTTCAATTTACTTCGTCTTGGATGGGTCAATAGATATCCCATTCCTGGGGATAACATGCCCCAATAATGATACTTTATCCATCTAGAACTCACATTTACCATACATTAAATACAAATTATCCCATCACAATGTCATTAACACGTTTTTTAAATGTTCCTCATGTTCGTCCTTACTCATGATGTATATCAGAATATCATCAATAAAGACCACCACAAAATTGTTTATGTAATATCTAAAGTCCCTTTTCATTAAATCCATTAAAATTTTAAGAGAATTAGTAGTATTAAGGGCATCACAATGAACTCATGGTGTCTATACCTCGTTAGAAAGGAAATCTTGGGAATATCTTCCTTCCCCACATTTAGTTGGTGATATCTCGACCGAAGGTCCACCTTAGAGAAATTACTGGTCCCACAAAGTTGATTGAAGAAGTGATCTATCTGTGGAAGAGGATACTTGTTCTTTATCATGATTTTATTGAGCTCACGATAATCAATACAGAGGCACATTCATCCATCTTTATTCTTGAGGAAGGGGACTGACGCACCCCATGGTGAAGCACTCGGGCATATAAAAACCTTATTCATATTTTATTGTAACTACTTTTTCAGCTCTTCCAGCTCTACAGTGGCCAGTCTGTATAGTGTATTTGATATTGGCAGAGATCTAGGGATAAGTTCAATTGAGAACTCAACCTCTCGGTTAAAATAAAGAATAGAAAACTCTTCAGAGAATACATCAGTGTAATCCCTCATGATGGGCATGTTTTTAAGAATGATTCTATCCTTTGTCCCAGTCATTTAGGCTAGATATGCTTTCTCACAAGGAATCAGTATCCAATCATGATACAAAGACTCTAAAAGAGACTCATCTTCCTCATTACACTGGAAAAGAATCAGATGATTGTTTTGGATGTTAAGTGTGATCTCCCTTCCCCGAAAATTGATGTTGGCCTTGTACAATGATAGGCAATCCATGCCCAAGATGGCGTTGAACTCTACTAAAAGAAGTATGATGAGATTTTATGAGAGGTTTAGTCCAAAAACATTAATCGGGAATGAGTTATAAACCATGGATGCAATAATTGATCCAGTTTCTATTCTCATAGATAACGTTCCCTCTAAATGTTTAGGTGGTGTTTGAATAATTGTACTAACCATTCAAGATATGAAAGAATGCATAGAACCAGTATCAAATAGCATGTTCACTATTATTGAATTTATAACATGTGTACCTATCACCGTATATTTTTCTAGATCCACCACAATAATAATGATAGCATAAGCCCTTCCTTGTTTCCTTGGAGGTTGTTTCTGATTTCCTCAGACAACCCTCAGCATAGGGAAATTGTTCACATAATTCCTAAGCTCTTTGAAGTTGCAACACTCCATTACAGGCTGAGTGTTGATCCGAACCTTCATTTCTTCTTCAACATTAGTAGAATTTTTTATATCCCTTCGACAGTTCTTGGATAGATGACTAAACATTCCGTATTTGAAGCAATTCTTGGTTCCCTTGATATAGTCACCAAAATGTGTCTTCCCACAATTTTTGCAAAGGGAAAAGTGAGGCTTTGTTCTATCATGAGATTTGATTGATGAACTACCCATGATGTTCTCTATTTTACGGATCATGTCACTAGGACCGTGAGACCACTGAGTGTCTCCAATGTCAATTTCAACCTTGAGAGCACAAAGAACAATATCATAATAACTGTATAAGTCTTGAATTGACAACACTTTTAGTAGACTCAGCTTGAGTATGAAAAAGAAGTGATCCACCTTGCTTTCGGTGTTCATGAAAAAGCCTAAGGCGTACCTTTCAAGCCTTGAAAAGATCGCTTCATACGTCCCGATGGTCTTATCTTCCTTCTCCTTGAGTTCGAGGAACTCTTTTTCCATATTGAGATGGAGGGTTCGAGGAAAATATTTGTTGAAAAACATCTTCTTGAATTCCTCCCAATAAATGTAAGAAATTAATTCTTGGGACATTGTATTCATGGTCAGTGTCCACCACTGATCAGTATCCCCATCAAAATGATAGACCGCCAATACAACTTTCTATTCTTTAGAGCAATGGAAGATGGAAAAAATATTTTCAATGTAGTTAATCCATTGTTATGTGAGGAGATGATCAGAAGACCTGCTAGACATGGTAGGACTTTACAGCATGAAGGATTCTATGGAAACATCTCTTTCCTTGGAGGTCGACGATTTCCCACCAGATTCATGTTACTATTCATAACTCGAGCTAGATAAAGAATGTACTTCCATGATGTTTTGAGCACCTTCTTCCATCACATCTGGCATATCATTATGGAAATCATCACATTTCCTATCACATTGGTTGTTGGAATGTGTTCTTCAATATCCCTCCATTAACTAAGAATAATAACGTATAATTAGTGGTCTTGAATACAATGATATTGATCATAAAAAAGGAAACATTGAACCCAAATGTATAAATGTATAAAGAAGAATTATATCCTGACTTATGATTCCTTATGTTTATATGTAGGTTATCCTCAATCTATTTCTTAACTTATATTATTATGGGATTTTCTTTTCCCGTAAAAATGGTTTGTAATATGCTCTTGAATCTACCAAAGAATATCCCCCGGGAGTGTCGTAACCAAGATTGAAGCAAGGCCCATTGTCATGCACCTGTTCTCATTTGAGTCTAGATCAATGAAGTTTTTTAGGGATTTACCCCAAGATAAATCTGTTCTAGAGCCGCCATTACCATCTCGTATCCAGATAGGGATGTATTTTCTTGATAAAAAACTTACTAAATACTCACCAAAATTCTGAAATGTTTTTAAATACATAGTCTCATCCTTAAGGTTCTCACATAGGTGATCTATTCCTAATCTTCAAAAAGAACTAGACCACCCTCTTATACCAACTATAGTGACACGAGCCTTTTACATATATCATTTCATGATTTTAATAACAATTAAACACCATAGTATAATCCAAGGATCGTTAAGTCTAGTGTCTTGGAATACTAGGTACATAAAACACAAAACATGGGGCTGAAAAAACTTCTTTATTTAATCTCCATAATGAGCTCCTAACATCCTTTGAGCCTTTTACATCTGCATATGGTACCCTGGAGAACACATGAAAAATGGGTTGAGCTAAAAATCCCAGTAAGGGAATGAACATAAGGATACATTTTAATCACATGAGTTAGGAGGCATGACATATTGATATCCAATACATGGAACATATAAAATAATATCTTATAATCATGGGATAATATAAACATGGAATCATATAAATGTGGAAGAATCATAAAACATTTCTTTAGTTCGGTTCAAGGAAAACCGCCAACCCCGTTTCCCATTTCAGTACGGGTCATGGCTATCCGCCAATCCCATTTCACATCGCATATCATGATACTTAACCTTACACAATGCAATGGAGCCTTATATGGGAACATCTATCTCAAAATTTTCATGAATATTCTTGAAAATTAAATATTATTGCCACATAAATATTTTTTCACATAAATAATCAAACATAATCAACCATACATAAACATAAGGTTACCCATGGAGAGAATGGGGTACCGCAATCATGACATAAAGCATAACTAATGAGTGTATCCTGAAACAATCCATGAAAGAAAAGAATTAGAACATACACGAATGTTCAAAATTTAATATAGGAATATAACATGGTAGGTGGTAACAAAATAAAAGTGATATCATATAAGAAATGTATTTGAAAACATTTGCATTAAAACATTTTTCTGTGGTTTAATGTAAAATACAATAGATATTTTAAAATAGTAAAGAGGGTATTATTTTATATTAAACCCTAATTTAACCAAGAATGTTTTCATAATATAAAGACTGATTTTTGAAAGACCATGGAATCTTAAAACAGATGATATAGTTCACATTATATTCAGTAAAAGTTCGGAAAGTTCCTTTAAAACGTCGGTGCTTATTGGGAAGTATCGACGTTGGATTAACAAAAAAGCAAGTATATCCTCGAAATAGAATGTGAGATGGATCATGGAACATGATTATGTAACAAATAAATATAATTTATAAGTTTTACATAAAAATAAAAGACAACTAAATTTTGGTAAAAAAGTAAGATAGAGTAAACTGAAGGAATAAATGAAGTTTGTGTAGAATGCATTAGGGTTTATCAGCATGGTATCAGGTTTAACTAAGAGAGATTTATGATAATGTTAAGGGGTTTCTCATCACATAAAAAATATTTTTGAAGCTTGGTTTAGGTGATAAAACATACCCCCATCACATGGTATTACACAAAAAAGGCATAGCATAGAGAACAATCTTGATTAAGAGTGAAAAGGAGGGGATCCCTTACCCAAAATTTGATGTTGTTCTCCAATTGTTATTAAATATCTGAATAAAAAATATTGTATTGTTAATTAATAAGTAAAAAACCTATTCAATATGTAATTTATTTAATATAACCCTTTTTAGTTCATTCAATAAAAAATTCGATTAGTTATCAGGTTCAAATTCATTGTTTTGGCTTGTTTGTTTACATGGATTTCAAATATCTGTTCACTTATATTCATGTTTGGATTATATGTAAGATGAAAGTAGTTTTTCAGAATTGAAGTTATATTTTTTTAGTCCACATCCAGGAGATTACATGTTTTTAATTTTCATTATTTTAAATAGAGTGAATTCGATTTATTATATATATATATAACCTTAGTGATAACCATTTTTGTTAATCGGTGGATTTGATTACAAAGAACATGTTTTGATTTAAGACATAATAAAAGTTGTAAAAAATGATTACAGAACCCAAAATAGGATATATAACATATATAATAATCTATTTCAACCATAACAAAAATTGTTTCATGACCATAATTAATGATAATAATAGAAATTGATAAATCGTTGTCTTTTGATGTACTAAATTAGCACATCTCAAACGGTGCTTTCATTTCATTCATATAAAAGGGTGGGGACAGAAGAGAACATAATAAAATATACCATTAGAATGAAAAACTTAAAGTACATATATGTCAATGGATTTATCATACTATTATGGTGAAGGGAGGTGAGGAAAGAAACGAACATAAAGATAACTTAAATGAAGTGAATGAATTTGAAAGAGGAATTTACCTGTTGAGACTTTCTCCTTTGAGAACCTCTTAAGGGGAGAGGTTTTGGTATTTTGAAGAGGGTAGGATATTTAGGACGTGGGGGAGGATCTTAGGGAAAGATTTGTATAGAATAATGGCAAGGCATAAGGCTTAAGAGATGTGAAGAGAAGAGGGAGTGAGGGGGGGTGTTATAGTGGAGGAGAGATGGGATTTCATAATATTATAATCATTAAATTATTATTTCATCACAAGAAAAGTAATAGTAAATATTCCATGACCATGAATAGTAATTTCATCATGTGATCCTGAACCAAGTGAACTTACATCGGTAGAACAACATCAAGGACACGATAAATCCCTTATTTAGAATTTATTTTAAATTATCATATTTTACTATTCATAAAAAATTCATGTTTTTCAGAAAATTCACAAAAATTTACCCTAACCATTTTTTGACATGTACAATCCAAAAATGAAGTCCATTTTTCAAAAATTATTTTCTAAATATGATTATTTTTATATTTAATTAATATAATAATTTATATCCAAGCCAGTTTTAAAGCATTCATTAACATATTATAAAATATACATATATCATACTTCCAAGTTGAATATTATTTTTTATACCATCATAGGTGAGGTTACTATTCATTAGGGTATATCAATATTCATAAGGGTATGTTACGATTCATTAGGGTAGGTTACTATTCACCAAAAATTATTTTTTTCTTATCAGACTTCAAATAACTTACTGATTAGAACTGTGTATGACCGATTTTAGAAATTCAAAACACATATGTGTCAAACTTATGTTTAAAGGTCACTTAGCACTTAGTAGTCCATTATGTTGTGTTTTCATGTTATTTTATGACATGATTATGAGAAGGGAATTTCCATTGAAAAACATTGGGTCGTTATAATAGTGGAGGTTGATAAGTTAATGTTTCATAGGTGTTTAGGAAAGAACCTTCATGAATTTAATTAATTGGTTATGAAGCTAACCTTTTATTTGCAATTATGTTTGAGATATGAAGTTACATATATATATATATATATAGTTTATCAATTTATCTATGTAATATTATTCCTTTTGAGTTTTGGGAGATCCATATTCAGATTGATGATATTATATAGAGAGGTTTTATTTGGACCACTATATCCCCTTATATTTATTCATAAACACCGTAATATTTCATGATATATATTTTTCAAATTAATTTAATATCGTCGATATCTTTCATTATACACATTAATAAGTTTGATGAACCATGTAAAATAATTAATGTTATTCTTTAATAATGTCCATTATTACCTATCCAAAATAATTATAAAGAGGAATAAGATAAAATAAATATTAAATATTAAGTTTAATAGTTTTATATAAATAAGAAAAATTGAGAAAAAATAAATTTGATTTTTGTTATGTTAATAAAATGTTTCGAAAATACTATTTTCTCAACATAATTTTTTCATTAAAAAATAAAAAACAAATTATAGAAAATTTAAAAAAATATATTTCATAAAAAAACATCATTTTTGAAATCTACATGTTAAAATTATGTTAAGGTTAATTTGTAGGTTTTTTTAAAGATGATTTTTCAATGAATAGTAAAAATTAATTGTTTTTATTGAAGATTACCTTTTATGTTAGTGATGGTATATGGATATTGTTTTAAATTGTTTAAAAAAATGTTGATCTATAATATATATATTAATAGAATCTAGTTTAATGGAATAAATTTCAAAATGAATTTTGATATAATATATTATTTAATTTCTAAAATTATCTTTTTGGAAATCCTTTTTATCATCACGTCTAAGAGTTTATTTTCAAATTAATTTTTTCCAAATATATAATTGGAAATTATAGAAATAGATTAAATATTTGGAATCAGATCAATATATATAATATCATATGATTAAAATAATTTTTGGTTAATATAAATAGTAAAATAATAAAAAGAAATTGCCATCGTTATGGTTAAAAAAGGTTACCATGGGTTCAAATAAAATGATAAGGCATAAAAAGACCTAGAAACATATCCCACATATATTTTATGGCCATATATCATCATTAAAAACCTATGTTTTATTAGTTGTGTTTTTTTGAGCTATTATAATGATAAAAATATGGTTACACATTATTCATTTAATAAATACCATGTGTATCCATTCCCCTATTTTTTAATGCAACCCCCTCTCCTCTACTATTCACAGTTCCAAAAGCACATGTCTTAGACAATTACTAAAAAAATATATTATTTATATCATTCCCAAAATCTTATAGTCTTTAGTGAGATTATGAATATAATATATTAATTATTTAGGTGAAACATAAAGAGATTCTTTAAAGAGGGTGTAGTATTATAGTCATTGAATTTTGTTTTTACTTATTCTTATAAAAAATAAAATCCTCTTAATTTATGATGATATGATAAAAATATTATCTATCATATACAAATATGTTATCATGTTAAGGTAATAACTTATACTCATATCATATTCCATCAAATCAGAAATGAAATTGTTGATCATGTGTGCGACAAACTACCACCTCACGAACCAATGTTATTCTTTTTTACATCACCACCTCTGATGGTAGGATATAATGATGGATATAATGTTTATATATTATATTTTTGATATTATTATAAATAAATAATTATAATACCACATCTACCATCTTACCTCCCATCTTTTTTGAAAATAACAATGTTGCTTTGGTGTATGGAGGACTACCACCTCGCGAACCAATGTTATGTGTTTTTTAATTCTTTTTTACATGGATGATATTAAAGATAGATTAAATTGATAATTATAATATTTTTAATATATTTATACCTATTTTATTATTATATTAAATATAATGCCTTTCATTCATTCAGCGGTGTATATGATAAAGTCGATCATGTGTATGATGTACTACCACCTCACAAAGTGTTGTGATTCATTTTTCAATAATGATTTTCATTTAGGGTAATTAGGATAAATTTAATGAATATATATGATATATATGAAATAAAAATGACTCTGGAAACGAATGTTATTATTTAACATTATTTAATTTTTTTGTTTTAAAAAATGTAAACAGTGTTCACACATATGTACGGCCTGTCATATACATGAACTATGTATTTCATTATATATATATATAAATATTATAGATTAATATAAATAAATATATTATAAACTAATATGATATTTACATCATTGTTTAAATTCGTTATATTAAGGAACTGTGATCATGTGAGGGGGAAAAAATATTACAAACCATGGCATCTATGAAAAGAAAACTAGTTATTACACTGAATGTGATTTTAAAATTGAATTGGTAAAAAATAGGTAATAATGGTTATACATAAATAATATATGGTATTTTATATATAACTATTTTATAAAATAAATTTATAATAACATAAATTTATTATACTCAAAATTCAAACCTGTATGAACAAATTCAATAATTAATGTAGAGTTTTTTATATCCATTATTCTTCAACTAGACATACCTTATGATACACACCTATATTTATTAGTGAGGTTTAAATACAACCACTTTTACATTTATTATAATGAATTTATTAATTCTCATGATAATTTATTTTTTATTTAATTTTGTTCGTTTATGGGAATTATGATTCAATGTTACAAAAGAAGTATAGGGTATTATGACACAATATTATAGTTTATGAGTATTGCGAAATTTTTTAATTCTGATGAATAAATATTTTGAAATATACCTCAAGAAACTAATGATTATTATTCTCTTATATAAATTTATTCAGGATACACGTTTTTACCTTAATTTTACTCTCTTTATGTACTTATTATTCCAAAATAACTCTTTTAAGGGAAAAGAAAATTTATTTCCCACTTCATTTGAAAACACTTTTTCATCCATATCAATGTTTTCTAAAAATTATTAAAAATTTTTTTATATTCCACTAGAATTGTTTAAAATTATTTTAACCAATTTATGACTTTTTTCAAAGAAATTTAAATCCAATTTAAAGCTTTCTTTCCAAAAAATTCTTATTTGGATATTCTTCAACATGTAAAAGTAGTGTTTGTTTTATTTCTTATGAAATTTCACACGATCATGACCACTCAGTTTTTTAATGATTAATTTTAAATATTCGCAGTTTATAATCATATAAATGGATTTCCAAAACTATATATTTTTTTATTTTAAAAACTTTATTTCTAATGAAATGATATTTTCTTAATGAAATATTCCTAATGTCATTCCAAAACATTTTTTTTACAAGATAGAATTATTTAATGTCAATTATGATTAATTATGAGATGTGATCCAATAATAAAATTTGTATTCATTATCCAGATTGTTTATTTTTGAAATGAAATAATTATTATCAACCCCGTTTTTTGACCATGTGATATGATATGATTGATTTTTCATGAAACCCAATTCATATCATGAGTTATGATATGATGAATTTTATAAAAACCTAGCTCTTTATTACACACATAAAATATGATTTATTAAATAAATGTGCACATAAGACAACTCTGAGGGTTGAGAGGTCTAGTGTCTTGGTAAAGTAGGAACATTACATTACAACTCCTGAAATAAACATACAACACCATTATTGAAAACGTTTTTTACATGACCACAATACTCCTTCGTACTTAGAATTACATGGGATAACCTGAGGACATGAATATGAAAATTGTGAGCTATAAAGTCTAGTAAAGGAGTAAACTTGGCATAACATGAAGAATACTGTACATGTTAGGAAATAGTCATATCAATGGAGAAAACGAGAAACCTGAACATATTGGAATGATATAAAATTATTATCATAACATGAAAACGTGTCAATAACATAAAAAATGATATTATCATGATCTATGCCTCCTCACACATGGATTAGAATGAGTAAACTGTCAATGGAAATAAATTATCATGGGTAAATCGTCATTACACATGAATTAGCATGGGTAAACACTCTTTGCACATGAATTAGCTTGATTAAAACCTAATTCTACTTGAATTTTCATGATTAAACCCACATATCACATGGAGTATCATGATACTAATCATTACTCAATATATTGGAGGCTATCTTGGTGCACCCTTCACAAACCTTTCTTTTCATGTATATGTTTTCCACATAGATCGTATAGCATGTAATCATTCAACATCATAAGTTATTACATGATAAAGGATTGCGGAATAAATATATTTAATTACCATTCAACTAGTATATGTGTATAAAGGTGAATAACCTTGATAGGTAAATGGATATAGTATTCACTGCATGAATTTTTTTTTGAAAATCACAATGCAATTTTGGCAGCGTAATGACGTCATGTGGAAGTTCATAAGTTGGGTTGATGAGAGAGAAAGGGGACTCTTGTCATTTATACATGAAATAAAGAGTAATGGGATCCAGGAATAGAATATATAAATATATGAAATGAAATTTATATGGATGATATTGATGAAATACTTGAACGAAAATAAGTAGAGAGAAAACCCCTACAAAATTTCTCTACGGTAATGGGTGTAGTCAAGAGGCAGTAATGAAAGAGAAAGTGGTATCTTATCATTCAAACATAAGGAGGTCAGTATGGAGAGGTGTGAAATAATGCCCCAAAATTTAAAATTAAAAGTAAATTTGTATTTAAACATAAAAAACTTTGATAAAAAAGATAAAGTATGTAATTCCTTATAGAAATTTGGCATGGTACGATGTGTACATAAGGGTTCATAAGAGGGATAAATGAGAGTGATATGAGATACCATCATTTATTAATAAAATTAGAATTAAATATTATATTTAATAAGATATCCCAAAATAGTAATAAAATAAATTTAAAAAAATAATATAATTACAATTCTTGATAAAAAAGGCGGGTGGAAGATCCCTTATGGAATTTCGGCATAGTAACCGGTGTGCTTAAACGATCATAGGGGCATTGATGAGATTTACAGAAATTTATAATCATATATACATAAAATTGAAAGTATGGGTGGTCTTGGTACATCATAACCCAACATATACATATAGAAATTATAAATCATAATATAAAAGAATAGCTTGAATGGAAATGGGAAGAGTGAAATCCCATACAAATGTTTTGCATTGTAACAACTTAGGTAAGGGTCAAAATGAGGGTGGATAAATAATTCCTCATAAAAATAACATCAACTAGACAGTAGTAAAATTATTATAAATTAACCACATTATAACCATTATAAATTACAATAATTACTTTCAAATAAGATGTTTGATTTTGAAAGGAGTAGAGGAATGTGAGGATCCCTTACGAAATTTCAGCATCGTAACAGGTGAATATAAGAGGAATTAATCAAAGATAATGGGGAATATCACCATTAAAACATAAGGAGTGAAGTATAGGGGTGGGTATAAATAATACGAAGACATTTTTAATTGAAAATAAAATGTAATAACAGTATAAGGAAACATAGATATAAATAAGGAATGAAGGAAAGTAAGGATCCCTTACATAATCTGGGCATAGTAAAAAGTGCAAATGGTAGGAATTAACTAGAGGGAAATGGGTATAAAATTATTCAAGAATATGGAGGGAAGTATATAGTGGGTTATAAATCATACCGAAGCATTTGTAATTGAATATAAAAGGGTATAACAATATAAAGAAACTTTGACATTAATAAATAATGAAGGAACCTGGGCATCCATTACATGGAATTGTGATCCCAAAGGCATGGGAGAGGCTTTTGGGAGATTGGGGGCACCATTGAGGACTACTGGGTGTATTGGTAAGAGGGTGGTAAATATCCAAATGGTTTCAGTGAAGTGGAATGGGAGGTTGGGTGGGTTTATATAGGAAATGAGAGGAAATTCTTTTTTATTTAGGTTTTGGACTCTACAAATTATTCTAGTCATAACCATAAAGCATACCATAGTTTTTTCACATGTTATCTACCAAAAAGGAGTTCTATAAAATATTATATAATTCATGTATCTAAACATATTAAAATATTAATCTTGTTTATATGGAGGTGAGTCACACTCTAAAGGAAATCATTTTAAAAAAATATAATATTTTATAAGTTTGGAGGGTCCACGAAGCCATTATAAAATTAATCAAACAAATATAAAATAAAATTATTTTAAATGTAAAAAATATATTATCCTAATATAACTTTTGTATTATTTTATTACATCGCTATTATGTCATTATGATGTCATTACACGCATTATATATTTATCAGTTATATAGTTTTTATCCAAAAATTCGACAGTATCAAAAAACAATGATAAAACTACCATTTGATAATTTTGATGTCAGGATTCATAAAATATTATTTATCTTATCAAAATAATATTTCAAACATGTGAATTTTTAATTTTTGAATAAAAACAGACATTTACTAAAAAATGATGTTTTTTAATATAAAAATATTTAGAACTTTAAAAAACTACATTTGACTATATAAATATTATATATTAATTTTTTATTCATAAAAGTAATAAGATCATAATATTTTATTAAAATATTAATTATTTCAAAAATTCAAAAATTCATTAAAATAAATTCTTTAATAAAAAATACAATTTCTATTTTATCATATAAAAATATAAATCTAATCAAACCGAATAGTTAATCATTTATAGACTGAAAATAATAAATATAATAATAATTTATAATTAAAATGAGTTTTATTATAACACTATCATAATAAAATTATTAATAAAAACATAGTTAATATAATTATATATTTATTTCTCAAAAGTGCCAATTTACCTGAAAATACAATTTTTCTAAATAATTATATTTTTATGAAAAAAAATTCTCATAGTGGAATTGATGGAATAAAAATTTTATTTATTAGTGTGATTACAAAAAATATATCTAATACCATGTTACATAACCCCTTATAACACTAGTATAATACCTAAGGGTATGTTGTGAAATTGTGACAGACTCTTTGGGTGGCTCAGATAACATCGCACGAGTGGTAGTCTCTATTAACATGTACTTCAACTGTGGGTGATTTTTTTCATGATTAAGGTGTTGAATCTCAATTTAGGTTTTGTCAAGAGTGAATCCCAGTGACGCTACATCATTTCCAAGCACCAAAAAATGAGCATCATACGGCTTTAGTCTACTAGATGAGGCCATCAAATCTTCATTATGAATTAATTATTCCATTATCATTTCAATTTATAAACAATAAATATAATTTTAAAATTTTTATTATTTCCAATGGTCATATAGATTTTTGGTCATAATTGACCAATGTTGATGAAATGATAAAAAACTAGTACATACATTTTAATTTATACTTATATAGTTTTAATTAATGAGACATTGAAAACCCTACATTATCAGGAAACAAAATATTATTCAAAATTTGGGTCATTACGTTCTTCCCCCCTTATGAAATATATCCCCAGAAATTTTGTTTCCATACTTAGTCGAAAAAAGGTGAGGTTAATTCTCCTTCATCTCTTTAATGAGGCCTTTATTCATTCATATTACCATTCGCTTTAGGTGGAAAGGATTCGTGCATCACAATTGTATCTCAGTATATTTTCAAAATAGTCTACTTCCTTTACCAAAAAAACCACGTACATCATGTATTATATTAGTGGAAGCACTGCTAAGTCATTAAAAAAGTATTTCTTATGTATAATTATAAAATATATTCTTGAAATTGTTTTTTATAAAAAATTTCTAATGACTCATCATCAAATATTTAAAAATAGGGTTTTGGAATATCGGTTTTGTTGTTTCCAAAAATACATAAATCTATAATATGATACATATAGGCTACTTAGAGGTCACTACCTTTTTTAGCAACTAGAAAATCATTTAGTGCTTTATCATATTGAAATAAAGTGAATAATTTCAAAGGACCGTGATAGTACTTCCCGTTAATAGCATGGTAATAATTTTGAGAGTGAAATAATCTCCAATAGACGGTGCATGATCCTTGAAATAATCATGTAATTATAGAGTTATTATATTCTTCATAATGTAGTTTTCATGTATCATTGATATTTGAAAATGTTTCAATGTTATATGATCATACATTTAGGATAATATCTCTATGTAGTTCTTCAGGAAGAGAGATAACAGTATATCGTGACCATCCTCCTTCCATGTTTTTAACAATGAAAAAGAAAATAAAATTAGGGGTTTTTAATACCCAGTTAATAAAAATGTAATAAAGAAAACATTGGACAAAGAAGGATAAAATTTTATAGTATATCCTAACTTATGATACTCTATGTTAAAATATAGGTTATACAAGATCTATTTCATAACATATATTCTTATGGTATTTTTCTATTCCCTTAATAATGGTTTTTACTAAGATTATTAATTCACCAAAGAATATTCCCTAGGAGTGTCGAACCAAGAGTGCATCAAGGCTCATTTTCATGAACCATTTCCCATTCAAGTCTAGCTCAAAGTGGGTTTCTCAGGTTTTACCCCAACATACATTTGTGATAGAGCCAACTATGCATGTTAGTATCCTGACAAGGATATATTTTATTAATAAAACACATACTCTATACTCTCCATCATTTATCAATGATTTTCTTATACATAGTGTCATACATAAGTCTTTCACTAGTGTTTTGAAATCCTATTCCCAAAAATAACTAAACATATCCTCTGATACCAACTATAACAACCTTACACATTATTTCATAGATATACGTGATTTATTACATAAACATTCACTTAAAACAACTACAAGGATAATGTTTTCTATTGTCATGGAAAATTAGGAACATTATATGACAACATAAGACATAAAAATGCAATGAAATTATTGAACGTTTCTTTTTCATGACCACAAAAATAATTCATACTTAAAATTTCATGGGATAACATAAAGACATACATAAGAAAAGGATAATCTATAATGCCCAGTTGGGGAGTAAAAAAGGCATAACATGAAGAATAAATTACTTATTTGGAAATAAGAATATCAATGGAGCACAAGAGAAACATTAAAAAATGCGTGATATAGCACGATTATCAACACATGGAAATTTTTCAATAACATACAATAAGATATTATCAGGATCCACGCCTCATCATACATGGATTATCATGATTAAACCAATATTTAAAATCAATTATCATGAGTAAACCATAATTGAAAATAAATTATCCTGATACTAAACATTAGCCAATGATCATATCACATGGAATCATTCAACATCATAAGTTATTCTGTGATAAAAGAACATAGAATACAAAAATTTAATTAAAATTCATAAATTATATGTGGATAAATCATAATAACCGTGACTATGAAATGGGTATTGTATTCACTACATGATGATTTTGTCTTGGAAAATCGTGGTGCAATTTTGGCTACGTAACGATGTCATATAGAAGTTTAGAAATTGGGTTGATTAGATAGAAATGGGTATCTCATAATTTATACATAAAATAGAAAGTAATGGTATCTTGGAACATAATATCAAATCATATTAAATAAAATTTAGATGCATAATATAGAATAAATTCTTGAACAAAAATATATAGAGAGAAATCCATTATAGAATTTTGGAATGGTAAAAGTTGTAGAAAAAAGGAATTAATATGGGAGAAAGTGGTATCTCATCATTAAAACAAAAAGATTTTAGTATGAGATAGGTTTCAAATAATTAACAAACATTTTTCATAGAAATTAAATGTGTATTACAACATAACTAAACATAGATAAGAAAATGAGGAAGGAATCGCTTAATGAAATTCAGCATGGGAACGAGTGTACATAAGGGTTCATAAGATTGATAAATGAGTGTGTGATCAGATATTGTCAATTATAAATAAAATTTGAAGTATGGATGATATTTAATAAAAAACCCAATGAAATATAATAAATTAAAATAAATAACATGAAATTATTGATTGATAAAAGAGAAGGGTGAAAGATCCCTTATGGAATTTCAGAATTGTAACAGGCGCGCTTGAAGGATCATAGGGGGGCCTAATGGGAGTGAAGGTAATAATTAATCATAATAAATATATATACCAAATGGTCAGTATGGGGGGACATGGGACACCATAACTCAAAAAATTAATATGAATCTTAAGACTCATAATGTAAATGATTATCTTGAATTGAAATGGGAATAGTGAAATCACTTACCAAATTTTGGCATAGTAACAACTTAAGTAAGGGTCAAAATGAGGGAGGATAAATAATACCACCTTAAAATAACATCAAAATTATAGTAATATAATCATTATAAATGAATCATATTATAACCATTAGATGTTACATGAACATTTTTAAAATAAATTCTTGAATTTAAATTGAGAGGAGGAAAGTGAAGATCCCTTATGGAATTTTGGAATTGTAATGGGTGTACATGGGATACATTAATGAGATTGAAAGTAGTATATCATCATTAAAAATAATTTAAAATGTATAGTGGAGGTGATAAATCATACCCCCATCATTTTTTTATTTCAAATAATAAATCATAACAATATAAGGAAACATGGACATAAATAATGAAGGAAAGTGAGGATCCCTTACATAATTATGACACGATAATGGGTGGAAATGGGAGGAACTAAAGAGATATAAAGGGGAACCTCATTTTTTAAACATAAAGGGGGATGTTAAGGGGAGGATAGAAATCATACCCAATCATTTTTAATTGAAACTAAAAGGGCATAACAGCATAATGAAACATGGACATTAATATGGAAAGAAGGAAAATGATGATCTATTACTTGGATGTGGGATCCGAAATGCTTCAGATAGGCTTCTAGGGATCTTGTAGGGTTCCATTAGAGGAATCTAGGGATTATGGGGTACAAATGGGTGGAGGCCCGAATGGTTTGAGTGATGTGAAATGGGGGGTAGGGTGGGTTTATATATGAAATGAGAGGGAATTGTTTATTATTTTGGTATTTGACACTACACATTAAACTAATGAAAACCATAAACCATCCCATGATATTTTTCCATGGTTTATTCCAAAGGGGAGTGGTATAATATATTTTATAAGACCAAGGTCCGTACATATTAAAATAAAGGGTTTTCTTATGTCTAATTTAGTGACACTCTCATGGAAATCCTTTTATAATTTTAAAATATTTTATAAGTCTTGGAGGGTCCACTAAGACATTGTAAAATTAATAAAACAAAGATAAAATCAAATTATTTTAATGGTAAATCAAATTTTATCTGAATATAACTTTTGTATTCTTTTATTAAATCACTCATTTTTCATTATGATGTCATGAAACACATTATATATTTATTCAGTATTTCATTTTTACACAACAATTTTACTATCACATAAAAATATGGAAAATTAACTGTTGGCTTATTTTTATTTCCAAATTCGAAAAATAATATTTATTTTATCTAAATAATTTTCCAAATATGTAAATTTTCTATTTTAAAATAAAATACAATAATTATAAAAAATTATTGGGTTTTCTAAAAAACATTTTTTAACCATAATAAAAATTACATTTGACTTTATAAAGAACTATATAAAACATTATTATTCATAAAATTAATATGATAATAATATTTAATTATAATATTAATTATTTCAAAAATTCATTAATTCATAAAAAAAATTCTTTAATTAAAAATGATATTTTTTACCGAAAAATATAATTCTAATCAAACTGAATATTTAATATTTTCTAGACTAAAAAAATAATATAATCATCATTTATATTTAAAAGGAACATTTTTTTAATAATATTATAATGAAATTAATAATAAAAACATAGTTTAATATAATAATTTATATATTTATTAACAATACCATTTTACATGAAATGTCAATTTATCAAATTCAATAGATTTTTAAGAAAAAAACTTCTCATAAAGGTATTCATGGAATAATAATTTTATTTATAAATAGAATCACAAAATCATTAACTAATACCTTGTTACATAAACCCTTATAACACCTGCATAAGACCTAAGGGTATGGTATATGTTTGGGACAGACTCTTGGGGAGGCTAGGATAACATCTCTTAGGTGGTAATATATATTATCTTGAACTTCTACAATAGGAAATTACGTTCAAGTTTAATATGTTGAAGCTCAAATTGAGCTTCATCAAGGGAGCTGCCTAGTGGTTGAACGTCATATCCAAGATCTAAAAAATGTGCTTTGTATGGCTCGAGTATACTTGATAGGCCATTGAACCTCCTTTGTGGATTGATTTTTCTATTATCATTTCTATTTATATACAATAATTATAATGATAAAATTATTATTGTTTGCAATAGTTATATTTATCATTGATCATAATTGACCAATGATCATACAATGGTCAATAATTGATAGTTACATTGCAATTTATACTTACATATTTTTATTTAACGAGAGACAATATAGAATAAATTTTTATGAAACCAAATATTATTCAAATGTTTGGGTCATTACAAAATTTTTATGAGATTGTGAAACATAAATTTAGGTATTGGTTATGGGTGGGATATATATCACTCGTATATTAACAGATTAATGATTAATCTTTTATGAGATCAAAATGTACACAAGAGATTACATATTCCTAGAAATAGGGTACATGGGAGGTCATCCCATGCCTCAAGCATGTACAATTCTTGTTAGTCCAAGCCAATGATGTTGTGAATTTCTGGGAGGTATCCGGAAAATAATTTTTTCTATGATTTTTTTATCCCAAAATTCCATGTCTATTGTCAATGTATTATTTCATGGATCATGATTTTTATTTCCTTATGATCCATGTCTTATGAAAATCCAATATTTATTCCATGAATCATGAATTTCAAATTTAATATGCCATCATTTTCATATGTTATTTTCATGTTCTCATAGAATTATGATCCTGTCATGTTTATATATTTTTCTTGTTTATCCTTATTAATCATCAGAGGTCAACCTTTTTTCCCGCATATTATGATGATTCAGATTACGTGTGATATTTTTATGAAGGGTGACTGTTATGAGGAACAAACTGGGAGGTGATTTAGAACTATTATAAACCAATTAAAAATGTTACCATATTTCCAGAGGCATTATACAATTATGATCCTCATGCTTCTCTGTGTGTAATGTATTTAAACTTCATGTACACAGATGTAATATGTATGAATGAAAATATTGGATTGTAATAGCTGGAATAAGATGATTTTCTTAGATATATTTTAGAAATTTATATGATAAAACCTTAGTGAAATCCCTACGAATATATATAAGGATACTTATAAGGATAATTATATATTTAATAAAACATCATATAATATTAGAGAAGGATATAGTATCTGTTTTACTATAAATTCAAACTATCTAGATACCATGAATGGACGTGGTTTTGGAAGAGATATAACTTTGGGTAATAACATAGAAAAAGGAATGTTGGGATTGACTCAACCAGTACCCAGTACATAAAAATAGTCCTATCTTAAATCCTATTATGACACACCCATGGGGTTTTCTTGGGATATTCTAAAATTATTTACCATCCAAGATGAAGGATTTAAATAATAACCTTAAATGACTTAGGTTTAGCTTGAGGTTCCATAGATTTAAAAGAAGATTTTATGATTTATACATCATGTAAGTTATTTTTATGATTATGTGGTTTCCTACTATGATGAGTGTTACATACTATATGATTTTTGGTTTTAGTCAATGGATGGAGCCTGAAAAAGTTGTGTTAATACTAAATTCAATAGAAAATGAAGTGATTTTCCACTTGTGAAATCAAATTTAATGGGACATAGAAGGAAAATAATTTTTTATATTCACACAGAACATTATTAGCCTATGAATAATGCGAAAAGAAGGGAACAATGTTTTTTGAGTACTTCAAGAGGAAAAATCCAAATTATTTTAGGGGTTCTATTGATCCACTAGTTTCAATGAAATTAATTAATACCATTGAAATTAAATTACCCATTATACAACATTAGGAGAATGAAAATTTAATCATGTCCATCTGTAATTTAGTAGGTGAAGTGGATAAATGGTGGACATTTATCAATAATGGGAGGAAACATTAAAAAAATTTATCCATGTGGTGGGATGAGATTAAAATAATATATTTATATAAGTACTTCTCTTTTATTTTTCTAATGAAATTTTTAAAGAAATTATTTTCCCTAAATTATAATTATGATTAATCTGTTGGTACATAAGATGAAAATTTTTCAGTTCTATTGAGATATAATTCTCTATTTATCACTCTACAAAAGAGTAAGGTTTATCAATTCATTTTTTGAATAAAACCAAATTTTAGAACATATTAATCCATAATTTACTTCACTAGAATGGAATAGGACCTTCATTTTTCAATCAAGCGGGAAATGATGATTGGAGTGACCAATCAATCGCAAGGGTAAGATAATAAAATAAAGATGGAATTTGAGCGAGACTATAAAAATATAGATAGGATAAGAAGATATTTCCTTTATTATGGATGAGTGGAAGGATACATGGATGAAATTTCAAAAATGGGACTA
The DNA here is from genome assembly GCA_963277665.1 of Viscum album. NCBI lineage: Eukaryota > Viridiplantae > Streptophyta > Magnoliopsida > Santalales > Viscaceae > Viscum > Viscum album. The sequence continues at coordinate 1,833,043,685 of OY728147.1, forward strand.
CTAAATGATTCATGTGTGGTATTGATGGTCATCAAGTGGGAGAATACTGAAGTAATAGTTTGAAGATAGATAATGATGTGAATAAATAAAATCCTTTCCAGAATTCCCCTCCCATTGTTAAATGTTTCAAATGTAAGGAGTTTAGGAATTAAGTTAACAATGATCACAAATCTGAGGGATATTAAAAAATATCAACAGTAATAATATTTTAATATATGCGACAATGTGAAATATATTTTGTTCTGTATTTAAAATGACGGTTCCATGATAATGTGGTGGAAGGTACACATTTCATACACTCATAAACAACTAATGTCTTATTTGACTCTAGATCTTCCCACTCTATTTTATCAGATGAATTTTCTATGGGTATCAAAATACCACCTCAACAATTAGATTTTCAATTATCTATGAAAAATATTAATTGAATTATGATCACATCACAAGTATAATATTCATCTCTAATTATTGTTTTTTGGAATATGATTCCTATAAATATTTTCATTATTCCACTAGTTAAATTTAATGTCATCATATGCATGGATTCGATTTCTCATCATAATGGGAAAACCAATTTTTGAGGTAGGGAAATCACATATTATATTTAAAAACAATATAAGATTTTTTAAAAGTGTTATTATAAATATATAATTCATATGAATATCAAATCAATAGTATATTTTTTAATACTATTAAAAGGAAGTGAATAAAACATATGGTTGGGAAAAAATCAAAACTGATGATATCCCAATTTTAAGGGACATTTCTGATTTCTTTAGAGAATATGTTATTTGATATTTACCCATATCATGTTGTTAATTTCTCAATATATTTCATACATGGTCCTAAATCTATTTAATGGACTCCCATTAGAATATTCCCAATTGTGGTTTAAGAATTTAATAACACACACTGTAATAATTTTGAAAAGGGATTTATTTGACTATGTGTGTCAGCATGTGGTGAACTTATTTTTTTGGTTATAAATGATGTATTGATGGGATTTTGAATTGAATATCACGATATGAATATGTTCATTATTACGAACAAGTATTCACTACCATGTTTAAATGAATATTTTTGACAAATTTCATTGAGATTATTAGTTTTCAATAGGTTTAATTCATTATAGATTTCATAAATTGGGGTAAAATAATGAGGATATAACCAAGACATAATTTCATAAAAGGTATGGACACTTTGAATACATAGTAATTCGATTTGGCCTTAAAAATTCCCCTACCATATTTATGGATTTATATAATATTGTCTTTAGAGATTACATTGACCTGTTTACAGCTCTCATTATAGATGAAATTATAATTTATTTAATGATCAAGGAATAGAATGAAGATCAATTAATAATTTTACAAAAGACACTAAAGTGGGAGAAAATATTTTAAAATGTTACAATATTGGAATTCTGGAATCAAAAATTTTAAGTATGGGTTTATATAATATCACGGGAGGGTGTATTAGTGAACCCATTCTTAATAGAAGTTATTTAATATTATCCCATACCAATCATTGTGACTTAAATCCTTTTTTATGGTTTGGATAGATATTATTGAAATTTGTACATAATTTATAATTTCCATCTACTATACTCACCATGTTAATTCTATATACATCCTAGTTCATTTGGAAGGATGAATGTGTGAGAAAATTAGGGAAATAAAAAGGAGAATAGTTATCTCACCAATGGATACATTTCCATATAGAGGATATTGGTTTCTAATATATAGTGATCCATTCAAGAATAAATTTGGATGTATTGTAATAAAAAATGAAATGGTTTCAGATTATACCCATCAAAACTAACGGTTCATTTGAAAAATTAAGAATCTCATTATTTAGAGTTAATAGTGCAAATTTTTTTATTTATGATACCACTGAGTTATATTTATTGGGAAAAGTGTCATATATATATATAGATCATAAAATTTAAAAGTGTATATTAACAAGAAGGATTTGAACATGGACTAAATAATATGGTCATATATTATTTAATAATAGGACTGTTCAATACAATTACAGCATGGGAAAATAAACCAGAAGGCTGATTTTTTTAGTCAAAAGGATCAAGATAACATATCGATGATGAGGATTAAAAGATACATTATTTGAAACTATCAAAATATCGATCTAAAAATTAAAAGTTGGATGTACATTATCTTTATCAAATATATTTTTAACTATTAATCCACATTGAATATTAAACAAGAGCATATGTATGATATAGAGATGTAGAAAAATATGTGAAATGTTAATAGATTTAAACATGATAATGATGGAATTATGAGGATCATAAAATGAATAATATTTCTAACCATAACATATAGAATATTTATAAGTAATTGGAATTTCATAGTTACAAATTATTTATTGAACCATGATTTTAAGGATTTATGAGATTGGAAATAGTATTTTTTGAGGGATTTCATGGAGAGAGATACCACAGAGTTTTTATCATGATGCTTTATATGTCATAAATATGTATGAGAGAAAAAATCCCTAGGGGATGTTAAAAACATTTCTCTTACCAAAAAATAAATTGGAAAACATGATAATGGATTTTTTTATTGGACTCCTTAAATTTATAAAGGGACTAATTCTAAATGGGCCATAGTTTATGAAATTAAAACTTTATCAAAATTTATCACAAAAAAATAAAACATATCTCTTGAATATATTTCAGGAAGAAAAATTAATGATGTTGTATGGTTACATGGAGTACTACATTCAATCTTTTCATATCGTGATCTATGATTTACATCAATGATCATGAATTATCTTCAACATGGCTTCATATTGATTTGAGTTTGAGAACTGTGTGTCATCCTTAGATAGATGTTAAGTCTAGGATTGCAATTAAAATCATAGAGGATACATTGATATGATATTCTATGCATTTAAAATGTAGATGTCTTAAAAACATTCCTCTAGTTTAACTTTCATGCAACATTAAGTTTCTCCAAAACATTCAAATGGATCCTTATTAATCCCTATATGGAGAGAGGAGAAAAATTCAATGTGTTGTGATGAATATGGATATATAAATTTATTTGGACTATAATTGGTTGGGTAAATGGTATATAAGGTTATATCAATATTGAATTACATAAGGGAAGATTAAGGTAGAAAGAAAATTTTATGCTTCTAATCACTGATGTGATCTTGAATTTTATGTAGGTGAGTGGGTTTTCCTATAAAATTCTCGATGGAATAAAGTAATGAGATAATATAAGAATTGAAAAGTAATCCCTGGGTATATATTTCCCTCTAAAATTAATTATTATACTAGCATCACATCTTTTCTATTGGATATTCCACCAAAACTCTCTTTGGTTCAGGATATGTTCCACGTATTTATTTTGAGGAAGTAATTCCTGATCCATAACATATAATGTACATAGAGGTTACACCACTAGATCAAAATTTTTATTAAAAAAAACAACGAATATTTTGTATCATACATAGAATGTTCTTTGAAACAAGAACACTCACCTAGTCATGGTTTTGTGGAAAATACCATGCTAAAGGAAGTGATATAAGAACCTAGGGATGAAAATTGACAGAAGTATCCCTATTTTTTGTACCAAATTAGTGAATTTCAATGGAGAAAATGAATTTATTGAGTGTAAAATGTAACACTTTGATATTTTATAAAAATATTATTTTTAATAAATATAATTTCATTGATATCTTGCATTATATGCAACACCGTGGTTTATCAAACTATGAAAAAAATATGAATATTATTATTTAAACATGACCATCAATACCAACAGGTTAAACATGGATAATATAAATTTAATTAGAAAATCTAAAATATTTTTTCAATGGTTTTATATTAATAACACATTATTATTAATTTTTTTATTTCATGTAAAGTATATATACATTTTCAGAATAATTTTTTCCAAAAAAATGTTTTTGATGAAAAATAATAAATGTAATATTTTTTTCAAATTTATGAATATTTATTTAAAAAATTAAACAGTTTTTTTTAAATATACAGGTATCAATTATCTTTTGGGTATTTTTTGGGATTTGTTTTTGAAGATATAAATTTAACAAATAATAGTGAGAGATAATACTTTTTATTGGAAAAAATATTCTCATTTAAATAATTTATAAGGATAATTTTAAAAAACGTTTTTCAAATTAATAATAGTTGAATTATATATTTGTTAATAAAATTTAGGTTATTTTTTCAATTTAATATTAAATCCTGACATAAACACTTCTTAGAATTTTGAACATTTCTCCCTGGAAAAATAACTTCTTCTTATATCATCATGTATATTTTTAAATTAAAATATTCTACTTATTGTAATTGGATTTGAAACAAATGGATTACATACTTTTAGTTTACATAATTTATATTTCATTTTATGTTCAAATAAATTTTATGGAAAAAATAATTTTAAAATCACAAAAAATTAATTATTATAGATAAGTTTAAAATCTAAATATTGGGGGTTAATGAAAATCGTAATGAGAATAGTGGACTTTAAACATTTCAATTTTCAATTTTATGGAAATATTTTGATCTTATAACATCTATGGTTCTAAAATGTGACATTTTGGTGATTTTTGTTCCTCTAAAAATTGTGGGTAATCATTATTCTTTTAAAAATTTCCATGTATGTCCTCTACCCCACGTATAAATGGTCACCCAATTTACTCTCCACTATATAAATACAAAAAAAGGATTTCGAAAATAAAAAACCTTATATCATTATTAAATACATTATTACATAATATAGGACATGGTATGGTAATAAATCTAATCTCGGAATGCTTTTGGTTAAACTTCATGTTGTAGTCTAATGAAAAGGTAATGCTTTAAACTATACATTTTTACATTACATTGTCTTCTAATTAATTGAAATGTTATTCAATTATGATGATATAATGAAACCAATAACCGAAATATACTTATATTTTATTATTTTAAGGTAACATCTTATATCCATATCCTTTTCTATCAAATGGGCAGAAAAAACTATTGATCATGTATATAGTGGACTACCCCCTCATACACCAATGTTAATAATTTTCCTTCACCACCTATAATAGATGGATATAAGGATTGATTTATTTAATATTATATTTAATTAATGATTAAACAAATTTAAATATAATACAATATCTTATTTCTTAACTCTGGTCCCATTGACAATCAACATCACGAATCGTGTGTACGACAGAATACCTCGTCATGAACCTATGTTGTGTGTTTTTAATTTCTATATTATATGGATGGTAATAAAGACATAATAAAGTAATATATACATTTTTATGAATATAGTTATTATTATATAATTATTATTTCTCATATACCTTCATACTTTCCATTCCATGGTGTATACTATAATGTCATTCATATGCATGATAGACAACTACTTCATGAAGTTATGTTATTCATTTTTCAGTGACACTTTTCATAGAAGATATATAGATTATATTAAATGAATATATGAGATATAAATATTCTAGAAAATATTATTTATAAATAATAAATTATTTTATTATCTTTAATTTCAATCATTTTTAAAATGGATACAACGTTCGTGCTTACGTTCAACCTACCATATCCCTAAATATTGTATTTCATTTTCTATATCTAAATTTTATGGAATACTCTAAATAGAAATATTGTTAATATATATATTATTTATATCATAGTTAAAAAAATTTTTTATTAAACCATGATCAATTTATGAGGGAAAATAATACAAAACTGAAACATTCACGAGACAGAATGTAGTTAATACCCAAAATGTAATTTTAACATGTAATTATTAATAAGTAGACAATAATACATCATAATAAAATAATATATGGTTTTATATATTTATAAATAGGGTTGTTTAATATATATAAGAATCATATATTTACAATAAATTATTTTCTAACTTGTTTGAAGGAATTCAAGCCTTAAGGTAATTGATTTTTGTCTTAATTTGTCTTCTTTGGGACATAAGTTATGTTATGAACATATATTATTTTATTAAGATTATATAAAACCCATTATATATTTAATATCATGAATTTATTTTTTATGATAATATTTTATGTTTCATTTAATTTAATTTTGTAAATGAGATTATGATTTATTATTTCCAATGTTGTAAGGGTATTATGAAACAATGTCATCATTTATCACGAATGTTTATGATTATGATTCTGATGAGGAACTATTATGAACTATATCTCAGAAAAATCAATATTTTTAGTCATATATTTATATTTTGATGTTACATTGTTTCTATTCATTTTTATCTATTTTGTACTCATGATTCTAAAAAAAATGATTTTAATGAAAGTTGACATTATTTTTTCGTTTCGGATGAAATAATTTTTTCATACATATCCATGATTCATAAAAATGATTTCAAAATGTTTTAATGATTTTTTTAGTTTTTTTAAAGTAATTATTGCCTCTATTTGTCTTTTCGTAAAAAAATATAAAAGGAATGTTCATGTCATTTCCAAAAAAGGACCTTTTTTAGTTCATTGAAAATTTGAATGGAATAATGGATTTAACATGTATTGAAATTCTAATTATAATAACAACTAATTTTTATAAATATTCCATTATGTTAAAAAAAATTAATGAAAAGTACTGCCTATATTTTCCTTCAATTTTTTCATTTTAAAATTTGGTTTTTAGAAAAAAAATTATTTTCTCTAATGAAAGGTTCTTACTGTCATTTAAAAATAATTTTCCTTCTAAGATAAAATAATTTTATTGTAATTATGATTTACTATATATATTATGCAATGATACAGTTCTTAGTATTTTTCTAGATGGTGTATGTGTATGACGTAAAAATTATAATGAAACATATTTCCTTACAACGGGTTATGATATGATCAAATATTTATGAATCTTATTTCATTTCATCAGTTCAGGTATGATGATTATTGTATGATCATATGACACAAAAATGATTGGAATATATGATTTATGAGACATATATCTCCCTCCCCTGAAATGGGTAATGAATGATGTAACATTTTTTCAGATAGAACATAAGAGGTTATCCCTAGTAGAAAAATTGGGTACACAAAAATTTATTCTAAACCCAAAGAAGGTACATGGGTGGTTATCCCATGTTAAGATGTTATGGATATCATTTTTGGTAGTTGTGACATTAGGTTATATGTTCTAATGTTTATTAACAAAATCCATGAATTATGTTAATTTTATTTTCTCATGGATCTTGTTTATTGATTTCATTATGATTCATTTATTATAAACTACCAATAGATATGACACTATACAATATTTTGATCTTGGATATATAGGGTATGGTTTTGAAATTGTATTTTCTTGTTAAAATACATATATTCTCATGTTATTTTTATTTATTTTCTATTTTATAACATTACAGAGTATTTTAGCTCACTCATTATTAGGTTTCCTTATTACAGGTTATGACTGATAGGCACTACAAGTTACATGTATAAGAATTTTTATTGTTATTAGGATCTATGTGGGAGATTTTGCATCACTCTTATGGTCAAATTTTCCAGGTTCTAAATTTATAAAGTCAATATACATTTATAATCCTTAAGCCTATTTTTTTTGTAATTTAAATAATATTTATATAAAATGATTTAGTATATATGTGTAAAAATCATGGATCATTATAGTTATAGTCTTATTCACTAGTATGGAGAATTAACATCGATGAATATGTCCTAATTAACATCAATTGGAAAAGGGGATAGTGATGAATTGTTATCCCATTCTATAGAACGATGATCTTTTTTATCAGCTAATGGGAAATAGATAGTTCTAGATAGATGGTTTTAAATCAGGGTTTTATTTGATAAAAGTAGAATATGGGGAAATTCTAAATACATTTTTCATCTGTTGTTATAAGCACTATGACTATGTGGTAATACCATTTTGTACAATTAATTCACATGTCATGTTTATGGGAAAAATGAAATATATATTCAGTAAGTTACAATAATAGAATGTGATTGGGAAAATGGATAAAATTAACATAAATTATAAATCTAAATAAGTTAATGGATAGAATCCCTGAGCTATTATGGACATTCTATTTTTTTCGTCAGTTATTTCAAATATTATTGAAATGTTTGTCTTAGAAAAATGAGGTGAATTTATGATGATATTTTGTCTCTCAATGGGGAGTAGTTATAGAATCTAATAAATATAGAGACAATTTTTTCCGATATTACCTTCAATAAAATTATGTAGGATCATGTTTTTCATGGTCAAGTATGGTATTATTGGAGGGTTGTGCCTGATTTATCTGAAATTTAAACTACTCTGAAACTCAAAAGTATAAAGGATTAAATTTTTATTTATTGAATGATTAATGAGATGATACTTTTATTAATTTTATATAGAATCTAATTAGTGATCATATTATTTATTCAATAATGGAATGCGTTATTTTTTCTATGATTCCTAACACCCTTTATTTTGTTTTGTTTTGATATAGTATAGAGAATTCATCCACCATAGTTCTTGAAATTTTAAAACCTAATGAATGTGAATATGATAACCACCATCTCATGTTTTTCATGGTTGTTCTTTTCTTAAATATATGTGGACACTATCTAATTAGTGAGATATTTAATGTCTTCATGGATCATATGAGTATGAGTCATAACTTATCCCAAAAATATTTTAACATGAAAAGTGACTATTAATGGAATTATTATAGGATTATGATGGTAAAATTTTCTATAATCTAAATAATGTAAATTTTATTGCTGATATACTATTTAGGATGTCTTGTATTGTTGTTATATGAATGTTTGGTGATACTTGGATTGAAATGAAAGAGCATTCAATGGAAGACCTTGATTTAGAGGAAGATAATGTTAGATGGTTTCTTTACAATATAACTATGAATCCATTCTTACTGTATCAGTTGGAAGATTCTTATTTGGGAAATATATAGATTGATGGCTGCTTGGATCATACAGTTTCTAGGGATGATCTTATGGGATATTCTAAAAATTTCAAAATCCCGACTATTATAAAATGTAAAAACAAAATCATTTGGGATTAAATTGTTATTATTTTACATAATGATGGGACTTATGGGTGTTAAGGATTTCCTAGGGCTGAAATTTACTCTTTTATAGCTCAATTCCCAAAAAAATTATTAAAATAAGAGACCACATGGTTAGGAGAAATTGTGCAGTTGCAGATAGTGGGGTGAAGGCACTGCACATTTTTCAACAACATTGCAACCCTAGGTGCTAATACATGCATGAATTGAACTATCAGGAATGTAATTTATGAATTGTTGGTGCATAGTTAGATAAACTGATGCTTAACCATGTTAGGTTCCCCTTTTATATAGTAACTGGTGCATTATTGGAACACGTTTTTTAAAACCTTATAGATAAACCATGGTACCCTCTTTTAGGGAAAAATTTCCATCATACCCTTACTAAATGATTTCACATAATTCTTATCTCCCCCTAATTTCCCCATTGACTGATCCACTCATCATAATGAATGAGTTCCCTCTTCTCCACATCCTAGGTCCTTTCATTTCCCCGTCAACTGGTGACCAAATGACTCACCATCAGATCCATTGGAATGCTATTAGTAATCCCCTTCATCGTCTCTCATGTATTTCAAGGTTACTCCATCCTCATTTTTTCTATTTATGTTTGAATACTTTTCCCATATTTTTATGTCGTTGTGAAAATACTTTAATTTATCCTATTCTAGGTTGATTGAAGCCATGAGAATGGATGATGGGAGGTTCACTATAGTCAGGTATGTGCTCCAGGTATTTCCTACCCATTTATCCATTTTCAGTTTACATGTCATTATTTGACATTCCATATCCTTTCAATGATTCTTTAAGTGTGTCAAATAAATAAATTAAATTGTTTCCCTAGGTAATACGTGAACTATATTACAGAGAAACCCATATGTTTGACATTTTCCTCATCATTGGACAATGCTTTTGGTGTTCCCACACTGAATAGCCTCTGTATGAGATTTAAAGGGTTAATCACCTTTGGTGTGTATGCTTCACCTAGGATTAATGCTTTAAATTTCTAAAACGATCTAATATGATTCATGATCCATGAGCAAGGCCCCATTTCTATACCATATGCTTAAATCATACTAATGTATTCCCTATGAATTATTCCTTATGTCATTACTATACATATATGATATTCTTTTTCTTTTTATTTACGATTTATTCCTTTAATTATTCTTAATTCATGGTTCCCAGTGATCATTCCATAGAGGCTTGAGGTTAAATTTGTTCTCAAGTACTTATTCCATTTTTAATGGATTGAATTGTAATGTAAAGAAATATTATAATCAAGTGTTATATCCAATAATTATTGATGATATGTGATTATATATATGATATACCTTGTGATATGTGTTTGGAGTCTATGTTACACCTTCTACGAGCTAGGAGAGAACATGGATCCAAATTTAAGGATGTTGTGGATGGAATCTCTATACATGGTTGGATCTACATTATGCTCTAAGAGAAATACTTTGTCTTTATATTAACGATATATCATGGAGGAATATATATACTCATGAGAGATGCCAGATACCTATGAGAAAAACAAAGCATATACACATTGGCATGATGGATATGACAAGACTTGAGTGATATCAGACCCCAATATGAGATACTCATTACAAACTTAGAGTCACCATACCATGAGTGATACATGGGATTCCATTATGGGTTACCTTGAATAGAATCACTGGTATTGGTTATATCATATACTTTGATAGAGACCACTAAGATTCTTGGTATATCACCTTGGAAGGGCTCAAGATTCCACCTTTGGATTTGATGGATTGATTGTTTGTGACATATGTGATTTGTTTTATTTATGTTATGGTAATTCTTGAATGATGACGTGGAAATGTGACATCCAAGACAATGAACATGCTTGAGGAATTCCTTTCATGGTTTCCTAATTTGTAATGTATTAGGTTCATATATCATAACATGTATATGTACCTTTTTTTATACTTTTGGATTATCCTAAAGCAGGTCATATCAATCAGGTAACGATTAATGAACCATGACTAATGGTTTTACTTATTTATCTAATCACTACATTGTATTTACTATTGTTGTATGCTTTTTTATTTATTTACAGAAGGAAATGTATTTTCCTATACACCTTGGGTGTTAGTCTACTAAGATTGTATCTCACCGGCTATTTAGGATGCCTTTGGTACCCACACAGACATTTTCAATGTAGGTTTTGACAATGGGAAGTGTGCAGCTTTTGATGAATGATTTATTTACAGTATTGGATTGATATTTTCTGTATAGGACTTAGCCTATCCTCGAGGTTCATGTCGAAATAGTTTTTTGTCTTTTTGGTAGTATTTTTGTATATAATTTAGTATATTCATGTGTCCCCTATTCCCCTAATAAACTTATTTATGTATTGAATCATCATCATCATCATCATAATTGTATTTTTTATTTCAATTCATATTCAACCATATCATTATTTCACTTTATAGGTTTATTTTGTCATCACTTCTACTATCTATTTCTTATTTATGCTTCCTTCATTTGTTATATATCATTTTATTATATGCTCACATTGATGGATGATAGAATTTCCTTTACACAGACACGCCCTATCCCCTCTCTACTATTTGTTAGAATATAGAAATTGAGGATGCAAGCCTGAGGTCTTATGGCCATAGTCACGAGTCACCAATTTGTCTCACCCGGGGTGGGATACTTCCAACAGGTATAAGATCCCTTTTCCATGGTGTATTTTATTTCAGTATTTTATTGGAGACGACAATTTATAGAGATTTCTAACTGAAATATGTTCTTAGAAATAACTATCCTATGTATATTGGATGCCCAAATTACTAGAGATAGAATATTTTATTTAATAATTATGCCATTTATAGTCGATATAATTTCACCATTGGGTAGAAAAAATGAATTCTGATATTATTGGTATTGGTATTAATGAAATGATGATTTCTTCTGTTACAATATCCCGATGAAAAAATAGAATATTAAAATCATGAATCATAATTTGAATAATAGGATATAAAATGTCATCCATTATGCAATGGTATATTTACTTTTTATCATTCATTTCTTATTTGTATTTTATTGATGTTTATGACTTTTGTTATTTTTCCTTCTAGTTCATTATTTGATCGATTTATTGAAATTTTTCTGTTTGACATATAAGAAAATTTTAGTGTTAGGATTAAGTGGACACGCAATTTCAATTTACAATGTATAGTGGTCCCTTATAAACTCGAATGGTGATCCACCAAATTTAACATTATAGTGGAAATATATTTACATAAATGAAATAAAATTAACACCACATTTAATATTTAATATTCACCTGAAATAAGAAATGTTGGACCTTTACCTATAATAATCCATAGAAATGGACAGCAGTTCCTGACTCTATCATCCTTCTATGACATTTTTCATAGCACCTAGAACTGACCCCAGGAGAAAGAAAAGTGTTATGTCTTGTTTTTGAGAGGCCCTATACCTTCCATTTTATATCATATTCTTAATATATTTCCATTTATATAATAAATCATAAATAGGGAGTATTATTATAAATTATAGAGATATTTCACAATGAAATCTTTACAATCAATGCAATTATAGTGGTGATGAGCACATTCTAGAGGTGGTGGCCCCTGAGCCACCCATAGTACCTTATGTAGGGCCAACTGATGCACCACAAGATGATCTTTCCAAGTTGAATATGTTCATTTACATGAATGTTTTTTCCATTCATGTAGACTATTTTAGGTTCTCTATGTCCTACCCAGGATATGGAAATTATAACTGAAGTCATTCATCAGCAGCATCCTCCAACATTTTTGGGGATGAAAGTCCTCAGGAAGCTGAGTCATGATTGTAATCCATGGTATCAATATTTTATCATGATGATATTCCTCCAGAGTAGATGATAATGCATTATATATATATATATAATTTGATTATTATACGAAATGGTGGGACATCATGTCTCATCCTGAGGATCATCAGGGTATGTTATGGAATTCATTTATGTTTTGTATCTATGAACACTACTTCCCACATACTCTGAAGATAGACTATGATAAAGAGTCCCTGCATATTCAGTAGGGAACTACAATGGTTCCATAATATTCTACTAATATCACTAAGATCTATTGTTTCATAGTATCTATGATCGGTGAATAGTTTAACACAGTGATTCATTTTGAGATTGTAATTGCATAATTTACCCATTCACATGTGCACATCATTCATTTTAATTTTTTTATAGAGATAGTGAACCAAGTCCAAAATACAGAATGAAATATAAGAGAAGATGGCAATGTGATCCAAGTTAGTTATATTAAAAGGCAGGGTAACAAATCATCTAGAAATAGAAACTGTTGTTTCAAGGCTTATTTGGGGGAGGTTTTAGCCATGATAAATAGACTGAAATATTTTTAATAGTTTACCATTATGGCCAGCTAGACAATAAGATGCCTCAGTACAGGAGGAACTCGATCAAGTGTGGAGATTCTGGTATGATTAGTCTCTATAAGTGCTTCTTTCAGTCTATTACTCTCACATATAATGAGAGGTGATCTATACCAAATCCTCTTTCAAGTATAGGTTATATTCCCCACGTTTGTATTGGTGTTGGTCTTATACTAGTCAATCAGTCTAAGGATGTATTGGTAGTGGTCATGGTATGGACTCTCTAGAGAATTTTCATTGGAAGAGGGGATCTAATTAGGCTTGTGAGGTCACATATCAGGGATATAGTTAATGCCTAATTTATGTAGTGTAGAATGCATATAAGAAATAGATTCTCATGCCTCCACCCATATGAGATACTATGCTTGTATCTTATACATTTTTCTATTTTGTTTTTGATTTGGGTGTGTCAAACTCTTTTATATCTAATGTAGTAATGGAATGTTTGGGTCTTGTGATTGTGTACTACTATGATATCATGTATCTCACAAGCCATTTGGTGTAATAACATAATGAATATTCCAATTTGAAGAGTCACTAATTGATATATATGGGTGTCATTTCTTCAATTGTTTATTCATCCACAATATTTATGGCTTCAACATCATTATTGATATGGATTGGCTTGTGCCGTACGAGCTTAGGAGGAATTCTACCATCATTGGGCATCCTTCATATCATCCTAACGATGAACATATATACATAATTGAAAATTATATATCTATTAAATATGAGATGGAATAATCATACTATGCTAATTATAGTGAAAAACTAGAAATCCTTTTTCATAATGAGAGATAAAGGAATTTTGTTATTATAATTCCTCCAAGTGTTGGATAATGTTAAGGATATCTTCACTGAAAATTTCTCTAGCTTACCTCCTCAGAGGGAAGACCGATTTCAATATAGATGTATTTCATGGAGTTGAAAATGAGTCAATTAATCCTTATAATAATACACTTATAGAGCTTAATGAACTATAGAAAAACATTGAAGCTATTAAGGATAAGGTTTTTATCGTACTCAACACATCTCTATGGGGTACACAGTTCCTTATTTTTAAGAAGGTGGATGGTAATGTAAGATTGTGCAGGGATTACTGCCGACGGAAGCATATTATTATGACAAAAAAGTATCCATTTCCTCATATTGATGACCTATTCCATCAGATTAGAGGAGAAATGATTTTCATGAAGGTTGATTTGAGTTTTGGCTGCAATCATGTGCATATGGGGCCATCAGACCTATGAATTACAACCTTTAATATTAGTTATGTCCTGAATGATTACCTGGTCATGTTGTTCGGTTTGGAAAATTCACAATCAATTTTCATGGTTTTGATGAATTCGGGTTTCGACTCGTATCTTGATTACATTGTGGTTTTCCACATAGATGACATCTTAGTGCATTCATGAACCATAAAAAAATAATAAAATCTGTACGAGATCATTTTTAATACACTAAGAGAGAACTATCTATCTGTGATTCACAATAAATTATACTTTTTCATTAGCAACGTTCACTTCTTAGGTCATAACAAATCTGAATAAAGAAAATCTGTTAGCCTAGAAAAGCGGAGTTTTGTGGGTTTTTTAGAATCCCAAGAATGTGTCTTATATACAAAACATCATAGGTATGCTGTAAATTATAGCTGATTCATCCAAGAATTCTCAATCCTGTATGAGATTCTTATGTTCATGACCAAGAATAGTGTGAAATATAGCTGGAATGAAGCTTATGAGATAGATTTTGATGTGTTAATGGGTAGACTCACATCATCACCGATCACGATTCTTCTGAAGCATGGAAAAGACTATATAGTCTATTTTCATGATTCAATAGTCAGACTAGGTGTAGTTATGATGTCTGTGGTTGAGTTCTATCATATGGATCTCACTAGATGAGGCTTCATGATCACAAAAATCCTACACATGACCTTGAGTAACCAACTATAGTTTATGAAATGTTATGTTTGAGTAAATATCTTTTGATAGAATGATTTTTTGATTACAAGGATCAACGAAGTCTCAAATACATCTCCACATAGTAATAATTAAATTCATGGTAGCATTGGTAGGTGGAATAATTTGTATTTTTCAACATTGAGCTTGACTAAAGACATGGAAATTCTACTTCCATAGTTGATTCCTTGAGCGATAAGGCTCAGAGAGAATACACAACAGAGGCTTGAAATGAGTGTTAGAATTTGCATATGATTTCTAATATTAATATTATGATTTAATAATAGCATGGGCTCCCAGTTCTAGAAAATCTAACAATGATGTACCACCTTTTGGGGAGGGTCCGTATGTGGTAGTCATCAAATTATGATGGCCTCATTTTAAGGGATATCATTAATGGTAAGAACATGCTTCATAGTGGGGTTGTTGATGGTAGGTAAACCACACTCTTTAATGGTTGTGTATGAGAGCCACCTTATATAGAAGAGGAAATTATTATGGAATATTGTGCATGTATATGTGAAATTTATATTGGGATTATCAAGATGTACATCTACTTATTCATCAGTATTGGTGGCTAGGTATTAAGAGGGTGATATTAGGCATCACCACTCGGTGCATCACCTATCTACAAGTGAAGGATGATCACTAATGAAATACCAAACTTGTACACCCACTACCAATTCATGAGTGAAATAGGATGAAATAACCATGGAATCAATGAAATAATTCTTGTTATATTTTTGAGGAATTTATGTATTGTGGTTGATCTTTAAAGGTTGAATAAGGTTTCACACTTGTTTCCAATATAAGAGACCTTATCTACTGATGATCTAGGAAGGCTTTAAATCCATGTGTTACTAAAAATTCATGGAGTTTGACGTTAAATCATTTTGAGCCAAACCCCATATTTCTTATCATAGTTCTATTAATGGTTTTGAAAGGAAATAGTATTATAGTTTCTTTTGAGTACAGTATATCACCCTCAGACTAATGGGAAACCCATGCAGACAATACGAGAGTTCAAGGATATGCTTCAGGCCTGGATACTAAATTTTGGAGGTTCATAGAAAAATACGATTCTTTTAATTGTGTTTTCTTACAAAGAAAATATTATAGAAAATCGGTTTCATGTATTTGTATAAGACCCACTATGGTAGATCATGTTGTTTATCTATCTGATTGGTTGTGGCTGGTGGATCATTTCTACTATTTCCATGTCTCATTTAGGATAATTTAAAGAAGTCTAGCTGACTATAAATATTATGGCTATTTCTTAGTAAAGGTATATGTCTTATATCGATCGACACCACAAATCTCTAGTGTTTGAGGTAGAACATCGGTATATTCTATGGGGATCCCATAGATTGGGTCACAGAAGAATCCGTAGATAAAGAAAAATGTCAATATGATATGTCGGGCCTTTTGAGATAGTGGAATGAGTCAGTCTAGTAGACTATCAGTTTTCTTACATCAATGTTGTAATTCCATGTACAACTTATTCCACATATCTCATCTTTGAAATTATCATATATACCCATCTAATTCGTTTCACCCCATGTATAAAAGTGGGATGTAGTTGCATCCTTCAAGGAGAATCATATACATATAGTGGACCAAATCATGAATGCTCTTCAAGGTAGGTCAATTACTATATTATGAGATCATTGGATATCGAAATAAATTTATGATAGGACCATGTAGCAGGAGGCCGTTGGACATGTTCCTGGTCTAGAACTCTTCTCGGAAGATGTTCTTCCACCCTCAGAATGGATACTCGAGGGTGAGATGTCTTATGGAAGAGAGATTATAATATCCTAGTTCTGTTAAAAGGTATATACCATTTTTTTATTTAAATAGCTTTTTTTGGACGTTATAATAATAGTTATTTGAGTAAATGAGGTCATAGGGGTGGATGAGTCTCTTTCGGATACTAGAGCCCCAAGAATTGAAGAAAAAAATATGTTACAAGGTTACGATAAACCATGCTACCTAGCCTGCATGATTTCCCTAAACATTGTGGTTGCGGAAAAGGGGGTGCATGGGGGCACTTGGGTTTTCAAAAATCATGTGACCATTGGTGCAAGACCATTCAAGAATATAAGCTACTGGGGGAGACTAGTTTCACCCATTTATCAAATTGGTAGATAATCTATGTCGATGACCATGAATTGTGCCCCATTTAAGCAATAACTAGAATACTATTTTAGCATGGTTTGACCCACCATGCATCCAAACCAAACACCACAATTTTGATGGTGAAATGACCATATTAACTCTATTTAATTATTTAACTTAATCGTTATTTTCACCCACTTTTTCTCTACTTATTGAGACTCTCCACTCCATGAATGAACCCCCTCCACTCTAATTCATAGGTCTTTTTCTATCTCCATCCTTTGATGACCAAATCACTTGTCATAAGATCTAATGGAAAGATATTGGTAAGATCCTTTATCCCCTACCAACATTTTCTTGTTTATTCATTCCTCAGTTTCTATATATATGTGTGACTACATTTTCACTTTTTTGAGGGCATTGGGAGAATCCAACGATTTCCCTTATTTTAGGTCGATTTACCCCACAAAAATTGATGAGTGGTGCAATACTAAATCGAGGTATGTATTATGGGTATTTCCAACTCATTTCATTATTTTTTAAATGACATATCACTATTCCTTATTACAGATCTAGCCTATGATGATTCATGTGTGGGAAAAAATTAATGAAATTGGTTCCCTATGTAACGGGTGACCCTACCATAATCCAAAACCTTACTTTGGATCATTAACCTCATCATTGGAAACCCATCGTGGTTTCCCAACATTTATGGACTGTTCCCATGTGTTAAATTGTTATTCACCTTGGGTGTTTATGTGTTTCAACTTGGTTTAATTACTTATATTTATAAAATGAAATAAGTTGAATTTCCATCCATGTGTTAGGCCCCTTGGCTTTACCCAGTTCTTCATGATTTGTGAATTATTCCATATGTTTTATCTTTTATCTTATCACTGAACATATATTCTACTCCAATGCATTTTTCTTCTGATCTTATTCCATTTCATATTTTTATTGAATATTTCATAGTGATCATTCCTCAGAGATGTGAGCATAAATTTTTGTTTAATGGATTATGCCATGTTTAATGGCTTTAATTATATAATTTCGGTATCTTAGTATTATGAATTATTTATATTCCTTCTTAACAAAATTTGATTATATATGTGATATCCCTTGTGTTATTTTCTTGGATTCTATGATACACCTACTACTACGCATGAGAGAACATGGGTCCCAATTTAATGATGTCATAGAGTAAACCACTATTAGAGGTTGGATATACTTGAGGCACTAGGAGTGATACTTTGACAATCCAAGTATGGGCTCTCATGTTAGATTTTATATACCCTTGAGTGATGATGGTTTCATAGGGGTGAGATGATGATGGAACCATTGGAATGATGGCTATGTCATTCTACATGCGATACCTAGTCCCCTTTGTTTATACATTGTATAGATTTAGATTCACTATTCCATGAGATATAATGTGATCCCTTGGATGGACATGGTGGTATTGGATTTAAAGGATACTCTTGTAGTGACCCTTGGGATTCTTTGTAGATCACCTTGGATGTTCTTGGGACTCCACTTTTGGATTTTAAGGATTTATTTATGGTGACATATGCGATGTTTATTATTTAAGTAATGGTATGATTTTATAATAACATGAGAATGGGACCGGAAATCCAAATCACATGCTTGGGACATGCCTCACTTGGTTTATTTATTTGTAAATAATTGTATAAAAACATAATTATATATATAGGTACCTCGATTCATACATCTTTCACAGGCCATATTAGGTTGTATCAGTCAAGAGTTCATTTTGGAATCCACAATGACTATTTTATTATTTAATTTTTCACTGCTTTGCATTTACTACAATGGAACATTTTCATTTATTTATTTCATGAAATTGATTAGACTAGACTCCATGGGTCATAGCCAACTGAGGTTGTCTCTCACAAAATTATTGGTCCACCTCTAGTACCCAAAAAGACTTCATGAGTGTGTTTCTTGATAAAGGGATCTTGTGGTTTCTGATGACTGATTTATTTATAGCATTAAGATTGAGATTGTGGGAAGAAGATTGAGCCTATTCTAGGGATTACTTCTGCAACAATATTTGTCCTTTTTAGTAGTTTTTGTTAAGAATAATGTTTATTATTGTATCAGTTGTACCTTGTTTACACTTATTTTAGTATAGAATAATCATGATCATCGTCATTGCATATATTAATATTATTCAACTTCATCCATTTATTTATTTCACTTACTTTGTTTATTTAATTATTTCTATTTTTTCTAGTTTCATATTTATTGTTATTCCAGTTATTATCTATTGTTTGGTACATCACTCAATATAATCTATGATAGAATTTTCTCCCCATGGACTCAACCAAGGCCCTCGTTACTAGTCACCTACTTCTGGATTTGGGGAGGCACACATCCTTTATTATGTACATCATCATGGAGAATTGATATGTGGATGCTGGGGGAAAAATCTAAAATTATTGTAAAAGTTAGTTGTGATTCAAGGTGGTGGATCTTCATTACCCATGTAATCTATGAGGAAAATGTATCCCCACAGACACAACAAAGGACCTAGTTTTTTGTAAAAATCCACTAACATTTAGGGAGGCACACATGTGGTCTTGGGGCCTTTATCTTGGGGAATTGTGTTGTGCCTATGGGGGGAAAGACTCTATATTGATGGCCAAAATTTCATGTGATTCTTGGTGGGGGATCATCATTCCCCTATTAATGCATGAGTTTTTTTCATTAGGAATTTCAAATCATTACTGTGGAAGTACATCACGGTGTGTCTAATATATATTATGATTTGAGAGTCCATTTTTAGTTTTCAGGGATACATATATTGGTGGTAGAGTTTATATCTTAAAATCTGGTTTACCAAAAGATAATAGTTGAACATCAAATTTAGATTAGGTTTCAACATTCACTAGATATCCACCAATAGATGTGGGAGGACATATCAGTGATTTTTTTCGTGTTTAACATGATGTTTGGTAGGATATGATGTTTTCTGTGTGATTTTGAAGTGTTTGGTGATTTAAAAATACTTATAGGTGATTAAGTATCATAGATTTTTATATTAATAATAATGTATTTATTTTGAAAATATTCTGAGGATCCCTATTATTTCAAGGATTGTTGTCTCTAATCATGATCACCTTTTTACCTCCCGAGTGTGGAGAGGGATCTTGCATGATTTGGGCTCTGATAAATAACTCATCACTTATTTTTTAATTATTATATGGATGGTCAAAAAGAGTAAACTATCAAAATTTTGGAATACATGTATCTTGAATGTGTTCAATAATTTAGAGGTTTCTGATTAAGGAAACAACCATTTTTTATATTTTTTTATAAAAATAGATATCACTCTACTATTTTTATGGTTCAATTAAATATTTTTTATTTAAAAAAATCAGATTTCCATTCTGTTGTACTATGGACGAAGATTTATATATTCTTAGTTAGAAATTAGTTAAGATCACCGTAGTGAAGATGAAGGATATTCATGATGGGATGAAGGAAAATTATAATCTTTAGATGTCCTATAATGATAATTGGTAGAGACCTATAGAATTAAAAATTTGAGATCATGAATATTTTAGGATTTATACTTATAATGGTCAGTTGAGGTTCGGTTGTGGGACTAATATTTATACAAAATTTATTATTCCTTTTAAGGTGTTTCATCTTTTTGATATTTATCTATATTGGTTGGTTCTTCCCCCATAGATGGATTGTTTCCATTAAATTTTTTACATTTTTCATCTTTATTAGTATCTATATGATGAATCTCGTGTCATTAACTAGGTTAATTTTGGTGTAAAATACAATCAAACATTAATGAGGTGTCCTATCCAAATTTATGACTGCTAAATAAAGGTATTCCACATCCATACAATTCCTTTGGGATGATTCATGTGTTGATATTATCGATTAGAAGATAATACTTGGGAACAAGAGTTATAGATACAATATTAATATATTGAGTTAACTAATGATTTATTATTTAGATGATATGTATGGATATGGAATGTGTGATGAGATGACTTTTTGATGTTGTATGATTTTCTGCCCCAACTTTTTGTTGTATTAGTGGTGCTTTTGTTATATTATGATCCTAATTTGTGAGGTATCTCATGGTGTGTTTTATTTTATGATATCACATTTTTTATCTCATTATGGTTTATAATTTATTTTGTGTTATCTGATTTCAGGGCCAATATTTTTTTGTACATTTCCCTTTTTTATTTCATATGTGTTGAGGGAGACAATGGATTTTTTTGGTGATCTTGTGATGATGGAAGAGTTTGGATGGTTTCCCATTCATTTTCATAAAATATTGAATTTAACATACATAACATACTATAGATACATATAGTGTATAACCCTTGTGCAGTAAAGAAATTTAATCATAAATATAACCTTTTATAAAAATGGTTATTCGTATGTATGCCTTAATCATTTTTATTTACCATATATATATCAATTCTAAAGACCTATTCTTTTTTCATTGGTATGATTTTACATTTACGTATCACACTTGATGACTTATATTTATTTACATTATCATGAAATTATATTTATATATCATTTTTAGTAATATATACATACCTTTCATTTTATACAAGAATTGTGTTTACATATTAGGCAACCTATAAGTATCACTCCCCAAATACCTTCACAATTGGTCCATTTAAAATTTTTAGACAGTTTTACAACATCCAATATATTATCTTCAAATTATTTATCTAATCAATTAATCATTCTTGTTTTAGAAAATATGTTATTTTTAGATAACATAAATCATATAAAAATAACCCATATGTAACATAATTTAGCCACACCCATTTTTATAATTTTTGAGATATCACATATATTTATTATATTCTAAACATAAATTATAAAAACCAAACCCATAATGATATCCAAAAATAATCCCTTTTAGAATAAATAATATTCTATTACTAATATGGAAATAATTATTAGTATTATAATACTGATAATTGAATTATTAACTCACAAAACTGTAACCCATAAGAAAATAAATGTTATAATGTTGATAATAAATGATCTGTGAAATTTACTTTATCATGTAATTATTTTTTGGTTGATTGGGTTTTAAAATAAAAAAATAATTTTGAGAATCCAATTTATCATGTATATATTTTTAAATTCGAAATCCCCTTACTATGTTTTCATTTTTAATATCTCCCTCTTACAGTGGATGACATGAACATCTTTCACTACCTTAGGTCACATTTTCTCTTTGTTTCATATTATAAACCTTATGAGTTTAGGTCACTGAGAAAATCTATCTCTCCTTACCAATTCTTATATAGTGATCTCTCATGGTAGGGATGTTAGACATACACTTATTTTTTAAAAATTGTGGTATTACAATACATTAAAAATATAAGAAAAAAGTTATTGATATTAAATATATTAAGATAAAAATATTAAAATAATTAAATTGTGGCGGTTTTTAGAATTATTTCACATGCGATAATATAATAATGATTCTATTTATACACTTTATTAGATTTTGTGGTTTCTTTCTACTATAATTTTATTACACAATTAATGTATATAAATTTATAAAATAGTTGAAATATATAAATATTTGAGAAAAATGAAACATATATTAAAATTGGTTATCATGGTTTCCTATAAATTCATAGAAAAAGTAAGTTTTTCCATGATCATATTATTTGAAAAATTATTTGTTCTAGAAGAGGGATACTTGAAATATATATTTTTAAGAATTTATTGTTGTTAATTTGACATTGTTGTTGTATGTTTCTTTTCACATATTTTTCATATTTCTATTATTTTCTTTTAGATAGTGTTATTAGAATTTTTTTTTGAAACCCAGTCCATATGAATAGAGTTCATCAACATGGTAAATAAAGATGTTTATTAGGGGAATAAATATTAGTGTTTGATTATTCTTTGTTCTTTAATACAATTAGATTGCTTTTAATTATTGAAGTTGAATTGTTTTCTCTTTTATATTTATCAGCTCTATAAATATTTGTTTATTATATATATATATGTGTGGAATAAAAATTTATTTATATGATTTTATATGATGACCTGGTATGGTTGATTAGATAGTGATGTTTGATATGTATTGATGATATTTTTTATGGATTCATGATATGGTTGATAAAGGAATAGTATTAATGTTTTGGGAAGTCATTAAAATTTATGGTACATTGTTATCTCATGATGATATAATTGTTTTTTTCTTTTTTTAAAATTTATGATGATATCTTGTTAAATTTTATCTATGTTTTATTCAAATTGGGAATACTTGTGTTCAAGAGCCATAAATCATGTAATGTATTAATTAATGGATTAATAAATGAATAATGATTCATAAAATATTATGAAATTTATAAAATATATTTTGATAAAAAAAATATTGTCGATTTATGATGAATATTATGAAATATTTATATATGATATAAATATAAGGTATATATTGGGTTAAGGATTAAATTTGTTTAGATATTGATGATTAAATTAAAATTTTTATTAAAAGAAACCAAGATCTATATGGTTAATGTTGATATTGACTTAGAATTTTTCAAGGAACATTATAAATATAATATTGATTTACTTATAGCTTAAGATTAATTATAATATTGTACCTTTTTATTCATGTTCTTAATAAAGTGCTATATTGCTAGTTTTTTAGAGATGAAACTAGGATTTTACCTATGACGTTAGTTATGGTTTTAGTCTTGGACATCATAGTTTCTCTATGATTTATTGTGTGATATAAAATTCATTGTGCAATGAAATTTTTGTTTCTCTACCACCTTTATTACTAAGGGTAGCCAACACCCATAGATGGCCTTTTGTTCTTTTTGTTTTTCACTATATCAAGGTTTTCAATGATATAGAATGATGAAAACGTCTATACCATTGTTAACCATTCAAAGTATGATATTATATAGAAATATATAAAATAAATTTTCCTATAGATATTATATAAGTGATCATTTGAGATCTAATGGATCATATATATGACACACGTGTACAACTAGTAAATGGAGGATAATGTTCATAGAGTATAATTGTATCCTTATTGTCATGTCATTTAGTTAATGAATGTGCACATACATATGGGTTTTTTTGGGATTAATGTATTTTTTGTAATTACACATGTTGTAATGAAACATTGGCTTAAAATATGCTTATGATTTATGTGATGGTTATGTGAATATGATTATGTTGTTGTGGATGTGATGTGTTATCACATTTTTTAGTACAAATTACAGAATGGATGGGACCACCAAGATGTATGGAATTATAGTTTAATGTGACTAATTATGTGATAATGTGTTAGTAGTGTACCCATATATATATATATATATATATATATATATATATATATGATTTTTATATTATGTAACCTATATTTGTGTGTTACATAGTTAGTGAACCTTAGCGGGAATGTACATATCATTGAATATATTTATGTGATGATTTGATATCATTTATATTTACTAGGTAGTAGTATGTTTCTTCCACATTTTTCTAATATATTTTCGGTAATAACCTACTAAGTATACTTATATACTCTCCACAGTATATATAACCATTTTTAGGACTCTATTAGGGGTTAGTGATTGAGTGAGCCAATACACGATCATGGAGTTTGTTTTTTTATCTTTGGGTATCTTTTTTTAGCTTCATTATGTGTTTTAATGGTACATTTATATTGGATATTGAATTGTATGAAACATGATGTGTTGGTGTTAGGTTATTTATTATTATATAGTTTATTAGTTGTTTTGTATAAGTTTAAGAGAATATTAGGGTAATTCCTCCAATATGTATATGCTGAATAACATTAATTCTAGTCTCTAACCTCTATCCTATTTGAGGCTTGAAATGGGGGTTAGTCATATCATTAATTTCGTCCCATGAGAGGTACTAGTAATGTAGGTCCATTATATAAACTCCATCAAATTAGCTATAATTGATTTTATAATTTAATAGTTGATACAGTTGAGGTGTTATTGGACATGTTTTACATTGATATATAACAAAAATAATTTACTCATAAATTTATGAAACCAAAAAATAAATACATGGATTAGAGAGAGAACTACGAACCTTTATATTGTTGTCCATGATATGGGTCTTTTTTGTGGGATTGTTGAATAGAATCTAAAAAACACATCCCCTATCAATGATCTCATTCATACTTCTTTCATTGCTTCTAAGATACAAGAATATCATGAATGATAGAACGGTCCTACCCAAAATCAATTGTGTGATTCATTATAATCCATGGACACAAATTAAATAGAACAACCTTTCATTTATACATTGGTAGTCACCATGTACATAGAAATAACAAAATGGTGTTTTTGTATTATAATGTAATGTACACATTATTTATTTACAGTTTAAATGATTATTTCTTCAAATTCATGTTATTATTGGATTCTACATTTTCATTACATTAAAACTGTATTGATTAATCATTTTTCATTATTATGAAATCTTTCGAAACTGCCATGATATATCATTTTTAAAGCATGTACAACCCTCCTTATCATCATAAAATTACCACAACCCAATCAAAAATAATGTTATATCACTCCCCACCATAAGATTATATCTGTTATATCTATATATAAACTACCACTAAATTTATTATTTATAAAAGATGCTCACTTGTAAAAAGTTTTATAGGAACCCTCTTCGCATCTGATAAACCCTATACAAACTCTTTTTAGAAAATAATACTTTTCACCCAACCATTCCATTATAATACCTCGGTTAGAAAAAGTACATCCCAACTCAGCATTTAAAACATATATCCTTATAAAGGTGTATTATATGGTCATCAGAAATTGGATTACATATCATTTTGAAAAAAAATAGAATAGTATTTTGAAATGACATTTCTATTCTACATTCGAATTAAATTTTTCATTATTATAAATTTTTCTCAATTTAAATTACTGATTATGGTAAAATATTTTTTCACCAAATCTCATTAAATTTTAAATAAAATAAATTAATGCCATTACAATTAAAAAACATAATGTTATCCTATAAATGATTTATTTAAATAATTAAATTTTTTAGAAATATTATATCCTTTTAATTTTTAAATCTTATAGTTTGTGAAAGAATCCATTATTATAAATCAAATAAAATACTTCTTATAATTAGATATACATTATAGAATTGGTTCCACCAGAAAATGATCAAAAATAAGTTTCTATAATGTTTGTCCACTAGATTTCCCAAAAAATTTCAACTAGTGAATCAATACATAAGTAATAATAAACAAGATCACTAGTAGGATATCAACATGTTCACCAATATAATTTTTATGATAGTGAGTTAAATTCCCTATAATCATAAATATACCATAATGAAAACAAGTTTTATTCTAGGAAATAATGAGTTGAAAAAAAAATCCTATTCATAATAGATAACAGTAAATATGAAGTAACATGATCAATAGTAGGATATAATTAGTAAAAATGGTGAATTATTAAGACTAAAACATTAAACAATATAAACCATATCAATAAAAGGAATCAAATATTTTTTCATGTTGAACTACTAATCCACAATATAAATATATATAAAAACACAATAAATATTGATGTTTATTTTTTTAATAAAAATCATAAATATTCCTTTCTATAACAAAAAAGGTACATACAAGCATCCAAATTTCATGAAATCCTATATGTTCCTACCTATCAATGCCTAAAAAGATGAATGGAAATAAATAAATGTTTAATTATAGTCATGTACTATATGCACATCATACAACCCATTCCATCAAACCCAAGATAATCAAATGAAAATCACACACAAGCATATAATCCCTAGAGAATAAAATGACTTCCCACGGTAAGATGATATTTTTCTATAATGGTATTGACTATTCCTACGTATAGGTTAATTCCAAATTCCCAGTTTTTATAGATCTTCTATAATACATATGAAACATAAAATAACCTAACATCATTCAAAAACAACTTATCAATAACACTAAAATTAATACCCACAGAACACCTCAAACAGTATGACACTACCCTAGTAGTACTCACAGATCCCTAGGGATAGGCTACTAGCACCATAAGATCCAATATTTAGTTGGGGAATAATTTACACACTTTGTAACAGAAATAAGTAATGGGTAGTTTCTACTAGAATTTTAGCATGACTCATACTTATGTTATATTTCCCTAAAATGGAGTGTGAAACCAAAAACATCATAAGGGATTGAATAATGTTTTGAAAAACTAAAAAAATTTATAATTGAATGCCTAATTAGTTATATAAGACAAAAAATACATTATATAACTATTATAAATTTAATTTAAAAAAAATCATAGGATAATGGTAAAAAAATAATCAGTTATTTTTTAGACACAACCACAATCAATTGCTCTAATAACTTTGGACATGAAATGTGAACTGATCTCACATCCATGAGAAACAAGATAGATTTTACAGGGATACCCTAAAACATTTAGTTTATCTATATGTAATATAAAAGCATAAATAATATACTATATGTCCACTGAGTTGTCCATGTTGGGTGTGAGTATAAATACACAATAGGGCACCAAAAACTGTGTGTTAATACAATGGATAAAAATTGTTCTATACGTGTACATGAAATATGATTTAAAGAAATACCAAAAATGTATTTGTTGTCCAACAATATGGATATAAATAATATTAAAAGGTATTTATGTAGATCAATAAGGACACAACACGGGAAACTCTAACAAGTTCATATTGTAAGCACTTATACCGAGAGGATCCATATCTTTACTACCTTTGGTTGGTTAATACATAGAGTAAAAGATGATGTATTATGAAAATATCCTAGGGAGGAATTTAAAATTCTATAAATCCAAAAAAAATGTACCCATATGCACCATTACATATGAGTAAATGTGTGTAATAACGATAGGGTCCTGACAATCCATCCCATTTGGTTAAAAGGGATTGGGAATTCTATGTAAAGGAAATGTTAAATAGTTTCCAGGAAAGAATTCAGGGATGCGTTTAATATATAAGTGATTTTAATCCCACCCTACCCAATCAGACATTATACTCTATTAGGGTGTTACAACCCACCCCATGAGTTCAACCTATATTCATTTTCCTAATATTGTTTCCCAATTATTCTATAATAATAATATATAATATATGGGATATACAAATTCTTAATATCAAAGAAAAAATTTAATAAACGAATTAATGGGCCTATATTAAATAATATTACCATCTAGATAAACAAATATTCTTAATAAAAATATATATATTTGAACTAATAGGGAAAAATTAAGATTAATATAATAAAACCCTACACATAATCAATATATCCAACTATCATGTCATTCAATTATCAAAGAAACCAATATGTATTATAACCATTAATATAATTAGTAAACATGTCTTAGAATATAATATAATAATTAGTATGTATAATGCATTGTTTTCATATAAAAAATCCATGTGGGTATGTTGTTATTGTATCCCTAGAAATTTTTGGAAAACATAAAATTAATTAACAAGAAATTCATTATTATAACCCTAATAAGTATTACACATCTCAGACATGGTAATTACTATGGAATATTTGTTTTAGTGATCGAAATAAAATGTTAAATGAATAACCTATAATAATGGTTCTATATTGAATAGATTTATTTGAATCCAAAACCTGAAAAAGATATATTTTTACATAATTTAAAAAGATTCAAAAGAAGAAAATTTGAGTCCTACTATAAACATATTTTGAAAAAAAAAATCAATGAAATTAGATATTATATAAGATATAAATTTAATTAAATAAGTATTTATAATAGAAACCATTTTCAAATTCATTATTTTTTCAGAGAAAACATTCTCCACCATAAGACCTTATAAAAACCATTGTAACATTCTTGTTTCAATGTTTGGTATTTATTAAATCCAATTGGATTTTCATGTTGCAGAACTTCATGCCACCATTTAAACACATCCAACATATCTCCATCGAAGTTTCTCCTTAACCATATATTATTTTTTTCTTGGTAACTTATGTATCATTCTAGTTTAAGGGAAAATAAGTTATTCATATTTCAGAATATATTCGAGACTGCAGAATGTAATCATTATTTATATATAAAAAATAAATATTTTCTATACATATGAAATACATTTATATTTTAATTGGTACTAAATTTTTTTGAAACAAATAACAAAATAAGTGTTTTTTATTTCATGACATGATTAATAGTAAGATAAGTGTCCATTCTAATATAATAATTGAGTTTTATGGTAGGACTAAATTATGGGTTACCATAATTATATTTCAATATAAACATATTGGAAAGGATAATGTATTACATGGATTGAAAACATATAGAATAATTTAATTGTATCTAAAATGAAACCATGATAGCATGAGTCCCCATTTAATAGGTCCAAAAAAACATGAAAAAATTAACGTATCATATAAAAATGGTTGATAAAATCCAAATATTTATTTAAAATAAAAATACAGTTCATTATTTATTAAGTCATAAAAAATACAAACATGTGCACATATAGCTCAATAATCACACTTTGAGTCATGACCGCATACCATAACCATCAGTAAGATTTGACAATATAAACATCTATAAAGAAAAATAATATAACCACAAAACCACCCCTAATAATCATTAGATAATATCCACGAAACATATAATCCCAATGAACTGATCTCTAAAATCGAATCAGAATAATTCATAAGGGAAACTAAGATAATCACTCATAATACCATTTCCAATAACAAAAAAATAATTACCTAAATAAAATAACCAATTCTCCATCCAATTTCATCCAAATATTCATGAATACCTAAGGAATTCCATTCCTAGAAACATAATTTTAAAATAGTTAGGAATTTGTGGGAAACCACCATTAGGATTATTATTAATCATAAAAATATATTTTACATGGTTATAAGGATATGTTTCTAGGACATAGTGAAATTATATGAGAAAATACCCAAATAAAACGAGGAAAAATATAGGAAACATAATACAGGGGAAAAGAAGAGAGGGGGGTAAAACCTACCATGATCTTATGCAAGATGTATCTTTAATCCATCCTTGATCTGTGAAAAAAATGGTGAATTAAATATTGTGATGATAGGATCCATCATAGGATCACTAAAAAGTATGAGAGAATGATTTTTAGGGGCCTATTTTGGGGTTTTAAAATATTTTGGTGGAAAAACGTGTTTTCCCCAACTTAAAAAAGTGGGTCTCAATCCCACCATAACTCTAGTGTGGTTCATCATAACTCTTGTGGTAGTTCAGTTTTCCATGGGATAGGACCATCAAATTTTTGATTGTATCAATCTATAATGTCTTAAAAATGTACTACCACCCATATAATATTTCCTCTACCAAGGACACACAATATTTTACCCATACTCACAATCCTCTTACCAACACCCATCCCTATTATATATACCCCAATGTCCACCCTCTATCATTAAATTCAACATCCCAAACATCAAAATGAAAATTCCCATGCATATTCATTCGAAAAGTCAGTCAAATTAATACTATAGACATCAAATTTAAATACATAACATGTATATAATACTATATTAATTATATATTTGGTTAGGGTCATTATAAAGTGATCACCATATTTTTAGTGGTATCCATTAAAACTTAGGTGACATCGAAATATTACCCCGTGTGGGGTTTACTACACCCGACAAACACCATTATTTGAATCATGATCTATAAAATCCTATATTACCCAAGATATTATCAAAAAATATTTTAAAATATATAAAATAATATAGAAATCAATACTAAAAACATTAAAATGGAAATTGAAATATAGTCCTAAATTCCAAATTTTAAACAAACCAATACACTAACCTTCCAAATTACATGATCGAGGCCTCTATAATATATTAATAAATATAACTACGACCTGGGTAATTTCAATATCAATTTAAAATAAAATCAAATTATGTCAATTACATGTAATTAAATTCATAATTCATATTCAAGGAAAGTTCAATGAAGAATATAAAATAAATGATTGAGGAGAAGAAAACACCTACATGGAATTTATAAACATTTATTTAAGTACAAGATTTGAAATGAAGGATTCATGATTCTATAAGGAAAGATGCTATAAAATACAATATATTATTTCATGGGAGAGAAATAGAGTGTATATTGGAGTGGAAACCAAATAATATGTATGGGTTGAGATAGAAATAAGTCTTGGGTATTTATGGTATGGTGAGAGGAATACTGATAATGATGAACTTAGTAATTTATTTGCATTTTTATCTCAAGAGATATAATACACACTGTAGTACCCCATTACGTCACTTAATGATCTAATATAAATATTATATAAAATACTATGCATATATATATATATATTACGTTGTCATACTTTTAGATTTCTAAATATATGGGATGTCATATTTTTTGAAGGGAACTAGAATGATATGAAGATGACATATATGAATTTAGAATGTTTTTCATCCAATATATCGTTAATATCGAGGTGAATCATATATTTCAGCTAATATATATTAGTATAAATGTGATTTAACTATATATTAGGTTACACCCAACATAATATTCAAATATTATATGAAACTATAACATCACCCCCACAAATAATTCACTCCCATGAATATTTCCATTGGTCACTAATCAATGGGATGAATTATTTAATTCAAGAACACATTCATTGAAGTGTTAAACTAAGAACATGTCAATGTAATGTAATGGGTATCATTAGTTTTATGTAAATACAATTTATATAGATGATTCATTTAATTAAGCAAAGATCATTTAGATGATTATATATGGTGATAAGATACCTACTATTGAATGAACCCATGTTTCGTGAATATGTTTCTAAATAACTATTCATTCCCATAATATGATTCATCACATTTTGAAGATTTTATTAGCCATATTATTTATGAGAATCATCATGATAAAATAATGGATCTAATGGTTGGTGTAAAACCGTAGAGGTAGAAATCATTCATTTGTTTCTTAGTTTATCTCAATTAAGTGTACCGTGAAGAGTAAAATATGTATTACTCAACATTGAAGGTAAACCAACATTATTCATTATTTCATTCATGTTATTTCTAGAATATAAATCACTCTTCATTAGGGGGGGGTTCTCTTCAAATGGTCATTGGATGATCCTCGTAACCCATCTGTTCTATTAAATCATTGTTCTTAAAGGATTGATCATTTTATTCATACTGGCATAAAAAGATCATTTTTTCATCAAAACATGTTCAACCCCACTTTAAATTATGTTACATGATAACATTATATTTTGTGATCCATAATTATTTTAATTTATAATTAAAATAATGTCAATATGTTTCCAAAATATATACTTATGAGCTAGCATATCATTACATGGGACATGTAATTACATTGAAGAATATATGTATTGGAATGTAGAAGGCTTTGAATATGTTATTGGGATAACATTACGTGAATCAAATGATATAAAAAATAGTATTTTGTTTTTGGGATAATTAAGAGTAATTTGAGTGTCAATGTAATGTGAATACGTTAACTAAAATTTTGTTGAGTTTTAATGTAATATGACATAATATACCAGAAAATGCATTATGATTAAACATAAATTTTGCTACTCAATCAACATGTTTTTATTGTAAATATAATGTGATGAAGTGTAATTGACATTATATTGTAGGATGGTTTTTTTCATGTACGACATGTAGTATGACACTACATTGTGAGTCAAAATTTTGTGGGACACCAACATATAGTTATGTTTAGAGAAAAATTAATGTTTTGGGGTATTTAAAAAAATTAAATTTTCTTGTAATATTATTTTCATTATACATATAGTTTAAAATTTTCATAAAAATAATAAGTCATTAGATTTGTAAAATGGGGTTTTCAATTCATAAATAAATATGATATGTTCATTTTAATATTTTAGGTTCTTCTAGGTAAATAGTTTTATATTTATTTTTTAATCTCATTTCTATTAATATTTAAAAAAAATTATGAAATTTGAATAATGTGTCTGAAAATTTTCAATGATAAATTTCATTCATGTGATAGCTCCCTAAATCACATTCTAGGCCAGACTGTATAATATTAGGTTTTCATCTACCTTGTACATGGTATGTTTTTTCAATTACGATTTTGAGAATAGTTATTGAATATAGTTTTTTCTTATTAGGTGTTAGAAACAACATCAAATCAATTATCCCATGAGTAAATTCTCCTTGGTTATAGGGACTAAGGGCTAAAACACCCACAATTTAGGAGGCTTAAGAATTAATTATAAAAGGCGAGGGCTTAACTATCTATCAGTTTTGGATTACTCATGACAATATTTTCAGAAACATATTACTCCATGAATTTAAATGAAACATTGATGTAGTTTATGTATGATATACATTTAGATATGATTGAATGGTATAATAACACAATCCAATGGGTTTTGTAATGATTTTCTCTTTAATGAGACCTGTACACATTAATATTTTTGGTGGAATACGATTCCAATAATAGATCATTACAATTAAGAAAATATTAATGAATTAAAAATGATATAAAAATTCATTCCTGATATAAAATGTGTTTAATATGAATATGATGGATATTAAACTGGGGAAATTTTTAAATAAATCCCTTAAAAGTACAATGTGTGAAATTTATTTTGAAGAGGCACTTGTCAACACCACCATCATTCTGTATTGGAAGCCCAAATGGTTTGGTGACCATGAATTATCAAATTTAAGTAAAACTTGTAATAAGGTGACTACATTGGTTAGGTTCTTTATTCCATGAATTTAGTTTATGTTAGAAAAACTCAAAAACACTACTAGATATGATAATATAGGAGTATAGTTGATTGAATCCATTTAAATAATTTGGATAAATAATTTTTTAAATCTTCTATCTATGAATCATATATGATGTGATTATTAAATTTGTTGTCTACCAGATACAGTCATGGTTTATTTATGGTCTAAACTTAGTGTTTGTCATGATAATATATGAATTTTGTCCCACTAAATGGATTTGTTGTACACATACATCATTTTTATTGAGAGTAATTTAATTATAATTCTTCCATGAAAAAAAATATTATATGTGATACTCACTCATAAGTATATATCTTTTATAGCTTATTTCTTACTTTGTGACATTAATATTGAGGAACATTATTGGTATAACCTATGAAATAATAAAATATTGTTATATAGTATGGTGCAGTCTTCTCATGGAGATTCATTCATCGAATTTGAATGTAAATGTTAGAGAAATCAATTACAATATCTCAGAATAATTCGTATTATATATTCTATTTGCATCACACATTTGTGTCAAAAAAAGACCTAGAGATAAAAGATAATTATGAAGGGAGAGGTATATTAGGTTTTCAGTAATAGATCTAGATTTTAAACATTATAATTATACTCAAATGGACTAATTATACCTATAATATTAGTCAAATAATAGAAGGATCATTATAAGGTTCCCACCATTGGCTGGAATATTTTTTGTATCCTTTACGTAAAAGGTTTTATTTTCATTCTCTATTACGAACAAGAATTATTCTATGTCTAAAAATAAATTCTTTTATGTCATTGGGAATATGTAAAATAGATTATATATTATAGATATTTATATTATTATATATATAATTCTATATAAGAATGATGGATAGATTATAATCCCAAATAACATTAGAAACATCCTCATGGCCTTATAAAAGATAAGGTCATATATCAAAACGATATAGAAGTATTATTGGAATCATAAGATTATAAACCATGTGAGAAATAAATGTCATGCGTATTTAGAATGATGACCAAATTTTTTTTATTGGAAAACATGAATGGGCTTGTGGACTTTTTTGTATCATACATAGTGTTTTATAAGGACCATTGATCATTTAATAAACTCATGTCTATAAGTACTTCATTACTATAACTGCTGATTTTAATTGTTATATATTTATCATTAGGAGGACAAACTTTTGAAAAATTTTAAGTGTTTTAGAATGAAGTACTAATTCAAATTGGAAAAAGTGTAAAGATCCTATGATCTAATTGGGATGGTAAAAAAATTAACCTAAGTATTAATTTACCATACTATAGATTATGGAATTTTTTACTAACTCACCCTTCAAAGTACACAAAAATTTATTTCCTTCCTCATAGAATGATTCATGCCAGGTTGAGAATAATTTAATCAATGATGAGTCATTGTGACCTTTTTATTTAATTTTGGGTTTATTCAATAAAATATGATATAAATCAACTAGAATGTATTCCACCTAAAGTAGTTATAAACACACACCATGAGATATATTGTTGGAATCATTCCATTATGCCTTATATATTCATTTTCGTGTTCAATTTATTTTCACTAAATCTGTAATCAGATAAGATTTACTACAAATCTGATGAATTCTTATTTTTTGGTTATCTTAATGAAACTGTGGGATATTATTTATATAATAAAATAGAATACGATGTGTTTTTTTCATGATGGAATGCTATTATTGATATGGAACACAGAAGGTGAGATGTTATTGGTTTGAAAGTTAAACAAATAGAAGTTTAAGACCAACTAATATGATGTGCTCCTGAAATAGTGGTTTAAATATTTCCATAATGTGTTTTGGATGAAAAGCTGGCTCAATCTATATAATGACTTTAACGATTTGGTATGATCCAATAAGAGATCCTAAAATTTGGATTTGTTTGTTAATTATGATCCGGAATTGTTTATTGTATATTAAATTACTACCATCCATGAATCAATAATGATCTATGATTCAATTCAATTTTTAGAATCAATGAAATATGAATTGAATAAAATGTACAGTAACCTTATTTAAAAAATGGTATATTTGCATAAATAGGTGATACAAAATGGGTGAATATTGGTTTCTATCAGAAAATATATATAGATGGTAGAGTGTCTACCTATAAAACATACCATGTTACAAATCGTTATAACAAAATTCATGATATTGACTACAAATAATCCTTTCACCTATTGTGATAATGAAGTCCATTCTGAGGTTTGATTCCACAAAAACTCATTTTCTTTATCAAATATATCAGTGGGATATTATGATTTCATTACAAAAGGGAAATTTTTGGAGGAATAGGTATATGATACAACCCAATGGTTTGGAAGCCCCATATATGGCTAATAACAAATAAATGAATCAATGGTCAATTTTTTGATAAAGGAATGAATCTTGGAGTTGAAATATCTATTATTTGATGCAATAAAAGTGGTTTATTGATGAAAAGAGATGATTATTCCTAACTATACAATGTGATTGGTGGAAATGTTGCAGTGTTTTTTATATTGTATGTTGGTGATGTAACCCCTATTAGAAATAATTTATCCAATATTCAGTCTATAAAGAAGTTGTTTGGTAAGTTATCGTTGATGAATGTGATGGGTTAAGCAGCCTACATAATAGTTATTAATATTGATATATATATATATATATATATGGTTTCATGGGCTCAATTAAGACACTTACATTGAATTTTTTTAATAATATTCATATTCTAGAGAATTCTTAAGGGGTTTTTTTTGTGTTTCACAGAAGAAATAATAAGGAGTTATAGGGTCCTTATAATGTGCTAGAAATGATGGATAAAATTTATTGTCATTCCTATATTAGTTCTATCATGTTTTCCATGTTATTTATATCAAATTATTTCACCAATGATATTATAATTACATATATATACAAATAAAATTTAAGGTTGAGTAACATGAATACTATGAAGAATTTTCTTAATTACTTGAGAAGGAATAAAAATATATCATTTTTTTTATAGAGAGGATGATATATGTGTAAAGGGTTTGAAAGGTAAAATTTAATAATATAAAATAGGTGATATATAATAACAATATAGTTTTTTGTTTTACCAAAATTATAGAGCTATCAATTGGAAGAGTTTCAAATATTCCACTATAGAGGACTCAACTATAAAGGTAGAACATATCAATACCTCAAATTATATAAAGGGTAATGTTTGGATCATAAAGTACATCATTGAAAATGTTTTTTTCCCTATCATCATGGTACCAATAAAAAAAATTATGAAAATAATTCATATTTTTTTGATATGGATCCTTAATCTCACTAATAGTCAAAAAATCATTTTTAAATACCATCAAAAAAATACTGGTGAGAGGGGTGATGCTAGAATCTGTTTTATGGCAATGAAAAAAATGGAGTGAATGAATTTATAAAACCATTGGTTTAATAATTTAATGAGGGTCATTTAGACTCTCTTGTTATTTGATACATAAGATATTCATTTTTTAGATTCATAATGTATCATGATATTATAAAAAATTAAATCTATATTTATCATTCATTCATGCGTGAATTAATTTTATTTCATAAATGAGGAAATTATAAAATCCCACCAATTATTGTATTTAATTTTTACCTATTCAATAATTATCATTTAGTAGTATGGATTTTTAGGATATGTCATGATTAGATTAAAAAAATCATTTACTCACTATAATAGCCTTTATAAATTATTGTTGGGTCATGTTTTATTGAATGGAATGATTTTCTCTTGTTGGTTTGGTTGTGGTGTGATATGTTGTAAATAATCATAAATGTAGGGATACTGTGTTCAATTTTCTTAGAAACTCCAAATGTTTCCCCCAACTGTAGCTAGGAACATACCTTTATTCCAATGGTCGGTGGTCATCTACATTTTCTTGAAGAATTACTCTTAGGGACTAGCATTAGTTGGGGGGATGGAATGTTGTGATCATCACACCCTTTTTATAGGGGATTATAGACTACAACGAGACTCTCTTATACATTTATGTTATGTTCGGGATTAACTTTCTAATCCGTATTCAAGATGAGTTATGCTAAAAATCATTGTAGGTTAATTGTCCTTTTACGAAAAATAAAGGAAATATCATTGGCGAAAAAAATAAATTTGGTCTCGTTAATGAGACCATCATCATGTGTGGAGGATATCTAGCCATTTCCCAGACGATTTATATATTATTAATATGTTGAATCTATATATCCATATGCTTCAGAATTTGATTCTATATAGTGGGGTTATTTATATTCTAAGGAGGGTATTGTGCCACTATTATCTATCATACACATCTTGATAATTATAGGAATCAAAACCAACATAGTTCCTTATGCCCATGTAGTTTATTATCATTTAGAGAGAAAACATGTGTAAGTTCTAAGGAAACAATTTATTGAACTCAGGTACCAAGGATACATCCTACATATCTTGGTTATGTTGGGAATCAAAGTAATCATTGTTCAATCACCCCATTGGGATGATCCTCAAGGTAGATTCCCTTATATAGGGGTTTGTTCATATCATGAAACTCTTTAGACATAATATATAGGAATTTACCTACGTTGTAGAGATTCATGATTATAATAGGTTATTCACTATGACAACCAAATTCAACAAGAGATATGATCGGTGTATGAAAAATGAGTGGAACCAATGACCGGCCTCATCGAATATAGATACGGGACCTGTGTATAGGGACAATACATTGGGAGGTTGTTATAGAATGTAGTAATTGAGAAAGTTTCATACATATACTAAGAATGGAAGGAATTAGATTCATCATAGTTTAGTTAATTTCCCAGTCCACCAAGAGATGTGGTATGGGGATCAACCCATTGGAATTATTGGATCATAATGATTGAAATATCAGAGACATGGGGTTTCCATCAAAATGAATGTTTTTTTGAGATCGAGCCATTAATAATGAATCCAACATATCACGTTTATAACATGAATAAGATATCTTATAGTTCATTTTATTGGGGATTTCATACTTATGTTTCCCTTTGGAAAGAGAATATCATATTATGCAACTAGTCCGAGCGTACAGACTAACATTTCCCTTTGGTTTGGGTATATCATATTATTCCACATTTTGAGGCTTACACATTATAATTTCCCACGATCCTATAGAGGATTATAACACAAATGATATGATTATTTTAACTCCCAAATCCCATGTCATATATTCTCTATGTGAGAAGTAGGGGATGGAAAATGATCAATTTTGTTGAATTCCGAATGTGAGACTTACATATTAAAATGTCACTAAAATGATTTTATATGGAGTTTGGGTGTTGGGAAGGAATCCTATATATTCTATTTATTTGATAGAATCTGAGTTTTTGTATTTCCCGTGATTAGGGATTACACATTGTGGTTTCCCTATGGCTACAACTTACACATTGAGAGTCGAAATAGTTATATAGACCTCAGATGCCCTGTGGTCTAGTATTATTTTCTCTCGGACATTCATTTTTTGTTTACTTGGAACACCATAGTTTCCTTCTAGGTATGTTGGAGACCGTCTGGATGATTTATAATTGGTAACTATATGATATAGTTTTCATCTCATTATGACATCATGTTTCCAAGATAGAATGCCGGAGGGAAGCTGCATGATTTGGATTGGATTTCTTAGCTGATGTCACATGATTCATCTAAAGTGTCATGGTGTCATCTTGAGAACTAGATAACATATATGGAAGGTTTTTTGAGGGACAATATGAACATTATTAGAGGGTGTCTACTATACTGGATGATATCCTTAGAGTACATCACGAGTTTAACAAATACATGTAAAGAGCACCATCATTTGTATCTAATACACTCAGAATACCTCACAATAGATGCCTTAACATGGTCAAGAAGAACGAGAAGACAAGGACAACATGATCAAGAACCGTAATAAGAGTCATTTTATGTATCCGAAAGACATAAAATAGCTTGGGAGAAAAATAAATGGGGACTTTCGTGAGACTAATTTGGTATGTCCAGAAATACTGTAGGGCCCGCTTTTTTTATGTAAAAAAGCTTTCACATAGCCAGAATAACATGATTAAGGAACATCACAAGATATGGGATTCATTTCCCAGTCCTTTCACTAATCATGTAAATTTCTCATGATTCACATGAATGTTAGATATTGAGTTATTAGTTTAATTCCTCCACCTTTAATATTTGTTATTATATTGTGAATGCCTTAGATGCATTGAATGCTAGTTTATTTTCAATCTCACGTGATCCACTGGGTGAGTGGGATGTTATTAACATATCATATTAGTGATTATTTTCATGATATATGAATGATCATGGGATTTGTTTTATGAATGGAACATGATTACTCTAGTTGTTCACTGGTATATTACCTGACATGAAAGGGGGCATTGATTAGTTAGTCAGATAAATTTTCTACAACACTTGGTTTAAAGACAACCATTCATGCTCAAGAGTTCAATCCATTATTAGGTTAGGGAGCGGAATTTATTGGACTACCCACCTTGATTATTCACTGGGTTGTGTTTCGTATCTGTCATTGATCCATGTTTGAGATACTGAAGGGATCTAGTGAGACACATCATTGTGAGTATATGGCACAGATTGTTCGAGGGTGATACAAAAAATTTTGTGATCATAAATACCTATCATAAACAATAACAATATTTTATTATTTATAATTAATGGGGAAATTGTTGACTCATGTGGGATTGATGATGTATTTCTATTTTTTCATTTTGAAATTCCAAATCCCTTTCGCAAAATAAAGGTGCCTACTGAGTGGAAACTGAGAGATGCTCCATGCCTTTCGTACCTTTTATTGGAGTCTAGTTGGACCATTTTTTGGACTTCCTTATCACATCGAATGTGATTTATGACCATGATAGATCATTAATTCTTTGTTTTTGTCATCATTATTTCATTTTATAATCTTCAAGCATTGTTTGATTTTGGATGCATGTTGTTGATGAAATTTTCACTATTTTGCGGTGATGTGTCACATCAAAAATATGGGTGATATGGATATTTTTGTGTATTTTATTGATAAAATTTTCCATTTTTTCCTTGGATATCTAAAAGGGTTGTGTGTGGTTTCCTGGTCATACCTGAGTACAACTTCGTGGTGAGTATGACATGCCAATGCTATTTCATGAGATGATGTTGACTGCCATTGATCTCTCATGGTGTCTCATGGATTGTCTGAGGCATGTCGCATGTCTTTTATGACCATGAGTACCTCCTGCCTCCTCCAATTTTATTTCCATTGTTTTATTTTACAAAGACCATGTGCATCTCATTTGTTTGAAATGGGTGGAATCAATGATAATTATCCTTCCCATCAGTGATCTGTCAATTGGTATTTTACAAATGATAAAGGCCTCATCCAATTGAATATTAATGTCATATTTTGGATGGTTTTTTTGGATGGTTTTCCCGGAACATGCCAATGGGAAACCATGTGACAGAGTAGACGTCAATCAGCCCTCACCACATGGCCTCTAGTAGTTTACAGATCCATTGAATGCGAAAAATGACTTCTTGAAGGGGGTTATGTTTTATATGCTACAGTATATTCATTACAAGAAGTGACATATGGATACCATATAGTGGTCATGTGTTCACAAGTCCCTTGGAGGAATTTACAATTCATAGGTCATAGTATAAATCTCTTTTCATTTAATTTTGTGGGAAAATAGTACCAACATTCAGGTATTTCATCAATTGTTATTTTTATGATGTTTAAATGGAGGGTGTCAAAAATTCACTATCCCCCCTCAAGAGAGATTTCCATGGGTGAAAAGTCCCAATTATGCGGACTGTAAATTCTCAATTGAGTATTTTGTGGTGTCACAAATCATTGTTTCAGGTGACTTTGGGTCTCTTAGTATATTTTTAGTATTCTATTAAATTCCTTTCATATAATAGGAGACTAATTATATCCACTCGTCACCCCTTCATGAATGATCTCTCATGGTTTCCTCTATTGTAAGTCTATTCTACAATCCATGGTCATGATCCCCATTCGTGGACCTAAGACACAATTTTGTTTCACCAGAGCTCTTATGTAAGACTGTTTCTTACTCATGTGCATGTTTGACCCTACCAGGAACTTATATTAAATAATTTTGTGATAATTTTTTCTCATTTCTCTTGGGGGTTTCATGAGATCTACTGGGCCAATCATATGATCATTGCAATTTTTGTGACCATGTGAATGTCATGTGATCAAAAGTCACCATGGGGATATCATGATTCATTTGATGTCCTATCGTCATTATGTGACCCACAATTACTTTAGATGTGAGGTGATTCAAAAAAAACACTTATACAATTCAGGACACCCTTATTGAATCATGTGATGCACTTGATACCATCAGTTCATGTCTTTCTTTGACAATATTTTATTTCATCTGTCTAATATATTCCACATACATTTTTACATATGGGTTCCAGTTATTTTAAATATCCATCTGTTACGACCAATAAATGTTTTATGATCGATAGAAACCATAATTATTATCCATTCAACCATTTTTTTTATAATGAATTTTTTCAAGGATTAGTCATCCAGGATTCAGGACAACTTATTAAAAATTCGACATTTTCTTTAAATGTTTTGTTTTCTAGATGATACCGGCATACCTCCCCTAGAAATTAATCATGAATCTCATAGGGGGTGAAATTATCTTGATATTTTTCATACAAAAATTAATGGGGATGGCTAGTTGGGTACAACTCAATCATAGGATTTTTATTATCTATTGGGAAAATCACTTCTAGGCTTGGATGGTCCATAATTTACTCGCAAACCTATTTATAAATGTTATTCGAGTATACATGCCTATTATATGAACACTTTCAACAGTTTATGGTACTCAAAATGGGATCTCAATCCTAGTGGATATTTTTTAAACAATTTATCTTAACCATTTTTGGTGAGGCATATCTATTTGGAGTTTGCAGATGATCATTACAGGGTTCATCATTATGAAGATGTGTGGATATCTCAATTAATTTTTTACTAATAGCCCAATATTAATTGGGATAAAATTATATGTTAGTGTCTTATGAATAATACATTCCATCTCCCCCATGGTTATGTGGGTATTGCGTTATAGGATATCCATCAACTCGATGGTGTCCCCCATTATAGAGATATATTTATTGAATTTCTTCTTGTTTTGGATGTCTAGGATGATCACTTGTAGACTCCAGTTTTGTGGAGGAAGATTTATTTTATTGTGAATGAGAAATTGAATAGTGATTTGACATTATGCTCAATCATTTATTTCATGGGCTGTATTAATATTATCCTCCACGATTGTATGGTCAATAAAAATTTAATATTCCCTCATCGATGTCCTTCTCAAGAGATCTATGACAATGTAGGGTCATATTAGGCCATTTTAGATGATGTGTGTTATACATCATGGGTATATAGA
The DNA here is from genome assembly GCA_963277665.1 of Viscum album. Taxonomy (NCBI): domain Eukaryota; kingdom Viridiplantae; phylum Streptophyta; class Magnoliopsida; order Santalales; family Viscaceae; genus Viscum; species Viscum album. The sequence continues at coordinate 1,833,087,642 of OY728147.1, forward strand.
GTGAACCTAGAGGTATATTAGTAACTCAGGTTGGTAGGTATTATAGCCTTGTTTCTGAATAAGAAGCATTTCCTAGATGAGAATTCATGCTTAGGGATCTGCGTAATCAAATTGTTGTTGGATGCATGAATTGAGAAAGGTGGTTACTCAACCAAGAATTACCATTACTTGCTCATGTCTACCAAGAACCAGGACATATTCAACAACGTAATAACCTAACATCATCAACGGTCCTCTACAATTACTATTTTGAAAGGATAAGGGAGAACAATCATTTTTAAGAATAATAAAACGTTTCTGGGATACCATACACAATATAATATCATTGATTTCTAAACATTAATGGGGTTGTGGGTATTTTATTAAACTAGGATGATGTTAAAGGTGAACTATGTCGACTTGATAGCTTTGATTCACCACCTTCCATGCACTAATTGGGCCAATTATCATTAATGGAAGCAGTTACCTTGATGAAATATAATATATGATCTCCCATCAGGATGGGGTTCTCATATCTAGGATAGACGATCTGCTCATCTGTGATCCATACACAGCATATCTATTTTCTCTACACTTTGGACACATTCAATGAGTCACTCTTATTCTTTCGCTCGACTTTTGTGGGGAACTAAATCCTAGAGTAATTCATCAATTTCAGAAGATACTCTAATTTTAAGATATTGAATACCATATCATACATCCAGCTATTTAGGATCCCAATTTACATACCCATGATTACACCTAGGCTTGGGTTACACTTTTTCTAGATTGTGTGCTAGTCCGACTAGTCATTCATATTGACAGACCATTCACATTAGTAAAACCTATGTCGAAGGAATTAAATGAATTTATTTAATACCTATGGAGGTGATAATAAGTGAAATCACTCTAGTAAATATTATTCTGATATCATATTGTATTCTATTGAGGATATTAGTCCTCCAAAATATGTTTCAGGTGATACACCTAGTGAGATAAGGGCTTATGCGGGTTACTCTTCTACTTTCAAATTAGGTTATCAAATTCGTCTTTAATCTACCTTTCATAATACATCGGTTTTAGATGATCAATTGAAATGTAGAATTATTTTGAAACATATTCATTCCTTGATCATTGAGAACCATTTTCAATTATTATGTGACCAAAGGAAATCTAATAACCAATTATTTCATGATGTGGGGTTAGATAGTTTTAACTGAAAACCTCTTTATGAAATTACATTGAAATTTATTTTTATTTAGAATTATCTGGAAATTAGTTAATGGTTTTTTATAACATCGTAAATGCATCTCCCCATTCAAGGTATTTGAGGGATACATTGACTATACTATAGTAGGGTCATAACTAATATCTGAATTATACGCTCAAATAGACGTATGGATCGTATAGATTTGGGGATTTTAGGAGATGATTACTCATTTGACGTTTGATCATCCAAAATCATATTCTACATTGTATGCTGCTCATAAGAGGGTCAATGTGTTTACTACCTTGATAACGACTCTCCATCATGGATTGGTAGTAGAAGAGGTGTGGAGAGTGGCAGTACAACACTCTATTGATGCTTCTTGTCAGAATCTTCCCAACCATATCGGTGTAGTAAAATGTTTTTTTCATAGATATACCTTCATAATGAAACCTATTTTTTGAGACACTAAAGAGACTCCAAAATTTCGATATTCCTCTCCCCATTTTTCAAAAATATAAATGGATTATATGAAATTTTATTATTGTTTCTAGTTTCTATTCATCTATGATATACATATCATCCTGTTACTCTAATTTTATGTGACCCGCCAATGATACCAATCCATTACATAAAATCATGACACATGAATTTTTGGATCTAGATATTTTATTTGCGAATTGATCATGAATTCCCACTAAAATTTCATCCATTAATAATAAATCTATACCTTTTATATAGATATCACATGATTTATGGAATGATAAATGGGGAGAATATATGTATCATATAGAAAATATTCTATTACTTTCTAAAGATTATTGGCATTGTGAGAATGACATGACTTTGTTAAGGCCATATGTAAAGCCTTAAAAGATCCTTCCAAAAATATTTTAGTAATGATTTAATTTTTGGTCTTTTATCTCAGATCTGATAATGATTTTATTTTTGTTTTTTTGAGCTCAGTTCAGTTAGTGATTTAAATTAGGACATTTTATACTTGTCCATATATTTATTTTTTTAGGTTCCTTTTTCTCATACATATTATTTATTTCAGTTTTGTGAATTTTATTTCAAGACTAATATCACTTTAGATTAGGCTCTCTTAGCTTGGTCATAATATTTAAATATTTTAAGGTATTTTAGCTTGGGAATGATATTGATTTTAGTTGATGGTCTTTTATCATAGAACGGTTGTTACTTTAGTTAGGGTCTTCTACCTCAAACAAGATTTTTATTTAGTTTAGGGACATTTTTCTCCAATCTAATATTACTTTCAATTTGGGTCTTTTACCTAAGACATGATATTGGTTTTATTTTAATGGCTTATATCTTGGAACTGTTATTTCATTTTGTTTATTTTATTTTACCTCAAAATGTTATTGATTATATTGTTGCATCGTTTATAACATTGTTTTGGTGTTTGGTAGATTAAGGTCTAATATCATGGGGAATTGATGTGATATATTTTAAGGTCCTCTAGCTCTTTCCTGATATTACTTTAGTTTAGGGTCTTTCAGCTCAAACATGATATCACATTTGTTTAGGGTCATTTTGATAGGACATAATATTTATTTTTAGTTTCGGGTAGTTTATTTTAGACATGATATTGATTTTTAGTTTAGGGTCTTATATCATGGACCCTTTTTCAGTATAGTTTGAGGTCATTGTGCTTGGAACATTAACATGCTTTAGTTTAAGGTATTCAACCTGAGACTTGATATTTATTTTAATTAGATTCATTTAACGTATAAATGAACTTTTTTATTTAGTGTCCCTTATCTTGGACTTGATCAATGATCTTGGGATGTGGTGCATACGTTCTAAGAATTACAAAAAACATACAGGAGTGTTGGGTGATATCATGATGTGGCAAGGGCTAACAAGGATCAAAAATCCATTTTTTCATAGCAAAACATTCGATTAACAAGAATATGTGATAATAGTGGAAGAATAAAAATGATTTCCTAATCAATAAAAGTTTTTTTGAAGTTTTTAATCATTTACAATGGATTCGGAATATATATAGAGTTAATACGGTTGAATGAAATATAATAGGGATTCTTGGCGTACTTGGATACCCAAAATTTTGAGTCCTTGAATATGAGATGGTACAGACATTCCAGGAATGTCTCATGAAATTTTGAGATGTCAGGTTATTCAATGGTGTTGATGAGGATCACTTGGATTAACTATCCTTTCTAGAAATAAAGATATTCCTTTAGTTGATGGGTCAATTCCCTTATGCATCAGTATAATTTCAAGTGAAACATGATCTCCAGTTCTCTCTGATGGTTATGAATAATTTTTGGAGACTCAAAAATCAATGTGAGGAGGTTGGGTATGGATGGAAGGCTATCAAAGAAGTGTTCTGGAACCATATAGAAAGTCATATCAAGGTGTTAAGGCTCGATATCTACTCCCTATTATTTTGAATCATTCGTTGTGAGCCTTCAATGGATTGAGAAAGTAGTGTTGATTTCCTACTAAATGAAATGGTATTGAACCTAATGACACTACATTGAGAATGTTGAATCCACTTGGATAGTCCAGTACAGTGATGGTACTCCATGTTCAAAATTAATAGGATAGGAATGAAGATATAGGGTAGACATATCGGGAGTGGTTCAAACACACTGATGTGTTTAGTTCTAGCATGATAATTTCATGGATCAAAATGACTAGAATTTTATTTTAATAGAGGGACACATTGTTTTAGTGACCATAAGAACATATGTAGGAGCCATATACATAAATTAATATCCAAGAAATGGGTCACTTAAAGATGTATATCTTTTCCATGTGACATTTTAGGTTTATGGTGATTAGAGATACCCTAAATCATGTAGTTTGTTTTTCAGGAAGGGTAATGTCAGAGATAGGTATGAGAACCCTATCAAATATTCCAATTCCATGAAAATATATTATAATGTTTGGAAGATGTGACAAGACAATTTTCTAACTTTTACCTAACCCAGGGGGTCCATCGATCATTTTTAGGATTTTAATAGGGATTAAAAGTAGACTGCATGATCTTTATACATTCTACTTGTGCGCTAATTTTTTAATTAACTATAAAGATGAATATTTTAGCGATTGAAGACATGAATTTTACACAAGATTCCCTTTGGTTGTTTTTAATAAAAAAATTTGTGTCTCCATCGCTATATATTTAAGGGATTACGAATTGGATCATTATATGATAGAGTTTAAGGTCATACAAAATTTTCGAAAGTGTGAGTCGTTTCATTCATGAAACTTATGGGCATAATTTTAGAGATGCTACACAAGATCCTTATTATGATTCCCAAGGTTAAGGGTACCCCATAGTCCTCTAGGAAGGATATGAACATTCATTAAATCATGGATACAGAATCTTAAGTCATTAATGATGATACATGAAATTCTTACATGGATATGTTTATATCACACTAAGGTGTTATGTGTCACCATAGTGGTGTCAAGGAATACAAGGATTTGAATGAATTTTTTCAGGGTGATACATTTGGTTGAATGAAATAGGAGTATATATATGAGCCATGGGAATTTATTTATAGTCATCGAAATGGATCGTGATTTAGTATATCATTTTTAGGGTCCATGGATGGTTGTTCTGACTTGAGGTACTTGAGGAATGATGTATGGTTTTTGGATTGAGATCGTTTAATTAATGATGGATGCATCTTGTACGATTGTTGACCAGGGTATGTATCCTATGGACCATTAGTAAGGAATGATTATGGGTGATAGTTTTACCAGTTTAACATCACGTAGCGGGGGCATTCCTACCTATGCGTAGTTCAACATTATACAGCATGAATGTATTTCCTTGTATTTTTTCATCAAGATGTATGGACATGGGAATTGATGGTCAAAGGGGAGTGGTTACTATATCTAAGGATGGAATTTAATGATTTAATATTTATCCTATGTTATCAAGCATCATGAAACACAATGTTCTTTGAATATCGTTCATTTTATCATCATCTGGTGAGAACGTTAATGAATTGACATGAAATATCATTGTGGTTGGGCCTAAAAATAATGTTTCAGACAATAATATGTATATCTCGAGGATTAGAATCAAGGAACAAGTAATTCTAAATGATGATCCTATATAGGTCAAAACTATACCTATGGAGGGGAAATTTTTATATTTATTTTTTGTGACTGGGATCATATTTTTAAATACAGCCATTACTATATATCCTATGAGGGAACGAATGAAGTCACATGTATTGATTGATTGGAAAATAATATAAATAGGTTTTAACCATTCATTGATTAGAGAATTATTTTAATATTTCATATAGGACCATGATTGATGATCTAGGAATCACTATGAATCATGTGATGACATGATTCATGTTACACCTAGTTCATGAAGTTCCATGATTATTAACATTATGCGGTTAGGACAGAGGTGAGATAATGTGAATAAATTGAAATTTTACAATTGGGACCATGGATGGAAGCTCAATCATCACTGATTATCTCATATGAGTTAGAATAAAACCACACATTAGAAACCATTTAGTTTAAGTTCATGTGGAAAGGAAATTAAAGGTGAAGATTAACAACATTCGACAAGGAATCATGGTGTTCCATTTATGGTCTTGAATTCTAGACGATGATGGTACTATTGTACACATTTATTTTTTTTATCATAAGGGTAATATCATTTCAAAATTCATATCTCACATGACCTTTTCTCAATATGAGAAATAATGAATGGAAAGGTGTTCCCTACAATGTAGTGATTGTTTAGGGTACAACAAGGGAATTTGGTATTATGTATTAGATGAACCACGATATAAGATTTAGGCCTCCGTACATATCACATTTAATGTGAGAATCAATACATACTTTGATAAAGAAGGCTACTGTAGTTTAATGGAATATACTAATGAAGTGGGTGACTCAACAAAAATGAAGTGTATTTTTAAAGATCCCAGTATTTTGGTTTAATGTTCTATTGAACATGGTTACCTGACATAATTGATCATCTCCACTAGTTGAAAAATAATTTTAGTCTTCACTACATATCAGGTGATTATAGGAATCAAACCTTACATTGTTATTAATGAGAATTGTAGTTTAACATCATGTTGCAAGGACATCTGCCGTGTAGTTTTAGCATCACATGGTAAAAGTGAGTTTTTATAGTTTAACGTCATGTAACCAGGATGAATTTTTTCAGTTGAAAATCATTTAACCAGGATAAATGGAAGAAGTTACACTGATGGAAACTCCCTTGTGCTAACATCTATGTAAATTATTTCTTAAAAACATTGCATTTGTGGGTGGAGTGACATACTCCCCATCCACTGTGGCTAATGAGTAAGATACATTCTGATAGACCATATATATGATGTAAGTTCCTGACATTTGGGTTCAATCATTGGGGGATTCATTCCAAGTATAATTAGGTTTTTAAGGACCAACACAAATTTTCCTTGGAGGAATGAGCAATAGAGACTCCATTTTTTAAAGGCTCCTCCAATCTGATTATGGTGGACCTCAATGTAGTGAAGTGTTTGCAACATGTTCTCATAAAGTCATTACAATTCATCTGTCGGATTAATTGGTTTCTAATCATTTAAGAGTTTCATGAATATAGATATTCATAGTGAGGGATGTTGGATTTCTATTGGTAACACTGTCTCATTCTCGTACACTAGTGAGTATCGTGTTCCTTAGGTAGCATGGTAGGCCCAAATAGCATGGAGAATATTGTCGGGTTATGATTTCTTATTTTTATTCACCATATTATGGAGTATTTTGTATAAATTTTTATTTATGTCTAATATCTATCCATGTTTTCTACATGATTGTGATATGAGTAATTGGAATTGATTTCAGGCTTGTGGTAGAGCTTCTATAACTCAATAGAAAAGATATTGGTTCCATTGTCTATTAATATTGTGGGAGGGTCCTTGAACCTGGATATGATATGGTACATTACAATGTTAATTATGTTCTTCATCCATACTTCCATGAGGGGTATTGCCTCATCCCATTTGAAAATAAGTCTACATCGAAAATGAAGAACTTGAACTGCTTAGCAATCTATGAGGGATGTGGCCCCAGAACATCCATCGCCCAAACAGAAAATGGACTGGAATAATTAGTCATATGTAGAAATTATGGGGATTTATAGATGAAATTTTTATGGATTTGGAATGAATGAAATTTCATGGTGAATTCCACATAGAACAATATCCTGGTTTTCCCGTAATATATTGGCCTTTTGATTTTGTGGAAGATCCATATCTCATATTAATGGGTTCCACAAGAGCCAGTGTGGAAGTCTTCCATAATGGTGGAAATAAGTCTTTATACTTTGAATTTGAATTTGATCCCATAAAACCCATTCTTATTGCATGTTTTCTTCTAATTTAGGTCACCATAGAGGGAAAGGATCTCTACTATATTCCAAACATGTTCTGTTCTGGTTTAATCTATTGGGAGAGTCCCATTTTGCAGATAGATGATGATAGGATCCATTCATGAATGGGTGATCATTGGTGAATCATGCTCTTGTGTAGTTTTAACCAGAACAATCTCATCCATATCATAGATGGTGATCAGTAAGATCATTTTTTGATGTGTGATATTTAAGATCCCATCTTCCCCATCTGTTTTGGCTGAGACGGGGATATTATTTCCCAATGCATCACTATGTGTGCTCTATGATCTATTAACATGATGCAATGTGGGTTCAAAAGGGAACTCTTCCATTAATCCCTTGATCTATCAAGTGAGTGGTACTAGTTCCACTTTTATGATTCAATATTTTCCCTTGATCTATTTTATCCATAACTATGAATCCCCATTGATGTTCAAGAAGGCTATTGGTAGTTGTAGGGATAGTTTAATACCATCAAAGAGTTCTTGGTACTCTACCTTGTTTTTTATGCAGCCATCAAATAGTGAGAAAGTGTAAGGAAAATCACATTGTTAGGTGAGGAAAATATATCCCCTAAGATAAACGAATAAAACCTGGAGGTTTCCATACTTGTACTAATAATATATCAAAAGTAACCATTAAAATACAAATCCCATGTACGGTGAGTGACATGGGCATAAAATAAATCTTCATCTAGATGTTCCATGTCTTCTGAAATATATTATGGTGAAAGATGTGAATCAAGTAAATCAACAATGGAATTCCCTTTCACTTACTTCTATGATACAAACTGAATGTCATAATGCAGATGGATGACTTCCCATCCAACCAAGTGCCCTGTTAGAAATGAATGATGAGGTATGTACATGAGCAGATCAATAAGATATTCCAAAAGGAATTTTTGGTGCTTCATGTAATGAATAAGATTTTTTACTATGAATATGTCTGAAAGGATGTTCTTCTTGACATCATATTATCAGGTATTAGTACCTAGCATAGTCCGGATGAGTTAATAGTGGCCATACTCACATTCTGCATATTTATTTTGTGCAAATAAGGAACCCCATGGTTTTGTCAAAAAAAGAACTTACCCCATGGGTGTTCTATGGAGGCCACATATAAGATGAATTTATGCCCTTCCTCTGAAATAATCCAAACCGGTTAGTGAAGGATGTACTTATGGACACTCTTAATGGTTTATTGGAATTAATCACCATATTTATAGTTGATTCCCTTCTCCTTTATCGAGTCGAAGGGGATATATTTGTGTGCCATGTTGGTAATGAATCATGGAATGTATGCTAGGTTCCATTGGAGCCCTCTAAATCATTTGAAATTCTTGTGGATGAAATTTTTGTCATAGAACTAGTCTTATCTAGGATGACCTCAATGTCATGATGGTTTAACAAAAAGCCATGTAATTCTTATAAGGTTTCCCTAAAAGAAAATTGCAAGGTATTCATCTCTAGACTATTTTATCTCATCTTGTTTAAAATCCATTGAAGGTCAATGAAGTGATCAAATCACATACATGATTTAACCAGAATGTAATCGAAAAAATCAGTTATTTTTCCCATGAATGGATTAATGATATGATGCACGGAACATAAATATGTGGTTCTAAAAATCTTCCAGACAGTGGGAATTAGAGAATAAAGAAGATCCCAGAGGTGCTATGAAGGTAGTGGATTCTTCATCTTATTGTGCCATCATTACTGGATTGTACTCTAAGTAACCATCCATGAAATAAGGGTATTATATACTAGATGTTACATAACTTATTATTTCTATGATTAACATCGGAATTTTATACATTGGTGAATTCTGATTGAGGTCTCTGAAGTCAATTCATACCCTAATCTATCCATTCTTCTCCTTATAGAAAGGGATGATTATGGAAATCCATATTGGGTATTTAAATTCTTAGTTAATGTTAACTTTGATAAACATGTTGACATGCCCCTATAAATTTGTTGTATAATAGGGATGCATCATCCTGGCTTCATGGTTGAATCCATGATGCTCATCTGGTAGCCCAATATCGTGTAGGGCCGCATCTGAATTCAGTCTATGAATTTCTATGTAGTTTCAAGAGTAAAATATCTATGTTGTCACAAAAATGTGAATTACATATATGGAAATTTTAGTGGAATAGAGGAACTAATAATTGTATGCCACAAGTCTTATTTTTTTCTAATATTTATCTTGATGAGTTCATATATGGTGTGGAGACACATTTGACAAATACTATAGGGGATTTCTTAAATTCATCCTCATTTTCATCCATCAATGAGTCTTTGGAGTCATTTTAAAGTGGAGATATAAATATGGGGGAATTAACAATCATTATCATGGTGAGAGATTCAATGAGAAGAGGCATTATTATCCCATGTTGATTGATTCATTTAATAGAGATTCTAGAACTGAGAGTATTTGATGCTGTCACTGGGAAAAGGAGGGTCTTGGACCTTTGGTATTATATGTATGACCTCGAACAGGTTTATGGGGAGCACATATTAACCATCGATAATACTCTAGGAAGTCATAGATGTGGTGCCCAAAAAATTGGGAGCTATCACTTATATTTCATCATCTATCACCAATAGATTGCATCTTTTTTTATAGAAATATACTTCAGAAAAAGTGGACAAACAAGTGTCAAAAGGGGGAATAGCCTGATATAATATTTCAATGATTTAATAAATTGGATGCCTTAAAAATCTGGTGGAATGATGAAGGTACCTCCAGGTGGATATGGAGCCAAGACCTTCTGTGAAGGAGGTTGTATGCGCTGTCTTGTTGGATTACCACAAAATCAGTTTATGATGTATGATCCCCAAACGGGGATGCGAGCATGATCTTCTCATGAGGTATTATCTCATTCATATCACACCCGTGATTGGTTATCCTAGTGGTAGATTAATCCCCTTCTCCAAATACCAAACATATTAGGGTTTAGATTGATAAATGATTGATCTCAGAACCTTTATCAATCAGGTCCCTTTGGTTGTTGAAATTATTATGTTTTCCGTAGAAAATTAGGGTTAGGATGTTCCCATTAGTGTCTTTTTCCTTCTCATGATTTGTGAAAGTAATGGTGACATGAAATTCCAATGACATGATCACAAATCAATAGATTTGGGTTGTAGAGACATCTATCTCAAACTCTTGTTGTCTCTAATGATTTTTTACATGTTACTCCCTAATATCTTTTGAAATATGTAGCAAGTCATGGATTGAGAATATGGATAGAACTAGTAAAAACTATTTTAGAATGTCTAAATTTTCAACCAGAGGTTGGAACATCCTAATATAGGGTTTATTCATGGTTACAGTTCTGGAGCTAAGGGATTTGAAGTGGGAGTTTGGTGCCAATACATAATTTGAGTGAGTATCTTCTTTCAAGTATAATGTTTGCACTCCCCCCCCCATTTCCATGGATGATTGGGATAGGACCCCATGTAACACTCCTAGATTTTATGAGATATATTTTTTAATTTAATTTATGTCTTCTATTGTACACTACACCAAGATTAGCTTGTACTATACGCAACACCGTATTAGCATGCATTATACAGAACACTATTCTTGGCTCGTGTTACAGACAATTTCATGTTCGTTTTTTGGAAATTATTCTATGCTACATTAAGTATAGATTTTTATAATGTATATATCAAATAAGATTTGATTATGATATACGCAACACCAAAGGGAGCTTTCACTACACGCAGCCCTGACAAGGCTTTCATTAAACGAACCACGACCTTCCTCGAAAGCGTATGTAGTACGCAATACTGAGTTTCACTAAACAATGATATGTTATTAAAATCATTTATAAACAAGCTGCTATGAATAGTAATACCTACTTCTTGAAATTTTATAAATATGAAATTTCAAATTGTACTTCTTTTTTCGATCCGGAACATCTAAATTAACTTACGGTGATTTTTTTTTATTTTTCTGAAAACATTAAATTATTGATGAATAGTGAGCACTCAGTTATTAGTTAAAACTGACTTTTTATTTAAAAAATATTTTATTTTATTTAAATTTATTTTAGGACAAAATAGATACATAATAACTATATAAGTTTAATTTAATTTATTGGAGACATTTTATAATAATTTTAGATATATAAAAATTTTATTGAACTTTTAACTGTCTTTTACTGACCTCCTAGGAGCATCTGTAAATTTCCTTAAAACATAATTTTACCACTTATGTGAGTAAAATTTCAAAAAACCGAGAGACACGATTGATATCAGTAAGTAAAATTTGGTTCCATGTGATGAAAATAATTTTGGTGAATAGTAACATTTAACTTTTATTTACCACCGTTAAAAGTAAATATGGTAATTAAGGGTTAAAATGAAATTATAATTACCCTAAAACATGTCCTAATTCTATTGGTTAAGTTTAATTCTACCGAAAACAACCTTAGGAATAAAATATGTCCTTTTAGATCCACTTGGATGACATTAGGACATTTATTATTATTTTATTTAATGAAGAGTTAAAATAGTCAAAATCAATGTTTAATAAGTAAAAAAATTAATATAGGGTTATAGATAAGATAAATTAGACCATAAATATTAATTAGAAAGCTAAAACGATTTACAACCTAATGTTATTTTATTTATATTTTTTAGACATTATATAATTTAATTTATTTATGACATAATGCTGATGTAGTAATTACCTTATTAATGAAATATTAACATAATTTATATGATAAATACCCAAATAAATGTAATTTGAGAATTTTTAGGAATTAAAATAATTGTTAAGGTTAATATAACTTATTAGTGTTGGTTAGATGATTTGTTTGATGTAATAAGGCTTTTATGAATTTATAGAAAGCAAAATACCAAATAGTGTCAAAATTGACATAAAAGAGTTTTTAAAACAAATATTATATTATTAATTGATATAATAGACCTAAAAAATATAAGGATAGGCCAAATGACTTATATAATAATATATATGACATTAATGAACCTATTGGGGTTTGATTGTCAGTTTACAATAAATGTATTAACTATATAGTGTAAGAATACAAGAAATCATTGTAAAAGGTATATTATTTAACCTAGAGTTATATCTAAATAATAATGTTAAAATGGAAGCCTAAACGTGTCTAAAACCTATTTTATGTGAGGAATTAGACCCATCCCTACCCTAGAATATATATAAGTCACGTTGGAGCCATTATAAACCTAATATGAATTTATTATATAATAATATTATAAGTTTTTCTTATGGTTCCCCTCACCCATCTTATAAACAAGTACTCCCCCTTCTCTCTAATTAAAAGCTCCAATGCCATTTGGATCCACCAAAACCTGCCCAAATACCATATCAACTGTCCTCCCTTAATTCTAGAGGCCATAATTTAGTCAGAAATCCACCCTATGTAGAACTTTTGATCAAATAAAACGGAAGAACTCGAAGAAGAGGTAAATATATCACCAACTATTTCAAGTTCCTTTCTTCTTCCAATTCCTAATTCTTTGTTGTTTCCATTCTAAAATAATAACTCCAGTATCTTCTATATAATGTGATATTTTTTTAAAAAAATTATAACCATATAATTTATTTTATCCATCTTAAGAATGAAAAATTCACCACACGTGTGTACGTACGGCTTACCGTCTCCAAGTTGTGGTGTAGTTTTTTATTCAAACATTTAATCATTTGGATGGGAATAATAATGATTATTAATGATATAAATAATAAATATAACATTATTATGATTTTTTATATATGATATTCCATCCAATTATATAAATTTTTAATATAAATGGAATGATATTGTCGCTCGTGCGTACGTACGGACTATCGTCTCCACGAACACGATGAGATTCATTTTCCATAATTAACCATTCATGTATGATTATAAAGTATATATAAAAAATAATAATGAAATATATTAAATAATAATGATACTATATTTATTTACATATATGTTTCATTTACATAATTTCATTCAATTCAACAAGGAAACGAAAACAGTGTTCATGCGTACGTACAACCTACTGTCCCCATAAACGGTGTATTTCATTCCATTTATCATTCTAAAATATATATTAATATGATGAATATATAATATATATATATCATGGTTTACATTATTTAATTATGTAAATCAGGATATAATTAATAATATCAAGAACAACAAGTCGAAAGATGTACGTTAAATGAAACGATTTTACCCAAAACACTACATTAACATGGAATTTAAAAAAGAACGGGTAATATAAAGTCATTAGTGAATCATATATGATATAATAAATTTTATTTTGGATATTTTACAAGTTATTAATCAGTTTAAACCCACTATAGAGGAGTCTCATACACATACGGAAGAAATTAGACATATGGTAAGAGAAATTCTCACAATCTAATTTTTTTCCGATATTGATTATACATCAGAATTTACGGGGGCATATTTATCATCCACATCCATATTTCCTCAATATGTAATATTATTTCTATCCCCCTAAAAATTTTTAAAATCCAATTTTACATATTGGTGAATTTTTAGTAAAATATATGAAAGGAATCTTTTGTCGTTTTTAGTACGAGATACTTTTTGACTTTTCCGGCCAAAGTACGAGAGGAATGATTTTTTAACCTATACGGAATGAATGAGTTTTTAGGATTTCATAGAACATTATTTCCATAAATATTCCTCTAAAATTTTCAATATTTATTTTCAATAATCTTATTTTTGTTTAATATTGTATGACATGTTAAGAAAGGAAAAATTATTTTGAAGTAGAAATGATATTTTCCTCAAGAATGGAGTTTAAGTGTTTTATCAAAATTATTTTCTATATAAAATAATATACGGTTATAATTATATATATAATTTTACATTTATTTGATTATGTTATTATGGAATTATTTTTACGAAGACCTTTTATCTTATATGGACTATGTTATGAAAGAATGATGTTTAAGAATCCCCTTTTTATTAAATGAGTTATGCTATGATATATGATATATGATTTTGTGGAACACATATGAATGGTTTCATTATGATATGGGTGGGACCTATATCTCCCTCCAATTCATGGGGTAATGATTTATATCTCATGAGATAAACATGGATGGAATTGGAATGTGATTTCGGTTCAGTAATACAGGACTGGAGCGACAAGTAAACCCGATTCAGTAATGGACTTTGTCTACTATAATGGTCTTGGCAGCAATGCCTTGGCTACTATGGAAATCATATTATGTGCTTAATGTTTTTCCACAATTACATGTTTTATTCCCATGCTATTTTATTATGATTGATTTTCCATTATGATCTATTCCTTACGTACTGCCATGTTTAATGTCATTGCTCAAGATTTTGATGTTTAAACATTATGTTCATGTTTTTAAATTCAAATGTATATGGTTTGTTTTATTTTCTCCATACATACCCTTACTATGAATTTGAGCTCACCCTTTATATGTTTTACCCTATGATTTAAAGAACAGTTTTAGGTAAGAAAACAAATAGGGATGACCTTTATGGGAGATGTTGAAGAAATTTCACCATGACAAGAAGATGGTGTTCCGAGTTTCCAAAGACACTAAACTATTACGGTTCTTGGGTGTCTGTTTTTTGGTTATGTATTATGTATTCCGTAAAATTAATGCAATTTCCTTGTATGTCATATGTGGGTCTCTACAGTTGGTTTCACAGGAAAGGATTAGTTAACCTTTGGAAACTAGGATGCAAAAACATTACTGAGATCCCTAGAGATATTTCTAAGGTATGTCTAGGGATGTCCATAAGGTCAAGTATATGTATAGGTAATAGTCCTAGAATTATATAACGATCATGAATAACCTAGGATGAACCCTAAGATGTTAGAGATTGAAATTACTCCCCCTGATTATGTTGTTTCCCAAGTGTGATTTTTTCCTCTCACACTATTCTTTTTGGGCTGTAGAAAATGCATGGAAATAGTAAGATTAATGTTATTGTAGAATATGATTAACAATGGAATGATATTCTTCATGATCAAGAAAATTAAATTGGATTTGGAAGGGGAAACATCGTTATTATGCCTAATCAACAATATCATAATATGAACATTAATCTCAACTTTGGTAAGTTTCCTGACTCAGCTAATAAATGAATGATGGAGATTCATGATGAAATTAAAGGAAAGAAAGTTCAATTTTACTCATGTAAATCATCTGAGAAGAGACATCAAGGAGAATGTTTCAAAAGAACTGGAAGATGATTTGGGTGTGGAAAAGAAGGACACAAAACAAATAATTTCAAAGGAAAGGGTTCAGTTAACACTATGGACAAGGATAATGGTATTCCTAAGACATCAACAATAGCTAAATGTTTTAAATGTGGAATCTAATGGAATTATGAAAACCAATTTCTTAATGGAAAATCTCATGAAGAGAATCATCATGGTCGTATGGGTAGTATTTTTGTTATTGATGATGAAGAGACTATAAATGATATATGAGATGAAAGAAGTGTTGAGGAATAAAATGATGAAGCTCTGTCAATGGTTTAAGAAAGTAGTGGAATGAAAGTATGTTTATCTGGAGTTATGTTAATGGTACTATGGAATAATGAAACATCTACGGATTCATACACTATTGTTTTTCCTAAATAATTAGAAAGTATTTGTTGAATTGTACCGGTAACCATGGAAGTTTATTCATATATTTTTGGAAAGAAGATGATATGAACATAGTTAAGGGATAATGAGAAAATAATAAGTTTGAGATCATGACTGATATAAGGACAAAGTGATATCATGGTTTGAGAATATAAATTTTTTGGGAATTTGGTATGTGGAAAGAGTTGACTTGTGATAGCATCCATGTTTTCACAAAGATTCTATAGTAATTCATGTTTCAAGAGAATACATGATTAAGGTATTCACATGTTTGGAATGTGACCAACATGATATATCTTTTGATATACGGGGGTAAATGATGGTACTCATATGATCGGTAGATGACCTTTCTAGTAATTTTTATCATTATACTATGAGCATGGATAGAAGTATTTTGGATAATACTAAAGATTGGAATGAATAAGGTTAGACATCATATAGTATTGTGTAATTCTAGATATTTTTTGATATTAATGTTGAAAAGTTATAGTAGTATAGTTTTAGAAAATGTACAACCCATTGGACGGGCAAAAACCTGTGGAGTCGGGAAAGGATGCAGGAATCGAACCCACAACTGAAGCGTGACAGGCCTTTATCACCTACTACTGGCCTACAAGAAGTCTCTGGTTAGTAGAAATTAGATTTATTTTTATTAATCGGTATGATAGATTATTTTTAAGTCCATTTTAAAAACAATATACCATTAATCTCACTATATATGGACTTATGTATATTTAATAACTTTTCCTAACCTTTTGAATAAGACAGATGAAATGACCGATCATTCTATCACATGATCTTCTAACACTTCACGAATGAAAAATTCAACTTCATTTCTTTAAGAGATGAAATGGAAATTGTTCATGGAATGACCAATAGTGAGATTGTAACAAAATCAGTTAACTATTTCTTCTACTTCAATTTTTTTTCAACATTAGGGAAGTGATCTTGAAAACCAAAAACGTTGTCCTTTATCGTACCTTAGATATTCACAAATTTATGGCTTTGTGATTGTTGGATTTGTCATATCCATGTTCTCAACCCCTCTCCATCAAAACATGACGGTTAGATTTCTCTTCCATATCAATATTTTAACTTATGTTCATCTATGTGAAAACCCAGTGATGACTTAATTTGGTTATCCATTACGTTTCATACATTAGTTTTTAAAATTAACTTTTAGTATTCCTTTTTATGATGTGGGTTTATATGAAATAAACATTCAGGTAGTAAACCATTTATAATCTTAATGAATTTTGGGGGAGAATTTCATTTTAAAAGGGGTTGAATGTAACACCCTGAGAATTTATGAGATATATTCTTTTTAATTTCATTGATGTCTTATATTTTACACTACACCAAGATTATCTTGTACTATACCTAACACTGTATTAGATTTTAGTATACGCAAAACTAGACTTGGCTCGTGTTACACACAATTTCAAGTTTGTTTTGTGGAAATTATTCTACACAACATTAATTATATATTTTGTTTAATGTATTAATGAAATAATATTTGATTATGGTATACACAACACCAAAGGGAGCATGCACTACATGTAGCCCTGACCTGGCTTGCATTACATGCAATCACGACCTTCCTCAATTTCCCATGTAGTATGTAATACCAGGTTTCACTAAACAACGATATGTTATTAAAGTATTTTATAAACTAGCCGTTATGAATAGTAATACCCAATTTTTGAAATATTATAAATATTATCATTCAAAATGGACTTTATTTTTGGATTCGGAATATCGAAATTCACCAAGGTTGAATTTTTGGAATTTTTCTGAAAAATTTCAATATTTGATGAATAGTAAATACACAGAGTTATTAGTTAAAACCCACTGTTTATTTAAAAAATAATTTATTTTATTTAAATTTATTTTAGGTCAAAATAGATACATAATACCTATATATGTTCAAAGTAAATCAGTAGAGACATTTTATAATAATTTTAGATATATAAAAATTTTATTGAACTTTTTACAATCTGTTACCCACCTCTTAAGAGCATTTGAAAATTTCCATAAAACATAATATTATAGCTTCTGTGAGTTGAATTTAAATAATCTTAGAGACACGTTTGATATCAGTAAGTCAAATTTTGTCCAATGAGATAAAAATAATTTTTAGTGAATAGTAACTTTTAAATTTTATTTACCACGGTTAAAAGTAAATAGGGTAATTAAGGGTAAAATTAATATTATTATTACCCTAACACCTGTCCTAATTTTAATGTATAAGTTTAATTCGACCAAAAAAAACCTTAGGAATAACATATTACCCTTTAGGTCCACTTCGATTAGATTAGGACATTTATTATAATTTTATTTATTGAAGAGTCAAAATAGTTAAAATCAAAGTTTAATAACAAAAACCTTTTTTAATATTTGGATATAGATAAGATAAATTTGAATATAAATATTAATTAGAAATATAATAATATTTCCTAAATAATTGTATTTTATTTATATTTTTTAGACATGAAATAATTTAATTTATTTATGACACAATGATGATGCATAAATTACATTATTAATGAAATATTAACATAATTGATATAATAAATACAAAAATAAATGTAATTTCAGACTTTTAATGAAATAAAAGAATTTTCTAGGTTAATAAAACATATTAGGGTTGGTTTGATGATTTTTTTGAAGTAATAATGATTTTACAAATATAGAAAAAAAATAAAAAACCAAATAGTGTCAAAATGGACATAAAAGTGTTTTTAAAGAAAATATTATATTATTAATTGATATAATGGTACTAAAAATCTAAGGGTCTCCCAAAAGACATGTATAATAATATATATGACATTAATGAACCAATTATGGTTATAATACAAGGTTATACTATGTTTATTAACCATATAGTGTAAGAATATAAGAAGACACGACAAAAGTTAAATTATTTAACTTAGAGTTAAATCTAAATGATAAGGTTAAAATGGTAACCTAAACTTGTCTAAAAACTATTGGATTAATGGATTTAGACTCATACCCTCCCATATTATAAATAAATCACTTTTTATCCATTATAAAAAATATATAAATTTATTATAAAATAATATTTTAAGTTTTTTCTAAGGTGGCCCTCACCCATCTTATAAAAGGGCTCTCCCCCATCTCTCTAATTCACACCTCCAATGCCATTAGGATCATCCAAACCCTACCCCAATATCCTCTATACCGTACTAAATTCATCATAGTGGACTTACTTTAGTCTGAAATCCAACATATGAAGCCTATTTGATCAAATGAAAAGGAAGCACCCGAAGAAGAGGTAAATATCCCACCACCTATTTCAAGTTACTTTCTTCTTTCACTTCCCGTTTCTTTTTTGTTTCCATTATAAAATAATAACTCTAGTATCTCCTCAATAAATTGATGTTATTTTAAAAATTTTACAACCATATAAGTTATTTTATCTATCCTATTAATGAAAAATCCACCACACGTGCGTACATACAGCTTACCCTCTCCACGTCGTGGTATAGTTTTTTATTCATACATTTCATCATTTGGATGTGTATAATAATGATTATAAATGATATAAATAATAAATATAACATTATTTTTATTTTTTATATATGATATACAATCCAATTATATACAATTTTAACATAAAAAGAATGATATTGCAGATCGTGTTTACGTACGGACTACCTTATCCACGAACACGATGAGATTCATTTTCCATAATTTACCACTCAATTTTGATTATAAAGTATATATAATAAATAATAATGAAATATATTGCATAATAATGATAATGTATTTATTTATGTATAAGTTTCATTTACTTAATTCCATTAAATTCAATAAGAAAACAAAAATATTGTTCATGCATACGTAAAACATACTGTCTCCATGAATGGTGTATTTCATTCCATTTATCGTTCTAAAATATATATTTATATGATGAATATATATATTATATATATGTATATATCATGGTTTATATTCTGGAATTATGTAAATGAGGATATAAGTAATAATATCATGAATAACAAATCGAAACACGTACGACAAATGAAACAATTTTACCCAAAACGCTTCTTTAACATTGAATTTACAAAAGAACGGGTAATATAAAGTCATAAGGGAATCATATATGATATCATAAATATTAATATGGTTATTTTACAAGTTAATAATATGTTTAAACCCACTATACATGAGTCTCAGACACATATGGATGAAATTGGACATAAGGTCAGGGAAAATCTCACAATCTCATTTTTATCTGTGATTGTTTATACTTCAGAATTTATTGGGATATATTTGTCATCCATATCCTCATTTCCCCAATATGTAATATTATTTATATCCTCCATTTTTTTTAAAATTCATTTTTACCTATTGGGGAATTTTAATAAAACATATTAAAGGAATCTTTTTTCATTTCCAGTAAGAGATACTTTTTGACTTTTCCGACCAAAGTACTAGAAGAATGACTTTTTAACTTATAAGGTATGAATGAGTTTTTATGAATTCATATAAAATTATTTACATTAATATTACTTTAAATGTTTTAATTTTTAATTTTAATTAACTTCATCTAGTTTATAATTGTATGACATGTTAATAAAGGAAAAATGTTTTTGAAGTAGAAAGGCTATTTTCCTCAAGAATGGAGTTCAAGTCTTTCATCAAAATTATTTTCCATCTATGATAATATATGGTTCTATTTCTATCTCTATTTTTACATAGTTTTTATTATGTTATGATGGATTTATTTTTACGAAATCCTTTTATCTGATATGGATTATGTTGTGAGGGCATGATGTTTAAGAATCCCATTTTTGTTACGTGCATTATGCTATGATATATGATTTATGATTTTGTGGCACACATTATAATGGTTTCATTATGATATGGGTGGGACCTATATCTCCCTCCAATGCATTAGTTAAAGATTTATATCTCATGAGATAAACATGGCTGGAACTGCAAGTGATTCTAGTTCAGTAATACATGGCTGGAATGGCATGTAAACCTGATTCAGTAATGGAAATTTTCCACTATGATGGTCTTGGAAGCAATTCCTTGGCTACAATGGAAATAATATCATGTGTTCAGTGGCTCTCCACAATTACATGTTTTATTCCCATGCTTTTTTTATCATTACTGATGTCCCATTATGATATATGCCTTACGTACTGTCATGTTTAATGTCATTTCTCAAGATTTTTATTTTTAAACATTATGTTCATGTTTTTAAATTAAAATTTATATGGTTTGATTTATTTTCTCCATACTTACCCTTACATAGAATTTGAGCTCATCCTTTATATGTTTTTTTCCCTGGATTTAAATAACGTTTTTAGGTAAGAAAACAAATAGGGAACACCTTTAGGGGAGATGTTGAAGATCTTTCACCATGACTAGAATATGATGTTCCATGTTTCCAAAGACTCTAAAATATTACGGTCCTTTAGTTTCTATTTTTGTTATGTATTAAGTATTCCGCAAAAGTATTGTAATGTCCATGTGCGTTAGGTGTGGTTCACTACACCCCACTTGGCGGTTATGTAAGAAAATAAAGTGAGGGTGACTCTTGTTGTGTTATATGATTCCAACCTACCCTTTCCAGAGATCTAGAGCACTTTCCCACAACGCTACACTACATATTCATTATCTAAGGGGAAATGTATGGAATATTTGGTCCGACCATGCCTGTATTATCCACATTACCTACGGTTCCTGCATAAGCGGTCTCCCGTTCCTCAGTAATGTGTGGTAAATTCATATTAGGTGGATTATTATTCATTAGAGAAGGGTTATATCAAGTGTATCATGTTGATTGATCCAAATATGAGCTCTCCATCTAATGAGGATTCAATTTTGAGGGGTGGTATCTATGTTTTAGATGACTCAAGAAAGAAATTAGCGAGAGTTAGGGCTCACGTTAGCATAGAATATGAATCATACTCTTCTATTTTTTCTTATTTTTTGGTTGTTACCCCAACCATTGGAAGATATACTTGATATTCCCTTTTTGGGTGGTGGAGCTATTTTAGGAATGTGAAATTGTTCTTTTAGATTGTAATGAGCTTGATCAACAATGTCACACGTCATCCAGTTGTTGAATTTCTACACACGCATGTCCAGGACCGCCAAAAAATCGCCCTCTTATTCTGGTTGGATCATAGTTATGCAATTCAACTGATCTAGGGAGTAATATAACACCACATGTCTTAAAGCAGTCATTCCTTTATAAATTTATTTGTTTATGAAAAAGTTCTATATATTACGTCATAATCTTCTTTGTAAATGAAATTAATCGGGATGGTCGGTGAGGTTGTCCTCATTAGGGTTCCTTGGATTTCATGATCATGATCAAGTTATTTTACATGGTTTCAAACAAAAATCGGGGACATGTTTATTTAAGCAGGTGTATTCCTTATTCATCTGTTCTACAAATCATAGGTGATCTTGATTCTCTTTGCTTCTCGATAATGGAGATTGTATAGTTATCTCCACTAGACATGAGGTATTGGGTGGTTCGAGCCAATCCTAGGTGTTTTCATGTGTACTAATTCTGCATTTATACTAACATCTAGAACTTATTATTTTCCTATCCTTTTTTTAAGAATAATAAGCATGAGTCACAATTTTGATAGTGTAAAATGAATGACTTCATTAAATAATTAGACCATTTTGGAAAACACACAAAACTCACCAGTATAATTCCATGGAATCATATGTCTCTTAAACTCAACCCATGGATTTCTATCATAGAGTTCCATCAATCTCTCTTATGAGGGACGGATACTGAGTGAGTACTTTAAAGCTATCCAACATGATTTAATGTCATGAACCCTCTCACATTCACATTTTATGTAGTTTTTCTGGTCCAATATCATTTGCTTCCTTAGTGTAGAAGAGAATTAATAAAGGAATTTATGATGATGGTATTCACATCATGCAACGAAACCTACTGGTAGTCTATTATACCAAAAAAGGTAGACCATGTTTGAGTTTGTAAAAAACACTTCATCGTGCTCGCATTCTTTTGATTTTTACATCCCATCATCACCCCACATCATGATACGAAGTGTGTGAGATGTTTTTTGGGGTCACCCACACTGTCAATGTCAGAGAAGGTAGGATTTACGAAATCAGTTGGAGGAAAAGTTTCATCCACCCAATTAGGTCTGGAATTATATGAGGCTATGCTGGTGCACATCACCCGTCCACAACATTCATTCGAGTAGATAAGAAATTTATTATGTTACAGATCTATGGGGGAACCATTTCTATAGTTTCATACCATCTATAGAGAGATATTTGGTGATAACAAGGTTGCATGACACTTATCTACCATTTATATTTAATTCATACAAAGAATAAATGATTATCCTAAAGATGGACAGGATGTCACCGAAATGGGGAAATATGAAGATCATTTTTGACTTCCATTTTTATGTAGATTGGATACTTGGATCATGATGCAATCATATACTTTTATTTTTCTCTTTCCAGTGGACCATCTATGGGAGGAATATTGTTAATCTATATATAAAGGAAATACCTAGTAGTAATATTTCCTCTGAGTATCTCCTCATTAAACTATTTGAGAGATTTTATTACAATATCAAACTATGAATGCTGTTCCTTTAAGGATGGAACCTCTAATATTTCTAGTGGAAACTAGGTTGTATTCAAATCATTCTCTTTTCCTTTAAAATTATTATGACTTGGAATTGGAAACATGGTATTTAGAGGTTTTTGGTTTTAGAGTTGTCATTGGTTCTGGGTGCGTGTAGTGTCATTTGGTACATCTAAATCCCCCACCTCCTTGGGTATCATATTCTTGTTATGAACCACTATATCATTGTGTGGGTCTAAAATTTATATCATCTTAATAATTATAACTTCCAAATAGTTATATTTAGAAATGGTGGTTATTCCATTACCATCAATATAACTGTATGATTCTATAGAATCTTCTTTTTGGAATGTATTTGAACCCATAGATTCATTAGGATATTTTAGCCTTCATACCTGACGGTGTCTAATTTCCATCATTGTACATTCCTAACATTATTTTTTTAATAGTTACTTTGATTTATTTGTTATTATAGGTTTCCAAATAGGACTTGATCAGTCGGGGTTTCTCATGTAGTGTAAGGTGATGGTGGAATGCGGATCATTGATTGATTCCTCCCAACATAGAGAAGATTAATTCCCTCTATAGTGATAATGATGATGAAAATTAACTTATCCTTATGTGGTGGGGTAGTTTAGGTACACAATTGGTATTTGATGATCTTTTTGTTGAGGATCCAATAGAAACAGTTGAGGATTAAATGATTTTCAGGATGAAATAGTAGTTATAAATTCCCCTAGACTAGTGAGGCGGGGTTGATAGGTAATCACTACCTATGTTTATAGGGTCTTATTAGTGGGTATTAAGCCTGGTGATAGTGATTTATATAAAAATTCCCCAAGACCAGTGGGTTAGGGTATGGATGCATCTGCTACCGATGGGTCCCAAATCCTCTCTAGAATTGATGATCTAAGAGGTAGAGGTGTTGGTAAATATTACATTGGCCTCGTAGGCTATGTATTCTCAAAGATGACTAATATGGATGTTTTAATGGCAGAACATTTTATTTTGATGAGTTTTTCTCGTGTATGAGGTGGGTTTGATTACATACCATTATGAGAACTGATTCATACCAAAACATTTTTGGGTGATCACTACATCACTTTCTATTTTTGAAATGATTTACTATTTCTATAGGGGCCCCATTTGAAATCATTTTTTCTACCCTCTCTCTCCATCCATAATTCCTAATCACATTTGGAGTGGATTCATTCTGTTGTGGGGACCAAGTGGCTTGAGCGTTACCAGGACGCCAAATATCACTATATACTATAACTTTACATGATTTTGTATCTGAGGGTTCTTCTCTTCTAGTGGAGTGGAAAACTGTATTACTCTATACTATGACCATCCATGAATACTGAGGCTTGACATATTTTTGGAGACCAGATAATAATGATATTTTATGCAATAAAGGGAAGAATGTTTAATATTTGGGTCGTTATTTTATTGTTTTTGATCTTGTGCCACGGGGAAAGCATCCAGGTATTTATGAAAATCAAGTATTTTAATGGTATAAAGGTGAACTACATACCGTTGATAAGGGAGGTGTCTAGCCTTCAGCCACCGATTAGTAGCATGATTTGTTTTGCATATATAAGGCATTCACGCTTTTTCTAGGTCATTTGGGATCTCCTTTCTTGATCTTTCTAGGGTACATAACATGATGGAGATGTTTTTTTTCTGATAACTCTCTCTCCATAGGCCAATGTTAATCTCCTCATCATCAAACATAAACGACTCCATCCAGTCATACCATAGAATATGGTTTTGAAAGATTCATGATAATAAGAGTTTTATTTTTCTGGTGGTTGATGGGGAACTATATACAATTGTCCCCAATGTTTTGAAAACCACCTTATACATAGGTGTTGGTTCTAGGTTCATCTTTCTGTAAAGATGGGTACGGGAAATTAGAGGATTTCTTGTCCAATGGAGATTTCCTCGTGAAGATGGTGACCCTGATGAATGTCATGATTAGAGACCCTAAAATCCATCACTACACTACCATGAGGAGGACTATAGTGGTAATGAAAACCTTCTTCTTCCACTTCAATTTAATAGTGTATAAACCGTTGTGGGGCTGAAAATGTGTCTCGAATGTCTTCAAGGAAACTATACGTGAGTCGATTAGGAACACATGACATGTTCTGCATCATGATCAGAATGTACCGACATGCCTTTTGGGATCATTCAGGGGAATGGACATACTATATGGTGGTTCTTGTAACTTTTAATTAATAGTATAGTTATACAAAAGTATGATCCTGATGCTGAAAAGCTTCCAAAATATTTTGATGATATTTTAAATTATTGAAAGGAATATGATCCTATCCCGATGAATGCTCCATTCTCACTTTCTATGATTCAGTCACGATCAGAATTTGAACCCAATCCTAAATCATTAAAATTTTCCTTTGGTCATTCTTTAGTGGAATATGTGCATGCCTCAATGTATGTTTTACTCTCACGTGGTGGGATTCGCTTAGATCAGGAATATGATCCTGGTTGTAATATGAATTCCCCTCTAAAATATGTTGACGGACCTCTGGAACAGAAGATAGAAAATGAACCTCCTACTGTATTGCATTTGAATGTTTCTGACACAATCATTCATTTTTGGAAGTAGGAATATGTGTTTGGATTATTTTATCTACTAGAATATTCTAGGGAGAGTCAGTGATAATAATGTGGAACTCTCCCAATGCTTGTTCCATTATCACTTCGTTAAAACCATCTGGAACAATGATATATGCTAGATCATGTGGCTTTATAGTATGCCACAAGAGTTATTTCATGGGAATATGTGTCTATACAGAGGCATGTTCCCTATCACATGGTGATCCCCAACTCAAACGGGGATATGTGCCCAATCATGGGCCTATGGAATATGCAACCAAACTTCTTCTACATGAGTTTTACCCTATTCTAAGGCATGTTCTACTCCCACATGGTGATCCATTATTCGAATGGAAATATGAGACCAGATAATTGCCTGTCCCTTTATCAAAATATGTCCAATTTTTCATAATGATCAATGTGTTGTGTTTTTCATTATGTAAGGATATGAGTATTTTTCTATCCCTTTACCTGTAATAGTGATGGAATATTCGGGAAAAGTACTTTAGTTATTGCTACAAAATGTTCATTGAAGAAAAGTGTGTGAAGGAATATAAACCAACTCATTTTCCACATCCATTATATACTGGAAAATTGATTATATTGGAGAAAGAAATTGTTCCCACTTCTTTCATCCATGAATCACCCGAATATTCCATTTGGATTCAAGTACAATTGTAATAATTTGAGCCTCCCCCATTCCTACTATGGGAATATTCCCACATAATTGTTTGAATGAGTAGAGATATGTTCCTACCTTCTAGTTCCTACCTAAATATGAAAAAATTCATCATCGGTAGGAGTGGGGATATGAGCCCTCTCTTAAATATCCAACCCCTTCCTCCCATGACGAGTCTTCCTTTTTCCCAAGCATGGGTGTCAGGGGTAATATTATATCTACTATTATCTTCTGTAGGTTACTAGTGGGTACTAGTAGGATGGTTCTGGAGACCACGATTAGCTAAGCCCCCATGGGTATCTCTTGAACAAGAAGGGAGCTATATTTGGATTCTTAGTTTACCTTAATCAGATATAGATTAATGTAGTTTTATCACTCTGGGGATAGGATCCCCAAATTTCTGATTTTTGTGAAGAGGGCCTCCAGATTAGATTAAAATTTTCTCAAATGATAAGGACTCGCCACATTTTCATGCTTGGATAACTTCACTGGAATATTCCATGGTCGAGATTGTTCCATAAAATTGGTACTCACCAAAAAATATTGTTTTCCTCCTATCATTGGAGTTTTCGAGCATTTGATGTCGCTTTACAACCCATGGGGTTGTAGTCACCGATGATTTTCTAGAGAGAATTGTGAATGATGAAGACATTGTCTCAAATTTGAATACTTGAAGTAGTATCTACAAATTATGTAGATAAAAAAATAATATGGTTACTAATTAGTGTCGTATTACAAGAATAGTATGCTCAATCAGATATGTATGGTTAACTAAATTATTCTTTTATTCTGGATTTATCCATTCTCTCATTTATACTTTTCCAAACAAGGATGGACTTATGAGAAAACTATTAAAAAAGTATCATTTGTAAGATCATGTTGGTATTACTACATTGTTATTATAGGGTTTCCCAAAATAGTGTCCTGACATATGATCCACTGGTCATTCATTTATTCCGAAGAAAATTTTGCGATCCATTTTTATTTTTGTATATTGGAATACAGAATGACACAATGGAAAAAAATCAGTTTGTTATTAGACACATGCAAGTATAGTTCACCATTTTGTCATTAGTTTTATGGTGTGTATTGGGTTTCACTTGAAGGTTTGATTGTGGGGGGTATGTTATACGCAATCTAGAACATCAGAATACCATTTTCAATTTTCTTAGAAACTCACAATGATTCCACCTTCCTTATATAGGTATATATCTTCTTTCCAATGGTCAATTTTCATCTTGGTTTTCAGGACCATAGACTTTTGGGGACTCACAATGGTCGCGAGGATGGGAGTTTGTGATTATCACACCATTTTGTGGGTAAATTTTCTTACTTCGTGTCTCTCTTATTGATTTATGATATGTTCACAAATATGTTAATAATCCCAATATAGTGATTACTACCATGAAAAAAAGATTATAGATTAATTATCATTTTGATTAAAGAATGGAAATCTTGTTTATGAAAAATGGAAAGTGTGATCTCATTAATGAATCCATCTTTTTGTATATGAGGTTCCCCAGCCATTTCCCTAGTGGTGGATAGATACATTGTATGACAATTACATAGAATCACATGCCTTGTAATATTCTACCACTCAAAGAGGTGATTTGTCTTCCGAGGAGGGGGTTGATCAATTATGAGGAATCCCACATATCCTGATTATAATTGGAATCAAAACCCATGTAGTTCTTTATCCCCAGGTATTTTAACAAAAATAAGATAGGCAATATGTGTGAGTAATGAGACACCAAATATTATTTCTCAGGTCTCAAGGAAATTACCTATAAATCACATTAATGGTTGGAATCAAAGTAATTATAGTTCGATCACACTATTGGATCTAGCCTCAAGTTATATTCCCTTATATGACTGGTGTTCATATCATGCCACTTATCGAATATTATAACCCAAGACTTACATATATATTCGAGATTCACTATAATAATAAGGTTTCCACTTTGACACCATAATCCTTTGTGATCTCTGCTCGGTTTGAGAAACATGTAGTGGAATGGATGATTATCCTTTTGGAGTATAGATATGGGACATGTGTATCAGGAAATTCCATGGGGTGTTTGATATATAGCTTGGGCCTTGAGAAAGAGTCCTATATTTTGCAAGTATAGAAGGAATTATATATATTGTATTTAATTTAATTATATAATCCACCAAGGTATGAGTTATAGTGGTCCTCCCTTGGGAATGATTGGGTCATAATGATTGAAATATCAGATATATGGGCTATTGATTGATACAAATGTTTTTTTGAGTTTAGGCATTTAAAAAGGAATCATATGTATCATGGTTATTGAAGTAATTAGTGTATGGATTGTTTAGTTGATTGATGATTACATACTAATGTTTCCATTTGGTTGGGGAATATCATATTATACAACTTGTTGTGTCTTACACACTGATGCTTCCTTTTGGATGAGGAATATTATATTATGACACAAGTCGGGGCATAAAAACTATGATTTCCCATGACATTTTTGGAGGCTCATAAAACAAAAGATATGAATTTTTCAACTCCCTAATCCCACGTGATCTATTATTTGTTTTAGAAATAAGGGATGAAAATGGATAATTTCATTCCTTTATAAATATAGGAAAGACATAATAAAATGACCCTATAATAATCTAACACAATTTTGTGACCTTTAGTAGGGTTCCTATATATTATGGATATTTTAAAAAATAATAGTATTCATAGTTCCCTTGATGGGGGTTTATAATAGAGGTTCCATTATGGTTGAGGAATACATAAAAAGGGTTGGAGAAGTAATGTATCCCTAGTATGCCTTTTGGTCGAGTCTGATTTCTTGTCTAACATGCATTGATTTTCCCTTTAACATGCCTCAGTTTCTTTTTTTGTATGTCCTAGACTGTATACATGACATATACTAGTAATCATTATGATCTAGTTGTCTTTCCATAGGAAATTTTTTATCCAGGATGTCATGGTTGAGGGCTATTTGATGATTAGGATTGGCATTTGTAGAAGATATAACACGGTCCAACTATCTTGTTATAGTGTGATCATAAGAACTAGTTAACACATGTGGATAGAGTCATGAGGGTATTTATGATCTATCTTAGAGGGTATAACAAGTATTGTATGTCATCCATAAAGGAATTCTTGTGTCTCAACCAACTTTATGGAGTGATTTTTGAGTCAATAAGGACTCACTTAGAATTCCTCATGAGAGCTTCCTTAACATGGTGAAGCACAACCATGAAACTAGGCTATCATGATTAGGTATTGTTATATGTGTCATGATATGTATCTGAAATAATTCACATGAAATGGGTGACAATGACATGGTTATATTCATGAGACTAAGTGATTATATGTGTGAATACCATAGGACCTACTTCTGATATGTATGGAGGCTTTTTCATAACCCAAATAACATGTCCAAGTGGAATCATGTGATCTGGGAGACATGTCCCTTTATGGTCATGTTTCTTGGAAAATTCCTATAAATCACATGATGTCTAGAGAAAATGTTTTTTTATCTTTGAAAATTAATCATTTTCATATATTTATGATACCTTAGAATCATTCAATGGTGGTTTATATTGAGTCTGGTGTGATCTATTGGGTGTGTGGGATGTTTTTCACATATCCTATAATAGATATTGCACAAGATATATGATTGATCACACAATATGCCTTATTAATGATGAGTGAATACATAGTCTATTCGCTAGTATATTACATGATGGGAAACTAGTCGGTAGAATGATAAGTCACTTAAAAAAATTCCACCCTAGTACTTGGTTGTAAAGTCAACCATTCATGCTGAGTGTTCTAACACATTTTTAAGTTAGGGTCGGGAATTTATGTGCCTTTCCAACATTTTTTTCTCTAGTTTGTGTGATGTAGGTAGAAAAAAAATATTCTAGAGTAATGGATGTTTTATGGAACAATGTTTCTTCATGAGTATCTATCATGGATCATTCTGAGGGCCCCTCCCTTTTTCGGTGACCATGATTCCCTCCCATGAACATTCCATTTATTTGATTATGAAAAATTATTGTTGACTTTGTTAACTCTTTCATAAGAGATTAAGGACATCAATTTTTTCATTTTGACTTGTATAAAGGCCTTCCATGCTATAAAGGCACCCACTAAGAGGAATCCATGAGATGATTGATGCATTTCATGGATTTTTTGGTAGTCTTGTGATACCATACTATGGGATTCTTCTTTACATATCAAGTGATTTTTGAGCATGAGTGACCTCACACCATTCTATTTTTGTCCTTGTTGATTTATTATACAAATTTCTTGGAATATTTGAGTTACATGGGTGTTTTCAAGACATTTTCTATTTTTTTGGGTGATACGTTGCATGAAAAATTGGGGTTATATCGGGGTTTTTAAGAATTTCATTGATAATCATATCCATTTTATCCTTGTAGAGACAATGGGGTTGCATGTGTATTCATTTAAATAACCCTGAACTTTTTCTAGGAACTTCTGGAAAGAAAAATTGATTTTTTTTGATGATTTAGACATGTTTTCGAAGCATCACCGTGTCTCATGGGAAGTTTGAGGTGCGTCTCGTCTTTTATGACCATGAGTAATCATACCCCAGACCATTTTATTTCCTTTTTATAATGATACAAAGGCCCATGGGTCTCATGAGTTGGACTTGTTGTTTTAAAAGGATAACTATCCTCCCCATCGCTGATGTGTACCAGGATATTTTACGACTCTTATAGGCCTCATCCATTTGAATATCTTCCTCTTATTTATGAAATTATTTCATATTTTTCATCCATAACATTCACTGATCAAACCATGTGACCTGGGGAACTCATTCAGTCATTAAAAAACAAGCATTTATTGTATGGATATCCTTAAAAAGGGTTGTAAGTCTTTTCTATGGGGGGGTTCTATGAGATCCAATGTTGGTTATGCGCTTCTTGTGGGGACTTTGTGTGACCTTAAGATAGTCACACAATCACGATTCCCATTGAGTATTGCAAACATCAGAGGTCTTGGACAACTTATCCTTCATTTTTATTGAGGGGGAAAATAATACTTATATTTACGTATTTTATCCATTTTGATTTTTCAAATTATCATCTTGAAGGAATCAACAATGATATATAGAATATATTAATGAGTTAATAATTTAATATTTATTACATGAGAAAAACCATCAATTATATCCATTGGGATTTCATAGAGTAATTGATATATGCAGGTTTTTATGTTTATAATAAAGCTTTCTCTCCTATTTTGAAATAGATACATATAATATGAAACTACATTATTTGATATCTGTGTTATTAAATTCATTTCAACTCAGCTCATCGGGGTAGTTGGGAATACTCTTGATCATATCAACTGTTGGATCACAACCAAGATGCTATTTTTCTGCTCATATGAAGAGTAAAGACATATGTATTTTAATTGAATTAGACAATGGAATTTCATGACCGTCATTTTTTGTTCCACCAATTATGTTTTCAGGTACATGGATGAGGTATATTTGATGTACTCATATGATAGATAAATTAAAGGTGATGTATTCATCAATTTGGTCAACATTTTTTTGAGAATAAATAAAACATGAGATTATATATACTAAATTGGAATACATTCACTCCCAGTGTTCACTCATTTTTTTGGGGAAATATATCAAATTGTATTACTTATGATTTATATGATATATCGTATTTTGAGCATTTTTGTATTGATAAATGAATATTTTTTATCTATATCACACAAGATCCTTTAGTAGTTTGAGTAGTACAGATTCCATATTATTGTCGACTATTTTCAAGCATATATGAAATGAAATTTTATATTTTATCTCAAAAATAATATATCATATCAGGTCACAATGATTTAAATTTGGAAAATGTTTATCTTTTGGAAAACATTTATATTCCCAAACAAATAGAATTTTATAAACCATATCTATAAAGTGATTTAGAATGAATCTTAATAAGTTATAATGTTTTAAATAAATTTATTATGTATTTTAGTGAACATGGGAGGTTTTTTGCTATGTATTAAATTACTGTTTATATGATTTATATGATATATGAATATATTGACTTCAACATATCCTGAATATTTATCCTATGATTTTGATGGTTTCAAATGTAATCTGGTGTGTATATGATGCATTCTATGATTACATTGTACCATTCATAATATGGATTTACTATTTAAAACTACCACATCACTGCCACTACCATATCAATCCCACATGGAATATTTTTGTTAACAATTAATGATATGGATTTTTTATGTATGAACAAATTCAATGAAGTGTTGAATAAATAACACTCTAATGATAAGTATATGGTTCCATCTGTTTAAACTCTATACAACAAAGAAATAAAATTATATCAATTAATTAAAGAGCATTAAAATGGATAAATATAGGTATGTGATCCCTCGTGTTGGGTAACCCATGGTTGTATGAAAAACTAGTTAACTTATATTATTCATATAACATATTTGACCACATAGTGAAGGATCCTTCAACTATTCTATGTATTTAATTACCATGAAAAATCATGGATTCAAATAATAGGTTATTACTTCACAGGTTTAATGTATATATTTTCTTGTTAGATGAACTTGATTGAGTATACTACAAATAGTAAAAGATGGATGAATAAAAACTACAGGCATTCTTGTATCCTTCATCATTCTATGTATTTTGATTCTCTAATAAATATCATGTTTCCTATGGCTTACTTTCCACGACAATTTATTTTGATATGATCAAAGAAAAACCATTATTATTTAGAACATATTATTGTACGTGTCCGATTTAACATATTTTAATATTTAAAAAAACAGTACTATATATCACCCCATAACTATTTTTAATATCCTGATTATAAATGATAAATAACTTTTATTAAATTCTACATAAAAATTTGGCATAATTTAATTTTATAATAAAATTCATCACACATTTATTATTTTAATAAAATATTTGTTTGAAACTGGAAAAAGTTTTTGTTTATTTTTATCCTAGTATGTTTAATGGAATGAATTAGTACCTGCGAAAAAATAATTAAATCAATGATAATAGACCAAAATTTATGATTTTGATACCTACAAAAATTTAAAATTGTGGTTGAATTATTAATTTTAATGATTTAATGAGGAAATTTCTTTTTTCATTCTTCAAATCCATTTAGATGGAATTCTCAATAAAAGAATACATCATGTCCCTTGTATTGATATAATCATATATATTAATCATTAAATCATTAAATCCATAGATAATGTATAAAACTGAGAGTTGATATATGTTACTGTTTTATTATTATATGCTTTATGCACTCTTATATACATCCTATAAACATCTTCTTTTTTATATTTAATGGAAATTACCTCTTACATTATCTTCTCCTTGCATTATAAAATAAATTCAGTTATATGAGATTGGTCCATGTAATATATCCTCTTATTTCCTATTACCCACCATTTTATAATGAATGTTGATCTTATATAGTCCAAAATAAATCCATAGTATTCAATTTCAGAATAATGTGTCATTGATTATCTACAACTTTTGTTATTGTGGTGTTTTGACTAGACTCTTTATAGCCCCAATATTTAATTTCAAATCTTTCCACCAACGGTTTAGGTGAACATGAATAATAAATTTACCCTATTGTATTCATCTATGTATTAACTTGATAATCCCCCATGTCAAAGGTATCTTATTCCCTTTCAACATTTTTTAATGGAGATAATCTCTTTTCCTCCACCTAGGTCCCTCCCCTATTGAGGGAGGATGGGGGTGATGAAATGTTTTTTTCCATTTACCTAATAAGGGTCCTCCTCATTGGTTCAACCCCTTCATAGATCATAAATTTATTTTTATAAAACCAAAGAAATAATACTAATGTATAAATATTATGATTTATAATTAATCACATTATTAATTCATATTCATCTTAATTTTTTAATTTATTCTATAAATATTTTTTTTCAATCAAAAGATAAATAGTTATCATTTTAATAAATTTATATTCTAATGAATTACATCATTTTATTTAGAATATGATATTTTAAATTTGTAATATCAATTTGATAAAAAATAATTCTTTTTTTTTCATTCATTGTAATGAATTTATCTTAGGTTTATTTTTTAGTAGTTTTCCAATGTAGTTTATTTTTGTGTGATAATTTAATACAATAAATTTTATAAAATACCCTAACTTTAATGGAATATTCATAATGTAATATAGACTTAATAATTATTAAAACATTTCTTTATACTAAATATATGTTAATGAATTTAAATATATAATTTTAAAAACATATATAAATTTTTGAAGCTCGTGATTCAATCTTTAGAGATAATGTTATATTTCATTCTAATTAGTTTTTTAGGATCTGTTTATTTAATAGTGTGTTTGAAGATTACATTAAATTTTTGAATGATCTCAATGTCATATAACTTTACTTATTTTAATAATAAGAAAAATATTGTTATAACAACCAATTATTTAATTAATTATTTTGTGAAATCATTTTTATTCTTAAATTGAGTGTTTTTATGATAAATATTTATCTTTTAATTTATATTATTATAATAAAATTAATTTAGTCCAATATTGGATATTGAATTTGATAAAATAGACTCCATAATTTGAATTATAATGTAGGAAATGTTTTATAATCCACAATTTATTTTATCCTCATATAAATATATTAGAAAGATAAAGAGTGATGATATTCTGAAAATGGTTAAAATGAAAAAAATTGTTAAAATAAATGATTTTAAATAATATATATCAAAAAATAGTATTACGTGGGGATTAATGAGTGGAATTATACCCTAAATCCTATTCAATTTTAATTTAGTATTCATTGGTTTGACATTCCCATGAATAAGGCGTTATATTATTTCCAAAAAAAATATTTCTAAGAGTGTCTCTGTCATGACCCCCTCCCCACAATGTGTACCCCTTCTAAGATGGCAATGTAAGAATGAAGATAATGACCCATATGTCCCACCTCTAGAAGGGATTGGAATGGTGACTAGGACTGAGGGTATAATAAACACAAAAAATGTTATGCTTTAACCTCTAAGATAACACAAGTGAAAGAGGGTGATATGACATACACCATCCAACTCCTACTGCAACTCCAACATAAATATAAAAGTAAACCCTAGAACACAAATGTAATTTCAAGAAATAACTAATAAAAAGGTATGTGAAAAATACAAGTACCAAATGAATTTAAAAACCATAGTATTCATAAAGCCCAAACTTCCCTAATAACCCCATGTTTGTAGCAACCTTCATGATTTACAACCTTTTCTAAGTGACCTGATTTTTTTTTAAATACAACGAGTGATTATAATAGTATACTCATTAGGATACTCCCTAAAGCCTTTCATGAAAATGTAAAGAAATCATGGCAATGTTTAGTGAATAACAAGTAAATCTAACTCATCACATAAATAGGCATACTATGTTCCTATCCTCACCATGGATACACCCACCATTTATTCCATACAAGTGAATATAATATAATAAATAATATCAAGGGTACCTTCCAACAACCTCCCCACTAGTTTTCCCCTTTTCCCCAAAGTCGCACATCCTATATTTTTCTCTCCAAAAAGGCTTGTCTGTCGACACCTGGGTGAAGAATCAAAATATGAACATTGTCCTACACAACCATTATATACATGTAACTAATGTAACCTGATATTTTTTATGATCCCCCAGAAGTCTCATAACATGTATCATACATCAAGAATTACACATCTAGCCATTATATCTTATACACCGAGTAAGAATCCTGAAGTCATCATAGCATATACATTTGTCACCTAAAATATTCTATAGAAAATTATATCTAGAATATATGTGTGTGAATAACCAAGAACCATTACAACCCTAAACACAAATATATAGGGAGAAACTAATAATTATGATACAATCACAAGTAACAACCAAGATTAGAGAGTGGTGTTGAAGGGGGTAGTTAGCCATCCATCTTCCCACTAAGATGACGATGAAATCACCCCAACCGAGGGCTCAAAATCCTTGGGATATCAGTTTCCCTAACTGATGGGGTGGAGTAACGTATAGATACACAAGAAGAATAGAATATACTATAGCTCACAACCGCACTATGAGAATAAACTAGTATTAGATTAAAATGTAGCTAAGTTATCTCAGACTCTAGGATTCCACTGATAAGACTAGGTATCCTATAATCACACAACCATTTAATGATATTAATTAGATTACATCATCCATTTTATTAGTTTCACTTTAAGTTAATTATTTATTTATCCATTAATTAAATTTTATTAAGTACACTTTACATTTCATTAGCATTCCAACCCAGATCCAAAATTACTTTAAATTGTAACATCATCACTACCTAACACCAAGTTCCAACCCAATCAGTGAAAATAATTTAGTCATTCGTTTATTAGCACAATTAATACTTTTTCATATTACCATTATATCTAGAATAACATTATAATATACCAGACCCAAGGGGGGATTAACACAGTGGGTAGATGAAATAACCGTCAAGTCTTTTCCACCTATAGCATGAGCGTATACCCATCCGCCCTTGATAATCCAAACTAAGAAAGCACACGACATACCCATTCATGTCTTCCCCCCTTTTTGGGAGGAGGTTAAGCAAGACTGTCTAAATTGATTAATGTGGAATGTAAAGAATATAAACAACAAAAAATATTCATAAATAATCCAATCAATCAATAACCGACCTATTTCATCATCTTCGGTGTCCTCTTTAACACCCACATGCTTAAAGAAATGCGACTTACCACTCTAGGATTCATATACTACCACAACCAATAGACCTCACATCCCCCACATATCAAAACAACCATCCAGTCTCTCATCACAAAAAAATTAACAGGAACACAACATCATATAAACATGGATCTTGGACCTTAAACAATGAATCTATCCATTAGACACAACGAGAGATCAAGGCCTTAAGCATAAGGATATAGGACATAAAAAGAAATATGGTAACACAGAACCCTTCTAGAAATTATCTTTTATGAACCAACTGGTAATTTAATACATCATGAATTAGCTTGTTCATTTATATATTCATCAATACATCCATTCAATTTTTAATAATTTACTAAAAACATAAATGGATTTAAAACGTGAATCATTGTCATTATCTAATTATTTTACAATTATACCCAAATATATGTTCTTTACCAATTTCCATCCAAAACGACATGTTAATCCAATGAATCATAAATATAACACTATCTAGAAAAACAAGAGACAATAAAATATGATCGATAAAAATTTATTTATGTGGTTCAAATATATGTTTTTTCAATTACATTATTATCCTTTGGATAAAAAATATTACATATAATATTGTATGTAAAAAATAGAGAATCCATGATTCCCCTAAATCAAAAGGTTTTTGATGATCTATATAAGAGAACAGTCTAACAAAATAGAACATGATCACCTGCCCTATATGACTGTATCCATCAGAGGGCATAAAAAAACCACCACTCCAAACAATATGTATGAAAACTCCCTTAAAAACATAGAGATAGAATTCCATAACATGAAAAGGAGGAAGAAAAGGAGTGGAAACCATAATAATGGTGGTGGAACATACCTTATATTGACAATTGATCGATACAGCTTGTTTCTACCAAAACAAGGGGTGTGGATGTTGTTTAATGAAACTCCAGGGAATACATGATATAAGGCTAAAAAACTACATGTGACTACTATAATAAGGATGGAATAGATAGATCATCTCACACCAGGGAAAAATAATGAGTAACAATAGAGGAAGATATCTCGTGCCATTAGAATATTTAATGAAGCACTAGTTTTGTAATGACCCAAATATTGACATAAATAGACATTACATTACTTTTTCTGAATACTTAATACTAAATGAAGACAAACACACAAGGACTGTAATAGTTTAGTGTCCTTGGAAACTCGGAACATAATCTTCAAATAGTGGTGAATGATCTTCAACATCTCCCATAAAGATCTTCCCCTTTTATTTTCATACCTAAAACTTTTCTTTATATCCTGCGGAAAAGAAAACAAATAAAGGGTTAGCTCAAATGACCAATAAGGGTAATCATGAAGAAAATAAAACAAATCAAAAACATTTGAACTTAAAAAAATGAACATAATGTTTAAACATCAAAATCTTGAGCAACAAAAGAAAACATGGCAGTACGTAAGGAATAGATCATAGAGAAACATTAATCAAGATAAATTACCACGGGAATAAAATATGTAATTGTGGAAAACCATTAATCACATGATATGATTTCCATAGTAGCCAAGGCATTACTTTCAAGACCATCTTAGTGGACAAAGTCCCTTTCTGAATCGATTTCACTCCTCGTTTCAGTCCTGTAACACTAAACTAGATTAACTTACTGTTCTAGCCATGTCTATCTCATGTGATATAAATCATTACCCAATGCATTGGAGTGATATATAGGTCCCACCCATCTTATAATGAAATCATTCTTATGTTTTCCGCAACATAAACATAAATCATTCATCATAACCCAAAGAATAAAATGGGATTCATAAACATCATCCCATCATAACATAATCCATATAAAACAAAGGTATATCCTTTCATCATAAGAAATGTAAAACCATTTAAATCATAGATACACTATATTTGAAACATACACATATGAAATAATGTCATCTTAGATGGAAAATGGTTTTCAAAAACACTTGTAATGAATTCTTGAGGAAAATATCATTTCTTCTTCAAAATCATTTTCTTTTCACAAAATTTCATTAAATTTTAAAATAAGAGGATTTTTTTTGAAAATAGTAATTAAATATTGTAGATTAAGCTTCACATAAATAAGGTGTTATGAAACTGTAAAAATCCGTTCATTCCGTATATGTTAAAAAACATTCTTCTCATACTTTTTCCGGAAAAGTCAAAATCTACCTCGTATGGTAATAAAAAGAAAGATTCCATCCATACGATGTGGTAAAAGTAAAAAAATGGTAAAAATGAATTTAAAAATACATGGAATAAAATTAAACATTTTATATAAACTTTTTGAGAACATATGGACATGAATAATAAACATAACCCTAGTAAATATTTACGAATAAACAATCTCGGATAAGAATGAGATTTGAATAATTGTCCTTTACCTTATGTCCAATTACTTCCGTATGTGTCTGAGAATCCTGTATATTGGGTTGAAACATATTATTAACTCGTAATAGAACCATAATAATATTTATGATTTCATCTATGATTCACATATGACTGTAGATTATCCGTTCATTTGTCAATTCCTTGTTAAAGCAGCGCTTTGGGTAAAATCGTTTCATTTATCGTCCATGTTTTGACTTGTAATTATTAATATGATTAAATAGATCATGATTAATTAATTACAGAATATAAAACATGATTTATATATAATATATATTCAGAATATACGAATATATAAGAGATCGATAAATGGAAAGAAATACACCGTTCATGGAGATGGTTGGTCGTACGTACGCATGAACACTTTTTTTCGTTTCCTTATTGAAATGAATTGAATTAAGTATATGACATATATATATATACATAAATCTAGTAGAATTATTATGTCATATATTTCATGATTACTTATTATATATACTTTACAATCTTTATTGAATTATTAACATGGAAAATGAATCTCATCGCGTCGTGGAGACAGTAATATGTACGTACGCATGAGCGATGATATCATTCCCATATTTATTATATGGAATTGGAGTGCATGATATAATATCTTAGAATTAGTATGATGTTATAGTAATCATATATAGTTATTATTTACACCATTATACCCATCCAAGTAAGGTGGTGGTGGAAAAACTGATTACACCACGACGTGGAGACGGTATTCCGTACGTACGAACGCGAGGTGATTAAGTTTTCCGTAGGATGGATAGAAGGTGAAATAGGTTTGTTTCATATATATAATAACATATCATTATATAATTAATACTGATGTTATTACATTATAATGAAACTACTAAATAAGTGAATGTATAAGAATAATGAAACTTGAAAGAGTCGGTATAAGAGATTACCTCTTCCTCGATGCACCTCCTTTAAAATTCTTCATTGGGAACTAGAGTTGGACTTTTGAAAAGACGAGAACCTCTATGATATAACTAGAGAGTTTTAGAAGAGGTGTTTTCAGGGTTTGTCTGAGCTTCAAGGCTCAAAAGGGTGTGAAGAGAAGAGAGAAGGGGTGCCCTTTTTATAAGGGAGGAGAGGGGCACCTTTGGAAAACCATAAAATATTATTTTATAATAAAGTCATATTTGGTTTATAATATCTCCAAATTTATTTATTTGGAAGATAATGTGGTTATGGGTCTAAATCCTCTCAATCAATAGGTTTTAGACAAGTT
The DNA here is from genome assembly GCA_963277665.1 of Viscum album. Taxonomy (NCBI): domain Eukaryota; kingdom Viridiplantae; phylum Streptophyta; class Magnoliopsida; order Santalales; family Viscaceae; genus Viscum; species Viscum album. Next base: position 1,833,129,248 of record OY728147.1, read on the forward strand.
TAGTTTATTATTTTAACCATATCATTTAGATTTAACTCTATGTTAAATAATTTAACTTTTACAGTGTCTTTTTGTTTTCTTACACTATATTGTTAATAAACTTACTATAACAAGCCAATAAACTCCAAATTGTTCATTATTAAAATATTTAACCTTATATAATTCATTTGGACAAACAATTTATTTTTAGGAAAAATATTACAATTAAAAATATAATATTTGTTTTAAAAACTATTTTTTGTCAATTTTGACACTATTGAATAATTGATTTTTTGGAAAATCATATAATCATTATTAGTTAAAAATAAGTTAATTAAATAAATAATAAAATGTCATATTAATCGATGAAATTAGTATAATTCATAAAAAGTATAAAATTACATTTATTTGTGTATTTATAACATCAATTATGTTAATATTTCATTAATAAGGTAATTACTACATCATTATTGTGTCATAAATAAATTAAATTATTTAATGTCTAAAAATTATAAATAAAATACCATTATATAGGAAATAATTTTAGATTTATAATGAATATTTATAGTCGAATTTATCTTATTTATAACCCTATATTAAAAATGTTTTAGTTATAAAACATTGATTTTATCTTTTTTAACTCTTATTTAAATAAAATAATAATAAATGTCTGAATCTAATCCATGTAGACCTAAAGGGTAATATTTTATTTATAATTTTGTTTTTGGTCAAATTAAACTTATTCAATATGATTAGGACATGTGTTAGGGTAATAATAATATCATTTTTACCCTTAATTACCCTATTTACTTTTAAGCATGGTAAATAAAAGAAAAATGTTACTATTCACCCAATATAATATTTATCTTATTGAACCACATTTTACTCGTAGATATTAACCGTTTTTCTCGGATTTTTTATATTTCTCTCATAAAAGCAGTAAAATTATGTTTTATGTAAATTTTCATATTTTCCTTGGAGGTGGGTAAAAGACGGTGAAAAAATCAAGAAAATTTTTATATATCTAAAATTTTTATAAAATGACTTCAATAAATTACATTGATCATATATAAGTATTATATATCAATTTTTACATAAAATAAATTTAAATAAAATAAATATTTATTAAAATAAAATGTCGGTATTTAAATAGTAACCTAGTGTTTTCACTATTCATCAAAAATTTATAGTTTTCACTAAAATACCAAAAATTTATCCTATGCTAATTTCGATATTCCAAATAAAGAAATGAAGTCCATTTTGAAAAATAAAATTTATAAAATTTCAAAAAGTGGGTATTACTATTCATAATGGCTAGTTTATATAACATATCGTTGTTTAGTGAAACTCGGTATTGCGTACAACACACGCTATCGTGGAAGGTATCGATTACGTATAATGGATTCCAAGTCAGGGATGTGTGTAGTGCAATATCCTCTTGGTGTAGCATACAACATAAGACATCAATGGAATTAAAAATAATATTTTTCATAAAATCTCCGGGTGTTACATTCTACCCCCTTTAAAATGAATTTTTCCCTCGAAATTCTGTCGTGGTTATAAATGGTTTTCTACCTGAAAGTTTCTTTAATGGAAACCCACATCATAAAAAGGAATACAAAAACATATCTTTAAAAACTAAAGTATGAAACATAATAGTTACCCAAATTAACTAATCACTGGGTTTACACATAGGATAACATAGTTGAAAATATGGATATGGAAGAGAAATCTAAATATCATGTTTTGATGGAGAGTGGTATAGAACATGGCTATGAAAAATCCTATAATCACAAAGCCAAAAATTTGTTATGATCTAAATTACCATCTGATTCATCGGATATAAGGTCACTAGGACAACATTTTTTGTTTTCAAGATGATTTCTCTAATGTTGAAGAATTTGAATGAGAAGAAATAATTTATTTCGGTACAATCTCACTGTTTTGTAATGCCTTGAACAATTTCTACTTCATCTCTTAAATAAATGAAGTTGAATTTTTCATTTGTGAAGTGTTAGCAGATCATGTGATATAATGATGGTCACTCCATCTGTATTAAAAAAAGGTTAGAAAAAGTTATCAAATATACATAAGTCTATATATGGTGAGCTTAATCGTATATGATTCCAAACATAGAATTATAATTCCTCTATCATACGGAATAATAAAATAATACTAGTTTCTACTAACCAGGGACTTCTTGTAGGCCACTGGTAGGAAATAATGGTCTGTTGCACTTCAGTTGTGGGTTCAATTCCCGCAACCTTGTCTGACGCGATGAGTTGTCGCCCGTCATACAGGTTGTCCTTTTTAAAAAACTATATTTTTATAACATTCCATAAATAATATAGAAAATAGTTCTACCCTTAAACAATACTGACGTATGTCAATCATAATCCATTCCAATCTTTAGGATTATCCAAAATACTCTTGTCCAAGCTCATAGTATAAAGAAAACAATTACTAGAAATGTCATCTTCCGAGCATTTGAATCCCATTATTTATCAACCATATATCATACGATATATCTTGTTGTTCAAATTAAATACATTTGAATACCTTAATCATGTATTCTATTGAAAAATTAATACCCATTGACTCCTATTGAAAACATGAATGCTGTAAAAATTTAACACTTTCCACATACCAAAATCCCAAAATGTATATATACTCAAACCATGATATAACATTGTACTTATATCAGTCATGAGCTCATTTCATTTTTTCTTTATCACTTCATTATGCACATATCATATTCATTCCAAAAATATTTCAATCACTTTTCATGGTTACTAGTACTATATCATTATTGAAAACCAATACATAGATATTCCAAAATTCCACGATACCATAAATGAGATTCCATGATACTATTTTGAAATCCCATTACATAAACACTTAATTATTACACAACATCATTTTCATACTCAACATCACAAATAGTGATCACATGTGACATTCCTTTATCCGTTTCCTTAATAGGTTTCTCACGTTGATCATCATTAACACTTGGATTAGGGAATTGATTAGCATAATGCCCCATTCCCTTTCACTTGAAGAATTGAATTGTGGGTGGTGCGTTCTCTGTAGTATTTTCTTTATTCACATCACTATCAACCCTTTTTTCCATTATATCGACACTCAGCTGCTCGATGACTTTCTTTTCCGCACTTAAAACATTTTCTAGTCCCCTTAAGACAATATCCATCATGCTTCGTTCCACACATTGAGCATAAATAAACATTCATCTTCTTTTCACCATTATTCTGAGATTTCTCCTTGAAATCCTTCTTTCATTTCATGTCAAAACCGTGAGATGGATATGTAAAACCAACTTCCCTTTCAGCCTTGATTGTACAATGCAGAATTTCTTCATAGCTACTGAAATCTCTTATATCTAATTCCATCAAAGACTTTGTTTTATGCCACTGAAGAATCGATCAACTTTACTATCAGGATGGATGATAAAGCTAGATTCATGCCTTGAAACCCTTGTAAAATTTGATTCGTATATACCAAGAGATTAATCATCATTTTGCTTAAGCTCAAGGAAATTCTTTTCCATATTTGTTTGAAGAAAATAAGGGAAGTACTTATTGAAAAATATGTTCTTGAACTCATCCCATTCCCTGGATTCAATTTCATCTCAGGACCTTGTATTATTAATTAGATTAAACCATTGATCTGATTCACCTTCTAAACGGTAAATACCTAGAATGAATTTTTATTGTTCTGAACAGAGAAGCATGGAAAATATATTTTCAATGGTACTGATCCATTGTTCAGCAACATGTGGATCAGAAGGCCCACTGAAAGAAGGTTGATGTTGCCTCATGAAGGACTCAATAGAATATTATTCCCCTCTTTATTAATTTGGAAGTCAAAAAATGATTCATTTCTTGTGTAATTATAGTAATAAGATATTTCACTCCATCTCCCATAACATTTGTTTGTTCAAGAGGACAATCATTGCATTGTCTATTACATTGATCAAAACGGTTCCTTCAGGTTCCATCCATCGTCTAAAACCCAAAAAGAATAGTGTGAGAGGCAAAAATCTTGCTATGGAAAAAAACATAATAAAGGGGGAGTACCTTCAATAAATAACATCTTAAGTTTAATTAAATGATCGTTACCATAATTCTAGGAATATAAACTATACTTATACTTAACATTAGGGACATCCCTAGGGATACCTTATAAATATCTCTAGGGATCTAACTAATGTTTTTGCATCCCAGTTTCCAACGGTTTACAAAACATTTCCTCTGATACCAACTATAACGACCCAAATATTGACGTAAATAGAAATTACATTACTTTTTCAGAAAACTTAATACAAAATAAAGACAAACACACAAGGATCATAATAGTTTATTGTCTTTGGAAACTTGGAACATAATCATATAATCGTGGTGAAAGATCTTCAACATCTACCATAAAGATCTTCCCCTTTTGTTTTCTTACCTAAAACCATTCTTTATATCCTAGGGAAAATAAAACATATAAAGGGTGAGATCAAATTCTCAGTAATGGTATACATGTAGAAAATAAAACAAATCATATATGTTTGAACTTAAAAAATGAACATAATGTTTACAAAACAAAATCTTGAGAAAAGACATAAAACATGGAAGTACGTAAGGCATAGATCATAAAGAAACATTAATCATGATAAAGAATCATGGGAATAAAACATATAATTGCGAAAAATGATTAATCACATGATATGATTTCCATACTAGCCAAGGCATTACTAACAAGACCATCATAGTGGACAAAGTCCCTTTCTGAATCGAGTTCACTCCTCATTTCAGTCCTGTATCACTGAACCAGATTAACTTACCATTCCAACCATATCTATCTCATGATATATAAATCTTTACCCAATTCATTTTAGGGAGATATAGGTCCCACCCATCTCATAATGAAACCATTCTTACGTGTGCCACAACATAAACAGAAATCATTCATCATAACCCAAAGAATAAAATGGGTTTCATAAACATCATCCTTTCATAACATAATCCATATAAAACAAATGGATATCATTTCATCATAAGAAAAGTAAAACCATTTAAATCATATAGACATTATATTTGATACATACACATATGAAATAATGTAATCTTATATGGAAAATGGTTTTGATAAAACACTTGAAATGAATTCTTGAGGGGAATATAATTTCTTCTTCAAAATCATTTTCTTTTCACCAAATGCCCTGAAATTTTAAAATAAAATGATTTTTTTGAAACTATTCATGAAATATTATAGAGTAAGATTCATTAAAATAAGGGATTATGAAACTATAAAAATCAGTTCATTCCGTATAAGTTAAAAAAATATTCTTCTAGTACTTTTGCCAGAATAGTCAAAAAGTACCTCGTATGGTAAAAAAAGAATTATTCCTTACATACTATGTAGTAAAAGTCAAAAAATGTGTATGAATGAGTTTAAACATACATGAAACAATTTTTATAAAACATATTCATGGATGATAAATATAACCCCAGTAAATAATTACGAATAAACAATCTCGGATAAGAATGAGATTGGAATAATTATCCCTTACCTTATGTCCAATTTCTTCCGTATGTGTCTGAGACTTCTGTATAGTGTGTTTAAACATATTATTAACTTGTAATATAACCATAATAATCGTTATGATATCATATATGACACACATACGACTTTATATTATCCATTCATTTGTCAATTCCATGTTAAAGCAACGTTTTGGGTAAAATCGTTTCATTTATCGTCTGTGGTTTGACTTGTAATTATTAATATGTTTACTTAGATCATGATAAATTAATTATATAATATAAATCATGGTTTATATATAATATATATTCAGAATATACATATATATAATAGATCTATAAATGGAATGAAATATATCGTTCATGGGGATGGTAGGTCGTACGTACGCATGAACACTGTTTTTTGTTTCTTTATTGAATTGAATGGAATTATGTATATGACATACATATATATATACATAAATACAATATCATTATTATTTAATATATTTCATTATTACTTATTATATATTCTTTATAATCATTCTTGAATTGTTAACATGGAAAATGAATCACATCACGTCGTGGAGACGGTAATCTGTATGTACGCACGAGCGATGATATCGTTCCCATATTTATTGAATGGAATTGGAGTGGATGATATAATATATTAGAATAATTATTATGTTATAGAAATCATATATAGTTGTTTTTTACACCATTATACCCATCAATGTAAGGTGGTGGTGGAAAAACTGATTACACCACGGCGTGGAGACGATATTCTCTACGTACGCACGTGCGGTGATTTCATTTTCCGTAGGATGGATAGAAGGTGAAATAGGTTTCTTTCATATTTATAATAATGTATCAGTATATATTTAATACTGATGTTATTACTTTATAATGAAACAACAAAATAATAGGAATTAGAAGAATAAAGAAACATGAATGAGTCGGTAGAAGAGATTACCTCTTCCTCGATGCACCTCCTTTAAATTTAATCTTAGGGCACTCGAGTTTGTCTTTTTAGGTGACCAAAACCTCTATGATATAACCATAGAGGTTGATAAGAGTAATTTTAAGGGGTTGGCCGAGCTTCAAGGCTCAAATGGGTGTGAAGAGAAGAGGGACTGTGTGCCCTTTTTATAAGGGAGGAGAGGGGCACCTTTGGAAAAACTTTAAATATTATTTTATAATAAAGTCATATTCGGTTTATAATATCTCCAAATTGATTTATTTCGATTATAATGTGGGTATGGGTAGAAATAATCTCAACCAATATGTTTTAGACATTTTTTGGTTACTATTTTAACCATGTCATTTAAATTTAACTCTAACTTAAATAATTTAACTTTTACCATGTCTTTTTGTTTTTTACACAATATGGTTAACAAAAATACTATAACAAGACAAACGAACCCCAATTTGTACATTATTAATATATATAACCTTATCTAAGTAATTTTTCCAAACCATATATTTTTAGGAATAAGATAACAATTATTAATATAATATTTGTTTTAAAAACAATTTTCTGTCAATTTTGACACTATTTGGTAATTGATTTTTTTGAAAATAATAACATCATGATTAGTTCGAAAAAGGTTAATTAAATAAAAAATAACATGTCATATTATCCTATAAAATTAGTTTCATTCATAAAAAGATTCAAATTACATTTATTTGGGTATTTATAAAATCAATTATGTTAATATTTCATTAATAAGGTAATTACTCCATCATCATTGTGTCATTAATAAAATTAAATTATTTAATGTCTAAAAATTATAAATGAAATAAAATTATGTAGGAAATATTCTTATATTTCTAATTAATATTTATAGTCGAATTTAACTTATATATAACCCCATATTAAAGATGTTTTAGTTAGTAAAATTTTATTTTAACTTTTTTAACTCTTCTTTAAATAAAATAATAATAAATGTCCTAATCTAATCAAAGTAGACCTAAAGGGTAATATTTTATTCCTTTTTTGGACGAATTAAACTTATCCACTAGAATTAGGTCATTTTTTAGGGTAATAATAATATCATTTTTACACTTAACTACCCTATTTACTTTTAACCGTGGTAAATATAAGTAAAAAAGTTACTATTCCCCCAAAATAATTATTTTCTTATTGAACCACATTTTACTCCTTGATATTAACCATGTATCTAATATTTTCAAATTTCCACTCATAGAAGCGGTAAAATTATGATTTATGTAAATTTTCATAATCTCCTATGAGGTGGGTAAAAGATATTGAAAAGTTTAATAAAATATTTATATATATAAAATTATTATAAAATTACTCCAATTAATTTCATTGAACTTATATAGGTATTATATATCAATTTGTACCTAAAATAAATTTAAATAAAATAAATAATTATTTAAATAAAAAGTTGGGTTTTAAATAGTAACCCAGTGTTTTCACTATTCAGAAAAATTGAATGATTTTAGAAAAATACCAAAAATTCACACTTGGATAATTTCGATATTCCAAATCCAAAAATGAAGTCCATTTTGAATGAAAAAATTTATATAATTTGAAAAAGTGGTTATTACTATTCATAATGGCTAGTTTATATAACATATCATTGTTTAGTGAATCTCGGTATTGCGTACAACACACATTATCGTGGAAGGTCGCGATTGAGTGTAATGAAAGACAATTCAGGGATGTGTAGTGCAAGATCCTTTTGGTGTAGCGTACAACACAAGACATCAGTGAAATTAAAAATAATATTTTTCATAAAATCTCGGGGTGTTAAAAGTTGAAGATACTCTGGATTTTCCATTAAATTATTTTCAAATTAAACCACGTGGTTTGACCTTTTAATGGAATCCTAAGCCATAAGAAAATTAATATCAGATTTATGGGTTTTGAATAGGCCTTAAATCTCATAAAAAAAGTCATCGAATGTGTTTTTTTCAATAAAAATGTTAAATGGGAATAACTGTAGGTAATCCTGAACAATTTGGAAATTTAAAAAAGGAATTGAAATAGTTCTAGATAAACTATTCATGAAACAATTTATGTGCTACAATTACTGTGATACCATTTATGTGGTACAATTTCTATGCTATTATTTCTATGAAACAATTTTTGTGCTTCCAATTTTGTGGTACCATTTTTGTGAAAGCATTTTTTCTACCATTTTAGTGCTACCATTTCCCTGAAACAGTTTCTGTGCTACCATTTCTGTGAAATTTTTTTTTCTACAGTTTAGAAATTTGGAAAAGGTTGTGACATCGTTTCATGACATAGTTTCATGAAATATTTCAGAATTTTGGAAAAGGAAGTTGCAGAATTTGGTTACAATGTTTCACAAAATAGTTTGGAAATTTAGAAAAGGAAGTGAAAACATTTTGCGATACAACATCATGAAAATGTTTCCAAATTTGGAAAATTAAGTGACACTATTTCATGACATATTTTCCAGAAATAGTTTGGAAATTTGGAAAAGGATATGAGTTAGTTTAGGGACATATTTTCATGAAATTGTTTGGAAATTCGGCCAAGGTGTGATACTGTTGGGCAAAAATCCCTCAAGGTAACATTGCAGTGTTTTTGGTTGATTGTGTTTGTTGAAAAAGCATGCTTTCATGGATATTTGTCGAGTTCCCAAGATGTTGTTGAAAATCATTGTTGACAAAGAACGATGACAAAGGAAAAGGACGATCTGGAGGCGGTACAAAAGAGCAGTACAAGGTGGCGCCGTTTCCCAGTGTTTGCCAAATTTTTGGGGTCCAAAATTTGGAGTTTAGTGAGCATTGCGAAAAGAGGATTTCCATGAAGAGCAGAATTTAATATGGCAAAGGCATGAATTTCGCGAAGATATGATGCATGGTTTGGAAATCGTGAAGACCAGAAGAATGGAGGCGGTGATGCTTCGCGATTACGTCAAGCTTCACGAACGGCAGATGCTGAAACGCATCGCGGCGGAGAAGAGCTTTGCGACAGAGCTTCGCGGCGAAGGTGAAAAGGTATGTTGGGATTCGTGAGGGAGCTTCGCAGAGAAGGCGCGAGCAGCAGAGGTAAGTTGATGGTGATTCATCGCGACAACGTCAAGCTCCGCGGACGAATGATTGCTATGGAGCTTCGCGATTTGGATAGAATTCCGGCAGAAACTTTGGAGCTTCGCGATTTGAGATGACGTGGCGTTGACTTCGCACAGAAAGTTCAAGGGTCGGTGGAATCGCCTATAAATAGAGGCTGACCCCTTCAAGCGAAGCAGAGAGAATTTTCAGAGAAAATCCATTGCTCTCGGTTCGCGGAGGTGGTTCGCAGAGCCAGTGTGCTTCGCGAAAGAAGGAGCTTCGCGGCGGCTATTGTAGCTCCGAGAAAGGTGTGAGCTCTGCGTTGGCTTACATAGCTTCGCGAGGGTCATTGCTTTGCGACGGCTTGAGCATCGTGAGGGAGCTTCGCGAGGGAGCTTCGTGAGTGAGATTTGCGAAAAGGAAGGAGCTTCGCGAAGGCTTGTTTGAGCTTCGCAAAATTGGGAGCCCCGCATTGTAGGGTTCTTTGCGAAGGTCTTTCCAAAGGTTGTTTGCCCAGTGGATAGTGGCAAAGGGGTATTCATCTACGGGTGAAAGTTGAACTTCAACAGAGCATCTAAATATAGAGAAAGATGCATTCCTTAATGGAAATGAGGAGACCTACAGGTCTATAAACTGTGGGTGGATTCCCTTCTGGAGCAGTGAGCTTAGAAGAGGAAGAAGGTGATCCTCTCCACCGTCAGTGAGCCAGAGAGAGAGAAACAGGGAGTGACCCTTGGGAAAGCAGTGAGCTGACCCTAAACTTTGTATAGGCAGTGAGCCTGGGCATAAAAGTGATCTAGCCCGAACATTGTAATCCACAGCTAGTAAAGTCTAGTGGAATTTGGTACGAACCGGAAACTTGTCGGCGTATGCTCCTTGGACGTAGCCCTTAGCGGTGAACCAAGTAAAAATATCTGTGTCTGCCTGCTTACTTTCTTGCATTGCATTCAAAGAATCATCATCAGGTAAAGGAGACAAGTGATCACAGTAACCACACAAGTGCAAACAAAGTGACCCTTGTAACAAAGAGGTCAAGATCCAGTGGGGCAGGAAGAACTTTGAAAAAGAATATACATACCCTGATTCACCCCCCCCCTCTCAGGGTATATAGGCCCCTATTGGCCCTAACAATTGGTATCAGAGGGATAGGTTGCTTTTATCAGATTTTTTTGCTTCAACTTAGTGTAGTCGATCTGTTTGGTTGAAGATACATTTTTCTATTATCTCCCAATCTGCCATGGGAAAAGGAAAAGCATCAAAGAAGAATCAGAAGTCAGGTAAATTCCCTCAGTGTGGAAGTGTTTTCGGAAAATGTGTGATTCAACTAAAAGAATCAAACAGCTTACTGAAGGAAGGTCTGGATGAATCTGATAGGGAAAATATTGATTCACTCAATCATGATGTTGGAATGAGTGAAGTACATGAGCAACAGAGTGATGCTGAAACAGAAGAATAAATTGAAGGAAGAATAGATATGCGAGCTGAGTTGGAGGCTCCTCTTGAGGAGATAGATGTTTGGAGAGCAAAAACAAAGAAATCCAACAAAGTTGTCCATGATGCCAAACTCTATATGCAGTAGCAGGAAGAAGAGAAGTCCGATTTTATGAGAGAAATTGAGAAACTCAAGTTATCCACACGAGAGAACTCAGAATCAGTTAGTGAGTATATGATTAAGATTGAAGAACAGAAAAGGGATATCGATGGCTTGAATAGAAAAGTGAAAGATCAATTCAAAGGCATCGAAGAACCGAATATTCCAAGTGATGTTGGAAACACTGAAGAATCCAAATCTAAAGATATTCGGATCAAGGGATTGGAGATTGAGGTCAACAAGCTAAAAGGATTAAATCAAAGGCTTATTGATATAGTTACTAACCTAACAGAGAAGAATGATTCACATGCTGAAGAGCTGCAGAAGATGGCTAGAATGAAAGGAAAACAAAAGGCTGGTGATTATGAAGAGAGTCAAAAGTCAGATGAAGCACAGAATCTTAAAGCCATAAATAATGATCTAGCAGCACAGTTGTCTGCAAGAAGTTCAGAAAAATAAAAGGCTACAACAAGAGAATGAGTGTTGCTCTGACTCTGTCGCTCAAGAAAAATTGAAGGTAAAGGAGAAAAATGACATGGTTGATAAGCTGAAGCATGAACGGGAAGATGAGGTAAGTAGAGGGAAGCTTCTCAAGGAAAAACATGATGTCCAACTTGAATCAAGGGATATGAAGATTCAAAAGTTGGTAGAAGAGCTAGAATCAGTCAAGCAGGAAATAGAGAAGTCTAAATCCAAAGATAAGCCCAATTTGAAGGATGCACTACACTTGCTATTTGATCACCCTTCGACAAGTGATGATAAAATGAAGAACAGATATGCTATTTCTGAAGAGAAACAACATAATATTTTCTCAGCTCAAAGACCAGTAAGTTTTGGAAAAGCTGGTATTGGATATGATAATCCCACTCCTATGGATGATAAGAAAAATGCAATGAAAAATTACAAAGGTAAGAAAAATCATGTAGGTTCTCGAGATAGGCCTATGAGGATAATTTCAAGGAGTGATGATATGTGCTATTTCTGCGGAGTTCATGGCCACACATCAAGCTTCTGTACAGAGGCTCTGGAGTACATTTCAGGCTGTGAAAAGAGAAACATTAATAAATACGAGAACAGGAAGAAGCATCATGAGAAATTAGAAAGAAGAGCTTCTCAGAGGAAATCATATATTAGATGCTATTACTGCGGAAGAATGGGACACACCATGAGCATGTGTCAGGAAGCTCAGGAGAACAATATCAGAGGAAGAACTCAAGGTGCATCAACATCTCAGCAGAGAGATGATAAAATGAGGAATTCCTTTGAGGGAAAATGTTTTATATGTTCTCAGTATGGGCACATGGCGAGACATTGCAGTAAGAAGAAAGTAGGAAAGGGAAAGGAACAAGAAAAGAGATCTCCACTACAGGAAGTGTACAAGAAAGAAGCCTGTACTGGGAGACAAAGTGGTAAGGAGAAGAATAGGCTTCAAGCCTCGGGGAAATCACATGGAGCTGAACGAAAGGTGTATCAGTCACCTCCTCTATCATACCCACAATAGCTCTCAAGGAGAGAATGTGAGAAAACCTGTAACATTAAGGGGAGATCTACTCCAGCAGTGATAAAGAAGAATAGACATTCAATGGAGGACCCACCACCAATGAAAAATAGGTTGGTGACCCATAAATCTGATAAAAGGCAGATAAGAAAAGAATGAATCGAAAAATCCACATATCGTGTTTCTCAGCGAGAAGTGAAGGAAAGAGGAAGACCCCTAAGATGGGAGAAGAAGAAATTGAAGATTCCAAATAGAGAGGTTTCTACTCAGAGAAATAATCAAGGAAAATGGAATTTTGGAAGAACATCAATGATAGAGCTATGTACTAGTGGTTTTAAACCCCAAATGGCGAGAAAGGCCAAGCCTACCAAATATACCTTTCAGAAAAAGGCTCAGAATATAGGCAATGAATGCCTAGTCATATGGCCAGAACAGTTGAAGTTGGCTAGGCAGCTGGAGGAAGCATGAAAGGAGTGTGATTCCCTCCAAGAAAAAATCATAGGGTTGACCCATCAGGATCAACCATCATCCTCATCTTGAGGATTTCGAAAGAAACCCCCTCTCCCTATGTATATAAATGCTATTAACTGATGATCCGTGTGTTTCAGGTTTTAGGGAGATACAATCCAAGGGGAAGTGGAATCTAAGGATGCGAAGTGGAGAAGTGATATGCTCTAGAGTTTAAATTGATTCAAATCAGGTACTAGAGTTGAAAAATAAAGGGATCAACAGAGAACAATAGAAAGTGATTGTGTTATTAACTCTATCTCTTATTCCCTACACCGAGTTCCAACTCAATAGGCTTAGAGATTTGGTTAATGGATCGATGCTGAGTGCCAGATTAGTATAAATGGTGCACGTGGAGAAGAATGATTATGGGTCTCTTCCGTTGGGCCTACCAGATAGAAGTGTTGTGTAACACAGGGGGAGCATTTGATAACAAAATCAGATGCCAGATCCGTCAAGGAAATAATTGGATGACCCAGCTCCAGTGTTTTCTATTGAGATAAGACGTACTATAGGAGAAGCAGCAATGATCAAGAATTTCATGATTATTTATTTTGATCTAACATTGTGGTATCAACTGACTGTTTTCAGGATACCAAGAAGCTGTGAGAAGTAGTGGAAAGAAATGAAGCCACTGAAGAATGAGTCAGTGAACAATTTCCTGACGAATGTGTTGAGAAGGAAAGCAACAAAGGGGGAGCATAAGTAACTAATGCTGATTTAGAAAAGAAGTATCCTCATATGCACAATAGTCAAAGAATCAAGCTGAGATTGACATGCAGAATATCATTGGTGAATAGTCATCTCTAGCTCAGACAAAGAGAATGGTGATAGGACATTTGCAACAGTTGCAAGGTAGGAGACAATCAGATTATTCCAAGCCATTATAGTGCAAAGAAAGTTCAAAGTGGTTAAGATGAATGTCAAATCTACATTTCTCAATGGGGTTCTGGAATAAGAAGTGCATATTGAGAAGCCAAATGGTTTTCTCATTCATGAATATGAGAATAAGGTTTGTCGACTGTAGAAGGAATTGTGTGGGCTGAAACAAGCACCAAGAGCATAGAACTGAAGGCTACATCAGTATTTGAAGAAACTTGGTTTCCAGCGTGGTGGAGCTTCTTATGATATCTATCTCAACCACAATAGTAATCAAAGGATGATGAGGCTGGTCTATGAAGAAGAAATAATATTTGGTGGATCAGATGATGCACAGTGCAAAACATTTTTCTGCATCCATGAAACATGAGTTCCAAATGTTTATGATTGGTGAGTTGATGTCTTTCCTTGGTCTAAAGGTGACACAGGGAAGGAATGGAACATTAATTTCTCAATCCGAATATGTCAATGGGGTTTAGGAAAGATTTGGAATGGAGAATTCCAAAGAAATGAAGACTCGGGTTGCTACCCGGATGAGATTATCAAAAGATGAGGATGGCAAGGTAGTTAATATCACAGAATACAGGCAAATCATTGGAATATTGTTTTACTTAACCGCAACAAGGCCTGATATTGTTTTCGCCGCATTCCAAGCAGCGAGATATCAAAGTAATCCCAAGGAAAGTCACATGATTGTAGTGAAAAGAATACTTCGGTATATCAAGGGAACGGTGGACTTCGGCTTGACATACAACGACAAATCTCAGACAGAGTTACTGGGATATAATGATGCAAACTGGGCCGGTTCAGCAGATGATAGAAAATCAACGTCAGGTGGTGCATTCTATCTTGGCGGACTATGTATTTCTTGGTTAAGCAAGAAGCAAGATTGCATTTCATTAAGCACTGCAGAAGCTGAGTATATTGCGGCCACTCAAGCATGCACACAATTAATGTGGATGAAGCAGAAGCTTGAAGATATGGGAGTTGAAGTGAAGTCTCGATCGGAATCCAGTGCGATAACTCAAGTGCTATAAATCTCAGCAAAAATCTCGTCCATCACTCTAGGACAAAGCACATTGAGATAAAGTATCATTTTATCAAGGAGAAAGTTGAGCAGGGAATTGTGAAGTTGGAGTATGTGCCTACAGAGCTACAGGTTGCAGACATTCTGACAAAGGCCTTACCCAAGGAAGCTTTTGAAAGGCATCGACTGGCTCTGGGAGTTAAT
The DNA here is from genome assembly GCA_963277665.1 of Viscum album. Lineage (NCBI taxonomy): Eukaryota > Viridiplantae > Streptophyta > Magnoliopsida > Santalales > Viscaceae > Viscum > Viscum album. The sequence goes on from OY728147.1 coordinate 1,833,144,508, forward strand.
CCAATTCCCCACACTTGAAATAGAGTGGATGTGGTCCCCCCCCTCTCCCCGAGGTGTGGTGTGTTTTTCCCTAATGCGCTGATATGTGTTCTCTACTATGTTACAGACTACAAAGGAGTGACCTTTGGGTTCGTTGACAAAGGGGGAGAAAAAGTGTTTGTTAATGGGGGAGAAAATCGTGCGGATATTTGATAAATCATAATTGATACGGGGAGAAGCTGACAGGTGGAGCAGCCAGAAAGGGGGAGCAATGAGCAAGGGGGAGAGCGTTTTAAATCTGACGATTCTAGAAGTGATCGTTCCAAGCATAGATATCACGACAGCTGAGGATCGTGATAAAAGCAGAACAATGATGTTGGAATGGTGTGAGACGGTGTCCAGATATCAACAATTGGTATCAAATTAGGAATTCACCAATTGGTATCAGTGTGGTTCAACAACTGGTTTTATTTTAACAATTGGTATCAGGGTGGAATCGACAATTGGGGTCTAACATGAAGTGATTCATTGATGAACTTTTTATACTACTCTTGTTTCTCACGCCGAGCATTCCTCATCTGGGCTTAGAGTACGTGTTAAGTGAATCCTTGAACGCTATCAGAATCACAGGGGGCGAATGGTGGTAGCAGCTGGAAGAAGACTCAGTGAGGTATCAAAGTGAAGAAGATCATCCTGAGCAGAATTGTGAAGATTTGTCAACAAACCCAAAGGGGAAGATTGTTGGGCAAAAATTCCTCAAGGTAACATTGCAGTGTTTTTGGTTGATTGTGTTTGTTGACAAAGCAAGCTTTCATGGATCTTTGTCGAGTTCCCAAGATGTTGTTGACAATCATTGTTGACAAAGAACGATGACAAAGGAAAAGGACGATCTGGAGGCGGTACAAAAGAGCAGTACAAGGTGGCGCCGTTTCCCAGTGTTTGCCAAATTTTTGGGGTCCAAAATTTGGAGTTTAGTGAGCATTGCGAAAAGAGGATTTCCATGAAGAGCAGAATTTAATATGGCAAAGGCATGAATTTCGCGAAGATATGATGCATGGTTTGGAAATCGTGAAGACCAGAAGAATGGAGGCGGTGATGCTTCGCGATTACGTCAAGCTTCACGAACGGCAGATGCTGAAACGCATCGCGGCGGAGAAGAGCTTTGCGACAGAGCTTCGCGGCGAAGGTGAAAAGGTATGTTGGGATTCGCGAGGGAGCTTCGCAGAGAAGGCGCGAGCAGCAGAGGTAAGTTGATGGTGATTCATCGCGACAACGTCAAGCTCCGCGGACGAATGATTGCTATGGAGCTTCGCGATTTGGATAGAATTCCGGCAGAAACTTTGGAGCTTCGCGATTTGAGATGACGTGGCGTTGACTTCGCACAGAAAGTTCAAGGGTCGGTGGAATCGCCTATAAATAGAGGCTGACCCCTTCAAGCGAAGCAGAGAGAATTTTCAGAGAAAATCCATTGCTCTCGGTTCGCGGAGGTGGTTCGCAGAGCCAGTGTGCTTCGCGAAAGAAGGAGCTTCGCGGCGGCTATTGTAGCTCCGCGAAAGGTGTGAGCTCCGCGTTGGCTTACTTAGCTTCGCGAGGGTCATTGCTTTGCGACGGCTTGAGCATCGTGAGGGAGCTTCGCGAGGGAGCTTCGTGAGTGAGCTTCACGAAAAGGAAGGAGCTTCGCGAAGGCTTGTTTGAGCTTCGCGAAATTGGGAGCCCCGCATTGTAGGGTGCTTTGCGAAGGTCTTTCCAAAGGTTGTTTTCCCAGTGGATAGTGGCAAAGGGGTATTCATCTACGGGTGAAAGTTGAACTTCAACAGAGCATCTACATACAGAGAAAGATGCATTCCTTAATGGAAATGAGGAGACCTACAGGTCTATAAACTGTGAGTGGATTCCCTTCTGGAGCAGTGAGCTTAGAAGAGGAAGAAGGTGATCCTCTCCACCGACAGTGAGCCAGAGAGAGAGAAACAGGGAGTGACCCTTGGGAAAGCAGTGAGCTGACCCTAAACTTTGTATAGGTAGTGAGCCTGGGCATAGAAGTTATCTAGCCCGAACATTGTAATCCACAGCTAGTAAAGTCTAGTGGAATTTGGTACGAACCAGCAACTTGTCGGCGTATGCTCCTTGGACGTAGCCCTTAGCGGTGAACCAAGTAAAAATATATGTGTCTGCCTGCTTACTTTCCTGCATTGCATTCAAAGCATCATCATCAGGTAAAGGAGACAAGTGATCACAGTAACCACACAAGTGCAAACAAAGTGACCCTTGTAACAAAGAGGTCAAGATCCAGTGGGGCAGGATGAACATTGAAAAAGAATATACATACCCTAATTCACCCCCCCCCCCCCTCTCAGGGTATATAGGCCCCTATTGGCCCTAACAGATACCGTATAATGACATAGAATCATGAAATGGTTTGGAAATTTAGAAATGTGTTCTGGATAAGTCAACATGACCTCCTAGGACAACTCAACCACCATATTTCAGCAATGGATTGAACCAGATAAGTCAGAGCCATTACATCTAATACCTCTCAAACATTATCTTCCTCAAGATTTAAAAACCATCCTAAAACGAAATACAAATGGTTTCCCAATAACCACCCAACGAGATACCTCTCAAAAGGGGGGAAGCCACAAAAGTAACAAAAGAATGTTATATCATAAAAAATAAATGTCTCAAATCACAATGCAACATAATTACATGAAAAGAGTCAAAAATAAATAAAATAGGGTACTAAAAATATTTATGCGACTCACGTTCCCATGTACTCTCCTCGACGCCAATTTGGTGTCATGAGAAATAAACCAAGGAAATAGAATACATGCACAACACCTTCTCCCCGCAGTCCTCAAACTCCGTATGCCATTCCTTGAAGATCACATCATCATCAACATCAATCTCTCCCAAATTGATGACATGGGAGTCATCATGAGGTAAACAACGGAGATGTTACACATGAAAAAATCGTGTATCTGGCTCATCTATTGGGGATTTTATACATGATACGACACATCTCTAATATTATACAACACCTATAAAGGCCTAAAAAACTAGTGGAAAATATTAATCATAGTCTTAATCTGTTGCTCCACATGGTATTTAATCACATTTTGAAACACATAGTCCCCAATATCAAACTCTAAACGTATCCTTCTTTGATCATAATATGATTTCCGATGATCTTGTACTGCCTTCATCCTCTCATGAATCACTTGATCCATAGATATCATATTTTTACCTGTTATAGTCTGATAATTTCTTACTATGAAAATCTAGTCCATCATAACTGATAACGGAATGGTTTCATTATATAAGGATTCAAATGGATCCATACTGATGGTGAAGTGAAAAATTATATTGTAGGTGAACTCCACCAAGTGTAAGTTCCTCATCCACGAACCCCAAAAATGCAACACAAAAGAGCGAAAGATTTACTATAGAATATAAATGGTACTCTCTCTTTGATTGTTCTTTTGTGGATGAAAATACTGATAAGGCATAACAGAGAATTGAAATTATAATGGAGATCTCTCTACACCAAAGAGATAATAGGAGGATCTTGATCAGAAATGATCATCCTTGGGACATTGTAAAGTCTCAAAACATCTTTTATATACTACCTCGATAAAGCCTCAACTAATCTTGATTCCCTGATTACTATGAAGTGGTAAGATTTCATCAGATGATCCACTACCACCCATATAGCATCATGACCTCCCATTGTTTGAAGTAATCATGTAACAAAGTCCATGGATATGTCCTCCCAATTCCAATGAGGAACATCTAATATATAGAGAAAACCATTGGGGACATGGTGCTAGACCTGTACTTTATTGAAGACCAATCATTAAGAAACAAACTATGCAATTTCAGGTGTAAGCCTAGGCCACCAAAACGGACTCCTCAATGGTCAGTACATCTTTTTCAATCAAGGATGCACCGCTAAAGGAGACCTATGGAACTCACTGAGAACAATTCCACACATCCCCAATGGAACGAAATGCCTTCCTTGATACAACACGTCATGTTGTTCGTCAATAAACAAACCATCACATGGCTTAACATAAACAACTCAATCTCTCCATACCTCCACCTCATGATCCCCCAACTAGGACTCATCCACAATATGCACCACAGATGACAACACTATCATCAAAAAATGAATGCCACTAACTCAAAATCTCCCATATCCTGATACAATGCTGAATGTTCTTCCATAACTCTATTTAAATCACCCGATTCACACAGTACATCACTACGTGACTTCCTACTCTGCGCATCAGCTACATAATTTCCCTTTCTATGTGTGTACGAGATTTCGTAGTCCTGTTCGGCTAAGAACTCAATCCACCAACCTTGTTTCATGTTCTGGTCACATTGGTAGAATACATAACTCATGATATTAAGATTGATGAAAAGCACAAATCACTTGACAATAAGGTATTGTCTTCAAAATATCAGAGGAAACCCCACTTCTTCCAACTCATGATCATGGGTAGCATAGATGCCTTTATAAGGATGAAGATATCAAGACCCATATGAAATGACCTATCACTGCTGCATCAAGACACAACCTAACCCTAGATGATAAGAATCATAGAAAACATCAAACTGATCTCCCCCTTATGGAAGACAATGAATTACAGAACTGTTCAAATTCTATTTTAGATAATCAAAAGATGCCTAGCACTGATTAGTCCACACGAATTCTAGATCCTTATTGGTCAATGCTGATAGAGAATTCATACCCTGAGAGAAGTCATTTATGACCCTCTTATAGTGGACTACATGACCAAGGAAACTTTACACCTCTTTCAATATCTTGGGGGATTCCCAAGACACAACTGCTTCTATCGTCGACAAATCCACAACTACTCTCTACTAGGACACCACATTCCCTACGAAATGAACCTATCAATCCAATAAATCAAACTTCAACATCATCCTACACAACTTCTATTGATGAAAAAAATACCAAAATGGCATGCAGATACTCTGTATGCTTCTCCTCAAATGCATACTATACAAGGATTTCGTCAATATAAACCACCATAAATATATCAAATAACTCATGGAACACAATGTCCATCAACCCCATCAACAGAACTTGAGAATTCGTCACACCGAAAGTCATTACAACGAACTCGTATTTCCCATGATAATAATGGAATGTAGTCTTCCAGATATCATCATCCTTCACATGCATATGTTTATATCATAACCACAATTTGATCATTGTCAATCGAATGTCACCCTTCAATTGATTGATTAAATCATTAATCTGCATAAGAGGATAGTGATTCTTCACTATCACTTTTTTTTAAGAGAGAATAATAGATACATAACCACAAAATTCCATCATCATTATTCATAAACAAAACTGGTGCACCCCACAATGATACACCCATCTGAACAAATAAACACTATAACAAACAATAGATCTATACACGCAGCTCCTGTGACTCAATTGGGGTCATCCATTAGGGATACATAGGGATAGAATACACTCTTGGTTGATGCTATATCCAAAAATCGATCTCTAATCAAGGGGGTAATGCTACAAACTTATTTGAAAAGACAATATGGTACTATTTTAATAACCTATGAAATACCAACTGCAAAACCACTAATAACATAGCATAATATCATCCATTAAGGACGACAATGATGGAACATGCCTCAGACCTGTCCTAGGTTATTGCTTGCCAAAACACACCACTAGCTATCCATCATCATCGAAGAACATAACATGCATGTTGATGAAATACATGATTTCTTGAACCATATACAACTAATCCAGGTCGAGCATGACATGATATGGTTGTTTCTGCAGACAATGGAAAACTCACAAAGAGTGGTGCAACCCAATAACTATCTCACAGTCACAACATTCTTGAAACAGGTTAGATGAACCTCCAAATGGCATAGTTAACCCCAAGGGAAATGGAATCCACTCTACCTGAAGACTCATAGAATGGAAAATATCTGGTGATATGAAGTACTGTGTTTCTCTTCAATTTAAACAAGGGATACACTCATTTAGAAAACAAGAAAAGGGTACATAAATTGACCTCTTGCTCACATAGAATAGAAAATTGTAAATCATGAAGCTGACCATGACCTCCTCCATAGAATCGTTGACCCTGATGATGACCATGGGCATGCTATGATATTTGAATATGGAGAGTGTTCAAGGGATTTCCTATGCATGTCCCAACTTTTCATTTTTGATTCAAAGTTATTGGAACCTCAAGCTACTACCTCTGCTAGAACTGCCTCAACAGAGGAACATGGAGAAGATCACATGGTGCAAATTAACCACTATGAAAGGTTTCAAAATATCTCTACTGAAGACCTTGGATTACACATGATAAAAAAGTTCCTCATCCCTTGGAATAGGAATACGATTCCCCAACCTCAAATAAACGAGATGTTGAGGGATGGGACCTACCCACTGACAAACAGAAACACTTCTGCCCAGAATACCATGAACCCTAGACCATAGCTGTACATCCTAATAAATCACGAGGACTCCTCTATCCTAAGGATACAGTTTTTTCTAATTCCATATCAATGAACTATACCATCTCCAACACTACATGATATGTCTTCAACATAAACAGGGTGACCTGTCATGGGCCCTCTAGAGTAAACTCCTCATAAAAATTCCCCACCCGAGAAAACTCATCTGGAAACAGGTCTGAAAAATATCATAAAATTTTTCTAAAATGGATTCCATACTCTTGCACATGGGATCTCCACAATCAAATGGAATGTTGATACTAAAGGCTATATGCTTTCATTGTCGAAGAAAGAAACTTTACTCGGAAGATGTCTTGAAACTCCTCACATGAGATCACCGACACCTCGCGATCCCTGGGGAATAAGAACAACCACTACCTTTCTACCCCACACCACATCATCACAACCAATGACACCGATTGATTCTTCCGAGGATGGACTGAACTAAAGGATATCTAAACCTCCTCCAACTAGACTTCCATAACTTCATATGAAATAGATCCTTCGTACTTTTTCATACTATGGCATTGAAACTCTCGGAGTGTCCTCCTCTAAGTTTCATAACCGTGAAACTCTACCCTGCAGACATCTGCAGGCATAGCCTCCTAGGCGTCTTCATTACGAACCTAACAAGACCTCAATATAGAGCTATACGCGCATAGTATGAAATATATAGTTCTCCAAAACCTATAATATAGATGAATAACCATTAGTTAATTAATTTTTTTCTTTTATTTATTTTAGGATAACCTATCCCAAGGTCTTCCTATTTAAACACAGGTAAACAAAAGAATGGTCCATGATCCTTTCCTAGGTATCTACCCTAAAATCAATAAAAACACATTTAGTTATCACTATAAACATAATTTTCCATGTTTTAGGTCATATGGAAGAGTTAAAACCTAATCTCTCAGCCAGTCCCTAGTGTTTACATAACTTGCTAAATTTATCTGACAATGTTTTCTCTACTAACCCATGACATCTCACGTGTTTCTAACACCAAAATCCATCCTATCCCTCAACCTGACCATTGATTCCACATTTTCATTACCCCCTCTCCTCATGGTATAGCAATCATGGTCTGAAAAAGTGAGGAGGGATATAATGACCCCCAAGTCCCGCCTCCAGTCGACCTCGGGTTGGAAACTAGCACTGAGGGTATAACAAACACACAAAATTGGAGACATTACCCTATAAGAGAACACAAATGAAAGATAGAAATAATATAGAAAACAACCATTTCAAACTTAGACTACAATTTAAAAGAAAACCCAAGTACACATATAGAATTTCTATGCAAGAATTAATAAAACTGAATTGGAAAACTATAAGTAACAAAAGAATGTAAATACAATAGAGACCATGAATCCTGAACAGATCTTGTAACCCCAAGCTAGTAGTAACCAACCACATCTATAACCTTTTCCATGTGACCAAAAAATATTTTAGTCATACTTATGGTGATTATAACAGTATAGTCAGTAAGATCCTCCCTGGAGCATCTCGTGAAAAAATGATGAAAGAATGATAAAGTATACTGAATAACAAGTGAATCTAACTTTTCAAATAAAAAGGGATACTATATTTTCATCCTTCCCATGGATACTCTAACCATGAATTGCATAAAAGTTTTTGTAATATAATTAAAAATATTAGGGGTACCCCGCTACCACATCCTCGATGATTTGCTGTTGTTCCCCAATGTCACATGTCCTAAGAATCTCTCACTAAAAAGGTTTTCCTGCAGCCAGATAGCTGGAACACAAAAACAAAAATCATGTGAAATAGGATAACTATTTAAACATTATGAAAGTAACCATGTAGTTTCTGGTAGCCCCCCACAAGTCTCATAACATGTATCATATGTTGGGAATTACACCTTAAGCCATTCCAACCCATACACCGAGTAAGAATCCATAATACACTATAGCCTATACATGATACACCTATACTAGTCCATTAAAAACTATATCCAGAATATATGTGTGTGAATAACCATAAGGAATTTCAACCCTCTACACACATATATGAGGAAAACTAACCATTTTTTATACCATTATAGGTAACTATAATGAGAAGACAGATGGGACAAATGGGGTAGTCATCCATCCAACATCCCACCATGATTTTGGGGAAAACACAACCAGGGGTTAGAATTTCTTGGGTATCAGTTTCCCTTAGTGATGGGTCTGTGTAGTGTATAGATACTCAAAATGTATAGAATATATTATATCTCACAAGATGTCTATGGGAATAACCTTGTCCAAGACTGAAATGCACCTATAATCTCTTAGACATCCAACTACAATTGATAATACTATGTATCAGATTAGCACACAACCATTTAAAGATTCACATTAGATTAATTTATACCATTATATTAGATTCACATTACATTAATTAATTATTTTACCATTAATAAAACATTATTAATTACACATGACATATCATTTCATTCCAACAAAGATCCATATTTCCTTTAAATTGTAACCTCATAACTACCTTACACCATGTTATAATCCTGAATTGTAACCTCATCACTTCCAACACCATGGGTTAACATCATTTATCCAATCATTTCATAATAGAATTATTATATCCCCATAATCCCAAGAATATTATAAAAAACATTCTATGGTACCAAACACATTGGGGGTCGACATGATGAGAAGATGAACTACCCATAAAGTCTTTGAAACCTATATTAGGTTTGTAGTCACATCCTTCATGAAGAATCTAATCAGGGAATGCATGTCTCGTACCCCGCACATCTTCACCCCTTTTTGGATGGCGGGTATGAAAGACTAGTTTCTTTGACAATGGGGAATGTAAAGAAGATAAACAACCAAAATTATTAAATAACCATCAAATCATTTAATAACTAACCCATTTAACCTTCTTTGGTGCCATCCCTTACACCAACATGCATAAACTGATGCATCTCACCATTCTAGTCATCAACTAATACCACAAACAATGTTCCCTTAAACCACCACATATTACAATGGCCATCAAAGCATACATCTCAATACATGTAGTAGCAAAACGAAATCATATCAATTGGGCTCTTGGACCATTAACATGGAATCTAGTATTCACACAAAACCAGAACATACAGATCCATGCATAATGATCAAGTCCATTACACGAACAACATTAACTTAGAAACCTTCCATGCATTATCCTTTATCATACAACCATTTATTTAATCCATCATTACTTAGAAAATTAATTTAAATATGAATAACTGTATCCATTCAATTTTCAACAGTTTATTATAATGACAACCTGATTTAAAACATGCCTCATTATCATTATCCAATTAATTTACAATTAATCAAATCCTTATGTTCATTACCAAATTCCATCAAAAATGAAACATTAAAATAATAAATCATATATATCACAGTATAAAGGAAATCTAGTGGCAATAACAGACATTAAATACCAATTTTTTTAACCGGTTCAAATATTTATTATGTAAATTACATTGTCATCCAGTGTGTAAAAATTGATAACCCTACTATAGAGCCTAAAATAATAGAGAATACATGAATCCCCTAACTCAAAAAGGTTTCTGATTCTATTTTCACCAGAACAGTCCAAAAAAATAGATCACGATCACCTATCCTTGAGGATTGAATCCACCTGAGGGAGCAAAGACTCTACCACACCACCACATACATAAGGAATGTCTTTTAGAAACATATAGATCACATGACATAACATGAAAAGGGGGAACCAAAGGAGAGTAACCGAGATGAATTTTAGTAGAACATAATGTATATCAACGATTGATTATTACATCGTGGTTTCACCAAAACAAAGGGGTCACATGATGTAGGGAGAAACTCTAGGGAATATATAATCCAGTACTACATCACTATGCATGCCTTATATAGGATGGATGGAAAGGTTCAAGAATATCAAACTAGGGAACAATGAGGAAGAAGAAGGCATGATGATATCTCATCCCATTAGAAGATTTAACATAGTATCAATTTCCAATACAATGGATTTTTCAACAAAATAGGTTCACATTAAACCATGTGGTCTGACCAAGTAAAGGCATCTCGAGCCTTATGAAAATAACTATAGTAGAATTGAGCATCGAATTAGCCTTAAATATCTCAAAACAAGGCCTTGAATAAATTTTCTATATAACTAAATGTTAAACCGGAGAAATTGTAAGAATTATGAAAAATATAGAAATTTTACAAGGAAATTAAAGAGTTTTAAAACATTGTTCAATACATAGTTTTTGTGATGCCGTTTCTACAAAACCATTTCTATGAATGTGTTATGGTTTCTGTGAAATTATTTATGTTCTACCATTTATGTTAAATAGTTTTCGTGATACTGTTTTGAAATTTTGAATAAGAGGTGACACCATTATATAAAATAGTTTTAATAAAATAGTATGGAAATTTGGAAAAGGATGTGACCGTGTTTTGTGACACAATTTCATATAACAGTTTTGAAATATGGAAAAGTAAGTGAAACAATTTCATGACACCGTTTCATGAAATATTTTAGAATTTGGAATAGAATGTGACATTGTTTCGTGATAGAGTTTCATGAAAATATTTTGAAATTTGGAAAAGAAAGTGACACCATTTCATGAAATAGTTTCATGAAACATTTTGAAAATTTTACCCTAGAAGTGATGTTATTTCTTGACAGAGTTTCAAGATAAAAAAATTTAGAAATTGAAGTGAATCAATTTCATTAAACATTTTCATGAAATAGTTTAGAAATTTAGAAAATAAAGTGACACCATTTCGTGACATATTTTCATGAAAGAGTGTAGAAATTTGAAAAGGAAGTGACCATATTTCCTGAAATAGTTTATTAAATAGGTTGGAAATTGGTAAAAATATGTGACTATGTTTTGAGACATATTTTCATGATACAGTTTTGAAATTTAGAAATGTGTTGGGGATAAGTCCCCTTGTCCTCATAGAACACCTAAAACACCATATATAGGTAAAATAATGGACTATAGTGGTACATGACATTACATTAGATACCTATCAATTATTATCATCCTCGAGAATTAAAAACTAAACTAAAAGAAAATATAAAAGGGTTTTGAAAAAACTCCAAATGATATACCTCTCAAAATAGAGGAATCCAAAAAAGAAACAAAATAAATCCATATAATAAAAAAACAAATGTATACAATCAAAAAACATCGTTACATGAAAAGGGTTAAACATCAAGAGACTTGAGGCAATGAGCATGTATTTACAACTCATGTTCCCATGAACACTCTTCCAAACCACTATGCCACCCCAAAACATGAACCAAGGGAATTTAATTCCCATGAAACACCTTCTCATTGTATTTATCTCCATAGGCCACTCATCCAAGGTTGAATCATCATCAATGTCGATATACCCCTATCAATGATGTGAGAGTCATCATGATGATAACAATAGAGGTGTGAGACATGAGAAACATCTTGTATCAGGATCATCTTTGCAGTAAGTGCAACACGATATGCCACATCTCAAATACAAGCCAACACCATGAAAGGCCAAACTAATTGGTGAGAAGGCTTTCTCCAATGACCAAACAATCGCTACCCACGATGGGGAATCACCTTCCAAAACACATGATCCACACCATCAAACTATAAAGGTAACCTTCTTCATTAGTAATATTATTTCGAGTGATCCAGTGCTATATTCATCCTCTCACGAATCACCTGAACCATCTATTTCATATAATGTACCAGTTCCAGTATAAGAGTTACTTACTCTCCGACCCCAGTCCCACATAACTATGAATTTGAAGTGCAAAGTAAGAGATAAGAACCAAAATCATGTTGGAGACCTCTCTACACCCTAGAGGTAAAAAAAGAATCTCGATTAGAAATGGTTATCCTCAGGAAGTCATGGAGTCTCACAACCTGCTCTAGATACTACCTTGATAAAACATATAAAGAGCCCAATTCCATGATTTCTAAGAAGTGGAAAAAGTTTGTAAAATTTTCCACTACCCCACATATAGTGTCTTTTCCTCCTTATACTCAAGGTAAACTGGTAAAATAATACCAATTAAATGTCCCCCTCTTCCACTAAGGATCATATAATTGATGTATAAAACCATCGGGGACACGATGCACAACCTTAAGCTTCTAGTAGACCAAACATCAAGACACTAACTCCACAACGACATGCTTCAACCAAGGCCACCAAAATTCACTCCTCAAGGACTAGTACATCATTTTCACCCTAGGATGAACTACTAAAGGACAACTATGGAACTGACCAATACCCATCTCAAAAATCACCAATGTAATGAAAATCCTTTCCAAATACAATAATCCATGTTTTTCATCATCAGACCAACCAGTAGGGGAATCACCACAAGAAACTATGTCTATCTAGACCATTACCTCTAGATCCAACAACTAGAACTCTTCCACCTGATACACCAGAGATGACTTCACCATCATCTAAAAAAGAAAACCTTAGGCCCCAACTTATCATATACCCTGCTGTAATGCTAAATTTTCTTCCATCACTCTATTGGAATCATCATATTCACACATTGAATCACTACGTTACTTCTTTCTCATTGCATCAACTAAAAAATTCCAATTTGATATATGTGTGTGAGATTCTGAAGTTGTATTATTGTATAAAGTCCATCCACTGACACTTACAGAAGATCATGTCACACTGGGAGAATACATATATCAGGATCTTATGATTGGTGAAAACCACAAAGCACTCTCCAATGTGACAATGTCTCCAAAACTTCATAAAAAACACTACTTCCACCAAATCAATATCATGTATGGAAAAGTTTCTTTCATGGTGAAAAAACATTCGATACCCATAAGAAATGATAGACATATGCAGAATCAAAACACTACGTAACAGTAGATGTGAAGAATCATAGAAAAGGTCAAGGTGAACTCCCTATGCTATAAAACAATGAATTGGAGCACTACACAAATTATCCTATAGATACTCAATTGTTTCATTGAACTAATCATTCCAAATGAATTCCTAATCTGTCCTCGTAAATGATGTCACAGGAGTCGCGACTCAAGAGAATTCTGATATGATGTCTTGTATTATCCTATGAGACCAATGCAACATCCCAAATTTTTAACTATCTTGGGGGCTTACCATGACTCAACAGCTTGTAACTTTGACAGATCCATATCTAATCCCTTCTAGAACACCACATGCCCCATGAAATGAACTTCTTGAGCCAAATAACTGAAACTTGAAGAACATCCCAAATAGATTCTGTTGACGAAGAACTTCCAAAATAACATGAAGATGCACTGCATGATCATCCTATAACACGTAGTATAAAAGTATTTCATCGACGAAAACCACCATTAAATTATATAATAACTCATAGAACACAGATTTCATCAACCCCATAAACACAGAGTGGTCATTTTACACACCTAAAGTTATTACAATGAACTCATAAATACCATGATGACTATGGAATGTAGTCTTCAAGATATCTTCATCATTCTCATGAATCTGATGTTATCTTAACAACAAGTCGATCATCGAGAAACTACTTGTACCCTTTAGTAGATCGAATAAATCAATAATCTGCAGAATAGGATAGCTATTATTCACTGTCACTATGTTTATACGACGATAATAGATACACAACCACATACTGTTGTCAACATTTTTCATGAACAAAACCTATTAACCCCATAGTGTCACAATATACCGAACAAATTCATGCTATAATAGACAATCTAGATGCACACATAGATCTTGTGACTCATAAGGGGTCATCCTATATATGGTCATAAAGATATGAGACACTCCTGAATGTAGCTCAATCTCAATCTCGACCGCTCATTGATGGGGTAATGAAACATATTCTTATGAAAATACATAATTTCACTCATCTGTGACCCTAAAAAACACTAGCTATTAAACTTTTAATGAACATAGAATATGGTCAACCATCAATAATAACATGGATAGAAAAAACCTCTTACAGTTTTTAGGGTCTCTCTCACTAAAAAATCCCACTTTTTATCCATGATCATGGAAGAAAACAACCTTACTTTTGAAGAAATACACAATAGCGTGCATCGTATACAACCAATCATCAATGAGTAGTCATTGAAAAGGGAACTAGAAGAATATTTACCTCAAGTCCCAAAGCATGGAAAAGGGCAGGTGATATGACGAAGTGTCTCTCTCCTAAATACAAAATAGCATATGGACAATTAGAAAAACATTCAAAGGGTGCCTCAAATGAACTATGGTCCCTCTAAACCAAATTTTTTAAATCTTGTAGCTATCCAAGACCTCATCCACAACCTCTCTCTCCCTGATAATAACCACGACCATGATCTTCTCTTAGAGGAAAGAGAGGGTCCTGGGGCTATAAATTTCCTACCCCATCTACTATCTACTAATCAAAAGATGGTGTAACCTATTACTACTGCCTTTCCTAGAACTTCCTCAATGGAGAAACCTGGAACATAACACATGTTGCATGTTGACCACTCTATAAGGATCAGAACTCTTTTTGATGATGAACATGACCTCCACAATGAAAAAATTTCTTTATCCTTTGGCATAGGCCTAATAGATGAAACATCAGTTCAATGAGATTCTTGGGGATGGGACCTCCCCTAACCAAACAAAAACTCTTCTACCATGAAAAATAGAAACCCCAAACCATGGCTATGATTTGTGAGGAATCATGATGACTCCCATCTCCTATAGATCTAATCTTCGTTAATATCCTCTCTATGAAATGTTACCTCTCCAGTACCTCAAGATATGTCTTTAGAAAAAATAGTGGGACCTAGCGCTAGATATATGGATGCAATGCTTCCAAAAAAATCATCACCTTGACCAACACATCTAGCAATTGGTCCGAAGAACATCATAAAAGGATCCTAAAATGGATTCCAAACACTCTCATAGTTGAGCTCCCATATTGATGGTTAAGTATCTCATGGCGACCAGATGCCTTCATGTTTGATGAAAGAAACTGTACATGGAGAAAGTATCAGAACTCTTCCCGTGAGATCAACGACTCCTCACGATCCCTGAGGAAAAAGAACCACCACTTCTTTGCTGGAGAACATTGAATCATCACAACAAAAGAAAAAAATTTCTCCTTCTATGAATGGATCGAACTGAAGGTTATATCAACCTCCTCCACCTTCTACAATATAATAACGACATCCCCATAACCATAGTATCCAGGTAGTTTATAGAATCCCCCACAGCTCTGATAACATGTATCATACGTCCTGTATTACACCTCAAGACATTATAGGCCATACACCAAGTAATAATCATTAATCCACCACAACATGAACATGTTACACCTATAGTAGTGTGTAGGAAACTATATCTAGAATATATGTGTGGGAATAACCACAATCCATTACAACCCTCTACACACATATATGGGACAAAACTAGCCACTCGTCCTACCATCAAAATTTACTACCTAGAGAAGAGAACATGGCCCATAGAGATAGTCCACCATCCATCCTCCCAACAAGATGTTGGAGAAAAACACCCCCTTTGGATCAGAATCCTTGGGGTGTCATTTTACCTAACTGATAGGGTGGATTATCATATAGAAAAACAAAAATACATAACTCCCTATCTTTTAGTTTAGTCATTACTATTGATGGATTGTTTTTATTTTTTTATTTTCAAAATTCATCTTTATTGATGATCAATAAACATGTGTGGGATACAAATTCTTCAATGTCAAATATGATTTTTGAAATTTAAAAACATAAAGAATATAAAAACCTAAAGAGATCATGGACCACGAGTAAACCATGTCAACTGAATTCACGTCAAATCAACTTATATAATCCTTTTGATACTCCACTATAATTATTTTCATCATGTCACCACCATCATTTTCATCCACCTATAACCATTTTAGTTTGCAGAGAAACATACCACTAGTGTCCATCATCATCCCCCATTAAAACCCAACGAATATACCTATAGACCATCAAATAAAAAAATTCATGTCACACCATATTCTGCATGAAAAAAATCCCACTGGTAACTCACTAGTAGAGATAAATCCACCACGAGTGTCATTTTCTGCAGCGATGACATCCTATGGAAGTAGACATCCCAAATCACATTAAAAAAACCATTAATTCTTATAAAATGGAGATGTTTTATGAAATCCTTTAAAAAGAAAAGAGTAGGAGTCGTCATGGGTCTCAATATGTAGCACAAAAATCAAAATAACCACCTGACCCAAATAGTTGAGCCACCTGTTGTAGAAGTAGACCAGGAACCATTATCATCATCCTGGAAGAGACACCAAACAATGAAATCCATAATTAAAAAATGAAATGTGAAAATATGAAACAAAATGAAATTTAATATAAATTATTTGAAAAAAAAAAGACCGAACATGACCCCGAAGAATTAAATCTATGAAGACATAAGGATAAAAAAACAAACACTTGTTGAAACAAATGGTCAATGAAAAAATAACAATAGAAGACACCTAAAAAAATATCCCATTGATCCACCACTCCAACCACCACAACCCCAAACAACATGAAAAATCAAACATGACTGACCAAAATGGTGTCATGTGTATCCGCCCTGGCTAGTATAGTAGCGGTGAAAGAGTAGAAATTCTGGCTACCCCAGAGATAAAAACTGAAAAGAAAATGTGAGATGAACATACAAAGGGGTTCAAGGGTTCACCGTAGTGAGATAGTAACAAAAAATACCATGAGTTCTTACTCACCATAATTCATGACCATGATTGTGGTCAATTTAGGTGGAAGATACAAAATGGGAAGTGGAGAACACCAATGCTCATGAGCACCAGATCAAATAAAAACCCATACGATTCCAGTGAGAGGAAGGCTTGAGGATCATTAGAGGATGGGGATATCCATAAATACGAGGAGAGACTTGAAAACCCTGGGACTAAGGAAGATAATGTCAAGAGAGAATAATAGATCTGGGAAAATGATTTTCCATCTCAACCATCGAACATTAGTTAAATAATCTTTTACTAAAAAAATTATGATTTCTCAGAATGCATATTGTTGTTTTCATGAATTTTTTTAGTTTGTTATGATGGTTAATTTTCCTCTGTTAAAAATTGACAAATAAGGTGTTATATTTGTTGGTATGATGTTACATGTGTCATGTGATCCGCAGTTAAATAATGAATTACTGATTGATTCTCATAGATTTAAATTTTATATTCGTCAAAATATCACTATGTTATATAGAGTGCATTGAGAATATTATATGTTGGATATAATAATGATTGAAATAACTGAATTTTATGTTAAATTTTGGACTTTTCAATATGTTAATGATGATCTAAAACTCTTAAAGGTGATGGATCAACTTTTTATAGTGCCTAAATAGATAATATTAAATATATAAATGGATTTGGTGGTGGTATTAACAAGAACATCAAGAGGTAATAGATTGATTTGGGATAGTGTATTTCGATTGTTTTTCTTTTTATTTTTATTATTATTTGAGTTAGCATTCCATTGGATCATCTTTCATGAAATTATCATAAAGGGATTGACATATTAAATATATTATGTCTCCATAATATTTTTTATGAAGATCAAAAATTTACCTCAAATTTGTTGTAAGTACATAAAAATTCAATGTCATGTGATCTAAATTAAAGAAAAAATTATTAATCTAAATATTATGGGTAGTCATAGTAAAGGATAAAGTATTTTGAATAAAATATTATTTTTTTCCCATTATATTATGAGGGAATTTTTAATCGGGATCATTCATTAGTTGAATTATCTCACTATAATACTTTCAATTCTAATATAGAGATGGAAAATTTTGGGTCAATATATGACAAAATGTCAAATGCAATCATGTTGGGAAAACTCTATTGAGATGATGTATTTGGAACCACTACTATTAGAAAAAAGGTTGAGAATGTAAAGATAATTCTGCATCACATGAGAATAGCTCAAGGAAGTAATTTTTTTGTATATAATAATTGGAAATTCCTTTTATTTGAGGTAGATGATCATGTATTTCTGGAAATATATCCATGAAAATATTTTATGTTTTTTAGTAAAAAGGGAATGTTATGTTTGGGATTAATTATATTATATGATATTTTGAAAGAGGTGGGATATATTTCTTACCATTTATCATTCCATTAGTGTTTATCTATGGTACATGACATGTTTCATGTTTCGATATTAAGAATATATATACCAAATGTCTCTCTAGTTTTAAGACCTTAGGTGGTACAATTGGAATATGATATTTCTTATGTGGAATTATTGGTTCAGATTTCCGATTGTTGAGATAAGGTATTATGGAATAAATTGTTTCACAAGGTAAATGTTTTATATAATAAAAACATAATTAAATATGTATCATAGGAAGGGAGGCTCGTGAGAAGATGAAGCATTTATCCATTGATGGATCTCTATCCTTATCTCTAGGGTTTCTCCTCCCTTCTCCCTCCTCTTACTCGTTTTTAATGGGGTGCATACTCCTTGTCTATGATGTCTTTGCATTGACCATCCTAGTGGGAAACACACTTTGTTTATTGTCTTATTCATTGTATTTATGTTCAATTATGGTATCTTTTTTATTTTTGATTTTGGTCGTCCTTTCCTCCATATTTATCTTTTCAGATTTGGGGTTTTTCATCCCCTCATAATCAAATTTTTTACCCCGAATGTCAGTTATGTACTCTAATCACCCAAATTATAGTCCCAAACCCCACATTGGTTTAATTTGTAGGTTCTCTGGTGGTTAGGGATCCATTATTACCCACACTCAGTAGATTATCTATTTACACAAAATTACCATATCTTCTCTTGATTCGTTTCCCATTTCACTAGACTCCATATGAATATAGCAGAAATGTGTTCACATATTTTTTTGGATGGTGTCCAAATGGTATTAAATATCAAGGGAGAATATCAAAAGTATGTCTTAGGTGATTGGTTTTAGATGTTGTAACTTATTTTTGTTATCTTCAATTTTGGGTTTCATATTTCATCGATGTTTGTGATTTGGACCTTTTCCAAATTATGGTTGTTCTTTGATCATGATGATTTGGTTTAGTCTAAAATATTATTTCATACTATGGTATTTTGGATTTGATTATATAGGGGACTCTGAAAAATTATTTTTTCATCTGAGTTTACTGATGTTATGGTTTTATGATTGTCAGTTTTATCATTATTACATCATATGTTTTTGGTGATGTATTTTTTACTCAACTGCAATGATTTTTTGGATTTTCTACTTTGGTTTCTAATTGTTGATTATATATTTTTGTTATTGAAATTTTGGTGGAATCAGCAATGAATTATTGTTTTTTTAAGAAAATATGTGCAGTTTCATTGATGGGGAAACATGTCTCTGATAGGTGGTTCTCGATGGTGCTATAGATGACGATGGTTGAATTGGTATGTCAGGGTTTGTAGCTTGAGGTCCCACCACATGGTTTGTGGCCCAATGCAGTAGTGTTGTACATTTTCATTTTATTTTGAATTTGGAGAGTCCTGATAGTTGGTAGTTTTTTATATAAATTTTTGTTGTTTTTTTCTTATTTTCTTTCAATTGGTATTTAGATGATTAGTGGTTCCCACTGTACAATAAATTATTTTATGTAAATAAATAATCTATATTTTTGTGAATGAAGTTTCATAGTAATAAGAAAATTTTAAAAGGAAAAAATTGACAGTTTTTTAAGTAATTAAAAAAATTATGAGGGAAAAATTTCTTATAGGGGGGTCGATTATGAGAATAAATGTTATCCTTTTAATTAATAGATATTAATATTTATAGGTAATCATTTTACCCCCACCGTTTTTGGTGGTGTGGTTAGGGTTGGGGGTGGGATGGTCAAATTGGTGGGTTATGTGATCAAAATGAATGTCTAGTAAAATTTGTTTTATTGCATTGGGTTCCCTAGTGCTGGATGTTATCTTCCTTATATAGGTAATAATTTAATTGAATCATATTCTACATATTTCTATAAATAAATTTTTTTAAATTTTAAATTGAAAACTAAATATTTTTTCATTTAATATAGTCATATTTAATAGATATATTTATAAATTTATAATTTCATTTTGTTGAAAATTAACAATGTTTTTTAATTTTAATATGGAATTTATCTTATGATGATTTTTTTATTTTTTTTTCAATTAGTTTATTTTTTAGTGATTAATAAGAAATAATATTTTTATACAATACCATAAATTTTTTGACATCATAATGACGTAAGGTTGATTTAAAAAATTATAAATAAGTTTTTATTAACCAAAGATGTGTACAAACATTATACTAAATAAATTTAAAACATTATTTCAAATTTGGAAACCCTTTCTTGTATTCATTGAACCTAAAATATATTTTATTATAATTAAAAATCATTTTTGAATATTTTTATTTAATATTATTCTTTAAATTATTCCATTTTGTTTTCAAATGGAAAAGATAATTCATATAAAAATTTATTGTTTAATTATAATTCAATTAATGTAATTATAATCATTTACATGGTTAATTTTTCTGTAAAATATTTTTTACTCTCAAAATGAGCATTTCTCTAAAATCTAGTTTTCATGCATTTTGTGTATCGATATTAAATGATATTTATATCACATTTATAAATTTAATATTAATAAATTGGTACCATATTTCTAATAATGATTTCCATATTTCTTTTAATGAATTTTTAATATTTTTTTCATATAATGAAATTATCTTGGTAAAATGTCAAGTTATCATCGTAATGGTTAAAATGGGATAAAAAGGTAAAACTATAATAATTTGATTAAAATAGATCTAAATATATTTTAAATGAGATTTTTTGGTTTATTTATGTCATTCAACATATTATCATTAAAAATGTATTTATTTTTTCCATTTACTATAGATAAGGATTTATATTATTTTGAGACATAGAATAATTACAAGTGTACCATTCCCCTTGATTATAAAAGGGACCCTCATCTCCTCAATTACATAGAAACATTGAGAAAAATATCTCAAAAAATAAATTTCAAAATACATTAAAAAATATCCTCCCTATTTAATATAGGAATTTGTATTATAAAAAATATTATCATTAATGGCTTAAGGCGTAAGACAATGGATGTTATCCAAGGAGATAATATAATCTCTAACCGAACTATTTCATTTTTATATCTTATTCTACCTACATATAATATGTTTTAAACATTATAAAATTATTTAATTATTATATTTCACATATTTAAAGGTAATTATTGTAAGGGAAAAACTATTTCTTATCCCACTTCTGTCATATTGGAATTGAAAATATCACTCATTATTATGTGTGGACTACGACATCAATGAAGAGATGTGATTTTTTTCGACAACTCTTTATATGAATTGTTAAAATTATGATTAAATTGAATATATTTAATATTTATAAAACAATAATATTTCTTTAATGAAAATATGTTTTCTACCTTTTGATCCTATTAATCTTTGGAAAATGATAATGTCGCTCATGTGTAAATTTGAACGACCACTTACATTTAGTAATTCAATTAATGTTTCTTTACTAAATCACTTGGATGGACGAAAGATGAAACTACCAAATAACTATTAAAATTATAATATATTTATTTATTTTATAAAATTAAATTATTCTCTATTTTATTTCTTTTCCACCTAGTGGAAAAATTGAAATATCAAACATGCATGCGTACGGACTACCACCTCCACGAAACGAAATGAATCATTTTTCTTGACCACATTACATGGATTATTTAAAATGTGTATTTAATTTATATATATTGTATTTATGATATTATTATAAATATAAAAACATTATCCCTTGACCACCATCATCATTTATTGATTTAAAAAAACCATATGACCTCAAAACCTCTAACATAATATATAAATATTATATTATTAAAAAGTTCATTGTTATAAATGAATTGAAAATAATAACTATTATGGAATGAAAATTGAAAGTTTTAGTATGAAATTAAATAACCAATATAATTGTATTATTTAGGTTCTTTATAATGTACAATTCGTATATGATACCTAAAGTAGGTGTTTATATTAAAACCCCCATTTTAAAATATTCATTTCAAATATTACCCACCATATTTATGTTCATAAAAATGATAAAAGAATGTTCTGATTTGAAGTAAAATATTTCTAAATCCCAATTAAACTACAATTTTATTTTCATTATAAAATTTTTGAACAATAATATTCTTCACATTTTACAACAACTCATTTTCACATTCCATGCAAATGTGTAAAAAGAATGTTTTTTTACATTTACAATATTAACACCTTTTACCATATGCATTTACATTATTCATTATCAAATGGAATCATAACTTTTATATGGGATTTCATTGAATATCATTCTCTTTCACCTCGTTGAATTTTATATTTTAAGAATTTTCAATAAATAACGATTTATATCCATATTTTTATGAGATATTTGAAAGTGATTTTTATGGTATCCAATAGAAATTAGAATGTATTGATGATAAAAAAGTTAAAGATTATAAATTTTTACCCCAAAATATATTACTTTTGAATTTTATATGATGACTAGTGAGCTGGATATGGCTTATGATGAATGGTGAGACTGATATAGGTCTCTAATGTAATGGGTAAGGATTTGGTCTTCAATGGAGAAAATGAGGAAGATAACCAGGTAGGTTCATCCTATAGAATTACCATGGAATTAGTTTTTTTGAAATAGGCTAAACATGATTAAAATAGGTTTTATGGATATGATGCTCCATGATACCTATTTTAAAGTTCATTAGGGTTTCATGTAACTATTTAAATTTTTTGGGTGAACCAAATCATATAAACTTTTAATGGTGAAAGGATTACAAATAAAGGAAAGTATCCATGAGTTATATTGTTCTTACAGATGCATTAATTATTATCCATTTCATAATCATGAATATTTAAATGATCTCGTCTTTATAAGTATTATTTTATTACCAAGAAATATATTCTTTTTGCGATTAATGTTTTCTTGTGTTTAACATAAAACAATATACGGGTTATTACGTTTTTTCTAAACTAATGATTTTTCATTATTTGTGTGTCCATTAATGTTATTAGTTTTATCATTAAATATTTTTAAATGTTTTCACATCATCAATGGATATATTGGTGTTATATTGACAATTAATGTTTTTCACTTGACTCATTCTAAACAAATAAATGGTTTCTGGTTTAAAACAGCTATGTAAACATAAAGCCATGTTTTTTATAAAAATTGTATATTTTATACAAGTGCCTACTATATTATGTAATATTTTTAAAATTATGTAAATATGTAAACCTAATAGATCATTATAATTTCAAAATGTTAATTCATTTATATTAATGTTAATATTATATAGAAACAAGTGGTTATTATTTCCGACTTTTCATATATTTTTCTATTCCCTAATGTCATCAAAAAATTCAATGGAGGTTCTTTATTACCAATAGCTACATCATGGTTATCATATATGTAATACATTTTAATCTATTAATTCATTTGTTAATTTATATTCAAATGACCATCCATTTATGTTTTTGTGAGGATTTTTAATGACCATTGGGGATTGTATGAGCACATAGTTGTTGAACTACATGATCATCAAAAAAAATTAATATAAATCTATATAGACGATGATATGATTTATTCTTTTTTTGGAGAACCTTTTTCTTTCAATAATATTCACTTATATGTACTCTTATCGTTATTTTATTTCTTTATGATTCAGAGTTCATCCAATAACACAACTCATGTTACTATACAGAGTCTTCTAATCCCATTATAAACCTCTTATATCATAAATAAGATAAAAACCTAGTCGGTCATTATTAATGATCATACCATAAAACATAATCATTGGAAAATACATTAGACCATCTAATATGTGTAAAGTTTTATTTTTTGAATCTTATATTGGATAATTTAGATTGAAACCAGCATTTGATATAGATTTAAATTAGCGTAATATTATAAATCATTTTATGGGATCTATTGGGTATGTAAATAGTAAGGGAACTAACAGGAGTTGACATTTTATATTTCATGAAAATATTTCTTATATTATAGAGGATTATCATAAAATGAATGAGTCTTGTCAAAAGGGGGATATTGAAATTAAAAATGTGAAATTATTTTTTTTAACTCATTTTTTAAAGGGGAACATATATCTAGTGGTGAGGATAATGGTCAGGTCATTGTGTGTGACTATTGAATAAAACATATTTTCTATTAAGAATACTGAATAATACATCCAAAAACCATGGGTATATATCTATACCTACCACAAGGGGGGTGATCTTCTGGTAGTGGTTCTCCTGCTGGGTAAAATATACTGAATTTTAAAAAAATACTATAGGAGATAGACTAAAAAAAAAATCATAAGGAAACCCCCCGAGTATACATGAGGGGTTTTTGAGAGAGTTCACAGTCAATATTTATAGTCCCAAAAAGGATTGGGGATGATCATGTAACTGTATAAAAGCATTTAGTTATGTTCATGGAGGAAAAACAAGAAATGTTTATTCTGTGGTTCTTGATAAAGGGTATACATGACTCTCAGTTAGCATAGTGATTGATCATTAGGTGACTGATGAGAGAATGATCATTCTAATGTCATAGATAAAAAACAACCCCATTTAAACATTAAATGAGTTTAATTTTATTTTTAACCAATTAATAAATATTACAGGAATATTAATTAATTTATATATTTGTGTACAATATATTTTTTATTAAAATTAAAATTAAAATGTGATATATTTAATAAATTTACCAAAATTAAATAAATATACTTCTAAATGATAAAAATACATTTTTCTATATAATATTATTTATCACATTATTAATTAAATTGTCATAATATCAAAAAATTTATATGAAAAACCCTTATAAGACATTTTTATAAGGCCAATGGGTGAGATGATAATTAGTGGTAGTTGGATGTGGTGATTCAACTAATATGGTTCATTTTATGATTTACAGGTGATTTAATTTCTCGAAATTATTATTTATCTCTAAAAAACATGTAAATATTCAATTTTGTTTTGGTAAGGGAAAAAAATATTTATTTTCATTCATTAAAATATCATAAAAAGTGATTAATAATGAAAAAATTATACCATTTTATTCCATAAATACATCCCCCTATATAAATTTCATAATGTTATTATTTATATCAATACTAAACTAATCACTAAATATCTTATAGTCATTAAATATTACAATTTTTTTATTATTAAATAATCCAAAATATAAATATAAATTTTTTCATATTGTCCATTCATATACCCAAAATATGGAATATACTCAAAATATATATATATTCAATGAATATATATACTTAAGGACCATATATGTTTAATTAATATATAAATTTATCATCACGTTCTTTTATATTGACCTACACAATTCCCTAGTCATTGATCCTATTTTCTTTTTCAATATTGTTACTTTATTTTTAATAAATTTAACTATTAATATAGTTATTATCGATAATTTGATCATTAAATATTTCCCTGAGAATGAATACTACAATATTCTAGTACTTTTATTTTTTTATTGTTTTATTCATATTGTAGATTCCCAAATTATGATTCAATGATATTTCCATAATTGAAATTCATTTTTTATTGTAATTTATCTCATTAATGAAATATGTAATTGTTTACTTTAGTTTAATATTAAATTTAAGAAATGTTATCAAACACATGAGAGTTATTAAAAGCAATTTCTCAGAAAAAATTTGTTTACTTTCATTATAGTCCCTTATAAAATCACCTGCAAAAAAATAACATAAAAATATAAAAGTAAATAAGGTTATAATTTTTTGATAACATATTTTAGATCCCTCATATATTCTAAAAACAAATTATTTGTTTATAGAAAATTGATTAGTTGAGTGGTCATTTTTCTAATAAATCACAGACCACCATAGTTTGTTACTCCCAATATTGATCATGATCTAGTTTTACAACCTTTCAAAGTTGTTCATGTGATGGATCTGGTATGTACTTTTCCAATGGTGATACATAGAAAATGTCATTCACTAGTGAGGGTTATAGTGAATGAATGTGTTGATACTCTATATTCCTCAGTTGATCAAAAATCATGAAAGGTTTTATGTATCTAGGATCATATTTTCATTGTTATCAAATATCACTACCCACTTCCACACTTATATTTAATGGAATAAATTTTCCTAGGAATTAAAATCTAAATTTCATGAAGATTATCCTTCAAAATCTTTAGTTAAATTGGTTTAATTTTAATATTTCAATGAATTGTTTGAAAGTTATCGTCTTTTTTATGAGAAATATTTGGTCCCCATAACTTTATGTCTAAAACAATTCTATATTACATTCGATTTATTCATCTCTTCCCATAATTTGACTTTTGTAGTACAAATTTAATGATTGATTTGAATCTATTGTTTTATGATAACTATATAGTGGGAAGATGTTTATATCAACCACATTTTAAAATCAATTTACAATATATTTTTTACCATGTTAGAATTACTCTATTAAGACTATCCACCAATTTATGGAAGATAACAAATGATAATGTTCAGTTTTGTATCCAATGATCAATTAATAATTCTATATAACTGTGATATGATCTGTAAACAATATTTACATATAAATAAATGTGGTATTACATTTTGTTTTATATCATACTTTCTAAATATCATGTTATGTTGGTCACGTAAGGAACTCTATTCAATATAAATGATGTGATCTCAGTTTTATGTCAATAAAAAACATTCCAAATTTTTTTCCATTAGAAGTCCATGGAAGACATGCTATGAGATCCATGGAAATATTTTCCCATTTTCAAACAATTTCTGTATTGGTTGTGTCATCCCACTGAACAAAAATCATTTACAATTAAATAATTGTCCTGCCAATTTTTTTGAGAAATACTATAAAATACCCATATTCATGTTGTCCCCCAAAATGTATCCTTGAGATCATTACAATCATTATTATTTTACAATCTATAGAAAATTCTAATAAATTTGGATTATCCACAACCTTATTCATCTATTCTATAATGTATGGGGCACAAAATCATGTTTAATATATTATAACTATAATTTATTCATTCATGAACAGTGAAATACGTCCCGCGTTATTTTATAGTCCAATGTACCTTTTTTATTACGCATTATTCAAATTGATGGATGGTTGACCAATCAATTAATAAATGACTAATTTCACCCCTTATATTAATATTTTAATTTTTATCATTTTAATATCAATTAATATTTAGTGTCATTAAATCATTATCATTTATATGTTTGTATGATCATTTCTACATTGAAAATAAACCAACTTGTTTTCCTTCCCATGATGATAATATATTGAGAAATCATAATCACTAATCAACTCTAAGTATCTAATTTGGTTCTTATTTATAAACATATATGTGACGTAAAATTTATAATATTTTGACTAATAAATATAAATATATATCATGAAAATCACCATATAGATAATGCCACTAAATATTTAATGTAAAAAGCAACAATTAACTCTAGATCATGTGTTCTAAATTTTTACTCTTCAGTCATTGATTAAAATAAATCATAAGATATCTCATCTTCATTTTACCATGAGAAGAAAACCAAGAACCATTATTGAAGAATCATTATATATCACAGTCCATTTACCACTACATGGTAATGTGAGTGCTGGTGTATTAACCAAGCTCTACTTAAGCTTATTAAAAAATTATTAACATTCATTTATCCATTCAATCTATACTCAATTTCATGTTAACATGGTTAGTGAATATGAATATCATGAATATTTATAAAAAACATTGATAATTTCAAATAAATCCTAGAAAACTATGGATATATATTTGTGATATGGGACTATTATACACCTTAATTACAATGTCTTTTAAGGGTCTTCAAATATTCCCTTAGTTGGGAGTACATGACCCAAATAAGGATTCTTTCTCCAGCTAAAATTAACACATTATAATGCTGGATAATAATTTCTTATTCCTTAAGGTAGATATTATAATATTCAAATGTAGTTCATTTTCATATCTAAAATTAGAATATATGAGAATATATTATATAAATACATCTGTAAATATATTTAGCTAATCATAAACACTATATATTAATAAAATCTATAAATATAGATAGGGTATTTGTATGTTCAAAAGGAATCACTATGAATTCCAATTTTTTATATATTTTATAATATTATTCATTATGTATATACATTAATTTGACCATATATATTAATATTTCTATATTTATGATGCACCGTCAATAAGTTTTTATCCCCATTAATTTTATCGGACATGTAATCAATATGGGGTACTCGATACATGTTATTGACTATAATATTTGGTTATATCATCATAATCAATGAAAATATGCATTGAGTTGTCTTTATTATTAATAATTTTTATTGGGGAACCCAATTTTTATATACATGAATATATAAATCCCTTATAAAAATTAGCTTAAAGTGTTTTCATTAATTTTTCCTAAATATAATTGGCATCATATTATATGGGATCATTGATATTGGAAAATAAAAAAATAAAAGTACAATTGAAAACTCAACCTATAAATCTAAGATTTGAAAAGATAAATATTTGTAAAATAGATCCTACAATTATCAATAAAAATTGAATATAATTAATATTTTATTTCTTTATAACCATTTGATTAAAATTGTATTCATTATTATGTATTAAGACCCATACCGAAGAATTTGTGTCCTGATGATGTTTATAATAATCCTCGCAAAGATTTTGGCCATGATACGACTTAGGGTATGAAATGAACTAGATTATCCTATATGTTCACATGATCTCTATGTAGAGAGATTCCATTAATGTCTAATATCAAAATTAATTATACTTTGTGAATAATAATTTGATTTATAGGATGTATCATCCTAAAAACCTCAACAAGAGAAGAGATATATACTTTAAATGAAATCATCGTAGCACAAAAATTTAAAATTGATAACTAAATATTGAACTATTAACGTATTTAATTATTAATCATAGAAAATATTCATGATACAAATGAGAGATATGAACCAAAATAAAATTATAAATTCATAGTTAATGAGTTAATAATAAGTTTACCTTTCATATCATCATTAGATTAATGTGTTCAAGGTTCATTTAGAGGTGGCTTATTTTCCATTATTGGATTATTAATATATTTTCAATAATTCAGTGATATATAGACTCCTCAACCACATATAAATTTTTTATTCATTGGGGAAAATTTCTTGGGTACTTCGTCAAACAATATTGACATGAAGGTAGTTGGACTTTATCTCATCCATGATCATTATCATTATATCTTATATTAATATCTATTTTGAATTTTGCATCAATAAATTCATGAGAATAATTAGAGTTATTAATTTCAATTATATACATAAAGGAACTTCAAAAAAAATTCATATCCAATAATGAATGTTATGAAAAATGATTTTTGGAGACTCGGTTTTAAAGCAATAAAAATATATTTTATTCTATCTGGATCAATGATTAAACCAAAGGCATTACTTTTCAATCACATAACATTAGCTTCATAAGAACCAATATAATCCTTTCCATTTATTATGATAATGTAATTTATATATTATTTTGATATCATGAGTTTAAGGAAAATATTTATTAGAAATCATTTTCAATAATTGCTCCCATTCAATGGATTGAATATTATTCATTTTCCTCAGATCATCGATCATTTTACACCATTGGATTGATACACAATTTTAAATAATAAACCCATAAAACTACCTTTTGTTGCTCTAATCATTGAATAATATAAAATATTTCTTCTTCTATTTTAATCAAGTAATTAGTAATTAGTGGATTGAGGGATCCACTAAAGGATATAGGTTGTTGTTTCTTAAAGAAGTTTATAGACAATTTTTCCTTCTATGAAGCATTTTGGAGCTTGATATAGTTTATTTAATTAATCATAACATTAGTAAGTATAGACATAATATTAATCACACTTTTTCACTACAACATTCATGCACAAATCCTTGGGGTGATGTAAATATTGGAGATTTAGAGCCTCTTTGTTCTTTTTTACTTGATTTGTATATATTACTAGCTTAGTTGGAGATCAATGTTTTATTTTTCTAGAATGAACATTCATCTATATTATTTTTCCCATCATTCATTACATATGATATTTTTATTGATATGAAAATACTTTTATTGAATATTTATATATTTATATATTTTTATATTGTATTGAACTCAGATAGATGGTATAGACTCCCTAAAATACACTTTATACGATCTTTGATAATTGGTGTCCTCATACATAAATGGAGGCACAATTATAGACATGCGAAACACTAGATAGGGATTCATGATTCAATATGGTATATTGAAAAATCACATCAGATATATGTTATATTCTAATTATGTTGAGTTGAAAGATAGTGCAATAGGAATGTTTTAGATCTTGTGATGAATGTCAGTACTGTACATCATAAAAACCATTATCAATTGAATTTAAGGTTATTGTGGAATGATATTTTTGTTATTGGTTATTTGTATTATTGTTATTTGATTTTACCTCGTGTTACGAACATGGATTTATGGTTTTGGATTTTATATTTATTTTACTATTGTACATAATGACAATAGGGCTCTTATGCATCATATTAAAAAAGTAGGATTAACATTACATATACTTTTCTTGTGTTTCATTATAGTGATTGTGGAAGACTTATATATTTAGTGAAAATTAATTTAATTTTACATTAATTTATGAGTTCATTATAACATTATATATTGATAAACCCCCATGAATGTATCCTTTTGATATCAGGTTATGTTAGAATATAGTGTGGTGGACCTGGTTGATGAGAATTAAAATGATGATTATGAAAAGATAATCTATTCTTGGATGGTGTAGAGTAACTTTTTTTGGTTATTGAAAATAGTTAATGGACTTAGTAATAATAATGGGTTTGTAGTGTATATATTTGACCAGTTAATTATGTTAACAAAAATAGGACATGTAGTGTTATCTATATAAAAACTAGTAGAATATGGTTTAACTAAACTTGAAGTATTTAGTCTTATCATGGTTTGTCTAATGGTAATGTTGTGGTAAAATATATTTAGTGACATACCCAGATTATGTTTCATGAGTTGTGAGACTTAGTTAAAGATTATGTGGATGATTTTAATGACCATGTGTAATTTATTTTGCGAATCTAGATTCTGGAAAATCAGTTCATCATACAGCTTTGTAGTATCTTTATTGAGGAAATTCCTTAAAATGGATTGTCAAGGTTAGTCACTTAAAAAAATTTATATACGAAAAATTCACAAGAATGAGAATGGACCTTGGAAGACATTGGGGAAGGTCTTGAATTTTTCTCTACAACCCTAGAGTATAGTTCACTATGAGTTTTAGAACATCGGTTAAATGTTTGGGTATTATAACATTGATGCTTTTGACATTGAGTGATTATCTAAGAGTTACATATCCAATTAGATTTTAATTAAAATATCATTTTATTCTTTGTAAAAAATCATGTTGGTCAGACCTAGGAGGGATAAATTATTTTTGGTTTTTAAAAACACGAACTGTCCCTAATGTAATTAGTAGTGTATTATAAATCTTATATTATTAGAGAATAATTTTCAATTGAAGAGTACAGGTCGTTTTAAACAATTGAAGAGATGACCCCTTGTAGAGTGTGGATAGATGAGGCGGAATTTGACACCAACATAAAGGTATATGAATTATGAAAGAATCAATCTAAATGTAGTATAGATTGGTGGTTTTATGAATTAATATGAAATATTCCATTCATCATCATTCATGATTTGGTTGTGCACAGATATATTGGAATAATATGAAATGGGTGGTCATCTGACCATTGAGAATGCCTATTGTTATATTAAAAATCTACTCGGGATCTAGTGGTGTATGGTTATTGTAATTCACAATCTATATTCATTTTTCAAGGTAGACAATGTTTATTTGGTGTGTTTCCCAAAAGGATGGGTATCCTAGTGTCATGTTTTTGAAGATATGTACTCATGGTGAGGTGTGACAACAAAAATGGATTAAGATACCATTGAGCATTCAACATGAGTCATTCTTGAATGGATAATTTGTGGTTCTGTATATTAGCATGAATAAGGGGATAAAAACCATATGGGACGGAATTCATAACCCATGACTATGATTTTAAAAAAAATTATTCACATTGTGAATTAATTATTTAATGTAGTGTACTTTATTATATGAAAATTCAGGTTGGTTAAGTGCATATTTCTTGGCATAATAATTTGGTATGAATGGATGGTCACACTTTTTCATTGAGTTCCTAATGAACTTTCAAGGATCTAAGAAAAATAATTTAGGCAATACATGGAAACAATAATGATACACATTTAATTTGGGAAATTTAGCAGGTTACATGTGAGAGGACCTATATTTTGGGAATGATCATGGTATTCAACAAGATTGACCATTGGGTGGTTGTGGGGACTCTAAAAGACTAATGTATTATAGATCCAAGTGTATCTAATTCTTTGTTGAATTAATTATATGTTTTTCAAATGTGGTGAATCGTGAAAAGAATATACGTGAATTGAACATGGTGGATTGTTTTTGAATCTTGAGAGAGTCAGATTGGTGGTGCATTATTTAATAGTTAAGAGGTTTGTGACAAGTTCATGTGGTTTGTTAACCAACCATATAAATTCCTTCAATTTCAGTTCAGACTTTTTATAGATGTATTTCATATATAGTAGTTCCTATAATATTTATGGTCTCACTATCAATTGATTAATGAAGTTGCAGTGTTTTAAACCATGAAACCTAGTATTATATAAATCATAAGACTACATACTGGTGTTCTCGTGAGTAGTAGAATTATGTGGGATTCAACCAACTAGATTTCATTGTATCTATAATGAATGATATGATTAATAATAACTCACAGACTTTTAAAAACGATATCATGTGGGGTTTAAATTTTTTTGGTTGAGACCCATAGGTTTTCATCGAAACCTTGAATGAGTTTTCTTTCATTCAATTGAGAGTGATTAAATTTAACCACAATGGGGGTGATGATGGACTATTAAAATATTGTTCCCTAGTAATATTCTAATTGTGGGAAGCACCTTGATGCATCAATAGGAATTGGTTGATGATACTAGGGAATCTCAAGCTCGATAGATATAGTGATCATGGTTTTGAAGTTGGAGGGAATGATCTTTTTGATTGGCTTCTCAAACTCTCAATTGAAGTCATAGAGATAAAACGGGATGGGAATTTGGAAATGAGCCTAACTGTGGGGTACTGTTTTAGTGTTCAGTTATAGAATTTTGAGAGGTACATCTCGATGTGGAATAAGGAATATTTGGATCCATGATTCATATGATTTAACTAATATTTTATATATAAAAAGTTCAATAGTGTGAAGATTGTAATGAACCACATCATTGTGGGATAGAAATTCATATGGAAATTTAAGATATCAATTTATTTTTTGGATTATTCTTTTGAATAATATAGAATAATAATGAGGTTTTGAGATTATGAATGACAAAAATTTTTGTTATCGGATGGGGTTTGAGTATAGGGTGATGACTTGGATGTTTGGGGGGTTTCTAGAGTAGTGTTTGAGGGCCTAATGCTACTGAAAGTTTATACATCATCCAATCCATATCATGTATATGGTATTCAGAATGTGAAATGGTTTTATGGGGTTTCACATGAGGGTTAATGACATGAATATGGGGTTGGAGACCATATTTGAAAATTTTATTTTATAAAGGTTGGTTTCATGATGTGAAATTACACTAGGAAGTTTATTCACGTCCTAAAGATGGGATTCTACACGTCTTCTTTAGATGAATCAAAAACACATGGGAGTCCTTGATAGGATCATCCTCGCCTTATTTCCACTCTAAATTAGGAGTTTATTGATGGGATTCTATATTTCCAGTGATAATTAATTATTGTTAGTGAAAAATAATTTTTTCCTCCCTCCTTCTATATTTATTTAACATCATCATTTTGAATTTCAATCATTACATTTTAGGTATTTTCTATAATCACACCAATTTATGATGAAATTGACTATTTTAGGGGGATTTCACTATGACTAGATATATGATATGCATTTATTAAGAACCCATTCCTTTTATAGGAATTTCATCAATGGAATGTCATTTGGGGATGTCTTCTATAGGTTTTGGTTGATTTGATTTAAACATAACATCATATCATGATATTAATTTGGAGAATTTTATGATTTATAATTAAGAGTTTTCATGAAATTATTGAACTTATTTTGGAGATATTTAAAAAATGGTATATCACCCCATTGAATTCATTAAATAATTCCAATTTAATTATAATAAATTATCACATTTTCCATTCAAAAAATGGATCCCCCCTGAAAAATACTAGAAGAGTGAGGAAAAACCTCAATTGGTGGTTGGTCATGGATCAGACATGGAGGGGGTATATGTGTTGTCTATTGTAATGTATGAAATTTTCCATCAAATATGATTTTCCATGTAAAAATTTAATTAAATGTAATTGAGTAATAAATAATTAATTTGGAATCCTTTGGATTTAGTAGGACATCATGAAGTTTGATGGAGGATCAATGGGCTTGTGTGACATAATCATTGATATTAGGCTTTTCTTTCAGAGGTGTTGAATCTGTTTCAGGTTGGTGGTTATATATTATCTACCTACTGATATTATGAAAAGTCTATTTGTATATGGCATGATATTTTCCACCATGAGTGAAAGACCCTTACTTTCATAATGGGTTATAAAGAACAAGTAATGAATAATTAATTAATTGTCTTTTTGTCTTTACTAATTAATGGAACCATGGATAATGTAAATTAACAATGTGTGAAGGGCCATGAAGATCCCTTATATGGTTAAATGATGTTTAATGCTGATGTTTGAGGATTTATCACTTGGTAGTGCCTTAGAATTCATAGACCCATTTGGGTGTATAGTTATTCGACATGTGACAAGGATCCAATAAGTCCATTTTTGATTCCTTGTTTACATGTGTGTGTATGTATCCCCTGAGACAATGATTGATACATTGATCATATGTTTGTGCATGCGTAGCACCATGAGTCTTTTTGTGGATGTTTTCTAACATGTTTACTTTTTATGGTTATCAATTTTTATTTACCTGACATGTTGTTTGGGCATTCTTCCTATACAATGTATTGTATGTGTTGTTTATCATTCCTCTATAGTTAAACATTAGGTCGGGCCTTGATATTGGATCAATTTAGTCTAAATATCTATAATGGTCAGATTTTTTGATCCCAATAAAAGGATTTTCATAGATATATTATGGGAAAATTAATATGAGGTGTGGATTACAACATAGAATTCGTATTCACATGATGTAGCATAGGCTTCCTTAATGAAATGTGTAGATATCCTTGTAGTGGGACAAGTATAAATGACTGGTGGTTGATTGATAGGCCGACAGGGATACACCATTAAAATAGATGTCTGTAAATAAAAGGTAATCCGAGTGTATCAGGCCAACAACTAACTTTTATTATGATATAATTTCAAATGAGGGTAGATTTGGTTTTCATGTTCTGACATGTGTGTTCAGTTTTTTTTTCATGACTATTGTTTCTTGTTTATTTTATTTTATTTTTTTTCAATTTCAATTATTTTTGGATAACCACATTCATGTGAACTGTATTTACTATTAAGAAACTGAACCTCACTGATGGTTCCCTTTTGAGAAGTACATACATTCGTTTTAGGTAGGCATTGAAATTGGGCACCTTATCATCCCACACATTTTAAATGTATATGTTTGTTTTAGTCACATGTTTGATAATTTATAAAGATATATATCTATGACTCTAGAGAATGGGATGATCTTATGATTTGAGTTATAGAACCTCTATATACATTTTTATCTTATTAATTTGTTTATGTGATCATCTCAATGGGAGATCTATGTCATATGGTTAGGTATAATATTTTAGGACTATATTTGCCACCATAATTCATTATAGATGATATTTTTATTGGTATTACATTACTATGATTGTATATCATAACATTTTTGGTTATTTATCTCTTTTTTTTTTGCACTCCGATGAGGGTATATCCTCCACACATTCAAATTTTGACAATTTATACTATTTTGGATCCATTAGTTTTCAAGTAGGTGTTCGTGATTTATTGTGTATCTTCAACTTATACCCATTAATTTGGGATGGGTATCATTCAATTTTTCATTTGGAAAACCATATGACAGTTTATTTTAGTGATTGTTCAATTAATTCCTCCTAGTTTTAATTATTTACTAAATATAAAATTGTTCACATGAGTAATATAAAATAATATCATAATAAAATAAGTGTAAAATAGTCATATGAATGAGAAAAAAATTAATATTAATATATATTAATCCATTAAAATTTCATATAAACCTATTGGACTTTTAATTAAACTGGGGGTTCTTTGTGTTTTATTCTCATATATTTCATAAAACACCCAAAAAATAACTAAAAATTAATTAGATACTAAATTATATTGTTCAAACACAACAAAAATATATATTAAATCACTTTAGATAATTAAAAATTATATCTCATAATTAATCCAAACTTCCAGACCCCAATGGATCTGTACCCATAAATACTGGCTCTATATACAACTGATTTACTAAATACATGGACATTTCTTCTAGACCATTGTCTATAATATAATATAATTATTTAGATATTGTAAAAAATTTCAAGTTTTTTATATAAGAAAAATTGAATCAATGGAAATTGGTGATATCAAAAACTCCATAACGAATTTTTTTGAAGTAGTAAGCGAAAAAATATTTGTTGACCATAAACATGATAATAAAATAAACATGACATATATTCAATGGATATTATAATAAGTACATGGGTCCCTAAAAAATTATCATGAGGCAGGGTAACATGGTTATCAATCACATAATAGAATAATATAACCATAAAAGGGTTATCCAAAAATAATAACCTATACCATGACACTAAAATGAGAAATCATAAGATGAAAAGAATATATAGGGGAAATAAGATTGGGATTTGGCATAAATTTATTCATAAAAATCATAACACATATCTATGAACACATTTAAGACATTATAAACATAGTGTACTGGGCATCACAACCTACAACACATTGAATTGTAGAATGGGCATCACTACCCACACCCAATAAAATAGTGGATTGGTAATTAGTTCATAAGTCACATAGTAATATCATGAGATATAATTATTTACCTAAGGAATTAGATGGATATTTAATTCCTTTTCCACCCCTCAAATAATGATAAACCATAAATTTGAGCACCAGATCATATCAATCATTCATCATAAATTGCCTATCCTATAAGGGCTTGGACCGGCATGGATTGAACCTCTTCATGTTTTCGAAGACCAAGGTGGTCGAAGAAGGCTCGAAAGATGTATGGAAGACTTTAGTCATGATAATCTGTAATCATGCGGGATACATGACGTGACCAAGGGGGAAACGACATGTACCATTCATGATTTAGAATAATAATGAAGAGTGATGAGGCAACAAATTATTCAGAGTAGGATTTCCCCGATGTGGTACATGACATGATGAGGAGGTACACGTCATGTACTTCCCCAATATTGGGTATTTTTATGACACCCAACTGCTCAGTTTATTCAATCCCTACTTCTTTAGTTCATCACATATCGATCCTAGATGACATGAACGCCTCACTCTTCAACGTTCTTGTATTCTTTCATCCTAGATTGGTTCCCCACATCCTTCTATGATCTGTCTTCAGTCCATGGTATGATCTACCTCAGTTCATTGGTTTTCCCTAATCTGTCTTCTCTTGTTTCCCTCTTCAATGCAATGGACTTTTATCTCCATTGTTCTATGAGAGACTCTTTTTTTGTGGATGGTGCAGTTGTTCAATGACATCCTCAGGTGGATTATGTTTTTGCAGGTTAGGTGATCATAATCCATTGTTATGATTGTTCTCATATAAATAACATCATGAACTTTTTGAGGTAGCAGATTCGATTCTTCACTATTATTTATGGGAAATCGTAGATTTAGAGGGATTAAGCCTACCATATCACAATGTAGTTAACAAAATAAATATTTAAACCGAATAAATAAATTGGTATCGATAGTGTTTTATTGCCTAATTTTTGGATAAATAGTGTTATATCTATGGTTTCCTTATTTAACCATGTCGTTATTGAAGGAAATTTATAAATAACATAAAATATGACTAATTGTAATTATATTTTTCCAAGAGAAAGAGGTATGTAAAGGAATCATGTTGTAGCTATTGTAAATTGAGTATAATAAAATTGATGTAGTAAGAATGATTAATTATATGGGATCGCTTACAATTTGGGTTTCATGTAGTTGGAACCTACATATAAGAAATTTAAAAATTCTATATGGCCTATTGAAAAAACTATTTGATAAAAATATAATACCTGGTAGGGTTTTGAGTTACCCACTTTATGGTAAGGCCGAGTTCCTTGGTCATTGGAACCATGAGTGCTCATTATGTATGAAGGATGGATTCCTTGTTTAATATAAATGTTCCATGTTGATATGAAGTTTTTTTTATATTTGTGTTATGTTATGATCCTGTATAGATGATGTGAGATGTGAGGGACGAGGTGTCCCATTGGTTTTGGTTGAAGTTGATGCCTACAGTGGCGAGATGCATGGCTTTATGGATGTGGGTTTCAGGAAGGACACCAGAGATGATGAAATGGGTTGGATGTGATTGATTGGATGTTTTCATAATATTGTTGGTTATTTGTCTACATTACATTCCCTAGATCTCACGTCAGCTGGACTTGCTTACCATCTTTCCAAATTGGGTGATGATGTGAAAGGTATTCCACATGCTTTACGTGTTTAACTTATTGATGGAGGATTGGTCTACACTCCTACTATAAGTGGAAAAGACGTGACAAGTAGTTCATCTACTCAAATGTTGAGCCAATTGTGTTTAGTATCATAGAATTTTTTTCTTCAATTATTGGTGATATGACAAAGTAAAAATTATATTAATAAATGATTGAATAAATGATGTTATCCAATGGGGTTGGAGCTTGTTGGGATACAATGATGATGAATATTTATTAGAACCCGTGGACTTCATTTAGTTATCCCTGGAGGGAATACAACATTTGTGTGATGCTAATTATATATAAACTTTAATTTATAATGGTTAATTATTGATTAAATAATTAATTAACATGTAGTGAAACTGATAATAACAGAATGAAATACTGTAATAAAGATCATAAAATGGTTTTCTTTTTATAAGATACCTTGTCTTAGCATTGGCAACTGGGTATCAAAGAGATGTTTGCTACAATTGTATCTAAGATTAGGTTATTCCCATAGTATGGTTGTGATCAATATTAAATTATTTAGTTTTTTTGTTTCCATACTCTAACCCAGCCAGTCAGTTAAAGAAAAATGACACCCTAAGTATTATTATC
The DNA here is from genome assembly GCA_963277665.1 of Viscum album. Classification (NCBI taxonomy): domain Eukaryota; kingdom Viridiplantae; phylum Streptophyta; class Magnoliopsida; order Santalales; family Viscaceae; genus Viscum; species Viscum album. The sequence goes on from OY728147.1 coordinate 1,833,184,609, forward strand.
CCTAGGGTGTGTTTTCCCCAACATTTTAGGGTAGGATGGATGATTGATTACCCCCATTGGTCCTGGTCTATTCTCTTGGATATTACTTGTGTTGGAAAGCATATCAGTTAAAATTACCTTTATATGTGTTTAAAGGGCTGTAATGGATTGTGGTTATTCACACAAATATATTCTAAAAATAAAATTTTATATGGACCACTATAGGTTTAATGTGTATATGTTGTGATGTCTAGGGGATCCTTACTCAGTGTATGGGATGTAATGGCTTTAGGTAAAATTTCAGACTTATGATACACATTATGAGAGCTTTGGTGGATTTTGAAAACTTCCCGGTAACTTTGGTTTCATGGATGTGGTGGTTGTTCTACACGAGGTGCATGTTGTGGTGCTTCACCTAGGTATCTACGAGAAATCCTTTTTGGAGAAATAATCTTTGGACATGCGAAATTGGAGAAAAGTGACAAACCAGTGAGGACGTGGTAGTTGGGTACACTAGATACTCATTATTAAATTATATACTGTTGTGTGCGATACATGGATCGATTAGCCATTTTGAGGCTACGAACCCAGTATACCTATTGATCTGACAAGTTAGTTTTAGTTGTTGTTCACTGTTGTTTATCAATCTTTCTCTAGTTTTTCATGATGAGCTTCAGGAAGGATCCTACCGAGTATATTTGTTAGACTGACCTCATGTATATATAAGATGTATTTCAGGTAACATGGATTAGGTTAGATATTTGGACATTTAATACTTGATTTGTGTTTCAGGAGCGATTCAGGGTTCATGGATACTATCATATTTATTTTCTTTTGTTAATTTCAATGCTCTATTTTAGTTATACTAGTTGTTTCATGACATTACACATGTGTACTAGGGATTTATTTCATGTTACAGTCTGAGCTGGTTTTGGTTTGTGTCTTTCTTATCGCTCTCTTTTTCATGTGTTATCCTAGAGGGTGATCCAACAAATTTTTGTGTGCTTCATACCCTGAATGTTAGTCACCAATTAGGGGCCTAATAGAGGTGAGACATAGGGGTCTCTATATCCATTATCACATTGCCATCCCAAAAGGGAAACACCTTATTAGGAGGGGTTCATGAAAAACTAATGTAAATAACATGGGTTGTAAATAAATTTCATGATGTAAAACATAATATAAAACCATGAATTTAATTAGAAGATACCACAAATTCAATCGTAAAAAACTATAATATAAAAACAGAAATTTTATGGTGAAACATGAGTAACATAAAATTGTCATTTTTGATGTATCTACAAATGGAAAAAAAGAAAATTGAAATAAAATCATGAAAAGTGTTTTTCTTATATTTATGTAACTCCATCTTAAATATAATTATATAAGTCGCTTTCAAAATCATTTTCAAAATGTGAAAATAGAATTTCAAAAGAAATTATTATTAATAAAATGCTAAATAATATAACCAAAAAATGAAATATATTTAAAATAGAATTAACTTGGAGTGAATGAGATAATAATTTATAGAAGTTTAATGACATAACAATTATATATATTTATCAATTTTCAAATTACACACATTGAATATAGGGTTATAAAATTTTATTTTGAAAATAGATACATGAAAATATAAAATGTATAGAATATAACATATATTTATCACTCAAAATAATAATATTAATTATTTTTTTATTAAATTATATGGATTTATATGAAAAATAACAAAAAATAGAATGTGGATATTTTACTTTCTAATGACATATTTTATTATGTATGATTCAATAAAAATGCTTTTATATGGAAATTTATTTCACATAAAAATTAATAGAAAATAAAACATGTTATATAAAATATATTTAATATATCAAATATTGATGAATATAGTAATTGAATAGTGATTAAGAATCATTGAATGTAAATTGGGTAAAGATAAAAAACCTTACATTGAAATACTTGTTGATCCAATATCCTCTAACTTGATGTATAATGAAATTATATATATTATTAATATATATAATATCCCAATTTGTATTTTTAATACCAATTTTATGATTTTTATTACATATTTATTAATTGTTCATTGTTATTATTAATCCTCTAGTGTTAATTATTCCATTTTCTCCACACCATCTATTGTATTGTGGTTTTATACTTTTCCGTTATAATGTCTTAAAATCCGATAAAATAATTTTAAAAATACCATTGATACAATTAAAATATATTTGAATTACCATGTAAATTATCATGGACATTATTGTAGTTGTTGGTAATGAATAGTTATAAATTTTTGTTTATGTGATTATAAAATTAATATAAAAATTAATTTTTAATAAATACATACACACATAAATAAATAAATATATATATCAATTATAAAATTATCACCATCACATAAATTCATCATATATACCATAAATGAAAAAATTGGATTTCTATAATAATCTACAATGAAAATAAAATACCATTGTTTATATAGGGTGTTAAAGTAACCCAAATAATAAAAGTCTCTAATGAATGAATGATGATAATATGTTGTTATATTACTGAAATATCACTATTAAAGTGGTATATTTATTTAAATATTTTTTTATTTAATGGTTAATCCAGATTCAAAAATAGATATATGAAGAAAATAAAACATGTGATTATAGATAAGATAAAACATTATTTTAAGAGTCGAATCTTCCCATAAGGATATTCATTGAAATGAAGGATTAAAAAATTCTTATCAAGAATAGAACTCCCATATATGATAGTGGATTATTGGGTATATAATAACGGCATATATTAGAGAGTAAATTTAATGGATGATGTGGTGGGATATATAAAAAATGGTTGGGTATTTAATATCATGGTGAGTCAAATATTTGGAATGAAGAATAATTTATTGTATTTTTTAATGATTATGAGGTATCCATTAAACACCATAGCCACCAAATTACATTCCCTAGTGATCTAATATAATGTTAGTGAAAATATTTTTCCAATAAGATTGTTTTTCAATATTTGTTCAAAAATAAATATATATGATGTAATATATTCCATATCATAGTTTATTTAAAACATATTTAAAATATTTATAAATTTTTACAATAATTATTTAATTTCTCCCCTTAATTTGTTTGATATACTAGTTCAAAATATTATTTTTTTCTTAATTTATACATTGAAAAGAGAAAAAAATTAAATTTCAATAAAAACATCGAAACACATAATTTTTTCCCAAAAATATGTCATTTTAAAAATAAAATAATGATATGATTTTTTTAATGAACGATTAATATTTTCATGAATGTTAATTAATGTTTCCATATATATATATATATATATCAATATTACATTTCATTAAAATAATTCCTTAAATGTTAATCATTTTAAAAAATATACACCTTTATAAATAACAATTATTGTGAAAAATAAATTTATTTTAAATATACCATTCACCATATTAATATTTAAATTTCGATAAAATAAAAAGTTATACTATAGAAACACAGTAAATATCTACATTATTCCTTAGGATGAGCTATGAAATAGTGGTAGTTGTGGGTGTTTTTTTAATTTTCATGTATATTTTAGTGATTTCTATGGGCATAAACTGTAAGGATAGAGCAATACAAAGATAAAATACAGGGGGATAAATTGTTCATTTTCTATAATGTATACTAATTCAAAAATGTAACAATCTTATGATTTATGCCACTATACAATATTCTATTATTTAAAAATGATTGTAACAGGTATAAAATAAAATAAGAGACATATAATATTTATAATGGTCTGGGAAAAAAAGATACCATATTCCAATCCACTAACACTCTCTCTACAAGCTGGATGATTTTCTTTAAAAATTTTCTTTAATAATAATTCTATAATAACATCGTTTTGGAAGTTGAAACATTCACATTTAGGAATTTATAAGGCATTCTAGATTTTAAAATTGAATAAAAATATTGATAGATTAGTTCATGAATCTGACACTCCACCATGAACAAGTCAATGTAGTTGATACTCCAATAAATCAATAATTGTCGACATGGTTTAGAAAATATATTCTTATTCATAGTTTCAATAATAGATGATAGGAATTGGATCTCATTCGTTAAATATCAGTGTCTTCAAGAATTATTAGCTTTGAAGACATAAAAATTTAAAATGATCTTCACTAAAAATTACCATAGACAAATATCATTAGTAAAAGTTAATCGATTGTTTACACAATCCAATATTGAAAAATTTATGTTTCCAAACTGTATATCTTTTAGAATAACTAAGACGTAAGTTATTTTCTAATTAATATAGTTTTGTTTCAAAAATATAGCATTACACTATAAAATAATATCACTCCGGGTATTTAATAAGAGAAACATTATAACCTTTGGGTTTTAAAAAATAAATTCATACTGTATGATGAATCAAAATAATTTGAAATTTAAACATTTGAAAAACTTAATAACATCCCTTAAATATAGAAACAATTTAATCCATTGAATATCATATTTTTAATCATTTTAAAACATATTTAAAGAGTTATTTACCTCTGACGAGACTCTGAAAGAAAACATGGAAATTTCATAAATTTAAAACATTCATGTTGTCCCATCTAAACATTGAGTTTCTACATGTAGAAATAAACTCCACAGTTACTGTTTCTGAAAAATTATTGTTTAAAAAACTAAGGATAATGAAATTTTTCCCCTCAAATGTAGGGTTTCATCCAAATGATGGGTTACTCGTCCATATTTTTACATCGTCATAGTGTTAATAATACATATTTTTTACTCCAAACATAGGGTCCCAAACCACATGTTTTTCTTACAAACAATAGGAATCAATTTTGTTCCCATATTACATTCTTACACGCCTAGAATATATAAAAAAATAATTCAAAACATAAATAAGCTTAATACATAAACAAATATAATCCTGAATGTAAATAAAATAAATTTATTAGTAAAATAATTGTATATTTTATCATCCTAATAAATAATATTAATCTAGTATTGTAGGGAAAAAACAATCCAAACAAAATCCCCCATATTTGATGATCCAAACTCCCAGAAATTATGATTAAATGTATTAGCCAGATTTTTTATAACAATAAAATATATAGAATTTGTTTTCTATAACAATAAAAATTTGGAAATGAAATTTTAAGATGAAAGATAATATGATGGTAAGTTTATTATTTATATGAGGTGTAAAAAGATGTTAAAGATAGAATAACTTAATGAATATCCTTTATATCTACCATCATTCTAAAAAATTATAATGAAATATATCAGACATATTTTTTTATAAAAATATTTTATTCCAAATTTTTTTTTCAAAAAAATTGACGTTCAAATAATAATTAAAATTTTCATTTGACTAAAATTCAATATAATATAATTTTAATTAAAGAGAATATGTAATATACTAGGAACCTCTGATGTGAATTTCTAAATAATTTCTCACTGATTGTCCAATAAAATAAGAAAATGATCACTATCACAACGAATATTATGAATCCAATCAATCGATGTTGTCAAAACTATAGTATTAAATTCAATTCATCTTTATTATGTATTTAGATATTTGAGGAAAAAAATTTTGAGCTATTCATTGACTAGAGAAACTATTCAATGATTGAAAATAACTTCCCTATTACTTATTTAAATTCCCAAAATCTATTTTTGAAAATATATCCTCATCAAAATCTGAATATGGTAATCCATTTCTCTTTTAATGTCATCAATACCTTTTCTTACAATATAATTTTATCTAACTATTTACTAATGAACGTGAACTAATTTCAATTCTCCACTAGAAAGAGTTTTGTATTTCGAATCTGAAAAATATTTTAGAGTAAACTCCAAACTACTTTTAAAGGATGAATTATGTTATATCATTTTATTATAACTAGAATTTAAATCCACAATTTTATCATTTATAGAATTATTATTTTATTATTCTTAATCTCTTGATTATTTATCAATTTCAACTATAGTTAAAGGCTACATTTTATTTTTCTTATTAGAATATGATGATAAAATGTTAAAAACATATTTATTCTTAGTATATTTTTAAATAGATCTTTTCAAATATTGTACAATAGCCAATATTAATTTATTTTTAATTAACATAATAATTTCATGCTTTGATTGTTGAATATGCTCGTCAATATGAGCATCCCCCTCTACCAGTTATTCATTCTGATCTTCTTCATCACATCCATTCTCATATAAATTTCCTACATAAGTAGTTGATAATATTATAAAAAATAGTTTCTCAACATCCATAGTGTAAGTAACATTAGCTTATAGATCCTTAAATTCATGTTTTTACATTTTCCTAGGTTGTGTGATAAGGGCCTCAATTCTTGAAACATCTGAAGGTTCTTTAGGATAACAATAAATATTTATTATAGAAGGATGGTTTGTGAGTTAAACCCTGATCGTTCCTATTATTATCCCAAAAACATTCTCAATTCTTGAATCCCAATCGTCTTCAACATGAATTCCTTATAATCTCAACAATTTTAGATTTGTCTTCTCCCCATGATAATTAATAGTAGGAACTTATTCATTATCATTATAAATAAGAATCAAATGTTATTCTAGTGTACTCATAACGAAAAAAATTTATTTAATGTACATAACTAAGAATATTACTATGATTAATACTTATTCCAAGATATATATATTGATCCCTATTACTTAGTTATAAAATCAAAATAAAAGCCTTCCATACATATAAAAATACATCCTTGATTATGTATGACATTGATGATGCATATAGAGTAGCATTTGTGAAATGAAATTAAACATTATATCACTCATCATCCAAAAAATTATTTATATATATATATCTAGATAAGATATTTTATCTATCTTAGTAATTCCTAAAAGTATTGAATATTGAATAAATTTGATCATTGCCTTCTATTTCGCTCCAAGATCCTTTATAAATTTTTTATAAATTGTTTGGATCCAAAAATAAAAAGACATAATTTCTTTACATTAATTAATTTATCTATAATAGATTGTAGAAAAAAGTGAGAAAATAATCATAGGGACACTCTTTTTTTCAATATCTACTAATGTAATAGAAATCTTTATCCCATTTACCTTTGAAATGGATACTTCCTATGTGTCTCCAAAACTGCACAGGGAAATTTTATGGAAATTGTTTTATTCTATATTGAACACATACTCTGTATTTTCCCCATTGAAGGTAATTTCTAACCCCATAATTGATAGTGAAGGAATCAATAGACGATTCATCTGAAATATCCATTTATAATACACATATTAATCTTATAGAACTCATTTTCTAGTTCCTATAGTGTTTTTTAACTTCAATTTTCTCAGTGCACCTTTATCTATCCTCTTGGACATTGTTATTATTAAATATATGAATATTTTAGGTTCAGATTCTTGGGATTCCAAAGAAAAATTGTGACATATAATAGTCAAAAGGGGTTTCGACTAAATATAAGAGAGAAAGTGAGATAGATATAGGTTCTGATGGTTTTCATGGGTGTTTGTTTTGTTTCTCGATCAAAAATATCATATAAATCACTGTTTGTTTTAATTTTGAATGGGAAATATTTCAATAATAATGTTAAAGTAATAATTAAAAATAAATCAACTGAAAAAATAAATAAGATTATTATAACAAAATCATTATTAATAATTATTAAATTATTCTTTATAACTAAATATATCATAATCCCACTTAATAAATTCCAAACTAGATGTGGGAAGTGGTTTAGTTAAAATATCAACAATTTTATATTTATTTCATAAAACTACTAAATGAATATTTTCCATAGAACATGATATCATAGAAAATAGTGACTTATATCAACATGTTTTTTATATAGTGACTTATAGGATTATTTGAAATATTAAATACCCATGTATTATTGCATAAAATAGGAATATTAATGAAATTAAACCAAATTCAAGTAGTGTTTATTAAATCCAAAAAACTACTGCATATATATTTCAAGTAGATATATATTCTTCATTATCTTTTTGCTGACAAACATAATTATTTTCTTACATGAAAATGAAACTAATTAATTATCTAAAAATTAATAGGTTTATGATGTAGTTTTTTTCTAATATACATCCTCCAAAATTAGCAATTGAATATGTATTTAATTAAAATGAGTATTTATTGGGTAATGTAATGATTGAAAAATTATTAATTTTAAATATAAAATAACTTTTAACAACAAAAATATAGAATTAATTTGTTTTGTATATAAATCTAGCACATATAAAAAAACATAATGTCATGTCTATTGGAAGTAGGATATAGAAAAACTACTAGTCATACCTCTTTAACAATTATTATTAACAAATTTTCAAGATTCTACAAAATCATGTTTTGTATTCATACAATTGGGAGGTTAAAAAATTATTCAATTTTCTAGTTGAAATCATATAAATTAATCGATAATATATTTACATTTAATATAACCACTCCCAACATCTATTTGAAAAATTTGAAAAACAGGAAAGAAATTTTATTCTCCCATAATAACCATTTCAAATTCATTTTTCTTAACATCTGAAAATCATTATAAATCATTTTATTTTTTGACTAAAAAATAACATAATCTACAAAAATATTTATTAATAATATATATAAGAACAAATAATTTACATAGATGAAGATAAATCTTTTAATCACAAGGAAAACCAATTATTCAACAGAAATAAACTAATTCATTCATTCAAATCTTAAGGTGTATGTTTAAAGTTATAAAGAGGTTTAGTATGTTTGAAAATTGAATTAGGTAGATGAGGATTTTTATAACATGATAGTTGTTCTATATAATCTTACTCTATTAAATATCCATTTAGAAAGCTTAATTTTTCATCCATATGATATAACATTGATTTTATATGATAAGGATATTCTAGATGGTTTATAATTTCTCTTAATTTTAAAATAGGTTCAAAGGTTTAATCATAATCTATTACCTATTCATATTTATATTCGTAACTTGTAATATAGCATCATTTATAGAAATTATTCTTTATTAAAAAAATTTATTTCTTAAAACCCACTTTGTTCATATTACTAAATGATTATTTGTTTTATCAAATAATTCCCACAACATTGTATGCACTAAATATTTTATGATTTTCTTATATAGATATTATCCAACATTCATATTTTAATTATCCCTCAATATTTAGGGGTTCTAATTGAGATATTATGGTATATGGTTCATCTAACTTTTTTAAATTCTTTCTAGTCATTAATCATATATCTTGACATCCTATTATAGTTTCTAATGAAAAATCTTATAAGGTTATTGGTTTTCTAGGCAATACACATTCATTTTCACCAATTTCATGTTATTATAAACTAGATTGAATTTTTTTATTTTATATTAAAAAACATTTTATGTGATTTAAATCTCATAATTTGGTAGGTATAAAATATTATTTTCTCATAGTTCATTACATTTATTGAATATTCCCATTTACCCTATTTATAAGTCCATTTTAGGTGTTCTTGGGGAAGATAATATAACCCCCCAATTGATTATTACATACATAAACATGATTTATTACATAAAACATTCACTTGATACAACATAGAAAATTAAGAGTTATAATGTATTTGGAGCTTCTAAAAATTACATAACAAAATAAAACATAAGACACAAAAAATTATTGAAAACACCCTTTACATAAATATTACATTCCCTCGTACATAACATTGCATGGGATAACCTGAGGACATGGATAAAAAAAGTGTGACCTCTAAAGAAAATTAAGGGAATAAACATGGAATAACATGAGGAATATAAATCATTTTAGACAATAGTAATATCAATTGTGGACAAGAAAAACATGAACATAAAGGCATGATAAATAATGATAATCATAACATGGAGATGTGGGAACAACACTTAATAAAAAATTAGCATGAGACGAGTCTCATTGCACATGTAGAATGCGTAAACTCTCATTGCACATGAAGAATGAGTAAAAACTTGTTTTACTTGAATAATCATGATTCAACACTAATTTCACATGTTTTATCATGATACTATATTTTACCCAATGCATTGAAGTTCTATTAGGGCACACCCTTCTTAAAAAATTCATTCCATGCATAAGTGTACCACATGGATCATAAAACAAAGATTAATTAAACATGATCATTTATTCCATGATAATGGATTGTTGTATTTATACATTTAACTATTTAAACAATAATTAAATTTGAATAATAGTGAATACCCTTGTTAAAGAAGTGGTAATAGTGTTCACTACACAATGAATTTGGTGTGGAAAACCACGGTGTAAGTTTGGTAGTGTAAAGGCATGAAATAATAACTCATAAAAGTGGTTGATGAGAGATAATGTGGTGTCCCATAATATTTACAAGAAATGGACATTAAGGGGGTCATATAGATACATTTACCAAAAAATAATGGAATTAAGATTCATTATACAAAAGAATTACTTGAATGTAAATGAGGAGAGAGAAATTTCATACAGTATTTTGGCATGGTAACGGGTATACATGGAATGAATTAATGACATAGAAAGGGGATATCTAATTATCCAAATATGAATAGGGATGTATTGGGGAGGTGTTAAATCATAACCCAACATCTATAATTGAAAATAAAAGGGCATAACAATATAAGGAAACTATAACATAAATAAGGAAAGTGAGAATCCCTTACATGGAAGTTTGATCCAAAAAGCATCTGAGAGGATTGAGATAGGCTACATGAGAGCATGTGAAACCTCGAGAAGATTTTATAGGGAATAGGGAAGTGGTTGTTCTAACTCAAAAGGCATTGAGAGAGGAGGAAGTGGGAGATTGGTTGGATTTATATTTGAAAGGAGAAGTAATTTTTTATTATTTGGGTTTGTAACAACTCACATTAAACTAATCCAAACCAAAAACCATCCCATGGTTTTTGCCTATGGTTTTAGGCCAAGGGGAGTGGAGGAAAATATCTTATAAGTACAATTGCAGAAATTTTCCAAATAATAGTGTTTCTTATGTATAGGTGTGTCATAATCTCAAAGAAGTCAATTTTAAAAGACAAAATGTTTTATAAGTCATGAAGTGTCTACTGACGTTTTTTATAATAAATCAAACAAACCCAAATCATATTATTTTAGTGGTAAAACATATATTATCCGACATATTGTTTATATTACTTTATTAAATCACCATTGGGTCATAGTGATGTCATAAAACACATTATATATTTAACTGGTTTTTAATTTTTAACCAAAAATTAGACTGCCTCAGAAAATTAGGTAAAATTCACCATTGGATAATTTTGACATCCAGGTTCAAAAAATAATATTTTTTTTCTAAATAAATTTCAAAATATGGGAATTTTTACTTTAAATAAAAAAACCGACATTTATGTAAAAATCATGGGTTTTAAAAAAGCAGCTTTCAAAATTCAATGAAAAAATAATTTCATTCATAAAATTATATGATATTTTATATATAATAAAATTTAATTTAATATTAATAATATTTTATTATAATAATATTTAATTAAAAAATCTGCTAATTCATTAAAATATATTTATTAGTTTAATATTAACTAAAATTAAAAGTTGTGCATTAAAAACTATTTACAAAGTATCTATAATGAAAAGAATTTATATTCTTCATACAAGAATAATGTAAATAAACATATTACTAGGGTCTTGTTACAAAACCCCTTAAAACATGCATAAGACATTAGGGTAAGGTTCGTGATGTTGATAGACTCTTGGGGGGCTCAGATAACATCGCTCAAGTGATAATCTCAATCATCAGACACTTATCCGTAGGTGATTCTTCTCTGGCTTAATATATTCATGATCGGATTGGGCTTGGTCAATAGTGAATCCCAATGATTCCACCTCCTTTCTGAGCTCTAAAAAATGGGCTTCGTATAGGGCAATTCTACTCTAGGAGGCCATCACTTCATTTTTCTATGTAAATTTGATTTGATAAAGCCCTATATTTATACTAATCACGGGATTACTATTCAGAAACTATATTAGTAACGATCACAATTGATAACAAAATTTTAAAATCCAAAACATAAATCCAAATAAGTTCATACATTTTACATTACCATAAAAGGACAATTAAATAGACCAAGTGGAATTTTCATTATTGAATTTTTGGGTTGTTATAATCCACCCCTTAAAAAATTTCTCCCAAAAAAATTCCTTTCACAATACTAAAATAGATGTGGGTAAATCTACATCATCACTTCATCTAATTCTCACATCGCGTATTCAAACTTGTGGTTTCACAACAACACCTTATCGGGGGTCATTGTCTTATTTCGTAGAACTTTATCTCTACCATTTATGATCATCACTGGTTTCTTGACGTAAGAAAGATCATCCTCTAACTGTACTACCTATGAAGGGAGTATATGTTTTGGGTCTGGTACGTACTTCATTATGAGGGATACATGAAATAAATCATGTACTTTGGCCATAGTATGTGGAATTTATAGTCAATATGCCACAACCCTGACACGATCAAGAATTTCAAAGGGGTTTATGTACCTAGGACTTAAATTCCATTTCATTACAAATATCATGACCTTTTTCCTTAGAGATATACATAGAAACACCATATCTCAATCTTTGAACTCATGGTCCCGTCAACAGTTATCTGGATAACTCTTTTGTTGACTTTGGGTTTCCTTGATATGCTACTAAATGGTTTACACCTTTTCCACCATTTCATCTTCCATTTCTTATCCTATCATTTTATTCTCACCGACAACATCCCAAAATTAGGTTTTTCCGAACCTCATCTCATACATTGTTTCATAAGGTGAAATTTATATTCATGAGTGGAAACTGTTATTATAAGAGAATTCAACTAGAAGAAACATGTTGATCCCAACCACTTTTAGGGTCCATTGAATATGATCTAAACATATCTTCTAGTGTCTGAATAGATCACTCAGATTAGACATCAGTTTTAGGATGATTGTCCATACTGAAGTTCATATCAGTATCCATAGCATGTTGAATACTCATTCGAAACACATAGGTGAATCTTAGATCTTGATAAGTTATAATAGATTGCAGTACCTCATGCAACCTTGCCACTTCCCTAAGGTATATATGAGCCAGTTGATCCAATGAAAAATTATACTGAATTTCAATGAATTGTGTAGACTTTTTAAGAAAATACACAACAAACAAAGTAGAATTGTTGCCTTTGGATGTCTTTGGATTTCTTGTGACAAAGTCCATGGTGGTGTTCTCCCATTTCCATGCTACTATGGAAAATGGTTTCATCTTCCCCTTATACTTCGGTCTCTCTACATTCACTTTCTAACACACCAGAGATATTGATATATACTCAACGATCACCTTCTTCATATTATCCCACCAATAATTCTCCCATAGATCTCAATACATCATTGGGTTTTCTCTGTGAAAAGAGAAATTTGAACTATGTGCATCATCCAAAATTTCCTTATTCAGCTTCGAACTTGAGGGAACACATAGTCTTTTCCCATATCTCACAATTACTTCATCGTTAACATTGAACTATAAGGATTTCCCTTTTCTAATAGCTTTAATTTTATTCTGAATTCCAACATCATCCTTTTTCACATCCTTTAACCTTTATAAAAGAGATGGTTGAACAATAATTTTTGAATGGATTGATGTTTTTCCTTTCTTTATGATTAATATGTCTATCTTAATCAATTTAAATAATACTGGATCTTTTCCAATTCAAATCCATGATAGAGTCTTTATTTCCTTTTTACATAGAGAATATGCCACCTTGATCGCTTTCCCAGGTTGATAATGGATTGAGATGTAATAGTCTTTGATCAGATCAAATCATCTTCGTTAGTTCTAGTTCAACTCTTTTTGTGTGAATATATTTGAGGATTTTGTGGTTTGTATATATTTCGCACGTCTCCCCATAGATATAATGCCACCAAATTTTTTATGTTTAGATCACCGAAAAACCCCCAGATCATATATTCGATAATTCTGCTCATGAACATTCAATTGGCTTCAAGAATAGAAAATAACTTTGTCATTTTGCATCAACACACAGCCCAAGACCATTTTTGAAGCATCACTGAATAAAACAAAAAATTCCCCACTTGTGGGTAAAGTGAGACTGGTCATAGTGATAAGCCTCCTTTTCAACTCCCTATAACATTCCTCACATTCATCACTCTAAGAATACTTTACTCCCTTCCAAGTTATCTTGGTAAGAGGGTTGAAAAATTATGAGAAATTTCTCTCAAATCATCTATTATCTCTAGCTAACCCCATGAAGCTAGTGATATCTGATACTGATGTTGGCCTCAGCCAACTGTAAGGACCCACCCTTAGTCATTTCATACAAGAGGACCTTATTTTGTTCACGGTTCTAGAATATAGATAAATTCTTACAAAAAAATATTAGAGTTACATGGAGAAAATTAAAACAAACTGAACGTTTATCTATGCTACTGCGTACTACAACAATGATGAACAACTATGGATTTCAAGGCAACCTGTGAAAAACATTTCAAAAAAAAGGGTGAGAACAAAAGTTTCCCAGTAAGGGGTTTAAAAAACATCAATAAATATTCTTTTAAAAATGGTATATAAACATTTCTGAATTCCTTTTTTTAAAATACCATTTGAAATTAATTACGGCATCAAAACACTAGTTCAATTTTAAGAAGATACTAACGTTTAAAATTTCTCAAATATACTCCAGTGTTTTTCTGAAAACATTATGCAAGCTTCTGAACATAAAATAACTAATTACGTGACTGCTTGACTAATTACAGGCCATGATAGGTCCATGACCAATCCCTTCATGTCAACCACAATCGAGATTCTGGATTTCTAAAATCATTTTAAGCTTGCGTTAAATACGTATAAATTTTCAATGGGTTTTCATATATTAAAACTTGTAAACAACATTTGATATATAAGTAAATCATGTGTAAAAATTTATATATTCATATTCTTATATATATATATATATATACTTTTATAAGATTTCATCTGCTTTTTATGAAGTAGTCGATTTACACATCGACATATCTCTGCATGATTTTTCATATGTATCATCCTTTTAATATTTATTTATACAAAATAACTCATTAACCACACATCATATATATATATAGTGCAGAAAAAATGTATAAATATTTTCTATATAATGTTAGCAAAACCAATGCATACGACATTTTCATTACTACAAATAATTGTCAGGAAATTTATGAGTTGATTATAACATGATGAGTTTCAACGATAAACATAATATCATGGCCATGTATCTATGAAAATGTGACGCCCATGATATTGAAAAAAACATGTTGAAATTTTATGTGCGTTTTTTTTCAGAAACATGTCGATAAACTGGAATAATTTTGTAAAAATGATATCCACTATTTCATTCATATTCATATATATATAAACATATATATATATATATATATATATATTTATAAAAATGTATAATAGCATAATTGAATAATAAGAATAAAATAATAACAAATAATTTTACTCTTAAAATTATACAGAATTACATAAAACCAAAACCATCCAATATAATCAATATTTAGTTTGGTTTTGATATACTCATATAATATATATATATATAAACCTTTAAGTTCCAAAATAGGTTCAGCATAATGAAATCAAATCATAAAACACTCTTTGGAAATTTTTAAAAGAGGGATTGAAATTAAAACTGCATCTACAGAATTATATAATAATGGGTTGTAAAATAAATATAATTGAATATTAAGCCTTGCATGAATTACATGAATAAAGAACATTATTTAAATAAAAATGTTCATCATTTAAAAAATATAAAACAAAAAATGTTTTTTATTTATGTATATGTGTATATACACATATTTGTATATATGGGGTTTACAAAACTAAATAAAACCATACCTTAGTGGATTTAGACTGCATGATAAGGCTTGGATGCACCATGCAGGGGAGCAGAAAACACTACGGGTAGTGCAGTGCTCAAGTAGGGTATGCAATACTCCCTACAGCATGTGTGTAACATTTAAGAAGATGAATGACTAAAAGAATACCAAGAACCTGAGGAAGTGATCTGACCCGAGTGTTCTAACCGCATGCAAAAGGGTTCTAAATTTATAACAAAAAATAAAGGCATCTTCTCAGGGAAGTTTAACCCAATTCACGGGTATCATAACGATACATTATTATATATATTTTTTGTTTCAAGTCATGCCATCCATTATTTTAATTTATTTAAAAAATGTCAAAAGGTGGTGCAAAATGACTCACGCCTCCCTGAGGATTGTCAAAATACAATTAAAATAATATATCATCTCACACCTCCCAAAATGACATCCATTATTGTATCTAATAATATTTATATGTTATTTGTTATAAAATAACAATATTATATATAACGATTAATATATAGTGAAACATATAACTTATAATGATATATACATGTAATATATAATAGCACGATTTATAATATATATATATATATAATAAAACATATAAAATGTTATATTATAAAAATAATATCATGCCACACACACACAAAAATAAATCACCACTTTTTACTTCTTATCCCCAAAAGCCACACCACACATAAAAGAAATCAATATATTATTAAAAAAAGGCGGTTCAATCAATCCTCTATTTGCATTCACGCCTCATTAATTTTTTTAACAATAATATATTTAATTATTCATTTAGTTAAAACCTAAAAATGTTTAAACTATTAATAAATTGTATATTTATATATATTAAGAATTTTAACGTTTTTTATATGAATATATATATATATATTTTATTTGTTTCATTAAAATAAATATTTCCAATCACACATTATATATATATAAACAATTTTAGCGTTTTTTATAAATAAATAAATATATATATATATACACCATGTTAGTGTGTGTATATATATAAATATATATATAATTCATTTTTAAAATTTATTGAAATTACATTTTTTGAAAAATAAATTTATTATGTTTTTTTAAAATAAAACTTATACGTATTTATAATTTATAAATTTTATAAACAAAATCATATATATATCATATATTTATAATATATATTATCTTAAAAATAATAATAATAATAATTTTAAATGACATGTATAATACAAATATAACTCTATAAAAATATTAGTTTTATTAATAAATAATTCAAAACTAATATTTTGATTTATATCATTATCAAACTAATAAGAATATGTCTATATTTTAATACAACAATTACATATATAAATAAAATACATTCCTAAATATATTTTTATATGTAAATATATTACATACACATACACATATATATATATACTTATAATTTCAAAATTAATAATTACAATATTATTATATTATCAACATTATTCATATAATTATTTATTTTGATAAATTGATTTACATATTCATTTATCTTTTAAAATAAAATTTTATGAACGAAAAATTTTTTCATTAATTTTTTTTATTAAATTCTTTTCTTTAACAGAGTACTTATTATAGTTTAAAAAGAAATGATGATCATAATAAATTCATTTGATGTTAGTATATCTTTTTGAACACTCAATTTTTATTAATCATGTTTTTGGCTGTTATCTATGTAAATATATATATATATATATATACATATATATATGACATAGATTAATTTAAAACATTATTTATAATAAAACATCATTCATAATTATTTCATTTATTTGAAATTTTTTTTTGAAAATATATTTGATGTCATCGCGAATTAAAAACATGAATTTTTTTAATAAATCAATGTATGCATAAATTTTCATTTACAAAAAAGCCTTCTTTTATAGTTTATTTATAACATTATTCATTTTAAATTATAATTTATTTAAAGTTATTATTATTTTTTCTGAAACTCATGGAATTAAAATATTCCCCATTAACAAAATTGTGTCCTCACAATTTGATCTTTCGAATAAAACTAATTTTGAACTTCCATCTTCAGAATTTAAAAAACTAAGACCGCTAGATTCTTAGACACTAACGTTAAACAACAAGATCAATTTCCAATGTTGTTTAGACCGTTCCCCTGATACCAAATGTAAGGACCCATCCTTAGACATGTCATACAAGAGGACCTTATTCCGATCTAGGTTCTAGAAAATAGATACATGCTTACAAAAAAACATCAGTGTTACAGCGAGAAAATTAAAACGAACTGAAAGTTAATCTCCGCTTCTGTGCACTACAACAATGATGACCAACTATGGACTTCAAGGCAACCTGTGAAAATCATTTTGAAAACATGGTGTGAAGACAAAATATTCTCAGTATGGGGTTTAAAAACCTTTGATAAATATTCTTTGAAAACTGTATATAAACATTTCGGAATAACATTTTTTAAAATACCGTTTGAAATTAATTACGGCATACAAATACTAGTTCAACTTTTAGAAGATACTTACATTTAAAATTTATCAAATATAATCTAGAGTTTTTCTAAAAACATTATGAAAGCTTCTAAACACAAAACAACTGATTCTTTTACTGCTCAACTAATTTCAGGCCATGATGGGTCCATGCCCAATCCCTTCATATCTACCAGACTCGAGAGTCAGGTTTTCTGAAAACATTTTAAACGCGTTTTAAATACGTATACATTTGCACTGGGTTTTCATATATTAAAACTTGTAAACAAATTTTGATACATAATTAATTCATGTGTACAAATTTATATATACAAATTGTTATATATATATATATATATTTATACTCTTATAATATTTTGTCTTCTTGTTCAGAAGTATTCTATTTACAAATAAACATATCTCTGAATGATTTTTCATACGTATCATCCTTTTAAAATTTATTTATACATAATAACACATTGACCAAACATAATATATATATATATAGTGAAAACAAAAGGTATAAATAATTTCCATATATGGTTAGCGAAACCAATGCGTACGACATTTTCATTAATACAAATAATGTTCATGACATTTATGAGTTTGTTATAACACGATGACTGTGATGATAAACATAATAACATGGCCATGTATCTTTGCAAATGTGATGCCCATGATATTGAAAAAAACATGTTGATATTTTATGTGCGTTTTTTTGGAAACATGTCAATAAACTAGAATAAAATTGTAAAAATGATATCCACCATTTCAATTATATACATATATATATAAACACACACACACACACATATATATATGTATGTACAACCATGTATAATATAATAATTGAATAATAAGAATAAAATTATAAAAAATAATTTTACTCTTAAAATTATGTAGATTAATAGAAAACCAAAACCAACCATTATAATAAATATTTAGTTTGGTTTTGATATACACATATAATATATATATATATACCTGTATATACAAAAATAGGTTGTTCTTAATGAAATAAAATCATAAAACACTCTTTGGAAATTTTTAAAAGAGGGATTGAAATTAAAACCGCATCTACAGAATTATATAATAAAGGTTTTTAAAATAAAGATAATTGAAAATTGACCCTAGCATGAATTATATGAATAAAGAACATTATTTAAATAAAATGTTCATCATTTAGAAAACATAAAATAGAACATGTTTTGTATTTATATATAAGTGTATATGCACATATATTTATATATGGGTTTTATAAAACTAAATAAAACCTTACCTTAGTGGATTTAGACTGCATGTTATCGCTTGGATGCACTAGGCAGGGGCACATAAAACACTATGGATGGTGTAGTGCGCAAGTAGGGTATGCAATACTCCCAACAGCATGTGTGTAACATTTAAGAAGATGAAGGAATAAAAGAAAAACAGGAAGCTGAGGAAGTGATATGACCCCAGTGTTCTAACCGCATCAAGGAGGGTTCTAAATATATAACAAAACATGAAGGCAGCTTCTCAGGGAAGTTTAACCCAATTCATAGGTATCAACATGATATATTATTATATATATTTTTTGGTCCAATTCATTCAATCCATTATATTAATTTATTTTAAAAAAATGTCAAAAGGTGGTGCAAAATGACTCATTCCTCCCTCATGATTGTCAAAATACAATTATAATAATATATCATCTCACGCCTCCCAAAATGAAATCCATTATTGGATCTAATAATATTAATATGTTATTTATTATAATAATAACAATATTATATATAACGATTACTATATAGTGAAACATATAATATATAATGTTCTATACATGTAATATATAATATCCCATTTTAAATATATATATATATAATGCAACATATAAAATTTTATATTATCATAATAATATCAGCCCAAACATAAAAACAATAAATATATTATTGAAAAAAAGTGGTTCAATCAATCCCTTATTTGCATTCATGACTCTTTATTTTTTTAATAATAATATATTTATTTATTAATTTTTTTATCTCAAAACGTTTAAACCATTAATAAATTATATATTTATATATATTAACCATTTTATCATTTTGTATGAATATATATATTATTTGTTTTATTAAAATTAATATTTCAAATTACACATTATATATATATATATTCACACACAATTTTAGCGTTTTTTATAAAAAAAATTCATATATACCATGTTAGCATTTTAATATATATATATATAAATATATATATAATTGATTTTTATTATTTATTGAAATTAAATTTTTTTGAACATTAATTTATTATGAATTTTTTTAATATAACAATTATTTGTATTTATAATTTATAAATTTTATAAACAAAATAATAATATAAATCATATATTTATAATATATATTATCCTAATAATAATAATAATAATAATTTTAAATGACATGTATAATAAAATTATAATTTTATAATAATATTAGTGTTATTAATAAATAATTAAAAACTAATATTTCGATTTATATCATTATCACCGTAATTAGAATAAGTCTATATTTTAATAAAACTATAACATATATAAATAAAATACATTTATAAATATAGTTTTATATGTAAATATGTTACATACACATACATATATATATATATACTTAGAATTAAAAATTTAATAATTACAATATTATTAGATTATCAACATTATTAATTTATATATTTAATTTGATAAATTGATTTACATATTTTTTTAGCTTGTAAAATAAAAATTTATGAACCAAAAATTGTTTCATTAAAACAACTTTTATTAAAATTCATACTTTAAGAGAATATTTATTTTACTTTAAAATGAAATAATGATCTTAACAAATTCATTTCATGTTAGTAAATCTTATTGAACACTTAATTTTTATTAATCTTGTTTGAAGCATTTATCTATGTAAAAATATATTTATATATATGACATAGATTAATTAAAACATTTTTTTAATAAAACATCATTCTTAATTATTTAATTTATTAGAACAACGTTTTTGAAAATATATTTGACGACATCGCCTATTAAAAACAAGAAATTTTATATTAAATCAATATATTCATAAATTTTCATTTAGAAAAAAACCTTATTTTATAGTTTATTTATAACATTATTCATTTTAATTTATAATTTATTTATAAACTTTTTGTTTCTGAAACTTGGGGCATTACAACATCCCCCTATTGCAGTTGTCTTGGAAGGATCCACTAATATCTCATTGCTTGTGATAATAATGACCAAGAATAAGACCACCTTCAACCAGAACTCACACTTGTTGTACTTTTTATAGAGCTTCACCTTTCACAATGTCTCCAGTATAGTTCTTAGATGATCCTCATTATCCTCCTTAGTTTTGGATTATATTAGACTATCATCTACAAGGACTATCAAAAAAATTTCTATGTAACATTTGAAGAATCTATTCATCATGTCCAAGAATATTTATAGAGGATTAGTGAATCTGAAAGGCATTACTATGAATTTATAGTGCCCATATCTTCTACAAAATGCAGTATTGGGGATATCTTCCTTCTTCTCCCTTACTTGATAATATCCCGACCAAATTCTACATTGTAGAAGTATTGGGGTCCATGTAGCTGATAAAAAAATTAATTAATTTGTGGTAGAGAATACTTGTTTTTTGTGATTTTATTAAGATAGTAATAATTGTTGAAAAGGCGCATCAAATCGTCCTTCTTTTTGATGAAGAGGACTATTGCACCCCATGTTGAAGAACATGGGCGTATAAACCATTTTTCCATATTATCCTATATTATTTACTTCAGATCCTCATGCTCCATAATAACCATTTTATATGGAGTCATGGATATTTGCAATTCCCTATGTATAAGATCAATTACGAATTCAACATATCTTCTAAGAGGAAGATCATGAAATTCCCCGAGAAACATTTCACTGAATTCCATCACAATATGCATGTAATCAAGGATGGATTATACCTTAGACTCAATCAAAGAATTCATATACGTGTTCTCATAGGGAAGTATAATCCATGCTAGAGATGATGGAGAAAAATAAGATTCATCTTCCTCATTGCTCTTGTACAGAATTGGGTGTTGATCCTTCACATGAAGAGTGATTTCCCCTCTCACAACAATTTATATTGGCTTTATATATGGAAATCCAATACATGCCATGAATTTCATCAAATTCAACCAGAGGGTGTATTATGAAGTTCATTGGTAAGGTAAGTCTACCAATTATTAAAGGGGAGGTCTTATATTAATGGGATTAAATGATTTACCAATTTCCCAAACTCACTAACATTATTACTTCAATGATTTGTCATGGTGTTGAGATTTTTATACTAATCATTCAGGATATAAAATAATGAGTAGAACCTGAATCAAAAATATTGTTTTCTATTATTGAATGAATAACAAGTGTACTTATCACTAATATGTTGTTGGTGTTCACTTCGGAGGTAGTGATGGATAAAGCTCTCCATTGCTGCCTTGGAAGTTGTTGGCTGCATCAGAAAACCCTTATCTTATGGCACTAATTTGAAAGATTACCTAGTTCATTGTAGTTTAATCAATGAACAATGTGTTGAGAGGAAAACATAGAATTCATATCCTCATTCGTAGCCATCAGTTTTTTGTCAGAATTTATGAACTAAGATTCCTTCTCTTCCACACCTAAATCATTTCCTCATCCTCTTCATGCAATTTACAGGGTTCTTCTTTCTGCAACATTGGCATGTGGGGTACTGGATCTTCTTAGCAGCATTGGATTTATCCATCAGACCACTATAATGGATTTCCACCTTACACTTCTCATCCCCATGATACCCCTGATATTCTCCGATCTCCATTTCATCCTTGAGAAAACATCAGAAAATTTTCTCATAGATGTAGAAGTCACGTATCGCCAGGTATTTCCACAGGCTAGGTTTCAGTCCACCAATGAAGCATTCAATCATGCATTTGAGGGTAACGACAGAGCTGACGGCGTATCAAGAAATCCATGTGAAGTCTCCATCATATTCTTTGACAGATTCATTATCTTTTTTTTTCTTGAGGGAAGGAATGTCCCTTTTCATCTTAAGCCAGAGGGTGTGTGGAAAATATTTATAAAAAAAATCTCCCAGAAATCATTATATTCCAACACCTCGATCACTTCCTCAGGCTTTGTATTTTTTATATATTTACACCATTGACCAACATCACCCTCCATACGATAAAAATCCATGAGAACCTTCTCTTTTTAAGAACATTGAAGGATGTAGAAGATATTTTCAATGGAGTTGATACATTGTTCGGAGATTGAGGGATCTAATTATCCACTAAAAGTATGAGGACTTTGTATCATGTATATTTAGAGATAATTGGAATAAATATTGTGATTACCACACCCATCTGATTGGGAATCTCATTAGCACAGTATTAACATTGATCTTCACATCGGTTGATATCCCAAGTCCTCCTTTTACTTTCCATAGGATGGAATAAAAGGAATGATAGGCATAACACATAAAGGGTTATTCAAGGACAAAACATATGAATTATATATTGTTTTTATTTACATAACTTATGAATCAATAGGTTTCAATCTATGTTATCCATGATATAATTTGTAACATATATTTATAGGGTAGTTTTTCAATTCGCTTAATAATGGTTCATAATAAGCATGTGAAATTACCTATGTATATCTCTTGGGAGTGTCGTAACCAAGAGTGTAGAAAGGCCTGCTGTCATGCACATGATACCCCTAGTCAAGACTAAAACTCCTTGTCAGGTTTTTCACCCCTGTGTACATCAGTTCTAGAGCCGCATCTACCTACTCATATCCAGAAAAGGATGTATTTTCTTGATAAACTAGATACCAAATACCCACCAAAACATAGGTATGTTTTTTATTCATAGACTTTTATCTAAGGCTTCACTAGGTTTTTCTAATCCTAATCCCAAAAATAACTAAACATATCCTCTATTAACAACTATAACAACCATGTTATTTATTACATACATAATCATGATTTATTACATGAAACATTAACATGATACAACATATAAGATTGAGAGTTCTAGAGTATATGGGGCTTAGGAACATTACATAACTACATAAAACATGGAACAAAACATCTTATTGAAAACATCCTTTACATGACCACTATAATATCTCGTACATAACATTGCATGGGATAACTTGAGGACATGCATAAGAAAAGGGTGAGCTATAAAACCGAGTAAGAGAATAAACATGGAATAATAGGAGGAATATAATACATGTTATACAATAGGAATATCAATGCATCAAAAGTGAGAAATGAATGTAAATGCATGATAAAGCATGGTATTCATAATAAGAATATGTGGAAACAAGACTTAACAATGAATTAGAATGAGCCAATGCTCATTACACATGGAGCATGAGTAAACCCTCATAGCAGATGAAGCATGAGTAAAACCTCATTGAACGTGGATTATCATGAGTAAACACCCATTGCACGTAACGTATCCTGATACTATAATTTACCCAATGCACTGGATCACTATTAGGGAACACACTTTTAATCATTTCATTTCATGCATAAGTGTGTCACAAGGATCATAAAATCAGGATTAATTAAACATAATTATTTATTACATGATAAAGTAGTGTGTGATTAATATTTGAAATACATTAAATAATACCTAAATGAGAATAATGTTTATTACCCTTGATAGAGATGTGGGAATGGTATTAACTACACAATGACTTTGTCTTGAAAATTTGCGGTGCAATGTTGGTAGCGTAACAACGTGGAATAAGAACTCATTGTAATTGTAGATGAGAGATTAAGGGGTGTATCATCATATTTAAATTAAATGGATATTTTTTTGGTCATATAGTTACTTGTCCCAATAATTTTAATGGAATTTAAATTCATGATACCATAGAATTACTTGAATGTAAATGAGGGAGAAATTCCTTAAAGAGTTTTGGCATGGTAACAGGTATATGTGGAATGAATTAATATGAGATATAGGGGATCAATAATTATTATAAAATGATAAGGTAGTATGGGGAGTTGTAAAATCATACCCCAACATTTATAATTTAAAATAATAGGGCATAACAATATATGGAAACTTGGACATAAATAAAGAATGTGAGAATCCCTTACATGGAAGTGTTATCTGAAAAGCTCAGGAAGGCTTGAGAGAGACTTCTTGGGAACTTGGGGCACCTTGAGAGGATTCTAGATTTAGGAGGTCTGAGGGTTGGATGAACTATAAAGGCTTTGAGTGAAGTGGAAGTGGGATCTTGGGAGGGATTATATAAGAACAGAAAATGAATTGTTTATTATTTATGTTTGGGACATCCCACATTAAACAAATCTAAACCTCAAACCAAAACATAGTTTTTTCTCATGGTTTCCTCTAATGGGTCATGGAAAACTTTATTTGATAAGGCAAACAGCCTTACTTCCTAATATAATTGGGTTGATTATGTGGAGGCGAGTCACAATCTCATGGAAAAAAATTTTAAAAGTCAAAATGTTTTATACGTCTTGAAGGGTTCGCTATAGCATTGTATAATAAATCAAACCATTCAAAAATCACATTATTGTAATGGTAAAACATATATTGGTGAAAAAAATGTTTATAGTATATTATTATATCACTATTGGGTCATTATTATGTCATAAAACTCAATATATATTTAAAGTGCATTTAATTTTTTTAAAAAAAGTTCGACTGTTTCAGAAAATTATAAAAAATTCACCGTTGGATAATTTCGACATCTTTAATCTAAATATAATATACATTTTATCTAAATAATTTTCTACATTTTTTAATTTTTACTTTTAAAATAAAAAAATGATATTTATTGAAAATTCTTGGGTTTTAACAAAAAAAGCTTTCAAACCTTAATGAAAATAACAATTGCATTCATAAAATTATTAGATCATTAATATTTAATAAAATTTAATTTAATAATAATAAAAATATTTTATAAAAATATTTTTGAATTCAAAAATCCATTAAATCATAGAAATAGATTTCATAGTTCAATATGAACTAAAAATACTATTTGTGCTTTCAAAACTATTTTGAATGTAACTATAATAAAAAAATGTATTTTCTTTATAACAGAATAATGTACATAAGAATATTACTAGAGTATTTTTACATAATACCTTAAAACACCAGAGTAAAACCTTTGGGTAATGTGCTCAATTTTTCAAGACTCTTAGGGTGGTTTGGATAACATCGCTTGAGTGGTAATCTCTATAAAATTCCACTTCTCACGTTGGTAGTTCTGCTCAAGGATAGTGTATTTAAGCTGAGCGTGGTCTTGGTGCAGAGATAATCCCAATGACGCCACTTCCATTCTATGCTCCGATAAATGGGCTTCGTAATGGGAAAGTCTACTATATGAGGCCATCACATCCTTTGTCGGAGTAAATTAGATTTGTTAAAGCACTATATGTATACTAATCATGTGATCATTGTTCAATGGAAATATTATCAACAGTTACAATCCATTGCGATATTCTTTAATCCAAAACATTAATCAAAATAAGTGCATAAGATTTATAAAAATATAAGAACACTTTTAAATAGACCAAGATGAATTTTCATTAATTAATTTTTCGGTTGTTACAAATAATGTGTGTTTAATTAATATGTATGTGTAATCATATTTAAAATCCTGATTAAAAAATACTCTACCAGTATAACTTCTCGATGAATACATTATAAAATCATTATAAGTTTGAATTTTTTTTAAAAGTCATTCAAGAACACAAAATTTTTTACATTTATGATTTACAAAAATAAACGAATATTAATATTTAAAAGTCATAAACTATAGAAAAAAATATATAATCTACCATCCAATATTTATACTAGATAGTTACTAAAAAAAATCCATGTGGATAAGTATTAGTGGATTGTTTTTAAAAACATTTTTTATAAATATTATGATTAATTGTGTTTTATAACAATTTTTCATAAATAAAAAACTCTATTTATCAAATTTAAAATGAGGAAAATTGGAAACTATGAGTTTATAATAAAGTTTATATAATTTAAATAAGATTCCATATCCATGTCTCCTATTAAAAATTCATGATTCATTTTAATGAGTATATAAATAATTCACTTTTTGATTATTTATTAATTATATTTTGAGGTATAAAATTTTATGTTCTAGGTGATCTAGGTTTTAATAGATTATATTAAAAAAATATTTTTACTTATGATTAGTGAAATCAATATAAATTCAAAATTCACAATGTAGATAGATACTAAGTAGCATTTTTCTTTAAAAAATTAATATATATTATTTTCTTGATTGAAACTTATTTTTGATATCTGATTATTCCAATTCCATCTACTTTAAATTGACCATTATATATGATGGTATCCAACCCTCTATATATTTTTTCTAATGTTATAATATAGGAAGAGTCTCCACTCATGTATCTGGAGTAGCCACTATCCATATACCATAATTGTTTTTTCACAATGTCCTTTTTCATGTAAACAATTTAATAATAATAATTTTATGTTACCCAAATATTCATGTGTCCATCAATGTTATCATGAAAATATATAGGTAACAAGATATTATATATTTGACCAAATATTTTAGTAAATTTAGTGGAAATATTTTTAGAAATAATGGATTTATTAATTCTAACAATATTCGGACGTCGTAAAAAATCTTCATTAGAATAATGTCTCTTAATTACACAGTAAAAATAGTTAAATGTTTAGATGTTCCTATGTTTAGATCTAGGTATATTATAATTTCTATAAAATTTTTATTTTTCCCCACTCCTACCAATTTTGAGTTTACCCTTTTGAATTTTATTTTTTCTGAGAGTCTCTTTTAAATATAATTCTATTTTAAATAATATGATAGGAAAAAAATTGAATGAATGTACTACATATCATAATAATTTATTATATTGTCTTAAATAAAATATTTTATGTCATATTTGCTAAAATTCTCCATTATTTATTGTTGATTTTTTAATATGGAATCATTTTCACATTAAACAACATCATCTATATTTTTATGGATTTATTCTTTTTTTCTATATATTTTTTTCTTTTATTGAAGTATAAAGTAGTAAAAAACTAATTTTTTATTAGATAAGTCTTCAAAATTATAAGAATAAGAATAATATAATGTTTCCTCATATAATTCCGGAGACATCATGAAAATTTTTATGTTAATTTTTTGCTACATTTCATAGTAATATTTATATGAATCATTGGAGTCCACAGATAAACTCCATGTATCCTTCATATGTTTCATTAGTTTTTTTCTCCTAATCATTACCCATAAATTTTTTATTTATTTATTCTCCATATTTCTCTTTAATTAATTTACCAATGTGACATCAAGATTCATATGACCCTTTTTATGACATTCATAGTGTTTTAAATAGATAGGTCCTCATTCCACTTTCTTGAATTTATTCTTGAATCCTATCTTCCATATTTTGGAATCTTCTAGATAGTTGAGCCATTTTCATTTTAGAATTAGAAATTTTGTATTCATTTAAAAACATAACATAATTTTTGAATTAATTTCATTATTACGAGTATTATCATTTTCGGAAATATTTTCCCATTTTTCATCATAGGATCATCAACTTCAACATTCAATTATTCTTCATAGACCATTACAGTTGTGACCAATTAATTAATTATAATTTTTTAACTAGTATGGAGTTTCCTATAGCATAAGGTGTTCCTTCCCAATAAGCATGTAAAACTCAAATTACATTTAACACCTGAACTGATTATGAGATTGAAGTTCTTATGGTTGAAAACACATTTAATATTTTACTAAATATTCAGTTCATTTGAGTGATTATTTCACCATCAAACATACTTAATGTATTTAATAGCAACTTTTTTGTATTGTAAAATAATTTCGTGAAATTTTTAGATCCTTCATAGGCGAAGAAATATTTTTACATTAAAAATAGGTAGTTTAAAATTGGGATACTCAATTGAATTTATCATGACCATGTACACATATAATATTATATATTTTTCTATAGTTGACATCATACTAAACTTATTTAGTGGTGTCCCATATATATGATTTTTCTATGAATTTAATATTGAGTGAAAATGATCATCTTTACTTTAAATACAATAGTTTTCAAATAGGTCATCATGTGTGATTTACAGTATCCATAATTATCACCATTAATGTAATGAGCACATATCATTAATGTAATGTTCCGGACCTCTCTGGTCCATTACATTGTGAAATATTGGTGTTGGAGGTGTTCCGGTAGGTCAAGGGAATTATCCCCAACACATTGCCAAATTTCCAGTTCTACGAACAGTGTTTCCTGTTTTATGAACAGTAACAGATCGGTCTGACAGATCAGTTTCACATTCCATTCTCACAGATCGGTCTCACAGACCAGTCTCACAGATGGGTCTCACAGACCAGTCTCACAGATCGGTCTGACAGATTAGTTTCACAGATCAGTCTCACAGATCGGTCTCACAGACCAGTCTCACAGATCGGTCTCACAGACCAGTCTCACAGATCGGTCTGACAGATCAGTTTCACAGACCAGTCTCACAGATCAGTCTCGCAGATCAGTTTCACATATCGGTCTCACATACCAGTCTCACAGATCGGTCTCACAGATCAATTTCACAGATCGGTCTGACAGATCGGTCTCACAGACCAGTCTCATAAGTCGGTCTGACAGATCAGTTTCATAGACCGGTCTCATAGATCGGTCTCACAGACCAGTCTCACAGATCGGTCTCACAGACCAGTCTCACAGATCGGTCTGACAGATTAGTTTCACAGACTAGTCTCAGAGATCGGTCTCACAGACCAGTCTCACAGATCGGTCTCACAGACCAGTCTCAAAGATCGGTCTGACAGATCAGTTTCATAGACCAGCCTCAAAGATCGGTCTCACAGACCAGTCTCACAGATCGGTCTCATAGATCAGTTTCACAGATCGTTCTGATAGATCAGTTTCATAGATCGGTTTCATGTACAGTAACAGTGGGTGAACAGTGTTTCCAGATTCCTACAATTTTTCCCCTTTTGACGTTTCCTTTGATGTAAAATACATTTAAATATTTATTTTTTTAAGGGATCTTAAGGCCGTTTCAAAGGCCATAAATCTTATATTAATTATTCCTAAAGCATGGAATGTTTTACTTGGTCAAACCACGTGGGTTAATGCAATCCATTTTTAATGGAGAATTAACCGGATCTTCAACCATCGCCCCATTAAATCTTAAAAAGGGAAAAGATATAATTATCCCTTGTTCTTTCCCTTTGTTCATGGCTAAGAGACGCTAGAACTTTTCAATCATTCCTGTAGGAGTTTCACAATCAATCATTACTCCTAGGATTGGTTCTGATCTGTTTTGTATGCAACCGAACTCCGTCGGTCAATCTTCCCAATAAGGTATGTTTTATCATCATTCCTTTGGGGATCATCTTCTCTTGTTTCTTCCTTCCATATTATACCATGTAATTTCCATGATTCTAATGGGTTTTCTTGGGGTTGGATGGTACTGTCGTACCGTGGCATCCTCCAGTGGATGTAGTTGTCGTGAGAGGAGGATTGTGACTCGTTGTGTGGATAAAGGATGTCAAGAACTCTTCGAGGTAGCGGATTCATGGCTTCTCTAATTGTATATTTGAAATTTTCAAATTAGCATGATTTAGTCCTCTAGATCACAATGAGATTGACCTAATTAAATACTTGAACCTGATTAAAAGAATTGGCTGATTTCATGTTGTTGCTTTATACCATGATAACAGTTTTCCTCATGTTTTCCTAGATAGAGTGATATATATGATTTCTTTGATTTTTTGTTCGTTCATGATAGAAATTGATAATGAACGTAAAGACGGAATTAATTGATAATTAATTGGATAAAGATAAAGTGGCATATAAATTAGTCTTGTTATTGTCGTTGTTGTAGTTGTTCTAATTTGAGAATAATCAAATTAGGGAAGTAAGAATGGTTATTTAATTGCAATAGCTTACTGAATAGGTATCCCGAAATTGGAACCTACGAATAACATATCTGCAAATTCAATATGGATTAAAGAACAAATTATGTGGGAATTTCTAAAAGGGTTCTGATTTACCCTCTTGTTTGTTAAAGGGGCAAGAGCCCAGGGTTATGATTATTGTTTTTCTGCTGCTTGTGCTATGATGTAACCCTAGAGGGGTTTTATGATATGTGGAGGCATGGAGGCCTTGTGGTTGTGGCAGCAAATGACGCCTAGAGTGGCGAGATGCATCAGTTATGCATGTGGGTGTCGGGGAGGACAACAGGGGTGATGGAATGGGATGGATGTGGTTGGTGGATGCTTGTGGTTTTCTTGAATGTTAATCTTTTTTTCATTTCCCCACTGCTCAAGGCAGCTGGTCTTGCTACCCTTCTTCCGAAGGAGGCAAAGACACGCGGGGTATTCCACATGCTTTCCGTGTTTAGCCTCTCGAGGGAGAATGGGTCTATGCTCTTTCTGTAGGCGACAAAGACTCGACGGGTAGTATACCTACTCACCGTGTTGAGCCTCCTTTGTGTTTAGAAGAATATGATGCTTTTCTAGAATGCCTGGGAATATGGAAAAGTAATTCTGTAATTAATGTTTGATTAAATGGTGAAAATCCATGGGGATGGAGATACTGGAATTTAAAGGTGATGTGAATCTTAAAAAGGAGCACTTGTTTTTGAATGTGATGCCAATTCATTTTAATGTGGAATTGTTTATTCTTAATTAATGTTTAAATAATTAATTAATATATAGTGGAACTGATAAAATGATAATGGAGTAATCTAATAAAGCTCTTCAAATGTTTGTGTGATTATAGGATACCTAGTCTTAGAAGTAGGAGCCTGGAGTCTGAGAGATGTTAGCGGCAGTTGTATCTAAGACTAGGTAATGCCCATAGTGTGGATGTGAGTTACATATATATTCTGTACTTTTTGTGTTTCTATACGCTACTCCACTCTGTCGGTAAGGGAAACTGACACCCCGGGGTTTTTGAGCCCTGGGGGGGGGGGTGGTGTTTTCCCCAATATTCTGATGGGAGGTTGAATGGCTGACTACCCCCTTTGACCCCGCTCTATTCTCTTGGTAGATCTTTGTGATGGTAGGCACACTGGTTAGTTTTAACCATATATGTGTGTATAGGGCTGTAATGGCTTGTGGTTATTTCGCACACATATATTCTGGATATAGTATCCTATGGACTACTATAGGTGTATCGTGTATAGGCTGTGATGGCTTGAGGATCCCTATTCTGTTTATGGGCTATAATGGCTTGAGGTATAATACCCGATGTATGATCCACATTATGCGGGCTGTGGTGATTCCCGAAACATTCCCGTTTTCTTTTGGTTATGAGGATGTTGTGGTGCTTCGCCTAGGTGTCTGCGGGCAAGATTTTCTGGTGCACGAGGTGCAGATTGTAGAGCTTAGCCTAGGTGTCTGCGGGAAAGCCTTGGAGAGAGATGCACAGGATGTATGTTGTTGGGGAAAAGTGGAAAACCAGTGGGGAAGTAGTAGAGGGCTAACCTTGATAATCATTACTTTATACTATATTCTTGTATGCGTTACTTGGTGAGAGTAGCCATGGTGAGGTTGGGAACATAGTATACCTATTTGGGTGATGAGTTAGTTTGACTTGTTGTTCACTAGGCTTTAGCATGCTTTCGTTACTTTTTCACGAGAGGATTGGGGAGGATCCTACTGAGTATATTGTTATACTCACCCTATGTATATATAAAATGTTTTCAAGTCACTTGGGGCAGGATGGAGATCAAGCTAGTTACTACTAGCTTGTGGTTGGAGGAGGAGATGTTCGGGCTTGTGGTCGCTGCCGTTTTACTTTATTTTCGGTACTTTTAGTTTTCCCTTTTAGTCGTAGTACTTTTGCATGACAATTCATATATGTACTTGGGTTTATTATATATTTCAGTTCTATGTTTGAGTTGATTGGTGTCTATTCTATCTCTCTCTTCTGTATGTGTTCTCTTAGAGGGTAATGCCTCCTATTTGTGTGTGTATTATACCCTCGGTGCTAGTCGCCAACCCGGGGCCTACTGGAGGCGGGACTCGGGGGTCATTATCTCTCTTCTCACATTGTCGTCCTAGGAGGGGTACACTTTGTGGGGAGGGGGTCATGACAGAGTGGTATCAGAGCTCTGGTTGAGGGATAGGATTGAGTTTGGAGTTAGGCACCGGTGAGGATGCATGGGATGGTATGGCAACAATGTCATTCATGTTTAGCAAGTGGGGTAAACAATGGAGACCGGCAGAGACATAGGCTTGTAGGCCCCCCTATGATCTGTTGCACATACCTTTATGTTTATAATGGCTACTAAACAAAGTGATATTGGTTGCAGGGTAGAGACCTAGGAAAGGATCATGCATAATTATTCTTTGCGCATGTGTTGGAATGGGTAGACCTTGGGATTGGTAACCTAAAATTAATAAAACAAATTAATTAATTAATTAATATTGAGTCTTCCATATTCTAGGATTATGAGCTCTAACAGTTGTTATTTTACAGGTATGGCTCCAGGTCGACATCCTCATCAGGTTTTCACAGAAGATGCCCAATAGGCTGTTCCAGCAGATCGCCTCCGGGTAGAGGATGACGACGATGACACTTGGAGGAAGACACTCCGAGAGTTTCAGTGCCAGAGTCTACAGAAGTACGAGGGCTCCGTTTCAGATGAAGTCACAGAAGAATGGTTGGAGGAGGTCGAGATAGGATTCTGTTCGATTTGTGCTCGGAAGGAACACTGGGTGTCCTTGGTTGTGACGATGCTGCGTGGAGCAGCGAGACAATAGTGGTTCTTGTTCCTCGGGGATATTGAGGAGTCAGCGATCTCATGGGAGGAGTTTCGAGACAGGTTTAGAGTCGAGTTTATTTCTTCGACTGCGAAGGCGTCTAGTCACTAAAAGCTTCTTACCATTCGATAGGGGAGCTCCAGTGTTCGAGAGTTTGGAATCTGTTTTAGGAACCCTCTATGATATGCTTCGGACCTGTTACCAGATGAGGAGCCTAGGGCGAGGCATTTTGAGGAGGCTTTACGTCCAGAGATCCAGCACCAAGTCACTCCATTTATGCTGACGACATATCTCGAGGTGATGGCGAGGGTAGAGGTTATTGAGAGGACCTTTGCCAAGACCGGATCGTCACGAGAGTGGAATCGTCTTGATTCATCATGAAGCAAAGATGTGGTCCGGGGATCCCGGTTTTCAGCGAAGAAGAGTTTTCGTTCACCTGGGGGTAGGTCCCAGCCCTTTCCATCTCGTTTCTCTGGAGGTAGAAACCCCCAGGCCTATGCCAAGGGATCAAGCACTTGTTTTTCTTATGGTGGTCATGTTCATCAGCAGCGGGAGTGCCCGACTTTTCAGAGCCGTCATCGTGCACCGGGCGTTCCGCTCCAGGTTCCTCCGTTGAGGCATTTCCATCCGAGGCAACAGTAGCAGGTTGCACCAGCTTTATATCACCAGAGGGTAGATGGAGCAGGTAGAGGATAGCCCCATGACGCTCCCCGTCCTCAGAGAGCAGAGTGTGGCTGTGGCGGTGGTCGTTATCAGGGTCAGAGAGGCCGTGGAGGAGGTCGTGGTCAGCTTCATGCTCTAGCGTTGCCAGCCCCCGGCGAGCCAGATGTCATTCGAGGTACCCTTTGCTTGTTTTCAACCTTGGTGTATGTCTTGTTTGATTCAGGAGCAACACACTCCTTTATATCACCTACCCTTGTCCATGCATTGGGACTTGAGGTAGAGAGACTTCCAGTGCCCTTGGCGTTGACTATGCCAGTTGGAAGTCGAGCCGACCTACTTGAAGTATGTAGAGACTGTGATCTAGTGTTGGGGAAACACCGCTCTTGGGGAGATTTCCTATGTTTACGAATACAACCATATGATGTCATACTCGGCATGGATTGGTTGTATTCGGTGCAGGATATTGTGGATTTCTATCGGAAGAAGGTCATTTTCTTTGATGCAGATGGAGAGAAAGTGGTGTTTGTTGGTGAGAGAGATCCTCAGATGAGTCATAGATGAGTTTCATCCTTATCATCCATGATGGCTGGTATGATGCTGAGTTCTTTAGAGGTTCAACAGTTGGCGTTTCCTAGGGTCGTAGAAGAGTACCCTGACGTTTTTCCAGAAGAGGTTGTATCCTTACCCCCTCGACGAGAGATCGAGTTTGGGATCGAGCTACAGCCAGGAGTGTCTCCTATCTCTATGTCTTCGTATAGGATGGCCCCTTCTATGTTACGAGAGCTACGTATTCATCTTGATGGTTTGTTGCAATGCGGTTTTGTTCGGCCAAGTGTGTCACCATGGGGAGCGCCCGTTTTTTTTGAGAAAAAGGCTGAAGGCAGTTTGTGGTTGTGTTTAGATTATCATCGATTAAACAAAGTGAAAATAAAGAACCAATATCCTCTTCCACGAATTGATGACCTATTTGATCAACTGAAGGGTTCAATTTGGTTCTCAAAGATCGACTTGTAGTCAGGATATCATCAGATGCGTGTAAAGGATGAGGATATCTCAAAGACTGCTTTCTGTTGTTGTCATGGGCATTATGAGTTTGTTGTAATCTCATTCGGTGTGACAAATGCTCCAGCTGTTTTCATGGGGTAGATGAATGCTGTGTTCCGTGAATTCATGGACAAGTTTTTTTGTGGTTTTTATCAATGACATCCTTGTGTACTCCACATCTGAAGTGGAGCATGCAGAGCATCTACGAGCTGTTTTGGGAGTTCTTCGCCAACATCAGTTGTTTGGTAATTTTTCCAAGTGTGATTTTTGGGCTCAAGAAGTTCGGTTCTTGGGGCATGTTGTGTCCCAACAGGGAGTAGCTGTTGATCCTTCGAAGATAGAAGCAGTGGTGTCTTGGGCATCCCCCAAGACCGTGTCAGAGGTGCGAATATTCCATGGTTTCACAGGCTATTATAGGAGGTTTGTCGCCAATTTCTCCTTATTTGTGACTACTCTAACATCATTGACCAAGAAGGATCAAGCGTTCATATGGACTGATCAGTGTCAGGCAGCTTTCAAATATCTAAAGGAGAAGTTTGTAAGTGCTCTATTCCTTTGTCTTCTAGCGGAGGGTGTCCAGTTTGATGTTTTCTGTGATTCTTCACATCTGGGGCTAGGATTTGTTCTCATGCAGCTGAGGTAATTTGTTTCGCATGGGTCTCGGCAGTTGTGTCCCCATGAACACAACTACGCCACCCATGATCTTGAGTTGGATGCTGTGGTGTTTTCTCTGATGTTGTGGATACATTACCTCATTGGTGAGCACTTTATGGTTTTCTCCGATCATAAGAGTTTGAGGTATGTTTTCTCCCTACGTGACTTGAACTTGCGGGAACGTCGGTGGATGGAGTTCTTGCGGGAATACGACTTTTAAATATCATATACACCTAGAAAAGGGAATGTTGTAGCTGATGCACTGAGCCGAAATCCAGGTAATGATGTTGTCCGTGAATCTGGTGATTCCTGGAGAGTGATGGAAGAGCAATCCGCTTTGCATCTTCATATAGGAGAAGTTGGGGGTAGGGGTTGTATTTTCCAGATGACGGTGCTGTGAAGACCCGTAAAATTCAAGGGGAATTTTTTCTTAATTTTCTTTGGAATTTTACAAGAGCGCGGTTTCAGACGGCACCTGATTCCGAGGCCCGGAGTGCCCAGAATCAATTTCCAAAGTTTGGCTCAGGTACGTTCAGTGAACGAATGAGTGGGAATTCCTAAATTTTGATCCGGTGCTCGGAATTGAAATCTGAGGACACCGATGAACTCGCAGCGCCGATATTCGCTTAAGAAGACCTTTTCCGAAGTTGCGTTTTCCTAGGAGGAGTTGTTTATTTTTTTCTGGATGAAATGATGAGTAAAATAAAATTGTGATACAATATTTATTTTATATCTTTAAAGTGGTTAAAATCTTTTGTTGGAAGTTGGGTGGTTTAACCACCTAAGAGAGGATTAAGTTGAGTAGGGGACCACCCGAGCCCCAACTTTTCAAATTTCCTAACTCCCCTCTCTCCCTCTTTAAAGCTTGAAAACTTAACACTTAATTAATTACACAACTCATGTATAATTAATTAAGTGTTTTGTTTTTGAAATTTAAGTTTTTTAAATGCTTGGCATAGTAAATCAAATAAGGAGGGACCTTATTTTATTTGGATTGTTGGGTGAGGTGTGGAAGTGCTTTGGAGAGAAGCTGAAGAAATCCTCCACCTTCTTCATCTCCTTCGTGGAAGAACGCGAAGAACGTCCGCCGCCCACGAAGAACACCGACGATGACATCTTGACTCGTCTTCTCCGATTGATTCCTCCTCGACTTCTTCGTCTTCTAACCGACGTCAACTAAACGACGGCCTCTTCCCACGACTACGTCAACGTGCGACTATCGAGGTAGGGGTTGTTGTTGATTATTTATTTATTTATTTATTCTCGTTCGTGGTTCTAGAATGACAAACGTGAGGATATTTAAAATATGTGTTATCGTTTAACGTGTGGGGGCCGGACCGCATGAACACGGCCGAACCCCCTCCTTTGTTCTTGTTGATTTATCCTGCGGATGAAACAAGATGGTGTGGTGCTGTCGCACCACGCAGAAATTCGCACCGTGGAAGAATCATCATGAACGCAACGTCGTCGCGCCGCGTCGAGGGGAATCGAAGGCGCTGCGGACGGAGTGGGGCCCCGGCGGAGGGGCACGGTACCGTCGCACCGCGCTGGACGACGAAGGCCGCGGCAGGTTCTGGGCCGCGGCGGAAGGAGAAGACCGGCGGCTCGCCGGGCCGCCGGTGTCGGAAGCCGGAAGAGGACCGGCCTTGCCGGTCCTGTTGAGGAAGGACCGGCCGGCCATGTCGGGCCGACCGGAAGAGAGGGGCCGGGGGAATTAATTCCCCCGGCTGGCCACTAGAAGCCCCCCCCCCCCCCCCCACGTGAGGGGGGGACTGGTTTCACAAAGGGGGGGCAGCGCCCCCCCGTTTTTCAAAATGGCAGGCCCCCACGAAGGGGGTCCGTTGATTGACAAAAAGGCGCAGCTCTTAAGCCGCACCGCCACCTTGTGCAAAGCGGGGGCCTTGCCCCCCGCGCGTGACACCAGTGGCACCAGGCCGCGCCGCCGCCCCGGACCGCCGCCTTCCGGACCGGGTCGGACCCGGGTCGGTTCGACCCGATTCGGGCCGGGTCGGCCCGGACCTGGACCCCCCCTGTTTTTTCGAGACGATTTCGGTCTTTTGGCCATAACATGAGCCACGAACCTCCGATTGACAAACCGTCTACGGAAACGTGATCCTTGGATCGAGGTGGTCATTTCGGTATATTACACTCAGGGTTTCAGAATACTTTGAGTTCGGCCGGGTTGGTTCGTTCACGAAACCAACCGGGCCTTCGGAGCGGAAACACTCATATATTGAGCTACGGACGTCCGTTTGACGTGTCGTCAGCTTTGTTGAGTTCCTCATAGTGAGACGGATCTTTTGGCATACTCCGCCCGAGGTTTGGACGTGGGTGGAGTACGGTCGGGTTGGTTTTGCCTTAAAAACCAACCGGGCCCCGGGGACGAAAATGCCAATAACTCTCAGACAGGGCGTCTGATCGACGCGCCGTCTGTTGCGTTGAGTTCCTGTTGATGTTACGGAACATTTGGATACATCAACTCTGGACTTTGTGACAGTTGATGTATCAGCCTCTCGGATCGTGGAGCGGACCCTCCTGTACGAGCTTGCTGTGTACGGGAACCCTAGTGCTGGCTGCGAACGTTACTGTGACTACTACTGCTACTACTGCTACTGTGACTGCGATGACGACAGTACAAAGATCCTGTGTGGATTCGACGACGACGACTACAACACTCAGCGATCCTACGTGGATCAGTGCAACAGGTCCTGTGTGGGCCCGATCCTATGTGGGTTCGATCCTCTGTGGGTCATTGCGCTCAGCGGTCCTGTGTGAACCAGCACCTACATGTCCTATGTGGGCCCGATCCTGTGTGGGTCTTTTGCGGGGGTTAGTTACCTATCGATCCTTCGTGGGTCCGACGAGTTAGATGGATCAGAGATCATCTTTACCGTCTTTCGAAGAAGTATACCTGTGTGAGCTGAATCCTATTGCTTTCCTGTGTGGATTGTGTTGTGCTATCCTGTGTGGATTACGTTTTGCTTTCCTGTGTGGAATACGTTTACTTTCCTGTGTGGACTGAGTTGTACTTGGGCTCGGAGGATGGAGCGTATTTGAAATTGATGAATTAGGTATATGTATGGTCATATACCTAAGCAGTTTCGGTTGTTACTTCGTGATTTACCTTTCTTAGTTGTTTATCTTTTGTGGATTTCGAGAGACCTTCAAGGGTCTCGGGGTCCCTACTGAGTAGCTTATACTCACCCCTGCACGGGCTATGCCCGCACTACGTTGTGTTTGTTGCAGATGACGGAGAGCGTTGATCTTGGCTGAGGCTTGCAGAGCAGGACGGTACCTGGAGGTGGACCACTGGTCGGGACGTGCTCGGAGCGGACGGCGGGACCCGAGGAGTAGTGGAGCTATCTGTACCCACCCTTCAGGTGGGATTTCAAGTGGACAGCTCGGTGTTGCAGCTTTTACTTTACAGTTGTTGTTTTCCCTTTCGATTTGTACTTTAATTTCAGTTTGGGTTTGTATACTGACCCATTTACTTTTCCGCACTTTCAGTTGTACTCTGTTTTTACTTAGTGTTTACTTTCCGCTTGCTTACTCTATGTTGTTTGTTTACTTTACAAAGGCAATGCCTTCCCTTTTTACCGGGATTTACGCCTTGGTTCTAGTCGCCAGCCCCTGGCCTATGGAAGGCGGGCTTGGGGTAGTCACGGCACGGACCCCGAGGGTGGGTCGTGACAAATTGGTATCAAAGGAGTTCGGTTCTACCGCGAACTCTGATCTTTTCTATG
The DNA here is from genome assembly GCA_963277665.1 of Viscum album. Lineage (NCBI taxonomy): Eukaryota > Viridiplantae > Streptophyta > Magnoliopsida > Santalales > Viscaceae > Viscum > Viscum album. The sequence goes on from OY728147.1 coordinate 1,833,224,920, forward strand.
TGAAGCAATAATGTTTAACATATTGAGTGTGGTTATCAGTCCAGGGAGTCTAGTGTTGGTGCGGCGGCCGACGTATCCGTACACCAGGACCCTGACTTCTGATTTCCGACTTAATGCACGAAAACATTGATTGCGTGTGTGTTTCAAAGATTTCTTTGTGATTACTTATATCAGCTCACCAGGTATACTGTTCTGACCGTGGCGCACCTGTTTCCTTTTCAGGATGGCCCCACGACGGCAGCCAGCAAGGGTTCCGAGAGTCGAGTGTGTCGACAGCCCATCGAGTGACGAGCCCTCGGTGCAGGGCCATTTGTCAGCAGTGGCACCGGCGGTAGCTCTACCCACCGAGCCCCCGATGCTTCCAGCGCCAGCTGCTGATGATGCACGTCGCCTCAGCGCACTGCATGAGTTTCAGCGCCAGCGACCACCCAGGATTCGCGGGGAGACGGATCCCCAGGCAGCCGAGGACTGGCTTGAGGCAGTGGTATGTGTGTTTGGCTAGTGAGGACACCAGCAGACCTCATGGTGATCCTCGCAGCGATCCTACTACACGCAGCAGCAGGACGATGGTGGAGCTTGATGCTCCAGGTGCACGATGAGGCATCTCTTCTATGGACCGACTTTGAGAGCCTTTTCCCCTCGGAGTTCGTCCCAGCCACACTTCGTGCGGTGCGTATCCAGGATCTTCTTCAGCTGCGGCAGGGCAGCATGACGGTCGCACAGTACTCGGCGAGATTTACCGATCTCTCGCGCTACTCGACCGACATGGTACGGGACCCATTCTTCCGGGCCCGGACCTTCGAGTAGGGTTTGAGACACGAGATCAGGGCATCACTGATCTCCCTCAGCATACCGACTCAGACAGGAATATTGGAGCGGGCCCTTCTGATCAAGAGCTTCCTTGCTGAGTCTACACCAGCACCGAGACCCACCGCAGGGCGGCACGTGGCAGAGTCATCTGCAGCAGGCAGTCGACGGATGACTTAGGGGTCTAGGCAGACCAGACCTTCGGGCAGACGACCTCAGGACACTGGCTCAGCAGTGCAGAGCACACAGCGTGGAGCCAGTCTTTCGAGAGGCAGACAGTGCTACTCGTGCGGCGGGCAGGGCCACATGGCTCGTGACTGCCCGACCCGCCGTGCCGAGGAGCAGCAGACAGTTGAGGGACCACCGAGGCAGAGGCAGAGGGTCGACCGTGGAGGTCCGCAGGGAGGAGGCGGACGAGGTAGAGGAGCTGGCCGAGCAGCAGGTGGTGGGCGATGCTTTGAGGCTCTGCCACCACCACCACCAGGAGGTCCACCCCGACCACAGGGAGCTGGCGGGCAGAGACAGGTACAGCTCCAGGCAGCAGAGGCCTACGACCATGGCGCACCCTAGATGATTCGAGGTACTATCTGTGTCTATTCCACCCTTGCTGTAGTTCTTATAGACATAGGAGCGAGTCACTCTTTCATAGCCACTGCCCTTGTTCAGAGCTCGGAGATTCTGACAAAGCCATTGACTCGATCCTTACGGCTAGAGACTCCTACGGGAGCAGACTCGATGATTACGCACTGGTGCCGTCAGTGTGAGCTTACTCTAGGAGGCGAGAGTTTCGGCTGGGATCTTCGTGTAGTAGTGTCGAGGCATTGTATGTACGACCTTGTAGATATCCTTTGTGCTGGACAGACCCTAGGGAGTCAGCACTTGTGGGACCGGAGATGGTCCAGGCCACGACAGAGAAGGTCCAGGTCATCCAGGAGCGGATGAGGACAGCTCAGAGCCGGCAGAAGTCATATGCTGATAGGAGGCGGAGGCCACTGGAGTTCGAGGATGGCGACCACGTCTTCTTGCGGGTCTCACCTCGACGTGGTATTCGGAGATTTGGCCAAGGCGGCAAGTTATCTCCGCGCTTCATCGGACCCTTCCAGGTCCCTAGTAGGGTTGGCGAGGTGGCTTATCTCCTGGCTCTGCCACCTCAGTTGCACCGGCTGCACGACGTCTTCCACGTATCTCAGCTGAGAAGATACATGCACGACCCAACGCACATCATTGACCATGGGGAGCTTGACGTTGATGATGGGGAATCTTTTACGGAGGTCCCGGTGGAGATAGAGGATCGACAGGAGCGGGTCCTGCGTGGGCGATCGATTCCTCTTGTGCGCATCAGATGGAAGCACGGGAACCTCCAGGAGAGCACATGGGAGCGGGAGGCTAAGATGCGTTCTCAGTACCCTCATTTGATTCCCTAGTTTTTGATGTATCTTTACGGGGACGTAAATCCCTGAGGTGGGAGTAATGTAAAGACCCGTAAAATTCAAGGGAAATTTTTTCTAAATTTTCTTTGGAATTTTACAAGAGCGCGATTTCAGACGGCACCTGATTCCGAGGCCCGGAGTGCCCGGAATCAATTTCCAAAGTTTGGCTCGGGTACGTTCAGTGAACGAACGAGCGAGAATTCCTAACTTTTGATCTGGTGCTCGGAATTGAAATCCGAAGACACCGATGAACTCACAGCACCGATATTCACTTAAGAAGACCTTTTCCGAAGTTGCGTTTGCCTAGGAGGAGTTGTTTATTTTTTTCTGGATGAAATGAAGAGTAAAATAAAATTGTGATACAATATTTATTTTATATCTTTAAAGTGGTTAAAATATTTTGTTGGAAGTTGGGTGGTTTAACCACCTAAGAGAGGAATAAGGTTAGGATGGGCCCACCCGAGCCCCACCTTTTCAAATTTCCTAACTCCCCTCTCTCCCTCTTTAAAGCTTGATAACTTAACACTTAATTAATTACACAACTCATGTATAATTAATTAAGTGTTTTGTTTTTGAAATTTAAGTTTTTGAAATGCTTGGCTTAGTAAATAAAATAAGGAGGGACCTTATTTTATTTGGATTGTTGGGTGAGGTGTGGAAGAGCTTTGGAGAGAAGCTGAAGAAATCCTCCACCTTCTTCATCTCCTTCGTGGAAGAACGCGAAGAACGTCTGCCGCCCACGAAGAACACCGACGATGACATCTTGACTCGTCTTCTCCGTTTGCTTCCTCCTTGACTTCTTCGTATTCTAACCGACGTCAACGAAACGACGACCGCTTCCCATGACTACGTCAACGTGCGAATATCGAGGTAGGGGTTGTTGTTGATTATTTAATTATTTATTTATTCTCGTTCGTGGTTCTAGCATGAAAAACGTGAGGATATTTAAAATATGTGTTATCGTTTAACGTGAGGGGGCCGGACCGCATGAACATGGTCGAACCCCCTCCTTTGTTCTTGTTGATTTATCCTGCGGATGAAACAAGGTTTCATGGTGCCGTCGCACCACATGGAAAATTCGCACCGTGGAAGAATCATCATGAACGCGACGCCGTCGTGCCGCGTCGAGGGGAATCGAAGGCACCGCAGCCGGAGCGGGGCTGCGGTGGAGGGGCGCAGTACCGTTGCACCGCGCCGGACGACGAAGGCCATGGCCGGTTCCGGGCCGCGGCAGAAGGAGAAGACCGGCGGCTTGCCGGGCCGCCGGTGTCGGAAGCTGGAAGGGGACCGGCCTTGCCGGTCCCATTGAGGATGGACCGGCCGGCCATGTCGGGCCGGCCGGATGAGAGGTGCCGGGGGAATTAATTCCCCTACTGGCCACTAGAAGGCCCCCCCACGTGAGGGGGGGACCGGTTTCACAAAGGGGGGGCAGCGCCCCCCCCCCCCCCCCGTTTTTCCAAACGGCAGGCCCCCACGAAGGGGGGCCGTTGATTGACAAAAAGTCGCGGCTCTTAAGCCACGCCGCCACCTTGTGCAAAGTGGGGACCTTGCCCCCCGCGCGTGACACCAGCGGCGCCAGGCCGCGCCGGGCCGTGCCGCCGCGCCGGACCGCCGCCGACCGAGCCGAGTGGGACGCGGGTCGGGTCGACCCAGGGGGGGTCGGGCCGGGTCGGCCCGGACCCGGACCCCCCGTTATTGAGATGATTTCGGTCTTTTGGCCATAACGTGAGCCACAGACCTCCGATTGACGAACCGTCTGTGGAAACGCGATCCTTGGATCGAGACGGTCGTTTCGGTATTTTACACTCAGGGTTTCGGAATACTTTGAGTTCGGCCGGGTTGGTTCGTTCACGAAACCAACCGGGCCTTCGGAGCGGAAACACTCATATCTTGAGCTACAGACGTCCGTTTGACGTGCCGTCAGCTTTGTTGAGTTCCTCTTAGTGAGACGGATCTTTTGGCATACGCCGCTAGAGTTTTGGACGCAGGTGGAGTATGGTCGGGCTGGTTTTGCCTTAAAAACCAACCGGGCCCCGGGGACGAAAATGCCAATAACTCTCAGACCAGGCGTCCGATCGACGCGCCGTCTGTTGCGTTGAGTTCCTGTTGACGATACAGAATTTTTGGATACATCAACTCTGGACTTTGTGACATTTGATGTATCAGCCTCTCGGCTCGTGGAGTGGACCCTCCTGTACGAGCTTGTTGTGTGCGGGAACCCTAGTGCTGGCTGCGACTGTTACTGTGACTACTACTTCTATTACTGCTACTGTGACTGCGACGACGACAGTACAGAGATCCTGTGTGGATTCGACGACGACGACAACAACACTCAGCGATCCTACGTGGATCAGTGCTACAGGTCCTGTGTGGGCCCGATCCTGTGTGGGTCTGATCCTGTGTGGGTCTTTGCGCTCAGCAGTCCTGTGTGAACCAGCGCCTACAGGTCCTATGTGGGCCCGATCCTGTGTGGGTCTTTTGCGGGGGTTAGTTACCTATCGATCCTTCGTGGGTCCGACGACTTAGATGGATCAAGGATCATCTTTACCGTCTTTCAAAGAAATATACCTGTGTGAGCTGAATCCAATTGCTTTCCTGTGTGGATTGTGTTGTGCTATCCTGTGTGGATTACATTTTGCTTTACTGTGTGGAATACGTTTACTTTCCTGTGTGGAATGAGTTGTACTTGGGCTCGGAGGTTGGAGCGTATTTGAAATTGATGACTTAGGTATATGTATGGGCATATACCTAAGTAGTGTCGGTTGTTACTTCGTGATTGTACCTTTCTTTGTGGTTCATCCTTTGTGGATTTCGAGAGACCTTCAAGGGTCTCGGGGTCCCTACTGAGTAGCTTATAATCACCCCTGCACGGGCTATGCCCGCACTACGTTGTGTTGGTTGCAGACGACGGACAACGTTGATCTTGGCTGAGGTTTACAGAGAAGGACGGTACCTGGAGGTGGACCACTGGGCGGGACGTGCTCGGAGCGGACGACGGGACCCGAGGAGCAGTGGAGCTATCTGTACCCACCCTTCAGGTGGGATTTCCAGTGGACAGCTCGGTGTTGCAGCTTTTACTTTACAGTTGCTGTTTTCCCTTTCGAGTTGTACTTTACTTTCAGTTTGGGTTTGTATACTGACCCATTTACTTTTCCGCACTTTCAGTTGTACTCTGTTTTTACATAGTGTTTACTTTCCGCTTGCTTACTCTGTGGTGTTTGTTTACTTTAAAACGTCAATGCCTTCCCTTTTTACCGGGATTTACGCCTTCGTGCTAGTCGCCAGCCCCTGGCCTATAGAAGGCGGGCATGGGATAGTCACGCACGGACCCCGAGGGCGGGTCATGACAGGTGCAGTCATCCCTGATGCAGAAGGTGGAAGAGTCTCAGTTGTCTGATCTAGAGGTGGAAGTTTGGAGAGATAGAGTTGTTTGTGGTGAGGCCCCTGATGGTTGGTCGGAGGATGAACAACACCGAGTGTTGTATCATGGAAGGGTTTTTGTTCCCTTGGCAATGCGCGAGACGGTTCTCCGAGACTTCCATAGTTCACCCTTGGAAGTACATCCTAGTGTGACGAAGATGTATCGATCCTTGAGGAGTCAGTTTTGGTGGCATGAGATGAAGCGTATGGTTGCAGAGTGTGTGTCTCGATGTTTAGTCTGCCAGAAGGTGAAGGCCGAACACCGTGTTCCTGGTGGTCTTCTCCAGCAATTAGAGATTCCTCAGTGGAAGTGGGAGGACATCTCAATGTACTTTGTTACAGGTTTACCTCGTGCTCCGGGAGGACATGATGATATATGGGTGGCAGTGGATCATTTAACAAAGTCGGCCCACTTCATAGCAATCAAGGAGTCGAGCTCAATGGAAGTTTTGTCGAGGCAGTATCTAGAGGAGGTGGTGAGACTTCATGGAGTAACTAGGAAGATCATTTCTGATCGAGATCCTCATTTTACCTCTAGGGTGTGGAGAGGTCTCCAGCATGCTTTTGGCTCTCAACTGTGCCTTAGCACTGCTTTTCATCCTCAAACGGATGGTCAGACAGAGCGAACCATCCAGAATCTTGAAGACATGTTGCGCTCTTGTGTTCTTGATTTTGGAGGTTCATGGATGAATCACTTACCCTTGGTATAGATCGCTTACAATAATAGTTTTCACTCTACCATCGGTATGGCGCCGTTTGAAGCCTTGTATGGCCGGTCATTCCGTTCTCTATTGTGCTGGACTGGGGTCGGAGAGTCAGCAATTCTCGGACCAGAACTAGTGCAGAATAAAACAGAGATGGTTCAGGTGATTCGTGAGAGAATAAAGATAGCACAGGATCGTCAGAAATCATATGCTGATCAAAGAAGGAGACCCTTAGAGTGTAATGTTGGGGATCATGTGTTTCTAAAGGTGACTCCCCGTCATGGGCAGCGACGGTTTGGTCGTGGAAGTAAGCTTTCTCCGCAGTTTGTTGGGCCTTTCGAGCTCTTAGATCGTGTTGGATTTGTGGCGTATCGAGTAGCACTTCCTCCTCATATGAGTCGGATACATGATGTTTTCCATGTATCACAGCTCCGTCTTTATCTTCATGATGAATCCCATGTTATCGATTGGGGAGATATTGATATTGATGATGATGCAACCTTCGAGGAGTGACCTGTGGAGATCCAAGACCACAAGGAGAAGGTGTTGTGTGGGCGTTCTATCCCATTAGTTCGTGTCTTGTGGAGACACGGTGGAATGGAGGAGAGTACCTGGGAGCATGAGTCATAGATACGTGCTCAGTACACAGAGTTGTTTAATGTTTAACTCCTTTCATGTAATGATGTTTTCTTTGTGGTTGGATCATTCATGTTTTATTTATGTACTTTTCATGTGATGTTATGTTTGAATGGTATGGATATGGATTATTTTTTCCCTTGCTCTTGGATGTTGTGGTTTTGTCCTAGCTTTAGAACAACTTAGGGTGGTTTTTCCCTGAGTGGTATCTTACGGGGTGGTTGTTCGGACCCCTCTTTTCCTAAGGATGGTTTTAAATTCTTGAGGACGAGAATGTTTTGAGAGGTATCTGATGTAATGTCCCGGACCTCTCCGGTCTATTACTTTGTGAAATTTTGGTGTTGGAGGTGTTCCGGGAGGTCAAGGGGACTTATCCCCAACACTTTTCCAAACTTCCAGTTCTGTGAACAGTTTTTCCTGTTTTATGAACAGTAACAGATCATTCTGATAGATCAGTTTCATAGACCAGTCTCACACATCGGTCTCACAGACCATTCTCATAGATCAGTCTCACAGACCAGTCTCACAGATCGATCTGACAGATCAGTTTCACAGACCAGTCTCACAGATCGGTCTCACAGACCAGTCTCACAGATCGGTCTCACATACCAGTCTCACAGATCGGTCTGACAGATCAATTTCACAGAGCAGTCTCACAGATCGGTCTCGCAGATCAGTTTCACAGATCGGTCTCATAGACCAGTCTCACAGATCGGTCTCACAGATTAGTTTCACAGATCGGTCTGACATATCGGTCTCACAGATCGGTCTGAGAGAGCGGTTTCATAGACCAGTCTCATAGATCGGTCTCACAGACCAGTCTCACAGATCGGTCTCACAGACCAGTCTCACAGATCGGTCTGACAGATCAGTTTCACAGACCAGTCTCACAGATCGGTCTCACAGACCAGTCTCACAGATCGGTCTCATAGACCAGTCTCACAGATCGGTCTCACAGATCAGTTTCACAGATCGGTCTGACAGATCAGTTTCAAAGATCAGTTTCATGTACAGTAACTGTGGGTGAACAATGTTTCCAGATTCCTACAGTTTTCCCCTTTTGACGTTTCCTTTGACGTAAAATACATTTAATGAATTATTTTTTTAAGGTCTCTTATGGCCGTTTCAAAGGACATAAATCTTATATTAATTATTCATATGGCTTGGAATGTTTTACTTGGTCAAACCGCGTGGGTTAATGCGATCCGTTTTTAATGGAGAATTAACCAGATCTTAAACTGTCGCCCCATTAAATCTTAAAAAGGGACGAGATATAATTATCCCTTTTTCTTTCCCTTTGTTCTCTGCTAAGAGATGCTAGAACCCTTCAATCATTCCCGTAGGAGTTGCACAATCAATCTTTACTCCTAGGATTGGTTCTGCTCTGTTTTGGATGCAACCAAACTCTGTCGGTCAATCTTCCCAATAAGGTATGTTTTATCGTCGTTCCTTTGGGGATCTTCTTTTCTTGTTTCTCCCTTCCATATTATACCATGTAACTTCCATGATTCTAATGGGGTTTTCTTGGGGTTGGTTGGTACTGTTGTACCGTGGCATCCTCTGGTGGATGCAGTTGTCGTGAGAGGAGGATTGTGACCCGTTGTGTGGATAAAGGACGTCAAGAACTCTTCGAGGTAGGGGATTCATGGATTCTCTAATTGTATATGTGAAATTGTAGAATTATCATGATTTATTCCTCTTGATCACAATGAAATTGACCTAATTTAATACATGAACCAGATTAAAAGAATTGGTTGATCGCATGTTGTTTCTTTATATCGTGATAATGGTTTGCCTCATGTTTTCCTAGATAGAGTGATCTCTATGATTTCTTTGATTTGTTGTTCATTCATAATAGAAATTGATAATGAACGTAAAGCCGGAATTAATTGTTAATTAATTGGCTAAAGATAAATGGGCATGTAAATTAGTCTGGTTATTGCTGTTGTTGTACAAGTTCTAATTTGAGAATAATCAATTTAGGGAAGTAATAATGTTTATTTAATTGTGATATCTTACTGATTAGGTATCCCGTAATTGGAACCTAGGAATAACATATCTGCTAATTCAATATGAATTAAAGAACAGATTATGTGGGAATTTCTAAAAGGGTTCTGAGTTACCCTCTTGTTTGTTAATGGGTCAAGATCCCATGGTTACGATTGTTGTTTTTCTACTTCTTGTTCTATGATGTGACCCTGGAGGGGTGTTATGATATGTAGAGGCATGTAGGACTTGTGGTTGTGGCAGTAGATGACGCCTAGAGTGGCGAGATGCATCAGTTATGCATGTGAGTGTCGGGGAGGACACCAGGGGTGATGGAATGGGATGGATGTGGTTGCTAGATGCTTGTGGTTTTCTTGAATGTTAATCTTCTTTGCTTTTCCCCACTGCTCAAGGCAGCTGGTCTTGCTACCCTTCCTCCGATGGAGGCGAAGACGTGCGGGGTATGCCATGTGCTTTCCGTGTTTAGCCTCTCGAGGGAGAATGAGTCTATGCTCTTTCTATAGGCGGCCAAAACTCGATGGGTAGTATATATACACACCGTGTTGAGCCTCCTTTGTGTATAGAAAAATAGGATTCATTTCTAGAATTCTTGGGAATATGGAAAAGTAATTTGGTAATGAATGTTTGATTAAATGGTGAAAATCCACAGGGATGGAGATACTAGAATTTAAAGGTGATGTGAATCTTAAAAAGGAGTAGTTGTTTTTGAATGTGATGCCAATTCAGTTTAATGTGGAATTGTTCATTATTAATTAATGTTTAAAAAATTAATTAATGTACAGTGGAAGTGATAAAATGATAACGGAGTAATATCATAAAGCTCTTCAAATGTTTGTTTCCTTATAGGATACCTAGTCTTAGAAGTAGAATCCTGGAGTCTGAGAGACTTTAGCTGTAGTTGTATCTAAGACTAGGTAATTCCCATAGTGTGGATGTGAGTTACATATATATTCTGTACTTTTTGTGTTTCTATACGCTACTTCACCCTTTCGGTAATGGAAACTGACACCCCGAGGGTTTTGAGCCCTAGGGGGTGTTTTTCACAACATTCAGATGGGCGGTTGAATAGCTGACTACCCCCTTTGACCCCACTCACTTCTCTTGGTAGATCTTTGTGCTGGTAGGCACACTGGTTAGTTTTACCCATATATGTGTGTAGAGGGCTGTAATGGCTTGTGGTTATTTCGCAAACATATATTCTAGATATAGTATCCTTTGGAATACTATAGGTGTAACGTGTATAGGTTGTGATGGCTTGAGGATCCCTATTCGGTGTATGGGCTATAATGGTTTGAGGTATAATACTCTATGTATGATACACGTTATGCGGGATGCGGTGGCTCCCGGAACGTACCCGGTTGCTTTTGGTTGTGAGGATGGTGTGGTGCTTCGCCCAGGTGTCTGCGGGCAAACAATTGTGGTGCACGAGGTGCAGATTGTGGAGCTTAGCCTAGGTGTCTGCGGGCAAGCCATGAAGAGAGATGCACATGGCGTATGTCGTTGGGGAAAAGAAGGAAACCAGTGGGGAAGTAGTAGCGGGTTACCCTTGATAATCTTTACCTTATGCTATATTCTTGTATGTGTTACTTGGTGAGAGTAGCCATGGTGACGTTGGGAACATAGTATACCTGTTTAGGTGACGAGTTAGTTTCACTTGTTGTTCACTAGGCTTTAGCATGCTTTCTTTACTTTTTCATCAGAGGCTTGGGGAGTATCCTACTGAGTATAATATTATACACACCATATGTATATATAAACTTTTTTTCAGGTCACTTCGAGCAGGTTGGAGAATAAGCCGGTTACTACTAGCTTGTGGTTGGAGGAGGAGCTGTTCGGGCTTGTGGTTTCTGCTGTTTTACTTTCTTTTGGGTACTTTTAGTTTTCCCTTTCAGTTGTAGTACTTTTTCATGAAATTTCATATATGTACTTGGGTTTCTTTTATATTTCAGTTCTGAGTTGGAGTTGATTTAAGTCTATTCTATCTCTCTCTTCTACATGTGTTCTCTTAGAGGGTAATGCCTCCCATTTGTGTGTGTATTATACCCTCAGTGCTAGTCGCCAACCCGGGGCCTACTGGAGGCGGGACTCGGGGGTCATTATCTCTCTTCTCACTTTGCCGGCCCAGGAGGGGTACACTTTGTGGGGGGGGCGTCGTGACAATTAACATACATTTTTTTAGTTCAATCCTTGAAATATATATTTTTACAGACATTATAAATTGATAATTCTATATTTTTCATTCTTCATCAAAAAGGACTCATTTGATACCAATTTTTGGTCTAAAATAATATAATAGCACACAATTGGGTGTGTGAATTGTGAATTTTGAATTATCTAGACTAATTAAAAATTTTATCCATCTTTGAGATTTAGACTGAAATGAATTTCAATCATCTTTAACAATGATTAGTAGTGAAAGAGTATATAATAATGACTTTTTAATTTTGGTAGTTTTTTTGGGGGAAAGATCACATAGATCACTCCACCAACACACTTTATGTGAGTATGATGATTTTCACAAGATATTCCCTTTACTTAGTAAACCATAAAAATAGAGTATAGGTTGTTGAAATATTTACAATATGTATTTTATAATCACTTATAGGTATTTTCAGTGAACCAAAATATCCTTAGTTGAGTCCATGATGTTGACACTAATATATGACTATTTTGAAGATAATAATTTTCCACTAAATATACAATAATTTATATGGTTATAAAAATGGTTCTGTTCTAGAGTTTCAATTATAACTGATAGAAAATTAATCATCTACTTGAAAAATATAATCCTTCAATAAATAATAGATTTTATGAGATCCAAATATAAAATATAATTCAATATAAATAAATTGGAAAATAGTAGTAGTAACAGTTATTCTATAGTTTACATAGTGAAATATTATATCAAGTATGTCTCCAAAGTGTTACTTTTTTTGAATAACAAAGACACTAGTTTTTTTGTTCATTAGTAGTAATTTATTCAATAAAATTTATCACACTATAAAATTAAATTACTGTTGATATTAAACAATAGAATCATTGATTTCATTCATTTTTAGCATATTAGTTAATATCGCCTAATAAATTATTATCATCTAAATTTTAGATTTTCAAAATAATGTTATAAATTTCATTAGAATTATGAATGATTTAAACCTTTGAATAAGTTCCTTTTAATTCGTTGTAAGACAAACATAATGATATATTTACTTATGGTGAGTCCATTTCAAAAAAATATGGAAATTATATTGATTATAAAACTCCATCATTGACAAATTGAAACATAGCGTTTATCTATGTAGTGATATACTCCAAAATTATGGATAAAAATTTATAGTTTTTACAATAATATTATTAATGATACATACATTATTTTCAAAAATGTATGGTTTCATCAAAAATAGGTTTGTGGATCTGTTGTATATAAATAATGTAGGGTTCCATATCCATACAATTTATTCCAAACATAGGGTTCTAAACCAATATGTTCTGCATACAATCATAGGGTATGAAAAATGTTTCCTTATTAGTTTAAAACATGTAAAAAATACATATTGAAATACAATAACCTATATATAAGATAAATTTATAATGGAATATATTCCGAAAAAATAACAAAATTCATCTCATTAGTTAAAAAATAATGGTAATTGTGATCATCAAAATGAAGAAGATTCATAGATTGATGATGATATGATAAATGACAAAAAATATCTTAATTTTTGATATTCACAATACCATATAACAAAACATGATGAAAATACATGGAAATGTAATAAAAACTTAAATAATTTCTTGAAATAAATATAACATAAATTACAGTTTTATTTTTATATTATTTTTACAGGAAAATATAAATTCACATTCCCCTCAGTTAATATATTTTAAATGTTTTTGGGTTTACCTATTTTTGTCCCCCTTTTGTGATATAAAAATACATAATATAAAATGTATTATAACACATTAAATTTAGCACATAAATTTCATTTAATGTTATGAAATTGTATATAAATAATGATATTTTTTCAATAGATATGGAAATGAATTATAAGAAATTAAGAGACATAAAATTAATATAGAATATAATTTAACTATAAAATGTTTTTTATTACTATATTTATTTATCTAATAAAATTTATGTATAATTCTTGGATGAGGGGGAAGGTTCATATTTAGATGATGTGTTAGAATCTAGTGAATCTTGATGAGGATAATTAACATTCATTAGATATTCCAACATTCATTTGAAATTATGATCAAAGATTTCTGCCCACTATTTCATCAAACTCTTTTACACAAGATAAAAATAATTTTTTAAAAAAAAATCATTTTAAAAAAATTATGAATAATTTATTCAGAACGAAAAATGAATGATGGAATTATAATTAATAGATTGATAATATGTCGTATACAGGGCATATATAATGTCAATTTCTCAACATTGTCACTCTAATTTTCCGAAATAAAATTACGAGGAGCTCAATGCAACATAATATTATTAAAAAAACTTGTAAATAAAGAACAAAAATTTAATTGATTCAAATTTAATAATTAAATATAGAAAATTAGGAATAGAATAAGTTGATGCTCTATATTGACTATAAGTACTCATTAATGATTCAAATTTACATCCCATTTATTTCATTTAATGTCCAAAATCTATTTTTTATCCAATTCACCATTCATCATCCCAAACTGATCATCCATTTCTCTTAAAAAGCGATAAAAATCTATTTCGAAATTTAATTTTTCTATAATGTTTTCAATTTAACATGAACTTATTTGAATTTTATTATAAGAAAAGTTAAATCTCACAAATCCACTAAATATTTATTTGGTATCATTTTACTAACATTTCTAGGATGAAATATCTTCTTCAATATTATTAAACATCATAAATAAATTTATAATTTTTTAATTTAGTGAATTAGAGGATTATTCTTCTATAACTCTTTACATTTGATTTATTACAACTAAAACTATAGATTGTACATTATCAGTCTTATTGGAAGATGATGATACAATGTCAAAAGATTAAGAGCTATCATTTTCAAAAGATTCTGAAGTGACCATAATTGTTTTATTTTCCATTAATACATTAATTTTAACAACTAATAGTTTTTATTTCACATCACCTTGAGAATCATCCTCAAAAAATTATTCTTCATGAGCATCTTGATCATCTTTATTCATATTTTTATTTTCCATAGGAGTTGTTGATACATCTATAAACATTTTCTGTAAAAAATCCTCAATTTTAGAAACATTATATTGTGGAGCCTGAACTTTAGGTTTACCCCTTTCACTAGTATTTATGATATGGGCCTAATTGTTTGCAACTCCAAAATATACATTAGTACAACAACAAACCATTATTATTGTATTAGGGTTAAATATATTATCTAAGAGAATTATTCTTGTTTTATCAACAAAATTATCATTATATGACTCACTAAATTATTCTCAATAATAATTTACTAATCCGTCTGATTTATATTTTCTTTCTCCTACTGATCATTAAAACGAGATATTGTTTGATCATCAACACTGATATGCATCAATATTCATTTTATTATGATAAAAATGAATCCTAATTTCCTTAATTTTTAAATACTCCAATTTTAACAATGATGACAACTAATTCTAATATATATAAATTTCTCAAATCTTATTACATAGATATAAAATCATAGAAACAAGTCGTCCATATGAATAAAAATATATCCTTGATTATTTCAGACATCAATGATTAAAATACCAAAGCATATATCTACTGAAATTAAATTTCATATTAGTCACTATAAAAAATTTTGTATACATATATAGATTGAAAATTTTCACTTACTCATCAATTCGATGAAGTATTAAGGACGGAATAAATTTTATCAATATCTTCAATTCAATATCAATATCTCTTAAAAACATATTTTAAACTAGATTTGATCCAAAAATGAAATAAATAATATCTCCATATATATGGATTCAGTTTTAAATAGATATAAAATTAATGTCAAAACCCCCTTTATAGGGTTATTCAGAAAACATTATTATCTATACTGAATAAACATAAATCTCAATATCATTTACCTTTGAAACAACGATGTCCTCTGTGCCTCAAATACTGAACTGGTAGTTTTCATAAAATTTTACTTTTATCTATTGAAAAAATACTATATATTTTCCCCATTTAAAATAAAAATTAACCCTTGAATGTCTAGATTATTATTTAATAAAATTTTCATCTAAAACAGACAGTTCAAATAAATAACATTCCTTCATAGAACATGTCTAATTTTTTTTCTTGTTGTGCATTAACACTTGGATTCCATTAGAACTCCATTATCATTCCTCTTAGTTTATTTCATTATTGGAAATATAAATGTTTGGGGTTCGTATTAAAATGATTTTACGGAATAAATGAATAATAATAATGTAACAATTGATTGAAACTATGTTTATGAGAGAGAGAGAGAGATTTTCTATTGATTTTTAGTGATGTCAGGTTGGATTCATGAGAGAAAAACTCTGAATAATCATTAATGATTTTAATTTTTCTATGACACATTTCCATAATGTATATTAAATTATTAATTGTTAATAAATTACTAAATTGATTTAATAAAATAATATATATATATATAAGGATGCAAAGTAAATAATAAATATTATATTTAAAATTAAATATCCTTAATCCCTTTTAATAAGTTCAAAACCTTCTATAGGAAGTGGTTCATTTAGAATGTCAGAAAGATGATATTCCTTACATACAAATTATAATGATATATATATTTTTAGAACATGATATTGTAGGAAATGATACCATATCAAATTATTCATGCTTCCAAAGTGACTACATGATATTTTGAATGATTTATTACAATTGTATTATCCCAAAAAATAGTAATATTATTGAAATTATGTTCAAATAACAATAGTATGTGTTTCACCCAAAATACTTGTGCATATAAACTACCATAAAATACATATTCTTCCTCAGCTGTTGATATATAAACTAAATTTTATATTTTATTTGACTATTAAAATTAGAAATTCCTTAAAAGTGACAGTTTCCTAATGCACTTTTCCTATATAATCTACCACCTCCATGTCTAGAATCAGAATTACATACTAAATAAAAATAATATGTCTATGGGAAATGTAATCATTGAAAAATAGTTCTTTTTAAATATATAAAAATTATTTTAACAATGGAAAAGTCGGCACGATAGACATGCCCTTAGATAAGTCATGGAAAGTCATGCATGGATGAGATAAAATCCAAGCTCAAATGGCTGAAATATCAACAAGTGGTCTTTCCTTTAAAATCACTTTCATATAGCTCCCAATCCTATTAAACTAATGTGGAATTGACGAAAGGCACCGTTTGTCTGATGAGTAATGTGACCGCGATAAACGAAGTTGACAACGTGCTCTTTGAGTATTACGAGCCCCACGACTACTGCAAATGAATTTGAAGGACGAATCTCTAAATATGAAAGTCCCCCTCGTATTCACAGAGATTAGTTTTTATTTTTAGATTCCTTATATAGTTTCATAACACCCTATCTTATAAATAGTTGGATCCCCCTTTGAAGCACATGTTACTACAACCTTCCTCCATCTCAGTTCCCTTTTCACGAAGTCCCCAGGCACTAAAAATCTGATAGAAATTTTGATTTCTCTAAGGTACTGGAGAATCACGAAATGCCCATCCATTTGTTTTGAATTACCCCTACCTATAATAGGGATTCTCGTTGTGATTTCATATTCACTATGTGAAGGAGTAAGACTCACCATGACACGTGATAAATTTTGAGTCATTAGGACTTCGTGAAGCACTCCTTTTACATATCGTTTCTATATCACAATTTTGGGTAACCATATGTCGAAGATCCCATATCTACATGATGTATCTTACTTCACAATGAACCGGAGCTTTGTGAAGAACCTCTTACTAAGGAAACCATTTTCACAAAACATTCTTCCATGTGGCCCTCAAGGATTGTACAATACGATTACTTGGTATATCATATGGAACCCCTTACTCTGTTTATCTACCTTATTCTTCTTCACATAGGTATAAAAGTAGCTATTTTATTTATACATACTAATGTAGAACCCTTGATTAGACACTCTTCCACCCCATTGTATTCATGTATTTCTAATGCCATCCCTTCCCCATGTGTGGTTGGGAATTAGTTATATAAGTCCATGGAGTAAGGAGTGAGTCCTACACATCCAAGTTGCAGGATATTATCCTCCCAAGAACAATTATCCTCAGCACATGATGCTAAACAATAGACTCACCCATTTCAATACACATGGCGAGACACACCATGGGTATTATCTTGGCACACTCATATACACATGAGTGAGATATCCTTCTCCGTCATGAAAGTGAATGATATCCTCCTTATGTGCAATGCGATATTCGTCATGCATACCTCATAGAGTATGCCACAATATTCATCTACTTGGTTCTTCTTAGTGAATAGTCTCCACAAAACATATTGGGGATTCAAATTTTGTGATGTAATTATAAATTCTAATAATAACTATTTTTTTGTTACCATGAGAATGACTCACGTTATCTTAGAAATTAATAGTGAACATGTAACCACATTGGAAACCTCTGTACTTTTCCACATGCCCTATAGTGTCGAACTACATGGGTATTGATCCTTTTCTTCTAAATAGGGTACACATAAATCATCCTTTATGGTCAATCCAAACAAATGGAAAACTACTGTGACCCCATCAAGTGATTTATCCACATGATGTGAAATCATCCATTTTTTGGGACACATCCCCTAGATCCAACTCCAGGTGATATTTTGATCTAACCATCCAGAATGAAATCCATGTGTAAACCCTAATGTATTTCTAAACTATGTGGACCATGATTACTAACCTCTAGGATATGTTGGTATCCACCTTGAGGTGTAATCTCATTATCAACTTCTATTTTTTCCCTTCACTCATTTCATTATAACATGGGTGGATCATTCCCTATCTTGGATGTTAAATTTTCTTCGAGTCCTTATCCACACACTCAATTATCACAATTCCCATCCTTATCTATCTCATTTCAAACTCCCAATCTATATGAACTTTGATTATCAACCATTGGGATATGTAGGAATATTCTCTAAGCTTCAAACCCATCACCTTCCACACTCCATCCATCTAGTTAAAATTTACTCAGTTTTCATCAAGATTTCTACCCAAGATACTACATCTATATGGAATCATTCTATTAACATCATTTCTACTACTAGTAGACCATGGGTAGATAACCATGCTTAATTCCAAAAAATTTCATATTCATCCAAAAACGATAAATCCCATTGCAAATGGAAGCTAGCATTGTGTAATCCCCAAATCACACCCTCCAACTACCTGAAATTTGATAAATTTCTTCAACAAAGGATATTTAGAAGGCCTCCCTTATGTTATATCCAATGTAATCATAAACCTTGGTGTCCCTATTAGCGGTTCAACCACCTAGATCATCCCTATGTGGTTTCCATATCATAATTTATGGTGTATCATTATCCCTTTATGGTACTCCCCATCCCTAGTGAACTCTCATTCAGTATTCAGATCCATCCATATAGTAAACTATAACGGTCGTTCCTACTAGAAACGTACCCATATGATACACCTTATTATCTGTCCTGATAAATTCTATCCATATTCACTATATGATAAACTTATAACACATCTCATTTTAAACATGGGATGCCGAGGAAAACCTTAGATGAAACATATGTGGAATAATATACCCCATGATCAACACGTGATGCATCATGTTTATGTTCCCTTGAGAAGACCTATAATTAAGTAAAACATATTTTCTCTAATGTTCTAGCATCCAGACATTCCACTGATTCCCAACATGACTACTTCCCTTACCAAAGGATGAGGTCCCAGTTGGACCCCTTTGAATGTGGATATAGAAGAATCATAATTATCCGCAATCCAAAAAGTGATGACATCGGGAATGAGG
This sequence comes from Viscum album, assembly GCA_963277665.1. NCBI lineage: Eukaryota > Viridiplantae > Streptophyta > Magnoliopsida > Santalales > Viscaceae > Viscum > Viscum album. The sequence continues at coordinate 1,833,243,933 of OY728147.1, forward strand.
TTCATGAAAAACATATTAATCAATAAGGGATTCCTATAGTAGACAAATAATTCTTAGGGGGAATCCATGGATGGAGGAAAAAACATCCCATTATCCCATTTTGATCATGGAGTAAAAATCTACAAAGTAGTGTCAAAAACATCACACCATTAGAAAGAAGGAATGTTGGGGAAAAATGTGTACCATCCATTCAAGTGAACCATGATGAAGGCATGACCTTCTTGAATGATTTAGAAACAGATATGGGGAACCTTATATGAACTCTTCTCGTCATTATCACATGCATTTGAGACATCGGTATATAAGTGTGTCACCAGATCTAGCAAACCAGCACTCGGTATCACAATGAAAAAAAGTGGGCCTATCATGTGACTCAATAGAATTTTTGGAACATAATCATATAGAATTCCAACCAATGAAAAAATAGCACGGATTTAACTCTCCACCCATGGAATATGGAACAATATAGGTGAATTGGGCATTTCTATCCTATTATCTGTAATGGTGGATAAATCTCTCTACTTTGTAGGTCCAAATCAATTATCATTTTATTTCCCCAACAGACAGAAATATGGAAAGGAGGAACAATAATGTTGCATCCCCACATGAGTCTACCTCTACCCAAACATCATCCACAACCACATATACTAGGTAAAAATGTCTTGTATCACCCTATATAATAATTCATCAAAGGGAGATATACATCCTTGTTCATCGATATAAGAATGAGGGGGTCATTTCCTTGTAGGACATGGCCCTTAATGATCTATAGGTTACAGTGACTTGCAGCCATTTCTATGCCAAGGGACACACATGGAGTCAATAATCCCCACATTGACCTTCAACCACTTTGGGAGCCTATCTCATGAATGTTCTTGTCACTCACTCCACTATGCGGATGAGATAAATTACATTCAAATCATCTTGGAAACTAATGTTTCCTAGGAGCTACCAAGGAGGAATCCAACAAGGATATTCCAATTTCACTAACTAATGGTTCCCTAGGTCAAAGAACACGTGTTTTATACCCTTTCTCTGATGGTATCAGTCTGAATGTCTATGTGCTAGTTTTGGGGACATGATAAAAAATATTTATATTCTGGGAAATTATCTTATACAACTTAAATGGATCATTCCCCACATAACACATTATACCAAGTCCATGCAACTGTAAACTAGAGGTTCCCATATGCCAAAGTGGAATTGTGACTTTAGCATCCTTATAGGAAGGTTGGTTTGACTCTATAAGCTATTGGAATGATAAAAAACCATCGTGGGTTGACCTGTGATGATGATATATAGAACATAGGTTATCCATTTATCATCAACATACATAGTGGAGGCCCTCCCCACTATCTTACAAAGCATGGAAGTCATCTCCATGTCTCTAACATCGGTCCAAGTGGAGGTCCTCACCATCTTGTCCGCATATAGCTTGGAGGTCCCCACAATGCCTATGATTCATGATAAGAAGTTACTCCTCATGTCTCGGGTCATCAAACCAAACATGCTCCTTGTACCATTTTCTACTCAAGTAAAGGTTCTCCCTACACCAAAATCAACCATACTAGAGGTCCTTCTTGATGCATCACCATTTAGCATAGGAGTCCACCCCATGTTCTAATAAGCCAAAGAAAAGATCCTCCCCACTCCAACAATTATACTACGGGAGGTCATTAATTCCTCATCAACAATCAACACAAAGGCCCTCCTTGGGTCAATTTCGATTAATAAAATGTCCCTCTTTATTATACAAATAACAATAGAGATTGAGGTCCGCCACATGTTCCTATTAGCTCCATCAGAGTTCCTCCGTACAATATAAACCCTAACAATGGAGGTCCACCCAGTGCATTGATCAACCAAAATGGAGGTCCTCCTCATGTTCAATTTGATATAATCCCAACTCCTCCTATAAACTCATCAAATTCAAGTAGAGGCCCTACCATATTTTTCAATAATATATATGGAGGTCCTCCCAATGTTCCAACTTGGGGAAATATATGTCTTCCCTGCTCCAGCACCAATCCACATATAGTTCCTCCCCTTACAATGGATTACTATTCACTAAAGAACCATTCAGGGGTATAGTGGATAACCGTCTCAACCAAAGGAAGAACATTGAAAAGCTCCTTATTATTTTCAATCGGGATCACTTATTTTATTTTGAAGCGATGTCTGAATCAATGATGGAACCTTACCCCCAATCCTCTACATCAGTGTATCGGGATGAAACATGGAGTGTGAGTTTTGTCATCCTGATAGGTGAAATGTACCAAATCCATAATCCATCTCAAGGTATGTGTAGTAGGAGGAAGATTTGGATCCCTTCTAGACCCTTTCTGTGCAAAACTCTTAATCATCACATGTTTCTTTATCTAACTCAACATGAGATAATAGAGGGTTAATCGGGGGCATGATATGTGGTGACCACCCACAAGGCTGACCGTCGACAACATCTGCCATTGTGCATGAATAATTGTTAAGTACTCTATATTATGGGATTGTGATGATGTAGTTAGAACAACACCTGATATATGACCATGTGAGTGGTGTCCTATTTACTCAAAAAAGTTTTCTACATGATCGAGTCTACCACCACAGCAGTCTACATCAGTGACCTAGGTAGATCCCCAGCCACCCCTAATTAAAGAATATGGAAACCATGAGTTTGATTACACTTTTAAATGAAGATGTTTGTGGAACACTATCACAATAGGCGAGTTATTTGAGTTTTTCTCTTTTATCATTACTCTAGACATAAACATTTCAAATTACATTACTCAAGATGAAATAATTTTCATCCACCAAAACCCTTGAGATATTCCATTCCATATTTATGGTTGATGTATGGATTATCCAAAAATATAGGGAAAATATAATGAAATCAGCTAGAAATGTTCCATGGTCGACTTAGCAGTGCTTCCTATGCATCATCACCCTACATCACCTAGCTCTCACCAAACTCTTCAATAGATACATGTTTAAATAATACCTATGCTCCATATAATTAATAATGATGCATCTCTGTGCATGTAGATTTTGGGTTGTTGGAAGTATGCTACTCTGTATTTTAGTCATATGATGTGATTTATAGATTACCTATAAAATTGAGGATATGCCTATGGTAACCATCATGTTAAATATAGTCGTTCATGTGATATACATGGAAGGATTTCTCTGTGTGGGGTCCAAAGAGAATGAACTTCCCCTGGGGAATCACAACCCAAAGTTCAACATTTAGCTGTCGAAACTCATGAGTAGAGATAGTTTCTTGACCATGGAGACCCCTCTAGGTCATTTCTTTTCAGTTGAAACACCATCAAGGGTAGAGGATCCATTGGTAACTTTAAGCCTTCTGACCCATCTAGTTCAATGTATATGATGGTGGTTCAATCCAATAGGGTCACATTACTCTAGCATCTTGTAGAGTAGAAAAATATCATTGATGAGATCCTTTTAGTTCACCATGAAGAATATATTTTGGACTAATGTGATCCTAGGTACAATCTCGTTCATCCACCACACGGATAGTATGGAAAGCCACATGTCCTTCTTGGTTAGTTGACACCTATTAATCTCAACAATCACATTCAAACTAATAGGGTAGATTACTGAGCTTATACCATGAAACCTATATATGTATATCCTAATCCACCCAACTTTCCTGAGAATCATCCTCAATACCTACCTACAGTTATTCCTACAGTAGATCCACGTGCCATTAGACCACCATCTCCACCAATAGAAACTTGACCTTCTAAGCCTACCAATCATGTTGAAGATTATAACAATGCACTGGAATTCAATAATTCTCATTATGAATAGAATCCTCATCCAAATGATATGATGGAAGCTCTAATCACTCACCATGAGGCCATTGAGACATGATAGTTGGTGATCCCACCTGATAACAAGATGTATTCAGAATGGGTGGATGCTATGGAGTCACTCGTTGATTTCAGAACTCCTAATTTCCCCCCTTCAATTGGATTGGTGACTCTCAACAGTATATGGACCACTTTATTTCAAGGTATGGACCCATACTATGAAATCCATCCCAACAGGAATCCACCATGATCTAGTGTTTCATGACGACATTGGAAGAACCTACATTTGTCTACTACATTTATATACCCAATGGGACCATTATCGGTTAGAAGGGAATTTGTAGATAGATTTTTTATCAGTTTATATATAGTATGTACAATATTACTATTTTCAACCACTTTATGTAAAAAAATTGGCCTGATGTGTGAGTCCGAGACTTTTTCACCCGGTGGAAGGGCCTCACATATTAACTCGACATGACACTGAGTCAATAAATGCTACATAAATTGTGATTGGGGAATGTAAATACATAATCGGTACCCTATCTCATCACTAATAATTTACTAGGAAAATTTAATGATCTCTCTAATAAGAATCAACACCTATAGTAAGCTTTATAGAAGGTCAAGTAGGCACGCTCATTGTCTCCCACATCTTCTATATAGAGAGCTTCTAAGGTCGATATTATTTATTGTATGATAAGTAAGGGACCTAGGGTGATAGAATTGTTAACAGTAGAGCCTCATCCATAGCCTTGCTAAGGAAAAAAACCTCCAAACCATTTTCATGATCATCATCATACACCATAATATAGGCTCACACCACACAGACTAGTACCACCACCAGGATTAGACAATCAGAATCAAGACCCTCATCTAACTCCATAACCATAATAGAGAATGTCTCCTAGAGGTCCTTTTCGAGATATGAGAAACATGACCTACTCATTCGATGGGGATTAGGTCCCATACTACTTATGAAATTCCTTGGAGTACGTAATTCAATAATTTTTGGAATGCATAAGACCCGAGAAGGATGGTCTCATTGATTTATCCAAATACAACACTTATCATCGATTACCAGAAAATATCACCATGAAGTTCTATTTATTCAAGTAAATGTTTTAGGACCAGGTTCATAACAATATACTCAAGTTGGGTATTACCCTAATATAGGTAGTGTGTATTTCTGTAGAGCCCTATGGTGACAACAAAGATGAGTGGCAGTAGGTCTCCAGCCATGGGATGCTAATATATGATGAATCGTTATCCTGAAGTAAATTTTCTCATAGCATGGTTTCATTCATGCTCATTTGAATCAGCCCAATCCTCCTGATTATTCCATTTCTCATTCAACTACCTCTAATACATCAATATCTTGACCTTGTATTTCTCAAAATTGTAGGCCCAGATGCCACAAGGAAAGAAAAAACCCTCTTCTAGTTCCAAAACAATTTCACACACACGACCATTTCATCCTCCTCCAAATTAGAATCACCCCCGAATGCGACCAGTATGGGATTATTCCTTAGATGATGAGTAGGAGGATTCCTCCTTCAATTCCATCAAGTAAAATGACCCCTAATTAGTTCCCAATGACCCAGAATATCATTCTAATCCTCATAATGGTCGAAGACATTTCCATCATCCACAAGGAAGTGGATATGGGAATTATTGGAATGCTCATGCTAGATCTTCTTGTCTAGAAATGCGCACTACCAATACTGGAAAGTAGGTTCATCCCAAACTTCAACATACACATTCCACCCAACCTATCTTTTCAAATTCACAAACACTATTGTTTGTGCTACTCGACCAGGAAGAGCCTCCAAGACCACGTCATGATTAATAGCATCCAACTATGGCCCATTATTAGTCAAATGAAAATCATCCAGAAGTAATTTTTCATGGTATAGATAGAGGGAAAAAGATATTTCCACCACAAACTAAAATCCATTGATTAAACATGCGACACCTCTCGTGTCTTTGGCCAGAAGAAATTTGTGTCTTGTGTCGACGTAAGATGTTCTTACACAACATTAAAACATTTCCACAATGCTCTCGATTTTTACGGAAAATCACCTATAAAAAAAGTGGCATGAATTGTAACACCCCAAAGATTCACAGTATGTTATTTTCCTTAAAGTATTTCAATAGATTGCACTATACGCAACACTGAGTTCAAGCGCTCCACGACCTACCAAACATGCTGTTCAAAAAGTAGTTATGAAGAGTATTAACTGAATTTTTAATTTTATATACTCCATATAATTTTAGAATCCATAAAATGTGTTTCATAGACATAATATAAGAACAAATTAATTTTTTTTATAAAAGAAGTATTTCTAAAAAAAATGCATTTTTACCACCTTTTAATGGAATGGCCTTTTTGAAACCAATATTTGACACTTTTATATATTCAATTTGTTGAAATTAATTTATTATTTATAATCGGGTCATAAAAATTTATTTTAGATATTTATTTTGGTACTTTTCTAAAAAAATTTATATTTTCATGAATATAGAATAACAGTTAATTTTAATTGAAAACAACTTTTTTAATAGAAATAATTTATAGTTGTTAAATTATGAATTTGAATGGTTTGTAATCATAAATATATTATACTATTATAATTTCCTAAAATTTAGTGCATCATAAGTAATTTCACATTTAATTTTCACAAAAACATATGTCAATCTTTTGAAAGTTTTTACCTTTAAAAAACTCATTTTCCGTTTTAACAACGGGAATAAATTTTAAATTAATTAATGAAACTTTTAGGATTTAAGATTTGTAAAATATAAATAACTTTTTAATTATGAATAACAAAATTAGCTTATTGTAATTATTTTGTATTTTTCTGAAAACATTCAATTTTTGATGAATAGTGAAAAATGTTGCGTTATATTTAAAACTGAATTTTTATTTAAATAATAATTTATTTTATTTAAATTTATTTTACTTCAAAATAGATATATAATACCCATATATGTTCAATTTAATTTATTGGTGTCAATTTGTAATAATATTAGATGTATACAATTTTATTTAACTTTTTACTGTCTTTTACCAACATTCAAAGAGAAATTAAATATTTGCGTAAAACATAATTTTACCGCTTCTGTGAGTCAAATTTTAAAAATTTTAGAGACACAGTTGACATCAGAATGTAAATTGTTTTTAATAAGATAAAAATAATTTTTGGGCAATAGTGACTTTTGACTTTTATTTATTATAGTTAAAAGTAAATTTGGTTATTAAATGTAAAAATGGTATTATAATTACCATAACACATGCCGTAATTCTATTTTATAAGTGTATTTAAACCAAAAAAAACTTAGGAAGAGTATATTATCCTTTTTTTCCACATGGATTAGATTAGTACATTTATTATTATTTTATTTAAAGAAGAGTTAAACGTGTTAAATTAAAAGTTTAATAACTAAGCCATTATTAATATATAGTTATACAGTAGATAAAATAGAGTATAAATATTAATTAAAAATAAAAAAAGGTTACCTAAATAATTGTATTTATTTATAATTTTTATACATTAAATAATTAAATTTATTTATGACACAATGATGATGCAGTAATTACCTTATTAATGAATGCTTAAACTAATTGATAGTATAAATATCCAAATAAATGTAATTTGAGACATTTTAAGAATTACACTAATTTTTTAGGTTAATATTACATGTTAGGGTTGATTAAATAATTTTTTTTCGAGGTAACCATGCTGTTATGATTTTCACAAAAACAAATACTAAATAGTGTCAAAATTTTCAGAATTGTGTTTCAAACAAACTACTATATTATTAATTGATATAATATTCCTAAAAATATAATTATTGGAAAAGTACATATATAAGGTTATATATATTAATAATTAACCACTTGATGTTCTATTGTCTTGTTATAGTATGTTTATTAACCATATAATATAAAAATAAAAGAGGCATGGTAAATGACAAACTATTTAACTAAGAGTTAAATATAAACGATAGAGTTAATATGGTGACCTAAACCTGTGTAAATTCTATAAGTTGAATGGTTCTCAACCCATCCCACCTTATCGTAGAAATAAATCATTTTGGATCCATTAGAAACGAAAAATTATTTTATTATAAATTAATATTTCAACTTTTTCTAAAATGACCCGCACCTCTCTTATAAAAGGGTTATTACCCTTATCTTAATTTCACACCTCAAAATCCATTTGGATCGGCCTACCCCACCCAAATATCCTCCCAAATATCCTACATTAATCTTAGAGGCCTTTATTTGTTCAGAAATCCAACTTAAGGATCCATTTTTATCAAATCAAATGTAAGAACCTGAAGAAGAGATAAATAATTAATCACCTCATTCATGATCTTTTTTTTCTTCAACATCCTATTTCTTTTTTTTCCATTCTAAAAAAAATAACTCCAGTATCTTCTATATACTGTGATTTTATAATTAAAATTGTACAACCATATTTATTATTCTATTCATCATATGAATGAAAAAGTCACCATACGTGCGTACGAATGGATAACCGTCTCCACGTCGTGGTTTAGTTTGTTATCCAAACGCTTCATTATTTGGATGGGTATAATAATGAGTATAACTGATTTAAATAATAAATATAAAATTTTAAATATTATTTATATATGATATACCATCCAATTACATAATATTTCACCATCAATATTATGAAATTGTTGCTCGTGCATATGTACAGATTATCGTCTCCCCGAACGTGATGAGATTCATTCCCCCATCGTATTAATTAAAGAATAACATTAATTTTAGGATTAAAAATAATTTTTAATAACCAAATATAATTCTGGATATGATTAAAATACATTCTATCCATAAATACCATGGATTACGTAACAATGAATATAAAGGAAAACATATCACTTAACACCCTAAACGATGATACTACTAAAATATTATTAACAACACAGTATTAGAGGATCTTATATGATATATCATATATTTATATAGTTCATTCATAATTTAATAACAATTAATTAAATATTATATAATATTTTAATGTACCATCTACCAAGGAAAATTACATGTTATGGGTTTTCGTCTCACTTCTTATTCCCGTGATATTCATGTTATATTTCCAATATTTCCTCTTATGTGGTGTTTGTATTACCCCGGATTTTATTCTTTGGGTAATATACCATAAATTATGGGTATTTACATCTTCATTTTTTGAAACTTTTTTCATGGTTTGTATGTTTCATATGTTACCAAATCGGTAAGGGAATTTCAAATTTTAATTTCTACTCATTGGGCTTTACACATACTTCATTGATTATTTTACTCAAACATTATGTGTGGAATCACTATGTATTATTTATTTAGTAATATATACTCCCTTTTATATGTATATACCTTTGATACACATAATAACTCCATTGATAATTTCATATTCCATTAAGGTGAACATTTTAAGGGTAATCAGAACTCAATTTTCATTCATTGAGTTAAACATCCAAGTCATTGGTTTTGTTTTATAACAAGATTATGTGTGATTGTAACATGATTTATTTAAACTAAACATCCAATTATATTTAGTGTATTTATATTTTTCACACATAATTATTTCACTGATTTATCACTAATCTAAGGATACACTCTTTATAATGTATTTCGTGTCAATATACATTCCTTTAAGAACTCTTTTTCATTATGCACCAATTACCTTTTATATAGTTTATACAATATAATTTGAAATAATATATCATTAATCCCTTAATTCTCATGATATTATAATGTTTTTATTAATGTTATTCCACAATTACTTGTATTCAAGTGTCTCTTATTTTGTAGGTAACTCTTTAACTAAAATAATTTTTTAAATGTTTTAAATATTTATTCTTATAAATCTTTTTCATTAATTTACATGTATTAAAAATGGTTTTATGTATTTATTTATATGGAATGGAATATTTTGAAATCAAATTTCATTTTAAAAGCTTCAATGTGTTATGGGACACTTTCATTCAAAAAACAATTTTAAACGACATCTTTGATAAATAGTGCGACATTTAAATGTATGCAAGAAAAAGGGGATATTTCTATCAAATAGTTTTAAGGAATATTTTCACCTATTTCAATATACTTCATTGTATTATATTCTTTATTCAGATATATTTATCATAATACAATCATCCATATTGTATTGAATGAATTATGTTTGACTGTGGATGTGCTTTTTTATGACATTCATGATTTGTGGTTAAAATATTGACATTTCGTATGCTATTTTTAAAAAGAATGTTTCGATTATGTTTCAGCCTTTAATATAAGGAATGTATGGACTATGTAAGTGATTGGTGGTGCCCTCTATAGCTCCTCGATGCATCAGTAGATCTAATGAGACAAACTAGTGTCTTGGAACAAGGCCTTTATAGAATCTTATTTGTAGTCTTGGCAGAAGGCCTTGACTTTGTGGTTATGATGTCTAGAATTATGCATTCCATAAATATGAAATTTTCTATTGAAAATAAATGTGATTATTCAACTAAAAGAATATCCATGTGAATAAGTAAATTCTATTATTTGATTTATCTTTTCCATATTATGCAGATGTTTAAATTTAAAATGCTAGTGTTCAAGTCTTATACATTGCCTAAAATTTTTATTCTTATTTATTAAAGTTTCTACTATATTGTTATCCTTTCAGAGAATTTGAACTCACCCTTTTCTTATGTTTTATTTTTTATAGGATGCAGAGAATTATGTTATGATTACACTACATGAATATTCTAAGGGATATAAGTGTGTTCAAAGGGGACACAATGTTTTTTTATTTCATGGTTTAATGTAAAACTTATGTATGTATCTAGTACATCCTAGGCTACTAAACTGATCGGCCTTTTGGGACATGATTCCATGTATCATTCCATGTTATGTAATAATGCACAGATTCTAGGTAACTTTAGTCGAGGAATTAGAGTTAGTATCATAGGATGTTTAGTACAATCCTTGGAAGCTAGATTTAGAAAAAAAAATTATTAGAAAACACTACCCTAAGATAGACATTGAGGATTAATATAGAAGAACATCAAAAAATTTGGGTAATGTAATTATTATATGGGTTTTATAAGAAATAAATCTCCTTCTGGATATGAGCAGATAGAGGTGGCTCTGGCACATATGTACCTAAGAGTGAAAGCTCTGACAAAGAGTTTTGGGCATGACCCAGGATATCCTGGTGCACGAAAACGAGCCTTGCTGCACTCATGGTTATGACACTCTCAGGAGATATGCCTAGGGTAATTCACATTTGGTTTACAAACCAATTTTATGGATTTTAATATAATTGGAGAGTATATAACCTTGGTTAATCCTATGGTGTTTTATATTGAAAATAATGTGTTATGATATTATCTAAATGATTTTATGACTCACACTATGCTTTCTTTTGTTAGATAGTGGATAGATTCCCAGGAAGAGACAGTAACATTGAACATGATGTACAAGGTGGACACGGTGGTGGAAATGACAAAAGATATGAATTTTTGATAGGTGTAATATATATTTTTTTCATGTCGAATCATTTTTCCCAAAATATAATCAACAACATATATATTATCCAATTCCGGTAATCAACAAAGAAGAGAAAAGTGATGAATGATAAGATCTCCATCAGTGGAGACCATAGAAAAAGTAATGATCAATATCCATCATGCAGAAAATGTGGAAGGATACACTTAGGAACGTTTCTCAATAGAACAAATAAATTCTTTATATTTGGGAAATAAAGACACAATGTAAAAAATTATGAGGAAAAATGAAGAGTACAATGAAATAAAATAAAAAATATCCCAAGAATCCATTTAAAATCATTTTCCATAAATATAGGGGGCCTGGGAATTACCTAAGTGAAAAACCTATTCTATTGGATAACCTATAGGTCAAGAAATAACCTATGTGTAAATAAATGGATTGATAAATGTTTAAAGGTATTAGTTCTCTTTGTTGGTGAGATTACTTTTGAATAATTTTCTCTTGTATCTGTTACCCTTCAGTTTGTTATTTGAAAATTCTATTTTAGGAATAATTATCTTTTCAATTGTTGATATAGTAATATATAAACATTTGGGTTTATATGATACTATAATTTGAGGCAATTACAAATTATTAAATTTTCAGATGAAAATAAAAGGTATGAGATAATATTTTTGATGAAATTATGTTATAGTTATTTTTAGGAATTTATCTCGATTTTGGAATGTTAAAAAATATAGTATTTGAAAAAGGAAAACACGCAGACTGTGTGACCACCCATCGTTCCAGACAAACCTATGAGAATCGAACCCACGACTAGACTGTGATTGGGATTTATCACCTACAACTGTACTACATGAAGTCCCTGGTTAGTGTGACTAATTATTTTTAGTTAAATGATTTTATTGATCAGTAATAATATGATTTTGGATCGAATATTTTATCAAATGAATATTATTATATAAGAAAATTATTTTGTGATTACATAACAAATTTTATTTTGGAAGACGTTTTCTCTATTGGGAACACTATATGCCTAAGGAAAATAGAATACTATGGGATTTAATTTGAGTAGTAATTGTGGATTCATATAAATGTTTTTATTTGTGGATATATGGAGATTTGGGTTATTTATGGAAATGATTTACCTATCATAAAGAAAATGTGATTAGGATAATTATATTTAAGTATGTGAATTTAAGTGTAGTCAATGTTATTTGGAGAAACAATTTAACATGGAAGATTACATAATGAAATTAATCTATGTTTTGGGTTTTAATATTAGTTTTGATTATATTGAATTATTTTATGGAAAATTGTTTAATGAATGGTATTAATTTAAATATTGGTATTGTTGGTTTAATTTTAGATATTAACAATAGAATTTCATTCTCTAAAGGATAATCATTTTTGGGGTTTATATGATATTTTATGAACCATATTGGATTTTTTAGTCTTTAAAGAGGAGGGAAGTATATAGTTTATCCTTTTTTATAATGTGAATCTCTAGAAGATTATTCTAGTGCTTCAAGTGTAACCAAGTAATCATTAATACTCATCCTTTGAAAAAAATAATTAGTTAGTGGTATAAATTTATTAATGGATAAAACTATACTTAAAAAGTAAGTATATATCTTTATTTTCATAGTCAATATCATAAATAAATTACTCAACTTTATGAAATGAAACTTAAAACAAAAAAAATGTTGTCTGTTTAATTTTCTTACCGGGAAACTGATAACTATTTATCCCACAATGAGTATGTGGTTTTTTGGTTGGTAACATTCACTTGATTATGTTCTCTATCACTCTCCATCAGAACGTGACTATTTTTTTATCTTCCATATCCATGTATTCCTACATGGAATCCTAGTATGGGTTATCTAGGGTGACCTTTGTACTTCACTTTTTTTCTTTTAATGTTATTGTTTTATTGACTCTTTTCTCGATGTGGGGCATTCAATGAAGTTCCAAAGCCCAATTTTAAAAATAGAGATGATGTAATTTCCCAAAGGGGGGAATAATGTAACACCCCAATATTTCATAGTAGGTTATTTTCTTTAAATTAATTCAATAGCATGCGGTATACACAACACCGAGTTCGAGTACACCATGACTTTCCAATCTAGCCATTCAAAAACCACTTATATATAGTGTTAACTGAATTTTTAATTTTATATACTCCATATAATATTAGTATCCAAATTATATGTTTTATAGACATAATATAATAACAAATTCATTTTTTAAGATAAAAGATGCATTTTTCAAAAAATACAATTTTACCACCTTATAATGGAATGTCGTTTTTAAAACCAATATTTGAATCATTTATGTATTTAATTTAATGAAATTAATTTTTTATTCAGAATTGGGATATAAAAATTATTTCTCAATAAAGTTTTGGTACTTTTTTGATAAGTTTTATATTTTGATGAATATTGTAAAATAATAAAATTTTTGTAGAAAAAAACTTTTTTAATCGAAATAATTTGTTGTGTCAAATTATCGATTTCAATGGTTTGGAAATATAATTATATTTTATTATTATCAATTAATACAATTTAGGTCATTATAAGTAATTTAACATTTAAATTTGACATAAACACATGTCAATCATTAGATAGTTTTTACTTTTTTAAGAACCCGCCTTTTGGTTTTGACAATGGGAATGAATTGTAAATTAACTAATTTAACTTATATGTTTTGAATTTGGTAAAATAGAATTCATTTTTTAATTCGGAATATCAAAATTAGATTACTCTTATTTTTTTGTATTTTTATGAAAACATTCAATTTTTGATGAATTGTAAAAAACACTACGTTATAGTTTAAAACTCACTTTTTATTTAGATAATTTTTTATTTTATTTAAATTTATTTTAAGTCAAAATATATATATAATACCTATATAATTTTAATGTAATTCATTAGAGTCATTTTATAATAAAATTATATGTATAAAATTTTATTGAACTTTTTACTGTCTTGTACCTACCTTCTAGAAGAATTAAAAAATTTTCATAATACATAATTATACCGCATATATGAGTTGAATTTAAAAACTCCAAGAGATACGGTCAAAATTAGTAAGTAAAATGTGGTTGAACATGGTGAAAATAATTTTTAGTGAATAGTAGATTTTGACTTTTATTTACCACAGTTAAAAGTAAATAAGGTAATTAATGGATAAAATGATATTATAATTACCCTAAAAAATGTCTTAATTCAATTGGATAAGTTTAATTCCACCAAGAACAACCTTATAAATAATATATGATCCTTTTGTTCTGCTTGGATTAGATTAGGACATTTATTATTATTTTATTTAAAGAAGAGTTAAAAGTGTAAAATTTAATGTTTATTGACTAAACCATTTTTAATATAGGGCTATAAACAAAATAAATTCTAATCTAAATATTAATTATAAAGCTAAAAGTATTACATAAATAATTTTAATTTATTTATAATTTTTAGACATTAAATAATTAAATTTATTTATGACACAATGATGATGTATTAATTACCTTATTATTGAATGATTAAAATAATTGATATTATAAAAATCCAAATAAAATTAATTTGAGACGTTTGATAAATTAAAATAATTTTATAGTTTAATATGACATGTTATGGTTGATTAAATAATTTTTTTTGACGTAATAATGCTGTTATGATTTTCTCAAAAACCAAATACTAAATAGTGTCAAAATTGACATAATTGAGTTCTTAAAACAAATAATATATTATTAATTGATATAATTTTCCTAAAAATATACGTATCTGCCAAAGGACTTAGATAAGGTTATATATATTAATAATGAACCACTTGGGGCTCTCTTTGCTTGTTATGTAATGTTTATTAACCATATAATATATAAATACAAAGAGACATGATAAATGTCAAACTATTTAACTAAGAGTTAAATCTAAAAGATAAGGTTAATATGGTTATCTAAACATGTATAAAACCAATTTTTTGATAGGTTTTCGACCCATACCCACATTAGACTAGAAATAAACCATTTTTTGCAATTATAATACGAAAATGTGTTTATTTAAAAAATATATTTCAAACCTTTCCTAAAGTCACCCTCACCTATCTTATAAAAGGTTACTTCCACATCTCTTAATTTCAAACCTCCAAAGCCATTTAGATAGTCAAAATTTTACACCCCAGGTAAATAAAGAATATGACATTTTCAAATTTATCCATATTTGTGAATAATGTATTAATATAACTATAAAGGGGACGCTATGCTCGATGGCGTGCCCAAAACGCAACAACGAGTTTCTTGAGAATCTTATGTTGCACTCTAATAATAAAAAAATATTATTTGAAATTGTAGATAAAGCCTAGCCGTTGTAATGGCGGGAATGAACAGAACTAAAAAGAATGATTATTTATGTTTGTCAAATAATTTTACTTTTTACAATAAATGTTAGAGGATAAAAAATGCGAATAAATCCAATTTTAAGCGTAAACATTCTAATATTCTTTAAAAGGTCGATTAAAGTCCTTTTGATGACGAACCTCTTTTAAATCTAATTTTTGACAATTTTATGTGTTATATTTGAAAAAATAAAATTCTTTTTTAGAATCGGGAAATCAAAATTTAATTTGTGTAAATTTTTGGTATGTTTCCGATAAAGTACATTTTTTAGTGAATAGTGAAAAATGTTGTATTTTAATTGAAAACATCCTTTTAATATAATTTATTTATATGATTATATTGTCTTTTGAATTTTTTTTGAAGTAAAATTAGAATATATTTTTACCATTTAATCCAATAGTGGTCATTGGAATTAATTACATCTTGAAATTGGACTTAAACTAGTGTCAATCTTTTGATACTTATTGTTTCATAAAAACATGTTATTTGCTATGACAATGGGAATTAATTATTAAATTAATTAATGAAACTTATATTTTTTGGATTTTGTAAAATGGACATCATTTTTGAATTTATAATATCATATATAGCTTAGGGTGAATTTTTTGTAATTTTCTGAAAAACATCAATTTTTGATGAATAGTGAAACCACTAAGTGGTAGTTAAATAAACTGATTTTTCGTTTAAATGAACCTTTACCACTTCTATGATTTTAATTTCAAAAATCCAACATTCATGTTTGTAATTATGAAGTAAAATGATGTTCAATGGGATTAAAATAATTTTTGGGTGAATAGTAACTTTTAAGTTTATTAATCGCGATTAGAGGTAATTAGTGTAGTTTAAGGTAAAAATAATGTTTTAATGATATTAAATGACCTAGACACATGTCCTACCCTTATTGTATGTGTCATGTACGACAACAAAAATCCATGGGTCAACTTGGGGACCCCATGGAGCCACTTTGGTAGGAAAATTACATTAATACCTTTTTATTTAAAGTTAAAATTAAAATGTCACAAACATGTGTTGTTTTACTAAAACAATTTTTATATTGGGTTATACAAGTCATATTTTTTACTATAAATATTCATTAGAAATATAAAAAGATTTCTTACATCATGATATTTTTTTAATAATTTTTAGACATTAAATAAATTAAATTAATTATGACACCATGATGATGCCGAGATTGCCTCATTATTTAATGATTTAAATTAAATGATACTATAATGTAAAGTCTAAGATATAAACTTGTCAAAAAAATATTTTATGGGTTGATTTCGAACCCTTATCACCTTATCATATATATTTATAATTGTGGGACCTTTTTATCTGAAAGTCATTTTATAATAAATTATCTTTTCTTAACATTCCAAGTGTGCCCCTCCTTTTCTCTTATAACAGGCCCCCACCTATACCACCTTACCCACACCTCTCAATCCTTTGGCTCGGTCAACTTCTGCCCATTCCATCTCTCCGCATCCCTATAATTATCATTTAAGCCTCACCTCTGGGTATAATCCTTCCCAAGGAAGCCTTTGAGATCAAATCAAGAAGAGTTACTCGATTTTAAGGTAATGTGTTCACTTGTGTTTATTTTTTTTTATTTTGCTTCTCCAAACCTATAAAATCATTTTAATAATTTATTTTGTAAAAACAACAATATCTTAAATATACTAGGATTTTGTTATGTGAATTATTTGAGCTACACTTACACACACCTTCGTCTAATGGTTAAAGAACATATTGTTTCTGTGGTTGGCGAATTTATGCCTCACGAAATGATGACAGTTCAATATTCTTTTAACACATCTAATGGTGTCCATTATTATGTCACTATATTTTATATATTATATATATTGTATTTATGTTTTCTATATGCTTCTTAATTTTATATTTAAAACATTCCTTTATGATTTTCATGTTGTACAAATGCGATAATTTCATACGAGGAAGTGTGGACTACCGCCCACTCAAGTGATGTGACTCGTTCATGAAATACATGGAAAGAATAAAGAATCAAATTAATTAAAATATGTGACCTATATAATATATATATTATAATTTAATTATAATATACATATATATATCTCAATTATATTTAATTCCATTAATATGACAAAGAAATGAAAGTAGTGTTCATGCGTACATACGACCTACCGTCTCCATGAACAGTGCATTTCGTTTCTTTTTATCTCCAAATGTTATGGAGTTGTATAAAATGAAATTTTACTGGATATATATGATATTTAAATCATTAATAATATTCTGGAGATGATTTACTTATAACTACATGGACATTCATTTTCAAACAAGTTCATTTTTGACTCATGTACCAAACATCGACAAAAACGTCTGATATGAACTCACATTCTTAACCAATTATTATAACAGTATAATATGTGATTTACACTGAATAATAATATTTAAAATAGGTCCTTAAGAAATTATAAATTGACCAATGATTATTATTCAGGAATATAAACAAACGAACAATACAAGTTAGACTTGAGGTACGAGATCATACTCCTCTCTTTATTTTTAAGTACACTCTTTTATGTCATTACTTTTAAGATCATCTTTCTTATGATTGGGATGTTCATTTATATTACTACTACTTTAATTTTTATGTTCATATGATTAGAGACCCTATTTTCTCTCATAAATCCATTTTGAATGTTTTGAGTTGCGCTGTTAGGCTGCCGAAGTTTTGTAAGAGATCTAACCTCTCTCTTTATTTTTTATGTACTCTCCTTTATGTCACTTATTTTAATCTCGTATTTTTTATGATGGGGGATGTTATTTTATATTACTATTACTTTATATTTTATTTTAATATGATTAGAGACTCTATTTGATCTCATCAATCCATTTTTGGAAGTTTTATGTGGCGCCGTTAGGCTGCCGAGTTTTCGTAAGGGATTATTCATCTCACTTTTAGTCCAGTGAGATTTATGCTACATTTTCCACCATTTAATTTCAGTGGTGTATTTACTTCCAATTATTATACTCTTTGTGTAATACAATTTCATTTATGGGTATGTACATATTCATTGTATGACCCTTCTTCAATGGGGTGTACGTTTCGAAAGTTACCCAAGTCGGTAAGGGAACCTTTCACCCTCCTCTTTTTAAATGACTTATTTTGTTATGTCTTTTAATTCACATACTATTCTGTTGGGATATGTTCTTATATATCCTTATTGATGTAAATTTTATGTCCAAGTGATCATATACCTTTTTTATCTCTCATCAACTCATTTTCTGAATTTTGAAGTGATGTCGTTAGGCTGACGAATTTATTGAAGGGAACATCTTAACCCACATTAAATTCATTGGTTTAAACCTCTACTTCTTGATTTTATTAATCCAAGATTATGTGTGGAATCTTTATGTTTTAGTTTCCACAAACATTTGTGTGGATATACTATTTCTACACATAATCATCTCATTGATAAATTCTTATGTCATTTAGACGAACTTGTATCATAAATCATAACTCAATCTCATTTCATTGAGTTAAATATCTATGTCATTGGTTTTGTTTTTCCAAGTTTATGTGTGAATGACCTCTGATTGTTCTACACTTAATATCCACTTATATTTTGTGTATTCATATTTTTCACACATAATCATGTAATTTATTTATCCTTAATCTAAGGATACCGACTTTGTAAGGGACTTCGTCTCAATCTCCTTTCATTGAGGCATATTTCATTTTATACATTACTATCTTTTATACGGTGTATAAACCCCTTTGAAATTTACATTTATAAAAAAGGAATCTTTTTCTACGAAGCGTTTTACTAAACGACAAAAAGGAATGTTTCTTTTAACGTACGTAGTGACAACGACCTTTTCTGCCACTGCGAGTATTATTTGGTCTTTGGATTCCTCAACAAGCCGTAATGTTTTTTAAAATGAAATAAATACCATATACTATTTTATGTATTTTTTATTGAAAATGTTTTTTATAATGGATTTCTTATGTCAATATATTTATGTGATATATTTTGATCAAAGTGTGGAGATGTTTTCTTTCCACTATATTTGCTTTTTGTCTTATGATTTTATAATGGTACTTGGACATTTGACGGGTGGTTGCATGATAAACCATATGACGTGTGGTGCCGTGAATACCAGGACGGGTGGTTACGTTATAACCTCCAATGTATTGGGTATGGAAGTCGGTCGAATGGCTATTCCATTAAGTATGTGTGGAATTCGACCGTATGGTTATTCCATTTAAGTATGTTTATGTCCCAAGTTACCTTTATATGTTATGTGTTATTTATATGGGTTTTATGTTAATATATTGGTTACAAAAGGGTAAGTAATGATGTTTTATCCAGTAATGATTTTTTTACTACTTCATAAAGGTGAAAAGTATTAATTTGATAAAGTATACATGGTTTACTTGTTGTTTTAAAAAACTAACAGTTTTCATTCATCGTGTATCCCTTACTGAGAATTTTATGCTCACCCCAAGTTTTTTTGAAATTTTTTTCACAGGAATTAATGTGGAATAGTGTCAAGGATTGGATCAAGGGAATGTCATGCTATCTAAAACATGGAAGAAGACATGTTTCTCTTTAAGTGTTTTTATTTTATGGAAACTTAGTAGAATTGTCTACTTTGTAATCTTTTGAGATGTAATAGTTATGTCCTAATTCTCTAAATCTCTAAACCATGAAAAGATCCTCACTGTGAATTATTCATTTAATTCAATATTAAGTAAGGTTTAAGATTGGGGACTTATAGTTGGTATCAGAGGTCAGTTTAGACAAATTTAGGGATTAGGAGTTTTTGTTAGACACGTGGTTAGTCCCTATATCTAGTATTTCATTTAAATCCTTGTTTAATAATTTTTTTCAGGGCACGTAAAGTCAGTTACGAATGGAAGAAGAGGGATCTCAAACGACATTCCTATCTCTTCATGATGACATGCTTCCAATAATTATTGCAAAATCATGTTAGGATGATTGTGAAACTTTTTCTAGAATACAAATCACTTGAAAGCTGTTGTTTGAGATATCAGACACCTCCACTATTCCTCATTATCATCGTGGATCATGGGTTGTATTTATAAAAATACTATTTTCACAATATTCTCATATTTTCAAGAAAGGTAATTATTATCAAGGTATTTTCAAATATTTTCCTTATCATAAGAATTTGAAGAATATTATTATTTTAAAAATGGTGTTGAGGAAGGAGACCCTTACGCAGCCTATTTATATTTGATTTTAAAATATAGTTTCTCAGCACATACTTATGGTATATTAAATGGACCAATAATAGAACGTTTCAACTCAAATTCTTTCCGACTATTTTATAGAAATCATGTTTTAGCAGATGTTTTGGAATTATATGTCATACATGATTATTTTCCAAAACTGTTTTTTTGTGAACACCCATACGACCCATGTTGTACAAGGTGTATTTTGATGGAGGAAGCAAAGGATTTTTAAGGATCTATAAATCATTTTAGTAATGCATGGGACTTCTACCTATGTGAACAAGATGACGATGAAACCGAGTGGACGCAATGATCAAGGTATGCTGTTATTCATTTTGGGAATCATTTTATTTTATCTTATGGTGGTGAAAAAAGACTTCAAGAATTAAGATGTTTAGATCGTAACGAATTTGGATGAAAATAATAGGTATAAGAAAACTATTGAGGTTAAAACATGTTAGGGTTATTTTTTGAGTTTTATAAAAATCCCAACACGCAGACCATGTGACAACCCGTCGCGTCGGAGAAAGCTGCGGGAATCGAACCCACAACCAAAGTGTGACTGGTATTTATCACCTACCACTTGACTACGTGAAGTCCCTGGTTAGTTTGACTAATTATTTTTATTTATATGATTTTATGAATTAAGAGTAATTTTATTTTGGGTTATCTATGGAAATTATTAACCTATCATGGAGGATATGTGATTAGGTTAATTAATTTTCAATATGAGACTTTAAGAGCAACAGATGTTATTTGGAGATAAGTGTTATTTTGTACCTTGGAAGACTATGTGATTAAATCCTTCAAATATTTGGGTTTCAATATTTGTTTTTTTTTACTTTGAAGAATTTTATGGACAAATTGTTTATCGATTGGTCTTCGTTGAACTTTGGGTTTTGTTGGACAAATTTTGGAGATTAAGAATAGATTTTAATTTTATAAAGGGTTATCCTTTTCTGAATTATCTGATCTTGTACTAACCCTTTTGTATTTGGTTTTGGTTAATGTCTAAAGACATGGGAAGTATAAAGTACTCTTTTGTGTATTAGGGGATTCTCATGAAGTTGATTATAGTAATCTTAATGCGAACAAGTCTTCTTAAATACTCATCTTTTGGAGAAAATATAAGTTTGATTAAGGACTCTAGTAAAAGTTGAAAGTATACGTGACAAGTAAGTATGTTTCATTATGATTTAGTTAAGCTCAAAAATAAATTCCTCAATGATAAGTAACTTAAAACAAAAATGGCGTCTGTTAACTTTTACTACTGGGGAATCAAATACCGTTTAACCCATCACAAGTTTGTGATTTTATTATGGTTAACATTCTATTAGACATGTTTACTATCACACTCCCTCATAAAATGACGCTTTTTTTCCTCCATATCCATGTTTTCCTACATGGAATCCTAGTATGGGTTAACTTGGGTGACCTTTTTACTTCTCTTTCTTTATTTTAAATTGATTTTTTTACTGACTCTTGTTCTGATGTGGGATTTTCAATGAAGTTTCCAAACCAAATTTTAAAATTGTGAGGACGCAATTCCCAAAAGGGGGGAAGGATGTAACACCCTAGGTAAATAATGAATATTACATTTTCACATTTATCCATATTTTTGAATAAAATATTAATATAACTTTAAAGGGGACGCTATGATCTATGGCGTGCCCAATACGCAACAACGAGTTTTTTGGAAATCTTATGTTGCACTCTATTAATAAAATAATATTATTTTAAATTGTAGGTAACGCCTAGACGTTGTAATGGCGGGAATGAACAGAACTAACTAATAAATTATTATATATGTTTGTCAAATATTTTTACTTTTTACAATAAATGTTAGAGGATTAAAAATCCGAATGAATCCAATTTTAAGCGTAAACATTCTAATAATCTTTAAAAGGTCGATTAACCACCTTTTGATGATGAAACTCTTTTAAATCCACTTTTTGAAAATTTTATGTTTAAATTTTAAAATATAAAATTCTTTTTTAGAATCGGGAATTCAAAATTTACTTTATGTAAATTTTTGGTATTTTTCCGATAAAGTTCATTTTTTAATGAATAGTGAAAAATGTTGTATTTTAATTCAAAACCTCTTTTTAATCTAATTTATTTATATGATTAGATTTTATTTTTAATTGGTTTTATATTGAAATTAGAATATATTTATACAATTTATTCCAATAGTGGTCATTGGAATTAATTTCATCTTGAAATTGGACTTAAACTAGTGTCAATCTTTTGATACTTATTGTTTCATAAAAACACGCTATTTTTTCTGACAGCGGGAATTTATTATTAAATTAATTAATTCAACCTATATGTATTGAATTTTGTAAAATGGAAATCATTTTTGAATTCGGAATATCAAATATAGCTTAGGGTGAATTTTTGGTAATTTTCTGAAAAACTTCAATTTTGATGAATAGTGAAACCACTAAGTGGTAGTTAAAGAAACTGATTTTTTGTTTAAATAAAACATTACCACTTCTGTGATTTGAATTTCAAAAATCCAACATAAATGGTTGTCATTAAGAAATTAAAATGTTGTTCAATGGGATTAAAATAATTTTTTGGTGAATAGTAACTTTTAGGTCTATTAATCGCGATTAGAGGCAATTAGTGTAGTTTTAGGTAAAAATAATGTTTTAATGATATGAAATGACCTAGATGCATGTAATACCCTTATTTTATGTGTCATGGCCGACCAAGACAATCCATGGGTCATCTAGGGGACCCCATGGAGCGACTTTTCTAGGAAAATGACATTAATACCTTTTTATTTAAAGTTAAAAATAAAATGTCACAAACATGTGTTATTTTACTAACAAAATTTTTAGATGGGGTTATACAAGTCATATTTTTTACTATAAATATTATTAGAAAAATAAAAATATTACCTACATCATGATATTTTTTTTATAATTTTTAGACATTATATAAATTAAAATATTTATGACACCATGATGATGCAATGATTACCTCATTATTTAACGATTTAAATAAAATGAAACAATAATGTAAAATCTAAGACCTAAACTTGTAAAAAACATGTTGGGTGGGTGGATTGAGAACCCTTATCACCTTATCATCTATATTTATAATTGTTGGACCTTTTTATCTGAAAATCATTTTCTAATAAAGTATCTTTTCTTAACTTTCCAAGAGTGCCCCTCCGTTTTTCTTATAAAAGGACCCCACATCTACCACCTTACCCACACCCTCAGGCCTTAGGACCGGACATCCCCTGCCCATTATACCTCTACACATCCCTATATTCATAATTTAAGCCACACCATCGGGAAGAATCCTTCCCAAGGATGCCTTTGAGCTCAAATAAAGAAGAGTTGCCCGATTTTAAGGTAATGTCTTCACTTGTGTTTATTTGTTTTCTTTTGCATCTCCAACCCTATAAATTATTTTTATTCCTTTATTTTGTAACAAAACCAGTATCTTAAATATACTAGGATGTTTTTATGTGATGTATTCGAGCTACACTTACACAAACCTTTGTCTAATTGTTAAAGAACATACTGTTTCTCTGGTTGGCGATTTTCCGCCTCACGAAACGATGATTGTTCAATCTTTTTTTAACACCTTTAATGGTGTCCATTATGATGTCACTATATTTTATATGTGATATATATGTTATTTATGTTTTATATATTCTTCTGAATTTTATATTTAAAACATGTCTTTATGGTTTTCATGTTGTGCAAATGCGATAATTTCATACGGGGAAGTGTGGAATACCGCCCCCTCAGGTGATGTGACTCGTTCATGAAATAAATGGAATTTATAAAGAATGAAATTAATGAAAATATGTGACCTGTATAACATATATATTATAATGTAAATATAATATATGTGTATATCAATTATTTTTAATTCCATTAATATGATAAAGAAATGAAAGTGGCGTTCATGCGTACGTACGGCCTACCGTCTCCATGAACGATGCATTACGTTTTTTTATCTCCAAATGTTATGGAGTAGTATAAAATAAAAAATAACTAGATATATATTTTATTTAAATCATTAATACTATTCTGGAGATGATTTACTTATAACTACATGGACAATTATTTTAAAACACCTTCATTTATGACCCATGTACCAAACATCGACAAAAATGTCTAATATGAACTCACATTATTAACCAATTATTATAACATTATAATATGTGATTTAAAATGAATAATAATCTTTAAAATAGGTCCTTAAGAAATTATAAATTGACCAAAGTTTATTATTCAGGAATATAAAGAAACGAACAAGACAAGTCAGACTTGAGTAAAGGGATCATACTCCTCTCTTTCTTTTTACGTACACTCTTTTATGTCATAACATTTAAGCTCATATTTCTTATTATTGGGATGTTCTTTTATATTAATCCTACTTTAATTTTTATTTTAATATTATGAGAGACCCTATTTTCTCTTATAAATCAATTTTGGATGTTTTGAGTGGCGTCGTTAGGCTGCAGAATTTTAATAAGAGATCTAACCTCTCTCTTTCTTTTTTATGTACTCTCCTTTATGTCACTTCTTTTAAGCTACTCTTTGTTATGAAGGGGGATGTTATTTTATATTCCTATTACGTTACATTTTATTTTAATATGATTATAGACTCTATTTGATCTCATCAATCCATTTTTGGAAGTTTTATGTGGCGCCGTTAGGCTACCGAGCTTTCGTAAGGGATTGTTCATCTCACTTTTAGTCTCATGAGATTGATGCTACATTTTCCACCATTTCCATTGAGTGGTGTATGTTCTTACCATTATTATACTATTTGTGTAATATAATTTCATTTATGGGTATTAAAATATTCATTGTATGACCCTTCTTCAATGGGGTGTACGTTTCGAAAGTTACCCAAGTCGGTAAGGGAACCTTTCACCTTACTCTTTTTAAAAGACTTCTTTTGTTATGTCTTTTAATTCACAAACTATTATGGTGGGATATGTTCTTATATATCCTTATTGTTGTAAAATTTATGTCCAAGTGATGAGATACCCTTTTTATCTCTCATCAACTCATTTTCTGAATTTTGAAATGATGATGTTAGGCTGACGAATTTCTGTAAAGGAACTTCTTAACCCGCTTTCAATTCTTTGGGTTAAACCTCTACTTATTGATTTTATTATGCCAAGATTATGTGTGGAATCTCTATGTTTTAGTTTCCATAAACCTTTGTGTGGATATACTATTTCTACACATAATCATCTCATTGATAAATTCTTATGTCATTTAGACGAACTTGTAGCAGAAATCATAACTCAATCTCATTTCATTGAGTTAAATATCTAAATCTTTGGTTTTGTTTTTCCAAGTTTATGTGTGAATGACCTATGATTGTTTTACCCATAATATCCACTTATATTTTGTGTATTCATATTTTTCACACATAATAATGTAATTGATTTATCCTTAATCTAAGGATACCGACATTGTAATGGACTTCGTCTCAATCTCCTTTCATTGAGGAATATTTCATTTTATACAAAACTATCTTTTATACGGTGTATAAACCACTTTATGTTTTACATTTATACAAAAGGAATATTTTTCTATGAAGCAGTTTACTGAACGACAAAAAGGAATGTTTCTTTTAATTTACGCAATGACAATGGCCTTTTCCGCCGCCGCGAGTATTATTTGGTCTTTGGCTTACTCAACAAGCCGTAATGTTTTTTAAAATGATATAAATACCATATAATATTTTATGTATTTTGGTATTGAAAATTGTTTTTATAATGGATATGTTATGTCAATATATTTATGTGATATATTGTGATTGAAGTGTGCAAATGTTTTCTTTCCATTATATTTATTTTTTGTCTTATGATTTTATAATGGTACTTGGACATTTGACGGGTGGATACATGATAAACCATAGGACGTGTGGTGCCGTGAATACCAGGATGGGTGGTTACGTTATAACCTCCAATGCATTGGTTATGGAAGTCAGCTGTATGGATATTCCATTAAGTATGTCTGGAAGTCGACCGTATGGTTATTCCATTTAAGTATGTTTATGTCCAAAGTTACCTTTATATGTTATGTGTCCTCTATATGGGTTTTATGGTAATCTATTGGTTACAAAAGGGTATGTAGTGATCTTTTATTCAGTGTAGAGTTTTTTTACTACTTCATAAAGGTGAAAAGTATTACTTTGATAAAGTATAATGGTTTACATGTTGTTTTTAAAAACTACCAGTTTTAATTCTTCGTGTATCCCTTACTGAGCATTTTATGCTCACCCCATGTTTTTTTGAAATGTTTTTCACAGGAATTAATGCGGAATAGTGTCAAGGATGGGATCATGGTAAAGTCATGCTATCTAAAACATGGAACTAGACATGTTTCTTTTTAAGAGTTTTTATTTTATGGAAACATTGTAGAAGTGTCTACTTTGTAATATTTTGAGATGTAATAGTTATGTCCTAATTCTCTAAAAATCTAAACCTTGAAAATATCCTCAATTTGAATTATTCATTTAATTCAATATTAAGTAAGTTTTATGACTATGGCCTTATAGTTGGTATCAGAGGTCGGTTTAGACAACATTATGGATTAGGAGTTGTTGTTAGACACATGGTTAGTCCCTATATCTATTATTTCATTTAAATCCTTGTTTTATAATTTTTTTCAGGGCAAGTAAAGTCAGTTATGAATGGAAGGAGAAGGATCTCAAACGACATTCTTATCTCTTCCTAATGACATGCTTGCAATAATTATTGCAAAATCATGTTCGGATGATTGTGAAACTTTTTCTAGAATACAACTCACATGAAAGCAGTTGTTTGAGATATCAAACACCTCCACTAAACCTCGTTATCATAGTGGATCATGGGTTGTATTTAGACAAATACTATTATCACAATATTGTCATATCTTCAAAAAAGTTATATATTATCAAGGTATTTTCAAATATGTTACCTTCTCACAAGAATATGAAGCATATTATGATTTTAAAAATGGTGCTGAGGAAGGAGACCCTTGCACAGCACATTTATATTTGCTTTTAAAATATAGTCTCTCAGCACATACTTATGGTATTTTAAATGGACCAATAATAGAAAGTTTCAACTCAAATTCTGTCTGACTATTTTATAAAAATCATGTATTAGCAGATGTTTTGGAATTATATGTCATACATGATTATTTTCCAAAACTATTTTTCTGTGAACACCCATATGACCCATGTTGTACAAGGTGTATTTGGATGGGGGAAGCAAATGATTTTTAAGGATCTCTAAATCATTTTTGTAATGCATGGGACATCTAACTACGTGAACAAGATGATGATGAAACCGAGTGGACGCCATGATCAAGGAATGCTGTTATTCATTTTGGGAATCGTTTTATTTTATCTTATGGTGTTGAAATAAGGCTTCAAGTATTAAGATGTTGAGATCATAACGAATTTGGATGAAAATGAGAGGTATAAGGAAACTATTGAGGTTAAAATGTGTTAGGGTTATATTTGGAGTTTTATAAAAAAGAAAAAACGCAGACTGTGTGACAACTTGTCGCGTCGGACAAAGCTGCGGGAATCGAACCCACAACCAAAGTGTGACTGGTATTTATCGCCTAACACTTGACTACGTGAAGTCCCTGGTTAGTTTGAATAATTATTTTTATTTATATGATTTTATTAATTATGATTTATTTTATTTTGGGTTATCAATAGAAATTATTAACCTATCATGCAGGATATGTGATTAGGATAATTACGTTTCAATATGAGACTTTAAGAGAAACTGATGTTATTTGGAGATAAGTGTTATTTTGTACCTTGGAAGACTATGAGATTAAATACTTCAAATATTTGGGTTTCAATATTAGTTTTGTTTACTTTGAAGAATTTTATGTACAAATTTTTTATCGAATGGTCTTCGTTGAACTTTGCGTTTTGTTGGACAAATTTTGGAGATTAAGAATAGATTTTAATTTTATAAAGGGTTATCCTTTTCTGGATTATCTGATCTTGAACTAACCTTTTTGGTTTTGGTTTTGGTTAAAGTATAAAGACATGGGAAGTATATATTTCTCTTTTGTGGATTAGGTGATTCTCATGAAGTTGATTATAATAATCTTAATGAGAACAAGTCTTCCTAAATACTCATCTTTTGGAGAAAATATGAGTTTGATTAAGGAATCTAGTAAAAGTTGAAAGTCTACGTGACAAGTAAGTATGTTTCATTATGATTTAGTTAAGCTCAAAAATAAATTCCTCAATGAAGAGTAACTTAAAACAAAAATGTTGTCTGTTAACTTTTGCTAATGGGGAATCGAATACAGTTTAACCCATCACAATTTTGTGATTTTATTATGGTTAAATTTCTCTTAGACATATTTACTATCACTCTCCCTCAGAACATGACCCTTTGTTTTTCCTCCATATCCATGTTTTCCTTCATGGAATCCTAGTATGGGTTAACATGGGTGACCTTTTTGCTTCTCTATCTTTATTTTAAAGTGATTGTTTTACTGACTCTTGTTCCGATGTGGGATTTTCAATGATGTTTCCAAGCCCAATTTTAAAATTGTGAGGACGCAATTCCCAAAAAGGGCAAAGGATGTAACACCCCAGGTAAATAAAGAATATGAAATTTTCACATTTATCCATATTTGTGAATAAAATATAAATATAACTTTAAAGGGGATGCTATGCTCGATGGAGTGCCCAATACACAACAACGAGTTTCTTGGAAATCTTACGTTGCACTCTAAAAATAAAATAATATTATTTTAAATTGTAGTTATTGCCTAGTCATTGTAATGGAGGGAATGAACAGAACTAACTACAAAATGATTATATATTTTTGTCAAATATTTTTACTTTTTACAATAAATGTTAGACGATTAAAATTGAGAATGAATCCAATTTTAAGCGTACACATTCTAATATTCTTTAAAAGGTCGATTAAACGCCTTTTGATGAAGAACCTCTTTTAAATCCACTTTTTGACAATTTTATGTGTTATATTTGACAAAATAAAATTCTTCTTTAGAATCTGGACCTCAAAATTTAATTTGTGTAAATTTTTGGTATTTTCCGATAAAGATCATTTTTAATGAATAGTGAAAAATGTTGTATTTTAATTCAAAAACTTTTTTTAATATAATTTATTTATATGATTAGATTGTCTTTTGAATTAGTTTTAAAGTGAAATTAGAATATATTTTTACCATTTAATTCAATAGTGGTCATTGGAATTAATTTCATCTTGAAATTGGACTTAAACTAGTGTCAATCTTTTGATACTTATTGTTTCATAAAAACACACTATTTGCTATGACAGCGGGAATTAATTATTAAATTAATTAATAAAACTTATATGTTTTGAATTTTTTAAAATAGAAATCCTTTTTTAATTCAAAATATCAAATATAGCTTAGGGTGAATTTTTGGTAATTTTCTGAAAAACTTCAATTTTAATGAATAGTGAAACCACTAAGTTGTAGTTAAAGAAACTGATTTTTCATTTAAATAAAACTTTACCAATTCTGTGATTTGAATTTCAAAAATCCAACAGATATGATTGTCATTAAGAATTAAAATTTGGTTCAATGGGATTAAAATAATTTTTTGGTGAATAGTATCTTTTAAGTTTATTAATCGCGATTAGAGGTAATTAGTGTAGTTTTAGGTAAAAATAATGTTTTAATGATATTAAATGACCAAGACACATGCCCTACCCTTATTGTATGTGTCATGGCCGACCAATAAAATTCATGGGTCATCTAGGGGACCCCATGGAGCCACTTTGGTAGGACAATGACATTATTACATTTTTATTTAAAGTTTAAATTAAAATGTCACAAACATGTGTTTTTTACTAACACAATTTATAGATGGGGTTATAAAAGTCATATTTTTGACTATAAGTATTCATTATAAATCTAAAAATATTTCCTAAATCATGATATTTTTTATATAATTTTTAGACATTAAATATATTAAAATATTTATGACACCATGATGATGCAGCGATTACCTCATTATTTAACGATTTAAATAAAATGATACAATAATGTAAAATCTAACACCTAAACTTGTCAAAAACCTATTGGATGGGTGGATTTATTACCCTTATCACCTTATAACCTATATTTATAATTTTGGGACCTTTTTATCCCAAAATCATTTTATAATAAAGTATCTTTTCTTAACTTTCCAAGAGTGCCCCTCCTTTTTTCTTATAAAAGGCCCCCACCTCTACCACCTTACCCACACCTATCAAGCCTTTGGATCGGCCAACCCCTGCCCATTAAATCTCTTCAAATCCCTATATTCATCATTTAATCCTCACCTTTGGGCAGAATCCTTTCCAAGGAAGCCTTTGAGCTCAAATCAAGAAGAGTTACCCGATTTTAAGGTAATGTCTTCACTTGTGTTTATTTGTTTTATTTTCCTTCTCCAACCCTATAAAAACTTTTTATTCCTTTATTTTGTAACAACACCAGTATATTCAATATACTATGATGTTTTTATGGGAAGGATTAGAGCTACACTTACACACACCTTCATCTAATGGTTAATGAACATACTGTTTCTATGGTTGGCGAATTTCTGCCTCACGAAACGATGATTGTTCAATATTCTGTTAACACATTTAATGGTGTCCATTATGATGTCACTATATTTTATATATGATATATATGGTATTTATGTTTTCTATATGCTTCTGAATTATATATTTAAAGCATGCCTTTATTCTATTCATGTTGTGCAAATGCGATAATTTCATACGAGGAAGTGTGGACTACCGCCCCCTCAAGTGATGTGACTCGTTCATGCAATAAATGGAATGTATAAAGAATGAAATTAATGAACATATGTGACCTATATTACATATATATTATAAGTGAAATTATAATATATATATATATCAATTATTTTTAATTCCATTAATATGTCAATGAAATGAAAGTAGCGTTCATGCGTACGTACGACCTACCGTCTTCATGAACGGTGCATTTCGTTTTTTATCTCCAAATGTTATGGAGTAGTATAAAATGAAACTTTACTATATATATATATATGATATTTAAATCATTAATACTATTCTGGAGATGATTTACTTATAACTACATGGACAATCATTTTCAAACAAGTTCATTTTTGACTCATGTACCAAACATCGACAAAAACGCCTGATATGAACCCACAATATTAACCAATTATTATAATAGTATAATATGTGATTTAAACTGAATATTAATCTCTAAAAGTTTTCCTTATGAAATTATAAAGTTAGTAATGTTTATTATTCATGATTATAAAGAAACGAACAAGACAAGTTAGACTTGAGGTAAGGGATCCTACTCCTCTCTTTTTTTTAAGTACACTCTTTTATGTCATTCCTTTTATGCTCATCTTTCTTGTGATTGGGATGTTCATTTATATTACTACTACAATAATTTTTATTTTAATATGATTAGAGACCCTATTTTCTCTCATAAATCTATTTTGAAAGTTTTGAGTGGCGTCGTTAGGCTACCGAATTTTCGTAAGAGATCTAACCTCTCTCTTTCTTTTTTAAGTACTCTCCTTAATTTCATTTCTTTTAAGCTACTATTTTTTATGATGGGGGATGTTATTTTATATTACAATTACTTTAAATTTTATTGTAATATGATTAGAGACTCTATTTGATCTCATCAATCCATTTTTGGAAGTTTTATGGGGCGTCGTTAGGCTGCCGAGTTTTCGTAAGGGATTGTTCATCTCACTTTTAGTCCCCTGACATTTATGCTACATTTTCCACCATTTCCATTGAGTGGTGTATGTACTTCCAATTATTATAATATTTTTTTAATATAATTTCATTTATGGGTATTTAAATATTCATTGTATGGCCCTTCTTCAATGGGGTGTACGTTTCGATAGTTACCCAAGTCCTTAAGGGAACCTTTCACCCTCCTCTTTTTAAAAGACTTCTTTTGTTATGTCTTTTAATTCACATAATATTATGTAGGGATATTTTCTTCTATATCCTTATTGATGTAAATTTTATGTCCAAGTGATGAGATACCCTTTTTATCTCTCATCAACTCATTTTCTGAATTTTGAAGTGACATCGTTAGGCTGACGAATTTCTGTAAGGGAACTTCTTAACCCAGTTTCAATTCATTGGGTTAAACCTCTACTTATTGATTTTGTAATTCCAAGATTATGTGTGGAATCTATATGTTATAGTTTCCACAAACCTTTGTGTGGATATACTATATCTACACATAATCATCTCATTGATAAATTCTTATGTCATTTAGACGAACTTGTATCGGAAATCATAACTCAATCTCATTTCATTGAGTTGAATATCTATATCATTGGTTTTTTTTCAAGTTCATGTGTGAATGACCTCTGATTTTTTTAAACTTAATATCCACTTATATTTTCTGTATTCATATTTGTCACACATAATCATGTAATTCATTTATCCTTAATCTAAGGATACCGACTTTGTAAGGGACTTCGTCTTAATCTCCTTTCATTGAGACATATTTCATTTTATACACAACTATCTTTTATACGGTGTATAAACTCCATTGAGTATTACATTTATACAAAAGGAATATTTTTATACAAACTGTTTTGCTAAACAACAAAAAGGAATGTTTCTTTTAACGTACGTGGTGACAATGACCTTTTCCGCCGTCGTGAGTATTATTTGGTCTTTGGCTTCCTCGACAAGTTGTAATGTTTTTTAAAATGAAATAAATAGAATATAATCTTTTATGTATTTTGGTATTGAAAATGGTTTTTATAATGGATATGTTATGTAAATATATTTAAGTGTTATATTTTGATCAAAGTTTGGAAATGTTTTCTTTCCATTATATTTTTTTATCTTATGATTTTATAATGGTAAATAGATATTTGACGGGTGGATACGTGATAAACCATATGACAGGTGGTGCCGTGAATACCAGGACGGGTGGTTACATTATAACCTCCAATGCATTGGGTATGGAAGTCGGTCGTATGGCTATTCCATTAAGTATGTGTGGAAGTCGACCGTATGGTTATTCCATTTAAGTATATTTATGTCCCAAGTTACCTTTATATGTTATGTGTTCTTTATATGGGTTTTATGGTAATCTTTTGGTTACAAAAGGGTATGTAATGATATTTTATTTAGTGAAGAGTTTCTCTTAATACTTCATAAAGGTGAAAAATATTACTTTAATAAATTATACATGGTTTACTTGTTGTTTTGAAAAACTAACAGTTTTCATTCTTCGTGTATCCCTTAATGAGGTTTTTATGCTCACCCCATGTTTTTTTGAAATGTTTTTCACAGGATGTAATGTGGAATAGGGTCAAGGATGGGATCAAGGGAAAGTCATTCTATCTAAAATATGGAACTAGACATCTTTCTTATTAAGAGTTTTTATTTTATGGATACTTAGTAGAAGTGTCTACTTTGTAATCTTTTGAGATGTAATAGTTATGTCCTAATTCTCTAAAACTCTAAACCATGAAAAGATCCCCAATGTGAATTATTAATTTAATTGAATATTAAGTAAGGTTTATGGTTTGGGCCTTATTCAAAACCCTTCCAAAATAACCTCCCAACATTCGTACCTTAATCATAGAGGCCTTCCATTTGTCAAAAATTCATCTTAAGGAACCCATTTGATCAAATCAAAAGGAAGAACACGAAGAAGTGGTTAATAATTCAGCACCTCTTGTAAGTTCTTTTCTTCTTCCACTTATTATTTTATTGTTATTTAAATCCAAAAACAATAAATCAAGTATCTTCTATATAATTTTATGTTATTATAAAAATGGTACAACCATATTTACTATTTTACCCATCATATTAATGACAAATTCACCATACGTGCGTATGTACGACTTACCGTATCCACGTCGTGGTGTAATTTTTTATTCAAAAGATTTTTTATTAGGATGAATATAATAATGAGTATAACTTATTTAATAATAAATATTACATGTTAATGATTCTTTATATATGATATTATCCAATTACATATGATTTCACCATCAATATAATGATATTGTCGCTCGTGCGTATGTACGGATTACCATCTCCACAAATGTGATTAGATTCATTCCCTATCATAATTATTGGAGAATAATTTTCCTTTTAGGATTTAAAATAATGTTTAATAACTTAATATAATTCTTTATATGCATAAAATACATCATATCCATAAAAAAAATGTCTTACATTACTGAGAATATAAAGGAAAACAGATCAGTTAGCACCTGAAACAATGATACTACTAAAATATTATTAACAAGAGGATCATTTATGATACCATATTTATTTACATAGTTATATTATAATTTAACAACAATGTTTTAACTTTTATACAATATTTTTATGTACCATCGACCATGAAAAAGTAATAGGTAAGGGGTTTTCGTCTCACTTCTTCTTCCCGTGAGATTCATGCTATATTGCCACTATTTCCTTTTGTGTGGTGTTTGTAATTCCCCTGATTGTATTATTTGTGAAATATAAATTAAAATATTTTTATTTACATATTCATTGAAATATAATTCTTTCATTGGTTTTATGTTTCATATGTTTCCAAATTGGTAAGGGAATCTCAAATTTCAATTTCCACTCATTGTGCTTTAGGAAAACTTCATTGATTATTTTACACCCAAATTATGTGTGGAATCACTATTTATTATTTATGTAGAAATATCAACTCCCCTTTATATTGATATTCCATCGATACACGTAATCACACCCTTCATAAATTCACATTCGATTGATGTGAATGTTTTAAGGGTAATCTTAACTCAATTTCAATTCATTGAGTTAAACATCCAAGTCGTTGGTTTTTCATATTACATGATTATGTGTGAATGTAACCTAATTGATTTACAATTAATATGAAATTATATTTAGTGTATTTATATTTTTCACACATAATAATTTCATTGATTTATCCTTAATCTATAGATATGTTCTGTATAAAGTATTTCGTCTTAATTTACATTCCTTTGAGACCTCTTTGTCTTTATGACCCAATCAACTTTTATATGTTATATATACTATAATTTGACATATTATACATTTAAAACCTTTATGCTCAGGATATTATACTTTTCTATTAATTTTATTCCTCAATTACTTGTATTTAAGTGTCTCTTATTTGGTTATGAACTCTTTAACTAAAATATGGTTTTTAATGTTTTAAAAATTTATTCTTCTAAATCATTCAGATTAATGTACATGTTTTAAAAATGGTTTTAAGTATTTATTAATATTTACATGAATGTTTTGAAATCAAAATTCCTTTTAAAAGATTCAAATTGATGTGGGACACTTTGAATCCAAAAATCTATTTTAAACAAACTCTTTGATAAATTGTGCGACATTTAAATGTTTACAGGAAAAAGGGGATATTTCTATCATATAGTTCTAATGACTATTTTCATCTATATCAATGTATTTAAGTGTATTTTATTATTTATTGAGGTTGATTTATAATATTTAAATCATCCATATTATATTTAATGAGTTATGTTTGAGTGTGAATGTGCTATTTTTATGCCTTCATGGTTTGTGGTTAAAATATGGACATTTCGTATGGTAGTTTTAATATGAATGTTTAGATTATGTTTCATCTTTTCATATGAGGAATTAGTTGGATATAGTAAGTGATGGGTTGAGCCTACTATAGTTCCTCGATGCATCAGTAGGTCTCATGAGGCAATCTAGTGTCTTGGCATAAGGCCTTGTCAAAATCTTACTTGTATTCTGGGCACAAGGCCTTGACTATGTGGTTATAAAGTCTGGAATTTTTCATTCCATCATTATGTAATTTTCTTTTGTTATTACACGTGATTTTTTGACTATAAGAATATCCATGTGAATAAGTAAATGGAATTATTTGATTTAACTTTTCCACATTATGATGAAGGTTAAATTTTAAAGGCTTATGTTCCAGTCTTATACATTGCCTTAAATGTTTATTCTTATTTATGACTGTTTCAGCTATATTGTTATAATTACTTAGCATTTCAGCTCACCACTTTCAGATGATTTATTTTTCCCATTATGAAAATAATTATATTACGTTTAACCTTCCAGAATTGGTAAGGGATATAAGAGTGTTCAAAGTGGACACAATGTTGTTTTTTATTTCACGATGTAATGTAAGATTTATGTATGTATCTAGTACTAACAAGGATACTAAACTGGTCAGTATTTAAGGGTATTATTCCTTGTATGAAGCCATGTTATGTAATAATGCACCGATTCTGGGTAACTAGGGTCGAGGCATTACATGAATCCCGGGAAGACCCATCTGGTTTGAGATAAAGCTAGTAGCTGAAGCGAACTTCCGTGTTATGGAATTTCTGTGAGAATAATGTGAAGCCATTATCTCATTATAAAGTGATGATGAAGGATATATCTTTCAAATTCATATTTTCCTTCATCACATCACATGATTGATCAATGGTTTAGAATTGTGCTTTTTTTACACTGACATTGGTTCTGGGATTACGCTCATCCCAACCCAGATGATCCACATGCTAGAACTAGCCTATGCAGACGAGAGTTCCTCTCACATTAATATTTAAGTTATTAATAGACCAAGTAGAGGCCATAGTGCTAAGAACCAGCTAATGAACGAATTTGGTTTCCCAGTTGAAAGCAGTGAATTTATAGTTGTCTATTAGGGTGCCACATACAATTAACTGATGGGTAGATACATGCTCTATCTACATTCATAAATACTCTCATCATATCATATATGCCTCACGTAATCCCTTAACCATAGAGTGGGAGATCTCCATGGTGATACATATTTGTTTTCCTTGTATGAAAATCAGTATTTGGATTCTGAATATTACAAGAGAAAAAAAATATTTAGATCAGTGGGTTTGAGAACACTGCTACTAAGGCCAAGCCCATGATGGTAATTGATTATGATTTCACCGACCCGATTCACCAGTTCGAGGCTATAATACGAGACATGGGACGTTGATTCATCATATCTGAGATGTGTGGAGGAAACATTCCATGTATTATGTAATGATAGAAAATTACATAGTACTCTTATACATGACATGATAGATTTATACTTGATCTTATTACCCTTGTGAGTTATCGGGATGTTCAGCCCCTGGACACTGAATTATTGTATAATTTCTAATTTCACTGATATGAGCTATGTCTACACTAACTGACCCTCCACCCCTTATTTGACATCATCAATCACATACCACTCCACAGAATTCATGATGTAATACGGTTGAATAATTTTGTTTCCAGGGTTTCAATAGTGTAGGAGTCTCCTAATGAAGATTCCAACAATACTCAAATCATCACTCGAATTCCACTTAGGCCAGTTGATTTATAATAACTACCTCTTACTGATGACACTCTTATTTTGGAAGATGAAATGGATTTGTAAGAGGATCCTCACACATTTTAAGAGGGCATATCCCCCTCCATCGATGAGTTGGTACAGGTGAATATTGGTATTGAGATAAATCTGGGGCCAATAATGATCAACACAACTGTTCCTACTGAGGAACAAAAACAATACGTGGACATCCTCAAGCAAAACCATGTTCCATTTTAAAAGAGTTATGAAGAGATGTCAGGCTTAGACCCTCATGTCTCCATCCACCTTATTGGTCCCCCGTAAAGTCATTGCTCGTTTAAAATTTATCTATGGAAGATTCATCCTTTCCTTGGTGTCATGGTTGCAGATGGATTTGATATGATCATTAAATCCATCCTCTTTAAGGAAGTAAAATAACTCATATTGTTAGCCAACATCATTATCATTTGAATAAAGAATGAACATATCAAAGTCTGTATCAAATTACGATATCTTAATACCCATTACCCAATGAATGATATTTATCATCTTGTGATGGGGCACATGATTGATTATACCTCTAGAATCTATGATCTATCCTTCATGGATGGGTATTTTGGGTATAATCAGATCTGGATGGCCCCTGTAGACAAAGAGTCCATCGCCATTTGAGCATCTTAGGATACCTTATGTTATCAGGTGATTTCATTTAGTTTTAATAATGCATGAGATTCCTATTATAGATACATGGAATGCATATTCAAAGAGATCCTTTTGAATCTAATGTAAAGTTAATAGATTATATAGGGGTAAAATCTCGCCAAAATCAAGACCATATTTTTGATACCAATTTTTTTGGCTTCCTCCTCTCCCAAAATATGAATATGAAACCCTTAAAATGCTCTTTTGGGGTTACCTATGGGAAGTTCCTTGGATTCATTTGCAAGTATAGAGGAATCCAAATCGATCAAGAGAAGATCAATTCCATCAATTAGATTCCTACATCGATCAACCTATAGGTGCTTCATATATTTTAAGGGAACGTATCCTATATACACCGATTCACTTCATATTTGGATGGCATGTGTAATCTCTTTTCTAGCATTATATAGAATTGTCACATCTACTAATGGTATGATGAGTGCCAGAGTACTATTGAGGAGATCAACCAGTATCTAATGTAGCCTTTTGTTATGATTCCACCAATCTTTGAAAGTCATTTCCTTCATTATATCACTAGCCTGAAATGACCCCTTTCCACCCTTCTCTCCGATAACAACAACGAAGCGACAACGAAGAGACAAAAAATAATTTGTGAAGATTCAATCACATTCTCCTCGACACAAATACCATATATATTCATATCTGGAAGAGATGCCTCACAATGGGGTGTCTAATGTAGAAGTTACCTCATTATCTGTAGCAACATGATATAAATCTTGGGTCCCACATGGATCTGCTAAAGTAAATTCTGAACCAATATATGTTAACATACCATAAAGCTTAGGTAGTAGAGATATATCTGTAGTACAACATGAAGTTCAATATATGGAAGTCTAGTAATGGACAAGAATTGGTAAAATTTATGGATACCCATATGGAACTTGTAGATTAGTCTCTAGATCTTTATTTTCATAGTGAAGAAATTCACTTAGTGGGTCAGGATATAACATGATAGAAGATTCAATTTGACCACACATCTTGGAATTTTATTGGATGAAGGATTAAGGATCCTCAAATCAATAGTGTATCCCTGGGGATTTTCTTCATCACATCAACACAGGTTGTATTTCCCAATTTTCTATTGCAATTAGAAGTCTATAACAAAAAATGTAGAGTATTAGGCTCTAATTAGTGGCCTTGAGTTGTATATCAAGGTTGATGTCCCGGATTGCATTCCAAGGGATTATACGAGATAGTTATTAAGAATATTAACAATTATTACATCATCAGGAAGACCATGCTCAAACCATTGATTATGTATTCTCTCTAGATGATGGGACATTTCCTTTCTCTGATAGAGGTGACTTGTGTTCCCTGGTCACAGAAGGGTCAACATGATTCCCTGGTCGGTCTAGATTCTTCTCTCATTGATCTTGCGTAAGAATATATATTCATTACTGGGGCACATCGATGAGTCATCACCCATGTTAGTTAAGATGATGATGAAATCCAGAAGGTAGACAACATTACAACTAATGCATCCACATACAGACCTCCATATCTCCATGAATGTAATGAAACCTCAAATTACATAGATAAATATATCAAGCATCACTATCAAGGGAATATCCGATAAGATAGAGATGAAAATGAGTGAATCCATCACTGTACATTTCAATTCACCCTCCAGAGTAGTCCATCATTTAGTAGACTCTCTACAGATGCTTGTTTGATGGGACGATCATTCCCCACATTAAACAAGATGATATTCCCCTGGTAATTAGGGAAATCCATATCGGGTCTTTAGGTGCTCACTATGAAGGAATAAATATCTCCCAACATATACGAAGGTTGAGTTACTTTTGTCCTTCCTTGGTCTATGATTGTGTTGAGTTCACTAAGAAGTTACACAAATGTCATATCCATCTCAACATTGTGCATCATTCTCCAGAACCCCTCCATGCTACCATGTACTCTTGTACCATTGAGGTATGGGAACTCAATGTCATGGGACCATACCCACCAAAAACATCTCTCTAGTGAAGTATTTTTCTAACTGTGAGGGATTTCTTTTCCATGTGGCTAGAAGATACTCCTCTCAATGATGTCAAACCCAATTATATTTCTGAATTCATTAGATCAAATATGATACATTAATTTAGAGTCCCTCATGTTGTTCTTACTAATAACAACACCGAAATATGAGTAAATAAGTTGAAAAAAATTTAGACCTTATATTGTATACTGTTCAACCACACCTCTGACCTACATGAATAGAAAAATGGGATGATTAATGAATTCAAAAATAACCTCTTCAACATTTCTTGGAAGATGGTGTCTCAGAAAAAAATTATTAAGTTATAAATTCTCCCCAATGATATCTGAGATTATTGTATGACAACTCATAATTACACACTGGTTAATCCATATTACATGGTATATGGAACATAGTCATTTATCCCCATCAAGATTCAGTTTCCATAACTTTCTCCGACTATATATGATCTGAAAATAAATCTGAATTAGTAGCAAGAGTCTATATGGACAAACTGAAATCTCTTGATGATAATAGGATTTGGACCTTACTTAATCTAGAAAGGAACTAGAACAAGATTGTAAGATCTTCCCACAAGGTACATCATCTCTGCTTTTTCATTCATTTTGACATTGTTTTGGCTCTTCGAGTGTTGATGATTCTCAGTTTGATATTGCTAAATTTGGAGCCCAAATTGAAAGGACCTGACATCATTCAAAGAGTATTTTCTAATGATTTAAACTCTTTGGTACCAATGGATATTGTGTGAACTACTCCCCCATCAATGAAAAGATCATTAAATAGTAGTTTTCATGATCCATATCACTATTAACCTACAAGATGTGAAACTATTTCTTCTTAAATGACATTAATATATTCCTTTCAACATGAAAATAAACTGAAAACTAGCATCCCAATCATCATGCATGTCGATAAACTAAATATTTTTTATCGTGATATAATATCTACAACATTAAACTAGCACCCCATTAATCCATGAAACATGATGTTAAACTATGTTTCCATGTCATACATGACTTTCGACATCTATTTTTTCAGGTTTTAGGATGTTATGATACACAAGAAAACAGTTTCATGGTTTCATGACAACTAACTGCACAATACCAGACATTAAACAGCTATATTCTAGCTGCAAGATGTTAAACTGCACCACATTTACGGTCATTTATGTATGAACATTAACGGAAAATTCAATTTCTCTAGATTATTCTAAACTGATCCATCTTACATGAAATTAAATTATACCCCTTATCCTTAACACACAAAGTTAAACAACAAATAATTCCAATTATTATCCCTAGGAATTTAAACTGTGCTCGCTTTTATTCTTGAGGATGTACATTATATTTGATTATCCCCCCTCAAGATAATATGATATTGTGCAAGCCTAATTTTCCTCATTCATGTCTAGTTATACCTTCCGTATCAACATATATATATATATTGTTTGAGATGTTTTATCATCATTATTATATACTATATGATGATAAACTGAATAAAACACAAGAACTAAGAATGGATTGTTTCCCATATAAATTGATATGTAAAAATTCCAGGTATTTGTCCTTTAGGCTCATCCTTAATATCATCCTTTTACAACCTTGTCCTGAATCGTCTCTTTGTAGTGTGTGGTGTGATGTGGGATTTCGTGTTCCTCATTCACATCAGGTTATTTTTCCACACCATAGAAATCCCCTTTGGGATACATTTTTCCACCACTTACTTTCACTTGATAATAAACTATGTTATACTATAATTATTATGACAATCCATTAAACTAAAAGGAACT
Organism: Viscum album; assembly: GCA_963277665.1. Classification (NCBI taxonomy): domain Eukaryota; kingdom Viridiplantae; phylum Streptophyta; class Magnoliopsida; order Santalales; family Viscaceae; genus Viscum; species Viscum album. The sequence continues at coordinate 1,833,286,773 of OY728147.1, forward strand.
GAAGAAATATTTTTGGATTGATTCCCATATTTTGGAGATATGTAGCGGAGATAAGGAAATTTGTCTTCAGTCCGAACAAAAAATTATCCCTAACATTTTTCCTCATCCCCCACATCACTAAAAAATTATTGAGTTCTTATTAGGAATGTGTGGTTTAGTGTTGATGTAACTGACCCACATTAACATTGGTTCACTTCAGGGCACCATCCAACCCATTTCATTTTTGGAATCCCTACACTATGGTATAATCATTATAAATAAAATCTAATAACCCTAGAGTCCATGTTCGATGGTGATAAAATGCATAACACCCCCCTTGGATATCCTATTATGTTAAGAAACTTATTGTGTTCCTTGGATGTATAATGATTAATTAAACAATGCTATAATGCCTTCAACTTAGAAGACACTACCACTTTTTATTGTACATCTACCATGACCCTCCATAAGAAATATATGTGTCTTGATTCCCATAATTATGGGATATGTACAGACTCCAAGGAATTTTGTCTATAGTCCAAGCCACAATGTCACAACTCACCCCTTTGGTCTGGATTTCATCTGGGAATGTGTGGCATCGTGTGGATATCTTTGATCCTCGTTCACATCAGGATTCCTCATGGAACCACACTACACATCTCTTTTCAAATTGGTCTTAATAGTATGACCTTAAACTAGTATTTTCAGTGTCCTAGTATCATGAAAATAAACTAAGTAACAAGAAAAATAATCTCATTGGAAAGATCATAACCCCCTTGGTGGCACAAGCCATCTACCATTCCATCTTCTATAATTATTTGTAGTTTTATTCCCATCATTAGGGGATATGTAGTGATGCTCAGAAATCATGAAACTGACTCCATCCATAGAATCATGACCCCTTTCATCCTTTCATAGCCTTCCACCCCCTTAGGATTGTGTGGTGTGGATTTATTTTATCCTCATTCATGGTAGGTAATGTGTCATACCACACAAGTCTCACATAGGATGCACATGTCCTAGTTTCATGAAAATAAAATAAATTACATTTTCATCCTTATTGTATGATGTTTAACTTCATGGATAAATCCCACACAAATGACATTAAGCTGGGCACCATGGTCATAAATCTACTACCATAAATTGAGAGCATCTTGTTTGAGATAAATTATCCTTATACTAATTGAAATACCCCACTATAGAACTCGAAACATGAATGTAGATCAAATCCCACATGTAGATTTAGATAATTACAGTGTTTAATGGGCAACAACAGTAGAATTGGAGTGTTAGATTCCACAGATACATTCCCTCATTTCATTTCAACACATATTTTGTCCCTTTATATGGTTACTCATACTCTTCTGTGTCTGAAGGGAACCCCCATAACGTCAGGTCCATACTGGATCAGCTCACCTCCCATTTTAGGCTAATGCTCCAAAATATAAGAGATTATTTTTTGAGTTTTGTCCTGAATCAAGAACATGGTCATTATTCGACCATAATTGGTCTATCCCCATTCCTGATAATATGATATGGGTGATATGTCATAAATAACGTCAACATTTTTCCTCCATCATCACTCCACACCCACTATGTTACATATATCAAATGAATTGATTCAAATTTTCCACCTTCCGATGTTCTAATCGATCCCCAAACCCCCTAGTTTTGTCCCTTCATGCAACCACACCCATTGAAGGGAATGTTAGTGTGTTTGGGAATATCCCTCCTGACATTCCCTTTCCATCTTTCTATGCTCCCATATGATGGGGAAAACCTAACACCACTCTATTGTTTCAAAACAAATCATGGATCATGTGGAAATATGAGTCATGGTATGGATTTTACATTCCCATAATTTCTATGCAACACTATTTTCTATGCTATATGACAATAAACTAGGGGAACTTCAGTGCGATCTCTATGACCATAAACTAAGAGCATGTTCAATGTTGTCTCGGAAGTGTGGGGTATGTTGTTGACCTCTCTAGTCCCCATTTATGTCGGGATTCTAGTATCCTAAACATTAAAATCTATTTTAAACATCTCCTCCAACATCCATTCTTAATGAAATTAAAATGAACCGGGTTGTCCTATCATATGAGCTTAAATATCTGTAATCATCATCCTGGATACATGTTTAAAAACAACACAACATTTTGGTCTTCTCTCTTAAGAAGGAATCACCCTTGAAACTAGTCATACACCATGCCACCTATCAAGACCTACCCATGGATTCATTCCCATGGATACAAATAGGCATTCCATCCATGTATTTCCACTCAGAAAAAATGAAAATATAAAAAATTTCTAATTTCTCTTTTCTCTATGTATGGGTAAGACCTACACAGGGAAATTTTCCTTGTGGAAGTATATATGTCTTGATTACCATTAATATGGGATATGTATTGTTACCCAGATCATTGATCATGGGTCTAACCACAATATTGTTTCCTCTTCTAATGAAGAATCATATTTTACCTTAGTACATGATGTCAAACGACACCGTATTATAGAAATATGTGTGTCTTGATTGACATCTTTATGGGAAACACAATGAATCTTATAATCTTTTTCCATCTACATAACCCCAAATTATCTATCCCAGGATATATGAACACAAACTATATGCAGTTTATCTTAATAAAACCATGTGATATGTGGGCTCTGTAGGCCCCCATTCACTTTTCGTTTTATATATAGCATGTCACATGTGTACCATTGGGATCAGTGTACCTCTATATAGATCAAGATATGTGACTTTAAGATATGTAATTGCTCCATAAATATTAACATGTTATTTTTGTTGGCCTCCTCGGTCAACATTCACATCTTGTTTTTTATTCCATCACATCATGAAAATTTTAATCGGATTATCCACCTTCCCACTGTCCAAAATCATTGACAATAAAATAATATAACGTCGATCCTTTTCTAATTCAAGATGTATTGTGTTGTGTTAGGCCTCCTTTTGCTCATTAACATAAGGTTTATCCTAACACCAGACCACCCATACCCATTTGGATTACACTCAATCATTGACAAAAATCTATGATCTTATACTAAAAATTCATCATCCTCGATGAATGAAATTTAACTACATCCATACCCTATAAATGTTCAGGAAGCCCCATGATAATTGTTGGATGATTTCACTTCCCCTTTAGAGAGGATTTCCCTCACCAGTGTTGGACTCCCACCATGATATATTTTTAGAACTATGTATCGACTCAACTCTATATTCAAGGGATACATTGAAATGATCAGACATTTTTTCATTCATCCCATCCACATTTTCATTAATCCTTTTCATACCATTGAAATCTATCCATATTAAGGTGTGTTTTCAACACTTTATCCAAATTGGCTTCATTTACATTAGTTTTACCCTCTAACAAGTTTTATACATACCCTAAAAATGATCGTCTTCCAATAGTCCATTCAACATGTCTCCAAACTATTCACCTTAATTCGAGAAACACAATATTGATCTATTCACCACATTCCATGAAATATGACCTTAAGCAATTTTCATTCCTAGGACTGAATCTCACTCTCTAATATGCTTTGTCCACACTATGAGTCCTTCTGGTATTTGATTTTCTATCATATTTCACATCTAAATAGAACCCCGTAATAGTGATGGACTCATTCATATTTGGCTCACCTACCATCATAGGATAACTCTTTAATGGATCAATGGTACAAAGCACTGAGTCTTGTGTTTCTAAAATTATCAACATTTGATCCCAAATTTTTTACCCCATTCCATTACAGTGTGTGTATGGTCTGTATCTTTCAATCATGGTCAACAATGGGAATTTAATTTCTAGTCACCCTTTTATCCATACCATAAAATTCTAGACATACACTTCATTATCATGGTGGGATTTCATCTTCAAAGTAAACATCAATGTGTGGTACCCCTTGTCAGGTAACCCCCATGGACCATTCCTTGTTCCCTACACTGAGTGTGGATCATTTAGGAATTGGAGTTCTGGTATGGTGTATACTAATATGGTTGATCCAGAAAAGTGGTACCATGGTTCAAAATCTATGAACCAAAACAAAGATCCCCATAGAGAATATGTGGTGTGACGTTAAGCCTCTGAGGTCCTCATTCGTGTCAGGTTTTTTCCTCATTGCATCACATATGCCTCATACCCATCCATTCCTTGGTATTTTTATGGTTCACAAGTCTCCTTTGGATCATTCAAAAAGGTTACATCTCCTTCATTCTATGAATGAATTCCAGGAATAAGAATCATACTCCATGTAACACGACACTAAACTGTTGGCCAGGGTCTAGGAAATTTGACCTTAATCTATGAGAACTGTCCAAGTCACATTACATTAAACTATGAGAAATTCCAGTATCACATGACATTAAACTATACCATGAACCATAATCACCGAAGTATGTAAACTTTTGTGCTTATTATCCTCACTTGAACAACTTGAAACTGCAATTTTACCCAAACCCTTACCAAAGAGGTTATCTCCCATAGTGCTGGTTAGTAGCCACATTGTTTGTGTCATTAAATTTCACTTGGCTCCCTAAGACGATGTTCCCCTAGAAGATATGGTTTGTCTTATTTCCACCCAATGTGCATATATAAGTTATGTCTCATTCGCGCTGCTTTAATTTCGAGAGTGTTATAATTATTTCTATCTACTTGTCCCTCCACTCCACAATTTTCATTCCCCAAATTTGGATCCACATCCACATTCATATCTGAAGGGACCCCCTAATGGTTTGTAAATTCCTCTATGGCTCAACTAACAGTCTGGGGATGTTCCCCAGAAGATATCATATGACATTTTGAGTTAGGTCCCCTATTTCGGATATGGCCAATGGGTGAGCCTCGTTTATCTATCCTCATTTCTGGATAATGTTGTGAATATTGTGTCTCAAATATGTTAACTAGTTATATCATACCCGAATTTCTTCATCTGTGTTCTCTAATTTTTGTGTTATGTGATTTGAAAATCACATTTCCCCTATATTTAGATTAATTCAAACACCCCTAGTATTATCCAGCTCATGCACTATAGCACATTGGGAAAGGAAAGTTGGATGATCCAAGGTCACTATTCTTTAGTCAAAACCTCTCCATGTCTACACACAATGAGATGGATGTCCATAATAGTGGACCACATGTATTCAATAATTTACTTTCACTATCATAAAAAGTGGATGATTATGTGTTCATTCATTGTTTCTCACACTAGGCTTGGCCAACGTCAGCTTTGGGACTGATCATTAAAAATTTCAAAAGTATGATCAATGTGCAGCAATTGAATAAAGAAAGAAAAATTTCCATACAGATAGTTCAAAATAAATATTAATGAACACAAAAAATAAAGAATGTATGATTCATAAGTTTGGTCAAAAGAAAACACCCATAGAGCTACCCCTCAATTGAATGCATCAACACCACCACTATCTAATGTGTGTCTTCTAGAGTCTCTTATAACATCCTGAGATCTCTCTCCTCATCGATGGATATAGGCTAAAGCACATTATCAATGATTTATTTATGGTATGGTTTGGCTTGAAGTCCAACTACAAGGGGGCTCTCCCTATTCAGTTGCTATTAGGACTGCTCTTGCAGGACCTAAAATTCAGTGATGAGTTCAGATTGATTTGTGATGAATGTAGAACGCTCATTCATCTGTTTTTCAAGGAACTAGATATATTTATCATCCTTACGTAGCTTTTGGATTTTTTCAAACATTATATTAAACCAATTAGGGTCCATGACAGATCTTTTATCTCATACTTTGTTAGGAAGGTAGTCCTTGATTAGCATGGGATGAAATTGTGCATCTTCTTCTCCAGTGAAAAGGTTACACAACCAATTAATAAGTTATCCCATTCAGATTATCCATTTTTTCATGTTTATTTATGAATAATTTTATTAACTTCCATGCTTGGTGTTAGGTAGCCCATCATTCCTCGACCACATCAGAATACAACTCTTCCATCTCCATCTGATCATCAAGTTCACACTCTATTAATGCATATAGTAGTTATGGTGTAAGATCCTCAACTAGAAAGATGTTTTATGGATCAAGATACTTATACTCTATTTGATCTTAATCATTTGAACCCACCTCGATAATATCTTCCCTATCAAACCCACAAGTAGAACCACCATTGGCCAATATTGACTAATCAATAGAAGTTATTACCTCTTTAACTCTGATGCTTGGCTGTATATGAACACGTACCCCCTAGTAATGAGTCCACGGTTCCTCCAGACACACTCACAAGTAGAAAACCTAAAACTAAGAGGGTTTGTCAATGAATTTTACAATCAGTCGATCTAATTTAGAAAAAAAAAGAATGACTCTATGAGGAAAGAATCATATGGTGGCTAAGAGATGGATTCTTAGGACCTCCACCATCATCTCATTGTCCCTTGGATACTAGAACACGGACCCCAATATTCTATTGTGGGTTTTAGAGGTTCTCGATAAGCCACCCTAGCCTCCACAACATAGAAGGACCCTGCATCAACTAGTGTATCAGACACAGTTCATGATGCTTGGTTCTCTACACCCACTATCATGCCTCCATACCAATGAGGTAGGGTATCTTGTTAAACATTGTATTGTGTTGACATTATTTATGTCTAGGAACATAGATAAATTTGGTGGATATAATAGAATAAGTGAATGAGTTAGATCATACTCTAGGAGCTTCAAAAAGTCCTCCCAGAGTTTTTTCCTCTAATTCCACAACTTTGCATTCCTCCAAGGAGACCCCGCTATCAGCATCTGCCCCCCTAGGACCCATTAGATTCCTTAGGTACGGGAATGTGAAACTCCATCTCATTAGCTGATCGTTGTGGAGGATATGTTAGATTTAGTAATACTTTCACCCAATCCTTCTTTAGATTCAGAATGCCACAAGAGTGAACTATGTTCTCCATCTCATCCAAATACCACTCCCCCTCTTCTTGTTATAAAGGAAAGGTTTTTTGGGAAAAAAATAATTCATATATGATCCATACTAAACTGGTGAGATGATCCAACCTTTCCTAAGTACTAAGAATTTTTTTGTTGACATCCCATGCATCCCTAATCCTTAGTGTAAATGGCATCCCCAGTTATATCAACATAATAAAACAGCTTATTTGGAGCTTGTGTAGGTATATTAAAGTCCCTCTAAATAGATACCCTTTATCTTGAGTCTACCCGACCTAAACCACTAACCCTTATACTATTTATCTTCTTCTAGATCATGCCAGTGTTGGAGTTGGAGCTATTGGATCTTCTATTGCAGCACATCCACTGTGACATGTAACATCTCTACTACCATGTCATACTGTAATCAATGTTCACAAAAAACTATATGGTAGAGAGGACACTCTATCAATGGCTCATATGGTCATTTGTTTTAACATTTATCCCAGGTAGTCCACCTCTAATATCTTTGAATACTTATTTACTATCCCATAGGTTGTAGTGGATATAGGCATTTCATTCCACATCATCCCTTCTTCTTGTGCGAACATGATCCAAAGATGCCTCATCCCACATGGGTGATCTTCATGACATAACCCCAGGTACACCGTCAGGGAATGTATATGTAAACATAATAAATGCCTCGTGAACTAATTTGGGGTTTATGGTTCATAGATTTCCTCACAATCCAGCTGTCCCAGCAGTAGTCCACCATCAAAGGCTAGAAGACATGATCATTGCTCTTCAGTTCCTCTTCCACCATTTGGTGAAAAATACTATTGAAAAAAGGGATGGAAGTTGAATTCATCAACCTTCCAGATATTGTTCATCATCATCATCAACTTCCACTTGAGTGGGAATCTTCCTTCAACAAAAAAAATTTCCAGTCGAAATTTTGTATTGGGATGTGAAATGAGATTTACGCATTCATATACCCCCATATGAACTACCACCAATCCAAAAAAGAAGTGGATCGGTCCACATATGCCTAATGGATTCCTTCCATAAATGATATTCCAATTCACCTTATACCAATATTCCATCATTGTAACACCAAGGATGATGAACATACCCTTTTCTAGTTTTACCTCCATGATGAACATGCTCAACTTCCCTCCCATGTGGACATCTTTCAATAGAATCAACCACCCAAAAATAAATTTTAATATGATCCCAGCCTACCTGACTATCGGTTGTTATTTTGTGTTGAATATGTATCACCCCAACTGCCATTGAATTCCATATTTTAATTTCCAATACGAACCATGATTTCCTCTATGTTCCCCTCCCGGGCGGGTATGAGACCTTATAGGTTGTTTCATGGGTGCCTCCTCCCCCTCAGTTGGCTTCTCCATGGGAATGTTCCAAAAATGTCTAAGACACTAAAGAATGTGGATGTCCCATGTCATCATATTGTCTTTATCTACACCTAGCACTAGATCTAGTAGCATCCCTTCTGGAGGTGGCATCTTCTCTAGATCCTCCCATGTATTCTCCATGAGGAGTAATATCAAATACATCCCCCACCATAATTGGTATCCAAGAAATATTAAGAGGACCTAGCGGATAATTCTAACATCCAACATGATTCAGTTGGAAAGCATGGGATCTTTAAGAACATATAGTTATCATGTTTGGAATTATTTCATTTGGTTGGTAAATGTAGAATTGGGAAGTCCATGTTTCTTTATATAGGCCTACTCGCCTCAACTCTGCTCCGAATTCTTCACAGGATGCACATACAATGTTAGTATGGTGATGATAATTAAACATGAATTTAGTTTCCATAGATTTTGTTAATATTGTTGTAAATATAGAATGTAATGATAGATGAACGATTTCTCAGGGTATGGACATCAGAAGCCCTAAACCATTGGTTTTGGCATACTGTTCCATTAAATAGTAAGCTGGTTCACCCCTGCTTACCTCCGTGATGAAGGCATCCTCCCTCAGAACAAATTCATACAATGTTAGTATGGTGTAAAGAGGATTGTCCTTATGCAATTTTTTCAATAGCTCTAGTAGGGAATTGTGATCAAAATGGATTTGAATGTACTCCCCTATAAAGATAATGTTCATCAAATATTATCTTAGGTTATAATACATATATAAAATTCAAGGGCCTTCTTGGGAGGTAATTAGTTTTTCGAAATTTTTTCATTCCATGAGTCTGTTCTGGAGGATTTTTCAAGAAGATTGATTATGGAGTACTAGATCAAAATGTTGTAGTGGCCTCTTAGGGTATCATGGATCAATGACTGAGTATAATGACTCATTTCTCTAGGATGAATTCATAGAGTATAGGTCCAATGAAAATGATTTGGAAGGACACATATTCATGGAATATAACATTAAGAAAAGAGTGATCATGCACAATCATTCATGTATATCCATTTTAAACAATGGGTCCCTCATACACCTTTTATAGGTGACACAAAAATGAGCTTCATGGAGGCATTAACAATCCCGAGGTTCATGGTGGTCCTCACATGGTATGAATCTCCCAAATTTCATAGTGATCCATCTTCAAGAACTCTTACTGTTTATTTAATTTCCCTCATAATTTGACCCTCCTTTTTTCATCAACTCCCATTTATAGGGGTGGGGGAATTATTTGGTTCTCACATACATTCCCGGTGATTGGAAGACAAAGGATGTGTCCAGTTGAGATGGAATCATGGTTAAATATTATAAATATCAACAAATGGGTATTCTAAGAAAATCACTTTCTTAGAGCCCCTGGTCCTCAAGAACTCATTAGTAGTTCACAGAAATCACCACGTGTCTGATGATACATGTAGACACCAAAAAGGATATTGAAAAATTGGTATGTGACTTTGATGATCATTGATTTTCATCATATCGATCACTTTGGCTTCCTGGAGGTCGCCTGAGTTACGCGAGAACCCATTTGCCATAAATAGAAACCTCCACCCCCTTCATAATCACTATTACTATGATGTTTCTCATTCTAATCTCCATTTCCACTAATCCCCCAATAATAGTGTAAATGAAAGGAAAAATGAGTCCCCCAAGGTTCTGGAGCATCGTAAAACCTCTCCCATTTTTCTTTATTTGCCCCTTTATATGGTATTGATTCCCTTTGTGAAGTCCTAGACCCTTCATGATGGAAGATTTCCTATCATGTTAAATGATGTTTCGTAACGCATTAATCCTTCACGAAGAAATCAATTTACAAAGAATGTATCTATGCCCATGCATGGTCACCCTACATTGTAGAGCTCCTATCATCATGAAGCTCCAAACCACCACGAATCACCTAATCTTCATGAAAAAACTCTCAATTAGGATCTCAGCTTCACATAATTTCATTACATGAAATCATATAGAATTTACACAGTGGATTTTTCGTCCCTCATGTGGTATTACTTATTGTGTTCTCTACGAAATAATTTGCCTCATAGGTGCGCTAATACCTATTATTTATTCTCATATATATACATACAATGACTTCTTGAGTGATTAATCCTCCACTCCACTGTATCCTATAATCGAATAATCCTAACCTTATCCGTGTTTGGGTGGGAATCATTTATGTATTTCTCAAGGGTAAGAAGTGGATCCTCCCCATTCGAGTTACAAGATGTTAAACTGAAAAGCTCTATCATCCACAACCCATGTCATTAATCTATATCCACACCCTATGAAATTTACATGGGGTGCCACACCTTTGGAATTCTATATTCCTACTCACCTTTACGGGAGTGATATCTGCATCAACCTCTTTGCATTAAATGATACATATCTCACATGGAACAATCTCTTCTTTGGGCATCCCTCCTGATATAAGCATCAATATTAATCTCCATAGTTTGACTCATTGTATAATCCCCACATTAAATTAAATAGAAATACCATTTTTGACACAATATAAATTATAATACTACCTATTTTTTCTCACACAGTAAATTACTTACATGATATTAGATATTAATAGTGATTGTGAAATCACACATGCCTCCATAACACGTAATCCCCAAACCCTTCAATGCTGGACTACATGGATTTTGATCAATATCTTCAATATAGTGTATGTTTGAATCCCACATGAGTTATAATATCAAAAAATGGTAAACTATGGTGCTCCCATATAGTGATGTACCATTTTGATGTGACATCTTCCCTCTTTTGGGACACATCACTCAAATCCACCACATGAAAGTGTTCTGGTCCATCCTCATGAGATGTTAGCCAATTATAAGCCCGGATGCCATCCTAAAATACATTGAATTTGATTCCCATCCACTCTTATACATAGGAATCATCATTGATGTTTGATACCATTATTCGCACCCACTATTGTGTTAACTTTGATTCATTATGTCTCGGGAGGATCATGCCTCAACACGAAAAATACATTTCCTTCAGGTCCCCATCCTCACACTCCGTTCTCATATATTGGATCCTTATGTGTATTATTTCCCCATACTAAAAAAACGGACATCGATTCCCATCCACTATAATATATTAGAAGAATGCCTATGGTTCAAGACTATCACCTTCCACAATCCATCCATCCCATGAACATTCCATCCATTCCCATTCTGATTATTACTTGAGTTGAAACATATCGATGAGATTATTCAATTCACACAACCATATATTGTAGTATCACCCAAGAATCTATACATGAATAATTCCCACACAATCCATATTCATCCAACTGAGATAAAAATTCTTGAGAAAGGAAGCTATCTATGTGTTAGGCCCAAATAAACCCTTTACACTAGATGGGTTTTCATTACGGACTACTATACATGGTACATAGAAATAATTCCTATGGTTTAATCCAAGAAAAAGGTAAACCTTGGAATTCCCATAAGTGGTGTAATCCTCCAGGATCCTCCTTTAATGGTTTCTAAATCAGCATTCGTATTGTGACATTTTCCCTTTACGGGACACATCATCCCGTGTTTGGTCTTATAGGATGTTCTAATCCATCCATATAGTAATCATTATAGGTTATATATCATAGGGATATACCCATATGAACCACATTCATACATGTATTGATTATCCTAATCCATATTCTCTAGATGTTAAACATGTGGAGTACCCCATGTTGAACATGGGATTCTAATGAAAACCTGGAATGACATGCATCTAGCATAATATTTTCTGCAATCTACGTGGGATTCAATAGGTTTATACGCCCTTGAGAATCCCTAAAATGGTGAAGAATGCATGTTCTCTGTTGTTCTAGAATGAAGACATTCCAATGATGCACAATGTTACTACTCCCCTAAAAAAATTGCTACCCTGGCTAAACCCCTGGAATGTCTAGATATAATTAGTCTAATTAACCGGCATCCAAAAAGATATGGAACTAGAAATGAGGTTCACAAACAATATATTAATCTATAAGGGAGACCCAGAGTAGAGGAATAATTCCATGGAAGAATCTATGGAAGGATAAACCAATATCAAATCATATTTGTTTATCATAGAGTTTACATCAATATGGAAGTTATGAATTCCGCCCACCTTTGGAAATAAGGAATGATGGGGAACAGTGCATTCCGTACATTTGTGCAAACAAAGATGCAGGTGCACCCAATTATAATTCATTAGAAACAAATAATAATCCAATTTTAATCTTATAATTCATCATCTATAGTAATTGGTGCTAATTGAGATAGGAAATAAGAACATAAACTAGATTTAGTACATTATTTTTTGTTCATACTCAAGTATTTTGATTAACTATTATAGTTTGTAATGGATAATATTTTAACGATATATGTAGTATGGGAATGGTACTTTCTAGTTTACTAGTTATAATTTCTTCTTAAAAACACTAAATTTAATCTAATTTATTTTCATAATCATTTTCAGGTGATTCAATTATAATATTTTCTAAATAATTTATACCTTTATATGGTTGATTTTTCCAATGATCAAAATGGTCACTTTCATTAAACATTAAATGAACAAACTCTTATGAAATATTTGAATTATTGTTATATAATCTTTAATATTTGGACGTATAAAAATATAATATTATTATTCTTTCATCAACTTATGGATCACATATTTCTAGGGTTTCCTTAGTATTCACAATATACACATTGATGCAAACATATTAAAGTATCTCACCTTAGGAATTATTTTGTTCCATAGTCCATAGGGTGTATTTTTAAGAAGAAGCCTTATGAAAACTCTATTAATGATATCAAATGATGTGTTTACAATTTTTTTCCAAAATGAGGTAGGTTGAATATATTTATTTAACATAGTTCTTGAAATTTCTTGAATATTCTTATTTATTATTTCTGTAATTATATTTTTTTTGTGGGGTTCTTGGGGCATTGAAAGGTTTTTTAATACTAATGTCTTTGAAAAAATAATTAAACTCTTCATTTAAAAATTCCCAACAGTGGACGATTCATATTGAAATTATTATAAAATTTTTGTCATTTTAAAGAATTTTATAAAATCTTTAAAAAATATAGAAAACTACACTTTTTAACTTTAGAAAATAATCCAATGGAAATATAAAAAATGGGGAAAATATAAAAAATAATTATGATCATCCATAATATATTTCTACTCTATATGGTCCAAATAATCATTGTAGAGGATGTATAGTGGTTTGGATATAGAAATATTGTTGATAGATTTGAAGGAATACTTATGCTTCCAAATAATTCGACTTATATCAATGAATAAATCTCTATGAAATATGTTTATAAAAAATAAAAAACTATATGTATTTTATAAAATTTATATAAATTAAATAAATTATAATGCCTATGTATCATATTCCAAATCTAAAAATCATAATTTTTTAGTAGTTAAAAATTTTACTTTTTTATTAACCAAGGAATTAATTGAAAATGTATATACATTTTCAATTCTAGTTACTATTATTACAATAAACATACCTTTAAACATATATTAGTTTTTATTATATAAGTAAATATAAATTAAATCATCATAGAGATGAGGTATACTTTTCATATTTTACCTCATCCCTTGAACATATATTATATTTTCGGTCAAAATTTATTTTTTATCTCAAACTGATCCAACTTCAACTATTTTTACATTAGCATTGTCTCTAATGGAAACCAACCCCCAAAATAAATTTTCTAATGTATGAATGTTGGTAGAGTCCCCACACAAGTTTCTTTACAAAACACTATCAATATATCATACAACATATTTTTGCATGAACAGTTTTCTACAAAAACAAATATAATTTTTTTACACCCATATTTTATTAAGACTATCAATGTTAGTATGATAATATCTAGGTATATATATTTTCCTTATTTGGAAAAATTATATAGTACATGATTTAGAAATATATCTATAAATAATTCCTTTTTAAATCCAATATTCTGAGGAGTTTAAAACATGAGTAATTAGAATAATGTCCCTTCATTACACAATATAAATAGATAACTGTTGATATGTTTGTTATTTTTAAGGCTAGGTAGAAAATAATTTCTATAGAATTTTTAATTTTCTCAATTACTGACAATTTTAATTTTTCTTTTGTGACTATTATGTTTTCAAAGAGTCTGATATAAATATTATTCCCATTTACATAATATGCTAGTAATAATTTTAAAACACACTACACCATAATGTAATTATGTTATTCTATTTTAAAGAATTGTACAATTTAACGTGGGTTAGATAAATTCATATTTTAATTCTAGGTGTTGTTTTAACATAACATATTTTTAACAGAGAATAATAATTCAGATTTTTTTATTTATTTACGATTTTCTACTAATGATTCATATATTTTTAAGAATATATTTGTATGTATAGTTTTTTATTAGAGTTGTTTTCAGAGTCATAGATATAATAATAATATGATTTTACATCATCCTCTTCATTACCCATAATGATAATATTATCATATATATTTCATGTCTCTTTTTTGAGTCAGATTTAGAATAACTAATCGAGTTTTAAGATACCCTCATACTATCTATCATATATTTCTTCACATTTCTCTAATAATATGTTCACATTATATTTTCAATTATTTTATTTCAATTATTATTTTTTAATTAACATTGGAAAGTCCTTTTATATATAACCCATTTCATTATATTTATAGAATCATACTTCCTTATATACACATTAATATTTCTTGATGGCCTTCATGAATCCTCTTCTCCTATTACAGTAGTTTCTAAATATTCTGGATATTTTGTATAATTACATTTTAGAATATAAACATTCAGAATCAATTGAAAATGAAATATCTTAATGTGAATTTGTTTATTTCTTTTGATTATTAACATCAAGGGTAGTATTTTATATTTATATAATCTTACGATCATAAATTTTATGAATAATATATTTTATATATATCATAAATTATGTGGAAAATTAATACATTGTAATTTTTTTACCAGTTTGGATTGTTTTAAATAGGAATATATTACATTAATCATAGAATTTAAAAATCTATATACTTTTAATTACATATCAGATTCTGAGACTCAATATCCTAAGGTAGCGAAGCTATTGATTATTTTTTCTAATATTCTACTTATCTCTGTTATTATTTCACCATCTTACTTTATGAATGTAACAAAAATCAGCAATGTAGTAGCGTACCATAATTTAATAACATTGTGAGTTGATTTATACGATAAAATAATAGTTTTCCATAGCTTATAGAATTTAGAATAATAAGACACTCAATTGAATTCATCTGGACCATGTCCACATATTAATGAATTCATTTATCCCTAATTGAAATCATACATTGCTTTTTTAAGTGGAATAAATTTTTTCTCATTTTTAATGAATTTCATACGGTGTAATAATTATCATATATACTTTGAATCTAACATTTTCAAAAATATTGTTATGTTACCTTTAAACCATTCATAATTATCACTATTAATTAAAGGAGGATGATCGTTGACATACCTTCTTTTTGTTAAATAATAAACTTCTGTATTTATATAGAACTTTTAATTTGATATTTCTAGAGAATATATCCATTCCATAGCAAGAAATAATTTGATTCAAATGGTAATGTGGGAATAATAAAAATATAATTTGTAGATTGAAGAATTTTCTATTTTAAAAAAGTTAGAGTTAGTCGAACTATTAACTCACTTTATGATTTATTCATATATCAAGTGTTCTATTATTTAAGAATGTTAAGAAGATGAAAAATTATAAAGAATAAAATGAAAATATTTATTGTATTTGATGGAAATAAATCCCTTATACCACTCAACCAACACTCTCTTTATGAGATAACTTATATTCACTAGAAATATCCTTTTTCCAAAAGAAAATAAAAAATGAGTAAAGGTAGTTGAAACCATTACAATAAGTCAATTTATAGAGACTTATAATTATTTCACAAAAAAATAAAAATAATCATAGCTCAGTTCTAGAAGCTAACACTACACCACTATTGAGTACAAGCATATGCTAATCTAATAAATCCATATAAATTTTTTGGTTTAGAAAATAAATTATTGTTCATAGATGTAAGCGTAAATGATAGAAACTACATCTTCTCATTTAGAGATATAAATCAATATGAAATATTATCATCGAAGAGATTCCAAAATAAAATGATCTTCAATGATATAAAAATATGATAAATAATACTAGTATCTTTTAATCCATTGTTTACCCAAAACAAAACTGAAACTTGTAAATATCTAAAGTATAACTCTTTTAGAATAATATACATGTTAGTTACTTATCAATCAGCAGTAGTTATGTTTAAAAAAAGATTCCATCACACTCTAAAACATGAATCTCGATATTTAAAAATAGAAAAATTTCATGTTTTCAGTTTTAATATATCCACAAATTTTCTATGATAAATAATGATCATTTTAATTTTAAAAATTCTAAGGAATTTGATAAATTCACTTATATGTAGTAATTATATAATAAATTCAATATGAGCCTCCAAATATGTTGTAAAATATAATTCAAAATATATTGACTTCTGGTGAGACAACTATATAAATATTACAAAATATCTTAAATTTTGAAATCCTTCATTGACCAAGGAAAATAAATATATCTTTTTTGCACAATAATAAACTCTAAATGTATAGTTGACAATGAATACTTATTTACAATAGTATGTTAAATGAACAATAGATATTTTCTTTTTTAGTAGAGATTCATCCAAATGTATGGTCTTTTATTAATAATTTTCCAACAATGTAGGATTCATGATGAATACATTTTATTCCAAATATAGGGTTCCCAAACCGTAAATCCTACTTACAAACATAAGGTGTGAACAGTGTATCCAGACTAAATTCCATCATGACTAATATAATTAGTCAAATACTTCAACGAATTAGTATGATAAATTTCGCATGAAATAAATTCATAAATTATTAAGGTAATTTCATTATTAAAAAACAGTATTTGGGATCATAAAAAATAGAGATTCATATAGTATTGTTGAGATTATAAATGTCCAACATAAATGTTTCATACAAATTATTTATCTCTTTCCATACTTTTTGACGATTCTGTTTGGCATGTTTAAGGGAAAACTATAGTGATGCATCCTCCTTTACATGATCTAAAAAGTGATATTAATAAAAAATACATCTACTTCATGATTTCAAAACATAACTATTTTTTACAAAATTTTCACAATGTGACTAAATATATTTATACAAATAATATAAAATTATTTATTATAACGGGGACATGTCCTAATAAATTTATTGAAATATTTTATACTATTTAATTTAATCCAAGAATAATTAATTCCTTTTACAAATTGGTTATTAACGTATAGAAATTAATTAATATAATAAGTGATCATATATTTGAAATGATCAAGTATTCTCAACACCAATATATTTGTCATGACCATATAAAAATCTCTTTAAAATCCTATATAATACGTTGCATACACCTCAAAAATAATTCTATCAGTTATTCCCATTAATATCAAAAATATTTTTTAAATTTAATACATTCTGCTTATATTTATTATAGAAAATATCATTTTTATCGGATACTATATGTTTGAATACAATATATTTTCTACCTTTTATTTTTTTCTATAATCCTATTGAAATTTTACAAATTACATTTTATTTTTCATTATTTTAATATATTTAATTTAATTTAATAATGTTTTTTAATAATAAGATACTAAAATATTGATTTAATTCAGTGTTAGGTTTATTATAACTATTTAACACATAGTATTTACTAAATGAAGTCTCATAATAACAAAATTGGATGTAACATATAACATAATATTCAACAAACTACATGAAGCATCATCACCATAGTATGATTTATAAATAAAAATAAACCCTAATACATTCATTCATAAAAACATCATTACTGAACAATGTAAGATAAATAAATACATGGGTAAAATCATTTAATATTTACCAAAATATGCAATAAAACATTAATTATAAATGGGTGAAACAAATGTGGTCACCCTAATTGTATATTGATGACATCATCTACCATATATTTCATTAATCAATATTGTTCAAGATCACAACCAATGGTATCATCAAATTTTATAAATAAAAATGTGGAAATTAATAAGTTCACAATTAGGCGTGATAAATAATACTATTATTTTTGTTCCCCATGTTGTTGCCGAAATATAGTCATTAGACTTATGAAAGTAGGTTCATGTTCATATAACTTACCTTAAATAGATAATTTCAATATTCCTACCTCAATGGGTCCCAAAACTCATCCATGAAAAACATGTGGATTATTGTCACATAATGTGATATTCCCTCATAGATATTCTGAAAATTTTTTTAATGAAATTGGTATTGTGAGATCCATAGTTTTTCTTTGAGGCACGAATATTTTCAATTTCAATTACACTCATACTATTTGAGTAAATTGGAGTTTCTTATGAGACCAAATGTGTTTCTGTGGTGATTGGGGATTGTTAATAACCCAGATCCTGACTTTTTTAGGAAAATAGTTTGGCTGAATTGCTGGAAATCCTAAGACCCAAGTAACATTGTTAAGATTAACTATATGGAGGATGGATACAAGGGGTAATGGGCCACATGTATTTTAAAAACCATGAATCCAAGCATGCATGCTCAAGTATAAGAACTACACTTTTTAGTAGAGACGTGCAACATGGTTTGTGTACCATTTCCTAACATATGTGTGTGAACTATGAAAGTATCCCATAAAGTCGAGAAGGGAGTATAGTTGGTGCATGGTGTGGCCAATCCATGCGACTTGAGTATTTTATAGAAATTAAATATTTTCCCTTAATGAATTATATTTATTTCAACCACCCCTCTTAATTCCATTTTTTCATCTAGTGGTGGTCAATTCTTCATCAATTATTGAGCCTCTTCATTCCAAATATAGGCTATTTTTAACATTTTTATATGTTTCTTGATTCCACATTTTTGTCTCATTGGATCCACAATGTTATGTTATTCGATATTCTTGTACCATTACTCTTTTGTGTACAAAACTATAGAGTTATTTCAGTGTATGATAGTATTCCCTATTTTAGGGATTTTAATATGTTCTTCATTTTTATGTTGGTCTATACTAAATTAGAGGTTGATATTGGATCACCTTTCAACTAAAAAATATAGTCGATGGTCTACAATTGTTGGCCAATTTTTAGTGTTTTATATTCCAAGATGTAGTAATACTACAAGCCAGACATTCTAGAATTTACCTTAAATGAACTTAATTCATTGATTAAAAGAAATAGAACAGGTTAGGGAGACGTTTGAGTTCAATTTTTAGGGTTTTATTTAATTCACCTCATTATACTCTACCCATGGGGTGTGCATTGTATCTGCCTTATTTTATACTACCTCGTCTGGAATGTGTGAGCTCACCCTACATAGGGGGCCCTTTCAAATAAAAATAAGAATGGAATTGGTATAATCTAGAGAAGTTTATGGTTCATTGATTTGTGAATAAATAATGTGAATTATTTTAACTATTGAACGTTAAATGTGAAAATGGTTTGGATGAACTAATGGAATGTGAATGAGTGTGTAATGTTGAATAGTTGGATGATGATTTGGTTATGGTAGTATATTCCTTGTTCATAATACATAGGATCCTGACTCCAAAGGAAACCATGGATATTTCTACACAATGAGTCCAAATAAAAGAAATAGACTTCTTGGAACTATTTAATCCTTTGATCACAATTACCTAGGTTCCCAATGACATCGCTACCCCTTGGATACATAATTCTTGGAATCACATTTGACTACAACGATGTGGTTCTATATTTTCCATCAAGAATATCATGGGACACTATTTAGATTCCTTTGTCTTCTATACATTGGATACATAACATTGTAGTCTAACACTTCTGATTACATGGAAGTATTTTTATGACTGTTTTTCACTACATATTTTACAGAGCATCAATGATGAGTAATATACACTTGATTATATTTTATGGAAATGGTAGATGTTATTAATCTGATTACATGTTATGAAAGTTGAGTATTTTTTCCATGCATATAAATAAACATGGTATTGTTATCAGTTTATAGTTGATTGACTATACTTTATCTGGTTTTTATTTATACATTACATCTATCAATGTTTATGGGAGATTTAATATTGGTTACATCAAGAATTGACTTTATGGACATGAAGACATGTTACATTCATTATTGTTTTACAAATTATATACATTTTACACTACATAGAATGTACTAGAATGACTAGAACTGTTATAGACACTATTGGTGGTGGCATATGATGAGTTATTTACATTCTATTCAGGATTCCATAGGATACTCAGGAAGAATTTTTGGATGCATGTAGGGGCCAGGTAAATAACCCATTGTATGATAGTTGATTATCTTATTCATAATAGAAGTGGATCATGAGACAAATCTAGGATATTGATGCTGGATAGGATAGTTTTGTTTGTATTATTTCTTATGGTTGATAAATGTATTTTATTGTATGATTGCATACTTATTTTCCAACTTTTAGAGACATTAAATATCATTCGTTATATGAGATTACCTTTGCAATTTTTTACAATTTAATATCTTGGATAGTGTATTATATAGAGGTTGTTTACTACATATTCTATTGACTATTGGAATTATACCATTGCGTTACACTTTTACTTAAGGGAATAGAATCCCCAGAAACACACCCTAGTCCCTTTATAAAAATTAGTAGCCTCGGGCATACAGGGAGGAGTTCTAGAGGCCATTTTTCCCATAAGCTCGAAAACTATTTAGTGGCTACTCGACCAGGATTTGATAAGGTGGTATAAATTTGTTTTTATTTTTGGGATTTATATTTTTTTATAATTGAAATGGGATTGAAGATATTGGAATTTGGAAATGATATTTTCTTTGGAGTATTTTACCCACCATAAAAAATCAAAATTTCATTAATTGGAACATGGGTTTTGGATTTTACCTGTTATAGTTGAGTTGATTCTACTATTGGGTGATGCACACAAATTGGGATGTTATATTAATGTTATTGATGATTATATTTAATCTTGTACCGAGGAGATTTGGGCATTCCATATCATGCATCATTTTAGGAGCCTATTATAATTGACATGCCATGAATTAATCAATTAGATTTTGGATGCATTTCTTGATTTCTGGACATTATTACAAATGATTGTTATGGTATATATGCATCTTCAATATCATTAATGTAGTGAATTGAGAAAAATAATAGGTACGCAGTGTTCCTTACAAAACGGAAATATTTATTTCTTACACACGCTATAATAGACACCCTAATAAGACAATTATGGAAAATCGAGTCATAGACCACTGGTCGTATAGATGAGAAAGTGTAATGATTATGAATAAGTGCACACCACATTTATGTTTATTATGTTTTTGAGACCGCATGTATTAGACATGGTGACCAATTTGGTTTAACCATTCCATGTGAAATTGTGAATAAATTTGAATTTGAATGAAATGAAAATTTTGAAAATAGAGAACTTATCCTTGAACCAACAATAAAATGAGCAGTTGGAAGCTTATCTAATTCTGTTTATGACTATTTATTTTTACTCATTCATTTAATTTAGAGGATAAATTGGTGTGTGAATTTTTTATAGGAATTAATTTACCTATCATACACATTTATACCAATGACGTGTTTAATATTGATATTTTCATAGGTGTTGCATTTGTAGTTATAGAGACATGTAACCACAATGACCAACACTTGGGCACCTGGAGGGTTGTGAAAACCATGATCCAAAGGTTTTGAGGCATGGGATAATTATAAATGATCCAATAGTTCTTGTTTTAGTACTAGTAGATTTATTAAACACGGGTGATGTTTCATAATCACAAATGATTTTGAAGCACTATATACAGACTTCTCAGGGAGAAACACAACCTGCTTCATCTATGATTTTATAGAAATGTTTGTTCGAGAAACAATATCCACCCACGCATTGAAAGATTAGTTGTCTAAAGGCTTCTGATCTATGGTTAGAGACTATTTTTTTGACCATATAGATTTGGGAGAGACTATTATAGGAGAGGATTAATATTTCGAAATTACTCATTGTGAAACAGTTAGGAACATGTGATATGTTTTAAAATAGGGTGATATGCTACATGATATTTTATGAAGAGATTTATTATCTAGTTTCTATGAATACTGATTTTATAATACTAAAGAGCGAAAAGTTATTGTGATTTTATGCGTTTGGAATAGGGTGTGATGATAGTTATAGAATATTCAAAACGCTTTATAAACATATAGCTACTTGTATCAATTTATCTTAAAGACGTGCCTTCGTGATTGAGACACATGAAGGTTTCCGGATTGTCATTTAATCATATGTCAAAATGATTTTCGTAATGATTATTACGAGGATAGTGAATTAATAACTATATACTGAGTAAATACTAAGGGAATACATGGGCACAGAGTGGGGATGTGTTGTATATTGACCTAGTGGTTCGACCCATAGTGGCAGGAAGCACCATTATGTTGATTCTCTTGAGGGGAGTACCAACAAGGCTCTTAGTGCCAGTAGATCTTTTTTCTATCATTACTGTGACATATGGGGACATATATAGAACCAATGTGATTGGGATGCATTCATGTGCTGATATTTTCATGGGATGGTCTATAAAAAACGTTTTTATTGTCCCTTTAATATAGTTGTTAATGGATGTATATTGACCATAACTCCATGTTGAAGAGTAAGATTCACCTGATTCACATTTAGTTGGGAGTTTATGCAGTTCTAGTAATTCAATCAAATGTAGAGGTCATTGACGAGGAATCCATACAATAGATGTACCAAGACAACAATGTGGCCCAACTTTATATTGTAAGGTTGTTTCATAGGGCCCAAAAATAAGAATTATAAAATCCTTAGGTCCTGTAACTGATGTTCATACTATAGTGTTGTCTATAGTGAGAGATATGGTCTTAGTAGCCTTCAATATAGTATTTTATCTCTTTGATATAGGTGCATATCATTACTTCATATATGCACCTGTTATGGGGGATTATAATAGAGGATTTATGCTAGTTCATTGATTACCCTTTATGATTGGTGGGTGCAACTTAGTTTGAGAATTTGTTTCCGTGAGATGAAATGGTTTGATGTAATACTCAAGATGCACTGGTATGTTTTTTATGAATACCATGTAGATTACTGTCACTATTGGGTGACCTTCACATCAATAGAGGTCGGAATATATATTCACAATGGTAAATGGGATGTCCTGGAAATCTAAGATAGAATAGATCATTGTGGGCTATGAGGGATGAAATACCATATTTCTAGTTTATATTTGGATGATTAGGGATCAAATCACGTATATTTCCCTCCAATTGTTGATCATTTTTTGTTTTTTTCCCTGATTACATTTATATATTATCTCATGATAGATGGGTTGATTTATACTTTAGTATAGTGTTAGGAGTTGTACATATATTCATTAATTCTTATAGGATGTCTAATATGAAGTTCCGTTAGCTCATGTGGTTAGCTGGGTGACTAAAAGGAAAAGGGAATTATAAAACCCAATAATTACTCATGGGGTTATCTGGTAATTGTTTTTGAAAATGAGGAATACAACCTTAGGGTATCTTAAAAATACTTAGAGATAACCCAATTGATTATTACAAATTGGTATCCCTTTCCTTGGATATATGACTTTTTTTATCATCTCTATGGTGGTCGTGTTATCATGAAAGTTGATTTGATGTTGTGATATCAACATGTACATTTCAAACCTGAATATGTATCAATTACAACATTCTATAATAGGTATGGTCTAACTAATTATTTTTTTATTTTATTCAATCTCACGAACATGATGTCTCTTTTTATGGAATTGATTAATAAAGTATTCTATAATTATATGGGAATTTTGTGGTGGTATTCATGGATGATATCTTGTAGTATTATCACCATAAAAAAGAACATTCCCAACATGATGAAATCATTTTGGATACACTCGGAGATAATCAGTTATATGTATGAATAATAGTGTTCCACTTCTAGATGGCTATGATTCACTTATTGGGTAATTTTTTCATAGATATTAGAGTATCAGTTGACCAAGATAAAGTGATAGATATTGTCTCATAGGACCATCCCATGAATCTATTTTATATTTGATGTTTCTTAGGGATAGTTGGATATTACATGCATTCCATACCGGACTTCTTACGCTTTCCAGCACCTATTAAGAGATTGACTATTAAAGGTGTGTATATTCGTTTGTCAGATACCCCTGAGACATCATTGAATAACATGAAAAGGAGACTGAATTTGGTGTCATTCTAAATTATTCTAGTGATGGGTAGATGACACAATATTTATTAAAATGCATCAGTGATCAGGCTAGGAGTAGTTCTGATGTAAGGGGATAGGGTCATGGACTATAGTTCTCATTAGTTGAGACAACACGAGATAAACTACCTGATACATAATAACTAGTTAGCCAATTTTGTTCATGATTTACAATATTGGGGTCATTAGTTTGTGGTAGATCATATAATGGTGTATAGAGAAAAAAATGATGTATATATTCATACACCATGGAATTATTCTGAGGTAGTGAAGGAGGCATGATTGCCTATAGTCTATTCATGGAGATATTGATTATATGCCTAAAAATGGGAGTGTTATTTTCAATTCAATATGAACATGGACTCAGATATAGGTTTCTTAGGGGTATAGTTGTGACTGGAAGCTTATTTTCTAATTAATTGTGTTGCACATGGAGGTGAAGGATAGTCATTGACTAAAAATTCTACTGTCCTGAGTTGTGAGTCACACTCCAATAGATAGTGTTAGTATGATAAATTTGATAGATTATGATGGAATTGTCCTAAAAGATATTTTGGTAGGTGATGACCATACTCCCAATTGGAATTATGTAGAGGATTAAATTACATATATCCATAGTCATGCTTGGGTTCCTGCAGTCATATGTGAGGATATCATGGTGGAATTTCTTGCTTTAGTTTGGTCAGTATGTCCCGATGTTACCAAGATGTTTATTGATTTATGTCATTAGTATGGGTGGATGAGGATGAAAAATTACGTATTGGTTTTGGTTGTAGGGTGTTCCACCTATCAACTAATGAAGGTGGAACAACTAGGACTACCTAAAATATTACTATAGTTACCTATTTCTCAATGGGAATGGTATGATGTTGAAATGGATTTCATGACTGGATTTATGAGGCCACCTCAAGGTAGAAATATTGCATGGATTGTATTTTATATGCATAAGATGGTTTCTCATATATTATTGATAATGGAGAAATTATCATTGAATAAAATTTGGAGGTTTTATATATGATGGATTGTACGTGTTCAAGGGGTTCATCAAATCATTGCATCAAATATGAACACTTGATTTCCATATCATTTCTAGAAGAGATTCCAAAGGTTATTGGGTAAAAATGTGATTCTATGAATGGCATACCACCCTTATACTAATGACCAGTAACAACACATGATTTTATTTCTTGAGAAAATGTTGGGACTAAGAATCCTGGATGTTGGGGGCTCTTGGGAGAGGCATAAACCCTTATTTGAGTTCACCTACAACAATAGATATCATGAAACTATACATATGGAACCTTATTATTAATTTTATGGTTTTTATGCCAATGAACCCATAATGGATAGAGGTAATTGAGGAAACATTAGAAGGGCCATAACTCATGCAAGATATTATCGGGTAAGTCCAACTGATTTAGAAATGGATGTCTACTCAACTTTCTAGAATGACACATTATGCTGATCGCTATCAGTGACATCTAGAGTCTGAGGTTGAGAGAAGGTGTTTTCCATGTCTCACCAGTGCTGGGACACTGATGGATTAATACACATGGTACGCTTTCACTAAAATGTGTCTAGATATTCATGATTTTTGAGTAATTCGATTCAATATCATATCAATTGTAGTTACCTTAGAGGTAATTATAAGGCCCCAGCCTTAAACCATACTTAATCTTGAGTTATTACAAGACTACATATTGATGATATTTTCAGGTTAAGAGTTTTAGATAATTAGGACATAAATATTACACCTCAAAAGATTACAATGTAGTCACTTCTACTAAATTTCCATAAAATAAAAACTCTTAAAAAGAAACATGTCTAGTTCCATGTTTTAGATAGCACGACTTTCCACTGATCCCATCCTGGACCCTATTCCACATTATATCCAGTGAAAAAAATTTCAAAAAAACTTGGGGTGAGCATAAAAAGCTCAGTAAGGGATACACAAAGAATGAAAACTGTTTGTTTTTCAAACATCAAGTAAACCATGTATACATTATCAATGTAATACCTTCACTTTTATGAAGTAATAAAAACTCTTCACTGAAAAAATATCATTACTCGCCCCTTTTGTAACCAAAATATTACCATAAAACCCATGTAAAGAACAAATAACATATAAAGGTAACTTGGGACATAAACATACTTAAGTAGAATAACCATACGGTCGACTTCCACACATATCACTTAATGTAATAACCATACGTCCAACTTCCACACATACTTAATGGGGTAGTCATATAGCCGACTTCCTTTCCCAATGCATTGGAGGTTATAACGTAACCACCCGTCTTGGTATTCACGACACCACCCGTCATATGGTTTATCAAGTAACCACCCGTAAAATGTCCATGTACCACCATTACACATAAAATATTGAAAATATAAACATTTCAATAACAACATTTCATTTTCAATCTCAATAAGTAATTCCAAGATATTGAATTAATCAATCAATTTTCAAAAACCATTTAAAAGAGATTTTTGAATCAAAGTGTCCCATACCACTTTGAAGATTTTAATGGAATTGTAATATTAAAACATTAATGTCCATATAAATAAATACTTCAAACCATTTTGGAAACATGGAAAATAAAGATAATGATTTAGAATAATAAATTAATAAAACAATTAAAATGATATTTTTATTAAAGAGTTTTTAAAAAAAATGAAAGACACTTGAATAAAAATAATTGTGGAATAACATTTAATCCGAACATTATAAGATCATGAGAACAAAGGGATTCATGATATAATATGTCAATGGACAGTATACACACCATATAAGAGTGAATTGGTGCATAAAAACAATTATGTCTCAATGGAAATGTAAATTGATATGAAATCCATTATAAAGATGGTATCCTTAAATTAAGGATAAATCTATCACATAATTATGTGTGAGAAATATAAATACACCCAATATAAGTGGATATTAAATGTAAAACAATCAAAGGTCATTCACACATATTCAAAGGATGAAATTTTCAATAACTACATGTTGAACCCAAAGAAATCGAAATTGGGTTAAGAAGTTCCCTTGGTAAAATTCGACAGCCTAAAGACGTCACATAAAATTTTACAAAAAGGGTTGATGAGAGAGATAAAGGGGATATAATCACATGGACATAAAATTTACATAAATAAGGATATATAAGAACATATCACAAAATAATATTATGTGAATTAAAAGACATAACAAAAGAAGTCTTTTAAAAAAATGTGGGAGAATGGTCCCCTTACCGAGTTGGGTAACTTTCGAAAAGTACACCCCATGGAAGAAGGGTCATACAATGAAGATGTAAATACACATAAATGAAATTATACTACACAAAGTCTATAATAGTGGGCAGTACAAACACCACTCAAAGGAAATAGTGGCAAACGTAGCATTAATGTCACGGGAATAAAAGTGAGATGAAAAATCCATTATGAAAACTCAACAGCCTAACGGCGCCAATTAAAACCACCAAAAATGGATTTATGATATCAAATAGGGTCTCTCATAATATGAAAATAAAAATTACAGTATGATGAATATAAAATAACTTCCCCCAACATAATAAAGACGAGATTAAATGAAATGACATAAAATATAGTACTTAAAAAGAATGAGAGAGGTTGGATCCCTTAAGAAAATTCGGCAGCCTAATGGCGCCACTCAACACTTCCAAAATGGATTGATGAGAGAGAATATGGTCTCTCATCATATGAAAATAAAAATTAAAGTAATATTAATTTAAAATAATATCCTAATCACAAGAAAAATTATCTCAAAATAAATGACATAAAAGTGTGTACTTAAAAAGAAAAAGAGGGGAAAGATCCCTTATCTCTGGTCCGACTTGACTCGATCGTTCTTTAACGTCCTGAATAAAAAACACGAGTTAATTTATACTTTCTTAAGAACATATTTAAATTTCATTATTCCTTTTATATCAGTTATTTTCCATGTTATAAACATTATGTAATCATTTAATTTAATAATGTTTGTTTTGTCGATATTTGGTTCTTAAGTCGAAAGTGGACTTCTTACAATTACATGTTGTTCGTGTGGTAAAATGTTCGTTATATCCAGAATGATATTCATGATTTGGATATCATATATATCATATATATCTAGAATATACATGTATTTATAATATTACATAATCATTTAGAGGTAAGAAATGAAATGCACCGTTCATGGAGACGGTAAGCCGTACGTACGCATGAAAGCTGCTTTCATTTCTATGTCATATTAATGGAATTAAAACTAAATGAGAGGTATGTATATTTTAATTCCAGAATTATATTAATCATTTATATGTAACATAAATCATATATAATAACTTTAAATCCATCCTTTATACATCCCACATATGGCATTAACGAATCAAATCACTTTGAGGGGGCGGTAGTCCGCACTTCCTAAAATGAAATTATCGTGTTTACCCACAATGGAAACCATAAAGGTATTCCACAAAAGAAAACTACAGAATCTTAAGTAAAACATAAACATATTATATATCATATATAAATATAGTGACATCTTAATGTCCACCTTTGAAGGTGTTATATGAGTGTTGAATAATCATCATTTCGTGAGGCAGAAATTCGCCATCCAGGGAAACAATATGTTCTTTAACCATTAAATGTAGGTTTGTGTAAGTGTAGCTCGAATACTTATTATAACAACATCCTAGTATATTTAAGATAATATAGTTGTTACAAAAGAAATTAATAAAAAGATTTTATGTGGTTGGAGAAGCAAAATAAAACAAAAGGACTCAAGTGAAGACATTACCTTAAAATAGGGTAACTCCCTTTGGTTTGAGCTCAAAGGCTTCCTTGGGAAGACATCTGCCCAAATTGAGGCTTAAAAGAGTTATAGAGGGATGTGGAGAGACACAATGGGTATAGTTTGGCCGAGCTAAAGGCTTTTTAAGTGTGGGTAAGGAGGTAGATGTGGGGGCCTTTTATAATAGGAGAGGAGGGGCACTATTGGAAAGTAAAGAAATGTTACTTTATTTTAGAATGAGTTTCATATTTTATTGGTCCCAAATTAATTTTTTTCTAGGATAAGGTGATAAGGGTTTGAAATCAACCCATACAATAGGTTTTGGACATGTGTAGGTCTTAAATTTTACATTATCTTTCCATTTTATTTAAATCGTTAAATAATGAGGTCATCGCTGCATCATCATGATGTCATAAATAATTTAATATATTTAATGTATAAAAATTGTAAATAAAATATCATCATATAGGAAATCGTTTTATATTTCTAATTAATATTTATAGTCAAAAATTAGACTTTTATAACCCCATGTAAAAATTGTTTTAGTAAAACATGTCATGTTTGTGTCATTTTTACTTTAACATTAAATAAAAAGGTATTTCTGTCATTTTCCATCCAAAGTGGCTTCATGGGGTCCCCAAGTTGACCCATGGATTTTCTTGGTCGGCCATGACTCATCCAGTGAGGTTAGGACATGTTTCTAGGTCATTTCATTTTATTAAAACATTATTCCTACCTTAAACTACACTAATTACCTCTAATCACGATTAAAAACTTAATAAGTTACTATTCACCAAAAAATTATTTTAATCCCATTGAACCACATTTTACTTCTTAATTACAACCATGTATGTCGGATTTTTGAAATTCAAAACACAAAGATGGCAAAATTTCATTTAAACGGAAAATCAGTTTTTATGAGTACCACTTAGTGGTCTCACTATTCATCAAAAATTGATGTTTTTCAGAAAATTACCAAAAATTCACCCTAAGATATATTTGATATTCCAAATTAAAAAATGATGTTTATTTTAAAAAATTCAAAATATATATGTTGTATTAATTAATTTAATAATTAATTCCCACTGTCAAAACAAATAGCGTGTTTTTATGAAACAATATATATCAAAAGATTGACACTAGTTTAAGTCAAATTTTAAAGTGAAATTAATTCCAATGACCAATATTTGATTAAATGGTAAAAATATATTCTAATTTCACTTTAAAAACAATTAGAAAGATAACCTAATCATATAAATAAATTAGATTAAAAATAGGTATTGAATTAAAATACAACATTCTTCACTATTCATTAAAAATTGAACTTTTTCAGAAAAATACCAAAAATTTACACAAAGTAAATTTTGATGTCCCGATTCTAAAGAAGAATTTTATTTAGTCAAATATAACACATAAAATTGTCCAAAAGTGTATTTAAAAGAGGTTCTCCATCAAAAGGCGGTTAATCGACCTTTTAATGAATATTAGTATGTTTACGCTTAAAATTGGATTCATTTGCATTTATAATCCTCTAACATTTATTGTAAAAAGTAAAAATATTTTCCAAACATATATAATCATTTTGTAGTTAGTTATATTCATTCCTTTCATCACAACAGCTAGGCGTTAACTACCATTTAAAATAATATTATTTTTTTATTAGAGTGCAATGTAAGATTCCCAAGAAACTCGGTGTTGTGTATTGGGTACGCCATCAAGCATAGCATCCCCTTTAAAGTAATATTAATATTTTATTCGCAAATATGGATATAAATGTCATATTCTTTATTTACCTGGGGTGTTACATCCTTCCCCCCTTTTGGGAATTGCGTCCTTGCAATTTGAAAATTGGGCTTGAAAACCCCATTGAAAGACCCAAATAGGAAAAGGAGTAAATTAAACTATCACTTTAAAAGAAAGAAAGGGAAGTACAAAGGTCACCCGAGTTAACCCATACTAGGATTCCAAGTATGAAAATATAGAAATGGAGGAAAGAACAAAGGGTCATTTTCTGATGGAGAGTGATAGTAAACATGTCTAGGAGAAAGTTAACCATATGAAAATCACAATCTTGTGATGGGTTAAACGGTATTCGATTCCCCAGTAGGAAAGGTTAACAGAGAACATTTTTGCTTTAAGATACTCTTCATTGAGGAATTTATTTTTGAGCTTAACTAAATCATAATTAAACATTCTTACTTGTCACATAGACTTTCAACTTTTACTAGATTCCGTAATCAAACTCATATTTTCTCCAAAAGACGAGTATTTAGGAAGACTTGTTCATGTTATGAGTACTATAATCAACTTCTTGAGAATCACCTATTCCAAAAACGAGAACTATATATTTCCCATGTCATTAGAAAAAATCCAAAACCAAAATATTTAGTAAGAGATCAGACAATCCACAAAATTACAATCCTTTATAAAAATAAAATATATTCTTAATCTCCAAAAATTGTCAAAAAAAAAAACCCAAAGTTTAACGAAGACCATTCGATAAACTATTGTCTATAAAATTCATCAAAGTAAAGAAAACTAGGATTGAAACCCAAATATTTGATGGATTTAGTCACATAGTCTTCCTTGTTAAATCGTAACATTTATCTCCAAAGAACATCAGTTGCTCTTAATGTCTCGTATTGAAAAGTAATTAACCTAATCACATATCCTCCATAATAGTTTGATCATTTCTATAGATAACCCAAAATAAATATACTATTGATTACTAAAATCATATAACTACAAAGAATTAGTCAAACTAACCAGGGACTTCACGTAGTCCAGTGGTAGGCGATAAATAACAGTCGCACTTTGGTTGTGGGTTCGATTCCCGCAGCATTGTCCAACGGGACGGGTTGTCACACGGTCTGCGTGTTGTCCTTTTTCCAAAAATATATAATTCTTAAAACATTCCCAAAAATGAGATAAAATCTTCAAAAATAATCATAACATATTTTAACCTCATGTTTATCTCATTACTTTCATTTTCCATCTTAACATATAATAACCCATAATTACCTCAAAAGTAAGGATCATATAAACCCTAATGGTTACCTTTATAATTATTACCTGAACTTCCACATCGATTGGTCATCTCGTACATGATTCATTACAGAACATACCAAGGTATAAGTGGTTGATCATGACTCCTGGATAGTTGGTTTAGAACAACCATGAGTTTCCTCATTGAATCCCCCATATCATCTAGTCTCTTAATCCGAGAACCACCACAGTTTCCTTCAAACCTATTGTCACATTGGTGCCTACTAGATCAATCCATTAACTAAAAACAGAAATGTCAGTGTGAGTATATCAACAAAACCATCATGTACTAATGAGGAAGATAAACACTACGATATACTTACTCATTCACTTTATCTAAAACTAGGACTCTTTCAGAAATCCAAACCATTATGGTAATGTCACTTATGCCTAGAGAATACCCTAACCTCTAAAGTTATCTAAACCGACCTTTGATACCAACTATAAGGCCCCAGCCTTAAACCTTACTTAATCTTGAGTTATTACAAGATTACACATTGAGGATCTTTTCAGGTTTAGAGTTTTAGAGAATTAGGATATAACTATTACATCTCAAAATATTACAAAGTAGTCACTTCTACTAAATTTCCATAAAATAAAAACTGTTAAAAAGAAACATGTCTAGTTCTATGTTTTATATAGCATGACTTTCCCTTGATGCCATCTTGGACCCTATTCCACATTAATTCCTGTGAAAAACATTTCAAAAAAACTTGGGGTGAGCATAAAAAGCTCAGTAAGGGATACACAAAGAATGAAAACTGTTAGTTTTTAAAACATCAAGTAAACCATGTATACTTTATCAAAGTAATACCTTCACCATTATGAGGTAATAAAAACTCTTCACTGAAAAAAATATCATTACTTACCCCTTTTGTAACCAAAATATTACCATAAAACCCATGTAAAGAAAAAATCACATATAAAGGTAACTTGGGACATAATCATACTTAAGTGGAATAACCATATGGTCGACTTCCACACATATCAGTTAATATAATAGCCATATGGCCAACTTCCAGACATACTTAATGGAATAGCCATACGGCCGACTTCCATACCCAATGCATTGGAGGTTATAACGTAACCACCCATCCTGGTATTCACGGCACCACCCGTTATATGGTTTATCACGTAACCACCCGTAAAATGTCCAATTACCATCATTACACATAAAATATTGAAAATATAAACATTTCAATAAAAATATTTCATTTTCAATCTCAAAAAGTAATTCCAAGATATTGAATTAATCAATCAATTTTCAAAAACCATTTAAACGAAATTTTCTAATCAAAGTGTCCCATACAACTTTGAAGATTTTAATGGAATTATAATATTAAAAAATTAAAGACCATATAAATAAATACTGAAAACTATTTTGGAAACATGTAAACTAAAGATAAATATTTAGAATAATAAATCATTAAAACATTTAAAACGATATTTTTATTAAAGTGTTTTTAAAAAAAATGAAAGACTCTTGAATAAAAATAATTGTGGAATAGCATTTAATGCGAACATTATAAGATCGTGAGATTAAAAGGATTCATGATATAATATGTCAAAGGACAGTATACACACCATATAAGAGTGAATTGGTGCATAACAACAATTAAGTCTCAATGGAAATGTAAATTGAGATTATATCCATTATAAAGATGGTATCATTAAATTAAGGATAAATCTATCACATAATTATGTGTGAGAAATATAAATACACCCAATATAAGCGGATATTAAGTGTAAAACAATAAAAGGTAATTCACACATTTTCAAAGGATGACATATTCAATAACTACATGTTTAGCCCAAACAAATCGAAATTGGGATTAGAAGTTCCCTTGGTAAAATTCGACAGCCTAACGACGTCACATAAAATTTTACAAAAAAGGTTGATGAGAGAGATAAAGGGGATCTCATCACTTGGACATAAAATTTACATAAATAAGGGTATAGAAGAACCTATCCCAACATAATAGTATATGAATTAAAAGACATAACAAAAGAAGTCTTTTAAAAAAAGGATGGTGAAAGTTCCCCTTACCGAGTTGGGTAACTTTCGAAAAGTACACCCCATGGAAGAAAGGTCAAACAATGAAGATGTAAATACCAATAAATAAAATTAAACTACACAAAGTGTATAATAATGGGTAGTACAAACACCACTCAAAGGAAATAGTGGAAAACGTAGCATAAATGTCACGGGAATAAAAGTGAGATGGAAAATCCTTACGAAAACTCGACAATCTAACGGAGCCACTTAAAACATCCAAAAATGGATTTATGGGATCAAATAGGGTCTCTCATAATATGAACATAAAAATTAAAGTATGAGGAATATAACATAACTTCCCCAAACATAAGAAAGATGAGCTTAAAATAAATGACATAAAAGAGAGTAATTAAAAAGAAAGAGAGAGGTTGGATCCCTTACGAAAATTCGGCAGCCTAACGGCGCCACTCAAAACTTCCAAAATGGATTGAAGATAAAGAATAGGTTCTCTCGTCATAGGAACATAAAAATTACTATAATAGTAATATAAAATAACATCCCAATCACAAGAAATATGATCTCAAAATGAATGACATAAAAGAGTGTACTTAAAAAGAAAGAGAAGGGTAGGATCCCTTACCTCGGGTCTGACTTGACTCGATCATTCTTTAACATCCTGAATAATAAACCCGAGTTAATTTCTACTTGCTTAAGAAACTTTTTCAAGTTCATTATTTCTTTTATATCACTTATTGCCATGTTATAAACATTATGTAATCATTTAAGTTAATAATGTTTGTTTTGTTGATATTTGGTTCTTAAGTCAAAAGTCGACTTCTTACAATTACATGTTGTTCGTGTGGTCAAAGGTTCATTATATCCAGAATTATATTCATGATTTGGATATCATATATATCATATATATCCAGAATATACATGTATTTATAATATTACATAATCATTTAGAGGTAATAAATGAAATGCACCGTTCATGGAGATGGTAAGCCGTACGTACGCATGAACGCTACTTTCATTTCTATGTCATATTAATGGAATTAAAATTAATGATATGTATGTATATTTTAATTCCAGAATTATATTCATAATTTATATGTAACATAAATCATATATAATAATTTTAAATCCATCCTTTATACATCCCACATATTGCATTAACGAATCTAATCACTTTGAGGGGGCGGTAGTCCGCACTTCCTAAAATGAAATTATCTTGTTTACCCACAATGGAAACCATAAAGGTATGACACAACAGATAAATACAGAAGCTTATGTAAGACATAAACATATTATATATCATATATAAATATAGTTACATCTTAATGGACACCTTTGAAGGTGTTATATGAGTGTTGAACAATCATCGTTTCGTGAGGCAGAAATTCGCCATCCACGGAAATAGTATGTTCTTTAACCATTAGATATAGGTGTGTGTAAGTGTAGCTCAAATCCTTCTTATCAAAACATTCTAGTATATTGAAGATACTGGAGTTGTTACAAAAGAAATGAATAAAAAGAGTTTAGGGTGTTGGAGAAGCAAAATAAAACAAAAGGACTCAAGTGAAGACATTACCTTAAAATAGGGTAACTCCATTTAGTTTGAGCTCAAAGGCTTCCTTGGGAAGACATATGCCCAATGTGATGATTCCAGGAGTTATAGAGGGATGTGCAGAGACAAAATGGGCAGGGGTTGGCCGATACAAAGGCTATTGAAGTGTGGGTAAGGAGGTAGAGGTGGGAGCCTTTTATAAGAGGAGAGGAGGGACATTCTTGGAAAGTAAAGAAGTGTTACTTTATTTTAGAATGAGTTTCGGATTTTAATGGTCCCACATTGATTTGTTTCCAGGATAAGGTGATAATGGTTCGAAATCCACCCATAAAATAGGTTTTGGACATGTTTAGGTCTTAGATTTAACATTATCATTCCATTTTATTTAAATCGTTAGATAATGAGGTCATCACTGCATCATCATGATGTCAAAAATATTTTAATATATTTAATGTCTAAATATTATAAAAAAAATATCATGATGTATGAAATCTTTTTAAATTTCTAATTAATTTTTATAGTAAAAAATCTGACTTGTATACCTCCATGTAAAAATTGTTTCAGTAAAACATGTCTTGTTTGTGTCATTTTTTACTTTAACATTAAATAAAAAGGTATTTATGACATTTTCCAACCAAAGTGGCTCCATGGGGTCCCCAAGTTGACCCATGGATTGTCTTGGTCGGTCATGACTCATAAAAGGAGTGTAGGACATGTGTGTAGGTCATTTCAATTTATTAAAACATTATTCTTACCTTAATCTACACTAATTACATCTAATCGCGATTAAAAACATAATAAGTTACTATTCACCAAAAACATATTTTAATCCAATTAAACCAAATTTTAATTCTTAATGACAACCATGTATGTCGGAATTTTGAAATTCAAAACACAAAGATTGCAAAATTTCATTTAAATGGAAAATCAGTTTTTATAAGTACAACTTAGTGGTTTCACTGTTCATCAAAAATTGAAGTTTTTCAGAAAATTACCAAAAATTCATCCTAAGATATATTTGATATTCCAAATTCAAAAATTATGTTTATTTTAAAAAATTCAAAACATATAAGTCGCATTAATTAATTTAATAATTAATTCACGCTGTCAAAACAAATAGCGTGTTTTTATGAAACAATATATATCAAAAGATTGACACTAGTTTAAGTCAAATTTCTTAGTGTAATTAATTACAATGACCACTATTTGATTAAATGGTAAAAATATATTCTAATTTCACTTTAAAACCAATTAAAAAGATAATCTAATCATATAAATAAAATATATTAAAAGGATTTTTTGAATTAAAATACAACATTTTTCACTATTCATCAAAAATTGAACTTTTTCAGAAAAATACCAAAAATTTACACAAATTAAATTTTGATGTCCCGATTCAAAAGAAGAATTTTATTTAGTCAAATATAACACATAAAATTGTCAAAAAGTGTATTTAAAAGAGGTTCTCCATCAATAGGCGGTTAATCGACCTTTTAATGAATATTAGAATATTTACGCTTAAAATTGGATTTATTCGCATTTTAAATCCTCTAAATTTTATTGTAAAAAGTAAAAAAAAATTCCAAACATATATAATCATTTTTTAGTTATTTATATTCAGCCCTTCCATCACAACATCTATGCGTTAACTACTATTTAAAATAATATTATTTTATTATTAGACTGCAATGTAAGATTCCCAAGAAACTCGGTGTTGTGTATGTGGTACTCCATTAAGCATAGCATCCCCTTTAAAGTAATATTAATATTTTATCCACAAATATGGATAAAAATGTCATATTCTTTATTTACCTTGGGTGTTACAGTAATTATCTAGGAACTACTTATTTTATGTGTCTTACATATTCCGTTATCACTTAGACATGTCTCACAAACATTAAACGGATGAGGGGGTGCATTATTTAGATGAGTCCTCGAAAAAATAACATATTTTTATCATTGATATGAGTATGGAGGTTCTTTGAGTCTAGCTTTTAAATTTAATATGACTATTATGGAAGCATGTAGGATTAATAGTGGGGAATTAAGAGTAAATAACCAATAGTCATGATTTGTGGTCGAATTTATTCTTATGAAATTCGTGACCATCCTTTGAATAGAAATTTGATGAAAAACTGCATTGAGGTTGGTTGATTAAAAGATCCTAGGATTTTGATTGGGGTTCTGATATTTTAATATTATATTCACAAATTGGTTTTGACATAATGTTTGTGTCTAATGAGATCAAGACTATTTTGGGGGATGTTTGTTGATTTTTTAAATCATGGAGCATAAATTTTATTGAAAAAAACTACTCATAATTGTTAAAGGAAACCACGAACACCAATCCACATTGTTTGGTTTAATTTTGTGAGGTCTTGACAGAGGGGAGTAAGAGGATTCATGGTTTGGGAAAACCATTCACAAGGGAGCACACCCGTATGGGGCTCTATACATTTTAACATAATAGTGAAACACGGTATGTACATGGTTTTATAAACCATGCCTTCAAAAACAATTGGCATGATGTAAAAAGATATTATACCACTAATTCATAACATTTAATTCATTATAGAAAAATGCCCCAAATACCAAACTATTCTACAATATTTTGAATATGGTCAGATAAACATTGGTACATATTTGATATATATTTTCCCCCTCTAGGTTCTTCTTGAATAAAACCCATATTTTACACTTAAATCATAAACCTTACATTCATAACCAAGGATAAATGAAAAAAAGGGTCAAGAATAAATTATCAATATGGTTAAATAATGGAGACTTGTAACCATATTATTGAAAATAAGGGTATAACATAATGATAATAAATGTATAAGGTTATACCCTATGAAGAAATGACCATAAACCAGATTCGTGGAATAAATATTAGAATATAAAAATAAATGAATCATACCGAAATAAATAACATAATATATTAAATCATAAAAAAAATGAACAAGATAAGGAATTTGTGACAGACACCTTAAAATAAAAAATTATTTCTCAAGTAGTAAAGGAATAATTACCAATTAAATCTTAATATTATGTGTTCAATCCCCATACGATCATTGTTGTCATGGTTTAATCCCATTAACCTGTTAGTATTCATAGTTTACTTCCATGACCATCAAAGAGAAAAAATTATTTTACTGTATCGAGTTAACTCCCTGTCATTTCCTTGTCAATATCATGAGATATAAATCATTACAAATTCATTGGAGGGAGATATATGTCCCACCCATCACATAATGTTAACATACATATGTGTTACACAAAAAAATAAATATTTTTTCATATCATAACCCATAGAATGATATGGGTTTAATAAACATCATTCAATCATAACATAACCCATGGAAAATAATTGGGTTTCACAAATTTCAGTCCACTATAAATACAAACTATTCAAATAATTAATATGAATATAATCATTGAATAATAACCTCAATAAATACTATGTAACATAAAATAAAGCTATCATATCTGGAAAATGGTTTTGAAAGATCATTTGAAAAAATTTACGAAAAAAATTTCGTTTCTAGTTTGAAAAATGAAATTAAAATCATGAAACATTGAGAAAACTATATTCATAGGAAATAACCTAAAAAACACATAAGGAATATTCTATAACCATTTAAAAATATTTTGTATTATTTTTCCTTGAAAATATGTAAAATGTCATTTAAAATTCCTCTAAAATAATTAGAAAACATGGTAATAGAAGATAAATATTCCCCAATGGTGACTTAAAACAAAACAATCTAAAATAATGAATAGATTGCAAACTCAATACTCCTATCATTATAATCAATATAATTGTATGGCCCATCAGATAATTAAAATTATAAGGATATGATAATACAATAAACATATGGTTAATACTCATATCAGACAATAATAGGATTTATATACACCACCTTGAAGAAAAAAATAGCATATGTGGCTTGTGTCTCATAGAAATAATGGTGATAAAAAATCCCCTTATATCAAGTATTGACATTATTAGATCACATTAAAACCTCATATTTAAAAATTAAATGTTTATTATACATAAATAATATAATCATAGACATATATATAAATATATATTCCATATATGATTTACTTATGAATAAATATTAAATATTTATTAATAATTCTTTATTAATGTTACGCTACATTTAATTTCCTATCTTTTTTTCATTCACATATTGAATTATTGTACTTAGTCCTCTTACATAGATAATTATTTCATAATTTAATGAATTATAATAATTATATAAATTTCAAGCATATATATATAGTATATATGTATTCATAGTGATTCATAAAAGTTGCTGATAGAAAAAATACACCATTCATGGAGATGATATGTTGTATGTACACATTAATGCTCTATTAATTTTATTTATTGGTTAATGAAAGTAAATTATAAGATATATTTTCATTAAAAAATATTTTTTAAATCATATATAAAATATATATTCATAAATTTCTTCCTTTTTACAATCATTTATAAATATAGGTGAATACCATATCACATCAGAACATGGAGATTGTATTCCATACGCATACACGAGAGATGTTATCGTTTTCCCAAAATGAAAGATGAAAGGTGAAATGGTAGAAATAGAATTATCATTACAGATGTATAATTATATCATAAATATTAAATATAAAAATTAAACCCATCGTTATTAATAGTTATAAAAATTGTGATTTAAAATGAATTGTACCACGACTTGGAGATGATAATCTATGCATACCTAGATGTTCTAATTTCACGTATTCTTTAAGGGAAAAGAGGTTGTATAATGGTGTGTTGATAATCATAATAACATTTCATATTATTGAGAAATTAAAATATATTATATTGTGATATATATCATATATTTAGAGGAGTTATATGAGAATATAAATATAGACTAAAAGGTTATATCGATGACTTATTCTTCATAATGACTCAATTAGATCTCCTATAAAGGACTGTAGTTTCCATTTTGAAGGAAAAACCTCAAGAATTTGGATATCAAAGTTGATAATGTGTATGAGAAGGGGTTATTTGATCTATAATGTTCAATATGTTTTGATGATGTGAGTGAGCGTGTTCCATTTTAGAATTGATATGAGGGGCTCTTTAGTAATTTCTAGAAATATTAATTTATAATAATGGCATTATCCTCAAAGATAAAATTCCATAATGCTGTAACACCATCATTCAATAAATTTTATACATGTTTTGATGTAATTTTATACATTTTTTTCTTGAACCCTTTTTTATCATATTTTAATTTTATATATGCAAAAAAAGATTTCAATTTGTAGATAATGTAATTTTTACATATAATGATTTAATTGGACTATAAATGTTTAATTTATTGTTTTTATGATAATTTCTCATCTGTTTGCACTTAAATATTTTTTTTATTTTCAAATAATTTCGTTAAGTATTACTTTATTAAAATATCAATAGTATAAATTTTTACAATATTCATTATATTTATTTTGAAATATCATAACAATACGATATATTTAAAAAACAATATTAAATTATCCTTCAAATTTTATTTTCATTTAGAAAATTTGGTCATATGATTAATTATATCAAATTAAATTTATTTTAAAATATTTTATAACATTTATTTAGTATTTTATTTAATTAAATAATTACTAAATCATCATTGTTGAGGCCTTTAATATTTTTAATTATATCCTATAAATTAAAATTTAATTATCATCATAAAGGAAAAATATTTCTCAAATGATTATTTGTAGTCGAATTTATCATTTGTATAGCCCTATATTAAAAAAATATAATTACATTTAATATCAGTATAACAACATTAACATTTAATTAAATAAAAGATAATCAATTACTTGTTCTGATCCACGTGGCCTAAAATGGTTATAATATCAGCATGAGAAAGAAGTTGGTCAAAACCCACTCATCTTAATGAAATTAAGAAAAGTGTTAGGGTAATGTTGTATTGTTTATAATATTATTTTTAAATTTAATTTTATGATGTACATTTTATTGTGTAACTTTAAATTACTAATGTTAATATTCATAACACCCAAAAATAAAATGAACATGTTTACATATTTTGGACCCTCTGATTTCAATTAAGGACTCTATTTTTAAAAATTTACAGAATAGAATTTTAATTAATTTATTAAAAATTAATCCTATTATGGGGTTGAGAAATCATGTTATTAATGTTAAAAAAATTAAAATATTGAAATGACATTACATTTATATTCAATAAATAATTTATCATAATGACCTGAATTATATTAAATGATTTAGAATTTATATAACTATACATTAAAACCAATAACAATATAATTTATCTCAATGAATTATTTTATGTAAAAAGTTGTTTTCAATTAAAATTTGATTTTGTTATTATTCATCAAAATATTTAACATGTCATCAAAATAACAAAAATTCAACCAAAATAGATTTTTATTTTACAATTTAAACTAATAAATTTATTTTTTCACATATAATATATAAAAGTGTAAAAAATTGAATTTAAAATTTGATAGCCACTAAAATGTGTAAAAATTACCCTTTTGAGAAATGTAGGGTTATTGGAATTAAATTAGGGTTTTTCTTATCTTATAAATATAAAATATATGTGATAAATATAAAAAATACATTTTTTGAGTATATAAAATTTATATTTCATTAATATCATTAAATAATTTTAATTTATTTAATTTATTAAGATAAAATGACTTTGGGAATATAATATAATATTTCCATTATATTTAATTGGTGAATATTTTCATTTTAAATTAATTAGAAACCAATTAATTCATATTATAAAACATATATTATCATAATTGAGTTTATAAAAGTAATAAATTATAATTTAATGTCTAGGTTATATAGAATTCTATTATGTAATTCTATTTTAATAATATAAAATTATTTAGTAAAACCCAATATTTCATGTAATGGAAGATATCGAAAAAAATCAGAGTTATGTGTAGCACAAGACAATAATTTTTTCACACTTACTAGAAGATAATATAATTGTTCCATTTATCCCAAACATGAATTTGTGGATGATATAAAGCAAGAAAAACCTAGTTCCTTTATATAAAAATACTATATTCAATGTTGTGTGAAATAAATTATATCAAAAATATTCAAAAAAGTATTTCACACAATCTCTAGAAGTTAAATTATACCCGATGCAAATGATTTTCCCCAGAAAAGTTATCTTGGGTTATCCAGTTTTAATACATGGCTATGCATTTCCTAGAAACCCACATTTTAAAAATGAATAATAAAACTCTATTTTTAAAAGGAAAGTTAGAAATAAGACAGTTACCCAATGTAATTCATAACTAGAATCCTACATTTAAAAACATAGGTGTGATGTGAAAATAAAGAAATAAAAGAGAAATACAACAATCATGTTCAAATAGAGAGTGATAAAGAACTGGGTCAAGATAATGTTGATAGTCACATGTCTATAAATCAGTGATGATTAAGGGACAATTTGATTAATCAGAAATTAAGTTATTAGGATAAAATATTTGGTTTCATGACCCTTTACCTAGTGTTGAAGATTTTTTATTAGAACAAATAAATACAAATATTCAAATATAATATCACCATTTTTTGTACCTAAAAAAATTGGTAATTGATATCTTCTTCCATGAAATGAAGGTCAATTTTTAATTCATGAGGTAATAACAGATCATAATATCAATATAATGAATTATTATTCAATTTTTCTTAATCGCACATAGAATTGTTAAAAATGGTTATCCAATATGCATAAATCATCATATGGTGATATGTGCTTTAATATCTAGAATATTGTCTATTTTATAACATAATATATACCATAAATGGATAACCTTATAACCCTTCCCAATGTTAAATGTCCTAAACATTAGAAATAAGGTAACTAAATTTCTCAGAAATATCTTGACAATGATTCCCCAAATATCATAATGTACCTTTAATTTTTCATATACTAATCATGTGAATACCTTCTTAAATTACCATAATGAATTATTGAAAGCATGCATGATTCCTTATTCCAATTATTATTGGAAAAATTTTAGAAGTCAAAAAATGACATAACTCTAACTGGGATAACAAAAAAATGTTTAAATCAAATTCAAAATCAGTTATAAAAAAATCAGTACTATTCCATTTACTGTTTCATATCTAATATATCATTTCCCGAATATAATTATCTAAATTTCATGCACATATTAAGGGGTATTCTTCCCTTAACCATGTTGTTTAAAAAAATATCACCTTTTTACCTTAATCACATTTCATGGTTACCAGTACCATTCATCATATACTCTTAAATCCTAATGGAAAATATACAGTGGAAAATTACATAGATGCTTCATTATTCCAAAATTCCATAAAATTACTTCAACAATAATATTCTCAAATTACATTATATAAATATTCAATCATTCGAAAACATTGTTTCCATACTCCACATCACCAATAGTGATCACATGAGATTTAACTTTGCCTTTAGCTTCATGAGGATGATTATTGATAGAGTCACTATAAGAATTAGTATTTTGTAATGGTTATAATATTTCCAATTTTTTATTACACTTGAATCATTGATGTTTATGAGCTTCATTTTGTGTAGCTTTATATTCACTCACATTTTTAGCTAGCTTATTCCCATCAAATCAAAAATCTAATGCATCATAATCTTATTATATGAACATAAATTATTTATTAGGGCCCTTAATATAATTTACTCCATGATTCTTCCCACACTATGAGAATAATAGAATCCAAAACATCATTCCTCCATTGTTTTTCTATTTTCCATTCAATTCAATCTTCC
This sequence comes from Viscum album, assembly GCA_963277665.1. Taxonomy (NCBI): domain Eukaryota; kingdom Viridiplantae; phylum Streptophyta; class Magnoliopsida; order Santalales; family Viscaceae; genus Viscum; species Viscum album. The sequence continues at coordinate 1,833,331,749 of OY728147.1, forward strand.
TTTTTTTCAAAAAAATTATATTGATACATAATTTTAACCTCCAATTCAAACTATATTTCAAAAAGAAAAATATATTCTTATCTACTATAGAATCATATGGATAAAACCATTATAGTAATTGAATTTAATCCACATAATAATCGATCAAACATATGTTCAGGTAGGATGATATTCCTAGAAGCATACAATGAAAGGGTTTTAATTTTGTTTCAGAGGTACAATAAGATTCATCATAAATTTCATAAGTTCATGAAAATTGATTACCATAATTTATCATATAATACAATTTATATACTTACTGAAAAATAACCCTTTAATGTCTTCCCATTCCATTTATTGAATTTATTAGTGATCCCTCATGTTCATAATAAGAGTAAACCACTAATCGGAATAACCTTCCAAATGATAAACAACCAAAATGAATTTTTCATATTTTGAACAATAAAGTATTGTATTTTTTCAGTGCAATTAATATAATGTAAAGTAACAATTGGATCAAAATACCAACTAAAACAAGTTGGGCATTACCTAGTGAATGACTCAATGGAAATTTGTTCCGTCCTCTACTCATTTGGAAGTCCAGAATGATTTATATTATGTGTGAGTATTGTGATACGATTTTTCATTATATCTACCATAAAATTTGGTTGACCATAATGAAAATGAATGAAATTATCATTTCATTCATCATCGTCATCTTTACTTCATCTTTCAACTATTCAATAAAATTGAATGAAATGTTTTGATCAACACTAATCATACTGTGAAAACAACATATTCATGGGATATTAAAGATAAAATTTAAATATATGAGATCATGGGTAAATCCTAGTTTATTAATAGAGAACATATATTTAAATTTGTCATGATGGTTTATAATGTGTCTGTGAATTTAAAAAGAATATCCCCTAGGAATGTCAAAAAAGGTGATCAGTGAGAACTATTTCTATGTACCACGATATGCACAAGTCATTCTTGAAAAACATTTTTATAGTTCTTACCCATATGTACGTCTATTCCAGAGCCACATCTAATTTTTTATGTAGATGAGGTAGTAATTTTTTTGATAACCATCACTCTATCCTTTACCAAAATTCTAGTAATTTTTTTATCTTTAGAGTTATCCTTAATCATGAACATAAAATTTCCACTATTGTATTATCATCATGTTTTCAAAATATTATCTAATAATTGGCTCTAATATGAAATATTTAAACCCTATTGTTGTTGAATAGAGATATAAAATCACTTTTTTATAATACTTAACATATTACACAAACATACACCCAATGAAAATGCTAGCCTAGTGCCTTTGAAAACGTGGAAACATTAATAGTACTAAAAATGTGATCTACATTTTCAACCACTAGTTTTTTATTGACTATAAACCTTCATAGAAACATAAAACATTATAAATATATTCATAACCTTGGGTAATGAAACATAAAAATGGATGAGATTAGATTATCAGAATGGGTAAATAAGGGAGGCATGTAAACATACTCACGAGCATAAGGATCTGAGAACATGATCATGAAAATAAAAATTCATAGCTTTTGTATCTGTGATCATAAACATGATTCATCGAATAAATACTGTATATTTATAATACATGAATCATAATGAAATAATGAACATAATCCATGAAATAATAACATAGGAATATGGAATGTAATTTTTGGTAGACACATAAACATATAAAATTATTTATATAGTTGTAATGGTATAACTACCAAGGCCATATTAATAGTATGAGTTCAATCACCATACCATCTTGTTAGTCTTAGTTTAATCCCATGATAATCATTGTAGTTTTAGTTCACTCCCAAGACCATGATAGCATAAAAATCCTTTTACAGTACTGAGTTCTATCCCCATTCCATCCTTTCATATATTAAGAGATATAAATAATTATGAAAGTAATTGTAGTGAGATATAGGTACCAACCATCACATAATGAAAACCATTTATACATGTTCTGTAATAACATAATTAATTTAACATATTAGAGAAAAAAATTATTAAATGGGTTTTGAAAACATCATTCCATATTATCATATCCCATGGAATAGAAATCATCTTCATAAATATCATTCTATAAAAAAAATAAAATATTTAGAGAAAGAGTAAGAATAAAATCCTTTATAATAACACCAATAAATAATAGGTAATATCATACAATATTATCATATATGGAAAATGGTTTTGAATGATCATTTGAAATAATTTTGGAATAATTTTTCTATCCCCTTTGAAAAATAAAATTTAAATAATAATATATTTATCAAACCATTTTAATTGTTATTGTACATGAAAACATATAATAATAGTTTGAAACCGATTTCAAATATCATTTAAATCCTTTTTTACTTGAAAAATAAATAAATATAATTTAAAACACCTTAAATTTTATTTATAAAACAATGACATGGAAGATAAATATTTTTCAATGGGGACATAAAATGTAACGATCCCAATTATTGAAAATGATATGAAATCAATACTGATAACATTATAATAAATAATTTAGAATTCATCATAAAAGAAAAAAAATTATAATTATATTAAAATACCATAATTTTATTTTTAAGAGTCATAAAATTCATTAAGGGGAAGTATATACTCCACGTATAAGAAACATGTATTGTATTAGGCATGTATCTTATATTAATTATGGTGGAACAAAAATCCACATACCATATGTCTTGACTTCTATCACAAAATTAGAACCTATTATATAATAAATCTATGTTTATTTTACATATATCATTTAATCACAATAACAAATATATATTCTCTATGTTTTTTTCTTATGAATTAATAATACCCATTTTTTTAATATTTATGTTATAATGTAATGCTTCAGGTAATATCCTCTTAGTCTTTCATTCATGACTTGACTTTTGTATCCTATGTCCTCTTATAGAGATCATGATTTCATCATCTCAAGAATGATAATAATTATATAACTATCATATATAAATTCATAATATATTTATTCATAGTGGTTCATAAAACATATTGAAAAAAATTAATCGACAATGTTCATGGAGATGGTAGACTGTACGTATGCATGAACAATGTCATCATTTTTATGTTGAGAAAAAAGAAAAGATAATGTATTTTAAATTATCATTAAAAACCCTTTATATTTCCTATATGAAATTTTTATTTATTAAAATTTTCCTTATTGTCATATTTTTGAAACATAGTTGAATAATGAATCACATCACATGGTGGGGATAGTATACCATAAATACGCACGAATGATGTTATTAGTTTCCCGAAATATTAGATGAATGTTAAAAAGTTAAAAATGATATTATACTTATAGAATTATAATTATATCATAAATAACATATATAAATATTAAACCCATAATAAATTCCAACACATAAAATATGGTGATTGGAAATGAAATGTAAATATACGTTCTTATGGTAAGTCATATGAATGCAAGAATGAAAGATTAATGTCTTGTTTGATGGGAAAGGGGCCGTATAATGGTGTTTTCATAAACATAGAAACATTTATGAATTCATAATATTTTGAATATATTATATTATGCTAAATACTATTTATTTAGAGGAGGTATAGGAGAGTATAAAAGTATAATGATCAGTTATAGAGATTACCTTTTCTTCGGAACAAGTACTTTAGATATCCTTTAAAAGAATCATGATTTGGTCCTCTCAGAGTACCAGAACATCTTGAATGTTGTTTTGGATGTTATTAAGGTAAATGGTTGGGTTTTAGTCAAGGTATATGGCTAAATGTTTTGTGAATAAGTGAGGTAGGAGGTTCCATCTTATAGTTGGGCCTAGGGACACTTTAGAATTGAAAAAATATTAATTTATATTAAATTAAATATCAATAAAAATACATAAAAAACGATGTATACTATAATATAATATGATAAAAAATTTTATATCATCGTCCAATAATTTTTTTTTCAGGTTTTCATGTAATTTTAATGATTAACATTTGGATAAACCTTCAGGTTACCTTTTTCAATGTTTACTATGATAACAATGTTTTCTATGTTAAGGGATTGAAATTGTTACATATAAAGCGTGAAATGGACCATAAATTTTATATTTATGATATTTTAGACCATATATTATCCAAGTGTAATAATTTTATTTTTTTTATTATTTAAAAATATTTTAATAAAATATTATACTTATGGAATATAATAATGTCAATTGGGAAACTAGTCATTATTTGACTTTTTTAAAATACCACATCATCTTGATATATTCAAAAAAATAGTATTAAATAATCCCTATCTAGTTTGTGAGCTCCATAATATTATTTTATTATATCACTTATATCATATTATATTTATTTTAATATTTTGAATATCATATATTTGATATTTCATTTAATAAAACAATTACTGCATCATCATTGTAAAAGACATTAATGTATTTATTTATTTCCTAAAAATTAAAAATAAATTAACGTTATAAAGAAAAAAAATTATATTTCAAATCAATATTTATAGTAGAATATATATGTATTATATAACCCTATATTAAAAAATATATAGTATTTGAAAATATGTCTATGACATCATTAACATTTCTTTGAAAAATGTAAAAAATGTCTTAGTGTCATCCAAGTGGCATAAAAAGTTTATAATTTCATGATAGATTAATATTTAGGTCTAAAATAAGTCATAAAAAATTATGAAATGTGTTGGGGGTATTTTTATATTATTTATAATAAATTTTTACCCTTAGTTATTCAATTTAACTATTACTATCATAATAAAAATATACTAAAGTTCCAATTAATAATACCGGAAATTAGAAATAAAATATTTACATAATATGGAATCTCTAATTCCAAATATTCAATCAATTTTTCACAATTATAAATATATATGTTTTAGTAATTAATTTAAAATTATTCATGTTAATAGAATTATAAAAGATATTTTTAATGTTAAAATATGAAAAGAAAATTGATACATTTTTATATCTAAATTAAATGTAAAATTGATTCCAATGACCTATGATATTTTAATGGATAAAAGTATTATATAATTATTCACTATAACCCAAAAAAGATAATAATTTTCTAAAAACTAATTCAATGAAAAAGTATTTTTCTATTTAAATTATTATTTTTTTTACAATTTATCAAAACATGATACTGATCATAAAAAAATTAATCAAAAGTAAATTTCTTTATTATGGATTAAAATAATAATTTATTTTATGAATAGAATATATAATACTTTCATAATTTTTATTAAAATGGGAGAACCATTAAAAAGTGATACACTTACCCTTTGGAAAATAGAGGTTTTTATGAATGAAGGTGGGTATGTTCTTATCGTAGGCTTATAAAAACTATTGGATAAATTTATAAAATACATTATTGAATATATAAAATATATATTTCATTAATATCATTACATTATTGTAATTTAGAAAATTTATAATGACCAAATTACTTTTGGAGCATTAATTTAAAATATTTTTTTTATATTCAATTAATGTATATTTTTATTTCTAATAAATGTCTAACCAATGAATTCATCTTATCAACCATATAATTTCTAAAGTATGTTAACAGTAGTAATAAATTATAATTTAATGGTAAGGTTATATCTAATTATGTTAGATAATAATATTTTAATAATTTAATATTGTTCAGTAAAACTCATAATTGCATATAATGGAACCTATCAAAAGAAGTCAACATTAAGTCTAACACAATCCATGAATAGTGTTCCATTCACTGCAAGGTAATTTAAGTTTTTTTACTAAAACCATAAATTAGTGGTGTGAATAACGCAACACTATCTTAGATTTTTTATAACAAGATCAATATTCAGTGTTTTGGGAAATAAAAAATATCAAAAAACTCCCATTTTTTTCAAAAAAATATCATTTAGTAATAATGAACACGAATCGTGCATGTTCCCACATGATTTCATGAATGTTCAATAGCTGGTAGCTGGTTTAAAAATTTTCTTGGCCACGATATTTTGGAAAAAATTAACTATCCATCAATATTGAGTTATATTTTTCTTTTCAAATCCACATATTATCTTTCTATTTTCATCTACTGGTGGCTTATTTTTATCAGGTTGGATAGCCTCTTCAAGAATAATCTAGGATATAGAGTAACATTTTGATCTAATAATGGATTGAATTTCTGTTTGTCTCATTAAGTCCACACCATTACATTCTTAGATAATCTGATTCTGTTCATTGTTTTTCTTTGAATCAACATATTTATTTTTGTGCAATTGGACATGACATATTTCTAGGATTTTGTTGTTGTTGTTAAATTTTTTATCTGTATATATTAAATCATAGGTCAATAATGGATGATTTCTCAACTGCGAAACTATATTAGGTGGTCAAAATATTTTCATCATGGGTTTAGGTTTTATATGTCTACTAATTGATGTGCTTCAGATGGTACATTCATGTGTTTCCCATAAATGAATTTAATGAATTTATTAAATGGAACGAAAACTATTAGGTATCCCATGGATTACCATTGTGTTGGTTGGAGTTCATTCACCTCAACCTGGGACACTGATGGGTTGTGCCTCATATATTCTTTATTACATTCCACTACATTGGTAATGTATGAGCTAACTTTCCTAAGGGTTACCCATTTAAACATAATTATAATTGAATTTATGTGAATACAATTTTTAGAGAACCAAAATATTGACATACATGGATGTTACATAGCTTTTTCGAAATAATTTATACATATCAAAAACACACACCCAAGGACCGAAATAGTTTAGTGTCTTTGGAACCAAGAAAAAAATCTTCTAATCATGGTGAAAGATCTTCAACATCTCCAATAAAGTTCATCACGTTTTTTCTTAACTAAAACCTTTATTTATATCATTGGGAAAAAACACATAAAGGGTGATCTCAAATGCTCAGTAAGGGTATGCATGGAGGAAATAAAACAAACCATATACATTTGAACTTAAAAACATGAACACAAAGTTTAAACATAAAAATCTTGAGTTGTGAAATAAATCTTGATAGTACGTCAGACATATATCATAAAAGAACATCAATCGTGATAAAATATTATGGGAATAAAACATGTAATTGTGGAAAAACCTTAAGCACAAGATATGATTTCCACAGTTGCCAAGGAATTACTTCCAAGACCATCATAGAGGACAAGTCCATTACTGAATCAGGTTGACTTTTTGTTCTAGCCCAGTAATAGTGAACTGGATTTACATTTCATTCCATCCATGTTTATGCAATGAGATATATCCAATCCATTTAAGGGAGATATAGGTCCCACCCATGTTATTATAAAACCATTCTTATGTGTGCCACAAAATCATAAATCATACATCATAGCATAACCCATGTATTAAAAATGGGATTATTAACATCATTACATCATAACATAAGCCATATAAGATAAAGGACTTCATAAAAATAATTCCATATTAACATAATAAAATCAATTTAATTATAGGGATAGAAACATAACCCTATATCACCTTAAATGGAAAATAATATTGATAAAACACTTGAACTCAATTCTTAAGGAAAATATCAATTCTTCTTCAAAATCATTTTATTTTCTCAAAATGACATACAATATTAAAAGAAATGAAATTTGGTTGAAAATAATAATGAAATATTTCATAGTAAGATTCTTGGAAATAAGGTATTATGAAACCCGAAAAATCTATTCATGCCGTGTAAGTTAAAAAAACATTATCCTTGTACTTTTGCTGGAAAAGTCAGAAAGATCCTCATATGGTAAATAGAAGAAAAAATATGTACATACCATGTTGTAAAAGTCAAATTTTTTTAAAAAGTACTTTAAAAATATATCAAAACATTTTTAGAAAAAATGGACATTGATGATATATATGACCCTAGTAAATACTTACGAATAAACAATCTCGGTTAAGAATGAGATTGGAATAATAATCCCTTACCTTATTCGACTTACTTCCATATGTGTCTAAGAATATTTTATAGTGGATTTAAACATATTATTAACTTATAACAGATCCAGTATAATATTTATGAAATCATATATGATTCACTTAATACTTTATATTACGTTTTCATATATCCATTCGATGTTAATGCAGTGTTTTGTGTAAAATCATTTCATTTATCGTATGTGTTTTGAATTTTAATTTAATTCATATGATTACTTAGATCCTGATTAATTACTTCCATAAGGTAAAAATAGATCTAAATTTCATTCAGGTTCAATTTATTAATATATATAAGCGATCGATAAATGGAATGAAATACACCATTCATGGAGACGGTAGATCGTACGTACAAATGAACGTTGTTTTCGTTTAATTTGTAAATTGAATGGAATTTAATGAAATATATATACATAAATCTAGACTAATTATTATGTCATATATTTCATGATTACTTATTATATATACTTTAAAATCATTCTTGAATGGTTAACAAGGAGAATGAATGTCATCGCATCGTGGAGAAGGTAATCCGTGCCTATGCACGAGTGATTATATCGCTCCCATAATTATTGAATGGATTAGAGTGGATGATATAATATCTCGGAATTAGTGTTATGTTATAATAATCATATATTGTTATTATTTCCACCATTATACCCATCCATGTAAGGTGGTGGTGGAAAAACATATTACACCACGGTATGGAGATGGTTTTCCGTACGTACGCACACGCAATGATTTCATTTTTCATAGGATGGGTAGAAGGTGATATAGGTTTGTTTAATATCTATAATAACATATCAGTATATGAGTGATATAGATGCAATTAATTTATAATTAAACAACTAAATTAGAGTAAGTATAAGAATAAAGAAACTTGAAAGAATCTGTAGAAGAGATTACCTCTTATTCGACGCCCCTCTTATGAACTTCATCTTGATGGACTAGAGATGGAATTTTGGGAAGACTAGAACCTCAAAAATGTGACTAGGGATGTTGACAAGAGTAACGGGAAGGTTATTTCCGAGCATTAAGGCTCAAAATTGTGTGCAGAGTATAGGGATGAGGTTCCCTTTTATAAGAGAAGAGAGGGGCACTATTGGAAACCTCAAGAATATTAATTAATAATAACATCAATCACTACATAAAAATCTCCAAAAATGACAAAATTAGAATATAAAATATAGTAGGGTATTTATCTATTCAACTAATAAAATTTAGACAAGTTTTATGTTGATTTTAAATCTTATCATTTTGATTTATCTTTATTTAATCTATTTAATTTTATTTATGGTAATAATATTGTAATTTTTAAATTGTTATAAATACTTATATATCTGTTGTTAGTTTTCCATGATTAGATAAATTATTACATTTTAGTCCATAGAATTTACAATTTGTAAATTTTTAATATTTTTGTGATTTTCAATCAATCTAATAATATGTTATTTTTATAAAATATCAATAGTTTGAATTTTGACACTATTAAATTATTTGAAGTTAAATAAAATACACACAGAAGATATATTTGAACCAAATAATTTAATAGATTCCTAATATTTTATATTCATCTATAATTTTTTTGCAGCACACTTATTAGTTCATATAATATTTATTTTAATATTTTTAAAATCATTTATTTGATATTTTCTTAATAAAATAATTAATACAACATATTTGTATAATAATTTAATATATTTATTTGTTGAATAAAATTTTGAAATAAATTAATATTCTGAATATAAATGAAATATCTTTCATTAGAATACACTTAGTAGAATGTATCTTTTAAAACACCCACATTTTAAAATGCAATGTTTACTGAATTATGAAGGTGACAACATAGACATCAATGTCATAATCTGTTTTGTAAGGCTTTACATGGTCCAAAAGTAAACACTTGGATTCTTATAGTGTATATATACTGGACCAATAAAATTTTTTAATGTGTTTGGGCCTTTTGATACATATTTTTATTTTAATACAAACTATATTATTGATTTTTCACTAAATAAATAATTTCGGCATCTTTAATGTATATGCTATTAAGGTAATTACATATCTCTTAAAAATTACAAATAAATTACAATGATAAATAATAACATATTATCTTTTAAATGACTATTTATAATCGAATTTATATAAATTATAACCTTAAATTTAAAATACATTAATAATTAATGATTGAGTGAGACATATTTCATAATCTTTAAATAAAATAAATTAAAGGTCTTAATCACATCCAAGTGGGTTCTAAAAGATACAATTTCAACCCAAGTATAATTTTGGATGAAATATAGTCATCCAATTATATTAATAAATGTGTTAGGGTAATTTTTTAACATCATATTTACCCTTAATTTCATGATTTACCTTTAAAAGTAGTAAATAAAATTACCCTAGTAACTATTCATAATGCCTAAAAATAAAAAATAACCTATTTACATTATTTGGACCTACTGATTTAAAATATGTAATCTATTTTCCCAAATTAAATACACCTATGTGGTAGTATTAAATTTAAAATTAATCCCGCTGTTGAGAAAATGAGTTTTTAATGTTAAAACATTGTGAAAGGTTTAAATTCATTTACATATGAATTCAATATAAAATTAATTATAAGAACATAAATTATATTAAATGGTAAAGATAAATTATATTAATAATTTAAAACCATTAAATATTATAATTTAACCATATAAATTATATTAATGAAAAAAGTTTTAAATTAAAATTTAGTGTATTTTTAGTATTCATCAAAATATGAAATTTAACAGAAAAATAATAAAAAATTATCCAAAGTAAATTTTTATAACTTATTGCAATGAATAACATTATTTTTTCAAATTGAACTTTTAAACATTTCAAAAACTAGATTTAATGTGTTTGTTCCATCAAAAGGTGGTGAAACTGCTTTTTTTGGAAAATGCTTATTTTACCCGAAATATTTATTTTGTTATCATACCATGTTCTAGATAATGTGTAATATGAATGATAATGTTATAAAATAAAAAATGTGCTTTATATTATTCATAACAGCTAGTTCATAATATATCTTTGTTTAGTAAAACTCGATATTACGTACAACACACGTTATTGAGGAAGGTCACTCTTGTGTGCAACAGAACCCAAGAAGAGTGTTTTCATATATTACAAGATAATATAGTGTTGTGTATAGAACAAGATTATCTTGTTGTAGCGTACAAAAAAATAAATCAAAAAATTAAAAATAATATTTCTCATAAAATCTCGTGGTGTTACATTCTGCACCTTTTAAAATGAATTTCGCCCTCGAAAATCGTCGGGGTTATAAATGGTTTACTACATGAAAGTTTCTTTCATAGAAACCCACATCATAAAAAGGAAAAAAACATAATTTTAAAAACTAAAGTACGAAACATAAATATTACCCAAATTAACTCTCACTGGGATTCCACATATGATAACATAGGTGAAAATACAGATATGGAAGAGATATCTAACCATCTAGTTTTGATGGAGAGTGGTAGAGAACATAGCTATAAAAAATCCAAAAATCACATTTCCATAAATTTGTGATGATCTATGGTACCATCAAAATCAACGGATATGAGGGTACTAGGACAACATTTTTTGGTTTTTCAAGATCATTTCCCTAGAGTTAATGAATTTTGGCATAAGGATAAATACATACATGATTTCAGTGTAATATTATCGTTGGTCATTCCATGAATAATTCAACTTCATCTCTTATTTAAAGAAATGATGTTGAATTTTTCCTTCTTGAAATGTTATCTGATCATGCGATATAATGATCGTCTATTCCATTTGTCTCAAACAAAAAGTTAGCAAAAGTTATTAAATATACATAATTCCATTTAAGGTGAGATTAACTGTATGTGATTCCAAAAATGGACTTATACTTAAACTATCAGGCCACTTAAAAAACTAAAACTAATTTCTACTGACCAGTGACTTCCTGTATTCCAGTGGTAGGTGATTAAGGCATGTCGCACCTCGGTTGTGGGTTCGATTCCAGCATCCTTGTCTGACGTGACAGGTTTTCGCCCGTCTTATGGGTTTTCCTTTTTCTGAAACTATAGTATTATAAAATTCTAGATATAATATCAAAAATGTTCTATCCTTAAACAATACTATATTATTTATAACTTAATCCATTCCAATCTTTAGGCTTATCAAAAATAATTCTATCCAATCTCAATGTATAGAGAAAAAGATTACTTGAGAGGTCATCTACCAAGCGTGTTAATACCATCATTTATCATCCATATATTATAAGATATATCTTGTTGGTCACATTATAAACATGTGAATACCTTAATCATATATTCTATTTAAACATGAATTACAATAGAACCTTTTTGAAATCATGAATGCTGTCAAAAGTTAATTATTTGTACATACCAAAATTCTAAAATTTCTATATACTCAAACAATGATGTCACTTTGTCCATATATATGTCATGAGCTCATTAATACTATCAGACATATTATTTTCTCCATATCCATTAATTATGCGCATATAATCTTCTTTCCAAAAATATTTCAATCACATTTCATGGTTACTGGTACCATGTAATTATTGAAAACCAATACATAGATATTCCAATATTCCATAAAACAATAAATGAGATTCCACAACACTATTTGGAGTCTCGTTACATATAAACATAATCATTCCTCCACTTCATAGTCATATTCAAAATAACCAATAGCAATCACATGTGACATCCCTTTTTCATTTTCCTTAAGGTGTTGTTGATGTCGATCATCATTAACTCTTTGATTAGGGAATTGGTTAGCATAATTCCCCATTTCCTTACACTTGTATCATTGAAGTGTAGGTGGTGCGTTCTATATAGTCTTTTCTATATTCACATCATTAACTACATTTTTCCCATTACTTCGACACTCAACTACTCGATGAACTTCTTTTCGAAACATAAAACATTTTAGATTCCCTTTATAACAATCTATACCATGCTTCTTTCCACACATTGAGCATAACGAAACAATTGTCTTCTTTTCCCCATAGTTTTGAGAATTTTCTTTAAACTCCATCTTTTGTTTCCTGTAAAAACCAAGAGATGGATATGTAACAACAAATTCTAGTTCTACCTTGATAGAAAAATACAAAATCTCATAATAGATACTGAATTCACTTATAGATAATTCCCTTCGAAGACTTGGTTTTAAGCAACTGAAGAATCGATTAACTTTATATTCAGGTTGGATGATAAAGCCAGATGCATACCTTGTAAGCCGTGTAAAATTCACCTCTTATATACCAACAGATTCATCATACTTTTTCATAAGATCAATGAACTTATTTTCCATCTTGTTATGAACAATATGAGGGATGTAATTATTGAAAAAAAAGTTCATGAACACTTCCCATTCAATGGATTCAATTTCATGTTGGGGTATTTTATTCTTAATTATAGTCCACCACTAGTCTGATTCAACTTCTAAATGGTAAACATCCAAAATGTCTTTTTCATGTTATGAACAGAGAATTATGGAAAATATCTTTTCAACGGTACCGACCCATTGTTCAGCAACAAGTAGATCAGAAGACCCACTAAAAGTAGGTGGGCGTTGCCTCATGAAATACTCAATAGAATATTGTTTCTTTTACTATTCATTTGGAATTCCAGAATGATTCATAGCTTGTGTATGTATAATAATAAGCTTTTGAACTCCATTTACCATAACATTTGGTTGTTAATAAGGACAACCATTGCATTTCCTAGTGCGTTGTTCATTAACACGATTCATTCGGGTTCCAGCCATTATCTAAAACCCCAAAAGAATAGTGTGAGAGTAAAAATCATACTTGTAAAACAACATATTAAAGGGGATTACATTAAATCTCTAACATATTAGTATTAATACTAGTTTATTCATGATCGTTATCATAATTCTAGGATGATAACATATACTTATACTTAACCTTAGGGACATCCCCATACATACCTTCGCAATATATTAGGGATCTCAGTAATATTTTAGCATCCAAGTTTCCAAAGGTTAACGAAACCTTTCCTCTGATACCAACTGTGGAGACCCAAATCATTAAATACATGGATGTTACATTACTTTTTCCTAATACATAATACATAACAAAAACACACACCCAAGGACCATAATAGTTTAGTGTCTTTGGAAACTCGGAACAAAATATTTTAATCATGGTGAAAGATCTTCAACATCTCCTATAATGTTCTTCCCCTTTGTTTTCATACCTACAACCATTATTTATACCCTAGGGAAAATAAAACAAATAAAGGGTGAGCTAAAATTCTTATTAAGGGTAAGATTTGAGAAATTAAAAAAAACATATAAATTTGAACCTAAAAACATGAAAATAAAGTTTAAACATAAAAATTATGTGTTGTGAAATAAATCTTGGAACTACGTTAGGCATAGATCATAAATGAACAACATTTACTATAAAATAGAGTGGTAATAAAACATGTAATTGTAGAAGACAGTTATTCCCAAGAGGTGATTTCCATAGTAGCCAAGGCATTGCTTCCAAGACCATCATAGTGGACAAAGTCCATTACTGAACCGAGTTTACTTTTCATTCCAGCCATGTATTACTGAACAAGATTTACTTTTCATTCTATCCATGTTTATCCCATGAGATATAATTATTTACCCAATGAATTTTCGGGAGATATTGGTCCCACCCATCTCATAATGAAACCATTCTTATGTTTTCAAGAAAAATCATATATCATACATCATAGAATTACCCATACAATAAAAATGATATTCTTAAACATCATGTGATTATAACATACTTCATATAAGATAATGGACTTCAAGAAAATAATTCCATCATAACATAATAAAATTAGTGTAATAATAGGGATATAAAACTAACCCTATATCATCTTAGATGGAAAATAATTTTAATAAAACACTTGAACTCAGTTCTTGAGGAAAATATCCTTTATTTTTCAAAATCATTTTCTTTTCTCAAAATGTCATACAATTTTAAAATAAATGAAATTTTTTTGAAAATAATAATGAAATATTTCATAGTAAGCTTCATGGAAATAAGGAATTATTAAACTGTAAAAATACATTATTGTCATATCAGATAAAAATCATTCTCCTTGTACTTTAGATGGAAAAGTAAAAAAGTACCTCGTATGGTAAAAAAAGAGAGATTTATTACATACCATGTATTAAAAGTAAAAAATTTTTAAAAATGACTTTAAACATTCATGATTACAAGAATGATAAATATAACCCTAGTAAATATTACGAATAAACACTCTTAGTTAAGAACAAGATTAGAATAATTATCCTTTACCTTATGTCCAATTTATTCCATATGGGTCTGAGACTTTTCTATAGTGGGTTTAAAAATATTATTAACTTATAAAAATACCGTAATAATATTTTTGATCTCATGTATCATTCACTTATCACTTCATATTACCCTTTCATTTTTCAATTCCATGTTAAAGCAGTGTTTTGCGTAAAATTGTTTCAATTATTATATGTGTTTTGACTTCTAATTATATCATATAATTACCATGATCATGAATAATTACTTATAGAAGGTAAAACATGATTTATATATCATATATATTCAATATATTAATATATATAATCGATCGATAAATGGAATGAAATACACAGTTCATGGAGACGGCAGGTCGTACGTACACATGAACGATGTTTTCGTTTCCTTATTAAATTGAGTAGAAGAAAATAAAATATATATATACAAAAATTTAGAAGCATTATTATTTCATATATTTCATGATTACTTATTATATATACTTTTTAATAATTCTTGAATTGTTAACATAGATAATGAATCTCATCACATCGTGGAGACGGTAATCAGAACATACGCACAAGCGATGATATCGTTCCCATAATTATTGAATGGAATTGGAGTGGATGATATAATATCTCAGAATTAGTATTATGTTATATTAATAATATGTAGTTATTATTTCAACCATTATACCTATCCATGTAAGGTTGTGGTGGAAAAATATATGACACCCAGGCACGGAGATGGTATTCCGTACGAATGCACGCGTGGTGATTTCATTTTTCGTAGGATGGGTAGAAGGTGAAATAAGGTTGTTTCATATTTATAATAACATATCAGCATATGAGTGATACTGATTTTATTACATTATAATTAATTAACTAAATAATATAAAGTATAATAAGAATGAAACATGAATGAATTAGTGGGAGAGATTACCTCTTCTTCAATGCACCTCCTCTGAACATCCTTTTAAGGGACAATAGTTTGTCTTATGAGAAGACCAAAACCTCCAGAATGTGACTAGGGAAGTTTATAATTGTAATGGGAAGGGGTGGATAAGATTTAAAGATCAAAATTATGTGAAGAGTATATTAATGAGGTTCCCTATTATAAGAGAAGATAAGGGAACTTTGGGAACCATAAAAATATTAATTAACAATAAAATCAATCCCCACATAAAAATTTCCAAATAATGACTCAATTTGAATATGAAAAAATATAGGGTTGTAATCTCATAAACCAATAAAATTTAGACATGTTTTATGTTTATTTTAAACCTTATCATTTTGTTTTATCATTATTTAATCTATGTAATTTTATTTGGGGTAATATGATTCTACTTTTTAAATTGTTATAAATACTTACTAATGTGTTGTGAATTATACATGATTATATATATTATTAAATTATAGACCATATAATTTTCAATTTTTTATTTTTAAATAATTATGTAATTTTTAAACAATATAATAATTTGTTATTTTTATAAAATATCAATATTGTCAATTTAGACACTATTCAATTATTAGAATTTAAATAAAATACACACAGAAGATATATTCAAAAAAAATTAATAGATTTATAACATGTAATATTCATCTATATAATTTCTGGAGCACACTAATTTGTTCATATAATATTTATTTTAATATTTTTAAATCCATTTTTTTGATATTTCAATTAATAAAATAATTACTATAAAAATTTTGTATAATTATTTAATATACTTATTTTTATAAAAAAAATTAACAATGAAATACTATGATGATTATAAATCAAATATATTTCATAATAATACTTTTGGACGAATTTAACTTTTAAAACACCCATCTTTTAAAATTTCATGTTTATTAAATTATGAAGGTGACAACTTTAACATTATTTAAAGTAAAATAATATAAATGTCATAATCTGTTATATAAGAATCCAAATGGTCCACAAGTCTACACATAGATGCCTATGGTGTAGATATACTCGACCAATAAGTTATAGTCAAGTGTTTGGGCCTTCTAATGGGTATTATTAATTTAATAAAAACAATATTATTGATTTGTCACTAAATAAATAATTTCTACATCATTAATGTATAAGCTATTAAGGTAATTATATATTTCATAAAAGTCACAAATAAATTACAATGATATTGAAAGAAATATTAGATTTTAAATTAGAATTTATAATCTAATTTATATTAATTATATCCTTATATTAAAAATAGTTTAATTATTAACATTTGAGAGAGACATATTACACTTTCTTTAACTAAAATAAATTAAAGGTCTTAATCACCACCAAGTGGGTTCCAAAAGAAACCATTTCGACCCATGTATATTTTAGGATGAAATATAATCATAAAATTATATTAATACAAGTATTTGGGTAATTTTTTTATATTATATTTACCCTTAATTTCTTGATTTACCATTACCTGTGTTAAATAAAATTTTCCATAGTTACTATTCATAATGCCTAATAAATAAAAAGTATCCTATTAACATAATTTTGACATACTGATTACAAATATATAATAAATTTTTAAATATTCAACACATATATGTGGAAGTATTTAATTTAAAATTAATTCCACTTTTGAGAAAACAGGTTTTAAAAGTTAAAACATTGTGAAATATTGAAATTTTTTTACCTATGAATTCGTTATAAAATTAATGAAAATGATATCAATTATATTAAATGGAAAAAATATTTCTATTTATACTTTAAAACGATTTTATATTATATTTTAGCCATATAAATTATCTTGATTAATAAATTTGTTTTTAATTAAAATTTTGCATAATTTTTCTATTCATCAAAATATGAAAGTTAACAGAAAAAATATTAAAAAAATACCCAAAGTAAAATTTTATAAACTTATTGCAATTAATAACATTATTTTTTCAAATTAAACACATATAAATTTCCAAAATAGATTTTAAGTGGGTGCCCCATCAAAAGGCAGAAAAACTTCCTTTTTTGGAAAATACATATTTTACCTGAAAAAATAATTTTGTTCTCATACAATGTTCTAGATATTGTGTAAGATGAATGATAATGTTATAAAAATCAAACATTATTAATATTATTCCTAATGTCTAGTTCAAAATATATCATTGTTTAGTGAAACTCGGTATTGCGTACAACACACGCTATTAAGGAAGGTCGCTCTTGCGTGTAACACAAGCTAAGAATAGTATTTTCATATACTACAAGCTAATATGGTGTTGCATATATCACAAGATAATCATAGTGTAGAGTACAACAGAAGACATCAAAGAAATTAAAAATAATATTTTTCATAAAATCTAGCGGTGTTACAAGAGATGTTTATACCTATTTTTTATGGGATTGAATTATGTCAATTGTTTTAAATATTAAATTATAAATGTCAAAACAGGTTGGTTGAACCCATAGAATGTGGTTAAAGGTGAAATTATTAATTATGAGATTGTAAATTTGTTATGGTGGTGGCTTACTTTGTTAAAATATCTTGTATCATGATTCCATTTGACACTATGGACATTTCTACTCGATGGGTGTTGATTGAAACAGTGGATTCCTTAGACATATTTAATCATTGGATCTTAATTCTATAGGATTCAAATCGAATTACTACCACTTTGATCTGGCTTTCATAAACTTTCTTTTAAAATGTTATATTGACATTCTCATTGAAATCTAACAATGTCATTTCAATGTTTCGAGCAATATGCTTCTAGCACTCTATATGGATGCCTTGGTTATATTTACCTTGGATCCAACACTCCATCATGTAATACATTTGATTACATAGCATGGCCACTATATAAGATACAAACTCAGGATTTCAAAGTGTTTTAGTGATGGGTATTATACACTAGGTTATACAGTGTGTTCATGGTAGATGTTAGACAATTGGTTACACAAAGCAGTCACTATGGATTATTTTATTCTTGTAGATAGCCCTTGTATGACTGTAAGTTTACACCGGTTAGACTAGAATATATTACTTATTTACTAATGTGTTGAAACTACACTTTTTTTTTATGAAACTCTGACTATTGTTTAATGGGTTCCATGATTTTATATATATGATCTCACTTTACATTAATTATTATTATACATATTATATACATTTTTATGAGGTTAACCTGTATTACACATACTGGACTTGTAATAAATACTACTGGTGGTGTATTACTAAGTGTTTTCTCACACCTTTCTCTAAATCCCCTAGGGTACTCAAACAAACTTATTGGATGATTGTAGGGACTAAGATGAGTTCCCAATATATGATCCATGATTGCTCTATGCGTTAGAGTGGGGGGATCACATAACTTATCTAGGATCATGATTTTAAATAGATAGTTCTTTTTTTCATTTTTTACATTTGATACATGTATTTTACTATATTTATATATACATGTTTTCTTAATTTATACATTCATGAAATATAAATGTTTTATCATATTACATTTTATTGTTTTAGTAATTTACTATCTTAGAAGTTGCCTTCTTCATATTTTATTTACTAATTCCCATCTTGATTATTGATATTATACCACTATGATAAAATCTAACATGAGGGTGTAATATCCACATACACACACTTTATACCCACCTTACAAGTCTGATGCCTTTGGTGTGTGGGTATGTGTTCTTGAGACCATTTACCCACTAGACCAAGAGGCTGTTTTATATCTCCCACGTCAGAATGTTACAAGTAATGACACTAAAATCAAAGAATTAGATAACAAAAAATAAAATTACCATGTCTCAAATACCATCATAAATTTCAAATTCATTCAGTCACCTAAGATGTTTTACTTTCTTATAAATGAAAAATACCATTACGAATAGTCTACCACAAACCCCATGATATGAGGGAGAAAATTTTAATTTCTAAGAACCTCTACACTCATCTCAATTCTTGATTTATGGGAGGCATTGTATGTAAAAACATGTGTGAAACAATATTTACCTAATTTATAGGTTAGTGGGTGATAATAAGATCATATTATCAAGTATTTCATGATAAAACCCATAACTCATAGATATGGATAGGAATAAGAATGAAAATATATATACACCATCATTTGACTTTAATCAATATTAGTGGGTGAGATGGGAATAAATTCCCATATACCATTCATTAAATATAATGCTTATCAAAATAGGATTGTGAAAGTAGTAACATAAGTACACCCTCTCCATATATAACCAGCAACCATATAAACATATCACGCGTAAGTATTAATATGAATATGGGAATAAATTAAACAACCCAATAAATAGTGAATCTATTGATCACATAGAATTTATATATAATAATTTGTACACCTACATAACATTCTTCATGATGTCAATATCTTTAACATATTAAATCTATGAAAAATAAGATCTATTTAGTTTATTTTCAAATTACATAAATATTCAAAGTGATAAGATTGATATTAAAATATTAGAATCATGCCCATTTGATCACAAGTGATCTAAAGAATCATTATAGTATTCTCCCAACATACTTTATATACATCACTCTAACAGGAAATACACTTCCTAAGCTAATAAGGATTATATAATCATTTTATATCAACTTCGAATAGTCAAAATCTCATCCATCTATTATTTATCACATTTCCAATTATGTACAACATAATTAGTATAATAGTTCTTTATCATCATCAAGATCAATTAACATCATAATTATATGATTTACATCAACTCTTATCATCATTATTATAATAAATCTATATAATTCATAATAATTACCAGCAAATAAGATCAATTCCACTTAATATACATCATACCTTAAGAATATATATTATTAACAGAATTATATGGATTTATTTTCATCAATCATGAGTATAATCATATAAGTATAACCATACTTATTATTCTTCAATCACATTATTTTTTCACAAATAGTACTAAAAGTAATTATAATATTTATATATATTTTCTAATAAAATATGTAACTTTAAATATCATACTTTAATATTCAATGTATTCCTTATTAATTAATATAAATAAATAATTAATACTTTTACTTTTGGTGCCAAAATTGTCATCATATGATGTTTTAACCAATAAATCACAATTCAATATTCCATGGGATAACATATATCATTTTGTTATTGACATGAAATAATATTAAAAAAATTTATGAACAATAATTCATCAATTTTATAATAGCATCCCTTAATGTCTATTAATTATCAATATATATTTAAATTAAGTATAAATCATCACCGTGTGAGGTTTTACACAACATAAAAACTATTATATATCTAACAAAAAAAATCATTAAAGTTTATGATTATAAAATTTCAATACAATCACATGAGTCCAATTTGATTAAAATTATCTATATAACTATACTAATTGTTAATATCTTGTAAGACAAGTGAAAACATTTGATAGGTGTGTTGGATTAGTTTTTCCCATTCTTTTTAAAAAAATTGAATCGTCTAATATCTTTTGATGAAATTTGGTATTATAAACCTTATTACTGTTTTAGATAATTATTTATCTATTTAATTTTCCCAATAACATTTACTATATTAAATTAATGAATGTAATAAAGTATGACAAACCATGTTTTTTAAAGTTTTATCCCTAATATGGGAAACTAACTCATTTTTGTGAACGAGTAATAATGAGAAATATATTTTTTTATACATCTTATAATACAATTATAGTTTGTTGGAAGAGGATCATCCTAAATCTAGGTTCACCATGTTACATAAGTGATCATTTAGAATATTATATTAGTAAATGCATACAACTTCTATATGATTCTTTATTATCACTCATTTATGTTTTCAACACATCCTTTGATAATTGAATTTGATCAATAGTAGGCACTATATTTCATTGCCTCAATAGTATAAGATTTTCTTCCTCAAATATAGACTTTTCAATTACATTTTCATCTTAATGAATATATAAGATCAAAAAAGTCTCTTCATTCAAACATTCACCCACATATTATTTAGAATCTGTATAGTGGAATTTCTAAACTCTTCCTAAAGGAAATTTACTAATGCTGGATGATATGTGGATATTCATGTAATTCAATCTTCTTATTTTATTCTACTTATTATTTGATAAAAGGTACTACATTATAGAGTATCATAAGAACTATTTCTCCATTTTCATTCTCATTATCAAGAAGACATTCTCAAGATTATCATACCAAATTCCTCTTATTTATTAATTATTTACTACCAATATGTGATTATATTTTTTCACATGATATACTACACATTAGTATCTACCACATAATGACATATTGTGGGTTTTCTATCCATGAAACACCCTCTATCACATCCCTGGAAAACCAAACTCTCTTTCTTATTTTAATTTTTTACAAAGGTACACATCAAATATATTTTACATATTTTGAATATATAAAATCTAAATTATATTTTGTAAAACCATATCCTTTTCAACAACATATATCAGACTATCTCATATATTTTCTTTTTTATCTTAGTGACTATACCCTGTAAAACTATGGGATAATATGCTAACTTTACATTACTATTTTATCTGTCCAAACACATCTATTGAATATTATTCTATTAATGTTAGGTTATATTATTCTAAAAATATTCTTTATAAAAATCCAAAACCATTTATTGTTTCAATGTTTAATAAAAAGATACCGTAAAAAAATATTACTTCACGACTCCATCATTAGGATATTATTTAAAAAAAGAATAGAAGTAAAATTTCCAAATGAGTTTTAAAACTCATAGAATAAACATTATATTTGAAATTCATAATACAAGATTGAATAAAATATTTTTATGATATTTAGATCTCTAATGAACAAAACATGTGGCTTCAAATTTTAAATGTTATGAATCACATAATCTAGAATTTAATTTTTTTGGCTGATTTTAATTCAAATCCTTCTATATGAGGTTGATTTTTTTTCATCTTGAATATTTTCTTCCTCCACATTTTTTATTTAATGTAAATATATTTTTTGATCTTCGAAACATTTAAGGAAATCTACGAAACCAAATAAAATCAATTTACCATTTAAATATTTCAATCCAAGAAACTCACTCATAAGTCTACAACATTCTAACTTTTTGAAATAGTATTGTATAATAGAATAAATATATAAATATTAAAAATAGATCTTATAATAATTTCATAAATGTTCCAAATGGGTATAATAATAATTTCATATTTATACACTAATCATTCGCGTAACATTTTTTTAACTTACATGCTAGTAGTATCTTATATGTTTTCTTTCATATTCAATGGAATGGTATCTAATGTGTTCTATTATCAAATGATGTCTTGAAATGTTGTAGCTAAATTTTGTTCAATTATATAACTCCAATATTGAAATTTTCTAGATATTTATCCACATATCTCAAAAAAACATATCATATATTAAGAAAAAAACAATTCTATAAGACTTGAATTTAGGCGATAACCAATTCAATATTTCCATAAGTGATTACATGGGTGAGTCTTCATCCTTATGCTACTTGGATAAAATGAACTTATGTTTCCTTATATTTGGTGGATACTTTAACCATTACCCATGATCACCACATACACACACACACCGACACACACACATATATATATATATATATGAAATCACTAGTAATAATAAATAGAACCAACACAATTCCTATGAAAATTCATTCCCCTTATTTTATTTGTTTTCAATCCCCATGAACTAATTCAAACATTAATGTATATCAATATTAAAACATCCCAATCTAATTAATAAATATAGAGGAAATTATACTCCCCTCTTTCGAATTATGTTAATGAGGGATTTTTCTCCAAATATATTTTTCCCTATCTTATTATCCTCATTGTCGAGGGTGTTAATCAATTCTCTAAGGGAATTATGATACGCCAATTTTCATAGAAATGTGACATAAAATAACAAAAAAAAATTTTATTTTGGATAAAATGATATATAAAACTATAGTGATACAAATAGTAAATAATGGATCCAATTTTATTAATCAATATTATTAAAAAATCATCTATACAAATATTTTGTTTCATCCAAACATATTTTTGAGAATTTCATGAACCTTCAATCATGTTAAAAAAATAACAAAAATATCATGTGTAATGTAATTTCTCAAAAACATTTATATGGTGAAAACCCCTTGATAATAAAATTATTAATTATAACTGAAATTGTTTTTGGGAAATTTAATATCATTCCTCAACTTTAAAATTTGAAATGTCTATCAAGAATTCCATATTTAACATGAACGAATAAATAATTGGATTCCTTCCATAATTAAAATCTCCCCATAACGGGTTGATATTAAAACAAAATCTAGAACTATCATTTTTCCCAAAACATTATCCATGATTCTAGGATACATTTTTCATATAGATTACACTTATGATTTGATAATTAATATATTAAAAGGATATTTTATGATGAATATTAAATTAACCATAATAAATGAAATTATTTAATCATAGAGCTCCTTAAATTCTCTCTATCATTATGTATAATCAATAAATGGGAATAATGTAGATCATTATAGAATCTTTAGTTTGATAGAAATATATTAAACAATTCTCTTAGATTAGAATATCCATTACATGAAACACTTATCTTTATATATATCTTTATGCATGTTTTCTCCTTTTATTTTGAATTTTACTCATCTATGGGGCACATGGAATTATTTTATTTTATCACTTTTATTACTAGCTATAATGTAATTAATAAATTTATATAGTGAATAATATTAACCATTTACAACATGATTCTTCTTCATAGAGTTTTCTAATCGATCAGGATATATGGATGAGAAGACTTTTAAGGCTTCCAATTGTTTATATACATCAGTTTTCATAAAATATTTATTTTTAATAGAATTAATTAATTATTTAATCACGTGTCCTGTAATATATTTCTATGTATAAATATGTGGAATACCTCCAGAAACAAAATAACCAACCTTTTTTCACCTTTAACGCAATTAATTGTTATATTTTTGTGCACCATTTTTTGGAAAACCTCTCAATTCAGAATAATAAAAATGTATTTTTCTCATAATTATTCCCTTTTGAGATATATATTTCCCCATTATTCATTTAGATTCATGAAAACATTTTGATTTTTACTTAAAGGATCTATATTATAAAAATATAACATATTATCATATATAGTGTGACATCCTCTGTATCCTTCATTACTTCTTGTGTGTTACCTAGTTGACAACATTATATTAATGTCTTTTACCAAGGTAAATTTTATTTCATTATTTTTTTGGTATAATATTATTTCCTTTTCGTTTCATCAACACATAAGTTATTATGGGATGGTACATACCAAAAGTCATTATAACATTGAAGTCTTATATTTCAAAATTTAATTAATTTTTCAAAGTATTTAAATATGATATTAATTGAGAAATTTCACTTAATATGTGAAAAATAATTTAATCCATATGATCTAATCCCTTGTATTTCATAATTTTACCACTTTTAATTATTGAGATTTTATGAAAATAATTTATAGACATGAGACCAATCATGTACCTACTCCAACAATACACAAAAAATATCATTTTTTTATAATTCGATACAATTTACTAGAATTTTATTTGTTACATTTTGTTTATAGAAACCATATTATTTATTGATATATTTTGGTGTATTTTTTAGATATGAATATAGTCTCCCTGGATTAAGGGTCAATTATTTTAGGATATTTATCCTTCCATGTTTATAGATATTTTGATTTGGATTTTTTTTACCGTGAGAAAATAAATTTTCTGAAAAATTATTGAACTATGTAATGGGTTACATTTTTCCATGTTTTATATATGGGGTCATTAATAGATTATTCATTGATCTTCTATACACCATTTTAATAAATAATATGTTCAATTTTATTATAGTATTAGTTCTTCTCTCATAAGGATATAATGATCAAGATTTGGTGTTCTATTTATTTTTTATATTGAAATATAACATTATTGATTTTATATTGATAAAGTAATTATGATAATTTTTCCCCATTAAGGAATTTAATTCATAATATTATTAAACTAATCCTCATGATTTTTATATTTTTTTATCATGTTGAGAAATATATAGTTTTTTAAGTATCGGTATTTTAAATTTTAGTCGATATTACATAACATTCATAAAGACATGATAAAGATTTTCCAATGTTGGGATCAATTATTTAACAATAATTTATATCAATAAAATTTAAAAATGATCTATTTTAAACTCTGCATTAGATAAATAATATATTTTATACGAAAAGTGGGATCAATTCACCATTTCGATTTACAAGTCTTCTGAGGGTCTTTCAATTACATAACAATTTAGATAACTCATGCTCTATTACATTATCTTTCTATTATAGGTGTGGATACTCATTATAAACCCCATTCATGTCTGAATATATATATGTATCAACTTCTATAGGGAGGTTATTCTAGTAATATATCAATTTGGAAAAAATATCATTGAGTGATTCCTTGAATTCACATTCCTAGAAACTTGTTCATATGTAATCAAAGTTATAATAGTGAAAATATTTACCTAGTGAACACATAAAATTGTAACTATTATTATCTTGTGGAAAATCCTCTAATACTATTGAAACAATTATAGGATTCTTGAAGTCACTATTTATCATTTCCATAAATTTATTAACAGAGACATCTCTAGTTCATGTAAAAGTAATATAAACTATTTATTATATATGTGGATTCTATATAAACACTAAAAATAATAACCACATTTAATTATTATAAAAAAACATGTAAAATATAAATGAGATCCAATTTCAGTGAAGATTTTTGTCTAATATAAAATGAAATACCCCCCAGGAGAGAAGTATACACCCACATCAAGAAACATGGGGGGTTAGGATATTCTAAATAATTTTTGAATAAAAAACTTTACATATATCATTAAGACCCCTTTTGTACTTGGATCCCTATTTATGATTAATAAAATAGTGGTTTGGTGTAGTTAACTTATCACAATTACTATATGAAATGCAAGAATGTAGTACAGTATATCAGAAATTATTTTTATAGGATTCACCCCAAATACAAGAATCAAACTTCTTGATATGATCATGCATCAAAATCTCATAAATTATCCACTATACAACATATCAATAAATTATTGTGGTTCTTCAAGGAATTATCAATATATTTGGTCAACCATATTATTTAGATAGAAATTTATCATATGACATACTTAAATGTAAACTACCTAAATCAAGATTATTATACTCTCTCCCATAAGTTTTTAATACTTCGTCAAAAAAAATTTTATGTCACTGGTAGGAATCAAATATCACTTCATCAAAATAACATTATCATTTCGTCGAACATTGTTTTTCTATATTCCATTTAATATTTATAAATAACTATAATAGTCTCTATAATTTACTTAATTCATTATTCATAATATTATTCATAATATCTAAATTAGTTATTCTCAACTCAGTCATGAGGATTATAAATAGTATTTTATGATTTATATAATCTTATAAAATTTATCCTTTTCATTTTCTTCTTCTTTTCTTCTTTTCTCACTATTTTCAATATAATGTATCAATTGAATTGATTATTATTATTCATTCATATCTTTTAATGGATCTTCTCAATAGATCCATGTTATGTTCTAATTTTTTTAATTTATTGTTTTCTGATTTAATACAAAAATTATTTTCTAATTTATCAGAAGACTAAATTAACCTTCTTCTTCTCCTCGACAGAACATGTATTTTTTAGGAAAGTATAATGATCTTTGAGTAACTTCTCTAAAACACCTCAATCTCATTATTCATTTTTATTTGTACATAGGTCACTATTAAATATATTTTATATGTTTTTAATATATAAATCTATATTAAAATAAATGAAACCATATTTATTTTAAATTTTCTCAAACATTTATATACATAGGTGTATCCAAAGGTCTCACAATTTCTCATTTACTTCTATAATTTTCTGCTCTAATATTCAAGGAGTGACCTTTTTCATTTTTTACATTCTTATTTGTCCTAAAAAAATTCATGTTCTATCTATTCATACAGAAATAACAGTTTTCCCTATTCTTAAATATAAACCATATAAATTTGAAATAAATAATAACTTTTTCGCAGTATAAAATATATTGGAATATATATTTTCCTATTTCTATTTAATTATGGTATGAGTGCATCAAGAATTGTAGGTCAACATTAGTTTGAGTTATCAAACTCATAAAATGCACCTCATATTATAATATTTCCAATAGAGAACGAATAAAAAATTCATCAGGATAATTAAAAGGAATCACAATGACATTTTAACAAATACATTTTAATTTTTTTTTATTTTTTTATAGCTTCTGTCAAACACAAAAATGAGTTCAAATGATCTACGATATACTATTTAAATATTATTTTATAAACATGAAAATTATGAATTTAAATTAATTTTGGTTGTATGAATTTTTATATCTAATCATGTAATATTATTTATGAATATTTTCATATATATATATATTGATAAATATGTACTCAATTTTTTTTAAAACATTGTTTCTTTAATTATAAATTTTCTTCAAAAACAGGTTTTATTTATATTTATAGGTAAATATTATAATTTATTTCTATTATGGATATTTTATTCTAAAAATGTTACATAATTATTTAAATAACTATATTATTATTTGTTTGGGTTATGTTTTTGGATTTTTTATATATATTGAATTTTTATTTAAAATTGAAAAATATTGAATTTTGTAAAATAGTAATTAATTATATTTGAATCATCCCATAATTGATTTCAATTTAATACAAAAACAAAATATTAAAATTTAAATTATAAATAATATAATTAATTAATTTTTAATCATTATTATAAATTATTCTCTTATATGATATTTTTTGACTTGATTTTGTTCAAAATTGAACTTTTTTTGTGTTTTTCATTTTTTTATGAAATAAATTTATTCATATTAAATGAATTTAATTTGATAAAATTGTTTCCTTTTTTAGATATTTAATTAATAATATAAATTAATAGGGTCAAATTAATTTTTTATAATGAATAGAAACCATATTAATTTTTTTTCTAAAAGATGTAAATTTCGGTTAAAATAATTGGGAAAAACATTAAAATCTATCAAAGACAAGCATATAACCTATTAGATTGTAAAATTAGAAAAAAACCTTATTATTTAAGAGACAAATAATTTATTTAAAATTATTATTTTAAATTTTGTAACCTAGGATTGAATTTTGATAAGCTATGTTATTTTTTATTCAATCAAATACATTTTCATTTATTGCATTCAACAGCTTGTCTGGAATATTACAATATATTTAAAATTGATTAAAAAATTATAAAGAAATATTATATTTATTATTTAACAGAATTAAATCATCAAAACCAACATGGTACTTTATTTCATGGGTAAATGTTTTTCATTCTTAAATTGGGTATTTTCATTAAGCAAGTTCTTATATTTTATGTTCACATATTAAAAGTAATATATATAGTCATTATAAAACTAATATGATAACAGGGTTTCAAAATTTCAATGTGGGGATATTTTTTTATATACTTATTAAAACATGTCAAAAAGTTAAATTATCACGGTTAAATATGAAATGATTTTAGGGTCATTTAACTAGAAGATATGTCTTGAAATGTAGATATATCACATTTTAATATGGAATTAGTTTAATTTATTTTGACCCTATAATACCATATATTCTCACTTGGGTACCTAGGTTTCACATTACGTAATTATTATATTTATATTATTAAATCATTTAAGTAATTCAAACTATGTCATTTTCATTCCCTATAAAAACATACCACCTTTACTATTTTCTACAAAATTTTTAGTCCTATATTATATAATAGACACTGAACATATCCAGCACCCAAATAATTATACTTGTACTTGAGGTTATCTTTTTTCCCTAAGACACTAACCCTAGGTTCATTAATAGGAAATGTAAAACAGTTTTCCCAAAACGAGGTAATCACCGAAACTGATCACTGTCCTTTTTTACTTTTTCATTAAACTCATCTAAATAAGTAAAATTTTTCATAATATAACAAATTATGTACCCCCCAATATAATAAAATTTTATTTCTATTCTAAAACCCTAGTTATCGACCAAAATAACCATCTAATGGAAAGAGAAAACAATGCACGTGCATGCATACAACATACCATCTCTCTGTGGAAATGTAAAAAGTTTTCATCACCAATTTACATGGATGATTATAATGTTTGACTTAATTAATATATATGTAAATAAATATATTATTATTTTTATATAAATTTTAATTATTATTTAACTTTATCTCATTCTATCTTTTGAAAATCGAAACAACATGAAACTGTATTTAAGATCAACATTCTCTATGGGAAACATAATTATTTTTTCTCTATAAATATAAGGACCCGACAATATAAGATTAAAAAAATTTGAATTTAATCAGAAAAAACACCATTTAATGTTGATCATATTTTCATGTTTATGGATGTAGAGAATTAGGACATAAAAATTCACAACAGTCCACATTAATACAATGTTAATACCATAAAATAGTTTTCATTTCTTCCAAAATATAAAATATTTAAAAAACATCATATCATTGATAGTTCTAAAAACATTTAACATGGATTCATTCTTTATCATAAAAAGAAGTATATCAAATTAAAATCAGTTAAAAACATGGGATGAGCACAAAAATATCAGTAATGGATATAAAAATAAGCAAATAACACATTAGTCAATGATTACTTTTAATGTATGAAATCATTTTCAAAAGACATAATTATCACCCATATATACATATATTGTGAAACATGATACTTCTATAGGAGGCCAAAAAAATTAAAACATATATAGAACTATAAAAAGTATCTTGGGTAATTTCAAACATAATATTTAACCTTCTTGGCTACCTTATAATTTGTATCAGTCACAGATACCTTTCAATTTGTTTAACCATCGTAGTTACAGTTCAAGTAACCATACAAATGACCTCCAAATCACACCTACCCAATGCATTGGAGTAAGGTATAGGTATCAACCTTTATAAAAAAAAATTCCATGAAACAGAACCAAATCATACAAAATTAATAATTTCATAAAAACACTGCTTTTGAATATCGTAAAACAAATTTTTAAAATATGGGTTTTACAAGAAAAGTCCCTTTTAAATAACATATAATTGAATAGAGTATAAATATATTTTATGAATTATTTATATAGATAGTAAATAAAATTAAATTAACCGTAATATAAACAAATTTTGTCACATAAACAATTCTAATTCCACATAAATAATGAAGTATAATGTTATCCCAAAGAAATGAAATTTGGTTAGAAATTCCCTTAGCTCAGGTATGTCTTACATAAACGTCATTTTAAACTACTTAATAATGGTTAGAAGTGTGTTATTAATATCATACAGGAAAATATTAATTTCTATAACAACTTATATGGTCTCATTATAATGTCATTTCACCCATTATTTTTAGTATTTTGTTCCTTCCATGGTTTCTGGTGCGTTATTTACATGTTTTCCATGATCAATTCATGATTTATATTCGTTTTGATTAGAAGTTAAAATGAAAAATTGTAATAGATTGATAATTAAATATCTCCAGAACCATAAATTATACAATTCATCATTTTTAATTCTAACATGATGATGATTCATAAGTTAATATATTATTGATATTTTTAAGTCATTTTGGTGATTTATCAATCGTAATGATCTCATTTTATTAAAAATTAATAAAATCTTTATAAAATAATTCCATAACCTTATATAAAATATTATACATATATAATAATTTGGGTCATACCTAAAAATGGATTCATGACTAGTCCTGATGGGTTTTAACGAAACGAAAATCACACCATCCTCGATGTTGGTAATTCAACACATCACAGACGGTGTTTTAATTTCATGAATAAGTGGGAGAGAAGAAGAAATATAATGGTGAGAATTCCATAAACATGACGTAATACATAATATGTTAGATACATTTTCATTCATTCCTCTTGGATAAGGGGAGGTGAGTAAAGACTAAAAATATAAAAGAAAATGAAAATAAAAGAATGAAGTCAATATAGATTTTTACCTCTTCTACATTTATCTTTGAGATCCTCTTTAAATCCTTTGGTTCTGGATTTTTTGTGAGAAAAAAACTCTAGGACATGGGGATGTTCCTTGGCATGAGTTATGGCTCAATATTTGGTAAGTATCATGGATTTATAGGTGAGGTAGGAAGAGGGGAATGAGGATGGTATTTATAGTAGAAGAGATGAGGTATTTTAAATTATTTTAATCATTATTATAAATATTTTTGTCAAAACTATTAATAGTCTTAATGAATGTGACCTCAAATAGTAATAATGGCATGTGAGTTCGAAAAAAGTGGCCTTACATCAATTATAACAATATAAATATTTTATTTTACTTATAGTTAGAAAATATACTATTTTACCGTATTTCACTATTCATAAAAAATTCATGAATTTCTGAAAAATACCAAAAATCCACACAAAACATTTTTGATATATGGAATTTAAAAAAAGGCCTCAAATTTTTCAAAATATACTTATATATATTATTAAAATAAATTTTAAATAAAATCACTATTTATTCAAAAATTACAATTTTAAAACTATAACTGCTTTTATATCACATTGAAAAATTAAACAAGATGTAATTATCTTAATGTCTTAAAGAGATAAAATAATAATAAAATTTAATATTAATTTGGGTTATATATTACTATTTATATTTCTATTCATAAGGGTATGTTACTATAGATCAATAATTATGTTATTTCCATTAGACACCAAATAACATCATGAACACAATTGTAGCTGGCCATTTTTTGAAATTAAAAACATAGAAGTGAAAAAATTATTATTAAAGGAAAGTTATAAATATCTACATAAAATATATGTTTAATAATTTTAGTATATTTTGAAAAAAACATGATGTAATTTTTTTCCCACCATCTAGATATTACATCCTCACAATTTTATTTTGATATTAATCAAGTGAGGGTACCTTTCCCTCATAGAATTTTCAGAATCCCATGTTGATTCCTCAACCATGTAGTTAATCCACAAAAACATTACCTGGTGGATTATCTTATTCCAAAATACTTGTTCCCTTCGATCAATAATTAGAACTAGTTTTTATTCATAAAAAAGATACTAATCTATCTAAATTGCTTCTATGCTAAAAACATGAGTTGAATCTAGAAAATACTTCCTCAACGTCGAAACATGTAAACATTATGTAATTGAGACAAATTTGGAGATAATTATACTCATTATACAACGAGTCCAACATTCTCCAGTATTTCAAAAGGACCAAAGTACCGTAGATATAGCTTCTATTTCTTACCAAAACACATCACACATTTCGAAGGAGATATTTTACGAAAAACATGGTCACTTACTATGAATGAGAAGTCCTTCCTTCTTTTATATACATAACTTTTATACATACTCAAAGTAATAATTTCATGTTGTTAGTTTAGAATCACATTCTTAGCCACTTCCTCAACTCATTATTGTCCGAACAATATTCTTTCACATATTTCATCCCAAAACGATGGAGTCAGACACTGCTTCTCATAGAACACCTCAAAAGGGTCCATTTGTATACTAAAATTAAAAAAATATTATTATAAGAAAAATCAAATAAAGAATGATGTTGATCCTCGAATCCCTTGTTGTTCATTGAACATGTTCGATGTATATCCTCCAATGTCTGAATCATTCATTCTGACTGCCCATCTGATTGAGGATGATAAGATAAACTGAAATTTACTTCTATGCCCAATGAAATTGGATGGCCCTTTCAAAATATTGATGTGATTTTGGGATCCTGGTCTAATACGATGGAAAGGTTAACTCTATATAACCTGAAAATGTATTTGAGGTAAAATCTACAAATCTAATCCAATGACTTTGTGTCTATAATAGAATGGAAATGTGTAGATTATGCTAGCTGATAAATAATATCCCAGATTGTATTGTTACCTTGATAAGTCCAATGTAGTCCTACCATATTGTACATGGATAAATTCTACCATTTCCACTCCAGCACTAGTAATGGATGAATAATCCCTTTCAGTAATTTCCGCTCTACTTTAACATATTTACATGTCAAAACATTTCATGGTAAAATCAGCAATATCTCTTTTCATTATATCCCACCAATAATTCTCTTGAAGATCTATGTACATCTTGTACTACTAGTATGAATTAAAAATGGATAACTATGAGTTTCACTCCACTAATAATCCTTTATCAAGGCATCAAAAGGCACACACAACCTTTTTCTAAAAATTAACACACATTTTTTATCAAGGTTAAATTCTAGAAACATACCCATTTTAACCAATTCTACCTTTTCCTTTAGCTCATGGTCTTCCTTACGTTCATTCTTAATTCTATATAATAATGATGACTACACTAGAACCAAAATCAATACATAGTTATTTGTTACACAAATAACATATAATCCAAAATTCAACAAATAATTAATCTAGGGATCATGTTCCAAACGTAACGGGTTTGATGATGCAAGATGTTTTTGAATCATGTTATCTTCCACTTTTTTTACATTTTTACAGATTGTAAATGATTGTGAAATTATAATTCATTATTAATTCAATCCATCTTCTTTACCTCAGGTTTAATTACTTCTATTTGAATATATATAATTCAGAATTTTATGGTCAGTCATATTTCTCACCGTATAAATGATGCCTCCAAATTTTTGAATATAAAAGAACAGTTTCCAATTGTTAATCATGAGTGAGATAATGTTGAACATGAGGTTTTAGTTGTCATGAAACATAAGAAATTACATTATCATTATGAATTAGAACACAACAAAGTGTTTTTAATGAATCATAATTTTTGATGACAAACTCCACATTTTTGGAAGTTATGTACAAAACTGGAGCATTCAGTAATATCTTCTTCAGTTCCCACAAACAAACATCACATTCTCCTCTCCAAATGAATTTAACCCATTTTCACATTAACATACTTAGGTTTCTAGATAACAGTGAATTTTTTTAACAAACTATCAGTAATAATCTTCTAATTCAAATAAAACTATGAATTTAAGTAACATTTTTCAGTATTGGCTATTAATCATGCAGTTTCATTTTGGCATGATCGACAGTTATTCCATCCTTATTTAAAATTTTTAAAAGAAACAAAATATGTTTCATCCAAAAATCACACATTGTAATTTTTCCATATAGTTTCTTTTCCTTTAAGGTGATTAAAACAACTCTTATCTATTTTTCGTTATCTTAATTACACATAGAAAATACCCAAATTCCATAAATAAACATAACCAATAATCTATCCAAGAACTCAAAAAATATTCTAATTATATTAATTTTTAATATATTAGGTTCATTAGATTACTTAAATGTCATTAAAAAAATTCATAATAACTATATATAATATGAAAAGATGTTTTTGGGAAGTCATCATCCTTCAACTTTAGCTGATGGTATCTAGAACTCAAGACAATCATGGAAAGATACTGAGCTATCGAGAGATGATCAAACAAGTAATTGATATGAGGAAAAGGATTCATGATTTTAACAGTTATGTTATTTAACGATATATAATCAATGATATGTATAATGTAACCATCATTATTTATAACGAACAAAACAATGTTACCACATGGTGAAATGTTATGATTAAAAAAGCCTTTATCAAGAAAATCCTACAACTAATTTTTCAATTCAAGAAGCTCCATTTTATCCATTTGATATGGGGGTTTTGAAATTGGATTAGCATTAAGAACTAATCCAATTGTAAATTATATTTATTGTTAAGGTTTGACACTTAATAACTCATCAGGAAAAATCCAAAGAATTCATTTACCACAGCAACATCATTAATCTTAGTGGTTATCTTGACTTCAAAAATATTAGAATGATATCATTCATTTACATCATTAAATAGTTTCTCAGTTTCCTAATATATTGTAAATTATATGGATTCATTCATATATTCAAACTAAAATTATTTCTAAAAAACAACTTCTTTATTTATACAGTCAATATTATCAAGATAAACAAAAATCCAATCCATTCCCAGAATAACATCAAACTCTACTAAGGGAAAAATGGTTTGTAGGTAATATATTTCCATAGATAGTTATAGAAATATTATTATAATTCTTCATTCCTATAATATTTCCAATGGTGTTTTAACAATAAGTTCTGGTCTCATTTGTTGATGTGATATTTTCAATTTACCTGAAAATATCCCAAAAATGGATGAATGTGTTGACCACGTATCAAAAAAAATGAACAATATGAGTAATCAAACATGTTACATGATAAAACATTATTGGATGGCCTAAGATTAGATTATGTAGTCGTAAAGGATCCCACTACACATTTCTGCTTATAGTTTGTATTATTTTCATCATTCCAGTCTTTATTTGGGTAGGCATTTACATAATTACCAATATATCAACATTTTAAACAATTTACATTTTGATTATCAAGATTATTTTTTGAATCATTTTCATTATAATCTCATGCCATATATTCCAACATACCACATCAAAAACACTTACTAGTTTTTCTAAGGCATTTCCCGGGGTTCTTTTTGCCATATTTTTCACAAATTGGAAACTATATTTTCTTACCATCATATTTCTTTGGTTTATTCTTACACATCTATTCCCATCTAGTCCTCTTCTTTTCTTTGTTGTTAAAGTGCATGTGATAATCAGAAAACTCCATAGAAATTCACATAGTACATCAGACAAGATCCGCATAACTTTTGAATTCTCTAAAGGCAAATACCCTACGATACCACAAATTAATTCCTGAGAAAAATTGATTGATTTTTCTATAAAAATATAGAATATGATATGGAAAATACCTCACCATTTGAGTAAAGATTTCATCTGACACAGTTATTAAATCCTTCTTATTTTTTTCTTCAATTCATATAATTTCTTCTCAATTCTATGTACAAAAACCCAAATATTTTTTTCAAGGAATAGACTTTTAAATTCATCCTACTTGTGATGACCCAGACCCCCCCTTGGTCCCTTCCTTTTCCAAAATCTGGATCCTTAAGTGGTGTCGATCGGTGCGACCGGTCGGTGCGACCGATCGGTGAGACCGATAGGTGTGACCAGTCGGCGGAACCGGCCGACATCACCCGGCCTTGCCAAGTTGTTCCAGTAACGCTCCTTTTTCAAAAATAGGGTTTTAAACCCTATTCTGCCTCATTTAGAAAAATTGTCTTAAAGACCCGAAACGCGCACAAAAGTTTTAATTAAATACTGAATCGACTCATGAGTCGGTTTAAACCACCCAGCACCTTTAATGATGAGTCAAGCCGCGTGGTCAACCCACGACTTCCACGTCTTACGCGGTTCAGCGTTTTTATCTCAACCGCCCCCGGCTCTTATAAATTAAGGGTTAGGCCATGGTTTCTCCCTTTCTCGATCGTGGCTCTTCTGGTGCATCGGGCGCGCCGCGTCGTTATCCGTGAAGTTCCGCCTCCCCCCAGACATAAGCGTTGGTCGTCTATCAGCAAGTAGGGAATTTCTCTCGTCTCTCACTTTTGTGTATCATGTGGGGTGGGCGTTATTTTGTTCCTATGGAATTGGTTGAACCGAACCTTAATGAAGATAATAAACGATGTTCTAAAGAGATAAGGGGAAGGGGTTGTGATCGTTGTTTATTCTTTATCTTGCGATCATCCTTTTTAGTTGTGCTGGTTTATGTTTTTCTGAAAATTGAGGCCGTTGGTGGTCGTTGTATGTGCACTGATGAATCCCCTCGTGATGTTTTAAATGGGTTGCTGAAATTGTGACCTCCTGCTGTGAAATTGGTTAATCACGTATACCTGGCTGAATAAGTTGGAAGCACCAGGATAAACCCTACTATGTTAACTCTAGGTTAGAACAAACAGTTTTGAAATCACGGAGTGTGTTAAGTCTTTTAAATCTGAAATTACCCAGTGGTTGTGTGAATTTGGGGATGGGATTCCCTGTTGGTTTGGTTTCGGTGGTTGTGAGTTTGAGACCGGGTGGGTACTCGTTTATATCGCAAATTGGGGAGATATCCTCTGTTCACAGAACCGGGTGTGAGTGTTTTGGTTGATCCATGCTTTTGACGCTTTCCTTGGTTATGCTTATGGTAGTTTCCCAGTAGTGCTTAAAATTAATTTTACATTTTAACTGAATGTGAAACAAGAATGGGACAAATGGTTTTTGTGGGCAAGGGTCGTGAACTATGACTCGGACGTAGTGGTGTAGTGTTCTGTAGGTTGGCTAGGAAAACCTATGCTTTGGGTGAGTGTTTGTTACCTATATCTATACTTTTAGCTTTGTGTTTCTTATTCGCGCCCCACCCAAGTTGAGCACTCAGTGCCGAACACCCATATTTATGGGGGAAGGGTGTTTTCCCAACACTATCCTTAGTGGCTGGTTATTAGCTCCTTTTCTGCTCCCTTTCCTGGATAGACCAAGTATCTTCGGGTAGGCTATGATGGCCTGAGGTCCATTATTAGCCCAAGAACCTTCGGGCAGGGTAGTACTGTGGTTGACCAGGTGTGTGCGGAAAGTGGTTTCCCAAGTGTCTTCGGGATGAGGCCTAGGTGTGTGCGGGCGGGATTTCGGCAGTGGGACTGCGTGTGGTTGTGGCCCAAGTGTGTGCGGGAGGGATTTCGGTAGTGGGACTGCATGTGGTTGTGGCCCAGGTGTGTGCGGGTGGGATTTCGGCAGCGGGACTGCGTGTGGTTGTGGACCATGTGTGTGCGGGCGGGTGTGGCAGTGGGACTGCGGTGAGAATGGCGGGATTGGTCCGATGCGTAGGATGTCCCAATAACCAGTGGGAAAGTGGCGCGGGGTACCCAAACATCGATGTGCTCTGATTATATATATTACTTGACTTACATTATTTGGGGAGCGTTCCTTAGTGAGGCCTGGGGTGGTTAGTTTACCTTGAATAGGCGTTTGGTTTGCTCCTTTCTCACGGGACTTTAGCACGTTCCCCCACTTGTGCACGAGAGTCTTGGTTTTCCCTACGGAGTGTACTTGTATGCTCACACTACGTTTACTTTCAGGTTTCCAGGAGGACTACCAGGGCTGTGCGGGACCCTACTAGTCGGACAGTTAGAGTTATTGCTGTTGTCGTACCTTTGTTTTCTTTTGGTATTGTACTTTGATCCTCTTTTTGTACTTGCACCTTGTTGTAAACTGTTTAAACATGCATGGGGGCTTTGTTTGGGATTATTTATTTACACCTGTTTCTTTCCCTTTCTGGGTGGTTGACTTATCCTATTTCCCGATCCTAAATAATAAAAAGGGTAATGCCTCCCATATTTGTGAAAACTCATACCCTTGGTGCTAGTCGCCACCCCAGGGCCTACTGGAGGCGGGACTCGGGGGTCATTATCTCTCCTACAACTTAAAGAAGGAAGGGCCTGGCAATCTGCTTACCCTTCCCTCCTTTTGGTGAAGGAGGGTCGTGACAGAATGGTATCAGAGGAAGGTTTGAGAGGTAGGATGGAGTCTGGAGTTAGGCACAGTGAGGATTGCATGGGATGCTAAGGCAACAACGTTGGGTGACCATAGTGCGTGAATTAGGCCAGGGAAGACCGGCTAGGACACGAGATTTTAGGGCCCCCTGTGATCCAATGCAAGGACTCTGGGCCTACCGAACGACCAAGTGAGACCACACTGATTGTAGGGTAGAGACCCTAGGAAAGGTACATGCATCATAAATGACTTCTGTTCTTATGTTTCTGGGATATTTTGAGAATTAAGAATAAATTTTAAATTTTAAGAAGTTTTTCTTTTTAGTATGTAGTACTTGGGCTTAGGCATTCCTTGTTTACCTTGTAGCTATGGAACCTGGGAGGCGACCACATGTGGTACAGGCGATCGAGGCCCCAGAGACTACTTTAGCCGATCGGTAGAGAGCTGATTGAGAGGGAGAGGTCGACCAGTGGCAAAAGACTCTTCGGGCCTTCCAGCTACAGGCCCTCGAGAAGTATGAGGGCAGCACCTCCGATATGAAGACGGAAGGCTGGTTAGAGGAGCTAGTTATAGCCTTCGGCCTGATTCGGGCCCCGATCGAGTACTGGGTTCCTCTGGCTATTATCCAGATGCGAGGAGCGGCACGTCAGTGGTGGATGCTTCACCTGGGGAATAGGAAAGAATCTGAGGTTGCTTGGGCGGATTTCAAGAAGGAGTTCCGGGCGGAGTTCCTCTCCTCGACAATGAAGGCGGAGAAGAGGCAGGAGCTACTCTCCCTCTAGCAGGGGATCATGTCCGTGAGGGAACTTGGAATGAAGTTCAAGGACCTCCTACGTTTTGCTCCGGACCTCTTTCCCGATGAGGAGTCTCAGGCAAGACATTTGGAGGAGGCGCTCCGACCCTCCCTCCAGTATGCTGTTACCCCCTTCACCCTTCCGACATACTTAGAGGTCCAGAAGAAGGACGAAGTGGTGGAAAGGATGCATGCTCTGGGCGGAGTGTCACGAGAAGGGATCCAGCTGGGACCATCGAAGGGGAAGGCCGTCAGCACCAGGCCTCCAGCATCGGGACCCTCCAGGTTCCGACCCACAGGGTGCAGACCACAGCAGTTTCAGTTTTGATCCCCTGGCCCACGTTCTTTCCCTTCAGGCTCGGGACCACGGTGATTCATCTGCGGGAGCCTTGGACATCTCCGGAGTCAGTTCCCCGATCGGGTGGAGTACAGCAGTGGCAGTCATCCCCAGCATCCGCCGCAGCAGCAGTTTCCAGCCAGAACCTTCCGGCAGCAGCAGCAGGGACAGCGAGCTCCCGCTCCTCCGCAGGAAGACATAGGAGGAGGAGGCCGACCTCAGTGCGCTCCCCAGGGACCTCGACCAGGGCGTGGTCGGGGAGGTGGCCGACAGCCGAGGGGCAGGGGAGCTGGGTGTGGAATGTTACATGCAGCAGAGGCAACAGTTCAAACAGGGCCAGAGGTTGTTCGAGGTACAATCAATGTGTTTAGCACTCTTGTTTATGCTTTGTTCGATACCGGAGCTTCACACTCCTTTGTTGCACCCAGTCTAGCCCGTGCCTTGGGTCTAGATGCCGAGAGACTTCCAGTGCCCCTGGTGTTGAGCACACCAGTTGGAGGTCAGACCGACTTTCTGTTCGTTTGTCGGGGATGTAGACTGATGTTAGGGCCACATCAGTCGGTTAGGGATCTCCTTCTTCTACAGATTCAGCCGTACGATGTCATCCTAGGCATCGACTGGCTATTTTCTGTGTGCGCCGTCATCGACTATTTCCAAAGAAGGGTGGTGTTCTCAGGTTTGGACGGCCAGCGTGTTACCTTCACCGGCGAGCGGAGCTGTCCGAAGGGAAACAGGAGGGAGGAACCTCTCCTCTCATTTTTGACCAAGATGATAGTGGAATTAGTAGATGCTGAGATGGTGGAATTTCCAGAGATCATCCGCGAGTTTATGGAAATCTTTCCTGAGGAGGTGACAACTCTACCCCCTCGACGCGATATCGAGTCCGGGATAGACCTACAACCCGACGCTCGTCCGATCTCAATGGCTCCTTATCGGATGGAACCTTCGGAGCTACGAGAGTTGCAGATACAGATTGACGACCTGATGAAGAGGGGTTCTGTCCATCCGAGTGCGTCACCATGGGGCACTCCAGTCTTGTTCGCAAGGAATGCGGATGGTGGCCTCAGGTTGTGCATCGACTACAGGAGGCTGAATCAGGTAACGATCAAGAATCGCTACCCTCTTCCGAGGATAGATGATCTTTTTGACCAACTGAGGGGGGCATGATGGTTCTCGAAGATCGACCTACGGTCTGGATACCACCAGCTGAGGGTGAAGGATAGCGACGTCCTGAAGACGGTGTTCAGGTGCAGGTATGGGCACTTCGAGTTCGTGGTCATGCCCTTTGGTGTTACGAACGCCCCGGCCGTGTTCAAGGGGCTTATGAACTCCATCTTTCGGGAGTACCTGGATCAGTTTGTGGTGGTATTCATCGACGATATCCTGATCTATTCAAGGTCAGAAGAGGACCATGCAGAGCACCTGAGGATAGTTTTGGAAGTCCTCCGACCGCACCAGCTCTACGGGAAATTGTCAAAGTTCAAGTTCTGGACACGAGAAGTGCACTTCCTCGGGCACGTAGTGTCTGAGAAGGGGGTAGCAGTCGACCCATCAAAGGTTGAGGCAGTTGTTTCTTGGGCAGCACCCAAGAATGTGGCGGATGTCCGTAGTTTCCTCGGACCGGCAGGTTACTACCAGAGATTCGTACCCAACTTCTCCCGAGTAGTATCCCCTTTTACGGCTTTGACTAAGAAGGACTAGGTTTTCGTGTGGAGCGAGCAATGCGAGTCGTCCTTCAGCTACCTAAAAAGAAAAGCTGGTTAGTGCCCCAGTGTTGAGATTACCAGAATAAGGGATGGCCTATAAGGTATTTTTTGATGCTTTAGGACAGGGCCTGGGATGCGTGTTGATGCAGCAACAAGGGGTGATCTCTTACGGGTCCAGGCAGCTACGCCCCCATTAGCGTAACTACGCCACCCATGACCTGGAGCTTGCAGCGGTCGTTTTTGTGCTAAAGTTATGGCGGCACTAACTCATCGGGGAATTCTTTGTGGTCTTCACACATCACAAAAGCTTAAAGTATATCTTCTCCCAGCGGGACTTGAACTTGCGACAACGGAGATGGGTGGAGTTCCTCCAGGACTACGACTTTGAAATCTCTTATACCGAGGGAAAGGGCAATGTGGTGGCCGATGCCTTGAGCAGGAGGACGTAGAAGGATGCGGTCCGAGAGTCGGCAAATGCCTGAAGGAAATGGAAGATTTGGCTGCCTTACACCTGGATGCGAAGATGGATAGTGGTAGAGGCTGCCTATATCATATGATAGTGAAGTCATCTCTGTTTTGACAAGTGGATGAGTCTCAGTGGGGAGACCCCGAGTGCGAAGTGATGCGTGATCGGGTTGACCAGGGCGATGCTCCAAGGGAATGGACAGAGGACGGTCAGCACCGGATGCTTTTCCAGAAAAGGTTGTTTTTTCCAAGAGTGATGCATGGCAAGGTCCTCAGTGAGTTCCACAACTCACCCCTAGCGGTGCACCCAGGAGTTACCAAGATGTACCAGGGGCTGAAAAGGCAGTTCTGGTGGCCCAGAGTTTAGCGAACAGTGGCAGAATTTGTGGCTAAATGCTTAGTATGTCAGCAAGTGAAGGCTGAACACCGGGTTCCAGGCGGCCTACTGCAGCCTTTAGCTGTTCCTGAGTGGAAGTGGGACGACATCTCAATGGATTTCGTCACGGGACTACCCAAGGTCCAAGGAGGGTGCGACGCCATCTGGGTGGTGGTGGACAGGTTGACGAAATCGGCTCACTTTCTGGCAATCATGGAGTCAAGTACTGTGGATGCTTTGGCACGAAAGTACGTGAATGAGGTGGTGCGTTTGCATGGAGTTCCGAGGTCTATAGTCTCGGATAGGGATGTACGGTTTACCTCGCGAATCTGGAGAGGATTGCAGCATGCGTTTGGCACCCAGTTACGTCTTAGCACTGCTTTCCATCCCCAGTCAGATGGACAAATGGAGCGAACCATCCATTCCTTGGAGGATATACTACGGGCATGTGTTCTGGACTCAGGAGAGTCATGGGTGCGATACTTTCCTCCAGTAGAGTTTTCCTACAATAATAGCTACCACTCTACCATCGGTATGGCCCCGTATGAGGCTTTGTATGGGAGGCCATGCCGTTCACCTGTGTGTTGGACCGAAGTAGGAGAGGCAGGCATCCTTGGCCTGGAGGTGGTGCAGAACACGACAGAGAAGATTCAGCTCATACGGGAAAGGATGAAGGCGGCCCAGGACCGACAGAAGTCATATGCTGATACCAGGAGAAGGCCCTTGGAGTTTGAGGTTGGGGACCACGTGTTCTTGAAGGTCTCCCCGCGGCGTGGGAAACAGAGGTTCGGAAAGGGGGGTAAGCTTTCCCCCAGATTCGTCGGACCCTTCAAAGTGTTGCGGCGGGTCGGCGAAGTGGCTTATCAGCTAGCGTTACCTCCGCCGCTGCTATGGATACATGATGTCTTTCATGTATCCCAGCTCCGTCGTTATCTGCACGATGATTCACACGTCCTTGATTGGGGTGAACTGGACATTGAGGACGTTGTAACCTTTGTGGAAAAACCAGTGATGATCGAGGATCGCAAGGAGAAGGTTATTCGTGGGTGAGCCATTCCCTTGGTTCGTGTGTTGTGGAGACATGGCGGGCTCGAAGAGAGTACGTGGGATAGGGAAGCACAGATGCATGCCCAATACCCCGGGTTGTTTTGAGCTTTGTTCCTTTTGTACATTTTGTGGTAGAACATTTGACTTTTGGCTATGAAATGTACTTTTTTATTTTCTCTGTTGTGTGTGAAAAGCCCCGGATAAAGGGAAGAGGGAACCCGACCCCTAATCAAGACGCATTAAG
The DNA here is from genome assembly GCA_963277665.1 of Viscum album. Lineage (NCBI taxonomy): Eukaryota > Viridiplantae > Streptophyta > Magnoliopsida > Santalales > Viscaceae > Viscum > Viscum album. The sequence goes on from OY728147.1 coordinate 1,833,376,549, forward strand.
GTGGATGCGATTAAACCCATGCGGGCGAGTCAGTGCCTCCCAAAGCGGATAATATCTTGACATGGGGGAGGGGAACTCCCCAAACCCACATGACCGGGCGGTTTGGAGTGGTATGTTGCTTGGTTCTTGACAGGGGAGTGTTTTTAGTTAGCAGGGGTTCACTCCTAAGAGGTATCTTTCGAAGATGGTTGTTCGGAGCCTCTCTTTCCTTCTGGTTTGTTGTGATTCTCGAGGACAAGAATCGTTTAAGAGGTATCTGATGTGATGACCCAGACCCCCCCTTGGTGCCTTCCTTTTCCAAAATACGGATCCTTAAGGGGTGTCGATCGGTGCAACCGATCGGTGAGACCGATCGGTGAGACCAATCGGTAAGACCAAGCGGTGTGACCGATCGGCGGAACCGGCCGACGTCACCCGGCCATTCCAAGTTGTTCCAGTAACGATCCTTTTTCGCAAATAGGGTTTTAAACCCTATTCTTCCTCGTTTAAAAAAATTTCTTAAAGACCCAAAACGCGCACAAAAGTTTTAATTAAATACTGAATCGACTCATGAGTCAGTTTAAACAACCCATCACCTTTAATGATGAGTCAAGCTGCATGGTCAACCCACGACTTCCACGTCTTACGCGGTTCAGCGTTTTTATCTCAACTGCCCCCGGCTCTTATAAATTAAGGGTTAGGCCGTGGTTTCTCCCTTCCTTGATCGTGGCTCTTCTGGTGCATCGGGTGCGCCACGTCGTTATCCGTGAAGTTCCGCCTCCCCCCCTGACATATGTGTTGGTCGCCTATCAGCAAGTAGGGAATTTCCCTCGTCTCTCACTTTTGTGTATCATGCGGGGTGGGCGTTATTTTGTTCCTATGGAATTGGTTGAACCGAACCTTAATGAAGATAATAAACGAAGTTCTAAAGAAAGAAGGGGAAGGGGTTGTGATTGTTGTTTATGCTTTATCTTGTGATCATCCTTTTTAGTTGTGCTGGTTTATGTTTTTCTAAAAATTGAGGCCGTTGGTGGTCGTTGTATGTGCACTGATGAATCCCCTCGTGATGTTTTAAATGGGTTGCTGAAATTTTGAACTCCTGCTGTGAAATTGGTTAATCACGTATACCTGGCTGAATAAGTTGGAAGCACCAGGATAAACCCTACTATGTTAACTATAGGTTAGAACACACAGGTTTGAAATCACGAAGTGTTTTAAGTCTTTTAAATCTGAAATTACACGGTGGTTGTGTGAATTTGGGGATGGGATTCCCTGTTGGTATGGTTTCGGTGGTTGTGAGTTTGAGACCAGGTGGGTACTCGTTTATATCACAAATTGGGGAGAGATCCCTTTTTGACAGAACCGGGTGTGAGTGTTTTGGTTGATCCATGCTTTTGACGCTTTCCTTGGTTATGCTTATGGTAGTTGCCCAGTAGTGCTTAAAATTAATTTTACATTTTAACTGAAAGTGAAACAAGAATGGGACAAATGGTTTTTGTGGGTAAGGGTCGTGAACTGTGACTCGGACGCAGTGGTGTTGTGTTCTGTAGGTTGGCTAGGAAAGACTAAGCTTTGGGTGAGTGTTTGTTACCTATATCCATACTTCTATCTTTGTGTTTCTTATTCGCGCCCCACCCAAGTTGAGCACTCAGTGCCGAACACCCCCATTTATGGGGGAAGGGTGTTTTCCCAACACTATCCTTAGTGGCTGGTTATTATCTCCTTTTCTGCTCCCTTTCCCGGATAGCCCAAGTATCTTCAGGCAGGCTATGATGGCCTGAGGTCCATTATTAGCCCAAGAACCTTCGGGCAGGGTAGTACTGTGGTTGACCAGGTGTGTGCGGCAGGTCGTTTCCCAAGTGTCTTAGGGATGAGGCCCAGGTGTGTGCAGGCGGGATTTCGGCAGTGGGACTGCGTGTGGATGTGGCTCAGGTGTGTGCGGGTGGGATTTCGGCATTGGGACTGCGTATGGTTGTGGTCCAGGTGGGTGCGAGCAGGTGTGGCAGTGGGACTGCGTTTGGTTTGCTCCTTTCTCACGGGACATTAGCACGTTCCCCCACTTGTGCATGAGAGTCTTGGTTTTCCCTACTGAGTGTACTTGTATGCTCACCCTACGTTTACTTTCAGGTTTCCAGGAGGACAACCAAGGCTGTGAGGGACCCTACTAGTCAGACAGTTGGAGTTGTTGCTGTTGTCGTACCTTTTTTTCTTTTGGTATTGTACTTTGAGCCTTTTTTCGTACTTGATCCTTGTTGTAAATGTTTAAACATGCATGGGGGCTTTGTTTGGGATTATTTATTTACACCTATTTCTTTCCCTTTCTGGGTGGTTGACTTATCCTATTTCCTGATCCTAAATAATAAAAAGGGTAATGCCTCCCATATTTGTGAAAACTCATACCCTTGGTGCTAGTCGCCACCCCGGGGCCAACTGGAGGCGGGACTGGGGGGTCATTATCTCTCCTACAACTTAAAGAAGGAAGGGCCTGGAAATCTGCTGACCCTTCCCTCCTTTTGGTGAAGGCGGGTTGTGACACTACTCTAAGGCAAAAATATCCTCTCTATCCCTAATAATTGTTATCATTGAGCACGACTGGTCAGCTTCACCTTGTAGTTGATAAATGAAAATAATTTCCTTTTTATTATCTAAAAACCCCATAACATCAAATATATTTTCAAGTGATTTAATCCATCTCTAAGATGCATCTCAGCCAGAGGATCCATTGAATAAAAGAGGGTGTTGTATCATAACATTTTCCACAATTAACATGTTCAATTTTGGAAAATCATGTTTTTCTCTTGAAAGGATTCCACCACCATTTATTGCATGCGTTAGTAGAGCTATTAATATTAAAAACTGCTCGGTTCCAATCCCGACAATTTCATGTTTTAGATTTGTAATGATGTCATTTTTTCCATGCCTCTCCTCTTCACACTCCCAATTTTTTCTGAAGACAACCATTTTGAAAAAAAATATCTTAGTCAAAGATACATGATAATATTTAATTTATCTAACATTTCAAATTAATCATAGAGTGAAAATAATTTATACTATTCTATTAAGATCATCTTAAATACTAAAGTTAAATAAACCATCCTATGATAGAAACTATAAGGACACAATGTTATTACATTGCGTCATCTTGAATTTAGTCATGAAATCACTTCCTTTATCATTTATGATCTTTTCAAGATTAGCGATCTAGATAATTTAGATATAAAAAATTCAAAACATTACACATTAATACAGAGTGGATAGCATAAATATAGTAATTATTTATTCAAACAGATAATCCTTTTCAAATAAAAAATGAATTATATGAAAATTCTCCAAACATTTATCTTGGAATTATTATTTTTCCTAAACATCCTTATAACATGTAAAAGTCATTAAAAAATTGGGGTGAGAACACAAATCTCAGTAATGGTTATAAAAAAAGGAAATGAAACATTAGTCCATGATTACATATAACTTATATAATCATATCCAAATGGAATACTTATCACCCATATATACTTACATAGAGAATAAATATATTTTCACATGATTCCCAAAAAAATAAGAACAAAAATATAACCATAAATGTTATGTGGAGGAATTACATACATAATATTGTAACCCTCTCAGAAACCATATAATTTATAACCCTCATGACTACCTTACAATATGTGTATCCATCATAGTTACACATGGAGTAGATACATAAATGACCCCAAATTTACACATACCGAATATCTTTGAGGGAGATATAGGTACCATCCTTCAACATAAATAATTCCTAGAACAAGAACACAATCATACAACATGAATAATTTCATAAAAACATTTCTTTTTAATTTCGTAAAAAAAATTTAAGAGGTTTTTTAAAAGAAATGTCCCTTTAGAAATATAATATAATTGAATAGAGACAAAACATAGTGGATGGAATAATTATATAAACTATAAATACAAATAATTAATCATACTATAAACATATTTTATCACACAAACAATTTTAATACCACATAAATAATGAAGTATAAGTTTAACTAAAAGAATGGAAATCTGTTAAGAATTCCCTTACCTCAGGTCTGTATTACATAAAACTCCTTTAAACCCCCTGTATCATGGTTAAATGAGTGTTATTAATTTCTTACATAAACATATACATTTTTTGGGAACCTATTATGGTCGTTTAATAACATTATTTCACCCATTAGTTATTAGTATTTTGTTTCTTCCATTTTTTTGGGTGCGTTATTTACATGTTTTCCATGTTCGATTCATGATGGATATTCTTGTCGATTATAATTGAAAATATATAATTGGAATGGAGTGGAATACATATATTTATAATACCATAAATAATAAAATTTATCATTTTTAATTCTGAAAGAAGGATCATTTATATGTTAAAAAATTATTGATATTTGTTTGGATCATTTTGGCGATTCTTCGATTGTAATGGACTTATTTGTTTTATAAATTAAAAACATATGTATTAAATGATTATATAAACCTATATAGAAAATAATACATGAATTATTATTTAGTTCATCAAGAAAAATGGATTCATGACCAGTCTTGAAGGAATTAAAAGAAACTAAAATCACATTGTCCCCAATGTCGGTAATTCGGAACATCACAGATGGTGTTTTAATTTCATGAATAAGTAAGAGAAGAGTATAAGTATAATGGATAGTATTCTATAAAAATAATCAGTTAAAAAATATTTAAGATAGTAGAACATTAATGCCTCTTGGATAAGGGGATTTGAGGATAGAAGAATAATTAGAATGAAAATGAAATGAAACATATGAAAACATAAGAGGATGATTACCTCTTGATCACTTTACCTTGAGATCCTTTTTATGGCCTTTGGTTTTGGCCTTTTGTTAGACAAATTTCTATAGGACATGGGGAAGAGCCTTAGTATTAGCGTTGAAGAGATCCTAGGTACGGATAAAGGCATGAGAGGTGAGGGAGGAAGAGGGGAATGAGGGTGGAATTTATAGTGGAGGAGAAGATATATTTAACATTATTTTAATTATTATTATAATATTTCTAATGAAGACTATGAATATTAATATTGCATGTGTCCCCAAATTGAAATATTAGAATATGAGTTATAACCCAGTGGTAATAAATAACTTATGATGTCATAAATAGTGTATTTAAGTAATAATTTTAATATATGGTATTTAACAGAATGTCACTATTCATAGAACATTCTTAAATTTCTGAAAAAATCATGAAAATTCACCCTAACAATTTTTTGATGTGTAGAATTAAAAAATGGACTCCATTTTTTAAAAATAATTTCCCCGTTATTATTAATTTAATTTTAAATTAAATAATATTTTATTAAAAATTAACAATTTTAAAACTATAACTGCATTTATATCACATTGAAAAATAAACCATGATTTAATTATCTTAAAACCTTACAAAATAAAATAATAATCCAATTTACTATTATTTCAGGAAATATTACTATAATTATTACTATTCATAAGGGTATGTCACTATTCACCAAAAATTACGTTGGATTCATTAGACTCTAAATAACTTTTAAAAAAGAATTGTAGATGACCGCTTTTTAAAATTAAAAAAATAGAAGTGGAAATATTATGTATAAAGGCGAGTTATTAATATCTAATTAAAACATATATTCACGCAATTCAATTTATTTAAAAAAATTAGGGGTGTTACACCCAAAAAATTCTGGATGATTATAAATAAAAATATATTTAATGAATATATATAATATTTATATCATGTTTATAATTTCAGAGATCATTGAACAATGATAAAAGTTCAAGGAACAGAACTATTAAACAAAAATATATCTAATAAATGAAGTAGTTGTCACATGAAACTGTTATTTTAATAAACAACTATTAATAAATGGGAGATAAAATCATATAATTAAATCATGTATGGTATGATATATATAATTATTGTTATATAATATATTTAAAAATATATATATATTATATATATAGCAGTTTCTAACACATTGGAATGAAGATAGACATGAGTTAAGGGTTTACATGACAATCTCATCATTATTCAAGATTATTTAGGATTATCTCTCCAATGTGGGAATAATTTCATCAATATCTCTTAAAACAAATACAGTTTATTATCTAATGTTTATTTATATAAAGTAAAATTTGAAATTTTAGTTTCTAATCATTAGTTACTCAAGATTTAGAAACAATTTTTAAAGAAATAAATCATTTGATATCTACTCACTAAAGAATAGGTTTATTCCATGTCGAAATTTTCCTTCAAAATATTTTAAATAATGTTTATAAAATTATAAAATCATTTATTAAATACATCATAACACATTTTTTAATTTTGTAAAAATGATAGAAAAGGAATCTTATATCCATTTTCTAAATTATGTATATTAAATTCTAAAAAATGTTTAATGGATTTTTATTTTACGTACATGTAATTAATGTAATTTTAGGTAGTCCTAAACACCAAATAATTTGAATATTCATTTTTTAAATGATACATTATAGGGAATTGTTTCCCAAAATATATGAGAATGTTATAGATTGTTTATAATTTATTTCAAATCTAAAATTTTATGTTTCATATGAAAATTACTATTGATATTTTTAAATTATTTTATTCTATGTCAACATCCTATTTCTAAATATTATACTTTATTATGGATATGATATACTAGTTCAATCCACAAAATTCATTTGGTTGGTTAATGATGACTTTGTTTGTACGAAGTATTATCATTTAAGATGATAGTTCTTCTAATACATTTTTTATATATTTTATGGAATGTTCTTTATGATGTATAATTTTTTCATATGATGAATTAATTAGAAAAGTTAAATTATATTTTTCATGTCCTATTGAGGCATTGAAAGTTCTCTAGAGATAAAACGGGAGGGGTATTTCGGTGAGGCCTTACCCATTTATGTTGATGTCCAAGTGTTGTTCCAAGATGGTATTTTTAATATGTTAATCATTATGTGTTCCATAATTATGAATTTAGTTATTGATGGTAATGTAATTATTTGAATATCATTGATATATTTACATGTATATAGATAATTTTCATTGTCCTGAAATTATTTATGTGACATTATTTCATCATCATTTATTCCTACCATAATATTCAATCCGTATTTAGCAAACAGTATACTAATACCATTACTTAGAATATGATCTCACCAATTTTTTTTTCTATTACATTGGATTCAATGAATTGTATTATAATTGAAAAAAAATTATATTATAGAGGGTGAAATAATTTTATCATAGGAAATATTGTATTGTATTTTATGTTTTCTAATGAAGGTAATATTTTACTATGTTTCTACTTTATTAAGACTATAAAACAAATCAGTTTTTTGGGATGTGATCACATGTATCTAGTTCCAATGGAATTTAGTAACCACCAGATAATGGAAATTTTATTCATTTTTATTAACACTATCACCAAAGGATGTTTATTGGAGACTCTATGAAATATTGTTAAGAAAACAGAGATTAGAGAATATAATTTTATGAATAACATTGAGGATAATAATAAGTATGTGCTAACATCCTTATGTTTTGGTGAGTAAAATATTATGTTATTTTACTAGAAAACATCAATTAATGGAAAAAATGTGGATCTAGTTTTTATATAGTTTAATCTTTGGGTAATGGCCCCAAAAAATGTTGATTGATTATATCTCAACCATCATTCTAGTAGATGGTGAGTAATCCTATAAAACCCACTTAGTCTAACACTCATATTGTGATATGATTGGGTAATTCATATTTTATTTACAAAACTTTTTGAAGGAGTTAAATAGATGATGATCATTGATCAATGATGGTAAACATAAGGATTTGTAGTTTAAAAATAAGTTTTTAGTGTGTATACATCCTATGAATGATTTCTGGATTATATGATAGATGACCCTAATTAACGATTACCGATGGTCATCCAGACCATTTTAGTATCAACAATGGATTCAAGAAAAAAAATTATGTTGAGGATATAATAGGAATTATCAAAAACTAAAATATATTACTTGATCATATTAATTTTAATTTTTTTTATATCATGAATCATTTATCAGGTTGTTTAATCATAACCTCAATGATTAGATATTGAGTTGGAAATGAAAACAATTAATTGTTGGACAACAACATATTATGATTACAGCTTCTCTATGACATATATTTGTGGGAATTTTCTTCCTTAGGGTCTAATTATTATTCTTCTAGATAAATTTGATGTAATTTTGTGTAAAGATGGGCTCCCTTAGTATAAACCCTATATCAATTTTCCAAGAAGGAAAGTTACATTTGATATCCCAAATCAACCTTACGTTATCCAACATTTCATGGATTAACCTGAACACCCAATGGAAATTAATTATATTATATGGGTTTTGCTACATATTCAAGAGTGATATTTTTCCTCAATGGTTGAAAAGAATTCAAAAATGAAAATTTTGAAATTATTTGGGAATATGCTGATGTATTTCCATATTACATTCATAATATTCTCCCACATCATGATTTTTTTTAATAGAACTCATAACTAGTACTACACCTATTTTAATCAATCTATATAGAATATCCAAATTTTATATGTAGGAATAAGAGATAAAACTCCAGAGGAATCTAGATAATAGATTCATTATGACTTGTGAACATCCAGATGGTGCACCTATTTTTTTATATGAATTGATATTGTTCAATGCGTTGTTGCATTTATTTTCATGGAAATAACAATATCAATATCAAAAAAAATTATCCATTACCCTATTTCCATGTTATTATTGAGGAATTATGAGTATCCTCAAATTTTATAAGATTTATATTTAATGTTCATACAATCATCTACGAATCAAGAAAGTAGATTTATTAATGAATAAATTCTATATGAGGTATGTTCATTATGAATTTATAATAATTCCATTTTACTTACAAATATTACATATATATTCATGGGTTTAATTAATAAATTTATTCAATATGGGATTGATCAGTTTGTGGTGTTATTAGTTGATGATACATGGATATATAAGATGATTAACGAAGAGCATAAAGAAGATTTCCATTCTTTTGAAGTCCCTAAGGAATTAGTATATATTTGATAAAATTACCTAGTGTGAATTGTGACTTTATATGTATTCAATTATGGGACTTATAATCTAAACTATGGGAGTATCAGATGATCCCAAAATGATATAATTTATTAAGATATGGCTTACGTTATCCATTGTAACACAAAATTGTTGTTTTATTAGGCTGTCTAGATTCTACTGACTATTTCTGAGAGATTTCTAAAAACTATCTAATATACCCAATGTGTTTCTTTGGTTGGGATTAAATTAAAATAGATATATGAATGTGAAGAGAATATTAATAGACTAATGAGAAGGATAGATATAGAAACTATGATTAAAATCATTTATTGGGGATGTGTTTTTGACTTATAAAAATGAATCAAGTAAGGGAATGATGTTCCTCCTCGTACCCAATGACATAATGAGGGAATATTCTTCTCACCAATTTAAAACTCATGATAAAAATTACAATAATAATTAATTGTGTATAGTAGTAGTAATTCATTCATGTAATATATATATATATATTATCTATATAGTGATATATGTCATATATGTATTGATCCAACAAGCATGTACCGTTGTGGTATAGGCTCCTGCTTGGAATCCAAAATACCCCGGATCAAATCCTTGCAGGGATAAATTTCCAGGTTACTATAGCACCGGTAGAACTATTGGAGTGGAAGCAATGTAGTGGTGGAGGGACTATAGCAGGCACTGTAGAAGTGGCGGTTCTATAGCGGCTACTATAGTAGTGAGGGTTCTGTAGTTGTAATGTTCTCCGAGGGGTCCTTTGGGCAAAAAAATGGGCTTCTAAGCCTTGTTTTCGGGCCACTTGTCCTCGGGCCTTCTAGTTATGTTATGGGTCTCCATCTAACCAGTCTAAAGGGTTCATTGCTTTAAATAATTTATTGAGGATTCAGGCCCAACATTTAAAAAAATATATGTATTGATCATACAATATTAATGTAAATATTTACATAGAAACTTTTTAATATGAATCACATAAATATTATTATTGTTCAATACATTACCACTATGATATGTTAAAAATTTTGGATGATTCTTCGTGTCAAAAATACTATGTGATTTTATCCAAGATATAAACTGAATGAGATCGTATATATATGGATTTTTAGAATATATTTTAATAACTCATGAATAAAGTAAAAAGTTATTACCTTCTCTAGATGAATATTCAACTAACCACCATTGAGAGGATTAAGATGGTTCATACGGAAGACGTGGAGTTAAGAGGATGTTGAGGAATGTTCATATGATAAGATATGATCAAGATAATATTATAAATGTGAGGAATATATTATATGTCTTATAAATACCAGAAATAAATTATTTGATGTTTGATATTGATCGTAGTTTATCTTTATTTATTTAACATTGATGTATGAAGATGTATAGTGATGTGAAAATATATTTCTGGTGGGATGATATAAAATTTGTTATGATAGAGTATGTATCTCGATTCCTGTTATATTAGGAATTTGATTCTATGAGATGAATGTATAATGGGATTTTCCAAACATTACCTACATTGGAATAAAAGTAGGAAAAATCCCCATGGGTTTTTATTGGACTCACCAAAAATTTAAAATTTTATAACTGTATTTAAGTTATTTTTATTCACTATATGAAGTCAACAACATTAATTTCATTCAAAAGACATTTTTTATCTTATACATCCATAAAAAATATACATTAATATTTAAGTATTCATGGAGTACCACATTCTATTCTATCTTATTAGCATCGGTGTTTTACCTGAATGTTCTGGAAAAATATTCAGCTTACATTAGATGTAGAGTATATTTTTAACAATGTTTATCATAATTATTTATATTTTTAGTCTAAGAAGGCCATTAAAACTATATAATACATGTTAAGATCTTACTCAATATATTTACAAGGTTTTTGGGGTAATCACCTTCCATTAGTGGAATTTTATTACAATAATATCGCTCACTTGAGTATTCAAATGGATCCTCATGAGGCCCTCTATGTAAATAAGAGTATAACATAAACACTAGGGAATAAATTTAAATAAAAATATATAGTAAGACCATGTCATGAATTATAAATGAAGCATAAGATATATCCATTCAATATCTCATAAGGTAAACATAAAGTTGATAAAATAGTTGTACTAAAAATCATTGATGAGATTGATAGTTTGATGTTTTCAACAAGTTATTTTTTTGAAATTATCTATAGATCTAGGTAATGATATTCAAAAATAGTGGAATGATAATACCTAGGTATTTTTTTCCTTCACAAAATAAAATATTGTACCCATACAGTACATTATCGCTTATCATTTCCACCAAATCTCTCTAATGTTCTCATTGTGTTCTATATAACTAAGTGAAGTAATTTTATACCCGATCCTTCACATGTATTGAAATTAGAGGTAATATTATTATAAAAAGATTTATATTATGTATAATAACTCATATATATTCTATATCCTAGATATAATCTTCTAGGTGAAAAGACCACTCATTTTGTCAGTGATTTTTTCTAAAAGTGTAATTTTGAAAATTCTACTTAGGAGCACGATCCTTTGATGAAGAAAATGTATGCTTAGAAATTTTGTGCATATGTGATGGAATTTAGAGGGTGTAATTATTAGTAGTTTTATAATATAAAATCCCATAATTTTAGAATATATATCTTTGTAAATAATTTTTATTTCATTTATTTCTTATAACACATCGAACACTACGTTTAAAAAAACTATGATATACTATTAAAATATTGTTAGTTAAATGTAGACATTATAAAATAGACACTAAAATTTGTTTTTTTAATATAAATTAAAAAAATTTAACGTTATGTATAACTTTTTTATCCAATAAATTAATAAATTATTACTTAATTTTTGGGAAAATAATTTTATTCTTCATGTATATATTTTGTTCAAAAAAAGTTTTTTATTTCAATTAGTTAAGGAATATTATATTTTCTAAATAATTTTTATATTTTATTTTATAAAATGTATTTTTTTTAAAATAATTTTATTAAATGTATTCTATGGTAAAATTTTGCAGTTTTTCTCCAAATATTGATTTTTATGAATAGTGAAAAAATACAGTTTTTTAAAACTATCATATATTTTAATTAAAAAATACTTATAATGATTAGAATTTAATACTAAAATGTAAATATAAACCTTTAATTCAAAATTATCTATTTAATTATTTTTTAATCATTATTATATATTATTTTCATATAAGATCAATTTTTGACTTAAGTACACAATTTTCAATAAAATATTTTTCGTTGATTTTGTCATTTATATATGAAAATAATTTATACAACTTATATTGAAGTATAATATAATTCTTAGAAAAAGATATATTATTCCATTTTATTAATATTCATTATATCACATATTAAATATGTTTTAGAATCATATAGGTCTGGTTTCCATGGAAACATGTAAGCATAAACAACTAGTTCATAAGAGATCTTCATTATATCCCACTTATTTATTTATAACTAGAACCCTTCTAAATCCTATAATATTTACTCCCATTATTCATAATATATGGAAAAATAAACAATGGAATGTGTGAGTTCAAATCATTAGTAAGGGTAAACAAAGGGATGTATCAATGATCACCAGGGAATAACATGAGAATAATAGTAAGAGAATATAAGGATACCATTTTATAATCATACCCAACATATCATATATCATAATCGTGATACATTTCATAAATATAGTAATTTCTTACAAACTGAATCATAACGTGATAAAAAAGTAAGATCAATAATATCATATTATTGTCCTAATACATATGATTTTTGGTAACACATAAGAATAGAAAAAAACTTCTTTAGTAATCAGGGAAAACTACTAAAACCATCAAATTGTACTAGATTCACTAGAATAACCATCATAATTGTCATGTTTCACTCCCAATACTTGAATACTGGATAGAGTCTCTTACGGAATTGAACTTACTCTACATTTTAGTATAATTTATCTCATGAGATATCTATCTTTACCTAATTAATTAAAAATATATATAGTAATGGGAGAAATCAGAAACTAATGATAGTCATAAATATGTGTTCCCAAAAATTATATACCCTTAACCATATCATAACATGTGAAATTTAAATTATGTTTTAGAAACATTTAATCATTTCATAACCCAAGGAAAAGAAAAGTATTTCCTAGTCATTTCTTCATTTCATCATAGAAACCCTCATGGAAAAGGAACCAGATTCATAAACATGTTTTCATAATAATCATAAGAAATCAAGGGTGAGAGTAAGGATGGTACCTTTATATCATATCCCTACTAATTCATAATTTTAATTACGGGTTGTTCTCTTTAATGAATAGAAATAATATTATAATATCATCAACATGGTCTACTATAAAATATCATTTGCACATAGAAAATCAATTTTCAAAACTATAAATTCAAAAAATATTGTGAAAATAATTCTACTTCTAAAAATCGTGGAATTATATAAAAATTTATATATATATAGATATATAATTTATTGGTCATGATGAAAAAAATAATATTCATTTCGTAATAGTTAAAAGAATAAATTTGTTTTACATTTTATTTAAAATAAAAAATGTACCCTCGAAAAAAATCGATAAGATTCTTATTAAAACATTTCATAAAACATTAATCATGGAAAATTGTATTTTAAAAAACCATTTATAATAGAAAAAATGTTCTCACAATACATTTTAAAAAATAAGGATAAAGAAAATAAATAATTTTGATTGATGTTTTACGTAAAGTGTATTTTCCATAAAAATATTCCTTATTGATATTGAGAATATAAAGATAGGATAATGAATGGAAGTAATGTATTGTCAATAAATAACCATTGTATAATAATAAAAATGATTTCATTTAGACGAATATTATATTATTTTATCAAAAAAATTCTGATTATAAAAAATCTGAGTAAACAATGTGATTATAAAATGATACCATAACCAGTTTGGTAACATTTGAAAAATTAGACCCATGAAATTAAAACATCTAATAAATAATTTAATGACAAGAAAATAAGGATAATATGACATAAATGTTAAATTTAATTATATACTCCTCATAAAGAAATATATGTGAATGACATAACATAAGTCCCAAATAATATATATGGAGATGACAAGCCATTATCTCAAGTTCAAATTTCATTGAATGAACTCTAACCACCAGTATAGAAAAATTTATTTGATTACAATTCTATAACATATTGATTTAAATAATTTTTTTTCTCTTATATTTTCACATTATAAAATTTTATCACTCATTTTCAATTAATTTCTTTTTAAAATCAATGTTTCTAGGTGTTAAGTATATCATCTATCTTGAGAATATTAGTTCAGTAGTTCATGTACGAGTATATTGGTCAAATTTCCATCATATATATAATGATAATAATGATATAAATATCATATAAATTAAATATCATATATATATATATATATAATATTTATATCCGTCTATAAAATTTATAGATAAAAATATATTACTCCGTTCATGGAAATGGTAGGTCATATATATGGATGAACTCTAGTTTCCCTATTTGAATGATGAAAAAAATAAAGGTAAATTACGACATTATTTCAAGAATCATTAGTATATTACAATAATCCTTTATATTAAGTAAATATAACATTATACCATCCATATAAATCATAAATTAACAAAAAAACTGATCTTCATCGACGTGGTAGTCCAGACACACTCAAGAGTGAAGTTATTATTTTCCAACGGATTTCAAGGTTATAACGGAGATATTATATTTTATTTGAAGAAGTATAATTGTTTCATAATTATCATCAAATTTTATTAGATGAATTATTAATAATAGTATAATAAAAATAATTTTACATTTAATTTATTTTCGAAAATAATTTATCTTTGTAAATTCATAGATAAAAATAAAATATTAATTAAAAATATTTATTTTTCACTATTCAGTGAAAAATAAATATTTTTAGAAAACCATATAAAATTATCATGAATATAATTTTGTTTTATTTGTGTAAATACGATCATTATTATATCAAATACGTTTTATATAAGTGGTATGAATTGAAGTTAATGTTTATTACACAAAAACACATTTGAAGAGAACATACTACTGAATGTTAAAGGGTTTCAGAAAAACATGATAGTATTTTTCTTATGATTTAGTAAAAACATTGTAATTCAGTAGGATATATATTTTCTTATTAGGTAATATTATATATAACCACCAATATAATGGATATGTTTTAATGGACACAATTAATTAATAATATTTTAGGGCTGTTTAAGCTTGGTGTTGTGTGTGGTATAAAATATCAAACATTATGATATTTTTTGTAAATTTCAGGGTATTAAATGATCAATTGTTTAAAAAAATTTATTCTATACAGTTGAATATTGGATTTATAATGATTTTTTGACTTTTGATAATCCATTTTTAGAAAATATGAATGTCAAATAGAATAACAGAAAAATAGGAATAAAACTATGGTAACCTTAATGTGAATTGGATATATGGATGTTTAATGGAAAAATAACATCAATGTAAATATATATTGTGATGGAGAATAGGGTGATAATAAATTTAACATCCAAAAAACCATAAATCCGTGATGGGTGAAAATACAATAGAATCATTGGAAATGAAAGAAATAGGATACCATATTTTTGAAAGATATTTTTTATTTTATTATAATAATTAATTTAATATATGTACTAAAAAAGAACCAATAATGATATGTTAAATCACATCATTTAATATATTTTTATTTCAAACTAATTTTTTATCCAAATGATCAGTATTCCAAATAGATGTGTTTTATTATTGAATTAATAAATTCGAATTCATTTTCAGAAAAGGCATATAATTTTTTTACTACTAACATTAAATATTATCAATAATTCATGGTTAACATAGAGTGATATAATATCCAAGTTATATAAATATGTCTATTTAACTCTGAAATTTATAAAATACTAACAATGGTTCCACATAAGTCATTTTGTAAATAACCCCACATTCAGAAAATACCTTATAAACTCAATATTAAATATTTTTTTAACCTGAATGGTGATCTCATAACATTCGTCTTACATCCCAAAAAATCAATATTTAATCTTTCATAATAATATTTCATGTTATATAAAATGATAATATTAAGGGACACGTATACCTCAACAAAATAAAAAATAAATCAAAATATCATTAATGACATTGATAAATATTATAATGTATGAATATTAAAATAATCAATGAATCAAATGTATATTATAACATAAAATGATATCCTTAGATTGACATTAAATATAAAAAAGTATTTCACTTTCAATTAATATACCTTAAACCATAAAAATTGTATATTTCGATCTATTAAATAAGACATAATTAACTTAACATAAAATAATATACTAACACAAAGTATTATTCAATCATCAACATGGTACTCTTCTTAAAACTGAGTAAAATATTAAATCACATCAAAATAGCATCATGTAAAATATTAAAAGTTTTTTTAGTACCCTTAGACTTATAAAACCATGATGGTATCCAAAAATCTAAATTTAAATGGAAATATAGAATAAATATTCATTAATCATCATTATTCATAAAATTAAATTTAATAAAATTCATAAAATATTACCTCGATTTTTTTTTAAAAAAACGACAAAAAATATTCAGGATCATGAATACTGTCACATTTACTTTGTCAATATCAATCATCACTGTATCAAAAGTAATCATTGTAACCACAAAAATCAATACCATTTTTTATTACCGGTAATATTCAATATTTTTTTTTCAAATACTTAAAGGATGTTTACAATGGAAAAATCCTAATATGTTTCATGAATCTTATATATATAATCTTTGATAAACGTTTAACAATATAATGCTTAAAAAATGATACATAAACACTTCATTTCTTCCAATGTAGTGATTTTTATACGATATGACATTCTTGGATATAGGCATTAAGCCTTGTTTATGGGAATTGGCCTAGGTAATTCTCATATTTACACAAATAAGATATTAAACAAGAAATTGAACCTTTGTATAAAATTATTTTCCATCCATCAAACTCTTTATTTTTCAATAAAAACTACATTCCCTATTCCCATTATTTAATCATAAAAAACATATTCATATTATTATGAGACATTCCCTTTGGTGATTTTTACCATACTCTCACCAAATAGGAAAATCAATATTCAGTCCCCTATGGTCTTCATGAAACTCCATTTTTTCGCTTCTTAGGATTCTTAGGAATCTCACCCATGTTGAGATTGTAAATTAAATATGGATACAGATTATTACAAATAATTGAAATGTTCGATATTCTATCTCTAGTATCACTTTGTCAAATATAAGGATACTCAATCCTTTTTCCTTCGTATTTAATGTTAACAAAATTATTTAATATTCCATCCATTGACTATAACCAAAAATCATAGTGCGATAAATAGTAATTATAGTGGTATACCATATAATCCGAAAAAAAATAAATGGTTAAATGTCTAAATAATAATAAATTATCTTAAATCTATGAATATATATGCTTAAAAAATGACATCAATGATCACTATAAAAACATTTGGATATTATCCAATATATAGATTAGTCTATATAATTTTCAATAAATTATTCTCATCCTAATTTCAAAACATTCACTACGACATTCTATGATACCCACTATTTTGACCCAAACTTTTCAAAAAATATAACATCTTAATAGATTAATATTAACTATATACCACACTGAACCAAGCATGAATCATATTGATCAAGTGTATTTATAAACATTGATAAATAAATAATGGTTTATAAGAGATCTATATCATCTCCCACATGGTTACTGACCACATTCATTGTTCATAATCATATCATACATAGTATCCATCCTCATAACATAGGGAAAAGGAACCATAGGAATGTGTGATCTCAAATGATCTATAATTTAAAATTAGAGAGATATCAATGATCACATGTGCATTACATGAGCATAAGGGTATGGGAATATAAAAATAATAATTTACAATCACACCCTTCATATTATAGACTATAATATTGTGTTGTGGAATAAATAGTAGAATTTCATAAGATATGAATACAGTGGAATCAATGAACATGAAACATTATGAGCATAACATTGCCATGTTACATAAGTTTGTTACTTACAAATAACCAAAGAACATTATTTTCTTATTATTCAATAATCAAATAAAATACTATCATAGTGGATTGAGTTCACTCCCAAAACCACTATAGTAGAATTTCGTTACTCCAAATACTTTCATACTGGATGAAGTTCGTTACATAACTAGTTTTACTGTGGATCTCATTGCTATTTATCGTAGAAGATATTAATATTTTACCAATCAATTTGAGGGATATATTATTATTAATAATTACATTAATTAATAACAATAACTAAATATGTGAGTCAAAACAACATAAAAAATCTTCATAACATAACATGTGAAATAGAAAATGGGTTACATTAATATTTCATTATATTATAAACAATTAAAAAGAAACAAGTTCTCCTAAAATTCCACCATGTAATCATTGAATAACCCATGAAAAAAATTCTGAAAAATATCATTATCCGAAATAGATAATTTCCATATAAATAATTAAGATAGATCTCTTGGGTAATATCCCTAGTGAAGGATATGTGATATAAAGAGTTATTATATTTAATGGATAAATATTTTATCATAAGATCATTAACAAAAATTTCAAGAAACCAATATTTCCTATTTAAAAATACCATTTAAAAAACCTAAATTATAAAAATACTTTGAAAATAATTTTTTTAAATTAGAGTAGGAATCATATAAACTATGAGTTAAATAATTGAGAGGTTAGCATCACTTGTAATTTTTTTCATGCTTTATAAGTTAAAAAAGCCAATTTCACATTTTTGGAAGAAGTAAATAAACCTAATTTAGAAATTAAGATGAAAATTCCATTTAAAAAATATTTAAAAGTTAAAAAATGAATAAAAATATCATTATAAAATAATTTTATAATAGTGAATTAATTCATGAACACATTTTTCGAAAACATGGACATGTGAGAGAATGAATTTTCGACTAGAGGGGGAACTAAACTCATTTATACTAAAAAATTCTTCTTCAATCAATTGGGTATTTAATTTTAGGGTAAATCAATGAAAAAATATTATCTAGATTTAAATATAGTGTAATAAAATTCATTAGTTTATTAAGAGGTATATCATATGATTTAATCATTTCAATTTGATAATTAACAAACCCAATAAACAATGTGATTGTAATATTTAACCCTTTTTACTTAGGTAGCTTTTGAATTTGAATCCCCCCTAAAAAATAAATTCAAATATTATGAAAATATTATGAAAATATTGATAATAGTGATATCAAATTTCAAAAATATTTATATAAAACAGCTAAAAAAAGTTAATCACATGATATAACATATGTCCTAATAGAGATAAGTAGAGATGATAAACTGTTACCATATGATAAAATCTAGTTACAAGCACTTTAAACCAATATATAATAAATTTAAATTTTTTATTATTACATTTAAGAATAATTTAAATACCTAAAAATGAATATATTATTATTTTAAAACATTTCAACTCCAAATTATCAATAATATTCAGATCAAAACAACATTTATTTATGAAAAATTGTTACGTTTATCATGAGTATTTCTGTCCATTATTTTATATCATTGTACATTAATCAGGTTTAAATTCTATAAAAAAATTTAGAAATTATATAAATATTTTTTAAAATCATAAGTTGATTATATTTATATACATCGATAAATTATAGCGATTGAAAATTGAATTATACAATTCATGGAGATGATAATTCATAAGAACGCATGGATGATGTTTTCACTTTTTGACAGATGTAACAATAGTTATGTAAATTTATATTCACAATTATAGAATAATTATTATATCATTTATTTAATTTATATTAAATAAATTTATACTTATTAATATCTATGTAAAATCAAAATGATAAACAAATCACAGTACATCATGTATGTGGTAGTCCACACGTACGCATAAGTCGTTTTATTATTTTCTAATGGATTGGTAATTAAGAATGATTTGTTGATTTTGTAATTAAATAAATATAATTATCTATTAATTATATTATATAAATATTAAACCAATCATAATATAATTTCATGAAATATAGTTGAGGAAATTAATTGTATCTCTATTTGTAGATTGTAAGCCATACATACATGTGATCGATAATTTCATGTCCCATTTGTTGGGAAAGAGAGGGGATAATGGTGATTCAATTATCTTAATAAATTTATGTAAAATAATAATAAAAAATGTATAGGTTTATGATAAATAACATATATATGTGTGTGTAAATTTAGAAGTAACAACAAAATTGAGGGGTTAAATTGATTACATATTCCTAGAATGATCTCTAAAAGATATCCTCTTAAGGATCCTCAGGATTATAATTTGGAAATAAATACACATTTAGAGTGTTTATAAGTAATTTTTATGGGTATTTGATTGGTATATGGATGAGGTAAATGAATGAATGTGGTATAATAGAGAGGAGGGAGAGGTTTCCTTTTTATGTGAGGGAGAACCGTTATGAAATTTTAGAAAATATTAAAGTAAAATAAATTCATTTTCAAATAAAATGCCTATAATTGAAATTAAATTAATGAAAAGTTAATAGGGTTGAAATAAATTAATAAAATTAAACTTACATTGGATTTGGTGTCTTTTTAAATATTATCATTTTATTTAACCCATTTGTTAATTATTTGGAAAATAATTGTTGCAAGAACTACATTAAACCAAAATAGATAAGAATGTTTTGATACATGGAAACGTGATACAAAAATATATTATCGTGAATTTCATAAGTACTATTAAATTTAAATTAATGAATTAATTATTTTTTAAAAAAATAATAAAATATTTTTTATTATAAAATTATGTTAATGTATATTTTTGGAAAGATTAATTTATTTTGACACTATAGACACCAATAAAATGGAAAAATACAAATATAATTATAGTAAATACTACTAATATGTTATATTAATCTAAGTCAATCATGTAACATTATATATAATGTATCTTATATTACTTTTAATATTTTAAAATAAATTATTCTATTTCACTGTCAATTGAATAAATATTTATTTAGTGTTGAGCACGAATTTATGAAAATTATATAATCCCAATAACTAGAAATTAATTTTATCCCTATATATAATATCAGTTATAAAAAATTTCAATGAATATTCATTCATAATTTTCATCTTTCCCTATATGAACATATAATATATTTCTAAAATTAAGATAGTGATATTTTGTAACACTGCTGAATTATAATTATGTTGGTTATTTTTAGGGACTAATATCTATTAGAACATTCAATTTTGATCATAATGTGGTAATTATTGAATCACCTTAATAAAATAGGAACATATATGAAACATAGTGATTATAACACTTATTTTAAACCTAATTAACTAAATAAATTTATCTTCATGAAAAGAATTTACAGTGGTTACTAATGATATTGACAAAAAATAATCTCTATATTTAAAAATTATTAAACTAATGATTAAAAATATACAATTTATTTCTAATAATTCAATCTATATAAGTGGAAATAATTAATTAAATATTAAAATTTAAAAAATCCTATTTGAAAAATATTATTTAATGTTTAAAAAATGTATTTATACCAAATTCAAAAATGAAAATAGTTCCATGAGACTAATTTTATTAATAATAGTATTAGATAAATGGATTTAGTTTTAAAGTATCTCAAAATAAAATGAAACTTTGTTATTAATGGAAAAAAAATACAATTCTCAATAAAAATTAGTATTTCTCACTGATAATTTCAAAAATCAATATTTTTAGAAAATTCAAAAAAATAATCCCAATGTCAATTATGATGTAATGATTTTTAAAATGTAGTTTATTTACTCAAATATATATAATATAAAATATGACAAATTAAAAAAATTATTTTCTCTTAAACAAAAAAATCATTTATGAAATAAACTTAGTTTTAAAGCGTAACATGACATTACAAAAAATTGATTATTTAATTATTAAGAATAAATAAATAAAATTGTATTGAGTAAGATATATATTTTATAACTTATTTATACTTTTACCCTCTAATTAAATGGATAGGTTTTAATGGCCACAATTATAATAAAATTTTAGGGTCGTTTAAGGTTGGCGTTGTGTGTTATATATGCTATGAAATATAATACTATTATTTTAAAATATCAGTCTGAAATAACTAAATTTAATCATATAAAATAGATTCTATATTTGGATTTAGAATTATTAATTTAATATATTGGAGTAATCTTTATTTTTAGTCATTATGAATAAAAAGCATGGTAAATATTTTTCATCTTTACAAAAGTGATAAAATTTTGTTAAAATCATATGGTAAAAATTTAAAATCCCTTTAACATAAATACAACTATAAAATTGGATGAAAGGGTTTTAACCAATTTCATTATTCCAGAGTTATATAATTTATTTTAATTCATTACCCAATATTTTCCTTTGAAAATATATGTTACATTGTATTCAAAATAATATATGTTTTCGAGTCTTTCCACTTAATTAAACTATTTGAAGATTCCATCTTGTTTTGAGTTGATATTAAAGTATAAAAACTTAAAATTGATTATTATTTTACAAAAATCATAATAATGGAATCTAATTTATTACATTATTTCAATGTTAATTTATTTTTTACTCTTATATATTGTATTTTCCAAATATCAGATTTTCATGAATTTTTATTGTGATATTAAACGTAATTTATATCGATAAGAAAATTTAATTATAATAGGATGTATTAATAATTTTAATCATAATGGAATATTTTTTATGGACCCTTTGTTTTAAATTTTTTGTACAATTATATTACCGTGGTAAAAATTTTAATAATCAGTGTTAAGGTTAAAATGTGTTTAATGTCGTTTAACTATGAGATATGGATTAAAATGTTTAAAAATATTAGAAATAGTGATTTCGTGAATTAATTATAACCATATAATACCGTATATTATTACTTATGCTTCCTTGGTGACACATGACATGATTATGATATTTATATTCATAATATTTTATGTAATTTCATGTATGTCCTTTTCCTCACATATAAAATTATACAACATGTCTTATCTTTTCCATATATAATATTCCTTTTATCAAAATATGAAAATTCCAAAATCCTTCTTATAACATCATTACCAAATATACATAGGTACTTTTATTCCAAAAAGACCAATCCTAGTAACCTTAACTGGATATCTAAAGTATTTTTTTCAAACACGTTATAATCGTTTAATAAATAACATTATTTTTACTCTATCATGTATCTCATCTAAACTATTTATATTTATAATAATATAATAAATTCAGTATATTTAATATAATAAAGTGTTTCTTTTATTATGAAACCATTTTTATCTAATTTATTCTCTAACCTATAGAAAGAGAAAACACCACCAGTGCGTATGTATGACATACTATTTCTAAATAGTATTGTAATTCATCATTCGTTACCACATTACATGTATGGTTATAATTGTGAATAAAATAAATACATCTATTATTTATGACTTCATCGTGATTCTTGAAATTTTAATTTTTGTTTTTTTTTTGTTTATTGAAAAGTGGAAACATCGTTAATGCATTTGTAGGAACCACCATATATTTGAACAATGTAATTCATTTTTCAGTCAAATCCACTATAGATGATTATAAATATATCTATATATATAATGAACCTATTTCATGCATAATAATTGAGATATTATCAAACCCTGATCAAATTCTATGGATCAAAACTACCAAACAAAAACATATCTTATAAACAAAGAATACACCACCCAAAAAAATGATTTTAATAAATAATTGTTCTGAATTGGGTGATTAAAGGTTATAGGTAAATAATATATGATAATATATATATTATTTTTGTTATATTATATATTTATAATAAATATAAATTTATTATATGGTATGTTAGAAGACATATGATGGATATCATTTTTATGTAAGTGTTTATGTCAAAATCTCATCATTATTTGGGATAGTTTGTGTTTATGTATCTACTGGGGGAATTATTTGATATTTTATTTTTCAAACACATTATTTTTCCCCTTTATATATTTATTTATGTAAATTATTAATTTTCCTCACTTTTACTATCCAATATATTTTGAAAAATGTTTTCAATAAAACAACCTCTATTTTTCTACATGGTACATAATAATTTTAATCCAAATTCATATTTTTTGAAGATGTTTCAAATAATTTCGTTAAAATTATCTAATAATTTACTAATTAAATAGATACCATTTTTTCTACTTACAAAATTGATTGAAATCAAAATTCTAATAATTTTTTGAATGAGGTACTACTATTTTTGAACCAAAAGAGTGAAAGGAATATTTTTTATTACACTACATGAATAGAATTTCCTTCTAAAATGACCTATAAATTATTTAAATAGTACAATATAATTTTATGTTTTTCATTCAAGGAAAATTTTACCCTAATCATATTTGAGATTTTTATATTTTAAATAATTTATCTGAAACTGAAAAGTGTATTTTTTTCCAGAAAGTTTCTATTAATAATTGTATTTTATTTTATTATTTTATAAAATATTTTTATAAAAATTATGATTTTCCGAGGATATAATATAATTATACGATAGAAATTATTTTTTGTTTTGTTTTTCAATCATTTTTATTTGGGAAATAATTGACATTAAATATTAAATTTCTTCTAATCATTATAATTATTGAATTTTAAGGTATACTAATCTTGTTATCTTGTACATTCTAATGATGAATGAATTGGAATTTTTGAGTCATGTGTGGTATCCAAAATTAATTTTCCCATTGATTCATCAGAAGTTATCAAGATAAAAAATTTGTTGGTTGCTTGGATGAGGACTTATCTATTTAGTTATATGTCTTGGAATGAGGGATGACTAGTATGTTTAAGATGTCTTACATTTTTCATTCCATCATTAATAAATAACTGATTGATTTATATGTGATTATTTTAATTGTTATTATATTCATTAGTATGTTTCAATTTCATGTTATTATTTATATGGAATTATTTTATCCTCATTTTTCCATCAACTTTATTTTAGAATTATTTTTCTTTTATTTAACAAATACCCTTACTATACATCTGTTCTCTCCCCGATATTATTTTACATAAACACCATAATTTTAGGAAGTGTAATTTGATTGATATAAAAGGATATTCTTGTTGGAATAATTATCTTAGAAAAGCAAATGTTATGTTTTATTTTATGTATTAAAATTTTATTTAACATTTATGAATGAATGTAGTTCACTAAGACTTCTAAACTAATCATTCCATTTGGTTGTGATCCAATTTATCTAAGGCCCAAATAATAATGTAAACATGAGATATTGATTTTGGAGTGGTGTAATTAAAATGAAACACCAAATAAGAACACATATGTATTGATATTTTAAATTTCTAGATTCAAGTAATATTTAATTTTACCACCCTGGTAGATATTAATTTTCATCCTTCCAACTAAAGTTGACCTTAATTATTAAATGTTGATGATTAGTTTCCCCAATTACTTTTCATCTCTTATAATTACTTTTCTAGTACATTAAATGATGAATAAAATTTAAAGAACTACTATATAATAATTTATTCTTATGAATTTTGAGTTCTGAAAACTCACTTCTTAAACTACAACAGTTTATAATTTTCAAAAGTTGATTACTATTAAAAAGAATACATTTCTTTAGAAAATTTATCTTACAAAATTAACATATGCATTGACTAGTTTTCATAAAAGATTTAGCTTCTCACGAATTTAATGTATCATATGAATTATCTATCATTCATGATGGTGTTTCCATACATGTTTCCATTCCTCTGCATTAAATGTTTATATTATTTGATTTATTATCAAACAATGTATTAGTTATTTATATGTTATGGATATATTACATAAGGAACTTATTTGATTGAAATCGTTGATTTGTCATATGTCATATTCACTAGACTTTCTAATGATATCATTGTACCATATTAGAAAATTTACTTTCATTAACAAGAAATAATTCATGATCCTCGTGTCATATAAAGTTCAACGAATTATAGAAATGGCCTATATATTATTAGACAACATATTTTAGTAAATACACATAATATATGTCACTTTTTTTCTATGTTAAACAAAAAATAAGAATTAAATAATTTAATTATAAAATCAATTCAAATGATTAGAAAACCATTATCATTCATTTAATACTAACTCCAAAATCATAAAATAACCTAATAATAGTTTTAGTTAATTATAGTAATTATCATAATAATTTCATTTAAGGATTTCTTATTTCAGAAGGATTTTGCATTATATTAAATAACCATGCAGAGTATTTATAAAAACTAAAATTCCATTGAATTTAAAGTTCCAATATAATCCGTATGAAAATAGTATTAAACTAATTTCAATATCCTTTTACCTCAACACTCCCTGAATAGTTTCTACATAACTTGTAAAACTACACTCTTAATGTGTTATAGCATTCAGGTCCTCCATTTTCTAACACCACTCTTCAAATATTATTGAAAATGATACATAATGACCAACCATTGCATTAAATATATATATTAACCCAAAATTATAAAATATGAAATTTTTTCAATATCATACGTGACACACAACACCAATATTAAACAATTATGAAAATATATTTCATTAAATTTAATCTATTCGATAAATTGTGAAACACACAAACCATAGTAAAAATGAACCGTAATAATAAATATCATTATAATATAGATATTAAATCGGTGAGTATAAATATAAATATATAAATTATTAAAATTATGGTTATATATTTCTTTTAAATATTTTATGAATCATTTTAAAAGTAATAGAACTGTTTTCAAACAAATTAATTTTTTTAAAAGATGGTTTAGTCACTCTTTGCACACAATATTTAAAAATTAAATTCTAAAACATGTATTAATTTTTTTTCAAAATAAAATTAATTTTTTAAGTAATAATATCATATTGATCTCTCGGTGATATTTTGGGATTTTTATGAAATATTTCATTTTTCAATGAATAACGGGAAATACTAATTGTAAATTGTAAACTCTCTGTTGGATTAATTTATTTTTAATGTTTAAGTATATTTTAAATTGGTTTGAAAGAAAAAATATTTAAATTTTATATCATTTAGTCAAATTTTTATCATTATAACTAAATTTATATTTTATTTTTATAAAAATAAATTGTAAATGATCGAACATTTTGTATTTGAAACCATACATTCTCATCACAACTTCGAAGTTAATTTTAAATACAATTTTTACAATTTTGTCGGTTTAAGTTATAAAATGGGATTATATATCTAGGATAATAACAATTTATAACATATAATATGGAAAAATTTAATTTTCACCATAATTTGTTATATTAACTCTATTTATTATTTAACACGGTTATGGTAAAAATGGGTTCTTCAGGGGGTAACTAAAAACATATGTGTGAAAGGACAAAAAGACATGTATAAAATATATTTAATGGAAATAATTAAACCATGTTACGTATAATTTTATTTAATACTCCATTATGGATCCTTTTATATCTGTAAAATGTGTGTACTCATTTTTTATTCCAATAATTACATGTGTGTCGCTCACCTCTGATATAAAAGGTAACCCCTTTCCTATGTTTCTCAAAACATAAAACCCTTATTATTTGGAAAATACGAAACAAAATGAATTCCAATTTTAAATAAGATCATCCTAAAAAACCTTATTTTGTTTTGGAATCCTTTAATGGAATACATAAAAAATAATAATAATGTGGTTATCTGAGAAGAGTATAATTCTTAACATTGATTATTTTATTCTTCCACATCATTACAATATTATTCATTTATGGTTATATAATAAAAATTATCTAAAATATTATTATATTTTTATTTTCTTATGATAATTACCTATATCTATCTCAGGTTCCCTCAAATAGGAAACAATATCATTACCCATGTGTAGAGATGATTGTCGCCTAAGAAATCCATGTGACAAGTTTTCCATCAATACCTCCCACAATTGGGTATAATGGTAGATATATAGTATATATATAATATTTATAATACATATATAACATCAGATTAATTATATATTATATATATTATGAATTTCGATTCAATTTTTGATATCTTAACATTTTCATATAAACATTGGAGTACAACCTCACAAAGCAATTTGAATCATTTTTCACTAACACTTTACAAAGAAGGTAATAATAGTATATTTGATGAATATAGGTGACATAATTGATGTAACTATTATATTAAATAAATATTTATAATTTTTAAATGATAATATATTATTAATTTTTTTATAATTTTCCTCACTAATTTATGATAAAATATTTCATATACATGTAGAGTACCATTGACATGAAGTGATTTGACTCTCCTTTTATCCCTAAAACAAATGGATTATAAATCTAATTTTATTTAAGGAAATAATATTATGTTTATAATATTATTAAAAAATGGAAAGCTAAAAAGTTACTAACTTATATTCAATAATTTTTTAGGATAAATGGTAATGTAACCCAGGTGTACGTATGACCTACAGTCTCCATGATCATAAATTATTTTATTTCTCAAAAACTTATTGAATGAAAAATTATAATAGAATACATGAAATAAAAATATGAAAAATTTATAATGAATATTTTTGAGTAGATGATGGAACTATATAATAGGTTCTAAAATGAGATCCTTCATTATAAAACGCTCATGAGAAAGTATGCCAAATTTACACCTGAAATAATGAAAATAAAAATAGATTATTAACGAATGGGTGAAACAATGTTATAAAATGGTCATATATAATATTATAAACACTAATACGGATCTATTATAAGTTAATAACATGTTTAAAACCAAAATACGTGATTTTATAGAACATTAAACCAAATGAAGTGTGATATATGGGAGTTCTTAACTAAATATACATTCATTTGGTTAAACAAATATTTCATTGATTGTTTTATACAATGTTTACGAGTGTAATGATATTTTTTATTTTATGTTTTTCATTCATTTATATATATATATATAAATAATTAACATAATAATAAAAATTTATTAATCCATACTTCAATTATAGGATTTTTATCATGGATTTCATCTCAATTTCTTTTCATCATTGAATATTTCAATCTTAAGAACCGAATTTCACTTATAAGGTGTATATAATACCAATTTTAAATGAAATATCATGATTCCTAAACAGTTAATAGTTTTTTATGTTTCAATTTTACTTATTTCATTCAATGGGATTTGATATTAATATTACCATGTGATATTGAAGTTCATAACTAGTTTCTATTCATTATGACATATTAATTCTTACTTATATTTAATATTTCGATATTATGTGTGCAATGAATTTTGAATATATTTTTATTTATATCTAGATATTTTATATTTTATGTAAATTTGATACAATTAAGATTTTTTTGTCATTATCACTTCGAAATTAAGAAATTTGTATCATTTTATTTCACAATATCAATTTAATCAAGATTTTTTATGATTGCATTGACATTTCAGGTAATTGTTTTATCGTTTGAAATTAAATTCTATTAATATTAAAATAAATGTTTTTTTCATGATGTTTTCAATTAATATGACCTTTTAAAAATCATTATTAATTAATTTAATTCTTAATTTGTTTTAATAAAACTCTTCATTGTTTCTCTCTTCGGTCATAAATCAGTTTTATTCAAAAACAATGTTTTATAAAAAAATTCAAATTTTTGAACAATTTAAAATCATTTTATTTAAAAGTTTTATTCATTATAATATAAAATAAATATTAATATAATATTAATTTCATTTTATGAGAAATGAAGTTTGGAATTTTACTAAAAATATGAAAGGAATTATTATTATAACATACTCGATATAAATGAAATCTATCGTCATCATGAACAATATAATTTTTAATGAATAATTTAAATGTATCAATGATTATTTCCAAATAGAAATATTGTAAACATAATATGTAAATATTATTTAATGTGATTTTATTAATTAAAAATATATTTTATTTAAAAAATATTTAACGATATTTTAATGGTATTTTGATTCATTAATGAAAATGAACCCTTTATTCTTACTCTGATGGGTATATAGTGGATTGATTCTATCATTATTCTTTATATGTATGGTTTAAGGACATGTTTATTAAATAATGTTTTGGAAATGACTATTCAAGTACATTTTTATTATCATTATCACTAGAAATAAATATTCACTTAGTAGTGATCATTGGACATTATATTTCTCCAAAATATATATATTAATTATCATTAGTATTTTTATTTCGTAAAAAATTTATCATTTCTATAAATTTTGTTCTACAATGAACGGTATTTTTTATCTATATAAATATAGATAAATCCATATAAATTTATAAAAACATATATTTGTTGATCAGTAATAATGATCATAATTTAACTTGATTATTCAGTATATAAGGATGATTTTGACATGTAGAAATGGGTCAAGGCTAATTATTTTTATCCTCTTAATGCATCAATATTTCCATGATATGAATCACTTGGATATCCTAAGTTAAATTGGTTATTGTTTTACACCTACATAACAATTTAAAAATATATTGATGAATGATATTGACGATAGTGGTATCATTATTCTGGTGAATATGAAGTCCAAAAATTAAGAATATCCATCATAGAAATTTATTTTAATATCACCCATGATATTTACAAAATTATTTTTTCTCTCTATTAATTTTATTTTTTTTTGATAATTATATTTTATGTATTTTGAGTCATTTACCTTTCTATGTTGATTATTACTTGACTAATTATGATAGTGAGGTTTTTTTAAGTGGAATGTGTTATCCGTTATTTTTCATTTTATATTCCTTGTTCCTTATCTCATCATAATATTGATATTTTATAAATGGAATGTGTTTTCTGTTTTTTACCATTCCATATTTATCATTCTTAATGATTCATGATATCTTCCGCTATACTTTACCATTACTCTATATTTTATCTAATTATTAATTTGTATCAGTTACTAGAAATTCGTGAGTTGTACTATGACTGTTACGCATGGATAAGAAGGAGGTAATTTCTTTATTCTGAAAATAATATATTTTGTATTTTTTCAAATTTAATACATGACTCATGTATGTATGAAATTTACAAATACTACTAATATATTCATTTTCATGATATGAAATACCTTGTATCTTATGCCAATGTAATAAAGATGACACAAACTCTAGGAAATTAGGATTGGGGTTTTTAATGTTGGAATCAAAATATGTTTAGTATAAACCAAGGGAAATAAAATTTAGATAATGTTGATTAGGGATCATAATAATATCATATACTTTGAAAATATGTATATAAGAACATCCAAAATCATAGATAAGGGATATATTATGTTACTTTTCCTAGAAATACATCCCCATATAAATACTATAGGTATACATGGTCCTAGATATGTTGTACCTATGGGTAATAACATGTGAGATGTCCAATTGGGGTTGACCTGATCATCACTTGGTGGATGACAATGGGCCTTACTATACACCATGTTTGACTCCCCATGTGGATATTCATAGATAACTCTTATTTTATTTAGAAAAAAAATATAATGGATTTGAATATATAATGAAAATGATTGTATGGGTTAAACATACGATATCAAGACTAAAATAATTGTTCAAATTAATGGAAAATATTTTGTTTTAGAAAAATATGGGAACAAATCAATTAATTTCTATGAAATAATAATGAGTATTTTGGAACAAAATAAATAACATCCCATGTATATATTTATATATTTTTGTCTTAAAGGTGGCTAACATGTGATTAATTTGAGTTAGTAACATATTCAAAAGCTTTATCCTTACACAAAGGAAGGATATATGTTAAAATTAAATGATGAAATTCTTTATGTACTGTGGTCAAAAAAATGAAATATAGATGAATTTTATCGATGGTATTTTGGTTATAAGAATCATGAATCATATAATAATTGTGTTGAATATTAAAATTAAATGTGTTTTAATTAACTTATGAGTAATATATGACATAATGGTTTATTATTTTAATATGTGTTATATGTTAAACGTCTTAAACAACCATTTTTAGGTTTTATATCATTGGACTCTAAGAATATTAATGTTGTTTTGTGGGAAATTTAATATAATTATATGTTTTAGTGCACATTTTTGTTTGTATTAAATACATTGTAAATCATAGAAATAAGTTTAATGGTATTGATAATCAGTATAATAAATATGATCATTAATAATAATGTAGTAATAGTCAAATAATATTTCTTGAGTCTAATAATAAAAAAAATAGTTGTATAAAAAACCATTGTAAAATTGATATTTAATAAATATTATCATATAAAATATTTTAATAATAGTCATTTGGTAATTTTATCAAAATTATTCTAATATTGTTCAATAAAAAGGGTAAACATCAGGTCAGATGATGACCCATCACACTCGGAAAGGCTGTGAGGCTTGAACCCAAGACCAAACGATAAAATGCGTTAAATTCCTACAACTAGCCTACATGATATATAAGGCCCCGGCCTTAAACCTTACTTAATATTGAATTAAATGAATAATTCACATTGAGGATCATTTCAGGTTTAGTGTTTTAGGGAATTAGGACATAAAACATGCATTACATTCCACATTTAAACAAAGTGGTTACATAAAGATAGTATTCATTTATCTCATCAACGGAAACATATTTAAAAATAAAGCATGGATTCTATCTTGACACATCCTTGACACTATCATCATATCATGTACCTTTCCCTTGATCTGTGAAAAACATTTCAAAACAAAATTGGGAGGAGCATAAAAAGATCAGTAAGGGTTATAAAAATTTGGAAAGGAAACACGAATTCATATATACATAAGAATGACATCATACTTTACCCATAAAACATAGGCACTTTAACATACCTCATCAAATCATGAATAAATCATAGAAAACATAAGACATAAAAAGTATCTTGAGGCATTTATAACATTTTTGCGTAGGGAGTAACCCTCTTGGTTATGTTTGGAATACCCACCACAGTATATTCCCTAAATCTCTTCGGATAAACCTTAACGTTTCACTCCTTCGCATTACCCAATGAATTGGAGAGCTATATCGGGCTCACCCGCCATTAGTTTATCACGGAACCACCCATTTTCATAACAATTCCCAAGAACCATAACATAAACGTATCACATAAAACATGCATAAAGGAAACATAACATTTCAACATTTCAATCACAATATAACATTTTAGTATATTGAAATAATGAATCCATTCAAAAAGAATCCATTTCCAAAACCATTTAAAAAATTTAATAAAGAGATGTTTGAATCAAAGTGTCTCATACCACCTTGAAGCTTTTAAAATTTTAAAACATTAATATCCATATAAATAAATCATTAAAATCATTTTGAAAACATGGATATTAAAAATAAAAAATAATTAAAACATTTAAAGCGATATTTTGGTTAAAGGGGTTTTACCAAAATTAGAGACACTTGAATACAATAATCGAGGAATAACATTTAGTCAGAACATTATAATATCATGAGAATAAATGTATTCCTGATATAATCTTCCAAAGGACAGTATATACACCATATAATAGTGAATTGGTTTATAACAACAATGAAGTCTCAATAGAAATGACAAATGTGATGAAATCCCATATAAAAAAGGTATCCTTAAATTAAGGATAAATCAATCTCAAAATTATGTGTGACAAATATAAATACGCCCATTATAAGTGGATATTATGTGTAAAAAAATAAAAGGTCATTCACACATATTGAAAGGATGAAATATTCAATAACAACATGTTGAACCCAAAGAAATCGAAATTGGGTTAAAAAGTTCCCTTGGTAAAATTCGACAGCCTAATGGCATCACTTCAAAATTCATAAAATGAGTTGATGAGAGATAAAAAGGGCATCTCATCACTTGGATATAAAATTTACATCAATTAGGATATAAAAGAACATATCCCAATAGA
This sequence comes from Viscum album, assembly GCA_963277665.1. Taxonomy (NCBI): domain Eukaryota; kingdom Viridiplantae; phylum Streptophyta; class Magnoliopsida; order Santalales; family Viscaceae; genus Viscum; species Viscum album. The sequence continues at coordinate 1,833,410,833 of OY728147.1, forward strand.
GTAGTATGTGAAGTAAAATACATAACAAAAGAAGTCTTTTAAAAAGTGGAGGGTGAAAGGTCCCCTTACCGAGTTGGGTAACTTTCGAAACGTACACCCCATGGAAGAAGGGTCATAAAATGAAGATGCGAACACCCATAAATGAAATTATAATTCATAAATTGTATAATAATGGGAAGTACATACACCACTCAAAGTAAATTGTTTAAAATGTAGCATAAATCTCACGGGAATAAAAGTGAGATGAAATATCCCTTACGAAAACTTGATAGCCTAACGGCGCCACTTAAAATATCCATAATGGATTGATGAGAGAAAACAGGGTCTCTCATAATATGGACATAAAAATTACAGTAGGAGTAATATAAAATAACATCCCAATCATAAGAAATATTATCTTAAAAGGAATGACATAAAAGAGTGTACTTAAAAAGAAAGAGAGGAGTAGGATCCCTTACAAAAATTTGGCAGCCTAACGGCGCCACTCAAAACTTCCAAAATGGATTAATGAGAGATAATAGGGTCACTCATCATATGAAAATAAAACATAGAGTATTATTAATATAAAATAACATCCCAATCACAATAAATATTAGCTTAAAAGGAATGACATAAAAGAGTGTACATAAAAAGAAAGAGAGGAGTAGTATCCCTTACCTCAAGTCCAACTTGTCTTGTTCGTTTCTTTATATTCCTGAATAATATACATTGGTCAATTTATAATTTCTTAAGGACATACTATAAAGATTATTATTGAGTTTATATCACATATTTTAATGTTATAATAATTGGTTAATACTATGAGTTCATATTAGACGTTTTTGTCGATGTTTGGTACATGAGTCAATAATTGAACTTGTTGGAAAATAAATTTCCCTGTAGTTATAGGTACATCATATCTAGAATAGTATTTATGTTTTAAATATCATATATATCCATAATATATCTATTTTATACTATTCCATAGCATTTGGAGACAAAAATTAAAAGCATCGTTCATAGAGACGGTAGGCCGTACGTACGCATGAATGTTACTTTAAATTTTTTGTCATATTAATGGAATTAAAAAAAATGAAAGATATATATATATGTTATAATTACAGAATGATATCCATCATTTATATGTAATATTTTACATATATATCCATTATATATATGTACTTATAATAGTACATATCATTTTTATATAAGAAATGAAATGTACCGTTCATAGAGACGGTAAGCCGTACGTACGCATGAACACTACTTCCATTTCTATTTCATATTTAATGGAATTAAAACATAATGATACAGAAGATTATTTTCATTAAATTATGGTATCATATATAATATCATTAAATATATCCTTTATACATACCACATATGGTTTTAACGAATCAAATCACTTTGAGGGGGCGGTAGTCTGCACTTTCATAAATGAAGATATCGCGTTTACCCATAATGGAAACCATAAAGGTATTCCATAAATGAGAAATACAGAAGCTTAAGTAAAACATAAATATATTATATATCATATATAAATATAGTGTCATATTAATGGCCACCTTTGAAGGTGTTAGAAGAATGTTGAACAATCATCGTTTCGTGAGGCAAAAATTCACCATCCAGAGAAACAGTATGTTCTTTAACCATTAGTTGTAGGTGTGTGTAAGTGTATATCTAACCCTTATTATAACAACATCCTAGTATATTTATGATACTGGAGTTGTTACAAAAAAAATAATAAAAAGAGTTTAGGGGGTTATAGAAGAAAAATAAAACAAAAGGACACAAGTGAAGACATTACCTTAAAATCGGGTTACTCCCTTTGGTTTGAGCTCAAAGGCTTCTTTGGGAAGACTTATGCCCAAAGTGAGGCCTCAAGGAGTTAGAGAGGGATGTGGAGAGACAAAATGGGTAGGGTTTGGCCGAGCCAAAGGCTTTGGAAGTGTGGGTAAGGAGGTAGAGGTGGGGGCCTTTTATTAGAGGAGAGGAGGGGCACTCTTGGAAAGTAAAGAAATGTTACTTTTTTTGAAAATGAGTTTTGGATTTAAAAGGTCCCACATTGAAATAATTCTAGGATAAGGTGATATGGTTTCTAAATCCACCAATACAATGGGTTTTGGACATGTGTAGGTCTTAGATTTTACATTATCTTTCCATTTTATTTAAATCGTTAAATAATGAGGTCATTGCTGCATCATCATGATGTCATATATAATTTAATTTATTTAATTTCAAAAAATTATAAAGAAAAATAAAATGATGTAGGAAATATTTTTATATTTATAATGAATATTTATAGTAAAAATCTGAATTGTATAACCCCATGTAACAATTGTTTTAGTAAAACACTTCATGTTTGTGTCATTTTTTCTTTAACATTATATAAAAAGTTATTTATGTCATTTCCCAACCAAAGTGGCTCCATGGGGTCCCCAAGATGACCCATGGATTTTCATGGTCGTCCATGAATCATCCAATTAGGGTAGGACATGTGTCTAGGTCATTTCTTTTTATTAAAACAGTATTCTTACCTTTAAATACACTAATTACCACTAATCGCGATTAAAAACTTAAAAGTTACTATTCACCAAAATATTATTTTAATTACATTGAACCACATTTTACTTATTAATGATTACCATTTACGTAGTATTTTTTAAATTCAAAACCCAAAAGTGGCAAAATTTCATTTAAACGGAAAATCAGCTTTTATAAGTACCACTTAGTGGTTTCACTATTCATCAAAAATTGAAGTTTTTCAGAAAATTACCAAAAATTCACCCTAGTCTATATTTGATATTATGAATTCAAAAATGATGTCTATTTTACAAAATTCAAAAAATATAATTTGAATTAATTAATTTAATAATTAATTCCTGCTGTCAAAACAAATAGCGTGTTTTTATGAAACAAAATGTATCAAAAGATAAACACTAGTTTAAGTCCGATTTCAAAGTGAAATTAATTCCAATGACCACTATTTAGTTAAATGGTAAAAATATATTCTAATTTCACATTAAAACCAATTCAATAGATAATATAAGCATTTATATAAATTATATTAAAATTGGTTTTGAATTAAAATACAACATTTTTCACTATTCATTAAAAATTGAACTTTTTCCGAAAAATACCAAAAATTTACACAAAGTAAATTTTGATGTCCCGATTCTAGAGAAGAATTTTATTTTGTCAAATATAATAATAAAATTTTCAAAAAGAGGATTTAAAAGAGGTTCTCCATCAAAAGGCGGTTAATCGACCTTTTAAAGAATATTGGAATGTTTACGCTTTAAAATTGGATTCATTCAAATTTTTAATCCTATAACATTTATTGTAAAGAGTAAAAATATTTGACAAACATATATATTAATTTTTTAGTTAATTCGGTTCATTCCCACCATTACAATGGCTCGTCGTTAACTACCATTTAAAATAATATTATTTTATTATTAGAGTGCAACGTAAGATTCCCAAGAAACTCGTTGTTGCGTGTTGGGTACGCCGTCGAGCATGGCGTCCACATTAAAGTAATATTAATATTTTATTCACAAATATGGATAAATATAAAGATGTCATATTCTTTATTTACCTGGGGTGTCACATCCTTCCCCCCTTTTGGGAATTGCGTCCTCACAATTTTAAAATTGAGCTTGGAAACATCCTTGAATGTCCCACATCGGAACAAGAGTCGGTAAAACAATCACTTTAAAATAAAGAAAGAGAAGTACAGGGGTCACCCGAGCTAACCCATACTAGGATTCCATGTATGAAAACATGGACATGGAGGAGAGAACATAGGGTCATGTTCTGATGGAGAGTGATAGTAAACATGCTTAGGAGAATGTTAACCATAAGAAAATCACAAACCTGTGATGGGTTAAACGGTATTCGATTCCCCAGTAGGAAAAGTTAATAGACAACATTTTTTTAAGTTAATTTTTATTAAGGAATTTATTCATAAGGAAACATAATCACTAATCATGTTGACTTTCATCTTTTATTAGATTCCTTACATAAGCTCATATTTTCTCTAAAGGATGAGTATTTTGGAAGACTTGTTCACATTAAGAGTACTATAATGAACTTCTAGAGAATCACCTAATCCACAAAAGAGAACTATATACATCCCATATCTTTAGACCTTAACCAAAACCAAAACCAAAAAGTTTAGTACAAGATCAGATAATACCCAAAAAAAATAATCCTTTAAAAAAATCTATTCTTAATCTCTAAAATTTATCAAACAATACCCAATGTTCAACAAATACCATTCAATAAAAAAATTTTCCATAAAATAATTCAAAGTAAACCAAACAAAGATTGAATCCCAAATATTTTAAGGATTTAGTCACATAGTCTTCCAAGTTAAATCGTAACATTTATCTCCAAACAACATTAGTTGATCCTAAAGTCTCTTATTGAAAAGTAATTAACCTAATCAGATATCCTCCATGATGGGTTAATCATTTTCATAAATAACCCAAAATCAACTTACTCTTTATTCATAAATTCACCTAACTAAAAAGAATAATTCATACTAACCAGGGACTTCACGTAGTCCAGTGGTAGGAGATAAATACCAATTGCACTTTGGTTGTGTCTTCGATTCCCACAGCTTTGTCCGACACGACGTGTTGTCACACGGTCTGCATGTTGTCCTTTTTCCAAAACTATATATTTCTTAAAACATTCCGCAAAACAAGATAAAATCTTAAAAAATGATCATAACATATTTTAACCTCAAGTTTATCTCATGCCTTTCATTTTCCATCATAACATATAATAACCCATAATTACCTCAAAAGTAAGGATCACATAAACTCTAATGGTTACCTTTATAATTATTACCTGAACATCCACATCGATTGGTCATCTCGTACACGATGCATTAAAGATCATACAAATGTTAATGTGGTTTATCATGGCTCCTTGATAGTTGGTTTATAACAACCACGAGTTTCCTTATTTAAAACCCCATTTCATCATGTCTCTTAATCCGAGAACCACTACAGTTTCCATCAATCCTATTGTCACTTTGGTGCCTGCTAGATCCATCCATTCACTAAAAACAGAAATGTCAGTGTGAGTATATCAACAAAACCATAATGTACTAATGAGGAAGGTAAACACTAAGATATACTTACTCATTCACTTTATCTAAAACTAGGACACTTTCTGAAGTCCTAACCATTATGGTAATTTCACTTGTGCATAGAGAATACCCTAACCTATAAAGTTATCTAAACCGACCATTGATACCAACTATAAGGCCCCAGCCTTAAACCTCACTTAATATTGAATTAAATGAATAATTCATATTGAGGATCTTTTCAGGTTTATAGTTTTAGAGAATTAGGACATAAAACTTGCATTACATTCTAAATTTAAACAAAGTGGTTACGTAAATATATTATTCATTTATCCCATAAACGGAAACATATTTAAAAATAAAGAATGGATTCTTTCTTGACACTTCCTTGACACTATCATCATATCATGTACCATTCCCTTGACCTGTGAAAAACATTTAAAAAAAACTTGGGATGATCATAAAAAGCTTAGTAAGGGTTATAAAAATTAGGAAAGGAAATACAAGTTCATATATACATATGAATGAAATCATACTTTACCCTTAAAACATAGGCACTTTAACATACCTCATCAAATCATGAATAAATCATAGAAATCATAAGACATAAAAGGTAACATGAGGCATTCAGAACATTCTTACATAGGGAGTAACCCTCTTGGTTACGTTTGGAATACCCACCACAGTATATTCCCTAAATCTCTTTGGAGAAACCTTAATGTTTCACTCCATCACGTTACCCAATGCATTGGAGAGCTATATCGGGCTCACCCGCCCATAGTTTATCACGGAACCACCCGTTTTCATAACAATGACCAAGAACCATAACATAAACATATCACATAAAACATTCATAAAGGAAACATAACATTTCCACATTTCAATCACAATATAACATTTTAGTATATTGAAATAATGAGTCCATTCAAAAAGAAACCACTTACAAAACCATTTAAAACATTTAATAAAGAGATTTTTGAATCAAAGTGTCCCATACCACCTTAAAGCTTTTAAAAATTTAAACCATTAATATCCATATAAATAAATCCTTTAATCCATTTTGAAAACATGGATATTAATAAGAACAAATAATTAAAACATTTAAAGCGATATTTTGGTTAAAGGGGTTTTAACAAAATTAGAGACACTTGAATACAATAATTGTGGAATAACATTTAGTCAGAACTTTATAATATCATGAGAATAAATGGATTCATGATATAATATTCCAAAGGAAAGTATATACACCATATAACAGTGAATTGGTGCATAACAACAATGTAGTCTCAATAGAAATGTCAAATGTGATGAAATCCCTTATAAAGAAGGTATCCTTAAATTAAGGATAAATCAATCTCAAAATTATGTGTGACAAATATAAATACACCCAATATAAGTGGATATTAAGTGTAAAACAATAAAAGGTCATTCACACATATTAAATGGATGAAATATTCAATAACTACATGTTGAACCCAAATAAATTGAAATTGGGTTAAAAAGTTCCCTTGGTAAAATTCGACAGCCTAACGGCATCACTTCGAAATTCAGAAAATTGGTTCATGACAGATAAAAATGGCATCTCATCACTTAGACATAAAATTTACATCAATAAGGATATAAAATAACATATCCCAACATAGTATTATGTGAATTAAAAGACATAACAAAAGAAGTCTTTTAAAAAGTGGAGGGTGAAAGGTTCCCTTACCGAGTTGGGTAACTTTCGAAACGTACACCCCATGGAAGAAGGGTCATACAATGAATATTTGAAGACCCATAAATGAAATTATACTACACAAAGTGTATAATAATGGGCAGTAAATACACCACTCAAAGGAAATTGTGGTAAATGTTGCATAAATCTCACGGGAATAAAAGTGAGATGAAAAATCCCTTACGAAAACTCGGCAGTCTAACGGTGCCACTTAAAACATCCAAAATCGATTGATGAGAGAAAATAGGGTCTCTCATCATATGAACATAAAAAGTAAATTGTGAGTAATATAAAATAACAACCCAATAATATGATATATGAGCTTAAAAGGAATTACATAAAAGAGTGTACTTAAAAAGAAAGAGAGGAGTAGGATCCCTTACGAAAATTTGGCAACCTAACGGCGCCACTCAAAACATCCAAAATGGATTGATGAGAGAAAATAGGGTCTCTCATAATATGAACATAAAACGTAAATTAGGAGTAATATAAAAGAACATCCCAATCATAAGAAATACGAGTTAAAAGGAATAACATAAAATAGTGTACTTAAAAGGAAAGAGAGGAGTAGGATCCCTTACCTCAAGTCTAACTTGTCTTGTTCGTTTCTTTATATTCCTAAATAATAAAATTTGGTCAATTTATGATTTCTTAAGGAACTCCTATAAATGTTAATTTTCATTTTATATCACATATATTAATGTTATAATAATTGGTTAATAATATGAGTTCATATCAGACGTTTTTGTCGATGTTTGGTACATGAGTCAAAAATTGAACTTGTTGGAAAACAATTTTCCATGTAGTTATAGGTACATCGTATATAGAATAGTATTTATGTTTTAAATATCATATATATAAAGAATATATCCATTTTATACTAGTCCATAGCATTTGGAGATAAAAATTAAAAGCACCGTTCATAGAGACGGTAGGCCGTACGTACGCATGAACGCTACTTTAAATTTTTTGTCATATTAATGGAATTAAAACAAAATGAAAGATATATATATATGTTATAATTCCAGAATTATATCCATAATTTAGATGTAATATATTACATATATATCCATTATATATATGTACTTATAATAGTACATAACATTTTGAGATAAGAAATGAAATGTACCGTTCATGGAGATGGTAAGCCGTGTGTACGCATGAACACTACTTCCATTTCTATTTCATATTTAATAGAATTAAAAAATAATGATACATAATAGTATTTTAATTACAGTATAGTATCATATATAATATCATTAAATATATCCTTTATACGTACCACATATGGTATTAACGAATCAATTCACTTTGAGGGGGCGGTAGTCCGTACTTCCTCAAATGAAGATATCGCGTTTACCCATAATGGAAACCATAAAGGAATGACATAAATGAAAAATAAAGAAGCTTAAGTAAAACATAAATATATTATATATCATATATAAATATTGTTTCATATTAATGTCCATCTTTGAAGGTGTTAGAAGAATGTTGAACAATCATCGTTTCGTGAGGCAGAAATTCGCCATCAACAGGAACAGTTTGTTCTTTAACCATTAGATGTATGTGTGTGTAAGTGTAGATTGAATCCTTCATGTAAATAAAATCCTAGTATAATAAATATACTGGATTTTTTACAAAATAAAATAATAAAAATAGTTTAGGGGGTTGGAGAAACCAAATAAAACAAAAGGACACAAGTGAAGACATTACCTTAAAATGGGGTAACTCCCATTGGTTTGATCTCAAAAGCTTCCTTGGGAAGACTTATGCCCAACTTGAGGCCTCAAGGAGTTAGAGAGGGATTTGGAGAGACAAAATGTGCAGTGGTTGGCCGAGCCAAAGGCTTTGAAAGTGTGGGTAAAGAGGTAGAGGTGGGGGCCTTTTATAAGAGGAGAGGAGGGGCGCTCTGGGAAAGTAAAGAAATGTTACATTATTTGAAAATGAGTTTCGGATTTTAAAGGTCCCAAATTAATATAATTCGAGTATAAGGTGATAAGGTTTCTAAATCCAGCAATCCAATAGGTTTTGGACATGTGTAGGTCTTATATTTTACATTATCTTTCCATTTTTTTTAAATCGTTAAATAATGAGGTCATCGCTGCATCATCATGATGACATAAATAATTTAATTTATTTAATGTCTAAAAATTATTAAAATAATAATAAGATGTAGGAAATCTTTTTAGATTTTTAATGAATATTTATAGTAAAAAATGTCAATTTTATAACCCCATGTAACAATTGTTTTAGTAAAACATCTAATGTTTGTGTCATTTTTTACTTTAACATTATATAAAAAGTTATTTATGTCATTTCCCAACCAAAGTGGCTCCATGGGGTCCCCAAGTTGACCCATGTATTGTCATGGTCGGCCATGACTCATCCAATGAGGGTAGTACATGTGTCTAGGTCATTTCATTTTATTAAAACATTATTCTTACCTTAAACTACACTAATTACCACTAATCGCGATTAAAAACTTATAAGTTACTATTCACCAAAAAATTATTTTAATTCCATTGAACCACATTTTAATTCTTAATTAAAACCATGTATGTCGGATTTTTGAAATTCAAAACACAAAGGTGGAAAAATTTCATTTCAACGGAAAATCAGTTTTTATAAGTACCATTTAGTGGTTTCACTATTCATCATAAAATGAAGTTTTTCAGAAAATTACTAAAAATTCACCCTAGGCTATATTTGATATTACGAATTCAAAAATGATGTCTATTTTAAAAAATTAAAAACATATAAGTTGAATTAATTAATTTAATAATTAATTCCCGCTGTCAAAACAAATAACGTGTTTTTATGAAACAAAATGTATCAAAAGATTGACACCAGTTTGAAGCCGATTTCAAAGTGAAATTAATTCCAACGACCAATATTGGATTAAATGGTAAAAATATATTCTAATTTAACTTTAAAACCAATTCAAAATATAATATAATCATATAAATAAATTAGATTAAAAGAGGTTTTGAATTAAAATACAGCATTTTTCACTATTCATTTAAAATTGATCTTTTTTGGAAAAATACCAAAAATTTACACAAAGTAAATTTTGATGTCCCGATTCTAAAAAAGAATATTATTTTTTCAAATATAACACAAAAAAGTGTCAAAATTGGATATAAAAGAGGTTCGCCATCAAAAGGCGGTTAATCGACCTTTTAAAGAATATTGGAATGTTTATGCTTTAAAATTGGATTCATTCGCATTTTTAATCGTATAACATTTATTGTAAAGAGTAAAAATATTTGAAAAAAATATATAATCATTTTTCAGTTAGTTCTGTTCATTCCCGCCATTACAATGGCTAGGCGTTAACTACCATTTAAAATAATATTATTTTATTATCAGAGTACAACGTAAGATTCCCAAGAAACTCGTTGTTGCGTGTTGGGTACGCCATCGAGCATAGCATCCCCTTTAAAGTAATATTAATATTTTATTCACAAATATGGATAAATATAAATATTTCATATTCTTTATTTACCTGGGGTGTTACATTATATCCTGGAAAATATATCATTAGTAAATTTGTTTCAAATATAATTATTAATTAATGGGTTTGTTTATTTTTAGTGTACTTATTATTGTATTATATTGTTTAACTTGTGATAACCCTATTGGATTTGTAAAATAGCTAGTGGCATACTTAAAAACTTTTATTTCTTTTAAGGATATAATGATAGGTTTCAAGTGAATTTTAGTTCTTCATGTATAAAAATGATTAATATTTTATTTAAATTTATTGTTAAGTAAATTAGAAGTTGTACAAGGGTCAATAAAATGTTGATATTATTATTATAAAAAAGAAACATATCAGGAAACTATATTTCATTACATTTTAGGTGGTAAAATAATGCATCAAATATAAGAAAATAGTCTTGAAACAATAAATTTTTCTTATTACATTTATATCCAATGATTCAAATGGAATTTTAAATAATCATATATTTATTATTTTTGGACCTTAACATTCCATTAACACTCACATTATTATGATCAATTAACTCTATCACTCTCTATAATTATTTCCACTTTTTATCCATGTCAATATCTTTACTTGAAACCACATTCCTCATATTGAGAAACGTCGTAATTTTTCATTCCATATTATATTTTTTACATCCCTTTGTATGTTATCATGAAGAAAATTTATTATCCATTTTTGGATGAGATCTTTTCATCAATGGTATTATGAAATGTCAAACCCATGATTATTGAGATCAAGTTTAAATATTATGAAATAAATATTTTTATGGTGGAAATAATGTAACAACCCAAAATTCAAAAAATAACATTTAATTCTATAAAATATTCAATATGCAACACCAAACATAAATAACCGACATAATATATTTATCTAAATTTAATCACATGGATTCAATACGAAACACACAACCCAGTATCTAAATGATCTATAATATAGAATTACATTATAACCTAGATATTAAATTGTATTGTATTAATAGTACAAAAAAATATGAAAGCTATGGTTATATAGTAATTATAAATAAAATAATAATCATTTAATATATTATTAAATATTTTCAAAAAATTGTAATTTTTATAAGAGATGGTGTGGTAGATATTTCAAAATATCTTTTAAAATAATTTCTAACAATTTCAAAAAATATATCTCCTAAAATTAAAAAAATCGAAATTATAATATTAGAATAATCATAGTCTTAATTTTTTGTGTTTTTAAATGTTTCATTTTCGGATGAATGCTTAAATATATGAAATATTAATTGAAATACCAATTTTTCTTAAAATATTAATGATGTTATATTATATTTGAAATTGATTAAAAATTTTAAAAAATTAAAATATATTCCAATTACAATAATGTCGATCAAATAAATATTTTTTTAATATTTCTATAAAAACCTTGAAATCTTTTGAAAATTTTCCCTTTGAAAATCCACTTTCTCATCACATTGACGATATTAATATTCAATAAAAAATTTTAAAATATATCATTACAATTGGAGAAAATTGATTCCTTCTTTGTAATTTTCATAATTTCTATTATCTAATATGTTCAAATTAATATATACCAAAATATATTTTAAAGACAGTTACAACGGTTATGGTAAAAATCGGTATATTTTGTGGTGGGGGTTAAACTACAATGTCAACAGACTATATTACCTAAAAACACGTATTAAATGTATTTTATTGAAATATTTCGACCCAATATTGTTTAATTACATAGAATAATCCTTTTTTCCCCATTATAGAATGTTCAAAACATAGGAACCCCTTTTTATTCTAACAAATTTTAATTGTGACACTCACCTCACCTATTAATGGACATCTACTCTAATCTCTTATTAAAATATTAAAACCATTTTAGTTCAAACAAGACATAACCCAAATCACTTTGTAACTTCTATACCCTCATTATAATTTCATTGTTTTGATCATAAATGCATTATAGTGATACTTTAGGTACTATCTAAATTAGGTGGTCTGAGAAGAGGTAAAATTATTGACTATGATTTTTTCGTTCATTTTCTCTTAATCATCCGGAAAATATTTTTAATTTACAATTATATAGTATACAATTATATATAAAATATTGAAATGTTATTATTTTAATTTAATTACTTGAAAACATCTCCTATAACCTCAAATGGGAAATGATAATGTCACACGTGAGTACGAAAAACTACCACCTGACGAACTAATGTGACATGTTTCCAATGAACACTTATCACAATTGTGTATGATGATAGATATAATGTGTATATATATATATATATCAATATTTAATATTTATAACATAGTTATACTTATGAAGTAATTATATCATATATAACTATTTTTAAATTCTATTTTGTAGGGGAAACGATTATATCGCTTATGTGTTTGGCATACTACCTCCTTGCGTAGCTATGGGATTTTTTTTCACAAACGATTATCATGGAATATAATATTGGTAAATGTAATGTATATATTTGATATGATAGAGTAATAGTGAAATATATATAAGTTTGAAATGATAATATATCATTTTCTTTGAGAAATTTTCACCCGCTTAAAGTTGATAACATTGTTCGTGTACATGTGGACTACCACTGTCACAAAGTAATTCCACACATCTTTCATCACCACAAAACATTGATGATATATATATGTAAATTTAAAGTAATAATATGTTCTTTAGATATTATTATCATTACTAACAGATAAAATATTACATAAATCCTTTCTATAATGTGTGTTGGGAATTAAAAATGTTACCCATGCATACATATGACTTACTGTATCCACAATCATAACGTATATCATTTCTCAAAACCATCTATCCAGATTGTCCATAAATATGTAATTTACAATAAATCTGATAATTATGTTTGTATTATTATATAGATTATATAATTATATAATTTTTTTATTAAATTGATCTTTCATAACAAAACACAAATGAGAATACGAGGAATCTAAGAACAAAAACAAAAAAAAAGTATGAATGATTATTAAGGAATATATATTAATATGTCATAAAAGGATAATATATGTTATTATAAATATTAATATGTTTCTATTTTAAGTAAATAATGTTTTTAAAAACACTACAAGAAATCATTAAATTTTATTTAATTAAAATGAAGCATGAGGTAAGAGATTTTTTAACTCAATTTTATTTTATTGTTGGAAACATATACATCCATGATTTGGTCTTCATAATATTATTTGTGTAATAAAAATTGAATATTTTAGGGATGGTAGTCCACAATTTATTTAGAAGTGGTTTGGGAAGAATTATTTGACCATAGAGAATATGGAGACACCACTATAGAGTAGATTAAAGCCTATGATATATATGATTCAGGGAGCATCTAAGTGATTGTAGGAAGTCTTGAACATGGGTGATACACTGCAGGATATGGTTTAGTGAGATCTCCAATCATGGTTTGATGAATTATTTTTTACTAAGAACCTGAGATCTAAATGGGCTAGTGTGTTTATTCAATAAGAATACAGTGTGAAGACAAATATAGAATATTCAAAATTCACTAAAGAGCTATAGATTTTTAAGTATATTTATCTTAATGATGAGCCATCAATGGAGGGATGCATTGAGGATTGTTTCATGCATGCCGTGAAATCACAATTCAACAAGTTTTAGTTGATGTATGTTACTGTGTTAGTTAATTTGATGCTAATTATTGAGTGAAACTAGAGGGGTGATGGGGGAAAAGAATAAGGCTGTTTAGTCTCTCAACCTAGTGGTTCAACTAGTAGTAGAAGGAAGCACCATTATGGGCCTTCTCATGTAGGGAGTTCCTACAAGGTTAGTAGTTCTATTATTCTATCATTAGTGTGATAAATAGGGATATATGAGTAACCAATGTGATTGAGACCCAATCGAGTGTTGAGAATCAGAAAGTGTGGTCCATATAAAATGTTTCAGCAAGAAATTCCTTCCAGTATTCTGTGGAAGGGGATCAAATTTGTCTCTAGTTTCAAGAGCTGGATTCATAATGTTGTGTTAGGCTGGGAGCTACTATAATGTTGTTCTCTCAAGCCGAAGTGGTGGATTTTTCCAAAACATCTAGAAACAAGTTTTACTAACAAAAATATAGTGGTCCTATAATAGGTGTTGAAGTTGTTTAATAGGGATGAGGAATTTGACAAATATATTTTATAGATCCTACACCTGATGATCATAAAACTAGGCCTTCAAAAGTGAGAGGAACAATCTTAGTATCATTAACTCTATTATTTAATCTTTTTCAAATCAGTTTCATCCCATACCATCATATTTTTACATGTTTTTAAGAGACGTGATCTCATTGAGAAATTTTCTGATGTCATTTTGACCATAGATTCATCATTGGGTTTCATAATAGAGGTTGAATGGTAGGATAGGGAAATCCCCTTAATATTGGTGAGTTTCATTTAATTTGATATGTTTTCTCCATTGAGATGTATGGTTCTGATTTCATACTCAAGATACACCGGTTTGTTTCATAATGATATTAGATTGATTAAAATCACTAGATTGTGACTTTAACATTAGTAGAGGGTGAAGTTTATATTCACAATGTTTAGTGGGATGTGTATGAGATCCAAGATAGATCAGTTTATCATGGATTGAGTGGGATTCCATACTAGTTTTTTTGTTTATATTTGGATGATAATGGATCACATCAATTCGATTTTCCTCTTGTGGTTGATCATTTTTGAAACCTTTTCATAGATGATTCTTTTTTTATCTCATGTTATATTTGATTATTTATCCATGAATCTATTTTTTAGAGTTGCACTATTATATATTCTTCCATACATGATGGCTACAATGTTGTTGCATTTGCGCAATAGATACCTAGGGGAATTTGATAAATATTAGGTTTATAAGACCGATTATTCTTCATGGGGTAATCAATTAATTTTTATGAAATGGTAGATAGTACGCTCTAACTATATGTTTATTATTGAAAGATAAAAAAAATTTACTATTTAGAATTAATATCTCTTTCCATAGATATATGATTATTTTAATTAGATCTATGGTTCCCGAGTTTTCATTAAAATTGATTTGAATCTGGGAAATCACTATGTATGTGTTCAACCTGAATATATACCTCATACATTGATTCATTTCAGTTATAGTATATATGAGTATTTCATTATTCCATTTATTCTCATGAACTTTCTGGCTGGTTATATGGTATTGATGATCTGATTTTTCATCCATATATGGATTTTTTTGTGATGGTATCATTTGATTGTATCTTGGTGTATTATCAAAATTGACGTTACCATGCTGAAAATTGTAATATGTATTTGGATACACTATAATAGCATAAATTATATGCAAGGATCACAATGTTCCTCTTCTGGAGGGATATGATTCATTTCCGGGGTCATATTTTCAATGAGATGGGATTATCAGTTGACCTAGAGATTGTTGGAGACATAGTTTCCTAGGACAATACCATGAATGTCTTTTACATATATATTTTCTTCGGGAAATAAGGATAATACATTTATTTCATACAATACATCTTATTCTTACATGCACCACTTATGATATTTATTATAATGTATGTGATTTTTGTATGGTCGGGTTCCTGTGAGATAGCATTGTAGTAGTTGAATGTGAGATTAACTTCAGTAGTGATCCTGGTTATTCCAGGGTCTGGTAGATGATACACATTGTATTTAAATGCATCAACTATTTTTCTATGAGTTTTTATTATGTGGGGGGATAAAGTCATGATATATGGTGCTCTTTATCAAGGACTATACAAGAGGAACTACCTAATCGGTGATCTCAAGATATCTATTGTTGTACATTCATTAAACTATTGATGACATTATTTTCTTGGATATCATTTTATTGTGTACACTAACCCAAAAAACATCATGTATATATTTACAAAACATGACCTAAATCTGAGTCATTGAAGGATGGTTGAGTTCCTATATTCGTTCATTTTGGAGCATGACTATATGCGTAAAGAGGGAAATGTGGTTTACAATTTACTACACATGGAGACTTAGATAAAAGATATTTAGGATGATAGTAGTGAGTTATGTCCTATTTATTTATTCACTGAGATGCACTTGGAAGTGTATGGTGTTCATGGACTAAAAATTATACTATCATTAGTTTTTAATTTCACTATTATGGATGGATTTATGTTTAGAGAGTTATTAGATTCCAAGGACCTAGTCCTATTAGATATTGTGGTAGTCGAGGACCTAACTCATTGAAGGAATTATGGTGAGGATAAAATATTATGCATTCATGGTTATTTATGGGTTCTAGCAAACATAAGTGAGGATCTGATGTTGGAATTTTATTCCTTAGTTTAGGCAGTGCATGATGATGTTACCAAGATATATCTTGATATACATCGCATGCATTGATGGATGAGGATGAAATGAGATGTAACTGATTTTGTTTCTAGGGGTTCCACCTATCAACAAATAAATAATAAATACTGAGGACTAGCTATATTTTTACCACATTTACACATCCCTTAGTGAAAATGGGATGATGTTGTGAAAAATTCATGAAAGGATATATGAGGTGGCATAAAAATACTAATCTTGTATGGGTTATTGTAGAAATTATAACAAATTTTTTCATTTATTATAAATTTGGGAGACCATATCAGTGGATGGGATTGGGTGGTTTTGTAACACCCCAAGATTTCATAGTGTGTTATTTCTTAAAAATAATTCAATAACATGCACTACAAGCAACACCGAGTTCAATCACACCATTAAAAGAGGTCATGAATAGTATTAACTACATTTTGAACTTTATATAATCCTTATAATTTTAGAATCCCTATTATGAGTTTCTTAGTCATAATGCAAGAACAGATTCATTTTCAGTATTTCACTTTTATCAACTTCTAATAGTGAAACCTTTTTAAATACAATATTTTAAACTTTTTGACTAAATGGGGACATCAAAAATTTAAAATTAAACACCCCAAGCTTCCACGGTACGTTTCCATTTGAATAATGTTATAGCGTGTGTTGTACGCAACACTGAGTTCTAACACACCATAACCAATCAAACAAGCCGTTATAAATAGTAATACCTACTTTTTAAAATTATATATATTTTATATTTCAAAATGGACTTCATTTTTGGATTCGGAATATCGAATTTAGCCTAAGGTGAAATTTTGGTACATTTCGGATAACTTTCATATTTTGATGAATAGTGAAAATTACTAAATTTTAATTACAAACAACTTTTTTAATCAAAATAATTAATAGTGATAAATTATGAATTTTAGTGGTTTTAATGTATATTTAGAATATATTTTTACCATTTAATATAATGTTGGTCATTGTACATAATTTTACAATTAAACCGAACATAAACAAGTGTCAGTCTTTTGATAGTTATTATCTCTTAAAAACACGCTTTTTGTTTTGACAGCGGGAATTAATTTTAAATTAATTTCTGCCACTTCTGTGTTTTGAATTTAGAAAAATGGATTCCATATTTGGAATCAGGATGTCCAAATTGTGTAAATAGGTAACTTTTATTTATAGACATTTTGAATAATTAATGTGGTAAATATTTTATTTACCGTGGTTAAGGGTAAATCCGGTAAATATGGGTTAAAAAATAATATTATAATAATACAAAATTAACCTAAAACGTGTCCTAAACTTATTGGTGGACACATACCCGACCAAGAGCATCCTTGGGTCAATTTGGGGACCCCTTGGAGCCACTTGTATGTGGTAGGGACACTTTATATTAATAAAGTTAAAATA
Organism: Viscum album; assembly: GCA_963277665.1. Lineage (NCBI taxonomy): Eukaryota > Viridiplantae > Streptophyta > Magnoliopsida > Santalales > Viscaceae > Viscum > Viscum album. Next base: position 1,833,428,907 of record OY728147.1, read on the forward strand.
AAAATAAAAAATGGCATAAGCTTACATCTTTTAGAAGAACAATTTTTAAATAGGGTTATACATGTTTGATTTTCAATTATAAATATTCATTAGAAAGCTAAAAAGATTTCCTATATAATGATATTTTATTTATAATTTTTAGACATCAAATAATTTAAATTATTAATGACACAATAATGATGCAATGTTTACCTCATTAATAAATCATTTAAATAAATAAGATTATAATGATTAAAATATTATCTAAAACCTGTCCAATTCTTATTGGTTGATGTTATTTAGAATATGAGTCATCTTATATTCGACCTCAATGATTTTTGGACCATTATAAACCGAATATAATTATATTATAAAGTAATACTTTCACTCTTTCCTAAAGAGCCCCTCTTCTCCCTTATAAAAGGAGACCACTTATACTCATTCCTCACACCTCTCAAGCCACTTGGCTCGTCCAAACTCTGCCAAACTAAGCTCCCCACATCCCTCCCCTCCTCCTTGAAGCTTTCCCTTAGGCAGAAAGCATTTCAAGAAGTCCTTTGGTTCCAACCAAAGTGAGTTACCTAAATTAAAGGTAACGATTTCTCTTAAATTATTTTCATTTATTTTGCTTCTCCAACCCCCAAACTCTTTTTATTTCCTTTCTTTTGTAACAACACCAGTATCCTCAATATACTAGGATGTTGTTATAAGAAGTATTCAAACTACACATACACACAACTCCATCTAATGGATGATGAACATAATGTTTCTGTGGATGGAAAATTGACGCCTCACGAAACAATGATTGTTCAAATACATCTTACCGCCTATCATGGTGGCCATTATGATGGAACTATAATTAAATATGATATTAATGATATATATTTTATATATAAGGTTATGTAATTCCATTTTATTTCATACCATTATTCGTTTCATGTTGTATATACATACGATAATTTCATTTGAGGAAGTGCGGACTACCGCCCCCTTAAAATTATATGACTCGTTCATACCACACATGGAACGTATAAAGGATGGTGTTAATGAACTTAAGTAACATATATAAAATATTATATTATACTGGAATAGTAATATACCTATGTATCATTTGGATTCAATTCTTTTAAAATAAAAATTAAATGGAAGTAGCGTTCGTGCGTACGTACGGACTACCGTCTCCACGAACGCGGTGAGATCCATCCTCCATCGTATCCATTCAAGTCTTATTCTCATTTTAGGGTTAAAAGTAATGTTAATATCATTCTGATTATGAATAATATATAATCTATCCATTACAAACATGTCTTATGTAACCAAAAATTTAAGAAGAACAAATCGATTATCACCCGAAACGACGATAATACTAAGATATTATTAATAAAGCAATGTTAAAAGATCATATATGATATCATATTAATGTATATGATTCTTGTATATTTTAATAACAATTATTTCAACATTATACAGGAGGTTAACCTACCCCAAAAAAGGAAAAGTACAAGGTAATGTATTTTCTTATCTCACTTTCAATTCCGTGAGATTTCCATTGTTCGCCACTAAATTATTGAAAGTGGTGTATTGTGTACTGCCATTTGATATATATTATCATGATTCTATTTATATTCATGTTATTCTGTAAATCATTTGGTGGTTATTAACTTTTGGCCATACGACTCAGTTGATTAACGTGGTAAGGGGTTTTCATCTCACTCCTTATTTCCGTGAGATTCATGCCATATTGCCACCATCACCTTTTGTGTGGTGTATGTACTGCCCATAATTATATTCTTTGTGTAACACACTCTAATTTATGTGTATTTACATATTAATTGTATGATACCTCTTTTATGGGTTGTATGTTTCATAATTTACCAAATTGGTAAGGGTTATTTCACAATCTCTTCATTATCCGAGGTTGTTTATACGTAATAATCTACTGGGATATCTTTATCATCCACATCCATGTTTCTTAAAAATGTATTTCAAAACATTTTTACTATTTACAGGAATATGGGTTAAAGTCATTTATACCCTTGTTTGACTTTTTATAAGAGGTTTATAAAGGAATCTTTCCGTCGTTTTCGAAACAAGGTCCTTTTTAACCTTTTCGACAGAATTGAGGTAAGAATGTTTTTTTAACTTATACGGCAGGTGCGGTTATTTTACGCCGTTATAAAATCTTTAAAGCTTTCCTTACAAGATTATAAGAATATTTTCAATGAAAATGTTTTATTTTATATGGATCTTAAATGATTTCAAAATAAAAGGAGATATTTCTTTAAAAAGAATTTTGAATTCATCTACGTCAACATCCTTTGATGGATTTTAAGATTATTTGAAGTTGATTTATTATGATACAAAACATCTATATTGTATTGAAGGTTTTGTGATATGTTTGACTATGGATGTTCTATTTTTATACCATTCATAGTTTATGGTGAAATTATTGACATTTCGTATGCTAGATTTAATACGAATGTTTATGTTATGTTTAAACCTTTTCATATGGGAATGCATTGGACTTAATAAGTGACGGGTGGAGCCCGCTATAGCTCCTCGATGCATCGGTAGGTCTCATGAGACAAACTAGTGTCTTGGCACAAGGCCTTGACAAAATCTTATTTGTAGTCTTGGCACGAGGCCTTGGCTATGTGGTTATGATAGTCTGGCATTATGCATTCCAACATTATGAAAGTGGTTATTGATTTTTGCATGTGATTATTCGATTAGTAGAATATCCATGTGAATAAGTAAATGGCATTATTTCATTTTATTTATGCCATACCATGTTGAAAGTTCATATTTAAAAGGCTTTTGTTTTAGTTATACATTGCCTTAAATGTTTATTTTTATTTATGAAAGTTTCCGCTATATTGTTATCCTTACTGGGCATTTGAGCTCACCCCTTTTCTATGTTTTATTTTTCCCAGGATGTGAAGAAGTAAGTTATGAATGACATGCAGGGATTTTATGAGGGGTTAATAGTGTGGATTGTGGAAACATTATTTTTTTGTAGTAGTTTTTAATTTTATGATGTAATGTAAAACTTATGAATATATCTAGTGTTTCCAATGCTACTAAACCAATCGGTCTTTCGAGATTTGATCTTTCTTGTGATCATTCCAATGTTATGAAGTAATGCACCGACTCTGGGTAGCTGGGGTCGGGGCGTTACAGTTGGTATCAGAGGAAGTTTAGTACAAACCTTGGAAGCTAGATTTAGATAAACTCTTATTAGAGCACGTAGACCTAAGATTAACTTTGAGGATTAGTATAGAAGAACTTCCTAGAATTTTGGTATTGTAAAGATTTTGTGAGTTTTCCAAGCAATACATCCCTGTCTGGATACGAGCAGGTAGAGGCGGCTCTGGCACAGATGTACCTAGGGGTAAAACCCGAAAACACCGCTTTGAGCTAGACTCGAACGGGAACTGGTGCACGACAACGGGCCTTGCTGCACTCTTGGTTATGACACTCCCGGGGGATATGCTTAGGATAACTCTCATTTTCTTTACAAATCATTTTGAAGGGATTATGAGTATATAATTCCTCAAAGAAAACATTCTTATGATTATGGATTATATCCATAAATAGTTCAATTTATGTTAAGTTTTTTATAAGTATGGGATTATGTATTTTGATTCATAAACTGATCTAGTGTATGCCATTGTTTAGAAATGGCGCCCAGTAGAAGGAATGAGAACTCCAGAAATGCACATGATCCAAAGAGAAGGAAGGATCATATCTTTCATGGTCTTAAGCTAGAATTTATAAGAGAAATAGTCTCCCATGTATTATCATCATATGAAGAAATAATATCATGTGTTGATAAGATAAGTAAAGAGTTTACTGAGTCCTATGGCTTTGAAGGGAAGCAAGAGAAGAAAAGGATGGAAGAGAGAAAGATGGATAAAAGTAAGAGGGAAAAGAAGAATTTTCCCATATGTGGTAACTGTGGAAAGAAACACCCTAGAACTTGCCTGAAAGGAATGGGAGTTTGTTATAAGTGTGGAGGAAAAGGGCACAAAGTACGTGACTGCAAGGGTAAGAAAATGGTTTCAAATGTACAATGCTTCATTTCCAAGGAGTTTGGACACTACGCGAACCTATGTCCCAGTCATCAGACTATGCCACAAATGATGTTATTGGATAATAATCATGTTATGATACTACCACAGATGAAGAGGGATGATTAGAGTTCTTATGTTGATTATGTCAATTGAGTGTTTTATCAACAATGTACTTGTTACAATAATCATGGAGTATATAAGGATTGTACTGCAGTACTATTTCATTAAGGACTTGAGATTGTGTGGAACAATGAAAAGTGACTCAATAGCAGGATAAATTTTTGGAAAATATATGGTTGAGAGAATGATAAATCATAATATAGTTCTGATACTGAGGTAGTGATTTTGGAATAATATGTGATTGTTTTGGATAAATTATATTGGATATTCTTGACTACCTTGGAACTGATTAATGATTTGTATATTCCATCATTGTTGGGGTTTAAAACATTTTTGGATTAATGAAGTATATCCAGCATTCGATATGGAATAAGGGAGCATGAATGTAATCAATAAGGAATATGGTAATACATGATGAAGGTATTCATATTCTATTACGGGGTAAAAAGGATCTATATTATGTTTACCTTCCTTATAAATGTTGGACTGTGAGTTTAGACAGATGTATTTTGGATAGTTCTAGTTTGGATTATTTTGGATTGCCATAAAAGGACAACCCGGAGGTCGGGCGGCAACCCGTCGCGTCCGGCAAGGCTGCGAGACTTGAACCCTCAACCGAAGGGCGACAAGGGTGTATCACCTACCACTGTCCCACGAGATGTCCTGAATTAAATAATGTAGTTTTTTTTTAAGATCTGGTAGATGAATTATAATTCATTTATTTTGGAACCCTGTACGAATAGTATAAATAGAAAAAAAAATTTACGTTCTATTATCTTTTAGAATGAAAGATGAGTTTGTGGTAGAAATTTATTAATGGGTAAAATTCTAATTATAAAGTAAGTATATCTCCTTATTATCTTATCCAATCTCATAAATAAATTCCTCAACATTAATAATAGAAACTTAGAACAAAAATGTTGTCCTAGATAGTACCTTAAATCATCACAAATTTATGGCTTTGGGATTGTTGGCCTTTTCATAGCCATGTTCTCTACCACTCTCCATCAGATAATTGATGGTTAGATTTCTCTTCCATATCCATATTTTCCTACATGGAACCCTAGTATGTGTTATTTTCGGTAATCTTCATACTTTCCACTCTTTATTTTAAATAGAGGCCTCATTAATTCATTTTTCGATGTGGGATTTCAACTAAGATATTTTGAAATGTCAAAAATGTGTTGTCCCAATACCATATATTTTGTTGAACCGATGGTACTTCAAATCATCATGGATTGATGAGTTTAAGAACCTCAATTTTATACTTGTTTGTGATTGATGACCTCAATCACTACCTATAAATATTTACGTTTTTCCTCCAATTATATGTCTTTAATTGCCACCAATGTTCTCCTAATCGAGATCATAATTTGGTGGTGACACTTTAATTTCTCTTTTCCTCATATTAAGACTAAATTTTAGTAACCCAATTTCCGATGTGGGTTTTCCCACAAATATATTTTCTACTTTAAACCTTTTATTTTTGAAGAACAATTTCAAATTGCGAGGACGCAATTTATTGAAAGAGGGGAGAATGTAACACCCCAAGATTTCATAGTGTGTTATTTCTTAAAAATAATTCAATAACTTGCACTACACGCAACACCGAGTTCAATCACACCATTAAAAGAGGTCATGAATAGTATTAACTACATTTTGAACTTTATATAATCCTTATAATTTTAGAATCCCTATTATGAGTTTCTTAGTCATAATGCAAGAACAGATTCATTTTCAGTATTTCACTTTTATCAACTTATAAAAGTGACACCTTTTTAAATACAATATTTTAAACTTTTTGACTAAATGGGGACATCAAAAATTTAAAATGAAACACCCCAAGCTTCCACGATACGTTTCCTTTTGAATAATGTGATAGCGTGTGTTGTACGCAACACTGTGTTCTAACACACCATAACCAATCAAACTAGCCGTTATAAATAGTAATACCTACTTTTTCAAATTATATATATTTTATATTTCAAAATGGACTTCATTTTTGGATTCGGAATATCGAATTTAGCCTAAGGTGAAATTTTGGTACATTTCGGATAACTTTCATATTTTGATGAATAGTGAAAATTACTAAATTTTAATTAAAAACAACTTTTTTAATCAAAATAATTAATAGTGATAAATTATGAATTTTAGTGGTTTAAAAGTATATTTAGAATATATTTTTACCATTTAATATAATGTTGGTCATTGGACATAATTTTACAATTAAACCGAACATAAACAAGTGTCAATCTTTTGATAGTTATTATCTCTTAAAAACACGCTTTTTGTTTTGACAGCGGGAATTAATTTTAAATTAATTTCTGCCACTTCTGTGTTTTGAATTTAGAAAAATGGATTCCATATTTGGAATCAGGATGTCCAAATTGTGTAAATAGGTAACTTTTATTTTTAGACATTTTGAATAATTACTGTGGTAAATATTTTATTTACCATGGTTAAGGGTAAATCCGGTAAATATGGGTTAAATAATAATATTATAATAATACAAAATTAACCTAAAACGTGTCCTAACCTTATTGGTGGACACATACCCGACCATGATCCTCCTTGGGTCAATTTGGGGACCCCTTGGAGGCACTTGTTTGTGGTAGGGACACTTTATATTAATAAAGTTAAAATAAAAATAAAAAATGGCATAAGCTTACATCTTTTAGAAGAACAATTTTTTCATAGGGTTATAAATGTTGGATTTTAAATTATAAATATTCATTAGAAAGATAAAAAGATTTCCTACATAATGATATTTTATTTATAATTTTTAGACATCAAATAATTTAAATTATTAATGACACAATAATGATGCAATGTTTACCTCATTAATAAATCATTTAAATAAATAAGATTATAATGATTAAAATATTATCTAAAACCTGTCCAATTATTATTGGTTGATGTTATTTAGAATATGAGTCATCTTATCTTAGACCTCAATGATTTTTGGACCATTATAAACCGAATATAATTATATTATAAAGTAATACTTTCACTCTTTCCTAAAGAGCCCCTCTTCTCCCTTATAAAAGGAGACCACTTCTACTCATTCCTCACATCTCTCAAGCCACTTGGCTCATCCAAACTCTGCCCAAATAAGCTCCCCACATCCCTCTCCTCCTCCTTGAATCTTTCCCTTAGGCAGAAAGCATTTCAAGAAGTCCTTTGGTTCCAACCAAAGTGAGTTACCTAAATTAAAGGTAACGATTTCTCTTAAATTAATTTCATTCATTTTGCTTCTCCAACCCCCAAACTCTTTTTTTTCCTTTCTTTTGTAACAACACCAGTATCCTCAATATACTAGGATGTTGTTATAAGAAGTATTCAAACTACACATACACACACCTCCATCTAATGGATGATGAACATAATGTTTCTGTGGATGGAAAACTGACACCTCACGAAACGATGATTGTTCAAATACATCTTACCGCCACTCATGGTGGCCATTATGATGGAACTATAATTAAATATGATATTAATGATATATATTTTATATATAAGCTTCTGTAATTCCATTTTATTTCATACCATTATTCGTTTCATGTTGTATATACATACGATAATTTCATTTGAGGAAGTGCGGACTACCGCCCCCTTAAAATGATATGACTCGTTCATACCACACATGGAACGTATAAAGGATGGTGTTAATGAACTTAAGTAACATATATAAAATATTATATTATACTGGAATAGTAATATACCAATGTATCATTTGGATTCAATTCTTTTAAAATAAAAAATAAATGGAAGTAGCGTTCGTGCGTACGTACGGACTACCGTCTCCACAAACGCGGTGAGATCCATCCTCCATCGTATCCATTCAAGTATTATTCTCATTTTAGGGTTAAAAGTAATGTTAATATCATTCTGATTATGAATAATATATAATCTATCCATTACAAACATGTCTTACGTAACCAAACATTTAAGAAGAACGAATCGATTATCACCCGAAACGACGATAATACTAAGATATTATTAATAAAGCAATGTTAAAAGATCATATATGATATCATATTAATGTATATGATTCTTGTATATTTTAATAACAACCATTATACAGGAGGTTAACCTACCCCAACAAAGGAAAAGTACAAGGTAAGGGATTTTCTTATCTCACTTTCAATTCCGTGAGATTTCCATTGTTCGCCACTAAATTATTGAAAGTGGTGTATTGTGTACTGCCATTTGATATATATTATCATGATTCTATTTATATTCATGTTATTCTGTAAATCATTTGGTGGTTATTAACTTTTGGCCATACGACTCAGTTGATTAACGTGGTAAGGGGTTTTCATCTCACTCCTTATTTCCGTGAGATTCATGCCATATTGCCACCATCACCTTTTGTGTGGTGTATGTACTGCCCATAATTATATTCTTTGTGTAACACACTCTAATTTATGTGTATTTACATATTAATTGTATGATACCTCTTTTATGGGTTGTATGTTTCATAATTTACCAAATTGGTAAGGGTTATTTCACAATCTCTTCATTATCCGAGGTTGTTTATACGTAATAATCTACTGGGATATCTTTATCATCCACATCCATGTTTCTTAAAAATGTATTTCAAAACATTTTTACTATTTACAAGAATATGGGTTAAAGTCATTTATACCCTTGTTTGACTTTTTATAAGAGGTTTATAAAGGAATCTTTCCGTCGTTTTCGAAACAAGGTCCTTTTTAACCTTTTCGACAGAATTGAGGTAAGAATGTTTTTTTTAACTTATACGGCGGGTGTGGTTATTTTACGCCGTTATAAAATCTTCAAAGCTTTACTTACAATATTATAAGAATATTTTCAAAGAAAATGTTTTATTTTATATGGACCTTAAATGATTTCAAAATAAAAGGAGATATTTCTTTAAAAAGAATTTTGATTTCATCTACGTCAACATCCTTTGATGGATTTTAAGATTATTTGAAGTTGATTTATTATGATACAAAACTTCTATATTGTATTGAAGGTTTTGTGATATGTTTGACTATGGATGTGCTATTTTTATACCATTCATAGTTTATGGTGAAATTATTGACATTTCGTATGCTAGATTTAATACGAATGTTTATGTTATTCTTAAACCTTTTCATATGGGAATGCATTGGACATAATAAGTGACGGGTGGAGCCCGCTATAGCTCCTCGATGCATCGGTAGGTCTCATGAGACAAACTAGTGTCTTGTCACAAGGCCTTGACAAAATCTTATTTGTAGTCTTGGCACGAGGCCTTGGCTATGTGGTTATGATAGTCTGGCATTATGCATTCCAACATTATGAAAGTGGTTATTGATTTTTGCATGTGATTATTCGATTAATAGAATATCCATGTGAATAAGTAAATGGAATTATTTCATTTTATTTATGCCATACCATGTTGAAAGTTCATATTTAAAAGGCTTTTGTTTTAGTTATACATTGCCTTAAATGTTTATTCTTATTTATGAAAGTTTCCGCTATATTGTTATCCTTACTGGGCATTTGAGCTCACCCCTTTTCTATGTTTTATTTTTCCCAAGATGTGAAGAAGTAAGTTATGAATGACCTGCAGGGATTTTATGAGGGGTTAATAGTGTGGATTGTGGAAACATTATGTTGTTGTAGTAGTTTTTCATTTTATGATGTAATGTAAAACTTATGAATATATCTAGTGTTTCCAAGGCTACTAAACCAATCGGTCTTTCGAGATTTGATCTTTCTTGTGATCATGCCAATGTTATGAAGTAATGCACCGACTCTGGGTAGCTGGGGTCGGGGCGTTACAGTTGGTATCAGAGGAAGTTTAGTACAAACCTTGGAAGCTAGATTTAGATAAACTCTTATTAGAGCACGTAGACCTAAGATTAACTTTGAGGATTAGTATAGAAGAACTTCCTAGAATTTTGGTATTGTAAAGATTTTGTGAGTTTTCCGAGCAATACATCCCTGTCTGGATACGAGCAGGTAGAGGCGGCTCTGGCAAAGATGTACCTAGGGGTAAAACCCGAAAACACCGCTTTGAGCTAGACTCGAACGGGAACTGGTGCACGACAACGGGCCTTGCTGCACTCTTGGTTACGACACTCCCGGGGGATATGCTTAGGATAACTCTCATTTTCTTTACAAATCATTTTGAAGGGATTATGAGTATATAATTCCTCAAAGAAAACATTCTTATGGTTATGGATTATATCCATAAATAGTTCAATTTATGTTAAGTGTTTTATAAGTATGGGATTATGTATTTTGATTCATAAACTGATCTAGTGTATGCCATTGTTTAGAAATGGCGCCCAGTAGAAGGAATGAGAACTCCAGAAATTCACATGATCCAAAGAGAAGGAAGGATCATATCTTTCATGGTCTTAAGCTAGAATTTATAAGAGAAATAGTCTCCCATGTATTATCATCATATGAAGAAATAATATCATGTGTTGATAAGATAAGTAAAGAGTTTACTGAGTCCTATGGCATTGAAGGGAAGCAATAGAAGAAAAGGATGGAAGAGAGAAATATGGATAAAAGTAAGAGGGAAAAGAAGAATTTTCCCATATGTGGTAACTGTGGAAAGAAACACCCTGGAACTTGCCTGAAAGGAATGGGAGTTTGTTATAAGTGTGGAGGAAAAGGGCACAAAGTACGTGACTGCAAGGGAAAGAAAATGGTTTTAAATGTACAATGCTTCATTTGCAAGGAGTTTGGACACTACGCGAACCTATGTCCCAATCATCATACTATGCCGCAAATGATGTTATTGGATAATAATCATGTTATGATACTACCACAGATGAAGAGGGATGATTAGAGTTCTTATGTTGATTATGTCAATTGAGTGTTGTATCAACAATGTACTTGTTACAATAATCATGGAGTATATAAGGATTGTACTGCAGTACTATTTCATTAAGGACTTGAGATTGTGTGGAACAATGAAAAGTGACTCAATAGCAGGATAAATTTTTGGAAAATATATGGTTGAGAGAATGATAAATCATAATATAGTTCTGATACTGAGGTAGTGATTTTGGAATAATATGTGATTGTTTTGGATAAATTATATTGGATATTCTTGACTACGTTGGAACTGATTAATGATTTGTATATTCCATCATTGTTGGGGTTTAAAACATTTTTGGATTAATGAAGTATATCCAGCATTCTATATGGAATAAGGGAGCATGAATGTAATCAATAAGGAATATGGTAATACATGATGAAGGTATTCATATTCTATTACGGGGTAAAAAGGATATATATTATGTTTACCTTCCTTATAAATGTTGGACTGTGAGTTTAGACAGAAGTATTTTGGATAGTTCTAGTTTGGATTATTTTGGATTGCCATAAAAGGACAACCCGGAGGTCGGGCGGCAACCCGTCGCGTCCGGCAAGGCTGTGAGACTTGAACCCGCAACCGAAGGGCGACAAGGGTGTATCACCTACCACTGTCCCACAAGATGTCCTGAATTAAATAATGTAGTTTTTTTTAAAGATCTGGTAGATGAATTATAATTCATTTATTTTGGAACCCTGTACGCATAGTATAAATAGAAAAAAAATTTACGTTCTATTATCTTTTAGAATGAAAGATGAGTTTGTGGTAGAAATTTATTAATGGGTAAAATTCTAATTATAAAGTAAGTATATCTCCTTATTATCTTATCCAATCTCATAAATAAATTCATCAACATTAATAATAGAAACTTAGAACAAAAATGTTGTCCTAGATAGTACCTTAAATCATCACAAATTTATGGCTTTGGGATTGTTGGCCTTTTCATAGCCATGTTCTCTACCACTCTCCATCAGATAATTGATGGTTAGATTTCTCTTCCATATCCATATTTTCCTACATGGAACCCTAGTATGTGTTATTTTCGGTAATCTTCATACTTTCCACTCTTTATTTTAAATAGAGGCCTCATTAATTCATTTTTCGATGTGGGATTTCAACTAAGATATTTTGAAATGTCAAAAATGTGTTGTCCCAATACCATATATTTTGTTGAACCGATGGTACTTCAAATCATCATGGATTGATGAGTTTAAGGACCTCAATTTTATACTTGTTTGTGATTGATGACCTCAATCACTACCTATAAATATTTACTTTTTTTCTCCAATTATATGTCTCTAATTGCCACCAATTTTCTCCTAATCGAGATCATAATTTGGTGGTGACACTTTAATTTCTCTTTTCCTCATATTAAGACTAAATTTTAGTAACCCAATTTCCGATGTGGGTTTTCCCACAAATATATTTTCTACTTTCAACCTTTTATTTTTGAAGAACAATTTCAAATTGCGAGGACGCAATTTATTGAAGGAGGGGAGAATGTAACACCCCAAGATTTCATAGTGTGTTATTTCTTAAAAATAATTCAATACCTTGCACTACACGCAACACCGAGTTCAATCACACCATTAAAAGAGTTCATGAATAGTATTAACTACATTTTGAACTTTATATAATCCTTATAATTTTAGAATCCCTATTATGAGTTTCTTAGTCATAATGCAAGAACAGATTCATTTTCAGTATTTCACATTTATCAACTTCTAATAGTGAAACCTTTTTAAATACAATATTTTAAACTTTTTGACTAAATGGGGACATCAAAAATTTAAAATGAAACACCCCAAGCTTCCACGGTACGTTTCCCTTTGAATAATGTGATAGCGTGTGTTGTACGCAACACTGAGTTCTAACACACCATAACCAATCAAACTAGCCGTTATAAATAGTAATACCTACTTTTTAAAATTATATATATTTTATATTTCAAAATGGACTTCATTTTTGGATTCGGAATATCGAATTTAGCCTAAGGTGAAATTTTGGTACATTTCGGATAACTTTCATATTTTGATGAATAGTGAAAATTACTAAATTTTAATTAAAAACAACTTTTTTAATCAAAATAATTAATAGTGATAAATTATGAATTTTAGTGGTTTTAAAGTATATTTAGAATATATTTTTACCATTTAATATAATGTTGGTCATTGGACATAATTTTACAATTAAACCGAACATAAACAAGTGTCAATCTTTTGATAGTTATTATCTCTTAAAAACACGCTTTTTGTTTTGACAGCGGGAATTAATTTTAAATTAATTTCTGCCACTTCTGTGTTTTGAATTTAGAAAAATGGATTTCATATTTGGAATCAGGATGTCCAAATTGTGTAAATAGGTAACTTTTATTTTTAGACATTTTGAATAATTACTGTGGTAAATATTTTATTTACCATGGTTAAGGGTAAATCCGGTAAATATGGGTTAAAAAATAATATTATAATAATACAAAATTAACCTAAAACGTGTCCTAACCTTATTGGTGGACACATACCCGACCATGAGCATCCTTGGGTCAATTTGGGGACCCCTTGGAGCCACTTGTATGTGGTAGGGACACTTTATATTAATAAAGTTAAAATAAAAATAAAAAATGGCATAAGCTTACATCTTTTAGAAGAACAATTTTTACATAGGGTTATACATGTTGGATTTTCAATTATAAATATTCATTAGAAATCTAAAAAAAATTCCTACATAATGATATTTTATTTATAATTTTTAGACATCAAATAAGTTAAATTATTAATGACACAATAATGATGCAATGTTTACCTCATTAATAAATCATTTAAATAAATAAGATTATAATGATTAAAATATTATCGTAAACCTGTCCAATTATTATTGGTTGATGTTATTTAGAATATGAGTCATCTTATCTTCGACCTCAATGATTTTTGGACCATTATAAACCGAATATAATTATATTATAAAGTAATACTTTCACTCTTTCCTAAAGAGCCCCTCTTCTCCCTTATAAAAGGAGACCACTTCTACTCATTCCTCACACCTCTCAAGCCACTTGGCTCGTCCAAACTCTGCCCAACTAAGCTCCCCACATCCCTCTCCTCCTCCTTGAAGCTTTCCCTTAGGCAGAAAGCTTTTCAATAAGTCCTTTGGTTCCAACCAAAGTGAGTTACTTAAATTAAAGGTAACAATTTCTCTTAAATTATTTTCATTTATTTTGCTTCTCCAACCCCCAAACTCTTTTTATTTCCTTTCTTTTGTAACAACACCAGTATCCTAAATATACTAGGATGTTGTTATAATAAGTATTCAAACTACACATACACACAACTCCATCTAATGGATGATGAACATAATTTTTTTGTGGATGGAAAACTGACGCCTCACGAAACGATGATTGTTCAAATACATCTTACCGCCTCTCATGGTGGCCATTATGATGGAACTATAATTAAATATGATATTAATGATATATATTTTATATATAAGCTTCTGTAATTCCATTTTATTTCATACCATTATTCGTTTCATGTTGTATATACATACGATAATTTCATTGGAGGAAGTGCGGACTACCGCCCCCTTAAAATTATATGACTCGTTCATACCACACATGGAACGTATAAAGGATGGTGTTAATGAACTTAAGTAACATATATAAAATATTATATTATACTGGAATAGTAATATACCTATGTATCATTTGGATTCAATTCTTTTAAAATAAAAAATTAAATGGAAGTAGCGTTCGTGCGTACGTACGGACTACCGTCTCCACGAACGCGGTGAGATCCATCCTCCATCGTATCCATTCAAGTGTTATTCTCATTTTAGGGTTAAAATTAATTTTAATATCATTCTGATTATGAATAAGATATAATCAATCCATTACAAACATGTCTTACGTAACCAAACATTTAAGAAGAACGAATCGATTATCACCCGAAACGACGATAATACTAAGATATTATTAATAAAGCAATGTTAAAAGATCATATATGATATCATATTAATGTATATGATTCTTGTATATTTTAATAACAATTATTTCACCATTATACAGGAGGTTAACCTACCCCAACAAAGGAAAAGTACAAGGTAAGGGATTTTCTTATCTCACTTTCAATTCCGTGAGATTTCCATTGTTCGCCACTAAATTATTTAAAGTGGTGTATTGTGTACTGCCATTTGATATATATTATCATGATTCTATTTATATTCATGTTATTCTGTAAATCATTTGGTGGTTATTAACTTTTGGCCATACGACTCAGTTGATTAACGTGGTACGGGGTTTTCATCTCACTCCTTATTTCCGTGAGATTCATGCCATATTGCCACCATCACCATTTGTGTGGTGTATGTACTGCCCATAATTATATTCTTTGTGTAACACACTCTAATTTATGTGTATCTACATATTAATTGTATGATACCTCTTTTATGGGTTGTATGTTTCATAATTTACCAAATTGGTAAGGGTTATTTCACAATCTCTTCATTATCTGAGGTTGTTTATACGTAATAATCTACTGGGATATCTTTATCATCCACATCCATGTTTCTTAAAAATGTATTTCAAAACATTTTTACTATTTACAAGAATATGGGTTAAAGTCATTTATACCCTTGTTTGACTTTTTATAAGAGGTTTATAAAGGAATCTTTCCGTCGTTTTCGAAACAAGGTCCTTTTTAACCTTTTCGACAGAATTGAGGTAAGATTGTTTTTTTTAACTTATACGGTGGGTGCGGTTATTTTATGCCGTTATAAAATCTTCAAAGCTTTCCTTACAAGATTATAAGAATATTTTCAAAGAAAATGTTTTATTTTATATGGATCTTAAATGATTTCAAAATAAAAGGAGATATTTCTTTAAAAAGAATTTTAATTTCATCTACGTCAACATCCTTTGATGGATTTTAAGATTATTTGAAGTTGATTTATTATGATACAAAACTTCTATATTGTATTGAAGGTTTTGTGATATGTTTGACTATGGATGTGCTATTTTTATACCATTCATAGTTTATGGTGAAATTATTGACATTTCGTATGCTAGATTTAATACGAATGTTTATGTTATGTTTAAACCTTTTCATATAGGAATGCATTGGACTTAATAAGTGACGGGTGGATCCCGCTATAGCTCCTCGATGCATCGGTAGGTCTCATGAGACAAACTAGTGTCTTGGCACAAGGCCTTGACAAAATCTTATTTGTAGTCTTGGCACGAGGCCTTGGCAATGTGGTTATGATAGTCTGGCATTATGCATTCCAACATTGTGAAAGTGGTTATTGATTTTTGCATGTGATTATTCGATTAGTAGAATATCCATGTGAATAAGTAAATGGCATTATTTCATTTTATTTATGCCATACCATGTTGAAAGTTCATATTTAAAAGGCTTTTGTTTTAGTTATACATTGCCTTAAATGTTTATTCTTATTTATGAAAGTTTCCACTATATTGTTATCCTTACTGGGCATTTGAGCTCACCCCTTTTCTATGTTTTATTTTTCCCAGGATGTGAAGAAGTAAGTTATGAATGACCTGCAGGGATTTTATGAGGGGTTAATAGTGTGGATTGTGGAAACATTATGTTGTTGTAGTAGTTTTTCATTTTATGATGTAATGTAAAACTTATGAATATATCTAGTGTTTCCAAGGCTACTAAACCAATCGGTCTTTCGAGATTTGATCTTTCTTGTGATCATGCCAATGTTATGAAGTAATGCACCGACTCTGGGTAGCTGGGGTTGGGGCGTTACAGGTTTTATATCATAGGGACAGGGCATCTTCATGGGGTTTCTATGTTCATTACATCTAATAGTGACACTCAGTTTACATCTTATTTCTCATTGTGTTTCTAGAGGGTGTTGGATAAACATGTTCTTAATGGAATCAAATACCATCCTCAGACAGAGGGCTATCTAGAGTGCATGATTTAAGTGCCTTAGGGAATGATGATATCTTGCATCCTGGATTTTTGGTCTCTTGGGAGAGGCATATACTGCTAGTTGAGTTCACCAACAACAATTTATATAATGAGAATTCAATGACATAAACTTTTCTGGTATTTTATGGTTGGTAATTCCGATCAACCATGTGATTTTTAGAGGCAGGGGAGGATTCATTGCATGGTCTTCAAATTATACGATCGTCTTTCTTGTAGGACTAGTTGATTTATAAATGGATTTGTATTGCATGATCTTGATAGAAATATTACATGAATCATTGTCGATGACATCAAGAGTTTTATGATAGGGATTAGGTATTTTTATGTGTATCACTAATCTTGGGACACATATGGAATGTGAGATAGGTTATGCATTGATTGTGATATATTTGTATGTTCAATATCAAAGTCAGAGTCAAGCTAGTAGCATATCGATTATAATGACAACAAAGGTACCGATCAATGAACTACTTATTCCATTTATAATATCATTGTCGTCAGCACTTGGAAATATCTCTTACTCTGTAGTATGATTTGGTGGAGCTGTAGGTTGATGTGTCTTTCAAGGATAGTACTATTTGTATCATCGAACTAAGCACGATGGTTCTCCATTTCTGGTCGATTCCTCTATTCCATGTGTTATGGAAGCATGGTTTCTTACTAGTTGACAATTAAGAGTAGGAGATTGAAGTACGTTCTCCCAGGAAAATTTTATTCTTAGGAAATTCATGACCACCAATGGAAGGTAAATTAGAGGAAAAATTTCATTATGGTGGGATGATTTTTAGATCATGGTTTATCTATGGAGTAACTGACACTTTCAATTCCTGATTAACTAATGGTTATGAATTCATGTTATTGTATAATGAGGTCATTAATTTTTTAGAGGGTTTCTAAGGATTATTTGGATCATTTAGCCTGAATATAAGTGAAACAAATATGGGAAGTATGCATAGATAAAACCATGGAACCCAATCAATGGAGTAATGAATAACTGTTTGAGGGATAAACAAAGGGGTGTATGAGGGTGAATGGTTTTCAGAAACCATGAACCATGGGGCACAAACATTTGATAGATCAACATGTCATTTCATATGAGTGAAACATAGTTTTTACATGGTTTCATAAACCATTCCTATAATGAATCTAGGTTAGATTCCTGTGGAGATTACATATCATTTTCAAAATACATAATAAATTTTACAAACACACCACAAAGAATATATTAATTTGGGGTTGTTTGAAACATGGAAATATAAATATTAGATCATATGTTATCTACTTTATCAACAATAGGTTCTTTTCAAATATATTCCTTTTTAAAAACAAAAAACAGAAAACATATCTTCATAAAAAAGGGGAATGGATGAAAAAACTGGGCTTACCTCAAACTCTCACTAAGTGTAACAAGGGAGACCTATAAATATAATCATAAAACATTGGGTATGAGAACATGATATTGAAAATAGAAGATCATACCATGCATATCATAAATCATAAAAAAGACTCATGGCATAATGATTGGATTTTGATAATACATTAATCATATTGAAATAATTAATATCATCTATGAAATCGTAATAAATGAATAAGACATCAAATTTTTGGGAGACAAGTAAACATATAAATGTATTTCCATATTAGTTATGGAATCACTACCAAATCATTATAAGTAGTATAGTATCAATCCCCATACCATATTGGTAGTAATTTCTTACACCCTTGACCATCTTCGTAGTCAAGTATCACTCTAAAGACCATCTATGTGGAAAAAATATTTTTTCAAATCGAGTTTACTCCATGTTCCATCAATGTATATATGATGGAATTTAAATTATTACCCTATAAATTAGAGTGATATATAGTTCCCTCAAATAAAATAACAAAAACCATAAATATGTGTGAAATAAAAAAAAATAAGTAATTTATCATATAAAAAATCCATAGAATGATATTGGTTTTATAGACTTCATTCAATCCTAATTTGACCAATTAAAAAGAAATGGGTTTCACAAATATACTTACATCATAAAAATAAACTAATTTTGGAACGAATAATAACAGAATCCTTGAATTATTACCTTAATAAATAATAAGTATGAAAAAATAATGTTATCATATATCAATTTTTTTGAATTATATTTTTATATAATTATTTTAGACAATATCCTTTCCTCATTGATTTTTTTTAAATAATAGAACATTTAGTAAATTTTTTTCATAGAAAATAACTTCGAAAACATATAAAAATTATTTGAAAATTATTTTAATCATAATTGAAACCAATTTCCATAAAAATAAATTAAATATCATATCAAAACATTTACAAATAAATTTATAAAACATTGAAATTGATGATAAATATTCCCTAATAGAGACATAAAATGGGAAATCCAAAATATTGAAGAGACTGTATAATTAATACCCAACACATTATAATCAATAAAATTACATTCCTTATGAAAATTAGAAGGATATTAAAATACCATAATGATTAATATGAACAAAATTAATTTTTCAGAAGTATATACAAAACATATATGAAGTGTATAAGGTAAGTGTCTCATAAAAATAAAGGTGAGACAAAAATACCCTCCCTCTTGTATTGACTTCTTTCGCACAAGGTAAAACCACGTGTATAATAAATATATGTTTTGAATAAATATACCACATAATTATAGATATATGGATATATATATATTATATATATGAATTACTTATTAATTAATATTTCTCATTTATTAATAATTTCTTGTTACTGTTACAGGTAATACACACAATGTTTTTCGTTATGTATTGACTTATTATCCTTGGTCCTATTACATAGAAAATGATTTAAGAATCTAGGAAATTGTAATATATATATATAGTATATATAGTATATATTTATTAATAGTGATTTATAAATGTTATTGATAGAAACCAATACACAATTCCAAGAGATTGTAGGCCGTATCTATGAATGAATGCAGCTTTCATTGCATTTTGGGGTTCATTGAAATAAAAATATAATATATATTATCATTATAGAATCATTATTACCAAATATAATATATATATTTATATATTTTAAATAGTTATATAAGATTTGAAAAGTGAATGATTGGTTAGATCGATTACCTATTTGTCATATGTCTCATTTATATCTCCAATAAAAGATTTTAGAGTAGATCCTTTGTGAAGAAAAAATATTCTAGAACATGTCTATTCACGATGATAATGGAAATGGAAATGGTGTAGTCAATATATAAGGATCAATGAGTTGTGAAAAAATGTGGGAGGAGGTTCACTTTTTTAATTGAGGTGAGGGTCACTTTTGGAATTTCCAATAATATTAATTTATAATAATTTCATTCACAGTCCAAATGAAAACAAATTTCCATGTATTTGATGATAATAGTATATAATGATGTAATATAAAATATATATATAAATTTTTTATAATTTTTTATGTAATTTTATGCATTATAATTTTTATTGTGAAGAGTGTGTAATTTTCACTTATAAAGTTTCAATTGGACCATAAATGGTCTATTTTTTATATTTTAGACAATATTTTAAATACTTTTATGTATTTATAAGTTATTAATGTTTTTCAAATAATTTAATAAAACAGTACATTGTCAAAGTTCCTTTATTGCAGTTTTTGACCCTATTCATTATTTACCTTTTTCAAAATATCATAACAACAAGATACTATCAATAAAACTATATTAACTTATCCATAAAATTTAAATGTAATCAATAAATTAAAGGGATGAAACTAATTATATCAATTTATATTTATTTTAATATATTGAATATCATTTATTTGGTACTTCTATTAATTAAACAATCATTTCATCATCATTATAGAAGTATTTAAGGTATTTATTTATTTCGCAAATATGGAAAAAAAATCACTATGATAAAAAAACATTTATCAATCAAATTACTATTTATTGTATATTTTATCTTCAATAAAACCATTTATTAAAAATGATATTATTATAGAAAATATGAGTACGATATCATAAAATTCTTATTAAATAAAATAAAATAAATAACATGGTCTCATAAAAGTGGCCTAAAAGGATAAAATTTTGGATCATGGATGATTTTGGTAAAAATCCCATAAAATTAAATTTTCTGAAGTTTTTGGATAATTATATATTAATTATCATATTATTTCATACCCTTAATTAGTAGATTTTCCATTTTCTATGTACTATAAATTTTTTAAAGTTACCATTCATTTTTCAAAAAAACAACCTATTAAAATAATTTGGAACATATAATTATAAATATGGAATATTTTTTTGGAAAATAAAACAATAGATGTTTAAATAATTAATTTAAAATTAATCCCACTAAAAGTGTAATAAAAATGAGTTATTAAATTTAAGAAATGAAAAATATTGAAATGTTATTATATTTAAATTTAGTGTAAAATTGAATCTAATGAACTAAATCATATTAAATGATATATATTTTTAACTAATTATACATTAAAAAAAATAATTTATCGCAACAGATTATTTCCAAGGAAAAATTTGTTTTCCATTAAATTTTAATAATTTTCTAATTTTCCTCAAAACCAGAACATATCTAAACAATAAAAAAAATAAAAATGTAAATTTTTATATACTGATAGGAAGTATGATTATTGTTTTCGTAAAATAGAATATATTATTGTATTAAAAATGGATTTTAAATGGGTTTTACATTAAAAGGTTATCAAATTATACTATTGGGTAATATAGGTTTATATGGAAGTAATTTAGTTTGGTTCTTATCTTATACCTATAAATTGTATTAGATATATTTAATAATTATTTAATAGAAAATATAACTTATATATCTAATTAATATAATTCACTAAGTGTAATTTATATAATTTATTATGATTAAATGACTTTGGGAACATAATAATAAAATATGTATTTTATAAAAAAAATTGAATATTTTTATTTGTAATTAATTTTAAGAATTGAATAAATATTCAAAACAATATATTTTTATAATTAAATTAATAAAAGTAATAAATTATAATTTCATAGCTAGGTAATATATTATTATTTTAAAAAATATTATTTTATTAATACACTATTTTTCAGTAAAACTGTATATTGTGTATAATTAATTATTTAAAAAGAACATGGCATTGTTTGTAATAGAAGACAAAAATAGTGATATGCATACTGAAATCACATCTAATTGTTTCATGTAGAAAAACCTTGAATTCATTGTTCTTATAATGAAATCCTAATATAGTGACTCTTTTACGAAATGATATATTCAATGATTTGTGAAATATAAAATATCAAAAAGATTCAAAATATATATGTTACAAAATCACATGACGGTACATTATACAACAATTAAAATGAATATCACCATTAAAATTATTCTAGGATATCATGGTTTAATACTTGATTTTCCCTTTCAGAGATACCCACATTATAAAAATGAATAGTAAATATACCGTTCAAAATGGAATCATAGAAACACAATTATTACACAATGTAACTCAAGACTAGTTATCCGCATAGGAGAACATAGGTGGGATGTGAAAACCATGACAAGGAAGATAAATATAACTTTAATGTTCAGATGTAGAGTGATAGAAAACAATTTTCGTGAAATTTAACAATCACAGGACCATAAATACGTTATGATCTATGGACTATATGATTCATTAAAAAAATAAAGAACAAGGATAATTTTTTTAGTATTAGTATCCCTACTATTGAAAGACATTTATGAAAAGAAATACACTCTATATTCTAGAACAACCTCAAATTTTGTTATTCCTTTTTAAATTTATAGTTAATTTCTAATTCCAAGAGGATAAGGTGAATTTTTCATTCTTGAAGTATTAAAAGATCATGAAATCCTTATACTGTTAGATCATTCCGTCTATCTTAATATCACAAAAAATGGTTCAAATGGTTATTTAATGTACATAAATCATTACATGGAAAGAAAAAAATTAATATATAAAACCTAGTCCAATGTTAAACATAATAAATTCTATAAATGGATAACCTTGTCAAGATTGTGAATAGAAAATGTAAAAAACATCCAGAATTAGATAACTGAATTTCTCAAAAAAAAAAGCTTCGTAATGGTTCCCCGTATTTAGAAAATTAGCACTGATCTGATACAAAACACGCATGTTGAAACATTGTTGAATTAACCTAAATACTTATTTAAGATATGTATTTATCCATATTCCATTTATTATAGGACATATTACATAAGTCCAATGATGTCTTAAACTCTATCAGTGATATGATACATCAATTTTTACAAATTTATAATCTGTTCCATGAAAATCAGAACTATCTTAGTTAATTATTCATATCCAACAAATCTTTATCAATATTTAAATATATCAAAATCATGAAAATATTATGGGTTATCCTTTCCTTAATAATTTTTTTAATAAAAATTTCACCTTATTACCTCAATAATTATTACTACATTCCAGTACAATTCAGAATATGATCTTCAATCATTTTTGAAAAAACAAAAGTGTACTAAGATATAGATGTTTAATTATTCCACAATAACATAAAAAACTTATACAAATTTATTATTGAATTCCATTACAAAAATTCTTAATCATTTCACAATTTTTTTTCATAATCCTCGTCACCAATATTTATCACATTTGATTACAATTTTTTTAGATATAAGAAGTCACGAATGAAAATATTCATCACTATCTATTGGTTTAGTGAATTGATTAGCATAATTCTCATTTTTCATAAACATTAGTCGTCAATGTATGTGATGTTTAATTTATGAAAATTTCTCTCTATTCACATTATTATCTAACTTCATATGGCCACTCCAGAAATAAAATACATGATGACCATACATTCCATAGTTAAAACATTAATAAGACTCATTAAGACAATTTACTAAATACTTATTTCCACCCATAGAACATTATGGAATGATCAAAATTTATTCTCTAGGGATTATTGAATTTTATTTGGAACTCTATTTTCATATTGTTTTTAAATCCCTGAGATTGATACATAAGTCCAACATCCATTTAATCCTTGATTATAGAACTCAAAATCTATTCCTAGATACAAATGTCTCTTATTGATAACTCTATTATGAGACTTTAATTTTATCCAATGATGAATAGAAAAACCATACATTCATGTTGGATGATAATATCATAAATGTACCTCACAAGTATTACAATATTTTCTTCATAGGTACCAGCCGAAACATTATCCATTAGGTAGGCTCATGGAATTACCCATCCAACATTGATTATAGAATTTTATGGATGTAAATACTGAAAAATATCACCTTAAACTCTTCCCATTAAATAGATAAAATTTCTTCTTGATCCCTAATATTCTTAATTAGATTTTAAAACTGATCGACATTACCATACAAATGATATACAAACAATGATAATATTTGTTTTTATGAAGAATACATGAAGTAAAATTTCTTGTTAGTGGCATCTAATTAAATTTAGTAAAAAAATTAGATCATATGAACCATTGAAATAATGTTGACATTTTCTCATAATGAGATCAATAAAAATTTGATCCCACTTTTTCTCATTTGGAAACCCTATATGATTTATATCATGTGAGAGTAAAGTTATAATATTTCTCATTTATTCTCATATAACATTTATTTATATTGAATTAAAATTGATGAGTTTATCATTTCATTAACTATTATGTCGGTTCCTTTGGTTTCCATACATTTTCAAAATTTTAATATTTTTGTGTGAGCAAGATTAATGAACATAGGAAAACCACATATTTTAGTGTAATAAAAGATAATATTTAAATTTATAAACCCTTATTTTAATCATAGTTTGTTAATATAAAACTTATATTTAAATACTTAATGATGGTTAATGGAGAGGATTGGAATTACCAAAGATTATCCCTAAAGAATGTCAAGCAATGTGTGTAATGAAGCCTATTTTCCTGTAGCAGGTTACTCACGATGCAGGCCAGATGAAACTTTTCAAAGCTCATACCCCTAGGAATATTTTTTCTAGAGAAATATCAAATTTTAGTTTGTATAAAACTATATATTTATAAAAAACCACTCACTCTATATTTAAAAAAAATCAAGACATTTTCACTATCCAAATACTTATACTTAGACATGAAGTAAGGGTTTTCACTAAGAATTTATTTTCCGAGATTCAAAATGTTACTTATATTATATCTCTAATAAAAACAATAAGGTCTCTAGTCTTGACATACATAGATATTACAACACATTAATATAATACTCAATACAATACATAAATATATTCCCAAATAACCTACTAGTATACTGCCTTTGTAATCTCGGAAACATAAACATTGGTCCATAAGTGATCTATATTATATCTCATTAAGATCATATCCACTAGAATCATTCATAAAAACATAAAAAAATATAATTTTCTTCAAAAAATGGGGAAATGGAAATATAAAAATGTGTAAGATTAAATTAATAGGATGGGTAAAAAAGGTAGACATGTAAACACAATCATCATCAAAAAAGTTTTGAGAAACATGATCATGAAAATAGTTGATCATACCATGATTATAAATAATTATAAATAGGATTAATGTTGTAAATAATGTAATTTAATAATAAAATAAATAAAAGAATCCATGAAATCATAACATAGGAATATGACAAGGAATTTGTGGAAGACAAAAAACTGTATAAAATGGTTTCCATAGTAGTCATGGCATCAATGTGAAGACCATTTTACTAGTATGGGTTCAATACACATACCATATTAATTGTAATGGTTTAATCCCATTGACATATTAGTAGTCAGGGTTCACTCCCAATACCTTATTAGCTAACAATGTAATTTACTAACCCAATTCCACTCCCCATTCTACAAATTTCAATCACATTAGATATAAATAATTACCCAATTAATTTTTTTGAGATATAGGTCCCACCCATCAAATAATGAAAACCATACATATGTATTCAATACGAATGTAAATAATTAATAATATTAGAACCTATAGAATGATTTTTTAATAAAAATCATTCAATCGTATAATAACCCATGAAAAAATGGGTTTCATAAAAATAATTCCACCATTATCATAATCTATTTAGATAATGAATATGAATATAGTACATGAATAATAGAAACATAAAATCATAATTAACACCAAATAATGTTATCATATAATGAAAATGGTTTTAAAAGGAAATTTGAAATAATTAATGAATAAAAAATCATATCCTCTTTGAAAAATAAATTTTAAATCAGAAAATCATTTAATGAACCCTTTTTATAGAAAATAATCATGAAATTTTATATGTAATTATTGAAAACCATTTAAAAAATCATTGAAAACCATTTTCGTTGAAAATACATAAATTATAATTTGAAACACTATTAATATATTTTTTATTAAACATTTACATGGATGATTAATATTCCCCAATATAGACATAAAATAAAACAACGCAAAATATTTTAGAGGTTGTGAAATCAATACTTATCCCATTATAATCAACAGAATCATGTTCCTCATGAAATAATGAAAATTATAAGCATAGAAAAACCAAAATATGATGGTTACGAATAATAAAATACATTCATGCGAATAAAATACACCACTAATTTGAAAAAAGTAGTGTATAAGTCATGAGTGTCATAAAAATATGTTTTAGTCCAACATCATGTTACCTTAAGTATTTACTTCGTTCATAAAAATTAAAATCTCATGTATCATAAATAAAAAATTATTATATATATACCACATAATCATATTCATATATATATATATATTCAATATATAGATTATTTATTTATTAATATTATCTTTTTACAAATAATTCTTTGTTAACATAAATCTTTGGGTAATATCCTCTTTGTTTTTTCGTTCTTATTTGAACTTATTATCAGGGGTTCTCTAATATATATATATCATGATATGAACATCTCATTAATTATAATCATGATTTAAATATCATATATATTTATATATACTTATATCTGTTATATGTGTACTCATTTTGTTTCATTAAATATACATATATAAAATAAAATACAATTTTAATGGTGACGACAGGCCATACATACATATGAAAAATGTTTTCATTTTATTATGGGGTTGAAAGAAAGGATTGTATGTTGTATATTATAATTAATCTATACTTTTTATGCAATATATAACATATATATTCATTAAAATTATCTTTATTACCATCCATGTGAAAAATATGTAAATAATGATTCACATCGCATCATGGAGATGGTAAACCATACATACACATGAGTGACATAATAATTTTCCCAAAATATTTGATGTACGATATAAGGTAAATATGATATTACAAATTCAAATGTACAATTATATAATCAATATTATATTTAAATATTAAAATAATTGTAATTCAAACTAATAAAATATAGTTATGGATATTTAATTGTATCGTAACATGGAGATGTTATGCCGTATGTACGAACGAGCGATACATGCACTTATAGATCAATGGGAAATGTGATGTATTGTGGTGTGATAAAAATTAAAATTAATTTTTTTAATATTTATTACTACGATGATATTATTTTATGATTTATACCATATATTTATAAGAGGTATATGAGAGTATAAAACAAGAATTATTAGTTTGAGAGATTATATATTCTTCAGAACGACGTCCTTAGATCTCCCTTAATAGACAACAGATATTGTTATTTGGGAATAAAGTAAAAAATATAATAATTATATGGATGATTATAATAGAACTATTTTTGGTATAGTTTTCTTGAAAAATATACGTAGTGTAAATAAGTGATGGAGGATATTCCCATTTAAACATGAAGTGAGTGGAACTTTTGGAATTTCGTAACATATTAATTTATAATAAATTAAATCGACATAAAAATACCTCAAAATGTCTGTAGATTCGACAATAATAAGAGATATTGTATTAATAACATCAACTAATTAATTTCTGGTAGGTTCAAATGTAATTTTAAACCTTATTTGTTTGATGAACACTTACTTAACCTTTTTTAATTTTAACTATTTTAAATATATTTTCCATGATAAGAGAATGTAATTTTAACACTTAAATTTTAAATTAGACCATTAAAGGTCCATTTATTATATATTAGATAGTATATCATCCCCTTTCAATTATTTAATATTTTTATGTGTTTTTAAATAATTTTCCAAAATATTAATTTCATGAAATATCATTTGTGTCAATTATATTAATATTCAGTATTTATATTTTAAAAAATATCATATCAACTTGATATATTTGAACAAACTATATTATCCTATCCCAATAATGATAGAATCATCTATAATATTTTGTGAGAAATTAATTATGTTTAATTATATTAATTATAAATTTTTTAATATCAATTATTTTTTATTTTTTCATTAATTTAAAATTATTGTATTATCATTGTAGAAGCCTTTAACATATTTATTTATTTCCAAAAATATGAAAAAACATAAAAAATGAAATAATTATATATTACAAATTAATAGGTATCATAAAATTTATATTTATTATTACATTATAGTAAAAACTAAATAGTTATTGAAAATATGAGTATGATATATATAAATTTTCTCAAAATAAATTATTATAAATGTTTTACTATCATCCAAGTGGCATAAAAATATTATAATTTCATCAAAAATAATATATTGGTAGGAAAACACTAATCCAATGAAATTAAGGAAGTTTTTAGTGGAATTTTATATTATTTTTTACCCGTGATTTCCGGATTTATTTTTTTATTTTTTAATATGAAATTCCAAAAGTTAATATATATAATTCCAAAAAATAAATGAAACTAATTTATATAATTTGAATCCTCTCATTCAAAATATTTAATCTATTTTTAAAAATTAAAAAAATATAATTTGTAGTAATTATTTTCAAATAAACCCTATTGATGGGTTGAGAAAACAAGTTATTATTTTTAAAAGATGATAATGTTTACAACACTTTTATATGTAAATTCAATATAAAATTGATTCTAGTGACCTAAGTTATATGAAATGTTAAAAAAATGATATAGTTTTACTTTAATCCAAATAATAATTATAATTTTACACTTCAAAAATATTTTTTTGAAAAAATTTAATCTCAATTAAAATTTTATATTTTTTACTATTCAACAAAAGAAGAATGTTCTAATAGAAATTATAAAAATTAAACCAATTTCAATTTATATATTTTTCTTTTAAATAATTATATTATTTTTCAAGTAGAATATATTGATGTGTCAAAATTCTATTTAAAATGGGTATTCAATTAAAAGGAAATAAAAGTACCATTTTGAAATATATAGGTTTTTATGCATGAAATTGGGATAATTTGAATGTCTTTCTTATAAAATATATTGTATGAATATAAAAAACATTTTATTGAAAATATATATTATATATATCATTAAAATAACTAATTAATATACTTTATTTCTTTTATTAAGACAAAAAAACATTGGTTTAAAAATAATATTAACTTTATATTCAATTGGTGTATATTTTCGTTTCTAAATAATTAGAAATAAATAAATTAATATTGTAACCCATATATTTTCATATGATAGTCAATAATAGTAATAAAATATAATTTAATGCCTTTTTTAAACATTATCGTATTAAATAATAATATATCAATAATATACAATTGTTGTTTGTAATACTCGGTATTGCAGGTAATGAAGGAAATCAAGAGAAATCATCATCATGTGTTACAAATGAAAAGACTATTTTTGAATATACTGCAAGTGATTTTTTGTGTTAAATTTAATTCAACATTGAGAAGGTGCGTTTTATATCAGTATCCAACATAGTTATTTCTCCTAAAAAAACTATATTAATTATTGGGAGAAATTCAAAATATCTAAATGATATGAAAAAATATTTTAACAAATCATTGGGTTTCACAATTCCCATGAACCATGTTATTTATCCCCTCAGGCAGTGAAGGGGACCCCATTAGAAAACATTTTGGAATAACGTGAATCCCATCTCTGAGACACATATATTTTGGAAAAAGATACATTTTCAACCTTAATGACTAATATTTTTATAAAACTCTCATATTATCTCCCTATTTTCCCTCAGTGATATCGCCTACTTATCCTATTAGTGAGCCTTTTCTACCATAATCTAGTTTGTGGTTTATCATTTATATCGGATTCTTGGTTTGACATCCAATTTTTTTAAACAATCCTCCATGGTAAATTATTTGATCATATTATTATGCCCATAAATTGTATTCTTATTGATAGTGTTAATTTTATGGATACTAATATATACTTTTTCAATGATTTATTTTTCATTTTTATCTCAATATAGACTAAACAATAGTTCAATACGTCATGTTTTCTCAACTACAAACCTATAATAGGTGGCCAATTTCATTACTTAATATTGCAGTTGTTTCTCATGATGAACTGTAATGATATTACCTTAAATAAATTGGGTACTTTTAATAAATGAGATAGAACCTTTTCTATTCTCCTTTTAGTACTTTTGTGTTGGTTAGATTTTTTCTTCTCAACACAGGCCACCCATGGTGTCTGTCTTATATATTTCATATTATATAACTCCCCATTAGGGTGTAAATGAGATCACATAGCTTGGGGGAATCCTTTTAAACAAAATAATATATGAATTTAGATGATTAATAGAATTTTATTCCTCTTTTCTAGGTGATGGAATGATTTAAATTTCTTTATTTATTATATATTAAATGTGAAAATGTGTTGGATGAACCGATGGAATGTTATTTATTATGATATTTTGAATATTGAAATGATAAATTGGTAATGGTTGTGGATTTCGTGATTAGAATACCTTGGATAATGATTCGATAGGACTCTATTTACATTTCTACCACATAAGTATTGATTATGGTAGTGGATTCCTTGTTCATGTTTACACGATAGATGACAATTCTCTAGGATATAAAAGGAATAACCACCCCTCAGATCTAAATTTCTTAGAGTCGCATCATAAATGGACTTTTTAAGTGAGGATAGTACATAAACAATTTCATTATTGAGTTTCTATCGATATTCTCATTGGATTTGTTGTAGATGAATTGGTCTTCTATACCTTGGATCCATCACATCATGGTGTAGAAATTTTTATTATTTGGCATTGTCATTGTGACTTTTATACACATTCTATTATATGAATTGACTGTGATGGGAAATATAAATTGGATTATATGGTGTGTCTATGGTATATGTTATGAATTTGATTATAGTGTGCTATAATTATGTATTTTTTCTTCTCGTATAGATAACTATTATATGGCTATCAGTTTACAGTTGTTAGAATTGAAAGTATCACATGGTTATTTATGCACTACAGATACACTTTTTTTATTTAGTCCTTAATGTTGTTTACATGGTTCTGTATTTTTCTGGACAAGACCATACATTACATTAATTACTAATATACATATTATATACATTGTACATTGTTTATCTTGTATTATACAAACTGTACTTTTTATAGACACTTTTTGGGGCATCCTAATGAGAGTTGCCACACCATGTTTGGACCATAGTTAGGTAGCTGAAAAATTTATTCAACGATGATAGGTAAAGTTACATGTTGCACAATATGATCCATGATTGTTATATTCGTTGGAATAAGGGGAATGTATGACCAATCTAGGCTCATGGTGGTAAATTGGATTTTTTCTTTTGGTCTTTTTTTAACTTATGGTAGATGTATTTAACTATATGTAAGTATACCTATATTTTGATTTCTAGATTCATGAAATACTATTTATATATGTGATTACATTAGTGATTGTTTATAATTTACTATGTTGGATATTTTTTTCTTCATCAATGACTTAGTACTTCCACTCTAGAATATTAATATTATAATTCTGTGTTACACTCTGACATGATGGTATAATCTTCCCATAAACAAAACATAGGCCTTCCTTCCTAGTTATAATCAATTTGTGTATAGGGAGGAGAGACTGATGGAATTTGACTAATTACAACACAGACCATTTTGTAGCTCCTAATTCGGGATGTTACAAGTAAAACACTGAAACGAAATCATTATATAACATAAAATAATGCTATCATATATCTAACAACATCCTAAATATCACATCCATTTAGTCACATAAGATGTGACACTATATCGTACTAGATATATACCTCTGGTACTAGTCTACATCTATCCCTGATATACAAGTGATAAAATTTTAATTACTAAGAACCTCAGTACTAATCTCAATCCATAAATTATGAGGGATATTATGTGTAAAAACATGGTTGAAACTATGTTAACCTAATGCATAGGTTAGTGAGTTATAATAATATCATATTTTCATGTATTTAATAAATATCATCTATCTCATAGATATAGATAATATTAATAATATATACATACATAGATATATATATGTCATCATTGGGATTTTATCCAATTTAGTGGGTGAAATGAGAATAAATTCACCGATATCATTCTCTAAATATAAACATTGTCAAAGGGAGATTATGAATATAGTCAATTATGTACACCATCACCATATATATTCGGAAACCATATAAATACATTACACATAAAATTATTTTGAATATGGGAAGAAAATAAATTTCATGATCAACATTGAACCTATCGATCTCATGAAATTGTGATGTAATAATTTGTAAACATTCATAAAATTATTTCATGATTTCAGTATCATTAATGTATTAAATCCATTGAAAAGTATGATCAATTCAATGTATAATCCAATTAAATAAATATACTATGTTATATGATTGATATATATATATATAGTATAATCATATTCAAATTATCACATGTGAAAATAATAATCATTATTATATTCTGACATAATAATTTTTTCTAAATCACGCAATCAATATATAGACTTCGTAATCAGATAGGGTTGATATTAACATTCCACATCATTTATAAAAACAAAACATGTTCTACAATAATTATTTATAACATCTTTAATGATATAGTACGTCATGAGTATAATACTTATTTATCATTATTAAGATTAATCATCTTCATCATTATAAGATTTACAAAATCTATTCTCATTGTCAATATATGAAATACATATCATTTAAAATAATTCCTAAAATATTAGATCAAATCCACTAAATCTGTATCCCCTTTAAGAAAATATATTTTTGAGAGTATTCTTTGGAAGTATTTTTCATCACCCATGAGTATAATCATAAAAAAATAATCATAATTATTCTTCTCGAATAAAATTATTATTTAATTATTTTATAATATAATCATAATATTTTAATATCCTCTCTATTAAAATTTTAAAATGTAAATATCATATTTTTATATTAAAAAAAATATTTATTAATTAATATCATTATGTAATTAATTAAATTTAATTTTTTCCACTAATATGATGCTATAAAATTTGAACCCTTCAATTACTTATTCAATATTCCTTGAGATAACTTATATCATCATGTTATTGAAATGTAATATTATAAAAAATCATGAACAATAATTTATCTATTTAATAATAATATCACTTATTTTTCAAAAATTATCAAATTACATTTACATTAATACAAGATCATCTCTGTATGATGTTCAATTTATCATCACAACAATTCTATATCTATTGATTTTTTATTAAAAATTTAACAATGAAAAGATTAAATACTAGATCACAAGTCATTTTAGATGAAAAATAGCTAAATCACTATGTAGATTTTACAAGGACCTTAAGATCACTGAAAAACATGATATGTTGGGTGAATATGTTGTTCCCAAATCAATTACAAGATATTGATTCCTCTTATACATTTTGACCAACATTTTTATTTTACCCCTATGAATGGTAAAGATAATAATTAAAGTAAATAATTTATCATATAACATTGTTATAAGAAATGCATGAATGCAATAAATAATGACACACGATTTCATTAAATGATTCAACCATGATGTGAAAACCTGCCGATTTTTGTGACCATGTTATAACGAGTCATAGATTCTCCAATATAAATCAGAAAATAAAATTATTGTAGTTCGGAAAAGGATCAACTTAAAGATAGCTTCACAAAATTACACATGTGATCATTTACTATATTACATTTTTAATTATAAAAGAACATCTCTAATATTATTTATAGTAATTAATTTATGTTCTCAACACTTATTTTAACCATAAATGTAGATCTATAGTGGTATCTGGATTCAATCACACCATAAGAATATGATTTCATTCCTCAAACATAGACTTTTCAAAAAAAAATTAATCTTTATGAATAACTAAAAGAAACAATGTCTCTTGATTAAATATTTCATCATGAAATTATTCATAATTCGTATAGTGGAATATCAAAAATCAAACACAATGACATTGACTATCGGTGGACGATCTGCAAAACTACATGTAATTAATCATTCTAATTTTATTCTTCTTCTTATTTTATCTGTAGTTCTACATTATCGAGTATCAAAACAACTATTTCTTCATATTCACTATATTCCTCAAAAATTATTTCTCAAGAGTATAAATCCA
This sequence comes from Viscum album, assembly GCA_963277665.1. Taxonomy (NCBI): domain Eukaryota; kingdom Viridiplantae; phylum Streptophyta; class Magnoliopsida; order Santalales; family Viscaceae; genus Viscum; species Viscum album. Next base: position 1,833,463,409 of record OY728147.1, read on the forward strand.
ACATCCTATTATTATTTAATTCTTTGAAGAAACCAAGAAGGTTTTCTATTTCCAAATATGGTGTGCTTTACATTCTTCCCCTCCTTAAGAGATCCTGTGTGTTTCTATTAACGAAAACCATACTATAAATTCCCTATAAAACCAAAATCCCTTTATACTTTTAATTATTATTAATTGGTTCCATTCTAATAAATTTTACATATTTTTAATATATAAAATCTTAAAAATATTTAGTACAAAAATGTACTTTCGACATTTTATTAAACTTCATTGAAACATGGCCTCCCATGATATCATGCATTCTCTTATTTCCATAATTATTTTATCCTATAAAACTATAGTAGTTACCTTTTAATTATTACATTTTCATTTACCCCATTTAGTCACAAATACTCAATATTTTTATAGTAGGACAATTTTTTCAATTTGAGAATATATAAAACATAGTAATACACTACAATTTACTCTTTCAATGTTTTATAAAAATATTTAGTAACAAATACTATTACATGGATATATTATTATGATATTAGTGAGTAAAGAATATAAGGAAAATTTAAATATTCATTTTCAGACTCATAGAATGAACATTATCTCACTTCTTTATCATACCAGATTAAATAAAAAATTATTTATGATATTTAATTCACTGATGAACAATACATGTGTCTTAAATATTAAAATTTTTAAATCAACTTTCCTTTAATTCCACATATTTTGGTATTTTAAATTATATGCCTTCCCTCTCAGGAATATTTTCTTTTTTGAGATAGAATATTATCATCCTCAATTATATTGATAGAATAATTATCTATTTTTTGATAATTAAAATATAGAACAACATCTAAAACACTATCTTATATCAACATCTTCTTTAAAATTTTCCATCCCATACACTCACGTTATAGTAAAAAATTAATCATTTTTTTAAAAGTGTTGTATATTAGATAAAATATATATATTTTGAAAATGAATCATTTGATAATTTCATAAATGTGGAAAATATATATCATTTACATTTGAACATATAACACTCATCATGCATCTATCATGTTTTATATCTTTCATGATGGTAGCTGCTTAATTGTTTTATTTCATATGTAATCACTAGGTATATTATGTGATTTGTTGTCAAATGAAGTCTTAAATTCATAGAAATAATAAATGTCTTATATAAACAAACTCATTCACAGTAATCATATATGTTTCACATATCTTACATATTGGCATACCTTCTTTGATTCTTATAGCATACGAGAAACCCTTATTACCGATGTTGGGAATCATTCACAAGTCTATTATCTGATAAAGTACCCTGACATAAAAAACTGTTTATAGCTGACACAATAGAATATATTGAAAAATTATCATTTTATATGATAATTTTCCATTTTCAATCATAAACTCCAAAATTGTTATTCATCCATTTAAATGTAAAATCACTTCAAACGGTAATAAAACCACTTATTCTCATTTAAACCAAACTATAAACACCTAAAATAACCTTAAACCAAAATTATTCAATTTTTTTAGTTATAAAAAGAATTTAAAACTAGGATAAGATATTAGCATGGTATTATTGGCATAGAAAATAACAATATAGATTGTTTTTATAAACCACATTATGATCTCATTTCTTAATACAATTACATGTTTAGAAAAGACATCATCCAAGGGATATTATCACTAATTTTATTAGACATTAAGAATATACATTCATATATGGTTTCCCTATAACTCATTATAAATTCTCTCTTGACATGTTGTAGATAATATTTCTTAATTTCTCTAAATACATTATTAATATATTATTGATTTCTATTAATACCCTATAAGAACAAATTTTCATATATTCATACAAAATTCCTCTATTGTCATTAAAATTAAGGGCTGAACATTCAAATTATCTAATAGTTATTAATAGGAGGAGTCCTCATCCATTTCCATTTTTGATAGAATAAAATAATGCTTCCATTGATTGGGTGGATACATCTTCCATTAGCCATGTCCACCACAAACACATATTAATTCATCACTGATAAAAAAATAAACAAATAATAACCTTGGGACAATTATTTCCACTATTTTGGTGTGTTTTTAATACGCATGAGCTAATTAAATCATGATTGTATGTCAATATTTTTTCCCTTATAGATAATTATAATTGAATAAAATTTATTAACCACATTTATTATAGTTTCTATATGAGGGAAGGTTATCTAATGATAATTTATTCCCCATATTATTATCCTCTTTGTTGAGAGAGATAATAAAATCTGTAAGATAATGGGGATACAACATTTTCTCTTAGAAAAATGAAATAAATAAACCAAATAAAATTTTTTTTAGGCTCAACCGATGTAGAAAACTAGAGGGATCCACCTAGGAAATAATGCTATCTATTTTATTAATTCATATGATCCCAAAATTGACCTCTCAACTCCTTTATGCCTTTAAAATTTATTTTAAGGAATTTCATTAACCTTCACTCAACATAAAAAAATATGTATAAATATTTCATGTGTAAATTAATTTCTCCCAATTTTTGGATGGTCACTTACCCTTGATAATCACATTCTGTAAAAGATTAAATAATTCTAGGAATGTGATAATCATAATTTAACATTTATATATTCAAGGCTTATCTTTAATTCCATAATTTACAAGAATGAATAAATATTTGGATTCTATCCAAATTGGAAGGATCCCCCTCAATGGATGATATTAAAACTCTATCAAGAAAAAATATGATCATGAAAAAACCTCCATGATTTAAATATATAGGTTTTATATTAGTAACTCTTGTGATTTGATAATTAAAATATTACAAGGAGTTGTTATGATAATGATTAAAATAACAATAATTTACAAAATTATTCATTCAAGAATAACCCCAAATTCCCTCTCTCGTAATTCCAAATCCTCAAAATGGTTATAAAGTGACTCTTTATAGACTCTTTAGTTTGGTAAATATGAATATTTTTTTTTCATAAATTGTAAACTCCATTCTATGATTACCTTAAGTTTTTAAATATCTTCATTCCTATTTTATATTTTTTGTTATAATTTATTTTACAATTATGAGATTAATGGAATTATTTCAATTATCACTTTTATTCCTAGTAATAATGGGATTATTAATTTGAGATTGCAAGGAATAATAATCATTTACAACCCTCTTACCCTATTTATCCTTTTTTAATTGGTCTTTATATGTGGTTAGATATACTTTGGGTAAGATATAAAATTCCTTATTGTTTTTAGATCATTTCTTCAATGAATATTTATTTCTATTGGATTATTGATGATTTCAATAAATATCATATAAGATATTTTTTCTAGGATGCAGTGACATACATATTGAAGAACAAAACTATCCTATTAACAGCATTCACAAAATTTATTTATTTATTTTCAGGTTCCCTTCTTGGGAAACATACCAAATTCATCACCATATGTTTCAACCATGAGACAAATAATACAATTTATTTATTATATTTATTATGGTTTAAATTATATAAATTTGAATTTTTATTTTATCTTCCTAGGAATATTTCAATTTTATATGATGTGACCAATATTTATAAGAATAAAACATCTCTTTTAATATGTTGTGACGTCCTTCACACCCTACGTTAAATATATCTTGGGTGTTAATTGTTTAAAAACATATATTATTAGTTTTTTCCCAATGTATAATTCATTTAACTATTATTCCTATTATACTTTTGTATGATTCTCCTATCACAAAAATAAGAGATATTTTGGGATGGTACATACCAATAATATTCATAATGGTGATGATATATATTAAAAAATTCATACGTTTTCTCAAATTATGAAAATATTGTATTTATAGGTAAATTCCACTACATATTTGAAAATTAATTCTGTCCAATTACTATAATTATATACGTATAGGATTTTAATCACAATCACATATTGAATTATTATTAAAAACAATTATATACTTGATTCCAAACCATTACTAGCACCAACAATAACAAAAATATATCATTCTATTACATGTTGATATAGTTTACGTATAATTTTTGTTATTGTTTTTGGATAGAAAATACATTATTTGTGGATATATTTTTGAGGAATATTTTCTTAGGTTGTAATATATTATCCATTCACAATGGGATGAATTTTTTTTGGATTTTTTATCCATCCATATTTATATAGATTTTGATTTACAACTTGTACACACTGTGAAAATATTTTTTTTGAAAATTATTCAACTATGTTATCAATTACCTTTCTCGATGATTTTGTAATGGGTACATTATATTATGATTAAATAATCTTCATTCCACAATTTTTAGAAATAACCTCTTCCAAATATGTTTCTATAGACACATATTTTCTCATATGATTGTAAATATCAATATTTTTTGTTTTTTCTAGATTTATTAGCTCGAATTCTAACAATATAGATTAAATATTGTAAAATTAATTCTTGTATTAAAGTTTTTTACAATATATTTAAATTTTCTCTTAATATTCTCCAACAAACCTTCTTTATTTTGAATATTTTCTCTTTGAGATAATATCTATATTCTTTATTATTATTCTTTTACCATTTAGTTGAGCTTCCTTAATGTTTATAAAGACATGATATTGAGTTTCCAATGCATGGACCAATGATTTTAATATATATTCAAAAAATAAGTTATAAAAATGACCTCTTTTAAACTCTTTACCAAATAATGAATCTCTTCTATTTAAAATGTATGATTAATTCTTTATTGGCCTTCACAATTCTTTTGAGGGTGTTGCATTTTCATTCAGTTCTATATAATTCATTTTCTATTAAATTATATTACATTATAGTGTGGATAATAATCATAACATCCCTTTTTGTGTGAATATATATATATATATATATATTTCAACATTTGGTGGGACATTATTTATCAAAATTTTGAATTTAGAGTTAAAATCCTCAAATGATTCATTGAAATCACATTAATAAAAACTTTTTATATTAACCAAACTGTAATAATAATAAACATATTATATTGGTGAACACATACATTTTTGACAAACTTCATCTATGAGAAAATTATTTAATGCTATTGAAACTCTTATATTCTTCTTGAAATCACAATTTATCATTTTCTCACTATATTAGTAGAGACAACTCCAGCTAATGCAGTAGTAATATAAATTCTTTATTTAACATATGGATGGTATTTTAACACAAGTTAAAAAAATTTATGTAATTATAAAAAAAATTGTTCATGAAAAATAATATAGAACATGAGAGTTCATTTTCTCTAATATGAGGTGAAATTCCCCTCCGGACAAATATAGTCACCCAAGAGGGCATGCGTTGGGGTGGTGAATTAGGTGTTTCCAAATAAATAATGAATATATATATATATATATATATCATAAAAAACATTTGATAATTTAGCCCCTATTTATTATTAATACAATAATTGATTGGTTTATTTTACCTTATCACATTACTATATTCAATACAGGGATGCAGTAATATATATCACAAAATATTATTACAATTTTCTTCTCAAATGTTAGAAAATTACAAATTTTTATGATCATGCTTCAACTAGTCAAGAATTATCATATACACATAATATCATCATATAATAGTTGTTTTTCCTGGAATCATCCATAAAATAGGTTCACTATATTACACCGAATTGAAATTATCTTTTTAAATAGAGAAATTTAAACTACCTACATCATGTTCATTACAGTCTTTCCTCTGAGTTATTAACACATCCACTGATATTATAAGTAGATAAATAGAATGGATGAGATGTCAGTACGTTACAATAATATGATCATTTCCTCAAAAACCTTTTTTTAACAACCATTTAATATTAATGAACAAGTTTTATAAACGATGTCCTTGCATTAAATATTAATTAATAATTTTATAGACATTTTTTTCACTATTGTTTCTTAACACAAACACGAGGGTTATATATATTAGTTTGTGATCTTTATAAATTGATAATTTTTTTTATACTCATTCTCTACTTCTTCTTATTTTATCACTTATTTTTAATATAATGTAATCATTGAATATATTCATATTATTCCTTAATAACATTTACTCGATAGTTTCAAGATAAATAGGTTAGAATCTTCCTCTTAATTCATTATTATTTTCGGAATTGTTACCAAAATTATTTTCTATATTAACACATAATAAACATAGCCTTCTTCTATTAAAAAATAGAAATTGTTATTTCGGGATTATTAATACAGTCCTTTAGTAAATTTTCAAAAAAACATTAATCGTTGTCTTCAATTTAAATTTATATATAGGCCACTATTAAATAGTTTTATATGTTTTTATTATGTTAAATATTCATAAAATTTAGTGAAACCATATCAATTTAACATTTATTCATTTTCTATATACAATGGTGCATCCCATGTTCAAACATATTCTCATTTACCTCAACAGTTGTCGGCTCTAAAATTCCTTGAGGGGAATTTTTGTGTTTTCACATTCATATTTTCTATATCCAAATACATATCTTAATTATTATTCAATAAATAAGAATTTTTTATTCATAAATATACTTTATATACAACTGAAAAAACCATACTTTTGATGTTATATAAAAATATACAGTGTTATATCTTGTTGTCTAGATCTTTAATTAAAGCATAATTGCATTTAAAATGGTAGGAAAACATTTTCTTGTGTTTTCAAAATTATATAATGCACCTCATAACATTTTATTAAAATCATCATGAAAAAATAGAAAATTTGATAATTAAAATTTAACACCCAGATATTATAGAATATACATTTCAAATAAATTTTCTTTACTTGATAACTTACATCACACAAAACAACGTGTTTAAAAGAACTATGACTTACATTTGAAAATTTATTATATAATTACTAATTTTATAACTATTTAATTAAAATTGAATTTTTAAAATGAAAAATTAAATAATAATTATTAATTTATAAAATTTTAAAAAATATTTTTATATATATTCACTCATGTCTATATAAAATTATTTTATGCTTCAAATACCCTTTTTCTTCTTGAATAGGTATTATTTTACATTATGAGTAAATATTATAATTTATTCAATTTTAGAGATTTTACATGATACAAATTATATATTTACTGAATCAATATATTCATATTATGTTTGGTGATATTTATAGATCTGTCTCAAAATATTGATATATCATTTAATAGTGAAAAATAAATTTTTTTTTAAAACTTTTCTTTATTTTTATTGAAAATTACCCTTAATGATTTTAATATAATCCTAAAATTGAATAATCAATAAAAATTGATAAAAAATATAATCAATTAATTTTTAATCATTATTATTCCTTATATTAGAAAATGTTCATTTTTGGAATTAAAAACAATTTTTTATAAAAAAAAATTTTCCTTGCATTTTATATTATTTCGAGTCATTAATTTCATCCAAATCAATGAATTTAATTTCATAACAAAAATTCCATATTAGAAATATTAATAATTAATATATTTCAGCAGGGCCAACTTAATGTTTTATACTCTGAAGAGAAAACACATTAAATATGTTTCATCTTGGAAAAAGAGGTAAAATTTGTTTTAAACCCGAGTGTAAAACATTAAAATCTCTCTAAAACATGAATATATCATATTGTATAAGTTTAATTTGACCAAATTTATTATATGAGAGTTAAATAATTTATTTTAAATAATTATTTAAATTTTTCTATTCGAATATTGAATATTTTAAATATATGTTTGATTTTTCTAAAATTAGAAATTTATTTGTGTATTTTTATTTAGTGGAATGTTTAGAATATTCCAAATTGTTTTTAATTGATCATAATGTATAGAAACTTAACTTATTTAACATCTAACCAATATAGTTCTTCAATACCAATATATTACTTTATTTCATGTGTAAATTGTTTTACTCATAGATTGGGTAATTTCATAAAATATTAATTCATTTTTTTCTTTTTCTTATTATAAAATTAATATATACCAATAATTAGAATTAAATATTATAAAATCAGTGAATTTTTTAATATCTACAGTTTTTTTATTTTGTTATGTAATCATGGTAAAACGAAATATTATCATGGATAAGGTTTTAATTAGTTTAAGGAGGTTTTACATGGTGATAAGTATTAAAATTAATGTATACAATTCCCAGATGCAATTGGTTGAATTTATTGAGACCAGAAATTAACTTTTATTTTGTTTTGGGGTAATTCATTTTCACATAATATAATTTGACATTTATATTATTAAATCATTTATGTAATTTGTAGTGGGTTGTTTCTATCCCCTATAAAAGGATACAATATATACTATTTTCTAAAAGCCTTTTGTTTTTTATTCTCAACCATATCCGATGAATATAAATCCACAGAATACTTATACTTGTTATTGATGGTATATTATTCCCCATATACCAACAACAAGGTACATAACGTGATATCTATATTGTTGTTTCTAGAGAAAAGTTATTCATTTTAATAGATTAGATTCTTTTTTACATCTTTCTTTATCTACAATAAATCTGCGGTATTTTTCAAAAGATCATAAATTTTGTATCCTAAATATTCGTAATTTTTATTAGGTTTATGAACCCCCTATTATCTACCATATTTTTCATCCTATAGAAATTGAAAACAACGCACATGTGCATGTAAAACATACCATCTTCATGCAGCGGTGTAATTTTTTTCATCTCCAATTTACATGGAAGATTGTAATGATGTATTTAATAAATATATATTTAAATAATTATATCATAATTATTCTATTAATTTGAATTATTATTTACTTTTGTCTCAATAAATCCATTGGAAAATGGAAATAACATTTATGTGTATTTAAGATCAACCATCTCTACAAATAATGTAATTAATTTTTCTATCTCTATATTTAAAAGATATATATATATATATATATATTTATATATATATTTATTTAATATATATGTTATTTTCATAATGGTTAAAATTTTATAGATTATGAAAAAAAAAATCAATTTAAAAGGATCGAAATTACCAAACAAAAACATATATAAAAATAAAGCTGTTATCATATGAAACTAATAGTTTAATAAATAATTGATTATAAACTTTTGATAAAAGATAAAAGGTAAATAATATATGGTATTATATATGTTATTTTAGTTCCATAATATATTTTTATTATATATATATTTATGGTACATGATATTTGAACACATATGGGGGATGTCAGACCTGGGATAAGGGTTTATTTCATAATCTATTCATTATTTGGGATTGTTTATGTTTGTGTATCCACTATGGTAATTATTAGATCACTATATTATAACACTAATATATTTTATAATATTTTTTTTAATATATTATATATTTTAATTTAATTTTTTTCTATTTATGTGCTCAAGATATGGAAATATGTTTTATGTAAAACAATATTTGGTTTTCCTCTAAATCAACAACATTTTTATTCCGTTTCAATATTAATATTATTATTCATAAAATAATGTTTTTACAATAGTAAATTTATTTATTAAATAAAATCTTACCAATTTTTTAATTATAAAAAAATGTTATAAACAAAATCTTTTCACTGTTTTTAAAATTCTGTTCTTTGACTTTTAAAAAATTTGAAAACATTTTTTTAACAAAAATTCAATGGATGTAATATCCCATAGAGACGAACACCATATTCATGAAGAATCATTTAAATTTTTTTAATATTAAATTTCAAGGAGTTATTATCCTAAATATTTGAGAAATTTATATATTTTAAACAATTCCTTTGATATAGAAAATTTATTTTTCTTCATAAAATTTCAGTGTGATACGTTTAAATTATTTTCTTCAATGTCAACATATATTTAAGAATATTATACATTACTATGGATAACCACTAATTCTACCCTCCACCATATTTATCATGATGGTCTATGGTAAGTGTTTTTGGGGAATGTATTTCCATTATAGATGATAGTTCTTATCATACCAAATGTTATTTATTTTAAGGAATCTCGGTTAAAATGTAAATTTTTTCTTATAATGAATTGTTTAGATTTATTAAGTTATAATGGAGTTCTATAATTATTTTTCACTTGAAATCGTCATTAGTTTCCATGAAACAAAACATTTTGGGAATTTGGATGAGGCCATTCCTATTTACGTAAATGTCTTGGAATGATGTATGGGTGATATTTCTAATGGGTTCATCATTAAGCATTACATATTTAATAAATTAGTTATTAATTTTTTTGCTATTAAATTAGTAATTATTATATACACGGATAAGTAAAATGATCATGTGATTATTTATGTAAAATTACATGATCATAATTTATTGCATCCATAATATTGAATCCTTATTTAGTATATGTTATACGCATACAATTACTGATCATATGAGCTCACCGCATTCTAATTTCACACATCCCCATGATGTTAATATGGTAATTTTTTTTGATATAATGTGATATTCTAGTGGGTTAAATAATGTTCTAAAAATAAATTGTATGTGTTATTTTATGTTTTCATATGTAATGTAAAATTTAACCATGTATCTACTTTAACAAGACTAATAAACTTATCATTTCTAGGGGATGTTATCACAACTATATTGTTCCAATGTAACAATGCACCCATATAAGCAGGGACATATGATTTAGTGTGTTCTGGATTATCATTATAGGAAGTCTAGTGTAGTCCTTGGTAAATATATATAGGAAAAATCGATTATAAAACATAACCCAATAAATTACATTGATGAAAAATATATATATAGGATAACATCCTAATGTTTTGATGTCATATGGATTATGTGGTTTTCCTATGATTAAATCAATCTATATATACTATAAATTTATTTGTTATTGTAATTGGTATATATAGGGGTAATACTCACAAAAAGAGTTGATGGATTATATATAAAATAGAATTCTAGTACAGGGTGAGTAATCACATACTATATACCTTGGGCGATATAATTTGGTTAAAACACATTTTATTTATGAACCATTTTGATGTATTTTAATTGATAATGATTTTGGATCACCTAGTATAAACCTAAGCTATCAAATATTGACAAGAAGATTCCTTGGTTTTTACAACCTATGAAAATATTTCATTATTATATGATTGATCACCCTGCTTTATAATGATTGATGGTAATCATAACCAATTTAGTTTCCCCAAGGGATTAAAGTTAGAACAACTAATATTTTTTGGTGATATACTGGATTAAATATTCATTATCTTATTTTAGAATATTCATATTAGTTCCATTATATTAGGAATCATCTATGTGGCTGTTCAATCATAACCTCAACAATTAGATGTTGGGATTGCAGTTAAAACTCAAAATGTTTGGATGATTGCATCTTATATTTATAGATCCTTTAAAATAGAAATTTGGGTAATGTTCTTCCATTAAATCTTGTTGTTATTCCTCTAGATTAAATTTATGTCACATTGGGAAAAATTTGGGTATCTCATTTTATGTCACATCAATATTTTCAAGGAAGGAATGTTAAATTTCTTATTCTGAATCAACCTTTAGTCTTATACCACTACTTGGATTAACCTGAACACCCATTGTATATTTATTACATCATATAGGGGTTGCTAAAAATTCATGAGCGAAATTTATATCAAATGGTTGGAAGGAAACATGACATTGAAAATGATCATATTATTTAGGAATACGATGGTATATTTTAATATTACATTCATAGTATTCCCCTGCATCATGATGTTGAGTTTTCAATAGAACTAATAATTGGAGCTATACCTATTTCAATGAATATATATAGAATCAACCAGATTTAGTTATATGAATTAGAGAAGAAACTCTAGGGGAATTTAGATAAGGGATTCATTTTCTCTTGTTCTTTTCCATATAGAACATCTCTTCTTTTTCTCAGGAACAAGTATTTCTTAACACATATATTTCATTTATTTTCAAAAGTTTATAACGAAAACTATGAATAAAAAGTATGATTTACCTCGTATCAGGGTTATTTTTGATGATTTATAAGTATACATACATTATTAAAGATTTATCGTTGATCTATATGTCATCATATAAGGATCATGGATGAGGATAATCAAATTTAAACCATTTGTTTGATGTAAGATCATTATTAATTGATAATAACTTCATTTTCACTTCCCCAATACTACTAATATATTCATGGATTGAATGTAAAATGTCTTAAAAGACTACATTATTCAGTTTATGGGGGTATTTATTGATGAAATTATTATTTATTTGAAGAGTAAGGAAAAGAATGAATAACATTGGAGGATTGTGTTGAAGATCTTAAGTAATGAGATGATGTTAGGTAAATTTACCTAGTGTGATTTTTTTAAATTTTTCATTATTGGGTTATATAATCTCAATTATGGGTATATCAGTGGACCACAAAAAAACATAATTTATTAAGAAATGGCATAGTCCAACCATGTTAATTGAAATAGATTATTTCTTCACTTAGATGGATTTTACCGATTCATTGGGAGATATTTCTCATAGCTATCTAATATAATAACCATTCATAAATGGAATGGGGTTAATTATATATATATATTTTAAATTGAAGATAATTTAAAATAACCATATATAATGATTGATAAAGGAACTATTCTTACACAATTTGAACTGGATTATTGTTTGTGATCTATGGTGATTGATCAACGAAGGTAATGAGGAGATTTCCCTTTTAAAATTACATAATAATTTTATATTTCATTAACCAACATAAAATTGATGAATGAAATTAATTAAATACTTATTTTTAGTCCATATAAGTGATTATTTCATTAAATAGATGGATATATTATATTTATAAGGAATGCTGGGATATATATATTGATAATAAAACCATGAATTAAATATTTACACATAAATAGTTTAATATGAATCAAAATAGATAGTTTCAAGTGAGTAATGATTAATAATTCGCAACACATTACTACCATAGGAAGACAAAAAAGTTGGATAATTCTTAGATTTTGAAAGACCGTTCTATTTTTTACATAATGTGGATGGAATGATATCCAATTTTTTTGGATTTGTAGAAGATATATCATAAAATCATGGGAAATGTGGAAATATATTATCTTTTCTAGATGAATACTCAATTATCCATCGATAAGAGGATAATGATGGTGCCTAAGGAAGATGTGGAGTTAGAGAGGAAGAGGATTGTTGTTCCAATGTTCAACCATGATCATGTTAGAATGTTAGTAGTAATTAATAGAGTATGTGTCCCATAATTTTATTACATAAATAATTAAATTTTATATAAAAATCATAGTTCATCATTGTTTATTAATCATTGAATTACTAAGATGTATAGAGATATGAATTTATATTTTTGGTTGGATGAGACGAATGTCAATATTTTAGAGTATCTATCTTCATGCCTGATATGATAGATTGTTAATTATAAGAGACTAATGTCTAATGAGATGTTCCTAAAAGTACCCATACTATAATAGAAGTTGGAAGACATCCCCATGTATTTTTTCATTGGACTCCCCAGAACATCAAAATGTTATAAATCTATTTGTGTTGTAGGACTTCACCATCCAAAGTCAACACTTTTTATTTCTATCAGAAAAAAATGTTCTCTTAAATTTTTTTCCCATAAAATTAACCAATGAAGTTTTAAATATTTATGGGGGATAAAATTCAATTATATCATATTGGGATAAATGTTTTACCTCAATGTTCTTGAAATTTCATCAACATACATTTTATGGATTTTGAGTTTTAGCAATATGCATCATCTTTTGAATGAAGGTATTTTTTTGAGGACTGTTAAAAATCATCATTTTTTTGAAGTAATACTCTGTATATTTTATAGCTGTTAGGGATCAATGTCTACATTTGTGGAAATTTTATTACAATAATATCATTATCATCAGTTTTTAAATAGAGCTTTATGATTTTGTCTATGTAAATAATTATATTACCTCAAAACTAAGGAATGTTTTTGGATAAATAAAGATAATATGTATATAAGTAGTGTATGAAATGGACAATAAGGATATGTCAATTCACCATCCCATAAGGGAAACTCATAGTCTATTTTGTTTACTAATAATCATCGATGATATCATGTGATCAAAGTAGTGATAGGGTATTTTTGTGAATTTATCTATGGAACATTGTTACTATATTCAAAACTACTGAATCAAATTTCCTTGGAATATTTTATCCTATAAAATACTTGATTGCGTTGATATGATAGCTTATCGTTGGGCACATAAAAAAAATCATTCTCAAGTTAATGTTATCCTCTAGGTAACCCTTTGGAGTATTTTCCTACCACATCAATCACATGTACTGAAATAAATGGTCACACCATTATATAATTATCAATATTGTGAGTAATAACTCATAGAAATTATATATCATATAGATAATGTTCAATGAAACAAGACTACTCATATGTATATTTTTTAGAAGAAAATTAAAAATTAATGAATCTTTTTAGGAAACTGATGATTTGATGAGGAAAAGGGTTCTTAGTAATTTGTATTGTAGTGATGAAACTTCATGTGTGAAATTATTACATTTTTTATAATATATGAACAAAATATTTAAAATATATATATTTTTAAATAATTCTAATTTTATTTATCCTCACATCACATCAGACACTGAGTTTAAAGATAATGTGATATACTATTAAAATATTATTATTTATATTTAACCATTCAACCATTACAAGAAAATAGTGTTTTTTGAATCATAATAATAAAATTTTCAAATATATATATATATATTACAAAATAAATTGTTTAATAAGAACCAAATTTTCAGTAAAATCATTTTATTCAACAATAATACATTTGGTTAAAAATTGTTTTTATTTCTATCAATTATAATATATAATAATTTATACCACTTATTGAAGTTTAATTTAATAATTATTATATTAGTTAGACAATTATTATACTAATTTTATCTTTGGTCTAAATTTTGGGCTTTTATATAAAATACTCATTTTCTATGAATAATAAAATATAACTTTTTTAAAACTATTTTATCATTTAATAAATAAAATCCTCATATTGATATGAATTTAATTCTAAAATTAAAATAGACACCCTTCATTACAAATAATCTATTTTATTATATTTTATTCAATAATATTCTAGATTTTAGTATAATATAATTTTTGGACAAAAATTTAAATTTTTCTAAAAAACAATTTTTCATCTAATTTTTCATTTTTATCTTAATTTAATTCATAAAAATTATATTATAGTGAACTATATTTTTTAAACATAGATATAAAATCTTATTTTGATAATATTCATTATATCACATAACAATTAGTGTTCGAATCATATAGGTTTGGTTTCATTTGAAACATATCACCATTAAAAACTTGTTCATTAGACTTCTATATCATCTCCCACTTACTTATTCATAATTGAAACCCCTATTAATCATATCATATTTAGAACATAATTTCAACACTTATAGAAAAGGAATATTGAGAATGAGTGAGATCATATTATTACTAAGCGAAAACAAGGGTGATATCAATGATCCCCTAAGTAAAACCTGAGCCTATGGGTCTAAGAACATAATCATAAAATTGGAAAATCATAACCATTCTCTCATAGATAATAATATCGATTCATGGAAAAAATATTGTCTATTATTATGAAATTATTTATATTGGAAATGAATAATATGACCCATAAGAGTATAACAATGGCCTGATATAGATGTTTTTACAATACACATTAGAATATAAAATCATTTCCTTATTAGTCAAGGATAACGGCTTAGACTGTCAATGTTTACTGGGTTCACTACCCAAACCAATATAGAATACATGATTCACTCCAAATACTATCATACTATATATATTCCCAAACTAAAATGAGTCAACTCCAATTTTTAGTACTTTTTATCCCATGAGATATCTATCTCTACCCAATGAATTTGGGGGGAAATATAATTAAGATCCCATCGATCATATAATGAAAAAAATAAATTTGGTAATATTCATTTAATTTGACATTATAATCATGAATAAAAATATTTCATTCAATTATAATCATTAAAAGATAATATTTTATAGATATATAAAAAATTTATATAACACTATAAATTACTCAAAATATAGAAATTAAAATTTGTTTAAAATAATTCATTTTATGTTTCTAATTATTGAATATATAATGCATGAGCATTGCAAAATATTTAAGATACATATTTAATAACAAATATTTATAAATAATTTAAAATCAAGATAATAATTCTGGTATGCACAAAATATTGATTAATAATCATTAATGAATTTCTTTTTTCTATATGTTAACACTTTTGTTATATTACAAATTATGATTGTGATATTTTGTAACCATTTTTTCTTTATATATTATTTTGGTTATTTTTATTGAGAAGGGTCTACTAAACTATTATATTTATAACCTTTGTTGTTAATTGTCATGTTATATTCATCCTATAAGAATTTATAAAAAAGTTATTTACCATAACACTTATTTTTATGTAACGTATCACAATTTATGTGAAAATATTTTATATAGATTTATTCGTAGACCATGATATTTGACCGCACATGATTTCGAGGTCCAAAGTTCCCCGAATGTAATTATGATCTTTTTTAAGATACATTCACTAAATGTGTGTGTTGTAATTCCTACAAATTGAATGATCACTCTAATAGAAAATCCAATGGAAATTTTGAATTTAGAATGCTGAGATTATCCCAGATATGACTTAACTTCGGCCGGTATGGTCTGAAAGGGAAAGTTATTTTTCAGAAATTTCGAAAAAAATAATCAAATTATTTAATAATTTTTATTTATTTTCTTTCTCAAATTTGAGTGTAGATGGGGATGATGTGGGGAGGAGACATGGAAGCGATGCTGTAAATTATTAAGGCTCATCAAAGGATCATTAATTGTTCATTGTATTGGAACATTAATAGCACATAACAATGATGATGTTTTATAAATGAAACTGCATAATGATGTGGTGTAATATCAAAATGAAAACGTTGTGACTTTCTCCCATTTATTTATTGACACATTGGAGAAAATTGATTAGATATTTGGTGGATTTTTTGACGAAACTCTGAAGGAAGTCAACCCTAGTGAAGAACAATGAACGTTGGTGAGCCTTCCACACCTTTGATGCCTTTCTAATATCCGTGTCGGGAAGCGAAACAGATGTCTAAATCCCTAGAGAATGAATTTTGTGACATCAGATGTCATAAGAGATATGGGTTTGTTCTTTTATATATCTTCACCGTTATTCATTATTTTAAAATAACAAATTCAGATCAACCCACAAATAGGTTGATCCGCAAATCACTCATTCATGGGGGAGGTTATATTTGGGAGTTCAATGTTGGGATTTATTTATTTAGGTTTTAAATGCACTTTTGAAAACATCCCTAGTTTTTATCCTTTGACATAGAGGGTGTGGGCTGAATTGAACAAGGACCGAGCCTCTCCTTTTGATCATTCATTGTCATCAGCTCGTTGAAATTGATGAAAATTCATATCTGGATCTATCATTGTGAAGAGGGAATCCTCTGTAGGTCGTAGGTGAGAACAATAAAAAAATGATCCACCTGAGTGAGTTCAGTGGGTCGGTGAAGCTGCGGAAGGTGCCAGCCCCGTGGTAGGCGGAGAAGAGGCAGGCCACCGGCTTGAACGGAAGCTGGAGGGGGAGGTGTGTCTCGGAGGCGCACCTGGATGGTGGAAGCTGAAGCCATGATGGGTCGCAATGCTGGAGTCCCGTGGCACTGAGTTGAGAAGTCAATCTGTTATGCGGGTTGATGTGGCGGACAGGACTGGTGGGCCCGACCATATGAGAAAGTGATGGATGCGGCTATGCAACATTCATGGAGAAGTGGGCCAGCACACAACTATTGTTCGGTCCCAACAGGCCGGGTCGACCATGGTGGGATCAGACCCTCGTCGGTCCAACCAGGTCAGACTGAACCCCGACCTATTTCAACCCAGTTACGCTTAATGTGCCTTACCTCTAAAACCAGACATCCATTTGACAAACCATCTATGGAACTGGAACCCTTTTTACGAGTTGTTCCTTTGGATATACTCCACTTTTTTAGATAAATATTATCTATGGACAGGTCGGACAGAACTCAAAAATAATCGGGCCCTTGAAACTAAAATTATTATAACATACAGACTGAGCATATGATTGACGTGCTGCATGTCGTGTGTAACGCCCCAAGATTTTATGAAAAATATTCTTTTTAATTTCATTAATGTCTTGTGTTGTACGCTACAACAAAAGAAGCTTTCACAATACGCATCCTTGACTTTCCTTCCGTTACACGCAATCGCGACCTTCCTCGATAGCGTGTGTAGTACGCAATACTGAGTTTCACGAAACAACGATATGCTATTAAAATATTATTAAAACTAGCCGTTATGAATAGTAATAACCACTTTTTGGAAATTTTGTAAATTTTATTTTTCAAAATGGAATTCATTTTTGGATTCGGAGTATCGAATTTAGCCTAAGGTGAAATTTTGGTACTTTTCGGATAACTTTCATATTCTAATGAATAGTGAAAATTACTAAATTATAATTAAAAACAACTTTTTTAATCGAAATAATTAATAGTGATAAATTATTAATTTGAGTGGTTTTAAAGTATATTTAGAATATATTTTTACAATTTAATACAATGTTGGTCATTGTTTGTAATTTCACATTTAAACCAGACATAATCAAGTGTCAATCTTTTGATAGATTTTGTTTCTTAAAAAACACGCTATTTGTTTTAACAGCGGGATTTAATTATAAAATTAATTAATGCAACTTCTATGTTATGAATTTGGTAAAATAGACTTCATTTTTGAATTCGGAATATGAAATATAGCTTAGGATGAAATTTTGGCATTTTTCTGAAAACTTTCAATTTTTGATGAATAGTGAAACCACTAAGTGGTAGGTTAAAAACGGAATTTTGCATAAAACTTAATTTTACCGCTTCTGTGAATGGAATTTCGAAAATCCGAGAGACACGGTTAATATAAAGGACTAAAATGTGGTTCAATGAGATGAAAATAATTTTTTGGTGAATAGTAACTTTTTACTTTTTTTTATCACGGTTAATAGTAAATAGGGTAACTAAGGGTAAATATGATATTAATATTACCCTAACACATGTCCTAATTCTATTGGACAAGTGTAATTCGACCAAAAACAAACTTAGGAATAAAATATGACCATTTAGGCCCACTTGGATTAGATTAGGACATTTATTATTAATTTATTTAAAGAAGGGTTAAAATAGTTAAAATCAAAGTTTAATAAGTAAATCATTTTTAATATGGGGTTATACATAAGATAAATTCGACTATAAATATTCATTAGAAAGCTAAAACGATTTCCTACATGATGGTATTTTATTTGTAATTTTTAGACAGCATATAATATAATTTATTTATGACACAAAGATGATGCAGTAATTATCTTATTAATGAAATATTGACATAATTGATAATATAAATACCAAAATAAATGTAATTTAAGACTTTTTATGAATTCCACTAATTTTATAGGTTACTATGATATATTAGTGTTGATTTAATAAACTTGGTTCGAATATATAATTCTTTTATGACTTTCAAAAAAATCATATATCAAATAGTGTCAAAATTGACACAAAATAGTTTTTAAATCAAATATTATATTATTAATTGTTATTTTATTCCTAAAAATCTAAGGTTCGGCCAAATGACTTAGATAAGGATATATGTATTAATAATATACAATTTGGGGTTCGTTTGGCATGTTATAGTAAGTGTATTAACCATATAGTGAAAGAAAACAAAAAGACACGGTAAAAGTTAAATTATTTAACTTAGAGTTAAATCTAATTGATAAGGTTTAAAATAAGATCCAAACATGTATAAATTTGATTGGTTGATGAGATTACAACCCTATCTCATCTAAGCATCGAATATGAGTCATTTTTGGAGGTTTTTAAGTGGGGTTATATTTATTATAAATTAATATTTTTAAGAATTCCTAAGGTGCCCCTCTCCTCCCTTATAAAAGGACACCTCCTCCCCCTCCTCCTCACACCAATTTGAGCACTCAAGCTCGGCCAACCCCTGCCAAAATCCCTTCTCCACTTCCCTAGCAACATCCTAGAGGTTCTGGTCTTCCTCAATGACCAATTCTAGTGCCCTAAGAGGAGGTCTCAAAGAGGCACTTCAAAGAAGAGGTAATTACCGTTACCAATTCTTTCATCTTTATTTCTTCTTCCACTTCTTCTTCTTAGGTTGTTTCATTATGAAGTAATAACATCAGTATCACTCATATACTGATATGTTATTATAAGTACGAAACAACCCTATTTCACCATCTATCCATCCTACGGAAAAAGAAATCACCGCGCGTGCGTACGTACGGAATACCGTCTCCACGCCGTGGTGTAATCTATTTTCCACCACCACCTTACATGGATGGGTATAATGGTGTAAAGAATAACTATACATAATTATTACAACATCATAATGATTCTGATATATTTTATAATCCACTCCAATTCAATTCAATATTTATAGAAATGATATCATCGCTCGTGCGTACGTACGGAATACCGTCTCCACGACGCGATGAGATTCATTCTCCATGTTAACCATTTAAGAATGATTATAATGCATATATAAGAAATAATAATGAAATACATGAAATTATAAAGCTACTGGATTTATGTATATATATATACATATGTATGTCATCTACTTACTTCCATTTCAAGACAATAAGGAAAGAAAAACAGCGTTCATGCGTACGTACGGACTACCGTCTCCATGAACGGTGTTTTTCATTTTATTTATCTATCTATTATATATATATATATACTGAATATATATGATATATAAATCATATTTTATATTCTGGAAGTAAGTAAATCATGATATAAGTAATAATGATGTCAAGAACAACAAGTCAAAACACCTACGATAAATGAAACGATTTTACCCAAAACGCTTCTTTAACATGGAATTTACAAAAGAACGGGTAATATAATGTCATAAGTGAACCATATATGATATCATAACAATGAATATGATTCTGTAATAAGTCAATGACATTATTTAAATCATTATACAGGAGGTTCGGACACATACGAAGCAAATTGGACCTAAGGTAAGGGAAATATCACAATCTCATTTTTATCCGAGATTGTTTATTCGTAAGTATTTACTGGGGTGTATTTTATCATCCACATCCATGTTTCATCAAAATGTAATATTATTTCCATCCACCTACAATTTTTTAAATCCATTTTTACCCTTCGGTGAGTTTTTAGTAATATGTATGAAAGGAATCTTTTGTCGTACGAGGTACTTTTTGACTTTTCCGACAAAAGTACGAAGAATGTTTTTTTTAACTTATACGGAACGAACGGATTTCTACTGTTTTATAAAGCCATATTTTCATGAAGCTTCCTCTAAAATATTTCATGATTATTTTCAATAAAATCTCTTTCTTTTAAAGTTGCATGATGTTTTGTGAAAAGAAATTGATTTTGAAGAAGAAAGGATATTTTCCTCAAGAATTCAATTCAAGTGTTTTATCAAAATTATTTTCCATCTAAGATAATAAAGAGTTCTGTTTCTATCCATATTTTTACATTGATTTGACTATGTTGTGATGGAATTATGTTTATGAATTCCTTTATCTTATATGAATGGTTTTATGATGTCATGTTGTTTAAGAATCCCATTTTTATTACATGGGTTATGAAATGATGTATGATTTATGATTTTGTGGCACACATAAGAAAGGATTCATTAAGAGATGGGTGGGACCTATATCTCCCTCCAATGCATTGGGTAAAGATTTTATATCTCATGAGATAGACATGGCTGGAATGGTAGGTTATACCGGTTCAGTGAAACAGGACTGAAACGAGGATTACTCGATTCAGAAAGGGACTTTGTCCACTAAGATAGTCTTGGCAATGAGTCTTGACTAACAAGAAATGATTCTCTATGATTATGTGTGTATGCCACAATGAGTAATGTTTTAAGTTATGATTTCATTTCACTACTATGATTTATCCCATGTTATGAAATTATGCTCTCTTTTGCAGGTTAAGATTTCCAAAAATGTTATGTTCTTATGAAAATTATGTGATTGATATTTTCTTTGTTTACCCTTACTGAGCATTTGAGCTCACCCTTTTATGTTTTCTTTTCCCCAGGATATAAAGAAAGGTTTTAGGTAGAAAAAAGGGATGACCTTTATGGGAGATATTGAAGAACTTTCACCACGATTAGAAGATTACGTTCTGAGTTTCCAAAGACACTAAACTATTACGATCCTTTAGTGTGTGTTTTTGTTATGTACTAAGTATTCCGCAAATGTAATGTAATGTCCATGTACATCAAGATACGGGTCTCTACAGTTGGTATCAGAGGAAAGGTTTAGTCAACCTTTGGAAACTAGGATGCGAGAACTTTAGTGAGATCCCTAGAGATATTTCTAAGGTATGTCTAGGGATGTCTCTAAGGTTAAGTATACGTATAGGTTATAGTCCTAGAATTACGCTAACGATCTTCGAATTTAACCTAATATGTTAGATATTGAGGGTACTAACCCTTTATTATGTTGTTTTCCCTAGCATGATTTTTGCCTCTCACACAATTCTTTTGGGGTTTTAGACGATGGCTGGAACCCGAAGGAACCGTGTTAATGCGGAATGTGATGGGCAATGCAATGATTGTACCCCTGAGCAACCAAACGATATAGGAGCTGGAATGAAAAATCTTGTAGCCATGATCACACAACTTTCTCAAGCTATGAATCATACAGGTCTTCCAAACGAGCAAAGTAAGGAGCAACATTCTGTTGAATCCTTCATGAGGCAGCGTCCACCTTCTTTCAGTGGGTCTACTGATCCATTAGTTGCTGAACAATGGATTAGTACTACTGAAAAGATATTTTCAGTTCTTCAATGTTCTGAACATGATAAAGTCATCCTAGCAGTGTATCGTTTGGAAGGAGATGCTGATCAATGGTGGAATCTTATTAAGAATACAAGGCAAAGGGATGAAATTGAGTCTATGGAATGGGACGAGTTCAAGAACTTATTTTTCAATAAGTACTTCCCTCGTATTCTTCGAACAAAGATGGAGAAAGAGTTTCTTGAACTGAAGCAAAGGGACGATGAACCTGTTGGTACCTATGAAGCAAATTTTACAAGACTTTCAAGGTATGCTTCTGGAATTATCATCCAACCTGAAAGTAAAGTTGATCGATTTTTCAGTGGCTTAAAACCAAGTCTTTGAAGGGCATTAGCTATAAGAGACTTCAGTAGCTATGAAGAAATTGTGCGTTGTGCTATCAAGGTAGAAATGGAAGTTGGTGTTACATATCCATCTCATGGTTTTGACAAGAAACGAAAGATGGAGTTCAAGGAGAAATCTCAGAATAATGGTGAAAAGAAGATGAATGTTTCCTTATGCACAAAGTGTGGAAAGAAGCATGGTGGAGATTGTCTAAAAGGGACTAGAAAATGTTTTAAGTGTGGAAAAGAAGGTCATCGAGCAGCTGAGTGTCGAAGTAATGGAAAAAGGGTTTCTAATGATAAAGCAAACACTGCAGAGAACGCACCGCCAACACTTCAATGCTTCAAGTGCAAGGAAATGGGGCATTATGCTAATAATTTCCCTAATCCAAGGGTTAGTGATGATCAACATGAGCAACAACTGAAGGCAAAGGACAAAGGGAAATCACATGCGATCACTATTGGCAATGTTGAATATGACAACGATGTGGTGGAATGATTAAGTGTTTATGTAATGGGATTCCAAAATAATGTTGTATCATTGAGTATTGCAATATTTATTGATGTGGTATTCAAAGTGATTGAGATATTTTTTTTTGGAAATAAGATGATATGCGCATAATGAAGACGAGAAAATGAAATGTTTAATAGTATTCATGAGCTCATGATTGATATAAGGACTAAGTGATATCATGGTTTGAGTATAAATAATTTTGAGGATTTTGGTATGTGTAAAGTGTTAACTTTTAACTTCATTCAAGTTTTCACTAAGGTTCAATGGGTATTCAAGAGTATACATGATTAAGGACTTTGAATGTTTGGAATGTGACAAAAAAAAAACATATCTTATGATATATGGGGATCAACGATGATATTAAATCTCTGGTAATTGTTTTCACTATGTTATGAGAGTGGACTGCAGTATTATGGATAAGCCTAAAGATTGGAATGGATTGTGTTGGACGATATTATTGATGGGATGTTATAGTAGTTTTGGAAAAAGGACAACCTGCAGGACGGGCGACAGCCCATCGCTTCGGACAAGGCTGTGGGAATCGAACCCACAACCGAAGTGCGACTGGCCTTTATCGCCTACCACTGACCTACAGGAAGTCCCTGTTTAGTAGAAACTAGTTTTATTATATTAAGCAGTATGATATATGAAGTATAAGTCCATTTTAGGAACCATATATGATTAATCTCACTATAGATCGACTTATGTATATAAGTTTTGCTAACCTTTTGTTTGAGACAGATGGAATGACCTGTCATTCTATCACATGATCTGCTAACACATCACGAATAACAAATTCAACTTCATTTATTTAAGAGATGAAGTAGAAAATGTTCAAGGCACGAACAAAAGTGATATTTTACCAAAATAAAGTAAGTATTTATTCTAAGCAAATTTTCAACTTTAGGGAAATGATCTTGAAAACCAAAAATGTTGTCCTAGTGATCTTATACCTGATGAATCAGATGGTACCTTATATCATCACAAATCTATGGATTTGTGATTACTGGCTTTTCTATAGCCATGTTCTCTACCACTCTCCATCAGAACATGATGGTTAGATTTTTCTTCCATATCCATATTTTCACCTATGTGGAAACCCAGTGATTAGTATATTTGGGTAATCGTTACATTTCATACTTTAGTTTTTAAAGCCATGTTTTGGTATTCCTTTTTACGATGTGGGTTTCTATTAAAGAAAATTTTGAATAGTAAACCATTTATAACCCCGACGAATTTCGAGGGCGAAATTCATTTTAAGGGGGGTAGAATGTAACGCCCCAAGATTTTATGAAAAATATTCTTTTTAATTTCATTAATGTCTTGTGTTGTACGCTACAACAAAAGAAGCTTTCACAATACGCATCCTTGACTTTCCTTCCGTTACACGCAATCGTGACCTTCCTCGATAGCGTGTGTAGTACGCAATACTGAGTTTCACGAAACAACGATATGCTATTAAAATATTATTAAAACTAGCCGTTATGAATAGTAATAACCACTTTTTGGAAATTTTGTAAATTTTATTTTTCAAAATGGAATTCATTTTTGGATTCGGAGTATCGAATTTAGCCTAAGGTGAAATTTTGGTACTTTTCGGATAACTTTCATATTCTAATGAATAGTGAAAATTACTAAATTATAATTAAAAACAACTTTTTTAATCGAAATAATTAATAGTGATAAATTATTAATTTGAATGGTTTTAAAGTATATTTAGAATATATTTTTACAATTTAATACAATGTTGGTCATTGTTTGTAATTTCACATTTAAACCAGACATAATCAAGTGTCAATCTTTTGATAGATTTTGTTTCTTAAAAAACACGCTATTTGTTTTAACAGCGGGATTTAATTATAAAATTAATTAATGCAACTTCTATGTTATGAATTTGGTAAAATAGACTTCATTTTTGAATTCGGAATATGAAATATAGCTTAGGATGAAATTTTGGCATTTTTCTGAAAACTTTCAATTTTTGATGAATAGTGAAACCACTAAGTGGTAGGTTAAAAACGGAATTTTGCATAAAATTTAATTTTACCGCTTCTGTGAATGGAATTTCGAAAATCCGAGAGACACGGTTAATATCAAGGACTAAAATGTGGTTCAATGAGATGAAAATAATTTTTTGGTGAATAGTAACTTTTTACTTTTTTTTACCACGGTTAATAGTAAATAGGGTAACTAAGGGTAAATATGATATTAATATTACCCTAACACATGTCCTAATTCTATTGGACAAGTGTAATTCGACCAAAAACAAACTTAGGAATAAAATATGACCATTTAGGCCCACTTGGATTAGATTAGGACATTTATTATTAATTTATTTAAAGAAGGGTTAAAATAGTTAAAATCAAAGTTTAATAAGTAAATCATTTTTAATATGGGGTTATACATAAGATAAATTCGACTATAAATATTCATTAGAAAGCTAAAAAGATTTCCTACATGATGGTATTTTATTTGTAATTTTTAGACAGCATATAATATAATTTATTTATGACACAAAGATGATGCAGTAATTATCTTATTAATGAAATATTGACATAATTGATAATATAAATACCAAAATAAATGTAATTTAAGACTTTTTATGAATTCCACTAATTTTCTAGGTTACTATGATATATTAGTGTTGATTTAATCAACTTGGTTCGAATATATAATTCTTTTATGACTTTCAAAAAAATCATATATCAAATAGTGTCAAAATTGACACAAAATAGTTTTTAAATCAAATATTATATTATTAATTGTTATTTTATTCCTAAAAATATAAGGTTCGGACAAATGACTTAGATAAGGATATATGTATTAATAATATACAATTTGGGGTTCGTTTGGCATGTTATAGTAAGTGTATTAACCATATAGTGAAAGAAAACAAAAAGACACGGTAAAAGTTAAATTATTTAACTTAGAGTTAAATCTAATTGATAAGGTTTAAAATAAGATCCAAACATGTATAAATTTGATTGGTTGATGAGATTACAACCCTATCTCATCTAAGCTTCGAATATGAGTCATTTTTGGAGGTTTTTAAGTGGGTTTATATTTATTATAAATTAATATTTTTAAGAATTCCTAAGGTGCCCCTCTCCTCCCTTATAAAAGGACACCTCCTCCCCCTCCTCCTCACACCAATTTGAGCACTCAAGCTCGGCCAACCCCTGCCAAAATCCCTTCTCCACTTCCCTAGCAACATCCTATAGGTTCTGGTCTTCCTCAAAGACCAATTCTAGTGCCCTAAGAGGAGGTCTCAAAGAGGCACTTCAAAGAAGAGGTAATTACCGTTACCAATTCTTTCATCTTTATTTCTTCTTCCACTTCTTCTTCTTAGGTTGTTTCATTATGAAGTAATAACATCAGTATCACTCATATACTGATATGTTATTATAAGTACGAAACAACCCTATTTCACCATCTATCCATCCTACGGAAAAAGAAATCACCGCGCGTGCGTACGTACGGAATACCGTCTCCACGCCGTGGTGTAATCTATTTTCCACCACCACCTTACATGGATGGGTATAATGGTGTAAAGAATAACTATACATAGTTATTACAACATCATAATGATTCTGATATATTTTATAATCCACTCCAATTCAATTCAATATTTATAGAAATGATATCATCGCTCGTGCGTACGTACGGAATACCGTCTCCACGACGCGATGAGATTCATTCTCCATGTTAACCATTTAAGAATGATTATAATGTATATATAAGAAATAATAATGAAATACATGACATTATAAAGCTACTGGATTTATGTATATATATATAAATATGTATGTCATCTACTTACTTCCATTTCAAGACAATAAGGAAAGAAAAACAACGTTCATGCGTACGTACGGACTACCGTCTCCATGAACGGTGTTTTTCATTTTATTTATCTATCTATTATATATATATATATACTGAATATATATGATATATAAATCATATTTTATATACTGGAAGTAAGTAAATCATGATATAAGTAATAATGATGTCAAGAACAACAAGTCAAAACACCTACGATAAATGAAACGATTTTACCCAAAACGCTTCTTTAACATGGAATTTACAAAAGAACGGGTAATATAATGTCATAAGTGAACCATATATGATATCATAACAATGAATATTATTCTGTAATAAGTCAATGACATTATTTAAATCATTATACAGGAGGTTCGGACACATACGAAGCAAATTGGACCTAAGGTAAGGGAAATATCACAATCTCATTTTTATCCGAGATTGTTTATTCGTAAGTATTTACTGGGGTGTATTTTATCATCCACATCCATGTTTCATCAAAATGTAATATTATTTCCATCCACCTACAATTGTTTAAATCCATTTTTACCCTTCGGTGAGTTTTTAGTAATATGTATGAAAGGAATCTTTTGTCGTACGAGGTACTTTTTGACTTTTCCGACAAAAGTACGAAGAATGTTTTTTTTAACTTATACGGAACGAACGGATTTCTACTGTTTTATAAAGCCTTATTTTCATGAAGCTTCCTCTAAAATATTTCATGATTATTTTCAATAAAATCTCTTTCTTTTAAAGTTGCATGATGTTTTGTGAAAAGAAATTGATTTTGAAGAAGAAAGGATATTTTCCTCAAGAATTCAATTCAAGTGTTTTATCAAAATTATTTTCCATCTAAGATAATAAAGAGTTCTGTTTCTATCCATATTTTTACATTGATTTGACTATGTTGTGATGGAATTATGTTTATGAATTCCTTTATCTTATATTAATGGTTTTATGATGTCATGTTGTTTAAGAATCCCATTTTTATTACATGGGTTATGAAATGATGTATGATTTATGATTTTGTGGCACACATAAGAAAGGATTCATTAAGAGATGGGTGGGACCTATATCTCCCTCCAATGCATTGGGTAAAGATTTTATATCTCATGAGATAGACATGGCTGGAATGGTAGGTTATACTGGTTCAGTGAAACAGGACTGAAACGAGGATTACTCGATTCAGAAAGGGACTTTGTCCACTAAGATAGTCTTGGCAATGAGTCTTGACTGACAAGAAATGATTCTCTATGATTATGTGTGTATGCCACAATGAGTAATGTTTTAAGTTATGATTTCATTTCACTACTATGATTTATCCCATGTTATGAAATTATGCTCTCTTTTGCAGGTTAAGATTTCCAAAAATGTTATGTTCTTATGAAAATTATGTGATTGATATTTCCTTTGTTTACCCTTACTGAGCATTTGAGCTCACCCTTTTATGTTTTCTTTTCCCCAGGATATAAAGAAAGGTTTTAGGTAGAAAAAAGGGATTACCTTTATGGGAGATATTGAAGAACTTTCACCACGATTAGAAGATTACGTTCCGAGTTTCCAAAGACACTAAACTATTACGATCCTTTAGTGTGTGTTTTTGTTATGTACTAAGTATTCCGCAAATGTAATGTAATGTCCATGTACGTCAAGATACGGGTCTCTACATCGTGTTAGAACCCTTATCACATGGCAGTCATTCGGGTCACTTATTTGTATAATATCATGGATGTTGAGGTATTAACTATAGCTCATGAATTGGAACCATGGTGTTTCTCTGGGTGAGAGTAACGATAGCTACTACCTCGACGACTCATGACATGGGTATAGTTTACTCCTCTACTTCGGTAGTGATAGGACACCCCACGTCTTGGGTGGAGGTTCGTTTTCATATGATAAGGTTATTCTATCATTGGAGATGGTGCTCCACTATTGTACTAGGGCATAATACTTCAATACATAACTCACATAGAGTCATCTACCCCAATACCAGGTAGGGTGACTGTCCTCTATATTAGGAGCAGGTACTCCACTATCGACCTCAGGTGTGGGTCCTCCTTTGGCAGTGCTACAACATAGTCTGTACTCCCTCATCATGCCAGGGAACGTGTCCTCTAGCCTAGGGACATTACTCCCCTAAAGTATTTGGGTGCGGGTCCCCCATAACAGTTATTATGATAGTGTCGGTTACTACCCTACTTTACCAGGGTACAGGTCCTTTTGTCACTAAGTTTTACTCCCCATCCAATTCAGGGTGCGGGTCTACTTAACAAATTACTATAGCAGATTCAATACTCCCCTTCCATGCCAGGGAGCAGGTTATCTAGCAAGGGGTCAGTACTCCCAGGTTGTACTTGGGAGCAGGTTCCTCACCGTGGAGAAACAACCATAGTTGTAAACATTAATAGGGTAGGGTGCGAGTCATCACTTATTGATTAGTACTCCCTATCTCCATGTAGTGACAGAGAGAGGGTCCATCAAGGAAGTTGGAGTTATCTCAACATCCAGGCACATTTATGAGGAGTGAGCTCCTCCACATGATGTAATCGATAACAAGGTAGATGATTGTGCACCCTCGGTGGACTAAGCTGCGAGCCACTTCTTACGGGAGCAATTGATATACCATGGTTTAGACTAGAGCAGTGCTCCCCCACTAGAACCCAATGTTGGGGAGTGGTCCTCTTCACTTGGTTTCCATTTTTCTTTCCTCGGGTGCAAGACCGTGGGAGTGAGACTTCTACTCTCGGGAAAAAGAGGTAGTTCTAACATAATGTTCCTGTAGGAGAATGTCCTTTCAGACATTCCATTAGGAATGGTTGAGATGAACCTGATGGAGTGAATATCTCAAATGGGAGCCATCAGGGATGGTCAACTCATGGAAAACGTACTCATAATCCATGAGATACACTTTGATCCATATTTCGAAATCTTGGTAATGGATTTGAGGTAGGATCATTATGATTCATTGTTACGAGGATGAGTATATCCGGATGACTTCAGTATATGTATGGGAATATAACTGAGTAGATCTGACTACACATAATATTTTTCCTTTACTTTGTTGATTTTGCATTGTAGTTTACATTTTGGTATGTGATATATGGTTTTTATTCGGGTTGTTTTGTGGTGTTTTCCATTGTGTGTTTCTGAGAGACCATCGTGGGTCTCGGTGTTCCATACTGTGTATTGTGTTACTCACCCCTGAAAGGTATTTGCCCACAGATGTTTTGTCTGATATAAATGTTCAGTTTTTTTATAGATCCACTCTGAGAGACGTAATTGACAGACGTTATAACAGTGGACATGGTGGCCTAGGACCAGGAGGGTCCCAGCAAGAACAAGTAGACATGATATACTAATTCAGATTTTTGAAGCTTCACTACTCTGGAGATCAAGTAATAATTTCCATAGATGGCCTTTGGTTCTCCATATGTTCCTTTATATTTTCAATTTTTTGTTGGGATTGTATACTGACCCAATTTTACCACTGAATGCTTTTCATGATGTTGTATTCTGTGTTCCGATTACATAGTGTTCACATTGCATCTTTCTAGATTTGGTTTGTGAGGGCACGTGTGTACATTTATATAGTAAAATGCCTCCCACTTGCAGGATGACACCTTCAGAACAACTCACAAACCCTTGGCTTTTGGGAGGTGGGCTTAGGGTATGTCATGGAATGGGCACTGGGGGATGGGTCATGACAATGTGGCAACAGAGGTGGTCATTTGTACCTCAATGAACAAGGGGCTGTTTTATTTTTTTTTGTGATCAAAGTGTTATGTGTTTTCAGTTCAGATTTTAGGCCACAGACTCCAGTGTTGGTGCGACAATAGACATATCTATACAAAAGGCTTCCAGACACCTGTTACCTGACATGGAAGATGGAAACATCGATTGTGGGAAAATTTATGGATTATGAATCATATAATAATGATTGTGATTTACAATTCATTCTGGAGTCAAATCTCTAGAGAAATTGTTAACTGTTGTTTATCCTGACTAATTTCAAGATTCCACCATGATGACACCTGGATAAGATTATATAGTTGGATTGTGATTATGATCTTCCCTGAGTGGAAGATTCAGTATATGGAACTGATATATGGAAATTAATTTAATGTTGTGCACCCATGATGACACCACTTGTCAAGAAGTACTTGCCACTAGCATTTCACGGTGAGGATTTTTGCAAGTTGAGTGCGGTACACAAGCTTCAGAGGAAGACACCTACTAGGATCAGTGGAAAGATAGATCCTTCGGTAGCTGGGGATTGTTTTGAACTAGTTAAGTGTGTTTTCTATAATGTGTTGACATCACCCAACCAGATGAAATTCCTAGATACAAGCCTTATTTATGGTTCATTGGGAAGATTGTGGAGTCTGATGATTCTGACACTTTATGAGGTGACCCTCACATGGACAGACTATGAGCACCTCTTCCGAGGGAAGTTATTTCCTGTAACTTTTCACTCCATACACATACAAGAGTTTCTTCACCTATGGATGGTTATCATGATGATAGAAAAGTACTCATTGGGATTAATAGATCATTCTTTCAACTCTGTAGATATGGTACGGGACGCTTAAATCAGGGACCAGACTTTCAAGAATGTATTTTTTGAGGAAATCATAGCATCAGTGATACCTCTTAGCATTCCAATGCATGATGGGGTAACAGAAAAATCCTTGTAAGTTGATATATTATTAGAGGATGAGCAGGTGGATGTGACCTATGATAGAGTTAACAAATTATGGGTGTCTAATAAAGCTAGTAGATGAGTGGAAATGAGATTGTTGAATTGGTGGAATACTCATACCTAGACCGAGACACGTGGTACTGTAGAACAAAAACCACACCAAAAAGTTGATCGGCCACAGGAGAGGTGGTGTTATGCTTGTAAAATCAAGGTAAATCTCATTAAATATAGCCCAACCCATCGTACTGCTGAGAGAGATCTAGTAGACGAACCTCTTTGGAAAATATAGTTCTTGGATCCAATAGTTTTACAAGTTGGAATTAGAGGTAGAGGAGCTAGATGAGTAGTATGGGGTGGTACTCGCTAGGCTTAGGGAGATAGAGGATGTGAGAAACAAAAAGATGCACAAAGTCATGGAGCATCACGAACAAGTTCCAATATAAGGTCAAGGTATGACCTCTTTTTTTCCAATTATACCTTTCAAAATATACATAGGTAAAGGAAATACATTTTCCCATGAGTCATGTTTGAGACGTTGAGGTTCTAGTTGGACCGTGGACTTGAGCCTCATGCTTAGAGACTCATGATGGAGGAGACCCAAGGATGACACACAGATGCTGATAGTGTGACCTGATTCTTGGATACGATAGTTACGGTTGGTATCTAATATTTGTGGTGTCAAGTACTTACTATTTTATTGTTGGTATGGACTACTACCGTTCAAACTGATAATGACAATATTAGGTATGATATTCCATATATCTGTGTGTTGGAAAAGGTATTACCTTTGTAGAAAAAATGAAGACTAGACCTCGTGGTTTGGACTATCATAAAGAGGCCCGCTTTAGTCATTCTGTGGTGGAATAGTTAGACCATAAGATGTTTTCCCAGTGCGAAATGGTTCATAATCATCCATACTACATACAGATTCCAATGTGGTAGTGGTTGTGTCCATGTTTCGGCTTTGGGTGAGGCCGTTGGATGTTCTAGAAAGAGGGCCTAGTAAGACCCAATGTTCACTCGTGGTCAGCCGTTTTTCATTCATAATTACTCTTCAATGTCAGCGTCATCCATGAACGCATAACGCCCATGGGGATTTTTGAAACGTGAATCGATGGGCGAAGGTGAATTGTGGTGTTCTTTTTGTGATTTTCATTGGGTTAGCATGAAGGTGAGCCCCTAAACCCTATGACTACAATTGAATCGTAGTATATAGTACTTTTCTCTCTTGTCGCACCTAAATAAATATGTTCCTGTTGTGGCTTTATGATTAACTAACAAGATCTGTACATTAGAGTGGTTGATATCAGTGGTTTTCTATGGTTTATTTATAGAAGCATTGAATGAAGTTCAGTTATTCTAGTTTCCTCTCATAAGATTGGGTTTTTTATATTTTGGGATGAATAGTCTAAAGGTGGGGAGGATGTTATGTCTTGAAATTTCCATTAATTTTTTTTATATGGAATTATTCTATGACCATGAAATTCAGTGAAAAATGATTATGAGGTCTGGAGAGCCCATAACGGATATTTTATTTTTTAATGGTATGTTCAATAAACATGAGAGCCATGTTTTATTATCTTTTGATCCATCGCTCTAATCAAAAATATGACGGCACAGTTGAATTTAGAATGTGAGTATTTTCATATACATGACTTAATTTGGCCGGAAAGGGCCAAGTGACAAATTTATTTTTCAAAAATTTTGAAGGAAATAATAAATTAATTTAATATTATTATTTTATATTCATTCTCACTTTTTAGGGGTGGGTAGTGATGCTGCAGGGCAGCAACATGGCTGTGATGATGAGTATTAGTGGGCCTCATAAATATAACATTAAACTCCAAAGGCAATTATGCTTTTATGGGGTATAACAGTGACTTTTATTCATACATGATACAATGTCACGACGCAACATCACATAATAATGGGAACGTTGGGATGTGATTAAATATTATGATTGATGTGGTGCGAAAATATGGTTTAGAAATTTGTATGATTTTTTTGGGAAAATGCTGACAAACATCCACCCCAGAGAAGAATGAATAATTCAATTTGATCTTCAAAAAAATTTACACCATTCAATGATTAGAGTCGGGAAGCGATGTAGACATGTTAAACCCTCAAAGATAAATTTCATGACATCGGTAGTCGAAAGAGGTATATGTTTGTTTTGTTTAAAAACCATATCTATTATTTGTTCATTTTAGATGATGGATATGGATAAACTCAAGAAATGGTTGACACACAAGTCCCTCGTTCATGCGGGAGGGTATCATTTGGTGTTCAATGTTGGGATTGATTTATTTTGGTTTGAACTGCACTCCCTAAAACCTCATAAACTTTTATCCTCTGATGTGGAGTGAGCGGGTTGACATGAATAATACATGAGCCTATCCCCATGTTTGTTTTATTTGATTGACTCCATGAAATTGATGACAAGGAATATCAAGATCTATCGAAGTTAATTTTGAAAATCCCCTAGGAACCGTATGTGCAAAAAATGAGAAAAAGGGGCCACTATAGTTCATCTTGCTACCCGACAAGGCTACGACTGGCACGCGGCGGTGCTGGCCACATCCCAAGAAAAGAATATTTGGGATACCTAACCCACCAGCGGGTAGAGGGGGAGGCGCAGCCGAGCAACACACTTGGGAGGTGGAAGATGTGGCTGAAATGGGCCGCATCACTGGAGTCCCACTGCGACAGCCTGAAAGAGATTGGAGAGGTTAACACGCCATGTGGTTTGACATGGGGGATGTATCAGGTGGGATCAGCCACATAATCATGTGTCAGACGCAATGTCGCCACATTTGGGGAGAAGGGTTCTAGCCTTAAATGGTGGGATGGGGTTAGTCTTGTAGGACATAACAACAGGCAGGCCAGGTTGAAATGTGTTGTTTCAGTCCGACCTAGTCGGACCTAACCCAGACCAATTTCAATCCAGTTATGCTTAAAGGGTCATATCTCCATATCCAGATGTATGTCTGACCAACAATCTATGGAGTTGTAAGCCTTTGAAAAAGTTGGTACGTTTGAGATACTCTACATGAGTTTTGGAGAAACTTTATGTACAAATGGGTTGGACCAAACATGAATCCAATTGGGCCCTCAGTACTAAAATTCCTCTAAAAAGGAGCATGTGTGTCTGATTGATGCATTGTTTGTGTTTATGGAACCCTTTTGACATTTCGTTCCATCGGGAAACTTATTTTTGAAACATCGTGTTAGTTTATATACAGCCAACAACATGTGGAGCATTATCGGGGTGTTTCTCATGGAGAGTGTGCGGATGACTACTCCAATAACGACTATAGGCCCATGTATTCCTTACTCCTCTTCTCCAGTAGTGATGAGACTCCCCAAGTCATGTGTGAGGGTTAGTTTTACTCTAAGAGAGTTCTAATATCATTGGTGTCAGTACTCTCATATTTTACTATGGTAAATTTAATCCTTTCTTAAATCACATAGAGTGAGGTAATCCCCTACCATGTAGGGTGTGAATCATCTATGTTTGGAGTAGGTACTCCCTTATCGACCTACGGTGTAGGTCCTCCAAATGCAGTGATACAGGAGAGTTGGTACTCCCCTATCATTCCACGGTGTGGTTCCTCTAGATAGGGGTCGGTACTCCTCTGACATACTAGAGTGCGGGTACCCCACAAATATATTAAAACAGTGTTTGTTAGTCCATTTCTTTACCAGGGTGCGGGACCTCTACTCACTGAGTTATACTCCCCTGACTATTTTGGGTATGATCCCTCTTTACACATTGTTCTAGTAGATTTAGTACTCCTCTTCCGTTCTAGGGTGTGTGCACTATATACTGGGGTCAGTACTCCCCTAACATACTAGGTCGTGGGTCACCACAGTGAAGAAACTATCGTATCTATACTCCCTTACCATGTTGGGTGCGGGTCCTCACATATGAAGTAGTACTCCCCCGTCTCTGAGTATAAATGGTTCCTTCATGGGAGTTGGATCTCCCTTGATTGGATAACACAATTCTGAAGAGGGGCCCCTCCACTTGATATAATTTATACCAAGGTAGAAGTTAGTGATACATTGCAGGATGGATGTGCGAGCCACTTCTAACTGGATTGGGTGAGACATCGTAGGTTAGAATCGAGTAGTTATCCCCCAACTAAATGAAGTTTCAATGAGTGGGCCTCTTTACATGGTTTTAGGCACAAGACCATGACAACGAGACATCAAGGGATGTTAACTAGAGGTAGTTCTATTAGAATGTTTTCGATAGAGAACATATATTCTAATGTACCATTAGGAATAGTTGACTTGTATCTGATAGAGTACATCTCTCAAATGGGTGCTATAAGGCCCCTACCATAAACTATACTTAATATTGAGTTATTACCAGATTACACATTGAGGATCTTTTCAGGTTTAGAGTTTTAAAGAATTAGATCATGAAACTTGCATTACATTCCACATTTAGACAATGTGGCTACATAAAAGACTGTATTCATTCTTCCCATCAACGGAAACATATTTAAAATAAAACATGGATTATTTCTTGACACATCCTTGACACTATCATCACATCATGTACCCTTCCCTTGACCTGTGATAAACATTTCAAGAACGTGGGATGAGCATAAAAAGCTCAGTAAGGGATATAAAAATATGGAAAGGAAACATGAGTACATGTATACATAAGAATGAAATCATACTTTACCAATAAAACATAAGAACTTTAACATACCTCATAAAATCATGAATAAATCATAGAAATCATATGACATAAAGGTAACTTGAGGCATTCATAACATTCTTACGTAAGGAGTAACCCTCTTGGTTAAGTTTGGAATACCCATCACAGTATATTCCCTAAATCTCTTGGGAGAAACCTTAACGTTTCACTCCTTCGCATTACCCAATGCATTGGAGAGCTATATCAGGCTCACCTGCCCTTAGTTTATCACGGAACCACCCGTCTTCATAATAATTCCCAAGAACCTCAACATAATCGTATCACATAAAACATGCATAAAGGAAACATAACATTTCCACCATTCAATCACAAGATATCAATACAACACATTGATATAAAAACATTATGAAAACCATTTTCAATACCAAAATAAAACAAAAGTAAAACAGGGTATTTATTTTTCTTTTAAAAAAAGGTATGGCTTGTAGAGGAAGCCAATACTCAAATAATGGTCACGGAGGCGGAGAAGTCGTTGTCGCTGCATACGTATGACAAAAGCATTCCCTTTTTTCATTTAGTAAAAGCTTCGTATAAAAAATATTCCTTTTGAATAAACATAAAATTCAAAGGGGTTTATACACCGTATAAAAGAAGGTTTTGTATAAAACAAAATATGCCTCAATGAAAGGAGATTGAGACGAAGTCCCATACAAAGACGGTATCCTTGGTTTAAGGATAAATCAATTACATAATTATGTGTGACAAATGAATACACCAAATATAAGTGGATATTAAGTGTAATATAATCAAAGGTCATTCCCACATATTCAAAGTATGACATATTCAATAACTACATGTTGAACCCAAAGAAATCGAAATTGGGTTAAGAAGTTCCCTTGACAGCCTAACATCATCACATAAAAAAAGGGTATCTCATCACTTGGACATAAAATTTACATCAATAAGGATATATGAGAACATATCCCAACATAATAATATATAAATTAAAAGACCCAACAAAAGAAGTCTTTTAAAAAGAGGAGGGTGAAAGGTTCCCTTACCGACATGGGTATCTTTCGAAACATACGCCCCGTGAAAGAAGGACAATACTACATTGATGGAAATAGTCATAAATGAAAGAATATTACACAATGAGTAAAATAATGGGCAGTACATACAACACTAAAAGGAAATTGTGGAAAATGTAGCATAAATCTCACAGGAATAAAAGTGAGATGAAAAATCCCTTACGAAAACTCGGCAGCCTAACGGCGCCACTTAAAACATCCAAAAATGGATTGATGAGATCAAATAGGGTACCTCATCACATTACAATAAAATTTACAAAAAGAGAAATATTAAAGAACATACCCCATCATAAAAAATAAGAGCTAAATAGAAGTGACATAAAGGAGAGTACTTAAAGATAAAGATAGAGGTTAGATCTCTTACGAAAATTCGGCAGCCTAACGGCGCCACTCAAAACATCCAAAATGGATTGATGAGAGAGAATAGGGTCTCTCATCATATGAGCATAAAAATTATAGTAAGAGTAATATAAAAGAACATCCCAATCACAATAAATATTAGCTTAGAAGGAATGACATAAAAGAGTGTACTTAAAAAGAAAGAGAGGAGTAGGATCCCTTATCTCGGGACCGACATGACTCGATCGTTCTTTAATGTCCTGAATAATAAACTTGAGTTAATTTATATTTTCATAAGAACCTTTTTAAAGTTCATTATACCTTTTATATCACTTATTTCCATGTTATAAACATTATGTAATCATTTAAGTTAATAATGATTGTTTTGTCGATATTTGGTTCTTAAGTCGAAAGTGGACTTCTTACAATTACATGTTGTTTGTGTGGTCAACGGTTCGTTATATCCAGAATGAAATTCCTGATTTGGATATCATATATATCATATATATATATAGAATATACATGTATTTATAATATCACATAATCATTTAGAGGTAAGAAATGAAATGCACCGTTCATTGAGACGGTAAGCCGTACGTACGCATGAACGCTACTTTCATTTCTTTATCATATTAATGGGATTAAAACTAAATGAGAGGTATGTATATTTTAATTCCAGAATTATATTCATAATTTATATGTAACATACCTTATATATATCCATTATAAATATGTTCTTTTAATAGTACATTACATTTGGGGATAAGAAATGAAATGCACCGTTCATGGAGACGGTAAGTCGTTCGTACGCATGAACGCTTCATTCATTTCTATCTCATACTTTAATGGAAATAAATAATAATGATATAGAGTTATATTATAATTATAGTATAACATAATATATAATAACATTAAATCCATCCTTTATACGTCCCATGTATGGCATTAACGAATCACATCACTTTGAGGGGGCGGTAGTCCGCACTTCCTAAAATGAAGATATTGCGTATACCCATAATGGAAGCCATAAAGGTAAGACACAAATGAAAAATACAGAATCTTAAGTAAAACATAAACATATTATATATCATATATAAATATAGTGACATATTAATGGCCACCTTTGAAGGTGTTATATGAGTGTTGAACAATCATCGTTTCGTGAGGCAGAAATTCGCCATCCACGGAAACAGTATGTTCTTTAACCAATTGATGTAGGTGTGTGAAAGTTTAGCTCGAATACTTCTTATAAAAACATCCTAGTATATTGAAGATACTGTATTAATACAAAAGAAATTAATAAAAAGAGTTTAGGGGGTTGGAGAGGAAAAATAAAACAAAAGGACTCAAGTGAAGACATTACCTTAAAATTGGGTAACTCCCTTTGGTTTGAGCTCAAAGGCTTCCTTGGGAAGACTTCTGACCAAAGTGAGGATTAAATGAGTAATAGAGGGAAGTGGAGAGACAAAATGGGAAGGTTTTGGCCGATCTGATGGCTTTGGGAGTGTGGGTAAGGAGGAAGAGGTTGGGGCCTTTTATAAGAGGAGAGGAGGGGCACTCTTGTAATGTTACAAAATGTTACTTTATTTTCAAAAGATTTTCGGATTTTAAAGGTCCCAAATTGATTTATTTCGAGGATAAGGTGATAAGGGTTATAAATCCACTCATCCAATAGGTTATGGGCATGTTTTGGTCTTAGATATTACATTATCCGTCCATTTTTTTTAAATTGTTAGATAATGAGGTCATCGCTGCATCATCATGATGTCATGAATAATTTAATTTATTTATTGTCTAAAAATTATAAAAAAAATACGATGATGTAAGAAATAGTATTATCTTTCCATTGAATAATTATAGTCAAAAATCGGATTTGTATAACCCCATGTAAAATGTTTTTTAGTAAAACATTTCATCTTTGTCTCATTTTTACTTTAACTTTAAATAAAAAGATATTAATGTCATTTTCCAACCGAAGTGGCTCCATGGTGTCCCCAAGTTGACCCATGGATTTTCTTGGTTTTCCAAAACACATCCAATGAGGGTAAGACATGTGTCTAGGTCATTTCATTTTATTAAAACATTATTCTTACCCTAAACTACACTAATTACCTCTAATAGCGATTACAAACTTAATAACTTACTATTCACCAAAAATTATTTTAATCCCATTAAACCACATTTTACTTCTTAATTACAACCATGTATGTCGGATTTTTGAAATTCAAAACACAATGATGGCAAAATTTCATTTAAACGGAAAATCAGTTTTTATAAGTACCACTTAGTGGTTTCACTATTCATAAAAAATTGATGTTTTTCAGAAAATTACCAAAAGTTCACCCTAAGATATATTTGATATTTCAAATTCAAAAATTAAGTCTATTTTACAAAATTAAAAACATATAAGTCACATTAATTAATTTAGTAATTAATTCATGCTTTCAGAGCAAATAGCATGTTTTTATGAAACAATTCGTATCAAAAGATTGACACTAGTTTAAGTCTGATTTCAAAGTGAAATTAATTCCAACGACCACTATTGGATTTAATGGTAAAAATATATTCTAATTTCACTTTAAAACAAATTCAAAAGATAATATAATAATATAAATATATTAGATTAAAAAGAGGTTTTCAATTAAAATACAACATTTACACTATTCATTAAAAAATGAACTTTATCGGAAAGATACCAAAAATTTACACAAAGTAAATTTTGATGTCCCAATTATTAAGAAGAGTTTTATTTGGTCCAATATAATGTATAAGAGTGAAAAAAACTCTATTTAATGAAGGTTCTCCATCAAAAGTCGATATGTGAACCTTTAGTGAAAACTAGGGCATATACGCCTGAAATTGAATTCATTCCGTATTTTAAGCCTTTATATTTTATTGGATAAATGTAAAAACCTATAAAAACACATATAATCATATTTTAGTTATTTATATCCATTCCCACCAATACAACGGCTACATGATAACTACCATTTAAAATAATATTACTTTATTATTAGAGTGCAACGTAAGATTCCCAAGAAACTCGTTTGTTGCGTGTTGGGTACGCCATCGAGCATAGCGTCACCTTAAAAGTCATATTAATATTTTATTCAAAAATATGTATAAATATGAAAATGTGATATTCTTTATTTACCTGGGGTGTTACAGGTGCCATCTGGGATTTCCTTCTCATGGAGCGCATAATCCTAATCCTCGAGTTATTCTTTGATCCTTGTTTGAAAATATTGTTAATGGATTTTAATATGGAGCCTTTTGTTTCTTTGGGGATGATACGAGTATATATAGATGAACTAGGTACAAGTGTAGGCATATACCTTAATAGATATGACTATTCATAATATTTTTCAAATACATTGTGGTTTTGATTTGTGGTTTTATTCATGGTTTTGGATTTGTGGTTTAATTCATAGTTTTTTTGGTGTTTTCTTTTGTGGGTTTCTAAGAGACCATTGAGGGTATCAGGGTTCCCCACTATGTACTGCGTTACTCACCCCTACATGGGCTTTACATGCATGTGTTGCATATGGTGAAGACAATTGACATTTCGAAAGAGGCACTTAGGGAGACGGGACCGACAGATGTTACGATGGTAGAGTCGGTGTCCTAAGACCTAGCGGGGTCCAGTAGGACTGGGAGGACATGACATATTACTTTAGTTTCCAATAGATTCACTACTCTAGTGATCATGTGGAATTTCCTACCGATGGACATTGGTTCTTGCTTTATACCATGAAATTTCCAGTTCTTTTGTTGGGCTTGAATACTGGCCTCGTTTTACCACTCAATTATTTTCTTGATGTTGTACTCTTGTTTTCAATTACATATTGTTCATCTATTAGCTTGGTGGATTTGGTTTGAGAGTTCACGTGTATAAAAGTATCCCAAAAAATACCTCCCACCTTCATGTTGATGCCTTCGGCCCTAGTCGCCACCCTCTAGCCGTTGGGAGCCACACATGGGATATTCCATAGTACATGCCTCAGGGAATGGTTCATGAAATTTTTCCCCAATTTCTTCATTTTTTGTTTACTATGGTTATAAAAATATATTATAGTTATTATTCATATTGAATAAAAATAAAAGTTGAGAATTAAGAACATTTTAACTTCATGATTATTGATATGGTGTCCATTTCACAAGATTAAATCTCTAGAAGTGTTAGAATATTATTTAATATAAAAAACGAATAAAATATTTATTATTTTTCAATAAAATTACTTTTTAAGTATAAGAAATGTTTTTTATAAAAAATTAAAACAAAAATTGATTTTAATTAAATTAATTTGAATAATAATAGTATAATAGAAGTAATTTTACTTTAAACATATTTTAAAACTAAATTAATCAGTGTAAATTCATTTAAAAAAAATAATATTTTGAATAAAAAATAGTTTTTTTCATTAATGATCTGAAATAATCCTTGTTATAAAATTATCTATATTAAAATTTAAAATAATTATGATACTATGATTCCAAAAAAGGACTTTATATTATAAAATAAATTTTAATGAAATGGGTATAATTATATTTAATATTTATTAAAAATTAAATTAAAATATTTTTTACAGAAAAATATTATTTAATATAAAAGGAAATTAAAAAACTTAATTGTTTTTTTCTTAAGAATAAATAAAAACGTTAATATTTTGTAAGATATAAATTTCAAAATTTTGTTAATGCTCTTCATAACCACTAATTAAATGGATTTTTTTATAATAAAAATTAAATAAATATTTTTCATGTTTTTTATCCTTGATTTAGTATTTCATATACACAATCAAACATAATGATATTTTTCTAAATTCAAAGGGTGATAGATTCACCATAATTTAATAAATTTCAACCTAGATATTTGAATATGAGATTGACAATGAAGGTTTTTTACATTTGATAATTCATTTTTGGAAAACCCACATCATATAATGGTTTAATAAAATTTTATTTTTTATAGTAAGAATGGAAAATATGATGGTAATATTGAATAACAATAATCTATTTTTATCAAATAAGATATCATTACTGAGAAGTGGAAATATGGAAATATAAGGAAAACTATCATCATTGGAAAAATTGATAGTGATAGAAATTATGGTTAGAAGAATGTTAATGTCTAGAAAACTGAAAATTTTTTAAGGGAGAAATTACAATCGATGCATTGGAAGTGAAGGTTATAGGAAAACAAATTTTTTCAAGGTCACTTTTCTTATATTTTATTAACTAATTCAATATATGAAATAAAAAATTAAGGACACATAATTGAAAATTGAAATATCATCCATTAATCGATTTTTTTTAAACTCATCACTTTCTCTAAATGACGAGTATTCCAAAAGAATAATTTTATTTTTGACTTACTAAACTCAAAAAAAATGTCCACAAAAGGATATTGTGTTATTCCTACTATTATAAAATAGTATACAAAACATTATTTTTTTGCATAAGATGTGACAATATCCATGTTATAATATCATGAATATTTAACTATAAAATTTCTAAAATAACAACAATATTTACACAAATATTATTTTTTAAATAATCATACATATATAATAACATTTAAAACCCCATTATTAAATATTATTTTCCTAAATGGTGATATAACCCATTTTAGATACTATCCGAACATATTTATTTTTAATCATTCATAATAAAATTTCATGTTAAATAACATGTTAAACCAATGGGTTATATATAACTCAAATAAACAAATACTCCCTGAAAATATCATTAATAACAGTTATACATATTTTATTGTTTAAATGTTATAAAAAATATCATGAATCAAATAAATATTATAAAAATAAATGAAATCCATAGTTTATAATTAAATATCTCAAAAAATAGTTCTCTTCCATTTAAACTCTTTTAAACAATCAAAATTCTATAT
This sequence comes from Viscum album, assembly GCA_963277665.1. NCBI lineage: Eukaryota > Viridiplantae > Streptophyta > Magnoliopsida > Santalales > Viscaceae > Viscum > Viscum album. The sequence goes on from OY728147.1 coordinate 1,833,507,779, forward strand.
TTATATGTATTTAGTAAAACATAATTAACAGAAAATTAAATCATATACTAAATCATGTTTTATTTACACCTCAATAGAGAATTATTTCTAGAACATACAAAAAGTTTCAAATCACTTCAAAATCCCAACACTTAAATTCTTAAAAGGGTTTTAGAATCCCTCAATCTAATAAATCCATGGTAGAATCCATGATTCATATATTATCCTATCATAAAATCATATATAAATCAATAATCATTATTTATCAAATAAAATTTTATAAACATATTCAAAGATGACTTAACTCACATTTTTATACTATCACTAATATCTTTTAAGGTCACTAACACTATCCCATTTACAACATCAATATCAATTGTCTCTATATCGTAAATAAATTTTTTCACTACACAAAAAATCACTTATGTTGATTACTAGTACCATTCAAAATATGATTTAAAATCATTTAAGTGAAACTATAATTCAAAAAGTCACTAAATTCTTATTTATTCATATATCCATTATATCGTTGATAAAAAAATATATAATGTAATTCTAAAATACGAATATATAAACCCTTAAATTCTTCCTGTAAAATGGTTGACAACCAATAAGTACTCCCTTGTTCTAGGAATTAACCCTTGTATATGGGATATGGCTTAGGAAATTCCCATATTTCCACACTGAAGATATTAAACTATTATTGGTACATTTAGATGAAATTTATTTCCTACATTATACTATTCATGTTTTTATAAGATATTACATTATCAATTACCACAATTACTACATATAAAACACATTCGTATTCATGTGAGACATTCCATTGAGTTATTTTCTTCATATTATCACGTTATAAAAAAGAAATATTTATAATCTATAGTATTTAGGAAACACTATTTTTATCCTATTATGTGTTCTATGAAGCTATGAAAATTTTTATTACAAATAATATAACGAGTTAGTATATTATGCATAATAACAAGATTCTATATTCAATCTCCCATTTCACTTGGTTAAAAATATAGAAAATAAATCCTTTTTTATTACATTTATCATTAACATAATTCCTCTAGATTATAATATTTGGCTGAAACAAAAAGTACTCTGTGTGAAGCGATAATAAATATGGTAGACACACTAGTTTTGAAAAATCATTTATTATATTTCTAAACTGGGATTCATTATTTTCACTATATGAATCATTATTTGTAACCTGTGTAAACCATGATTACTAGAAAACAATTTATGGTATCTTATAACTATAATAATCCATTGGATTCTGTATATATTATTCTAGTCCATGTTTCAAAAGGATCAACAAGCCTTTCTATGACACCCACTAGAGTGAACCATACTTTTCATACATAGATTTCATATCTTGTGAGATAAATATTAATTAAATAATGCAATGATCCTTGGGATAATATTATATGTATAATGTATTTAGAAACCTAGATATATAATAAATGGATGATAAGATATCTAAAACAAATCCCCCATGGTTTATTATAAGTAGAATAGTACATAATTATATTACACACAGTAAAATTCATCATAACCTAGGGAAAATTTTACATAATAATGTGTGATATCAGATTCTCAATAATGGAAAAAATAGATATATCAACGATAGAATGATAATAACATGAAAATAAGGGTATGAAAACCAGAAAATAATATTTTATACTCATACCCTCTGTATCATTGATTCTAATATTTTTTTCATGGAATTAATATTAGCTGTTTATAATACAGGAATCATTAAGGATTCAAATAGCATGATCCATAAGAACATAACATTGGCAAGATACCTATTATTGGGCCATACACATATGAAAATAAAATTATTTCCTTAGTAGTGAAGTATAAGTTAAAAGACTATTGTAGTTGATTGGGTTCCCTCCCCAAACCATCATAGTATTCAAGGTTCACTCCAATGACAATCATAGTGGAAAATTTATTTACTGAATTGAGTTCAATTCTAATTATAGTCGTATTTATCATCTGAGATATCTATGATTACCCAATTCATTAATGGGATATATAATTCTGATTCCACACATCGTAAAAAAATTAATAAATATGTGCGCCAAAAGATAATAAATAAATCATAAGATTATAAAATTTGAAAAGGAAAATGATTTTCTTAAATATTTATTCATAATGAAACCCATTAAAAAAAAGTTTTATAAACATTTCACGATGTTATCATAGAATTTCCTATAGAAATGTAAAGATATACATAATAATATAGTTATCAAAAACAAAAATAATTTTGATAAATAATAAGAATTTATACCTTGGATTATATCCCTAGAAAAAATATAAGTGAACTCAAGGGTTTTTTTCTACGAAGGATATAATCCCCATTACAATATCGTTGAAACATTCTTGATAAAAATACCATTTCCAATTTAAAAATACCATTTTAAAAAAAAATTATAACAATATTTTTTTAAATAAATTTCATTCAAAAAATAATTAGATACATATATATTATCATTTAATTAATTATAAGGTCTTTATGGCATGCATTTTTTTACCTGAAATATAAGATATAATTATGAATTCTTTTTATATTTTTGTAATAATTCATGAAGTAACAAATTCAAATAATAACGAGATTATTAAATTTAAAACGTTTTTAAAAAAATTATTCAAGGGTATAAATAAATTATAAAAATATTCTTTCAATAGTTAATTATTTCTTGAAAAACATTTTTAGAAAACATGGACATAAAATATAATGGGTTTTCAACTGAAGAAACAACTAAACATAGTTACAATAAAAATCATCATTATGTCTCTTGAGTACCTAATGAGAGAATAATTGAAGGAAAAAATATATTCTCAAGAAGGAACTAGAGTGTAATAAAATTCATGAATTTATTTTGAGGTATATGATATTATTTAATCAATTATAACTTGACCATTTACAATCTCGATTAAAAATGACGTTATAACATTAAACCTTTATTTCCATGGTAAAATTTGAATTACAAGCCCCAATAAATGTTTTTATTTAAAAAAAATTAAATACCATGAATATATGGATAATAATTATATATAAATTTATTATGATGCATATAAACCTTGCAAAATAAGAACGGTTCCGAATAAAACATATTCCTCAAAGAAGATAAGTGGAGATGATAAACTGTAACCATAAGTTTGAGTTTAATTGAATGAAATCTAAAACATTGTATATTAAATTTATATTTATATATAATTATTGAAAAGAATAATTTATATTCTATTAAAATCATATATGATCAATTTATAACTTTAAAAATGTAATTTATCAATATTTATTATTAAAATCATCATTTCTAGGTCTTAAATGTTATCTTTCTCATGATAATTTTGGTTTAGTTATTCCAATAATTATACATTGATCAAGTTTGAATCATCTAAAAATTATAATAATTATATAATTATAATATATATTCATTATATATTTTTATATAGATTCATCAAAAAAATATAGATACAAAAAAGAATAATAATATTCTTATAGATGATAAAACGTACGAAATTATAAAATATTTACTCAATTTTGGATAGATTTTATAGAAGAAAGGAAAAATATAATTCACAAATTTAGAAATTTTTTATATAATTTCAATAATTCATATTATTTACACACACACATATATATTTCTAACCATGTAAAAAATGAAAAAAAGCCACACAAATTAGTGGTCGTGGTTGTCCACATGTACACACGAGAGAAATTATTGTATTTCAATAGATTGGATGATAAGACTGTATTCATGATATTATAATTAAATAATTACAATTATATAATAAGTGTCGTATATAAATATAAAACACATAATAATAACCATCCTCTAAATATTGTGGTTGAAAATGAATTATATCATGATGTGGGCATGGAAATTCATCTGTAGACATGAGCAATACTTTGACATCCCATTTTTGGGTAGAAGGGTGGGTAATGGTGATATAATTATAAAATTAAAATTAAATTAAATTAAAAATATTAAATTATTTATTTATGATAAATTAAATATGATAATAGGTGATAAGGTATAATTAAAAAATAAATGTGATGGTTCATGGCGATTACCAATATTTGGAATGAACTCCTAAAGGTATCATATTAAGGATCCAAGGGATGGTAATTCGGGAAGAAAAATAGATTTAGAGTGATTATAAGTTGATTTTAATGGGATTTTCTATGTGATGGATGAGCTATTTGACTCAATGTGTTGTATGGGAGAGGAAGGATTAGCGTCCTTTTATAAGACATGGAGGCCACACATAGAAATATTATAAAATATTGAAATAAAATAAAATAATTATAAATACAAATGATTAATATTTCAATGAAATAAAATATAAAATTTATCAGATTGAAAAAAAATCTAAAAATGATATTTACATAGGTTTTGGTTCATTTTAAACAATGTCATTTTGATTAATCAATTTGTTAATTATTTCGGACCATAACTTTGGAAAAAAAATACTTTAACTCTAAATGGTTAATAATGATTTCATAAATGTAAATGTAAAACATGAATGGATAATGAATCAAGTCCAAAAATATATTATATTTAAATTTATTAATTTTATAATTCCATTAATTTAAAAACATTTATCAAATTATTATTTTCTAAAAAATAGTGTTATTGAAAATTTTGGTTATATTCAGATATTTTGATATTTATGAACTAAAAAAAGTATAAATATGAATATAATAACTTAAAATGTAATTAACTCATGGAACAATAAAAATCACTCACACTATATTACTATTAATATTTTAGAATCATATTTTTTTCTAGTTTTGTAGAAAAAAATTATATTAAAATTTAGAATGAATTTAAGATAATTATATAATAAAAAATAAAAATATATTCTTATTTGGAAGATAATTTCATTATTCAAAAAATTACAATAAATATTCGATAATAATTATATTTTCACTAGATTTGAACACATGATATATATTTAATACTCTAAGAGTGATATTTTGTAATTTTTTCATTTTATAATTATATTTTTTATTTCCATTGACTAGTGTCTCAAAAATGATTAAATTTATATCATAATGCGATATGTGTTGAATCACCTTAATAAAATTTGAATTTATATGAAATATGGTGATACTAACACTTACTTTTTCACTAGTTAACTATATTTACTTTTACCGTCATGGAAATTATTAGTACAGTTACTATTGATATTGAAAAATATAAAAGGTGCCAACTAAAAGAAAATATTGTGGTAAAAAATATTTTTTCCAATTTGAATTATTAGATAATTATAAGTAGGAAAATTTATTTAATATAAAAATTCAAAACTCATCAAAAACAATTTTTTATAAAAATGCATATTCATGTATACAATATTTTTGTATACAAAATGAAATAATAGAATCGGTTACAATGAAATTAATTTGATTAATCATAGTATAAAATAAATAAATTTGATTAATACTAGTATAAGATATATATGATTTATTTGAAATTATATTAAAATTAAACAATAATCATTAAATCCTTTAAAAATATTGTTTTCAATAAAAAACATCATTTCTAAATAAAAATATAAAAATCAATATATAAAAAAAATACAAAGTACATGAAGATGTAATGAGTTTAAATTTCAATTTTATTTATTAAAATATATTCTATAAAATTTAAATAATTTATATATATATTTTCTCATAATAATAAATAAAAATCATTTGCCAATGAATAAAAATTTTGATGCAAAATAAGACTTTAATAAAGAATGAATTTTTATTTCGTAAGAACAATTCAATAATTTGGCATTTATTATTATATGGATTTCTTAATTTGGATTCATTATATTTCTACCATCAAATTAAATCAATATACTTTAATAATAATTTCTAAATAATAATTTTTAATTTTCATTTTATCTTGGGGTTGTGTGTTATTTAGGTTATAGAATATAATTATATTCTTTTATAATATAAAATTGTTAATTTAATAAATTTAATTGTATAAAATATATAATATATTTGGATTATTAATAATTAATATAATATCATATATTCAAATTAATTTTAAGTCATTATGAATTTTAATCATAGAAAATATTTTTCATGTTTGTTAAAGTGTTACAATTTGGTTAGTCAAATAAGGCAAACATTAAAATCTCTCTAAATACACTGATTTCAAATGGGATGAGTTTTTTTGACTAATAACATTTTTATAGAGTTAAATAATGTTTTTTAAATAAGTATTTTGATTTTTGGATCCTAATATTTATATTTTAGAAGAGGTGATATATTGTATTCCAAAAATAATCTATTTTTGAGCCCTTGCATTTAATTTTATTGTTGGAAGATTTTAATAATATTTGAGTTAAACATAAAGTATAGAAACATTATTATTTTTTTATTTAACCAAAATAATTCATGGATACCAAATTATTACTTTATTTTAATGTAAATTTTTTTTGTCTTAGATATGGTAGATTACAAAAAACTGTTTTCCCGGTTTTTTTAATGATTTTAAAATTAATTTTTACCACCAAAATAAATTAAATGCGATAAAATGGTTTGAAAATTTATTATCATAATCTCATACTTTCTTAATTCCCTTTTTTATAAATTTATAAAAATTAAGATATAATGGAAAAACAATTAAATTACCTCCATCTTGCTTATATTGGGTTTAATGTTGTTTAACCGGTATATATGGTATAATATATATCCAAACAAATCCCATATTTTAATTTCTTTAATTTATTTTAACACCATAATAACATATATTATAAATTTGGGTTCCTAGGTGCTACTTGACATGATTATCATATTTATATTATATAATCTTTCATTTAATTCCAAGTGTGTCCTTTCTCTCCCATATAAAATCACACATCATCACATCTCTTTTCAACATATAATATTCCTATAATCAAAAGCAAAACGAAAAAAATCCCACTACAAAATCCTTATCAATTATATTCAAGTTATTTTATTCCAAAATGACTAATCATAGGGCCCTTAAGAGGATAACTAAAGGATTTTTTTTCAAAGAAAAGGTATTCACCTTAATAAATCATTTTAATTTTTCTTTATCCTTTTTCTCCTATAAAACTATGGTATTTATGATAATACAATAAATAACTAATAATAAATATAAATAAATTTACTTTGATTATGACATAATTATTATCCATAATAATATCCAACTTATAGAAAGAAACAACAAAGATAGTGCATGCATATGGTTTATCGTTTCCACATATCTTTGTAAATCATTAATCATTTCCACTTTACATGGATATTTATAACATTGAATAGATTAAAAAAATATTTAATTCATTATTTTATTATTTTATTGACATGTTAATTTTTTTATTCCATTAAAAACTGACAAACAAAATTTATGAGTACGTACGGCCCACCAACTCATTGAATTGTGTAATTGATTATTCTTACCTCTACGTACTATGGATGATTATAAATATAATTGTAAATATATTATATATATATATATATATAATTTTTAATAATTTATATATTTTCATACCATAATAAAATGATATGGACTTAAACTACCCAACAAAAAGATACATGGAAAACAAATATGATATCACCATGAACAATGATTTTTGTAAAGAATTATTAATATATGGGTGAAAAAATTTGATAAGTCAACGATATATTTAATAATATATAATATTATGGTTTTATATTATTTGTTATAATAAAAAATGTTTATTATATGGGATTTTATAAAACATATGTTCGAATTCATACATAAGGTAAGAGTGCATTTCACAATCTTATCATTATTTGGGATTGTTGTGTATAAGCCTCTAATGGGGGAATTGTGTGATTTTAGAATATCAAAACAAAAATATTCTGTTATTCTATATTATTTATTTAAATTAAAAAAAAGTATTCGTTTTAATCAATTTAGTTACTCAGGATATTGAGAAAATGGATTTTAGGAAACAAACATTATTTTTACAATTGGTCAGAAATATTCTTATTCCATATCAATATTATTCTTAAAATATGATAAGAAATATATTTTAAAATATATAATAAGTTATTAAAAAATTGACAATTTTTTATTTAAAAGAAAAATTTAAAATGATTTTTCTCATCATTTTCGGAACGAGGTACTTTTGTTTTTTAATAAAAAATGTGAAATGTATATTTATTTTAACAAAAACAACATGAACAAAATTTCATTCCCTCACAAAAACCAAATTATTTAAATATAATATTAAAAATTTAAAAATATTACTTTAATTAATATATTTTCCATTATATTTCAGATCTTTTTATATTTTCAATAATTTATTTCAAACTGAAAAGTGTATTTTCCTCATGAAACATTCCATCAATCATTTTAATATATTTTCTTATTTTAATGAATAATATTATGAGTATTATAATTTTTTGAGATTATAATATAAATATACCAGACACTATTTTCCTCTCGATGTTTTATAATAATATTGATTGGGGAAATAATCAATGTTATATATTAATGTTCTTCTACAACAGATAATTATTGAATTTTAAGGCTTGTTGATTAAAGTGTTTTTTTAAAATGATGAATGAATTGGAGTTATTTAGATGTGTTTGGGAACCAAAATTTAATTTCCCCTTTATACATCAATACATTTCTGAGACAACACTCATTTCTTATGTGGCTAAGTCCTTACCCATTTGGTTATATGTCATAGAATGAGATATCAAATGTTTATTTTCGATTTTTGGAATTCCTCAGTCCATCATTAATAAATAATTAATTTTTTCCCATGTTATTTTTTAAATAGTTATGATGTACCTAAATTATTTCTCTCTCATGTTATTATATATATATAATTATTTAATTATCATTTATTCCTGCAATTTTAGATATGCCAAATTTTTCATTCATTCTACACATACCCTTACTGAGTATCTGAGCTCACCACATTATTATGTTTCATTTCAGTAGGATGATCATTAGTGAATTATTTTAGATATAAAAGGTTATTCTAGATCGGAAAAATATCTTCTAAATGAAAATATTATGTTCTAGTTTATAGTTTCATATATAATATAATATTTAAGATTGTATTTATTTTACCAAGACTTCTAAAATAGTCATTATTTTTTTATGAAATCACTTTTATCTAGTTAGAAACTAATAAATTATACACTTCATATGGATATTGGAGTCATTTAAATTAAATAAATCCCAAATAACATAACAAAATTCATCATATTTTAAATTTACAATTTTATGTAATATGTAATTTTTTGTTTCATTGAAATTTTAATTCCCAGCCTTCCAAATTATATTGATCTTATTTTTTAAATATTAATGATCAGGTTCACCAATTATTTGGAATATATGATTAATAATTTTATGTTATTATAAATGATGAATAAAAGCAAAAGAATCATTTTATATGAATTAATCATTTAAACATTTAGATATAAAAACACGCATTTTAGTCTACAACATTAAAATATTTTCAAAAAATGATTAATCTTATTAACAAAACACATCTTTAAAAAAATTATCTTAAAACAATTTATCAGACTCATAGACATGGATTCATAAATTTTTTATCTTTTTATGATACCAATGTATCATATAAATATTCTATCATCTCTTCTTGGGATTTTTTACATTTTTTCATCCATATTCATTGTTTTTCTATCATATTTGTTTCAATATCATCTGATGTATCTTTTTTTATATTTAATAGATATATTAATTAGAGAAACTATTTGATGGATATCATCCATGTCTGGTATATTTAATTCACTATAATACCTTATGAAATATTTGGTTTATATGGAAATCAAATATTTCATGTGCAGGAAATATTCTCTGAGTCTACTTTCATATGAAATCCCAAAACATACGTAAATATATTATATCATACAAAAAAATTAGTCTTTAAAATTATCAGTATATATGAAAGTTTTAATTTTTCTATCATAAAATCCCTAAATAGATATTCCCAAAATTTTATTTTATAATCATCTATAATGATCACAAAAACTCGTTCACTTATTTATTCCAGCACCATATTCTTGAAATCACCTAATACTATTTTTACATAATATTAGGAATTATCATAATATTTCTAAATAAGGATTGCTTATTTCTTATGGATTTTACGGTATATTAAATAACTATATAGTTTATTTCTAAAAACTACACTCCCATGTCATTTATAGTTTTAATATAATCCTTATAAAAACATTACAAAACTAATTTCAATAACCTTTAACCTCAAAAATCCATGAATGGGTTCTCTACCAAATAATATAAGTCCATTTTTGACATGTTTTGGCTGCTCAATAATCCATTCTCTTACTCTTGAATTCAAATATTTTCAACAATTCCACATAATGACCAAAGATCACATTATATATCTATATCACCCAAAAATAATGAAGTAAAAGTATTTTACATGACAAGATTTGTGACATACAACATCGAGCTTAAACAACCCATAAAAAATATGTCATTAAATTTAATCTATTTGGTAAACCATTAAACACACAAACCTGAGTATAAATGAACTATAATATAGTATATCATTATAATATAGATATTAAATTTTTTTGTATGAGTATAACTATCTAAATTATGTTATTTACTGTTTTCTATTGGTTATGAATAAAATAATAATAATTTTAAAAATGAAATGTTTTCTGAAAAAAATTATTTATTCCCAAAATAATGTTTAGTAACACATTGTGAACATAATGTAAAATTAATTTTTACCAAATATAAAAAATAAATATTCTAAAATGAACAAATATTTCTAAATTTTTGTTTCCAATTTTTCTCAGTGTGAATTTTTGGGATTTTTCTCAGTTATATCATTTTTACAAAGAATTATGGGAAATATTTAATTTAAACTGAATATTTTTTTGTTTAAGATATTTATAGATTTAAAATTTATTTTTATCTGGTTCTAATTGAAAAATAGTTAAATTATATATCAATTAATTAAATTTAGTTTATTATTTTGAAATTCATATTTAATTTTCATATAAATCCATTGTAAGCTATCAAACATTTTGACAATGAGAACACACTTTCAAATCACCTATATGATGTTAATTTTAAATTCAATTTTCAAATTATATGATTTTAAATTGTAAAAATATAGTCCATTTTTCATTTTATAATAATTTATAAAATCTAATATGTTGAAATAAATTGTTTTACCCGAATTTATAAAAAGCAGTAAAAATTATTTATAAAGGATAATGTAAAAATGGTTTTATCATGGGGAGGATAAACTAAAAATAGAAGAGTTATAATAATAAAAAATCTTATATAAAATATATTTTATAGAAATAGTTAATACATATAAAGTATAAGTATATAGAATAATATGTTTTTCCATTTTTTATGTCGAAAATGTGGGTACAGATTTTTCTAATCAATAATTAAATGTGTGCCAGTCACCTAACTTATAAAATGTCACCCCATATCATTTATAATTAAATACATAAAAACATTTTTTTCGTCCAATACCAACCCAAATAACTTCCCAAATTCAATTCCTTCATCTCATAAGCCTTTATTTTGACCAGGAATCCATTCAAGGAACACAATATATCTAATCTTAATGATGTGGTTCGTGAAGTGGTAAAATTATTTACTTTGATTTTTTATTTATTCCTTCATCATCCTTAAATTTTAATTCATTTATTTTTATATAAAACTAATACTATCTAAAATATATTTAGTGTTTTGTTATTTGTTGTTCCATACATATATCAATCTTTTTTCCATCAAATGTGAAATAATAATTCCACTCGTCTGTACAGTGGACTACCGCCTCCTGAGGCGATGTTACATGTTTTCCTTCAACCCCTCTCAATGTTGGTTATGATGATGGATATAAAGAATATATATAATATTTATATCACATATATACATCTAAACTTATTATATCAGATGTGAATTCTTTTCCATCCATTTTCTAGAATATATAATATTGTTACTTATGTGTATTATGGATTACTGCCTCACGAAGGAATGTGATTTGTTTTTTACTAATTTATTGAATTGTACGTAATAAGGAAAAATTTAATTTATATATGTGATATATCTGATATAATTATCATATTAGTGAAGTATTAATCATTATTATTATATAATATGTTATTTTATTTCTTATCTTTTAACTAAATTAATGATGATAACATCATTCATGTTCATGTGATATGTAACATCCCAGGTAAATAAAGAATAATTCATATTCATATTTATTAATATTTGTGAATTAAATATTAATTTTACTTTAAAGTGGTTGCTATGTTCGATAGCGTACCCGATATGCAACAAAGAGTTTCTCTGAAATCTTACGTTGCACACTAGTAATAAAATAATATTATTTTAAATGGTAGTTATCACGTAGCTGTTGTATTGGAGGTAATGAATTGAAATAACTAAAATATGATTATATATGTTTTTAAATGTTTTTACATTTATCCAATAAAAGATAAAGGCTTAAAATACGAAAAAAATTCAATTTTAGGCTTTTATACCCTAATTTTCACTAAAGGTTCACTTATCACCTTTTGATGGAGAACCGTCATTAAATATAGTTTTGGTCACCTTTATACACTCTATTGGAGAAAAAAACTCTTTTTTAGAATAGGGAGATCAAAATTTACTTTGTGTATATTTTTGGTATTTTTCCGATAAAGTTCATTTTTTTAATCAACAGTGAAAAATATTGTATTTTAATTCAAAACCTCTTTTTAATCTAATTTATTTATATGATTACATTATTATTTGAGTTGGTTTTAAAGTGAAATTAGAATACATTTTTACCATTAAATCCAATAGTGGTCGTTGGAATTAATTTCACTTTGAAATCAGACTTAAACTAGTGTCAATCTTTTGATACTTATTGTTTCATGAAAACACGCTATTTGCTCGGACAGTGGGAATTAATTATTAAATTAATTAATGCAACTTATATGTTTTGAATTTTTTAAAATGGACTTCATTTTTAATTTGAAATATTAAATATACCTTAGGGTGAATTTTTGGTATTTTTATGAAAAACTTCAATTTTTGATGAATAGTGAAACCACTAAGTAGTACTTATAAAAACTGATTTTTCGTTTAAATGAAATTTTACCACTTCAGTGTTTTTAATTTCAAAAATAAGACATACCTGGTTTTCATTAAGAAGTATAATGCGGTTCAATGGGATAAAAATAATTTTTTGGTGATTAGCATCTTTTATGTTTTTAATCGCGATTAGAGGTAATTAGTATAGTTTAAGGTAAAAATAATGTTTTAATAATATGAAATGAACATGAAACATGTCCTACCCTTCTTGGATGTTTTATGGCCGACCAATAAAAGCCATGGGTCAAATTTGGGACCACATGGATCCACATTAGTTGGAAAATGACATTAATATCTTTTTATTTAATGTTAAAATAAAAATGACACAAACATGAGTTGTTTTACTAAAAAAAAAATTAAATGGGGTTATAGAAGTCGGGTTTTTGACTATAAATAGTCATTGGAAATATAAAAATATTTCCTACATCATAGTATTTTTTTTATAATTTTTATACATTAAATAGATTAAATTATTTATGACACCATGATGATGCAGCGATTACCTCATTATTTAACGATTTAAATAAAATTGAAAGATAATGTAAAATCTAAGACCTACACATGTCCAAAACCTATTGGATGGGTGGAATTAGAACCCATATCACCTTATTATCGAAACAAATAAATGTGGGAGAATTAAAATCCGAAAATCATTCTAAAATAAAGTAACATTTCCTTACTTTCCAAGAGTTCCCTCCTCATCTCTTATAAAAGGCCCCCACCTCTACTACCTTACCCACACATCCAAAGCCTTTGTCTTGGCCAAAACCTTACCAGTTTGTCTCTCCACATCCCTCTGTTACTCCTCGAATTATCACATTGGGCATAAGTCTTCCCTAGGAAGCCTTTGAGATCAAATCTAAGAGGGTTACCTGATTTTATGGTAATGTCTTCACTTGTGTTCTTTTGTTTTATTTTGCTTCTCCAACCCCTAAAATATTTCTATTAATTTCTTTTGAAACAAATCAAGTATATTTAATATACTAGAATGTTGTTATAAGAATAATTCTAGCAACACTTACACACATCTACATCTAATAGTTAAAGAACATACTATTTCTGTGGTTGGTTAATTTCTCTCTCACGAAACGATGATTGTTCAATATTCTTTTAAACACCTTTAATGGTGGCCATTAAGATGTCACTCTATTTATAAATGATATATACTATGTTTATGATATCCTTATTCTTCTGTATTTTTCATTTGTGTTACACCTTTATGGTTTCCATTGTGGGTAAATATGATAATTTCATTTTAGGAAGTGTGGACTACCGCCCCCTCAAAGTGGTTTGATTCGTTAATGCAATATGTGGGACTTATAAAGGATGGATTTAAAGTTATTATATATGATGTTATACTGGAATTATAATATAACTCTATATCATTATTATTTCTTTCCATTAAAGTATGAGATAGAAATAAAGTAGCGTTCATGCGTAGGTACGGCTTACCGTCTCCATGAACGGTGTATTTCATTTCTTATCCCCAAATGTAATGTACTGTTATAAGTACACATATATAATGGATATGTATGATGTATCTTAAATCTAAATGATTAATATAATTCTGGAATTAAAATATAAATACCTCTCATTTAGTTTTAATTCCATTAATATGACATAGAAATGAAAGTAGCGTTCATGCGTACGTACGGCTTACCGTCTCCATGAACGGTGCATTTCATTTATTACCTCTAAATGATTATGTTATATTATAAATACATGTATATGAAATATATATATGATATATATATGATATCCAAATCAGGAATGTCATTCTGTATATAAAGAACCTTTTACCACACGAACAACATATGATTGTAAGAATTCCACTTTCGACTTAAGAATTAAATATCGACAAAACAAACATTATTAACATAATGATTACATAATGTTTATAACATGGAAATAAGTGATATAAAATGAATAATAATATTTAAAAAGGTTCTTAATCAAGTAGAAATTAACTCAAGTTTATTATTCAGGATGTTAAAGAACGACCGAGTCAAGTAGGACCCGAGGTAATGGACTTCGTCTCAATCTCCTTTCATTGAGTCATATTTCGTTTTATACACAACTATATTTTATACGGTGTATAAATCCCTTTGACTTTTACTTTTATACAAAAGGAATATTTTTCTACGAAGAGTTTTACTAAACGAAAAAAGGGAATTTTTCTTTTAACGTACGCGGTGACAACAACATTTTCTGTCGACGCGAGTATTATTTGGTCCTTGGCTTATTCAACAAGTCATGATGTTTTTAAAATGAAATAAATACCATATACTATTTTATGTATTTTGGTATTGAAATTGGTTTTTATAATGGATTCTTTATGTCAATATATTTGAGTGATATATTGTGATCCAAGTGTCGAAATGTTTTCTTTCCGTTATTTTTGTTTTATGTCTTATGATTTTATAATGGTACTTGGAAATTTGACGGGTGGTTATGTGATAAACCATATAACGGGTGGTGTCGTGAATACCGGGAAGGGTGGTTACGTTATAACCTCCAATTCATTGGGTATGGAAGTCGGCCGTATGGCTATTCCATTAAGTATGTATGGAAGTTGGTCGTATGGCTATTCCATTAAGTGATATGTGTGGAAGTCGACCGTATGGTTTTTCCACTTAAGTATGTTTATGTCCCAAGTTACCTTTATATGTTATGTGTTCTTTATATGGGTTTTATTGTAATCCTTTGTTTACAAAAGGGTAAGTAATGATATTTTATTGAGTAAAGAGTTTTTACTACTTCATGAAGGTGAAGGTGTTACTTTGATAAAGTATACATGGTTTACTTGATGTTTGAAAATATAACAGTTTTCATTCTTTGTGTATCCCATACTGAGATTTTTTATGCTCACCCCATGTTTTTTTGAAATGTTTTTCATAGGACATAATGTGGAATAGGGTCACGTATGGGAGCAAGGGAAAGTCATGCTATCTAAAACATGGAACTGGACATGTTTCTTTTTAAGAGTTTTTATTTTATGGAAACTTAGTCTACATTGTAATATTTTGAGTTGTAACAGTTATGACCTAATTATCTGAAACTCTAAAGCTGAAAAGATCCTCAATGTGAATTATTCATTTAATTCAATATTAAGTAAAGTTTAAGGCCGGTGGCTTATTGTTGGTATTACAGGTCAGTTTAGACAACTTTAGGAGTTAGCAAATTGTTAAATTATAATCTAATTTATGGTACGATTTAAATGATATAGAATTTAAAGATTACCATGTTGCTTCGCCTAAGATATTTCTGGGTTAAGAATGGTTTTTCATAGAGGAAACAAGACATCTTTTCTGGGAAGGCATATATATGGAAATGAACTTTGAAATCAATATCCTAAGATGGTCAGAATCAGAACTAAACAGTTTGTTGTAGTGATGGCTCAGTTGACTCAGGTTATTACCGAAGGAGTTGAAAAGAATATTGGTGAATGCTCCAGTTTTGGAATTTCCATTCAGGAATGGTGATTTTGTTATATACAGTGATGCTTCATTGAAAGGACTTGGTTGTGTCCTTATGTAGAATGATCACGTAATTGCATACGCTTCACGTCAGTTGAAAACTCATGAGGTAAATTACCCTACACATGATTTGGAATTAGCTACTGTTGTTTTTGCTCTAAAAATTTGGAGGCATCATTTGTATGGAGTGAAGTGTGAAATATATACTGATCACAAAATTTAAAGTATATATTCACTCATAAATAATTGAACATGAGATAGAGGAGATGGATAGAATTAATCAAGGATTATGATTGCACAATTCATTACCATCCGGGAAAAAAAGCAAATAAAGTGGCTGATGCTTTGAGTCGAAAAAGTAATGCTTCATTAACAATGTTGCATTTGGAATGTGATCCTTTGTTTAAGGATTTGATGAACATTGGCATGGAAGTTTTTTTTGTAGGATGTCCTTCTATTTTGTTTTAGGTATCAGTGAAATATTCTCTATCAAACAGAATCAAGCAAGCACAGAAGCAAGACAGTGAGTTGCAGCAAAAGGTAGAGTTGGTTCAAAAAAGTCATTTTCCTGAATTCAAAAGTGACAATGATTGTGTTTTGAGGTTTGGGAAGATATTATGTGTGCCTAATGATTCACAGTTGAAGAGAGATTTGTTATGTGAAGTTCATAGTTCTCCGTTTTCAGTTTATCCTGGGATTACTAAGATGTACAGAGATCTGCGGGAGTATTTCTGGTGGGATGGAATGAAAAAAGATATTGCTGATTTTACTGTGAAGTGTTTTACTTGTCAGCAGGTTAAAGTAGAGTTGCAGTTTCGAAACGGATGCTTCAGCATTTACCACTGCCAGAGTGGAAATGGGAAAACATACCCATGGACTTTTTTGTGAGATTATCGAGGACATCTCGAGGTAATAATACAATCTGGGATATTGTTGATCGTTTGACTAAATCGGCACATTTCCTTGCTATATGAGATAATTTTGACCTAGATCAACCTTCACATTTGTTTCTTAAAGAGATGGCAGGGTTACATAGAGTTCCTCTCTCCATTGTGTCTGATCATGATCCCATGTTTACTTCTAAATTTTGGAAAGGCCTTCAGAATTCGTTGGGTACTGAATTAAATTTTAGTACAGCTTTTCATCCGCAATCTGATGGGCAGTCAGAACGAACAATTCAGACCTTGGAAGATATGCTACGAGCATGCTTGATGGATTATCAGGGAAGTTGGGACCAACATCTTTCATTGTTTGAGTTTTCATATAATAACAGTTTTCATTCTAGTATACAGATGGCACCGTTTGTTGCATTATATGGGAAGCGGTGTCAAACTCCAGCTTTTTGGGATGATGTGGGTGAAAGGAAGTTGATGGGACCAGAATTGATAGAAGAGTTGGCAGAAAAAGTTCAGTTGATTCAGAAACACATGGAAATAGCTGAGAGAAGGCAGAAGAGTTATGCGGATAACCGGAGGAAAGATCTATCTTTCGAGGTAGGTGATCAAGTTTTTCTCAAGGTTTCTCCATGGAAAAGTGTGATTCCATTTGGTAAGAAAGGAAAGCTGAGTACACGGTTCATTGGACCATATGAAATTCTGGAGAAAGTTGGATCAGTTGCTTATCGATTGGCTTTACCTCCATGTTTATCTCAGGTACACAATGTTTTTCATGTTTCGAATTTGAGGAAGTATATGCCAGATCTATCTCATGTTTTGAGCCCAGAGGTAGTTCAGTTGGAAGAGAATCTCTCTTATGAAGAAAAACCATTCCAGATTCTTGACCGAAGAGAGCATGTGTTGCGAAATAAGGTAATCCACCAGGTAAAGGTTTTGTGGAAAAAACATATGGTTGAAGAGGCAACATGGGAATCTGAAAATGCGATGAGGGATAAATACCCCCACTTATTTTGATAAGTGAATAAAATTGTGAGGACGCAATTCCCAAAAGGGGGGAAGGATGTAACATCCCAGGTAAATAAATAATAATACATTTTCATATTTATTAATATTTGCGAATTAAATATTAATTTTACTTTAATGGGGTTTCTATGATCGATAGCGTACCTGATACGCAACAAAGAGTTTCTTTGAAATCATACGTTGCACACTAGTAATAAAATAATATTATTTTAAATGGTAGTTAACAGGTAGCCATTGTATTGGAGGAAATGAATAGAAATAACTAAAATATTATTATATTTATTTTTAAATGTTTTTACTTTTATCCAATACAAGATAATGGCTTAAAATATGAAAAGAATTCAATTTTATCCTTTTATACCAAAATTTTCACTAAAGGTTCACTTATCGCATTTTGATGGTGAACCAACATTAAATATAGTTTTGGTTACTTTTATACATTCTATTGGACCAAATAAAACTCTCTTTTAGAATCGGGACATCAAAATTTACTTTGTGTAAATTTTTGGTATTTTTCCGATAAAGTTCATTTTTTAATGAACTGTGAAAAATGTTGTATTTTAATTCAAATCCTCTTTTTAATATAATATATTTATATGATTATATTATCATTTGAATTAGTTTTAAAGTGATATTAGAATATATTTTTACCATTAAATCCAATATTTTTCGTTGGAATTAATTTTACTTTGAAATCGGACTTAAACTAGTGTCAATCTTTTGATACTTATTGTTTCATGAAAACAAGTTATTTTCTCTGACAGTGGGAATTAATTATTAAATTAATTAATGAAACTTATGTGTTTTTAATTTTTTAAAATAGACTTCATTTTTGAATTCGGAATATCAAATATATCTTAGGGTGAATTTTTGGTATTTTTCTGAAAAACTTAAATTTTTGATGAATAGTGAATCCACTAAGTGGTACTTATAAAAACTGATTTTTCATTTAAATGAAATTTTACAACTTCTGTGTTTTGAATTTCAAAAATCTGACATACATATTTGTCATTAAGAAGTAAAATGCAGTTCAATGGGATTAAAATAATTTTTTTGGTGAATAGTAACTTTTGATTTTTTAATCGTGATTAGAGGTACTTAGTTTAGTTTAAGGTAAAAATAATGTTTTAATAATATGAAATGAACTTGACACATGTCCTACCCTTATTGGATATGTCATGGCCGACCAAGACAATCCATGGGTCAACTTGGGGACCCCATGGAGCCACATTAGTTGGAAAATGACATTAATATCTTTTTATTTAATGTTAAAATAAAAATGACACAAACATGAGTTGTTTTACTAAAAAAAATTTAAATGGGGTTATACATGTCATATTTTGGACTATAAATAGTTATTGGAATGATCAAATGATTTCTTACATCATAGTATTTTTCTTATAATTTTTAGACATTAACTATATTAAATTATTTATGACACCATGATGATGCAGCGATTACCTCATTATTTAACGATTTAAATAAATATGAATGATAATGTAAAATATAATACCCACACATGTCCAAAACCTATTGTATGGGTGGATTTCTAACCCTTACTACCTTATCCTCGAAACACATCAATGTGGGACCATTAAAATCCGAAAATCATTCTAAAATAAAGTAACAATTTCTTACTTTCCAAGAGTGCCCCTCCTCTCCTCTTATAAAAGGCCCCCACCTCTACCACCTTACCCACACATCCAAAGGCTTTGTCTTGGACAAACCCTTCCCATTTTGTCTCTCCAAATCCATCTCTTACTCCTTGAAGCCTCGCATTGGACATAAGTCTTCCCAAGGAAGCCTTTGAGCTCAAATCTAAGAGAGTTACCCGATTTTAAGGTAATGTCTTCACTTGTGTTCTTTTGTTTTATTTTTCTTTTCAAACCCCCTAAAATATTTTTATTCATTTCTTTTGTAACAAATAGAGTATCTTAAATATACTAGGATATTTGTTTAAGAATAATTTGAGCTACACTTACACACATCTACATCTAATGGTTAAAGAACATACTGTTTCTGTGGTTGGTGAATTTCTGCCTCACGAAACGATGATTGTTCAATATTCTGTTAAACACCATTAAATGTGGCCATTAAGATGTAACTATATTTATATATGATTTATATTATGTTTATGTTTTCCTTATGCTTCTGTATTTTTCATTTGTGGTATAACTTTATGGTTTGCATTGTGGGTAAACACGATAATTTCATTTTAGGAAGTGCGGACTACCGCCCCCTCAAAGTGAATTGATTCGTTAATGCCATATGTGGGATGTATAAAGGATGGATTTAAAGTTATTATATATGATGTTATAATTGAATTATAAAATACCTCTATATCATTATTATTTCTTTCCATTAAAGTATGACATAGAAATGAAAGTAGCGTTCATGCGTATGTACGGCTTACCGTCTCCATGAACGGTGCATTTCATTTCTTATCCACAAATGCAATGTACTATTAAAAGTACATATATATATTGGATATATATGATTTATGTTACATCTAAATGATTAATATAATTCTGGAATTAAAATATACAAACCTCTCATTTAGTTTTAATTCCATTACTATGACATAGAAATGAAAGTAGCGTAATGCGTACGTACAGCTTACCATCTCCATGAACGGTGCATTTCATTTATTATCTCTAAATGATTATGTGATATTATAAATACATGTATATTCTAGATATATATGATATATATGATATCCAAATCAGGAATTTCATTCTGGATATAAAGAACTATTGACCACACGAAAAACCTGTAATTGTAAGAATTCCACTTTCGACTTAAGAACCAAATATCGACAAAACAATCATTATTAAATTAATGATTACATAATGTTTATAAC
Organism: Viscum album; assembly: GCA_963277665.1. Lineage (NCBI taxonomy): Eukaryota > Viridiplantae > Streptophyta > Magnoliopsida > Santalales > Viscaceae > Viscum > Viscum album. Next base: position 1,833,529,143 of record OY728147.1, read on the forward strand.
ATAGAAATAAGTGATATAAAAAAATAATAATCTTGAAAAAGGTTCTTAAGAAAGTATAAATTAACTCAAGTTTATTATTCAGGACGTTAAAGAACGATCGAGTCATGTCGGACCCGAGGTAAGGGACTTTATCTCAATCTCCTTTCATTGATGCATATTTCATTTTATACACAACTATCTTTTATACGGTGTATAAACCCCTTTGACTTTTACTTTTATACAAAAGGAATCTTTTTCTATGAAGCGTCTTACTAAACTACAAAAGGTAATGTTTCTTTTAACGTACGCGGTGACAAACACCTTTTCCGCCGCCGCGAGTATTATTTGCTCTTTGGCTTCCCAAACAAGTCGTGATGTTTTTAAAATGAAATAAATACCATATACTCTTTTATATATTTTGGTATTGAAAATGGTTTTTATAATGGATTTTTTATTTCAATATAATTGGGTGATATATTGTGATCAAAGTGTGGATATTTTTCTTTCCATTATATTTGTTTTATGTATTATGATTTTATAATGGTACTTGGACATTTCATGGGTGGTTACGTGATAAACCATATGACGGGTGGTGCCGTGAATACCAGGACGGGTGGTTATGTTATAACCTCCAATGCATTGGGTATATAATTCGGCTGTATGGCTATTCCATTAAGTATGTATGGAAGTTGGCCATATGGCTATTCCATTAAGTGATATGTGTGGAAGTCGACCGTATGGTTATTCCACTCTAGTATGTTTATGTACCAAGTTACCATTATATGTTATGTGTTCTTTATATGGGATTTATGGTAATCCTTTGGTTACAAAAGGGTATGTAATTATATTTTATTCAGTGAATAGTTTTTACTACTTCATGAAGGTGAAGGTATTACTTTGATAATGTACACATGGTTTACTTGATGTTTGAAAAACTAACAGTTTTCATTCATTGTGTATCCCTTACTGAGATTTTTTATACTCACCCCAAGTTTTTTTTTGAAATGTTTTTCATAGTACATAATGTGGAATAGGGTCAGGGATGGGACCAAGGGAAAGTCATGATATCTAAAACATGGAACTGGACATGTTTCTGTCTAAGAGTTTTAATTTTATGGAAACTTAGTCTACTTTGTAATCTTTTCAGATGTAACAGTTATGTCCTAATTCTCTAAAACTCTAAACCTGAAAAGATCCTCAATGTGAATTATCCATTTAATTCAATATTAATTAAGGTTTAAGGCCGGGGCCTTATGTGATATACCACTATCACGAAGTGAAATGACTCACTTTTAATCCCCAAACCCCATGGTTGATATTTTTAATTGTAATGTTATAAATCATATTATATTTATGAAATTATTAATAATATAGGTAGATAAAATACTACTTACCTCCATTCCATAATGATTTTTGGGGAATGGAAACATTACTGATGCGTTTCCACAACCTAGAGTCTACGTGATAATATTTTACATGATTTCCCAGAACCATATTTCTTGATAAATGTTAATGGTATAATAAATATATAAATATGATAAATATGTAATTATTATTCTGTAGATTATGGGACTATATAATATAAACAATAACTGGATCCTTTCTTAAAAAACCGACCTGAGAAAACATTGCAACTTACACTCAGAACAATGAAAATAATTAATGATTTCTAACTAGTGAGTGAAAAGTTGTTATAAATGATATTATATAAAAATATAGATATTAATATGGTTATATTATAATTTAATGAAATGTTTAAAATAACGTTAAAGGAGGTTAATATTCATTCAACCAAAAGGAAGTGTGAGGTATGAGATTTCGTAACTCAATATATATTCATGAGGTTAAACTTAAACCAAATTGATTACGTCACGATAATATTATGATTTAATTATAGTTGATTATTATATGTTATATTTCCTCATTTTTACGTGGATTTAGATTTTATAAACATATTTTCAACAAATTTATTATTCCCCACTTCCAATATATGATCTTTGTTAGGGACTTTGTATCAATTTATCTTAATTGATCAATAACTTAACATTATGAACATATTTTCATTTATATGGTCTATATACTGCAATTTTATTATATATTATCATGATTGTTTAATAATTTAATTAATTTCATGTTTTTATTTTAATTATTTTGTCCATTCACGTTTGACGTAAATGTTACTAAGTTTTAAATAATTTGATAACTAATTTCTTTTAATTGTGTTATATTACTTCTTTATTTCCATTGATATTACTAAGTTCTATTTGAAATGAATTTTGAATTTATTTTTATTTCTTTACACTAGTATTATGTTTCTATACATTTTATATCCACTATTTTATTAGGATAATTCTTACCTCAACATTATGTTCTATGTTTGTTTTTATTTTACAATATCATTTGAAATAAGAATTCGTATGCTTGAATTTACATTAAAGGAAAATGTTTCATAACAACATAATAAATCTCTGTAATTTTAATCAAATATTCTTATTCGTGATTTTTTTAAGTTAATAATTATTTACAAACACTTTGGTAATTGAAATAATTAAAAATATATTTTTTATAAAACATAAAATAATTGACCTTTTAGGTCAAAAAACCATTTTCAGGATAAACCATGTTTTCTATTACAATTTTACAATATGATATTGACAAAATAAAAATGAGTTTTTATAAAAAAAAATTCTTATATTTAATTTCCAATGAAGTTTTTGAAATGAATATTAATTTAATTTTAAAAAATGCATCTTTTAATTTTACAGAAAATTTTAATTGAATCATAGTAATAAATTAGTCGTCATGTGTAGAATTGCCTTCAAAATAGATCCTTAAATGTTATAAATATTACATTTCATTGATAACTGATTATTTTCAATTAGAACTATTTTCCAAATTGTGTGTGAACTATTTGTTTTTTAAAATTAAATCAAAATTAAAAATATATTTTCCTCATAAATGTTTTAAATGATGTTTTTATTGTATTTCTATTCATTAATGAAAAAACCAAATTTTTTACTCCAAAGGTTATATGTTGGAAGGAAAATATCCATATTAATTATATTAATGGTTTATGATAATTTTTTCCATGAAAATTGTAGAAAATAAGATTCATTATTCCATTTTTAAGTCATTAACATTCAATTGAAATATTAACTTACTTATGATCATTTGGTATTATATTTATCCTAAATATATGTATATAAGTTATAATTTATGTGATTATTTCTTAAAAAAATACATTTCTAAATATAGTTTTCTAAACTAAAATGTATTTGTTTATCTTGGTACATATTGATAATTCTATATGAATTACTGAATATTGATATTGGATGATAAGACATATTGTTCGTGAATTAAATAAATTTTCCAATATATAAAGAACGATTTCAACGTGCATTCATGGGTGGGGCCCATTTATAGATATCTATAAAACACATCAGTATTACATTGGGATGAATTAGATAGATATACTTAGTTAAATGGGATTTTTGTGTATACATATTCATTAGTTTTAAACAATCTTGTGGAAATATCGTTAATGTAGAGGTATCATGATTCATGAGATCATGAAGTATAGTAATAAATAATTTCCATAATTTAGAATTCAATTATTATTATCCATGATACTGAAATTGTGTTATTATATCCATGCCATTTTCATTATCTATTTATTGAATAAATGGATATTTTAAGTTATATAACTTTTCTGATATGATTATGTGTCATCTAATTTTGATAGTGATTATTTTTATTAATTGGAATGTGTTCATCATTATATCCTTTTAGATATTTCTCATGCCTTTTATTATCATAATATTCATGTTGTTTTAACTGAATGTATGTTAAGTTATTTACCATCGATATTTTTAATTTTTATTGATTCATGATATATTTTGATACACCTAACCCATAATGAGCTGTTGAGCGCACCATTTTTTGATTCATTTAGAAAGAATCTAGAATTTTACTATGAGTGGTATTAATGTATATGAAAGAGGGGGTAATTTTTTTCGCAAAAAAATATATTTTAATTAATTTTTTAAATGTATCGAAAGACTGTTGTATGTATCTAGTTTACCAAGACTACTAAACATTTCATTTTCTTGTGAAGAAATACATATTATTTTATGCCAATGTAATAAAATGACACCTTCTCAAGAATACTGGGATTAGGGTCACTACCTTGTGTATCCAATGATTTTATGTAGACACCATGGGGAATAAATTTATGGAAATATATATTCTAGATCATAAAAATATAATATTATTTAATAACAAGTATAGATGATCATACAATAATTCTGAAAAGGTATATATTATGTGGTTTTTTCAAGAAATCCATACCTATATAAATAATACACATGAACATGGTTTTGGAAATGTTTTACATAAGGGTAATAACATTAAAAACATTAATTTGATTTTGAACAATAATTACCTTGTGGGTGAAAACAGCACATACTGTGCACCATGTTCGACACTCTCTAGGGATATACTTAGGATAATTCAAGTCTTATTTAAATACTATTATAATATATTTTAATAGATGATGAAAATTAATGAACTCAGTTAAACATAAAGTGTTTTTGATTTAAAATAAGGTGTCACAATGGAATGGGAATATGTTTTTTCTATGAAAATAAAAGGAATAAAGAAAAAAAATACGATGGAAAATGAAGAGTACGATAAAAGGAAATAAATCACAACCCATGGATCCCATTAGTGTTTATTGAAATAAATGTGAATGACATAGGCATTATTTGAGTAAACTTCATCTTCTAAAAGATAAATCCTATACAATTTAAGGGCACATGATTATATATAATAGATAAATTATTTTTTTATTGTGATTGAGAAATCAAATTATAGACATATTTTAACAATGGTATTTGGGTTATAAGAGTTATAGATACTGTCATGGGTTTTTGAGTTCAATATTTATCATATGTTTATTGTATTAAACAACCATTTTAGGTTTTATGATATTAGACTCTAATAAGATTACAATTATATTGTGAGAATTTTAATGAAATTATACATTTGAGGGGAAATTAAAAATTTATAATAATACGTTTACATTTTAAAGGAAAAATTATAATGGTTGAAATGACATTTAGGGTCAATGTGATCAATAATGAAATTATAATATTAGTCAATAAATAATATTAGAATTTCAAAAAATTATTTTTATTGAAAACCATTGTAATGGTCCGGACCTCTCTGGTCCATTGTTTTGTGGAAATGTGGTGTAGGAGGTTTTTTGGAAGGTTAAGGTGGCTTGAGCTGTGTTTGGGTAGACTTTTAAAGAAAGCTAATGGGTAATAGATTTCACATGGTTGGTACACGGTTTGCCTAAACCGTGCGGCCAAACCATGGAAGGCTAGTCTTTGAGGTAGTGGCTAACACACGACTAGCGCACAGTTTCAAAAACCATGTGGACTAACCATGTGAGGTGTGTTTGAAGAGGCAGAAGCTAGTGCATGGTTAGTGTAAGGTTTAGTAAACCGTGCGGACTAACCGTGCGGGCACTTAAATATAGATTCTAAAATTGTTCATCAAACTCGTTTTTCCTTTAATAATTTCATTTAAGACCCTAAGCGGCCATAACTCGAGTTTACTCTACCTTGGAGGTAGGAGAACCTCTCCCAAGTGTTTTGGAGCCAATCGGGAGGCTTCTCTTTGCGAATCAAAGACGGTTTCTCGAGGTATGTGATCCTTTTTGTTTGGTTTCTTAGATCTACCAAGATCTACTCATCCTATTCTCTCGAGATCTTAGATCTACGCCTATTATGGGTAGATCTAAGTGTGTGGATGTATATTATGATGATATTTGGTCATGGTTGTCTTAGGAGAAGATATCTAGGGAAGATCCTTGGTGAATCGTCCTTGTCTTCTTGGGCGTTCTTTGAGCATTGTGGTTTCCATCAAAACCACTAATGTTGGATATTCATGGCTTCTCTAATTTTTTTATGTGTAATAATAGAGTTATCATGGGTTATCCCTTGGATCACAATGGAATTGACCTAATTAAATACTTAAACAATATTAAAAGAATTTGTCTGATCGCATGTTGTGGTTCTGTACCATGATAACGGTTTGCCTCTTGATTTTCTAGATAGTGTGATATATATGCCTTGATTTTTAGCATGTTTCTCTTGATGAAATTTATAATGAATGTAAAGCCAGAATTAATTGATAATTTAATGGCTAAAGATAAATATGCATGTAAATGAATGTGATTTTTTTTGTTGTGGATGTTGTTTCAACTTGGTGTTAATCAAATTGAGGTCGATGAGGTGTTTAATTCAGTAGGTTGATAAACCTAAAATCTGTTAGTGCTTGTTGTTTGAATGCCGGATGCCTTGTTAAAGGGCCAAGAGCCCATTTGATGTGATGTTTGTTTTCCTACTGCTTGTTTTGTGATGTGACCCTGGAGGGGTGTTGTGATATGTGGAGGCTGGGAGGCCTTGTTGTTGTAGCAGCAGATGACGCCTAGATTGGAGAGATGCATCGGTATAAGCATGTGGGTGTCGGGGAGGGCACAAGTGATGATGGAATGGGATGGATGGGTTTGTTGGTTGTTAGGTGACTTGATTGAATGTTTATCTTCTTTACTTTTCCCTACTGTTCAAGGAAGCTGGTCTTGCTTACCCTTCTTCCGATGGAGACAAAGACGTGCAAGGTATGCCACATGCTTTCCGTGTCTAGCTTCTCAAAGGAGAATGGGTCTACGCTCTTACTATAGGAGACACAGACTCGACGGGTAGTACATCTACTCACCGCGTTGATTCACCATGTGTTTAGTAACATAGGATGCTTTTCTAGAATTCCTGGGATTATGGGAAAGTATTTCTGTAATGAATGTTTGAATAAATGATGATAATCCATGGGGGATGGAGTTCATTGAGACTTAATAATGAGTTTGTATGTTTTGAAGGAATGGTGGATTTTGGGATGTGATGTTAATGGGATTCAATGTAGAATTGTTATTGGATTATTTAATGTTTGAAGAATTAATTAACATACAGTGGAATAAATAAAAAGGGAATCAAGTAATCAAATGAAGCCCTTTAAATGGTAGTGTGCTTATAGGATACCTAGTCTTTGAAGTGGCTGCCCGGATTCTGAGAGATGTTAGCTGCAGCCATGTCTAAGAGAAGGTTATTCCCATAGTGTGGTTGTGAGTTATAATATAGTTTGTACTTTTTGTGTTTCTATATGCTACTCAACCCTGTCAGTAAGGGAAATTGACACCTCGGGGATTCTGAGCCCTATGGGGTGTTTTCCCCAACATTCTGGTGGGAGGATGAGTTGATGACTACCCCCTTTGACCCCGCTCTCATCTCTTGGTAGATACTAGTGCCATTTGGAACAACATTTAGTTTTCCCCATATATGTGTGTAGAGTGATGTGATGGCTTGTGGCTATTCACACACAGATATTCTGGATATAGTATACTATGGACTACTATAGGTGTAACCTGTATAAGTTGTGGTGGCTTGAGGATCCTTACTCGGTGTATGGGCTGTAATGGATTGAGGCATAATACTCGACGTATGATACATGTTATGCGAGGCGTGATGGCTCCCGGAAACAACCTGGTTAATTTTAGTTGTGAGTATCGTGTGGTGCTTAGCCCAGGTGTCTGCGGGCAAGCCTTTGTGGTGCACGTGGTGCATATTGAGGAGCTTAGCCCAAGTTTATACGGGGAAGCCTTTGGAGAGAGATGAACAAGATGTTTGTCATTGGGGAAAAGCGGTAAACCAGTGGGGAAGTAGTAGCGGGGTAATATTGATATTCTTTACTATATGATATATTATTGTATGCATTACATGGTGAGAGTAGCCATGGTGAGGTTGGGAACATAGTATACCTGTTTAGGTGATGACTTATTTTCACTATTGTCCACTATGATTTAGCATGATTTCATTACCTTTACACGAGATTATTTATGGAGGATTTTATTGAGTACTGTTATACTCACCCTATGTATATATAATTTTTCTTCTGGTCACATGGAGCCAGTTGGAGATCAAGCTGGTTTCTACTAGCTTCGGGTTATAGGAGCTGTTCGGGCTTGTGGTTGCTACTGTTCTACTTCCTTTTGGGCACTTGCAGTTTTTCCCTTCCAGTTGTAGTACTGTTGCATGACATTTCATATGTGTACCTGGGTTCCTTTTATCTTCTAGTTATGATTTGGTGTTTATTGGTGTCTATCTTATATCTCTCTTCTACATGTGTTCTCTTAGAGTGATATGTTTCCCATTTTTGTGTTTACTATACCCTCGGTTCTAGTCGCCAACCCGGTGCCTACTAGAGGCAGGACTCGGGGGTCATTATCTCCTTTCTCACATTGCCCACCCAGGAGGGGTACACTTTGTGGGGAGGGGGATGTGAAAGAGTGGTATCAGACGTGCGAAGTTTCTTTGGTCTCACAGGCTACAATAAGAGGTTTGTAGCCAATTCCTCACATGTTGCGACTCCTCTGACAGCTTTGACTAGGAAAGATCAGGCCTTCATATGGACTGATCAGTGTCAGGAAGCATTCAATTATCTAAACATGAAGTTAGTAAGTTCTCCAACCCTCTATCTTCCAGCTGAGGGAGTCCAATTTGATGTTTTCTGTGATGCTTCACAACTAGGGTTATTCTGCATTATCATGGAACAGAGGTCAATTGTTTCTTATGGGTCTCTGCAGTTTCGTCCCCATGAATGTAACTATGACACTCACAATCATGAGTTGGCATCCGTGTTGTTTTATATGAAGTTGTCGAGACATTAACTCATTGGTGAGAACACTGTGGTTTTCACTTATCATAAGAGTTTGAGGTATGTTTTCTCCCAGCGTGACATGAACTTATGAAAGTGTCGTTGGATGGAGTTCTTATAGGTATACGACTTTTAAATATCATATACTCCTGGAAAATAGAATGTTGTAGCTTATGTGCTGAGCAGAAAGTCACGTAGTGATGTTGTGCACGAATCAAGTGATTCCGGGAGGGTAATGTAAGAGATGTCAGCATTACTTCTTTATATGGGAGAAGTTTGAGGTAGAGGCTGTCTTTTTCAGATGACAGTGCAGTCATCCCTAGTGCATATGGTAGAAGAGTCACAGTTGGGGGATCTTGAGGTGGAGGTATGGAGAAACCGAGTAGTTTGTGGTGAGGCTCCTGATGGTTGGTCAGAGGCGGAACAACACAGTGTGTTTTATCATGGAAGGGTTTTTCTCCCCTTGGCGATGTGCGAGATGGTCCTTAGAGAGATCCATGGTTCCCCTTTAGCTATGCTTCCTAGTGTGACAAGGATGTCCAGATCCTTGAGGAGTCAGTTTTGGTGGCTTGTGATGAAGCATGCAGTTGCGGAGTTTGTGTCTCGATGTTTAGTCCGCCAGAAGGTGAATTCCAAACACCGAGTTCCTGATGGTACTCTCCAGCCATTATAGATTCCTCAATGTATGTGGGCGGACATCTCAATGGACTTTGTTACTGGTTTACCTCGAGCTCCTGGAGTTTATGATTCTATTTGTGTGGTAGTGGATCATTTAGAGAAATCATCCCACTTTATATCAATCAAGTAGTCAAGCTCAATGGATGTCTTGTCGAGACTATATCTGGAGGAGGTGGTGATACTACATGGTGTCCCTAAGATGATCATTTCTGTTCGAGATACTCGTTTTACCAATAGGGTGTGGAGAGGTCTCCAACAAGCTTTCGGTTCTCGGCTATGCCTTATAACTTCTTTTCCTCCTCAAATGGATGGTCAGACGGAGCGAACCATCCAGACTGTTGAAGATATGTTGCGCTCTTGTGTTCTTGATTTTGGAGGTTTATGGATGAAGCATTTACTTTGGGTGGAGTTTTCCTACAATAATATATTCCACTCCACCAACGGTATGGCGTCGTTTAACGCCTTGTATGGCTGGCCTTTCCGTTCTCCTTTGTGTGGGACTGGGGTAAAAGTGTCATTAATTCTCAGACCAGATCTAGTGCAGAATAAAACAGATATGGTCCTTGTGATTCATGAGAGGATGAAGGAAATGAAAGATCATCAGAAATCATATGATGGTCAAAGGAAGAGACCCTTAGAGTTTAATGATGGGGATCATGTGTTTTTTATGGTGAATCCCCATCATGGGAAGTGATGTTTTGGTCGTGGGAGTAAGAATTCTCCATGCTTTGTTGGGCCTTTCAAGGAGTTAGATCATGTTGGAGTTGTGGGGTATCGAGTAACACATCCCCCTTAGATGAGTCTGATACATGATGTTTTCCGTGTATCGTAGCTCCGACGTTATCTTCATGATGACTATCACATCATAGAATTGGGAGAGATCAATGTTGATGGTGATGCATCCTTAGAGGAGCGACCTGCGGAGATCCAAGACTGCAAGGTGGAGGTGTTGTGTGGGTGTTCCATCCCCTTAGTTAGTGTCTTCTGGAAACACAGTGGCATGGAGGAGAGTACCTAGGAACACGAATCACAGATACATGCCCAGTACCCAAAGTTGTTTGATGTTTAACTATTTTCATGTGTTATTGTAACTTGTGTGGTTATGAAACTTTCATGGTTATGGGATATATTCTTCTGTTGCATTTGTGGAATTCTCCCTTTTGAGAGGTATCTCGAGGGGTGGTTGTTCAGACCCTGTTTCGTTTTCCCTTTAGGAGGGTTTTGGATTCTCGAGGACGATAATGTTTTGAGAGGTATCTGATGTAATGGCCCCAACCTCTCTGGTCCATTACTCTGTGGAAATGTGGTGTTAGAGGCGTTCTGGATGGTTAAGGTGGCTTGGGATGTGTTTGGGTAGACTTTTATAGAAAGCTAACAGGTAATAGCTTTCAAATGGTTGGCGCACAGTTTTCCAAAAACGTGTGGCCAAACTATTCAAGGCTGGTCTTGGAGGTAGTGGCTAACGCACGGTTAGCGCACAGTTTGGTTAACTGTGCAGACTAACCATGTGAGAAGTGTTTTAAGAGGCAGAAGCTAGTGCATATTTAGCGCATAGATTAGTAAATCATGAAGACTAATGATGCATGCACTTAATGATATTCCCTAAAATTGTGGATCTAACTCGTTTTGCCTTTAATAACCTTATTTAAGCCCATATACGGCCATAAATTGGGATTACTCTCCCTTGGAGGTACGAGAACCTCTATCAAGCGTTTTGGAGGCGATCTAGAGGCTTCTCTTCACGATTAGAAGCCGGTTTCTCAAGGTATGTGATCTTTTTTGTTTTGTTATGTAGATCTACCTAGATCTAATCCTCCAATTCTCTCGAGATCTTATATATATTCCTATAATGCATAGATCTATGTGTGTGGATGTCGATTATGATGAGATTTGGTCTTGGTTGTGTTAGGAGAAGAGATCTACGGATGATCCTTGGTGAATCAGCCCGGTCTTCATGGGTAGTCTTCAACCGCTGTGGTTTCCGTCAAAATCGTTGAGGTAGGGGATTTGTGGCTTCTCTAATGGTTTATGTGCAATCGTAGAGTTATCATGGTTTGGCCTTTGAATCACAATGGAATTGACCTAATTAAATACTTTAAATGGATTAAATGAATTGGTCTGATTTCTTGTTATTGCTTTGTACCATGATAACAGTTTTCCACTTGATTTCATAGATAGTGTGATATATATTCCTTGTTGTTAACATGTTGCTCTTGATGAAATTGATAAAGAACGTAAAGCCAGAATTAATTGATAATTAATTGGCTAAAAATAAAACGACATGTAAATGAATCTGGTTGTTGTTGGTGTGGATGTTGTTCCAACTTGGTGTTAATCAAATTGAGGCTGATGATGTGTTTAATTCAGTTGGTTGGTAAACCTGAAATATGTTAGTGCATGTATTTTGAAGGTCGGATGCCTTCTTAAAGTGCCAAGATCCCATTTGATGTGATGTTTGTTTTCCTGGTTCTTGTGCTATGATGTGACCCTGGAGGGGTGTTGTGATATGTGGATACATGGAGGCCTTGTGGTTGTGGCAGAGGATGATGCCTAGAGTGTCAAGATGCATCGGTTTATGCATGTGGGTGTTGGGGAGGACACAAGTGATAATGGAATGGGATTGATGTGTTTTTTGCATGCTTGGCGACTTGAATGAGTGTTTATCTGCTTTACTTTTCCCCACTTCTCAAGGAAGTTGGTCTTGCTTACCCTTCTTCGGAAGGAGGAGAAGACGCACGTGGTATGACACGTGGTTTCCATGTCTAGCTTCTCAAAATAGAATGGGTCTACGCTCTTACTATAGGTGGCACAGACTCGACGGGTAGTACATCTACTCACCTTGTTGAGCCCCCTTCTGTTTAGTAGCATTGTATGCTTTTCTAGAATGCCTGGGAATATGGGAAAGTATTTTCTTAATGAATGATTGAATAAATGATGTTAATCTATGGGGGATGGAGTTCTTTGAGACTTAATAATGAGGTTGTAACATTTGAAGGGACAATGGATTTTGGGATGTGATGTTAATGGGATTTAATGTGGACTTGTTCTTGGATCATTTAATGTCTGAAGAATTAATTAACATATAGTGTAATTGATAAAAAGGGAATGAAGTAATATAATAAATCCCTTTAAATGGTTGTGTGCTTATAGGATACGTAGTCTTGGAAGTGAGAGCCCGATGTCCGAGAGACGTTAGCTGCAGTCGTGTTTAAGACTAGATTATTCCCATAGTGTGGTTGTGAGTTATAATATATTAGGTAATTTTTGTGTTTCTATACGCTACTCCACCATATCAGTAAGGGAAACTGACACCCCGGAGATTCTGAGCTCTGGGGGGGGGGGGTGTTTTCCCCAACGTTCTGGTTAAAGGATGAATGGTTGACTACCCCCTTTGACCCCACTCTCTTCTCTTGGTAGATAATAGTACCATTTGGCACAACTGTTAGTTTTCCCTATATATGTGTGTATAGGGTTGTAATGGATTTTTTTTATTCACACACATATATTCTTGATATAGTTTCCTATGGACTACTATAGTTGTAACGTGTATTGGCTGTGATGGATTGAGGATCCTAACTCGGTGTATGGGCTATAATGGCCTGAAGTATAATACCTGACGTATGATACATGTTATGAAAGCTGTGGTGGACCCCAGAAACTACCTAGTTACATTTGGTTATGAGGATGGTGTGGTGCTTAGCCTAGGAGTCTTCGGGAAAGCCTTTGTGGTGCACGTGGTTCAGATTGTCGATCTTAGCCCAAGTTTATATGGGCAAGCCTTTGGAGAGAGATGCAGAAGACGTATGTCATTGGGGAAAAGTGGCAAACCAGTTGCGAAGTAGTAGCAAGGCACCCTTGATATTCTTTACTATATGATATATTCTTGTATGCGTTACTTGGTGAGAGTAGTAGTGATGAGGTTTGGAACATAGTTTACCTGTTTAGGTGATGAGTTAGTTTCACCGTTGTTCACTGTGCTTTAGCATGCTTTATTTACCTTTGCACGAGAGGATTCAGGGAGGATCCTACTGAGTACTATTATACTCACCCTATGAATATATAAACTATTTTCAAGGTCACTTGGATCCGGTTATAGATCAAGCTGGTTTCTACTAGCTTGGGGTTGCACGAGCTGTTCGGGCTTGTGGTTGCTGATGTTCTACTTCCTTTTTGGCACTTGTAGTTTTTCCCTTCCAGTTGTAGTACATTTTCATGACATTTCATATGTGTACTTGGGCTCCTTTTATATTCTAGTTCTAATTCAGAGTTGATTGGTGTCTATCTTATCTCTCTCTTTCGCATGTGTTCTCTTAGAGGGAAATTCCTCCCATTTGTGTGTATATTATACCCTCGGTGCTAGTTTCCAACCCGAAGCCTTCTAGAGCCGAAACTCTGGGGGTCATTTTATTCCTTCTAACATTTACAGCCTAGGAGTGGTACACTTTGATGGGAGGGGGTCGTGACAACCATAGTAAATGGTTATTTAATGATAAATTTTATATCATATATTTTATCTTATTAATTTGGGAGTTTTATAGTAATTGTATTAATATATTATTAAAAGAATAAAAAAATTATCAGGTGATAACCCATCATGCCAATAATGGAAACTTGGCTTGAAACCACAACTCAAAGATGATATGAATTTAATTCCTACCATTTAGATACGTGATATCCTGCTAAATATATCATTAGTTCGATGGATTAAAAAAAATATTAATGAAAAAAATAGTCCTGGTACTATTTTGGTTTATATATTAATGCATTAAATAAGTAAACCTGTAAAAACATATTGGTTTTCGAAAATTTATTATAGAAGAAGAAATGATTTTTTCATCCTTTACAGATCTTATGATCCATTAAATGTGAATTTTAGTACATCACTTGAAGAAGACTTTGTTTTTTTATTTAATTAGAGTAATAAATCAATTTTAAATTAATCTGTGGAAAAATTAAGGAAGAAAATGTTCTATTCCACCCAAAATATATCAAAAAATGTATTTAATTATATTCATTTTCTATGAAAGAATACATTAATTTTTATGAAAATAAATTATTTTATTTATTCCACTTTTTTAATATTCATTGAAATAAATAGACAATTAAAGAATCATATGTTAATTTTTTTGAAGTCCATAACATTCCATAGATTATTCACTATTTAATTATTAATTATCAATATCAAACGATATAATTATTTATGCTATTCATCCATGATAATATATTCCTTATATGCAATTTTTCTCTAATAGGAAAACCTCGATATTATTTAGTCAATCTTACATTTTTACTCATATTTTTGTTGTATCATGATGGTATTTATTTAATCCTTTTTACGATGTGAGTTTTTTAAAATCTTATTTTCAAATACCAGATTCATGATTATAGACATCGGGTTTTAATTCTGAGGACACAATTTATTTATGGTGGGGAGAATGTAACACTCTTAAATCATGCTATAATAAAATTTCATTATATATCATATTAAAATCAAAAAAACTAACTTAAATGACCCATGAAATATATTTATTGAAATTCAAACTCTTCAGTTACTTTCGAAACATATAATCCTATGCCTAAATGAAGCATAATATAGTATAAAGTTATATCATAACTGTCAAATTTTAAGGTATTCATTGTTCTATATAATTAATGAAAGAAATGGATATATTTTTATAATAAATTATATAAGAATCATTAAAATTAAAATGAATTGATTTCAGGATGAAGTATTTTTCTAAAAGATGGTTGAGTAGCAATTTCCACACAGAATGGTTTTTTTCAATTTTAGTAAAATTTTCCTAAAAAATATAGATTGTTTTTGGAAAAATAATATAAAAATTAACATAGCGATAATTTTTTTGATTTTTCGTAAATGTTTAATTTCACGATGAATGCTAAAAATAAGAAATTAGAATATAAAACTGCATTTATGTATAAATTATTAATAAAGATATATTATATTTTCAATTTCTTATAAAATCATATTAGTTAAAATGAATATAAAATATTTATTTTTTGATAATTGGAATCATTATAATTTTTTATTTTGATATAAAAGTATTGTTATTATTTTAAAATTTTCCCTTTGAAATCCCTATTTTTAACATATTTCTGAGATTAAATTTAAGTCATTTAGTTCCACACATGTCAATAAAATTTAGAAAAAAAGATTCCATATTTAAAACAATCCAAATTTTTATTATATAAAAATTTGATCATAAATATATACCAAAATTAACTATAAAAATAGAAATACTTATATACATTGGTTAAAAAAAGATTATATCATGGGGTGTAAAACAAAACAATTAATGGTCAAAATGAACATAAATATGTATAAATATCTATTATAGCCCTATATCGACCATATAATTTATAATTATATATATTAATCCAGTTTGGACACTTTTTTAAGGTGAAAACCCTAGTTACCCATTTTAATTCTTAAATATTACAAGTGTTACATTTACTTGACATATAAAAGGCTACCCAGTATCCACTCTTCTTGAAATATTAAATCAAATTTGGTTTTGAAATAGACTACCCATATAACCTCTTATATTAAATAAACTAATTATAAAGGAATTTTTATATTCCTAAATATTTTATAATAATACAGTAGGTATAATCCTAAAGTGGTTGTTCGATATGATCTAAAATTATTAAATATGCATTTTCATTTATTTCTTCTTCCTCTTAATTAAATTATCAATAATATGTTATTATTTAATTAAAAAAATTATATATAATATATAGATATTTTATAATTTTATGTCAATTAACTATATCCATCTCATTTTCCCTCAAATAGAAAATGATGAAATCACTAATGTGTAAGACATACTACTACCTCATGAACCAATGTGGCATGTTTTCAATCAGAACCTATCACGTTTGGGAATGATAAAAGATATAATGTATATATAGGATATTTATAAAATAATTATACTTATATAGTAATTATATCTTATATTTTATTTATTTTAATCTCTTAGGGGATATGATAACATCACTCGTGTGTGTGGTGGACTACCTCATTGTGAATCAATATGATTTGGTTTTCACTAACGCTTTATATAGAATGTAATAAGGGTATAGTTAAAGAATATAAGTGATGAAAAAGAAGTATTTATAAAACTAATTAAATATTTATCAATAAGAAACTATAATATATGATTTTTATTCTATACCATTCTCTCACTAATAGACGATTTATTTGTTCGTGTTCTTATGGACTACAACCATCACAATCCAATGTGACTCTCTATTCATTAGAAAAAAACTTTGATAAAATATAAAAATGTTTTTAATGAAAAATACGTCATTTTTATATCTTATCAATATTTAATTTTAATATATCACAAAACTCCATTCCATATTGATATTTGAGAAATGGAAACGTTACAAATGCGTACATATGACCTACGGTATGCATGATGGTAACGTGAATCATTTATGTAAACAATTTATCATGATTGATAAAACAAAACTATCTGATATATAAATATGACAATTATTTTATTATTATTATTATAAATATAATGGAATTATATAATATAAACAATAACCAAATCTTTCATGAGAAAACATACGTAAGAAACACCCAAAACAATGAAAATAGTGTGAAAATATTAATGAATGGGTAGTAATATGTTATAAATGGATCATATTCTATATTAAAAATGTAAATATAGTTCTATAATAATATAATAAAAATTTTAAGATTACTATACCAGAGTTTAATGTGCATTTAATCAAAAAGGAAACATGATGTAAGGTATTTCTTAACTCAATTTCCATTTATAATGTTTAACTTTTACATCAATAATTATATAATTCTAAGATTATGTTTTAAATAGACATTGAATTGTTTAATTTTAATATTAACTTATTTTATGTGGATATAAATTTTATACAATGAATAAATTAATTGATTAAACCCCACATCAATGACATGATCTTTGTAAGGTACTTCGTCTCAATTTATCTTCGTTGAGGAATATGGTAATGTTATGCACATAAATTCATTTATATCATATATATAATTCACCTTTGAAATATTATATCAAAATTCATTTATAATTTATAGTATTTTATGTTTCAATTATTATTATTTCAAAAAATTGGTAATGACATGAATGTTACAACCCAATAAATAATTTCAAAACTCAATTTCATTTAATTGGGTTATATTACTTATTTACGTTCTTTATTATTGATATGTTATAAATGTAATGAATTGTGATTCTATTTTGTTTTATTTTTACTTGTTTAGTGTAGATCATCATTTTATACACATAATCGATCCATTTATTAATTTTAACCTCATTGATTTGATCTTTGTTAATGCTTTATTTTACAATCACATTTTAATAAAAATTGATTATGCATGAATTTTCATTAAAGGTATTATTTTCATACATTACTAAATGAAAACAATACATTTTTTCGAATATATAAAATTATGAAATTTTTTGGTAATAGTTCCATCGTTATAGTCCATGGTAATTAAAATAATTGAAAAAATATTTTAATAAAACATTCCTTTATTTCTTTCTCCAATCAGAAATATATTTTCCACAAAAAAATTTCACATAACCATTTCATATATTTTTTTAAAAATTTAAAAATATTTTATTAAAACTAATTCAACCATTTTTTATTTGGATATATTTTTTTAAAATGAATCATTATATCATTTTTTTAAAAAGTCCACGTTGGATTTTAAAGAAAATGTAGAAGGAATATTTATTTATTCTTACTAAGTATGTACTGAATTTACTATATACATTTACACTAATTGTTTTAAAGAAAATGTTATGAGTATATAATATTATTTTGGGATAAATTTATTTAAAACCTTTTTTTTACCTTTTTGAATGAAAATGTGTATTTTAAAATGGAAAAGTTATTTTCCTCAAAAATCATTCAAAATGTATGTTTAGGGTATTTAAATTAAAAAATTATTAGAATCCCTTAATTTTAACTAAAATAGGGAAAATGATGTGCCAATACTATTCATATTCTTTTTATAGATCGGTTATGATCATTTTGACAAAGAATTTTTTTTATGTTCAGTTTCATGATTCATTTTTCCGTGCTTATCTTTATCTTCAAATTTTCACATATTGATGATCATTGGTCATTAATTTTTTAATAAAAATTCATATTATTTATAATAAATATATTTATTTTTTAAACCGCATATTAGTTATTGATATAGCATTATACCTTGAAAATAATTTTTAAATCATGAGAAATATTGACAAATCCATATTCATTGCAAAATAAGATCATTTTTTAGTATGAAACAATGATCATGAATTAAATATATTACTTGTTATGTAACGGATTATTTGTACATGAAGAAATGGTGAGGACCAATTATATATATCCCCTTTAGGAATTAGTAGTCTCATGAGATGAATTATTTGACTAGATATAGTTATGTGAGTTCTTGGTGTATACCTACCAATTAGTTTGAAATTATATTGAGGAAATATCTTGATGATAGAGGTATCGTGACTCCAGAGATACTAATAAAAAAATTAAACATCTACATTATTGAGAACTCAGTTATTATTTTTCTTGATATTTTCACAATTATATTATCTTATGATTCATTTCATTAATAGTTTATTGATAAAATGGTATGTTTTTTCAGCTATTTACCTTTTCATATTTATTATTCCTCATATAATTAGTATAGTCATGTTTTTATTACATTTAATGTTTATGTAGTAATTTAACTCATCATAATGATTACACATTTTCTTATCATGATATTCTTGTTGTTTAAATAGAATTAGTGGTAAAATAAATACTTTGACATGTTGATTATGCTTATTGATTCATAATATCTTCTAATGTACTTAACTGTTACCAAGCATTTGATCCCACCATTGTTGTTTTTCCTTTCACATAAATGCAGGAAGTGAATTGTTAATATATGAAAGGATATTGTTGATGTAATAATTATTTTATTTAAAAATATTTATGTTGTATTTTTTTCAAATGTAATGAAAATATAATGATTGTGTCTAGTTCAAAAATATTATAAAAATATTCATCCCTTCATGATGAGATTACATGTATCTTATGACAACATGATAAAGTTGGCATTCTATCTACAATACCTAGGTAAATTTATCTATAATATCTAATTATAATCTAGTTCTATAGTAATCTCTATTTATGGATTCCCACGTGAATATATATAGTAAATTATTAGAGGGAAATATCATAATCCTTGTCCATTTATCACAGTAATAACTACACCTTCCTTTTATTGCAAGGATAGTTCTGCCACCACTCATGTTCCCTCAAGCATAAATATTATCAGACAAAATTACAACAAATAATACCATCAAAATCTTTTGGGTACATAAATCACACCATTTTTCTTGTTTTAAATACCCATGAACACCATAAAAAATGTATGCATGTCAACATATACCATCCCCCATATTGAAAATAATTGTAAACTAATTAATTGAACCACCCTTTGGGAAATATATAATATTTATTAATATATTCCTAATAGAGTTCTATTTATCTTTAGAGGTCAATATGTGTTCAATATTATTATTTATTTTAAAAAATAATTATCCACCCACCCCCACGTTACTGAAGAATCATCAATGAATCGTGATTTTCCACATGGACTATCTATGAATCCAAGGTCCTCCACCCCAAGATATCCAAGGGATCCCCAATATCACATTAATTTATCCATATGATATATGTGATATGTGGGTTATATGAACTATATTTTTTTAGCTCAACCCTGTTATATAGATTCATGTGCTCCAATCATAGATATTTGATTTTAAAAACATGATATCAATTTTTCACAGTATATTCATAGTGTTGTACACAAAACAATGACCATGTATATATACACATAGATCATTGTCTTTAATTCGATGAATAATATCGTAGCTCAGACTATATTTTCAATAATTGGGTATAAATATAAATCATTATACCATATTCTACCACCTATGATAGAAACCTTATAGAATAATGGAAATTTTCATACAGAATTTGTACAATTACTTCATCCCACATAAATGGTAAAAAATAATTTTTTTGAGTTCTGAATTAAAGAATCAATTTATAAAAATTTAGATAGAGTATTTCAAATAATTAAACTACTATTTTTAATATCATTCAATCCAAACATTTCATTATCACATTCTTGGTCTCATGATTTAAAATATTGGATGAAAACAAAACATAAAAAAAATAAAAATCCATGATTTAAAATTTTTATATATGACATTATAATTTTATTAAAATATAAAATCAAGTTATATAATTTAGTTATGACGAATTTATTTTTATGGAATTTAAATACTAGAGAGAAATTTGGGGGTTTCAATATTTTATTTTAGAATAATGATATCCCATTAATAATTTCTGTGAAATTCAAATTTCTAATTTTTCATCATTAATTAATATTAATTATACATCAAATAAATTTCAAAATTAAAACCATTGATATGGTATGGGAATAATCGATTTTGAAGGCTTCAATTTTATTATAACATCTAATTGAAATAAAATAACCACACAATTTTTATATAGACCACATGAACATTGATAAATTCTCAAACAACTCCAGATACCCTTATTTTGAGTTATCTCTGAATCCATGCCTTTTTAGTCTATCTAAAACATTCTTATATAAGTAATTTTTGTTTACAAAATTCTTATAAATATAAAAAATTAATTAATTAAAAATATACCCCTGTCCGTCCATATTTTAATTGTGTGACAAAAAATAAAAAATAAAACCCAGAAGGAAACTCACTATTCTATAAAGAATACTAATGTTTTTAGAAGTGAGACTGCATGAAATAGTTAAAAATATAGTTTCTTCATTTTTACTAAAAAACTATTATTTCATCAAAAAAATATCATGGTGTTTAATAATACAATAAATAAATCTTATAATTTAATAAAAAACATTTATCATTATTACAAGGAAACTAAAATGGATACCAAATCATATATACATTAATGAATAATCTAATAAGGATCCAATAATAAAATACTCTACCCACCATTAAATAATTTTTCCCTAAAAATAAAATATTACAGAAACCTAATGATCATGACATCCAATCAAATAAAATGGTCATTTTATAATGAATTTTTTATTAATCTATTAACTAATATATAGATAAAAGGATCCAACCAAAGAATGTTAATGATGTTTATAAAAAACCCCACAAACTATTCAAACACATATATTAAGATATGATACCAATATAAATGAAACAATATATGGATCCACTTCTAAATAAAAAATATATTTAAAATATTCATAATAACTAAACATCATGTTCTTATAAATAAAACATGTTACATAATGAATGTAAACCATAAGAGTTAAAAAAAATATAATATCACTAAATTGACTAATTTAAAACTAACATTCATATGCATCAACAATTAACCTCATTTAAAAATTTATGAAAAATTACTTGAATCAATTAAAAAATGGCTCTCGAAATAAATGGAAAAATACATACACACCAAAGTCACATAACATTCAATTTCAAGCATCCACCCACACATGTTTCAGCCAAAATGTTATTTTTATGTATAAGATAATTTATTTATTTATTTTTATTATGTTATACAGATTTTGGATGGATATTTGGCCGAACAGATGTGTCTAGATGCTGTATACATTTAGGGGTGTCAGTGTAGATCGAAAACCTTGTTTCAAGAGTTGGGAAAACAATTATGCAAGAATTATATCTCAATTTGAATTAACATTATGTCATGTGGGGAATCATATTGTCGAATTGGGTTTATTGGTGGTCAAACCATAGATATGGTGGTTCTAGAGTCTAAGGGTTATTGAGATTTTTGAACTCTGTATATGGTTTGTTGAGTCATAGAGTGATGTTGTGTCATTAATTTATATGTAGTAAGTTTGAGTTATAATTTTATATAACTTGTTATTTTTTTGTCTAATATTTTTCAAATCATGTTTTTAATGGTGTTATCCATGGAATGGGCATGAGTGATGCATGGTGAACAGTTTCTTAAAATGTGTTGAAATAGAAAATTCCCCAATGTGTAAGGGTACACAAATTTGAATGGATAGGGATTCCAAAGGTTGGAAATATATAACAACTTCCATTCATATGATTCCACATACATGAGGCTTCCCTTTATGAAAATTTTTAAATTATAATTCATTAGGGTACTTTCATATAATGGTCAGTTCATCATTCGTAGTTGTTACCATATAGTACATATGGTTAA
Organism: Viscum album; assembly: GCA_963277665.1. Classification (NCBI taxonomy): domain Eukaryota; kingdom Viridiplantae; phylum Streptophyta; class Magnoliopsida; order Santalales; family Viscaceae; genus Viscum; species Viscum album. The sequence goes on from OY728147.1 coordinate 1,833,551,859, forward strand.
ACTCCTAGTACATAATGGAATTCATACATTAGGTTTTTCATATGTTAGAAGACAAGTTAAATTTTTGAATCCAAATTTTATGTAAACTACACCAATAGAATACATGAGTGTTCATGTGGTATATTCTAGTAAATATGGTGAATTATAAAATTCAAAAGGCTTTAAGAGTCACTCTAAAATATATAATAGTTCATGAGATATGTAACGCTTACCAGAGGGAAGATGAATTTAGAAAATTACCAGAGATTATTTGGTTTGTAAGAGTTGTATAAGGGATATGTGAGAGATATTGACATAATTTTTTTTGAAGTGTAGGTTTTTTCTATGAGTGATGTGTAAGGGTTACTTAATATGTATGGGTGGTCAAAATTTTCTATATTTTTTTCAATTTTGAGTGATATAGTATGAAAGGGGGACGTTAAACTGTGATATAGGGGTCAAATTGTAATGTGTCATGGTTGAATAGGATTGGGAATCACACCATGAAACAATAAAACATTCCTTGATATCTTATTCTAGACACTAAAAATTATGAAATTAACCACATTCTCTTATTCATATAATAACTCATGGTGTTACTTTTCCTTCACATTGGATCTCCCAACCTCTAGTTGCCATATACCATATCATTCACCTACCATTATTGGTTATTCCATACATTTTATCCATGATTTTGGATGATTTTGATTTGTAATTTGATATTAACCTCCTTCCATATTGCGTTTATTGAACCCTCTCCACTTGTTATATTTCTCTAAGTGGGAACTATAGATATTGATATTTGTGTAATTGAATTTTCATTGGTCAATTTCTTAATTTAAGGATCATATATTGATTTGAAATTGTTTTTCTAGGATGTGATTGATTAAAACTCCCATTTATTGATTCAAAAACAATGCAAGGTCACTCTATTATTTTTAAAAAACATATATCCTTATGTTCTTACACAACCTGTAGAGACCCAAAGATTGACATACATTGACATTACATTACTTTTGCGGAATACTTAGTACATAAAAAACACACACACACAAGGATCGTAATAGTTTAGTGTCTTTGGAAACTCGGAATATAATCTTCTAATCGTGGTGAAAGATCTTCAACATCTCCCATAAAGATCTTCCTTTTTTTACCAAAAACCTTTCTTTATATCCTGGGGAAAATAAAACATAAAAGGGTGAGCTCAAATGCTCATTAAGGGTAAACAAAAGAAATATCAATCACATCATATTCATAAGAACATAACATTTTGGAAATCTTTACCTCCAAAAGAGAGCATAATTTCATAACATGGGATAAATCATAGTAGTGAAATGAAATCTCAATAATCATAACATAAAACATGAAACTTTGTGGAATACACACATAATCATAGATAATAATATCTTATTAGTCAAGACTCATTTCCAAGAATATCTTAGTGGACAAAGTCCATTTCTGAACCGAGTCACCCTCGTTTCAGTCCTGTTTCACTGAACCGGTATAACCTACCATTCCAGGCATTTCTATCTCATGAGATATAAAATCATTACCCAATTCATTGGAGGGAGATATAGGTCCCACCCATATTCTAATGATACCATTCTTATGTGTGCCACAAAATCATAAATCATACATCATTGCATAACCCATGTAATAAAAATGGGATTCGTAAAAAACATGACATAATAAAAAAATTCATATAAGATAAAGGGATTCATGAAAATAATTCCATCACATCATAATCAAATCAATTTAATAATAGGGATAGAAACAAAACCCTATATTATCATAGATGTAATATAATTTTGATAAAACACTTGAACTCCATTATTTATGAAAATATCCTTTCAACTTCAAAAACATTTTTCCTTTCGTAACATGTCATAAAATTTTAAAATAAAAGAATTTGATTAAAAATAAACTTGAAAACATGTAAACTAATCTTCTTGGAATTAATTTTATTAAAAATCCAACCATTCCGTATGAGTTAAAAAAACATTCTTCGTAATTTTGTCGGAAAAGTCAAAAAGTACCTCGTATGAAAAACGACAAAAGATTCCTTTCATATTCTTTACTAAAAACTAACCTAAGGGTAAAATTGGATTTAAAAAATTGTAGGTGGATGGAAATAATATTACATATTCAGGAAACATGGATGTGGATGATAAAATACACCCCAGTAAATACTAAAGTATAAACAATCTCGGATAAAAATGAGATTCTGATATTTCCCATACCTTATGTCTGATATGCTTTGTACGTATCCAAACCTCCTGTATAATGATTTAAATAATGTCATTATCTTATTACAGAATCATATTCATTGTTATGATATCATATATGGTTCACTTATGACATTATATTACCCGTTCATTTGTAAATTCCATGTTAAAGAAGCGTTTTGGGTAAAATCGTTTCATTTATCATAGGTGTTTGGACTTGTTGTTCTTGACATTATTATTACATATATCATGATTTAATTACTTCAAGAATATAAAACATGATTTATCTATCATATATATTCAGTATATATATATATATAATATATAGATAAATGAAATGAAAGACACTATTCATGGAGACGGTAGTCCGTACGTACGCATGAACGTTGTTTTCCATTACTTATTGTCTTGAATGGAAGTAAGTAGATGACATACATATATATATATACATAAATCCAGTATATTTAACATGTCATATATTTCATTATTATTTATTATATATACTTTATAATCATTCATGAATGGTTAATGTGGAGAATGAATCTCATCACGTCGTGGAGACAGTAGTCCGTACGTACGCACGAGCGATGATATCGTTCTCATGGTCGTGAACTTGTGTTTAAGTTTATGTATAATATTTCAGTATCAATATCACTTTATAATAATCATATATTGTTACTCATTACACCATTATACCCATCCTATTAAGGTGGTGGTGGAAAATAGATTACACCCCTGCGTGGAGACGGTATTCCGTACGTACGCACGTGCGGTGATATCCTTTTTCCGTAGGATGGATAGAAGGTTAATTAGAGTTTTTTCATATTTATAATAACATATCAGTATATAAGAAATACTTATGTTATTACTTTATCATGAAACAACTAAATAAGAATAAGTTGAAGAAGAAAGAAATTGAAAAAGATCGGTAATGGATATTACATCTTTTTGACGCGCCTTCACTTAACAACCACTTAACGAAACAAGGACGGTATTTGAAAAATAACAGGACCTCTAGGATGATACTAGGGAAGTGTAGAAGAGATTTTTTCAGGTGTTTTCCAAGCTTGAATGCTCAAATTTGTGTGAGGAGGAGAGGGAGGAGGTGCCCTTTTATAAGGGAGGAGAGGGGCACCTTAGAAAAATCTCAAAATATTATTTTATATTAAGGTCAAATTCGGTTTCTAATGGTTCCAAAGGGTCTTATTTCAAAGATAAAGTTGTTATGGGTCGAAATACTCCCATAAAATAGGATTTAGACAAGTTTATGTTTTTATTTTAACCTTATCAATTAGATTTAACTCTAAGTTAAATAATTTAACTTTTACCGTGTCTTTTTGTTTACTTACACTATATGGTTAATAAACATACCATAACAAGCCAAACGAACCCCAAGTTGTTTATTATTAATATATATATCCTTATCTAAGTCATTTGGCCGAACCTTATATTTTTAGGAATTAAATAACAATTAATAATATAATATTTGTTTTAAAAACTAATTTATGTCAATTTTGACACTATTTGATACATGATTTTTATGAAATTCATAACAGAATGATAAGTTCTAAAAAAGTTAATTATATCAACAATAACATGTCATATTAACCTATAAAATTAATTTAAGTCATAAAAAGTTTCAAATTACATTTATTTGGCCATTTATAACATTAATTATGTCAATATTTTATTAATAAGACAATTACTGCATCATATTTGTGTCATAATAAATGATAATTATTTAATCCCTGAAAATTCTAAATAAATTCCTATGATGTAGATAATTGTATTAGATTTTTGGATACTATTCATGTTCGATGTTTCATGAAGTTTATTACTAACTTAAAATTATTATACTTATAAGATTTAAGAAATTGACATGTTGTCACATTGTTTGGTTTTAACAATAATTAAATTATTTTCATAGAAAAAAGTCCATAAAATGAATCTAATCCGACCCTTAGGTTATATGGGTCTACTTTTAGCCATCCAATAGGATTTTTCCTAGTGTTAGGGTAATTTTATAATCTTATATTTACCCTTAATTACCCGATTTACATTTAACTATAGTAAATAAAATTTACCATAGTTTCTATTCACAATGCCCAAAAATAAAAAGTATCTTATTAACATAATTTGGACCCACTGATTCCAAATATGGAATCCATTTTTACAAATTCAATACACAAATGATGCAGAAATTAAATTAAAATTAATCCCGTTGTTCGAAAGAAAACGGGTTTTTCTTTAAAACATTGCAAAAGATTGAATTGATTTAACCTACGAATTCAAGGTAAAATAAATGATAATGACATAAATTATATTAAATGGTAAAAATATATTCTATTTATACTTTAAAACCATTAAATATTATAATTTAACCACATATGACATTACGATGAAAAAAGTTGTTTTTAATTAAAATATACCGTGTTTTTACTATTAATTAAAATAGGAAAGTTATCGGAAAAATATCCAAACTTTATCTAATGTATATTTTTATATCCTGATTCAAAAGAAGAATTTTATTTTGTAAAATTAAACTTATAAACATGTCAAAAACTAGATTTAATGTGCATGGTCCATCAAAAGGCGGCAAAACTGCATTTTTCGAAAAATACTTATTTTACCCGAAAAATTTATTTTGTTCTTATACCATGTTTTAGAAAATGTGTAAGATGAATAATAATGTTATAAGGTTCAAAATATATTTAATACTATTCATAATGGCTAGTTCATAATAATATTATAATAATATATCGTTGTTTAGTAAAACCCGGTATTGCGTACAACACACACTATCGAGGAAGGTCGTGATTGCGTGTAATGCAAGCCAAGTCAGAGTTGCGTGCTGTGCGAGAATCCTTCGTTGTTTTATATATCATAGTCCAACCATATTTCCTTTATACATTGAATATATATATATATATACTCAATGTTGCGTAGAATAACTATTATCAAAATTGTGTGTAACATGATCCAAGAAGAGTGTTGCGTATACTGCAAGCTAATACGGTGTTGCGTATAGAACAAGGTAATCTTGGTGTATCATACAACACAAGACATTAATGAAATTAAAAGAATATTTTTCATAAAATCTCGGGGTGTTACATTCTACCCCCCTTAAAATGAATTTCTCCCTCAAAATTCGTCGGCGTTATCAATGGTTTACTATTAGAAAGTTTCGTTAATAGAAACCCACATCGTAAAAAGGAATACCAAAACCAATCTTTAAAAACAAAAGTATGAAATGTAACGGTTACCCAAATAAACTATTCACTGGGTTTCCACATAGGGGAAAATATGGATATGGAAGAGAAATCTAACCATCATGTTCTGATGGAGAGTGGTAGTGAACATGGCTATGGAAAAGCCAGCAATCACAAAGCCATAAATTTGTGATGATCTAGGGTACCATATGATTCATCAGATATAAGTTCACTAGGACAACATTTTTTTTTCAATATCATATCCATAAAGTTGAAGAATTTTAATTAGAATAAATACTTACTTTATTTTGGTACAATCTCACTGTTGTTCGTGCCTTTGACAATTTACACTTCATCTATTAAATAAATGAAGTTGAATTTGTTATTCGTGATGTGTTAGCAGATCATGTGATAGAATGATGGGTCATTCCATCTGTGTCAAACAAAAGGTTAGCAAAAGTTATATACAGAAGTAGGTCTATACTGAGATTAATCATATATGGTTCCTAAAATGGACTTATATATAATAAAACTAGTTTCTACTAAACATGGACTTCCTGTAGGCCAGTGGTAGGCGATAAAGGCCAATCGCACTACGGTTGTGGGTTTGATTCCCATGGCCTTGTCCGATGCGATGGGTTGTCGCCCGTCCTGCAGGTTGTCCTTTCTCTAAAACTACATTACTATAACATCCCATAAATAATATCGAAAAAACTTCAATCCTTAAACAATACTAACTTATGTCCAACATATTCCATTCCAATCTTTAGGCTTATCCATAATACTGCAGTCCACTCTCATAATATAGTGAAAATGATTACCAGAGATTTAATACCTTCGTTGATCCCCATATATCATAAGATATGACTTGTTGGTCACATTCCAAACATTCAAAGGCCTTAATCATGTATTCTCTTGAAAAAATGAATACCCCTTGAACCATAGTGAAAACACGAATTCAGTTAAAAGTTAACACTTTCCACATACCAAAATCCTCAAAATTCTGTATACTCAAACCATGATATCACTTAGTCCTTATACCAATCATGAGTTCATGAATACTGTTAATCATTTCATTTTCTCGTTTTCCCTTCATTATGCGCATATCATCTTATTTCAAAAAATATCTCAATATCTTTGAATACCACATTTGACCAATACATAAATATTCCAATACTCCATGATACAACATTATTTTGGAATCCCATTACATAAACACTTAATCATTCCACCACATCGTTGTCATATTCAACATCGCCAATAGTGATCGCATGTGACTTCCATTTGTCCGTTTCCTTAAGCGGTTTCTCATGTAGATCATCACTAAACCTTGTATTAGGGTATTTATTAGCATAATTCCCCATTTCCTTTCACTTGAAGCATTGAAGTGTAGTCGGTTCATTCTGTGTATCCCTTCCTTTGTTTGAATCATTAGACATCTTCTTCCCATCATTGTGGCATTCAAATGCCTGATGAACTTCCTTTCCACATTTGAATCATTTACTTGTCCCTTTAAGACAATCTCCACCATGATTCGTTCCACCCTTTGAGCATAAGGAAACATTCAGCTTCTTTTCACGATTATTATAAGATTTCTCCTTGAACTCCATCTTTCGTTTCCTGTCAAAACCATGAGATGGACATGTAACACCAACTTCCATTTATACCTTGATAGCACAACGCACAATTTCTTCATAGCTACTGAAGTCTCTTATAGCAAATGCCCTTCGAAGACTTGCTTTTAAGCCACTGAACAATCGATCAAATTTACTTTCAGGTTGGATGATAAATCCATATGCATACCTTGCATGCCTTGTAAAATTCGTTTCGTATATACCATCAGATTCATCATCATTTTTCTTTAGTTCAATAAACTCCTTCACCATCTTTGTTCGAACAATACGAGGGAAGTACTTATTGAAAAATATGTTCTTGAACTCGTCCCATTCCATGGACTCAACTTCATCTCTTTTCCTCGTATTCTTGATAATATTCCACCATTGATCAGCTTCTCCATCCAAATGATATACTACTATGATGACTTTATCATGTTCAGAACATTGAAGAACTGAAAATATCTTTTCAGTGGTACTGATCCATTGTTCAGCAACAAGTGGATCGGAAGAACCACTGAAAGAAGGTGGGCGTTGCCTCATGAAAGACTCAATAGAATATTGTTCCCTTCTCTGCTCATTTGGAAGTCCAAAATGATTCATAGCTTGTATAAGTATAACAATAAAATTTTTCACTCCATCTAACATAACACTTGTTTGTTCAGGAGGACAATCATTGCATTGTCCATTACAGTGATCAACACGGTTCCTTTGGGTTCCAGCCATCGTCTAAAACCCAAAAAGAATAGTGTGAGAGGAAAAAATAATGCTAGGGAAAAAAACATAGTAAAGGGGGGGGGGGGTACCGTTAATATCTAACATCATAGGTTATATTCTATGATTGTTACCGTAGTTCTAGGACCATATCCTATACGTATACTTAACCTTAGGGACATCCCTAGACATACCTTAGAAATATCTCTAGGGATCTCACTAACGTTCTCACATCCTTGTTTCCAAAGGTGGACTAAACCTTTTCTCTGATACCAACTGTAGATACCCGAAGCTTTACATACATGGAAATTACGTTACTTTTGCGGAATACTTAGGACATAACAATAACACACACACACACAAGGATGTAATAGTTTAGTGTCTTTAGAAACTCGGAATATAATCTTCTAATCGTGGCGAAATCTCTTCAACATCTCCCATAAAGATCTTCCTTTTTTTTAACCTAAAACCTTTCTTTATATCCTAGGGAAAAGAAAACATAAAAGGGTGAGCTCAAATGCTCAGTAAGGGTAAACAAAAGAAATATCAATCACACCATATTCATAAGAACATAACATTTTGGAAATCTTAACCTGCAAAAGAGAGCATAATTTCATACCACGGGATAAATCAAAGTAGTGAAATGAAATCCCAATAATCATAAAATAAAACATTAAACTTTGTGTCATACACACATAATCATATAGAATCATATCTTATTAGTCAAGACACATTGCCAAGACTATCTTAGTGGACAAAGTCCATTTCTGAACCGAGTCACCCTCGTTTCAGTACCGTTTCACTGAATAGGTATAACCTACCATTCCAACCATATCTATCTCATGAGATATACAATCGTTACCCAATGCATTGGAGGGAGATATAGGTCCCACCCATCTCCTAATGATACCATTCTTATGTGTGCCAAAAAATCATAAATCATACATCATTGCATAACCCATGTAATAAAAATGGGATTCTTAAACAACATGACATCATAAAACAATTCATATAAGATAAAGGGATCCTTAAAAATAATTCCATCACAATATAATCAAATCAATGTAATAATAGGGATAGAAATAGAACCCTATATTATCTTAGATGGAAAATAATTTTGATAAAACACTTGAACTCCATTATTTAGGAAAATATCCTTTCAACTTCAAAAACATTTTTCCTTTCTTAACATGTCATACAATTTCAAAATAAAATAAGTTGATTAAAAATAAACTTGAAAAATTGTAAAGTAAGCTTCTTGGAATTAATTTTTAAACAAATCCATTCATGCCGTATAAGTTTAAAAAACATTCTTCGTACTTTTGTCGGAAAAGTCAAAAAGTACCTCGTACGAAAAACGACAAAAGATTCCTTTCATATTCTTTACTAAAAACTCACCGAAGGGTAAAATTGGATTTAAACAATAGTAGGTGGATGGAAATAATATTACATATTCAGGAAACATGGATGTGGATGATAAAATACACCCCAGTAAATACTAAAGTATAAACAATCTCGGATAAAAATGAGATTGTGATATTTCCCTTACCTTATGTCTGATATGCTTTATACGTATCCGAACCTCCTGTATAATGATTTAAATAATGGCATTAAATTATTACCGAATCATATTCATTGTTATGATATCATATATGGTTCAATTATGACTTTATATTACCCGTTCATTTGTAAATTCCATGTTAACGAAGCGTTTTGGGTAAAATCGTTTCATTTATCGTAGGTGTTTGGACTTGTTGTTCTTGACATTATTATTACTTACATCATGATTTAATTACATACAGAATATAAAACATGATTTATATATCATATATATTCATTATATATATATATATAAGATAGATAAATGAAATGAAACACACCGTTCATGGAGACGGTAGTCTGTACGTACGCATGAAAGCTATTTTCCTTTTCTTATTGTCTTGAATGGAAGTAATTAGATGACATACATATATATATATATACATAAATCCAGTAGATTTAACATTTCATATATTTAATTATTATTCATTATATATACTTTATAATCATTCATGAATGGTTAATGTGGAGAATGAATCTCATCGCATCGTGGAGACGGTAGTCCGTACGTACGCACAAGCGATGATATCGTTCTCATGATCGTGAACTTGTGATGAAGTGTATGTATACTATTTAATTATCAATATCACTTTATTATAATCGTATATAGTTACTCATTAAACCATTATAACCATCCAATTAATGTGGTGGCGGAAAATAGATTACACCACGGCATGTAGACAATATTCCGTACGTACGCACGCACAATGATTTCCTTTTTCCGTAGGATGGATAGAAAGTTAATTAGAGTTGTTTCATATTTATAATAACATATCAGTATATAATAAATACTGATGTTATTACTTTATCATGAAACAACTAAAGAAGAAGAAGTTGAAGAAGAAAGAAATGGAAAAAGATCGGTAATGGATATTATCTCTTTTTGACGCACCTTCACTTAACCTCCACTTAAGGAACTAAGGATGGTATTTAGAGAAGACCAGGACCTCTAGGATGATACTAGGGAAGTGGAGATAATATTTTTTCAGGGTTTGGCCGAGCTTGAATGCTCAAATTGGTGTGAGGAGGAGAGGGAGGAGGCGCCCTTTTATAAGGGAGAAGAGGGGCACCTTAGGAGAATCTCAAAATATTATTTTATATTAAGGTCAAATTCGGTTTCTAATGGTTCCAAAGGATATTATTTCGAAGATAAAGTGGGGATGAGTCGCAATACTCTCATCCAATAGGATTTAGACAAGTTTAGGTTATTATTTTAACCTTATCTATTATATTTAACTCTAAGTTAAATAATTTAACTTTTACCATGTCTTTTTGTTTTCTGACACTATATGGTTAATAAACGTACCATAACAAGCCAAACGAACCCCAAAATTTTTATTATTAATATATCTATCTTATCTAAGTCATTTTTCCTGACCTTAGATTTTTAGAAATTAAATATTAATTAATAATATAATATTTGTTTTAAAAACTAATTTATGTCAATGTTGACACTATTTGGTACATGATTTTTATGAAATTTATAACAGAATGATAAGTTCTAAAAAAGTTACTTATATCAACAATAACATGTCATATTAACCTAGAAAATTAATTTAAGTCATAAAAATTCTCAAATTACATTTATTTGGGCACTTATAACATCAATTATGTCAATATTTCATTAATAAGACAATTACTGCATCAACTTTGTGTCATAATAAATGATTATTATTTAATCCCTAAAAATTATATATAAATTCTTATGATGTAGAAAATTGTATTAGCTTTCTGGATACTATTCATGTTCGAAGTTTAATGAAGTTTATTACTAAATTAAAATTATAATACTTATAATATTTAAGAAAGTGACATGTTGTCACATTCTTTGGTTTTTATAATAATTAAATTATTTTCATGGACAAAAGTCCATAAAATGAATCTAATCTGACCCTTAGGTTATATAGGTGTACTTTTATCCATCCAAAAAGATTTTTGTCCAGTTTTAGGGTAATTTTATAATCATATATTTACCCTTAATTAACCGATTTACCTTTAACTATAGTAAATAAAATTTACCGTAGTTACTATTCACAATGCCCAAAAATAAAAAGTAGCTTATTTACATAATTTTGACCCACTGATTCGAAATATGGAATTAATTTTTCAAAATTCAATACAAAAAAGATGCAGAAATTAAAATAAAATTAATCCCAATGTTCGAAATGAAAACGTGTTTTTCTTTAAAACATTGCAAAAGATTGAATTGATTTAACCTACGAATATAAGGTAAAATAAATGCTAATGACATACATTATATTAAATGGTAAAAATATATTCTATTTATACTTTAAAACCATTCAATATTATAATTTAACCACATAAGATATTACAATGAAAAAAGTTGTTTTTAATTTAAATATAGCGTGTTTTTACTATTCATTAAAATATGAAAGTTATCGGAAAAATATCAAAACTTTATGTAATGTAAATTTTTATATCCTGATTCAAAAGAAGAATTTTATTTTGTCAAATTGAACTTATAAACATTTCAAAAACTAGATTTAAAGTGGATGCACCATCAAAAGGCAGCAAAACTGCATTTTTTGAAAAATACTTATTTTACCCGAAAAATTTATTTTGTTCTTATACCATGTTTTATAAAATGTGTAAGACTAATAATAATGTTATAAGATTGAAAATTTAGTTAATACTATTCATAACGGCTAATTCATAATAATATTATAATAATATATTGTTGTTTAGTAAAACCCGGTATTGCGTACAACACACGCTATTGAGGAAGGTCGTGATTGCGTGTAATGCAAGCCAAGTTAGAGTTGCGTGCTGTGCAAGAATCCTTCGTTGTTTCATATATCATAATCCAACCATATTTCATTCATACATTGAATATATATATATATATATACTCAATGTTGCGTTGAATAACTATTATCAATATTGTGTGTAACACGATCCAAGAATAGCGTTGCGTATACTGCAAGCTAATACGATGTTGTGTATAGCGCAAGGTAATCTTGGTGTATCATACAACACAACACATTAATGAAATTAAAAGAATATTTTTCATAAAATCTTGGGGTGTTACACAACCCATATGTGAATCAAGTAAATATCAATTTAGGTGAACTATTAATCATTTCCTTGTGAAATTATTTTATTATTCAATATTTCTTATGAAAAGGATATTTATCATTTTTATATGATCAATTTTTTTTAAAAAAACTAGGAATAGTTAATATTTTTTAAAATGTCAAAGAGGACATTTTTAGTAGGATTTTTAAATTAAAGGGATGAATTTTATTGTGATCCACTCTTTAATAGAAGTAACTATTGTTACTAAAATATCATTTTATATCTAAATAATTTAATTTGTTTTATATAAAACATTTATTAATCATTAGGGATTGTTTGTATTAATTTGATGACATTTTTTATTACAAGGACTTGATATATATTTAATGAAATTTTAAAGGAATTCATGCTTTTAAAATTACCTATAAATGATATTTCTATGATTTATAATTCAATATATAATTTTAAAACTATTATTCCACTAAATATATTTTAAATTTATTGTTTAATTTTTAAAAAAAATTTATAATAATATATGTAAACTCTTTATGTTTGTTAAGTAAAATTTTAATTTGTTATTGATGTTATGATAAATTTGAGAAACAATACAACATATAAAATTATTCAATTATAAGATATTCATGAATAAAATAGATATATGTTTTAAGAATGACCATTTGTGAGGGTGTGGTGTGATCGTGAATTATTATGAATAATTATATGTGAAATATTTTTATTTTTCACCACCGTTTAGTATCATAGAAAACCATGTGTAAAAAGGTGGGAAATTTGATAATAATGTTTCACTAGTTATAATGAATCTTGGGCTATTATCCTTGACTTTGGATCACACCCGAATCATGATATTTCAACCTTGATAATGCATGAATGGTTAAAACCGAGTGAATTATTCATGGAAAATCACATGTGGTGCTAATTAGATGAATTTTTATTATTTTATCTATGATTATATCTAAGTAACCTGTGTAATCCCCTAAAAATTGTTGTTTTTATCATATGGTATTTTTTTAACTTTGACTAGCTATTCCAGTGTTTGTTCAAATATTTCTTTTTTTAGGATAAATACATATCTTTATTACTATATTTAATAATTTATTATTGTTACTATTTTTAGAATATCCCTTATGACATGACTTATATTCCTAAAAAGTGTACTATTATTTAAATCATGAATATATCCCTTAGATTTATTTATTTAAATTATATGATGGGTCTTCAAAATATTGGATAGCCGCCTAGTTCTTCTAAAAGAGTAATTTAATTCGTAAGAGTCAAAACTAATTTTATATTGTATCAAATTCTCATATCAGTATAATATTCATTATATGAGATATTTTAGAGTGTAAAATATATATTTTTTAGTAAAGGATATTTTTTTGAGAAATGTACCTTTATTACTTATATTAATTCAAATTAAAATCATACTTCATATTTTTATATTCAAACTTGAATAAAATTGATTTAATGTTAATGGTTATTAATATGGATTTGTAAATATAACAATTTGACGAAAAATTAATGAGAATATACATTAAAGGGAAATTATGTATTTTTCTTGGAAGTATCAGATGATCCTTGGATTTCTTGTTTGATTATAATTGTTGATTAATAGAAAAAATTATTTTCGTAACATATGGAGATGGGCATCTATTTTTGTTATATATCGCTTTGGGTATTTATATATAATATCATTATATAATCCATTTTCTACTACCATATATTTTATTTCCCTTGAATTATGTTGTACCATTTTTTGTTTTATACTAGATTTAAATTATGCTTTATGAATTTTTTTTCTTTCTATTATGAACTAATTGATTTTTTAAAATTTAAAGCCTAATTTTTTAATAAGTATTTATTCCAAAAGTAATGGGTGGTTATGCTGTAATTCTGAGTGGAGTTAATTATTTTTATTTAACATATCATTTGTAATAATTACCACTAATGTATATATTTATTCTTAGGAAAAAAAATTCTACCATGTGGAAAACAGGAACACACTTTGGTTCATGCCATGGTCTAGCTTGGTTATCCAAAACAATTGTATCCTGATTAGTTTCATGGAAAATGGATTTAGTGTTATATTTTTATTTAATTTTGGTATTCAAGGAAGATATAATATCGGAACCTCAAAACTCATGAAGTGGGTATAAAGTTTTGTTTTCCCAAAAAAATATGTTATTAAACCTTAGGTTTCAGTAGGTCATATTTTAACGACACGTCCTCGGGGCCCATGCCATGACTACCCCAAGCCCGCATTCCATAGGCCAGGGGATGATGACTACCACCAAAGGTGTAATCTTGATAATAGGGAAGGCATATCCTTTTTAACCTGTAACAAACACACAGAATGAACACAAGTAGTAGAGGAAAAAACTGGAAATACACACTAAGTTAAACTGAATAAAAGAGAATGTGCTAAAAGGAAAGGGGCCGAAAATACAAGACCAATAGTAATGTACAACTACAGAAACATAAACATCAACTACTGAGATGTCCTATGGGAATCACACCTGAAGGGTGGGTACAGATGTCCTCCTCAGCACCTCAGGTTCGTCTATCAGCTCCGTGTACATCTCGCCAAGTGGACTACCTCTGGGTACCGCCCCGCTCTACAAGTCTCTACCTCGATCAGTGCTGCCCGTCGTCTGCAAACAATACCACAATGTGTAGGCCTAGCCCGTGTGTGGATGAGTATAACGATACTCAGTAGGGATCCTGATACCCCATAAGGACTCCTATAATCCACGAAGGTTAATCCAAAAACTAAAGATACAATCAGGATGTATCAACTAAACCTACATAGGTATATGCCCATACATATACCTATGTTATCAATTTCAGTTTGGCTCCAACTCTCGAGCCCAAGCACAACCCAGTCCATCTGGAAGTAAAGTCAATAACATTGATGATAATGATTGAATGTCAAGACAAATCTCACAAATGTATACATCTTTCATATAGTGATAGAGATAACCAGTTTTACTCACTAATTCATCTAATCTGTCAAATCCACACAAGATACAAAAACATTAGTCATTTCTGTTGAACCCACGTAGGATCCTAGTATATAAGTCAAACCATATTGATCCCACGTAGGATCTTAGTACATATGTTGACACTGTCGAACCAACGTAGGATCTGAGTACAAAATTCGTCACTGTCGAACCCACGTAGGATCCTACTACAGAAGTAGTCACCTTCAAACCCACATAGGATCCTTGTACAGAAGTTGTCACTGTTGAACCCACTTAAGATCCAAGTAAAAATTCGTCACTGTCGAACCCACGTAGGATCCTAGTACAAAAGTCATCACTGTCAAATCCACGTAGGACCCTAGGAAAGAAGTCGTCACCGTTGAAAACAAATAGGATCCTAGTACAGAAGTCGTTCGTCACTGTAGAACCCATGTAGGATCCTAGTACAGATGTCATCACTGTCGAACCCATTGAGGATTCCTGTACAGTAGACATCGTAGACAGCTCTAGGGTTCCCACACAAAGCACGCACGATTCTGGGAGGGTCCGATACTCGAGAAAAGGGTTAGATACATCAATTATAAAAAATTATCAATTCGATATACCCCAATGTTCCATTTAATCAAAAGGAGTCCAACGCTACAGACGTCTCGTCAATCAGACGCCTGGTCTGAGAGTTATTGGCATTTCCGTTCCAGGGGCGTGGGTGGATTAACGCTCATTCCAAACCCTGACATTTTCCAATGTTGTCCAAAACACATTTAGAGTATCTCAAAAGGAACGTATCATCGTGATAGTCCTAGTTCAATAGACGGTTTGTCGTTTAGATATGCTGTCATGAGGTTATTCACGTTTAAGAAAAACGGGACCTGGCCCGTCAAGCCTGGTTGGCTGGTGGGTCGGCCCGACCTGCTTTGATGGGTCCGACCCTGTTGGGGGGTTGGCCTGGTGGGTCTGCCTAACCTGGTTCTATCCGTCGTGAGCGGCCCGCATTTGTGGGTTGTGGTTTCTCTACACACGACGCCTACGGGCGCCTCGGTTTTTCCCAGCCCGGCCGACAGGCAGCCTCCCGGTTCGCCAAGCAATGTGGCCTGCACAGAGGGTCGCGGTATTCTTCACAACGTGATTCCAAGTAGGGGCCACAGTCCTCTAGCCCATCATGCATCGGCCGTCCGGTTTGGTTCGTCTACACAGCCAGCTGTTGCGGGACACGGTTTCCTCCATGCGGCTGGCATGACGGTGCTGGTCCACCCCCACTGCGGCCCAACCTGGCCACAGCCTTCGGTCGCTGCTGACTTTGATTGCCGCCACCTTCTATCTCTGCCGCCTCTTCCGATAGCTGTGATCTACATGGTCGTGGCCTAATTCCTCTAGTGCGGTGCGACGACACCACACCCTTCTGACTCCGCCTCCATCGCCAATAAAACCAACAAGTATGTGGGAGGTTTGGGCCGTGTTTGTGCAGGCCAAAACCCTCCTTGTTACGATGTTAATAGTTTGTGGTTTAAATTCCCCAATTATAATAACGAAGTTCGGAAATATAAAAAACTCAAAACAACCCCCCTACGTTGTAAACGGTGCTCGATCGGCGGAGCCGCGGGAAAAGTGCGGACGTCGATTTTGTTGACGTCCGAAATCATTCGAGGATGGAGTTTCATCGACGTTCCTTGAGGTTGTCATTTACTCCATTAACACGGAATGAGGTCGAGGAAAGGAATATGACACGTCATCATTCTTCAGTTGAAATGGCATTCTTCGTTGAGAGGACGTCGTTCCACGTTGGATATGTTCTTCGTTTTCTTCATGGGAAGAATTCTTCCTTTCTAATCCTCCAAATCCACCCAATGTAATATGTCCAACCAACATAAAATAAAATAACACCACCTAAATGGTGGGTTGTATCATTAAATGGAAGTGGGGAGATGAAGAGGCTCTAAATTAAATTAAGGGAGTCCAATAGTTTAATGGAGGGTTTAAAGGGGGAGTTGAGGGGTTACATGCTCATGTGGGCCCCACCATAGTTATATCCTCCGAAGAGAGGTTAGGGTGTTGTGGGCCCCAATCCTATCCTCCACCTAGAGACACATTTTTATTTAATTTTTAATTAGAAACCCCAATTATATCTTACATCCAGTATCAAAGACAACTGCGGTAAAGGTCCCCTTAAGAAAATACTGGCACTGTGAGTTCATCGGTGTCCTCAGATTTTGATTCTGATCACCAGTTCAAAAGGTAGAAAAACCCACACGTACGTTTAATGATCGTACCCGAACAAAAGTTAGGAAAATTATTATCAGTCAAACTCGAACAACACTGGTCGATGTTAGGATCTGCCAAAGTAAAACACACCCCAATGAACCAAACGGTACTCTCGGATTTTCAATATGAGCCACCATTTAGATGTTATGAATTTTACAATAAAATAATTGTCACTTAATTATTTTATTTGTGGCCAAATAATAACTTTTTCTGGTGGCCCACGCCGGAAAAAGTTAGTATCTTCTTAAATAAATCTTACCCTCATGATTTCAGTGGCGGTCTCAGATTTTTAATCTGAGATACCTTTGGTGAGTGATAAACATTTTTAAAATAAAATAATTTATTTAATATATTTATTTACGGTTATCCCATTTTTGGAATTTCTCACAGGAGGCCCACACTGACTAAACATAAATCACTCCTATGGTTAAACTGCTATCCTGAGCGCAACGGTGCCCTCAGATTACCGATCCAAGTAACCATTTAAGTGTTATTCCAATTTTTTAGTAAAACTTCTTACATGCATTAATTTATGCTTAACAAAACATCAGTAAACTATTCTGAGAAAACTAGGCCTCAAGAATCCGGTGCCGTCAGAAACTACAGACTCATAAAATTCCAAAGAATTTAAGAAAAAAACATTTCCTTGACATTTCTGGGTCTTTACACATATTGAATGTTTCCATTATGTTTTAGGTTTAATTATCCTTCATTTCTAGGTTCAATTATTAATATTATTAAATTTTGTAGTGGTATTATTGAGTTTCATGGGAAGGGGGAATGTGTTATATACCATTCACATTGGTCACGTATCTTTTTGGGGGGAGGGGGTTTGTGGTATACATTGTCAATGATTCTTCATGTTTTTATAAATAGTATGGTAGATAATGATTCATTTTAATTATTTTTATATGAACTCATATGCATATTATAAAATATGTTATTAAATATGATATTATTTATATTAATTTTCATTAGATATTAATATAATTTAATTATGTTTGGTCATATTACTTATACTGTGACCATTGGTGTTCTCTCCTCTAAGGCTGAAATTACTTATTATAAAAAAATTATTATATTTCCTTGAATATAACTATGAATATTTATTTGTGTGAAAATGAAATATAAATAATATTATTTATGGTTGACTGGTATAATTGTTTTTCAACAAATTCCATATAGTTTGAAAAATAGTTTGATTCTGTTTCATAAATTATATAGTAACAAAAAAAATTATTTCATTTTTTATAATTTAATTTAAAAAAACAAAGAAAAGATTATGAAAAGTAATTAAGTTGTTTATATTTTAAATTATTTAAATAATTATGATGCTATTTTTTATATCACGTATTGGTTTTGGGTTGTGGGATTTATTGGGTTTTATACGTATTTGGTAAATATTAGTTGTATTTATCAAAATGGTGTTTTTATTTTTTGGTGAATGGAATTTGATGTTTGGATTGATTCAAATGTTTTATAAAGTCCAAATTTTTTAACAGAATATTATAAAGGTAGTATATATATTTTTTTGAGTGCTTTGACATGAATTACTGTGATGGTTGTTTTTTATAATTATGAAATTTTTAATGACTTCTAAAACATTATCACAAATTGAAATTAAAAAATGACATCATGTTCATTTTTTGCTGTATTAAATGGTTTCTATTTAAAACAATTATCATTCAATATGAGTTCTATTATGTGATTAGTTTCAATTTATGAATATTAAGGCTGATGGTCATTTTAGGATGCCATTTTGATTTAAGTATGAGGATATAAAATTAAGTTGGACATTTGTTAATTTAATCATCATTTAATCTATTTCATAGAATTATAAAAATGACATAATTTGTGGATAAACACATAAAATGGTATTTTATATCATTTTATGAACTTTATTATTTTTATAAATAATTTATATTGTTTTTAGAATCTATATGTTTGATATGAAAGGTTTTATTTTGATTTATTCTTCATCGAAACATAAAATTAATGATTATAACTATAAATTAAATTATAAAAAGTAATATTTAAGACGAAAATTTCCCATAATATTTATTTGGATATGTTAAGAATAAATAACCCTATGAATACTGTGACACCGTGAAATTTTATATATATTAATTAAAAATTAAATTGAATTACTGAATAGCTATCACTAAACACAACCCCATGTCAATCTAATCCATGATATATTTTAGCCATTAAAAGTTATCCATTGGATTTAACAATATAAATATTATTAAACAAATATATATATATATATATATATTACATGATTCAAATTTATTTATTAATTTCAGATAAATAGATATTGAATTTTTAAAAAAATTATTTCATGATTAAAATACATATTTTTCTCATGAAATGTATCAATCTAGATGTAATGATTTTTTGTAAAACAACATAATGGCCATTATTTAATTTTTTTAAAATAAATTTACTTATAATGTTTTAATAATAAATCATAAAATTGTTATCTTCTATATTTTAATAGATATAAAATCAATCAAAAGTAAAAATGATTTATTTTTCATATAACTGTTTTTATTTGTATAATGTGTTTTAAAATTTATAAATTAAATAAATAATTATTGAATAATTATACTAATTAAAAGAATATATTATATCTTAAATAAAATATTTTAACATTCATTGAATAACTTTTACAATTTATATAATGAATGTATATTCATTTTTATAGTTATAATTTCAATTGCTTGAAAATCGGGTTTCGCTGCCATTTTTTTCTATTATTTAATAATTAATTTCCACCAGCTATAGAAACTGAATTTGATAAAGTGGATTAAATATAATGAATCATATTAAAAATATAATTATTTTAATTCCATTTTCGGTGTTAATGAACTGTAAAAAAATTCAATATTTCTCAGTATAGTGAGGTTTAAATCTACTTTATTATAAAATATTACGAATAAATATATTATGGAACAACAATCAAATTTAAAGGACTAGAACCACAAAATTTAAAAATACATGAAAAATAAAGTAGTTAACCACAGAAATAAAGATGACAATGAATGATTGTTATTCAACAGGTGATAATACATTATAAGTATATATGTTATGGTGTTGTAAGTATAAATATGGTTCTATTATATATTTATAATATTTTAAAAAATATTAATCATTATTTAAAAATGAATTACGAAGTACGTGAAACATGAATTAAGGGTTTCTCACCTCATGTTTTCCTCTTTGATACATATTCCATATTCACCACTTTTTTATCTATTTGGTGTATAATGTATCTCATTGATATGTTATATCTTGACTATTTTTATGTGTATCTAATTTAATGATTCAAATAATTTTTTTTTATTTCAAGGATGTTATGGTTATTATGTTTCCACAATAGTAATTGTTTTATATTACAATGAATCATTATACATGTATTTTTAACCATAAATTTTTTATGAGTTTTTTTATAATATATCATAAAAATTGAAATGAATTTTATTATATTTTTTTTATTTACAGAAATTAAAAAAATTATATTCATTTTACACTCTCTATGTACTCAAAATTCATTGATATTATTTTATTGAAATCTAAAATTATTTCTCTCTTTGTCGGGTAATAATTTTAGTCCATGTACATATTTTATTATATATGTTTCATAGAATGAATTTTTTAATAAAATAGTTATTTTATGTCATTTTAACTATATATTAATTTATATAACAATATAAATGGAATATTTATTTAAAGATTATCAATTAATTGATTTTTTACACTGTTATGAATAATTATTTCTTTTAATCTTCCATTACAGTATTGAATGATTATTTTTAATGAAATTTATATCTCAATATTTCATAATGTTATATATTTTAATTATTATATTTCAAAATTGAATGGTTATCTTACTAATGAAAATATAAATGATATTAATTAGTTATTTTCATGTATAACTACATTATTTGATATTTCTTATGGTTTACTTGGGATATGATACAATGTTATGATATTTTTCCTTTCAATATATTATTATTGAATATGGTGATTAAATATTGTTGAAACCTATTTCATTTTCCATTGGGTAAACTATAATATTTGAAAAATTGTTTTCACAAACTTATATTTTAAAAATGAATTGATTACAATTATTGGAAAAGTTGGTATAATAAATCCCTCAATAAATTAGGTGATTTTTAATTTTTATGAGATCATAGTGAATAAGATAGTTTATTCTAATAATTAAATATTTCACATTAGAGGTTATATAATTAATACATTATGGTACATTAAAGGGAATCCAAATCTCATAGTGGGAACATGGATGGTTTGGACAAGATTGACATGTGATGAATTTCTTAGTTGGTAGCATCAGAAAAAAATATCAATGATTACTATTATGGAATAGTTTTATGAAAAAAACTATTTCATGTTCTTAGAATTATTATTTGATCACATTGAACATATTATTATATTCTTATATGATTCAAGTCTTATGATCTTCCAAATAATTATTCATTAATTATAATCTATTAGTTTTTGGTATTATTTTTAAATGTTATTTTAATATTCTCATACTTGTATGCACATGTTATACATACATATGGTCATTGTCTCATAAATTCCATATTTACCCTAATGAGAATTTGTGTTGACCCTTTAGTATTGTCATTTGAAAATTTTGTGAATAAAGGATTAATTTGTGTTTAACTAATAAGTTTCATATATGAGAATAAATTTATGGGATATATTGATGATATTTTTTTTAAATACGAAGATTATTTATCATGTTTTCAAATAAATTAATAATTTATGATCTAGTGCATGTATTATTTTTATATGTATTGAATATTAAAATAAAATTATCTAATATATGTTTACCTAATGTTTGGATCACATATATTTTTATAATTGAAATTATTTTTAATTTTCTGAGATTATGAATATAAATACAATCTAAGAACACTTTGTATAACCCTAGGTATTAGAAAATTTTTTAATTTATTTAAATGAAAATATGGTGGGTTTCCAATAAAATGGATCTCTATTTTTTATATTTAAATTTTGATTATTCTACAGAATTTATTAACATAGGGGAAACAACCTCGAATATAGAGGATTGGGTATTAACTCAATCATTATAGATTCGTGATGAGTGAGTCTGAGACTGCACAATATGCTTGAAACTGATGGTGGATATTATTGGGTTGATTAACTTAAATGTATATATGAATATATTAAATTTTATAAGATCTTTACATATCTTGATGTTGTATTATTATTGAATTTCATGTTATCATAGTATAAAATATTTTATTTAATAATTTTTTGAGTTTCCTGGTTTTGGAGACCAACACATATCCCATTTATTTTTGGAATCATGATTTATTTGAGTATAGAATGACCATCAATATCTGGGGTTAAAACTAATGTGTCATATATTGATAACAATGCTTCATGATTTAGAAATAATAGTAATTATTATTCTTAATTATTTCATTTTAATAATGATTATTTTCCCTCAGACTATAGTTTATAATTTTAATAAAAATAACCTTGAGGAATCATGAATATAATGGATTTAATAGACTATGCTATGATTTTACACATGAGAAACCAAATTAAATTTTCTTTAGAATGTTAAATAATGTTATTATTCCTTACCATGCACCTTGACATATGATTAAAAAACTCATAATTGTTTTCATTCCTAACTCACTAACTTAGAGAAAAATGAAGATTCGATATATTTTAGTTGATCATGACCATCGAGAATAGAATATGTACCTTATAACATTCCTATAATTTGGAAAATTACATGGGTAAATGTTAAAAATTAATGGGAAATGTTTTTTGTGTAGAGGAAATGAAAATAAAAAAATAATCTCAATAATAGATAAATATTTCAATGGTGGGGAAAAAATTATCTTAGTTAAATTTATACTCCACTATTATCTGAGTGGGTTCCTATGAATTATCAGAGATATTTCTCTAATCTAAAGCCGAATTTATTGACAAAGGAAGGTAGTATTCTATGTCTATTTCTGAAGTCCATTATAATAATTAAGTTAAACTTATCCTCCAATTGATATTTGGGGATGTCTAATATATTTTGTAAGAATGTGACCTATAAATTCACCATATATTTCATGTGGAATAATTTTAGTTTATTTTGAGCATTGATTATCTCTCTCCAGATATATTTCTTTTCAATTTCTACAATAAGCTATAATATTTGGTTTTCCAAACCAAAACAGAATTTAATATCAACGTGTGGATGAATATAAAAATCTAATGGAAGTATTTATTTTATATGGGTGGTATTATATTATAATGATAGTTATTTAACGATAATGAGTTAAGATAAAATCAATAATTATGATATTTTTATTGTTTGGGAATATGTTTTTGTACTTCTTATAAAACGCTAAATTCTTTCCCAAAATCACATTGTTTAGTTTGAAATACAAATCATGCATAGTTCAAAAAAAATTCTATACTGAATAATGAATGGTTGTATTTGACTTGCCAAAATTAATAGGGAAACTCCAAGAAAATCTTGATTATGGATTCATTAAGACTTCTGCATCAATATAGGGGGAAATTTTTTTAGAAAGAAAGATAGATCAATTCAAATGTGCATTAACAATTAAAAATATAATAAAATCAAGATCAATAATAATTATCCTTTACAATATATCGGTGATTTGTTCTATTAAAATATAAGGATATAAAAAGATTTCAACAATTTTATTTCATTCTCTATACTGTTAATTTAGGGTCAAAAGTGAAAACATACCTAAGACAACATTCCTTAGGAGTTGTGAAAACTATAAAATTATAGTGATCTTATTTTGACTTACTAATTTCTTAACTATCTCCATGGATTTAAATAATATATTATTTACAAAATTACATGGATTAATTTTTTTTGTAATTATAGATGATATTATATTTATTCTCCAAGTGAAAGGAAGAGCTTGTGATTGCTTGTGAATTGAATTGAAGACCCAGAGAATAGATAAATTATATTCCAAATTTATAGCATGTTTATTATTTTTACATAAAGTATCATTTTGACGAATTTTATCAAAATTTAGTGAATATTAGTATATTATTTTGAGATGGATGTCATTTTAAATTGTCTTAGATAAATAAAATTGTCTTGGATACTTAGTTTTATTGGATTCACCATAAAATATTTATGTTCTTTAACTAATTTCTTACATCTTTCTAATACATTGTCCATGTTAACATGGATGAGATTGAAGATCTTTTAGACTGAGGAATGTGAAAAAAAATTACATAATATTAATTAATGATTCTCTTTTCATAATGTCTCATAGTAAACTAAAATGAAAAAGTATTTGTGATATATGTTGAGTTATCTAAAAATTTACATGAATCATCTTTGTATAAATAATGATATGGTGATAAATTATGCCTATTTCTAATTAATTTTTCATGTTGAAAATATCCTAAGTTATTTTTTGGAAAATGATTTTTGTATTATTTTATTGAATATGTAGTGGAATTATATATATATATTGAATGGTGTGATATATATAATATTAATAAAATTTTGATTTATATATTCCCATAGAAAGTGTAGAATATGCACCGAATAGGACTGTAATAATTTATTAATGTTTACGAATACTCAACACATTACCCTCATAGGAAAGAAAATAAGGTAGATGATGCTTTGGGTTGAATATTTCATGATATTTTATCTATTTTGAGTATTACATAAGATCCATTATTAATTTATATTTATAAGATACACCTTGAAATATAAAATGAATTATAAATATAGTATATTTTTAAATTAGTGTTCAACTATATACCCTTGTAATGATTAAAGAGTAACTAAAAATGATGAAGAACAGTAAAAGAAATAGAGAAATTTTTTGGGTTAAACCTTGATTGATAATAAATTTTATGGTTCTTTAATTGTTTATATACCCTTATTATACAAGAAAGGGAAAATTATTTTTTAGTTGAATATTATATGTCGTCAATATCTATTGATCCTAGAAGTGAAAAATATTTATAAATACCATATATATAATTTATTTTGAGATAACACAATGAGATATAATGCAAATAATGTATCTTATTTTAAATAATTCAATAAATTTAATGATGAGAAGAAATAGTCTATGAAAATATTACATCCATTAACCATACATGCTATGAAATGAAAAAATGTCACCATGGAATTTGTTGTGGGAATCTCAAAGATATATGAAAAGAATAATGATAATTATTATGTAATAAATTGACTTCAAAAAGATAATATATATCATTTCCAATAGAGAAAATTTCAATCTAGACCGTACATCTCAAATATGGATAAAACAATTGAGTAGAACATTAGGAAAGTTGAAAATTTAAAAAAGAGTTATAATGAAAATATTTGTTGAGATATAAAATTTTTAGTTAGTGAGAAGATATTCATTTTAATATTTATATATAATAATATTGTGATATTCATATTGAATAGAATGATAATATGTTGTTTAATTGATCCATGTAGATTCAGGATTGATAATGAATGGTAGAAAATAATGTGGCACTTCCACCGAACCGTTCTTATATTCACGACATGTTCTATGTATCTCATCAGAGGAAGTACATACATAATTTTTTTCATGTGATGAACATAATGGTTTTACCACTATAGAATGACTTTTCTTATGAGTTACAACTTGAATTGATTTTGAATCATTAATATATTGATTCAGGAAGAAATACTACTCACATGGTCAAATATATTATATGAAAACAAAATTTTATGAATTTAAATTTGAATTTGAGGAACTAATAAGTATGTTGTAGAAATATTTATTTAGATTAGAGTGAAAAATTTATATGGAAAATTCTATTTATTGGGGGTATAATTTAATACTAATTTATTTTAGATATATTAATATGAAATAAATTTTATGTATTTGATAGATTTATTTACAGAAAAGTAAGAATCTAAATAAACTCTTACAAAGTATGGCATTTATAACATAATTGGTAGTTTAGATAATATGATTAGGTTTATAGAAGTTATTATATATATATACACATAAATATTTTACATTCATCAAATGTATTGATTAATTCTTAATAAATATTAATTTAAATTTAACAAAATAATTTCAAAATAAATGTCTGAATTAATTAAAGAAATATATTTTTCTAGGTGTAATGAATTATTTTTTAAAAAAGTGAAATTTTTAATATTTAAAAATTATCCTAATAAAATTTATTGATAATATATTTATAATAATTCATACACTAGTTAAATTACTATATGGAATGATGATAAAATCATTTGATGGTAAAAATAGTTATTTTTCAGAAGGAAGCTTTTATGTGTGACATGCATTTTAAATGTAATAAATAAAGTAATAATTTTTAATTAATGAGTTTAATAAAAATTTTAGATCTTATATTCAATAAATTTTTTAACATTAATATAATAGTATATACATTGAAACGATTGATATAAAAATTAGGATTACCCTTAAAAATACATACTTCAAAATAATCTTTTCATTTTGAGAATTTATTATTAAATTAATTTCATTATCCTGTTTAAATTTAATTTCATAAAATAGATTTTATATTTGGAATTATAATTTTCATATTTTCAAATTATTCCAATTCATTGTTTTTCATATTTAATAGTTATAATAGTAATAAATTTGTTACCACATATAGGGTTAAAGTATGTATGCCCTGGAAGGATAAACTACAAGGTAAGTGTAAAAGATCTAATAAAACAAATTTAAATATTATTTCTTTTTGAAATTTGAGAATTAGATTCTATTTTATAAATTTTTTTAGCCTATTAACCCAATTTAACTTGAAATTTACCTTATATTATAAAATTCATTTATGTAATTCAATATATATCCCTCCCTTAACATATACATGGCAGAATATCCACCTCCATTTTTCACTTAATTTAAGTCTTCTAACTCATAAATTATCATAAAAAACTATATTACTAGTTTCTTAAGCTCTATTTTTGATAATTTATTTGTTATACTAATACAATTATATAAATAATTGAGGTATAATCTAATGGAGGTCTGTCAAATTTGAGGTAATTTCCTTTTTCAACCATTTCAATGATTTTAATTCTTCTGTTTCATGAAACTTTAATATATCTAGATTAAAATATTGATCCATTACCATTAATATACTTATATTTAATTATGCCTATGTGAAAACCATTTTACAAAAATTTTCCATTAAATATTAAATGAATTTAAATATCATGAATACCTGGGTACTGCCTCCTCCACATTCTAATATGATTCTTCTTCCACAAAAATTAGAAATGGTTTATTATTTTAGTGTATTTAATGTTCGTATATTATTTTTATAAAATAAATATTCCTTTTTAATTATATTGTATTATTTTTCTTCAAATCATCACATATTTTTGGAAATGATATCTTCTCTCAATAATTCATGTGAACAACCACCTCTATGAAGTGATGAAATTCATTTCACATAATTATTATTAATATATTAGTATAAAATAATATATAACAATTCAATATTATTCATATGAAATTATGATGATACTGGATATTATTGAACCATGATAAATGTTAAAGAAACCTAACTTCCAAACCAAATCACAAATGAAAATGATATAGTTATTAGTAGATATGGTGATGATAATATAATTATTTTCAATTAATGGGTGATGATATGTTATAATTAAACCATTTAGTGTATTATTAATATTAATGTTTTTATATAATTAAGTATTATTAAATATATTATAATGAAGAATAAAATAACTTATAATAAATGATGAACCTTAGTTTAGGGTATCTTAGCACACTTTTTTTCTTGTGAAATATAATTTATTTAACATGTTTATAACTCATGTTATGTATAAAATATGAATGTGATATTTAATATCTTGAATATATTCATTATATTATTTTTTGATGTTTAATTTTATGTTTTTTCATTCAAGTGGTTATGATTCAAAAGTTGTCACATCAACATGGGTTTTAGGATAAAGTATAACATATATTATGATTATTTATGTTCAGATTTCCAATAAATAAATTATATTATAGATCTCCCAAAATGATATTTATTATATATTTATTATTTATTTCATGCAATTATATTTTTTCCTTCCTTTTTCATCTTTATATGTTTTGAAATTTCTAAAAGTAATTGTAATTTGGGAAAATGAATTTGTTTCAATCTTCTAGAATGAATATTTCTCTTTATTGTATTTATTTTATTTGATTTTTTATTATTATTCATAAATTATTTATAATGTAAATTTTAACTAGTTGTGATTTTTTTACCTAAATATGAAAGTAATATTTCTATTGATGTTTAATAAAAAATAATAATTTCTGTCGCCAAGACTATTATTCACATTTTAGCTTCTTTTACATGTTTCCATGGTTATTTTCAAACACTATCTGTTTCTTAAAAATATTAACACTAATATATTTCCTATGTTTTAAAAAATATTTAGCCTTTTTTACTGTATAAAATATTCAATGATCATTAAACAGTATTTTTATCTATAAAAACATCTTTTGATGGCTCTTAGGATTTCTTTGGATATGATTGAATGATACATTTTTTTATTTTTTTATAGTAATTCAATATATCAATAAAATCATGGTGCAACCCATTTTTTTCTAATGGATAACAAATTAAAAATGATAATATTTATGATCATATAGAATAAATGTGAATGGGTTGAAATTATAGGATGTTTGGGTACATTAAAACAATCAAATTTATTAGTTAATGTTTATCATTCATGTGCTCAAAGGGTACTTGATATGATATCCAAATTCCTAATGAGGGTAGAATGCTAGTTAACCCGAGCGTTAAAGATATTACAAGGGAGTTTTTCATAATCCCAAATTCAAGTAGATGAGTGGTTATTCCAAGACCAACATGAGATGAATTCCTTAGTATATTTCCATAAAAAATTGTTTCTATGATTGTGATGAAATAAAATTGGTTATAAAAATATATATATAATTATATTATTCTTATGATGTGATCGCATGCCCAATTATTCATAAATTATTAACTACCAAATTCTATTTTCAGGATAATGATATATGGATTATTATATATGATTTTCAATTGTTAATATAATATTCTTATAACCATATTTAATTGTTATTATAACATAAATGATTTAATAATATCTCCCATGTTTACCCTTATAGAGTATATGATCTCACACTTTCTTAAATTTTATTTCCCTATGTTATAAGAAATTGTATTAATTTCTGAATGACTAGGATGTGTATTATTTGAGAAAAAATTTACTAAATACATTGAATATATACCCTAAAATAAGATTATTTTAATCATTTCTTTGAAGTTACTATATCTTTATAACGGATTATTAAAATGATATAATGATTAAAATAAAATAAACTACTCACTGACTTTTGATTTAAAATGGTCTAGTGTTTTGAGAAAATAATTATGGAGACATGTTGTTTCAATGATTATAAAAACTATAATAAAAAATATAATATTTAATGTTATCTTTAATAAGATAGTTTTGGAGTTTTCTATTTTGAATAATAATTTTTATATGTTTAATCATGAGTTCATGAATATTTAAATGGATTTATGAAATGTAGTTATGTTTAATTTTCATGTTTTCAATTTCCAATGATGTTTTTATTGGAACATGGAATTTAATATTTTATAGATTAAAGAAAATTATATGATATACTAATATATATTTTGTTTATTAAATATTATTTTATCATTGTGGTAATATTTGAATATAATGGTACAGATAGTAAATAGTTTTTGTTTAAAGTAGTTTTTTTAATTAAACATTGTTTTTTAAAAACAGATTTAAATATTTTATTTTAAAATATTATTCAGATTTATAAAATAATGTCAATAATAATTCTTTGTTTAATAATGATTTTTCTTTTTTATGAATTCTTCTTTATAAGTTATATTTGATATAATTGAATTTATTTACATGAAATAGTTTAATTATAATGAATTTTTATCATTTAGTTAAAAGTAATTTAAATTAAAGGAAAACACCACAAATGGATCAGGTTTTAATAAATGATTTTATAATGTTATATGGGATTTTTTCATATATATGGATTATTCTATTATGGAGTATGAGTTTTCCACCAATATATGTTCATTATACATTCTAAGGATTCAATATTTATATGGTAGGGATTATTTTCATAACCATATTGTTATTTTTCATTATAATAACTATTATTATTTTTAATTTCTATCATTAATTATTCATTTGGGATAGATCATCGGTACATGTTGTGTTGTTGGACCACTTAATGTAATTGGATGTGTCATTATATATTGGTAATTAATCATAGGGAGTTTTCAAGATCATAGGGATAGAATTATAATGTTAAAGAGAAATAACAATCCATGATGTGGGGAATCGTGATTTGACATGGGGTTTATTAGAATCGCAACATACCCAAGGGGGTCATGAATTTAAGGTTGTTGGGATTTCTGAATTATATGCATGATTGGATGAATTTAGAGATGAATTTTTATTATCTCTTATAGTTAATAATGTGAGAGTTAGAATCATTCATAATTTAGGGATATTTTTTTGTTATTTCTTCTTTTGAGGCCATGGAATGAGGAGGTGTTTCCCAGGAAGTACCCATAAGAATTAAATAATATAGACAGACTTAACAATTGTTGAAATAAAAAATAAAATGTAATGGTAAATTTATATTTTTTTTATAATGGTATGTTTTGTTTTTGAAATTTTTTCTATGTATCATTAATTAGAATCCCAATGCCATGTGGGTTTCTTTGGAAAAATTGGTGAGGTCCAAGAAATTTGTGTCCTCTTAAATTTGGGTGTGCATCAATTGTGTATAGGTTTTCATGAAGAATATGAGACTAAAAATCTATTACGTATGGCTATTCATGTATACAGTTTTTCCTCTTGGTATATTTGTAATACATTAAAATCCAAAGAGCCTAAAAAGGTTACTCGTATGTTATATTAATGAAAACATAGTCTGATTCGGAATATATAATGAATTATAGAATATTTAGTGGTTGAAGGGTCACTCAATATAACATAATGGTTATAGGATGTATAAGGGTTCTCATAGAAAATATTTATTTTACCATGTACTTGTGGTGTGTTAGTGTTGTTGGTGTGACAAATTTGGAACCTAAAGATGGTAAAAAGTTTGTTATTCATAATTTTTTTATCTGAATGACAGATAAGGATTATTAAGTAAATAGGTGTAAACTAGATTAAAAATTATTTTCCAATATTTATTATAATGGTATTAAAGTGAGAAATCATATTATGATACAACGAGTTATGGAATGATTTTCCATGATGTACCAAGAAGTGGAATCACATTTGAACCAGGGGCTCAAATTATGATGGATTATGTCTTGTATTAGAATTTATTAAATTCATATCATGATCATACTCAAATTTAAACTCATTGGATCACTTTTTTCTCCGGTTCAATTTCTATCCCTCTAGGAGACAACTCCCTTATTATTATCCTATCCATATTAATTTCTTTATGGATTTAATCCTTATTTTGTTGATGATTCTCC
The DNA here is from genome assembly GCA_963277665.1 of Viscum album. NCBI lineage: Eukaryota > Viridiplantae > Streptophyta > Magnoliopsida > Santalales > Viscaceae > Viscum > Viscum album. Next base: position 1,833,584,093 of record OY728147.1, read on the forward strand.
ATGATAAAGTGAACTATAAATCCTCTTGTATTCTTATTATTCCATTTAATCCTTACTTCACTCCTTAATATGGTAATGAACACATTGGTTTTTGTGCCTCTATAATTCATTTAAGTGGATTATTAATTACGATCATATAATGGGTAAATAAATTTTTATTTTGACTAGTTATAGTAGAATATCATAGTCTCTTATATTTTCAATGGATGTGGTAGGGTTCTCTATGAACATACATTAATCATAAATCCATGTGCTATTTCTTGTCATCAGTCCTAATAATTAATTTCTTATTTAATATATTATTTGTATATATTAATTTGTTCAATGAATACATGTTTTCCTCTTAGTTTCTATTTGGAAAATGGGATTTCTTAGGTTTCTATACTCAATTCCATCCTCAAAAAAAAACTAATAACACTTAGTGATTTTTTATATTACCAAGAGAATCATTTAAAATTAATTTTAGAATAAATTGGGTGGATATGATTCTCATTAAATTTTTTATAATAATAAACATGTATTTCTATAGGATTTTATTAAAACAATGTATATCCATGGGTTTTATCTACAATTATTCATATTCATATGAGATTATGTGATAATTTTTGTGATATTTTTGAGTTATTTGGACTTTATTTATATTTAAATATCTTTAAATGTAATTAATATTTTTAATTTAATTTATAATGGATGATTCAATGTTTGGGGTTTCAAAAGATTGTTTTACAACATGATTTAATGTAATGATATTTTAAAAGAATTTTTGGTAGTTTAAAAATATATTCTCTTAATATATGTAAACTCATAAAGTGATACCCTTCATATAGTTTATATAGAATATTATTATTATATTTATTTTTTCTATCATTGATGAACAAATTATTGAGAGAGGATAATTATATTGTAATTTCTTATTAGATAAAGGTTCCACTTCTATGAAGTGTCACCATAGGTGAGGGTGTGTTGTTATTATGGTTTATTATATAAAACACTTTTTTTTTAATTGATTTTTTATCCTCAGTTTAGTTCTATCATAAACTACTAGTATTTTGTTTTTTAATCATGGTAATAATATCGAACTAGCTATGATTTCACTCTAAATAGCTTCCCAATGTGTGGGTCACACCATTCATAAGGTATTTATCCCTTGGTTTTGATTAAGAAGGAAAAAACAAAGTACAATTGTAGGTAGATAAATTTAATAATGAAATAACTATATAGATTCAGTATTTTTTTCCTATACTATTTATATATCATATTGATTTTTTTTCGTACTAATTTTAGTTTCTTATATTATTTTTATTTTATAATGACTATTACTCAAAAATTATATGTTTGTCGAGAAAAAATTATTGTTTAATTACTCTTTACCATTATTAATATTTTTAACAAGTTAGTGGTTATTATCATTAATATATAAGTTATTTTACGAACAATCATAATCAAAAGTGTACCCTTATTAAAAGAATGAATATATAACCCATTGGTTTTATTTATTTAAATGAACTAAATTTTATGCTAATGTTTGATATAGATCTATTTTTCTTCTAACATAGTTACTTTAAAAGGATTATTTAATACTACATTCCCTGTATTCAATTCTATATTTATATAAAATCTTGAAATCATGATTTCCTTTTGAGAATACAAATATTAATATAATGAAAATGACTACTTTTTGAGAAATATACATTGTTTAATTTATTTAATATAAATTAAAATCATATATAATAGTTCTGTGATTAGATTATAATTAAATACAGTTAAATTTAATGTTTATTCATGGGGTATGGATAATATACCTACTAATAGTTTTTACTCATGACACTACATATTTTAGGATTAGTATATGTTATACAAGGATTTATTAAATATTTTTTCTCATTCATGTTTGGGTATGATGGGGTTTCGAAATAAATGATCATTTTCACAACAGACGAAGAGGGAAAGTTGTTTTTATTATGTTTCCATTTGGATTTTTATATTGTATGTCATTAAAAAATATTTATAGGAATCCAAAATATTTTATCCCACTTGATGTATGTTTTATTTTTTTAGAGTATGTCACTATTTCTAAATTATGGTTGATGTGTTTTGTATTTATTTTTATTTAATAGATAATTTTTTATTAACTATGGAACATACATATTTGACTGTATGAATTCCGGATGTATTAAGTGGTTATAATGGACATCTTGGTGAAACATATTCCTATATAATTAATTATATTAAAAATCATTCCTGATGATGTATATATTGATTCGAGGTAATATTTTCGATACTAACTTGATTAAGAACATTTAACTAGATATTTCATACACAGGTTTGCCTACCAAAATCATGGTTAGCTTATATGTTTAATGAATAAATTCCTTTAGTGCATAATTATTATTTATCTCATTTAGGGTGTCTTGGTAAATTGTAAACACATTTATCTAAACTCAGGAGATAGGTACAAAGAGTGTCTAACTAATTATTTTGGTAATGATCCAAGTGTTTCAATGATTTATTTTGATTGTTCACGTTTTTATATATTTTAATAAAATTTTATTTATAGGTTCAATTATAAATTTAAAATAAGTTGTAAGGGTGATTGAGGGTTTTCATGGGTGGGGTAAATCAGTTGTAGACGGTGCACATAGGTCACGTGTATTTTATGGGAGTGGTTTTTTTCTCATTTTTAATACATCATAATGATTCGTACCATTATCATTATTTGATTATGATTTATATTATGGAACTATATATGATCTCAATTTTATTTTTTTAGTAGAATTTAAAATTTTAGAATAATTGAGTTAATTTACAGTAGTTGTTATTGTTATTTAACAATTTTCTTACTCATACATTATGTTATGATCCTCAATGTTCACATTTTCAAATGTGACCATATTAATCGTAAAAGGCTCAATATTCAATAATGGAATATTTATAACATGGTTCTTTTTTTGTGCATCACATCTAATGACAATTTTCTTAATTGTTAAGTGTAATGTGTTTTGAGGTAATTTCTATTAGTTTTCTTGAAACAGTTTAAATGTTTATAAAGGTTCATTGATTTAACAATAACGTGAGATTAATTATTTTTATAAAATATGTTAAAAATATATTATAATCATATATGAAAAAACATGATGGCTTCTTCTTAATAAGATTTTAATAAAAAAATATTTCATCTTTATGTAGAATATGGTTTTGGAGGAGGTGGTTCTATTTTGGTCAATATTTATTTGATAAATAAATGATTTTATTGTAGAAAAAGGATGTTTTTTAATTTTATGCTCGTTATAATTTAATGTTTGACTTTCAACCAATGTTTTAAATTTTATGAAATGTTTCAATTGAGGACATTAATTAGATGATATAGAATAAGTGGAACATAGGATTTAAAAAAGTGTGACGATAGTGTTTTCTAATTAGAAATAGTTTAAAGTGGTTTCAAAAGTTTTATATAATCTAGAAGAATATTTTTTATGTATTTTTTTTTTGGTAAAAGGGTTTTATATAATCCATTGGCATTCAAAAAAAATTTCCTTTTATCATTGGATTGTAGATATGTAAATATATTTGGTGATATTTTTTAGGTTGTTTTTTGTTGTATTAGGTTGTTGTAGAATGGATTCATACATACATCAGTTTAATCACAACTTAAAGACTTTAATGTATTTTGATTAATCTATTATTTAATTGTAAATGAAATTAGAAGGGGTTACTAATTTAATTAATGGACTAATTTTCTTTAATCATGATTTTATATATTTATAAATTATATGTGTTTAACATGTATGGTTTTATATTATCGTCTTATTTACAATTTATTTGAATAATTGTTGAGACATATTTATTTAATTATGAATGTGAAAATTTTAGAACATGTATTTTCGCAAAAATATTTCTTCGGATTAGTTACTAATAAATAACAATGTTTTTATGACTATTGAAATTATCATTAGATGAAAAGGTTTTTTTATATTTAAATAGTTTTACATTATATCCTTGGTGACTAAATTCCTAAAATGATATGGTTTTTCAATGAAAGGGAACATATCATTTTTTTATACTAAAATGGGATGGGTATTTTAGGAAATACTTGGTTAAAATATGCTTTTTTTTATTCTTCATAAAACATTTTCTAATGATTAATTTGGAATTTTCTCCTCAATTTGTTAATGTGGGATTTTTCTACATGAAACAAGGATGATTAAATGTATAATACAAAGTCTTTGTTGTTTTAAAAGGTGTTTGAGAAAGAATTTATATAATTATTTTTGGTTTTATATTTAATTTTTTTGACTATTATATTGGGTTTAAAACATTTAAGGTGTATATGATTAAATTTTTTATGAGATGTTTGATTTTAATTATGAATGTGATTTTATCATTGTGATATTATTTAATATTCTGATCTAGATAGTTAATATAGTGTTTTCAAGTGGTGGGTTTTCCAATAATGTCTTGTTTTTGTAAAAAGATCATAAATAATAATGGATTATTTAAGATATTTATGTCTCACATCCTATGTAAAAGTGCTATGTGGATAATTTAACATAAGAAAAATATCATTCTACAGGTGGTTCGGTTCAATTGGATTCCGAGCCAGGGCTCGTTTTCTATGCAAATGAGGATATTGGGATCATATGGGGTGGTGTGGCCCACATGGATATCTCACATAATAGTTGCTGGAGAATGAATCACCCCTTTAAATGGTAGTGTTTAGACATACTCCATGAATTGGCCTTCTCTAGGGGAATCATTGACAATATCCTATGAAAACAATTCATCTGGATGGTGTCCAAAGTAGACAATATCATGGTGTGTGGTGTCTATTATGAGACCCGATTTGAATATAAATCAATTTAATTTCATATAAAATATTTTTATATATATGATCAACCATCTATTTCATCATCACAGTTTTATAATGTTAAATTAACGAAAAGAAATATTGATAGATATGTTAACCAAACCTTAACCATAAATTCATCATCAATGTCAAACAAAAGTTGGGAGATAAAATAATTACAACATCCTTTCACAAAAATATATGAAAATTCAATGGATGAATTTCATCTCTAAATTATATTTTTACACGACATTATTTATTGTATATTTTGGTTTTGGTAGATAATACATCATTACAATATATATTTAAAATCATCATATTCATCAAAATTAAAAGTATTGATCTAGTTGGAAACATGTAGTATCAATATTCAGAATGTTAATACATTCATATTTATTTATTCAATATCTAATGATGTTAAACTTTTTATCATTAAAAATAATAAAAATTATCCTGACCCCTAAGAAAAAAACCACAATGTATTATCCCAAATAACATTTAACCATATTTAAAATAATCAATAAACTCTTCAAAATAAATAATAATACATATTAACAATAAATAACCATATTGTTATCATATATTGATCATCATTACCATTTTAGCCTTAATATAACACACCTAGACCTATGTAACAGTATTATATAATAAATATACATTTATTGGTCAAAATTGACCAATAATTGAAATTAATAAAAACTAAAAAATTATCCATACTAAAAATATTCTTTCATTTTATAATGAGTAAAAATCAAATTATCTATTTTATTTACCACATAAAATTAATATTATTTGAATGAAAAACAAATATTATTACCCTTTGTAAATGAACGAATGAATTTATATTGAATGGAAAGCTGATATAGCATTATTCCATAACAGTATTTTTGTATGGAATGTTCATAAATTAACATAATTGTATATTACAATATTTAATACAATTTTCATTGATAATAAATTGAAATATGACATCACTACCTCTTTATCACATGTAATTAACTTTTCATTACATTGATTATTTCACAATTCAATAAAAAACATTAATTTCTCAATAATTCAATATATGAAGTCCTCAGTGAACTCATAATAAAACCATTGAATTGTTAAATTTAAAAAATTGATTAAGAATTTCCATCATCTAATAAATTATTCCACTTAAATAGTTCAATTTATGTTTATCCCAACTCATTATAATTATTTTTCTTTACTAACAAATTGGACCACGATATCATATATATAATTAACATTCATGAACCATAAAATTTTTATTTCACTTAAATAATGTCACGATAAAATTAAGGAACAATTATTTCTCTAATATTTCATATCCTAAAATAGTCTTAAAATTTAATTATAGATGAATTTTACCTTCTACCTTATCATCGAATCTAATAGATATATCAATCAAGTTATCATCTCCCTAACTCATCATTTATTATCAAAGCAGTATGATATTTAATAAGTATAATCCTACCTTTATAAGAAGATGGTTTTCAATTTTTAATATTATATTAAGGACTCATCCAACAAAATCAAATGCAAACATTAATACAATAACACAACTAAACATTATCATTCAGGTGCTAATAATAAAATATCAGCTTCCCACCCATGATAATTACCAAATTCACAAATCCACTAACAAATTCATTCAACAATAAATATATCAATGATTCTTAAAAAATATTTTAAAATAATTCAGGATCAATCTATATAAACCATTAGTGAAAAAATTAAAAAAATTAGGTCCCAACTTCTAATATTCGATTCGAGTATAACACTTACATATATAATTTGTTATATAAATCCATAGAACATAATTATCATTACATTATTAACCATTCTTCTAAATAGATGATCATTTTTTAGATATATTATTCTGACATTACAAAATACAAAATAACATCATAATCCACTTCCATCGAATTTATATCTAGACATATGAGTCATTAATATGTTCATTAAATTTATTATTATAAATATAACATTTTTATTGAAAGTCTATTCTCTATAATTTCATAACCACATACAAACTAATATCACCAATTGGAATGAAAAACATCATAACACACATAATGCGGTGTCCCGTTATAAATAAAACTGATAATAAAATGACTATTTTATCATTAGAAAATTCATCATGTAATTTAAATAAATGTTAATATCATTATATTATGAAATTATCCTAAAGGATTATTTTGTTATTAATGAATAATTTATCTAAATCCTATAGGAATGAATTCCAACACATACCATCAAACTAACTGATACAACATCTTAACAATGTTATCTATATTATCCCCATGGATGTTATTATAATCAAAAATAGTTATTGGTATATGAAATATGACCATGATTTTAAATACTCATCATATTATTTCATCTACAATGGTAAACATGATCAATAAATATATTGTGATCCCAATTCATGGCATCATGTTGATGTACTTATAATTAAAATTCAACCTAATCATGAATCTTATAAATTTCAGTCATTTCAAAATATATTTAAATGAATAAAAAAATATACATGAATTAATATATATCTTTTTGAAATAAATACAACCACATAATGAGAAACAAGTTATAGTTTATAAATGGGTGCTCTAGAAACCTCCATAGTTGAAATAATAAGAGATACATGTCATAAAATATTATCTTCTTCCACTATTATTACATTGTAACCATTACTAATGTATTATAAAATAATATAATCGTATGAAAAAAATCCATAATATTCATAATATCATTTCAATCATTCTATAAATCGGTATTCATTTGAAAAATCTATCCTGGAGATCATAACATATGATATGGATATTGATATATATTAATTTTGTATGGTTCACACAAAACATTTAAATTTTCTATAAAATAAATAAAACACATATTCATGACCTAGATCAATATGAATTATGTTCCCCTATTTTATTCCCAACAATAATTTAATAATTATTATCAATTAAGAAGTTTCAATGAAATTTTATCTACAGAAGACATCAACAATTGTATCCTTTTTATATTCATATCATAATATTTAACTAAAATTAAATCCTATTATAAATTTATTACAAACTATAAAATTATAACCAACTATATACCAAATTATAAAAACCATCATACTGATCGAATACAAATATATCACATTTTATCATACAAGTATGTGAACTAAAATAAACAATCTGTAAAAAGTAAATTCCTAGTTACATTCACAATGTTATCCACTTAAATATAATGTGAGGCATTACCTCTTATATAAAATTTCAATTTTTACTAAAAATATCATCACCATAATATAAATAATGATAAAAATAGAATCCTATAATATCCATCTGATGAAAAATTAAATAAAATTCATTTTAATTGAATAAATCACTATATATAATGGAAAATGATAATATATAATGATATATAAACTAAAAAATGATGAAACCCATGGAATTTCAGTAATAATATATCCAAGGAATCCACTACCATATCACCCTTAAATATTTAGCCTATAATATTTTCCACCAATTTCATTTATTGATCTACATGAACACATGAGTTGAAATGAAATTAAGTGCATTAGAGTGTGAGGAATTAAAGTTAGTATAGCCATCCAATGTAGTGTACAAATACTCAAGAATAAATTATTTATATTTATATAATTAAAACATAATGTATATCTATACATATAAACATGAATCATGCTATATATTATTAAGGATTACACTATCATTGATAAATAAATTCACATTATGCTTTAGGTATCTCACTATCATCATTCTTATCAAATTAAAATATATTTATATATTTATATACATACCAATTCTTAATAGTATCATAATAAGAAGTGTCCCAATGAACTAACTCATGATATAGGCCACAAAAAATATAGTCCCCAATCTCGTGATGTTATATGGTCCTTAGACTCCTAGAGATGTGTTACAATTATGTTACCCTATCCTTCTAGAAATTCACCCTACATCATCCTCATTGACTTTTGTAATTCATCAACAAACTAAATATAGATAATGTCAAATGTCCTCACTAAACCTCTAAAACATCAACCACATGAAGAGAAGTTTCAATAAAAACATCAAAATGAAGATAATATAATAATATCATACATCATAGTTCATTTAAATTTCATATCGAATGAGTCATTCATGTTACACTACTATTTCATAGCAAGAAATCATTTTTACAATTAGTGAATATAAATCCATGATCAATGTATGATAAATGAATAATTCATAGGTTCCTCATTTTTTTCCTTAATCCTAAATTTATGTTAGTAAATGACTATAAACACGTTGGTGATTTATTTTCTATCTTTACATTAGTACATTTGGTGATAATAAGATAAAATAATGAAGTGTATTTTATCATTCATCAAACCCATAACTATGTGTGAGAAATTGAAAAATGAATTAATATATCATAATTTATATATGAATGAAATCAGTGAATGATATTAGAATAAATGAATAAATTTCATCTTATAACCCATAATCTAGAAATTCTATGAGTATAATATTATAAATTAAATACGAAATAACTACTAATATCCATAGTCCACTAAACAATATTGGAAATTCTAAATATGATGTGTTTGGAAAGAAAATATATACCATGACTATCACAAAATCTATTGGTCATGTCTAATATCTATGAAATAATCAATATTTATTTGTTAAAAATACTTAGTATTTCTATATACATAACACATGAAATCATATGTCAATTAATTTTATTTTTTCATTATTTTGTTCCCCAAATAAAAATAGTTATATTATAAATAGATTTTTCTTATAATATTTTCAATATCATTTTATGTGGTCAAGATAATTTTCATAATAATAACAAAGCATATTATATCTTTATAATTGTGTTATGAAATATATCACCCCAATTGTGGAGATTTATATTCTATTCCTCTGTATCGTCACAAGGATTACATATAATACATTAATTAATAATATAATATACAAATATATACATTATTATCATTAGAATAATACTTTTCTAAAGTGGGTAATAATATCTATAGTGACCCAGGCATACCATACAAGAATATTATTTCAATTTAGACGAATATTTAGTACAGTGTAAAAATATATGCTTTGGACCGTAATAGTTCAGTGTCTAAGGAAACATGGAAACAAAATCTTCTATCCTTATAGAAGACATTAAAAATCTCCCAAAAATATAAACACTTTTTATGTTCTATATAAAACCATTCTTCTTAACCTAGAGAAAGAACACATATGAAAAGGTTAGCTTAGATGCTCTATAAGGGTAAATAAATAAAATGACTAACCATAAAATGATCAAGAGGGAGTGGAAGACTAGAATACAATTTTAATATCACACCCATCAAATCAGAGACAATAATAAACATAGGTATTTAATAAGACTATAATCATATAAAAATATTGTACATAATCAGTATAAGGATAACATACGAATAAAACATAGAATTGTGGCAAACAAATAAGCATATAATATATTTGAAAATGTATATAAAGAAAAAGTTTCACACTTTAGGTTATAGACATGATATAATTCCCTTGAATAAACTCATGTAGATGAAACTAGGCCCATGCATAACATTGTGAATACGTAATATTGTTTACGCATAGTAGCATGGAATCACTACCAATTCCAACATGGTAGTATGGGTTTACTACCCATACAATATTGGTGGTCATGGTTTACTCACATTTCTCTATTAGTGGTATATGTTCACTCCTCATACTATCATGGTAGTTATTGTTCATTCTTATGACCATATTATTATCATGAGTTCACTCTTCATACCATATTGGATGTAATATATCAATATAATTTCCTTATTTGTAGAATTACTTCACTCTTCATGCCATATTGGTAGACATGGTTCACTCCCAGGGAAATATTAGTAGTCAACAGTCACTCCAAATACCATCTTAATATATCTAATAACTTATAAATATTTTCCAAATTCATTTTTGAGATATATAGTTTTCAACCATCTTATAATAAAATTATACAAACATGTGCCACAAAATCCTAAACAATCAGATCTTTACCCATGAAATTAAATGTGTATCATAAACATGTGAACACATAATAACATGTGGAAATCATATAGGTTTCATTATAATTTAATAAAAATAATAATTCATGAAATATATATTGATTCCAAAAAAATAATACATATGAAATAGAATTAGATAATATAATCATAAAACCCATGCAACTGAAAATTATTTTATAAATGTAAAACCTATGAAGGAGAAATATATTTCAAAAATACCATGACATTAATAATAACCCATTAAAAAAATTATATGAATAAAACCATTAGATAATATCATATAAGTGAATTACTTACATCAATGGATTTCGTTTTCTATAGAATATAATTTTGAAATATCATTCAATACCATTCATCGGGTAAAATATCTTTTTTTCAGTGAAAAATATTTTTAATAAAAAAAACAATTTGATAATAATTTTCATAGAAAATAACATTAAAACCTATAAATATGAAATAAAATAATTTAAAAAAAAAATTTCCTCGAATGTTTATAAATTATGGTTAAGTTTTTTAAAAAAACATTTTCCTTCAAAAACAATTTTAAATCTTATAAAGAATGCCTGAAAAGGATTTTAAATAATTTCATTGAAAATACATTTGAAATGTATAAATAGTGCGTGAAAAATGATTGAAAACTATTTCCATTGAAAAAATCATTAAATATATATATTTATAAATTGAAAACATTTTGAAATCTATATCCATTGAAATCATATAAAATAACAAGGAAGTGTTTTTGAAACCCATTCTCAATGATAACTTATAAAAGAAGTTTAAATCATTTTGAAAACCATTTTCCATTAAAACGTATAAAAGAATATAGAAAATAATTTTAAAACCCATTTTTATGATAATAAATTTTAAAAAAAGGAATACAAAAATAATCATTAAACATGAAAATAAATATTCAACGGATTGATGGTTGATAATTATGTATATGTCGTATAAGGTAAAAAGAAAATTACATTTACATTGTAAAGAGGATAGAAAATTTCATTATTTGGAAGGAAATTATAATATTGCATTAAACCGATTTACTAAAGAAAAAATGGTAAAAGTTTATTTTAATGATCAATGTATTTTAGTATATTAATCATGGAAACCATTTTTAGAGAACATTGATTTGAAGGATAACATATTTCCAACCAAAGAGGGAGTAATGTTGGGATTTCATAAAAACACATTATTATGTATATTATATACCAATGTGTACATAATGGTTATAATAAATTAACATTTCATTAATAATCCAATTAGAATAAAAATCATGAATTTCACGAGAGACAGAATATAAGAATTCCCCAAAGGAAGCATAAATGTATGAAATCTCAAAAAGCAATGATATTATTTCAATAAACTCTAATAACTTTGTATCATGATATAAGAATCTCTATAAAATAAAATATAATGACATAAATAATAAAATATAATTAAAATAAGAATATTCATGATATAAAATGTAATTTGATGAAAATAAACCTTGAAAATGAGCTCAGGTGCATAACAAAAAATGAGTATCAATGAAGGAAAATTGTACTAAATTTTATTTTCCGATTTGTTACCATTTGAAAAATCAAAAAAATGAATGTATGTTCATAGAAATTAATAGTTAAAACCCATATATTTAGGTATAATATATAGATAATAAAATCCGGGTAATTAAATAAACCACAAAAAAGTAATGTTTTGGAAAAAATTTAAAGTATATCACGTAAATAAAAAGTGAGATGTAATACACTTATCTTGTATATTGACAATCGGTGTACTCATTAAAAACATATGGATAATAAATATAAATTTATTAAATTATTTTAAAAAAACTAAATTATTATATTTGATGCCATATATGGTTTAAATATGAATTTATATTACTTTCTTGTTAACAATCCTACGATAAGTTTTCACTTCGGGTAATATTCATTTTGTTTTTCATATGTATATCAATTATTTACATCAGAGGTACATATACTTATATCATGATTCTAGAATGTTAGTAAAGATATAAATATATTTTAAATATAGTATATATATATTTTAATAATCTATAGAATATATAATAATGAAATGGAGTACACAATTAAATGAGACAGTATTTCGTACATACGCATGAATGCAATTTATTTTTCATAGTCATGTTTTGATATATAAATTAAAAGAACTATACATATACATGTATATTATTAATTACTAACATATAATTATGATATCATATATATTATATATATACACTAAAATCATCCTTAATACATTCCATGTAGTGTATGAATGAATCAAATCGCTGTGAGGGGTAGTAGTCCACACTTCTTAAATCAAAATTAACATATTTACATAAGATGAAAAGTAATATTCTCTATTAAAAATAAAAATTAAAAAATCATAAAGACATTATAAATATAATTAATAGAATATAAAAATTTATTTTCAATCATAATGTCCACCACTATAGAATGTAAGGGAAAATGAACAATCATTATTTTGTGAGGAATTAGTTCATTGTACATCAAAACATTATGCTTGATACCCATTAGATAGATGTTTGTGTAAGTTTAATTTAAAAATTTAGCATAAAAAACCTATTATTCTGAGGATATATTGTTTTTGTTATAAAATCATCGAAAAAGGATTTTGGGCAGGGAGAAGGAATGTAAATGATTGAAGCTTGAGAGATAGTGTTACCACTTAATTATGTAAATCCTTTTGGTTTAGGCCAAAAGGCTACCGTGGAATTCCTTTTACCTAAATGGGGATTCGGGGAGGAAGATAGTTTTTTATAAAAGATAATTTTTAGGTTATTGGATGATATTAATAGGTTTTAGAGGTTTGTGGAAGTCTGACTGGAAATTGACTTTTATAGGGAAGGGAAATGACTCACTATGAATTTATATAAACATGTTAGGTGTACACATGTTATTAATTAAATAAAAATAAATAAAAAAACCTAGTAATTAAAGGTTTATTTAAAAAAATTTATTATCCAATGGTTGTTGGACAACTAGATAGGTCATCCTCCCCCATAATTCTAAGGATTAGTCCTTAATCAGGCTTAAATTAGACTTAATCGTTTTGATTAATTTTAATCACTTTTAGTAACAATTATTGTCAAAAATTAAGATGGTACTATTAGAATCAAAATATTATAATGAAAAACAGTTTTATATGATATTTTATAAATTCAATTGATAGAATTGGAAAGAATAATATTAATGTTAATCCCATATATGGGATGATATAACTTGTTTTTAATGACTAATGAAGTTAAAAAGTTTACTAAGAATTAATTTTTAATATTAAAGTAAAATTGATTATAATGAATTTAATTTTATTAATATATATAAAATTTATTTAATTTTAACTTATATTTTCTTAATATCATTTTACATTTTTAATTTATTAAAAAAGGAAACTTTTTACTAAAATGTTGTATTTTCTATATTCATAATAATTGTTTTTTCTCAAAAAAATCCATAAAATTAAACCATATATAAATTTATGATTATAAATTAAAAAATAAATTTTATTTTATGAAATAAATTTTTTTAATGATTTCTAGAATAAATTTTATTATTTTTCATCGTAGGAGATTAAATGTAGATCATTTAAGAAAATATTATCTTAAAAAATATAATAAAAGTAATAAAAACAATATCATTCCTTAAAAGAATGCTTATTTATATTGAACCATTTTAAAAATTATTTTAAAATTATTTATCACTATTCATTTTCTTTTATTTAATAGCTAGAAAATAATAATCACAATCAAATAATTATAATAATAAAATTATGTTTCATAGAAACCTCAGTGTTGCGTGTCAAGTATGACAAGTCGGTGTCATCCTAGTTCAAGACAATTTGGTATTGTATGTAGTGAATTCTAAATTGGTAATGGGTGTAGGGAAATCCATGTAGGTGTATTGTTATAGGAATATTTTACATAATGATTTAATATATATATATATATATATTCAAGGGTAATGTTGGAACCAAAAAAATTGCCCAAAGTAACCAATTACAATAATTCCACTCAGGATAACATAAGTTGGGAGTGAATATTAGACATGGAGGAAAAAATTAATTTTAGGGAGTGATTGTGGTCATTAATCACAAACAATATAATTTACAAAAAATTGATGAATACCTCAAAGTCATAAAACTGTGATGATTTATAAGGCCATTGGTTCAACAAAGGTTAATGTATTCAGAAAATATTTTTTTTCATCATCATAATGTGGAGTAATTATTTTGTACTCCAAGAATAAATGGAAATACAGTTTCATGATAAATTTATATTAACAAAATTTTATTCTTTAGTGGTGATTTTATCAATTTTTATTTCATATGTTACATCAGGTAAAGGATGTCCAAAAATTAACTGTGATTTCTAAATTCATAAAAAAACATTATCAGATCTTAAGTCCCAAAAATGAATTTAATAATAACTAATTATCTATAAATATTATTATATTTCAACATAGATTATACATTAATGTCCAAAAATAATAATTATCATTATCGATTCATCATAATGAATGATTCATTAAAAATAATTACACATTTTCCCTGACATCGTATAGGCTTGTTGTAACAGAGAAACCCATAGAGTCTATTGGTCATGGATTCAAGACCCACAGCCTTTCCATACATGACTGGCTTTCACCTGATAGATATGATTTCCTTTTCATAACCACAATAATATATTTTCAAAAAAAAAAATAAGATTAAGAAACTATAAATAATTTTAATTGCAAATTAGCATTTAAACATATTTTTCCAATAGAAAATCATTTCATAAATAATTCCCCCAATGTTTAAATTAAACATTCAGGTACAGTTAACCTTATAACCCTTCAAGAAGATGAAAATAAAATAAAATACTAAGGGAGGTAAGAACCTAGAAAATAATTGATTCCACCATATATCAAAATGTATCTCATGGTTTCACATTACAAACATGTGAATACCCTCTTCATAAATTTAAATAATCCTTTTTTAAAACATGCATTCTTCCTTATTCCAATGATTAGTAGATGTATTCTTTAATTACATGAATTTTAAACTTCAACATTTATGACATAGAACACATTGTTAATAATCAATTCAAATGTAATCCATACAATAATATTTACTTATTCATATCCATCATATCATTAAAAAAATATCATTATCTCAATTTCAAGAATTAATTATGGGTTTTAATCTGTTAATCAAAATTCCTCCAATCCGTGATACAACTTTTCTTTGTCTTAATTAACATTCAACATGTCTTTTTCAATCTTTAATGAAAACTAATGATGAAAACATTTATACATTTTATGATTTATATGACACACATATTTAATTCAGAAAAAATAATTCATTAATCCAACATTATTTTTAAGCCATTACTTGTTCATCGTTAACATATTCATTAATACCCATTTCATGTAATATAAAATATAAATCATTTTTTAGTGTTTCATAATATAATTATAATAAATATTCTTATGTTTAATTTAAATAATACTAGAATAACATCACATTGATTTCACATGTCATTTGTGCTCTCATTATCATCAGAGGTATAACCAATACTCGTATAGACTTCCTTATTCTCTTTATGTGGTTTATCCATGGAAAATAGATTATCATAATTCAAATTATTTTCAAATATGAATCATTAAATGTTAACCACATTTCGTCTAGTATTCTCCATTGAATAATACTTGGAAGCACGTGGATAGAAACACATATCATATAAGAATGACACATAATTATGAATAATTAACTATATGATGTCTAAATCATAGGTATTGATTATTTAGTAAATGAAAACATAGTTATATCCTAATTTATAAATAAAATACATATATATAAAACATTCATGATGGATCATGATCTGTTTTTGAATTTCCAAAGCATATCCCTTGGGATTATCAAACAAAGTATACTGCAAGACCCCTTGTCAAGTACCATACCACCCCGAGTCAAGCCTATATCAAATTAATAATGATGTTGCCCTTATTTAATCCTATTCTAGAGGCACATCAACTTTTAGTATCTATATATGGATGTGGGAACCCACTCACTCTATCCTTTACCTAAATTAAATTACATTTTCTTATATGTTAAATCATAACTATACATTTCCTTAGATACAGAATATGTTATATGATTAAAAATAAAACTCTGTATATTATTTATGTTTTATTATCATAGTTCCCAATTTTTTATTAAACCATTTCTTTCATACCAACTATTGCGACCCTGGTAAAATAGAAATGGATATTACATAATTTTATATGAATAATCTGTACATTGCAAGAATACATACCTGAGGACTGTAATCATTTAGTGTCATTAGAAACATAGAAATAAAATCTTCTATCCTAGTGAAATATATTCCAAATAACCCATAAATATCTACACATTTAGTAATTCTACATAGAACATTTCGTCGTATCATAGAAAAAGAAAACATGATAACGGGGCATGATCATATTCTTAGTAAGGGTAAATAATGAAAATGTATAAGAATAATATATAAAAAGTGGTATAGAACATGAGATTATCATTTGAGATCATTCTCTATATATAAGGGATCATAATATTTATTTGAAAATTAAAAATACTTGAATAAAAAAATTGGGCATAATCCATCATATCATAACATATGAATAAAACATGAAATTGTGGAAGATACATAACAATATAATATCGTGACCATGTATCAGTAGAAAAAAGTTCACTCATTAAGTAAATGAGATTATTCCCTATCATAAACTGTTGAAAATTTAACATAGTCCATGTATACCATTGGGAATATGTAATCAATTTCACACATATTAGTCAAGGCACCACTGCCAAGACCATCTTGGTTGTACAGGTTCACTATCCATACAATCTTGGTAGTCATGCTTCATTACCTTGTCCATATTAGTATCATTATTTCAGTCCATATACCTGATGGGTAGTCATGGTTCACTCACATGGGAATATTAGTAGCATGATTTCACACCTCAAACAATCATTTTAGTCATGGTTAACTCACAATTCCATCTTAGTAGCATTATTTCACTCCTTATAACATTTTGTAGTCATAGTTAACTCCCATGCCCATATAATAGTAATAGTTCACTCTAAAGACCATATTAATATATCTCATGAGATTTAAATCGTTATCCAATGCATTGGAAAGAAATATAGGTCCAACCAATCCTTTACTGAATTGATACATACATGTTTGACATTATCATAAACAATCATATATACACCCATGTAATAAAATTGGTATCATGTAAATGTAAACATATATTAACCTATGTAAATGTTATAGGTTTCATAATAATTTCATAGAAATATTAACTTGTGAAAGAAAATAGGATTTGAAAAACATATAACATGGGAACGTGAAACTGATTTTATAAACATAAAATCCATGAAAGGGAAATAAATTTCACTAACACAAAACCTTTGAAAGAGTAATTTGCATTATAGAGAACTTGACACTAATCATAAACTATTCATTAAAAATATATTAATGTCTCCATTATATCTTACATTTTAATGGAATGAGTAACATCAAAAAATGTCAACTTCAACGGAATTATTTTTTGAAATATCATTGAAAAACATTCCTTGAGGGAAATTTAATTTATTCGATGAAAAAGGATTTTTAATACACGAAACCATTGAAGAATAATTTTTATTGAAAATAACATTTAATCTTATAAAGATGAATTAGAATATTTTGAAATATTTTTTAATAGAAAATTTATAAAATAATATTTAAAACAATTTAAAACCTATTTTCATCTAAATTACAATGAAAACATTTAAAGAATGACTAAAAATGAGTTGAAAATAATTTCACTGAAAATACTTTGAAAATATATAAATTGTGCGTGAACACAGTTTCAGAACAACCTTCCTTGAAAATAATTTTCAAATTTATAATTATGTCATGAATTTTATTTAGATACAAATTCATTAAAAACATATAAAAGAAGCCTGAAATCGTTCTGAAACCCATTTCCCTTGAATATTTATAAATAATGTTTGAAAATATTTTTAAAACCATTTTCCTTGAAAACATATAAAATAAGATTGAAAACATATTGAAAACCATATTATTTTAAAATTTATGTTTATATAAAATTCATAAAAAAATATTTAAAAATGAAATTAATTCTTCTGTATATTTAAAGTGGATCAATCGATATATGTCATATGAGGTGACAATAACATTCCTTTTTCACAGTAAAAAAGATATAACATTTTTTCATATGGAATGTGAAAAAAATGATTATTTTGAAAATATTGTTAAAATAAAAAATAGGGGATAATTATTTTAATTATCATATAATATTAATATAATATTCATGGAAACACCTTTTAGAAAACATGGTTTAGATAGAACTCGTATTTCCGGCTGACGAGAGGGTAAATTTGTTATTTTATCAAAACACATTCTTAATTAATATATGTACCAAAGAGTAAAAAATGCATCCACAACTGATATATATAATTAAGAACTAGAGTATAATAAAATGGAATAATTTCTAGAGATGTAGAATATAAAAATTAATCAATGGAAGAAAAAACATAAAAATCATCAAAAGAGATGAGATTGTCTCAATAAAATCATAGAACATGGTAACATGGGATCACAATATCCATGTAAGAAAAGTAAATTACATGAATTGTAAAATATAATTAATAGAATAATATTCATGATAGATCTTGTAATATATATATATATATATATATATATATATATATATCTAAAAATAATTTAGGATCATAACAATACCTGGGTTTCAAAGAAGGAAGGTGGAGAAAAAACATTTTTTTTACCAATTTGGTATCTTTTGAAACTTAAACCTTATGTTTTATAGTTCTTAAAAAAAGATTTTACAACCTATAAATATATGTATAATATAAATATAATAAAATCATGGGATGTAATTTCCCCACACAAGAGGAGTGAGTGGTGTACAATGAAAGTGTCTTATGAGCATAAAAAGTGTGAGAAATCCACTTACGTTGTGTCTTGAATCGTTTCATAATAATTAAAAACACATTTAGAATAATGATTAATTTATTATATATATATATATTATAACAATATTGTTATATCAAATATGATATATCGTTTTATTACGACCTTATATTACCTTCTTGTTAACCAACCTATGTCAAGGATTCAATTCAGGAAATATTCTCTTTGTTTTTCAAATGGGCCTCAATTTGATATATTATTTCTCCTTAAAAATATATCATGATAAAATGATGTAACACTTGATATAAATATAATAAATATACAATATATGTGTGCCGTATTATTTTATAGAGTATATATGTATGAAATAGAATACACATACACATCAATGCTATTTCTGTTTAATTGTGTTGTTGATAGAAATAAATTAAAAAAACATATATATATGTGTGTGTGTGTGATTATCAAATTATCTTATTTATATATTATATATCATATATATTCACTAATTTCATAATTAATACAATCCATGTAGTGAATCAATGAATCATATCAGTTTGAGGGGGCCATTGTTTACACTTCCTCAAGCGAAATTATCATATTAACGTAAGATGAAAAGCATAAAGGTATTTCACAAATAAATATTATATAATAACAATGACATTATCAATGTAATTTATTTCACATATAAAAATATTTTCCATCATAAAATCCACCCTAATAGGTATTAATGGAAAAATGATAAATCATCGTTTCTTCAAAAAGTAGTTCTATATACGTAGAAATATTATGTTCGTTATCCCTTTGATGGAGGTGTATATAATTGTAATTAAAACCATTAACATAAATGAATAATATTATATTGAGGATACTATTTTTGAAATATAATAATTGGAAAAATAATGTGGAGGGGTGGATAAAGAATGTAAAAGAAATATCCTTCAGAGAAGGTGTTAACTCTTAATTGGGATAATCCTTTCGATTTAGGCCAAAAGGAAAACAAGGCTGTCATTGTGCTAAAAGTAGGACTGTGGGATGAAAATTTGGATGTTTGAATGTTTTTTGGGAATTTATTTTCTGAAATGAATTGGTTTTAGATATTTTAGGATGTCATTGATTATGTGGCCATTAATATTGAAGGAAAATGACTCACATGTTATTTTTCAATTAAAGTCATAAAGAACTAAAAAAAGACTGTTTGGTTTATGGATAAAATATGGATAGAAGAATTAGGTTTTGAAAAGTTTATAGGTTATTTTTGAAATTAATTTTACGGTTTAGTCCCCGATTATGCTTCATTTTGCTTTAATATCTAGATTGATTTTAATCACTTTTACAATTCATTTTGGTCAAAAAATAAATTTTTATTATCAGAATATAAATATAATACTGAATAAAATTCTTTATTTAGGATTTTAGTAATTAAATTAATATAAGTAAAAAAAATTAGATTAATGTTAATCCTATAGATGAGACAATATAACGGTTTTTTAAATTAGAAAGAAATTCAAATTTTTTGTATGTTTTAAGATTCAATTTTTATTTAAAATTTACATAACGAAATATATTTTATTAAGACATTTAATAAAGATATAATGTTTCCTCATAATATATTTATTATTTCATTTAACATAAATAAAAAATTAAACCGAATGGATGTTTTTGTCTAATAAAGAAGTGTTTTTCAATATTCATTAATTATTAATTTTTTTTGAAAAATCCCAAAAATTTACCCAAGGTTAATTTTTATATTTTGAATTAAAAAATAAAGTTTTTTAATAAAATTACATTTAAATATGTTTCTAAATTTAATTTTATTAAATTTCACGGATAGATATTATAAATAGTTAATTTCAGATAAATATAGTTTTACTCATATATGTACAACAAAAAAAATTATATCTTTCATTACAATTAGGTTGTGGTTCTATAAAACCATTATATAAAATATTTGGAGTGTAATTATCACTATTAATTTTAATATGTTTATCTACTAGGTTATATTAATCTAAATTAAATAATTATAATATTAAAATGATGTTTAATAGAAACATCGATGTTGCTTATAATCTATGCCAAGTCAGTGTTGTAGTAACGCAGGCCATGTTGGTATTATGTGTGGCCCAAACCAAGTTGGGAATGCATGTAGTGATTTCAAAGTCACTATTTTGTGAATGAAATATTTTAATTAGTGGTTTAATAAAAAATATATATATATAAAGAACTACTTCTAGTATAACATGAAATGAAAAATATAAAAAAAATTAATTTGTAAAAATTATATTTTAAAAATATAGGGGATTTGTAATATCATTATTCATTCTATGATTGATATAGGTTCTACTCATTATCACTATAATTGATCTATATTATATATAATTAAATTTTTATACCTCATATAAATAAAATTTAACGCAGATTTATGGGAAATGATACAGTGGAACCAAGTCTAATTTCAATGAAGTGAAGTTGGATTTTTGACAACCAATGATATTCTACAGAGTAAATAATTTCTAGAAAAATAATTGAAAATATATTTATGTCAATGACCTAATGTATTTTAACATGAAAGGGTATATAAAAAGATATAATATGATCAATTATCATATAATGAATATTATATTTAAAGTTAAAGAAAAGTCTTTTCTAGAACAAGGAATCTCTTCCCACATTAAGAATTTACAAACAAGTGATTGGTGGAAGAGAATGAAAAATTCAACGTCACGATCAATGGAAATGTCAAAGTCATGGATGAACTTTATGGTAAATTCAATTTCATGTTGAATTTTGATGTAAATGTTCAATGTAAAAAAAATCAATTTGTAATGAAAAAAAAGTCAATTTCAGAATAAGGTATGGATATTTTAGGGTGAAGAATTTTTTTTACTTAGAAAAATTTTATATAGTACTTTAATTTTTATCATAATGTATTTTTTCAATTAAGGTATCTTTTTTATTTATTCCAATTATTCTAAGAAAAAATATTTCTTGGTATTTTGTATATTTCTTCTAGAAAATATTATAATGAAAACATTTTATCATGGTTTCTTTTGGTAATTTGACCATTTTTAATTGAATTTTTTTGAATAAGACATTGAAAATAATATCACCCTTTATTTTAAAATAGACATTTTAACACAGTAATATATATTTAAAAAAAATAAATTCAAAACGTATTCTCATCAACCATGATATATGAACAATTTATTTTATGTAAAATTTTTATATACATTCCTCTATGAAACAAAACCATTATTTTATAGGATACAT
Source organism: Viscum album (assembly GCA_963277665.1). Classification (NCBI taxonomy): domain Eukaryota; kingdom Viridiplantae; phylum Streptophyta; class Magnoliopsida; order Santalales; family Viscaceae; genus Viscum; species Viscum album. The sequence goes on from OY728147.1 coordinate 1,833,607,247, forward strand.
ATAAAAGAAAAAATATTAATTTTACAATTTAAAATAATTCTCTAAAATCAACACTTTTTCCTAGAGACACACATTTTGAAAAGCACCATTATCTCTATATTCAATGAAATCCTATATTTTTAAAAACTACTAGAAATATATAAATATAAAAAAAAATTATAAAACTATTATTTTCTATAAAATCTATATGAAACTATCTATTTCCATAAAATATGATGGAAATTCTCCATTTCCTTAAAATATGATGGAATCTTCAGGTTTTCTAAAAAATATCCACCATATGTTAATACTAATCAATAGAATTATTTTAACCATTTTGTGGTAGTTAAAAACCAGGTATGAATCATTATTCACCTATGGGGATAGATTCTACATTAGGAAAGTATTATGTGTTGGTTAACTTCTCACACATTCATAAAACCCTATATAATCATTTTTAAAATGACATAGAGATTATATTATCCTTTTAAACATAGTTCTCTCTACTATTGATCACTATATTTCACACTTCTTATGTACATTATCTTAACATGGTAGAATAATAGAGTCTTTTAAAGTTTGGTTTCACTAAAACTATTTTAACATGAGTATACATAACCAATATAATAAAATATCTAAACCTATTTTGATGAAAAATATTTTAATAATAAAATTTTTGATTTCAAAACAAGAAAATTAAAATAAAACAAAATTTCAAAATTTTCACTAAAATCACGTTACTGGAGAGAACATTAATAACCAATTGAAATAATAATTTCATATCCAAAATAATAACTTCAATTTAGTTGAATAAACCATTTTAGAATAATAAGATACTATAATATATTTTAAATTTAAATCAATTTTTTTCAAATATAAAATTCAACCATTGAATTTAAATTTTATATCCACATTCTCAATTTCAGTATATTTTTTGTAAACATTAGTGGTTAAATAAAACCCCCAATTAATATGAAAAAATGCAATGCCTAAATTAACTCTTATTCGTATATTGAAAATTTCATGAAAATTAAATAATTAAATACTTCGATAATTATAAATAGATAAAAAATTTGTTATAAATTAGATAATTCATATAAGAGGTGAAAGACGCATACTTCAAAATCTATTTTCCACAAATTCCAAATTTTAAAACTTTTAAAATTATTTCCATGAAGTTTAGTACCATAATCCATAAATTTGAAGAACCATAATCCATAAATATATATCACCTAAATCTATGAATTTGTTTCTAGAATCACTGGAATTCAATAATTTGGGTGTAATGGTGATATATATATATATATATATATATAAGAAAAAATTGAGCATGTTAAATAATATTTTTTATTTCACAATATAATGAAAACTTTTTTATTTAAATTAATTTTTAATGGCTGAGAGTCCTATAAATCACCTATTTGAGGTCGTAAATTTATCAACCATTGAATTGAATATGGAATTAAATTTTGGGTGTCAAAATGGGGATTAAAACACAAATACACTTAATTATCTCTGATATGATTGGTTATCTTGAATATTTTACCTAAATTTTCATCAAAAAGTTGTTTATTTTCTAAATTTAAAAATAAAACAAAATGGTTAGCTCAAAAATTAATATTAATCATGCACCTAATTTTCTAGATGTTAATGTATTATATTTCCCCATTATGGTTATTTTCCATGTTTTAACTAACTGTTTTCATAACCATGTGATATAAAGTATTTGATTAAGAATCTAAAATTAATATATTTATTATTTCCTTATAGTTAAAAATAGTAAAATATATATTGTTGTTACTATGAATTACACTCATTGTGAGAAATAATGAAATAATGAAATAATGAAATGGATTTAATTATTTGGAATCTGTAGTGTTTCAATCACTATTCTATAAAAATAATACAAATATTACATTCAATAGTGTGATCAGGATCTTTGACTCTATAACCATCTATTTGAATAAGAATTATGCCACATTGTGAATAGAAAATGTTATATATTATTCTTCCACTCTGACAACCATGTCAAACTCCACCGTATGAATGGTCAAAATATTATATGGAAGGAATATCTTTGAAGAAGGGAAAATAAAATGAATGATAGGTAAATGGAGCTAAACACGCATCTTCATCCTTTAAACCATCACCAAATTAAAATAATTAAATAACCAAGTAACATTAAATCATATAAATCCCAAGCATCACCACTTCCCTATATCAAATAAGCAACTAGGTTAGTTCTGTATTTTAATAGAGCTGAGAAGGTCCCAATAGTATAAAAAATATATAATTGAAAGACTTAGAGAAGAATAAGAAGACTAAAATATATTAACTATTTCAAAATTTAATTCAATAATAAACAAATAATTATGTAAATAATTTTCTATGTAAAATTATTATCCCTTTGGAAATAGAGGACGAATATAAATTTATAGGGATAGTGTGTATCATTTAAGGTCTAAAATCTTCCTCCAAAATATTCTGCCTGGTATACTCATTAAATATCCAAAATTGGAAAATTTATATTATATATAGTCATTTTCCTCCATCGTTTTCAGGAAACCAAAACAAATTATCTTATTATCCTTATTTAGAGAATGATAACACCAAATTGTTAATTTAATTTTCTTTCAATTGAAGAATCATCATATTCTTTATCTGAGGTTTCCATTAAATTTATATACATTATGAATTCATTATTCTTGTAAAAACGTTTTTAAAAAAGTTAATTAGAATGATTTATATCTACATGTATATGTTTCACTCATTTAGATCCTCTATTAGTGATATGTCGTCCCATAATCATAATTCTCCTAATTTGGGAATAAACTAAAAGTCGTAAATCATGAACTCATTTTGGGCCTTTAATATTTTTATTAAACAATTTTTTATATTAAATGTATCTTAAGAAAAATAGATGTATAAAAATAAATTTCTAAAATTCATTCAGTTAAGAATAAGTTATAGAATAAATATTGAATTAAATAAAAACAAATAAAAATATAAAATGTTTTTATTTTAATAGTTAATTCCATTTTACTTTTAAAACATAATATTTTGAAAATCTACCAATAAATATCACATATATGGGACTAAAATAATGTAATTTTAGGGAAACATAAGTCTAATTATGAGAATCATAATTATGATTATCCCTATAATTTTTAAAATTAAATGAAATATTATCATAATTATCCAAAAAATATAAAGGTGAAAACCTTAAAAAACCAAGGATTTACAATTATACAAATTATATTAATTTTTCTATGAATATTATCTATGTTGTATTCTCTAGGATTAGATTTTACAATTAATAATACATATTTACATATCTCTCCCATATACCTTCTTGAATCATCCCAGAATTCCACAAAACCGAAAGCATTGAAATTATGTTTCCACAACAGATCCTTTCTACATTATTTAATACATGAAATTATTTCTCTATATATGACATATCAGGTTATATCTCTAATGATTCCCATCCAATATCATAAAATTTATCTATTTGAGACTTTTTCACTTATGATATATAGATGATGTTATGGATCACCATATAACACATATTAAAATCAAATTTTGGACACTATGAAAATATAATATCAAATATTAAATGAACACACGTATTGAGGTAAAAAAAATTCCAACATTCAAATCATTATGATCCCTAGTATATGAGTCACATTTAAGTATATAAAATTTCTTACCTAAATTTCATACATCCATTTTTTATGATCATTATAATATTTATATCAAATTAGAGAAAGAATCATATACATATAAATTAATTTAATCTATTAAAAAATTTAATTGAGAAAATATTCCCCAAAAGAGACTATAGACTCATCTTTATCTAACAATGAAGCGGCTAACATGGACTAACACATAATTACATGAACAAAACCATCTCAATCAATTATTTATAAAATTATTATTGAAAACTCAACAAATTAATGGAGATCTGTACTATACATATAATATTATAGTAGATGAAAAATATTCATGTCTTTTTTAATCTAAATAAAACAATTTATCCAACAACCTATTTATGTATGATTTTCTATACTAACGCTAAACAATGTTCCCATCACACTTTGGAGTCCAGTACGTAATCATAATATAAATTATTGGTTACTATTTTCGATGATAAACATAAAATCCGTATATGTATTATAATATATCTCATATTATTATACCTAATAACATTAATGAATATTTTTTATAATATATGGAAAACATTCACTTATATAATGAGCTAATACACTAAAACCCAAACACTATTTTCACGACCTGCCTTCACCAAATGGAGGGAAGGGTCAACAGATTTCCAGGCCCTTCATTCTTCCAGTTGAAGGAGAGATAATGACCCCTGAAACACGCCTTCAATAGGTCCTGGAGTGGCGACTAGTGCCAATGGTATAAAATAGATCACTAAATAGAAGGAATTACCCTTTTTATTTTAATAGGACCAGGAGATAAGATGGTAAATCCCAACAACACCAAAATCATAATGTAAAAGTAAATACAAGAACAACCATTCCCATATGCATGTTCCAAAAGTAAATACCACTAGTACAAAAAAATGACTAAAAGGTAAACTACCAAAGAATGAAAAACAACAACTGCAACTGTCCCAAAGGTCCTGCACTAGTATGGTCCCGCACAATCCCCGACGTCCTCCTGGAAACCTGAAATCAGTTTTATATACATATGGTGAGCATAAAAGTATACTCAGTAGGGAAAAACAAACACTCTCGTGCACAAGTGGGGAAATGTACTAAAGTTGCATGAAGGAAAAATAAAAATTAACCAAACACCTAACAAGGTAAACTATCAACCCAAGCCTCACTAAGGCACACTCCCCAAATAACGCAAGTCTAGTAATATATATAATAACAGAAAATCGATGTTTGGCTACCCCGCACCACTTTCCCACTGGTTATTGAAGACATCCTATGCATCGAACCAATCCCTCCATTCTCACTGTAGTCCCACTGCCACACCTTCCCGCACACACCTGGGCCACAACCTCATGCTATCTCACTGCCAAACCCCGCATGCACACACCTAGGCCACAACTGTCACATGTAACTATGCCTGTAAACACCTAGGATAGAACAACCACCACCACGCCTGAAGACACCTAGGCTAGAAGATCCACTACCACGCCCGATGACACCTGGGCCTCATCCTGAAGTTACTTGGGAAACTACCTTCTCACACACACCTATGCCATAACCACCATACTACCTTTCCAAAAGGTTCTTGGTATAATAATGGACCTCAGGCCATCAAATCCTGCCCAATGATACATGGGCTATCTGGGAAAGGGAGCAGAAAAAGAGCTAATAACCAGCCACTAATAATAGTGTTGGGAAGAACACCCTCCCCCATGAAATGGGGGTGTTCAGCACTAAGTGCTCAACTTGGGTGGTGAGTGAATAAGAAAAACAAAACTAAAAGTATGTATATATGAAAAAAGAACTCTCCTAAGCTCAGGTTTTTCAGTCAGCCTATGGAACAGAAACAACACTCAAGTCTGAGTCACAACTCCTACCAAACGAAAACCCATTTGTCCCATCCTTGTTTTCATGTTCCATAATGATGTTCAATCAAGTTCTTGACCTACATGGGAAACCATTAAGCATAGTCACAAGTCCGAGAAAGAAACAAATCAAGCATTGACTACAACATCCACACCCAGTTCTCTCATAAATCCACAACAACCAAATAAAACCCCATGATACAGCCCCATGTCCAACATCCAGGAGCCAAAAGGGTTTCTCAACAACAGAGGATCCCAAACCAATTCATAATATAAAAAAGGTAAACATCCGGTATTAAAATTCAAACCCATTGAAAGCATAACACAGAGGATCCCATCCCTAATTTTACAACCACCGAGAGTATAACAATAGGGGATACCATCCCCTCCCACATCTCCCAATAACCGACCCGTGAAAGAACAACATTAAAACCACTACAACCAAGCAAATAAGTCCCATGCCGGTATTTTTAGATTTATAAAATTTAACACACTACATGATTACAATTTATGTGTGCTTTAACTGGGGTTATCACAGAAAAAGGATTGATCCAGGTGCTTTCAATTTATCAGCAGAATGTAGTAATTAACCAAATTCCTTTACACATCAAGGGTTCACAACCACAATACAAGCGATTTAAAACATCACCAGGGGTTCATTAGTGCACAGAAAAAGACCACCAACTGCCATGATTTTTAGTAGGCGTATGCCCGCACAATTCAGAAGAGAAGATCATAAAATAGAGCTTAATCATCAATCACAACCCCCCTTAGTTCTTTATAGAATCCATTCATTATCTTTATTTAGGTTTGGTTCATCCAATTATACAGAATCAAAAGCATGCAAACCCTACATGATACACAAAATTTATAGTACAACCATACTTTTTTTGAATAATTTATTGAAATTAAAAAATACTATATAAATTATTGTTTTTATAATTATATATATATATTACAAGAAAAAACAATTGAATAAAATTATGTTTTTGAAATTCAAGTTGAAATGTGGAAATATAAAAAACTAAACCCATAACAATATTTATTTGTGTAACAAAATAAATATTTTAGATCCCCTTGTTATGGTATACCATTATTGTAATGTACATGTTTTTAAATGTAATTTTAAATAAAAAATATATATATTAATATTTTTGGGACCAGGTGATGAGACAGAACATGATTCTGAGGCCTATGGACCCCAATAAATGTTTGATCTATTTTAATGCTTATTTAAAATTGCAGACGTTCTTGGTTTATGTGTCATTTAAATTAATTCCCAGATTTGAAATTGGTTGGATCCATTGTGTTCAAAATAGAAGGTTTTTCTTAAAACGATATAACCTCGATTGACGCTGGTTGACTATATAAAATCATTTTCAGAAATTTCTAAGAATAATAGAAATAAACAAAATATGTTTTTTTTTCATTCAAAGATTATTGACGACACATCAATTCTATGACACAACAACCTAGCCTATGTTTCCTTTCATAAAAGAAACAACATGTTCATTCATCAAAACAACTAAATAGTGGTGTTGAACCCAATTTATTCATTTAATTTTTTGGCATGGATATGAGATCGGATTAAGGATCCCTAGAAGATCAATATAAAAACTAAAGTAAAAAATATTCTCAAATCCTTTCATTGATGAAAAAAATGGTGGTGGATTGATGAAAGAATTCAGAACACACCAAAGTGTTTTGATTAAATAATAACACAAGACTCATTCTTCCTCAATGATCATTCAAATCCTCGAGGTAATTGGGTTAGTTTTGTTTTACATTCTTTCCCCATTCTTATTTCCAATGATGAACATAGACTAACCCATTAATAGGTTGATCTGTGCTTCGATCGTTTATGCAGGATTGTTAAATATGCATGACTGATGTTGGAGTAAGAACATTGTGATTTTTAATCTGTTCTACATGATCCTAACAAAAAAATGAATTCGGGCTGACATAAACAATGTCTATGATCAATTCAAATGGTATTACATGGATCCTGTCATATCCCAATTCCGTCATTCTTCAATAATGGACCCATGTCGGTGTGTTGGGATTTTTTGGGTGGTTATGAATGTGACTGAACCACCTAAGCAACAAAAAGATGATATTTAACCCATGGTATTGAATAAGAAGACCCAAGGATCATGAGGGTTTTATTAGTATTATAACCGAGCCACCACATCGACGATGGAGGCCCGTGGAAGGGAGCCGCCAGTGGTGCACAATGGAACAGGTTGTGGTGTGTGGAGGTGCCGACAGAGGCATGAAGTGGCATAGATGGCCTGTTGTACTGATCAACACCTCGATATTCAGCTACAAGGATCCCCACAACCACCGTCATTGTACATCAAAAAGTACCTGTAGGATGGAGGCTGTCGGTTGGCCTTAGCAGACGTGGTAGGGACCATGGTCTGGCTGGACTATGATTGGGGGACCCTGAAGCGACTGTCATGGGGTGCTCACACAGCGGACCACCATGTATAATGCAGCGATCGACCCACATGGACGGGGAGTCGAGGCAGCATGCACTACGTCCCTATCAGACAAACTGATCAGCTTCAGCCGACCAGACTGTAGCAGGAAGACCAGACTGTACGCGGGTCATGCCAATAGTAGGTCGGGCCTAGCCGAGGCATATAGGGTCAAACCTCTCGGTTCGGGTAGGATCTGATAGGTTGGGCAGGTCCCAACACATCGGTTTGGACCTGAGGGGTTGGGTAGGACCCGGCGGGTTGTGCATAACTAGGACCCAACCATGAGCATTTACTTAAAATCCCTAAATATCAAACTGTGATTTTTTTAGGATCTGTTTTCATTTTTTGGACCATCACGACAAGGTGTTCCTTTAGAGATACTCTAATAGAGATTCAGTGGATGATTTCAAATGGACTATTGGCTCGAGGTGTAGGTTCTCCCAGAATGAGTAATCTATGGAAGGAATCTTGCGGCTAGCAATGACCAATAAGCTATGTGATTTCCATGATGGTGTGTCTTACATAGATTGTGTGTCATACATAGATTGTGCTTCTTACCTAGACTGTGTTTGTTACCTAGACTATGTGTCTTACTATGATTATGTGGATTACTAAGACATAGTTGTACCCCCTATCCAAATAGGGTGCAGTTCCTCTAGTATTTTAAGAAACTCTATGTGTTATTGGCATTTCTAATGTTACAAACATTCCATGTGTTAGATAAACTATGTATGTTACAAACCCTCCATGTGTAAACTAGACGATGTGTGTTACTACCTGAAGGCATTGTGGATTCCTGAGAAAATCTTATTTACATACCATAGACCTTTAAATGGAGTGAGCCAACTCTAGTCACTCATTTCATTGTAATTCCTAGAGGCTACATTTACTGTAACTATTTAGTTGTGTATTGGGTGTACTTCATGTTATTATTTTTCCATATACTACATGTGATTCCTTTATCTTATTATTCTTGTGATTCCTTTGTGGAATATTTCTTAGTCTTTCCATTGAGTATTGGGGTCCCTACTGAGTATTGTTTTACTCACCATAGTATGGGATTCTCTCACACGTGTCGTTTCTTGTATAGAGGATCCATATATTTTATTGAGTCCATGGTGAACCGATGATAGTGGGTTCTTCAGGCCCACATGACAGACACAATACATTCCAATGACATTAAGACAAAATATTATACCTACCATTCATGTGGGAATTTTTGACGATGAGATATAGGAGCATGTACATTTCCTTTTTAGTTGTGCATGTATTCTGGAACACATTCTTTCAGATTATTAGCTTACGCTAAGTGGTTAAATATAGTGTTTTCCATCAATGTTTACTTAGTGTTTTATGATTCAACTTTTTATTGGCGACTGGTGCGTGTGTACATGTTATAGGGAAAATGCCACACACATGTCAGATTAGCCTACTATGCACTAGTCACTAGGCCCTGGCCTATGGGAGGCTGGGTTGGGGTAGTCATGAAATGCGTCCTGGGTGATGGGTCATGAAATAGTGATATCAATGGGTAGTTCATTTTTCTCATGTTTTGGGGTAATAGTGTTCAATATTTCATATTCTTATTCAAGCTAGAGAACCCAGTGTTGGTGTGGTTTCTAACATATCCATACACCAGGACATTGAATAATTTGTTCCTAATCATTAGATGAAAATTCTTTTTTCAGAGGATATTAATGGTCCATGCATAATATCAAAATTTTGTTTTTTCTCATTCACTACTTGATATAGAGTTTTCTCTCCATGTATACTCTATTGATAGTGGAACATCTTGTCTTGTTTCAGGATTCCTCTACACAGACAACTATCCATGATTTTTTTGTGAGACCACTAGGATGGTCCAATGAGTGATGATGCATCAGTGCAAGGACAATTTCAATAGATATCACTCCCTATGGTGTACTAGTGATACCACCACCCGAAGATCATTAGTTCTTAATAGACCTACTTGTAGGGGATGCATGTAGGATTAGTGTAATTCAATAGTTCTATAGGTAGAGAACTCACATGTTCTAAGGAAAGATGGATCCTCGGGAAGATGAGGACTGGAAGGAGGAATTAATTTGATTCATCCTCTTAGTGAAGAAGCCTCCCTACTAGTGGACATTTATAGCATTGAGCCTTCATTAGGTAATGGGAGAGAGATGGTGTTTCCTGGGGACACAGACGAATGAGGTGGAAATGATAACTTTATTATATTTCAAGCCCCACATCAAGGAGGAGGTCTTTACAGTTATGTTATGATATGTGTGTATACAAGAGCTACTGCACCTACAACAGGGAAGCAATATATTAGTAGAGTACTCGGTGACAATCACAGATCATTCTTGGTAATCTACAGATATGGTTTCATACCTCTTCATTAGGTCTCGTACCATAGGTCATGGAATATACGTAGGCATCAAGACATAAATGGTATCTCTTAAAATCCATATGCAAGATGAGATGTTGGAGTGAACTCTATTAGAAGAGAGATTTATTTCGAGGCTGGCACAAATAGTGGGAGCTACCATTCGGAAATTTTTTGTTGAGACTTTGGCAGCAAGCATCTGACAGTTGAATGAATGGTCCAAGAGGACCATAATGTATAGAGAGTGTCTTACAAGCTGGACGACAAACTAGGAAATGGTCAGGGGACAACCAAGGTAGTTTTAAAGGCCGAAACATTGTGGTCTTCTAGGTAGGGGACATGTCATAGGAGTGGGGAATGCAGAAGAAGGTTGATGTGGGTTTAAGGCACTATCACCACCACCCATAGGTGGTCCACCCTGAGCTCAGGGAGCTGGTGGACATGGGTGAGGCATTCTCCATGTGATAAATTCTTACGATACTAATACTATCGATATGATTAGATGTACAATCAATGCCTTTTCAACCCCATATAAAATTTTGATAGACATGGTCTTTCGTCACTCTATTCTCTCCATGACCCTTGTTTGAGACCAAGAGAATCCAGTGGAACCATTGACTTGATACCTATGCTATGAGACTCATACATGAGAATATTCAATGATCATACACCGATGCTGATAGTTTTCCCTTACTCTTTTTGGAGAGTGTTTTGGTCGCAATTATGTGGGGTTTGCATCGAGGTCTTACAATTTTGTTTTGGTTATGAAATAGTTATCCATACTTCATTATCAGATCGATTTTTTAGGTTCACAATGTGGTGTGTCTGTGGAGAAGGGACTAGGATTTCTTTTATTGGTGAGAATGAACCCAAAGCAATGCTGGATCGACTCACATATAGGAGGGTGAAGCTAATATAACATCTGTTTGATTATTAAAACCTATTTTTAGTGGATGAGACAAGTCCATAGTTTCGTATAGTGTGGGACGAGTATGAGACCATCTTTCAGGATAATATTCCCAAACAACCTTAGCATAGAGAAGTAGAATTTTTTATTGACTGATATTATGGGATTTTATAGATATCCACACAGGTATATCAGTTGGCTTCAATAGACCTTCGTGAATTGAGGGTAAAACTAGAGAACATTCATAGGATGGGATTCATGAGACCAATTGGTTCACAATGGGTAGCCCCGATTTTGTTTTCAAAGAAGTCAAATGAGTTCAATAGGTTATGTTTTGATTGTCGACAACTAAACTGGGTGACTATGAAGAATAAGTATCCACAACAGAGGATTGTTGACCTGTTCAATTAGTTGATGGATCAAGATGGTTCTCAAAGATATACCTCATATCAAACTATCTTCATATTCGGTTTGAGATGAGGACATCCCGCTGAAGGATTTCAAATTTCACTACAACCATTCGAGTACTTAGTGATTCCATTTGTCATGAAAAATTCTCCAATTCTGTTCATGAGACTAATGAATAGAATCATCAACCCCTACCTAGATAGGTTTTTAGTGGTATTTATTAATTACATCCAAGTGTACTCATCATCCTAGGAGTATCACGTGATACACATGAGGATGGTCCGAAACTCACTCTGAGAGTACCATATTTACTGGAATCTCTTGAAGTTTCAGTTATACATTCGAGTGGTGAAATTTCTTATAATAAATATTTCATAGGATAGAGTTGTAATAGATATATAAAAGAGAATGGTGGTGTTAGCTTAGGAGCCACCCATGTATGATACCATGGTGTAGAGTTTACTTGAGTAGGATGGGTACTATAAGAGATTCCTACATGATTTTTCCAAAGTAACAACAACCACGATAATCTTGACATGAAAGGGGACACTTTTTATGGAGCCAAATAAGTTACAAGAGAGATTTTGGCTGATGAATAAGTGTTTGAAGAGTTCCTCCATCGTGATATTCCATTAGAAGGGTGTTGAGTTCGTGGTGTTATACGACATATCAGGAACTAGGATTGGTTGTGTATTAATAAAGGGGAATGTGATGATTTCATAAAGTTCATAGTAGTTGAGACCACAAGAGTATAACAACAGGACCCAAGATTCTTTGGGAGGAGGTGTTGAGGAAGTTTTATACTGTTAAGAAAGGGGTCCTAGTGGTATATTCTCTCAGTCAGAGTTCAAGTTCACACCTACTGAATGAGGTCTCAATGACGTTGGCCTCGCTTTAGATATCATTCGTAGAATGAGATGATGTAGTTAATCTCTAGTTGATGGTGGTTATCCCTCCACTATTAAAATTAGTTATGGGGGAATAAATCAATGAAATCTTCTATGAAACTTCATATTCTCTAATTTCCACAAGTCATTCCCCTAATTGATATTCAAAAGGTGGGGATCACTTCATCCTTTTCAGAGGATATGAAATTTTACCAAAGATGTTATCAGAGGAGGTGATGAGGGAGTTCTATACATCCCATCCATCAGTACATCCACTTGTGGAAAATATGTACCAAGACCTCCAATGTCATTTAGGGTGGTTGGGGATGGAAAAATTTATTGGTATTTTTTGTCTCTATATTCCTCACTTATCAGCAAGTGATGGTCGACCACCACCTTCCAATGGGCTTGAATCAACCCCTTGAAGTGCTGGAGTGTATGTGGGATGGAATATCGATATATATTTTGAATGATTTACCACGTAATGTTCAAGGATTATGATGCCATCTAGGTGATCATTTACTGACTCACCAAGTCAACCCACTTCCTATCGATTTTGGAATAGGGCTCTATAGGGAGATTGAATGCCTCTACATTTCTAAGATAGTTTGACTCCACTAATACCCATCAATGATAGTCATAGATCATGTCACAGGATATACATTCCTATTGTGAATGGAATTTCATAAGGTGTTTGGGACTCAGTTTCACTTGAGCAGAACTCTCACCTATAAAAAGATGGTCAGACGGAGTGGACCATTCAGGTTCAAGAGGACATGCTACATTTTTACAACTTCTATTTTTGACACATTTCATTGGGTCAGCTACCCCTAGATGAGTTTTCATACAACAATATACAACAAAACATCTCATTATTACAAACATAATATAATTTATTACATAAAACCATCACTTGAAAAAACATAAGATATCAGATGTTCTATTGTCATTGGGGATTTAGAACACTACATAATAATAATAACCATAAAACCAACATATTAATGAAAAAATATTTTACATGACCATTGCATTCCATCATACTTAGTGTTGCATGGAATAACCATAAGAAATGCAGAAGAAATGGTTGGGATATAAAGCACAATGAGGGAGTAAACAAATAATAACATTAATATGACAATACATGTTAGTGAATAGGAATATAAATGGATAACAAGAGAAACATAAACATAGAGTCATGATAAATCAGGATAATCATAACATAGAGATGAGAAAATAACATTTAACATGATGTTAGAATGAGGCAAGGCTCATTACACATGAAGCATGAGTAAACCATCATTGCACATGAATCATGAGTAAACCCTCATTGCACATGAATTCTCTTGAGTGAAAACAAATTTAAAATTATTTATCATGAAACTATACTTTACCCAATGCATTGGATCATCTATTAGGGTTCACCCTTCTTAAACATTTCATTTCATGCATAAGTGTGCCACATGGATCATATAACAATAGAATAAATCAAAATCATTTGTTATTCCTTGATTAAGTAATGTATAAGAAATACATGAAAGTACTATTCAATATGTGTATGTGAATAAAGGTGAATACCCTTGATAGAGACATGGGTATGGTATTCACTACACAATGATCTTGTCTTGGAAAAATGTTGTTGTAACACCCCATGATTTTATGATATATATTATTTTTAATTTCTTTTATGTCTTCTATTATACATTATACCAATATTAGCATGTACTATAAGCAACACTGTATACGCTTGCAGTATACACAACACTATTCTTGTCTCATGTTATACAAAATTTCAACTTTGTTTTGTTGAAATTATTGTACGCAACATTAAGTATAGAGTTTGTTTAATATATAAATGAAATAAGATTTGATTATGTCATACGCAACACCAAACAGAGCTTGCAATACATGCTTCCCTGACTTGGCTTTCATTACACGCAATCAAGACCTTCCTTGAAAGCGTGTGTAGTATGCAATATCGAGTTTCACTAAATGTGATATTATTAAAATATTATTATGAACTAGCCATTATGAATAGTAATGCCAAATTTAAAAATTTTTATAAATTTTATCTTTAAAAATGAACTTCATTTGTGGATTATTAATATCGAAATTAGCCTAGGGTGATTTTTTGGTATTTTTCTGAAATCATTCAATTTTTGATGAATAGTGAAAACATTGGGTTACTATTTAAACACCGAATTTTTATTTAAATAATTATTTATTGTATTTAAATTTATTTTAGGTCAAAATTGATATATAATACCTATATATGTTCAATTTAATTCATTGGAGTCATTTTATAATAATTTTAGATATATAAAAATTTTATTGAACTTTTCACTGTCTTTAACCACCTCCTATGAGAATTGGAAAATTTACAAAAAACTTAATTTTACCACTTCTGTGAGTGGAATTTAGAAAATCAAATTGAAACGATTAATATCAAGGAGATAAATATGGTTCAACAAGATAAAAATAATTTTTGGTGAACATGAACTTCTTACTTTTATTTACCATACTTAAAAGTAAATAGGGTAATTAAGGGTAAAAATGATATTTTTATTAACCTAACACTTGTTCTAATTCTATTGGATAAGTTTATTTTGACATAAACAACCTTATAAATAATATATTATCAATTATGTCCACATGTATTAGATTAAGACATTTATTATTATTTTATTTAAAGAAGATTTAAAATTGTTTAAATCAATGTTTTAAAACTAAAGTTTTTTAATATAGGGATAGACATAAGATTAATTATACTATAAATATTCATTAAAAAGATAACAATATTTCCTAAATAATGGTATTTTATTTATAATCTTTAAAAATTAAATAATTTAATTTATTTATGACACAATGATGATGTAGTAATTACCTTATTAATGAAATATTAACATAATTTATTTTATAAATACCCAAATAAATGAAATTTGAGACTTTTTATGAATGAAACAAATTTTATAGGTTAATATGGCATGTTAGTATTGATTCAATTACATTTTATTTGAAATAATCATGCTTTTATGATTTTCACAAAAATCAACTACCAAATAGTGTCAAAATTGACATAAAATAGTTTTTTAAAACAAATATTATATTATTAATTGTTATTCTATTCTTAAAATAATTTGGTTCTGCCAAATGGCTTAGATAATGTTATATATATTAATAATGAACAACATGGGGTTAGTTTTTCTTGTTATAGTATGTTTATTAACCATATAGTGTAACGAAACAAGAAGACACTGTAAAAGTTAAATTATTTAACTTAGAGTTAAATGTAAATGATAAGGTTAAAATAGTAACCTAAATTTTTTCTAAAACCTATTGGATAATATTATTTTGAACCATCACCACTTTAGCTTCGATATAAATCAATTTGAATCTATTATAAACCAAATATAACTTTATTATAAAATAATATATTCAGTTTTCCTAAGGTGCCCCTCTCCTCCCTTATAAAAGGGAACCTCCTCCCTCATTCCTTTACACAATTTTGATCCATAAATCTAGGAAAAACCATGCCCATTTCTCTTCTCCACTTCCCTAGAAACATTATAGTGGTTTTTGTCTCCTCCAAAGACCAACTCTAGTGCCTTAAGAAGAATCTTAAAAGTGGTGCGTCCAAGAAGAGGTAATATCTTCTACCGATTGTTTCAAGTTTATTTCATTTAAACTTCTTCTTCATCTGTTTTTTCATCATAAATTAATAACATAAGTATCACTCATATAATTATATGTTATTATAAATTTTAAACAACCCTATTTCACTTTCTATCTATCCAACAAAAATGAAATCACGACACATGCATACGTACGGAATACCGTATCCACGCTGTGGAGTAATCTATTTTTCAAACACCACCTTACTTGGATGGGTATAATGGTGTAAAGAATAACAATATATAGTTATTATAACATCATACAGATTCTGAGATATTATATCATCCACTCCAATTCAATTCAATAATTATGGGAACGATATCATCGCTCGTGCGTACGTGAAGATTACCATCTCCACGACGCGATGAGATTCATTCTCCATGTTAACCACTCAAAAATGATTATAAAGTATATATAATGAATAATAATGAAATATATGACATGATAAAGCTAATATATATATATATATATATATTTCATCTACATACTTTCACTCAAATCAATAAGGAAAAAAAACAAGGTTCATGCTTACCTACGGCCTACCATCTCCATGAATGGTGTATTTCATTTCATCTATCTATATATTATATATATATACTGAATATATGTTATATATAAATAATGATTGACATTCTTTATGTAATTAAATCATGATATAAGTAATAATAATATCAAAAACTACAAGTCCAAACACGTATGATAAATAAACTGATTTTACCCAAAACGTTTCTTTATCATGGAATTTAAAAAAGAACGGGTAATATAAAGTCATAAGTGAACCATATATGATATAATAACAATGAATATGATTCTGTATTAAGTCAATGACATTATTTAAATCATTATACATGAGTTTCGGGTTCATATGAAGCATATCAGTCCTAAGGTAAGGGATAATTTTTCAATCTCATTTTTATCCGCGATTTCTTATTCGTAAGTATTTAATGGGGTTATATTTTTCATCCATGTCCATTAAAATGTGTTCATAAAGTCATTAATATTCTTCCATGTATTTATAAAGTAATTGTTACCCATCTTGACTTTTACTTTTTCTTATGGAAGGAATCTTTCTTTTGTTTACCATATGTAGTACTTTTTGACTTTTCTGTTAAAAGTACGAGGAGAATGTTTTCATTAACATAAACGGAATGAACATATTTTTACAGTTTTTTAACGGATTAAATTCATGAAGCATACTCTAAAATATTTCAGGACTATTTCTTAAAAAATCCTTTTTTTTATAAATTGCAATGTATTTTGTGAAAAGAAAATGATTTTGAAGAAGAAAGGATGTTTTCCACAAGAATTCATTTCATGTGTTTTATCAAAACCATTTTCCATCCAAGATTACATTATTTCATATGAGTATGTTTTTGTATAATATCTCTATAATTTACATGGTTTCACTTTTCTTATGATGAAATAATATCCATTTGTTTTATATGGATTATCTTATGATGGGATGATGTTTATGGAACCCGTTTTTATTGTTCCGGTTATGATGATTGATTTATGATTATGTTGTGAAACATTTAAGAATTATATCATTATGAGATGTGTGGGAACTATATATCCATCCAAACAATTGGGTAAATATTTATATCTCATGAGATAGGCATGGGTGGAACGACAAGTTAATCTTGTTCAATGATACATGACTAGAACGAGGAGTGACCTCAATTCAGAAAGGGGCTTTTTCCACTAAGATGGTCTTGGAAACAATTCCTTGGCTACTATAGAAATCATAAAATCTGATTAATGGTTTCCACAATTACATGTTTTATTCCCATGCTATTTTATCGGGATTAATGTTTCTTTATGATCTATGCCTTATGTATAGCCATGTTTTATGTCATTTTTCAATATTTTTATGTTTAAATATTATGTTCATGTTTTGAGGTTAAAATGTATATGGTGTGTTTTATTTTTTCCACACGTACCCTTAATGAGCATTTGAGCTCACCCTTTATATGTTTTATATTCCCCAGGATATAAAGCAAGGTTTTAGGTAAGAAAAAAACCAAAACCTAAATGGGAGATGTTGAATATCTTTCACCAAGATTAGAAGATTATATTCCTAGTTTCTAAAGACACTAAAATATTACAGTCCTTTGGTTTCTATTTTTGTTATGTATTAGATATTCATCAAAAGTAATGTAATGTCTATGTACATCAAGCTTTGGGTCTCCACAGTGGTGCAATTTCTACAGCATAACGTCGTGACATAAGAAATCCAAAAATGGTTGATGGGAGTGAAATGGGTGTCTCATCATATGTACATGATATGGAATGTAAGGGGGTCATATAGATACATGTCCCAAAAAATGTAATTGAATTTAGATACGTAATAAAAAAATAATTGATTGAATGTAAATGTGGAGAGATAAATTCATTACGAAATTTCAGCATTGTTACATGTGTACATGGGATACATTAATGAGAGAGGAAGAGGATATCTCATTATTCAAAAATGAATAGGGAAGTATAGGGGAGGTTCTAAATCAAACACCATTACATAAAATTGAAATAAAATAGAATGACAATATAAGGAAACTTGAAAATAAATAAAGAAGGTGAGAATCCATTATGTGGATGTGTGATACCAAAGGCTTGCGATGCTCTTGAGAGAGACTTATTAGGAGCATGGGCTTCCTTGGGAGGATTATAGATAGGGGAGGGAAGAGGCTAGACGAACTCTAAAGGATTTTACTGTAGATGTAGTGGGTGCTTGGATGTTTTTATATAGGAATGAAGAAAGTATTCTTTATTATTTAGATTTTGGACACCTCACATTAAACTAATCAAAACCACAAACTGGCCCCTAGTTTTGGCCAATGATTTTCTCCAAAGGGGATTGGAAAAAATAATATTATAAAAAAATGTCCTATCATCTTAAAATAATAGGGTTACTTTTGTAGAGGCGAGTAACACTCTCATGGAAAACAATTTATACAGATAAAAAATGTTTTATATGTCATTGAGGGTCCTCTATGAAATCATAAAATTAATCAATGAAATATAAAATCACATTATTTTATGGAAAAAACATATATTGTCTGAAAATGTCATTTATTGTATTTTTTTACTTATCCATTGCGTAATTTATATGTCATAAAAAAATTATATATTTAAATGAAATTTAATATTTACCCAAAAATATGACTCTCTCAAATAATAATGAAACACTCACCATTTCATAATTTCAAAATCATGATTCCAAAATTAATATTCATTTTATCTAAATTATTTTCTATACATATAAATTTTTTACATTTAAAATAAAAATTGACATTTATAAAAAAATCATGCGTTTGGACAAAAATAACTTTCAAACATTAATAAAATTACAATTTCATATATGAATTAATAAGATAATTAATATTTGATCATATATTATCTAATAATAAATACATTATTTCATTAAAGTATTATTAAATTCAAAAATACATTAATTCATCACAATTGATTTTTTAGTAAAATATTAACTAAAAATACTATTTGTGATTTAAAAACTATTAACAGAGTAACAATAATAAAATGTATATATATTAATTATTATATACAAAAATAATTCACATATTTATATTGTTATGGTCTTGTTACATAACCCCTTACAACTCCCGCATAAGACCTAACGGTAAGGTGTGCGATGGTAGAGGACTCTTGGGGTGGCTCGGATAACATCACATGAGTGGTAATATCTATCAACTTCCACTTATACCATATGTGGTTCCATTAAAATTTAATATTTGGATGATTGGCTTGGGCTTGGTCAAGAGTGAATCCCATTGACGCCACCTCTTTTCTGAGCTCTGACAAACGGGCTTTATATGGGGAAAGTCTACTAGATGAGGCCATTAATTCCTTTGTCTGAGTAAATTAGATTTGTCAAAGAACTGTATTTATACTAATCACTTGATAATTTGTTAAATGGATATATTTTCAATTTTCATAATTGATAATGATATTTTAATATCCAAAACATATAACCATGGAAGTTCATAAGTTTTATATACCCATAATAAGACATTTATATAGATCAAGAAGAATTTCTATTAATGAAAGTTTGGGTCATTACAATCTTTACCCTTTAATAAATTTCACCCTAAAAGTTTCATTTCCCACACTAAAACGGATATGGGTATCACTAATTCATTACTTTCTCTGATTCCCACTTTGCCTTTTCAATCATAGTGTTGTGCCACAATACCTTGACCAGGGGCATTGTCTTATTTCGTATAACTTTTACTCTACGATCTATGATCTTCACTGGTTGATTCTTCTAAGAAAAATCATACTCTAACTATACTACCCCTAAAGATAGTACATGTGAAGTCTCTAATATGTACTTTCATAATAGGGATACATGAAAGACATCATATACATTGGCCATGGAAGGTAGATGTTCTAGTCAATAAGCTAAAGCCCCAAAAGGATCCTGAATCTCAAAGGGGATGATGTTCCCAGTACATAACTTCCCATTCCTTCCAAACCACGTGACCATATTCCCAGAAGATATGTGTATAAATACTATGCCTCAAACTTCGTCCTCAAAGTCTCATTGACAGTTATCTGCATAATTATCCTGTCGACATTGGGCTGCCTGGATGTGATGTTGAATGGGTTTCACCTTCTCCACCATTTCTTTATCCATTTCTGGTCCTAGCAGCAAACTCTCACTAACATCATCTCAGCACGTTGGTATTCTACACAATTTACCATAAAGAGCTTTATATGTTGCCATTTGGATGCTCAATTGGAAACTGTTATTGTAGGAATATTGAACCAGTGGAAGATGTTGGTCCATCAATCTAATGAAGTCCATAGAACATAATATTAACATATCATCCAATGTCATAATAGTTTGCTCATATTAGCCATCTGTTTGAGGATGATAGGCCCTACTGATGTATAGTTCATTTCTTAGATCATATTGTAGTCTTTTCTAGAACATCGAGATGATTCATGGATAACGTTCGGATACAATAGATAGTGGTACTCCATGTAACCTTACCACTTCATTGATGTAAATCTGTGAATGTTGATCCAATGAGAAGTCCTCTTGAATCATGATAATGTGATTTTTCTTCATAGTGGTTTCATCATCCTTTAAGACATTTTCCTATTATCATTCACTTGCATACATAACAAGAACGTTGATGTATATTTAGCAATCTACATTTTCTTATTTTCCCACCAAAATTTTTCATGGAGATCTTGATACATATTTTTTCTCCCCAGGGGAATAGAGAACATTGATCTATATGCGTCTTTCAGAATATCTTTCATTATCAATAGATCAGATAGTTTACATAATCATGAAAGAAATCAAACAATTCCATCCTTATCAGCCATGAACTCTAAGTATTTACTATTCCTGATAGCTTCCAGCGTTTTTATAATTTTCGCATCCATTCTTTAAGCATCCATTATTTTATCCTACAAGGATGGTGAAGCAATCATTTTAGAAATTATTTATTATGTTCACCCCAAAATGATTCACATGTCAATCAACTACAATTATCTTATGATTGGATACTTCTCCATTATCAGCAATGATAGAATCATTTTTTATTTTCTACATAGATCATCTTCCACATTGTTATGATTACAAGGGTGGTAATGGATTGAATAGTCATAGTCATTGATTAGTGCTAACCATCTTTTTTTGCGCATGTTCAACTCTTTTTGTGTGAATATATAATTAAGACATTTTTTGTCAGTATATATTTCACTACTCTCCCCAAAGAGATAATGGCACAAAAAATTTAAAGTTATGATCACTGCATCCAACTCCAGATCTTGTGTTGTTTAATTATCCTCATGATCTTTCAATTTATTTGAATCATTGGCATTGATTTTTTCCTCTTTCATCAAAAGACAACCTATTCCCTCCTTAAAAGCATCAAAGAATACCATGAAAAGTTCTCCACATGTGGGTAATGTGAGCACATTCACCGTGATAAGACATCTTTTCATCGCCTTGAATTTTTCGTCGCATTCATCACTCCAAACAAAATTCACACCCTTCCATGTTGGCTTAGTAAGTGCGTTGGAAATTCGAGGGAAATTTCTCACAAATCGATGATAATATCCAGCTAACACCAAGATGTTATGAATATGTACTACAAATGTTGGCCTTGTCCATCCCTCAATTTTATCAGTCTAGGAGGGATCCACTGATATCTCAATTCATGTGATGAAACGACCCCATATTGAAACCTCCATGAACCAGAATTCACACTTACTGTACTTTTCATAGATCTTATCCTTCGGCAAGGTATCTAGTTCATTTATTAGTTTCTCCTCATGATTCTACTTGGTTTTGGAGAATATTAGAATATCATCTATAAAGACTACCAAATAATTTTCAAGGTAATCTCTAAAGACTTTATTCATCAATTCCATGATGATTTCGTGAGCATTAGTGAGTTTGAAAGTCATTACTATGAATTCATAATGCCTATATCATGTACAAAAAGTTTTTTTAGGGATATCATCCTTCTCCACCATTAAATAATAATATCCTGACCGCAAATCTGTAAAGGAGAAGTATTGTTCTCCACGGAGCTGATCAAACAATTAATCATTTCATGGAAAAGGATAATTTTTATTTATCATTATTTTGTTTACCTCATGATAATAAATGAAAAGTATCATTGATCCCTCCTTCTTCTTGATGAAGAGGACTAGGGACTCCCATGGTGAAGAACTTAGGTGTATAAACCCATTATCCAGATTCTCCTGTAGTTTTTTCATCAGCTCCACAACCTCTACAATAACTATTCAATTAGGATCCATGATATTGGAAACTCCCCAGGTATAAGGTCAATTGATAATTACACATATCCTCTAGGAGTATGACCAATAAATTCATTGGGAAACACATCATTTAATTTCCTCATAATAGACATGCATTCAATGATGGGTGCTTCCTATGAGTCTATCATCTGAGCCGGATATTCATGATCATAGGGTAGTAATATCTATGCTTGAGATGGTGGACCTAAAGGGGATTTATCCTTCTCTTAGCACTTGTACAGAATCAGGGGTCGATTCTCCACGTGGAGAGTTATTTCCTCTCAAAAAAATTTATGTGGGCTCTATATAAATAAAGACAATCCATGCGGATAATTGCATCAAATTCAACCACGTAGAGTTTGGCAATGTTTGCAGGAATATTAAATCCAAAAATTAAGATAGGGGATGAGTTATATTTATGGGATTCAATGATTTCCCCATTTTTCATACCCACCAACATATTTAATTCCATGAATTTTGGTGGTGGTGGGATTGTTTTTCTAAAATTTAAGGATATAAAAGAATTTGTGTATGACTGTTAATGATAACCCTACAATTCACTTTGGATTCTAGTTTTACATATTTACATCATCTAAAACAACATCAAGATGATAACTATCAAAACACATAAAGGGTAATTCAATGGAAAAATAGATAACTTATAAATAATTTTTCATTCATTAACTTATGAATTTATAAGCATAAATCTATGTTATCTATGATCGATATTCTAACATGTCTTCTTAGAGGCATTTTTAAAATAATTACCTTAATAATGGTTCATATTGTGCCTGTTAATTTACAATGGCATATCCCATGGGAGCTTCGTAACCAAGAGTGCAGTAAGGCTCGTTTTCATGTACTAGGATACCCCAAGTCATGCCCGAAAATCCTTGTCGGATTTTTCACTCCTATGTACATTTGTGCCAGAGCCACCACTACCTACTCATATCTAGACATGGATGTATTTTCATGATAAACCACATTATCAAAACTAGAATATGTTTTGGGATGTTTTTATTATATTTAGTCTTATATCTAAGGCTTCACCTGGGTTTTATAATCCAAATCCAAAAAATAACAAAACATATCCTCTGATACAAACTATTACAACAATTCTATTTATTACACAGTTAACATAAATTATTACATAAAACCGTCACTTGATATAACATAAACTATCAAATGGTCTAGTGTATTTGGGGCTCAAAAAAATTACATAACAATATAAATCATAAAACACAACATCTTATTGAAAACAACGTTTCCATGACGACTACATTCCATCGTACTTAAAATTTCAGGGGAAAACATGAGAACATACATAAGAAAAGGGTTTTCTATATAGCCCATTAAAGGGTTAAACAAAGAATAACTAAAGATTAAACTACATGTTATCTTATAGGCATATCAATGGAGGGAAAGAGACTCATTAAAATAAAGGCAAGATAAATCATGATAATCATAACATGTAGATGCAGAAACAACATTTAACTTTGTATTAGTATTAGCCAAGGCTGTTTTCACAAGGAGAATGAGTAAACCCTCATTGCACATGACCCACGAGTAAACCCTAATTTCACTTGAATTGGAATTTTTCCACACTCATTTCACATGACATATCATGACACTATACTTTACCCAATGCTTTGGAGCACCTATTATGGTGCAACCTTAATAAACAATTCATTTTATGCATAAGTGATCCACAAGGATCATATAACATGGAATAAATCAACATCATAAGTTATTCCATGATAAAGTAATGTGGAACAAATAAATGAATGTACCATTAAATATGTATATGGTCATATAGGTTAATACCCTTGATAAAGACCTGAGTATGGTATTCACTACACAATGATATTGACTTTGAAAAACATGGTGCAATTTCAGCATCATAACGATGTGACATAAGAATTAATAAAAATGGTTGATGATTTAGATATGGGTGTATCATCATATGTACATGAAATTTTCAATAGGGGGTTCTTTTATGTACTTTTACCAACAAAATTAACTTAATTTAGAAATGAAATACAAAAATTATTACATGAATGTATATGAGGAGAGAGAAATACTTTACGGAATTGTTGCATGGTAACAGGTGTACATGTGATGCATTAATGAGAGAGAATGGGGGTCTATCATAATTAATCCATGATGGGGGCTGTATGAGGGATGGGAGAAATCATACCACCAACATTTATAATTGAAATAAAAGGGCATAAAAATATAAGGAGACATGGACATAAATAAGGAATGTGAGAATTTGTCACATAGGAGTGTGATCCCAATGGCTTGGGATGTGTTTAAGAGTGACTTATTTGGAGCTTGGGGTGCCTTGAAACGTTTTTAGAAAGAAAAGGGATGAGTTAGGGGGAACTATAAAGGAATTTAGTGAAGAGTAAGTTGGAGATTGGGAGGTTTTAAATAGGAAAGGATAAGGAATTCTTTATTATTTGGGTTTAGGACGCCTCACATTAAACTAATCAAAACCACAATCATTCCCATAGTTTTTTCAAATTTGTTTTTATCAAAAGTGGAGTGACAAATAATATTTCATAATTCCATTGTCTGAAATTCTATAAATTTTAGGGATGCTTATGCGGAGGTGAGTCACACTCTAAAGGAAAACAAATTGAAAAGATAAAATGTTTTATTTGTCATATAAGGTCCATAAAGGCATGATTAAAATAATCCAAAAAATCTTAAATCACATTATTATAATTATAAAACATATATTGGCCGAAAATATCATTTATAGAAGTCTATTACATCACTATGGGGTCATTATGATGTCATAAAATTCATTATATATTTAAACGGTATTTAATTTTTACTGAAATATTTAACTATCACATAAAATTATAAAAAATTCACCATTGGATAATTTTTACATCATCATTCCCAATATAATATTAATTTTATCTAAAATAAATTTCAATATATGTTATTTTTTACTTTTAAAATAAAACATGACATTTATAAAAAATTCATGAGTTTTGACAAAAACAACTTTCAAAACATAATAGAAATTACAATTGCATAATTAAAATTATACGATCATTTATATTTAAAAATAATTAATATAATAATAATAATATTGTATTAAATACAATTTTATTCAAATATCCATTAATTCATCAAAATTTATTTCTTAGTTAAATATTTATTAAAAAAACTATTTGTGCTTTAAAAACTATTTACAACGTAAAAATAATAAAATGAATGTATATTAATTATTATACACAAAAATAATTCCCATATTCATAGTGTTAAGGTATTTTTACATAACCCCTTAGAACACCCGTATAAGACTGAAGGGTAAGGTGTGGTATGGTGATAGAGTCTTGGGGTGGCTCATATAATATCTCTTGAGTGGTAATCTCTAACAACATCCACTTATCCGGTAGGAAGTTTCGTTGTAGATTAATGTGCTAAAGCTCATCTTTGGCTTGGTAAAAATAAATTCCCAATGAGGCCACCTCCATTATGTGCTCCGACAAATGGGATTTTTACAGGTCATGTCTACCAGATGAGGCCATCACTTCCTTTGTCAGAGTAAATTAGATTTTCTGAAACCATACATTTATACCAATCATGTGATCACTATTCAAAAAAAATATTATAAATGGTCACAATTCCTAATGTTATATTAAAATCCAAAACAAAAAACCAAGGAAGTTATTATGGTTTTTATGCCAATAATAATACATTTAAATAGATCAAGAGAAATTTTTAGTAATGAACTTTTGGGTTGCTACACAGTAGATACTTCTCCACCATTAGTATGGACCTCTTTGAGGACTTGTATAGGTGACCCTTCATGTCTACACTTTACTGGACAGGACCTGGAGAGATGGTGCTCATTGGCTTGGAGTTGGTGTAGGCTACAACAATGAAGTAGTTGGTCATCCAAGGGTGGATAATGGCTCCACATATTTGTCATAATTCCTATGCTGGTAGGAAATGAAGAACCATGAAGTTTGAGTATGGAGACCATCCGTTCTTTCAGGTGTATTCTATACATGGGATATGATGATTTGGATGGGGAAACAACTTATCTTTAAGGGTCATCAGACCTTTTCTGATATTACATAAATTAAGTGAGGTGGCTTACCGATTGGCTCTACCAGTGTAGTTAGTGTGGGGTCATGATGTCTTCCATATATTTGAGCCGTTTACATACATACATTACTCATCTCACATTATTTATTGGGTCAAGTTATACAACGACGTTATGGAAACAGTCATGGAGTATGTGTTGGATATTTATGATCGATTGGAGAGTATCATTTATGGAAGATAGATTATTTTAGCGATAATTCTATTGTAGCACATGAAAATCTTGGACAACATATGGGATATATAAGATAACATTCATTCTCGTTATACCCATTTGTTTGTTTGTGCCTTGTTTTTCCTTTTTGGGATATACAACTAAAAGGTGTGGAGAATTTAATTTCCTGGATTTTCCATTTAAAATTACCTTTTTTTTAAAAATACATGAGATTATGTTGATACCATGCACTGATACGACACATGATTCCAAGGCCTAGGTTGCCCAGAATAAATATTTGAACTATTTTTCTGTTTGTTAAGAATATCACACATGATCTATTTTTAATCTTTTAAACGAGTGCTCATATTTGAAATATGAGGTCACCGTTGTGTTCAGAGTAGCAGTTTTTTCTTAGCTAGGAACTAACCTTGATTGTCTTGGACTGACTACCGAAAGTAATTGTCATACATTTTAAAGAAGATTTCAAATAAACATAAAAAGATTATTTTATTTTTCTTTCAACATTTTTTGATGACCTAGCAATGAAATAACATAGAGTTAAAAAATGTATTTTCATTTATAAAGAAAACAGCATGGCGATGACGTGATGTTGAGAAACTGTGATGTAGAAACACATTTCATTATTTAATAGATTGTAAGGGATAAAATTTCTGACTCATGATCGCTGGAGGGTGTGGAAAAAAATGAAAGCATGTTGTAAAATCCTCTCATCGATGAATAATGAATGGGGTTGGATCGAGTATTATATTTTGAAAATGCATTGATGGATTGATGAGTGAGGAATGCCGGAATAATGCTTAATCAATTCTTGATCCAATAATTTGGTTACTGTTTTACTTTAATTTGATTTTCATTTCTCATTCATGATTCCAATAATTAACGAGAAGCATCCCACGAATAGGGTGATCTATGATTCAATCATTTATTTGGGAAGGTAAAATATAGGTGATTAATGTGTGAGTAATATCTTTTAATTTTTAATGAGTTTTTCATAACCCTTATAAGAAGAAAAAGTTCGGGCCGAAAAGAACAATGTCTTAGATCCATTTTTAAAGGGTGTTCATTGTTCCATTCTTATCGATATTCTTGTATTCTTAGACAATGGACCCTCGTGGTCGTGTTCGGATTTTCTAGGAGGTTTTGAATGTGACCGTACCCCTATAATAATGAAAATATGATCTTGATCCCATACAAGTGAAGATGGTGACCAATTGATCACATGGGTTTTCCCAGTTCGAAATAAAGACCACTAGAGTGACTGTTGTGGCCCGCAAGAGGGGAGACGACGATGCTGGTCATGGAGGCACTGACAGTGGAACATGACGGTGCTACCATCGTGTAGTAGGGGATGCCGACCAGATGGTCGGAGGTGGAGATACCTATTGAAACCTCCATAGGGAGATAGATAGAAGTCACTGGTAAGAGTCCGGTTGATATATATAATGGACGCTGTAGGGAGACGCTATCAAACTAGATCATAGGGTCGGGACCCCACAACAACCATCATGGGTTGGAACATGATAGAAAAACACAATGATGGGGCGCATATGTGGTAGCTACAACATCCCGTCAGATAATCAAGCCTACTTCTGCTTACTATCCAGGTGGCGGCAGAATGGACCACCAGCAAGCATGTCTAGGACTAGCCGGGGAGGGCCGTTCCCAATAGGCTAGGTCAAACCGATTGGTCGGATCAGACCTGTTGGATATGGACAGGTGAGACCTGGTATGGTCAGACATGTCTGGACTAGACGCAGACATATCCCAACAGTTTTTAAATAATTCCCATAACTCTAAAACTACATGTTCATTTGAGGATCCATTTTCAAATTTGAGACCCTATCGATCAGTTGAAGCTTTTGGGATTCTCTATGTTTTTACACATGGATTTTGTCATATTTCTTATTGGACCGAGTAGTATGTTTTCCCAGAATGAGCATGCTAAGGACTGGATCCTATAGCTTTCTATGACCATGATGCTACGTGAATTCCAAAAATGTTTGCCTTACCTATACTGTTTGACTTATCGAAACTATATGTCTTATCTTGATAGTGGGACTTTCCTATACACTGTGTCTTACCTATACATTGTGCCTATCTAAGGAAGTGTGACCAACCTTGACGTAGTCGGTACTCCCCTATCCTACTAGGTTTTAGGTCTTCTTGTCTTTGATGAGACTCTTGGTGTTACTGACACTCTATGTGTCACCAGCAATCTATATGTTCTTTACACTACATGTGTCACCTACAATCTATGTGTTAATACATGATAGTATTGTGGGTTCATTATGCAATCCTATTTAGGTACCACAAACCCAGAGTTGGACTGCACATACTCTAGTGACTCTATTGATTATACTTATCAGAGGCAATAATTCATGTACATCGTTGGTAGTCGACTCGGTGTAATCCATAGTGACCATTTTTTGGAATACGTCATGAGATCAAAATATTGTATTAATTATGTAATTCTTTTATTTATTTAATAGTGAAACAATTATTGTTTTGGGTCCCTACTGAGTATTTATTTACTCACCCCAACAATGGATTCAACCACATGGGTCATCTCTTGTGTAGACTATCGGTAGCATTTATGGGGTCCATGGTGGAACAGATACTGGGGAGATACATGATGACCCGATGGACATGGTATAGATCATCAATGGTTGGAAAACATACTTTACCAAACATTTTGGTAAGGTTTGTGGAAGATTCGATCCAGTTGAATTTACTTTTCCAGTTCAGTTAGGATAGAATTATAGACCATTTCATTCAGTTTTATACCTTAATCTAAGTAGTCTTTTTAGATGTTTTCATCTATGTATACCTAGAGTTTTCAGTTTAATATTTTTCTTGGAGAAGGTTTTTTGTGTATAGGTATTAGTGAAAATTCCCCCCACTTGTTGGATTATCCTACTCTACGCTAGTCTCTAGAACATAGGCTATGGGAGGTGGGATTTCGGTTTTCATGGAATAGATCTTGGGGGATAGGTCATGAATGTTATGTTCTATAAAATAAAATACTATAGATGGGACACTTATTTTTGGGGAAAATTAAGTCTTTCTTCTTATCATTTCAAATTTGAAACCCTTATTCCAATAATGGACCTTACATTGATGATCACCAAGTAATAGTGGAACATTTGGATAAAGAACAAAAATTTTTGTTGAGAAAACCAACATATTAGTGGAATAATATGTTCAATAACAAAAAAAATTATATTTGATCCACATTTTTAGTCTAGGAACCCCACAATGTAAAATTTGATCCCTATACTTAGAATAATTCAAAGCCAAGGCCACACACTAGGCATTTTCTTCCTAAAAAAGAAAAAATTCCATTCCCTCTAATTGAGATATGAATCATGGAAAAATATTGAGTGAGATTAAACCAGCACCATTTCAGCTATTTACCAGATAATGAAATAATTCCCACCATTAACATTGATGTAATGCACAACCAGAACTGGTGTTGATGTACATTAAGTGACACTACTCGATGGTATATATGAAAACACATTTAATTTTAATCACAATTTTGGTAAGAGGATGTAAATTCCATATATATGAGATAAAAATAGATGATATGCTCCTGTGATCATTGGAAAAAATTATATGGTACTACATCACTTGAGGAAACAAAAATTGTTTATGCTGAAACTCACAAATGCATAAAAAGAAACTAAGAGATATGAAGGAATACATTCCAGTAGTTCTATTAAATCAATATATTCCATAGAAGACATTCGTTGTGATTATTTTACATTTAAATGTGTTAGGATATAAATGTTGGGGAGAAAACACACTTCCAAAAGGGTTCCATGCCCTGATTTGAAGAAATGCCAACTATCATGTTGTGTATGTGGTAAAATTATAGTAAAATGAAACTGGTCTTGGAATTAATGGAATAATTTTGAATTACATGGTTTATTATTGGAATATCATGATAATATTATCACCATGATTATAATATTTATGATATCAAAAAATTATCTTTCAATGGATAAAAATTCATAAGATATGTGGGGGTATCCATTATCTTTTAAATAAATATTGTACTATATATTCATTTTCATTATTTTCTTTTATTCTCATACAATAAATCTCTTTTGAGGGAACACTAATCCATTATTGTACGATTTGAGATGATCTCGTAAACCCATGTAACTGAATTCAATGTTCTAAAATATTTTATCTTATATGGATTAATATTGATTTATGTGATATTATTTTGGTTTTGGGATTCCTACTTTTAGTTATCCTCATTAAATGAATCTTATATCAACCGACTTATTTCATAGAATGTCCACTCATATTGATTCCACTACACGTGATAATGAGTAATGGACTAAGGGAATGGTGATTGGAGATATTCAATTACAATGGATGGTGATACTTATGTTTATAGTGATCATATTACTCCACTACATATGTTGAAACCTCCTAGAGAAGGTAATATAACTTTAGTTTCTCATGGATAATGAAATAATAAGGGATAAAATAAATGGATTATTTATTTTACGGGTTGCTTAAGTGGATGTTTTATGGATTGGTTTATATCTTTTCTCTAAATTTATAACAAAGCTAACCAATCTCACAAAACATATTTACAAACCAAAACCTTTTTTACAAAGAAACACTCTTAGAATACTGTGTACTCTTGAGAGAAACCTGAGTCCACTATTGTGAGATTAACTTGATAAGAATAAATTTTTAAATGAGAAAACTAGTGATTGGATCCAAATAAAACATGGTGGAATTTCAAGGGAGGATCATATTTTTCATTTATCATATTTTTTAAAATTATTCCAACAAATGAATATATCCTTTAAACTTCACCTCATTGGTTTTTATTTTTAGGTTGAATGAACTATATTGTAATTATTAAGAGATTTAGAAATTAATGAAAAATTGGAATGTGGTTTTTTATAATTATAATTTAATTCTTCCCACAAACAACCTCATTTCCCACCAGAGTAACTTTAGGAGTGAGAAAATGGAATATAATTTTAATCCTCTGAAAATCATTGTAATAACATAATACAATTTATTTAGATAATGATAATCAACTCCAGGATTATAATAATCAAAAAAATTAACTAATAACTTATATGGGACAATTCCATATAATTTTTCATGTCAATATAGGATTAGATCACATACAACAACTACAACAATTTTATAATTTTTTTTTGTAATTAATGGACTAGATGAGTATGAGAAAATTATTTGAGCTTTAAGGTATTAAACTTATCTCTTGAAGGGAATTCCATGGTATAGCTCTTCACCATCCATCATTAGGATCACATGAAATTTTATGTGATAGAAAATGCAACAATACAATGATATTTTATTACTTTAAAGACAAATAATTTATGGATTGTGATCTGTGGGATCAAGAAAAAATGTAAAGAGACTCTATGTGTTCAACGAAAGATTCATGTTATTCAAAACCACCTACCCACATAAAAATTTTATCAATCGATATTTATTTGTATTCTTATATAAAGTGAGTATAAAAAATGAATATCATTTTCAAGATAATTAATATTGATGATAATAAATAGGCAATTTACCCAAGGAATTAATATATATTATTAAAGTCATATCCAAAAATTGTTAACATTTTTTTCTAATAAATAGAAAAATATTGCTTTAGGTAAATATTTCTAACTCCCAATAACATGAAAATTAAATTAAATTATTAACATATTTATTGATATATAAATCTATGAAAATAGTCAATGAGTTATCATCAACCAAACATATAAGGTTGTTCTATCTTTACAATAATTTGAACCACTGCATAGATAAATGCTTTCAGTTACAAGGAACGAATAGATGTGATGAAATGTTGTAGATACATTTCTAAAAATTAAAATTTTATCAATATTTACTTATATAATATTATAATATTCAATCTGGTGATGAGAACCAAAAACATATTAAATAACCTTACTATCATGATATCTATCCATTATTCAAACCTAATCCTTTTCAAATAGATTGTTCCCAACCCGCTATATGATAACATAAAAAATTAAAAATGAGGAGGTCACTATGATAGAGTTTCTAACATACCATGTGATATATCAAACAACTGAAAAAAAATAATTTTAACACCTAGGTATGGAAATTGAATGTGATCTAAGGGTAGTAAAAAAATTTATGATCACAATCAATGACTTGAAAAATCAAGGCTGAAAAATGATTCCTAATATATTTATTCAAAACACCAATTTTATTTTTATTTTTATTAATTTAATGATTGTTAAAGAGAAGGAATGTAGTGAATAATCGATATATCCAAAAGAAAATAGAGGTGGAAGACCTATTATACCTGAATAACCATTTTATGAAAATTTGTTCGAGAACTATTATAAAAAACACCAATGAAGAAATAAAAATGTAAATCCCATGTATAAGATTTTGTCCAAACCCAACCAACCATACATACCTAGGGTAATCACACCAAGAAACCCAATTAATCCATGCTAAAATAAGTGATTCTAAAATATTCATGAATGTGTAGATCAATATCACATTGTTGGAATCCATCCACCAAATTACAATGATTGAAAAAAATAAATCACATTCATATCTATAAAAGATGTTAATGAGGTATAAAATATGAATGATTAGAAAAAAAATATACACTTTTTAAAACATTTATTCTTGTAAAATTTTATAAAATAGTTACTTCCACCATCAAATGAACTAAAAAATTGATCAGATTTTCCAATGCACATAATGATTTATGAGTCTAAATACATATAACAACTTATTTAATTTATTATTATCTATATAAGGGAGAATTAATACCCATCAAAGTTGTTGTAAAAAGTTATAACTCGCCTCATACATACCAAATAAGTGTTTCTGATTTTTTTGAATTTGTACAATGATTTCCATTTTCAATCATCTTCTACACTCTCATAATGGATTGAGGAAAATGTAAAGATAATTATCCCATAATTCATGATATCACATTACTCAAGAATACTAAAATGAAAAAAGTCAATAAAGGACACCTTTAAAATGATTTTATAAAGAAAAAAGATGATTTTATCTTCCTTTAAACAATTAAATACCCATATGAGGGGCAATAAGTTTTTATATTAAAAAAATTTGTATTACTTTGTTTAAATAGGGGGGAATTGAAATGTTTGATGAAATAATCATTTTGGGAAAATATTTTAAGACACATGATATTTTTTATGAATCTTTTTTTGAAAATTAATATAAAATGAAAAATAATTTTATTATTTAACAATCATAAGAAATTGATGAATGAAATTTTGATGAGATATTACAATGGGAAACTAATACCAGTTCTACTTAGTTGACGGTTTCTAACATGGATAATGGTTATCTATTTTATTCCTTTATATGATATCTTTTTGAATGACTTATGGGAGGATCCACCCAGATATATTATGAACCTAATCTGTTATGTATAGTGGGAATTTTTATATGTACTCATATTATAGAAACTCTAGTTATATTGTAGAGTAGTTTCCATGTTGGTTATTTTATTAGTCATTTGAGTTCTAGTAGATGTTATCCTAGGGTTTGGATGTGATATAGTAGGGTCATTTGAAAATTTATTTCTATATACTTATGATTATGGTCTATTGATTCATTAATGCGTATTTTCATGACATTGGGTTTCTGGAGGATACTTTTTCAATTTATCATTGAGCTCATCAGAATATTTTTCTAAAGTAGGGAAAAAACATAACAAGGTTGATATTGGAACAAAATGACATATTATATAGATATTTAAGAGAATATCTGATGTTACCACTAATTATTGAAGTAAAATTTAGTTATAAGGTTTTCATTATCATTGATATTTGTGATAGTAAATTTAGTGCATATTTTTTTCGGAAAATGATGAAAATATAATGATACCGAAACTAAAGGTAATGTTATCAAACAATTCTTCTAAAGAGGTTGTATAATAGTTATGGTGAGTTCAATATAGTCGTTTAATTTAGATATATTTTTCACCACTGAAAATAATCTAGAATAATAATTTTATGTATGGTTATTGAATATCCCACATGTGGTATCTCTAGTGATTGACTATTGTAATATGATTACCAGTGATAATATTTTTTCACATCCATAGTTGTTCAATTACAATTGGATGAGAAATGGGTTTCAGTGTGGAGGAATAGGGGGACTCTCATTGGGGATACATGAGAAAAACATATATAAAAATGAAATAATTTTAGACAAATATTCAGTACATAACAAAATTATACACACCCAAGATCCTTAATGTCACTGTATCTTCATAGACCGGAAACATAACATCATATTTATTAATCTATATTCAACATTTCCCACAAAGATATTCAAATTACTACCATTATCAATATATCATACTTTTATCCTTCCATATAAACCATGGGAGGGAAAACAACGAGAAACTTTTCTCAGATTCATTGTAATAAAATACATGTAGATATTAATGAAATATAATACATGAGATTAAGGGTATGATAACATGATAATTACATAACGAAGTCATACCCAATCATTTTAATATTCTGAATCCTGAGCCATGGTGTATGGGTTTGTTATAAAAATATAAAAAAAATAAAAATAGTACAGAATCATCAATAATCAATTTCAAGACACACATATATATCATAAAAAATAAATGTAGAAGACTAATAAGATTACAAAATTTTTAAAATGTAAAATGATTAAAATATTCACTTATTAAGATAATTAAATGAAATTATTCCCTTACAAAAACAAATGGAAAAGAAACTAGATCTACATATACTATTATTGACATAAGACAATTTCTATGCATCTAATCTAGAACATGAAATTTTTTTCATGAATAACATGGTTATATAAGGAGTTATCCATTATTAACCAATTCATTGTAGTTCTATAACCAACCCACCAATCATATAATCAATTCATATTTATTCCATGACATCATAAAAACATTTATCATTTCATTACAGCCCATCTGATGGAAAATAATACGGGGCACAAAAATATTTTATCATCATATTCCCAACCCATATAAATTGTATATAAATATAGTTTTAATGGACCATGCCCAATGTGGTTCCTAAGTGACATAAATCAATAGAGTAATAGATGAAGATACATTCAAAAATACTTATAAAATATATTGAGGAAAATACCGTCTTTATTATTAACATAAATTATTTAAAATATAGAAACCTCTAGAATATTAGGGAATATTTTCAATAAATATATATATATATATAACCATATAAGGGAATATTTAAATAAAATATTAGTTATAAGAAGTAAAAATTGATTCATGTACTCTTTGTTAAAATAAATATTTTAGCCACAACTTTGGTAAAAATTACATAATTTTGAAAACTACAAGATTATTCCATTTAATTTTTTTTAATTATAATATTAGTGAATATGAATTTTTTAAATATTTTTATAATAGTAAAAAAATCTGGGAACATTTTAAAGAAGATATATGATTGAATTAAACTTTTATCCACAAAAGATAAAATAAGGACCATTTTATAGAAAAAACACTTTTTCATTAATTTTACGTACCAATGATAAGAGTATGGAGATATTTTATGAAAATAAAAAAAATAAATACATAGAATAATAAAAAATATGATTAAATAAATAATAGTCATTTTATATTTTTAATGTATGTTTTGTATAAACAGTTTTGAAGAGAAGTTACATTTTAACATAAACCCTTACCTCAAGATTAATACAATATCATATGAATTAAAAAATACTATATCATAAATATATATTTGTTATAAATATAATATATACTAATATTCATAAATATGTTAATTTTTAATAATATTTTATAATTATCCATTATCCATTCATTAAATGTAAATTATTAAAATAAACTTATAGGTGAAAATGGTACATTTTACATGTATGTTTTAGTTTGACGGTTTATATAATTTCATATTGGTAATTATTTGATAATATATTGAATTTTAATTATCAAATAATTATGATATTTTATCATTATATTAAATTTTAAACCATTCAAATAAATAAGTGATGAATAATTAATTACATCAGTTTTGGGAGAAGGATGTTCATATATTCCCATAGGTGATTTTTTTACTTTTTGATGGCTATGATTAAAGAACGGTAAATTTTAATTAATCTTTAGAAAGTCATCATCATATAATAAAGATAATATATACTAATTAAACTTATTATTATTATTATTTATCTATGTTAACAAAAAAGTTAATAACATTGCTTTGCGATTGTAGTTGTCTGGACGTATGCACAAGTGATAATATCAAATTCCAATGGATCAGAGGGTATGAAAGAAACTAAATTAATATAATTACAAAAATTAATAAATATAATAAATATATATTAAATACATCAGAATAAAAAACCATGAAAATTGGTGTTTGATAATTAAGTATATCGCTATTTGGAGGTGGTAGTCGACACAGACACATGTGAGATACTTTTAATTCCCAATAAGATGAATGTAGATTTAAAATGGTTCTAAAATAATAATAATAAAATATTTATTTATTTATTTATTATAATTGAGTCATTTTGTTATGATGTAAAAAAAATTATATGAATTGTAAGCAGAATGAATCTTGAGAAAGATTCATATGAAGATTCACATCTTTTCTAACAAGCCATGTTTTAATGACTTTTTAAGGACCCTTGGGATGATATTATAAGAAGGAAATATCAACTAAGAAATAAATGGAAAATATTAGATGGTATTTGGGAAGGTTTGTGTTGTTATAAGTGGATCATGTGATGTGGATATGATATGATAATGGGTACCTTTTATAAGTAAGGGGAGTGACACACTATTAAATATTATGAAATTTAAAATATAATAAGGTCATAATCAATGTAATTTGGCACAAAATGAACCATTAATGAATAAAATAAGATATATATTCAAAATATATTTATCCAATGGGATTTAGAAAACAGTTTAGATAATATTAACCATTATCTTATTAGTTAAACCTATTGTTACCCTCTTTA
This sequence comes from Viscum album, assembly GCA_963277665.1. Taxonomy (NCBI): domain Eukaryota; kingdom Viridiplantae; phylum Streptophyta; class Magnoliopsida; order Santalales; family Viscaceae; genus Viscum; species Viscum album. Next base: position 1,833,645,637 of record OY728147.1, read on the forward strand.
ACTATTATCATAATATTAAATTTATAGCTTAGTTACTATTCATCATGACCAAAAATTAAGATCTAATTTTAAAATAATATTAATTAACAATAATAAAATTAAGGAATCCATTTTAAAATATTCAATTTATACAAGTGATAAAAATTAATTATAATATATTTTTGAAAAACACAATAATACCATTTCTGAAAGAAAACCATTTAATGCATATAACTAAATTTAAATTCATTCATTTGATTAATTTGAAAACAATTAATTTTATATATTATATATAAATTTAATTAAAAATTTTCACAAATAGTTATTAATAAAATTTCTTATGATAAAATTACATTATTCATATAGTACATGTTTATAAATAAAACACCACCTTTTACCTTGAAATGCTTTTATAGTAATTTATATCAAATTTAAGACCAATGGATTTATTTTTTAATTATGTGAAAAATAATGTTATAATTAAATAATTATTAATATACCTACATTCTAGTTGAATGTCTAGTAAAAAAAGAACATATTTAATAATAAAAATTAAATTGTATATCCATGTTCATTAAAACTCAATGTTTCATTTAATGAAAAAGTAAAATAAATTATATTTATTTAAGAAGGAAAATATCATAAAATATTGAGATTTTAAATTATAACCCCATATAATAATTTATCTATTTAAATTCCTTCACTCTGGTACAAATGACTAATGAGTCTTCTTCCTCATCACAGTCTCGAGATCAAATATAGATTCCTCAAAAATCGTGTTTTCCCACTAAATAATGATCAAATGTGTGGTAATGTTGTGAAAAAATTATTTATTTTATCTATATTATTCTATAGTTTTTTCACATAAGATATAACTTTCCCAAAAGATTGAAATCTATTTTTATTATATGTAAATGGTCTTCTATTTAATTATTTAAGAGATATGCATTGAACACATAATGTAAATATGAGATATTCATTAGAGGAATCATTTTATAATTAAAAAATCCGATATGATCAAAAAAAATTTATTTTGAAAACATACCTAAGATTCATATTTTTCGTATTTTTAATACATTTATCCTTCTCCAAGGGATGCATTTATATGAATATCCTGCCACCATCTTCAAACTCTAGGTCTCATGAATGATTGTTTGAATAACCTTTCTATTGAATATGAGATGCCCTGATATACAAAAAAATAGATCCCACAATCTATTATATTTCCATAGTTACGTATTATTTTAATATATTTAATTATTTAAATTCCCCTATCATTTTATAGTTCTACCCTCCGTATCATTGAGGGGTTCATAAGGATCCATCTCAAATCATTATTGGAAGCTCTTATTATAAGAAAACCTAACCAATGATATGGTTTGATCCCAAAAACCATTTAGATAAATTAAAACAAAAATAAATATATCTAATATTGTTTTAATGGTCCTATCCGAAATAATATATATATATTTATTATATATAGTTCTATAGATCAGCACTGTGTTCAAAATATGCAAATATTTTTTGATAAACTGTAATTAAAAATAGTTAGATCATATTTATATAAGATAGAATGTGGTACCCCATGAAATGTGCCAATTCTGTAATTATTAAAAAAATTGAATGTTATTTTGAGAAATATTCTCTTATATTAAGGATATTTGTTCATTTTATAATTAAATTATCTACAACTAGGATTACATTTTCCCTTTTAAATGTATTGGGGAGTTCAATGATTAAATCCTTTTATTTTTTTATTTCCATTCATGAATTCGTAATTGTAGTAACATCGTGTTAAATTTATTTCTCTTAGATTATTTGTAATTACATACCAGGTATGGAGATAAAAACACTACAATATCTCATCTCATGTTATCTAACTAGAATTAATCTTTATGATCTTCACACAACTTCAATCTTCCTCGATGAATAGAAAATGATGAACTATGATATTCATAAAATAAATCATACAAAAATATATTATTTATGAGAAAAATAATTTCATCCTAATAATTATTATTCCATCATGATCATGGGTAAAAATATTTAAAATACCCTTACATTATATAGTTACGGATCTTCTTTATGTGTATCATTAATATTCACACGGATGGATTGATGGACAGTGATATGAAAATGAAATGTTCTATCCCATTTAAACAGGTTTTCAAGGTATATATTTTATATATCCCTAAATATTATATCAATTTAAATACTCAACTTGGAAAATATGGCATGTTCCTTCCAAATAAATGAATCATCCTCCCTTTTTTCCTTGCCAAGGTAGATGTGTATTAAGAAGTCAAAATCATTAATAATCTCATACCAGATCCATTGGTTTATACATAGATCCCAATGTGATTATATATAATTAAATATTTTAGGAATAATATATATATATCAAATAATTCACCATAATGATAGTGAAACTATATTTTCAAAATAAATTTTACTACTTCTAACTATAAATCATGATTTTGTTAATTTTTATAATGAATTTCTATTTTAGTGATAGGAATATTATATCACTCAATAATTTTATAAAATAGAAAATCCCAATTAATTATTTGATTTATCTAAATAGATTAATAACCCTCCTCCACATCCTAGTAGTTCAATTATAAATGTACCCACCATTTTTTTATTTTTTTTATGGATATACACTTATATTCATTTATCCACATGAACATGGTTCTTTTCAACATAAACATGGTTAGGGGATTTAATAATCATGAGAAATTTAAAAAAAACATCTAAATTATATTTTCACACAAATAATTTCCTAGATTTCAGTCACCATGGTTGGTCTAGTCTATTGTTCAATAACAGAAATCTTTGGTGTGTCCACTGATTTATACTCACTTGATAAAATATTTTCAAGGAATGGGATATTATTGAGCCAAAGATCACCTATAATAAATTTTTAATATATTTTCTCATTCTTTAATGTATTTAATACAATCATAAGAAGTTATTCATTAAATTATTTTATCCTAAAATATATAAGAATATCATCTAAAAAGTCTACCACAATGAGATCAATGTAATATCTAATATCATTATTCTTTATATCTGTGAATATTACTTATGAATTCGTAAGTCCATATTACATTAATATGAATTCATGATTAAATTACCTTATAAATAATGATGTATTGGGTATATTCTCTTCTTTGATATGTATCTATGGTTTTAATGATCAAAGATCAATCTTGGAAAAATAATGAGTTCTTAATATTGGATAAAATAGATCATCGATACTGGGTTGAGGATAATTTTTCTTAATAGATATTATTTTGTGTTCATTATTTTATATTGAATAATGCATTGAACAATATTTTTAATAAATAATACAACAAGTACACTCTAGGGTGATGTATGCAGCTAAATAAATCTCAAATCTAGAATATCCTATAGTTTCTTCTTCATGTCCTAGAACTCAATATTGTTTAATCTAATTAGATTCATATATATATATAGAATCCAGTATGAGTTATATTGGAAACAACACTTCATTATTTTGATGATAACAAAGAATATACACTTAAAATAAATCATTATATTCCCAAACAATAAGTGAATATTCAATTTTATGTTTTTCCCAATTCATTTGAGATAATATCACTTAAGAAAAAATATTATAACCTATATAGTGGATGCAATTTCTAATGTCTATTCATGTTCACCATTTCACTGATAAATAATCTCATGTTGATTTTTAATTTCGAGTGTAACATCCCTTATATGAAAATTGATATGGGATCTACACTAATAGAGCTAATCCATTCCCAAAATAACATCAAATTCATATTTATGAACACTAATAAGAATTATATGATGAATATTCCCAAAGACATATTGTAATGTCCCAGACCTCTCCGGCCCTTTCCTTTGACAAAAATAAGGTCAAGAAGTGTTATAGATGGTAAAATGGACTTTTTCCACACTTTCCAGAATTTTGAAACTACACGCCATGTAGTTTGAGTACACGCCGTGTACCCCCTTCCCGGGTATACCCCGTGTTGTAGGCCGTGTCCTTGCCATGTGGAGAAAATGGGTACACGCCGTGTGTCCAGTACTACACGCCGTGTAGTCCTTCCCTGCGTGCGTGTTACCGTGTGTTGACTGGTTTCCAACCGTGTGCCATGTGAAGGACGTGTCCTTGCCGTGTGCAATAAATGAGTACACGCCGTGTGTCCAATCTACAGGACGTTTAGACCTTCCACGCGTATGCGTTACCTTCAAACCATGTGTTGACCAGTCAACGACCACGAAGCCGCGTTGGAGGCCGCGTGGAGACCGTGTGAAAGCGGCCGCGTACACGCCGTGTACTTTATCTTTTCACGCCTATAAAAGGAGGGGTCCCCTCCTCCTTTCAACTCACACCTCTCCTCCCCTCTCCTCTGATCAGAGCTCTCTTAAGAGACTCAAAAGCACTTTCTTCCATAACTTTTTCATCCGAGCTGCAATTTACGATCCGTCAGCGGCCACGGGATCGTAACGACAAGGCAGATCTTCCGAGCTTGGATCTATTGTCTTTCCTTCGGCTCTTCCTTTCCACCCAAGGAGGTTTTTCAGGACACATACGAACGTCTTCTAAAGTTGATCCGGAGGAGCGTTGCGATCTAGAACCTGTTGAGGTAGGGATCTTACCTTCGTCTCTCTAATTTGTGCATCATGCGGGGTGGGTATCCTTTTGTTTTCATGAGAAATGGTTGATCCATTAAATAAAGATTGTAACTGGTTTAATAACGGGGTATTGGATTTTTTTTTTCTTTTACTTTATATCCTGTGATATTATGTTGTGAAATGAATAGGCTTATGCCTACTGAAAATAATGGTCGTTGGGGGCCTTTTCTTGCTGACCAATTAAATGTTTACCTATCTTCTAGACTGTTTTTGTAAATGGAAACATCATGGAATGTGGAAATTGGTTAATCACGTAAAGTTGGCTGTTTAAATGAAAATATGGAACCCTTGTGTGATCACCCCAGTTGAACCAACAGGGAATAATGAACATGTGGGTGTTTGCTTGGTTACGTGGAATGTGATGGGGGTGTTTTGTGGGTTGTTGTGGTTTGGGTGAGCAGTGGGGCTGCGGTTGAATTAGTTGTGGGTTGGTGTGAATGATATAATGGTGATGGGAAGCGGGGCTGAAATAAATGGTATTAAATGGGTAGTGATGTATGGTGTGGTTATGGTGGTTTGCAGCGGGGCTGCAAGGATGGGATTGTTTGTGAACGGACTATGGGTTGTGAATAATAAATAAAAGTGGATGAGTTAATTAATGGTGGGGCTTGGTAATGAAACAGAAATAATAATCAATGGGTTGGTTGGTTAATAAGAAGGGACTTTCCGTGTTGCTGTGTTTTCCTAACATGCTTTGTGGATGGCAGGGTTATGCTTACAAATAATCGTTGTGGTTGGTTGTTGATAGTTGCCCAGTAGTTAAGGAACTAATAAACTAAATCTGCTGAAACATGAAAACCTTAATGGGGTTGGGGTTGTTTGTTGTATGCATGCTTCGTGGTAGCAGTGCCGAGGCACATGCTCAGTTTCTCTTTTTAGAAGTCCAAGGTTGGGGTGAGTAGTTGCTATATATATATATATATATATCTGTATGTTTTGTGTTTTATCGCACCGCACCCATGTTGAGCACTTAGTGCCGAACACTCCAATTTCATGGGAGAGGGTGTTTTCCCATAGTTACTAGCTCTTTTCTGCTCCTTCTCCCCTAGGCTGTGATGGCTTGAGGAAACCTTAAACCCAAGACTCTTCGGGTAGGTTTCTAATGGGGTGATTAGGCCCAAGACTCTTCGGGTAGGCATATAGGCTATAATGGCTTGAGGCGACCTTACACCTAAGGCTCTTCAGGTAGGTTTTGATTTCAGGCCCAGGTGTCTTCGGGCGAGAGTTCTGTTACTAATAATGTTCCCATGAATCTTCGGGAGGAGGACCAGGTGCCTTCGTGCGGGGATGTGGTTGTGGTAGTGAGGCCCAGGTGTGTGCGGGCGGGATGCGTGGTAGTGAGGCCTAGTTTTGTGCGGGCGGGATACGTGGTTGTGAGGCCCAGGTGTGTGCGGGCAGGATTCATGGTTGTGAGGCCCATGTGTGTGCGGGCGGGGTGAGTGTGACAACATCAGGAAATTCAGCTAACTAATGGGAAATGGTGCGGGGTACCCAATGCTCTTGTACTTATATTGCTACTACCTACTGTGATTGTGTTTTGGTGAGTGTGGCTGGCAAGGTTGGGTGGATAGATTTCCTTGTTAGGTTTCTTCTGTTGTTATCACGTGATATTAGGATGTCTTCCCACTTGTGAACGAGAGATTTAGGTTTCCCTACTGAGTATACTTGTATGCTCACCCTACGTTTACTTTCAGGTTTCCATGAGGACAACCAGGGCCGTGTGGGACCCTACTAGTCAGGCAGTTGGAGTTGTTGCAGTTTCGGTTCTCTTGTTTTCTTTTGGTATTGTACTTTTTATCTTTCTTGTACTTTCACTTTGTTATAAAATTGATTAAACATGCATGTGGTCTTGTTTTGGGTTTATTTCTATACACTTTCTCTTTTCCTTTTTGGTGGTTGACTCATCCAATTTCCTGATCCTAAATAATAAAAAGGGTAATGCATCCCATATTTGTGAAAACTCATACCCTTGGTGCTAGTCGTCAACCCGGGGTCTACTGGAGGGGGGAATCGGGGGTCATTATCTCCCTTTCACCATTTCCAGCTCAGGAGGGTCATCTTTGGTTGGAGGGGGTCGTGACAGAATGGTATCAGAGGTGATATTTGAGAGATAGGATGGAGTCTGGAGTTAGTCACAGGGAGGATTGCATTGGATGGTAGGGCAACAATGTTAGTTAACCTTAGTTCATGACATAGGCTAGGGAAGACCGGCTAGGACACGGGATTTTAGGGCCCCCCGTGATCCGATGCAAGGACTCTGAGCCTACCGAATGACCAAGTGAGACTACATTGATTGCTGGGTAGAGACCCTAGGGAAGGTACATGCATCTTCATGATTGTTTTTTAATTGATTTGGGTGTTCTGGGAAAGAAATTTAAATAAAATGATAATTAAAACATTGAGAAAATTCCTTACTGCATGGGATTAGGTGATCATTGTTTACCGTACAACTATGGCACCTGGACATCGTCCCCGGGTGGCTCAGACAACTAAGGCCCAGCAGATCCAGGCCGGCGATCAGTTGAGGATTGACTGAGAGGAGGAAGATAGCCAGTGGCATAAGACTCTTCGTTCCTTCCAGCGGCAGTCCCTCAAGAAGTACGAGGGTAGTACTTCAGATATCGAGATGGAGGGGTGGCTTGAAGGGCTCGGTATTTCTTTTACCTTGATCTGTGCTCCGAGGGATTACTGGGTTCCCCTACCAGTTAGTCAGCTGAGAGGTGCGGCGCGGCAGTGGTGGGCGCTCTACCTCGGAGAGAGGATAGAGGTAGATGTTCCGTGGGCGGATTTTGAAAACGAATTTCGAGAGGAATTCCTTTCTTCCATGATCAAGGCGGAGAAGAGGCAGGAGTTACTCTACCTTCAGTAGGGGAGTATGACAGTACGAGAGTTGGGGATCAAGTTCAAGGATCTCCTGTGCTTTTCTCTGGATCTATTTCCGGATGAGGAGTCTCGGGCGAGACGTTTGGAGGAGGCGCTTTGTCCTTCACTCCAGTATGTTGTCACCCCCTTCACCCTTCCGACGTACTTGGTGGTGCAGAAGAAGTTAGAGGTCGTAGAGAGGATGCACTTGCTGGGAGGTTCACCGCGTGAGGTGTTCCAGCCAGGTTCGTCGAAGGGGAAGATAGTCAGCAGTAGGTCTCCTGCAATAGGGCCTTCTATGTTCAGTCCAGTAGGGAGCAGGCCCCAGCAGTTCCAGTTCAGATCTTCGGGTCCTCGTCCCTTTTCCATGAGCCCGGGACAGAGGTTTTTTTGTTGTGGAGGTTTCAGGCACGTTAAGATTCGGTGCCCGACCCTAGCTCCGTACGGTGGATGTGGGCAGTTTTAGCGCCCACCGCAGCAGCATCGGTAGCCTGCGATGCCCTTCCAACAGCAGCAGGACCATGCTCCTCTGAGGGCAGACTTTGTGGGAGGAGGCTGACCTCAGGGTACTCTTCATGGACCTCGACCAGGACATGGTCGGGGAAATGGACGACATCAGATAGGTAGAGGATTTGGGCATGGACAGTTGCACGCAGCAGATTTGGCAGCTCCAGCAGGACCAAAGGTGGTGCGAGGTACGATTTGTTTCTTCAACACTCTTGTTTCTGCTTTGTACGATTTGGGAGCTTTACACTCCTTTATTGCACCTGGTCTAGCCCATGATTTGGGACTAGACGTAGAGAGACTTTCCGTACCACTGGTGCTAAGTACACCAATTGGAGGCCAGACCAGTATATCTTTTGTTTTCAGGGGATGTGGGCTGTTGTTGGGACCACATCGATCTAGTGGGGTCCTTCTTCTATTATAGATGCAGCCATACGATGTCATCCCAGGCATCGACTGGTTGTTTTCTGTTAGTGCTGTTATCAACTACTTCCGGAGAAGAGTCGTGTTCTCTGAAGTAGATGGGCAACGCGTATCTTTTTTTGGAGAGAGGAGCTATCAGGCGGGAAGCCAGCGTGTGGAGCCTCTCCTTTCATTGTTGGGTGGGCTATTATTGGTTCCATCCTATACCGAGATGATGGATGTCTCATAGGTTGTTGGGGAGTTCCTCGATGTTTTTCCTGAGGTGGTTGTGACTCTACCCCCCAACGTGATGTTGAGTTCACGATAGACTTACAACCTGGTGCCCGACCGATTTCGATGGCCCCTTATCGGATGGCACCTTCGGAGTTGTGGGAGTTGCAGATTCAGATTGACGATCTGATGGAGAAGGGTTTTGTTCGATCCAGTGTGTCGCCATGGGGTGCTCGAGTTTTTTCCGTGAAGAAGGAAGATGGTGGTCTCAGGCTATGCATAGACTACCAAAGGCTGAACCAAGTAACAGTCAAGAACCATTACCCCCTTCCAAGGATAGATGATCTCTTCGACCAATAGAGGGGAGCATGCTGGTTTTCTAAGATTGATCTATGATCGGTGCAACACCCCGAGATTTTATGAAAAATATTATTTTAATTTCATTAATGTCTTATGTTGTATTCTACACCAGGATTACCTTGCGCTATACGCAACACCGTATTAGCTTGCAGTATACGCAACACTATTCTTGGACCGTGTTATACACAATTTTGATAATAGTTATTCTACGCAACATTGAGTATATATATAAATATATATATTAAATGTATAAATGAAATATGGTTGGATTCTGTTATACGAAACAACAAAGGATTCTTTCACAACACGCAACCCTGACTTTGCTTGCATTACACGCAATCGCGACCTTCCTCGATAGCGTGTGTTGTACGCAATACCGGGATTTAATAAACAATGTTATATTATTATAATATTGTCATGAACTAGCCGTTATGAATAGTATTAACTAAATTTTGAATTTTATAACATTATTATTCATCTTACACATTTCTAGAACATGGTATAAGAACAAAATAAATTTTTTGGGTAAAATAAGTATTTTTAAAAAAATGTTGTTTTGCCGCCTTTTGATGGCGCACCCACTTTAAATCTGGTTTTTCACATGTTTATAAGTTCAATTTGACAAAATAAAATTCTTCTTTGGAATCAAGAAATAATAATTTACTTTGGATAAGTTTTTCATATTATTCTGGTAACTTTCACATTTTAATGAATAGTAAAAACACGCTATATTTTAATTAAAAACAACTTTTTTTATCGTAATATCTTATGTGGTAAAATTATAATATTGAATGGTTTTAAAGTATAAATAGAATATATTTTTACCATTTAATATAATTTATGTCATTAGCATTGATTTTACCTTGAATTCATAGGTTAAATCAATTCAATCTTTTGCAATGTTTTAAACAAAAACCCGTTTTTATTCGACAACGGGATTAATTTTAATTTAATTTCTACAACTTCTGTGTTTTGAATTTTAAAAATTGGATTCCATATTTGGAATCAGTGGGTCCAAATTATGTTAATAGGATACTTTTTATTTTTGGAAATTATGAATAGTAACTACGGTAAATTTTATTTACCATAGTTAAAGGTAAATCGGGTAATTAAGGGTAAATATAATATTTTAAAATTACCCTAAAAATTTTCAAAATCCTATTGGATGACTAAAAAACGACCCATACCACCTAAGGGTCAGATTAGATTAATTTAATTAAATTTTTTCAATGAAAATAATTTAATTATTATTAAAACCAAAGAATGTGACAACATGTCACTTTCTTAAATATTATAAGTATAATAATTTTAATCTAGTGATAAACTTCATCAAACTTCGAACATGAATAGTCTCCAGAAAGCTAATAAAATTATCTACATCATAGGAATTTATTTATAATTTTTAGGGATTAAATAATTATCATTTAATATGACAGAATGATGATGCAATAATTGTCTTATTAATGAAATATTGACAGAATTGATGATATAAATGCCCAAATAAATGTAATTTGAGACTTTTTATGACTTACACTAATTTTATAGGTTAATATGACATGTTATTGTTGATTTAAGTAACTTGGTTCGAACTTATCAGTCTGTTATGAATTTCATAAAAATCATGTACCAAATAGTGTCAAAATTGACATAAAATAGTTTTTAAAACAAATATTATATTATTAATTGTTATTTTATTCCTAAAAATCTAAGGATCGGCCAAATGACTTAACTAAGATTATATATATTAATAATAAACAACTTGGGGTTCTTTTGTCTTGATATAGTATGTTTATTAACCATATAGTGTAAGAAAACAAAAAGACACGGTAAAAGATAAATTATTTAACTTAGAGTTAAATCTAATTGATAAGGTTAAAATAATAACCTAAACTTGTCTAAATCATATTGTTTGATTTAATTTCGACCCATCCCCACTTTACCTTCAAAATAAGACCCTTTGGAACCATTATAAACCGATTTTTACTTTAATATAAAATAATATTTTGAGATATTCCTAAGGTGCCCCTCTCCTCCCTTATAAAAGGGAACCTCCTCCCTCTCTTCCTCACACAACTTTGAGCCTTCATGCTCGGACAACCCCTGCAAAAGTCTCTTCTACACTTCCCTAGTATCATCCTAGAGGTCCTGGTCTTATTCAAAGACCATCCTTAGTTCTTTAAGTGGAGGTTAAGAAAAGGCGCGTCAAAAAAGAGGTAATATCCATTACCGATCTTTTTTAATTTATTTCTTCTTCAACTTCTTCTTCTTTATTTGTTTCATGATAAAGTAATAACATCAGTATTTCTTACATACTGATATGTTATTATAAATATGAAACAACCCTAATTCACCTTATATCCATCGTACGGAAAAATGAAATCACCGCGCTTGCGTACGTACGGAATACCGTCTCCACGCCGTGGTGTAATCTATTTTTCACAAACACCTTATAAGGATGAGTATAATGGTGTAATGAGTAACTATATATGTTTATTATAGAGTGATATTGATACTGAAATAGTATACATACACTTCAACACAATTCCACGACCATGGGAACGATATCATCGCTCGTGCGTACGTACGGACTACCCTCTCCACGACGCGATGAGATTCATTCTCAATGATTAACCATTCATGAATGATTATAAAGTATATATAATATGTATTAATGAAATATATGAAATAATAATGATACTGGATTTATTTATATATTTATCTTTATGTCATCTACTTAATTCCATTCAATTCAATAAGGAAACGAAAACAGCGTTCATGCGTACGTACGGACTACCGTCTCCATGAACGGTGTATTTCTTTCCATTTAATGATTTATTATATATATATATATATATCCTGAATATATATATATATATAAATCATGTTTTATTTTATGGAATTATGTAATCCTGATCTAAGTAATCATATGAATATTTACAAGTCAAAACACGGACGGCAAATGAAACAATTTTACCCAAAACGCTCTTTAACATGGAATTTACAAAAGAACGGGTAATATAAAGTCATAAGTGTACCATATATGATATCATAACAATGAATATGATTATTTAATAAGTAAATGACATTATTTAAATCATTATACAGGAGGTTCGGACACTTACGAAGAAAATCGGACCTAAGGTAAGAGAAATATCACAATCTCATTTTTATCCGAGATTGTTTATTCGTAAGTATTTACTGGGGTGTATTTTATTATACACATCCATGTTTAATCAATATATAATATTATTTACATCCACCTACAATTTTTTAAATCCATTTTTACCCTTCGGTGTGTTTTTAGTAATATGTATGAAAGGAATCTTTGGTCATTTTTCGTACGAGGTACTTTTTGACTTTTCCGACAAAAGAACGAAGAATGTTTTTTTAACTTATACGGCATGAATGGATTTTTAAAACATTATTTCCAAGAAACTTTCTTTACAATTTTTCAAGTTTATTTTTAATCAACTTCTTTTATTTTAAAGTCGTATGACATGTTATGAAAGGAAAAATGTTTTTGAAGTAGAAAGGATATTTTCCTCAAGAATGGAGTTCAAATGTTTTATCAAAATTATTTTCCATCTAAGATAATATAGAGTTCTATTTTTATCCCTATTATTACATTTATTTGATTATGTTTTGAGGAAATTATTTTTATGAAGTCATTTACCTTCTATGATTTGTTTTATGATGACATGATGTTTCAAGAATCCCATTTTTTGTTACATGTGTTATGCGATGATGTATGATTTATGATTATGTGGCACACATAAGAAAGGATTCATTATAAGATGGGTGGGACCTATATCTCCCTCCAATGCATTGGGTAAAGATTTTATATCTCATGAGATAGACATGGCTTAAATGGTAGGTTATACCGGTTCAGTGAAACAGGACTGAAACGAGGGTTACTCGATTCAGAAAGGGACTTTGTCCACTAAGATAGTCTTGGAAATAAGTCTTGAATAACAGGAAATGATTCTCTATGATTATGTGTGTATGCCACAAAGTTTCATGTTTTATGTTATGATTATTGGGATTTCATTTCACTACTATTATAAGGCCCCAGCCTTAAACCTTACTTAATCTTGAGTTATTACAAGATTACATATTGAGGATCTTTTCAGGTTTAGAGTTTTAGAGAATTAGATCATAAAACTTGCATTACATTCCACATATAAACAAAGTGGTTACATAAATATAATATTCTTCATTCCCATCAATGGAACACACATTTAAAATAAAACATGGATTAATTCTTGACACATCCTTGACTCTATCATCTTATCATGTACCTTTCCCTTGACCTGTGAAAAACATTTCAAAAACTTGTGATGAGCATAAAAACTCGGTATGGGTTATAAAAACATGGAAAGGAAACATGGGTACATACATACATAAGAGTGAAATCATACTTTACCCATAAAACATAATCACTTTAACATACCTCATAAAATCATGAATAAATCATAGAAATCATAAGACATAAAGGTAACTTGAGGCATTCATAACATTCTTACGTAGGGAGTAACCCTCTTGGTTACGTTTGGAATACCCATCACAGTATATTCCCTAAAAATCTCTTCGGAGAAACCTTAATGTTTCACTCCTTCGCGTTACCCAATGCATTGGAGAGCTATAACGGGCTCACCCGCCCTTAGTTTATCACGGAACCACCCGTCTTCATAATAATGCCCAAGAACCATAACATAATCATATCACATAAAACATGCATAAAGGAAACATAAAATTTCCACATTTCAATCACGAGATATCAATACAACACATTGATATAAAAACATTATGAAAACCATTTTCAATACCAAAGTAAAACATGGTATTTATTTTTCTTTTTTAAAAAAAGAAGGTATGGCTTGTAGAGGAAGCCGAAACTCAAATAACGGTTACGACGGCGGAGAAGTCGTTGTCGCCGCATACGTACGACAAAAACATTCCCTTTTGTCGTTTAGTAAACGCTTCGTATAAAAAAGATTCCTTTTGAGTAAACGTAAAAGTCAAAGGGGTTTATACACCGTATAAAAGAAAGTTGTGTATAAATTAAAATATGCCTCAACGAAAGGAGATTGAGACGAAGTCCCATACAAAGATAATTTTTAAAATAAAATAGATACATTATGTGTATTTACTATAAGTACACATAAATAAAGTACCAATACAAGATACGACATAATAACATAATGACATAATTTGAAAGTAGGAGATTAACCCAAAGAATGGAAATTGGGTTAAGAAGTTCCCATACCTCGTATCTGACTTGACCCGACCGTTCTTTAAACTCCTGAATAATAAACTTTAGTTAATCTCTACTTGATTATGAATCTTTTCCAAGTTCATTATTTCTTTTATACCATGTTATGAACATCATGAAATCATTTAAGTTAATAATGTTCATTTTGTCGGTATTTGGTTCTTAAGTCAAAAATAGACTTCTTACACTTACATGTTGTTAATTTGGTCAATGTTTCATTATATCCAGAATGGTATTCATGATGTAGATATCATATATTTCATATATATCCAGTACATACATGTATTTAAAATATTACATAATCATTTAGAGGTAAGAAATGAAATGCACCGTTCATGGAGACGGTAAGCCGTACGTACGCATGAACGCTACTTTCATTTCTTTGTCATATTAACGGAATTAAAACTAAATGAGACTTATGTATATTTTAATTCCAGAATTATATTCATCAATTAGATATATCATTAATTTTATATATCCATTATATACATGTACTTTTAATAGTACATTACATTTGGGGATAAGAAATGAAATGCACCGTTCATGGAGACGGTAGTCCGTACGTACGCATGAACGCTACTTTCATTTCTATCTCATACTTTAATGGAAATAAATGATAATGATATATATAGGTATATTATAATTCCAGTATAACATCATATATAATAACTTTAAATCCATCCTTTACACGTCCCACATATGGCATTAACGAATCACATCACTTTGAGGGGGCGGTAGTCCGCACTTCCTTAAGTGAAGATATCGCGTATACCCATAATGGAAGCCATAAAGGTAAGACACAAATGAAAAATACAGAAGCATAAGTAAAACATAAACATATTACATATCATATATAAAAATAGTGACATCATAATGGCCACCTTTGAAGGTGTTAAATGAGTATTGAACAATCATCGTTTCGGGAGGCAGAATTTCGCCATCCACGGAAACCGTATGTTCTTTAACCATTTGATGTAGTTGTGTGAGAGTGTAGCTCAAATAAATCTTATAACAACATCCTAGTATATTGAAGATACTGGTGTTGTTACAAAAGAAGTAAATAAAAAGAGTTTAGGGGGTTGGAGAAGAAAAATAAAACAAATGAACATGAGAGAATGAAATACCTTAAAAAGTGTAACTTCTTTTGGTTTGAGCCTAAAGGCTTCCTTTGAAAGGATTCTGCCCAAAGGGAATCCTCTAGGATGAGGAGAGGGATGTGGAGAGAGCAAATGGGCAGGGGTTGGCCGAGCCAAAGGCTTGAAGAGTGTGTGAAATAAGGTGGAGGTGGGGGCCTTTTATAAGAGGAGAGGAGGGGCACTTTTGGAAAGTAAAGAAATATAACTTTGTTTGAAAATGTGTTTCGGTTTTAAAAGGTCCCACATTGATAGAATTCGTGGATAAGGTGATAAGGATTCGAAATCCACTCATCCAATTGGTTTTGGCCATGTGTAGGTTTTAGATTTTACATTATCTTTCCATTTTATTTTAATCGTTAAATAATGATGTCATCACTGCATCATTATTATGTCGTAAATAATTTAATTTATTTAATGTCTAAAAATTATAAAAAAAATACTATGATATAGGAAATCTTTTTAGCTTTCCAATGACTATTTATAATCAAAATTTGGGCTTGTATAACCCCACTTAAAAATTGTTTTCGCAAAACATATTATGTTTGTGTCACTTTCACTTTAACATTAAATAAAAATATATTATTGTCATTTTCCAACTAAAGTGGATACATGGGGTCCCCAAGTTAGGCCATGGCTTGTCTTGGTCGGCCATGACACAACCAATGAGGTTGGGACATGTGTCTAGGTCATTTTATATTATTAAAGTATTATTTATACCATAAACTACACTAATTACCACTAATCGCGATTAAAAACTTAATAAGTTACTATTCACCAAAAAAATTATTATAATCTCATTGAACCACATTTTACTTCTTAATGACAACCATGTATGTCGGATTTTCAAAATTCAATACACATTAGTGGTAAACTTTCATTTAACTGAAAAATCAGTTTGCTTGATTACCACTTAGTGGTTTCACTATTCATCAAAAATTGAAGTTTTTCAGAAAATTACCAAAAATTCACCCTAAGCTATATTTGATATTCCGAATTCAAAAATGAAGTCTATTTTTCAAAATTCAAATCATATAAGTCACATTAATTAATTTAATAATTAATTCCCGCTGCCAGAGCAAATAGCGTGTTTTTACAAAACAATAAGTATCAAAAGATTGACACCAGTTTAAGTCTAATTTCAAATCGAAATTGATTCCAATGACCACCATTGGATAAAATGGTAAAAATATATTCTAATTTCACTTTAAAACCAATTCAAAAGATAATCTAATCATATAAATAAATTAGATCAAAAAGAGGTTTTGAATTAAAATGCAACATTTTACACTATTCATAAAAAAAAAATGAACTTTATCAGAAAGGTACCAAAAATTACACAAAGTAAAATTTGATATCCCGATTCTTAATAAGAGTTTTATTTGGTCTAAAAGAATGTATAAGTGTGATCAAAACATTATTTAATGATGGTTCACCATTAAAAGGTGATTAGTGAACCTTTAGTGAAAATTAAAGTATATATGCCTAAAATTGAGCTCTTTCCGTATTTTAAGCCTTTATCTTTTATTGGGTAAATGTATAAACATTTAAAAACATATCTATTCATATTTTAGTTATTTCTATTCATTCCCTCCAGTACAACGGCTACTTGTTATCTAACATTT
The DNA here is from genome assembly GCA_963277665.1 of Viscum album. NCBI lineage: Eukaryota > Viridiplantae > Streptophyta > Magnoliopsida > Santalales > Viscaceae > Viscum > Viscum album. Next base: position 1,833,662,694 of record OY728147.1, read on the forward strand.
AAAATAATATTATTATATTACTAGTGTGCTACGTAAGTTTCAAAGAAACTCATCGTTGTGTATCGGGTACGCTATCGAACATAGCAACCCCTTTTAATTAAAATTCATATTTAATTCTCAAATATTAATAAATATGAAAATTATTTATTCTTTAATTACCTGGGATGTTAAATCCTTCCCCCCTTTTGGGAATTGCGTCCTCGCAATTTTATTCACTTATCAAAATAAGTGGGGGTATTTATCCCTCATAGCATTTTCAGATTCCCATGTTGCCTCTTCAATCATGTGGTTTTTCCACAAAACCTTTACCTGGTGAATCACCTTATTCCGTAACACTTGCTCCCTGTGGTCAAGAATCTGGACCGGTTGTTCCTCATAAGATAGGTTCTCTTCCAGCTGAACTACCTCTGGACTCAAAACATGAGATGGATCTGGCATATTCTTTCTCAACATCGAAACGTGAAAAACATTGTGTACCTGAGATAAACTCGGAGGTAAAGCCACTCGGTATGCAACTGATCCAACTCTCTCCAGAATTTCATATGGTCCAATGAACCTTGGACTCAACTTTCCTTTCTTACCAAATCTCATCACACTTTTCCAAGGAGAAACCTCGAGAAAAACATGATCACCTACCTCGAAAGAGAGATCCTTCCTCCGGTTATCCGCATAACTCTTCTGCCTGCTCTGAGCTGTTCTCATGTGTTTCTGAATCAGCTGAAATTTTTCTGCCATCTATTCTACCAATTCTGGTCCCATCAACTTCCTTTCACCCACTTCATCCCAGAAAGCTGGAGTTCGACACCGCTTCCCATATAATGCCTGAAATGGTGCCATCTGTATACTGGAATGAAAACTGTTATTATATGAAAACTCAACCAAAGAAAGATGTTGGTCCCAACTTCCCTGATAATCCATAGAACAAGCTCGTAGCATATCCTCCAATGTCTGAATTGTTCGTTCTGACTGCCCATCTGATTGAGGATGAAAAGCTGTACTAAAATTTAATTCAGTACCCAACGACTTCTGAAGGCATTTCCAAAAGTTAGAAGTAAACCTGGGATCACGATCCGATACAATGGAGAGAGGAACTCCATGTAACCTGACTATCTCTTTAAAATACAAACGGGAAAGTTGATCAAGAGAGAAAGTATCTCGTATAGCAAGGAAATGAGCAGATTTAGTCAAGCGATCAACAATAACCCAAATTGCATTATTACCTCGAGATGTCTTTGGTAATCCAACAACAAAGTCCATGGATATATTCTCCCATTACCACTCTGGCACTGGTAAAGGCTGAAGCATCCCTTTCGGTAACTGCCGCTCTGCTTTAACCCGCTGACAAGTCAAACACTTCACAGTAAAATCAGCAATATCTCTTTTCATTCCATCCCACCAGTAATACTCCCGCAGATCTCTATACATCTTAGTACTGCCCGGATGAACTGAAAACGGAGAACTATGAGCTTCACATAACAACTCTCTCTTCAACTGTGAATCACAAGGCACACATAACCTCTTCACAAACCTCAAAACACAAACACAAACTTATCCAAGAACTCATGGAAAATTTTATTCATAAGGTCCATGAATACAGTAGGTGCATTTGTTAACCCCAAAGGCATAACTACAAATTCATAATGGCCATATCTCGTACGGAATGCGGTCTTCGGAACATCTGCTTCTTTTACTTTCAACTGATGGTACCCCGACCTCAAGTCAATCTTCGAAAAATACTGAGCTCCCTGGAGCTGACACCACTTCATTCGATGGCCCAACATCTGCTGAAGTAGTTGCAAAGGATTTCACCACCCCTTTCTGCTTGTAGTCTAACTGCTTCCCATCACTCAAGCTCCTTGTCGGACACTCGTTTGCATAGTGACCCATCTCATTGCACTTATAACACTTCACTAACTGTAAATCAAATTTGTTCTTACCTTCAGCTTGATCCTTTTCAGTGCAATCACGAGCCTTATGTCCCATCTTACCACATCGGTAGCACTTCCCAGAATTCAGAAGACATTCCCCAGCATGCCTTTTTCCACATTTATCACAAACTGGAAACTTAGTTATCTTACCATCAGACCTTTTTGAAGAATTCTTACCATTCTCCTGCAACCTCGGTCTCTTCTTCTGCTGGTTGTTATAGGACACTTGGTCATCGGCAAACTCCATTTCCACCTTCTCAGCACATCGAACAAGCTTTTCATAACTTTTAAACTCACGAGAAGCTAATGCCCTTCGATACTTTGGCTTTAATCCTGAGTAAAAACGATTGATTTTACTATCAAGGTCTCGGATAAAATTTGGAGCATACCTTGCCAATCGAGTGAACCTTTCTTCATAGGCAGCCACTGAGTCCTCCTCTTGCCTCAATTCCAAGAATTGCTTTTCCATCCTAAGTCGAACAGCCTTAGGAAAATACTTCTCAAGAAACATACCTTTGAATTCATCCCAGTCAAGAGCATCAATCTCATCGGCATCCCTGATATTTTTAACCATAGACCACCACTGATCTGCTTCACCCTCCAAACGGTAAATAGCAAGACTAACCTTTTGATTGTCTGAACACCCCATGACATCAAAAATCTTCTCCAGTGCTTTAATCCACCCTTCAGCTTGCACAGGGTCAGATGATCCTCTGAATGATGGGGGATGTTGCCTCATGAAATGTTCCACCATTGACATGTTCCTATGCGGTTGATCTGGCTGATCTCGTGCATGGATACCACCACCATTTATAGCCTGAGTCAACTGTGCCATCACTGCAACAAACTGTTCAGTTCCGATTCCAACCATCTCAGGTTGCTGATTTGGAAGGTTGTCTTCCTCCTGATGTCGTCCCAACATAGCTGCTTTGTTTCCCCTACGGAAAACCATTCTGAACATGGAAATATCTTAGGCGAAGCAACATGGTAATCCGTAAATGCTATATCATTTCAATCATATTATAATTTAACACTTTTCTAACTCCTAAAGTTGTCTAAACCGACCTTTGATACCAACTATAAGGCCCCAGCCTTAAACCTTACTTAATCTTGAGTTATTACAAGATTACATATTGAGGATCTTTTCAGGTTTAGAGTTTTAGAGAATTAGATCATAAAACTTGCATTACATTCCACATATAAACAAAGTGGTTACATAAATATAGTATTCTTCATTCCCATCAATGGAACACACATTTAAAATAAAACATGGATTAATTCTTGACACATCCTTGACTCTATCATCTTATCATGTACCTTTCCCTTGACCTGTGAAAAACATTTCAAAAACTTGGGATGAGCATAAAAACTCAGTATGGGTTATAAAAACATGGAAAGGAAACATGGGTACATACATACATAAGAGTGAAATCATACTTTACCCATAAAACATAATCACTTTAACATACCTCATAAAATCATGAATAAATCATAGAAATCATAAGACATAAAGGTAACTTGAGGCATTCATAACATTCTTACGTAGGGAGTAACCCTCTTGGTTACGTTTGGAATACCCATCACAGTATATTCCCTAAAAATCTCTTCGGAGAAACCTTAATGTTTCACTCCTTCGCGTTACCCAATGCATTGGAGAGCTATAACGGGCTCACCCGCCCTTAGTTTATCACGGAACCACCCGTCTTCATAATAATGCCCAAGAACCATAACATAATCATATCACATAAAACATGCATAAAGGAAACATAAAATTTCCACATTTCAATCACGAGATATCAATACAACACATTGATATAAAAACATTATGAAAACCATTTTCAATACCAAAGTAAAACATGGTATTTATTTTTCTTTTTTAAAAAAAGAAGGTATGGCTTGTAGAGGAAGCCGAAACTCAAATAACGGTTACGACGGCGGAGAAGTCGTTGTCGCCGCATACGTACGACAAAAACATTCCCTTTTGTCGTTTAGTAAACGCTTCGTATAAAAAAGATTCCTTTTGAGTAAACGTAAAAGTCAAAGGGGTTTATACACCGTATAAAAGAAAGTTGTGTATAAATTAAAATATGCCTCAACGAAAGGAGATTGAGACGAAGTCCCATACAAAGATTATTTTTAAAATAAAATAGATACATTATGTGTATTTACTATAAGTACACATAAATAAAGTACCAATACAAGATACGACATAATAACATAATGACATAATTTGAAAGTAGGAGATTAACCCAAAGAATGGAAATTGGGTTAAGAAGTTCCCATACCTCGTATCTGACTTGACCCGACCGTTCTTTAAACTCCTGAATAATAAACTTTAGTTAATCTCTACTTGATTATGAATCTTTTCCAAGTTCATTATTTCTTTTATACCATGTTATGAACATCATGAAATCATTTAAGTTAATAATGTTCATTTTGTCGGTATTTGGTTCTTAAGTCAAAAATAGACTTCTTACACTTACATGTTGTTAATTTGGTCAATGTTTCATTATATCCAGAATGGTATTCATGATGTAGATATCATATATTTCATATATATCCAGTACATACATGTATTTAAAATATTACATAATCATTTAGAGGTAAGAAATGAAATGCACCGTTCATGGAGACGGTAAGCCGTACGTACGCATGAACGCTACTTTCATTTCTTTGTCATATTAACGGAATTAAAACAAAATGAGACTTATGTATATTTTAATTCCAGAATTATATTCATCATTTAGATATATCATTAATTTTATATATCCATTATATACATGTACTTTTAATAGTACATTACATTTGGGGATAAGAAATGAAATGCACCGTTCATGGAGACGGTAGTCCGTACGTACGCATGAACGCTACTTTCATTTCTATCTCATACTTTAATGGAAATAAATGATAATGATATATATAGGTATATTATAATTCCAGTATAACATCATATATAATAACTTTAAATCCATCCTTTACACGTCCCACATATGGCATTAACGAATCACATCACTTTGAGGGGGCGGTAGTCCGCACTTCCTTAAGTGAAGATATCGCGTATACCCATAATGGAAGCCATAAAGGTAAGACACAAATGAAAAATAAAGAAGCATAAGTAAAACATAAACATATTACATATCATATATAAAAATAGTGACATCATAATGGCCACCTTTGAAGGTGTTAAATGAGTATTGAACAATCATCGTTTCGGGAGGCAGAATTTCGCCATCCACGGAAACCGTATGTTCTTTAACCATTTGATGTAGTTGTGTGAGAGTGTAGCTCAAATAAATCTTATAACAACATCCTAGTATATTGAAGATACTGGTGTTGTTACAAAAGAAGTAAATAAAAAGAGTTTAGGGGGTTGGAGAAGAAAAATAAAACAAATGAACATGAGAGAATGAAATACCTTAAAAAGTGTAACTTCTTTTGGTTTGAGCCTAAAGGCTTCCTTTGAAAGGATTCTGCCCAAAGGGAATCCTCTAGGATGAGGAGAGGGATGTGGAGAGAGCAAATGGGCAGGGGTTGGCCGAGCCAAAGGCTTGAAGAGTGTGTGAAATAAGGTGGAGGTGGGGGCCTTTTATAAGAGGAGAGGAGGGGCACTTTTGGAAAGTAAAGAAATATAACTTTGTTTGAAAATGTGTTTCGGTTTTAAAAGGTCCCACATTGATAGAATTCGTGGATAAGGTGATAAGGATTCGAAATCCACTCATCCAATTGGTTTTGGCCATGTGTAGGTTTTAGATTTTACATTATCTTTCCATTTTATTTTAATCGTTAAATAATGATGTCATCACTGCATCATTATTATGTCGTAAATAATTTAATTTATTTAATGTCTAAAAATTATAAAAAAAATACTATGATATAGGAAATCTTTTTAGCTTTCCAATGACTATTTATAATCAAAATTTGGGCTTGTATAACCCCACTTAAAAATTGTTTTCGCAAAACATATTATGTTTGTGTCACTTTCACTTTAACATTAAATAAAAATATATTATTGTCATTTTCCAACTAAAGTGGATACATGGGGTCCCCAAGTTAGGCCATGGCTTGTCTTGGTCGGCCATGACACAACCAATGAGGTTGGGACATGTGTCTAGGTCATTTTATATTATTAAAGTATTATTTATACCATAAACTACACTAATTACCACTAATCGCGATTAAAAACTTAATAAGTTACTATTCACCAAAAAAATTATTATAATCTCATTGAACCACATTTTACTTCTTAATGACAACCATGTATGTCGGATTTTCAAAATTCAATACACATTAGTGGTAAACTTTCATTTAACTGAAAAATCAGTTTGCTTGATTACCACTTAGTGGTTTCACTATTCATCAAAAATTGAAGTTTTTCAGAAAATTACCAAAAATTCACCCTAAGCTATATTTGATATTCCGAATTCAAAAATGAAGTCTATTTTTCAAAATTCAAATCATATAAGTCACATTAATTAATTTAATAATTAATTCCCGCTGCCAGAGCAAATAGCGTGTTTTTACAAAACAATAAGTATCAAAAGATTGACACCAGTTTAAGTCTAATTTCAAATCGAAATTGATTCCAATGACCACCATTGGATAAAATGGTAAAAATATATTCTAATTTCACTTTAAAACCAATTCAAAAGATAATCTAATCATATAAATAAATTAGATCAAAAAGAGGTTTTGAATTAAAATGCAACATTTTACACTATTCATAAAAAAAAATGAACTTTATCAGAAAGGTACCAAAAATTACACAAAGTAAAATTTGATATCCCGATTCTTAATAAGAGTTTTATTTGGTCTAAAAGAATGTATAAGTGTGATCAAAACATTATTTAATGATGGTTCACCATTAAAAGGTGATTAGTGAACCTTTAGTGAAAATTAAAGTATATATGCCTAAAATTGAGCTCTTTCCGTATTTTAAGCCTTTATCTTTTATTGGGTAAATGTATAAACATTTAAAAACATATCTATTCATATTTTAGTTATTTCTATTCATTCCCTCCAGTACAACGGCTACTTGTTATCTAACATTTAAAATAATATTATTATATTACTAGTGTGCTACGTAAGTTTCAAAGAAACTCATCGTTGTGTATCGGGTACGCTATCGAACATAGCAACCCCTTTTAATTAAAATTCATATTTAATTCTCAAATATTAATAAATATGAAAATTATTTATTCTTTAATTACCTGGGATGTTAAAACTATGATTTATCCCATGTTATGAAATTATGCTCTATTTTGCAGGTTAAGATTTCCAAAAGTTATGTTCTTATGAATATGATGTGATTGATTTTTCATTTGTATACCCTTACTGAGCATTTGATCTCACCCTTTTATGTTTTCTTTTCCCCAGGATATAAAGAAAGGTTTTAGGTAAAAAAGGGAAGATCTTTATGGGAGATATTGAAGATCTTTCACCACTATTAGAAGATTACGTTCCGAGTTTCCAAAGAAGCTAAACTATTACGATCCTTGTGTGTTTGTTTTTGTTATGTACTAAGTATTCCGCAAATGTAATGTAATGTCCATGTACGTCAAGATACGGGTCTCTACAATCGGGATATCATCAGCTGAGGGTGAAGGACAATGACATCTCGAAAACAGCTTTTAGGTGCAGGTATGGGCACTTCGAGTTTGTAGTGATGCCGTTTGGAGTTACGAATGCACCGGCTGTGTTCATGGGACTTATGAATGTTGTCTTCCGAGAGTTTCTGGACCGGTTCGTCGTTGTTTTTATCGATGACATGCTGATCTACTCAAGATCAGAGGAGGAGCATATTGATCATCTCAGGGTAGCCTTGGATGTCCTTCAAAGCCACCATCTTTACGAGAAATTGTCGATGTGTAAGTTCTTGACACAAGAAGTGCACTTCCTTGGGAATGTGGTGTCTCAACATGGAGTATCGGTGGACCCATAAAAGGTGGAGGCATTTGTTTCTTGGGCAGCACCCTAGAGCGTGGCAGAAGTTCGTAGATTCCTGGAGATATCCGGTAACTATCGGAGGTTCGTTTCATACTTCTCTCGAGTTGCAGCTCCATTGAAAGATTTGACAAGGAATAATCAAGTCTTCCTATGGAGCGATCAATGGCAGAAAGCTTTCGACTACCTGAAGGAGAAGTTGGTTAGTGCTCCCATGCTCAGGTTTCGAGAGGAAGGGTTGTTGTATGAATTATTTTGTGATGCTTCTGGCCTTGGTCTGGGGTGCGTGCTGATGTAGAAGAAGGGAATGATTTGTTATGGGTCTAGGCAGTTGCGCCCTCACGAGTGTAACTATGCCACCCATGACCTCGAGCTTGTAGAAGTAGTTTTCACACTGATGTTATGGAGACATTACCTCTTTGGGGAGCGCTTTGGGGTCTTCTCAGATCAAAAGAGCCTGCATTATATCTTCTCCCAGTGTGACCTGAACTTACGGCAGCGGAGATGGGTATTGTTTCTCCAAGAAAATGACTTCGAGATCTCTTACAGTGAAGGTAAGGGCAACGTTGTGGCAGTTGCCCTGAGCAGGAAGTCACATAATGAAGTGGTTCGGGAATCCACTGATGCATTGAAGGTGAAGGGAGAGTTGGCTGCCCTGCACTTACATGTAATGGAAGAAGGTGTTAGAGGCTATTTGTTCCAGATGATGGTGCAATCATCCTTATCGCAGTAGGTGGAAGAGTCTCAGTGGGGGGACTCCGAGGCCGAGGTGGTGTGGGATCGTGTCAATCAGGGGAATGCTCCAGAGGGATGGTCAGAGGACAGCCAACATCAGATGCTTTTCCATGGAAGGTTTTTTGTCCCATAGGTGATGCGTGAGGGAGTTCTCCGTGAGTTACATAGCACAGCCTTGGCGGTACATCCATGAGTTTCAAAAATTTACCGAGGCCTGAGGGATCCGTTTTGGTGGCCCGGGGTGAAACGGGAAGTGGCGCAGTTTGTGGCTAAGTGCCTAGTGTGTCAGCAAGTGAAGGCTGAACACCGTGTTCTCGGTGGTTTGTTACATCATTTAGATGTCCCCGAGTGGAAGTGGGATGACATATCAATGGAATTCATCACAGGACTACCCAGATCACAGGGTGGTTATGATGCTATCTAGGTAGTGGTGGATCGCCTGACGAAATCAGCTCACTTCATAACAATCAAGGAGTCGGGCCTGGTGATTACCTTAGCTCAGAGGTACGTAGACGAGGCCATGCGTTTTCATGGAGTTATGAGGACTATCGTCTCAGACTGGGATACTCGATTTACCTCACGAGCCTGGAGGGGGTTATAGCATGCTTTTGGCACCTAGCTACGCCTTAGCATTACATTCCACCCCCAGACCGACGAGCAGACAGATCGGACTATCCAGACATTAGAGGACATGCTGCGAGCATGCATTCTAGATTTCAGAGGATCATGGGAACGACACTTGCCTTTAGTAGAGTTTTCCTACAACAACAGCTTCCACTCTACTATTGGAATGGCACCATTTGAGTATTTTTGTGGAAGTCCATGTCGTTCACTCATTTGCTGGGAAGAGGTTGGTGAGACAGGTGCTCTTGGGCTAGAGGTAGTGGAGATCACCACAGAGAATGTCCAACTTGTACGTGAGAGGATGAAAGTGGCTCAGGACTGATAGAAGTCTTATGATGATCGTCGGAGGAGGCCCTTGGAGTTCGATGTGGAGATCATGTGTTCTTGAAGGTTTCCCATTGACGGGGGAAGCGGAGGATTGGGAAAGGGAGAAAGCTCTCACCTAGGTTCATTAGACCTTTTGAGGTACTGAGGCGAGTCGGCAAGGTGGCATATCAGCTAGCCCTGCCACCTCAGTTGGAGAAAGTTCATGATGTCTTCCATGTCTCCCAGCTTCGTTGGTACTTACACGAAGACTCCCACGTTATCGGCTAGGGAGAGTTAGATATGGGAGATGACGCGACCTTCAAGGAATGACCAGTCAGAAATGAGGATCGTAAAGAGAAGGTGCTCCATGGACGAACCATTCCCTTGGTTCGTGTGTTGTGGAGGCATGGCGGCCTCGAGGAGAGAACTTGGGAGAGGGAGACCCAGATGCGCACTCAGTACCCAGAGTTGTTTTGACATGTGTTTTCCCTTGTTCTTATAAGCTTTGTGTTGATGTTGTACTATCTACCATTGATATATGGAATGCTTGGCTTGTCAGTTGTGATACCTTTTGTTTCTTTGTTCCCTGGTAATGTGTAACATGTCTGGATGTGTGGGAAAGGGAAAAACCTGACCCTTAATCGAGACGCATTAATGTGGATGCGATTGAACCCGTGCAGGCGAGTCAGTGCCGCCTAAAGCGGATAATATCTCGACATAGGTGAAATAATTTCCCAAACCCACATGTTCGGGCAGTGTGTTGGTTGTGTGGTGTTGTGGTTAGTGCGAGTTGAAAAATCCTAATGTGTAAAAGTGGGAAGACCCAAATTCTTAATCGAGAGGCATTAATTATGATGCGATTAAACCGGTGTAGGAGAGTCAGTGCCGCCAAAAGCTAATAATATCTCGACATAGGAGAAGGAATTCCTACCACATTTGATTAGAGTTGTTGTTTGGGTTCCTGTTATAATGATAACCCTAAGAGGTATCTTGTTGGGTTCGTCAGGGTTGGATTTTGAATTCTCGGTGACGAGAATGTTTTAAGAGGTATCTGATGTAATGGCCCGGACCTCTCCGGCCCTTTCCTTTGACAAAAAGAAGGTCATGAAGTGTTCTGTAGGGTAAAATGGACTTTTCCACACTTTCCATAATTTTGAAACTACACGCCGTGTAGTTTGAGTACACGCCGTGTACCCCCTTCCCAGGTATACCATGTGTTGCAGGCCCTGTCCTTGCCATGTGGAGAAAAATGTGTACACGCCGTGTGTCCAGTACTACACGTCGTGTAGTCCTTCCCCGCGTGCGCGTTACCGTGTGTTGACCGGTCGTCAGCCGTGTGCCGTGTGATGGTCGTGTCCTTGCCGTGTGCAATAAATGAGTACACTCCGTGTGTCCAATATGCATGCCGTGTAGACCTTCCATGCGTATGCATTACCTTCAAACCGTTTGTTGACCAGTCAACGGCCGTGAAGCCGTGTTTGAGGCCGCATGGAGACCGTGTGAAAGCGGCTGCGTACATGCTGTGTACCATAAGTACACGCTGTGTACTTTTTATTTTCACGCATATAAAAGGAGGGGTCCCCTCCTCCGTTCAACTCACACCTCTCTTCCCCTCTCCTCTGAGCATAGCTCTCTCAAGGGACTCGAAGGCTCTTTCTTCAATAACATTTTCATCCGAGCTCCAATTTACGATCCGTCAGCGGCCACAGGATCGTAACGACGAGGCGGAAATTCCGAGAATGGATCCGTTATCTTTACTTTGGCTCTTACTTTCCACCGAAGGAGGTTTTTCTCGGACACAGACGAACTTATTATAATGTTGATCCAGAGGAGTGTTGTGATCTAGAACCTATTAAGGTAGAGATCTTACCTTCGTCTCTCAAATTTGTGAATCATGTGGGGTGGGTATCCTTTTGTTTTCATGAGAAATGGTTGAACCATTAAATAAAGATAATAACTGGTTTAAGAATGGGGGATGGGAAGTTTCTGTTTGCTGTTAATTTATATCCTAGGATATTATGTTGTGAAATAAATAGGCTTATGCCTACTGAAAATAATGGTCGTTGGGGGCCTTTTATTGCTTAATTAAATGTTTCCCTATATTCTAGACCGTTTTTTTAATGGAAACATCATGGAATGTGGAAATTGGTTAATCAAGTAAAGTTGGCTGTTTAAATGAAAATCTGGAACCCTTGTGTGATCACCCCGGTTGAACCAAAAGGGAATATTGAACATGTGGATGTTGGCTTGGTTACGTGGTATGTGATGGGGGTGTTTTGTGGGTTGTTGTGGTTTGGGTGAGCAGCGGTGATGCGGTTGACTTGGTTGTGGGTTGGTGTGAATGCTATAATGGTGATGGGTAGTGGGGCTACAATAAAAGGTATTAAAGGGGTAATGATGTATTATGTGGTTATGGTGGTTGGCAGCAGGGCTGCAAGGATGGGATTGTTTGTGAACGGACTATGGGTTGTGAATAATAAATAATAGTGGAAGAGTTAATGAATGGTGGGGCTTCGTAATAAAATGGAAATAATAATCAATGGGTTGGTTGGTTAATAAGAAGGGACATGTTGTGTTGCTGTGTTTTCCTAACGTGCTTTTTGGATGGCAAGGATATGCATACAAACGATCGTTGTGGTTGGTTGTGGATAGTTTCCCAGTAGTTAAGGAACTAATAAACTAATTCTGTTGAAACGTGAATACCTTAATGGGGTTGGGGTTGTTTGGTGTATGCATGATTCGTGGTAGCAGTTCCGAGGCACGTGCTCAGTTTCTATTTTTAGAATCCTTAGGTTGGACTGAGTGGTTGGTATATATATATATATCTGTATCTTTTGTGTTTTATCGCACCGCATCCATGTTGAGCACTTAGTGCCGAACACTCCCATTTCTTGGGAGAGGGTGTTTTCCCATAGTTACTAGCTCCTTCCTACTCATTCTACCCCAGGTTGTGATGGCTTGAGGTGACCTTACACCCAAGACTCTTCAGGTAGGTTTCGATTGGGGTGATTAGGCCCAAGACTCTTCGGGAAGGATTATAGGCTATAATGGCTTGAGGCGACCTTACACCTAAGACTCTTCAGTTAGGTTTCGATTTCAGGCCCAGGTGTCTTCGGGAAAGATTTCTATTACTAATATTGTTCCCAAGAATATTCGGGATGAGGCCCAGGTGTCTTCGGGCGGGGATATGGTTGTTTTAGTGAGGCCCAAGTGTGTGCGGGCGGGGTGTGTGGTTGTGAGGCCTAGGTGTGTGCGGGCGGGATTCGTGGTTGTGAGGCCCAGGTGTGTGCGGGCAGGATACGTGGTTGTGAGGCCTAGGTGTGTTCGGGCGGGGAGAGTGTGACAGTGTCAGGACATTCAACTAACTAATGGGAAATCGTGCGGGTTACCCAATGCTCTTGTTCTTATACTACTACTACCTGCTGTGATTGTGTTTTTTTGAGTGTGGCTGGTGAGATTGGGTGGATAAATTTCCTTGTTAGGTTTCTTCTGTTGTTCTCATGGGACATTAGGATGTCTTCCCAATTGTGCACGAGTGCTTTAGGTTTCCCTACTGAGTATACTTGTATTCTCACCCTACGTTTAATTTCAGGTTTCCAGGAGGACTACCAAGGCCGTGCAGGACCCTACTAGTCAGGCAGTTGGAGTTTTTGCAGTTGCTATTCTCTTGTTTTCTTTTGGTATTGTACTTTTGAGATTTCTTGTACTTGTAACTTGTTATAAAATTGTATAAACATGCATGTGGGCTTGGTTTGGGTTTATTTCTATACACTATCACTTTTCCTTTTTGGTGGTTGACTCATCCTATTTCCTGATCCTAAATAATAAAAAGGGTAATGCCTCCCATATTTGTAAAAAATCATACCCTTGGTGCTAGTCGCCATCCCAGGGCCTACAGGAGGCGGGACATGGGGGTCATTATCTCCCTTTCACCATTTCCAGCTCAAGAGGGGCATCTTCGGTGGGAGGGGGTCATGACACATATAGTTAAGAGGACCTATAAAATTGAAATTGGATCATAATTTCATTTTGATTTTTCTGTACTATCTCAAAATCTATGCATTGGATTAGTCATGTGATAAAAATTTAAAATTATATAGATATAAAACATTGGGTTGAAAATTAATCAAATAAAACATCTTAATTTCTATATTTCTACCTAATTGTATAATTCATCACATATTTATCCCAACCAACCTCAAAATTTGTGACTAATTTTCATGATTACTAGACTCATATATATCAAATGAAATGATTTGTAGGTGGTGCATTCACTTGAGGTCTAAAACCCATTGATTAATTAACTGGACTATTCACATAAATATGATAATCTTTTTATCAATGAATTAGCATCCCACACAAAAAAATATTTTAAATACATTCAGTTATTCACCAAGGTTCTTCTTGAAATATCATTTTCATGGATATGGTTGAAACATATTTTTCCCATTCTATGACATAAATTTGAGTTTACATGAATCATTAACATCATTTTCATACAACTGGAACCATTAAAATATGGTTTCCATGATTTATATATATTTTTAGTTCACTTTGAAAAATCATTCCAATTATTCCAACCAATCATTTGGTTAATTCCATTTAGATACATCCTTTCCAAACACTAATGAATCAATCAATCGAAATTATAGGTTCAAAGGTTAAAAAATATCCATAACAATAAAGACATATAATGTGGTATTTATATGTCTCAATTGATTTCTCATCCTTATTCCTGAGTTGTATAATGTTATTTTACATTTTAGAATAATGACTTATAGGAACTTACTTCTTGAGAAATAACATCTTAAGATACTATGATTCTATATTGTTTAATTTTTATCTTCACCTAATATTCTTGAAAATATTTCACTATTAATCAACTTCACTATATAAGTAAAATACTGGTAAAATTTTTTTTCATTGTTTCGTTACAAAATATTGGAAAATACATTTTACATCATGTTGATAAATTTCCCAGAATCCATGGGATCAGTAGAGCCACCAAAAGATCATAGATATGGATATATAAATTAAATAATATAATGTTTATCCATTCATTAGTGTATTAATATGCTCAAGATGGTCTAAAATACATCTCATATATTTTGATAGATTAGTGAGAATTGTTAGAGGATATATTATCAAATATCCCTACCCAATTGGTTATACATGAGGGAATTTGTTACAATGGTCATCATATTCATTGTTCACATGATTAATTTTAGTTAAATCTATAGACACAAATCAAAATCCTAATGCAGACATCAATATACAATAATCCATGTGAATAATAACATATTCATGAAAATAATTCTTTAGATGTCCTAAATTATGAATCATTTTTATAAAACTATTTTACATTAGGATAAACATTGTCATTCACGGTCAGTATCTATTCATATCATTTTTAATGTTTCATAAATAATATTTGAATTAAAAAAATCATATCACTATTGAGTGTCTATCATGGTGTGTAAATTTAGGCCCAATAATTGATGACCAGTTGAAAATCAGTTAATACTAAATCCACCCTTATCAATGATTTTACCCCTATATGAGTCTGTGTTATAGTCTTGACCACATTCTACAATACTTACATGGACAAATTATTTAGGGAAAAATGATTACATTACCAAAAAAATTGGGATATCATCGTATACATACACATACATAGAGGTATTTATCCAAATAGTATTGATGATAACCTAAAAATATAACTAAATTATTCAATGAATCAAGCAGATGTTATCCAAGAATAATGTATAAAAATATTGAATCATTTTTTAAGAATATTCATTACATAACTGAATTAATATTTCCCCTGAACCATAAATGTATACTGTTATTAGATACAAGTTAATCATACATCATCATTCATAAAGGATCATAAAAATCACCGTCAAAGTTAAACGAATTTGTACACTTATATACATATCATTTTTAAGACCTTCCATAAAGAATTTTGAAAGGAAAACATTATAATGTGTGAGATTAGATACACTATGATGGTAAACATAGGAAATTTCAATTTACGATCATATCATACCATAAGTGTGTGATTTCATGATCATAAAATAATATATACATTCCCATTAAATTAAATGTCATTAATATTGATTCATGGGATGATTATTTTTAATAATAAATATATAAATAGATGTCAAAAGTGTGAGTAACTGTATATAATAAATCATAATCCATGAGAGAATATAATTAATATATTAATGTAGAACATGAATAATATTATTACATTTTGACATTCATAAACAGTAATAGGTTCACTCATTATGTTAAGGATTTTAAATCAGGACCACTAATAAACTCATGGACATGAAACCATGTCCATAATTAAAATAATAAGCATAAGCGCACTAAAATACATAATGTGGTGAACATGAAACATGATTCACGTAAAAAAATATTTATCACATGATTTATCCATCTTTACCCTATTAATAATATGTCTACAATGGAACAATACATCATAAAATCCATTAACAGGTATGTTAAAAGATCTTGAAAATATCATTCATTCAATTATATCTTATCTGTTGGAAAATAAAATGTGTTTTATCAATATTCCATTGTCATAATCAGAAATATTCCATTGAATAATGAAACATGGTTTCATTGTATAATGTTTTTAGTAGATCGTATGAAACACCAACATACATTTTCATAGATGAAAATAATTATAAAAAACCCTAAAAATATAATAAAGAAAATACAATTTATATTTTTAAATAAATTATAAATAATAAAAAAAATCCAGAATGATTTTTTATTTTTTGAAAAGAAACATAGGATATTTTAATGGACGATTTAAACTAAAGTGTGGTAATAAAATTTATTAAATATATCATGGGATATATTTTTAATAAATCCTTCCATCCATAGATTTTGTGAATAGTACATCATTAAAAAAATGAAAATAATATTTTCTAAAAAAATTCATATAAACATAAAATATGGGTAAATGTAACACTAATCAATGAATTTATAATCTTATACAAAATATTGATATTTTTATATATATGATATATACTTTTTAGATAAATAGTATACTTAAAAAGGTTATAAAATGTTTATTATTTCATAAAATCATTTTCCATGATATTTTATGAATCGTTGTATCTAAAATGATAATATAAGCGGAAAATTAAAAGGATAAAAAAATACAATATTTGGTTTTAAGGATATAATTTTTATAATTTTCACCATTGAGAATTTATAATAGCTAATATGGAAATGAAATGAAATTTTAATAAAAACCATTTCCTCAATCCTCATCCTGGATCATATAAATTCAACACTCATGTATAATATATATAGTATTTTAATAATTATATTATATAAATATATGTTTAAAAAAAATACTACGTATATTTCCATTATAATTTTTATTTATCCTTTAATTAAAAATATCATTGTTAAAATTGTTGTTCATGTGATAATTGATCTGTTTTTTATGTACGTTTCTGATTAATGCTTCCAATACTTCCACCATGATAATTATTTAGTCATATATAGAATCTAAATAATGATTTATGTATCATATTAATTAATTATATAAACTTTCATTAACATTCACACAATACGATGATGGAAAATGAATTACATCAATTCATAGAGATAGTAGTCCATACATACACATGAGTGTGGTTTTAACTTTTTGATGGTTGGGATGAAATAAAGTTAAATTAAAATTTTTATTTAAATATCGTCACTATATCATAAAATTTATAATATATAATCACCAAAAAAATCCTTAATTTTTTTATTTTTATGTTGGAATGAAAAAATATAACATCACATCATGGAGTTAGATGTCCACGCTTACACATGAGATGAACTATTTGTTTATAATGGATATGACGGTAAGAAGGTGTAAAGATCATATAATTCTAGAAGAATTATTTTTTTATGAATACCATTAATAAACATTAAATATATCATAAAATTCATGAATGATGGTAATTTAAAATGAATTATATCACTATGTGGAGGGAATGATCCACATGTACCAAAAAGTGACACATTCTTTCCCATTTGATATAATTGCAGTGAAATTTTTTATACCTATAATGAACAAAAAATTTATAAACTAAATTCCTTTTCTTGAAAATAATAATTACTTATTATGTATCTAGTTATAGAAAACACATGCAATATTTTTTTGTTTTATACTATTATAATATATTGCATGATTGATTTAAAAGACCATTAGGTATCTTAACCAACTAGATTATATTAAATACATAATGAGTTTTTAGATTATCATGTTACATCTTATGATAATGAATAATTGACACATATGGAACAATTTTTTTATTCAACTAGAAGGATCATACCCTATCAAACTAATTTATCTAAGACTTCAAGAGAGATGATATTACTAAGAATTTCCCAAGGCCATGCCAAAGAATAAAATTAAAAAAATTAAAAAACCATTCATGTGATAAGTTTTTGTTTATAGAGGTCAATTCTGTAAGTATGTTTTCAAAACAACATCAATAAATATCCACCATCACATTCCTTCCCCATAGGTGAATAATATTGTAATTAGGGGTTTTGTATCTAGATCCAAGTAGTATAAATTTTAATATTTTACTTGTCCTATACAAAAAATTAAACTTAACCCATGTAATAATAATTTTATATATAAATTTATAAAAAACAAAAAATTATTAGATTATGTTATTGTAGATGAAATATTTTTTGTAAAATATTTACTGTTAATTAAAAAACTATTTTTGATAATATTATAGATTTTTTAAATAAATTGTACTATAATATATTAATATTAATAAATATTATTTATTGACATGATATTAATGAAATAAATAAATAATTTACAATGAAATCATTACAATGCTCATAAAATATATATTATCATAATACCTGGAATCTTTCAGCAAGAAAAGTATTTTTATTCAGGATTGTAAATTACCCTTTCCGAAAAAAATATTTTAAGAAAATAAAATAATTTATTGAATCAGAAGATTGAAGTTATCCAATGCCAAAATTTTCATAAATTTCAAAGATAATTTAATTTTTATAATAAAATTTATATAATGTATAAATATAATCTCTATATTATAAAATTGTAATATCTCATTAGTGGTGAAATATATTCTATAAAAGGCATCCAAAAAAATATTTCAACTTTAAAATAAATAGTTCATGGAATTATTTTATTAATTTTATATTTTTTTTATCAGAGCTCTAAATGAAACATTATATTTTATAGTTTTGAAATCAATTCATTTTGAATATCACTCACTTCCACATATCATATGGTATTATTTTAAGATGTTATGTTATTTAACATGTAAAATATTAGAAACCACTCAGAATTGGTTGAATCAGTGGGAAACCCCATGGTATGGTTTGTGGTTATAATATTGTAATTTTATAGAGTGAAAACCCAATGTATATAATGTAATAAATAATTCCCCTATATTTTTCTATAAATACGCACACAAATTCACATTTCACTTCACTAAATAATAATTGAGCATGATTTTACCCTATATAACTATCTCCTTCTCTAGTTACATATGTTCACATTCTTATAAAAATTTACTCGCATGATTTTGGAGGCACCCTCTCTGGGTAACATATTATATCCTCCTTTTCCTTATTCTGGAATTATCGTTTTTTATATAAAAAATTGAATTCAAATTATGTATTATGGAATGTTTTTTACAAACCCATTTGAGTATGCTTATGTCATTCATGTAATGATAGAAAACCTTTCAACCTAATTAAACACTTGCATGAATTGGTTGTTAAACTCGTTATGCATTAAACATTATCATTTAATTTTTCATGAAAAATATATTTGAACTGAATACCCATAATAATTTCCACTCAATGGTATTTAAGTATATAAACCTATAATTCATTTATTAAAAACATACATCTATATAAGACACACTACATAATCGTGGGATTAAAAGTTATTAAAGGAGTCTTAATGTTTTTTGATCTTTTCGGCCTACAAGTTCAAGTACTAGATATGAATGTGATGGAAGGGTTTGAAATTATATATCATTAAATTCAATTAGGAATTATTTTTTATCTAATTATATACCTTGAATAGTACCTGATATGTTATCTTAACTACACTATGGTTTTTTGTCTCAGTGGTTAGTTTTAATTTTTTTATTATGATATCATGTTTAATGTTATTCTCATGTTCCAATAATAACATGATGTTATCATTCTGTATATTGCTTTGATATTCAAGTTTATCACTATAATCCATTTATGTCTCATTTATAAGCCACTTTATTTTCATTTATTAAATTCATCATGATATAAAATGATCATTCTATTACTATTTATTATATCTCACACTTTTCATATGTACGTACCTCAGTTATCCTCTGTATTCTTAAAACAATCAATGCAATAAAAGGGCATATTTAATTGTTTTTAAATTTAGTTTCTATACTCATATCCAAATTATTAATTGTATACCTAATTACCCAAATACAACAGACGTTTTGACCCTTTTTATTATGTGTGCATATTTATTTAATAAAATATGTATTATAGTGTATAAAATATATTGGTTATCATCCATGGTGTGAGAGAATAGTATATATACATTATGGGATTAGGATTTTTAAACAATAGTGAAATATTAGGGATATGAATAAATATAGGGAAATTTCTAAAAATTCTTAAAATTTATAGATTATGTTTGTTAAAATTAACAAAATATTTGTTTTGATACTATGAGAGGATGTGGATTTGCAGAGTTTTATATAGGGGTTATAGCATATAAAATAACATTGGCAATTAAATCTATCATCACATAGTTTACGGAAAAGATTCCTTTTTTGAAAATTTATATTGACACTCTAAGGTAATATGGTCGATTAAATTCAAAATCCCTTTATAAATCATTTAAATAGAATATAAAAAATCCCCTAAATTTAATGATTGGAAATATATCTTGGATAACAAAAATTTAAAACTTTAAATCCATAGGTTATTTTATCTATGATGTTTAATTATTATCCATACAAATTTTATAATTTTTCTATTATGTGTTTAATATCTTGAAAATTATGACCACTAATCTTCTATTATTTATGTCATTGGTTAGAAATATGAAGAACCGATTCCAAAAAGAATGTGATGTGAAATGTGTTGGTAACATAAATTAGATTATCAATCCAACATGAGAAGTATTTAAGAACATCACTTCATTAATTTTTTATTTTTTGAGTATTTAAATATAAACATGATATATGGGAAAAAAATTCCCCCCAAATAAAGAGAAAGTTGCAATGGAGACCATTATGACATAGAGGCCTCCAACTTCCAGTGTATCTTTTGATCCCTTAATTGTGTTAGAATGGATGAAGTCCTTTTAAAGTATATTATTCATCATTAAATATTATATTTAATATAATTTAATTTTTTTTATTAGTAATATGGATAAAGAAAGTGATAAATGGTAGATTTTGATAACAAAAATAATCCCAATGAATAGTTTGCAGTGATAGAGTAGAAGGAATTGTAGAAAAAAAATTATGATAATTTTTTTCTTATAATCTCTAAATTAGAATGGAGAAGGGTTTCCTTGGAATCATGTAAATGATATTTGGATCCATCAGGGAATATGAGGTGATCTTAACAAGTCTTGAATGTCATAACATTGACTTTTTCATTAACCCTCAATGTAATGGTGTCTGTTTTTAGTTTTCTAAAGTCATGTCGAAAAAATACCTTTTAGATCAATGGAATTTATGTATATAAGCAAATTTTTAGATGTTCATTAAAAGTTAATATAGAGATCAATAAATTAGAAGTTCCAATATAGTTTAAATATATGAAATAAATAATGGAGTTTAATTATATTTGTTTTAAAGAGAAATATAACAATGAAACCGATTATATCATCCCACTTGTAAAAAGTGAAGTAATAATAATCTTGGAAAACAGGCTGAAGGGGGAAATTAAATTTATTAGGTGTAATATAGAAGGGTACATAGATTTAAAATAATGATCAGATAAACCATCAAATATGATGTAATAATGTAATTCTCCTACAAACCCCCATTATAATATCAATTTTTTAACTATGTGGAACAATGAAAAATTGTGAATCAATGCACTATGACATGTTTAGCTGATGATAACTACTGAACAATAATTCCATGGACAAGAGAACAAGAAGGAGATCATTCCATAAAAAATTATTGGGTTGGACCCAAATAGTGATGTGTTGGTAGGTATGATAGTTATTCATTAAATAATATCTAATTTAATATTTGATTATATTTAATAACATTATTTTATATCACCCATGTTTAGTAGAACTCTGCCTAAACCACCTCAAAATATGGAAGTGGATATATTAGTTAAAATTCAAATTCTAGAAATTATTTAATCCTTATAATATAAATGGTTTCATTTCAAAAAAATTTGGTTGAACATCCAAATGAACCATGTGATACATCCATTAGTAGAATTCCAATCAATTTTGAGAATGTATTGAATTTCCTTATATAGATCCAACATAAATTTATGATCGACAAAAATCAACCCCCATATCATAAATCATCTTCATACACTATATATGCATTAGTGGGAAGATTAAATTATATTTATTCATAATATTCAGAATGGATATTATTTCCTTATGAGTATATATATCTAGCATAAATTATTAAGGATATGTAAAAGATAATCCAGGATGAAATTCTTATTGTAAGGTAATATGATTATTTTTTCAAAATGAATGTTTAGGTCTTACTACAAATACCATGGAAGAGTTCTTAGTAGAATTTATACATAGATCATTTAAAATATCAAGGACTCTATATTTAATGAAAGGTGTATAACTTTATTGCCCAATGATGTAAATTATTTTAGAGTCTATCTACAGTGTTTAATATCTCAAATAATTCACCACGGGGTGTGATGGTCATCTTCCTTATAAATAAGGACATGTTAACAAACCTCTACATTGATAATAATGTAGTAAACAAGATAAAAAATAACAAGTCTTCTATACTATTTAATAATAATTTTTTCTATCATATATTTGAACACTGTAATACCCCAAGCATCCATGATACACTTCTCTTTGAATAATACAATGGCGTGTGTTGTACGCATCTTCGAGTTATAACACACCACAACCAATCAAACTATCCATTGGGAATATTAAAACACACTTTTTGAAATTTTATAAATTATATCATTCAAAATGAACATCATTTTTGGATTCGGAATATCGAAATTAGCTTAGTGTGAATTTTTGGTATTTTTATGAAAACATTCTATTATTGCTGAATAGTGAAAAACACTGAGTTATAGTTTAAATCCGAATTTTTATTAGGAAATTATTTATTTTATTTAAATTTATTTTAGGAAAAAATAGATACATAATATCTATATATGTTCAATGTAATTCATTGGAGTTAGTTTATAATAATTTTACATATATAAAACATTTATTTAACTTTTTACCTTCTTTTACCCACCTCCTAGGAGCATTTTCAAATATACATAAAACTTAATTTTACCTCTTCTGTGAGTTGAATTTAAAAAATCCGAGAGACATGGTTGATACCAGTAAGTAAAATGTGGTTCAATAAGATGAAAATAATTTTTGGTGAATAATAACTTTTTTACTTCTATTTACCACAGTTAAATGAAAATAGGGTAATTAAGATTAAAAATGATATTATTATTTCCATAACACATGTACAAATTCTATTGGATAAGTATAATTCGACCATAAACAACCTTAGTAATAAAATATGATCCTTCAGGTCCACTTGGATTAGATTTGGACATTTATTAAATTTTAATTCAAAGAAGTGTTAAAAGTGTTAAATTCAATGTTTAATAACTAAACCATTTTTAATATAGGGTTACACATAAGATAAATTTTCCTATAATTAAACATTATGAACGTGAAAATATTTCATACATATTTTTTTTATTTATTTTTTTTATAAATTAAATAATTTAATTTATTTATGACATAGTGATGATGCAGTAAATACCTAATTATGGAAATATTAAAATAATTAATATTAGAAATATCCATATAAATGTAATTTGACAATTTTTATGAATTCAACTAAATTTCAAGTTTAATATGAAATGTTAGGGTTGGTTAGACTATTTTTATAATTAATAATGCTTTTATGAATATAGGAAAAACAAAATATCAAATATTGACAAAATTGACCTAAAATTGTTTTTAAAAGAAATATTATACTATTAATTAATATTATATTACTAAAAATCTAAGTATCATCCAAAAGAGTTATATAATGATATTTGTATTATTTAAGAACCAATTGGGGTTCACTTGGAAGTTTATAGTAAGTTTATTAACCATATAATATAAAAATACAAGGAGACATGGTAAATGTCAAACTATTTAACTATGAGTTAAATCTAGAAGGTAATGTTAATATATTGACCCAGACCTGTATAAAACCTATTGGATTAGTTTTTCACGACCCATACCCACCATAGACTTTAAATAATTCATTTTGGAGCCATTATAATATGAAAATGCTTTTATTATAAAATAATATTTTTAGATTTTCCTAAGGTGTCCCTCACCCCTCTTATAAAAGGGCACTCCCCCATCTCTCTAATTCACACCTTCACAGACATTTGGCTCATCCAACACCTGACCAAATACCATCTCAACTATCATACCTACATCATAGAGGCCTTTTGTAGACAGAAATCCATCCTAAGGATCCCTATATATCAAATCAAAAGGAATAACCTGAAGAAGAGGTAAATATTACATCACCTCTTTCATGTTCCGTAATTTTTCCACTTCCTCTTACATTGTTGTTTAAATTCTAAAATAATATCTATAGAATATTCTATATAGTTTTATGTTATTATAAATATGGTACAACCATATTCATTATTCTTTCCATCCTTTGAATGACATGTCACCATACGTGCGTACGTACGACTTACCCTCTCCACATCATTGTGTAATTGTTAATCAATACATTATTATTTAGATGGTTATAATAATGATGTGTAATTGATATAAATAATAAATATAACATTATAATTAATATTTATATATCATATACTATCCAATTATATATTTTTATTAATATCAAAAGAATGATATTGTCGCCCGTGTGTACATACGAATTACCGTCTCCACGAACACGATGAGATTCATTCCCCATCATATCCATTCAAGACTAATTTTCATTAGATGATTAGAAATAATTTTTTAAGATTTAATATCATTTTGAATATGAATAAGATACATACTATCCACAAAAACATTACTTATGTATCAATGAATATAATGGAAAATGAATCAGTTAACACACAAAATGGCGATAATACTAAGATATTATTAACAACGAAATATTAAAAGTTCATATATGATATCATATTAATGTATATTATTCATTTATAATTTAGTAACAACTGTTTCACCATTATACAACAGGTTAAACTACACTCGTCCAAGGAAAAGTACACGGTAAGTGTTAATTCTACAATCTCTTCATTATCTAAGGTTGTTTATATGTAATTATCTACTGGGACCTCATTATCATCCACATCCATGTTTTATAAAAATGTGTTTCAAAATATTCTTAATATTTTATAGACTACAAGTTATAGTCATTTAAAACCTTTTTTGTCTTTTATAAGATGTTTATAACAGATTCTTTCTTTCATTTTCCAAACAAGGTCCTTTATAACCTTTTCAACAAAATTAATGTATGAATGTCTTTTTATAACTTATACATCGGGTGCGGCTAATTTCTGCTATTATATCATCGTCAATTCTTCCCTTTCAAACTTCTAAAAAAATTCCCAAATAAATTTTCTCATAAATGATTTCAAAATTGAAAGAGATATTTCTCTAAAAGAAGGTTTTGATTTCATCTATGTCATCATCCATTGATGGATTTTAATCTTATTTGACATTTATTAATTATGATACAAAACATCTATATTGTATTGAGGGTTTTGTGATATCTTTGATTGTGGTTGTGTTAATTTTACACCATTCCTGGTTTATGGAAAAATTATTGACATTTCAAATTCTAGTTTTAATATGAATTTTTATGTTATGCTTAATCCTTTTCATATGTGGAATGCATTGGACATAGTAAGTGATGGGTGGATCCCTCTATAGTTCATTGATGCATCAGTAGGTCTCATGAGACAAATTAGTATCTTTCCACAAGGACCTGACAAAATATTATTTATAGTCATTGCACAAGGCCTTGACTATGTAGTTATGAAGGTCTGGCATTATGCATTTCATCAGTATGAAAGTGGATATTGATATTAAATATGATTATTCGACTAGTAGAATATCATTGTGAGTATGTAAATGGAATTATTTTGATTTATATTTTCCATATTATGATAATTTTTATGTTGAATAGGATTTCTTTTAGTTCTATACATTTCCTTAAATATTTATGCTTATTTATGAATGTTTCTGCTATATTGTTATCTGTACTGATCATCTGAGCTCACCCCTTTCTATGTTTTATTTCTCCTTGGATGTGAAGAAGTATATTAGGACTGACATGTAGGGATAATCGATGGGATGTCAGCGTTGTACATGGAAATAATGTTATTGTAGATTTCTATTTTATTATATAATGTAAACCATGTGAATGTATCTTGTACTTCCAAGGCAACTAATCTAATCGGTCTTTTGAGTCTTGATCTTTAGAGATCATGCCAATGTTATTTAATAAAGCACCGACTCTGGGTAACTAAGTTCATGGCCTTATAGTTTGTATCAGATGATGTTTAGTAAAAACCTTGGAAACTATATTTATTTAAATATTTATTAGAGAACATATCCCTAAGATAGAAGTTGAGGATTAGAATATAATAACATCATAGAATTTTGGTATTGTAGTGATTTTGATATTCTTCCAAGAAATACATCTCTATTTGGATATGAGCAGGTAAAGGCGGCTCGGACAAAGATGTTCCTAGGGGTTAAACTTGAAAACACCACTTTGATCTAGAATCGAACCTGAACTGGTGCACGACAACAGGACTTGATGTACTCTTGGTTATGACACTCCCATGCGATATGATTAGGATAATTCTAATTTTCATTACAAACCATTACTAAGGCTTTATGAGTATATTCATCCTCAATGATTTTTTATGATTATCCATTATATCCATAAACTATTCAATTTATAATAAGTATTTTAGAAGTTTGGGATTATTTATTTCGATTCATAAACTAATGTAGTGTATTCCATTGTTTAGAAATGGTGCGTAGTTGAAGGAATGGAAACTGTATCAATGAAAAAACTCCATGTAGGGATTTCCCTCCTACTAAAGATAATTATAGTGGAACTAGTGATGCAACTGGTTCTGATCATCTAATCACCATACTGGGATTACCCACTCAGGTTATGAATTATAACCTTAACTGTATGAAGCACCCTAATATATAGAATGGAGGATCAATGTTTGATCACTTCATGAGGAAAAAACCAACAACATTTAATGTGGGTTAAAATCCACTAGTAGTTGAGGAATTGCTATATTCCATAGAGGAAATATTCTATGCCTTGGGAAGTAGCGAAAGGGAAAAAGTTATCATGGAAGTTTACCGCATCACTGGAGATGTTGATCAATGGTGGTCATTGATTCAAAACACAAAAGAATATGATGAAGTATAAAATATGTAATAGAGGTAGTTTAAAGAATTTTTCTTAGAAAAATACATTTTTCATTACCATAGAGCAGATATAGAAAGGCAATTTCTGAGTCTAAGGAAAAAGGAGGATGAGAATGTCACAATGTATGGAGAAAACTATACATAGATAGAAAGGAAAGATGAAGATAATATACATAACCCAAGAATAATGATTGATAATTTCATTGATTGGTTATAACCATTTCTCCGTCGAGCATTAGTCTCACAATCCTTCTCGTCGTATAAAGATATTGTCTCATGTACTATCAATAGAGGAAAATAATTCTCGATGTATTACGACATTAAACCAAAGAAAGGGAAGAAGATATCTTCTAGACACTCTGGAAATGGAAATAAGGGGATGAATGGAAATGTTGAACATCCATCCTGTAGTAAATGTAGGAAGAAACACCCTGGTACTTTCCTGATGGGAACGTGAGTCTATTACAAGTATGGTGAAAAAGGCCAACAAGATAATGATTTCAAGAGGAAGAAAGAGGTTGTCGATGTTGAATGGTATAATTTTAGAGAAAGGGGGAATTATGCGAGGAATGTCCTATGTTTCAGGGGAACTTATGTCAAAATTAGCCAAGGTATCAAGGCCAAGCATATGCTATCCCTTTTTCTAAGGTTGAAGCCCCGAAAGACGTGGTGTTAGGTAATATAATGTTTTTCTCATGTTTAGAAAATGATTTATTTGATTCTGGATCATTGCATTTTTTCATATCTTCCCAGTTTGCAAAGAAAATTAGATATTTCTAATTGGATTTAACATGAGAGTTTTTAGCCAAAACTCATATGGGAATTATCATTGAAAAAATGTTTTGTGAGTCAGTCCCCATTAGGGCATATAAATGTTCTTTATCTACTAATCTCATTTTCACACCCTTGATTGAATTTGATACAATCCTTGGTATTGATTGGCTTTCAGACCATGATGAAATAATTTACAGTAAGAAGAAGGAGGTTACTATTTTTGATGATGATGATAAATAACTCCTTATCTTTATAGCTAAATCGTCACCACCTAATTCTTACCTAGATCCACCCCAGTAGCTCAACTAAATTCAATTATTGGGTATGAAGAGAATGAAATAACTCTCGGTGAGGAAAGGAATGTTCAAATAGAGGATGTAACTATTGTTAATGAATATGTTAATGTGTTTGAAAAATATTTTCATGGACATCCTCGAGAATGAGAAATTGAGTTTTTCATTGATTTAAATCTTTTATCAAGACCCATATCGATGACCCCGTATAGAATGGCCATTGTGGACTTAGTGGAACTAAAGAAACTACCAGAGGAATTGAGTAATAAGGGATTTATTTTCCCTAGTGTATCTCCATGGAGAGCCTCTATCCTTTTTGTTAAGAAGAAAGATGGATCTACGAGGTTGTTAATTAATTACAGTGAGATCAATGATATAACAATAAAGAACAAGTATCCCATACCTTGGATTGATGATTTATTCGACCAACTTCATGGATCTCAATACTTTTCAATGATTGACCTTCAATATGGATATCATAAGTTGTGTGTGAAGAAGGAAGACATTCCAAAAACCACATTTCAATCTAGGAATGGGAATTAAGAGTTTATAGTAATTCCTTTTGGATGGACTAATGCTCCCTCTTTCTTCATGGATCTAATGAGTAGAATTTTCATGGAATATCATGATGACTTTGTAGTTGTATTTATTGATGATATCTTGGTATACTCCTAAAGCTATGAAGATCATGAAAATCACTTGTGCTTTATCCCGATGACTCTTAGAAGACATGAATTATATGGGATGTTTAGAAGCTGTGAATTCTAGATTAAAGAGATATCTTTTCAGGGTCATATTTTATCTAAGGATAGAATCTCTGTTTATCCTTCTAAGACCAATGAAATCCAATAATGGCCAGAACCAACAATTATAACTGAGGTGTACATTTTTAATGGTTTATCTGGTTATTATCGACATTTCATCCATAATTTTGCATGGTTTTTTAACCCATTAACAATGATCACATGAAAAGAGGTTAAATTTATTTAAGAAAAATAGTGAGAATAATGTTTTGAAGATTTGAAGAGGTGATTACTCAATTCCCTTATCCTGAATCTTCCATCAGGGAATGATGGGTTTTATATTTATAGTGATGCTTCAATGAAAGGACTTGGTTGTGTCCTTATCCCGAATGATAGGGTTATTACCTATGCATCATGATAGCTAAAAATTCATGACCAAAACTATAATACTCTTGATCTTGAGATAGTTTCTTTAATCCTTCCTTTGATGATTTGGAGACACTATCTCTATGGTTAAAAATGTGGGATATATACCGATCACAAGAGTTTGAATTATATTTTCTCACAGAAGAAACTCAACATGATGAAAAGATGATGGCTTGAACTATACAAGGATTATTATTTCACGATACACTACCACCCGAGGAAGGGAAATAAGGTGGCAGATGATTTGAACAGAAAAGGTCATTGAATTTAAAACACGATCAATGTTGGAAGGTGTCATATTCTCATGGATCTAGTAAAGATGGATATGGGAGTAACCATGGAAGGTGGATCACCAAAACATTTTCAAATGGTTTCCAATTCATCCTTACTATAAAGGATAAAGAGTTATCAGACAGGTGATGGAGAGTTTCAAAAAAACATTAATGCTCTGAATATAGGGATATTGAGTGACTTCAGATATGAAGATGGAATTTTTAGATTTGGGAGGAGATTTTGTGTTCCCGATATAGCTGATCTAAAAAGCGGAATGTTTGGTGATGCTCATAGTTCAAATTTCTCTATAAAACTTGGGAGAACCAAAATGAATAGAGATTTGAAAGAAATTTTTTTAGAGACTACATGAAAAGGGAGATTGCAGATTTTTTGTCAAGATGTATGGGTTGTTATTAAGTGAAAGCTGGAAGGAAAAACATGGAGGAGTCATGCAACCTCTCCCTATACCTGAAAGGAAATGGGATGATATCATGATGGAATTTTTCATTGTGATACCAAATACTCCTAGAAGGAATGCTGCAATATGTGTCATTATTGTCTTTCATACCAAGTCAGCACATTTTCTTGCTATAAGGGATGATTTACCACTTGAATGTTTAGCGTGACTATTTATTAATGCAGTTGTAGGACTTCATGGAGTACCACTATAGATTTTTTCCGATCATGATCCACATTTTACAACAAGATTTTGGAAAAGTATTCAGAAATACCTTGATTCAGAACATATTTTGAGTAATGCATACCACCCCTAAACTGATGGACAATACAACGAACTATTCAAACCTTCGAATACATGTTCAGATCATTCTCACATGACTTTCAAGGTATGTGGGATCAATATTTACCTCTGGTGTAATTTTCCTAAAAAATAGCTTCAATTCAAGAATTCAGATGACACCATATGAAGCGTTATATAGGAAGATATGTCGCACACCAACCTGTTGGGATGATTTTGGCGAAAGAAAACATGTAGGTCCATAACATGTGGAGGAAATGATGGAAAAGGTGAAGGTAATCAAAACCCACATCAATGTAGCTCAAAGTAGGCAGAAGAGCTATGACGATAACTAAATGAATGATTTGGAATTTCAGGTAAGGGATCATGTTTTCATGAAGGTGTCTCCATGGAAGGGTGTTATACATTTTGGTAAGAAGGAAAAATTGAGTCCCAGGTACATCTGACCTTTCAAAATTGTAAAAGAAATTGGGGCTATATCTTACCATTTGGAAATGTCACCATGTCTCTCCAAAGATCACCATGTGTTCCACATATCACTATTGAAAAAATACCTTCCTGAACCAACTCAAGTACTCATCTATGAGAAATTAGAACTGGTACCCAATCTATGTTATTTTGAAGATCCTATAATGGTTCTTGATATAAGGGAACAAGTACTGAGAAACCGGAAAACTCATCTGGTAAAAGTTCTATCGAGAAACCATAATATGGAAGAGGAAACGTGGGAACCCGGAGACCTTATAAAGAAGAACCATCCGAGTCTTTTTACACAGTAAAACTCTAGAAATTTTGAGGAGAAAATTATTTAAAGGAGGGTAGAATGTAACACCCCAAGCTTCTACGATATGCTTCTCTTTGAATAATACAGTAGCGTGTGTTGTACGCAACTTCGAGTTCTAACACACCACAACTATTCAAACTAGCTGTTATGAATATTAATACCCACTTTTTGAAATTTTATAAATTTTATCTTTCAAAATGGACTTATTTTTTTTGGAATATTGCAGTTAGCTTAGGGTGAATTTTCGGTATTTTTATTGAAAACCTTCAATTTTTGATGAATAGTGAACAACACTGAGTTATATTTTAATACCCATTTTTTTAAATAATTTTTAATTTTATTTAAATTTATTTTAGGTCAAAATTGATACATAATAACTATATAATTTCAATGTAATTCATTTGATTCAGTTTATAATAATTATATATATATAAATATTTTATTGAACTATTTACCCTCTTTTATCCACCTCCTCGGAGCATTTGAAAATTTACATAAAATCTATTTTTTCTATTTATGTTAGTTGGATTTCAAAAATCCAAGAGAGACAGTTGATATCAGTAAATAAAATGTGGTTCAATAAGTTGAATATAATTTTTGGTGAATAGTATGTTTTTACTTTTTTTACCACGCGTAAAAGTAGATATGATAATTAAGGGTAAAATGATATTATCAATACCCTAACACATGTCCAAATTCTATTGGATATGTATAATTCAACCCAAAACTACAGTTGGAATAAAATATGATCCTTTAGGTCTACATGGATTAGATTAGGATATTTATTATTATTTAATTCAATGAAGAGTTAAAAGTGTTAAATTAAAAGTTTAATCCCTAATCCATTTTTAATACAGGGTTAAATAGATGATAAATTAGACTATAACTATTTATTAAAATGATAAATATATTTCCTACATAATGGTATTTTATTAATATTTTTTAGACATTAAATAATTTAATTTATTTATGACACAATGATGATGCAGTAATTTCCTAATTAATGAAATATTAAAATAATTGATATTATAAAAATCCAAATAAATTTAACATATTACTTTTTATGAATTCCAATAATTGTCTAGGTTAACATGACATGTTAGGGTTGGTTCTATGTATTGTCTTTTAAGTAATAATGCTATTATGAATTTAGAAATTACAAAATACCAAATACTGTCAAAATTGACATAAAAGAGTTTTTAAAACAAATATTATATTATTAATTGTTATTCTATTCTTATAAATCACATTTTCCATCAAAAAAATATATAATGATAGGTGTATCATTAAGGAACTATTTTGGGTTCTCATGGACGTTTATAGTATGTTTATTAACCATATAATATAAAAATACAAAGAGACATGGTAAATGTCAAACTATTTTACTAAGAGTTAAATCTAAATGATGAAGTTAATATAGTAACACAAACCAGTCTGAAACCTATTAGTTGAGAGGTTTTCAACCCATAAATTTATTATCATTTAAATAATTCATTTTGGAGCCATTAGAAACCGAAAATTATTTTATTTTAAAATAATATTTCTAGATTTTCCTAAGGTGCCCCTCACCCCTATTATAAAAGGGAACTCCCCCTTCTCTCTAATTCACACCGTCAAAGCCATTTGGCTTAGCCAAAACCTTCCCAAATACCCTCTCAACTATCCAACCTCCATCTTATAGTCCTTCCATTAGTTATAATTCCAAACTAAATATCCATTTTTTTCAAATTAGAAGTAATATCTTGAAGAATAGGTAAATATTTCATCACCTCTTTCAAGTTACTTTCTTCTTCCACTTCCTCTTTATTTTTTGGTTTCATTATAAAATAATAATTCCAGTATCATATATATAGAGTGATGTTATTATAAATATGGTACAACCATATTAATTATTCTGTCTATCCTTTGAATGACATGTCACTATACATGCGTACATACAGCTTACCGTCTCCATATCGTGGTGTAATAGTTATTAAATACATTATTATTTGAATGGGTAAAATAATTATGCATAATTGATGTAAATAATAAATATAAAATGATAATGATTCTTTATGTATGATATACCATCAAATTATATATTATTTTAATATCAAAATAATGATATTGTCACTTGAGAATACATACGGATTACTGTCTCCACGAACACGATGATATTCATTCCCCATCATATCCATTCAAGAATAATTTTCATTAGATGAATAAAAATAATGTTTAATGACTTAATAAAATTCTGAAGATGAATAAGATACATCCTATTAATATCAAACATTACTTAAATAACAATGTATATAAAGGAAAACGAATCAGTTAACACCTGAAACAATGATAATACTAAGATATTACTGACAACGGAATATTAAAAGATCATATAAGATATAATATTAATGTATATGATTAATTTATAATTTAATAACAATTATTTCACCATTATACATGAGTTTATCCTACCCTCGACCAAATAAAAGTACATGGTAAGGGTTAATTCAACAATCTCATCATTATCCGAGGATGTTTATATGTAATTGTCTAATTGGACCTCTATATCATCCACATCCATGTTTCATAAAAATGTATTTCAAAACATTATTACAATTTTATAGACTGTAGTTTAATATTATTTATCCCCTTTTTTGACTTTTATAAGATGTTTATAAAGGAACCTTGCTGTCATTTTCCAAACAAAGTCTTTTGTAATCATTTCAACAAAATTCATGTAAGAATGTCTTTTTTAGCATATACGATGGGTGCTACTATATTATTCCTTTATAACATCATTGAAGTATCATTTACAAGATTATAAGAATATTTCCAAAGTAAATTTTTTCTTAAATGATTTCATAATAGAAATAGATATTTCTCTAAAAATTGTTAGGATTTCGTCTATGTCAACATCCTTTGATGGATTTTTAGCTTATTTGAGGTTGATTTATTAGGGAACAAAAAATACATATTGTATTGAAGGTTTTATGGTATTTTTGACTTTGGATGTGTTATTTTTACACCATTCATGTTTTATTGATAATTTATTTACATTTCTAATACTTTTTTCTAAAAAAATGTTTAGGTTATGTTTAAACCATTTCATATGAGGAATGGATTGGACTTAGTATGTGACGGGTGAATCCCAATATTGCTCATCAATGCATCAGTAGGTCTCATGAGACAAACTAGTGTCTTGGAACAAGGCCATGACAAACTTTTATTGGTAGTCTTGGCACAAGGCCTTGACTATGTGGTTATGAAAGTCTGGCATTATGCATTCCATCATTATGAAAGTTTCTATTGATATTTCATGTGATTATTCAACTATTAGAATATCCACGTGAGTAATTAAATAAAAATATATTGATTTATATTTTCCATATTATGATTTTTTTATGTTGAAAATGATTTTGGTTTAGTTCTATACATTGCCTCAAATTTTTATGCTTATTAATGATAGTTTCTGCTACATTTTTATCCTTACTGAGCGTCTGAGCTCGCCCATTTCTATGTATAATTTTTCCCAAGATGAGAAGAATTATATTTTGACTGACCTATTGGGATAGTCTATGGGATCTCAGCGTTTTCCATGGAAACAATTTTGGTGTATTTTTCCTTTTTATAATGTAATGTAAAGCTTATTAATGTATCTAGTACATCCAAGGCTACTAAACTAATCGGTCTTTCGAGACATGATCTTTTGTGATCATGCCAATGTTATTTAATAATGAACCTACTCTGGGTATCTATGGTCGGGGTGTTACAGACACTAATACTTATTTATGGTGGATATTTAGTCAATATATTATCATGTAATGGTAATAGAGTATACCCACAATTCTATTTTTCATACATGGTACATGCACTAATACATTATAGTGATTAAATCATAACTCACCAATTCTTTTTCAATATTAATGGAAACAATGAAGACATTATTTCATAAAAACCATGATTATGTTTTTCAGTTATAGATTATAATATAATCTACTCTAAATTGAAATGAGGGACATGATGATCATTTGAATGTCATAATAATGACCTTACAAAAGGATTTTGTGCATAGCATTGTTAATGTGATTTATTGATGTAGAAAAAGACATTACTAGCGAAAATAATCCCTAATAAAGGGGTATGTTAGGGTCTCTCAAAAATAGAGGCATTTTGAGGATGATCTAGACCATCATTTATGAAAATATACTTAGTTTACATTGATAATATGGGAGATATAATTGATTTATTAAAACATTATCATGATTTTAAATACAACTATCCAATCTAACTAAGAATGTACTAAGGTTTATCTATATTCATAAATTTCTAGAGATAATTAATGAGTTTAATAAGATCTTAGTCACTACACCTATTCCAGCATTACCAACATGTAGGGATTTTTTTGACCTATATTAGTGAATCCAAAAAATTATTGTGTTGTTTAATGAAACAAAATAATAATTGAGTGTTTATGACTATCATGGTTTTATTATCCACGAGTAAAAGTAAGTATCCCATTATCTAGAAATATCGATATTGATTTCTATATTGAATATTGGATGATGTTGTCAAGATGGGGAGATGGGTGACACATATACAGATAAAAATTTACTCATGTATATAGTCACATATGTATAGATCAATATGCACCAATGAATGTGGTTAAAGATGATCATGAATAATTATTTTATATTCCAGTAATATCCATGGAATGATAACAAGGTTGTTGATGCTCAGTGTAAAAGGGAGCCAATAAATCTATACATGATTAGGTTTAAAATGGATATATCCTTTATGGAAATGTAAACGAAGGAAATGGGAATAATAAATGGACATTTATTCCACAGTTCTCAAATAACTACTCAACCATAAAATCATGATATTGTTAAGGGGGCCCAAAAAGGGTGATAATGATCTTTATATAAAGGTAGCGAATATTTTATAGAATAAATTTATTAAAAATGAAATCATATGTTTTAGACACTAGATATATATCCCATAAAAAATGAAAATTGAACTTCTGGATGTTGTATACAGATCATACCACCCTATTCCACGATAAAGAACTATAATGTATAAATATCTAAAGAGAAACTAATAGTTGGATAACAATTAGAGAGATATTAGAGAATATATATATCGATGCGTAATATTCCAATAAGCGTTGGATGAAAAATATTACTCTAAGGGTACAATGAAACAATTCCACATAAATGCTTCAAAATAGGATAACATAATCATTTATTTCATCCTAATATTTCCCATGACACATAATGGCAACAACGATGCCTGGGTTGTAGTTGATTTCTAAATAAAGTCAACATAATTCATTTACATTAGGGGCGATTTCACTCATGAGAAAATTGGTAGAGTATTTATAAGGTAACTGGTTATACAACATGTTTTAAAACTCTCCACTATCTATTATTGAGAGCTAATGATAAAATTGAGTATAGATAGAATTTTTCTCCAAAAAAATGATATAGAGCTAAATTTTAGTATTTTGAATCATCCTTAAAATGAATGTTTTGTTTCAATGAACTATTAAAACACTTGATGATATGATGATACCATGTTAAAAGGTTTTACAAGGATGTCGTGATCAACACCTTCACTAATTGGAGTTCTTATAAAATAAAAGATTTAATTCTAGAATTCAAGTGGAAACATATGAGGATTTTAATGTTAAGTGGTGTCAGATTCCGACATG
Organism: Viscum album; assembly: GCA_963277665.1. Classification (NCBI taxonomy): domain Eukaryota; kingdom Viridiplantae; phylum Streptophyta; class Magnoliopsida; order Santalales; family Viscaceae; genus Viscum; species Viscum album. The sequence goes on from OY728147.1 coordinate 1,833,699,670, forward strand.
TTGCATCCATTGGAAAACCCCAGAAGCTTCTTTTTAACACTGAGGTAGAGACTTTAGAGAAGGTATTAGTTATGCATTCTTTTAATGAGGATGCTGAAATGAATAATGGGATACAAATTTGTGTAGCTAAAAACGAGGACTAGGGTGAGTGGATTAACAAGAAACATCTAATTATGAGAAGGAATTGATTTAGGATACCATGATGAATTTGAACCCTTAGTGTGTGGAGGTTCTAGATTGATTTCAAGGTTTTTACTAATGGTCTTCATGGAACTTAGTGAAAATGGATTTTGTGAAAGATATACATGATTTTATTCGGGGAGGGTGTTTTCTTAGAGTTTTATGCGCCACTAAAATGGTACTTCTCCCTAAATTCAAGAACCCGTATTCAATTAATAAATAGAAAAAAATAAGTATGTGTAAAATTCCCTATAAAATATGGTCTAGAATTTTTAACTCCATGTTGGACATCCATATGCCTTAGTGGGTTTCATTGGAGCCACCCATCTTTGTTAAGGGACAGTCAATACAGGAAGCCATTGCTCTGTATTAGAAAATGTTTTGTGATAATGACATCAAATCCCATGGATCTAATCTAGACATCAACCTAGATATGAAAAATTCATATGATCATGTGGATTGGAACTTCATCAAAAGGTTCTTGAAGGTAGGGGTTATTATTTTGAGAATATAGATATTATATTCCCCAGTTTTAGCTCATCTTGGCTTTTAGTTACCTTCATGGGGAAATCGTATGGAATTTTCAAGGGTACTCGCAGTCTAATTCAAGGGGATATGATCTCTCCAATTCTGTTCATTCTGGCCCAATATATACTTAGTCATCTAATCCATAAGAGAATCAATAATGGTGTGATTCTCTCGTATCATAGAAAATAGTTCCTCACAATAGTCTCTCACCTTAGATTCATAGATGATACCAATATATTATCAAATTATACAAGAATATCTCTTTGGAACCTAGGAAAGGTTTTGGATAAGTATATCCACTAGAGTGGGTAGGTAATCAACAAAAAAAAGTGCAACTTATACATTTCAAATGGGTGCACCTCCACACGGGTTTACTCTATGAGCTAAACAATTACCATGAAGATTGTATCTCTCAAAATGGAATACATGGGTGTCCCCATTTCATCATTTAGAATTTTAATAAGTGAATTCGACCACCATCTCACCAAAATCACCCACCAGGTGCTAAACTAGATGAACAAATACATGTCTTTTGGGGGAATATCTCATTGGTAAATAGTGTACTCCTTGAAACTCTGGTGAATTATCTCTCATATATTAATGTACACAAATGTGTTAAAAAAACATCTATATTATCCTTGATAATTTCATTTGGGACCCTCTCTACTTAATAAAAAGGCATTGGGCCTCCTAGAGCAAGATGGAGAGGCCCATTTGTGAAGGAGGAATCAATTGCCACTTCCATGAAGATATATTATATAGCATGAACTCTAGATTATCATGGGGTGTCCTAGAACTATTCACTCTATAGGGTAAGACCTTCTACAACTGCTCCAGTGGTAGCCAGTCTCCAGCAGAGGGCCATTATTTGTCTATCTGCTCGGTGATTAGTCTTCTTATTTCCTACCTCCATCTGCAATCTCGCTTTCTCATGGGAAGTAGGGATTTATTTTTTTGAAACCATAACTTATGTGGCTCCATTATCAATTTCCAATGATTTCATATCAACAACCTCACATTCATGGTGGATAGCCTCTTCTAGAACCTTATCCCGACAGTTCTTGGATAGGGACTAACAAGTCCCCTTCAATCTCATAGAACTGAATTCAGACCTAGATATATGTGCATTCACCCAATCACCCTCTTGGACTTTCTTGAAAAAGGATATTCGGTGGATCACCATGGTTCAGATCCTTGCAGATCTAGACCTATGGGATTATGATCAATGGGTTAATGATATAACGACCATATTTAATTTTCCCACCTAGAGAATTTGAATCAAATTTGTCCTAACAGATGACTGCATCAAGGGGTGTGGGGTTAACATAGAATCTAGATGTGTGTGTTGATAGATGTAAAATGAGGAAATAACATATATTTTGTTTTTTTAATGTTAATGGGCATGAAGGGTGTGGACTTTTTTGGGAGGGAGGGTTCACTACAGTATTCAAGTCAAGCTTGGAAGGCAAGTCGTTCATGTATAGTTGGAACAACCGTTTTGGAGGCAGTGACCTAGAATGGATGGCATGCACATTGGTGTTTCATGTAGGCCTATGGTGACTCTGGACGATGAGATAAAAGCCGATATAGGATGGGGTTCCATATATGGAACATGATATAATTGATTGGACATAAAACTATTCATGTGACCTAGCTAGGGTTGTCTGTAATTGGAGAGAAGCCCTATCTGTTATTGTGTTTCAAGAAAGGTCCATGGAGGCACCAATAGTTAGTGGGAAAAATAGAAACGAGGTCTACTCGAACCCTCTATCAATAAGGTTAAAACACAATACATAAGGCTCATATATCTAGTTATTATGCGAGGGGGGGGGGTGATACTAGTGGGTTGGTGTTGATGGAATTTTTAGTCATGTTGGGTCAAGGTAACTCTATAAAATATGAGGACTTGGAGATTCTCTTTGGTCTCATCGTTCACACTCAATGGTATATGGTCATCACAGATGCGAAAAGAGATTCAATATTCATTCACAAATCCCTACATTATTCGGTCATGTCTCCCTGCTCAATCACCTATGCCATCAAGAAATGACACCATATACTTGGTTGCAGCACGAATGTGGTTAAAACATGGAGGGAGGGAAAAAATGTTGCTGATCACCTGGCATCACAATATATCACTGGCGTAGAGTATGTAATGTTTCATATTATGGCAAGCTATAAGCCCGTATGTATCAATTTTAAAATATGGGATTCACTCAGTCTCCACTATTTTAGGCCTCCGTAGCACCCGACTATGCGGGCTAGAGGGTGTGGGTTCTTTGGGGATTATTTGTGTGTATTTCCATCATTTAATTTAATAAAATTTAACATTATGATGATGAAAATGGTTTAAACTATAATATTATAACATTGGATGTGTTAAGAAAATCATGGAACAAATTTTCCTATCAATTTGAAGAAAATTTCAAAGATTAACTAAATAAAATGTTAACTAAAATTTCTTGAGAATTATAAAAGAATAATGTTTTTAATAGGTTATGTATGGATTTTAAAATCTTTTTCATCTTCTATAGTATTTTATGTGCCTTTTTGAACATCTGTGTTTCACATATTTTCTATAGTGGTGTTTCGAAAAAAAATAACTTAGAAGAGATGTAAGAATTGTGGCCTCAACTAGTAGGTTCATACCCAATGAGGCCAATTTATCGATGCTTTTGAGGTTGGTGGAATCACTATGATTTTACCTAGACCAATACCATGATAAAATCCAATAACTAAAACAAGATAGAAACTATTTACAAGATAAGTTCAAACTTATATATAACATGGAACAAACTATGTTTTCTAAACCACCCCAATAATGTCCCTGCATTGAACACCTTACCCTTCTGGCATACGCTAGTGTAATAAGGGGTTATAAATGTAGACCCTAGTAGTATGATTTTGTATGTGATCATTGAAAATAAATGATGAATATATTTATCTCTTTTCATTAAAAAATTATATATGAAAATATATATAACTTGATGAAAATTAAATTTTGATACAAAGAATTCATTTTATTTGGTAAATATATAGTTTCACAAAAACACAGAATTGAAAAAATAAAAAAAATTGAAATTTTATTTTTATATAACATTAATAATAAAATATTTTTATATATATTATAAATATAATATAATTTAAGAAGAACAATTTAGTTATTATATGTGTTAAAAATATATTATTTTCATAAAAACCAATGTTTTATAGTAAATGGGGATTTTTTATGCTTATAAATTCTAATTTTCAAACAATTATATTGATAAAATAATTATTCTTTAATAATTTATTATATAAAAAATATCTAATGGTGAAATTTGCAAACTTCTTCAAGGAACACAATATTTTTGGAAAATATTAAATATTGTATAAATAAAAAATCTATATTTTACTTCATAACATCCCCAAATTGATGAAATAAGTGATATAAAAGGAATCCACAACCAAATATTTATTTCCCTTTCAAAATAACGAGTTTTTATGTTATTTTAATTATTTAAATTCCAATTAATGAAACCTCAAAAGCATATATTATATTTTTATGTTTTAAAATCAATAATTTATAAGCATGACTAACATCCACATCAATGATGATGTTATTTTCATATGTTTGATTTTTTACCATATAAATATTTAAAACCACTTCTATTTGGTAGAAACTTTAGTCTAAACACGTGGAAATGTTTTTTGTTCCAATTATTTAATAATATAGAGTCCAAAAGGAATGTTTAGAAATTAATAAACAACCACACAATATTTTTATAAAAATACCCTGCAAACCTCGCTCTACTCTATACTAAAAACAATTTTAACTTTAATTTACCATCCATTATCAACTATAAATCCCACCCATGTTATTACCAAGTACTTATGAAGCTCCTACTTGGATTTTAGAAGAACTCACATAAGGTAAGGGAATTTATACACCATTTTATTCATGAATTTTATTTGTATTCTTCCATTTGATTTAATATTTTCCTTATATTAATGTGTATTTACATATAACATTTACAATCCGTAATATCTAAAATAAATGAGCGACTACCATTCACTATCATTAAATCCTCCCATTATGTAAACCTCTTATACTGCCAAAATTATACTATAAATTTTCATGAGAATATTATGTGTAGGGAATACCCATACCCATTCCCACTTTGTTTTATTCACCTATATGTATATATAATTATTTTTTTCTATGATTCAATGTATATATCCCAATCTAGATTATTGTGTGGTTTGAAGTGAAGAAATATGTTCTTATTTTGTATGATCTACATGGAACACAAATGCGTCTACATGATATGAATGTGGAAGGGGGAGAAAATATATAGCACTATAATTCACTAGGAATGGTTTTTCTATAATTATATATCAAGTATATTTTATTACATATTATCCAAGGAATAATATTTTATGATTTTTGAGTGGTTTTACTAGATTTTATCTTTTGATTTTATGTTTTGTATTATTGCAACATTTTTTTGTTATAATGATGTTTCCATCTAATATCATGATATTATATTATTGATTATTATTATTACACACTTATGTCGCCATGATATTACTGTTGAATAAAAAGGACTAATTTCATCATATTATATTTTCATCATTACCATACAGGGATTTATAACTAACTCCTTTATTGTGTATATTATCAGGTCTTTCTGTGATGTTTTTAAAAAATTTGGGGAATATATGGGAAAAACTAAGAGTTTTTAAATAATTTTTTTGTAACCATGTATCATGTTAGTGCTTTATGTATCTAATATCCTTAATACACTATGATTTTCATGTTTTTTACATTTTTTATATTCATATTTATTCAATAAGTCACAATAATGTTATATAAAATATTTGGGTTTCCATATTACCATACTCATAATAAAAACATAATATATTTTTGACACATGGGATATTTTGGTAGAATGAATACAAAAAATTTAGAGTATACATAAGATGGAAAAAAATAAAAAATATATATAATAACATATTTCAATTCATTGAGAGGCCTCATTCAAATATCTTCATAAGGACCCTTGGGGTGTTCTTTTTAGAGGAAAAAACACATGGTACTTGAATATGAAATTTGGGATGAGATTTAGATAGGGAATGTTTATATATATGTAGTTACCCATATTTTTCATATATAATTATTACATATTATTATTTAACTATTCATTTCATATCAATATGATTCATTCCAAAATTATATAGGCTTATAGTCTTTGGAAAACTAGATACAAAAAATTGGTACACAATAGAGCTAAATTATTTCAAATTAACTTCCTTTCAACTAGAACCCATCATAAACAAATCATACATAAATCCTTTCTTAATAACCTAGTAAAATGAAACATAATTAATAGTGTGATCATATGCCTAGTAACATTAATTAAAAGGGATACTAATTAACGATAATGAGTTGTAATAAGATAATCACAATTATATAAGAAAACAATCAAGATATATAATAATCATACCAAATTATTCAAATATCAATAATCAAGAATATTGGAAAAAATAGTGTCAATAGAAATAAATATGATGTATGAGTTTTGTGTCATTAAGGATAAATCATGTTCAATGAGAATTTATCATAATCAAATGACAAATGTTTCTGTCTTTTAAATTATAGTAAAAATTCAATTCCCCAGTAAAATTTTACTCCCAATACTATTATTGAAGAAAAATTCCCATAGTGGGAATTTTTACTAGTCTATTTCCAAATATCTATTTTGGTTAACTTCCATCTTTTTAACCCCTCCGTAGCTTCGTATTTTATTAACTCTATTATCACGTAAGATTTTCTAAAAAATTTCATCATTACCCACAATATTGGCGGGTCATAAAAACCCTACATATTATTGGTTTATAATTAAATAACCTATATTTTATTAGAACATAAAAACCTATCAGCTAATCAAAATCCATTCATACTAATTCTAAATGATTATATGAATATTAAACATTATATCAAATTTTTAGTGACATGATTAAAATGGGTTTCATAAAAATTTAATAACAAAAAACATGGAGAATATAGAAAAAATATGGACTTTAACACTAGATCATAACCCTATTGGATCATAAATAATAATAAAATATGATTTTATAGTGGAAAAATACCATTTAAATATTTCATGAACATTTATAAAGAAAATACCATTTTTATTTAAATTAACATATATAAAATATAAAAAATTAATAATTTTTATAGGGGACAGTTTATTTTAAAATAAATAACTAATGTTATGAAATAATATTCAATAAAAAGGTAATTCATGTTGTATGGGAAATATGTTAATATAATGTATGTGAAAACATGAATTCCCATAAAATTTTTTTTAAAAATTAAATAGTTCAACACTAGGAAGATGATAAAAAAATTCATTCTAAACAATGGTAAATAAAGACTAGTATATTTGAAAATGAATTTTAAAAATATTATTTGAAAATTGAAAAAAAAAACATGAAAACATCATTAAGAGAATATGAACTTGGAATAAACGTTTCCCGATTGAAGGGAAAACATAGTCGGTTTTAATTAAAAATTAATTTCAGTCTCTTTAGTAATAAAGGAGAGTAAAATTATAGGAATAAATGTAATATATAAAAAAACAAACATTGAGAAATATCTCATAATTTGTACATATATATCATATAATTTAAACTAAAAATATTTAGAAAAAAAATCCCATTGAAAAATTAGAATGTTACATAACAACTTTACAAATTTAACATCATTAGATTCATAATTACCATAAAAGGATAGAATAAAATATTTTTTTTGAAACCATGATCATAATGGAATTCATGATAAAAAACATACAAACATTATTAGATACACATCATAAAAAAAATTATAATCATAACAATTGTCCGAATGAAGAAAATTTGAGATGTTAAACCATTACCACTTTTGTAACACTAAAAAAATACCAACAGATGAAATACATTGAATTTTTTACATTATATATAATTAATTTAAAATTATAAATGATGTAACATATCAAAGGATTAATATATACAAATCATAATCATCAATTGTTGCATAACATTAAATATTTCTCATCAAAATAGAATTGATATAAATAACCCTTGCTATTTTAGTTGTTATGGAAATAAAAGTCATGGGAATACTGAAAGTCTAAATGATATACAAATAACATTATTTAACTATTTTTATTACGTTAATGAAGAGACACCACTAAAATAAGAAAATGGATTATAAAATTAAATCATGTATCAATGATGTGAAATCGAGACACAACCCTTAAATTATATCTGACTCAACTAATATGTTATCTAATATTCAATATAATAAATTAAAATGAATAATAATTACATAAAATAATAATATTAATATATATAATATAATATATTATTCACATATATAATTTCAACAGATGTTTATTAACAATTCTCTGTTAATGTTGTTATTTTAGGTGTTAATTACATTATATTCATTATATTTTAGTTCGACAGCTATAGTACATTCACATTGATCAAGGCTACTAAATATATATAACGTTAATAATGATTTAATTATTTATATAATCATTATATAGAAATTAATATCCATTAATATTAACTAGTAATGATTAATGAGTCATATCACTATGTAGAGACTGCAATATATTCGTATACATGAGTTATGTTTCAATTTTTTGATTAATGAAATGAGATGTTGGTAAATATTAATTCAACTATAGAAAATAATAATGATATCAAAAATTTCATATATTAACATTAAATATATCATAATAATCAACCATAAATGATGTTTTTATAAAATGGATTACATCGCTACGTATTGGTGATATTCCACACATAAGTATGAGTAATACATTCATCTCTTATTTGAATAAGATGTTTTTGTAAATGATTATCAAATATACAAAACAAAATATAGTATACTTTATTATATTTTAATAATAATGTTTTTTTGGATTAATGTTATTTATAATATGTATATGTGGATATACTAATGAAAGAGCTTGGTTTAAATTTTATTACTTATTTGAGAGGCCTCATTTGGAGTACACCACAAGCCTTAAATTATATGAATTTGGAGAAAACCAGAAGAGCTATGACTAAAAAAGGATTATATATTTCATTTTTAGTTAGTATGTTCTGTGATATAAGACTTAAATTGGTTAAAATAGAGAGGTTAATATGATCCCTTTTATAATTGAGGGGAGGGACACAAAAGGAATTCCTAAAAATATTTCCGTGATAAAAGACCATATTCATTGGAATGTGGAAAACCTAGACATGGATTAAAATATATGATATGATAAATTTTTTATAACTTTATCCAATTAAAATTAGATTAGTTTTGGTGGAAATACAAGCCTTATATTTTATTATCACCCATGGGTAATAGATTTAATCTTCACTATTGTACAAATTATTACCATTTTTATTATTCATTATTAGAAAATATTAATGTTACCCTATAAATTATATAAATTATTATTATTAAAAATAAAGAATCAATTCTATCACATTCAATTTCTATATGTGGAAAACAATTTAATATAGTATACAAATCTCTATAGAAAGTGGTTTTTAGAAAAACACATTTTATGCCTAACTCATAATTTACATCCATTCTCTATTTTTTAAAAACCATAAATTTAATGTCACTGTTATATATTGAATAAATAATTTAAATATTTAAATAAATCTATAAATAAATAAAAAATATTTTAATTTAGTAAGGTAAAAAACATTGCATGCATACAAATATTTTTTATACAAATTTGTTGGAATGCATAAGAATAATGTTATAAAAAAATAATGTATTGTCACACCCCGACCAAGCACATTTGGATTGTTGTTATTTTATTTATATTGGAGGTAGTTTTTAATAATTTTATAGTTATTAAATTAAAATAAAAATTAATGGACATAATAAAAATAAAATGGTTTGATAATAATAAAAATGTTACTGTTTTTATTGTGTATAAAAAAATTATTATCATTCGGTTAATTAACATTATGATTAATATTATTATTATAATTATTCAAGTAAATTAAATTTTTTATTTTTCATTAGGGTTTATATTAAAGCTAAAATGGGTTTATCTTTCCTCCTCCCACATCACCCTAAATAGCACACCTCCATCTCCCCCTTTCATATCTGCTTGCGCGACCGGTAGGGTGCACCTCCCATCTGGAGACAACCCTTTAGAGAGTACACTGCTGACCTCACTAAAACACTGAACTCCCTCCCAAAAGCACCACACTATAATCCTCCAACTCCAATCTAGCCTCTCTCCTCCCTCACTCTTAGAAATCATTTTCTCTAGAGAAACCACTAGATTTGCTCTGGTTGTTTGGTAATCCTGTCAAGGAATTCACTCTAATGCTCTCCCCCATCCATAAATCGATTTTCTCCTCCCAATTAATGCTCATCGGTTCATCTGAAACCTAGGAATCCATGGTGGTTGAGTTATAATCTATTATTCCCTTTATAGGGATTAATATTTTTCTATTTAGTCTCCTCAATCGTGCTTTAACACCTATTTCTAAAGGTAAAGAGGATTCAGTCTATTTCAACTCATCGACCTTTGGTTGAGGTTAGGATTTTCTTGATTCTCTATTTAATTTGTTTTTATTTGGATACTTTGGTAGTTATTATACATCATTTTATATTATTAGTGATTTTGGTCTTCACATTGTTGTTTTTAGTCATCGTGGGCAAGGGGATACTTGTATATACATTGAAAAGAAGGTATATATTTGTATCTCCCTTTTAAATATTCCCTCTTGGTGAATGGAATATATAATATGGGTTAAATAGAATATATATATATATATATATATATATGTAAATAAATTTTGGTGCGGCAGTCTGGTGATGAAATCGTCAAAAACATCATGTTTTGAGGTAGGTACCATATGCCCGCCCCTTTTATTAGAATTATCATGATTTCATAGTGTTATATTAAAAAATTGTATTCTCCTTTTATATAATGTTCAGATGTTATATATATTTTTATATTTATATATATATAAATAAAGGATGGTACTTGAAAAATGTTTTCCAAAATGGTATGAATGTGAAATGGGCATTTCCATAGATGTGTGTCCTTTCGTTCGGTCTTGTTATAAAAGTGTAAATGCATGTTTTTTCCTAAGAGTTCCTAGTAATTTCCAAAATGGGTTATAATGTCTTGATGTGTTTTTTTTCACTTTTAAGGGAGATGGTGGATGCTGTGGAACCTTCTTAGGAATTTTGATTAAATGAAATCATGTTTCCCTTGGGAGAATTTATAAATTTCTTATTTTGGGTGAATTTTCCTTTTGTGTGTACTTTATTAAATTCATTCTTGTTCAGAGTGAGGGAAAAAATGCATATTCATTTCTATGCCACTATCTTAGTAAAGGTTTGGTGTAAGTGTAATGTGGTTTTTGGACTGTGTTATGTCATGGTGGTTCTGTATTAGTGGTGGTCTAGTTTATTGTGGAACTAAAAGAATAATTTTTCATCACATGGTTTTCAACACATAACTGCGAGGCATGATATACATCAATAACTATATTTCTAGAAATAGGTCCCACAGAGAAGTTGTCCCATAGTCATGAACCACAAGGTGATGTAAAGGTTCATTGTCTAGTGTATGTATTGACTTTGGGAAATGGTGATAGTTTAGGCTTCATTATATAAATTATATCCAGAATGGTCTCATTGGTGGAGAGGTTGTAAGGACCATGTTTTATTGTTTTAAAATATGTGGGTGAAAGTGTTCCCCTTTGGTTTTAGGGAATTATTGTTTATTCGTTATTTTGAATAATAATAGTCATTTTGTTTTATGTATTGATCCATGTGTGGTTTTCCACATATGAATATCCCCATGAGTTGAACCCAGTGTCATTTTGGGTTTATCCGAGGACGGTAATGCCCACAGGAGTGGTGAACCATTTAGTGTTTTATTCAAGATTGGATTTTCTATAATAAGGTCCCATGTGGTTGGATAATATGTTGTGTGAGAAGAACCCATGTTATCCGATATTGGGTTTCTTTTGTCAGCCCAAGCTAGCTGGTAATGATTGTTGGTTCATAAATTAGGGAGATCCATAAGGGGTCTCACCAAGAATTCTTCGAAGTGAACTGATGTTAGCTAGATCATTATGCTAGGGTGTCTGTTTAGGCCTCCCCATGATTGGAAATCATGTTTTGTCTTGAGCATGAGTTTGTTCATAATGGTGGGGAGTACATTCTGACCTCTCCATGTCATAAATACAATATTGTTTTAGGTTTTTCTTGGAGTATGATAGTCTCATTTAGAGATATCTAACCCTAAGACCTTTTCATGGGAAAACATTGTGATTGAATCATGCCCAATAATATTTTTTGATTATAGTTGTGAAATTATCCTCTAAGATGTGGTAAAAACATGGTTCTTTATCTCAAGCAAGTGATATGGTTTCCATTTGGTAATGTTTGTGGTGTTTCAGTTTGAGGGGATGGATTATGAGTTGTTAGAGTTCATTTTCCTTGATCAAACAAATTGTTGGTTTTTAATCATTTGGGGGTGGGTGGAATATAATGGGGAGTATTGTTTTGTCTCATATGATCGATTTTTGAGTCTCATTTTCTATTTAGAGTTATATATCCTTATAGGTAGTCATTCGTTGGGGATTTCATTGAATTATGATGGAATATCGGTTTTATGGTCTATACCTTATTGTAGATATCTAGGGGAAGAAAGCATTATGGTGGGGAGAATTGTCACACATCGACCCACACTTTTTTGGTTGTGGTTATTTTTTTATACTTTATTAAATTTTTAAATATTTAAATTTACTAAATTAAAAATAAAAATTAATGAACAAATTAAAATAAAAAAGAAATGGTTTTATAATATTAATGATAATATTATTATTATGTGAATTAATAGTGTTATCATTAATATTAATATCATTATGTTGATTATAATTAGTATTGAATTCAATTTATATAATTTTTTTAGGGATTTGATTAATCCCAATGGGGTCTTTAACCTCCTCCCTCATCCCCTATGTGGTGCACCCCCATCTAACCTGATTGTAAATCAGTTGAACAACATCCTAGGCCAACCTCCCATACTGCCACCATCCACTGGAGAGAACACTGCCAACATCGTAGGTCCCCAACCTCACTTCAGCGAGAACCCTCCTGGTGTCTTCCATCTCCTTTACTTCCATAAATCTCACTCCCTCTCATCACTTGTTTTCTCTAAAAAAACAGATTTCAAGTAGTTTATCCATTTTCCTCATCAAGGAATGTAATCCACTTATCTCCTCCTCCATTATTGATCCAATATTGTCCACTGCATTTCCCCTTTTTGGTTCAGACAATCCCTAGGGTTCCATGGTGGGGATGCTTTTAGGGTTTATTTCATTTCTAGGGATTTAAATGTGTCTCTCATGTCCCCTACTTTATCTTCAACACTCAATGTCGAATGCAAATGAGATTTTTTCCATTTCAAATCTTCAGTGACCAGTTGAGGTGATATTTTTCTTGTTTCTCAATATTATTTATTTTTATTTGGATCCATTGTTAATCATTATACTCACATTTACTGTTGTATTATATTTTTCTCATTGTAAAGTGGTTTCGACTCATAGACATCCAAGGACAACATGTATACACATTGGTGGGAATGTATTATATGTATCCTCCTTGTATATCTTACCTCATGGTGCATTGAATATGAAATTTAGGTCAAAGGGTGTATATATATATGATAATGTATTTGTGTGTAGGTGAAGTAGTCCTGGTCTATCATTATTAAAAGTAGTGTGTCATGAGGTAGGTCTCATATGCCATGCCCTTTATTATAATTTCAATGATTTCTTGGTGATATTTTAAAAGTATTTCCTCTTATTTAATATGAGGTGTATATGAAATATACACATATATATATGAATATAAATAAATATTGGTGTTTCTGTATTTTTCCAATATTGTATTAATGTGAAATTGAAACATCCAAAGACATGCGGCATTTCCGCCCGTCTTGTTATAAAAGTGTAATAGGAAGTTAAATTTTTCTGTGATAATAAAAGTTATTTCAATAATGGGTTTTATAGTGATATTGGGGTTAAAGGGTGATTTTATTTTCCTAAAATGATTTCCTCTATGTATAGATTATTTTAATTATGTATTTGACTATAAAATGAATTTTTTGTTTTGTTAAAGATTCAAATGGTTTTGGATACATAAATGTTTTAGGTGATTATGGGTTATAAAATGAAAAGTATTTCTCATAAATAATAATTCCAATTTAGAACATTATGAATGATTTTTGAAAAAGGAAAACTAATATTGAGGCATGATCATTGTTTTAGAAATTGATGTGTATGTTGAATGTGTGGATTTTGATATGTGTTTAGTAAAGAGGTTGTGCATAATTTTTTGTGGGATGAAAAAATGGGGGATTCCCTCAATGAGGGAGATAGAGGAGATAGAGGTGAGGGTGTTAGGGTGTTTTTAAATAAATATAATTTTATATTAATGCATGTTTGTTTTAAAAAAACTCATAACCCCTTCAAATCAAGAACAAGGGAATAAAGAGGTATGTAAGTGGTTGGACAAAGACTATTATGCTAGACGATTCATGAGTGGTTTTTACAAGTTTCTTCTAGTAGGATTGATGCTAAAAAACAACTAAATTATCATGGATGATGTTGGTTGACCACTATAATATAGAGGTGTCCTGTACTAGTGGCTCGTGCATGAGAACAATATTTCTTTGTGGATTATATACCACATTTCACTATGTTATGAGCTTATTAGAGTCCCATTTGTCTTAGTTACCTATAGGTATTGACCATTTGTCTCTCTTATGAAAATATGTTCATGAAAATATTTCCAATTTTGTTTCCTCATGCTTATTTCCCCCTTTTAAATATACATGTTATTAAATTTAAATCTATTTTCACCCATTTTAAAAAAATTATGCATGCTTGTAAACTATTTTGGAAATTTGATAAGAAGGGAAATATGTTTCATGGAAATGTATTACAAAAATTTGTATGATTAATAAATATTATTATAATCTTGTTATATTTTTAAATTAGAATGTTTTTTGTTTCTATTTAAATGTAATGGACTATGGAATTTTGTAACCTTAGCATTCCTACTATGCAGCTTATTGGTCATGCCTACTTTATTTTTCAGTTTCAGGATCCACTAGATTAAGTCCCTCATAAGGATAGTGTAGTTTTTAGGTCCTATTGTTACCCATGACAACACATGTGGTATGTTTAACTACATAGTTTATATTTTTTTTCCAATTCCAATAAGTTCAGTTTTTTATGTATCTATATTTTCTTGGACAAATGTTTCCAAATTTCTATATGTGGATGTCCAACTCTTGTTACCAGATAGTGTTGATCGGGAATGCCCATCAGACTATGTTGAAGATTGGATTTGGTGACTAGTTCATGATCGACTTCATCTAGTTCATGACATGTATAATATTAATTACTATGTAATTAATGAAATTTTTTATAGTTAAATCAGTTCTATATTATATTAATATAAATTCAAAACATAATAATAATTTTAATTTAAAAAATGTGATAGTTTTTACTAATTTTGTTTTATTTTTCACTGTTATAAAAAATATATTTCATTTAAAAAATCACAAAAAAAATCACCCTAAGAGAATATTTACATGATGATTTTAAAAATTAATTGTATTTAAATAAATAATTGTTTGAAAAATTATATAATGTAATAATTAATTCTATACATGTAAAATATTGTTACACCATTTAAACAAACACATTTTAAAGGAATAAAATGGCTTTATTGATAATTGAGCTGTTATATTTTATGAATTACATAATAATTATTTATTATTTAAAACAGCTAAACGAATTTTTTATAATGTGGTTATTACTATTCTTAACAATCAGTTTAAAAACTATATTATAAATATTGTTTATATCATGGTTCATATAGGATCAATGATGTGTGCTGGGAATGAAATCAAACACATTAAATTTAGTTAAATAGAAACATTATTCTAAAATATCATGGTCTTAAATTCCCCTCATAAATAAATTTTATCCTTTAAATTTTTAACTTGGTCAATAAAGGATTCGTACATAAAGATACTATTGTTGGATATAAACATTTTACAAAAGTAAGATAAAACTTCCATTGAAATGTGGAAGTGTAAATGATAAATGTTTAATGAAATGACACATAATAAAGTTAATATATAAGAATAAGATTCATGGGAAGTGAAAAAATTACACGGAATAGAAATATAATATCTAAATAATAACAAATAATGATAGAGAAGATAATTAGTATAAATATAATGTCCATAAAAAACCAAATCAATGAAGGGGAGATCAATGATATGCTATATAGAAATAGCTAAAAATAGAAAACCATTTCCTGATCAATATAGTTTTATCTATATTTGTGAAATTATTATACCCTAAAATATGTGAAAATATTCATAAATAATTTCATTTTATTTAGTTATCATACTTTATTCTTTTGGTAGTGCTTCTTTTAATATCAAATTCAATCTCATTTCATAACCCATGATATTAATTGTTCATTTTTATTTTTCAATATTGATGAACTAAAATTAAATTTCAATTGATTATAAGATCAGTAAAATAATAACAAGTCATTTCATGAATCAATATATATTTAACAAATCCAAAATTATATGAAAATTATATCAAATATTGATAAATCAATATATGATGGAATAGTTTATTAATCTCTATAAACATAACAATAAACCCCAATGTTCAATTTAATCCATTCTATAAATTATTAATCTTAATGATCTTACAGAATATGTCAATCCAAAGTGATACCAATTAGAAAAATAATATCTTCACGTTATTTTTCAGTAATAAAAATTTATATCTATCCCTATCCAATATAATGTGTCTCTTTGTGTAACATATAAAGCTTGGGAATACATTGATAATATACTCTTGTAAAATCCTCTAGTTAACCGAATAATAATAAAATAACATTGAAAAAATATATCCCTACAATAATCAAACTCTATCCTTATTATTTAAATTAAATCATAGAAAATCCAATTTTTTCCATAAATCCATAATTTCATTAAAATCATAAAGTTTAATATAATTATCATTTAAATAAAATAAAAAATAAATTTGATAGTGCAAAATATTGTCCAATATAATTTATCAATATTTTCCATCTCATTATTTTATATATGAATTATTGACCATCACATATTAAGTGTAAACTATTATTATTGGTTATTTTTTTCTAAAAATATCACCTTACCACTAATGAACATATTCGGTTATATATTCCATTAAACATATGCCCATAAATTTTCAATAAAAAGCTTCCTTGGAACTATACTTCATTATTTGTATAACTAGATTATCAATAGTAAAACAAATATATAACATATTTATCAAATCAAAATAAATAAAACCCGTAAATTATTCCACAAAAATTATTATCGTAGTGTATACCCGTTCTTGTTACATGAGTTAGACCATAGATTTGAGTGTTATATATGAATATCCCCACATTCATCACATATAAAAATTGAACTAAAAATTATCCCTTTGGATGTAATTTCATTACATCTAATGGACATTTAATTTTTCCTAGAAATTACTATCTATTTCAACCCATATTTGAAACATATACATATTATCATTACATTAAGACATATCATTGGGTTTTCTTCCCACATTGTGAATATTTGGATAGTGGAGTATTTTTTTACTCTGTGGCCTTTATAAAACATTTCATTCTGCTTATTTGGTTCATTTATAAAATCACCAATTATCATGATGTTGTTATATTACTAGACAATAAGTTATGAAAAGTCATATACATTCAAATTCTTTTTCCCATCTCCATTAGTTTCTCGTGAGGAAAATACATACATAATACAACACATTCACCATTAAAAAATTTCCACTTCATTCTATTCATTACGTAAATCCAAAATAATTTTGTGATAAAGAAAATGATTATTCATCCAATCATGAATAAAAATTCATAGGATATGTAAACCGTGAATCATTTTTTCATCCTATGACACATTTAGTTCGACCTAGGCCATCCATGATCATTATCGATTCAAGTCATTATAAATTATTCATAGATTGAACATTAAAGAAACTATGTATATCCCCTAATAATGATAAAAAAGTTTTACAATAATTAATCAATCCCCATGAACAAGAATCATAACCCATATATACTCTACCGAATATTTTTAAAGTTATACACATAAATTTATCTATCTCAAAACCATGTCCACCTATTATATTCAGATTGACATATATTTATATTGGGAAAGCACTCTCTATTAACTAAAATATCCAAGGATGTTTTCTAGTAAATATAATGCTTTATCTTACGAGGTGAATACTAATTATAAATAAATATGATTTATTCTATAACTATAAAGGATTAGATACTTTGGAAGAATGGGTAAATAAACAACAAGAGTATAAATGATTAACATTATTTCTTATTATGTTATTCACTACTAGCCCCCGTATTAGACATATCATACTCAAATCAATTCATCATAACCAAATAATTGGAAAAATAATAAAGGGTGTTCTTAGATGATCAGTATTAGAAAACATAAGTGATAAAAATCAATAATAATAAGTGAGAATATAAAAATAATAAAGGACGAATAAAATAATTAATTCTTACTATTTTTATACACTATAAAATAATCATATTTAATCATGTATCCTCGAATAACATTCTCTCAAAAAATACATAGAAGATGTAAAAGAATGGAATCATAAACAATAACTTTTTATCTATGATAATAGGTTGTTTTCATATTATATATTTTTTAAGAATTCACATATATAGAGAAAATCAGTCTTTTAGTAAAATGTTACCTCTCAATACAATCATTGGGGATTATGTACCACAATGATAAGTCCTATAAATTCATTTTCACTCTTTTATTGAATAATTTTTTCTAGGTAAATCCATTATCTCTTATGATTTTATTACCACCATCAATTATTAAGAGTTATTAATCTCATTAATCACCACCCAATTCATCAAAAGACTATATTGGAATAACCCAAAATTATTTATAATTCAACCACCCATCGATGGATTAAAATGTAACAAAACATCATGTTATTATCATCCATTAATTTATTTTCAACAAGATGATGGATAAAATTATCATTATATAAATTCTTTATACATTAATATATAATTGGTTTCGTAAAAAATTTAGCATCATAAATATAAAGCACAGATATATATAATAAAAATAGTAACATTTGAAAATATCTTTATCAAACAACAATAAACATCATAGGATGTTGTTTTAGATGAAAAATAACTTAATATTATTTCATAATATTGTATTTAAAAAAAATTTATGATTTTTAAATAAAACATTAAAAATGTAAAAATATATAAAATATTATTTTTTTCAAAAATAAAAAATGTTACATATAATTGAATATTAATGTAATATATCATTCATGATGTTTGGAAAATATGTTCATGTAGTTTATGTCAGAACAAAATACATTTTATGTTTTTAGAAACATTTCAAATGTGCATCATTTAAAAAATAATAGAATGGTAATTTTTAAGACATTCTAAAGAAGTCAAATACATTTAAAATAATTAAACTAATTGTTTTATAATCGAAAAATAATTTCCTAAAGAAGTTATTGAAAACATTTTTTTATAAAATATACATTTATTAAAAGATTCCAAACCAAAGGGAAATACATTGTATATATCCCTTGAAATGTTATTTTTGTATCGTGAGTAGTTTGAGATTGTATATTTAATAGAAAAATGTAATATCATTAAATAAAGTGACACAAAATTAAATATAAATTTTTATAGATATATCATATAATTTAATTATTAAATATTAACCAAATTCACCCCAATAAAAAATGAGATTGTATCATAAAACACGTTGAATGCTAGAATATTTATTTTTAATTTCCTTGAAAGAAATCATATAAAATGGAAAACTAGACTCCATAAAAATGATTATATTAGTGATATTACATTTTAAATGGTATATATATACACCTAATAAAATAATATATTTGTATAATCATAACATATTTCCCAAAAAATACAATTTGTGTTGGTAAACAATTACCCCTTCTGTAACATTCATATAAAATCACCATGGATGAAATAATTTCAATTTTAACACTAAATAAAAATTATTAAGAATTAGTAATGATATAGCATGGAAATTTATCAGAATATACACCTCATAAAAATAATAATTGCAATATATAATATATGTATCAATGAAATTTAATTTAGATAAAGAACACTCGTGAAATTTATATCTATTGAAATTAATGTTATTATAATAATGAAACAAATATGGGTTTATTAATAAAAATTATCATATCATTTACTATTTTAATAAATAAAATTTTATGTATAAAAAATATTGAAATAAAAAATTAATGCATAACATTAAAATATTTTTAAATGAAGAGAAATTAAGATGAAGACGTTACCTTTTTCCAGACATGATTCATAAGATATAAAACCTCTAATGTAATATTTATTTATTTATTATAATTATCCCATTAAGGTATTAATATATATAATTTCATATTTGATAAACTTATGTAATTCCATTGCATGTTTATTATCAATTCTCAAGAAAATTCATCATTTCATTTGTTAATTGCTTCATTTTCCATGTATGGTATACATCAACATTTACATTCCATACAAATTACGCATGGTTAATCCATATATTAAACATAAATAATGATATAATTATTATATATTATCAATTTAATTATATATATAACCATTTATAAAATCCAGTGATGAAAATTGAATTATATCAATAAGTGGAGATGATAGACTGTATGTATGGAAAAATGATATTTTCATTTTTTAATGGTTCAAAAAAAGATATATAAATATTATCTATTATTAAAAAAATAATTAATATATCATAAATATAATATATAAAATTAATCATTTGATAATAAATAATCATGAGTGATGGTAGTGGAAAATTAATCATATCGATATATGGAAGTTAAAGACTACATTAACGTACAAGCTATACGTTCATCTCCAATATGATTAAGAAAAGGTAGTAAATGGTTTAATATAATCACATTAAGATCTATATATTTTTATGTTTCTATATATATTGGGTTTTTAAGGAAAAACATTTTTATAGCAATTATAGGATGAAATAATAATGAAATATCTATGTTGAGATCTATTCATTTTCTTCTAAAGACACATTTTGGTAAGCACCTTTTCCTTTGAAGGTTTGGTATTAGGGGAATAATTTATGATTTATAATGATGGGATGTATTTCAGTAATTATTATTATTAGGTATTTGAAAATATAAATTCTCACTTCATTTGAATAAGGTATGAGAAGAGGTTCACCTTTATAAGATAGGGGAGGGACACACATGGAATTAAATAAATTAATCTAATGATATATGGAAATGTTCATTGGAATGTTGATCCAAATACGTAGGTATTGTAATTTATTATAATGTAATGAAAATATATATTCATTCAATAAAATTTAGGCACATTTGTTGTGGAAATTAAACCCATATATTCTGTTTCAATCCAATGGTAAACTGGTTTTAACCATAACTTGGGTAACAATAATGAATTGTTATTTCTATTTACTACGATAAAAAATTAATTTTATTCTTTTAAATTTTATTAATGAGGTTGAATAAAATATATTGAATTCATTTTACATCAATCCATTTCTATATGTGGAATAATTTAATTTTAACTAAGCACCCAAACACCAATAAAAACATGTTTTAGAAAAATGAATTTGTAAGAATAAAACTATATTTAGAAACATTACATGATGTGTAAACTAAAAATTATCAATGTTAAAATAATATATTAAATAAAAAATTTATAAATTCAATTATCCCTCAAGTAAATATGTAATAATTTAATTTTATTAAAAAAATTAACATATTTGACATATAAAAATATATCATGAAAATACATTTTTATGAAAAATAATTAATATTATCAAAATCAAGTAAATTTATTATTTCATTGTTATTAATTATAAATCTATATTTAAATTATAAAAATATTAATTTATGATAAAATTAATAATATGATGATAATTTTACATTGAAGTAAATTGCAAATTTTGTTAATTTTTTTCACTATTCTCTAAAAGATTAATCTTTTTAGAAATGTCATAAAAATTAACCATAATCTAATATTGATAGGATTATTTCAGAAATCGTATTAATATTATAAAATATAAATTCAAAAAATCATATAAATCATTTATGTTAACATACTCTAAATACTAAAATAACAACTATTTTTAGGAGAAATAATTTTTTTGAAATATTAAATGAAATTTATAGGAATTTGATACTAATTTAATATAAATTAATTTATTTATTTTAATTACATACAAATTTTATACGTGTTTTCATAAATGTTTTTATTGATATTCATACCTACAAGTTAAATATTTCTCTTACAACATTATTCTATATCACAATTCATATAGACTCAATATTACACGTAAGAGAAGCTAACAAACACATAAAAATTATTTTTTAAATGAAAAAATATTTTAAGATATCATTATGTTACACTAATTTTACTTAGTGTTATTTATATTAGTGGATTAGGGGTTACCATATATAATTGAGGGGTGTGACACAATAGAAATTGATAATAATATTTAAATATAACAAAATAAATATCATGGAAAGGTGGCTCAATTTTTTAAAAAATATTGATGATATGATGATATAGATTTGAAATAAATTAATCTAGTAGGATTTAGACAAGATTTTTTCCATTTTAACCCGTATATGTTTTGTAATGATTTTTTACATATGGTAAAATATATAATGACCAATAACTAGGTTGAAAATATTAATTAATATTAATTGATTTGTTTCCAAAAAAATGAATCATTTTTAAAATATTATATTTCTATATGTGGCATAATATCATTTTAAAATAACTTCCAAAAATATATAAAAAATGAATTAAAAATTAATTTTAGCCATAACATTGAGCATACCTTCATTACATACCATAGTGAATCTATTAGATGAATGTTAAAATACTATATTGAATATATATTATATAAATTTAAAAAAATTAATAATAATTAGATATTAATTTATTTTGTCATGATAAAGACATATTTATCAAAGAATCTCATTAAAAATAATTTTTATCCTCATATGAATTTATTTTAATTTATGACCAATTTAAAACCAATGATTTAAATTAATATAAAAGTAAAATAAATAATTTTATGATTAACTAATTAATATTATTTATACCAACCAATACAATGGTGACATTTTTATTATTTGATTTATTAATATTAATTCAAGTGAATATCACAGTTTAATAAATATATGTTTTTAATTTATGTATTTATATCTATTTAATTCAATTTATTTGGAGATAAATATATCAGAAAAAATCAGGTTGTCACTTTTAAAATTTGAACTTATAAAAATAAATTTGTTTTATTATTAGATTAATTTTAATCATAGATCATGTGTTTATGTCGATGCGTTGAAAATATATTCCATGTGAGAGTTATTATTGAGGATGTTATTTTCCAATATAGTTGTGCATCCAGTTCACATAGAGCTTGGACCTCCATAGGTGAATGAATATTGTACACATTTAGATTTTACTTAGATTTAAATTTTAATAAATTTAAT
This sequence comes from Viscum album, assembly GCA_963277665.1. NCBI lineage: Eukaryota > Viridiplantae > Streptophyta > Magnoliopsida > Santalales > Viscaceae > Viscum > Viscum album. The sequence continues at coordinate 1,833,723,118 of OY728147.1, forward strand.
TTTTTTACCAATAAATGTTTACATTTTAGGGTTGAATAGTGTTAATGGTGTGGTGGATTTTGAGGTCAATGTTTTCTCAAATTGGGATATAGATTTATTTTGAGTTTCTCAGTCAATGTTTATATAAAGTCATAAAATATTAAATATAAACAAGCATAATGTATCATTATAATTTATTGAATTCATTGACCTCATGATGCAGTTTTTACCCATATTTCACATTTAATGAATTTTCAAGAAGGTCAAATTTTAAATAATTATTATAAATTAATTAATAAAATAAATATATATCCCATTAGTGGGGAAGAGGATACCTCTATGATAATTTTTACAATTCATATTTAGACTTCCTGGTTGTGTCGAGATTGTGGGCTTATGTCTTGCGAAGGTGTATAATACATTAGTGTTTTGAGCCCTCACTTGAACTAGTTTATAATCTTTAGTAAAAATATCATTTTATATAATCATATGATTATGAATTATTCTATTAGATTTATTACATATGTAGGATACTCATTTTAATGATATAAACCATAGATTATGATAGGATAAAATAAAGGATATGAGATTCTTCGAGGACTAGTGAGGATAAAATCAGATTACAATCATGTTTTCATAGAGATGATGAGAAAAACCTAATGTATCATTGATACCTTGTCTATATGGAAACTACATTGAATTCCATGAGAAATTAATTTATTATTTTTTGTTATTTTGTTACCTATTTATGTTTATTCCAAATTTTTTAGAAATTCATAACATTATTTTATGACTTTTCCCCACACAATGACTAACCATGATTTTAAAAAAAAATATTCTAAATAAATTATATTCCTTATTAAGAAGAAAATTATATTTTCCCAAACATTTTCTCAAAATTTTAATTGTTAACAATTTTTCTATGTAATTGGTTGAATTCTCTAGGTGAGTTGGAAAACAATTCAATAATATTTTAAATGATTGGTGATTATAATACATAATTAGTCTCTATGTCACTTATATGTGTTTTGAAGTGGTAAAAACATGTCATACTATTAAAAACGTCCCAATGTATGATAATAATGTTTTCTAATGATTTAATTGTCATTTAGGATTCTACAAGTATATATTCAAACTGGTGCTCTAGAAAATTGGGAGATAAATTGAGCATCATGGTTATTGTGCAATCATTGCTAACATTATGTATCAAATGTATTGGGAACTCAGTGCATTGTTAGGGGTATAAAGTTTGTCCATAACCGTACAACCTAGGATATAGACTTGTACATTTTCTACATAGTTTTTGACAGATCCATTTCACAGAGGTTTTGTATAGTTAGTCAAAAAATGAAGTTATCCCATGTTATGGGGTTCCCTGGGATGAATTGGGTTTATTGTATTGAAAACAGTGTATAAAAACTATATGACAGCATAATAAATGTTTAAATTAACCCTTTACCACTTAAATGTTTTATACCCTCACATGGTCCTCATTTATCTTCCAAAAGATAGCGTCTTCATGTGAGCTCTCTTCCTCAATTAAAGTGATGATTGTTGGTAACTCCTCCATTCAATCCTTATTTTTTTACATCATTTGAATTAGATCTACAAAAATATTCAATATAATTATATGGATTCTATTCATCACTAATCTCTCTATATCTTATGATATTTTGGTGTCAGTTTATATTCATTATATTTAATAAATTTGAAAATCCGTCCTTAGTCAAATGTTCTATCTCAAATCAAGGTGTGAAATTGAACAATGAGAGTGAGACAGAGAAATGGTATGTGATATTGTTCCCTTTCTTCAATGTCTAGTAACATGTTATTTTGTGTTCCATGGTTATGTGTGTCATACTTCATCGTTGCCACCTCTATAAAGTCTAATTAAAAAATTTAAATGTATTTTCATTCCTTAAATATTACTACCTAAGGGTAATCCACATCTTTATTTTACTACCATGATGTGATACTTCCCTATGGGTAAAACCCTATGCATAGGACTAAATTTTGTTGGGTAAAATTGTTAAATAACCTTATAAAGATTTTTAATTACCTAGTAAATATATATATATTTTTCATAATGATCTAAGGTAATTTATTGGCCATGTCTTATGATAATTTTCTTATTAAATTGATCGAATTTCATCAATTATATGAATTTACCAACATCGTAAAAATTATTGGGGATATAATATGAAAATTTTCATTTAATAACCATCTCATGAATTTAGTATGAGGGTTGTAAAATTCTGGTGACCTAAGAACATCTTGGAATGGATCATCGTGAATCGTATTTAGGGATGGGTATTGTTATATTCACACCAAGAGAGATACACTGATTATTATTGGATTCCCTGGAGGGGATAATTGGTGCATTACATTTCTACCATGGGGGAAACCGATTATCTATAGGAGTCGTGGTAGATGTGATAATTTTTTAAAAGGTTATATCATCCCACAATCAATAGTCAATACCATATATGAGATTCATGGGATGGGATTAATTTCCCACTCCTTACCGAACATAAGTAGTGATACTTGGGATACCTTAATGGATTTCCTTTGATCTAATAGTGTGTTATGGGGATCATTTTACCAATCCAAGTGTGATACTCGGGTTCCGTTATATAGTTCTCCTTGGATAGGCCTACTATTCCACTTCATTAAATTCTATAGATTCCTAATCTGAAATTATTATATTCAAGAAAGTTACAATGTTGTGAAATCATGCCAATACAAATAAAATTACTGGGTTCATTCCATACATGATAAACTAGTTCTGATTACTTTATTATTATACCCAAGTCATACATGTGCATTTTCACATTGGTTTAGATACATCCAACTGAAGATGAAGCTTGTCATGTTTCTTAGGTATTTGTTAGGAACCAAGATTGACCTGTATATTTTATTCCCTACATCAATTTGATTATTATTAGAACACCATTTATTTTATATACATAGAATTTATTTTTCATAACACTATTGGTAGTGGACTATTGAGTATATTTCATTCAATACATGGGCAACCATTGGCACCAAAAAGAACTTCATGTTAAGAGGTATAGATAAATGGAAGATTCCAACATCTGTTGTTTGATACTATGAACTATAATGGAGTACATAGATAGAGTACTGAGCCTATGTCTATGATTATTATAGTGTAATCATTATTTTTTTCTCATTTTTATATAGAATGTGGTATATTATATCTCTCATTTATCATTTTGGGACCCTTTTTATATACCTACAAGAAATGATCACTATTATTTTGTATCCATTTATGATTCTTCATCTACCTGCTTATTTTTTAAATGATTTTTTATTCATCTAATGATTATTTGTTAACGCTTCGACAATATAACAATATTGATTACTATTTTTACGCACTATAAATCATGAGGGAATGTTATCCCCACATACACATCCTAGGTCTTCACAACTAGTCAGAATCATTTTCAGTGTGGGGAGGTGTTATTGAGTTCATGTGACAAACCATCTCCATGATCTTCTTAGTAGTTTTTTGGGAAGGAAACTAAATAGTTGCATTAGATATCTTTTCCCTCTTTCTTAATATTTGGGTATTATACAAGAGACTGGGATGTATATGAATTTTGTAATTATCTTATTCCTAGGTGTATCTAACCCATGTACAAGAGGAACTAATATTTTTTGGGATGGGATATTTATATTCTATTTTCTCTTGATTCAGGTTTTACTTATTTCCCTAATGGTTCAGAACCATTTTTGTGAATTTATTAATTGAGATATTATTATTATGTATTTCCTTTTTTTACTTTTTCATACATTTCAAGGTGATAGAATCACAAGAATCATACTGGGATCTTTTTGACTAATAAGCTATGAATTTCTCCATCCCGATATCACTATATTCATTCATTTCCTACAACATATATTTTGTTCATGGATTTTTATATAGGGAATTTGATTTTTTTTAGTGATGGGAAAAATATTTGAATTAATCAATATAAATAAAGAATTCTAATTTTTTCCCATTCAGAATTATGATTACACCTTAATTAACAAATTATTACATATTTATGTCTGGAGCCGCAATTTATATTGATAAAACATTAGATGATTCAAATTATATGAATAAAAAATTAAATTTATGAAGTGTGTAATTATATAAATTGGAAATGGTAGTTCATTCAATTGAATCATTACACAAGACATGTTACCTTTGGACAAATGATATAATGGCCTGGTTGTAGTTTCTTGATGTTCCAATTAAAATTTAAAAATATTATAAGAAATTTCTATATATTGAATGGGGTCTAATCTAAATTTATTATGATATGTATATAATTATAAATGAGCATTAAAATTTACTTATAAATGAAACTGTTTCCACTAAATGGGGACTCTTATTGAATGATAAATGGTGTTTTCCTTTATACCATGAAATCAAAACTCTATAACAAGAAGATTTATTATGAAATGTGCTTCCTTGACCCTGAACCAATATTTGTAGTGGGAAGTAGGCCATGTAAATTATGATCCATTATGAGAATTCTTGTAACATAAATTTGTCAATTGAAGAAGTATGGGATCTGTGGGTTGTTTATATGAAGTATGTGTGACTATCCAATATTATTTTCATTGTTTATATTATCTTATAATCCTTATATAAAGCATGAATTTGGAAATCATATAGATATTCCTCCATTATTTATAGGAGTCCTATGCTAGTAAGATGGTAACAAAAATTCTACGGAGTTGGTCGAACATGACCCACTAGTATTACCTCGTGTAGAGAAACATGATGCTCATCCAATTGATCCCTCTCTAGGCACCAATTCTGTGTTCTGAGATAGATTTTTTCACAACCTAGATTCCACGCCAGGACCTCTATAACCCATCCCTACAGTGGAAGAGTTGACACCTGAATTCAGGTTGCAACATCTTCCATCCTTATTAGGGGATGGAGGTACTAAAGATTTTGAGTCCTATCTGGAGTCTATTTCCTAGATCATTGATTATATGGAGATTACAAAATAGTTTTATGTCAATATCACCACATATATACTTCATGAAACAACAATTAATTTCTGATAAGTTATCTCTTAGGATGATCTTCACCAGAGTTTTGTCTTGGTAGGCATCCCAACATCCTTCTATGACTAATTATTTCTTTGAACTCTGACAGTAGACCACACTACAGATTTTACAAATATATTATTGTATTATATGTTAGTTATATAGTGATCACCAAATTTTAATTTTTTCTATTGTTTAATGCTGACATTGACCAGTGACGGTTTGGTGATTTCAATACAGTTTGAGGATGGTTGTATGTATGTCATCCCATTGTATCTGATTTTATTTTGTTGACCACAATTTCTGAAAAATTGAACCTTGACCTCATCATAGAGTTGTACCTGACTGAAGATGATAAGTGAGAGATGGTGGTATAATTTCTATATAGAGAGATCTTTTTTCTATCATCCCAAAATTTAATTTTGATTATGCACATAGAGGTCATTCCAACCACAGTACAGACACTATCAAATTTGGGAGGGGAAACATGTGTGGTAGGATAGTCCATTAGAATCCCCAGTGTATTAGAAATCTGATTAAGTGCTAAAATTATGGTTGTATGGGTCACCTAAAATGTATCTCCAAAACATTCACTCCATTAAATAGTGATTAGGGACCTATTTAGATGTTACATTTAAATACAAGATCTATAACATCACATTAGGCATGGTGAAATTCTACTACAGGATTATTTGGGTAATGAGGTGATTATAGGAATGTTAGTTATAAATTATATGCTTACCACCATTAGAGAGGACCTATATAAATTATCCAGGATTCATACTAGGGTGATAGATCTGTCCATATATATTATGTGTAACCTACTCCCAAGGAGTATATTACATGGGTTTTTACATTGTTAGATAATATTTTAGTATCCTATAATTTATTATTTTCCTTATATAGTTAATGTTCATCATAATATTTAATATTTGTGGATATTATTGAATGTTTGGACCTAAATATTTGGAACATCTATGGAACTATGGCTCTGGACACATCCTTTGTGTTTCTATTAGAGATTATTCACTAGTTCAATGAGTTTCCACTTGATATAGTTGGGTACAAATTCTTTTGGATTTTATTTTTCATTGAGATGGATTATTTAATAATTTATACATATATTTGATAGGTTGGTTCAAAACCATTCCCATGTTGATTTCTATGATCATATTTTGTCCTTTTAGTCACCGGTCCGAAGTTAGTATATTCATAAGGGAGAATCAGATATCCATGAATGGCGAGTAGGACCCAAGTTTCAAAGGATATTTAGTGTGAAAATATAAATGGATTGTATCTTTATTAGTGGTATAGGAAAGTAGATTATAGAATTACATCTTTTGTTTTGATCATTAGATGGATGTATTGCATCATTACATCTCTAGATTACCTCCAGTGAGAGGGGAGGAGTTCACCATCGATCTACTTTGAAGAGAAATAACATTTTCCATTCCTCCTTATAGGATGTAACCTAAAAGGATCTGAGAACTCATGAAACATTTTTTTGAAATATAAACAAATGGATTTATATGTATCATTACCTCACCATGGGGTTAACCTATAATGTTCACCAAGAAACTGGATGGTACCCTAAAATTTTACATTTATTATGGTCTTTTGAACTAGCATATAGTTAAGAACTGTTCTCCACTACAGCATATAGGATATCTCTTTGACCATATAAGATGATAAACAACTTTCTCTATAGTTAATTTGAGGTCGGGGAACCATCATGTGTTTGTTTGGGAATACAACATACCAATTATGTTAGTATGAGTATGGTTTATCTTGTATGGGTAATTGGTTATTTTTTTCCATACAAATGATACCTCTACTTAAATAGATCTAATGAATTAGTTTTTCCACTGGTATCTACCTTATTTTCTCATAGTATTTGTTAGATACATATTGGTGAATTCTAGTACTCAACACAACCATTTAAAAAACCATTATATCATGCTAAATACATTTAGGGGGACTAGCAGTATGTTAATATTAAAAAATTACATTTTTTTATTTAAAAGGTCAACATATTAGAAAATAGTATTATAATGTTTGGATTATTTATTGTCCTATATAAGGTGAGTGTCGTAGTTTCTTATGATAATTCAATGAATTAATTATACTAAAATAGTTTCATGGGGATATATATAAATTAAAATCCTTTTATTTAAGAATAATCATACATAAGGGTACCACACAAAACATTAAAGATAAAAAAAATTATGTTATACATCTGTGAAGATCTTGAGGAAACTTTTCAAAAGATAAAAGGGAGACTAAATTTTTCATCATTCATCATTCTTCCAGAGCATGAAAGAGGATATATATATAATTTTTTTTCTTCATGAATCAATATTAGAGAAGTTTTGAAGTAGGGTGATCGGTTTTTAGTGTTCGATTTCTACCATCATAGACATCAAGAGTACGATTAGCCTACTCACAACATCGATCTATCAATTGTGATTCAAAATGTACATTACTAGAGGCATTATCTAATGAATGAACATTTCATTATTTATAAAGATAATGATTGTATGAAATATATCTTCCCAAAACATTACATTAATCATTTTTAGTAGAACAAGGTATAATCCATACAATGATTATATTTTTATTTCGAACCAGATGTGATAGCTTTATCAGTGACATGATCTATTTTGGAATGAGTTCTGATGAGATATCATTTACACCCTTAGGGCATAGTTCTAGGGGAAACAATCTAAGGAGAGGAGAAAAATCCCATTTTGGATGTCAATGCAGATAAGATTCCACACTTACAGGGACATATATAGGTTACTTTTAACATATAGGATGAATTAATACATGAATATCTGGAATATGTTTGGGATGTCTACCTTAGGCATATCAATATGTTCTGAGACATACATTGTCAATATCGTTGGATGTGTATGAAGAGGAAGATCATATTTTTTATTACATGGTGCTCCGCCTATTGACAGGTGAAGGCTAATCAACATCATCCATGTATACTCTTATAGCCTCTCTTCATTCCTTTGTGGAAATGGAATTATGTTACTATGTATTTGATGATGGTTTTTTCTGATATCCCCTCTAGGTAATGTTGTAGTATGGGAATTAATTAAAATTATGACCATGTATCAAACTTACTATCTAATAGAGATACATTCTCAGTTAATGATATTTATATGTTTTATATTCCGGATATTGTATGACATAATGAAGTTCCCTGTTCTATCATATGAGTTCATGCTTTCTAATTTACAGATCTGTTCTAGATCTGTTTACAAGAGACAATGGGCTAACATGTGTTCTTCAGTACCACATATCACTATCCTAAAATATTCTATTAAAAATGATGATACATCTGTTAGAGGACATTCTAGGGGCATGCATAATTGGTTTCAGTGGTTTGTGGGAGAAAGATATATTTATTGTTGAGTTATCCAACAATGAAACCATTCATGAAATTTTATAAATGTAACCTGAAAAGAAAATATATGGTAGACTATTAAATTCACTCATATTCTAGTTAGTGGTATGAGAGGCCATAATACTAGTTCCTTGCCTCGTTTAGGAGATTTCTGAGGATGTTAGACTACATTGAGAGTGTATTGATACAGTTCAGTTTAGGAATTAGTCTTTCACAACACATTATAAAAAAATGTTTTTAGAGGATTGATATCTGGTATTTTTGGGAGTTTCACCAATATTTGGACATAGACATATTTAGAGATTAGGAAAGTAATCACTTTTTTATGTTGGACCTTTTGAGATCATGGAAAGAGTTGGTCTTGTGAACTATTGGATAAAATTACCACAGAGGTATTATTCCATGAATATTTTCTTCCTTGTATCATAGAATCATTATTATCAATCCCCACCCAATCAGTCATTAATGATGAGGAAGTTGTGCATGATGTCAATTAATGCTTTATTGAGTATCTGAAATGCATTGTTGATAAAAACAAGAAGGCTCTCTCTGGTAGGTAAATTCTATTGGTTCATGTAATATGGAAGACTTTTCATTTATAAGATGCAACTAGGGAGTATGGCATGATGCATGTGTTTAGTGTATTTAACATTTCCATGATAATTCTTTACCACCCATGGATGAAAGACTCTAGAAAATTTGGACTTAAGGATGGGAGTTTTTAACCTCTTAGATCTTGTAGAGGAAAAGTAACATGAAATACTATTCAAATCCATAAATTTTGTTATAATTATTTTCTTTAATTTTTATGGAAATGTTTGGGAGATTACATGGATATTTTGTCTCTTAGTTCTTTATAAATTTAAGAGATAGAATGAGGTGAATGATTTTCTCAAGGATAGTGATCACTATGAGACTCATCCATGATGGGAACTCAGTTAACATCATGGGGAAAAATTGTTTCCATAACCATCTAATATAATCCACATGTACATTTTTATGCTATAGAATTTTAGAGTAACCCATTTCACACAGGTTGAGAATGGTTAGTCAAATTGTTTTCCTAGACCCTATAAGGGGGTTCCATGAGATGTGTTTTATGCATAATTAGAACATGGTTTGGCCAGCTGTGAAAAAATTTCATGCAACCCCTTAATGATAGGGTAAATTAACATTTCACCTATAATGTTTTAAATACATACACTTGTTTCCTTCATCGTCTAGTTTCTCCTTATGTGAGCTATCCTCATCTGTCCATGATATGCTTATTTTTTACTCCACCATTTTTTCTCTATTTTTCATTCCATTGGGTTTGTCATATCCACATAGGTAATATCTATAATGAACATTATTCAATTATAAATTTATCTCCCTATCTCCTGGACTATTTTGGTGTGATCTCATGTGCCCTATATTCAAGGAATATGAATATCCTTCGAATTTCCTACATTTATTATAAAATTAATGGTTGAAATTGGATGAAAAGTGTGATAAAATAACTAAGGTAGTTAGTTCGGTTTCATTCAATTAAATTATAGTTGTATTTTATATCACGATGTATTGAAGTATTCACCAAAACTATACGGTGGAATCTCTATAATGTGTAATTTCATAAAATAAATTTTATTCCAAGAAGAATATTTTCCTAAAAAATGGAAAATCAACACCATTGGTTGATCGCCTCAATGTGAGAAGCCACTATGTATGTTCCCTTACGTAAAAACATAATTTCCATTTCCAAATATTTTTTTACCAAAATTGTGGTGTATATTTGGCCTAATAAAAAATAATCTGGAATGTGTAATTATCTAAGAAAATTTATTGGGAATGTGATAGGTTAAATTTATCCTTCAATTATATGAATTTCCTTAATTAAATAAATTAGATAACATGTAATGATTCATGGGTTTTTTTGTATGCGTTTGTTATTCTAATAACTTTACCCTCACATTATGACATGGGAGAAACAAGGGTCTTGGCTTAAGGACCCCATGTAAGGGCTATTATAGTGTGTCATTTTTTAATAGTGCTTCTAGTTCTATACTCATATTCATTTATGTTGTTCTCCTCCAATAATCCCAGGTTTCCACATCCTTAAAATCTAGAGATTCCATTTATGAAATTTTCGAGTTGCACATTATTATATCTCAAGACAATATTCAAAGAAAACATCCATACTTGGGATTAGTCAAAACATGACACCTGATTTATTATGTGACATTTATTGCACATATTTCATAATTATATTGGTTAAACTTGTTTCAGAGACATCTGACTTAGGATGATGTCGTTAGTGGTTGTTGGATTCCATGAGGATCTTTAACCCATATGTATTATTTATATATTTTCTTTATTATGATTAGTATTTTAACAGGGATCATTTCATAAGCACTAAATGGGTTATTTATAGCATAGTTGGTGGTGGCCTACTGAGTATACCTCACACCCTGCATGGGAGTCCCTTGGTACCTAAAGAGACTTCATGATTATAGGTATAGATATAAGGAAGCATCCAACATCTAATGTTTGATTCTGAGTATGTCGTACGAGAGTAGAGGACTGAGCCTATTCCCATGATACTATTATTGGAAGGATTGTTTTTTTATGTTTGTATTGGATTTTCTATATACCATCTTCCCAATATATCACGTGTCTCATTTTTTTATAGCTAAAAGAAATGATAATCATTATTTTGTACCTATTTATTTTTATTATTCCACCAATTTATTTTTATAGAATTATTTATTATTCTGATGATAGTTATTTATTACTACTTTTTATGAATAATATATTTTATTCAGTTTGATACACATTGAAAAATTAGGTATTACTTACCACATAGAAATATTTTATGTCCTCACTGCTACTGGTGATCCTCTATTATATGAGGAGGTGTGCTTAAGGTCATGTTTTCAATAATCTCGGGGAACCTCCTAGTGGTTTATGTGGTTGGATTCTGCACACCACCATAATAAAATCAAAGATTCTTAATTTTTTTAACAATTTATTACGAACTCCACAAGGAATAAAATCATGATCACAATATAATGTTTTTTATTCATTTCCCATATGTTTATACACTATAGAGTTTTTATTTTATCAAAACCATTCTATATAATTGGTCCACATATTTTGGGGTTTTTTTGTTTTCTTAATTTTTATTTGCTCTTTTCTTAAGTTAGAGTAATTTTTCATTTAGTTTTAGTACATGAAGATCTTCCTCGTGAGGTTTTGTCAAGTAATTTTATTTGGGGGTTGTATCCCTTATCAACTAATATTTGTTTCATAGTTTTCGGTTTTCTCATCATTTACAATGATATTTAATTTTTTTAAATATATTTAATGAGAACCATTATGTACTCCATTGAATGATGATTTGGGAGGAACTCTTTATAATTGTATGTATGTGGATAGGCTATATGTGATTGGTTTCTGTGAGCATTAATCTTTTGGTCTTTTCTTGCAGTTTTGTTTCATCTATATCGATCATCCATGATTGATTGATGCTTCCGAAATTTATCTTAATTTTTATGAGTTTAGTGGTTTCCAATGGATTAGATATAGTTAGGCTACTAAACCCTCTCACATAAAGATTTTATGGTCATCCATCTTGTTAGTGTTGGATTTTTTATTTTTTCTAGTAGTTTTTAATAATGGTAGGCTATAAGAATTTGGTCTGAGTGATTTTAGTTAGAACTATGATGAAGTATGTTAGTGTTATTAATTCAAAGGTAATGTTTTTAAAATATATTATAATTTGATGATTTTTATAGATATTGTAGTTTGGGTCCTCAAATGTATTTATTCGGGTCTCTAGATTAAATTTAGCTTTGAGCAATCAAGGTTAATGAATATATTCCAGTATTTATCGGTATGGATTATTAGTGGTGGAAATTTTATTCTATAGATATATTTTCAATAAAAGATATTGTATCTAATATTGATGTCCAAAACTAATATTGTATCACTTGATGTGGGATCACCCCGAATCATTGGGTGTAGAATGGATACAGACGATATGATATTTAGTGTTATTTTTTCAGTTATACATTTTTCTATTTTGGTGGAGTTGTCTTATATGTATTGTTAATAACCCTATGAGGTGTTTTGGTGGTGTTGTATTATTTTGTGTTAGTAGATGTGTGGATGTCGGTGAGGTACAATATTTGATTGCTAGTGTTAATGAATTCTTCATTATCCTGAGTTTTATAATGCATTTTCTTTTGAATGATGGAAACCTATATATGGGTTGTGATCATAACTAACATAGATTTAAATTATGGTACATGAAATGATAGATATGGTCTCATAATTTATATTGATAGAAATATTTCTTTTCCATCGAATTATGATATTGGCCTCTGTGTGTTCATTATTTTAAATGTTGAAGGTGTTGGTGAATTCATTTCTATTCATGATGAATAGCTCAAGACATGTTTGGTATCCTAGGAGTTTGACCGAGGTGAGGTCAAATGGGATTTTATTTGGTTTTAGGTGGTTTTTTGGGTGTTTGGGTACTGGGGCCTTGATTCTATGCCAAATTTTTCGGTAAAGAATTTTTTTTGGTGATTGGGTAATGCATATTTATTTTTAGGTGGTCATTTTATAACTTTCTCTTAGGATAGTCAATTGATATTTTAGAGTTATATATAAGTCATTATGATTTTATGACATGTTTTGAAATTAAAAATTATTTGTATTAATTTTTTATTGTATGTTATGTCAGATATTGTTATTCCTTTTTCAAGGATCTCATAATTTCTCTATTTCATTTAAGAAAAGATAAAAAATTTCTAAAAATTTATTATGAACATAAATTTTAGGAACAATGAATTAATGAATTTTTTTAAGTTGTTATTTATTAGAATTTCATTACCTCACCATGTAAAATTATCAAGAATATATAGTATGTAGCTATACACACAATTGTTTTTACTACCTATTGGTCCAAATACATAAATATATATAATTTAAAATAGTCTTCAGTACCACTCACCATTCCATTAAAATATTATTTAGTTATTTTCCTAATTAAATATAATTTATAGTTAAAAGAAATTATAATCAAATGGGAATAATCATTTTTCTATTTGGATCCTTTGGATGTGTTTCTAATTAATATATCTGAGGTGAAAATTACAAAGATAATTATTGATAAAATCATACATTAACTTCTAATCATGAATATTATCGTTCCAGTTAAACATGTCCAAAATATAATAACCATTGATCAGAATCCCTAAAAATATGACATTTAATTCATATATATAGAATAAATATTATTTTAAATTATAAATGGAAAACATTCCTATAAAAATATAATATATAAATGAAATTTTAATTTATATATCAATCATTGTAACACATTTATAATCAATGAACCAGTCAACTTCGTAGACATTAATCATATGTTATAAAATCCAATATAGAAAATCCATCCCTACTAATAAAATAATAATTTAATTCAACATTCAGCAATTATATCATATTTATTATTCAAGGTTTATCAATAAAAATTTATGATAAACACCACATATAAAATATCTATGAGTTATAATTAGAGATTTTTAATTTTATAACATCTACACACATACAATTAAAATTATTCTCATTGAGATCACTTCTTAACCGTACATAAAAAATATAATATTTTGATAAATGAAATAAATAAATTACACCTCAAAATGATCAACAAGATTCATAAAATAATATATAACAATAACATATATCTGGTTGAGTATCATGCATTATAACATTTTATCTATGACATTGAATGAAATCCCACACATGATAACTAATGACCCAATATATAATATAAATTATGTTGGTTGAGATCCATATTTTCTAATTTAAAGAGTCTACAAAAATATCTCTCATTGATCTTGTTATTTTGTAAGGTTGTCATGCCAATAATATAAAATATTACACTTGTATTGTTGATTGGATAATCATTTATAAAAATTCATCACATGGATAAGTGGAAATTTATTACTCTAGTATCATATCTCAGAAGGTTCAACAATTAAGTGTGTCCCAAATCACTCAATGATATTTAGTAATTTAAATATTAGGATTATGAATTTTCATTTTACATTACATAAATATTCAATGGGAACCCTCCATTATATCAACAAGCCTATTTTAATGGAAAATGAAATAATATTTTTTTCATCAGAAGGGATCTCACAAATATTATTTTGTATTTTTTTTAGTCTCTCTATTTACACATGAATCATATTATAGTAATTATTATAACTTTTATCCCATGAAATTGTTAGACCTCAAGTTACTTTAATATATGTGCATACTTATAGGGATTTAGTTTTGGAATCCCTATAATTTAAGTAAAATTAATATATTTTACCAAAAATAATTTAAACCAATTTATACAACTCAATTTATTGTTACAAACAAAAAAATTAAAGCTATATATTTTTACCCGTATCCAAACTCCATACAGAAGTAATGTAACTATATATTTTAATGTTTTAAAATAATTGGAAATAAATACTCCAAACATGTGTAATAAGGGGCCGATAAGTATCCAAACCCAAATTATATATAAAACACAGAACAATATATTATAGTGATCAGTCTATAAAAGATTCATTTTACATATATTTATTTAATTCTGAATGACATCAATTGGATCATAAAATTAACACCAAATGTGTATTAATTATACTCCTCCTCTGAATTCTAGTTTCTATACCTATTTGAAAATAAGTTCACGGTAGAAGAAAAATAATTGTTATAATTTCCTACATGATATTTTACTCTTATATTATAAAGGCCCATCCTTTACATACATTGTTAATACTTCAAAATTGAAGCACACTTATTACAACATATGACAAAACCACAAAGGACCGTATAGGTATAGTGTCTTTAGAAACTGGGAAACATAAACAACTGGTTCATAAATTTTCTACAGTGTATCCCATTTATTTCATCATATCTAGGGTCCCTTTTAGCATATTATACTTAATATCCATATTCCTGACCTAGGGAAAAGAAAACATAAAAGGGTGAGCTCAAATGCTCAGCAAGGGAAAATAAAGGAAATAAAAATCATATCATATCTTTTTGAAAATCAAAACCTGCAAAAGAGATAATAATATCTTAACATGGAATAAATCATAGAAGTGAAAATGAGATCCCCATAATCATAACATAAAACTTGAAACTTTGTGGCATGCACACATAATCATGGAAAATAATTTCTTGTTAGTCATGACTCATTGCCAAGACTATCTTAGTGGACAAAGTCCCTTTCTGAATCGAGTAACCCTCGTTTCAGTCCTGTTTCACTAAACTGGTATAACCTACCGTTCCAGCCCTGTCTATCTCATGAGATATACAATATTTACCCAATGCATTGGAGGGAGATATAGGTCCCACCCATCTTATAATGAATCCTTTCTTATGTGTGCCACATAATCATAAATCATACAGCATCGCATAACCCATGTAATAAAAATGGGATTCTTAAACAACATGACATCATAAAACAATTCATATAAGATAAAGGAATTCATAAAAATGTTTCCATCACAACATAATCAAATCCATGAAATAATAGGGATAAAAACAGAACCCTTTTATTATCTTAGATGGAAAATAATTTTGATAAAATACTTGAACTTCATTCTTGAGAAAAATATCCATTCTACTTCAAAAAAACATTTCCTTTCTTAACATGTCATACAATTTTAAACTAAAAGAATTTGATTAAAAATAAACTTGAATACTTGTAAAGGAAGCTTCTTGGAAATAATGTTTTAGAAGTCCATTCATGCCGTATAAGTTAAAAAAAACATTCTTCGTACTTTTGTCGGAAAAGTCAAAAAGTACCTCGTACGGAAAACGACAAAAGATTCCTTTCATTTCTTTTACTAAAATCTCACCGAAGGGTAAAATTGGATTTAAACAATTGTAGTTGGATGGAAATAATATTACATATTTATGAAACATGGATGTGGATGATAAAATACACCCCAGTAAATACTTACGAATAAACAATCTCGGATAAAAATGAGATTGTGATATTTCCCTTACCTTAGGTCTGATTTGCTTTGTTCGTGTCCAAAGCTCCTGTATAATGGTTTAAATAATGTTATTGACTTATTCCAGAATCATACATATTGATATTATATCATATATGGTCATATTCTTAGCTTCTTGTTACTAATATTTCATTGTTACTTGTTACTCGGGTCTTTGTTGCCTTTTGCTCTTATGCGTGTTTTGCCGAATAAATTCTTATTCTCATTTTAAGGTTATAGTTACCTTATATCCAGAATGGTATTAGTGTAACATATATCATATTTATTCATTCAATTCATTTATATAATTACTATGTAATGATGATCATGTAGAACGAGTCGCATCACATCGTGGAGACGGTATTCCGTACGTACGCACGAGTGATGATATCATTCCTATGATCGTGGAATTGTATTGGAGTATATGTATATTATTTCAGTATCAATATTACTTTATAATAATCATAAATAGTTACTCATTACACCATTATACCCATCCTTGTAAGGTGTTGGTGGAAAATAGATTACACCACGGCGTGGAGACGGTATTCCGTACGTACGCACGCGCGGTGATTTCATTTTTCCGTAGGATGTATAGAAGGTGAATTATGGTTGTTTCATATTTATAATAACATATAAGTAGGTAAGTAATACTGATGTTATTACTTTATCATGAAAAAACTAAAGGAGAAGAAGTTGAAGAAGATAGAAATTGAAAATATCGGTAACGAATATTACCTCTTCTTTGGAACGCCTCTTTGAATCCTCCACTCAGGGAACTAAGATTGGTCTTTGAAGAAGACCAGGACCTCTAGGATTATTCTAGGGAAGTGTAGAGGAGAAAATGGCAGGGGTTGGGCGATCTTGAGTGCTCAATTTGGTGTGAGGAGGAGGGGGAGGAGGTGCCCTTTTATAAGGGAGGAGAGGGGCACCTTAGGAATATCTCAAAATATTATTTTATATTAAAGTCAAAATCGGTTTATAATGGTTCCAAAGGGTCTTATTTAGAAGCTAAAGTGGGGATGGGTCGAAATCCTATCAGCCAATAGGATTTAGACAAGTTTAGGGTATTATTTTAACCTTATCAATTAGATTTAACTCTAAGTTAAATAATTTAACTTTTACCGTGTCTTTTTGTTTTCTTTCATTATATGGTTAATACACTTACTATAACATGCCAAACGATCCCCAAATTGTTTATTATTAATATATATATATCCTTATCTAAGTAATTTGGCTGAACCATATATTTTTAGGAATAAAATAACAATTAATAATATAATATTTGATTTAAAAACTATTTTGTGTCAATTTTGACACTATTTGATATATGATTTTTGTGAAAGTCATAACAGAATTATATGTTAGAACCAAGTTGATTAAATCAACAATAATATATCATAGTAACCTAGAAAATTTGTGTAATTCATAAAAAGTCTCAAATTACATTTATTTTGGTGTTTATAACATCAATTATGTCAATATTTCATAAATAAGATAATTACTGCATCATAATTGTGTCATAAATAAATTAAATTATTTAATGTCTAAAAATTATAAATAAAATACCATTATGTAGGAAATCTTTTTATCTTTGTAATGAATATTTATAGTCTAATTTATCTTATGTATAACCCCATATTAAAAATGATTTTCTTATTAAACTTTGATTTTAACTATTTTAACCCTTCTTTAAATAAATTAATAATAAATGTCCTAATCTAACCCAAGTGGGCCTAAATGGTCATATTTTATTCATAAGGTTGTTTTTTGTCGAATTACATTTATCTTATAGAATTAGGACATGTGTTAGGGTAATAGTAATATCATATTTACCCTTAGTTACCCTATTTACTATTAACCGCGGTAAAAAAGTAAAAAGTTACTATTCACTAAAAAATTATTTTTATCTCATTGAACCAAATTTTACTTACTGATATCAACCGTGTCTGTCGGATTTTCAAAATTCCATTCACAGAAGCGGTAAAATTAAGTTTTATGCAAAATTCAGTTTTTAACCTACCACTTAGTGGTTTCACTATTCATCAAAAATTGACAGTTTTCAGAAAAATACCAAAATTTCACCCTAGGCTAATTTCGGTATTCCGAATCCAAAAATGAAGTCCATTTTAAAAAATAAAATTTATAAAATTTCAAAAAGTGGTTATTACTATTCATAACGGCTAGTTTTAATAATATTTTAATAGCATATTGTTGTTTAGTGAAACTCTGTATTGCGTACGACGCAAGCTATCGAGGAAGGTCGTGATTGCGTGTAAAGTAAGCCAAGCTAGTATGTAGTGAAAGATTCCTTTGATGATATATAAAAACAAAATATTACTCATAAAAATCTCGGGTGTTACATTCTACCCCCCTTAAAAAAGAATTTCGCCCTTGAAATTCGTCACTTTGTAAAAAACAGATGAGGATACTTCTCCCTCATAATATCCTCAAGCTCCCATGTAGCTTCTTCAAGTTGTAGGTTCCTCCATAAAACTTTCACCAAGCGAGTGGTCTTGTTTCGTATGACTTTTTCGCTACGATCCAGAATCTCTATCGGCTATTCTTCATAAGAAAGATCTTGCTCCAGCGGTACAAATTCTGAGCTGAGTACATGTGAAGGATCTGGTATGTACTTTCTCAGGAGAGATACATGGAACACATCGTGAACTTGAGAGAGATTCGGTGGAAGCGCCAATCGGTAAGATACCTTCCCAACACGATCCAGTATTTCGAAAGGACCGATATATCTAGGGCTCAACTTCCCCTTCTTTCCAAATCTCATAACCCTCTTCCAGGGAGATATTCGTAAGAACACTTTATCACCCACTTCAAACTCTAGATCTTTTCTTCGGTTGTCGGCATAACTTCTCTGTCGACTCTGAGCTGCTCTTATGTGTTGTTGAATAGATCTGACCTTTTCTGCCATTTCATCAACGAGATCAGGTCCTAATAGCTTTCTTTCCCCAACTTCATCCCAGCAAGTTGGAGTCCTGCATTTCTTTCCATAGAGAGATTTATAAGGAGCCATCTGAATACTGGAGTGAAAGATATTATTATAAGAAAATTCCACCAAAGGTAGGTGTTGATCCCAACCTCCTTTGAAATCCATAGAGCAAGCTCTCAACATATCTTCTAGGGTTTGAATTGTTCTCTCAGACTGACCGTCTGTCTGGGGATGATAAGCAGTGCTGAAACTCAACTCTGTATCCAGAGTATGCTGAAGACTTCACCAGAACTTCGAGGTAAATCTCGGATCCCGATCAGATATAATAGAAAGTGGTACTCCATGCAATCTTACCACTTCCTTTACATATATCCTGGCAAGCTGATCTAGAGAGAAATCCTCTCTAATAGGAATGAAGTGTGCAGACTTTGTAAGACGATCAACAATGACCCAGATAGCATTATTGCCTTTGGATGTTTTAGGAAGTCCTGTGACAAAGTCCATAGTGATGTTTTCCCATTTCCATTCGGGTATGGGTAATGGTTGTAACATCCCCTTAGACTTATGTCTCTCAGCTTTAACTTGTTGACAAACCAAGCATCGAGAGACATATTCAGCAACATCTCTTTTCATGCCATCCCACCAGAAGTACTCTTTCAGGTCCCTATACATCTTCGTGCTTCCAGGATGAATAGAGAATGAAGAACTATGAGCCTCATCCAGCAGCTCGTTCTTTAATTTGAAGATGGAAGGAACACAAACCCGATTCCTGAACTTTATTATCCCATCACAATCAAGGTTGAATTCAGGAACATTTCTCACCTTCTTTTGTAACTCGACATAATCTTTCTGTGCCTCCTTAATCTTCACATGTATAGATGGTTGAACATTCATTTGATAAAGATAAGATTTTTCCCCTTCCATTATAATTCCAAGATCCATCCTTTGTAAATCCATAAATATTGGATCTTTTGTGATCCTCATCATGGATAAACTAGCATGGTCTTGTCGACTTAATGCATCTGCCACCTTGTTTGCTTTCCCAGGGTGGTAATGGATTGAGCAGTCATAATCCTTAATCATCTCCAACCATCTTCTTTGACGCATATTCAGCTCCTTTTGTGTGAAAATATACTTTAAACTTTTATGATCAGTATAAATATCACACCTTTCACCATAAAGGTAATGCCTCCAAATCTTTAATGCAAAGATTACCGCAGCCAACTCCAAATCATGAGTTGGGTAATTTTGCTCATGGATTTTCAACTGTCATGAGGCATAAGCTATCACCATATAATTTTGCATAAGAACACACCCCAATCCCTTCTTGGATGCATCACTATAGATCACAAACCTTTCTCCACTACAAGGCAGTGTGAGCACAGGTGCACTGGATAACCTTATTTTCAACTCCTTGAAATTCTCTTCACATTCCTCTGTCCAAACAAACTTAACTCCTTTCCGAGTCAACTTGGTTAGTGGATTAGATAATCGTGAAAAATCTTTTACAAAACATCGATAATATCCATCCAAACCAAGAAAAATTCGGATCTCAGTTACTGTTGTTGGTCTTGACCGTCTTTCGATAACCTCTGTTTTTGCTGGATCCACAGATATCCCCTCTTTTGAGATTATGTGACCCAAAAATGAAACTTTTTGAAGCCAAAATTCACACTTGGTAAATTTGGAATAAAGCTTCTCCTTTCTCAGGGTCTTCAATATAATTCTCAAGTGATCTTCATGATCTTCCTTTCTCTTTGAATAGACAAGAATATCGTCTATAAAAACTACCACAAATTGATCAAGATAGTCTCTAAAGACTCTATTCATTAGATCCATGAAGATATCAGGGGCATTAGTAAGACCAAATGGCATCACTATAAATTCATAGTGTCCATACCTTGTACGGAAAGCCGTCTTTGGTATATCCTCCCTTTTGACCCTTAATTGATGATACCATGAACGAAGATCAATCTTGGAAAAGCATTGAGCTCCGCGTAGTTGGTCAAATAAGTCATCAATGCGTGGGAGAGGATATTTGTTCTTGATAGTGATCTTGTTAAGTTCTCGATAATCAATGCAGAGTCTCATTGATCCATCTTTCTTCTTAACATATAGAACAGGTGCTCCCCAAGGTGACGCACTAGGGCGTATGAATCCCTTATCAAGATTCTCTTGGAGTTGCTTCTTCAATTCCTGCAACTCAATTGGGGCCATTCTATAAGGTGTCTTTGAAATAGGCAAAGCACCCGGTACGAGTTCTATTGAAAACTCAACTTCACGATTTGGTGGAAGACCCGGCAATTCCTCCGGAAAGACATCATCAAACTCCCGTACAATGGGAATATTCTTAATCGTGAGTTTCTCACCAACCATTTGAGATAAATAACCTTCATTTAGTGGAATCAATACCCATAAGATGGAAGAAATTTCCACTGGAAGGTTATGTTCATCCATGCATTGATATACGATCGTAGATTGATCTGGAATATGAAATGTGACTTCCCTTCTTTGGAAATTTATATGAGCTCCATGTAGAGAAAGCCAATCCATGCCAAGAATCACATCAAATTCCACTAAAGGAAGGATCACAAGATTTGCAGGAAGCAGTTTCCCACAAACTTCGATCGGAGAAGAATTAAAAACTTTTGATGCGACTGTTGTGCCATTAGGTGTTGTCACATCTAACTCAACATCTAATTGTTGAGGTAATACGGTGATACCCTTCGAAAATTTTTCAGAAATAAAAAAGTGGGTGGATCCAGAATCAAATAAAACATTTTCTACTTTAGAGTGGATGGTAAGTGTACCTTTCACCACTTCGTTATCGTACCCCACATCGCTGATAGAAATTGCATGTGACTTTCCTTTGTCTTTAGCCTTAAGATTTTGTTGACGTCGACCATCATCATCAACCCTTAGATTTGGGCATTGATTGGCATAATGCCCCATCTCCTTGCACTTGAAACATTGAAGTGTAGTAGGTTCATTCTGTGTACCCCTTTCTTTGTTTACATCATTAGAAATCTTCTTCCCATTATCGCGGAATTCAAATGCCCGATGACCTTCCTTTCCACATTTAAATCATTTACTTGTCCCTTTAAGACAACTCCCTCCATGTTTCTTTCCACACTTTAAGCATAAGGGAAAGCTCATCTTCTTTTCAGTGTGCTCTTTAGATTTTCCTTTGAATTCCATCTTCCTCTTCTTATCAAACCCATGTGACTGATGGGTTACTCCAATCTCCATCTCGACTTTGAGAGCACATCGAACGATTTCCTCGTAGCTATTGAAGTCCCTTATGGCTAACGCCCTTTGAAGACATGGTTTTAAGACACTAAAGAATCGATCGATCTTACTCTCAGGTTGGATAATAATACCAGAAGCGTACCTTGCAAGTCTTGTAAAATTTGCTTCATAGGTACCAACAGATTCATCATCCCTTTGCTTCAGTTCAAGAAACTGTTTCTACATCTTTGTTCGGGGAATACGAGGGAAGTACTTATTGAAAAATAAGTTCTTGAACTCATCCCATTCCATAGACTCAATTTCATCCCTTTGCCTCGTATTCTTAATAAGATTCCACCATTGATCAGCATCTCCTTTCAAACGATGCACTGCTAGGATGACTTTATCATGTTCAGAACATTGAAGAACTGAAAATATCTTTTCATTAGTACTAATCCATTGTTCAGCAACTAATGGATCAGTAGACCCGCTGAAAGAAGGTGGACGCTGCCTCATGAAGGATTCAACAGAATGTTGCTCCTTCCTTTTCTCGTTTTTAAGTCCTGCATGATTCATAGCTTGAGAAATTTGTGTGAGCATGGCTAGAAGATTTTTCATTCCATCTCCCATATCGTTGGGTTGCTCAGGGGGGAAATCATTGCATTTCCCATCGCATTCCGCATTAACACGGTTCCTTCGGGTTCCATCCATTGACTAAAACCAAGAAGAATAGTGTGAGCAACACTAATTATAATGGGAAAACCACACAATCAAGGATAAAATTTCACACTTAAGGTGTTATCCTAGGGTATTCATGGCCATTTCTAAAACACTAAGATTGTGTTCTATGCTTAGACTTATCCTTAGGGTTCTTACTAAGGCTTTCACATCCTAGTTTCCAAAGGTTGACTATAACATTTCTCTGATACCAACTATAACTACCCATCCTTTACATACATTGTTAGTACATCAAAATTGAATCACACTTATTACAACATATGACAAAACCACAAAGGACCGTATAGGTATAGTGTCTTTAGAAAATGGGAAACATAAACAACTGGTTCATAAATCTTCTACAGTGTCTCCCATTTATTTCATCATATCTAGGGTCCCTTTTAGCATATTCTACTTAATATCCATCTTCCTGACCTGGGGAAAAGAAAACATAAAAGGGTGAGCTCAAATGCTCAGCAAGAGCAAATAAAGGAAATAAAAATCATATCATATCTTTTTGAAAATCAAAACCTGCAAAAGAGATAATAATATCTTAACATGGAATAAATCATAGAAGTGAAAATGAGATCCCAATAATCATAACATAAAACTTGAAACTTTGTGGCACGCACACATAATCATGTAAAATCATTTCTTGTTAGTCATGACTCATTTCCAAGACTATCTTAGTGGAAAAGTCCCTTTCTGAATCGAGTAACCCTCGTTTCAGTCCTGTTTCACTGAACCGGTATAACCTACCGTTCCAGCCCTGTCTATCTCATGAGATATAAAATCTTTACCCAATGCATTGGAGGGAGATATAGGTCCCACCCATCTTATAATGAATCCTTTCTTATGTGTGCCACATAATCATAAATCATACATCATCGCATAACCCATGTAATAAAAATGGGATTCTTAAACAACATGACATCATAAAACAATTCATATAAGATAAAGGAATTCATAAAAATGTTTCCATCACAACATAATCAAATCCATGTAATAATAGGGATAAAAACAGAACCCTTTTATTATCTTAGATGGAAAATAATTTTGATAAAATACTTGAACTTAATTCTTGAGAAAAATATCCTTTCTACTTCAAAAACACTTTTCTTTTCTTAACATGTCATAAAATTTTAAACTAAAAGAAGTTGATTAAAAATAAACTTGAATACTTGTAAAGGAAGCTTCTTGGAAATAATGTTTTAGAAATCCATTCATGCCGTATAAGTTAAAAAACATTTTCGTACTTTTGTCGGAAAAGTCAAAAAGTACCTCGTACGAAAAACGACAAAAGATTCCTTTCATTTCTTTTACTAAAAACTCACCGAAGGGTAAAATTGGATTTAAACAATTGTAGTTGGATGGAAATAATATTACATATTTATGAAACATGGATGTGGATGATAAAATACACCCTAGTAAATACTTACGAATAAACAATCTCGGATAAAAATGAGATTGTGATATTTCCCTTACCTTAGGTCCGATTTGCTTTGTTCGTGTTCGAAGCTCCTGTATAATGGTTTAAATAATGTTATTGACTTATTCCAGAATCATAAATATTGATATTATATCAAATATGGTCATATTCTTAGCTTCTTGTTAGTAATATTTCATTGTTACTTGTTACTCGGGTCTTTGTTGCCTTTTACTCTTATGCGTGTTTTGCCGAATAAATTCTTATTCTTATTTTAATGTTATAGATACCTTATATCCAGAATGGTATTAGTGTAACATATATCATATTTATTCATTCAATTCATTTATATAATTACTATGTAATGATGATCATGTAGAACGAGTCCCATCACATCGTGGAGACGGTATTCCGTACGTACGCACGAGTGATGATATCATTCTTATGATCGTGGAATTGTATTTTAGTATATGTATATTATTTCAGTATCAATATTACTTTATAATAATCATAAATAGTTACTCATTACACTATTATACCCATCCTTGTAAGGTGTTGGTGGAAAATAGATTACACCACGGCGTGGAGACGGTATTCAGTACGTACGCACACGCGGTGATTTCATTTTTCCGTAGGATGTATAGAAGGTGAATTAGGGTTGTTTCATATTTATAATAACATATCAGTATGTAAGTAATACTGATGTTATTACTTTATCATGAAACAACTAAAGGGAAAGAAGTTGAAGAAGAAAGAAATTGATAAGATCGGTAACAGATATTACCTCTTCTTTGGAACGCCTCTTTGAATCCTCCACTTAGGGAACTAAGATTGGTCTTTGAAGAAGACCAGGACATCTAGGATTATTCTAGGGAAGTGGAGAGGTGAAAATGGCAGGGGTTGGCCGAGATTGAGTGCTCAATTTTGTGTGAGGAGGAGGGGGAGGAGGTGCCCTTTTATAAGGGAGGAGAGGGGCACCTTAGGAATATCTCAAAATATTATTTTATATTAAAGTCAAAATCGGTTTATAATGGTTCCAAAGGGTATTATTTCGAAGCTAAAGTGGGGATGGGTCGAAATCCTATCAACCAATAGGATTTAGACAAGTTTAGGGTATTATTGTAACCTTATCAATTAGATTTATCTCTAAGTTAAATAATTTAACTTTTACCGTGTCTTTTTGTTTTCTTTCACTATATGGTTAATACACTTACTATAACATGCCAAACGAACCCCAAATTGTTTATTATTAATATATATCATTATCTAAGTCATTTGGCCGAACCTTAGATTTTTAGGAATAAAATCACAATTAATAATATAATATTTGATTTAAAAACTATTTTGTGTCAATTTTGACACTATTTGAAATATGATTTTTTTGAAAGTCATAACAGAATTATATGTTCGAACCAAGTTGATTAAATCAACACTAATATATCATAGTAGCCTAGAATATTTGTTTAATTCATAAAAAGTCTCAAATTACATTTATTTTGGTGTTTATAACATCAATTATGTCAATATTTCATAAATAAGATAATTACTGCATCATAATTGTGTCATAAATAAATTAAATTATTTAATGTCTAAAAATTATAAATAAAATACCATTATGTAGGAAATCTTTTTATCTTTCTAATGAATATTTATAGTCGAATTTATCTTATGTATAACCCCATATTAAAAATGATTTCTTATTAAACTTTGATTTTAACTATTTTAACCCTTCTTTAAATAAATTAATAATAAATGTCATAATCTAACCCAAGTGGGCCTAAATGGTCATATTTTATTCATAAGGTTGTTTTTGGTCGAATTACACTTATCCTATAGAATTAGGACATGTGTTAGGGTAATAGTAATATCATATTTACCCTTAGTTACCCTATTTACTATTAACCGCGGTAAAAAAGTAAAAAGTTACTATTCACCAAAAAATTATTTTTATCTCATTGAACCACATTTTACTTACTGATATCAACCGGGTCTGTCGGATTTTCGAAATTCCATTCACAGAAGCGGTAAAATTAAGTTTTATGCAAAATTCAGTTTTTAACCTACCACTTAGTGGTTTCACTATTCATCAAAAATTGAAAGTTTTTAGAAAAATACCAAAATTTCACCCTAGGCTAATTTCGGTATTCCGAATCCAAAAATAAAGTCCATTTTAAAAAATAAAATTTATAAAATTTCAAAAAGTGGTTATTACTATTCATAACGGCTAGTATTAATAATATTTTAATAGCATATCGTTGTTTAGTGAAACTCGGTATTGCGTACGACGCAAGCTATCGAGGAAGGTCGCGATTGCGTGTAAAGTAAGCCAAGCTAGTATGTAGTGAAAGATTCTTTTGATGATATATAAAAACAAAATATTACTCATAAAAATCTCGGGTGTTACATATATCCATGCTATTGATATTTATAATTATTTTAATCAAGTTAACCTAAATTATACAATCACTACATTAAATAAAGAATTAATATGCAAGAATATTTAAATAGGGAATATAAAAATATCATAATAATTCAATTATTTTAAAAATGATATCACGATGTTAAAAATTCATATTAATTGAAACAACTTTTTATATTCCTTAAACATATTTAGATTTAGTTAATTCCATTAGGGTCCATGTTAATGATTGGTTTTGACAATAAAAGTTATTACTTTTTCAAAAGAATACATTATAATATATTATCATCAAACTTTCATATCTATTTTAGACCACAGCCTGAGGTAATATTAAAATATTATTAATTTATTTGAACTCCCCAAGAATCCTGACATAGTCCAAACAATTTTTTGGTTCAATATAAACTAATGCCATGTTCCATTTCAGCTAAATAGTTTTACTAAGAAGCATATCTTATTAATATCTACCATCATATTTTTGTTCATCATGGTGCCTTCAAAATGGCATAATGGATGATAGACTAAATCATAGAGAAACTGGTAACAATAGATTTATTATGGTAAGAACATTCAAACTTTTTCCAATAAAAAATAAATATTTCCCATAAAATACTTACATATTATACTATAGAGGTTGATTAAGCCTGTCATTTTAGTTACTAACTTTATATATGACAACATAGTTTTAAAATAATTATTATAAAGTTTTAAAAACACGAAATATATTTCCCATTTCAAAATTAATCATATTGATTCATCATCAATGTATGATCTAAACCCACTATTTGATTTTAAATGGAAATAATTATTCCCATACATATGTTATGTAAAAAAATAAACACATTATAGGTTTGATTGGGGTAGGAATCTATAAGATAAAATAACAAAAAAACAAGTGTACCGTGGGAGGACTGAAATAAAGGTTTGATATTGGATTTATTTATTCATCATATTATTGAAAAATATGATGATAATATGTATCAATAGAGAAATAATATCTGAATGTTGAGATAATAGTAACAGGATGTTATGGATTACCCTAGTTCGGTAGATAATAATAAATGGAATATCTAGAATATGTTCTGTTGTAGAGGATAGTGGTTATCATGGAGATGAGAAATCATAATTTTTTATGATATATCTAGAGAGTCCAATGAAATTATGATTTGGGGTTCTGATTTAGGATTAATATGATGATTATATTGGTAACTTGGGTTTATGTGATATGGTTTTGTCTTTCACTAAAAATGTTGTATAATATTTGATGTAAATAATTTGGGAGGGAATGAATAATGACAATAATATATGGATGTTTGTAACATGAGAATTAGAATAAGTACATAATCTATTATGGTAAGAAGCGAACTAATGTGATGATAGGTTTAAATAATCTTATTATCTAAAAATTTATGGATGAATAAATTATATTAACTCTCATGTAGAATTACTTCTTCCAAGACAATGTTTCACTTGTTTTTGTTTATAGACGACCCAGACACAACCATCATATTGAGGATTTAGTCCCATCTAATTTTGTGGAATAAATAATACCGAATCCATGTAGTGGTGAATTAATAATGGATTCTTTAGTCTAGTGTATTAATATAAAACTTCACTATTTCCTAACTCTTATTAATTTATTGGGTGAAAAATTTAGTAGGGGGCCAGAGTTTCTAGAAATACGTAGAATTTCCAATAAATTATTATTTTGGTAAATAATAATATGATTTTTAATGTTGGAAGATTGAAAAATGTTTCATGAATTTAATTAATTTTTGTTAAAGGAGGTTGTATGATGAAGGAGATTTAAATATGGGTAATGTATTTAGACTCATGAATGGCCATTTTTTTAAATAGGTATACATAGATGAATAAAAGGTGACATGTTTTACTAGAATGATACACTTTCATGATTGATGAATTTTCAAAAATCACTATACATTGGATTAAATTATCATCATTCATGAAAAAACATCCTTGAAAAAGTTTTGGGCATTAAAACATGCAAGATTGCTATTTCCAAAAATAATGTATTTCAATAAAGTAGGTGTTTCAAAAAGGTTAAGAGTATCACGAAAGTGTATGTTACATGAAAAATATGGGTTTATCCTATGTCTTAACCTGAATAGTATATTCATGGTGTTTCAAATCATGAATATGTGGAAACCATAGTATTTTTCTAATAATAAAAAAATGATTATGATTTCAATATATTAACGTTATAAATCACGTGTGAAACATTGGAAGTAACTTAATAGCAGGTGTGAATGTATGTGAAAAGAGGATGTTTCACTGGAGTGAGGAGTAACCAAACCATAAAATATGAAAAGGAATTTCACCTAGTGTATACTGGCATAAAAAATCATCCACAAAACTAGTGGTGTTTAGTGGTATCTAGAATGACTAAAATGACATCATTGTATACTATATGGACTAGAACATTGAGGTTAACCATGTACATATTACTACATAAAATTGAAAATATTCTTTCCTATAAGTATATAATTATTTTTTATATAGACCAAATTAATTATTATATTTTTAACGAATTCTTTATAATGAAGAAAAAATATCTAAAATGAATGTTATTCATACTATAGAGAAATGTTAAAATTTATCCATTACTAAGATTCATCTCCTATTATGGTGTTTCTGATTCCAAAATATGGTATAAAAGGGAAGGTTTTGTGTTAATTCATCTTTCCTCATCTATTTTTTTGAATCACTATAATATTCATCTACATTTGACAATTAATATGAAGGGACCAATTTTTTTTGAATTTGTTTTTCAAATTTTAAAATCGAATTCAAAAACTATTTCTAAAATTACATTTGAATCCCCTATGAAATTTTATTGAATTATATTATTATAAAAAATAAACATATATTTGTGTATTAATTATATCAAACAAGTATAAATTTGATTCATATGTCATAAAAGTGTAAGAATATGGTATGGAGGAGATATATTCAACGAATTATTTGAAAAAAAATCTTAAGACATGTGGGTGAAGATATGCGATATATCTCATAAAAAATCATTAACAGAAGAAGGAATTAAGGATAGTTCTCAATATACATGTGGATTAGTTCATGATATTTCCAAACATTAGTTTTAATAGGAATCTAATATATCAAAAAATTAGAATAATACATTCAAGAAAAGGGATACCAATACATCATGTACGCACCATATATTCAAAAGTGATCCCATATGCACATATAATTATGATGATGAAGAAGATACACCATGTTATAAAACTATAGTGATTTTACATCACATATATTTAATTAGGACTAATTATGTTCTTTATATAGTAAATAAAAAGATTTTTTGTGATACCAAAAAGACTATATCCAACCTTAAAAGATGACAGTGAATGAATATGTGCTGTTATAGATGATTTAAAGAAAATAAAAAATACGTATGTGATAGGAATTAATGGATTATGAGGATTATAGGACAGTAATGTGAGGAAAGAGTAAGGAGATTAGTAACAAGATTTATGAACATGTTCAATAATTAATGTGGATCATTCATGATAACAAAATTGTGAAATATATATGAATTCACATATGAAAAATAAAAATTATTGATTAAGACTACGTGTAATGAAATGAAATATGAATTTAAGAATTTGGAAGATCAGTTGAATGAAATGAACTTGAATATCATGGAATGTGAAATGAATAATGGTTACAAAAATAAAATTGGTATGGTTTAATTTTTATTGGTGAAAACATATTATGGGTCATGTAAAACTAAAAATATGAAAACTATACATTGGAAGAGTTTTTTTAATAAATCTGGAGAAGGCTTCTGAAATAAAAGTTTCTCCAAATTTCTACACCTATTGATGAATTTGACAAAATTTGATTGTGTGAATATAATCATGAAGTATTAATAATACGGAATTATCAGGTGAAATCACCCCTATTGGGATGATAATATCACATGGGGTATTATTAAGTCATAATATGATATATTTTCTTTAATGTTTATCATTTATTGATAAAATACAAAAAAGGGGATTTAAATTAAATGTCTATTTATCTTATCATATATAGAATGGGATATAAAATTAATGGAAAAGAAGATATATAGTGTATCAATAATAGATTATTCACAATATACCTAGAGAAAAAAAGGATAATCCCTAGAAGTTTGTTCTGGTGAATAATTGGTTCAAGATTTTAGTTATCAAAGTTATTCAAATTTAGTGATGTATAATATCAGGATATAAAACAATTTATACTAAAACCCACCATAAAAATAATGTATCATTTTTTTTAGATAAAATATGAAAGAAAAAATATCACTCATGTAATATTTTTTTTAGAAACAAGCTTCTTTCTTGAGTGGGTTATATCTCCCTACAATATAACATGAATTGAATAAAGTTGGAAATAATCTTATATTAGGAATGGTTTATGATAGTGGTAGAATGAATAATTTTTCACCTAAAAATTTATTGTGGGAAGACCCTCATACTAGACGGAAAGACAATGAAAAATATAGAGATTAATTATAGAAACAAATTATGTAATAAGCTTTTGGAAGTGGTCTAATTTAAAATAACCCTAAAAAATTGTTGTAGATGAAAACCTGGATGAATGGGATGGACCCCAATGAACCAATAGAATATCACTTGAGGATGATTAAGGTATCCCCCTCCCCATGCATTTAACTAATTAAAATATAGGATTCATGAGGTACACACATAGGGGGTACAATTGATTGGGTGTTTTTGTGATAAAAGGTTGTAGATACATACGATAAATAAGATATATATATATATATATTAAAAAAATCAATGTTCATGAAATTAAAATAGAGTTTCCAATTAATTAATTATTTTCAAAGAACAAATCTGGTATACAATGTTGTCTCTTGATGTTTAATACTATTGAAAGGGAAGATCGCGTGATAATGTTCCAGTTATGAAACTAGAAATATTTTAAATCATTATTTCAATGATCCAGTACTACGAAGACACAATAAATATTCAACCATTATAATTAGGTATCAATTAATTTTTTATTAGATCATAAATAGATGGGAAACTACTTTGTATGTAGTAATATTTATATTTTTTATTTTTATTTTATTCTATTATAACAATATCGTATCATCTAACAATTTTTAAAGTACTAATAAGTTGTCTTAAAATCAACGACTTTTTCAATAAGATGTCTCCTAGTTTTGAAGTGAAATTTGGCATTTGGAAATAGCTTAATATTGGAGATCGATATAGATTATTATTCAGAAGATGTAAATATTTTAGTAGAGTGGGTGATGATGACCCTTTTTCAATTAGCCTTAACCTAAAAATGATTACTATAATGAATTAAAACTCATGCATAACAAGTGGACCATGAAGTTAACTTTAACATGTGGTGTCATTTTATTGACATTTGGTATGTATGAAAACTTTTTTTTAATTTATAATCCTCTAAATATAAGGTGTAGTGTTGTTGGGAATATAATATGTTCATAAAAAAGAGATTTATACTACGAGAATCTATGAATTGAAGTGAGTAACAAAGACATCATTAGTTTATTTTGGTTTAAATCCATGTCTCTTACACTGAGTTACATCTTAGATGGATTAGAGTATTTTTAATTTCATAATGATATGTGAAAATATCACTATCTAAAAATACATCAAACTTTTATAACTATATAATATTTGATATCTGCGAGAAAGATGGTAAGAAGATAAATTTATTCAAGACTAAATTTATAGATGGGTGAATAGTTAAAGGTGGATCTAAAAGGGGGAGAATAATAATTTCATATGTATTTTTTACATAGTCAAAAGAAAAACATGATCCCTTATATGTTTATGAATCAAACTTGAAATATACATAATAGTGATTATTGATTAAGGTGGATAACATTTTCTTTGTAGAATTACATTTTGGATTTTGCATTTATAGGGGATAGTAATTAATTGAAATTTTTATTTAATTACTCTATATTAGTTAATATTCCAAAGGGATATGTGACATAAAATTAATATTTGACGAGCCTAAGGGGAAGAAAAACTGATTTATAAATCTAGTATCATATTGAAATTATATATTATTCATCAAACGGGGCCATAAAAGTAACCATTTTGAAAAAATAAGAACCCTAAATCCATAATTATGTAATTTTTGGCTTATATAATAGAGTATTGATTTATCGTAGTATTACAAAAATCTAATAAGGGAAGAATGTTATACCTAAATCATCATTCGAATGGGATATTCCTTAATAAAAAAGTTCATTAATATGAAAAAAGTATTTATATGTTAATATAATATCTAGAGGTTATGGGATGGTTAAATGGGAGTTTAGGATTCCCCATGTATAAAAGAAGAGAATATAGAGAAAATCTAGTAAGGAATTTATATTGTAGAGGCCAGTCGATACCAATGTAAAGTGTATTCAAAATTTTGGATGGATTATCTGGAGACAACTATATCATTAGGATTTGGTGGTGTGGTTAAGGATGGCTATGACGAACATGTTCCTACTCATGGTAGAAGTAAAATGTTTGTGTGTTTAACTATTATATCATTTTGTATAGTATTAGAAGTTTTAAATCTTGTAAGGCATGTATGATTTAATATTAAATAATAAAATAATATAATTATGAGAATTATAAAAATATATGTATAAAGGAAGAGAACCAATTTAAACAGAAATAGATAATCAATGAGGTATTTTTATGTTGAAGGATGAATGCTAAAAAATGATTTCAGTGTGGAAATATTCTCAACTAGATGATGTTTCACATGATATCATTATTTATAAAGTACATGGAATTATCCCTCTCCTGGAAGAGTTAGTATCATCTATATAAATGGATTAAAGAAGAGAATAATCATGAAAGGGAAGAACATATCATTAATATAGTATCTTCAAATATGAACTTAATATTTCACCATATCTATGAATTATTCAAATTTTAGGGTGAAATATTTTGGAGGGAGGTAAATGATTTATTAATGTAATGTTATAGAAATAGAGATAGAATTTTCAGAAAATGAAAATGTTTCATGAAGTATGCATAATTGGGAAAAATTTCCTAAAATAAGGGAATTTATTTGAAACATGGTTTCCCAAATAATAAATATTTAATTTTGTTAAAGTCTACAAACACATGACATATTCCATTTCATGAAAATAGATACACTGGTGAATCGAAGTAGACTTATTTTGTGGTAATAATAGTGTTTTCTGAAATATTGAGTTCCATTAACCGTTATACCATGGTGTAGAGAATAATCATCTATGAAAGAAAAATAATTATAATTCTTCATGCATTAGAATATAAAAGATAGATATTTTTTATTATTGTATATGTGTCACAAAAGTAGGATTCTAATGAATGTTATGAGTTTATGAAAAATGGTTGTTTTAGAAATTGTAGTTATTGAACGTAAGTTTCATGTAAAAAATGAATTAAAGGATCCTCAAATCAGGGCAATTATGTATAAATAGTCTCATTCAATTAATGCACAATGTATTATAATTATAATATTTTAATGTTGAATTTTTTACAATAAAAATTGTAAGTGTATTCACTGAATTGGTGTGTGGGAGTAAAGAATAGGTTGTGTGCCTCAGGTGAGGATTTATTAAAAGATACACCTTATAATTTAAGTGCACATGGATTGGAGTGTTCGCCAAAAATTACTATTTCTAGAAAACTGGTGAATCTCAATGGATTCTAGTATAACCAACACACTATTATTGTATGCTACCTAGACTAGACCATTGAGGTGAACCATGTAAAAAAATATATCCAATGAAAATTTTATGTTCTTACACATATGAGATTGTTTGGGTAAGGATTTCACTGAGCGGGAGATGTCAAACATATTACTTACAATATTGGAATACAATCCTAAAAAATATAACTAGAATTTATATTAATGATAAAATTCTTCCATCACATTAATTCACCCCCTATTTGGGTATATCTAGTTCAAAAAACCAAACTACCCATTCTTTTGACCTTCATTGTATATTACATTAATCAATATACCACTATAAAAACCACAATGTTCATGGATTTTATTCAATCTACAAGCCTCTAGAATTACTAATTTTTTTAATAAATCCTCTTATTCATAATGGTGTTCTAGTAATAGAACCTTGAAATAAAATGAAAATATTTTATGAACTCATATTCATTTTTAATGAGGTTTCCAAATTTCCCAATATTTGTATCTATATGTAATGTCCCAACCCATGTGTCACAATATGGATCACCGTGCTGGTTCGTCACATGAAGTCAAGTGTGCCTCCTTGTACGCTAGAAGATACTGACTAGAATAATGGCTCTAGTATGTTTATAATGGGGAGACTATACCCTCTTTTATCAATGTAAAAAACCAACTAAAAAAAATAAAAACATTTTGAATTATATATAATCATAAACAACACCAATGTCATACAATAACCAAAATATGAAAATATAGAACCCAATTGAAAGGAAAATTGTACATACCAAAGTAAGTTTCAAAGTGTCTAAAATAAATGTGAATCTAATGATACTAATGACCCCCAAGAAGTTTAAGAACCACATACAATTCCCTCATCCAAAAACCATCCCCTATCAATAATCTAATGTTAGGCCATTGACCAAAACCTATCCTCCAATAATAAATTTTGTTTGGATACCTATCATAAATCCAAAATTGTATGTCATTACGTCATAGTAAACCACCATCAATGGTGTCTAAAACAAATATAGACATCAATACTGTTTGAAATTGTAATATGAATAAGTACAATGTCAAAATAAATATATTATTACTCTATTAAAATATTTCCCATTAAATCACCTAAAACCCTCATGTTCTTGCCGATACTTATACCTAAATAGCTATTTTGAACCATTATAGAATATGAGTTTTCAAAATGGTTTACCAAGTATTTGAATGTGCATGATAAAATTATTATTTAAAAAACAAATGACCATGATATCATTCCTTTTATCACAGAAGATGAAGGACCATAGTACCATTCATTTAAATAATATTCTTTAAATGACAATGTTACCATTATTATTTCACAGATGAGTTACCACTTTACCACATGTTTTATCACATAATTTGATTGATAATGATACCATTAATAATGCTAGTTTTAGTGAGCATGTTGTTATTCACCATGTAATAATTCCTATTTAGATGATAATGTTACAATTCATAATTGTTGGTGGAATTATCATGTTAATATTCACCATTTCACACATATAACCCATATCTAATTTATCATGGTTAATCAACATTAACCACATTATAACATATAGCACATCATCACATCAATGACTATTAATAAAAATTAATCATCCTAAACCATTAGTTTTTTAGTTAATTTTTCAATTAATTAATTATTTAATCCTTATAGTGATTTAATAAATTTTATTTCACATAAATCCCCTTAATTATATACCAAATAAATTAGTCACATAAATATTTTTAATTATACCCACTATAAATTAATAACATATGATAAATTAATTAATTAATAAATTATCTCATTTCCCAAACTCAAAATATCATTATTAATTCTTCAATTAATTATCATTATTTATAATTCTATAATTCTATTATTATATAAAAAATTAATTATCTCCCAATTCAATTTCTAAATACAAAATTAGTTTTCCAAATGAAAATCATTAATTAATTCCTCAATTAATTAAGTATGTAAATCCCCTTAATTAATCCCTCAATTAATTAATCTATTTCCACCAACTCAAAATAATATAATTAATTCCCCAATAAACTATATCATTCACAACCTCAAATATCATTATCAATTTCACGATGAATTATACCCAAATCCTATATTTATATATTCAATCAAATCCTAAAATTTCCAAATGTATTAATTATCCACATTAATTTATTCAACGTATGAACAACAATAGCTATGAAACCCAAAAAATCTATAATTTCAAAAATTTAAACAAATGTCATGACTATGGGATTGGAATCATAGATAACCTACCTCAGGATCAGAGAAGAAGAACATCAACCAATGACTAACCCCAAATTTGTGCTAATCAATCAATAATGTGTTAATGAATATGAAATAGATCTTACTCCATGACACCAGTGGAATCAGTGACAAAAACACTACGTCTAGGATATCAATCGATTATGGAGTTACTCTAAACAAGAACCAAACAGTTTTTTTCCAACATATCTAGAATTAAATTAATAACAAGAAGTAATATCATAAAAATCTAAGACTCTATATCCCAAATATAATGTGAGATCTCTTCTGGATCGAAGAAGACACTTAGTAATCAATGGAATAATACACACAATAAAAAGGAGGTGCACGTGGGGTTGTCAATATAATATTTCACTCTGTGGAGAACTTTCGGTCCAAGGTAGTGGAGTATGGGATATCATTGCTAAATCATTTGGGTGCATATAGTGTATATAAAAAACAATATCAGGATCTGAGGGTTTACATGATGTAACTATGTTTTTAAAATGATGGTCATGACTATTACATTACATGGACCTTTATTTAAGTATATGTAATAATTTGTGACTGATTTTCCCTTCTTCATGAGTATATCTAGTCAAAAATTTAAAAAATTTAATATCTGATTACAGGTGGTGAAATCCAATTATATATGGAGAAATATAAAATGTGGTGAAATCAAATTTCATATGGTGAAATATTACACATCGTGAGATCATATACATGGTGAAATCTAATTACATGTGGTGAAATATTATTTCATGAAATTTCGACACACGATGATTGATATTTTAAATGTCTTTAAATTTTCATGGTTTTCAATTGATTGATGTCACATAATAAATTCATAACAACCCATTGTGCTCAAAATAATATTTAAAATTATCATTAGATGGAAAGGGATGGATCTTAAAATTTACCCCACTTATAATAGGTTATCCTGAAATTGCAATCCCATGCCTCTATAATATTACGATTCAAAAACACGGGCCACTAATATCCCATATCTTATTCCCTTTCCCATGTCTCATATTGGACTATATCATATTTAAACAAAACATGAACTCTCGTCACGAACATACTGCTCAACACATTCTCACAGCAATCCAAAACACGTATCAGATGCTCCTCAACAGATGCTTTTATCTCAAGATCGACATCATCCACATCTATCAAATTATAAGGGTTAGGTTGGTACTCGTGATGTTGTGATACATTTAAAAAATCACGAATAACAATATATTTCTGTGGAAGAGCCAATCGATATGCCATTGACTTGATTTTCTCCACAATAGCTAATGGTTCAACAACCTTGGGTTCCAAAATACCCTCCCTCTAAATCCTGTGGTGAACCATCATAGTATAAAACTAAAAAAAACATGATCACCATCCCTAAATATTATGGGACCTCTCTATATTTTCTCAAATGATTTCAATCTATTGTGATCTATAGCCATACATTTTCGAATTACCTGAACCTACTATGCTGCCTCCTGTAAGAGACACAGTCCCAAAACACTGACATACAAACCCCCGTACATCATAGAGGGAATCTATATAGCTTTCCATAGATGATTATATTGTTCTATATGTATATTCAGTTTATAATTTTTGTTATGGGTGATACACTAGATCCCAATGTTTCTCCAATGACCCGCTAAAGTCTATTCCACATGATCATAACAAAACTTCATGAACCTATATAGTACTCTCTAAATTCACAGATGTTTTTTGGTTCAAATATGTACAAAATAATACTTGTTGGAAAAGAAGATTCTATAATCTATACTATAATAACAATGTAAATCAAGAATCACAATATGAAACAATAGTCTGTGGGACCCCATACAGACAGACCATCTCCTGAACGTATAGTTATCCAAACAACTTTATTATGATGGTTTCCCATATTAGAAATTAATGTACTATATTGGACAATTTAATTAAAATAACTCATAAGGAACCATTCGTCATAATATTATTCAAAAGACATACCACAAATTCTCTTGTCTAATGATCCCACATTCACTGAAGAATGGAAAATTGTTGTAGAGAACCGTAAGGTCATTGATACTATATCTTCACCTACTAAAAATTGTAGAATCATTTCAAAAACATAGATATTTCATTTTTCATGGCCGAACACTAAAACAGTAATCATATTTCACACTACATTTTGGTCATGCCACATTGTACCATCCACTCGGAGGCATGAAACTCTGGCATGAGCTCCTCTCACATGCTCACAGGCACAATGACATGATTGTTCACGTACATGATCTCGTCCTCATCTATCAATCATCCCAAATGTCTCTCCAAAACATCAAATATTTACCTCATGTATATGTACTCAAAATCATCATAATGTCTATCCCTAATTCTTACCATAGTGACGACTCCATAGAAACTGATACGAGAGTCATCTACCCATGAATATCTAGAACCATAGCATGCATCTATGCTTGAATATACATCATCATCCACTCATCACAAGACTATAGATCTTCATGAGTCTATGTTTTCCTGGATAAATTGATAGCCACACTATTTCCATTCTCGGGTGTAAATTTCAAATCAAGATCAAAATAATTCAGATATTCAACCCATCTCCACCACCAAAGATTTAAATCTATCTTGGAAAATTTTTATCTCAAGAATTTATTGTCAGTATAAACTGTTAAATTGTCACCCATATGATAGTGTCTATAACTATTTATAGCATAAACCATTGTCTCTAACTTGAGTTCATGCATAGTGTGGTAATGTTCTTATGGTCTCTACTACCGAGACTCATATTGAACAACTAAATAACCTTATATTAAATCAAATCTATGTTGGATCACAAAAAAATCAAAATACACTGTGTATTTCTCACATAACTAGGGTTGGATCAAAATTGGGGTTGAGCTCATAGACACCTTTAATACATGGAATGATTCTGCACAAGCCTATAACAATTCAAATTTTCAACCTTTTTGTTCATGAATATATGTGGCGCTTCCAAATAGGAAAATTCATTGATGAATCTTCATTAATATCTATCTAATCCATAAAATATTTGG
Organism: Viscum album; assembly: GCA_963277665.1. Taxonomy (NCBI): domain Eukaryota; kingdom Viridiplantae; phylum Streptophyta; class Magnoliopsida; order Santalales; family Viscaceae; genus Viscum; species Viscum album. Next base: position 1,833,763,426 of record OY728147.1, read on the forward strand.
TTGTCGAAAACATTCTCTGGCTAATCCCATGAAACCACTACTTGAACCATCACTAGGTCCACTAACACAACATCCTACGAGATGATGATCACTAAGAAGTGTACATAGTCAATCCAAAACTAATACTTTTATATATTGGTGTATAATAAATTCCCTCTTTATATACATCTCATGAATTCAAGATGTTGTACATGATTATCATGTGTCTAGGAGCACAGTAACATGTCGTCCACAAACACTGCCGAAATTTGATCTAAGAATGGATGCATGATACTTTCCATTAAGGTCATATGAACTGCTAGTGTGTTTGTCAACCCAAATGGTTTTTAGAAAAACTCATAATGTCTTAACATTCTCCTGAATGTAGTCCTTGGTATAAAAGAATTCCAAACTTCCCAATGATGACCCCTTGATCCCCTATCGATCTTTGAAAACATGAAAGCTCCATTCAACTGTAAGAATTGATCATTGATACAAATTAGATGATAAAAGGTATTAATATTAATAATTTTCAACTCCTCGTAATCGATACACAAACATAAACATCCATTATCCTTTTTGTGAACAATATAGGTGATCCCCAATGTGATGATCTTGGATGGATAAATCTATTATCTTCCAATTCCTCCAACTGATTATTGACCTCTTGCAAGTCAATCAGTGTAATTTTTTATGGTGGAATAGATACTAACACACCCTCATCATGAGCTCAATAGTTAATTCAACATCTCTCTCAGGTGGCGGTTCTAATAAGTCTTAACAAATTTCTACCTAAAAGAAATCCAATACTAAAGGAAGAAAATATTTCCTAACACCACCATCATCTAGAAATAGAATTGAATTTTGGGTTGTGAGAACTCCCAGATGCCGAGTAATTGGCCATGCTTTTCCAACCCAGATATCCCACTCTCCCTGATGAATTTAATGGTCACCCTTAGCAAACATAAAAATAAATCTTTTATAGTAACATTAAATGTGGGAATGGTATAAGACTATCTATTCCATAACACTAATTAGTTGAAAGTATATCATATCACGAATATAGGGATAGCATAAGAAATTTTACTCCTTGATCTCAAGAGAATATCCATTTCACACACATGTGACTCTAGATCGTACTCCCAATGGTGTATCTATTATCATGCACTATTTGGAATCTCCATTTGCAGGATCAAAATATTAACATGTTTGATAGATATAGAGGAATAAGAGGAAGTAGTATAAAATAAGTATCTATAAATCATATAAGCTACTAAAATTGTACCTTTCACTATTGAAGGGATCCAGGATACATAGGGCACACTAGGTGGGGGGGTTGAATTTGGATTGACCAATTTATATGAATTATCTTTCAACTTTTAATTTATTCCTCTATCAATGATTTGGATCAGTGAATTATGCATGAAATGTAGAATGTAATGTAATCAAAATGACAAAATATTTTACCATGGTTCTTTACAGAGACCAAAATAAATTCCATGTTGGTACCCCCCCCACCCCACATGGATTATCTATTATAATATTTTTATAAATTACAACGGTTCACTATGAAACTGGCTATATGCCCTATTAATCAATCCTCCAGTTGATTCAGGTTATATCCCCTAGCATTCCATCTCTTCTACCTTAGTTGTTTAGATACGAAAACTGTTCGACTAGTTAGAACCCTAGTCTCTCAAGACTATTTTGTTGAGTCAATACAAGATTCTTATAACTTTACCATTCCACTTTGTTTTGAAAATAAAAAACACTCTATCTTAAGGAAAATCATATTTTCTATAGGAATTATCCTAATAAGGTAAATTTTTCTTCCTCAAGAATATTTTACATTTACCTATTTTTTCGTTGTTCATTTAATAGTTACTATAAATCTAGCACTTTTATTTCTAAAGGGTAAAATTCGATTTCATATCGAAAACCTCATATTCTTATACATCCTTAGTTTTTGAGCATTCTCTTTTATGGATCTGATTTCAGGTTCTGAATTCCGACTCTGAATTCTCTGAAATTCAGACTCTGAATTCTCTGTAATTCAGAATCCTATTTCCCTAAAATTCAAACCCTAAATTCACTTAAATTCAGAATCATAATTATTTTAATTTCAGAATAAATAAAATTTGAAATTAAAACTCTAAATTCTAGAAAATTCATCCTTCGTATCCTCAAAAATTCAGAATCCATGTTCTCTGAAATCCGGTAACCGGATTCTATGAAATTCATACAATAAATTCTCTAAAATTTAGACTTCAGATTCCCAGAAATTCAGACTCGAAATTCATTAAAATTCAAACTAAAAAATTCCATGCAATTCAGATTCTAAATTTCACTGAATTAAAAATCTGAATTCCTCAAAATTTGGACTCTGGATTCCTCAGAATTTAGATTCTAAATTCCTCAGATTTCAGATTCTAAATTCTAAAGAATTCATTTTCCAAAATCAATAAAATTCAGGTTCCGAGTACTTTGGAAAACAGAATCACAATATCCATGATTTATATTCTCTAAATTATTACTTCCTTAAACTCTGAACTTTTATTTTTTTATAGACACTAAAAAATAGATTTTGTTAAGAAAACATATATTCCATACACAAGATTTAGTTTTGAAACGATATCATACATTCTATTTATAACTTACAATTGTCTTAGTGACACGTGTACAGGACCCTCCATGATTGAAGAAAAAATATGACTATTGGAGGAGGGAGTAGAACATTTGAGAAATGCCTATAAATATGAGCTCTTTTGAACGAGCTCACAACAAATCCATCAATCTAGAGATTTAATTCTTCTGAAGAGATTTCTAGAGAGAGAGAGACTCTCAATCCTTGGTCGTAATGAACATCTTGTTCCACTTTCTTCATGCAACTCTTATTGTTGTTGTGCACAATCAAGGACATCCGTGCATGAGAAGATAGAGGTGTGAACTACTATGAGGTTCAAGGACTTATTTTATTAGGAAGACAGAGGTGCTGACTACCTTGATGTTAGAGGGCTTGTTGTGATAACAAGTTATAATCTGATATTCATATAGAAGGATTACCCAGGTGTGGGTAAGATATACTTTCTGGAAAGTATAAATCAATGGAAAATTATCCAAGGTTGTTAGATACAATACTCTTGGAGTTAAAATATATCATACTTGTTTCTTATTTTGTTTGAATTTTATATTCTGATGTTTTTTGATAAATGAAGAATGAATAAACTTCTTATACTTTCTTTTTCTTTTGTTTACTCTAATAAGAATGATTCTATACGCATTAAGGTAGAATATTTTCCTTGTAAAAATCATTATGTTTCACTCCAGAACCACATTTCCAGATCCTAGAAAGATTATAGAAATAAAAGGTATCTTTTTGATTTACCTTATTAACTATTTTAGACATAGTTTTCCTTAAGGTTAAAAAATAAACGTTTTTAAAATTACAATTCACCCCTAATGTAATTGAACATCTACATTCGTATTTCGATTCTACAACCTTATCAACTGGTTAAACCCTCTAGTCACAATCTTCAATTTCTTTAGAATATCTTATTAAAAGATAGTATTCTCAATTGATTTTCCTCAATAAGCTTGTTGGATAACATTGGCTCATGTAAATACAATGTTCCTTGACACTTGTGATGGAAGTTATCAATTAATTCTAAATATTGAATATAATCATCCTTCTAAATACAAAACTTATTGGGAAATAATTCACTCTTCTGTTGAAGACCCAACCACACAAAACACTAAAAATAGTGGAACGAAAAATCTTCTAACATATTGATGCTAAAACCATCTCGTCATCATTCTCAAAACACTAAAATTAAATAAGAAATCAAAATTTCAGGTCAAATACATCAATCTTCAAGTAGTTAAATAATACACTACATAGTCCTCTCAACCTATTCATGTGTAAATTCATGTGCATGTAAAATCCCTCTAGGAACCTATATAAAAAATACAGTATATTTTTACTTGTTTTCATGACATCGCTTCATGTGCACACATACGCTATAAAATTATTCTTCAAATTTTAGGTGAGTGAGCTTTCAAACATTGATGAACACAATTCATATTCACATTCTTGGCATTGACCTTGTTTTATCTATGTGCATCAAGCATGTGAATAATCATTATGTACAATAATTTTTTTCTACCTCATCCACACAAATCCTTCATGCAAAAAATAATTCAATATTTGATATGAATATAAACTCATTTGCGAGAAAAAAATAATATAATTTTGTAGTTATCGTCATTCATCTATAATCAAAAATATGAATTCTCTGTGCATGTTACTCTTCCCGAGTTGTAGTGATGGTATAAAATATCCAACAGTGTCTCAAGCTCTTCATGCAACAGGGTGCTATGTTGAATTTAGTTAATTTTGAGGATATCTAGATGTGAAAAAAAAATTGTCAATATTTAACTAGATCATAGTAATTTTAAACCAGATAGTTTTACACTGGAATCCATTGTGAACCAGATAAATTCACAATTCTTTATTTCTCTAGAAATGAGAGCTTCTCTAAAAGACCAGTAGCATTGAAATCTACCTCCTCAAATGATATTTAATGGAAATACACCATGTCATAGAAGCACTGAGAATGAAAATAAAGATATTGATAATTGGATATTCATCATCACATGGATCATGATTCAGTGAATAATAGCTCCATCGATTAACATAATCATCTTGAAATAGGCTAAATGGAGAATGTAAACATAAATCAATCAGATGATTTAGATGATTCATGATCAAAATAGATGGCTCAATTAATGGTTTAATATATCAATGGTCATGATAAAATGTTTTAGAGTTTGAATGATATTTTTTTCGTGCATAATACCACATCAATATAGAATTTGGTTTTCAGCTCTCATATAATATAATAAACAACTCACACAACTCAATTATATGTTAATGAATGTTATCTAATTCTATTAGCATTGCTCCATGCCATCGCCAAGACTTTATTGTTCCACCCTACATGGTGGTGCTTCACTCTCTCTCCCATGTGCATCATTGGGAACACGCCATCACATACGTAGACTACTATGTTGACTAGATCGATGTTAGAGCTTGGAAACCCTTATAGTGCTTTTCCAAATAGATTTTTAAGTGATGGATATTTTTTTAATATAATTACCACATATAATCAGAGCCAAAAATGTTATGAATGGAAATCAAAATGAGGAATCCTTTTTGACATCAACATTTAATGAATTAATTTTCATCATTGATAATGAAAATTTAATCTATTCACATCTTCATTCAATATTATGTTCATATTATCATTAATTTTTCAATCATCCAATCAATGTTGTATGGAATGTGTCCTCTAACACATGTCATTAGCACTTAATGAATTGTTCTAAAATCATCATATTTAACACTCATTGCATTTTCATATTCTAAAGAAATTGAAAAAATATTCCACTTCCCCAAATCATAAGACCTGTTCAATTTCCCACTTTGGATTGGTTGTAAATACCGTATATTAAATTCCAATGATATATCTCCCCCTTATTGGAAATAATACCAATGTTATAAAAATGGGAAGGAATTTTTCTTTCCATGATTCACATTATATAAATATCATCTTCTATTTTGATACATAATGTATGTCTTACTTCTGAGAAGTAAGAAATCACTACATACATAGTAAGGCTCTAAAAGTATTCATCTCTAAGCCTATTTGAGAAACACTCAGTGTAGAAAAAAATGGTGTTCAAGTTTATCATCAAGGTTTTCAGATAATTTCTTACATGTGAAACCAATTACTAAAACATTTATGAATTTCTCATAAGATTTTCATGTTAATAAATTATAGACATCTCAAAAAAATAGATTAGAGACATTCAAGTGAAATTATGTATTTCCAAAATTTTTTCAAAAAATAAATACCTTCCCTCTAGAATTGATATATTTATATCATAAAAATAAGAGATTTCATCAATCATACATCAATGAATGAAATATTTAATTTCATTACATTCTTTATATTTATCTGAACCATTTCTCTCATGAACATCAGATTTTCATAAGATACCAAATGATATATAAATATATTAAACTTGATATTCAATGATCCACATTAGCAGATGCACAAAAATCTTAGAATCATGATTGAATTACAACATGAATTACTTAAATATGTCTTCTAAGATTATTTTAAATGTTGAAATTAAAACATGATTCCAATAATATTACATGAGGGACATATTTCTAGCTATATGATATTCACATCATTGATAAATTTAGTTCTCCCTCTAAATATATTGTTCACCTTAAATTCCCTTCATTGAAAAACAAACACTACATATCTGGGAATAAGGTGGTTCTTCCATGATCCCCAGTTAGAGCAACATGACTAAGTGTTTCTTCTCAAAATAATAATATATATAGACGATGATGTATTCTTGACATTTAATAATATTGTAATTATAGTTCCCTATTCTTTTTTTAACATTATATAATCACCTAATTGATTTGACCGTAATATCAAACCATCCTTATGTGAATGGTCAGTCATCACTAAATGTGTAGATTTCTTTTTATCAATACTAGATTTCATATATGTTTTTCCTTTGTTATTCATGAATTATTCTTGATCAGATGACCAATTCAATTTTTTTAATTTAATGTCAATACATGTTGAATGATTCACTCAAAACATTAGAATTCAACGTTTTGCCTATTATATGTTCTTCATCAGAGATGTCATTCACCAAATCACTCTTATTGTTTTTCTTCTCTACTGATTCATTTTTGATTCCTGCTTACTTCTTCTAGTATGAATGCTCATGGCTAATGGATTCAAGTCAATGATTTTACATTTCTCACCAAAATTCTCAGGCCCGAATTCTTTATTCTATCAAAGACTCATCCTCACTAAACACAAAAAACATGGACATAGAAATTATTTTTAAATAATGAGTAGAAATTTGACCTAAATTCAATATCAAAATACTACACATTAAATTAGAAATATAAATTTCATGTGCACTTCTATAATCATAATGAATAAAAAAATACACATTATTGTCTTCTTAACAAATTCTTGTGTTAATTCATGTTCATTTATAATACCAATGGCGAACATAAAAAAATCATAAGATTTTCAATTTTATTCTTGTTATAATTTCATGATTAGACATAATCCACCATGATCTTATACAAATGATGTGTGAATGAGTTTTCACATATATTTGTACCCACTTTCCAATCAATATATTTTCATTTCCATTTTTCTATAAATGTGCACCATTCATGTAAATATGCATTATGCACAATACCTTTGTTTTACCTCATGCACACAAATCATTCATGCAAAATAGAATTATCTCTTTAAGATGTATAAAAACTCCTTTGTGTGAAACAAAAAAATATAACATTGTAATTATACTCTTTACTTGATAAACATAAATGACTTGTATGCATGAAAGTTCATCTTCATGTGTTGCAGCATATGAATATATATTCCCATCAAATCTTAATCGTTTTATGCAATAGTTTTCTATGTATAACTAAATTCATCATGAAGCTACTCATGTTTAAAATGAACATGCCAAATAATCACTAGTTTAATGTATTATTCATTCAATTAGTAGTATTATAGATACCATCATGAACTAGATTGATTCACGGTGCTTTGTTTATTTGGAAATTTTTAATTCAATATAAATTCAAAACCGTCAAATTTGATCTCCTGGAATACTATTTGTATAAAATGAACCCCATCATAGAATCTTATAGAATCACAAGTAACCATTAGATCGATATATAGTCATCATATCACTAATTGATATTCAATGAATAGGAGCTAAATTGATTAATAGAATAATCTCAAATAAGGATTCATATATAAGAAAATATAAAATCAATCGGGTGATTCATATGTTACACTATCATATCGGCGGCTCACATAATGGTTCAAATATATCAATGGTCACGAAAAAACATTTGACTAATCGAATTGTCCTGGTTCATCAGTGCATTTCCAGGTCAAAATGGAATGAGGTATTTAGCTCCCTTATAATAGAAGTCACATATCCCATGGTTTAGAAATCGGTTACAAAATGCCCTCTTATTATGTTGGGAGAACCCTACGTCATCTCCCCACCACTGTAAGGCCACCCAGCATGTCAGTGCTCCACTGGCACCCCCATGAGTCCTTGTGGGGACACACCTATGCATACTTATACAGCTACACCAGTTTTCCACTTGGATGAATTCAACTACCCTTATGATGTAACTTCCCATGGCTGGCTGTTTGATTATTATTTTTAATATCGTATCCATTAATATTCTAAAATAAAAATCTTATGAAGATCAAGAAAAATTATCCAACCTTATTTACCTCAAAAAATAATGAAATAAAAAAATTTAGAATGAAAATATTACATATTTAGTTCTTTATGAAATAAGAAATTTATATTTCATAACATCTTCAATCCATCAAACAATGTTTTAAGAAACGTGTCCATGGATAGATGTCATTAGAAATTTTTAAAGAGTTAATCAATCATTAGATTTAACACACATTGAACTTTTTATATTATCATGAAATTGACACCAATTTCATCTCACCAAATCAATTGACATCTTATAATGTTGATGGACCAGCCTCACTATCGAAAAGTGTAGGATGCATCACATGCAACAATCATGGCCATGTTCCCTATGATTTAGTCTAACTCCGTTTTGTTTCACCACGCTGATGATGTAGTTGCACATTCCCAAATGCACTATGGATTCTACCTCTTTCTCCACAACCATAATAACTCTAGCTACTAGACAGATATGGGGTAGAAGATCCCCTCCTCGCACTCTAGTTTTGTCTAACTACTCCATCACTACATGAATTCCTCTGGTTCTTAGAGAACCTCTAATGATATCCCATATTTCTATATGTTCAATACTATACATGTGGTCTGGAAGAGTTCCTATGAGAATATCCTGACCCATAACACTAATAAGATATCACTCCAATAAGGTCCTATGAAATCAACCCTCAAATCTGTGTACTATTCATCCCACTACCCTAGATATAATATTCGTAATGGTGATGCCTACACTCAACGGTCACTCATCATAATCATCCATTACCTACTATATTTACCGTACTAGAGCCATCATTATAAACTCTTCATCAATGAGAGAGAGGCCCACCACATCGACATACATCATTAATTAAATGAGAAGAACTGAGAAATTATTCATGAACATAATTCCATCTAGAAATAATTTCCATTTAGTTGTATCAACTACATATAATATGGGTTAAAATCACTATAAACATGTGAATAATCTTATATAATCCATAACATTAATTCTCCCTTGATTCAACAACATGAAATATTCTTCTTTCTCGCACCATTGCGTCTTTGGATAGAATTGGTCTATGTAATTCTCAAAAAAAATCTATCTATATCATTCCATCAGCATTTCCACAATTGAAATGAATATTCAACAATGGAGTCATTGATAATCATAGAAAACAAGGGGAAAATGTGGCCCTATTCTCTCCAAGAGTCTTCATATGGTCATGTTTCATCTCAATGGAATCTACCAAAAATTTATCTCCCTCGGGTATATCCCCTCTTGTATATGTCAGAGGGTGTTGTGACTGAATCTCCCTCATTACATCATACATGCTTTTCAACACCCTCCATTAGGATCCTTCGCTCAATTTCATGAAATAGGTAAAGTTACTTTGGAACTCATCTCATGATTTTTTCCCCGACACTATCGGTTAAACATGATACACAAGTATAGGATCATCCATATTCATGTTCTCCAGTCATCCCCTTAACAATCTCCTTAGTGGAGGCATATCCCTGAAATCCCAACAGGAACCTAAAGAAAAATTTACCACAACTTTATCACATTTACATTATAATAACACCACAATAATCCATAAAATGTTTTCCCACTTCCCTCACGACATGGTTAAAACTTAGGAGTTACGGCTACAATTAACCACAGCACACCTTGGTCCAGTTAAAATGGTAACCACATTATCTTATTAAATTTTCTAATAAAAAAACCCATTTATTCAAAACAATTCATCATTTACCAATTCAAATTATCATATTGAGAACAATTTTCATCCCAATTTCATATGTATGGAAATAATTTGAGCTCAAAAACATATCCATAAGCATTTTTCCAATGCGTGCCTCAAATGATGCATTCTATAAAATCATATGAATATTATAGAATGGTGCATGCAGAGTCAACTATCATGAAATTATAGGAAATTAGTTAAACCCAACGAATCTAAAATACAATTATCACATAAAAAATCAAGTGTTTCACCCAAGGTGAAATAATATTCTACTATAAAAGAAAACTAAAATTAATGAAAACCTGCCCTGAGTACATGGGTTTTCCACCGTTCGTGGATTTGAAACTCTTTTATACAAGCATATTACCTAGCCTCATATCTCCCAATGCACATATCTACTTATTCCGAATTGTAAAAAAATAATAAGAAAGAAAAATTTTCCTTGATACTCATTTGATACATCCCGTCCTTGGATCCACAAAACAGTACCCCAAGTAGAATGGTCACATAGCCATAAAAATGCATCCCTATATGCTAGATGCTTCCAACTAGCAGTAACGGCCCAGTAAGTCAACAATCGGGAGATTATATAGACTTTTATTAGAGTAAAACATTAGTGTATAATAAATAAATAAATTACAAAGAATATATAATCATAAATACTACCAATTTCACAAGATAACCAATATTGAAATATACAATACTCAACTGAATGAGAATCTTACCCTACCAATGTATGATCCAATGTGTGTAAAATGAAACTGAATGTGAAGATACTAATTACTCCAAAGGTTATCTCAATCCATTTCTAGTACCCCTAACCATTCTCTATCCCCAATCACGAATCTAATCCACGGAATTTCCCATATCATGTTTAAAAACAATAAGGGCTATTTGGGTACTGGTTAGGAATCCTGTATAGGGTGTGATTATGAATCAATAGGCCCCCAAAAATAGTTTCTAATGTAAATGCACTCACCAAGTGTGTACCAAATATAAATAAAATAGATATAATTTCAATATGAAAATATTATCAAATTATTAAATATTATATAATTAATCAATTAAACCCCTCATGTTCTAGTAAATACTTGTATTTCAATACCTATTTCGGCCATTTCCAGAATATGATCATTCAACAAGGATTACCATGTGTATGAATCTCCAAGTATCTCAAAAATTAATTAACATGTTACCGTATATTTTATCACCAAATATGAACAACCATTTTACAATTCATTTGAATCACACATATTTAATGACCATGTTTCCATTCTTATTTCCCAAATGAATAACCCTATTACAAATTATTTAATAATTTAATTTTAATTATCATGATTCGCTTCTTAATGAATGGCCAAATTATCATATTACCATTTTCTATTTAATAAGACACACAAAAATGTGCATGTTACCATTCATAAAAGTAGGCTGAATTATCATGTTACCATTCATCATTTCTCACATATTGCATGTCTCTCATTTATAATGTTTAATCAATAAAAAATGTAATCATATATAGAACATCATCATATCAGGAATAATTAATATATATTAACTCTCTTACCCAAATATCACATTAAATAATTTCTCAATTATATAATCAACTAATTGTAATTACTAATAATATTTTAGTCTTCATATAATACCCCTTAATTAATTACCCAATTAAAAAAGAACATCAATCTCAATAAATAAATGAGGTGTAAATTATTCAATTACTCATAAATAATTTATTAATTATTTTTATCAATTACCAAACCCAACATATCATTATTAATTCAGCAATTATAATCTCAAATTATAATTTAGAAATTTTATAATTAAATAAATAATTAATTATCCTCCAATTAAATTACTAATTCAACAATTAGTTTGTCACATTAATTCCCTTAATTAATTCCCCATTTAATTATATATTTCAATCCCATTATTAAATCCATCAATTAATTAATTAATTTCCATAAACTCAAAATCACATTATTTATTCCAAAATTAATTATACGATTCAAACATCAAATATCATAATCAATTCAATGACATATTATCCCAAAATTCTAGAATTCATTATTCAACCAAATTCTATGATTTACCAATATATAAATTGATCATATTAAATTATTCTTCTTATAAACTATAACTGACCAGTAACCGTAGAAAATATACAATTGCATTTATATAAAAAAATTCATGACTATGGGATTTTAATTATAGAACACCTACCTAAAGATCGGTGAAGAAGAATGATATCCAATGAGTACCCCCAAATTGAACATAATCCAACCAAAATAAATCAATGAACATGATATAGATATAACACCATGATTGTAGAGGAAATTGTGAAAAAATACATACATCTATTATAGAAGTAGTCTACCAGATTCCTCTCATCAAGAACTAGGTAATATGTTACTTATGGATATAGAATTAGATTATCTATCAGATGGCATACCTTAAAAAACATGGTCAATATATCTAAAATCTGATCTAAGATCACATTCAGAGCACCAAAGACTCCCATAAATCAATGTAAGAAGACCCCCATCATGGAGGAAGGTCCATGGAGGGTCTTCAGCTTAAGATTTCAATGCATTGCAGAGATTCATTCCAAGGCATTGGTGTGTGGGATGTTTATTGTTGATGATGGAGGGGCACAAATCATCTATGATAAAGAGAATCGGATGTGGAGGGTTTAAAACATGTTGAAAACAACATTTTTAAATGATGGGTGTGATTATTAGTCATCATAAATCATTATTTCACATCATGTAATGAGTTTTTGATGATTCCTTGTTATACCAATGAAATCCAATCAAAAAATTAAAAAAATTAATAGAAGATTACATATTGTGAAATCCAATTAAACGTGGTGAAATATTATACATTGTGAAATCCAATTTCATGTGGTGAAATAATACATAGGGAGTATTATTATTACACATGGTGAAATATTATTTCATGACATGTCTACATTTTTGTAAATGATGTTACATAGGGGTAAATTTTCATGCTTATTAATTAATTTAAGACATAATTATTTTTTCAAAAAAACCAATTTTGATCATAAAAAATAAAAATCATTCATACCTAAAAAGATGGGAAATTATAAAATCATTAAATGATAAATATAGTTATAATTAGAACATTTTATGTTTTTTAAAATCGTTAATACATTTAATGAATCGTAAAAAATTAAATTCATTATTTAAATCATTTTTTTAACTTCTTTAGAAAATATATATTTTTATACACATCATAATATGAGGTGTCCAAAAAATAAAAGAATATGATAATTACCTTAGTTCATTATGATAAATTATATTACATATCATTCTAAATTATAACCATTTCATGGTATACGTGACTATGAGATGAGACTATCCACATTTTGGCGTCTTTAGCTATTTCATTTTATAATGATTTAGTACACAATATTCATTATGCAGACACCGGTGTGTGTACATTATCTTTATGTGAATGATATTGTGTAATTACCATATAATATGTTCTTTTAAAGGGAATATCTCAGTCCATTTAATGAATATCAATAGAAAGGTGGATCTACCCTTTAGCAGACTAAATCGGAGTCTAAAAAATGTTTTTGTGATTTGAGACATCGACGAATATGAGGAAATGGTAAATTGTTCCCTCAAGGTGGAAATGCAGTTCAGATACACCTATATCTAACATGGGCCAAAAACAGGATAATGGAACCTAATGTGAGAGTTTGGGCATATAACATACATAGTTTAATGAATTCATACTATACTATATGTAAAAATTGTGGGATGATTCATCTTGGGAACTACCTAAATTGAACTTTTAATTTCTTCAAATTTGAAAATTTGAGACATATAGATAAAAACTGTCTATGGGATATGATTAATCCATCTAATGTTGAATAATTAAGGAAGGATTAAATAAACTCTTAGCCAATGGTGTAGTGTTTTAACTGCAAGGACCATGTGAATTATGAGAATAATTTCCCTATGCCATGGATTTTCAGAGGAAATAAACAAAAAAGTACAAGGAAACATGTAAGGTGTTATTCTATCATTATTTCTAAGGTAGATCTAGACAATTATGTGGTGAGAGGTATTCTAGTTATTCATTCATTAATAGTGAATGTACTATTTGATTCTAGTTCTACACATTCTTTTACAGATTTCCATTTTGGTAAGACTATTAAAATACCAAATTAATATTTTGAGGATATGTTATCTATGAAATCAATTAATGGGAAATTATTGCATCCATGGGTTATAACTTCTCAATGGTAAATGTCATTGGGTTGAACCTCCCAGAAAATATTTTTGTACATCCTTTAGTGGAGTTCGAGGTTATCTTGGCTATGGATTGAGTATCATTATACTAATCCAACATCAACTATTGGGAAAGGTAGATAACTCTTCACATCCTAAATAATACTCCAATTATTTACATGAGTAAGGTGGAAGATGAATCATTTCTAGAATCTTTGTCTCAAGTGAGGATATAAATTCTCTATGAGTATGCATGTCTAGGTGAAATGATTGAGACACCTGATAGACTCATGGTTTAAGACAGGCGCATAGTGAGGCATTACACTAATGTATTCCTAGAAGAGTTTCCTGGTCTTGATTCTTATTGAGAGTTTTATTCCTCAATTGAATATATTTCTGGATCCCTACATATATCACTGAAACCTTCTTTAATTCACACCATATAGCTGAAAGATATGATGAAGCGGTTACAGGAGAATATGGAGAAGGGTTTTATATGTTCGAGGGACTCACTATGGGGTGTTCTAAATACTTTTTGATTTGTGAATATGTATGCAAATATGTATGTAATGTACAATAAATGTAATTTCTGGATGGAGTATGTATCATTATTGGGGAATGTTGTCACCCACATAGGTATATCTGTGGAACCATCCAATGAAAAGGAAATTGAAGAGTACATCGTTCCAATATATATAATGAAGATCTGCATATTTTTTGGTCTAGTCGGGTACTATTAATGATTTGTGATTAAAATATCACAATTGTGAATCCCAATGACTATGTTTACATGGAAGGGAGTGATTTTTATCTTGACTCAATAATGTGAACACTTCATTAAGGAGTTGAAAAAGAGTATTATCACTGTGAAAATTCCCACACTCACTATGACTAGATAACTTTTTATGGTAGAAAATGATTCTTCCAGGATATAGTTATGATGTTTTATGATGAAAAATTATATATTTTTATCATGTATCTCACGGAAGATGAAGATCCATGAGCAAAACTATCCTATACAGAATCTACTTTTAGTAGTTGTGATCATTGCATTGAAAATCTAGAAGCATTATCTCTATGAGGATAAGTTTGAGATATATAAATATAACAAGAGTCTCAAATATATATTAAAACTAAAGAATATTAATATGAACTAGTGAAGATTGATGGAGGTCATCAAGGATTAGGACTTCTCAATCCAAAACTATCTCAGTATGGAAAACAGGGTGGTAGATGCTCTTAGTTGAATGAAATTGGCATTTTTATCAATGATTAAAACTGAAATGGATCCAATATTCTTAGATATGTGGAGGATGGACTTAGAAATCATTAAAGGTGGGCCATCATCAATCCTTTCTATTATTATTTCAAAACTATCCCACATGGACAAAATAAATGATTCTCTAAGAAAATATGTGTAAATTAAATAATGGTGGATGCTATAAGAAATTGTAAATCATATGAGTTTGTTGAGTGATGAGGAATTATTTTGATGATTTGAGACATGATTATTTTTACTATTTTATCTTGATATAAAGAACAATTTTATGAATGACCCATGTTCATCGTCATTCTCTATCCTCCCATGGAGCACAATGATGTATCACAATCTCTAGGAGAAAATTTAATGATAAAATATATAGAAGAAGATTTTTGAATATACATAAATGTTCTTGGTATGTCAAAAAGTGAAGGATAAAAGATAAAATTTAAGGGGATGATTAATCCACTACCCATACCAACAGGGTTGTGGGAGAAATAACATTGGGATTTGTTACTAGACATCCTAGGACATCAAAAGGAAACAATGCTATATGGGTCATGGTGGATCATCTGACAAAGACTGATCACATTATCATGATCTAAGAGTACTTCTTATTGGATCAAATTTTACAGATATATATAAAATATGTAGTACGGTTTCATGGAGTATCACTATCTATTTTGTCTGATCAGATCTGAGATTCACTTCGACATTCTAGAATATTTTTCAACATTCTCTAAGCCCTGAACATAACTTCAGTATGATCTATCATCATCACACTGATAGCCAATCTGAGGGAACAATTCAAACACGGGAAGACATGTTGAGAACATGTTATATGGACATTAAAAGAGGCTAGGACTAACATATTAAACTTTTTTAATTCTCCTTAAACCATAGTTTATTATCAAACATCCAAATGGAAAAAAATGAAGCCTTTTATTAGGAAATGTTTAGAACATTGACCTGTTGAGATGAAGATGGTGAGTGTATTCTACTATAACCCTAAATTGTGGATGACATAGTGGAGAAGGTTGAAACCATTCAACAACACATCAAGGGAACCCAAAGTCAATAATAGAGTTATGAATACAATTGTCGATGAGAACATGAGTTCAGAGAAAGAGACATGGTTTTTCATTCCCTATCTTCAAGGAATAAGTTCATAAGGCTATGGAATAAAGGAAAGTTATGTCTCAGGTACATCATCCCCTTCATGATTCTTGATCCTGTTAGGATTTTGACATATTGACTCAAACATCCCCCAACCATTCAAAAGTACATGTTTTCTTCCATGTGTCCCTCTTACAGAAGTACATACCAAATAATTTCCTTGTACTCTAATATGTGATGGTATAGTTAGATAATGATCCTTCTACAAGGAGCATCTAGTGAGGATCCTATAACAAAGAGATCATGTTTGATTGATTCTAATGGTTTTTTCATGGTGCAGATCCATCTGTTGAGGACACACTGATTTTTTTCTTGCATTCCTGCATTCCAATGGTGGGAGACATCTATTTCTTATTCAAGGATTCTTTATCCTTGATCGTAATGGGATGAAATGATGTTTGTTCCTCCTTCTATTGATTCATCCTCCAAACTCGATACCTAGTCCAGGTCTACCTTATAGATTTGGGTTGTGGTTCGTGAATCTCATTAATAGTGTCATATCGTTGTGGTCACTAGATAATTACACTACTTCTGTTAGGACATTGCATGGGGTTTTTTTACATGGTAGCAACATTTGGTCTTAGTAGTTGACATCATCAGGTATGTCGGGGCATTTCTGGATGCATGAACATTGCTCAACTATATGCTTCCTCATAAGAGGGAATCTCAAGGGCATAGATCCCAATGCATCCCAAATCTTTCATGGGGTATTATATGCTGGAGGCATGTCGTTAATGTATTCCTCAATATATCATGTTTAACATGGGGTATGACATGCGTATAAAATCCTTGAGAGAAGGTTATGCCAAAGTCGTCTCTTTTGAGGTTTTCCTTCGGCATATCATGTTTAATACGATGTAAGTCGCAAGTTTAACATATTATAGAGATGGTATGATAGAGATCAAAACATCCCAAAGATATGTATCAGATTTACACATCCCTAGAAGGGAACACCTAGAAGGTTTACCATATTTATGGATTTGAACATCTAATGAGGACAGATCTGAGGTGGTGTGTCCTATAGTGGGATGATATCAAACTATGAAGGATGATCTGGACACAACTGTGGGGGGTCAGATAGAGTGCACCCAATGATTAGGGACACTAGATAGATAGTTCGTAATAGACAATGAGAGAATACCCATTCCCATGGTGGTGTGTCCTATAATGGTAAGATGTCACACCATGAAGGGTGATCTGGACACCGTTGAAGGCAGATCATGAAGTGTGCACCCCCGAATGGGGAACAGCATGGTTTACCATTGGCTAGGGTTGAACCCTGTGGAGGATTCCAACATACCTTGTCTAGATGACATGGATAAATACCCACTTAGTTCTAAGGGGTAATGAATCAGGGTGTACACAAAGGACAACGACCTAAAGACATGTTGGTGCTTACACCTGGATAGTGGCCCATTACCAAAGGGACACTCTTTAGGGATGGTTATGGATAGTGTTCTACATATTCATGGATAGATTAATGATTTATTCTAGGAGATGGGGGGTGTGGGTGACATGATCTCACTAGGATGTGTTGTCCCGGGTAAGAATCATGATGGATGCTGATAGTTGAGTGAAGTGGAGGAGAATGAGATGGAAGTGTGGTGAAAATGATGGAAACAATGGGCTCGAAATTCATAAAGGATTCCAATGTATCCATGTGCTATAGAATCAATGTAAAATTAGTTTTGGAGGTGGAATGATAGGACACATGAGGTGGAGACTAGTGAGAATAGATGTGTGGCTGGGACCAAGAGGATGTAGAACATTCGAGTTATGGCATAACCTTCTTGAAACAAAAAGGCTCAAGAAATAGACTAGGATAGGGCATGGGTGAGTGTATTGATCCCTTGGGATGCTTCTTACATATCCCTGTGGTAGGGAATCAATGTCTATGTTGTTCATGATGGGGAACATAATCTGGTTTTGTGAAGAAGAAAATGACCAAATGGCAAGTTGCTGATTACATGTGGTTAGAGGCCCAGGTTGGTATGACTCCACGGTGGAGTACCAGATATGTGGGTTTAAGTGAAGTGGACTACAATGGAATAACATCTATTGTAGACAATAATGAGTTTCTGTTGTGTGTGTATATAATGTATTATCGATTATTGGGGTAGACAATAACTTATAAATGGTTAGGTATCAAAATGGAATGACACCAATTAGGGGTCACAACAGCCTACCATCGATTGGGGTTCCAACGAATTACCACTGGTTAGGGTTCCAACGTATTACTGTTAGTTGGGGTTCCAATGGATTAGCACTTGTTGGGTTTGAAAAGAGATTACCATTGACTATGGTTCCAATGGCTTACTACTGGTTAAGAGACACAATGCCTTACCGTCAATTGGGGAACACAACAACTTACTGTGGTTTGTGGAACATAATGGATTATCATTGGTTGGGGTTAGACCATGGGGATTATTACAACATAAAATTATTTGGATACAAGGATCAAATCCCACGTAGTTTTAATGGGTACAATTTAACATCTTGCATGACGAAATGGGGGGGTATAGTTTAACGACATACGTGACGAGGATGGACCAATGTGAAGTGGTCATAAATGAAAGGTGTGGGGAATGAAACTCAGGTAGGCTTCTTACGTACCTTTCCTTAGTAAGGATTAATGTCCACAAAGTTCATATAGTGGTAACAGTTTAACATCATGCGGGACGAAGGTGACTGAACGTGAACGGGTCGGGACTTGTAGGTGTTGGGCTTGATCCTCAGGGAGTCTTCCTACATATCATACCATATAAGGGATAAAAGTCTAATTATTTAGGATGGTGGATGTAGTTTATCATCATATAGGATGATGGTGAGTTGAGACATATAGGTGTTGGGATTGAACCTCTGGGTGGCTTCCTATGTAACCTGAATTTATAATGATCAATGTCCATGTACATAGGATGGTTGGATTAGGGGTCATGCTCTAGGGAGGCTTATGAAGGATACCATGGTCAATGCATACTCTAAGTCAACTAGAGTCATGATCTGTGTGAGGATAAATAGGCAACAATGACCTGATTATCACATCATGAATGGTGCTTCCATTCAATGTGGAGCGGGGCTTACATGTGGTTAATGGCCCAATGAAGAAATAGGGTCTTACGCATGGTTAGCTACCTTAGGAGATAATGATTGGGACTTACTCAATAATGGCGGCCCAATTGAGACAATGCTCATAGGGAGAGGTATGGAGTAAAGATGTTCCCTATTCTTGTCTATCCTTTGGTATTTGGCCCCAAAGAAAAAGGAGGAGCAGGGGCGCTGCCTCCCACAAGAATGGATAGGGGCTTACACCATGATGCATTCCCAACTCCTTGGACATGAGTCACCCTAGTAGAGTGGATTTCATTCCATATAATGATGATCTCACTCACATAAAGATTATAAGGAGTAGAGAATGTCTGAGATAATTCACTCTGTATAAGATTCATGGGGTGAGACCATAGTTTAACGTCATGTGCTGGGGATGATGGTTCTCGATAGTTTAACGTCATGTAGCTCAAATGAGGTGTCTTCACTCCAAAAACCTATTACATACATTTTGGTCATTCTTTAACCCATGAAGATGGAAAATCACTGGAAATGTCATAGTGAGGGTGTGCCATAGAGTGATCCTTTGAGGGTACCACATTAGCAAGGCTATGCAAAAATGCAATAGTCGTTAGCATGTCTAGATGCCACTAATGAGCGGAAATGCTGAATGGGGATTACACATGAAGCCTGCCTAGGTGCCGCTCAGAAGAGGCAGTGGTGGATGAGGATTACGCATAAGAGCCTCATGGATGCCACTAGGGAGTAGAAACGATGAATGTGGCTAACACATAGAAGATCCTCTGATGCCGCTATGGAGCAGCAAATGTGAATTAATATTATGCATGGAAGATACCCAGGTATCCTCCTCATGTATTGTCCCAAGGGAATCCCATATAAATGGTGGGTTGAAGCATATAATTGAGGCATACACCAATGCGCTAGTAAAAAAGATGGATAATGCTTCGGCATTGGAATCTGCCCAAACAAAGGGATTTGAAAAGTGTGAATCACAAGCTCAACATTCGGAATACATTGAGGGTGGCATGAAAATGGAAGATAAATGTTGAAATTGTTCGAAACACATAATCTATGCCATGTTATACTAAAATGGGGACAAACAAAGGATGGGTGAATGTTGTCTATGTTCAAAACACATGACCAGACTCAATGTGTCGTCAACGTCTTCTAGGGAGTTGGCCCAGAACGGTAGGTGAGCCAAGGCGACATGGGACTAGGAGGTTAGTGGGTACCTTTAGACATAAATGTGGATAATGATCCGATTGAAGGACACACAAAGCATGAGGTGGAGTGATGGAATTGTTGAACAGATTGTAATGCTCTCAAACTTATACCACTGTAATCATGGAATGAGGAATCTAATTCTTAAGACATAAGTAATCTATTATTTAGATCAAAAGGCATCATGTTATTTAATGATCGGGATGACTATTGTTTATAGTCATATTGAAAGGACTCTGGGAATTTTAAACATTCTTCATAAGGCATCTCTTTTTTAGAGCATGATGCGTCAATTTTTTTCCACATACAGAGTTCTACAATTTATATTCATATGTAAAGGATAGTTTGAATATTATTCTTGGTGCATATAAAATCACTTGTTTAGATAAATTGGAATCTTATGTTTGTCACATACGGTGGACTATAGTTTTTGTAATGTAGTTAAAACTATTAGCATCATATGATTAGAACAAAAGGCATCTATTCTATTTAGAAAGAGTCACACCACAATTTTCATATATGGTGTACTATAATTTATTGTCATATAGATAACACTCTTAGAAATAAGGTTCCTAGAAATGGCTGGTGTAGGGACTTATGCAACATCATCCCTTTAGGGTTCAACATAGTATAGAAGTCAGGTGATGGTGTTTGGACGAGTATCTGTAATCATGGTCCTCCACAGAGTAGATGGTGAGTGTGCATAAGGGCGCAGATGAAAATGCCGGCATCGCCCCGGATAATTTTGCGGTGTGACTCTCCTTTTATCATTATTATCAGTGATGGTGGGGAAGGGACCATCCTTGAGGGCTGGGACTACAACCCAGCACTGACCTGAGTGGGGGTACGTGAGCATAGGCCCCACGGTATGGATCGGTGGGTGAAAAGGTAGGAGCTTTGTGATGGATAAAGCTTCTCGATGGATAGGGAATTGTGAAGTAGCATTCTGGAGGAAAGGTGCTCTCTGATCATGTTGTATTTCAATGTAGAAACACCAAGGATATGTGCTCATGGAACATGGGGTCTCATTAAGATTCTTCGAGAAGGAAATGTCATTACAGTGCATGTGGTCTCGTGAAGCCACTTCGTGAAGGAAAGGTACTCGTGGAGCATGGGTCTCACAGAGCACATGTTCTTGCAGAGTCGAGGGGTCGCGCTGAGCATAGTTTATTGCGGAACTTGGGGACCCACAGAGCCTTGAAAAACTAGAAGTATCTTCCTCTTTTCTAAAGGGTGGATCCATTTGTGAAGAGCATCACTTCGCAGTGCTCAGGTGCTCCCCAAAATGCATGATCAGCCACCCAAGAGGCGGCGCAACCGTGATTATGAAGGGAGTGAAACTGACAATTTATAGGTGATGATGGTTGGTGGAGAATGCCATAAAAAACAGATGTTCCCTACAAATATAAAATGATGCCATGATGGAAATCTTACTCCAAAATCAGATGGAGGTCACTCAACATTCTCATAACTGTGGAGTTGACTTTCCTCGTCCTTTGTGGTGCTAGTAGAGGCTCTCTTCAATTTCCATCTGTTCTACAATCATAGAGGGAGCTTAGAAAATGGGCTCTGGGAACCAGTTTTCCGACCCAACATTGAATTTCCATTACTCATAATAGGTAACATTTTTCGGGCCCTACGACCATCCAAATCGATGTTTGCGAAACGTGATTAGATCCGGGAATACAAATGGAAGCATTTGGATTATCTTGTGGACATGTTTTTTAGTTCCAACATCGACATAACTATACTATACACCTGGTCAATGTACCATGGAATTACCTTATATACGAATATACTAAATGGGAACTAGAGGAGTCACTGAAAGAAAAGTACATGCAACTATTATAGGCTTAGAATGTAAAATTTAATTTTAATAGTGAAATTTCATAAGGGGAAAATAATGTAACAACCGAGTGTTTTATCAATAAAAATTTTTCTTATTATACTTAAGCCATGTAATCACATTAAATACCCAAAAAAGTATCTACTATGTACTATATAAAAATTGAAAATAATATTGTCACTTTTGTGATTTGATTTTTGAAAATATAACAATCAAGTTTGTGATCAGTAAAATGTTTGGAGTCTGATGAATCAAAAATATTTTTTGCTAAATAGTAACCTACCCTTATGAATAATATCCTACCCTTATGAATACTAATATTCCCGTTATGAATAGAATGTTTTACAATAGAATAGTAACCTCACCTTTGATTATATATATAAAAGTTAGGCATTTTATAATTTGTAATATGACCATAGTAGAAATATTATAATTTTTGTAAGTCATAAATAAATAATTACAATTATTCAATTCATTTAAAAGAAATATTATTTTCAAAAAATGGTTATTTATAAATTAACAATTTTATTTAATCTGTTTTAAGATTATTTGACATGACCTTTTTAAATATTTTGAAATCATTATAAAATGAGTTATAGTTTTAGAATCTTTTTTTCAGGTAAATTATGATTTTTATTAAAAATTTAAGTAATCAAATTTTAGAAATTATTTTCTAAAAATAGTATTCATTTTTTGATTCCACACATCGAAATATGGTTAGGATTAGGATTTCATATTTTTTTGAAATACTTATATTTTATATGAATAATAAAATATTGTAATTTAACGTATATATACATTATATGTTAAATAAAATATTTAGTGATTCACGCATTATGTAAGAACCTTGTGTTCAAACTCACTTGCAAATATTAATATTTTTTGACATAATAATAATCACTATTTCTTGTCTAAGAGAGAAATAATATTCTTATGATCAAATTATTAAGAAAACCATCATCCCCTCCACTATAAAAACCACCAACACAACACTCTTCTTTTCACTCCTCTAAATCCTTTTTACTTCCATAAATTATTCCCAAATATCTCTATAAGATCCTCCCACATGTCTATCAGACCTTGGTATCCTAAAAAGACCAAATCCTCTCCCCTTAAGAGGCTTTCAAGGATGAGTAAATGAAGTGATAAACTTCTCTTTTCTTTTCTTTCATTTTATTTTCTTGTTCCTTCATTTTCTTTTCTTACCTACCGTCTCCTCATCCTAAGGTTATGAAAAATATAGTAAAATAAATTTATGGTAATGTTTTTATATTAATTGGATAATTCATTATCCTATGTCATTTCCCCTCCATTTTTATGAATGAAATGACAACACCATTCGTGATGTGTTAATTTATGACATTCAAAGATGACAGGTTGACAATTTCTATTACAATCTTCAATTCTTGTAATGAAGCAATTTTTAATGTTGATACATTCATTTAACTATTTATTTTATCTAATGTGATGTTCTAGAATCCTTTTTTCACATGATTTAAATTAAAAATACAAAACAATTTAATTATGATAAAAATCGCCAAATTAATCCAAGCATTTATCATTAATGAATTATATAATGATTAACCTTCCCAAAAAATAAAAAAAATGTATTTTATATCAATGAACCTTTTTTTCTTCACTAATTTAACATAACATCAATCCTGGACTACCACTCTCATCATACATGTCTATCCGAACATGAATATAAGTGAACGAGTCCTTAATACCAAGTAACCAAATTCACTCAACCAATGAAATTGAACAACTTAACACATAAAAAAGGACATGAATGAATATAATAAGGTTATAATAACTCAATAAAATGTAGTTTAGGTTATATAATTATTAATTAATGATGCTAAATTTATTATTCTGATCATTAATATCAATCGAATAACACCATCAGACTTAAGGTAAGGGATCCTTGAGTTATTAAATTTACTCAATAATCTCTTATATGTTATGTATTTTATGTTTAGTTTCTAATGAGGAGGTATTATATATAACAATCCCTATAATGAACACATGATTTATATAATAATATAATCTCATTTCCCTCTCACTAACCCCTCCTGAGTACACCCGATACCATGCTGTTATTCCGTAAGGGATTCTACCCGAACCTCTAGTATTCCATCAGGCTGTTCTATATTTAATTTATACCCAAACAAAGGAATATATTATTTTTATATTCATATTCTTCATTTTTTTATATTCTCCAAAAAACATGAATCATGATCTATTCATCATTATACTTCGAGGATATTCATTTTTTTCAGTGATTCCTTCCTCTATACTTCCCAATAAGCCATCTTATTTTAAGGGTACTTCATGAATTCTTATGCAATTTAAAGTTCACTCAACATTATGTTTTCAGCCATCATTGTTATCAAATAATTGTTACATTTTCTTTGAAAACATTCCTGATTCAGTTCTTGTTTTATAAAAAATATCATGTACTTTAAATTTTTAGATGATCTTTGATATTTTCAATAAACTGAACTAAAATGTTTTAATTATATTGTTTCTCAAAATTGATTTTACATGTTACCACATAAATATAACTTCAATTATTATGAAATATTACTATTATACGTTCTTAATGTCCCTAAATTTTATAATTATTTTTTTCTTGGACACATGTATGAACACCCATTCATTATACATTATTACTTGATTATGAAAAACATATCATTCTTTGGGTACCCTTATCATTATGTATGATTGGTAATGTAAAATTATTTGTGTTGAGGGAATACTCGTGAACATTTTTATATTTTTAATCTTATATAGAGATATAATGCATTGTGTAAAGTTGATTCTCATGATACGTTATGTGTAGCTCTCAAGGTAGTTTTCCATTGCTTGTGCTGCCATGTGAAATTGTCTTTGTGATTAACCTTAACTTGTGATCCTCTATATGAAATGATAATTTTTTAATACTAATTTATGGATTTTTCCTTCTACGACATTTCTTTGAATCAATTTTTATATTATCCCATGTTTATTTTTTATAATTCACAATTCCATTTATATCATTATGTCATGATCTATAACCCATGTGCTAAAGCTTAATTATTATAATTATTCCCATAATCACCTTTTATGCCATCCCTTCGTTCATGTGATCCTCATGGTACCCTAAGTAGATTTAATGGCTCGAATGAAGTTAGGATATTTTTATAATGATTAAAAAAGAAGTGTGTTTTTGTCTGATGTTTTATGTTTTATGTACCTAGTTTTCTAATACATTAGACTTTATGATCCTTAGCTTGTAATATAATTTTTCATTATGCTTAAAATAAATTAATGTGATGCATAAAAGGCTAAGGTTACAATAATAAATGTGTTTTTTTATCTATTATCAAAAATAATTTATTTTATATATTTATAAAAAAGAAAAAATATGAATTTGTTATGAGTTTTGTTATATTTTTATATAAATTTAATCTGAATATTTAAGATTACTAGATTGGAAATCATTTTGTATATTAATTATAGATATCTTAACATGAATGGTTTACTCAAAAAAATAAATTATGTTGGATATGATGAAGGTAGAGGTAATATATTCCACATAACATTCATATTTTAAATCATATATCATTTATTGAAACCTATAAAATAAATTTATATAATTTTTTAAATTTCATCAAACTCAATTAATGATTCATGTTTTTCCTATTAATTTCGGAGACCCCCAATGATTCTGTATAGGGGGAATATGAATATAAATGAATTTATATAAACTACATTTTATATTGGAACTTAAATATTTTTTAGAATAAAAATTGATTTATTATATCATATAATTTCTATGAATTTTTTTTTGTAATAGTAAAACAAAAAATGGAACTATATATTTACATGGTTCTACCAAATGTGATCTATCCCAAGAAAATAAATTATAAATTTTTCTTGAAAATTAAATAATCAGTATATCATAAATTTTAGGTTTTCATTTTTACTTAATGGGATCTCAAAACCTAGGAACACTCCATTTATAATTTTAGAGTTGATCTTTTTTTACAAAAGGGTTTATTCGTCCACTTGTGTCCAAAGTCTATGTAAATGAGTATTTTAATTCAGATTGGATCGCATGTGAATGATTTATGAATATTTTATTTTATAATTAAATCTTATCTCGTATGGTGGATTATTATTATTCAAGAATAACATAATAAATATCATATTTATTGTTCAATTGGTTCTAGATATTCTAATATTGCAGTCTATGACACCGTTATTCTTCAAAAAGTTTCCATAGTTACTGATAGATTCCACATGATTCATATTTCCATCTACTTTGATAAATAATATTTATTTCAATGTCATATTTTATAAAATATTGAAATTTCATATCTATAAAAAAAATAACCAATCAACTATTTTAATTCAACTCTCATATACACAATAAGTATTAAATTAAAAATATAGAAAAAAATATACACTTTAAAACATTTAAATATGTCATTAAAAAATTCAAATATATTCGTAATTTATTTATATAATGTTGTAATTTGTTGTATAAACAATGTAAATTAATTGATATTATTTTATCTAGGAAACTATCATCCAACTATAGGATAAATATCATCACCTTTTCTATATTTATTTTAAAATGTTATCCATAATTTCTATCACTTAAACAACCATTTAATAACTATGATTACTTTTTAACATGGGTTTTCCAATCCTCATGTATCTAATAATATCATTTCTCAACAGTTATAATAAATTTGAAAATCATTTATTATTGTCAATCATCAATTCTTCTTTAGTGATGAAACATTTGAAGCTAGTTGAAATTTTAGGTCTCACAAAAATAATGTATCTTAAAGATATTTAACCATTATAAAGAATTATTGAACAATGAATTCAACCATTTCACTACCTTTTTTACTTTCATTTCACTCATTAGTAGTGGGTTATTTTTTATCCACACATAAAACGTTAATTTTTTTGGAAGAAAAATCATTATTAAAAATTATTCATATGAAAATTTTTGAAAATAAAATATCACCATTATATACATTTTGGAATTTACATTTTAGTATTATATATAAACTGGGATCCTTGTTAGAAATATCAAATTTTTTCAGGGCATCATCATTGTTTCATAAAATTATATCAAAAAAATAATGTTAAAAAACTTCAAACATCATATCAACTATATATTCTTTGTTTCATAGTATATCTCTTTTAGAATTGGTTATGGACACTAAATTAGTTTAATTAATAAATTTTATTATCTAAACATTACTACACATTATTCCATCTACATAAATTATTTTACCATCAATTAGTTTCATCATTTAGTCCATTATTAGTTTAAAAGTCCCATTAAAAACTATTACAGAACTAAATGGACAAAAATATGCATTTATCTATAAATCTCCCCATTTATTACTTAAATTGATTTTTTTCTGAATATTTCCTTGACTATTTCTCCACTATTACATATATATCACATTTATATGTATTTATTTCATCATCAAGATTTACCTTCTAATGAATTACTGTCCTTATCCCCTTTTTCAAGACCATTTGGTAATGTTATCAATTGTGAAAAGTAAACAATGTATTTACAACCTATTAAAAAATTTATTTCATTGTAATAATCCTATTGTGTTTATAAATCATGTCATCCTTCTACATGAAATTAATTCCATTATTTAATGAACATATAAATATATATATTAAATTACATTGTAATTAACACCATGACTTGTACACATTGTTAATTTATAAATATATTGATCTACTAATTAACAATGCAGAAAAAGGGATAGAATATTCCAAATATCTTAATGCTGGTGGAGATGGTTTAAATACATTTTTAAACATATAGTTTTCAAATATATAGTTTCTTGTATGATCATAAAAAATATATACCATTTTATCCATAGTTCCATGTGTTTAACCATTGTATTGTTTTGTTCTGCCATTACTATAATAAAGATTAAAATTATCTCATTATTCCTATTTCTTGAATTTTAAAAAGATTATTTATGAAAAAAATAATATTTTAATATCAAAAACATTACCACAAATTGTATTGTATCCTCAAAAATATACTATAATTATTTTTTATCCTAACCAATTGAGGACCATCCTTCATAGACAAAACATATTCATCATTTAGAGTTGTATATAATCTATATTATTCATTCATTATCAGTATACTAATTTATTTTTCTTTAATTAAAATTTTATTATATATTTTTCAATTTATTACAAAATTATCTAACAACTAATTGGAATTACTATATTCCATTATATAAATCCTATTAATTTAAAAAAATTATTTAAATTATAGTTCATTTTATTTACCAAAAAATATATATTTTTTTCCATGAAATACTCATTATTTGGTAAAATATTAAAATGAGTAACAAAGCCATAAAAATGTACCACTTATAAATGAATAATCCATAAAGGGGGACTGTCAAAAGTCATAGCATGTGACCCCATTCTCTTAAGAAAAGTGGTTAGATCCATCGTGATGAACGTATCTATAGAGGATAAAAGTACCCATTAATCCATGTTGTGAAAATAATTAATCATATTAAAAGTAAATTTATACACAATAGAATCTAATAAAAAATACTATAAATAAAAATCCAAATATTTAGCAATATTTCCCAATTGATCATGTGATCACTTAATTTGAATGTATAATTGGGAACATGTATACTGAAATGATTAAATTGAGTTAAACCTGATTAAAAATATTGAAATATACAATTGAAATATTCTATTATTACTCTAAAATTAAGCATAGTGATATTATAATCATGATCTCATCTACTTGAGGTTTTTCCCAATAGAAACATGAAGACAAATGAAATTATATTTTAATCAGTTAGGAATATAAATGGTATAAAGAGTACATTTTAGTCAGATTATATCATATATCCTTGAAATTCTAAAATATCCCATCATACTTAAATATGTTTCATTAAATGTTTTCAATTAGTTTAAGTCAATAAAATAAAACCTAAAATAGTTTTAACTTCTTTCCCCGCAACCATAATATTATCATATATATGTTTCTTCCATGTTATTCTCAATAATATGTCTCTCTTAAAGATACCACATCCAATCACATGGATCAATTTTTTTATAATTATATGCATGGGAAATAATTTTATATCCAATATCTTGTATCATTTCATCACATATCTAAATCCCAATAACATATTTGTTTTTTGTTAAATCTATGATTATATCATTATCACATGATTAATTCATGCAAATTAGATCAATTAAAAAGCATATGGCAGGGCCCAATGTTTAAAATATAACGAGGCCATAACTATTATATCAAATTTGATAAAATTTACTCAATAAATGGTTAGTACCAATGTAGTATCATTTCACATGTTCAACACTATTTTACCTCATTATAACACAACAGACCATAAGGTTTACACTTCATGTTATCAATTTACATTTCCAATTTTTCTAATAAATTTATATATCCAATACCATGATACCATTATCATAATAAATATATTATGAAATACTCAAATATAAATTTCAAAAATAAAATTCATTAGGTCATTCAGTTTCTAAAAAAACACTAATTCCAATACATAATTTTGTTCAAAATCCTTCATCTTCACAATTTATATAGTCCAATTCCATTTTTAAAAAAAATTATCAATAATATGGTATTCAACTAATCAATATATTTGTCATTTTTTATATAGATACACATTTATCAATTTTTTGTAAACAATGTATTGGAAAAACTTTTTTATTAAAAGAATGAAGAAAAATACATTTTCAACTAAAAATATAGGGAACACATTAAATTCCATATCCCTAAAGATATAAGTTGAAATGTTATAAAAAAAATTAAAAACTATAAAGGCCTTATAAAAATCATAAATAATGAAAAAAATTCCCCAAATAACCAATGATGACCTAGAGGTCCTATTACAATGATTGATGTAAAGAAAATGCAATCCCAGAAGGTTAACTGAAAAATAACAAATGATTTTTATAGACTATTAGGAATGTCTATGCTACGGGAACCCACATTAGTATATCATATAGAACCTAATAATAAATTTATTTAATGATACATATATCATTGGAAACCAAAATGAATTGTGAAATATTGAAAAATTATGATACCGATTCCACCACAAAACCAACAGATGCATGCACATGTTGTATTTTCCATATAACCTTGCATCATAAAAATTACATCCTATTTATAGAATCTAAAATGTGGGATGATAACAAAGAAAACTAGATATGATTTAGAATCAAAGGAAAAATTCATCAATGAAACTAAATTTAGTGGTTAAGGTAGGTACAACTGATGAGTCCTTGACCATATGTGACATTGATAACCATCACTACATGTGGAAACCGTACATCAGAACACATCGTAAAAACATGAATAACTACTTCAATTCCTATTTCATCATGAGAGAAACTGAGTCTAATACACATGACCATGCATGAATTCCAAAGGAATATCCCCATCCACTTATGACGATACCCTAGGTTGATCCCCATTATTAATAAATTCTAATAGTATAATGATCCCAAGATCCCCCTTTCTATAAAAATT
Source organism: Viscum album (assembly GCA_963277665.1). NCBI lineage: Eukaryota > Viridiplantae > Streptophyta > Magnoliopsida > Santalales > Viscaceae > Viscum > Viscum album. The sequence continues at coordinate 1,833,794,906 of OY728147.1, forward strand.
AAATCACATCTAAATCCAATATCAATAACCCATAAAACAATTTTTTTAATTTCTTACTCATTTATAAATATTCAACTACAATAATTTTGACATAAATAAAAAAATACATCTTTCTTGTAACATTATATTATGATTAAAAATATATTCTAAAATATCAAAATTAATATTATACTATCATAGTGGAATGATATATTTTTAATTCATCCAATTCCACTTAAATGCATTATTAATATAAATTAAAAAATATTGATTCAATTATTACACATGTAATTTCATATTTCATGTGATTTAACCTATTTAAAATAAATAGGACTTGTTTGAAAAATAATATGTAATTTTCCACTTGTAATGATATTATTTATAACATATTCCACATATGTTAAACTATTTTACTTTTCAAATAAGTTTTCACACAATTTATTTTATCTTTTCACAATCATATAATGATTTATATAATTTTATATTTTGGTTTAACTTGTTTTTGAAAAAATTTCATGCCTTTAAATCCACATTTTTTACCATAAGATTCATTGACATTAGTCTTTTGTATTTTATGTGTTTATGAATATAAATAGAAAACAGTATAGTAATTTATTATTTTATTTATATAAATATCATCCCTTTAAAAACACCATTGACATGACTTAACAATAAATCAAATATAAATCAACAAGTATAACACAAATTTTCATTAGTTAACACGTTTCCTTAATTAATAATTTCATAAAAATATTATGTAATATTTTTTTACATTTCCCTTTACCTTATTACTAATAATAAATCCTCATTTTATATTAATAATAATTATATATCATTAAGAGTTATTATAAAAATCAAATTTTATAATACATAAAATTATTTTTTTCATGAAAAAATTGAAGCACAAAATATTACAATTTACAAAATTATTGTTTAAAAATTAGCTCACTTGAAGAGAATTCATAATCTTATGAATATTATTCAAAAAAAATTCAAATAATTATTTCAAATATGATTTAATGTTCTAAATTAAACTAAATAATATAATTATTTTATTAATTTCTACTCGACCCCATTATATATTAACAATTGTTATCACAACCCCAAAAAATAGACTCCAAAATTATTAAAAAAATTAGTGTAGTAATTTAATCTCATTAACTATAGTATTAACATTCTATTGTTGAGTCAAAAGTTATCTTTTGACTTTTATATCTTTTTTTGGAAATCACAAATGTCTTTTATCATGCTTATCTTACTGACCATGCTAATCGTACTGACCATGCTGATCATAATGACCATGCTGATCATACTGACCATGCTGATCGTACTGACCATGCTGATCATACTGACCATGCTGATCGTACTGACCATGCTGATCATACTAACCATGGTTATCGTACTGACCATGCTGATTGTACTGACCATGCTTAACGTACTGACTATAATTTTTGTACTGACTCTAGAAATTGTATTCACTCTGTTAATCGTACTAAGTCTTATAAATCTAATGACTTTGTATCATTTCAAAATATTACACAGTAACACTTATAGTATTTATACTTTTCGTTCATTACTTTCTTGTTTTTATTCTTATTCAAAAACACATGTTTCATATTAATCGTACTCATGTTTACTATATTCATATATCACATGTTTTAACCAAAACGATGTCGTTTAGTTAATTATAAAATAATCAAAATGTTGTCATGTTTTCTGTTTCAATATGATCGTTATTATGCCAGGTGTCCAAGTCCCTCTGAGTTTTTTTGGAGAAATATGACCGTTAGAGGAAATATGACCGTTGGAACCTCAGGCATATAAATAGGAGATCATTTAAAGCGAAGAAAACATAAGTGTGATAATTCCTATATCATGTTCTAGAGAAATGATATGTGACTTCTCTCCTGCTTCAGGCGAAATCATTGAGATTACAAAACGTGAATGGTTTGTTCTCAGTTTTTGTATTTCATTTAGTGATTTTTTTGCTTTGTGCAACCGATCAAGTGATAACGATCGAGGGCTGCTTGGGATAGGCAGACGGTGCTACCGATCATCTTATCATGGGATTTCAAGTGACTTAAAGATAGAGGTGATGATTCCCTGCAAAATCTAGGGCTTGCGGGGATAGCAAGACTGACGTACCGATCATCGTATCGAGGGCATGCAGAGAAATCAAGACAGAAGTACGGATCATCGTATCGAGGGATTACCAAGGAGGTGGTAAGACAGAACTCTTATCATAGGTGAAAGGATAACCCTTCTCTTTTTGTCAAATGAATTGTTATACTTTTAAATTTCCGATTCTGTTTGTTTTAAGAAAGGGAATTGTATTGTTTTCCTTTCTTCATTCCATTTTCATTTGTAATTATTTCAATTACAATTATACTGTTACGTATTGTATCGATTGATTCTATATGATTTATGGTAGAATCCTTCACTATTTTATTACTCTGATTATTGTATTCATCTTGAATACAATTTCTTTACTTTTCTTATACTATTACATCATATCATACCTTTATATTCAATACAACTATGGTTATTTGTTTTTGTTGTGAATAGTATTTGTTTAAGATCATTTAAACTAATTTCTTAAGTGTTTAAACACAATGTTTTTAAACCTAATATTCATCCCCTCGTTTATTTTTCCATCTAATATACATATACATCTACATATTCGATCTAAAGAATGGTATCATAGGAGGTTTCCACTGATTTGTATTACTAGCTCTATTGCTTCCAAATTTCTGTTTCAACTATTTACTACACTAACATGTGGTGTGGAAAAGATTTTGTTTTGTTAGATGATAGGAATGGCTATTGGTTCAATTGAAAATCTAAATCATTCTAGACCACCTATCTTTGATGGGAACGACTTTGAGTACTGGAGAGATCGAATGAAGACATTTGTTATCAATACTGGTGTAGACATTTTTATTATGCTTATAGGAGGTTACAAAATTCCTGACAATGAAGTCAGTACATTCACTTATCAAGAGAAGCAGGAATATCAACTGAATTACAAGGTAAACAATACTTTTCTATGTTCTATGACCAGAAATATAAATAGCCAGATATCATCTTATGAAGAAGCCAACTGTATTTGGAAGAAATTTCAAGTCACACATTTTGGTACATCTAAGGTTATAGAAACAAGAAGATCAATGCTTCGAGCAGAGAATCATGGATTTATTTTTCCTTATTGAGAGCCAGTATGTAAAGTGCAACAATGATTTATGAATATTTTCAATAGATTAAAATCTATGGGTGAAAAAGGTCCAGCTAATGAAGCTCTTGTTGATAAAATTATTAATATAATTCCGAATGAATGGGATTCAAAAAGGACAGCTATGGATTAAAACATAAAAGTTTCCAAGATTACACTTGATGAACTGTTAGGCACTCTTCTACAGCATAAGACAATAATGAAGAGAGATGTTGATTTCAATAAGAAGAAAAATGGAAATGGAAGTGTATATTTTACTACTACGTCTAAATATAAAACACCTGAAAGGATAAAAAGATCCAAAGCTAAGAAAGATATTATGATTGATTCAAGTTATTGTGATCTTTCAGATAATGAGTTAGCCAATATTTCTCAAAGGATGAACAAGATTCTGGGAAAAAATGATTTCCAATACAAATTCAAAAAGAAATATAGTAAGGATAAAAAGATTCAAAGGTAACTTGTTATGAATGTAAGAATGTAGGTCATATAAGACATGATTGTCCTTTACTGAAGAGAAAATACAGAAAGGAGAAACATTCTGAAAGAAATCAGAAAAAGTACTATAAGACAAAGACTATGAATGTCATGAAGGAAAATGATACTTAGAGTGAAATTGGTAGCGATTCATCCGATAATTATTCAGAATATGAATCCTCAAGACAAAAGAATATTGGACATATAGCTATATTATCAATTGAAGATCATTGTCGCATGGCTAAGGTACACAATGCTGAAACCATTACAAATGTTTCTTTGAATGCGAATTATAATGATAATATGTATTATGAATCTTTATATGAGTCTTCATCTTCAGAAGATAATACATTACCTTCTTTTGAAGAAGTATCTAAGTTTTCTAAATTACTTGAGAATGAATATTCTAAACTCAAGAAAAATATTGATAAAGAAAATTCCAGAATTTCAATTTTAACAAAAGAAGTATCAGATCTTTCTAATGATCTTGATAAGACAAATTCTGATATAGAAAGAATTTTAAAAGACATTGAGAAAGTCAAATATTATAAGGATAAAATTTCTCAGGATCTTTAAAATTTAATTTCAAAGAAAAATGTTTTTGAGCCTAACCTTAGTTCAAAATCAAATGTTTTAGAGGATAAGAACTATGTTTTGAGACTAAAGTCAGAAATTTATTCCTTGAAAAAATGTTTTTCAAACATTACTTATGGAAAGGAAAACTTTGATAAAATGTATTCTCAAATTAGACCTTTGAGGAATCATTCTGGTATTGGATATACTCATTCTAAACCGGTGTTTAGTAATAAATATTTTGTTCCTCAATATAACCCCTTTTTCTCTATGTGTCAATGTGGAGGACACTGGAAAAGAGATTGTTCTATTAAAAGAACCCAGTCTTTAGGATTTCATAAATCCTATTTTTTAAATCAAATATGGATACCTAAAATTATGTTAACTAACCATTCTGGATCCAAACAAGTTTGGATTTCGAAAAACTAATTGATTCTTGTTCAGGGAAATTATAAGTTTACCAACAAGAACATTTGGTACATGGATAGTGGTTGTTCTCGACACATTCCTAGAAAAAAGTTTTCTTCGAAAAGATCATAAAAACAAAAGGTGGAATGGGTACCTTCAGAGATAATGCTCTAGGAAAAATTGTTGGAATATGTAATATTGTTTTTCTTGGAAAAGTTCTTATTTCAAATGTTTTGTTTTTTAATGGTCTTAAGCCCAATCTCATCAGTATAATTCAATTATGTGATAATGTTTACCTTGTGAATTATAGAATTGATATGTGTCTACTTCACAATTCCAAGGATGAGTTCATTCAATAAGCCCATAGGAAAGAGAATGTATACACAATTAAATTAGAAGACCTTAGGAGCCAAAATTTACCCTGCTTAAGTACAATAGAAGACAAATCATGTCTATGTCATAGAATACTAGGACACTGCTACCTGACAAACCTTTTTAAACGTTCAAAGAAAAGGCTTGTGAAGGGAATACCAGATCATAGATATGATTCTTCAAAAGCATGTAATCTTTGTCAATTTGGTAAGAAACATAAATATAGCATTAAATAAAATAATGAAGTTTTAAATTTTAATTCATTAAAACTAGTTAATATAGATCTTTTTTTCCTTCACAAACTGGATACATTGGAGGAAACTACTATGTATTTGTTTTAGTTGATGACTTTACTAGAATTACATGGGTCTACTTTCAAACAATGAAATCTGAAACCTTTTCTTATTTCAAATTCTTTAGAGCCCATGTTAAAAATGATAAAAACCTACCATTGATAACTATTCATACTGATCATGGTGGTGAATTTCAAAATTCATACTTTGATACTTTTTGTAGTAAGAAAGTTATTACTCAAAATTTCTCAAATCCAAGAACTCCTCAGAAAAATGGTGTTGTTGAGAGAAGAAATTGTGTTCTTCAGGAAATGACAAGAACCATGTTGTGTGAATACTCAATTGCAACGCACTTTTGGGCCGAAGCTGTGAGTACTGCTTATTATACTATAAATCGTGTTTTAACTAGACCCTTTCTTAATAAAACAACTTATGAATTATGGACTAGCCGAAAAACTAAATTTTCATTCTTCAATGTTTTTGGGTGAAAAGTATTTATTCTGAACAATAAAAATAATGTACACAAATTTTCACCAAAATCTGATGAAGGAATATTTTTAGGATACTACAAAACTTCTAAGGCCTATAGTGTTTTCAATAAAAAAACGTGTATTGTTGAGGAAACAATACATGTAAAATTTGATAACACTGATCCTTTTGCTTTTAAACTATCCCAACCTACATCCTTAGATGTGTTTTCAAAAACTGATTATTAACATTTTTTAGAAGATCCTTTTGATAAGGAAAATGTCCAAGAAGATACTTATGAAACATTTACCCGAGAATAATTTCTACCATATGTTGAAGAACAGGTTTTACAAAACCCTAATCAATTGTTTCTTAGAAATCATCCTAATGAAAATATCATTGGTGATGTAAATCAACCTATAAGGACCAGAAATACCTTAACAAATGAAATAGAATATCTTGATTTTCTTTCCCAATTTGAACCTAAAACTCTATGTGAGGCCTTAGGTGATGAAGATTGGATTAAAGTAATGCAAGATGAACTAAATTAATTTTAGAGTAATCAAGTCTGGACATTAGTTGAAAGACGTAAATAAACAACTATAATTTGTGTAAATGGGTTTCCAGAAACAAATATGATGAAAATGGAATCATTGGAGGAAATAAATCAAGACTTGTTACTAAGCGACATAGTCGACAAGAGGGAATAGACTACGAAGAAACATATGCTCTGGTAGCTAGACTTGAATCTATTCGTATTCTATTAGCCTTTGCAGCATACTTTAATTTCAAACTATTTCAAATGGATGTTAAATGTGCCTTTCTAAATGGTTTTGTTCAATAAGAAGTGTTTTTCGAACAACCCCCTGGTTTTCATGAACCAAAACATCAAAATCATGTTTTCAAACTTAACAAAGCTCTATATGGCCTTAAACAATCCCCGAGAGCATGTTATGATTGAAATAAATGATTTATTTTACAAAAACATTATATAAAAGGTATAGCAGTTCCAACCCTTTTCATAAAAATGGAAAATAAAATTGTTTTTATTGTTCAATTTTTTTTGATAACATCATATTTGGATCAACTCAGCAATCTTTAACTGTTTTTTTGCTAACATAATGAAATCTATGTTTGAAATGAGTATGATGGGTGAGTTAAATTTCTTTTTAGGTTTTCAAATTTTACCAAAACTATAAGGAACATATATATCACAACATATGTATATAAAACATTTACTCAAAAATTATGGTTACGACAAAACTAAATGTATTAGTACTCCAATAGTTACCTCAAATACACTTGATCTTGATGAAACTAGGAAACTAGTAGATCAAACAATTTTTAGAGGTATGATAGGAAGTTTATTATATTTGACAGCAAGTTGACAAGACATAATGTTTTCCATATGCTTATGTGTGAGATACCAATCTAATCCAATAGTGTCTCATTTAAAAGCCGTGAAAAGAATTTTTCGAAATTTAAAAGGAACTATAGATTTAGGTCTTTTTTACTCTTCTAGAAATGATTTTTTTAAAAAAATTATTTCAAATGATGACTTTGGTGGTTGTAGAATGGATAGAACGAGTACATCTAGAACATGTCATTTCTTAGAAGATTATCTAGTATCCTTGTCTTGTAATAAACAATACTCAGCAGCACTTTCCACTACTGAAGCTGAATATGTTGCAGCTGGAAGTTGTTGTGCTCAAGTGTTGTGGATGCAACACATACTCACTGATTATGTATTGAGTTTTTCCAAAACTCAAATCATTTTTGATAATACTAGATCCATAGCTCATAGTAAGAACCCAGCACATCACTCTCGCGAAAAACTCATAGATGTTAGGCATAACATTCTTTGGGATCACACACAAAAAGGAGATATTATTTTACAATTCATCGGAATGCAAGAACAACTTGCTGACATTTTTACAAAACCATTACCTTTCGATAGATTTGATTTTATAAAACAGAAGCTATGAATGATTAAATTAATGTAATCATTCATTTCTACTTCATGTTTTCTACATCTCCGTACATTAAAAAACTCATCTTTAAAAGGTGGAGAACATTTTTTACTTGATTTTTTGCCTGATTATTCTCCTTGTTTGTGTTTTTACCTTTCTGTTTGTCGTATTTACTATTTACTTATTATTATTTACCGTTCTGTTTATTGTATTGACGGTTTACTTATTATTATTTACCTTTCAGATTATCGTATTGACTGATTACCACAACAAGTTTGTTTTCCATCGGCTTATCCCTTCATGGTAATAAATTTCTTTCACATCGTCACGTCTGTTCATGGTAATGAATTTCTTTTCAATCGGCATGTCCGTTCATGGTAATGAATTTCTTTTCCATTGGCATGTCCGTTCATGGTAAATAATTTCTTTTCTATCAGTGCGTCTATTCATTGTAATGAATTTCTTTCCCATCGGCACGTCCTTTCATAGTAATGAATTTCTTTCCCATCATCACATACATTCATAATAATGAATTTCTTTTCCATCGGCAAGTCCATTCATGGTAATGAATTTCTTTCCCATCGGCACGTCCGTTCATGGAAATGAATTTCTTTTCCACCGGCACGTCCATTCAGGGTAATGAATTTATTTTCCATCGGTACGTCCGTTCATAGTAACAAATTTCATTTCCATCTGCACGTCCATTCATCGTAATGAATTTATTTCCCATCGGCACGTTCGTTCAATGTAATGAATTTATTTTCCATCAGCACGTCCGTTCATGGTAATGAATTTCTTTTCCATTCGCACATATGTTCATGGTAATGAATTTCTTTTCCATCGGCATGTCAGTTCTTGGTAATGGAATTATTTTCCATCAGCATGATAATCGATCGTATTCTTTCTCCCCATTCTTTTGTATTTTCTTTTACTTTGTTAATACTACTTAAACCAACAATTACATTATGATCTCTGAAAGGTACATAATTTCTTAATTTTTTTTAATTTTTATTTGAGTTTTAATCATATTCGTTGATTTCTTTTATTATAATCTCAACTTTAGAAGACCAATGGTCATTTCTTCTGTCGCCTATAAATAGACCACCTCCCCAAAACTGACATCAGATTTTCAGATTTTGTGGCAAAGATCGGCCTCCCTATTTGGAGAATCCATACGATCTTCTATCGGCTTCACCTATATGTCTCAGTCCTCTGCTAACACTCCTGCTGAAATGTCTTCCAAGAATTTTTTCTAATTAGACTTTTTAAGAGAAAGGTTAGTTTCTCAGGACTTTCTCGATTCATATGATTCTACAGTCAAAGAATTATTTTTTTCAAGGCTGGGAGCATTTTTTTTTGAAAAACCAGTGTCTCGAGATCCGTTTCTTATTAATGAAGTCAGTCAGTTCTACAAAACTGTATCTTTCGACAAAAACATGACTATCAATTTTGCTATGTATGATAGAAATATATTAATGTCTATCAAGAAGGTATCCCACTTTCTAAGTGTTCCAGTAGAAGGTGATTCTTTTTGTCAATCTCATAAAATACCAGAGGAAGATGGTACATTTAACAAAGAAAGTGCTGAAAAGTATTTTGTTTCTTATAAATGAAGAGAAGAAAAAAGTGGCTCTTCTTTCTCAAGATAATAAGTTTGTGTCTCTTTGGATGCAAGTTTTACTTATCCCAATCAAAGGGGATAGAGAAACTCTGAATGTTTATGATATTTTCATGCTTGACTATCTTGTCAATATGAGAAAATTAAATCTCATGGGATATGTTTTTCAAACAATCAAGAATGTTAAGTCAGGAGAAATTAAGTCCCATCTGATCATGTATCCAGCTATTCTTACATGGTTCATTCTTGAGAGCATGAAGTTTTTCAATATCCCATTGAAAGGAAAATTTAAAGATCTAAAGCTTTCCTAGATATGTAGGAGTACGTTGAAAAAGCTGAATGTTTTTTTGATCAGAATTCAATGCTTTTTATTAAGGATTCGGAAGTTGAATCGACTCAGAACCAATCGGTACCTATTCTAGTCAAAGGCAATCCATCTTTTGTTGTTCTTCAAAAGTCAGATCCGCAAACTAGTTCAAATCCAAAGAAGAAACCTATGTACATTAAACAAGTTGTGGCAAGATGGAGAAAATAAAGAGAACAGAGAAAAGGAGGTGATACAATGTTTGGACTTGACCCAGCTGAAGCCTTTACTGAAAGGATAAGGGTTGAGGATACCATTCAGGCTGAAAAGAAAAAGAACACTCTTTTAAAAATAAAATCTCAAGACTTTGATATTTCTAAAGTCATGAAAATGGTTCAGAATGCTACTGCTCAACTAGTTGAAGAAGTATATCGAGAACCCATCATACAGAGTCTCCCAGAAAAATAGAAATGGAAATAAATTTTGGAATAAATGAAGTGAGTTAAAGAATAGGAAGGATATTTTCTTTTGTAATTCCTTCAAATCTCAAAAAAAGTAGAGAAGAATTGGTTCGAAAATACAGTTAAGTTATTCAACAAGTTCCTCATGCCGATCGAGCACCGACTGAATCTTTTGAAACTCTAGAAATATTTCATTCTCAAGGGATTCAACATCCTCAATCTTCAGAAAAAACAATCATTATCAGTGAAAAAGTGGAAGAAAAATGAAAGGGGATTGAAAAAGAAAAGTAAAATATCCAGTTGTAGACTCAAGATGGTCAAATGAAATGGTTTAGTATGATGAGGATACTGATTCATAACAGACAATTTCTCTTAAGAAAAGTGATTACATTGTTCATGTTATAATGATAATTGAGAAGACCATTCCTTACATTACTAGGATTAGAGGAAAACTCGATTTCATTGCTGACAATAAGAAAAAGAATTTTGGTTCCGTAAGAGAATTATGAAAGAGAGTTTTGTTAGTTGAAGCTGATTTGAAAGTTCTATCTGAAAGTTCGGCTGCTCATAATAATTCTTGTAATAGAATGACTAAGTGGTCATAAAAAAAAGCTCAGGGAATGATCATGATGTTTTAATTGAAGACTTAAGAATACTCTCAAATGATCTTGCAATTTCTTTCAATAAGATTTGACAAAAAAACTGTTAAAATACTTAATCATTTGTCAAATTCCCATGGGGCCAATATTCCTTCCTTGAAAGAGTTTCAAGAGAGAATTAATGATTTTTAGTTTGAGTTATCAATGGTTTCATCCTTGAAAGATGAATTATACTTGTTAAAGAAAAAAAATCCATGTTATCTAAAGACAACAAGAATCTGCAATAGAGAATTGATAATCTTGAAGAAGTAATCAGAGTCCAGGAGGAGACCATCAAGAATCAGGATCAGCTTTTTTCTGACCAAAAAGGGAATCTCAGATCTCAGGGTGATTATATATCTAAATACAAGAAATAAATCAAAAATATGCAAGTTTTTCTTCATGAATTGATAAATAATTAAAAAGAAATAGAAAACAAATAACATTTTTTTTCATGAACTCTATAATTTTTTTTTATCGTAATAAGATTTATGTTATCCTTCTCTTTATCATGCTTTTATTTTCTCTAACTCTTTCAGGAAACTAAAGATTACCCCTTTAATTTTGTAAATAAAAAAGGGGGAGAATGTTTTATATAGGGGTAGATTGTTTTACAAAGGGAGAGTGTTTTATAAAGGGGGAGAATGTTTTACAAAGGGAGAAAGTTGTAATCAAATACTTTGAAATCAAGGAAAATATACGAATACAATCCTTAGGAAAGTACATACCTATGGTGGAGTTAGTTGTATTCAATTTCACATTCAGAATATTTTCCAATAACTCATAGGGAGATAAGTTTTTCTTGTTGTTTTTACTTCATGTTTTGTGCTTTCCAAAAAGGGGGAAATTGTTGAGTCAAAATTTATCTTTTGACTTTTATATCTGGTTTTGGATTTCACAAATGACTTTTACCATGCTTATTGTACTGACCATGCTGATCGTACTGACCATGATGATCGTACTGACCATGGTGATCGTACTGACCATGGTGATTGTTCTGACCATGCTGATCGTATTGACCATGCTGATCATACTGACCATGTTGATTGTACTGACCATGCTGATCGTACTGACTATAATTTTCATACTGACTCTAGAAATTGTATTGACTCTATTAATAATTCTAAGTCTTATAAATCTACTCACTTTGAATTGTTTCAAAATATTACATAGTAACACTTATAGTATTCATACTTTTCTTTCATTCCTTGATTGTTGTGGTTCTTAGTCAAAAACACATGTTTCATATTAATCATACTAATGTTTATCATCTTCATATATCTCATGATTGAACCAAAATGATGTCATTGAGTTAGTTATAATCTAATCAAAATTATGTCGTGTTTTCTGTTTCAATATGACCGTTATAATGCCTGGTGTCCAAGTCCCTCTGAGTTGTTCTTAGAAATATGACCGTTGGAGGGAATATGACCATTGGAACCTGAGTCCTATAAATAGGATATCATTTGAAGCCAGGAAAACATATTTTTAAGACTTCTTATATCATGTTCTATAGAGAGACATTGTGTCATCTCTCCGGCTTCGTGCGAAATCCTTGAGATTACAAAACATGGTCGACTTGTTCTTACTTTTTGTATTTAATTTAGTGATTTGTTTTTCATTGTGAGACCAATCAAGTGATAATGATCAAGGGATACTTGGGATAGGCTGATGGTGTTGTTGATCACCCTATTGAGGGCATTCATGTGATTGAAAGACAGAGGTGACGATTAACTGCAAAATCGAGGGCTTGTGGGGATAGTAAGACAGATGTACTGATCATCGTATTGAAGGCTTGTGGGGATAACAAGACAGAAGTAATGATCATTGTATCGAGGGCTTACCAAGGTGGTGGTAAGACAGACCTATTATCCTAGGTGAAAGGATAACCCTTCTCTTTGGTTCAAAAGAATTGTAATACTTTTACATTTCCACGGCTATTTGTTTTAATAAAGGGGATTGTATTGTTTTCCTTTCTTCATTCCATATTCATTTGTAATTGTTTCAATTACAGTTATACTGTTTCATATTGTATCGATTGAATCTATATGATTTATGGTAGAATCCTTCTCTATTTTATTACTCTGATTATTGTATTCATCTTGAATATAATTTCTTTACATTTCTTATAATATTACATTATATCATACATTTATATTCAATACAATTGTGGTTGTAGGTATTTGTTGTGAATTGTATTAGTTTAAGATCATTTAAACTAATTTCGTATGTGTATAAACACAATGTTTTTAAACCTACAATTCAACCCCCTCTTATATTGTTTTATCTAATATACATATACATATACATATTCGATCCAACATCTATTACATTTAGAGTCATTTTACTTTAATAATTACATTTTTCCCTAAGTAATTTTCATCATATTCATAAATAAATGAATCTTACGTCACCATATACCAAATTAGTATTTAATATACAAATTATATTAATATATTGATATAAAAATATAATAATATAGAATACTGAATGTATAATTTAATTAATGTATATTGATCATAATGAAATTTTTATTAATTTATTTAAAAATGTCAATGATTAGATTAATTAAATTTTTTATATAATTTTATTTAATTTGAATTTTTTTTTCATAAAATGATAATATCCAAACATAATATTTTTATAACTCATAAAAAGTATTAAAAAATAATATCAAATAAATTTTAAACAATAATGAAGAAAACTCATCCATTTTTGTGATAGTTATGGGTATACAAACTCCCATTGATTTTTTCTGAGTATAACATTTATTTTTAGAAGTCATAGGACTAAGAGTTTCTTATAGAATAAAAAAGGGCATAATGAAATAATTATAACAAGTTATTCATGTGGACATGGTTAATAGGATATTTAGAGTCGAGGTAAAAGTAACAGTCTATATTATGGGGTTTCACATAGCCACGTAAACATTAGTACAACTCCCCAATAGTTCATGCAAGAGAGAAATTAATTATTAACCACTATCAAAACCATTAAATGTATGATTTAAGTATACAAATATTCTACTGGTATTTCCAAAACCCAATAAAAATGTGGGAAATTTGGGTATATTTCCCAATTTAATTCGGAAAACTCTTTGTGTCTTGGAGTATTCTAATGACTTATTTAAATGGGGGGGGGCATTTTTTTCAACGCCACTAGATTTTAGTATGTGTTATTCCCAAAATATATACATGGTATAATAGCTTAATTAACACATAATACCGGACATAAATACCATGAAACATTTTTTTAGATAAATAATTATTAATATATATATATATATATAACAACATGTATTACGTACCATGTATGATTACATCTATTAAAAGTACACAAATTTTCGTTGAAAATAACTAAATATAGATAATATTTAAAATCTATGTGATCCATCAGACCATCCTCCCCCTTGAGAATCACCATTAGTATATACCAACCTATAATGGGACTGAATATAATGATAAGTGAAAAAATTATAGTAAATATTGAATGAGAAGTGTGAAATATTAATTTATAATGAAATTAATGATATTACTAAATTTATATATAATAATGAAATATAACCATTATAAATTATGTCATTCGAAATATTGTCATTGAATATATTATCATTGGGAATATGGTTATTAGATATACAATTATCTTATAATCATACTACTGTTTTGTGTTGTTACTATCAAATTTAAATGTTATATTTCAGAAATAATAAACATCAAAACCAAAGTATAATAATTTTATGAATTATTTTATTATAAAAATGTTTTAATGCAAGAAAAATATTATTATCAAATAATTATATAATAAAAACAATTAATATTTTTATATATCAATTTTTTAATAAAAATAAATTTCGATAATTTAATTAAATAATTTTTATTATGATCATTTAACATAAAAGTGATATTTTTCAAAAACTATTTTCATAATAGTGTTATTTTTTTTTAAAATAATCAATACTAATGATGATATTAAGGAAATAAATTGACAATATATAAAAGGATAATCCTATAAAATCATAAGAAATGTAATAATAATAATATATTGAAACTAATTAAATTATTTGGTGATAGAAAATAGGTACAAGAAATACAAATTTTTTTAAAAGAATTTACAAAAAAAATACTTTTCAATTATATTGCTTGTTTCCTTTGAAATAACTAATTGTAAACTTTTACTATTTTATTTATAGAAACAATTCATTTTTTGGATTCATAAGGAAAAAATTATATTAAGATTATTATGTGATAATTTTCTATAATGATTGATTTTTATGTTAATAGTATAAAAATTGTTTAAAAAATAATGTGAATTTTTTTTTGTCATTAAGAGATATGAATGACTTAATAATTTATGGAAACAATTTTCTCAATAAAACATGTATTAAATACATAAAATTATATATTTAAAATATTATTTTTAATTTATAAATTAATTCTTCAAATTTTCCATCTAATTATATATATATACATAAATTTAGAAAACCAATTTTCAATGTCTATTCTATTATTTTTGTAGAATTTATTTTCTTCACCTTTATAAAATTAAAATAATAAAATGGTTGAAATATTTTTAACCTTAATATTTATATTGTATAATAAAGTATATTTAATTTTTAGCCATAAAAATAAGGAATCGTGATTAAAAAATGATTTATTATGATAATGGAAAATTGTGTTAAAAGAATAAAATAATGGTAAATTTCCTATAAAAAGTGGGGAATTCTTCCATATTTTAGAATGATAAGTTTATTTACTAGAAATACTACCCAATTCGGTATTTAAAATTTTTTAAGCCACTTCACTTCAAATGTTGCATGAATTTAGTATAACGTTATGGGTGTTTAGAATAATAGCACCCCGCTCATATATACAAGGATCCCTTCAATAACTACTTCTCCATAGAACATAACACCATATTAAACAAAATATTCAAATATACCTACCTAAAACTATTTTACATTTCCTATAGGTCTGTATATTATCAATGGACCACTCTTCATGGTATTAATCAATTTTTTAGAAGAGTTTTTATAATGAGCTAGGTAAAAATTCCCAATCACCATTTTTTCATTTATATTGCATTATTAAGTTTTCTAACTCCACAATATATATTAAAATAGATAATATATAATTACACCAGCATAATAATCATTCTACTGTTTTTATCTTTTAATGAAAAAAAATATTTTTTCTCCTCCCAACCATTAAATAATAATAACATTCTTTTGTGAACGTGAAGACTACCACCTCCATGGCTGAAATATTTCATTTTTTCATCAGCACCAATAATATATATTTATATATATTAATTTAATATTTATATATATGTTAAATTTATGAATTTATAATCACTCTGGAATGATAATTTTTTATTTACATTTATTTCATTCCATCTATTAAAAAAGGAAAAAATCAAATGTCTGTACAATTATCAATCATTTCCAAAAAATGATGTATCTCATTTTCCATCACCACAATAAATGAATAGTAATATATGTTTTTTATTAAAAACAAATATGATATTTAGAAAAAAATTATGATTATTCAATAAAAAATGAGGTGTTATGACTATAATCATCAATCTAATATATGCCAGTGAGCCTATACCCATGTTGTACAGGCTCCAGCTTGGCATCCAAAAGACCATGGATAAAATATGGACAAGGACTAATTTTCGAGTACTATAGCAGTACTGTAGCAGCGGAAAAAATTTAGCAGTGGAGGCACTGTAGCTAGAACTGTAGTGGTGGTGTTACTGTAGCAGTGAATGTAATAGACCGGGTACTACAGCAGTAATATTCACCAAGGGGCACTTTGGGCCAAAAATGGGCTTTCAAGCCTAGTTTTCATGACATTAGGCCATTGGCCTTTAGTAAATGTAATTGTTCTCCCTCTACCTAGTCTAAAGAGGGCTTTACATTAAATAATAAAATGAGTCTTTTTCCCCAACATTTTAAAAAAATCAATCTAATTCATGCAGGGAAAATGGAACATCTAACAAATAAATATATATTTATTGTGGAATTTATAATAAATTGAGAATTGAAAATTATAAATTAAATTTTTTATATTAATATAATTATTGATATGGTTCTAGATTATAATTATCATAAATATAGTATTTTTATGAAATATTATATAGAATGTATGAAATAATTTAGGACTTGAGGCAACGGTTTCACGATATCAATATCTATTCAATGAGTTTTGTTTTATATTCACGACCTTATTTATTTTGGGAAGTGTATGAAATGAAATGGATTAATTTTATGATATTTTTTCGTAAACATTATTGGGATTCAATAATCCCTCTAATGTTTTATCTTCCATGAGGATTTAATTTAATGATTACAAAGGAGTAATAGTTTATGTTAGAATCTCACTTATTTTGGGATTTTTTATGTTTTAGTTTCCATTATGGTATTTTTGTGTTATTTAATTTCTAAAATATATTTATTTATGGGTTTCTAAAATATTTGTTTTATTTTTACCCAATATAGAGCTCATATATTTTGAATGAATGTTTTTCATAAAATCCAACTCTATTAATTATATTTGTTCAGGAATATTATTACTCTATATCCATGTTATTAAAATTAGGTTTATGTAGTTTCTT
This sequence comes from Viscum album, assembly GCA_963277665.1. Taxonomy (NCBI): domain Eukaryota; kingdom Viridiplantae; phylum Streptophyta; class Magnoliopsida; order Santalales; family Viscaceae; genus Viscum; species Viscum album. The sequence continues at coordinate 1,833,812,311 of OY728147.1, forward strand.
ATACAAATATAAATTATAAACAAATATATTTTTATAATATATTCTTATTTCTTTAAAATAATTATAATTTAATTTAATTTTCATTTTAATGGTAATTTTTTTACTTTATTAGATTATTTAATGAAAGTGATTAAGAATTATGTCATGAATATATTTTCACACCAAATTCATCATTATTCTTCTTGAATATTAATTTACACGATTCTAGTATTATTTATATAAAATTATAATATCATTAATCCTTATCTTATTTTATTAATGTTACCAACATAACATGATATTTCATTTTTATGGAATATTTCTATTGATTTGAAAAAATTATTTTCCATGATATAAACATCCTTAATTAATTGTTATGCTTTTGTATATACATGATATTCTGATTCCAAACATATTTTTTCTTGTAATTAATTACCACGATTATGTTGTATATATTATTTCATGAAGTATATTTCACTTCCACACATTAAATAAGTCATATATTAATAATGAATTCCCCCATGTTATTATGGAATCGACATGAATTTTTTATTATTATGTGTTTGGTGGGACTATTTTTCCATCTGATGATCCAGGTAATATGTTGTATTTCAAAAGATTAAATGTTAGATGGGTGGTTAGCCCAATTCCAAGAGGATAAACTATCATTTATCCCAAGAGCGATAAATACATAGTTGGTTATCTGAAGACTACTATATAATGAATTCATTAGTGGGTAACTATGGAATATTTTTACTATGAGTATTTTTTGGATGTACTTATATGGTACAATTCTTTAATATATTATTATTCCTATTGTATGGTGTTTCATGATTGTTTCATGTTCCAGACTCTTTTGACTCATGTATTATTTTATATCAATTATTTTTATCGGGGATCATTATTTGAGATGTAGTTCTCTCGGTACAAACATTACGTGACATGATTATGTTTTCATATTCTTACTATAATCATATTATTACATATGATTTTTGGTAGATATCTCCCATGATTTCCTTACATAGAATACATTACCATTAATTCATATGTTTCAATTTCTTATGTTTTGAAAAAGGGAATAGATTATGATAATTCTAGAATGGTACGATGTGAGAATCATGTTGCTGTGAAATTTAATAGATTATTTAATTTTTTATGATATATCATGTCTCTAATGAATCTAAACCATTACAGCTCATGGGTGTGTGTTGTTGTGAGATGCATTGAATAACCATTTAATTTTTTTAATATATATATATATGTGATTCTTATTTCACCATAGTTAGTATCAAATAATTATTTAGTATTTTAGGGTGATGATGATTAGGAAATGTCAATGATAACCCTCTACAAAATCTGAAATATAGAAAATATATTAATATTTTGTTAATATATTGAGTGTCTAGTTTTCATTGAATGAAATCAATACATGTATACAAACAAGTGGAAGTCTTATCAAGAATAGATGAATCTACAGGTAATAAACTAGAAAATGTGTGGTTGGGTATTATGTTGATATTCATTTTCAGCATGAAAAAGATAACTTACTATAAAAATTTTTTGAAACTCCCATAGGATATGACTTGGTTGTTTAACATCCCATTTATAAATAATTATGATATATTAGAATATATTTTTTATAAAAATGAAAAATTTATTTAGTTTATAAAAAGGAAAAATAATTTACGACATCATAGGAATAATTTTCATTATTATATGATTACCTAGTCTTAAAATTGATTCCCCCAATAGGGTTTTTGGTTTTCTTCAGTGGATGTAACCAATTGGAAATTAGTAAAAAATGGGATCGAAAGACAACACAAAAACAATCCCAATGGGGAAAAAATAATATGAGAGATAGTGTTATAAATCATCTGGTTATAACTAACAATCAATTGTGAACTGTGAATAACAAACATAAGCATAATGAAATTTTAAACTATCCAATGAAGAGAATGATACAGATTCATAAAATTTGAAGTGATAAATACCATATATGAATGTTGATTCAATTTCTTATGTGTTATTAATGTCGTATGAATCCCCTAATGAAATGTATAAAAGGAATTATATCTATTTTTAGTTGTGTAAAGGGATTTCATGGAGTACCCAATATCTGTGGAAAATGAATAGTTCATTTAATACGATGATGGGATTTAATGTTCACTATTCAAAACCACTAAAATTTTAATTTAGTTAAGGTATTGATCTGGGGAATTATCCAACTCAATTTTATAATATAGTGGATAAGAATGAGGAAGATCATCAGAAACAACCTAAACATAGAGAAAGAGTAAGAGGATACACTATGATAGATCTTTATTTAGATCATAATAATTAAGGTCCAATTATCTTCCACTCTAGATTTTGGGATATCTTACTAGATTCTTGTTTTATCCACACTATTTTGTTTGGGAAGTTTTTATGAGCATCAAATAACCACCTTGAAGATTTCATATTGGATTAGTGGAGATGTTTTATTGTTGTATGATTACAACATATCATTTTTGTGTTTTTTTGTAATATTATTTTTAAAAATTGTATTATTATTCATTTTAATTAATTTCTTGTGATTTTGGTAATGGATTGGTTGTATCATCAGACATGCTATATTAATTACCAAATATTGGGAATCAAATTTCATATTCCATTTTAATATATGATCTTATATCATTTTATGGATGACTCAAACCAATTAAGAAAATAAATTCCATGACTTTTAATAGACAATTATTGTGGATATTTACCTTAAATAACTACAGAGAAAGTCTATATTCCCTAAATACCTATTATGTGCAGATTTATGTGTTTCATGGTATTAACTAATACAATAATCTAATTACTCCACCAGTAATTATATTTAGATTCCTTTCAATATTTTAGATAAAAATATATATTTTAGGTGATAATAAATATTATGAGGATATAATTTATTTAACTATGGAGGGTAGTATAATTAGTAGATTTTTTAGAAAGTGTTATTATTAAAATAAATAGAATTTTTAATAGATTTATTCACAAGAAACACCAAACTAAAATAAACAGATACAATTTGATGAGGTAAAACATTAAAAAACAATATAAGATACCATGTATTATATACCAAGGTTTATAAAATTAAATAATAGAACATACAGTAAATAAAAATTGTAAATAGAAATGAATTGTATCTCTAAATTTAGGTGATATTTGGATCATCATCAAACATGAGAATCACCATTAATATAACTAAAATAAAAAGTAGAATTAAATTAATGAAATGATAAATCGTTATCCTAAATAATTTATTATAAGTGCTACTTAATAATAGGGAATGGAATGAATGATTTTAGTGTGTATATATATAAAATAAAATATGACAGTTTATAATTAGGTCATTGAAAATAATTTCTATGGAGATATGGGCACAAAAGATATGGATATGAAATATATTTTTTATATAATTTTTCTAAAAAGTATTCTAAATTTTGGTTTCTTATTTATTAATATAAATTCCATGTTTTTAAATAATTAATAGCAATAAAAATAAATCATTCCATAAAAACTATTCATTATAATTTTTTCACTATTAAAACTATTATTAACAAATAATTTTATGAAAAAATCACATATAAAATTTAATATTAACTAATTGAAAATTATTTTAAGAAAAATTAAAAAAAATAATTTTTCTTATATTATATTAATATCATTTAATATAATAAAAATTCTTTTCAGAAATTTTTTTTTTGAGAAAATTATGTATTTATATAAATCAAATAAATATTTACTAATTTATATTATATAATTTATATATATTATAAATAGGGAAATAAATTATAAATCATCAAATAGTTATTACTAGGAATGTAATAAGAATAAATTTACTTTTTGAATAAAACGTTTATTTTTAAAAACTACTTATTTGGGAAAAATTCATTTTTATTTTAAAAAAATACATAAATTTTTTGAAATTATGATTAATTTATTTTTAAATAAGAATAATATATTGATAAAAATTTAATATCTAATTTATATAAAATAAGATCTAGATTATTATTATATTAAAATTTATTTTCAAATTTAAAAAATTTCTTTATTATATTTAATGTTACCATTAAATGTATAAATTATTCATTAAATAATATTACATTTTTAATGGAACTAATAAATTTATCTTACAATTATAATATTAATATATAATTAATTTTTCATATTTTTCTCAAAATATTTATTTATGTGAATAGTATAAAATACTGTTTTTACAAACACCAAAACTTTTTTGACATCATTATGATATAATAAAGACATAGAAATGTATGAAAAAGATATTCATATTCAAATATTTAATTAATGAGTAAATAATTCATTTATATTATCATTTTTTAATTATAACCCCCTAATTATCATTTTCCAACAAATTTTTTATTTTTTCATTGCAAATGTTTTTATAAATTATACAGTTGTATTAGAATTAAATATTTTTAGTTTTATAAATTTAATATTTTAAAATTGATTTAATATATCGAATCATAAAATCAATATTATCTGATCATATTAATTTTAATTTTAATAAAAATAAATTATATAGGATAAAAAATGTGTTACCATGTTAAAAAAAATGTAAAAATTCAAAATAATGGTAAATGATATGAAAAATAAAAATAAATTCCCCAAAATTGTTAGATGATATTTTAATTGACAAATGATATAACCCCATCCATGTATTCCTATTTTTGAGCTAGTTTTCTTTCAAAGTGGCATGAAATTAATATAATGTTATATGTGTTTAGAAAAGTTCCACCGTACTCACTTATAAAAAGATCCTTTCACCACCACACATCTCTTAAAACATTAATAATCTATTTTAATAAATATATTCCCATAAAAACTTTCCAAAACCATAATAAATATCATATAGGTCCGTCTCTCATCAAATTCTCACCCTTAAAAGGCTTAATCCATTTATCCAAGGAGATGTCCCAATGTGTGTGGGGAACATTTCTAATCACTACGTTTTCATTTCTATTATTCTAATCATCATGTACATCATCCGTATATATTCCACCCATGATATAATAATTATATCATTATTATGAGTATACTAATATGTATTTATATTAATGAAATTATCATATAATACCTTCTGCCAAACAGCTACCACTACGAAAATGAAAATACCCCGTTTTCAAATGTGCAGACAACTCCCTCAAAACAATTCGTGTTCTATTTTTCATCACAACCTACCATGGATATTTATATATATGAATATAACAAATATATATTATATTTAACAAATAATTTTGATCTTATAATGATAAATTATTATTTTTCTTAATTTATATTTATCCATTGAAATGTGAAAACATTGCCCACGTGTACATGCAGAGTGTTTTCATCAGGAAGTGAAATGATCCATTTTGGATCATTAACATATATAGATTGTTTAAACCTACATTAAAATGAATAAATATTTTATTTATGTGATTATTAATACTACTAAACATAAAAAATGTTCGTGGAAAAAAATGGTCATACCAAAATGTGCGGGGAAAACATAATAGTTAACACCCAATGATTGGTATTAATGTGGAATTACAAAAAAATTGGTTACATGAAATTATAATTGGGATGATATATAATAAAATCATCATTAACAAGTAATTTTATAGATTTTAACCATTTAAATTTATTATATGGGAGGTTATAGAACATATACATCAAGTGGATACTTGAGGATTTACTCATCTCCATTTTCCATCATTGAGATATGTTTTATGTTCACCGTGTTAATGTTTTTTTATTATAATTATATTGGAATTAGATTCATATATGATACAATAATTATGATCCTGGATTTATCCATAAGTTATGTTCTGTTTACAATTCAATTTATGTCAATTCCCTTGTTTAAATAATAGTTTTTTCGTGTTCATGTGATGAATACAATGTGTTTTGGGGGTTTGGGATGTGAAAAAGGGTAGTAAATGAAGTTTTTAGGCCTGTTCAATGTTTTTTATGGTTAGATAAAGCCATACAAAAATCCTAGTAAATCCTATGAAGGGTTGTTTTTAAACAATAACATATACACGGTTATCCCACAATTTTGAAAACCATGCAGGTAAACCATCTATCCCCCAAAAGTTATTAAAATTATTTAAATTTCATTATGAGATTTTATGTTCAACTCCGAATTTTCCTCCTCCTACTTTGTTGAAACCATAGGATGGAACCAAAGCTCCCAATATCTCCCATCAAAGATTTTCCTTAGATCCTATTCCTTTTGGAGTGATTTCAGTTGGAGATTAAAGATCCAGATAAGTATAATCGCTTCATTTATTCTTTTTATTGATTATGGTTTTTATATTTCTCTTATCTCTATATAAATCTCTAATTAACTTCTCATTCAGTGAGATTTTGGATAATTCTTCAAAGGGAATTTAGATCGGGATCCATGGCCTTCATTATCGGTGTTTTTTCCAACAGATTTGAGGTAGGTAGTGTCTATGTTATATCCCATTGTTTATACATGGATTTGTGCATATAGGTTTTTATTCTTGTTATATTATTGAAGTTTTCTTGATTCTATTGGCCCATAATTGTATATTGGGGGACTATATACCAAAATTAACCCCTCATAATCCCCATAGAATTCATGAATGATGACGTGACATATTTTATGGCCACCCATATAGATCACTGACCCTCTTGAATGGGTATAGTAGAAGTGTATGGTTTGAAATTGACTAATGGTGATATAGATCTTTATAGAATGTGTAAATTTGTTTGTTAAATGAGTTAAAAGGGATTATGGTCAGTTTTACCTGACATGGTTAATGGTTAAGGGATATTTTGGTTGGCATGTAAATAGGGTAAATGGGAATAAGGGAATATGGTATAGAATTATGTTTAAACTTGAATATTATTAGTGAGTTAGGCATGGGAATTGGAATTGGGGTAAAATGGTTATGTGTCTGAAACTGATTAATTTCTTAATAGATTTTGGAATAATGATATATTCCCATTTTCTAATATTGTTCTGATGTTTCTAATGATATTGGTTATGCATGGTTGTAATGTGTTAACTTGTGGATGATGATAAATTTGAATATGAAAATGTATTGGTAACCTGGTGTATAGAAATGAATTTTTATGCCCATGGGTAGACTACGACTTTTGTTCTATGCTCCTCACTTTAAATTCATGAGTTAGGTAAAACGAGTATATTTTATTCCCCTAATAGTTTCATTCCACCCAGATAGAGGATTTGAGGAGAGTAAAATGTGGTTATTATAATGTCATTCCCAGTGAGATATGATGTGATTATTTCCATATTCCTTGAGAATATTGAACATGCCCAATACATTGAACACATTATATAAGAGTGAACTACACCATGAGAATCTTATGTGGTGAACTTGAAAAAAAATGGTAGCATGCATTAAGAGATAATAATATAGATGGACTTATTGAACTCTTAAATATAATTTCCTTTATTTATCAGTTTCATGGACTATCTAATTGACTGGATATTTTGTTGACGCTATTGGGGGTGTCCTACTGAGTTGTACTACGACACTACTAAGACAGTTATTGGGTACCTAAGCAGATTTCATAGTTTTGGGTTTGGAAAGAGGAATGGTTCTTTTCTTAGAGAAGAAAGTCGAATTTTGTATGTTCATGGAGGAGGTTTGGGAAATGGATCTTGAGCAATTTTGTGTGTTCAAATTTTTGTATTTTTTGGGATTTTTTCTCTTAGCATTGTTTCATGAAATGAAATATTCCATATTTTTAGAGGTTGTAACACTTTCAAGAATTTTTTTATAATAAATGTTATTAGTTGTTTCCTATTATTTACCCTATTTATATTGTGTTATAATATGGAATACTCTGCTAAATAATGTATAGTTTCTCCATGTTACTTATTAAACCCCCGATGCTAGTTAGTAACCGCATGTGTATGAGGATGAAAGCTTTAGTTCATGTGATGACCCAGAATAGGGAACTGATTTAGTGGGACCTGTGTCGAGGATGTTAAAAATTGATATCAAATGAGTTATTTTCTATTTATTAGTATTTGGGGATGTTAAAAATGAAATTATAAAGGTTCATGTCCTTGTTTATGATCTCGTTCTAAGTTGTAGCTATCCCATGTCTGGGAAAAATAGAAGTCCCATTGGGCATAAATTTTTTCATGTTGGGTGTTGTTAAATTTGATGATATTTCTCCATTTTCTGATTCACATGTGGTGTTATATGACAGTTTTATGATATTTTTAATGTGTACTGACTGGAATGGGGTTTTCATTCAAGAATTATTCTAGGAACCTATGTATATATGTGATATTTATCATAGAAGGCACACACTCATGGTACGGTTGTGTGGGACATAGATAGTTGGATGCATTTTATTTCATGAATATTATGAAAAAAATGTACAAATGAAATGGTACAAATGTGAAAAGGGGAATTACAATATCAAACAAGAAAAATTAATTGGGCTTGATAGGGTCCAGTAAGTGGTTTAGAGTGGTGGAAGTGAGTAGGGATATTGAAATTGTCTTGAAATGGTGTAAATTGTGATGTATGTATCCATGTGAGTGGGATTCCTAGGTTCTCTATTACCTTGGTGGTATGGCCATGTGAAGTTCCCCAATTATGGTAGGGCTCGCTCAGGTATCATATGATAATTGATTTATTTGTGTCTGGTAATGATCCTTCATTTATATTTTTCGTGAATGGTTTATATCGGGTGTTCTAATGCTTGTGTTTGTATTTGTATTTAAATGCAACAATGAAGACATGTGTACATTAGGACATTGGAGGAAATTGCTGAGAATGCTTGTCCAGTTGTGCAGCAAGAGAACATGGTGATTTAAGAAAATAACGAAGAGAATTTCCATGAGAAATTCTCTAATTTTATATAGATGATGGAACAAGATCTAGGGTGGGTTGCACTGAGTATCGTTGAGATAATCTAGGAGTTTATGTTGTAGCACCCTCCGACAATTATTGAAGTTGGTAGGCTAGAGGCAGCAGAGTTCATGGATTGATTCCATCCAAAATATTATTGAAAAAATATATAATCCTCTTGAGAAGCGAGTCATGTAAGCGGGTTATATGCTGAGACTTCATGAAATTGGTGGGAGATCATGGTTCAAATAGGGAAGGATGAAGGAATGATGTGGAAAAAAATATCAGGAGATGTTTCTCAAAAAAAAATTCTCAGAGACCTTTTGGATGTAGAACGTTATAGATTCTAGGTGTTGTTCCCATGGGAAAATCACAGTAATGGAATATGTTATTTCCTACATCAATTTTTTATGCTTTATCCCAAATTTGACAAGATACGAGGTAGTGGTGGTGAAATGTTTCTAGAATAGGATGAGACATAAGATCTGATCTGAGGATAATAATTTCCATATGAATTTTTTTTCTCAGGATATGGATCAAGAACACATTTCATGAATGAAACATTAAGTCATATTCGAGTAATGAACATTTGGAGCAATTTTTAAAAGAAATTGGAGAAACATACAAGAGTAGGTATCATTGTTTTGAAAATTTTTAGTATATTAGATGCTCATAACATAGACAGAAGAGGGGATGATCCCCTCAGAGTGGTGACTGGATATTTTGATATCAGTGTTTCAGGTCAGGGAACATGCAAGGCTCTTTTACCCTACCACTAATCGAGTGTCGATCTTGAGGCATGTCGGGCCAAGTACATAGGTTCTACACGAACCACTGATAGTACATCCATGATGGATGTCAGGGGAATATTCCATGTGTAGTAAGGAGGTTAGTTTCTCATTATCAGGTAGGTAGTTTGAGATCCATGGTCAGTACTGGTATAGGTGGTGGATGTGGATCTCTGAGGCATGATCATCCACATCAACAAGGCATTGTAGTGAAGGTTACATACAATGGAGCTCAAGGAAGAGGGGCAGGACATCTCCATGGTTTTTAGAGTACAACTAAAGGTATTTATGTGGGACTATCTAAATTCAATGTATGATTTTCAGAACGTCCATGATACTAATTGATTTATGTGTTATTGGAGAATTATATTCTTTATTTCATCTCAGTTCAAAGTTGTGTATGGAATAATAATTGAGAGAGCATGTGGAGTAATGTCAATTGATACTTACTTTGGTGTACATGTCGAGAATATCATTTAGTGTAAGGGTTGTGCTATGGAGGTTGGTGGATATATATTTCTATTGGATGTGTTTGTTCTATATATGGGAGGTTTTGACATAATCACGGGGATGAATTGGTTTATGTTGTTTCAAGTGTATATCGAACTGTTACCATCATCGGGAAATGTTCACATAACTCAATAGGGATACTCATTTCCTTTATGGTGAGTGGGATACTCGAGCCGGACATGCATGAACACTTTGAAAAATAGTGGTATAACTCACAACTCCTGTGGAATTCCTTATATTAGACGATTGGGTGAAAGATAATCCAATCTTCCTTCTTGTTGTGGACATATTTCAGGATGTGTTTCACTGGTACATATTGGGGTTACCACTCTAGAGATATATTGAGTTCAAAATTGTATTTTTTCTTAGGGAAAATCCAGTTTCCATTCTTCCATACGGAATGTCTCTGGATGATCTCCAATAACTCAATGTTAGGCTATAGGAGTTTGAATGTAAAGAGTTTATAAACATGTTTACTCTACCTTGGGGAACCCCTATATTGTTTTTAAGAAGAATAATAGATCACTGAGGCTATTTGTCGATTGTTGGAAGCTTTAAAAAATGAAGGATAAGATCTGATAACCTCTTCCTTCGACTGATGAAATGTTTTTCTAGATCGAAGGTTCATCAGCATCCTCAATGATTCATTTGAGGTATGGATACCATCAGATAAGTATGAGACCTTCTGAAATACCCTGTATTTTTTCGAAGCATGTAGGGGTTGCCTGAAATTTTTTTATGGCATTCAGATTTACTAATGTGCCAGTTGTATTCATTTCATTGATAAACTGGGTATTCCACCCATATATAAATAATTTTTGAAATATTTTTGTTAATGAAATATTGGTGTACTCGAGAACTCATGATGATCATATCCAACATATTGACATAATTTTGATTACATTAAGAGTGATTAGGATTTTAATAAAGCTGTCAAAAAATCAATATTGGATTGGGGAGGTGCACTTTTTGGGACATATCATTTCTGGTTCATGTGTGTCTGTGGATCCAATGAAGGTAAAGGCTGTTGTGCCTTGCGAGAATCCCAAGAATGATTTGGATGTTCAATTTTTTTAAGATTGGCTATATATTACTAAAGGATTAATTGAAATTTCTCTCATTAGGAATCACCAACCACATTTTTAACAAAGAAGTGGTTAATTTTCAGTGGTCATAGCCTTATGAGAATTATTTTCTGGAGCTGAAGATGTGGTTGAATACTACATCGATTTTGTGCTTACCCAAACCCAGTAAGAATTACACCTTGTTCTGTGATGTGGCTGTTGTTGTACTTGGGGTAGTGTTAATTTAGGATGATTAGGTTGTAGCATATGGTTTGACGCTATTCATAAGACATGAAACAAATTACCTAATCAGGAACTTCATCTAGCCTATTTGGTTTATGCCTCGATGTCTTGGATGCATTACTTGTTCGAAGAACCCTTATCGTTGTTTACCGACCAAGAAAATCCTCAAGTATATATTCTCTCAACTGGATTTGAATTATAGATAGAGAAAGTGGGTCACGTACCAAAAGTCATTAGATATTGATTTTGTCTATAAAATGGGGAATGAAAATAGTGTTGATGATTATTTCAATTGAAAAAATTGGAATGAGGTGGTTTCAAAATCGAGTTCAAAATGGAATATGATGGTTCTGTTTTCTAAGATGCATTTGGAGGTAAAATATGTTAATGGGATAAGGACTCTTGAATCTATATTAGTTGAATATTCACCTTTGAGATGAGTAAAGGAGATTCAGTAGGTGGTCTATAGAGATTTTCTATTATTGAAAGCCTAAAAGGTGGGGTGCAACATGCTGTTTGGGATTTTGGTGATGATGTTGTAGCTTATGTTCAGGTCCAGGTTGTAGTATCAATAGTTTTATGAGAGGAGTTAATGTGTGATTTCCATGCATCAAGGTTGGAAGTGCATACATTCTTGACTAAGATGTAAAATGACCTTCATAATAAATATTGGTTTCTATGAATGATCAAAGAAGCTATGGGTATTGTGGAATGATACCTTACCTATCAATATGGGATAGTCAGAAATCAATGTACAATTGTCTTGTTGAAATTATTTCCTATTACATAGTGGATATTTAATTGTTTGATGATTGACTTCGTAGTTGGACTTCTGAGGATGTCTTAGAAGAATGGTGCAATCTAGGTGGTTATAGATCAACTAACGAAAGTATCTCATTTCATTCCGATCCAGGAGACACACATAGTTGATTAGTAAGGCGAGTTGTATGTTCATGAGATAGTGTGATTTCAGGGGGTGAAGAGAAAAATAGTTTCTGATAAGGATATGTGGTGGACTTATATGATTCTGGGATGTGTTACAATAATATCTTAGAACCCAGTTTTTTAGTAATTTTTATCACCTTATGACTGACGGGCAATCAGAATGCACAATACATGTAATAGAATACATGTTAAGAATTTTTTTCTAAATTTTAGTGGTTTATTGTAAATTAAATTTCCTCTTGTTTATTTTTCATGCAACAATAGTTATTAGGCAACAATTTAGTTGGCTCCTTGTGAGGCACTCTATGGGAGACCATGTGGATCTCCACTATGTTGGTTAGCAGCTAGGGAGTCTGAGCTATTGAGACCGAGTCTCATGCAGGAGATGTCAGAGAAAGTTAAATTGATTCAAAAGTGTGTGTAAATGGACCAAAGTAGATATAATTCATATTCACATCGATTTCGTCGAGTTCTCATGTTCATGTTGAGTGATAGTGTGCATTTTTAGGTGTCTCCACGGTGTGGTCACTATCATTTTCTAAAACAGGGAATGTCAGTGGCTAGGTATGTGTGGGAAATTTTTGATTCTAGAGAAGGTCAAACTTGTGGATTACTAATTATCTCATCTATAGTTGTATAATGTTTTGCATGTTTTCCATGTTTTATAGTTCTGAATGTATCACCCTGATCCATCTCATGTGATAAAAACTAATGATGTAATGGATGAGGCATGTTCTTCCTTTAAGGAACATACGACTCGTAATGGGGATCATAATAATAAGGTTTTACGGGGAAAGGATGTGCTTTTTGATTGTGTTAAATGGTAGCATGGAAACATCCAGAAGGTAAATTAGGATAAAGAATCAGATATCAACTCTCTGTATGCAGATCTATTTTCCTATGGATCTCATCGATTCTTGGAAATAGCGGCTTGAGGATTGACCGTTACAAATTTTAGAAGTTTTAATATCATATATTTTTCTTTGAGGTACATTTTTTATAATTTAATTTATGTACATTCCCTTGTATAAATATGAATTTTCTCATCTTCACGTGATGATTAGGGGGACTTCATGAGGTTCAGTATTTGAAAAAGTGATGAAAATTAATTTTTGGGCACATTCATTGTTTGCAAAATGTTAGGGAAAATTATGCAGAATTCTAGGTAACCATGTGAGGGGGGTTTTCAAATAGTATCATCCATGTAGTTTAAACAGGGTTTGGATAACCATTCGAGTAAACCGTGAGGCCCCAAACGTTATGAAATTAACAAAAAATTCTGTTTTAGGATTTTAAGTTTCACTCTAGATTTTTATCCTCCTCCCCTCTTGAAACCCTAGCAATGGACCAAATATCCCATAATCTCCAAATGCTAATTTCACTTCAATCCAAGGTTATATCTAGTCTTTCCAGTTTCTTATTGAATATGCAGGTAAGTTTATTCCCACCATTGTTTTCTTTTCTTCATTAGGGTTTTTATCTTTATCTTCTTTTTATCTAAAGCTCTAAAACAATTCTTTTCAGTGAAATTTAGGATGAAGGTTCAAAGGGGGTTTATATTGGGATCTAAGGCCTCGATTAAATGCGTTTTCATTAATAGATTGTAGGTAGGTTCCCTATAGGTTATATCCCACATTCTAGACATGGATTTGTTCATGTAGGGTTTTATTCATGTTCTTTTATTGATGTTTTCTTAATTTTAATGGAAATATGTAGTATATTTGAGGACTATATAACAAAATGAACCCCTAATAATCCCAGGTAGATGCCTGGATGAAGATTTGACTTATTCTAGTGCCACCCATGGGGTGCACCGATCATCCTCTATAGGGATCAAAAATGTGTAAGGTTGAAAACTGAATAATGGTGATGTAAATCCTTATAGAAGGTGTTACTTTTTTATGAAATGAGTTAGATCAGAATGTGGTTTTTTTGTTTAATGTTTATAAAGGTTACATGATTCATTGGTTAAAATATAACTGGCTTAAATGAGATTAATGGGAATATGGTATGGAATTTTGTTTACAGTTGAATATTTTTAGTGAGATAAGAATGGGAATTAGAATTTTGGTTAAATGTTTTTGTGTCTTAAATGATTAATGTGTTAATATATTGTTGGATAATGTTAGATTCAAAATTACAAAACATGTTGTGATATTTCCAATGATATTGGCTCTTCATGGATGTACGGTGGTTACTTTTGGAGGAAGATAAATAATCATGTACACATGGCATGGTAGAGTGGGGTATAGACATGAGGTTCTATGGGAACTTTTCAAGTTTTGAATGAGGTACTAATATTCTCCCAAAATATATAGGGTTCAAGGGAGGGGATAATATTCTATTCCCCTAATAGTTTGATTTCACCATAACTAAGGTGTTGAAGATAGGATAATGTGCTATTGTGAATGGATTATAATTCATATTGGACATTATTTTTCTTATATTCATTCAAAATATGGAACATTCCTAATCCATTGAAAACATGATAAATGAGTGAACTTAATTGTGAGATTCATAAGTAGTTAAATCAGATTAGATGGTTGCATAACATAAAGGATAATAATAAATAATGGCATATTGAACAGTTTCTTCAACACAAATTTACTTATCATTTCCATGCACTATCTCTTTGACTGAATATTTTTTCCACACCTTTGGTGGTGGCCTACTATGTTGTACTCAAACCCTACTCATGAATTCGATGGCTTCCCAAGAAGATCTCCTGGTTTCATTCATAGAAATAGGCATTTCACTTGTGCTAGAGAATTCATTCAGGTTTGGTTTGTGCATGGATGATGTTTAGGACATTGATCCAAGGCCGTTTTGGGGATTCTTATATTTGCCTTTTAATTTTGGGGTTTTTCACTTTTCATTATATCATGACAAGACATTTTCATAATTTCTTGTGGTTGTATCATGTTTTGGAAATGTTTTAATATAAATTTTATTGGTAATTTCATATTGTTTCCACTAATTATATTGTGTTCCAATTTTCTTTACTATGGTAAAAAGGTTATAGTCGCCCACATTTCCTACCAGTCCATCACTGCAAGTCAAAAACCTCTAGTATATGGGGAGGGGTTCATGAGGACATGTCACAACCCAACCCAAGGAAATTATTTAGTGGAACACATCTCATGGATGTTAATGTATTCTATAAAATTATAGGTATTTACTAATCCATAAATGACTCTATATGTGAGGGGGTTTTAATTCAATGGTTACTAATGATGTAAATGTTAATAATACAATATCAACATCTATAATGACTATTTACCTTCCAATTTCTCTTAAGGGATATATATATTAATTATTTATTCAACCACAAAGATGTTATCCTAATTGGGTTATTTCTAGTGGTTTCAAATAATTTTATCTATTTTTACCCTATTTTAAACTAATAAATATCGAGAAAATCATTGAGAATATAATCATTTCTCATTTTTCTGGTCTGAATTTTTTTCTCTATAATGTGGTTAAAAAAAATTTATATTTGAAGTTCATATTTTCTATTAATATATTTATAATTACATTTTTATAATATATTACTTTAATTATAATTTTTTAATGGAATATCAATTTTTTTATGTATGGAACATTTTTTAATTTAATTACAAATGAGATAATTGAATTTTCTCTTAACATTTATTAATTATAACATTTTTCTAGTAATAATGAGTTTTTTTCATTAATATGATTATATTATGCCCAAGTGGAAAATTGTAGGTTGATGTGATTTATATGACTTAAGATTTTGAGATGTGGATATTATTATATTTTTTGGTTTCTGTTTTCAATAGATAAATCATATTATATGTGAAAAATATTAGGATTCAATGTGGAATGTTCTCAGTTTCTATATATATCAAGTAGAGTTCACGATAATATAGTTTTTTTTAAATAAAGAGTATGTTTCCACATCAAATAATAAAATAACCACATCATCTCACAAGTATTTATGATATAGAAATGACTCATACTAATTTCCCCACACAATATGAGAGGACCAAGCCATATGGGAGGATGAGTCCGTTTTTAGTGGAAATATAAAATATGAGTACCTCATTTAATTGATAATTAAAATTCCATATAAAATTATATAATAAGATCAATTTTTATCGATTTTTTTTAATGAACCGGAATTATCAAGGAATTTTTTTTAAATACTTTGGAATTTTATGGGTCTGTGGTTTCTAATGACACTCGATTCCGAGGCCCGGTGTGCTCGGTATCAATTTCTGAAGTTTTATTCGGGTTTGTTAAGTAAACATACGTGCATGTGTTTCTATCTTTTGAACTGGTGCTCAGAATTGAAATCTGAGGCCACCAATGAACTCGTAGTGCCAGTATTCTCTTAAGGGGACCTTTACTGCAATTGCGTTTTATGTGGGATGAATGTTAATTATTAGTGGTATCACACCCCACATAACCTTCCCACAGATGATTCAGTATGGTGGGAACCACACGAACCCAAACCCTTCCACCTCCCCTCAAATACCCATTAATTTCCGGCTGTTTATCTTGACAACTCCTCATATTTATCATGGTGAAGCCTCTCCACCTCCCGCCATTTAAATGTGCCACCCCATCTGTTTAATATAAGCATTAATTAATTGACGCCTTTTTTGAATTAATATGCATTTCATGGAAATTCTATTAATCAGCGAGCCTTATATCTTTTTTCATTGGCAAATCACTTTTTGGGAAGGGCTCCAGATAATTAAAAGAGAGGTGACCCTTATTTGATGAAGAACATCATTGTTCAACAAAGAACATCCTCGACGGAGAACGCGAAGGGCTTCTTCCAATGATGCTTCTTCCTCGAATTCACCTCGATGTCAAGGAGTCTATGTCACCTACAATAATGACTATTCCTCCATCGTTGACAGGATGCCACTTTTATACCGCGACACTCGTCTTCCATGGCTCGATGACGTACGACGTCTATTGCGAGGTACGAGTATTGTATAATTTATACATGAATAAATTACCTCAATTGTGTTGTTTTGTCTTGAAAATAATCTTGGCTGATTGTTAACGCCTAACGCGGAGGTTGTGGGCCGAACAAACATGGCCCTACGAACCTCCGTCGCTGCGTGCTTTATTTTCAATCAGGAAGGGGCGATGATCGTTGGCGGCAGCTGTACGCCAACCGCCTGCGGAGGAACCCTGGCCCACAACCGTGGGCCGCTCGGATGAAGGAGAACTGGAAGAATAAAGCTGTCGTGTGGAAGGAGGGCCGCAACGCTGCACCGCGGAAGACCGCGACCCGCAAACCTCGGGCTGCTTTGGTGACAAACCTGCTGGATCGTCAGCCGGCCGGGTAAAGAAGCTGCGACACCCGAAGGTGCTGTACAGCCGGACCACGGCCCGCCCGTGTGGGCAGCATGCTCCAAGAAGGACGGTCAATTTGGTAGGGCGGCTCCACCTGGCGCCGCCGGTACGGGAATGCGTAGGGCCGCCCCAACCCCCCCCCCCCCCCCCCCCCCCCCCCCTCAGACCGCTCGGCCAGCCGGCCAAGCTGTGCCCTACCGGGCTGGGCATTACAATTCACTGGGTAGGTCTGACCCTCGACCGGGTTGGACTCGTCGAAACTGGGTTGACCCGGCCCTCCACCCCACTTGGCTTAACGTTTCAGGCTCGTTTTCACTTAATGGTGTATAAATCGAAGATCGCGCATCTGATCTACATGCTGTCTGCGACATCGGTACCCTCGTGATGTGGCGGTACTTTTCCAATAATCTAAGTGAGTTTAGGATGACTTTGGATAATGGTTGTTTTTGGAATGAGAGTATTTCCAACCGGGCCCCTCGAACGGAAATGTCAATATCTCTCAGACCGGGTGTCCAATTGACGCGTCGTCTGTCGCGTTGGGTTCCTTTTGACGATACAGAACTTAATGTTTAATAAAATGTAGACTTCATGATAAATTATGTGATGAAACATTTTCTCAAGGATCGGACCCTCCCGGAATCGAGCGTGCTGTCTGTGGGAACCCAAGAGCTGGCTGCGACTGTATCAACTACTGTACTAGAATCCTCCGTGGGTTTGCCAGCGATGACTATGGTACTGGAATCCTCTATTTGTTCGATAGCGACGACGACAGTACTAGAATCCTCTGTGGTTTTGACGAAGATGAATATTATTCATGTATCCTGTGTGGGTCTAGTAGTTTGACCTCTGTACTTGTATCCTGTGTGGGTCTGGCAGAGTAGTTGGTCTTGTATCCTATGTGGGTCCGACAGCTTATCTGGTCTTGTATCTAGTGTGGTTCTGACAGCTTAGATAAATCAGTGACTTCATCTAATCATCTCTATCACTATATGAAAGATGTATACTTGTGTGAGTTGAGTCTTGACTTTCAATCATTCTCATCAATGTGATTGACTTCTTTCATATGTGGATTGGGTTTTACTTGGGATCGAGAATTGGAGCCGAACTGGATTGATGACTTTGTATATGTATGGGCATCTACCTATGTAGATTTGGTTGATACTTCAAGATTGTATCTTTTCTTGTGGTTTATCCTTCCTGTATTCTGGAAGACCTTTGGGGGTCTCGGGGTCCCTACTAAGTATTGTTATACTCACCCCTACACATGCTATGACCATACTGCAATTTTTTTTGGATGCAGACGATGGAAAATACTGATCGTGATAGAGACTTCTGGAGCTGGACGGTACCCGGAACATGGCAGGACATACACGGAGCGGACAGATGAACTCGATGTACCAAGGAGACCATATGTACCCACCCATCAGGTGGGATTCTCGGAGTATGACTCGATGGTTTCTGTTTAACATTACTGTAGTTGTACTAGTTTTTCAGTTGTACAATACTTTCAGTTAGGTTTGTATTCTGGCCCATTTAACATTCCACACATAATTTGTATTCCGTATTACTTTTTCCATACTTCATCTTGTTTACTCTGTTTTTTTACTATTTAAAGTAAATTCCTTCCCTTTTTGTGGATTTACACCTTTGATTCTAGTCACCAACCCCTGACCTATGGAAGGTGGGTTTGGGGTAGTCACGACACAGTCCCCGAGGACGGGTCATGAAAAATTGGTCTCAGAGGTGTCGGTTCTACCACAGAACTCAGGACTATGATCATTCTTTCTGTGAATCAATTGTGTTTTGAGTATTGAGTGTGGTTTTCAGTCCATGGAGTCCATTTTTGGTGCGGAGGCCGATATATCCATACACCGGGACCCTAACCTCTGATTTCGGACATAGTCCATGAAAAAAATGATTGTATGTGTGTTTCAAATGTTATCTTTTTGATTACTTTGTGTAAGCTCACCAGGTATATTGTTTGACCGTGGCGGACCTGTTTCTTTTCAGGATGGACCCACGAAAGAATCCAGCTAGGGTTTCGAGTCATGTACGAGATGGTATCCCACTGAGAAATGAGGCCTCGGTGCAGGGCCCCATCACAGTGGAGGGACCTGCGGTACCACTACCTACTAAGCCACTGATACCAACAGCCCCAGTAGCAGAGAGTTCACGCCACCTGAGTGCGTTCTACATGTTCTAGCGACAGAGGCCACCCAGGTTCCATAGGGAGATGGACCCCCAGGTAGCAGAGGATTGGCTGGAGTCTATCATCAGAGTCTTCATATCAGTAGGGACACCAACCGACCCTATGGTGATCCTTTTCGCGAGTCTCTTGCACCCAGCAGCAGGAAGATGGTGGAGCCTGATGCTCCAGGTGCATGACAAGATATCTTTACTCTAGATGGATTTAAGGGTCTCTTTCGCTCAGAGTTTGTTCCAACCACCCTTCGTGCAGTGCAGATTTAGGAGTTACTACATCTGCAACAGGGCAGCATGTCAGTATCTCATTACTCTGCAAGGTTTACTGACCTCTCATGCTACTCCATGGATATGTTACAAGACATGTTCTTCAGGGCCCTGACCATAATGTAGGGATTGAGGCATGTGTTCCGGTCTTCGATGATTCCCCTCAGCATCCTAACGTAGGCAGGGGTGCTGGAGTGAGCCCTTCTAGTGGAGTTCTTTCTCACTTAGCAGTCACCAGCGGTGAGTGTAACGACCCGTATCTTGACGTACATGGACATTACATTACTTTTGCGGAATACTTAGTACATAACAATAACACACACTAAAGGATCGTAATAGTTTAGTGTCTTTGGAAACTCGGAATATAATCTTCTAATCGTGGTGAAAGATCTTCAAAATCTCCCATAAAGATCTTCCTTTTTTTAACCTAAAACCTTTCTTTATATCCTGGGGAAAAGAAAACATAAAAGGGTGAGCTCAAATGCTCAGTAAGGGTATACAAAAAAATAAAAATCATATCATATCTTTTTGAAAATCATAACCTGCAAAATAGATCATAATATCTTAACATGGAACAAATCATAGAAGTGAAAATGAGATCCCCATAATCATAACATAAAACTTGAAACTTTTTGGCATGCACACATTGTAACATCCCAGGTAATTAAAGAATAAATAATTTTCATATTTATTAATATTTGAGAATTAAATATTAATTTTAATTAAAAGGGGTTGCTATGTTCGATAGCGTACCCGATACGCAACGATGAGTTTCTTTGAAACTTACGTAGCACACTAGTAATATAATAATATTATTTTAAATGTTAGTTAATAAGTACCCGTTGTACTGGCGGGAATGAATAGAAATAACTAAAATATGAATAGATATGTTTTTAGATGTTTTTACATTTACCCAATAAAAGATAAAGGCTTAAAATACGGAAAGAGTTCAATTTTAGGGCATATATACTCTAATTTTCACTAAAAGTTCACTTATCACCCTTTAATGGTGAACCGTCATTAAATATAGTTTTGATCACTCTTATAATTTATTTTGGATCAAATATAACTCTTCTTTAGAATCGGGACATCAAAATTTACTTTGTGTAAATTTGTGGTACCTTTCTGATAAAGTTCATTTTTTTTATGAATAGTGTAAAATGTTGTATTTTAATTCAAAACTGCTTTCTAACCTAATTTATTTATATGATTTGATTATGTTTTGAATTGGTTTTGAAGTGAAATTAGAATATATTTTTACCATTTTATCCAATGGTGGTCATTAGAATCAATTTCGATTTGAAATTAGACTTAAACTGGTGTCAATCTTTTGATACTTATTGTTTTGTAAAAACACGCTATTTGATCTGGCAGCGGGAATTAATTATTAAATTAATTAATGTGACTTATATGATTTGAATTTTGTAAAATGGACTTCATTTTTGAATTCGGAATATCAAATATAGCTTAGGGTGAATTTTTGGTAATTTTCTGAAAAACTTCAATTTTTGATGAATAGTGAAACCACTAAGTGGTAATCAAGCAAACTGATTTTTCGGTTAAATGAAATTTTACCACTAATGTGTGTTGAATTTTGAAAATCCGACATACATGGTTGTCATTAAGAAGTAAAATGTGGTTCAATGAGATTAAAATAATTTTTTGGTGAATAGTAACTTATTAAGTTCTTAATCGCGATTAGTGGTAATTAGGGTAGTTTAATGTATAAATAATGCTTTAATAATATAAAATGACCTAGACACATGTCCCAACCTTATTGGTTGTGTCATGGCCGACCAAGACAAGCCATGGCCTAACTTGGGGACCCCATGTATCCACTTTAGTTGGAAAATGACAATAATATATTTTTATTTAATGTTAAAGTGAAAATGACACTAACATAAATTGTTTTACTAAAACAATTTTTAACTGGGTTTATACAAGTCCAAATTTAGATTATAAATAGTCATTGGAAAGCTAAAAATATTTCCTATATCATAGTATTTTTTTTTATAATTTTTAGACATTAAATAAATTTAATTATGTATGACATAATAATGATGCAGCGATGACATCATTATTTGGCGATTTAAATAAAATAGAAAGATAATGTAAAATCTAAAACCTACACATGGCCAAAACCAATTGGATGAGTGGATTTAGAACCCTTATCACCTTATCCACGAATTATATCAATGTGGGACCTTTTAAAACCGAAACACATTTTCAAATAATGTAATGTTTCTTTACTTTCCAAAAGTGCCCCTCCTCTCCCCTTATAAAAGGCCCCCACCTCTACCTTATTTCACACACTCTTCAAGCCTTTGGCTCGGCCAACCCCTGCCCATTTGCTCTCTCCACATCCCTCTACTCATCCTAGAGGATTCCCTTTGGGCAGAATCCTTTCAAAGGAAGCCTTTAGGCTCAACTCAAAAGGAGTTACACTTTTTAAAGGTAATTCATTCTCTCATGTTCATTTGTTTTATTTTGCTTATCCAACCCCTAAACTCTTTTTATTTACTTCTTTTGTAACAACACCAGTATCTTCAATATACTAGGATGTTGTTATATGATTTATTTGATCTAAACTCGCACACAACTACATCAAATGGTTAAAGAACATACGGTTTCCGTGGATGGCGAAATTATGCCTCCCGAAACGATGATTGTTCAATACTCATTTAACACCTTCAAAGGTGGCCATTATGATGTCACTATTTTTATATATGATATGTAATATGTTTATGTTTTACTTATGCTTCTGTATTTTTCATTTGTGTCTTACCTTTATGGCTTCCATTATGGGTATACGCGATATCTTCACTTAAGGAAGTGCGGACTACCGCCCCCTCAAAGTGATGTGATTCGTTAATGCCATATGTGGGACGTGTAAAGGATGGATTTAAAGTTATTATATATGATGTTATACTGGAATTATAATATACCTATATATATCATTATCATTTATTTCCATTAAAGTATGAGATAGAAATGAAAGTAGCGTTCATGCGTACGTACGGACTACCGTCTCCATGAACGGTGCATTTCATTTCTTATCCCCAAATGTAATGTACTATTAAAAGTACATGTATATAATGGATATATAAAATTAATGATATATCTAAATGATGAATATAATTCTGGAATTAAAATATACATAAGTCTCATTTAGTTTTAATTCCGTTAATATGACAAAGAAATGAAAGTAGCGTTCATGCGTACGTACGGCTTACCGTCTCCATGAACGGTGCATTTCATTTCTTACCTCTAAATGATTATGTAATATTTTAAATACATGTATGTACTGGATATATATGAAATATATGATATCTACATCATGAATACCATTCTGGATATAATGAAACATTGACCAAATTAACAACATGAAAGTGTAAGAAGTCTATTTTTGACTTAAGAACCAAATACCGACAAAATGAACATTATTAACTTAAATGATTACATGATGTTCATAACATGGTATAAAAGGAATAATGAACTTGAAAAATATTCATAAGAAAGTAGAGATTAACTCAAGTTTATTATTCAGGAGTTTAAAGAACGGTCGGGTCAAGTCGGATACGAGGTATGGGACTTCGTCTCAATCTCCTTTCGTTGAGGCATATTTTATTTTATACACAACTTTCTTTTATGTGGTGTATAAACCCCTTTGACTTTTACGTTTATTAAAAAGGAATCTTTTTTATAAGAAGCGTTTACTAAACGACAAAAGGGAATGTTTTTGTCGTACGTATGCGGCGACAACGACTTCTCCGCCGTCGTAACCGTTATTTGAGTTTCGGCTTCCTCTACAAGCCATACCTTCTTTTTAAAAGAAAAATAAATACCATATTTTACTTTGGTATTGAAAATGGTTTTCATAATGTTTTTATATCAATGTTTTGTATTGATATCTCGTGATTGAAATGTGGAAATTTTATGTTTCCTTTATGCATGTTTTATGTGATATGATTATGTTATGGTTCTTGGGCATTATTATGAAGACGGGTGGTTCCGTGATAAACTAAGGGCGGGTGAGCCCGTTATAGCTCTCCAATGCATTGGGTAACGCGAAGGAGTGAAACGTTAAGGTTTCTCCGAAGAGATTTTTAGGGAATATACTGTGATGGGTATTCCAAACGTAACCAAGAGGGTTACTCCCTACGTAAGAATGTTATGAATGCCTCAAGTTACCTTTATGTCTTATGATTTCTATGATTTATTCATGATTTTATGAGGTATGTTAAAGTGATTATGTTTTATGGGTAAAGTATGATTTCACTCTTATGTATGTATGTACCCATGTTTCCTTTCCATGTTTTTATAACCCATACTGAGTTTTTATGCTCATCCCAAGTTTTTGAAATGTTTTTCACAGGTCAAGGGAAAGGTACATGATAAGATGATAGAGTCAAGGATGTGTCAAGAATTAATCCATGTTTTATTTTAAATGTGTGTTCCATTGATGGGAATGAAGAATACTATATTTATGTAACCACTTTGTTTATATGTGGAATGTAATGCAAGTTTTATGATCTAATTCTCTAAAACTCTAAACCTGAAAAGATCCTCAATATGTAATCTTGTAATAACTCAAGATTAAGTAAGGTTTAAGGCTGGGGCCTTATAGTTGGTATCAAAGGTCGGTTTAGACAACTTTAGGAGTTAGAAAAGTGTTAAATTATAATATGATTGAAATGATATAGCATTTACGGATTACCATGTTGCTTCGCCTAAGATATTTCCATGTTCAGAATGGTTTTCCGTAGGGGAAACAAAGCAGCTATGTTGGGACGACATCAGGAGGAAGACAACCTTCCAAATCAGCAACCTGAGATGGTTGGAATCGGAACTGAACAGTTTGTTGCAGTGATGGCACAGTTGACTCAGGCTATAAATGGTGGTGGTATCCATGCACGAGATCAGCCAGATCAACCGCATAGGAACATGTCAATGGTGGAACATTTCATGAGGCAACATCCCCCATCATTCAGAGGATCATCTGACCCTGTGCAAGCTGAAGGGTGGATTAAAGCACTGGAGAAGATTTTTGATGTCATGGGGTGTTCAGACAATCAAAAGGTTAGTCTTGCTATTTACCGTTTGGAGGGTGAAGCAGATCAGTGGTGGTCTATGGTTAAAAATATCAGGGATGCCGATGAGATTGATGCTCTTGACTGGGATGAATTCAAAGGTATGTTTCTTGAGAAGTATTTTCCTAAGGCTGTTCGACTTAGGATGGAAAAGCAATTCTTGGAATTGAGGCAAGAGGAGGACTCAGTGGCTGCCTATGAAGAAAGGTTCACTCGATTGGCAAGGTATGCTCCAAATTTTATCCGAGACCTTGATAGTAAAATCAATCGTTTTTACTCAGGATTAAAGCCAAAGTATCGAAGGGCATTAGCTTCTCGTGAGTTTAAAAGTTATGAAAAGCTTGTTCGATGTGCTGAGAAGGTGGAAATGGAGTTTGCCGATGACCAAGTGTCCTATAACAACCAGCAGAAGAAGAGACCGAGGTTGCAGGAGAATGGTAAGAATTCTTCAAAAAGGTCTGATGGTAAGATAACTAAGTTTCCAGTTTGTGATAAATGTGGAAAAAGGCATGCTGGGGAATGTCTTCTGAATTCTGGGAAGTGCTACCGATGTGGTAAGATGGGACATAAGGCTCGTGATTGCACTGAAAAGGATCAAGGTGAAGGTAAAAACAAATTTGATTTACAGTTAGTGAAATGTTTTAAGTGCAATGAGATGGGTCACTATGCAAACGAGTGTCCGACAAGGAGCTTGAGTGATGGGAAGCAGTTAGACTACAAGCAGAAAGGGGTGGTGAAATCCTTTGTAACTACTTCAGCAGATGTTGGGCCATCGAATGAAGTGGTGTCAGCTCCAGGGAGCTCAGTATTTTTCGAAGATTGACTTGAGGTCGGGGTACCATCAGTTGAAAGTAAAAGAAGCAGATGTTCCGAAGACCGCATTCCGTACGAGATATGGCCATTATGAATTTGTAGTTATGCCTTTGGGGTTAACAAATGCACCTACTGTATTCATGGACCTTATGAATAAAATTTTCCATGAGTTCTTGGATAAGTTTGTGTTTGTGTTTTGAGGTTTGTGAAGAGGTTATGTGTGCCTTGTGATTCACAGTTGAAGAGAGAGTTGTTATGTGAAGCTCATAGTTCTCCGTTTTCAGTTCATCCGGGCAGTACTAAGATGTATAGAGATCTGCGGGAGTATTACTGGTGGGATGGAATGAAAAGAGATATTGCTGATTTTACTGTGAAGTGTTTGACTTGTCAGCGGGTTAAAGCAGAGCGGCAGTTACCGAAAGGGATGCTTCAGCCTTTACCAGTGCCAGAGTGGAAATGGGAGAATATATCCATGGACTTTGTTGTTGGATT
Organism: Viscum album; assembly: GCA_963277665.1. NCBI lineage: Eukaryota > Viridiplantae > Streptophyta > Magnoliopsida > Santalales > Viscaceae > Viscum > Viscum album. The sequence goes on from OY728147.1 coordinate 1,833,838,932, forward strand.
ACCAAAGACATCTCGAGGTAATAATGCAATCTGGGTTATTGTTGATCGCTTGACCAAATCTTCTCATTTCCTTTCTATACGAGATACTTTCTATCTAGATCAAATTTCCCGTTTGTATCTTAAGGAGATAGTCAAGTTACATGGAGTTCCTCTCTCCATTGTATCAGATCGTGATCCCAGGTTTACCTCTAACTTTTGGAAAGGCCTTAAGAAGTCGTTGGGTACTGAATTAAATTTTAGTACAGCTTTTCATCCTCAATCAGATGGGCAGTCAGAACGAACAATTCAGACATTGGAGGATATGCTACGAGCTTGTTCTATGGATTATCAGGGAAGTTGGGACCAACATCTTTCTTTGGTTGAGTTTTCATATAATAATAGTTTCCATTCGAGTATACAGATGGCACCATTTCAGGCATTATATGGGAAGCGGTGTCGAACTCCAGCTTTCTGGGATGAAGTGGGTGAAAGAAAGTTGATGGGACCAGAATTGGTAGAAGAGATGGCAGAAAAAGTTCAGTTGATTCAGAAACACATGAGAATAGCTCAGAGTAGGCAGAAGAGTTATGCAGATAACCAGAGGAAGGATCTATCTTTCGAGGTACACAATGTTTTTCACGTTTCGATGTTGAGAAAGTATATGCCAGATCCATCTCATGTTTTGAGTCCAGAGGTAGTTCAGCTGGAAGAGAACCTATCTTATGAGGAACAACCGGTCCAGATTCTTGACCATAAAGAGCAAGTGTTACGGAATAAGGTGATTCATCAGGTAAAGGTTTTTTTTGGAAAAACCATGTGATTTAAGAGGCAACGTGGGAATCTGAAAATGCTATGAGGGATAAATACCCCCACTTATTTTGATAAGTGAATAAAATTGCGAGGACGCAATTCCCAAAAGGGGGGAAGGATGTAACATCCCAGGTAATTAAAGAATAAATAATTTTCATATTTATTAATATTTGAGAATTAAATATTAATTTTAATTAAAAGGGGTTGCTATGTTCGATAGCGTACCCGATACGCAACGATGAGTTTCTTTGAAACTTACGTAGCACACTAGTAATATAATAATATTATTTTAAATGTTAGTTAATAAGTAGCCGTTGTACTGGCGGGAATGAATAGAAATAACTAAAATATGAATAGATATGTTTTTAGATGTTTTTACATTTACCCAATAAAAGATAAAGGCTTAAAATACGGAAAGAGTTCAATTTTAGGGCATATATACTCTAATTTTCACTAAAAGTTCACTTATCACCCTTTAATGGTGAACCGTCATTAAATATAGTTTTGATCACTCTTATAATTTATTTTGGATCAAATATAACTCTTCTTTAGAATCGGGACATCAAAATTTACTTTGTGTAAATTTGTGGTACCTTTCTGATAAAGTTCATTTTTTTTATGAATAGTGTAAAATGTTGTATTTTAATTCAAAACTGCTTTCTAACCTAATTTATTTATATGATTTGATTATGTTTTGAATTGGTTTTGAAGTGAAATTAGAATATATTTTTACCATTTTATCCAATGGTGGTCATTAGAATCAATTTCGATTTGAAATTAGACTTAAACTGGTGTCAATCTTTTGATACTTATTGTTTTGTAAAAACACGCTATTTGATCTGGCAGCGGGAATTAATTATTAAATTAATTAATGTGACTTATATGATTTGAATTTTGTAAAATGGACTTCATTTTTGAATTCGGAATATCAAATATAGCTTAGGGTGAATTTTTGGTAATTTTCTGAAAAACTTCAATTTTTGATGAATAGTGAAACCACTAAGTGGTAATCAAGCAAACTGATTTTTCGGTTAAATGAAATTTTACCACTAATGTGTGTTGAATTTTGAAAATCCGACATACATGGTTGTCATTAAGAAGTAAAATGTGGTTCAATGAGATTAAAATAATTTTTTGGTGAATAGTAACTTATTAAGTTCTTAATCGCGATTAGTGGTAATTAGGGTAGTTTAATGTATAAATAATGCTTTAATAATATAAAATGACCTAGACACATGTCCCAACCTTATTGGTTGTGTCATGGCCGACCAAGACAAGCCATGGCCTAACTTGGGGACCCCATGTATCCACTTTAGTTGGAAAATGACAATAATATATTTTTATTTAATGTTAAAGTGAAAATGACACTAACATAAATTGTTTTACTAAAACAATTTTTAACTGGGTTTATACAAGTCCAAATTTAGATTATAAATAGTCATTGGAAAGCTAAAAATATTTCCTATATCATAGTATTTTTTTTTATAATTTTTAGACATTAAATAAATTTAATTATGTATGACATAATAATGATGCAGCGATGACATCATTATTTGGCGATTTAAATAAAATAGAAAGATAATGTAAAATCTAAAACCTACACATGGCCAAAACCAATTGGATGAGTGGATTTAGAACCCTTATCACCTTATCCACGAATTATATCAATGTGGGACCTTTTAAAACCGAAACACATTTTCAAATAATGTAATGTTTCTTTACTTTCCAAAAGTGCCCCTCCTCTCCCCTTATAAAAGGCCCCCACCTCTACCTTATTTCACACACTCTTCAAGCCTTTGGCTCGGCCAACCCCTGCCCATTTGCTCTCTCCACATCCCTCTACTCATCCTAGAGGATTCCCTTTGGGCAGAATCCTTTCAAAGGAAGCCTTTAGGCTCAACTCAAAAGGAGTTACACTTTTTAAAGGTAATTCATTCTCTCATGTTCATTTGTTTTATTTTGCTTCTCCAACCCCTAAACTCTTTTTATTTACTTCTTTTGTAACAACACCAGTATCTTCAATATACTAGGATGTTGTTATAAGATTTATTTGATCTAAACTCGCACACAACTACATCAAATGGTTAAAGAACATACGGTTTCCGTGGATGGCGAAATTATGCCTCCCGAAACGATGATTGTTCAATACTCATTTAACACCTTCAAAGGTGGCCATTATGATGTCACTATTTTTATATATGATATGTAATATGTTTATGTTTTACTTATGCTTCTGTATTTTTCATTTGTGTCTTACCTTTATGGCTTCCATTATGGGTATACGCGATATCTTCACTTAAGGAAGTGCGGACTACCGCCCCCTCAAAGTGATGTGATTCGTTAATGCCATATGTGGGACGTGTAAAGGATGGATTTAAAGTTATTATATATGATGTTATACTGGAATTATAATATACCTATATATATCATTATCATTTATTTCCATTAAAGTATGAGATAGAAATGAAAGTAGCGTTCATGCGTACGTACGGACTACCGTCTCCATGAACGGTGCATTTCATTTCTTATCCCCAAATGTAATGTACTATTAAAAGTACATGTATATAATGGATATATAAAATTAATGATATATCTAAATGATGAATATAATTCTGGAATTAAAATATACATAAGTCTCATTTAGTTTTAATTCCGTTAATATGACAAAGAAATGAAAGTAGCGTTCATGCGTACGTACGGCTTACCGTCTCCATGAACGGTGCATTTCATTTCTTACCTCTAAATGATTATGTAATATTTTAAATACATGTATGTACTGGATATATATGAAATATATGATATCTACATCATGAATACCATTCTGGATATAATGAAACATTGACCAAATTAACAACATGAAAGTGTAAGAAGTCTATTTTTGACTTAAGAACCAAATACCGACAAAATGAACATTATTAACTTAAATGATTACATGATGTTCATAACATGGTATAAAAGGAATAATGAACTTGAAAAAGATTCATAAGAAAGTAGAGATTAACTCAAGTTTATTATTCAGGAGTTTAAAGAACGGTCGGGTCAAGTCGGATACGAGGTATGGGACTTCGTCTCAATCTCCTTTCGTTGAGGCATATTTTATTTTATACACAACTTTCTTTTATGCGGTGTATAAACCCCTTTGACTTTTACGTTTATTCAAAAGGAATCTTTTTTATAAGAAGCGTTTACTAAACGACAAAAGGGAATGTTTTTGTCGTACGTATGCGGCGACAACGACTTCTCCGCCGTCGTAACCGTTATTTGAGTTTCGGCTTCCTCTACAAGCCATACCTTCTTTTTAAAAGAAAAATAAATACCATATTTTACTTTGGTATTGAAAATGGTTTTCATAATGTTTTTATATCAATGTTTTGTATTGATATCTCGTGATTGAAATGTGGAAATTTTATGTTTCCTTTATGCATGTTTTATGTGATATGATTATGTTATGGTTCTTGGGCATTATTATGAAGACGGGTGGTTCCGTGATAAACTAAGGGCGGGTGAGCCCGTTATAGCTCTCCAATGCATTGGGTAACGCGAAGGAGTGAAACGTTAAGGTTTCTCCGAAGAGATTTTTAGGGAATATACTGTGATGGGTATTCCAAACGTAACCAAGAGGGTTACTCCCTACGTAAGAATGTTATGAATGCCTCAAGTTACCTTTATGTCTTATGATTTCTATGATTTATTCATGATTTTATGAGGTATGTTAAAGTGATTATGTTTTATGGGTAAAGTATGATTTCACTCTTATGTATGTATGTACCCATGTTTCCTTTCCATGTTTTTATAACCCATACTGAGTTTTTATGCTCATCCCAAGTTTTTGAAATGTTTTTCACAGGTCAAGGGAAAGGTACATGATAAGATGATAGAGTCAAGGATGTGTCAAGAATTAATCCATGTTTTATTTTAAATGTGTGTTCCATTGATGGGAATGAAGAATACTATATTTATGTAACCACTTTGTTTATATGTGGAATGTAATGCAAGTTTTATGATCTAATTCTCTAAAACTCTAAACCTGAAAAGATCCTCAATATGTAATCTTGTAATAACTCAAGATTAAGTAAGGTTTAAGGCTGGGGCCTTATACACATAATCATGGAAAATCATTTCTTGTTAGTCATGACTCATTGCCAAGACTATCTTAGTGGACAAAGTCCCTTTCTGAACCGAGTTCACTCCTCGTTTCAGTCCTGTATCACTGAACCGAAATAACCTTCCGTTCCAGCCATGTCTATCTCATGAGATATAAAATCATTACCCAATGCATTGGAGGGAGATATAGGTCCCACCCATCTTATAATGAATCCTTTCTTATGTGTGACACATAATCATAAATCATACATCATCGTATAACACATGTAACAAAAATGGGATTCTTGAAACATCATGACATCATAAATCAATTCATATAAGATAAAGGAATTCATAAAAATAATTCCATCACAACATGATAAAATCAATTTAACAATAGGGATAAAAATAGAACCCTTTATTATCTTAGATGGAAAATAATTTTGATAAAACACTTGAACTCCATTCTTGAGGAAAATATCCTTTCTTCTTCAAAAACATTTTTCCTTTCATAACATGTCATACAACTTTAAAATAAAAGAAGTTGATTAAAAATAAACATGAAAACTTGTAAAGGAAGCTTCTTGGAAATAATGTTTTAAAAATCCATTCATGCCTCATAAGTTAAAAAAAACATTCTTCGTACTTTTGTCGGAAAAGTCAAAAAGTACCTCGTACGAAAAACGAAAAAAGATTCCTTTCATACATATTACTAAAAACTCACCGAAGGGTAAAAATGGATTTAAACAATTGTAGGTGGATGGAAATAATATTACATATTGATGAAACATGGATGTGGATGATAAAATACACCCCAGTAAATACTTACGAATAAACAATCTCGGATAAAAATGAGATTGTGATATTTCCCTTACCATAGGTCCGATTTGCTTTGTACGTGTCCGAAGCTCCTGTATAATGGTTTAAATAATTTCATTGACTTATTAAAGAATTATATTCATTGTTATGATATCATATATGGTTCACTTGTGACATTATATTACCCGTTCTTTTGTAAATTCCATGTTAAAGAAGCGTTTTGGGTAAAATCGTTTCTTTTATCGTAGGTGTTTTGACTTGTTGTTATTGACATTATTATTACTTATATCATGATTTACTTACTTCCAGAATATAAAATATGATTTATATATCATATATATTCAGTATATATATATATAATAGATAGATAAATGGAATGATAAACACCGTTCATGGAGACAGTAGTCCTTACGTACGCATGAACGCTGTTTTCCTTTCACTATTGTCTTGAATGGAAGTAAGTAGATGACATACATATATATATATACATAAATCCAGTAGCATTATAATTTCATATATTTCATTATTATTTCTTATATATACTTTATAATCATTCTTAAATGGTTAACATGGAGAATGAATCTCATCGCGTCGTGGAGACGGTAGTCCGTACGTACGCACGAGCGATGATATCATTTCCATAAATATTGAATTGAATTGGAGTGGATTATACAATATATCAGAATAAATATGATGTTTTAATAACTATGTATAGTTATTCTTTACACCATTATACCCATCAATGTAAGGTGGTGGTGGAAAATAGATTACACCACGGCGTGGAGACGGTATTCCGTACGTACGCACGCGCGGTGATTTCTTTTTCCGTAGGATAGATAGATGGTGAAATAGGGTTGTTTCATACATATAATAACATATAAGTATATGAGGGATACTGATGTTATTACTTCATAATGAAACAACCTAAGAAGAAGAAGTGGAAGAAGAAATAAAGATGAAAGAATTGGTAACGGTAATTACCTCTTCTTTGAAGCGCCTTTTGGAGACCTCCTCTTAGGGAACTAAAATTGGTCTTTGAGGAAGACCAGAACCTCTAGGATGCTTCTATGGAAGTGAAGAAGAGATTTTGGCAGAGGTTGGCCGAGATTGAGTGCTCAAATTGGTGTGAGGAGGAGGGGGAGGAGGTGTCCTTTTATAAGGGAGGAGAGGGGCACCTTAGGAATATCTCAAAATATTATTTTATATTAAAGTAAAAATCGGTTTATAATGGTTCCAAAGGGTCTTATTTCGAAGCTAAAGTGGGGATTGGTCGAAAGCCTATCAACCAATAGGATTTAGACAAGTTTAGGTTCTTATTTAAACCTTATCAATTAGATTTAACTCTAAGTTAAATAATTTAACTTTTACCGTGTCTTTTTGTTTTCTTTCACTATATGGTTAATACACTTACTATAACATGAAAAACGAACCCCAAATTGTTTATTATTAATATATATATCCTTATCTAAGTCATTTGGCCGAACCTTAGATTTTTAGGAATAAAATAACAATTAATAATATAATATTTGATTTAAAAACTATTTTGTGTCAATTTTGAAACTATTTGATATATGATTTTTGTGAAAGTCATAACAGAATTATATGTTCGAACCAAGTTGATTAAATCAACACTAATATATCATAGTAACCTATAAAATTAGTGTAATTCATAAAAAGTCTCATATTACATTCATTTGAGTATTTATAACATCAATTATGTTAATATATCCTTAAAAGGGTAATTACTGCATCATCGTTCTGTCATAAATAAATTAATTTATTTAAAGTCTAAAAATTATAAATAAAATATCATTATGTAATAAATCTTTTTAGCTTTCTAATGAATATTTATAGTCGAATTTATCTTATGTATAACCCCATATTAAAAATGTTTTTGTGAATAAACTTTGATTTTAACTCTTTTAACTCTTCTTTGAATTAAATAATAATAAATGTCCTAATCTAATCCAAGTGGGCCTAAATGATAATATTTTACACTTAAGGTTGTTTCTGGTCGAGATAAACTTGTCCAATAGAATTAGGACATGTGTTAGGGTAATATTAATATCATTGTTACCCTTAATTACCCTATTTACTTTTAACCGTGGTAAATAAAAGTAAAAAGTTACTATTCACCAAAAATTATTTTCATCTCATTGAACCACATTTTACATACTGACATCAACTGTGTCTCTCGGATTTTTGAAATTCCATTCACAGAAGCGGTAAAATTATGTTTTATGAAAAATTCAGTTTTTTTAACTACCACTTAGTAGTTTCACTATTCATCAAAAAATGAAGGTTTTCAGAAAAATGCCAAAATTTCATCCTAAGCTATATTTCATATTCCGAATTCAAAAATGAAGTCTATTTTACCAAATTCATAACATAGAAGTTGCATTAATTAATTTTATAATTAAGTCCCGTTGTTAAAACAAATAGCGTGTTTTTAAGAAACAATATCTATCAAAAGATTGACACTTGTTTATGTCTGGTTTAAATGTGCAATTACATCCAATGACCAACATTGTATTAAATTGTAAAAATATATTATAAATATACTTTAAAACTACTCAAATTAATAATTTATCACTATTAATTATTTCGATTAAAAAAGTTGTTTTTTAATTATAATTTAGTAATTTTCACTATTCATCAGAATATGAAAGTTATCCGAAATGTACCAAAATTTCACCTTAGGCTAAATTCGATACTACGAATCCAAAAATGAAGTTCATTTTGAAAAATAAGATTTACAGAATTTGAAAAAGTGGTTATTACTATTCATAACGGCTAGTTTTAATAATATTTTAAAGCATATCGTTGTTTCGTGAAACTCAGTATTGCGTACTACACACGCTATCGAGGAAGTTCGTGATTGCGTGTAATGCAAGGAAAGTCAAGGATGCGTGTTGTGCAAGATCCTTTTGGTGTAGCGTACAACACAAGACACTAGTGAAATAAAAAGAATATTTTTCATAAAATCTCGGGCTGTTACATTCTACCCCCCTTAAAATGAATTTCGCCCTCGAAATTCGTCGGGGTTATAAATGGTTTACTATTTGAAAGTTTCTTTAATAGAAACCCACATCGTAAAAAGGAATATCAAAACCAATCTTTAAAAACAAAAGTATGAAACGTAACGGTTACCCAAATAAACTAATCATTGGGTTTCCACATAGGTGAAAATATGGATATGGAAGAGAAATCTAACCATCATGTTCTGATGGAGAGTGGTAGAGAACATGGCTCTGGAAAAGCCAATAATCACAAATCCATAAATTTGTAACGATCTAAGGTACCATCTGATTCATCAGGTATAAGATCACTAGGACAACATTTTTGGTTTTCAAGATCATTTCCCTAAAGTTGAAAATTTGAATTGGAATAAATACTTTCTTTATTTTGGTACAATCTCACTATTGTTCGTGCCTAGAACAATTTCCACTTCATCTCTTAAATAAATGAAGTTGAATTTGTTATTCGTGAAGTGTTAGCAGATCATGTGATAGAATGACGGGTCATTCCATCTGTCTCAAACAAAAGGTTAGCAAAAATTATATACATAAGTCGATCTATTGTGAGATTAATCATATATAGTTCCTAAAATGGATTTATACTTCATATATCATACTGCTTAATATAATAAAACTAGTTTCTACTAAACAGGGACTTCTTGTAGGCCAGTGGTAGGCGATAAAGGCCAGTCGCACTTCGGTTGTGGGTTCGATTCCCACAGCCTTGTCCGAAGCGATGGGCTGTCGCCCGTCCTGCAGGTTGTCCTTTTTCTAAAACTATATTACTATAACATCCCATAAATAATATCGAAAAAACTTCTATCCTTAAACAATACTAACTTATGTCCAACATAATCCATTCCAATCTTTAATCCTATCCATAATATTGTAGTCCATTCTCATAACATAGTGAAAACAATTACCAGAGATTTAATACCATCGTTGATCCCCATATATCATAAGATATATCTTGTTGGACACATTCCAAACATTCAAAGGCCTTAATCTTGTACTCTCTTGAATACCCATTGAACCTTAGTGAAAACTTGAATGCAGTTAAAAGTTAACACTTTCCACATACCAAAATCCTCAAAATTCTATATACTCAAACCATGATATCACTTAGTCCTTATATCAATCATGAGCTCATGAATACTGTTAAACATTTCATTTTCTCGGTTTCCCTTCATTATGCGCATAATATCTCAATCACTTTGAATACCACATTAGACCAATACATGAATATTCCAATATTCCATGATACAACATTATTTTGGAATCCAATTACATAAAAACTTAATCATTCCACCACATCGTTGTCATATTCAACATTGCCAATAGTGATCGCATGTGACTTCCCTTTGTCCTTTGCCTTAAGCGGTTTCTCATGTCGATCATCACTAACCCTTGGATTAGGGCATTTATTGGCATAATGTCCCATCTCCTTGCACTTGAAGCATTGAAGTGTTGGTTGTGCGTTCTCTGCAGTGTTTTCTTTATTCACTTCATTAGAATCCCTTTTTCCATTACTTCGACACTCAGCTGCTCGATGACCTTCTTTTCCACACTTAAAACATTTTCTAGTCCCTTTAAGACAATCTCCACCATGCTTCTTTCCACACTTTGTGCATAAGGAAACATTCATCTTCTTTTCACCATTATTCTGAGATTTCTCCTTGAACTCCATCTTTCGTTTCTTGTCAAAACCATGAGATGGATATGTAACACCAACTTCCATTTCTACCTTGATAGCACAACGCACAATTTCTTCTTAGCTACTGAAGTCTCTTATAGTTAATGCCCTTCGAAGACTTGGTTTTAAGCCACTGAAAAATCGATCAACTTTACTTTCAGGTTGGATGATAATACCAGAAGCGTACCTTGCAAGTCTTGTAAAATTCGCTTCATAGGTACCAACAGATTCATCATCCCTTTGCATCAGTTCAAGAAACTCTTTCTCCCTCTTTGTTCGGAGAATACGAGGAAAGTACTTATTGAAAAATAAGTTCTTGAACTCGTCCCATTCCATAGACTCAATTTCATCCCTTTTCCTTGTATTCTTAATAAGATTCCACCATTGATCAGCATCTCCTTCCAAACGATACACTGCTAGGAAGACTTTATCATGTTCAGAACATTGAAGAACTGAAAATATCTTTTCAGTAGTACTAATCCATTGTTCAGCAACTAATGGATCAGCAGACCCGCTGAAAGAAGGTGGACGCTGCCTCATGAAGGATTCAACAGAATGTTGCTCCCTCCTTTGCTCGTTTGGAAATCCTGCATGATTCATAGCTTGAGAAAGTTGTGTGAGAATGGCTACAAGATTTTTCATTCCAGCTCCCATATCGTTTGGTTGCTCAGGGGGACAATCATTGCATTGCCCATCGCATTCCGCATTAACACAGTTCCTTCGGGTTCCAGCCATTGACTAAAACCAAGAAGAATAGTGTGAGAGGCAAAAATCATGCTAGGGAAAACAACATAATAAAGGGGTAGTACCCTCAATATCTAACATCTTAGGTTAAATTCGAAGATCGTTAGTGCAATTCTAGGACTATAACCTATACGTATACTTAACCTTAGAGACATCCCTAGACATACCTTAGAAATATCTCTAGGGATCTCACTAACGTTTTCGCATCCTAGTTTCCAAAGGATGACTAAACCTTTCCTCTGATACCAACTGTAACGACCCTTATATTGACGTACATGGACATTACATTACTTTTGCGGAATACTTAGTACATAACAATAACACACACTAAAGGATCGTAATAGTTTAGTGTCTTTGGAAACTCGGAATATAATCTTCTAATCGTGGTGAAAGATCTTAAAAATCTCCCATAAAGATCTTCCTTTTTTTTACCTAAAACCTTTCTTTATATCCTGGGGAAAAGAAAACATAAAAGGGTGAGCTCAAATGCTCAGTAAGGGTATACAAAAGAAATAAAAATCATATCATATCTTTTTGAAAATCATAACCTGCAAAAGAGATCATAATATCTTAACATGGAACAAATCATAGAAGTGAAAATGAGATCCCCATAATCATAAAATAAAACATGAAACTTTGTGGCATGCACACATAATCATGGAAAATCATTTCTTGTTAGTCATGACTCATTTCCAAGACTATCTTAGTGGACAATGTCCCTTTCTGAATCGAGTTCACTCCTCGTTTCAATCCTGTATCACTGAACCGAAATAACCTTCCGTTCCAGCCATGTCTATCTCATGAGATATAAAATCATTACCCAATGAATTGGAGGGAGATATAGGTCCCACCCATCTTATAATGAATCCTTTCTTATGTGTGCCACAGAATCATAAATCATACATCATCGTATAACACATGTAACAAAAATGGGATTCTTGAAACATCATGACATCATAAATCAATTCATATAAGATAAAGGAATTCATAAAAATAATTCCATAACAACATGATCAAATCAATTTAATAATAGGGATAAAAACAGAACCCTTTATTATCTTAGATGGAAAATAATTTTGATAAAACACTTGAACTCCATTCTTGAGGAAAATATCCTTTCTTCTTCCAAAACATTTTTCCTTTCATAACATGTCATACAACTTTAAAATAAAAGAAGTTGATTAAAAATAAACTTGATAACTTGTAAAGGAAGCTTCTTGGAAATAATGTTTTAAAAATCCATTCATGCCGTATAAGTTAAAAAAAACATTCTTCGTACTTTTGTCGGAAAAGTCAAAAAGTACCTCGTACGAAAAACGAAAAAAGATTCCTTTCATACATATTACTAAAAACTCACCGAAGGGTAAAAATGGATTTAAATAATTTTAGGTGGATGGAAATAATATTACATATTGATGAAACATGGATGTTGATGATAAAATACACCCTAGTAAATACTTACGAATAAACAATCTCAGATAAAAATGAGATTGTTATATTTCCCTTACCTTAGGTCCGATTTGCTTTTTACGTGTCCGAAGCTCCTGTATAATGGTTTAAATAATGTCATTTACTTATTAAAGAATCATATTCATTGTTATGATATCATATATGGTTCACTTGTGACATTATATTACCCGTTCTTTTGTAAATTCCATGTTAAAGAAGCGTTTTGGGTAAAATCGTTTCTTTTATCGTAGGTGTTTTGACTTGTTGTTATTGACATTATTATTACTTATATCAAGATTTACTTACATCCATAATATAAAATATGATTTATATATCATATATATTCAGTATATATATATATATATAATAGATAGATAAATGGAATGAAAAACACCGTTCATGGAGACGGTAGTCCGTACGTACGCATGAACGCTGTTTTCCTTTCCCTATTGTCTTGAATGGAAGTAAGTAGATGACATACATATATATATATACATAAATCCAGTAGCTTTATAATGTCATATATTTCATTATTATTTCTTATATATACTTTATAATCATTCTTAAATGGTTAACATGGAGAATGAATCTCATCGCGTCGTGGAGACGGTAGTCCGTATGTACGCACGAGCGATGATATCATTTCCATAAATATTGAATTGAATTGGAGTGGATTATACAATATATCAGAATAAATATGATGTTTTAATAACTATGTATAGTTATTCTTTACACCATTATACCCATCCATGTAAGGTGGTGGTGGAAAATAGATTACACCACGGCGTGGAGACAGTATTCCGTACGTACGCACGCGCGGTGATTTCTTTTTCTGTAGGATTGATAGATGGTGAAATAGGGTTGTTTCATACTTATAATAACATATCATTATATGAGTGATACTGATGTTATTACTTCATAATGAAAAAACCTAAGAAGAATAAGTGGAAGAAGAAATAAAGACGAAAGAATTGGTAACAGTAATTACCTCTTCTTTGAAGCGCCTTTTGGAGACCTCCTCTTAGGGAACTAAAATTGGTCTTTGAGGAAGACCAGAACCTCTAGGATGTTTCTAGGGAAGTGAAGAAGAGATTTTGGCAGAGTTTGGCCGAGCTTGAGTGCTCAAATTGGTGTGAGGAGGAGGGGGAGGAGGTGTCCTTTTATAAGGGAGGAGAGGGGCACCTTAGGAATATCTCAAAATATTATTTTATATTAAAGTAAAAATCGGTTTATAATGGTTCCAAAGGGTCTTATTTCGAAGCTAAAGTGGGGATGGGTCGAAATCCTATCAACCAATATGATTTAGACAAGTTTAGGTTCTTATTTTAACCTTATCAATTAGATTTAACTCTAAGTTAAATAATTTAACTTTTACCGTGTCTTTTTGTTTTCTTTCACTATATGGTTAATAAACTTACTATAACATGCCAAACAATCCCCAAATTGTTTATTATTAATATATATATCCTTATCTAAGTCATTTGGCCGAACCTTAGATTTTTAGGAATAAAATAACAATTAATAATATAATATGTGATTTAAAAACTATTTTGTGTCAATTTTGACACTATTTGATATATGATTTTTGTGAAAGTCATAACAGAATTATATGTTCTATACAAGTTTATTAAATCAACACTAATATATCATAGTAACCTATAAAATTAGTTGAATTCATAAAAAGTCTCAAATTACATTCATTTGAGTATTTATAACATCAATTATGTTAATATTTCCTTAAAAGGGTAATTACTGCATCATCGTTGTGTCATAAATAAATTAATTTATTTAAAGTCTAAAAATTATAAATAAAATATCATTATGTAGGAAATCTTTTTATCTTTCTAATGAATATTTATAGTCGAATTTATCTTATGTATAACCCCATATTAAAAATGTTTTAGTGAATAAACTTTGATTTTAACTCTTTTAACTCTTCTTTGAATTAAATAATAATAAATGTCCTAATCTAATCCAAGTGGGCCTAAATGATAATATTTTACACTTAAGGTTGTTTTTGGTCGAGATACACTTGTCCAATAGAATGAGGACATGTGTTAGGGTAATATTAATATCATTCTTACCCTTAATTACCCTATTTACTTTTAACCGTGGTAAATAAAAGTAAAAAGTTACTATTCACCAAAAATTATTTTCATCTCATTGAACCACATTTTACTTACTGACATCAACCGTGTCTCTTGGATTTTTGAAATTCCATTCACAGAAGCGGTAAAATTAAGTTTTATGAAAAATTCAGTTTTTTTAACTACCACTTAGTAGTTTCACTATTCATCAAAAAATGAAGGTTTTCAGAAAAATGCCAAAATTTCATCCTAATCTATATTTCATATTCCGAATTCAAAAATGAAGTCTATTTTACCAAATTCATAACATAGAAGTTGCATTAATTAATTTTATAATTAAGTCCCGCTGTTAAAACAAATAGCGTGTTTTTAAGAAACAATATCTATCAAAAGATTAACACTTGTTTATGTCTGGTTTAAATGTGCAATTACATCCAATGACCAACATTGTATTAAATTGTAAAAATATATTCTAAATATACTTTAAAACTACTCAAATTAATAATTTATCACTATTAATTATTTCGATTAAAAAAGTCGTTTTTTAATTATAATTTAGTAATTTTCACTATTCATCAGAATATGAAAGTTATCCGAAATGTACCAAAATTTCACCTTAGGTTAAATTCGATACTCCGAATCCAAAAATGAAGTTCATTTTGAAAAATAAGATTTACAGAATTTGAAAAAGTGGTTATTACTATTCATAACGGCTAGTTTTAATAATATTTTAAAGCATATCGTTGTTTCGTGAAACTCAGTATTGCGTACTACACACGCTATCGAGGAAGTTCGTGATTGCGTGTAATGCAAGGAAAGTCAAGGATGCGTGTTGTGCAAGCTCCTTTTGGTGTAGCGTACAACACAAGACACTAGTGAAATAAAAAGAATATTTTTCATAAAATCTCGGGCTGTTACAGTGAGACCCACCGCAGGGCAACACGTAGCGGATTCTTCTGCAGTCGGTAGTAGACAGATGTCACATGGGTCCAAGGGGACCAGTCCATTAGAAGAGAGACCTCGAGATAAATGTTTGGTTGTACAGGGCACCCGAAACAGAGCCAACCTTACGGGAAGTAAGCAGTTCTATGCATGTGGTGGGCAGGGCAACATGGCTTGTGACTGCCCGACCCACCATGCAGATGAGCAGAATACATTTGAGGGACCTCCTAGGCAGAGGCAGAGGTTTGAACGTGGTGGACTATCTAGAGCAAGAAAAAGAGGCAATGGAGTTGGCCGAACAGCGGGGGTAGATATAGTTTTGATGCTCTACCACCACCACCAGGTGGTCCATCCCGACCACAGGGAGCTGGCGGACAGAGGTGGGCAGAGCTCCAGGCAGTCGAGACCGATGACCATGATGCTCTTGATATTATTCAAGGTACTACCTATGCCTACTCCACCCTTGATGAAGTTCTTATAGACACAGGTGTGAGTCATTATTTTATTACCGCTACCCTTGTTCGGAGCTCAGAGATTGTGACGGAGCCGTTGGCTCGATCCTTATGGCTATAGACTCCTACGGGAGTAGACTCGATGATTAGGAACTTGTACCAGCAGTGTGAGCTTACTCTAATAGGTGAGATATATGGCTGGGATAATCTTGTAGCAGCATCGAGGCCTTAAGACATCATCTTGGTTATTAACCGGTTATCTATAGTTCATGCACATATCGACTATATTAGGTGCAAAGTCCGGTGTGTCTAAAAGTATAGGAGCAGGTTCACCTTCACCGGTGAGAGGGGATCCTTTGCAGTATAGGATGGACTTACACAGATGAGAGGGCATCCGATCACAAATCAGTTGGCTAGTCTTATCCTTGGAGCAATTGATGTGAAGAGTCCAAATTTTCTTGGTGTGGTGGATCTGTATTCAGATGTTTTTCCTGGTGACGTTCCAGGACTACCTCCTCACAGAGATATAGACATCTACATTGACCTATACCCCGGGACAACACCGATATCTACTCCAAAATAATGGATGGCTCCTACTAAGCTTCGTGAGCTGCGGGTACAGCTGGGGGACTTGCAGGGAAAGGGATTCATCAGACCCAATGTTTCACCCTGGGCTTCTTGGATTTTGTTCTCCAAGAAGGCGGATGTGAGCTTGAGACTGTGTGTCGACTACCGTCACTAGAATCAGGTGATCTTAATGAAGAAGTACCCACTTTTGAGGATTTATGACCTCTTCGATCAACTCAAGGGAGCACGATGGTTCTCGAAGATAGAACTTAGGTCAGGCTATCACTAAATAAGAGTTCGGGATGAGGATGTGACGAAGACGACCTTCAAGTGTCGGTATGGACACTATGAGTTCTTGGTTATGCCCTTCGTCATAACCAATATTCCAACAGTGTTCATGAGTCTTATTAACAGTATCTTCCAACCTTACCTCGATCGTTTTTTCATAGTCTTCATCAAAGACATACTGATTTACTCATATACTGAGGAGGAGAACGCCTATCACTTGCGGGTTGTACTGGATTCACACTAAGAGCACCACATTTATGGTAAGCACTTGAAGTTCCAATTATGGATTAGAGAGGTTCACTTCTTTGGACACATAATCTCAGAGGCGAGGGTAGTAGTGGATCTAGCAAAGATCGAGGAAGTTATTTCTTGGGAGCCACCCAAGAGTGTGACGGAGGTTCAGAGTATCTTGGGACAGCATGGATAATATCAAAGATTTGTGGCAGACACCTCCCGAGGTGCATCACCTCTTTTAGCATTGATGAAGATGGGGAAACCCATTGCGTGTTCATAGAGATATCAGTAGAGATTTTAGGAGCTGAGGTAGAGATTCACTAGTGTGCCCATCTTGAGGCTACCAGAAGAGGGTGTAGGGTACGTAGTATATTGAGACGCATCAGGGACCGGACTCGGGTGTGTCCTGATGCATGAGCGAGTAGTGATCGCATATGGTTCACGGTAGTTGAGGCAGCATGATAAGAACAACCATAACCATGACCTAGAGATCGCAGCAGTGGTCTTCGCCTTGAAGATGTGAGGGAACTATCTGATGGGCGAGTGCTTTACAGTCTAATATGACCATCAGAGTCTTAGGTACATATTTTCAAAGAAGAAACGAAACCTAAGACAGTGGCGATGGCTCCAGTTACTCTAGGACTATTACTTTGAGATATTCTATACTCCTGGTAAGGGGAACATTGTAGATGATGCTCTCAGTAAGAGATCTAGCATTCATCTACTAGGAGAAGCGACACAGCAGCTAACTGTGTTGTAGATATCCTTTTTGGATAGAGATGGAGAAGCCTTTCTACAGTCACTCACAGTCACTCCTCCACTGCTTCAGTGGGTCAGAGAGGCACAACATGCAGATGTTTACTGTGAGACATGATGTGCTCAGAAATCCACAGGGTAGGCACCCGATGGATCATCTGAAGGAGGAGATCATGGCATCCTCTTTAGAGGATGTACCATGGTACCATTTTCACTGTATTACGATGTGCGAAGTGTGTTTCACACTTCCCCTCTAGCGGTACATCCAGGAGTGGAGAAGATATACCATGAACTCAGATGACAGCACAAGTGTCCGGGTATGAAAGAAGGTTGTAGCAGAGTTTGTTTCATGATGCCTCACTTTTTAGCAAGTGAAGGTGGATCACCAGGTACCAGCAGACTTGGTGCATCCCTTAGAGGTCCCGGAGTGGAAGTGGCCTGGAATATCCTTGGATTTCGTGATGGGGCATCCATATACATCCATAGGGAACAACTCTATCTGGGTGATCATTGACTGACTCACCATGTCAGCCCACTTCCTACCGATCAGAGAGCAGGGCTCAGTAGAGAGCATGTGACGACTCTACATTCAGAAGATTGTACGACTTCATGGTGTGACATCGACTATCGGTTCCAATCATGCTCCTTGTTTCACTTACCATCTATGGAAGGGGTTAAATGAGGCATTCAAGACACATAATCTCTTGAGAACCACCTTCCATCTTCAAATGGATGGCCAGAATGAAACTACTATATTGAAACTTGAGGACATGATTCGTGCATGTGACTTTGACTTTGGTCACATATGGGAGGATCACCAACCCGTGGTGGGGTTTGCATACAATAAAAACTACCACTCCACCATCAGGATGGCACCATTCAAGGCACTATATGGCCGACCTTGCATATCACCTCTGTGTTGGTCTGACCCTGGAGAGTCAACACTCGTAGGGCCATAGATTGTTTTGGCTTCGATGGAGAAGGTTCAAATCATCCTAGAGTCGATGAAGACTACACATAGCAGATATAAGTCCTATGCTGAGAAGGGGTGGAGAATACTGGAGTTCGAGGATGGAGACCACATTTTCCTACGGGTCTCACCTCGATGAGGTCTACCAAGATTTGGATGGGGAGGAAAGTTATATCGACGATTCATCGGACCTTTCCAGGTCCTCAGCAGAGTAAGCGAGGTGGATTACCTCTTGAACCTTCCACCTCAGTTGCATTGTGTGCACAACGTCTTCCACATATCTTAGCTGTGGAGATATGTGCATGACCTGAACCGCATCATCGATCATGGGGAGCAGAACATCGATGACGAGTTGACATTCATGGATGTCCTGGTGGAGATTGAGGATCGACAGGAGCGGGTCCTACGTGGACGATCGATTCCTCTGGTGCGCGTTCGTTGGCAGCACGAGAACCTCCAAGAGAGCACTTGGGAGCGGGAGGCTTAGATGCATGCTCAGTACCCCAATTTGGTCCTCTATTGTGTGTTATAGTATTACGTGGACATAAATCCCTATGGTGGGAGTAATGTAAAGTCCCATAAATTTCAAGGAATTTTTTTAAATACATTGGAATTTTACGATTCTATGGTTTTTTACGGAACTTGACTCTGAGGCCCGGTGTGCCTAGAATTAATTTCTGAAGTTTATTGGGTATGTTCAGTAAACATACATGCTAGTTTTTCTATCTTTTGAATTGGTGCTCATAATTGAAATCTGAGGGCACTGATGAACTCACAACGCTGATATTCTATTAAGGGAACCATTAACGCAATTGTGTTTTATGCGGGTTGAATGTTAATTATTGGGGATTTAGAATAAATTAAATAAAATTGATGTACACAATTTTAATTATTTTTTTGTAGTTATAACATACAAGACGATGTTATGGGTGGGAACACACCCCACATAACCTCCCATGAGATGATTTAGTGTGATGGGACCCACATGAACCCGAACCCTTCCACCCATCCTCAACTCCCCATTAATTCCCTGCTGTTTATCCTGACAACTCCTCATATTTATTATGGTGGAGCCTCTCCACCTCCTTCCCTTTAAATGTGCCAACCCATCTATTTAATATCAACGTTAATTTAATGATTCCTATTTGGAATTAATATGTATTTCATGGGAATTATTTTAATTGGAGATCCTTATTGATTTTTTCATTGGAAAATCACTTTTGGGGAAAGGCTCTAGAGAATTATAAGAGAGGTGATCCTTATATGATGAAGAACATCATTATTCATTGAAGAACATCCCCAACAAAGAACACGAAGGACTTCTTCCAATGACGATTCTTCCTCGGACGCACCTCGACGTCAAGGAGTCCATATCACCCACGTCAACGACTCTTCCGCCTTCTTTGACGGGATGACACCGTTCTACTTCGATACTCATCTTCCGTGGCTCGACGACATACAACATATTTTTCGATGTATGGGTAATGTATAATTTATACATGAATAAATTATCTTGCTTGTGTTGTTTTTTCTTTAGAATCATCATGGCCGATTGTTACTGCCTAACATGGAGGGTGGGAGGCGAACCAATATGGCCTGACGACCCTCCTTAATTTCTTGTTTTATCTGCAATCAAGAAGCAATGATGATCGAAGGTGGTGGTCGCACGCCGGCTGATTGCAGAGGAACCGTGGCCCGCAACCGTGGGCCGCTCGGTCAAAGGAGAACCGTCCGGCTAAAGCTGCCGGACCGAAGGAGGACAATGGCGCCACAAGGGGCGCCGCGCTTCAGAAGACTGCTGACCACAAACAGTGGTCGGCTTCGGCGGTGAACCAGGAAGCTTGTCGGCCGACCAGGTGAAGAAGTCGCGGCAACCGAAGGTGCCGCGCAGCCGAACCGCGGCCCGCCCAAGCGGGCCGATTGATCCAGAAGGCCGGCTAGCTTCGGTCGGGAGGTTTGGGAGGTCGGCACAACAAGGAACCTCCGGTTTGGGAAAGCAGGGGGGGCACCCCCTGCCCCCCTTGACCCCTCGACCCCCTCAGGCTGAGCCGCTCGGCCAGCCAGCCGAGCCGCACCCTGCCAGGCTGGGCTGCGCCGTTCCGGTCCGGGCAGCATGATTCACCAGGCCAGTCTGACCCTCTCATGGGTCGGACGCTCCAAAACTGTGTTGACCCAACCTACCATCCCACTGGGCATAACTAGTCGGTCCCGTTTTCACTTAAAGGTGAATAACTCATTGACCGAGTGTCTGATCGAAACGTCTTCTGCGGAACATGGACCCTCGTGATGGGGTATTCCTTTTGAGAGACTATAAGTAATTTTTATACAACTTTGGATAAGAGTTGGGTTTGGAATGAGCGTATTACCAACTAGGCCCCTAGAACGGAAAAGTCAATATCTCTCAGACCAGACATCTGATTGATGCGTTGTCTGTCGCATTGGGTTCCTTTTGATGAGATGAGACATTGGGGTACATAAACTATAGTGTTAGGAATATTTGATGTTACTACACTTTTCTTGAGGTGCGGACCCTCCTGGAATTGAGCGTGTTGTCTGCAAGAACCCTAGAGCTGGATGCGACTGCATCGACTACAGTACTGGAATCATCCATGGGTTCGATAGTGATGACTACGTTACTGGAATACTTCATGGGTTCAATATTGATCACTAACTTATTTGAATCCTCTATGGGTTCAACGGTGATGACTACTATTCGTGTATCCTGTGTTTGTCTGGCAGTTTGACCTCTGTACTTGTATCTTGTGTGGGTCCGGCAGAGTAGATGGTCTTATATCCTGTGTGGGTCTGACAGCTTAGTTTGCCTTATATCCTGTGTGGGTCTGACATCTTAGATGAATCAGTGACTAATCTACTCTTTTCTATCTCTATAAAAAATATGTATACCTGTGTGAGATGAGTCTTGACTTTCAATCATTATCATCGATGTGATTGACTTCCTTCCTATGTGGACTGGGTTGTGCTTGGGCTCAAGAATTGGATCCAAACTAGAGTGATGACTTAGGTATATGTATGGAAATATACCTAAGTTTAATGGTTGATACTTCGTGATTGTATATTTTCTTGTGTTTTACCCTTTATGGATTCTGGGATACCTTCGAGGTTCTCGGGGTTCCTACTGATTATTCTTATACTCACCCTTACACGGGCAATGCCCACATTACATTGTGTTGGATACATATGACGGACATCACTGATTGTGGTAGAGTCTTATAGAGTTGGACGGTACCCAGAGGTGGACCACTTGGAAGGACGTACAAAGAGCGAACAGAAGGACCTGAGGTACCGAGGAGACCATATGTACCCACCCTTCAGGTGGGATTCCCGGAGGACGAATCAGTGGTTTCTATTTTAATTTACTGCAGTTGTACTAGTTTTTCAATTGTACTATACTTTCAGTTGGGTTTGTATTCTGGCCCATTTACCTTTCAACACTTACTTTGTATTCAATATTAATTTGGGATTACTACAGCTTTTGTACTCCGTTGTGTTTGTTTACTATTTAATGGAAATGCCTTCCCTTTTTCGGGATTTACGCCATTGGTGCTAGTCGCTAGCCCCTGGCATATGGAAGGCAGGCTTGGGGTAGTATTGAAACGGGCCCCGATAATGGGTCGTGACATTTTTTTTATAATTTATGCCCTTGGCCTTCTACTATTTCATAGTAATGAATATTATAGTGGGACTCTTACATCGTGAGATGATCATGCCATAAAGGGAATTCAGTTGGATTTTAGTTCTTACATAAATATGGATACCTCTATACCACATCCCATTTTCAATATATTGTCATGGATGTCCATGATATTATAATAATACCAAACTGTATAGAGAATATTTTTGAATTTAAGTGGTTCTAGTGATTTGGTGACATCTATTCCATAACCATTGAATATCCCATAGTGATGTTTGGATTTTATGTGAAAAATATTGGAAACTAAAATAATGTAACCCCCAACATCACAATGTTGAAGGGTTATTTTGATAAGATTAGATGATGCTGGTTGACAGAGATTAATCTGATAAATTATGTGGTAATTTCAGTATATAAAAACAAAAATCATTATTTAAATGGGTATGATAGTTTGAACTAAGAATCAATGATGTATTTAAACAATGTTTTGAAAAATTTGTGTAGTTTAAATTTTAATTTTAATATAAAATTCAAATTAGAAGTCCTATGTGAAAAAAGTTAATAGTTAATATTAGTTTTTATATAGGGAAATTTATGCGATAATAAAATAAGAATATATATATAAAAAGATGACGGTGTTCAGTATATTGGAACAAATTGAAGTGGTATTACATGTATTTTTATATGTTGAAAAATAATAATAGGAAAACTACATAAAAATTGAAGGCTATATTAGGAGGTCTTTCATCTTATTGGTATAAATTAATATTGTATTATATCTATTATAGATGTACTATCATATTAATTAGACTGGATGTAATATAATTTAATTCATAAACCAGTTTTTTCGAACATATATATTGAAACTAGTGGGTAGTATAATCCCAGTAGAATGTTAATCACTTAAAGGATTATGCTTCAGAATTTCATAGGAGAAATTTTTATTTCTTATATTACCTTATTTTGTGACTGTGTTTGTTGAAAAAAATCCAAATTAAATTTAGAAAATTATGAGGGGTTTTCACCAAAAAAAACAAGTTGAATCATTGATTCACCCTTTCTTAGTTATTCCTCACTAATCATGGAGATGATCATTCATGTGGGATCAACGGGAAGGATAAATAATTAATGATTTTCTATTAGAATTTTGAGAAGAATTATACCTGTATTTTATATAAGGGTTATATCAACTACAATGTATGCCATGAAGAATAAATATTTATTTAATAGTAATTGGATTTATAAATATAATGGATAATGTATCATATCTAATAAGGAATGATTATTATTTAACATTTCATAATTAGTTTGGATATTCTTGAGGCTAAAACTAATGGGTATCCACCTATTTCTGAAACTTTATCTTTGACATCAATCAATTTATTGTATATTTAAAATCAAGTATATTATAAAAATAATTTACTATCATGTTTTTCTGATAAACAATTTTTAATATTGACTTGAATCAATACTTCTAAAGTAATTTGGGATAATCATGTAAATATACATAAAATCAATATGATCATGAAATAATATAATTTATAGATATGAATGTGGAAAAATAGATATTTGAAAATAAATGAAGTTAAAACTACATATAAATTACTTAAAATACATAACAATATTTTTAGTACTATCACATGTCATGGATAAAAATTGGATGAATATATAGTTGTTGAAAATAAAATTTGTATCCTTAAATATATTCCAGAGGCTAAATTATATTCTCTTGAATACAAAGATCCCAAGTCACTTCATATAATTGATTTTCATATAATTATCATTTCTTATGAAATTGGATAATAATGTGTGCTAAATATGATGGTACAGAAAAAAAATATATTTTGTGGCCTCAATGTAAGATAAGTAAATAAAGAAAGATGATGATTAAAATGTGGATGATCCTAATTGAAATTAAAATTTGAGATAAAAGTTTGATAAAATTATTTCTCTAATAGATTGAATTGTTATATTAATAAATTGAAGGTTTAATGGAAAACACACATTAAAATAATTTGTGATAAGAAAATTTTTGCATTTTCAAGAATATGATCACAAGTTAATATATTATATAAAATTTTATAAACATGAATGAGTTTCAAGGAGAGTATTATGAGGAGTTCATCTATGTTTAAATAAATATGTGTTTCTCCAAAATTAAAAATTACAAATAAAAAAATTTCAAAATGAAATTTCTTATGTAAAGGTATATGTTGAAATAATAAATATGAGGATGAGGAAAAAAAGATATTTAGAGATGTTGATTGGAAATTTATTTTTGAAAAGGTGAATGAGGAAGATTTCAACAGTGAATGCTATAGGGGTGTAAAATAAAATAAGGTATATGAGAAGGAATTATTTATCAATACTAAGTCAAGGGACATATCACAATGACATATATGTTATAAAAAGAGATAACTAAATAGAAAAAAATGATAATCAGCCTTCTATGAGTAATAAATCTGTTCTAATTGATTAAAAAAAATGTTTCCAAACTAATTTGATAAATTAAAAAATAATTTTATGGAATTAATTAATTAATTTTATCTTGATGAAGTACGTAAAGTTAATGAATAAAATTATTAGATTTTACAATAAAAATTAAAATGTATGAAAAAATAGGTGAAAAATGTAATCTAAATTTCACAAATTCTTATTATTAAATTGGGGAAAGATTAAATAATGATAATAACAATAGAAATTAGTAGATATTTTTCAAAAATATATAAAAGAAATATATATGTTGTTTTATGTTATAATAATAATCAAATTAGTATGATCATGTTGGTATAAAAATTAAATGATTACACAAATTTTGAAAATTTAGAGTGCATATACATGAATGAAAAATATTCTTCAAATGGTGATGGTAAAATATATAAAATGAAGTTAAATATGATGAATAATGAATATAAGGCCCACTGAATTTTATTATAAATAGTGTATAAAAAATTAATGGTTTGATGAAGGTAGAATGACATGGCCATTGTTTTTAATAACATGATGTTTATAAATGGAAATATTTTTATGATTAATTTTGGGCACTATAGTGGTTTTGAGCACATTGGACGGGTGTGTTGGTTTAGATAAAAACAAAATGGTGGCCATGGATGGTTTCAATGAAAAAAATTGGGATGGATTCATTTCTCCAAAAATATAATAATTCATTAATAGCAAGTAATAGTTGAATTGGAAATTGAAAATAGATTTCAACCATTATGATATGTTTTTAAATGATGTCATAAACTTGTTCACATTGAATAAGGATGTGTTTTTATACTACAAACTCCAAATTTCTCAAGAGAGTGTGATGAGAAGTATATTAATAATTATTAAAATGGTAATAACAATATTATAGTTTGTGATTCTTCCTAAAATTCTTCAAAATTTGACTGAATTTGTAATTTGGATAGTGGTAATTCCTCTAATATGATAATAAGTCTTTATATTCTCAAGGATGATTAAAAATATAAGGAATACTTCATGTCCTTTAGAAATTATGGATTAATAAAAATCTAAGGGTTTGGATAAAAATTTATTTGTAAATATCAATTGAAACACAGAATAACATTGTATACTGAAGGACTAAAAAAAATATTCATTGTGTGTCTCTATTATTTAATAGAGGGAATGAATTTAATTTTCATAAAAAATAGTTTTTCATAATATCTTTAAATATCGATGTATCTTGATAAGAAGAAAACATTAAAGAGGTATTTTTTTCTAATTAGCGATGTAGTATTTTATATTTAAATATTAATGGAAAAAAATTAATTGTGGCTTTAAAGACATGGTCATATTGTTCAATGTATTAGGTATAGGATTATTTATGGAAATAATTTTTGTGATGTTCCTATGATAAATAAATAATGTTATTGGATCAATTCCACTTTTAAAATGGGAAATATTATCAATAATCAACACATTATGGTTTATATATAAACGACTAATCCTTGGAGTTGAATGTCTCGAATATTTATGGATATTGACGAAGCACCCAAGGAATAGAGAATATAATTTTATTACATTAGTGGATGATTTTACATGAATTAACTGTATTATGTTTATGAAACACATATCACAGGATATATAATGGGTTTAAATGGTTAATATATTTTTAGAGAAAGAGTGTAGTAACTCTTTTAAGATGATTTGAATTGATGATGGTTCAGAATATACAATTTTAATATTTGAATCATATCTTTGAAAAAAATGGAAATAAACATTAACATAAATCTATACCCACAGATCAAAAAAATTGAATTGTTGAATGAAATAATATAAATCCTGCAGATATGTATTCAACAATGTTTCTAGAGAATTATAGATCTCATTTTTCAGATGAAAATATAATATAGAAAATATTTATGTCCAAAATTGTTTAATTTGTTGTCCAAATTCTAATAGATCATATTATGGGATTTATTAAATGAAATTTCATTGGTTAATTTATCTAATAATTTTTTTAATCCCTTATATTATAAATGTTAATAGTGAAAGGCTATGAAAATATGAATGAAGATCTATTAATGGTATCATCTATGGTTATACACAATTTGGGAGAGGATATCATTGTTATAACAAAGACAAGAAATAACATTGATGTTTTTGTTATCAAAGGGATATGAAAAATAAATAAAGTGAACTCACATGAATAACAAAATTCAATAAATGATAATGAAGTATCAATTTTTATAAAACAAATAGGTGAATATATGGAATATATTAAAAATAATGATGATGTTTTAGCTTTGGAAGTTGATTCTGAAAATTAGACAGATTAAGAACAAACATTTTCATATCACACATGATTAATAAATAAATTCAAAGTCTATAATATCATTGAATATCATGCTTAATAGATTCAATATATAATAACATTGAAGAGAAAACTATTATAACTAGTTATTATGTCATGGGGAGCCAATATATGTGCAAGAATCAATGAAACATAAAAAATAGTATGATTTAATGAATGAAGAGATGGTTCAAATTGATAAGAACATGAAATTATAGTTGGTTCACAAGCCCATAAAAAGAACATTATTGGTAAAATATGGGAGTTATGAACAAATATGAATAAAAAATTATATATATTGAGAAGTAAAGATATGTTAGAATATAAATGTTATTCACAGATTTAAGAAGTAGTATTTTGATGAAAATTTTACATGGACTACAAGACTACAACCACAAGAAGTTTTCATTACAGTATAGAATATAGTAATATCATGGTCTTCCACATGGATTCCAATATAGTGTTACTCAATAGTGACTTGAAGTGGTTTTATATTTTTAACAACCAAATGGTTTATTTCATGGTGATTATAAAAATTGACTTCGTAGTAGAATGGTAGATTTATATCTACTAAATCAAACATAGAATATTGTTAGTATGACCAAGACAAATCATGAAGAATTTAATTTTTATGAAAAATAGGTTTGATAGTAATCATTACATCAGTTATGAATTAGTGTAATTTCTCAGTTTCATTATTTATATACAAGATATAATTTTTCATGGAAATGATGAATGAGTTTGTGAATTTAATTCAAAAGAAATAAATAATATTGTTAAATTTTCCACTATTTTTGAGATGAAATACTTCTTAATATTAGAAACATCCCACAAGATATATATTATTTTTATATCTCTAGAAATGTACACTAATTAAATGTTAATGGATTTGGGGATAAAATATTTAAAGCATATTTATAGAAAAAACATACGCTGTAAAATACTTACAACTTGTTTCATAGAAATGATATTTATATAACATCATTATTTAATTATATTATATGTTTATTTTTCTTTAAAACATCAAGATATTATACATTTTATGATGTTACACATTGTTAAAGGTGTTAATGTGAACCAGCAGTTAATAATTTTTTTGGTTGGAATAGGAATAAATAGATATATAAAATGGAACATCATGTTTTGAGATGAAATATGAAAAAAATACAATCATGGTCTAATTTGTTTTTTAGATGATGGTTGCGAAGGAAGTACTGATTACCCAATTTATACATATGGTAAATAATTATTTTTAAGAAGAAGAATTGTTTTTGTAATTCAAGAAACTTTTTTTATCCTAGAGCACAACTAAGGCTGACTATATGGAAATCACTCATTCCACAAAACCATTTTGGGGGATAAAGACTCAAATAATTTTATTGAATATTTATGTGATATCAATTTGACTTTTGGGATGTGATAATCAATGTGAAATTGAAAATAGAAAAATATAGTTTAGCTTTAATTTTAGAGGAAAATTGAAATAAAATATTAATTCATCCAAAATATATTGAAGAATAGTGAACTATAATTTGAATAAATTTCAATAAATAATATAATTGTAGATTAATTCCCCGAACCAATATCAATAGAATCATTATAGAGTATATGTTTACTGCTTGGTTTTCAACCTCTCTTATCACAATGCTATAGTATGGTGATGGTGTCCCATACCATATTATATAAGGATATAATTTTCAAATGGAGAGAATATTCAGTAACATAAATATTTATTTATTCTTATCTTCTGATTTTTCATCAAAGTGAAGTATAGAATGTTAGGGTAGTATCCACTGATATGTATTACCATTAGTGGAAGAATATATTTAAAGACAATTTCTAAATGGGAAAATATATCATTTAGGCTAGTAGGAACTATTTTGATAGTGTTTTATAAGTGGTTTCATGATTCCATCATATTTGTGTGCATGTAAGATTTAATGATGATGTTTAGTTCAAAGTTTGTGAGGTTTGAATTTAAAGAGGTTTCATATAAATCACTATCATCTCATCAAAATGGGATTATTTATTTTGTGTTTTGGTTCCTTACACCATGTTTCTTTTTGTAGCGTTATTATTATTTAATTTTAATTGATTAAGAATAATTTTAGTTTAATAGTAAGTGTGTGTTCTCTAATAAAATTGAGGTAGGTGGTCTATAAGTTATATCTCATAGTATATACATGGATTTTTGAAAGTAGGTTTAAATTCTAGTTCGTTTATTGATGTGTTCTTGATTCCATTGGAAAAATAGAGTATATTGGGGGGGGATAGAATACCACATAAACCCCTCATGATCCCCATAGGATGCATAGAGTAGGATATGACTTCTTTTAGGGCCACCAATGGGGTGCACTGACCATCTTAAATGCGAATCACATAAGTGAATGGTGTAAAATTGTCTCTTGGTGTTGTAAATCCTTATAGATTGTGTAAAATATTTTATGAAAGGAATTATAAGGGATTGTGATTTGTTGTTTTTAGTGTGGTTAAAGGTTATGAGATTGTCTGATTAACATGTAATTGGTTTAAATGGGATGAATGTGAATATGATATGGAATTATGTTTACAGTTGAATATGCTTTGTGAGATAGGAATGTGAATTGGAATTTTGGTTAAATTGTTATGTGTTTTAAATGATTAATGTGTTAATGGATTATGGCATAATATTAGATTCTAAATTACTAATATTATTGTGATGATTCCGATGATATTGGATGTGTATGGTAGTAATGTGGTTACTTTTGGAGGATTATAAATCATCATGTACACTTGGCTCGGTAGAGTGGGGTATAGACATGAGGTTACATGCCCACATGTCTTGTTTGACTGAGGTACTAATCTTCCCATAAAAAATAAATGATTTGGAGAAGGGGATATATTTTATCCCTCTAATAATTTAATTTCACCTATAAAATTCTTTGAGGTGAGGATAATGTGGTGTTGTTATGTGTTTCTATATTATATAGGGCATTATTAATCCCATATGACTTGAGAATATTGGACATTAATAACCCAATGAACACATTATAAAAGAGTGATCTAAACTGTGAGATACTTATGTAGTGAACATAGATTAAATAGTAACATAACATAAATGATAATAATCTATAATATACTATGGAATTGTATCCTCTACATGAATTTATTTATCATTTACATTTACTGTATATTTTACTAGATATTTTGTTGACACCTTTGGTGGTGACCAACAGAGTTGTACTCATACCCTGCTCAGGCCGCTAATGGTTACCCGAGCAGATTACCTGGTTGCATATCTACATAGTGTCAAGGGGATTTTGCTAAAGAATTAATTTTGGATTAAAATGTGCATGGATTATGTCTAGTACATGGATCAATGTTCTTTTATTGGGATTATAATGTATTAATTTTATTTATTGGTTTTTTCATTTGGTATTGTATCATGGCATGACATTTTCACAATTTATTGTGGTTTTCTCTCATTTGGGATATTTTTTTACTATTCATGTTATTGGTTATTTTCTATTGTTTCTGCTATTAAATTTGTGTTCTTCTATGACTTACTATGTTAAAATGGTTATAGTATCCCGAAATGTTTTATTAAGCCCTCACTACGAGTTAGAAACCTCTAGCGTGTGGGGAGGCGTGCATGAGGTCACATAATAACCCCACTTAGGAAAATATTTATTGGCACATAGCTCGCGGATGTTACACTATTCTATTAAATTATTGTTATTTATGAATACATCCATGATTCTATATGTCATGGGGTTTTTATTTAAAGGTTATTAATGCTTTAAATGTCAATATTACAATATCACTTTTTTTAGACTATTTACGTTCCAATTTCTATTTATGGAACTGTATATTAATTATTTATACAACGGTATATATGTTATTCCCCTTGTTATATTTCTAGTGGTTTGAAATATTTTTATCTATTTTACCATACCTTCAACTGATAAATACCGAAAATAATTTGTAATGAAAATAAAACATTTTTTCTCATCTGAATTTTTTTTCACTATAATGATGTTAATCAGAATTTTATATTTGATGTTCTTATTTTCAGTTAATTGCTTTGTAATTAATTTATTACTACATTAAAAATTAATTATAATTTCATTAATGTGTATCAATTTTTTTCTGTATGTGACATTTTTGAATTTATATAAAAATGAGGTAATCTTATTTTCTCTTAAAATTTATTAATTTTATCAATTTTCTAGTAATAATGATTCTAAATCATTATTAATATTATATTAAGTCCAAGTAGAAAACTGTAGGTTGATTGGATATATATGAGTGATGATTTCTAGAAGAGGACATTATTATATATTTTTTGTTTTTTTAAATATAAATAAATCATATTTTAAGGGAAATTATAATGATTCCAAGTGGAATGTAATTAGTGTATATATATATATATATATCACTTGGAGTTCCCAATAATAGATTTATTTTTGAAATAATATGTTTGTTACACACCAAATAATAAAATAACTAAGTCATCATAAAAGATTATCTGACGTAGAAATGACTTAGACTAAGCTCTCTGCACAATATGGGAGGACCACGCTATAATGGGGGATAATTCAATTTTAGAGGAAATATAATATATCAGTACCCCATATCATTTATAATTTCAATGTAACAAAACACTTATCGAATAATTTCAGTGGTTCTAGATTTTTTGAATTATCCATGCCCTAGATCATCGACTATTTAATAGTTATGAATATTATATTGGGACTATTACATGGTGAGATGATCATTCCATTAAGGGGATTCAACTGGATTTAGGTTGTCATATATATATGGATACCTCTGTACCATATCTCATTTCTCAATCCATGCTCATGGATGGCCATGATATTATTAAAATTCCAAACTTCATAGAGTATATTGATGAATTTCATCCATTCTAGTGATTTGGTGACATATATTCCATATCCATTGGATAAAAAATATTGATGCATGGATTATTTTGTGAAAACTATTATAAATGGAAGGGATACATGTAATCCCCAAAACCACAATGTATAAGGGTGCTTTCGATAAGATGAGATGGTGTATGTTGACATAGGTTAATATGATAATTTTTGTGGTTATTTTAAGACTATTATAATAAAAATCATTAGTTAAATGGTTAGGATAATTTTAACTAAGATAAAATTATTTATTTAAATGAAGTGTTGAAATTTGTTGGTAGTTTCAACTTTTTTTTTATATTAAGTTAAAATTAGAAGTACTATGTGAAAAAATTGAATAGTTATTGATTTTTTTATATATATAATATGATGTGAAGAAAAAATAGGATCATACATAGAAAAAGAATAATTTATTTATCATATTGGAACAACGTGAAGAGGTATTACATTTATTTCTATATATTGAAGAATAATAATAGAAAAAATACATAAATAATTTAAGGCTATATTTAGAAGGATTTTATCTTGTTGATATCAATTTGTGTTGTATTATTTCTATATGGGACTTAATATCATATTAATCAGAAATTATGTAATAAAATTTCATTAATAAACCAATTTTTATGAACTTATATATTGAAACTATTGGGTCGTATGATCCTAGTAGAATATTGATCATTATAAGGATTAGATGTCTCAATTTAAGTTATTATATTCCTTTATTGTGTGTATGTGTTATTGGATCAATAATAAATATTCAATTTAAATAGTAATGAGGGTTGTTTTACAAAATAAAACATAAAAGAAGTTGAATCACTGATTCACCCCCCCCCTCTTTGTGATTCCTCACTAATCATGGAGGTGGTCTTTTAGGTTGGATCAAATGGAGGGTTATACTCATTAATGATTTGTTGTAAGTATATTGAGAAGAAGTATACATATACTTGAAGTAAGGTTTATTTCAATTATGATGTATTTCATGAAAATAAAAATTTAATTAATATTAATTATATTTAAAATTCCAATCGATAATGAGTCATACTTATGGGGGTATGATTTCTCGTTAACATTTCTCAATTAGTTTGGATGTTCTAGAGGAAGAAACTAATGGGATTCCACCTTTTGCTAAATTTTTTCTTTGATATTAGTATTTTTAAAGAAATTTTAAAATGATGTATATTATACGAATAATTTACTATCATTATTATATTATAATGATTTTCTCAGAGTTAGTGGTTGCAAGAAAACCATTGGAATTTCAGATAATCATGTAAATATAGATAAAATCAATAAGAATGTGAACTAGGATAATCTGAAAATATTAATGCTGAAATATGGATATTGGAAAATAAATTATGTTGAAACTACACATCAATTCCTTAAAAATCGTAACATGATTTTTAATACTATCATATGTTATGGTGAAAAATTGGAAAAATATATTGTGGTTGAATATAAACATTGTATTCTTCCAAATATGTCTGAGGATAAAGTATGTAACCTTGAATATAGATCTCTCAAATCACTTCATACAATTTATTTTATTAGAAATATCATTTCTTATGAAATATAGAAATAATTTGTGGTCAATATGATGCAAAAGGATATTAAATAAATATATTTTAGTGCCTCAAAGCAATATAAGTATTTGAAGATAGTTTTTTATTAATATTTATATTTTTCTAATTCCAATTATTAGTTGAGATAAATGTTTGATAAAATGATTCCTCTAATATATTGAAATGTTATATTAAGAAAGGAAAGGTTTAATGGAAAACAGCCATTAAAATCATTTGTGAGGGTAAATGTTGTACATTTTTTATAATAATATCATAAGTTAATATAATATATAGTATATTATAAATATGAAAGAGTTTCAAGGAGATTATTTTGAAGAGTACATCTATGATTAAATAAATATGTTTTTTTAAGGTAAAAATAAATAAATAAAATAATTTATAAAATAATTTTTTTATGTAAATGTATATGTTGAAATAATAATGTTGTAGGTGAGTAAATAAACATATGAAGAGATATTTAAAGGAAATGTCTTATTGAAAAGATGAATCGGGATGTTTTTAATTGTGTATGCTAAAGTGATGTAATATAAAATATGGAATCCGATATGGAATTATTTATCAATGCTATGTCAAGGACTATATCACAGTGACATATAAGTTAGGATAAGAGATAAAAAATAAAAAATATTATAATTGGAATTCTAGAATTAATAAATTAGTTGACATTGAATTAAAATTAATGTTTTAGAATTAATATGATAAATTAAACGAGTTTTTTTTTAAAATAATAATTAATTTAATCTTGAAGAAGCATATAAAGGGAATGAAAATGAGTTTGATATTTTACAATAAAAATTGACGAGTATGAAAAACTAGCAGAAAAATGTAATCTAATTTTCACAAACTCTTCTCACAATATTTGGGAATGATCAAGAAAAAATAAAAACCATATAAATTAGAAGATACACTAACATATAAAAAAAATTATATAAGTTGTTCTATTTTATAAGAAGATTAAAAATAGGATGATTATAATGGATGAAAATTTAATTGATTCTATATATTTTAAAAATTTACAATCCATATACCTTAATGAAGAATATACTACAAATGATGAAGGTAAAAGATCTATAATGAAGTTAAATATGATGAATATTGAATATAGAGTCCATCGAATTTTGTTTTATATACTGTATCCAAAAATAATGGTGTAAAGAAAGTTGAATGACATGATCAATGTTTTGGATAAAATGATGTTTATGAATGAAAATATTTTTTATGATTATTTTTGGGCACTATAGTGTTTTTGAGCACATGGAATGGGTGTGTTGATTTAGATACAATTTCAATGTTTACCATGGATTGTTTTAATGAAAAAAATTTGATGTGGATTAATTTATATAATAATAGAATAATTCTGTGATAGCATGTTAAAGCTGAATTGAAAATTGAAAATAGATTTCAACAATTTTGGGATGTTTGTAGACGATGTAAGAAACTAGTTTATATTCAGGAAGGATAACTTGTTATACTACCAATTCATGTTTTGTTATGATCGTGTGATGAGATGTATTTGAATAATTATAAGAAAGGTAATAACAATGTTATAGTTTGTGATTATTCCTAATATACATCACAATGTGACTTACTATGTTATTTGGATTATGTTTAGTACTCTCATAGGATAGGATATCTTAATATCAAAAAATATGTTAAAAATTATAATGATGACATCATGACATTTGGAAAATGTGGGTTAATCAAAATCAATGGTTTTGGATTGACATTGATTAGTAAATATCAATTAAAACACAAAAGAACTTTTTTTTTCTGAATTACTGAAACAAATTATTCTTAGTCAGTCTTAGATATGTAATGAAGGGAATGAAGTGGTATTTCATAAAAATTAGTTTTTCTGAAATATTTAAATATGAATGTATCTTGATACGAGAAAAATATAAAGGATGTAATTTTTTCAAATTATTTATGATGGATTTTTTAGTTAAACATGAATGAAGAAAATAAATTGTGGCATTAAAGACATGGTAATATGGGTCAAAGTATCATTTATAGGGTTATTTATGTAATTATTGTCTGTGATGTCCCTATAATAAATAATGAAGTGAATTGGATCAGTTCCACCTGTCAAATAGGAAATACTATGAATAATCGTCACACGATGGTTTAAATAAAAACTATTAATCATTTGGATTTGAATGTCTCTGTCATTTTTTTGATAATAATGACAAAATAATAGAATTTAGAATATAATTTTATAAATTTTTTGAAATATTTTACATAAATTACATGTATAATGTTTATGAAACACAAATCCGAGGATTTATAAATGTATTAAATCATTATGAGATGTGTATTAAAAGAGTTCAATTACTCTTTTATAATGATTTGAATTGATAATGGTTCTTAATATAAAAGTTGAATATTTGAATCATGTATTTGAAAAAATGGAAATATTCATGAAGTTAATGCTATACACACAGAACAAAAAAATTGTGTGGCTGAATGAAATAATATAATTCTATTAGATATATATTCAACAATGTTTCTAGGGAATTGTATATCTCATTTTTTTAGATGATAATGAAATAGAAAAAAAATTATCTCCAATATTGCTGAATTTATTGTAAAAATTATAGTAGATCATATTATGAGAAGTTTTAAATGGAATATTTTTGTTCAATGTATCTGAAATTTTTTTAATCCTTTATATTATCGATGTTAATGATGAAAATATGGGAAAAATTGAAAGAAGTGTTATTGATGGAATTATCATTGGTTATACACCAAATGGGAGAAGATATCAATTTTATAACAAAGACAAGAAAGATAATTGATGAGGTTGTTGTGAAAGGGATATGAAAAATAAATAATGTGATGACACATGAATATCAAATTATAGAAGTGATAATGATGAATCAATTTTTAGAAAACAAAAAGGTGAATCATTAGAATATATTCAGAATAATGTAGATGTTTTTTCTGGGGAAGCTGATTTCGCAGATTAGAGTGATAAATAAACATCATTTTCATATCCTACAAGATTAATAAATAAATTTCAAGTCTATAATGTCATTTAAAGTATTTTATAATATATACAATCTAGAATAACATTGAAGAAAAAACTATTAAATCTAATTACTAACTATTGGAGAACCAAATTATGTGCAAGAATCAATGAAACGTTGAAAATTGTTTTATTTAATGAAGGAATAGCTGGATCAAATTGATAATAACATGAAATTGTAGTTGGTTCCCAATTCTAGAAAAACAATTATTGGGGAGACATGGGGGTTCCAAAAAGAGATGAATGAAAAATGATATTTATTGTGAAAAAGAGAAATATTAGATTATAAAGGTTATTCACAAGTTGACTGAGTGGTCATTGATGAAAAATTTACATAGATTGCAAGACTACAACCATTTAAATTTTTCCTTATATTATAGAATACAGTAATTTCAAGATCATTTACATGGATTCCAAGTCAAAATTACTAAATTGTTAATTAGAAGTGGTAGTATATTTTAAATAACTATAAGGTTTATTTTATGGTGAATATGAGAATTTAAAAGGTAGTATAATAATGAATTTATATGTGATAATTAATAATAAATCATTTTATAATGATAATGAAACAATCCTGAAGAATTTGATTTTTTACAAACATAGGGTTGATAGTAATCTTTACATCAATTATGAATTAGTGGAATTTCTTAGTTTCATTATTTATGTTGATGATATTACATTTTCAGGAAAATTATGAATTTTTAATGAATTTTTATCAAATTAAATGAAGAATCTTGTTAAAAATTCAACTCTTGATAAGAAGAAATACTTTTTTAGATTACAAATATCCCATGTGAGATATTATATTTTAATATCTCTAGAAATGTATGCTAATGAAATATTGATGAATTCAAGGATAATTGATTTGAATCAAATTTATAAGGAAATTTCAGTAGGATAATATTGGAAACATATTAACATGGAAATGAGTTTGATATAATATAAATTCTAAATTATATCTATTGTTTAGTTTAGTTGATAACATCAAGACTGGATAAACATTATAAGGTTAAAAATTGGTCAAGGTATTAATGTGAACCAATTGAGATTCATTTTCTATTTGGAATGAGAATAAATAGATACATAAAAAAACAACATATTTTGAAATTAAATATGACCACAATGGGAAGCATGGTCTATTTGGTTATTCAGATAGAGACTGGGAAGGATATGTTGATGACCCAAGGTATACATCTATTAAATTATTTTTTATAGCAAGAAAATATGTTTTTAGAATTTAATAAAGAAAAATTATGTAAACTTGACTAGAATTGATCATGAGTGTATGGAAACCGCTCATTCCACAACCAAATTTGCGAGGATACAGACTCAAATATTTTTTTTAATATTTAAGGGATACAACTTTGATTTTTTGGATATGAAAATCAATATGCAATTGAAAATCTAAAAAAATGGTTTAACATTCATTTTCTAGAAAAATTGATATAAAATTTTAATTCACCCATAATCTAATAGAGAAGAGTGAACAACAATTTGAATTAGTTTCAATAATGGGAGAAATTTCAGATATTTTAACCAACCCACTTTCAATAAAAACATTCTAGAGTCTATGGCTATTTCATGGTTTTCAACTTCACGTTTCAGAGGGCTATGGAATGGTGATTTTGTCCCATATCATATTATATAAGGATATAATTTTGAAATGGGTAGAATAATCAGTAACCTAATTTATTATTTTATTTTTATCTTCTTATTGTTTATCAAAGTGGAATTATATAATGTAGGGGGACTGGCCACTGATATGTATTACCATTAGGGGGATAATATATTTAGAGAATGATATAAATGGGAAAATCTATCATCTAGGCATGTAAGAACGATTTTAATAGTTCATTATAGGTAGTTTCATTAATCTATCTTGTTTGATATAATTTAATATATAATAACATTGTTCAGTTTAATGGTTAGGAATATTGTGTTTAATGTAGTTTTATATAAATAACTATCATATCGATAACATGGTATTATTTATTCAATGTACTGGTTTCATACCCCATTTTCTCCTCTGTAGAATAATTATTATTTAATAGTAATACATTACAAATTTTTATGAGTTTAATAGTAATTTTTTCCTTGGTTTCAAATAAAATCTAAAGGGGGATATTTTTTATTACAATAGGTGATTCAATGGCTACTATGAATTTTATGTTTGACAATTTGGAGAATATGATAAGATTATTTATGTTATATTTTTTTATTAGATAGATAATATGAATATTAATAAATCCATATATTCCATGAAAAATTAACATAGTGTTAATATTTTATTATTTGAATTAATTATGATTTAAAAATTTGAGATGAAGGAGATGTTTTTCATTCCATAAAAGAATGTAAAATCATTATAGTTGGTCAGACTATTATATTCCACATTTTTTTCATTAAACATAAGATAATAAGACTATGCTTACCTTTCCACATATGTGATTGGTTTCATTTTTAGTGGCAATATATGTTGTAGGGAAGTCTACACATTATGGAACCTTTATATGAATTTTAGCGGTTCTGGAATTTTTGTGACCTCCATGATGAAAATATTTTACTTCATATTAGATAATAATATTATATAGGGGCTATTGAATAGTTATAAGGTCATGAAACATAATGGATTTTGATGGATTTTAGTTGTTTTAGATATATGGTGAACTCCACATCATAGATAATTTTCCATGTTGTAGATAACCATAACCATTCTCTAGTAAAATTACCAAACAACAAAGTGGATTTGGTTGGATTATAGTGGTTCTAGATATATGGTTACCACCATGGAGTATCACCTTCACCCTGACACAATAAGTATTTTAGATTATTTTAAAAATACAACAATGTAAAAGGATATATTGTAATCCTCTAGTCTAGACTGTAGAATTGGGGTTTTATGAAGAATCAAGTGTGTATAGTGACTTACCTTCATCTTATGACTTTGGTGGATATTTGAGTCCATAAAAATTTCCTATTTGAAATAATTGATCATGATATATTGATATAAGTTCTAAAGGATGAGTTTGATAAAAGGGTTGAGGTATTTTTATAGTTTAAATTTGAATTAGAATTTCAAATTGAAACGGGAACAGATACTATGATAAAAGTGAATAGTTTATAATGGATTGTTAATAGTGAATATGAAGTGAATATGATAATAGATTGAAGTAAAATAATAATAATAATTGGTTGTTCGAATTGGAATAACGTGAACTCACCACTTTCATATTTCTATATGTTGTTGAAGAATACTATAATAGCTAGATAAAAAATTAAAATATTGGATTAAAATGATTAATTTGTGTTGATACCAAAATATATTTTATTGTTTAAGTATGAGATTCAATATCAAGGTCTTGATAGTTTTTATAAAATGATTTTTAGAATAAAACTCACTCATTGTACATACATGTTGAAACTAGTGGGTCGTATGAACATCATAGAATCAGTATCATGATAAGGATTATACTTTTCATTTTTAGAGGTGAACCATGTAAATATTCTATTCCATACTTGTTTTTTATTTGAATAGATAATAATATTAACATTAACTAATGGAATGTGTGGGTAAATGAAGAAAACATAAAAAATTTGAATCATTGATGACCCAATATCTTCGGGATTCATCTCTAATTACATAGCTACCTTTACATCGCCCATCACAATATTCCATGTTTTTTATAATAGAATCTTATAACCATTTTTCTAGGGAATTATTCCTTTTAAAAATATACTAAAAAAATTAATACTAATTATTTTTAAAATAATATTTCATATGATTTTAAATTATTATTTTCCATCAATGTCACCATACAATATTAATTAATACACTTCACTATTGATATAAATTTTTTTACCGTCCATTATATTTACCATTATGGATTATGATTATGATGTATTAAGTATGTTTCCATGAACGATGTTTCATTCCCTTTTGTGAATTAAGCTATTAATAAAATATGAATTCTCTAATGTTCTTGTAGAATATAATTATATATATGGTTTATCCACATGTAAATTATAGTTTATTTATATATGTCCAACTTGTTGTCTAATTAT
Organism: Viscum album; assembly: GCA_963277665.1. NCBI lineage: Eukaryota > Viridiplantae > Streptophyta > Magnoliopsida > Santalales > Viscaceae > Viscum > Viscum album. The sequence continues at coordinate 1,833,879,852 of OY728147.1, forward strand.
TTATATCTAAATAGTTTAATGGTTATATTGGTGGTTATCCCAATCCTATGAAGCTACATATGCGGTTAGCCCAAGCACAATAAGGTACACAAGTGGTTATCTGATACCCAAAAATTTATGAATGTGTTGGGTGTTTCCTTGACATATGATAGTTATTCTTGTGTTAATGCTACACTCTAATACCATAGTCCTATTATAAATCTTTTGGAATACATTATGATGGATCAAGTTTGTTTGATGATAATCACTTTTATGAGTCATGAATTATGTTTTTATATTGTTTTATTCATTGAAGCGTGAATTGAGATTTATCTATTTGCATATGACCTCTATATAGAATGATTATTTTATCGCACACTTATACCCATTTTATGCTCATTTATGATCTTCAATTGATATTTTACCATTTTTTCACTTTATAATCATCTGAGATCACCCATTATTGATTTTCTATATTGATATGTTATGAACAATGGTATGATTTTTGATAAAATTTTAAGGTTACCAGGTGAGAAGAATGATTATAGGAATGGTTGAAATTATTCATAAAAAAATTAGATTAATGATATAGTATCTCAATTCCCAACAACGTTATGGTTATCTGGTAAGTATTATTGTTATACTTATTGAATATTTATATAATATTATGAAATATTTTTTATGTGATTCTATGGTCACATCAGATCATATTAGAGAATCGTTTAATTATTTTTGTGGATTTGTGTTAGAAAAACATATTGAGAACCCTATATATATTTTTACATATATGAAATATCTTAATAAGTTTTTAATCTATAATTTCTTTTGTTTCTTAATAATTAAATCAATATCATGTTACATAATTAAGGATATACACTCTAGCATAAATGGACCTTGGCTTAATTACTCAAATAATGTTTGGTTGAGTGTTATCCCAATCTTCCCACAACACATGATAAAGTGGAATAACTAAAAAACTAGTTTTACACTAACATGGCATATGATTTTATGATTTTATATTATATTTATAAACCATTATGATTTATTTGGTTATTTTTTACATTGAATCATATAATTTCATATGTTGATTATATGGAATTATAATTTTGGTCATCCTTGTAATGATTTTCTTAATCATATGATTACTCCCTGATATTATTTTTAGTCACAAAATAATTATTTTATTTATTTAATTGATGTAACCCTGAGGAATTTAGCTTACAATTAGTGATAAAAATAATCCAGCGATTTTCCTAATTAGAAAAAATATAGGAATATTTATACTATTAGTAATCTTTTATGTAACACACTAGAGGAATCATATAGTATAGAATGTAGCATCAGATGTCCTCATGAGCACCTCTCGGTACACAAAAGGATGATGAATAACTATGAGGGAATAAGTGGAAACATGGGAAGTCTATTTTCTAGGTAATAAATAGTAATAATTTTACTCAATAGTATGATAAATAATTAGTTTTTTTTAAATAGAATATTTAATTATTAATATATTAACCAAACTATAAAAATTTGACATACAATTTCTTGTACATAATTTAAAGAGGTATCTACATGTGGAATATCATTAAATAATAAAAATTGGGAAAATAATAAATAATGAAGAATATCTAAAAAGGATCATATTGTCTATGCTTACAGCATGTCAACTGATCTTATTCTCTTGTATGACTTAACTCTGTGGGGCCAATACCCTCATATAAAATTTTACTCAATGAATCCTACATGAATAGAATGATAGCTATAAAGGGGGTGAGTATAAAACCCATTATATAACCACTCATTAATCATTATTATAACTACAGTATTTATATATATGTTTATTTTATTACAATAATGTGAATAAACAAGGAAAAAATCCCATTCCATGTCCTCAATCACTATTTAGGCTGTCATGCACGCCACCACTACCTTTTTGTCTGAATTATATAGAAAATTAAATGTATTGTTGAAATGAATCTTAGATTAGGCTATATGTAGAATGTATTTCCAATCCAATTCCTAAATACCACTATGATTTATGTTATACACAAAGGAAATCATTCCCTACAATGTATTGTAGGTTTGGCCACATGTCCATTATGCCCCACAAACAATCTATGGTTAGAAAACAGGGCCATATTTCCTTGATTCTAGTATCTGGTCATGCCCCATGGAAATAATTCCTTTATATGTATAATTCAAGACACTGTATGTAACACATCAACCGGAGAAGTTGAGACTCTGTGCATTATTTTATTACAATGGAATGAAGACAAGGTATAACATCTAGATGGCCGACCAATTTACCTATTTTGAAAACCTATATCACATACATTATACCCATAATACGTTTGATACTAAAATAAATAATAACATAAGTAAAAGATCAAAATCTGTGGAACTCGTTGAAAAAATTTTCCATCAAAACCAGGAAATGAAAACATGATAATAATGGGATAAAGGTAATTAAAATGGTATACAATGTTGATGAAATAATGAAAAAATTTGAATAATCAACATGGGAGGGTAAATTAGTAGTAAAACATGCAATTGAAATAAAGAGATAAGGAAATATTAGTATTATAAGGTACGAAAATTAAACAAATTCAATACAATAAATAAATATATATTATAATGAATCCATATATATATATAAATGAAAAAATATCATAGATGAGTAATAAATAAATCTGAATGGGGGAAATGCTTAATTGTTTTGGATTTAATGATCGAGTAACATGAAAATATATACTATCAATACCTTTCACTAGATAGTTTAATCTATTCATAATTAGATAACATTTTGTTGCACGAGAACATATTGATTTATTGAGGGTATATATAAAGTTTTTCCCCCACCCATAAATATCTATTGAAAGAATTAAACATATTAAATAATTTTTTTAAATTAATAGAAAATATTCATTCTTGAATATCCATATTGAATAAAGAATAAGTATTTTTAAATATTTCCCAGATTTTTAAATAATAATCAAAGAAAACATCGTCTGTTGAATGATATAACATTATCAAAATAATAATATACATAATATCAGAATTTGGATGTATAATGAAATAAATAATTAAACATGATTGAAATAATGTTATTTTTTCATGATATTTTTTACAATAATAAAAATAAGTGAGATTGAAAATATAACCATTATAAACATTCTTGAGGAAAAAAATCTATAAACATTTAAATATACCTGACACTATATTTAATTATTGGAATAATAATCACCAAGAACGAATTATATTAAATTAAATACATAATTTAATGAAAATAAATATGTTCTAATATAACCTTTTAATGGGAAGTATATACACATTATTAAATTGAATTGGTTCATAACGATAAATAAGTCTCAATGGAATGTATATTGAGATTAAATCCATTTCATTTCATTTTCTTTTGAGTAAATCGACTTAAAAGAAATTTAATGGATTAAAACATGTTAAAATTTTAATAATTAACCATATTCAGGTTTATAATATCATATTTTACCTTATTATAATATCTTATTACCTATTTGATAATAGTCATTCATTATTTTCATTATTCTCGGTGTCAATTAACTAGTTTTTCGTGCCTGTTATAACTAGTTACATTTTTTTAATATTAATTTTACATTGATTTATCATATATTGAATGTAATAAATTTTTTAAATATAATATACAATAATTATATATTTTTTTTATAAAATTTCATAATATTTTGATATAGGGAATGAAGTGCACCTTTCATTGTGAAAACAGGTCATTCATACACACAAACAATACTTTCATTTGGTTGTCATATTATATGAATGAAAAGTATATTATATATATATATATATATTAAAATTACTTGATTAAATTTATTAAATTTATGTCAATAATGTTTAATAATACCATAATTTATATATTGAATTTATTCTATGAATAAAAAACATTTCTTTGAGGGGGTGGTAGTCCACACTACCTCAAACAATATAAATGTATATACAAATAAAAGAATGCATATGGTTATCTATAATGTCTAAATTACACAATAATAAATAAATTAATAATATCTCATATTATATACATAAATATAATGTCTATCAAAATTCCAACTATGAGAAAAATTAATGAGAAAATGAAAATTCATCATTTCATGAGGCAGCTGTCCACTATACACAAAAATTTATGGTTCATTACCCATCAGATGGATGAGTGATTATTATATGCTAAAACCGATTACATAAAAACATACGAGTATATTATGGATTATTATTTTAATATATATTATTGGAATAAAATTATTTTATGACGTGTAATATGAATATAAAACTAAAGATATTGAGGAAGGATGTTACCTCTTCACTGGGTAACTCCTTTTGTTTCCCCCAATGGTATTCATTGGATGAACTTCTTCAAATGATAAGGATTATATTATAAAGTTATAACATTTTAAGAGAAATTTTATTCATCCATGATTAATTCAAAGTGGCCTGAGTGATGTGACGATTTGGGAAGGGTTGGCACCATTTTATAGAGGAGGAAGAGTGATATTTGAAATTTTTTGGGAAAAGGGACTTCCACACACAGATTTATTTTGAAAAGTGTCTCCATTAATGGTAAATATTTATAGATGATGGGGTATATTTTCTATGTATGGTCATAAAATTTATTTTTAACAATTGTATTGGTCATTTTGGGATGTATGTTTTTGGGGTTAGTATCTTGTTACAATATTTTTTCGCTTAATAGTTATAATTAATTTCAACTACATTTTATAATTTTTATAGTAAAAAACGAATATAGATTTATTAGAAATTATAAATTATTATAATTATGAATAATTAATCTATTTTTTTAAAAAAATTATAATCACTTATATGGTATAAATTAATTTAAATTTAATACTACATATGAGATGATAATTCGAGTTTTTAATGTAAAAATGTAAAAACATTTGCGTTGTTTTTATATCCAATTTCAAATGTAAATTGACTAAAATGAACAAAGTTAGATTAATTAAAAAATATTAGATCTAATTATATTATAAAAATAATTTAAAAAAATATTAATTCATAAATAATTTATATAAAAATATAATTCGAATTACAATTCAGTTTCTTTTAATTATTCATTATGAAATGAAACATCACTAAAAAATAAAATAGTAAACACTAATAATATTTCAACATTTCAGTTTTAGAAAATATATAATATTTTTTATATATAAAATATTACAAATTTCCAAAATTAATATATATAATAGGATCCCCACTAATAGGTGGAAATATTCGTTCATAAAAATAAAGTATTTTATACATAAAATTTGTATTGTTTTTATCTTATTTCAATCAATCCTATTGAATGAATTTAATAATAAGTTATTGGATAAATAATATTTAAATATTCTATATGAAATCACTAATTGTGCTACAATTTTGATGAAAATTAATATTATGAATAAATAGTGTTTTTTTAATTCGATTGTTGTGTGTATTGGAATGTTACCAATGAGATTAAATTTATTCTCAAAGGATAATATTGTTAATTCATGGGGTCATAAATTAATCCCACCTATGAATATATTTTCCCGTAAAATTTATTTCTATTACCTTACAAAATATATGAGTTGTCTCCTTCGTAGAATCACTTAGTTCCCATGTTTATTCATCTATTTTTTGGTTTTTTGTAGATGAAAATTACTTGAAAAATAATCATAATCCTACACACATTTTCTCTAGTACCAATAATTTTGATTCATTCATCACAGTAAAAATTTTCATATTCTATCACTATCTAATTAGGGATGAGATCATGTATTTGGTCTGGCATGTATTTCTTTAGCATAGATATAAGGAACACATCAAGTACCTTTAATATATTTGTTAGAATTTTAAATTTTTTTGAGAGGAGTACATTTTTGTTAAGTATAATGAAATTTATATTGTACGAGGGACTCAATTACCATATATTGAAAAACCTTATAACACTGTTCCATGAAAATTCCATAAAAAACATGAGCTCCCATATAGAACTCTAAATCAGTCATCAGATTAACATCATAACCCTTATATATTTTTTTTTTATTTTTCAATATGATCCGGAATAATCATTTCTATTATCATCATCAATTTGAAAAGATCTGGGCGTATCACTTTCTTGTATCAATCATTATACCAACAAGTTTGAGTAAAACACTAATTTGTATATTATGTTTTATAAACATCCAACTCTTTATTTCACAGTTAAACATAATTTATTACATAAAATCTCCACTTGATACAACATAGAAGAATAAGAGGTCTAGTGTCATTGGGTCATAGTAACATTACATAACAACTTAATACATGAAATACATATCTTTACTGATAACTTTTTTTAGAAGACCACACACATTCCTTCATACATTGCATTACATGGGATTACCTGAGGACATGAATAAGAAAAGGGTGAGCTATAAACCCTAAAAAAGGTAGTAAATAATGAATAAGAGGAATAAAATAGTACATGTAAGGAAATATAAATATCAATGGAGTATAAGAGAAACAAGAACATAAAATAATGATATAGCCCAATAATCATAACATGGAAATGTGGCGACCACATTTACCCTGACATTAGCACAATACAAGTTTCATTTTTCATTGAGAATGAATAAACTCTAATTTCATTTGGAATAAAAATATTAAATCCTCGTTGAATTTAATGTATCATGATACTAGTCTTTACCGAATGCATTTGAACATTATCAGGGCACAACCTTTTGACTCATTTTATTTCATACATAAAAGATCCACATGGATTACATAATAGTGGTTCATTAAACAACATCATTTATTCCACGATAAATGAATAATGATTTTTTACATGAAACACAATAATAATTAATTAAATTTACATAAAGGTGAATAACCTTAATAGAGAAATGGGCATGTTATTTTCTACATAATGACTTTTCCATGGAAAATCGTAGTGCAACTCTGGCAGCCTAATGGTGTGACATACGTATTCATAAAAATAGTTGATGATATAGAAAACTATGTCTCTTAATATTTACATGAAATAGGTAGTAAGGGGTAATATAGATACATTTAAATAAAAATTTAATTGAATTTTTATTCATAAAACAAAAGAATTTCTTGAATTTAATGGGGAGAGAGAAATACCTTATAGAATTTCAGCATGGTATCGGGTGTACATCGAAGGCCTTAATGAGAGAGGAGAGGGTCTGGATTTATTCGAAAATAATGAGGGATGTATGTGGGATTGAAAAATCATACCCACACATTTTTAATTTTTTAAAAAAAATTGAATAACAACATAAAGAAATATGGATAAAAATGTGAAAGGAAGAAATCACTTAATGACAATGGAGTTTTCGCTTCAGAAATCCATCCCAACATTTCAATATTCTGCACCTCTTCCCATAAAGGGATTCATAAGGATCCATTTGGAATCTTGAGTGGAAATTGTAATTGTCAGAGAACTCTACAATATGATAATGTTGATTTCACCATTCTTTAATGTCCATTAGAAATTATCTCCACATTTCCTTATGATTTTTGATAGTACACTCATATTGGCCATCAGTTTGAGGATGATAAGACAAAGTGATGTTCAGCTCTGTATTTAGAGATTATTAAAGACTCTTCCAAATACTAGAGGTGAAACATTTCTCTTGATCAGATTAAATAGATAATGGTACTCCATGAAACCTTAACACTTCTCTGATATGTATCAATGCATGTTGTCCCATGATAAATCCTATCAAATTTAAATGAATTATGCAGACACCAGAAGATTATCCAAAACAAATTATATTGCATTTCTTCCATTGCATTTCTTCAAAAGTCTAGTTGAAAAGTCTGTGTTAATGTTCTCCCATTTCCATGCTGATATGGGTATTGGTTGCATAATCCCATAATAATTATTCCTCTCAGCCTTAACATACTGAAATACTAAGAACAGTTATGTATACAAAATGATCTACATAGTCATTTTATCCCACCAATAATTCTCTTGAATATATCTATTCATCTATGTGTTTCTAGGGTGAATGGATAAATTCAAACTATGTGCATCAACCAAATGATCATTATTTTACGTCAGATTTTATGTATCACATAGTCTTGTCCCAAATCTCACAATTCCATTTTCATTAACATTGAAATCCTATGATTCCCATTTTTCTGAGAGTTTCAATATTTTTTTGATATCCCACATCTTCATTTTGACCATCCTTTAACCTATCCAAAAGATATGGTAGATAAATCATTGGTTAAATGATTGATTATATTCCCTTATTTATAATTTCGATGTCCATCTTTATCAAATCATATAGGATTGGATATTTTTCAATTCATAATAAAGATATAATTCATGGGAACCTTCTACTTAGAGAATCTTCCACCTTGTTTACATTTTCTAGGTGGTAATTAATTGAGTACATATAGTTTTTGATCAACTCTATCCATATTTATTGGTAAATATTCAACTATTTCAATGTGAATATATACTGGAGGTTTTTTGGCCCATATATATTTCACACATCTCCTCAAAAAGGTAATATCCCCAAAAATATTTAATTGAAGATTACTGCAGCCTACTCTAAATCATGTGTTGGATAGTTTTTCTCATTAACATCCAATTTCCATGAGGAAAAAAATGAATTTTTCATTTTTCATCAACACACAACCCATTCCATCCTTCAAAGAATCATTAAATACCAAAAAACATTTTCCACTTGTGGGTAGTGTGAGAATGGGTACAGTGATAAGCCTCCAATTCAACTCCATGAATCTCTCTCATAATTCTTCACTCCATGAAAACCTGAATCAATTACGAGTTATCCTTGTAATAGGGTTTGACAATCGATATCAATTTCACACGTATTGGAGATAATATCCATCTTACCCCAGGAATCTACAGATATTTGTTATCGATGTAGACCTCATCCATCCCTCAATTGTAATTATCTTGGGGGATCCATAGATATCCCATTGATTGTGATGATATGACCCGATAATGAGACTTATTTCGACCAGATATCATACTTGTTGTTCATTTCATTGGGATTGTTCTTTCACAATGTCTCTAGTATAGTGCATATATTCTCTTCATCCTCCTCCTTAGTTTTAAAGTATATTAAAATATCATCTATAAGGAATACCAAAAATATTTTGAGGTAATATCTAAAGACTCTAATCATCATGTCTATGATGATATATAGAGTACCAGTGACACTAAAAGTCACTACTATGAATTCATAGTGCTCATACCTTGTTTGAAACGAATTCTTGGGGATATCATCCCTTTTTACCCTTACATAGTAATATCTTGACTTCAAATCCACCTTGTAAAAGTATTTTTCTTTACATAGCTGATAGAATAATTCATCAATTACTTATAGAGGATACTTTTTCTTTATCATTATTTTCTTGATGTCATGATAATCAATTCAAAGGTGCATTGGAACTTAATTAATTTTTATTAAAAAGCCTGTTGCACCCCATGGTGAAGCACATTGTCATATAAACCCTTTATCCAGATTCTCTTGTAGTTGTATCTTCATCTCCTCATGATCCAAAAAAACATTATAGTCAATGTATTGAATATTGGAAACACTTTAAGTATAAGATCATACAAGAATTCAGAATATTTTTTATGTGGAAGACTAGTAAATTTCTGGAGAAACACATCAGTGAATTCCATCACAATAGGAATTTTTTCAAGGATGGTATATTCCTTAGAATCAATCATCTGATCAAGATATATGTGGTCATAGGGATGTAATATCCACGCTTGAGATAATAGTTCTAAAGAAGATTCATCATCCTCCATGCACTTGTACAGAATCGAGGGTCTATTCTCCATTTTGGAGATTGATTTCCCTATCATGGAAATTTATGTAGTCTCTATATAAGGAAAGACAATATATGCCCATAATTGCATCATATTTCAAAAAGTGGAGTATTAGGAGGTTATATGGGAAGGTCAAACCATAAATCGTGATAGGGGAGGAGATATATTCAAGGGTCGCAATGATTGACCCTTTTTTCACACCAACATCTTTACTTCCATGATTGGTGGTGGTATTGGGATAGTTCTACTAAAATTTTAGGATATAAAATAATGAGTATAACAAAAATCGAAAAAATGTTAACTATAATTTATTGAATAACTAGTGTACCTGTCACCAATTTGATGTCGGCGTTCACATCGGAAGTAGTGATTGAAAAAGATCTCCCTTGCTACCTTGGAGGTTGTTGGTTTCCATTGAAAACACTTAGATTAAGGACCTTGTTTGTATATTTTCCTTGTTCATCAAAATTAACGAAATGAACAATGTGTTGAGGGTCAAACGAAGCGATCCTATCCTATTTCATAGCTGCAGGTTATTTTTGTTGGATGTTAATGGACAGGTGCCCTTCTATTCCTCACCTAATGAATTTCCTCGTCCCTTTTATGAAATTTTTGGGGTTCTTCTTTCGACACCTTTGGAATTTGGGTGGTATATTTTCATAGCACCGTTGGATTTAATAATCTAACCACTAAATTTAAATTACACCATACGGTTCATATCCCCATGATACCCCTAATATACTCCAATCATCATTATGACTTTTATGGAACATCACGAAATTTCTTCATATCTCTCAAAGTCGCAGTTCTCTCGGGATTTCTGTAGTCTAGGTTCTATCCCCCCAAAGAAGCGTTAATACTTTCAATCAGGGGTAATGACAATGCCAGAGGCATATTGTTATAGCCTTGTGATATTTTCCATTTACTCATTGAAGGATTCATTGTATTTTTTCATGATGGAATGGTGTCCATTTCCATTTTATGTTGAAGGGTGAAAGGAAAATATTTATCGAAAAACATTTTTCAGAAATCCATCCATTCTAATGCTTTAATATCCTCCTCAGGCATCATATTTTTTGATCCATGTACACCATTGATCAGGTTTAACCTCTATAGGATAGGAAACCAAAAGTACCTTCTCTTATACACAAAATTGAAGGATATATAAGATATAATCAATTTAGTTGATCAATTGGTCGGCGATTTAGTAATGATATGATCTGCCAATAGTAGAAGGATGTTGTCTCATTAATCTATCGTTTACGGCATGTTCTTTATTTGGGGGGCGGGGGTTGAATGTTTATAAAGCCCCAACTCTAGTTACCCAGAGTTGGTGAATTATTTACATAACATTGGCATGATCCCAAGGGATCAAATCCCGAAATACATATCAGTTTAGTAGCCTGGGAAGTACTAGATACAAACATATGTTTTACATTGCATTATGAAATGAAAAATCCATAACATTATGTCTGTCTTAAACACATTCATCTCCCTTAAACAATCTCTAAAGGTCATTCATAATATACTTCATCACATCCTTGGAAAAATAGAACATGGAAAGGCGTGGAATTATGTACTCATTAAAGATAATAGTATAGAGAAAACATTCATAAAGAAGAATAAACATTTAAGGCCATATATAAAACTAAAACATAATAATTTTAAATTTAAACTTCATCATAATATGGAAATGATAATTCAAATAATTTCATTTACTTATTTATAAAGATATTCTACTAGTGGAATAATTACATATAATATCATTAGCCAATTTCAAAATGATAGAATTCTTAATGTCAGACATCGTAACCACATAGTCAAGGCCCTAGGACAAGAATATAAATAACATTTTATCAAGGCCTTGTTCCAAGACACTATTTTGGCTCATGAGACCTACTAATGTTTTGAAGAGCTCTATATGACTCCACTCATCGCTTACTAGGTCCATTTTGAAAAATAAAATATATAAATTTTTAAAAAGTGGGTATTACTATTCATAATGGCTTGCTTTATTGGTTGTACATCGCACGATTGTAACACCCAAGATTCCATGTTACGCTTCTCTTTGAATAATACAATAGCGTGTGATTAACGCAACACCAAGTTCAATCAAAACATGACCTATCAAACTAGAAATTTAAAAAGCACTTATGAATAGTAATAACAAAAAATTTAATTTTATATATATCCCATATAAGTTTAATCTTCATTTTTTGTTTTTTTAGAAATAATATAAGGACAATTTCAAATTTTCAAATAAACGAATAATTTTAAAAAAATGAAGTTTTTACAACTTTTAATGGAGAACCCTTTTTAAATAAAATATATGTCATTTTATATATTCTATATTATGAAATTGAATTCTTCTTTAGAATCCGGACAAAAAAATTTAGTTTTGATATATTTTTGATGTTTTTTTATAACATTCATATTTTGATCAATAGTGAAAGATAATAAATTTTAATTAAAAAACTATTTTAATTGAAATAATTTAGAGTGTTAAATTATATATTTTAATGTTTGTGAAGTATAATTAGATTATATGTTTATCATTTTATCCTTTTTTTGTTATTGGATGTAATTTTACTTTGAAATTGGACATAAACACATATCATTCTTTTGGTAGTTTTTACTTCTCAATAACCAACTTTATTATTTTGAAAACTTGATTTAATATTAAATTAATTAATGAATCTTCTATGTTGTGAATTTTTTAGATATTAAACAATTTTGAATATAGAATATCAAAAATAGATTATGGGGAATTTTGGGTATTTTTATGAAAACATTCAATTTTTTGATGAATATTGAAAAACACTACGTTATTGTATAAAATAGACTTTTTATTTGAATAATGATTTAATTTATTAAAATTTATATTAATAAATAATAGATACATAATACCTATATAAATTCAATGTAATTCATTAGAGTTATTTTATAATAAGTTTTCATATTTAAATTTTTATTGAACTTTTTACCATCTTTTACCCACCTTCTAGGAACATTTGAAAATTTGCATAAAACTTAAGTTTACCGCTTCAGTGAACTGTATTTCAACAATCCATGATACACAGTTGACATCATTATGTAAAATGTGTTCAATCAGATCAAAATAGTTTTGTGGTGAATAGTAACAAATGAATTTTATTTGTCACATATAAAAGTAAATTGAGTAATTAAAGGTAAAAATGTTGATATAATTACACTAACAGAAGTCCTAATTCTATAGGATTAGTGATTTTAGAAAAATATCAACATTCATAATAACATATTAACCCCTTTTATCCACTTAGATTAGATTTGGACATCTATTATTATTTTATTTAAAGAAGATTTAAAAGTATAAAATTCAATTCTTAATAACTAATCCATTTTTAATATTGGGTTATACATAATATAAATTTGACTTTAAATTTTAATTATAAATATAATTTTTTTTTCAATATCATGGTGTTTTATTTATAAATTTTAGGCATTACATAATTAAATTTATTTATTATAAAATGATGATGCACTTATTACTTTATTAATGAAGGATTAACATATTGGATATTATAAATATCAAAATAAATATAAATTGAGATATTTGATGCGTTACAAGAATTTTACAGGTTAATATGAAATGTTAGAGTAGATTAAATGAATTTTTTTATGTAATAATGTTGTTGTGACTTTCCCAAAAACAAAAAACTAAATTGTTTCAAAATTTATATAAATGAGTTTTTAAAACAAATAATATTATATTAAATGATAAAATAATCATAAAAATAAATGGATCTTCCAAAGTACATAGATAAGATTATATATTTCAATAATGAACGACTTTGGGTAATCTTGGATTTTTATTGAATTTTTATTAACCATTTATTATAATAAAACAAGAGGACATGATAAAAGTTAAACTATTTAACTAAGAGTTAAATCTAAAATATTTGATAAATATGGTGACCTAAACTTGTCTAAAAACTATTAGATGAGTGTATTCTGACCCATACATACATTTTCCTCTGAATAAATCATTTTTTCAATTATAAACTGAATGAGATTTTATAATATAAAAATATTACAAACATTTCCTAAAGTAACCCTCACATCTCTTATAAAATGGTAAATCCTCTACTCTCAAAGTCACACCTCAAAATCCATTTGGCTCGGCCAAACAGTGCCCATATATACTCCCAACATCTCTAAATTCAATCTATAGTCCTTACCATGTGAATACATCCAACATAAATAGCCAAATTGTTCAAATCCAAAGGAAACTCCCAAAGAAGAGATAATTATATTATCACATTTTTCAATGTTCTTTTCTTCTTCCACTTTCTCTTTCTTGCTATTTCCATACCAAAATAATATCCCCATTACCTATTAAATATTATGATGTTATTATAAATATGTTACAACAATTTTTAATATTCTATCCATCCTATGAATGATAATTTCACCATGCGTGTGTAAGTATGGAATACCGTCTCCACGTCATGGTGTAATTTGTGATTCAACACTATGTTATTTGGATTGTTAAAATGATGAGTAATATGTATATAAATAATGAAACTAACATGATAAATGCCCCTTAAAATTAATATACCATCTAATTTATAACCTTTTAGTCATTAATGAAATGATATTTTCGCTCATGTGTACGAACGACATACCCTCTCCATGACGGGATGAGGTTAATTTGAAAGATCACCATTCAACGAAAATTATAAAAATATATATTATTAAAAAAAATATGTAATATATGAAATAATAATGATACTGGATATATATATATATAAAATTAAATATATCTTATTCCCTTTCTTTTGTTCAATATGATATGAAAATTGAAACAATGTTTATGCGTACGTACGGCATACCATCTCCATAAATAGTGTTTTACATTTGATATATCTATAAATTATACATATTTATATTCTAAATATATGTGATATATAAATAATGTTTTATATTATTCATGTAGTTAAATCATTATCTAAATGATATGATAATGAATAACAAGTTAAAACACTTATAATGAAGAGAGAAATTATTACCCAAAATGTTAATTTAACATTGAAATAATTTTTAAATGTGTAGTATAAAGTCCTAAATGAATCATGTATGATAAATAAATATGAATATGAATATTTTATAATTTAATAACATAATTTGGTCATTATACCGGATGTTAAACATACCCTTGACCAAAGGAAAGTGCAAGGTAAATGTTAATTCCTCAATCTCATTATTATCCGAGATTGTTTATGTGTAAGTATTTTATATGACATATTTATTATCCATGTAAATGTTTCATAAAAAATTCAAAATGATTCTTTTAAGTTACACTTTATCTAAAACATCATTTTAAATGATTTATATATTTTATTTTCTAAATATTTCTCATTAATGACCATGTTTCCAAAATTGTAATAAGGATTAATTTCTATGGACATGATTGTTTTAAAATGTTAATTCCATTCGAATGTTTAAAAATGGAATGGGACACTTTGATTCAAAAATCTATTTTAAACAACTTCATCTATAAATGTGTGACTTTTAAATGATTTCACAAAAAGTGATATTTCAATCAACAAGTTTTACTGGTCATTTTGAACTATGTAAAAATCCTTTAGTGGATATTATTCATGATTAATGTTGATTGATTAAAATACAATATTACATATTAAATTGAATGAGTTATGATATGTCTGATTATGTATGTGCTATTTTAATACCATTCATGGTTTATGGTTTAATTATTGACATTTCATATGATAAAGTTAATATGAATGTTTATGTTATGTTTTAATTTTTTCATATGTAGACTACATTGGACTTAGTAAGTTACAGTTGGGGCCCATTATATCCCCTATATGCATCATTTTGTCTCATGAGACAAATTTGTATCATTGAATATGTCCTTGAAATAAATTGTATTTGTATTATTAGCAGGAGGGCTTGAATATGTAGTAATGATGTCCGATGTTAGGCATTTCCTCATTATGTTATTAATTATTACATGGGATTATTCGACATGTAGAATATCCATGTTCATGTTTATATGGTAATGTCTGAATTATTTTCTCAATATTCTGTTCAATTTTATGTTTAAAATGATATTGTTTTTATTAGACATATTTCCTTAAATGTTATATCTTTCGCTAAATTATTTACCCTTACATAGAATTTGAGCTCACCCATTTCTTTTGTTTTTTTCCAAGATTCAAAAAAGTTTATTTTTTTGATATAGATGGTTATGCTGGAGGAATAATGTCATTTTCAAAAGATTATTTATGTTGTGTTTTATGATTGAATGTGTAATTTAACGTTCATGTGTGTAATCTATTTTACATGATTGCAAAACTGATCAGTCTTTTGGGACATGATTCCTTGTAATCATGTCAATGTATTAAAATAATTCACCTGCTCCAGGCTTCTAGGGTTAAGGTGTTACAAACTTATTGGATTATTCAAAGAGAAACGTACAATGGAAGCTTTAGGTGGTACATTCATCACTCCTCCAAATAATTTCATCCTAAATATTTATAAAATTTTACTAAATAAATTATTAGGGTGGTACTTTATCATAAGTTCCTAGGTTTCCCACATTTCAACTACCATTTTATGGTTTTCCCATAGAACAATCACCAGATAAGTATTTATATTTCAAAAAAATTGTTCTCTGGTATCAAGAATTCTGATGGGCTATTCGAAATAAGATATTTCGGGTTCCAGTTCTATTTCTTAAAATGTGAGTACATGCATTGGGTTAGGCATGTATTTCCTAATAGTGATATGTGGAACACATAATGACCATTGGAGATACATGGTGGTATTTCAAAATTGTAATCTAAACATCCATTTTGTTCAATAATTTTGAAATGTCTGATGTTTCTGGGACACAATTTACCATTCTAACTTAATTGTCAAACACCCTTCCATTGAGATATATTTAATAAATCATTATATCCTACATGAGATTACAAGTCATTCCTTCAGTTATAGACCTTGCACTTTTTCCTACATTGAGCTTCTTTGACACGGGTTTGGATAATATTAACCATTTACATTGTTTCATCAACATGTTCTGGCCCTACGAGCATTCATTAACCAGCATCATCCCAACATGTTGGTGTGTGCCATCTCGTTCCATATAACACATCATATAGTGACCTCTGAATACATGAATGGAAGCTATTGTTATAGATAAAATCTTCCAGATGTAAATACTGATCCCACATAACATGAATGTCATGTGAGAAAGATCTGAAAATGTATTTTATGGTTTGAATAATATTTTTTTTATTAGCCATCAGTTTGATGTTGGTAGGATGATCTCAAATGAAGTTCTGTATCCAAAGATATCAGAAGAAATTTCAATAATTTAGATGTAAAATGGAGATCACAATTAGAATAAATTGATAGGGGTACTCCGTGAAGTCTTAAAAATTCATTAATATATATTACTGCTGAATGATCAATTTGTAATTCTTCTCTTATTGCATAAAAATTTTCAAAGTTGGTATGATGATAAAAAATGGCCCATATTTCATCATTCATTCTATGAGTCTTTGGTATCCCCATGAAAATGTCCATCATAATATCTTTCCTTTTCCACTCATGCATGGGAAGTGGTTTTATGACTCATCCAAGATGTTGTCTTCCATCCTTAACCTGTTGAAAAACTATATATCTTGAAACATAATCAGAAATCTCCCTCTTCATATTGTCCCACAAAATTTTTTCATTAAAATCTCTATATATCATAGTGCTACAAGGGTGTATAGAGAAACTGGAGCTTTGAGCGTTAACCAACAATTCCGTTTCTAGATCAGGTATAAGAGAAACACACCTTCTCTTCCCAAATTTCAAAATCCCATCTTCATATATGAATTCAAGAAATCTCCCATTATACACACCTTAAATTTCATTTTTGAACTCCTCATCATCAGTATGATAACTTTTTTTCCTTTCTTGTGAATATGGGTTGACAACCATTTGGAAATGTATTTATGTTTCACCTTACTTGATTATTCCCATATAAATAATTACTAGATCAATGATAATATGATCCCTTTCAACTATCATCTTGTTCAAAACTCAATGATCATTTCTTCTCAAAGCATTCTCTACCTTATTTTTCTTTCTACAGGTGGTATTGTAAATTGAAATCATAATCTTTGAGTAGTTCAATCCATCTTATATTCCCCATGTTGAGTTCATTCTATGGGAAATTATACTTCAAACTCTATTTTGTATATATCTCATATTTTTCAACATAGAGATAGATTCTTCATATCATTGGAGCAAATATTATTGATGCTAACTCAAGATCATGAGTATGATTATTTTGTTCATGAATTTTTAGCTATCGTGGTGCATAAGAAATTACCCTATCTTTCTGCCAAATGACACAAACCAAGTCCTTTCATTGATGCATCACTATAAAATACAAACCCATCATTCACCGATGGTAGATTCAAGATAAAATAATTGAATAATCTTCAATTTATTTTATAATAAAATTCATCATAATATTTGGTCCAAACAAATTTTACCCCATTACATGTGACCTTGGTTAATGTGTTTTCTAATCGGGAAATATTCTCGATGAAATGCTAAAAATAACCAACTAAACCAATAAAACTATGTACCTCCGTTATAATTTTCATTTCTATCCATTCATGGATTGCCTTTTTCATTGACATATTGACAAAGATTTAATCCTTAAATACAATATGGCCATGAAAATAAATTTCTTGATGCCAGAATTCACACTTTCTAAACATCCCATTTTATTCATTTCATCAGAGGGTTTTCAGAATAGCACACAGGTGATTTTCATCATCATTATAGCTATTTACGTAAAAAAAAATTATCATCAATATATACCACTAAAATTTCATCATGATATTCCTTGAAAACTGTATTCATTATATCAATAAAAACATAGGTTGCATTAGTTAGTCAAAAATGCAATATGTAAACTCGTAATGCTTGTACCTGGTTCAAAATCCTGTTTTCAGAATGTATTCCTTCTTAATATGAAACTAATAATATTCAGATCGAAGTTCATTATTTGGAAAATATTTTTCTCTATGATTTTTTTCAAATAAATCATCATTGTGAGGAAGGGGTTTTTTCATCATTATTGTTATAGCATTGATCTACCTGTAGTCAATGCACAGCCTCATAGAATCATCTTTTGTCTTAAAAAAATGAACTGGGGATCCCCAAGGGAAAACACTAGGGGGAATAAAACCTTTATTACTCAATTATTATTGTATTATCTTTCGTTCACTTATTCCACACTAGAAATTCTATAAGTGGTCTTAGATATGGGACCTGAACCATGAATTAAATCATTGTAAAACTCAATTTCTCGTTCTCGAGGATGTCTAGGAAGATCCTCTAGAAACACATCATCATATTTTTGCACAATAGGTTTGTACTATCTTTTAAAATTCACTATTCACTAATTGTTATTTTATTATCTTTCTCCCCAATAAATTAATTTAGTATAAATACATGGGGTGAATCTAGATATGAATTAGGTGGTCACGTTTCTGCTGTAATGATAAGGTACTCCTTATCATAATCCAAAAATGTATCCTCCTTCTTCTTATAATAAATTTCTACATCATGGTCCAAAATAGAATACATATCATGTATTGTATTAAATTAAATCATGGTTATGGCCATGCCATCTGCAGATAATTCACATTTATATGCTATAATTGAAACTGATTCACAAAAAATTATTGCAATGCTACTTCCTTTTAGAGTATTGACTAACAAAACCCTTGTATGGTAAAATAGGAAACCTCTAATTTTTATAGAAAACTAGAAATATATGAAATAATATGATGATCCAAGATCCAATAAAGCATTGTATAAACATGTGTAAACCATTAAATTACATGCCACCACGTTATTTGAAACATCAACGTTAGTAGTAGTTATCCCTAAAGCTTTAACTTTCTCCTTTTGCCTTTTATGAGGGATGTTTTTTTGGATCCTAGGACATTTATAGAAATAATGACCCCTTTTTCTACCATTTTATCATACAACATTGATATCCTCTTTCTTTCTCTTCCTATCACAAGTTTGGTGGAATTTTTAACCACACTTGTAATTGACTCTCATACACTTCATGAATGTACCGAGGTGTATCTTCCCACATTTACCATAGGCTGGATATTTAAATTTTCATTTTTTCCCATTAATTCCATTTCCAAAGTGTTTAGTATATCCCTACTTATCTTGATTTTTTTTCAAGTCATAAGTCGTAGAGAATTATTTTCCAGCCATGATAGCCCTTGAGCCAATATCTTTGTATGGTGATAAGGATTGTGAGACTAATTCTCGATGAAGAAATGGTTTTAACCCATTAAACAATCAATCAATAATACTCCATAAATTACATATATAATCTTTTTCATGCCTTGCTATCCTTGTAATGTTTTCCTCATACATTGCGACATTATCATCCTCTATTTAGCTCACTCTTAGAAATTGTCCTTCCATATCAGCTTAATGTCCATGAGGATAATATATTTCTCATAAAACCTAATTAAACTCCCTCTATTTAATATTTGATACTTCATCATCCTCCATGGTGTTTTGAATTAATGGCCACCATGGGTCTGTTTGTCCCGTGTGGCGATAAACCTCCATTATAACTTTTTCCATTTCACTACTCCCCAAGAAATGAAATATTTTATCTAGGATAAATAACCATTTCTCAAATACAAATATACTTGTAGTCCCATTGAATTTTTTTGGTTGTTGACTCATGAAGCGGTGTAACATTGATCCTCTACATTGTGGATCAGGGTGCTCTATACGGGTAAGGTTATTATTCATAACCGGAGTGATTTGTCTCTGTATAGAAATAAGTTGTTTAGAAACAGTTGCATCCCCAGTTTCACTATAATTATCTTGAGTAAGAGGGAAATACCTAATTAGATTATGTGTGTATATACGGTTTCCATTTCTTCCCCTAAGAACCATTTCTATATAATTTTATACACTTGATTAGTTTATGAATCACAATACATAATTCCAAACTAGTGAAATACCTAACATAAAATGAACAATTTATCAATATAATCCATAATCATAAAAAAATGTTTTTAAGAAGAATTTAATCATAAATCAATCATAATGGTTTGTAAAAAAATTTGAATTAACCTAAGCATATCCCCTAAGAGTTTTGTAACCAAGAATGCAGCAAGGCCAATTTTCGTGTAGTAGGATACCCTAGGTGAAGAAAAAAACTCCTTGTTAGAGTTTTCACTCCTGGGTACATTTTTGGCAAAGTCACCTCTAACTGCTCGTATCTAGACTATGATGTATTTCTAGGAAAATAAACAAAATCACTATAATTCAAAAATTCAAATATGTTCTTCTATACTAATCCTCAAATTCTATCTTAGGTTATTTTTCTCTAATTAGAGTTTTTATAATTCTAGCATCCATAGGTTGTATTAAATTTCTTATGATACAAACTATAACACCATAATCTTTGTTACCCAGAGTTGCAACATTATTACATAACAATATCATGATCATGGGTGTGTTTATATTGGAAAATAGAGTAATTTTTATATTATTTTTGTATTCATCCCCACACATTATACTAATAAAAGCACAAACCAATCCACAGGTTTCCACTGGGTTTTTCCAAAGTGGAGTGGAAAACAATATTTTATTTTTCTAATGGATGAAAGTCATAAAATAATAGGCACTCTTATATGGAGGTGAGTCACACTCTTAAGGAAATAATTTTAAAATTTTAATATGTTTTGTATATCTTGGAGGGTCCACTAATGCTTTGTAAAAATACAATCCTAAAACATCATTTTAAATGTTAAGACATATATTGGACAAAAAAAACATTTATATTATTTTTTTAATCACTATATGGTCGTAATGAGGTCATAAAACACATTATATTTGTAAATGGTATTTAATTTTTACCAAAAAATCAATTGGGTTAGAAAATTATGAAAAATTTATCATAATACAATTTTGATGTCTCTATTACAAAAATATTTCTCCTTTTATATAAATAATTTTTTTTGAATATGGTCATTTTCATTTTTAACATAAAAGCTGATATTTATTTAAAATTCATGGGTTTTGAAAAAAATATTTTTCCTATATTAATAATAATTACAATTGTATTCATAAATATTATATGATAATTTATTTTGAAACAGTAATTTAGAAATAATAAAAAAATTTAAATATTATTTAATTAGAAAAAATTAATTCATAAAAATATATTACTTAATTAAATATAAACTACAAGTACAATGAGTTCATTAAAACCCATTTACAAAGTAAAAATAAAGAAATAAATGTTTACTATTTATATGAAAAATAATTCATGTAATCATAGTGCTAGGGTCTTGTAACATAACCCTTTATAACACCCTCATAACACTTGAGGGTAAGGTGTGAGATGGTGATAGTCTATTGGGGTGGCTCAGATGATATTCCTTGGGTGGTAATCTCTATCATCTACTACTTCTCTCATAATAGGTTCTGTTGAAGCTTAACATGTTGAAGCCCGTCTTGGGATTGGTCTAGTGAGAGGCCCAGTGTCGCTACCTCATTTTAGAGCTCCAAAAAATGGGCTTGTTATGGAAAAATTCTACTTGATGAGGCAATCAATACCTCTGTCTTAGTAAATTGGAACAGTTAAATCCCTATATTGATATTAATCTTCTGATCACTCTTCAATGGATATATTTTCAATGCTAACAACTCTTACCTATTTTATAATATCCAGAAACATAAAACCATGGATGATAATATGTTTTATAAAACTGTTTAATATAATAAGACATTTAAAAAGATCATGTGGATTTTTCGTTAATAAATGATTGAGTCATTACATGCTTCATACAACGCCATTTGAATACTTCAATAGAAACAACTATGATATGAAAACTCTATGAAATAAATGTACAGATCCCATATACCTTGGATGTTGATTGAGAATCACTTAAAAATTTATTCTACTTTTTGAATAGTTCTTTTGGACTGTCCATTATATTGAAGATGGTAAATACTTTTATAATGAATATTTTTGTCCTGATCCTTATGATTAATTTTATATGATTTTATTGTAAAATAGGGATCTCAATCTGAACCAAATGATATAGGTGCACCATGATGTCTTACATCTTCATTAATATATATCCTTGAGATGTGCTCAAAATGTTGGTCATCTTTTATATCCATCAAGTACGATGACTTGGTTAGGAATTCAACAATAACCTATATTTTATCATTCATTCTAGTTGAATTATGTATTCCTAGGGAAAATTAAATTGTAATTTCATCCAATTTCCACATTGGAGTAGGAAGAGGTTTCATGAATCCTTTATGATGCATCCTCATTTATTTTCCCAGTTAACAAACAAAACATATGGAGACATAAAAAGCCATATTCTATATCATGTTATCCCAAAAATATATAATTCATGTACCTAGAAATCATTATGCTTCTATGGTTTATAGAGAAATTTTTGAAATGTGCATCATCAAAATATTCCATTTTAATTTCAGGTAATGTTGGAACACAAAGCCACATTACAAATTATAGGACACCATATTCACCAAAAGTGTATGATAATTTTATATCATTCATAGCATATATTTTCTTCTGATATTCCCCATCAATGGATTGTGAATTCTTTTTAAATGAATATAATGTTGGGTTTTCAATCATTTTAAAAATAAATGATGTCTCTTATTCCTTATAAATTACCATATCCATCTTTACCTGATCCATAAAAATATGATCCTTCTCAATCCTCATTTGAAATTCAACTCCTTGATCGATTTTAAACATTGAATCTTCTTCCTTATTTTCATTACCAATGTGGTATTATATTGAGAAATCATAATCATTGTGTATCTTGAGTCATCACCTTTGTCTCATGTCGAGATTATTTGAGGAGAATATTTATTTTTGTCCTATGTGAACCATGTATATCTCATATTATTCAGCATAGAAATAGTGCGTCTATTTTTTCACCGAAATTATTATATACTTTAAATCAATATCTTGGGTTGGATAGTTATATTCATTAGTCTTCAATTACCTTAAATAATATTCAATAAATTTAACAGTTTACATTTTAACCTAAATGTGTACCATTTTTCATGAATCAATATATATGACTTACCAATCACTTTCATATATTAGATTCAAAATCATATCATTAACTAATATTCTCTTTAGTTAATTAAATCATTCTTCACATTACATTTTCCAAACCAACATAACTCTTGTACATGTGATCTTTTTAAATGAGTTATCCAGTCGAGAAAAATTATGAAGTAATTATTCATAGTATCCTTCTTTAAAAATGATAGTAAATACCTTAGTTATGTTTTTTTGGTGTAGAAAATTATCCGACTTCATTTTTCATTGAAGGATGATCAAATATTCCATACTCAAAGACAATAAGGAAATGAAAATAGTATTCTTGAGTCCAAAAATTGACCATACTTGACTTTCCATATTACCCTCCCTTATAATACATTTAATAATGTTATGTAATATATTATAATGCTCCATATATAATTTGAAATACAATAAAATATCATCATTTATTATGACAACAAAATTGTCACGATATTCCATGAATAGTATATCCATTAGGTAAACTAAAATAGGTGGTTAATTATCCAATATAAATGGAATTATTCTAAACATGTAATGTTCGTACCTCATCAAAAAAATATTATATATGTAATGTAGTCGTTATTTAATAATATTTTTTTATATCTATAATGATCATTTTATTAAAAATATTTGGCTTTATGAATTCGATTATTGAAATAATCAATAGAAATAAAAGGATATTTGTTGTTTATTTTAATAACATTCCATTACCAAAAATATACACACACCCTCATTGATCCATATTACTTCAAAAAAATAGGACATGGGATCAGATTTTGAAAAGCATGGAAACAAATAACTTATTACCCAAATCCCCTAGTTGATTCTTCCACACATTCAATTACAAAGAGTCTTTTACATATAGATTCTATAATATTGGACTTTCATTAGGTATAAAATTAATTGAAAATATAACTTCACGTTTTGGGTGATGTACATGTATTAACTCAAGTAATAACTCAAATGTATTTTTGTATAATAGGTATTTCATCAATATAATGATTTGATTCCTAATTTTCATTTTTTTTCTTCTCTTCTTTGATAATTTCATTCAGAAGAGCCATTGAGGGTGGATCTAAATAAGAATAATTGATATTAACTTCTAATCGAAATATAATTAATTTTATGCATTCCTCACATATCATAATTGTATTCCTCTTACAATAAAATTTGGCATTATATTTTGAGATAGATTGTATACCAATGATTATACAAATGTCAAACATAGGTATGAAAACATGGTTAGCAAGTAAAGAATGATTAAGTTACATAATAGAGACTAGATAGAAGATATGTTTTTCAATGATACATACAATAAATGTTTTTCTTATAAATATCTTATATAATCAAAAGGGAAACGAATCATTTTAT
The DNA here is from genome assembly GCA_963277665.1 of Viscum album. Classification (NCBI taxonomy): domain Eukaryota; kingdom Viridiplantae; phylum Streptophyta; class Magnoliopsida; order Santalales; family Viscaceae; genus Viscum; species Viscum album. The sequence continues at coordinate 1,833,905,246 of OY728147.1, forward strand.
TGGATAAATGGGTAGATATAAAAGAGTGTGATGAATTATAGTCAAATAAAGAATTGAATAAATTTTATTATATGAATATTGTACCTACCAACATGTCATTTGATGTTTCTTCCTCAACTGTTGTGATCATATGTGTGTAGCCATCTCCCCTCAACCTGTTTTATTGAAGATTCTTTTCATGATTAGGGTATTTTCTTGTATAGATCCCCATTTAATTACAAATGTAGCACTATAGATTATTTATTTGTTTCTTCTCAATGAATTCATGAACATGGTGACCCCATTCTCCATACTTATAACAAACCCATAGTCCATTCAAACAATTTCCATGATATTTTTCCATATTTTTCACAAGATGGAAAATGATAAAACATATTTCTTCTTCTGTAAAGAATTACCATATTTCATGGTGCATATATTGTCTCCTTTTATCATGGATTCGAATGAATATATTAATTATAGAAGTTTATATATCAATTTTCATAGAAAAAGAAATTATTTCTTCGTTTGTTGAAAAAGATTTAGAATCCAGTTCCCTTCTGAGATTTAGATTAATTCCTTTAATGAATTGGTCAATCTTGCATTCATTTTTGCATATGTAACATTTTGAACACCAAGATATCCTTATAATGGTTAATTTATAATCATCAAAAATTTCTAATTCCTTTTTATTTATAATAAGGAACCCCATATTAGTCTATTATATTTTTATATTGGATTTATTTATCAATGAATGTATCCATAAAATTCATAAATTCATTGAGTTATATTTCTTCTTCTTCCCAAATATTCTAGATCAATTACATCCAATGACCAGAATAAATATAGTGAACCTCTCTATTCATATATTAAAATAACATCACATTTTTATAATTCATAATATTTTACATAAAAACATTCCCAATGAACACAATGTATTAGTGAATTTGTAATCATGTTATACAAAATTCTAGTCTGGTAGATGAAATTCATAGTTTCCAACAAAGATCATTCCCTTTAGTATTCATGAATAAATAATTTTTTATGACCGATGGAAATGAAATGAAATAATGTGTGATCTTGGATTCTTAGTAAGGGTAAAAAAAATATTTTTATACGACTAACATGAGCGTAAGGGTATGTGGAGATAGTAAAAACAATTGATGATAATTCCAAACATAGAAATGATTGTAATCATGTTACATGGAGTAAAGATATTGGCACATCAATAAACAAGAATTATATGTAAAATAAAAACATAATCGATGAAACTACAACATCGAAATATGAAATAGAGTTTTTGGAAGACACATAAGCATATAATAATTATTTATATTTTATTAATGTATTCACCACTTAGACCATATCAGTAGTATGGGCACACTTCCCATACCATCTTGGTTGTCATGTTTCACTTCCTTACCCAAATTTTTAGTAATGGTTTATCTAGGTATTCAAGGTTTACTTCCATAACTTACTTCATAGAGATGGTTCAATCTCATGGACATAAGTATAATCAAGGATACCTCTTAAGAAAATATTGGTATATATTATGATATTTCAATCATTACCCAATTCATTAGAGATATCTATAGGTACTGATAATCTTATAATTCTATCATACATCAATGTTCCACAAGATCATAAACAGTCATATCATAAATCATGATTTGAAATGGGTATCATAGTCATGCCATGATATAATAACATGTGGATGATTTTTCAGTTTCCTAATCATATAATCAAATGAATAACCCATGAATATAAGTGGGAACCTTAAATAAAATTTCATTTAAACATAAACCATTCAAATAATGAATATTAATCCTATTCATGATCTATATCAATGTATGGCATCATATATGGGGAAGGATTTTGTAATCTCACATTGAAAATGAATTTTCCTTAAAAATAATTATTAATATATAAAAATTTCAAATAAATTTTTTGGAATCCACTTTTATATAATATAAAGTAATCATGAAAAACCATTTAAAATGGTCCTCTAGGAAAATATTCTTTGTACCTTGAAATCATTTTCTTTTCTTGAAATTCCATAGAATATCAAAAGAATAATTTTCATTAAAAATAAACATATATAATTAAAAGGAAAGCATCAAATTATATATATATTGATGATAACATAAAAACCAATTCATTCCATATAAGTTTAAAAAATTATTATCATACATTATCTACAAAATTTAAAAAGTAACTCATTCATAAAACGAAAAAAAGAATATATACAAACTATTTTATAAAAACTATGACATGGGTAAAAAGGTAGTAAAAAATTGTAGGATTTTAGTAAAAAAAAATTGAAAACATTATTACAAGAATCATGGACTTGGATTATAAATATTACCTAATATACACATACATATAAACGATCCTAAATAATTAGGAGATTGTGAAATAACAGTTACAACATTATAATCAGTAGAATAATATTCCCATTCAAACAAATGAAACTTTATGAGTATTGAAATAAAATATTATTCATTAAAAGACTCATAAAATTCCATGATGGATTTCATATACCACACATAGATGAAATAAGTGGTGTTGACGGCATGTGTCCCACATAAATGAATGTGATACAAAAATTATCTTCCTTTAGTCAGATTCTTTCAATATATGTTTTAAACACCCGTATTGTAGTTCTAAAAATATTAATAACATATAACATAATCATAATAATTTTTATGATACCATATATTATTCATTTATAATATTATATTAACTGTTTATTAACAATTCCATGTTAAATCAATGTATCGGTTCGTAGTTGATTTGTTTATCTTACATGATTTTACTTGTTATTGATGAACTTATAAAATAGATCACATTTATCTTATTTATATTATGTATTTCATGAATTATATATCATATAATATATATATATATATAAGATTAATATTTGAAATGAAATATACCATTCATGGAGATGGTAATCTATACGTACACATTAACATTTTTTCTGTTTTATAATCGAGTTGAACGGATAAAGGTAAATAAAATATATTAATATATACAAACTATTAAATTAGAATTATTATGTAATATATTTTATATTTATTAATTATATAAATTTCTATACTCATTAATGAAATTTTAACATGGAAGATGAATCTCATCATGTCGTGTAGATGGTATACCGTACGTGCGCACAAGTGACAATATCATTCTCTTAATGGTAAAAACATAATAAATTAAATGATATAATAATTTTAATAAATCTATATATTGTAATATTTATTATTTATATCCATTATATCCATAATTATATACATTAAACTAAATTTATGAATAAAAACATATTACACCATAGAGTGGAGAAAATAATCCATACATAAACATGTGTGGTAGATTCATTTTTCGTAGGATGAATAAGATATGGAATATGGGTTTCAGAATATCATAATAACATCTCATAATATAGGTTATATTGGAGTAATTACCTTGTAATGGTATCATCCCATTAATACAAAGTCAAAAAAAATTGATTTCAAAAGAGCCAGCAATGAGATTAACTCTTCTTAGAGGGTATTAATCTAGATATCCTCTTAGGGAAACTACAGTTAGGGTTTTGAATAGACTATCACATATATAATTTTACTAGGGAGTTTTAAAATTGAATGGTTAATGTGTTAGTAAAGCTATAAATCTCAATTTTATTTGAATAAATAAGGGAGGAGGTTCCTTTTAATAAGAGATGGTATTGATCATTAGGGAACTCTCAAAATAATAAATTTATATTAATTTATTTTCAATTTAGAAAAGATAAAAATTGATTAATTTCAAGGATAATATTAAAAATGGGTCAAAATAATCTCAACTAATAAATTTTAGGCATGTTTATGTAAAATGGTTATCCATATCCCTTGGATTTAACCATAAGTTAAAGCCACTAACTTTTACCATGACAACATCAGTTTTTACTCTTTTGGGTTAATATATTTAATATAAAACTAAAAACGAACCCCAAATGGATAACTAATGAAATTTTTAAACTTATTCGACTTTTATTTCCACAATTTATATTTTACTAAATTTTCTATAATTTAATAAAATATTATTTATAATGTATTAATTATGTCAATTTAAATACAAATCAATATTTATCATTTTTAAAATGTCCTAAAACATGAAGAATCCAAATAAATACTTCTAATATATCTTTAAAATATTGGATTCTTGTAATTAATTAATTAGTTTATATTATAATATTTTCCATATTTATAATATTAGTTATTTGATACTTACATTAAATAAATAATTACTTGAGAATCTTTATAAAATACATTAATTAAAGTATTTCTTCTCTAAAAATTAAAAATAAATTATCATGTTGAAGGGAGATTTATTATATTTGAAATTATTATTTATAGTTTAATATATGTTTTTTATAAATCAATACTATAAATTATTATTTTAATTTGGATTATGAGTATGACATCATTAATTGTTTTAAATAAAATATAATGAATGTCATATTCTTACTCTTGTGGCTTAAAAATGTTATAATTTTTGGCTAAGTATTATTTTGGTTAAAAAACAGCTCACATGACATTAAGACATGAGTTAGGGTAATTTTTTAATATTTTAATAATTTTTACATTTAATTACCAAATTTCCACTAAACCATGGTAAAAAAAATAAAGTTCTTATTCACCAAAATTATTTAGTATATATTATAGAGTAAATATTATAACATTAAAACTATTTAATATTAGTTTTCTAACTTTAATTCATATAAGTAAAAAAATTCTTGTTAATGCTAAAATCGCAGACATAGTGATATGGTCGTAAAAGGAACATTCAAAAGCTCAATAATTTTTTATATCTAGTTTTTTTGAAATTTATTCAAATGACCCAAATTGAATTCAAAATTTTAAATTATTCTAATTTTATATAAAAATAAATTTAAAATATAATAATTAATTAAATGAAAATTTTAATTTTTAAATAAAATGATGTTATTTTTACTATTCACCAAAAAGTGAAACATCTCATTAAAATACCAAATATTAACTTTAAGTTAATTTTGACATTAAGAATTAAAAAATGAATTTTATATTTCCAAATTCAATTTATAATTCCAGGAATGTCAGTCAGAGGCAAGACTCTGACCGTTTATTAACGAAAAGAAAAATCTATCAATGAAGTGCACAAGACTGAAATGACTATTACAAATCATATTAGTCCAACCCATCACCATACCCATCATAAATTGCTTCCTCTGCAATAGCCGATTCCCATTCTGAACTTTCATAATTTCACAAAATCTTGGAGTAACTCCTTCTAATGTTTAACTTCACCAAAGAGAGAAGTTCCGTAAGAAGACAGCTCAACCCTCCCCCCCCCCAAACGGAGGACCTAGTTGCCATTGGCTTTGACAGATAAGAATAATCCCACATCAGCCTTCTTTTTGGTAGGGCAGTCATCACTTCTGCATTCGCAGACACCCTATTTTTCCCACCCTGGACAACATCGCTATAAGAAGTCCGTACCATGCCACCATAATTTTCCTTGTCACTATCGAGACAATCCCCCCATTTTCGAGATATGCGCACTACACGATAAACCTCCTCCAAACCTCATTATTACTGATATTTAATGTTATAATCAAGCATGTTAAGACATTGTGAATGACCCAAAAGCTCGCAACCAACATTTGACCTCTTCTTCAGAAAGATATCACCAGTAAGAGCCACCTGTGAAATGCTTCAATCTTCATTGACCGAAATATCACCCTCAATATTAAAGATATTCCAATTTCTCAAATCTTACAGAAAATTTCAAGTGGAGTCAAGTGTAGGGACATCATCATTACCAAACTCATTCCCTTGAAATGGTACAATATAACCACCTAGATCCACAACACCTTGCCCCTCCAAAGCTTTTTCACTCGTAGACACGACTCCATCACTATCCAACCCCATGTCGTCCATTACCGAACCAACAAAATAGTTTCTAAGCTCAATATCAGTCCCCTACTTCAAAGACCAGGGATGAAACCCGGTTGGATACTTCACCTACACACCACTATCATAAAAAACCTGCTTTGCTGAACCATGATCAACATATTTCTTTTTCTCTCTCACGTCCTCCACAACACATGCATTGCGGATGACAACATCCTACAAGATAGAACCCTCCATTGTTCGGATAGAATTATTAGGAACATTGTTCATATTCTTATGATCACCCTCCACAGTGGCCAAATTCTCCTCAGAGAGGACCGAATGGAATGCAATACCCTCAAACAAAGACCTTGACTCAATTCCAAGATCACCTTTCAGTCTGTCAAACACTTGGATTACAGATGGGTTCAGAGGCACCTACACTATCTTCAAACCACTTGCAAGCCCCAGAACATCATCAATATGAACCTGCCTCATCCCCCTCTCTACATGTCCAGCATATTGTGTTTCAATCATTTCACCTTCAGTACATACAGAGTCTAGTCGATCTCCTTGCCTAGATGAAACTACATGTTTGGTATACACAACAGCTTCCATATGGCCATCCTTCATAGCCATCCGAGTTGACCTCACAGTAGCATGCACCCCACAACCATCCCCACTTTGTCCAGCTATCCCTTGTGAGTGTTCATCCATCCCTTCCCTGTAGAAAACAGCCTCCAAATGACAAAAATAATTACACTTCACAAAGAACATCATCCATGACTCAAAAAAAATTTCTTGCATCCATCTAAACTTTTTCTCATCAGTAATCCAGACAAAACTCACTAGAGGTCTCGCAATGTATTCCTCAACACATATACCCAGACAAACCAGGTGAGACACATACTCAGTCCCTTGATTAGAGCAAAAAAATCGTATAATCATATTGCTAATTGCACAAATAATCTATGGATTTTGTAAAGAAACGGGGAGACCGGGATGACTTACCCGTGTAGCAATCGACGAAGGGTCATGCTGAATATGGAATTCGAAAACCCATCGTATGAAATAAAAGGAAGAATCACCGCACCTTCTAGAATCCCTGGACCAAGTGATAATCAAATCTTCCTCTGATCCAAAATGAACTATATTATGTCTTTGATCGAGTAACCCAATGACTCGACGCTCATGAACCTCCCATGATTTTGAGATAACCTAGGATAGAGCTTCCACCGACGATCGATGAGGACGAAAACGAGCCAACAGGGTATACTTACACAGATCTGTAGCATAGTTTAGCTATATCGGGAGTAGAGACATCTGAGGCGCCTCTTGGAAGGGAACTGAAACTTTTGGGGCGATGGTGATTTTTGGAAAGGGATGATAAAAATCATTGTAAGATGGTTCTTCCTTCCCATGGTAAAATGAGATCGAAACTCGCCCCTCCGATAGGGAGGGGGGAGAAGATCTTGAAGACATATGTGTAGTTCATCGAAAGGGGATGAAGAGGGGGAGAAGAAAAAATTTCTTCAACAGTTGATAATCATTCACTTTATAATAATGTCTAAATAAAATTTTATTACTTTTCAAAAATAACATCAAATTGTAGTTTCTTTCAAAAAAATATTTTTAAACATATAAAGACTACCCAAAATCATGCATTTGATTGTAACACTATTTTATTTATGTGAAATATTTTATAAAATTATTTATTGATATTCATATCAATATATTCAATTGACAGGTCATAACAAATAAATTTAAAAATTTATAACAATAAAATTATATTTATATGAAACTCGATTTGTGACCAACGCAATCAAAGTCATTTTTTTCACGTAGCACTAGTATCGTTTGGTGTTGAGTATAAATTAATCAAAACATAGTGATTTTTGGTAACAATAAAAATCAATACTTTTTGTTGTGTGATGTGAAAATATAAAAAATAGTAAATTAATTTTGATATTAATAATTCAAAAATTATCAGGGTGTTCCAATCTATGTCCATTAAAATGAATTTCAACCTTGAAATTCGTCTGGTTATCAATGATTTAATTTGTGAAAGTGCATTTCATGGAAACCAACATCGTAAAAATGAATACTAAGACCTCCATTTATAATAGACTTTTAAAAACACAATAGTTACCAAAAATAACTCATAACTAGGTTCCCACATAGGAGAACATTGATGACACGCGAAATCATCATCATGGAACATAAATATAACTATCATGTTCTAATTGAATTTTTTTGAGAAAATGTTAAGGGGAATGTTAAAAATCAAAAATCTGTCAATCTATGATGATCTATGGGTCTATTTGATCCATCACAAATTAAGGCAGTGTGATTAAAAAATTCATGTTCTTTATCTATAATGTTAAATAATTTTCATGAGAAGATATACTTACCTGATTCTGTGAAATATCAACCTTTATTGGACCTTAATCCATTTCAACCTCATAAAATTCTTCAAAAAAAAGGAAGGTGGATTTTTCGTTCATAAATAACTAACATATAATGTGATCCATGATTATCCAGGCCATCTCTCATTAGTCATCATCAATACAGTGTTCTTAGAATAGGATATCTAATATGCATAAATCCTTATATAGTGAGTTAATACATTAATCTCAGAAACATAAACATAAATGTTCCTTCAATGGTTAACTATATAACCCTTTAAAAAGATGAAAGCCAAAAAAATTATCTTATCATTGATCTCCCCAAATATCATAATATAGTTCTCGGTTATCACATTCAAAAAATGTGAGTTTTTTAATCTTGAATTTTCATGAAACATTGTAATGACCTGAATTACCACATATCATTTTTGAAAACATGAATTTATGATTATTCCAATGTTTATGGGATATATTGCTTATGTTAAAAATGTGTATACTTTAACCATGATGGCATAACACTTTTTCAACATATATGTAATAATCACCGAAGAACCTAGTATTATATAATTTATTTATTCATATCCATCATATATTTATCAAAACATCATTATCATATCATAGTGGACATATTAATGGTTGAAATTACCATAATAATTTTCTCTCCAAATATTTCACTTTACCATTAAATAACTTATCTAGTTCTTCAGATCTATTCAACATATCATTTCCAATAATTAAAGAAAGTCATATTATGAAAATAATTATATATTTCATGTTTTGTATTACATCATATTTTAATTCAAAAACATATACAACTTAATAATCCAATATTATTCTTAAACTATTACTCAGTATCCAACATTTAATTATTCAGAAAATATGAATAATTTATTTACGATCATAAAAATTAGTCTAACAAGACATCTAAGGATTAATGAAAATAATATGTTTAGAACATCACATACCAATCATATATCATTTTAAGTCTCTTTATCTTTAGTATTATATTCGATATTCATACAAACCTCATGATATATTTCATGATATTCCCACTTCGGAAATGTATTTTAATATTTTTCATTTTTTCAATATATTAAACATTAAATGTTAACCCATTTAATTCTCGATCACACTATTGATTAACATTAAAATTCATATAGTGAGAAACAATTATAATAGTATAAAACCACATAATCATGAAAAATTACTTACGAGGTGTCAAAATCATGAAAAGTTACTTAATTTTTTACACTTTAGAATTATAATAGCTTTCTAATTTAAAAATTAAACATAAATACGTCATAATGGTTCCTAAAGAGTTTGTGAATTCCCAAAACATATCCACTAGCGGTGTCAAACCTGGTGTACAACAAGAATCATTGTCGTGTACTAGGTCATGCTCGAGTCAAGCACAAAACCCTTTTTGGAGTTGTTTATAGTAGGTATATCTATAACAGATTTACATCCAATTGTAGTATCCATATAGGAATGTAATTCTATGAATTCTCTCTCTCTATCCTTTATAAAAAATCAATGATAATTTCATACACATTTACTCATTCTTATAATTATCCTTAGATAAATATATAAAAATATCCTTAGAACTATTATTAGGGACCTCACTAATGTTTTCTCATCCTAGATTAAATTTGTTGACTAGAAAGTTTCTCTAATAATAACTATAGCGACCCCTACTTGGCATACATGAAAATTACGCCACGTTTGAAAAATACATAATTAACTACATAAGCACATTCCCAAAAATCATATTAGTTTAGTTACTTAGGGAACATGGAAGACAAATACCATGTATTGTTGAAGAAATTAAATGATTCCTAGAATGATAATTATGTATAGAAATCCATCTAAAACCCTCTAATTTTGAAATTTGGAAAAGAACCATAAAAGGGGTTCCCTGAGATTCTTAGTAAGGGTAATCTAAAGAAACATATAATCATAACATGACCATACATGTATGTTAAGATAATAAAAATAATAGAAAATAATAAACAATACATCAATGATCGTAATTAAAAGACCTGGTATAATGATATTGGTTTTTAATATAATATGTATCATAATGAAATATGGCACATAATACATGAAATCACAACATAGGAATAAGACATACAAGTTATTAAAGAAACATAAGCATATAATAATGAATTCAATAATATTCAAGCCATTGATTATAATAAAATCTTAGTAGTATGGGTTTAATACCCATTCTATATTTGTAGTCATGGACCATTCATTAGCCATATTGTTTGTCACGATTCATCATTGTAGTTATGGTTCACATCCATACCCATCTTGATAGTCATGGGTCACTCGCATGGTGACACAACCGTCATTGATGTCAGTAAAAAATCTAAATTTTTTTTTCATAATATATATTATATATGTGGCAAGTAAGGTTGAACTCATAGTAAAGGATATTTTTACCAATTTTATAAAGAATACTTTAAACCCTCCACTTTTTTTAGTATTGGGGGAACTAACTATTATTTAATTTTTTTAACTATTCTATTTTTTATATTTCTGTTCTAAAAAAACTATGTCCAATCTGAACTATGTTGAACTAACAACCTAATTACACTATAGTAGAAAATCATGAACTAGTATAAATGATTTTGGAAACACTCTATAGAATGTTTAACCTAATTGTTTTAAAATAAAACATCTATACTAATCTTAAATAAATTACACCATGATTTTTTTTGAATATCCCCCCCCAAGAGATTCAACACTCAGAAAGATAATTATTGGAGTTCTCCACATCCTAACTAATCTTACTCGTACAAAAGTTTCAAAAAGAATAAATATAAAATAAATTCACCATGAAATTCATATTCTTGGAAAATAAATCTCTGATAAAAGTATTCAATTTTAGTTTCACCAACTAGAAATTAATTGTTTTAATAATTTTTTAAAATTTGTGGTGTAATAAATTTATGTATGGTAAGAATCCACCATGCTGAATGATCTAGAAATAGTAAATGTAAAGTTGTGTGATGTTGTCTAAATGATGAAATAGTATGATAAAAATCTCCCGAGATAAGTGATCTAGCCTAACAACATGTTTATATATGAAATGGACATAGTTTGATTACAAGGAAAAAAATTAATCAGAAATAGTGGAAAGAGAACTTCCCAAAGAACAATGTCCTATAATACATGCCATGTGGATCTCCAAGATGTAGCTCTCTACGATCTTCTCCAAAATTTTGTTTTACCCCAATGTGCGAGAAGTTGTGCACTTCATTGAATTATGGACCTCAATGGAATGAATTTTCTCTCACCCCTCCTTTTCATCATCACTGCTATGTTTTAGCCATATTGTCACTTGATGCACGTCACACATTTTTTTTCACCAACATCAAATGTCCTTTACCAATGCACTGCAGATGTGGATTTTTTTAGTTCATCACATGTCACAATAGCTTTTCCCTAGAAATAAAATTCTCTTGAGTTAGTTAAATGAACATGGATGTTTTTATGTCCCCTAAATCTACCTACAACATAATTCAAAAAATATTTCAAAACATGAAGGATTATTTGTAATATTCAAAAATTTCGGATTCTTTTTAGTTTTTCACAAGGAAATCCCTCTTCGTATCGTTTTTTGATCATATTGGATTTATTTATCAATGAATGTATCAATAAAATTCATTAACTCAATGAGTTATATTTCTTTATCACCCCAAATATTCTAGATCTAGGGCTTCCAATGATTGGAATCAGTATATTGAACCTCTCGTTTCATATATTTAAATAAAAAACATTTTCATAATTCAATAAATTTTACATAAACACATTCCCAAAGAACATAATAGATTAGTGAATTTGTATTCATTTTATACAAAATTCAAGTCTAGTAAATGATATTCATGTTTTCACACAATTATCACTCCCTTTAGTACTGCTATGTAAATACTTTTTTATAACCTATGGAAATGCTATAAAAAAATGTTCGAGATCGGATTCAAAGTAATGGTAAACTAAATATTTTCATAATATTTACATGAGGATAAGGATAGGAAGAGATAATAAAAACAATGGACGATAATTCCATACATTGAAATGATTGTATTCATGAGACACATAATAATGATATTGGCACATCAAAAGACAAGACTCATATTTAAAATAATAACATAATCCATGATATCACAATATCAGAATATGAAATAGAGTTTCTGGAAGACACATAAGCATATAATAAATATTTTAATTTTTTTAAAGGACACTACACTAAGGCCATATCGGTAGTCTGGGTTCACTCCCCATAACGTCTTGGTAGTTATGTTTCACTATAATAACCATATTTGTATTTATGGTTTATCTTGGTATCTATGGTTCACTTCCATAACCATCTTCACATTGATGGTTCACTACCATGGCCATAATTATAGTCAAGGATACCTCCTAAGACAATATTAGTCTATATTATGATATTTCAATCATTACCCAATTCATTGGAGATAGATATAGGTACCCATAATCTTAAAATTATATCATACATACATGTTCCACAAGATAATAAACAATCATATTATAACCCATGAAATGAAATTGGTCTCATAGTCGTGTCTTCAAATCACAACCGGTGGAAGAAATGTATGTTTTTTAATAATTTGATCAAATGAATAACCCCATAAAATAATTTGGTACCTTAAAAATAATTTCATCGACCCACAATACATTCGAAGAAATAATATGATTGATATTCATGAACTATATCGATGTATGTCTTCATAGATGGGGAAGGGTTTTAAAAAATCACTTTAACCTTCAATATTTTTTAGAAATCAGTTATAAAATATATAAAATTTAAAAACAATTGTTTGAAAACCACTTAGAAAAAATATAAAATAATAATGAAAAATAATTTAAAATTGTTCTATAGGAAATTATCCTTTGTATATTGAAATCATTTTCGTTACTAGAAATGACATAACATTTTAAAAAAAAACCTTTTCTTTAAAAATAACCATGTATAATTATAAGTTAGTAATAAAAGGAATTAAGGATTCATGAGTTCATAAAATCAAATTCATGCCATATAATTAAAAATAAATATTTTTATAATACATTATCCATATATGTTAAAAAGAAACTCATTTAGAAAACACAAGAAAGAATACATTCAAACTATTTTATAAAAAGTATAACATGGTTAAAAAGGTTGTAAAAATTTGAAGAATAATATTAAAAATAATTTTGAAAACAGTTTTTTTTTTTAAAATTGACTTTGATGAAAAATATTTCAAAATATATACAATCTTCTAAACCAACCCAAATTGTGATCAGATTCTGAAATAACAGTTACAAAATTTTAATCAGTAGAATAATAATCACCTTGAACCAAAGGAATCATTATGGATTTGGAAATAACATAATATTATTTATAAGACTCATAATATTCTATGATGTATTGTATATACACCACATAGAAGAATTAAGTGGTGCATAATGCATGTGTCACAGAGAAATAATTGTGATACATAAATACCTTCTCTTTAGTCTCATACCCTATACACATGTTTGAAACAACTGTATAATAGTCCTAAATATACTAATAACATATAAAAAATCATAATAATTTTATGAAACCACATATGATTGATTTATAACATTATATTAACCATTTATTAACAATTCCATGTTAAATCAATGTTTTGGTTCATAATCGCTTTGTTTATCAAAGAAGTTTTTACTCGTTATTCATGATATTATTACATAGATAAAATTTATAATAAATAAATAATTTTAACCAAGATTTAGATATCATTTTTATTTATTATATATATATATATGTTAAATAAATGAAATGTAATACACTATTCCCGCAGATGGTAATCCATATACACACATGAATGTTGTTTCCGCTTCCTTATCGAGTTGAATGGATGAATTTAAATAACATATATTTATATATATGTTATTAAAATATAATTATTATGTCATATACTAAATATTTAGTAATTATATAATTTTGTTTACACATTCATGAAATTTTTAGCATGGAATATGTATCTCAATGCGCAGTGTAGATGGTAGATCCTACGTACGCACCATGGTCTATATCATTCTCATTATGGTAAAAACATAAGAAGTTATATGGTATAATAATTTTAATGAAACAATATCTAGTAATATATTTTATTTATATCCATTATATCCATAATTATACCCATACAACTACATTTATGATGGAAAATATATTAAACCATAGCGTATAGACAATAAGCCATACATAATCTTGTGTGGTATTATAATTTTTCATAGGATGAATAAAAGAGGGAATATTGTTTTCACATAATCATAAAAACATCTCATAATATAGGTCATAATGGATTTCTTACTTTAGAATGGTATCATCACTTGAATACAATGTAAAAGGAAATTTATTTTGAAAGAGTCGGTAATGAGATTACCGCTTCTTTAATGATCATAATCATGATATCCTCACAGGGACCGTAGAGTTAGTCTTTTGAGAATACCATCACCAATATAATGTTTCTAGGGATGTTTAAAATTGAATGTTTTTTGGGTTATTCAATATATAATTCTTTATTTTATTTGAATACCTGAGGGAAGAGGAACTCTTTTATAAGAGAGGTTATGGATCTTTAGGGAACTCTCAAAATATTAAATTTATATTAATTTATTATCAATTTATAATAAATAAAATGTAATTAATTTAAAATATAATATTAATATGGGTAGAAATTATCTCAATTAAATTTTGTTTAATTTTTTTTTTGTCAAAATTTTATGCAATTCTCTTGGATTTGACACTAAGTGAAAGCCATTAACTTTTAACATGACAGCTTGGGGTTTTTACACTTTTGGATTAATTTAGTTAGAATAAAACTAAAAATAAACACCAAATGAATAATTGATGAAATTTTTAATCTTATTCTAGTTTAATTTGTATTATATTGAATTTAATGAATTTTATATAATTTAATACAATATTATTTATTTTAAGGTATCATTTATGTCAATTTAAATACAAAAAAAAATATTTATCATTTTAAAAATTCACTAAAACATTATAAATTCAGAAAAACACTTCTAATATATCTATAAATATATAGGATTCTTTGATGTCAATAATTTGATTAAATTATATTAATTCTAATATTTATAATATCAGCTATTTTATTATTTTTATTGATTAAACAATTAGTTCAACATATTTATAGAATTCAATAATTAAACAATTTCATCTCTAAAAATTAAAAATAAATTATCATGTTGAAGAGAGATTTATTATTTTTAAAATTACTATTTATATTCAAATCTATCTTTTTTATAAAACTAAATTAAAAATTGTTTAATTATTTGTATTATGAGTATGACATCATTAATTTTTTTTAAATAGAATATTAAACAGGTCATATTCTTACACATGTGGCTTAAAAAGGATTTAATTTTATAAAAATGTTTATTTTGGTAAAAAAACACTATTAAAATGAAATTATTTCATGTGTTAGGGTAATTTTATAATATTTTAATATTATTTTTACCTTTAATTACCAAAATTACACTTAAACGTGGTAAAAAATAAAAATAATGTTAGTGTTCACCAAAATTATATAAATCATATTAGACTATAAGTATCCGAAAATTAAAACTATTTAGTTCATGTTTCTAAATTTAATTCATATAAGTGAAAAAAATATTGTTAATACAAATCCCACAGACATAGTTAGATGGAGGTAAAAAGAACATTCAAAATTTAAATAATTTTTTATATCTAACTTCTCTAAAAAATGATTCCAATGACCCAAATTGGATTTATATTTTTTAATTTATCTATTATAATTTAAAATTAATATTACAATATAATAATTATTTAAATGTAATTCTTATTTATTAACTATAATAAAGTATTTTCTACTGTTCACCAAACACTAAAACTTCTCATTTAAATAAAAAATATTTACACTAAGTTAATTTTAACATTAAAAAATAAATATTTTATTTTATTTTACCAAATTCATTATATATTAGTGTCTAAATTTAACTTTATTACTTACAAAATGAACGTAAAATGTAGTTGCTTTCAAAAAATAACATTTCTAATCAAATAAAGACATTACCAAAATTCAAACATTTCATTATAAATTTGTTTTATTTATGTGAGATAACTTAAAAAATTAGTCATAGATATTGATATTACTATATTCAATGCACATGTCATAAAAATTTAATTTAAATATTTATAATATTAAAATTATGTTTTATTGAAACTCGATTTGTGTCTAACGTAATAAATGTCAGTTTTTCTTGTACCACAAGTATCGCATGGTGTTGAGTAAAAATTAATCAATACATATTGATTTTATATAAAAATAACAATCCTTATTGAATGTTCTGTGAAGTGAAAATACAAAAAAATTAATTCAGAAAATAATAATTCACAAATTCATAGGGTGTTCCAATCTACCTCATTAAAATGAATTTCTCCCAAGAAATTCGTTAGGTTGTCAACTGTCTATTTTTTGAATGTTCATTTCATGGATCCCAAATCATATAAATAAATTCTAAGACCTCATTTTATAAAAAAAAATTAGAAACACAATAGATTCCAAAAATAACTCATAATTGGGTTACCATGTATGAGAACATCATTTCCACGTGAAAAAATCATCATATAAGAGAAGTATTACTATCATGATCTAATGTACAATTATAGATAAAATGGTTAAGAGAAAGTAGGCAATCAGAATTCTAAAAATCTATGATGATCTAAGGTACCATTTGATTTATCAAAAAAAAAAGGTTTTCAGATAATAAAATTTTTCATGATCTTTTTCTGTAATGTGAAATAATTTTCCTGGGAAGATATACATACATGATTTAGTAAAATCTAACCATTTATTATTCTTTAATAGATTTCAACCTCACACCGTTCTTCAAAAAAAGGAAGTTGAATTTTTCCTTCACAATGAACTAACATATCATGACATCCATGATAATCCATCCCATCCATCATTAGCTAACATAAACATAATTTTTTTAGATTATGCTTTCTAATATGTATAAATCCTTATATGGTGAGTTAATACATTAATCTCACAAACATAAAAATAAATATTCCAACAATAGTTAACTTATGACCCTTTAAAAAGATGAAATTCCAAAAAAAAATTGAAATTAGGTCCGAAAATTATCCTAACATTAATCCTACCATATATAATAAAATAGTTACTAGTTATCACATTACAAAAATTTGATTTCATCAATCATGTATTCTTATAAAACATTTCAATAACCTCAATTCTCATATATCATTTCTAATGACATGCTTGTTTCATTATTCCAATGATTATTGGATATATTCCAAATGTACAAAAATGTGTATACTTAAACCATTATAGCATCACCCTTTTTCCAAAAAATCTGTAATTTTCTCCCAATAATCTAGTATAATAAAATTTACTTATTCATATCCATCATATATTTATCAAAACATTAATATCATAATATAAGGGAGATATTAATGGTTTTCATTAACATCATCATGTTCTCTCCAAATATATCACCTGACCAATATATAAATTTCCAAGGAAATTAGAACAATAAATAACAACATTTCGAATCCTTAATGAAAATATTATAATACAAATAATTATATATTTTCTGATTCATAAAACATAATATTTTAATTCAAAAAAGCATTTACCTTAACGGTAAAATTTTATTATTATACCATTACTTAGTATCCATCATACAATAAGTTCATAAAATATTAATAATTTATTAAGGTTCATAAAAATTACTCTAAAAAATCTTCTATGGTTAAATTAAAATAATAATTCTAGAACATCGCATACCATTCACATGTCATTTGTAGTCTCTTTATCACCAATATTATATTCAATACTTATAAAAACCTCATGATTTTCATCATGATATTCCCATATAGGAAATGGATTTTCATATTTATCATATATTCAATTTCTAAATAATTCAATGTTTTCCAAGTTTATTATAGATCCCACTATAGATTAAAATTAGAATTCATATTGGGAGAAACAATTATGATTGTAGAAAACCAAATAGTCATGAAACATTACTTACACTAAGTTAAAATCATGAAACCTTCTTTAATATATGACACATTAGATTTATAATAAGTTATTAATAAAAAAATTATATTTAAATACTTCTATAATTGTTAATAAAGAGTTTTTTAATTTCCAAAACATATCCCATGGCGGTGTTAAAATAGGTGTTCAACAAGACCCATTACTATATAATAGGTTATCACCGAGTCAATCGCGACACGCCTTTTTGGAGTTGTTTCTCCTAGGTACATCTATGCTAGATCCACATCCAATTTTATTATCTATACAGGGATTGAATGTTAGGAATCCATTCTCCCTATTCATTACATAAATTCTAGAATATTTTCCTACAAATTTCCTCATTCATTGAATTATCCTTAGATACATCCCTAGAAATATCCTTAGAAATATATCTAGACCTCACAAATGTTTTCTCATCCTAGATTACAAAGGTTGACTAAACATTATCTCTAGTACCAACTATAATGAAACTCACATTTCAGACCTAAAAATTATGTCACGTGTGAAAAATACATAATTAATCACACAATCAAATTCCCAAAAACCAAATAAGTTTAATTACATTAGAAAAAAGGAACACAAACCTCAATTATTGTGGAAGATATTGAATGTTTCCCTGAAAGATCATTCTCTATTGTAATCGTACTAAAATCATTTTCATTTAACATTGGGAAAAGAATTATAAAAAGGGGTACCCTTAGATACTCAATAATGGTAATAAAAAGAGACACATAAGAATAACATGATCATAAGTGTATGAGAAGATAATAAAAATAATAAAATATAATACCCTATGTATTAAAGATCATAATCAAAAGACATGGTAAATTGATATTGGATTTTAATAATATATAAATCATAAGGAAATATGACACATAATCTGTGAAACCACAACATAGAAATAACACGTATAACTTGTGGAAGAAACATAAGAATATAATAATGAATTCTATAATATTATATCCATTGATTCTAATTACATATTAGTAGTATGCGTTAAATACCCATTACATTTTTTAGTCATAAAACCATTCATTAGCCATCTTATTTGTCATGATTCATCTTTGTAGTCATGATTCACTTCCATACCCATCTTGGTAGTCCTGGTTTACTCACAAGTTGACACGACCATCATTGAAGTCAGTCAAAGATTAAAATTTATTTTCCTACTAAATAATGTATATGTGGAAAGTAGGGTCAATCTCACAAGGAAGTTAATTTTGACCAATTTTTTAATGAATGTTTTAAACACCCCACAACATTTAGGAGTGGGTGAACTGTCAATATTTTTTTATATTTTTACCTTTTTTTATTTATGTTCTAAGGAAAAATTGTCCAATCTTAATTATAATGATCTAACAAGCTAGTTACACTATAACAGCAAATCAAGAACTAGAACAAACGATTTCGAAAATACACCTAAGAGTGAATAACCTAATTATTTAGAAATATAACATCTATACTGATCTTAATTTAATTACACCTTGAAAATGATTTCTGAATCTCCCCAACTATGAGTTTCAACACTCATAAGGTTAATTATTAGAGTTCCCCACTTCATCACAAATCTTACTACTACACATGTTATAAATAGTATCAATATGAATTAAATTTTCCATGAACATCTGATACTTGAAAAATAATGCTCTAATAAAAGTAATGAGTTAAATTTTCACTAAATAGAGTTTAATCTTTTTACAATTTTTTAAAATGCGATGTGTAATCAATTTAAGTATAGTCATAATCATCCTCGCCGAATGATCATGACATTATGAATGAAATGTAGTGTGATAATGTTTTAATGATGAACTAGTATGATAAAAATTGCCAGAGCTATGTGATACAACCAAACTAAAATTTCATATTTGAAAAAGACATCATTTGATTACATGAAAATAAAATTTATTAAGAAAATAATGAAAGAGAAGTCCCTAAAGAAAAAACTGTTGATCTACATGACCCATGGATCTCCCAAACGTGGCTCTCTAAGATCTTCTCCAAATTCAACTCTACCCCAATGTGTGAGAAGTTGTACACTTCATGGAATGATGGTCCATGAGGGAATAAATTTTCTCCCACCCCTCCTTTTTTATCCTCTCTACTCTGTTTTAAACATGTTATCACTTGCTTCACATCACACAATGTTTTTCACCAACCTCAAAGATTCATTACCTATGCATCGCACACGTTCAATTTTTTAGTGCATTGCATGTCGCAGTAGTTTTTCGCTCAAAACAAACATCTCTCAAGTTAGTAAAATGCACATGGACATGTTTATGTACTCTGAATGAACATACCCAAGAAAGAAAATCCAAAACAGTTAGAATCACGTAAGAATTAAATAAGTAAATATTTATAATTAGCGTTATTATTTTATTTAAATGCCTTTAATTGAAAAACTAAATTTTTAGATTATTTATTATATAATAAGGTATTTTATTATCATTATTATTTAGTAGTAAAATATATTTTTAATTTATATTTTTTTTAATTAAAATGAAGTAACATTATTATTAACATTTTATTTATTATAAAATTTTAGTTATAATGATTTAAATATATATTTAAATATTATTAAGATAATTAAATCATTTAATAATTAATTTTATAAATATTTATTAACATTCAAATTTTAAATGATTAATTAATTTTTAAATTCATTACATTATTTTTTTGTAATTAAGAAATTAATTTTATTAATTTTAATATATTTATTATAGTTAATTATAGGTGAAAATTATTATTTTTTATTTCATTAATGAATTTTATATTAAATTAAATTAAGATACTTTATATAAAATTATAAAATTATAAAATTTTAGTTTTAAATATTATTTTAAGTAGTTATGATAATAATGTTATTTAATTACTATTATTAATGTTAATAATAATGATTAAATTTATTATTATTTAAAATTTTTATTAATTTTTATTAAATGTATTAAATTATTTTAATTTAGTACTAAATATTTTAGTTTTTATATTTTATTATGTTATTTTATTTAATAATTCTATTCTTTTAATTATTTTATTTTTTATATTTCTCATTTATTTAAAATAATTATTGTATAATATTTTAGTTTACTAATTATTATTTTAATTAATATTTTAATTTTCTTTAATTATATATTTTTTAATACATCTTTATTTTTCCCCCACCCAATTTTTAGTGCAACCCTTGACGGGTCGTTGATTTTCCTTCTCGATGGAAGAAAATCTGATAGCAGGCTCGTCTTCTCCCTCTGGTGGTGCGACAGACTGGTTCAGTAGCTTCTTCGGGCATGGAAATCTCCAATCACGGTAGTGTATCGGTAACTCACTTCTAGAAGTGAGCACAATACCTATGTTTAAATTTATGGTTGTTGAATCATTGTTAAACTGCACACCGAGTTGAGAATGGGCATTAAGATTGATTTTTATTTTTTGGGTATCAAAATCTGGTCTTATTGAGTCCTGGGTGTGTTTGTGATGAATAAAGGATGGGAGTGAGATGTTTGACGATGGCTAGAGAAGTGGAAACGATAATGGCGTGATGGCTTAGGAAGACAGTGGAGAAAAGAAATAGAACTAACACAAAAAGTGTCAGTGTGAGGATGGAGAAACAAATAATGAATTGGTATGAGGGAGAGAGATAGAGGTTGTGAAGAGGATAAAACCAATGCTGTGGAGTGGAAGTAGAACCAAATGGTTGAGGAAATGGAGGATTTGTGAGTGGGGGTGATGTGACACACTGATTGTTTTGTGAAGTTGATCAGTGGTAGCATTAAACCGATAGAAGATAAAAAGGAAGTCACTGATAGTTAGAAAAAACAACAGATCCTTAGATGGAAATAATATGTGGTCGGTGTTTGTGATAGACCGATGAAATAAAAAAATAATGGTGAGTCTGGAGACACTGATAGTGAAAAATAAATTATTGAACTATTAGTTTGTTATTAATAGAAGAGAAAAAAGTTGGCACCAATTAAATGGTGACACCGATGCCGACACGCATCCACATCAGTAGAATATAAAAGATAGAACTAGCAGTGAGTAAAAAAATTTAATTCTTAATTAATATTAATGTAAAAACATTAGTTAATTTATTAATATAATAGACTACTGAACAATAATTTTTTGAATTGGAATTAAAAAATGAATGTAATTCAAATAAATTATTTGCAACTGGATTATTATTAAAACTGCATGTATTAAAAAAAGATTTAAAGAACTAATTTAATTAGGTAAATAACATATATACTCATGAAATTAAAAAAAATTATAATATTATATCATAAGAACCTAAAATATATTAATAATTGACTAATTTATTAACAATATAATTACTAAATATGAAAAGATTGAATAAATTAACATACAAATTTAATTGATATTGAAATCAAGAAAACAATAAAAAATGTAATTATATTTAAGTATCCAATAAAATTAATAAATCCAAAATAAGTGGTTATAAATATAAATTTAATACCGAGTTAATTGGGCGATTAAGAAACATTTAAGTAAGACAGTAATATTATTGCATACTCAAGAAAATCGATACGACTGAGCTATTTAGAAAAACTAGTTATGATGATTTAAATATTTTAAAATTTAAAATTAGATAATTATTTATAAAAATTACTTAATTAACAAAATTAGTGATAAAAATATAAAATAACCAACTTATATATAAAAAAAAGTTAAGAATTAATTAATTAAATTTTTAAATATAAAATAAAATGATGTGAAAAACTATGTGTTTCATAGAGCCACATAAAATACCTGCTCCCCCCACATGTAAATTTTTTTTTCATCAATCAATCCTATGTTATATTATCATTGAGAAACATAATTGGGTGTTTATTACACCTCAAAATGTAACCTTTCCACCATTTTCAAACTAGACCACTTGAAACTATGTTTAGGGTCGAGAAACCAAAATTATCAAATGAAACATTTCCTAAAACATACTCCCAATGATAATACTGAATTCTATGAAACATCATGCAATGAGGATGTCTAACCACATAAATGAAACTACTAAGTGACTTATCTCAATTCAAATATATGATTGTAATTCTATGAGTGACAACATGTAAAATATATGTGGATTTTAGAACTCAACCAAAGGAACATTGTTCATTGACTCATCACCTAGGTTCAAAAATTAAATACATTTTCCAAAATCACCTTATTGATACAACCTAATGAATACAATGTAATCAAATCATCCCCTTCTTCAAACAGCATTCATCATTCCCCTCACCTTAGTGAACTCATTTTTGACCCTAGGCACATTATTTTTATCTAATCTCAAGCCATGTGTCATGTGCTAAACTCTATACCTGTGAACTTATTCAAATTGTACAGAGGGATTATTGTTATATGAATTTCACCAAGAATATAGGGTCTCAAATATTCACTGTGGGATCCTAGATGCCCAAACTACTACATTATTAAAATATTTATATAAAATTCATTACATTGGATCACTAATTCTATTAAATTAATAAATAATATAAATGTGTGTCCCATAGGATCAATATCAAACATCTAGTTCTATGATTTATGATCATAACTCCTCTAATGGATATCCTACATCACTCTAAAATGTATTTTCTAACAAAATTTACATTAAATCACTATGCAAAGATCACTTAAGATTCATTAATCATCAACAATTTCAGATTTAATATAGATCTAAACTCCCAATCATGCATCATCCAAAGGAAATACCCAATTGGATATAGTGTAATGCCTAAAATGATGATGAATTTTGAAAAAATTAACCATTGTTTAAAAAAACAAATTATATAACCGTGAGAAATGATGGGTTTTCATTAAACATAGTAGATCTCAGTCTAGAATTGACCCCTACTCCAAAAATAAAACCCAACATTGTCCCCCATGTTTAATTCCAATGTGGATAAGAACAATTTAACAAATAATGTTTGCAACATTTATTAATTTAAGTAGATAGTTTTAATGTTGATGTGTCTGATTATTGTTCAAAAATATAGTTTTCTAAAATAAATAATGTACAACAGGATCACTTCCAAAATAACGAATTAACATTTTAATCTAGTGACAGAGATTTTCAATTTAGTTTTAGAAATACCATGTCAACATGTGTGAGCATAGGGAATAGGGTGTAAGTATGTTCATAGATTGGGATTTTTTGTATTTTCAGTAAGGTGGAGAAAGGCATGCAAGACACTATATAGACCAAAGTAGATTAAATAAATTTTCAGACTACATGTACCCCCATCCCACATAAATTCAAGATGTTAGTGGTAGTAATCCATTGAAACTACATTTTCAAGTATGAGGTACATGAATAATTTTTTAAAAACACAGTGACAAAGAGAAATGTTTTTAGTGTATCTGGAATTTTATTCAAATAAATAATAACTTATTCAACTCTAGTAGTTTATCAGTGAGTCACCGTCAGTAGTACCTATGTGTTAGTGAGTCAATGTCTCAATGATATTAGTAAAACTATGAATTTTAATGAATTTATATTAATATATATAGGAGAAGAAAATTAATAAGGAAATTAAAGCACTAACCTAAAATGGAATGTTATTAGTCCTCCATTATGGGTATTCTAATCCTTATATGACACCAGTAACATCATAAAAACACATAGCATGTAAACTAAGAACAAATATTGATAAAAAAATTCCCAAAAACTGTTCTTACACGCATCATATTTTCACATTTAAAATGAAACAAATCAAATGAAAAATAGAACAATGTGTTTCCTCCCATGCAGCGCTAATTTTAAAAGCCCTCAGTCATACATTATTCAAGATCAGTTTTCAAGAACAGTTAAAGAAGACAAGCCCTTTGGCTATCTGTCCAAATAATGATTCACTCTATTCCCATTAACTAACATGGGTTTATTTTTCTCTCCAATAATCACTACAACAAAATTCATAAGAACTGTAAAAAAGTAAAAGGTCTTGACCACATAGGAAATAGCTTTCCAAGAAAGAGTATTAATATAGAATTAAAGAGGAAGGACATCTATCTTGGATTCAATTTTTTGGTTTGAATGATAGAATAAAGAAATTATTAATTTCTATCTTTTTAAATCCATGAATAATCATAACTCTTTCTTCAAATCTCTTCTAGATAACTTAGCTCAAGCGATCTCTTCTAACCAACATTCATAATATCGTTGTTCTGAGCCTTAACTACCCAATAAGACATGTGTTTCCACACTACAAGAAAATGAAAATAGTTTCTAATTAGTAGAATATTGGGAGACATACCTAATAAGGTATTGTAAGCCATTCTATTTTCCCATAATGCTTCATCCAATTTAATAAACTAGTCCCTCATATAGTTTGACACAATTTTCTCAAATAATTTTGTCAACTATCTATTTGATATTTCTACATGTTCACTAGATTGTGGATGATATGGTGTATAGGTTTTATGAACACATACATATTTTTAAATGAATGACTTATGTTTTTAGTTCTTAAAGGTTGTCTCATTGTCAGTTATAACAGATTTTTGATATCCTAATCTAGAAATGATGTTCTTTTGAAAAAATTTATTACAATGGTTTAATTATTGGTGAGAAGTTCCACTGCCTCAACCAACATAGACACATAATTTAGATCAACACGAAAATACATATTCACATGATATGATGGAAAAGGACCCATGAAATATAAAACCTAGAAATTTAAATTCTCAACATCTAGTATACCTTTTTGGGGGAACTATTATTTTCCAACAACATTTCCCAACCACTATAACTTTTAACTACCAATTATATAGCTTCTAGAATCCTTTAAAAGAGTGGGCCAATAGAAACCATATTGATGTATTTTTTGACATGTACTTTTACATCCTTGGTGACCTCCCCAATGTGAGGAGAAACAACTATCAAGAATAGGAATCATCTCTTCCTATGGAACACACCTCCTAATAATAAAATCATCGCATCTTATAAATAGTTGCGGTAATCCTACAGATATTATTTATGTTATGAAATGTATCAATTTCTTTGGTTATTGGACAGGTCTATGGGAAAAGACTCATGATGCTAGAAAGTTGGAAAAATATATATAGCATACAGAATTCCTAATAGAAATAGGGAGATGTATTTCATCAGGAAATGTCGAATTAATATCCCTTAGATATTTATAATGGGTGTGTGGAAGCCCTTATTGGTGATAAACAACTAAATTTTATTCTCCCTACTTATCCCAAATCTATAACTCAAATTATTTTAACAACAAAATCCAAATAAATAGTATTGGGTCTGTTTAATTTTTTAGACATAAATTACATCAAAGTAAAAGGGTTAGTGAAAATTATGAAGTTTGGTGCTAAAAAAATACTATCTAATATTATCTTGAGAAAAATAGCTAACAACTCTTTTTTAGGGGTCGTATAATTTGTTTGGGACTCATTTAGTAGTGTAATAGAATATTACCTCACACGTAACTTCCTATATATACTCATTCCATGGAAAAAACCTACAACCATGTCACTAGGATCACACATAAGTTCAAAAGGTAGTTTCCAATCTATTACAGTGATGATGGGTGATGTAGTCAGTTTTTCTTTTAATAGATTTAATGATGTCAAATAATTTACAACAACATTGAATGGTGAATACTTAACAAAAACAGAACAAAAGGTCATGGTGGTTTTAGAAATGTATATTATTAACCTCCAGTAGAAACTGGAATGCCCTATAAATCCTCAATCATCTTTCTCATTTTTAGGAGGTGTTAGTTTTTTAATTCCATTAATCATTGTAGTACCAAAATTGAAACCTCTCTTTGGAAATTTATGACCAAGAACTACACCTTCATTGACCATGAATGGAAACCTATCCCAATTAAGAATAAGATGGTTTCAATGTATCCTTCCAGAACTAATTCAATATTTCCAAGACAACTATCAAAAGTAACATACAAAATGGATAAATCATCCATTAAAACATAAATATTATTTCCAATAACACCGGAAAAGATATCCAAAATGCACCTTTGATAGGTGGCTAGATCTCCACAAAACCTGATGGGAAACCTCTTGGATGTAATTGTACTAAAGGGGTACGTGAAAGTAGTTTTATCCTAATCCAATGGAACAATACGAATCTGTTTTCTACGAGAATACAAATAAATGAAACGAAAAAAATAATTTATAGAATGACTCTCAAGAATTTTATCATGAAATGGAATTAGAAAATGTTTATTCCTAGTGGCTACATTCACCTTAATATAATCTGCACAGACTCTCCATTTTGTGCATTTCATAATAAGGATCTCTTCATGTTTTCATTTTTAACAACAGTAAAACCTATATTATTTGGAATGACATGAATAGGGCTTACCCAAGCACTATAAAAAATGGGATATATTATTCCCATCTACAGAAGCTCTATGAATTCCTCTCTCACAACATCTTTATTCTTTGGAATTAATATTCCTTGACACTCTACCCAAGGCTCACGATAATGTTCCATAAGAATTTTTTTAATGCTGTATGAGGAAATAATTCCTTTATTATCAGCTATAGACTCACCAATAGAATATCTAAACATTTTTAGATCATTTAAAAATAATTCATCTTGATTATCTTTCTACTCATCCAAAATTATAATAGGAAATGTTGAATTGTCACAAAAATGAGTATTTTAAATGACCAGGATGTGGTTAAAGTTCACGAGAGGGTGGTTCCAGACTCGACGGAAAAATATTAGGCCTAAAAGGTCTAATATATTCAATAATTTATTTGAAATGATTACTAATTGATTAAATACATTCAATTTCATGCTCAGTTTTAGAGTTTATAGTTCTTCAATCCAGAGTGGAAAACACACTATCAAGATTGTCATGATTAGATTGTAACATATTTATCAAAGAAGGATAAAATATTAGTCTCAAAACTCTCCATAAACATCAGCAATAAGCTCAAAGGAGTTTGTGAAAATAGAGTATCTAATAAATTCACTCAAAAATCACATAAATTTAGGAAAAGAGGAAACTCCTATAGTAGAAACATGATAGTTTTGTAGTTCTATAAAATATTCTAGATTCACTACTTGAGTAAAATTTTCAATTAGTGAGACATTTCAATAAAATATTTGAACATTCAAATAAATTTCTACAATAGATGATTGATTTTATGATTCTTCTAACTTTTTAGTCGAGTTTTAATCTTCTATGGACTCTTCCATTAAATATATTATAGGAAAAGTTAAACCCATAATATTCTTAAAAACCTTAAATTCTTCTTGTTGTTCAAAAATTTTAATGAGTAGTTGTCCCGTAGAAACATCAATAACTGCACCACCTATGTCCATGAAGGGTCTATCCAATATGATTTCCACATCCTGATCACACTCTATATCTATGTCTAATAATTCTATAGGTAGAAACATTTTTTTAACCCGAAATAGAATGTAATCTATCCTCCCCATAGGATGAGTGAATGGTCAATCAGCTAACTGCAGTATAAATATGGTGGGTTGGAGATAACTCAGCCTCATCCTCTGAAATAAAAAGTATGGGAGAAGGTTGATACAGGCACTTAAATCACACATAAAAATGAGCTTATCCGAATTTATTCAGGTGTGGAGGATAAAAAAGATACAAGTGTCTTCTAATTTGGGTAGGATTTTCATTGGAAGTATAACACTATATTATTCCGTGAGGTTATTAGCAGCAAATTTTTAAATTCCTTTTTTGATTGAAATAATTTTCATAACATACTTCATGTAATATCGGATTTTAATTAAAATCATAATTAAAGGAACATTCACTTGCAGTTTAGACAAGATAAAAAGTAACTGAAGAAGTTTAGCCCTAATATTTCATTGAGGTTTTAGCTTCCCAGGTAAAGGGATGAGTGGGGAATTTTTTTTTGATAGTTAGTATATCCATAAACTCTGTCAAAACATTTATATCCCATTATTCATAGGATTTTATAAGAACATTCCACAAGAGTTTCAGGAGAAAATTTAATATTCATATCATTTTTCAGTCCTTTCTGTGAACTTCTAGATTGAGTACAATGTCGATATTTGTTACCAGTTCCAGGTAAATTTTTATTTTGGGGATTTTCATTTATTTTATAATAACTTCTTGAGTATTTATCCCACATTTAGTTACAATATCGATAATTTTATCACTTGGATAAATTTAAGTTGTAATAAGAAACATACGTTTGTCCCTAGAACACAAATCTCCAACTAATTAGACCAGTTGAGTTTCCATGTTTTGAAATCTAGCATTACTTTGTATCTTATATGAGTCATATTTATTTTTTGTTTGGTGAGAAGAGTCATGTATAATTCTTATGTTAATTAATTCTTTTAGAGATTAAAACAATTTTAGAATACATTTGCCTATCATTATTTCCTTGATCATTTGAAGACTCACCCATTTGTTGATATTGAATGATCGATCATGGATGGTTTTGATTATTAGGGGAAGGGGATTATTTAAATAAACCATTATCTTTCCAAGAAAAATTATTATGGTTTCTAGAACCCTATTTTTAATTTTCAGAAAATTGGCGTTCTTTAGGATGAATTATAGGACCATAATTGAAAAAATATATGTTCTCTTTTTGTTGAGAGGGAATGTCAAAATTTTGACATTATTTCATTACATTTCCGAAGATTCCACATTGTTAATAATTTTATCTACTTGATTGAATGGTATTTTGATAGACCATTTGATTAGCAGTTTTTATAGAGTTCTTGTTCATTATTTATTAACGATGGCTGGTGATTCTAGCAGGTTGGAATTGAGTTTCATTTATTTAAACGGTGTTTGGGTACATATTCACTCTTTTTCATCTAGAATATTTATGTTTGTAATTAAAAGAAATATTATTGAAAAAAATTATTTTCTCACTAGTATTTTCATTGTAATTACCCTAGTATCATGATCTACTATTTTTTATCTAGAGGAGGACATCCATTCAATGAAAGTGTCCTTGAGAATGTGATATGGGAGTTGATGATGGGGATAGTGCCTAAACAAGACCCTGAATCGATCCTAGGATTCATGAAAATATTATCCATTCCCCTGATAAAAATGAGTTATCATTGTTTTCAATACAACTTTAATTATTTAGGTATAGAATTTCATTATAATATAATTGTACACTTGATCCCAGTTTTCAATGATGCTCTCATCAACACATAGAAACCAGTTCGGAGCATTCCCTTTAAGAAAAAAAAAATCCCATCCTTAGTTCAATCTAAACGGGTCCTATAGAAGGTAACAACTTCATACTTTAATAAAAATATATAATGAAGGAAAGAGAGTCCAACTTATAGAGAACATTGAATAAAGGAAGAAATGAAATGTGTTATTATTTCAGCTCATAATTTCTAGCTTATGAGACATCATAATGGAAGATGGATTTCATGAAACTTGAGGAAGTTGAAATTCCATTATCTTATTCCTTCCATTTTAATTTAATACTTAATGTGGATGATTTTTAATGTTTTTTGGTGTGATAACCCTATCACCCATGTTGTATATTTTAGATTTGTTTTTCTTTTTTCTAAGAGAAGCTAAATGTTCATTTAATTTTAGGTTCAGGGGATTTATCCTATCAAATGTAGAAATAGTTCTACTAAAATAAGTGAAAAATGTAAAATTCAGTACAAAAAATAAAAATCATGAACTCAACAATACATAACATAGTAGCAATTTAGTAGAAAATGAAGCATATTTTTAAGAGTTTTTAGAATTAAATTTTTTTAAGATTTATTTATATGTGATTTTTTTTTGAAAATGACTGGCTCGTGCATTCCATAGAAACAAAACCAAATAACTTGACATGATAATCAATGATGACAATCGTAGTTTGAATTATATATTCAAAATAACTATTGTATATGTGGCTAGTAGGGTCGAACCCACAGGGAAAGCGTTTTTTACAACATTTCTAAAGATAAATCTAAACAGCCAATTATTTCCAGCAATGGGGGAACTATCTATATTATTTTTTATATTTATCTTCTGTATTTTTTAATATTAAATTTCTATGAAAACTAAGGACAATATAAACTATGATGAACTATGATACTAATAACACTATAACAGAAAATCAGAAACTGAAATAAAAGATTCTTAAAATACATCGAGAATTTTTAACCATTGGTTTAAAAAGATAACATATACACTAATCTTAATAGAATTCCACCTTAAAAATATTGTGGCATCTACCTCTCCAAGAAGTTCAACACTCGGAGTTCACTACTCTATAACTAATATCACTACTATAAAAGATTGAAAATGAAGAAATGAGAATTAAATTCACCATACACATAAAATGGTTGAAAATAGATCTCTAATAATATAATTGAATTTCATTTTAACTAACTAGATTTTAATTTTTAATAATTTTATAAAATTCGAGGCTTAATCAATTTAAGTATATTTAGAATCAGCCTCACTAAATGTTAGTAGATTTATAAAAGTATAGTAGTGGAAGATGTTAATATTATGGACCAACTTGATTAGAAACTCCCATGATAAGTGATCTAGCATAAGAAAATGTTTATATTTGAAAAAAAAATATCCTTTGATTACAAGAAATGAAAATTCAATAAGAAACACATAAAAGTGAAATACCTAAAAGAACAACGTGCTGCTCTGCCTACCCTATGGATATCAAGGAAGAGACTCTCCTGTATCATCTCCAAATGTTGGTCTACTCCAATGTGAAAGAAGTGATACACTTCATCGAATGATGGTCATGGATGGAACACATTTTCCCCCACCCCACCTCTTTTCTCTATGCTACTCTTCTTTATACTTACTGTCACCTGTTGCTTGTCACCCCTTTTTTCCACAGACTTCAAATGATCATAACATGTACACCACACACCTTTATTATTTATGGAATCACACGTTGAACTACCTTTTCAATCATAAATAACTTCACGTGAGTTAGTTACATGAAAATGGACGTTTTTATTTCCCCGAAATGAACCTACATAAGAAAAAAAACAAAACCGGTAAAAACACAAATGAAATAAATAGAAAAATATTTATATTTATTAGTATTAGTATATTTACAAGTCATTAATAGAATTAAAAAATTAATATTACATATTTTTTTATGTTATTTTATTAGTCTTATTATTTAATTGTAATTATATTTAAAAAATATTATTTTTATTAATATGAATGAAATATAATTTTTATTAACATTGTTATTATTATAAAAGTTATGTTATAATGATTTAAATAAATATGTACATATTATTAAGATAATTAAATTAATTAAAAATTAGTTTTACAAATCTTTATTAATAAATAATTTTCAAATGTTTAATTAATCATT
Source organism: Viscum album (assembly GCA_963277665.1). Classification (NCBI taxonomy): domain Eukaryota; kingdom Viridiplantae; phylum Streptophyta; class Magnoliopsida; order Santalales; family Viscaceae; genus Viscum; species Viscum album. The sequence goes on from OY728147.1 coordinate 1,833,937,964, forward strand.
AATTTTATGTATTTATTAAATTTATTTAATTATGAAACTAAATTATTTAATTTAATATATTTATTAAAGATAAATTTAGTTGAAAATTAATATGTTTATTATTTCATTAATTAATTTTTTTAAATTAAATTAATATACTTTACTTAAATTTAGTAAATGAAAATATTTTAGATTTAAATAATAAATGAAGTACTTTTGTTATTATTATTATTTAATTACTATTATTAATGTTAATTACAATTATTAAAATTATTATTTTCTGAATTCTTAAGTATATTTTATTAATCCTATAAGATTATTTTTATTTATTATCATATTTTTTAGTTTTTATATATTGTTAAGTTATTTTAGTTAATAATTATATTATATTAATTATTAATTTTTTTTATCATTTCATTAAAATAATTCTTTTTTAATAATTTAGTTTAATAATTATAATTTAAACTATTATTTTAGTTTTCTTCAATAATATTCCTTTTAATACTTCCTTGTTTGTTCCCCCACCCATTCTTGGTGAAACGATAGCGGGAGTCTCTGATTCCCCTTCACGAAGAAAGCGAGTCCGGCGGCGGACCCTTCTTCTACCTCCAACAATGTGACAGATAGGTTCAACATCATCTTCAGGCGTGACAAACTACAATCATTGTTATAGATTAGTAACTCCCTTCCAGATGTGAGATCATATTCTATGCTTCAATTTAAGGTTTTTGAATCTTTGTTAAATGTGCTCCCTATGTTGAGAATAAAAATCATGTTCGATTTTGATTATTCCGGTTAGAAAATCTGGGCTTTGTTGAGTCTTGTATGTATTTTTGATGAATGATGTATGGGAGTGGGATTTTTAACGATGACTGGAGAAGCGAAAATGAAGATAATGTGGTGGCTAGGGAAGACAATAGATAAAAGGGGTGAAACTGACACTGATGTTGTCAGTGCGAGGATGATGAAACCGATAGGGAATTCGTATGAGTGATAGAGACCGATCGTGTGAAGAGAATGAAGCAGACGCTATAGATTTGTGGCAGAAACAATGGATTGAAGAAGTAGAGGATCAATGAGTGAGGGAAGGGTGAGGCACCAATTGTTTTACGAAGTGAAACAGTGGTAGTCTGAAACTAATTTAAGAAAAAATGAAATCACATATTGTTAAATATAGTAACACATCAATAGTAGAAAATGAAAATTAATTGGTGTGTGTGTGAGATCGATTATATTAAAAAAACATCAGTGACTAATGAGACACCGATAGTGAAAAAATGTATTAAACAATCGGTAGGTGAATGATAGAAGAGAAAATGGGTGGAACCAATAGAAATGTGAGATTGATGCAGATGCACATTGACATCGATATCATATGAAATATAGAACTATCAGTGAGTCAAAAATTGTAACACCATAATTAATCAGAAAATTAAAACATAAAATAATTTAATAATTTAATAGACTAATGAAAAAAATTATTTAAATTATAATTAAAAACTAAAGTAATGAAAATAAACAATTTACAACAATAATATTATTAAAACATCATATAATAAATTTTTTAATGAAATTTAATTAGTAATTTAACAATATATACTATTAATATTAAAAACACATTATTTTATCAAATTATATCAGAAAAAGATAAATTATATCAATTACTGACTGTATTATTAATAGTATAATTAGTCAACATAAAAAGTGTAAATAAATTAACTTAAAAAGATAATTAGAAATAAAATTCAGAATAATAATAATAAATATAATATATAAATTCTTAATAAAATTATTTAATAAAAATTATGTGGTTATAAATTTAAATTCATGACTGAGTTTACTAATTGATTAAGTAAATATGAAGTAAAATATTCAGATTATTTAACACTCTAGCTGATTGATACAATAGAGATATTTAAAAAAACTAGTTTGATTGATTTAACTATTTTGGAGGTTAAAATTATTTAATTATTTATAAAAATTAATTAATTAAAAAAATTAGTGATAAAAATATAAATATTACAAATATATTACCAAAAAGTGAATAATTAATTAATTAAATTTTCAAAAAATTAAATAAAAAGATGTGGAATAGTGTGTGTTTTTAGATCCACGTCACATTGATGTCATAGTATTCATAGATCACTCATGAGACCATCTTAGTTTATCTTGTGAGAGATAAATCTGTACCCAATTTATTGGAGGGAAATATATGACCCATCCATCATATAAATCATTCATACATATATGTTCCATAAAGTCATAATTAATATTATCATAACCCGTTATATGTATTGTGTATCTCAAACATATTATCATATCATAACAAGTGGAAAATATACAATCTTTATAATTATTTCATCAAAAGAAGTACATGTGAAAAGAATACAATTTCTTAAAAATCATGTCATCTCAAAATAAATCATTATTAATGATGAGACGAATAGATTTCATGAACTATAACATGTTATGTAACATTATACAGGGAAAGATTTTGACAGATAACTTGGAGCATGACATCTCCAAAAAAATCACTTATAGAAAAAATAAAAAACCCCATTTCGTTGAAACAATTTTTTCAATGCATAAATTAATCATGATAAATTATTGAAAATATTTCTCAAGGAAATTATCATTAATTCTTTGAAAACATTTTCTTTATATTAAATGTAATTTAATTTTAAAAGAAAAAAATTTATTTAAAAGTAAAAATTTCGTATTAAAAGGGAAGCATAATGGAATTAAGGCTTTATGAAAACATAAAAACCCATTCATGTCATAAAATCTAAAACAAACATTCTTCTTAATTTAGTCAAAAAATTCATTAAATTAACTGGTCAGGAAGACAACAAAAATATTTCATTCCAATTGTTTTAAAAATATTATAACATAGGTAAAAAGGCCATAAAAATGTATATGATAATACTAAAATAATATTTGAAAATTATTTTTTGTCAAATATGGACATGGATGATAAATATTCCCCAGGTGATACCTACCAAAAAACAATCCAGAAAAAAAATTAGATTTAAAGATAAAAATTACAACTTTATAATCAGTAGAATCATATGCCTCTTGAAATAAATTAAATTATTTTGATATTGATATAACATAATATTCATGATAATACTACTAAAATAAAATCATTGATATTATATACACCATGAGGTAGAAAAAAGAGATATATAATGCATCTATCCTAGAGAATTAAAAGTGAGACATAAATCCCTTAACATTGGTCTAATTATCTCTGTATGTGTCCAAAACTCAAGTATAGTGGTATTAAACATATTATAATGTTGTAAAATAATCATAATAATTTTTATTATATCATATATATTTTTATTTATAACATTATATAACATATTAGTTAAAAATTCAAAGATAATGAAACATTTCAGCTAATAAATGCATTGTTTTTTGAATGTGATTTGACATTTTAATCAAGATAATATTTCATAGATAATTGTTATATTAATTCCATAAGTTAAAATAAGATTATTATATCATATAAATTATATATATATATAATAATATATATATATATATATATATGAAATTGAGTATATAGTTTATGGAGACGGTAAGATGTACGTCTGCTTGAATGTTCTTTCCATTTTCTTATCATCTTAGATCAAAGAAGTTAAATAAGAAATATATATATTTATATATATTAATCCATTATAATTGAAATTATATATATTATATATTTAATCATTATATAAATTTTTATACTCATCCATGAAATGTATAGCATTAAAGATAAGTATCATCGTGTCGTGGAGACGGTATGCCATACATATGAATGAGAAAAAATGGCATTCTATTAATGGACAAAAATATAAATAATTAAATCTTTTAATGATTATAAATAATAAATTTCATTTAATATTTTTTATATATGTCCATTATATTAACCAGTATACCCCATACATATAATTTTTTGGTGAAAAACATATTGCAGCATGACGTGGAGATAGTATGTCGTACGTACATAGATGTTGTACATTAATTTTTATAGGATTAAAAAAATATGGAATATATTTCTTATATAACAATAATTAAATCTCATAATATACTCTATAATATATTTATAACATTATAATGGAATAAAATTAAAGATGAAGTAAAAAAACAGTTTTGAAAGAGATGGCGAGGACGTTACCTCTTATTTGATGGTCTCACTTTAGGTCCCCTCTTTGGGACACTAGAGTGGGACTTTTGAGAAAACCAGAACAACTATAATGATAGTATGTAATTTTATAATTGAAATTGATTGGATTAGTTCTTGATAGAAACCTGAATGAGTTGTGATAAAGTAAGGTATGGGGATTCCTTTTGTAAGAATGGGTAGGGGCACATTAAATAACTCTAAATATATTAAATTAAATAAATAGATTTTTGATATATAATTAATATATAGTGATGTTTTAATAATATAATATTTTGATAGGTCAATATTCTCTCTAACAATATTTTTTTGATAATATTAAGAAATAATATTATCCTTATCTCTTAGAATTATGCATGAGTTAAACCCATTACCTTCAACCATTACAACATGGATTTATTAATATATAAGGTTAATTTAGTGGCAGGAAAATTCCAAAATGAAACCAACTAGATCATTGATGACATAATTATCATTATTATATTTAATTTTGTAATTATTTTTTAGAAATTATATATCATCTGTTAAAATATTATTTATTTTAAAGTATAATTTCTCTCATTTTTAATATTATTCAATATTTGAATTTTTAAAAACATTCTTACAAAATGATTACATCAAACCAGAAATTATAACATATCTATAACATATCAATGTTGTATATAAAATTCATGGATGTCATTAATATGTTAAAATAATATTTTATTTCAATATTCATAATATGATTATTTGTTATTTACATTAGTTAAACAACTACACCATCATCATTATTTAACAAAAAAAATTATATTTTCTTTCTCTAAATTTTGAAATAAAATGATCTGGATTATTATAGATTTATTAGATTTAACATTAATTATTATAGTCTAATTTAACTACTATGTTAACCTATATTCAAATTGAATCACTTATTAAAATTATAAGTATTATATTTTTAGCATATCATTAAATATAACATAATAAATTTCATATTCATAATCAAGTGGATTAAGAAGGTAATAATTTAGGCATACATTATATTTAGGTATAAACCCACTAATTGAATTAAAATAGTAAATAATTTTATGTAATTTAATAAAATAATATAATTATGTTTAACATTAATCAGCCAATTTACCCTTAACCGTTAGAAAAAATACTAAAGATACCATTCCCATAAAATTAAGTGGGTACTATTAGATATTAAATATGATACTAATTATAGTATTTTATTTTTTTCTAAATTGGATTCAAAGAAGTGAAAATATTAGGTTTCATTAAAATCATCCAAACTTGGAAAGAAGGTTGTAAAATGAATGTTCAAAAGATCCATAAGTTTTTAAATGTAGCTTTAAAACAAATATGAATTAAATGAAGAAAATTTGATTGATATATATATATATATAAATAATTGATCTATTATGACATTAAAATAAATATAAAAAATTATAATTATTTAAACAAAAAACACAATTTTTAATTAAAATTTTCTATTTTGAACTATTTATAAAAAATAAAAATTCATAGAAAATACCCAAAATTCACCCTATGTTAATTTTTAAATTTGGAGATAAAAAATGATATTTATTTTACCAAATAAAATATCATTTAGGTATGTGTCAAATTAATTATATTATTTTTCACAAAAGGAAATAAAAATTATTTCCTTTAAGAAAATAGTATTTCTAAATATTTAACAATTTCGGAAATAATTATACATTTCATTATAAATATGTTGTATTTATGTGAATAATTAAAAGATTTGTAATTAATATTAATATTACAAAATTTTATTTATATTTCAAAACCATATTATTTAAATATCAATAACAATAAAATGATGTTTCATAGAAACATTTAGTTTTGTTTAACACCAGACAATCCACTATATCATGTAACACAAACATAACTTGTTGTCTCTTATAACATATTCCAAAAATAATGATTTTATGTTATAATAAAAAAATATTTTGTGTTTCATGAACTGAAAATATCAAAATAATTAAAATAATTCTGAAAAATAATATTTCACAAATTCTATTGGATTTAGAATTACCTTGGAGGCAATAGACCTCATTTGTTACCATTTCTATTTCAGTATATCTAAATGCCATAAATATATTATTTATGGAAAAAATATATTTATTTGATAAAATTATATTTGAAGTCACACTAATCCATGGGAGATTCTATCGCATAAATCAATCTAGTATATGATATTCCCTCCATGTAATATATTTCCCTATTGGGGAATGTTTATTTGTGAAAAAATTTATCCTTCCATGTGCTATTTCTAGAAAACGGAATACAACATATTATCTAATGAAATAATAATTATAATTCTCAATATGTTATGAAACATAACATAAATGAAAACCATAGAATCAAATTATTTGGTTACTTTGGTGACATATTTTCATTTATATCCATCATAGTGGTTTGTATAGAAAATAAAAATTATCCTAACAGTGTCTCCTAGGATTGTCAAATTAGGTGTGTAATGTGGAAAATTATTGTGTACCGGGTTATGTCAAGTCGGGATCGACACACTGAATAGGATTTGTTACCCCTAGTTATATTTTTCCCAAAACCATGCCCAATTGTAGTATAAATAAGGGTTTGTATTTATATATAGAACCACATAATCTATACCATAACAAAATTATATGATTTTTTATATTATTTTCCTCACTGTCTATCTTATAGTTATGTTACCAAATCTATGTTCTCTAAATAATGTTTTGAAGGATTATTTTAAACATTCTTTGATACCATCTTCTACATACCGACCCCATTATCCTACATTCGGGAATTATTTTATTAAATTATCATTATTTAATGGAACAAATTATAAAGGACCAATTATAATATTATTTTCATGAAAAAATATTTCATATATTATACCAAAAATACATTGGAAAATAAAATAATGCAAAATAAAGGTTAAACCTCATCATCCATGAAATAAATTCAATTTATTCTTCTTCATAACATAGGGAAAGAAATCATAATAAGGGTGATCTCAATATCTCAGTAAGGGTATGTAAATATGATTTAATAATTAAAGGATGTGAATAATAAACTGTGAAATGTTAATTTCTAATAACAAATACTATTCCTATAAATAGATTAAGAAATATCAATATAGAAATGTAATAAAATTATACACAATTCATTTAATAAATAGAATCAAAATTGAATGAATCTAAATATATTACACTGAAAAAATCTCATAGATGAATAAATACAATATTATATTGATGGAAATGATAATACTATGTGAATTATTTATGGGGAAGATAAAAAATGATAACATGGAGACCATTCAAATGATTGTATAAAATATTCTAACATGGCCGACATATTTTTCCTATTAGAACCTGTTGAAGAATCAAGGGGCTATATAATGTTTGGGCCCCAATCAAAATTTGACATCCATATAATTACTAATATTTATTAATTTATTAAATAAAAAAATTCCTTATCAAATGCTTGTATTGAATAAATAATAACAATTTATCAATATTTTCCTATATAGTTAGATAATTATCAACGTAAACACTGTATGTATAATCATATGTAGTTTATGCAATAATAATATCCATATTATGAGAATATAGATATTAAATCAAATTTAAAATGAATCATGGTTACAGTATAATCATTGTTTCAAGAAAAGGATTGTAATATCAAAAGTAATTGAGATTACAAATATAATTATTAAGACCATTTTTTAGGAAAACAATATTTGGATATTCTAATGTGTCCCATACCACATTGAAATATTTGAATCATAATCGATAAGAATGAATTGAATAAAATTAAAATTATGATATCATGATAATAATTTTATTCATGATATAAAATTTATATGGGATTTATATACACCATATAAAAGTTAATTGATTATTAAAGACAAATATGCCTCAAAGGAATATATATTGAGGTGATACCCGTTAGTTTTTTTCCTTATATGAGAGCAGACTTTAACATCACATGTAATGGATTTAAGAGTATTACTAACTTATTAAGGAACTATATTCTTGTTTATAATATCATATATTATCTTATTAAAATGTATTATTATCTTTTTATTTAATAATCGTTCATATTTTCACTATTTTGTGGGTAAATTTCATAGTATGATGAGAGTGTTTTTATGTGTTACATATTGCTATTAATAATTTGATAAAGGTTTAATCATATAAATAATGACTAAAATTATTCAAATATCATATATATTCATTATATATTTTTTAAAAATAATTAATTATATTTTAACATATGGAATTAAATGAACCGTTCATAGGGATGGAAGGTCGTACGTGGGTATATGTCCGATTTTCATTATCGAATTAAAATATTTAAAAGTAAATGATATATTTGTGTATTATAATTCATGTATTATATAATTTTCATATATTTAGAATATGTTTTTGAAAGAAATATTGTATATTTTTCATGTATAGTGTGCACAAATCATGTCACTTTGGGAGGGTGGTAGTCCACACTCCCACAAACGATGTTTCCATATTTACAAAAAATAGAAATCATAATGTTATCTGTTTTATAAAAATTACATAAATAAAAAAGACATTAAAAATAGAATATATATCATATATAAAATATTTTCCTATCATAATTACCCCCCATGAGAGGTAGTAAAGGAAAAATGAACAATCATTATTTTGTGATGATATAGTTTACCATACACAGAACTGGTAGGATCAGTACCCATTAGACTGATGCACATTTATATAAAGGTATAATACATAACATAAAAAAAAAATTTGTATATATATGATAAATATTTTATTAAATAATCTTGGAATATGATTATTTTTGTGTCTTGAAAAAGAAAATAAAACAAAATATCTTCAGGAAGGATGATAACTCTTCTTCGGGTAGCTTCTTTGGGTTTCCACCAAAGTTGTTACATGGATGGATTTATTCATAAGGTATGGATTATAGGTTTAGGGTTGGATTTTTATTACTTATTTTTACTAAATTTTTTTCCAATGTGTGTTAATAGGGCATAGTAAGTGGGATGTGTGAGTGCCTTTTTATAGTGGATAAGTGGTATTCATGTAAATTTTGGAGAATGTCATTCCACCCATGTTTTCCCTATAGAAAGTGGATCCAATAATGATAAAATTTTGTGAAATAGGAGGATTTGGTCTAAATATTGTCAAAAAATTCTATTGGAAAGGTTTATATATAATTTTGAGAATTAATATTTTGGTTTAGTCTCATAGTAAGAAAATATTCCTCTAAATCTCTATTATTAATATTATTTAAATTTACAAATATTTATAGTAAAAATAAAATTTTATATAATTATATATTTGAAATTATTGAAAATTCAAATATGTTATCAATTTTTATAAATTTTAATAAAATATTTGGCAGACAGTAATTTTAATTTATTCTAACAAACATGATGAAAATATAAGGTTTTAATGTAAAAATGATGTAGTGATTCTTTGTTTTTAATCCAATTTCAAATGGAAATTTATTCCAGTAACCAAAATAGGATTAATTCCTAAAAATAAATATAATTAAAATATAACCAAATTATAAATATACTCTATCATTTTAAATAAAATAGTTCAAAAGTATTTGTAATTTAAAATTCAGTATTTTCATCACTCATTAAAATATGAACCATCAATGAAAAATACCATTAGATGAACCTAACATAATTTTTATTTATATTTAAATGTTATGCAAAATTGTACATATAAAAATTATATATGTTACAAAATTCTAATCTATAATAGGATCTCCATTAACATGAGGTGAAATTTCCTTTATATAAACAGAGTTTATATGAGTAAAATTGTAGTTTATATCTTATCCCTATCAATTATTATGATTAAATGTAAAAATATTTTATATGATATATGATATAATAATTTATTCATAAACTCCATAAATGTTTTATAATTTAATGGATTGTGAATATAGGGACTAAATAATGTATTATTTAAATAAGTTGTTGCCTGTATCGTAATGTTATCAAAAAAATTAAATTTTTTATAAAAATAAAATATAGAAAATTAATGGGGTGATAAACCACCATATCTTTCAAACTCCATGTCATAGATTCACACACTATAATGGATTAACCATTCCATGTGTGTTTTATATATCCAAATAATATATTATATTATAAATATATAGAACATATATGTGTATAATATATATAATGGAAAGTATTAAGCTATAAAAACACATTTCACGTAAAGAGAGGTTTATCAATCAACACCCACATGCATATAAATTTCATTTCAAGAGATGTTTTATGGGAGACACACACACACACAATCATTTCATAAAAATAAAGGTCGCAAGGGAAACAAAAAAAATAACAATCAAGTCATATAAAGAGGGTATCTCATAAATGACATATAAATGAGTAATCATGTCATATTATGATTGGCCTAATGAAACAAACACACATTCATAAGCATGTAGTATAATATTATATAATTTTTTTAAATTGGATAGGAAGTTTAAACCTAGATTTAATGGATGGCCAATATCATGGTTATCCACAACTATCAATATCACACACCAATGATCCCCAGAACTATCACCAAATCAACATAAGGGTATTTAATAGTCAATATCAATAAATAAGAACATTTCATTGAAATGATTAGTTTATAATTACCATATAAGGAACATGACATTAAAACCTCAAAAATATTGATATTTTTCTCAAGGATTAATTTTATTACATTTTATAATCTTGATGTTTTAGTGTTTTCATGAAATAATCCATAATACGTAAATAAATAATTATTACATTAAAAAGTGGGAAATTCAATCTAGTAGCTATTTTTACCAAAAATAAAAACATTTATGATGTAATTTTTTTATTTTCTGGAAAAATCGTCTAAATAAACATCTTAACCACATCCATTTACCTACTCATATCTAAAACCCATTGAAATTTTTTAATGATGTGGGATGACCATATAAATCGCAGTAATTAAATAAACATGCTAAAGAAGAATAATATGAGATTTAAATATATATAATAATATATTAAAAAATAAGTACAAGGAGTTATTATATAAGAATAAAAAATAAATAAAATGTTACCATAAGATCAAGGAAACATAGGTATTTTCATAGAAAAAAATCATGACATTATCATATATTAATGCTAACTTTTCAGAAAATAGAACATGTTGGATACAGTCTCATCAAGGATTAGGATTACAATCTAATCCCATACATAATTTACCACAATACAAAAACAATACACAATGAATTGGAGTTATATATAGGTTCACCAATTATAACATGTTATTTATTATGTGTTCCAGAGAAGGAAGTCAATGATAAAAAATGATTATAATAATTTCCCATGGAATTCAATATTTTGTATAATATTTCTTTATTCAATAATAAAATGAAATTTCATAGAGATTTCAATGAGAAGAATTAATTAATAAATAATTATATTCATATCTGAGTACATAATCATAGGTCTAAAAATAAGTCCTTTATTTGAGAGAAAACATTAAATCAAAATTATATAAAATGATAATTGGATTGAATTGTTCCTCTTAATCATATTGATTTTAAATAAGGAATTTTTGAAATGGGCTTATGGAATTTATTATCCCAAGAAAGGAAAGAGTTTTTTTATTTGAAAACACCATAGAAGATTATAATATAATCTGATGAAAAAATATATGTTATGATAATTGGATAATTTATTGGAACCACATACATTACTATAAAAAAATTCATTATGATTTTTTTAAATAAAGTAAAATTTTCCAGTAAAAAATTCCAAAAATATTCATTTTGAATACCATTAAAAAATATATGTAACATTTTCTTTATATTTTTATAAATTTAAATATAAATACATAAATAGAATTTTTTTGAATAATATGTTTATGGAAGCAAAATATTTATAAAATAAATATTTAAATAATATAAAATTACTTTTTTGTGTTATTCATACCTTACATAGATACATACTATGTGCATTTAAAAAAAATGTACATGATTTAAAATATGGTGAATAATACAATTATAATCTACAGTAGCATAAATAATACTATTCCTAAATAATTTAAAAGAATGTGGATATGGACGAAAAAGTGGTTGATGTGAAGTATTAAAATAACATTTTAAACGAAGGACACTTACCTCGACTTCGACTCATCACATAAATTTTTTAATTTGATAATTAATAAATTTATTCTACTAATTTACATTAATAATAAAAAAATTTGGTTTATTAATCAAAATACTTTTTTAATGTTATATCTAATTACATAGTCATTTAGGTACATGTAATAAATTTGGACAATATAAAAATCATATATCCAAAATCACATTGGTATTTTAATTACAGTCATATATAATATTATGTAATATTCATCATAATAATAATGCATATAAATTTCTCTTCTTAATAAATTATTTTTATTAGTAAATCCAAAAATAAAATATGGGTGTGAAAATCAATGAATGATACAATCATAGAGAGTAACATTTCCATTATTCAATGGACATGATTACAAAAATTTTAGTATTATAATATATTGTTGTAATTTTAATTATAATATAAGTATATTATTATTTTTTCAATGAAACGTATATGTACAATCCATGAGTTGTTGTAATGAAAAATGTATAACATCACTTCATAGAGTTGGTAGTGTAGAGATATGAATGAATGAAAAAAATCATTATTACATGAGTCGAATGGTAGAAAAATATATGATATATAATCTTTATATAATTATAAATATTTCATTAATATTATATAATTACATTAAATACGTCATTATAAACAATAATGTTATGATATTATGGTAAATGATTTATATCGATTCAAGAGGTGGTTGTCCACCGTACACATGATCAGTGGTTTTGTTTCCCATTATATGGAAGAATAAATAGTTATTGGGTAGGAAATTATTATAATAACATATTAATTAATGTGATATATTAGTGTTTTTATTTACAGAATATTGAATAATATTTCACGGATGTTTTATATGAAAAATAACTAAAACCTTCCGTTAAAATATGCCTCTCATTTAGATAATATCATTTCAATTACACCTTAAAACCAATTTGATTGTTATTACACCTTATATAATAACTATATAATGATATAAGGGATTATTAGAATGTCTTTTCTCAAGTATTGATTGATTCAAATTGAATTTTAACTGTGAACAAAATATGAGAGGTTTTACCATTTAAAAAGAGAGGGGGACTCTTGGAATTTATTAATAAAGTAAATTAATATAAAAAAATTTCATGTTATAATGGATCCAAATTTATATAATTTTATTCTTACTCATGTATTATTATAAATAATATAATCTAATAAAATTAGAAATGTTTATGTGAATATTTCACCCTTATCTTTTTATTTGGACTCCCCATTAACTATAGGAAAATTAAAATGATGATGATGTTTTATTACTCAATCAGTGTTATGAATGTTAATATAAAAGGAATAATTACACATAAATTTACAATGGTTGATATTTTAAACCATCTAAAATTATGTTGATTTAAGATAATTTTTTTAATTTTTAAACATTTAATAAATTATTATTTATTATAAAATATCATTTATATATATTTAAAAACAATTAAATTAATTTAACATGGAATACAAAATAAGAATGATGAAATTTTAATATAATCATTTGAAACTACTTTAAAATGTTATATTATTTGACATTGATTTGGAAGACAATAATTCATTCAAATCCTATTACTTTTAATATTTTTAAAATCCATTATTATGTATTTTTCAAAAATTAATTACTATATCGGAATTTCATAAGCATATAAGGTAATAATAAATTATAAATAATTTAACATGATAATAAAATTTAGTTCTCATTAAACTAACACTTTTATAATTAAAAATATCCTATATTAATCCATTTATATTTAATTTATAGAAAAAACAAAGAGAATGACATTTTGGAATTTTGTATACCTGAAAAATACAAAGGATCAAACCAAAGAAATGTAGTTTAATGATTTTATATGTTGGAAATGTGGTTTCACATAGACAAATTACACTAACACAATAACATAATGGTATGAGTTAGGATTATTTTTTTCCTTATCAATTTTAGTTACAATAATTAACAAATTTACCCCTATAGTGGTGGGAAAAAGTTTACTATGGATACTAATAATAAAAATCAAAAATAAAATGGGAAAAATTAACAAATATGTAACTCATGATTACAATTGTAGAGTTCTGTTTTTCAAAATTAAATTTCAAATTGTTTCATAATTTAATTTAGTAAGTAAAACAAAAAACTCAACAAAAAACGTTTTAAAATTAATACCCTTTATATATATGAATGTTTTCATCGCAAAATCAATGATACAAATGATTCTGATGAATATAATTGATTAATTAAATAAATAAGTGAATTTGTGATAATGTGAAAACATTTTGTTTAAATTTATCTATGAAATATTTTGAAAAAAATTGTCTTACATACAAATAAGTATTATTCCATTTTGACTGGAATGTCAATCATTATAAAAAATACCAAACAATTATATCAAAGGTAGATTAAACATGAAAATTTTAAAAAATAGATTCAATTTTAAAAATTAAAATATAAAATTGTTGAATAAATTAATTTCATTATTATGTCACAAGAAGATATTTTTTTAAAATAAATCTATTTTTTAATCATAAAATGACTTTTGAATGAAAATGAATGGTAATTTCAAAATAATTAATAGAAAAATTTGTTTTGAGTTAGATATTTATAAATATATATATATTAAATAATATGGTTAATATTATTCCTAGAAACCCATTCAATGACATGGTTATACAGATAATATTTAAATATTAATAACTCATTGTTGGTTTTAGATTACTGTTGTTTGTCATATATGTTATCAACCCTAATGTTGTTATGTTACAATATAAATGTGTTGCATACATGAAGAGATACAATATAATTAATTGATATAGATGAATCCATGAATGATCCAGAAAAATTTGGATTCCTATATTAATTTTCATCAACAATATAAAAGGAATCATATTATATAACGTCATAATTGTCATATCAGGCCTTGCCTGTGTGGTTTTATGGTATTTAACAATGAGATGACCTGAAATATATAAAATACTTGATTATATAGAATAAATATTCAGTAACACTAAATTACATAGAAAAAAATATATAGATTCTAAAAACTATTCTGTCTAGGGAAGGTATTTTCTATGAACAACCTACAAAGTACCTAGTATCGAGGGACATATGTATAAGTGGATAAATGCATGTTTAAGAAAAATTATTGTTCAAAATGATTTTTTTATCAAATATAACCCAACACGATTGTCCACTCTGTTTACCAAATTGTGTGTTATCCATTTGAGGATCATAGCCTCTTCATTGAAAATGTATAGTTTGACTACAAAATTGGGTAATCCATCTAAAAAACATTATTTTAAATGTATTAAATGTTATAGTTTCTTATACATATACATAACCATTAAACAAAAGCTATTTACCCACTAATATTATCTGTCTTGTTTCATGATCACCAGTGGAAACCCTCTCTGTTTTTTCTAACCACGATCGAACTGTTCTAATGGATTTTAAAACCCTATAATTCCAAAAAAATGATATCCATGAATTAAAAATATATATGAATTAAAAAATAGTTTATATTTATATTAAAAAAGGCATAAAACACCGAGAATAAACATGGATATATGAATCATCCTGTCTATGTGCTTATTATACATGAGAAGACTATCTATATGTACTTTTAAAAAAACTCAGGCCACTAATCCTATAAAACTATCTTTTTTACAATATGATTCCTAAATAAAAAATTTTATCAATAAAAATGAATCATATGAACCATTTTACCACATTGTACCTATTTATTATGAAGTAATCTATCTACAAATCATTTTTTAAATGAATCATCTTCATCCATATAATTTTTTTTGTTATCAATGACATTTGAAGGATATGGAATGTACATTTTATGTAGAGACACATGGAATGTATCATGAATTCCATGATTTTATTGAAGAATATATGATTATTATATATCTATCTCAATAAATTTTACTATCATGGATGGTCCAAAAAACTATGGTGATACTTTCATATGCCTTGAAATCAATCTGTTCCCCCCAATAGATGTGAACCCCATATGAAAAATCTGTCACCTATGGTGAACTCAAAAGTTCAATATCATTGGATTTCAGAAGAATAATTATTACTTAGGTTAGTAAACAAGATATTAATTATTAATTATTACTGCATGGTGTATTCTAATACAAAAAATTACCAATAACTATAGAATAACCATCACTTCTACTAACGACAGATACACTCAGTACCAATCATGCCATCACGACATAGTAAATAATTTCCATAATTTCCCAAGTGTTGGAATAAAAAAGAAACCTCATTATATTTTTTCACATGTTTTCCCATTAATCAATTAATGACCCATTCAACCTCCCAACATAAATCCTCTTAATTACCAAAGACATGGTCCACATGTCGATGTCATCAGTTCATTATTGATCACTACTCACTGATTGCCTCAGAAGCGTATATATTGTCTTATAATGTATTTCAGTCACTAATTAACATGAATAAAACCATCAGCCACTATGCATATGTTAGGTTTACATAATCAAAACTATGAATCATACAAATAAATTCCATCACTACCAAAACACATGCCTGGAAATATCAAACTATTCGTATGATAATAACAATCACAAGAACTCGAAATAACTATTAGATAAGAAAACAACTTTGTACCCTTCTGATATTGTCGAGGAATCCATACCCTCTCTAAGAACTAACTCTTGTATTAAAACCTATCATATCCTCACATTGAAACATCTGCATTCAAGGAAATCACATGATTTTCACACACTATATCTTTGATTTCATCAAATTCCAAACCATCAAACTGAGAGCACAACCCGCATCAAAAATCCTAATCTAAAAATTTATCAGAGTAGCTACCAAACCATGATAGGTCAGAGATAATTCCTTAAAAAACCAATCATCTCTCATAATTATAATAGAATTATTTTGGGGTAAACTCTTTTCCAGATCATGGAAGAAATTAATCACACATCAGTCATACCACAACATTGAGGTATTGAATATCTATCTCTTCCAATTTATAAAATGGATTTATTTTAGAAGGTTTTGTAATTTTCCCATCACACAATATCTTCCTTTTTAATTTAATGACACCCCATTGTTAATATAACATCAAATATGGTATTTCTTCCGATCTAACATGTCGCTATGTCATGTTTAAACTAACATCAAACACCACCATTCAATCAAACCACTATATTAAATGAATTTATGTTGAACATTAAAGTTTATTCTATAATTACACTATCCAAAAGTGGTATAGGTGTCCATATCTCTCTTAAATAGTGAGAATCAAGGGTTTTCTATACTCCCATTATCTTACTATAACGGATGATGCATTTTTTGCACCTGGGAGATTCGATTCCCATCTCTTTCAAAGTAAGATGTTTGATAAGAGATGATTTGAGGTTAAAAAAATGAAAGAAAATAGATTGATAGAGGTCTCACCTATATGTTATAAGGGAGACGTAATAATGTCTTCTTTATTTGATGCACTTAAAATCACGGATCTCATTAGAGTTATTTTATCAATGAGACCTCCTCTTCTCCTGAAGTTAGACGATGGAAGTTTCATGGTTAAAGTTGATTCATAAGAACTTCATCAATGTGAGATGCTCTATGAATTCTCTATAATGGTATGCATATCATACTTGAAAGGTGATGGACCCTAGTCTCTAATTGATCATAATCATAGAATTACACACTTTTGGGTTATATCGAACTGGAAACTACTTCCCACAGATCACATATATTTTCACATTATATTCAATTCTCAGCCTGACCATGATAGAGTATGCGATACCAGTGTCCTATATTTAAAACATTGTTTATTTAATATTTTTGAATTGGACTATGGGTTCGACCATTAGACTCTTATAAACACAATGGCCCAAATATGGGTCAGATTACATGGATTAAATTAGTAATTTTGGCATGCAATAATACCTATTGACATTGTGTCTTGCATTGGATTACCTCTGAAAATTGACCAAAGAGCACTAAATGATGATTTAGGCCTCTTTTCATTGGTAATATTTGATGTTAACCATGTTGATCCAATTCTTAATTCAATAATATTCTCTTCTAATGAATATAAAATAGATATTAGGATCAAATATGATAAAACCCACCATACTGTGAAATTTTTGAACTTATTGGACACACAATAGCATATTATAGGGTGATTAGGAAACAAGTGGTCCAGCGAATAGAGAATAAGTGGAAGGAAATAAATAATTACAAAAAAAATAATATCCATCCATCACTGACATCCACGAATCTTATAGAAGAAATAATGAGGAATGGGTGAATAAATCCAATAAAAAATCTATAATTAACACATTGATTCCTTCTTGGTCTAATTGTCTAAATGTGGAAAACTGTAACCTCATTAATGATCTTGAATCCACTATTTGTGTAAATTATTCAAAAAACATCATGAAATGAAACATGGGGAGAATGATACAGGTAAGGTATCTAATCGAACTAGTAATATTTTTTGTAATTCCCATGATTCATTTAATACTTCCATGAGAACAATAAACATTATACATGATGGTAAGGTAAAGGGGAAACCTATTGGGATCTCAGTTGGTGACCTGGTTGCATGAATGTAACCCCAACAAGAGTAGCCAACTAGAAGCCACATGCCCCCATCTTTGGGATGGGGATGTGTTGCAAAATAGGTAGGCACATTTCCTAATACCAAATAGGTTATTATAAAAGACACACCATCTCTGGAATCTAGATATAAACAAGGAATTCATATAGTTACTTCATCTATTTTCACTACCTAATCTATTTCATGAAAAATATATCTTATATCAGGCATTAAATCAATAGGTATATCTCAATCTAATTACATTGGAATGAATGTGAATTTTTTGAACCGGAATACTCAAAATGATTATAAACGTGATTCCAATAGAAGTAAAAAATCACAGGGTTACCTGTTAAAGATAACACTAAGATAGGAGGAAGAGAAATACAACGGGAATCCTCTGCATGTTGTGATGCTAAATAGGTATGCACATTGCCTGATACCAAAAAGGTTATTGAAACAATATCTGAGAAAAATAAATACAATCTCAAACCCAACTCCAATGTGGGAAGTGGTATGTTAATTTATTGATATGAATAATTAATAGGAATAGACAGTACCCACACTAAGAGGATATCACCTGGAGCAGTTCCCGGAAATTACCAAGATCTTGTTGTCCCGGGTCTGTAGAGGAAAGCATAGGAGACTCTGGCTCATTTGAACCTGATGGATACACCACCACTGGATTCTGGAAAACAACTAAGTATGAAATCATTTATATAAACTCATGGCCCAACATCAACTATTCCAAGTACATAATATCTTTACTCAATAAGTAAATCAGTAGTTATATCTCATGTTAGTGTTATTCCTAAAATGTTGTGAAATTGAATACTCGGAATGATGATAAACAAGAACCCAATATCACTAAAAACAATATAGATTCACCTGTGATGGGGAACTCATACATAGGTTGAACAAATAACCCTCCTACTTGTATAAGTAGTCAGTAAATGACTATGATCCCAATTACTTCTAAAAATTAAAAGATCTACTCGACACAAGGGTAAGAAAAGGTATTTCTATATCCATATCTATGTCAAAATGAAGATCCTTTTTTTGAACTATAACGGTATTCCCAACACTAACACTATCATTATTTTAAAAAGAATGATCACCACACAATACCCTATTTTTTTTGGTTATTTCAGAACCTAAAATCATTTCCTCTCCCTTGTTCCACTACTTATGTCAGCATGGGTATTCCTTCACTAGTGAAACTAAAGATTCCTGTTTGGTTGATTCTTTACTAATCTTCGCGCACTCTTCCAATAAAAAAGTCAATATTTTTAATATATCAGATCAAGTCTTAACATGTGATTTTGTGCTGTAGGGAGATAATATTTTTATCTTCTTTATTTATGCCAATAATAGATATCAAGATATGAGACCTCTTTAGGATGATATCAGATATCCATGTAATAGCACTTTGGAACCTTGGTTTATAATTGGAGACTTCAACGTAATTATAAATTGAAGTGATAAAAATGGTCATGCACATGATTATAACACCATTAAAGTATTAAAAACTACTGTCGAAGACAAAAATCTCATTTAAATAACTCTTATGGGTTCCAAATACACCAGGTATTGAAAACAATACAATATAGTGGTCACCTACAAACTGGATAGAGCCTTCACAAATGATACCACTCTAGAGAAATGTGACAGAATTTATAGCACCACTCTTCACAAACTCTATTTTGGTCATCATCCTATTTTGGTCAATGTCTCCACCAAAACTGTTAAATGACCACTTCCTTTTAGTTTTAAAAATGATTAGTTCTCTAACACTGAATGCAAATACATCATAATGAATTTTTTTCACTCCATGACTCATTGAAATGATTCATTTTCATTCCCTAGCCAAATTAATGTCTCTTAAATTGATTTTTAAAGGTAAATGTATATATCATGTCAACCAAATAGACAAGTAAATCCACCTCATTAAGAATGAGCTTAATCAGCTTCAAAATAGAATCACGAATTTTGACCTTATCACTGATCTGAATCATGAAATAAACATTTTGATAAACATCAATTATTTTCTCACATTTAAGGAGATAATAAGGAAACAAGTTTTCAAAGAAAAATGTTTATCTGATGCTGGAAGAAACAATTTGTTCTATAATTCCCTTCAATGTATTCATAATTCTTATAGACCTCTTACCTCTTTAAAATATGGTGTCAACATTTTAGACAATGACCATGATACATCCATTAAAGATGATTCTTATTTTTAATCTATTATTAATGAACCTAATTATAACAATGACCTTTTAGTTGAGATAATTTCAATGGTGGTTAGTGATGGAGATAAAAAATTATTCTTAACACTCCAATTGATCATGAAAGTAACGACATTTCCTTTAGTTTAAATCCTGATAGTGCTTCTAGCCCTGATAGATATAATAATGGATTCTTTCCACACTACTGGTATATTATTTCTTTAGTGGTTTGAAACCATGTCAAATCCTTCTTTAGCAATGGTGTTCACCATCATGGTCTAAATGCACAATTTTTCACTCTAATTACAAAGGATGATAATTATTCTGAGATCTACTTGTTTAATCCCATTTTCCTAAATAACACCCTCTATAAAATCATCACGAAAATAATTTCTAACAAGCTCTCTTCTATCACTGACAAATTAGTTTCCTAGAATCAATTTGGATATATAAAGGGTAGGTCCATCGAAAATTGCATTTTTCTTGCTTCTGAGTGCATTAACACCTTAAAAAAACAATAGAGGTTGTAATATTACCATTAAACACGAAATTAAAAAATCCATTGAGACCATAGAATAGATTTTTGTTTTTAAAGTTCATAAATCTTTTGGTTTTAGTGATGAATTTATCACTACTATCCAAAAAAATTTCAATTCGGCCTCTATCTTTATTCTTATTAATGGTTCCCACTGGGGATATTTCAAATTCCCTAAAGGTGTTAGATAAGGGACCCTCTTTTTTTATCATTTCTCTATTGTAGAGCACTATCTTAGTTGACTTCTCATTTTTCTAGTTGATCAAAACAAACTTAAACCCTTCCATGTTTCACAAAATATGAATGCTCATACACACCTTTTGTATGATGATGATATCATTCACTTTATTCAAGGTTGTAAAAGAAACATTCGAACCCCAAAAATGCATTTTCTCACTATGAGGAAATCACTAGTAAAAGGATTAGCAGGAAAAAATATTTTTTCTTCATTGAAAAGAACTTTCCCCATAATTAGAAATGTATCATTATATGTGACTAAGGTATAAAAGAAGGTTCTCTCTATTTTAAGTACCTAGGTGTCCCCATCTTCCGGGGAAGACTAGAATATTGTCATTTCCTTGCAGTTTCCAAACAATTAATAAATAAACATTCATCTTGAAAGTCAAATCAACCTCTATTGGGGGTCAAATATACCTTTTCAAATCTACTATTGGCTCTAAAATTATTTACTATATGATAGTATACAAATGGCCTACTTGTATTCTAAAAAATGAATAACTCAAACAAAAATTTTGTGTGGACCGGTAGCACTGTGGAAAGGAATCTTGTCACTTTCCCAAGGTCAACTTGTTTCCAACTAATTGAGAAGGGAGGTATTGGAATTAAAAATATTAAACTTTTTTAATGGGGCTCTTCAAATCCGAATCACTTGGAATCTATTCTATAATAACTCTGATTTTATCAACTTCCTTAAAAATTGATTTCTTCAAAAACATTGGATTGGAATCTCTATCCCACTTTCCTCATCTATTTGGCCATCTATAAAAAATTATTTTTCTACCATTATGAGTAAATCTAGTTGGATGGTCTCTAGAAACTCTTCAATGAACTTATGACTAGATAACTGGGTTGGAACTCCTTTATTTTCCATGGTTTCCATTGACCAAATCTCTAATAACACCAACATATCTTTCATATATATTATTAATTCTCGAAATAATTCTCTTTATAATAACATTATGAATGTCATTTACACCTAAACCTTCTCTAACACTAACGATTTCATATTTGGAAAAATTTATCACAATGGTGTTCCTGATTCTAAAAACATTTACAACCACTTTTTTTGTAACTGTGAAAGTTATTTTCGGTGGTTAAAAATATTTGACAAATATTTCATAAAAAACTAAATATTTACTCTTATTTGGCATCTCTCATAACAGACTACCCATTGGTGGTCATCTTCAATCGTTTGGTTTTCAAATATGTTCTAAATTCAGTCTCTACAATCAACACAGATACGATTCTAATAATCTCTTTCATTATTTTTCTACTACTTCTATTCATTAGATTTATATTGTTGACATTTTTGATTGCAGATGGTGGATGCATGTCTCTATCAAATCTTAAGTAAAGATATGTGTGGATCTAAATAGTTCTCAGTAAATTAAGAACATAATCTTTACTATTTTTCACTTAGATACACTACGTGATCCGGTATGATGTAAATGCTCCTATTTATAAGAAATTCTCATCAAGTCTTAATGTAGGATAAACAAAGATTCTCAATTCCATTTGTGAAGCTGCATCATTCCAAAATGGTCACTAAAACAACACGGTGCATGACATTGGCATCCTTCAATGATTACATATAGTTGGAAACTATTTACAACCTTTTCATACTTTTGAAGTCTTCTAGTGTTCCCCTCTTCTATGATAGATGCTGGTTAATGTGGATGACACTTTCAAAGGAAATCCATGCCATGCAGGATGTAGATCCATCTTCAAGAATCATATTGGTCGGCTCACAAGTTGATTCTATGGTATTGGTGTTATTTCTTCATCACGTAAATCTGAAATGATGGGTATGATTCATGTCGTCTTCTTTCGCAAAAAACATTGTTGGATCATCCTCTAGATTGAGAGTGATTCGACCACCACCGTGCAAGAATCTTGTAAGGGAGTGATGCATCTTTTGTGTCCAATCACCACCTTTTGGATTGACTAAATCCATGCCCTTCTTGACTTCTACTACATCAACACTCATATATATCGCAAAGCTAACATGGTTGTTGATGGAATGAAAAACAACGGAGTCAATTATGACATTAGAAGGCTTGATGAACTTATTGCTGAATTACATCCTTTTCATAATAATGATTGTAACATATTATCATCTTTTAGGCTTTTTTAATAATTTTCATTTATATTTATAGTGACATGGTTTTATGGCCCAGAACCATCTCTCAAATAAAACTCTCCAAAAGTTGTCTTATACAATGGAACAAACACCCCATATTTTCAAAAACCATTTTACTAAAGATAATCAATTCATAGGGTTTCATCTCACAAAAAAAAATTCCAGATACATTGAAATCTAAACCCAAGGAGTTGATTTTTGAGTTTCAGAAGACTAATAATTTAATGTCCAATATTTATGGAACAATGAAGTCCACTGATAGAGTTATGCTGAATTGGAATGACAGTTCAAAAATTATATCCCAAACATCCTAGGGATTCATAATGATAAACCATTTATTAATCAAATAGGCACTGCCAAGGTATATCATCATCCAAGTCTAACTCCAATGAAACCTTCTCAAACACCCATCATTATAACAGGTTACATAGAAAACTGAAGAACACATTTTCTTTTTCTACGGTCCATTACAACCACTCAACTTTTTTAACAACCCGAAAAACTCGACCATAGCTTCATCAAAAAAATATTTTTCACAAAATTCATCATTAAGCAAAAACCAATTAAATGTATTAGATATTTTAGGCAATTAAATTATTCTATATAATACACTACAATGATCAATAATATTTTTGGATTTCTTCTCTTATACGGTAGATTGCGATGTAAGTAAAAATCAGATAGACTGAAAACCCTACATAACACTCTCAAATAATTCACCCAATATAATTTCTCACCATGGGAAACTAGGCCACATAAAGGCCATTATCCAAAAATTTCTTTGGAAACCAATGATTTTCTGAATGTCTTTACGCAAACCATTAATGTGTGTCAAAATTCAATTATAACATGCCCTATCTTATTATGACCTTAGACCATTATCTATCACACGGTATCATTCTCTAATAGTATTCATCATCTTATCATGATTTCAAACTAGTATTTTGTTATGTAGGAATAAAAAAATATACACAAGAGGGGGGTAAATTGCGTCTCTTCAATATCGTCAGCAATTATTATTTTTCACATCATTTATAAATATTTCATATTTTTTAGTGACTATTGTCTCTATAAATTAACGAGAATCAAATAAAACAGAAATATAAAACATGTATTTTTTTAATACAAATATCCCCTATTTCACTCCACCAATTACTCTCTCTATGATATAGGATAATTTCACATGCCCGGTCCTCATATATAAATACCAATCTAGAATTAACTGCATGTAGTTGACACCTTGACTAATTATGCTAAAAAAAGAATTGTGGTTCTTTATTAGATAACTGAATGTGGAACACTTATATTGATACGATGACACACCACCACAACTAAGTACATGTAGTTGAATCTCACAATAAAAAAGATATTTATTTAAAGGGATTTGATTGAGCATCAGGAATTGTAATGGAAACTGGCTGTAGATCTATCTTCTCCTTCATAAAATAATATCGTAATGAAAAAGTAGTTCTGAAGAGATCTGGTTATAAGAAATTTTTAATTAAAAGCTGAAAGGAATAGCAGTAGTAGACATACAACTATTTAAATATTGAAAACCTGAATATATTCAATGTGAAACATCATATGTAGATAATAGTGTCTAATAGATTATTGTAGTAGATATATAAAAGATCTTCACAAGAATTATGTTTAATATCATTATGGGGTCTTCTTATTCGTTGAATCACTCACACACATATATATTGAACAAATAGATGGATAGAAATGATAAATAATGGATCCTTCATTGTAATTCTAGATCCATTAAATTCTCTTGATAGAGTGTGAGAATTAAAATTCATAAAACAACACATATTCGTCATAAATTCCCTTAATAATATATGTGAATTTATCCTCTACATATGAATCATTGAATCAATAATAAAGATTATTGAATCATTGGCATATAATCATTAAATCAGCTGATATTCCACAATGATTGTTGCACAAATCTATGATAAAATTGTATATTTAAATCTTCGATGTTGAAAAGTTAAATGTAGGGTTTCTTTATAAAAGGAAAAAAATACCAAACAGAGGGATCAACTATGTCGTTTTCATTCTTTGATAATTGGGTTGACAATGTATGGCTGATCAAATATTTAAGGTTGATTGTCCCTATGTTTTCTACTCAAATGTTTTGTTACATATTACATAGGTATTTTATCGATACATTTACTCATTGAAAAATGTAAGCTTCCATCCAAATGTAATGTTCTTTATCCATTAATTTTTTTCAATGTAGTTGCTTTTGATGCATT
Organism: Viscum album; assembly: GCA_963277665.1. Taxonomy (NCBI): domain Eukaryota; kingdom Viridiplantae; phylum Streptophyta; class Magnoliopsida; order Santalales; family Viscaceae; genus Viscum; species Viscum album. The sequence continues at coordinate 1,833,964,281 of OY728147.1, forward strand.
CGCCAAGGCACCCGCATCCATCTGTTCGAGGACGGAAACAATGTTTGTTTCCTCATATTCTCGCTTTCCAATGGTGGTCAAAATCCATTTCTTGTTCAAGGAAATTTTTTACATGATCAAATTGGGATGATGGGATGTCAGTTCTTCTTTCCATGGATTCCTCATCAGAACTAGTCCCCTAATCTGGGACTCACTTATAGACATAAGACGTTGTTCGTGAAACTCTTCCCAGTGCCATATCATCATGGACATCTGTTAATTAAACTGCTTCTAACGAGACATTCCAAGGGGTCTGGTTAGGGAGGAAACCTTCGGTCGGGGGAGTAGTCAAGTTGGACATCACTGGAGTGTCTAGACACTTGGATACTAGTGCGTCTGGGTTTCATCCCTTTATTATAAGGCTTCTTCAGGGCATGGAATCTCGAGGTATCCCATGTCGAGTGTGGGGAATTATAATCCATAGACATGTATCTATGTTTTTCCTCAGCTTCTTATGTTTAACAAAAGTCATGTCGCAGGTTTAACGCCTGGCGGAGACAGATCAGACTAATTAGAACACTGAATAAAGTGGATCAGGTGATTTTTACCCTGGGAGGAAAGACCTATGTTGGGGATAACCCATGGATAGCATCCCGATTATTGTTAAAGGGAATGGAAAATGGGGTGGCAGGATACCACCAGGATGTGGCGGCCTGGGCATGAACCAAAATGGATGATGGATGGTTATGTGAAGTGGGTGGAGAGTGAGATGGAGTTGAATCAAGGACAACATTGACGTTGGGCTTGAGTCTCAAAAATACCTCCTACTTATCCCTCTGACATAGAATCAAATTCTACATAGTTCTACTAACAAAGGCTTACCATTGATTGGGGACATCAATGGCTTACTGTCGAATGGGATTGACAATGCCTTACTGTTGAACGGGGGTCATAATGACTTACTGCCGGATGGGATCACAATGGCTTACTGGTGGATGGAGCCCCAATGCACTACAGCTAGAAGGGGTCACAACGAATTATTACTAGATGGGGTTATAATGGATTATCACTAGATGGGGTCACAAAGGCTTTTCGATGAATGGGGACACAATTTCATACCATTGGATAGGGTCAAATGGCTAACCACTGATGGGGTCATAATGGTTTACCACTGGATGCGGTAACAAAGGCTTACCACAAGATGGGGTTGATCCTCAGGGAGGCTTCCTACATTCCTTATCCAGGAAAAAAGGATCAAATCCCATGTAGTTCAAGATGGTGGATGTTTTTTGATGTCTTCCAGGACAAAAATGGGGCATGTAGTTTAACGTTATGCAGGATGAAGGTGGTCCGACGTGAAGGGGATCAGAACCAATACATGTGGGGATTAAACCGCATAGAGGCATCTTATGTAACATTCCATGGTAAGGATCAATGTCCACGTAGTTTTGATGGAGTGGTAATAGACGTGATGATGGTCGAGAACGATGGGGTTGGTCTTGAACCTTAGGGAGGCTTCCTACGTACCCTACCTTGGCATGGATCAAAGTCCATGTAGTTTGGAAGGGTGTGTGGGTATTTCACTCTAGGATACTGAGATATTATGTCGTGGTCGATGCTTACTCTATGCCCATGTGAGTCGTGATCAGTATGAGAAACAAGAGGCAAAAATGTCATAACGTTCACATCGCGGAGGGTGTGTCCATGTGAAGCGGAGTGGGGCTTACATGTGGTTAGATCCCATAAAGGAAACAAGGTCTTATGTGTGGTTGACATCCCAAGGGTGATAGAGAATAGAACTTACTCCATGATGGAGGTCCAAGTGGTGACAAAGCCTAGTGGGAGAGGGATTTGGCACCCAGAGGCAGAGAAAGAGCAGGGATGTTCCCTCGTTCATGAAAAGATAAGGGCTTACTCTAGGTGGTATTTCATTTACCCATGTATAGTTTAGGCACCTATAATGTGGACTTCATTCTATGTAAGGAATGATATCACATCCCGTCCAGAACAGTGGGCATTGAGAATTTCCATAGTGGGGCACCCCACGTGCAAGGCATTAGGTGAGGTCACATACTAACATCATGTGATGAGGACGTTGATGCTTGACAGTTTAACATCATGTAGCTCGGAAAAGGTGGGTTTTCTCTACACCCCTATGACTTATATAACTAATACCCACCCACCCATGAGGTAAATAAGGCATCAACAATACTGTGGAAGAGGGTTTCATGAAGTGACCCATTGGTGGTCCACATTAATGTGTCTATGCGAAGATACAATAGTCTTTAGAGTGCCTATGTGAAGAAGCATGGGGCGAATAAACACAGTGGAACGAGCCACCCAAGGGACTCTGAAATTTCTCCATGCAAACCTAAAGGGTTGTAGGGGAAGCGATCATGTGACACAAGTGTGTTGCACATAGTTGGGGCTTAGACATGGTGCCTTAATGTGAGGGAGACACAAGGATTTAATGTAAGGGGGTGAGCCGAGGCCTGATAGAAGGTCTACGTGCAAGATGCAAGGATTTCGTGAAAGATGAAGGGGTTGCGTGCAAGAGAGAACTGTTGCATGCAAGATGGACTCATAACGTGAATGTCAGAAGATTTTCATGTAGGAAGGATGGGTTTTGCTCAAGAAGGATGGGTGGCATGGAATATGGACGAGTGGCATGCACGAGCACCTAATGCAGAGGGAACTTTCACCCAACAGTGGATCCCATGCGCAGAAATGATTTGGGGAGAAAATGGATTCTCGATGATCAGGCCCAAGAGGTCCCACCTGAAAGAGCCCCCTCGAGGGACCTTTCGTGCAAAATACAATACCTAAAGGCCCTGTAATTTTTTTCACTATCACAGAACACATGGTTTTTGCGTATTAGAGTGTCGCTTACTATTCTGTTTCCATTCCAGAAGGGTGGGGATACATGTCATTTTATAGTCGGAGTCCATAGGGTGGCGCACAAGGTTCGGGTGCGCAAACCCCCATCTGACGTCATCATGGGAGTGAAAAGGTGGTATAGCACACAAATTCATGTTTGATGTCGGCTTGTGCATGTAAAAGGGGGTCAGGCACACAAATGGCCTTTTGACGCCGCCTTGTTCTGCGAAACAGGGTCGGGTGTGCAAACGCCCGTTTGTCGTCTCCTTGTGCACGGAAATGGGGTCGGGCCCACAAAAGCATGTTTGACATCATCTTGTTCATTGAAAATAGACTATCCATGAAATTTTGGGGTTTACATCGCCTTGGGTGCATGTCCCCCTAATCTTGTGCATGCTAGCCTCCCGGGCCCTGAAATCTCCTCCAGTAATCCCAGTTTCATTCGTTGCTCTCCTATCTGCCTGGTGCGACCCTTCTCCAAATTTCATTGTCATCAAATCCCCCATAATAATTCTATGTGAAAGAGGCCCTGATGTTTAGATTATGAAGGAACTATGAAAATTAGAAAAACCAGCTTCGACGGCGCACAAAAACCTATTTTTCACATGCATGATTATTGCGCACCTGCAGAAGGCACATCAGCATTTTATAAATAGGTCGAAGGCCCCCCTAGGCCCTAATTTGACTTTTTATGAATGAATTGAATTATCCTCTCATGCACAAAAATGGTATGGATCCATGCATAATATTCTGCGACCGACTTCAAGTTTTGCAGATCAATCATTTTTTTTGTGCAACGATCTTCTTTCGCAGGCCAACACTTTTTCTTGTCGTATCATCATTCTTTCACGTCGATCCCTTCAGATTTCCAAAATGGACACTAAATAGACCCAAGATGAGAGTGTGGTTTCCGCTACTTCATGAATTACAAAAATTATCATGAACCCTTAGATTCATTTTTAGAGGAGGGTTGTGTATGATAGCCAAATGATTTTCAACACTCTTATGTAGGATTAAAAGGCTTACCTCATGAGCAGTAGCCTTCCACTATGTATCATCAGCCTTTTAGAGGAGGTGTTGATTCCTGGTCTTGAAACGGATAAACCACGATCATGGGTTACGCGCGAGAATAGTCTACCACAATTCTATATTACCCACAACAGCCATCCTGCTGGGGAATAACATAACACAACCATCTATGTCCCAAATCTGAATATTAAAACGGATGTGGGAGGCAATCCAGTCCCTAAGGAATCTCCTGCTTTTTATGTGAGTACTTTTAGAAGCAGCATTATAGACAATACAAAGGGCTGGAATATGTTGTATTTTAGATCCGAGGGAAACATTACCAACGAATGGCCATGTGTGTACTAGGTACATTTGACGTGCGAGAAATTTGGGCCCGAGCTGCAGTCCATTTTCTGTTTTGAGGCCGTTTGGAAGTTCCTATTCCACTTCTACCAACAGTTGGGCTTTGTAGTAGAGTTGTTCAGTCGTTGGTCTCTATATACCAAAACTTTTCACTTCCACCATGGGGAGGTGATAATTAGCCTATGGGACATCCACTGTATCAGAGTAATCCCCTTGGAGGAATATCAGTAAGAAAAGTTCCACCCGAAAGAGAATGTTTGGGGGGATAGGACACACGCCCCAATTCTGTCATAGAACCTCCTAGAGTTTGCTAATGTGGATCTCAAAATAAAATATATCCTGAAGGGCATATCCTATTCCAGGTGGTTTAGTCTCTTCATAACCTAGGACACGGCCGTGAAGATTCCAGGATGAGGGAACAATTACCAAAAACACATTAGAGTGGAAAAGAGGGATAATATTATATTATTGAGGAGATAAGAGAGTGCAGATCATGGGAAGTTTTCATTAATGTAGGTCAACACCCGAATGTGCGATATTCCAGGTACCTTGTAGTTTTATTGAGAAGATAGTTGTTGCCTTTGTGGGACAAGAGGATGGGAGTCCTCTCAGGGATGTCAGTGATTGATGGGATTATGGCGGCATAGAACAAGGTTATCCTAGGGGTTCTAGTGTTGGCTATGCTATACTGTATTATATGGAACATCTCGAGGGGAAGTACGCTCATGTGCATATGTGGACCATTCTAGATTCTCCATAGCTGGGTCACAGCCCACTGTGGTGGGTATGACTTACCGAATTTCATTCTCCCTTGGTAACTGTATGAGGCCATCCCTATAAAACATCGTTGGAATCAACCCATTGACGATCAAGGATGAATGAATCAAGATCATGATCGGCGGCCACAACCACTTCAACTTCCACCAATTCCGAACCTCGGTCGACCAAATGGTAGATGATGGGCAGGGTCCACTGAAACCGAGAGAGTACCTATAGAACATCTGGGGTGGGCTTATGGTGGCCTGGATTGATAGATAAATCTTCTGTGAATCGTATGTGCCGACCTGGTTCGCCAGGAAGTTCGGGTAAATGTAGCAGATGCCCAAAAAAATATACAGAGAGGTTCGGGAAGACCGGCATACTTGAATTATCCTCCAGTTGGGGATTATGATAAAACTACATGTTTGGGAAAAATTATCACTCTTACCCCCAACTATGTCAGTGAGGGACTATCAACAATGTATGTCTAACACAGGACAAAAATGTATCCCAAGGCGATTCATTGGAAACACAACTAACAGATCAAGGAATCTAGTGCTGAGCCCAAAGAGCAGGAAGGTAGATGAGGTTCTGTGGGGGAAATGAGGTAAAGAAAAGGTTGGGCAGCTGGCACGGAGTAGGACAGACCTTCATCGGTTTGGGAAGTGTAAGCTGAGAATGTGCCTCCACCCTCCATGGATGGGTGGTCTCGTTTACGGCCTCATGGTCCAACTATGAAACACTTAGGAAATAAACTCAGGGGCCTCCTGACATAGTCTACTAATGTTATATTCCCTTCATTGTGGTCTTCTTGGAGAACGCTGCGGTAGTCCATGTCTGCTGAAGGATTTTGGCGGAGGTTGATACGCACTAGGCCTGATCTTACAAACATGTGGTGCATCCAGATATCGGATAGGTTAAACATTCATTGTCGACATGCATACCCGACAGCCATGGATATGTACGCATTCCAGCGGGGGTGGTATGATCAACTGCATCTCCTAGTGAAAGTAATACTTGGCCAGGAGCATGACCTAGAGAAGATTCCATCTGGGGAAAAAATTGTAGAGGAAGGAGAAGAATAACAATAATAAGAATTATAATAATAAGAAGAATAATATGAACATGAAGAAGATGACCAAGTTGATGATATTGGTGGTAAGTGGAAATCAAATGCTCCCACTCACTAGTGGAGCAACCAGGAGAGTGGAAAAATCACCGGCACCGATGCAGAACTAGAAAATCAGCTTGAGGTACGGTGTAAACCTTATACTAGTCTTTATATTTTCATAATATCATTCCATCAACCAAACCATGTCCTACTCAGGAACACACAGGTGAGGGACCCAAGGAATACTTCCCCACAAGGGGAAAAGGTATGCTTATAATGGTAGGGGAGAATCCTCAGTGGAAAGTCCTTGGGACTGAGCATAGTGGGTTGCCGATGTCAGTTGGATTAGGTGACAATGAGCTAAAAGTATAATCCCATATCATCCCCATTTTCCAAGAGGAACCAACGCTAGTGATCGAGTTGATAAGCACCAAATAATCCCTTATGGAGGTGGCCCCCTCCATGACATAGGCATTGGACACTGCCGCACCTATTTCCCATTAGTCCTTTTTCATTGGTTTTGCTCATTGCTGGAGAATTCAGCAAATCAAGATACTAATTCCTGATGCATTGATCACAAGGATAGAGGCATGACCAACTATTGTGTCTCGGGCATCTGTGGGAGTTAGATAAGTGGTGGCTGCATCACCCTTTAGAGAAGAAACCATTCTAGGTTGGCCTATCCTGGTACTAGAAGAACAAGAGATTGAAATGGGGTATGGTAATGTTGCAGGGGTGGAGTTCCAACCCGAGGAGAGTGAAGTCGCTGACGACGAGGAGGTTCCCGAAGAAGACCCTATTGTTGAACCCCTCACTACTTTCCCTAAAATATAGGCCCAAAGACCTCTAAGAAATTGACAATTGTGACTCAGATGTTATAGAGAAGAGATGAATGACACAATGCAAGGCGTGGAAGTGCATCATACAATTTCTCAGCCAACCACCAAAAAAAGGTAAAGCTGGATGGGGTCATTTCGCACCTGGATACACTTTCTCTATGCTGGAGGGGTAGATACTTTCCATTGTCATGTAATGATCCGTGATTACATGGTGGAGAATATACGAAAAGATAGCCATCATTCTAACATTTCCTGGCACAAGAAGGATTCAGAGAATACACAGGCCTTCTTGCAGATGGAGAAGGAGGTCCAACACCTAGAGGGGAAAATGAGGGAAATGGAGGAATTAATTGAAAACCAATCTGTACTCACTGAGAAATTGAAGGTCCATCATAATGATGCTTAAAAGAAAATAGCATAGAAAAATCCCTAAATAATTGTGATCAAGACTGGACAATCACTAGCACAGGTGAGGGCTAACGAAATGTGCCCCATTTCTGCTGTTGTAGAGAAGGATCTCAGGGGTCAAAGAAGTGATGGTGGAAGCCACAATTCAGAAGGAGGCAGTATTGGAGCAGTCCATCTATAAGGTCGATCAATAAGGGCCCTATTTTAGCTAACCCACTTAAACACATCCTTCTTTATTACATCCAACAATGAATTTTATGCATGAACAAACTACTTGCATGTTTATTTTAATGCACATTGACCACAATCCCAAAGTAAATAGAGATCCATTTCTAACTTTCTAAGGGTCACACCCAATGTGACAAACAATGGATGCTCATGCTATTACTCTGTTTGAATGTGGGAGTGATAATCACACTTCAGAGACCCGAGGTAGAAATGACTCTTTTGGGCTTTCGAATAGGATGAGGGGAATCCAGATGAAAGAATATAGTCCTCAGAACAGCTGTACAGTCACTTACCCATCATGCTCTAGTGCAAAAGTGGGGTAACACTAGAGGTGTTAGAATCGATCCGAACATTGGGAAGTGGGAAGTTTGACTCACGATACCCAAAATTTGGAATACTATAGGGATGGATTGAAAATGAAGGAAAATTTTTGACCGTGTTCAAAACACAATATCATTATCGTGTTAGCCTAAAATGGGGATGATAAATTAGTGTCGAATGCGGACATTGTTCGAAACATGGGACTTGACTCATAATTTCATCCATTAGCCTTCCATAACACTGGATTGGGATAGTAGGTGAGCTATAGGATGAGAATCCATACTATTAGGGGGATCCTTTGGGCTTGAAAGTGGATGAGGGTCCAAATGAAGGGCACGTAAAGTGTGGAGTTGGAGTGATTGTTTTTTTAATAGAGTCCAACACTTTTGAAACCACACCACCGTGATGACGGAAAATTAGGTGGGAATATCCATATGATCATGGATCAATCATACTTCTGATTATGACCTCTTAGGCAAGAGATCTAGTGCATCCCATGATTATCATGGGGCAAGATGAACTTGTTCGGGGTAGAATCATAATTTAGTTTCATTTTCTGAGGACATAAGCACTTAACTTGTTTAACATCATAAAATATGACAATGGGTGCAATTAGAGATCCCAGGAAGGGATTATGTGGTGTGGTAGTTATAAACCCAACATGAATGTGGACATAATGAGTCTTCACCACACTACACATTCTCGAAGAATGATTTTTCCTATGTGAAGTGACTAAAAGTGAATGTTAGGATGAGACCAAAGGAAGTTTCATGGATGTTCATATGTACCCCATTAGGATGGGAATCAATCCATATGTAGTTCTGAAGACACAATTTAATGTCATGCGGGAAGTTGGAAGGCATTCATGGAATGGTTGTTCCTATACATGTACTACCAGAACTACTAATCCCACGTAAGTCATGCTCGATGTGGGATACAAGGAGTAGTGATGTGACTTTCCTAGCACATGAAGTTACATGTCAGGGGCGATGGGACACTGGGTGAATTACATCCCACTGATGATGATACACCTATAGAATACACCTTGATGTTCCAAGGAATAAAGATGTGTATATTAGAATTCCACTTGAACATAAGGATGTGGAAATATGTGAATCTTGATGATTGATATTTGGAAGACAATGATGGTGGAATGATGATAGAGGATAAATTTTGACCACGTTTTAATCCCATTATCTATATCGTGTTAGCCTTGAATGAGGACAGACAAATGACTGTTGATGGTTGACCATATTGGAAACACAGGATCTATCACAAATGTCGTCATGGGTCCTTGGGGATGTTGGCCAATGTCAGAAGGTATGCAAATGTGGCATGAGACCAGGCCATTAAGGGGGTCCCCTTAGATGTGGAAGATGATCATAATCCATGTAACATGCTCATGATGCTTGGACATGGAAGGAGGGAATGTCCGTGTAAAAATTCCACACTTCAGACACTCCCCCAATGCATATGAGTACGATAGTAAGACGTATCATATAGAGGGAGTCGAGTACCCCTCTAATGAAAAAGGTTCTGAGGTTTCATGCTTCCAGCATAATGGTCCTATAACGGGCCATTAAGGGGGATTGATTTTAATGGACTATGCATAGGGTGATGAAATGGAAAAACATGATGTCTAGTTCCCATAAGGAGATATTCATTTTGGTTCATAGAACACAGACCAGGTTGGGAAATGTCATGGGGGGCACATAGAACGGCTATCAAAAAACATAACATGAATGAGATACCATGAGGTACTCGCCACACCACATGTTCCCAAAAGGAGTCAGTCCTAGGGGTCGAATGAGAGAGGATAAGATTTCAGATTTTTGGGGTTGGACTCAAGGACAATATTTCTTGGAGTACCTACATATCCCATAAAGAAGACAATCTATCCATACATTGTTCTAGAAGATGTTGTGTAGTTTAACATCGTGCATCATGGACACAGATTGATCTTAGTTTATGGACATAGAACATGGAACAGAGATGGAAGTGAATGTGGGAGATGTATGGTGAAGTAATTATAAAACTCAGGATGAATGAGGACCCGGAGTCCAGATCACAATGTGTTCCATGGGGATGTTTTAGGTCAAGCTACTAAAAAAAAGTTAGGATGGGCCAGATCCAAACTGTATGGGCATTCATACACATCACATGATAATGAGAATAAATCCACATGTTGTTCTTGTAGGTTGTGTGTCTCGGGCCCTTTCACCAAAAAGAAGCATCATGTGGTAGATCTTGTTTGTCATTTAGGATGAATGAGTGTTGTTTTTTTATGAAAAGATGGAACTAGGATAGAAAGTAGAGGCATCCCCACAAGAATAAAGTCCTGTAACAGTTTCAAAAAATGGTATGGTGTGTGAATAATACAAAAAAAGATGTCACCTCGAATGAGGACACCACGATTCAGTGTAATTTTTCATCATGTGGCCATGATGATAATGTCACATTTTAGGGTCATGTAACGGGAACAAGGGCGTGTTTTAATGTCCCACAATATAGTCACAACAGTTTAAAGTCATGTGGTACTAGGTATCATAGTTCAAAGTCATAAGGCTCAAACATATATTCAAAATATGAGGTTCAATAGATAATGTTCAGTCATGTTAAAGCATACCCATCGTGAATGAGGAAATAATCCTATATCACACCGTGTGCAATTCAAAGAATGAATCCTTGGGCCGAGGGGGATAGAAAAAGATAGAGAATATGGGTAAGGACATACTAGACCTCAGTTGAACTGGACCCAATGAAAAAATGATCGAGCATTCCTATGTATCCCATGAGGATGGGAATCAAGTCGTACGTAGTTTTGCTAGATTTCGTGTAGTTTAGCGCCTTGCAGTAAGGACGCAATGTCATATTTGATTATGGTCATAGAACGCGGACTAGAGATAAGTGGAATCCTTCTATGTATGTGTGGAACAGAACCCAATCCTTAAGCCCACTTGGGTCAAACGTGGTTTGGGAAACAAGGGAGGATGATTTTTTCAATACCTAGAAGACATTCCCAAGTGAAATTAGTGTGGATCCCCGAATGATGCATTTACCATATCTTTTTTCCTCTTAACGTGCAAATGTGCATCGAGGGATATTGTTAGGAGTGTAAAATTTCCATTGGGACTGGATGGGGTGGAAAATAATGTGAATCAAGTTACTAACATTGAAGGCTTGTAGAGGATGACATGGCGATGGATGATAACTGTTGACCGTATTCGAATCTCAAAATCCATATCTTGTTGTTTCAAATAGGAACTACAAATCTATGTCAGACACTGACCATATTCGCAACATGGGACTTATATCGATTTTATGTCTGCATACTATTGTGGATTATGGCACATAATGGTAGGAGAGCCCATAGGACTAGAATCGATGCCATTTGGGGGTCCCTTCAAGTGAGAAAGGTAATGGGGGCCCAAATGAAAAGGAACACAAATCCTATAACGTAGTCGAAAGCATGTCCACGTAGAATTTGACCCTATAGGTTCTGGACCAGATTACGCAAGGGCCAATTGGTGAATCACCGAAGAGGGAATAGGGACCCGACTTAAGGGTAGGCAACTCAAAGAGGTGAAATCATAGAAAGGAAGCGAAGGATTCTCAGGAGGGAGAGGTATGCGGCGTGGTTGTTATAAATATGAACTGAATTTGTACATATTCCCATACCACACTCTATACCCCTTTTATGGAATAATGCGGGCCATGGGGCCGAAATGATAGGGAGGTTTCAAGGGAATGGGGATGGACCCAAAGACCAGATGTTCAGGAGGTCCTATATATCCCATGGGGGTGGGAATCAAGCCACAAATAGTTAATGAAAAGGTATGACAAAAATAAGGGCAACATACCCAAACGAGGGGCGTGTACGGCACGACGAGTAACCATAAGTGAATGAGGACATAATACAACACCACACCATACAACCCTAAGTGAGAACTTGGGACAGGGGGCCAAAAATGCTAAGGGGCCTGTGGCTGGGCCATGGACAAAATATTAGGGCCAGGATGCATTTTAACCTCTTTTATTGAGGAAGAAGATAGGGGTAAGGTATCTCTTCTGTAGATGGGTACGACACGACGAACAACCCAATGTGAATGAGGACATAATCCTACACCACAACATAGAACCCTATGTGATAACATGTGTCAGAGGGCCGGGAAGGCCAAGGGGCCTGAGTTTAGTCCATGTAAAAAATATTATGTCCAACATGTTGTTTAACATCTTGTATTGAGGATGAAGGTGATCTTAGTTTAGGGTCATAGAGCTCAAACTGTATATGCCTAGTTTAATGTCATATGCATGGGGCAGAGAGGGAGAATCATCGTGCTTATGTAAGACCACAAAGTGGAAATGATGATAGAGGAAAATTGTTGACCAGGTTTTCAACACATTATCCACCCCTTGGGTGACCATAATTTTGGGAATTCAATTGAGCGTCAACTATTGAACTTATTCACAACACGAGACTTGTGTCAATTTATTGCTCTAAATACTCTAGGGTATTAGCCCATAATGGTAGGAGAGCACATGGGCCAAGCATCAATGCCATTCGGGGGCCCTTTGGATATAGAAGTTAAGGGAATCCCAATTGACGGGACTCGCGAAGCATGGCATGGTGTGTGAACACAAGACGAATGATAAATGAAGTGAGGGATGTCTCAAGGGGATATGTGTGGGGTAGCGAAATAACCAGTCTTAAATGAGGACGTGTGTCCATAACGCACCACACAATCCTATATGAGAACATTGGCCATGGGCCTGAAGGGTTAGAAGGACATGAGGTTGAGCATCCCAACCAATTTTAGCCAGATGACCTTTTATGTTGGATTTTCCTTCATAACAACTAAGCCCACGTGATCAATTCTTGGTGTGGGAAACAATGAGTAATATTTTGATATCCCCATCACAGAAGGGCCTTACAGCTGGAATCACCCTCCCGCTCGATGTAAACCGATATTTGGAGAGATGGTGGGGAAAAATGAACCACTACACTCCATGTTTGGGACATATGGGGGTGCTGACAATGACAACATATAGATTTTTCCCTTATTCAAAACACATCATTTAAATTATGTGACCCTAAACAGGAACAAAAAATGACCATCGGTCACTGACCATATTTGCAACGTGGGAATCATATCTATTTGATGTCTAAAACCCTTGAGGGCATTGGCCTGAAATGATGGGAGAGACCTTAGGCTACGTATCCCCATTGTTCGTGGGACCCTATGGATGTAAATGATAATGGTAACCTGAATGATGTGGTGTGTGGATCATGAATGTTCCCATACCATCAAAAATTATGTTAGAAAAAACAAGAAGTAGATATCTCTAGGACAATGGGATACATGGTACGATCATGATGTGATCGATTTGAATGAGGGAAAAACCATGCAACACACCATCTATTTCATCCCAATGGGAGGTCTATGTGTTTGGGCTAGGCCTATGGATGAAATGTATGGGTCGTCCTATGTATCCCATGATGATGGGAATCATGCCACATGTATTTTTAAAAATGAAATGTAGTTTAGCATCATGTTGTAATTACATGTGAGGATTGGAAGAACAAAGGAGGGAACATGGTGCAATCATTGTAACCCTAACATGGGTGTGGACAAAGATTCCTACAAGACACCATGTGAGATCCCCTAAATGAACCATGCCAAGGTGGGGATAGTAAAACATGAAAATGTGTATGGATTCAAGATGAGGCGTCTGAGCCTTCATAGGTATCACATAATGGAGGCAATCAAGCTATACATTGTTTTTAAGATGCAGTTTAATGTCATACATGATGGTGCACAATTTAAGGTTATGTATGACTGTTTAGTTTAAGGTCATGCAGGACTATCATGTAGATTAGGGTCCTGCGGGACCGATCATATTAAGGTCGTTCATGGCCGTATAGTTAATGTTCATGTGGGAACCAATTTCTCAAGAAACTTATTTGTTTGAGGAATATGGCATTGGTGGGAGGAGTTATACACTCACCATCCATTGTAACAAGCAAGTACGAACCATTAAAGTTAACCTTGTGAATTATGTATGTTCGGTCCCATTTGGGTTCCAACTTGGGTGGTTTTATGCTAGGTATCATTAGTACCCTCAGGGCCAATACCTAGTCGCCGTGCAAGATGGAGTAGAGTAAAAAATTATTTTTTAACGTTATGAATACTTTGTTCTGATGCCTTTACAAATTGTGTAGGGCCTGAAGCCTGTTCTCGTTAAGTGCTTCCTACTCGGGTAGATGGATTTCAGCTTCTATATCTAGCGCTTTCTGATCATAGATAGTTGTGTGTAGTGAGAAATATTGAATCTCGATGGGCAGGATGGACTCAGTTCCATACACTAGGGAATATGGGGTCACCTAGGTGGAATTACAAGTCGGCATATGATAAGACTAGAATGAATTAGAGAGCTTGTCCTGCCAACTCTTCTTATTCCGACCAACCATATTATGTAGAATATTATAGAGGGTTTTTTTTTGAAAACCTCTCTCTATTAATTTTCTACCTCATGATAGAAGGAGCTATGGTTGGAAGGGATGTTTTACTTAGCATACAATTTCTTCAGCTCAGCTGCTCAGAATTTTGTGCCGTTATTGAAAAGGATGGCATAAGGGACTCTAAATCGTTAAGTGATGTTGGAGCTCACAAAGTCAATGATGGAATGATCCTTTACCTCTTTTAGTGTATCTATCTCAACCCACTTCGCGAAGAAATGTTTGTTCATCAGGATGAACCTGCACTAGCGAGCTGTCACTGGTGGATATGGTCCCACGACATCGGGTCTCCATACAACAAATTTCCAAAAGTACATGGCAGAGTGAAGTGACATTGGTGGCCTTTTCATGAAGTTAGCATGAATTTGAAACGTGTGACATCTCTTGGAAAACTCGATGTAATCATGGATCATGGAGGGCCAAAAGTACCCAAGTCTCTGGATCTGGTGAGATAGTTTCGGCCCGATCTGATGAGTCCTACAGGAACCGGCATGAACCTCTTTCAGGTCTTGGGAAATCTTGACTCCATGAATGCAACAAAGGAGAACCCCATCAAACGCATGCTTGTAGAGGATTTTCTCAAGGCACGGACCCTCATGGAGGGTAAACTATAATGCGCGACTTCATATTTTCTCATGGCCGACCCAATATACTGAGAGATTACCATTATGGAGACACTAAAAAAGGGGTCTCTCTAGTCGAGATCACTTTGATCATCGCATCTAGGGGACTCGGTGGTCCTGACATGGAGGTTTCGTCCGCCCGCTGGCCATCATCATCGTCGGGGGTGACAAGAGCAATGACTCTCTAATGTACCATGTCTATAATCAGATCATCCTGCTTGGGCTCCATGAGCGATGCAGCCAAGCTAGTTTTTTAGATATAGATATAAACATAAAAATATGAAATATATAATTAAAAATAGGACTAAATATATTTTATTGATAAAAATTTATATATATAAAATAGTCCCTCTGACAAGGAAACAATTTAGCCTTATGATATCGTTATGGTAGAAGGGGTTGGGTAGGATTTGGATCAGTTTCAAATTCTATTGAATTTCATGAAGCTTGAAACATGTCTTTTAGTTCTACCATCTATACCCACAATGTTTTCATATGACTATATCTCATCTTCATAATCAATACTCTAGAATCGTATTAACTTTGAAATTTTCAATGTTATTGAATTTAAAAAATTCATTCAAACACTCTTATTGAAGCTTAAAATGATCTAAATTATATATGAAATTGTTTAGTTGGAATCTGAAACTAGGATTACTATGACTCAATTGGTCAATTAGAAATTTCTCATTGTCCAAAAAAACTGACAAAGTTGTACTATTTATTTGATTGTTTTGTAGTCTATCATTCCTGTCATCCATCACAGTTGTCATTCGACGAAATCAGTAAATCAGATCTATAGAGGGAGAATAAGAATAGTTAGATGTACTAGTCTAACTGATACTACTATTTATTTACTCAAATTGACTCCCAAAATAAAACTATAGATATGAAAATTATGATATAGTTAAAACATCAAATATCATCATTCCAACCTCATAAAATATTTCTCTCGTGAAAAAATCAAATAATATTATAGAAACATACTTTTATTTAAGATTTTTTAGTTTTTTCCTTGAATATTGGAGCTTTAGACATTGATTTACATTTGGTTCATGAGATTATTTATACTTAAACACAAGCACTTCAATATGATTTGAAAAAGAATTAAGTTTTCTATCATATAGATTCTTTGTTTGATCGATATCCATAATTGATTAAGGATTATAAATTATCTTCTCAATTTATTTTTCACTGTAACATGATTATTTTTAAAATGATTTTGTTTTTTCTCTAGGGACAGGACCTGATCTCTCTATTGATTGATTGTAAACAAAATTTGTTACTTCAGTTATATATTTATGCAATTTTTTTCATTTTTATAATATTCTTATTGAACAATTTAGTCTTGAATATTCTATTTTTTATTCACTTCTACTTGATCAACTATCAATAATATATCTAGAATCTCTCTAGCTTGACTGTTTACGTGATGATATTCTTTATGAACTAGTTCTTCAAAATGAACCGAGAAAGTAGCTTCTCCATAACCTAACAATAGTTAATCATTTTTCTAGACACATATTCTTCAGGGTTTGAGGAAAATTCACTCAGGAAATTTTTCTTCTTCTTCTAATTCGTATTTTTCTGATGCATTATATTTAACCCTCATGTTTTTCTTCATGACACTATAATCTATTATTGATTCTATAACTCATTATTTTCTAACAAACCCTTACCCCCTGATCAGAAGCTTTAGAACCCATTTCTCATCGTCACTAATAGGTAGAAAGTATCCTTTCATAATACTCTAGAAAAAACCTTACATATCTAGAGTTATTGGATTAGTACATTAATGTGATGACATTTTATTCTCAAATCAATTAACTAATTCATTTATTTTTTAAATATAATTTGATATATTATCTTTCCCTAAGGACAAAATCCATCCTTGCATCTGTTTGAAAATTGTATTCAAGATATCTGAACATATACATTGGAAAATTAAAATTTATTTCAATAAAAAAAATAGAAACATGATGTATATATATTGATACAAACTTTTCACAATTTTAGTTATCATCAGTGCAATTCTGGTTTGAATAATTTTTACCAAAACATTCTGATCTACCTTGAGATCACTGGAAAATATCATCCTTATGTTTATTATACAAAAAATAAAAGGAATAGTGTCTTAAGGCTTATAAATTTTATCATCAATATAATGTAGATGAATATGAACGTCGCTATAAAGAATATGGTTCGATATTTGGGAAATTTTAGCAGATGAAATTGAAAACTATTTATCTTCAATTCACTCATAAATAGTGTAATTATAATAACCTAAAAAAATTGTATGCATTGATAGAGAAATTTTATTTCTACCTCATAGAGAAAATCTGAGTTCACATCATTGAACGCATACTATAGACCCTAAAATTATAATTCCTATTTAATGAGTTGATTTACCAGGTATAACCATTCAAAATATACCACTTTTCCAGGAAGAATAATTATACCAAAAACTTGTTATCACATTGGTTCACTAGATTCACCCTCATAAGTTCTCTTGGATTTTATAAATTTTTAAGTACTAAATAAAGGTGTTTTTTGGGAATCTAGGGAGTGGAAGGTTAAAAATGGTTTGGGATAGGTGAAATAGTTTGAAAAATAAAGGGCAGACATTCAAATGGGTTTAGAAAGGTGATGTGATATATATTTTTCTGATGCTGGTTAGAGAGTAATAATGATTTTTTTTTGAAAAAAAGCTGTCTGAAAAAATTTATGATAAATTAAACTAATTAAACTAGAAATAAAAATATATACATTAAATCAAATTATATTTTGAGTTCGAAAAAACAAATTTAACATCAATAAAATAGAATAAAATAATATAAAATATAATAATAGTAAAAATTATATAAAAAAATCTAACTCCCCCTTAATAAAATCAAAACATATAGTGTGAAGTGGTTTAGTGAATACATCAGCTTATTGATATTCAATGTTAAAAAATTATAAAGAGATATCTTTTTTAAGAACATGATCACACAAAAACTGAAGCCTAATATCAATATGTTTAGTGGTTAAATTAATTATGAGGTTTTTTGAAATATTTATCGCAGTACTGTTATCACATAAAATAAGTGTACCTTCAAAATTTAGTCCAAAGTCCATTGGTGTTTTTTTATCCACAATACTTGTCCATAAAAACTACCATGATGTGCATATTCTGCCTTTGTTGTTGATAATGTAACTGAGTGTTGTTTCTTACTTAGCCACCATACAAAATATTTTAATAAAAAGTGATAGGTTCCTATGGTAAATTTCATATCTAATATACTTCCTAGAAAATATGTATTATAATATAATATTAAATCAAAATTAGATGTTTTTGGATAAACATATGATTGAAAAAA
The DNA here is from genome assembly GCA_963277665.1 of Viscum album. Taxonomy (NCBI): domain Eukaryota; kingdom Viridiplantae; phylum Streptophyta; class Magnoliopsida; order Santalales; family Viscaceae; genus Viscum; species Viscum album. Next base: position 1,833,982,673 of record OY728147.1, read on the forward strand.
ATAGTTACTTTGTAATGTCTAAAAACCCATTTAATGTTAATAATATGAGATTATTTATGATTTTTTTGATATATAGCACATAAATATACAGAAAACAAAATTTCATATCTTATATCAATAAGATATAAAACAATACCCCTCATACCTCTATAACTGGTTGTCTATTGTCTTTCTAGCTTCATCCAAATCAAGTATTATAATTGTACACATGGGAGTGGTATATGCCTTGACGTTCTCAAGACCAAACTCTTTCAATAAATTAACAAAATATATACTTTGGTTTCAAACATTTTTATAATCTATTAGATTAATTTGATGTCCTAAAAACAAATTCTTTCTTCCCTTCATAGTCATTTAAAATTCATTATTTATGAGTTCTGAAAAATCATTAAATTGATTACCATTAGTTGAACGAAAAATAAATTCATTAACATTAAACTATTAAAGTGTTATAAATAATGGTTTTCATAAAAATAATTGAAACTTTAAATCCAATAGTAAAATTATTTTTCAAAAGAAAATAACATTATATTTTATTCCAAGATGCATGAGCTTGTTTAAGGCCATAAAGAGATTTTGTATGTTTAATAGAGAATCTAGTTATCGAGAATTTCTAAAACCAATAGTTTGTTTGACATATTTTTCTTCCAGTAAATATCCATTTAAAAAATAATATTTAACATTGAACTGATATAATTTAATGTTTATATGATATGTATAAGCTAAAATGATTCTAATAGTATTTAATCAAGCTACATAGGAGAATGATTCATCCTAATCTATAAATTATTTAAAAATATATCTATCATGTATTTATTTGTTTATATTTATAATCCTTTGATAATCTTGTTCATTTCGAAAGAGGCATTTGGTTCTCATTGATGGATAATTTTATGGTCTTCAATAAAATTCCCAAACATCATTCCTTTTGAATGGGTTTTTGTCTTTTTTTGAATTGTAATCATCTAACCCTCATCTTCTATGGCTTCATCAAAATATTTAGGTTCGAGTAGATATAGAAAGGTACAAAATTTAACCAGTTTTCCTATATTTATTCTTGTTCTTATTATAATTTCTATGTCTCCGATAATATATTATAAAGGGTGATTATTTAGGGATATAGTCTTTCTAGGAAAAAAAATTTAGGTACATCAATATCATCTTCTTCTAAACTGAACTAAATTATATTTATATAATTTTCAAAATCATTTTCAAGTTTTCAATTATCATGTTTTTAGAAGATTCAGTAATTTTAAGAGTTTTATCATTATCTTTTTTAAATGGTTCAGATTCATCAAATTTCACATGAACTTATTCTATAACAATACATGTATTTTTATTAAAAACTCTATAGGATTTAGAGGTAACAAAATATCATGAAAATATTCCTAAATCATCTTTTGGACCGAACATACTAAGATTTTGGTAGGAATAAACTATAAATTAGGAGGAAAATAATGGAAGTAGAATAAATTATCCAAAATAATTATTATGAAGTGTTAGTTATGAAGGGATAATATAATGAATTATTTCAGTATGTTTATATATAGATATTGTCTTTGGATATTATAAATATAATGGATGAAAATATGGTCATTGAATAAATAGTGGTTTGATATAAATTTATCAAATAAGTATACAATATTTGTTTATTGTTATTAAAATTTTTTAATGTTATGTTTTATTAAGAATAGACAATGTGATAAAAAAATTACTTTTGATTAACAATATTTTTATCCAATAAAAATATAATTATCCAATTATTTAATAATAAAATTCAATCAAAATTCAAAACATCAATTAATTGATAAAATTAAATGAATAAAATATAAATAATTAATTTTAATTTTATTTATGTTAATATAATTTCATATAATATAGTAATTTTATGAAGAAAAAATATTTCAAAAACTATTATGTATTTTTTTAAAGGAGATACCACTATATAATGAATTTATTGATATATATTAATAATAAAAACAAGGAAATAAATTTCTAGTCTTCGAATAGTCAAAACTCGACATTTAATATAAGAAACTATTTTTATGATTGAAATGAAATTTTTAGAAAATTGAATTTATAGGTGCTATGAATAGTTTATGAAACAAAATATATTACGGTTAAATTTTGAAAAATTATATTCTGAATATGAATAATACTTTAAAAAAAATTATTTTTTAATTTATAGGATGCAATACCATGATTAATTAATATTTAAATGTCATTTTCCTATTAGAAATTCTTTATAATTTATGCTTCCATTTAAAATTCAAATTATAGTTTTTAGGAATATTATTTCTAAGAATAGTATAAATTTATTATTCACCCCTACAATATTACATGAGGTAGAGTTTTTGTTATTTTTCATGAGAATTTGTGTTTAGGTGAATAATACAAAATATCATTTTTAGAAATACAATGATTTTTTTGACATCAATAGGATATAAGAATGACATAAACATGTATAAATAAAATATTTATTAAAATATTTATTAAAAAACTTAAATCATATATCCAAATTTAATATGTTTAATTTATAATAAAATGAATAACATTTTGTAACTTAAGTTATATTTTTATTTTCATTTTTTTATCCTTTATAGAATAATAATTATAGAATGAATTTTCCATTGAATTGATAAATTTAATATTATAATATGGTTTTTATTTTTATAATAAAAACATACTTAATATCTAATAATGGTAATTTTTTTTACTCATATTATAAATTTACCAACATTTCCACTTAGATAAAACTAAATAGTCTTAAAATATAATATAAGGGAAAAGACATAAAACATGTTAAAAACGGCCTTAAAATGTATGGATGAGAGTTTCATCCAAAAATAACCCTAAAATATATATAATTTCCCAATTTCAGATCCAAAAACATGTGAATGTTACATGAAATTATTGTAATGTTTTGGGTATTTTCAATAGTTCCACCTTACTAACTTATAAATGGAGTCCTTATGTACCCCACTTCTCCCCATACATTAACCCAATATTTTTACGACAATAAACAAATATAAATCACATAATATAATATAAACTTCATGTAGAATATTCTATCATGATATTGATAAACTTCAATGTTTTAATAAATTTCTCAATGTAGTTGTTCCAAGGAGTAAGGTAAAAATTCATAATGCCCAATTTTCATATCTATTAATTTTTTATTCATCTAACTATTAAAAATAAATTCCAACAACGATAACATAATTAAATAAGTACCATAAATAAACTTATATGTTATTAATTTAATGTAACAATCATTTCATATATTTATCCAAAACATTAAACAAATGAAAATGTCTCTCATGTGTTTGAGTAGTCTACTACCTCTTTAAATAGTGTATTTAATTTTTTATCACCAAATATCATCGATGTTATATATTTATATAATTAATTAATATGACATATATAAAATATTATTTATTATATAATGAAATATTATTATTTAAAATTTTTTATTTCAATCAGTTGAAAAATTAAAAATTCACCCATGTACATGCAGACTAATGCATGTACGAAGTAATGTTTTCTATTTTCCATCACTTCGTTAGGTGAATTGTTGTAAAAGTTTATATAATAAATAAATGTTATATTTATGACATGATTATGATTCTTCAACCCCGAAAACGGTGAAATCAATAGAACCATTGAATTAAATCATGCATGGAAAATGAAACAGATAACACCAAAATATTGTTTTAAAGGAGGATTTGATAATAATTTAATAGTTTGATATTTCAAAGGGAATAATAAATTGTTTGAAAATTATGAATTTGGTTATATTTTATATGTGTAATATATAATAATTTATTGTGTATGTTGTTTATGATTGAGTAAAATGACAACATCGTTATAGACCATTATATAAATGATTTATTAATGGAGGTAACTTCATTGACAGGAATGATATTTGTGATGAATATAAGTTTATCCCTAGAATAAAACATAAAATTAGATAAGACATGGTTGTAATATAAATTTATCATCAATTAATGTTTCACCAAATTTTTTGTTAATGTGATGATCATTATGTATTTTTTGGGTAAGTAACTACAAGAGGATTACTTCAAAGATTGATTAGGTTAAAAAATATAGACCAGAAAAAGAATGTTATATAGTGATTAACCAATTTATAGGTATAGTGACATATGTAGTAGTTTTATACAAAAATTGGTTATTAATGTAGTTTTTTATTGTCATTGGGATTGAAAAAATAGGAAGCCCCATTATTTATAAATTTATAAAAAGTGAAGTCATCCCACCTATGATAAAAATAGTTGATACTAATGATGTTAAATGTATCCCAATTGGGTACTTAAGATTATATATCAAGGAATTACATTTAATTAATTTGATATTCAGTTAGAATATTTTTTTATAATATTCCTTTAATTTTAGGCATTAAATATGGGATTTCAGAGGTTGGGTTCTCATCTAACCAGTTTTAAATTGGTTAGATTCTAGGATATGGAAGAGATCATTATTTTAAATATGTTAGTTTTCATTAAAATATAGTTCTTTTTTACTATGAATATTTTATTCTCAATTCCAAATTATATGACATTATTCCATTAAATGAGCTTGATATTATGTAAGGATACTATAAATATTATGAACTGGTAAGCTGTTATAAAAAATTGATATCCTTCATAAAAATGGTATTTGATCTATGGAAATTGATAGTGTTTTATCTAAACTGGTATTGAGTTCTACCAATGAAAGGTGAATCTTGTTTTGATGATAGAATTTATCAATAAGGAGTGTTTTTCTAGAGACCCCAAGAATTACGTATATGGATATTACATTAACTTTTTTTGGAATACTTAATACATAAAAAAATCACACCCAAGTACTGTAATATATTAGTGTCTTTGAAAACTCGGAACATAATCTTCAAATCATGGTGACCGATCTTCAACATCTCCCATAAATGTCTTCACAATTTGTTTTCTTACCTAAAACCTTTACTTATTTCTTGGGGAAAATAAAATACAAAAAGGGTGAGCTCAAATGCTCAGTAAGGGTAATCATAGAGAACATAAAATAATCCATAAACATTTGAATTAAAAAACCTGACCAGAAAATCTAAACATCAAAATCATGTGCAATGACATATAATTTGGAATTATGTAAGTCATATATCATAGAGGAACATAAATAATGATAAATTTTCATTTTAATAAAACATGTAATTGTGTAAAAAAATTAAGCACTTGATATGATTTCCATTATAGCCATGGAATTATAGCCAAGACCATTATAATGGACAAAGTCCATTACTGAACTGGGTTTACTTGCCGTTCCAGCCCTGTATTACGGAACTAGATTCACATTACATTTTATCCATGTCTATCTCATGAGATATAAATATTTACCAAATGCATTGGAGGGAGATATAGTTCCAACCCATCTCATAATGAAATCATTATTACTTGTGCCACAGAATAATCATAAATCATTTATCGTAACCCAAAGAATAAAATGGGTTTCACAAACATCATCCCATCATAACATAATCTATATAAAACAAATGGATATCAATTTAATCATACTTAGAATCAAACCATTTAAATTATAGAGACATTATACTTTAAAAAAATTCATACTAAATAATGTCATCTTCGATGGAAAATAGTTTTGACAAAACACATGAAATGAATTCTTAAGGAAACTATTTTTTTCTTCAAAATCATTTTCTATTCAAAAAATTCCATTCAATTTTCAAAGAAATTTTTTTTGGAAAATAATAAAGAAATCTTGTAGAGTAGGATTCATGAAAATTAGGCGTTATTAAATCGTAAAAATCTATTCATGCCGTATAAGTTAGAAAAAACATTCTCAATGTACTTTTGACAGAAAAGTCTAAAATTTCATCGTATGGTAAACAAAAGAAAGATTCCTTCGATAACACAATGTAAAAGTAAAATAGGGGTAATCATGACTTTAAAAATACAAGTAATAATATTAAACAATTTATGGAAAACATTTTTATGGACATGGATGAAAAATATAACCCCAGTAAATACATACGTATAAGAAATCTCAGATAAAATAAGATTTTCAAAATTATCCCTTACCTTGTGTTCAATTTAATCCATATGTGTCTAAGACTCCATTATATTGGGTTTAAACATATTATTAACTTGTAACATATCCATAATAATATTTATGATACCATATATGATTCACTTATGACTTTATATTACTCGTTCTTTTGTAAATTCCATGTTAAAGTAGTGTTTTGCATAAAATCGTTTCATTTATCGTACGTGTTTCGACTTGTAGTTCTTGATATTATTACATATATCCTGATTTACTTAATTATAGAATGTAAAACATGAATAATATATAATATATATTCAGCATATAAATATATATTATAGATCGATAAATGGATTGCAATAAACCGTTCTTGGAGACGGTAGGTCGTATGTACGCATGAATGCTATTTTTGTTTCCATACTGAATTGAATGGAATTAAGTAAATGAAAAATTTATTTATATAAATCCAATATAATTATTATTTAATATAATTCATGATTATATATTATATATACTTTATAATAATACTTTTATGGGTAATTAGGAAAATTGGATCTCATCGCGTTCATGGAGACGGTAGTCTGTACGTACACATGAGCCACAATATCATTCTTTTGATATTAAAATAATATATTACTGGATGGTATATCATTTATAAAAATAATCATAATTTTATAATTATTAATTATTTCATTTATAATCTTTATTATACCCATCCAAATGATGAAATGTTGGAATAGAAAACTACACCACGATGTGGAGACGGTAAGCCGTACGTACGCACGTGTGGTGAATTTTTCATTCATAGGATGGATAAAACAATAATATGGTTCAAAAATTTTTATAATAACATCACAACCATTATAAGATACTGGATTTATTATTTTATAATGGAAACAACAAATATGGAGGCAGTGGAAGAAGATAGGATCTTGAATGAGGTGGTGTGATATTTACCTCTTCTCCAGCTTCTTCCTTTTGATTTGATCAAAAGGGTTCCGTAGGATGGATTTATGACTAAATAAAGGCCACTAGGATGAAGTTAGGACAATTGAGAGGGTAATTGTTCATGATTTGGACGTTACAAATTGATATGGAGGTGTAAATTATAGAGAAGGGGGAGTTCCCTTTTATAAGAGGGCTGAGGGGCACCTTAGGAAAAACATAAAATATTATTTTATAATAAAGTCATATTTGGTTTATAATGGATCCAAAGTGACTTATGATTACGATAGGGTGAGTATGGGTCAAAATAATCTAAACCAATAGGTTTTATACAAGTTTATGTTACAATTTAACCTTATCATTTAGATTTAACTCTATGTTAAATAATTTAACTTTTATCGGGTCTTCTTGTATTCTTACATTACATGGTTAATAATCTTACTATCAACTACCAATAAAACCCCAATCGGTTCATGAGTGACATATATATTATTATATATGTCTTTTGGAATAAATTTATATTTTTATGACCATTATATAAATTAATAATATAATATCTGTTTTAAAAACTCTTTTATGTCAATTTTGACAGTATTTGGTATTTTGTTTTTTCTAAATATTTAACAGCATTATTACAAAACAAAATTCATATAACCAACCCAAATATGTTATATTAACTTATAAAATTAGTTTAATACATAAAAAGTATCAAATTATATTTATTGGGAATTTATAATTTCAATTATGTTAATATTTCATTAATAAGGCAATTAATACATCATCATTGTGTCAAAAATAAATTAAATTATTTAATTCTAAAAAAATATAATTAAAATAAAATTATGTAGGAAATATTTTTATCTTTCTCGTCAATATTTATAGTCGAATTTATCTTATGTATAACCCTGTATTAAAATTTTTTAGTTATTAAACATTGATTTTTATCTATTTTAACTCTTCTTTAAATAAAATAATAATAAATGTCCTAATATAATCCCAGTGGACCTAAAGGGTAATATTTTATTCCTAAGCTTGTTTTTGGTTGAATTACACTTATCCAATAGAATTAGGACATGTTTTAGGGTAATAATAATATCATTTTTACCCTTAATTACCCTGTTTACTTTTAACCATGCTAATTAAAATTTAAAAGTTACTATTCACCAAAAATTATTTTCATCTCATTGATCCATATTTTACATACTGATATCAACAGTGTCTCATGGATTTGGTAAATTCAACTCATAAAAGCGGTAAAATTATGATGTATGTAAGTTTTCAAATACTCTTAGGAGGTGCGTAAAAGAATGTAAAAAGTTCAATAAAATATTTATATATCTAAAATTATTATAAAATGTCTCCAATGAATTACATTGAAATTATATAGGTATTATGTATCTATTTTGACATAAAATAAATTTAAATAAATTAAATTAATATTTAAATAAATATCATGTTTTGACCAATAACTCGATGTTTTCACTATTCATCAAAAATTCAATGTTTCCAGAAAAATACCAAAAATTAACCCTAGGATAATTTTGATATTACGAATCTAAAAACGAAGTCCATTTTGAATTATTAAATTTAAAAAATTTCAAAAAGTGTGTATTTCTATTCACAACAGTTATTTTATATAATATTTTTATAACATATCGTTGTTTAGTGATACTCAGTGTTGCGTACAATGCAAGCTATTGAGGAAGGTTGCTCTTGTGCATAACCCAATCCAAGAATACTGTTGTGTATACTACAATCTAATACGTTGTTTCTTATAGGTCAAGATAATCTTGGTGTAACGTACAACACCCAACATCAAAGAAATTAATAATATTCCTCATAAAATCTCGGGGTGTTACATTCTCCCAACCTTAAAATGAATTTTTCCCTCAAAATTCATCGAGGTTATAAATGGTTTACTAATTTAATGTTTCATTCATAGAAACTCACATAGTAAAAAGGAATAATAAATCTTAATTTTAAACACTAATTTATGAGACGTATCGTTACCCAAATTAACTCATCACTGGGTTTCCACATATAAAAACATAGGTGAAAAATATGTATATGGAAGAGAAATCTAACCATAAAGTTATGATGGACAGTGGTAGAGAACATGGATATGAAAAATCCAACAATCACAAATCCATAAATTTGTGATGATCTAAGGTACCAACTCAGACAACATTTTTGATTTTCAAGATCATTTCCCTAAAGATGATAAAATTGGAATTAGAAGAAATACTTAATTGATTTTGGTGCAATATCATCATTGGCCATTCCTTGAACAATTTCCACTTCATCTCTTAAAGAAATGAAGTTGAATTTTCCATTCGTGAAGTGTTAGCAGATCATGTGATAGAATGATAGGTCATTCCATTTTTCTCAAACAAAAGGTTAGGAAAGGATATTAAAAATATATAAGTCTACCTTTGGCCAGATTAATCGTATATGGTTCCTAAAATGGACTAATAATTCATATATCATAACAATTAATAAATTAAATCTAATTTATACTAACCAGGGACTTCATGTAGGTCAGTGGGAGGCGATAAAGGAATGTCACACTTCGGTTTTGGGTTCGATTCCCGCATCCTTTTCTGAAGCGATGGGTTGTCTCTCGTCCTATGGGTTGTCCTTTTTCTAAAACTATACCATTGTAACATTCATACAATCATATGGAAATAGTTCTTGCCTTAAACAATACTATATTATCTCTAACCTAATTTATTCCAATCTTTAGTCTTATCCAAAATACTTCTGTCCAAGATCATTGTATAAAGAAACTGATTAATAGAAATGTCATCTACCGATCATACAAATACCTTCATTTTCCCCCCTTATATCAAAAGTTATATCTTTTTGTTGGTCACATTCAAACAATTTGAATACCTTAATCAAGTATTCTCTTGAAAAATGAATACTCATTGAACCTTAGAGAAAACATGAATGCTATCAAAAGTTAAATTTTTCTACATACCAAAATTCTAAAAAATATGTATCCTCAAACCATGATATCACTTTTCCATTATACCATTCATGAGCTCCTTAATACTATCAAACATATTATTTTCTCCATATTCATTCATTATGCACATATCAACTTATTTCCAAAATATCTGAATAAAATTTCATGGTTACCGATATCATTCAACATATACTTTAAAATACATTAGAAAAAAAAGTTGTGTAACAATTCTTATATATTTCATTATTCTATAGTACCATTAAAATAACTCTAGATAAACATACAATCATTCCAATACCTTCTTAAACCATTGACCAAGCTTCATCATTTTATTCCTCAACACTTATTTTATCTCATATATCATTTGCAGTCTCTTCATCATCATTAACATAAATACTACCCATACGACCGTGCTGATTCACTTCATGAGATTATCCCTTAGGAAATTGGTTTGCATAATGACCGTAAATTCCACATTTAAAATATTTAACTATTTTTGATGTCTTAAGAATATCATTATCCTTGTCTATAGAGTTAACTGAACCCTTTCCTTTGCAATCACTGGCTTTGTGTCCTTCTTTTCCATATCCAAAGAATCTTCAGGTTCCTTTGAAACATTCACCTTGATGTCTATTCCCACATGATTTACATGAGGAAAATTGAACTTGAATTCCTTTAAGATCATCATGAAACACCATATTTAACTTATTAGTTGAGTCCGGAAACATACCAAAGAAGAGATTATTGATCATATTATGAGATTGATGATTAGGCATAATAACGATTATTCGCCATCCAAATCCCATTTCATTTGCTTGATCATGAAGAATATAATTCCATTGTCCATCATATTCTCCAGTAACATGAATCTTCTAGTTTCTAGCCATTTTTGACAACACAAAATGAATAGTGTGATAGGAAAAAATCACACTTGGAAAACAACATATTCAGGGAGAGTAATTTCAATCTCTAAAATCATAGGTTTAATCCTAGTTTAATGATGACTGTTATAATAATTCTAGGACTGTAACCTATACAAATACTTAACCTTAAAGACATCCCTAGACATATATTAGAAATATCTCTAGGGATCTAATTTTTTTTCGCATCCTAGTTTCCAACGGTTAACAAAACCTTTCCTCTCATACCATCTATAGATACCCAAATCTTGGTGTACATAGACATTACATTACTTTTTCGGAATACATAATATATAAAAAAATTAACACCCATTGACCGTAATAGTTTATTGTATTTGGAAACTCAGAACATAATCTTCTAATCAGGGTGAAAGATCTTCAACCTCTCCCATAAAGATCTTCCCATTTTGTTTTCTTACCTAAAACATTCCTTATATCCTGGGGAAAAAACCTAAAAAGGTTGAGCTCAAATTATCATTAAGGGTAAACATAGAGAAGATAAAACAATCCATAAACATTTGAATGAAAAAACGTGAACATAAAATCTAAACATCAAAATATTGAGCAATGAAATTAAACATAGAAGTACATAAGGAATATATCATAGAGGAACATAAATTTTGGTAAAATAGAATGGTAATAAAACATGTAATTTTGGAAAAACATTATGCACATGATATGATTTCCATTGTATCCAATGCATTACAACCAAGACAATTATAGTGGACAAAGTCCATTACTGAGCCGGGTCTACTTGTCGTTCTTGCCCTATATTACTGAACTAGATTCACTTACCATTCAAGCCATGTCTATCTCATGAGATATAAACCATCACCCAATACATTGAATGTAGATATAGGTCCAACCCATCTTATAATGAAATCATTCTTACTTGTGCCACAAAATAAACATAAATCATTAATCATTACCAAACTAATAAAATGGGTTTCATAAACATCATCCCATCATAACATAATTCATATAAAACAAATGTATATAATTTCATTATAAGAAGAATAAAACCATTTAAATAATAGATACATTATACTTGAAACATAATCATATTAAATAATTTCATAATAGATAGAAAATTGTTTTTCTAAAACACTATAAATGAATTCTTTAGGAAAATATACTTTCTTCTTCAAATTTATTTTCTTTTCACAAAATGCCATTCAATTTTAAAAGAAAATAAATTTGTCAAAAATAATCATGAAATCTTATAGAATATGTTTCAATAAAATTAGATGTTCTGGATCTGTAAAAATATTTTCATGAAGTATAAGTTAAAAAAACATTCTCCTCGTACTTTTGCCTGAAAAGTTAAAAAGATCTCATATGGTAAACAAAAGAAAGATTCCTTCCATAACACGATGTAAAAGTAAAATTGGGGTAAAATGACATTAAAAATAAAAGGAATAATATTATTCAATTTATAAAATGATTTCTTATGGACATGGATGAAAAATATTTCTCCAGTAAATACTTACGTATAAGAAATCTTAGATAAAATGAGATTTGCCAAATTATCCCTTACCTTATGTAAAATTTCTTCTGTATGTGTCTGAGAATCCTGTATAATTGGTTTAACCATATTATAAACTTGTAACAATACCATAATAATATTTAAGATATCATATATGATTCACTTAAGGCTTTATATTACTCGTTCTTTTGTAAATTCCAATTTAAAACTGTGTTTTGGGTAAAATCGTTTCATTTATCGTACGTGTTTCGACTTGTTGTTCTTGATATTATTACTTATATCCTGATTTACTTAATAATATAATTCAAAACTTTATTTATATATAATATATGTATTCATCATATAAATATATATTATATATCGATAAATGTAATGAAATGCACCGTTCATGGAGAGGGTAGGCCTTACGTACACATTGACACTATTTTCATTTCCTTACTGAATTGAATGAAATTAAGTAAATGAAACATATATTTACATAATTACATTGTAATTATTATTAAATATCATTAATTGTTATTTATTATATATACTTTATAATAATTCTTTAATGGTTAATTTGGAAAAATGAATATCATCACGTTCATGGAGATGGTAGTCTGTACGTACGCACGACCAACAATATCATTCTTTTGATATAAAAATTTTAAATAATTGGATGGTATATCATATATAAAGAATCATCATAATGTTATATTTATTATTTATATCCTTTATACTGATTATTATACCCATCAAAATGATTAAATGTTTGAATAACAAACTACACCACGACGTGGAGACAGTAAGTCGTACGTATGCATGTGGGGTGACTTTTTCATTCACATGATGGATAAAATAACTAATATAGTTTTAAAATTTTATAATAACATCAAAGTATATAGAAGATAGTGTAGTTATTATTTTAGCATGGAAACAAACAATAAGGAGGAAGTGGAAGAAAAAGGAACATGAAATACGTGGTGAGATATTTACCTCTTCTTTGGGTTCCTCCATTTGATTTGATCAAAAGGGATACATAGGCTAGATTTCTGACTAAAGTAATGACTATAGGATGATTGGAGGACAATTGATATGGTATTTGGGCTGGGTTTGGCTATGTCAGATGGCTTTGGAGGTGTGAATTAGAGAGAAGGAGGAGTGTCCTTTTATAAGATGGGTTAGGGGCACCATAGAAATAACATAAAGTATTATTTTATAATAAATTTTTATTTGGTTTATAATGGATACAAAGAGACTTATTTCATGAATAGGGTGGGTATGGTGAAAAACCATCTCAACTAATAGGTTTTAGACAAGTTTAGGATACCATTATATCCTTATCATTTATATTTAACTCTATGATTAATAATTCAACTTTTACTGTGTCTTCTTGTATTCCTATACTACATGGTTAATAAAATTACAATAAACTACCAATCAAACACTAATTGGTTGATTAGTGTCATATAATGCATTATATAAGTCTTTTGGACGATCCATGGATTTTTATGAACATTATATCAATTATTAATATAATATTTGTTTTAAAAACTGTTTTATGTCAATTTTTACACTATTTGGTATTTTGTTTAATATAAATTCATAAAATCGTTATTACTTAGAAAATAATTTATATGACCAACCCTGATATGTTATATTAACATAGAAAATTAGTTTAGTTCATAGAAAGTCTCATATTACATTTATTTGGGAATTTATAATATAAATTATGTTAATACTTCATTAATAATGTAATTACTGCATCATCATTGTGTCATAAATAAATTATATTATATAATTTCCAAAAAAATATAAATAAAATATAATTATGTAGGAATGCTTTTTATCTTTCTAATTAATATTTATAGTTGAATTTATCTTATGTATAACCCTATATTATGAATGTTTTAGTTATTAAACAATGATTTTTAACAATTTTAACTCTTCTTTAAATAAAATAATAATAAATGTCCTAATCTAATCCAAGTGGACCTAAAGGGTAATATATTATTCCTAAGGTTTTTTTGGTCAAATTAAACTAATAAAAAAGAATTAGGATATGTGTTTGGGTAATAATGAAATCATTTTTACACATAATTACCATGTTTACTTTTAACCATGGTAAATAAAAGTTAAAAGTAACTATTCACCAAAAATTATTTTTTATCTCATTGAAAGACATTTTACTTACTAATATCAACCGTGTCTCTTGGATTTTTCAAATTCAACTCACAGAAGCAGAAAAATTATGGTTTTTTTAAATATGCAAATACTCCTAGGAGGTGGGTAAAAGACGGTAAACAGTTCAAAAAAATTTATATATCTAAAATTATTATAAAATGTCTCCAATGAATTAAATTGAACATATATAGGTATTATGTATCTATTTTGACCTAAAATAAATTTAAATAAAATAAATTATTATTTAAATAATAAGTCAGTTTTAACCAATAACTCAGTGTTTTTACTATTCATAAGAAATTGAATGTTTTCAGAAAAAACCCAAAATTCACCCTAGGCTAATTTCGATATTTCGAATCGAAAAATGAGGTCAATTTTGAAAGATAAAATTTATAAAATTTCAAAAATAGGGTATTACTATTCCTAACGGATTGTTTATATAATATTTTATTAACATATCATTGTTTAGTAAAACATAGTATTGCGTAAAACACAAGCTATCGGGGAAGGTTTCTCTTGATTGTAACACAAGGAAAGATTAGTGTTCCGTATACTAAAAGCTAATACGGTGTTGCGTATAGTGCAAGATAATCTTGGTGTATCATACAACACAAGTCATCAAAGTAATTAATAATATTTCTCATAAAATCTTGGGGTGTTCTAGTTTGGGTTTCCATGAATTGACATTCCCAATTCACATTCATTTTTTTATTTAAATATATTTAAAAAATGAATTCCTATCATTTTTATAAGGATAATTTAAATAACAAAATTATTAATATTTCCACATATGATGATATATAATTTTAAAAAATAATTTCACATGGTATCATGAAATTACATCGCTTATGTTTAAAAAAATATAAATCCACATGCATCGTTAATAAGAACAACACTCACCACTTTTTAACATCTTGTTATTGGAAAAAATAAACATGATATTTTATTTTAATCATAAATATCACCATTATATTTACAAAAAAAATATCCTTTTAAAATGAATTGATCTTAAAATATTAAATAATTTTCATAATTTATTTTTTAATGCATCAAAATAAATTCGAAACTATTAAATTTTTTTATCATTAAAATAATGATTCATATCATATAAAAGTTTAAAAAATAAATAGATATCATCAAAATCATTTATCAATATTTTTATAATATCACACAAAGGTTATCTCTCACACCAACTCAATAATCCATTTTATGGTTTCACATCATAACATTATATATAGTTATAAGAGCAAAATATTATTATATTAAGAATAATTTATAATGGATTAGTGAGAACCCACACAAGAGATATTGGGTGTTAAATAAATATTATAATGAATATTACCTTCATAGATGAAAAATAAAACAATCAAAATCAACTATTTATAATATTTAATTATTTATATAATAGATTTAATATTATTCATTATCAAAATTTAATTTTCCATTTAAGCCACTGTCTCCCTTTATCAATATAAAATAGGAAAATATTTTTAGTTTTATGATAGTTATGTAACAATTAAAACCATCTATAATCTCACCCCCAAGATATAGAAAACAATAATTATAACTTTTATTGAGTCGTAAATAGTTGATCTTATGTTTCTAAGACTAAAATTTGATATTCAGGTCATGATGGATTTAGTAATGGAATTAAATGGATATTAATATGATATTGGTGAAAAAATATGTTCACCAAATTTTAAAAATTTTGGGTATAAATATAATTTAAAATAATATATAATAGATATCAATTGTTGGATTATGTGTTCAACTAGGGCATATAGTCCATTAAAATCTATGATTTTTTCACTCTATTCTAGTGTTCCCTTGATATTAAATCGAGTACCTTTTCTAAGTCCTATATAAAATTTTTACTGTTAACTTTTATTTTATTTGAGAAGTTATATGGGAATAAAAATAAAGAATCCTATATTATACAATCCATTTTATATCATTAATAATTTCCCTTCAACCCTATTATTATCTACCCTTGAACAACTCCATTTTACCCTTTTATGTGATGGAGGAGTGTAGTGATATATAACAAGAACCTTTTTATCCAAACATGAATTAAATTAGAAATTCTATTGGTGGATCATTTATATATTAATTTTTGTCACTTATTTTTTATCTCCCAACCCCAATGAATCCCCTTACTCAATAGTTTTGAATCCATTACCTTCTAGACACATCATAATAAATTTATGAATCATGGATTAGTTTATACATTTTCTAGCATCCATTGAAATATTTAATGAATAATAACACATATGCAACACATTTTGTTTATTTTAGTCAATTTTAATTGATAATTGAATATCTAGATGATTTTCTTCATCACAATGTGATATTTCTTTGGTAAAGTTAATAAAATTAGTTAACTTCGTTTATAGATCAAAATTCTACTATTCTTATATATAGGACTCTTGTTGTTCTAATAATAAATATATTGCATACATTTATTCCACATCCACCTTGTAAATACAACATTACATTCCCCAATTTCTCTATGCTCATATTATAATTACAAAAGTGTTTCACCTAGATCAATAACCTTACTCTAATTTAGGCCTATTCTGCATCAATAATTGATATATATAAGATTAGTGGGTACTCTGTGGAATTGTAAATAACATCTATAGAAGTTTGTTCTAATGAAAAATCTATATTATTACTAGAATGATCATTACCTCTTCTTAACTAGTGAATATACTGAGTTAAGATATTCATATGGTCATTCCTACTAATGGGATGATTCAATTACCCAGAGTATATTCTAAAAGACCCTCTAGGGAGATTTTATCTAATTTTATTAAAAACCCATATACAGATCACATGATTAAAATATCTTTTTTCATGATGTACAAATATCTCTACCCCTGATTTTAAAGAAGAGTATATAGAATACCCATATGACTAAGGGCATAACCAAAAATTCATTTCTACTAGCCCATTCCACTATCCTCATAAATGGAGAAGTATACCCCCTTTACAATTTATATGTTCATATATGTTTTGAATCTAGAGTATTTCAATTAATTTCTTCTTTATGAAATTCCATGATCGAATCCTTAGTAAAATGTTTAGGATATGAATGACTTCTATAATGAAATATTTATTAATAATCCCCTTATTTATTTTATTTAATGTAGAATTTTTTCATGGAATCAAAAATAATCACATTCCTATTTCATTAAAATCCTTGAATTTAAATACATAAGAATTTAATGGGTGGATTATAAATAAAAAACACCACATATATTTGAGGGGTGACATGAATACAGTTGTATTGGGTGTTCTTGTATGTGAAATGATTATGACCTAATAGATTCCATATCATTTTTAGGATGACTATGTTTTGAATGGGGGAGGAAAAAAATGAAGGACAATCCAATTTACTTAGGAAGATGAATCATGATTTAAATGGGTATTAAACATCTATTTGGTGAAATAGAAATGAATGGATATGGAAAATCAATGAAATCTATAACATGAACATTTTAATTAATTATAAAAAACCTCAAATTTCATAAATTAAAATTTCATATATTTTTTAGATTATATAAAGTATTATACAAATAGACATGCAAGGAAATAAATAGATTAGTTCCTCATGAATCATGGACTCGTAAAATATTGTAAATATGTGAACTAAATTATCTCCCACTAGGTTTTTCTTGACTAGATCCATTATTAGACACATCATCAATTATACATATCTTTATAACTTAAGAATGGAAAAAATAAATCGGATGAGATCATATGATAAGAAAGGGTAAAAAATGGAGTTATTCATGCATAAACATGGGAAAATGACAATAATATTATAATATCATACCATGTATATCATATGATCACAAACATGAAACAATAAATAATTTATGACATTCTATAACACCTACATCAAAAGGAAATAAAAAACATAATCCATCAAAGAATAACATAGGAATAATACATGAAATTTTGGCAGATGCATAAACATATAAAATTATTTCTAAAGTTGTCAATTCGTCACATATAAGGACATGTTTGTATTATGTGTTTATTTCCCATACCATCTTTGTAGTCATTGTTCACTCCCATGATCGTACTTGTACTATTTGTTCACTCCCAAAAACATATTTTAATCATGGTTCAGTCTAATTACCATATTAAAAAACATGGCTCACTCCCAATACTATCATAGTGTATATAATTTTATTTAATACTTTACCCAATAACTTGGAAGGATATATAGGTCCCACCCATCTCATAATGATATTATATAGACTTTACCCAAAAAATAATAAACAATCATATCATAACCCATACAGTGAAATGGGTATCATAAAAATATAATCATATCATAACATATGGAAAATATATAGGTTTCATAATTTTATTATCAAAATTATAAACCATGGAAAAATTTGTGTTTGAAAATCATATAACATGTTAAATAAAATGACGTTTTATAAACATCATTCCATCAAAAAATAAACTATTATTAGAAATATTATGAATAGAATCATTTAATCATTAAACCTGAAAGTAATTACTAACACAAATGTATTTCAACATATCGTTGAAATAATATTTTATGATATTTTAAAAATATTTCTCGAATAAAATATTCTTTCTGTAATGAATATAATTTTTAAACATTATAATATTTTGAAAATATTAATCCTAGAAAAAATATTTGAAAAATTATTAATTAATCATTGAAAAGCAGAAGAAATTTTTAAAATAATAATTCCTTGAAATATATATTAACTATTTATTTGAAAACATATTTGGAAACATTTAAAAAAAATATTTCATAATAAAACATATTTTTGGACGAAGAGATAAATAGAGTCAATGATTTAATAAATACATTTTCATTAATATTTTATGTGGCAATTTTTAGAAAACAGTAGAAATATATGAAGATATCCTGAATAAAAATAGTTTTAGAAAATTAATGTGGGTAATTGAGTGTAGAATTGAAAGTTTTCATCAATAGAAACATTCTCATAATCAATAGGGATGAATGATGAGATTGCTTCACCATGCTCTTACAACATGATTACTAAAGATCATAAACACAATGCATGTAAACGAAATTACATGTAAAATAAAATTTCTTAAAATTAAAGTGATTCGTGATATTACATACCGAAAAGAATTATATGCATCTCAAAACAGAATTAATATGTATAACAGAACATGAGCCTCAAAAAAGAAATATTGGGATAGAATTATCTTACCGATATGGTAACTTTTGAAACATAAAACCGATGAAAGAATGATCATTGAATGAATACATAAATATCCATAAATGTAAGAATAATAATATTATAGCACATTCATGTGTAGTATATAAATATCACACTAATGAAATGATTTGTGTATATGGAATGAATATAATAGAAATAAAATTGGAGATGATGTTTTCATACCTGATGACTTGACTCTATTGATACAAATTCAAACCACATGTATAATAAATATACATTTATTATATATACATATATATATATTAAAAAACATATTCTTATATCTTACACCATATATGGTTTTATCATGACTTTATATTACCACCATATTACTAATTCCATACATCAGGTAATATTTATATTTTCTATGTACATGTTTCATTTTATTATTCATGATTGTATTACTTATATCAAGATTTAATAATATAATGAATTTAAAACATGACAGGTATATTATATATATTCATTATATATATATTAATTATATTCTATGAAACATAGATATATGAAATGGAATACACTGTTAATTGATACGGTATTTCGTATGTATGCCTGAACACAATTTCTATTTTACTATTATATTGAAAGGATGAAAGATAAAAAATTATACATATCTATAAATATATATATATATATATAATATTGTTAAATTATAATAATTATAAAAAATATATATCATATATGTTCACTAAACATATCCTTTTTCCATTCCAAGTAATGTGTTAATGAATCAGATCCCATTGAGGATGGAGTATTCCACATGTCCACAAATGATGTTCTCGTATTTATACAAGATGGAATTTATAGATTCATGTGTTTTAACGTAATTAAATATGAAACATTTCCTAAAAAATGTTTACAATGTCAAATATAAGATATGTTTCTATAATAATTCCCATCAATGAACGGTGTTAATTGTTAAATTACCAACATCATTCGGTGATGTGACAGTTTGACACACACAATAAAAGTATGTTCATTACCCATTAAATGGATGTGTTTAAGTGTAGGTAGAAAAATTAATATAAAATATTATTAGTATATTGAGGATACTATTATTATTATATAATAATTAAATATTAATTTATTATATGATGATGAAATAATATAATGTTTATGAGCTTGAGGAAGGATGTCACATCTTATTTGGGTAACTCATTTTGGTTTTCACCGACGGGATTCTATTGAAAGATTTTTTTCCAAAGGGAGGATACAATGAGTAAAGGAGAGTTTATGGAGGTTATATTAGTATATATTTCTTAAACCTATCTGGTTTTCATGGTTTTACTATTTGGGAGGAGAGGAGGCATTTTTATCGTGGAGTGGCAGTCTTGATAATTTATGGAAAAGTAATCCCATAAAAAATTTCCCCACGACATGTGGATCCAATAATGTAAATAATTATATTAAATTAAAGATATGATGGAGATATATCCATTAAAATTATTTTGATTAATTTTTCATGTCTATTTTGGTATTATATTTAATGTTTAGTCTTTTGTGAAGCTATTTTTTCTCTTACTCATTGTAAATAATTTTAATATCATTCCCAAATATTGTTATTAAAACTTTATGATGAACATATAATAAAATATAAATACGTTTATTCATTATAAAATATAATATTATTCATTTTGTGAATACATAAATTTTTGTATATGATCTTTTCATTATGAATGTGAGTTTTAAATTTAATTTCAATTTTTAATTTTGATGATTTTTTGTGATTTTTCTGAAACAATACTGAGTAACATGAATATTAGAAAATGATTATTATATTCATACCATAACTTTTATATAAGTAAGAAGTTTATTAATCCTTTTTCATAATAAAATATTTTTATCAATTAAAATAATAAAATTTATAAAACTATATTCAATTTGAAGAACCCATGAGTTATGTTTTTTAATATAAATTAAAATTTTATGAATACTATTATTTAAATATTTCATTAATTAAATTAATGTATGAGGAAATTATGATATGGATTTAATTTAATTAAAAATAAACATTATTTTAACAATATTAATCATATTAATACCAATACAATTAAAAAAATTGATAATTGTTGTCTATATATAAATCATATTGAGAAAATAATTTTTTCCCAAAAAATAAGGTTGTATGCATTACATACATTAACATTAAAATTAATTTTCATGGGTATTTTTATTTAATTTGAAAAATGGATATAATATTATATTTAACATTTTAAATATTATTTAGTAACTGCAATATAATTTTTTATTTACAATTTAGATTACTATTTTTAATGTTAATTACCATGTTAACAATGAAAAAGTTACAATTGGATTTCTCTAATGAGGACAAGAAATTTAAATATATTACATTATTTTTATTTATTTGAAAACATAAATCCTGTATAATTTTTAATATATATATTAAAATATTAAATTTAGTTTAATATTTGAAAAAAATATAATAATATTATCTATAATTAATGTTGAAAAAAATTCATTCTCAATAAACATTTTTTTTCAATATATATATTATTAATTTAGTAGTTAAATCTCTATATTATAATTTTAATTGTATTAAATTAATAATTATTTTAGTTCAATCATATAAATACCAGGTAATAAATGTTACATTTTAAATTTATTAAAATATATAATTAAATTGTCAAATACTAGTTTCCATTGTAAAAGTTAATTTGGGGGAAATGTTAAAAGCAATCTATGAATGAAACAAATCACTACTAAACTTTCTGAAAAATTAATTTATTGGTGTATTTTATTCTTCGATCAAATTAAACAATATTTTTTTCTTCCCTTATTACTTTGACTCATGAATAATGTCATGGAATTACTGAAAAATTATGAGTTTTTTGAAAAGATCCATTTTCTTCTCGTATAAAAGGATACCACATACATACTTTCAAAGATAAGTATAAACATAAAATTCCACATTGAAACACCACCATTTTTCACCCACTATATTCCACTACAACATAATAATCGTCATGGTTAAACAAATTTATCTTGTTCCCGTTAATTATAAAAATGTTTCTATTGAATGATCAAGTCCCTATAATAACTATTACCTCCTTCTTATATTTATCATCATAATCACACACTTACAAATATTCAATATGCATAAAAGATGATAAATTTGGTATAATTATTATATTCATTTTTTATAATAAATTTTAAAAACATATTTTCTATTTTTATCTATATAGAAAAAAATGAATGTCTATCATGTGTGTTTAAGGACTACCACCTCAAAAAATAAGCATTATTCATTTTTCAACCAATATTATTTTTTATTGAAATATATTCTTATATAGATAAATATGAAAATATATTATCATTATTATTCTAGTATAATGATTTTCTTTTAGAAAAAAACCATTCATAATCTTACTCACCAATCATGTTAAGTGAAATCATGTTTGTGTCAGTTTAACAACCTACCTGGAAACTTCTATAAAATATATTATGGAAGACTGTGTGGATATAAATAATAATATTATTATAATATAATAAATAAATTTCTATTGGAATATAGTTATGGAAATATTATATTAGTTATTTATGTTATTATTAAATTATCATAATTATTCACTGAATTCAATAAAATTTACCAACATCGATTAAATGTTTATGTTTCATAAATAAAACACTTGAGAAATGATATTAGAGATTTATAAGTCAATATAATTTATATATAATAGTATTTTAATATATATACATATTATGAAAATTTTAACAATGAATGAGTGATGATATTAATATTATAAAATTTATACAAAAGGTGAAATTTATTAACACCCAATGTTTGAAATAATATTTAACTAACTGATATAGGCATACTAAATAATTATGAAGAGTTTATATGAATGGAAGTATACATTAATGTAGATATTAAATTTATTATTAGTTTATATATGTTTTTTTTATCTTATGAACTGAACGAGGAAAAAATTTAAGGGTATTTATCACAAATTACCCTCTATTATACATGTTTGTTATTAGGAGAACAATTTAATTTATGTGGTGTATATACTACATATTTTAGATGTTATTTCATATATTATCATTTAATAATATATGTTTATGTTCAATTATAATCCCTCTCTTAGACAGGTTTTTTATTCAAATGTTTCAAACCCAATATGGATTTTTTTGTCTCAATTCGGATTCATTGAGACATAATATATTTTATGACACATGTTTTAATTAGTGGTATATTTATTGATCATGAATATGTTTTTTATAAAAAGATTTTTAATTAATGGGGTTTAAAACACAAATATTGTTCTGTTATTAATGTATCTTTTTATTGATTTTCCCCTGATAGAAAGGGTTTTTTAGGGACTCAACATTAATTAATTATGTTATGAAAATTATACTGAATTTATTAAATATATATTTTGTATAATATTCTATTTTATTTTAGTATATGGTATTCTCCCATTTTTTAGGGATATTATTTCGTATAAAATATACCCTTTTACAAATATTTCTCACTTATAGGGTTACATTTAGCTGAAACTACACACCTTCATTATTCTGATTGGTTATGATCATGATATAAATATTATTGAATCATGGTACATTATTAGTATTCTTTAAATTGTTATTCAAATAAAATATATTATTATATTTATTTCAATGTACTGTTCGACCATCTAAAAAATTTATCTTCTTCGTTTATGATCGTGTTATCCATTATAGTGACACTAGGAAAAGGATTCCAATTACTAAGTATTATCAACTTCTATAATTTATTTATATTATATTTATATTATTTAATCATTAATATATATAGAAATGTTTTTATTCAAATATATGAAACTTATATAATGATATGAAATGTATTATTTACTCTTTTGGTGAATTAATTAGACATAATCACGTTACAGATGGGGCATTGAATTATATGGATTCTTAATTGTTCAATAGGTCTCATAATAAAAAACATGTTGTGTTCGGGTTTATACCTTTTCCCATAACATGACTGTGTTTCCGAAAATGAACTTGTAAACATGTTTTCATATCTAACATTATACATTTCTTAAGTATGTGAGTAGTTTTATTGATATACATGTTTTCATTTACTGAAATTGATATAGATTTATCTCTTCTTCAGTTAATTATAGAATTATTAATATCATTTATGTCTACAATTTATCATTTTTCAGTTTTATGTTTTAGATATATTCAGTTATACATTTCCCTTATTATGAATATTTGGTCACCCCATTATTATGATTACATTCACAAGGATATGATGTAATATTGTTTTTTAAAGAAAAAATATTAGTATAAATTTTTTGGATATATTTAATTATCGTTATTAATCAGGTGTATTATCTTATAATACAAGGAATGATCCTTTAATTGAGATCTAACATTGTTTTGTTGTTTATTTTTTCCTAATTATAAAAATATCTAAACAAAAAAGGACCCAGAATATATGTAATTTAATTTTTTTTTGTAATGTAATAACCAAATATTCATATATATGAATATACAGATTATTTCATATAAGTTATCTAAATTTTGAGTTTATATTATTAAATCTTGGATGATGGGTTTGGGGAAACACGATATTGTAATTAATAAACCTTATGTTGAATGAAAGACTATAACTTTGCTTTAGAGGCAACACAAAGTGTAACCATCATATAATATATGTAGTAATCCTACATCATCCACACAATTATTTACCTAGAAAACATTTGGTCAATGTATAATTCAAATGATGCATAAAATATAAATGGATTTGAAACTAAAATTAATGACTTGTACTTTCTGTGTATCCCTCTTACACATTGTGTAACTCATTAGAATTTGGAATGAGTAGTCACTGAACACCCTATGTATGTTCCATGAAAGGAATAATGAGATATAAAAAATTTGTAACAAATTATCACATAACATGTAGTCTCTTAGTATCCAATAGAATTATATTATACATAAAACTAATTAATATCCACATTAAAAAACCACAAAATTATCAACTAATTTCATACTATGTCACGTGTTTTGAAAAATATATAAATTAAAAATTATTTTCTAATATTAATTTCACAATAATTGAGGATATAGTTACTAAATGAAATAAAACAAATTGAATTCTCATGGGATAATCCGTGTTCCAGCATTATTAATAATAAATTATTAAATGATTTTTTTATATTAGGAATATCACACTACTTTACTACATGACATGTCATGTAAACCAACGATCCATGACATTATTAAATACAAGACTAAATATGATGATGTTTCTGACATGGGGTGTTGAATCCCAGTACACATTGTCGAATTATTTAATTTTTACTAAATTGAGTTTATTTACATTGTTTTAAATTTTGGTTTATGGAATTTCTATGAAAATTAAAATGGAAATTATGATAATATTAATGAACGAACATATAATATTTTTGTGTAGGATAATATACGGATATTATATACAAATAAATGAATTTATTGAAATGAGTAATGAATAGTGTGAAAATATATTGTAGCTTCTTGAATTTATGATCATGAACTTAGTTGTGTAAATATATTCTTTTAGATTCAATTAATTTTATTATTTTTTCACATCTTATAGAATAATCATTTTGTAAAGTTAAAATTATATTCTATGAGTCATCCCATCCTATATTATATTTTAGTTTTCAAGAGTGTAATTTATTTTACATAATCCCCATAATAGATCCTTTGTTCCCCCTCACCCACATGTGAGTAAAATCATACTTAATTATTGATGGTCCATGGAATGTGAAAGAAAATTCATTTCGAATTCGAGCTGTAAGAATCAACAAATTTAGATTTGAGTATAATTTTAATGTTGTAACTCAAACCATTATATGATCAATGATGTTTTTCCCTAGGAAAATAAATTATTTTATCGTATACTATATAATTTATCCATTTAATAATATTAGGATAACTAAATAAGTTTAATTTAATTTATTACTTTTTATGAATAATTATTTATCATTATATATGATTTATTAAAATTACACAAAAAATAAATACATAACAATTCGAGATGAAATTTAAAATATTAAATTATTGTTTAATTAAATACATACATGGTAAATCACTTTATTAAATAACATGTAACGCCCCAACCCCAGGTTCCCAGAGTCAGTGCCTTATTACGTAACATTATCAAGAAGCAAATAATCATTCCTTGAAAGACATATCTGTTAAGTATTATTGGCAACAATATACCTACAGAAGTTCAAAATTCCAACTTGAAAAGAAATACAACACAAATTTGTTCCATTAGAAACATCCATGTATCCTAGATTATGCATGTATATCACTCATAACTAACTTCTTTATATCTTGGGAAAATGAAACATAAGAAAGGTGTGAGATCAATTGCTTAGTAAGGGTAAGAAATATAGTGGAAGATATCATTAACATTAGGTATGATCAAAAATTCAAAACACATTCCATTACGAATAATAATCATTAACACTTTATGGAAGGAATATGTGAAATGTAAATAAGTCCATAATAAAAGATAGTCATGGCTATTCTACTAGTCGAATAACCACATGAACCATCATAATTACTTTCATAATTAGGTAATATATAATTCCAGACATTTTGAATCATCTTTTCAAGGCCTCATCCATGAAGACTAAAATTGAATTAGGCCTTGTCCAAACCATATATCAAATTGGGATATGCCTCATCTAATTCCACATCTAATTGTCTCATTAGACCTACTGATGCACTGAGGAGATATAGAAGGCTCCACCCATCACATACAATGTCCAATACATTCCTCATATGAAATGGTTGAAACATAACATAAACATTCATATTAAAACTAGAATTCAAAATGTCAATACTTTAACATTAAACCATGAAGGGTATAAAAATAACACATACAAAGTCAAAAATGCCACAAAACCTTAAATAAAATATTGAATATTTTTATCATAATAAATCCACTTCCAACAGGTGTAAATTTTATCAATTAATTTTGACATAGATGAAAGAAAAAAAAATTAATGAAATATCTCTTTATATTTTTAAATTAATTAAGAGTAACATTATTATTTAAAATAAATTTATTTGGAAAATATTCTTATTAAATTTTATGGGATTATTCGACGA
The DNA here is from genome assembly GCA_963277665.1 of Viscum album. NCBI lineage: Eukaryota > Viridiplantae > Streptophyta > Magnoliopsida > Santalales > Viscaceae > Viscum > Viscum album. The sequence continues at coordinate 1,834,010,567 of OY728147.1, forward strand.
TGTAATAATAGAATAGTATAGTTACACCCTCCGTATAAGTTAAAAAAACATTCTTACCTTAATTTTGACAAAAAGGTCATAAAGTACCCTGTTTGGAAAATGACGGAAAGATTCATTTCAAAGAATATAAGGTCAAATTAAGGTATAAATGTTTATAAGAAATAATAAAGTAAATAGTAATACTATTTTTAAATAAATTTTTATAAAAACATTGATTCGGATGATAAAGAGGTTCTAGTAGATATTTACGTAAAAATAACCTCCAATAATAAAGATATTGTGAAATTAACCCTTACCTTAAATTTTCCTTATTCGCTGGTACTTTAACATCCATTATAATAGTTAAAACATTGTTATTAAATTTTAAATAAACAATGTACATAAATATGATATTATATATGATCCTTTAATATTTCTTTATTAATAACATTTTAGTAGTATCATTAGTTTAGGTGTTAGCTGATTCATTTTCCTTTATATGCTCGGTTATGTAATCCATGTTTTTCATGTAAAAGATGTATTCAATTAATATAAATAATAATAATATGTTCCAAAAAATTATTTTTTATCATAAAACGAAAATTATTCTTGAATGATTATGATGGGGATTGAATCTCATCGTGTTCATGGAGATGGTAATCCGGACGTACGCACGAGCGAAAATTTCAATGTATTGATTGTGAAGTCATATGTAATTGGATGTGATATCATATATACATAATAATTAACATGTTATATTTATTATTTAAATCATCTATACTCATTATTAATCCCATACAAATAATGATGTGTTTGGATAACAAACTACCCCATGACGTGGAGACGGTAAGCCGTACGTACGCACATATGGTGCCTTTTTCATTCATATGATAGATAGAATAATGAATATTGTTGTACCATTTTTATAATAACATAAAAATATATATAATATACTGGATTTATTATTTTATAATATAAAAAACAAAGGATGAGGATGTGGAAGAAGAAAAGAACTTGAAAGATGTGATAGAATATTTACCTCTTTTCGGGTTCTTCATATTGATTTGATCAAAAGGGCTTCATAGGATGGATTTAGGGATCAAATTAAGGCCTCTAGGATGAATTAGGGGAAGTTTGGAGTATATTTTGGTACTTATGGGCCGATCCAAATTTCTTTGGGGGAGTGAGATTAAGATATGGGGAAGTACCTTTTGATATGAGAGGTGAGGGTCACTTTAAGAAAAGCTTGAAATATTATTTTATAAAAAAATAATTTTCTGTTACTAATGGCTCAAAATTGAATTATTTCTAGGATAAGGGTGGGATGGGTCTAAACCCTCTCATCCAATAGGTTTTATATAGGTTTATGTCACCATATTAACCTTATCTTTTAGATTTAACTCATAGTTAAATAGTTTGAAAATTACTGTGTCTCTTTCTATTTGTTTATTATAAGGGTAATAAACAAACTATAACAAGACAAGAGAACCTATGTGGTTAATTATTAAAATATATAAACTTATCTAAGTACTTTTGAGGATCCTTATATTTTAATGAATAATATATCAATTAATAATATATTTTTTGTTTTAAAAACTCAATAAAGACAATTTTGGCATTGTTTAGTATTTTATTTTTTGCAAAGCCATAAAAACATTATCAATTCCAATAGAATTCATTTAACCAAACCTAAAATATAATATTAAACTAAAAAATTAGTTTAATTTATCATAGGTCTCAATTTAAATTTAATACGATATTCACAATATCAATTATTTTAATATATCATTAATAAGGTAATTACTGCATCATCATTGTGTCATCAATAAATTATATTATCTAATGTATAAAAATTATAGATAAAATAAAATTATATAGGAAATATATTTATCTTTTAATGAATATTTATAGATTAATTTATATTCTGTGTAACACGATATTAAAAATGGATTAGTTATTAAACATTGAAGTTACCTCTTTTAACACTTCTTTAAATAAAATTATTATAAATGTCCTAATATAATCCAATTTTACCAAATAAGATCATATATTTTTCATATGGTTTTATGAAAAAATTATAAATATCCAATAGAATTAGGACACGTGTTATGGTAATTATGATATCATTTTACCCTTAATTATCGTATTTACTTTTTACCGTGATAAATAAAGCCAAAATTTACTATTCACAAAAAAATATTTCCATATTATTGAAATAAATTTTACATAATGATATTAACCATTTCTCTTGTATTTTTGAAATTAAACTCAAAGAAGCAGTAAAATTATTTTCCATGAAAATTTTAAAAATGCTCACAAAGGTGGGTAAAAGATGGTATAATGTTCATTAAAAATTTCTTATATCAAAATTTATTATAAAATGTCTCCAATTAAATAAATTGAACATATATAGGTATTAGAAATATATTTTGACCAAAAATAAATTTTAAAAAATAGTTGTTTAAAAAAAATCAGTTTTAACCAATAACGCAATGTTTTTCACTATTCATCAAAATTGAATGTTTTCAGAAAAATACAAAAACCTCATCCAAAGATAACATTGATATTCTAAAATCAATGAAAGGCCATTTTTAAAAATAAAATTTATAAAATTTCAAATAGTGGGTATTACTATTTCTATCGGCTAATTTGATTGGTCACGATGTGTTATAATTTGAAGTGTGAACATAGCAAGCTATTGCATTATTCAAAGGGAAACATACTGTGGAAGAATGAGGAGTAACATCCTACACTAGTTAAAATAATTTCATCCTCGAAATTTCTAGAATATTAATTCATAAAAGGATTTGGGTGGTTCTTCATCATAAGTTCCTCGGGTTCCCATTTTGCCTCTTCCATCTTTTTATTTCTCCATAGAACTTTTGCAAGAAATGTCATTCGATTTCTCAAAACTTGTTCTCTGGTATCAGGAATCATGAAATGCTCTTCAAAATAAGACAAATCAGGTTCTATTTCAATTTCATCATAGATGAGTACATGAATTTGGTCAGGCATGTATTTTCTCAACAGTGATATGTGGAACACATCATGAAATTTGGAGAGGCATGGTGGAATTTCTAAATAGTAAGATTTAGTCCCAATTTGTTCTAGAATTTCCAAATGTCCGATGTACCTGAGACATAATTTTCCCTTCTTATCATATTTTATAACTCCCTTCCATTTAGATACCTTTAAGAAAAAATGATCTCCTATCGGAAATTCCAAATCCTTCTTTCGGTTATCGGAATAGCTCTTTTGCCTACTTTGTGCTGCTTTGATGTGGGTTTGGATAATCTTCACCTTTTCAATTGATTTTTCAACATGTTCTGGGCCTCTGAGTTTTCTATCACCAACATCATCTCATCATTTTGGTGTGAAACATATCGTTTCATATAATGCTTCATATGGTTCAATCAGAATACTTGAATGGAAGCTATTGTTATAGAAAAATTATACCAGAGGTAAATATTGGTCCCAGATACCTTGAATGTTAAGTGAGAAAGATCTCAACATATCTTCTATGGTATGAATAGTCTATTCTGATTGTCCATCTATTTGAGGGTGGTAGGCAGTGCTCAAACTATGTTCAGTATCTGGGTCTTTCTGAAGTCTTTTCCTAAATCATGATGTAAAACATGGATCACGATCAAAGACAATCGATAAGGGTACTATATTAAGTCTTAAAATTCATTAATATACAGTCTTTCTAGACGTTAAAGTGTTAAATCTTCTCTAATAGCAAGAAAATGTGATGACTTTGTAAGAGGGTCAACAATGAAACATATTGCATTGTTTCTTCTTGGAGTCTTTAGTACCCTCATGAAAAATTTCATCGTAATATCATCCCATTTCCACTCAGATATGGGAAGAGGTTTCATGACTCCTCTAAGATGTTTTCATCCAACTTTCACTTATTAGAAAACCAAAAATCATGAAACAAAATCAGAAATATTCCTTTTTCATGTCGTCCCACAAAAAATTTTCCTTTAAATATCAATACATCTTGGTCCTCCCAGGTTGTATTGAAAAATTTGAGTTATGCGCATCATCCAACAATTCAATTTTTAAATTTGGTATAACAAGAATACATAGTCTCTTCCCAAATTTCGAAATTCAATCTTCATTTATGAAGTCACTCAATCTCCCATAATTTATAGCTTCAATCTTCTTTTGAAACTACTCATCATCAATTTGAGAATTTTTTGTCCTTTCTTGTAAAGTTGGTTTTCCAACCATTTAAAAAAGTATTGATTTTACACCATACATGGTTATAACCATATCCATCTTTACTAGATCCATGAAAATAGAATCCCTTTCAACACTCATGTTATTCAAAAATCTATGTTTCTTTTTTTTCATATAATATTCCTACTCATTTTCCTTCCCCAGGTGGTAGTGAATTGTGAAATCAAAATCCTTGAGTAGTTCTAGACATCTCTTTGGCCGCATGTTTTTTTTTGTGAGAAAATATACTTTAAATTATTATGATCAGTATAAATCTCAAAATTTTAACCATAGAGATAGTGTCTCTATATTTTCATAGAAAATATTACAGATGATAGCTCAAGATCATGAGTAGGATAGTTTTTCTAATGAATTTTTAGCTGTCATTATGCATAGGCAATAATTCTATCATTCTACATAAGGACACAACCATGTCCTTTATTTTAAGCATCACTATAAATAACTAACCCAACATTCTACGATGGTAGAGACAACATAATAGAATTAACTAATCTTCTCTTCAATTATTCAAAACATTATTCTCACCCTTTTTCCCAAAAAAAAATTATCCCCTTTATGTGTGATCTTAGTTAAAGGGTTAGAGAACTGGGAAAAATTCTAGACGAAATGTCAATAATAACTAGCTAAACCAATAAAACTGCATACCTCAGTTATACTCGTCGGTGCTGGCCATTCTTTGATTCCCAAGGTATTTGAAGGATAAATAGATATTCCATACTTAGAGACAATATGGCCAAGAATGTAAATCTCTTGAAGCCAGAATTCACACATACTAAATATCCCATATCACTCATTTCTTTTAAGAGTCTTCAAGAATAATGCCCCAGTTATTTTCAAAATCTTCGTAGCTTTTGATGAATACAAATATATCATTATTAAATAAAATTAAAATGTCATCAAGATATTCATTGAATACTATATTCATTAGGAACATGAACTCATAGGTTGCATTAGTCAATCCAAAAGGCATTACTGTAAACTCGTAATTCTCCTACCTGGTTCGAAATGCTATTTTTGGAATGTCTTCTATCTTCGCACACAATTGATGATATCAAGATTGAAGGTGATTCTTTGAAAAATATTGAGCTCCACGAAGTTGGTCTAATAAATCATCAATGCCAGTAGGGGGTAGATTTTATTTATTGTTATAGCATTTATCTCCCTTGTAAAGACCCAGAAATTTCATGGAATTTTTTTCATAAATACTATGGACTTTTACAAGTCTGTATTTTATGAAGACACTTGATTCTGAGGCCCGGTTTTCCTGAAATAAATTTTTGAAGTTTTTTTGGGTACGTTCAGTAAACGTACATGCGGGTTTTTGTATCACTTGAACCTTTTCATGGAATAGGAATCTGAGGGCACTGATGTACTCACAGTGCTGGTATTCGTTGAAGGGGACCTTTACCGTAGTTGCGTTTTATGCGGATTGAAATATAATTTTTTGGGTTAAAAAAAAAGACAAATAAAATTGTTGTGAACAATTTTATTTATCATGGGTAGTTAAATCCTACATGGGGAAGTTATTGGTGGAGGCCACACCCACATAACATCTCCTGAGAGGATATTTGTGATATGGGGCCCACATGATCCCTATCCTTTCATCTCCCCATAACTCCCCTCAACTCCCTTAAACCCCCCTTTTCTAAATTTTTGACAACTCCCCCTCATATAATTGGGTGGAGCCTCTCCACATTCCACTTTCTTCATTAATTTTCCATCCATATCGAATTAATTAAGTGAGCAATTTTAATTAATTTATTCATCTGTATTTATTTAAAATGTCGTGGAATATCTATTAAAATTGGGGGAAGCCTTAATATAATTTTGTGTTGGAAAATATTGTGGTGGGAATCCTTGGAGAATTAAAAGAGAGCATTAAACTTTAACGAATAATGACATATTCATCGAAGATGAATGCCGATTCCAGCGAAGAACGATGACGTGACTTACATCCACTTTCTTCGCGAAAAGAGAGGAGACGCCACTTCCTCTTCGGATGCACCCCGTCATCCAAAGAATCGACGTCTGTTCTCCGTGACACCATCATCCATGATGACCGACCACAACGACGTTCATCTTCCGAGACTATGATGAACAAGACTTGATCGAGGTAGGGGTATCGTATAATTTATAAGTGAATAAATTATCTCGATTGTTTTGATTTCTTTGGAGTAAACTCGACCAACTGTTATTGCATAACGTGGAGGGTGTGGGCCGAACAAAATGGCCTGACAACCCTGTGATGTTTTCCGGAATTTTATTCACGATTGAGGCATGATGGAAGAGGTGGTGACGAGCGAAGGTGGTGGTCGCGCGCCAGCTGCGTGCAAAGAACCGCGGCCCGCAACCGCGTGCCACTCGACCAATGAAAAAAAGGAAGGCTAAAGCTGGCTAGGCCGAAGGAAGACTGCTACGCCACAACAGGAGCTGCGCTGCAGAGTACCACGACCCACGCTCCATGGGATGCTTTGGCGGCGAACCGGCCGGCTCGTCGGCCGGCCGGGTGAAGGAGTTGTGGCACCCGAAGGTGCCGCGTAGCAAAACCGTCGCCCGCCGGAGCGGGCCACTTGAGCCAGAATGGCCGGCCAGCTTTGGCCAGCCGGTTGGGAGGTTGGAACCTCTGTTTCAGGAATGTGGGGAGTCGTGCCCCCCCCCCCTCAGACCGCTCGGCCAACCGGTAGAGCTGCGGTCATCCAGGCCGCGCCGCGCTGGGCTGGGCCACGCAACGCCTGGCCAGGCCGAGCCACACCCCCTCTTACTAGGTCGTGCCCCTTGGGGCAGGCTACACGATTCATCGGGCCGGACCGACTCTCTGCCGGGTAAGACCCGCCAAAACCGGGTTGACCCGACCATCCAGCCCACTGGGCTTAACGGGTCGGGCCTATTTACACATAAACGTGAATAACTATATGACCACACGTCAGATCGATGTTCCTTCTGCGGCACTAGGCCCCTCACGACGAAGTAGTACTTTTTCAATAATTTTAGTTAGTTTTGGGATACTTTGGAAAAAGGCCGGGTTTGGAACGAGATTATTTCCAATCGAGCCCCCGTAGAAAAAATGCTAATAACTCTCTGACTGTGCGTCCAATTGACGTTCCGTTTATTGCATTGGGTACCTTTTGAGGAGACAAAATTTTTGGATATATCAACTCTAGACTTCCATACATTGGATTTATCACCCCCTTTGCTCGAGGAGTGGACCCTTCCAGAATCAAGCATGCTGTGTGCGAGAACCCTAGAGCTGGATGCGACTGCAACGACTACCATACAGGAATCCTCTGTGGGTTCTGAGATGATGAAAATTGTACTGGAATCCTATGTGGGTTCGACAAAAATGACTACTGTACTTGTATCCTACATGGTTATAACAGTTCGGCTTCTGTACTAGTAATCTATGTGGGTCCGACAGATTAACTGTACTAGTATCATACATGGGTCCGATAGTTTAGATGAATCAGTGACTGCATCTGATCATCTTTATCACGTTACGAAAGATTTATACCTGTGTGAGATGTGTCTTGACATCCAATAATTATCATCAAAGTGATTTACTTCATTCCTATGTATACTGGGTTGTGCTTGGGCTTCAGAGTTGGAGCCGAACTGGGATTGATGACTTAGGTATATGTGTGGTCATATACCTAAGTAGAGTTGGTTGATACTTCTTGAAAGTATCTTTCCATTGTGGTTAATCCTTCATGGATTCTGGGAGACCATCGGGGGTCTTGAGGTCCCTACCGAGTTTTGTTATACTCACCCCTGCATGGGCCATGCTTGCACTTTGTTGTTTTGGTTGCAGACGACGAACAATGTTGACGGAGGCCGAGAGTGAGCCAGGACCAGACGATACCCGGAGGTGGACCACACGACGAGACAGTACATGGAGCGGATGGATATACAAGGAGTGCTGAGGTGGACTTATCTACCTACCCTTCAGGTAGGATTCACAGTGGAAGTTCCAGGAGCATCCCTTTTAATTGTTGTCCCTTTTCCATTTGTACTTGTTTTCATGTTGTACTGTACTTTTCTATTGGGATTGTATTTCAGCCCCTTTACTTTCAACACTTACTTTTGAACTCAGTTTTAATTAGTTGTTACTTTAGTTGCGTACTTTGTTTTATCTGATTATTTTTATAAAGGAAATGCCTTTCCAGCATAGAGATTTACTCCTTTGGTGCTAGTTTCCAGCTCCTGGCCTATGGAAGGCGGGTTCGGGGTAGTCACGGCACGTGCCCCGAGGATGGGTGGTGACATATTAGTATCAGAGGAGTCGGTTCTATTGCAGAACATAGGACTATGATCTATCCTACTGTGAAGGAATAATTTTAAGAGTATTGAGTGTGGTTTTCAGTCCAGGGAATCCAGCGATGGTGCGGCGGCCGATGTATCCATACACCAGGACCCTGCCCTCTGATTTCCGACTCAGTTCAAGAAAACACTAATTCCGTGTGTGTTTCCTTTGAAATGTTTTATATGTGATTACATTGTGTCAGCTCACCAGGTATAATGGTTTGACTGTGGCACACCTGTTTCTTTTCAGGATGTCCCCACGAAGGCATCCAACTAGGGTTCTGAGTTACGTGCGAGATGGAATCCCACCGAGCGAAGAGGCCTCGGTGCAGGGACCCATAAAAGCGGAGGCACAAGTGGTACCACTACCCATTGAGCCACCGATAAAACCAGCCCCAGCAGTAGAGGGTGCATGCCGCATGAGTGTGTTGCACTAGTTTCAGCGATAGAGGCCGCCCAGGTTCCGTGGAGAAACGAACCCTCAGGCAGCCAAAGATTGGCTGGAGGCTATTGCCAGAGTCTTCAAATTAGTAGGGACACCATCCGACCTTATGGTGATCCTTGTAGTGAGTCTCCTGCATAGAGCAGGAGGTAGATGGTGGATCTTGATTATCTAGGTGCACGATGAGGCATCACTACTTTGGAAAAACATCGAGAGTCTCTTCCACTCAGAGTTTATTCCAGCCACCCTTTGTAGGGTTTAGATTCATGAGTTACTTCACCTAAGGCAGGGTAGCATGCCAGTTGCTCAGTACTCAGTGAGGTTTATTGACCTCTCGCATTACTCCACATACATGGTAGTTGACCCATTCTTAAGGGCTTGATCCTTTGAGTAGAGACTATGGAACGAGATCATGGAATCAAAGATCTCCCTTAGTATTCCGATGCAGGCAGGAGTGCTGGAACGATTCCTTCTTGTGGAGAGCTTTCTTGCTAAGTAGACACCAGCAGCGAGAGCCACCACAGGTTGACACGTAGTGGAGTCTTCTACAGCCGGTAGTAGACATATGTCATAGAGGTCCAAACGGACTGGGGCATCATGAGAGAAACCTCAGGTTACTGTTTCAGTTCTACGGGTATCTGAAATAGAGCCATCTATACGAGGATCAGGTAGTGCAATGCATGCTGTGGGCATGGTCACATGGCTCGAGACTACCCGACCTTCCATGAAGACGATTAGCAGATAGTAGTGGGAACTCTCAAGAATAGGCAGAGGTTTGACCGTGGTGGACTGTCGGGAGCATGCGAACGAGGCATAGGAGCCGGCTGAGCCACGGGTGGTGGATGACGTTTTGAGGCTCTACCACCACCACCACCAAGAGGTCCACCCCGACCATAGGGAGATGGAGAACAGAGGCAGGCTCAGCTCCAGGAAATCGAGGCCTACGACAACGGCACACCTGAGAAGATTCTAGGTACTATCTGTGTCTACTCCACCCGTGCATCTGTATTTATAGACATAGGAGCGAGTAATTATTTTATTTCTGCTTCCCTTGTTTGGAGCTCGGAGATTCCGATGGAGCCTTTGTCTTGACCCTTACGGCTAGAGACTCCTACGGGAGGAGACTCGACGACTACACCCTAGTGCCGACAGTGTGAGCTTACTCTTGGAGGTGAGAACTTCGGTTGGAAACTTTTTATAGAGGCGTCGAGGCCTTACGAAGTCATCTTGGGTATGGACTGGAAATCTATAGTCCATGATCAGATCAACTGTATTAGGCACAGAGTGTAGTGTGTCTACATGGATGGTAGCAAGTTCACCTTCACCTATGAGAAGGGATCCTTTACAGTGCAGGATGGACATACACATAAGAAAGGGCAGCCGATCACACATCAGTTGGCTAGACTCATCCATGGAGCAGTTGATGTGTGGAGTCCGAGTTTTCCTTTTCTAGTTGATCAATATGAGGACGTTTTTCCTAGCGACGTTCCAGGACTACCTCCCCACAGATAAGTAGACTTCTACATTGACTTGTACCCCGGAACATCACTGTTATCTACTCCAGCATATCAGATGGCTCTCGCTGAGCTTCGTGAGCTACGGGTACAAATGGAGGACTTGTCGGGAAAGGGATTCATCTGACCTAGTGTATCACCCAGGGCTTCTATGATTTTGTTCGCCAAGAAGGCGAATGAGAGCTTGTGACTGTGTGTCGACGACCATCTCCTGAATCAGGTATCCTTAAAGAATGAGTACCCAATTCTGAGGATTGACGACCTCTTTGATCAGCTCAAGGGAGCACGATGGTTCACGAAGATAAACCTTATGTTAGGCTATCACAAGTTCAGAGTTTGTGAAAAGAATGTGCAGAAGACGTCCTTTTGGTGTCAGAATGGCCACTAAAAGTTCTTGGTTATGCCCTTCGGTGTAAACAATGCCCCAGAAGTGTTCATGAGTCTCATTAATAGGATATTATAGCCTTACCTCGATCGATTTATCGTAGTTTTGATAGAAGACATACTGATATACTCGACTACTGAGGAGGAGAATGCCTAAAACTTGTGGGTTGTATTGGACACACTCCAAGAGCACCATCATTATAGTAAGCTCTCAAAGTGACAGTTTTTTATTCGATAGGTTCATTTCTTAGGACACGTCATCTCGGAGGCTAGAGTAGCAGTGGATCCAGCGATGATTGAGGCAGTGATTTCCGGGGAGCCACCCAGGAGTGTGACGGAGGTGAAGAGTTTCCTCGGTCTGGCTAGATACTATTAGAGATTTGTGCCAGACTTCTCCAGAGATGCAGCATCGCTTTCAGCCATGATAAAAAAGTGGAAACCCTTCATATGGTTAGATAGATGTCAGTAGATCTTTCAGGAGTTGAGGTAGAGGTTTACCAGTGCTCCCATATTGAGGTTGTCGGAGGACATACTTTGTGCTTGTGTCCTTGACTTTGGTCATAGCTTGGATAATCTCCTACCCTTGGTGGAGTTTCTTACCACAACATCTATCACTCCACCAATGGGATAACACCTTATGAGGCACTGTACGGTCGACCTTGCTGATCACCTTTGTGATGGACTAACCCTGGGGAGTCATCAATTGTAGGACCAGAGATGGTTTAGACTATGACAGAGTAGGTGCAGATCATCCAGGAGCGGATGAAGACTGCACAATGCAGACACAAGTCCTATGCTGATAGGAGACGAAGAGCACTAGAGTTCGAGGATGAAGACCATATTTTATTATGGGTCTCGCCTCGACGAGGTTTATAGAGATTTAGATGGGTAGGCATGTTATATCTACATTTCATCGGACCATTCTAGGTCCTCTACAGAGTAAGCGAGGTGGATTACCACCTGGCCCTTCCACCCTAGTTGCACCGGGTTCATGATGTCTTCCTCGTATCTCAACAGAGGAGATAGGTAAAAGACCTGACTGACATCATTGATCATGGGGAGATGGAAATTGATAATGGGGTGATGTTTGCAGAGGTCCTGATGGAGATCGAGGATCGACAGAAGCATGTCCTACGTGGATGGTCGATTCCTCTGGTGCACATTCACTTGCAGCACATGAACCTCCAAAAGAGTACTTCAGAGCGCGAGACTCTGATGCGAGCACAATACCCCATTTCTTTCCCTAGTGTGTGTTTTAGCATTACGAGGGCGTAAATCCTTGAGGCGGGAGTAATGTAATGACCTGAAAATTTCATGCAATTTTTTTTAAATACATTGGAATTTTACGAGTCTGCGGTTTTTTACGGCACTTGATTCCGAGGCCCAGTGTTCCCGAAATTAATTTTTGATGTTTTTTTTGTGTACTTTCAGTAAATGTACGTGCAGGTTTTTCTATTTTTTGAACCGTAGCTCAGAATCGAAATCTGAGGGCACCGATGAAATCGCAGTGCCATTATTCGCTTAAGGGGTCCTTTACTGCAATTGCGTTTTATTCGAGATGAAAGTTAATTTATGGGGTTTAATAAAATAGTTAAATAAAATTATTGTGTGTGATTTTATTTATCTTTGGTAGTATAATCCTAAATTGGGATGTTATTTTTTGGGGCCCACACCCACATAACCTCTCATGAGAGGATATTTGGGAGGTGGGGCCCACACGATCCCTAACCTTTCAGCTCCTCATTACTCCCCTCAACTTCCTTAAACCCCCCATGTTTAAAATTTTGACAACTCCCCATCATTTAATAGTGTGGAGCCTCTCCACATTCAACACTCTTCAATAATGTGCCATCCTTATCAAGTTATTTAAGTGAGAACCCCTAATTAATTTATTCTTTTGAATTAATTTGAAATGGCATGGAATATCTATTAAAACAGGGAAAAGCCTTAATATAATTTTAGCATGGAAAATATTTTGGTGGGAATCCTTGGAGAATTAAAAGATAGCTATAACCTTCCATGAAGAATGACGTCTTCTTCGATGAAGAAGGTCGATTCCATCAAAGAACGAAGACATTAATTACTTCCTCTTTCTCTGCAATAAGAGAGGAGACACCACTTCTTCTTCAGACGCACCCCGACATCCACAAAATTGATGTCCCATCTCCGCGACGCCGTTATCCGCAATGACCGACCACTATGATGTTCATCGTTCATGACAATGACGAAGAATCCTTGATCGAGGTAGGGTTTTAGTATAATTTATCAGTGAAAAAATTTTCTCGATTTATTTGATTTCTTTGGAATAATCTTGGAAAATTGTTACCACCTACCACGGAGGGCATGGGCTGAAAAAACATGGCCCGATGACCCACTGATGTTTTCCTAAATTTTATTCGCGATTAAGGCACGATGGAAGAGGTGGCGATGAAAGAAGGCGGCGGACGCGTGCTAGCCATGTGCGAAGAACTGCGGCCCCCAACTGTGGGTCACTCAGCCAAAGAAGAACAGTCCGGCTAAAGACCAACGGGCTGAAGAAAGACGGTGGCACCACTAGGGGCGCCGCATTGCAGAGGACTGCGGCCCGCATGCCGCGGGCTGCTTCTGTGGAAAACCGGCCAGCTCGTCAGCCGGCTGGGTGAAGGAGTCACGACACCCAAATGTGCTGCACAATAAGACCGCGACACACCCGAGCGGGCCGCTTGCGCTGGGAAGTCCGGCCGGCTTCGGCCGGCCGGTTGGGAGGGCGGTGTCGCTCGGTGCCTCATGTACGAGAAACCAGGGCCCCCACCCCTCGGACCGCTCGCTCGGGCCGCGTCGGGCCACACTTCTCGGGCCGGACCACACGACTCATTGGGCATGTCCGACCCTCTACTGGGTCGGAACCGCCAAAATCGGTTTGATCCGACCCACCAGCCCACTGGGTTTAATGAGTCGGGCCTATTTTAACTTAAATGTGAATAATTATAAGACCGCACATCCGATTGTCATGCCGTCCACAACACTGGGACACTCACGATGAAGCGGTCCTTTTGTGATACTATAATTTAGTTTTGGACAAATTTGGAAAAATGATGGGTTTGGAACGAGCGTATTTCCAACCGGGGCCCCAGAGCAAAAATGCTAATAACTCTCAGATAGGGTGTCTGAATGACACGCCTTCTACCGCGTTGGGTTCTTTTTGACGAGACGGAACTTCGGGATACATAAATCTGGACTTCGTGATAGTTGATGTATCACCCCTTTGCTTGAGAATCGGACCCTCCCGGAATCGAGCATGCACTATGCGGGAACCGTAGAGCTGTCTGCGACTGCAAAAACTACCGTACTTGAATCCTCCGTGGGTTCGGCGATGATGACAATTGTACTGGAATCCTTCACGGGTTCGACAATGTTGACTACTATACTTGTATCCTACATGGGTCCGGCAGTTCGACTTCTGTACTAGTATCTTATGTGTGTACGACAGAGTAGCTGGTCTAGTATCCTACGTGGGACTGACAGCTTAGCTGGACAAGTGTCCTATGTGTGTCTGACATCTTAGATGAATCAGTGACTGCATCTGATCATCTATATCACTTTACGAAATAGGTATACCAATGTAAGATGAGTCTTGAATTTCAATCATTATCATCGATGTGATTGACTTCTTTCCTGTGTGGACAGGGTTGTGCTTGGGCTCGAGAGTTGGAGCCAAACTGGGATTTATGACTTAGGTATATGTATTGGCATATACCTAAATAGATTTGGTTGATACATCGTGACTGTATCTTTCCTTTGTATTTTATCCTTCTTGGATTCTGGGAGACCATCGGGGGTGTCAGGGTCCCTACTGAGTATCGTTATACTCAACCTTGACTAGGATATGACCACACTTCATTGTGTTGGTTGCACTCGGCGGACATCGTTAACGGAGGCCAAGAGCGATCCAGAACTGGATGGTACACGGAGGTGGTCCACACGGCGAGACGGTACACGGAGTGGACGGATAGACGAGGACTGTTGAGGTGGACATCTGTACCCACCCTTCAGGTAGAATTCTCGGTGGGAGTTCCAGGAGAAACCCTTTTTAGCTATTGTCCATTTTCTAGTTGTACTTGATTTCCAATTGTACTGTACTTTACTATTGGGCATGTATTTCCGGCCACTTTTCTTTCAGCACATACTTTTGTAATTAGTTTTACATAGTTATTACATCAGTTGCATACTCTGTTGTGTTTGTTTACTTTTATAAAGGCAATGCCTTCCCAACATAGGTATTTACGCCTTTAGTGCTAGTCGTCAGCCCCTGGTCTATGGGAGGTGGGTTGGGGTAGTGATGGAACAGGCTCTGGGGACTGGTTGTGACATCCTTGTAGTCAATTCATAAACTCACAGATCATTCATTCCTCTTAAAAAAATGATAGGGGCTCCCCATGGAGAATCATTATGGAGAATAAATCATTAATTACTCAATTCCTCTATTTGGTTCTTTAGTTCCACTAATTTCAATGTGGACATTCTATAAGGGGTATTTTAAGTGGGCCTTGAATATGGAATAAAATCAATAGAAAACTCAATTTCTCGTTCTGGAGGATGTCCAGGTAAATCCTCTTGTAACAAGTCAACATATTTTTTACAATAGGCACATCCTCTATTCGAACATTATTTTCCTCAGTCAGAATTAATTCATTCTCATTCTTTATAAAAATTGATTTTATTAGAGAAAATGGGGGTTTATCTAGATGCGAATCATATGATGACGTTTCTTCTCCAAATATAAGGCAGTCATTGTCATCATAAAAAATTTTATCCTCCTTCTTAAAATACATTTTCACATCATGTTCCAAAATAAAATCCTTTATGAGTATTATATAAAATAAAATAATGAGTATGATGATGAGATCATAAGATAAAAAATATTTATATGACCTAATGAGAAATGATTCACAAAACATTGTTGTGAGGATACATCCTTAAGGTGTTTTGACTGACAACTCCTGTAACAACCCGAGATTTTATGAGAATTATACTTTCTAATTTCATTGATGTCTTGTGTTGTACGTTACACCAAAATTAGCTTATTCTATACACAACACTGTATTAGCATTTAGTATACGGAACACTATTCTTGGCTCGTGTTGCACACAATTTCAAGTTCGTTTTGTGGAAATTATTTTACGCAACATTAAGGGTAGATTTTGTTTAATGTATAAATGAAATATATTTTCATTATGTTATATGCAACAATAAATAGAGATTTCACTATACGCATCCTTGACTTGGCATGTATTACACGCAATCAAGACCTTCCTCGATAGCCTGTGTAGTACAGAATACCGAGTTTCACAAAATGATATATTATTATAATATTATTATTAACTAGCCATTATGAATAATAATACCCAATTTTTTAAATTTTTTAAATTTTATTGTTCAAAATGGACTTCATTTTTTGATTCGGACTATCGAAATTAGCCTAGGGTCATTTTTTGGTATTTTTTTTGAAAACTTTCAATTTTTGATGAATAGTGAAAACACTGAGTTACTATTTAAAAACCAAAATTTATTTAAATAATTATTTATTTTAACTTAAATTTATTTTATGTCAAAATAGATACATAATACCTATATTAATTCAATGTAATTCATTGGAGTCATTTTATAATAATTTTATACATATGAAAATTTTATTGAACTTTTCACCGTTTTTTACCCACCTCCTTGGAGAGATTGAAAATGTGCATAAAACATAATTCTACTACTTCTGTGAGTGGAATTTCAAAAATACAAGAGACATGGTTAATATCAACAGATAAAATGTGTTTTAATATGATACAAATATTTTTTGGTAAATAGTATCTTTTTACTTTTATTTTCCATGGTTAACGGTAAATAGGGTAATTAAGGGTAAAAAAAATATTATAATTACCCTAACACATGTCCTAAAACTATTGGATAAGTTTAATTCAACCAAAAACAAACTTAGTAATAATATATTACCATTTAGGTCCCTTTGTATTAGATTAGGACATTTATTATTATTTTATTTAAAAAATAATTAAAATAGTTAAAATCAATGTTTAATAACGAAAACATTTTTAATATAGAGTTATACATAAGATAAAGTAGACTATAAATATTCATTTGACATATAAAAATATTTCCTATATAATGGAATTTTATTTATAATTTTTATATATTAAATAATTTAATTTATTTATGAAACAATGATGATGTAGTAATTACGTTATTAATGAAATATTAACATAATCGATGTTATAAATACCCAAATTAATGTAATTTAAGACTTTTTAGGAATGAAACTAATTTTTTAGTTCAATGTGACATGTTATTAATGATTTAATTAACTTTTTTCGAACAAATAATCCACTTATGAGTTTCAAAAAAATCAATTACCAAAAAGTGTCAAAATTGACATAAAATAGGTTTTAAAACACGTATTTTATTATTATTTGTAATTTTATTACAAAAAATTTATAGTTTGGCCAAATGACATATATAATATATATTTATTAATAATGAACCAATTGGGGTTCGTTTTTTTTGTTATAGTATGTTTATTAACCATATAGTGTAAGAAAACAAAAAGACACCGTAAAAGCTAAATAATTTAACTTAGAGTTAAATCTAAATTATAAGGTTAAAATAGTAACCTAAACTTGGCTAAATACTTCTGGAAAAACTTATTTATACCCAAACCCACCTTAACTTCTAAATAAATCAATTTTAAGCAATTATAAACCGAATATGACCTTATTATAAAATAATATTTTATGTTTTTCCAAAGGTGCCCCTCTCCTTCCTTATAAAATGGCACACATTCCCTCTTCTCTTTACACCCTTTTGAGCCTTGATGGTCGGCCAAACCTTTCAAATTACTCTTATGAAAATCTATAGTTATATCATAGAGGTTTTGGTCTTCTCAAAAGAGAAACTCTAGTTCCCTAAGACGATGTTTAAAGGGGGTGTGTCGAGGAAGATATAATCTCTTCTACCGATTCATTCAATGTTTTCTTTTATTATTAAACATCTTCTTATTCAGTTGTATCATACTAAAGTAATAACATCAGTATAAAAAATATACTTATATATTATTATAAATAAGAAACAACCCCATTTCACCTTCTATCCATCCTACAGAAAACGAAATCATCACACGTGCGTACATACGGGATACCGTCTCCACGCCATGGCGTAATCATTTTTTCCACCACCACCTTACTGGGATGGGTATAATGGTGTAATGAATAACTATATATGGTTATTATAAAATCATACTTATTCTGAGATATTATATCATCCAATATAATTCAATTCAATAATTATGGGAACAATATCATCGCTCGTGCGTACGTACGAATTATCGTCTCAACGACGCAATGAGATTCATTCTCCATGTTAACCATTCAAGAATGATTATAAAGTATTTATAATGAATAATAATGAAATATATGACATAATAATGCTACTGAATTTATGTATATATATATATATACTTACTTCCATTCAAGTCAATAAGGAATGGAAAACAACGTTAATGCGTACGTACGGCCTACTGTTTCCATAAACGATGTATTTTATTTCATTCATATACCTATTATATATATATATACTGAATATATATGTTATATAAATAATTATTTAAATTCTATAAGAATAGAATCATGATAAAATTAATAATAATATCCTGAACAACAAGTTCAAACAAGTACGATAAATAAAACGATTTTACCCAAAACGATGCTTTAACAAGGAATTTACAAAAGAATGTGTAATATAAAATCATAAGTGAACCATATATTATATAATAAAAATGAATTTGATTTTGTAATAAGTCAATGAAATTATTTAAATCCTTATAGAAGTGGTTTGGATACGTACACAGCATATCAGACCTAAGGTAAGTGATAATTATTTCAATCTCATTCTTATCCGAGATTGTTTATTCGTAAGTATTTACTGGGGTTATGTTTATCATCCATGTCCATGTTTTGTAAAAAAAATTTCATAAAATGTTTAGTATTTTTCCATGTACTTCTAAATTAATTTTTACCCTTTTTTGACATTTACCACAAGGTTTGGATGTAATCTTTCTTTTGTTTACCATAAGAGGTACTTTTTGACTTTTCCGGAAAAAGTATGAGAAGAATGTTTTTCTAACATAAACGACATGAACAGATTTTTAAGGTTTCATAACTCCTTATTTTCACGAAGCATGCTATAAAATATTTCATGACTATTTCCAAAATAGTACTTTTATTTTAAAATTTCATGGCATTTTGTGAAAAGAAAATGATTTTGAAGAAGAAAAGATATTTTCTTCAAGAATTCATTTCAGCTGTTTTATGAAAACCATTTTCTATCTAAGATGACATTATTTCATATATGTATGTTTCAAGTATAATGTATCTATAATTTACATGGTTTCTATATTCCTATGATGAAATTATATCCATTTGTTTTGTTTGGATTATGTTATGATGTGATGATGTTTATGACACGCATTTTATTCTTTGGGTTATGATGAATGATTTATGTTTTTGTTGTGGAACACATAATAATGATTTCAATATGATATGGGTGGGACCTATATCTCCCTCTAATGAATTGTGTAATAATTTATATCTCATGAGATAGACATGGCTATAATGGTAAGTTAACCTAGTTCAGTGTTAGAGAACTGGAACGTGGAGTGAACTTGATTCAGAAAGGGACTTTGTCCACTAAGATAGTCTTGGCAGAAATGTCTTGCTACTATGGAAATAATATCATGTGGTTAATGGTTTTCTACAATTACATGTTTTCTTCCCAGACTATTTTATAAGGATTGATGATCCATTATGATATATGCCTTATGTACTTCCTAGATTTATGTCTTTGCTCAAGATTTTGATGTTTAGATTTTATTTTCATGTTTTTGGATTCAAATGTTTATGGATTGTTTTATGTTATCTATGTTTAACCTTACTGAGCATTTGAGCTCACCCTTTTTCTGTTTTTATTTCCCCATTATATAAAGAAAGGTTTTAGGTAAGAAAAAAATGGGGAAGATATTTATAGAAGATGTTGAAGATCTTTCACCATGATTAGAAGATTATGTTTCCATGTTTCCAAAGACACTAAACTATTACAGTCCTTGTTTGTGTGTTTTTGTTATGTATTAGATATTCCACAAAAGTAATGTAATGTATGTGTATGTCAAGCTAATGGGGTCTCTACAGTAGGTATCAGATGAAAGGTTTAGTTAACCTTTGGAATCTAGGATGTGAAAACATTAGTGAAATCCCTAGAGATATTTCTATGTTATGTCTAGGGATGTCCCTAAGGTTAATTATATGTATAGGTTAGATTACTAGAATTATGTTGATGATCATGAATATCCTAGGGTGAACCTATGGTGTCATGGATTAATGAATTTTTGATACGATACACATCCCATAAGTGTCTTTTTTGTATTATGGGGTTCCTCGTTATTTTAACTGCCTCTCACACTATGGTTTCTTGTCTTAGTCAATGGAGGGAAGGAGACGGAATTTAGTTAACATTGATTCCAATGGACAAATTGGTGACTATGATCAATGAAAGTTTATAATTCCTGGAGAGAATGATATTGTGATTATTTCGAATCAATCATCTCGATATATGATTAACAAGGTGAACTTTAGTTGTATTACTAAGTTATCACATAAGAGGAAGATGAAATTTTATGCATGTTCGCATGGTGAGGAGCATAGAGAAAGGAAGATTGAGATTTCTGAAGAAGGGAAGAAGAACCTTGAGGAATACCTAAAATGGAGGGTAAAATGTTATCTATGTGGAGAAAATGTTCATAGAGTGATAGATTTTTATGAAGTCCAATGTCTTATCTATGGAGAACATGGGAATTACCCTACTCAATGACCTGACCTAAGAGGTTACTTCTAAATCAAGGAAAGACTTATTCCATGACAATAATTGAAGAGGATGGATTAAAGGGTTTATGTATTGGTATTCAAGAATAATGTTGTTCAGGTAATTTTATGGTATATTGGAATATCTATGTATTGGTCCATTGTGGTGTTCCATAATAATATGGTACCGGTAACCATGAAAAGTGATTGGAATATTTTTGTAAAGAATATGATATTCACATAGTGAAGGGATAAAAAAATGAAATGATCTCATGATTGATATAAGGATAAAGTTATATCATGGTTTGAGTATATAGAAATTTATGGATTTTGGTATGAGGAAAGTGTTAAATTTTAACATCATTCATGTTTTCACTAAGGTTCAATGGGTATTAATTTTTCAAGAGAATACATGATTGAGGTATTCACATGTTTGGAATGTTACCAACAAGATATATCGTATAATAAATGATGGTATTCACATGCTCGACAGATGAAATTTCTAGTAATTGTTTTCTTTATACTATGATCTTGAACAAAAGTATTTTGGATAAGCCTAACGATTAGATTTGATTATATTAGACATATGAGAGTTTTGTTTAAGGCTATAACTTTTTTCTATTTTATTGAAACAATGTTGTTATAATGTATTATTAGAAAAAGGGACAACCTGCAGGATGGGAGAAAACCCATCGTGTCGGACAAGGCTATGGGAATCAAACCCACCACCAAAGTTTGACGGGCCTTTATTTTCTACCACTAGCCTATAGGAAGTCCCTGGTTAGTAGAAACTAGTTTGATTAAGCAGTATGATAGATGAAGTATAAGTCCATTTTTGGAATCATATACGATTAACCTCACCATAGATGGACATATGTATATTTGATAACTTTTTCTATCCTTTTGTTTGAGACATATGGAATGACCCATAATTATATCACATGATCTGCTAAAACTTCATGAATGAAAAATTCAACTTCATTTCATTAAAACAAGATGTGGAAATTGTTCAAGGAATAAACAACGGTGATATTATACTAAAATACATTAAGTATTTCTTCTAAATCAAATTCATCAAATTTAGGGAAATCATCTTGAAAACAAAAAATGTTGTTGTAGTGCCCTTATATCCGATGAATCATATGGTAACTTAGATCATCAAAAATTTATGGCTCTGTTATTATTGGCTATTTCATAGCCATGTCGTCTACCACTATTCATCAGAACGTGATGGTTAGATTTTTCTTCTATATCCATATTTTCACCAATGTTCTCATATGTGGAAACTGAGTGATTAGTTAATTTGGGTAACCGTTATGTTTCATAATTCAGTTTTTAAAGTTCAGTTTTGGTATTCCTTTTTAAAATATGCGTTTCTATGAATGAATCTTTCAAGTAGTAAACCATTTATAACCCGAATGAATTTCGAGGGCGAAATTGATTTTAAGGGGGGTAGAATGTAGCAACCAGAGATTTTATGAGAATTATTCTTTTTAATTTCATTTATTTCTTGTGATTTACGATACACCAAAAAATAGCTTTCCCTATACGCCACACCGTATTATCTTGCAGTATACGCAAGACTATTCTTGGATCGTGTTACACACAATTATGTTATACGCAACACAAAATAGAGCTTTCACTACATGCTTCCCTGACCTGGCTTAAATTACACACAATCAAGACCTTCCTCAATAGCGTGTGTAGTACGCAATACCGAGTTTCACTAAATTATATATTATAATAATATTATTATGAACTTGCTGTTATGAATATTAATACCCAATTTTTGAAATTTAATAAATTTTATTTTTCAAAATGGTCTAAATTTTTGGATTCGGAATATCGAAAATAGCCTAGGGTGAATTTTTGGTATTATTGTGTAAACTTTTAATTTATTATAAATAGTGAAAACACTACGATACTATTTAAAACCGGCTTTTTATATAAATATTTATTTATTTTTATTTAAATTTATTTTAGGTCAAAATTGTTACATAATACCAATATATGTTCGATGTAATTCATTGGAGTAATTTTATAATAATTTTATACATATTATTATTTTATTGAACTTTTCACCGCCTTTTACCCACATCCTAGGAGAGTATGAAAATTTATATAAAACATAATTTTACCGCTTCTGTGAGTGGAATTTCGAAAATCTGAGAGACACAGTTAATATCAAAAAGTAAAATGTGGTTCAATAAGAAAAAAATAAATTTTGGTGAATAGTAACTTTTTACTTCTATTTACCACGTTTAAAAGTTAATAGGGTAATTAAGGCTACAAATGATATTATCATTACCCTAAGACATGTCCTAGTTCTATTGGATAAGTGTAATTCGACCAAAAAACCATAGGAAGAAAATATTACCCATTAGGTCCAATTGGATTAGATTAGGACATTTATTATTATTTTATTTAAAGAATAATTAAAATATTTAAAATCAAAGATTAATAACTAAAACATTTTTAATATGGGGTTATACATAAGATAAATTCTACTATAAATATTTATTAGAAATATAATAAGATTTAATACATAATGGTATTTTATTTATAATTTTTAGACATTAAATTACTTAATTTAGTTATGACACAACGATGATGCAGTAATTACCTTATTAATGAAATATTAACATCATTGATATTATAAATACGCAAATAAAGGTAAATTAAGAATTTTTCTGAAATCAACTAATTTTCTAGGTCAATATGACATGTTAATGTTTATTTAATTAACTTTTTTCTAACTAATCATGCTATTATGATTTTCAAAAATATCACGTACCAAATTGTGTCTAAATTGACATAAACTAGTTTTTAAAACAAATATTATATTATTAATTGTTATTTTATTCCTAAAATTATAAGGTTTGGCCAAATGACTTAGATAAGGATATAAATATTAATAATGAACCACTTTCTGGTTCGTTTGGCTTATTATAGTATGTTTATTAACTATATAGTGTGAGAAAAAAAACGACACGATAAAAGTTAAATTATTTAACTTAGAGTTAAATCAAATTGATATGGTTAAAATAGTAACCTAAACATGTATAAATTATATTGTATGAGAGGAATCCGACCCATCCCCACTTTATTTTCAAAATAAATCAATTTGGAGCTATTATAACCCGAATATGACCATATTATAAAATAATATTTTAAGTTTTTCCAAAGGTGCCCCTCTCCTTCCTTATAAAAGGGCACCCCTTCCCTCTTCTCTTCACACCATTTTGAGCCTTGAATCTCGGCCAAACCCTACCAATTTATCTTTTAAACCTCTCTAGTTATATCATAGAGGTTCTGTTCTTCTCAAAAGACCAAATCTAGTGCCCTAAGATGATGTTTAAATGAGGTACGCCAAGGAAGAGGTAATCTCTTCTACTAATTCATTCAAAGTTTTATTTCTTCATCAACATCTACTTCTTTAGTTGTTTAATTATAAAGTAATAACAACATTATAAATAATATAATTATATGTTATTATAAATATGAAACTACCCCATTTCACCTTTTATCCATCCTATCGAAAATGAAATCACCGCGCGTGCGTAGGTACGGAATAACATCTCCACGCTGTGGTGTAATATTTTTTTCCACCACCACCTTACTTGGATGGGTGTAATGGTTTAATGAATAACTAAATTTGGTTATTATAACATCATACTGATTATGAGATATTATATCATCCACTCCAATTCAATTCAATAATTATGGGAATGATATCATTGCTCGTGCGTACGTACGGATTATCGTCTCCAGGACGCGATGAGATTCATTATCAAAGCTAACCATTCAAGAATGATTATAATGTATATATAATGAATAATAAAGAATTATATAACATAATTATTCTACATAATTTATGGGTATATATATATACTTACTTCCATTCAAGTCAATAAGGAACGGAAAACTGTGTTCATGCATATGTACGACCTACCATCTCCATGAATAGTGTATTTCATTTCATTCATCTATCTATTATATATATATATATACTGAATACATATGATATATAAATCATTATTTACATTGTTTAAGTAAGAAAAT
This sequence comes from Viscum album, assembly GCA_963277665.1. NCBI lineage: Eukaryota > Viridiplantae > Streptophyta > Magnoliopsida > Santalales > Viscaceae > Viscum > Viscum album. Next base: position 1,834,035,382 of record OY728147.1, read on the forward strand.
CATGATATAAGTAATAATAATATCAAGAACAACAAGTCAAAACAAGTACGATAAATAAAACGATTTTACCCAAAACGCTGCTTTAACAATGAATTTACAAAAGAACAGGTAATATGAAGTCATAAGTGAACCATATATGATATAAAAATATGAATATGATTTATTAATAAGTCAAAAAAATTATTTCAATCATTATATAGGATTTTTGGATACGTATGAATCAAATCAGACCTAAGGTAATGGATAAATATTCCAATCTCATTCTTATCTGAGAATGTTTATTCCTAAGTATTTACTGGGGTTATGTTTTTCATCCATGCCCATGTTTTCATAAAATGTTTTCATAAAATGTTTATCATTCTTCCTTGTATGTTTAAATTCATTTTTTACCATTTTATAACTTTTACCACAAGGTTTGGAATGAATCTTTCTTTTGTTTAACATACGAGGTACTTTTTTACTTTTCCGGAAAACTTATGAGAATAATATTTTTTTAACTTATGTGGCATGAATGGATTTTTACGGTTTCATAACTCATTATTTTTAAAAAGAATTCTATAAAATATTTCATGACTATTTATTAAAAAATCATTTTCTTTTAATATTTCATGGCATTTTGTGAAAAGAAAATGATTTTGAAGATGAAAGTATATTTTCCTCAAGAATTCATTCCAAGTGTTTTATGAAAAACATTTTCCATCTATGATGACATAATTTAACATGTGTATGTTTCAAGTATAATGTCTCTATAATATACATGGTTTAACTTTTTTAATGATGAAATGATATCTATTTTTTTATTTAGATTATGTTATGATGGGATGATGTTTATAAAATCCATTTTATTATTTGGGATATGAAGAATGATTTATGTTTTTGTTGTGGCACACGTAAGAATGATTTCAATATGAGATGGGTGGGACCAATAGATCCCTCCAATGCATTGGTTAAAGATTTATATCTCATGATATAGACATTACTTGAATAGTAAGTTAATCCGGTTCAGTGTTACAGGTCAGGAATGAGGATTGAACTTGATTCATAAAGGGACTTTGTCTACTAAGATGGTTTTGACAGCAATTCCTTGGCTACTATGGAAATAATATCCTATGCTTAATGTTTTTAAACAATTAAATGTTTTATTCCAATGCTATTTTATCAAGATTTATGTTCCATTCAGATATATTCCTTACGTACTTCCAAGATTTATGTCTTTGCTCAAGATTTTGATGTTTAGATTTTATGTTCAAGATTTTGCATTAAAATGTTTATGGAATGTTTTATGTTCTATATATTTACCCTTACTAAGCATTTTAGCTTACCATTTTTATGTTTTCTTTTCCTCAGGATATAAAGAATGGTTTTAGGTAAGAAAACAAAAGGCTAAGATCTTTATGGGAGATGTTGAAGATCTTTCACCATGATCAGATGATTATGTTTCCGAGTTTCCAAAGACACTAAACTATTACTGTCCTTTTTTTTGTGTGTTTTTGTTATGTATTATATATTCTAAAAAAGTAATGTAATGTCTTTGTATGTCACTCTAATGGGGTTTCTACAAATCCCATGTGAATTCAAATTGAAAATATCTAATTTTATTACCAAGCTATGAATATTTCCAATGTTGTGATGATCCAAAATCAAATAAATTATTCAATAAACATGAGGAAACCATTAAATTTCCTTCCACCACATCTTTTAATGTTTCAACCTCAGCAGTAGTGATCACAGAAGATTTTTTTTCTCCCTTGTCCTTTTATGTGGTATGTTCACTTAGTGCTTAAGAAATTAATTTGCATAATTCCCCTTTTCTCAATAATTGTATCATTCAACATTGACAGCCTCATTCTTCCCCTTTCAATCAAGAGCTTGGTGGATTTTTCACCACACTTGTAACATACTCTCATTCCCATCAGGCATGTTCCAGGGTGTTTCTTCCAAACATTTTCGTAGGATAGATACTAAAATTTTCCGTTATTCTTCTTATTTCCGTTTCTACAGTGTTCAACAAATTTCTTTTTCTCTTTATTTTCTTTAAAGTCATAAGACATAGGTAATTTCTATTCTTTCTTGAGAGTGCATGAGACAATATCTTCACACGATGAGAGGGATTGTGATACTAATTCTCGACAGATAAATGGTTTTAACCCAGCATAGAATTGATCAATTATAATCCTAGGGTTATGTATATAATCATATGCATTCCTTGCAATACTTTTAATGTTTTCCTCATACTTTGCGATATTCTTATTATCCTTTTCCCTCAGACTCAGAAATTGCCTTTCCATATCCGCTCGATGGTCACGATGAAATTAATTTTTCCTGAAAATATATTTAAACTCCCTACATTCCGTGCTCGATTCTCCATCATCTTCCTTTGTGTTTTGGATTAATTAACACCCTTGATCTGTATCTCCCGTGAGGCGATAAACTGCCATGAAATTTTTTCCATTTCGCAACTCCCTAAAGCATTATATATTTTCCCTAAGAAATTTATCCACTGCTCAGCTACTAATGGATTGATAATCCCATTGAATGTTGGTAGTTTTTTATGAATTAATCTGTCTAACATTGATCTTACATGTTGTGGATCTAGGTGCTCCATACGGGTAATGTTATTATTAATAACCAGAGTGAGTTGTCCCAGTATGGTGATAAGCAGATCAGCACCAGTTGCTTCACTAGATCCACTATAACTATCTTGAGTGAGAGGGAAATCCTTACATGATTTACATGAATTTATACGGTTTCCATTCCTTCAACTTGGTGACATTCCTAAATTATGGCATACAATAGATTAGTTTATAAATCACAATAAATAATTCCAAACATGTAAAACACTTAACATAAATTCAACAGTTTATGGATACAATCCATAATCATAACAATGTATTCTTTAGGAAGGTATATACTCATAAATACTTATTAATGGGTTATAAAGAAAATGATTATTATCTTTATCATCTCCCCTAGCTGTGTCTGATCCAATAGTGTATCAAGGCCCATTTTTGTGCACCAGTTCTCATTCGAGTCTCGCTCAAAGTGGTGTTTTCAGGTTTTACACCTAGGTACATCTGTGCCAGAGCCGCCTCTACCAGCTCATATCCAGACAGAGATTCATTTCATGAAAAAATCAAAAAATATATACAGTACCAAAATTCTAGGAAGTTATTCTATACTAAACCTCAAAGTCTATCATATAGTAATTTCCTTTAATCAGAGTTTTTCTAAATCTCGTTTCCATGGAGTGTACTAAACTACCTCTGAAACCAACTTTAACACCCCGACACCAATTACCCAGAGTCAGTGCCTTACTACATGACATTGGCGTGATACAAGAAATCATGTCCCAAAAGATAGATCAATTTAGTATTATTAGAAGAAAAATACATACATAAGTTCAACATTACAACTTGAAAAGAAATACACCAGTAATTTGTTCAATTAGAAACATTTATGTCTCCTAGATTATGCCTAAAAGTCACTAATAACTAACTTCGACATATCCTGTATAATAAAAAATAAGAAAGAGGTGATATCAAATTCTCAGTAAGGGTAAGAAATATAGTGGAATATAACATAAACATTAGGAATAATAAATAATTCAAAACACATGCCTTTATAAATAATAAACATGAACACTTTATGGTAGAACTATTCCATGAGTAAAAAATTCTACAATAAAACATAATCATGGTTATTTTTCTAGTCAAATAACCACATTAACCATCATTATTATTTTTATATTGATTTAATGTATAATGCCGATCATTCTAAAACATCATGTCAAGGCCTCGACCAGGACGTCTAAAAATTATTTAGTCTTCATCCAAAATTATATATCAAATTTGGAATGATATTGACCAATTCCACACCTAATTTTCTCATAAGACCTACTGATGCACCGAGGATCTATAGCGGGCTCCACCCATCACAAACTATGTCCAATACATTCCTCATAAGAAAAGTTTGAAACATAACATAAATATTTGTATTAATAATAGAATAATAAATGTCGATACATTAACCATAAACCATGAATGGTATAATAATAACACTTACATAGTTGAACAAATCACAACACCTTAAATACAATTTGGAATCATTGTATCATAGAAAATAAACTTCAAACAAGTGTAAATTTTATCAAATGATGTTGCCATAGATGAAATTAATACATTTTGAGTGAAATATCTATTTCTTTTTTGAAATCATTTATGAGACACACAATTTTAAAATAAGAAATTTATTTTGAAAATATTATTATAATATTGTAATGGATGATTTGACGATGTTATAATGGCAGAAAATAGACGCACCCTCCAAATAAATTAAAAAATATTCTTACCATAATTTTGTCGAAAAGGTCATAAAGTACCTTGTTTGAAAAATGACAGAAAAATTCCTTTGAAACCATATATAGTCAAATATGTTTATAAATTACTTTAACTCATAGTCTAGTAAATAGTAAAAATGTTTTGTAATACATTTTTAAGAAAACATGGATTTGGATGATAAAGAGGTCCCAGTAGCTAGTTAATTAAGAATAACCTCAGATAATAATGTGATTGTGAAATTATCTCTTACCTTGTAATTTTCCATATTTTATGTTATTTTAACCACTTTTATAATAGTGAAAACATTTTTATTAAATTATACGAGAACTATATACGTATATATGATATCATATATGATCCTCTAATATTGCTTTGTTAATAATATTTCAATAGTATCATCGTTTCAGGTGTCAACTAATTAATTTAAATTTATATGCTTGGTTGCGTAAGCCATGTTTATTATGGATAGGATGTATTTCATTCATACAAATAATGATATTATGTTCATAAAAAAATGTAATCATAAAATGAAAATTATTCTTGAATGATTATGATGGGGAATGAATCTCATCACGTTCATGGAGACGGTAATCTATACATATGCACGAGCGAAAATATCATTATATTGATGGTGAAATAATATGTAATTGGATGTTATATCATATATGTATAGTCATTAAATTGTTCTATTTTATATTTACATAATTTATACTTATTATTATACCCATACAAATAATGATGTGTTTGAATAACAAACTACACCACGACGTGGAGAAGATAAGCCATACGTATGCATGTATGGTGACTTTGTCCTTCATATGATGGATAGAAAAATGAATTTGGTTGTGATATGTTTATAATAACATCACAATATATATAATATACTAGATTTACTATTTTATAATGTAAAAAATAAATAAATTAGAAGTGGAAGACGAAAAGAACTTGAAAGAGGTGATGGAATATTTACTTCTTCTTCGAGTTCTTCCTTTTAATTTAATCAAAATAGCTCCTCAGGTTTGATTTATGATCTACGTAAGGACTGTACGATGATGTGAGGGAATATGGGTAGATATTTGGTCAGGGTATGTGTGAGACAAATGGATTTGGAGGTGTTATATTAAGAGAAGTGGATGTACCTTTTTATAAGAGAGGTGAGGGTCACTTTAGGAAATGCTTGACAGTTTATTTTATAATAAAAACATTTTCTATTTATAATGGCTCCAAAATAAATTATTTAGAGGATATGGGGGGAATGGGTCTAAAACCTCTCAAATAATAGGTTATAGATAGGTTTACGTCCCCATATTAACCTTATATTTTAGATTTAACTCTTAGTTAAATAGTTTGACAGTTACCATGCCTCTTTGTATTTTTTTATTATACGGTTAATAAACATACTATAACAGGCCAAGAGAACCCCATGTAGTTCATTATTAATATATATAACCTTATAATTTTCCTTTGGCTGAACATTATATTTTTAGTAATACTATATCAATTAATAATATAGTGATTGTTTTAATAACTCAATTATGTTAATTTCAACACTATATTGTATTTGATATTTTTAAAATCCATAAAAACTTTATAACTTCTAATTATATTTATTTAACCAACCCTATAATGTATTATTAACCTATAAAATTAGTTTAATTCATAAAATTTCACAATTTACATTTACTTGGAAATTTATAATATTAATTATTTTAATATTTCATTAATAAGGTAAGTACTGCATCATCATTTTCACATAAATAAATTAAAATATTTAATGTATAAAACTTATAAATATAATACCATTATATTGAATATATTTTTATCTTTCTAATGAATATTTTTAGTCCAATTTATATTGTGTGTATCTATATTTTAAAAATGGTTTAGTTATGAAACCTTGAATTTAACTCTTTTAACTCTTCTTTAAATTAAATTATAATAAATGTCCAAATCTAATCCAAGAAGATAACAAATGATCATATTTTATTCCTAAGGTTGTTTTTGGTTGAATTATACTTATCCAATAGAATTAGGACATGTGTTAGGGTAATTATGATATCATTTTTACCCTTAGTTACCCTATTTACTTTTAACCGTCGTAAATAAAAGTCAAATGTTATTATTCACCAACAATTATTTTCTTGTTATTGAACCACATTTTACATAATGATATTAAGTGACTCTCTTTGATTTTTGAAATAAAAATCAATGAAGAAATAAAAATAAGTTTCATGAAAATTTGGAAATGCTCCTAGGAGGAGGGTAAAAGATGGTAAAAAGTTCAATAAAATATTTATATATCTAAATTTATTATAAAATTTCACCAATGATTTAAATTGAACTTATATAGGTATTATGTATCTATTTTGACATAAAATATTTTAAACAAAATAAAAATTATTTGAATAAAATTTTCATTTTTAACCAATAACGCTGTGTTTTTCAATATTCAGCAATAATTTATTATTTTCAGAAAAATACCAAAAATTAATCCAATTCTAATATCGATATTCCTAATTAATAAATTAATTCCATTTTGAAAAAAAATATTTATAAAATTTTAAAAAGTGGGTATTACTATTCATAATAGCTAGTTTGATTGGCTGCGATGTGTTAAAATCTTGATGTTGTGTACAATGCAAGCTATTGCATTATTCAAAGGGAAACGTACAAGGAAACTTGGGGTGTTAGATAAAAAATTATTTTGACAATAATTTTATAATACATGATTAAAAATTTTCGAATAATGATAAAATCACTCAAATCAAATATTATGGCATAAAAGTCATCCACTGTATAGGTTAAAATAAAGAAATATTTCAATGACGTTAACTAACCATCATTGGATAGCTTTTAATCCTATGAATTTTGAATATTGTGTTTGAGGTATACATAACATAGTTTTTATTAAGGTCTGGTCACCTCCTTAATACAAAATGCAGCTTCTATGAATGTTTTTTGGAAACACAAGAAAATGATATTAGGATTGGGATTTCCACATAAGGAATCGTGGATATTTGAGTTAACATTGTGGAATTATACATCAACCTAGTTATCTTTTAATATCTTATATATACACATTATGAATTATTAGATGGGGTATATAAATCGTTACCACTATAATTTACATGTGATAGAATATTTTGTAACCAATGGTGGGGGATATTCGGGTATTATAAAATAGTGTTTGAAGAATATAATTTTAGTATACTATGTTATTTGATAATTGATTTAAAAAATACTAAAAAATACTTCAGATTAATTTCTATTTTGTAATACAATATCATCATAACACTGCAATCATTTAGGATGTTATTCTCTTCCAAACTCACATGTTTTTCCAAATGGTTTTACAATAATGTTATACAATATACCACTATAAGAAAATTTATTCATCATGTTGGAATTCCTTATACTTATTTAATTACCTATTAACATATGTATAGAAGAAAATAATTCTTATATGTTGTATATATGAATCCTCTATTTTTTTGTGACGTTATATCAGTTATTATTAATGAAATTGTAATTTAACAAGAGGACATGGATACTTATGCCATGAAATCTAATATCCACTATATTAAATATAATAATGTGAGTATTTATATAAGTATGGTATTTACAATATAATATTCTGAAAAAATGCAATAATTTACTTAACTAATGAAAATTCCATTAATATAATAACCTACATCGATCAGTGATGTAGGTATAGGATTCCATATGGATAATAAATTAGCCTTTAATCTAATATTATCATCATTAACTTCAATGTTATCTTTTTTCATCCTAATTATGAGATTATAAGTATAGATGAATATCTTCTTAATTTTTTAACTAATCATTATATGATCAAAATGAGTTTATGGGAAATTAGTTCAATAACTTTATGGTTTATAAGATTAAATAAGAATTCATTAAAACCATTAAATTGATAATTTGTCAATAGAACCTCAAATAAGAATAAAACAAATTATGATTATGTATGGGGAATAAGATGATAAATTCATTCAATATGTTCTAGATTTTTATTTGAAAAGAAATTAAACTAAATTAAGTACATGAAATTATTTTTATCTACCTTTGGAATATATTAATTATAGTATATAATTTTTATATCTAACTTCATATGAATTTAATATATTTTTATTTTTAATACAAATACCAAATAAGTAAGGTGTTTTTTTAATGTTTGGGAATGATATATTATATGTCACTATCAAGATTATAATATAATGATTACAATAAGTAATGTTTGTTCACCCTATCACAAAGAAATGGTCATTCCAATGTTCATAGTGTGAAAAATTTAATTTTAATGTATTGTTTTTTATTTGAGTATTTGAGAAAAGAGGATTCATATGTAAAAAATAAGTGGAACGCCAAATATAATTTCATAGATGATTGACTATAGCCATATAATCATAATTATTATGTGTTATAAAGATATTTATCATACCATTATTTTGGACACAACAAGACATTATATTTTGAAATGATTATTTTCATGATACACTAAAATTGATTGACCAATAAAAACATTAATTTATAAATGATTGTAAATTCCGAATATGATTATAAAACTCATGCCTAAATATGGAAGGTTAATTTTGAGTCATTTAAAATAATTAGTTTCATTATACCATGTATAATTTTAGAATATTAAGAGATGAAAATTATTGATATATTTCCTAAAACAATTTTAATAAGAAACTTTTAAATATAACGGGTTTTAAAAATATATTTAATATTATATAATATATTTAGCATAAAACATAATAAGGTGAATATAATTATGAATTCATGCAGTATATTTTATTCTATTAAGAATTCTCAAGGATTATTAGCGAAGTAATAAAAGAAATTTTTAAACGATATAGTATCATATGAGATGTTATTTTAAACTATACCACAATGAATATTCATTAATTTTAAATATAGAGTGAAGGATTCCCAAAAATCAAATATAATGATTCATATATTAGAGATAAGTCAGATGAATTATTAGTTTAATATATTAATTTTAATCATTCGTGATTATATTCTAGATATTTTTTTCTAAATATTTTTAAAAATATTACAATATACAAATTATATTTACTGACATATATCATAAAAAATTAGGATATTTTGAAAGTTGATTATGTAATATCATTTGGTTTTCTACAGGTATACATTTTTAATGTAATTGAAAGCTCACAATACACATTAAAAAATGATCATCTAAGATAATAGTCCAATTACTACATGCGATATTAAAATCCACAGGATAGAAAAAGTAAATTAATGATAAAATCTATATTTCTATGAAGTATTTATATCTTGTTGGTGAAAATGTGAGTATTAAAGACTTCATTATCATATTATTTTTTGGTACAAATGTTTTCATAAGAACATTCTAATTTAAAAGTACTAGTGGTAGTAATTTTATTGAGACAGATAAATTGTTGGAAGGTTAAAAACATAGTTGTGGTTTAATATTCCATATGGTTGAAGATATATTATTTGAAAAGAATAATAAACCATATAAGGAAAATTATTATACAATATAATAAGAATGATAAGTATATATGAATTAAAAATGGTTTAAAACCACCACGTTTCATTCTATATTTTACTAGTTGATGTAATTCCCTTTTGGGTATTAAAAAGAAACAATACATAGATGGTTCATTTGAGGTATCAATAAGGTTATATTAGTAATACAAATACATCATGATTAAAACCTTATTATTTATTCTTTTCAAAATTATTTTAAACATTAAACTAACTCCAAATTATCATTTCCACTTCTCATGAATGCAACTTTACAAAACATGCTATATGAGGGGACCAAAAATGTTGGTGACATAGAAGAAATATTATATGGATTGCAAGATTCCAGAACCAATTGATGGATGAAAAAAGATTAATTCTCATGGTATATTTATTTGAAACAACATTTTCCAAGTTTATATAATTGGGTTTTGGGATTAATATTGTATTCCAAGATAAATATGACCGACATATTATTCTAAATAGATAGGTTCAAATTGTTCATTACGACTAAGGTTAATTCATTCACAATTACTTATAGGAAAATTATGTTCTATTATCATAGATTATGGTGATACATTATTCATGTCATAGAATAGAGTTGACATGGTTTGAAAAATACATTATTGAATAATTTATGTAATTTTTTTCTAATGTCACATAGAATTATTATTATTGATATACTATTTTTTATTATATTTCATTTTGTATCTATGTTACATTCCATTATATGTACATAAGTATGATCAATATTTATCATAATACATACTATTAAAATATCTAACAAGTCTATGAGAAATGGATAGGATTGCAGTCTGGACATTCTAACAGTACATAAGAAATTAGAACCAGATGAGTTGATTATAATTTATGAAATAAAAATAATCATTTTAATATGATAAAAATATTTTTGATAATCATGATATACAATCTCATTAAGGAAAAGGTAGTATGTAATGGAAATTCATATTAATACTATTAGTTTTCATATATATATTTAAAAGTGTATGTTCCATATTTTGGTGCATCATAACATCATATTTGTTCTAGAATTATGATTTTTTCATACAAAGTAATAATTTTGTCTTATTATGATGAATAATATCTATGTTATCAAATATGTCACAATTTACCATGGTTTAAAATATATATTTGATAATATTATCTAATTATGTATTATATCATATATATATACGGTCTCACCCAATAAAATCGGAGAGTTATCAGGTGTGGCAAATTACTATAACCATATCTCAAAAGAATCATATTTACCATGCGAGGATAACCAATTTGACACATAGAAGTATTATCCATTACATGTGGCATTCCATTATTATTGGTTCCCTAGAACCATCTTTGTTGATCAAATTTTAACCATACTATTTATAATATTGGATATTAATTTGCATCTTATCACATCACGATCATACATTTGAATGAATTATTTTTAATAATTTCCTAATGTTACATGTTTCACCATAACTTCATGAAATTTACCTTCTATTATAAGAACATTCAATCAATGTGATGGAATTTAGTAAACAATATACAATGGATGGATGTTATCATTTGACAAGGCAAAAATTATACTGGATATTAAAGATGGGTGGATTATAAGTAATTGATACTTAATCTCATGAATTTCATACATTTTAATATTCAAGAGAATGAGATTATGAGAATATAACCCACCAATAGTTATTACATATAGTATAGGTGTTATTGGATATTTGGATTCACAATTTTGAGATATGGTCCTTATATATGATATTTTGGTTAATTAATATCAATAGTCATGTATATTGATGTATTAATAACAACCATAGATACATATGATCATGTAATTCTAGGATATGTTTGGTGCATCATGAGTGATATGGAATTAAGGAATAATTAATAAAAGGATGTGTTTGCTCTATATATTGTTTGTATATACCTATTTTATTTATTGTAATTGAAATGTCTAATTAATCCCTGACCATGGTGATATTTGGTTGTGTTAATTTCATTAGAATCAATGAAAGATAATTTTTTTAAAGTGTAGTGGAAAATTTAATGGATCCTTATTGGATGAGATATATAGATAAATAGATTATGTTAAACAATGTGAATATGGATGATTTTTTATATTTTTAAGCATTAAATTCATTCAATATTGGTACCTTGATGCTTATTTAGATTCTAACACGAATATTTTGTTGGATATCGTAATAGAATAGAGAAAGATAGTTAGAGGGTCACATATTATGTTTATTGAGTTCATTCAGTAAGTTATAAGAGAATATAACATTAGAATATATTGTAATTTTTTGGTTGGAAGAATAATATATATTTTATAATTTGTTGATTGAATTTGTTGAGTCCCCAATTATCCAAGAGAATAAAATTTGAATTTAAATTAAATATATATTTATTTTCTATGTATTTAATTATTTAATTACAAGAAAATAAAATATATTTTTGAAAATATTTTATTCCTAATGTAATAAATAATTATTTACTTTGTTATATTAATATAATTAATATATATATATATAATTTTCTATTGTATTTAATATAATATTTATATATTTATCATCAATTAATAATGATACATTTTTTATTTATATAAATAAAAATTGTTCTATGTTTAATAAATATTATGGAGGACCAGCAGACTGATTTTAATGATTTGGTGAGACATGAAATATTAAATACAATCTCAATAAATAATAATTTATTAAAGTATTTATATAATATTTATTTATATGTGAGTTTATTTCTTGTCATGAAAATATGAATAATTATATTTATACATGGGGTTCAACATTTATTATGAGAATAAATATGAAAATTGTACAATTATATTTTCTCTAACCCTATGTTTAAAAATAGTCTGTCATGTTAGTCTCTAACATAAGAAATCCTTGGCACAATTTTTCACAACAAATTCTATATAGAATCTGCCCAAGCCCTATAGAATTCATCCTATTTAATTATTTCATAAATAGAATTTGATTCTCCTCATCCACTAGAGTGATACCTTCCCACCTAAATGGATTATAATTCAATCAATGGTGATTAATGAATGTGTTTGAACAATTCGTACTAGAGATCAATGAACTCGATAGTAATTATTAGAGGTTCATCTCATATTAGTAGATCATCAGCAGAGGGAATCTACCCATGTATTCATAAACATAATGATAATTTGACCAGAGTTATCAATTGAATCATCAACAAAGAAATAATTCCACACAAGTTAGTTTTTTATATTAACTCAAATTAAATAAAAATTATATGTCATGATACTGTCACATGGATGTTTGGTAAGTGATTACATATATCTTTTAGACCATGTTCAATTATTTTCATAAAAAACAATTGTTGGACATGCGTATGACCACTTACATTGTGTCCTAGAATCATGTGATATATTTAAATATCATGAATCACATCATCAAGTTAAAAATATATTTAATTGATGACATATATATTTTAACCATAATTTTTTACACATTATTTATTATTCAATAAATCATTAATTTCATCACATCCTTTCATACCCAATGATCTTCCAAAACAATTTATACAACCTAAATCTTGTTTGAAAATAATGTATCATTGTTTATGAATAAATTTAATACAATTAAGGATAATAAAATTCATTAATTATACATAAAATCATGCTTAAAGTTCATTTAAATAACCATATAAATCATCATTATAATATTTCAATTTAACACATTTATTGAATTTCAAAAAAAATATTGTATATCTAAAAATATATGTTTTTTAAATATATATCATAAATTTAAAATATATTTAAAAACACAAATTAATATAATATTGTATCAAATCAATTTTATATATTTGAATAATTTAATTCCATATAAATAAATCTTAAATATATATTATTTATTATTTTTACAAAATTAATATGCAAGAAATTTCATTTCATGAATTATTCATCTTCTATTAAACGAAAATGGTTATTTTGTATCAATTTTTATTTTCACTATATTAATTCTATTTGTTTATGAATAGTAAAAATATTATAAAGAAAAATTAATTTAATTTATATTGTATTTTTACATTATTATTCCCTTCCATTAAATTCTAGTAATATTTATACATTCATATTAAACATCATTTTTAATACACAAAACATTACTTTAAATCAACCAATATTAATCTCATGAATGTAAATCCTCACTCTCTTATCTATTAATGCTTCTAAAATTTAAATTCATGACTATCCATTTATTACTATATACCTTTCTATTATATTTATCTATGGAAATAACTATTTAGAAACCAAATAAAAAATAAAATTCTCGTCAACAAATATTACAAAAATTATAGTATATATGAAATTTACAGTACTCAATCATATAATAATTTTTTATATACCAATCCATTAAATGTAACATAAAATCATTAATAATAACCATGCCATATTTTATATTAGAAAGGATTGAAATTTATTAAATCATTATTTATAAACAGATTTTTGTATTGTACTGAAGATAATTTTTAGTACATAAAAATTAATCTACAAAATGATAATTTTAACAAAAACAATATTATATAATAAACTCATTTAATGTCCAAAAATAATATAATATTAATTATTTGAATATCATTAATAATTATATATCTGAAGCGTTGTTTACCCTTCTAAATCTCAATAAAAATTTAATTTATTTATTAATTATAACACACATCCTTAGATATAAAAAAGACATGCTCATTATTAAAAAAATATATTATTGTTATTAAAACACATTAAATTAATAAATAATATGATATTATATATATTATATATATTTTTCATTACAAACTAAATTTAAACACATGATATATTAAACTGTGTTTAAAATATAGATGATTCATTATAGCATATCAACATAAAGACAACATTTAATAATATTATCAATTTAGATAATTTATATATAAATATTCACATCAATCACATGGAATGATGAGGAAATAATTAATTTAATATATTATTATTTAATTTAAATATATATCAATTACTAATATAAATAATCAATCATATTTATGAATTAAATCTTGAATAAAGAATTATTTTAATTCCAATTGGCCAGAACACATTGAAATAATAATCACAAAGTTGTCATATGAAATGTTGAATAGGTCATGTACACATATTTAAAGATAATAAAATAATATATAAAATGATTACATATTTAAGTCATCATAAATTTTTATATATTAGGAATCTGTCGTAAAATATAAAAAATTAATGGATTATTAAAATATGGTCATAAAACCTAATCACATTATAAACAAACATATGGGTAATAATCCTCTAAGAGTATTTATATCACAATTTTCCGTAGATTTAAATATTTTTGGGAATTAGATGAGAAAACATTATGTAAACTATATTTCAATGGGAGAGAGATTAAATTAATGGTTTTTAAACACTTTTATTCAAATAGAATAAATACATATTTCAGTCCTAATTATAGGATATCAAAATTATAGAATGTCTCTCTTTAATATAATGATAGTTAAGAACATAGGGTGCTAATTGAGGGCCATTAGAGAGCCTATTTTTGATATATGCCACCATACTTATTAAATGGGTATATGGTAAATTTTTACATTGTATAAACTAAACCCTTTAATTATATTATAGTAAAAACCACCAATTGATTCCTCTATATTCCTCTCATTAACCATGTACATCAAAATCCAATTGAAACTCAATCATTTAATCTTGATAAAGTATTTTATAATTTTAAAATACACCCAAATACATATTTGATTATTCCAATCACTTGACATACACAATGTTTGGTTTTTTATTACAAAATATAGAAAATTGTAAATAGTATATTTCTAATTAATGGATTCAACATTCAATATAGTTTAATTTATTTCATGTTTTCTCCCATTTTCATTGGAGTTATAATTGGTTTTATCTATAGTTATCAATGTTTTTTTTCAATATTTCATTAGTATACATCATTTTTGTGATAAAAGTAAATCCATATTCTTGATTCACATATAACATAAGGGATCAGTTGATTTTTCCAATCACAAATATCTAAATTCATATTTTATTCCACAATGTTTAATCTTATAATCTTATACCAATATCATAAACAATCCATCAATATTCCTCTTCAAATATTAATTATGATCTGGATGACACATTTGAAAGTATAGTTTATTTATAAATGTTATTAATCAATCATGACATAATGGGTTACGTATTTTAATCCATATAAAACTTCACCAGGGAAAAAATTAATCTCTAGTCATTATAAACCAAAAATATAGAGGTTTTTTCAATATATAACTCTTAATTGAGAAAAATATTAATGAATATAGTCTTCATATAAATTTTGTAAATCTGGTTTCATGTATGGATTGAAATAATCAAGAATTGACTATTTATATCTATTATTATAAAGTGAGTAAAACTTTCAACCATATTAATACATTAAATTTTTTAAAATACCTTTCACATAATTTTGGTCTTATTTCTCACCACTTCTCAATTCATATTAATTTTTTAGGGATTAATTGTTTTGATAATATTTATCTATTTTTTCAAGTAAAAAATATCCCACGTATGGAATTTTTAAATCAAATAAATCTCCACATTCATGGATTTAACTTACTATTCATCTATTATTTTCATATCAAATGAATAATACTCAATTTTGATTATATAGTTGAAATCTAAATATTTTTTTATTCTTCAAAAATATTTGTTGTTGTTTTTCGCCTATAATATTATTTTTATCTAATTTAGGTCACATACATTAATGAATTGATTCTCAATTCAATATTAAATTGTGGAAATATATATTATACCATAATAATGTGCATTTCATTGGATTTTAATGAGATATAAATGAATCTTTTTAAAATAATCTTCTTTCAAAATACACTATTAACATTTAATATCTAAAAACAACTAGTATATCCCTGAATTATTTAAGGTTAAATGAGACCAAACCCAACACTATTATATTATATGATCATATGGTTTGGGAATCATAAAATCATAAAATCATGTTGATTTTGGTATTCTATAGTTTAGATAATAGATACATTTGTATCTTATTTATTTTTTGTCTCAATATAATAACAATATTCTAAAAAAGTATCCCAAGACTATATTTGATCAAATAACAATTTATATAAGTGTAATCTATTGTATATTAATAATTCTGAGACTATATTTAATATTATAATCATATTATATATCACTGTATTTTCGGTTGATCGAGGATATAATTGATCCTATAATCAAACTGGGTGTCCTATACCCAAAGGCTAGTTGATAGATGACATACTAAAGACTATCTTGTCTTAGTTTTTTGGGACAATCCTTAAAAAATTAGAAATAAAATTATGTCCCATATAGACGAACAAATATTTCAGATTGGTCTGAACATGTAATGTAATCATAAAATAGAAATATTATTCATATATATATATATATCAACACTAGGCTAAACATATTGTGTTTGACAGTTAGGGTAGCACTTTATCCAGTAGGTGGTACAATTAATTTTATAAAGGTTATTTATCATTCATTTTATTTCATACATTTTATTCATTCATATATATTACTGACTAATTTCAGTAACTCCATTGTGGGATCATACATACTATTAATCTATTACAATGAATGTATTATTTAATAGACTTGTTAACATTATATTTCAATGAATTTATAAATAAGGACTTTATAATATCAAAGCTTGATTGGCATGATTGGGGTGAGGAGATAGTGTTAATGTGAGGTTGAGGATGAATATTTGTTTCTCCATTTTATTTTCATATCTTTTATTTTCATTTGAGAACATTTATGGGAATTATGAAATGGGATGGACCATTCTAAAATGATATTAAATAATATTTTTATTGTTTTGTGATTTGAGAGAGAGTAAATAGGGATAACATTTTTGAAAAATAGGATAGAAGCTCCATTTGAACCTATATAGAACAATTATTGGTATAATTAAAGGATATTAATGATTTTTAAATATAGTTATATATACATTTTTTTATAGTTGAGTGATTTTGGTAAATTATTATTTTTATGGTTATTGTCTTATTATTTAAAATGGGATCAATGGAAAAATAGATCTATATAAATGCATTATACATGAAATTATGATTTAAAATAATTTTTCATGATTTTTTATTGATAAATTTTGTATTTATGATAGGTTTTATTTATATAAAATTATAATAATAAATTATTTTTTATTTTCCCAAATAACACAATGACTGTCCTTTATTTAGAAAAATAATACCATAATGACTTCCATCAAATGAATAACTTGATAAAAATAATAATATATCAAAATATTTGTGGCGAAGATGATCTTACAGAATTTATCATTGGTATAAGGATTTCTTATTTGGATTACATATTATAAATGTGAGTATTTTCTTTTGGTGGTCCATATGTTTTATCATAATAAAGTATGAATCATTCATTAAAATTATCAAATATACTGAATATAGTCTATAAATTATTATATAATATGTAGTGATGATAATATAATACATTGGATGGAGTGAGTGTAGTGTTATAAAACTGTAGCGGGTGTTTCATATATTTTTTCTCATGAAGAGATTCAAAATATTTTTGTACCCTAGAGTTAGGGGATATGATACACATATATAAATAAATATATAAACACACACACCCATTTATATATATGTATTATTTATGATATGAAAATAATGGGTTGATTCTCAATTCTACCATAATGATGTATGGGTTTTGTTTGATTGGTTAATTGATACAAGTCATGTGGGTGACATGGTAATGAATGGGAATGAAAACAGAAAATGTTCTCTATATGAGATAAATTTTCATTGAATATGTTTATTTATAATTTAATTTGGTTTTTTATTGTTAGCTTTATGAGATATGGATAACGATAGAATAATATAAATATTATTTCATGGTAGTACAAGAGAGTGTATTAACATAAAAATGCGTTTTATGGATAATAGGGACATTATTCACCATTATAAGGGTAGTTTCTCAACTTTTATGTTTGGTAATGAGATTTGGATTTAATAATAAACATATTGAAATAAATATACCACTAGTATGTTTTATTTTTATTTTTATTTTATTTATTTATTTACCTCATGATTTTTTCTGCAGGTTGAGGTTCAGAGCCTATAGTTTTGCGAAAAACAAACCCTGAAACATAGTAAGTGCGTGATCTATCAGAAAAGTAATGAATGTATACGAATAGTGTGAGTAGATTCTTGTAAAATTAGATTCACGAATACATTTGGTTCTTTATTTTCCAAAACATGAATCCAAACCATGTAGGGTTTCTCGTTCATAAACGTTTTGGGAATAGAAGACTATTCCCCTAGAGAGTAAAACTCCCATTGGCCTTAATTGTTCTCCCAACCATACGTTGATTCCACCCCAGGACATGGAACATCTACCCACCCCCATTTTGGTTGATTCCATTTCATTCCGTAGTGGATTGAATATAGTTAAGCCTATATTGTTATGATTTATCCTTCCTCTCCACTGGTTCACAAGTATTATTCCATCTTGGTGGAATTGTGAAAACATATCATCCCCATTGAAAAATATAGTTTGGTTAATTGGATTTTGGTTTCCATTATTATGTTTTATGTTAATCAATAACATTTATTCTTTAATGTTGTTTTTTATATTGTCAAAGGAAAAAATTACAAAAAAAATTCGATAAAGGTTTCTATATTTAATGTTGTTTTTCTTGTCTAAGAACTAATTCCTTACCATATTTGGTTTTATTAATAAATATAATTTTAGTTGTTTTTTGATTGATTATATATCCACATTTTATGTATATAACTCCGAATGATGGTAATTTTATATTTTAAATTTGGTTTTCAAAGGGTATTTTATTCAATGAAATTTGATCATTTATTAAAATGGATAAATGTGGTTTTATTTAATGAAATTGGTTTTTGATAGAGGTGCTCATATATTTATTTAATGTAATTCATGAATTACATGAAATTGGATTTGATATTTATTTAATTTTATTTTGGAATGGATATTTTTTGAGTGATACCTGTTGCTGTTGATATGTATTGTATTGAGTAGAACATGAGGGTTCTTTGGTGCGTGTTAGTACAATTGCTAAAAAAATGTATTTTTTCACGACATTGAGTGAACCTTTGTGGGTAATATTATGTATGTTTCCAAAATGTTTATCAGGGTACTATGTAATGTCATGGAAAATTGGGTCCAGATAAGACTAAGTACATGAAAATTATTTTAAATATCATTTTTTGGAAAAAATAATTTTTTAATATACTCAAAACTATAATCTTTTAGTTATAGGGAATATTTTATGTTTGTTCTCCATAATTTATTTATATGAATTTATATGTTGTTTTTGATCCTTTTTTGATTGAGATACCTTCCAGTATTCCCACATCCACTTATTATGTTATATAATGTTTGCTTATGCTTGTATCATTATTTATGCCTTGTTTGGGTCCGTTGAGAATGAATATACTAGGGTTCACTATCATATGATTTTGGAATTATTTTCTCATATTTTTAATTATAGAATATTTTGAGAAAAAAATGAATAATTAGAATAATATTTTTTTTGGGTAAGGTTATTTTAAAAATAGAACATGGTTTTAAAAAATTTCTTCACATTGTATTATTGGTTTTCTGGGTTAAACACATTACACATAATTATGGTGGTATATCATTGGTTTTTTCCTTATACCCTTCATATTATATTTGGTGTATGTGTTCCTTTTTATAGGACACATGTAATATAAAGGGACCTATAAATTTCGACCACTCTTCATGATTGTCACCACCCTATTTTTTCATATTGAAGAGGAATGTGTATCACTTTGTTTAACTCATGAAGATATATTTGTTAGTCTTTTTAAATTAGGAATGTAGGGTATTACACATTTGATTTTTATCACTATTTTGGGTTTTTTCACTTTTGAATATAAATATCTTGTATATTTCATTATTATGAAATGTTATATATAGTTATGTGATGATATTTATGATATATTACTTTATCAATTAATTTATCTAATATGTTTTATATTTTACTTGTTTATTGTATTTATTCTTTCGACGATTTCATAAAATTAATGGATGAATCGAGATATTTTTTAAGGTAAAATCTATTCGCAACAATTACATTTAATGCCCTGGTTCTTGTATCTATCCCATGGTGATTGGGAATTTACATCGGGAATTCTAGAATGTAGTCTCGGGTGATGGGATGGGTTTTCTCAGGTAAGTTCACTCAAAATGATATCATAACACATATATTATGTATATATTTATTTATTGGTGTGGGGGGGGGGGGTTGTGGTAGGTTAGATCAAGAACCATAGATCATAGGAGGTTGGAGATAATTAGTTACAAGATAGTTATTCTTCATGTTTAAATTGATGTTAGAATTTATTATTGGGGAATTTGGTTATGTTTAGATCTTGGTTATGTGTAGTTTATTTGGGTTTTGATGAAAACCCTTATTTATTATGAGTATTCAGGTCATATCAGGAGTTATGTTGAATTTATTTGTGAAATAATGAGGACAATGGGAGGTTTATGGTTTTAGTTCTATGTTAGTAGGAACCCTGTGGGAAACTTATGACGGTTTCTAAGATCATATTGTGTAACATTCAGGGTTGGCTAATAGTTTGTGAAATATGCAGCCAAATGTTTCAAAATGTGAGAAATTTTATTTTTTGATTTTTTTCCCAAACTAATTTGAGATTGTTTCTATTTTTAATTATCACCATTTTACATTTACATTGGGAGAAATTTTTTTATTTATTGATATTTATAGATATATAGGTTTGTAATGAATGATATTCATTCATGTGTGTCCTAGATAATTCCTCCATGAAGTGCCACATTTGGGAATATACAAGGAGCTGTAGAATATGGCATGTACCAAAATCCGTCAATTTTTTTTGGATTTGATGGAGTCAGTTATCCATATGATATGTTCCGTCAATAAAAAGTGTACTTGAGAAAGAATATTAAACATTAATCATAATTTCACTAAGATTAATCCATTTGTTATCCATGATGATAAAAGATCCCATGATCATTAGGAGTGGATATAACGGATTGAGAAGATATTTCAATTTTAAAATATCCTTAAACCCTATATGGTTGTATTAAACACCTATATATTAGAAGTACCACATATGAAAATGTGGGAATCCATTGTGATAATGAAGATGCATGAGGACCTCACATAGAATACCTTTATGGAGACATTTTATAAAAATTTCTCTATAGATACATTAAGGTTAGTGAAGTCTTATGTGTTCATAATGATGGATCAATTAGATTGTTTGGTGATGAAATACATTGAATGTTTTTACGTGTTCTATCATGTGTATTTATAGCTACTCATGAATGATTAACTTAAAGCTCTATGATTAGAGATGGGTTTGAAGGATAATACTAGGTTAATGTCTATCATTATTTTTTTCAATCCTATACTGTGGTGGTTTGTAAGGTGGATATAGTAGAGTAAAAATGGCCATGAATGTGGGTTATTTTGGTGTTTCTTTTTGTATAAGGGAAAATTTACATTACATAGAATGAAGAGGATGTTAGATGAACATATTACAGTTACTAGAGAGAGTTATAAAGAAAAATAATAGGCTCATCTCTATTTATTTTTGGAATCGGATAGTGGTCTGTTATCAACGTGGGATATATGAACACAACAAATCTGATTACCGTTAATTAATCAGCATTTGACACTATTTTTGTCATCCAGTTCATTTTTGAAACATCTATAATACTCCCCCATAGGGGAATGATGTTGTCACACAATTTTATAAAGGTTCATAGGTTTGATTAGATTTTTATATGTGTGAAGGGTATCTTTTTTAGGTAAAAGGGTATTCTCACATGGTAAAGATGGATTAAGGAAGGCCTTAATCAATACATCATCATCTAGTATATATGGAATATAATGACATCGAGTACAAGAAAAATGTTATCAGAGGTACAATGTTTATTACTATTTTTGTGGATTTTGTTTAATGTGATCTGGATTCTTTACCATTCAATTATATCATTGATATTTCATGATTTATATTGAATGAAAGTTGAGATGATTCCATTTAGTATATATTAATTACCCTATTTTTTTGGGGTAAGGATAATGGATTCACATACGATGATTCACATATAATAGTTATTGATTTAGATGTAAAACATGATATCATCTTGTTAGAAATAGATGTTTAAATATTTTCATCTATATATATTGGTTTTTCAAATTCTACAATTTTATTAATTATAATCACCATATGGTGCAATTTCTATCTCCTGATTTGGATATAGCAACTTCCATGGAGAGTGTGATTTGAGATTAGAGAAGAAATACCAATTGATTCTTAACCTAGATTTATTTCATGTCATCTTTCCACGTAGATGTATTTTTATTCCATGGATTATGGTTTAGATTTTTTTCATCGTGAGTCCATCAAAAGACAACATACTGTGTCTATAGAGTATTTTCCAAGGTTTTTACCCTAGTGAGATGTCATTTTTACTATTCATAATCTCTATGGGAATTGCCCCCTTCCATACCATATAACCAGATCAATTTATTGAACCTTAATGAGTTGAAATCGCAATTGGAGGGCCTTAAAATAAATTGATTTAATCATCTCTGCATGTCACCATGGGAATAACCAGATTTTTCTATAATTAACGTAGATGGGAGTCTTTAAATTATTATATATTATTTTATTCAAAGGTTACCAAAATTATTAAATAAATGTTTTCATGAATTTATGATTCTTATTATCAGCTTAGATGATATATTTTTTTTAATGGAGAAATTGAGATAAGGGTACCACAAGTTGAGGGACTCGAAATAAGATATACCAAAGGTAATGTTTTGAAGCCACTATAGATAAATTTAATATATTATTGTGATTTTCCCTTACAAATTATCATATCATACTTATGACCATGATGAATCAGATATCCCAACACATTTTGAATCTTTCATGGTCATGTTTTTTGATGACTTCATAGAGTATTTCATGTTCGACAAGGACCATGATGACAATCTGATGTTTTATTCTGATAATTTTTACTAATAACTAGCTAACATAAAGTCATACCCAAGCTTAATTTTTAATTATGTTTGTTAATTTTTCATGCCAATTTATTTTAGTAAAAGAATTTATATAGATCAGTATAATGTTCTTGTAGTTGTATCTTTGGAATATCATAAGAATGTATCTAGAATCAGAATATTTTTTAGGATTTCCAATCATTATTGGAATGTTATTCAATTATTATCATGTAAAATTTTACCTTGATTGAATTGACTCTCACATGTGATATTTTAAATTGATGTCATATGTTCTATCATTCTTTTGAAGAGTGGAAGAACCGTATAGAATACTTACATGATTTGATACTTCTTAATCATGTAAAATCATAATTAGTGTATTATAATGCATTGTTTTCGATTTAGAGTGTCTAATAATGTAGGCTTACCATGTGTTAGATTATAAATCATAGTAGTTATTCCCAAATTAATGTAATTACTGCAACCATTACATAGAGTTGGGAGTTTAGATGCAGGTGTTCAAGTAATTGATCCATTAACTCTTTCGAGAATGTTTTATATAATTCTTGAATAATAATATCATTATTTATTTATTCACCTTATGGGAGGTGAACATAATATGGGGACTCTTGTTAGATTATCCTTAGATATTATCTTCCGATATAGAATATACACGTGAGAAGGGGTGTTTGGTCATCAATTCATTAAGAAAAAAGTTGCATGTCCTGTCTGTTCATGAATTATTGGATGTGTGGAGCATGATGTCACTGATAGATAATTCATGTTTATAATTTTATGAGGATGGAGAATAGGTGTTTTTGGATAGTGTTCTTGTCACCTCCACATTGTCATTATTTCTTAGTGTGATATGAAATCTATCCCTATGATCCAAAATATTTATAGTGTCATAAATAATGGGGATAACATAGTTGATAAATCTCAGTCTCAGTGGATATTCCATTACTAGAAATTTGGTGGTTTTCCCTTTGACAATGATGAAGGGTGATATTACTTGGGAGGATTTTTATAAATGGAATTTGAACCACACAACTACCATGATTGTCTATACCTTGACGAGTATTTATTTGTTTCAAAATGTTGGTTGATATGCCACTAATTTTATTTCATGATGATTATAATATTATTACATCAATAAAAATAATCATATTACTGGAAGAATATATTGAATATTTCTATTCCGGTGTTGAAATTGGGAAAATATCTATTTATTTTGGGATCAGCCTATGTCATATAACTAGTAAGAAATAATTCATTTCAGTTATTCTCATTCAATTAATAAAAGAAACCCATTTCATTCCCATTAGTGAATTGATAATGGTTTGGGATCATTGGAAAATTCATGTTAGGGAGGTTTTTTTGGATTTATGGGGTTCCCACATTGGAAGTTTCTGATCACAATTATCATTCTATTTCCTAATTTTGGAAGATAATCTAGAAATATTTGGGGATCAAGTTGAGGATGATGATCACATAACTTCAGTAGATAGATGGTCATTCTGAGTTAACCATGTAGACCATCATGGATATGATCATGGTGTGTGTTATTTAATTATTAGAATAATATTCTATAGGGTATATCGATCCCATTGGTTATTGTTCTTTTCTCTCAAGATATAAATGACTGTGATACATTAGAGTCTCAAGAATTTGTGAGGAAGTAGTGGCCTCAATGAATTTTTTAAGAGACTTGTGGATTTTGTTTTGGAAAAAAGTTACATGGAGGGGAGAACTGTCACCCAAATTAGATAAATAATATGTTATATTTTTTATTTATTTGTATTTATATTTATATTCTGTGTTTATGGGACTTTGAGGTAGTGTGACTTTATTGTTGGGAATAATTCCCTAGTATATGGAAGGATTTTTTTTAAAAAAATATAGAAAACCATGTAAGGGTGATGTTTTTTTTGGGATATTGGGGTTTTCCATGGTTTGATCAGGGTTTTGAAACCATTAAATTGACATCTAGAAACAACAAAAGTGATTCATAGTGAGGTAGTGTACCCTTTAATATTATTGAACTATTTTCTTAAAGGTTCACATAATCCATGTTCGTAGTTAATCTATTTTAAATATTGGGAAAACAGAAATAATTTTATGTAGTGTTAAACTCAATTTCACCACATTTCTTCCCCCTCGCATGCAGAAAATCTACATGAGGCATTGTAACTTACACCATCAACATTTTCATTAATTCCAAATGATTTTATTTTTGTTTTTCTTGACATAAGCCTATATTGATATGATTTCCCCTAATACTACCCAATTATACTATATTGTTCCATTTTTATGGATTTTTAAAACCTTATCATGCCCCATGGCCAAATATAGGGTTCTTAATGAGGATTTTGATGTGTTTATTTACCTTTTAGGTGTGTAAGGGACATTACTCATCAATTTTTGTTGCTATCATCAATGGAAACATTAAAGGACTAGTTTTTTTGGGTAGTTATCTATATTCAATGGATGTTTCTTTACCTAAACTCTAATTCTTGATCACCCGTGCTTTTTTTATTTTATTCTATTAAAATATATTTACGATTGATTTATATTAATTGTCATTTTTTCCATTATTTATGATTTAATGTTTGCAGTTTAATATTTTTTTCCATGTCAGTTGTATTGAAAAAAATAGAAGTGTTTATAAAAATAGATCTAAGTGGTTTTGGAATTTCAAATTGTTTTTTAAAAAGGTTTTTCAATGTGACATTTCATGGTGTTGATTTTTGACATGAAAATAGAATTTTTATTTCCTAATTGGGATTTTGTAACAGAATCTATGGGTAAAACATGTTTACTATGATTTTTTTGGTATTAGGTAACACATAGATAACCATGGGTGTGTGTTAGTGCATGACATTGAAAAAGATAATTTTATTATAAGGGACTATTTGAACCTTTTGTATGAATATTGTGTGACCTCAAAAAATGTTGACTAAGGAACTGAGTAATATCTTAAATGTACAGGACTGGGAAAGACTACTCGATTTTCCAACATGTTGTACTATCTTAGTTGTCATGAAAACATTGTTGTTAATATTTTTTATATAATAAAATTATGGTTATATACATTGTTATGTATTTTTTTCATCAGAAAATTAGATTTATATTATATAATGTTTTATGTTAGTTACCTGGTTCGTTGATATATCTTATGTTATTCCCTTTTAATCTAATTTGGTTTTGTGATGATGTTTATTCTTTTACCCATGTTTTTTCCATGTTTGGGTGAATTTATAAATTTTATGTCATATAGATATATTTGGTTATTATAGAATAGTTTACTCAAGTTCATATCTTGTACTTTTTAAAAAAACTAAAGAAAATAAAAAAATGAATTTTATTGGAGTGATCTTATTATAAAAATGACTGTGATTCTAAAAAGAGTTTCAAAATGGATTTTTGATTCAAATAGTTAATATCCTGTTATAGATTCATAGTGGTCACATACTTGGACATTTACCTCACATCGTATATATTACATTGGGATTTTGTAAACTTTTTTTTGTAGGACACATTTAATGGAAAGTGGAAAATTCATTTTAGAACCACTTCTTGATTACTGTAGTTATAAGTTCTCATATTAGAGGATACATGGTATCATTGGGTTTAGCTCAAGAATATCTTTTTTGAGACTTTTTATAGTTGGGATATGGTGTATTCCCCATTTAGATCTTCCTTATTGTTTTTTATATTGATCTTTTGACCATAGATACAATGTATATGTCTTGTTTATAACTTCTTATATATAGTAATTTGATGATATTTGTGATATTTTACATTAGTTTTTTTGTTTGTTTAGTCTATTGTATATTTTCCTTTGTAAATCATATTTATTCTATGTAGGACCCCGGGACACCCTGAGAGGGGAGGGGTGAATCAGGGTGGCAACTTTTTCTTCTTTTAGTTGTGGATCTTGTTCCCACATTGGTAGGAACTACTTAAACCTGTATGATGGATATGATCTGCAAGTAAACATTCACATGCAGAGAGACGACACAGCTATTTTTACTTGGTTCACCACTAAGGGCTACGTCCAAGGAGCATATGCCGACAGGTTGTCGGTCGTACCTAAGTCCACTATGCTTCACTAGCTGTAGATTACAATGGTTCGGGTACAGTCACTCTGTCCCATGCTCACTGCCTTTACAATAGTTCAGGGATAGCTCACTGCGTCCCTCGGGTCACTCCCGTTGACTCCCCCTGGCTCACTGCCGTTGGTGAAGTCCCACTCAGTTTATAGACGTGAAGGTCTCTTCAATAGGTGTGCATTTAAGTTCTTCTTCTCCTGTTCATCATGAGACATTGCTTGCATCAGGATTCAGATTTGATGCTCCTTTCAATTCAATCCTTCTTCTTTAGTGCAATGAATGAATGCACTAGATCCCCTTGTCTTCGATTTCCTGAATCACAATCACTGATGTGATTGCTTACTTAATGAAGCTCAGCTTACTTGGCATTGTCAGAAATAGTTCTCCATGTATGCATGACATCATGCATGTATCATTTAGATTTCTTCTTCAATCTCACTTTGTACAGAAAGTATCAGGCAATATTTCAGCTCTTGTGCAGCTCCAGAAAGGCGGGCGTGCTTTAACAATATCTGGCTCTTCTTTTCAAGCCCGGCGCGCAAGTCTCCCCTCAGCGCGCAAGACTTAGGCGCGCAAGTATAACCTGGCACGCAAGTGTCTCCAAAGCACCTGCGCGACTCTGCCTTCTTGAACATCAAACCTGCGCGACTCACTTCCATCCTTGCCCAAATCACCTGGGGCGCTCAACCATCAGTTGGCGCGCAACCTCTACTTGCGCGACCAAACTACCACTTGCGCGGCTCAACCACCTGCGTGACGAGAGCTCGAACAATCTCAAAGTCTTGAGCTCCGTGGGAAATGAGGAGGGGTGGTCCAGTATTTATAGGCAAACTGGACCCCCTGCGCGGCGGCGCGCAAGTCCCTCGACGGCGCGCAAGTCTTGTCTTCAATAAACTCTGTCGCGCAACTCACTTGCGCGACCCAACCAACACTTGCGCGACCTTCTTTCCTTAGCCAAATTTTGATGTTCTGATCCTCAAAAACATATGGTGCACAAGTCTTTAATCCTCCAAGAGTATGGGGCGCAAGTCCCTTTGCCAAAATCACTATTCTTCATTTGTTGATTTTGAGGCCCTGAAATTTGGAAAACACTGGAAAACAGCGCCACCTTGTATCTGCTCTTTTTGTACCGCCTCCAGATCACCCATTCCTCTGTCGATGTTCTTGAATCAAACATAGATCGTTGACCAAAACTCTTGAACTCGACATGTCACCATGGAATCTCCTTTGTCAACAAATTTGTATGTCGTTTGTTTGCTTTGTCGACAAGCACGAACACCTCAACAACACTTCTTCTTGGTGATCTGTATCCTTCAGAAACTATTTTCCTTTTATCAAAAACACCACCATTGTGATATGTATTTTTTGAAGGAACAGCTTTAGTACCATCATCTTCTATGACAGTGTGATGTGCATGGCCATTTCATAAGTCAACTCATTGGCACATTGCCTCCTTCATCAACTGTCATGATCAACTTCATGAAAACCATGTGATTAAATCCATCAAGAAGTCTCTAGCATGGTTCTCACGCAATCATGAGTAATTGCAAGGTCTTCATCCAAAAACACCATCCTGCTTTAATCATCCTTGGATGGATTACTCCTCACATTCTTCATTGTTGTAAACAATGTATCACCTTTTACACATGTTCTTTGAACTTACGATCAACACAACAATCGTCTGAATCACTACTCCTCTACTTCATCGGAGTACTTCATGATCTCCAACATTGTGAGCTTCCATTCCTCCATTTTA
Organism: Viscum album; assembly: GCA_963277665.1. Classification (NCBI taxonomy): domain Eukaryota; kingdom Viridiplantae; phylum Streptophyta; class Magnoliopsida; order Santalales; family Viscaceae; genus Viscum; species Viscum album. The sequence goes on from OY728147.1 coordinate 1,834,065,230, forward strand.
TTGGAGTACTTCTTGATCTCTTTCATTTTGGTATTCCATTGACAACTATTGACAACAAATACAATCCTATACACAAAGTGGTTCCAACAATCTCCCCCTTTGTATTTTGTTGTCAATACCACATACATCTTGTGAAATGAATTTGTCAATGTCAAAATGAGAATCTTCTATTCAATCAACTTTTCTTTTCAAACGTTCATTTCACTTTCTCTCCCCCTTATTGACAAGAAATACAAAGCACATGGTAGGGAGGGTATCAATCCACACTTAAGCAATGTTTCATTAACCATTTCACTCTAAGTCTACTTGATCAATTATCGATGTAGAAAACAAGAGGATTTGATTAAGTCAACAAGGCTGTCCATTATCCACAGATCATGATACCAACATGAGATGATAACTCATGTATCTTGTTTTCAAGGGTTTACTACTTTAATTCCAGGTAGACAAAGATCAACTATGATAGGGAATAATCAACCTGAAACTCCTTCTCCATTGGCGTGTTCTTCAAGAAATTCACAGAGTTACTGCTTTTGAGTCCAGCTGGAGTTGATATTGATTGAAACAATGATTATGGAAGCTTTTTCATTCTTCTCCCCCTCAAGGGAAACACTCCTCATCATCTTCATCAAGAGTGATCCTTCATCATCATAATCCATGAATATCAATTGAAGAATCTACTAATGATGGAAACTTCTTCAGCATGGCTATCAAGAGTTGACAACATTCACTACTTCTAAGGTTCTCCCCCTGAGAGCATGCTTCACCTTCAATTCCCTGCATTATTAGCACAAATACAATACACAAATGATTACGGAAATAAGGTGGTTCCTTCTTGCTTTATCACGAAGACTTGCTTGGTTGAGGTTATTTTCTCAACCAAGTTCCTCTGTTCACTCCAGTCTTCATGCCTGCACATTTGAATATATGTTCTGACATCTGTCGGTGTGGCATGGCTCTATTCACATTCTCTTCTGCTTTGTGTGGAGAATTGTTTTGCTTAGCAGCCATCATGAATGATACATTCTTACTCCTCTTAAGGACTGCTTCTTGCTCTGGTATTAAGGTTAGACAACCTTTTGCAATGTGACCAGATTTCTTGCATCTCTCACACATAACTTCTTTGACACGTGTGATTCTCTTTGTTTGCAATCTCTCCTCCACTGTGTCTTCATCATGTGAATGTTTTACTTTTCCTTTGTCACCAGCCTTGGCCTTCTCATCTTCAAATTTCCTTATTCTTTTCAAATCTTCTGGCCAGATGACCAATATGTCATGTGGAACTTTTGCAGCTGGCTTAGGTCTTCCACATGGGTTCATCCGAGATTCATCCCACTTAGTGTTTCTTTTGGATGAATGACCCTTCAATTTCATGCATCTAAAATCCTGGGTCTTCTCAGCTTGCTTACTTGATATATTCTTGGGGAGAGATGTGTTCGCCATATTCTTCTGATTTCTTCCCAAGGTACTTTCTTCATACTTAGATGGATTGTGTGGTCTTCTGTTCTTATCATCTCTGGATATCTGTTGGCCTAGGCATGCAACATTCTTGTGACCACTGCCGTTGCATGCATCACAGATGTTATCAAGAATTCCAAATCTGTTTGCTGTAAACAGATGCTTCTGGATCTGTGGATGTTGCTTCTTCTTCTATGGCTTCCTCCCCTTTGATATAGGCTTTCCCTGTGCTTTTCCATGAAAGGGATTATAAAAACAATCCAGTGCACAATGCCCAAATCTATTGCAGCACCAACATTGACCCACAAATCTTTTCTTCTTTGTGTCTTCTGTATTAAGTTGTTGGGCCATCTGCTTAATCTTTTGTTCTCTATTTGAGGAACCCACTTCCTCCTTTTTCTTCCCATCCACCCTAGCCATGGTGGTAGGTTTATTCTTCTCACCTTTCCTCATCCATACTTGTTTAGAACTTTTCTTCCCACCTGCACTGATTGTAGGAGTATATTTAGAAATATGAGTACAAGATGGTTTGGATGGTACCTTCACTTTCTCAGTTGCTTGTGATAGATCAAAGAGTGAAGTCATGATCTTCTTATCACATGTTGGAGGTCTTTTGGCAATAGAATCCTCCAGTGAACATTGAGTACCAGCAGCAACTGATTCTTGATGTGGATAATCAAGAGTTGTCATAATCTTCTTATCACATGATGGAGGCATTTCAGCTTTAGACTCCTCCAGCGAACATTGAGTGCAAGCATCACTCATTTCATTCTTTTGTGAAGTCTCAATATGTGTGTTATCAATCTTGGTCAACTGAGCTTCCAATTTTTGACCCACAATATTAAGGATGATCTTCTGATCTTCAATCGTGATCATCTTCTCTTCACAAGTCTTCTTCAACCTTTCAACCTCATCTTCATGCATCTTAACTTTGTTTTGTAGCAAAGAGTCAAGTTCCCTGAATTTAATGGAAGTTTCTTCCAAACAAAAATTCTTGACTTCATTGCTCTTCTTCAGCTCAGCTTAACGTGCATGGATCCTTTCTTTTAAAGTCTTATTGACTTCCTCTTCTTATTCAAATACTTTCACCCATTTGATGAGCTTCATACTTTCCATAACTTTTATTTCCAGCCCTTTTTTCATATTGTCAGCTTCCCTTTCTAATCGATTGATCTCAACCTGCATAGATTGGAATATGCTACAAATAATAGCAACCCTTTCTTCTGGAATATCATGCATATATGTTCTAAGTTTTTCCTGAAAGCTTAAATTAGGGGTATCATCCTTTCCACTGGATGAGTTCTGAGCCACCTTCTTGATACTTTCCAGGCCTAAAGTTTCTTCATTATTGGAATGGCATGGAGAACAATACACTAAATCTTCTTTGGATGTGGGGGACTTCTTCATCATCTTCTTCTCTTTCTTTTTCCTATTTGTCAAATTCTTGGTTGATATAGATTTCTGCTCAGAAATGACTGCGTCATTATCAAGACTGCCCTTCATTGTTGACTCTAGGAAAGAAACTCAAATCCTCTTCTCAATAGAATTATTGGAGAATATCCAACATACGTCAACCATTCCCTCTGATACCACTTGTAGGACCCCGGGACACCCTGAGAGGGGAGGGGTGAATCAGGGTGGCAACTTTTTCTTCTTTTAGTTGTGGATCTTGTTCCCACGTTGGTAGGAACTACTTAAACCTGTATGATGGATATGATCTGCAATTAAACATTCACATGCAGAGAGATGACACAGCTATTTTTACATGGTTCACCACTAAGGGCTACGTCCAAGGAGCATATGCCGACAGGTTGTCGGTCGTACCTAAGTCCACTATGATTCACTAGCTGTAGACTACAAAGGTTCGGGTACAGTTACTATGTCCCAGGCTCACTGCCCTTACAATAGTTCAGGGATAGCTCACTGCGTCCCTCAGGTCACTCCCGTTGACTCCCCCTGGCTCACTGCCGTTGGTGAAGTCCCACTCAGTTTATAGACGTGAAGGTCTCTTCAATAGGTGTGCATTGAAGTTCTTCTTCTCCTGTTCAGCATGATACATTGCTTGCATCAGGATTCAGATTTGATGCTCCTTTCAGTTCAATCCTTCTTCTTTAGTGCAATGAATGAATGCACTAGATCCCCTTGTCTTCGATTGCCTGAATCATAATCACTGATGTGATTGCTTACTTAATGAAGCTCAGCTTACTTGGCGTTGTCAGAAATCGTTCTCCATGTATGCATGACATCATGCATGTATCATTTATATTTCTTCTTCAATCTCACTTTGTACAGAATGTATCAGGCAATATTTCTGCTCTTGTGCAGCTCCAGAAAGGCGGGCGTGCTTTAACAATATCTGGCTCTTCTTTTCAAGCCCGGCGCGCAAGTCTCCCCTCGGCGCGCAAGTCTTAGGCGCGCAAGTATAACCTGGCACGCAAGTGTCTCCAAAGCACCTGCGCGACTCTGCCTTCTTGAACTTCAAACCTGCGCGACTCACTTCCTTCCTTGCCCAAATCACCTGGGGCGCTCAACCATCAGTTGGCGCGCAACCTCTACTTGCGCGACCAAACTACCACTTGCGCGGCTCAACCACCTGCGTGACGAGATCTCGAACAATCTCAAAGTCTTGATCTCCGTGGGAAATGAGGAGGGGTGGTCCAGTATTTATAGGCAAACTGGACCCCCTGCGCGGCGGCGCGCAAGTCCCTCGACAGCGCGCAAGTCTTGTCTTCAATAAACTCTGTCACGCAACTCACTTGCGCGACCCAACCAACACTTGCGCGACCTTCTTTCCTTAGCCAAATTTTGATGTTCTGATCCTCAAAAACATATGGTGCCCAGGTCTTTTATCCTCCAAGAGTATGGGGCGCAAGTCCCTTTTCCAAAATCACTATTCTTCATTTGTTGATTTTGAGGCCCTGAAATTTGGCAAACACTGGAAAACAGTGCCACCTTGTATCTGCTCTTTTTGTACTGCCTCCAGATCATCCATTCCTCTGTCGATGTTCTTGAATCAAACATAGATCGTTGACCAAAACTCTTGAACTCGACAAGTCACCATGGAATTTCCTTTGTCAACAAATTTGTATGTCGTTTGTTTGCTTTGTCGACAAGCACGAACACCTCAACAACACTTCTTCTTGGTGATCTGTATCCTTCAGCAACTCTTTTCCTTTTATCACAAACGCCACCATTGTGATATGTATTTTTTGAAGGAACAGATTTAGTACCATCATCTTCTATGACAGTGTGATGTGCATGGCCATTTCATAAGTCAACTCATTGGCACATTGCCTCCTTCATCAACCGTCATGATCAACTTCATGAAAACCATGTGATTAAATCAATCAAGAAGTCTCTAGCATGGTTCTCACGCAATCATGAGTAATTGCAAGGTCTTCATCCAAAAACACCATCCTGCTTTAATCATCCTTGGATGGATTACTCCTCACATTCTTCATTGTTGTAAACAATGTATCACCTTTGACACATGTTCTTTGAACTTACTATCAACACAACAATCGTCTGAATCACTACTCCTCTACTTCATCGGAGTACTTCATGATCTCCAACATTGTGAGCTTCCATTCCTCCATTTTATTGGAGTACTTCTTGATCTCTTTCATTTTGGTATTCCATTGACAACTATTGACAACAAATACAATCCTATACACAAAGTGGTTCCAACATTCTATTGGTGTGATCATCCAATTGATGGTAGGGTTATGTCTATTTTATAAGGGGGAAACCATTCTTAACTGTATGTTGTGATGACATAGTTCTTTTCACAAGCCCATGAAAATTAGAAATATGATTTTGGCAATATGGAATTCCAAATTAGTAAAAAGGTTGGGTTAAACCAGGTTTGTTATCTATAAAAAATGTTCTATGAATGGTATTTTGAAAAAGGCACAACTATATAATGATGGGGTTTCGGTGTTGTTTGATCATCCATATAAATATAATGTTACATTTCAATTAGAGTATGATAATTAATCTCATGGTTCGTATGGTTTTCATGGAGTCGAGAACTATTTTTATTCATTGTCTTCTTTGATTCCATTAATGGGATTTAGGTGATAATAGATGTATAATCATACTTGGGGTGATGAACATGGAATGAAATGATTATTTATAGGTGTGAGATAACTATTTTTGACTATTAATTTATAATATCTCATGAATTTGACATCAATATTCTATAACCCATTCTTTTTAATTTAAAATTAATATTTATTGCTGTTAAAAAAATTACAACTAGATACTATTAGTTTTAAATTTTAGTTTTTGGTCCCATGCCTTTATTAAGGACCATACAGAAAGATAATGCATACAATGTTTTTAGGATAAGGGACATTTATAATCTCATGCACATCCCCGAATACTTTTTATGTTTTATTTGGTTAAATGGATTGGATTGTTAATTTTCATATTATAATATTGAAATCCCATAATAATGGGTTAAATCATCATTTAGAGATCCTAGTGATTTTTAGAGTTAATTTGATGCGTCTCCATTAAATAAAATGACATTCCATATAGTATTTATCAAATAATTATCATATTAAAGTTTTCATCATACTTATTTTATGAGTTATAGATCTGTTACTTCTCTCCCATATTCATATATATTTTTTAAAGAGATATCTTATTGTATTAGATCCAAAGATCTAGAATTATGGTATTTGAATCATGATCAAAATAACAATGTTCTCAAGTTATTATATACATGGTCCCTAGTATTTGATTGTTAATATTGATTTTAGATCTTGTATAAATGTAATTTTACTAATTAATGTTTATAGTTGATGGATCTAATTTATTATATCAATTATGAGACATTTTATTAATATTATTTGTGTTTTTATTATTTTCAATGTTTTATGTTTTTAATAAAATTCCTGGGAAGTGGATTTTATAATTTATATCTATAATATTAAATTTAAATTTCATGCTATGGACTTTTTAAACTAAACCATGTGAATTTTATTTAAATAATGATTTTGGGTAAAATATACTTATAATTTATTAAATAATTTAAATTTAATATGATATCTGTTTTTTGTTTTTAGAAGAAAAATACTGTTAGAAAAATGAAATAGTTTTTGGAAAGAAAATATTTTTTTTATTATAAATAACCTATATTTGTCGAGTAAGGATATAAGGGAAAATTATTTATAATGGATGAGAATTTATATATTGTTTTTTGGAAATAATGGGTGACAATTTTATGAAACACTCAGGTTGGTGATGACCCCCAATTTGTGTATGAAACAATAATTAATATTTTTTTAATTGATTATTATTTTTCATATCTAATATATATTTATAATCTTGTAATTTTATTTTTAATATTTGGGAAAACAATATTATGAGTTATTTTCAAATACTAATTTAGAGTTATATAAAATTAAATATTTACTAATAAATTTTTTTATTTGAAATCAACGGAATTTTTTATATGATTAGGAATTTGTATTGTATGGGATTTTAAGAGAGACCAATTTTGAAATCATAACAGGTAATCATGTACTCACAAAAATCCCAAAACAAAATGAATATGCATATTTAATTTTTCATGATATTGGATATGGAATGTAAATGCGGTTCGTTGTTGATATATCATATAAGGATTAGTTTTGGTTGACATTAAAGTGTTTGAGTGTGTTTTTAAGGGGGACTTTTAGTATCGAATTTGGATAAGGATCACCTATATTAGTTTATCATTTCATATTAGGATTTGTTTAATTGTTTTACTCTGCGTCACCTTCTTTTCTTCATGTTTACATTAAATTTTAGTTAAAAATTATTGATTCAGGTTAATGAAATTATATGTATTTTTTTTATGGAAAAAAATTCCGTATAAGTTACATATATCACAAAAAAATATTTTTTTAGTCTTTGGTGACCTGAAAAAATGATTTAAGCAATGTGGTAGTCACAAACTGACCTCATAATTTAGGACTGTGGCTTAGTGTCATCCCAAAAAATTATCATATTATTGTTTTAAATGTGGATACATGATAATATCTATTAGAATAAATATTATGTTTTTTATTTCACAATAGATTCTGATAATAAGAAATTCATTTGTTTTTTATAGGAAGAATGTAGTTTCTCGGATTTTCAATTAGGATATGAGATTTTTGGATACCTAATAGAATATTAGTTAGTTGTTAAAAATTAGTACCTAAACTCTTGATGGGTTGGGATAGATATTGTTTTCATGTATTATGATAGCCATGTGTATAGATAACCCACATTTGAAATAATTATTATAAATTAAATAGTTTCCTATGTAGTGATTTACAATGGTTTTGGAATGGTTTTTATTTCACAAAAGAAATTTTTATATATTGTTATGTCTACATCATTGAAATATTATTTTGAATGAATAGATCCTGATAATATTAATTAATTCACATGGAAAATAAATATTTATTTCAACCTCATTATCTAGGAGATGTAATTTTTCAATGGTTTCATATGTTGGTTTTACGTGGATTAATATCATTATAGAGGTTCTTCAATGAAGAGAACATGTTTGGGGGGATAATGAAATATCATAGAACACAGAGAGTATTCATGAGCACTTTAATTGTCCAGTTAATGAGAATAAAGTACATTAGAGAGGATAAGATCAAGAGTGACCTAATGATGTGGATCATCCATTGAATGTATGAATATAGAATCATAATTTACTATGGGATGTTGGTGGATTATATGATGTTAATTATTTTTTGTAAATAATTTTATATATCATCTATTGTAATACTCTGGACTCTACTATATTAATTAGACGCCATATCTTGAACTATCAAGTAATGATCCCTATAAAATTTATTTATTTAAAAAATTACATAAAGTTATTTTTAAGTACCTTTATTTAAATTATTAATTTTATATAATGAAATTGAATAATATAAATTTATTTTGAACTCATAATATCAAAATTATATTTGTTTAAATTTCAAAGTGTATTCTTAAAAATGTCTATTATTAGACAAAAAAATATAGTTTTAACAAATCTTGATATTTGTATTATTTTATCTATATATAATAATAGCCTTAAAATTTATAAAACCATTCCTGTAATCAAATATGAATTTTTTGTATGAAATTCATAATTTTGATATATTATTTGAAAATATAGAATCTATTAATTTTTTTTCATACAATATAATTATTTCCTTAGTATTTTTATCCATGATAATTTTATCTTAAATATTTAAATTAAATTTTTAAAAAGGTTATTTCTATAAATTAATTTTTACATGTTTAAGTTTATCTATTTGAAAACTAACATTTTATAGCGATCAAAAAAAAATTAAAATAATTTTAAAATTTTAAATAAGATGTTTAAAATTATGTAAGTAGACTAATTTTAAATTTTGTGATTAAAAGTAGTTACTCTGGGTAAAAATTAGTAACCCAATAATGAAATTAAAAATGGTAATTTGAATTATAGAAAATAATATGGGATGAAATATGTAAAAACATGTTATAAAATAATTGGATGATGTATGGATGAACCAAACCTCATCCAATTTAAAAATTATTCTATTTTTTTAACCGTGACTCTGCTATTGTAAAAATAAATTTTCAAAACTTAATGATTGTTCCAAAAAATAACCTTATCTTATATTATAAATGGATAACATATTCACTCAATAAATTATTAATTATATATAAAATTTCACATTTAAAATATTATATTTTTACCTTTTTAAAACACTCCATAAAAAATATAATCACTTCGTCTGTCACAATTATCCAAATCCCTTCAAATTAAATGGTACATACAAGGAAAAATTAAGTCCTCGATCTGAGTATTATAACCTAAATAGTTTTATTCAAAATTATATTAATTTAATGTATTAATCTCACTAATATTTTTATATTATTATAATTTATATAAATAAATTTTATATATTAATTTATTATAATTATTTATTAATATACCTTATTCATTTTGTAAGACAATACTGTTGTTTTAGTGTTTTCCAGATGACCGCGTCCACAAAGTAACATGATTCATTTTCCTTCTTATTTGTAACATGACAGATATAATAATGGTATTAGAGTCTATATATGACTTTTTATGATATCATAAATTTTATATAATGAAATTACTTATAAACTATTATTAATATGACCAAAAAACAATCATTATTAATAAAAACATTTAAAATAAGCATACTAAGAGGATAAACATTTACTCAATATTTGTAATATTTTAATATCCATTAGTTATTCATAAAATTATTATAATTATAATTTATAGAACTAATTAACACTAAATAAGATCGTAATTCTCTTATTTTGATTATATTATAATAATACCACCTCATATGCATTCATTAGATAATGGCATGATCAATTTTGTGTCAGTTAAACAACCTAATTAAAGATTACTACGAATTTGTTACATAAATGAATATAGGTAAATAATTAATCATATCATATAACCCAAATTTGTAAATATAGATTTATTTATATTTTATATAACTATTTAAAAAATTACTAAATAAAACACACCACGGTCATTATGAATTACCAAAAGTTTACTATTATCGACATAATCATCAAGGATATTTTCTAAAGAAAAGATTTGTATTTGAAAATTTATTAATTATTAATAGTAATATTTGAAAATTATTTCAATGAATTATTAATGATGAAGTATATAATAATTATTAATAATAACACCACTATTATGATACCTTTACAAATGATCCAAATTATAAACACATGATGTGAACGATTGGGGGAATTGATATTGATAATGAAAATTTAATAATAGTGATTATGAAAATGAATATGAGTGTTGTTCTAAATTTAGTGATAAATAAATATAAATTAATGAGATATGATTTTAAGGTATATTCATGAATTTCAAGGGAAAATATAAGGGGATTCATCGAAATTTATTTTCATTCATACATATTTCGTATTATACACCCAAATAACTTTAGGTGGTGTATATGCTTCCTATTTGAGATGTTATATAATTAAATTATTTTATTAATGTTTTTTAACGCTCATGCTTAATGTCTTTATTCCCTGTTATTATTATTGAATATATAATGAAGTCCTAAGTTGAGTATTTCATGCTCAATTTTAATTACTTCTTACTCACATTATAAGAATCACATATTTTAATTTGTTGTTTCTGAAATTAAAATGAAATAATTTTTCCATGATAAACATAAAATTTAATTTATTTAAATGTTCATATTAGTATAACTCTAATATACATTTGAATCAATAGTTTATTACTCCATGAAAAAGAAAACCCTCCAATTTTTTTATAATGTAATAACTAAGATAAATTTCATAGAAAATTAATTACTATCAAGATAATGGAAACAGAGGATTATGTAGATCAAATACCTTAAGAGTTATTCTCCTGGAATATGTTTGGTTGATTATTGACTCAATCATCATCCCGATTCATGTTGACTGTGTATATGATTCGACACTTGGAAATACAATGATGGGGATATGCTTTGGATTATTCATATTCTCTAAATAAATAATTATCAAGGAATTCTTATACCCTTTCTTAGTCACCTTCAAATGAACTATGTTTAACCCATATACTATATTAAAGGGATAATCCAGCACAATGAATGGTCCCTATCAAAAGAAATTCTATGAAAATGGTACTAAATGTTTCATTGATGATACCTTTTGACTTTCATGTTGATTTTGAGATTTTCTCTTATACTTCAACATTATTCTTTTCAAAGGGGATATATTTGATGTTTGTAATTCTTAATATTCCGAGAACCATGTTATATTCCACAATATATTAAACAACTAAAATTATGAATGGTAATATTGATTCTAATGGTGAATGCATTGGACTTAATCAGGAAATGGGTGGGGCCCAAATTTATATAACCTTCAATGAATATGTAGATATCTTGAGACAATATAGTGTGGGAATTGTTTTATACGCAATCCCATAATAAGATATGTTTCATGGATCAAGGAAAAGGAACATGTTTTTATATTAAACATTACGTAATCCATCATCATGAGATCAATGATTACTTTCATTATTTTTTTATTTTTTGTAATAGATATTCAGTTCCCTTATTTTAAGATGACTATAGATTCTAGTTGTCCATTTATTATTTCTATATAACTTATTCCACGTGTATTCGATATAATCTTCTATTATATGTTATCTCTTAAAGAGTATATGAGGTCTCCCTTATTTATTTTTATTTTTTCTATAATGTTAGAGAAGTACTATATATAATTTTCCGGGATATTATTTAAGGTCTAATAAATAAAAATAATTTTTTATTTTGTATCTTAGTGTTTTGAATGTATTTTATGTATGTATCTTGTATTCTAAGACTACTATATTCTTATAGACTTCAAGAAATATTTTTTAGGGTCTAAATAATATTAATTGTCTACTAGATATGGGATTCTCAATTCTAGGATAATACATTTTGTATTAATAGAAGTTCAGTAGTGACCTTAGGGATTATATTTAGATGAACCACATAAGATTCCAAAAGTTCTGGGAAAATACCGCACAATATATATAGAACACATTATAAAACTATTTAGGGATTTTATTTTACAATTTAATATCATGAGATAATTATATGTATTACATTATAGAATGATGTCAAATATCATCAGGAATGGGAAAGATATTTTCACTCATAGTAACTTTTGAGAAATTTCCCTTGTACATATTAATAATGATGATGTTAAGGCTAATCATCATAGTAAAAAAATTGGGGTTGTTGACCCAGGTTATGAGAAATAATATTAGTCACATATAATTAGATTTTTATCCAAAAAATATTATAAATATATTGAAATGTTTCATTTGATAAAATGTTCAAACATTCAGTTTAACTTCTTATCCATTAGTATTTTAATAGTGAATCAAGCCTATATACAATGTCTTCTTCAATTTCACGTACTAAAAAGGAATAGTTCATCATAAAAGTTTATCATATTATGGGATTTGTAGAGAAATTATGGTCATTAATTCAAACACTCTTGAAGTTGATGATATCAATTTAATTGAATGGTAAAATGTTATGGTTGAATTCCATTAAAATTACATTCCACCTAAGAAAAAGGATGAAATAAAAGGAAAATTTCATAATAAAAAATAGAAGGAGGTTGAAATTGTGGAAGAATATGAGGCTAAATTTACAAGTTTATATTGAAATGATTTGGAATATGTATATTGAATTGAAAAAATATTGTTTATTTATTTTATGGTTTATTATTGTTCCATGAAATGGTGTTGGACTATTAGGTCTTTTCATTATGAGAGGATAGTGTGTCATGTGTTATTAAGATAAAAAATGAGTAATCTACAATGTATGTGTTCAAGGAAAATCTGTCGAAGATGACGATGAATGATAAAAATGTCAATAATAATATAGTAAATGGGATGAAATGATGGTTTGGATGTCCCACAAGTGATATCTATGGGAAGAAACACCATGTCGGTTAAATGTAGGGAACAAAATTTGATAACATTTTTGGATAAAAAGTTAATCAATAATTCCAATAAAAGGAAAATGAAAGACTATTTATGTAATTCTATTTAAATATAAGGAATACGGACATCATAAAAACATATTCCCTAAACATCAAATAAATTTAATTTTAAAAAGAAAATGTAAGAAATTATAAAATCATTAGATTAACACATCTAACTTTAATGTTCATAATTATGTGGTGGAAGTTAATATAATGATTTCTTAAAAGTTATCTAATATTTTATTTTATTATATATATTTTCAATCGTTAATATAATCCATGTTTCATTAATATATTAGTTATTACAATTTAACCCTAATAATAAAATTACCAATTAAGGCCCCATGTGGAAGACTTATCCCATATTAGATGTGTCTAAAGGTTCCAATTATGATTCATGATAATACCATATTTAAAAGACTGTTTTCTATAACTATGTTGTAATTTTATATGATCATTGGAATGTATTGTAATTCTATGTATAATTTAATATTTTAATTCCAAATGTATGATATTATGTTTTTTCAACGGTGGGTGGAGTCAGTTATCTTTTGAGGAAATCATATTCCTCTAAATAATGTCCATATCCACCCCAAATAGCTCTTGAAAATGAAATTAAGGTATAAAGTAATATTAAGAATGATATGTGGATGTTTATGATAGACTAAGGTGATTAGGTTTAATTGTGTTACTAGTACTCATTGATTCTTTTTCAAAAATAATTTCCTAGTCATCTCCCAGAGGGTTACATTTAGTTCTCTAGTGAACTAATTCCAGATACATGGATTATATCTAAATATTATTATATAAAGCATCCAGTAATGATTTTATATTTAATGAAATAGTTACATTAGTTGAAAATTAATGGATTTATATGAACTTGTGTTTAACTATGGGGAGAACATGTTTTATTTAATAAAATGAAGGTCGATCAATGATATTGGGTATCAATTATTGTGGGATAAATTCCATTACTAAAAATAATAAGTAACAATATCCATGTGATGATGACTTATTTGATAACAATAAAAGAACCCTCTGGATTTTAATCAAATATCTTATATTTATTCATTACCAAAAAATGTGGAATAAGGATAATATATGAAAGGGGACATTATGAAAAAATTTATTGAAAATATAATTTTTTGTTAATAACTTATTGAAGGACAAATTAAGCTTCAATAATTTTGGATGTGATGAATAGAGTAATTTAAGATTATATTCATAATTTTGTGGTTTTGGTCATTGATTATATCTTTATATACTCTGTTAGATATAAATATCATGAGAATAATCATTAAATAAGTTTAGATACCTAAATAATGAATTATATGGAATGTATAGTTAGTATGAATTCAATATAAATTATTATTCATTTATTAGACATTATTTAATTATGTATGGTATATCTAATGACATTTAAAAGATAATGGAATTTATTGTGTTTTTTATATGGTTGAAAATAATTTACAACCCATTTCTCATGTTCTTAGTAGGTTACTATATGGGATTTTCTCAAAAAAATTCTCTGTTATACAACACATTTATCATGACAAATGTAATAGAGTAAAAGTGACATTGTCAAGGAAAACTATGGAATTTTTTGAGGAGATTAAGAGGATAATATTTACATTAATATTATTAAATGTGACAAAATGTGAGGTAGGATTTTAAATTTATAGTTATTAATTAATTGAAAGACATAGATATTTCCTTTTTAAAAATTATAGTGTTATTGTCTATGTATCATTGAAATTTAAATTCCATGAATATAATTATTAATATCACGAACATTTAATGGAAGCAATAATACTTTATTTTAAAATATGGATGCCCATACAGAATATTAAAAGATGTGATCAATATAGGAACTAGTGTGACACACTATTTGTGATTCATTCTTTATTATGACTTATATGTTCCCTCTTGGTTATTGTCATGTGTTTTCGGTGTTCTAGAAATAAATTTTATGTTTTGGGGTTTTAGGGTGGTATTTGGAACTATTATTCATTAGAGTAAAATTTATGAGGAAGAGGTGCCTCAGAAAATGAGAATTCAACACCAATAGTTCATTCTTTTTATTGGTTATTTTAGTTTGATGGTTAATCTAATTGAGTTAGATGAGTATTGGGGTTAAATGAATTATTTTTTGGAAAAGTTATAGGTCTCATGGTTAAGACATATATATTTTCTAATCATGTATTTATGTGTAAGATGTATGGAAAATGTTGTCACATAGTTTATGAAAACATGTAGCTAAAGTTTATTACTTTTGTATCACTAGCTAGTGGGGAATCACCTGGTGTTCACATAAATTTTATACAATGTGAGCTAACTGTTCATCCCATATAATAAAGAGTATTTTTTTAATTTATCCTTCTTCTTAATTTTGGTTTCTTCCCTTATCCTCTTCGATTTGATCCTTATGTCCCAAACACCACCCAATGTGGGTTTTGGATCATCCAATCCCCTCTATGTGGATTTGAAGCTGGTTTCATAGAAATATTCACCCGTTTTGAATGGTTAGGGGTCACCTATCTTTTTACATTTATTTTATTTTAATTTATTATTGTCCTCTAACATAAGTGACTATTTTTGGAAAATTTACATACCTAATGTTGTGATAAAATGGGTTTTTTTTATAGGTTTCCTTGAGGATTTGTTTTCATCTAATTACCTTTGAGGAGTCATTATGGTTGAGTGTCATTGAAGCACAAGCCATTTTAGGTCGTTTTCCCTTGAAAATCCATTTTTATTCTATGAATATTTAATTTCATAACTTCTATCCTTCCAGAAATATTTTATATTGATTTATGATTCATGGAATAATTTTTGGGTGTCAAAAAGGAAAATTTATTCAATTTTACGATAAATACTATTATTTTTGTTATATTTTGCTCACCCAATGTTTTTTAAATTATATGGTTGGATTTGATGAGTCATTTTTTGATTTAGTAAAAATGGTTTTTATTTTTAAATATACTTTTGATATGTTAAATGTTGTTTTGGATTCTTTTATTGTCTTCCAGAAGGGTTTTTTGTTTTTAAAAAGGGAAATATATTGGGATTCAAATGTATTTTTTCATGTGATGATGGTTTATGGACCTTTTATGAAATTTATATTATTGAAATTGGCTAGAATGTGTGATGTTGATTTAAAAAAAAATATTTGAAAATTATTCTTAACAATAATAAGGTGTGTTTACACCATTTAAAAAGGTGTATTTGTGTTTTTTAAATGATGGTTTTGTAAAAAATGAATAAAATCCCATTTGAATATAATTTTTTTAAAATAGTGGATGTTTTCATCCTCGAATACCTCCTAGGAAAATTATACTTCATTTTTTATATATGAAAAATTAATGGGTTGTTTTTTACCATTATTTAATCCTTGTGACACATGAACTAATAATTGATAGAGTGATCCTCAGTATGGAATTATTAATGGTCTAATAGTTATATGGCAGTAGATTGATCCATGGATGGGATTTGGGTGAGTCCTGTTATTTGTAATATATGTTTTATATCTGCATGACTGGATATTAGGTTGGCATCAGTTTCATCAACACCATAATATAAGGTACATGGGAACCTACCAAAATGAGAAAATATATTAAGAACAATTTCAAAATTAGCTAGATTATGGAATGTATGGTGTCCTATAGTAGGTGGATATGTTGGATTTATTCCTATGTGATATGGTCATCGGTATATATTGAGTTAGGGTGTCTAGGAGTACTTATGGATATTTTTATTTCATCATGTGAGGCATGCTTCTGATGATGAGTCTCATATATTGGTACGTTATGGATTATTCACAAACTCCTAGGTTCACCCATGACTCTTTATACTTATTTGGTATCCCTTGTTAGATTATTTCTATTTCCCTTGTTGTATAATTTTTTTGCTTGGTTCCTATTTAGTTTTAATTCATTTAAAAAATAAAAAATGGTTTTAAGTGACTATGAAAAATTGTTTTGGAAATTTTTTACACCCCTTATCACCCTTACAAATGACATTCCACCCTTATTCGTTAAAATTCATATGATTCCTCATTGGTATTAACGAGTGGTTTTGAGTTGTAAAAAGTGAAATAGATTGTGTGTTTTCTAAAAGTAAAAGTTTGAATAATAGATTAAATTTATATATATTGTATTTAAAACATGATGGTTATGTTTCTTATATTTTAAAAGATGTTTATATGGAATATATTGTTTCATCATGCCTACTTTGTTTTATTAACCATGCACATAGTTTCTTCTTTTCATTTTATCTAGTACATGTCTCATCTTGGTCTTGATCACCATGGGTGATATTGGTTATGGTATTAGAGGGTGACATTGGTATTCACATTTAGATGTTGGGTTCTAAGGATTCATTTTGGGTTATATTAAAATGGTTTGTTTTATTTTCATATTCCTTAAGAAATAATATTTATTTTAGATATTTCTATATCAATTAGGATTATTTTCTTATTATAGATGTTTACATTATTAATTATTTGAAAAAATCAATCCATTTGTTCAATATATTGATTACATACACTGGTGTCTAGCCCATGGGCATTGGGAACGCCCTTCGAGCTTTGTCCGGGATCGACTCGTGTGACTATTTTGGGGTCGGTCCATGTTGTTTCCTGAAAAAATGGGATCACAGGAGGTCAAATCCAAAGTGGAACTTTCTATTAAATAGGACATATATTATTTGGGGACATCAAGGTAGATGGAGTTGGTTTTTAGAGACTTGAGAGTATGAAATAAGAAGAAAGTGATGAAACCTTCCTCTTTCTCATCCTCAGAATTCCCTGGAATGCCCTATTTTTTTGGTTTTATTAGTCCTCGTGGATTTTATTATATTTGGGATTTGAAAAAGGAGGTGTGATAATAGTCTTTATGAGATCATAGGTCAAGGAAATCAATGTTTATATTGAGGCATGTTCATAGAAAGCTCTATGTGATAGAGTTGTGTTTGTTATATGGCTATCAAACATATGGCCAGGTCACTCGTCAACACCAAATTCTGCCATGGGATTTTTTTGAGACTTCATTGGTTCATTTTTTTTGAAAATATATGTATTGGAATTTTGAAAATGGGGATTTAGTGGTAATAATTGTATTTTGTAATGTAGAAAAATAGCTTTTCGTCATCAACCTTGAGGAAAAATTTAGAACAGTGAATTTATATAAAATGACCTATGAGGATAAAATGGAACAGATTTAACAGGATTCAAAAAATTAATGATCAAAACCTGTGGCATATGGTAAATGGTTTTTTGAAAACTGATGTTTCGAATTTGAATTTCTTTTGAATTTAAATGAGTTTGATTTTAATATAATATTTTTTTATTGGAATGATACTTTTGAGCTACTAGAAAATGTTCGTAATGAAACAAATTGAATTATTTTTTGGAAATTCCAGGGATTTAATTTTTGAGAATGGTGAAATGGATTAAAATGTGGAATATAAAAATGGGTTTTTACATGTTGGTTATAGGTCATTTGAATGGTTTCATTAATATCAAATTGTGTTGAATAATTTTTATGGATAATGAGACTGCTTTTTATCCATTGGTGTATTCTATGAGTGCTCATAAGTTTAGATATTTGGGGAAGTAGTTGGATTATTTTTTAGGTGATGAGTGCCTTAGAGTAGAATGGTTGATGAGTTCATAGTATGGCATGGGTTGATATGTTCTAGCATTGGAACAAAAATGTGCATGTGAGTTCGAATCTACGGAAAATAATTAGTATGTATGAAAATCATGAAATATTTTTTATTTTTTTAAATCGTTTTTAGGATAGAAATAGTAGTGTCTTTGTGATCCAATGGTTTTTTTCAATTCATTCTATTCTATGGAAGTGTTTTTTATTTTTTGTGTGATTTATCATTATTTAGATGAGAGGATTATATTTTGTTTTGAGATTAATCTTTTTTTACTATTTTAGTCTTAATGTATTGTATTGTGGGATTCTATAATAGTTTATGGAATCATTTTAATTGGTTGCCATTGGTGATAATGTATGTTATATGTGTTTTTTGGTTAATGGGATTGTTTTTAAAGATATCATCTTTTTCATGTTGGCTTGTGTTTTCCACATAGTGATTTTGATAGACGTTTTTGGTATGGAAATGGGTGATTCCCCATTTGAAATATTTTTATGTGATCAACCATAGTATTCAATTCCAGAGTTCTGAATGTGAAATCCAACCCTACGAAGTATACAAAATCCCATTTTTTCTGTAAAGAACATTTAGGGATAGATTTATTGTGACATCATGTAATGATATTTCACTTGGTTAATTCATTTATTCCCGATGGTGTTGGGAGTGTTACATTGGATTTTTTATTTATTCATCCCAATGTTTGGAGTGACAATGAATGGTGTCTACATCTTTCAATTACCTATTTGGTTAACATTGTGTTGTTGGAGAATGTGATTTTTGTGGTGTTTCATGATCATATATTTCATAATGGGTTGTTCTGTGGATGTTTGTGGAACCAAAAAATAGAGTTAGGATTAAGGATTTGTAGCTAATGACTATGAGGTAGTGGTTGCTATAAAATTCAAGGCCCCATATAAAGTCCATAGAGTGAAGCTGGTGCATAGTCAGTAATCCGAGGGTGTGGGACTCCTTGGTCAGGGTTTTTCACTGGTGTTGGATGAGAGGAATTTAATGTTTTTCAATGTTTCCCCATATTTAGTAGTCATTATAGGTTAGTTTTGGGTTTTTTAATGTATATCTACTGATATATGTGTCTTATGAAGATGATGAATCATGGTTTGGTTCATTATTTTGTTTGGAGTTTCTTTTTTTGAATTTTTTCCCTACGCTGGGGTTTATAATATATTGTTTGTTGACCATTATAGATTTTTTTATTTATCCCTTGTCGGGTTTCCCCTATCGTTCTAATCTTCATGGTTCATAAATGGTAGGAAGGCCCACCCTGGGCCCCAAATGCAGCTTTATTTTTTTGATATGTTCTAGTTCGTTCCAAATGGTGGAGAGTATTTTTGGACTCTTAATATAGATAATCCATTATAGTTTCAAATGTTTTAATAAAAATGGTTGGTTTTATTTGAGGTTATATAATCTAATGTTCCTCTCTATTTGGGGAAATGTTGGGCTTTGGGAGCATATTCAATGGTTTCTTCTATATCTAGGTTCGGTGGGTTGTAGATTGGATTTAGGACATTTATTAAGATATGGTGTTGGTTTGTTGGTTTTTTTTCATGTAAGAGACATGAGTAATATATGGTGGAGGTTGACGATTTCAGGATGTGAGAGTTTGGTATAATGTGTTTGTGGAAATTCATTGTCTTGATTGATCAGCTGGAAAATGAAGTGGATCTCTGGGGGTGGAAAGTTTTATGGTGGGGATAATTTTCATATCATGGTTTTTGTTTTAATTTTTTAATCCAGGCAATCTTTTGGATCTTCATTTTTTTATTGAGATCCGAGTGTTCTTGATTTTAATTTTACATTTTGAATGTTTTCTTCTGCTTTTGGACCTATTATATGTTAGAATGAAAATGTACGAGGATGTGGCTCAGAAAATGAGTTTCTAATACCCATTGTGTCACCTTATTACGGTTTATGCCTATTGGGTGGTGATTCTCTTGAGCTAGATGTGTTTTGGGGTGAAAATATTGATTTCATGCGAATTAATCCTGGTAACATGGTTAAGGAATACAATTAGTTTAATCGTGCATCTAAGTGTACAGGTTTCAAAAAGTTTAACTAACAATACATCCATAGTGTGCATCCAACGTAGCACTTTTCATTTGAAAATTACATGGTTTACTCACGGATTGTGAAACCACGCATTATGGTTGTTCAACCTTGTTGGGAAACAATATTTTGGGCATTAATCCTTATTTTCAATTAGGGTATCTTCATATATCCTCCCTTATTCATTCTCTATGAACACAAGGCCTCACATGGTTGTTTCGGGCTCCTCAAAGCCACTCTATATAGATTTCAAGGGGTTTCTTTAGATAATCCTCACCCAGTATGAATTTTTTGGTCTCCCATCTATTTCACCTATTAATTTCATCTAATTTCCCACTATCATCTATCCATATAGGGATTTTTTGGTTTATTTTCATAATTACTGTGCTATGAAATTGGAGATTTTTCCTTGAGACGTTTCCTTTTCTATTTCCATGCACTTTTAAACGTTCATAGAGTCAATTAATTTTTCCATCATTGAATCACATGTTATTTGTGGTTAGTTTACAATGCACATTCATTTTTTTGTTTAACAATATTTTATTTAATGCCTCTTTCATCATCCTTAAATACTTATATTGATATATCATCATTTGAATAATTTTTGGGTGCAAAAATGATTATTATTTAATTTTTTGTGATAATTAGTATTGTTTTATTTATATTGTGCACACCACTTGATTGTAAAAATAACTGCATGGATTTTATGAGTGAATTATTATATAAAACCATCATATGAATTTGAATATATATTGGTGATATTTCAAATGAAGATTTCAGTTTTTTATATCTGATCCCCAAGTTGTGTTGTTTTATAAATAAATGTATATTTTATTTAAAATTTGGTTTGGCATGTTATGATGATTAATGGCCCATTTTAAAATATTAAAATAATTAATTTTGATTGAAATTTTTATGTGACTATTTTAAAAGAGTTTTGCAAATGTTTTTTATGTGGAAAATGGTGTATTTTCTTCCTTTTAGAAAGGTGGATTTTGTACATTTAATGTGATTGTTTTTTGAAAATGTTTTAATGGACCAATAAATTTTTTTGGGATAATTGTGGATGTCTTTATAATGAAAACCTTCCAATGATAATATTAATACCTTTTTATCTTCTAATATTGAATAGGTGGGACATCCTCAATGTGGAATCCTTGTTACCCATGTAGTTTACATCGCATGAGGGATCCTTGGTATGGAATCCTTCATGAATTATGTGTTATATGGAATTACATTAATTATTTATGTGGATTAAGGAGATGCTTTTTGTTACGATTGATTATTATTTATGAAATTGATTGGATTATATTTTTGAATTAGTTGTCTCACCCCATTCAGACACGAGACACAAGATTTTGGAATAGTGAGATAATTTTCAAAGAACTATCACTGCACTGGATAGATTAAAAACTAACATGTGGACCATAGTATGTGGATATATTGGAATTATAAAAATGTATATTTCCTCTCAGCATATTCTATGTTAGGTTGGATGAGATCATTTAGAGTTCTTTTTATATCTTTATTCGAGGAAGACATCCGGGGATGGGCCTCATGTATTATTATGTTCTGGAATTTTAAAGAGCTCTCATGCTCAACCAAGTCTATATAAATTTAGTTTTTTTACTCATGAATTATTACATCCATAGAAATATTTTTTATATATTTTGTTTTTTTTCATGAGTATTGTGAATTTATATGAAAAATAAAAAATGAGTATTAAGTGATTGTGGATAATGATTTTTTCTATGTCTTACACCTGTTATCACCCTTATAAATGAAATTCAACCCTTCTTAATTAAAATTCATATGATTCATTAATATTAGTAATATTTTTTTGATATGTAAAAATTGTAATGGGTTGTGTCTTGTATTAAAGAAAAAAATTTCAAAAAATTTTAGTTAAGTATATTTTATTTCAAAACTAATATATATCATTCTATCTCTATGAATTTTTAAAAAATCATAACTATTAAAGATAGGGTATTCTAAGAAGGATGATGAAAATTGAAAATTGAATATTAATTTATTGAATGATAAGAATTTGTATAATTTAACTATATAGATAATTTATTTATGTTTTGAGATATTTTATGTGTTATGTCTATACAAAAATTAAAAATAAAACTACATTATGAATAATAAAACTCAAATTATTCTTGAAACCCTAGAATCATAATGATGTATAGGAATTTAAGAGAAATATTTTTATTAGATTGAATAAAGTTTTAAATTGTTGATTATATGTTGACATGCTTAGTATATTAGTAGGTGAAGGATGGAAGACTACATTCTAAGGAATTTGGAAATCCCCAACCTAGACCTTTGTGGAAGTGAGAAAATGTTACAATATAATTTTTCACTAAACATCAAAATTATCCAAATAATAATGATTCAATATTTGTCATCATTGATCCTATTATCATGTCTTCTCATTTCATAGTAGTAATAGAATATCTACCTTTTAAGGTCATTGTTTGATTTATATCAGGGAAATCGTAAGGCTTCATGGGTAACCACAATCATTTGTTTCTTATCATGACTATTAGAGTATTTAAAATTTATAGTATATTATTCATTGTGACCTTATCATATGAATAGATTTATGATCCACATATCACCGCACATATAAGGATATTCAAATGAAATATCGAAACATCAAAATGCATGTTGAGATTATATTCTCTTGACATCAATGAATAGAGGGATCAATATCTAAGATTGGAATCCATTACATACAGTAATATCTTTCATCATAGAATCCATACAAAACCATTTGAATCATTGTTTTGGAATATGTATTTTTCTTTAGCCTCACATGATGAAAATAGATAATGAATTTAAGTTAGCCGACATATTGTAGAGAAAGTTACTATTAAATTATGGACTATTGATGATTACATTATCGGATCCCAAATATGAAAAGTGTATAGATGACAACAAATATAAATACCTGTAATATCATGTTACAGATCTGCTATATTTGAATATTTCTCATGGTAATGGTCATAATAATTTATCAGCCTGAAAATTCGAAAAGAGTAACATTTATTCGATAGTGTGACAGACACAAAACAATTATCCAAGAAAAAAATTATATATTTTGGAAATTTTGGAATATTTAATATTTTAAATAAAATTAATATATTCTATATCTTTTGATGCACACAATACATAGCCATATTGTGTCGAGTGCAACAAATACATTCATTGATATCTTATGCTACATGAAACACCTATTTTTACTCAACAACAATATATTATTTGAACATTATTATTTTGTATAATATGATATAAAATAGACATTAAATTGGAGGTCATGAATAGTAAAAAATAAATTTAGAAAATATATGGTTTATACCATTATAAATTATTTTGTATAATATGATATAAAATAGACATTAAATTGGAGGTCATGATTAGTAAAAAATAAATTTAGAAAATATGTGGTTTATACCATTATAAAATTAATTCATAGGTTACCAATTAATTATAAATAAATATACAATTTAATTAAATATAATGGAAATGATTAAATTCTCACAAAAGTGTTTTATCTTAACAAATTTAAATTGTTTCTAATAGAAAATGTTTATATGGAAATTAATAAGTTATATAGTTAATAAAATATTATTGGTATTCATCTAATATATTTTATTAGCATAAGATAAGAATAATCTGAATTGTAATAATAAAAACTGATATTTATCTAAAGGAAAATATTCAGCCATTTAATGGATACGTTATTTTAAATAAAAATTTCAAACTATTATAAATTTTTTAGGTAGAAATTTTTTTAATTTGTATCATACAAATTATCTTAAGAATATTTTTTGAATTATTCTGTAGAGTTTCATTTTTTCACGAATAGTGAAAAAACTTTATTTTAATTGGTAACTGCTTTTTTTCCTAATTTAATAATACGGTTAAATAATATTAATGATAGGTTTTAAAAAATAATTACATCCATTTAAAAATATTAATATAATTTTTGTAATTTCAATCATTTTGAAATTAAACTGGGATATAAAACCTTACAAAACATGTGAACATTTTTTTTATGAGCCTGTAATTTTTTTCCGGTTGTATGATTATTTTTTAATTAAATTTAAAAATTATTTGATTATAAATTAAAAAAATTGATACCATATTCAAAATAAGAATAATTTATGATTTACATTAATTTTAACTTGTTATGGACTATTTAAAGTGATTAATATTAATTATAATGACTAAGATAAAAATTAACTTTACAAATGAATGAACATTAATTTTAAGTACCAAAATGACATATAATGATATTAAAAATTCATTGTATGTTCGTTTGTATACCCTATCCTCCCATTGATTTCATATGACTATTATTAGATCCCCATGTAATGGGAAATTGTTGTTTTAATTCCCGTTAAAAAATTTAAAATAATGACACTCTTCTACCAATATATAAATGTAGTAATTTATCCCAATTATTTACACAGGTCAAGATCCATTGATCACAAAAAATATGAAAAAATAAGCTCTCAAATTCCTTGCCCTCATTCGAGTAGCCTCATCATGGTATGAAGGAAGATCAAAAAATTAGTTGGATATAAACCAAAATAAGTTACCTATGTAATAGGTATCATTTTCAAATGATGACTTTTTATTCATTAATTTCTCCATCCAATTAATTTATTTATATCATGTTTATATAATAAACTCACTATATTAAATAATCTGATGATTATTTATGTTTTTCGTTCTACCTACACTTTCACACACATCCATCAAATGGGATACAAAATAATTTTTCTTTTATATGGTTGACTACCACATGACGAACCAATATCATTACTTCTTCAATTTACAACCTTTCAAGGAGGTAATAACGATTGATTTATTATATATATATGATATATATGGTATTAATTATGTAATTATGAATATTTAATTATTATATAATAGATACATATATGCCTTCCATTTTTTGGGAATATGACAACATCATTTGTGGACTTGTGCACCACCGCCTCCTTTAAGCAATAAGATTCATTCATGTTATACATAGAATGTATTAAGGGAAGTAATAATGAAAATATAAAACATATTAGACATTAATATGATAATTTTATTATAATATAAAAATGTATAAAAATAATTTACTTTATATTCATGGAAATATGGCAAACAAATGGAAGTCACATTATTTCTTACATATGATCTACCATCTCTTTGAACAATACATTTCATTTCCTATCTAAAAATATTATGGATTATAAATAAAATTTTAATGAACATATATGATATTTTAATAATTCTTTACATTATATAGATTTCTAAATCATGATCTACTTAATATGACCAACATGTAAAAACTCCAATCATTCTTCAAAATCTAGGCAATTTACACAAAAAATAGTGAACAAAATGAATGATTGTTGGAAAAAAGGTAATGAGTTATTATAAGAAATTAATATATGATTAAATAAATATAATTTTTGTTATGTTATAATTTTTTGACATTTTCATTGAAATTATACATGAATTTAATAGATTTTTACTTAAAAATAAACACAAGGTATGAAATTTTCACACATTATCGTTTTTATGAGGCATACACAATATTCAAAAATTAATTAATTTGTGTGTTGTATATACTATAAATTTTTATATATAATATAATTAATTTTAAATCTTCATTTTATTTTTAATCTCAATTTAATTATTTATTCTCAGGGTATTTCAATTAAAATAGACAAATTGGTAAAGAGTTTCATAACCTGATTTATTTCCATTGGGTTATATTATGTCCACATTGTTGTCAAATATTATATTATTATGTGTGTCAAAAATTATCACTATATATTTAATTATTTAAAATTTAAATATGTGTATATACCTTGGAAGTAAAAAATCTATTCATTCATTAATTACCACATCATCATTATTGTATTTTCAAGGCTTCAATGCTAAATCTCTATTTATTTGGTATTATTTACACTTAAAATTCCATTAGAAGAAATTATTCTATTTTTTAATAATTCATATAATTTTTTACCTCTATTTATTTATAACATTTTCTATGTAATGGTATAATTTTTTTTTCACTCATCATTACACAAAATTTTTTAGAATTTTTTTATAAGATCCCAACATCTTTTATCTCCTTATTTAGATAACCTACATTCTTATAAAAAATATTTATTATTAATATATATTCAAAAAAATTGACATATTTAAAATTAATTATAAAATTATTTTTTACCCCTTTTGTATTTAACATAAATTTCAATATAATCTCTTTGTCTATTTTTGAAAAGGTTTTTTTTTTTGGCATTTTAAGCATGCAAAAAAAAATTCTTTTTACATTTTTTGAGATGTATGGATGTACCCACCATTAGTTCATATAATTTTTCTATTAATTTTAAAAACGAATATATTATTAATAATTTTGAAAAAAAATCCATTTTCAATGAAACATAATATCATAAATTGTTATAAAAACTAATAATTTACTCATGAATGTTTTTAAATGGTATTTATATAATATTTCCATTCATGAATAAAAGTAACCCTTTAAATTTACTCCACATGGGATATGTTTTATTACTACCACTCTTATTCATATTTTGTATTGTCTATGACATATTTAGCTAAGGATATTATTGAAATTCAATTCCCTGATTTCTTGGTTTGTACCCTAGAAATTTTCAATTATATATGTTCATTAGAAATTAAATTTCACATAATTATTCATATCATTTATCATTGGATGTGTTTATTTCCCAAATAGTATATCATTATTACATATAATTGTTACTATAAATTCTATTTAAGTTTTTTCAAAAGTATTTTTAAATCCATATTTCTATTCAATACAAATATATGATACAACATATTTTTTATTCGATATGATGAATGTTTTCCATAGGTTGTGATGGCAGGCCTAGAATTCATATAGCCCCATGATGCAATAAAATTATCTCATCATAAAAATTAGTGGATAAAATGAAAATATTTATACTTGTCATTTTAAAACATATTTTGAATGGTCTTGAAGATATTAATTTTCCAGTTCATCTAAATTAAATCTGCTAATTTAGAATTTCCTTCATTCTGTTTCAATATTTATCATCCATTATATTTTTTGTACTAAAAAATTTCCTGGAATCTTTTCATTATTAGTTTATCACTTTAATGGAAATAGTTTTCAGTTTCATACCTTGATATATTAATTATTCCTTACCTAATAATTCAAATGGAATTTGTTTACAGTTATTTACCTTTCCATATTTTTTACACACTTCTTTTATTCTTATCGATTAAAATTCATCTATGTTCTGTTATTTAAATTTAAAAAATGATTATTCTCATTGAATAATTATTTTTCTAATATAATTAACCCTAATTAAGCATTTGGTGTGACCCTTATTTATTTTCAATTCTCAAGGATTCACTAAACTGTGATAAGAATGATATAAAAGGATAATATATAGTAAATAAGGTTGTTATCCTCAATGAAATATGTTTTTATTTTTTGTATTCAATTATAATACAGAAATTTGGTATATATCTAATTTACCAAGAGAACCTATATTTTTCATCATTTGGGACATGATTTACTCGTATCTTATACCAATGTAATTCTATGAAAACAAATATTTAGGATTTCTATATTCAGGTCTCTACTATTGGCATCATATAATGTATGTAGAATAATTATTAACTAGATTTAGGAAAAAATATATTATTGAACTTAAATATAAGGTTGAATTTGATGATAAGAATATGAAGACATGCTAAAGATTCAGTTAAATAAAGATTTAGTGGTTTTCCTTGAAATAAATCCCTATATGAATACAACAAGTGGAGATTTTTCTAGTAATGATGTACCATTGGGTAAAAACCACAAATGGTGTTTTGGTCCTGACCTAAGAATTACCCGATACATGATATTGGGTATACAATAAACTTGGTTTGACACCCTCAGGGGATACTATTTAGAAAATTCAAATTTTTACATAAAACGATTATGAAATATTTGAATAGATAATGAAAATAAATTACCTAGGTTAAACTGTAGACTATATGATGTCTTAATTTTAAAATAAAATGGATAAATTATTTACAATTATTCTAGTATAAAATTGTATAATTATTTTTTACTAATATTATTTTAGTTAAAATAATCATGATATATATAAATACAGTTTAAAATTTTATAATCATTGATGTCTTTATTAGAATAATATATATGGATACCATCATGGGATTATGACTTTATGGTTTTCCATAATTCATAATATTTAGTCATATCTTTATGTTTTATGAGATTAAAGATGATTTGGATGAAACCTATTCAATATAACTCATTAGTTTAATTTTTTTAGAATTTGTTTTAGGAATAATGAACATATTTAAAGATATATAAGCTGAAAATTATTGATAAGCACTTGGGTTAATATGATATGTAATGACCAAAAAATTCATTAATGTAAATTCCTCTTGATATAATTATATGTCTTCTTGTGGTTTTATAAAATGTGAACTTCATTGGTTTTATGTTTCTAGATTTTAAAGTAACGTTATGATTTATGATCATTTCTAATATAGCCATTGAATAGTGATCACATGATTAGTATAAATATAGGGCTTTATCAAACCCAATTTACATAGAAAAAAGAAGTAATGGCCTCATCCAGTAGACTTGCCCTATACGAAGAACATTTGTTTGAGCTCGGAAAGGAGGTGACATCATTGGGCTTCGTTGTTGACCAATCCCAATCCACAATTGAACATTTTAATCTAGAGAGGAACCAACTATGAGAGAAGTGAAAGTTTATAGAGATTACCACCTGAGCTATGTTATCAGAGGCACCCCAAGAGTCTCCCACCATTGCACACCATACCCTTTTGTCTTCTGTGTCTGTTATAAAAAGATATTAAACAAGACCCTATCACTTCGACTATGTACATTATTTTTTTATAATTAAAGTGCATTCATTTTATTACATTTACTTTGTAAATAGTCTTTAAAGAAAAAATAGTATTTGTAATAAATATTCAACTAAGAAATCTATTGGGATGAATTAATTGATTTTTTAATTGATTAATATTTTTATAAAATATTATTATAATTAAATTAATTTTTTTATTAAATATATATTATCGTATACTTTTATGAATGCAATTGTATATTTTATTAAGGTTTAGAAGCAGTTTTTGTCAAACCGATAAATTTTCAATAAATGTTGGTTTCTTTAAAGGTAATAATTCCCATATTCATAAAATTATTTACATAAAATGAATATTATTTTTGGAATTAGGACATTAAAATTATCTAATGGTGAATTAATCATAATTTTCTGAGACAGTCAATGTTTTGGGTAAAAATTATATTCCATTTTAAAATATAATGTGTTTTCTGACATCATAATGACCCAATAGGTATGTAATAAAATACTATAATAATTATGTTGGACCAATATATGTTTTACCATTAGTATAATGTGATTTTATTTTTGTTTGATTTTTTTACAAAGCATTAGTGGACCCTTCAAGGATTATAAAACATTTGTTTTTTAAATTGATTTCCTTGAGAATGTGACTCACCTCTAGATAAGCAACACTATTATTTTAAAATTATAGGCCATTGGCCTCATAAAATATTTGTTTCCACACCCCTTTTTCAAAAACCATTGGAAAAACCATGGGATGGTTTGGGGTTTTGATTAGATTAATGTGTGGTGTCCCAAATGAAAATAATAAAGAATTCCCTCTCCTTTCCTATATAAACCCACCCAAGATCCAACTTCCTTTTCACTCAATGCCTGAATAGTTCATCCAAACCCTGCACTCCTCTTTCTATAATCCTCCCAAGGTGCCCCAACCTCCCTATAAGACCCTCTCAAGCCTCACCAATGTTTTGGGATCACACTCCCAAGTAAGGGTTTTCTTATTTTCTAATTTTTGTCCAATTTGATTTAGTTTTTATGACCATTAATTTTAAATTATAAATGATGGGGTATGATTTAGCACCTCCCCCATAATTCCCTCTTTATTTTGAGATCATGGGATACCCATTTCCCTCTCATTAACGCCTCCCATGTACACCTGTTACCATGCCGAAATTCTGTGAGGGATTTCTCTCTCCTCTTTTACAAACAAGTAATTCTTTTTAATTATGCATCTAAATTCCATTAAACATGTTGGTCCATGTATCTATATGACCCCCTTACTCTATATTTTATGTACATATGATGAGACTCCAATTTATCTCTCATCAACCATTTTAATGAATCCTTATGTCACGTCGTTTTGCTACCGAAATTGCACCGTGTTTTCCATATCCATGATCATAGTATATTTAATGCCATACCCATGTATCTATCAAGGGTATTCACCTTTATAAATATACACATATTTAATGGTACTTTAATTATTTATTCCACATTACATTATCGTGGAATAACTTATGATGTTGATTGATTCCATGTTATATAATCAATGCGGCTCACTTATACATTAAATAAAATGTTTAAGAAGGGTGTGCCCTGATAGCACTCCAATGCATTTGGTACAATATAGTATAATGATATGTCATGTGAAATGAGTGTTGAATCATGAAAATTAAATTTCAATGGGGCTTTACTTGTGATTCATGTGCAATGAGGGTTTACTCATGCTCCATGTGCAATGAGCCTTGGCTCAGGCTAATTCAATGTTACGTGTTGTTGCCACATTTCCATGTTATGATTATCATGCTTTATCAAGCCTTTATGGTCATGTTTCTCATTTTCTCCATTTATATGCCTATTATATAACATGTATTGTATTTACCATGTTATTACATGTTTATTCCCTTACTGGGCTTTATAGCTCTCCCTTTTATTATTCATATCTTTATGTTATCCCATGCAATGCTAAGTAAAAATAAATTTAGTGGTCATGGTAAGGATTTTTTCAATAAAAATGTTTTATTTCAAGTTTTATGTTGTTATGTAATGATCCTATGCCTCAAAGACACTATACCTATCTATATTCAATGATGTATCATGTGAAAAATATATAATAAATCTTGTTTAAGTATAAAATAATGTGCATGGTTTTTATAGTTGGTATCAGTGGATAAGTTTAGTTTTTTTTAGATTAGAATTAGAAGAAAATGATAAGGCCATATAGGCCAACCTGAGTATAATAAAAACATCCATATTTTTTGGTGAGTATTGAGTAATTGGTTTATCAATAAAATACATCCATGTCTTGATACGAGTAGGTAGAGGCAGCTCTATCATAGGTGTAACTAGGGGTGAAAACCCAGAAAAGGAGTTTCGGGCATGACTCGATGTATCTTGGTGCAAAACAATAGGCATTGCTGCACACTTGGGTCGGACACTCTCGGGGGATATGCTTTGGTAAATTCACAAGTTTAGTATGAACCCTTATTAAGGGCATTATAAAAATTCCCCTAAGAATATATTTTGGAAAATAGACCCTGAATATCATAGATTAATGCCTATGGTTTACAAGTTAAAGAAATAAAAGTTATTTATAAGTCATTAGTTTTTTCCATGTATTACCCTTTAGGTGTAACCCCTAAATTTCCTTTTATTCCAACCAACGACTAGTAATAAGAGTAATCAATCTAACAACTAATATGATGATCAATGTGATGATTGTGTTAATTAGATGCCCAATACAATGGGAGTAGGAATCACAAACATTGTTAGGATTCTCTCTTAGTTAACTCCAGATGTTAATAGAAACATGGGTCCGAAGGAACATTCAACCCCCCCCCCTAAGATGGAACAAGTCACTATAGAGAGATTCGTGAGACAAAGGCCTCATATATTTAATGGATAATTTGATCCCTCAATCGAAGAAAAATGGATAAACTCCATTGAAACGATCTTCTACATCCTTCAATGTTCTGAACAAGATATGGTTCTCCTAGCTGCTTATCGTATGGAGGGTGAAGATGATCAATGGTGTACATTGATCAAAAATAAGATTCATGGTGAGGATATTGAGCCCATTTAAAGGAAGGATTTTTTGAATATGTTTTTCGATAAATATTTTTCCGTGCACCCTATGAATTAAGATGTAAAGGGACTTTTTTTCCCTCTACCAAAAAGACGACAGATCTGTCATTGTGTATGAGGAAAACTTCACATGTCTTGAAAAATACACCTCTAGCATTGTAATTACCCCTAAATGCAAGGTTGACCACATCTTTGGTGTGCCGAAACCTTTCCT
The DNA here is from genome assembly GCA_963277665.1 of Viscum album. Taxonomy (NCBI): domain Eukaryota; kingdom Viridiplantae; phylum Streptophyta; class Magnoliopsida; order Santalales; family Viscaceae; genus Viscum; species Viscum album. The sequence goes on from OY728147.1 coordinate 1,834,098,185, forward strand.
ACGAAAAGCGTTTGCAATCCATGATATTGAGAGCTGTGGGGAAATTGTTTGATATGCCCTCAAGGTTGAAACGGAGATCGAAGAATATTAGGAGTAGCATGGGGATAATAAGAGTAAGGTGAACTTCAATACTGGAAGTCCAATGGATAAATCCAATGGTTCTAAGATGATTCATCACCCCACTTTCTAAACGTGTAGAAAAAATCACCCTATAAATTTATTCAAGGGGATGAGGAAATGATTTTTGTGTGGAAGAGAAGGGAACCTAGCTGTTAACTATTGAAAAGAAAAACCTACAGCTGCAACATAGGATGGGAATGCTCTGTTTGAACCTAAACACTTTTTTCATTTCTATAACTACAATGAAACAGGGCGTCTTGAGAATCATTTAACTAACCCAAAGGTTTTTCGGAGGCAACCAATAACCTCCATGGCCGAAACAGAGATCTTTTTCCATCACTACTACCGAAGTGAAACCCAAAAATATAGTTGTTACAAGTACGATAGTTATTCATTCACAAATATAATACATAATTTTTTATTCTGTGTCTACGCATTATTTTATACCCCAATGGTTTAGTAGAGAAATCCCAGATCCACCATAAATAATGTATGTAAAGATGTCTGTGAGTACAATAAATGGGGAAATCATTATATCCAATGAATGTAACTCGTCCCATTTCATAATCAGTGGATTGAATTTCCCGGTGAACCTCATCATACTCACTCTAGTATAATTTGATGTAATTATTTGCATGAATTCTCTATCCTTAAATAGATCCCACTAAAATTTAATGGAGAGGGAAATCACTCTCCATGTAGAGAATCAACACCCGAATCTATACCAGTGCAAGGATGAAGATTAATATTCTTTTGTTCCATCATCTCAAGAGTGGATATTACTACCCTATGAGCATGCATATCTTACTCCGATGATTGAGTCTGTGGAGGCAACCATCCTTCAAGACAAGCCTACTATGAGTTAATTCACTGATTCCTTTCCTGAGGATGTTTCTAGTCTTCCTCCAAGAAGAGATCATTAATTCTGAAATGATCGTATACCTGGGGCTTTCAAATATCCATGAACCCATATAGAATTTATTTTGTGGAGCTTGAGGATCTTAAGAATCAACTATAGGGGAATCTGGATAATGGTTTTATATGCCCATGTGCATCATCATGGGGTTCACCAGTCCTCATCATCACGAAAAAAGATGGGTCAATGTGCCTTTGCATTGATTATCGTGAGCATAACAAAATCCTGATAAAGAACATGTATCCTCTCCCATGAATCAATAATTTATTTGATCAAATGTTTGGAGAAAAATACATCTCCAAGGTGGATTTATGTTTGGGATATTACAATTAAGGGTGAAGAAGGATGATATCACCAAGACTACATTTCCTACAAGATACGGGAACTATGAATTCATATTAATGCCTTTCAGAATCAATAATTCTCATGAAATATTCCCAGACATTTTGAATAGAGTTGTTAAGGATTAAATCATCAATTTTATTGTAGTAATTATAGATGATATTCTGATATACTCCAAATCCATGGAGGATCATGAGGAGAATCTAAGAACAGTACTAGATACGTTGTAGAAGGAGAAGCTCTATGAAAATACAACAAGTGGGTGTTCTGGTTGATTGAGGTCTCATTCATGGGCCATATCAACACACGAAATGGGATATCTATGGATATCTCCAACATATATGCAATTTAGGGATGACTGCGGGCAACATCAGTAACGAATATCCCTATCTTCTTGTGGTTAGTTGGATATTATCGACGATTTGTGAGAAATTTCTCACGATTTTCCAACACTATTACCAAGCTAAATAGTAATGGAGTAATGTTTTCTTGGAGTGATGAATGGGAAGAAATCTTCTAGGTGATAAAAAGGAGTCTTATCACTGCACTTGTGCTCACATTACCCACAAGTGGAGAACATTATGAGGTATTCAGTGATGCTTCGAAGAAGGTCATGGGATGTCTATTGATGCAAAATGACAAAGTCAGTTTCTATGCATGAAGGCAAATGAATGTTTATGAGTAGAATTATATAATACATGATTTGGAGTAGGCTGCGGTGATCATCGTATTAAAAATATTGCGGTATTATTTCGTTAGGTAGAAGTGTGAAATATATACATACCACAAAAACCTCAAATAAATATTTACACAGAAAGAGTTGAACTGTTCCAACAAAGATCGTTAGAGATAATCGAAGACTATGACTGCTCAATTCATTACCACCCTGGGAAAGTGAAAAAGGTGGAAGATGCTCTAGATAGAAAAGACCCAAGAATTATATCAGTAGTGATTATTGAGAAGGATCCAATATTCTTAGATTTGATGAATATGGGGATGGGAATCATAAATAAGGGAACATCATCAATCCATTCACAAATGTTTTCTCAACCATCACTTTTTGAAAGGATAATGGATGCTCAAAGGATGATATGAGAATTCAGAAGAAAGTGGAAGCTATGAGAAGATGAAAATCCATGAACTTAAATGTCAATGAAGAAGGAATTGTGATATTTGAGAATAGACTCTATGTTCCATCAAGTTCAGAGCTGAAGAAGGAACGTTTGGATGATGCACATTGTTAAAATTTCCCAATTCATCAAGGAAACAAAAATATGTATTGAGATATATATGACCAATATTAGTGGGATAATATAAACAAGGAGATCGCTGAAATAACATCAAAGTGCATGGTGTATCAGCAAGTTAATATTGAGTGATAGAAGTATAAAGGGATGATGCAACCATTACCCATACCAGCATAGAAATGGGAGAACATCACCATGGACATTGTCACCAAACATCAGATGAAATCTATAGGCATTAATGAAATCATGGTTATTGTGGATCATCTTACAATGTATGAACACTTCATTGCAATTTGGGAGGATTTCACATTGGATTAACTAGATCAGATATATATCAGAGATGTGGTAAGGTTTCATGGTGTACCACTATCTATTGAATCTGATCGCGGTCCCATATTCACCTATAAGTTTTGAAGAGTCTTCAACATGCTCTGGATACTGAACTAAACTTCATTATGACCTATCATCGTCAAAAAGATGGGCAATCAAAGAGAACTATTCAGACACTTGACAAAATGTTAAAATTTTGTTCAATGGAATATAAATGTTGTTGGGATCAATATCATCATCTGGTTGAATTATTCTAAAATAAAAAATTTCCACTCGAGCGTCTTAATGGCACCTTATGAAGCCATGTATGGGAAGATGTGCAGAACACCAGCATTTTGGGATAATGTCAGCGATAAAAAGCTATTAGGACCAAAAATGGTTCAAGAAATGGTGGAGAAGGTGAAAAACATTCAACTTCATAAAAAGGAATCCTATAGTCAACAAAATAGTTATGCAGATAACCATCGATGAGAATTTTAGTTTAAAGGTGGAGATATGGTATTTCAACTCATATCTCCATGGAAGAAGGTAATGAGGATTATAATGAAAGGGAATTTATGTCCTAGATACATAGGCCCCTTAGATATTCATTATCATGTTGGGGTGGTGGCCAATAAACTAGCACATCCACCAACAATGGACAAAGTATACGATTTCTTTCATGTATCCCTCTTAAGGAAGTACATACCTGACCCTTCACATGTACTCTCTTCAGAGGTAGTACATCTAGAGGATGATCTTTATTATGAGGTGAAACCCGTGAATATATTCTAACATTGAAAAAATGATCTATGAAATAAGAAAATTCCCATCGTCAAGGTGTTGTGTAAAAACCACAAGTTTGAAGAAGCAATGTGGGAATTAGAGGAAGTAATGAAGCAATGATACCCACATTTGTTTCAGAGTGAGAAATGAAAAATTCAAGGGTGAAATTTCGTAAAGGGGGAAGACGGTAACGACCCAAACATTCATTATGGGAAATTTATCTTGATCTAATTATATGTCATATTGTGGTAATATAAAATGTGAACTTAATTGGTTTTATGTTTATGGATTTTAAAATACTGTTATGAAATGTGACTGATGTTAATATTTCCATTGAACAATGATCACATGATTATTATAAATATAAGGCTTTAACAAATCCAATTTACTCACACAAAGGATGTGATGGCCTAATTACGTTGACTTTCCCCATACAAAGGCCATTTATCAGAGCTCATAAAGGAAATGGTGTCATTGAGCTTCACTCTAGTCCAAATCCAAGTCGTGATTGAACATGTTAGCCTTGAGAGGTACCAACTATTGGAGAAGTGGAAGTTAATAGATATTACCACCCGAGAAATGTTATACAAGCCACCCATAGAGTCTGTCACCATTGCACACCTTACCCTTCAGTCTTACGTGGGTGTTATAAGGGTTAATGTAACAATACCCTAGAAGTATTACTATGTACATTATTTTTGTATAAATAAGGTCCATTTATTTTATTATTGTAACATTGTTAATAGTTTTTAAAGAACACATTTTTTTTGTTAATATTCAACTATGAAATATATTTTGATGAATTAATGTATTTTTCTTTTAAATAATATTTTAATAAAATTATAATATTTAATTAATTTTTATTAAATATAAATTATCATATAATATTATGAATGAAATTGAAAATTTTATTAAGGTTTGAAAGCTGTTTTTGTCAAAATGCATTAATTTTTTATAATTGTACATTTTTATTTTAAAAGTAAAAATTCACATATTTATAAAATTATTTACATAAAATTAATATTAATTTTGAAACAGGGGTGTAGAAATTATCCAACGGTAAATTTTTCATTAATTTCTTTAGACAATAAAATTTTTGGGTAAAAATAAAATATCGTTTAAATATATAATGTGTTTTATGACATCATAATGAACCCATAGGGATGTAATTAAATACTATAAACATTATGTTAAACAAATATATGTTTAGTTTTAATATAATTTTATTTTAGATTTGTTTTATTTATTTTACAATGCTTTAGTGGACCCTTCAAGGCTTATAACACATTTTGCCTTTTTTAATTGTTTTCCTTGAGAGTGTGAGTCACCCCCATATAATCAAACCTATTATTTTAAAATGTTATTCCATTGGCCTCATAAAATATATTTTCCACTCCTCTTTGTGAAAAAGTGCTGCAAAAACTATGGTCTACTTTGTGTTTTTGATTAGTTTATTGTGTGGTGTCCCAAACCTATATAATAAATAATTCCCTCTATTTTTTATATAAAACCACCCAATGTCACACATCCTCATCACTAAAAGAATTTGGTGTTCATCCAAACCCTTCCCTCCTCTCTCTATAATCCTTTCATGGTTCCCCATGCTCCCTGGAATCCTCTCCCAAGCTCTCATATGCTTTTGGGTTCACACTTCAAAGTATGGGATTTCTTCCTTCCTTATTTTTCCCAATTTTCTTTATGTTGATATGCCCTTTTTTCAATTAAAAATGTCGGGGTATGATTTCACACCTCCCCTATACATTTCACTTTATATTTGGATTATGTAAGACCCATTTACCTCTAATTAATGCCACCCATGTACACTAGTTAGCATGCCGAAATTCCCTAAGGGATTTCTCTCTCCTCTTTTACATCCAAAAAATTATCTTGTATTATGCATATAAATTCATTTACATTTGTTGGGAAATTTTCTATATGACCCCCTTACTTTACATTTCATGTACATATGATGAGACACCCATTTATATATCATCTAAATTTATCATGAATCCTTATGACATGCTGTTATGCTGTCGAAATTGCACCGTTATTTTTTCATGCCAATATCATTGTGTAGTGAATACCATGTCCATGTATCTATCTAGAGTATTCATCTTTATTCATATATACATATTGAAATGTACTTTCATGTATTTATTCAACATTACTTAATCATTGAATAACTTTTTATGTTGATTGATTCCATATTATATTATCCATGTGGCACACTTATGTATGAAATGAAATGTTTAAGAAGGGTACACCCTCATAGCACTCCAATGCATTGGGTAAAGTATTGTATCATGATACATCATGTGAAATGAGTTTTGACTCATTCTAAATCATGTTCCACAATGGTTTACTCATACATCATGTGTAATGAGGGTTTACTAATTCTCCATGTTCAATGAGCCTTGGCTCATGCTAATTTTATGTTAAGTGTTGTCGCCACATTTCCTTGTTATGATTATCATGCTTTACCAAGCCTTTCTGATCATGTTTCTCTTGTTGTCCATTGATATGCCTATTTTCTAACATGTATTGTATTTATTATGTTTTTACGTGTTTATTCCCTTACCAGGAATTATAGCTCACCCTTTTCATATGTCTGTCCTCAGGTTATCCCATGCAATGCTAAGTACGAGGAAGTGTAGGTGTCATGTAAATGATGTTTTCAATAAAGATGTTGTATTTCATGTTTTATCATTTTATGTATAGATAATAATCCCCAAAGCCACTATACCACTCGATATTCAATGTTTTATCAAGTGATGTTTTTGTTATATATTTGGTTTAGGTGTGTAATAAAGACCAGGGTTGTTATATAATCAACGATGAGATTTTAAATATTTTCAAACATGATTATAAGATTTTGTAGAAAAATATGTTTTATTTAAATCCATATTTAAAATTATATTTGATTATAAATAGTTTTATTGTAACAGCCCGAGATTTTATGAAAAATGTTCCTTTTAATTTTATTTCTGTCTGGTGTTGTGCGCTACACCAAAAGGAGCTTGCACAACACACATCCTTGACTTGCCTTGCATTACACGCAATCGCGACCTTCCTCGATAGCGTGTGTTGTACGCAACATCAAGTTTCTCTAAACAACGATATGCTATTAAGATATTATTAAAACTAGCTGTTGTGAATAGTAATAACCACTTTTTGAAATTTTGTAAATTTTATTTTTCAAAATGGACTTCATTTATGGATTCGGAGTATCGAATTTAGCCTAAGGTGAAATTTTGGTACTTTTCGGATAACTTTCATATTCTGATGAATAGTGAAAATTACTAAATTATAATTAAAAACAACTTTTTTAATCGAAATAATTAATAATGATAAATTATTAATTTGAGTGGTTTTAAAGTATATTTAGAATATATTTTTACAATTTAATACAATGTTGGTCATTGGTTGTAATTTCAGATTTAAACCAGACATAAACAAATGTCAATCTTTTGATAGATATTGTTTCTTAAAAACACGCTATTTGTTTTAACAGCGGGATTTAATTATAAAATTAATTAATGCAACTTTTATGTTATGAATTTGGTAAAATAGACTTCATTTTTGAATTCGGAATATGAAATATAGCTTGGGATGAAATTTTGGCATTGTTCTGAAAAACATCAATTTTTGATGAATAGTGAAACTACTAAGTGGTAGGTTAAAAACTGAATTTTGCATAAAAATTAATTTTACCGCTTCTGTGAATGGAATTTCGAAAATCCGAGAGACACGGTTAATATCAAGGACTAAAATGTGGTTCAATGAGATGAAAATAATTTTTTGGTGAATAGTAACTTTTTACTTTTTTTTACCACGGTTAATAGTAAATAGGGTAACTAAGGGTAAATATGATATTAATATTACCCTAACACATGTCCTAATTCTATTGGACAAGTGTAATTCGACCAAAAACAAACTTAGGAATAAAATATGACCATTTAGGCCCGCTTGGATTAGATTAGTACATTTATTATTATTTTATTTAAAGAAGGGTTAAAATAGTTAAAATCAAAGTTTAATAAGTAAATCATTTTTAATATGGGGTTATACATAAGATAAATTCGACTATAAATATTCATTAGAAAGCTAAAAAGATTTCCTACATGATGGTATTTTATTTGTAATTTTAGACATCAAATAATATAATTTATTTATGACACAAAGATGATGAAGTAATTATCTTATTAATGAAATATTGACATAATTGATAATATAAATACCAAAATAAATGTAATTTAAGACTTTTTATGAATTACACTAATTTTCTAGGTTACTATGATATATTAGTGTTGATTTAATCAACTTGTTTCGAACATATAATTCTGTTATGACTTTCACAAAAATCATATATCAAATAGTGTCAAAATTGACACAAAATAGTTTTTAAATAAAATATTATATTATTAATTGTTATTTTATTCCTAAAAATCTAAGGTTCGGCCAAATAACTTAGATAAGGATATATTTATTAATAATATACAATTTGGGGTTCGTTTGGAATGTTATAGTAAGTTTATTAACCATATAGTGAATGAAAACAAAAAGACACGGTAAAAGTTAAATTATTTAACTTAGAGTTAAATCTAATTGATAAGGTTAAAATAATACCATAAACTTGTCTAAACCCTATTGGTTGATAGGATTTCGACCCATCCCCACTTTAGCTTCGAAATAAGACCCTTTGGAACCATTAAAAACCGATTTGGACTTTAATATAAAATAATATTTTGAGATATTCCTAAGGTGCCCCTCTCCTCCCCTATAAAAGGACACCTCCTCCCCCTCCTCCTCACACAAATTTGAGCACTCAAGCTCGGCCAAACCCTGCCAAAATCTCTTCTCCACTTCCCTAGAAACATCCTAGAGGTTCTGGTCTTCCTCAAAGACCAATTTTAGTGCCCTAAGAGGAGGTCTCAAAGAGGCGCTTCAAAGAAGAGGTAATTACCGTTACCAATTCTTTCATCTTTATTTCTTCTTCCACTTCTTCTTCTTAGGTTGTTTCATTATGAAGTAATAACATCAGTATCACTCAAATACTGATATGTTATTATAAGTATGAAACAACCCTATTTCACCATCTATCCATCCTACGGAAAAAGAAATCACCGCGCGTGCGTACGTACGGAATACCATCTCCACGCCGTGGTGTAATCTATTTTCCACCACCACCTTCCATGGATGGGTATAATGGTGTAAAGAATAACTATACATAGTTATTACAACATCATATTGATTCTGATATATTGTATAATCCACTCCAATTCAGTTCAATATTTATGGAAATGATATCATCGCTCGTGCGTACGTACGGAATACCGTCTCCACGACGCGATGAGATTCATTCTCCCTGTTAACCAATTTAAGAATGATTATAAAGTATATATAAGAAATAATAATGAAATATATGACATTATAAAGCTACTGGATTTATGTATATATATATATGTATGTCATCTACTTACTTCCATATCAAGACAATAAGGAAAGTAAAACAGCGCTCATGCGTACGTACGGACTACCGTCTCCATGAGCGGTGTTTTTCATTTCATTTATCTATCTAATATATATATATATATATACTGAATATATATGATATATAAATCATATTTTATATTATGGAAGTAAGTAAATCATGATATAAGTAATAATAATGTCAAGAACAACAAGTCAAAACACCTACGATAAATGAAACGATTTTACCCAAAACGCTTCTTTAACATAGAATTTACAAAAGAACGGGTAATATAAAGTCATAAGTGAACCATATATGATATCATAAAAATGAATATGATTCTTTAATAAGTCAATGACATTATTTAAATCATTATACAGGAGGTTCGGACACATACGAAGCAAATCGGACCTAAGGTAAGGGAAATATCACAATCTCATTTTTATCCGAGATTGTTTATTCGTAAGTATTTACTGGGGTGTATTTTATCATCCACATCCATGTTTTATTAATATGTAATATTATTTCCATCCACCTAAAATTGTTTAAATCCATTTTTAACCTTCGGTGAGTTTTTAGTAATACGTATGAAAGGAATCTTTTGTCGTTTTTTGTACGAGGTATTTTTTGACTTCTCCGACAAAAGTACGAAGAATGTTTTTTTAACTTATACGGCACGAACGGATTTCTACTGTTTTATAAAGCCTTATTTTCATGAAGATTCCTCTAAAAGATTTCATGACTATTTTCAATAAAATCTCTTTCTTTTAAAATTGCATGATGTTTTGGGAAAAGAAATTGATTTTGAAGAAGAAAGGATATTTTCCTCAAGAATTCAATTCAAGTGTTTTATCAAAATTATTTTCCATCTAAGATAATAAAGGGTTCTGTTTCTATCCATATTATTACATTGATTTGATCATGTTGTGATGGAATTATTTTTATGAATTCCTTTATCTTATATGAATTGTTTTATGATTTCATGTTGTTTAAGAATCCCATTTTTATTACATGGGTTACGCTATGATGTATGGTTTATGATTATGTGGCACACATAAGAAAGGATTCATTATAAGATGGGTGGGACCTATATCTCCCTCCAATGCATTGGGTAAAGATTTTATATCTCATGAGATAGACATGGCTGGAACGGAAGGTTATTTCGGTTCAGTGATACAGGACTGAAACGAGGAGTGAACTCGGTTCAGAAAGGGACTTTGTCCACTAAGATAGTCTTGGCAATGAGTCATGACTAACAAGAAATGATTTTCCATGATTATGTGTGCATGCCACAATGTTTCAAGTTTTACGTTATGATTATGGGGATCTCATTTTCACTTCTATGATTTATCCCATGTTATGATATTACGATCTCTTTTGCAGGTTAATATTTCCAAAAGCTATGTTCTTATGTATATGATGTGATTGATATTTATTTTGTTTACCCTTACTGAGCATTTGAGATCACCCTTTTATGTTTTCTTTTCCCCAGGATATAAAGAAAGGTTTTTAGGTAAAAAAAAGGGAAGATCTTTATGGGAGATATTGAAGATCTTTCACCACGATTAGAAGATTACGTTCCGAGTTTCCAAAGACACTAAACTATTACGATACTTGTGTGTATTTTTGTTATGTACTAAGTATTCCGCAAATGTAATGTAATGTCCATGTACGTCAAGATACAGGTCTCTACAGTTGGTATCAAAGGAAAGGTTTAGTCAACCTTTGGAAACTAGGATGCGAAAACGTTAGTGAGATCCCTAGAGATATTTCTAAGGTATGTCTAGGGATTCCCCTAAGGATAAGTATACGTATAGGATATAGTTCTAGTACTATGGTAACGATATTAGATTAAACCAAAGATGATAGATATTTAAGTTACTCCCCCTTTATTATGATTTTTGCATCTAACACTATTCTGTTTGGGTTTTAGAAAATGGCTGGAAACAAGATGATTCACAATAATGGAGGATATGATGGACAATGGAATGATATTCTTCATGAGCAACCAAATGAAATGGGATTTGGAAGTCCAAACATCATTATTATGCCGAATCAGCAATCTCATAATATGGTCAATAAAGTAAAATTTGGTAAGTTTCCTGACTCGACTAATAAGAGAAAGATGGAGTTCCATGATGATCATAGAGGAAAGAAAGTTCAATTTCCCCAATGTAAATCATGTGGGAAGAGGCATCAAGGAGAATGTTTCAAGGGAACTGGAAGATGCTTTGGGTGTGGAAAAGAAGGACACAAAGCAAGTAAGTGCAAAGGAAAAGGGTCGGTTAACACCATGGATGAGGATAATGGTAATGCTACGACATCAAAAATGGTAAAGTGTTTTAAATGTGGAATGTATGGGCATTATGCAAACAAATGCCCTAAGGGAAAGACTCATGAAGAGAATCAGTATGGTCATATGGGTAGTATTTATGTGGATGATGATGAAGAGACTACAAATGATATGTGAGATGAATGAATTTTTGAAGCTCGGTCAATGGTTTGAGAATGTAGTGGAATGATTACATGTTTATCATGTGTAATTTTTGAATAAAGAGACATCTATGGATTGTTACACTGTTGTCTTTCCTTGTGTTTTGAAAGTGTATGATTAATGTTACCAGTATCCATGAAAGGTTATTCAGATATTTTTGGAATGTAGATGATATGCGCATAATGAAGGGATAAAGAGAAAATTAAATGTTTGATAGTATTCATGAGCTCATGATTGATATAAGGAATAAGTGATATCATGGTTTGAGTATATAGAATTTTGAGGATTTCGGTATGTGAAAAGTGTTAACTTTTAACTGCATTCAAGTTTTCACTAAGGTTCAATGGGTATTCAAGAGAGTACGAGATTAAGGCCTTTGAATGTTTGGAATGTGACCAACAAGATATATCTTATGATATATGGGGATCAACGATGGTATTAAATCTCTGGTAATCGTTTTCACTATGTTATGAGAATGGACTGCAGTATTATGGATAAGCCTAAAGATTGGAATGGATTATGTTGGACATAAGTTAGTATTGTTTAAGGATAGAAGTTTTTTCGATATTATTGATGGGATGTTATAGTAATATAGTTTTATAAAAAGGACAACCTGCAGGACGGGCGACAGCCCATCGCTTCGGACAAGGCTGTGGGAATCGTACCCACAACCGAAGTGCGACTGGCCTTTATCGCCTACCACTGGCCTACAGGAAGTCCCTGTTTAGTAGAAACTAGTTTTATTATATTAAGCAGTATGATATATGAAGTATATGTCCATTTTAGGAACCATATATGATTAATCTCACTATAGAATGACTTATAACTTTTGCTAACCTTTTGTTTGAGACAGATGGAATGAACAGTCATTCTATCACATGATCTGCTAACACTTCACGAATAACAAATTCAACTTCATTTATTTAAGAGATGAAGTGGAAATTGTTCAAGGCACGAACAACAGTGAGATTGTACCAAAATAAAGTAAGTATTTATTCTAATTCAAATTTTCAACTTTAGGGAAATGATCTTGAAAACCAAAAATGTTGTCCTAGGGATCTTATACCTGATGAATCAGATGGTACCTTAGATCGTCACAAATTTATGGATTTGTGATTACTGGCTTTTCCATAGCCATGTTCTCTACCACTCTCCATCAGAACATGATGGTTAGATTTCTCTTCCATATCCATATTTTCACCTATGTGGAAACCCAGTGATTAGATTATTTGGGTAATCGTTACATTTCATACTTTAGTTTTTAAAGCCAAGTTTTGGTATTCCTTTTTATGATGTGGGTTTATATTAAAGAAACTTTGGAATAGTAAACCATTTATAACCCCGACGAATTTCGAGGGCGAAATTCATTTTAAGGGGGGTAGAATGTAACAGCCCGAGATTTTATGAAAAATGTTCCTTTTAATTTTATTTCTGTCTGGTGTTGTGCGCTACACCAAAAGGAGCTTTCACAATAAACATCCTTGACTTTCCTTGCATTACACGCAATCGCGACCTTCCTCGATAGCGTGTGTTGTGCGCAACGTCAAGTTTCGCTAAACAACGATATGCTATTAAGATATTATTAAAACTAGCTGTTGTGAATAGTAATAACCACTTTTTGAAATTTTGTAAATTTTATTTTTCAAAATGGACTTCATTTATGGATTCGGAGTATCGAATTTAGCCTAAGGTGAAATTTTGGTACTTTTCGGATAACTTTCATATTCTGATGAATAGTGAAAATTACTAAATTATAATTAAAAACAACTTTTTTAATCGAAATAATTAATAGTGATAAACTATTAATTTGAGTGGTTTTAAAGTATATTTAGAATATATTTTTATAATTTAATACAATGTTGGTCATTGGTTGTAATTTCAGATTTAAACCAGAGATAAACAAATGTCAATCTTTTGATAGATATTGTTTCTTAAAAACACGCTATTTGTTTTAACAGCGGGATTTAATTATAAAATTAATTAATGCAACTTTTATGTTATGAATTTGGTAAAATAGACTTCATTTTTGAATTCGGAATATGAAATATAGCTTGGGATGAAATTTTGGCATTGTTCTGAAAAACATCAATTTTTTATTAATAGTGAAACTACTAAGTGGTAGGTTAAAAACTGAATTTTGCATAAAACTTAATTTTACCGCTTCTGTGAATGGAATTTCGAAAATCCGAGAGACACGGTTAATATCAAGGACTAAAATGTGGTTCAATGAGATGAAAATAATTTTTTGGTGAATAGTAACTTTTTACTTTTTTTTACCACGTTTAATAGTAAATAGGGTAACTAAGGGTAAATATGGTATTAATATTACCCTAACACATGTCCTAATTCTATTTGACAAGTGTAATTCGACCAAAAACAAACTTAGGAATAAAATATGACCATTTAGGCCCACTTGGATTAGATTAGGACATTTATTATTAATTTATTTAAAGAAGGGTTAAAATAGTTAAAATCAACGTTTAATAAGTAAATCATTTTCAATATGGGGTTATACATAAGATAAATTCGACTATAAATATTAATTAGAAAGCTAAAAAGATTTACTACATGATCGTATTTTATTTGTAATTTTTAGACATCAAATAATATAATTTATTTATGACACAAAGATGATGCAGTAATTATCTTATTAATGAAATATTGACATAATTGATAATATAAATACCAAAATAAAAGTAATTTAAGACTTTTTATGAATTCCACTAATTTTATGGGTTACTATGATATATTAGTGTTGATTTAATCAACTTGGTTCGAACATATAATTCTGTTATGACTTTCACAAAAATCATATATCAAATAGTGTCAAAATTGACACAAAATAGTTTTTAAATCAAATATTGTATTATTAATTGTTATTTTATTCCTAAAAATCTAAGGTTCGGCCAAATGACTTAGATAAGGATATATGTATTAATAATATACAATTTGGGGTTAGTTTGACATGTTATAGTAAGTTTATTAACCATATAGTGAAAGAAAACAAAAAGACACGGTAAAAGTTAAATTACTTAACTTAGAGTTAAATCTAATTGATAAGGTTAAAATAATACCCTAAACTTGTCTAAACCCTATTGGTTGATAGGATTTCGACCCATCCCCACTTTAGCTTCGAAATAAGACCCTTTGGAACCATTAAAAACCGATTTGGACTTTAATATAAAATAATATTTTGAGATATTCCTAAGGTGCCCCTCTCCTCCCCTATAAAAGGACACCTCCTCCCCCTCCTCCTCACACCAATTTGAGCACTCAAGCTCGGCCAACCCCTGACAAAATCTCTTCTCCACTTCCCTAGAAACATCCTAGAGGTTCGGGTCTTCCTCAAAGAACAATTTTAGTGCCCTAAGAGGAGGTCTCAAAGAGGCGCTTCAAAGAAGAGGTAATTACCGTTACCAATTCTTTCATCTTTATTTCTTCTTCCACTTATTCTTCTTAGGTTGTTTCATTATGAAGTAATAACATCAGTATCACTCATATACTGATATGTTATTATAAGTATGAAACAACCCTATTTCACCATCTATCAATCGTACGGAAAAAGAAATCACCGCGCGTGCGTACGTACGGAATACCGTCTCCACGCCGTGGTGTAATCTATTTTCCACCACCACCTTACATGGATGGGTATAATGGTGTAAAGAATAACTATACATAGTTATTACAACATCATATTGATTCTGATATATTGTATAATCCACTCCAATTCAGTTCAATATTTATGGAAATGATATCATCGCTCGTGCGTACGTACGGAATACCGTCTCCACGACGCGATGAGATTCATTCTCCATGTTAACCAATTTAAGAATGATTATAAAGTATATATAAGAAATAATAATGAAATATATGACATTATAAAGCTACTGGATTTATGTATATATATATGTATGTCATCTACTTACTTCCATTTCAAGACAATAAGGAAAGTAAAACAGCGCTCATGCGTACGTACGGACTACCGTCTCCATGAGCGGTGTTTTTCATTTCATTTATCTATCTATTATATATATATATACTGAATATATATGATATATAAATCATATTTTATATTCTGGAAGTATGTAAATCATGATATAAGTAATAATAATGTCAAGAACAACAAGTCAAAACACCTACGATAAATGAAACGATTTTACCCAAAACGCTTCTTTAACATAGAATTTACAAAAGAACGGGTAATATAAAGTCATAAGTGAACCATATATGATATCATAAAAATGAATATGATTCTTTAATAAGTCAATGACATTATTTAAATCATTATACAGGAGGTTCGGACACATACGAAGCAAATCGGACCTAAGGTAAGGGAAATATCACAATCTCATTTTTATCCGAGATTGTTTATTCGTAAGTATTTACTGGGGTGTATTTTATCATCCACATCCATGTTTTTTCAATATGTAATATTATTTCAATCCACCTAAAATTGTTTAAATCCATTTTTAACCTTCGGTGAGTTTTTAGTAATACGTATGAAAGGAATCTTTTGTCGTTTTTCGTACGAGGTACTTTTTGACTTTTCCGACAAAAGTACGAAGAATGTTTTTTTAACTTATACGGCACGAACGGATTTCTACTGTTTTATAAAGCCTTATTTTCATGAAGCTTCCTCTAAAAGATTTCATGACTATTTTCAATAAAATCTCTTTCTTTTAAAATTGCATGATGTTTTGTGAAAAGAAATTGATTTTGAAGAAGAAAGGATATTTTCCTCAAGAATTCAATTCAAGTGTTTTATCAAAATTATTTTCCATCTAAGATAATAAAGGGTTCTGTTTCTATCCATATTATTACATTGATTTGATCATGTTGTGATGGAATTATTTTTATGAATTCCTTTATCTTATATGAATTGTTTTATGATGTCATGTTGTTTAAGAATCCCATTTTTATTACATGGGTTACGCTATGATGTATGGTTTATGATTATGTGGCACACATAAGAAAGGATTCATTATAAGATGGGTGGGACCTATATCTCCCTCCAATTCATTGGGTAAAGATTTTATATCTCATGAGATAGACATGGCTGGAACGGAAGGTTATTTCGGTTCAGTGATACAGGACTGAAACGAGGAGTGAACTCGGTTCAGAAAGGGACTTTGTCCACTAAGATAGTCTTGGCAATGAGTCATGACTAACAAGAAATGATTTTCCATGATTATGTGTGCATGCCACAAAGTTTCAAGTTTTACGTTATGATTATGGGGATCTCATTTTCACTTCTATGATTTATCCCATGTTATGATATTATGATCTCTTTTGCAGGTTAAGATTTCCAAAAGCTATGTTCTTATGTATATGATGTGATTGATATTTATTTTGTTTACCCTTACTGAGCATTTGAGCTCACCCTTTTATGTTTTCTTTTCCCCAGGATATAAAGAAAGGTTTTTAAGTAAAAAAAAGGGAAGATCTTTATGGGAGATATTGATGATCTTTCACCACGATTAGAAGATTACGTTCCGAGTTTCCAAAGACACTAAACTATTACGATCCTTGTGTGTATTTTTGTTATGTACTAAGTATTCCGCAAATGTAATGTAATGTCCATGTACGTCAAGATACGGGTCTCTACATTTATGATTACTGGATTTATTTTAAAAATCATATTAATATAAATTGTGAAATGGAAAACAAATATTTAGGGTGAAATACCATATTTGGTAAGTTCACGAGACATGAACCCATGACCGAAGGATGATATTGGTTTAATTCCAACCACTGGCCTACGTAATGACTTTGATAAATTTTTTGAATTTATTGTTATAAATATTTAATGAATAAATAATAATGAGTAAACTATAGTGTAACTTTTTAGGTTGACATATTAATTTATTAAAAATATTATATTTTGAGAATAATTATAGGCAAATGGAATAACAGTTCACATTTTTATGTGCCTTATGATTCGTTAAAATTATATTTTAGTGCTTCAGGGATCAGAGATAATATTTAAATACCCCTTTAGGAAATAATTTATGAATTAAAATTTTTTAAAATAACAAATAAGGATTATTGTTATTATTAAAAAAATAAATTATATTTCTTTATATTAAAATAATTACTCTGGATTACGAAAATGATCAAAAAAATATTTTCCCAATACCATAATGTTTGAACTAATGATCTAATAAATGATCAAAAATTTATCACATGGATACCCTCAATGATTCATGGATTATTACTATTTTAATATATAAACTCAATTTGATTATATAATTATTTATTATTTTCCCCCTTTGACCATATATCAACTATCCACAAGAATTCCCCTATATAGTTACCAAGTTATTTGTCATTCCCTGTGACCATTCATCGTTTATTTCTCTATTATAAAGAGGATATTTTAAAAACTCTTTTAAGATGTGGGTTTTATAAAAAATTAAATTATAAAATATTAAACCCTATAAAAATGATATTAATTTAAAAATGTAATGAAATAAATTATTAATTTCGAGGATAATATAAAAATCCATTAATTCTAAGGATAAATTTTAATTGTTAGTGTATATGACATCCAAAAACTATTATACAAAAAATAGAATATTTAAAAAAATTTATAAAATTAGATATTTTATTAAAATTAATATATTCTGTATCACAAAATTCATGACCTACCAAGTAAGCTTTCTTGACATGCAATAAAAACCTTCTTCGATAACTTGTTCTACTTACAAGATCGATAATTACTAATAAAAAAATATTATTAAAATATTATTATTTAATTTAATAAGAAATAAACTATAAATTAAATTTATGAATATGATTTTTTTACCGGTATTTTGAAAATATATGGTTTATAAAAACCTAAAATTAATCCATAGGTTACTAATTAATTAGAAATAAAAAAATTCAAATTCTATACAAAAAAATGTTTATTCTCAAAAGGTGTCTTTTTATAAAATAAATTAATGAATATTAATTAAATATATTAATGAAATACATATTTTATATATTCAATAATTTTTTTTTGATATTCATCTGATATATTTTATAAGAAAAATATAAGAACATACCTAATTTTATGCAAAAAAACCTATATTTTTCTTGAGGCGATTTTCCACCATTTAATAGAGAACTTATATTAAATAAAAACATCAGAACATATATATGTATTATATTTAAAAGTAAAATTTATTTTTTAAAATTAAATGATAAAAATTAGCTTAGGATGAATTTTTGGTTTCTGGGTACGAGGTTTTGTTTTTGATGAATAGTGGAAAGTACATAAATTTAATTGAGAACTGCTTCTATCATAAAATTTATTTGTAAGATAAAATTATAATTTTATTTGGATTTAAAACTTAGTTAAATAAATTATAGCTAAATAAAACACATTTAGTTCAGTTGAATCATTTTTAAAATGATAGGGGATATAAAAACAAAATAAACATTTGTACTTTTATACTTTATAAACCCACTTTCATATTCCATATATGATATTAATTTTACAAATATTTTCATCCAATTATGGGATTAAAATTTAGAAAAATGGATTCCATGTTTATAATCATCATAAATTATAATTTATAATAAGATCAAATTAGAATTTTATCAATGATATTAGTGAATTTGATTAAAATTAAATGCATTGGCAAAGAGATAAATTATCATAAAAGGGAGTACACATTAAAATAAAGGGGAATCATAACATAGAAACTGTTAAAAAATAAATTTTCAATAAACTGTTATACCCTATCATAACTTTTTAGAATATAGTCTATTATTGGATCTTATTGGCATGAAAAAATGTGGGTGAAATATGCTTTTAAAAAATTTACAAGAATTTCACTTTTCATCAACAATAAAATTGAGCTTTTCCCTCCCACTTATTCAAAACACCAAATTCCTTTGGCTTGATAAAACTCTAATAAAAAAATATAGCAACATAACACCACTAATCTATATATCATCTCCATTATTCTAATAAAATTCATGGAATTTTTTTGATATAAACCAAATAGAGATACCCAAATATGAGGTGATGTTTTCCATATATCAATTTTCTTACATTTACCTCTACACAACTATAATTATTTTTATATAATTAGTATATTATGACCTCGTTATCAAAAAAACGTTTACATGTTGTTATAATGAGAGTTAGACCTACACTTTCACACACATCCATCATATGGGATTTTAAATCATCATTCATTGTACGACATACTACTGCCTCAGAAACTGATGTCATTTATTCATATATTTACCACCATTCAATGTTAGAATACAAATATATTTTTATTTTATATATGATATATATGTTAAATAATATTTTTTATTATTGAAAAAGTCATTATATAACATATTACTCTATTATTTCTATTTTGTGGAAATACGATAACATCATCTGTGGAAGTATGGACTACCGACTCCTCGATGTGATTTGATTCATTCACACAATACTTTGATTTTTTATGGATATTATTATGAAACATATTACATATATAACATAAATATTATATTAAAATTATAATATATATATATATCATTTAATTTTAAATATATTAAATACGGAAAAGAAATGGAAGTTGTGTTCATGCATAAGTATGGTGCATCATCTCTATGAGTGGTACATTTAAATTAATATTTCAAAATACTATTTGTTATTATATATAAATATACAATAAATATATATGATATTTAAGTCAGGGTTTTTAATTTAGATATTATGAAATAATGAAATAATTAATATGAACTACACATAACAATTCAAACCACATTTAAATAATATGTCAATTAAAACATTAAAAAGTGATAATAATTAATGATTATTAAAAAAGTGAAATGATAGGTTATAATATGATAATATATTATATTATAAATATGATTACATTTTTATATAATTGATTAACATATTTAAAACAATTATAAATTATGTAAAATTATTTTAACTAGAAAGGAAACATAATGTTAATGATTCATATCTTAATTTTCATTACGTGTGGCAGAAACAATTTTCAACACATAATTCTATTACATATTTTTTCTACTAACCATATTGATATATTATATCATGATTTATTTTGTCTCCATGTTATTTTTGTTCCCAATTTAAATTAATTATTCCAATGGTATTTTAATTAAGATGTTAATATGTGTTGAAGAATTTCATAACCTGATTTCTTTTCATTGGGTTATATTACTTCTTAAAAATTAATATTATTCAATTATTTTATGTTTAATAACTTCTTATTTTATAATTTTTTACTTTCATGCATTTTATGTATATTTAAATTTTATGGACATAATCTATTCACTATTTGATTCACATTTAAACATTATAATATATACATGGGTTTAGTTCACAATCACATTTAGTTCAGAATTGATTAGATATGAATTTGAATTGGAGGAAACTATCAGATCATTGTTTAATAAATACAAAAATTATCCTCTCCTAATTTAATTCAATAACGTCTCCATTAACAGTACCATTTTGGCAATTTGGTACACAAAATGTGTTAGAATTGATTTTAAAGAAAACTCAACATTTTCTCTCTTTTTAATTGGAGTTTCTATTTTATTTTAAATACCATGTTATGTTAATATATATTCAATAATATTATTATCATTTTCAAAATAATATATTAAAAAAATATTTACCCCTCTATAAAAAATTTTATCAATGGATTCTTCTTGTACCCATAATAACCAGACATTTTTACTAACCTTTTACCATTAAAAAGGATTATTCAATTTTACCATGTATATAATGTATAGTTTCACAAAACATTATTTCATTGAAAATTACTTTTTATGTTTAAAATGATACTTTTTAATTAAAATACTTTTAAATATTATTTTAAATATAAATGATTTAAAAATTGATTTTAAATTAACAAATGGGCATGTTAGACCCTATTTCAAAAACATATAGTTGACCATAGATGATTGAGTCACAATGAGGGATGTGAAAAAAACTAAATAGACGTATTATGGTGTGTCGTTATGCTACTCAATACCTACATATTTAAAACATTGTTTGTTGTTTGATCACAAGGTTGTTTATTATGACTCTTGATGATATTCCAAGATATGTATATATATATATATATATATCAATGTTACATTGATCTAATACCTATGATTGAATATTTTTTTTGATAACTCGTAAAAGTTATTTAATGATTGTGTATAAAATATGTACATATACACAATTTGTGATATGGTATGAATTTGTGGGAGATTTATATTTTTTGATATTTGACTTAAGATATGTGTGGATGATATAATTCCATTATATGACTATGATATTTCTAATATTTGTTTTTATTTTTTTGTTTTGTGCATGGTACCATAAAGATAGGGGGACCCATAATGGCTCGATATCCATAGAGGGGGAGTATGTTCAGATGTTGTATTTAGTTTAATGAAGAGACTAAGTTAGATGATAGGGAATGATAACCTGCTAGGGGCTGACATGAGGGTATGATAGTCATGTGTCGTCAGAATTGAGAGGTGATTGTGGGGGCATGATGGTGTATTTGATCTACCCCAATAGATAATAATATGGAATAATATAATAGAGTGGTCTATACATAAGGAATATCATTTATTTTCCATTGAAATAGAAGAGGTGTGATGACCTAGTAAGTAATATCCTAGATTCATAGTGCACGTTCTGCTAATGAGATGGAGAGAGAGAGATAAGGCATGATGGAATAGTGTTGGCTGACAGATGAATCTTATATTTGTGAATTAATTATATTCAATTATTGTATCCTTTATCACCATATTTCAAAGTGGTGTTGATATTAGTGTGACTAGTGATTCATGGTGACATAGTATGAACATGACTTCTCAACACATGGTTATTTAATCCTCTTCATTTCTTAGTGACGTTATTCAAATTTTTAATGTTCTGTATTTCCCATTTCTATTCTACCAAGATTATCACATGAACATACATTAGATTTAATTGTTGGGTATTGGATTGTGTTGGTGGTGTCCTATTGAGTTGTAATTTAACACTACTTGAGTAGGTATGGTTCATGGCTACTCAAAAATCCCACAATTTTTATAGGTACATGTTGGGATAAGGTCAAGGTTGACCATTTAGGGAAATAACATTCAATGAGTTCAGTAACTAGAATTGTATGTGCCTTGGATATTTAGAAGAGTGTTTTATATCATTTTTACTTTCATATTTGAATAAAGTTTCTTCATGATTAAAGATTTAATCATTGTACCCAAGTTTGAATCATTTTTTAAAAGAACTCATACATTTTGTATGTTATTTTTTTAACTTTATCTAATTATATACAACATAAATGATGGGTTATTTATTTTTATTTCCCACTCTAATTGGGAATATTATCTCCCCATGATTATATATGAGACCCTGACAACTAGTCAGTAGACTCTAGAATATGGTGAGGTGTTCATGCGGTCATGTGTATTTCTAGATGGGACCCATTGATTTTGGATTAGTTGTTAAAAAATTGTATAATATGATAATTTTTCTTGATTATCTTGTTTTGTACATTCCTCAAATAGGTGATATAAAAATGTGATTTTGATTTTGATAAAACATGGACTAGTGTACCATGAATACACCTTCCATATGAATAAAATATCAATCAAGAATGTAATTTATGTTAATGGATTCAAATATTATCATATATTTTCACCACATGTGATGCACATGGATGTTGAGGTTGTGATTTCATATATATTTGACAGTTTTCCATACCAATAGGGGACTCCAAATTCATATTGTTCATCATGTAGTTTTATAATTAAATATTTGAATATTTTTTGTGATTGTAAAACCAATGGAAGGCTCAGCTACTTAGTTTTAGCAAACATGCAATTTGTTTTCACCTTGGAGTTCATGGTGAAATTATATTCTATTGAATCAATAATATTTTTTTCATATGATCGTAATTATTTTGAGACTATGATGTGGTGCACCAAAAAAATGGTGACAAAGAAGATGAATAATGTGAATATGATGAAGTAACTATAATAACAGACAGTTTAGTGCACATATTTTTTAAATTTTAGGGAATTAATGGACTTAGTCAAGATCATTATTTGAGTGGCCTATGGATAAGTGTAACATATCGACCCGACTCACCACTAACCAGTGGCTGGGCAGGTCGAAACATGACCTCAAGCGTGTCACCCCGTACGCCAGAGGCTGGAGACTAGTAGCAAGGGTCTAAGGATCATTAGTGGGGAGACTATACCCTCAATTTAGTGTTCAAAAATAGACAATGGAAATAATAATCGGGAACATTATATAATGATAAATCAGTGGAAAACATATTTTTATAAATCTTGTAAAAAACATATGGCCAATACCAAATTATACAACACATGCATGCATGACATGATAAAGAACCAAAAGTTAAAAACAATGAACAAAATAGCATTCTTTACAATCCAATGTAGAAATAAATAAATAAATACTCAAATACCCAAGGGTGATATCCTCGAGATTCTTGAGCCTCTGCTCGGTCCTCTTCTCCTAACTTCCATGTAAATTTAAATAGCATAGTCCTGCAACCAAAAAGTGTCTACTCAGGTACCCAGTGTAATGGTTTCCCGAGTATGGTGTTGGATATAAATATCAGTAGGCTGGGACCACCAGTGTCTACCCCAAATCTAGAAATTTAAAAATTAATTTAAAACATGTGAAGGAATTCATAAAATAATGCAGGAAGTACAAATTAACTATATACTCAAGTACCTGTTTCAGCCCTCAACTAGTGTCTCAACCCTCACTATTCATTTTTCATTCATATTCAAAAGCATTACATTATTATTTATCAATTATCAATTATTCAAGTCATATTATGAATGTCTTGATATTCATCCTATGCTCGAAATCCCCCATATAAGTCACTCACCTCATATGTCTCTAAAGACCATCTATGTAATAAATGTAAAGACTGAATCCAAGCTTACGATTTGGCTTGGATAACACATCATAAGTTATTCAATTTAATCATTCATATATTATGTCTAAGAATGTCGACTAATATTGTGATTCGCTCCTAGGTTTGTACACTAACAGTGGTTCACCCAATTCATTAATAAGTCTAAACACTTTCTCATAATTAAATCACAAAATCATTATGTCACAAATGCCTTTATTTCCCATCACTTCATTGCATGCACGAACAATTGGACCTACAATCCAATGTTAACTAATGGGTATAGAACATCATTTCTAGGACCCTAATGAGTATCGGAGCATCATTCAATGTCTCACAACCCATGGGTATTTGGAAAATCACTCCCTATACAATAAAAGAATATTTGATTACAAGGTAGATGTAGAATTCTATGTCTAGCACCCTGTGAGTATTTGGAGTATCAGCCCCTGTCTCACAACCCATCTATCAATCATACATATAAATTTATCATTGGTGTGGAACACCATGTCTAACACCACAAAAAAATCCATTAATTAATTAATCAACTAATTAACAACACAAAACACTCTTCAGATAAGTCTACACTTAATTAACAAAATTCATTAACAACTCTAACCCCGTCCCCTGAAATAGTGATTTGTCCATAACATTGTCAATCTACAAGAACCCCATTGTCATTACAAAACATGTTAAAAAAATACAAGATATTAAGAAACGTCTCACACAACATATCATATTTTTAAACAACTCCATCCAAGATAACATAAGGAATGAAAAACTAATACACATCAAAAGTTCACTTGGCTAGCAATCATAAAAAACAATCAATTCATAATCTTAATTTAATTCATGAAAAATAATTATTTCAAAATTAATTAATCAAAACATAACTCTTTAACCAATAATAAATTAGATAACCATTTACCATTTAACATGAAATAATTATTCCCTCTATTAATTATTACTAGTTTCCAATTATCTTTAGAACATGTCAAATATTTAATATACCCAAGAATCTGTAAAATCCAAAATCTTATTCCAACTCATGAGTTGAAAATTAATCCTAGCACTAAATATCTTATTACTCAATATTCCCATTCAAATCATTTAACTATTTAATCATATCACTTTAACCATATTATCCAAACATGCTTAAACTCAACACAAGTTCATGACCTCACTTATCTTATATGGGTAGAATTATTTAGCAACATCAAAGGTGCCATTCGTTGACATATCATAATGATGGAAACTTACATTACTTATTTATTTAGAGAAACTATAATTCTTAAATATTGTGTTAATGATTTTGGACCCTACCGTGGGGTTTTGGTGAAAACCACAATGAACAAAGAACCCTAAAGAGAAACAGGTTGATTCTTCATGAACCCACCTTGGATCACATCTCATAGCAAGACCAAGACCAAAACTCATCATACATGTCATCCACACACATAGATTTACCAATAACAACTGTAGATCTATGAAACTGTGAGAAGAGAAGATGTAGATCCATGTAGATCTAAGATACATAACAAGATCGAAGACAAACATCTACTGACCTCAAGAATTTGGCTTTAATTCGCCATGACAAGCCTTTGGATCGCCTCCAAAGCACATGGGAGGGGTTCTCTTACCTTCACGGGAGGTTGATCCCGAGTTATGGATGCATAGGAATAAAAAAATCCATCTAGGAGAAAAAATTAGTGAAATCCATAATTTAAGGATCTCATTTAAGTGCCCGCAAAGTTTTCTCACACAGTTAGACAAACTGTGCGCTAACCATGTGTTAGGTATTTCCTCGGAAAACACTCCATGCATAGTTAGGGCACAGAGTCAGATAAACCATGTGCTAAACGTGCATTATCCACTGCCTAAAAAATTCAATAATGCATGACTAGTCAAATATTGTGTCACCCGTGTGACTTCACATGTGCCTCAAAACATCAATCATGGTTTGAGAAAAGACATCATGAGGAGTTCCAACACGCAAAATAAAATTTCAGATCTCGGATTAATAAGAACACCTCGTTGATAAACCAAAAAATAATTTCAGAAACATTCATAAATTTAACCCAGTTCAAAACACGGGATCATACATTATACCATCCTTAAAAACTACTCGTCCTCGAGAATCCATCAGAAACCACTACTAAAACAACCGACCTACCAAGTTCAATTAATCTCGTTAAAAGTGATGTGTTGGGTTCCCAACACCAAACACACCTTTAACCCTTCTAAAACCTAATGGATAATCCTTTTTAACTAGATCCAAATATTACTCTAAAGCTTAAACATCAAAATAGATCTTATATCTTAGGTCATTACAACGATCTTGTCAATGTAAAAGGTGGAACCACTATCAAACAATGGGACTGGTTTCACAGGCTTCCATAAAAAGACGTCATGGACCCAAAAGCCACTTTCTCCCTTTATCTGATGACATACTTCTAAAATTATTCCATAACCATCTACCAGTATAATGAAGTCCTTACCCTTTATTTGGTAAATTTTCTATGTTAATCCCTCTCAAGGCTAATTTAAAAACAACTGTCCCCAAACATGAATAAGGAAGATTCCCAAAGAATCAATGTATCATGCGTACTATCCAGATAAAAAATACTCATGAAGACCAAAAACATTTAAACTGTTGCGTGGAACAAGACAGATGCTATATTGGTGTCTCCATGATGAGGTCAAGATAGGGTACATGCTCGTCGTGTCAAAAAGAGTGCACTAAGATAAAACTGAGGACATGAAGAAGATCATTGAAACCATTACAGGAAAACATTTTTCTAAAAGCTTGAAATCACCTAACAACACATTTATCGTGAACAATGTTCCAATACCCAACTTTGTATTTCCCATGATGTCTCAAGAAATGATCAGCTGCTCACCACCGTGATAGATTAACAACAAGATCGGCATGTCAAAACACCAGTGTCATTCGAAAACCATTCCATGAATTGAAATGAAACTGATTCATTAAAGCTCAATATACACTACATGGAGTTGACCCGAGACTGTACTTAACAGTAAAAAAAGTCTTATTATGGAGTCATTTTTCATTATACGACCATTTTCCTGGACGATGCCAAGACTAGTCATCCATTACAAAGAAGAAAGTGTCAAACGACCAACAACTCATCTGACTATGCCCAAGGAAGGTCTAACCAGCTGGTAAATAGCATTAATCGATGCTCAAGACCACAACTAGGTCAAGAAACACATAACCACCCATTCGAACAAGTGTGTCATTTGAAACTGGATGTCCGACCTTGGACAACAACACCCAAAAACTGTAAAAGAGTTAAAAATCCATACCACTAGCAAGGAAATTATGTTCTGAGGGCGCTACAAACCACATGTTATCCCCTTAAGATGAAAAAGTGTCAAACCTAAACCGGGTCACATCCAACAAGTCACTAGGATCAAAAGTCAAAAAAAATTCCATTTATAAAGAGAAGAACACAAATAGAAAGTACTCAAGCTTCCGTTCCAAGGAAACTCAAGAGAATTTTGAACTACTTTTTACATGATGGTTTTAAATAGTGGAAACCACAATTGGTTCAATTTCCAAGCCTCTTATATTTAATCACATTTATTCTTTAATAGTAAAATGATTTTATCAAAACATAAAGTAAAATTTTCAAAATACTCCATGGAAAAATAGGCCAATTTCGTAAAACTGCCTTTAAAAAACATTTACGTTAGTTGACATCCCATCATTTTTAGGAAACTTATTTTAACACCCCAGGTAAATAAAGAATTTTATATTTTTATATTTATACATATTTGTGAATAAAATATTAATATTACTTTAAAAGGGATTATATGCTCGATGGCGTACCCAATACGCAACAACGAGTTTCTTGTAAATCTTACGTTGCACTCTAATAATAAAATAATATTATTTTAAATAGTAGTTAATGCCTAGCCGTTGTAATGGAGGGAATGAACAGAACTACCTAAAAAATGATTATATATGTTTGTCAAGTATTTTTACTCTTTACAATAAATGTTAGAGGATTAAAAATGCGATTGAATCCAATTTTTAGTGTAGACATTCTAATATTCTTTAAAAGGTCGATTAACCGCCTTTTCAAGGCGAACCTCTGTTAAATCCACTTTTTGAAAATTTTATGTGTTATATTTGACAAAATAAAATTCTTATTTAGAATCATGACATCAAAATTTACTTTGTCTAATTTTTTCGTATCTTTCTGATAAAGTTCATTTTTTTAATGAATAGTGAAAAATGTTGTATTTTAATTCAAAACCTATTTTTAATCTAGTTTATTTATTTGATTAGATTATATTTTGGATTGTTTTTTTAGTAAAATAATAATATATTTTCACCATTTAATCCAATAGTGGTCATTGGAATTAATTTCACTTTGAAATTGGACTTTAACTAGTGTCAATATTTTGATACTTATTGTTTCATAAAAACACGCTATTTTCTCTGACTGTGGAAATTAATTATAAAATTAATTAATGAAACTTATATTTTATTAATTTGGTAAAATATAAATCATTTTTGATTTTGGAATATCAAATATAGCTTAGGGTGAATTTTTGGTATTTTTATGAAAATCTCCAATTTTTTATGAATAGTGAAACCACAAAGTGGTTGTTACAAAATTGATTTTTCATTTAAATGGGACTCTACCACTCCTGTGATTTGAATTTCAAAAATCCAATTTAAATGATTTTAATTTTTAAGTAAAATTTTGTTCAATGGGATGAAAATAATTTTTGCTGAAAAGTAACTTTTAAGTTTTATTAATCGCGATTAAAGGTAATTAGTGTGATTTAAGGTAAAAATGATATTATAATAAAATGAAAATATCTTGAAACTTTTCCAAACCCTATTGGATGAGTTATGGCCGACCCATACAACCCATGGATAGATTTTTGGTACCCCATGGAGCCACTTGGGTTTGATAATGACATTTATGCCTTTTATTTAAAGTTAATATAAAAATGTCACAAAGATGATTTGTTTTACTGAAACAATTTTTACATGTGGTTATACAAGTCATAATTTTGTCTATAAATAGTAATTGGAAATCTAAAAAGATTTCCTACATCATAGTAATTTATTTATAATTTTTAGACCTTATATAAATTAAATTCATTATTACATCATGATGATGCAGTGATGACCTCATTATTTAACGATTTAAATAAAATGGAAAGATAATGAAAAATCTAGGACCTACACATGTCAAAAACATATTGGATGGGTTTATTTAGAACCCTTATCACCTTATCCTCAAAAAACATCAATGTGGGACCATTAAAATCCGAAAACCATTTAAAAATATAGTATCATTTTATACATTACCAAGAGGGCCCTTCCTCTCCTCTTATAAAAGTCCCCCACCTCTACCACCTTACCCACACCTCTAAAACCATTGGTTCGGAAAATATCTGATCATTTTGTCTTTCCAAATTCCTCTACTCATTATATAAGCCTTAAATTAGGCAGGATTATCTTCAAGAAACTCTTTTGGTTCAAACCAAAGGGAGTTACCCAATTTTAAGGCAACGTCTTCACTTGTGCTCTTTTGTTTTATTTTGCTTCTCCAACCCCCTAAACTCATTTTATTCATTTTTTTTGTAACAAATCCAGTATCTTCAATATACTAGGATTTTGTTATAATATTTATTCGAGATACACTTACACAAACCTTTATCTAATGGTTAATGAACATACTATTTCTGTGGATGGCGAATTTCTGCCTCACGAAACGATGATTGTTCAACACTCGTATAACACCTTCAAAGGTGGCCATTAAGATGTCACTATTTTTATATATGATATATAATATTTTTATGTTTTACATAATCTTCTGTATTTTTCATTTGTGGCATACTTTTATGTCTTCCATTATGGGTATACGCGATATCTTAATTTTAGGAAGTGCGGACTACCGCCCCCTCAATGTGATTTGATTCGTTAATGCCATATGTGGGATGTATAAAGGAGGGATTTAAAGTTATTATATATGATTTTATACCAGAATTATAATATACCTTTATATAATTATTGTTTTCTTTCCATTAAAGTATGAGATAGAAATGAAAGTAGCGTTCATGCGTATGTACGGCTTACCGTCTCCATGAACGGTGCATTCCATTTCATATCCTCAAATGTAATGTACTATCTTAAGTACATATAATGTATATATATGATGTATGATACATATAAATGATGAATATAATTCTGGAATTAAAAATATACCCATCTCTCATTTTTTTTTAATTCCATTAATATGACATAGAAATGAAAGTAGCGTTCATGTATACGTACGTCTTACCGTCTCCATGAACGGTGCATTTAATTTATTACCTTTAAATGATTATGTAATATTATAAATACATGTATATGCTGGATATATATTATATATATGATATCCAAATCAGGAATGTCATTCTAGATATAAAGAACCTTTTACCACATGAACAACATGTAATTGTAAGAAGTCCACTTTTGACTTAAGAACCAAATATCGACAAAAAAACATTATTAACATAAATGATTACATAATGTTTATAACATGTAAATAATTGATATAAAAGGAATAATAAACTTGAAAACGGTTCTTAATCAAGTAGAAATTAACTCAAATTTATTATTCAGGACGTTAAAGAATGATCGAGTCAAGTCAGACCTGAGGTAAAGGATCATACTCCTCTCTTTCTTTTTAAGTACGCTCTTTTATGTCATTCCTTTAAAAGATCATCTTTCTTTTTATTGGGATGTTATTTTATATTACTCTTACTGTAATTTTTTTTAGTCTAATGAGAGACCCTATTCTTTCTCATCAATCCATTTTGGAAGTTTTGAGTGGCGCCGTTAGGCTGCCGAATTTTCGTAAGAGATCTAACCTCTCTCTTTCTTTTTAAGTACTCTCCTTTATGTCACTTACTTTAAGCTCCTCTTTGTTATTTTGGGGGATGTTCTTATATATTCCTATTTCTATAAACTTTATGTTAATATGATGAGATACCCTATTTGATATCATCAATCCATTTTTTTATGTTTTATGTGGCGTCGTTAGGCTACTGAGTTTTCGTAAGTGATTTTTCATCTCACTTTTATTCCCGTGAGATTTATGCTACATTTTCCACAATTTCCTTTGAGTGGTGTATGTATAGCCCATTATTTTACTCATTGTGTAATATACATTCATTTATGAGTATTTACATCAATGTTGTATTGTCCTTCTTTCACGGGGTGTATGTTTCGAAAGATACCCATGTCGGTAAGTGAACCATTCACCCTCCTCTTTTTAAAAGACTTCTTTTGTTATGTCTTTTAATTCACATACTATTATGTTGGGACATGTTATTCTATATGCTTATTAATTTAACTTTTATTTCCATGTGATGAGATACCCTTTTTATCTCTCATCAACTCATTTTTTGAATTTTGTAGTGACGCCATTAGGCTGTCAAATTATTCCAAGGGAACTTCTTAACCCAAATTTGATTCTTTGGGATAAGCTTATACTCCTTGAATATGTCGTTCTATGAATACGTGTGAATAACCTCTGATTGTTTTACACTTAATATCCACTTATATTTGGTGTATTTGTTTGTCACACATAATTATGTAATTGATTTATCCTTAAACCAAGGATACTGTCTTTGTAAGGGACTTCGTCTCAATCTCCTTTCATTGAGGCATATTTCGTTTTATACACAACTTTCTTTTATATGGTGTATAAACCCATTTGACTTTTACTTTTATACAAATATTTTTCTATGAAGAATTTTACTAAACGACAAAAAGGAATGATTCTTTTATCGTACGTGGTGACAACGACCTTTTTCGCCACCACGAGTATTATTTGATCTTCGGCTTCCTCAAAAAGCCGTAATGTTTTTAAAAAAAAATAAATACCATATAATATTTTATGTATTTTGGTATTGAAAATGGTTTTGATAAAAGATTCTATTTTGTCAATATATTTAAATGATATATTGTGATTGAAATGTGGAAATGTTATCATTCCTTTATATTGGTTTTATGAGTTATAATTTTATAATGGTACTTGGAAATTTTACGGGTGGTTACGTGATAAACCATATGACGGGTGGTTCCGTGAATACCAGGACGGGTGGTTACGTTATAACCTCCAATGCATTGGGTATGGAAGTCAGCCGTATGGCTATTCCATTAAGTATGTATGGAAGTTGGCCGAATGGCTATTCCATTAAGTGATATGTGTGGAAGTCGACAGTATGGTTATTCCACTTAAGTATGTTTATGTCCCAAGTTACCTTTATATGTTATGTGATCTTTATATGGGTTTTATGGTAATATTTTGGTTACAGAAGGGTAAGTAATGAACTTTTATTCAGTGAAGAGTTTTTACTACTTCGAAAAGGTGAAAAGTATTACTTTGATAAAGTATTCATGGTTTACTTGTTGTTTTGAAAAACTAACAGTTTTCATTCTTTGTGTAATCCTTACTGAGCTTTTTATGCTCATCCCATGATTTTGAAATGTTTTTCACCGGACTTAATGTGGAATAGGGTCAAGTATGGGATCAAGGGAAATTCATGCAACCTCAAACATGGAACTGGACATGTTTCTTTTTATGAGTTTTTATTTTATGACAACCTAGTAAAAGTTTCTACTTTGTAATCTTTTGAGATGTAATAGTTATGTCCTAATTATCTAAAACTCTAACCCTAAAAATATCCTCGATGTGAATTATTCATTTAATTCAATATTAAGCAATGTTTAATGTCGGGGCCTTATAGTTTTTATCAGAGGTCGGTTTAGACAAATTTAGGGAATAGGAGTTTTTTTTAGACACATGATTAGTCCCTATATCTATTATGTCAGTTAAATCCTTGTTTTATAACTTTTTTCAGGTCATGTAAAGTCGGTTACGAATGGAAGGAGAAGGATCTCAAACGACATTCCTATCTCTTCCTGATGACATGCTTGAAATAATTATTGGAAAGTCATGTTCGGATGATTGTGAATCTTTTTCTAGCATACAACTCACTTGCAAGGATTTGTTTGAGATATCAAACACCTCCACTAAACCTCGTTATCATCGTGGTTCATGGGTTGTTTTTAGACATATACTATTTTCACAATATTCTCATATTTTCAAGAAAGGTAAATATTATCAAGGTATTTTCAAATATTTTACCTTATCACAAGAATTTTAAGCATATTATGATTTTAAAGATGGTGTTGAGGAAGGAGACCCTTGCAAAACCTATTTATATTTGATTTTAAAATATAGTATCTCAGCACATACTTATGGTATTTTAAAAGGACCAATAATAGAAATTTTCAACTCAAATTCTATCTGACTATTTTATAGAAATCATGTTTTATCAGTTGTTTTGGAATTATATGTCATACATGATTGTTTTCCAAAACTGTTTTTCTGTGAACACACATATGACCCATATTGTAAAAGGTTTATTTGGATGTAGGAAGTAAAAGATTTTGAAGGATCTCTAAATAATTGTTGTATTGCATGGGACTTCTACCTACGTGAGCAAGATAACGATAAAACTGAGTGGACGCCATGATAAAGGTATGATGTTATTCATTTTGGGAATTGTTTTATTCTATCTTATGGTGGTGAAATAAGACTTCAAGAATTAATATGTTGAGACTGTAACGAATTTTTATGAAAATGATAGGTATAAGGAAACTATTAAGGTTATAACATGTTAGGGTTATTTTTGGAGTTTTATAAAAAGGATAACACACAGACTGTGTGAAAACCCGTCGCATCAGACAAAGCTGCAGGAATGGAACCCACAACCAAAGTTTGACTAGTATTTATCACCTACCACTGGACTATGTGAAGTCCTTGGTTAGTTTGAATGATTCTTTTTAGTTAGATGATTTTATGAATTAAGAGTAAGTTTATTTTGGGTTATCTATGGATATTTATTAACCTGTCATGGAGGATATGTGATTAGGTTAATTACTTTTAAATATGAGACATTAAGAGCAATTGATGTTGTTTGGAGATAAATGTTATGATTTAACTTGGAAGACTATGTGACTAAATCCTCCAAATATTTGGGTGTCAATCTTAGTTTGGATTACTTTGAAGAATTTTATGGAAAAGTTGTTTATCGAATGGTCCTCGTTGAACTTTCGGTTTTGTGGAAAAATTTTAGAGATTAAGAATATATTTTCTTTTTATAAAGGTTTATCCTTTTCTGGATTATCTGATCATGTACTAACCTTTTTAGTTTTGGTTTTGGTTAAATTCTAAAGAAATGGGAAATATATAGTTATCTTTTGTGGATTTGGTGGTTCTCTATAAGTTGATTATAGTACTCTTAATGTGAACAAGTCTTCTTAAATACTCGTCTTTTGGAGAAAATATGAGTATGATTAAGGAATCAAGTAAATGTTGGAAGTCTACGTGACAAGTAAGTATGTTTCATTATGATTTAGTTAGGATCACAAATAAATTCTTCAATGAAGAGTAACTTAAAACAAAAATGTTGTATGTTAACTTTTCCTACTGGGGAATCGAATACCGTTTAACCCATCACAAGTTTGTGATTTTCTTGTGGTTAACTTTCTCCTAAACATGTTTTCTATCACTCTCCATCAGAACATGACCCCATATTTTCTCCTCCATGTCCATGTTTTCCTACATGGAATCCTAGTATGGGTTAACTCGGGTGACCTCTGTACTTATCTTTCTTTATTTTAAAGTGATTGTTTTACCGACTCTTGTTCCGATGTGGGACATTCAAGGATATTTCCAAGGCCAATTTTAAAATTGCGAGGATGCAATTCCAAAAAGGTGGGAAGGATGTAACACACCAGGTAAATAAAGAATATGACATTTTTATATTTACCCATATTTGTGAATAAAATATTAATATTAATTTAAAGGGGATTCTATGCTCGATGGCATACCCAATACGCAACAACGAGTTTCTTGGGAATCTTACATTGCACTCTAATAATAAAATAATATTATTTTAAATAGTAGTTAACGCCTAGCCGTTGTAATGGCGGGAATGAACAGAACTACCTAAAAAATGATTATATATGTTTTTAAAATATTTTTACTCTTTACAATAAATGTTAGAGGATTAAAAATGCGAATGAATACAATTTTAAGCGTAGACATTCTAATATTCTTTAAAAGGTCGATTAACCGCCTTTTGAAGGTGAACCTCTTTTAAATCCACTTTTTGACAATTTTATGTATTATATTTGGCAAAATAAAATTCTTATTTAGAATCGGGACATCAATATTTAATTTGATTAAATTTTTGCTATTTTTCTGATAAAGTTCATTTTTTAATGAATAGTGAAAAATGTTGTATTTTAATTCAAAACCTATTTTTAATCTAGTTTATTTATATGATTAGATTATTTTTTGGGTTGTTTTTTTAGTAAAATTAGAATATATTTTTACTATTTAATCCAATAGTGGTCATTGGAATTAATTTCACTTTGAAATTGGACTTTAACTAGTGTCAATCTTTTGATACTTATTGTTTCATAAAAACACACTATTTGCTCTGACTGTGGGAATTAATTAAAAATTTGATTAATGCAACTTCTATGTAATGAATTTGGTAAAATATACATCAATTTTGAATTCCGAATATCAAATATAGCTTAGGGTGAATTTTTGGTATTTTTCTGAAAATCTCCAATTTTTGATGAATAGTGAAACAACAAAGTGGTGGTTACAAAATTTGATTTTTCATTTAAATGGGACATTAAAACTTCTGTGATTTGAATTTAAAAAATACAATTTAATTTATTTTAATTGTTAAGTAAAATGTGGTTCAATGGGATGAAAATTATTTTCGATGAAAAGTAACTTTTAGGTTTTATTAATCGCGATTAAAGGTAATTACTGTGATTTAAGGTAAAAATGATATTATAATAAAATGAAAATATCTTGACACTTGTCCTAAACCTATTGTATGAGTTATGGCCGACCAATAAAACCCATGGGTCGATTTTTGGTACCCCATGGAGCCACTTGGGTTTGATAATGACATTTATGCCTTTTATTTAAAGTTAAAATAAAAATGTCACAAACATGAATTGTTTTACTAAAACAATTTTTACATGTGGTTATAAAAGTAATAATTTTGACTATAAATAGTCATTGGAAAGATAATATTATTTACTACACTATTGTATTTTTTTAAAATTTTTATACCTTAATTAAATTAAATTCTTTATGACATCATTATGATGTACCGATGACCTCATTATTTAACGATTTAAATAAAATGGAAAGATAATGAAACATCTAGAACCTACACATGTCAAAAACCTATTTGATGGGTGTATTTTGGACCCTTATCACCTTAGCCTTGAAACACAACAATGTGGGACCATTAAAATCTGAAAACCATTTGAAAATAAAGTAACATTTTATACATTACCAAGAGTGCACCTCCTCTCCTCTTATAAAAGGACCCCAACTCTACCACCTTACCCACAACTCTCAAACCTTTGGTTCGGACAAACTCTGATCATTTTGTCTCTCCACATTCCTCTCCTCATCCTAGAAGCCTTAACATATACAGGAAGCTCTTTAAGAAACTCTTTTTGTTCAATCCAAAGGGAGTTACACAATTTTAAGGTAACGTCTTCACTTGTGCTCTTTTGTTTTATTTTGATTCTCCAACCCCCTAAACTCTTTTTATTAATTTCTTTTGTAACAACTCCAGTATCTTCAATATACTAGGATGTTTTTATAATAAGTATTCGAGAAGAACTTACACACACCT
Source organism: Viscum album (assembly GCA_963277665.1). NCBI lineage: Eukaryota > Viridiplantae > Streptophyta > Magnoliopsida > Santalales > Viscaceae > Viscum > Viscum album. The sequence continues at coordinate 1,834,135,566 of OY728147.1, forward strand.
TCATATAATGGTTAAAGAACATATTGTTTATGTGGATGGTGAATTTCTGCCTCACGAAACGATGATTGTTCAACACTCCTATAACACCTTCAAAGGTGGCCATTAAGATGTCACTATACTTATATATGATATATAATATTTTTATGTTTTACAAAATCTTCTTTATTTTTCATTTTTGGGATACCGTTATGGCTTCCATTATGGGTATACGCGATATCTTCATTTTAGGAAGTGCGGACTACCGCCCCCTCAAAGTGATTTGATTCGTTAATGCCATATGTGGGATGTATAAAGGATGTATTTAAAGTTATTATATATAATGTTATACTGGAATTATAATATACCTTTATATCATTATTGTTTTCTTTCCATTAATATATGAGATAGAAATGAAAGTAGCGTTCATGCGTACGTACGGCTTACCGTCTCCAAGAACGGTGCATTTCATTTCTTATCCTCAAATGTAATATACTATTATAAGTACATATAATGGATATATATGATGTATGATACATCTAAAGTATGAATATAATTCCTGAAATAAAAATATACACATCTCTCATTTAGTATTAATCCCATTAATAAGACATAGAAATGAAAGTAGCGTTCATGCGTATGTACGGCTTACCGTCTCCATGAACGGTGCATTTCATTTCTTACCTCTAAATGATTATGTAATATTATAAATACATGTATATGCTGGATATATATTATATATATGATATCCAAATCAGGAATGTCATTCTGTATATAAAGAACCTTTGACCACATGAACAACATGTAATTGTAAGAAGTCCACTTTTGACTTAAGAACCAAATATCGACAAAACAAACATTATTAACTTAAATGATTAAATAATGTTTATAACATGTAAATAATTGATATAAAAGGAATAATGAACTTGAAAAAGGTTCTTAATCATGTATAAATTAACTTAAGTTTATTATTCAGGATGTTAAAGAACGATCGAGTCAAGTCAGACCCGAGGTAAGGGATCCTACTCCTCTATTTCTTTTTAAGTACGCTCTTTTATGTCATTCCTTTTAATGATCATATTTCCTGTTATTGGGATGTTATTTTATATTACTCTGACTATAATTTTTATGTTCATATGATGAGAGACCCTATTCTCTCTCATCAATCCATTTTTTGAAGTTTTGAGTGGCGCCGTTAGGCTGCCGAATTTTCATAAGAGATCTAACCTCTCTCTTTCTTTTTAAGTACTCTCCTTTATGTCACTTCTTTTAAGCTCCTCTTTGTTATGTTGGGGGATGTTCTTTTATATTAATATTTCTATAAACATTATGTTAATATGATGAGACACCTATTTTATCTCATCAATCCATTTCTGTAAGTTTTATGTGGCGCCGTTAGGTTGCCGAGTTTTCGTAAGGGATTTTTAATCTCACTTTTATTCCCGTGAGATTTATGATAAATTTTCCACAATTTCCTTTCAGTGGTGTATGTACATGCCATTATTTTACACATTGTGTAATATACATTCATTTATGAGTATTTACATCAATGTTGTATTTTCCTTCTTTCACAGGGTGTATGTTTCGAAAGATACCCATGTCGGTAAGGGAACCTTTCACTCTCATCTTTCTAAAAGACATCTTCTGTTATGTCTTTTAATTCATGTACTATTATGTTGGGACATGTTCTTCTATATCCTTATTGATTTAAATTTTATTTCCATGTGATGAGATACCCTTTTTATCTCTCATAAACTCATTTTCTGAATTTTGTAGTGATGCCATTAGGCTGTCAAATTTTTGCAAAGGAACTTCTTAACCCAAATTTGATTATTTGGGATAACCTTATACTCCTTGAATATGTCGTTATATGAATATGTGTGAATAACCTCTGATTGTTTTACACTTAATATCCACTTATATTTGGTGTATTCATTTGTCACACATAATTATGTAATATATATATCCATAAACCGAGGATACCTTCTTTGTAAGGGACTTCGTCTCAATCTCCTTTCATTGAAGAATATTTCATTTTATACACAACTTTATTTTATACGGTGTATAAACCCCTTTTCCTTTTACATTTATACAAATATTTTTCTACAAAGCATTTTATTAAATGACAAAATGGAATGTTTCTTTTAACATACGCGGTGACAACGACGTTTTCCGCCGCCGTGAGTATTATTTGATCTTCAGCTTCCTCAACAAGCCGTAATGTTTTTAAAATAAAATAAATACCATATACTATTTTTGTATTTTGGTATTGAAAATGGTTTTTATAAAGGATTATATTTTGTCAATATATGTAAATGATATATTGTGATCGAAATGTGGAAATGTTATCATTCCTTTATATTGGTTTTATGAGTTATAATTTTATAATGGTACTTGGACATTTTATGGGTGGTTACATGATAAACCATATGACGGGTGGTGCTGTGAATACTAGGACGGGTGATTAAGTTATAACCTCCAATGCATTGGGTATGGAAGTCGGCCGTATAGATATTCCATTAAGTATGTATGGAAGTTGGCCGAATGGATATTCCATTAAGTGATATGTGTGGAAGTCGACCGTATGGTTATTACACTTATGTATGTTTATGTCCCAAGTTACCTTTATATGTTATGTGATCTTTATATGGGTTTTATGGTAATATTTTGGTTATATAAGGGTAAGTAATGAAATTTTATTCAGTGAACAATTTTTACTACTTCAAAAAGGTGAAAAGTATTTCTTTGATAAAGTATACATGGTTTACTTGTTGTTTTGAAAAAATAACAGTTTTCATTCTTTGTGTATCCCTTACTGGGTTTTTTATGCTCATCCATAGTTTTTGAAATGTTTTTCATAGGACTTAATGTGTAATAGGGTCAAGGATGGGATCAAGGGAAAGTCATGCAACCTAAAACATGGAACTTGACATGTTTCTTTTTAAGAGTTTTTATTTTATGGAAACATAGTAAAAGTTTCTACTTTTTAATCTTTTGAGATGTAATAGTTATTTCCTAATTCTCTAAAACACTAAACCTGAAAAGATCCTCAATGGAAATTATACATTTAATTCAATATTAATTAAGGTTTAAGGTAGAGGCCTTATAGTTTGTATCAGAGGTCGGTTTAGACAACTTTTGGGACTAACAGTTTTTTTAGACACATGATTAGTCCCTATATCTATTATTTCAGTTAAATCCTTGTTTTATAACTTTTTTCAGGTCACGTAATGTCAGTTACGAATGGAAGGAGAAGGATCTCAAATGAAAATCATATATCTTCCTGATTACATTCTTGCAATAATTATTGCAAAGTCATGTTCGGATGATAGTGAAACATTTTCTAGAATACAACTCACTTGCAAGCAGTTGTTTGAGATATCAAACACCTACACTATACATCGTTATCATCGTGGATCATGGGTTGTTTTTAGACAAATACTATTTTCACAATATTCTCATTTTTTCAAGAAAGGTGAATATTATCAAGGTATTTTCAAATATTTTACCTTATCACAAGAATTTGAAGAATATTATGATTTTAAAGATGGTGCTGAGGAAGGAGACCCTTGCACAACCTATTTATATTTTATTTTAAAATATAGACTCTCAGCACATACTTATGGTATTTTAAAAGGACCAATAATTGAAAGTTTCAACTCAAATTCTGTCTGACTATTTTATAGAAATCATGTTTTATCAGATGTTTTGGAATTATATGTCATACATGATTATTTTCCAAAACTGTTTTTCTGTGAACACCCATATGACTCATGTTGTACAAGGTGTATTTGGATGGAGGAAGCAAATTATTTTGAAGGATCTCTAACTCATTGTTGTAATGCATGGGACTTCTACCTATGTGAGCAAGATGAAAAATAAACCGAGTGGACGCCATGATCAAGGTATGATGTTATTCATTTTGGGAATCGTTTTATTTTATCTTATGGTGGTTAAATAAGACTTCATGAATTAAGATGTTGAGACCGTAATGAATATGGATGAAAATGAGAGGTATAAGTAAACTATTAAGGTTAAAACATGTTAGGGTTATTTTTGGAGTTTTATAAAAAGGACAACACATAGACCGTGTGAAAACCCGTCGCATCGGACAAAGCTGTGGGAATCGAACCCACAACCAAAGTGCGACTGGTATTTATTGCCTACCACTAGACTACGTGAAGTCCCTGGTTATTTTTAATGATTTTTTTTAGTTAGATGATTTTATGAATTAAGAGTAAGTTGATTTTGGGTTATCTATGTAAATTTATTAACCTATCATGGAGGATATGTGATTAGGTTAATTACTTTTCAATACGATACATTAAGAGCAACTGATGTTGTTTGGAGATAAATGTTATGATTTATCTTGGAAGACTATGTGACTAAATCCTTAAAATATTTGGGTTTCAATCTTAGTTTTGTTTAATTTGAATAATTTTATGGAAAAATTGTTTATCGAATGGTCCTTATTGTACTTTGGGTTTTGTAGGACAAATTTTGGAGATTAAGAATATATTTTCTTTTTATAAAGGGTTATCCTTTTATGGATTACCTAATCTTGTACTAACCTTTTTAGTTTTGGTTTTGGATAAAGTCTAAAGACATGGGAAATATATAGTTATCTTTTGTGGATTAGGTGGCTCTCTATAAGTTGATTATAGTACTCTTAATGTGAACAAGTCTTCCTAAATACTTGTCTTTTGGAGAAAATATGAGTTTGATTAAGGAATCTAGTAAAAGTTGGAAGTTTACGTGACAAGTAATTAGGTTTCATTATGATTTAGATAGGCTCAAAAATAAATTCCTCAATGCAGAGTAACTTCAAACAAAAATGTTGTCTGTTAACTTTTCCAACTAGGGAATCGAATACCATTTAACCCATCACAAGTTTGTGATTTTCTTGTGGTTAACTTTCTCCTAAACATGTCTTCTATAACTCTACATCAAAACATGACCCTATGTTTTCTCCTCCATGTCCATGTTTTCCTACATGGAATCCTAGTATGGGTTAACTCGGGTGACCTCTGTACTTATCTTTCTTTATTTTAATGTGATTGTTTTACCAACTCTTGTTCCGATGTGGGACATTCAAGGATATTTCCAAGCCCAATTTTAAAATTGCGAGAACGCAATTCCCAGAAGGGGGGAAGGATGTAACACCCCAGGTAAATAAAGAATATGACATTTTTATATTTATCCATATTTTTGAATAAAATATTAATGTTACTTTAAAGGGGATGCTATGCTCGATGGCGTACCCAATACGCAACAACGAGTTTCTTGGGAATCTTACGTTGCACTCTAATAATAAAATAATATTATTTTAAATAGTAGTTAACGCCTAGCCGTTGTAATGGCAGGAATGAACAAAACTACCTAAAAAATGATTATATATGTTTGTCAAATATTTTTACTATTTACAATAAATGTTAGAGGATAAAAAATGTGAATGAATCCAATTTTAAGCGTAGACATTCTAATATTCTTTAAATGGACGATTAACCACCTTTTGAAGGCGAACCTATTTTAAATCCACTTTTTGAAAATCTTATGTGTTATATTTGACAAAATAAAATTCTTATGTTGAATCGGGACATCAAAATTTACTTTGATTAAATTTTTGGTATCTTTCTGATAAAGTTCACTTTTTAATGAATAGTGAAAAATGTTGTATTTTAATTCAAAAACTATTTTATATCTAGTTTATTTATATGATTAGATTATCTTTTGGATTGTTTTTTAGTAAAATTAGAATATATTTTTACCATTTAATCCAATAGTTTTCATTGAAATTAATTTCACTTTGAAATTGGACTTTAACTAATGTCAATCTTTTGATACTTATTGTTTCATAAAAACAGGCTATTTGCTCTGACTGTGGGAATTAATTATAAAAATAATTAATGCAACTTATATTTTATGAATTTGTTAAAATATAAATCATTTTTTAATTCAGAATATCAAATATTTCTTAGGGTGAATTTTTGGTATTTTTCTGAAAATCTTCAATTTCTGATGAATAGTGAAACCACAAAGTGGTTGTTACAAAATTTGATTTCTCATTTAAATGGGACTTTACCACTTCTGTGATTTGAATTTCAAAAATCCAATTTAAATGATTTTAATTGTTAAGTAAAATTTGGTTCAATGGGATGAAAATAATTTTTGATGAAAAGTAACTTTTAAGTTTTATTAATCGCGATTAAAGGTAATTAGTGTGATTGAAGGTAAAAATGATATTATAATAAAATGAAAATATAATGACACTTGTACAAACCTTATAGGATGAGTTATTTCCGACCAATACAACCCATGGGTCTATTTTTGGTACCCCATGGAGCCACTTTGGTTTGATAATGACATTTATGCCTTCTATTTAATGTTAAAATAAAAATGTCACAAACATGATTTGTTTTACTAAAGAAGTTTTTACATGTGGTTATACAAGTAAGAATTTTGACTATAAATAGTAATCTGGAAGATAAAAAGATTTCCTACATCATAGTTTTTTTTATATAATTTTTAGACCTTAACTAAATTAAATTCTTTATGACATCATGATGATGCAGCGATGACCTCATTATTTAACGATTTAAATAAAATGGAAGGATAATGAAAACTCTAGGACCTAAACATGTAAAAAACCTATTGGATGGATTTATTTAGAACCCTTATTACCTTATCCTAGAAACACATCAATGTGGGACCATTAAAATCCGAAAACTATTTGAAAATAAAGTAACATTTTATACTTTACCAAGAGTGCCCCTCCTCTCCTCTTATAAAAGGCCCCGACCTCTACCACCTTCCCCACACCTCTCAAACATTTTGTTCGGCCAATATCTGATAATTTTGTCTCTCCAAATTCCTCTTTTCATCCTAGATGCCTTAACATAGGCAGAAAGTTCTTAAAGAAGCTCTTTTGGTTCAAACCAAAGGGAGTTACCCAATTTTAAGGTAACGTCTTCACTTGTGCTCTTTTATTTTATTTTGCTTCTCCAACCCCATAAACTCTTTTTATTCATTTCTTTTGTAACAAATACAGTATATTAAATATACTAGGATGTTTTTATAATAAGTATTCGAGCTACACTTACACACAACTTCAGCTAATGGTTAATGAACATACTGTTTCTGTGGATGGCGAATTTCTGCCTCACAAAACGATGATTGTTCAACACTCGTATAACACCTTCAAAGGTGGCCATTAAGATGTCAATATGTTTATATATGATATAAAATATTTTTATGTTTTACATAATATTCTGTATTTTTCATTTGTGGCATACCTTTATGGCTTCCATTATGGGTATACGCGATATCTTCATTTTAGGAAGTGCGGACTAAGCCCCCTCAAAGTGATTTGATTCGTTAATGCCATATGTGGGATGTATAAAGGATGGATTTAAAGTTATTATATATTATTTTATACTATAATTATAATATACCTTTATATCATTATTTATTTCTTTCCGTTAAAGTATGAGATAGAAATGAAAGTAGCGTTCATGCGTACGTACGACTTATAGTCTCCATGAACGGTGCATTTCATTTCTTATCCTCAAATGTAATGTACTGTTATAAATACATATAATGGATATATATGATTTATGATAAATCTAAAGGATGAATATAATTCTGGAATTAAAAATGTACACATCTCCCATTTAGTTTTAATTCCATTAATATGACATAGAAATGAAAGTAGCGTTCATGCGTACGTACGGCTTACCGTCTCCATGAATGGTGCATTTCATTTCTTACCTATAAATGATTATGTAATATTATAAATACATGTATATGATAGATATATATGATATATATGATATCCAAATCAGGAATGTCATTCTGGATATAAAGAACCTTTGTCCACACGAACAACATGTAATTGTAAGATGTCCACTTTTGACGTAAGAACCAAATATCGACAAAACAAACATTATTAACTTAAATGATTACATAATGATTATAACATGTCAATAATTTATATAAATGTAATAATGAACTTGAAAAAGGTTCTTAAGAAAGTAGAAATTAACTCAAGTTTATTATTCAGGACGTTAAAGAACGATCGAGTCAAGTCGGACTAGAGGTAAGGGATCCTACTCCTCTCTTTCTTTTTAAGTACACTCTTTTATGTCATTCCTTTTAAAGATCATATTTCTTGTTATTGGGATGCTATTTTATATTAATATTTCTGTAATTTTTATGTTCATATGATGAGAGACCCTATTCTCTCTCAACAATCCATTTTGGAAGTTTTGAGTGGCGTCATTAGGCTGCCGACTTTTCATAAGAGAGATAACCTCTCTCTTTATTTTTAAGTACTCTCATTTATGTCACTTCTTTTAAGCTCCTCTTTGTTATTTTGGGGGATTTTATTTTATATTCCTCTAACTATAAACTTTATGTTAATATTATGAGATACCCTATTTGATCTCATCAATCCATTTTTTTATGTTTTATGTTGCGTCGTTAGGCTGTCGAGTTTTCGTAATAGATTTTTCATCTCACTTTTATTCCCGTGAGATTTATGCTAAATTTCCCAAAATTTCCTTTGAGTGGTGTATGTATAGCACATTATTTTACTCATTTTATAATATACTTTCTTTTATGAGTATTTACATCAATTTTATATTGTCCTTCTTTCACAGGGTGTATGTTTCGAAAGATACCCATGTCGGTAAGGGAACCTTTCACCCTCCTCTTTTTAAAAGATTTCTTTGGTTATGTCTTTTAATTCACATACTATTATGTTGGGACATGATCTTTTATATCCTTATTGATTTAAATTTTATTTCCATGTGATGAGACACCCTTTTTATCTCTCATCAACTCATTTTCTGAATTTTGTAGTGACGCCATTAGGCTGTCATATTTTTTGCAAGGGAACTTCTTTACCCAAATTTGATTCTTTGGGATAAACTTATACTCCTTGAATATGTCGTTCTATGAATATGTGTGAATAACATCTGATTGTTTTACATTTAATATCCACTTATATATGGTGTATTCATTTGTCACACATAATTATGTAATTGATTTATCCTTAAACCAAGGATACCGTATTTGTATGGGACTCCGTCTCAATCTCCTTTCAATGAGGAATATTTAGTTTTATACACAACTTTCTTTTATACGGTGTATAAACCCCTTTGACTTTTACTTTTATACAAATATTTTTCTACGAAGCATTTTACTAAACGACAAAAAGGAATTTTTCTTTTAACGTATGCGGTTACAACAACCTTTTCCACCGCTGCGAGAATTATTTGGTCTTCGGCTTCCTCAACAAGCCGTAATGTTTTTAAAATAAAATAAATACCATATACTATTTTATTTATTTTGGTATTGAAAAGTGTTTTGATAAAGGATTCTATTTTGACAATATATTTAAATGATATATTGTGATTGAAATGTGGAAATGTTATCATTCCTTTATATTGGTTTTATGAGCTATAATTGTTTAATGGTACTTGGACATTTTATGGGTGGTTACGTGATAAACCATATTATGGGTGGTGCCGTGAATACAAGGACGGGTGGTTACGTTATAACCTCCAATGCATTGGGTATGGAAGTCGGCCGTATGGCTATTCTATTAAATATGTATGGAAGTTGGCTGAATGGCTATTCCATTAAGTGATATGTGTGGAAGTCGACCGTATGGTTATTCCACTTATGTATGTTTATGTCCCAAGTTACCTTTATATGTTATTTGATCTTTATATGGGTTTTATGGTAATATTTTGGTTACAGAAGGGTAAGTAATGAACTTTTATTCAGTGAAGAGTTTTTACTACTTCGAAAAGGTGAAAAGTATTACTTTGATAAAGTATCCATGGTTTACTTCGTGTTTTGAAAAACTAACAGTTTTCATTCTTTGTGTATCCCTTACTGAGATTTTTATGCTCATCCCATGTTTTGGAAATGTTTTTCACTGGACTTAATGTGGAATAGGGTCAAGGATGGGATCAAGGGAAAGCCATGCAACCTAAAACATGGAACTAGACATGTTTCATTTTAAGAGTTTTTATTTTATGGAAACTTAGTAAAAGTTTCTACATTGTAATATTTTGAGATGTAATTGTTATGTCCTAACTCTCTAAAACTCTAAACCTGAAAATATCTTCAATGTGAATTATTCATTTAATTCAATATTAAGTAAGGTTTAAGGTCGAGGCCTTATAATTATAAAAATAAATTTCTTTTAAGGAGATAAGGTGACCTACGAGGATCCCATTTTAACCAACATGAGTTCTCTATATGGGAAACCAATAGCAAATGCACATGTATTAAAATTCCAAACACTCCAACGGGTCATCCCAAAAAAACACACCCCAACTGATCTACTTGGGTCCAATTTCATTTTAGAAGATAGCCATTTGATTTCATATCAAGATTAATCATCTTTCAAATTAATATTCATTTCACACGGCATCTAGCCATCTCATTTAATATGATTCATCATTTCCAAATTCATGAGGCGCTCATACACTCCATGGATTGACAATTGGATCTCATTCATCGATACCAATGTCAATTCGGAAATTAACAGGCTGATCCTAATGGTCCAAACAATATGGGTGGCCACCTACCAATCAATAAGGTTCCCATACACCTTATTAGTGGATTTTGGCTCCCATTTAACACAATGAACATTTATTTGAAATTTTATCTTCATAACCCCTTAAACATATCAAAACATCTCTAACTTGTTAGAATAAGCATTAACACAACAACGAGCTAGAATACGAAATCATGTCACAACAAAAAATCATGCTAATAACCAAGGCAGTATGAAATATAATCACTCATTCATGTTAAATCTATCCTTGTAACATGCTATCTAAAAAGGCATGCTAAAGGAAACCAATCATGGAATTGAACCTAAGGAACACAATCACAATTAGTATGCATACTACTAATGCCACTACAAGGAATGTTATATGCATTAAATGCGAATCTATAAGTGCCTAAGATGATGAATGTATGAAACTTCTTTATCGTATCAGGCCAAGAAAACTATTCTTTTCAAAATTATCAAAATCAATAAAAGGTGGAAAATACACCATTCACTCAGTGAAAAATCAAATCAATTGTAACCTCTAATAGTACAAACATAAATTCCCATCCCTGGGCACATGGTTATTTCCTGTCCATGAGGTAATCAGTCCTAAGAAAGGCTATTAACACATGTGCCGACACATTATTAGTCTCTAGTCTACCAACCCCAAAACAGAATGACAATGGAACAGAAAGAAACCTAAACCTATGATACCACTTTTTAACGTACTGAACCGACTCACCACTAACCGGTGGATGGACTAGTCGCAACATGACCTCAAGGGAATCTCCCCATATTCTAAAGTTTACGGAATAGCAACGAGGGTCTAAGGATAGTCAGTGAGGAGACTATACCCTCATTTTAGTGTTCAAAAACAGAAAAAGGCAATAATTATAGGAAACCGTTTAATAATGATAAAGTAGAGGAAACATATTTTTATAAATATATTACAAAAAAAATCTCCAATGCCAAATTATACAGTAGATTCATTCCTGACAAGATAATGAAAAAAATTTAGAAAACAGTGAACAAAACAACATGATTTACATTCAAGTGCAGAAAAAATAAGCAATGACTCAAAGATCTAAGTGTAATCTCCTTGAGAATCCTGATCCTCTGCTTAGTCCTCTACTCTTATCGTCCAAGTAAATGCAAATAGAAAAGTCCTGCAACCAAAAACAGTTTTCTCTGGTACCCAGTGCAATGGCAACATGAGTAGGGTGTCAGATATAAATCTCAATAGTCCGGGACCTTCGGTGTCTGCCCCAAATCTAGACATTTAATAATTAATTTAAATCACGTGAAGGCATGCATAAAATAAAGTATGTAGTACAACGTAACTATATAATCATGTAACTGCTTCCACCCTCAGGTGGTGTTTGAACCTTCACTATTCTTTTTTCATGCATACTCAAAAATCATTACATAATCATTTTTCATTTATCAATTACTCAAATATTATTATGAAAGTCTTGAGATTCAGCCTATGCCCGACATCCCCCATATAAGTCACTAACCACAAATGTCTCTAAAGACCATCTAAGTCATCAATGTAATGATTGAATCCATTCTTGTGCTTTGTCTTGGATAACACATCATAAGTTATTCAATTTAATCATTCATATATTATGTCTAATACCATCGACTAAAATAGAAATTTTCTCTTGGGTACATCTACTAATTTTGGTTCTCCCAATTCATTAATAAGTCTAAAACCATTCTCATAATCAAATCAAAAAATCATTATGCCACAAACATTTTTATTTCCCATTACTTCTTTTCATGCATGAACAATTAGACCCACAATCCAATGTTAATTAATGTGTGTAGAACATCATGTCTAGCACCGTCGTGAGTATTCGTAGCATCAGTCCATGTCTCAAAACCCATGGGTATTTGAATAATCAGTCCATATCCCATAAAATAATAATCTCTTGCAAGAAAGGTGTAGAACACCATGTCTAGAACCCCATGAGTATTTGGAGCATCCGTCCCTGTCTCACAACCCATCTATCAATCATACATATTAATTTATCATTGCTGTAGAATTACATCTCTAACACAACAAAACCAATCCAATAACTATTTCAACAACTAATTAACAACACAAAACACTTTTTAGGTAAGTCAACACATAATTATAAATATTCATTAAAAATCCTGAACCCGTCCACTCATGAAGTGATTCGTCCAAAACATTAACAATCTACAATCACCCTATAGTCATCACAAAAGAAGTTGAACAAAACCATGATATCTAGAAACATCTAATACAACATATCATATAAGTTCCCAACCTTAAACATTACTTAATCATGAATTAAACTAATAATTCACATAGAGGATCTTTTTGGGTTTAGAGATTTAGAGAATTAGGACATAACTATTTCATATCAATAGATTACATAGTGGACACATCTACTAAGTTTCCATAAAATAAAATAAAAAACTTAAAAAGAGACATGTCTAGTTCCATGTTTTAGATAGAATGTCCTTCCTTGATCCTATCCTTGACCCTATTGATCTTTACGTCATGTGGAAAACATTCCAAAAACTTTGGATGAGCATAAAAAGCCCAGTAAAGGATACAAAAATAAGGAAAACTGTTAGTTTTTCAAAACAACAAGTAAACCATGAATACTTTACCAAAGTAATACTTTTCAGCTTTATGAAGTAGTAAAAACCCTTCATTGAATAAAATACCATTACTCACCCTTTTGTAACCAAAAGATTATCATAAAACCCATATAAAGAACATATAACATATAAAGGTAACTTGGGACATAAACATACTTAAATAGAATAACCATACAGTCGACCTCCACACATACTTAATGGAATATCCATACGGCCGACTTCCATACCCAATGCATTGGATGTTATAACGTAACCACCCATCCCGGTATTCACAGCACCACCCATCATACGGTTTATCACGTAACCATCCATAAAATGTCCACATATCATAATTACACATAAAATATTGAAAATATAAACATTTCAATAACAACATTTCATTTTAAATCACAATAAGTAATTCCAAGATATTGAATTAGGCAATCCATTTTCAAAAACCATTTAAAAGAGATTTTTGAATCAAAGTATCCCATTCCACTTTGAATCTTTTAATGTAATTATAATTTTAAAACATTAATGTCCATATAAATAAATACGTAAAGCCATTATTAAAACATGGACATTAAAGATAAAGATTTATAATAATGAATCATTAAAACATTTAAAACGACATTTTTGTTACAGAGTTTTTAACAAAATGAGAGACTCTTGAATACAAATAATTGAAGAATAAAATGTAATCTGATCTTTATAATATCATGAGAATAAAGGGATTCATGATATAATATGTCAAAGGACAGTATACACACCATATAAGAGTGAATTGGTGCATAACAACAATGAAGTCCCAATGGAAATTTAAATTGAGATGAAATTCATTATAAAGATGGTATCCTTAAATTAAGGATAAATCTATCACATAATTATGTGTGAGAAATATAAATACACACAATATAAGTGGATATTAAGTTTGAAACAATCATAGGTCATTCACACATAATCTTGGAAAAACAAAACCAATGACATAGATATTTAACTCAATGAAATGAGATTGAGTTATGATTTCCCATTCAAGTTCGTAAGAATTTATCAATGAGATGATTATGTGTAGAAATACTATATCGAAATGAGTTGATGAGAGAGAAAATGGTATCTCATCACATGGACATAAAATTTACATAAATAAAGATATAGAAGAACATATCTCAACATAATTGTATGTGAATTAAAAGACATAACAAAAGAAGTCTTTTAAAAAGAGGTGGGTGAAAGGTCCCCTTACCATGTTGAGTAACATTCGAAACGTACACCCCATGGAAGAAGGCTCATACAATGAAGATGTAAATACCCATAAATGAAATTATACTAAACGAAGTGTAAAATAATGGGCAGTACAAACACCACTCAAAGGAACTAGTAGAAAACGTAGCATAAATGTCACGGGAATAAAAGTGAGATGAAAAATCCCTTACGGAAACTCGGCAGCCTAACGATGGCACTAAAAACTTCCAAAAATGGATTTATGAGATCAAATAGGGTCTCTCATAATATGAAAATAAAAAATTACAGTATGAGGAATATAAAATAACATCCCCAAACATAATAAATAGGAGCTTAAAAAATGACATAAAAGAGTGTACTTAAAAAGAAAGAGAGGGGTAGGATCCCTTACCTCGGGTCTGACATGACTCGATCATTCTTTAACATCCTGAATAATAAACTTGAGTTAATTTATAATTTCTTATGAACCTTTTTCAAGTTCATTATTCCTTTTATATCACTTATTTCCATGTTATAAACTATATTTAATCATTTAATTTAATAATGTTTGTTTTGTCGATATTTGGTTCTTATGTCGAAAGTGGACTTCTTACAATTACATGTTGTTCCTGTGGTCAAAGGTTCATTATATACAGAATGATATTCATGATTTTCATATCATATAATCATATATATCCAGAATATACATGTATTTATAACAATACATAATCATTGAGAGGTATGAAATGAAATGCACCGTTCATGGAGACGGTAGGTCGTACGTATGCATGAATGCTACTTTCATTTTTTTGTCATATTAATGGAATTAAAAATAACTGAGAGATATATATATTATAATTACAGTATAATATATATGTTATATAGGTCACATATTTTCATTAATTACATTCTTTATACATTCCATGTATTGCATGAACGAGTCATATCACTTGAGGGGGTGGTAGTCCACACTTCCTCGTATGAAATTATCGCATTTGCACAACATGAAAAGCATAAAGGCATGATTTAAATATAAAATTAATAAGCATATAGAAAACATTAATACCATATAAATCATATATAAAATATAGTGACATCATAATGCCCACCATGAAAGGTGTTAAGAGCAGATTGAACAATCATCGTTTCGTGAGGCAGAAATTCACCATCTACAGAAACAGTATGTTCTTTAACCATTAGACGAAGGTGTGTGTAAGTATATCTCGAATCTGTCACATAAAAAAATAATAGTATATTGGAGATACTGGTGTTTTTACAAAATAAAGTAATAATAAGAGTTTAGGGGTTTGGAGAAGAAAAATAAAACAAAAGAACACAAGGGAAGACATTAACTTTAAATCGTGTAACTTTTATTTATTTGAGCTCAAAGGCTTCCTTGGAAAGGATTCTGCCCAAAGGAGAGGCTTCAATGATGTAGAGAGGGATTTGGAGAGATGAAATGGGAAGGGGTTGGCCGAGACAAAGGCTTGAAAGGTGTGGGTAAGGTGGTATAGGTGGGGGCCTTTTATAAGAGGAGAGGAGGGGCACTCTTGGAAAGTTATAAAATATTTCTTTATTATATAATGCTTTCCAGATTTTAAAGGTCCAAAAATGAATTATTTCTAGGATAAGGTGATATGTATTCAAATTCCACCCATCCAATTTGTTTTTGACATGTTTAGGTCTTAGAGTTTACATTATCTTTTTATTTTATTTAAATCATTAAATAATGAGGTAATCGATGCATCATCATGGTGTCATAAATAATTTAATTTATATAGTGTCTAAAAATTATAAAAAAATATCATGTTGAAGGAAATCTTATTATCTTTCTAATGAATATTTATAGTCAAAAATAAGACTTATATAACCCCATGTAATTTATTTTAGTAAAATAACACATGTTTGTGACATTTTAACTTTAAATTTAAATAAAAAGGTATTAATGTCAGTTTCTTACCAAAGTGGCTACATGGGGTCCCAAGTCGACCCATGGATTGTCTTGGTCGGCCATGACACATCCAATGGGGGTAGGACATGTGTCTAGGTCATTTCATATTATTAAAACATTATTTTTACCTTAAATTACACTAATTACCTCTAATCACGACTAATAAACTTAAAAGTTACTATTCACCAAAAAATTATTTTAATCCCATTGAACCACATTTTACTTCTTAATGAAAACCATGTATGTCGGATTTTTTGAATTCAAATCACAGAAGTGGTAAAGTTTCATTTAAATGAAAAATCAGTTTCTTTAACTACCACTTTGTGGTTTCACTATTCATCAAGAATCGAAGTTTTTCAGAAAATTACAAAAAATTCACCCTATGCTATTTTTTATATTCCGAAATCAAAAATGTTGTCTATTTTAAAAAATTAAAAACATATAAGTTACAATAGTTAATTTAATAATTAATTCTCGCTGTCAGAGCAAATAGCGTGTTTTTATGAAACAATAACTATCAAAAGATTGACACTAGTTTAAGTTGAATTTCAAGATGAAATTAATTCCAACGACCACTATTAGATTAAATGGTAAAAATATATTATAATTTCACTTTAAAACCAATTCAAAAGATAATCTAATAATATAAATAAATTAAATTAAAAAGAGGTTTTGAATTAAAAATACAGCATTTTTCACTACTCAGTAACAAAATGAACATTATCAGAAAAATACTAAAAATTTAAACAAAGTAAATTTTGATGTCCCGATTCTAAAGAAGAATTTTATTTTGTAAAATATAACACATAAAATTGTCATAAAGTGGATTTAAAGGAGGTTCTTCATCAAAAGGTGGTTAATCTACCTTTTAAAGAATATTTGAATGTTTACGCTTAAAATTGGATTCATTTGCATTTTTAATCCTCTATCATTTATTATAAAAAGTAAAAATATTTGAAAAACATAGATAATAATTTTTTAGTTAGTTCTGTTCATTCCCGCCATTACAATGGCTAGGCTTTAACTACAATTTAAAATAATTTTATTTTATTATTAGAGTGCCACGTAAGATTTCCAAGAAACTCGTTGTTGCGTATTGGGTACCCCATCGAGCATAGCGTCCCCTTTAAAGTTATATTAATATTTTATTCCCAAATATTGATAAATGTGAAAATTTCATATTCATTATTTACCTGGGGTGTTACATAACATATTTTTAAACAACCCCATCCAAGACAACATAAGGCATGGAAAACTAATACACATCAAAATAACCCTTGGCTAACAATCGTAACAAACAATAAATTCACTATATTAATTTAATGCATGCAAATTAATTAATTAAAAAATTAATTAATCAATCCGTAACTCTTTAACCAATCATCAATTACTTAACCATTTTCCATTTAACATGAAGTAAATAATCCCTCAATTAATTATTAGACGTTTCCATTTGTCATTCGAACATGTCAAATATTCGATATTCCCAATAATCTCTAAAATCCAAAATCTTATTCCAACTCATGAGTTGATAATTAATCCTACCATTAATTACCATATTAATCATACTTCCCATTAAAATAATTTAACTGTTTAATCATTTCACATTATCCAAATTATCCAAAATTGGTTAAACTTAACACAAGTTCGTGTCCTCAGTTATCTCATGTGGGTGGAAATATTTAATATCATCAAATGTGTCATTCATTGACATATCATAATGAAGGAAATTCACATTCCAAATTTATTTAAAGAAATTATTATTCATAAATAAATTGTTAAATATTTGGGACCCAACATCTGGTTTTTGATGAAAACCACAACGAACAAAGAACCCTTAAGAGAAACAGGTTGTTTTATCAAGAACCCACCTTAGATCACTTATCTTAGAAATTGACAAGACCAAAACTCATCATACATGTCATAAGAACACATAGATTTACACATAATGGGTGTAGATCTATGAATCTGTTAGAATAGAGGATATAAATCTAAGTAGATCTAAGAATCTAAACAAGAATGAAGAAGAACGTCTACTTAACTCAGGAATTAGGCTTCAATTCACCATGAATTGAATTTAGATTGCCTCCAAAACTCTTAGTAGAGGTTCTCTCACCATGAAGGGAGGGTGATCCCAAGTTGTGGCTACTTAAGAAGAAAACAGAGCCATATAGGGGGAAAGTGAGTGAGATCCCCAATTTAGAGATCTCATTTATGTGCCTGCACGATTTCCTCACATGGTTAGAGAAACCTTGCGCTAACTGTGCATTAGATACTAGCTCAAAAATCACTCCTCGCACAGTTAGGCCGCATGGTTAGACAATATGTGGGCTAACTATGTGTTATCCACTGCTTAAAAACTTCAACTACGCACGGTTTGGCCGCATAGTTAGAAAAATTGTGTGCTGCTCATGCGACTTCCCATATTCCTCAAAACATCAATCAAAGTTTGAAAAAAAAATTTAGGTGTTCCAACACTCGGTATAAAATTTTGGAGCTCGGTTTAAAAATAACAACACGTTGATAAACCGAAAAATAATTTCAGAAACATTCGTAATTTTAACACTGTTCAAAACATAGGATCTTACAATAATTCTAGTAGATTAAAATTTCAAATTCATTTTAAATTAATTTTTTGATATAAAAACTTCTGGAATCTTGTATAACATAACCATGGGTCCTCGACCATATTTTTTGTTATTATAAGTGAAAATTGATCATTAAATGTCTTAAAGATATTTCAAGAAATTGTTAAAGTTGATTAAATCCTTATTAAAATCTTTTTTCAATTTTAATAAATACCTAATAACAGTTTAATGTGAAATTATTCATTAGGGTGGTGATGTCTTATTCTTTAAGAATGTTTCTAGAGTGGTGATATTTTTTATTAATTATAGGTAAAGTTATTTTTATAGGATTTTTCCACTAAAAATCTACCCTTTTAATGTGAACAATACTTATAGGGATTATGTGTAGATTATTTAGGTTACCTTGAAACTTTGATATATAGATCAATGTGAGTGACGATACTCATGATACTTGGTTGTGATACTGATTAATAGGATTCATTATGATTAATGGACTTGCCCCTGGTTTTCTAACTTATTATTTCTTAATGAATCTCTCATTGGAAATTGAGTGAAATCCAAAGTGTTCAATCTAATGATGGTTAGAGTATGGATGGGTTGTAACACACTGTGTTTTTTATGAATTATTGTTTTTTGAATAAATTAAAATTATTTCATGGATTATTTTTCACACTACACTTAGTTAGGCATGATTTATACACAACCACTTCTTAATTATGTGTTAAATAAATAATAATTTTTTTCTTTAGTACACAGAAATCAGAGTTCCTTCTATATCTTGTTTTATAGGAAAGACTAATTTTTACCAAACTAAAATATACTATTAATTTTATTATTTAATATGATAGGTTTTCGAAGATTTTTTAATGGAGGGAATGGATATTATAAAAAAATGGAAAAATATATTTCCAAAATTTAACTTAGTTTTAGGTTTAATAGAAATAAATTATTATCATCCAATTGAAAAATAATTGTCTTTTGAACAAACAACATGTTCTCAAAATGGCATTTTAATCATGTTTGGCACAGATAATTTAAAAGTAAAATTAACCAATTTTAGAAAATATATTTGACAAAATAATATTAATTTTTAAAATAGGAATTTTAAAATCATAATAGGGTAAATTTTCAGTCTTTTATTTGAGAATTTACATTTTTTGATTAATAGTAAATAATACATAATTTTAATTGAAAACTATGATTTAGTTTTAATAATTTATAATGTTGAGCATTATATTGAATTGGTTTTAAATTTAAAATAGTTCATTAAAATATATATTTATCAAATTAATTTAATTTTATTCGTTTTCATAATGAATATTGATATTAAAACATTTTAAAAGATATATCATTTTTACTTTAAAACCCTACTTTCTCATGAATTTTGTGATAATAATTTGAAATTAAATTCAACCACCTATAAGAATTTAATTTGAAAAAATGTATTCTAAATTTTCAATATAATTTATATGTAATTTCTAATATAAGAATAATTATCATATTAATTAGTGAAAATAGGTAAAATTAATTACATTGATTAAGGTAAAAACATGTTTATTTAGTTGATAAACATAGTATATAAGGTGAAAGATGATTTACCAACATATCCACCACCCATTGGATATAAATTTATATATAGTTATCACGTTAGGATCTATATTTGTTTATTATTGGGATATTATTCCGTGAGATTGGTATATGTAATTTATTATGTCATGAAAATGAGAAAAAGGAACCTTCCTTACGTTTAATATTTATAATTACATGGGATTAGAAAAAACCACGCCTTAGATTAAAAATATAATTTTTAATTGTAATTTATTTTTATTATAATTATAATTTAATATAATTTATTTTATATTTAATAAATACTTTAAATTATTATTAAATTCCAATGTAGAAATTCTTTAGTTAATAATTATCTAAATAATGATATGCAACATATTAAATGTAATGTAAATTTAATTAATTATTTTAAAAAATTGAGGTTTAGATGAATATATGATATTAAAATTGTAAAATGTTATTAAATTAATATTCCATTATTTTATTGATATTTTTTAAAATTCAAATTAAATAAATAATGTCAAAATTGACATTAATGTTATTGAATAATAAATGATATTTTTATTAAATCATTTATCATTAGAAAAAATTATATATTCTAAAATGTGATTATTAAATGGTAAAAAAATAAGTTATATTTTCAATTAATGGGACTATTTTCGTTTTTAATAAATATATTGACTTTTATAAATTAAAAACTCTCTCAATACCGTTAGAGTTAACACATTTTTTTTTCAAATTAAAATTTTTTATTATTAAAATTAATATAAAAAAAAGAATTATTATTTTATAAATTATGTATATTATTTTCTATTAGTGGGTAAAAAATCTCAAAATAATTTCACTTTATTTGGGTCTTAATGTATAAATTACTTATAATAAAAAATTAGTTACCAAAGTAAAAAACCAGAATGGTAAAAAATAGGTAATATGAAATGATACAGGAAAAAAATTTATTTTTGTGTATTGAAGGTGTTTTTATGTAACATGGTCCATAAAATCAATTATTATTTATTTCTTGAGCCACATGAGTAGGAAAAGTACTCTCAAATGTGAATCCTTTTTTGTATTTACAGGAATGACACTTATTCTAAAATATAAAAAGGCACTCACTCTCCCCATTCCTCACATCCTTCTATCCTTTTTTGTTGAAAAAAACCCCTACCAAAATAAATTGAAAAGTTCCCTACCATAAACATATTATAATTTTAGTGTAAAAATGAATACCATGTCTGTTTTGGTGAAAACCAAATGAGGACACCTGAAGAAGATGTAGCGTTCATCAACGAACGTCACTCTTTTATAAATCACTCCACCTCATCAATTATCTTTTATATTATTATAATATTATAAATAAATTATATATTATATTATAAGACGTTTTTATGATAATATTATGACAAGAAACAACACTCCCATTTGTAACTTGTGTTTTGAAATAATCAATCTTGTCTACGGCGGACTACAACCCTGCAAACTTATGTCCTTTTTTTCTATTACCATATTTCAATTTTGGGAATAATGATATAAACATGATTTATGAATGATATATATGATATATATTATTTTTTCTCTTATGTAATTTTAATATGTCAAAAACCATCATTATTTCAATTTTATGGGAATATAATAATGACGTTTATATGAATGGCGACGACCGCCTCACAAGGCAATGTGATTAATTTACGCAAACAATAGAGTGTATTAATGATGGTTTTAATAGGGGTATGTGATATGTAAAACACAAAAATTATAACATTTTCATAATATATATATTATCATTCACTTTTTTTCAATATGACATCAATAAAGTGAAACAATGTTTATATGCATGTAAGTCCAACCGTCTACATGAAGAATTTTTATCATTTCTTATAATAGAATTTTACGGATTATTATAATTAACTATATAATAAATATATATGGATCTTATATCATGTTTATCATTATTAATATGTTGATACCATGATTAATGTAAGACACTAAAAATATAACAAATCAGATCATTAAGGAAAAAATAAAGCGGTTATTACTTGAAACGTATCTTGAACCTCAAATTGATAATAAATGGGTAACAAAAGGTTATAATAAAATCATATATGATAATTTATATATTTATATTGTTCTATGATTGATTTATAATAAAATTATTTTAATTATAAAATATTTTTTAATGAGTACGATGAGAGTCATAACTTAAGGTGAGGAAGGTCTATCAAAATTTTTACTTGTGAGAGACACATTCACCACCTATTTCATCAACGTGCTGTATATAATTCCAATGAATTTATTTTATTATTATTATAATAATGTTTATTTTTAGTTACTTATCCATTATATAATATCTATATCACATGGTTTATAATTTCATTGTTCGAAAAGAATTAATGGATTTCCATCTCACTTTTATCTTTTGTGACACACATGGTATATACATCAGAAGAATTTATTTTATTGTTTTTATCTTAAAATTTCATTCTATTTACATATCTATTTTTTATCTTCAATTCATGGGGATTAAAGTTTCAAATTTACTAAAGATTAATGAATTTGGATCTCAACCATTTCTTTTTAGGAGACACATTCTATATTCATGAAAAATTTATTCTATGTAATGTATAAACCACACATGAATTAATTTTATGATTCATATACTAAAATTTATTTTTATTTTTATATCAATTGAGTATTTATCATTCAAAAAGTTTATAGTTAAAATCATTCCATAATGGTGTTGGAATATTTTCTCAAATTTTCTTCTTCAAGATGTACATTATGTTTTCCACCAATATTAAATAACAAGGTGTATATAAAACCATTTGACATATAATATGATTAATATTTTCACCCTCATGATATTATATGTTTCATTATATGTTATTAATTCATGGGGATAATATATATAAGTAACAGAACTGGAATTATTTTTATGTTACAATCTCATCGTTTATCAGGATTGTTCAGGATTAAGTCTCCAAATGTTAATATCTCAAGAACTAACTCATAGAAATTATCATCAATTTATTATCCTCATTTAATTGATGATGTCTTCATTATATAGTATTTTTTCCAATATTTTTTACATAATATAATTAATATTTTTTACAAAACATTACATTATATTTTTCTTTCTTATAAAATCATTTATCGTACAAATCCATGTTTTATAAGGATAATATTATATATGCTTTTAATTTATATTTTTATATCATTATCAATGAAAATTCAATTAAAATTTTTTATATTTTTTTAAATTATATTTAAAAATTCATTTATAAGTTTTAGAAAATATTGTCAAATAAAATATTTTCCAAAATGATTTCTGTTTAAAAATAACATTCAATGAGGAAACAATATAATCATTATGAAATGTTATTACAGATTTTTTAATATTAGTTTTGTAAAGACCCGTAAAATTCAAGGGAAATTTTTTCTTAATTTTCTTTAGAATTTTACAAGAGCGCGGTTTCAGACGGCACCTGATTCCGAGGCCCGGAGTGCCCGGAATTAATTTCCGAAGTTTGGCTCGGGTACGTTCAGTGAACGAACGAGCGGGAATTCCTAACTTTTGATCCGGTGCTCGGAATTGAAATCCGAGGGCACCGATGAACTCGTAGCGCCGATATTCGCTTAAAGAGACCTTTTCGGAAGTTGCGTTTGTTGCGGGTTGAAAGTTAGTTTTTGGGTTTTTAGATTAAGTTAAATAAAGTTTGTGAAATACAAAATTTATTTAAACTTGTGGGTTAACTTCTTCCAAAGGAAGTTAGGGGTGGGACCCACACCCACTTAACCTCCTTTGAGAGGATTAAGTGTGGTGGGGCCCACACGAACCCTAAACTTTTCAAGTTCCCTAACTCCCCTCTCTCCCTCTTAAAGGCTTGTCAACTTAACTTCTATTTAATTATACAACTCATGTATATTAATTAAGTGAGTTTAATTTTGGAGTTATCCATTTTGAATTTCAAACCTTTGAAATTCTTTGTTAAGTTTGTGATTAAATTAAGCTCTTCTCTCTTTTTGTTGGGTTAGAACTCTGTAGCCAACTTGAGAGTTTTTGAGAGCTCCTCCTCCTTTTCTTCTACTTGACGAAGAACGATCAACTTGACGAAGAACGCTCAACTTGACGAAGAACGCTCAAGTTCCGACGAAGAACACCGCTCCGCTCTTCTTCGTCTTCCGTGTCAACGAGAGGGAACACCGCTTCCTCCTCGGACTCCCTTCGTCGACATAAGAAGTTTCGCCAACGACGTATCTCTTCGGGCGTATATCTTCGTCATCGGATTTGACGAACGACGACCGCGACACCCGACCTCTGCGATGTTGTCTTCCGCAGGACGTTGTCAAATCTTCGAACCTATACCCGAGGTATGGGTTGTTGATTCTTGTTTAATTATTTTATTCTTGCTCGTGGTTCGCATGACTAACGTAAGGATTTTGAATATTTTAAAGTTGTGTTATTATTTAACGTGAGGGGGCCGGACCGCATGAACACGGTCGAACGCCCTCCATCGTTCTTGTTGATTTACCTTGCGGGTGGAAACAAGGTGGCGTGGTGCCGTCACACCACGCGGTTAATCGTGCAATTATATTACGCGACGCCGTCGCGCCGCGACATGGAAGGATCATTAAGAACGTGACGCCGTCGCGCCGCGTTGAGGGAAATCAAGGTGCGGCGTAGGGGCGCGGTGCCGTCGCACCGCGCCGGACAACGAACACCGCGGCCGGTTCCGGGCCGCGGCGGATTGAGAAGACCGGCGGCCGGGCCGCCGGCGTCGGAAGCCGAAGAGGGGACCTGATTTTCCGGTCCCGTTGTAGAAAACCGGCCGGCCAGCTGCCCGGCCGGATGGTAATAAACCGGGGGAAATTAATCCCCCGGCCAGCACACAAAACCCCCCCTCATTTATGTGGGGGCGGTTTCCTTGAGGGGGGGGGGGGGGGGGGGTAGGAGGCCCCCCGGTTTCCGCACAAACAGGCCCCCCACGTGGGGGGGGGGGGCGTTTTTAAAACAAGGGCACGACATATAGCCGCGCCGCCCCACCGATCCAGCGGGAGGGCTTTGCCCCCCGCGCTGCCTCCGCGCGGCCGCCGCGCCGCCGGCCGGCAGGCCGGCCGGGCCAGGTCGGGTCGTCCCGGTTCGGGCCGACCCAGGAGGGGTCGGGCCGGGTCGGCCCGGACCCGTACCCTCCCGTTTCGAATCTTTTTCGGTCTTTTGGCCATATCTTGAGCCACGAACCTCCAATAGACGAACCGTCTGCGGCAATGCGATCCTTGGATCGAGACGGTCGTTTCGGTATATCGCACTCAAGGTTTCGGAATACTTTGAGTTCGGCCGGGTTGGTTCGTTCACGAAACCAACCGGGCCTTCGGAGCGGAAACGCTCTTATCTTGAGCTACGGACGTCCGATTGACGTGACGTCAGCTGTGTTGTGTTCCTCTTAGTGAGACAGATCTTTTGGCACACTCCGCCCGAGGTTTGGACGTAGGTGGAGTACGTTCGGGTTGGTTTTGCCTTAAAAACCAACCGGGCCCCGAGGACGAAAATGCCAATAACTCTCAGACCGAGCGTCCGATCGACGCGCCGTCTGTTGCGTTGAGTTCCTGTTGACAATACGGAACTTTTGGATACATCAACTCTGGACTTTGTGTCAGTTGATGTATCAGCCTCTCGGCTCGTGGAGCGGACCCTCCGAACGAGCTTGCTGTGTGCGGGAACCCTAGTGCTGGCTGCGACGGTTGCTGTGACTGCTACTGCTACTACTGCTACTGTGATTGCGACGACGACAGTACAGAGATCCTATGTGGATTCGACGACGACGACTACAACACTCAGTGATCCCACGTGGGTCAGTGCTACAGGTCCTGTGTGGGCCCGATCCTGTGTGGGTCCGATCCTGTGTGGGTCCTTGCGCTCAGCGGTCCTGTGTGAACCAGCGCCTACAGGTCCTGTGTGGGCCCGATCCTGTGTGGGTCTTTTGCGGGGGTTAGTTACCTATCGATCCTTTGTGGGTCCAACGACTTAGATGGATCAGAGATCATCTTTATCGTCCTTTGAAAAAGTATACCTGTGTGAGCTGAATCTTGTTGCTTTCCTGTGTGGATTACGTTTCGCTTTCCTGTGTGGAATACGTTTACTTTCCTGTGTGGACTGAGTTGTACTTGGGCTCGGAGGTTGGAGCTTATTTGAAAATGATGACTTAGGTATATGTATGGGCATATACCTAAGCAGTGTCGGTTGTTACTTCGTGATTGTACCTTTCTTCGTGGTTTATCCTTTGTGGATTTTTAGAGACCTTCAGGGGTCTCGGGGTCCCTACTGAGTAGCTTATACTCACCCCTGCACGGGCTTTGCCCGCACTACGTTGTGTTGGTTGCAGACGACGGACAGAGTTGACTTTAGCTGAGGCTTGCAGAGCGGGACGGTACCCGGAGGTGGACCACTGGGCGGGACGTGCTCGGAGCGGACGGCGGGACCCGTGGAGCAGAGGAGCTATTTGTACCCACCCTTCAGGTGGGATTTCCAGTGGACAGCTCGGTGTAGCGGCTTTTACTTTTCAGTTGTTGTTTTTCCCTTTCAGGTTGTACTTTACTTTCAGTTTGGGTTTGTATACTGGCCCATTTACTTTTCCTCACTTTCAGTTGTACTCTACTTTTTCTTAGTGTTTACTTTCCGCTTGCTTACTCTGTGGTGTTTGTTTACTTTACAAAGGCAATGCCTTCCCTTTTTACGGGGATTTACGCCTTGGTGCTAGTCTCCAGCCCCTGGCCTATGGAAGGCAGGCTTGGGGTAGTCACGGCACGGACCCCGAGGGCGGGTCGTGACAAATTGGTATCAGAGGAGTTCGGTTCTACCGAGAACTCTGATCTTTTCTATGTGAAGCAATAATGTTTAGCACATTGAGTGTGGTTATCAGTCCAGGGAGTCCAGTGTTGGTGCGGCGGCCGATGTATCCGTACACCAGGACCCTGACTTCTGATTTCCGACTTAATGCACGAAAATATTGATTGCGTGTGTGTTTCAAAGTTTTCATTGTGATTACTTATATCAGCTCACCAGGTATACTGTTCTGACCGTGGCGCACCTGTTTCCTTTTCAGGATGGCCCCACGACGGCAGCCAGCTAGGGTTCCGAGAGTCGAGCGTGACGATAGCCCACCGAGCGACGAGGCCTCGGTGCAGGGCCCTTTGTCAGCAGTGGCACCGGCGGTAGCACTACCCGCCGAGCCCCCGATGCTTCCAGCAGCAGCCGCTGACGATGCACGTCGCCTCAGCGCACTGCATGAGTTTCAGCGCCAGAGACCGACGAGGTTTTGTGGGGAGACGGATCCCCAGGCAGCAGAGGACTGGCTGGAGGCAGTGGTACGAGTATTTAGGCTAGTGAGGACACCAGCAGACCTCATAGTGATCCTCGCTGCGAGCCTACTACACGCAGTAACAGGACGATGGTGGAGCTTGATGCTCCAGGTGCACGATGAGGCATCTCTACTTTGGACAGACTTTGAGAGCCTCTTCCGCTCGGAGTTCGTCCCAGCCACCCTTCGTGCGGTTCGTATCCAGGAGCTTCTTCAGCTGCGGCAGGGCAGCATGACGGTCGCTCAGTACTCGGGGAGATTTACTGATATCTCGCGCTACTCGACCGACATGGTACGAGACCCATTCTTCTGGGACCGGACCTTCGAGCAGGGTTTGAGACACGAGATCAGGGCATCACTGATCTCCCTCAGCATACCGAATCAGACAGGAGTACTGGAGCGGGCCCTTCTGATCGAGAGCTTCCTTGCTGAGTCTACACCAGCACAGCGACCCACCGCAGGGCGGCACGTGGCAGAGTCATCTGCAGCAGGCAGTCGACGGATGACTCAGGGGTCCAGACAGACCAGACCTTCGGGCAGACGACCTCAGGACACTGGCTCAGCAGTGCGGGGCACACAGCGCAGAGCCAGTCTTTCGAGAGGCAGACAGTGCTACTCGTGCGGCGGGCAGGGCCACATGGCTCGTGACTGCCCGACCCGCCGTGCCGAGAAGTAGCAGACAGTTGAGGGACCACCGAGGAAGAGGCAGAGGGTCGACCGTGGCGGTCCGCAGAGAGGAGGCGGACGAGGCAGAGGAGCCGGACGAGCAGCCGGTGGTGGGCGACGCTTTGAAACTCTGCCACCACCACCACCACCAGGAGGTCCACCCCGACCACAGGGAGCTGGCGGGCAGAGACAGGCACAGCTCCAGGCAGCAGAGGCGTACGACCACAACGCACCCGAGATGATTCGAGGTACTATCTGTGTCTATTCCACCCTTGCTGCAGTTCTTATAGACACAGGAGCGAGTCACTCTTTCATAGCCGCTGCCCTTGTTCGGAGCTCGGAGATTCCGACAGAGCCGTTGGCTCGATCCTTACGGCTAGAGACTCCTACGGGAGAAGACTCGACGATTACGCACTGGTGCCAGCAGTGTGAGCATACTCTAGGAGGCGAGAGCTTCGGCTGGTATCTTCTTGTAGCAGCGTCGAGGCCTTACGACGTCATCTTGGGCATGGATTGGCTATCTACGGTCCATGCACAGATTGACTGTTTTAGGCGCAAGGTGCGATGTGTACGCACCGACGGGAGCAGGTTCACCTTCACCGGCGAGAAGGGAGCCTTAGCAGCACAGGATGGACTTCCGCGGAGGAGAGTACATCCCATCACTCATCAGTTAGCTAGCCTCATCCTTGGAGCAGTTGAAGTGCGGAGTCCTGGTTTTCCTGCAGTGGTGGATCAGTTTGCGGACGTTTTTCCCGACGATGTTCCAGGGCTACCTCCTCGCAGAGAGGTAGACTTTTATATTGAATTGTACCCCGGGACAGCCCCGATATCCAATCCAGCATATCGGATGGCCCCCGCCGAGCTTCGAGAGCTACGGGTACAGTTGGAGGACTTGCAGGGCAAGGGGTTCATCCGACCCAGTGTTTCACCCTAGGCTTCCCCAATTTTGTTCGCCAAGTAGGCGGACAGGAGCTTGCGTCTTTGTGTTGACTATCGTCGCCTGAACCAGGTGACAGTGAGGAACAAGTATCCGCTACCGAGGATTGATGACCTCTTTGATCAGCTCAAGGGAGCACGATGGTTCTCGAAGATAGACCTCAGGTCAGGCTATCATCAGCTCAGAGTCAGAGACGAGGATGTGCAGAAGACAGCCTTCAGATGTCGGTATGGCCACTATGAGTTCTTGGTTATTCCTTTCGGTGTAACCAATGCTCCAGCAGTGTTCGTGGCTCTCATGAACAGGATCTTTCAGCCATACCTCGTTCGGTATGTCGTGGTCTTCATTGATGACATTCTGATTTACTCTACGACAGAGGAGGAGCACGCCTATCATTTGCGAGTTGTACTAGACACACTCCGAGAGCACCAGCTTTATGGTAAGCTCTCGAAGTGCCAGTTCTGGATACGTGAGGTCCACTTCTTGGGACACGTTATCTCTGAGGCGGGAGATGCAGTGGATCCCGCGAAGATTGAGGCTGTGTTAGCATGGGAGCCACCCAGGAGCGTGACTGAGGTTCAGAGTTTTTTGGGACTAGCTGGATACTATCGGAGATTCGTGCCAGACTTCTCTAGAGTTGCGGAATCAATCACAGCTTTGACGAAGAAGGGGAAACCCTTCGTGTGGTCAGACAGATGTCAGCAGAGCTTCCAGGAGCTGAGACAGAGATTGACTAGCGCACCCATCTTGAGGTTTCCCGAAGAGGGAGTAGGTTACGTAGTCTACTGCGATGCATCAGGGACCGGACTCAGATGTGTTCTGATGTAGGAGCGGGCCGTGATCGCCTATGGATCACGTCAGTTGAGGCCGCATGAGCAGAACTACGCTACCCATGACCTGGAGCTAGCAGCAGTGGTCTTCGCTCTGAAGACATGGTGACACTATCTGATGGGCGAGCGCTTTACAGTATTTTCTGATCATCAGAGTCTCAGGTATATCTTCTCACAGAAGGACCTGAACCTGAGACAGTGGCGATGGCTCGAGTTCCTCCAGGACTATGACTTTGAGATAGTCTATACTCCTAGGAAGGGGAACGTAGTAGCCGATTCCCTTAGCAGGAGGACGGGCATTCAGATACTTGAGGAGGTGACGGAGCAGCTAGCCTCTTTGCAGATATCCTTCGTGGATAGAGATGGAGCAGCCTTCCTTTAGTCTCTCACAGTCACTCCTCCACTACTGCAGCTAGTCAGGGAGGCACAGCGTGGGGACGCTGACTGTGAGACACGGCGTGCACAGATATCCTCGGGACAGGCACCTGATGGTTTCTCCCTTGGAGCAGAGCACGACATCCTATTCAGAGGACGTACCATGGTACCAGTCGCTTTGCGAGAGGAAGTGCTGAGAGAGTTTCACACTTCTCCTTTGGTGGTACATCCTGGAGTGGCGAAGATGTACCAGGACCTCAGACGATAGCACTGGTGGCCGGGCATGAAGAAGGCTGTAGCAGAGTTCGTTTCTCGATGCCTCACCTACCAGTAGGTGAAGCCAGAGCATCAGGTACCAGCGGGCTTCGTACAGCCCTTGGAGGTTCCGGAGTGGAAGTGGGACAGCATATCGATGGATTTCTTGACTGGACTTCCACGCACTTCCAGAGGTCACCACTCCATCTGGGTGATTGTTGACCGACTCACCAAGTCGGCACACTTCTTACCCATCAGGGAGCATGGCTCAGTTGAGAGCTTGGGATGTCTTTACGTTCCGGAGATTGTGCGGCTCCACGGTGTGCCATCATCTATCGTCTCCGATCGAGATGCTCGCTTTACTTCCCGGCTTTGGAAGGGGTTACAGGAGGCGTTCGGGACGCAGCTACGTTTGAGCACAGCCTTTCACCCTCAGACGGATGGTCAGACGGAGATGACCATTCAGACTCTTGAGGACATGCTCCGCGCATGTGTCCTCGACTTTGGTCGTAGCTGGAAGGACCACCTACCCTTAGTGGAGTTCGCGTACAACAACAACTACCACTCCACTATCGGGATGGCACCGTACGAGGCGTCGTACGACCGACCTTGTAGATCTCCTTTGTGCTGGATAGACCCTGGGGAGTCAGCACTAGTGGGACCGGAGATGGTCCAGGCCACGACAGAGAATGTCCAGGTCATCCAGGAGCGGATGAGGACAGCTCAGAGCCGGTAGAAGTCATACGCTGACAGGAGGCGTAGGCCACTGGAGTTTGAGGATGGCGGCCACGTCTTCTTGTGGGTCTCACCTCGACATGGTATTCGGAGATTTGGCCGAGGCGGCAAGTTATCTCTGTGCTTCATCGGACCCTTCCATATTCTCAGCAGGATTGGTGAGGTGGCTTATCGCCTGGCTCTACCACCTCAGTTGCACCGGGTGCACGACGTCTTCCACGTGTCTCAGCTGAGGAGATACGTGCATGACCCGATGCACATCATTGATCATGGGGAGCTTGACGTTGACGATGGGGCGAATTTTGCGGAGGTCCCGATGGAGATAGAGGATCGACAGGAGCGGGTCCTGCGTGGGCGATCGATTCCTCTTGTGCGCATCAGATGGCAGCACGAGAATCTCCAGGAGAGCACATGGGAGCGGGAGGCTCAGATGCGTGCTCATTACCCTCATTTGTTTCCCTAGTTTTTGATGTATCTTTACGGGGACGTAAAGCCCTGAGGTGGGAGTAATGTAAAGACCCGTAAAAATAAAGGGAAATTTTTTCATAATTTTCTTTAGAATTTTACAAGAGCGCGGTTTCAGACGGCACCTGATTCCGAGGCCCGGAGTGCCCGGAATTAATTTCCGAAGTTTGGCTCGGGTACGTTCAGTGAAGGAACGAGCGGGAATTCCTATCTTTTGATCCGGTGCTCGGAATTGAAATCCGAGGGCACCGATGAACTCGCAGCACCGATATTCACATAAAGAGACCTTTTCGGAAGTTGCGTTTGTTGCGGGATGAATGATAGTTTTTGGGTTTTTAGATTAAGGTAAATAAAGTTTGTGAAATACAAAATTTATTTAAACTTGTGGGTTAACTTCTCCCAAAGGAAGTTAGGGGTGGGACCCACACCCACTTAACCTCCTTTGAGAGGATTAAGTGTGGTGGGGCCCACACGAACCCTAAACTTTTCATGTTCCCTAACTCCCCTCTCTCCCTCTTAAAGTCTTGTCAACTTAACTTCTATTTAATTATACAACTCATGTATATTAAATAAGTGAGTTTAATTTTGGAGTTATCCATTTTGAATTTCAAACCTTTGAAATTCTTTGTTAAGTTTGTGATTAAATTAAGCTCTTCTCTCTTTTTGTTGGGTTAGAATTCTTTAGCCAACTTGAGAGTTTTTGAGAGCTCCTCCTCCTTCTTCTTCAACTTGACGAAGAACGCTCAACTTGACGAAGAACGCTCAACTTGACGAAGAATGCTCAAGTTCCGAAGAAGAACGCCGCTCCACTCTTCATCGTCTTCCGTGTCAACGAGAGGGAACGCCGCTTCCTCCTCGGACTCCCTTCGTCGACATAAGAAGTTTCGCCAACGACGTATCTCTTCGGGCGTATCTCTTCGTCATCAGATTTGACGAACAACGACCGCGACGCCCGACCTCCGCGACGTTGTCTTCCGCGGGATGTTGTCAAATCTTCGAACCTATACCCGAGGTAGGGGTTGTTGATTCTTGTTTAATTATTTTATTCTTCCTCGTGGTTCGCATGACTAACGTAAGGATTTTGAATATTTTAAAGTTGTGTTATTATTTAACGTGAGGGGGCCGGACCGCATGAACACGGACGAACCCCCTCCATCGTTCTTGTTGATTTACCTTGCGGGTGGAAACAAGGTGGCGTGGTGCCGTCACACCACGCGGTTAATCATGCAATTATATTACGCGATGCCGTCGCGCCGCGCCATGGAAGGATCATCAAGAACGCGACACCGTCGCGCCGCGTTGAGGGAAATCAAGGTGCGGCGGAGGGGGGCGGTGCCGTCGCACCGCGCCGGACGACGAACACCGTGGCCAGTTCCGGGCCGCGGCGGGTTGAGAAGACCGGCGGCCGGGCCGCCGGCGTCGGAAGCCGAAGAGGGGACCGGATTTTCCGGTCCCGTTGTAGAAAACCGGCCAGCCAGCTGGCCGGCCGGATGGTAAAAAACCGGGGGAAATTAATCCCCCGACCAGCACACAATACCCCCCCTCATTTATGAGGGGGGTGGTTTCCTTGAGGGGGGGGGGGGAGGAGGCCCCCCGGTTTCCGCACAAACAGGCCCCCCACGTGGGGGGGGGGCGTTTTTTAAACAAGGGCGCGGCATATAGCAGCGCCGCCCCACCAATCAAGCGGGAGGGCTTTGCCCCCCGCGCTGCCTCCGCGCGGCCGCCGCGCCGCCGGCCGGGCCGGGTCGGACCCTGGTCGGGTCGACCCAGGGGGGGGGGGGGTCGGGCCGGGTCGGCCCGGACCCGTACCCCCCCCCCCCCCCGTTTCGAATATTTTTCGGTCTTTTGGCCATATCTTGAGCCACAGACCTCCAATCTACGAACCACTTATGGAAACACGATCCTTGGATCGAGACGGTCGTTTCGGTATATCGCACTCAAGGTTTCGGAATACTTTGAGTTCGGCCGGGTTGGTTCGTTCACGAAACCAACCGGGCCTTCGGAGCGGAAACACTCATATCATAAGCTACAGACGTCTGATTGACGTGCCGTCAGCTTTGTTGTGTTCCTCTTAGTGAGACGGATCTTTTGGCACACTCCGCCCGAGGTTTGGACGTAGGTGGAGTACGGTCGGGTTGGTTTTGCCTTAAAACCAACCGGGCCCCGGGGACGAAAATGCCAATAACTCTCAGACCGGGCATCCGATCGACGCGCCGTCTGTTGCGTTGAGTTCTTGTTGACAATACAGAACTTTTGGATACATCAACTCTGGACTTTGTGTCAGTTGATGTATCAGCCTCTCGGCTCGTGGAGCGGACCCTCCGAACGAGCTTGCTGTGTGCGGGAACCCTCGTGCTGGCTGCGACGGTTGCTGTGACTACTACTACTACTACTGCTACTGTGACTGCGACGACGACAGTACAGAGATCCTGTGTGGATTCGACGAAGACGACTACAGCACTCAACGATCCTACGTGGGTCAGTGCTACAGGTCCTGTGTGGGGCCGATCCTGTGTGGGTCCGATCCTGTGTGGGTCCTTGCGCTCAGCGGTCCTGTGTGAACCAGCGCCTACAGGTCCTATGTGGGCCCGATCCTGTGTGGGTCTTTTCCGGGGGTTAGTTACCTATCGATCCTTCGTGGGTCCGATGACTTAGATGGATCATAGATCATCTTTATCGTCCTTTGAAGAAGTATACCTGTGTGAGCTGAATCCTGTTGCTTTCCTGTGTGGATTACGTTTCGCTTTCCTGTGTGGAATACGTTTACTTTCCTGTGTGGACTGAGTTGTACTTGGGCTCGAAGGTTGGAGCGTATTTGAAAATGATGACTTAGGTATATGTATGGGCATATACCTAAGCAGTGTCGGTTGTTACTTCGTGATTGTACCTTTCTTTGTGGTTTATCCTTTGTGGATTTTTAGAGACCTTCAGGGGTCTCGGGGTCCCTACTGAGTAGCTTATACTCACCCCTGCACGGGCTTTGCCCGCACTACGTTGTGTAGGTTGCAGACAACGGACAGCGTTGACCTTAGCTGAGGCTTGCAGAGCGGGACGGTACCCGGAGGTGGACCACTGGGCGGGACGTGCTCGGAGCAGACGACATGACCCGTGGAGCAGAGGAGCTATCTGTACCCACCCTTCAGGTGGGATTTCCAGTGGACATCTCGGTGTAGCGGCTTTTACTTTTCAGTTGCTGTTTTTCCCTTTCGAGTTGTACTTTACTTTCAGTTTGGGTTTGTATACTGGCCCATTTACTTTTCCGCACTTTCTGTTGTACTCTACTTTTGCTTAGTGTTTACTTTCCGCTTGCTTACTCTGTGGTGTTTGTTTACTTTACAAAGGCAATGCCTTCCCATTTTACGGGGATTTACGCCTTGGTGCTAGTCGCCAGCCCCTGGCCTATGGAAGGCGGGCTTGGGGTAGTCACGGCACGGACCCCGAGGGCGGGTCGTGACAAGTTTTTTATTTTTCAAAGTATTTTTCAAATAAAATGATTTCTAAAATTCATTATTAGTTAAATGGTGATCTTTAAATGATGATTTTTCCCTTATGAAATGTTCGGTGATATGTTTCAACAGCCAACTCCATCTAAGATGACTTGATTTGATATGTTTTATGATTTACTTGGGATATGACCTACAAAAGTCATTCATAGTTGTTCGTTATAATTGTTTAGGTTTAAGATGGTTTTTTATTATACTCTTTTCACTTCTTTTAGTTGTAAGTTGATAAAATCCATATGAATATTTCTTCTTTTCATGTGTTATTATATGATGAAATGATTATAAAAATTATATTTTTTCACAAGTAATGATTGATGGAATGTCAATGATAAACATTTCATTTCATCTCTTGTGATGTATTCATATGAACTTTTTTAAAACACATGCTCGATTTTATAATGTGACTGATGGGACCAAAATCTTTGCCTAATGTTTTTTTAATAGATATATCTAATTAGATATATTGGAATGGAATGTGGAGGGAACTCAACAGACTAAGGTAGGATATAATGGGGATTATATATGGATAAATAAGTTATAACTGGAATAAGATATGAACTCAGTTTCATATGATTGGGCTAGAATGGGTACTGAACCTTGTTCCATATAACAGGGATGGAATGATAAGATAACCCAATTCAGTAAATTTATTTGTTATCTATGATGAATATTGTAGTGAGACATCACTCGCATGGAAATGATTTTATATCTTTAAGTGTATGACTTAATACCATTTCTTATTCAAATGTTATGATCTTCTGGATTATAAACTTGATTCCATCATGATTCATATCTTATGATCATATAATAGTTAATCCATTTTTCAATAATGATATTTGATATGATGAGTATTTTTATAAATTATTATAATCATTTTATCATACGATAATTTTTATTTTATGCTTATATAAACAATTTAATTACACAAGAAAAACATATTATATCACCCTTTATTATGTTTTCATTCCCCCAGTAACTAGAAAATGCTTTATGTACGTTATGTATATAAAGATTACAAAATTTTATGATCATTGTGGTAGTAATTGAACATATTTCATCAAATTAGATGATATTTTTCTATTTTTCCGAAGGTAGGTAACTTATATGGTCCTCCTGAGTGTACTTTAGTATGGAATTTGATATTTATGAAAAATGATATTATATCCATGTATGTTAATCACGAGTCTCTATATTTGGTATCAAAGGATAATATTAGTTTTCATTTTTAAACATGTAGGGGAAAACATAAGTGATATCTATAGGGATATCTCTAAATTTATTTATAGGTATTACATAATGGAGAAACGATGTATGGGTCAATGTATATGAAAATGTCCATGCATTTTGGTAATAAATATAGAGAGTGGTTTACATGAAATTAAATAGCTGTATGGATAATATATAATGATGTTTCTATGGAATAGATTAACAATGTTTTTATTGTGCCAAAATATTGTATTGAGGTAGTCTTGATGATGATTTAGTGAATGACAATGGGACTTGTTGCACACATAGATTGACAGTTTTGGGGGATATTCTTTTGAAATTTCAAAACAATTCTTGATTCATCATGAAGGATTTAAATATTTGATGACAATGAATAACCAAATATGATTCTATGAATCCATTAATATAAATTAATTTGTTGTTATTTTGACATAGAATAATTATTTTTCACAATTATGTGGGTTCTTATTATGATTTCTATTGATCAAAAAATTTATTTGTTTTAGTAAATTGTTGGAACTAGAAAAAAGCATGTTGAAATTGAATATAATGGGAAATTATGTGATTGTGAGACACCAGAAAAATGGATATTTAGAGATAAATATATTGTGATTATGAATAATAAATAATAATTTTATATGATTATAAACATGATCATCATTGGGATTTAAAAAAATTCCTAATAATATGAATATTAACTTTTAATAATTTTCATGGTTTAATGAACACAATGAAATGGATACTTATATTCCTACATGTCAAGTATGTGGGATCAAAAACCCCAAGGAGTATCTGAAATGGAAGAGAAGAAGTTATATGTGTGGAAATAGGGTTATAGTGTTACAAAATATCCAAGAGTTCAATATATTATCTACAGAGTGTATGATAAATACCCAACTCAGTGCCCTAATAAAGGAATATACTTGTAGTCCAAGATGGAAATATTCTATGATAATAATGAAAGGGAAATGATTGAACTATTTATGTAATTTTTATCAATAGTTATGAAATGTGTAATATAAATGGACTAGTCAGTATTAGTTTTCCAATATGGATTTGAATGAATATGCTGAAAGGGGTTTATGACCATGAAAATTTATTTAATAGAGATGATATATTTTATTATTAATGGAAATAAGAAATATCATGTTCCTGAGGACAAGAAAATAATGTATTTTATATTTAAAGAGTTTATTCATATTGATTTAGTAAAATGGATAGTATTGATGCCCTCATACTAATAAATAATTTTCTGAAAAAGAATTTTATATTATCATTATTGATGATTGCCTCATTTTTATATTTATGTAATATAACCAGTAATTATGGATCAATAAAGAATCTTTTCTATTTTCAATATGGTATACTAAAATTTTAGGTTATTATCATGATTCACGAGAATACATGATAACAGTTTTGACATATTTGATATGTGGTAATTAAGAGATACTTTATGACACACAAGGGATCAATGATAAGTTTATTTTGATAAAATTAGTGTACTTATTTATATTTTTTAAATATTTATTTTTCTGAGGAGTTAAAAGAATAATTATTTATGTAATCATTTATGTTCAACATTTAATTGGGTTTTAAAGATTAATGTTTCACATTATAAATATTAATACATATTGGGTAACTTATACCAACTTTTTTGTTTTGATGATGTCTAAGAATATACCAAATGACTAATCAATATATTCATGATCTTATTATCTATATTTTATTTACGAACAACAATTCCATGTCCATTTATCAATGTAATATATTAATTGTAAAATTATCAAGGAACATCCCAAGGGTGGGAATGTTCTAATGAAATGAGATTAAATCCCGTAATATATCTCCTCATTAATGTATTTTAAATTTATGAAGGGGTCAGGAAATAATATTTTTTTTTTCAAAATATTTAGTATATTAATGTCATTTTTTAACGTACTTTATTTTATGAATTTGTGAACATTAAATTCTTCAAATATTTTTCTCTATCACTCTGCATTAGTATTTGAGAGTGTTTTCTCACATATGTCGGGGTTTTCAATTCCTAACAATGTTCTCTAATGTGGAAAAAAAGATATGAGTTACTTTGGGTAATATTTATCTCAAAAAAATTCGATTCATAAAGACACATTGACTATTCATTTTTCTGAACTGACTTCTGATGAATGGAATGCTCTAGTAATAAACAATTGATGAACCAGGTAAATTTTCAATGTAAAATATATTTTAAGGGAGGTATAATGCAAACTTATGGGTTTTTATTTTGTATTTTTTAGGAAATTTATATTTCTTGATTTATTATGTGGTATGCGACACCTATAGAAGCTTTATTTATATAAAACACCATGTTAAACATGTACCAGATATATATATAAGATTTCATATTTTAGTACATGAATCACAATGGTTTTATTGTGTTAAACACAATACATATCTCCTTTAATAAATGGAATTACATGCATGTCTATGTTTTACCAAACCATAATTTATTGTTACTATTATTATTTAATATGATAGTTATCACCTGACCATTGGAATGGTGGGAATTAATTGGGTAAAATAACATATTAAAACATAAATTTATCACATGTTTATTAGGTATCTATATATTAAAAATACAATAATGTTCATTTAAACAAAAAAAATGTTTTTTGAAAACATTATATTTTCTTAAAGATGGTTTTATCGTGCTTAACTCATATAATTAAATGTCACATTTTTTCACATTTTAAAAATTTATTTGAAAAATTAAGCATATTTTTTATGTGGAATATATAAATTATTTAAGGATTAATTTGTGTTAATAAATGGTGGTGTTTAATTTTATTGATGAATGGTAAAAAATATAAAATTTTAATTGAAAAAAACACTTTCATTTATATAACATCTGATAATAAATTAAATTTTTATTTGGGCTTAAAGTCCAAATAGTTAAATTATAAGTATATTAATTCCTTTTAAATAATGTAAATTAATATTATTATGATAAAATCTTTGAATACCACTGAACATTTATTCTGTAAATACTCGTTTTTGCATCACATATGGGTGATTAGTTTAATATTATATGCTACCAATTATGTTAGTTGAATATAGAAATATAAAATATATATTTTGAATCCAAATTATTTCATAATCTAATACTTCCAAAATAAATTTATACAAATGTTATTAGTGTAATCAATTGAATTTAATTAGTGTGATTTCATTATAAATCAATTTACATAGTGGTTTAACATATCATTTAATTTTTAAAATTACATACCAACTATTCCAACAACCAATAGATAGATATATATCTCTCATTAAATCCATGTTTTATATTCTTATGAGTTAGTTGGATATTATTCCACGTAGGCGACATATATAATATATCATTTAATAAAAAGGATAAAAAGGAACATACTTTACCTTTAATATTTTTAATGATTTCAGATAAAGAAAAACATCACATGTCCATTAATATATATTAATTTCAATGTTAAATGTTTTTTCTATCATGATAAGTTATTTTTATTTTATAGAAATAAATTTTTTACTTTACATGATTAAAAAACACCGATATGTGGATTGATTAGTATCTAATTAATTTAAATAAATTACAGTAAGAATATTTAATGTGACATAAATTTGATGAATTATTGTCAAAAATTAATTCTTATGATTATTATATCATACTACATTGGTTGTAAAAATATATGTTGAAAATTAATTATTGTATTGGTATATTAAAAAATTTTAATTTAATGAACAATGTTAAAATTGACACCAATGGTATTTTATAATAAATGATAATTTATTAAATTATTAAAAATTACTATAATCCATATACTCAACCAAGTTGTTTTAAAATGTCACTAAAAATAATTTATGGTCCATTAATGGACCATGTTTCCTTTTATAATGGATATATTTACTTCAAATAGTAAATATATCTTTTGGCATAATTATGGTTAATATAACATTCATTCACATTACATGGACTTCTGTAAATATCATTATCCACTCACATGGGTTTTCTTATTATATAAATATTCCATTTTTCTTTAGATTTAATGGTTATAGTTTTCTTAAAATTTTTCCCTTAATTAATTCTTAATAGATAAATTAAAAATTTTATGAATTTAGTTACAATAGGGGAAACCCAAAATGGTAATAATAGAGAATGTCATAATTTAAAGAATAAGTTTATATAAATGATTTTAATTTTTTTTATTGTGTATATTGAATAAATAAAACTTCCAGATAATTATTATATAAATTTTTTGCCACACGAGGTATGGTAGATCACCCAATATTTAATACCTTTGATAATTTACAAGAATATCACTCTACCACAACCATAAAAGGGAACTCACTCTCCCAAATACCTCCCACGTCTAAAGCCTTTTTCCATGAACAAGCCCTTTAAAAATAACATCCTTACTACCATAAACTAATAACAGATTCAATAAATTGTTTAAAATGAAAACAATTAATGTTTGAACTGAAATCTTAAGGATGATACTTAGAGAATAGGCAACGTTCATCAATGAGAATTTTAATTTTATATCTTCCTCCGCCAATTAATATTTTTATATATATATAATATAAAATCCTTAGTATAATATATAATTTGATATTTTGTTATTATACTGTTATTACCAAACCCCACACACACTTCTATCAAATGGTTGAAAAAATCATCATTTATATGTAGGTCAAACTACCTCCCCACGAACTGATGTCATTCAT
Source organism: Viscum album (assembly GCA_963277665.1). Classification (NCBI taxonomy): domain Eukaryota; kingdom Viridiplantae; phylum Streptophyta; class Magnoliopsida; order Santalales; family Viscaceae; genus Viscum; species Viscum album. The sequence continues at coordinate 1,834,177,130 of OY728147.1, forward strand.
TTTTCAATTACCACATATCATGGTAGGGAGTTATTTTTGAAATAATATTCATATATGATAGTTAGGATATCAATAATTTATATATGGTATTTTAATTCTTATATTTCCTATATCTTCATTCTTTTCATTATGTGGAAATAATACAATGTTGTTTTTCTGTACAATGGACTACCGCCTGATGAAGCGATGTGATTCATTAATGATTAACTTGTAATGTATTAACAATGGGTATAATAGAAACCTGTGAAAGAAATGACATAAAAATCATTATATAATGAAAATATATATATTTATTATATATTTTATTTCTTTCAAATTCAATATTAAAATGGAAACAATGTTCAATGTGTACATATGACATAACATCTCCATGAAAAATGAATTTTATTACCCAATAATAAATTTTATAGATTAATCAAAATATAGATATATTTAATTTTTAAGATAGTAATATAATATATATCATTCATTAGATAATTAAATCACGAATATAATTGGGGGATCAATAATATAAAACAATAGATAATATGTAAAAAAACAAAGTTGTTTTTACATGAAATATAACATTTAATTATAATTGTTTATAAATGATTAATAAATGCTCATATTAACATCATGCATGATATTATATATAAAAATGTGTTTTTGTGATATATTTATAAAAAAATATATTTTGATTATACATGATGTATGAATCAGTATGCTGACAATCATGTCATAATGAATGGTATTTATGTCTAACTTTTTTCATTTACGACACACAGGAAACATTGAGTACTTATTTCTTCAATTTGGTTAATGCAAATCCCATTAATGCATTATATAATTCTTATCTAAATAATATATCTATTAAATTATCCATTTGAATATCTCTTTTTATGGGGTTTGGTGTTACATAGTTACATAAGCATAAATGGATTTACATCTCCCTATATACTTTTGTGAGACACATGCTATATTAACCACTACATTCTTCAATGTGTTATACATAATTCCCATGAACACATTTATGATGATTATATTAAATTTCATTTCCATTTTCTTATCAATTTTATATCTATCTTTCTTGGGGTTTTCAGTATCAATGATACCATTGTGGTAAGGAATTTATGTCTCACATTTTACTTCTGTGAGACATTTTCTAAAATCACCATATATTTATTTTATATTACATATATACTATATATGCAGGGATTTTATGATTATTATCCTCATTATATATTTTTATTTACATATCCATTTAAGAAAATTTCCCTCATGGGGATTATGATGAAAATGTTACTAAATGATAAGATAATTTATTTCAGTTATCCTTTTTGGAGATATACATTATGTCTTTCACAAATACACTTTCATGAGATGTATATAAAACCTATTTATATTTAATATAGTGAATTTATTAATTATAATGATATTTTAATTTTCTTTAAATTCCATTATTTCATGGTTATTATAAATTAATTTCATCGAAGTAGTAATTGTTTTATGTAAGAATACAATAATTTATCAGAATTATTTATCATTATGTAACGAAATATTGAAACAACATGATATAACTATAAATAATTGCCATGAGTTTTCTTCTCATTTATTTATTATTGAATCCTTAATGTAATTCTTCCATTTAACAAATATTTTAATGATATAATAATTATGAATTTTTTTTATGAAAACACAAAATTATTTTCCTCATTATTCATAAATTTTTTTTCATCCAAAATCATGTTTTCTAAAAACAATCAATGATTTTATTAAATAATATTTTAATTACATATTAAATAAAAATTAATTAGATAAAATTATGTTTAAAATGTTGTTTAATTGATTTTTAAATCTTCTACTATAATTTCATAAAAAAATTCAATGATATGGTTTTTATATTTCTTTATACATAAAAATAAACATTAACAGTGGAAAGGATACATTATTCAAGAAATGTTCTATACTATTTTTAATGATTAATATATAATTTTAAAAAGTGGTTTATAATAAATTTTATTTTCAAAATTTTTATTGTTTAATTTTTTTTTTCAAATAATTATTATTTTCATTAGTAGATGATCATACTGATCTTTCAAAATGATCACCCATTTACGATTTCATGATTTTATATAGTCTATAATTTACTAGGAATATAATCTAATTATTCCATTTATATTCATTATTTTAATGGTTTATGTTTAAGTTGAAATTGTTTTTATGGGACCCATTATATTTCATGGGTTATGTCATGAAAAAGTATTATGAATCCCTTTTATTTTAATGGGTTATTATATGATGAAATTATTTTAAATCATATATATGTTCCATTGGTTATGATTTTATGATATTTTTATGATAACCATTGAATTTCAATAGATGTGGTATGATAATGTTTTATGAACATATGAAAATCAAATTTATGATTTCGTTATACAATCAGTGTGACAATTCTCTCCCTACAATGCATTAGTTAATGATTTATATTTCATGATATATACAAGACAATAAAGTTTAGTGAAATTGTTTTTGTGAGACATGGATATAATGGGTAGTGAACTATGTTTGGCAAGACAATGTTTGATCAAGAAGTGAACTCAATTTTATAATCTATGGAATGAATAGGAAGTGAACCTGGTTCATTAATACAGGCATCGAATGGGGAGTGAACCCAAATCAGAAATAGAATTTTCTTATATGATTGTTTTTCCATTATTCCTTGAATAATATGTAAATTATTTGTTATTTTAATGTGTTTTCACAATTCAAATATTTATTCCTATGTTATAATATCATGGCTTATACTCTTGATTCCTTTATAATTCAAGTATTATAATATGAAAATATTTATTCAAATGCACAATATTATGATATTTGATATCTAGGGTATGCTCTTCAAAATTTATTCTCAAGTCATCATACCCTTATGTTAATGTTATGATTATATATCTCCATCACTTACCCTTACAGATCTTCTATGATCATGATATCTTATCTTTCCTTTCCACAAGATATGAAGAAATTATTTATATATGGTATGTCTACAGACATTACTAAAATGGATATTAATTTGGGGAAATGTTGAACATCTGTCACCACATTAGACAATTGTCTTCCATGTTTCAAAATGCGATACTCTATTTTGTTCTTTTGGCTTGTACATTTGTAATGTTTTTAATTTTCATCAAAATGATGTAAAATCCTAGCATGTAATTCATAAGACTCAATATTGATGCTCAATGTCATGAATTTAAACTCTTTAATTGGGTGATGTAAATTTCTTCATATTATAAATGAGATGATTCTTCTAAATGGGGCCACCGTGTTTTCTCATGTTTTCATAAAAGTAACATTATAATGTAAACAACTAATGTCACATGAGTCTATCCTAATGGGTTTTGACTCATGATAAAATTACACTGATAAAGTAATGAGTGGTGTTGTAGTTATTCAATTTGTAATCATTTATGTGTGTGGATTCATTTAATGGCAGTTAATGGAGTGAATTGTACTCATTACGTAAGGAGGTGAGTTGAGATATAGGAATAATATTTGATCTTAGGATGATCTTAAATAAGTTATTGGTGCTATAGAACTACTGTTTCTAGTTCAAGGTCACAATTTCTAGTAAAAAAATTTGTTTGGCATGAAATTAAATGGTATTGGAATCCATGAGGTTTCATGAGTATAGATGTCTTTTTGGTGAAAAAAATACATTGACAACTGATCATGGTAACATTGTGTGGTCCACTCGAGGTTTGCATCCATGTTAATTTCATGGTTCATTTCATGGATTGCAGAAGAGGTGAGATATATCATGAATTAAATGGTATCTAAAACTAATATGTTGGAGATCATTATGATAATTGAGAATAGATTACTAAATATTTTTTATTGTGTTTTGGGTAATCCATATTAATGAAATTCTTAAGGGTTTCATAGATATCCGGTATGAATAGATATACAATTTTAGTGATCACATTAATTTCCATCTTGTTGTGGGTCTAGTAAACTAATGAAATCATTGAAATTGGGAATGATACTACTCTCATGTTGGGTAGAATTTACATATTTATGGTGAACTAACTTCACTTCTTTGAAGGGTTTTGGTCTTTTGAACGACATAAAAATGAATGATCATGAGACTCCATAGTCTTATATGTTGTGGACCAAAGAGTATCTAGTTATGTGTTAACTTATTGATGTTTGATTCATATATAACCCTTATTGGATACTAGATGTGGTATTTGGAAACATAATATAATCTATTTCATGTGATTGGGAGTTGGATCATTAGTGCATTGATATATGGTTGAGATCCATGAATATGGAGAAAGAGGATGATGAATAATCAATAGAAATTAAATCATAATCAGTTTGGAATTATGAAAAGATGTTGCATTTATTTTATGAGTTCACTAATTCTTAAGGTACCATGATAGTTGGATTTGTGGACATTTTGTTTCTTAGTCATAAAAATATCATAGGTTGATGAATTAGAATGATATTACAAGAGTTCCACATAAACATAATTGTGGTGGGTTACAATCACCTCATGCATTTCATATGAGGTGTGATTATTATGTTTAAAAATCATTTAGGACCATTCATGAACTTTTAGCTGAATTGTATTATGTATATTGATTATATTACTTTCATATGTTTGGAATCACAAACATGGTGTTGGTATCATCATTTAACCGATGTTTACACAGACATGATTCAATGGGTGGATGATTGTTTTTTCATATGGTTCATGGGAATGAACTTATGAAAAAATATGACATGTTCATGGGAGATGATATATTTTATTTAATGCATCCAGGGTGGACCATGTGATGAAAATTAATGAAGGCGCAATTGGGGATGTTTTTTTTGAATGGATTGGGAAATTGGTGGAGTGGTGTGTTTCAATTCCATGATCTTTTGTGAGTTGTTTTAGTGTAATTATTGGTGGGAGGGAGTAATTACTTTAATATATGCATTTTTGGTGTGACCAATAATTATAGGTATGTTTCTATAGAGAAGTTCAAACTATCATTATTTATTGATGTTGGACAAGGAAGATGAGGTATATATTGGTAATGACATGTGGATTGATGTGGGGGTTATTATCCTTTTTTTAGTGGCCTAATTAGGGGATTCTTATGGTAGGGAGGAACATGTTTTTGGAATATGCATTTTTACGTAGTGTATTATAGGTGGAACACCATAGGTTTCGATAAAGGATGAAAGATGATATATTGAATACCATGAGTGATGGGAGTGTCCAGTAATTACTTAGTGTTCTTATTTTTTTGATAGTGATATTTTGTTCTTAGTTAATAGTATCTATCCTTATAATCATACAGTAGGGGTGAGATGAGTTTTCATGAGTGATCATATCCTTGACTCATGATTTTCGGTTCAATAAATGAGAATATAGAACTCCTTATTATTAATGATCATGTAATTTTCGGTGATAGGTTTCACATAGAACAAAAATATATTGACATTGAGAAGCATAGTGATTGGTATATTTTAATACCCTACATTGTTAATGTTTGAACATTCCCTAGTAAAATTGTGTATTTCAATTTGGTTGATGGTCAATTTTGATAATCATATCTCGGGTCTATAATATGTGGGTTTGAATTCCTCTAAGTGGCTTTTTAAGGAGAGTCATGTGATGTTTTGTGGTATTTGGTAGATTTCAAGGGAATCCATAGCTGTTGGTATTGTAATTTTATTCCTCTAGAACGATTAATGACGTTAAAATATGTGTCACACCATAAACCATCATGAGAAACTTCCATTAAAGTTCAATTTCTAATTATAACAATAAGAAACATGTATTAACATTATGAACTACACTAGGGTTGTTCTACACAAGTTTTTATGTTACAAGACACGTCTGTAACTTCTACATTTTATTATATCAAAATCCATTTAGTGAAATTGGACATGAATTGGTGGTTTTCCCTCTAAAAGATCCTCGAGTCTCAGTCGTTCACTAGGGGATTTGATTCATTATTACAGATCACTCTTAGTAAGTATTATCCATTAAAATGACATTATATATATTTTAAATTTCTATTTCTATTTATAATGGGTTGAATATAATTTGATAAATGAGATTGAAAGTCCACCGAATCATACATGAAATGTTTGAGGTTAATAATTAATTTTTTTTCATCTAATGAGGATGTCTCTTAGTGATGAACTTGATCCATTATTGTTAATTAATTGAATGTACATCGGGGGATTAGTTTCATCAAAATATTCCAATTTAACTATATGAAATTAGTTATTTTATTTTTTATCATTTTATCTGGATTGTAACCATTTTGGTGTTGGATGAGAATAATAGCTTTTCGATGGTTGGTTGGTCATGGTTCCATTTAGACAGGGAAATCTAATAATTATTTCCTTTTGTATTCCTTTCATTTTTGTTATTGGGATTTTATTATATTCATATAATTAATTATAATTTATTTTTAATTGCTTATTTATAATTATTTGGCATGAAATAGTATCTCAATGCCATAAATGGATTCTTAATGTAATAGGGATGAATCATATGATGTTTTTTTGTTTTTCATATATCTGAGTTGAAAAAATTTGAGGTATATTGTCCATTTTACTCTTTTTGTTGATCTTATTCATGGTTGATGGGCTTGTGATATAATTTTCACCATGTTTGGAAAAAGATCCTTAAATTCATAAATGATTTCTAGACCTGTAATTATTAATTAGTTAATGATTGTTTCCATTTAATTAACTTGGGGACCAATGGATAATGAAATAAAAAAAATTTCAAGGGCCTTGATATACCCTCATGAACATAATTATTTATGGTCACCAATAGATTATTCGTGATATCTAATGATTGACTTGATACATATGGTAATCCCATGGTGTGTCATTGGGATAATTGAGACCTCGATCCATAAAAACATTATTTGGTGACTGATCACATGTGTAGATACTATGAATTTTTATGACATTCCATGATCCAAATATATGTTCAACCTTGTTACCATGATATAATACATGTGTTGGAATAGATTATTTGATCATACATGACATGGATTACATGATTGTTTATAATGAAATCATAGAGACCTTATTTGTTATATGGTATGACTATGTGTTATAATCATGTTTATTGATCTATGATATTGGATATTTCTATCTTATAGAAAATCATGATTTATTTTTTATATTTCTTCTATATAAAAAAATGTTTATGTTTTTTGAAAGGTAAATAAGTTTTATAATGACCCTTATTGCTTGGTAGACCTTGAGAAGGAGTGTGATCAGAGATTATATGCAAGATGATGAAGTGACAATGATAAATGATGAGGCATGTTGTACAAGGGTAGCTAGTCCTGGGTGCTTGATTATCATTATGATTTAACTCAATAGATTGATTTTTGGAATTATGGCCTAGTGTGTTGTGTCCTGGAAACCCAGGGCTTGTACGACTGTATAAAGAGATGGGACAAGATGACCTATTGAGGTATGTCATGGAGTCATAGTGTTTGTATTTCTTATTAGAGAGATACAAGGGTAATTTTTCCTTACTGAGGCATAACCTTTGACTCTTAGCAATATTAATTTCTCTTTTTTACTTTTTAAATATATTATGGCTACCTCCTTATATGTAGTTTATGATGTTACGACCATGGGTTCATGACGTCTTAGTATGCATATTACTACTTGAATTATAGATATTTATTACTTGTGTATTCTTGGAGATAATATACTATATGTCAAAAATATTTATTTATTATTTACATTCTCCTGATTATATAACATTCATGTACAATACATTAACATAATGTGTACTGGGACACATTGGTAGTTTAAAACCGAGTATTAATCACACCCTAATTGAGAATCATTAACACTTGGGTACCCATATAGCTCTCATTTACTATAACTATATATTGGGATGAGGCTGGGGTTGATTGTATAGTGAGATACATCATTGTGATTTTAATGAATTCAAAGAGATACAGATTGAAGTAGAAAATGAGTCTCAGGTACATTATAAATTTATTATATGTTTAAGGGATCATCTTAGTGGGATATCAGGGCATTGTACTCAGTTTTAAGTCTATTGTTTCCGCATACATTCATACAATTGTAATTTTATTTGTTTCTCATTAAAATGATTGTATAACCTTCAATTGTTATGATATTAATTTTTATTTTGAACTGAAATTATGTAGAGTCTTTGTATGGTTTTACTTGACACTCTCACTATTTTTGAAAATCCTATGGAATATGGGGAGGCTTGCCTTAGTGTAAGTATAATTCTGGATAATACCTAATGAATCATGTATTAAAATTACTTCTAACAAAATATGTCTATAAACTCTAAGTAACATCATAATAGAATATTATAATACAATAAAACAAAAAATCATGAGGCTGGAAAACTAAATTAGCTACTGTGACTAAATTATAACACCTTATTTGAATGTATGATAATATAAATATGTAGGTTAAACTCATTTATACTGATGTAGAAATCAATTAATAAAAAATATATTAATATATTTGAATATTGATTATAATAAACCAAAAAAATGAAAAAAATTAAAATTTCAACATGGTACAAAAATTAAAAATAAAATATATCCATGAAATTGTGAATAAATTATAATTTAGGTTTTCTCTTTTCGATCATCACTAAAATAATGAAATAAACATTAACATTTTATTGATTCCATGATATGTGTATATGGATATTTTGAGAGCTGATGTTATTGTAATCCAGGGGAAATTTTAGGCATTGAAGGAGTGTATATGTATATTATGTAGGATTATATTCAAATATAGAAATCATAGAAACATTTTCATTAAATAATGAATTTTATTTGAGGTAAAGACTATTTTTCAATTTAAATGTTTTTAGAAATGTTTTAGAGATGTTTTTAGTAATTCGTAATGATATTATAATTTTAAAATATTGTAACTAATTTTGTTTTAAAATTATCAAAGCATATGGTTTTTATATTTTAGTTGAATGTATTTTCCATATAGAAAATTTCCTTTTCATAGTGTGATATTTAATATTTTTAAAACGTTATTAAAATATTTTTTTATATTTATTGAAAATCAATAAATTATTTACAATGTAATTTTGAATGAACAATCTATAATATATTCCCCAATATTAAAAATCTGGTTATGTATATGGTATATTTATACATGAATATATATTATTTTGATGAACATATAAAATTTAAAAATTACCCATCATGAGTTATTTTCAATTTTATTATTATATATATGTGTGTTATATTATTTTCCAAAAATTTACGGTATTAATAATATATTGGAAGTCATATATATGATATTTTTTTGGTTGATAAATATATTTGGAAATATTCTCTAATACATGTTTAATATGCCAAAATTTTAAAATATTAATTGAATAAGACTTATATTCATTAGTAGTATATATAATTTTCTAAATTTTCTTCAAATAAGAATTATATAATGCATAGATGGATTTATTGAAATTCTCATAGAATATTAGTGTCTCTTTTTTTAAAATAGAATATATATTTTTTGTGTTTTAATTTTTTAGAAGATGCTTATGATGATATTTTATTATTTAAATATAACAATGGTAATTTTTTATTCTATTTGTTCATGAAGGAATAATTTTTAGCGTAGAAAATATTGTATTTTATGACTGTATTTTTTAGAATAATAGAATATTCTTGAATTATAAAATATATATGAATGGAAAGGTTCATTAAATTTAGATAAATCATGTTGGTTTATGTTGAAAATGGGTGTTGTTCCCATGATAGAAAAATTAGTTATGTTTCAGTTTTGAGAATACACTTTGGCCATACTTAAAAGCATCAATCCACGATGAAATTTTTTTCTAACTCCACCTTGACATATCTAATGGTGGAAATAGGAGATGAATGTGAAATAGATATTTAGAAAATAATTTATAGTGGTTAGAGGAAGTTTTGTTCATTTTAAATTTTAAATTAATATACAAATATTTTGTTTTATGTAAGATAAATAAAATAATTATCATTTATGCATGGTAAAATACGTAATATACACATAAAACAAATTATATGTTTTCAAATTTATAAATAATTTGAAATTTATTTTTATTATTTATAAGATATAAAGGAAAATTAATGAGATACATTCTACTATAAAAGTATAAAATGAAGGAGAAAAAAATATAATACAAATAGATATATGAATTATTTGATAGAATAATATATTATTTTTAATATGTATTTGTAAAAAATTGTATCAATGTGGGATAAATTTACGTGATGAGTATACTATCATGTAACATCATTTAAATAATAAACCATCCCAACTGTAATCTATAAGATGATGCTAGTGGACTGTATGTTCTCATGGGAAACCAAATCATTCCAATGTCTATCTATTCAATTCTAGTATTAACCCATGTAATAATATACCATTCTTTTAGTGTGTATGATTTTTTTGTACTTAACTATGATTATATAAATCAAAATAATATATGATACATGTTATATTGAGAAAAATCATTCAAATAATTACAACCACTAATTCCACCACCCTCTAAATGATTTAGTAATGAAAAGTTTTGTCCCATAATATGATATCAAAGAATGGATCCCTTTGATTTTTATCTTCTTTTTAGAGAGGAATTGATCCTCATTGTATGAAGATATTGGAAATGAATTTTAGTTTTCAACAATAAACAACATAACATTGGTGACTAAAAAGGGGTTTCCAACTTTTTATGAGAAAAATTAGTATATATGGAATGATTGTATTATAACCTACTTACTATATATATATTTTTATTATATTGAGGATGAAAATGTTGCTTTAACACTATGTAATGAATGTAATTCTTTGACAATATTTGGCATAATAAATAATGAGAATAATGGATGTACTCAAAATTTCATAATTTCATCTCATTCAGTAAAGGATTTATCAAGGTAAAATAATAAAATATAGGGAAGGGAATATGTTATAAATTAATAAAAATCTCTGAAGGAAATTAAATGTTAAAATAAGGTAAACAATTGGTTATAAGTTGATGTATGAGTGCTTAAAATCGTATAATATAAATATTAGATGAATTCATCACTAAATTTAAACAAATACTTTGAAATGTTAAATATTTTGTTTAAAATTTTGATGATATAATTAATATCCTTAATATAATATTATTTATGATAAAAAATATTGATGTTAAAATATTTTTACTTCAACATTGTGATACATGTATTTCTCTTGTAGATGATTACCATAAAATTACTATTTTATATTTGATGTTGAAGGGTATTTTCTTAAAAGAATAAGGGTAAATATAGAATGTATATTCATATAAAGTGTGAACATATTAAATTTTTAAGAATGATAACGTTTTGGATGAACAATATTCTTAAATAGAAAAATACATTGAATATAAGTTAGAATACTCATGTCAGACATCTTTATAATCATGATAATTTTATAAATAAAGTTTAATGAGGACCTTACACTGATGTGATTCATGTTTTCAGTCCTTTAATTTTATTTCAAATACATTACAATGTTAATATAAGGAGTAGTTAGTGATGATGGGGTTGAGTTCATAAGGATACCCATTAAGAAGAATAAAAATATAAATAATTCTTTCATGAATTGGAAATTAAATAAATTTCTTATATATAAATACTATAACATCTAATCATTGTTTGATGATAGTGTAAACATTGATAAAGAAGAATAGAATAATGAGGAATATTTTGATATTGATAAAAAATATTGCATGTTAATGTGATTGATTATGAGTTAAAAATAGATTAAAAAGGGATGTTGGGGACTATAATGAATAATAAACAGAATTAATTGTAATGTGAGGACTTAAGGAAATAATTTTAAAGATCTCAAAGTTAAAGATAAATATAAAATATCTGACAAAAAAAGGCATTATTCAATAGAATATATTATTCTCAAGATAATAATGGATGATAGATAATATATGATATTGATGACTGAAAGGTGTTTATTTAGGAAGAAATACATAAAAAATATAAATAGAAGAAAAAATTTATGTGAAATAATACGAGCCAGATACACTCTAGTTGAATATCATCAATTCTAAAATTTAATTGGAAAAATAAGAAACAATGTTTCATTAATTTAGTTATCATTTTAGTTAAAGATTATATAATATTGTTTGACAATATTTATTAGGTTTTGTATAATAATGGGGAATAAATTGAATAGTAAATATCATACATAATGCCTGAAAAAGATCATAACTATATTACTGTAAATATTTAGTTGATTAAAATGGTGACGAAATTAATGTTTATAGAAAATGAAGTTCATTATCAGAAATATAGAAATCTAGGAACATATAATTGAACGAAAAACTATAAAAATGTTATTTAAAAGTGCCTATATTTAATCATAAAAAAAATCAGAATGTATTTGGAGTTTATTATTTTTTAAATAATTTTAAATTTATGATAAAAATATGTAACAAAAGTAGGATTCAAAAATAATATATCAACATATTTTACCCGTAAAGAATTTTTTTTTTATTTTGAGTGCTATTGAGGCTTTGGAGACAATATAAGTAATTATTAGTTTAAAATAAAAATTTATAATTAACCTAGAATTTGATAGAGGAAATTTTGTTGGTGGTGTAAACCATATAAAAATAGAAATGTTTAGAATAAATTAATATTACAGACTGAAGGTTGATAATATTTTTTATTATTTAGAAGTGGATTTTAAAATATGTAACTAGTTGGGATACTTATCTGATGGATCTATCATCATTATACTATAAAAATTTAGTAAGAATTTAAATATTCAAACGAATAAAAATAATGATGATTGAATGAAAAGGAGGTTTTTTTTGAAGTTACATTAAATCATTTAAAATTTAATTTCCATTGATTATTGATAGAGTATGTTAATTTAAAATAATAAGTGATATGCTATTTTGTTTATCATTATATAGAAATAATGCAATGTTTGGTTAGCATTGGAAATGATGGGTGAGTAAAAATAAAATTATTTGATTCCACAATTATTGATAAAAAATTTGATGTCCAAGAACAATCTATATCTCAATGGGTTAAAAAATTTGTTAAGTATATCTAAACTATGTAATAATGTTAATGAAATATTTTTAAAAATTAAGGGTTCTTGGTTAATTGGATAATAGGTGGACATGTTTTAAAACAATAAAGACCAAAAAAGTTTTAAATTTTTTTAGGATGGTTATTTTGATAATCCATTCTTCATAAGCATAGAATAAGATAATCAATTGTGTCCTTGAAGGATGAGTCATCATGGAGGAAATACCATATATTTTCTTACTAATGGAGATAATGTTTTATGTTTTCTTGTTAAAAAAATATTGACAAACTGAATTTTCTTTACTTATCAAAATAGGTAAATAGTTAATTATCCTCATAATAAAGCTGAAAGTGAATATCTTATAAATTAAATATTATTTATTTTGAAATTATTGGGCTTATGAGAAAGTATTTGAAATGTGGTTAAATATATTTTAATACATTTATTGATGAATTTATTCATATCGATTTAATAATGTTTTATATGATTAGTTAAAATAATATAGAAATGTTCAAATGTTTTTGAATAATATTTGAGAAGGAATATGTTTTCTTCATATAAAAAAAACATGTAGATAATCTTGTATTATATAACAGTTGATGATTTAATGAATATAAATAGAATAATTATAAAAACATAGACTCTAGTAACATGTAGTTTGTGCCTACACTATTATAAGGTAATATGATATAATTGATCACATAAAAAATTCAAAAAAAAATTGGTAGTCTTGATGAACTAGATAAATTATCCATGTAATTTTACATTTTAAATATATTCCAAATTATAATTTATTTTCATTTTTTAAACACATTCAAATTATTTTTCCTAATATACTATATAATGGAAAATTTAAGGTAAATGTCAACTACAAATTATGGTTTAGTTATATGTGTTTAAATCATTAATAAATATGGGATTACAAATATTGTAAGGTAAATAACTAAAAATACATTCCATTTAATTAAAACATGTGTATGAACTGAATCTGTGGAAAATATCAATGTTGTATTTTTATGGATTATAATAATTGAATTCTCATTGAATGAAAATTAAAAATATTGGACATCTTGATCTCTAAATTCATTATATCATTACAACCATGTAACTTCTCCCTCAAAATTTAAATTATTGGTTTTCATACACCAAAAATAGGTTTCACGAGGCAATCCAACTAGTTTGTCTCCTATAAAATGATGATGCATAGATAACCTATGAAATTAATACACCACCAATGATTTCATGTCCAATTTATTTATCACATAATAAATTACATATTTAATTTAGATATAATATTTCTTATCAATATATTTTCATGCTGAGTAATGAATACAAAATATCAACATTTACATAGTTGGTGAAATATATATCAACATAATGTAGTATATATCGTTATATTTATAATTATATTCAAAAATTATACCACTAATAAAAATAATTTGGATATTGAGGAGAAATTTAATATCCATATAATCATAATCAAATGAATTTGAATAATTCATGATATATTGAATTACCAAATAAATTATTAGAGATAAAATATGATCATCAGTTCAGCATAAATATATGTTTTCTAATAAAATATATTTCAGTGGAGATATATTGAAATAATATATTGGAAAATATTTTTTATTATAAAATATTTAAATAATAAAAAGTAATAAAAATTTAAAATAAACTATCATGGTGGTAGTAAAATATGTTAACTATTTATATATGAAAAATATTCTTTTTGAATTTTATGAAGAAATAGGTAAATGAAATTTTTTTATGAAATTAGAAAGGATCCCTTTAATTCAATTAAAAATTAATTGATAAAATAATATTTCAATGATAAATAGTTTTTTTAAATAAATATGATATCTAGAGAATAATTTAAAAAAATAACGAAAATGATGAAAAATATACCTGATCAAAAGAGAAATATAATCATCATTTCTTTCTAACTGTTCATTTCTTGATTCAAGTGAAAAATAACGTAAAATATATATTGTTATATGGATAATACTTAATTTTTTAGAAGATATAAATATTGATGGATTTTTTGGAGGATATATTAAAATATACATTCAATAAAAATAACTGTTTCACAAAAAATGGGATTTATAAAAATAATTCTTATTTTTCTAGTAAATTCTGAACCTTAACCCCTTAAAATAATAATTATGAATTGAAATATTAATACATATTATTAAATATATATTCATATTAAAAAAATAATATTGATTAACCCTATTCCACATAAATGTAAATAAGTTCATAATAAATATTTTATATCATTCGAAAAACATTGAGATGAAATTACAAATGATGATCATATCAATTAAGTGCGAATTATTTTCTGAAGTGATCATGATTAAAAAAATTAAATCCCAAAAAAAATTGGAATGAATTAATAATAAAATTAATGGTATTTTAACACATAATCATTGAATGAAATATTTAATGATGTATATGTATAAAAAAATGAATGGAAATCATGTTAAGAAATGTATTACCTCGTAATTACTCTTTGTTTAAAATGTTTTAACAAGTTATTTAAAGGTTCAAAAATTTTATTAATTTATAAATGAAGCATATTAGTATTTATAATATTATCATAGATTCATGAAAAACTTATTTTAACTCATTAATAAATAATCATTCATTATTATCATTGTTTAATGTCTTAACTACTTTATTTTTTATATTTGTGAACATCTTTTAGTTTTTTCATGTCCATGATTTTCATGGTTAAATAATATAAAAAATTATATTACAGATAATAATATTATTTATATTCATTAAAAATAAACTTATTACCATACATGTAATGATTGAATTAAAAGAGAATCACATTTCTTTGTCGAGATATTTCACCACACATATTCATGAGAGACATTATCATTTTACATAGGATTGTAATGAAAGTAGTTATTTACGAAATTATAAATATTGAATCATAATAATTTCATAATTACCATATATTTATTTATATATATATTAGTTCCAAATTTCAAAATCTAGAGGTAATATGGTGATGAAGAAGCATTACACTTCTATATAGAGATGGTAATCAGTATGTATGCACAGGAAATGATTTTTTTGTCAGACGAAAAAGTGGTGAAAAATGGTTTCACCATAATGATTAATACGAAATAGTAAATTTTTGATACATTATTTATAATTTTACCAAAGTCTTAATATAATAAAAGGAATTATAATATGAAATCAATAGGAAGTACTCGATAATGACTATTATATATTATTTTTTATACATTCTTTATATATCCTATTAATGGACATAGAGTTGGAATTTTTAAAATAAATTAACCTCTTGAAAATCTATATTGTTTATTATAAGGTTATTGGGATGATTTGGTGAGATCTAGTATTTTATATATTATGTAAATAAAATAAGGAATGGTTGTTCATTTATAATTAATGGGATATGCATTCATGTAATTTCATAATGTAATAAATTTATAATATTTAATATTTTCACAAAACGAACAAACATGATATAATGAATATATAATATTGTCTTGAGTTCAAATAGACTGAGAAAAAATTCAACATGTTTTTATTGTGGTTTCACCCTTATAGCATAGTTTTACACCCCCTATTAACCCCTTTTACAATTAGAGTAATCTAAAGGATCTCTACACATCAAGGGTATACAATGTTCCCATAAAAGAACAAGTGACCCATAAGTGTGAAAGATTGGATATTTTAAAACTTGTCTCTTTCACATTGATTAATATATGTGTTTCATTAATATTTAATCATTCAATTAAATAATATTTATTAAAAATTATCATTAATTCCATTTTTACACTATTTATTTAAGTAATGTCTAAATATATCGAAGAAAATATGTACATATAATTTAATCCTTTTATTCATCCATAACATGTCTTATATATATATGTATAAAATTCATGGCACACATTAACTCACCAAAAAAATATTTCAAGTATATTTTTAATTTTATTTATTTTATTTTTCTATTAGTTGAATAAATATTTTGTTAGTGTTTTATAATACTTTAATGTAAATATTTCATCTCTAATAATTAAAAATAATATAAAATGATTAGAAATTGATTTATCAATAAAATATTATTTCATAAAAGATATAAAATGTCTTAACCCCTGATATTAAATATTATAGACATTAAAACAAGAGAGTTGCATTTCTGATTTTATATTTACAGAAAATAATATAAATTTTATAATCAATTAAAGATTTAATAAAATTGAATCATTTTTTAATATTAAATATTAAATATTATTTAATTTTTATACAATATAATAAATACATGTTCTAGTGATTGTTTTACTCTTTATCACATATTTTTAACAACAATTACCTAACTTACCCTTATAGACGTTAAAAATATTTACTACAGTTACAAATCCTAATGAATAAATATAAACTATTTTTTTTTTCAAAAAATATTGTTATTCCAAATAAGGTATTAATTTTTTACAATTTCTATAAATTAATTTTATTATAAAAACATAAAACACAATGTAAAGGCTTTTTTAGAAAATATCATTTTTATGCATAAAAAATAAAATATTAAAAAGTAAGAAAAAATTATTTATCATATTATTGTAAACAAGATGGATAATATTTCTAATTAATACTAAATCAAAAATAAAAGGGTTATTTTTAATTACATTAATTAATAAAAATAAATAATGTTTTTTTAAATATCTCTACTTTTCATTATTCAAGGAAAAAGTAATAATTTTACAAAATAAAAAAATTTCATTCATAGAATATATGGAATGATGGTCCCAATAGTTATTTTGTTTTCATGAAATACAATTTCTAAAAGTTTTAGAAATTATATATAATATTTACAAATAAAAATAGAAATAAATTATTTTTGAAGAAAATGACATTATGAAAAAATCGGTACATATTTATAAAAATTAATCAATAAATTTTTATTATATAATTAATTATGAAATATCTTTTATAATTTGTTTATTCATATTAAATCAACTAATTTTAATATATATGTGATAATGGTCTCATTTAAATAATAATATTTTATTTGTATATCATCTTTCGTTTAAATTCAATGTTGCCTGTTACCAAATCAAACAATGAAATTAAATATTTTTAAAGGGTAATATATTTTAAATTATTATTGTCTTACTTTATACAACAATTTCATAAATTCCACCCTCACTGGTTTGACATTGTCATAAAAGGTTGAACTCATGTAGAAAACCCACATCATAGATAGGGGAAATAAAATATCCTTTAAAAAAAGGAGCTAAAAAACATATATTTTACCAGAAATATCAAATATTCTAATTACCATATAAAGATAATTTTTTGGGATGTTCAATTATAAACATGTTGTAGAAAACTACCATTAAAATAATAATATAGAGTGATATAAAACATGAAAAAAATGTATTACATGCTTTTTTAATTTCATAAGCACGAATGCATCCTTTGGTTGTACATTGTTAAATATGCACTTCATCTCTTATTCCATGATTTGAATATTCAAGATGTATTTCATCATTATTAACACAATAAGATTTAATTTTAATGGATCAGAAGCTATATCAAATAAAGAAAAATATTTCATTCATTCACTATATATTTAACAAAAAACCAAATTATTACCACAATTAATCCGATATTGATAAATATAATACGTTAATCTCTGAAACCAAAATAATAAAACTAAATGTTCAACATTGATCATTCAATAAAGAATCTACCCTACATAAAAAATAACCAATATCCATTAAAAATTATATATAGATATAACCTCAAAGGTTGTCTCATACCATTAACCTTATATCTCCAACAATGTAATATCATTATTTTCCAATAATCATTTATTGTATTATAAACATTAGATATACCTGAAACCAATCATATATCTCCCAATATATACTTAATAACCCCAAAATTCAATAAATTGGAATATATGGACACTCTAATATTATTCTCCAAATCACTTTAATCATTATCAATAAAATCATTTAAAAATGGAATTCCTTCTAGGAGATCACATAGGACAATGATTGACACTGAACCTATGTTTCCATTCCCTTGTTGGTATAAGATCTACAATGTTTTCAACTACAACAGGTTTCTTCTAATTCTTCATTTTATAAATTCTATACAAATATATTCATATAATTAAAATATCATTCCCAAAAATATGATTAATATTAAAACAAAAACACTAATCATGAATTCAGTTTTTACCCATAAATGTTTTCTATTAAATATATTTTTAGAACAAAATAAAATAATATAAATAAAATAATATAAATTTATCATTAATGATCAGATAAACCCTAAAAAAATTAATATCATTAAATTTATGTATATAAAAAATAAATTCATTATTACATAAATAAAATTTTCATCAAAACCGATATTAACCCAACATTTTGTATTCCCAAAAATTTCTCAAAATATATCATTATTTTGGATAAACTCACACAACATAAAACCATTAAGGTGTATCTATGAATTTATATATACTATCAAAATTAGGTTAACTGACCTGTTATGTTCCAACATTGTAATGGAGTTGACCTATCTATTTGGAATCAGAACATAATACTTTTTGCTATTGTCATGCTCCTGCATTTGGTCTTGTTCAGCCGCAACACTGCCATACAAAAGGGAAATGATATATTTTTTCATGCTACATTTTTTAGAATTATGGTAACCTTCAAGGAGTCAAATTTATTAATGTAAAGCTATTTTGATAATAGTTCATAAGATTTTATAATTCATAGACATCTAGGTATTTCTAGTAATTACAAGAAATAATTTTGGAAGTTTGATGTCCTTTGGAATCCTCCTATGGAAAATTGGATTAAATTCAACTCGGGTAGAGCTTTGAAAGGTAATATTATTCCCTCGATGTGTGGCATGGTATTTAATGGGCACAATTGTAGGATTCATGGTTATTTATTTGGTTCATGTGTATTGCTATAATTTTTTCAAGAAGATATATATAAAGTTACAAATATATTTGACAGATTTTATTGTTGGAAATTTTTATTAAAGGAATGTGAATCCACTATTATCATACATTAAATACTGATTATTATGTTATTCCATTAATAGAGACGTAATTTTTAATTGATGAAATTTTTGGATTAGCGTTTTCTTCTCAATTTCATTATTACTCATCTTTATCGGGAGACAAACCAAGTGGAGGATGATATTTCCAAAATGGAATCAGATGGGATATCACAAGGTAGGATGATATATGGGTTGATTTGGTTTCATATCATTATAGATATTTCAATAAATTTTCATTCTTAAAAAATCTATAATATCTATTTTTTTTAATAAATTCCATGTCCATTTTGTACAAGTAACATTAATAAAAATTCTGACACATTATGATAATCTAATACTTCTAAGGAAAATTCTAGGATTAAAATGATTCTACACTATCATTCGTCATAATAGTTCATAATGAAAATTTTAATTTAAGAAATCATATCCCCCATGACTGTTAAACATGGTGTGCAGTAGGAGCACACTCAAAATGAACCAGAATGATGGCCATGAAATAATTATCCATCTCTTTTTTGTGATATTACCCAACGATGCATGTGATCCAAATCCACAACAACATATAATATATTAGCATGTATTTATTTTTATGAAGAATAATAAATGTATACCTTAAAAATATATGACATTATCATATAATTAACCATATTATAAATTTTGTCATAGTTTTATGTCTAAAAATAAATATTTTACAAAATATTGTTCCCAATGCCTCATTTAGAATTTTTTTGATACCAACAGTAACAACCCAATCATTAGTAACACAAATCCATTGTTGACATTGTCTCATAGGAATAAGTTGAAAGAGATCAAATATCGAAGGATCAAATAAGTTAATAATATTGAAGAAATGGATATATCAATTATTCCTGTCATACATACGATATATATAATAATAGATGATGATATGTATCATTCAATATCATTTAAAAATACCTTCTTTATATCCCGAGGAAATGAAAACACAATATTGATCACAAATACTTATTAAGGGTTATGTATAATGGAAAATATTAGAAATAAATATATCATAATAAATATTAAATTTAAAAATACATTAAACACATTACGTTTAACAAAAAATAGGTTTATAATATCATTGAAGTAATATAATTTATAATTTCAACTAACTAATCATTGAAGAAAATGCATAATTTATAAACATTGTGATCCTGGATATCAATATAAATTTACCAGTGTGTCCTTGAGTAAATATAGTTTAAAACATGAGTATCTTAATATATAAAACCTATTTAAAAAAAATTTCCAACTGTTTTCTATCATGAGACCTCTCGATGCATCGAGGAATAAACAAATTTTGGGCCCCAAAAATCACTACATCTCTAATTAATATCCCATGTATCTATTAATTTATAATATTAATTATCGATCTTCATTATAAAAAAATATGTATTGAGAATAGAATATGAATATGAATATTTTCCTAATCAATAAAATAACATTTTATATAAAACATTGTATCTTCTAATGGTACAAGGTATTATAAATACACATATACATGAGAGAAATAATAATGATATTTAAGAGAAATGAGTTTTCCAAATTAAATTATCACAAAAATCTGTTTTCAAAAAAATTTTAATGACCACCAAATTAATCAACAGAAAAAATGACCACGAATTCATTTGAAATATATATATTTGGAAACTAATTTATGTATTTTGAAGAAAAAAATAAAATTGAATAATTAATTAAAATAATATTTCATAAATTTTTTATATTTATTAACTACAAATATATTTTATAATAATATAAATAGCGTAAAATAGTAATATAGTATAATTTAAAATAAATGGATGTGGAATAAATATATATAAAAAAAAATTTAAACATTTTTTTATCATTTATTTCTTAGTTTTATTTGAAAATGTATAATAATTGGAAAAAAACATGTATAGTACCTTAATAATTATAGGATACGAATATTGTATTCTTTTATGAGTGATATATTAAAATATTCCTTTAATACATATATGGTCGATCCAAAAATGGTAAATTTTTTAAAAAATTCTTAAGAATTTGTTCAATTTTGAATTATTATTTCTTTAATGAATAACCATGAATGGAAACTTTATTATTCATAAATAAATATATATTTTTTCTAAATACATCAAAGTGTCATTATATAACCTACATAAATGTAAATAGGTTTATAGTAAGAAATATTCCTCGATGGGGTGGAAATTAACAATAAATAGCTTTGAAAGATCATATAAATGAAGTGATAATTAATAAATGATCTGATTATGCATGAAAAATAAAACAAAATAAAATACTAACAAAATCGGAGTACATTTAACTCATAATAATGGAATAACATAGTAACTGAAGTAGAAGTATAACCCACTGAATGGATATTGAGTTAAGAAACCCCTTACATGACTGTTCGACATGTAGAACATTGATTAAGATACTATATCATGGTTTTATCATGTTATTAATTTTTATTAGAACCATACACAAATGTATAATGTTATCTATGATCCACTGTTTACACCTTATCACAAGTTAATTAATAGTAATTCATTATTATAATTATTTCATTGGGTAAAGCTATTTTATCATCCATGTGTTTTTTTATTTTAATTAGTATCGGTCCATGAATATTAATAATGGTTCAAAAATATAAATAATGTTATCAATTATATTTATATCATATATACACATTTAATATATACACATTACCATCCATGTAAATCAAAAATGAAAAACGACCACATCACTTCATTGTGTTCATAGTTCACATATACGCATGAAGAATGTTATCATCATCTAAAGGATCTGAAGGTTAATATGTATATTTGATATCATTATTATAGAAGAATAATAAATTCAGAGATATCATATATATTAATTAAATACTACATTATATCATTTGATGTAATATTGTTAGGAAAAACGAACTACACTCATATGTGGATATGGTAATCCATATATACACATGAGAGATGTTTTTTCTTTTAGAATGATGCAAAAGAGATGGAAAATGTTTCTCCCATAATCATAATAAAAACAAATTTTATTTATCATAACAATGTTAACTTTTTAATGTTTTTTAAAACACATTTACAAGACGTGTATTTATAAATAAACATGAAAAAATTTATAATGAGGATTAAATCTTTAGTCGAAATATTTTATATCTAGGCATATGTGACCTAGGAAGGGTATTTTTGAAATAACACCAAAACTAAAACATTTCAAGGGATGTTTATAAGTTAATTTTTTTGGTTTTAGCTTATCCTATAACCCCCAATGTTTTACTTATAAAATAGAAAATGGGTATCCATTTATATGTTAGGGGAGGAGAATTCATTGAATGAATTGAATTACTGAACTAATAAGAATAATGATTCTATTAAAAATATCTCAAAATATATAATTTATACATAATATTATGGTAGTTTGAAATAATATATACTAATAAAATAATGATAAGTTATATTATGTTTTCACCCATATATCATAGATTTATCCCATGTTATCAATTTTGAGAATTACAAAAATATAATATTTTTATATCCTTCATGTGGCTAGAATTTTACTACATAATAAAAGGTGACCAATAAATGAGCCATCAGTGATATGTTCAATCATACCCCATTAACATGGAATAAGATTCGTTTTTTTGAATTATAAATCCTTTAATGGTATATTAATTTTTAAAACATATCATTATTGTCAATTTTGATAATATTTATTTAATTATACTTTAAATACATAAATAAAAGGGTAAATTTTATTAATATCATTTACAAAATGCCATAAAATTTATTATGTATCTATATAATTCATGGGATTGTATAAGTCACCCAAGAAATTTTAATTTTATAATTTTTGGGTTGGTTTATTTTATTCTACAATTAATTGAAATCATATTGTCTCAACATCGTATAATCATTAAATGTAATTATTACATTAATAAATGATTATGATAAATTAAAATGATAAAAATTCATTTATATATCCAGTAATAATTTATAAATAATAATAATGTTTTTATTTCTATAAAAAATAATTTTTATATTTAATGAAAAAGAGTTACATTTGTTTACATTATATATACATAAAATGATATAAATTTTATAATGAATGGTATGTTTCATGAAATATAAAAATATTCAGAACATCAATAGTAGTGGTGAGAACACACTTATGAAATAATATATACAAATGTTTTATGAGTTCTTTTAGGCCTTATCACACTAATTTATAACATAATTACCAAATTTATGCTAATTAAAGTGATCAATATTTATTATAGTTACGATTCATAATGATGAAAAATAAAACATATCTAATTTCAAAATTTAAATCTTGGGATTCCAAATATTTTATCCAACTTTTGAAATTAATTTTTATAAAAGCTATATAAAATTATATTAAATGTAGATATGTAAAATGTTATGAAAACATGTTTTTTAGATAAGTTATTCCATAATAAAAAATAAAAAATAAAAATTATGAAAACCATTTATTAGATAATTTAAAATTAAATGTATGATTTTTCTATTTAATATCATATAAAAAATATATTGGGTCTTATTTTACACTAATTAGTCAAAAGAAATGTAAATATTTTGAAAATTAGTAGTTTGTCTTATTCATTGAAAAATTAATCATTTTAGAAAAAATAACTAAATTTAAAACTAAATTTAAACAAATATACTAATATAAAAAATTATTTTTTATTAAATACAATTTCTAAATGTAATTATAATTTATTATAAAATAATATCAAAAAAATAAATAGAATCCAATTTGGAATCAAATTTTTCCCAAAAATGTTAGTTTCTTATTTATTATAAATTAATCAATATATTTTGATTACATAAAATGAGTAGATATATATTTCAAAATGTGGTAATTTATATACATACCACCAGTTTTAATGGATTTTTTATAAAGGTATCATTTAAATTATTATATTTTAATTGTATATAATTGCTTATTTGAACTCAATGTTGCATGTAGAAAAAAAATATCAATGAAATTAAAAATTTTAATAGAGAAATATATTAATAAAAATATTGTTTTTAAATATAATTCTATCTACTATGAAGTCATTTCACTTTATAAACTTTTAAATAATAGTGTCTCATTATTGAAAAATATAATTTTGATTGATATGTTACATGCAATGTTGATTGAGCATGAAACTTCTTGTTATTTTTTGACACATGAAATTAGGAAACTGATTCATATTTAAAATAGTATCTTGTATATAATTTTATTTATATATTTCTCTATAAAATATGTATTTAAAATAATTCATCAATATTAATAAAATTAAGGTTGTTTGGAAGGCCCTTCATTATCAATTTAAACAATGAAAAGCATATTAAGTTTAATTAAAGGGGATTGTATAGAATCTTTCAATGTTATCCTATAATGGGACTAATAAATATCATATATAATAATGAAATAAGAAATATTGTGGATGATAATGATATTAATGCATTCTAAAACTCAAATTATGATAACAGACATCACGAAACGAGTTACAAAATTGATAAGTATGTTATTTTTCCGGAACATGGACAACGTTTCTTAAAATAATATTAATTATGAAGTAGTAATGGTATAATATGATGACTTCGACTTCTTATATGATGAATAAAATCATCTTTCAAGTCACTCGTGGATGATAATGTTTCTTTTTTACAAAAATGTTTTGGAATAATGATTATTGGTTTATAAAATAATAACATAGAAGACAACAACACATAACACTCCATTTTCACATGTTGAACTGAGACATGTGAATGAAGAAGTATAGAATATATATTGGGATAGTGATATATTTAAATAATTATATCATATATATTAAAATAAAACATTTGAATCAATACTGAAGTCTGAGAACACGAATTTTATCAAAACAATGTCCGAGTTTCCACACAAGAAGAATGAAAAAGTGATTTTTTACATAATGAATAACATATGAAATTGATCGAAATGTATAGGAGTATAATGAAATGTTATTAATATTCATTAATTTTCTCTCTATTATTATTATTTTTAATTATAAGATATCTTTAGTATGGTTTTGAGGGTTTATAATATTTTATGGGGGTCACATTTGGTTGTGGTTTGGGAAAACAATGCGATTTCACATAGTTGTATGTGAAACTTATTAGAGAGGAGTTGTAGATGGATTAGATATGGTAATTTTTTATTGATAAATGTGGTTCATTCCCAAGATATAGTTTCAAATCAGAATTGGTGAAATTTTAGTATTTGAATATTTTTTACCCATCCTTATGGTGAAACCGTGTGGGTACCCTGGAGATGCAGTGACCCTCACATATTTGGCACAATGAAGTGTGAAATGTGCAATCAAACCATGTGTATAGAATTAATTAATTTCAAAAAGAATTATTTTTTCATGGAAACTTCTTTGAACCCTTTATTACTTCTCTAACACATTGGTATATCAAATATACATATTCTTGTTTCCATTCGTGGGAGATTTCATCCCTTGTAGAGTAAATATATTGGATCTGGAGAAAAAATTACCAGGAATTTTAATATTAGTGTATATTCATCATCAATTAATCTTTTTAAAAATATATATTCAATATCCTCCTTTGAAAAGGACCCATATCCATACTTTTAGGTATGTATCTAGTAATTTCCACATTATCTAATTTGATTGATTCAAAATTAATGAGGAAAAGTAATGTCGAATGAAAGGATTTTATAGAAAAATTTTTCGATTCATATAGATCATTTTGTATATAATATGTAATTTGGTAATTCAATATCTATATCATCTCTTGACCTATTCATTTCTTTGAATCACCACTCAAGAATTGTCAAGTTGGTTTGGGGTTGTTCAATGGATTTTTAGTGTGTGATATTGAATCATGTGTCAAAAAAATTATATTCTTCAATACATTTATTGTTGGTTGTTCCTTACCATGTTATGTAAATTTTATTTAAATATATTATTTGATTTAATTTTCCTTTTGTGTGTGTGGAATGTGAGAAATCTATAAGATATTAAATTTTTATGCATGTCGGTTTCCCCATGAAATCTCTCTTGATTGGACAAGTTAATGTGTGTGGTATATGTGATTCCTCTTATTATTAGAGTATGGTGTGTGTGTTCATGCTACCACTATTGATAAAACATGGTTGTTTTTGTGTGAATGGGACATGAGATCTATCATGATAATAAAAGGTTGTGTTTGTGTTTGTCCCATGGGAATACTTTTTATTTTTCATTATTGTGAGTGTTAGTGTGTCTGGTTATACTACTTAAATAATTCCTTACTATGTATTGTGAAAAAATACATGTGTATGGATCATTGAATTATGATATATGGTATCAATGTGATAGGTTAATACTTCATGGTCTGTTTACTAACTTAAATTACGATCTTGTATGACTAGAAAAACTGTGATTATTATGGGTTCTTTAATTATATATGGCATGGAATGGTGACCCTAAGAGCCGAACTAAGACATAGTGTGTGGTATGATGACCTTGTGGTCTAACATGATATAGTTTGTGGGATATGTTGTCATTATATAATATCCTATGGCAATATGGAGACATGACTTATTTTGAATACATTAATTGTCATTGTTGAGAATTTTTAAATTAATGAAAACAATATATAACTTCAAAATTGACATGGATCTAAAGCAAGCGGCATTGATGTTCGTGGTAGAATAACTATTTCAGATGACCCATTATGTGATTTTTTTAATTAAAATTTTCATCCAAAAAACATATATATAATTTATACAGAAAAATCTCATTATGAATTAATGGTGTCTTAAAGGTGTTTATAATCACACACATCACATGTATCTTTATGTTCATGAATTCCACATTAAATTGGATTACATATGAAGGTAGTGACACTATATAGAGAAATTATACATGAGGACCAGGTTGGTCGTGGTGAAGCCTGGACTAACTCAAGGATCTATTATAGAGATGACCCCATATTTAACCATTTTAAAATTTTTACTATTTATATATTGACCACATGAGGGGAAGTCATGAATTGTTTTACGGGATATTGAATGTTATATTATTATATTGTGAGTGGATAGTATTTTTATATGATCTTCCACTTTCTTCTAATTCATAAAATTAACTATGTTGATTTATTATTTAATTGTGTAATTTGATTTAAATATAATATCAAGATTATAATCACCCCACTTTTGACCATTGTCCCTTGCCACTAGTTGGTAGCCTTTTACATCTGGGGATATGCACATGAGGTTATGTGACTCCCAAAATATTCATTGTGATTCAATAAGAAATTATATAAAATGTGAAAAAGATTTTAGTTTAATTTTTTCTTTCTATTTTAAATTGGTAGATAGAAGATATGATGTTTTCATGACATATTAAGGAACACATTTTTGTTATTATATAAACCACAAAAAAAGAACTATAATGTTTCCAGGGGTCGGACTTCTGTTTTGGTTTCTGTTCATTCTACTGAACTATTTTACCCGATGGTAGGAACAAGATTTTTGTTTCATGGTTATGGTATTTTATAAAGTTATGAATAGTAATTATTCATGGGTTCATGTGTCAATTATAAAAACAATGGTTTATATTTAAATATCTTTTTTCCTGTGTTTGATATAAACTAAGAATGATATAAACTAATTTATATATCATTATTAATAACATATACATATTTATGATATTTAATTTCTCAATATATAGGTCATAATTTTATTTTTTAGTTTTTTATTTAGAATATCATTTTTATTTGACAGTTTTAAATATTTTAGAAATAAAAAAATTAATTTTTATAATGATAATTTATTTTAATTATTTTAATGTTTTTATGGAATAAGATTGTTTGTAAAATTTAATTTTATGATTACATGTATTATTGAAAAATTTTTATTGGGTTGACTGATTTGAATTCATATTTTAAAAATCAATTGGACCCATTTTGGCTCATGTAATAAGGGGTGTTATTGTTTTTATAAAAAAGAATTAAATAATAAATATGATTTTTTCTCAAGGTTTTTTTGTAAAATGGGGATTTTACCTGGATGGTTTTAAAATCAATTTTCAAATTTATCCAACCTTATTTAAGAAAAATAAATCTTCAAATTGGATTGTAAAAAACATATAAATTTCATGGTGTATGGTTCATAGATTTTATGGAGGCCATTTAGAACCTTTAATAATTATATTTTTAAAAATCATAATAGACCCTCTCTATTTCCCTTTTTTAAAAATATTTATGTAAATAAAAGTTATTAATATTATTTATATTGTTATATTTGGACCTATTTTTAATGTTATGAATATATTAGTTGGTGAATAGATTCAATAAAAGCATGCTTTTAGGAGATATTGACTAGTTTTTCATGGATACATTTTTAATGTTTGACCCTTGGATGGAGTTGTTCACATTTAACGTTTCTATGTTACTAAGGTGTGGATCTCTCTAAAGTATCTACAAAGGGGTTACATGAATTATATATCCATTCTTTTGGACCATCAGTTAGATGAAAACTCCATCATGGGGATTTCTAGTGGGGTGTTGTATTCTGTAGAGAATCTTCGGTTAAATTGATTGATGTACAATGTTTCATAAGAATATTGATATGTGAGTTCAGAATAACATTGATGGATTTATTCAATTCCTATGCTAGAATATGTGGTTGATGAAGGTTCTGTATTTTTTTCTTTATGATAAATCACATAACATTGAATGTTTTAGTCATCATATGATGTTTTTATAAACATACGATATTGAACGTAGATTTCCAAAGGAGGTATATAAATTTTAGATATCAGTTATAATGATGTTTTGGGGGGTGAACATCTTTTTCATAATTATATTTTTGGAATTAGGGATTTATGAACGGATGGAGAATGGTGTATTAGAGGTGGAGTGTATTTAATGATTTCAAACCCAAAATATAATATTGCATTTATGTGATGAAATTTTTCAATGTCATAGGATGAATACTATATTTTGATAAAATCATTGTTAACTATAATTGGTAAAAATATGTTTCAAGTGAAAAATAGAAATTTTAATTTTTTGGGATTATGAAATTTTATTTTACTTTTCACAGATCATCAAATCAAGCTGCACCCATTTTAGATGTTGTTCAGAGATTTTATGATTGAGTTTATTGAAGAAATAATGGTTGAAAAATGTTTATCGACCAATCCATTGGATCAACGAATCTATCAGACATGTTGATCCAACAGATGAAAAATCCTTTTTCCATGATTTAGAAATAAGGAAGTTGTTGTTCATAATGGCCAACTGAAAAATGTGACCTCAAAATACATTAGAAGACTTATAACAGTAATCTCTCTGGCATATGAAAAAATATAATAAAACAATAGATGGAAAATATTATTAAATGATGAACAAAAATATATCTAAATTTTATAAGATGGATTAATAATTCTTAGTGTGACAATATAAAGATGTTATTGATCAAGATAAATTACATGATTTGTCAGCAATTTTGAATTAAGAGGGAATTATAAATTAATCAATCAAACTAAACAAATCAATGTATTAAAAATAGTCATGTGATAAATATATTAAAACATTATCATGGGACCAAGATAATTAGAGTTCCATATTAATTTATGATTTTTTTTCATTTTTTGAAGACTAAATATAAATTATTTTACCATGATCCATCAGATTAAATATTTATACTAGTATATCTTAAGCATCCTAAAATCTATAAGTCATCAGAAGTTGGGCTTTATCAGAAAGAGGTTGATTGGTCAGAGGAATTATTGAACATGTGATGAAAATGGGGAATTATATTAAAGATTATATCACATTGTTGTTGGATTTTATAACCAATATATGTTAAAAAATGTTAATGGATTAACAGTTTCTGTTGTTTTGGGTCATCAAAAGGGAAGGATTTTATTTTCAATTGATATCAATCAAACTATGTATATTGGAAAAACAATTAGTTTCAGACTGAACAATAGTTTGTAAATATAAATAATACTTATGTTTTAATAATATAAAATAATATTATTTAAGACACATTATGATTTCAGAAAAAATAATAAGTCTTCATAATAATGATAAAATAAATGTAAATTTGGGGTTCTAGAATTTCTTGGGTGTGATAAAGTGATATTATTTTCCTACCCTTTTCACATTTGAGGTTCTTATAAAAATATTTCAAATTATATTTTTATGAAAAAAATTAATATTATATAGGGAGAGGGATTTAAGTGGAGTTATTATTCATGATATAATTTTTATTGAAATGTTTTCCAGAAAGAATAATTGATTATAAGACTTTTATCAATGTAATTTCTAGATTAGACCGGGTTAGAAAATATATATTTTCAGGAAAAAGGGGAAGTGATCATCCATTCTTCATTAAAAGATGAATATAATTTTTTCTAGATT
Source organism: Viscum album (assembly GCA_963277665.1). NCBI lineage: Eukaryota > Viridiplantae > Streptophyta > Magnoliopsida > Santalales > Viscaceae > Viscum > Viscum album. Next base: position 1,834,208,710 of record OY728147.1, read on the forward strand.
GAAGAATTATAATTAAAAATCCAAATTTTGAATCAATGTGAGTGATCAGACGGCGTGTTTTTATGATGAATAGAGATATGGTTTTGACCTTCATTTGGGTAAGAAAGTTAGGAATTGTGTTTTAAAGATTTAAAATTAATGAATTTTTTTGACACAACACAGTTACATGTACAAAACAAAATGGTGACAGTTTCTAAACATGATACAAATACTTATTTGAAAAATTAATTCTCAAAGAATCATAATCATTTTTCTATTGATTAAAGCTTAACACAGGTGTAAGGGTATATCTACTTATTATATCCACACACAAAAAAATCTAGTTCATTGTGTGGTATTTTATTATTTTAAACCCACTATATGGAATATATTATTTTTTTATTAGTGAACCATGTAAACAATTTTTTTCTTATGTATTTTTGTTTGTTTTGTTATTAGAAAGTGATAAATTTTTATTTTATTGATAATTTTATTATAGAAGAATACTAAAAAATAAAAATACATCATTGATTCACCCCACCCTTTATATAAGGTCCCAAATTGTGTTTATAGATTAATCGATCTATGCTATAGGTACGATTTTTAAATTTTTTAGTATAGTTGGGTTATTTTTTTGGGCGGTTGTTTTTTGAGAAAATTGAAATTTTTTTAAGGAAAAGGGGAATTGTATGGTTGGATCAATGTTTTCCAAAATCAGTAAAATACCACAATAAATCTAGGAAACCCAAGAAGAATGGTGATTATATTATTAAAAAATGTTTTGAAAAATCATACACCCACTTTGAGTAACAATAAGAACAATATGTTATGCACATGGTTATGGCACATGAATTTCCAAATACTTTGTCATATCCTAGGAAAAAATGTGATCAAGAATTATTTTACATAAAAATTTATTTTATATTTCCGTAACCCCTAGAATTCACACTCATTCACCCTTAATCAATATTATATGTTCTCTTTAGTTTTTAGATGTTTTATATAGGATTCTCTCTTTCCACAAACTACATTATTGATTAATTGAATAATAAATCGAAGGATGTTCATGCCTCTTGGTATTAATTTCCTCCATTAATGAGTACTCCCTATACTAAATCAAGGGATATGCACGCGTATCTTGATTATTTTTTATATATAGGTGTTGTTGGTTGTTAATAGGTTTTATTCGTTAACATTTATTGGATTATAGATATCATTATTTATTCTGAAATTGATCATTCCATTTCCCTTTTTGGATTTTCTTTTTGGAAAATGTCTATAAAAATTATTGAGGTTGGTGTTCTCATTTCAAAATACCATAATCACAGTTTAATTGTATGTGTGGAATTGTGGAAAATCAATTTCCATGTTTAGAAATCACATATTGAATTGGATTGATTAATTTATTTATTTATTAATTAAATTTTGTGAATAAGATATTGATGGATAATTGTAATTATGGAATTGGTAATTTTTTGGGATTTTTTAATCGGTAAATTTCTGAAATGTTGAATTGATTGATAATTAGAATAATGGTAATTTTGGATTTACCCTAAAGTATCAATGGCTTAAATGATTAAATATAGATAAATGGTTTAATAGAGAATTTTTCAAATTATTCATTATGATTAAATTGTTTAACCATTATTGTTTAGATAATTGAAATGGATTAACAAAATATGAAATGTCTATAATAGGTTTTATGAAAATTAACATAAACATATTTGATATTTGTGATATTTTTGATTGTTCGGTATATGTGTGTGTGACACATACTTATGCTTCAAATACCGATAGAGTGCCAAATTCATGCTTGAGAATATTATTGTATGGGATTATGATTGAAGCTAAAAGTACCCTTATGGTGTGGGATTGGGTTTGCTACTCTAAATACCCATGATGACATAGAAATTAAATTCTATACCATTTTGATTATCATTAGACTATGTTTCCATGTGGTCATGTTATGAATTGTAATGGAATGGATAATCAAATACCAAGTGATAATGAAATATTCTCACTATGTGATAGGGTTAAAATTCATTTATAGGCAAAATAAGGTATTTGTGGTTCATATATCATTCTTATCCCATAAAAATATGTGGTTAAATAAAAAATAATTAAATATGGATGCTGATTTATTTATTTATTTCCCTTTATTATTTATAAAACATTATACACTATTATTGATGGGAAATTTTTTTATACATAGTTAGTGGTAGATTTCTATCTTGTACACACACAGTAATCTATAATCATGATTGGTACATGAATGGACATCACGTTCAAACAATGTAGTGAAATATTCATATGATAGTGGGAAAAATTAAGATGGGTCCTGTATGAGGGAACTAGAAAAGATGTTGAGACCCGCATATAGTTTATAGTGTCTTTATATGTAATTTTTTTAATTAGACAGTTGACATATACAACATATTCACATATATTCTATAATTTTTGAATATTTTTTTCTTATTTTTGTTCATCATGTATTATTTTTCTATTATGGTTATGGAAATATTCTGGTTTTTGGTTATTGTTATTTGGATATTATTCATTATTTTTCCAATTGTGATAATTTTATAAAAAACATATAGTATCCACATGAATATATATTAGTACATCTATAATAGTCATTAGCCTTGGGAATATGGTAAGGCACTCATTATGTAATGTAACTGACCACCTATGGGCTCTATTGTGTGTCACCTGGTTCAGGGTGTTGTAATGTTGTATCAAAGAGTGTTTTGATTTCTATTATATTCTATTATTATTTTTTAATGTTTTTCAAGAGGCTATGATGTGTGAGGACATGGTTACAAACTCATGTATGGTAGTATTTAACCCTCATGTGAAGGTAAAAGACAAATACTCAGGGGGGTTTTGTGACTAATGTCAGTTGTTAAAGTAAAATGGAACATCAACTTGGGAGATGTGCTTGTTATGTGATTTTATTTATTTCTTGATATTTTCCATGATTTAACTCATGGTTCGGTATGGAATGACTGTTGATAATGAAAGTTTCATTTTTAGTACTCTATTATTATTGTGACATGAGTGATTTTTATGAAACATATGAAAAATAATGTTTTGGGTAATGTATTAAAATTTATATATATTACCATTATTGTCTAATTGAATGGAAAGTGGTGCCTAATATGGAATTGAAATGATTAAGAATGAATAAAAATGTTAAATTGTGTGTATAATGAGAAACTAAATTATGATAATAAGATTACCCATATTTAATGATGAATTATATGTATGATGGTTAAGTGTTGTGATAGATCCTCTTTTTTTGTGGGGTTTGGGGGGATGAATATTTAAGGATTTATGTGAATCCTCATATTTTTGATAATATGGTGAGTGTGTCTGGATATGTTTTCATAGAATTATATAGATATTCCACCAAAATTATGGCATTTTCATAGGACCCTGTATGGTTATTATTGGGAATAATCCACCTGTAGTGGATCCTAAGATTCTGGTACTGCTGGGCAAGGGAGCCAAAGGGCAGTTCCATGAGATCTTAACCTGCTTCATGTAGTTTATGGAAAGGGGCATAGGGTGGGAAGTTAATATTTTCTTTGAAATTATATGGGTGTTCTGGTTGTAACACCCAAATAATTTAACTAGATAGGGTGGAACTATTATAGATGAGTTATTGATTGAGTTTATCCAAATAATACAAGAGAATATAGAGACTCATATTGATAAGAGAAATAAATTTGCAGCTTATAAGTTGTGAGGTTCACTGAAGTTATGGATGGATATTAAGGATCTGAAAAAGTTATTGGAAAATATGTCATGGAAGGTCATGGATGTGATTTTTCTGGAGAAATATTTTCCAGAACACTAATACTAGATAGGGAATATGATTTTATGTTTTTTACAAAGGGTTTTATTTCCATGACGGACTATACTGATCAAATTACTTACTAGATGTACTTTCTCCAACACTGTAAGGGGATAATATAACTATGAAAATTTATTTTCAGGATGATATTAAATATTAAATTAACTCCCATGTTTACACTATTTACTTAATGATGATTTTTCAGATAGTGAAACATGGTATCATATATGAGGAAAAAATAAAGGATTATTACAATAAAGGATTTTTGGATTGTGTTAAATGATTAAGATGTATTAAATCCATTATTATGTAGCATCACATTGAGAATGTGTGATAGAGTTATATAATGAAATATCGACAAGGGGAAGGATCATTTACTCATGACCATACATGGGTGATTTTCCACATGTTCGATAGTGTGGCTCACTTTCGTAAACATTTTCCCTAGCCATAAATATAGTAACAAGATATCTTTTGGATAAGACATCTGTAACATTTTTATATAAAAACATGATAGATTGGTATATATGGATAATCATGGAATAATTATAGGGATGCAAGGGGATCTTCAGTACCATAACCATCTAGTAGCTAGATTTCTACTTGATGTGGCAGTCTAGCTAGTGGATTCGTTCCTTTTGGTAAAGGGGGCCAATATCAGCAAATTAGTGCATCTATGGGGACTCCAATAGTATTAAAAGAAGAATAGTGGTATTTTTACGTTATTTTAATCCAAAATTGGTGGATATAGATCCTTTATCATCAATATATGGTGTTAAAATTAATATACATTCTTTACTTTATAGTTCGTTATTCGATTTTGGTGCCACTTGTAAAATTATATCTAAAAAACTTGTGAAGGGGTTGAGTTTGGTAGTGGATTTTTTGAGCAATATTGTCATGACTGATAAACCAATATGATTATGGTCAAGATATAACTATTTATACAGTTTTGTTCCCTCATGGATGGGGTGTATTGATTTCTAATGGGTTTTTACATCCTTTAAATTTTATACTTTGACGTGATTTTTTCATATGGATTACATAGTATTGTACGAAGACAATATTTTTTTAACTATAGGATATTGAATATTAAATATCATAATGGTAGAATTTATGTTCTCCATGTATAATTGGATATCCAGCAAGGCCAATATGGGAATGTTCCACAATAACTGGGGAATCTTACTGCACAAGATTCAAGAAGATTGTTGAATGATGGGAGGTGTGAAACAAACTTCCATTCCAAAAATAATTGATCAACTTTAGGATGTTTTTATTGGATACATATTAGAGAATACACCAGTTAATGAGGGGGAATTTACATATGAGATCATTCTGTGGAATGAGATTGTTAATGTTTAACCATAAAGAAACCATCAGATCATCAATAAATTAAGACTAAATAGGAGGAATTTATAAAAAATCGACCTATCGGTCCAAGTACATCATCTTGGGGTCCTCTAGTATATTAATCTAAATAAGATAATATAACCTTGCTCTTATGTTATGATTAAGGTATGTTGATATGTATTAATATGAAAAACTAATATCATCTTCATCTATTGAAGATTATTTTTACTAGTTTAGGGGATCCGGTGTTTCCTCTGGTATTTACTAGAAAATGAGGTATCATTAGTTTCGAGTTTGAGATTTTTATTCTTCACAAACATTATTAAGATGTAGGTATCGCTTAAATAAGTAATTTATGATTACATTTGGGACAAAAAATGAACCAAAATTATTTATGATCATGATAAATTTATTCTCCCAGCCTTTCCTGGATTAGTTTGAGGTTGGGTTTTTTGAAGAAATCTTGTTTCACTACATGATTTAGGATTTTCATTCCAAATATCATGACATATTCTTATGTACATAGAGAAAAAAAATTATATTCCAACCTGATTATGTTTCCAGTAAATATTTATCATGTACATTTCTTGTTTCACATCATCTTGTAAGATGGTGTGTCAGTGGACCCAAATAAGGTGAAACTGTGGTTTCTTGGGAGAAGCCATATAATTTCATCGATATCTGTATCTTTCATATATTAATGGGATAATATCTAAGGTTCATCTATGACAATCTGACATGGTAGAAACTTGTTTTTTCTTGAAAAAAATTGTTGGTATATTTCAATGGTCTAGAGAATGTGAGAACAATTTCTTAGAGGAAAGTATTCTTTTTATAACGTCACCCATCATGATCCAACCAGAGATAGGGGAGGATTATAAAATGTTTGGTAATTGATATGTGAATTTTCATAGAGATTTATTGATATAGGTAGATTTAATTTTGGTATATGATACATGGGAAACGATTATTTATATGAATAACAACTCTACACATGACCTCAAGTTAGATGATGTTTTTTACTCCATAAAGTTTTAGTGTCATTACGTATTGGTTACAAATCTTAAAATATATATTGATAATAGTAGAATAATTTATAACTGTTCACAATGAGACATCAAACCCCATATGCACAGATGGATGGAAAATATGAATTCGTTTTATTTCAATCAATCAGATACACCCTGAATGAGAAAGAGTGTTGCAGATGCTTTGAGAAAAAAACTCATACTCATGAGAATTGAGAAATGAGATTTCAGTGTTCATGAAATGATGAAACACCTTTCAAAAGTTACATGAGGAGTATCAATGACTATGTGGTTTACTAAAAATAATTCATATTTTGAGATGGATGTGAGAAAACATTACCATGGAATTTTTGGTGGGTCTACCTAGGAAACCAAGGTAAAAATACTCTATTTGGGTGGTTATAGATCAACTGAAAAATGTTTCATTTTTCTTTCCAATAGTTTTTAAATTTGTAATAGATTATTTAAAATATATGTATGGTTGGGAGACATTTAATATACATTGGTTTCTATAGATATTTATTGTATACATTGACTCATTTTTTATTTTAATCTTATAGAAAAGACTATATACAGTGCTTCACATGCATGTATTTATGAGTATGGATTTCCACCAATAGATATATGGACAGTTAGAATATACTATTTAGTTTTTGGATGATATGAAATGGAAGTTATCTATTGATTTTGGTGGTTCATGGGTGAATCAACAATCACTGAAGTATTTCTCCTCAATAAAATTTAGTTTATTATTCATATGGTGGAATATGAAGAACATTATGGTTTCCCATGAATATTAAATGACTTTTGTTTTGATCTAGGGGAGTAAAAAATGTTAGGGATGAGTCTCATATAAGATACATCATATCTGTTGCAGTTGATTCTAAATTATATGTCTATGACATAGATATGGAAGAATATGTGTTTTCATAGACATCGATGAACTACACTGTTAACATAGAGTGATCGTTTGTTTCATTAGATGATTCCATTATTAGGTCACCATAACATTTTGAGGCAATGAATGTTGGTACCCATGTTTATTGAATATTTTCAAATTTTGGAGGGTGATAGGCAGGCGGAGTACCAATAGGCTATTATATAGTGATATAGGGTGATTCATGATTAGTTTTCACATGTAACAACTTCAATGGTATAAACCAAAAGACTTCTAATTGGATTATTTCTGATAATGTTGACTTTGAGTTCATTTGAGCCTTCAGGGATAATCTGATATGTGAAATGGATTATAGTGATAATGTTTTGTGGGGAATGAACGTGTCGAAATATTGAGTATTATGGAAACCTAAATGTTCATTGGGGAACATATTGAAGATAGATGTGGATATCTGAGAAATAGGACCTAATATGTTTACATCAAAATCATTTATATCCTTTGGAGTATCACTCAAATATGATTTGTTATAAGGTAGGTATATTGTATGATACCAACCACATATTGAGATTTTTTATATATTTTAAAGGAAATATTTATTCTTTTTTATTATAATTTTGTTGTTTTATGTTTTTGGTTGTTCTTGATGAAAAAGATCAATATTGGAATGAAAATGGAAAGTGAAAGGTTGGTATTGGTTTCCAAAATCGTTCACCCACACCAAAAAAACCATGAAACCACAAATAGATTAGCAATTCATGGTTACTGAATAGTTTTAAATTTTTTTTCCTTTCAGGTGTAATCATGTGACCCCTCTGTGAGGCTCACTGTTAGGGCACATTATTTTTGGAAAACCATGCACCTGAAACTATTAAAATATGCACATTGAATTGTTTTATCTTAGAAAAAATTATTTAAAAATTATTCAATCATCATCATTCACCCTCATTCACCCCCAGTCATCCTGAGGATTTTATACCTTTTATATAGGTTCTTTATTGGATTTAATGGTTCCAAAAAACATTGTTATTGTTTTATCAAAGACCTAATTGATTGTTCTACACCTATATAAGTAATAAAAATCCTCATATATTGATTCATCCATCTATTGTATCGATTTCTATAGGAATAGGAATATTTTATCTTCATTTGAAGATATTTTTGATATATGTTTTATTATTTCATAATATATTTTATTCTTGTTATTGATTTTGGTTCTAAATATATTTCTTTATTTTGAAGATTATTATTCAGTTTCAATTTGGGGCTTTTCCAATTTCCAATGTCAATAATATATCATGAGGCGAGATTTATCAATTTAAAATTCTATAGAAATGATTTAGTTCTGTGTATGTAACTATGGAATAGAAAATCCATTTCTTTTATTCACATATTGAATTGAAAAATTAATTAATGGAATTTTGTGACTATGAAATTGAAATACAATTTGGATGATCGATTTCATAAATTGAGGGGATTGTGTAATTGGTTAATTATTCAAATATGGAATTGACTGATAATGGGTCTAAGAGGATGTTTATCTCAAACATAAATTGTTAATGTATTAAATGATTAAATGATAATAAATGGTTTTATGGTGTTTTTATAATGTTATTTCATGTGATTAAAATGTTGAACAATGATTTTCTTGATTTTTGAAATTTTATACAATTATGTGAAATTTAAATAATTGGGTTAATAATTAATGTCTTTGATAAATTTCATAAATGTGACATATCTAATTGATAGATATAATATTATAGAACACAAAATGTCAATCCAAATACACATAAGCTTCCAAATTAATTCATGTAAATATTTTTGTATGTGACATGGACTAATTCTACAAATACACATGGGTTGTGGGATAAGTACATATTCTCCACTAAACAGAAATAACCGTTTAATTAACACGGGTTCATGTTAGATTATATATAATTGTTTCCCAGAAAACTAATGCTATTTAGATGTTATATAGAGATAGTGAAGGGTCGATATAATGGGGAATTGAGTGGGATGTAATAACATAAGTCTTAGAAGCTAATTTGTATGAGTCCTCACTTGTTTGATTAATTCTGGGAGAACTAATACAAATTAATTGTGAATTATCAATTGAGATATGAATGGGATAAATGTCCATTTTTTTGTTTTAATTTAAATATAATATTTATTGTAACATGGTATGGTTCTAAGATCTATGCTATGAATCAAGAGGAGGTTGATGGTTGGCTATGATTATACAATATAGTGATGTATATGAGTAATGAATTTATTTTCCTAAATGTAATCACAACAAAAGAACATTACGATTAGTTTATAAGGAATGACGTTATATTTTTTTATATTCATATATAATCTAGCTTGGTCAGGGTCATTCATCTAAACGTAATGTTGTTAGGGTCTTCAAAACAAATTGGATAATCATTTCTTAATTTAAAATTATAATTATTTTTATGATTACAATGTTGAGAATGATAGTTTCATTAAATTTATAATACCTTAATTTCCAACCCTTCTCTATTTCGTTTATCCACTCATGGTATAATCGATCAAGAATATGTAAAATATTGAATATATATTGAGATTATAAATAAAAATTGAGTTTGATTAATTATAGATATTTTTTTTATTGTTATCAATTAACTAATATAAATTAATGGACTAGCAATAAATAGATGGATACAATCAGAATTATAACTAATTACATACATAAAAAAAGAACAAGAACAAGCTTGGTATATGTTTTTTGATTATCTATGCTTAAAATGTTGAACGTGCAAGTAATGGGGTCAGTGATGAAAATAGGGATGAAGAAAATAATCAAAATTCATCCACAACTCTTTTTTAATGTAAAAAACTAAAGTAATTGATGAATCTTGAGTTTTGGTATAAGGATTTAAAGGGAAAAGAGATAAAAATTAATGAATAATGAATATAGATAACCCATATTTCTGTGTGTGGATAATATATATATATATATATATATGAAATTACATGATCTGAAATCGGTATTCCCATCATGTAATGTCGATCCATGAGTTTTGCCTTAGATTTTGAATCTATGTGGATTTCCAAAAAATCTCATCTATGATTTGGAATTTTGATCATTATATTATCTTGTAACTGGATGTCACATCCTGCAACATAATTATGAGGGACCATATTGAGAGGGACATGTGATTTTAATGCTACATTTCATGGATTATGGATTCACGTTGTTAATGGTGGTTCATGTCGTGTATTAAAAATTTTCATTGTGAAACTTTTCATGTCTTTCTTCACTTATTTTCATATGTTGTGAAATGACAATACATGTCACTTAATGATGTTACATGATGTTTAATATAATTTTTTTCTATATTTCTACATTTTTTTCCTTTAAAAACATAAAAGTCTATTTATTAAATAATTAAAACATAGAAGTTGATTTTTTGAGTAAAACATTTAAAATTTATGATAAATTGGAAGAAATATTATATATTATTTTATCATATGAAATTCTCCAAATTATAAAATATTATTTCCCAAAATAAACAAGATATAAATATCTATTTAAAATTGTAATAACATTTTAATAATGTGCTACATTAAATATATCCATGAAAATAAAACAATGTGTTTGTAAAAAAAGTCATTCTCTATAAATATCCATTTTTTTAAAATTAGTAATGACTCATAGCATAGTCCCTTAATAAAATTCTTAATCCTGAATCACAATTTCATAACTTTCTCATGAGATCTATTCTAATTTTCAAAATACTTCATAATGAATTTTCACTCATCACAGAGGGTATAATGAAACTAGAGTAATTATCAAACACAAAGTACATGTTACTAACCATAGGATTACATTTGTTCAAGAATCTCTATATTTAAAAAAAATAAAAAATCCATCATGAGGGCTAAAAAGAATAGGTTTTAATTATAATGATGTAATAGGTATGTCGGTAAATAAAAAAAAAGATAAAAATGATACTTCTGTATGTAATATAATGGATGAATGTTGTGACAATTGTAAAAAAATAACTCCTCCATGGCTACTAATGTCCATGTTTCTAGTAGATTATGTTAGATCTATGTATATATATCTAATCTATTAAATAAAGGTATCATATTCTTTTCTATTATTTATACATTATTATTTTTTGAAAATCTTATGTAGGCCAGATATCACATCTATCGTCTAACAACATATGATCTTTTATGGGATTCATCAATTTAGAAATGGTGATTTTTTACCTTCTGAATAAACAACCAATTTTTTTCATATCTTTTTAATTTTAATATGGAACATCTTTGACGGGAAAAACTAAAATTTACACAAGGATAAAATTAAAACGTCTTGATGAGAAACACAATACATCTTGACAGAAGAATCATCATTTTATGGCTAAAAATTCCCCCACACATGTTCAGTGTAAATTCATGAATGTTACAATGAAAATATTAGGTGGGGATAATTATCTTGTAATAGAATCATACTATAAGTTCATTCATGTAAAATGTTGGTTAAATTATTGAAATATGTAGGGTGGGTCTTGGGAAAAAATTTCTTAAAAAGCTACATCAATCATTTTAAAATTGTATTTGTTTTATCATAACATTAATAAGATCTCCAATATTGTTCTGTAATTTTTAAATATCCCATGTATCACTCAATAAATATGCTCCAGATAAAAATTGAAAATTTGGGCTATGAATCCAGTTGGGAATGTGATTAATTAATGAATTAGAAATTACAACATGTATAGAACCATTTAATAATACAAATAAAGGTAATTTATAAAAATCAGAATTATGATATAAATTAATAATTTTAGAAATCATTCCAGGTCATAAATAATGTCAAAAAAATATTTATGACAATTACCAACATATTTTTTTTATTTAAATTGGGGTATAATTAGTTTCATTTTTAAATCCATCTTCCAAATAAATAATATATTCTTGAGAAATGATATTACAAAAAAAATCATGTTTATTGAAAGTCATAAACTATAAAATGAAAATATGGATAATTGAATTTATTCTAATATGATAATAGAGATGAAAAAATGGTTTCCTCCCATAAAGTTCTATCAAATGACACCATTATCACAACAGATAGAATGAAGTATCAGATTGTTTCATCCATCAGGACAGTATCTCAACTATCATCTATAGCGACACATTATAAATTCTACAATTTATTATGGTATTTTGGTTAGATTTATCACTATAGTATCATATAGAGCATGTATCTGGTGTAGATGTAAGGGTTTTTGTGCTCATGGTGGTGGATGGTGAGAAGAAGTATCATGTGAGGGCTCCAAATATTGATTCTCCGTGTCAGATTGGTGTTGATTCACTCATATAACAAGGATATATGGTGGCACATGTGCATCAAAAACCACATACGAAACATGTGAACTATAAATGGATACTATACAATTATAATGATTTAAAAAACAATCCCTATCAAATTGTGAAATTTAGTTTCTCATATATTGATAATGTGTAACAATATAACATTAATAGAAAACAAAATTCTAAAAATAAGATCATCAATCCTTGATACAAATGATCAATCTAGTGATGTTTATGGTGGTCAATTAATAAATGGCATATGAATAAAAAAATCTCATCTAGAATCCACTCTTGATCATAGGGGTATTGTTGATATCCTACCTGGTCAGTGGTAGGGATATCAAAAGAGGATTGTGGGTTAGCTATAGATGGAAATTCCAAGGTGCTATTAGGATTATATGATTTAGGTGGTAGGGAGTTGTTGAACCTTAGTGGGGCCATATTTTTGGATCTTCATAGAAAAATGTCATCTTGTTGGATGGGGTGGTGGCCAGTCAGTTTTCCCTTAGACCATGCTCTGTAATGTAATCATATTATCATGTAGGGTTTGAGTTCTCTAATTGTAGTTCTTCCTAGGATCTAGGTGAGGTTAGAGTGATCGAATTGTTGGGACCATAATGGGATGGTGTTGGATGTGATATTTTGGGAAATTAATGTGTTGTGTGGGTGATGAAATAAGATAACTTTCCCAAAGGGATGTGTAGATCCTTATAGATCCCTCTCAAATTCTCAAAGAGGAAAAAATCTATCTCTTAGAGATCTTTTAGGATGGAATGGGTTGGTGGATATGTAGTGTATGATGTCGTGGTAGACTTAAGGATATATATGGAAGGGGATATAGGTGATGTGGTTGGAGAAGAGGGAGAAAGTTCTACCACGTGATCTCTCGCGGCCTCGTCAATTGCCTCATAGACATATATAGCCCATCAGTAGGTATAATCATCCTTGATCAAGAGCGTCATGTTGTTAAATAAAAGAGGATTTATGGATTCCTTCAAATCTAGGTATTTAAGATACATGGTAACAACAATAATAGTTATATGGTGAACCATGTCTATAATTAATGAACCTCCCATCAATATAAATCTCATCCTCTCACTGTGATGTTGGTTGTAAAATAAAAACTTTGAAGCCATGTTAATTATAGGGACACCCATGGATGGTTTTAGGAATATGACATCTATATGGCTCACACTACAATTACAATCAACCCAAACATACCACACATTAGTCAATTCTCACTGAAGGATCCTAAGTGGTGGGCCACAGAGCTATAGGGTAGGAAACACATCATATGCAATAAAGTCCTCTATGTAAATTCATAGACCTATCCTGAATTTGGAAACAGAAATATCATGAAGTCGTCCACCTAGTCTGAGGTAGTGGATATCTACTAGGAAAACAAATGTAGAGAGAAAATTAAAAAAAAATCACTTGGTAAATCTCCATATGTACCACATAAATGGATAAAATATATAGTGGTTTGATGGATGGAGGATCTCGTGGAAAATCTATTGGTGGCCGAGGATAGACATGTCGATAGTTGTATTCTTCATAATTTTTGTTTTCCCTAGTATGTAGATTGAGAAATGATGCTTGGGGTTGGAGATATATTGGATGGGGTAAAAATGTTATTGGACATCCCCTAACAATTCACTAGATCTAGACTGAGAAATGTCCTGAGTAGCTGGCTTAATATGAGCTTCAATGGTAGGTGGGGGTGATGATACATGATGTGGATAAGATTTGGGAGGTCCATCACCTCATTTATACTTCCTCAAAGGTTTATCCTCACGGTCAGATGTGGATTCTGTAGGTGTAGGGTTGAACAGTCATTGTGCATGCTATCACATTATTAGTTCAGATGTAGTCATGATTATGAGGATGCTTTTGGCCGAGAGGGTGGAGGGGGGTTTTAGTTTCAGATAAGAGGGAAGAAGGGAGGGGCTGCAGGAGTCATGAAACCGAGAAGGATGGAAGAGGATGGGTTATCTAAGGTATGATGGGAATCATTCCATGAACCCTAGGCTCATGACCTATTTTTTAATAGTTTAGAGTAGTTTTATGACATGTAAGTATGTCTCACATTGTTTAATTCTGATTTTAATGAATGTTAGTCTAACAAAATTACACTTTGTGAAATAGTTTTAAATGATGTACAATTGAACATTTTTCTTAATTTTGGTTCAAATCCTATTTCCTTTTCCCTGACATGTCCTAAACTTTACTCAAGGTTATTCTAACACATTGTAGCCTATGGTGGCCTATAATATGAGGCCTCCCAGTTAGCACTTCATTTAATGTTCAGATCATGATTCTATGAGGGTTGGATGAATTTCATGATGATTCAATAGCCATAACAGATGTTTAATTGAAAAAGTTTTAGTCATTGACAATTAACCTTGAATAGTGGTCAATTATCCTTTTAAATTTCAGTGTTCTGATCGAGGAAAACATGAAAAACACTGAATGGTCATGACCATCTAGATTTGAACATCACATGGAAAAATTATAATCATGAGTTGAATTATTTGTCATTATTTACTATGAAAAATAATTTATGATATTTTGTGATTAATACGAACAATCTATGGTTCGATTGAATATATTTTTTTTAAAAACAACACATTCTACTAAGACATAGTATATTGATACTATAGTGTACATCCTAGTGGGAATTAAGCTTCTATGAGGAACACAAGTCTAGGAACCCTATTTTTCTAAGTCCATATATAATACCCCAAAAATCCATGGTAGGCTTATTTTTTAAATATTTAAATAGCATGTACCGCACACAACATTGAATTTGAGTGTACCCTGACCTTTCAAATTAGGTTTCTAAAAAAAGTAATGAATAATATTAACCAAAATATGAAATTAATAAATGTAATTTTTCAAAAAAAATCATTTTTTATTTTCGAAGAAAAAAATTTTTTATTTTAAAATTTTGGAATTTTTTTATGATGTTTCTATTTTTGATGAATAGTGAAAAATGTTGCATTACTGTTATAAACAGACTTATTCATTTAAATAAATATTTTACTATAAATTTATTTTTAATTATTAATAGATAAATAATACATATATTAATCCAAAATATATCATTGTAACCATTTTATAATATATTTATATACAAAAATTTATTAAACTTTAAAACATTTCTTTTACCGGCCTTCTTGCCACATCTACAATATTTGCATTAAATATAATTTTACTTCTTATATAAATTTAATTTAGAATAGTGTACATACATTGTATTATTCAGTATGAAAAATGTGGTCTAATAAGATCAGAATAAATTTTAGTGAATAGTTATTTTTTACTATTATTTACCAAGGTTAATGGTAAGTAGTGTAATTAAAGGTAAAAATAATATAATAATAATAATAAATTCCCTATAATTTTTCTATTATTATTGGATAAGTATATTTTCACCTAAATAATCCTAGGTATAAAATAATATCCTTTTAATGCCACTTTCTTTATATTAAGAAATTTATTATATTTTATTTAAAGAAGAGTTAGGAATGCCAAATTGAAATTTTTATAACTATTTTATTTTCAATATGAACATATATGACTGATATGGTCATCATTAAATATTATTTTTAAATATTAAATTATTAAATTGATAGTCTTACTTTATTTATAATTTTATGAAAAAAATACTTCAATTAAATAGTGACTCAGGATGATGTTGTAATTGAATTACAAAATAAATAATCAATTAAATGGTATTGAAAATTCAAAATCAAATAAAATTTGACTTAATTAATGAAATAAAATAATTTTATATACAATATATACAATTTAGTGACATATTAGAATTATTTTTGTGATTTTATCTTGTTATTTTTATATTTTTATAAATGAAATTCTTGAATAGTATCAAAATTGATATTAATGAAACTTTTAAATAAATAGTAGTTAATTAAATGATATAAAACTTCCAAAAATATACTGTTTGGAAAATTATCCAGTATAGTGTTATATATTTCATAGATTATCCAATTCTGTTTTTTTGGCATTTTATTGTAAATATACTAACCCTATAGTGTAAAAATACAAGAAGATATGATAAGAGTTAAACTGTTTAAGTAAGTGTTAACCAGTAAAGACATGGTTAATTTTGTGAACTAAACATTTTTATAAATCATTTCATGTTATTATTTCGACCCATAATAATATTATCCTTGAAATAAATCACTTTGGAGAAATTTGAAACTGAATATAAATATAAAATAAATTAATATTTTAAGATCATCCAAAAGTGTCGCTCACGACTCTTATAAAAGGAAAGTCCTCCTTCTTCTTAATTCACACATCCAAATCAAATTTTCATAGAAAAACCCTACCATATAATTCTTAAATCCTCCCTCACTTCATTATAGAGGCCACACATTGGTCAAAATGACATCATATGGAGTTTTTTGTGCTTATCAAAATAAGACACTAGAAAAAGATGTAATTTGTTTACTAACCATTTCAAAGTTATTTTATTTTTATACATACTCTTTAGATGTTGTTTCTATATAAAAATAATCAATCAATGATAAAACATATAGTAAGATATTATTATGATCATTATACAACTATATTCGTCCCTGAATGTAACCTACGAATTACAATATTAACATGTGTTTGTACGTACTGCTTACCGTCACCATGAAGAGGTGTAATTTTTTATTTGACAACAAATTATTTGGATTGGTGTAATGATGAGTAGAATAGATATAAATAATTAATATAACATTATAATTTTTCTTTATAATTATTATACCCATAAATTCTCAAAAATTCCATATTTTTTTAATATTATTTTGTATTATTATGACTCTGCGAAATTTGGTGGTGCCTGATTCTGAGGCACAGTGTGCCGAGAAGAGAGTTTTGAATTTTTGTTATGGTATGTTCAGTAATCACACGAGCATCTTTTTCTATCTTTTAAATATTTTCTGAAATGGAAAATCTAATGTCACTATTGAATCCTCATTGCCGAGATTTCTATAAGAGAGGATTCACCTCCACCTTAGTAGGTCGGGAGAAAATTATAGTTTTCCACCGGATGAGGATGGAATCTTGGGCGACAATGATCCGGGATCAATGAACACTGGAAACACCATCCAATGAGAACTCTTCTCCCACCATGACGACCACGTCACTTTTATTTACAAGGTAGGGGTTTCTTATTTATGTTTATATTTTATTAATTAAATTTCTATTGCTTGGTAAGATACTAACACATAGGGCGTGACCCAATCGAACAAGTCCCTAACCCTCCGTCGCTTCGTTCTTGTCGTGTCCATCAGCGGACAACTTTTCCAACAAGAAAAAAGCTTTAACCTGGGAGCTGTGCAACGACGATGACATCCCCATAGGCTCGTAGGCCCATGATGATGGGATAATGGACTGTCAAAGCACATGAGGTGGTCCATTAAGTTTTGATGGTGAGGCAAGGGAATTTGGTGCTGGCATCCAAGGTGGAGACTAGCGCATGTCAGCCATTGAAGTGGGGATGCTCCGCTCGATGTTGCAGAAAATGGGCAGGAGGCAGGCTCTCGACCGGCCACGGAGGTTGAAGGGGGTGCGCCATTACACGATGCGGTGAGGTAGGTTTCGGAACTGAAACTATGGTGGAGAATGGGGACCCGCTCTCTACGGGTCCCACAAACAGCCAGACGACACAACCTAGTGCCTCCAATTCAGAGCCGGACGGCTTTTTGAGCTGTTTGGGAGGTATACAGTGTGAACATCACATGGGTCACACTAATAGGTGGGCTGAGCCGAACCGAGTCGGCCAGGGCTGGCCTGGGCTGGGTTGGGTCAAACCCGAACTAGGTCAAGTGAACATAATCAGTTTGGGTCGGCACATGTCCGGACGGGTTGGGTCGGTCCGAACCTGGTCCCTTTTCGGCCGTAAAACGAATAAAATGTTGTATCTCATAATCCAGACGTCCGTTTGATGAAAATTTCATAGTGCTCTAATCATTGATACGAGATTGACTTTTGAGATACTTCACCTGAGTTTTGGAAAATGTTGAAGTATGACCGGGATGGATCAAACACAAATCTAATCGGGCCCTCGACACAAAAATTTCTATAACTCACAGACCGACCATTTGATTCACTCTTTGTGTGTCAAATTGGAATCCTTACGACATAGTTGTCTTTTGGGTTACTCCATTGTGGAAGATCGTGGAATTTGAGGAACAATCGATATCTTAATGGTCATATACTACGGAACCCAAGCGCACCTTGTGTGCAGAATCCAGTGGCTGGATTTCAATTGAAGAAAGACCCTATGTGGATTAGAATCATAGATATACTATGTGGGTCAAAATTATAGGGAATCTTTGTGGATCAGGATAATGGTGACCATGAGTGGATCAACACGATAGCAACCATTTGTAGATCAGTATCCTAGAGACCATGTGTGGATTGATATCAAATTGACCCTGTGTTGATCAACATCATAATGACTCTGTGTGGATCAGCATTATAGAGACCATGTGTGGATCTGCATTATAGTGACCTTGTGGGGATCATCATTGTAGCGGCCTTGTGTGGATCATGATTATAGCAGCCCTCTGGGTATCACCATTCAATTGACCATACGTGGATCTGTAGTGCGTGACCCGATGAGTACTAGCCTTAGAGCATCAAGTCATTGATTAGTGACATACAGACCATGGTGGATCGACAATGGAACAACTCCTCTGTGGATCTGTGGTGGAAACATCATAATGGAATAAAATGTTATAGTTTATGACTAATCATCATTATTCCTGAACATTGAGTTGTATACTTAGTTTGACCATAGTATTTTTCTTTTTTCATTGTGATTGAGATCATGCTTTTTGGATTTTATTTTGTGTAATTATTATAGACCATCGGGGGTCTCAGGGTCTCTACCAGATATTGTTATACTCACGCTTGCACTGTATTTTCCCGCACAATGTTTTGTCTTGTGCAGATCGTGGGAAGCCATGACTGAGACTCGGAATGCTAGGACTAGATGGTGGACAATGGTGATGGTTGATGTGGAAACATCTGAAGAAGAGCAGTACCTTCCATTCAGGTGGTACCCACTGTTGAAGATCTCATGATATTTTTATGATTCAAGTTTTACATATATATTTTTAGTTGGAATTTTATTCTATACCCCTTTACATTCAGCACAAAAAATTATTTATGTCATTTAACATCCTAGTAGTAGCTTGTTGTGTTCTGGTACTGTGTGTTTGTACAGGATTAAAGGAAACACCTTCCTGTTTTAGGGATATTCTTTTTTGGTGCTAGTCGCCAACCCTGGACAATGGAAGGCTAGCTTGGGTTAGTCACAACATGGGTGCCAAGGGATGGGTTTTGAATAAGTGGTAATATATGAGTCAATTCTACCAAAGAACTAGGACTCTGATCTCTCTCATATTGAAATATTATTAAGTGTATTAAGTGTGGTTTTCAGTTCAGGGAGTCCAGTGTTGGTGCGAAAGCTAACATATCCACACACCCGGACCCTGAATTGTGATTTCTGACTCAGTGCACAAAAACACTGATTTCATGTGATTTAGAAATTTTTTTAATGTTTATCTCATTTGAGTCAGATAAAGAGATATAAATTTTTTACAGTAGTATACATGTTTCTTTTTATGATGCCATCACGTAGACATCCATCCAGGATTTCAATGTTAGTACATGATGATGTCCCACCATGAGATGAGGCATCAGTGTAGAGCCCTCTTACTAGGTTGGAACCTTTTCATTGGGTACCATAAGAATCAACACTCGGAGGGAATTAGTTGAAATAAGACCCTATAATTGTCCGTTCATGTAGAATGGGCGCATTGCATGAGTTCCAACGGCATAAGCCTCTATGTTTTTTAGGCGAGATACATCCCTGGGTATGTGAGGACATGTTGTAAGCTGTAGCTAGTGTTTTTTGCATTATTGAGACACCAGCATAGTTGATGGTGATCTTTGATTCAATCCAATTCATGGGAACAAATCGGAGACGGTGTTGTATTAAACTTTAGACGCATGAGGAGGTTACACTCACCAGGTTAGAGTTGAGACCATATTTAAGGCAGAGTTTGTATAAGTGACTTCACGCTTAGTGAATATCCAAGAGCTACTACACTTACAATTGGGAATCCTATCGGTGGACCTGTACTCGAGGAGATTCACTTGCCTCTAACGCTACTCCACTAACATGGTACGAGACCCCTTCATCTGGGCCATACTATTTTATTAGGGTATCAGACGGTATATCAAAGCATCAATGACTTCGATAAATATCGTGACATATGTTGCGGTTCTCAAGTGAGCATTGTTGGTGGATAGCATTTTAGCAAAGTAGGCACATATGGTGAGAGAAACCACCCGATGATAGATAGTTGATTCATTTACAGCAGGTAGTAGGAAGATGACACAGAGGTCTAAGCGAGACAGACCTTTAGGAGGTTATCCTCATGATGTAGGCTCAGAGGTGCTGAACTGAAAAGTTAGAGAAGGCCAGCAGGGGAGCAGATTATTCTTCACGTCCGGTGGGCAGTGCCACATGGCTCGCAACTACTCAACCCATTGTACTGATGATCAGAAGATGGTCGAGGGACTACTGAGGCAGTGGTTGAGGTTTGAGTGAGGTGGTCCACAAGGAGGAAATTTAGAAGACTATAAGGTCATGCAGCAGGTGGTGGATGAAATTTTTAGGTTCTACTACCACCACCCCCAGGTTGTCTACCCCGACCACATAGAGCAGGTGGATAGGGGAGAGCTCAGCTTTAGGAAGTAGAGATATATGACCATGGCACTTTAGAGATGATTATATGTATGATATATGCCTATTCTTCACTAGATATTTTTACTATAGAGCTATGTTCCTGTCACTCTTTCATTTCCACGACTCTCTTTTAGATATCAGAGATTCCGGTATAGCCACTAGTTCGATGCTTACATTTTGAGATACTTACAAGAGAGGATTGGAGGATTACAAGCTAGTGTCGAGAGTGTGCGATTACTGTATGAGGTGAGCAGTTTGGATGGTATCTCTTAGTAGAATTGTCATGGAATTAAAATGTCAAATATGGTATGGACTGGTTATCCACAGTCCACGCTCAGATTAACTATTTTAGGTGCAAAGTGCGATGTGTCCTCAAAGATGGGATTGGGTTTTCCTTCACCGGCGATAAAGAAATCTTTTCATCACATGATGGAAATAATTAGAGGAGGGTTTACTCGATCAATCATCAGTTGGCTATACATACCCTTTTAGATGTTGATGGGAGGAGTCTATGTTATCGTGTAGTGTTGGACCAGTATGCTAATGTATTTCTTAATGAAATTTCGAGACTACATTTTTGCAGAGAGGTAGACTACTACATAGATCTATAACATGGGATGGCACTAATATCAACACCATAATATCGGATGGCTCACATGGAGCTTCTTGAGTTGCAAGAATAGTTTGATTAATTTCAAGGGAAGGGGTTCATAAGGCCCATCGTTTCTCCATGGGAAACATAATTTTTTTCACCAAGAAGGAGGATGGGATTTTGAGACATTGTGTGGACTATCGGTGCCAGAACCAGGTAACTATGAAGAACAACTATCCACTCCCAAGGACTGATGACCTCTTCAACCAGCTAACGGGAGATCGATGGTTATCGAATATAGACCTCATATCCGGCTATCACCAGCTCATGGTACATGATGAGGATATATTGAAGACGACCATAAGGTGTCGGTATGGCCAGTATGTGTTCTTGGCGATTCCCTTCTTCATAAAAAATTCTCTAGAAGTGTTCATGGGTATCACGAACATAATATTCCAGCCACACCTCGACTGCTTCACAGTGGTCTTCATTGACGACATATTAATATACTTGGAATCAATGGAATATCACTCCATGCACCTGGGGATAGTTCTGTATACACTCTGAGATAAAGACCATTATGTTAAGCTCTTGAAGTTCCAATTATACATATATAAAGTCCACTTCCTAGGCCACATTATCACAGAGACTAGTGTTGCAGAGGATCCAGTGAAGAAAGAGGTAGTGCTTGGTTGGGAGCCACCCAAGAGTGTGACTGAGGTGAGGAGTTTCTTGGGATTAGATGGTTACAACTAGAGATTCATATCCAACTTCTCTATAGATGCAACACTCTTTTCATCTTTGAAAATGAAGGGAAAACACTTCGTGTGGATTGATATATCCAAACAGAGTTTTTAGGAGTTGAGTGTGAGGCTTACAAGTTCCCCCATCATGAGGCTTTTAGAAGAAGGTGTTGGGAATGTTGTCTACTACAACACTTCAGAGATCAGACTAGGTTGTTTCATGATGAATGAGCGAGTAGTGATCGCCAACACCTCAAAAAAATGGAGAATGCATTAGAATATTGATGCTACCTCTGACATGGAGTTAGCAGTAGTGGTCATTGCGCTGAAGATATGGTGGCACTACATAATGGGTGAATGATTTAATATTTACTCTGATCAAAAGAGTCTTACGTATATATTCTCACAGAAGACCTGAACCTATGATAATGTCCATGGATTGAGTTCTTCAATGACTATGACTTATAGACATCATAATATCTTTGTAAGGGGAATTTAGTAGAATATGCACTCATCAGGAGGCCTAGTTTATAGTTGTTGAGTGAGGCGACAGAGCAGCTAGCCCCATTGTAGATATCCATTGTGGATAGAAATGGAGTAGCTTATCTAAAGTCTATGACTGTCACTCCACCACATCCTCAGGGAGTTCAATAGTCTCATATTAGAGACATAGACTATGAGGCCTGATGTGCTTAAATATCACTAGGATAGGATTCTCACAGATTTAATGATGGTGGGGAGCACATTATCCTATTTAGAGGCAGCACCACGGTACCAGTAATGCTACGAGAGGTAGTATTGAAGGAGTTCAACATTCCACATTCGGTGGTACATCCCAGAGTATAAAAGATATACCAAGACTTCCAATGATTGTACTATTGGACAATTCTGAATAATGTAGTGGAAGAGTTTGTATCTCGATGCCTCATTTGTCAGCAATTGAAGTACAAGCATCAAGTACCAGCAAAATTAATATAGCAACATGAGGTACCATAGTGGAAGTGTGATGATATCTCTATCGACTTAATGATAGGGATACCAGATATGTTAAAGGGCCATGATTGCATTTGGGTGATTGTTGACAAACATACCACGTTGGCCCACTTCCTACCCATTATAGATCATGGATTAATAGAGGGCTTGGGATACCTCTAAATTCATGAGATTGTGTGACATCACAGAGTGCCATTGATGACCATCTTAGATCACGATGGTTGTTTTACATCCTAATTGTGGAAGGGTATTCCGGAGGTGTTCGGGACTATGCAATGCTTGAGCACTGCCTTTCATCCTTAGACATATGGTCAGATGGAGCGGACCATACAGACACTCAAGGAAATTCTTTGTGCTTGGGTCCTTTATTTTGGTTGCTTTTGGGAGGGCCTCCTTCCCCTAGCAGAGTTCACATAAAACAGTATTTATCTCTACAATATCATTATGGATTTATTTGAGGTCCTGTATGAGCGACTATGTAGGGAACAACTCTATGGGACAGACCCAGGGGAGTTAGAACTCATGTGTCCTGAGTTGGTAAAATATTACAAAGAGAAGGTGCAAATCATCCAGGAGAGGATGAAGAATACCGAGAAACGACAGAGGTCTTATTCCAATAGATCAAAGAGACCCTTGGAGATTTTGGATGGTGACAATGACTTCCTAGGGGTCTCTCCCCAAAAAGGATTAATGATTTTTCTCTAAGGAGGAAATATATCTCAGAGGTTCATCGGACCCTTCCATATCCTAAGAAGTGTTGGCGAAGTGGTGTACCTTTAAGATCATCATCCACAAATGCACTGGGTGTATAATTTCTTCCCCAGGCCATAACAGAGGAGATATGTGCATGATTCATCACATGTTGATGAATGGGGTGAGCTGGAAACCGACGATGGGGTGATGTTTGTAGAATTTAAAGTATATATATATGATAGATAAGAGAGAGTCCTTTATGGGTGGTCGATTCCTCTAAGAGAGTTCGATGGTAGCACAATAATCTCTAAAAAAGAACAAGATAGAATGAGGCTCATATACACTCTCATTACCCCCATTTGTTCAACTTGTTTTTTTGTATCTTTTGGGGATAAAAATCCCTACGGTGGGGAGTATGTAAAGACCTAAAAATTGCATATGTTTTTTTTAATTATTTGGGACGATTATGAGCCTATGGAATTTGAAAGCGCTTGATTCTAAGGCATAGTTTCCCTCAAAAAAAATTTGAAAATTTCATAATGTACGTTCAGTAAATGTGGGGGTTCCGTTTTATATCTTTTGTACCATTTTTCAGATTAAAAATATGGGGGCACCATTGAATCTGTTGTGCCAATATTCTCTTAATGGAGGCTTCACCTCTACCATAGTAAGTTAGATAAAAAAATATTTTTTTAGTCATTTTAAAGAATAATAAAATAATTTAATCATTTCTATTTTATTTTCCTCTAATGGTCGAGCGGTAGTGGAAGAATTGCTGTGTTTTCAAGACATTTAATGTCTTTTCCATTTGTTTTCGTAAACACTCCACTGAGAGGTGAGAGGTGAAATAAAAAAAACTAATTAATAAACCTCATTAAACCTACATTACATTGAACTATCATCCTACATCTATTTAAATTGAACTCAGGTTGGGGATTTTGAGACTGCTTCATCAAGCAGGTAACCTCTAGCGAAGTACTGCAAAATCTTCCACCAGTGGAGGACACAAGATTGTAAAGAAAGGATCCAGTATCGACCAACGCCATCAACATCATCCAATGAGTAATATTCTCCCACCATGACCGTAACAACATAACCATATACGAGGTAGGGGATCTATTATTTATGTTTATTGTTGATGTTTTAAACATCTATCACTTGTTAAGATACTAACGCGAAGGGAACAAGAGAAAAAAACAAGGCTCATACCCTTCACCACTTCGTTATTTTCATGTTCTATGGGGGATGAATTTTCTAACACGATATATCCTTAAATTCTGGTGTCGTGATTTGACAACGGAAACCCGGGAGGCCCATAGGCAGGAGCGGAAGGGAAAATAGAACAAAGGTGCTCACCTAGAGGCCCAGGGAAGACCCGGCAGCGCGACACCAGTGACCGGTGCCAACGGTTAAGGAGGTAACCAGAACTAGCTGAGATGGGTTGATGTGGACCCAGGTCGGGTCGGCCCAGGTCGGGTTGGGTTGGGTCGGTCCTACAGGATCAGACCAGACTAGACCCTTTTGAGCCTTGATATGCTTAAAAGGACCTATCTCGAAAACCGGACGTCCATTTGACAAATTGTATTTGGTTCTAGAATACATGGAATGATATAGTAATTTTTTCATACTACACGTGAGTTTTGAAAAATTTTGGAGTATATCTCGGTAGGATTGAACTTGAATCCAACCGGACCCTAGGAACTAAAATGCCTATTACTCACAGTCAGGGTTTCCGATTGACGCACCGTCTGTCACATTAGAACCCTTACGACATTGTGGTCCTTTGGGTTACCCATTTGGGGAGCATCATGGTAGTTGATGAATGACTAATATTTTTAGGATTACATAATATGTAACTCAAGCACATCAGGTGAGGGGAATCATGCGGTTGGCTATCAATTGAAGAGTGACCATGTGTGGATCAGCATCATAGAGACCCCGTGTGGATCAGCATCATAAAGACCCTCTATGGATCAGAATCCTAGCGACCCTATGTGTATCAACATCCTAGAGACCATTTTTTGATCAAAATCATAATGAACCTTTGTGGATCATCATTATAGAAACCCTATGTGGATCAACCTTATAGAGACCCTGTATGGATCTGTATTATAGTGAATCTATGTGGAAGTGTATTATAAAGACCATGTGTGGATCATCATTATAGATACCCTATATGGATGTGTAGTGCACGACCCAATTAGGACTAGCCTTACAGCGTCCTGCCACTGATCAACGACATACGACCCAGTGTGGATCGACAATGGAAAAACTCATTTTTGGATATGTTGTTGAATATTCAAAAAGTAATAAAATGGTATAGATTAAGACTAATGATCTTTAGTCTTGAACTCTGAGTTGTATACCTGGTTTTAGATTAGTCTTCTTATTTGTGATTTGTAATTGAGATCATGTTTTTTTTACTTTGTTTAATTTTGAGAGACCATCGGGGGTCTCAGGGTCCTTACTGGGTATTGTTATACTCACCCATTCATGGGCTTCGCACGCACCTTGTGGGGTCTTTGTAATATGAAGATCATCGTTAACTGAGACTCAAAAATCTAGGACCCAAATGTGAATGATGGAGATGATTGATGTGGAATGTTGTTGAGATGAGTGGTACCTATCTTTCAGGTTGGGTCCATGTTGGATGATCATAGGAGTTGATTTTTCTTTTTATTGTTAGTTTTATTTTTTCAGTTGGGCATGTATTCCACCAACTTAATTTTTAGTACAAACGTTTCCTACTACAATATCACTTCGAGGTTGTGTATTATTGTGTCCATGTACTATTTTTTAGTACAGTTTTAATGAAAATGCCTTCTTGTTTTAGGGATACTCCTTTCTGGTGCTAGTCTCCCACCCCTGGCATATAGAAGGTGATCTTAGGGTAGTCACATCATGGACCCCAAGGGACGGGCCATGACAATAACATCGAATTTCATATAACATAACCATAAATGGAAGGTTGTTGTTTCTCATGCATATGTACGACCTTCCATCACCATGACCCAGTGAGATTTATTTTCAAAGTTAACTATTCGAGAATGATTATAAAATTTATATGATGAGTAAAAAAATTATTAATAACATTATTTAATTTTGGATATGAATAAAATAAATCATGTGAATAACAACCAAGACTTACATGAAGAATGAAAAATAGGAAAATTATGTAGTTAAAACCTAAAACAATGGTAATACATAAATATTATTACCAAAATTATATTATATGATCATATATGATATCATAAATTTGGATATGGTTCTATTCCAATTTATTAACATGTTTTCCCAATCATATATGATACTAAATCACCATCGAATAAGTGATGATATACGGTAAGAGTTACATCGACAATCCCTCTATTATCTGATATTCCTTATACATAAGTATCTACAAGGACATCCTTATCATCGATTTCTATATTTGTTAAAATGTAATTATAAATATTATTGAAAATTTATTAATTTCATTTTTACGCATGTTTTAATTTTTTAAATACATATTTAAGAGAATCATTCTATCATTTTCCAAATGATGTAAATTATATCCTCTTCGTCAAATTAAGAAAAATGGGGTTTTAAATTTTTTTTAGTAAGCGGCTATTTTTTGTTGTTAGGACACCATTAAGTTTTGAAGCATTCATTACAATCATGAATGTTTATTTTCAAATGAAATGTTCTATTTTATAATTCTGTAGCTTTATAATGATTTCAATGTATTAAAAAATATTCACCTAGAATATTTTTAATGAATCTGTTAATAAATATTCAAATGTGTTGACATCATTTATTAGATTTTATGCTTATTTATGGTTGACTTATTGTGATTCAATATTCCATATTTTATTGAAGGTTGTATGATATATTTTACTATGTATGTGATATATTTATTCCATTCATTGGTTATGGTTAAGTTATAAACATTTCATATGCTAGTTTTAATATGAATGTTTATGTTATGTTTTACCCTTTTCATAAGAGGAGTGCATTGGACTTAGTAAGTGCCATGTGATGCCTACTATAACCCCTCGATACATCGGTATGTGTCATGAAACAAAATAGTATTTTGGAAAAAGTCCTTGATGGTATCGTAAAGGTTTTAGGATGATGACTTTATAGTATAGTTGTGATGTCCGACATTATAGATTTCCTGGTTAAGAGTTTAGTTATTGAGATTTCATGTTTTTATTCGACAAGTATGATATACATGTCAATGTCTATATATAATTATTTGATTTATTAATTCTATATTATGCTAATAATTATGATTAAAATGCATGTGTTTCATTTTTCTACACATCATTAAAAGTTTAGTCTTATTCATTATAGCTTCTACTGTTACGTTTATACTTATTGAGAACGTGATATGAACACATTCGTATGTTTAATGTTTCCCCAATATGAAAAAAACAAAATTCTGATTGACTTCAGATATTTCATAATGGATATCAGTGTTTTAAAAGGGGATAGTATACAGGTTTTCATTTCAAGATGTAATGTAATACTTATGTTTGAATTTAATAATTCCAAGGATACTAAACTGATCAGTCCTTCTAGATTAGATATTTTTTCTGATCTTGAAAAAGTAATTTAATAATGATCCGACACTGAGTAACTGTTGTTGGGGCATTATAGATGGAATCTAAAAATGTTTAGTATAGAAATTAAAAACTATATGTAGAAAAAAATTGATTAGATAACACAAGTTTATGATAGATATGGTAGACAAGTTTAGAAAAACATCATAGATTTTTTGTAATGGGGATATAATGTTGATATTACTGTGAAATATATACCTGTTTTGATATGAGAAGAAGATGATGTTTTATCATATATCTACCCAAATGTAATAAGTCTGACATGGTGTTTCATTCCTAACTCTTGGAAACCCGGTATCTGACAATGGGTCTTACTACGTACCGATTTTGACACTCCCAAGGGATATGATTAGGATAATTATAATTTTCATTAAAACCAATTATTAAGGATTTATGATTAACTGGGCGCTCAATGAAATAGTAATATTGATTTTGGATTGTATATGCATATATTTTATAATTCAAGTTAATTAAATTTGTAGTTATTAATTATTTATTATGATTTCAAACCTCATATATTTTATGACATTGTTTAGTAATGGCACCTAGTGAATGTAATAGAAATGGTAATAATGCACGTAATATATGTATGTATTTCCATGATATAAAATATAATGATAGGGGATCTAGTGGTACAACTAGATTTGAAAAACATATAACCATTATGAAATAGGAGGATTAGTTTATGAATAATAACCTTACCTATATGGAGCACCATGATCCAAATTGCATAGGATTAATGTTTGAAAGCTTAATAAGATAACAACCTCTATCATTAAATGGGAATAAAAATATTTTTGTATCTACAAAATAGAGAAGTTACCTAGAAAATATATATCTTTCCCTGTGATGTAACGAAAGGGAAAAGGTTTTTATTGATGTTTATCATCTATCATGATATGCATATCAATATTGGTCATTAATTCATAACTAAAAGAAGGATAAATAATTTTCAAACATGGAATGTATTGAGTTTAAAAGACTTTTCGTATAGAAATACATTCCTCACAATCAATGTGATGGTATGGGAAGGAATTATCTGAGTCTGAGGGAAAAAGGGTATGATAATGTTGAAAAGGATTAGGCTATCATCATGACATTATAAAGGCCTTTTGTAGACTACATACCTACTTAGAGAATTAAGATTGATATATTTTTTAATGGGATAAAACCATTCCTCCGATCGACAATAGTTTCAAAATCATTATCCTTTTTTGGAGAAAGGTTCTCATGTGATTTCATGAATGAAAAATAATCTCTAATACTTGTGACATTAAAAGGTATCAAGAGATGAAGAGGGTTGATAAAAACATTGTGAAATGAAATAAGGGTAGGATGGAAGAAGGTTGAATTTCAAACATGTATAAATTTGTTTGAAGAAACCCACAACTACATGCCTAAAGAGGATGATAGTTTTTGATATGTGTGGAGAAAAATTCAACCAATCACATGATTTTACGGGGAAGAAATAAATTTTCGATTTTCAATAAAACAATTATTAAAAAATGTGACATTAAAAAAATGATTTTCCAAATATTCAAGTAACTTTTCCATAAAAAATAAAAAGAGATAAAGAGCTTGATTTTTGCAATAAAAATAGACGTGGTTGAGACTACTAATGATGTTATAGAATGTACTATAATCCTCTCCTCAAATTTGGGGAAATAATACTTTTATTCAAGAATGTCATATTCCTTTATATATTCCTAGTTTAATATAAATAATTTTATATTTCCAATTCACATTGACAAGGGAGTTTCCCGTCAAACCCCATATGGAATGTCTCTTTGCAACTAAGATGTGTTAGGTAGTTCCCATTATGGAATATAAAAGTGAAATATCTAATGAATTTATAATCATAACTATGGATGATGATGATATAATCCTTAGTATGGATTGGCTATGAAAATATTATACACAAATATATTTCTAGATAAATTAAAATATGTACTATGTGGATGATGTATAAAATAGTATCCTTATAGAAAAAACAAAATCACTTAATTCATATCAAAATACACCCCCAATAGCATTACTAAATGAGATTCATGCATAGGAAGAAGAAAAAACATCTACGGATGAAGAAATAAATATTAAAAATTGAGGATGTACCTATTTTAATAGAATAAATTTATGTTATTCCTGAAAATTTACCAGGACACCCCCCATAGTGTGAAGTTGAGATTTGTATTGATTTTATCCATGATGTAATACCAATATCAAAGTCTCCTTATAAAATTACCATTCTGGAAATAGTAGAGATATTGAAACAACTTGAAGATTTAATTAATAAGGGATTTATTCTCTAATGTGTTTCTCCATTGGGGGTGTCAATTATTTTTGTCAAGAATAATGATAGATCAATGAGTATATGCATTGAATATAGAGAAATAAATGCTATTAAAATAATAAAAAACTATCCCCAGCCTCAAATTGATCATTAATTTGATCAAATTCATGTATCTCAGTATTATTATTAAAATTACCTACATTCAAGATATAATTAATTATGTGTATAAAAGGAATATATTCCATATATATCATTCCAAATGAGTTATGGTGATTAAAAATTTATGATAATTCCATTTTGATTTACTAATGAATCCTCTATTTTCATAGATCTAATTAACAGAGTTTTCAATGAATATCATTATGACTTCGTCGTAGAATTTGACGATGATATATTGGGATGCTCAAAAAGATATAAAGAACACAAGAACCACATGAATGTTTTTTGGAATATTCTTATTAAAAATATACTATATGGGAAGTTTCCTAACTCTGAATTCTGGTTTCAATATATATATTTTTTCCACTATATTGTCTTCAAATAAGTAATCACTATTGATCCAAAAAAAAAACATTCCATGAATGTCAAACACCGACGAGTATAATAGAGATTTGTAGTTTTATTGGTATATCCTTTTACTTATGGTGTTTCGTCCATAATACATTCTGATCGGAAAACCCATTAATTAAGTTCACATGTTAAAAAGATAAATTAATTTGAAAATAAGTGTGTGATGAATTTATTGAAGAATTAAAGGGAATATTAATCAAATCCTCTATCATAACTATACCATATTAGAATCATTGATTCTTCGTTTGTAGTGATGAGTAAATTAAATGACTCATTTTTGTCTTTATACTGAATAATATGGTTATTTCCTATGCATTAAAGAAATTAAATATTCATGAAAAAAACTACAAAACTCATAATGTTGATATAGATGTAGTAATTGTTTCTCTAAAAATTTGGGGACATAATCTCTACATTGAAATATGTGAAATACATACTGATAATAAGAGCTTTAAATATAATTTCTCATGTAATAAACTCTACATTAGATGAAAGAGATGGCTTGAGCTAATCAAACATTATGATTGGACAATACACTACCATCCAGGGAAGGAAAATAAGTTGGTGGATTATTAGATTATAAAATAAAATGGAGATAGAACATTGATATTGAACGTGATCCTATGATTATGGATCTAATAAAAACAGATATGGGAATTATCATGGAAGGTTAAACAACACTACTTATTCAAATGGTTGGAAAAATTCTATACTATAATGGATTCAATGTTCTCATTCTGATAATGGAGAGTGTCCAAATTAAATTAAATCTATTAATGATGGGAGACTAATTGACTTTATTGTTGAATATGATAATTTCGAAATATGGAAAGAGGCATTGTGTTCCTGTTATACTGAATCTAAAAATAGAATTATTGGATGATTATTATATCGTTAATTTCTATATACACCATGGTGGCACTAGGAAGTATAGATATTTGAAGAAAAATTATTGGTTGTAAAACCAGAAGAATGATATTACTGATTATGTGTCAAGATGTTTAGTTGGTCAATAGGTGAAGGCTGGAAGACAATATCCTATAGGGGTCATCAAACCTATTCTTATACCTTTGTGGAAATGGATGATATTATGATGGAATTTTCGATGGGGTGTCTGATGAATCCATGCCTGAATGATGTTATATGGGACATTATTGATTATCTTACCAAATCAGCACATATTCTCGTATTAATGAAAGACTTGAAACATAGACGTTTAGAAATAATATATATTAAATAAGTTCTATGAATTCACGGTATAAAAAAAATTATTTTTTATCATGATTACCATTTTACAACACAATTCTAGAAAAGTCTTTAGAATCCCTAGATATTGATCTCTATTTGAGTATAGTATACCTCCCTCAAACTAATGCACGATTAGAAAAAAATATAAAAAATTTGGAATAAAATTTGAGATCTTTAAAACATTACTTTTAAGGTATGTGGGATCTGTATTTTCCACTAGTAGAATTTTCCATAACAATAGATTAAATTCAAGTATACATATTACATCATATTATGTGTTATTTAGAAAGAGACATCATACACCAACATTTTGGGATGGTTTTGATTGTAACAACCCATGCATTTAAAGAATAACCCTTTTTTCATATTTATAAATATTTATGAATAAGATATTAATTTTATGATAAATAAAAAACTTTTTCTGATAGTGTAATTGTTGGGGAAAAATCCCTCAATGTATCAATGAAGCATTTTTGTGGTGATTGTGTTTTTTGACAAAGTGGACATCTATGTGGTGATTGTTGACAAAGAAAAATAGTGACATACAAATTTTTTGAAAAAGGGGATTTCATGGAGGAATGTCAAGTTAAAGAGATGTGGTCAATGATCCATGTTTTATTAATGAACTTTGACAAAGGAATGGATGATCTGGAGGTGGTACAAAAAGATCAGATACAATTGGTCGCATACTTGAAGGAGAGGAAACTTGTGCGCCTATTATTTTTCAGGACCAGAAGATCAAAATACGGCAAAGGAAAAAGTGTCACATAGGTATTGTGTTGGTCGTGTAGGTGATTTTTAAGGGTGGATACCTGCGCACCGAAACATGCGCGCCGAGGGGAGACTTGTGTGCCATCGTGCTGGTTGTTCAAACGCCAATAAATACAGGACCACAACTATTCATTTTGAATGGAGTTCAACACATAGAAAAATCAGAGCTCCCATCGCGCAGGTGTGGTGGGCTCGCAAGTGGTGGTGTGTCACGCAAGTAGGGCTTGGGCTCCAGATTTGAAGAAGAGAGATTGTCGTTTTTTGAGTACCAATATTGGTTTTGGCGTAATGGGAAGTGTGTCGCGCATGTTTTTAGTTGAAAAATCTTGTGTCATGCAAGTATTTGAGGTGGACTTGCGCGCTAGTTGTGACTTACGCGCCGATACTTGCCCGCCAGATTAGACATGTGCGCCATGTATGGTTGATTTCTGGTAGTGATTCAGGGATGAGTGGAAGGTGGATGTTTTCCCTATACCTTCAGTACAACGATAGATTCATCTACATGTGAAATATTGAATTCAACAGAGCATCCACATACAATAGAGGCTTCATTCACTAGAGATAATGAAGAGAACTATAGGTCTATAAACTATGAGTGGATCCTTTTTGAAGTAGTGAGCAAAGGAAGAGGAAGAAGGTGATCCCC
This sequence comes from Viscum album, assembly GCA_963277665.1. Taxonomy (NCBI): domain Eukaryota; kingdom Viridiplantae; phylum Streptophyta; class Magnoliopsida; order Santalales; family Viscaceae; genus Viscum; species Viscum album. The sequence goes on from OY728147.1 coordinate 1,834,243,096, forward strand.
TCCACCGGTAGTGATCCAGAGAGAGAGAAATAGGGAGTAACTCTTGGGAAAGAAGTGGGATGACCCTAATCCTTGTAAAGGTAGTGAGCCTGGGACAGAGTGACTATTCCTGAACCCTTGTATCCACATCTAGTAAAGAATAGTGGAATTTTTAACGACTGGAAACTTGTCGGCATATGCTCTTGGATGTAGCCCAGTGAGGGTGAACTACGTAAAAATCATTGTTTCTGTCTACATACTTCCCTGCATTGCAATTAAGCCATCATCATCAGATAAATAAGGAAATTAGTGATCACAATAAACACACAAGTTCCAAACAAGTGACCCTTGTAATAAGAGATCAAATTCTTGTGGGGTAGGAAGTATTTTGAAAAAGAACATCTATATCCTAATTCACCCCCCCCCCCCTCTCAAGGTATATAGGCCCCCATTGGTCTTAAAAATTAGTATCAGAGAGAAGGTTTATTTTATCAGATTTGTTTTCTCTGACTTGGTTTAGTCGATTTCTCAAGTTAAAGATCCAATTATCTCTTATCATATTGTGAAATGGCAAATGGATGTACAAAAAAGAAGAAGTAGAAGGCTGGTTGTATTACCCACTATTGAAGTGTCAATGGAAAGAGTGTGATTCAGTTAAAGGAATCTTGTAGTGAATAGAAGAATGGTTTGGATGAATCATAATATGAAAATACTTAATCATTCAATGATACTGAAGGAATGAGTGAATAACCAGATTTTCCAATTGATTTTGGAACCACTGAAGAAGAATAAACACCAGGAAATCAAAAAGTGGATGTTGTCCACAAGGCAAAGGATTTGGATCATAAATTGGATGAAGAGATGAAAACTAAAGATATTCAGATCCAAGCACTAGAAACTGAGGTCAACAAGCTAAGAGGTTTGAATCAAATTCTTATTTATGTAGCTTCTGATCTGAAGAAGAAAAATGATTCTCAAGATGAAGAATAGAGAAAGAGATCTACAAAGGTGTAAAAATCAAAAGATGGTGAAAATGGGAAGAATATAATCTCAGATGAGATTCATAATTTAAAATCTAAAAATGATTCTCTTGCTACAAAGCTATCTGAACTAGTTAATAAGAATCAAATGCTAAAACAAGAGAATGCATGTTGTTCTGATTCTGTTGAAGAAGAAAATTTGAATGTGAAGGAGAAAAGTGACATGGTGGAAAAGCTCACACGAGAACTAGAAGATGAGTTGAGTAACAGGAAGAATCTCAGAAAAGACCTTAATGCTCTACTTGAATCAAGAAATAGGAAGATTCAACAATTAGAGAATGTGATAGATAAATACAAGAAATAAATGGAGATATCAATGTAAAAAGGGAAATCCTAAGTTGAAGGATGCACTGCACTTACTATTCGATTGTCCTTCAGAAGGTGATGATAAAATGAAAAGGAAGTATGATATTTATGAGGAGAAACAACAAAATATTTTCTCAGCTCAAAGACAATATAGTTTTGGAAAATATGGCATTGGTTTTGATGAATCCCCTCCCGTGCATGATATAATGCAAGCTGTGAACAGTTCTAGGAGTGGAGAGAAACCTATATGTTCTGGAGATAAGCCTAAGAGGATAGTTTCAAAAAGAAGTGATGACATGTCCTATTTTTGTGGGATTTATGGACACACATCAAGATTTTTTTCTGAAGCTCTGGAATACATTTCAGGCTATGAAAACAGAATTATTACTAAATATGAAAATAAGAAGAAGAATTATGAGAAATCAGAGAGAATATTCTCTCAATGGAAAACATTCAAAAGATTTTATTACTGTGGAAGAAAGGGACACACAATGAGAATGTGTTAGGAAGCTCAAGAGCTAAATGTTAGTGGAATAACACAAGATATTTCAACATCTCTATAGTGAAATGATGATATGAGTTATCCATTTGATGGGTAATGTTTTATATGTTTATATTATGGGAATTGGGCATGAAATTTCATCCAGAAGAACGCAGGAATGAAAAATTAACTCGAAAGGATATTCAAGGCTCTAGTGATGTATAATGAGAAATTATGCACTATGAGATAACATGTTAAGGAGATGAATATGCTTAGAGCCTCAGGGGAATCACATGGAGCTGAAAGAAAGGTGTATCAGTCACATCCTCTGTCATACTCACAATAGATCTCAAAGAGAGAATGTGAAAAAAACCTGGAAGATTAAGGAGATATCTACTCCAACTGTGATAAATATGAATGAACATTCAATGGAGGACTCACGACCAGTTAAAAATAGTGTGGTGACTCAGACACCAGATAAAATAAAGATTAACAAAGAACGTATTGAAAAATTCTCATGTCGTGTTCCATAGAAAAAAGTGGAGGAAGGTGCAAAATCTATGAAATGGTGGAAGTATCAAGGAAAAAGACAGGTAGAGATATTCCTACCCGGAGAAGGAATCGAGGGAAATAGAATTTTGATGGAAAATTAAAGACAGAGATATGTACTAGTGGTTTTATTCCCCAAATGGAGAGAAAATCCAAGCCTATGGAATCTACATATCAGAAAAAGGATCAGCATGTGGGTAATGAATGGTTAGTCATATGGTAAGAGTAGTTGAAGTTTTCTAGGAAGCTAAAAGATTAAAAGAAAGAGTGTGATTCTATAAAAGAATGAATTAATGCGTTGACTCTTCAGGATCAACCACTATCCTCATCTTGAGGATTCTAGAAGTTAACCCTCTCCCTATGTATAAGAATTATATAAACTGACAATTCATGTGTTTCAGGTTTTAGGGAGATGCGATCCATGGGGAAGTGGCATATAAAGATGAAAATTGGAAAATTGATATTCTCTAGAGGTTCAATTGCCTCAAATCAGGTACATAAGGTGATGAGGAATGGGAGAAACAGAGCATAATAGAAAGTGATTGTGTTATAAACTTCATCTCTTGTTTCCTACACCAAGTTCAAACTCAGTAGGCTTAGAGATTTGGATAATGTATCTATGTTGTGTGCCAGATTAGTATAAATTATGCATGAGGGGAAGGATGGTTATGAGTCTAAATAGTGGGACTAACCCGAGGAAGTGTTTCATAAAATAGGGGGAGCATTCAATAACAAAATCAGATGAAAGATCCATCACTGCAATAACTGGATGACTCAACTAAGATTTTTTCTATGGAAGGAAGTCATATTGTAGGGGAAGAAGAAATAATCAAGCATTTCATGCTTATTTATTTTTCTCTCACAATGTGGTATCAGCTGACTGCATTCAGGATACTAAGAAGCTGCGAGAGAAAATCAAAGGTGTGTCAACTAAAATTTGAGAGAATATGTTCAACGAAATGACATCATTAAACAAAGACATAGTGAAGAGTTTTTTGTTAAAAGTGATGAATTTATAAGAGAATCAGGGAGAGTATAAGTGGCAGATGATGATTCAGAAGAGGATACAGATGGTGAGTATGATGAAGTAAAATCCTTATCTACACAAAAGCTAAAGAGTCGAGCTGAAATTGACAGGTAGAATATCATAAGTTATCAGTGACCTCCAGTTACGAAAAGAAGTATTAAATCACTGCAGAAGACATCATTATTATCATAGGTTGAGCTAAAATGCCTTGCTGATGCAGCTGAAGATGAAAACTAGGTTCAGTCCATGAATGAAGAGGAAAATTAAATTGAGAAGAATCAGATGTGGGAGATTATTTTGACGACAGCAGGCATGAATGTCATCATGACTAAATGGGTCTATCCCAACAAGATTATTGAAGATGGAATAGTTATTCAGAAAAATTCACAACTAGTGTGCAAGGGATAATCCAAGATAGAGGGAATAGATGTTGACGAGACATTTTCACCGATTACAAGGCTGGAGACAATCAGATTTTTTTGGATATAGCAGTGAAAAAAAAGTTCAAAGTGTTCCAGATGGATTTAAAATATGCATTCATCAATGGAGTTCTGGAAGAGGAGGAATATATTAAGAAGACAGATGGAATTATTATTCATGAATATGATAACAATGTTCCTTGGATAAAGAAGGCATTGTATGGGCTGAAACAAGCACCAAGGGAATGGTACTGAAGGCTTGATTAGTACACGAGTTTGCTCAGTTTTCAGCGTGGAGGAGTTGATTACAATCTCTATGTCAGCAATGACAATAATCAAAGGATGATGGAGCTGGTGTATGTCGATGGCATAATTTTTGGCGTATCAGATGAATCTCAGTGCAGACTATTTTCTGAATTAATGAAAAATGAGTTTGAAATGTTAATGATTGGAGAGATGATGTTTTTCCTTGGTCTACAAGTGACTCATGGAAGGAATGGAACATTCATTTCTCAATATAAATATGAAAAGGTGGTTTATGAAAAGGTTTGGAATGGAAAATTCAAAGGAGATGAAGAATCCAGATGCTAGCCAGATAAAATATTCCAAAGATGAGGTTGGCAAGGCATTAGATATCACAGAATATAGGGAAATCATTGGAAGTCTATTATACATAATTGTGACAAGGCCTGATATTGTTTTCGCCACATGCCAAGAAGCAAGATATCAGAGTAATCCCAAGGAAAGCCACATGCTTTCAGTGAAAATAATACTTCAGTATATCAAAGGCACCATGGATTTCGGCTTAATGTATAATAAAAAATCTCAATCAGTGTTATTAAGTTACACAGATGCAGATTGGGCCGGATCAACAGATGAAAGAAAATCAACGTCAGGAGGTGCATTTTATCTTGGTGGATTGTGTATTTCTTGGATAATAAAGAAGAAATATTTCATTTCATTGAGAACCAAAGAGGCTGAGTATATTGCATCCACTCAAGCATGCACACAACTATTGTGGATGAAGCAGCAGCATGAAGATATGTGAGTTTAAGTGAAGTCTCCGATCGGAATCTGGTGTGATAACTCAAGTGCTATAAATATCAGCAAAAATCTTGTCAATCACTCAAGGAAAAATAACATTGTGATAAAGTATCATTTTATCAAGGAGAAGGTTTATAAGGGAATCATGAAGTTGTAGTATGTGCCTACAGAGCTATAGGTTGCAGAAATTCTGACAAAGGCCTTACCTAGTGAAGCTTTTGAGAGGCATCGACTGGCACTTGGATTTTAGTCGGATCCCCACTCTTAAAAGAGTGTGGATGTAGGATCACCCTCTCTCCCAGAGCTATGATGTGTGTTTCCATAATGTAATTATATGTGTTATCTACTCTGTTACAAACTGAAAAGGTGTGTCTTTTGAGTTCATTGACAGAGGGGGAGAAAATAGTGATTTTTCAAGTGGAAGAAAGTGTGGATATCTAATAAATCAAGAATGATATGGGGGGAAGTTGATAGGTGGAGTATCCGAAGAAGGGGAGTTGATGCTATTTGAACATTCATATCCAGATCTTAGCTTGGAAAACATAGACAATAGTGCTAAAGGAGTTTTGAAGCAGACAGGAGTTAAAGATGTGAGCAGAAAGTGGGAGCGTACTAAATCTGACGATGCTATAAGTGATCAATCAAAGAACAGATATCACAACAGCTGAGGATTGTGATAAAAGAAAAAGTGTGGTGTTGGAGAGTGGTAAGAATATTTCTAAAAATTGGTATCAGATTGGTTACAATTGGTATCATTTTGATGTCCACAGTGGGTGTCAGAGATGAAGTGATTCATCGATGAACTTTTCATTTACTCTTGTTTCTCACTCAGAGCACTACTCTTGTGGACTTAGAGTGTGTGTTGAGTAAAACCTCGATCGCTATCAGAATCACAAAAGGAAAATGGTGGCTGAAGAATTAATTATGTATCTTTTTATGGAAGAGTTGTCAACAAACCCAAAGGGGGAGATTGTTGGAAAATATCCTTCAAGTTATCATTGAATCATTTTTGAGGTGATTGTGTTTGTTAACAATGTGGACATCTGTGTGGTGATTTTTGACAAATAAAAATAGTGACATAAAAATATTTTGACAAATTGGATTTCATGTTGTAATGTCAAGCTCAAGAGCTATGGTCAACGATCCATGTTTGATTCAAGAACGTCGACAAAGGATTGAATGAAATGGAGGTGGTACAAAAAGAACAGTTACAAGGTGGTGCTGTTTTCCATTGTTTGCCAAATTTTTGGGCCTGAAAATCGATGAAAGGAGAAAAGTGGTTTTCGCAAGGAGACTTGCACACTGCGTAATTGAAGGAGAGGAAACTTGTGCGGCTAATTTTTTTCAAGACTAGAAGCACAAAATATGGAAAAGTAAAAAGGGTCGCGCAGGTATTGATTTGGTCATGCAGGTGACGTGCAAGGGTAGAGACCTGAACGCTGAAACTTACGCGCTAAGGGGAGACCTGTACGCCTTCATGTATGTTTTTAAAATTCCTATAAATACCGGATCACCCCACCTCATTTTGAACAGAGTTCAACAAATAGAAAAATCAAAGCTCCCGTCGCGCTGGTGTGGTGGTCATGAAAGTGGTGGTGTGTCGCGCATGTAGGACTTGCGCACCAGATTTGAAGAAGGGAAATTGTTGTTTTTTGCATTCCAGTATTGGTTTGGTCATAAATGGAAGTGTGTAGCGCATATTTGGAGTTGAAGAAGCTTGTTTCGCGCAAGTTTTTGAGGTGGACTTGCGCGCTCGTTGTGACTTCTGCGCTGATAATTGCTCGCCGGATTAGACTTGCACGCCATGTAAGGTTGATTTCCAGCAGTGATTCAGGGCTGTGTGGATATTGGATGTCTTCCCAATACCTTGGGTGCAATGAGAGATTCATCTATGTGTGAAATTTGGACTTAAAAGAGCATACTCATACAATATAGGATGAATTAATTAGAGATAATACAGAATCCTACAGGTCTATATACTATGAGTGGATCCTTTCTGATGTAGTGAGCAAAGGAAGAGGAAGAAGGTGATCCTCTCCACCGGCAGTGAGCCAAAGAGAGATAAATAGGGAGTGACCCTTGGGAAAGCAGTGAGCTAACCCTAAACATTGTAAAGGCAGTGAGCCTGGGATAGAGTGGCTGATCCTAAACCATTGTATCCACATCTAGTGAAGAATATTGGCATTTGGTATGACCAGAAACTGGGTGGAGTATGCTCCTTGGATGTATCCCAGTGACGGTGAACCAATTAAAAATCTCTATGTCTTCCTGCTTACTTCCCTACATTTCATTTAAAGCATAATCATTAGATAAAGAAGGAAATAAGTTATCACAATAAACAAAAAAGTCCTAACTATGTTACCCTTGTAATAAAGAGGTCATGATCTAGTGTGGTAGGATGTATTTTGAAAATGAATATCCATACCCTGATTGACCCACTCTCTGAGGGATATAGCCCCTATTGGTCCTAACAATTGGTATCAGAGTGAAGGTTTCTTTTATCAGATTTTTTACTCTAACATGGATCAGTCGATTGCTGAAGTTAATGATCCAGTCTGCTCTAAACATATTTTTCCATGGCAAAGGGAAGAACATCAAGGAATAAGTAGAAGGCCGGTGGTATTACCAATAGTGGAAGTGTTAATGGAAATAGTGTTATTCAATTAAAGGAATCATGTAGAGAAAAGAAGAATGGTTTGGATGAATCATACTATGAAAATACTTACTCATTCAATGATTCTGAAGGAATGAGTGAAGAACCTGATTTTCCAAGTGATGTTGGAATCAATGATTATGAAGAAACACCATGAAATCGAATAGTGGAAGTTCTCAACAAGGAAAAGGAATTGGATCAGAAATTGGATGAAGAGATGAAAACAAAAGATATTTGGATCCAAGCACTGGAAACTGAGGTCAAAAAGCTATGAAGTTTGAATCAAAGGCTTATTGACATAGCTACTGATCTTAAGGAGAAAAATTATTCTCAAGATGAATAATTGATAAATAGATCTGTAAAGGTGGAAAAATCAAAAGATAGTGACAAGGGGAAGAATTTGAACTCAGATGAGATTCAGAATTAGAAATCTAAAAATGATGCTCTTGCTACACAGATATCTGAACTAGTTCAGAAGAATCAAAGGCGAAATAAATGTTGTTCTGATTTTGTTGAATAATAAAACTTGAAAGTGAAGGAGAAAAGTAACATGGTGGAAAATCTCACATGGGAACTAGAAATGAGTTGAGTAGCGGGAAGAATCTCAGTAAAGAACTCAATGCTCAAATTGAATCAAGATATAAGAATATTCATCAATTGGAGGAAGTGATAGAGAAATCAAAGAATGAATTGGAGATATCAAAGGATAATGGAAAACCTATGTTGAAGGATGAACTGCACTTACTATTCGATTGTCTTTCAGAAGGAGATGATAAAATGAAAAGGTAATATGAGATTTCTGAGGAGAAACAACAAAATATTTTATCATCTCCAAGACCATGTAGTATGGGAAAATCTGGCATTGGGTTCGATGAATCACCTCTCGTGCATGATATAATGCAAGCCATGAACAGTTCTAGGAGTGGATAGAAACATGTACGTGCTGGAGATAGGCCTAAGAGGACATTTACAAAAAAATGTGACGACATGTGCTATTGTTTCAGGATTCATGGCGACACATTAAAAATTTATTCAGAGGCTCTAGAATACATTTCAAGATGTGAAAATAGAATTATTACTAAATCTGAGAATAAGACAAATCATCGTGAGAAAAAAGAGAGAAGAGTCTCTCAAGGTATAACATTCATCAGATGTTATTACTGTGGAAGAAAGGGACACACAACGAGTATGTGTCATGAAGCTCAGGAGCTCAATGTTAGAGTAAGAACACAAGATATTTCAACATCTCAACAGAGAAATGATGAAATGAGGCATGACCTTGATGGGAAATGTTTCATATGTTCAAATTATAGGCATTTGGCCTGAAATTGATGCAAGAAGAATTTAAGAATGGAAAACGAACTTGAAAGGAGATTCTTGACTCCAGTGATGCATAATGTGAAATTATACACTGGGAGACAATGTGGTAAGGAGAATTATAGGCTTAGTGCCTCAAGGGAATCAAATGGAGATGAATGAAAGGTGTATCAGTCACCTCCTCTGTCATACTCACAACAGCACTCAAGGAGTGAATGTGAACAAACCTGGAAGATTAAGGGGATATCTACTCCAGCTGTGATAAAGAAGAATGGAATTTCAATGGAGGACTCACCACCAGTGAAAAAGAGTGTGGTGTCTCAACCATCTGATAAAAGAATGATTAACATAGAATGTATTGAAAAATTCAAATGTTGTGTTCCACATCGAAAATCGGAGGAAGGTGCAAGGTCCTCGCAATGTTGGATGAAGCAAGGGAAGATAACAAGTAGAGAGATTCCTACCCAGATAAGGAATCAAGGGAAATGTAATTTTGGTGGAAAATTAAATATGGAGATATATACTAGTGGTTTTAATCCCCAACTGGTGAGAAATTCCAAGCCTGCAGAATCTACATATCAGAAAAAGGCTCAGCATGTGGGTAATGAATGCTTAGCCATATGGCCAGAGCAGTTGAAGTTGGCTAGGAAGCTTGATGAAGCAAAGAAAGATTGTGATGCTCTATAATAAATAATCAAAGGATTGTCCCTTCACGATCAACCACTATCCTCATCTTGAGGATACTAGAGTATACCCCTCTCTCAATGTATAAAAATTCTATAAAATGACAACTCATGTGTTTCAGGTTTTAGGGAGATACGATCCAAGGGGAAGTGGGATCTAAAGATGAAAAGTAGAAATTTGATATGATCCAGAGGTTCAATTTCATCAAATCAGGTACATTAGGTGAAGTAGAAAGGGAGAAAAAAATAACAATAAGATGTGATTGTATTATTAACTCCATCTCTTGTTTCTACACCGAGTTCCAACTCAGTAGGCTCAAAGATTTGGTTAATGGCTCGATGTTGTGTGCCATATTTGAATATATGATTCATGAGGAGAATAATGGTTATGAGTATTAAAAGTTGGACTAACCCTAGGAATTGTTTCATTACATAGGGGGAGCATTCAATAAAAAAATCAGATACAATAGCCATAAATGTAATAATTGGATGGCTCAGCTCAGATGTTGTCTATGGAGGGATGAAATATTACATGGGAATCATCAATATTAAAGAATTTCAATCTTATTTATTTTTCTCTAAAAATGGGGTATCATTTGACTAATTTCAGGACACTATGAAGCTGCGAGAGAAAATCAAAGGTGTGTCAACAAAAATTTGAGGGAAGATGTTCAAAGAAATGATGTCATTGAACAATGACATAGTGAAAAGTTTTCTGTTAAAAGTGATGATGTGGTAAGAGACTCAGGGAGAATAGAAGATGATGATGATGATTCTGAAGAGGATAATGATGGTGAGTATAAGTAACTAAAATCCATATCTGAACAAAAGCCGAAGAGTCGAGCTGAAGTGGATAGGAAGAATATCATCAGTGATCAGTGAGCTCCAGTTCGGACAAGAAGAATGAAATCATGGAAGCAGACATAATTACTATCATAGGTTGATCTGAAATACCTTTCTTATGCAGCTAATGATAAAAACTGGGTTCAGGCCATGGATGAAGAGCTAAATCAGATTGAGAAGAATCTGACATGGGAGATTGTTTCGAGGCCAGCAAACAAGAATATCATCAGGACTAAATCGTTCTATCACAAAAAGATGAATGAAGATGACACAATGATTCAGAATAAAGCATGTATAGTGTGAAAGGGATACTCATAGATAGAGGGAATAGATGTTGATGAGACATTTTCACCGGTTAAATGGTGGAGAAAATCCGATTATATTTGGCCATAGCAGTGAAAAGAATGTTCAAAGTGTTCTAGATGGATGTCAAATCCGCATTCTTGAATGGAGTTATTGAAGATGAGGTATATATTGAGAAGCAAGATGGTTTTCTCATTCATGAGTATTAGAACAACGTTTTCAGGATGAAGAATGTGTTTTATGGGATGAAAAAAGCACCAATGGCATGGTACTCAAGGCTTGATCAGTACTTGAGGAAGCCTGGTTTTCAGCGTGGAGGATTTGATTACAATCTCTATTTCATAAATGATATTAATCAAAGGATGACGATGTTGGTGTATGTCAATGGAATAATTTTTGGAGGATTAGATGAAGCTCAATCCAAACAGTTTTCTGAATTAATGAAAAACGTGTTTGAAATCTCAATGATTGGAGAGATGAAGTATTTCCATGGACTACAGGTGACCAAAGGAAGGAATGGAACATTCATTTTGAAATATAAATATGAAAAAGAGGTTTGGAAAAGGTTTGGAATATAAAATTACAAGGAGTTGAAGACTCCAGTTGCTACCAGGATGGAACTTTCCAAAGATGAGGATGGAAAGGCAGTAGATATCACATAATATAAGAAAGTCATTGGATGTGTATTGTACTTAACTGCGAAATGGCCTAACATTGTTTTTCCACATTCCAAGCAGTACGATATCAGAATAATCCCAAGGAAATCAACATTCTTCTAGTGAAAATAATACTTAGGTATATCATGGGCACTGTGGATTTAGGTCTGACGTATAATGACAAATCTCAATCAGTGTTATTGGGTTACACATATGCAGATTGGGCCAGATCAGTAGATGACAGAAAATCAACGTCAAGAGGTGCATTCTATCTTGGTGGATTGTGTATTTCTTGGCTAAGTAAGAAGAATGAATGCATTTCATTGAGAACCACAAAGGCTAAGTATATTGTGTCCACTCAAACATGCATACAACTATTTTGGATGAAGCAGCAGCTTGGAGATATTGTAGTTGATGTGAAGTCTCCGATCGGAATCCATTGTGATAACTCAAGTGCTATAAATCTCAGAAAAAATCCAGTCCATTACTCAATGTCAAAGAACATTGTGATAAAGTATCATTTTAACAATGATAAGGGTGAGTAGGGAATCGTGATGTTGGAGTATGTGCCTACAGAGCTACAAGTTGCAGACATTCTGAAAAAGGCCTTACCCAAGGAAGATTTTGAGAGGCATCGACTAGCTCTTGGAGTTCAGTCGGCTCCCACATTTAATAGGGTGTGGATTTTGGATCACCCTCTCTCCCTAAGGTATGATGTGATTTTACATAATGTACTGATATGTGTTCTCAACTTTGTTACAGACTACAAATGAGTTTCCTTTGGGTTCGTTGACCAATGGGTAGAAAATATATATTGTTCAAGGGGGAGACATTGTGACTATTTGATAAATCATGAATGATATGGGGGGAATATGACAGGTGGAGAAGCCGGATAGGGGTCGTTGAAGCTAGTTGAACATTTGTCTCTAGATCATAGCTGGGACAACATAGGTAACAGTGCTAAAGGAGTTTTGAAGAGGACAAGAGTTAAAGTTGTGAGCCGAAAGGGGGAGCGTACTAAATCTGGTGATGCTAGAAGTGATCGATCAAAGAACAGATATCCCGATACTTGAGGATTGTGATAAAAGAAAAAGAGTGGTTTTGGATAGTGGTAATAATATTTCCAAAAATTGGTATTCGTTTGGTTACAATTGGTATCATTTTGATGTCAACAGTGGGTGTCAGAGATGAAGTGATTCATCGATGAACTTTTCATTTACTCTAATTTCTCACGCTGAGCAATGCTCGTGTGGGATTAGAGTATGTGTTTAGTAAATCCATGATATCTATCTGAATCGAAAAAGGAGAATTGTGGCTGAAGAATTAATGATGTATCTTTTTATGGAATAGATTTCAAAAAACCCAATGGGGGAGATTGTTGGGAAAAAATCCCTCTAGGTATCATTGAATCATTTTTGAGGTGATTGTGTTTGTTGTCAAAGTGGACATCTGTGTGGTGATTGTTGACAAAGCAAAACAGTGGCATAAAAATTTGTTAACAAAGGGAATTTCATGGTGTAATGTCATGTTCAATAGCTGGGATCAATGATCCATGTTTGATTCAAGATTGTCAACAATTGAATGGATGATCTCGATGTGGTACAAAAAGAACAGATACAAGGTGGTGCATTTTTCCTATCTTGGCCAAATTTTTGTGCCTAAAAATCGATGAAAGGAGAAAAGTGGTTTTGGAAATGAGACATGCATGCCGCCTTCTTGATGAAGAGGAATAATGCACGCCTAATGTTTTTTCAGGACAAGAACCTCAAAATACGGAAAAGGAAAAATGGTCATGCAGGTATTGTGTTGGTCACACAGGTGACTTGCAAGGGCAGAGACCTGCGCGCCGAAACTTTCACGCCAAGGGGAGACTTGTGTGCCATCACGCATGTTGTTCAAATGCCTATAAATATAGGATCACCCCTCCTCATTTTGAATGGAGTTCAACACTTAGAAAAATTAGAGCTCTCATCACACAGTTGTGGTGGTCGCACAAGTGGTGATGTGTCGCGCAAGTAGGACTTGCTCACCATATTTGAAGAAGGTCGATTATCTTTTGTTGCACGCCAATATTGTTTTGAGCATAAAGGGAAGTGTGTCGCACAAGTTTGTAGTTGTAGAAGATTATGTCTTGAAAGTGACTGAGGTGGACTTGTGCGCCAGTCGTGACTTGTGCGCCGATAATTGCGTGCCAGATTAGACTTGCGCGAAAAGTAAGGTTGATTTCCGGCAGCAATTCAGAGCTGCGTGGAAGCTGGAAGTTTTCCCGATAGCTTCGGTGCAAAGAGAGATTTATCTATGTGTTAATGTTTGACTTCAATAGAGCATCCACAGACAACAGAGGATACATTCATTAGAGATAATGAAAATATCTACATCTATATAAACTGTGAGTGGATCCTTTCTGAAGCAATGAGCAAAGGAAGAGGAAGAGGGTCATCCCCTCCACCGGTAGTGAGATAGAGAGAGAGAAATAGGGAGTGAACATTGGGAAAGTAGCGAGATGACCCTAAAACTTGAAATGGAAGTGATCTTGGAATAGATTGACTGTTCCCGAACCCTTGTATCCACATTTAGTGAAGAATATTGGAATTTGTTACGACCGAAAACTTGTCAGCATATGCTCCTTGGACATAGCCCAGTGAGGGTGAGCCATGTAAAAATCTATGTGTCTACCTTCTAACTTCCCTGCATTGCACTTAAAGCATCATCATCAGATAAAGAAGGAAATAAGTGATCACAATAAACACACCAATGCAAAAAAAGTGACCCTTTTAATAAAGATGTCACGATCCAGTGGGGTAGGATGAATTTTGAAAAAAATAATATTGATACCCTGATTCACCCCCCTCTCTGGGTATATAGGCCCCTATTGGTCCTAACAATAATCAAAACCCAACAATGGGATTCTCCTAAATCATATGATGTACACAATGTTGAGTCATATCAAAAAATAAAACAATAATTCCTTATTCTTTTTTTAAATGGAAGTTAACGCATACCATGTTGTATTAGAGAGAATAAACAAAATTAAATATATTGATATTTTATAAATTTTTAAAATGTATTTAAATTTATCTAATGAATATTAGAGGCATAAAATGAGAATGAATCCAATTTTAATCATAAAATACACTAATATTTCTAAAAGGTCAGTTTACTACCTTTTAATGGAGAACCCTTTTTAAAAATAAAATTTTCAATTTTAAATGTTTAATTTGAAAAAAAAACACTTTATTTAGAAGCAGAACATCACATTTTAATTTTGATGAAATTTTTAATTTTTTTTGATGAAATTAATATTTTAATGAATAGTATAAAATATTGCTTTTTAAATCAAAACTGCCTTTTCGTCGCATTTATTTTATAGTTATTCTATTATTGAAATCAGTTTTAAATAGTAATATGATCATGTTTCTATTATTTAATACAATTTTTTTAGAAGATGTAATTTCATATGGAAATTGGAGACAAACAATTTTCAATCTTTTGGCAGTTTTTACTTCTTCAAAACACGTTTTTTATTATTGAATATGAGGATTTATTTTAAATTATAAACTATATCATCTGTATTTTAAATATGTAAAAATGGATTCCATATTTTGAATCATAAGGTTCAATGTGTGTAAATATGAACTCTTTATTTTCAGACATTATTAATAGTAACATCAATAATTATTTTTATTTACCTTTGTTAATGGGAAATTCAAGCAAATATGGTTTAAAATAATATTATAATAATAGAATAATATCCTAACACTCATTCTAATCCTATTGGATGAAATATGGCTGACCATGGGCATCCGTGGGTAAATTTGAGTACCCCATGGAGCCACATGGGGGTGATAATGAAATTTATTAAAATAAATTTAATGTAAATGGAAATATAACATAAACGTGTATCTTTTACTAATGAAATTTTAATATATTGTTATATATGTGATGTATTATTCTATGAAGAGTCATTATAAATATGAAAGTATTTCTTGGATAATGATATTTTTTTTTATATTTTTTATAATTTAAATAGATAATTTTAATTATGACATAATAATGATGCAATTAATTCATTATTAATAGAAGATTCAAATAAATGATGTTATAAATTTAAAAAAAAAATGTAATTTGATTATTTTTATTCCATCCATGAATTTTCTCCAAGCTAATGACATATTATCTTTCATTATATTCCTTTGGTTTTATGGAATAATGTTTTTATGAATTTGTAAAAAAGACTAGTATGAAAAGTGTCAAAAATTGACATCATTCATAAACAAATATATAAAATAAATTATTAAATGATATTAAATTCATAGAATTATAATATTTGGTGAAATTTTAAAGATATGTCCAAATATATCATAAATAATTTTTTTTCTGTTTTTTGATATCATATAGTAATTAAAAAAAACAAAAATGTGTAAATAACATGATTGTACTGTAAGATAAAAAATTAAAAAATAAGTGTAAAATAAAAAAGTGAAGGATTTAAATATATATACAATTCCCTAAAAATTATTGGATGATATATATTCAATAAAAATTATATATTCTTCTAATTAAATTATTTTTGCTCAATTTATAATCAAAATTAAATTTCTAATAAAATAATATTTAAAGACCTTGTTAAAATTCCCCTCCTCCATCTTATAAAAGGTCATCAACTCTACCCACATAAGTCACAAATATGAATCCCCTTTACTTATAAAATAATATATCAACCTCCTAATTTTATTTATAGTATCCTTACATTGTTCATATGTCATTCACAAAATCCTTTTGTCTCAAATCAAAACAAGTTACCCGATTTAGAGGTAACATCTATCCTCAACTTCATTTCCTTTATTGACTTTATCCAATACAAATTTTCTTATTATTCATTTATTACATTAAAAAACTAGTATCCTCAATATACTGGGATGTTTTTCTGAAAATTATTCTAACTACACTTACACAGTCCTCCATCTAATGGTTAGAAACATACCGTTTCTTTGTATGGTTAAATGTTTCCTCACAAAATGATGATTGTTCAATTTTCTCCTACAACCTCTCATGGTGTCCATTATGATGGAATTGTATTTAAATATGATATATATTATATTTATATTGTCTCAATTCTATTGTATTTTTTATTTACCACGTATCTTTATGCTTTCAATAATATGTAAATATGATAATTTCGTTTTAGGATGTGTAGAATACAACCCCATAAAAGTTAAATAACTCATTCATTCTATACATGGAATGTATAAAAAAACAAAATAATGAAAATATGTAACAAATAAATCTAATTTATTATAATATAATTATATCATACCTATTTATCATTTAGTTTTTATTCCATTAATATGACAATCAAATGAATATAGTATATATGCATTTGTATGACCTTCCATATCCATGAGTGGTGGATTTCATTTATTAGCTCCAAATGTTCTGTAATATTATAAATACATATATATACTGAATATATATGATATTTAAATCATTAATACATTTAGATAGATAATGGAAATTTGATTACTTACATTATTTGTAATTATAAGAAGTTCATTTTCGACTCAAGTACTGACTATCAGAAAACGAATGATATGAAATTGAATAATAATATGATTGATATAACAATCTAATAAGTGGTATAACATTAAAAATAAAAAGTGAAATGTTTCTAATAAAATTAAAAATTAACTTATGTTATTTTTTAAGGGAGACAAAGAACGAATAAGGAAAGTTAGACTCAAGGTAAGTGACTTCTTCTCAATCTCTTATCATTGAGTCTCATGTAGTTTTTATACACCACATTCATTTATATAATGTAAACACCCCTTGTAATGTTAATATCATTCACATGGATTATTTTTTGTATGAATCAATTTACTAAATTTCAAAATGAATGTTTTTTTAATGTATGCGGTGACAATGACTTTTCTGTTGCCTTGAGAATTATATGATATTTGGATACCTTAACAAGCCATAATTATTTTAAAAGAAAATAAATACCACAATCCATTATTAATTATTTTGGTATTTAAAAGGATTATGAGAAAGGATTGATTATTTCAATATCTTGAAATGATTTATTGTGATTGCAATGTGGAAATGTTATCTTTCTATTATTCTTGTTTTATGTGTTATGATTATGTTATATTTATTGGGAATTGATTAGGTATATGGGTGGTTTCGTGATTAATCGAGGGTAGGTGTGCCCAAGATAACACTCCAAATAATTGGGTAAGAAGAAACAGGTAAAGGATAAATTTCCTCCTATAGAATTTAGGGAATATACTATGATGTGTATTCGATACATAACCATGAATGTTACTCGCTATGTGGATATGAAAGCTACAATGTATCTATTTTATGGATTCCACAATTTGATTTATGATTTATGACTTCTATGAGTTATTCATAATTCATATATTTTCATTAGGTATGGTATAGAGTATATGTTTTATGAGTAAAAGTATGATTTCATTGATTTGAATATATTCCGGGAATTATAAATTCTATCTTTATTTTATATATCATAATTATATGTTTATGATCATCCCATGTTTTTAAAAAAAATTCAGTAGGTATAATCAAGTGGAAGAGATAATAAGAATTCAAGAATATTTTTATCAAGAAATAATTATTGCTTTTTGGTGATTTATTTTTGTGAAAATACTGGTTTGTGTGTATGTGTATACATTGTAATATATTATAGTTAATTTAATTGTTATTGCCTAATTATATAAACCTATAAACATGAAAATATCCACAATGTACATTCTTAACTTAACTCAAGATTATGTAATGAAAAAGGTGGTGGCCTTATAGTTTATATTAGAGGTTAGTATAGATAAATTTAGGAGTTCGGATATTGCGAAATTAATATACATAATAAAATTTTTACATTAGGGCATGATTGAAATGATATAGGATTTAAAGATTTCCATGTTTCTTGGTCTAAAATATGTCTGTGTTTGGATTTTTTTTCACAGAATATATAGAAAAGCTATAATGGGATGACCTCAAGAGGTATAAAATATTCCAAATCAGAAAGTTGAGAAGTTGTTAATTAGAAATGAATTGTTTTTTCCAGTGATGGAATAGTTTAATCTTGCTATAAATGGTGGTGGAATCCATATATGAGATCAGCTAGATCAACCACAAAAAAAATGTTGGTAGTGGAGAATTTCATGAGGCCACATCCCCAATCATTCATAGGATCATATAAACATGTGCTATATAAATTGTGTATTTATGCACTGGAAAGGATTTTGAATGTCATGGGTAGTTAACAACATCAGAAGGTTTGTCTTATTGTTTACTGGTTTGAAGGTGAAGTCGATTAGTGGTGGACGATGGTAAAAAAGATCAAGGACAATGACAACATTGTTGTTATTGATGGGGATAAATTCAATGGTATGATTCATTAGAAATATTATCCTAAGTAAGTTCAACATAGTATATAAAAACAATCGGTGGATTTGGTGCAAGAGGATGACATAGTGGATTATTATGAAGAAACATTCAATCAACTGGTAGGGTATGATTCAATTTCCATATGGGATCTTTATATTAAAATAAATATTTTTTACTCAGGATTAAATTAAATGTATCAAATTCTATTTGGTTATAGAGATTTTAAAATTTATGAAAAACATGATTGATGTGCATAGTATGAAGAAATGATGTATTGTAATGACCACGTATTCATCGAAGAACAATGGAATAATAGGTTAATGTGGCAGATGAATGCGAACTCATGGAAAATGACTGATAGTAATAAAAAAGTATATATTATGTTAAATTTATTGAAAAAATCACACTGGGGAATGCATTTTGAATTTTGGTAACTGCTTCCAATATTATAGAATTGGACATAGGGTTCATAATTTCACTGAATAATATTAGAGTAATGGTAATAAAAAATCTAGTATATATTCAGTATGTTTTTTAATGTGAAATGAAATGGGTAATTATTGAAATGAGTGTATGAAAAAGAGGGAAAATGATAGAATGAATCAAGAATACAAATAGAAAGGTGTGGTGAAATACATTGCAACTACATTAATAGATGTTCCCCATTAAATAAAGTAGTAGCATCTACATTGTTTGTTTATTCAGATTAGTCCAATGGGTTGTTTAACACTATGTTTACAAATTATTTTATTTTGGAGAGATTTTCTATTAAATTGGGAATTCCACCTCTTGACATGAATCCCATACTTATTATAAAACACCTGGGAGAAATATTGATACAAAAAATAAATTATAATAACCTTCATGTCATTGTGTGAGAAAACAATATACCTACAATCATTATTTTTATTCATCTAGTGGAGTTTGATGTTGTTTTGCTTATGTATTGGATTTCCGTTAAACATGTTTTGATTAACAACATAACTAAACAGTTATCATTTCAAAAATAATTTTAGTTTGCATATAATGATGAACTCTTACTTTTTAATAATATATCAGGTTATTGATAAATTAGTAAAATATGGAAATGAATCTTACCTTGAACATATTGTTGAAATCAATGGAACTATATAGATTAATGATGTTCTAGTGATTAATGAGTATCTTTATTTTTTTCCTTGATGGGTTTCCTAGTATAATAAATATTCGGGAAGTTGAACATATAGTATACTTAGTTCTTGATGCTAATACAATTTCAAAACCCACTTATCAAATGGCTCAAATTAAACTTTTACAATTAAAGCATCCATTGTAGGATTAATTAGATAATTGTTTCATTCGACCTATAACATCACCATGGGGTTCTCTTACCATGTTTGTTAAAAATAATGATAGTTCAGTGAGACGTTAAATTTATTATAGAGCCTTGAATAACTTAAATATTAGAAACAAGTATCCATTCCCTCATATCGATGAATTTTTTTATCCTTTACAAAGATATTAGTAATTTTTTATGATTGACATGAGGGTGGGTACCATCAGTTGAAATTAATTCAAGATGAAATCTTGAAGACCGCATTCCATAATAGATATGGCCATTATGAATTTTTAGTTATTTCTTTTGAGTAATCCAATTCACATATTATAATCATGGATCATATGAATATCATTTTACATGAGTTCTTAGATAATAATGTTATATTGTTTATTGATGAAATTTTGGAATATTCTAAAAGTAACCAAGATCATGAACATCGTCTATGGGTTTTCATTCAAACCATAAATGAAATGAAACTCTGTAGAAAATTCAGTATGGGTTATTTTTTGTTTCAAAAAATTTAATTTCTAGGTTTCATTGTTTCTAAAGATGACATAAATATTGAGTAAGATAAAATATAAGTTGTTGAAGAATAAACAATACACACAAATATAACCAAGATTCATAATTATCATGGTTTAGAACGTAATCTCCAGAGGTTTTTTGAAAATTTCTCATGGTTAGCTATCCCACTAACTAATTTAGCTTGAAAATGATTTATGTTCATCTGGAGACAATAATGTGATGATTTTTTAATTAATTTAAATGAATTTTGGTGAATGCCTTAGTTTTTACCCTATATTCTAGGAATGGGGAATTTTTAATATAATGTGATACTTCATTGAAAGGACTAGATTGTGTCTTAATGTAGAATGATCAGGTAAATTCTTACAATTCATGTCAATTAAAAACTCACGAGTTAAATTTCCCTACACATGATTTGGAATTAGCTGATTTTTTTTATTGCATTAAAAATTTTGAGGCATTAATTGTATGGTGTGTAGTGTGTAATACATACTGATCCCAAAATTTTGTAGTATATATTCAATTAGAAATAATAAAACCTGAGACATAGTTTATGGATATATTTAATCACAGATTAATATTTCATGAATCATTATCATCCAAGAAAAAAAATAAATTTGATGACTCCTTGAGTCCAAAGAGTAATGCTAAATTAACCATGCTACATCTGGGGAAAGATCATTTTTTTATTGGGTAAATTTTCGATTAGTATTTGTTGGTGTAGGGTATTCAACTATTATGTTATACATTGTATTGAAATCATCACTATTGTATAGAACTAATCAAGTGCAGAAAATAGGATGTGAGTTACAGAAAAATGTAGAATTGGTTCAAAAGGGTATGTTACCTAAATTTAGAATTTACAAAGAATATTTTTTAGGATTAGAAATAGATTATATGTTCCTTATAAATCATAGTTGAAGAAATATTTATTATGTGAAGCTCATAGTTCTCATTTTTTAGTTCATGCTGGAATTCCTACGATGTACAGAGATCTTCGAGAGTATTAATGGTTGGATGGAATGAAAAGCGATATTTATAAAATTACCCTGAGCTATTTTATTTGTGAATTGGTTAAGGAAATGTGTTAGTTACTGAAAAAGATACCTCATCCTTTGTTAGTGCCATAGTGGAAATGAAAAAATACGTCAAATGATTTCGTAGTGGGATTACCAATGACATCTTGAAGTTACAATGTAATTTGGGTATTGTTGAACGATTTACTAAATCTACTCATTTTTATTCTATTCAAGATACTTTATATCTATATCATCTTTATCAATTGTATATTAATGAGATAGTCAGGTTACATGATGTTCATGTCTCTATTGTATCTGATCGTGATCCGATGTTCACTTATTTCTTTTCGATGGGCCTACATATATCGTTATGTACTGAATTAAATTTTATTACAACTTTTAATCTATAATCTTATAGGACGTCATAAAACACAACTCAGAATTTGGAATAAATGATACATGCTTGTTAACTTGATTATTAGGGAATATGATACAAACATCTTTATTTGTTTTTTTTATTACAATAATTGTTTTCATTCTAGTATGCATATGGTACCATTTAAAGAATAACTTTTAAATATGGGTTGAACTCTAGCTTCTTAAAATGATGTATCTAAATTGAAGTTATTGGGAGTAGAATTGGTAGAACATAAGGAATAAAAAGTCCAGTTGATTTAGAAGAAAATAAGAATACCATAGTGTGAGAAGTATAGTTATGAAGATAACCAGAGGAATGATCATTCTTTCAAGGTAGATGATCATGTATTTCTCAATGTTTCTCAATAGAAATGTATGATGTGTTTCAGTAAGATGGGAAAGATGAGTCCAAGGTTCAATTGACTATATAAAATGATATATAATATTGTATTTTTTTCCTATAGAGTGGATTTAACTCCAATTTTATCCAAGGTACACAGTTATTTTCAAGATTCAATTTTGAGAATGTATATTTCATATCAATCTCACGTTTTGAGTTGAAAGGTAGTTTAGTAGGAAGTAAATATTTCTTATGAGGAATATCTAGTATAGATTTCTGACCATAGAGAGCATGTTTTGAAGAATATGGTAATTTATTAAACAATGGTTTTGTGGATAAACCATGTGGTTTAAAAGGAAACATGGTGATCTAAAAATTCTATGAGGGATAAATACGCCAATTTATTTGATTAGTGAATAGAATTGTGAGGGCACAACTCCCAAAATACGGGAATGAAGTGACAACCTAGGTATTTATAAAATAATACTTTTACATATATATTAATATTTATGTATATGATATTAATTTTATGTTAAATGGGACACCTTTTTTCATAGCACACTCAAAATGAAACTATATGTCATTCAGAAATCTTACGTTGTACACAATTTTGAGGTATATCAAAAAATAAAAAAAATAAAAAAATTAATATTTTAAATGGTAGTTAACAACAAGCCATTTTATTATTAGGAATGAATATAATTAACTACATTATGTTTTTACATATTGGTTATGTGTTTTACAAACATCTAATGAATATTAGAAGCTAAAAATGAGAATGAAATCAATTTTAAACCTAAAATACACTAATATATCTAAAAGTTCATTTTACAACCTTTTGATGGTGAACCCTTTTTAAAAATAGTTTTTCATCATTTTTATATCTTCTATTTGATAAAATAATATTCTTATATTGAATTAGAAGAAAAAATTTGGTTTAAATTTTTT
Source organism: Viscum album (assembly GCA_963277665.1). Classification (NCBI taxonomy): domain Eukaryota; kingdom Viridiplantae; phylum Streptophyta; class Magnoliopsida; order Santalales; family Viscaceae; genus Viscum; species Viscum album. The sequence goes on from OY728147.1 coordinate 1,834,266,370, forward strand.
GTATTTTTCTATTGAGATTCATATTTTATTGAATTGTGAAAAATTCTACATTTTAATTCATAATTGTCTTTTCATCCAAATTAATTTATTGTTATGTTATCCTTTCAATTTGTTTCAATGTTAAATTCGATCAAAATTTTATCATTTAATATAATGTTCATAATATGAATTAATTTCATATTGAAATTGGATATAAACACATGTCAATCTAATAGTTGTTTTTACATTTTCAAAACATTCTTTTTTGGTTTTGACAATAGGAAATAATTTTAATTTGACTACTAAAAAATTTGTATATTGAATTTGAAAAAATGGATTCCATATTTTATAACAAAATTTCTAAATTGGTTAAATATTTACCATTTATTTTTGGACATTATGAATAGAAACATCGGTAATATTTATATATACCATTATTAAAGGGTAAATTAGGTAAAGAAAGGGAAACAATAAATATTATAATAATATAAAACATACTTAAAACAAGTCATAATACTATAGGATGAGATATTTCTGACCATGAAAATCCATGTAACGATTTTGGGACCCCATGGAGCCACTTGGGTGTAATAAAGAGAAGTTATAATAATTAATATAAAGTAAAGAGAAATATTACATAAACATGTATCTTTTACTAAAACAATTTTTATATGGGGTTATATAACTTATATAATCTACTATAAATAGTAATTGGAAATACAAAAATATTTCCTATATCATGATATTTTATTTATAATTTTTATTTATTAAATAGAAAACATTATTTGGGACACTATCACGATGATGTGATTGCTTCATTAATAAATAATTCAAATAAATGATATTATAAATATTAAAAAAATATAGTTTTATTATTTTGATGCTATAAAAGAATTTTATGGATTTTATTGACTAATTATATGTTATTTTATATATTTTTTAGAAGAAAAAAAAATTGTTATGAATTTTTTAAAAAATACATGTATGAATAGTGTAAAAAATTGACACAATTCATAACTTAAAATATAAAATAGTTGATTAAATGTTATTAAATTCCAAAAATCTAATATATTGAATAATAGTTAAGATAAGTCCAAACATTACTTAAATGGGGTTTTATTGGGTTTTTTGATAGGATATTCTAATTACATTAACCCATAATGAGTAAATAACATGTTAGAACTATAAGATTAAAAAGGGTAAAATAAGGGTAAAAAACAATAAGGATAAAAAATATATATAACATATCTAGAAATTATTTTATGATATTTATTTGAACCAAAATCATCATATAATTGAAATAAATAAGTATTAGTTAATTTTTAATCTAATTAGAATATATAATAAGATAATTGTTCAAGACCTTATTAAAGTGACCATCATCCCTCTTATAAAATGCCACCACCTCTACCCACATAACTAACAACTATAATCCCCATTGGATCATATAAATTATTCTCAAATATTCTTCCAAAATCCTTATATTCTTCTTAGAAGCAAAAAACTGGAATGAAGGAAATTCAAGAAAGCATTTTTGGCTCAAATAAAAAGAAGTTACCCAATTTAAAGGTAGCTTATTTTCTCTAGTTCCATTACTTAATTTTCCTTCTACACTACCTATGTTATACTTATTCTATGATTACATAAAAATAGTAGTATTATAAATATAATATTATGTTTTTATGATATGGATTCTAACAAAACTTATACACTCCTCCATCTAATGGATTCGAACATACTGTTTCTGTGTAAGACGAACTACTACATCACGAAATGATGATAGTTCAAATTTCTCCTACCAACTCCCATGGTGGCCCTTATTATAGAACTGTATTTATATATTATATAAATTCTATTTATATTATCTCTATGGTTCTATTTTTTATATTATAGCCTTATGCTTTCCATAATTTTGAAGTCTGATAATTTCATTTGAGGAAGTGCGCACTACAGACCCCTCACAGTTATATGACCCATTAATCTCATACACGAAACATATAAATGATGAATTTAATGAAAATATGTAACATATATATAATAGATATTATAATATAATTATTACATACCTATGTATCATTTATTTTTAACTAATTTAATATGAAAAAGAAATGAATGTAGCAGTCATGTGTACGTACGACCTACAGTCTCCATAAGCAGTTTATTTCATTTATTATCTCCTAATGACATGAAATATTATAAATCCGTATATATATGCTGGATATTTATTATATTTAAATAATTAATACATTATTTTTTGAAAAATAACTTTCGACCATATAGACAATTTTGTAATTATAACATGTTCATTTTTGAATCATCTACCGAAGGTCAAAAAAACGACTGATATGATATTGATATATTTGATATAACAATGTAATATGTGATATAAAAAATATAATTGAAAAATTTTCTTAAGAAATTATAAATTAATTTATGTTTATTATTCATAGAGATAAATAACAAAAAAAAAAGTCCGAGTCAAGGTAAGGGACATTGTCTCAATCTCTTTTCATTTAGTCATATTTTTTTGTTATACACCCAAATCATATATAATGTGTATGAACCGCATTGAATTTTAATTTCATTAAAATTTAATCTTTTATTCTTTGAGGTGTTTTAGTAAACTAACAGTGAAATGTTTCTTTTTAACATATGCGATGATAACTACCTTGCGGTCATTGTGAGAATTATTTGATAATTGTCTTCATTAACATGGTATAATGTTTTCAAAAAGGAAAAAAATAACATATACCCTTTTAAGTATTTTGGTATTGAAAATTGTTTTAAGAAATTATTTTTTATTTCTATATCTTGATATTATATAATTTTATTTTAATATGGAAATGTTATCTTTCCTTTATTTTTGTTTTACTTGTTATGATTATGTTATGTTTTTTTATCATTATTTATGTATATGGATAGTTTTGTGATAAATTGAGGGTGAGTGAGCAAAGATAGCTCTCTAATTCATTGGATAAAACAAATGGCGTAACTGATAATGTTTCACTGAATATATTTAAGGAATATAAAATGATGGGTATTTTAAACACAACCAAAAAAGATACAGACAATGTGGCTCTGAAACCCATAGTGTAAGAATGTTATGGATTTAAGAAGTTACAACAATGATTTATGATTTATATGAGTTATTTAAAAAATTAATATTTCTTCAGGTAAGATAAAGAGTTTATGTTTTATGGGTAAAAAATATTATTTCATTGATTTTTAGTTATTCATGGACTAGTGTTTTCTTTTCTTATTTTATATCCCTTACAAAACTTTTTATGATAATAACATGTTTTTTAAATATATATTATATGGTATAAATAAATTTAAGATAATGGAAGAAGTTTATAAAATATTTATCATGAAAATAATTATTTTTAAGGTATTTTATTGTTGAGAAAAAACTGGATATAGTAAAAGTTTATAATTTTTTCATATTTTTGATGATATTTAATTGTTATTTCCAAATTCTTTAAAACTCTACAATTGAAATGAAATTCCATGTGAATTACTGAATTAACTCAAGATTATGAAAATTTTAAGTATAGGGCTTTATATTGGTGAAGGAAAACTCATGGGCCCCAAACATGATGAGGAAATGATGGCAAAGGTAAAACTATTTAGGCCCATATCAAAATAGATCATAGTAGTAAAAAAAGATATATGTATAAATAATGGAAGGATATAGAATTTATAGTGTGATATCGTGTTTTCTTCAACATATATTCATTTAAGGGTGTTATACGATTCATTAAGAATGGGAAATTATGTCCTAGGTACATTAGATGTTTTGAAATTCTGGAACTAATTAGAGATGTAGCTTACCATTAAGAACTATCCACTAGTCTCTCCAATGTTCTTGATTTATTTCATGTATCAATGTCAAGGAAATATATGCCATACGAATTTAAGGAAATAAACTATGAAAAAATTGAATTGGAACTTAATCTGTAGTATATTGATGACTGAATTAATATTCTGGATACCAAAGAACAAGTGCTGAGAAATTAGACAACTGCATTGGTAAATGTTCTTTAGAGAAACAATATAATGGAAGAGATGACATGGAACTATGAAAAAGTGTGATAAATAACCACTTGAATCATTATATGCAATGATATTAAATAAATAATGATGAAAATATTATTTTAAGGAGGGATGAATTTAACACCCCAAGCTTCCACAATACACATTCATTTTAATAATTCAATTTCTTGTGTGGCACACAATATCATGTTCGAGCACACTGTAAACATTCAAACTAGTATTCTAAAAGCGGAATTGAATAGGATTAACCAAATTATAAAAATAACAAATATTAGTTTTCTAAATATAATTTATTTTTCAATTCAGAATATTTAATTATCATAGGTTGATAATTTGGTAATTTTTTTTGAAAATATTCAATTTTTATTTTATTGGAATAATTACTGCATTATTGTTATAAAAAAGCTTTTTCATTTAATGATTTATTTTACTATAATTATTTTATGTCATAATTGATAAATTATACTTATATTAATCTAATATAGTTCATTGTATTTGTCATGACCCCCTCCCACCAAAGATGCCCCTGTTGTGCTGGAAATGACGAAAGGGAGATAATGACCTCCGAGTCCTGCCTCCAGTAGGCCCCAGGGTGGTGACTAGCACCAAGGGTATGAGTTTTTCCCAAATATGGGAGGCATTTCCCTTTTTATTTTAAAAGATCAAGAAATAGGAAAAGTCAACCACCAAAAAGGAAAAGGGAAACTGTGTAGAAATAAACCCAAACCAATCCCACATGCATGTTTAAATAATTTTATAACAAGGTACAAGTACAATAAAGCTCAAAGTACAATACCAAAAGAAAACAAAGGTACATCAACAGCAACAACTCTAACTGTCCGACTAGTAGGGTCCCGCACGGCCCTGGTAGTCCTCCTGGAAACCTGAAAGTAAATTTAGGGTGATAATACAAGTATAATTAGTAGGAAAACCTAAAGCTCTCATGCACAAGTGGGGATACATCCTAATGTCTCGTGAGAACAACAGAAGAAACCTAGCAAGGAATTCTATACACCGAACCTCCCCATCTACACTCACCAAAACACAATCACAAGAGGTAGTAGTATATAAGAACAAGAGTATTGGGTACCCCACACCATTTCCCATTAGTTAGCTTCTCTTCCTAACGATGAACGTCCTGACGCTGCCACACTCTCCCCGCCCGCACACACCTGGGCCTCACAACCACGTATCCTGCCCGCACACACCTGGGCCTCACCACCACGTATCCCACCCGCACACACCTGGGCATCACAACCACGTATCCCGCCCGCACACACCTGGGCCTCACAACCATGTATCTTGCTCGCACACTCCTGGGCCTTACAACCATGTATCCCCCCCGCACACACCTGGGACACATCCCGATGATTCTTGGGAAATAGTAGAACCTGCCCGAAGAGTCTTGGGCTAAAACCACCCCAATAGAAACCTACCCAAAGAGTCAAAGGTGTATGTTCGCCTCATGTCATCACATAATAAGGGAGAAGGAGCAGGAAGGAGCTAGTAACTAAGGGAAAAACACCCTCTCCCATGAAATGGGAGTGTTCGGCACTAAGTGCTCAACATTGGTGGGGTGTGATAAAACACAAAAGACACATATATTTATATATGTATACCAACCACACAACCCAACCTATGGCTTCTAAAAAGAGAAACTGAGCACGTGCCTCGACACTGCTACTGCGATGTATGCTTTCAAAAAACAATACCAACCCCATTTATGTTTTCACGTTTCAGCAGTTATAGTTATTTAGTTCCTTAACTACTGGGCAACTACCCCCAACTAAACACATCAAACGTTCGTAAACATATTCATGCCATCCACAAATCATGTTAGGAAAACACAAGCAGCACAACAAGTCCTTCTTATCAACCAACTAACCTCATTGATTATTATTTCTGTTTCATTACCACACCCAACCATTTATTAACTCTTCCACTTTTATTTAATAATCACAGCCCATAGCCCATTTACATTTAAACCCATCCCTACAACTCCACTTCCAACCACCATAACCACAACCACACTGTACATCACTACCCTTTAATACCATTTATTGCAGCCCCACTGCCCATTACCAAAACAACATTCACACCAAACCACAACCAAGTCAACCGCATCCCCACTGCTCACTCGATCCACAACAACCCACAAAACACCCCCAATACATGCCATGTAACCATGCCAACACCCACATGTTCATTATTCAATTTTGTTTAACCGGGGTGATCACACAAGTGATCCATATTTTAAACAGCCATCTTAACGTGATTAACCAAAATTCCACTTTCCCAAAATATTCCATCCATATGAAAAATACAGAAAGAGAGGGAAATATTTAATTTTGCAAGAAAAGGCCACCATCGACCATGATTTTCCGTAGGCAGAAGCTCATTAAATTCACAATATAATATCACAGGATATAATGTAACAGTAATCACAACTTCCCATCCCCGTTCTTTAACCAGTTATTATCTTTATTTAACGGTTCAACTCTTTATCATGGAAACAAGAAGATACCCACCCCACATGATGCACAAATTAGAGAGACGAAGGTAAGATCACTACCTCAACAGGTTCCTGATTGCAACGCTCCCCCGGATCAACCTTAGAAGACGTCTGTCGGTGTCCATCACTTCTATCGGGTCCCAAAAAAACCTCATCGAGTGGATGTAGGAAATTAATGGCTGAAGTAAAGACAATGGATATAAGCTCGGAAGATCCGCCTCGTCGTTACGATCCTGTGGCCGCTGACGGATCGTGAATCAGAGCTCAGACGAAGAAGTTATGGAAGAAAGAGCCTTCGAGTCTATTGGGAGAGCTCTGCTCAGAGGAGAGGGGAGGAGAGCTGTGTGTTGAAAAGAAGGAGGGGACACCTCCATTTATTGGAATGAAAACAAAGAGTACATGACATGTACTTTATGGTACACGGTGTGTACTCGGTTCTTTCACACTGTCTCCACGCGGCTTCCAACACGACTTTGCGGCTGTTGACTGGTCAACACACGGTTTGAGGGTAACGCATACACGGGGAAGGACTACATGACATGTAGTCTGGACACATGACGTGTACTCATTTATTACACATGGCAAGGACACGACTCCAACACGGTACATGGCCGTTGACTGGTAACACGTACGTGGGGAAGGACTACACGGCATGTACTCATTTATTGCAACGGCAAGGACACGGCTCCAACACGGTACATGACCGTTGACTGGTAACACTTACGCGGGAAAGGACTACACGGTGTGTAGAAATGGTCACATGATGTGCACCCATTTATTTCACACAGCAAGGACATGGCTTGCAACACGGGGTATACCCGAAAAGGGATTACACGACGTGTACTAAAACTACACGGCGTGTAGTTTCAAAATTTTGGAAAGTGTGGGAAAGGTCCATCTTACCCTCTAGAACATTTCTTGACCTTATTTTTGACAAAGGAAAGTGTCGGAGAGGTCCCAGACATTACATCAGACACCTCTTAAAACATTCTCATCCCCGAGAATTCAAACACGAAACCAGAGGAACCCAACAAGGTACCTCTTAGGGTTCTAGTTATAACAGGAACCCAACCAACAACCCTAATCATATGTGTTAGGAATTACTTCTCCTATATTGAGATATTATCCGCTTTAGGCGGTACTGACTCACCTGCATGAGTTTAATCACATCCTCATTAATGCGTCTCGATTATGAATTGGGTCTTCCCACTTTCATACATTAGGATTTTTCAACTCGCACTAACCCCAAAACGACACAACCAACACACTTCCCAAACACGTGGGTTTGGGAAAATTCCTTCACCTATGTCGAGATATTATCCTCTTTAGGTGGCACCGACTCGCCCGCACGGGTTCAATCGCATCCACATTAATGTGTCTCAATTAAGGGTCAGGTTTTTCCCTTTCCCACACATCCGGACAAGTTACACATTACCTGGGAACAACGAAACAAAAGGTCTCACAACTGACAAGCCAAGCATTCCATATATCAAAGGTACAGAGTAAAACATCAACACAAAGCTCAGAAGGACAATGTAAAAACACATGTCAAAACAACTCTGGGTACTGAGCGTGCATCTGGGTCTCCCGCTCCCATGTGCTCTCCTCGAGGCTGACATGCATCCACAACACACAAACCAATGGAATTGTTCGTCCATGGAGCACCTTCTCTTTATGATCTTTGATTCTGACTGGTCATTCCTCAATGGTCACGTCGTCCCCGATATCTAAATCGTCCCAGTCGATAACATGAGAGTAATCGTGTAAGTACCGACGAAGCTGGGAGATGTGGAAGACGTCATGAACCTTCTCCAACTACGGTGGTAGGGCCAGCTGATATTCCATCTCGTCCACTCGCCTCAGCAACTCAAAAGGTCTGATGAACCTAGGTGAGAGCTTTCTCCCTTTCCCAAACCTCCTCTGCCCCCGTCGATGGGAAACCTTCAAGAACACATGATCTCCCACCTCTAACTCTAAGGGCCACATCTGAAGATCAACAAAAGACTTTTTTCGGTCCTGAGCCACCTTCATCCTCTAACGTACAAGCTGGACTTTCTCTGTGGTGCTCTGCACTACCTTCGGCCCAAGAGCACTTGTCTTACCAAACTCTGCCCAACAAATGGGTGAACGACATGGCCTTCCATACAAATCCTCAAAAGGTGACATGCCAATAGTATATTGGAAGCTGTTGTTGTAGGAAAACTCTACTAAAGGAAATTGTCGTACCCATGATCCTCTGAAATCTAGAACGCATGCTCGCAGCATGTCCTCCAATGTCTGGATTTTCCGCTCCATCTGCCCATCGGTCTGGGGGTGGAAATCAGTGCTAAGGTGTAGCTGGGTGCTAAAATCATGCTGTAACCCCCTCCAGACTCGTGAGGTAAAACGAGTATCCTGATATGAGACTATAGTCTTCGAGACCCCATGCAAATGCACCACCTTGTCTACATACCTCTGTGCTAAGGTACTCACTGGGCCTGACTCCTTAATTGCTAAAAAGTGAGATGATTTCATCAGACGATCCACCACTACCAAGAAAGCATCATAACCCCCCTGAGCTCTAGGTAGTCCTGTGACAAAGTCCATTGAGATGTCATCCCACTTCCACTCAGGGATATCTAATGGATACAACAAACCACCGGGAACACGATGTTCAGCCTTCACTTGCTGACACACTAGGCATTTAGCCACAAACTCCACCACTTCCCGTTTCACTCTGGGCCACCAAAAGTGTTCCCTCAGGACTCGATACATTTTTGAAACTCTTGTATGTACTGCTATGGATGATCTATGGACATCACGGAGAACTTCCTCATGCATCGCCTCCGAAAAAAAAACCTTCCATGGAAAATCATCTGATGTAGGCGGTCCTCTGACCATCCTTTTGGAGCATTCCCCTGATCGACACGATGCCGCATCACTTCCGCCTCGGAGTCCCCCCATTGAGACTCTTCCATCTGCTGCAACAAGGAGGACTGTACCTTCATCTGAGACAAACATCTTCTAACACCTTCTTCTCTTGCATCCATGTTCATGGCAACCAACTCTCCCATCGTTTTCCAAGAATCCACAGATTCCTGAACTACTTACTGATGCGACTTCCTGCTCATGGAATTTGCCACAACGTTGCCCTTAACATTAGTATAAGAGATCTCAAAGTCATAGTGTTGGAGAAACTCAACCCATATCCACTGTCGTAAGTTCAGGTCACACTCTGAGAAGATATAACGCATGCTCTATTGGAATGAGAAGACTACAAAGCACTCCCCAAAGAGGTAATGTCACCACAATTTCAATGCGAACACTAATGCTGCAAGCTCCAGGTCATGCGTGGCATAGTCATGCTCGTGAGGTCGCAACTTCCTAGACCCATAACAAATCACTCCCTTCTTCTGCATCAGCACTCTCCCCAGACCAAGGCCAGAAGCATTGAAAACACCTCACACAACAACCCTTCCTCTGGAAACCTGAGTACTGGAGTACTGACCAACATCTCCTTCAGGTAGTCAAAATCTTTCTGGAACTGGGTGCTCTATATGAAGACCTGGTTCTTCTTAGTCAAAGCTGTCAATGGAGCAGCAACTCGAGAGAAGTCTGAAACGAACCTCTGATAGTAACCTGCTAACCCTAGGAATCTATGAACTTCTTCTATGCTCTTGGGTGCTGCCCAAGAAACAACTACCTCCACCTTCGACGGGTCCACTAACACTCCATGATGAGACACCACGTGTCCATGGAAGTGTACTTCATGTGTTAATAACTTACACTTCGGCAATTTCCCGTAAAGATCATGGTGTCGAAGGACTTCCAAGACTGTCCTGAGATGCTCAACATGCTCCTCCTCTGATCTTGAGTAGATCAGGATGTCATCGATAAAAACAACAACGAACCGGTCTAGAAACTCTCATAAGACAAAGATAATAAGGCCCATGAACATTGACGGTTCATTCGTAACTCCAAACGGCATCAATACAAACTCGAAGTGCCGATACATGCACTAGAAATCCGTCTTAGAGATGTCACTTTCCTTCACCCTTAGCTGATGATGTCCAGATCGTAGATAAATCTTATAGAACCAACTTGCTCCCCTCAGCTGGTTGAAGAGATCATCTATCATTGGAAGGGGGTATCAGTTCTTGACTGTTACCTGGTTCAACCTTTGGTAGTCTATGCATATCCTGTGACCACCATCTTCCATTTTCACGAACAAAACTGGAGCACCCCAAGGCAACACGCTGGGTCGAACAAAACCCTTCTACATCAGATTTTCAATCTGAATCTGCAACTCCCGCAACTCCAAAGGTGCCATCCGATAAGGGGCCATCGAAATCGGACGGGCACCAGGTTTTATGTCTATCCCGAACTCAACGTCACGTCGGGGGGGGGGGGGGGGGGGGGTTGAGTCACAACCTCTGGGACATCCATCATCTCTGTATCAGTTGGAACCACTGATAACCCTCCAAACAAGGAAAGGAGAGGCTTTACACACTGGCTTCCCGCCTGATTGCTCATCTTGCCAACAAAAGATATGCACTGCCCATCAACGTCGGAGAACATGACTCTTCTCTAGAAGCCGTCAATAATGGCACTAATAGAAAACAACCAGTTGATGCCTATGATGACATCGTATGGATGCATCTGTAACAGAAGAAGGTCCCCACTAGATCGATGTGGTCCCAACATCAACCCACATCCCTGTAAAACACAGGATACGTTGGTCTGGCCCCCAACTGGTGTACTCAGTACCTGTGGTACGGAAAGTATCTCTACGTCTAGTCCCAATGCACGGGCTAGACTAGGTGCAACAAAGGAGTGCGAAGCTCCCGAATCGAACAAAGTAGAAACAAGATTGTTGAACAAACAAATTGTACCTCGCACCACCTCTGGTCCTGCAGGAGATGTCAACTCTGCTGCATGAAACTGTCCACGTGTAGCTCCTCTTCCTCTCTGATGTCATCCACCTCCCAGACCATGCCCTGGTCGAGGTCCCTGAGGAGCACCCTGAGGTCTTCCTCCTCCTGCAATGTCTGCCCTCAGAGGAGCATGGTTATGTTGCTACTGGATGGGCCTCACCGGCAACTGGTGCTGCTGAGGTGGGTGCTGAACCTGGCCACCTCCACCGTACTGAGCTCGGGTCGGGCACCGACTTTGAATGTGCCCGAAACCTCCACAAGAAAAACAATCCGGTCCTGGGCTCGTGAAAAAGTTACGAGGACCCTAAGATCTGAACTGGAACTGATGGGGCCTGCTTCGCATTCGCCTGAACCTGGAAGGTCCCGTCACAGGAGACCTGCTGCTGACTACCTTCCCCTTCGACGAGCATGGCCGGTTCCCCTCTCGGGGTGCACCTCCAAGTGAGTGCATCCTCTCTATAACCTCTTCCTTCTTCTGCACTGCCAAGTACGTCGGAAGGGTGAAGGGGGTGACAGCATACTAGAGCGAAGGACAAAGAGCCTCCTCTAAACATCTTTCCCAAGACTCCTCATCCGGAAAGAGATCAGGAGAAAAGCGCAGGAGATCTTTGAACTTGATCCCCAGCTCTCATACCGACATACTTTCCTCCTGAAGGGAGAGTAACTCCTGCCGCTTCATTTCCTTGATCATGGAAGAAAGGAATTTCTCTCAGAATTCCTCCTCAAAGTCCGCCCATGGATCCTCTGCCTCTATCCTCTCTCCGAGGTAGAGCGTCAACCACTGTCGCGCCGCACCTCTCAGCTGACTGACTACTAGGGGAACCCAGTACTCACTCGGAGCACGGATCAAGGTAAAAGTGCTCCCTATCTCCTCAAGCCACCCCTCCGTCTACATATCCAGAGTACTACCCTCGTACTTCTTTAGGGTCTTCCGCTAGAAAGAACAGAGAGTCTTCTTCCACTGTCTATCTTTCTCCTCTCGGTCTATCCTCAACTAATCGACCGCCTGAATCTGATGGGCCTCGGCCATCTGAGCCACTTGGGGACGACGTCCAGGTTCCATATCTGTACGGTAAACAAGGATCGCCTAAGCCCAAGTAGTAAAGAAAATCTCAAGGTTTTATTTTATCATTTTATTTCAATTTCATTCCCAGAACACCAAAATCAGGTAAAATGCAATCAGGATGATTCATGTACCTTCCCTAGGGTATCTACCCTGCAATCAATGTAGTCTCACTTGGTCGTTCGGTAGGCACAGAGTCCTTGCATCGGATCATAGGGGGCCCTGAAATCCCATGTCCTAGCCGGTCTTCCCTGGCCTATGTCACGCACCAAGATTAACAAACATTGTTTCCCTACCATCCCATGAAATCCTCACTGTGCCTAACTCCAGACTCCATCCTATCTCTCAACCATCACCTCTGATACCATTCTGTCACGACCCCCTCCCACCAAAGATGCCCCTCCTGAGCTGACAATGGCGAAAGTGAGATAATGACCCCCTGAGTCCCGCCTCAAGTAGGCCCCGAGGTGGTGACTAGCACCATGGGTTTGAGTTTTTCACAAATATGGGAGGCATTGCCCTTTTTTTAAAAAAAAATCGGGAAATAGGACAAGTCAACCACCAAAAAGGGAAAGAAAAATGTGTAGAAATAGACCCAAATCAATCCCACATTCATGTTGAAACAATTTTATAACAAGGTACAAGTACAAGAAAGCTCAATGTGCAATAACAAAAGAACACAAAGGTACAACAACAACCAAAACTCCAACTGTCCGATTAGTAAGGTCCCGCACGGCCCTGGTAGTCCTCCTGGAATCCTGAAAGTAAATGTAGGGTGAGCATACATGTATACTCAGTAGGAAAACCTAAATCCCTCGTTCACAAGTGGGGAGACATCCTAATGTCTCGTGAGAACAACAGAAGAACCCTAGAAAGGAATTCTATCCACCCAACCTCACCAGCCACACTCACAAAACACAATCACAACAGGTAGTAGTATATAAGAACAAGAGTATTTTGTACCCCGCACCATTTCCCTTTAGTTATCTGCTCTTCCTAACAATGAAAATCCTGACGCTGCCACACTCTCCCAGCCTGCACACACCTGGGCCTCAAAACCACATATCCCGCCCGCAGACACCTGGGCCTAACAACCACGTATCCCGCCCACACACACCTGGACCTCACAACCACGTATCCCTCCCACACACACCTGGGCCTCAGAACCACGTATCCCACCCACAAACACCTGGGCATCACAACCATGTATCCCGCCTGCACACATCTAGGCCTTAAAACCACGTATCCTGCCCGCACACACCTGGGCCTCATCCCGAAGATTCTTGGGAAATAGTAGAACCTGCCCGAAGTGTCTTGGGCTAAAACCACCCCAATCGAAACTGACCTGATGAATCTTAGGTGTATGGTCACCTCAATCCATCACGGCCTTGGGGAGAAAAAGCAAGAAGAATCTAGTAACTAAGGAAAAAACACCCTCTTCCATGAAATGGGAGTGTTCGGCACTAAGTGTTCAACATGGGTGGGGTGCAATAAAACACAAAAGATACAAATATATATATGTATACCAACCACATAGCCCAACCTATGGCTTCTAAAAAGAGAAACTGAGCACGTGCCTCGACACTGCTACTACAAAGAATGCATACAATAAACAATCCCAAACCCATTTAGGTTTTCACATTTCTGCAGATATAGTTATTTAGTTCCTTAACTACTGGGAAACTATCCACAACTATCCACATCAAACGTTCGTAAAAAAATTCCTTCCATCCACAAATAATGTTAGGAAAACACAAGCAGCACAAAAAGTCCTTATCAACGAACCAACCTCATTGATTATTTTTTCTGTTTCATTACCACGCCCCACCATTCATTAACTACTCCAATTTTATTTAATAATCACAACCCATAGCCCGTTCACATTTAAAACCATCCCTGCAGCTCCGCTGCCAACCACCATAATCACAACCACACCGTACATCACTACCCCTTTAATACCATTTATTGCAGCCCCGTTGCCCATTACCAACACAACATTCACTCCAACCCACAACCAAGTCAATCGTAGCCCCGCTGCTCACCCGATCCACAACAACCCACTAAACACCCCCAATACATGCCACGTAACTAAGACAACACCCACATGTTCATTATTCCATTTTGTTTAACCGGGGTGATCACACAAGGGTTCCAGATTTTAAACAGCCGACATTACATGATTAACCAAAATTACACATTCCACAATGTTTCCATCCATAAGAATAATCCAGAAGGAGAGGGAAATATTTAATTGTGCAAGAAAAGGCCCCCAACGACCGTGATTTTTCGTAGGTAGATGCTCATTCAATTCAAAACATAATATCACATGATATAATGTAACAGAAATCACAACTTCCCATCCCCGTTCTTTAACCAGTTATTATCTTTATTTAAGGTTCAACTATTTATCATTAAAACAAGAGAATACCCACCCTGCATGATGCACAAATTATAGGGATGAAGGTAAGATCCCTACCTCAATAGGTTCCTGATTTCCACGCTCCCCCAGATCAACCTTAGAAGACGTCTGTCACTTCTATCGGGTCCCGGAAATACCTCCTTGGGTGGAAGTCGGAAAGGAGAGGCCGATGGAAAGACAACAGATTCAATCTAGGAATCTTCGTCTCATCGTTACGATCCTGTGGCCAATGACGGATCGTGAATCGGAGCTCGGACGAATAAGTTATAGAAGAAAGTGCCTTCGAGTCTCTTGGTAGAGCTCCGCTCAGAGAATAGGGGAGGAGAGGTGTGTGTTGAAAAGGAGGCGGGTACCCCTCCTTTTGTAGGTGTGAAAAGAAAATGTAAACGACGTGTACATTATGGTACACGTCGTGTACTCAGTTCTTTCACACGGTCTCCACGCGGCTTCCAACACGGCTCTGCGGCCGTTGACTGGTCAACACACAGTTTGAGGGTAACACATACGAGGGGAAGGACTACACGGAATGTATTTTGGACACACGGCGTGTACTCATTTATTACACACGGCAAGGACACGACTCCAACACGGTACACGGCCGTTGACTGGTAATGCATACGCTGGGAAGGACTACACGACGTGTAGTTTGGACACACGGCGGGTACTCATTTGTTGCACACGGCAAGGACACGGCTCCAACACGGTACACGACCATTGACTGGTAACGCGTACGCGGGGAAGGACTGCACAACCCGTATAACTAGTCACATGGCGTGCACCCATTTATTGCACACAGCTAGGACATGGCTTGCAACACAGGGTATACCCGAAAAGGGAGTACACACGTGTACTAAAACTACATGGCGTGTAGTTTCAAAATTCTGGAATGTGTGGGAAAGGTCCATCTTACCCTCTAGAACACTTATTGACCTTCTTTTTGACAAAGGAAAGTACCGGAGAGGTCCAGGCCATTACAGTATTCATTTTATAAAACAATTGTATATAAAAATTTATTAAAAATTAGAACATCCCTTTTACCCGCATTCTAGTCACATCTACAATGTATTCATTAAACATAATTATACCTACTATGTAAATTTAATTTCAAAAAACAGACATATAATGTTGTATTAAACAAAAAAAATTTGGTCTAATATGATCTTTTTTTGGGAAAACAGTAATTTATGAATTTTATTTTCCACGGTTAAAGGTAAATGGGTAATAAAATTTAATTATATTATTATAATAAAGGAATATTACACTAATACTTGTTCCAATATCATTGAATATGTTTATATTTTGACCAAAATAATCCTTATGTTGAAAATATTATCCTTTTTATGCCACTTATGTTTGATTAAGTCATTAATTATATTTTATTTAAAGAAGAGTTTAATTGTCCTTTTCAAATTTTAAACACTATTTTACATTTAATATGAGGTTATATGGTTGATATGTTTAACTATAAAAAATATATTTAAATATAATATTTTTTTCTACATTATTGTACTTTTTTGTGACAAATATATAATTAAATTAAACAGTGACACAACAGTGATGTAGTAAATAAATTGTTAAATAAATAATCCAAAAAATTGTATAAAAAATATTTAAATAAGTTTAATTATTTTTAATTAATGACATCCAATAATTTTAAAGATAAAATATAGAGTATTTTGACATATTTGATGTATTTGTTTTTGAATTTATGATGTAATATTGATATTTTTAAAAATTAAATTAATGAATATTATCATAATTGACCTAAATGATGCATTAAAATAAATAATATTTAATTAAATATTATATAATTAATAAAAATATCATGCTCATTAAACTATCGAGGATAGTGTTAAATATGTAATAGTTGATCCAAGTGGATTTTGTTTGGAATTTTATATTAATTATATTAACCCTATAGTAATAAAATTCATGAAGACATGGTAAGAGTTAAACTATTTAACTAATGGTCAATCCCAAAAGATAAGGTTAATTTTGGGACCAAATGTTTTTTATGGTCATTGAATGAAAGGATTTAAATACAAACTCATTTTCAGATAAAATAAGTATTTTTCAAAAGAAAAAATATTTCACCTCCATTTAATCGAGAACCCTCTTTAATTACTATATTTGAAACTTTTATATATTAAATTTTAAAAAATAAACTTTTTCATTAGAATCGGGACAAAAGAATTTTGTTTAAAATATTTTTTTTATTTTTCTGATAACTTTCATTTTTGGGTGAATAGTGAAAAATACTATAATTTAACTGAAAACAACTTTTTTTAATCAAATAATTAATATTTTTATATTATAAATTTTAATGTTTTGGAATAATAAATAAATTATATTTTTATTATTTAATCCAATTCTTGTCATTGTAAGTAATTTCACTTTGAAATTGGACATAAACAAGTGTCAATATTTTGATAGTTATTATTTCTTAAAAATATGGTTTTTGGTCTTGACAACGAGATATAATTTTATATTAATATATAATGCTTTGATGTTTTGAATTTGGTAAAATGGAAATAATATATGAATTTAGAATATCAAAATTAGCTTCCAGGAAAATTTTGGTATTTTTCTAAAAACTTTCAATTTTTTATGAATAATGAAAAACATTGTGTTAATAATTAAAACCAAATTATTATTTAAATAATTATTTATTTTATTTAAATTATTTAGTCTATATATATATATATTACTTATATAAGTTCAATGTAATTAGAGTCATTTTATAAAAAAATTAGATGTATAAAATTTTATCGAACGTTTTACCATCTTTTACCCACCTCTTATGAGAATTTGCAAATTTGCATAAAACATAATTTTAACACATCTATGAGTTGAATTATAAAAATCTGAGAGTCACGGTTGATATCTGTAAGTAAAATTTTGTTAAAAAAGATGAAAATAATTTTTGGTGAATAGTAACTTTTGACTTCTATTTACCAGAGTTAAAAATAAATATGGTAATTAAGGGTAAAAATGATATCATGATCACCCTGAAACAGGTAATAATTCTGAATTAAATGAGTAATTAGACCAAAAATAACCATAGTAATAAAATATGATACATTAGGTCCACTTGGATAAGATTAGGACATTTATTATTATTTAGTTCAAAGAAGAGTTATAATTGTTAAATTCAATGTTTTATAGCTAAACAATTTTTAATATAGGGTTACAAAAAATATAAATTCAACTAAAAATATTCATTAGAAGGTTAAAAATATTTCTTACATAATTGTATTTTATATTTAATTTTTATACATTATATAATTTAATTTATTTATGACACAATGATGATGCAGTAATTACCGTAATAATGAGATTAAAATAATTGATATTACAAATACCCAGATAAATTTAATTTGATAATTTATATGGATTAAAATAATTTATATGTTAATATGACATGTTATGGTTGATTAAAAGATTTTTTTTCAATGTAATAATTCTGTTATGAATTTAGCAAAACAAAATACCAAATAGTGTCAAAAATGACATAAAATAGTTTTTAAAAAATTTATTATATATAATATTTGATATTCTATTCCTAAAAATATAAGGATCGGCCAAAAGGCTTAAATAATATTATATATGTAATTAATGAACCACTTGGGGTCCCTTTGGTTTTTTATTATGAGTTTATTAACCATATAATATAAAAATACAAAGGGGCGAGGTAAATGTCAAACTATTTAACTAAGAGTAAAATTTAACAGCTAAGGTTAATATATTGACCCAAAACTATATAAATCAAATAGGATGAGTGGTTTTCTACCCATACCCACCTTATACTTTAAATTTTTCATTTTGGATCCATTATAAACCGAATATGATTTTATTATAAAATAATATTTTCTGTTTTTCCAAAGGTGCCCCTCACCCCTCTTATAAAAGGGAACTTCCACTTCTCTCAAATTCACACCAACAAAGACATTTGGCTCATCAAACCCATGACCAAATATACTCCAACCATTCATACCTTATTCTTAGAGGCCTTAATTTGGTCATAAATCCATCCTATAGATCCCTTTCGATCAAATCTATAAGAAGAACCCGAAGAAGAGGCTACTATTTCATCACCTCTTTCAAGTTCGTTTATTCTTTTACATCCTCTTTATTTTTGTTTTCATTATAAAATAATGACTATAATATCTTCTATATCCTATGATTTTATTATTAAAATGGTACAACCATATTCATTATTCTATCAATCCTATAAATAACAATTTCGCCATACATGCGTACGTACGGATTACCGTCTCCACGCCGTGGTGTAGTTTATTAGTCAAACACTTCACTATTTGAATGGGTATAATAATATGTATAACTGATATAAATAATAAATATAACATGTTGATGATTCTTTATATATGACATACCATCCAATTACATATGATTTCACCATCAATATAATGATATTGTTGCTCGTGCATACGTACGGATTACCGTCTCCACGACGCGATAAGATTCATTTCCACATTCACCATTCAACGATGAATATAAAATATATATCACTAATAATTATGTAATATATGAAATAATAAAACTACTGGAGATATAAATAAATATATATATATATATATTTACTTACTTATATCATATTCACTTAGTTCCATTCAATATGATATGAAAATGGAAATACAGTTTATGCATACATATAGTGTATGTCTCCATAAACGATGTTTTCCATTTAATATATATGTATATTATCCATATTTATATTCTAAATATTTATTATTTTTATATTTTGTATGTATTTAAATCATTATCTATGTGATACAATCAAGAAAAAAGGTTAAAACATGTACGATAAATAAAGCGATTATTAAACAAAATATTTATTTATCATTGAAATTATTTTTAATTAGGTGGTATAAAGTCATAAATGAATCATGTATGATATCATAAATATTAATATGGCTCTATAATTATTTAATGACATACTACTGTCATTATACAGGTGGTTAAATGTGCCCTCTACAAAAGGAATGTACAATGTAAGGGGTTTCTAATCTCACTTTTTATTCTAATAGATTTCCATTTTCACCACTTATTTATTGCATGTGGTGTATTATGTACTGTCATTTGATATATATTATCACAATTTCCTTTAATTTCATGATATTATATGATTTATTTGTTGTTTATTGACTATTTTTTATAAGACTAGATTGATTACAATGAGGTAAGGGTTAATTTCACAATATCTTTATTATCCGAGGTTGTATTTACGTAAGTATCTACTGGGAAATATTTATTATTCATGTCAATTTTTCATGAAAGAGTTTTCAAAGGTATTATTTTAAGGGACTTTTTTTTACTAATACATCATTTAAAATGTTTTAAATATTTATTCATCATAATCCTTCTCAATAATGTTTATGTTTTCAAAATGGGTTGTAAGGATTTATCTATATGGATATGAATGATTGTAAAATGTTAATTCCATTCAAAATATTCAATGTGGTATTGGACACTTTGATTCAAAATGTCTTTAAATTTCTTCCTTTCTAAATTTATTGACATTTATTTTTTTACGGGAAAAGGGGTATTTATCTCCAAGAGTTTTACAAATCATTTTCATCTATGTCAACAAACGTTGATGGATTTTAAATGTGTTTTTAGTTGATTTATTATGATACAAAATCTACCATATTGTATTTAATTTTTGGTGATATTTTTAATTGTGGATGTGATATTTTTATACAATTCATGGTTTAGGGATAAAGTGTTGAAATTTCGTATTATAGTTTTAATATGAATGTTTATGTTATGTTTAAACCTTTTCATATGAGTAATGACATGGACTTAGTAAGTGATGGGTAGAGCCCACTATAGCACCTTGATGCGTTGTTAGGTCTCAAGAGTCATACTGATGTCTTGGAATAAGGCCTTGAAAAAAACGTATTTGTAGTCTTCGAACAAGTCATTCACTATGTGGTTATGAAATTATAGCATTATCCATTCATTCATTATGAATGTGGCTATTGATAATGCATGTGATTATTCAACTAGTAGAATATCCATGTGAGTATGTAAATGGAATTATTTTGATTTATATTTCCCATAAAATTTTTATCTTTATGTTGAAAATGCTTTTTTTACTTCTATACGTTGCCTTAAATGTGTATACTTTTTATGGATGTTTTGGCTATATTGTTATCTTTACTGGGCATCTGAGCTCACCCCATTCTGTGTTTTATTTTTCATAGGATGAAAAGAAGAATATTATGACAGACCTGTAGGGATAGTCTATGGGATCTGAGTATTGTCTATAGAATCATTGTTGTTGTAGTTTTCCATTTTATGATGTAATGTAAACCTTATGAATGTATCTAGTACTTCCAAGGCTACTAATGTAATAGGTTTTTCGAGACATGATATTTTGTGATCATGCCAACGACATGTAATAATGCACCGACTCTAGGTAACTAGGGTCGGGGATTTACAGTTGGTATTAGAGGATTTTAGTTCAAACCATGGAAAATAGATTTAGATAAACTCTGATTAGATCATATACCCCAAATATAGACTTTGAGAATTAGTATAGAAGAACTTCCTAGGGTTTTGGTATTGTAGAGATTTTGTGAGTTTTCCAAGAAATACATTCCTGTCTGGATATGAGAAGGTAGAGGCGGCTCTGGCACATATGTACCTAGGAGTGAAACAAAAAAACACCACATTGAGCTAGACTCGAACGAGAACTGGTGCACAACAATGGGCCATGTTGCACTCTTGGTCACAACACTCCGATGGGATATGCATAAGATAATTCTAATTTTTTTACAATCCATTATGAAAGGATTACTAGTATACACTTCCTTAAAGAAAACATTTTTTGGATTATATATTATATCCATAAACTGTTCTATTTATGTTAGGTATTTTACAAATTTGAAATTATTCATTTGCAATTCATAAACTGACATAGTGTAGCCATTGTATAGAAATGGATCCCAGTAGAAGGAATGTGAACTCTAGCTATACGTATAATCCAATGACTAAGAAGGATCATATATTTCACATTATTAAGCCAACATTTTTAGGGGAAATAGTCTCCCATGTATTCTCATCATATGAAGTAATAATATCAAGTGTTAATAAGATAAGTAAATTATTTCTCTTAGTCCGATGGCTTTTAAGGGAAGCAAGAGAAGAAAAGGATTAAATAGAGAAAGATGGATAAAGCGAAGAGAGAGAAGAAGGATTTTCCCATTTGTGTTAACTGTGTAAATAATAACCCCAATAAATGCATGAAGTGAATGGGAGCTTGTTATAAGTGTGGAGAAAAGGGACACCATGTACGTGATTGCAAGGGTAAGAAAAATGTTTGAAATGTAAAATTCTTAATCTTTACAGTGTTGGGACACTACGCGAATCAATGTCCTAGTCATCAGAGTATACCTCAAGTGTTATTGGATAATAATCAAGTTATGATACACCCTAAAATGAAGAGGAATGCCTAGTGTTCTTATGTTGTTATTATATAATTATTTTATTTTAGTGTTGTATAAATAATATACTGGTTATATGAATTATCGAGATAAATAAGGATAGTGTTGCAGTACTATTTTATTGAGGATTTGAGATTAAATTGTTCTATGAAAAGTGACTTAACAGTAAGATACACATTTTGGAAAATACATAGTTGAAGTAAAGGTAATCCTTATTATTATCCTGATAATGAGGTAGTGATTTTGGAATAAGTGGCGTTTAATTTGGATTAAATATATTTGATATTCTTGACTTCCTTGGAACTGATTAATAGTTTGTTTAATTCATCATTGCTGGAATATTCAATATTTTTGGATATAAGTATTATATCCAATATTATATAAATGATAAGCGAGAATGAATGTAATCAATAATGTTTTATGGTAATTTTGGGTGTTACCATGTTTTAATAAATTACATGATGAAGGTATTTAAATGTTATTACATGGAAAAATGGATCTTCATTGTGATTAACTTCCTTATAAATTTTAGAATGTGAGTTTGGATATACGTATTTAAGACAAGTCTAAAAGTTGAAATGGATTATTTTTTAAATAGGATACTATTGTTAGGGGTTTTTCTATTGTTATAAAAATGAAAACAAGAAAACGGTGTTATAATCTGTCGCGTCGGACAAATCAGAGGTAATCAAACCCAAAACCATAGTGCGATTGGGATTTATCTCCTACCATTGGAATAAGGGGAGTATATGGATTGTATAATATAGTATTTTAAAGGGTCTGATAGGTGAATTATGAATTCATTATTTTTTTGGAACCCTATACGATTATTATAAATAGAGTATTTTTTGAAATCATTTGGAGTGAAAGATGAGTTTTTTGTAGGAATTAGTTAAAAGATGAAAATCTACTTGTCAAGTATGTATATATATAAATATAATTTTTTCCTCTTATTCTATGGGTAAATTAATTCTTATACTATAGCTAAGGAATCTAAAACCAAAAATGTGTTATCCTACTACCTTATGTTTTGTTGAACCGATGGTATTTTAAATCATCGTAGATTGATGGATTTGAGGCCCTCAATATTAAACTAGTTGGTGATTTACGACCTCAATCACAACTTATAAATATTTAAGATTTTCCTCTAATTATGTGTCACTAATTTCCCCCAATTTTCTTTCTAATCGAGATCATAATTTGGTGGTGACCCTTTCATTTACCATTTCCTCCTATTAAGAATAAATATTATTAAACCAATTTCCGATGTGGGTTTTCCAACAATGAAATTTTCTATTTTCATCCATTTATTTTCGAAGAACAATTTCAAATTGCGGGGACACTATTTATTGAAGGAGGGAAGAATGTAACACCCCATGATTTCATAGTACATTAATTTTTCAATGTAATTCAATAACATCCACTACACGCAACACTGAGATCTAGAGCACCATGACATACCAAAATAGTCGTTCAAAAGTGGGTAGGAATATAATTAATAGAATTTTGAAGTTTATATAATCCTTATAATTTTAGAATCCATATTGTGAGTTTCCTATATATAATGTAAGAAAAAATTCATTTTCCAGATAAAAGAAGTATTATTTCAAAAAGAAATACAATTTTACCGCCTTTTAATGGTGAACGCGCATTGAAATCTAATATTTGTATCTTTTATATATTAAATTAGACAATATGAACTTTTTCATTAGTATCGGGACAAAAGAATTTAGTTTCGATAAATTTTTGGTATTTTTCTGATAACATTCATATTTGGGAGAATAGTGAAAAATAATATATTTTAACTGAAAACTACTTTTTTAATAAAAAATATTTATAGTGTTAAATTACACAATATAATGGATTTGGTGTATAAATTGATTATATTTTTACCTTTTAATCTAATTCAGATCCTCGTTTGTAATTTCACATTGATATTGGACATAAAAAAGTGTAAATATTTTAATAGTTATTATTTCTTAAAAATACGCTTTTTGGTCATAACAACAAGAATTATTTTTAAATTAATAAATCCAGATTCTATTTTTTTAATTCGGTAAAATGGATTTCATTTTTTAATTTAGAATATCAAAATTATCTTAGGGTAATATATTGGTATTTTTCTGAAAACATTCAATTTTTTATGAATTGTGAAAAACACTATGTTAATATTTAAAATTGACTTTTTTTAATAAATATTTATTTTACTTAAATTTATTTTAAGCCATTATATATATATATAATACCTATATAAGTTCAATATAATTGGATTCATTTTATAATAAAATTAGATGTATAAAATTTTAGCGAACATTTTACCGTAATTAACCCACCACCTAGGTGCATTTCCAAATTTGCATAAAATAAAAATTTACCACTTCTGTGAGTTGAATTTCAAAAAACAGAGAGAAATGGTTGATATCAGTAAGTAAAATGTGGTTTAATAAGATGAAAATAATTTTTGGTGAATAGTAAATTTCGACTTTTATTTACCACGATTAAAAGTAAATTGGGTAATTAATGGAAAAAATGATATCATAATCACCCTAAAAATGTCCTAATTCTTTTATATAAGTGTAATTAGACCAAAAAAAAACTTAGAAGTAAAATATGATCCTTTATGTCCATTTGGATTAGATAAGAACATTTATTATTATTTAATTCAAAGAAGAGTTAAAAGTGTTAAATTCAATGTTTAATAAATAAACCATTTTTAATATAGAGTAACACATAATATAAATTCAACTATAAATATTCATTAGAAATATAAAAATATTTCCTACATTATGGTATTTTACATATAATATTTAGACATTAAATAATTATTTTATTTATGAAACAATGATGATGCAGTAATTACCTTATTAACGAGATATTAAAATATTTGATTTTATAAATACACGAAGAAATGTTATATGAGACTTTTAATAAATTCAACTAATTATATATTATAATATGACATGTTAGGGTTGATTAAATGAATTTTTTTAAGTAATAATTCTGTTATAAATTTAGCAAAAACAAAATACCTAATAGTCTCAAAATTTACATAAAAGAGTTTTTAAAACAAATATTATAATAATAATTGGTATTCTATTCCTAAAAATAAATGTTCTGGACAATGTTCATAAATACTATTATATATATCATTAAGGAACCACTTGGATTTCTCTTTGATTTTTATAGTATGTTTATTAACCATATGATATAAAAATAAAAAGAGACCTGGTAAATTTCACACTATTTAACTAAGAGTTAAATATAAAATATAAGGTTAATATAGTCAGCCAAACCTGTATAAGACCTATTGGTTGAGTGGTTTTAGTCCAATCCCCACCTTAGATTTTAAATAATTCATATTTGGGCAATTATAAGCTGAAAAACATTTACTTAATAAATAATATGTTTTGTTTTTCTTAAGATGCCTCTCACCCCTCTTATAAAACGGATCTTCCCCTTCTCTCAAATTCACACCTCCAAAGCCATTTGGGTCGGCCAAACCTTGAAAAAATATACTCCAAAATTTCCAACCATCATTCTAGAGGCATTATTTTGGTCATAAATCCATCCTACTAATCTCTTTTGATCAAATCAATAGGAAGAACCTGAAGAAAAGGTAAATATTTCATCACCTCTTTTGTGTTCATTTCTTCTTCCACTTCATTTTTCTTTGTTTTTTCAAATATAATATAATAATTCTAGTATATTTTATATCTTGTGATGTTATTAAAAAATGGTACAATCATATTCAATATTCTATCCATCATAAAAATGACAAATTCATTATATGTGCGTACGTACGGATTATCATCTCCATGTCGTGGTGTAGTTTGTTATTCAATAACATCATTATTTTAAAGGGTATAATAACGATTATAACTGATGTAAATAATAAATATAACATATTAATGATTCTGTATATACGATATATCATACAATTACATATGATTTCGCCATCAATATAATGATATTGTCACTCGTCCGTACGTACGGATTATGGCATCGACGACGCGATAAGATTTTTTTCCACGTTCACCATTCAATGATGATTATAAAATATATATCATTAATAAGTATGTAATATATGAAATAATAATTCAATGGGAGATATAAATATATATACATATATATATTTACTTACATATATCATATTCACTTAGTTCCATTCAATACGATATGAAAACAGAAATATTGTTTATGCGTACGTACGGTCTACCGTCTCCATAAACTATGTTTTACATTTCATATATATGACTATTATACATATTTATATTCTAAATATACATGCTGTTTTATATTCTAGAAGTATTTGAATCATTATCTATGAGATACAATCAAGAAAAACATGTTAAAACATGTACGATAAAGAAAGCGATTATTACCCGAAATGTTAATTTAACATTGAAATTATTATTAATTGGGTAGTATAATGTCATAAATGAATCATGTATGATATCATAATTATTTATATGGTTCTGGAATAATTTATAACATACTATGGTATTTATATATGAGGTTAAAAGTACCCTCTATTAAGGAATGTACAAAGTAAGTTGTTTCTTATCTCACCTTTATTTCCATGAGATTTCGATTGTTCACCACTTATTTATTGCATGTGGTGTATTTTGTACTTCCATTGGATATATATTATCATGATTCTCTTTATATTCATGATATTTTGTGATTCATTTGGTGGTTATTGATTTTTTTTCATATTACTCGATTGATTACAACGAGGAAAGGGTTTTTTCCCAATCTCTTTATTATCTGAGGTTCTATTTATGTAAGTATCTTCTAGGACATATTTATTATCCATGTCCATGTTTAATGAAAGAGTTTTCAAGGGGATTATTTTAAGGGAATTGTTTTACTAAAACATCATTTTAAATGTCTTAAATACTTATTCTTCTAAATCATTCCAAAAAATGTGAATGTTTTGAAAATGGGTTTTAATGATTTATCTATATGGACATGAATGTTTTTAAAATGTTAATTCCATTAAAAATTTCCTAAGTGTAATGGGACACTTTGATTCAAAAATGACTTCAAATTTATTCCTTTCTAAATTTTGTGACATTTAAATGTTTTCATGAGAGATGGATATTTCCCTCATAGTGTTTTACTAATCATTTTCATCTATGTGAACAAATTTGGATAGATTTTAATCTTGTTTGAAGATGATTTATTATGATACAAATATTCCATATTGTAGAGAATTTTTGGTGATATGATTGAATAAGGATGTGTTTTTTATACCATTCATTGTTTATAGATAATGTATTGACATTTCATAGTCTAGTTTTTATACGAATGTTTATGTTCTGTTTAAACCTTTTCATGTGAGGAATTCATTAAAATAGTATGTGATGGGTGGAGCCTGCTATAGATCCTCGATGCATCGGAAGGTCTCATGAGACAAAATATTGTCTTGGAACAAGGCCTTGGAAAAATCTTATTTTTATTCTTGGCACAAGGCCTTGACTATGTGGTTATGAAAGTCTGGAATTATGCATTTCATTATTATGAAAGTGGCTATTGATATTATATGTGATTATTGGACTAGTAGAATATCCATGTGAGAAATGAAATGGCATTATTTTGATTTATAATTTCCATATTATGATGAATTTTATGTTGAAAATTAATTTTTAGTTCTATAAATTGTATAAAATGTTTATGCTTATTAATGAAAGTTTCCACTATATTGTTATACTTACTGAGCATCAGAGCTCACACGTTTCTATGTTTTATTTTTCCCAGGATGCAATAAAGTATATTATAACTGACCTGCAGGGTAGTCTATGGGATCATAGTGTTGTATATGGAAACAATGCTATTGTAGTTTTCCATTTTATAATGTAATGAAATCCTTATGAATGAATCTAGTACTTCAAGGCTACTAAAGTTATCAGTCTTTCGGGAAATGAAATTTTCTTATCATTCCAGTGATACGTAAAAATGCACCGACTCGGGTTAACTGGGGTCGGGGAGTTACATATATGATCAGGGAAAATATAATAATATGATATTTTGTATAAGATTAATGGATTAATTATCTTTTCGAGTCAGTTATGGTTTTTTGTAGATTTATAGTGTTTTCCAGGTTTATATTGAAATGGTTAGCATATCATTAAGATTATGTAATTTAGGCTATTAAATTTTTTATATTAGGCATTACAGGTGATTGATGTCATTTGTAAGTATATTTGAACAAATCTATCTGATTATTGGGTTTCAATCCTCATGTAAAATATTTATGTAGAATTTTAAGGATATTTATTTTTTGAATGGTCTATGTTTTTCTTTTTATGTCACTATTTAATTCTTTATTTTCCTATGGTTTTTTTTTTCTGATAATGGTTTAATATTTTCTATGAATTTAATTTTATTATCCTTACAATTTTTGTTTTGGGTAATCTGTTATAAATGTATAAATGGATAGTTAGTTTTTTTGTGGTTATTAGATTCTCTAAAAGTTTAATTTAGTTCTTCAAGAGTGAGAATTTAATCATAAATAATCATTGTTATGAGAAAATATTTTATTTTGGTGAATATTAATTAATGGATAAAAATAAAAAATTATAATATGTTTGTTTTATTATGATCTTATATAAGGTATTAATATAATTCCTCAACACTATGCAAATGATCATAAATCCAAAACATTATCTAGTTAGTTTTCATTCTTTGAAATCAAGGTCATTTTTACTCATTAAATATTTATTTTATTGAAATGAGAAAATTTATAATGACAATGTTCCATATAACGCTCCATTAGAACATGATAGTTTTCCCATCCATTTATAGTTTTCGTACATGTTCCTAGTTTATATTATACAATGTGACTATAATAATTAACTTTATTTTATTAATATACACATATGTTTATTCCATTTCACAATTTGAGATTTAAATATATTTATTTTTAATAGTTGAAATTTATTTGACAAGTATGCATTACAATTTTGGGGACAAATTATTAATATTGGGGGATTATAACATCTCGAGATTTTAGAAAAAAACACTATATTTGATAGCATACAATATATGCCACGTGAAGATTAAATTAACTATTAAATATTGTTATGTAAATATTACCGTTACAACATAGCCATTAAAATTATGGGTATGAACATGAATAAAAAATAATGAAAATATTTTGTAAACATGTATATATAATTAATTATTTTTTACCAATTAAATATATATTTAAATACCCATTTTGAAAAATAATGGATATAATTTTATTGAAAACTATTTAAATGAGAAAATTTATATTTATAAAATATTTGAAAATAAATTTTTTCTAGATATATTAATAAAATTTATATATAATATAATTATTAATATTCATTTTTTTCTAGGCTTTCTATATGAATAAAAAATCAAACTATATGAAAAAAAGATGCATTTTTTCTAAAAAGGTAGTCATTTCGCCTTTAAGGGCACACTTGTTATAAATGTTTTTTTTTTAAAATTTTATAAATAATAACTGATAAAAGATAAATCTTATTTTAAATATTAATATCAATTTTGTGCGTTTGTGGTATTTTTATGAATGTTTCAATGTTTGAATGAATAGTGAAAATTCTAAATTGTAATAGAAAAAGAATTTTATTGTCTAAATATTTTATACAATTATATTAATTTTTTTAAATTATGATTATATAAAATTAATATCCTTCCATCCAATTTAGGTCATTGTAATTAATTTCACGTTTAAATTGGATATAAAAACTTTTTGATCTTTTGGATGTTTTCACTAAAAAATTTGATTTCTCATCCCATCTAATGGATGAATTTAAAATTAATTCTAGCCACTTATGTGTATTTCATTGTTAAAAATAGATTCCTTATTTTGAATAAAAATTTCATAATTTATTAAATATGAACCTTTTTTTTGTAAAATATGAATTGTAATATTATTAATTTAAATTACAATAGTTAAGGGTAAATAGAGTAATTAAGGCTAAAATTAAAAGTATAAATACTATAAAATAATCATAACGCATGTTATAATTTTATTTTATGAGTTATTATAGATAAAAGAGAAACAATTGAATGATTTTTGACCATTTTGTACCATATTTATGTCATTATTTCATTTGTGGTATTTTAATTTAATAAATAGTCAAAGATCGCATACATATGATTTAATAAATTTGGCATTATTAATTTTTTTTAATATACATTCAACAATAAAAATTAATTTTAGTTCTAAAATATTTATCTATATCTTGGTAATTTATTTATAATTTAAAAGTGATAAAAATTACCATTAATACTGACATAATAGTGATGTAGTGACTGTTTAACTAATGTAAATATCAAATATATGATATGAAAAATATGAAAATAAATATAATATGAAATAATGACGATCATTGAAAAAATATATATTATATTGACATTTTATCATGTTTTCTTAATAATTGGATCACATTTAAAGTATTTTTATGATATTTTATATATATAATGAAATTAATAGTGTGAAATCCACGTTAACGATATTTAAAAAATAAATATATAAAATGATATAAAATCAATGAATGTATAAAATTAGGTAAAAAAAATTAATATGGATGAAAATTTCATAAATGATCCTTTTTCTAATTGTCAATAACTGTATAGTAATAATATAGACCCCTTAAGAGTAAAAAATATAAGTTGTCATAGAAAGAGTTAAAGAGGTTAAATAATAGAAAAAATTCACAAAATAATGATAAAAAAATAGAAAAACATCTTAAATTTTTATTAGATGAATTAATTATGATCCATAATCATAATTTCTTAGAAACAGGTATATTTTGATCAATTTTGAGTTAGAATATTATTTATTTTAATTTATTTTTTTATTTATAAGAGTTCCCCTCTTTTATCAAATAAAAGGAAACCCCTTATTTTCTTTTATTCATACATAAAAACCTATATGGTTTGTCAAATGTCATCCAAAATCTTTTACATTATTCACTAATCAGGAAATATGCCTCGTATTTTTGGCATAACACAATCCTTAGTGGCCTTATGGTGTTATAAAATTAAGATTCTCCAAAGAAAATATATCATTTTTAATCAAGTAATCCAGTGTTTTTATACACATCATTCAAATATTCCTCATTCATGATAAGATAAATACCCTAGTATCCAAAATATACTAATTTTGTTTGTTAATATAATCACATAAATACATATCTACTTCCATCTAATGTAAAATGAATGAATTGCTCGTGTCTATAAAATAATACCACCTTGTCAACCGATGTAATTCATTTCCATCACAATTTTTCATGAATTGTTATAAAAATGGAATTAATTGTTATATTTGATAATAATGAAATATTTACCATTATTAATGAATAATATATCATTTTTTAACTTTTTTATGCATATAGTAATGATAACCTCGTTCAAGTGTATGTGTAAATTATCAACTCTATGAAGTGATGTGATTTTATCCATCACCGTATCACACGGTAAACATATATAATTAATTTTACAAGATTAATATGATATAAATTATATTTTTATCATTATATATATATAATTACCTAAATTACATAATGATTATTTTAAAATGGAACCATTACTCATGCATACGAATGGCTTATCCTCTCCTTGATTTTAAAATTATTAATTTTTCATAACCATATTTAATGTATCGATTATATAGAATTATTTAATAATAAATGTTATAAATATGTCAGTAAATTTATTCTAAAGATGATTTACTAATGACCACATTACTGGTGACATCATGCAAATTTTAGTTTGGACTCATGTACCAAATATCATCAAAATATCTAACATTTACATAAATAATAATCTAACTGTTATAAAATTATAATAGGAGATTAAAATTAATAATAAAATTTAAAAGGGTTCAAAAGACAGTAAATAAATAATCCATGTTTAAAATTAAGGAAGATAATGATTTTATGTCATGATTCAAACATAAGTTAAGGATCATTAATTTAAAACCCCCACTTATAATGTTTTGTATCAAACACTTTTTAGTTAAGTCGAAAATATTGTTTTTTAAACATATATGGGGTCATTGGGTTATCCTGATTTTATTAGAAATTATTACATTAATATTATCATTATAATTTTTGAGAGTTATATTCAATGATTATGATTTCATTATTATGGGTGTTATTTTTTTTATTTTAAAAATTATATTATCCAAAAAATGAAATTTTGATATCTATAAGTGTTATGATCATGGGTTTTATATAGTAATCAAGGGAAAAATTTATGTTATATTCCTTTTATGTTGATTACTATGGGTTCATTCCCTTATATATAAATATTTAAAATTATTGATCCCCATTACCGCTCATGATATGATAGGTTTTTCCACATTCTAGTTCAAGACATTATTTTTTGAGACCCAATATAGGTAAATATTTGAGGCGTAAGCCCCATCATAGATAGCTAATAAATTTGGTACTCTAGAGATGGAAGTCAACCATATGTATAACGACCTGGCCTTATTCATTACATAATCACAAATTATGTCATGAATTAACATTGAGTATATTTTATTGTTTAAAGTTTTAGATAAAAAGGTCATAACTATTACATAACTACTTGAATATTATAAGTAGACACTACTACTCAGTATCCATTTTTCATAAAATAAAAACATTTAAAAAGAAACATGACTAGTTCCATGTTTTTGATAGAATGACTTTTCCTCTATCCCATCCTTGAACCTATTCATATTTAAGTCATGTAGAAATCATTCCAAAAACATGGGATGAGCCTCAAAAGTTTAGTAAGGGTTATAAAATAAGGGAGGAAATCATTAGATCAACAATAAATACAAATAAAAAAACCATTCCTTTCAATCATAACATACATTATGAAATCATAAGAGTTATGAATAACAAACAAAAAACATAAATCATAAAGGTAATATACAGAATTCATAACATACCTATATTTTATCTACCATAGCTACATAGGGATTCACATTTAGAATACCCATCAATGTATATTCCCTAAATCTATTAAAGGAAACATTAATGATTACCTCCATCGCGTTACCCAATGAATTGGAGAGCTATCTCGGGCTCACCACCCAAGGTTTACCATGGAATCACCTGTATACATAAAAAATTTCCAATAAACATAACATATTCATAACACATAACAAAATCATAATGGAAACGTATCATTTTCACATTACAATCACAATATATCAAATCATGATATTGAAATAAACAACTCTGTATCAAATCATTTTCCAAACCACTAAAAATATTTAATAAATTGATTTTTGAATCAAAGTGTCCCATACCACATTGAAGCTTTTAAATGAATTATCATTTGAAAAAAATAATTCCTATATGAATAAATCTTAAAAACCAATTTTAAAACATTGACATTAATGAGAAATACTTAGAAGAATAAATCATTAAAACACTTGAAATTATATTTCAGTTAATGAGTTTTAAACAAAATGAGACACTCTTGAATAGAACTAATTAATTAATAACATTGAATATGAACCCTATAATATCCTAAGAATGTATAGGTTCGTGATGTAATATATCAAAGGGCAGTATATACACCATATTAGAGTGAATTGGTTCATAACGACAACAAAGACTCAATGGAATGTAAACCATGGAGAAATCCCTTATAAGAAGTTGTATCCTTAGATTAAGGATAAACCAATTACATAATAATGTGTAAAAAATATAAATACAGACAATGAGATTGGATACTAAGTGTAAATATATCATAGGACATTCACACATGTTTTTTAATACAAATCCAATGACTTGTATGTTTACCTCAATGAATGGAAATTTAGTTAAAATTACTCTTATCAAGTCCATATCAATGACTTTAGAATTTATCAATGTTTTGATTATGTGTATCAAAGTTATATCCAAAAAATGGGGAGTGTATGTTACAAAACAAATAAATAAATAGTGACTCTACACATAATCATAGCATGACATAATTAAGAATTAGAATATTAACCCAAGGAATCAAAATTGGGTGAAAAGGTTCTCTTACAGATTTGGTAACTTAGAAGACATAAAAAACGTGAAAGAAATATCATAAAATAAATATGTAAATACCAATAAATTAAATTATATTACACAATTAATAAAATATTGGGAAGTACTTACCCCACACAAAGGGAAATAGTGGAAAAAATAGCATGAATCTCACTAGAATAAAAAGTGAGATGAAAATGGCTTACCACGTCGTAATCAATCGAGTCGTATGACCAAAATTTAATTACCACCAAATGATTCATAGAATAACATGAATATATAGCTAATCATGATAACATATATCAATTGGAAGTACAAAATACACCATATGAAATAAATTAGTGACTAACAAATGGAAATCTCATGGAATTAAAAGTGAGATAAGAAACCCCTTACCTCATGTCCAAATTGACTTGTTTGTTCTTAATCTTCCTGAATAATATACTTATGTTAATTTATACATGATTAAAATAATTTTAATGTTTATTACTCCTTATAAATAACTTATTACAATGTTATAATAATTTAAGTTAATAATGGTCGTTTGGTCGATAATTGGTACTTGTGTTAAAAATGATCACCTCATAATTACAATTTGTCCATGTGGTAAAACTTATATTATCTCTAGAATGATATTCAGGATTTATATATCATATATATTATATATATCCAACATATATATGTATTTATTATATAACATAACATTTATAGGTAAGAAATGGAATTCACTGTTCATAGAGACAGTAAGTCATACGTATGATTGGATGCTACTTTCATTACTATTTTGTATTTTAATTGAATGAAAACATAATGATATATATTTATATGATAATTAAATTATAATATAATATATAATTTCAATAACTCCTTCCTTTATACTACCTATGTCTTGTATGAGCGAGTCATATCACCGTGAGGGGGCAGTAGTCAGCATTTCCTCAAATGAAATTATCGCATTTACTCATAGTTGAAACCATAATGGTATGTTATAAATTAAATAATTCTTAAGAATAATTAAAACATGAACACAATATATATAATATATTAATATATTTCCATAATAATGGCCACCATAAGAGGTGGTAGGAGATATTTGGACAATCATCATTTCGTGAGGTGTTAGTTTTCAATCTACAAAAACTGTATGTTATTTACCCATTAGATGGAGGTGTGTGTAAGTGTAGTTCGAATACTACTCATAAGAAACATAATAATATATTAAGGATACCTTTTTTATATAATAAAGGCATAAAAAGTGTTTTTGGTTTTGGATAAGTAAACTAAAACAAAAGAAGTTAAGATAAGTCGTTACCTTTAAATAGGGTAACTCCCATTGGTTTGAACCAAAAGGGTTTCTTAAAGTGAATTAATCCTAAGTTAATGGTTCTAGATGTAAGAGAGAAATGTTGGGAGCATAATCAGCTAGAGGATGGACTATCCTATGTGATTTAGAAGTGTGTGGAATGGGTTATAAGTGACAACGTTTTATAAGGGGGAGATGGGGACCTTTAGGAATGTATGAAAATATTAACTTATTATATAATTATCTTCCATTTATAAAGATCCAAAAATCATTAAACAATAATATAAGATGACTCGTGGTATAATTAAAGTCGTCCAAAAATAATTGAAATGGTTTTGGATATTATTTTAATCGTTATAATCTTATTTATTTAAATCAGTTATTAATGAGATAAACTCTGCATCATTATGGTGTCATAAATAATTTAACTTATGTGATGTATAAAAATTATTAATAAAATACCCCAATTTATATAATCCTTTTATATTTCCAAATAATATTTATAGTTTATTAGAATACATATTTTACCCCATGTAGAAATTTATTTATTAAAAGATATATTATTAACAAATTATTATATTTACTTTAAATTAATTAATATAAAGTTTCATGATCACTTCTTTGTGGCTCCATGGGGTACCAAAATCGACCAAAGAATTCACATTGTAGGAAATGACTCATACTATAAGGTTAGGATAAGTTTTAATGTAATTGTTTATTATAATAATAATATTTTATAACATTATTACCATATTTACCCTTTAACCATGGTAAATAATTTTTTTACTAAAGTTAATATTCATATTGTTTAAAAATAAAAGTTACTTATTTACACAATTCAGACCACCTGATTGCAAATAAAGATTCATTTTTCCAAATTCAAGATATATATATAGAATGAATTAATTTAAAATTAATCCCACAGTCAAAACAAAAAACTTTTTTTAAGAGATAATAACTATCAAAAGATAGACACTTATTTACGTCCAATTTCAAAATAAAATTACTTCAAATGACTAAAATAAGATTAAATGGAAATAATATATTATAATTACACTTTAAAACAAATTAAAAAGATAATGTAACCATATAAATAAATTACATTAATAGGTTGTTTGGAATTAAAATAAAATATTTTTCATTATTCATTAAATAAATGAATTTTATCAGAAAAATACTAAAAATTTACCTAGAGTAAATTTTGATGTACCAATTATAAATAAGAATTATATTTTGTCAAATAAAACATATAAAAGTGACCAAAATTACTTATTAATATGGTTCTCCATTAAAAGATGGTAAATCTGCGTTTTAATGAATATTAGAGTATTTGTGCTTAAAATTGGATACATTCACATTTAAAGCATATAAAATTTAGTGGATAAATGTAAAAACATATAATAAACATATATAATTTTATTATAGTTAGTTATATTCATTCCCGCATATAATATGGCTAGGATTTAACTAGTATTTGAAATAATAATATATTATTATTTTTCAGTATGAATCAACATTATGTACAATATAAGACTTCTGAGAAACCCATTGTTATGTGTCAAGTACACCCTTGAATATAAAATCCCCATTAAAGTTAATATTTAATTCAAAAATATTAATAATAATTAAAATTTCATATTCAATATTTTCCTCTGATGTAACAACCATCCCCCCTTTTTGAAATTGTGTCCTCACAATTTTCAAAATTGGGCTACATAACATTATTTAAAGTCTCAAATCAGAGGAAGAGTAAATAATACTATCACATTAAAAGAAAGAAAGATATGTACAATGTTCCCTTGAGATAACCCATACAAGGATTCCATGAATACATTGACATGGGAGGGAAACTAGGTGTCCAGTTCCGATGCCGAGTGATAAAATACATGGTTAATAGAAAGGTAACAACAAGAAAACCACAATTTTGTGATGGGATAAATGGTCATTGGTTTACCAGTAGGAAAACTAAATGTACACAGTTTTCATATTAAATTTGTTTTCATAATGTTATGGAATTTAGTTATGATCTTGACTAAGAACATAAGGACACATACTTACTTTTAATAAAGACTTGTTTCCTTTACTAAATTTCTACCACAATGTTCACTTATCTCAAAAGGATAAGTCTTAAAGATGACTTGGAAACATCAAAATCGCAAAAATAAAATTCTATAGAATCACATAATCGGCAAAATATGAACAATAATTTACCTATGTCTTTAGACATTAACCAAAACCAATATGGTTTGTTCAATATCAAATAATCCCAAAAAAGATAATCCTTTATAAAAAACAACTTTTAGTCTCCATGATTCAAAAAAAAGTACCAAAAGTTCAAATAAGACTATTAAATATACAATTTTTCATAAAATTCATCAAAAAAATCCAAACTAATATTGAAGCCCAAAACTCACAATATTTTAATCACATAGTCTTCAATAATAGATCTTAACATTTATCTCAAAACAACATAAACTACTATTAATGTCTCACACTGATGTGTAATTAACCCAATCACATATTCTCAATGATAGGTTAATCATTTCCATAGATAACCCAGAACTAACTTATCCTTGATTCATGAAGTAATCTAACTAAAATAGATTAGTCATACTAACCAGGGACTTCATGTAGTCTAATGG
Source organism: Viscum album (assembly GCA_963277665.1). NCBI lineage: Eukaryota > Viridiplantae > Streptophyta > Magnoliopsida > Santalales > Viscaceae > Viscum > Viscum album. The sequence continues at coordinate 1,834,304,737 of OY728147.1, forward strand.
TAAGAGATAAATCCCCATCGCACTTTGGATGTGGGTTAGATTCCCATTGCTTTGTCTGATGCGACAGGTTGTCACATGGTATACGTTTTGTCCTTTTTCAAAAACTATATAATGTTATAACATTACCAAAAGGATATACATTCATAAAAATAACCATAACACAATTTGACCCCAAAGGATATTTAATAACTTTTATTTAGCCTCCCAAAAGTATTAACCTATAATTGCCTCAAATACAAGGATCATATAAACCCAAATGGTTATTTATAACTATATCCACAATATATTTGTTAATTATTCCTTGAATAAAATTTCATATATAAATATTTAGGGTTTCACATATTATAAAAATCCTCTAATGTAATCCCATCATAAAAAGAGCCTTAATACATTTAAGCATTTCACCATCATAAAATATACCAAAACTCTAGAATCCATTATATGTAGACTTATTACTCATTCAACGTTCTTCATGATACATTAACCATTCCTTACCAACATATTCTGAAATACATCTATCATACAAAAAAATCATTAATCATATCATATGATTAAATATTGTCAAAACATCAGCTAATAAATAAATCATACCTTTCATTGTTCATTGTCAGTTTCCTCATCCTCAATTGGAATGGAATTAGGAATTGGTAAACATATATTTTTATGATCCTGCAGATCCATTTCCTAAAACTTCTTCATAGGACATCTATTTTCATTGTGAAAATGCACACAACATTAAAAACAATCAATTGACCCCACAAAAAAATTTCTTTCCTTTCATTGTAATCAGCTAGATGCATCCTTTTTCTATGGAAGGTTATTGCATCATGGCCTTCATTACCACATCTAAAACTTCTTCCAGTTCCATTGAATCATTTTCCTAAGTGTTTGATTCCACATCCTCGAGACATTGGTTTTTGAATATACTTACCATTATGATTATTACCTGAAATTCTGTAGGAATTTGTTTCTCGCATATAAAATTCCTTATAAAAATCACCAAGGTTCAGGTGCACAATCAAGACTGCAGATTGTTGGTTGAGAATAACCACAATAGTTCTCATTGAAACTCCCATTTCATTCAGTTTCTCATTCAGAAAACCATCACAGTTTTCTTCACATCCACTGTAACATTGGTTCCATCTTGATCCATCCATTTACTAAAACAAAAATGGTAAGTGTGAGTATATCAATAAAATCTTCATATAATATCTTATGAGAGGGTAAATACTAAGATAGACTTATTCATGTTATCTTAAACTCATTCAATATATCTAAAATAAATACGACACTTTCTAAAATTCTATCCATTTTAGTAATGTCACTTATTCTTAAATAACATCCTATCCTCTACAGTTATCTAAATCGACCTCTGATACCAACTATATGGACCCGACCTTAAACATTAGAAAATCTTGAATTATGTCAAGAATTAACATTGAGGATCTATTTAGGTTTATATTTTTATATAATTAAGACATAAATATTACCAAAAAACATTAATATTACATGTATACACTACTAACCATTATCCATTTATCATAAAATTAAAAATCATAAAAAGAAATATCTATAGCACCATGTTTTAGACAACTTGACTATTCCTCGATCCCATCCTTGACCCTATTCATCATTATGTCCTGTGGAAATCATTTCAAAAACTTGGAATGAGCCTAAAAATCGCAGAAAGGGTTATAAAATAACGAAGGAAAACAATATCTCATCAATAAATTCAAATCTATAAAACTATTCTTTTCAATCATAATATACCACACGAAATCATAAGATTTATGAATAACACACTGAAATAAAAAATCATAATGTTTTCTTATGGAATTCAAAACATACTTACATTTTAGCTATCATAGATACATATGGAGTCACATTCGGAATACCCATCACATTATATTCTTTAAATCTCTTAGTAGAAACATTAAATATTACCTCTGTCACGTTACCCAATGCATTGGAGAGATATTTTTGGCTCACCCACCCAAGGTTTAGCACAGAACCCCCCGTATACAAAAAAAATTGTCAATACCAATAACTTATTCAGAAAACATAACACAATAATAAATAAAAGATTACATTTCCACATTACAATCAAAATATATCAAATCCAGATATTGAAATAATCAATGCGTTATCAAATAGCTTTCAAAACAATTTAAAACATTTAATTAAATGATTTTTGAATCAATGTGTCCCACACCACATTGAATAATTTGACTTAATATCATCTGAAAAAATTAATTTCCATATAAATAAAACCTAAATAACATTTTGAATGTATAGAAATTAATGAGAAATATTTAGATGAATAGATCATTAAAATATTTAAAATGATATTTTAGTTAAAGTGTTTTTAACAAAATGAGAGACTCTAGAGTACAAATAATTGATGAATAACAATGAATTAGAACTGTATAATATCATCATAATAAAAAGGTTCATGATGTAATATATAAAAGGGATGTATATACACCATATTAGAGTGAATTGGTGCATAACGATAATTAAGTCTTAATGGAACGTAAATGGAGATGAAATCCCATATAAAAATTGTATCCTTAGATTAAGGATAAATCAATTACATAATAATTTGAGAAAAATATTAATACACTCAATATGATTGGATATTCACGTCAAACCATTCATAGGACATTCAAAAATGTTTTTTAAGACAAAACCAATGACTTGGATGTTTAACTCAATGAATGGAAATTTTGTTAATATTACTCTTATCATGTTCATATCGATGACTTGAGAATTTATCACTGGAGTGATTATGTGTATCAAAAGTGTATCCATGCATAGGGGAGTGGAAATTAAAACATAAATAAAAAATAGTGATTTTATACATAATAATAGAATGATATAATTAAGAAATAGAATATTAACCCTAAGAATGGATATTTTGTTAAAAGGATCCCTTGCCGATTTGGTAACTTACGAAACATATAACACATGAAATAATGATCATAAAATAAAGACGTAAATACCCATATATTATATTATATGACACAATTAATAAAATCATGGGCAGTACATACACCACACAAAAGGAAATAGTGGAAAATATGGCATGAATATAAAGAGAATCATGATAATATATATCAAATGTCAGTACACAATACACCACATCAAATAAATTTGTATTAAACAATGGAAATATCATGGAATTAAATGTGAGAAAAGAACCCCCTTACCTCAGGTCCGACTTGAATTGTTTGTTCCTTGTTCTTCCAGAATAATAAATTTATTTTTAGTTGATTAAGAACCATTTTCAAGTTTATTATTTCTATTATATCACTTATTACCATTCTACCAACTTTATGTAATCACATAAGTTAATAATGGATTTTTGGTCGATATTAGGTACTTGTGTCAAAAATGAACACCTTATAATTACAATTTGTGCTTGTGGTTATGAGTCCATTATCTCTAGAATGATATTCATTATTTACATATAACATATATCATATATATACAGTATATATACATATTTATAATATTATATATCATTTAGAGGTAGGAAATAAAATGCACCGTTTATAGAGACGGTAAGCCGTATGTATGAATGAATGATGCATTCATTTCAATTTTGTATTTTAATTGAATGAAAACATAATGATACATATTTATATTATAATTATAGTATAATATCATATATAATGTCAATAACTACATCCTTTATACTTCCCACATATGGTATGAACGAGTCATATAACTTTTAGGGGGCGGTAGTCCGCACTTCCTAAAATGAAATTATCACGTTTACATATATTGGAAGCCATAAAGGTATGATATAAATTAAACAATACCGAATAATAGTGAATATATATATATAATATATATATTGTGCCATCATAATGGCCACCATAAGAGGTGGATGGAGATAATTAAAAAATCAACGTTTCATGAGACGTCAGTTTTCCATCCACAGAAATAATATGTTCTTTTCCCATTAGATTGAGGTGTGTGTATGTGTAGTCAAATAAACTTCATAAAAACATCATACTATATTGAAGATACTGGTGTTGTTATAAAATAAAAGAATAAAAAGAGTTTAGTAGGTTGGAAAAGTAAAATAAAACAAAAGAACATAAGAGAAGGTGTTACCTTTAAAATTATTAACTCCCTTTGCATTGAACCAAAATGGTTTTTTTGAAGTGCCTTATTCCTGAAATAAGGATTATAGATGTAATAAAGGTATATTGGGAGCATAATTTGGCAGAGTTTGGTTGATACAAGGGGCTTGAGATGTTTTATGAATGTGTTAGAAGGGAAGTATTTTTATAAGGGGGAAAGGGGGCTGATTAGGAATGTGTGAAAATATAATTTTATTATATAATATCTTTCTGTTTATAAAGATCCAAAAATCATTAAAGTAGAATATAATATTACACATGGACAAAAAGAAGTCATCAAATAATAATTTAATATGTTAGGGATATTATTTTAATCGTCATAATCTTATTTATTTAAATAATTTGTTAACAAGGTAAACCCAACATCATTATTGTGTCATAAATAATTTAATTTATTTGTTGTCAAAAAATTATAAAAAAATACCATGATGTGGGAAATTTTTTTAGATACAAAATCATATTTATAGTCCAATATATAACATATATGACCATATGTAAAAATTTATTTACTAAAAGATATATGTTGAAGTCATTTTGGTCATTACATTAAATTAATTAATATAAAGTGTCATTATCACTGATAAGTGGCTACATGGGGTCCCCAAATCGTCCCAAAGATCCCCATTGTTGGCCATGACTAATAAAACAAGTTTAGAACATGTTTTTAGGTAACTTTGTATTATTAAAAAAATATTTTGTTACCCTTATTTACCATATTTACCAAATAATCATGGTAAATAAAATTTTTACACATGTAAATATTCATATTTTCATAAAATAAAATTTACCTATTTATAAAATTCGGACCCCATGATTCCAAATATAGAATCCATTTTTCCAAATTCAAAACACAAAAGTGGCAAAAAAAAAATTTTAATTAATTCTCGCTGTCTAAACAAAAAGAGTGTTTTTAAGAAATAATAACTATCAATAGATTAACAGTTGTTTATATCCAATTTCAAAGTGAAATTGCCTCCAATGACCGAAATTGGATTAAATGGTAATAATCTATTTTAATTATACTGTAAAACCAACTAAAATCATAATATATCCATATAAATACAATAGATTAAAAGGTAGTTTTGATTTAAAATAGAGTATTTTTCACTATTCATTAAAAAAAGAACTTAATCAGAAAAATAAATAAATTACCCAAAGTAAATATCAATGTCCTGATTCTAAATAAGAATTTTATTTTGTCCAACATAACATATAAATATGACCAAAAGTAGATTTAAATAGGGATATCCATTAAAAGACGTTAAATCGATCATTTAAAGAATATTGGTGTATTTGTGCTTAAAATAGGAATCATTCACATTTAAATCCTCTAGAAATTATTGGATAAATTAAAAAAATTAAAAAATATGTATAATTATATTACTTTCAGTTATATTCATTCCTTCTAATGAAACAACTAGGCGTTAACTACCATTAAAAATTATAATATATTATTATTTTTCAATATGACTCAACATTGTGTGCAACAGATGATTTTAGAGAAATCCATTGTTTCATGTCAAGTACAACCTAAAATATAATATCCCCTTTAAATTTAATATTTGTAGAGACCCGAAGCCTGACGTACATAGACTTTACATTACTTTTTCGGAATACTTAGTACATAACAAAAACACACAGACAAGGACCGTAATAGTTTAGTGTCTTTGGAAACTCCGAATATAATCTTCTAATCGTGGTGAAAGATCTTCAAAATCTCCCATAAAGATCTTCCTTTTTTTTCCTAAAACCTTTCTATATATCCTGGGGAAAAGAAAACATAAAAGGGTGAGCTCAAATGCTCAGTAAGGGTATACAAAAGAAATAAAAATCATATCATATCTTTTTGAAAATCATAACCTGCAAAAGAGATCATAATATCTTAACATGGAACAAATCATAGAAGTGAAAATGAGATCACCATAATCATAACATGAAACTTGAAACTTTGTGGCATGCACACATAATCATAGAGAATCATTTCTTGTTAGTCAAGACTCATTGCCATGACTATCTTAGTGGACAAAGTCCCTTTCTGAATCGAGTAACCCTCGTTTCAGTCCTGTTTCACTGAACCGGTATAACCTACCATTCCAGCCATGTCTATCTCATGAGATATAAAATCATTACCCAATGAATTGGAGGGAGATATAGGTCCCACCCATATTATAATGAATCCTTTCTTATGTGTGCCACATAATCATAAAGCATACATCATCGCATAACACATGTAACAAAAATGGGATTCTTGAAACATCATGACATCATAAATCAATTCATATAAGATAAAGGAATTCATAAACATAATTCCATCACAACATAGTCAAATCAATGTAAAAAATATGGATAGAAACAGAACCCTTTATTATCTTAGATGGAAAATAATTTTGATAAAACACTTGAATTGAATTCTTGAGGAAAATATCCTTTCTTCTTCAAAATCAATTTCTTTTCACAAAACATCATGCAATTTTAAAAGAAAGAGATTTTATTGAAAATAGTCATGAAATCTTTTAGAGGAAGCTTCCTGAAAATAAGGCTTTATAACACAGTAGAAATCCGTTCGTGCCGTATAAGTTAAAAAAAACATTCTTCGTACTTTTGTCGGAAAAGTCAAAAAGTACCTCGTACGAAAAACGACAAAAGATTCCTTTCATACGTATTACTAAAAACTCACCGAAGGGTAAAAATGGATTTAAACAAATTTAGGTGGATGGAAATAATATTACATATTGAGTAAACATGGATGTGGATGATAAAATACACCCCAGTAAATACTTACGAATAAACAATCTCGGATAAAAATGAGATTGTGATATTTCCCTTACCTTAGGTCCGATTTGCTTTGTACGTATCCGATGCTCCTGTATAATGGTTTAAATAATGTCATTGACTTATTACAGAATCATATTCATTTTTATGATATCATATATGGTTCAATTATGACATTATATTACCCTATCTTTTGTAAATTCCATGTTAAAGAAGCGTTTTGGGTAAAATCGTTTCATTTATCGTAGGTGTTTTGACTTGTTGTTCTTGACATTATTATTACTTATATCATGATTTACATACTTCCAGAATATAAAATATGATTTATATATAATATATATTCAGTATATATATATATATATAATAGATAGATAAATGACATGAAAAACACCGTTCATGGAGACGGTAGTCCGTACGTACGCATGAACGCTGTTTTCCTTTCCTTATTGTCTTGAATGGAAGTAAGTAGATGACATAAATATATATATATACATAAATCCAGTATCTTTATAATGTCATATATTTCATTATTATTTCTTATATATACTTTATAATCATTCTTAAATGGTTAACATGGAGAATGAATCTCATCGCGTCGTGGAGACGGTAGTCCGTACGTACGCACGAGCGATGATATCATTTCCATAAATATTGAATTGAATTGGAGTGGATTATACAATATATCAGAATCAATATTATGTTTTAATAACTATGTATAGTTATTCTTTACACCCTTATACCCATCCATGTAAGGTGGTGGTGGAAAATAGATTACACCACGGCGTGGAGACGGTATTCCGTACGTACGCACGCGCGATGATTTCTTTTTCCGTAGGATGGATAGATGGTGAAATAGGGTTGTTTCATACTTATAATAACATATCAGTATATGAGTGATACTGATGTTATTACTTCATAATGAAACAACCTAAGAAGAAGAAGTGGAAGAAGAAATAAAGATGAAAGAATTGGTAACGGTAATTACCTCTTCTTTGAAGCGCCTTTTGGAGACCTCCTCTTAGGGAACTAAAATTGGTCTTTGAGGAAGACCAGAACCTCTAGGATGTTTCTACGGAAGTGGAGAAGATATTTTTTCAGGGGTTGGCCAAGCTTGAGTGCTCAAATTGGTGTGAGGAGGAGGGGGAGGAGGTGTCCTTTTATAAGGGAGGAGAGGGGCACCTTAGGAATACCTCATAATATTATTTTATATTAATGTCAAAATCGGTTTATAATGTTTCCAAAGGGTCTTATTTCAAAGATAAAGTGGGGATGGGTCTAAATCCTATCAAACAATAGGATTTAGACAAGTTTAGGTTATTATTTTAACCTTATCAATTAGATTTAACTCTAAGTTAAATAATTTAACTTTTACCGTGTCTTTTTGTTTTCTTTCACTATATGGTTAATATACTTACTATAACATGCCAAACGAACCCCAAATTGTATATTATTAATAAATATATCCTTATCTAAGTCATTTTGCCGATCCTTAGATTTTTATGAATAAAATAACAATTAATAATTTAATATTTGATTTAAAAACTATTTTGTGTCAATTTTGACACTATTTGATATATGATTTTTGTGAAAGTCATAACAGAATTATATGTTCGAACCAAGTTGATTACATCAACACTAATATATCATAGTAACCTAGAAAATTAGGTTAAGTCATAAAAAGTCTCAAATTACATTCATTTGAGCATTTATAACATCAATTATGTTAATATTTCCTTAAAAGGGTAATTACTGCATCATCGTTGTGTCATAAATAAATTAATTTATTTAAAGTCTAAAAATTATAAATAAAATATCATTATGTAGGAAATCTTTTTAGCTTTCTAATGAATATTTATAGTCGAATCTATCTTATGTATAACCCCATATTATAAATGTTTTAGTTATTAAACTTTGATTTTAACTATTTTAACTATTCATTAAATAATATAATATTAAATGTCATAATCTAATCCAAGTGGACCTAAATGGTCATATTATATTCATAAGGTTGTTTTTGGTCGAATTACACTTATCCAATAGAATTAGGACATGTGTTAGGGTAATAGTAATATCATATTTACCCTTAGTTACCCTATTTACTATTAATCGTGGTAAAAAAAAGTAAAAAGTTACTATTCACCAAAAATTATTTTCATCTCATTGAACCACATTTTTCTTACTGACATAAACCGTGACTCTCGGATTTTTAAAATTCCATTCACAGAAGCGGTAAAATTAAGATTTATGAAGAAATTAATTTTTTTAACTACCACTTAGTAGTTTCACTATTCATAAAAAATTGATGTTTTTCAGAACAATGCCAAAATTTCATCCTAAGCTATATTTCATATTCAGAATTCAAAAATGAAGTCTATTTTACCAAATTCATATCATAGAATTTGCATTAATTAATTTTATAATTAAATCCCGCTGTTAAAACAAATAGCGTTTTTTTAAGAAACAATATCTATCAAAAGATTGACACTTGATTATGTCTGGTTTAAATGTGAAATTACATCCAATGACCAACATTGTATTAAATTGTAAAAATATATTCTAAATATAATTTAAAACCACTCAAATTAATAATTTATCACTATTAATTATTTCGATTAAAAAAGTTGTTTTTAATTATAATTTAGTAATTTTCACTATTCATCAGAATATGAAAGTTATCCGAAAAGTACCAAAATTTCACCTTAGGCTAAATTTCATACTCCGAATCCAAAAATGAAGTTCATTTTGAAAAATATGATTTACAGAGTTTTAAAAAGTGGTTATTACTATTCATAACGGCTCTTTTTAATAATATTTTAATAGCATATCGTTGTTTAGTGAAACTCGTTATTGCGTACTACACACGCTATCGAGGAAGGTCGCGATTGCGTGTATGCAAGGCAAGTCAAGGATGCGTATTGTGCAAGCTCCTTTTGGTGTAGCGTACAATACAAGATATTAGTGAAATAAAAAGAATATTTTTCATAAAATCTCGGGCTGTTACATTCTACCCCCCTTAAAATGAATTTCGCCCTCGAAATTCGTCGGGGTTATAAATGGTTTACTATTCGAAATATTCTTTAATAGAATCCCACATCGTAAAAAGGAATACAAAAACTTGGCTTTAAAAACTAAAGTATGGAATGTAATGATTACCCAAATAAACTAATCGCTGGGTTTTCCACATAGGTAAAAATATGGATATGGAAGAGAAATCTAACCATCATGTTCTGATGGAGAGTGGTAGAGAACATTGCTATGGAAAAGCCAGTAATCACAAATCCATAGATTTGTGATGATAAAAGGTACCATCTGATTCATCAGGTATAAGATCACTAGGACAACATTTTTGGTTTTCAAGATCATTTCCCTAAAGTTGAAAATTTGAATTAGAATAAATACTTACTTTATTTTGGTACAATATCACTATTGTCCGTGCCTTTAACAATTTCCACATCATCTCTTAAAGAAATGAAGTTGAATTTGTCATTCGCGATGTGTTAGCAGATCATGTGATAGAATGATGGGTCATTCCATCTGTCTCAAACAAAAGGTTAGAAAAGTTATCAAAAAAATACATAAATCCATCTATAGTGAGATTAATCATATATGGTTCCTAAAATGAACTTATACATCACATATCATACTGCTTAATATAATAAAACTAGTTTCTACTAAACAGGGACTTCTTGTAGGTCAGTGGTAGGCGATAAAGGCCAGTCGCACTTCGGTTGTGGGTTCGATTCCCACAGCCTTGTCCGAAGCGATGGGCTGTCGCCCGTCCTGCAGGTTGTCCTTTTTATAAAACTATATTACTATAACATCCCATAAATAATATCGGAAAAAAAAACTTCTATCCTTAAACAATACTAACTTATGTCCAACATAATTCATTCTAATCATTAGGCTCATAATACTGCAGTCCATTCTCATAACATAGTGAAAACGATTACCAGAGATTTAATACCATCGTTGATCCCCATATATCATAAGATATTTCTTGTTGGTCACATTCCAAACATTCAAAGGCCTTAATCTTGTACTCTCTTGAATACCCATTGAACCTTAGTGAAAACTTGAATGCAGTTAAAAGATAACACTTTTCACATACCGAAATCCTCAAAATTCTATATACTCAAACCATGATATCACTTAGTCCTTATATCAATCATGAGCTCATGAATACAATCATACATCTCATTATCTTCTTATCCTTTCATTATGCACTTATCATCTACTTTCCAAAAGTATCTGAATAACCTTTCATGGTTACTGGTACCATTCATCATACACTTTCAAAACTTAAGGAAAGACAACAGTGTAACAATCCTTTGATGTCTCCTTATTCCAACATTACACATGATAAACATGTAATCATTCCACTACATTCTTAGACCATTGATCGAGCTTCAACATTTCTTTCATCTCACATATCATTTGTAGTTTCTTCATCATCATCAACATAAATACTTCCCATACGACCATACTGATTCTCTTCATGAGACTTTCCCTTTGGGAATTGGTTTGCATAATGCCCGTACATTCCACATTTAAAGCATTTAACCATTGTTGATGTCGTAGCAATACCATTATCCTCATCCATGGTGTTAACTGAACCTTTTCCTTTGCACTTACTTGCTTTGTGTCCTTCTTTTCCACACCCAAAGCATCTTCCAGTTCCTTTGAAACATTCTCCTTGATGCCTCTTCCCACATGAATTACATAGGGGGAATTGAACTTTCTTTCCTCTATGATCATCATGAAACTCCATCTTTCTCTTATTAGCCGAGTCAGGAAACTTACCAAATTTTACTTTATTGATCATATTATGAGACTGCTGATTCGACATAATAATGATGTTTGGACTTCCAAATCCCATTTCATTATGAAGAATATCATTCCATTGTCCATCATATGCTCCATTATTGTGAATCATCTTGTTTCCAGCCATTTTCTAAAACCCAAAAAGAATAGTGTGAGAGGCAAAAATCATGCTAGGGAAAACAACATAATAAAGGGGGAGTACCTTCAATATCTAACATCTTAGGTTTAATTCTAAGATCGTTACCATAGTTCTAGGACTATCCTATACGTATACGTATCCTTAGGGACATCCCTAGACATACCTTAGAAATATCTCTAGGGATCTCACTAACGTTTTCACATCCTAGTTTCCAAAGGTTGACTAAAACTTTCCTCTGATACCAATTGTAGAGACCCGAAGCTTATCGTACATGGAAATTACATTACTTTTGCGGAATACTTAGTACATAACAAAAACACACACACAAGGACCGTAATAGTTTAGTGTCTTTGGAAACTCGGAATATAATCTTCTAATCGTGGTGAATGATCTTCAAAATCTCCCATAAAGATCTTCCTTTTTTTTACCTAAAACCTTTCTTTATATCCTGGGGAAAAGAAAACATAAAAGGGTGAGCTCAAATTCTCAGTAAGGGTATTCAAAAGAAATAAAAATCATATCATATCTTTTTGAAAATCATAACCTGCAAAAGAGATCATAATATCTTAACATGGAACAAATCATAGAAGTGAAAATGAGATCACCATAATCATAACATGAAACTTGAAACTTTTTGGCATGCACACATAATCATAGAGAATCATTTCTTGTTAGTCAAGACTCATTTCCAAGACTATCTTAGTGGACAAAGTCCCTTTCTGAATCGAGTAACCCTCGTTTCAGTCCTGTTTCACTGAACCGGTATAACCTACCATTCCAGCCATGTCTATCTCATGAGATATAAAATCATTACCCAATGCATTGGAGGGAGATATAGGTCCCACCCATCTTATAATGAATCCTTTCTTATGTGTGCCACATAATCATAAAACATACATCATCGCATAACACATGTAACAAAAATGGGATTCTTGAAACATCATGACATCATAAATCAATTCATATAAGATAAAGGAATTCATAAACATAATTCCATCACAACATAGTCAAATCAATGTAAAAAATATGGATAGAAACAGAACCCTTTATTACCTTATATGGAAAATAATTTTGATAAAACACTTGAATTGAATTCTTGAGGAAAATATCCTTTCTTCTTCAAAATCAATTTCTTTTCACAAAACATCATGCAATTTTAAAAGAAAGAGATTTTATTGAAAATAGTCATGAAATATTTTAGAGGAAGCTTCATGAAAATAAGGCTTTATAAAACAGTAGAAATCCGTTCGTGCCGTATAAGTTAAAAAAAACATTCTTCGTACTTTTGTCGGAAAAGTCAAAAAGTACCTCGTACGAAAAACGACAAAAGATTCCTTTCATATGTATTACTAAAAACTCACCGAAGGGTAAAAATGGATTTAAACAATTTTAGGTGGATGGAAATAATATTACATATTGAGTAAACATGGATGTGGATGATAAAATACACCCCAGTAAATACTTACGAATAAACAATCTCGGATAAAAATGAGATTGTGATATTTCCCTTACCTTAGGTCCGATTTGCTTTGTACGTATCCGAAGCTCCTGTATAATGGTTTAAATAATGGCATTGACTTATTACAGAATCATATTCATTGTTATGATATCATATATGGTTCACTTATGACATTATATTACCCATTCTTTTGTAAATTCCATGTTAAAGAAGCGTTTTGGGTAAAATCGTTTCATTTATCGTAGGTGTTTTGACTTGTTTTTATTGACATTATTATTACTTATATCATGATTTACATACTTCCAGAATATAAAATATGATTTATATATAATATATATTCATTATATATATATATAATAGATAGATAAATGACATGAAAAACACCGTTCATGGAGACGGTAGTCCGTACGTACGCATGAACGCTGTATTCCTTTCCTTATTGTCTTGAATGGAAGTAAGTAGATGACATAAATATATATATATACATAAATCCATTAGCTTTATAATGTCATATATTTCATTATTATTTCTTATATATACTTTATAATCATTCTTAAATGGTTAACATGGAGAATTAATCTCATCGCGTCGTGGAGACGGTAGTCCGTACGTACGCACGAGCGATGATATCATTTCCATAAATATTGAATTGAATTGGAGTGGATTATACAATATATCAGAATCAATATGATGTTTTAATAACTATGTATAGTTATTCTTTACACCCTTATACCCATCCATGTAAGGTGGTGGTGGAAAATAGATTACACCACGGCGTGGAGACGGTATTCCGTACGTACGCACGCGCGGTGATTTCTTTTTCCGTAGGATGGATAGATGGTGAAATAGGGTTGTTTCATACATATAATAGCATATCAGTATATTAGTGATACTGATGTTATTACTTCATAATGAAACAACCTAAGAAGAAGAAGTGGAAGAAGAAATAAAGATGAAAGAATTGGTAACGGTAATTACCTCTTCTTTGAAGAGCCTTTTGGAGACCTCCTCTTAGGGAACTAAAATTGGTCTTTGAGGAAGACCAGAACCTCTAGGATGTTTCTAGGGAAGTGGAGAAGATATTTTGGCAGGGTTTGGCCGAGCATGAGTGCACAAATTGGTGTGAGGAGGAGGGGGATGAGGTGTCCTTTTATAAGGGAGGAGAGGGGCACCTTAGGAATACCTCATAATATTATTTTCTATTAATGTCAAAATCGGTTTATAATGGTTCCAAAGGGTCTTATTTCGAAGCTAAAGTGGGTATGGGTCGAAATCCTATCAACCAATAGGATTTAGACAAGTTTAGGTTATTATTTTAACCTTATCAATTAGATTTAACTCTAAGTTAAATAATTTAACTTTTACCGTGTCTTTTTGTTTTCTTTCACTATATGGTTAATATACTTACTATAACATGCCAAAAGAACCCAAAATTTTATATTATTAATAAATATATCCTTATCTAATTCCTTTGGCCGAACCTTAGATTTTTATGAATAAAATAACAATTAATAATATAATATTTGATTTAAAAACTATTTTGTGTCAATTTTGACACTATTTGATATATGATTTTTGTGAAAGTCATAACAGAATTATATGTTCGAACCAAGTTGATTACATCAACACTAATATATCATAGTAACCTAGAAAATTAGTTTAAGTCATAAAAAGTCTCAAATTACATTCATTTGAGCATTTATAACATCAATTATGTTAATATTTCCTTAAAAGGGTAATTACTGCATCATCGTTGTGTCATAAATAAATTAATTTATTTAAAGTCTAAAAATTATAAATAAAATATCATTATGTATGAAATATTTTTAGCTTTCTAATGAATATTTATAGTCGAATTTATATTTTGTATAACCCCATATTAAAAATGTTTTAGTTATTAAACATTGATTTTAACTATTTTAACTATTCATTAAATAATATAATATTAAATGTCATAATCTAATCCAAGTGGACCTAAATGGTCATATTATATTCATAAGGTTGTTTTTGGTCGAATTACACTTATCCAATAGAATTAAGATATGTGTTAGGGTAATAGTAATATCATATTTACCCTTAGTTACCCTATTTACTATTAACTGTGGTAAAAAAAAGTAAAAAGTTACTATTCACCAAAAATTATTTTCATCTCATTGAACCACATTTTACTTACTGACATCAACCGTGACTCTCGGATTTTTAAAATTCCATTCACAGAAGCGGTAAAATTAAGATTTATGAAGAAATTAATTTTTTTAACTACCACTTAGTAGTTTCACTATTCATCAAAAATTGATGTTTTTTAGAACAATGCCAAAATTTCATCCTAAGCTATATTTCATATTCCGAATTCAAAAATGAAGTCTATTTTACCAAATTCATATCATAGAATTTGCATTAATTAATTTTATAATTAAATCACGCTTTTAAAACAAATAGCATCTTTTAAGAAACAATATCTATCAAAAGATTGACACTTGATTATGTCTGGTTTAAATGTGAAATTACATCAAATGACCAACATTGTATTAAATTGTAGAAATATATTCTAAATATACTTTAAATCCACTAAAATTAATAATTTATCACTATTAATTATTTCGATTAAAAAAGTTGTTTTTAATTATAATTTAGTAATTTTCACTATTCATCAGAATATGAAAGTTATCCGAAAAGTACCAAAATTTCACCTTAGGCTAAATTTCATACTCCGAATCCAAAAATGAAGTTCATTTTGAAAAATAAGATTTACAGAGTTTTAAAAAGTGGTTATTACTATTCATAACGGCTAGTTTTAATAATATTTTAATAGCATATCGTTGTTTAGTGAAACTCGTTATTGTGTACTACACACGCTATCGAGGAAGGTCGCGATTGCGTGTATGCAAGGCAAGTCAAGGATGCGTGTTGTGCAAGCTCATTTTGTTGTAGCGTACAATACAAGACATTAGTGAAATAAAAAGAATATTTTTCATAAAATCTCGGGCTGTTACAATATTTAATTTAGAAATATTAATCTATATGAAAATGCCATATTTTTTATTTTCCTGGGATTTTAAAATATGGTTATTCAATTTGTAAGAGTTGATGTAAGAGTGATATGGAAATGATTTCCAATGTCACATTCATTATTTTTCTATGTTTTCTAATGATTTTTTGAAAAGGTTTTTGATGGGTTTTCATGATTTCATTGAAGTATTGATTTACATTATTTATATATTTCATATATATTTTCATGCTCATATCCTATTTTAAATTATTATAGGGTTTAATGATGATTAATAACATGGATGAGATCAATGTGATATGTGTGAAAGAAGTTTCATATCAAGATATCATATTTTATTTTAAAATGATTTAATTTTTGTATAAAATTGATACTGATTATAACTGTTTACTTATTATGTATGATATTAGATCATAATAATTTTTCCCAAATCTATTTACCATTAAATTGAAAATATCACTGAATTTAAATTATAGTTCAAAAGCACATTAATATTTAATGATTAATATCTTGTCAACAAAAATGTTTTTGATTAATTTCATGTGATCTAGAGAATCCGAGAGTGATATCAATTAATTGTTTGATTCAATTATATTAAGGACTATTTGAGAAGATTTGAAATTGATCTATTGGATGGGAAATAGAGAATGATCTATGAGATACATACTAACATATATATATGTAAATCAATGTTGGGATTTATCAGAAACAGTTTCAATAGACTAAAGAGTTCTTTATAAAGTTATTATAAAGTGAAATATATAAATATGTTCATCAGACTGTTTTTTTCTATATTTTATATAATATTATATAATTAATATTTTTAACAGTTTCATTTTCATTGGATAATCAGAATATAAATAATTCATTTCAACATGGTTTACGTTTGATTATGTAAATTTGAATAACAAACTATTTTAGATTGAATAAATTATTATAAATTTAAAAAAGGATGAATTAGTAAAGATGATTTATGAATATACTAGAATGTACAAGATGAGTATAGAATCTGTATGATGTAGTAAAAATGATTTTAAAATGAATCTGAAATTTTGGATTCTCGATTTTCTGTGTCAGAGAGTGTGAAAAATGTTTCCGACACTTTCCAAAAAAGGAGCCTATAAATATAGATTAATTAAAAACATTGTATAAAAATTGTTCACTTGATGAATATTGTGAGTATGATGGCAGTTCAGTTTCTAGAAAAAATTTATTAACAAACATTTTTTGAAAGAATAACTCTTTAGAATAATTTTTGCATAGGATTTTCCATATTTAACATAGAAATTGGGCTAATATATTCTTGAAATGAATTAATTGATTGGATATGATTATAGATAAGCAAAAATAGACTTGTATGTAGAGTTATGAATTGGACTGATAAATTAGACTGTTGAATTAGATTTACCGATCAGATTGAAATTTTTAAAATTTTCCATATAATATTTATCCTACCTACTACTGGGTAAGAATGTGAAAAAATATGTTATATTTATTTCTAAAAGTATATATATTTGAATCATATTAGTGATAGGTTTTGAACCAACATGTAAATTTTTTTAAACATTTCATAAGATCATATTTAAATCATTCATGATAGAATAAAACAATCCCAATTATATCGATCATAGTTCTACAAATGTGTAAGGATATTTCATACATGTTTTATACATATAAAATTATTTTTTTATTGTGCGTTTTTTTATTTAGTTATTTACAAAATATTCCACAGAATTATTAAATTCTATAAAGTAATGAAACTTATAAATACTCATGTTCTTGTTGATGTTTGAAGGGTTGTTCATCAATGAATTATAAATAATTTTCACGAGGATATGGTTGTTATATAAATATTATTACATAAAAGAAAAGAATATCCCTGATTAACCATCTTCCTCTCTCAATGATTAAATTGAGCATTGTTTGGAACACTCAATGTATCTCTTGGCATTAGAGCCCGTCTTGTAATGATGTTAGGACAATAGAAATTCTTTTATTCCATTGGGTTTTTACTGGTAATTTTAAAAATCAGGTTTTTAGTTATTTCAATGTTCATGTGATTGTGTTATTCTACAAGACATGGGTGGTAGGTTAGTGGGATTATGATTTTGTTAGTTTCATGATAGTTTGTGGCCTCTTTTGTGTGACCATATGAAAAAAAATTATCAATGAGTGATTCAGCATTTGGGCCTCATTTAGTGATATCATGATTTTATAATTAATTTCACTAGTGGGTGTCTTAAGGATATAGAGTTGTATGTATAATATTTTAAAATCATTCAGATCAACTGATTATTAATGTAATTCAACGTGTAGTGGTTTAGGTGTTAACCAAGGTTTTTAGTAATTAAGGGGTGACCCATGTTTGTTTTTAAGAAGGATAATATACATTATGGTCAACATTTTGACATATGGTTCTAATTGGGAGTCTAAATATAGGAATCATAGGGAGATAATTCTATTAATGTTCCCTAGATTGGTAGATACCATGTTAGTCATAGTGTTATTTATGCACAAAAAGATGTGTATTTCTTATAGAATACTGATTGAATTACATTTCATTTCAGATTAGTACGGTTTAATGATCCATGGGTTTTCTAGTAGTTCATTTGATAATAGACCTCAACAGTTTAATTTTATTTTACATGGAATCTCAATGAGTAGTGATTCTATAATTATATGTGCAGTTGGATGGGTCTCTAACGGGTATTTCTGTTGTGAAATCCACAATGTGTAAACATGATTATTTTTTCTAACATTATTTAGGGTGTTATTTAATTGAGGAAGTGGTGGTATTTTATATAGTTTCTGTTGAATTTGTTCTGGGTTCTTCGTTTATTTTGGATCACCCATGATGATTTCAAATTACCGATGGAAATGCTATTTTTAATTGTATAGGAGAAATAGTTGTGGCGCATCTTAAAAAGTGAAAAATGTTTTTTTTGGTGTTGGGTGTACTTATTTAACATCAGTTTTATAATATGTTTTTAGTGAAGGTGGTGATGGAATAAAATGAAGATTATTGGTGTCCGTATAAATGGATAATTGTATATCAATGTATTGATTTTTTGAAGTGTGTGTTCATAGTTTGGAATGACTATGATGTTCTATTTGACTCAAGGATTGGGTCTATTGTGTCCTTTGGGAGTAATGTGTACATGATTACTGATTAAGAACATGTATATAGTTTGATAAATAAGGATTTTTGAACCATTTTCAATGAAATACCCAAAATTAATATATTTCAATTAGATTTACAAGTATGGTGAATTTTGTAAAAGTGGATCAGGGAATGCAATGTGAGATTCTACAAAAGGGGCATGTCATCACATCTGGTTTTTTAATTCCAATAATATAATAGGGGGATGTTGTTTTATATTGGTTTATGTATTATAGGTTAAGTTGTAAGTTCTAATTTAATAACATAGTTTATGATATAGTGATGATGGTTTATGAAATCAATGAGTCTACTGTCTAATAAAAGGTGGATTAGTTTCATAGATTCCTAAAATACCACCACATTGTAACTTTGTGAGGCTTGAATAAGGAAAAAAGATATATGAGTATGACCAATTCCTAACATTACACCCATGTGATATTTGGGGGAAAACAAAACTAAAAAAATCAACTATTACCCATCATGGCATGGGGAGTGTGGAAGTGAATTCTATGTTAGGGGGTTGTTGTGTATTGCGAGAATAACATGTTACTTTTTAAATCATGATGAATTACTATCTATATTGCATAAAAATTGTATAGTTTGGTTTTTACAGATATTACCATGTGTGGTAGTGGAAATTTATAGTGAATGTTTCCTTTATAGGTGTGTAGATGTGGTCCTTGAGATGTTTCCTTGGGATTATAGATATAAAAATTTCCATAATTTTTTTAGTAATGCATGTGAGTGACTATGTTGGGTTCCCTACATGATATGTTCATTGTCCTAATTTTATAGTCTTGATATTTATTAGTTTATTCAATCTATAGAATATAGGTGAACCTATCCTGTGGGATAAGGTTTCTGGATTATTGTGTGTGCATAAGTTGATAATTTTTATCATTATACAATATACATATCTATGAGGTCATCCGTAAAAAAAGATCATGAATAAACTAGTTACACTCAGATATAGAATAATAAATTTTCATAAATGGTCTTGATGATGATAAAATCATTAGTTCAAGTTTAATACTTATGAAGTATTGAGAGAGAAATCATAATGATGTTTTACTTTTTACATTGATACATGGGAATTTAAGGAAATGTGGTTGGGTGGCTCATGGGAATGGGGGGATCTAGGTGTATGATCTTTTAGTATGAATGGTAGTAATTTAGTAATTATAAATATGGGTTTAGAATACAGAACAACGTTTTCGATGTAGTTAATAAAGAATCTATTTATTTCTTCATAGAGTGGTTGCATTCATTTTTAGTATGAAGATGATGAATTTTGGATTTCAATAGAAATGACAATGTTTTTTTGTTCGTATCACCATAATTGAGGATCAATTTGTTATGGGTTTAAGATATTTTTCAACCATGAATTATGGGACCATTTAAGATGGTGAAATGAATAATAAAAATGGATTACAAATTAGATCTTCTTCGATGATATCTAGTTAAGCTTGTTGTCTTCCATGTTTCTCAATTATGACAGTATGAGATAGATTCTTACCATATAATTGATAATGATTATTTTAAGAATGAGGTTGATACCTAATTATTATGAATAAAATAAGATTATCATCCATAGTGAGCCTTCACTACATGTGTTGATGGGGTCTCCTATTCTACTATTATGAAATCAATGATGTTTCTAGGAAAAAATAATTATGGGAAACATATTTTCAAATTGATTGGATTTATTTCTTTTAGAAAAATCAATAGAAAACCCTCATGATGTTGAAAATTCTATAAATGGATATATTTTAATTGATATTAGATTAAAATTTTGTTATAACTCATTTAAAACATTCTATAAATTTTTTACTAATACATTGTTTGCGTGGAGTCTTAGGCTACTATGGTTGTATTTTGAGTTTGTTAGAATACTTTAAGGGGGAGAAAGTTTTGATCACATTTAGGGAAAAATATGAGGTTTTTATCTAATGAATATTATACACATTGGATAGAATTACATTGTGGAAAAAGGTTGGAACATGGATTACCGAACTGTGTGGGCACATTTAAGAGGTAGTGAGCCTCACAAAATTGGACCATGATTTGATAAACTGTGTTAAAAACCAATGTAGAGAGAATTAATTAATATTCAAAATAATATTTTCAAGAAAACATTATCTAAAACCCTTCATTCATCCTCCAACTCATAAGTCTCCAATCAAATGGTGTTCAGTGGATAATTTTTGTAATGTCCATCTCTCCGAACTGAAATTCCATTGAATGTAGAGAAATACCCCTAGGTATTTTTTGGTAATAGATCAAAATTCAACCATTATAGTTATTATTACTATATATTATCTATTATCATAAAAAAAACAATATTTGAACTATCAAAGAAGGATCTAGGAATTATTACATGATTTAATCTTATTCCTTCAATATTATCATGGAAAATATATTTAGAAATCCTTGCTTGTCTTTTTCATTCTTATAATCATCTAGATATATATTTTTATGTTGGTTATCAATAGTAGTGTGTAATATAATCCTATACCATTAATTATTATTTCTCTAATATCTTCACTCATTTACACTCATATAGTTATGGGGCTTTTTATAAATATTTCCAATGTGTGATCTTGATTTATGTGGTGAAACTAGATATTGGATTTCAAAAAAAAATTAGGGTAGGGAGTTTCTAACCATGGTATAATAAATAGAAAAAACTACATGATATAAGGTTCTTGTGTGTATTTGTGACCTTTAATACCATTATTGATATGAAATTATTTTTCTTCTGTTTGTTGTTATGAGGATTATTTATTATGACATGTTCATTGGAGTTTGAATAGCAGGGGTGTCCTCTATTGATAAGAATGGATTATGTGGGTGTGCTCAATGCGTCCAATCTTGGTATGAAATACTAGTGTGTAAAAGTGTGTCTTGGAAGAATGTCTTGATATAAATTTATTTTTAATGTTTTTGTGTGTCCCAGGAGACATATTTTTATATGGAATGTTCGTGCCTGTGTGTGTACCTCAAGACATACGTAATTATATCTTGTGTGTGCATATATGTGTATTGTTAAAAGGAATATTCTATCTAGTATTAATATGAAAATGGAACCCTTAATGAATTTTTTAAAATTGTAGATGGGACGAATGTACAACATTATGGTTGATAATTAAATAGGGATTTTGAATGACCGATATCAAGGCATGATGATAATGAGGCGTGATCGAAGATTAATAGTAAAGAATAATGGCATTATAACAAGACCTGAGATAGATGGTGGGATATAACAACCTTACAGTATGATATTGTGTACTATTTAATTTATACTTGTTTTTAGTCTTATGTTGTTCCTGTCACCAATTCTAAAATTCATCAAAATTAGGCATAACATAACCTATAACATGAAACTTACATTGTTAGGTTTACGATACATGAAAACATAGTTAGTGGATGATGACCAGACATGTAATTTTTAACTTTTTCATTAACTTTTTTATTATTTTATAGAATATTTATAACTAATTTAGATATGTTCAAAATTTATGAGGTTTTCTTAAGAGGATATTAAATCACATAGTACATGTGAATGTTGGTGTGCATGTACACTTCACTAGTCTGGATTTTCAATGAGGGTAGTGGACCTCCTTATGGTAGTTGTAACGAGATAATATTTTGGTTGAGGTTATTTAATATAGACTCAATTACACATAATTTATTATTTATTTATTATTAATTTAGTTTATATTAATGACATTCAATAACATATTAATTTTTTTTTAAAATATATATCATATTGTTAAAGCATGGGTTAAATATTTTTTTATGATCTTACATTTCCTTTTAAATATTATGGATTACTTTAAATAATATATCTATTATTGTGACCTCTAATTGTTTTATGTTAAATATGGGATAGTCTCACCACATTTACACATAATCCATTCTAATTAGCTGGTATCTTCTTATGTACAAGGGTGTATGAATTAGGACATGTGATAAACATCCATAGATATAATTATTTGGATTATGTTGTCCTAAATTTTCAGATAACTATACTTTCATGTTGTAGAAAATGATTTTGGTGTGATCATCGCACTGGTTTCTAGAATACAGTCCTTGATGAAATATCATTTCTTTGAATCAGAAATAAAAAAATTGTTTATCAATGAAAATTCGTTTTTACATTACTAATTAAAAAATTGTAAGGGGAATTAAAAATAAAGAATGTGTTTCTTTTAATTAGTTAATCTAAAAAAGTTATATTTTTAGTGTTATAATGATCCCTACGAGCATTTTATTCCATGTAATATACTTTCGTGAAGCTAGTAATGTTCATGATAGGACATGAAACAATTATTGCATTAGACAGGATAAATAATTATTACTTATTATTACTTTCTATGTAGATGATAAAATTTATTACATAAATAATGGTTAGTTTTTTATAGATCATGATTCGAAGATGAATATATTTTTTTTAATTTCCATGCATGGGGAAATGAGAAATTTTTTTATACTTACAAAATTTCATTATAGTAATATTATATCATAAATGTTCCTAATATATAAGCTCTAAAAATTCAAAATTATTATATTATAAAGGATATGAAGATAGTTTCTATTGATTCTTTAATGAAAATAATGTTTTATAAGGATGATATATGAATGAATGTTGCCTATAAAGAGTTTATAAATCATATTGGTACTTTTTATACTTGATAGCATTAATATGGAATATTGTATATAATTTTATATTATGTTTTAAGTATCAATATATACTAAAAGTTTCTCATTTAATTTTTGGGCATATAATTATCTGGCATATTTAGGTCCAATGGAATATAGATTAAATATTATAATATTATAAATATTAAACTATTTAAATTTATTGATGAATATTGGGATGGAAATATATAGAGTTACTGACAAGCATCCTGTAGACATTCCTTTTATAGAAAAAAATTGTATATTATCACATATTGAAGGAAATCCTGACGACCTTGAGTACTTCTTAATTAGATTATTTGGATGACTCTCAATATCAATGAAAATTATGTAGATACAAACTCAGTCTTTAGGTCACAAGGAGGATGTAAAGATTATAATACATATTCATTGTGAAAATTATTATTAATATATGAATTATTTTTTTTAGAATTATCGATTAAAAATATATATATATAATATCAATTCATTAATAATAATTTTGGAAATTTGTATTTGTGTTTGATTTCATTACAAAAAAGGAGAAAAAAGAAAATGTTTTCACAAATACACAAGATAATGATATATATATAAATGATTAAGGATGATCATTGGTGTTCCACATCATTTGTATCAAGGATAAATTATGGTGAATTATATCAATTCTCTCACTTTTACATTAGATGTAGTTGTCGATGGGGGAGAAAGAAAAACATGAGAACATGTAAATACATTTTCAATTTTTTTTACAAAACATTTTTTAATTTGCAAAGAAAAATATATTATTGTATTTTTAAATTAAATGTGATTTATCTAATAGGGGATATATCTCTTATTCTGGTGGATATAGTAATCAATTATATTTATTAGAGGGTAATGTTTTGGGGTCTCCATGTGAGTTTGTGTCTATGTTTTTTTGAAATATGCTAATAATCATAGTGAGAGTGAATGTAGGAAATAACTATTTATAGTGTATGTGAATAAAATATTTGATAATTACTAGAGGATGAAATTTGATTCTTATTTTGTATTAATAAGGATATGTGGATATTAATAAAAGAAAACAACTTTCTATTTATGGAAAACATGATATTATGGTCTAGTGAACTTGTTTTCATGATTTATTTTTCTCACGTAAGATTATAAACATTGAAAAATTATTCATTATTATATGTTATATTGTTAAAGGTTATTTATGTTCCATGGATTCATTAAAAATATTTAGAATGATATTGTTGAGGTATAAATATGTTTTTTTGGACATGATGTGATCTAATGTGATCACAACATTGATGGCTATTATTGGGACTCAAGGGTAATGAAATATTATTATGATGTATTTTTTCAGTACATAAATAATATTCAAACATACATTATATAGTAGGTTATTATGTGATATAAAGACTATTTTAGAGTTTGTAAGTGATTACAAATGGTGTAGAGATGTTTCGTGTTATCCAAGAGTTTTATTAACATTAAAATTTTGAATTCAACTTTTAATAAATCCCTCCTCGTTTGAGTTTTTATTATCTGATTAGTTTTGGGATTCAAAATTTTAAATGATCTTGGTGATATAATTATAATTATTTTTTATGATATATTTGCAATATATATATCCATGGTTCATTGAAAATATTGAATTTTATGAATATATATGTGGTTATGTTTAATATGTTATATATTTCTAAGTATTAAATATGAGGAAAAGTCCTTGAGAGATTAATATAGGAATATATAATATTATATACTAAATAAGGAAATATAAAATTCATTATTACATGGAGTGGGTAATCTTTTCATATATTTTTATATATATCACACGATACAAAATATATTTTTGATATATCTCATAATTTTTAGATTATACGTATGATAAATTTTTTCTCATTAGTGAACATGGAAAATTAATCACATGTAGGGTTCATTTATATATGTTTTCAAAATTTCTATTTGATATGAATTTTTTAGGGATGTGTTTGTTTTCAGACTAATCTAAAAAATTAAGACTTCCTATAGATTCTAGTGGTTTTAGAAATTTTTGAAGGCTTTATTATTTATGACTTTTAGAATATTAAGTGGTAATTCTAATATATTTTATAACTTATATGATTCATAACAAAATATTTCTATTATTAAATAAATAATGGGTTTTCTATTGAAACTAGAAATAATAAAATTGTTCTTGTTATAGAAATCATTAAATTTCCTTGACCATAAAAATGAATAGAAGATCTGATAAATCTCATTTAATGGTGAAATATTATTAATAGTAAGATAAAACTATTTTTAAAAGGAATTTATGTCCATGTTGTAAAGTTTCTTATTGTGTCAAAATTCAAGAAGATGTTTTATTTCCATTTTCCAAAAACATGTTTATTGTGAGACAATGAATCGAGGGGAACATTGTGTGCTTTATATGTCAACCAACATATGTGATAAATTTTAAATAGAATAAAAACACGGGATAGTTATTTAAAAAATAACCAATATCATTTGAAGGAATTATTCTTTTGAAATTTCAATTGAAAATTGAATATTAAAAGTGTATCTATTTCAATTTGAGATATAAATGAAAAAGTGATCTTATATTCATGGTGCAACAAGTGTTGTATATAAAAAACTAAAATTTATTTTTTATTTTTCATTGTAATGGGGGAAATAATCGTAGGGTTTATTCCTTAGAGAGAACAATAAAAGAAGAAGAGAGTTATTACACTGAAAATTGAAATATAAGAAGACAAAATAGTTCTAAGAAAACTCAATGGATGTTTTATTTAGTTAAATTATCTCATAATGTTAAAATATATTAATATATATTTTCATTAATGTTAAAATAAAATAAATTTTTATAAAACTAATGTTACAAGAGGTAAAGAATAAAAAAATCTATTTATAACACACTTGAAAAGATTATTATACTATTTTGTCTTAGGTGAATCCAGAGTATTCCAAGAAAATTATATTAATTTCGAGTAGAAAAACTTGTTGAAATAAAATTTTCAATCTTTTGTATGTTCCTGGGGGTGTTTGAATATGAAAATATTAATAAAACAATTAGGTGGCGAAGGATGGTTCTCAATGTATTTCCAAAGAATCTTTAATCACGTATTGACCACTCTCTTTGATTTTCTATATTCTTAAGGGTAGATTCATATGAACAAGTTATTATCATATTAACTCATTCATATTTTCAATTTATTTGGATTTAAATATTAAATCCTTTATATTATGAAATATGTTTATTTATGAAATCCATTATAATTATAGAAACATCTATATGGACATGTAATCATATCACATAAAATAAGAAACTTTTTTATATTAATGTCTCTAATATAAAGATTTTATACATTCATTATAAAAAATGTAAATTAGGAATATTTTATAATTTATAAATACTATATAAATTATCCAACTTTTAAATAAATTTATATCAGAATCACTTTTAACTAAATTATTTTTATAAATTAAATCCCTTATGCCGTTGTTGTGTTTTTTACAAAAGAAATTATAATAATTTGAAGAAAAAAATTGAAACACAAGAAGGACGATCCTGGTTATACAATGAAAATAAATAAAATTTGAATCTGTTTTTGGAATAATATGGCATAGTTTCCGACAATATTTTGTTTTTGTATTATGGAATATATTTCCATAAAAACAAGGAATATCTCCACAAAAAAGAAATCTTATACTATTTCATGAAGAAATACCACACATTTTGGTATTTTATGGTGGTGGAGATCTTCTAATTCATAGAGATGAGTTAACTATGATATAGTGACATAAAAAATGATCTATTTTTCACAAAACAATTATTTTGAAAATTAATATAATCTATTTCATGTCTTATCATTTTTTCAATACCATGATTATTTTTAATAACATTTATACTATTTTTGTAGAAAACCACAACCATTTTGACCAATCTAATGTAATGGTATCTTAATTTATAAATTTTAGTAGCATTATTTTTGTAATAGTAAAAAAGAATATGATACAAGTGACTCTGATACAATTATTGATTTTTGGAGATGATTGAACTAATTGATAAAATTTAATAAATCAATAACCAAATCTAAAAAATCCAAAATATATCCCAATTAATTTGGGCTGAACAAAATAAAATAAAAAATAAAATATCTTTTTATAGAGATTTAAATCAATTGAATAATCTTAAAAAATATTAATAGTTATCACTAATAAGGTCCAAAGAATCTCCTTCACCACTCGCATATCCATGGGATGGTTAAATATCCAAGTTATGAGGAAGGATATCTTTCACAAAATGACTTTCTAGAACCATTATTCTAATTGAGTGAATAAAAAATGTTGAAAAAGAGAGATATAGAATAAGGAGTTTATGTTATTTGAATGTCACACATATCATGAACTATACTTGTCATCATATATCTATCAATACATAATCGTTGGGTTTGAAAATTGTTTAATATATTTAGTGAAATAATTCACAACCATTTCTTGGATAACAATGTTTAGAGATCATGTATTTTTTTGTGATAATATTTTTAACATTAATTGAATTTTATTTAAATATGCACACTCCACTATATCATCACTAAATTAATTATCAAAAAAATGTTATTTCACATAATTTGATAAAAATAAAATATAAATAATCCATCATATAACACATAAATCTCTATTAACATCACTATAACGACCCATACATTACATAAATTGTTATTACATCAGAATTGAAGCATACTTATTACAACATATAACAAAACCACGAAAGGACCGTATAGGTATAGTGTCATTAGAAACTGGGAAACATAAACAACTGGTTCATAAAGCATCTACATTGTCTCCCATTTATTTCATCATATCTATAGTCCCATTGGGCATATCGTACTTAATAACCTTCTTCCTGACCCGGGGGAATGAACACATACTAAAGGGTGATCTCAAATGCTCAGTAAGGGTAAACAAAACAAAAATCAATCGCATCATATTCATAAGAACATAACATTTTGGAAATCTTAACCTACAAAAGAAATCATAATTTCATAACATGGAATAAATCATGGCAGTGAAATGTAATCACAATAATCATAACTTAAAACACGAAACTTTGTGACATACACACATAATCATAGAGAATCATTCCTTATTAGTCAAGACTCATTGCCAAGACTATGTTAGTGGACAAAGTCCATTTCTGAACTGAGTTCACTCCTCATTTCAGTCCTGTTTTACTAAAGTGGTATAACCTACCGTTCCAGCCATGTATATCTCATGAGATATAAAATCTTTACCCAATTAATTGGAGGGAGATATAGGTCCCACACATCTCATAATTATACCATTTTTATGTGTGCCAAAAAATCATAAATCATACATCATTGCATAACCCATGTAGTAAAAATGGGAATCTCAAACATCGTGGCATCATAAAACAACTATTATAAGATAAAGTAATTCATAAAAATAATCACAACATAATCAAATCAATGTAATAATATGGATAGAAACAGAACCCTTTATTATCTTTGATGGAAAATAATTTTGATAAAACACATGAACTCCATTCTTGAGGAAAATATCCTTTCTACTTCAAAAACACTTTCCTTTCTTTAACATGTTATAAAATTTTAAACAAAAAGAAGTTGATTAAAAATAAACTTGAAAACATGTAAGGGAAGCTTCTTGGAAATAATGTTTTAAAAATCCATTCATGTCGTATAAGTTAAAAGAAAACATTCTTCTCGTACTTTTGTCGGAAAAGTCAAAAAGTACCTTGTATGAAAAACGACAAAAGATTCCTTTAATATCTTTTAAAAAAACCTCCCCAAAGGGTAAAATTGGATATAAACTATTGTAGAAGGATATAAATATTACATATTGAGGAAACATGGATGTGGATGATAAAATACACCCAGTAAATTTCAAAGTATAAACAATCTCGGATAAAAATGAGATTGTGATATTTCCCTTAACT
Source organism: Viscum album (assembly GCA_963277665.1). Classification (NCBI taxonomy): domain Eukaryota; kingdom Viridiplantae; phylum Streptophyta; class Magnoliopsida; order Santalales; family Viscaceae; genus Viscum; species Viscum album. The sequence goes on from OY728147.1 coordinate 1,834,334,888, forward strand.
TAGGTCCAATTTGCTTCGTATGTGACCAAACCACTTGTATAATGATTTAAATAATGTTATTTACTTATTCCAGAATCATACTAATTTTTATGATATCATATATGGTCATATTCATAGCTTCTTATTAGTAATATTTCATTACTACTTGTTATTCGGGTGTTTATTACTTTCTTTTTATGCGTGTTTGTCGAATAAATTCTTATTCTTCTCTTTAGGTTATAGATTCCTCATTTCCAGAATGGTATTATTGTAATATATATCATATTTATTCATTCAATTCATTTATATAATCATTATGAAATGAATATCATGAAGAACGAATCACATCACATCGTGGAGACGGTATTGCGTACGTACGCACGAGCGATGATGTCGTTCCCATGATCATGGAATTGTATTGGAGTGTATGTATAATATTTCAGAATCAATAACACTTTACAATAATCATATATATTCATTACATTCACCCTTATAACCATCCAAGTAAGTTGGTGGTGGAAAATAGATTACACCACGGTGTGGAGACGGTATTCCGTACGTACGCACGCACGGTGATTTCATTTTCCGTAGGATGGATAAGAGGTGAAATAGGTTTGTTTAATATTTATAATAACATATCAGTACATAAGTGATACTGATGTTATTACCTCATAATGAAGAAACTAAATAAGATGTAGTAGAAGAAGAATTGAATTTTAAGAAAACGTTAGAAGGTATTACCTCTTTCTCGAAGTGCCTCCTTTAAAGATTCTCTTAAGGAACTAGAGTTGGTCTTTTGATAATACCAGTACCTATAGAAGGTTTCTAAGTAAGTGGGGAAGTTAAATGGGCAGGTTTTGGCCGAGATTGAAGTCTCAAATTTGTATGAAGAAGAGATGGAGGAGGTGTCTTTTTATAAGGGAGGAGAGGGGCACGTTTGGAAATATAAGAAATATTAGTATATATTAAATCCCAGCCCCACTTAAAAACATCCAAAATGACTCATATCCGATGCTTAGATGAGATAGGATTGTAATCTCATCAAAAAATAAAATTTAGACATGTTAGGAATTTATTTTAAACATTATCAACATGATTTATCCTTATTGATCAATTTAATTTTATTTGTGGTAATAATATTCTAAATTTCAAATTATTATAAATAACTACATATGTGTTGTCAATTTTACATAATTTGACACTTTATGACATTTTCGACCATAAAAATTTTAATTTATAATTTTTAAATATTTTTGTGATTTTTAAACAATTTTATAATCTGTTATTTTTAGATAATAACAATAGTGTCAATTTTGACACTATTCATTTATTTTAATTTAAATAAAATATATACAGAAGATATGTTCAAAGTAAAAGCTTTAATAGATTCAAAAAATGTCATATGAATCTATAAAATTAGTGTAGCTCATTAAATAGTTCATATAATATTTATTTTAATATTTTTCAAACAATTTATTTGATATTTGAATTAATAAAATAATTTCAACATCACTATTGTGTCATAATTAATGATAATTATTTAATCCCTAAAAATTATTAAATAAATTCCTATGACGTATATAATTGTATTAGCTTTCTGGAGACTATTCATGTTCGAAGTTTCATTAAGTTTATCACCAAATTAAAATTATTATACTAATAAGATTTAAGAAAGTGACATGTTGTCACATTCTTTGGTTTTAATAATAATTAAATTATTTTCAAGGAAAAAAGTCCATTAAATGAATATAATAAGACACTTAGGTGATATGGGTCTACATTTAGTCATCCAATAGGATTTTTTCAGGTGTTAGGGTAATTTTATAATCTTATATTTACCCTTAATTACCCGATTTACCTTTAACTATGGTAAATAAAATTTACCGTAATTACTATTCATAATGCCCAAAAATAAAAAGTAGTCTATTAAAATAACTTGGACCCACTGATTCTGAATATGGAATCAATTTTTCAAAATTCAAAACATATAAGTTGTAGTAATTAATTTAAAATAAATCTCGTTGTTAAGAAAATGGGTTTTAGATGTTAAAACATTGCCAATGATTGAAATGTTTTTACCTATGAATTCAATGTGAAATTAAGGATAATGACATACATTATATTAAATGGTAAAAATATATTCTATTTATACTTTAAAACCATTCAATATTATAATCTATCCATATAAATTATCTCAATGAAAAAAAAAATTAATTAAAAATTAGCATGTTTTTACTATTCATCAAAATATGAAAGTTATCAGAAAAATATCAAAAATATATCCAAAGTAAATTTTTATACCCTGATTCAAAAAAAGAATTTAATTTTTTCAAATTGAACTTATAAACATGTCAAATACTAGATTTCATGTGGGTGCTCCATCAAAAGGTGGCAAAACTGTATTTTTTGAAAAATATTTCTTTTATCCAAAAAAACTGTTTTTTCTTTTATACCTCATTCTAGAAAATGTATAAGTTGAATTAAAATGTTATAAAATTCAAAATTCAGTTTGTACTATTCATAACGGCTAGTTTTATTAATATCTTAATAGCATATCATTGTTTAGTTAAACTCAGTATTGCGTACGACGCAAGCTATCGAGGAAGGCCGCGGTTGCGTGTAAAGCAAGACAAGCTAGTGTTGTGTGTAGTGAAAGATTTTTTTGATGATTTATATAACATAAAAACAAAATATTTCTCATAAAAGTCTCGGGTGTTACATTCTACCCCCCTTAAAATGAATTTCTCTCTCGAAACTCGTCACGTTGTAACAAACAGATGAGGATACCTCTCCCCCATCATATCCTCAAGCTCCCATGTAGCTTCTTCTATTTGGTGGTTCGTCCATAAAAGTTTCACCAAGAGAGTGGTCTTGTTTCGTAGGACTTTTTCGCTACGATCCAGAATCTCTATCGGCTGTTCTTTATAAGAAAGATATTGCTCCAGCGGTACAACTTCTGAGATGAGTACATGTGAAGGATCAGGTATGTACTTTCTCAGGGTAGATACATGGAACACATCGTGTACTTGAGAGAGATTTTGTGGAAGCGCCAATCTATACGCTACCTTCCCGACACGATCCAGTATTTCGAAAGGACCGATATATATAGGGCTCAACATTTCATGACCCTCTTCCAGGGAGATATTCGTAAGAACACTTTATCACCCACTTCAAACTCTAGGTCTTTTCTTCGGTTGTCGGCATAACTTTTTTGTCGACTCTGAGCTGCTCTTATGTTTTGTTGAATAGATCGGACCTTTTTGGCCATTTCATCAATGAGATCAGGTCCTAATAGCTTTCTTTCCCCAATATCATCCCAACAAGTTGGAGTCCTGCATTTCTTTCCATACAGAGCTTCATAAGGAGCCATCTGAATACTAGAATGAAATCTATTATTATAAGAAAATTCCACAAAAGTTAGGTGTTGATCCCATCCACCTTTGTAATCCATAGAGCAAGCTCTCAACATATCTTCTAGTGTTTGAATTGTTCTCTCAGAATGACCGTCTGTCTGAGGATGATAAGCAGTGCTGAAACTAAACTCTGTTTCCAGAGTATGCTGAAGACTTCGTCAGAACTTCATGGTAAATCTCGGATCCTGATCAGATATAATAGAAAGTGGTACTCCGTGAAATCTTACCACATCCTTTACATATATCCTGGCAAGATGATCCAGAGTGAAATCCTCTCTAATAGCAATGAAGTGTGCAGACTTTGTAAGACGATCAACTATGACCCATATAGCATTTTTGCCTTTGGACGTTTTAGGAAGTCCTATGACAAAGTCCATAGTGATGTTTTCCCATTTCCATTCGGGTATGGGTAATGGTTGTAACATTCTCTTAGACTTCTGTCTCTCAGCTTTAACTTGCTGACAAACCAAGCATCGAGATGCATATTCAGCAACATCTCTTTTAATGCCATCCCACCAGAAGTACTCTTTCAGGTCCATATACATCTCTGTGCTTCCAGGATGAATAGAGAATGAAGAACTATGAGCCTCATCCAGCAGCTCCTTCTTTAATTCAGGTATGGGAGGAACACAAACCCGATTCCTGAACATTATTATCCCATCACAATCAAGGTTGAATTCAGGAACATTTTTCACCTTCTTTTTTAACTCTACATCTTCTTTTTGTGCCTCTTTAATATTCACATGTATAGATGGTTGAACATTCATTTGAGAAAGATACGATTTTCCCCCTTCCATTATGATTCCAAGATCCATCCTTTGTAAATCCATAAATATTGGATCTTTTGTGATCCTCATCATGGATAAACTGGCATGGTCTTGTCGACTTAATGCATTTGCCACCTTGTTTGCTTTCCCAGGGTGTAATGAAATGAGCAGTCGTAATCTTTAATCAGCTCCAACCATCTTCTTTGGTGCATATTCACCTCCTTTTGAGTGAAAATATACATTAAACATTTATGATCAGTATAAATGTCACACAGTTCTCCATAAAGATAATGCCTCCAAATATTTAATGCAAAGATTACCACAGCTAACACCAAATCATGTGTTGGGTAATTTTGATCATTAATTTTCAACTGTCGTGAGGCATATGCTATCACCATATCATTTTGCATAATAACACACCCCAGCCCCTTCATGGATGCATCACTGTAGATCACAAACCTTTCTACACTACAAGGAAGTGTGAGCACATGTGTACTGGATAACCTTCTTTTCAACTCCTTTAAATTCTCTTCACATTCCTCCATCCAAACAAACTTAACTCCTTTCCGAGTAAACCTGGTGAGTGGATTAGATAATCGTGAAAAATATTTCACAAAACGTTGATAATATCCAGCCAAACCAAGAAAACTTCGGATCTCAGTTACTGTTGTTGGTCTTGACCATCTTTCGATAACCTCTGTTTTTGCTGGATCCAGAGATATCCCCTCTTTTGAGATTATGTGACCCAAAAATGCAACTTTTTGAAGCCAAAATTCACACTTGGAAAATTTGGCATAAAGCTTCTCCTTTCTCAGGGTCTTCAATATAATTCTCAAGTGATCTTCATGTTCTTCCTTGCTCTTTGAATAGACAAGAATATCATCTATAAAGACTACCAAAAATTGATCAATGTAGTCTCTAAATACTCTATTAATCAGATCCATGATGATAGTAGGGTCATTAGTAAGACCAAATGGCATAAATATAAATTCATAGTGTCCATACCTTGTACAAAATGCTGTCTTTGGTATATCCTCCATTTTGACCATTAATTGATGATACCCTGAATGAAGATAAATCTTGGAAAATTATTGAGCTCCGCGTAGTTGGTCAAATAAGTCATCAATGCGTGGGAGAGGATATTTTTTCTTTATAGTGATCTTGTTAAGTCCTCGATAATCAATGTAGAGTCTCATTGATCCATCTTTCTTCTTAACAAATAGAACAGGTTCTCCCCAAGGTGACGCACTAGGGAATATGAATCCTTTATCAAGATTCTCTTGGAGTTTCTTCTTCAATTCCTGCAACTCAATTGGGGCCATTCTATAAGGTGTCTTTGAAATAGGAAAAGCACCCGGTAGGAGTTCTATTGAAAACTCAACTTGACGATTTGGTGGAAGACCCGAAAATTCCTTCGTAAAGACCTCATCAAACTCCGGTACAATGGGAATATTCTTAATTGTGAGTTCCCAACCAACCATTTGAGATAAATAACCCTCATTTAGTGGAATCAAGACCCATATTATGGAAGAAATTTCCACTGTAAGGTTATGTTATCCTTACATCGATAGACGATCATAGATTGATCTGGAATATGAAATGTGACTTTCCTTCATTGGAAATTGATATGAGATAAATATAAAGAAAGCCAATCCATGCCAAGAATCACATCAAATTCCACTATAGGAAGGATCACATGATTTGTAGGAACCACTTTCCCACAAACTTCAATCGGGGAAGAATTATAAACTTTTGATGCGATTGTTTGCCATTAGGTGTTGTCACAGCTAACTCAACATCTAATTTTTGAGGTAATACGGTGATACCCTTATAAAAATCATCAGAAATAAAAGAGTGGGTGGATCCAGAATCAAATAAAACATTTTCTACTTTAGAGTGGATGATAAATGTACCTTTCACCACCTCGTTATCGTACTCCACATCGCTGATAGAAATTGCATGTGACATTCCATTGTCGTTAGCCTTATGATTTTCTTGATGTCGATCATCATCAACAACCCTTGGATTAGGGCATTTATTGGAATAATCCCCCATCTCCTTGCACTTGAAACATCGAAGTGTAGTAGGTTCATTCTGTGTGTCCCTTCCTTTGTTTGCATCATTAGACATCTTCTTCCCATCATTGTGGCATTCAAATGCCCGATGACCTTCCTTTCCACATTTGAAACATTTACTTGTCCCTTTAAGACAACTCCCTCCATGTTTCTTTCCACACTTTGAGCATAAGGGAAAGCTCATCCTCTTTTCAGTGTGCTCTTTTGATTTTCCATTGAATTCCATTTTACTCTTCTTGTCAAACCCATATGACTGATGGGTTACTCCAATATCCATCTCGACGTTGAGAGCACATCGAACGATTTACTCGTAGCTATTAAAGTCCCTTATGACTAAAGCCCTTCGAAGACTTGGTTTTAAGCCACTAAATAATCGATCGATCTTACTCTCAGGTTGGATAATAATATTAGAAGCGTACCTTGCATGTCTTGTAAAATTTGCTTTATAGGTACCAACAGATTCATCATCCTTTTGCATCAGTTCAAGAAACTCTTTCTCCATCTTTTTTCGGAGAATACGAGGGAAGTACTTATTGAAAAATAAGTTCAAGAACTCGTCCCATTCCATGGACTCAATTTCATCCCTTTGCCTTGTATTCTTAATAAGATTCCACCATTGATCAGCATCTCCTTCCAAACGATACACTGCTAGGATGAATTTATCATGTTCAGAACATTGAAGAACTGAAAATATCTTTTTAGTAGTAATAATCCATTGTTCAGCAACTAATGGATTAGTAGACCCGCTGATAGAAGGTGGACGCTGCCTCATGAAGGATTCAACAGAATGTTTCACCTTCCTTTGCTCGTTTGGAAGTCTTGAATGATTCATAGCTTGAGAAAGTTGTGTGAGCATGGCTACAAGATTTTGCATTCCATCTCCCATAACGTTTGGTTGCTCAGTGGGACAATCATTGCATTTCCCATCGCATTCCGTATTAAAACGGTTCCTTTGGGTTCCATCCATTAACTAAAACCAAGATGAATAGTGTGAGAAACACTAATTATAATAGGAAAACCACACAATCAAGAATAAAATTTCACACTTAAGGTCTTCTCCTAGGTTATTCATGGTCATTTTTAAAACACTAAGATTGTGTTCTATGCTTATACATATCCTTAGGATTATTACTAAGGCTTTCAAATCCTAGTTTCCAAAGGTTGACTATACCTTTCCTCTGATACCAACTATAACGACCCATACTTTACATACATTGTTATTAACATAGAAATGAAGCATACTTATTACAACATATAATAAAACCACGAAAGGACCGTATAGGTATAGTGTCTTTAGAAACTGGGAAACATAAACAACTGGTTCATAAAGCATCTACATTGTCTCCCATTTATTTCATCATATCTATAGTCCCTTTTGGCATATCTGACTTCATAACCTTATTCCTGACCTGGGGGAAAGAAAACATACACAAGGTTGAGCTCAAATGCTCAGTAAGGGTAAACAAAAAAAATCAATCACATCATATTCATAAGAACATAACATTTTGGAAATCTAAACCTGCAAAAGAAATCACAATTTCAGAACATGGAAGAAATCATGGAAGTGAAATGTAATCACAATAATCAAAACATAAAACATGAAACTTTGTGGCATACACACATAATCGTATAGAATCAGTTCTTATTAGTCAGGACTCATTGCCAAGACTATCTTAGTGGACACAGTCCATTTCTGAACTGAGTTCACTCCTCGTTTCAGTCCTGTTTTACTGAACCGGTATAACCTACCATTCCAGACATGTCTATCTCATGAGATATAAAATCTTTAACCATTTCATTGGAGGGAGATATAGGTCCCACCCATCTCATAATGATACCATTCTTATGTGTGCCACAAAATCATAAATCATACATCATTGCATAACCCATGTAGTAAAAATGGGAATCTTAAACATCGTGACATCATAAAACAACTCATATAAGATAAAGGTATTCATAAAAATAATCACAAAATAATAAAATCAATGTAATAATAGGGATAGAAACAGAACCGTTTATTATCTTAGATGGAAAATAATTTTGATAAAACACTTGATCTCCATTCTTGAGAAAAATATTATTTCTACTTCAAAAACACTTTCCTTTGTTTAACATGTTATAAAATTTTAAACTAAAAGAATTTGATTAAAAATAAACTTGAAAACTTGTAAGAGAAGCTTCTTGGAAATAATGTTTTAAAAATCCATTCATGCCGTATAAGTTAAAAGAAAACATTCTTCTCATAGTTTTGTCGGAAAAGTCAAAAAGTACCTCGTACGAAAAACGACAAAATATTCCTTTCATATCTTTTACAAAAAACTCACTGAAGGGTAAAATTGGATATAAACTATTGTATAAGGATATAAATATTACTTATTGAGGAAACATGGATGTGGATGATAAAATACACCCCAGTAAATTCCAATGTATAAACAATCTCGGATAAAAATGAGATTGTGATATTTCCCTTACCTTAGGTCCAATTTGCTTCGTATGTGTCTGAACCTCATGTATAATGATTTAAATAATGTTATTGACTTATTCCATAAACATACTTATTTTTATGATATCACATATGGTCATATTCATAGCTTCTTATTAGTAATATTTCATTACTACTTGTTATTCGGGTGTTTATTACTTTTTGTTTTTATGTGTGTTTGTCAAATAAATTCTTATTATTCTCTTTAGGTTATAGATACCTCATCTCCAGAATGGTATTAGTGTAATATATATCATATTCATTCATTAAATTCATTTATATAATCATTATTCAATGAAGATCATGTAGAACGAATCACATCACATCGTGGAAACGGTATTCCGTACGTACGCACAATCAATGATGTCGTTACCATGATGGTGGAATTGTATTGTAGTGTATTTATAAAATTTTAGAATCAATAACACATTACAATAATCATATATATTCATTACTTTCACCCTTATACCCATCCATTTAAGGTGGTGGTGGAAAATAGATTACACCACGGTGTGGAGACGGTATTCCGTACGTACGCACGCGCGGTGATTTCGTTTTTTGTGGGATGGATAAGAGGTGAAATAGGGTTGTTTCATATTTATAATAACATATCAGTATATAAGTGATACTGATGTTATTACCTCACAATGAAAAAACTAATGAAGAGGTGGTAGAAGAATAATGCAATTTGATGAAAACGGTAGAAGGTATTACCTCTTTCTCGAAGTGCCTCCTTTAATGTTTCTCTTAAGGCACTAGAGTTGGTCTTTTGATAAGACCAGTACCTCTAGTAGGATTCCAAGGAAGTGGGGAAGTGAAATGGGCAGGGTTTGGCCAATCTTGGAGGCTCAAATTGGTGTGAGGAAGAGAGGGAGTAGGTGCCCTTTTATAAGGGAGGAGAGGGGACCTTTAGAAATATAAGAAATATTAGTTTATATTAAATCCCAAACCCACTTAAAAACTTCCAAAATGACTCATATCCGAAGATTAGATGAGATAGGGTTGTAAGATCATCAAACAATAAAATATATACATGTTCGGAATTTATTTTAAACATTATCAACTTGATTTATCATTGTTTATCAATTTAATTTTATTTGTGGTAAATATTGTTCAAAATTTTAAATTATTATAACTAATTAAATATGTGTTGTGAATTTTCCATAATTTGACACTTTATGACATTTTAGACCATATATATAAAAATTTATAATTTTTAAATATTTTTGTGATTTTTAAACAATTTTATAATATGTTATTTTTATAAAATAACAATAGTATCAATTTTGACACTATTCATTTATTTGAATTTAAATAAAATATATACAGAAGATATGTTCGAACTAAAAGCTTCAATAGATTCATAAAATGTCATATGTATCGAGAAAATTAGTGTAGCTCATTAAATAGTTTATATAATATTTATTTTAATATTTTTAAAACAATTTATTTGATATTTTAATTAATAAAATAATTTCAACATCACTATTGTGTCATAATTAATGATAATTATTTAATCCCTAAAAATTATAAATAAATTAATATAATGTAGATAATTGTATTAGAATTCTGTAGACTCTTCATGTTCTAAGTTTCATTAAGTTTATCACCAAATTAAAATTATTATACTTATAATATTTAAGAAAGTGACATATTGTCACATTCTTTGGTTTTAATAATAATTAAATTATTTTCATGGACAAAAGTCCATTAAATGAATCTAATCCTACACTTAGGTGATATGGGTCGACTTGTAGTCATAAAATAGGATTTTGGAAGGTGTTAGGGTAATTTTATAATCTTAAATTTACCATTAATTACCCGATTTACCTTTAACTATGATAAATAAAATTTACCGTAGTTACTATTCATAATGCCCAAAAATAAAAAGTAGTCTATTAACATAATTTGGACCCACTGATTCTGAATATGAAATCCATTTGTCAAAATTCAAAACATATAAGTTGCAGTAATTAATTTGAAATAAATCTCGTTGTTTTGAAAACGGGTTTTGGAAGTTAAAACATTGCCAAAGATTGAAATGTTTTAACCTATGAATTCAATGTGAAATTAATGCTAATGACATACATTATATTAAATGGAAAAAATTTATTCTATATATACATTATAACCATCCAATATTATAATTTATCCATATAAATTATCTCAATGAAAAAGTTGTTTTTAATTAAACATTAGCGTATTTTTACTATTCATCAAAATATGAAAGTTATTAGAAAAATATCAAAAATTTATCCAAAGTAAATTTTTATACCCTGATTCAAAAAAAGAATTTTATTTTGTCAAATTGAACTTATAAACATGTCAAAAACTAGATTTAATGTGGGTGCTCCATCAAAAGGCGGCAAAACTGTATTTTTTGAAAAATATTTCTTTTATCCAAAAAAAACTGATTTTGCTTTTATACCTCATTCTAGAAAATGTATAAGTTGAATTAAAATGTTATAAATTTCAAAATTCAGTTAGTACTATTCATAACAGCTAGTTTTAATAATATTTTAATAGCATATCATTGTTTAGTGAAACTCGGTAATGCGTACGACGCAAGCTATCAAGGAAGGCCGCAGTTGCATGTAAAGCAAGACAAGCTAGTGTTGTGTGTAGTAAAAGATTCCTATGATGATTTATATAACATAAAAACAAAATATTTCTCATAAAAGCCTCGGGTGTTACAATCACCATGTAATAATTACATTCACTATACCATTTTTCACACCCTTAACTGACACAATATGAACAATATTAGACATCATATTGGTTCTTTTTGAGAATATTTTCTACATTTATTATTTTAATATATTTATATGTATTAATTTTATTTAGGGTAATTAATTTTCAGAAAATATTATATTTTCCATGTTTTGGTGTAGTATTATATGATATCATGATGTATACTACACTATTTGTTGAGTATTTTGAATTTTCTCTATAGATGACATATAATGACCACTGAAAGGCATAAAATTTGACATTAATCTTTGATCTTTGATCTTATCATGCATATTTATAATTTATAGTAATACCTATTTTTTGGTGGTGAACGCATAATCTATAAAATTCTTGATTTGATTAATTTAAAGGGTGTGAATGATTTTCCTCCCCAAAAGTGTAAGGAAATATGTTTTGTGGTGGGAAGAACGATATGAAATAGAGAAACTCTCAGTAGTGTTGTAGTTATGACAAATAAATACTCATGTGTTTATCCAATGTGATGATATTGAACTATTGTAATTTATATGCTGGCTTAGAATATATTAATCTAGAATATCCCAAAGAATATATAAGGAGTAAATAGTGTGAGATTCCTCAATATATGAGAATGTTCTATAATTTATTCTTCTATTATCATATAGATGGATGTTATACTATATTCATTTATAAATAATGTTTATATATATTTATACATATCGAAACATTTTTGGTTATAATATCATGTGAATGAAAATAGTAATATTATATATGGTTATAAAAAAACTAAAAAACTACATTTTGTATTAGAGTTTTGATTAGAGGATTTTATGGAAAGACTAATGTTGATTAAATTTAATATAGTTAACTGTTCTGCTATTGTGAGAATTATATTTGATATAGTCATAAATAATTCAATCAATCATTCAATTCTACATGTGTGTTGGACTGTTTTAATTTAACTATAATGTTAATTTCATATAACTTAATTATTTAGACACCAATTGGGGGAAATGTATAATGTGGGATTATGTGTCCAACTTATTACATTGTTATTACTGATATAAAAAATAATTAGACATAAAATTCATAGGGATGGATGAACATGAATTAATATTTGAAATAGATTATATAGTGATGTCTAGGGACTATATTAACCATTATTAATGTAAATATTATATTTTAAGTCTACAGGAAGCCTTCAAATTTATCATATAGTGTGAGACATTATATTTATTCAAGAGGGCCCAATTTATGACATACTAATTGATTTGAATATTTACATAGTATTTTATGTTCATAGATTAGTAGAATTTTAAAATTAATTTTAGTTATAAATTGTGGGGAATAATTTAATGGATTATTTTTCTTGAAAATTTATAAGTAATGAATCTAAAAAGAGATATTGATTCTTCCATTATATTCATTCTTGGGATGATTGTGATCATGTTTCCTTCATATATAATAGAACCAACATAGTTACTATAATTATAATAATTTTTATATAATCTTGAGGGGTGAAATTTATTCAACCATGAATTTCTCCCGTAGATATTTTGATTAGTTTTAACTAATAGAAATATGGTTGATATTGGATTTCAATCAAATACTAAATGTTTAATATTGTGAATGTATATAATAAATCCCCTATAAAAATAATTTATGAACAATATAATCATTTTAAAAGATATATATGGTTTTAAATGGTTAAATTTTACTAGGGTTTCCCTAGATTATATTGAAAGAGACAAATATTCCAATTCAAAAATTCAACTATAGGTGCATGCATTATATACTTGTAATGATACTATTTCGTAATTTATAATTTTCATAATACTAATTTTCCATGAGTTTTTATTTCTTCAACAAAATCATTTACTCATATTTTAATTTTTCATGGATCATTTTTTAATTATTTCATAACTAATGAAGGATAATTAAATGAATTTATGTATTTTGATATATATTTTTTTGATAGTAAAAGTTATATGAGAAGATATCAAAATATAAATTATGGATAATATGGTGATATTTAATGGGAAATTTATTTCTGAAAAGGGTGTCATGGTAGGCCTCAATAAATTCGATGAAAGGATATTCGATAAATGATCCCCATTTTGTTTTTTCAATGTTCATTTTCATTTTATTTGAGGGATACTATTAAATATTAATTAAAAAAATTTTATGTCTTGCATAATGGAAATAGTAGGTCTGAAACATATTGTGTTTTAGCTGTACGATATGTGAAATCATTCATTTAATTTGATAAAGTATGGTATGAATTTTTATAAGCATGATGAAAATATGAACACATTAGTAGTTTTGGAAGAATCAAAAGAACCTTATGGGGATATGAAAATTTCTACCACTTTAGGATTCAACTAATCAACCTCATTATACATGATATGAATACCTAGACCCATGAAATATTTCTAATTACTATTTAATTTGTTTATTACAAGAAGAGAGGTTATTTTCAAAATAATTTATAATTTACTTAACAACATGATGAAATAACACAATGTTGAGTTTTTTCCTCGATTTTAGTGTTGATTTTTTGAATTTAATTTGATAATATTTCCATCATATTTTTAAATCACCACACTAAATTCCCTCTTGTAGTGATTCACACATACTCATTTAAATGTGGAATGTCATCTATAGTAATCTAGCATCAAGGGAGATAGTAATAATTGTCTTTACCAATTAACCTTATTGCAAAAAAGGTTACTGTAGTCTGTAAATAATAATCTCATGCTATATTCATCATGATAGAAACTGTGGAAGGAATAATATATTTTTTTGTGTGATAAAACACTAGACACATTCTATGATGATAAAAAATCAATAGGGGAGAATTTTGTGTACAATTACTTACAAAAAAATCTAATAAATTCTTGTTTACAAATATCGGGATAGGAATTCATATATGTTAATTTATGGACGGCCTTAATAATATTTTTAACCTAAAGAAACCTATTAAATTTAATATACAATCATAATTATTTCTTTCGATTAGTTTTTCTAATTCATGAAATAATAAATATTTCTTATAGTTTGTTAAATAAATTTTTATCAATGGTCTCTAAAAGTGTTTTTCACATCACCCTTCATATTTTTTGAATTCCTAAACAAATATCATTAATAAATTTTATATTCCCAATCTAGTGAAAAAAATATTTACCTTAATATTAATGTAATAAAAAAATTAGTTTGATAACAAAAAATTAAAGATTACATTGAAAATAAAATTAGATTAATGTTTTTCATAACGTAAATAAATAAATATAAAATTAATAATATAAAGAATGATATTTTCTTATTTTTTTCATAATTAAATATTATATTTATTATTGAATAAATAATTTTTTATCATCTTATGAAAAAAGTAATATAATAAAATATTATATATTTATGTAATTAATCATTTAGTTAGTGAGTAAATATTTATTTTATATTTCTGATCATTTAATATATCCTGAATAAATATTTCACTTTTTTGGTAGAATTAATTTATTCTATTAATTAAATATAATATATATCTAGGATTAAAGGAATGAAATTTATATGAACCATTAAGAATATACCTAATGGCGTTTGGCAAGTTTTCTTAAGTATAAATACTAATATCTTGGAAGGGGACTAGAAACAGAAAGGGGCATAAGCTATACTGTAACCACATCTACCACATACTAATGATAATTATCTAATATAATGAAATTTTCATGAAATTGTATCAAGAAGGTTTCTCACCCATGTTATAAACATATATGATTGATAGATTATTCATTGACTATTTGATATAAACTTATTATTACACCATGACCATGAAATTTTACATTATGATTCCATTTCAATCAGTATGATTTGATATCAACATCCATAAATATGAAAGTGAAATAAATTATTTCTATATTCATAAAAAAAATATACATCAAATTTCATATAACATACATGACTCCCCCATGATCATACGTCATCATGGTATATGATAAAACAGAATAGTGTTCTAGTAGTAGACACAAATAATACTAATCATAATGTATTAGGATCATTACACATGATCTAATAAATAAAAATCAAAAGAAAAACAAACATGTATATTTAATATTGATGGGCCTATTATTATAATTTTCATTCATGTAGATTATAATGTGATAACATCATGATGATAAGTCTCATCTACATACAATTACTCACACCTAATAACCAACAGACAATGTGTCCCATCATGAAACTCTATCGAACTATATAACACTATTATGGAATATTATCATCGATTATAGATGTTATCATCATAGTAAGTAAATATTATGATGTTTTTAATAAAATAGATATTCTAGGACATTATCACAATAATGTTATGTAGAAAAATAATTTATATGTGAAATTTTATTTATTAATATTCAAATCCATGAATATATTGGAAGTAAAATGTATAATGTAGTGGGTAGAAGGTATTGAACTACAATATACTATAATATAGACTAGACCCAACATCTATCGTCTGGTTAGTTCTATCATGTTAATAATTCATCAATTGAGTATGAATATAGACACTAGGTCTACACAATTAAAATTTATAGGGTTGGTATATTCACATGACATTATTTGAATATTCCTAATGTGTCAAATATACCTTAAATAATCCATCATGTAGTGATAATAAGAACTATAAAAATCATGTTTCCTTGTCTTAAACATATAATATTGTTTAATTACATAGTAAAACATTATCATACTGATAAATCCTTTGAAATTTTCTATAACATTAAATAGTATGATTATGTTTCTCAAGTACATATTAATATTTATCAGATGTTGTAACAATGATAGAGATTATGGATTTGGAACCCAGTGATTATAATATGCTTTTCTTAAAAATTACAATATTATTACAACTATAATAGGCCAAACATACATTATATAATATAAATTTTCCATTACTTTGAAGACAAGTAATAACACTCTTTCTGGAACTATGAACTCATACAATAATACTATTTTGAAGTACTGTTGAATAATTCTAACTGGATATTAGTGAAATTATGTTTGATCTATTTAGTTTTCACCTATTATACATCATGAATTAGTGATATCACTTATCAATACATATCATATAACATGATATAAATTCATACAACTAAAACATGTTAATTTAATTTAATCTCAATAATAACTTTTTTAATCAAGTGCACGTTATACTATATATTTAATAATCAAAAAAATCAAGTCGTGATTTTTTTCTACTTGTATTCTATAATATAATGTTAATATATATACTATGTCCATATTTATCTAAACCATTGATCTATTTAGTTGATCTTGCTCCAATAACATGATATATTCTTTAATTCATTATTAGGGAAATTCATTATGTCCTCTTAACAAGTATTTAAGACATAAAATTTCATTTTCTTATGTTATCAACATATCTATCATAAAACATTTATAGCACACCCATTATCCTGTTAGAGACAAGCATCACTGATTATATTCAGAAATAATATTATATGATCACTATACATGGTTTATCCAGGAATTTTTTATTTAATATCCATATCATTATTGTATTTATTGATTTCAATGACCCTTTTGAGTCATTAATTATATACATACACCATAGGGTCTTTTTTGGTCATTCTATATAGATATAATACATAAGGTTTCTTACAAATAAGTTGTATATGACAACAAAGGTACCAATATGATGATCATTGAAGTATGAATTTTCATGTATAATTCTAAAGAGTATAATCCATATAAACATTCCAAATATATAGTCACTAAATATTGATGCATGGAATAAATTACATGAATTTATTCATACTTATCACCACTAAAATATTCTAATTTTTACATTATCGTACCGATAGTTTCTCTGAAGGAATATAAAATTATATCCCACCATTGGGAGCTTAAACCAACCCCACTATTTTGACTTATGACATAGTTGGTTTCATTTATGGATTCATATTCATTGTTTACTAGGGGTAAATATCTTGGATGCATATAATATTATTAATAGTGATGAAATATCTTATGTTTATCATTTTTTCAAAAAACAATATACAAAAAAAAGTTTTAAAAAACTATGTTTTTATGTCCCAATACATTCTCAAAATATTATAACTGATATGACATCCATTAGTTAATATTGTTTCATATAGTTATATGTTACTATGCAATTTGGAAAATATGTTTTGGAAGAAATTATATATGTTTTACAATATATTTAATAATTATTGTTGATATTAATTTTACTACCATAACAATTTTTGTGTATACAAGGAAATATTATTTTGGGATTTCCATTACCATTAACACCCTGAGAATTCAAAAAAAGAAATATTTGTTCTATTGCGTATACAAGATACAACACCAAGACTAAAAAATCATGATATATTAATTTTTTAATATTAAAGTTATAACATTACTTTTAAATTGGAGGGTATAAATAATATTATTTAATGTAATAAATATATTTAATGTTCCTAGTCAATAAAACAATATGAAGAAATTATTATTAAATAATAACTCACTATTTTTTCATGTCATTTTCTACTTCAAAAATATGTTTCATTCCAAAATGAGTTTTATTGCTTTTATATATGAATAATATATTTCATTTTTTATAATTTGGAATTTTTTTTATAAAAAGGTGATAATTTTTAGAAAATAATTTCAATATTATGTTAATGTAATATTTTAATAATTTTCTAAAAATATTGATTTTTTAATGAATTGTGAAAAATAATGATTTTTATTAAAAAAACATATTTCTCTCCATTTGTACAATATTTTTACCTAAATATTAATTTATATAATGAATTTTAAAAAATGTATTTCCCTATCTTTTATATTCTAAAAATATTTTAAATAGGGATAATTGATGGATCTGTTTGGTTATAATTATTAATTTTAGTTACAAAGGAATTTTATTTATCATGGTAATTAATTTTAAAGTTTTATTGATGATATAATTGTATCCAATACATTCACAACATATATAAAATATTTTTTCAATTTAATATATAATATAATATATTTTTTACACAATCTAAGGTAATATGATCTGATAGATTTATAGTACAATGAATTATTAGATATATATAAAATTTTACCGGTGTCTGAGAGAATATTATTCGAATTCAAATTTTTCAATCATTTTTCAAGTAAAATTTAATTGGATGTTCCTTAATTAGAGATATTGTGATTTTAAAATAAATTAAAAAATTCAATTATTTAATAAAAAACTAATGTATGGCTAATTGATTGAGATATGATTAAAACAATAAAACATGGTCCATTTAAAGTAAATTTTTTCTTTTGTTGTAACATTAGTTACCCTTAATGATTAAAAACATTTTCATCACAAAAATTGACAAAAATGGATAATGCAAGATAAAAAAATGATAAGGTTGAAAACATCACCTAAACATGTATCAAATTTTCTATTATGATATTTTTTCCAACCCATGAACATACTATATTCGAAATAAATAATTCATGATACATTTTTAAATGAGAGGTAATATATATTAATCAAATACATAGAATATTCCAAATATTCTCATCCTCCCTCATATATAATAACACCAACACTAATATTTTCTTCACATAAAAATATCCATATATTTTGTCCAATCCCTAAAAAAAATTCATTTCAAATATCCCGACCCATGTTTTAGATGTATTAATTTTGGTAAAATACCATCCAGAGATGTCATATAGTGCAATGAATATGATGTTGTTCAAATAAGTTTTATAGTTATTAAACAAGCCTATAAGTATTATTTCTTCTTCAACCACTATAAAAAACATAAAAAATGAATAAATAAGAACTATATTAATATACATATAATTTTTAATAATTATCATAATTTGACAACCTATATTTATATTTGCTTCTATAAAATGTGAAGCGAACCCGTAGTTTCTGTTTATGATAGACTACCATGTCGCGAACTAAGATAATAATTTTTTCAATCACCACCACTCAAGGATAGATATATTAGGGAATTATTTTTTATATATTTTATTAATAAAACATATTATATTTTAAGAGATAATATATCCAATATTATCATACAATTCTATTCCTTAAAAAATGATAATGATGTTTCTGTGTAACTATAGACTACCACATCCACAATGTGATAAGATTAATTTTTCATCACCTCACCACATTAAGAATATATTTATTTTAATATAAAAATATAATATTTGATTAATGATAATATTATCTTTATTGAATTTTAAAATAATGCACACCTTCTTTCTATAATGATCATTAAAATATAGAAATGTCGCCCATCCTTATAAATGACATATAGTCTCTATGAATGTTACATAGTTCATTTTTATAACATTATTTCAGGTTTTAATTAAAATAATATGATATTTATATGAAACTAATTATATTATTATTATTATTAAGGTAATGTAATAATGAATCCTTTGAATAAGGTAAATACATGAACCTGTTTTGAAAATTATCATCCAAATGTCATCAAAAAACCCAACATGGGCTTAATTGTCAAAAAAACCATTTAAGAATAATTGAATATATTATTTATGGGCATAGTATTAAAACATTACCATTTTATTAGGAAATAAATTAACCGGTATGAGTTTGTGATATAAGAGATAAATGAAATACATGGAATATTTGGACTCTACGTAAGGGATTTTGTATCTATTAAAATAACTTGAGAAATTTTTTCTTATTATGCACCTCATTTCAATTATATAGAATATATATTAATAATTAATTTCTTAATAAAAAATATCTGATTTTTTGTAAAATTTATAGTTTCAATTGGTGTTATTATTTCATGGGGCCTATGATTAGAATGTTACCAAAGTGAAAAATGGATTTATTTTATAATCAATTTTCTTTTTGGGATTTTTTATCCCCGATAAAACATTGAATGAAATCATGTGATATTACATTTTTAACAAGATATTCTTAATTATACACATATTTTGAATTTTGTTAAAAATTTTAGTTTCCACTTCCACCCATGAACTAAACTGATAGTAATATTCTATCTTCATTTAGTTTGGTAACCGTTATCTTACTTATAGATGTATTGTAAAATATAGTTATTTTTTATCAATTAAAAACCTAAATTAATTACTCTATATATATACATTGTTTTTACATAATTTTAAAAGGATAAAAAAATATATTACTTAAAATCTCCCAACTCGGTCACTTTTTATTCCCATTACACAATATTTGAAAAGAATATCTATTTTTCACATATAAAATATTAATGAATTTACACCTTCCATGATAAATAGTTTAATAGATTCATCCATTAAATTATTATAATATTATTTTCATATAAAACGATTTTCAAAATATTTTGTGAAATTTTATTTTTTTCAATTGTGTTTTTATAGAAAAATCATATTATCATAAAGAATATTTTTAATGACCATTTAATGGTATTAAAACTAATCAACATCAACAACCATTGATATTTCATAAACCGAAATGAATACATGTTATAATGATACCATCCTTATTAATTATTTAGGTGGTTTATAAAATTGATATGAAACCCAATTATTTTCCATGAGTGAATCAATAAAATAAAGAACAATGATTATAATTATGCCGAAAAGTGATAGATCCTAAATTTTTTATTCATGAAATGTATGTAGATATTATTGACGATGATAGGTACCGTGATACAACTTATTCAAAGGGTTGGGAACCATTATATAGAATTATAAATTTGATAATATAGTTTAGATTATATGAATGGTTGAGTGAAATTATAACCCAGGATAAATATTGAGACAAATAGTGATTATATAAATGGTGAGCCCCCTTATAACATACCATGAATTGGGTAATGATAAATTTTTTATTGGAAATAAAGAGGTATATTACCTTTGTAGTTCCTCATAGTGATTTTACATTGTAGAATTTATTTCTATCATGGGAAATGGAGTTAATGTTCCAAGACACAAACATGTTTATCAATTGTATTTCTTTAGGTATGTATTGATTTATTTAATTACAATATACATTAAATGGATTATGATTATCTTTTCATGTTCCTGTAGTGTTTTTTATAACTTAATGCAACCATTCAGGATTTACGATCCATGTGACGATGGCTATGAATTATCTTTTGTAATGACAGTTCAAATCTATTTTGTTATCATATTATTTGTTTCATCATTCAATTACTTGTGAAATAAATTATTAACAATTATGATTCTTATATAAAGAATATGAGCTCAGCCTTATTTTGTTTAATTTTCCATAAGTTTTGAGTATTAATGATAATGGAATTTTTATAGAGAGGCATCACGTGTGGAGAATTTTATGGGTGATATTTAGGTCTTATTTTGAAATAATTAAAAAAATTAGTTGGTAAAAATGTATCATTAATGAAATTGGAATTGTAATGTAATATTTTTTCTTAATTAAACAAAACTATAAACCTAAAAAACTGTGTTTGTTATGTAACTGATATAATATTTATTTTTGATGTAGAATTTTTTTATTGCAAAAATAAATTAACATTTATCTATATCAATCTAAAAAATAATTATTATTTTTCAGAACTAGGTTTGGGAGTTTTGTTTCATGGATGTAAAGTTTTTTTGTCGAAGAAAATGATTACAACTAATCATTTGGATCACTCAAACAGAAACACGGGGTAATGCATATATCTCTATATAAAAGTTTCATGAAAAAAGGATTCTATTAGGGGTGTTGGTAAGAGTCCCACCTATGAGTTACATTCACCCATGAATTTCCCTAATAGATATCAATTATATCCCGAATCTTATAATAAAAAACCATTATACTAGGTATTAGAGTAGGGATTAAATAACATTGAACATTATAATGATTTACTATAATGTTATATATAGATTTCTAGATTCCATGATCAGTTTAAAATTTTAAGGATAATCTTATGTTTCAATTATTTGACACCATTTTTTATTTTTATTAAATGGAATCATAGAGTGACTATTTATATTTTGGGAGTTATTTTATTAGCATTTGGTGTATGTATCCCTTAATTTTAATGTGATGTTTTTTAATAAGGTTGGTACTCTTTTGAGGATGTAAGTTTAATGGTATGGGATAACTGTCAAGGTAAACTTTTTTTATTAATTTCATTATATATGATTTTTTATTTATGAAAATCAATTATAATATTACAGGGATTGTATGAATAAGATATTTTTTTAGAAATATTACATTAAAAGTTATTGGTATTATTTTGAGAAAAATACTAACATAATCTCATAATATTTGGATATCAAATCTATATGACTTTTGAGATTGAAAATTGGATGGGAATTATTTTTAATAATTTTAAAGTTAGTTAATAATAAAATTATTTATGTTGATATTTGTGTGTCATTGTTGAGGCATTGAAGATTACTTTTGTGTTTCTTAATATGATTATTTTGATATTTTTTAGATATCCTATAATCTTATAATAAATTAATATCTGGTTAATATCCATAGACAATATGAATATCTATTTATTCTATTATGGATTATGGAATTTTTTATAAGTGCATTTTAGTGCTTATTGCATTAATAATTCATATTTATTCCCAATTTCTTATAGAAAAAGATAATTTTGAGCTAGAAATTGGTTAATGGGTGAAATTTTTCATTCCATGTATCTATATTTCCTTATAATATTAGTATTGATATATACAGAATTCCATTACTCTTGGGAAAAATATCGCAAAAAAATTATTTCCTTATTAACTTCATTTCTAATGAATTAAAGGTCTCATGATCCCACACATATTCAAGATATTTTAACATTATATTTATTGTGATCATGTTAAATATAAATATCTATTATTAGATTTGAACTAATTTTATCATCTATGTGTATATTTTTAATTTTAAAAAATTTTCTCCTATTTGAAAACCTAGTTATGTGTTATTATAGTTTACCTCATATTTCCCTTTTCCTCATTTCAACATAATGTTGTATTAACTATTTTTACTAGTTGGTTTAACAACAATGATATTGTATTACAGAGAAACATTAAATACCAAGATAAATCTAAAATAATGATTATGAAAATTATTATAGGGATTGTATTTAATATCATGAAAATATAAAAAATAAAACTATGTTCAATAACGTATCTAATATGAAACACAGATCTAAAATAGATCAAGAAATATTATTATATAAATATGAAAGTTATTACCATGATATAAAATTGGATGTCATGAAAACAATTAAATAATTTGTGAAATGTATATAATTGTTATAGTCAAAACATATGTACTAAAAAATTATAATTAATTAGTCATTCAATATTTTTTTAATGTTATTTAATGCTTCAAAAATATGTTTATTTACAAAAAATGAATTCTTATTGCTTTTGTGATGGTATAACATAATAAAAATCTGAAAACTTTTTTATATTTATTTTAAAAATATTATATGATTTTTATAATCATTATAAAAAAATTAGATTATGGTGATATTTTTATAATTATCCAATAATTTTTATTTTTTAATAAATAGTGAAAATGATGATTTTCATTAAAAACTGTATTTTAATTAATGAATTCACAAAGATACATTTTTTAAAATAAAATTAAAGAAAAAGTTAATTATATAATATTATTAATAGTTAAATTTTTTTTGTTGGAATAAAAACTATAGTTTAATTAGTTATAAAAAAATTTATATACATTCAAATGAATAAATTGAAAAAATAATAATTTCTTTGTGATTTTAATTTTAATCATAAATTTAATCCTGACATGACTATGAATTTAATATTGAGAAATTAATTGCATATCTATTATCATGATGTCTAAATTTTCTAAATATTTCAATTTTTTCTTATCGATACTGAATAACAATAATAATAAATTTTGTTACCACGATAAAGGTAAAATATTTTAGTTATAGTTAAAAATAAAATTTTAAGGATACAAAATTGATTGTAAAACAAGAATTAAAATAAAAATATAAGTAATTCTTATAAATAGTCAGAAAAAATTAAATATATGGAAGTGAAATGGTCATTTAGCCCTCATTCTGATCATTATATTATTTAAATATAAGGAATATACAAAATTTCACTCTATTTTTTTAATTATTTTTATATATTTAAAAGTGGGATACAATAGGATATTTCTTAAAATAAATATTATTTTAGAAGATAGATTTCTTTTTTTAACATCATAATTAGTTTAATTTTTTTATTATTTAATTACATTAAATATCAATGGAACACTCATATAGTAGTTATTTAATAAAAGGAATAAAAAATTAAATGATTTTATAGAACATTTAAAATTTATATAATTTTAATGGATTATAGTTTACCAAGAATTTTTGTAGATAAATATTATATTTTATGGGTTTCTTAGTAGATTTTATAAAACTAATTTTTTCCATGTTGTTCTAAATGATATGTTAAATAAATATTTTATAATTAACGTAAATGTTATATTGTAAACAATTATATATTTTTAATGATATAAAAATTGAAATATATTATATATTTGTGAATGTTACTAAGAATATTGATTAAAATATAATATGTGATCTATTTATGGTATACTGATCTTTTAATAGTCACATTAGTGACTGATAAAGGTTAAAAAATTTAGTATCACTATAATTATTAATATGGGTTAAAAAGGATAAAAATAAATGATAAGGGTGAAACCATCAACTAAGAATGAAAAAAAATTATTGGATAATAGGGTTTTGAACTTACATCATCAAAGAATCTGAATAACATTTTTTGGATCCATTACAATTGTGAAATTAGTATATATTAGTCTAATAATTTGATGATTCCAAAAATACCCCTCCCGTCACTTATAATACTAATACTCCTCTCTTTTCTTCCTATATTGAAATCCATTTTTTGGACAATACCATCCCAAATAAATTTATATACTCTATTAACATGTTTTATAGGCCTTATTTGGGGATGAATACAATCCTTATAGATCTTAAAGTGTAAGGAAATATAGGTTGTCTGATTAATATATATATTTCTTAATATATCTTTTTAGTTTAATTTCTTCATTTACCACAATAAAAAAAGATAATGTTGATTAAATAATAACTGTGTCATATTTAATATAATATGACACTATTATTTTAATATAATAACAAATATCAACCTCATCTAAAATCAAATGAAAAAACATTCATTCTTGTCATTGGTGGACTACTACCTCATGATCCGATGTAATTTATTTTCCATCGCCAACTATCATGGAAGATTACATTTATAGAGTTAATGATTATATTTGATATTAATGATATATATATACATATTAAAAGGTAATAAAAAATATATTTTATTACTATTTCAATCATTAAATAATATTGACATTCATCCGTATGTGTAGAAAACCACCTTCACAAAGTGATTTGATTTATTTTTCATCACCACATCAAAAGGATGATATATATATGTTAATATAATCATATAAAATGTTATTTAGGATAATATTAGTTTAATATAAATATAAAATATTTCTTACCTTCTTTCCATAATTATCTTCTAAAAATTGAAACATTACGAATGTGTACATATTTCCTATAGTCTCATTGATTTTAACATAGATCATTTTTCTTATCCATATTTCATGGTTTTTAAAAAAATGTTTTGTATAACAATTAAAAATATGTTACTATTTTTTATTAATATGTAATTGATCAATTAATTTTCTTACCATGGCTAACCCATTGAAGATATTATTAAAATTATGAACAAATATCCTCAGAATACCAAACTTGGATTTCTCTAACAATCTAGTTAAATAGGTTATTTAAATAAAGGAAATAAATGGTTTAAGGATAAGGGGTTAAACCTGGATAATTTTATTATGAAATCCAATATTTATATTAGTTTATTATATAAGATTTAAAGGATGCAATGTAAATTACTAAATGGATATAAATAATTCCATATCAATTTAAATAGATTGAGGTATAATATATTATTATGTATATAATTTATTTTTGATGTTATGTATACATACCCTAAGAAATTTTTTGTCATTATTACAGTTGTTTTAAATATATTTAGTGTTTCATATAGTTTTATTTGTTCATGGGTCTTACAATTGAAATGTTAAAAATGTGGTAAATTCATTATGTTACAACCACATTTATCTTCGTGATTGTTTATGTATAAGGTTACTCTAAAGGATACCATGTAATATTATCATCATTAACAAAAACAATCTTATTTTCCTATGGTTATAAATTTGAATTAAAATGTTAATTTCTATATACTCCCATATAGATTAATGAATGTATAAGTGACTTGATCATAAGTGATACTAATAAAATATCTTCCATTATAGTAGTAATATTTCTCTTCCATATCATGGTTTTATAAAAGGTTTTCAAATTATTGGTTTTCATAAACATAATTTGTAATTAAAACTGTTTATTTTTAATAAATAATTTCACTTTTATTGGTATTATTGAGTTAGTTATTTATATTCATTAAAATTATTTTAAATTAAAAAGGAAATAGTTTTATTTATCTTTATTTTATGGTTTTATTTAAATATATAATTTCCCGATAATAAAATTTTAATTTGAAAGAAATATTATTATTTTTGGATTCATTATAATAATATTATATGAATATGAATTATTTTCTAATTATATTAAATTTTTGATTTTTAATGAATAGTTAAAAATACTTATTTTTAATGATCACAATATTTTACATTAACTAATATTGAAAGACAAATATTATTTTGTATTTGTTTTATTATATCACTTTTTAATTTAAAATGATACAATTATGGGTTTTAATTGAATTTTAAACTTGTATTTAATATAAAATTATTTAATATTTGAAATGATATTTTTCTTGGAACCCAATTTTCATTGTGTTTTATTGTTTTTAATTTTTAATTAACATATACCTCATAGTTTATGTGAAATTAGAAAAATGGAATGGTTAATTGAAAAAATTAGTTCCAAAATTTATAAATATATCCATTTTATTTTTATTCAATAAAAATATTATCCTTAATCATTTTTTTTCTAATTTAAAATCTTTAATTGGGTAACTATGATTAAAAATAAAATATTAATTACTATAAAATAAACCTCAAACCTGAATTAATTTTCATTTATTAGTATGTTTCAAACCTAATAATCCTATATTTTTAATGAACCCCTTTTTCAATTTGAATTCCACTATAAACATTATAATATATTATGTAAAATAAAGTCATGTCTTTTAAAAGTATGGTTTTTAATAACTATATTATAATATATATATATATATAGATATTATGTTCTGTTATAAATATTTTTTTCAAATATAAATGAATTAAATTCATTATAGTTATTTATAATAATTTTTAGTGAAAAATAATTACTTTAAATGCTTACAAAATGAAAAAATAATAATAATTTAATTGATTTAAAAATATAATAACTGATATAAATAATATTAAAAGTAATAAAATATGATATAAATAATTTGATGAAATAAATTTTTAGATAAAAATATATTTGTATTCATTTGTGAATTGAATATATTCTAATTACATGGTTTACATTATGTTATAATAAAATAAATATAAAAATAATAGTTCTAAAGTTGACAATTGTTATTTTATGAAAATAATATTTTATTAAATGATATTAATTTTTTAAAAATAACATATTAATAGATATAAATGAAATGCACTTAAATAAATTACTTTTGGCTTATTTGTGTGTGTTTTTAGATTTTAGATTTATATTATAAATACTTATTGTTTAGAATGTCATAATATTACAGTATTTATAAAAAATGATTAACTATGGGTTAAATCCAATAGTTTATGGTAAAAAATTGATAAAATGCATATAAAATATATTGGATGAAGGTATTTTGATCAATCCAAATCAAATAACATAAATAAATATAGTTTAAGACTTTTTGAAATTAATATTATATTAAATTAATTTAATACAATAATGAAAATCGCGACTTTTCACAAAGACCCCTTTGTAAATAATTATTTGTAACATGGTCCTAATTAATGTCTCCCATAAATATAAAATGTGTTTAATAAATGATTTTTATTAAGATGATCCATGACAAAAAACATCCTTTTGGAATGGTTTTCACTACCGTCTCAAATAGATTTTTCATTGTATTTATTTACCTGACTACTGGTGATGAGCTGACATACCCCTCAAAAAATGATTACATATTAATAATGAAATATTATTATCATTATATTTTATAAAAATATAATTTTTTTTTATAGAATCTGATATATAAAAATATAAATATATGAAATAATAAAAATATTACACAAAAATATATAATTCAACGACTATTGTAGTAAATGTGTACATAATGAATCAATCATATTGGAGGGGGAGGGTCATCTAGTTGAAAAAAGGGAGGGTCATATAGAGAAAACATGGGAGGGAACGTCATCCCTACATCATGTGCCTGCTCTCTCTTGTAATACATCAAATTTCTAGGCTTCTTCTCCTATAATCAATGAATATCATCCTCTTCTTACTATTGTTGTTGAATAATCTATTCCTACTACTTATTAAAGGACTCCATAACCTCACTCTAGGCTCATAGTTTTTCTTCATACTATGAATCTAATGATGAAGACTCCAGACAAGCTCCCCTAAAGGTGATTGAATCTTATGAAACCGTAAAATAATAACTGTCTAGTATCATTAGAAAATGATACCAACTCGTCCATTCCTGAAAGCATAAAGAGTCTCATGCTTCCATGCTACATCATTAAATCATAATGAACTGGTGTTATGGCCCTTTATCTCATCCTAACTATCATCCAGTGTCTATGATTTCATGACCTTATATAACCCCTTAAATATTAATTTGAAAATAAAATAGTTAAAATAATATAATCAGTTAATTTTAAAGATGAAAAATTATACTGATCAAAATATGATTCTTTTTACCACTAATAAAACACTTATGACCGGATATTTTTGTATCATTTAATAATAATTGATATTTGTAACATTTGGATGTTCTAAAAACTATATGATTAT
Organism: Viscum album; assembly: GCA_963277665.1. Lineage (NCBI taxonomy): Eukaryota > Viridiplantae > Streptophyta > Magnoliopsida > Santalales > Viscaceae > Viscum > Viscum album. The sequence continues at coordinate 1,834,364,369 of OY728147.1, forward strand.
GAAATGAATAGTTTAAAATTCTATTTATAAAAAAATTAAATAAAATTACTTACCCAAATTCATTGATATGTAAAAAATTAATGACTATCAGCTTGATGATTAGCTCCTACCTCCCCTTGTTCTACTGACCAAATGACACTCTCAGATGAAAACTATCTATAATATACAATTAAAACAATACATTCTATACGTGATATGGGATGCAATCTAGTCAATGGGAATTGATAAAATGTTCATAAATAGAAACTCTGGATTTCTTCAGGTCTACCCTCCTTATATTTTGAAAAAACAATAAAGTTCATGCATAAATGAATCCTAGATAGTGTGTCTCAAGATATATTCGATGGGATAACATAAACCATAAAAATTGATAATAATAACATGTTAATATTTAAATTAATTCTAGATTAACTATTATTTATCTATGAATAATATTATAATCAATCATATAGTGTCTAATATCATTCGGAATATGATCCAACATCACACATGTTCTAAAAAATAGTTTCACAGAATATCACACTTCTGTCCAATAAATACATGTGAGAAACTATAGTATAACATAAATAAAAATAAAAAACAATACATTTATATATTAGGGAATGTTTCTGATAATTAATTTAAAATAACTAAAGTACCAAACTAAACATACCACTATATTCATATATTGATATTAAGATGCCATAATCACTCGATAATTGGGTCAAGAATTAGCGATCTACCATGATCTAAATCCGATAATGTTGTCCATGATCTTTTAGCTTCTTAATGATCTGATTAAGATGAATCCGGATAATAACTAGAAGGCATATCCTCTGTGAAGTCATTTAACATCTTAGTTAAACATTCACCATCCTTCTGAAATATGAAATAATGTTTTACTCAAAAAAATGAGGAATATATATATATTTCAATTATGTTATAAAAAATATTTTTTTATGTCATTCTTTATATTCATCCAAATAATTATATACACCATCTTCATTATCTTCATTGTCCTCCCAATTATCATCAATTTCCATAATAGATTCATCTATATCATATAATTTTATTTAAAATTTATATATTACACTATCAACATGATCATCACCATAAACCTATTAATTTTCTATGCCATCATAAATATTCATCTATGTTGATTAAAAATATTTATTGGAATATTTATTTTGAAAAATCTCAATTCTATTCCCTCCATCAGAAACACATTTAGTTTTCATAAACTATGATTCATTATATTTAAATTTTAGATTATACAACAAAAATGCTAACTCTATTTTTGTAGCATAATAAATTAGAAAATGAATTTTATCAGAATTATTATCCAACAGAAATTGTTCATTTTATTCATCAAGACTTATATATTTAATACCAAATATTCTAGGGAACATATTAACATGAAATCCATGTTTAGTATCTAACCAATAACATTTATACAACATTAAATAATTCTATCCCAGATAAAAGAAGACAAATATTTTGGCCATCATGAATAAAAGTCAACATCACATTCATTATGATGATATCATCCTAAGAAAACACCACAATTAATTTTTTTGATTCCATTTATGCACTTTTATGGAATTGAAAACCATTCACCACATATACATTATAAGATTTACCAAATTGGATGGTGGGTTACTCAATACACACAATGGATGATCAATATTCTTATCATTTTCTGAAACCTTTAATATTGGAAACAATTATAAACGTAATTAATAATATATTGATTAATTATGATAAACTATAAAAAATTTACATTATCAGTCAGAAACATGTTAAAAATTATTTTTTTGATGATCATCAAGAGTAGATGGTATAATTTTTTAAACAATATATCATGATATGATTTTAACATAAAATAAAAATAAAATACTATTACTTTATTCTAAAAATATATAAAATATGTGATATAATAATTCCCTGAATAAATAGTTCCATTTCATCTAAATTGAGAATAACTTATGTATCATATTCGTATCATTCATCATCTAAAATCCAACATTCATGAACTCCATCAAATAATTGTTTAGGCTAAATAAAAACTGAAAATTATTTACTCAATTTATTATCAATATATCATTTGTTAAGGAACATTAGATTACATATTTGGAAATATAATGATTTGAAATAATTAGAGTTGGAAAAATAAATTTCCTCTTAGAAAAATAATAATTCAGATCATTACTCAATATAATAATGGTTACATACGTTTTTCGTCAACTTGAAAACACATATATTATATGGGTATAGCCATAAAAATAGGATTGACCATCAAAAATTTTCATCATGTAGAAAATGTAAAATTTAATGTTCATCTAGAATAAAACAAAGATTGTGGAATTTTTTGAGATAATATTAAATTAATACATCAACATAATGGATTATACATAGATCATTATACTTTGTTCTCACTGAATAAATGTATTAAAAAATTTAATATATTTTTTAGTTAATTCCAAATAAATTAATTACACAAACATATAAATCCAGTCGAAATAATCGCATCCATTATAACATGATTGACGTTACTTTTTAATCCATAAAATGACCTTTTGGGGCACAACTAACCTATTAGAAAATAAAACCATATGGAAACCTCACGCACACTATCCACTAAAAAAATTATTTTATTTGGAACTATATAAATCAATTTTTGAATTTTTTTAACTTCAATGATATGTAATTTTAAAAACATCATGTTATGATGGCCTGCATTTTTTGGAGCAATCAAAATTTTCCTCTAGAATAAACTTTTCCATGATACGTGTTGAAAAAACAATTAAAAATATATTATAAAAAAATATACAACATATTTATGATATCCAACATGTGACAGACCAAAAAATCAGAAAAATATGATAGATCCAAGAAAATTATCTTTTTAATCCAATCAGATTCTTTCCCATATACTCATGTTTTAGGTTGGTTTATAAATGGTCCAAAGGTAATGGGAGGTGTTTAAGATATAGTATATATTAAATCAACACTAAATATCATTTTTTGATGTCCATATCATTAAGTGGAACCATTCCAAAAATGATTCATATTCTATTTGAATGTTTTATCAACAAAATGAAATCTACAATGACAGTAAGAAAATTTTTTTAGTCTATTTATAAGAATAAACTCATTGATGTCAATCATACAGAATTAAAATGACTTTGGAATATGAGTGAACTATCCAAATAACATGTAATATACAATAAATTAAAAAATTAATCTAATTAATGGTACATTCGTTATGAAATTGGGTTTCACAACATCATCATATATACTAACACCATTACTCCATAGTGGTTTTTACTCCCAAATAAAAGTGTTCAAATGAACATAATTTTTTTGGATGACTCAAAATTAATATTTTTTAAAAATAATATGGAACATTCATCAACATCCAATTAGTTTAGTTGTATAGATTTAAAAAAAATCCACAAAAATTTATAGACTATTATAATTACCAAAAGTATAGAAAATTTTATTAAAAGAAACTAATAAGATGTTATGGGATTCTGAAGCAAAGGATTGATGTACGTGGTCAATATAATTCCACAAATCACTATCAAAATGATGATTTCCTATTTTTTAAAAATATTGGTTCTGTTCCATGATAAAAATGATGCTCTATTTGATGAAAAATATTAATGTTGAAATATTGATTTAAGTGAAAAATAAAAATTTTGATTAAAAAAAATTCAATCCATACATTACTTTTCAGGCATAATTATACATTGATTTTATACATTTTGTACAACTAACTAACGAATAATTTTCCCTATAAAATAATATGAATTCATTTAAACAAGAATGAATCTTTTGAAAACTATTTCCAAAATCATGAAATGACCATATTATCTCATATAAATTTATAGGAAACAAATTTAAATCATTTGACAATGATTTAACCAAAAAGAATATCTGATGAAAATAACTATTTTTAATTCCTTTATCCCATTGAACACCTATATATTTTGAAACCGATTCAAATATTCTTATCTTACGACTATGATATATCGAATCCCAAAGATACGTTATCAACTTATAAAACTGAGATGTAACTAACTAAGGAGTTAAATCAATATCATCATGTTCTTCGGTTTGTTGAAAATATACACCAGTAACATCATGAGCTAATGTTCGACACAATAATGTATCTAGAACAAAATTGTTAGTATCGTATCTATATACTTTTTCACTGTGTTGGCACCAAATAACATTACATTTTCAAAATCAAAAAAATATATATATTAAAAAGAACATTTTTAAATGTTTCAAAACTCCAAAAATATCATTTCATTCATAAACATGTATTTCCCCATCTAAATATTATTATTTTTCTTGATGATTTAAATAAAATAAAATATTTAAAACCTGTAATATATACTATATTATTATGAAAATCTATTTGACTTCTATAATTATTTATCCAGTTGCGATAATGTAATAATTTTTTTTCTATATCATTCTTTGATATTAATTTAAAAAATATAGAATAATAACTTTTCATATAATTAAATTGATATTTGAAAATAAAAATGCAAAAAGGTGTAAAAATTTATATAAATGTAATTTTCTTATAAATATTCTCAATATTATCTATATACATGTTATTTTTACCAATTAAAATTAATTAAAACTAAATATTAATAATTATTACTAAGTACATGAATTTTTTTATAAGTACCTATGATGACTCAAATTTTTCATGTGTTGTTTTTGAATAATTAATTGATTAAATGTGATACTAATAACCAAGATGATGTTTGATTATAAGGACTGGTGTTCCCATAATTAATGATTGAGGTATATTGAATATATTAATCATAATGTTCTTGCACATTTCCTAAAATAGTAGAGTAACATATACATAGGGGTTTATAAAAAAATATGAGGACATCATTGATTTTAAAACATTTTCTTTACATTAAGAATTACATAACATTTTTTAGTGCATGGTTTTTGTGGAAATGTCATCGTGGGCATAAAATAAGTAAATTAATCAATTAAAATATTTTAATTCATATATTAATTCATATACCTATTTTATTCTATAATTATACAGTTATGACAAATCCTTAGAGTAAACTATAATATCATTGTTCCATTGTAGTGTTTTTGGATAAAGTGTTGGAGGATCTCTCTCCAATAAACATCAACAAGAACATAGATCTGTGACCAGTGTGCAATAGAATATATATATCTCTCAAATATAAATGATATAGGAATTTCATCCATACATGGACAATGTATCTAGATGTAGAATGTTTATTTGTTTTTATTTCTTCCACCATTATGATTTTTAATAATAATAAAAATTAATCATCCAATTAATTTATTCAATGATCTTGTATACTATGGGATATGATTGTTTTATTTAAGAACTGAGATAATATTTTTTGTGACAATTTTTATTATTCGTTTTTCATTTTATGGTAAATGAATTGCGGTCAACACTAACATCGACGAAGGTATATTCCTTTTGAATTTTCTTTATTAACATCTCCCCTGATTCATTATTCATCACTGGAAATCACCATTGGATCATGGTTAAAAACACCAATGAAATCAATCATTGAACTCTATTTTACTGGTGTAATAATATGATGTCCTATATATGGGATTCACATGTTTTGGTGATCATATAATGACCATAGGGGTACTAGAACACATAGTTTTAAATACCGGATTTTGTGTTCTTGGCATGTGACAGCTGATGAAATGTGTAGGTGTTTTTTAACATAATTAAAGGGAAAGATGTTATTGATCGATGGTGGCAGGACTCATTGAAGTGTGATTCTTGATTTTACACCGTTGAAAATTGGAAGATCCAAAGCTGGTGGAGAAGCTGAATAAACATGGAATAGATATAGGATTATGGACAATCTGGTAATAAATATCATGTTGTTAGTGATCACATGACATGTGGGTTCCTCTTAGTGGTGGCTTGGGTTTCATGATGAAGATAAGTATCACATGGCTTGTCATGGGGTCCCACTGTGTGTCACCCCATTCATGAAGGCTCAGCATGTACCTATCCGATTACATATATATGAGTGAGTGTATATAGGCTTGGGAAATATGTGTACTCTCACATGGACATGGCCAATCTAGGAACACATGGGATAATCCTTGTGCTAGTATATTAGAATAATTACATCAGAGACAATGAACCATGTACTCTAACAGAGACACATACATGGGATATTTACATGGGAAAGACCCAGATCTATGGGACATGATGTGATCTATGGGAACATGTCGTGTATGACTTATATGATGTATTATATTCCATTTCCTCTATAGTTGAGACATGCTTCATTAGGGTTCATTCCCAATGTCCAGTACCTAAGGGTTAGAATGGAATTGCCTCATAAAAATATGATAATGATCCCTCCAGCATGAATTCTTAAATAGAGTTTTTGGAATCCCTCTACGAGGCACGAAGTGATATCTTATATTATATTCCTCACATATTGGATTTCATGGTATCATTTGGACCAAAACTATATAGGCACTTCTCTTATACATAGCATGTTAATCTAGATTGAGTTTTTGTTGTACACCTTTACCATGGGTGTGATCCTAATCTATATATCATAACATTTCAAAATTATATTGTATAATTATAATACAGATAACTGATGAGAACTACCTCTCGAATGGATGTTGTATAAGTGTTATCTGAATCATGGATGTCTTCTCTTAGATGAGTAATTTTTTATGCTTTTATGATGGAATCAATGTTCGGAATTATTGAATTTACATTATCATTATATGGTGTGTCCTTATTTAGTATATATGGATAATGTTGTTATAAGTTTTTTTAAAATATACATATATATATATATATATGATTCTTATTCTTTTTTATATTCATTGCGGCATCAGGGTGTCCTATTTGGTATTGTTTTCACCCCACTACATGGTCTTTTCATATACATGTCATCCCATCTTTAGATGATCAACCTATTGATAGCGTCCTAGATGAACCATGACCAAGATGGTGCTTAGTGAAACTAGAATGGATATGGTTTTTCCCTACTGTATTTTCACTATAGTCCCCATATTTATATTATGGTTTTACTTTTTCTAGACTCATTATGGTGAGATTTTATTTGGCCCAATTTTCATTCCATTAAATCTTTTCATATTATGGTTATGAGATATAGATGTATGAATTCATGGTTGTTAAATTGCTTTTTACATTTGAGAATTTTATTTTATTGGAGATGTTTTTGTGTGTTCAGAAATTGCCATGGGATATGGCCTCTCATTTTAGCGATATTCCTTCTCAGTGCTTATTGACATCCCCTGTTCTATTCGGCATTGGATTGGGATTTGATTCATGAGGCCCATTGGGATGTCCTGTGTTAGAGTGTTATAAGTGGAGTTATTCCTCCCATAAGATCAGATTCTATGGTATTGTTTTGGGAAAATAGGTTTAAGTGTTTCACATACCGACTTCATGATAGGTACTTAAGTGTTGCTGTAATGGCTGACATTCCCATACACCGGGACTTGAGTCACCTTTTTTGACATAGTACATTAGAGCTTTTATTGCATGGAAATAATTAGTACATGAATCTTATTAAAATTTGTTGTGGTTTCCATTTTCTTCTTGATTCAAATATCCCGATATACTCATTGACCATGGTTCATATTGTTTTTTTTCATGATGCCTCTCCAATGTATTCCTAAAAGTATTCAGAACTAGGATCATAAGGATGATACCCTCATTAAAAAGGATTTCATTCATGGGTAAATGTAATAGGTTATAGGACAAGGAGGTGAACAAGCTGTACCACATCATATTGAGAAGTAGATTGTGCCCACAATACCATATGATGAGTTGTGTAGGATGATCTCATTTCATGGGTTTTGGTGAAAGATACCCCTCCTATTCCATGGTGTTCCCCACCTATATATAGATTTTGACAAGAATAAGGATGTGATGTGATTTTCTACTATGGTTAGGACACCATCAAATAATATGTGGTCCTTGCGATGATCCTTCACCATGGCTATGAATTCAATGATGGGGGCCAGTGAATAATTCATACTGCGATGTGGCTCTATCAATTTAAGATTTTGAGTATATTTTTAGAGATGAGTTATCACTAGATACAATATAGTATGTGTGTATCTAGAATCATATTCAACTCTAGCAAGGTATCATGACAATATATGAGTATTCGTCTAGGTTCAAGGAACTCTCCAAATACTTGATGATTGCAGGTAGTGATTAGTTCTTCATGGAATGTAATTTCAAGTGTGTAATGAGTTGTGATGAAACCTCTTGGTCTTGGATTCCATTGAAAATGGTGTTATGAGTCTAATTGGTCACAAGGCATCCAACTCATCTCACTAAATACAAGAAGCTACTGACTAGCATTGAGGGCCTAGGAATGTTCTTGGGGAGACTATTCCCAAATTACCGGAGTATCACATCAAAAGTCAAAAACATGAAATAGTGGAAGAGAAGTAAATAAGATACTACTGAAAGTAAGACAAGACAAGTATAAATATCAATTACTAGAATTTTAAAATATAAAAAATGATGTTGATGGTACAAGTATCTATAAATAATCCATAACACTATATAGAAATACTATACAATACAATTATCCCAAAAGGAGAAAATGAAAAAAAGGTATCTCGTCATCGCAATCCTTATCATGGAATTGTGCTCCCCTGTTCTAAAGCCACAATAAAAAACATCTACTAGGGTGCTTTCTCCTATCATCACCTGCAACCATATAATCTGTTTGGGTCTCCATGTAGGCCCAAACAAGGTGTGATATAAACATCCCAGTATGCAAAAATCTGGGTCTATATTGTTCTAACAAAAATTATACAAAGGTTCTAGTATGTATAAACAGCTAGTAAATACTGTGTATTCCCATGTAAAATGTCTATTAAAAAGTATAACTGAATATCCATAAAGGCTACTTACAAAAGAGAGTAAACTCCGAATAAGGAAGTTATAACCAAGTCAGACAAGTCACACAACCACACCGTACATCCATATATATCATGTGATGCACAACCATGTTGTATAAGGAAATTAAATATCCCGCGAACATGTCGTACTGTGATTTGTATACCCGAAGGGATGGATACCAAGTGTCATCTGGACAAGGAATCCATGTAATAAATATCTATACCACTGATGGAATAATACAAGGAGAGAATATAAGGAATCCCATTGAGCCACATGGGCATCCCTGGTGGAAACTCAGTTAGGAACTAGTTGGGGTACGCAGAGAAAGTTAGTAACAAGTCATAAGTGAGCCCATGAAATTCAGATAATACAGGGTATCCAGGCTCTAGGCATCCAATAAAATCCTGACACAAGGGGCATAGTAAACCAAAGGCATCCACTACCACTTTCTATATCCATGTAGAGCAATCCAAGAATCTATCAAAACCGTTCACTCAAGAATTCAATCATTCTATCAAAACATTCATTCTGTGTGAGTATACCAAATCCCGTCCACCTGCACAAGACATGCCTATACCAACAAATTCAAACCTTTTATCAAAACAAGAATATGGGGCTACCCTCCCATATAAACCAATTAAAATCCCTTTAGTCATTTACATATAGGTATACCCACCAATATAAAAACATTCCATTTAAGTGAGTCTATTGAAATAGTTGAGGCATAACATGATATCATTATGCATGGAGAAATTACATCTCCTAAACTAGGTAATCAATCTATCATGTCATCTATGGGTATCCTCTTCATTTTCAGGGAAAATAAATCACCCATTGGTTGGTATTAACATGAATAATCAATGTATTTTCTTATAGTTCACCCCTTGGGTGACTGTGAAATGAGAAACGGGTACCAAAACACCTGAATAGAACCCATTGTCATCCTCACTAGGTCAATCAATAGCTACGAAATGTTAATTTCTTAAAAACACAACCTTGGATGGATGTTGGAAAAATGTCATTTTGGATGAACCCTAGAAAAACAACAATAAAATATGAAAGAATGTAAAGACCATGTTCCTAGCCTTGGTAGTATACATCTCATCCATTATCGTGTTCGGATTCTTCCCAGCTTGGATGAAAAACGAAAAAAATATGAAGAACAGAAAACTAGGGCATGTGAGCCTAAATCCCAATAGCATAGTCGTTGTTCATAAGAAACAAGAACGACTAGAAAGGAATCGAGGAATTACCGTTGCAGAGTCGTAGAGATGATATGCGATCAAAACGGAAGTCGTACATAGAGTATGGCTCAATGCCTTCTTTAGTCACCAAAGGATAACTCCACAGGAGGGTGCTGTATGTGGAGGAGAGAAACCAGTTTGTGTTAAAATGGAATTTTGTTTAAATTAAAAATTAAAAAAACACATAGTAGGGGTTGTGCGGTTTACATTCCTTGTTTCCCAAAACATGTGGAAATTGTGCACACCTCTCTTTCTAAGAGGGACACCCCATGTGGTTACCCAACATGGTTTGACTAATCATGTGATAACTGTGTGGATCCTCTCAATCCAAAAAACTAAAAAATCTCAAACATCTCGCATGGTTTATGATAACCATGGGAAGTCCATGCTCTAATCGTGTATCGGGTAATGTTTACCCGAAAACACGGTTTCAGCCTCTCAACAAGCCCCACACACCACCAAAACAACCATGATAATGCTAATAATTCACCTATTCCCATCAAAATTTATTAAAAATAAAACTAACGGTATTTTTAATTTGTATGATAACCCGAGTTCTTATGATATTCCCCCCTTATAGAAATTCTTCCCCAAATTTCTCTATGAATGGTGGTCAAGATTCATCTGAGAACAACTCTGGACACTAAGAACATACATCGGCCTTCCTCTCATAAGTATCATCTGGTAAACGACAATGTTTCCATTGAAACTGTAATAGCGAAACTGACCAGCCTTAGAGAACATCTGTTCTCATTTCAATGATACAAATAAGATGCTCCTTAAACGAGGCATCAACCTGTATATCAACCTCCTCAGTCTGAAAAATTTGAGACATGTACGAGTGATAGATGCATAGATGAGATACCTGGAAGAATTAATTCTTGGCTCAACACCTCTGAGGTAACTGCAACTGATAGAAAACTGACCCGACTCTCTCTTGAATCTCAAACATCCCGAAATAACTCGGTGAATGTTTATCAAGTGTCTTGATCTTCTTATGTCCCATCCTCTTTGAAACCTGAATGAAAACCTAATCCTCAAACTCGAACTCTAGATATCGTCTATGGATTTATGTATAATATTTTTTATGAGACTGTGAAGTAACCATCCGCTTTTGAATAATCTTTTCCTCCTCAGAAATCTCCATCACCATATGTCGTTCCTAATAAATCTAACACTTTTTCCTCTAACAAGAATAGGGGAGAACAACATGGACTACCATATAAATCCTCTTAAGGATCCATATTTATCATATCCTGATAATAATTATTGTAGTAAAACTCATCCAAGTGAATGTGCCTCACCCAAGAGCCCCCAAAACATAGGAAGCATGCTTGCACCATATCCTCTAGTACCTGTATTATACTCTCTAACTAACCATCTGTATGAGGGTGGTAAGATGTGGTCATAAGCACCTATTTACCCAACACCCTATGAAAAATCTCCCAGAAACAAGGTGTAAATCGGAAGTCCCTATTTGAAATGGTAGTTCACGGGACCCCATAAAGTAGTACCACCTTTATAATGTACAACATTCTAATATAATCAAAACTAAATGTCTCGTTAATCAACAAGAAATGTGAGACCTTGGTAATCTTGTCAATGAAATCTCACAAAACATCATTACCTCAATGAGTCCTCAGAATACCCATCACAAAATCCATCACAACATCATACCATTTCCACTTCGGGATAGGAAGATGCTATAAAATCCCACCCGATCACTAATGTTCTACCTTCACCTGATGATAGGTTGTACACCTCATTAATAAAACCAGATACTTCACTCCTCATTCCCAGCCACCAGTATTGACGTCGCAAGTTACAATACATCTTCGATACCCCAGGATGCACTGCCCAAGCTAAAGCCATAAAATCCCGCATCAACTACATAAAAATATCCATTAGGACCCATACACAACATGGATACACAAAATCTCATCATCTCCTACCATCCAACCAAAATGAGGGTCCTCACCCATCACACCTTCCCATAGAACAAGGCCTTTTGAATTTGATAGATTCATTATCTTATATTTGTCCACTAGGGTAGAGGTAACTGCAAAGGAAGAAATAAAAGTCTTCCTATGTATACCATTCTCTTAAAGATTAATATCCAAAAACAACTCTAAAAGTTTACACTCTATACTGGATTTCTACACTACCTTTATCTAGTCCTCCTACTTAGTGCATCACATACTGAATTTACCTTACCAAGCATGTAAGAAAGCTTGATTTTAAAATATTATAGGTACTCCACCCAATTTCACTGCCTCAAATTCAGACCACACTGGGTAATTATATACTTGGGGATTTTGTGTTCTGTTAACACCACAAAATGCTCTCCCAGAAAATAGTGCCTCCAACAATGCAACACATGAAAAACTACAGCTAACATGAGTTCGGGTATAGCATAATTCTTCTCGTGAGTCCTCAACTGCTGAGACACATACAACACTACTCAATATCCCTTCCATAGAAATACCCCCATCCCAATACCTAAAGCATCAATGTACACTGTGACTTGTGAAACTCATTCACTACTTGTGAAGTATGAGGACTAGTGTTGATGTCATCCTCCCTTTAATCACTTAAAAGACTATTTCACCAGATACAGACCACAAAAATTTCACACCCTTCTTATTCAAGATCGTCGACGACACTACTAAACATGATATGTTCATGTATAAAAAATCAGTAGTATTCACCTAACTCTAAGAAAATATGTATGTAAATAACGATAATGGGATTTTCCCAGGAATCTACAGCTCTCACCTTCTCTATCTCTATTGACACTCATGTCTCTGAGATAATGTTACCTAGGAAGTAAATCTGATCCATCCAAAAGTGGACATGGTGATATTAGAATATATCTAATGCTCTCTAATTTTATTCAAGACAATATCATGATAGTCGTAATGTTCACTTCGATTGTGAGTGTACACCATGATATTGTCCACAAGAACCATCAAAAAATAATATTGATAAGGATGGATGACTCTTTTCTTCAGTTCAATGAAAACTGATGGCACATTCATGAGACCAAACAACATAACCAAATACTCATATAACCCATAACATCTAAGAAAGAATGTATGAGTTATGTTTCAAGGCCGAACATGAACTTGGTGTAATCTAGGCCTCAGGTCAATTTTAAAAAACACTCAAGCTCCTCAAATTTGATCAAACAGTTCATCAGTCCATGGAAACAGTTATCCATTTTTGACCGTCAGCCAGTTTAGATTCCGATAATCCATGAATAGACTCAGAGTAATATATGAATTTTTCACAAAAAGGACTGGGGAACCCCATGAAGAATTATTGGGTCTCATAAACAGTTTTTCATATAAGTCCTATAGCTGCCTCTTGATCTCCTTATACTCTGTTGTAGAAACCATTTAAGGGGGAATGTATACTAGCGCAGCTCTTGGCACTAGATCAATGGATAACTCCACAACTCTTACAGGAGATAAATCAGAAAATCCATTGGGAATTACATCCCTGATGTGATCAAACACTGGAATAAATTCTTCATAACTCACTCTCTGATCATACAGAAAAAAACTACAAAACTAAGCTATCATCCGACCAATCCCATGATTCTTGTGTCCATCTCTACTCACTGGGACATCTCATTCACCCTTGTGAATAAACAGTACACCCTCTTGTGATGTGAAAGTCACCCTCTGAAGATAGAAATACACCTACACTCAATATGCAATGATCTAGTCCATTAGGGGAATGTCATCAAACCACATCATCTCGAGGAGATACAAACTCCAAAGGACTTAGAACCCACCAAACTCAATGGTAAATTTCATTCACTATAGTGCATCACCCATTCTTACTCCCAATGGTGTTTCTAGCATAAAAAATTCTTCAGAAATAAAAACAAAAATCCCAAGGCTCTACACTACTCATGTTGAGATAACATTGTGAATGGAACCTGTATTGAAAAAAGAAGATGTAATAGTAGAAGCTACTAAAATCATTTCTATCTTTGTAGACGATCAAGGATCCTTCTTTTTTTGGGTATGTTGCACTGTATAATTTTGGACTATACCATGGAATTGTGACCATACATGGCTACATTGAGCTGACTCACCATGCTGCCTCTGAGAACCCAGTGTATGGAAAACAAAGCCACAATCACCACTAACATGACCTGACTATCATCTACTACTACATATTATAGCGGGAAATGGAGATAATGAACCTCCTGTCAAACTCGTTGACGGAGCTAAACCCCCACCACTCGTAGTTGGAGGGAAGGTCTTAAAAAACAACAACATGTGCCCAATCATTCTAAAAGATTGACACACGACTGGGTTGCAGTTTCATTGATTCTTTATGTGGCCTCACCTACCACACTAATGAAAAAACTCCATGTAGCTTGCAACCATAGACTGACTAGAAGTCACATTGCGAGAAGCCTCAGAATGTCACTTCCTTCCAGAAGATGTAGATCCACTGGAGCAAGAATCATTACTCCCCTATGATGTACCCTATCTCTTCTCAGGTTTTACTCTGTAATCAAAACCCGATTCACAATATCAGTTATGGAAGGAAGATTCAACACATTGACCTATTATTTGATTAAACGTATGAGACCTTCCTCGAAGCACCTCTCCCTTTACATCTTAACGATAAGATACATCAGCACAAAATTTTGTAGCTCTATAAATCTTTCCAATTATTCCATAACTGTCATCACGCCATTCTCTAGACTCATAAAATCACTTGGCCTCTCTACTAAGAGAGTCACAAGGTAATAGTTGACATATGAGTGGGATTGGAATTCTACCCAACCTTTATTCTGCAACCCATATGCCTATTTCAAAATGTCGCACCACTAGAAGCGCAAAAAATAGATAACATGGTCTCTTGATATCGCTCTTCATCCAATTGTACACCATCTGCTGGAAACATAGTATATTGTTCAGCTGGAACACATGTGTCAGCTCATCCATATATATGGATGGTTGCGGTGCTCCCTTGAATGTCTCCATATAGAAAAAGAAACACTCATAGAACTGTGCCTAATAATCTGTGACTAGAAAAGCCTTGGGTGTTGTTGCTGAAACTATAGGATAATCATGTCGTAGCCTGTGGCCCACCATCTGTGATGTATGACCATCACCTCCAGTGCAGCATACCACACAAGGTCTTCATGGTAGCATGTCTCTATAATTACAAATGTATGCCTTAGAAAAGAAGAATATCAATGAACAATGATCAAAAGCATACGATATGTCAAAACACCCCTAGAAACCAAGTCAAATCCACAACATGCTTCAAAAGACATGACTATGTAAATAAAATCCATTGAACCACCAGAAATTGTACCTCTCACACACTAACAAGTCTGGTCTAAGTCAAGTCTTTATTCACCATTTTATGTTCTGTTTCCATTTGACATTCACTTATTCTATAAAATTTAACAAGGGTTTACAAATTGATGAATTAATGAGGGTCAATAAAATCTCATAAAGCCATAACATGGCTCCCATAAATACCAAATATATAAAAATTTCAATAAACATTTACATTTTCCTGCTGCATCACATTCTAATTCATAAGGGCCCATAATTATTATGGATTGAAGGATGATGTCACACCCATATATAATACACCAAACTAATACAATAGTGGGTACAACTATTAGATCAACTAGTAGAACATCATGAAATATCTAATGCATCCTATATGGAATGTCATAACACATGGAATTTGATTGTAAAATCTATATATATGATGCATGAGATGGAACACCCTCATCTCATCAGTTTTCAACTAAAATAGAACCCAAAATTGGATTTATAGTAATAGATTAATTCATTTGAGATTCCCAACAGTTAAATAAAATCAATTGTAATAGTCCAAATATATAAAATCAGAACCCAAATAAAAGAAAATTTGGCATTTCCTTGTACATGGGGTGGCTACTCAAGAGAATATATTATTAAAAAAACTTCATTCACTCTCTTTCTTTGTCTAATGTCACTAATTTGTAAAATAAATGAAAATAAAATCTTCTATAACTACGTTGGAACGTCTCGGACCCAGATGCCACTCAAAACGGTGCTCCGATCCCGGTTGTTCACAAGGATTCAAGTGCATCTTCCCAAACGACATAGGCTTCCGACTAACTATGAGGGCCTAGGTGAGTTAGCATGGAGACTATTCCCTCATTACTAGAGTATCACAGTGGATGTTAAAAACATGAAATATAAGATGATAATTAAATAATAGAAAACTCAAATAATATAATATATATATACATATCATTAACCTAAAGTATCACATATACAAAATGTTGTAGATGGTAAAAGTATCTAGAAATCATCATGAAATATAAAATGAAATACAATACAATAAAATTATCCCAAAAAGAGAAAAAGATCAAAAAGGTATCCTAACATTGCAAGTCTAAACATGGTTTTGTTCTCCCCAGTTTTGATGCCATAATCAACAACGTATACAAGGGAACTTTTCCCTATCATCACCTACAACCATATATTTTTTTTGGGTCCCCAAGGAGGCCCAAATAGGGTGTCAGATAAAAATATCAGTAGGGAACCATCCTGGTCTATACAGATAATATAGAAATTATACATAGGTACTAGCAAGTATAAACAGCTGGAAAATAGTGTGTATTCCCACGGAATAAGTACACTACAAATTAAATCTAAACAGAAATCAAGGCTACATGAAAAAGATAGTTATCTTCTAACAAGGTAGATATAACCTAGTAAACAGAAAAGTCACACAGCCATGCTCTATATCCATCTGTATCCTACAACCCACCACCATACTGTATAGAGAAATCATGTATCCCATAGCCACACTATAAAGCTAAGTGTAGACCACAATGTCTGGATCCAAGGTGTCAGTCGAGCATGGAATACTTGTAATAAATATTTAGAACATAGAGGGTCGTATCCAAGGAGCATGTTCAAGGCATCCCATCGATTCCCATGAGCATCCTTGGTGGAAACATGGTTAGGCACTAGTTATGGTCCTATGAGAAAATCAGTATAAATTCCTACACATGCCCAATCAATATGGATCCTACAGGGTATAAAGGCGTAAGGCATCCCACAGAATAAAGAACCAATGATAGGTACAACCCAATACATCAACTATTGCATTCCATATCCATGGAGAGTAGTCCAAGGCATATATCAAATCATTCATTTATGCATTCAAACATTCCAATTAAACATTCATTCCATGTTATTATACCCACACAAAACAACCTGCACAAGTCATTAGTATACCCACTCATGAAAACCATTTAATAAAACATGCACATGGGCCTACCCTCCCATAGATATCAATTAACGTGCCTTTAGTCATTTAAATATAGCTATACCCACCCATATATGAACATTCAATTTAAGTCATGATATCAAAAATGATTAGTCATAACAAGATATAAATACGCAAGAAGGCATTATAGCTCAAATACTAGATACACAAGCAATCAATTCATCAAAAAGATTATTCTACCATTAATAGCACAAGCACACACCCATTGGGTGGTTTTAACAAGTATAAAAAAATTATTTTTTTAAGGAACTCCCCATGGGTGTCTTTGAAACAAGAAACCAGTGACAATGAACTTAAATAGAACCCATGATCAACCTCTCTAGGTCTAACTACATCTATTAAATTATAATCACACATAAACAAGACCTCATCAAAAATTTTGACAAATAGAATTTCCACCCAACACTCAAAAAACACCACAAAAAGAATAAAGAAATTATAAACCACCTTCCTCACATTGGTAGTAGAAAAAAATTCTAGTAACATGTCCTAGTTCATCCCAGTTTCGAAGACAAATAAATAATAGACAAAGAATATAATATTAAGGAATATGAGCGTAAATACAAATAGTGTAGTTGTTGTCCCAAAATATATAGAATTACTAAATTGAAATTGAGGACATAGAGTTACCGATCCATAGAGATGATCAATGATTAAAACAAATATCGGACGAAGAGTATGGCTCAAAGCCTACTTTATGTGCCAATGGTTATCTCCATGGGAGGGATCATCACATGGAATAGAGGAACCCATTTGGGTTTAAAATAAAAATTATTTTTTTAATATAAATTAAAAAACAAACAATTGGGGTCGCAAGCTTTACCCGAAATGTTTCCCAAACCCTATGAAAATTGTCACACCTCTCTACCAAATATGACCACCCTGCACGGTTACCCTGCATAGTTTGGCTAACCATGTAGTAACCCTGTGGATCCTCTCTATCCAAAAACTATAGATTCTCAGTCCACATGCTCCGTATAGCGTAACCCTGGTCAAGGTCTGTGATAACTGTGCGTCGGTTCATTTCTAGCCTAAATCTTTATTCCAACCTCCAAACAAGGCCAAGACACCTCCAAAACACCCATTATAAAGTTAAGAATTCACATAAGGCCATAAAATGTATTTAAACTGAAATGAAAAGGAAATTTACATCATACGAAAACCTGTGTCCATACAAGAGACATACCAGCTAGTATTATTCATCTATGCATTATTATATATGATAGAGTACAGTGAGAGCATTGGTGGTAGATAATTTATTGGATGATAAGATAAATCACATGTTTTCATGATATGGGATTCTATATTAGATACCATGGTAGTGGGGAGTGGTTTCCCTCTCAGAGACCAAAATGTGTGAGATGTTTTAGGTGGAGGTTACAAGATAGAGGTTATATGGTAAGGGGATCAAAGTACGAGTCTGGTAATCCTAGGTAGATGCGGTTCTACACATGTTATGTTATGATAAGTCATTATTTAGGTTCAATGACCAATTGTACAACTGACAGGAGAACCGTGGATGGTCCATCAAGGTAGAGGTAGTGAAAACAAAAGATAAATCTGCATGGTGAAAGACTTGTTTTAGATGTTTGGAGAGAAACCAGATATGGAAGACACATTTAATTTTTACCACAAACACCCCCATGTGGTCCACACCATGCCTAGAGAGTTTGAGGGTAGGAGTGGGGAAACATTTGGTGTTTGATTATTATGACCTATAGTCTCTGGGAATGATATGAGGTAGATATATTTATTTTCAAAAAAGATTAAATATTTATTGACACAGATGGTGGTCATTCCTTTATTGTTGAAGATCTGTATTGACAAATAGAGATTCTGGTTGATCTCTTGGATTGACCCTTTAGAATTGATGATCATTGATGAGATGATTCAATGATCATACACTTGTGATGATAATGTGACCTCACATTTAGAGGTGAGTTTTTCTATAGCGATCTCTTTATATCAGTGGAGAGTCCTTATGATTTCATCATTGGTATATTTGAGTTATCCATGGTTCATTACATGATTAATTTTTTCAGTCAGATGATATAATGTGACTGTGAAGATGTGGTAGTGTTTTCCATTGTGGGTGAAAAGGAAACTTAGTGAGCACATGATCAACTCATTAATATGAGGCTGTGGCTAATTACTCATCAGTTTTCTTGAAATACCATTGATGTAATGGTTCTTGTGAGTTATCAGTTTTTTTAGTTGTGGAGTACAAAGAAATATTTCGTATCAATTTTCTAGGATTAAATCCCCACTAATAAATAAACATCAGCATTTATATAATCCATGTGAAAATATTTATACCTTTTCCATCGTATTTGATAGATCCATCAGTTCATCTCTTGTTTTAAGTGTTGTTGGAGGGTATAAAAAGGAAGGGCTTAGATAGGATCACTATTTCACACAGGAAAACCATAGTTTTTTTCTCCTTGAAGGTGGACTAGAGCATGATGTTTTTTGTATATTATGGTCTCATGAACTAGTTGAACATGATGAACAAGTATCTAACACAAAGGATGGATGAGCTCTTCGATAATTTGAGACCAGTATGGTCTTTCTCGAATGACGACATGAGATCATGCCATTACCCATTGTGATCATGGAATGTGAATATACCAAAGACGAAATTTTTATGCCACTAGGTTCTTTATCAGTACTTGGTGATTTAAATTCCCATTAAGATCTCCCCATATCATTTCTTGTGATACGTGTAAAAGATATTTTATCCTTTCAATGACTAGTTCATGGTTTTCTTTATTCAAAATTTCCTAATGTACTTGGTGTATGTGGGGGTGCACATGAGACACATGAAGATAGTTTTTGAAATACTCTGATTGAATTTTTTTTATAGGAATCCCTCATATTTTCAGTTCATGATTTGAGTGATTCACATTGTGGGAAAATTTATCTTATAGGAGGGTGTTGATGTTGTCACAAGGATGGTCAAGTTTGTGTTCTCTTAAGAGACCCTGAATATTATGATGGAGGTGTAGATATTCCTTTAGTTGGTAGACTATTTTTGAATATTCATTACTAATTTTCCTATTATATTATCTCCAATGATAGCTTTTACCTAGAAGGGTTTCCGTTAGTGTGGATAGATATGTTCTAGAAGGCATTTCAGGAGTTGAGGTAGATATTTCTTTGTGCCCTTATCTTGAGAATATGAGATAATGGTGTCATGTACAAAATGTTCTATGATACGTTGTGATCAAGTTGTGATTTTTTTATGATGTAGAGTTAGGTGGTTATTTAATATTTTTAAAATTAGTTGATAAAACATGAACATATTTACGAGACTCATTATCTTATGTTGGTTCCAGTTGTTTTTAAACTAATGATGTGCTGACACAACATGATCGGTGAGTGATATGTCATCAATTATCACATAAATTATTCCATGTACATATTCCATAAAAAAGAACCCAAAATTAGACAATTATGATGGCTAGAGTTCTTCATTGATTAAGATTTCTTTTGTATACTATTATCATTTGATGGGGAAAGTGATAATAGATCCTCTCAGTGGGATATCAATATCATCGTATTTGAACGAGGAGTCCGATTATTTGGTCTCATTGTCATTATACATTTTGAATGGAGATCGAGCTTCTTACAACCATTAAATTGTTTATATTTCTCTAATTTCATATTGGGGTTAGAGAGAAAGGCTTATGTTTACTAACTGTGAGACCCTATGTTCTCAGATATTCACAATACATGCTCCTTATAGATTTTCTAAATGTTGGGAGCTTGAAATTATTTTAAAAAGATGTAAAATGTACCCAATTTTGTTATGGTAGGTGGTTATAAGAGATTTTAAAACATATACATTATAGGTATATCTAGGTGTGTATAATATATACCAGGACAAGAGATATCAGTTTTGGTGGATGGGGAAAAAGAATGGAGTTACAAATTTAGTCTCTCAATTCATTACTTGTTAGTAATTGAAGACTATGAATTTCATTACAATGGGTTTATATCTAACCATAAATGTTACATAGTGTTTTTGTGAGGGAATATTCATGGATTTAATGAATAATTACAACATATGTCTAGGGGACACGATGTAATTTTGGTGATCATAGACCAACTCACCACATCTGCCCACATCCTAATAATTTGAGAGTAGAGTTCAATAAAGAGACCGGGACACCAATATGTCAATGAGATATTGTAAATCCATATAACATCACAAATGATCTTTTCTAACAAATATTATCACTTCACATATTTGTAATGGAGGGGATTATAAGTGTATTTTTTTACTCAGTTATTTTTTAGCATAATTTGTTGGCCCCAAACTGACAGGAAGACATAGGATAAAATTACTATCCCAGAGGACATGCTATGAGCTCTCATTTTAGATGTTGTATGTAGTTAAGAGGATCAACTAACAATTTTAAACTATTCAAAAAACAAAATCTACCATTCTTATATCTACCTGGAACTATTCAACGATTTGTATGGGAGACTAAACAATTTACAACTTTGTTTGACCGACCCCTGAGATTCAGTACTTAAGGGACACATGTTGGTTCATGCTACCATTTAGAATGTGAAAGTCATCTAGGTGAATATGACTAGAGATTATATATATATATCATAAGTCTTATGACTATGTTTGATGGAGGCTTTTCGAGTTTGAGTCGGGAGACCTTTTGTTCTTCAGGGATGCCCCTCAATGTGGATTACAAACTTTTTTCTAGGGAGACAAGCCCTATACGATAGTATTTATCCTTTTTATAAAATGTGATGTGTTTGTGAGGTGGTATACTGGTGTAATCTACCATCACAATTATATTGGGTTCATGACATTTTCTATGTGACATAGTAGAGGACGTACATGGAGGAACCATCCCATGTTATCGACTCAGAAGAGATGGACATCAAAGATGGAGCTACCTTTGCTGAGTACCTATTAATGATCAAGGATAAAAAGGAGATTATCCTTTATGGGTGAATTATTCATTTAGTTTATGTCCGTTGGAATCATTGGAATCTACAGGATTTCTTATTGGTTGAAATGCTCATATTTATTCTTAGTACCGAAATCTTCATGGGAATCCTTTTATTTTAATTTTCATAACATAATTCCCTATGGTGGAGAGAATATAAAAACTCATATATTCAATGAAAAAAATAGATGTTGTTTGGATTATTTTATAGAACATGCACTAATACGACATGCGTTTTGGAGGCATGATGTGACCAGACTAATTTTTTTAAAATCTTAAATAGCACACACACCTAGTTTACTTAAAAATGATTGTTAACATGTAAACTATGACCCAGACTAGAAAAATGAGGGAACAATTTAGTTAAAGAGTTGTATTTTACCCAAGGTGAGATATAGAATTATTTTATGTGAGGTGATTATGGAAATGTTTCACTGGTTACAATCTAAATAAAATAATTATTTATAATATTTTATTTCATCCCTAGATATAGTGATGTATTTCTATCATTAGTTATTATATTATGATAAATCATTAAGGTTATTCCCATATCCTAGAATCTATTAGGTATCCATTATAGGGAGCATTGGAGGATCTCTCTCCAAAAAAGTTCAACTAGATCCTAGATCAATGAATAGTGTGAAACACGATTCCTAAATCTCTCAAACGAAAATGATACATGCTCTTTCACAACAAGAAATCTATCTTCAATTAATATTTATTTCAAATTTTATGATATCTAGGATGAATTAGAATCAATTAACCATCGAATTGATTCATTGATCATGATTATTGGGCAATGGGATTGTTTTATTTTGGAATTAAAATAATTTTTATTATGAATAATTATTATCTCTATATTCATTTGTATAACAACAACGAATCGAGGTCGACAAAAAACATCAACCTAGGGACATTCATAATGATGGATGCCTCCTTTTTTTCCTTCCATGAATCTTCATTAATCACACACATTCTTCATTATCATGTGTTTCACCAATACCATCGAAATAAATCATTGCATACTTGTTTCTTAGTGATACTATTTGAAATTTTGGATATGGAATTAGTATGAAGTGGTGATCATTAGATGATGAATGAATTATAAAAATTTTTGGTTTTGGAACTCTATTCCTTGTTCTTATCATGTGAATATGGATAATGCATGTGTATGATTTACGAAAGAAATTGGGGTTCTAGATGTTGATCATTAATGATGGAATGAATATTTAGGACATGATTCCCTACTTTTTTTTAATCTATGTTGTTATATCAAATCTCGGAGGAGTTTCTGTTGATATGTGATCATGATATGAAAATACATAATATTATTTAACACAAAACATGTAATATTTTACAACATTACCTATAAGGACATCTCAATGGAGAATAGGGTATTAGGATAAATATAGTTATTACAAACCGTGTGACCAGGTGACACTGTGTGTGACTCCTACCAAAAGGATCCATGTTTATCATGGAGGTTACATAGATAGGGGAAGGATTACACAAGCATGGGAACCTTTTTTACTCCCAAATTGACATGGATAGTCTAGGAATACATTGGTAAATCCTTTTACTGGTACACAAGAAAAAGAACACTTGAATCAATATGTTGTGTACACTAACACCGATATACAAATACACTTTTACATTTTCCGGACGCATGGCCAATGTGACACAGTGTATACTCAAAGTAAATGATTTTTACAACATAAATGATGGATTTTATACATTTTCATGACTATATTGTACATGTATTTTTATGGTGTGTTCCCTATATCTATTCAATGATCGTTAGTATTGAATTTCCTCATACACATTGGACATTGATCGCTTCACAAGGACTTATTGGATAGAGTTGTTGGAATCCTTCCATGAGGCTCATTCTCTGGTCTTACATAATTTTCTTACCATATGTCTTCTTCTTCGTATCACCATGACCAAAAATATAATGGTGATGATCCCCAAAAACCCTGGTTACAATAGATTGAGTTGATGGTATATCTCATGACCATAGGTGTGATCCTCATCTATGTATCATATCTCATAAAACATAAAATGTATATATTTAATTGTGATACCAAATTAGAATTATCTCTCAGATAGATTTCATGAGCGATATCTAACTCATGTTGTGTGTTCTCCTAGACAAGTGTTATGTTGATATATTAAGCTAGAACCCTAGACTACTATTAAATTTGTAAATTTACCTTTATATTTTTTTTGTATTTAATTTCTATATATTTATATTGATGTTATATCTATTTTAGACATATACCTATATAGAGCTGATAATTATTATTTGGTTATATGCTTGTTTGTTTTGGAGTGTCCTAATAGAAATGGTTATACTCACCCAACATGGGATTTTCCAACACATTCCATGTTTTTTCTAGATGATTGAACTTTTTAATGTGTCCTAGACATTGTATGGGATTGGATATATGTGCATGTGTACAAGTAATTATGATGATGCCTCCAATATTAGTCATATGAATTCTCAATTCTAGTAAATATATATGTGTCCTATTAATGTTGATTTTGGGGAGTTATTGTATGGGCCCATTGGGATAGGTCATGACATTATCAATGATATTACTTAATTAAATATTATTTTTAGTAATTTTTGAAATTTCTATCTAATTATGATTTTTTAGTAAATAATAATATATTCAACTATTATTGACCAATTTCAATTAGTTGTTTCTAATTACTGCCATGCATTAAAATTTAAAGCTTATTAGTAGTAATTATTTCCAATTATTACTAATTACTGTAGCTTTTATTTAATTGGCCGTAGTTTTTACTAGTTATAGTAAATTCTGATCAATTATGGTTAATATTTAAAAAATTTCATCAATTAATAATAATTCATGCTAATAACAATTAATGTTTACTAAAAACTACTAATTATATTTAATTTCTACTAAGTCATGCTAATTATAGTAAATTTGTATGAATAACCATCAATTACATTTATTTTTAGCCATTTAATATTTATTAGAGATAGTTAAAAATAATTGGCACTAATTACATGTAACGTTTACAAATTACTAGTATTTTTTACTAATTTCCATTCGTTTTTACTATTTAATGATTGTTTTCACAAAGTACATTTATTTTTACTAAATATAATTATTTTTTATTTGTTACCAGTATTTACTATTTAATTTTAATAGTTATCTCTAATTAAAATTATGTTTTTTTTTAAAAAATTTCACTAATTGTCACAAAATAATGGTAATGTTTTCTAATTACCACTAATATCTAGTAATTACTGCTAATAGACACTAATTTTTACTAATTACTCGTTATGTTCAGTATTTTTAAAAATTAATGCTAATTCTAAATAAAAATAATATATAATCACTTTTTTTACTAATTAAATCTATTTTTTATTAAAAATATATATTATCCACTAAATTTTACAAATTTATAATGATAACTAAATTTTTTTGTTATGTACCTTTAATTACTACTAAATTTTACTATGTACCACTAATTATGGAAAATTTTTACTATGTTTTGCTATTAATCATTAATGTATTTTAGTTATGAAATGAGACAATTATTTTTTTATCAATTATCATTCATTACTAGTAATTTTTATTAAATATTACTAATTACCACTAATTATTACTAATTCTTTTAATTTTTTCTAATTACATCTAATTAAGTTATATTTTATGAATTGTAATTAATTACCTATATAAATTAAAAATTAGCACTACTATCTGTTAGTTAATGTTAATTTCCAATCATATTAATTAATAAATACTATTTTTTAAAGATAATAAATTATCACACATTATTTCCAATTTATACAAAGTACAACATTTTTTTAAAAATTATGACTAATTACCACTAGTTGTACAAATTACACTTAATTATTTCAATTTTTTATTATTTATCACTGATTACTGATAATTTTTATTAATTTTTACTTATTAACACTAAATTATAATGATTCCCATCTGTTTTTTCTAGGAACAACTAATTTTAAATAATTAAAACTATTTTTTAGTAATTACAACTTTTCTTAATATATATAATAAATAATCATTAATTAAGGTCAATTAAAACTAGTTAACACTAATATTTAATTTTTACTACTAATTCATAGTAATTGATATTAATTATTACAAATTACCATAAATAAATAATTATTAATAATTTATTCAAATTTATTTTTATAAATAGTTAATTACTAAAAATTATTACTATAACTAATTATATTTATTTATTTGTAGTTCTTGTAAATGAATATTAATTATTACTCACATAAGATAAATATTAACATGTCTTATTAATTTGTACAATTATTTATCAATTATAAGTATTTATTTCAAATTTTCACTATCTAAAATCTTATTTTTTTAATTATAAAATCACATTTTATGGAAAAATGAGAAACCACCAGGCCAACATTACAACCAAAAATAACATAATAGAGAAAATTCTAGAGTAAAACTATAGGATATTCCCTTCCCCAGCAAGTACACCATCGAAACCAAACTTCACCATTACATGGCCACTTAGAAGATTGTCCTGGGAAGAAATACAAGGGAAGAGAACCGATGACATAACCATACCCTCCCAAAATACCATTTCTGAATGGCATGAACTTGTGAGGTCTTAATACTCTGAAACTAATCTGACATAGACCCATGTAGAATGAAAGATGTGTATTACCAATGAGTCACATCAAATAAAAATAAAAACCAAACTGACAAAAAACAAACTCAAACCGAAATAGCATACCTTCCACACCGATTAACATGTTCTACCAATTTAACATCATTGAAAAATAATTTAAGATTCCGAGAAACATATTCCCAAAATAATTTCTAGGAGACTATGTATAACATAAATTTTGGTATGCTCAACACTAGACATTCAAACTGAGAAGCCCACTGATCCTAGGACATAATGTACTCCACAAGTCTGATCCTCCATTTATTTAATCCCCCCAGGAGGATTAGGTCATTCTTATTAATCCATGGAAATTTCTACTCATTTGGGGCCACCCTTAAAATCCTCCCCATCATTTTATATGCCTCATCTTGACTTACATTAAAAATTAAAGCATGATCAACCACTTATTCCTCAAAACATATCCATAGTTCAAAGGGATAGTCACCAACAACTACTAAATACGCTCTCTTGGTATTTAGATGATTTGCAGACTGGTTCTCAAAGGAAAGAGGTAAATAAGAGTAGTCGTCCATACAACTACATCCTTTGTTACTCCTATTACAATTTGTCTTTTTATCTTCACCTTCCGAATAGAGCGCCTAAATTGTATTGGGTCCCTTCACATAGACCTTGTCAACATCAATCAACCTATTTAGAACATAAGTCGGTCTAACCTCATCAAAACCTTCAAACCCGTTTTTCACCTGTAAAGGGGTCCAATACATCAAAGAAGATCCTCCTGGACTCTCCTCTCTATCAGGAAAGGCCACCTCCCTATCAAAACACATCCTCACCTTAAAAGATTCACCATTACCCACAAAAAACACCTCCGCATAAGAAGTAGTGGTTACCTCTGCCTCACTGCATGCCTAATCCTCTATACCAGATGCACTCCCCCTCTATCCAGACCAAATCAACACTCACTCACATAGTCTCCATAATAATCTGTTCATTTCATGTGGGAGGGCCCCATTGATCCTAATTCATCCTATTGAAAACATCATAAATCATTGTATTAACCAAATCTATCGAGTCATTCTTCTCCAATGATGTTTCCGAACCAGCCTCCGATGAAAGAATAGGATGCACCGTAGCACTAGGCAGAAAGATATACTCCATAAGACTTGATAGTTGTAGGACATCCAAAAAATTCGATGAACTGCAAGCATTACCACCCTAACCATCACATTACATCCCCCTAGCCCTCTGATTCTACATCCCTGCCACTGTAATAACTTCTTTAGTCTTGCCACTATTTCTAACCACCTTCTATCTAGAATCTAGAACGTCCTGAAGAAATCTAACTAAATAGATCCCCAACCATTATAAGGTAAACAATAAATACATAGGGATACAATCAAAAATAGGTTTATCTATGATGGATACTTTTCATAAATTGTACCCTTAATAAACAATTATTGATGAGTTAAATATCTATTTTTGACAGTTACAATGGTCATTAAAAACAACCAATAAAAAAATCGCAATGATTGTTGTCACTAATATGTGGTTAATAGTGATAGTCCCATTCAATAATAATTTATAATGAAGATGTGAACCATCACCAATACCACACAATTTTTAAATAAATATAAATAATATAAATAATATCAACAATGGATCAATCATTTCTTATATAATCTGCCCACATTTTGGAGGGAGTTCATGATAGTATTAAATGTTACGGGTGAACATGTCCCATCACATGTAATTTTTTTGTATGAAATATTAGTGATAGAATCTTTTCAAACATCACAAATAATTCCATTTGATAGGTTATTTGTGATAGCTGAATGACCTTTCAAAAATAACTCGAATTCAAATGTCCTTTTTCCCATAGTGCAATTTTACAAATTCCAAAAGTGCACATCTCATATCATATTAAAGGAAACCACTTCATCTAATTCATAATAGTTAAAACCAGATTGAGTTCTGTCAATACAAGACCAAATCCTTTCTTATAATACCTCCCCTTAGACAGGAGGACTTTCTTAAGGAATAATTTTATCCTTAGAGGGATAAAGGTGTCAATCAAAGTGGTGGAACCTCCTTATTTTAATGCTCACAAATCATGTTAATAATGTTTCAAATGTGATTATTCATTATGATATAATTTCATAATATATGTCAGTTTGATGTATTACCAGAGTAGTGATGAAATGAACTCCTTGAATACTTTACTCACCGCTAGAAATCACTCACCGTTGAAGCTGTGCAACTTCCAGAAAATACCCACAATCATGGTTGAGTAACTACTAGTTTGGAAATTTGTTTGTGTTTAAAAGGCCTAAAGGATGAAACGAGTCACCATTGAGGATTACTCATCACCAAAACTAAGTACCTAATAGACATGAATAACTACTGAACATGATTCTCCATTGTGCCTGACCAAAATAAAGATGAACTATCATCCAAATGACTCAGTGTTTTCCAGACTCCCTCCCAGCTTATGTCACAACCAGGATGAGTCACAGCCTGATTATTATCACTTCCATATGAGTAACCTTCATTATTATTCTCAATTTTAATTAAATTGTTTTAATTATTACATTGTTGAATATAATGAAATATATTATTTTTTATTTTTATTTAATATTTCTCTATTGGATTAAAGTATGTGTCAGTGTTTAGTATGAGTATAATATGATTCAAATGATTGTTCTTATAACAGATACTATTTCATGATACTAGTAAAAATTAAAAATAAGAATCATTGTGTGTGAATGATAAGATATGTGACTATGAATCAATAATTTTAAGTGTGTTCTAATGTTTGCGACTTTTGTATGAGATTACACTATAAATCTTTACCTAGAAACAACATTGGAATAGTAGAACACAATAGAAATTCAGAACATTCCATATTGTCAGAACATAGAGAGCATACATAACAATATTTCACATGGGGTTTTTGAGAAACGACTCAAGATCATCCCCGAGCTATATCTAAGGACACTCAATGTAATGACACAATGTTTTTCAATATAAATATACTTATTATGATTATGAAACATGTAATCATAGCACAATTAACTAATTTGGGCTATGAGACCTTTAAATAGAATTTTGACACTTATGTGTTTGGATTTTCAAAAATTTGACATTCATGGTTGCGATCAATAATATGTTTGGAGACCGATTATACAAATTTATTTTTTTGGTGAATAGTAACATACCCTTATGAATAGTTATGTTACTCTTTTAAATAGTGATATAACATAGTGAATAGTAACCTTACATGTGATAGAATATAAATATAATTCATGTGAATGTAGGATGTACATATATTTTGGAGGTTGTTAATTAAGATTTCAAAATTGGTTTTTAGAATAAATTGTGATTTTAATAAAATATAAAATTAATAATATTTAAAAATTATAATTGATAATAAGAGAGTTTATTTTTTGATTCATCACATAGAATAATTGTAAGGGGGAATTGTTTTGATTTTTCATAAATACATCAATTTTTTGTGAATAGTAAAATACATTAATTTACTATAAAAATACATTATATTTTAAATCCACAAATCCTGAAATCATAAGTTATGTGAGAACCCAAATATGAAAGTCACAGTTATTTATTTCATTCATTGGTCATGTAATAATCAGAATTTTTTACTTTATGGGAATAGAATAATCCAATGACATAATATTATGAAAACGCTCCTCTCTTCCACTATGAATGCCACCCTTCCTTACCTCATCACTTCACTCCACTAAAGCCTTGTGATGTGACTATATTCTACCAAAATAACTCCTAAATGTCCTCCCCCACATCGAATAGCCACCGGTCTTTTCAAAAGGCCAAATCCTCATCTGTTATGAGGCTCCCAATAAAGATTGAATCAAGATGTAAATTCATATTTTCATTTCTTTCTTTTACTTTTCATGTTCATTTGTTTTATTTTCAATCCTTTCTTATCCATATAAAATTTCAATTAAAAATACAATACCTTACATGTAATGTAATTTCCTTATTATAATGGAATAAATTATTACCATTACTCTTATCCCCACCGATTTATTGATTGAAATGAAAACAATGTTTGAGATGTGTAAACATAGCACAATCAAGGGAGACATGTTATCAATTTCTATTATTTTATTCAATTCTGGTCATGAATCCATGTTTATGTTTGAACATGACTATTATATGTTTATTTTATATTATTTAATGTTCTATAATCTTTATACACTCATGATGTAAAAAAATAATACAAAACATGTTAATTGTGTCCTAAATTGCTAAAATTAATTCATGAATTTACCAGTAATGTTCCAAATAATGATTCAACTTCACTCCAAATAACCAAATTAATTTTATACACATTTAATTTTATGAATTTTCACTAAAACATATAAATCATGTCTGGACCAAAATTCTAATTTTACATGGTTCTCCATTCATGAACATAAGTTTTCTGATCCTAAAAATTAATAAAACAGACGAACTCAAATGATGAAATTGAACCACTTAACCCATTAAAAATGCCATGAATGAACATGAGAATGTTATAATATATATTTTTAATATATAATAAGTTTTATAATTATTAATTAATTAACCTAATTTTTTTATTTTTTTCATTAATATCAAGTGGAGAACCCAATCATACTTAAGGTAAGGGGTCCTCTCTATTTAACTTTTATTCAAGAACGTCCTCTATGAAATGACATTTCATGTGTTATACCTAATGGAGGATTATTAATTCACTCCTACCCCACACTACAATCATGATTTATAAGTGACGATAACCCCATTAATCTCTCATGAAGCCCTCTTTTTTACACTCGATATCATGTCTTTAATTAGTACGGAATTCTACAAGAATCTTTGTTATTCCATATGGTTTCACTATTATTTTATTTACAATAAATAAAATTTTTAATATATTTATGTGAATAATATAAAATATGTTTTCATGTACAAAATTATTTAATCCAGACCCTTCCATCATTCCCTCTTTGTTATATACATGTTTTTATGGGATTCAATTCTCAGTACTTCCCGATAAGCAAACATGTTTGAAGAGAACTTCCTAAATTCTTTCCTAATTCCAAGATCACTCTATATTATTTATAATAAACCATTTAATATATAAAATAATCCTTTATATTTTGAAAACCATCATGGATCAATTCTGTTTTTTATAAAGTACTGTTTCATTTTCTATTTTAAAAGCTCTATCGTGTTTTTCATTAAAACCGTTGAAAAATTATTTTATGCAAAAGATTGATGAATAGATTTCTATAAATCCCTCACTTATTCTTGAAATCACATAATATGATACATGAATGTTTTCTATTATATATGTGGATGTATATGTTTCTTTATTTCTTTTATAGTCACATTTATGTAAGACCAATTGTTTTGTGTTTTGTGACAAGATTGTGGAACCTAATTCTTTCCATGAGTAACCTTTATTCTTATGTAAGGGTGATTATGTATGATTATATATGTGGAAATATTATAAAGGAAATATTAATATGGGTGTGACCATATAACCCTCCAATGAATTTGTCAATGTTGTGTCTCAGGATATGTTTTGTTTGACGATCTTGGCGGTTAGCTTTGTCATGTGCTACTATGTGAATTTATCTTGGTGGTTGGCCTTGACTCGTACTAAATTCATGTATTATATTTCTTCCTCATTTAAATGAATCCATTTTTATAGGATACCATGTTGACATTTGATTATTACATATGTTACATGCCTTCTTATATCATCACATCATGCCTTATATCCCATGTGCTTATTCTTTTTCATATGGCTATTCCCTTACTGGGGTTGTAGATAATTCCTTTGACAATGGTATCCATAGATTATATCATGCAAATGTGTGACCAAAATAGAAGGTAAGATCACAATACAGATTTTAAATAAAATGATTCTTTTATAATGATTAATTATGTTGCTAATATTCCAAGACAATAGACTTTATGATCATTGGCTTGTACTCTGAGGTATAATTATGCTTGAAATCATGAAATGTCCTATGTAAAAGGCTAGGGTCTCTATTTTTGGTATAATAGGATGTTCTATTTATTTTTTTAGATTAGAAATATATCACTTTAGTAAGAACTCTAATGATAGATTAAGTATATGAAAACATCCAAAAATTTTGTTATGTATAGAGTAAGTTTTTTTAAAAAAATAAAAGTCCATGTATGGATATAAACAGGTTGAGGTTACATTGTAATAGATGTACCTAAGAGTTATAACTCTGAAAATGATTTCCGTGCCTGACCCGGGTTGTCCTGGAACATGAAAACGGTCCTTGTTGCACTCTTAGTTTGACACTCTTGTGGGATATTATTTGGTAAATTTATGAAGTAAGTAAAAACCATTATTATGGTAATACAAAAATCCCATAAGAATATATGTTATGATATATATAAAGGATAAGCTACATTTACACATAAAGAAACTCAATTTAGGATATACCTTTCCTTTAAAAGTTTATCCTTTTATGTTTAATGTTTCCTTTTTTATACTCAATAGCTATGTATTAAATCCCTCTAATTGTTCATTCTTCTTCATTGTTAATGGTGGGAAGTAGAATAACACATGCCAAAAATTATTGTTATATGGAATGTGATGATTTACCTAATTATATGCCTGATATTATGGGAATAGGTGCTCAAAACATCTTGATAGTACATTAAAACTAGCTCAAGTTATGGATACTAACATGAATTACATGAACATCCTCCACCTCCAATTAAAGGGAATGTGGCCGCTGAATCCATAATGAGGAAATGGCCTCCCATGTATAGAAGTTCATCTGATCCCCTCTTTAGAGAATAAATGATTAACTCTATAGGAATGATATTCTCCATCCTCTAGTGATCGGAAGATGATAATTTTTTACTTGTGGTATATTATTTTGATTGGGAAGCTGATCAGTGGTGAAAATCGATGAAGAATACAGTCTCCCAAGAGGAAATTGATTATGTGGATTGGGAGGAATTCTAGAGGATGTTATTAAACAAATACTTTCCTCAAACCCTCTACCTCAAGATGGAAAGAGATTTCCTCATACTCAAGATGATGGAGGATGAGTCCATTTGGGGCGTATAAGAATACATTGCATGGATTGAATGGTGCATCCCTGAATTTTTCATGAACACTGAATTTAAAGAGGATCTATTCTTTAGAGAACTAAAGTTGAGTTTATGAAAAGATTTGGTGATTTGAGACGTTGACGGTTATGAGAAGATTTTCTAAATTTCTATTAAGGATGAAATAGTGTTTGGATAATTTAAGTGGTCCTCTAGAACTAGTGAAAAGAATAGAAAAATATAGAACAACATGTATGGTTCAACCAAAATATCCCATGATGGAATTAATCATGAATATCCCAATAGTAAAATTTCTTGGTAGAAACATATTGGATGTTGTCTAAAGGGAACCAATAATTTCGTAATATGTATAAAGTTGGGAAATCTGTCTAAAAACATAAGATAATATATCAAGAATCATGTTAATACAGAATAGGAAGGGAAGGTTCAGAACAACACTTAGCCTATAGTGTAGTGATAAAATATCAATGAGAATAGGAATTATGGGAAAATTTTCCAAAATCAAGGGTTGTTGGAGGCAATCAACAAAGTCCTCCAAGGAAAAAATTAAATGATTATGCTATTAATAATACTGTGGTGGACCCATAAAATGATGTGGTGACTGGTATAACAGTTATTCATTCAATAATATTGAACGTACTATTTGATTCTGGTTCTGTGCATTTTTTCATATCTTTCATGTTTAGTAGAATGTTTCAATCCCCACATCAAAATTTGTAGCATATGTTACTTGTGATAAAAACAAATGGATAAATTATTTCATCCATGGTTTATAACCCTTCCCTATATAAGGTTTGTGGACTAAAACACCAATAAAATATCATCATACTTCATTTAGTGGAGATTTATGCAACTTTTCTCATGGATTAGAAATCTTTATACAAATCCAATATCAACTATTTGGAATGGGAGATCAATATTTACATCCTGAAGCATCCTCCAATTATTTAAAAGTGTGAGGAGGAATATGAATCTCTTTTGGAATTAGTGTCTCAATTTTGGATATTAATTCATTATGTGAAAACAATTCTAGCTTAAATTATTGAGACAATGGAGATAATCATGCTTGAAGACATAACCATCTTGAGTTATTACACTGATGTAATCCCTAAAGTGTTTCCTATAATTCAAACAGATCGAGGGGTTGAGTTCACAATTGAACTTATTCCAAGATATCCTCCTATATAAAATAAACATTATTGAATGTGAATCACATAATAGGTAGAGATGAAGAAGTAGATATAGAAGAATTTTGAGAAGGGTTCCATACACACAAGTTCATAACCATGGTGAGCACCGGTACACTTTTTCATAAGGATTGTTCAATGAAACCCTGCACTAATTATTGTGAGCTTAGTAAAATCGTGATAAAGAAAAAAGTATCACCGACATCGGATTGATGATTTTTTTGAATCAGCATTGTGGGGCCAATTAATTCTCTAAGGTGGACCCTCTATCTGGATATCCCCAATTAATGTTTAAGAAAAAAAATTCATTCCCTAAAATACATTTCAAAAAATAAATAGACACTATGAGTTCCTAGTGATGCCCTTGAAAATCACTAATTCTCTAAAATTTAAATGTATTTAATGAATAAATACTTTAGTGAGTACCTAAACAAATGTGTTGTAGTCTTTATTGATGATATTATGATATAATCCAAGTGAAAGGAGTATCTTGGGGAAAATTTGAATACTCTGTTAAAAACAATTCAATGGGAAAAGTTGTATGAAATCTATAGTACATGTGAATTTTGGATGGAGTATGTATCATTATTAGGGAATGTTATCACCAGTGAAGAGATATCTTTTGACCCTTCCCTGATGATGCCAATTGAAGAGTCGTGCATGCCAACAATTATAATAGAGATCCACATCATTCTTGGTCAAGGAGGGTATTATCAACGATTTATGAAGAACTTTTCATGATTTTCAAAACCAATGAAATCATTGACCTGGAATTGAGTGAAGTTGGTCTTGAATCAGGAATGTGATGATTGTTTTATGGAGTTGATAAAGAGGATAATATTTGCACTAGTACTCACGTTATCTTCCTGTGAATACTCTTTGTGGTGTGTAGTGATGCTTCAATGAAGTGATTAGATTGTGTTCTTATGAAAAATTATAAATTGATATCATACTCCTCAAGGAAACTATAATACATGAGTAAAACTATCCCACACATGATATGGAGGTGGGGGTTGTGATTTGTGCATTGAAAATCTGGTGGGATTATCTCTATGAGGAGTAGATTGATATAAATAATTATTTCAAGAGTCTCAAATATATATTCACATATAAAGAGAATAATATTCTCCAATAAATATTCATAAATATCAACAAGGATTATCAAGGCTTAATCCACTACCATCTTGATAAGCAATATAAGTATGTTGATTCTCTATGTAGAAAGGATCCTGCATCATTATCAATGACAAGAATTGAAAAGAATTTGATCTTATTACATTTGAAGATAATGGAAATGGGAATTGTTAAGGGTGGAACCTCATCAATACTTTTTTAAATAATAGGTAGACCATCAAGCATCGATAAAATATAGGATTCTAAATTAATATATGTGGAAGTTTTGAAAATTGTGGAAGCTATCAGAAATGGGAAATCCTCAGAGTTCATGATTTTTGAGTAAGGAGTTGTATGATTTGGGTCACCACTATGGTTACCATCTAATCCATTGATAAATAAGAATCTTTTGAATGATGCACATAGCTCAACCTTCTCTATTAACACAGGGAGCACAAAGACGTATTGATATCTCTAAGATAACTATATGCGGGAAAATATGAAGAAGGAGATTATTGAATATACGTCAAAGTGCATGGTATTTAAATATGTGAAGGGTGAAAGACACAAGTCTAAGGGGATGATGAAACCACTACCCATACCAACAGAGAAGTGGGATAACATCCCCATGGACTTTGTCACTAGACATCTAAGGACCTCTAGAATAAAAAATGATATATGGTTCAATGTATATATTATTAAAAAGAAAACTTAATTTTTCACAATTAGAGATAACTTCTCATTGGATCAACATGGATAGATATATATCAATGAAGTGTTAAAGCTACATGGAGTACCAAAATCTGTACTATCTTATTGAGATCCAATATTCACCTCAATGTTCTGGAAATGCCTCCAATATGCTCTATGCACTGAACGGAACTTCAGTACAGTCTATCGTCCTGAAATTGATGACAAATTTAAGTGAACCATTCAGACACTGGAAAACATGTTGGGAAAATGTTCTATAGAATTTAAAATATGATGGGACCAACATATTCTACTGATTTAATTCTCATACAACAATAGTTTCTACTCGAGCATCCAAATGGCACCATATGAATTAATTTATGGGAAAAGGTACAGAACACAAGATTGTTGGGATGAAGTCGGTTAGGTAAACATCTAGGACCTGAAATGGTCAATGAAATGGTGGAGAAGGTGAATACCATTCAGCAGCACATAATGGTAGCTCAATGTCGATAATAGAATTATCTAGAAACCTATTGATGAGAGCTTGAGTTCAATGATGGACACTTGATATTTATATGTTTATCTCCATGTATGAAGTTAATGATGTTTTCTAATAAAGGGATGTTATTTCTTAGGTATATTGACCCCTTCAAGATCCTTGAACATGTCAGGTAACAGGCCTATGGACATGAACATCCACCTAACTTGTCCAAGGTACATGATTTCATTTATGTATCCATCTTATAGAAGTACTTACCAGATCATTCTAATGTAATCTCTTCTTAAGTTTTAGAATTTAAGGATGTTATTTATTATGTTGAGAAACAAGTGAAGATCATGGATCATGGAGATAGGGTTCTATGTAACAAGACTACTCACATGGTAAAATTACTGTGGTGGAACCATTAGTACGAAGAGACAAGAAGTGTACGAGGTAATGAAGGAAAAGGACATGCACATGTTTATGGCTTAGAATGTAAAACAAAACATTGATGGAGATATATTTTATGGGGGGAAGAATGTAACGACACATTTTTTTTAAATTGAAAATTAATTCGTGTGATTATTTGACAAGGAATCACATCAAAAATGATCTACTACGTACAATGTTACATTTGATCATAATTTTTACACGTATGTGTTTAGAATTTTAAAAGTATGACATTCACGGTTGTGATCAGTTAGGCATTCGAAGTCTGATAAGTCAAACATTATTTTTGGTGAATAGAAACAAACCCTTATGAATGTTAATGTTAACCTTATGAGTAGTGATATACAGTAATGAATAGAAACATTACCTATAAAAGTATATAAATATGATTTAGGTGAATGTTTGATGTACCAATATTTTGGAAAAAGCAAGAAATTGTGGGAAAACTGGTTTTTTAATGTAAATTATGATATTAATTAAATTATAAATTAATCATATTTAGAAAATTTTTCTTGCGAAATTGAGTTAATTTTTTGATTCTACACATCAATAAAATTATAACGGTTAATTGTTGGTATTTTTCTTAAATACATGATTTTTAGTGAATATTAAAATACTTTAATTTACCTAATAAATACGTTATAATTCAAATCTACTATTCATGACATCATAAGTGATTTATGCACCCAAATATTGATATCAAATTCACTTATTACTATTCTAGGTAATTAAATCATTACTATTTCTTATCTTATGGAAAAATAATAAATTAATGATTACAATATTATGAAATCCTTCCTCTCCCCCACTATAAATTCCACCCTTCCTTACCTCTTTTCTTCTCTCCTATCAATCCTTGTTCCTTAATTAAATTCTTCCCAAATATCTTATAAATATCCTCCCACATTTCCATCATCCATTTTTACCCTCAACAGACCAAATCCTCCCCATTTAATAGGCTCTCAAAGAAGATTGAATCAAGTGGAAATTCCTCTTTGATTTTCATTCATTATAAACAAAATTTTATTTGTTTTCTTTTATATCCTTTCATATCTCCATCTAAATGAAATGAAAACACATATGAAAAACACAAAAAATTATTATGTTATGATAATTTAATACATTATTACCACCTATCATTTCTCCAAATTTTATTTAAATTAAATCAAAACACCATTTGAGATGTGTTAATTTATAACAATCAAGGACAAGTGGTTATCAATTTATATTAATAACATCAATTGTGGTCATGAAATAATTTTTCTGGTTGAACTAACTATTATATGTGTATTTTATTTAATTTAATATTCTGTAATCCATATTCTCTCTTGATGCAAAATAAAAATTCAAAACAATTTACTTGTAAGAAGAATAACATAAATTATTTCATGTCTTTTCTATTAATGATTCATATAAGTATTCAACATCACTACAAAGAAACAAATTGATTTT
The DNA here is from genome assembly GCA_963277665.1 of Viscum album. Lineage (NCBI taxonomy): Eukaryota > Viridiplantae > Streptophyta > Magnoliopsida > Santalales > Viscaceae > Viscum > Viscum album. Next base: position 1,834,404,019 of record OY728147.1, read on the forward strand.
ATAACTATGATTTATTATGGATGTTCAATAACATTATATAACATTAATTATGGGCAAAAATTATGATTTTACATAGTTCTCTGTTCATGAATAGAAGTAAACAAATCGTAAAAACCAAGAAAACAAACAGACAAAGACAATGAAATTGACCCACATAACCCATTTAAAAGTTCATTAATGAACATAAAAATTTCATAATAAATATTTTAAATATATGATAGTTTCTTTAATTTTTAATCAATGTACCTAATATTATTATTCAGGTCATTAATATCGAGTGGGTAACACCATCAATCTAGTGGTAAGGGTTCTTCCCCATTTTACATTTATTCTAGAATTTATTCTACGCTATGAAATATTATATGTAATACCTAATTATGGGTTATGATTCAGAATCTTCCCCATACTTCACTCATGATGTATATGTGATGAATAATTCATTTATATCTCATTAAATCCTCGTAATTTAACCAGATTTTACGTCGAAAATTCCTAAAGAATTTTACCTGAATCACCTTTATTCCTTCAAGTTGCCTTGTCTTTCATTATACCCAAATTAAGTTATATTATTTATCTCTGTGAATCATATAATTTATTTTTACATGATAAAAATGAATTTATCAAGACCCTTCTATCATTCTCTCTTTGGGATATACATGTTTTCATGTGATTCCCTCCTCAATACTTCCCAATAAGCAAACCTATTTTAAGAGAACTTACCAAATTCGTACTCAATTTCAAATGAAATGTAACTTATTTTTTAATCCACCATTGTCATTATAAAATATGATTATTTATTTTTAAAACAATCATATTTAAATTCTGTTTATAATAATAGAATTATCCCTTTCTATTTTAAACCATTTATACCATTTCAGTAAAAAACTGCTCAAAAATATTTTTATGTTGAAATTTATTGAATAATTTTTTTAAAGATGGTCACATATTCATGAAATTACTTAACATGATATATTCCAATTTTTCCTTATGAATTTCTATTTATATTTTAGATTCTATCTTTTTTGGACAGTTTTCTGTACGACAATTTTTTATGCTTTATGACAAGATTGAGGTACCCAATTTTTTTCCATGGGTATCCCTTATGTTTTTGTAATATTTATTATTTATGATTATTTATATTGAAAACATATTCATGAAATTTTTATATGGTTTCACTCAGCTGGAACTTTAATGCATTGGGTAATGATAATTCTCATGAGATGTTATGTGAGATGGTTTGGTGGTTAGCATTGGCTTATACTACTGTTTGAAAAGAACATGGCTATAAACTGTGACTTGTAATAATGTAATGTTTTATATTTTTTCAACAATTCTATGAATCCATGTTTATATGATCTCATTTTTATATATTATGATTTCATATATGGAATTCCTTTTTATACCATCATGACATGCCTTCTATCTCATTAGATAATTCATTGTTCTTATTGTTATTCCATTTCTAGGCAATCAGGTCATCCCATTATTCATGTTATTTCTAGGATATCCTATGAATATGTGTGAGATATATGGAATATAAGATCTCATTATAGATTTTAATTATAATTATGTTAATATAATGTTTGATTATGTACATAGTTTTCCAATACACTATACATTACAATCATTGTCTTGTACTATAATGTATAATAATGCATAAAAACATGTTATATAATATTTATATTTCTAGGGCCTCTATACTCATGCTTTCAAACAATATCAAAAATAGAAACACTACATTCTCTACTAAATGAAAATTAATGTTTTACCATTTAAATAATTTTAATGAAAATGTTAGAATCCTTAAGTTACCAAATAAAGAAAATTGTAGAATCATTTAAATACAAGTAATTACTATCACAATTAATATCCCTATTTAATTTCAAAGATATGTTGGTATTCTTGGTGTATGGTTCTTCCATTATAACGTCTTCAAAATTAAAAGCCAACTTCTCTGAAGACTAGATATACTCCTCGATATTGTTCTTTCAACTATAGAATCCCCTAACAAGGATTAGGTACATCTTGTAGATCTGATTATATTACTCATAATTAAGAGACACCATTGAAAACCTACCCATAATTTTGGAATATTCCTCCTCAGTATCATTAAGTGATCGAGTCTATCCATCCACATCATCATCCATGTTAAAATAAATTCTAATTTTTTTCAAATACATCACCTGATTTTTAGTTGTTTGTAGGTTAATTCATTATCCATATACTTATCTTTACACTTATTTGATGATATTGTATCTATTGGAGGTGTAAAATAAGTTTAATTCTACCTCGTTTATTTTATGTCCATCGAGCTAATATTTCTCCCTGTGATTTGAGATCAATATCCCAAAACAACCTCATCTAAATCTCAATCACTTAGACCTGATCATCCTCAAGCTCCTGGATTAGATCATCAAGTGAAAACCATTAAAAATTATTAAACAATTACAATTATTCTACCTCCATATTAGGATGCCTCATAATGCCTCTCTCTAGGAATACCTCATTCAAAAATGATTCCCCCAAGGGACCTTTGTAAGAATCCTCAGTCACTATGGAATCCCCTTCACTAACCGTATTGTATCATTCGATATCAAAGTGGTTTGAATGTATTATAAAATCATATTTTTAGAAAATATAATGAATTTCATCTCTTTACATCCACATTTTAGTGGAATCATCATAATCACTACAATCACAATTCCCAATGCATTTCCAATAGGATCCACTACCATTAGAGGGTTTGGTATGTTGAGATAACAAAGTAAACAATTGAAAACATTCTTGAAATTACCATTAGAAGGTATATTATTAGATATATTTGGCCTTACATGCGTACCATCAGTATAATTTCAATTTTCATAATTAATATCAATAAAAATAGATCATGGTCAACCGATCTTATGAGAAATACAGTTACACTCCGAATTTCACACCAATTCAGAACCATTAGTCTGAGAAATCTCAAATCACATAGTATAACCAAAACACTTTATACCCATACAATTGGAATGATGTATATGAACCTCATTTAGGACTATTTTAGTCCATGAATCAGTCACTATAAGTTATGTAAAAATTATACATCATCAATACATCCCATCCATGTCCTAATTACATATGCAGAGAACAGAGATAATAAGAATTTTCAAAATTAACTTGTTGTTTAAAAAATAAACACTTCCACAAATATGATCGTGACATATTCTATAGGTGGCTTCAACATGTCCACCTAAACCTAGATTCTACGTGAATTTTTATGAAAAATCGATCAATTTAGACTATTTGATCATAAATAACAACCTATGATATTCCCTACAATACAACGAATTGGAGGGATAAGAAAGAAAAATGGATGTTCTGTAAGCCTTACCCAAACCACCAGGGATGGAAAATTCCACATCATATGTTAGTCACATGACCATTTGAAAAGGATAAAACAATACCTCGTATAAGAGTGAGGAGCACTCAACTAAGCAAAATTAATATCATCCTATGAAGAAAACCTATTCATGTTGCTATTAGAATCTCATAGTCTGACTACCATGTTCTCTTAAAGGCCTCATGAATTTTAGACTAATCAGTTAAAAATTATTTCAATTACCTAAAATCATGAAATTAATAATCAAAGTCAAATACAAAAAATATGAAGCTTTAGTGAACTCCCTATTCTAGATCGACGCAGGAGGATCTCTATAGAATATATATGTAACATTAGGGATATGATCTATATAAGGGAAGGATTGGAGATAATAAAGGTTTTAGAAAGGGGTAAATAATGGAGGGTGAACACATTAAAAAGATGATGGAGGATCCTCTCCCACCGATGGGGGATGGGCAGCTGTGAGATCCATTGATGGCAAGGGAATGGATAAATAAGCAATGATCTACCCTTCTTTGTTTCTATTTATGCCCTTAATTATACTACATTACATAAACCAGCTCTTTCTATTTTTTCATTTAATTTTGAGTAGTATGTGGATTACCCTATTTATTAAAAAAATGACTCAGGTTATTTTACACGATGATAAAATATATATTCGTTAATCCCACTATAATTTTTACACATAGAGTTGTGGAAGATGTTTTTCTATTATCCTTATTTTGGAATAATTTGACTCCTATAATATTATATAAGTATAATCATAATCCACAACATGAATGGGTAGACATACATCATCTACAAGATGTCTAGGAAATCAAACTAAATCTATAACTATAATAGTATAAATAAAAAAACAAAAGATACACAAGTACATATTTCACAACATCATAGATAAAAAATATAATGATATTGAAGAATACATATTTTATATTCATGTTAAAGTAGAGGAGTCAATTTGATTTTAATAAATATCATTATAAAACACTTCACGAAATTAAATTCTACAAAAATAATGATAATGTTTAAAGAGGTATATAATGTATTTTTCCAAGTATTTTGTGATTTAAAATCATGAGTCTCCTTGGTTGTATCATGGAGAAGATGTAAATTCACTTATAAAAAAATTTCAGTAAAATAGGGATTTGAAATCGTTTTATGATATTTCTATAGGGATGGTTCTGAATGATCAATTTGTTATACTATTAAATAGTCAGGTATAGATAAAAATAGTATAATAAAGACTTCAAGAGAATCAAACACTTAAAAGAACTATTACTATTCTTTCAACAATGATCCGACTCTTGTCTTTCATGCACGAGAGAGTCTACATATTAATGTATATGAGCTTCATGTCGAAGTATCCATTTTTAGTTTAATTATCTAGATCATTTGAAACCTCATATGGAATGTTGAAACACACTTTGATGCACCCATGAAATATATAACAAATCAAATAAAAAATAATCCACTACATTATATTCATTTGTATATCCATTAGAAACATTTACTTATTATTAAGAAGAAATGTGAAGGTGAATCTTATGGTAATGAGACAACTCTAGTGGTGACTCATCCTGTTGGTGATACAAGCTAGTTGTGAGTTAGGACATGGTGATTGAGGATGATGATAGGTCATTTAGAAGTAGTCCATTCTATATAGTTACCACAAATTCTTTGGAGAGCCTTATAAGGAGGTGACTTAATTCTGGGGGTGAGATATACTAAATTATTTCATATATATATAGTAGGGTATATTCCAAACTTTTTCACATTTTAATCGTAATAGTGACTCATCTCTGACATTGGGACATTCATGGTGGTGACTCATCATCAATGGTGGGAAATTTCTAGTGGTGATTAAATTTTGATTGGAGGTATTTTCAACACATAGAAAATATTTTTCCAAACATATTTATATCATAATATGATATTCTAAATCATAAAAACCAATAAAACATATTTAACCCAAATTATGATCAATAAAATATGATGTTCCAATAATCACCCATTTTTGGATGGTCAAAATTTATGTAATTTTTAAATCATAAAAAGGATAATCTTTAGAAAAAAACATACATAGATTAGAAAATTTATTATACACAATTTATAGTTGGAAATCAAATCTGATGTTTTAAACATAGGGTGTATCATAAAAAAGAATGGTATCAATGATATTAAATAAAAACCATATCAACCTGGAGTAGTTAACTAATTATAACATCAAGGTAAATAAATATGATTATCATTCACTCCATTTTTTATTATAAAAATTGAAAATAAAAATATGAAATGAAAATAAGAAAAATAAGATTACTAAGTTATTTTTCACTGAAGAAAAAATTAACTGAAGTATATAAAAATAGATATTAAAATTCAAAAATAATCTCATGTAAAAATATAATCATAATTTAAATTTTTCTTTGAATGGGTAGTAGGAAAAAGAGTTTCTTTTCAATTTAAATTGTTATAGGCGGACAAAAAAATGGTAGAACCTGAGGTAACCATTTTGGTGGATATAGATAAAGAAGGTAAATATGGATTCTCTTAGATGATATATAGGCGGAGATGATGGAATGAGTCTTTGGGTGTTAGAAAGAAAGGCTGGAATAGAGTAGAAAAATGTTCATTCATACCTCGGGTAACACGTAATATGATCATCTATTATGTAGTAGATGGAGGAGTGATATGAGTAGTGACTAAAATAGAATCATTATCCACTTATTATATACGAGAAACATGATATAAAAAAATTCTTTAGATTTACGAAGGTCGTGATAGAATTTCCTTATCATTCAGTAGTAATGAAAAAGTCATTTTCATCCTCCATATACATCTTGAGAACTGGTTTCATCACATTTAATTCATTTAATTGTTTTTTAAATGAATAGATAACTAGGGGAACAATGAGGTTCTCAATCAATAACATATTGTGTGTGTTAAGCACATGCTTAATGTAGATCCTCAAGAAATAATAATTTATAGCTTAGGTGAATTTTTCATGATGTTCCCTTAGTTCAATTAAGAAATCCTGGACAGTATTGAGAGACTGATCATGGTTATTCCTAAACTACCTCAAACTATGATAATTAATATCTAGAACATCAATTGATATATCTGGATTTTCCAGCATAATAATTGATATGATCATCTAAACAATCAAAGAAGGCGATGGAGAAATAGAAGTCGATGAAAAAGATTATATACTCTCCACCATCACTAAAAAATAATCCATACTTACTGGAAAAGAATTTGGCATCCCATACATCACTGATTGTAATGACTCTTACTCACTGTATAGTTTTTGATTCTCTATATGAACTTCTTGAATTTTATGCATCATCTAGGACTTGATTTGATGTATTAAATTCAAAAACAAGTATCATTACTATTTATCACTGATTTTAATTACATGAAGTTATCATATCTCAATAGAATTACAATATTATATAGAATACATTATATAAAGGGATACAAGTTATATCTACAAATACTATTAATAGACATAGGGGAAACAATTTTTGGTTCCTCATTCTCTGCTAGCTCAGAACTACAAGGCAAAACTGAAGGAAATATTTATAACTCCTATGATGATTCTGTATATTCTACCACTATTCTATTAGGATCCATCTCCACTAGAAATAGAATTCAAGTCCAACTATTCTTTCTTGGAATTCTATCATCATATGATTCAGTATATTCTATCCCAAATCTTAAAATAATATGGCACATCACTAATTAATTAAATAATGTGTCATCCGATGGTGATAAAGTCACAATATCATTCTCAATATTTATATGATCAATAACCATATGCTTAGTAACATTCTTCTGATCAACTGTCTTCTCAGATATTGAATGAATAATGTGTTCTCCACCAACATGATCAAATTGGTGACTAAAATGTCATGGGGATTCCTCCCCCTCAACTTTTTCTCAGAACTAATATCTAATAGATCTATCAAAATCTGAAAGTACTCTCGACCTCTCCTCAAACCTAGAATAAATATAAAAAGCAAAAGAAGAATAAAGTTAATGAGGAATCTCTTCATCCATAACACCAATATTCTAAAAAGTACTATCATGATCTGAACCACCATCACTTTTATCTCCATTATCATTTACATTTTATTTTTCTCTCTATGTTCATTATCATTTCTTTATTTATAATGATTTCATTCATCCAAATAATTTATCTCTTTATCATCATCGTCTTCATCTTAATAACTATTCTAAAAATTTTAATTGTCACTCTTATTTTCCTCATTAGGTAAATACATAGCTTCTTTAGAGACATCAATTTTATCATAATGTCATTTTTATATAGGATATTGTCTCTTAAAACGATATATTCAAAATGATTAGGGGCTCCAAAATAGATATCTATAAGAATCATTAGAAAATATATGTCACTACTATACTCAAGTAAAAAATCATCCTCGTCATTATCAGAACTAGATTCCCCCTATTATTTTTCCATTTCATCATCATAATACTCAATGATATAATCTGGATCTAATCTACACTCCACATGATTTCTAGACCATGTTGAGTGATCAATATGAAGGATATACTAAAGAATCCTATAACCACCAATAAATTATTTCAATAATAATGGGTTTTAACTTATATTCATCACATTATAAATGAATCTTATATGGAAAAAACCTAAAAAATATACTTATGCTTCTTTCTTCCTTCATCTGCATATCAATATGGCCTCATGAATGGCCAAAATGATTTTATTGTAAATAAGAGAGTTTTGTGTTGATAAATATTATCACAACCCCATCATATGAATCCATATATATCTCCACAAAAAATATTTCCCCCAATTTATTAGATAAAATCTATTTGCTTATTGATACCACATTATTATAAAATAACCTTTCTTCAAACAAAATTTATGATGAATATAATTGAATAAGAAAAAAACTAATTGTATAGATCTATTTAAATTGATAATTATATAATTCAATCTCTAGTAAGTCTTCATAAAAAATCCTTACAAAAAAGTATTAACATACACTTGGAATATATCAATGAAAATCATATTAGACACCTTTATGAGGTGAATTATTAAATTTAAGCCAATTTATATGAATAGAAAATAATCTACTTTCAATCTATCCTATATTGAACCCATTATTTATCTTTATAATATCTAAACATTACATTGAGATAAAATTAATGAATCATCCATAGCCATAGTGTCTTATCATTGATTGGGAACCAATATAAACATTCATGTTTATCAACATAACATATAACTACATATCTTATTAAGAAATATACTCAACATTCACTTATTTCTTAAGAAGTACTATTGGATTTGCAGGATGCAGGTTTTGTGGAACAACTGTAGGTCTAATAAAATATAAATTCTTCTTGGTTAAAGGATGTGACTTATCGATAGATTATAATTCTACTCACTTAATAATTGAAATTAGTAATTTTTCAGAAGGTTAAGATGTGGTAGAGATAGCTGACTATTCTGGTGAGAATGTTAGTGGAGAACCTCAGGAGGAAAAATAATTGAGAGACTGAGATTGAAAATAAAACTATGTCCTCAATTTAGAAACATTTTGATTTTTATAAAATAAAGTTGAAATAAAAAATAAAATTAATTGAAATTAAAATAAATAAATAGTAAATAGAAATTAACAACAGCAACATAAATCTAATAGATCGTCATTCACATGTCAGGTAAACTCCCATGATATGTAAACGCCCTTTGTATGTTGTAACATTTGTCAGTAAAAAAACCAATGGTGGGTAAACTACAATAGTCTGTAAACTCCAATAGTGGTCCCATAATATTTTTATTAACTCAAACCAATCATGAGGAATTAATATTGGATTTATTTTATTGTCATATAATTCTATGGATTAGAAAAATATAAATAAGATGACATTCAGTTCCAACATATTAAATTGTTAAGTCAACTATTTGATAATAATATCCCAAAAAGTGTTGTCTTAATGAAATGTATTTTGTTCTAGAGCAGATATAGAATTATTGGAAATACATAGAACACTTTTATTTTCACAATTAATAGGTAATTTTATAATTGATATCAATAGTCAAAATATGTTTTTTTCGCCTTCGATTTTTTACCATAGAAGCCACTAAAATCTATGTATTCATATTTCAGACTGGAATGTTCAATATAAGTCCAATTCATAATACACTATGAAAATACTAACCTTGACAACTGGTGACATATTTTATAAGGTCCTTTTTCCATATAAATTTCAATGACCAAATTCATCATCTATTTCACTAACAAGGTGCAAATATTTTAATCAAGGATTGAAAATTCATAATTTTTTAGTATACTTGTGTTAATTAAAAATATTTTTATCATCATGTAATTGTGAATCTATTGTATTTTCAGGAAAAAGAGAGAATATACACACACTAAACATAATTCATGTTTGACTAGCCGTTACTTATTGAAGACATCAAATCATAGCTATGAAATTGATATGATCCATTGATTCCTTAACATCATCAAGATCCAACATACATGGTCTACTCATAAGAGTGTCAATAAATTATTTCTATCCAATACAAAATGATTTAAAATTCAGTTAGTATATTGATTTTTACATACTATATTTTCTTCTTAATTTTAAAAAATATGATAACCAATAAATAATTTTAGATCACCCATTAAACTCATTTAAAATTTGTTTTTGATCATTTCATAGATTTTCACACATATCAAACTTTTAGAATATTTAATTGTAATATCATATATATATATTTGAAAACATTTATCATATTTGGAAATTCATTTTATTATAATGTCAATAAACACTATACCTTTTGAATAAACATTAGTGATATCAAAAGATATCTGAAAATCATAAAAAGCTATATAATCTATGACTAAACAATATATTGATTTTTTATACATTATAAAATATTTGGAAAATGAGGGTTTCCATGGGGTTATTGAAAAAAACATCCCCAACTATATAATAATTAGTGAATTTATATTTGGCATCCATTTGATTTATTTTGAAATCCATATGGGCAACATATTCAAGAAGAATTATGATGGATTCATGTTTGGGTATAAGATAAAAGGTTTCCTCCCAGTCTCTATCATCTCCATGATTGTACACTTGTTCATTTAATCTAGCATAATTTATTAATATTCTTCCAAATTCATTAACCTTTTTTTAAACACACATTTTGTGTCTATAGTTAATGTGTCTTTAGGCTTATTAACAAGGTGAAAACATTATTTATTTTGAATTTTTTATGTTATACTTGCATAGAAATTTCCCTAACATCATAATTAATTATATCATTGATGTTTTTTGCTCCATGATGTGATAATAGTGATTGATGATCAGACTAGTTTCATAATTAATCTATTATTGGAGTGCCTCTATCTATGTCTCCAACTAGATTCTCTAAAATAATGTATAAATCATTCCTAAAATATCTTGAAAATAATGTCATGGTTATCTCATTGAATTATATAGGTTCTGGTTCTTATTAGCAGAACTTGTTGATTTCACTGAATGTTTTAAAGAAGTGTCACATTGTTTTTAAATTACGATCAAATTTGATAAATCATCCTCATGTTTTTGTAAATTATTATTTGGTTCATGGTGATCAATATCATCAAACATATCAGGAAATAACTCTTCCCAAATCCTAGTTCTATTGTTACTGACTATATAGTATTTACGTCATGTTTGATAAACATGTAAAATTCTTTTGTCGCTTTTAGAGGAATAAGATTCATGATTATATAAAGCATTAAAAATAAATTAATTGCATAAAAAAGATAATATAATTAACATTAGTATTTATATTATTCTATATTTAATAAGGTGTTTTTTATGAAAAATTTAATTAAACCTATAATAATTATATTGTAGATTGAATTCAATTAATATTCTCAAAAGTAGAAAGGTAAGTCCTATTTATTTATGATTTTTTGGATATCTATTGACATATTCTATTTATTGTTTTTACAACACAATTCTGGTCTAGCATTATAGAAATTTTGTTATAAAAAGGACTCAGTGAATTTATTTTTATAGTCATAAACATGGTCACATCTTAAGGAATCAATTACATTTCCATAATGGGTTTCTATATATTTATAATTATTTTTAATAAAATATCACACTTCTATTTTTAGGTAAAAATAATACAAACATATACCCAGAAAATTCAACTAAAATTACAAAGACATTATGCTTCCAATTGAAATAAGTTACACTATATAATCAAAGAAATTATAGTGGAACCAACTCAAGAGGATGAGAAACTGAATCATTTTTCGTTAATTAAAAATATATTTTCACCCATTTACCTTTTTGAATAGGGTTTCAAAATATCCATTTGGTAAATCAGTATTTGGTTGATCCAAAACAGACCCTTTCATATTACTATTTTTATGTGATTGAAAATTAAATTGACTCAATATCTAATGAATAATTAATGTTTCCTTATGAAAGGGACGTAAGAGAGAAACATTATATAGAATTATTGAAAAAGGATTAATATCATATTTGTTTTTATTACTCAATGTAGTAAAAAAGAAATGATTATTAATAACAAAAAATTTTCAAGTATTGTATAAATGTTTTAAATTAACATTCTAATCACATAACTTTGAGATGAAAAGAACATTGTATATTACACCATCCAAAATTTACATTAAAAATTAAAACTAAATTAGGTTTTGAGATTTGGTAAGGAACAATCATTTTTTATTTATGATTTTTAAAAAATGATGCATATACACTATCATTATTTATCATGTTCATTAATCTTGAGTAATATCATGTAATTTGTGTGAAACAATAACTATCTAGATAAAAATTATTATACAAGATCATTTTAGGAATGTTATATACATAAAAATTATACCAAAATTTATTTTGTTTCACAGATTTTATTAGCTAATGTTATGTTAGTAATTAAGGCTATATGAACATATATTTTCGTCATGTGTTTCATTTAAGAAAATTGAAAAAAAAAATTAATTTTTTTCTCCTTCCCCTAAACTAATACCTAGGTGTTGAATTTTGAGAAGTAGACTTAGTAATAAAATTAATCAATATAGTTATCATACATCTAGGTAGGTATTATTGGAATGTAATATACATAGGTACTATTTATTTTCTTATTATTTTATTGAGAGTTTATATTCTATTTGTGAATCACTAAATTTCATTCTTAAGTTTCTCATTTATATATTTCAGTTCTATATTATCTTAAATAATTTTATAATGTATTTCTATTTCTTTTGTAAAATCATATTTAACAGTAGTATATCGATCAAGATTTTTTTATCGGAATTTTGTATTTTCCAATTTTTTCATTAATGATATCTTCATTCATACTGAAATATTAAATCTTTTCCACATTTGATGTATCATTATTAGTTTTTTCATCTATAGAATGATCATGATTATGTACATGAATGATAATTTCTAACTCGTATATGATTTTCATATATCATATATATTATTAATTATAAATTTTCTCTTGGTCGAGTTAGTGTCACTAGAGCGATCCAAAGGGGCACATAATATTTATTTAATTTAATTTTTATCCTTTATATAATTTTCATCATACTTCTTTCTGTACATTACATTGAGATAGTCAGATTATACATGCCCTTTTATATTACAATAACAGAAGATAATTTCACATTATTTATCATATATTTTATAATATTTATTCAAATTCGTTTTATTATCCACCATTACTTTATTACCATTTCCTTGAAAATTTTCGTAATCATATAGAATTTCATAAATCTTATTGACAGATGGGACAATTTTTCTTAAATAACCACTGAGGATTCTTCATTATTGGATATTTTTTATTATACAATTTTTTTATTTCAACGTTAATTTCATGAATGTTATAGACATCCTATTTTTTTCATCTTCATCTTATGATTAACCATAAGATCTTCCTCTTAACTAATTCAACATCATAATCAATAACACGACATGTGGTTTACTGATGTCACATGATTCTCTTTTTCAAGCTTCTGTTCCTATCCATCTCTTTTGAATACTTATAAGTAGTCACAAAATTTGATCATTTTCTGAATCCAGATTTCCCAAGGAGCTCATTGTGGTTACTATCATATTAATCCTTAGATACCTATTAGAAATGAGCTCATCAGGTTTCAATATGAATGTATCATATTTAATTGATAATATACTCAATCTCATTTCATATAAATTAATTGTTTAGTTTTGAGAAATATATAATGTTCCTTATATATCAGAAGCATTTTTACTAGCATATATCTTATTAAAATCATCATAATAGTAAGCATAGTAAATGGAAATCATGGATTTATATCTATTTTTATGTAGTTTTATAATAATAATCCTATTTATTCTAATAAGTCTTATTTAATTCATATTAATCTTCTATATAAGTCCACATATAAATTCCCATGAACTGAATATGCATTTTAATTTTAATGTTCCATTGAGCGTAGTTATTTCTATTAAATAAAGGTGGTCTATTGGTAGTAGAAAAATATTGTCTATTCTATATATTATGAAATTTTTTTGAATTTATATAAATTAAAAACCATTAAAAAACAACTAAAATCCTAGTTGAATGGTTTTAAGGAATGTTAATACCAAATGTTGTTTGGAGTGAGTATTAAGAGTGGGTGGATTAAGTATCCAATATAATAGATAATTTACGAAAAATAGGAATTGTTTTAATCCATATGTTTATGTTTTATTTCTTTTTTATATACCATTCTAATCTTTGTTAACCAAAAATATAAAATGACAAAAATACTTTTTACATTCAATAGTGGTGTAATGTTAAATGTAAAACCTATAATCATGCACTCTTCCAACATATGGGAAAAAACATTTTTGTGAATGGTGGACTACTGCCTCACGAATGTATGAATTTTTCATTCTGTAATCACGTCATAACAATGGTTATAATTATGGATAAAATTTTTTATATATGATATTAATAAAATATTTATTATTTTAAAATGATAAACTTTCATTTAATTTCTAACCACCCCATTCACTAAAAAAATGATAGTTCCATTCAGGAATATGTGTGGACTACCACCTCCATAAAGATATTGGAATTTTTTCAATACCAAATCACATGGATGATATATATATTTATAATTAATGAAATGGTATTATATAACCCTAGATTCTAGAAAAAAATTAATTTTTACCTAATTTATTCTTTTCGATATTTTATTTATTTCACACAACACTGAATATATAAGCTTTGATATGAAATAAAAAAGTTAGGATAGTGTTATATGCAACATTATGATAATCTTTCACTAAACAGACACATAGATTAACTTACAGTAGACATAAAATAAGCCTGGATTGTATTACACCCAATACAGAGTCTCTTTGATATATTACATTATAATCAAGGCCAAGTTTATGCAATCTAATATATATTATTAATAATATTATTAAAACATTATTATAGCTACCATTTACTTGTTGGAATTGAAGATAGAAATAAGATTAACTAAAATTTTGTAAATATGATCTAAACTTGTATATAAAATGAATCCTTTGGTTATTAATTAGTTATAAATAAATGTAAGAACTAGTTTTTTAATAATGAAATAACTTAACTATGAAAAATATTTTACTACCTACCAATATAATTTTATACAAATAAATTATACCAAGAGATTTTGATAAATTTTTTTACACAAAATTTATAAAATATATATTCAACCAATATTTTTTTATACTCATGTTTTAGTGTATATGGGCATTAGATATAAAAAATTCCAATTTTATGACAAAATATATATTTTTTAAAAAGGAAACACTACTACCTATTAATGGAGAACCAATTTTAAATATTAATTTTAAAACTTTAATAATTATTTTTGGGAAAATAAACAACATTTTTTAAAAAAGGAATACAAATATTTACTTTGGGTGATTTTTTTATATTTCTATTCTGTTTCATTTGATGATGAATAGTGAATAATATTGAATTTTATTTCAAAATTACATTTTCAAATAATTTAATATAATAGTAAAATTATATTTTTATTTAGATTATAATATAAATATTTCAACTAAATAATAATTATCCAAATGTAGTTATTTTGTCCCAATTTTACAATAAAATTTGATATAAAAACATTTCAAACTTTCAAACTTTTTAACTTTATAATTGTCTCCTCATCAAATATACTGGATTAATAATAAATTATTATCTTCCACTACTATGATTATAATTTAAATAATGGATTCAATATTTTGAATTAGGATAATTTATAGTTTCTTATAAGTTAAAATTATTATTTCCCCAAAACATTTATTTAATTTGATTAATATAATTTACAACAAATAATGGAAAAAATAGCTCAACAATAGACTATTCCATTATCACAAGGCCCAAAATAACCTAGAAACTTGTCCAAAATATGTTTTATGTTCTTATATCATCCATATACTAAACTTTATTTGATTTTTAACATTATTATATCCACTTTAATGAGAAAAACTTTTCGTGATTTTCGTTTTTAGTTATTTATAAGAATATTACTCCTCCTCTACAATAAAAAGGAACTCACCCCTCCAACTTATTGAAACCCATTAAACCTATTTCCTTAGAAAAAATATTCTCCAATATCCACTAAACATACCTACCTTCATCCAAGAATAATTTAATTTTGATGAAATCCATCAGGGATACCATTTGGTGGAAACTAATATAATTTGACTAAAGAATAACAGGTTTCAACATATTACATTAATTCTTGTGTGAATTATAAATTATTAAACACTAATTTATTTTTTAATTTATTTAATACACATGATTATATTATTTGAATCTTAAAAAATTAATATATGGGTATTGAAATATCAACATTATGATCTCCCTTTTGTGGTGTCTATGTTTCAAAACATACCAAGTAAGTAAAGTAATTTTTTTCTCAATTTTGATTTTATCAGATATATGCCATGTTATGTAAAAATATTATATATGGGTGTATATATTTCTCTATGACATGTAATTTCTTGAATCTACATCTTTTGATAATATTTTATGCTTCATGTAATGTTATAATAACATGGTTATTTTGATTTAAAGATACCAAAGTGGTAAAACATTAATGCTACAATCTCATAATTTATTAATATTTTTTATGATTATGCTTCCATTAGTGAAATATTATGATCCATCACTCTATAAATCTCATTAATTTTATTATCTTGATGTTATTCATGTTATATTCATGTATTAATACCCTTTTTACAGTCATTTTTATTTATTTTAATTGAATAAACCTGACATTATTAATCATTGAGTATAAATATATTGTATTCACAAAACATGTAATATAAAAATGATTTCTAAATGTGGTTTAAATGATATCATAAGATAAATTTAATGGAAATGTATTTTATGAATTGTTTTGTGCTTTTGTTTTTTCATTTTTTTCAAATATTCTTTTACAAGCATTCAATGATATTTTCAATGGAAATTTATTTCAAAATTTATATAACATTTTTTCTAATGTTTTAAATATATTTTTAATGTAAAAGGTATAATAAAATATTCCAATAATCCTTAATATGTTTATTAAACCTTTTTTTTTGAAAATAGTTTTCCAGATAGTTTATATTTAAAATAGAATATTTCAATGTGGGAAAAAAGTGTCCTCAAGAAATTTTTTAACTGTTATTTGAAAACAGTTTTTATTATAAATTTATTTTTTAAATTGTTTTATAAAAGGTATTTTTAAATAAATAATATTTTTCTTAAGAAATTTTACATAAGATCCTTCAAACCCATTATCAATCTATAATAAGAAAACTTATGTTATATTTTATTATTTAATAGGGATATGATCTAAAAATACCAATAATATTAATCATTTATTGGTTTATTTTTTATGAATGATGTTTAAAAAACCCATTTCTCTTTTATAGGTTATATGATTTTGAAACACAGTTATTTTCATGCTTATTCATTGATAAAATCATTATGAAAACTTTTTATATTCAATAAGTAATGATATATAATATTTTTAAGATAACCATTTCATTTAATGGGTTATAATATTATTATTATGAAACTCATATATTTATATGGATCATGACACAATAAAAAATTTATTATATTTGGGAAAAAGTAATTATTATTATATTCTGTGATGTGTGGCACCAAACTCTCTTATCAAGGAATTGGTTAATGATTTATATCTCTTGAGATAATGACTGTAAGCAAGTTGATATGATTTTTCCAAAAAAGGTAAATGGGTGAGTCAGAATTCAAAATGGGAAAATGGGGTATCCTCATCCAAAATTGGAAATATATGTGACCAAGTTCAAACTAAGAGACATGTGTATCCAGGTCCACTATGGAAAGCACATGTGTCCTGATCCACTATGTGAAATAAGTGTGGCATAATACAAAAAGGGAAAACATGTGTGTTCTAATACACTATGTTAATGGTATTAATAGTTATCCTTGACACATGAAATGTTTTTTTCTTTAGTTATATTAGTTAAAAAGATTTAATAAATCAGCCTATGGTTCACGATTATTTTATAATTATTGATCAACATTGTGATTCATGTCTTATAAAATGATAATAATTATTTAATGACTCTTTATTATGAACTTTGATATATTGGTTATGATCATTATAAATTAATATCCTAGTCGAATAAAATTATTTTTTATTTTTATATATCTAACATTTTTACTCTTACTGGGAATATAGGATCATTAGTTTATTATGTTTCCATTCCCTAGCATATGATGAATGTTTTTAAGTATGATTACAATGGGTGATGATCATTAAGGTGGTGTTTAAGAACATTCCCTATTTTAGATGATAATATTTCATGATACTAAAGACACAAAACTATTAAAGTCTTAAGGAATATAATTATTAATGTGATGAGTAGTAATTTAAAATGATGTAATATCCATGTATGTTAAATGTGATATTCTATAGTTGGTATCAAGTGAATGTTTTTTTCTACCATTAAAAAATAGGATGAGAGAACATTTGTGAGACCCATTGAGATATTTCTAAGGATATTTATATGGATGTCTCTAAGGATATTCATGAGGTGACATAGATTAAAATATTAGGTTTTATGAATTATACATCATAAATTTAATTTTCTATGATTGTGTAGATTTTATATAAGATAAATGATTCTCACACAATTCTTTCTAGTATTAGTCCTTTGATGGAAACTGAATGAATGGTGTCAATGATAATTGAAATTGACAATAAAATTATTTTCCCCCAGAGAATCCAAAAGATAGGGAAACAAGAATGAGAAGTCTTATTGATATTATCAAAAAAACATCTCCATGCTATGAATAATTTCAAACTTCAAAATGATTAATTTAGGATAAAATGTTTTGTTTAATACAAAATGAGGTAACATACTATGTATTTTTGTGGTTTTAAAATTACACAAGTTTCTAAGAAATTGGTTAGTTACACTAAAATTAAATTTTACATTATTTATTTATATGAGCATGAAAAAGTTACTTCTCAACATATCTTTTGAAAAGTGATGTGATTAATTGGTGGAAACTTATTAAGAATATATGGGAACAATATGAAATTGAATATGTGTAATGTTAAAACTATAAAGGCTTATTTTCTAATAGGTACATCCCTAATATTCTATGAACATTGATAGAGAAGAAACTCATTGAATTAAATAAAATTGATAATGAATCTACGGGTTCCATTGAATTTAATTAAACATGAAATGAAAGGTACGTTTTTTGTTAGATCATCATCCATGAAACAAATATCAATATATTTATTGGTGGCATGAATCTACATATTCAAAAGGCTTTATATATAAGATAATTTTTTTTAGGAAGAAGTAGTTCCTTGTGCAATGATGTTAGATATGAAAATTGGATATTCTAACCATTACTATAGTTTTGATAACTAATGTAAAGTCTTGAATAAAAAAAAACCAAAATGTTTGAATGATATTCTAGATATATATTTTCCTGTATTTTGTGAATAATCATCAAAGGAATTCATTAAATTGAGATAAGAGGTTATTTAATGGTGGAGAGGTAGGTTATAAACTTTATGAATGATGATAAACTATAAAAATAAGGTTAATTTAATGGAAGAGAATATAATTTCAAATTATGATGAAAAAATACGTTAGTGTATCAAATTCATGGAGTCAAGGAATTATGTGAGTGAATTATCTATCTCATGAAAAAATATTAATGGTATGCAACAAAAAAATCATAGTACAATGTACATATGGAAATATTAAAACATCAAAATGTATGAAGTGATTCATGATATTTAGGTAACACATTGACTCCCCCCTTAGATGTGATGTTCTTGTTTGATGTTGTATGAAGACGATATATGAATATCTCATTGTTCATCCTTTAGTGAAGTTTCATGTGATTATCTCCCACTATATGAGTTTTTTAATAATAAAATCACCTTAAATATTATATTAGTTCATATATGAACCCACATATCCTATGACATTTTCTTATGATAAGATATTATTTATCAAATAAAGGGTGAATTTTTTTTGGAAGGTATATTAGACTAACCATTTATCAAATGGTCTATGATAATAATAGAATGTGGTATTAGATGATAAAGTATAAAATCACCATATGGAAATTTATTCATATTGGATAACATGTGATAACCTTTTTTTATAAATATATATACGATGAACATATATTCAATTTATGGATCTCATGATCTAATAATGCTTCTGTATTGAAAATTTTAGATTTATTTATTACAGTAAATGATGTAGTAGAAATAATGTAAGGCAAAATAAATGGGTGATATTGTCCATAAGAAAAGAAATAAAATCAAATTATTATTATTTTATGTATATATGATGAAAAATATTTCTGCTATGAAAAGTATATAAGAAAATATTAATCTTTACATTTTATTTTACGCTGAACCAATAGTCTTATAATTCATAACATATCAATGGTTAGGAAGTAATTAAAATTCCATTAACCATGCACTTGCTGATGATCAATGCACATTATCACTCATTATAATTATTTATGTTTTTCTTCCTTGTCCAATCTTCACCCCCAAACTATGTTCCCCTATAGAGAGACCTATTTATGAGTTATATTGGGAAACTGTTATGTTTTTAGATTTCTGTTTTTTTATTGTTTTATATTAATTTTATTATTTGTATTTATATGAATGGAAGATTCGTGTATTAAACCCTTTATTACTCATGTGAATTTAAATGGTGAAATTTATTTTAAGTGGTAGAATTTATCAAATTGATATTTTGTGTTCTTTTATTTTTAATTTATTTAATATTTTCGATACTTTTCTATTTAATGAAAAATATATATCTATTGTTTTACCAAAGTACTAAATTTTGAATTCATTATAGGTAACCCTAAATAAATATTTCACTACATACAATGAATATATTATCTTGTTATACACACAAAATTATATTTGGATTTTATTACACAATGTTTTGATTCCCTTTTATATGTTGAATTACATGCAAGGTTGAGTATTACCAAACTATAATTTACTATTAATATTATAATTAAAATATTAATATAGATACCACCTGGCTGTTGTAATAGAAATTTAAAATAATATTAATTAAAAATGTGAAAATATGATACAAAATTGTATATAAAATGAATCCTTTTATATCGATTATTTTGAAATCAATGTATGAAATATTTGAAAATAATGAAATAAATTTTAAATCGAAACTAGTCTTCTATGTAAAAACATGAATGTTATCCAAGTAAAATAGAAAAATATAAATATGATGAATGTTTTAAATATCATTTATATATTATATATTCATATAATATATTTGATACTCAGCCAATTGATATTATATGTATAAGAGGAGAAAAGATACAATTTTATAAATAAAAAAGCAGTATTTTTCTAAAAGAAAATATTTCAATATTTTAATGTCATATCCATTTTCAATCAAAATTTTCAATCTCATAGAATAATTGTAGCGACAAATAAACATCATTTTTGAATTTTTTATATAAATATTTACTTTCGGTGATATTTTGTATTTTTTAGTGAAGATTCATTTTTTTTATATTGAGAAATAATGAATATTATTACAAATCATATTTTCCATGTTATTTATTCTCGTAGTTAAATTATATGTTAATTTTTTTATTTAAAATTCTATAAATCATAAAAAAATTAATTTAATTTAAGTAATTTTGTGAAAAATTATATTGAAAAAGGATATAAAAAACATCATATTTTGAACATGTACACATAAAAAACTACAGTCTCATCCCATATACAAGGTTAATTTATAAATATTTTTTTTAATTCCTTGATTATAATTATGAAAAATGAATTTAATATTCAAAATAAATATAATTTGTAATTTATAATTCGGTAGGAATTTTATAAACAAAAATTATTAGTGAAACTGATTAAAATAAATTACAATGATTAAGAGAAATATCAGCATAATAGATGTCTAAATCATAAACAAAATGCCTAAAATAACCTATAAACATTTAAAATAGACAATTGATGTTAAAATATGAAAAATATCCTCAATTTTATTGGGTTTTTTATAATATTTATGTCACATAAAATGTATAAAATGTGGGTGGAATTTTCATTTAACAAATTTACAATAATATCAGTCCCCCTGCCCTATAAAAAAAACTCACCCCTCCAACTATTTGACTCCATTCAATTTTATTTGAAATAGATAAATTGATCCCAAATATCCTACAAAAATATATTCCTTTCAACGAATAATACTTAATTTGGGAAAAATTCATTTAAGGAATCCTTTCAGGGAAAACCAAGAGTAATTACCCAATGAAGAAGAGGCCTGAATGTGTAATAGAAATATTCAAGACTAAAGGGAAGGGTTTTGCCGTCCCAAAATTATTTCTATGATACTTATGACATATTAACAACTCATTAGGGTTGTTTTCTATATGTGATACCCAGGAAAATTTTATGTTGTTCTTATAATTAAATCTATGAGTATTTACCCATCCATTTGAGGACCTCTCATTCATGGTATCTGTGGTTTAAATGTTACCAAATGTGTAAAGTAATTTTATATTAAATTTACATCTACTGGATACATTCCATGTTATATTGCTATATTTTTTATAGGGTTTATATACTACCATATTATATGTTTAATCTAAAATAGATCTCCTTTTAATATTATTTATTCCACATTTAATGTTATTATCTCTTGGTGATTTGGATTAAAATTTACCAATGTGTAAGGATTTTATTGCTAGAATATAATTGTTTATAAGAATTATTTTTGATCAGGATCATATGTATGAAACCTCATAATTAAACTATTATGAACACTAATAAATAATTTTTTGTAAGGTTATTCATGATATATTATTGTTTTTGATATTATTTTATAGTTTTGGTCCTTATGATAATTAAAAAATGTTTCATGAAAATCAGACATTATTTCACATCATTGAGAAATCTATTTTATTCATAAATAATGTTTTCACAAAATTTATTCAAAAATGGTTATAAATGATATAATTATATCATTTTAATTGGAAGGGATGCTCATGAATTTGGTTTATATTTTCTATGATTTCTAAAATGGGGTTTCAATTCAACATTTACCTACATTAAACTTTATTTTCATGAAAAAATATTTTGAAACAGTTTTCATTATTTATTCATAATTTTTCAATGTATTTTCAATGTAAATGGAATTCGAAAATTTTTCAAGATTCCTTTATAATTTTTTAAAAATATTTATAAATAAAAAGGTTCAAATAACTATTTATGTTTTGAAACAACATTTTAAATTTTGGTAATATTTTATTGCGTAATAAAATTTTAAAAGAAATTTTAAATTGTTCATTATTAGACAAATATTTTTGTACTTGTTTTTTTTTGAAATGCATTTTTAGAGAAAGGATATTTTATTTAAGAAATTTTCTATCAAATATTTTATAATCGTTATCAATATAATATGTCTTAATTTGTTATATTTTGTGGTTTACAACTGATATGATCCAATAATACCCATCATAACCTTCCTTGAATGGTTTATTTTTTGACAGAACGATGTTTATGAAACTTTTTTCTCTTTCATGGGTTATGTTCTTCTAATCACCAATTATTTTCAATATTTATTCGTAGATGATATGTGTTTTAAACCTGTCACTTTTCCATAGGTATTGATAAGTTTTAATTTTTATGACATACATTTATCTTCATCGATTATTATATGATTTTTATAGAACTCATATTTTATTGGTTTATAATCTAAGAAATGTTTATCAATCATATAGAACATATATAAAAGAATTTATTATTTTTTGGTTGGGATTCAAATATTCCCCTAAATTAATTGTGTAATAATTAATATCTCATTAGATAATACGATTAAACCAGTCGACGGACTGGATCAAAAATTGGGAAATAGTGGCATTCTAAGAAAAAAGGGGAATAAGGGGTTTCCCGAACCTAAAATGGGGAACAAATGTGTCACGACCAAAAATGTTAAATAAGTTTGTCATAATAAACCATGAATAACATGTCTGTCAAGATACACTATTGTTAATAGGTGTTTCCAGATTAAAAAGGGGGAAACTGGTGTCTCTGGGTCCACAATGTGAGTGGCCTTGGTAGTCAAACTTTGAACATTAAATGATTTTATATAATTAAATTGGGTCCACAAATATTTAACATGATCATATATTTAATAATGGAATAATTAATATTTTTTATCCTTATTATTCATGTATTAAGAACCTAAAATATTTTTCCCAGAACTCTTGATTACGATCATTGATATGTAGTGTTTGTTCATATATCGTTAATATCAATTTCTCAGACCCTTTAGTCATATTATTCTTAGATATATTCATTGATTACCATTACAGATAATCTTTGATCAACCATTTATTATCATTCCTTTTAAAGGTTATTAATAATGTATTTATGTAGAAGTAATTAACGGGAAGATCCCTAAGGGATATATTGAAGATAATTCACCAACTAATAAGAATATATTTTAATGTTTCCAATGAAGCAAAACTATTATATTCCGTGAGCATGTATTTTTTTAATGCGCGGAATATTTGTTTGAAATTATGTAATATTAGTGAATGAATATAATTGCATTCTATATGTATGATATTTATGATATTATTATAATTATATAAATTATAATTTTACTTACCAATTTTCCATAATGATCATTAATAGATAGGAGTGTTATTCATGCGTACGTAGGATATACAATCTCTTTTATGATGACATATTTATTTTTCCATCAAAATATTTAATTATTTGATAATAGGTACAATTGGTTATTAAAAATGATAAATATGGAAAAATTATTATTCTATAGATGACTAAATATTTACCTATTGGACCATTTTTGACTTTTGGAATCCAATTTCAACTTATGAATTGAATATCATCAAAACAATTCAAATGAATTTAACTAAAATAATAATAATATATATAATATAAAGATATAAAATAAAAAGGATAATAACAATAAAATTTAAACTAGAACTAGTAAATAATTCTCTTATGGTTACTATTCTATAAAATAATGATCATATATGACACATCAAACTCAAGGTATGGGACTTTATTTTTTAAAAATATTTTTTAAATGTTTCTCATAAAAAATACGCTTCTTAAAATTATATATCTTTTAAATTATTGTATACAATTATTTATGTGTAAATATGTTAATTATATAAATAAATTCATGTATCTCCTATATTAATTCAATTTTTCTTAAGAGGAACATTTTAACAAAATGTTTTTACATTCTTTTCTAAAAGATAAAAGTGATGTTTTATTTTAACATATATAGTGAAAAATAATTTTACTACCATATTATCCATTATATTATTATTTATTACACTATATTATTTCATGAATTTCAAAATGATGACCTTTTTTTCCATTGTTATAGACATTTTAGTTTTGAATATTTTGTTTTAATGAAATTGAAATTATCAATATTTGAAAAATAATTTTATAGGTTTAAAAAAATATGGTGTAATATTTTATGTTTTAAGATTATGTTGTGGTTATTATGAATTATTTATTTTAATGGATAGTTTTTTTAAAATAAGGATGATTAAGCCCATTATTTCTGTCAAATATTTTTGATAACTAGGTGGTGTTAACCATTTAGGTTTCTTTTATGATATTATAGGAACATACTACGATGGTTATTACGATTGTAACCATGATGCTTATTTCACAAGTTACTATGAGGATTACTCCAGATATAACCATGATAGTTGTTCCATGCGTAATTAATAATGGTCTGAAAATAATTCCTAAAGTAACTTATTTTATTTCCCTATGAATTATATTGGATTTTATTGAAGTTTTATTATTTAATAGGGTAATGAAAGTTTTATTTATTTCATACAGCAGCTGAAAATATATCATTGATAAAAAGTTATTAATATCCATCCATGATTTAAAAGAAACATTATGAGTTTTATTTTTCTTTTAATATTGTTTATAAAAATCTTTATGAAAAAAAAATTCCAATGAAGGGGATTCATTATATATTAAAATTATTAATAAAAGCCAAATAGTATTATATGAAAATGTAATTATTAATTTAAAATGGGATAATGATTTTTTTAAAATCATTTAATGTCTATTTAAGATCATTTTTTCTTATACCTCGTTTTATATTTTTTCCCCTGGGCACATGGATGTGTAATGAAATTGAATAAGTCAAGTGGAATGTCGAGAAATAAATTTAGGAAAAAAGGTTATTTTTTAAATTATAAGTTTTATTCTGTGAAAAAATGTATACTGTGTAGATGTGTCATATTTTTAATATATGATATTATTATGTATGATTTATAACATATATATCTAAGAAAATAGAATTAAAATATTTTTACTATGAAAATAAAATAGGTTTTATCTTAAAGACACTGTATTGACTAATGTTTATAGCTGGGTAATTACTGTTGGTTCCAGAGAAAGGTTTAGATTATATTAGAGATTATGATAATATTAATATAATTCCTTTACAATATTTTTCATTAGGATTCAGTAGAAATTATATAGTATTTCAATATTACCATGTTTCATCATCTAAAATAAGTATATTCAGAATACATTTTCATATAGAAAATGAAAACATAAAGTAGGAAGGCACCAAGAGAATGTTATAAAAAAACCACATCTAATGGTTGGAATTAGAATAGATAATATTGTGTGAATGATGGATCTGTTGAAAAATTATTTAAATGGTCTTGGTACCCATGTATTGGACTATATAGACCAACTATAATTGAACATAAATGGTCGTGGTATATTTTTATATTTTTCAACATGAAGGGGAAGATGATCAATGACAGTCAATTGTTAAGAATACCAAAGATAGTGTTAATATATAATGATTACAATAATATATGTTTAAGAATATATACTATGATAAATTTTATCCTAAATCACTTTTATATAGGATAGAAAATAAAATAATGAAATTATAAAAAATTATAGGAAGATTTTTCAGTCACGTATGATGAAAACATTAGCTGATTTTTTAGGGTATGAATAAAATTATATTCCTAATTTTATTAGTATGATTAATGTTATTTATCAAGGAATTTAACCAAGATATCATAATGAATATTTTCTTTATGAATTTAAGAGCTATGGTAAAGATGTGTACTATGATAAGAATATTGAAATGGAGGTTCTTTTTAGATCATGTTTACTTTTTGAAAAAACAAATTGGATTAGGTCAGAGTGAAAATGGTAGAATGGATAAATGGAATCTAATTGTAAGGAAAAAATGAATTCAGTTTTTTTATATTATTGTTTCAAATAAAAGAAAATGTTGTAATAAATGTTGTATGTAATTATATTGTTTTGTGATTTTTAGTATGGCTCATAATTATTTTTAAATATAACATTGTAGTTATAATAAAAATTATGATAATTACATATTAAAAAAAAAATTTAAGTAATGTGATGCTACATTATGAACATTAGTATCCTTATAATTACAAAAATTATCTAATGTATCTTAAAAATAAGAAAAAATGTGTGCTGAAATCAATTACAACCACTTCTATATAAGAAGGACCATCGAATGATGTGGTATCTGGTATATTTTTTTATTAATTATGATAATGTAATGTATCATTTTTTTATGTTCTTAAAATTCCTAAATTTATGATATATTTTATAGAATGTTGTAAATTACACCTTATGAAATCAATCGTGAACATAGGGTAAACAAAACATTGTGATGAATTTACGAAAAAATAAATTTTATGAATCATTCTCCCTTTGTATATGGTAATTCATTACCTATAAGACTGGTTTTATTTTCCAATGTATATTTTATTATTATTATATGTATGGATTGGATTTACATTAACAATGTTATGATAAATTATAGAGATACAGAATGTGTTTTTAGGTAGAATATCAAATTTCCTATAAGAATGAACTCATAACATTGATAAAATATCAAGAAGACGAGAAAATGAGAAAATATCATCAAGATGGTTATCATGTTCATAATTTTTACATTAATGTAATTGTATATAATAATGAATTCTCAATAGCATTATAATACTGTGATGTTTTTCTAGATGATTTTCTTCCTGTTATACAAGATCAAGAAGGCGCGTTTTCTATTTTCATAGTTCATAATGGGAAGATAATTTCAAAACCCCTTATAGAATAACCTATGTATAAATTCATGAATTAAAAATTTAGTTGTGGAGGTACCTTGATAAATTTTTCACTCATCCCAAAACATCACCATGGATGTACCTATATTATTAGTAAAAAATAAAGTTGTATTCTCAATGAATTTTAGTCATTATAGATCATTGAATAAAATTTCTGTTAATAATAAGTATATTTTTCTCATATAAAGGATTTGATTGATCAGATCCTAGGAGATCTATATTTTTAAAATGTTTTAGAATAGTATTTATACTATTCATTGAATTTCTATGAAGATAACACATCCAAAAAAAGTTCTTTAGAATAATTTTGATAATAATGAGATTTTGGTTATTTCTACTACGTTGATAAATCCCTTACAATATTAACATATACATTGAGTAGATTCATACTTGAATATTTGGACATGTTTTTATATATTTATTTTTAGTATATTTCTATTTTTTTATATGTTATGTGGATCATGAAAAATATCTAATGATTGTTCTACAAGCCCAAAATTTGGAAATAGATATATGCAAATACTAAAATATTTAATGTTTTTGTTATAATTGATTTTATTATTTGGACACATTATAAATCAATATGGCACAATAGTTGATACCAAAAAATATAAGTTGATGATAAATGGAAAAAAATAGATATTGTTACTAGTTTTTTAGTTTTCTTTCGGTAGGATATTCATACCACAGTTTTATTAAAACCATGAATACACATCTATCCCACTAACTATTATGACATGAAAAGGGGTTATAATCATTGGAGAAAACAATTATATGACAAATTTCAAGAAATTATAATAAGAATGGTGGTCCTTCCAATTTTGGATATTCCCCAACATATAATTAAATTATTATAAACAATAATTTTTTATTAAAAATAATTTCTTGTTTTATGATGATGAATTATCAAGTAATTAATTATGCATCATGAAAATTGAAATCCAAGGAGTTATATTTTCCTATTCAATATTTGGTATTCGATATTTTATTTTTTTTCTTTAATAATTTTACGAAATAATTTTTAAGAATGCATTTGTGATATATATACTCATTATAAAAGTTTGAAGTATATATATAGTAATATATAGAATATCATGAGGTATAGGTTACAGATGAAATTGAAACTAGATTATTACGATACAATTAATTATCCTCAATTAAATTATAAAATATTCGATTCTTTCATTTAAAAAAATAATTATACATTATCTAACTTATGTTCAAAAGACAACCCTTTTGTTTATGGTTTTATGAATTTTGGTATATAATTTGTCAATATAAGAACATACCCTAATCTATTTCATGTGTTAGTAAAATATTCTCTATCAGAATAAAATAAACCTTATCTGAAGGAAGATTAAAAGTTATATTAAAAGGTATAATTAGTTACACATGGTATTTTTTCTGAATTTAACTTGATAAGTATTAGGTTTTGTGATTTGGATAGAGATTATTTGTGCCCTATGATTGATATCTGAAATTATAATAATTTAGTGAGTCTCATAATTCCTAGTTTTTCATTTATAATACCAATACTAAGATGTACAAAGCCCTTATATAGTATTACAAGGAGGTTGTAATGAAAAATAATATTTCATAATTTTCTAGAAATTTTTAAATTGTTAAAATTAAAATGTATAGAAACATTTCTCAATGGGGATGCTTCAAATATTATCTGTGCTAGAGTGGAAATAGTAAAATGTATTAATGGATTTTTTGTGGGATTAATAGGAAAATACTTATGATAATAATGTGATATGGTTTATTGTTGATTTATTTACTAGAATTATACATTTCCTTCCTATTTAAGATTCTCTAACTTTTAATAAACATTATCAATTAGGTCTATATGAGATAGTAAGGTAACATGGTGTTCTCCTCTCCATTGTATTTGATAATGATATCATGTTCACATAAATTTTGTTGGAAAGTATATCATAATTTTTTGGGTACTCTATTAAATTTCATTATAACTTTTATTCCTCAATTATAATGAAAATTAGAGAAAAATGCAGAAAATAAATGAAATTCAACATTATTCTTCAATGTATTATTATGAATTTTTGGATTATCATATTATTTTAGGTGGGTTTTCTTATATGAACTGTTTTCATTACAGTATAGAGATAGAATAGATGATGCCATTATATTGAAATTACTTTCATAACCTAGATTTTTGGAATAACATTGTTAAATTAAACATGATGGGACTATAATCAGTAGTGGAAATGGTTATGAAGTTGAATGTAACAAAAAATATATGAGCAGTGATAAAATATGGAGAAAACATATGCGAATAATCCAAGGCAGGATATCTCATTCAGGGTAGGAAATCATGTTTTTATTAAGGTATATCAATGGAAAAGTGTTATTAGTTTTGGTAAAATGGGGAATTTATTCCGCAATTCATTAGAACATATTATATATTTCATAATTTTGAATTAGCTTCTAATTCTATGGTGTTTCCTTGGACATTATCTTCATTACACAATGTTTGTGTTGTTTCAATGGAATAAAATTATTCTCTAGATATAACTCATGTTTTGAGCCTTGATGTAGTTAAATTTGAATATTACATTTAACATGTCAAAAAAATATTATTATTTTTTAAAATAAATATAAACTATTTTATAAAAAGTCAGTTTATCAGGTAAAGGTTTTGTAGAAAAACCATATGGTTAAATAAGATACATTGGTCTATGAAAATTGTGTGAGGGAAAGGTATTCTCACTTTTTTAATAATTGAGTAGAATTTAATGGATATTCCATAAAACAATAAGAATCTTTTAATCACCTTATTAATGATATAATAATGCATTTAATTTTTATTTGTATTCAAGAGATAAATATTTATTATAATTAAATTTTTTAAAATAAAAAAATATTTTTATTATATTATTATATTATATTTTTTTATTTGAACATTTTATTTTAATATTATATAATTTGAATATTAAAATGTAATTTAAATTTTTTCATTACCACTTTAAAAATATCATAAGATGATTTTTTTATAATTATATTATATGTTTTACTTTTTAATTTATAATAAAAAAACTAATATTTATTATACACTATATTGTAAAAGAAATTATGATGTAATCTTTTATTTTGTAATTATTTAAATTTTTATAATTTATAATAAATAGTATTAACTTAGGGGTTTTAAAAATATTTTTATAATATGATTTAGAATAAAATAAAATTTATATTATAAAAGGAGTTATTTATATCCAATGGATTATCATTTCATTCTACTTATTTAATTTTATAATATAATTTTCTTATATGTAATAAATTATGATAAATTTATTATATATTTGGAATGAGTATGTGAAAATTTGGTAAATATGTAACTTTTAGTTTAGTTCAATTTGAAAATATCATTAATAATTTGACATAATTATATTATTTTAAATATTTTGTAACCTTCCATTTTTTATATGTATTTTTTCCATTTGGTTTTTATTGTAATCTTTATACCATTTTATTTAACTAAAATTAAAAAATTTCACAAATCTATTTTTAATAAATATAATATTTTCAAAAAATTTCTAATTATTGGATATATTAAGTTATAAGTATAATTTTGAAATATAAATAAATTATCATCATCATTGAAATTATTTTTAATTTTTAGTGATGAAGTAATTACCATCAAATTTTACACAACTTTGAAGTAGTAATTATTCAATTCATGGAAATGTAATGTAAATGGTATTATAAGAAAAAAGTAACATTATTTTAAATAATTTAGTTTATCGTAATATTATTTCAATATATATATCTGTTTAGGGATATTTTAATTAAATATATTACAAATAATGAGTTTAACCAATCTCATAAAATAGACAAAGTAAGGGAATAGTTAAAAAATTGACATTGTTGATCTGTTATGAAAAAAATATGTAAGTGATATTATATTCATAAAAATTAATGAGATTTAGTTCTTGAAATTATTAATTCTATATTTATGGGTCATTTAATATTTTTTGGGAAACTATAAACCATTAATATGTAGAAAAATTTTATATTCATGTATTGTCAAAAGTATTAATGAAATGTTAAATACCTAATCTCAAGATTTAAAACAGAAAAAATCTATTTAATTTTATTGTATAATTGATTTTTCATATATTATATTCCTATATTTTTTATAAATCAATTTTCCCATTTTTAATTGAAAAATATTTTATATTAAATTAATATATTTATAGTTCCAATAGTTCCCCTATGGTTGCTTACAGAAGGTAACCAATTCATTTCACTTCTTCATTATATAAATCTTGTTTGTTTTGCCAAAATATATCCAATTATATACAAGAGTACATAACCAAATTATAGTGTTCTTTTTTGGGGGAATATATACCCAAGTGTTCTAATGTTGTAAATCATATGAGGCTTTATAAAGAAGAGTAATGGTTTTTCACTGCATGTTTTTGTTTCATTTTATCTTGATCCTATATAAAATCATCTATAAAAATTATTATATTCTAACAAAAGTATATTTCTTATATTTATATATTTTCAACTTAATATTATGTAACAATTCTTAAAAGACATGGATATTATGTCAATCTAGAAGAATATTCAGCACATTAAAAAAGTACATTTGTTAAGACTATAATATTTTAGGGTCTCTACAGACATGAAACAAAATATTATATCTTTTTGAAATAACTTAACGTATTCCCAAAAAAAACATCCCATGTAATATATATACATAAATCATTTTATTCATAACCCATGGAATTGGAACATAAGAATGGGTGAGCATATATTTTCATAAAGTGAAAATAAAGGATATATGTAAATAAAACATGAGAATAAGTGTAAGAGAATGTGTCGATAATAATTGAAGAATACACCCTATATATTAAAGATCATATAAATGTTTCATGTAGAAAATTTCAGATGTTCATAATACATGAGTCATAAGGTAATCAATAATAAAATCCATGACATCATAATATAAAAATATGACATAAAATTTATAGAAGACACATAATCATGACAAATGAGTTCCATTTTCGTAAAATATTATTAAAGAGGAAATTTTAGTTGTATGTGCTTACTCCCCATACAATTTTGGATTCCATGGTTCACTCCCACGACCATCTTAGTAGTCAAGGTTCAATCTCGTGACTATTTTAGATGACAAAGTCCTTTATTGGACTGATTTCAATCCTCATTCCTGCAATGTTTATCTCATGAGATATAAATCCCTGACCAATGCCTTATAAGGAGATATATTTCAAAAAAATATCATAATTAAACCATACATACATTTTCAAGATATCATAAATAATCATATCATAACCCATGAAATGAAATGGATAATATAAACATGTTATCATATCGTAATTTATTGAAAGTATATAGGTTTCCTAACAATTTCATCAAAGAATAATTCATGAAAATAAAGAGGTTTCATCAGAATATATCTAATGAACGATAAATTAGTACCACAAACATATAACACATGAAAGGGGAACAATATTCATAAACATAAAAACCATGAAATATAAAATTGTTTTATATAAATATAACTTGTGAAAGAGAAACTTGATTCATAAACATCAAACCATCAAAATATAAACCATTCATTAAAATAATATGAATGGAAATATGGATAATATCTAAATTTTGGAATGAGTAGTTTAAATGAATTTAATAATATATGGAATATATTTCTAGATCAATCTTTTAAATTCATTCTAGATGAAAATGAACTTTTTATTCAGAAAAATAGTTTTTTTGATTGAAAGCATTTCGAAAACCATTTTAATTTAAAATAAAACATGATGAATTCTATTGAATATTGAAAAAATGTAAGTTTTTGCATTGAAATCTTATTTTTGATTATTGAAAACATTTTGGAAAAATTTTATTTTAATACATATATAATACTTCTGAAAAAAGTTTGAAAACCATCTTCCTTGCAAACATATTAATAAATAATGAAAAGAACTGACGATTTTTTCCAGTAACATTAGAAAATAATCTTGAAAAAATTTAGAAATTTTTTAACAAATATAAAGAAATCATGAAAATATTTTGTGTAACTTTTTCCAAGAAAACATATAAAAGAGAATTTAAAATGATTAAAGCCTTATTTCTTTGATAATTTATAAATAGGATTGAAATTATTTTATAAAAAATTCCATAAAATCATATAAAATTAGGGTGAAATTATTTTAAAATATTTTTCAAATATAAAAAATTCATGAAATCATTTTTTGAAGCCATGGTATTGAAAGAAAAAAGATATCCCACTAAATTTATATACAAAGATAAATTTTCATTGAAAAATTTTCTTAATTATATTATTTTCCAAATACTATAAAAATACAATCAATAAATTAAGATATAAATAATAACCATATGAGAATAAAATTAATGATATTTATGGAGATATGGATCATAATATATAATCAACCATTTCATAAATATAAATAAAACATATAAAATGTGAGTTTGTAGAAATAAACTTTTACAACTTTTGTAACATTTAATAAAATATTTTTAAAGAAATATTTTAATGATATAAAACATCAATGTGATGTTTCAACACATCTTAGAATAATATTGTTTTAGAGCGTGGAATGTGTCTTAAAGATGAAAAATTGGGAAAAAATTACATTTCTGATTTGGTAACAATTGAAACATAAATACCACTAAATATATTTCAAGAAATATTTATGTAAATAATAATTATTTAATAATAATAATAATATAATTTATTCATTCTAATTATATACACAATGAAAAAAGTAATAGTTGGTGAATATGTTATAAATCTAAAAAAATAAACGTGAGGTGAGAAAACATATACTATATGCCTTGAGTCTCATTCTAATCCTTAAATTCTCATGAATAATAAATATAAATTTATTTTAAATATATTGAATAAATTTTTTTAATACTATATATTATTTGATAAAGAATTTATTATTCCATTTGTCAACAATTCCATGTTATTGTTACATTTTGAATAATATCTTCTTTGTTTTTCGTAAAACATTTGATTTTTTATTGTTGATCCACTTATATATATCATGATTTAGATAATTAATAATGTAAAGCATGATATAAATAATATATTTTTTATATTAATATTTATTATAGTATATAACAGATAGAAATAAGTAATGGAATTCACCATTGAGGGAGAGGGTTGGTCATACGTATGCATTAATGTTGTTTCAATATTATTATTATATTGAATGAAAGAATATAAATTATATATATATATATATAGAATAATTATAGAAAATTTTTATTTAATATATATATAATATTATAATACTAATCCCATACTTATTTAATTCCATGTAGTGTGTGAATTAATCACATTGCTCTGATAAAGTGGTAGTCTAGACTTCCACAAACGATGTAATAATTTTTTCTCAAAAATAAAAAAATGATGTTATATTTAATATAATAATTCAAAATTATTAATAAATAAAAAATATAAAATAATATAAAATAATATCTATATGTAAATAATAATTTCCAACCATGAATGGTTTTAAAAGAAAAATGAATGACATCATTTCAAGATGATGTGGCCTACTATATATAAGAATTGTATGTTCGTTACCCATTTCATGGAAGTGTGTAATGATGAATTTTGAACACTTAGAATATAAGATGAAATTATATTTAGGAGTCTTTTTTATCACATAAAATTAAATAAGAATATTTAATGGCATTGATAATGAAATTAAAACTACTGAGTTTGGGGAAGGATTTTACCTCTTCATTTGGTAACTCCTCTTGCGTTGCACAAAATGGATTCCTTTGTTGTAAATAAACACAAAGTGAAGATTATATGATTATTTTATTGATTTCTAGATAATATTTTTGAATATTATTTCCAATATATATTTATTTATGCATTTAAATAAGTGAGCTTTGGGGTTGAATTCCCCCTTTTAGTGGAGTAAGAGTGGAATTGTTGTAAATATAAATATTTAACCACTATTGAGCGGTCTCTATTACATTACATGTCTCCAATTATTTTTTATTTCTATAATATAAGAGAATTTATCTAAATATGTATTTCAAATGGATTTTGGAAATGTTTCATGGTTGTTTTTTCACTGATATTAATTATTAACTATTAATTAATCTGGCTTTTTCCTTAATCATTGTAATTATTCGAAAATACTTTCAATAATATTTTTCCTAAAAAAATATTTTCAAATAATTATAAATTATAAATCATGATCATTTTAATTATGAAATATGTATTTCTATTTTTATATCATAGAATTGGATGAAATTAAATAAAATTAATCCTACAAACAAATAGTGAAGTCGTGTTTTTATGTAAATAAGTTGAAAAGTTTGACTTGTTTTTTTTTCAATTTCAATGTAAAATTGGATACACTTACCAAATATGGAATAATTTATTTAAATTTGACTGAATTAAACATTGTAAAAAAATGAAACTATTTTTTAAGAATATAAAAAAATTAAGAAACTCAATTTTGAATTAAATTTCTGTATTTCCAATAACAGTCCAAAAATAATGTATATTTCATATACGTCTAAAAAATTATTTCTATTATTATGTTTATATTATGAAGTCTAAAATGATGTATATTTTATTAATTTAAATTTATAGAATTGTTTAAAATTTATTTTATTATTTTTTATAAAAGGATATAAAAAGCTATCCTCTTAAAAAATAGTATTATAATAAAGATAATGATTTAAAAAATTATTCTTCTTTATCAATTTGTTTTGTTTATATAAGAACATTACAAATAATATTTAAATACAATTATTAATAATATTAACAAGAATAATTCTTGTGATATAAGAATCTAATTTAAATAATAAAAAATATTAAAATATGTCATTTCATAGAAACTCAGTGCTGCGTGTAATAAAAACCATGTCAGTGTTGTGTATACCAGAAGATTATCATGGTTTAAAATGTAATGAAATATTAACACGGTGTATCATTAAATGAATAAAATAAAATAAAATAAATTTATTCTAAAAATGATAAT
This sequence comes from Viscum album, assembly GCA_963277665.1. Taxonomy (NCBI): domain Eukaryota; kingdom Viridiplantae; phylum Streptophyta; class Magnoliopsida; order Santalales; family Viscaceae; genus Viscum; species Viscum album. Next base: position 1,834,441,187 of record OY728147.1, read on the forward strand.
TAGAACTTATTGTGTTTCATTCTACCCCCCATTAAATGATTTCTCCCTCAATGTTTTACATTCCGATATAAAAATTATGATATTTCTACATCATCAAACCCTCAATTTCCAACATAGATCTTTTAGGTATGGATTTAACCCCCAAACATTGACCATGTGAGTGGTCTTATTTTACAGAACATACTCTGTATGATCTATAATTTCAACTGGTCATTCATCATATGAACGATCCTACCCTAGTGGTATGACATATGATTTCATTACATATGAAGGGTAAGTTATGTACATCATCAAGAGTAATAAATGAAAAAAATAGTTGCTTATGAGTGATTTTGGTATGATTTATAGGATATGATTCCACCTTGAGATGTTCAAAAATTTCTATGTTACTGATATACCACAATATTAATCATCTCTTCTTACAGAATCTCGGAACCATTTTTTGAGAGATATAAAAAAACTCTTTCTCTCAAACATCTAATTCAATATCACGTCGATGGTTATAAGAATAAATCTCCTTTTTACATTTATCTTCTTTGATCTACTAATGATTTTTTAACCTTATTTACCATTTAATCAGTGGTATCATGTCCCATTAGATTTCTTTTACTTATCTCTACCCAATAAGATAGAGCTCTATATTTCTTCAAATAATGGGCTCCAAAATGTTTTATCTTAATTATTGTTTTAAATATATTGATTCAATAAAATATAACAATAGGGCAGTGTGAATCCAAATATCATAGAATTCTAGATAAGAAGACCTCAACATATCTTCTAGTGTTTGAAATTTTCATCCAGACATACCACTCATCTTATGATTATAAGAATTGTTGAAACTCAATTTTATATCAAGGGATAGCTAAATAATTTTTAGAACCATGAGTTGAATCTTGGATCTCAATTAGATAAAATTTAATGTGGTACACTAGGCAACCTTAACAATTCCCTAATATATATCCTTTAAAACTGATCTTGATATAATCCTTCTCTAAAAGAGATGAAGTTTTCTGACATAGTAAGGTGATCCAATATTACCCAAACAACCTTAAACCATTTAGAGGTTTTAGGGAGTCCAACAAAAAAAATCTACTGTTATTCTATCCCAATTACATTATGATTTGGCTAATATATGTAATTTCTCATTAGAATATTATCTTTCATACTTATCATTTTGGAATTCCAAGAATCAAGATACAAACTATACGATATCTCTCTATATTCTATCTAACTAGAAGTATTAACTTATGTAAATATATATATGAAAACATATAGGATGAATATATAAGGATATAATATAATATTCCCATAATAGATCGTTCGTTAAATAGGGTATCAATAAATACCATACATAGTTTCTCAAACTTATAATTCCATCCAAATCAAGGATAATCCCATGATCATTTATAACATTTATTGGAAATTATCTATCTTCCCCATGATCCAATTTAATCTTCACATGGATAGTGGTTAGGAAATTAAATAAGGAAATATAATTTTTTTAATTCCTTTCGTATTTCTTGGTACATCCATTAGAAATCTATAAATATTGGATATTTCATGATCTTCATCATGGATAATATATAAAGATCATTTTTACTCAATGAATCGTCAACCTTGTTCTATTTTTTAGTCTGGAAATATATTTAGTAGTAATAATCCATTATCATCTCTAACAATATTCATTGTCTCATGTTAGAATCCTTCAATTTGAATATGTATTTAAAACATAATGATCAGTATATAAATCAGACTTTTATCCATAATGATAAGGCCTCTATATTATAAGAATCCAATTATTCCTTTATGGTAATGTTCTTTTTTTTTCTGTTTTTTCATAAGAATGTGTGTAGAAATAGTCCAAGTGTGGGCTATAGGATTGTTAGACAGCGTAACCTAGGTTTAGAAGACATGTAATCATAGTACACACCATGTCTTGATGTTACCAATAACATCTAATAATGTGAATGGTATTTTGACAAAAGTTGGTATATTTGGAATATACACACCTTTCATTTTAAAAAACATGACTTTTGAATTTGTTAAATTTATTAAATAGGTAGCATCCTCATCTTCTCATATCGGACATAGGTCACACTACCTAGTTTTCAAACTACATAACTGTAGATATATTTTTATCCTAATTCATCATCCACACCCCAATTCGATCAATGTTAGATGCGTTGGAATCCCATTGCTAATTTCTCAATTACATTGGAGTTGTTCAACATGATTTCTTCTCCCAAACTATTTATTAACACTTTAAATTTATTCTTTTTTTTAGTTTAATTGGAGGCTGACACTAGATGAGAAGATTCGTATGAGTATGATGTTGTATTACACATTACGTTGGTTAATTTTGAAGCTATTTGTATATTTTAAAGCATCACACACCCATTTAATGGTTATCTCTTGATTTAGTATTAAATGTTTTTATATTCTACTCTTGTTCATGCAATGGGATAACTATTTAAAATAATGAATCATGATTATTTCCTTGACTAATGAATACCCCATGAGTTTGTTTCCCATAAATGACCATTTATAGTTGTTTGGCATAAGATACAATTGAGTTATTACTTTTTCTCCATTCATGGGTGGTTCAAAATTTAGTTATTTGAATAATTGATTTTACCACAAAAGATATTTTTTTAAGAATTTTTGTTGTTTAAATTACATGATAGTATTGAAATATGATATGTTCTCATGAAAGTTATTTTTTATAGAAATTTAGTTGTTTTATTTCCCATTTATTCTTCTTATATCAAATGTGACAATAGGAGATAATTTATGAATAATCCATGAGATTTTTTAAATTAACATATAGGCTTCATATATGTTATGTTCCATTATTAGTTATTGTTGTTATAATAATGTAATAGTTTAATTCATATGTGTCACTTCTTATAAAAAATTTTCCCATATAAGATAATTGTTAGTTTAGCCTTGGTATTGTTTAAATTACATGATAGGTTTGTTATATGATATATTCCATGATGATTTTATTATTATTAAAGCGATGTAATTGTATAAATTATGTGTGCTTCTTATTATGTGAATTTTCCCATGTGAGTTATTATTGTGAAATCTAGGAAATAGTTCAATCTAAATATGTTTTCTTGTTATGAAAATTTATCCCATGCGAGTAATAAGAAGTCCAAGACTTATGAGGTTAGACATTACATGAGATTATATTGGTTTCTTTTTGGTATTGACATTTTATTTCTTAATAAAATGATATTTAAATCATAAATGATAAAATGGTAAATTGAAATTGATGAATCGTGGATTCTAGTAAGAATTCCATCTATAGGTTCATGTGACTAATGTATCTTATACCTCCGGTTACCCATGGATCCATTGAAGGATTCCATAGATATTGTAAAGGTAGGTTTATTATGTGAAGTCATGAGTGAGCAACAGATGTATTGGTAGTGCTCATGGAGATTGTGTTTAAAAGGATAAAAGAGCCTTTGAATGAGGAATACCATGGGTGCGTTCAAATGGAACCATTTGTATGTCATGGGAGATACATGAGTCTTATTTATAGAATCTAAGTAAGACTCTATTGATATATACTCGCTCCACAACTAGAGAGATACATGGTTCCTAATATGATTGTACATTCATGCTTGCAGGATGTAGGTGGCTTTAAACATGGGTTAATACATGAATTCGAACATATGAATGTTAAGGTCAGGTTTAGTTTATAAATTGAATAATGAAATGGAATGACTAATGATATGTTTTCCAAGACAATGCAGAATATTGGATTCAATCTTCACTTTTAATTATTTAGACTATTAGTTTATTCCTTTTCTATGCTAACTTTTATATAGGGATTTCATAGCGTAGAATAGATCTCGAGACATTTCTAATTCAATGTAATTGATTTATTAATGAACAAAAAAATGAATGTAAATGAAAACCAATGGTTGTAGAACTCTTTAATTTTAAGTACGTTCAATATTACTACTTTCCCTATTGTAAACATCCTATTATATATATTGACTAAAAGATTTTCATATAAAAAAGGTTGTTTCCAACTAGGATTTTTTCTCACATCCTATTTGGGTCTTGGTTTTGAGTGAAAAATAGATTATATTATTGTAGGTGTCAATAATGGAAATATCTATTCTATAGGTACTCAAAATGCAATTTAGGAGAAGGAGATCTTGGGACTAAGTAGAGGATGGCGATGCTTTTGAGTTTCTATTTTCCTTTTTGTACTATTTTTACATATATCATTTATTATTTATGTGTAAATTGTTTTGGATATTTTCTGAGAACATGTAACATTAAAAATCATCTTTTTTTTATATGTCATCTGGTTAATTATATTATTAATCTTTTTCTATTTACTTCTTTTATGGTATTTCTGTATCTGTTATTGTTTATTCTATTATTTTCATGTGTTGTAATATAAGAATGAGGGCATAGTTTCCCCAATATCACATCTAAGACCTCAATACTATTCAAAAGCTACTAGTATTTGGGGAAATGTTCTTGAGGCCATGTGGCCATCAAGGTATGTAGAACCGTTAAGTGGCTTCCAGATCTTGGATGTTACCAAGTGGTATCAAAATATTTTATTCTAGTTTGTCTTAATATTTGGTGACATTAGACTATGATATGAAGGAAATGGTGTTAGGTAATAAACTCTACCTAGGATTAGATACCCCGCATTATGGGAAAATCCAAAATGCCTATATTGAATTGTGATTTTTGTATTTTAAGCTATCACAATTGTTACAATTTCATTGTTGGGTGACTCATTGTATATTCTTATGGTTATAAATATTATTCGGGATCTATTTTTTTGAAACCTAATGAGATGTGGTTATTCAATTTCATTAATCATATATGAACTTGTTATAAATAACATTCCATATATATTTTCCGTTCCATTTAGAGAGAATTACTAATTGCATGTTTTTGTGATATGGATCATAATATATAGTCATACTATTTTTATAGGTTCAATTTTACATTCTATGGTTTAAAATGGATGGATGAAAAACATTGGTATCTAAGGTGTATGGTCCCTCTTGAATCAACATTTTGCTGATCATGTTTAGTCCTTGTATTAAATCATGTTATGGAATTCAACAGATGGATGCTAGGATTTGATCCATGAGGAATATGGCTGCTCTGGAATCATAATTTGGTGGATCATGTTGTTGCCATAAATTCATTTGGGTTAGGATGTGATATATGTGAATTCCAAACCTGGATTAATGTGGAGTACTGGCCCTAGTGCATTAGAATATTGCTTTAATCTGTTTTACATTTAAATAAAGGGGGTTCCTTGGACATTCTACGGATATTCAATTTAGAAACCCAGACAACACAACATCTGGTTCTAAGAACACATGGCATGTTTTCTTCTATTTGTGATGAAAAACATTTCTTACATAAATATAGTGTAATATGAGTACAAAATACAAGGAAACTAGTCATTTGTACATTTGTGTTATATAGAACGAGAAAAGATGTGTTTTGATATTTCAAACTATGTATTGTTGGTGCAAACCATGTAATTTTACACAGGTAGACCCCATGTGGATTTATCTATATATAACTACATATGCCTGAGGGCATACTTGAGTACATGTTTTTTACCTGACTAACATGTCGTGTACCTAAGGTGTTTAAACACCTATGATGGTGCTGGTACACACCAATGTGAGAGCTTAAGGGAAGACATCATGATTGATTTATATATATCATGTGCACCTCTTTTTGTAGCCTTTATGGGTATTATCCTATTGTTTTCCCCATTTATAGTTTTATACTTGTGAGTAGTCCTTTTCGTGTAGTTTTCCATAATGATTGTGTTGGTGAAACCTATGTTTCATTATAAGGAAGCTTAATGGTTGGTTTTGGTATTCTAAAAATATGGAGAGATTAATCCTCCAGATATAATTTTTTACTTGTATCTAGAGAGTGAGATCATTGTGTGATTAATCAGTTGGTTGTTTGGACCAATATATTAGAGATATATGATCTGAGTTGAGCTATGAGTTATATGTCATGACATATTCTTTGTGGTCGTCTCCCTTGTGAGAATTGACCATGTGGACTATGATGATGTGATACCAGCTATTATCATGGATACTATATAGGGTTCTTCTATTTATGAGTTCAAGATTCCAATAGTTAAACATCAGTTATTGGGTTTCCATTTTCGATGGACTAGATGGGTTGAATGATACCCTAGAAATATAAATTGGCTGTTAAAATAGATATTAAGGTAAAATTTTCATATGTGAGAAAATTTTAATGTGTATGAATGTTTTAAAAGGATGATTATGAGACCTAAATTTTTTTTTTGAGTTGTTGGTTAAATTAGTTTCCATGTCCATTATCCTATATAACGGTGCAAGAGGTCTTGCATTAAAATTCATTCAAATGTTTTGGGATTTTGAGCCTTGTAAATTTATTTGTGTGTGACATATTGATGGGGTATGATTATTACGATCCATAAGGGGATATCCCTTGGTAGGAATCACCCTTATGTATTGTTGTATTATTTTCTTTTGTGAAATTTCTCATAATTGAGCCACACATATACTATTTCCCCTGGTAGGACATCAAGGATTTTAAAGAGAACACCCATGTTCAAATGGGTGATCATTGTATCTTAACCCTTTATATAGAATTGAGAATTGATGAATCCTTTGTTCATAATGTTAGACATTCAATGATCATAGACAGTTGGTTAGGGGGTCATTTTAACCTCTATTTTGTTAAATGATTGGTTGTTTAGTACATCAGAATCTGTGTAAATGGTGTCATAGATCATGTTCTTCTGAGATAATTCTCACAGGATACATCATGTACTAGGATTCACTGGGTTGAATTCCGATTATCAGTACCCAGAATGTGCAATTTTCATTTGTAAACTCGGGGTAGTATATGTTGACATGTGTGGTTCATGTTGAGTGTTAAATATTTTAATGATCCGTTGAGATTGGTAAAATAATTGATATTTGAGAAATTGATTTTTTTATAGTATATAAGGACCCAGCCTTGAACATTACTTAATCTTGAGTTATTTCAAGAATACATGTTGAGGATCATTTCAGGTTTAGTGTTTTAGAGAATTATATTATAAATCATGCATTACATTCCACATTTAAACAAAGTGGATACATAAAAGATATTACTCATTTTTCCCATTAATGGAAAAATATTTAAAATAAAAATGGATTATTTTTTGACACTTCCTTGACACTATCGTCACATCATGTACCATTTAATTTGCCTACGAAAAACATTTCAAAAACATGGGATGATCATAAAAATCTTAGTAAGGGATATAAAAGTACGAAATGAAAACATTAGTCCATGTATGAAAATCATACTTTACTCATAAAACATAAGAATTTTAACATACCTCATCAAATCATGAAAAAATCATAGAAATCATAAGCCATAAAGGTAACATGAGGCATTCATAACATTCTTATGTAGGGAGTATACCTTATGGTTACGTTAGGAATACCCATCATAGTATATTCCCCAAATCTCTTCGGAGAAACCTTAACGTTTAACCCCTTCGTGTTACCCAATGCATTGGAGAGCTATATCGGGATCAACCGCCCTTAGTTTATCACGAAACCAACCGTCTTCATAAAAAATGCTCAAGAACCATGAAATAATCATATCGCATAAATTATGCATATAGTATAGATAACATTCCCACATTTCAATAACTATATAACATTTTAAGATATTGAAATAATGAATCCATTCCAAAAAACCTTTTTTCAAAAACATTTAAAACATTTAAAAAAGATATTTTTAAATAAAAGTGTCCCATGACACTTTGAATCTTTTAACATTTTAAACCATTATTATACATATAAATAAATCCTTAAAACCATTTTTAAAACATGGATATTAATGAGAAATATTTATAAGAATAAATCATTAAATCATTTAAAATGACATTATAGTTAAAGGATTTTTAAAAAAATGAGAGACACTTGAATAAAATAATTGAGGAATAACATTTAATAAGAACATTATAATATCATGAGAATAAAGGGATTCATGATATTATATTCCAAAGGACAGTATATGCAACATATAAGAGCGAACTGGTGCATAACAACAATTAATTCTCAATAGAAATGTAAAATGAGATGAAATCCATTATAATGATGGTATCCATAAATTAAGGACAAATCAATCTCATAATTATGTGTGAAAAATATAAATACACCAAATAAAAGTGGATATTATGTGTAAAACAATCAATTTTCATTCACGCATATTCAAAGGATGACATATTCAATAATTACCAGTTGAACCCACTGAAATCAAAATTGGTTTAAGAAGTTCCCTTGGTAAAATTCGACAGCCTAATGGCGTCACGTTAAAATTCATAAAATTAGTTGATGAGAGAAAAATGGTATCTCATCACATGGACATAAAATTTAAATCAATAGGGATATGCAAGAACATATCCCAACATAAAAAGATGTAAATTAAAAGACACAACAAAATAAGTCTTTTAAAAAGAGGAGTGTGAAATGTTCCCTTACCGATTTGGGAAACTTTTGAAACGTACACCACATGAAAGAAGGGTCATATAATGAAGATGTAAATACCCATAAATGAGAGTATATTATACAAAAAGTAAAATAATGGGCATTAAATACACCACAAGAAAAAAAGAAATAGTGGAAAATGTAGCACGAATCTCACAGGAATAACTTCTGAGATGAAAATCTTTTTATTAAAATTTGGCAGCCTAACGGCACCACATAAAACATCCAAAATTGGATTAATGACATAAAATAGGGTCTCTCATCAAATTAAAATAAAATTTACAGAAATAGGAATATAAAATAACATCCCCCAACATATGAAATATGAGCTTAAAGTATGTTACATAAAAAAGTACTTAAAAAGAAACAGAGAGGTAGGATCCCTTATCTTAAGTCCGACTGGTCTTGTTCGTTTATTTATATTCCTAAAAAATAAATTCTTTTAATTTATAATTTAGTAAGGAACTAATTTAAAGACTATTATACAATTCATATCGTATATTATAATGTAAAAATAATTAGCTAATTATGTACGTTCACATTATATGTTTTGGGCGATGTTTGGTACATGAGTCAAAAATGAACTAGTTTGAAAATAATTATCCATGTAGTTATAAGTAAATCATCTCACGAATATTATTATTGATTTAAATATCATATATATCCAGTACATATTCGTTTTATACTATTATATAACATTTGGAGATAAAAAGAAATGAAATGCACCGTTCATGGAGACGGTAGGCCTTACATACGCATGACCGCAACTTTCATTTCATTGTCATATTAATGGAATTAAAAATAATTTAGATATGTATATATTATAATTAAAGTATAATATATAAGTTATATAGGTCACAGAAGTTCATTAATTTCATTCTTTGTACATTCCATGTATTGAATGAATGAGTCACATCACTTGAGGGGGCGGTAGTCCACACTTTCTCATATGAAATTATCGCACTTTCACTACATGCAATGAATAAAGGAATTTTTTAAATATAAAATAAATATTCATAAAAAAAATAAATACCATATATATCATATATAAAATAGATTGGCATCATAATGGCCACCGTTAAAGGTGTTAAAAGGATATTTAAAAATCATCGTATCGTGAGGCAGTAATTCACCATCCACAGAAACAGTATGTTCTTTAACCATTAGACAGATGTGTATGTAAATGTACCTCGAATACATATTATAACAAAATACTAGTATATTTAATATAATTTTTTTGTTACAAAACAAATTAATAAAAATATTTTAGGGGGTTGGAGTAGAGAAATAAAACAATAGAACATTAGAGAATGCACTACCTTTAAATAGGGTAAATCCTCTTTGATTGACAAAATGCGTTTCTTGAAGAGCTTTCTACCTAAGGTATGGATTCTAGGATTTAGAGAGGTATGAGGAGAGATAATGTGAGTAGATATTGGATGACCCAATGACTTGGAAGGTGTTTGTAAACGGGTAGAGGTGGGGGCCTTTTATTAGAGGAGAGGATGGCACTCTTGGAACGTTATAAAATGTTAATTTATATTAAAAAGAATTTCAGATTTTAAAGGCCCCAAATTGAAATATTTCGAGGATAAGGTGTTATGGTTTTTAAATATACACATCTAATAGGTCTTTGACAAGTGTATGTCTTATATTTTATATTATATTTTCATTTTATTTAAATTGTTCATTAATGAGTTAATCGCTGCATCATCATAATGTCATAAATAATTTAATTTATTTAAAGTCTAAAAATTATAAAAAAATACAATGATGTAGGAAATCATTTTAAATTTCTAATAAATATTTATAGTACGATTTATCATTTATTTAGACAAAATAAAAAATGTTTTGCGCGGGAGATACATTCTTTAGTGATATTATCCTTCCTTTAAAAATAAAATGATAAAGTGTCACTTTCACCGAAAAGTGATTCCATGAGGGCCCAAAGTTTTTCACATGGCATCCCATGGTTGGAGATGACACAACCAGTAGCAGTAGGACACATTTTGATGTCATTTTTTTATTATTATGATATTATTTCATTATCCTTAACTACCCGATTACTAAATAATCAAGATAATTAAAGATAATTATTGCTGTTACTATTCATAATATCCAAAAACAAAAGATTATTAATTACATAATTTTGACCTTCTGATTCAAAATATGGAATCCATTTTACCAAATTCCAAACATAGAAATTGCAGTAATTAATTTAAAAATAATTCCCATTTTCAAAACAAATAGTGGGTTTTTTTGAAAAAATATCTATGAAAAGTATGGCACTTGTTTATGATCAATTCCAAAGTGAAATTATTTTTAATGACCACAATTTTATTAAATGGTAAAAATATATTATAATTACACATTAAAACAAACTAGAAAAATAATCTAACCATATAATTAAATTATATGAAAAAGTAGTTTTGATGTAAAATGCAGTATTTTTCACTATTCTTTAACAAAATGAATATTGTCAGAAAAATACCAAAAAATTATCCAAAGTAAATTTCAATGACCCCATAATAAAAAATATGTTTATTTTGACAAATAGAGCTTATAAAATTTCAAAAGTTATAATTAAAATAGGTTCTCCATCAAAAGGCTGTAAAACAATCTTTTAAAAATATTAGAGTGTTTATTCTTAAAATTTGATTCATTTGAATTTTAAGCCTCTAATATTTGTTGGATAAATGTAAAAATATTTAACAAACATATGTAATCATTTTTTAGTTATTTATGCTCATTCCTGCCATTAAAACGGCTAGGTGTTAACTATTATAATATTATTATATTATTAGTGTGGAACATAAGATTTCAAAGAAACTCGTTGTTGCGTATTGGGTATGCGTTCGAGCATAACATTCCCTTTAAAGTTATATTAACACTTTATTCACAAATATTGATAAACATTTTAATTTAATATTATTTATTTACCTGGGATGTTACATCATTCCCCCCTTTTGGGAATTGTGCCCTCGCAATTTCAAAATTGGGCTAGGAAACTTCATTGAAAGTCACCACTTCGGAACAAGAGTCAGTAAAACTATCACATTAATAGAAAGAAAGATAAGTACAATGGTCACCCGAGTTAACCCATACTATGATTCCATGAAAAAATTGATATGGAGGAGAAAAAAAAGGTTCATGTTCTAATGGATAGTGATAGTAAACATGTTTAAGATAATGTTAACCACATGAAAATCACAAACTTGTGATGGGTTAAACGGTATTAGATTCCCTAGTAGGAAAAGTTAACAGACAACATTTTTGTTTTAAGTTACTTTTCATTGAGGAATTCATTTTTGAACATAACTAAATCATAAATAAAACATACTTACTTTCCGTATAGACTTTCATATTCTAGTAGATTTCTAACACAAACTCACAGTTTCTCCAAATGATGAGTATTTAGAATGACTTGTTCACATTAAGAGCACTATAATAAACATAGAGATAATCATATAACTCACAAAAGATGAAGTATATATTTTCCATGTCTTTATAACTTAACCAAAACCAAAATTGTTAGAACAAGATCAGATAATCCACAAAAGGATAATCCTTTATAAAAAGAAAATCTATTCTTAATCTTCAAAAAATTTCCAACAAAATCAAAAGTTCAAAGATGACCATTTGATAAACAATTTGTCCATAAAATTCTTCCAAGTAAACCAAACTATGATTGAAACACAAATATCTGAAGGATTTTTTCAAATAGTCTTCCATGTTAAATCTTAGAATTTATCTCCAAATAACATCAGTTGCTCTTAATGTCTCGTATTGAAAAGTAATCAACCTAATCACATGTTCTCCATTATAGGTTAATAATTTCCATAGATGACCCAAAATGAACTTATTAAAGATTCATAAGATCATCTAACAAAAAATAATTTGTCATACTAACCAGGGACATCACGTAGTCCAATGGTAGGTGATAAATACCAGTCGCACTTTGGTTGTGGGTCCAATTCCCACAGCTTGGTCCGACACAAAGGGTTGTCACATGGTCTGTGTGTTGTCCCTTTGTCCAAAACTATATAATTTTTTAACATTCATCAAAAAGAGAGAAATTCATCAAAAATAACCATAACATATTTTAACCTCAAGTTTATCTCATGTCATTCATTTTCCATCATAACATATAGTAACCCATAATTACCTCAAAAGTAAGGATCATATAAACCCTAATGGTTACATTTATGATAATTACCCGAACATCCAAATCATGTTGGTTCTCTGATACACGATGCATTAGAGAACTCACCATTGTTCAAGTGTTTAATCATTACTCCTTGATGGTTGGTTTAGAATAACCATGAGATTCCTCAATGAATACCCCATTTCATCCAGTCTCTTAATCAGAGAATCACCATAGTTTCCTATTGTCACTTTGGTGACTTCTAGATCCATCCATTTACTAATACAAAAAATGTTAGTGTGAGTATATCATAAAAATCATCTTGTACTAATGAGGAAGATAAACATTATGATACACTTATCCAAGTTATATCAAACTCATTCCAATATTCAAAAATATCAATGAATCCATCTAATATACTAACCATTGTGGTTATACCAAACATTTCACTTATACATAAAGAATACCCTAACCTATAAAGTTTTCTAAACCGACCATTGATACCAACTATAAGGCCCCAGCCTTAATAGTTAGTTAATCTTGAGTTATTTTACGAATACACGTTGAGGATCTTTTCAGGATTAGAGTTTTAGAGAATTAGATCATAAATCATGGATTACATTCCACATTTAATCAAATTTGTTACATAAAAGATATTTCTCATTTTTTTCATTAATGGAAAAATATTTAAAATAAAACATTGATTCTCTCTTGACACTTCTTTGACACTATTATCGCATCATGTACCTTTCCCTTGACCTGTGAAAAATATTTCAAAAACATGGGATGAGAATAAAAATCTCAGTAAGGGATATAAAAGTACGAAATGAAAACATTAGTCCATGTATTAAATCATACATTACTCATAAAACCTAATAATTTTAACATACGTCATAAAATCATGAATAAATCATAGAAATCATAAGACATAAAGGTAACTTGAGGCATTCATAACATTCTTACATAGGGAGTAACCTTCATGGTTACATTTGGAATATCCATCATAGTATATTCCCTAAATCTCTTCGGAGAAACCTTAAAGTTTAATCCCTTCGCATTACCTAATGCATTGGAGAGCTATATCGGGCTCACCCGCCATTAGTTTATCCCGGAACCACCTGTCTTCATAAATAATGCCCAAGAACCATGAAATAATCATAGAACATAACTTAATCATAAAGGAAAGATAACATTACCACATTTCAATAACAATATAACATTTTAACATATTGAAATAATGAATCCATTCCAAAAAACCATTTTCAAAACCATTTATAACATTTAATAAAGATATTTTTAATTCAAAGTGTCTCATACCACTTTGATGATTTTAGCATTTTAAACCATTAATATCCATATAAATAAAACCTTAAAACCATTTTGAAAACATGGATATTAATGAGAAATATTTATAAGAATAAATCATTAAAACATTTAAAACGATATTTTAGATAAAGGGTTTTTAACATAATGAGAGACACATGAATATAATAATAGAGGAATAACATTTTATAAGAAATTTATAATATCAGGAGAATAAAGGGATTCATGATATTATATTCCAATGGAAAGTATATGCCTCATATAAGAGTGAAATGGTGCATAACAACAATGAATTCTCAATAGAACTGTAAAATGAGATGAAATCCATTATAAATAAGGTCTCCTAAAAATAATGATAAATCAATCTCATAATTATGTGTGAAAAATATAAATACACCCAATAAAAGTTGATATTAAGTGTAAAACAATGAAAGGTCATTCACACATATTCAAAGGATTACATATTCAGTAACTACATGTTGAACCCAAAGAATCGAAATTGGGTTAAGAAGTTTCGTTGGTAAAATTCGATAGCCTAACGACGTCACTTTAAAATTCATAAAATTAGTTTTTGAGAGAGAAAATGGTATCTCATCAGTTGGACATAAAATTTACATCAATAAGGATATATAATAATGTATCCCAAGATATAAAGATGTAAATTTAAAGACATAACAAAATAAGTCTTTTAAAAAGAGGAGTGTGAAAGGTTCCCTTACCGATTTGGGAAACTTTTCAAATGTAAACCACTTTAAAGAAGGGTCATAAAATGAAGATGTAAATACCCATAAATTAGAGTATATTATACAAATAGTAAAATAATGGGCAGTAAAATTCAGTAACGTAACATCGCCACATAAAACATCCAAAAATGGATTGATGAGACAAAATAGGGTCTCTCATCATATTAAATGAAAATTTACATCAAGATTAATATAAAATAACATCCCACAACATAAGAAAGTGGAGCATAAATTATGTTACATTAAAAAGTACTTAAAATGAAAGAGAGAGGTAGGATCCCTTACCTCAAGTCTGACCGGTCTTGTTCGTTTCTTTATATTCCTGAATAAATAACTTTTGTAAATTTATATTTTTTTAGGACCTACTTTAATGTTTATTATTCAATTCATATGACACATTATAATGTTATAATAATTAGTTAATTATGTGTGTTCATATCAGATGTTTTTTTCGATGTTTGGTACATGAGTCAAAAATGAACTTGTTTGAAAAGATTTGTCCATGTAGTTATAAGTACATAATATCCAGATAATTATTAATGATTTAAATATCATATATATTCAGTAAATATTTATTTTATACTATATATTAACTTTTGGAGTTAAAAATAAATGGAATGCACCGTTCATGGAGATGGTAGGTCGTACGTACACATGGATGCAACTTTCATTTCTTTGTCATATTAATGGAATTAAAAATAATTGAGATATATATATATATATATATTATAATTCCATTATAATATTTATGTAATATAGGTCAAATATGTTCACTAATTTCATTCTTTATAACTTCTATTAATTGCATGAATGTGTCACATCACTTGAGGGGGAGGTAGTCCACACTTCCTAATATGAAATTATCATATGTGCACAACATAAAAAGAATAAAGTTATGTTTTATATATAAAATAAAGAAGCATAAAGGAAACATAAATACTATATATATCATGTATAAAATATAGTGACATCATAATGGCCACCTTTAAAGGTGTTAAAAGAATATTGAACAATCATCATTTGGTGTGGCAGTAATTCACCATCCATAGAAACAATATGTTATTTTACCATTAGACGGATATGTGTGTAAATGTAGCTCAAATAGTTCTAATAAAAACATCCTAATATTTATAATATACTGGTTTTGTTACACAATATAGGAATAAAAAGAGTTTAGGGGGTTGGAGATGCAAAATAAAACAATAGAACATTAGAGAAGTCTTTACCATTAAATCGGGTAACTCCTCTTGGTTTGAACCAAAAGGGATTCTTGAAGAGTTTGTTGCCTATGTTAAGGCTTATATGATTAATATAGGGATGAGTAGAGATAACATGAGTAGAGAATGGTCGAGCCAATGGATTGATAGGTGTGTGTAAAGAGGTAGAGGTGGGGCCTTTTATAAGAGGAGAGGAGAGGCACTCTTGGAAAGTTATGAAATGTTACATTATATTAAAATGAGTTTCGGATTTTAAAGGTCACACATTGATATATTTCTATTATAAGGTGATAATGTTTCTAAATATACTCATCCAATAGTTCTTTTAAAAGTTTATGTTTTATATTTTACATTATATTTTCATTTTAGTTAAATCATTCATTAATGAGGTAATCACTGCATCATCATGATGTCATAAATAATTTAATTTATTTAATATCTAAAAATTATAAAAAAATAACTATGATGTATGAAATCTTTTTAGATTTACAATGACTATTTATAGTCCAAGATATAATTTTTCTAGACAAAATAATTTTTTTTACTTGTGTGATACATTATTTAGTGATATTCTCCTTCCTTAAAAAATAAAATGATAAAGTGTCACTTTCACCCAAAATTGATTCCATGGGGTCCCAAAGTATCGCACAAGGAATCCCATGGTCGTCCATGACCTAACCAGTAGAATTTGGACATATTTTCGGGTCATTTATTATTATTATGATATTTTTTTATTATCCCTAACTACCAGATTACTAAATAATGAAGATAAATAAAGATAATTACTGTCGTTACTATTCATAATGTCAAAAAACAAGAGTCTTAATTACATAATTTATAACTTCTGATTCCAAATATGGAATCCATTTTACTAAAATCCAAACATAAAAAATTACAATAATTAATTTAAAAATAATTCATGTTGTCCAAACAAATAGCGGGTTTTTTTGAAACAATATTTATTAAAAGTTTGGCACTTGTTTATGACCAATTACAAAGTAAAATTATTTCTAATGACCACCATTTGATTAAATGGTAAAAATATATTCTAAATTAACTTTATACCCAATTAAAAAAATATTCTATCCATATAATTTAATTAGATGAAAAAGCAGTTTTGATGTATAATGCAGTATTTTTCACTATTCATTTCAAAAAATGAACATTGTCAGAAAAATACCAATAAATTATCCAAAGTAAATTTCAATGTCCCAATCATAAGAATAGGTTTATTTGTACAAATAGATCTTATAAAATTGTCAATAGTTATATTTAAAATATCTTCACCATCAAATGGCGGTAAAACAATCTTTTAAAAATATTAGAGTATTTATTCTTAAAATTGGATTCATATAAATTTTAAGCCTCTACCATTAATTGGATAAATGTAAAAATATTTAAAAAACATATGTAATAATTTTTTAGTTATTTCTGTTTATTCTCTCCATTACAATGGCTAGGCCTTAACTCTTACAATATTATTATATTATTAGTGTGCAACGTAAGCTTCCAAAGAAACTCGTTGTTGCGTATTGGGTACGCCATCGAGCATAGCAATCCCTTTAAAGTAATATTAAAATTTTATTCACAAATATTGATAAACATTAGAATGTAATATTTTTTATTTACCTGGGATGTAACATAATTTTACTGGATTACACTTATTGGTGTATTATTGAACCATGTTCATGCCACTTCATTTTAAGAATTTCAATGACATGGTTTTTTTGACAGTCAAGTTGCATTAATTTCAGCTTTCATGTAATGTGATATGATGTTGTGATCATTTTTCGAGGAATGAAACTTGATCATTTATGTTGGATCAGAACAAGTATGTTTGAGAGTTGACGATCCTTCTATTTGATGTCTAAAACCATCCTAGGTGGGGAGAGTCATTCCAATTCTATTTAAAAGTGTCATTCTATGTAGTAGGATCACAATTAAGAGCATTTAGAAATGGTCGGTTCTATTTGAATGCCTTAGAGTCTTGAATATCTTATGTCATGTTGATGATTTCGTGGTATCATGAAATTGTTGTGGGTTTTTATGTGTTAATCCCTTCATAGGAATATATTATCATGGATGGGCCTTAGTGTTTAAGAATGATCTATCATAGAAAAGTCATGGGATAAATGAATTGTTGTCAGTTAAATGGTGGTGTGTCGGCAAGGGAAGTTGAGATTCATTTAAGAGGTTGACCAATAAGGGTTCAACTATCCTTTTTTGATAATACATGAAATCATATTAGTGTGATATTACATAGTAGACAATCATTTATACTGTATTTATGTCATCCCAGATGCACTATGATAAAGTTTGTTATACACCACGCAATAATTGTAATATATTGGGCTAGTTCATGATTCAATATTTTTCCTTGTGTGTTGAGTGTGTGGTTTCAGTTGATGCTTAGTTAATCCTAAGTGATATGTGGGTTCCCATATAGAAATTCCATTGATAGAATCTGGATTCCAAATATATTTTTATCGTGAAAACCATGAAGATGTTGTTATGGGCTCAGTCAGGGTTATTATATGTATTTTTGTCCATCTACCAATGTATCACTTGTAACGAAGAGTATCAAACAACATGGTGAGTTCATGTTACTCTGGGTCGATGAATCAATTGTTAACATAGAAATATAGTCAAGATCTGATGTGATGATTTAAGAGTGGTAGTTATTCCAATGGAATAGATCAAGATTACAGTTTCTCTCATGATTCGGCTTGACCTTTTTAAATTATGTAGGGATGGATTGAAAAAAAGGATCATCTTCCAAATGTTGGTCTAGGATTCAGTTAAAAGGATATTTTTGGGTGTGTGGTGCCATGGGAGAGGCCTTTTAGTTTCTGTTGCAACAGACTGCCCGCCTAACCCCGGAATTTTGGACCTAAGTGATCAAGTAATGGATTTACTTATTATCCTTTTTCTTCCTCATGTATGGTTTGAGTGGCCCAGTTGGAACTATTCAATATTTTATGGTGTGTCTGATTTGAATGATCTCAATGTATTTTGAGGAACGATTCTGTTACCAGTTTTGATGAGGTCTATCGGGGTTCGACAAATGTTTGTTATGAGGCCGCTGATATAACCTCAGTTGTTTTCAGGATTTATCAGTGAAAGGAAAACACAATAATTGCATAATGGGAATTATGAAGGGTGTTAATTGTGGGTTTTTATAAAGGTGGAGGTTTCATTAAAATTGTGAAATATGGGTTTTTTACAGGCTCACGGTGGTTTTACACTTCCTTCTAATCATGTAAAACATTAGTGGTGTAGATATTAAGAGGTTGTACAATCCTAATATTGTATGACATCACAGGATTTCATAGTGTATCTATTCATATAGGGAAACTCAAATTACTTCTCATTTATAGAAAAATTTTCATAGGGAACCTGGATTATAAGTGCTCTTCATCATATATTTCCAGCCCCAAAAAGATAGAATGTCAAACAACATGATCCACGTGCTAGAAGACATGCTTCGGGCATGCATTATGGATTTCGTGGGTTCAAGGGAGAAACGAATACCCATAGTTGAGTTCTCATATAATAATATATTTCGGTGTATTATTAAAATGGAACCATATAAGTATTATTATGTTATACCATGCCAATAACCCCTATTTTATATAGATGTTGGAGATTAATATTTCCCAAGACCTCATCCTTTTTAGTATACCACTGAACTGGTTCATGTTATTCGAAAGCAGATTGATACTATGTAGTCTATTCATAAATCTTACGTTAAATTCCATAGATGACATATAGTGTTCTAGGATAGGGATTGATTTTTCATATGTGTTTCACTAATGTTTTTAAATAAGTGGATAAAAAGACATGGTATCTTTCACCATGATACATCAATAAAATTCATATTCAAGAATGAGTCAGGATGTATTTCTATCTGCTGTAGAAAAAAAGGTGTCTAGGGATATGGAAAATTCCTTCCACATTTCATAGTTACGAAGTTACTTTTAATAACTGTCTCATGCTCTTCTTCCCAAGGTGGTTGAGTTATAGGTAGATGCATCTTTTGAGGACCATCCTATATGAATTGTCGATCATAGAATGAAGGTTCTCTATTGATAGTCTGGTATTTTATTATGATATCTATTGCAGCACAACCAATTATAGGATGAGACATGGGTGATGGAGTATGATGTACAATCGTAGTGGGAAGAGTGGTTTTTAGATATTTCAGCACAACCCATGGAAGGGTATTTCATTTATGAATTTCATTAAGGGAGATGATTTTAAGAACATGGTTCTTCCGTTATGTTACTTATAGTTTCTTTTTAGTTTGAAGTCAATAAAAATGATGGAAAACATGATGATTTATGGCTTCAAGTCTTTTACCCAATGTTACTAGGGGTTAGATGATGTGTATTACCAATACACTTCATGTACTGATGTCATCAAGGCCTTTTAATGACGTTGAAGATAAATACACAGAATTAGACAAATTTTGAATATACACACCATGTATTTTATAATACATGAGGTGTTTATTTCTAAAATATGTTAAATTGGGTAGTACTCTCATATTTTCAATCTAAATAGAGAAATCACCATCCAGTTATCCAATATCAAAATTAGAGGATGATTTTCTATATGATTCATCATCTGAAATATGATTCATAGACCATCAGATATGTTTGAGTCCCCTTGGTGAGTTCTGGATACATCTTCACCCATTCATAATGATTTATTCTCCTAACCTAGTTGTCGAACATTGAGGTTTTGTTATCTTTTTTTATATATACTCAGTTCTAGATTGAACAAGAAGTTAATGTTGTACAACGAGAGTCGTATGAGTATGATGTAGGTGGTTTCGTGACTTTCATTAATTGTTACGTTTTTTATATTTCGTGGGGTGGAGCATACCCATTTTTGGTGTCTATTTATTTATAAATAACCCTTGTTTTTCATGTTGTTGTTTAGGTAATTGAATATTTGTTTTAATGCATGAGTTAGGTTGTTTACATTGATTATGGGGCACCCCATTGATTTGTTTCCCATGCATGGTTGTTTATGGCCCTTTGGCCTAAGATACCTTTGAGGCTTGCCTTTTTCTTACTTATTGGTTTGTTTAAAATGATGTAAGTTGAATAAGTGATTTTTACACATTAGATAATTTATATATAGTTCGTGTGATAGTATAAATTACATTAAAGGATTTAAAAATAATATGTTCCCGTGTAATTCATTATTGTTATAGCCGACTAATAGTTAAATTTACATGTGTTTATTCTAACAAAAATGTTCCCACAAGAGATAATTTATTCTAAATCCTTGTGATAGTTTAAATTACATGATTGTATTGATATATGATATGTTCCCATGTGTTTTATATAGTAATATCCACATAATAGTGTTATTTAATTGTGTTTATTCTTATAAAAAATGTTCCCATGTGAGATAATTGATGGACGATCTGTATGATAGTTTAAATTCCATGATAGTATTTTATATAATATGTTCCCACATGATATTATTATTTTTAACTAAAATTATAGTTTTATTTACAATTGTTGTTTATTATGGGAATTTTACCAGGTGGGTTTTTGTAACGCCCCGACCCCAGTTACCTAGAGTTGGTGCATTACTTCGTAACATTGGCATGATCACAAAAGATCTAGTCTCGAAATACCGATTAGTTTAGTAGCCTTGAAAAAACTAGATACATTCATAAATGTTACATTACATCATAAAGTGAAAAACTATAGTAACATAGTCTCCATTTTCCACACTCATATCCCCTTCTGACTATCCATGCGGGTCATTCATAAAATACTTCTTCACATCCTAGAAAATAATAAAACATTGAAAGGGGTGAGCTCAGGTTCTCAGTAAGGATAACATTATAGAGGAAGCTTTCATAAATAAACATAAACATTTAAGGGAATGTATGATTAAAACAAAATCCTTTTAAACTTGAACATCAACATAATATGGAAAATGTAAAATGAGATAATGCCATTTACTTATTCACATGGATATTCTACTGGTCGAATAATCACATGAAATATCAAAAACCACTTTCATAATGATGGAATGCATAATTCCAGACTATCATATCCACGTAGCCAAGGCCTCGTACCAAGACTACAAATAAGATTTTGTCAAGGCCTCGTGCCAAGACACTAGTTTGTCTCATGAGACCTTCTGATGCATCGAGGAGCTATAGCGGGCTCCACCCGTCACTTATTAATTCCAATGCATTCCTCATATGAACAGGTTTAAACATATCATAAACCATAACATAATAGTATCATATAAAACATGCATAAATGAAACATAACATTTTTACATTTCAATCACAAGATATCAATACAACACATTGGTATAATAAAAACAATTTCAAAACCATTTTTAATACTTAAATGAAAGAAAATTAAATCTTTGTATTTATTTTTCATTTAAAAAATGTTACGGCTTGTAGAGGAAGACGAAACTCAAATAATGGTCACGGCGGTGGAGAAGTCATTTTCGCCGCATACGTACAAAAAGAAAAACATTCCTTTTTTCATTTAGTAAAACACTTTGTATAAAAAGATTACTTTTGAATAAATGTAAAATTCAAACGGGTTTATACACCCTATAAAAGAAATTTGTGTATCAAACAAAATATGCCTCAATGAATGGAGATTGAGACGAAGTACCTTACAAAGATCATTTTTAAAATAAAATAGATCTATTATGTGTATTTAATATAAGTACACATAAATAAAGTAAAAATAAAAGATAGAACATAATAATATCATGACATAATTTGAAAGTAGGAGATTAACCCAAAGAATGGAAATTGGGTTAAGATGTTCCTTTACCTCGTGTCCGAATTCACTCGACCGTTCTTTGATCTCCTGAATAATAAACTAGAGTTAATTTATAATTTCTTAATAACCTTTTTCAAGTTTATTATGGATTTTATATCACTTATTAACATGTTATGAACATTATGTAATTATTTATGTTAATAACGATCGTTTTGACGATCTTAGGTAATTGAGTCAAAAATAAACTTCTTATAAATACACATTGTTCATGTGTTAATATATCCATTATATCCATAATTATATTCATGATGTATATATCATATAAATCATATATATCCAGTATATACATTCATTTATAATATTACATACCATTTAGAGGTAAGAAATGAAATGCACCGTTCATGGAGACGGTAAGCCGTACGTACGCATGAATGCTACATTCATTTCTATTTTGTATTTAATGGAATAAATTTATAATTATATAAAGGTATAGTATAATTCCAGTATAATATAATTTATAATACCATTTACTCCATCCTTTCTACATCCCACATATGGCATTAACGATTCAAATCACTTTGAGGGGGCGGTAGTCCGCACGTCCTAAAATGAAAATATCGCGTTTACCCATAATGGAAACAATAAAGGTTTGCCATAAATGAAAAATACAGAACCTTAATTAAAACATAAACATATTATATATCATATATAAATAGTGTTACATCTTAATGGCCACCTTTTAAGGTGTTATATGAGTGTTGAACAATCATCGTTTCGTGAGGCAGAAATTCGCCATCCACAGAAACTGTATGTTCTTTAACCATTAGATGTAGGTGTGTGTAAGTGTAGCTAGAATAATTCTTATAAAAACATCCTAGTATATTTAGGATACTTGTGTTGTTAGAAAATAAATGAATAAAAAGAGTTTAGGGGGTTGGATAAGCAAAATAAAATAAAATAACATTAGAGAAGACATTACCTTAAAATCGGGTAACTCTTTTGATTTGAGACAAAGGCTTCCTTGGTAAGACTTCTGCCAAAATTGAGGCTTCCAGGAGTAAGTTAGGGAAGTTTTGAGAGTATTTGGGAAGATTTTGGCCGAGCCAAGAGGCTATGATGGGGTGAATAAGGTGGTATATGTGGGGGCCTTTTATAAGAGGAGAGGAGGGGCACTCTTGGAAAGTAATGAAATGTTACTTTATTATACAATGCTTTTCGGATTCTAAAGATCCCACACTTATATAATTCGAGTCTAAGGTGATAATGGTTCGAAATATTCTCATTCAATAGGCTTTTTACAGGTGTAATGCTTAGATTTTACATTATCCTTCCATTTTATTAAAATCGTTAATTAATGAGGTAAACGCTGCATCATCATGGTGTCATAAATAATTTAATTTATTTAATGTCTAAAAATTATAAAATAGATATCATGATCTATTAAATCTTATATATTTCTAATGAATATTTATAGTCAAAAATATGACATGTATAATCCCATTTAAAAACTTTTTTAGTAAAACAACTTATGTTTGTGACATTTTTATTTTAACATTAAATAAAAAGTTATTTATGTCATTTTCCTACTAAAGTGGCTCCATGGGGTCCCCAATATGACCCATGGATTTTCATGGTCGGCCATGACACATAAAATAGGGGTATGACAAGTGTAAAGGTATTTTCATATTTTTATAATATCATTTTTACCTTATATTTCAATAATTACCTTTAATCGCGATTAATTAAACTTAAAAGTTACTTTTCACCAAAAAATTCTGTTAATCCCATTGAATCACATTTTACTTCCTAATGACAACGATGTATGTCAATTTTTTTAAAATCAAATCACAAATGTGGTGATGTTTAATTTAAATGAAAAATCAATTTTTTAACTACCACTTAGTGGTTTCACTATTCATCAAAAATTGAAGTTTTTCAGAACAACGCCAAAATTTCACCCTAAGCTATAATTGAAATCCTGAATTCAAAAATGATGTCTATTTTACAAAATTCCAAACATTTAATTTTCATTAATTAATTTTATAATTAATTGCCGTTGTAACAACAAATAGCGTGTTTTTAAGAAACAATATATATCAAAAGATTGACAATTGTTTATGTCCAATTTCAAGATAAAATTAATTCTAATGAACACCATTGGATAAAATGGTAAAAATGTATTCTAATTATACTTTTAAAACACTGAATAGCATAATTTATCACTATAAATTATTTTGATTAAAAAAATTGTTTTTACGTATTTCTCACTATTCATAAAAAATTGGAAGATCTCCGAAAATTACAAAGAATTCAACTTAGGATAATTTCGATATTACGAATAAAAAAATGAAGTCCATTTTGAAATATAAAATTTCTATAATTTTAAAAAGTGGGTATTACTATTCATAACAGCTACTTTGATTAGTCGCGGTGTGTTAGAACTCGAAGTTGCGTACAATGCAAGCTATTTCATTATTGAATGAGAAGCGTATCATGGATGCTCGTGGTGTTACATTCTCCACTCCTTCAATAAATTACGTCCTCACAATTTGAAATTTTACTTTGAAAATAAAAGGTTGAAAATAGAAAATACCTTTGTGGAAGACCCACATCGAAAATAAGGTTAATAAAAATATAACATTAAAAGAATGAAAGTGAAGTACAAAGGTCACCTGAGTTAGCCCATACTAGGATTCGATGAAAATATGGATATGGAAGAAAAACAAACCATCAAGGTCTGATGGAGAGTTGTAGAACACTGGATTAGGAGAAAGTTAACCATAAGAAAATCACAAACTTGTGATTGGTTAAACGGTCATTGAATCCCCAATTGGAAAAGTTAACCGGCAACATTTTTGTATTAATTTACCTTTTATAAAGTTGAGGAATTTATTTAGGAGATTTACTAAGAATGTAAGGGAATATACATAGTTGTTATGTAGACTTTCATTCTTTAATAAATTTTTACCACAAACCCATCTTTCACTCTAAAAGGTAATAGAACTCAAAAATATTCTATTTATCCTAATTGTATAAGGTTACAAATATTAACACATACCATTTAGATTAGTAAAACTATTTTGTAATAACCCGGGACATCCTGTAAACTAGTGGTAGGTAATAAAGGCTTTTCGTACTATGGTTGTGGGTTCGATTCCTGCAGCTTTTTCCGACGTGACAGGTTATGCCCCACCCTGCAGGTTGTCCTTTTATTAAAAATATAGTATTATAATATTCCAAAAATAATATTCAGAAATGTTTTAACCATAAACAATACTATACAAAGTTCAACTTAATCCATTCCAACCTTTATAGTTATCCAAAATACCTCCGTCCAGACTTTACCTAAAAGATCTCTAAATTCCGAAATCAATTGTATCATCAAATTCCTCAAACAAGGTAAAGTTTCTCTTATTGTCACATACAAAAATATGATTACCTTCATCATATTAAAACCTTAATTAAATCAACAAGTACTATAGTACAATCCTTATATATATATAACATTATTCAAATAACCATAATATAATCCATGAGTCCAAAAACACGAATACATTAATTATTCTGTTTCAACAGTATTAACAGCGTAAGATTGTCCTTGATCCCTTGGCCTTTTCTGAGGTAAGTTTCCCTGACGGTTAGGACATTTATTTGCATAATGACCCATTTCCCTATAATTTTAGCATTCAACATTGATAATCTCTTTCTTTCCCTTACAATCATGAGCCTGGTGACCTTTTTCTCCACATTTGTAACAAACTCCCATTCCTTTTAGGCAAGTACCAGGGTGATTCTTCCCACAATTATCACATAATGGAAAATCATTCTTTCACTTTTTCCCTTTATCTGTCTCTTGTTCCACCATTCTCTTCTTCTCTTACTTTACTTTGTTGTCATAAGACTTAGAGAATTACTTTTCTGTCTTGATAGCACACGAGACTATATCCTCATATGTAGAGAAAGATTGTGATACTAAAGCTCGATGGAGAAATGGTTTTAACCCATCAAAGAAATGATCAATCTTAATTCTTGGGTTTTGTATATAATCTGTTGCATGCCTTACTAACCTTGTAAAGTTAGCCTCATACATTGCGACATTCTCATCGTCCTTTTGTCTCAGACTCAGAAATTGCCTTTCCATATCTCCTCGATGCTCATGTGGAAAATATTTTTCTAAGAATAGATCTTTGAACTCTCTCCATTCCATACTTCATACTTCTTCATCTTCCTTTGTATTTTGGATCAATGACCACCATTGATCGGCATCTCCACTGAGGCGGTAAACTGCCATGATAACCTTCTCCCTTTCGCTACTCCCCAAGGTGTGGAATACATTCTCTAAGGAGTTTATCCATTGCTCAGCTACTAATGGATTTGTACCCCCATTTAATGTTGGCGGTTGTTGCCTCATGAAGCGGTCTAACATTGATACTCCACGTTGCAGATCAGGGTGCTCCATACGAGTAAGGTTATTATTCATAACCTGAGTGAGTTGTCCTAGTATGGTGATAAGTTGATCAGCACTAGTTGTATCTCCAGCTCCACAATAATTATCTTTAGCAGGAGGGAAATCCCTACACGGAGTGCGTGCATTGATACGGTTTCCATCCCTTCCACTAGGCGCCATTTCTATACAACGGCATAAAATAGATTAGTTTATGAATCGAAATACATAATTCCATACTTGTAAAACACATAACACTAATTGAACTATTTATTGATATAATCCATAATCGTAAAAAAAGTTTTCTTTGAGGACGTATATACTCATAACCCTTCATAGTGGTTTGTAATGAAAATGAGAATTATCCTAAGCATATCCCCCGGGAGTGTCGTAACCAAGAGCGCAGCAAGGCCCATTGTCAGGAACCAGTTCCCATTCGAGTCTAGCTCAATGTGGTGTTTTCGGGTTTTACCCCTAGGTACATCTGTGCCAGAGCCACCTCTACCTGCTCGTATCTAGACAGTGATGTATTGCTCAGAAAACTCACAAAATCTCTATAATACCAAAATTCTAGGAAGTTCTTATATACTAATCCTAAATGTCTATCTTTGAGCTATGTTCTCTAATCAGAGTTTATCTAAATCTTGCTTCCAAGGTTTGTACTAAACTGCCTCTGATACCAACTGTAACGCCCCGACCCCAGTTAACCAAAGTCAGTGCATTACTTCGTAACATTGGCATGATCACAAAAGATCATGTCTCGAAAGACCGATTAGTTTTGTAGCCTTGGAAACACTAGATACATTCATAAATGTTACATTAAATCATAAAGTGAAAAACTACAATAACATAGTCACCATTTTCCACACTCATATCCCCTTCTGACTATCCCTGCGGGTCATTCATAAAATACATCTTCACATCCTGGAAAATATTAAAACATTGAAAGGGGTGAGATCATGTGCTTAGTAAGGATAACAATATAGTGGAAGCTTTCATAAATAAACATAAACATTTAAGGAAATGTATGACTAAAACAAAATCCTTTTAAACATGAACATCAACATAATATGGAAAAAGTAAAATGATATAATTCTATTTACTTATTCACATGGATATTCTACTGGTTGAATAATCACATGCAATATCAATAACCACTTTCATAATGATGGAATGAATAATTCTAGACTATCATAACCACGTAGCCAAGGCCTCGGGGCAGGACTACCAATAAAATTTTGTCAAGGCCTCGTTCCAAGACAGTAGTTTGTCTAAGGAGACCTACCGATGCATTGAGGAGCTATAGCGGGCTCCACCCGTCACTTATTAAGTCCAATGCATTCCTTATATTAACAGGTTTAAACATATCATAACCCATAACATAATCGTATCGTATAAAACATGCATAAAGGAAACATAACATTTCCACATTTCAATCACAAGATATCAATAACACACATTGGTATAATAAAAATACTTTTAAAACCATTTTCAATACTAAAATGAATGAAAATTAAATCTTTGTATTTATTTTTCATTTAAAAAAAAGTTACGGCTTGTAGAGGAAGCCGAAACTCAAATAATGGTCACGGCGGTGAAGAAGTCATTGTCGCCGCATATGTACAACAAGAAAAACATTCCTATTTGTCATTTAGTAAAGCGCTTTGTATAAAAAGATTACTTTTGAATAAATGTAAAAGTCAAAGGGGTTTATACACCGTATAAAAGAAATATGTGTATCAAACAAAATATGCCTCAATGAATGTAGATTGAGATGAAGTCCTTTACAAAGATCATTTTTAAAATAAAATAGATCTATTAAGTGTATTCAATATAAGTACAAATAAATAAAGTACAAATACAAGATATAACATACTAATATCATGACATAATTTTAAAGTAGGAGATTAACCAAAAGAATTGAAATTGGGTTAAGAAGTTCCCTTACCTCGTGTCCGAATTCACTCGACCGTTCTTTGATCTCCTGAATAATAAACTAGAGTTAATTTATAATTTATTAATATCCTTTTTCAAGTTTATTATTCATTTCATATAACTTATTACCATTTTATGACCATTATGTAATTATATATGTTAATAACGGTCGTTTTGACGATCTTAGGTACTTGAGTAAAAAATAAAGTTCTTATAATTACACTTTGTTCATGTGTTAATATATCCATTATATCCATAATTATATTCATGATGTATATATCATTTAAATCATATATATCCATTATATACATTCATTTATAATATTACATAACATTTAGAGGTATGAAATGAAATGCACCGTTCATGGAGACGGTAAGCCATACGTACGCATTAACGCTCCTTTCATTTCTATTTCGTATTTAATTGAATGAAGTTATAATTATTTAAAGGTATAATATAATTCTAGTATCATATAATGTATAATACCATTTACTCCATCTTTTATACATCCCACATATGGCATTAACGATTCAACTCACTTTGAGGGGGCGGTAGTCCGCACATCCTAAAATGAAAATATCACGATTACCCATAATGGAAACAATAAAAGTATGCAATAAATGAAAAGTACAGAACCTTATGTAAAACATAAACATATTATATATCATATATAAATATATTGACATCTTAATGGCCACCTTTTAAGGTGTTATATGAGTGTTGAACAATCATCCTTTCGTGAGGCAGAAATTCGCCATCCACAGAAACAGTATGTTCATTAAACATTAGATGTAGTTGTGTGTAAGTGTAGCTCAAAAACATCTTATAACAACATCTGAGTATATTTTGGATACTGGTGTTGTTACAAAAGAAATGAATAAAAAGAGTTTAGGGGGTTGGATAAGCAAAATAAAACAAAATAACATAAGAGAAGACATTACCTCAAAATCGGGTAACTCTTTTGATTTGATCCAAAGGCTTCCTTGGGAAGAATTCTGCCAAAATTTAGGCTTCTAGGATTAAGGGAGGGAAGTTAAGAGAGTATTTGGGCAGAGTTTGGCCGAGCCAAAAGGCTTTGATGGTGTGAATAAGGTGGTAGAGGTGGGGGCCGTTTATAAGAAAAGAGGAGGGGCACTCTTGGAAAGTAATGAAATGTTACTTTATTATACTGTGATTTTCGGATTCTAAAGGTCCCACACTTATATAATTCGAGTCTAACGTGATAAGGGTTCTAAATATTCTCATCCAATCGGATTTGGAGAAGTGTAATTCTTAGATTTTACATTATCCTTCCATTTTATTAAAAACATTAATTAATGAGGTAATCGCTGCATCATCATGGTGTCATAAATAATTTTATTTATTTAATGTCTAAAATTTATAAAAAAATATCATGATTTAGTAAATCTTTTTATATTTCTAATGAATATTTATAGTCAAAAATATGACATGTATAACCCCATTTTAAAATTGTTTTAGTAAAACAACTTATGTTTTTGACATTTTTATTTTAACTTTAAATAAAAAGTTATTTATGTCATTTTCCTACCAAAGTGGCTCTATGGGGTCCCCAAGTTGACCCATGTATTGTCTTGGTCGTCCATGACACATACAATAGGGTTAGGACAAGCGTAAAGTTATTTTAATATTTTTTTAATATCATTTTTACATTAAATTTCACGAATTACCTTTATTCACGATTAATTAAACTCAAAAGTTATTATTCACCAAAAAATTATTTTAATCCCATTGAACCACATTTTACATCCAAATGACAACCATGTATGTCGGATTTTTGAAAATCAAATCACCTAAGTGGTAATGTTTCATTTAAATGAAAAATCTGTTTTTTAATTCCCACTTAGTGGTTTCACTATTCATCAAAAATTGATGTTTTCAGAACAACGCCAAAATTTCACCGTAATCTATAATTGATATCCCGAATTCAAAAATTATGTCTATTTTACAAAATTCTAAAAAATTAAGTTTCATTAATTAATTTTATAATTAATTTCCGCTGTCACAACAAATAGCGTGTTTTAAAGAAACAATATATATCAAAAGATTGAGAATTGTTTATGTCCAATTTCAAAGTGAAATTAATTATAATGAACACCATTGGATAAAATGGTAAAAATATATTCTAATTGAACTTTTAAAACACTCAATAGTATAATTTATCACTATAAATTATTTTTCTTAAAAAATTTGTTTTTAAGTATTTTTTATTATTCATAAAAAATTGGAAGTTCTCCGAAAATTACAAAGAATTCAACTTTGGATAATTTCGATATTACGAATACAAAAATGAAGTCCATTTTGAAATATAAAATTTCTATAATTTTAAAAAGTGGGTATTACTATTCATAACAACTACTTTGATTTATCGCGGTGTGTTAGAACTCGAAGATGCGTACAATGCAAGCTATTGCATTATTGAATGAGAAGTGTATCGTGGAAGCTCGGGGTGTTACAGTTTTTTATTATCAAAACCATTTAATATTTTAGTTTACATGTGTTTATTATTATGATAATTTTCCCATGTGACTATTGGGGAGGCCAAACATTATGAGGTTGGTCGTTAGTTGATATTAGATGCGATGCCTATTGGTTTTTTCCTTTTCATTCCTAATGAAATGATAATTTAATATTAAATGATAAAATGAAAAATAGAAATTGGAAAATCATGTATTCTGATTAGAATGCATGAATGTGTTCATGTGACTATTTTATCTCATACATAATGTGACCCATGTATCTATTTAGAGATTCCATGGATATACTAAATAATTTTTAATTACGTGAATTTGTGAGAGATCCATAGACGTAGTGGTCAGGGTTAGGGAGACTGTGTTTAAAGGGCCCAACTAGCTATAGAATCAGGGATACCCTTGGTGGGTTCTATTATAAATTTTTATATGTCTTTAGAGACACATGGGTCTTATTTATTGTATGCAAGGACATCTTAGTTTACATATTATCACATCAAACCTAAGGTTAGACTAGGTTACTCAGAGGATTGTATAGATGGGCTCATAAAATATAGGTTGTTTTGCACCTAGAGTAATACTAGATTCCCATCCTACAAATGTCAATGACAAATTCATATTATAAATTGAATATTGAAGTGGAATGAATTAGGAATAATCTTACAAGAAAAATCGCAATATTTTCTTTAGTTTTAACTTATACATTTTAAGATAGTCTATTGGGACATTTGTGTTGCTCACTATTATATGGGGATTTCCTTTCATAGGATAGATTGTTAGAGATATATAATTCATTATAATGGGTTTTTAAGGAACATTATATGAATGTCAATGGAATCATGTGTATATAGGAGTGTTTGATTTTTTTTACTTCACAGCTTACTGATTCCCATATAGTAAAAAGCATGTTATATACATTCATTAATAGATTAGAACAAAACACGGGTGGTTGCCTACATGGAGATAGTATCTCATCCATTTTGGGTCGTGTTTTTGATTTCAAAATGATTATATTATTGTCAGTGTTGATAAGGGAAATATACCATCAACATGTACAGGATATGGTCTTTAGGTGTAGGCGATCAAGGTACAAAGGAGAGGCATGTAATGCTCCTGAGATTTTTTCACCTTTTTATACTATTGGTAATTATATCAGGAATTAGATCAGTGTAACCTATTTTTTATGTTTTACATGAACATGTAATATTCCATATCATAATATATATGCTATGAAATTCGGTTAATTATATTATTAGTCTTCCATTATTTACTTCTATTTTATGGTATTATTCCTTCAACTATTTTTCAATTAATTTAATCTTTTTTTTATATTCTGCTAATGAGGGAATTGTTTCCCCACAATCACTCCTAGTCCCTCACTGCTAATTAGCAGCCTCGGGAAATGATTGATATGCACTTGAGTTCATATGGATAACAATATGTAGTGAATCTTTGAGTGGAATTCAAATCCAGGATCTTACACATATACTTAATGAAAAAATTACAGCAACTAATACTAAATAATAAGTTGTATAATTGTGGGCATTAATATTCAATTTTTGTGTGTAATGGGATGTAACCATATAATTACATGTTATAAAAAATCTATATACATTCATGTGTGATTCACTATTGATTAAAAACCATTATCTGCTATAGGGTAATTTAAGCATGTGTTCTCTAAATACCTTATCTTTTGTCCCTTGAAATTTTCTTCACATTCATAGGTCTATATGAAATTGGATCCCTTGTTAGTTAAAAAGGACAATGTACAAGATATCAATGATACGTAATAAACATTCAACCAATAATATTTAGCTAATCCATGAATAATATTGATCTCAATCGTTGTGGTTGTACTTGAACATCATTTAATAGAATTCATCTCTTATGGATTTTTTTTCTATAACTTCTCCCAATATTATATGAAGATCATTAATACATCACTTCCAAAATTAGAAACATATACTTTTTCATATTTTATATAATCATATGGTATTTAGATTATTTTTCAAGTGGTGTTCATTCTTTTCCATTCTCATTTAATAGATAAGGTTAAAATCCCTAAAGAATACAGGAATTTTATATAGGTAATATATAAAGACTCAATACCTTAAATCCCTGATGATAAAGAGAGGAATTTGTATGATCAAAAGGTATCAATGTATAATAATAGATTCCAGAGTTTTTATGAAATTTTTTCATGGCCATACCCTCCTTCCTAACCCTCAATTGATGATATCCAAAAATAAGGTCAACAATCAAAAAATATTGAGCTCTGTATAGTTGATAAAAAATATTTCAATACGAAGAAAATTAAAAATTTTATTCATCACGATCTTGTCCATCTCCTAATAAACAATGTATAATCTCATTTATTCATATTTCATATTCAAAAATATAATTGGTTCACCCGAAGGTGACACACTTTTCCCAATTAATCCATTATAGATGATTTAATGTATTTTGTATATCAATTTTGAAAACACAATAGAGTATATTCTCTAGTGAGTCATTAAAATTGGTGTGGATCAAGGTATGAGTTCTATATAAAACTCAACTGCATGTTTTGGAAGATGAATATGAAACTATTTTTCGAATTTAATGCAATTTTGTTTGAAAAACAAGAATATAATTGATGTCAATTTTTTCCAAAACCAACTGGGAAAAACAAAAATTCTGAATGGAAATTAATACCCACAAACTAGATGCAATCTCCCTCTGAGTTTCATACATAACATCACATTGATATATGATCATATGATGGGTTTAAATTTCAAACATATCATCCCTTACTTGCTAATTGATTTGGGATTTATTCATATAAATGCAATCCATGTTTAAGGAGACTTCAAATTCAACAAGATAATGAATGATTTTATTTAAAGGAAGAACATTCCAACAAATTTTGACAATTGAGGAATCAAAAAAATTAAATGAAATCATTATAAAATAATCATTTTTAATTTTTATTTCAACATATAATCATTTTTTATAATCTTAATTCCTTTACTAAATTCATTAGAAATGAAAGAGCGGGTAGATCGAGAATTAAATAAAAAATTAAGAGTTCTAAAATTGATTATAAGTGTACCTTTCAAAACTTTTTTATCGAAACATTCATAAAATATATTAATCACATTAGATTTACCTTTATCTCTCATCTTATGTGTTGCTAAAATCAATTATCATCATTATACTTCTTCTTGGGCACTAGTTATCATTATTACATTCTCCTAACACATGTAGCATTGAAGCGGGGGAGGACCATTCTATGAAACATTCCCTCCATTCACATGATGGTATAACATGTTCCCATCACATTGATAATCAAATATATCATGTCATTCACTTCCTCAAATAAAACATTTATTACATTACTTAAGTAAAATTTATCCATCTATATTTCTAAACTTATACCATAAAGGAAGTCCCATATTCTTCACTTCTTGGTTTTCAGATATTCATTTTAATTCCTTCATTTTCTTATCATAACAATGAGGTTAATATATAAATCATATCTCCATTTAAACCTAGATTTAACAATTCAAAATCTCTTTATTTCTAATAAATTCTATTACAGCCAACTCTCTTTATATAAATGGCATTAATACACTAATGACCCAACGAAATTTAAATATATTTGGGATGATAATTACATAACCCAATCTTGATATACTATTGAAATCAAACTTGTAAATTCCAATAAATTACTCACCCCTTTGATTTAAATCATGTAACTAATTCCCCATCATTATATGAAGAATATGTAGAAAAGTATATATTTAACTATTAGTTAATTAACTCATATAAATCCAATGATTACATTTCCTCATGATTCCCAAAATTTGTGATTAGAGTCTACAATTGGTCTGCTTCACCTTCTAATCAATAAAAAAATTTCATGGTCAGAACACTTGATAACATACAATTTATTCTTTTGGGGTGCTAATATATTGTTTAGAAACATTCAGATTAGAATGAAATCTAAATAAAGGTGGAATTTTCCACATGAAGGACTCATCATAATGTTCTCCCATAATTTTCTCAATTCAAATTCCATCATTATTCATATATTGAGAACAAATATGTAATCATATAAATTATATTTTTATTATATACCCTTTATCATTTGGATGCTGATGAGAATATTCATTTCATTTCCCATCGTACCTAACATTGTCATGGTTGTTTTGTGTTATGTCCATTGACTAAAATGAAAATACATATGGTGAGAAAAAATAGTCATAGAGGGGAACCATATTATAATGAATCCCTATATATAGGATTTATAATTTATGACACCTTTCTCAATCTAGACTCCTTAGTTTTATCATAGGTAATTCATATTCAAATTATTTTTAAATCCTTAATTCAAGGTTGTGTAGATTTTAGGAATCCCGAAAGAATGTCCCTACGGAGTGTCAAAGCTAGTGTGAGGAAAGGCATGTTGTTGTGATCTTGTTTCCGATTTATTCTAGCTCAATATGGAATTTTCATCTTTTTTACCTTATTTAAATGTACACTAGATCCACATCCACTTCTAATATCATGATAGTGATGTATTTCTATGAAACCACCCACTATAACCATTAAAACAATTCCTTGATATTTTTATCTGTTTTTCATCCCCCACAGACTAATCCAGTGATATGTCTTTAAGGATATTACTAAGGATTTCATATCCTAGTTTCCAATGGTTTAATAATCATTTACATTGTTAAAATAAATAGATACCCAAAATTAACATACAATGATATGACATGAATTTTGATGAATATTTAGGACATTAAAAAAGTAAATTGGATTGGACTATAATAGATAAAGGTAGTTGAAATCTAGACATAAAATATTATAACATGGTGAGACATCATTACTATTTCCCCCACATATTTTCCTCTTTACCTATTCTTCCTGAAATCATTATCATAAAATAGGGAATGAAATCATAGAAAATGGTGAGATCAGATGCTCAATAAGGGTAAATGAAGAAAATATGTAAGTATAAAATTAGCATAAGGGTATGATAATAAGATAATAACATTCAAAAATCATTCCTTACTAATCACTGGTCTCATACATGAGTCATGGAATACTGATTGGAAGGTCATAAGATATGAATCTTACAAGAGTCAACATATTAATCCATGAGATCAAAACCTAGAAATAAGACATAGAATTTATGGAAGAAAAATAATAATATTAAATGATTACAATAATAGATAATGATTATTTTTAAGTCCATATCAATAGTATGGGTTAACTCGTCATACCACATATTTCTTCATTGTTTACTCCCATGAGAATTATGTTGTCAAGGTTCACTCCTAAGACTATCTTATTTGAAAAATTTAGTTTTTAATCAAAGTTCACAAACCATTCAATCCATTACTATATAATGATATATATATTTTTTATCAATTATATAGAGGGAGAGAAAGTTCCAAAAAATATCATAATGATATTATATATATGTGTTTCACATGATTATAAACAATCAAATCACAACCCATGAAAGGATATGGATATTATAAACCCGATTTCATATCATAATCTATGGAAAACATATAAGTTTTTTAACCATTTAATAAATGAAAAACCCATGAAAATATGTTGGTTTTCTTAACCGATATCCCATAAATTTGATATTGGTGTCGCAAATATATAACATATAAAAGAGAAACTAGTTTCATACACACTTAACCAGCAAAATATAAAAGGGATTCAATAACATATAACCAGTGAAAGAGGAACAAATTTCATAATAATCATGCAATCAAAACATAATCCACTAAATGAAGTATTATGAGTTGATAAAATTGGGTTATATCTTATATAATTCATGTGTAGCACTATCAAATTTCATTTTATATTAAACAAAATTAATGATATATATTTTAAAAAAAATTCTCGAGGAAAAAACATTTTTTATTCAAAACAATGTGACCCATGGATTGGCAAAAACCAAATCCATGAACCGAGAAAATTTTATTAAAAAAGAAAACACACACAGATCCAAAGTCAAGGATTACAAGACATAACGTGCCCAAATAGAGCACTAGATTCCTGAAATTTCAGTCAAATTCAAGATCAGCATATAAGCAAACTAACCAAACTTGGGACAACTGGACATCTATGACAACCATGCTTTCTATTACAACTTAAACATGCTTTATTACATATAAATTCACTTGATACAACAAAGAATATCTAGAGGATTAGTGTCTTTGGGGCTTAGGATCATTACATAAAAACTTTTAACTTGAAATACAACATCTTTATTGAAAAATTCTTTTACATGACCACTACATTCCTTCGTACTTAGCATTGCATGGGATAACCTGAGGACATACATAAGAAAAGGGTGATTTATAAAGCCCAGTAAGGGAG
This sequence comes from Viscum album, assembly GCA_963277665.1. Classification (NCBI taxonomy): domain Eukaryota; kingdom Viridiplantae; phylum Streptophyta; class Magnoliopsida; order Santalales; family Viscaceae; genus Viscum; species Viscum album. Next base: position 1,834,479,209 of record OY728147.1, read on the forward strand.
TACACAATGAATAACATGAGAAGTTCAATACATGTTAGGAAATAGTAATATCAATAGATCATAATAGTAACATGAACATAAAGGAATGATAAAGAATGATAACCATAACATGGAAATGTGGCAACAACACATAACATTTATTTAGCATGAGCCAAGGCTCATTGCACATGGAGCATGAGTAAACCCTCATTGCACTTGAAGCACGAGTAAACCCTAGTTGCACTTGAATTAGAATGATTCAACACTCATTGCACATGATGTAACATGATACTATACTTTACCCAATGCATTGGAGCGCTATAAGGGTGCACCCTTCATAAACATTTCATTTCATGCATAAGTGTGCCACATGGATCATAAAACATGGATTCATAAAACATAATAATTTATTCCACGATAAAGGAATGTGGAATTCATACATTAAACTTTATAATCAATAAGTAGATGTGAATAAATGTGAATACCCTTGATGGAGAAATGGGCATGGTATTCACTACACAATGATATGGGCTTAGAAAATCGGTGTGATTTCGGCAGCGTAACGGCGTGACATAAGAATTCATAAAAATGGTTGATGAGAGAGAAAGGGGTTCTTCAATATATTTACATGTAATGGAAAGTAATGAGATCATATAGATACATGTCCCAAAAATTAAAATAGAATTTATATTCATGATACAAAAGTATTGCTTGAATATAAAAGAGGAGAAAAAAGTTCCTTTCGGTATTTCAGCATTGTAACGGGTGTACATAGGAGGAATTTAATGAGAGAGAAAGGGGTCTCCCATCATTCAAACAATAAGAGGGACGTATGGGGGAGGTGCGAAACCATACCCCAACATTCATAATTGAAATTAAAATGGAAATACAACTTAAAGAAAATTGACAAAAATGAGAAAGGAAGAAAAATCCCTTACTTGGAAGTGTGCTTCCAAAGGCTAGAGAGAGGCTTGTGAGAGGCTTCTTGGGAGCTTGGGGCACCTTGAGAGGATTTTATAGAGAGTAGGGCAGAGGTTGGATGAAATCAAAGGGTTTTGAGTGAGGAGGAAGTGGGAGCTTGGGTGGGATTATATAGGAATGGTGAGAGAATTATTTATTATTTAGGTTTGGGACCCCTTATATTAAAATAATCCAAACCACAAACCATACCATGGTATTTTCCATGGTTTCTGTAAAATTAATGAGGAAAACAATATTTTACAAGGCCAAGGTCCGAACATATTAATAAATTAGGGTTGCTTATGTGGAGGTGAGTCACACTCCCATGGAAATTAATTTAAAAAGGCAAAGTGTTGAATAAGTCTTGAGGGCACCATTAATTCTTTGAAAAGTAAGTCAAACAAACCCAAACCCTCATTATTTTAATGATAAAACACATATTGGCCGAACATAAGGATTATGGTATTTTATTACATCACCATTGGGTCATTATGATGTCATAGAACACATTATATATTTAGATGGTATTTAATTTTTACCCAAAAATTTGACTGTCTCAGAAAATTATGAAAAATTCACCGTTGGATAATTTCGACATCCTGAATCCAAAAATAATATTTATTTTATCTAAATAATTTTCTAAATATTTGAATTTTCACTTTTTAAATAAAAACCGACATTTATAAAAAATTCACGGGTTTTGACAGAAATGGCTTTCAAACCTTAATAAAAATTTTAATTGCATTCATAAAATTATAAGATCATTTATATTTAATAAAAATTAATTTAATAATAATAGTAATATTTTATTAAAATATTATTTAATTCAAAAATACATTAATTTCATAAAATTTAATTCTTAATTAAATAATAACTAAAAACACCATTTTTACTTTAAAAACTAATTACAATGTATAAAAAATGACTAGAAATTATATTCATTATTATATACAAAAATAATGAAAATGAACATAGTAGTACTTATTTTTTACATAACCCCTTAAAATAGCTGCATAAGACCTAATGGTAAGGTGTGCGATGGTGATAGACTCTTGGGGTGGCTCTGATAACATCGCTCGAGTGGTAATCTCTATAAACTTCCACTTTTCCCGTAGACGGTCCCGTTCAAGCTTGACATAATGACGCTCAGCTTGGGCTTGGTGAAGGGCGAAGCCCAAAGACGCCACCTCTTTTCCGAGCTCCAACAAATGGGCTTCGTAAAGGGAAATTCTACTGGATGAGGCCATCGCTTCCTTTGTCTGAGTAGAAATGGGTTCGTTAAAGACATATATTTATACTACTCAGATGATCACTGTTCAACGGCTATAAAAGTAACAGTCGCAAATCTTAACATAAAACTAAAGAAGTTGACATCTTATAAAAACATTTTTCATAAAGAAACATTTAACTGGATCAAGAGGGATTTTCCATTAATGAAACATTGGATCATTACAATATTCCCCCTTAAGAAATTTCGCCTTCAAAATTTTCCTTTTCCCACACTAAAACAAATGTGGGTAACTCAGCTTCATCATATCCTCTGACTCCTAAGTTGCTTCTTCAAACTTGTGGTTTCTCCACAACACCTTAATGATGGTCATTATCTTATTTCGTAGAAATTTTTCTCTACGATCTAAGATCTTCACTGGTTGCTCCTCATAAGAAAGATCATCTTCCAATTGTACCACCTTGGATGAGAGTAAATGTGAAGGGTCTGGTATGTACTTCCTTAATAGGGATACATGAAAGACATCATGCAACTTGGCCATAGTAGGTGGAAGTGCTAGTCGATAGGCCACAACCCCAACATGATCAAGAATCTCGAAGGGGCCGATGTACCTTGGACTTAACTTCCCTTTCTTTCCAAACATCATGACCTTCTTCCACGGGGATATGCGTACAAACACCATGTCTCTGACTTTAAACTCAAGGTCTCGTCGACAATTATCTACATAACTCTTCTGTCGACTTTGGGCTGCCTTTATATGATGTTGAATGGTTTTCACCTTCTCCACCATTTCTTCGACCATTTCTGGTCCAAGCAGCTTACGTTCACCAACCTTATCCCAATATACCGGTGTTCTACACCTTTTCCCATACAGGGCTTCATATGGTGCCATTTGGATGCTCGAGTGGAAACTATTATTATAAGAGAACTCAACCAGAGGAAGATGTTGATCCCATCCTCCTTTAAAGTCCATTGAGCATGCTCTCAACATTTCCTCATGTGTTTGGATAGTCCGCTCGGATTAGCCATCAGTTTGAGGATGATAGACCATACTGAAGTTCAGTTCAGTATTCAGAGCATGTTGAAGACTCCCAAAACTTAGAGGTGAATCTTTGATCTTGGTCAGTAACAATGGATAGTGGTACTCCATGTAACCATACCACATCCCTGATATATATCTGTGCCAGTTGATCCAAAGATAAATCCTCTCGAATAGAAATGAAGTGTGTAGTATTTGTAAGATGATCCACAACACCCCAGATTGCATTTTTGACTTTGGATGTCCTTGGAAGTCCAGTGACAAAGTCCATGGTGATGTTCTCCCATTTCCATTCTGTTATGGGCAATGGTTGCATCATCCCCTTAGACATATTCCTCTCTTCCTTCACTTGCTGGCACACTAGGAACTTTGATGTATATTCAGCGATCTCCTTCATCATATTAACCCACAAAAAGTTTTCTCAAAGATCTCAATACATCATTGTGCTCCCTGGGTGAATAGAGAAATTTGAACTATGATCATCATCCAAAAGTTCATTCTTCAGCTCCGAACTTGATGGAACACATAGTCTTTTCCCAAACCACACAATTCCTTCTTCATTAACATTAAACTCTGAGGATTTCCCCTTTTTGATAGCTTCCACTTTTTCTTGAATTCTCGCATCATCCTTTTGAGCATCCTTTAACCTTTCCAAAAGAGATGGTTGAGCAATAATTTGTGAAAGGATTGATGATGGTACCTTCTTTATGATTCCAACATCCATCTTCATTTAGTCTAAGAAGATTGGATCCTTCTCAATTCTCATCATTGATAGAATCGCTGGATCCTTTCTACATAGGGCATCTTCCACCTTGTTCGCTTTCCCAGGGTGGTAATGTATTGAACAGTCATAATACATGATGAGCTCTATCCATCTTCTCTGGCACATATTAATCTCTTTCTGTGAGAATATATATTTTAGACTCTTGTGGTCAGTATATATCTCACATTTCTCTCCATAGAGATAAAATCACCAGATTTTCAAGGCAATGATCACCGCCTCCAACTCCATATCATGTGTTGGACAGTTTCTCTCATGGATTTTCAACTACCTTGAGGCATAGGATATCACTTTATCATTCTGCATCAGCAAACATCCTAAGCCCTTCTTCAAAGCATCACTGAATACCACAAAAAGCTCCCCACTTGTGGGTAAAGTGAGCACGGGTGCAGTGATAAGCCTCCTTTTCAACTCCTTGAATCTTTATTCGCATTCACCACTCCAAGCAAACATTACTCCCTTTCAAGTTAGCTTGGTATGAGGGTTGGACATTCGTGAGAAATTTCTCACAAATCGTCGATAATATCCAGCTAACCCCATGAAGATACAGATATCAGTTACCGATGTTGGCCTCAGCCATCCCTCAATTGCATCTATTTTGGAGGGGTCCCTAGATATCCCATTGCTTGTGATGATATGGCCCAAGAATGAGACCTCCTTCAACCAGAACTCACACTTGTTGTACTTGGCATAGAGCTTCTCCTTGCGCAAAGTCTCCAGTACAGTTCTTAAATGCTCCTCATGGTCCTCCTTGGTTTTGGAGTATATTAGAATATCATCTATAAAGACTACCACAATTTTGTCTAGGTAATCTCTAAAGACTCTATTCATCAAGTCCATGAATATTGCTGGAGAATTGGTGAGTCCGAAAGGCATTACTATGAATTCATAGTGCTCGTACCTTGTACGAAAAGCAGTCTTGGGGATATCTTCCTTCTTCACCCTTACTTGATAATATCCCGACCGTAAGTCCACCTTGTAGAAGTATTGTGCTCCACGCAGCTGGTCAAACAAGTCATCGATTCTTGGGAGAGGATACTTGTTCTTTATCGTGATTTTGTTAAGTTCATGATAATTGATGCAAAGCCGCATTGACCCATCCTTCTTCATGACGATGAGGACTGGTGCACCCCAAGGTGATGCACTTGGGTGTATAAACCCATTATCCAGATTCTCCTGTAGTTGTTTCTTCAGATCTTAAAGCTCAACAACATCCATTCTATATGGAGTCTTGGATATTGGTAGCGCTCCGGATATAATTTCAATTGTGAACTCAACATCTCTTCTTAGAGGAAGACCAGGAAGTTCCTCGGGAAACACTTCCGCGAATTCCCTCACAATAGGCATTTCTTCAAGGGTAGTTTCTTCCTTGGACTCAATCATCTAAGCCAGATATGCATGCTCATAAGGCAGTAATATCCATGCTTGAGATGATGGAGTTAAAGGTGATTCATCTTCCTCCTGACACTTGTAATGAATCGGGGGTCGATTCTCCATATGGAGTGTGATTTCCCTCTCCCGACAATTTATGTTGGCTCTATATAATGAAATCCAATCCATGCCATGAATTGCATCAAATTCCACCAAAGGGAGTACGATGAGGTTTGCTGGGAAATTCAATCCACAGGTTATAACAGGGGAGGACTTATACTCATGGGATTCAATGATTCCACATTTTTCGTACTCACCGACATCTTTAATTCCATGATTTGTGGTGGTGCAGGGATTGTTCTACTAAACTTTTGAGATATAAAAGAATGCGTAGAACCTGAATCAAAAAGTAAGTTCGCTATTCTTTAATGAATAACAAGTGTACCTATCACCACTTCGTTGCCAGGGTTCACTTCGGCAGAAGTGATGGAAAAAGTTCTTCCTTGCTGTCTTGGAGGTTGTTGGTTGCCTCCGATAACCCTTGGATTAGGGCATTGATTTTCAAAATGACCCGGTTATTTTCATTTGTAGCATTGAACAACGCGTTGAGGATTGAACGAAGTGTTCCTCTCCTCTGTCGCAGCCGCAGGTCCTTCTTGCTGACTAGTTAACAGCTAGGTGCCCTTATCTTCCACACATGAAGCATTTTATTGTCCCCCTAAGGCAATTTCTAGGGTGCTTCTTTCCACACTTTTGGAAAGTGGGGTGATGGAACATCATAGCGCCGTTGGATTTATCCATCGGACCACCATAATTGAAGTCCACCTTACGCTTCTTGTCCCCATGATACCCCTGTGATTCTACGATCTCCATTTCAATTTTGAGGGAACATCAGACAATTTCCTCATAGCTGTCGAAGTCACGGATCGCTAATGCTTTCTGCAAGCTAGGCATCAGCCCACCAAAGAAGCGGTCAACCTTGCATTCGGGGGTAATGACAAATCCAGAAGCGTATCGTGCAAGCCTTCTGACGTTTTCCTTGTACGCTCCCACAGATTCTTCATCTTTCTGATTGAGGGAAAATAAGTCCCTTTCCATATTAAGACGGAGGGTGCGCAAAAAATATTTATCAAAAAACATCTTCTGGAATTCCTTCCATTCCAAAGCCTCGATCTCCTCCTCAGGCTTCGTATTTTTGATCAATGTCCACCATTTATGAGCTTCACCCTGCATACGATAAGCCACCAGGAGAACCTTCAGAACATTTAAGGATAATGAAGATCCTTTCAATGGAGTTGATCTATTGCTCAGTGATCGTGGGATCAGATGATCCACTAAAATTAGGAGGCCTTTGTCTCATGAAGCTCCCAATAACGACTTGTTCTTTCTTGGGGGGGGGGGGGTGAATGTTCCTCTTGACCCGTGTTTCTTTTCAAAACTTGAGTTAGCTGAGAGAGAAGCATGAAAAAGTTCGTGATTCCCGCTCCCATTGGATTGGCCATCTCATTAGTACAATCATCACAATGATCTTCACAACGGTTGTTAGCCCGAGTTCTCTTTTTACCGGCCATTGGATGGAATAAAAGGAATGTTAGGGGTAACACATAAAGGGTAATCCAAAGACAATAGATGATGACTTATAAATAAACTTTAATCTCTTTAACTCATGAGTCTATAGGATTCAATCCAGGCTTTTCATGATCTTCCATCTAACATATATTCTTAGGGGCATTTTTCCCTTAATAAGGGTCCATACTAAGATTTTGAATTTATCAAAAACATATCCCCCGGGAGTGTCATAACCAAGAGTGTAGAAAGGCCCGTTGTCGTGCACCAGTTCCCATTCGAGTCTAGATCAAAGTGGTGTTTTCGGGTTTTACCCCTAGGATACATCTGTGCCAGAGCCGCCTCTACCTGCTCATATCTAGAGAGGGATGCATTTGTTTGATAAACCACTTACTTAGTATTTACCAAAACATAGGGATGTTTTTATTATACATAGTCTTGTATCTAAGGCTTTACTAGGGTTTCCTAATCCCAAAAATAACTAATCCTATCCTTTGATACCAACTATGACAACCTTGCTTTCTATTACAACTTAAACATGATTTATTACATATAAATTCACTTGATAAAACAAAGAAGATCGAGATTTTTAGTGTCTTTGTGGCTTAGGATCATTACATAAAAACATTAAACTTGAAATATGACATCTTTATTGAAAACTTCCTTTACATGACCGCTACATTCCTTCGTACTTAGCATTGCATGGGATAACCTGAGGACATGCATAAGAAAAGGGTGAGCTATAAAGCCCAGTAAGGGAGTACACAATGAATAACATGAGGAGTTCAATACATGTTAGGAAATAGGAATATCAATAGAGAATAAGAGTAAAATGAACATAAAGTCATGATAAAGCATGATATTCATAACATGGAAATGTGGCAACAACACTTAACATTGAATTAGCATGAGCCAAGGCTTATTGCACATGGAGCATGAGTAAACCCTCATTGCACTTGAAGCATGAGTAAACCCTCATTGCACTTGAATTATCATGAGTCAACACTCATTGCACATGATGTATCATGATACTATACTTTACCCAATGCATTGGAGCGATATAAGGGTGCACCCTTCTTAAACATTTCATTTCATGCATAAGTGTGCCACATGGATCATAAAACATGGATTCATAAAAGATAATAATTTATTCCAAGATAAAGGAATACGGAATTAATACTTGAAACTTTATAATCAATATGTAAATGTGAATAAAGGTGAATACCCTTTATGGAGAAATGGGCATGGTATTCACTACACAATGATATTGGCTTAGAAAATCCGTGTGATTTCGGCAACGTAACGGTGTGACATAAGAATTCATAAAAATGGGTGATGAGAGAGAAAGGGATTCCTCATCATATTAACATGTAATGAAAAGTAAGGAGGTCATATATATACATTTCCCAAAAATTGAAAAGGAACTTAGATTCATGATACAAAAGTATTGATCGAATATAAAAGAGGAGAAAAAAGTTCCTTTCGGAATTTCAGCATAGTAACGTGTGTAAATGGGAGGAATTTAATGAGAGATAAAGGGGTGTTCAATCATTAAAACAATAAGACGTCAGTATGGGGGAGGCGCGAAACCATACCCCAACATTCATAATTGAAATTAGAAGGGCAACACAACTTAAAGAAAATTGACAAAAATGAGAAACGAAGAAAAAACCCTTACATGGAAGTGTGCTTCCAAAGGCTAGAGAGAGGCTTGTCAGAGGCTTCTTGGGAGCTTAGGGAACCTTGAGAGGATTTTAGAGAGATTAGGGAAGAGTTTGGACGAACTCCAAGGTCTTTGAGTGAGGAGGAAGTGGGAGCTTGGGCGGGTTTATATAGGAAAGGTGAGATAAGTCTTTATTATTTAGGTTTGGGACCCCTTATATTAAAATAATTCAAACCACAAACCATCCCATGGTATTTGCACATGGTTTCTGGAAAAGGAAAGAGGAAAACAATATTTTACAAGGCCAAGGTCCGAACATATTAAAAAATTATGGTTGCTTATGTGGAGGTGAGTCACACTCCCATGGAAATTAATTTAAAAAGACAAAGTGTTGAATAAGTCTTGAGGGCTCCATTAATGCTTTGAAAAGTAAGTCAAACAAACCCAAAACCTCATTATTTTAATGATAAAACACATATTTTCCGAACATAAGGATTATGGTATTTTATTACATCACCATTGGGTCATTATGATGTCATAAAACACATTATATATTTAAATGGTATTTAATTTTTACCCAAAAATATGACTGTCTCAGAAAATTATAAAAAATTCACCATTGGATAATTTCGACGTCCTGATTCCAAAAATAATATTTATTTTATCTAAATAATTTTATAAATATGTGAATATTCACTTTTAAAATAAAAACCGACATTTATAAAAAATTCACGGGTTTTGACATAAATGGCTTTCAAACCTTAATAAAAATTATAATTGCATTCATAAAATTATAAGATCATTTATATTTAATAAAAATTAATTTAATATTAATAATAATATTTTATTAAAATATTATTTAATTAAAAAATCCTTTAATTTAATAAAAAATAATTCTTAATTAAATAATAACTAAAAACACCATTTGTACTTTAAAAACTAATTACAATGTATCAAAAATGACTAGAAATTATATTCATTATTATATAAAAAAAATTCACAAGAACCTAGTACTACTTATTTGTTACATAACCCCTTAAAATAGCCGCATAAGACCTAAGGGTAAGGTGTGTGATGGTGACAGACTCTTGGGGTGGCTCGGATAACATCGCTCGAGTGGTAATATCTATGAACTTCCACTTTTCCCGTAGACTGTCCCGTTCAAGCTTGACATAATGAAGCTCAGCTTGGGATTGGTCAAGGGAGAAGCCCAAAGATTCCACATCTTTTCCGAGCTCCGACAAATGGGCTTCGTACGGGGAAATTCTACTGGATGAGGCCATCGCTTCCTTTGTCTGAGTAGAAATGGGTTCGTTAAAGCCTTATATTTATACTACTCAGATGATCACTGTTCAACAGCTATAAAAGTAATGGTCACAAATCATAATGTAAAACTAAAGAAGATTACATCTTATAAAAACATTTTTCATAAAGAAACATTTTACTGGATCAAGAGGGATTTTCCATTAATGAAAAATTGGGTCGTTACAACCTCAAAATTCCACCATCCTACAATCCATTCTTTAATGATCATGATATCCAAGACAAAGCCTTCAAATATCAATTTTTTCTTAGAACTCTTCCATGAGGAGCTCCCCCCTCTTAGATTTCGCCCTCAGCTCTACACTGTGGAATTATCACTTGCCTTTTTCAATGGAGCATGAGCAGGAAATGTCAAACTAGATCCCTCCTGTTTATACTCATCATTGACAACATCCCTAGCATCGACTGGAGAAGAAGAGGCATCGAGAATAAATACATTCTTTTGGATGGTAAACATCACATCCTGCTGAAAAATATGAATTTACCATATTGTTCTGTAGAGTGTAAACATGTTATTTGGAAACATTAACCTTCTTTAGCGTAGTGTCAAAATTTTCAACACCCTTTGTATCATAAATGCTGAAAAAAAATCCATCATTAGCGCACACATATCCTGCTACATCAGAGTATTATGCGGTCTATTTAAAAAAATATAATAAAATATTCATTATAAACATTTTCTATGAAAATATATATAGTAAGCATGAAAACATTTTGAATACATATTTTACTTTATAAAATAAGCAAGAAAACTTTTTGTTTTTTATGTTAAAATGATATATTAAAACATTTTTCATTGAAAATATATTTATAATGCTTCAATATATTTTTAAAATAGTTTTCTTTAAAAACATTTAAATTAATTTTTGAAAACTTATCAATTTTTTTCGATAACATCTTTAAAATATTTTATCATTAAGACATATAAATATGATTGAAAACCTTTTGAAAAATCATTTCATTGAAATTTATAAAATAACATTGTAAAAATTTTAGAAAAATTTATAAACCAATAAAAAAATTTAAACCCTATTTAGAAAACATGGTTTTGAAAGAACATTTAATTTTGACCAAAGAGAGATTCATGGTCAGAATTCTGGAAAAACACATTCTATATTTTATTAAGTAAAAATGAGTAGAAAAATATTACTACTACATGAATATATCTGGAATAACTATAGTATAATAAAAAACATGAAATATTTTGAGTTATGGATCATAATATTACCCCAATGAGTGAATAATCATAAACTATCTTGACACATTGTAAGATTATAAGAATAAAAGATTACTAATTTGGTAAATTTTAATCAGAATCTCCAGGAAATAATAACATAACATGAATTATAAAATATAATTAAATGATTGGTATTCATGATAAAAAATTTCAAAGAGTAGTGTATACAACTTGTAAAAGAATATAAAATAATAATGTGCCATGTGTCTCCAAGAAATAAAATTGAGAAAAACATATGTTATCATTATGGTATCTTTTGAAAAAAAAACCTAGTTAATGATAATTCCTAAAATGGATATGTGAATACCCATAAATATTGGGATAAGAAAAATTTAAAATATATATGGCTTATATATACACCACATTATAGAAACAGGTGGTTGATGTTGGTTCCAAGCATAGCTGAAGCTTGTTGTGGTGGGAAAAATATTAAAATTTAATTTAATAATAATTTCATGAATCCAAAATAAAATATATTTAATTTAAAATTTTTATTAATTTTTTTAATATCTAATGAAATAAATAATTGGTCATATGAATTTTATTTTTTGACAAATGATTGTATTCTAAAAAATCCTTTTCAGATTTCCTCCTTGTGCTTGGAAATATCCAAGGGTAGATTCCCTTTAGCAGTGATCCAAACATGATTAAACGACCTTCGAGAAACACGACTCATTCTCTATGTGCTAGCATAGTGAATTGAATATCTTGTATTGTTCAATATTGATGGCTCATTCTTTATTCCTAAATAAATTATCTACTGGGATTCTCGTTCTTGATAGGTAAATAGGAGGAGGTGTCATGGGATAATTCTTTGTGAGCAACAATTTTACTTTCCCAATCATGTAATAGGTTTTGATTGAATTACACAATAGTTGTAGTCGACTATTTATAAATCTAATATTTTAGTTAAAAAATTTAAATTCCTAAAAACTATTATATATATTTATAACAATTAATTAAATCACATGACACGTAATTATAATAACACTATTATTATTTGGCGATGGGGAAACATGGATAAAATGCATATATAATATTTACCAACTCATTTTAATTGTTTTATCACCAGACGTAGTCTTGGACTGTTGAAAATCCTCTTGTATTTTTTGAACAAGAGAATATATTTTTTATTCTCCTAAAACAATATTTTACTCACAAACATGTAAATAAATAAATATTTATTATTTTGTAAAAATATTAAATAATTTTTATTCACAATTTGGTGAATAAGTTGTTATTTAATTTATGCCACCATTATTAATAAAAAACAATTACTAAATCTTGAGAAAAATATATATTATATATATTAAATTCAAAAAGAATTTATTCGAGTCCACTAGAAACTCTTAGTGTGTGGACCTCTATGATTTTTTCCTGTATGCATTAGGTGTTATTTTCTAAAGTGAATGACTATTGTCTATAAATGAGTCAAGGCATCAAATAAAAGGAACTAAATGTCACAATGATTACAACCACATATAGACCCTCACTGTTTAATATAATCCTTTTTCCCATAATCTCACAAAAAAGTTTCATGACAGTGTCATCACCCTCTATTTTTATACATAATTATATGACTATATGAAATAAACAAAACATTGCATTCGGGGAATTAATTTTAGTGAAATTTTTATATTTCAAATAATTTCTCGAGATATCAACTTTTATAAATTTGGATGAGATAAATCATTTTTTGGCATATCCATTAATATCATTTCATTCATGACACAATAAACATACCATACATCCCACCCACATATGGTGTGATAGTTTTCATCCACAATTCATACTACGTGAGTTGTGACACTCATTAAGGATAATAGCAATGTCTAATGATCATTACCAAAGCTCTAAGATAGGAATATGTGATGACATCAAGACATAAGAAATTATAACTAGATGGTCTGTTCTCATAATCTCTCGACATATGGATTACCAAGTGAGAAATTCATTAATGGAAGTCTCATCTTCATATGAGTACTCACACCAAATGGTCTATATAATATCTTTCACTTCATAGTATGTTATCTAACCATAAAACTATATTAATAATATTTTGAAATAACTTTAAGGATCTAATCATAGCGGGGAACTTTTATAATCATGTCAATGTAGCGAATAACCTACAACATTATTACATTATGACCATGTAGAATAATGAACAATATATAATAAGGTATATAATTCAATATTTAATAAATAAAATATTCTTTTAATTAATGTACAAGAACATGGTTCTTGGACAACAACTACAAAATTCTCCCACTATGACAATAAAAAACTACCTATGAGTTTTAGTCATCTATACCTCACATGATAATCATGTTTTATCTATGTTATTTATTTTTAAGTTGTCCTCCACATTGTTCAACATGGAAATACAACTCACTATTTCTTCAACGTTGTGAGAAAAATCCTTCATGAAATGATACTTTGGATGTATCTGCTTCATCTGATAATGCGACTTTAGACATTTTGTGAGAGCCACCTCTATAATATTATAACAATTATGTGTGAGGGGATATTTAATTAAATGTATCATATGATGATCCTATATGAAATTTCACATACAATCTTCTTCTTTATCTTCCTAAAAAAATGCAATATACTAAGAATCAACTATAGAATCTGTTACCACAACCTTCTTGGAGCTCTTCTCACACAAAACACCTCCATTCCTAATGAATATGTATTCTGTTAATGACTTCATGTAATCATTATTAGTCTTGATAAAGGAATATGTATATCCTTTAATGATAAGTTCCTTGTTCCCTATGTAAACTAGGAATATATTTTCCCTAAAACTTAGATAATTAAGGATATTATTGACTATTTCCCAATGGAAATTACATATATCATCTTGATATCTACCTACAACTCTTACTGAGTAGCTAATATCTATCCTAGTACATATGATAACATATAAGATGGATCCAATCACTGATTCTTATGAATCATTCACATTCACATTCATTCCCCATTAGTATGAGGAAACTTTTTCCAGGATAGATGAATTCCATTTGATGTTGGAAACAATACCTTCATGTAATTTTATATAGTGAATCTATTTGATATCATGTCATTGTTTGTACATTGAAATAGGCTAAGAAACCTCTTAAAACTATCAGGATGGATCTCGATAAAAAACATATTCTTCCTTTCAAAATTCATTCATTGAAAATAACATATTCATGAATTATTTAATATAATATAAGACTGTAATTTCATTTCTAAAAAGTAGTATTTCATTAACATATACTGTAAAAAAAATACTACACTCCCAATAAACTATTTATATGAACAAGTCTCACATTTTATCTTTATAAAAAATTATTATTTTATGTCTTCATCAAAATTAATGTTTGATGACCTAGATACATGTTTTTATCCTTAATTAATTTTTTTTGACATTAATATATTTTTAGAAAACATTGGTGTAACCAATCCTTATATTTTTTTCCTTTATACACATTCATGAAGGTTCCAAATAAGAAATGTTTTTTTGAAATCAATTTTCTGAATATCATAGTCATGGTAAGACACAATTTCATGATTAGTTCTGATGGATTGTAACATTGAAACGGGGGGAAACATGTCTTCACAGCCAATACCTTGACACTGTTTAATCATTTTTCAACTATACACATCTTATAGGTTCTAAATTTCCCATCCATGATAATAATAATCTTGAATACCCATTTTTAACCAACATGAATTACATAAAATGGGCGATCTACCAAAATACAAACTCTTTTTTGGTACATGGAATCCATTTTAGAATTCATGGCTTCCTTCCATTTGGAGGCATCAGTGCCACATACTGGTTCCCTGTATATTGGAGGATCATTATTATAAAATAATATTGAGTCACCATCCTTGGTACCTAAAAGACCATATTGTTATGCTTCTGTAACTTCTATTGTGCTCTTAAATATTTCTTCTATCTTTGGAAACATTTCTTATTCCATAAGGGTTTGTGGAATCTGATCCCCTACCAACTCTTGTGGGCATATAGCCTTGAACTCATCAATTTTTATCTCTCTCCCACTATCTCTTTTTGGTATATCATCACTATCAATTAATATGATCTACAAATCAACTATAATCCTTTTGAATGAGTGGTTGTATAGGTAATATCTCGTTGTTTCCCCGATGTATCATATAATGGTACACTTTGAGCCTCTATGTTCAGGGTTGTTACCTAAATAGGTCTAAAAAAATTATTCTCTTTTCCAAATATGTTAATTCGTTAACATGGGTATTAATCCGCTCCAATATTCATATATAATACCATTTATAGATATTGTTGGTACTTGTTTTATTATGTATGCCTCTGTTTGTAATGAATATCCCCAAAATGATAATGTACGACTTGCATGACACATCATAATCTCACAATATCAAACAAGGTGAAATTCCTCCTTTCACATACATTATTCCACTATGGTTTTTAAGGATGAATGTGTTGGTATAAGATCCCAAACACTTATATTTAATCAATGATGTATTTATTATGATATTTTATATATTTTTTTGAGCAGAGTTTCCTAATCCCCCAACCAAGATAGTTATAAAATTTACTCTTGTATTACTTGAATTTATCACTTTAAAATGAATTATACCGAATTAAGTTAATATATCCATATCTACAAAAATAATAATTAAATTTTATGAAAAAATTTTACCCACCCCTATCATTAATTTGAAATGGTCCACAAACATCTGTATAAACTAATTGAACCATATATTTAGCAATTTCACATTTTTCATGAAATGGGGATTTTGTCAATTTTCCCTGTAAACATACTCGACATACACCAATTGGTTTTATTTTTAAATAATATAAATATCCATCATGATGTATTTTTTTCAATCTTTTTTCATTTAAATGTCCTCATCGGTGATGCCAAAGTTGGTTTTAATATTAGTCATGTGAAGTAACTTCATTATAGATTGCCATTACATGGTTCGTGTAATCCAACACGTAAAAAAGATTATGCTTATGTTACTTAACATAAAAATATATATCATTATAAAAGAAGAAAAAATAATTTAGAAATACGAAAATGAATCCATCTGCATATAGTATGGATATAGAAATGATGTTTTTGGTAACCTACTTCACATAATAAAAACAATTTCAAAACAAGATCATTTTGGATTGTAATTTGATGTGGTAGTCCCTGATCGATACAAAAAAATAATTAACTATATTTACCTCTCATAGATCTCTCTCCCGTTGAAATATTATTTAAATTTACATGGTTCTTTTATTTGAATACATATTTGAAAAGTACATGTTTAATCTAACACCTAGTTATTAAAATAGAAAAGGTTCACTTGATAACACATACACATGAAGATTACCATAGATTCTTTAGATGGGTGGAATTTTTATTCCAGTGGCCATTATTACCATGCGTGAAAAAAACATCATCATATTCCATTTCTTCCACTCTGTTCATCTTGGTCATCATATGGTGTTAAAAAGACTGCGGCTTAAAACTAATTTCAATCCCTTCAAATTTGTTATCCAAATAAGAAAAAACAATTTTCCAGATTCATATTTTCATATACATGGAGATGGTGGATAAGAATCCCTATAATAGAATTCTCAAGGATTTTCACATTAAAATTTACAACAAAACATGCGGTGCTCTAAGGGAGTGATGGTACAATGTTATCAGTTCCCAGTTTACTTGGAAGTTTAAAACGTAGAACCTCTAGGTGATAATGAATATAATGAGCATTGCTACATGTGTCCCATTGGGAGAGACCCTTTCATGATTACTCTAAATGTGTGTCTTGTAAATCTCAAACCATTCATGTCTAGATCAATACTAATAAACAACACAGAGATTCTGAAGCACGCCATGCACAACCATGTCATCATAGACATCATGAGTTCACAAGTCATAGATGAATGAATAAAAATTTGAACATAGACCACATAATTTATATGTTTTCTTTTATAGGTAACCCTTAATCACTCACATCTTGTGAAAGAATATCATACATTGATGATTAAAACATGTAATATTTATATTCATGGTATATAATAATCGAACGACATATGAACCACTCATGTAAGTTACTACTAGTGAACATATTATCTTTGTCAAATATTTATCATTGGGATAGTGATATTTTATTTTTATCCAATAATTAAAATAGTATATTATTAGTACCTTTCTTTATTATATATTTGGTGAGAAATAATTAACCATTTTATTAAATCTCAAACTTTTTTCATGTCCTAGTAGCCATTAACATTGATATTGGAATGCCTAGTTTCTAGGAAATTCTTGTTGTATTGATCAATATTCCGCTTTTTATAAACCAAAAATGGGTTTCTCTTGAAATATTAAAGGTATTTATGGAGTTAAGTATTTTACAAATGTGGTATTGCAGCTCATTTATCAGTTGAGTGTACTACCAAGCCCAGAAACCTGACATTGATTCTCCCAACACATGCCTCCAAATTAAACCATGTCTATAAAAATCCACACCTCTTAATATAAAATATTTATGTAATCCTAAAACATTCAAATTAATTCCTCTAATAATAGTAAGTGTCCGAAAAAGGGTTGGTTGTTGAAAAAGTTCTATTGAGTTATGATCATAATAAAATAACAAATTTCTTACTCTGACTTAATATTAGATTAAGTGATTTTATTTTATTTTGCATTGAATTTTTATATTTTTTATCCTACATAGTGTACTGTGAACATTTAAATCAATGTTTTCATATTTAATAAACTTTTTGAAAAAACATTTTCTCATATTAAATTTAAATTAAATTGTTCATTTTCATATTAATTCATTCATTTATATAAATGAAAACATTAATAAGTAAATATAATATTAATTCATTAAAAAATAATTATATATTAAAATTACCAAATGATGAGCTTATATAATGGTTGATTTATTTATAGGAAATTAAATCAACAAATAAACATGGGTGAAATAACTCCTTATGATGGATTTGGTAAAAGCTACAACTTTCAACATGTCAACCTATGTATCCCTGAGTTAGATTAATTATGGTTCCAACATGAATTGTCCCCACAAACATTGGGATGATCCCTTAGATTCAAATATTTATTAATCAGATGAATTTAATGGGAACCAACGAATTGTTTAAAGGGAAATATATAAATATACATGGACATGGTGGTCCTACATAATAATGGTGGGTGGTATGAATCACATACCATATTTTAATTGAATAGTAAATAATTGAAAACCATGAAATATATATAATTAAATAAATTCTGAAACATACTTAGTATATGTTCAAACTAATGAATGACCACAAATTCATTTAATATATAAAACTAAAATACTAGAATTCATTTCATTTTTTTTCTTCGTATTATATATGATATAAATTCTTAAATAAATTAATTAATAATTTTTTTTAATTAATTGCATTTCTTCATAATGATAATCCAATATTATTTTTCAATAATCATCATTAACAACATTCATTTAAAATAAATGGATGAACCAATAATGTTATATTAATTAAAATAAATTAGTTGAGCATTTAATGTTATTTGAAATTATTTTAAAATTTTCAAAATCACAATTGTGTTATAATCAATATAGTAAACGTATAATGATGCAATTTCAAATTTAATTTAATTTAAATTTTTTTTCCATTATCGAGAGACTACACAATGTGTACATGTAGCTACACAATACATTCTTCAATTGATGTATATCCAAGTCATATGCACATGGAATTAGTTTATTGACTCTTACAATCTACTTAGTTTGTACATGAAAATTACATACCATCTATTGACTTTCATTGGTCCATGTTGTCCCGTTCAACAGGTAATGTACAATAAATTCACCCCGCATAATTAATTAATTCATGCATCTAGATAAAATATTCATCGGTATACACAATGTGTTCTAGATACACGGTGTGTAAACCAGTTTTACCAGCCAATGATTTGGCACTTCCTAATGTAATCTTAAACCCTTCTTCATTTGTTATTAAAACTTTCATAAAATTAATCTTTTCAAAAAAAACATGGTTAATATGTCAATAACATGTTAATTATAATATAATTAATTTATAAGTTACATGAAAAAAATATAACCAAAATTGATCATAGATCCACAATCAAATAAATATTTATAAATTTAAATGTGACCAATATTAAACCACTGGTTGGTTTCAGGCACAGTTAAAGCATGTTGTGGTGGGTGATATATTAACATTTCTTTTAATAATCATTTCCCCCAATCGAGAGATGAGATCTTGCATGTGACATTTAAAATTAGTGTTTTAATTTCTAATGAAATAATTACGTTTTCTTAGTAACATTATTCATTTATGATTGTTGATCATTTCAAAAGGCCCATATAGATTTCCTTCATTTGGATTGGGTGAGTACAATGGTAGAATCCCTCTAGCAGTGATCCGCACATGATTCAATGGTCTTCGAGAAACACCACTAATTCTCTATGTGATAGTGTGGCCAATTTAATGTATTGTGTTATTCATTCTTGATTTCATGGTCATCGATCTTGAAGTCATTATGTCTTGGGTTTCTATTTATTGATAGAGATATATAGAGATGATTAGGAGTTGAGATGGAATTCATTGTGTGTAGTAATTATCAATTATAAAACATGGAATTGATTTTGAATGAAATAGAATATATACATTTCTTTCTATATATAAATTTGCGATTTTAGTACAAAATTTAATTTCACAAAGTCGTTAAATATAATTTAAACAATTAATGAAATATGATTCCACGGTATTATTATAGTATTATTATTTTTTGGTATGCCAACTTATGAAAAATGGATAAATAATATTTACCTAACAATAAATAATTATTTTATAAGTAGACTCGGTCATGGTTTGTTCAAGCTCCACTTGTATTTTTTAAACACATGAATAAAAATATTATTACCTTAAATAGAAATTGTATTCACAAAATAGTAAAATAATATTTATTAAAAATTCAATTACATAACATAATATAGTTAGTTCAAAATCCATTGAATATATATTTATTAAATTTATGTGATCATTATAAAATAAATATAATTATTCCACTGTCTTGAGAATAATATTTATTCTATTAATTAAATTAAATAAAAATTCATTTATGTCCACCAGAAATACATATTATGTGACCTTCAATGTGTCTTTCTCAGTGGTATTCTGAGGGCTGCCTCAAGTATAATATTTCTATAAGACAATTGGTCATGGAATTCCAGAGAGAGAATATAATATATAATTGAGGACAACTATAAATGAACACTCACTGTTTAGTGTACTCCCCTTGTCACATAATCTCATCATGAAGGTTTCATGATGGTGACATAATCCTATAGGCTTGATAAATAATTCTTCAAATATCCTAAATTAAATAACAATTACACTATGGAAATGGAATTTCGGGAAACATTTATAATTAAGTCAAAGGAAAAATATATCAACTTATATTATTATGAAAGGGATAAATCCATTCACGACTTATCCATTAATAACATGTCATTCATGATGCACCCAACATACCCTACTTCCCAACAACATATGGCGTGATATTTTTTCTCAAATCAAATCTATGTGAAATAGTTGTGAAATGTGTTAATGATAAAAACAATATTTAAGGATGATTACACATTCTCGTATATATGACTATCTGATGAAACCAAAACCAGAGGAATTCCTACTGGCAGGTCTATTCTAAAAATCTCCCATCTTGGAGACTACGAAGTGAGAGCTTCATTAGAATAAGTCTCATCTGTTTATGAGTACTCACAGATAGCAGTCCATATACTATGTGTCTTATTAGAATATGTTTTCAAATATCAAAACTATATTAATAATATTTTCATAGAAAATCAAGGTTCTCCTCATATTAGGGAAAAAATATTACATTATCAATGTGAAATATACTATATGAAATTATTACATTATGTTCATGTAAAAAAATAAAAAATATGTAAAAATATGTTCAATTTATTATTTTAATACACCAACGATTCATCTAATCAAAATAAAAACAGTTGGTCCTAGGGCACAAACTCTAATAGTTAATAAGTCCAAAATCTCATAAAAATAATAGTGCGGTGAGAAAACCCATACATTATGTCTCAAATATCATCATACTAGTTAAAAAATCATGTATAAAATATATATATATATTATAACTATAATAATGAACTATATAACTATATATAATATAATATATTATTTAAATATGTCATTATTTTACCAAATGATTGAAAATTTAATGTTGATGTTACATTTCGGGTAATATCTACATTGAATTTCATACATGATTTGAATTTTCTTATTGATACTATTATATAGATAGTGGTTTACATATTACTAGAACTAAAAAAGTGATATAAATATGATATATATTTACTATATTAACATTTATAATATTATATAAAATATAGAACTGTGAAGTAAAATACACCGTTCATGGATACAGAAGTCTGTATGTTTGCATAAATGTAGTTTAAATTTTCATATCATGTTGAAATAAATAAGACAAGAGACATGTATATATATATACATATATATTTTTTATAATTCCAATATAATTATTATTTTGTAAATATCTTATTCATTTACTAAACACAACCATAATTAATTTTATGTAAATTGTGAATGATTCGCATTTCTTTGAGGAGATGATAGTCTACATGTCCATAAAGGAAGTCAACATATTTAGTTAAAATTTATTTCTTTAAAATGATATTTATATAATAATTCTAGATTCATAAATATATAATAAATTTAATATGTTTCATATATAAAAATATTCCCATCAATATTTTCAACCATGAACGGTGGTAATGGAAAAAACAATCGACATCGTTTCGTGAGGTGATAGTCTGCCGTACTCACATACAAGAATATTGAATCCCATTTGATGGATATGTTTTCATTTATATGTATATAAAATATAATTAAAAATTTTTAATATATTTTTGATACTAATTATATTAAAATATGAGAATATTTAATGTGGTGGAGAATGGAAACAAACTTAAATAAATTATGGATGGGTGTTACCTCTTCTTCAGGTAACTCTCTCGGGTTTTAATCATAGGGATTCCATGAATGGATTTATGTATAAAATGACGCTTTTTGGAAGAAATGATAGAATATGGGAGTATATTTTGGAATTGTTTTTGAGAAAAAGGTATTAGGGGTGTGAATTAGTGAGGGGGGTCAGTTTTGTTTTATAGTGGAGGGGGTGGCAAGTTTGTAAATATAAAAAGGTAATAAAATATTATTGGTCTCCATTACATCATTTTCCTTATATAGTGTTTAAATTTTTTTCCAAGAGTTTAATAATTTTAAAATATTATATAAAATGGATTTTGGACTTGTTTCTTAGTAATTGGATCATTTAATTAATGATTAACTCTTAAGTGATCTTGTTTTTTCCTTAAAGAGTTTAATGAATTTTAATTACATAGATTTTTATTTTTATAAATACCTAATATGAACTTATTCTACAATACAAATAATACTTATTATTAATATATAACCAAATTCTAATATCATAATAGGTATAAATTAACAAAAAATTTATACTGCATATATGTCGTGAAAGCTAGTTATTAATTTGAAAATTTCCAACACTTTGAAATGTTTTTACATCTAATTTAAATGTAAAATTGGTTGAAATATACTATATAAGATCAAATAATGTATAATTTATCTATATAAACATTAAAAAAATTAAAATTTAACATAAAAATATAAATAAATTACATTAAAAATAATTTTTGAAATAATATTTTTTATTTTTCACCATTCTCCCAAAAATGATGTTTCTCAGAAACACCCCAAAACTTTATTCTAGGAAAATAATGACATTTTGAATTAAAAATTTAAGTATACTATATTATATAATATTTCAAAAACTATGAAAAATTAATTTTTTTTGTTAATACTAGAAGGAAAAGTAAAGTACTTCTGTTATGAAAATATTATTTTCAAACGTATAAATAAGTTTTATTATAAATATTATTTACTTATCTAAATCCATTATAAATAATATATAAAATTCAGTTATTAATATTCACATTTTTATGGTAAATTATTATTTAATATCTATCTAGTTTAAATCATTATAGTATCAAAATGTTTTTTTGTATAAACAAATTGTTCTTGTGTAAAAAATGACATGTCGGTGTTGCATGTAGCGCAAGATTCTTTTCATGTTGAATATAATGAATGATTTAATCAGTGTATTTATAAATTAAATGAATAATATAAAATTAATTTTTTTTCAAAAAAGGTTCATAAAAACTAATGGTATTACACTAATGTCACAAATTATATCCATTAACTCTTCGATATAATTTGAAACAAAACCATTGTTCATGTGTAGTAGGGGCAACTGGATTGAGAACCCCAGCAATTAATCATAGATAAATGTATTTCAAATTTCTTTCAAATGATGGATTTAATTTCCATTTTTTAAATTCACGAGGTATTTATTATTCTGAATAGATAATGTTTCATTTACATTCATATAGTTCCATTCAATTAACAATGATAATGTTGTTCATGCTTACATTAATAATACTACATCCAGAGAGCGATGAGATTACTTTTTCATCACCACATCAAATGCATCACATAAATAAATATAATAAAAACTATTTAAATTTGTTCTATTATGATCATTATGGAACTATAAAATGATACTTACCATATTTCCCGAACGAAAATGGAAAAGGGAATAGATCATCACGTGTATATATGTCATACCATCTCCATGATTATAAAAAAAGTCAAATTTTCTAAGCGATAATTTATTATTATGTTTCGGAGTATAATTAATGTTTTAAAATTATAATTATTTCATTATTATTATTTTAGGGATAAAGAAATAATTACCACTATGACATTATTGAACATAAAAAATAATTTTCAACATATAAAACAAATATTTTCAAACTATATGATGTCAATTTAAATCATTAAATAATTAAATATTGTTTAGTAATAGGTAAAAATTTCAGGATTATTATTATAAGAATACCATTTTTATTATTTCTTTCACAAAAAATAATCCTTATATGATTCTCAAATAGTATGAAAAACTATTTATCTCTAATAGAATGTTGTGAGAAAAACAATCCCAAAATTAGGGATTTGGTATATATTAGGAGGGGTAACACCCACTATGAATTTTATTAATCAATTTAGGATCCTCTATTTTATTTAATTATTAACAATATATTAAATGCATATGGATGTCGTATTTTTTATTCTTCAAATACGGGTTACATCAGGCCAAATAACATGGCAATACATCCTTCAGTATCAACATTTACTTAAAGTTATATTCAAATGTTCATATAATTATAAAATCATTCTCAATAACATATTATTACCTAATATTTTATCCATTAAATTGTCCAGTATAAACAATATATAAAACACCACTTCCATTTTAAAAAACCATTTCTCTCTACATAAAATATTTTGAACATGATAAATTAATTCATGCCTAGATTCAGTTTGTTGAGCGTGTCTCATTCACCCTGATAGATATCAATATATATCAAGGGTTATGATCATTGAATTGTAGATTTGGGAAGAACATAATGATTTTTCTATGAGGTTGTATATGTTGTGTCATAGCGATGAGATGTCTTTGATGACTCATATTAAACAACATGTGTTTTTTCTATATCATTGTATGAAATAGATATAGTTATATGGGAATTTTTTCCCCCGATATAACCTATATATTCTTGATATCTTGTTTATAATCTAGTATATTTTTTCTACTTTCACAATCAATGGTTACAGGGTCAGAACCCATACATACTATATCGATAGCGTGCATGGGGCACGCCTCCTTTTTGATATCCCAGTTTTGTAGCTCACTATGATCAATAGATTCTCTATTAACACACTAATATTTGTTATATATGGGATAAAAGAATATATCTTCATATATTAACCATTTATTCATATTTTTATTTTATTACTTCCTATGTGGTTGACTTCCTTAATCATTGTTAACCTAATGGTCCCCCATGTGTGCTCGAGGGTGCAGTTGATTGATTTGATAGTGGTATATATAATTTTTTTGGTAAAAATCTAGCCAAAAATATTACCTACAATAAATCAAATCAAGAAAATTAATATGAATCCATATAATCCCTTCATCGACTTCAAAATTAAAAATACATGGAATAATAAAATATTTTAACACATTCTCTTTAATTTCAACATCTTCTTCATCATAGAAAAAGTATTATTTGTAATCATTTCTAGAATATATAATAGAAATTAAATATTTTATTATCTAAAATTGATATACTAAACAAATAATTAATTTCATTGTTTTCTATAATTATTCTAATTCATATTATGGAATATAAATTCCAATGATCTCTGTAAAATAAAATCATCACTCTTCAAGTCTTGAGCATTTTTTAAACAATTTGTCATCTTAAAGAATAATGTGATAATTTTATTATAAACTCATGATCATTATAGTAGTCATATATGTCCTTAAATAAATATATTCAAAAGAACATCTTTATTATAGTATGGATTGAATATATTCTCTAATCATTCATCCAATAATGATTAACAATGTTTAACAAACATTGATATAATGGATACATATGAATCATCTTTCTTTCTATCATAAATAAAAAATTGACCTAAATACAATATTAACATTTCCTTTAAAATATTAAAAAATAAATTACAATAATTGAAATGAAATAAAAGTCAAATATAATGTGCCCCCATCAATCCCCTCTTTGTATTTGTTTCCATAATGTTATTGTTCATTAAAAATTATTATGTTAATATTTGAATATATCAAATTTATTTCTCCAAACATGAAATTTACATTTTCTCTTTCTTATTAAGAATAAATACAATATTCAAGTTAAAATGTTATTAGTCCATACTACGTAAACATTCCATACATAATCTTACTATATGTTTATGTGATCTATTCTTACTGAGGAAATCGAGTGGATTTGATTTAGATAGAAATGTTTCTGATTACCAAAAAATCATGATTCATCATAAAATGTGAAATATTATAATTTTCAAAAAGGCTTGTCAACATTTATTCTCGGATATAGATAATTTTTGACATTTGAAACAATTTTAATATAAATAAACATGAAATGAATATTGTTAGTTTAATTAAAAAAATGAAAAACATTTATATGTGAAAATATGAATATATGGCCTTTGAATACATCCATACATAGAATTTTCATATATCATTGATTAATTCAATTACACCCTATATTTTATGTTTTTCAGTTTCGTTACCAAAATAAGAAATATTAAGAAAAACATAACTTTTCAAAAGACATGATCTTCTATCGCAATATAAAATAATAAGATTTTATTATAATAGTAATAATAATTTTTGAAGAAATATCATTTTTCTACATTTGTTTCTCCCTCACGGGAATATCTCCATAAAATATTCATAATTATGGTTCTCTTTAATAATAGATATCATGATTTCCCAATCGGTACAATACACTAAAATGGAATATCAACATGTGACTATATAGATTTTATGACATTCAAAAATTCACCAAGGATGGTATTCATCAATATTTGTTCTCTGGAATAGCACATATAAGATATTTCCATGATATTATTAACATTATCCTTATCTTCCAGGATATGAAATAAAAATATTCCTCTTAAAAATTATTACCCTATATCATATTTTTATTTGAATTTCAATTGAGGATTCATTTAAGTATGACGACTTCAAAATTCATATCCTGAATTGAAATCACCCACTTCTTCAAACTTTCAACACCTAAGAACATTGTCCATCATTATTTACATGTTTTATATGAAAAAATAAACAAAAATAAACTATAATTGGAATGAATTGTATCTTCAATCAATCATCAATGTGAATAGAATGGTTGTGATTTATTTATCAAAAATGTTTCTCCATTTCTTTTAGTCTTTATGTCTGTACATATGGAATAATGTTTTGATATTTGTTGGGGTAGCATGGATCCCTTCACATTCACTTGTTCTTTTTGAAAAGATATTTTCTTCTAAATAAAATTCATTGATGAATCATTCTTACTTCTTATAAAGAATGATTATTTTTTTGAAATAATTTTCAATCAACCATTTTCAATATGACCAACATTATTACATATATCACCCATAACTTCATTATAAAATGTAGTTTATTTTATTAACATCATATAATCTATTTTTCATTATTTGAATTATTTTTTTATTTTCCACTATACATATCTTGTACATATTTCATTATTATTATTCTCAATAAGTATTCTTTCTAGATAACTTATATGTCAATAGGAACATTGGAAGTGAGATTGGATGTTCAACATGGATTATTATTAGGGTGGTTCATGTTTCCTCAACATCATGGACATGAAAACAATGTCTTATTAATAATGTTTACAAATTTTTGGGGGATTCATTGTTTAAAAAAAATTATAATTTCAACAAAGGATTTTTATGTCTTTTATAGTAATATTTTTTGGTTACCTATTCTAATCAACTTTGGATTCATTCAAAGGTGATCATGAACCATTCCTGTGACCACTAAAATTGAATATATCCAATTCATATTTAGTATTTCAAAATAAATATAGAATATAAATATTCATATTCAGTATTCGATATTGTATTGTAATCTCTAGACTAATCCCCCCTGACATGAGAAATATTTATGCTTTAGAGTTTAGTTCATTGTACCAAAATTATATTGAAAAATTTATGAATCTCTTATAGAAATAATATTCAAAAACTAACCATGATCATCTTATTTATTCTATATGATGTTTTTGGGAATTTATGACAGCTTTTTTGTATTTTTAGGGGAACCATCTTTCAAAACCATTTTACAATCCACCATATTTTTTGTGGTTAGTTTATTTTATCATATTTATTTATTATCGACTATTAAATATTTATCCAAAAATGAATTCATGAAATTATTTTAATAATTTAGTGGGTTTATCTAAATATAATTAACACATTAAAATTCAGTATCTGGAGTATCTATGTATTTATTTTTAGAAGTATCAATATGTATCTTCTTATGACTGAACAAATAAATATTAAATTATATAAGTGTCAAATTAAGGATGATTTTATGATATTAAATAGTAATAATATACTCTTCACATCCTTCTTTATTCATTCATATTCCTATTTAGTCTATTTTACATTTTTTTAAAGACGATTGATGTTCTTTGATATTGTGGAATGTTTCATCGAACTGTTAATCACTATGAAAATTGATAATGTTCAATTTTTCATAACCTCATAAATATTATCTTATATATCATGTTTGGATACATCCTTCACATAGATACTGATTATAAATTATTCATAATACATAGATAATTTTTTTTAAGGATCAAATTTGGGGAATATTTGGATCCAACATGCTTGGATAGCTTCATGCTTTCACGATGTTTTTTAATCCATATCCATTACATAGGACTTCCCCTCTAGATGAGTTATCTATTTATATAAAATTTCAAATAACCTATAGTTATTGCAGATTAATTCTATAGGATATCAATGAATCATACTTTTTAATACAGAAATTTAAAAATCAACTGACTTGTTATCACACCCTTTACTACATAGAACATCATGAAGATAGTTTTGATAAGAACTAACAAATAAACATTGATCAATTGAATCAATTAATGTAGTTGAAGAACACAGCTTGAACATCCACTTCAATGAATCATTATCCACCTATTCTTATATCCCCAATCATGTTTTGTATATTCTATTAACCTGACATGGATAAAAAAATACTTTATTTTATATAAATTAGGGGGTATTATTCATCATATTTGTTGTAAATTTCATTATCATGTTCATAATGGTCTTAGTAGAAATATAATTTCACTCGAATATAACCAAATAATAATAAAAAAATCATTGTTAATAAATCATTGAAACTATAATCATTAAAATAGAATATCAGTAAATGTATGGAATCTAATAGAGGTGAACCTTATATTTTATTCCAATTTAGTAGAGAACATTGAGATATATTAAAAAATTTTAGTAGGGGGATGAATTAGTTTTGTGAACCATTTCAGCAATAATATCTTTTATCCCTGTTACCTAATTGGATAATTATGATATTGGATCACTTATTCTTTTATAATTACAGTAATAGTGAATATGAATGTTGAAATTGGTAACCCACAATGGTTTTATGAGGCTTACTTTTGAAGATGATTATACTATCCTATTAATGAATGATGATGACTAATAAATTGATTTTTAACTATAATGAAACATCATGTTATAGTGTTGTGTGTAGGAAACAATCCTTAGCTAGTCTGGTTTTGTACGATATAGGAGGGAGTGGGAAACAATTTACCTTCCCAAGATTGTTTATGACTTGGTCCAATTTGCATCCCATCACTATTTATTTTTAATTCATATTAATATAGTCTTTTACATATTTTATAAGGTATCATGTAAATCTAATTATTTATCTAACAAGTTGATATTTCTACTGGACTTCACATTTCTACTTTTTTTTCAATAAAATCTTTAAATGTTACATTCAGAGTAGTATGAATAAAATGTCCTCTTCTTTACATTAGAAATATAATATATTATCTTATTCTTATGGAATCCACCACAATAATTTTAATACCCTATTCCATGATAATAACATAATTCATTTTCATATGAATTTAAAATAAAACGTTGTTTACTTGGTCACTAATATTTCATCATTGAAAAAATGAACTTCACTTGTTCTCCTTCTTCATTATAAAATCACAAACAACTTTTTTTATTATTAAATCATTGAAATATCAACTATATATTAATAATTATTCCACCTTGAATAATAATCCATTATATTTGGGTACAATCATAATCTTCTTTTTCTTTAACAATATGACTGTATATGTTGACTAAGACCTTTGAATACCTAAATAAATCGTATTAAAAATCATTCTATTGGTTATTTATTGTTCTTATTGGTGGAAAATATTTATGAAATTGTGTCACATCATAAATATAATATTAATTCATGAATGAATTATCATTTAAAAAACATAACAAACTAGAGACTCATATATTTACTCTTCTTATATTATTCCCACCTTCAACCTTATGTCGGATCATTTGAAATAACATCATGTGTAACCATGAAGTACGTGTTATAGATAACCTTACACATCTATTTGTTCTTATTGTTTTATGTTATTCAAATATATTTCTATTTAATAACACGTGGAATATCTTGAATCTAATTTGTATGGAATTATTTAAATCATTCTATTAAATTATTGTTTTTAAGGAACCACAAATGCATGTTCATCCACCAATATCATGAATTAATGAAGTCTCTCTCAAAAAACTGTTTTGAATGAAACTTATCATTTCGGAATACATGATTGAAGTACTTTGTGAACAAATATTACAATAACAGTTAAATTTATAATTACAAAATTATTTTGTGATTCATTATCATGTAAAATAGTTGTCTATTATACTCCACACTAGTTCAATGAAATGTTCAACACATTTTACTTTATGCGTGAACGTTATGTTCAAGGACTATATATATTTTTTATTACACAATAGTGATGAATTATTTTTCCATTCAAAACCTTAATGGATAATAATTCTTAATTAAGAATAATATAACCATAAAATTGAGCAATTGTTTTTCTCCAAGATGGAAAAATGTTCTTTTTAGTTTTACATAAAATAACTCTTTGTGGATACATTTAATTTTGTAAATAAAGATCTCTCAAATAAAAATTAGTGATATTTTATTCCACATATATTATTATTTAAAATATATAGTTATAATAAAAATCTTTTGTCTCATGTATTCACTGTCTTGGGATCCTAACATTAGTTTATGTTCCAATAATATCTTAAATTCTTTCGGATCTCTGCCTTTTAATACATAAAATGATGGTTCCATGAGGCAAAAAAAAATGGCAATACATAAATCAAAATAAGACTACCCTTATACAGATAATCACATGGGTGTGTGATGATAAAATCATTATTTACTACATATTATAATTTCATGATTTATCAATGAAACCCTAATGCATGAATGGCGTCCGTAATTTTTTTTAATTTGGCCTAACACAATTATTTTGGTAAACTATTGAAAATCGAATGAATGACCTCATTTCATGATTGGAGTTTTTAGGTGTGTATCATTCAATTTTATAGATCACTAGATGCGGTTTGAATGGTGATAATTAAAATATGGAGTTGAGGAGCATAATAAATCTTTATCTGGAGGATAAATATGGTGCATATAGCAATTAGCTGGCTAAAATAACATTAATTAGAATGATGGTGTCGTATCTGTATCATTTGAATGAAATGATATAATGATACTAAATACATATAGAAATTTTAACATCAAAATATTTGATAAATCAATTAAAATTAACTCCATTTATGTCACTCACTCTAGCAATACCATCAGGGTCAGTAACCAGAAAAACTGCACCCATAATCTGCATGAGATGGACCTCCTATGTGTTGTCCCCCCTACACACCTCCATACGCACTTTGTGAATTCTATTCATAAAAACATGATAACTCTATGCAAGGGATATACTATCACTTATAGTTATTATAATTTCTA
This sequence comes from Viscum album, assembly GCA_963277665.1. NCBI lineage: Eukaryota > Viridiplantae > Streptophyta > Magnoliopsida > Santalales > Viscaceae > Viscum > Viscum album. The sequence continues at coordinate 1,834,511,034 of OY728147.1, forward strand.
TATAGATATGTCTACTACCTCCCACAAGGCTGTCTGCATCCCACATGGTTTACCAAGTAGTCTATCATGTGTGGCTTAGGCATGCCATAATTTTATGGATAATGGTTGGAATTGTTTTTGATAAAAATCCACAAAAATATTACATTGAATGATAATATGTATGAATATTCATAAAATTCATGTATACCCATATTCATCATCTTGTGAGAAACACATGAAATATAAAAATATTGGCCGACCTTCTTGTTAATTCGAATAGTTTAATAATCATAAAATACATTATTTTTCATCTTCATTATTCTTCATCATGAAATTTTCAATTTTTATGTTGTTAAAATGATCTCCTCATGAAATTATTAATTTCATGGATTTATTAATTTACACATTTTATTTATTTGAAATATCATTTCCATAGAAATGTTCAATATGAAATCATAAATATGAAAACCATTTTCATCATTGTTCATAATGAGTCATATCAAATAAAATAGTAAAACCTTCTTTTAGAACATAATATACATTCAAAAATCCTCATAGTTAAAAACTAAATGAATTAAAAACAAATTCCTTATGATAATATGATTTAGTATCCTTACATTTCGTTCATTCATATAAAAATCACCCATTTTATCAATTATATATATATATTATTCTATAAAGCCTTATTTCATTCAAAAATCTTCAACATACTAACATCATTAAAATATTACTATTTTATTAACCATCTTTGTCATATAATAAAGATAATCTGAAATTAATATGAATAATGCACAATTTTTACTCTATAGAATTATTATTATTAGGGAATGTTATTACATGTAGAAGGATATTTTTTTACCCTTCTATAATAGATGAAAATGAGTAGTGGCATAGAATGACATCTGTAAGATAGATCTATAGTTTCTTTGGGTTTACTGGGTATTATCAATGATTTTTTAGAAACCTATAATGATTTTTAAATGTTTTAACATAGATGACTCAGATGAAGGTATTTTTTCATTGGAGAAAATAATGTACAAAGACATTCATAGAATTGAAAATGTTTCTTATCGCCACTACAATACATACACAAAAATAAGTGAGAAACTCTTGATGACATTTATTGATGCAAAAATTATTGGTTTGGTATATTTTATAATACATGTTGATAAATTATTTACCTAATACTTCATGAATTTTAATGTTCATGATAATAGTTACCCAACACATGATATAGATTTTACTATTATGATCTTTACATTGTGGATTCTGAGGAACTATCTGTATGTGGAAAAGTTTTTAATATATTTGGATAACATGTGAATGAAATATATATTCACTCATAAAAGATTAATATCTTCATCTGATGTCATTTAAAAATGATCATGGTTTATGAATTCATAATATACTTCCTAGAAAATAATATAAATTGAATGATTATCTATGATGAAATGATCTAGTGACACTATCCACAATAATAATTGAGAGAGATGTGATGGACATAAACATTAAAATTATGGAACTGTAAATATTAATAGAATAAACATTATTATTCATTTCTCAAATGATGTCTCAAACATACCATCTGGATATCATAAAGGATGCATAAAGAGATGATGTTGAAATATAGAAGGAGGTATAATATTTATGTAATAGTATATACTCAGGGATTTATATTAATGATGATGGAGTTTTATTATATAGATCTCAACTATGTATACCATAAAATCATTAGAAAAATACATAATTATAGAGTAATTTGCATACCTATACATTCTCCATCCACCCTAAGAGAATAAAGATATATTATTTTTCATGGTAGAACTATTTGTGGGACCATATAAAGAATTTTTTCCTAGAATATTCTTCATCATTACTATTTTGATATGATTGAAAAAAAGAAATGGAAAAAGAACAATTTGATTATGAAACCATTACCCATACAATCTTGTAGATGAGAAAACACAACCATTGACTATCTCACTAGCATTATAGGTCCGACCAAATGAAATAATTTTATATATATTTTAGTGGATATCCTAATAGGTAATAAACATTTAATATCAATTGGAGTGGATTTATTACTTGTCAAACAAGAAAAGATTTATATCAGAGAAGTTGTGGGGTGGAATGGAATAACACTATTTATTTCATTTAGTTGAGATGTAATTTTTACCACATAATATTGACAACAATAAAGCATTATCAAAACACTATATTGAACTTCTGTATGGATTATCATGTAAAACTGAGGGACAATATGAGAAGACTATCTAAGAACTACACGACATGTTAAGTGCATTATTTATGGACATAAATGGAGTATTAGACCTTTATCTTCCTCCAAATGTGTTCTCATATGATAATATATTTTATTGACAATGAAATATGGCACTTTATGAATCCCTTTAAAGGGATAAATATTGATAGCCTTTGTGTAACAATGAAGTTCATGAAAATTTAGAATAATATCATGTCCACATAGAATCGATAGAATATTTGTGATATAGAATATTGATAGGAAATGATGTTTGGGATGGTGAAAAAGTTTTCATCTTCATATATCCATGGAATATGTCCTTATATTTAGGAATAAGTTAAATGAATGACCTAGAAAAATTTTCCCCTATGAGATTATTGATTTTAATGGAGACATTTCTTATGAAACAGAACGAAGACTAACAATAACTCAAGTATATAACATAGTCTATGTATCCATATTGAGAAATAATAGACAAGATTCCTCCAACATAATGAATTCAGAGGTGGTATAGCTAGATTTTTATCTCTATTATTAGTATAAGATGGTTGATAACTTTTAATGTAGAGGTAATGTTATAGAAATGTGAAAACACACCATGTAAATGTTCTATGGGAAATCCCTAGGGGTGACAAGATTATATGGGTATCATAGGATTCCATGAAGTATATAATCCTTCAAATGATTTCACCTTAGTACGTATAATAATCATTTAGTGGCTAAATTTAATAAAGTCTGATAATTTAGTGTCCCAGAAATATATCAATAAATTTTCCCTTTTTAAATAATTGTGTCATACTATGTAATGTGGTATTATATAAAGCACACGAATCTCTTGATATAACCAAAAAAATATAATAATAATTTTTAATATTAAATTTATTGAATAATAATGTCCATAATATTATTAAATAATACAATTGTATAAAAATATAATATAACATAATTAATGTATAATACATTGGATATACTCGATCCACCATAATAATTACACTGATGAAAAAAACTATATAAATAAAGAAAAATATTTTTAATGAAATATTATTAATGGAAATGAATATAAATAAATAAATATATGTAATTGATAGAAATATAGTTAATGAAAACGGAATGAAATATGAGTAGTTTAATGGTTGTAGGGAATCTATGTGACTATTTTAAATTTAATAGTTCTAATAGTAATTTCACTATATCTATTAATTGGAATGGTAAAACAATAATTATTTATAAAAACCTAAATGTTAAAATCATTTCCTCATTTTTGTAGATTTAAAATTATAATAAGGTATATTATCTAACAAAAATTTGATATATTTATAACAAGATAAAAGTAAAAAAAATATTAAATTTGATAAAATTACTGCTCGTATTTTTCAAAAACTGTTATGTTTTAGATGATTATTTCAAATAAATAAAAAAAATTTAAAAAATATATTTTCTATAAAATGAGATGAAAAATTATTATTAAAATTTAATATTATGATAGTATAATTTTATGAGTCAATAATTTCATTTAGGGTTTAAAATTTATGATAATATTAAAATGGAATTTTTTTTCAAGTTAATAGGTTTACAATTTAAAATTAAATTTTTATATATTTAAATAATTATTTCCATATATTTTATTTAAAATATACACATTGAAAAATTTTAGTCTATATTTTTATTATATTTCTAACACATCTTATTTTTCTGTTTAATAATGATATACAATAATATATGTTGTTAAACATTATAAAATAAGTACAAGATTCATTGTATAAGATATGATGTAAGAACTGATTTGTTCGAAAACATATTCTTTATTTCTTATATATTGTTTCATGAATTATCACTATAGGTATTATTGAGATAAAATAATAAACTCTTCAAAATTATATTCTTGAAACACATATCTCATCACCAAAAAATACCACCCCTCATCTCCCCTTCTCCTCACATATTTTAATCCATGGAGATTCAAAATATTCATCCCAATTCTCACTCCATTACACACACCCATTTCCTAGTGTTTCCAATATCACCAAAACACTAATTAAAATTTAGTAATGATGCTTTCAAAGACACAATGTTAATGATAAATTAATCTCAAACTGTCTCTTTTAAATTCATATTTTCATCAACATTCTCCTCACCTCCCACAAAAAAACCGGCATAATTACATCAATATCATATATATTAATATATTTATATATAATAAATTTATATTTATATATAATATAATAATCATAATATAATTTCTACTATCCATTCTCTTCTCTTATCTTATTATGGTAAAAATGAAACCATTTTCAATAATATGTTTGTTCCCCGCATCCATGTATGATGAGTTATGTTATACATGAATACCTTTATGATAAATTAGAATTCAAATTATTTCATTAATATGAGATAAATATGTTTAAGATATATTTTTTTCTAATTCTATAATTAATATATGGACATAATATTAAATATAATTAGACCAATTCATGATTTTTGGTAAAACCACCATATTAAAATAACCATATAAGATTAACAATTTTACTAAACAAACAATCCATAGTTTTTAAAAAAATTAATATTTCGGGATATATTTAAATAATATAAGGGTATAGATTTCTTATCATCAATATTATTTCTTTTTTGTTCAATTTAATAAGAATATCTCTAATTAACTCCAAGTGATCTTACCCTACAATCATGAAACAGATACCCCAAAAATGTTGAAATTAAAGAGTATAAGTCATTGAAAAAATTTGAAATGAACAAAATATAATAATATTAAATAAAATTCATATGGAGGGGTTTTTGAATTATGTAATTGATGATGTTAAATTGATTATTTGTGATGTTAATTTCAATAGAATAATGATTTGGAAACATAGGGTTGGAAACCCTAGGAACTATCCTCTATTCATTGGTCACATATTCCCTATATCTACCTCACATTATCTACCAATTTTTCTTATTTTATATATTTTTTAAAATATGCCCACAAATATATATATTTTTTAATTATTCATTATTTTAATTGGATGTACATGTTTCAATGGTTCTCATCACAATATCATTTGTTAACAAGGAAATATTTAAAAAAACTTCTCTTTCTCTTACAAAATTTCATGTACCAATTCATAAATTGTTTTAAAACATATATATTTTTTTAAAAAATCCACATTATTATTGAATCCCCATTTTATTTTATTATATTTTATATGTAAATTTATATATTATTTAAATTTTTAAGGTCTCATTAGCCTTTTCAATATAACAAAACCTCATATGTACTATTCCAAATCCTTCTATCCACTCTTATTCACATGTTCACATCTCCATGAAATAATTTTTTATGAAGCATAGTGATTTTATTAATATTATTTCATCCAATATTGTCTAAATATCTAACATCATTGAATTCATTAAGAAATTCATTATATACTTTTAATAACATATGAATATGAAAGGCATTTCATTCCAAAGATAATATTTATGATTATTCCTTTTGTTTGATTTATTCTTTGGAACAGATATGCATATATATTTTTTATGATGGGTTGAAACTTATTTTCCTTTAATGAATTGAGTATTTTTATATATAATGAGATAATACATTTCTATGTAGGGACTAATCTGAACACGTGATGAAAACCAAGCCACTTTTTGATGTTATCTTACTAGTTAACTTTTACTTATTCATATTCCGTGTTTTATATTGATTCCAAATTTCTATGATTACATTTTTATTAGATGTTCATTATGATATTATGATATATTATTATACATGGTAATAATCTTTCATTATATGATTTTATGACTTTTGACTCATTGTTATGATTCGTTACCTTATTCACTCCCTTTCTAGGCTTTGTAGTTCACCACATTATTTTATGAATTACCCAAGTTATCAAATAATGATTTTAGAGGTAAAAGAAAATTAGGAAATCATTATATATATTAGAATAACAAATTTTTATTTTAATATCATGTATTTATGTACATTGTCTCCCATGGAATCTAGGCCTCTTGATCAGTGGATTTCATTTAATTTTAATTAATGATAAAAAAACAGGTAATAGTATTTATAAAAGTCATGGATAAATATTATGTTATATGATGTAGTAACATAATTATTTACTCATAATGGAGGAAGTAGAACATGAACTAAAAAATAAATTATTATTTCAAATGTTGTTGGTGAGTGTATGTTTCACATCTCCATTATCATTCCCAATATAAAAATTTTTTGTTGAATAAGATTTTGATTTATTTGTGTATTTAAGAGAATCATGATTTTTATAATCATCATTAACCCATTTTTTATCACTAGTTTTCATAATTATCATAATCCACATATTTGAGACATTGGAATGTGTTTGGTTCATTCTATTAAGGTTTATCTCAATTCATATAATTAGATAAATTCTTCCAATTACATCACTAATTGGTTTTCAAATGAAATATCAGTTTGTAATTAGATAAACTAGTGTTCCCTTTAAGACACATTACTCCATATTTAACTCCACAATTATTCTGTAATTAAATAATCATCTTATTCACTCAATGATTTTTTAATAGTTTCTATAAATTCTATCATTATTTTAAAACAAGTACCGTGAGATTTAGGGGTGAATCCAATATCCAATTGTACCATGATAGAACAACAATTTTTTGATCAAATATATCGAATCATATTATGTATAATGGCCTTTAGAGATATAGTATTATGACACTAAATAATCAGTCAACCGTAATTCCCAGTCAATGATTATACTGTAAGAATAATATATATTCCATGTAATATTTCACTCATAGTTTTTAATGGATTCCTCATAAAACAAATTAACATAATTAATTCTTTCACTATTTATATATGATCAATATTGGGAAATTATTTAATAAATTACATCTTTTTAATCTAATCACATACTATAGAGTATTTTTATATAAATATCCTTACATTTTTAGCAAGTGTCTACCATTAATCTATAGTGTCATCAAAAAAATTAAATTTCTATGATAATATTTTCATGATATGAGACATTTATAATGGAAAATATATTTTATATCCATACATACTTAACATACATGGATATTACATCATTTTATATGAATATTTTTTACCTTGAAAAAAAATACCTCGTGTCCATAATATATTGTTTTCATTAGAAATTGGGAAACAAAATCATATATCCTGGTGAACGATCATCAATGTATCACACAATGCTCTAAAACATTAGTAAATAAACAAAAAACCCTTCTTCATAACTAGGGAAAAAATATAAGAATGGGATGAGTTTAGATGATGAGTATTGCTAAAAACTGAATAACAATAACATGAACAAAAGGGTATCAAACTTGATCATCAAATTGAAAGATCTTACCCTCATTATTAAAGATCCTAATAAATATTAGTTGTAGATAATGTATAAACCATAAGGGAATAATGAACATATTACGTGAAATAATTAATTTAAATTAAACATGGAATTTTGGAAAACCCATAAGATTATAAAAACCCTACGTCAATGTGTCGTAGCAAGGACCTTAAAAAATGTTGTGTAGGGTCTAATAACCTTTGTACCTACATCAGGATTAGGATTCCCTCCCTTCCTCTTGTTTTTGTTATACTATTTACTCACATATACCCTCTCATTCTAGTCTTGGGATATCGTCATATTTACCATCTAGTTTTCGGATTTGAATGTCCTCCCATATACCCTCTTGTTTTGGGAGTTGAATTTCATCCTTTATACCCTCTTGTTTTGGGTTTGGGAAGATCTCTCATGTACCCTCTTGTTTCATGCATGGGATATTCTCCAAAATAACATCTTATTTTGGTCTTGGGATTTCATTGTGTGTACCATATGAGTTCATAAAACATTTATCATTAACTGAATTCATTAGACGGAGTTATACGTCTCACACATCACATAATTAAATCATACATGCATGTGCCAAAAAACATTCATCACATCATGAACCATGAAAATATATAGGTTCTATAAACATCTAATAATAACCCATGTAATGAAATGGGTATCAGTAGCATTTTATAAAATCATATCCCTTGAAAAAGAGATATCACTCATTATCTATTCATAAATGAACAACCCATTAAAAAAATGAGATTAAAATGCATATAACAAATTTAAAAAAGTGTATATCATAAATATATAACCCATGGGATAGAAACATGTTTCATAAATATCTTTAAATTAATATAACCCTCTCTAATAAAATATATTAATGGGACCATTAGATTATTTCCTAGAAGGGAAATATTAACATCAATTCATGTCATCTTATAAAGAGAATAAATTTGAATCACATTTCAAACAAAATTCATGAGTATAATATACTTTCCTCATAAAAATTTATTTTTAATACATAAATCCATTTATAAATAATCTTCATAGAAAATAAAATGAAAATTGTAAATAATATTTGAAATCATTTTGAAACAATTTTTTCTTGAAAACCTATAAAATATTATTAAAAACAATTTTGTTAATTTTTTTCTTTAAATACACATTTGAAACAATAAATTTAATCATTAAAATTTATTTAAAAAATTTTCATGGAAAACACATTGAAAACATCTAGAGAAATCATGAAAGTTTTTTTCAATCAAATTTCCATGAAAAAATATAAACGGAGTTTAAAATAATTTTGAAACCCATATTCTCCCAAACCGATAAAAGTATCCTGAAAAAATTTTAAAATGATTTTTTCATGAAAAAATATTTTTAAAAAAACCTTCTTCCAAATTATCCCATTAATCTTACAAATTATAATTCATAGAAAATAAGGTGGATAAATTCGTACATGTTATACGAGGTAAAGAAAATATTCCTTTATCATTGTTAAAAGTTTATAAAATAGTCATTATTGAAAAGGGAAAAAATATTCCATTGATAATTGGTAAACAAAAAAAAGGTAAATTTTTTTATTTAATCATAATAAGTTATTATTATAATATTATTTGAAACACTTTTCAGAAAAAATTATTTTTAAAGAACACATATTTCCAACTAATGATAGTATAACATTGAGATTTCTTATGAAATCATTATTAACTATAATATGTTCCAAAGAGAAAAACAGTGATACCATTACATGATTATATTAAGATTATGTTGAGGATAATAAAATTCATGAATATAATTGAGATATGGTTCTTAATATTTCATCAAATAATTATTAGACATAAACAATCTCGAAATGCGATGAGATTATTTAAATAATATCTTAGTACATGGTAACTTTATATTATGTTATCCATGTAATAAAAGTAATTTAAATGAATATTAAAATATAATTATAATTTTTAGATTCATGATATAAAAGGTAAAAAATAATATATATACACCTCGAAAAGTAATTTTGGTCCATAACAATAAAAGATTCTCATAGAAGGTAAATTAAGGTAAACATTATCACCAGTAAATTATCATTTGAAACATAAACCCCATTTAAGAAGATCAAATAATATTGATATGAAAAACCATAAATTCAGGTATAATATTAATATATTCTATATTTTGTGTAATCACATTCAGCACACAAATTATGTGTGTGGTGATTAAGGAATATTTCTTATGAAAATAAGTGTGAGATTAAATTCCATTACCTTGTGGATTGACTCTCATATTACACATTCAAACCACCTATATAAAATATATAAATATAATAAAATCTTTTACATAGAGAAATTATAATATATAATACCATTTTTTGTTAATTATGACCATATATTACACATTTTTTAACAATCTCATGTTATGGTATTACTTTTTGTAATATTCTATTAATTATTTCAATGTGTCTTAATTTTTTATATATTTTATTTTTATATTATATATCTTGATTTAATGAGATTAGAATATGATATAAATTACATTTATAAACATTATACATGTATAATAATAATCCTTATAATATATTTGTTTTATATGGAATAAATCGTTCATGGGCACGGATCGCCGTATGTACGCATGAATGCTATTTCCATTTAATTGTATTGTTGAATGAAAAAAATAAAATAGATAGATGTATATATTTCATTATTATTGTATCATTATTATATCATATATAAATCATTTATCTTCAAAATAACATTCTTAATGCATATATGTATTGTATGAATCAGGCATATCGCTTTGAGGGGAGAGATTCTACATTTCCCAGACAAAATTATCAAATTAACAAAAAATGGATGTTAAAAATATATTTTATGTAAAAAAGAATAAAAAAGAATAAAGAAATAACAAATTTAATATATTAAATTTATAAAACCTTTTCCATCATAAATAAAACCTTTGTAGATGTAAATGAAATAATGAAGAGTCATAATTTCATGATGCCTAAGTTCTCCATCCATAAGAACATGAAGGTCATTAATCATTAGATAAAAGTCTCTGTAGTTGTAGGTTGAAATTTTTAATAAAAAAATACATTTATATTACCGATAAATTTTTTATATATTACAATATAATAAATATCATTTTTATGGGGTGGATATGGAATAAATAAATAATGTATTTAATAGAAGACCTTACATCTTAATTGAGTTACTACTTTTACTTTGGGAAAATGAATTCCTTAGATTAAATTATTCTTATGGGATGGAATATATATATTTGTTATGGATTTTGGTAAGTGTACTGGAAAATTATTTTATGAAACTAATAGGTTTTATAGGTTTTATAAAGAGAGAGTGTTGTTGGACTTTTATAGGAAGGAAAAGGACTCAAAAGAATTTTTTTAAAACAATTAGGTGTACGCATGTTCTTTATTAAAAAAGAGATAAAAAAAATTAAATTAATACATGAAATCTTGTGGACAATTAAGGGCTATTAAATTGTTTTTCTGAAAGTTTATAAGTAATTTTCCCCCTTATATTGATGTTTACTCCCCAATTATGGTTAATTTGACATTTGTTGATGTGATTAATTTTAATCACTTTTTTTAAATTTTTGGTAAAAAAAATTAATTTTATGTTATTATAATCTATATATAATAATAATTTTAATTTTATGTGATTTTTTTAAATTTTATTCACATATGCGGAAAAATATGATTACTTCTAATCCCATAGATGAAATGATATAACGAGTTTTTAATGTAGAAAAATTTTCAAATGTTTGTTATGTTTTTACATTCATCATCAAAGTAAAATTGATTGCAATTTAATAAATTGTATTAATATAGGAATTATTGATCTAATGTCACCATAAAATAAATATAAATTATAATTTTTAATTAATAATTATTAAACGAAAAGGTTACTTTTATCTAAAACCTAGTATTTCTCATTATTCATGACAACTTGTTTATTATAAGAAAAATCCCCATAAATCTCTGTAATATTATATTGAAATTATAAATTAAAAAATAATGTTTATTTTTTCAAATTAAATTTCAAATTTTTTATAAAATTACTTTTATTATTCAAAAATTTTCATTCGAGAAAGTTTCGTTATTAAATATATATTTATTTTCAAAAAAAAACAAATCTTTAAATACGAACATGATTTATCTCTAATAAATAATAATAAATAATTTTTTTAAAATTAGTTATTACTATAAATATAATTAGGTTTTAGTTCTTGGTTATTATTATCTAATTTAAATAATTATAAATGACTATTATTTTATAGAAACATCAGTGTTGGGTGTAAATTACACCGAGTCGATGTTGTGGGTAGCACACGCCAAGTTGGTATTGCGGGTATAATAAAAAAATTTGGTAATGTGTGATGTTAAAGCCATGTTGGTATTTTTTAAATGAAATATTTGAATTTTTGATTTAATATATATAAAAATATATATTTATATATATTTATTTATTTTTTGTGTCGTGTTAAATGATAAATATCAAAAATATTAATTAATTTGGAAAAAAATCGACAAAATCTTGGAGTGCTACATTCTAACCACATAAAATGAATTTACCATCAAAATTCATCTAGGATGTCGATGGATTGATACTCAAAAGTTTAATTTACAGAAACCCACATTGTAAAAATGAATAATTAAACATCCCATAAAAGGAATGTTGGGACCCCAACAATTATGAAATGTATCATACAACTGAGTTTAAATATAGGAGAACATATGATGGAAGTGAAAAAGGGAATTGGAAAAAATATATAACTATCATGTTCTAATGATGAGTGATAGAGAACAATGTATGGATAATATTAACAATAAAAATTCTATAAGTCTTTTTTGACCTAAGGGAATGCCTAATTCATTACCAAAGAAGTTATTGAGACTACATTTTGGGTTTTAAGACCCTTTTGTAAGAACCCAGATCTTCTTTTATGGTATGTCTTTATTTCCAAGTTGTCATTGAGAAAATGGGATATTCTATAAATTTCTAGAGTACATGCTAGTTACTTATAAGTACACATCATGTACCCATTTTCTATTGGTGACATTGTACAGGATGTGTAATGGTCGAGAACATGGCCATGTGTGGTGACCTGGAGACCACCTAAAGAAGATAATGGATAAGGAATGTACACACCATGTAATATTAAAGAACAAGTAATGTGCATTCTTTTTATTTCATTAAACGGACTGGGGTCATTTCTAATCAATAGAACCCTGCCCTTCAATATCAATCTCATCACGGAGCGACAGTATGTCACGAATCTTCTCCGAGCCCCCGAATCGCCGTCAATTCTCAAAATTGACCATCATTGATTGCATTGGGATCTCCATTTTATGGTCCTCCTTCTAGATCCTCGTCTCCATATTTATCCTCTTTCATGAGATATTATCGGTTGAATTTTTTTATCATTTTTGTAGATATATAGAGTTAAATGGTGATTAAAGACTGGAGGGTCACGTATATCGATCGTACATTGTCTGGGTAAGTGGTTTGTGCTTTTACATAATTAGTTATTGAGTAATATGTGCAAAAGGTCCAATTACCATTATTCGGGGGGTTGTGTGTTTATAGTTTTTAGCCCTTTTATTGCTTGTTATGCATTTTTTTGTTGGATAGTGGATAATTGTTTGTGAATAGGTTTAACTTTTTCATGATATGTATTTTTTTATTGTTTCTTGTTTTCACTGTTTGGTCGAGCTTGGATGTTATTCTGCTTTGCTTTTCAAACCTATTATTGTTTGGATGGAGTGATTTTATCAGACATGTAATGATATGTTGTAGACTGTTTATCCATGTAGTTCACATGGATTACTTTGGCTTCCATGTATTTCAGTGCATGACAGACTTACAGAGTGCCATGAGAACCTAGTGTAGTATACAATAGTTAGAATGGATGTTGAGGTCTTATCCATAGTGTTTCTTTACATTTATGTTCTAAGACCGCTAGGAGATAGACATTTTTCTTTATCAAAGTTCATATAGATCCTTAATTATGAGACTACATGGGGAATTGGATTTTGAGTGCTTCCCCAGAGTGTCTACAATTTCAAATACGAGACCATATGGGTAATTGATGGTGAGTGCTTCCTCATATTGTCATTGGTAATGCTAAACCATAGGGGTTAGACTATGAGAACATCCCAAAGGGTTTCTTGGGTGTGTTTGGTTGAACCAGAGGGGTTATGTTGTGAGTAAATTACAGAGTATTTCTTATGTTTGTTGATTTATTAAATAATAAATGAAATTAAATGACATTGAACTAAAGGATTGTTTAATTTGAAGTACAATATTGGTTTTGCCTTTTTTTCATATTGATTGCCATATATATTCACAGACTATTAGGAACAAATATTTTGGTATTTTCCTACTAGGATTTGTCTCACACCATGTTTGGGTCATGCTTTTGGGCCAAACTAATTATATTCTTACAGATCTAAATCAGAAAAAGCACCCTCTAGATCAACTACCTGATTGTTTTGGAGCTGGAGAGTATGAGATCAAGCTGAGGATTATAATGCTTATGGAGTTTTATTCTTCTTTTTAATTTGGGTTTAGCATTATATTCCATCATTGTTATTTGTTTGGTTTCTTTCATAGACATAAGTAGAATGAATCATTTATTTATTTGCATCAGTTGTTTAATTATTCTAGATTCCTTCATTTATTGTTGAGTGACATTATTACTACTTCGGGTATTATTATCTTTTTTTTCTGCTAATTTACTCTTCCAATAAATTCATTGTTTTACCACTATTACACCAATGTCCCTTATTGCTAGTCAGTAGCCTCATGCGTTTGGGGAAATGCGCTTGAGGCCTTGTTACCAACTACATACGAGGATCTTCTAGCGTCTTCCCGAACCATGAAGTTACAAAGTCGTATCAGATAAGTTCTTTTCTTCTTGATTTACTCTTTTGAGCCTATATCCAAGGAATAAGATGGAATAGGTAATCATTAATAAGTTTTTCACAGGTGTAGCTAACCCGTGTATAGGGTAAATCATATTTACCTTATTTATTGCTTATTTTTTTGTTTTGAAATTATTAATGTTGATTTAATTTAATCATTGAGTTATTCACATGATTTGTGCTGTTATCATTGATATTATTGAGGATCTATTTCTATTTAAACCCGATAAGATGAGGTTATTCTATCTCATGAATCATATAGGCACTTTCTAGAGATTACATGTCATGTATTCTTGCAATTCCATTTTGGGTGAATTATTTATTGAATGTCGTTTTGATAGATATTGTTCATGATATGCATGATGTTGTGAAATATGCCTTGATAAAATACATAAATGATTAATAGAATTCTTAATTTCGTATGGTTTAGTTTCTAATAATGACAATCTATGTTTTTGATGTTTTATGGGCCCTCATGGACTGGAATTTTTTGGGTTGTGGCATTGTTATTCTTGTATATGACATTTATAAGATGCCATGCTTTGTTTCACGGGGAGTATAGTCCCTCACAATTCATAATTTGACACATTAATGTTTGAATCGGCGTTTTCTAGGTTTTGGATTATATTCTAAGACTTTCTGTCTAGAATAACCTAGAATACATGGAATTAATGCTAAATACACGCCATGTATACTTCTGTTAATGAAGGAACTATTTATCTTAAGTACATGTCGTGTATTGTATGCACACAATGCGTAATCTCTAACAATGTCACTGGCCATGTGGGCATAGTCACGCGGTTGGGAAATTGTTAGTGGAACATGTTTTGTACTAGAAGTACATGCTATGTGTTTGGACCATGTGCCAAACTAGGTGACCAACGACATAGGAAGATAATGGGTTGTCAGTAAATGCTATGTCCGGAAAAAACATTTCATGTAGTGTCATCCATGTAACCAACCATGTGACAAATAACATGGTTCATTCAAGTTCATCTATTACACATCGGGTCTGGCACAAACACACTGTTTAGGGTCATCCGTGTAACCGACTGTGTGGCTAACAATGTGGGTCATTGAAATTCGTATAGTATACGCTGTGTTTGGAATAAACACGCCATGTAGGGTTAGTTGTGTAACCGACCATGTGAGTAACAAAACGGGTTAGTGATTTTCACCTAGTATACGATGTGTCTGGCACAACCAATCCATGTAGGGTCAACTGTGTAACCGGTTGTGTGACTAAAAACAAGGGTCAGTGAAGTTCATCTAGTACACGATGTGTCTAGTAGAAACATGCCTCATAGTCTTGGTCTAAGGGAACTATGCTTTTTAGTAATGTAGAAGAACTCAGGAAGGGGAAAGCGATTTAGGTACATGTTGTTATTTGGAAGAACACACAATGTGTATGGTGTGTTACACGACTAGGGTTGGTAGGATTACCCACCCATGAGAAGGATTAAAGGAACATGTTGTATAGGGAACTTACACGCCATGTATCCATGAATTGAAAAACATGAAAACCTTCCTACTCATTTTCTATTCATAAACATATAGTTTTCAGTACTTGTTATTCTTGAACTATAGTTTGTACTTGACCCTGTAGAGTCATGCCACCTAGAGGTCATCTGGTTGAACGCCACTTTTAGGTATGTGATCAGACACCAGACATGGTAGATCAAGAACTACTAGAAGAACCACTAGTAATTCCAATATTGGAACCAGTCATTATCCCAAATATAGGTTCTCAAGCATAGTTCCAAGTTGTCTTAATGTGGTTTATGAATACATTATGAAGAGAACTGCATCCATCCACTTCAATGGTAGAATTAACATGGGTTTTCAAATAGCAGCATCCTCCCACCTATATAAGGGAAGGAGGACCACCGGTAATATAGTCATGTATAGAAGCCATGCTATCTATCATCGAGCATCTGAAGATTCCTCCATAGAGGAGGACGAAGCACTCTACATATATACTACGGTATTCTACCGAGAGATGCTGGGATGTTATCTCATAGGTGGGATGCCAGCAGGTTATCACTTGGTATGAGTTCCCACATGCCTTCGATGACTTCTTATATATGTATACTTTGAGGTCCAATCGAGCCCAAGAGATAATGAGTTTGGAGCTAGGTACTCTTTCAGTTATGGAGTACTCTTCTCAATTAACAGAGTTGCAGCACTTCATGCCTATTCTTAGGAGTGATGAGTAATTTCTCGAAATGAAGTTTGAGGATGGTCTCAGGAACAACAGATGATCTCAGGTGAACATCTTCAGGTTGACTTCCATCACCCCTATAGTCAACTGGGAACTAATCACATAGCATAATATGAGAGATTCTAAAGCTATGAGCAAGGGTGGTTTAGCATCTGGAGTTTATACCCTTCAGAATGATATAAAAATTTGTTGTAGGGTGACTACCCACAAAGATCATAGTTGAAGGGATACTTCTTCTAGTGGGAAAGTTGTGTGCTTCCAGTTTGAGAAGAGCGGGCATACAAGGCAACATTGACTAAGAGTCCCATTGGATCACCGATCATGCCACAAGTTGGGTCATATTCAGTGGTTCTATCAGTTCTTCCCACCAGCAGCTGGTGACAAGAGTTCTTCTATGACCCCGTGTTTAGGAGCATCACCACTAGTTTCTCATCAATTAGGGAACTGGGGTTATCCATTCCGTTCAGGCTGAGGTGGTGGTTGTGTTCGTGGTAGCCAGTCAAAAATATTTCAGTGATAACTAGGTGGATCTTTTTAGGGTTGACATGCATGCTTTTCGGTCCTCTATACATGCCAAACTTTTTCAGTGGAGCAAACCCAGCAGGTGCAGGATCCCAGACCCTCTACAGTTCGATGTACAATCCTATTTGCCTTGGTTTTACATTCTGTACATTTTGATACATGGATTCCCCTATAATTATATATCTTTCTGTTGTAGAGATCCTTGGTTGCTGTATCTTTTCAATCATTGATATCTTGATTCTAGACACTCCATTGGGTACAAGAACGACTTGTGTATGACAGTGAAAAAAAGTTCCCTCTAGAGGTATGTGGGTGTCACTTATTAGGGGACCTCTATGTCCTCGAGATGACATGCTATGATGTCATTATCGGAAGAGATTGTTTAGTTCCCTTCCATGAAGTTATAGACTGATGTCACTGCATAGTGAGTTTTACATCCTTATAGGGAGGAGATTTTCTTCATAAGGGTGAATGGGAAGTCCAGGCGAGCGGAGCAGGACCCAAACATCCTGGGTTGGGAATAGTTATATCCCAAATTTCCAATCTATATCTTGATGACCAAGGGACTTTGCAGAAGTACTTTCCTCCAATAGTGGATCATTTCAGAGATGTATTTCTAGTGGGCATTTTAGGTTTTCTCCTGAGATAGTGGTAGTTATTCATTTTGAGATCATTCTAAGAGTATTATCGGTGTCCATTTATCCTTATATGATGACTAAAATAGAGTTTCATGAGATCATAGAGTAGTTAGAGGAGTTGTAAGCAAAGGGTTTCATCTGAACCAGTACCTATCCTTGGGGTTTTCATGTCCTGTTTGCGAAGAAAGTGGAAGCTACCATCTGAATTTGTGTGGAATATGTGAAGTTGAACTAGTTGAATGTCAAGAACCGATATCCCTTTCCAAGGTTTGATGATCTCTTTGATCATCTACGGGGAGACCTGGTGTTCTCGAATATTAACTTCATATCTGGTTATCATTAGTTGCACATTATTCCATCATATATACCTCTCAATTCCTTTTGGTGATATCATGGTCTACATGAGTATGTGGTAATGGTGTTTGGTCTCACCAATGCACTACCAGTTTTTATTTCACTGATGAACAGAGTGTTCCATCCATACATGGATTCATTCATGGTATTTTTCATGGGGGATATCTTGGTGTACTCTCACAGTCGACACGACAATTCCACATATCTGGAGATCGTTTCAAGTACATTAGAGATCTTTAATTATATGATAAGCTATCAAAATGCCACTTTTGGATGGACCAGACACACTTCTTGGATCATGATATGTCTGAAACAGTAGTATTGGTAGACCTAGAAAAAGAGAGAGCATAAGATTCATGGTAGAACCCAAAGAACATATTTTAGTTGTGGAGTTTTCTAGGGTTGCCCGTTTACTATAAAAATTTCATAAAAAACATTTAATTCTTAACAGCATAACTAATGGTCCTGACTAAGAAGGTTGTTAAGTACTTGTGGGCAGATGCTTGTGATTCAGTCTTTCAGGAGCTGAAAGGTAGGTATAATTCAGCACCGATATTAGTATTTATAGAGTTTGGAAAGAGCTATTCTGTATACTCGGATGCATCAGGAATCAGGCAGGGAGCTGTGTTTATACACGGAGAAGGAGACGTTGTGTATGGGTCTCAACAATTGAGGCCACATGGCAAGGACTACCCAACACATGATCTCGAGTTGGGCGCAGTTTTCCATTCTTTACGATGTTGGAGTTATTTTCTTATTGGAAAGCATTTATGGTTTTCATTAATCACAAAATTCTCAAGTATATATTTTCTTAAGTGTGATATGAATATAAGATAGTAAAGGTGGGTTGAGTACCATCAGTATTTTGAATTTTATATTGCCTTCATGTCAAGGAAAGGAAAAGCAGAGGTTGATGTGTTCCGTAGGAGGATTCAGATAAAGTCAGCTCAAGAGGCCAGTAGTGAGTGGCAGCTTATGGATCTGTTCTCTAAGATCCATTTGGTGGTGCATGACAGACATGAGAAAATGATTCTTTCTTTTGTAATTTTTTCCTCTACTCTACTTCATTGAGTGAGAATGAGGAATCTATTAGATTCTTAAGGCCTAGTCCTACGAGAATGTTTGTCAAGAGAGGAACCTATTGTCTGATGGACCGTTGGAAATGATAAGATATTTCATTTTCATGGTCGTGTATGTGTGTCTCAAACATACACATGGAGATAATGTGGGATTTTAATTCCTTGGTTTGGGAAGTTCAACATGGTATCACTAATAAGTATCATGATCCACACCATCAGTATTGGTGGCTAGGTATGAAGGGAGATGTTGCTAGTTTGTTGATGAGGTGTTCCGCCTGTCAGTAAGTGAAGGAAGTGCATCAGCGACTAGTAAGTATTTTTCAGCAATTACTCATTGACGACTGGAAGTGCAATGATGTCACTATGGATTTAGTGATAGGTTTTTTGAGGTCTCTTGAGAAAATGATGCAATTTTGGTTGTCATTGACAGACTCACGAAGAATGCTCAATTCTTACCAATCAAAGAGATATTCAGTGTTGATGAGTTGGGAAGGCTGAATATCTTTTATATTGTGCATTTACATGGATTTATGGACTCCATTTTTTTGAAATGGATGAATTATTTACTTCTCAGGTTTAGAAGGGATTATAGAGGACTTTGGTACATGAGTAATTCTGAGTACAACATACCATCCCCAGACAGATATCCTGTCCGAACGTACTATTCAAGTGCAGGAGGACATGCTTCGAGCTTGCATCCATGAAATTGGAGGTTCTTGGGAGAATCATATACCTCTTATGGAGTTTTCATACAATAATATTTTCATGAAAATATTCTGATGGAACAATATGAGGATTTGTATGGTAGACCATGTCAA
Organism: Viscum album; assembly: GCA_963277665.1. Taxonomy (NCBI): domain Eukaryota; kingdom Viridiplantae; phylum Streptophyta; class Magnoliopsida; order Santalales; family Viscaceae; genus Viscum; species Viscum album. The sequence continues at coordinate 1,834,531,193 of OY728147.1, forward strand.
TCACCCTTATATTGGCTAGAGGCAGAAGAGGAAGCTATGCTTGGACCTTGTCTCATTGAGGAGACCTCAGAGTAGATAGAGTTGATTCGAAAGAGAATTAATACTACACAGTCATTATAGAAGTCTTATGCTAATAGAGGGTGACGACCTCTACAGTTCGAGGTCAGAGATCAGGATTTTCTACATGTCACAATTAGGTTGGGACAAAATAGGATTATAAGACAGGGTAATCTATCATCGAGATACGTTGTGGTACTTGAGGTGTTTGGGAGAGTCGATCTAGTTTCCTATCTGTTATAATTACCTTAGAGGTATCAAGATATGCATGATGTTTTCCACGTTTCTCAGCTTTGACATTACTTATCTGACTTGTCTCATGTTTTCTAACCTGAGGTGGTTGAAGGAGCATCCTATCCTGATTTTTGATCAAAGTGAGAAGGTTCTTTGTGACCTATCTATTCCTCTGTAATGAGTGTTATGGTAGTACGAGAGATTACAAGATGAGACCTGGGAGAGGGAGGCTGATGTACAATCGCAGTGGTCGTAGATGTTGGAGGTTTCTTCTTCTATGTCGCCTTTCTAGGGAAATTCGGGGTTGAATTTATTTAAGGGTGGATGTTTTTAAGAACCCAAGTCTTATTTTAATGTATGTATTTCTTTTTTGGTTGTCTTTGAATGATGAAATGTTTCTAGAAAATTCAGGATTACTCTTCATGTACATATAAGTACATGTCATGTACCTAGTTGCTTTAGGAGACCATGTACAAGCCATGTATCGTCCGAGTACATGTTTGGGTGTGGGGACCTAGAGACCGTTTTAAAGTAGTGGATAGATAAAGAATGTACACATCATGTACTTTTAATATACATGCCCTGTAATTTTTTTATTTCATTAAACGCATTGTGGTCACATCTATTCGACAAACACCATTTTCTTCTTTGTCTATCTCATCTAGGAGTGACCATACAATGCAAGTCTTCTCCATGCCCTTGAATTTTCGTCTGTTCTCCAAATCAACCACCATTAACTATGTTGGGATCACCACAGTATGCTCATCCTTCTTCTAGAGCCTCATTTCCACATTTCACCTCTTTCACAAGATATTCTTTGTTTATGGTTTTTAGAATTTTTTTCTAGATATATGGCATCCTAGGGAGATTCATGTCGCTAGTTTCACATATATTGATCGTACTACATTGAGGTAGGTGGTTTGTGCCTTTCTGTAGTTATTCTTTGAGTTTAATGTACAAAAGTGACTGATAGACTTGTTTAGGGTATTGCATATTTATGGGTTTCCGCCATGTTATTTCTAGTTATGACATGTTTTCATGGATAGAGGATAATTGATTGTGAATAGGGTTCTTTTTTCAATGCTATCGATGTTTTGCATGTTTTCCTTGTTTTGATCTCTTTTTCAAGCTTACAAGTTAGGCTTATATTCTTTTCATTCCTTGTATTGTTAGGATGAAGTAATTTTATATGACATGTTTTGATATTCTATAGATTATTTAGCTAAGTAGTTCATGAGGTTTGCATTGGATACCATGTATCTTTGTGCATGACTAACTTACACAGGGCCTTAAAAACCTTGTGTAGTAGAACATAGGAAGAATGGACGTTGAGGGATTCTCTAGATTGTCTGTTTACTTTTACAATATGATACCATAGGGGGGAAGGACATTGATCTCACTGAGAGTTTATGTAGTTTCTTTGTTATGATAACACATGGGGAATTAGATGGGGAGTTCTTCCCCAGAGTCTCTATAGTTACTGATACAATACCACCTATAGAATTGATGGTGAGTGTTGCCTCAGATTGTCTTTGATAAAGCTGAACTAGAGTGGTTAGACTGTGATTACTTCCTAAATGGTTTCTTGTGTATGTTTTGCTGAATCAGACGGGTAGTGTTGTGAACACATCCCAGAGGGGTACTTATATATATTGATTTCTTAACTAATAAATGAAATCAAATTCCATTGAACTGTAATATTGTTTATTTTGTGTACTTTCTTGTTTTTTCTAATTTTTCATATTGTGTTCCATATATATTTAGTTACTATTATGAAAAAATATTTTGATTATTGCTTATAGGTACCCATCTCAAACCCTGTTTTGGTCATGATTTTCGGCACCAACAGATTATACGGTTGCAGGTCTAGATAATGGCATGCTCTTATCTAATTCAGGTTCTTGATTGTTGTGGGGCAGGATAGCATTGGACCAAGCTAAGGCTTGTGATGCTGTTGGAATTATTATACATAGTATTAATTTTTTATTACCACTATATTATAAAATTTTAACTTATTTGGATGCTTTCCTAGTCCTAATTAAATTGCATCATTTATATATGTTCTTCAGTTGTTTATTTCATCAGTCTTTTGTTGTTTATTTTATTTTGGTGTTATTATTAATTCTTCTATTATAATTGTTATATCTACTATGTTACATTTCCAATGAGGGCATATTTACCCCACTATCACACTTAATCCCCTAACTGATAGTCGGTAGCCTTGGGAGTTTGGTGAAATGTGCTTTAGCCAATGTGACCATCCATCTATGGGGCACTTCTGGGTGGCTTCTGGAACCTAAACGTCACACATTTTTATTAATGATGAATAATTTTCTTAAAATGATATACATGAATGATTTTAGAAGAACCTCACCCGTTGATGTTCGTTGATCCACATCATATCATTATTTAAAAATGAATGTGACTATTTCATTCTAGATGTAGTAACATATCATGATACACATGATATTCCACCCCATCATTTATCATCCACACAATGTATTTTGAACAGGATTTCCAATATGCATAAATCCTCACATGGAATGATAACACATTAAACTTACTAACTTCATCTTGAGTTTAACTAAAACAGTAAATAAATTACTGACAATGTAACATAGCCAAAATATAACTCAACATTTGTAAAATAAATAGGATATTATAATAAACCAATAACATTTATACTAGTAACATTGGTTCATCATTGTACTAATAGAATATGAAATGTGATTTTTTTATTCCATAATCCATGCAAGGAAATATAATCACTTGAAATGTCACCAAAGGAGGAATAGTAATATATTCATAGTGATTATTCATATGAAATAAAACATAACATTCCAAACATTGAAGGGAAGTATAAGTACTTATTAATTATAATGGATCTCATCATCTATTAATATTTTATTATATTTCATTTTCTCCTTTTTGATCAGAGGTTTTTGTGGATCATCATTCACATTATACTTTATATTTGGGATCTTTTTATCAAAATGAAAAAAATCCATGAAAATTTAACACTAATGTGTGGTAGGTCTATTTTGTAGGGATTTATCATTATTTTCATCATTATCTATCGTCTCCCAATCATTTTGATAATAATAATAACAACCAACAGTCCATCCACACATTAAACATTTAGTAGTCCCATAATTAAAATTCCATCCATGTTTATTCCCACAATTTTTGCATAATAGTTGGGTCAATTTTCTTCTCTACAGTTGTTATATTTTTCATTGAACTCCACATTTTGTTTATTGTAAAAACCATTTGACTGATATGTTACTCCAACCTCACTTTAATCATTAAGTTCACAATGTAGAATATCATCATAGCTACTGTAATTTCTTATGGTCAATACCCTTATGAGTGTTAGCTTTAAACCTCTCATGAAACAGTCAACATTACATTAGGGATAGATAATTATACTAGAAGTGTACCACCCAAGTATTTTAAAATTATCCTCATAGGTTCCAATAGATTCATCATAATTTTGATTCCACTCAAGGGACTCCTTTTCCATATCCGTATGAATAACATTTGGATATAACTTATCGATGAATAATTCATTTAACTCATAACAACCCATTGATTCAACATCAACATTCGTACATGTATTCATGATTAGACTCAACCGCTGGTCTATTTGACCTTATTACTGATATACATCAAGAATGAATTTAGCATGATCTAGAAACATGAGAACAACAAATATATTTTTTAGTGGTACTCATCCTATTTTTTGCAAGAATTGGATCATTTGACTTTGTGAAAGAAGGTGGTCGATGCCTCATTAAGTAATCAACAGAATGACGTTCACACTTTCATTATTTCAAAACTCATCATGATTTGTAGATTGAAAATGTTTTGAGAGTATAGAAATATGGTTTTTTTCCACCCCATATTATTACTATCTTCAAGAGTAAATTAGTTTCATTTTCTATTGTTATCACTGTTTCGGTGCGGATGTGCGTCGGGTTACGCTGTTCCGCCAGGACGTGTTCGCGCGTGCACCCGTCAACCCGAGGGGATGGGCGCGCGGCTTGTGGTCCCGCAGTCCCGCTTTCCAAAGGCGGGCGGCATCCGTCCCTTATTCAGGGGCGTCTGCTCCTTGATCGAAACCAGGATGATGGGATGTCGGCTCCTCCTTCCGTGGACGTCTCCTCGGAACTCGTCGCCTAATCCGGGTCTCCCTCATAGATTTAAGAATGTTCGTGAATCTCGTTCCCGGCGCCATGTCTCCATGGACACCGGTTAATTACGCTGCTTCCGCCCGGATGCTCCAAGGAGTCTGGTCGGGGCAGCAACCTGCGGTGAGGAGACCTGGTGGCTCTGGGTGTCGGGGGCGTGCCTTAACACGGCGACTCTTCATGTCTGCCTTCTGTCCCTAATAGGGCTTCTCGAAGGCGTGATGGCCTGAGGCATCCCGCGCTTGGCGCGGGGAACTGTGTTGCCTGAGGTTTTCCTCAGCTTCCCATGTTTAACATGGGGTATGCCGCGAGTTTAACGTCCAGCGGGGACGGCATCGGACTGATCAACACGAGGAGTGGACCAGATGACAGAACCCCTTGCGGGGAACCTCCGACGCTGGGGCCAGCGCATGGGCGGCTTCCCGAGTGAAGTGGAGTGGGATGAAATGGCATGACCCCACCGGGATGTGGCGGCCCGGGTAAGGATCAGGATGGATGATGGAGTGAAGAGCTTGGACCCCGTAGGGGCTTCCTACGTACCGCGCGTTAGCACGGATCAAAGTCAGCGTAGTTCGGATATACAGTTTAACGTCATGTTGGACGTCGGCAAGCCGACTCACGAAGAGATCGAGGCCGTCGGGTGGAGGATTGAACCGAACCACCTCGCACAGAGGGGGATGGAACGGCCGGGTGGATCACAGTTTTACGTCATGCTGGACGTTGGCAAGCCGACTCATGAAGAGATCGAGGCTGCCTAGAGAAGGATTGAACTGAACCACCTCGCACAGAGGGGGATGGAACGGCCGGGTGGATTACAGTTTTACGTCATGCTGGACGTTGGCAAGCCGACTCATGAAGAGATCGAGGCTGCCTGGAGAAGGATTGAATCGAACCACCTCGCACAGAGGGGGATGGAACGGCCGGGTGGATCACAGTTTTACGTCATGCTGGACGTTGGCAAGCCGACTCACGAAGAGATCGAGGCGGTGGGGAAGCACAATGTAGATACACACGTGCAGCCCCCCACAGAGGCGGATTCATAGGTGAATCAATGCAAGTGTGAACCCGGGAGGGGTCCACTGATGGACGAACCGACGTAAATATGACTGGGACGACCAGGTGGCGGGCTTGAACCTCAGAGAGGCTTCCTACGTACCCTGTTTAGAAGAAAGGGATCAAAGTCCACGTAGTTCGTTCTGTTTGCAATACTCTACCCCCGTGGGCGAAGGACACTCCAATCCCGACATCCCTGCAGAAACGAGCGGGTGGGGGCCACATCCAAACCGGGGGGACCCTGCGTGCGAGACACGGGATCAGGTGATGCAGACGGTTTAACGTCTTGCCGGATGAAGTATAGTTTAACGTCGTGTGTTGAGGACGAAGCGGACGGTTTAGCGTCTTGCCGGACGAAGTACAGTTTAACGTCGTGTGTTGAGGACGAAGGTGCTTGGCAGTTTAACGTCTTGCAGCGCGGACGATGGTGCAGTTTAACGTCGTGCGGGATGTAAACGCCTGGCAGTTTAACGTCTTGCAGCGCGGACGTGGCACAGTTTAACGTCATGTTGGACGTATGCAGTTTAACGTCGTGCAGGACGTTGAAGCCGCCGATAGGTCCATGTCACTTCGCGCAAGCCTGGAGGGCCGCACGGAAAGACAACGCACAGTGCGGGCACCCGGGATGAGGGTCATCGGGCGCCACGCAGGCGGGTACCCAAAGGGGGTCAAAGGGGGCGACCCTGGCTATTTGCGCGCAAAAGAGGAGCTTTGCGCGCAATACTGCGGGTCGGCGCGCAAATGGGTGGGCTGGCGCCCAATTGGGCCAGCGCTTTGCGCGCGGATGATTGAGATTGCGCGCACCGGGCTTCGGATAGCGCACGGGGGCAACGGCTCATTCTTTAATGAATGGCCACTTTGAAAATGGGGGGTGCGCGCAATCGGGATGGATTGCGCGCACCCGGGGGCAATTGCGCGCAAGAGGCTTCTTTTGCGCGCAAATGCCTTTGAGTGAAGGGTTATTCAAAGGAAAGGAGCCAAAGGGATTGCGCGCGAAGGCGAACCACGAGGCTTTCTTGCGCGAAAGAAAATAGGTTACCTGAAGATCGGCATTTGCGCGCGGAAGGGGTTGGATTGTGCGCACGAGAGACATTTCGAATTCTGGCAACCTTCAAAACGTCGGGGGTCGCCTTATATTTATAGGCAACCCCGGGCGCGGAATCCGGTTTGCGAGCGCGAAATTCTCTTCGCGGGCGCGGAATCGGGCCCAGCGCGCAAGGGAGTCGTGCGGGCCACTGGCGCGCAATATTGCGCGCCGGGCCGGCGCATTGCGCGCATCCCGGGAGGTTTGCGCGCGGCTCATCAACTTTGCGCGCAGGTCTCCAAAATTCCGCGCAAGACCTCCGGGCCCTCCGAAACATGCTTCCGACTCCAAATATGACCTTCCTTTCCGCATCCGGAGCTTCGTTTGGGAACAACGGACTTTTCCAGCGTCTACAAAAGCCCCCCCTCGGAATCTGATCGACGAGAGGTCGCAACGATCGGGTTCCGAGGGAGACGCCGGAATGCCGAAGTCCTGGGTGGCGCGGGACTGTGGCGCGCAAAAAAGGGCGTCGGGTGCGAAATTCGTCGTTGCGGTCGCGCAAAGCGATTTCCGCGCAGCGCGGTCCCCGGCCTCGCCTATAAATAGGGGCCCTGGGTCCCCCGCACCGTACACTGGCCTTCCGCGCGATAAGCATTCGAGCTCTCGTGCGCGAAATTGCCTTTTCCGGCGCGGAATTCGCCCGCTCGTCGCGCAAACTTGTCCGGAATTCAGCCTGGTTTTGCGCGAACACCCGGGGTTTTACGCGACGGACTTCCTGATTGCACGCCGTCCACTAGGATTGCGCGCCAACTCTCAAACTTCTCTACCAGCCTCGTCCGATCCCGCACGCTTCATCCCTTTACCCGCACGACTCCCGAAGCTTCTGAGATGGCCGCGAATCAAGGAAATGAGGGGGATGCCGCCACTCGCAAAGCTGAGATGGCGACGAATGAGGAGGTCTACGGAGCCAAGGAGATTGTTTCGAAAAATCAATCCTTGTTTGACTTGCTGACGCCGTCCCAGAAGACATATCCACTGTCGGACAACCTGCCGCTCTGGAACGTCGGCATCCTAGATGAGGTTCCGATGCCAGGGTTCGAGGTTGATGCGCCACGGACCTGGGTGACTCGGGAGGACGAGCTTCCCCGCTATAACATCACCAACAATGGGCATCCTGCCAGGGAGACCAGACACTTGGATGTCAATGTCCTGAACCCGAGGACGCGAACCATCGTCGGAAGTGAGCCTACTGCGGAGAACTCTCCATCCCTTTACTCGAGTATATATCGCCAGAGTGTCACCGACGACACCAAGGTCTGGCTAAAGGACTGGGACTTGCGATCTGGGGGCAATTTCACCAGTGAGTGGGCTTGGGCGTTCTGGGTACGCCACACTTGCGATCACTTCGCCGAGGAGCTGCGGTACATCGGCCTGTTTGAGGCGGTGTGGACGTCGCAGTTCCACTTCTACCAGCAGTCCGAGCTCGGGCCGGAGCTGTTCACCCGCTGGTCCTCGGATACCAACACCTTCCAACTTCACCATGGGGAAGTCGGCATCGGTCTCTTGGAAATCCACTACATCGGAGGTATCCCGCTGGAGGGTTACCAGTACGATGAGTTCCTGCCTCCGAAGAACACCTGGGAAGACAGGTCACATACTCCCATTCTGACCTGGCATCTACTTGACCTGGCTACGCAGTGGCTCGGGATCAAGGACTTCCAGAAGGACATAGCCTACAAAGAGTGGTTCGGCCAGTTCTTGGAGCATGACCCGGCGGTCAAGATGCCAGGAAGGGGGAAGCGGTTCCCGACCGCGGCTCAGAGGAGCCGGAACAGGTCGTACTGGCGGGTCCTGGAGACGGGCGACTACCGCTCATGGGGGTACCGCGTCATCGAGGCCCGGGACCCAAATGTCCGGTACGCGGCGTTCCTGGCCGCCTTTCTGAGTGGGTGGCTCCTGCCAGTGAGGGACGCAAGAATGGGCGTCCGCCCGGCAACACTGGCGATGGCGGGCGCTATGGCCGCCAACAAAAGATACAACCTCGGGGTCCCAGTACTGGCGAAGCTGTATGCCATCCTAGGACGCATCTCACGAGGGGGGTCACCACGAAGGATCTGTGGGCCCTTCAAATTCTTCCACGGCTGGGTGGCTGCTCACCTTGGTGGGTACACGTTTCCGAACGCCATCATTCCTCCGGGCAACGGCCTGCGACCCTCCCTGCTGAACATTGCGGGGGTCGCTCCGATGACCCTAAGTGAAGAGGGCGTGAGGATTCGGATTGGAAATCATGCCAATGTCAACTTCAGCCCGTTCCCCACTCCCGTCGGCCAGATGATCGGCAATGGGCAGGGTCCGCTGGAGCAGCATGAATACTTCCTGAACATGCGGGGCGGGGTTCTCGTGGCTCGGATCGACCGGAAGGTGATCTGCGAGCCTTACGTGCCAACCCGGTTCGCCAGGAAGTTCGGGTGCCTTCAACGGATGCCGAAGAGGGTATTCACTGCTGTTCGGGAGTAGACGAACCCCGGCGTCCTTCGCCAGATGTGGCTGATGTTCGTCGCCTTTAGCTCTGGCAACGTCATCACTCTCCCTCCTACCGGGGTCGACGCAGGCCTGGCAACCGAGTACGCCGAACACTGGGCCATCGCGTACCCCGAGGGGCTTCTACGGAAGCCAGTTCGGCGGCTCGAAGTCACCCGTGCGGAGACCGGGCGTCAAGGAAGGAGGCGAGGCGCCGTTACACGGGGGAGAACGGAGGCGCGCCAAGCAGCGGAGCCGGCGCGAGCAGGGACTTCGGCGGCGGGCACATCGCAGGCTGCCGCAACGACCTCGGCGCCCAGAGAGGGGGCACGTGCGGTGGTCGAAGAGCGGCCCAGGAAGCAGGTAAGGCGTCTGCTCGAACCCTCCCACGATGCAGTCTTCCCGGCGCTGTGGTCGGCCTGGATGACCCTGCGGCAGTCACTGGGGACCGACGCCATCTGGTGAAAGATACTCAGAGAAGGAATCCATCTGCCAGAGGTCGGGCGCCTCCATATCGCCGACAGGGTGGACTTCAACCGGTAGTATGCGTATCTGACGGCCATGGACGAGTACGCGCGCCAACGTGGTCAGCGTGCGGAGCCATCCCTTCTGGTGAAGGTGATGCTCGGTCTAGAACCCGCTCCAGAACAGATGCCGCCGGCGGAAGATGACAGTAGCAATGACTCCGAGGAAGAGGAGGAGATGGGGGAGGATGAAGGCTCCGAGGGAAGATCCCATCAGGGGAGCCCACGGGAGAGCGGAGAGGTGGCCGGCTCTGACAATGTTGATGTCACTGAGCTCCTCGAGGTCCGCTTCTATCCCTACTCAACCTGCTTCATCCATTCTCTTATGCAGCTTCTAACCCATTTCTCCACCTTTCTCAGGAGCGCACGGATGTTGGTCAGGCGTCCTCAGCGGGAGTAGGAGAGGCGCCAGCAGGACAAAGCGGGGGCCAGACGCCCATTATTGAAATAAAAAGCGCTGAAGGGTCCCCTGCTGCAACTGTTCCTGCGGCGGCCGGGGCAGCGGAAAATGACACTCTGAACTCCCGTAAGTCTCCTTACTTTACTGCTGGTGCTTGCCATTGACGATCCGTGACTAACCATGGCATGCCCCGCGCAGTGATCTCAACACTGGAGGCTCGTCGGGTTGCCGAACCCGGGCCATCCACGAGTGGACCGGCGGCAGACATGCCGCCTGCTCCGGAACAGACTTCTCGCACCGAGCCGGCCCCACCAACTACTTATCAAGGGGCTACGGACGTCGGCGGTGCTGACATCGGAGAGTGGTCGGGGGCTGACGAGGGTGTCAACGCCGCTGGGGAGAGAGAAGAAGGTTGCCCAGATGTTGGGGAACCTATCCCCCATGAGGACATCCCAGGGGCGGACCCTGCAGCAGACCTGCTGGCTGCCTTCCCTGCCTACCGGCCTGCCGACCCCGAGGAGATGGACGACTCAGACGCGGAGGCGGTCGAGGAGAGCCGGATAACGCGCCACAGGGGGGTGGAAGTGCATCCAGCGCTTCCTCAAGCGAGACCCATCATAGTGGCTGGGGCGCATGGGATCACTCCAAACCTGGCTGCGCTTCCTGTGTGTCGGGGGAGCTGATGCTCAACGCCTTCATCTGACGGTCCGTGATTTCATGGCTGAAAAGATGCGCGAGAGCTGCTGGCGTGCCGACATCGCACAGAGTCGGGACATGTCGGAGAGCACGCGGGCGCTCCTCGCGGCGGAGCAGGAAGTCCGGCGTCTCGAAGGGCAGGCGGCAGAGAAGGAGGCCTTCGTCGTAGCGTGTACTGAGCTTGTGGAGCAACTATCGGCCCAACTGATCGACGCCCAGGTACAGCTGACGGAGGCGGGCCAACAGATGGTCACACTCCAAGTCGAGCGGGAGCGTCCACAGGCCAGGATCGACGAACTGCGTGCTGCGACCGCCGACGAGGAGAGGGCACGCAGAGAGCGAGAAGCAGCTCTGGAGGCCGCCAGCCAAAGGGTAGCGGCGTTAGAAAGACTTATCCAGCACGCTAATCCCTAGGGGCTTTGTTTTCTGCCATTCCCAGAATATTTTGCTTCCGCTACTCAATATTTTGATCCATTTGTATTAATCACCATATTTATCTGCATCTTTTGGTTTAACATGCTCGACCACAATTCATTGTCTTGCGGGAGCGTTAACCAAGCTTCATGCATCCACAATTGGGCCTGGATTTCTATAGAAAAGAGGGAGATCATTCCTAGGAAAGGAGACCTCAGACCTAATCAATGTATCATCCCCCCAACTCGTTCCAACACACGAGCGGGACAACGCTAGGGGCGTTGAGATTTTATCCGAACTTAGGGAAATGAGAAAGGGTGAATCGCGCGTCCCGAATTCAGAAATCCACAACGGTTGGCCTTCCAGGAAATGCCCAAGACGGCAAGCGGAAAATGGATCAATCAACCATACTACTACGATAGACGGACCGAAGGTCATCATCCATATGGCAGGAGGCGGATCACATGTCATCATCAATGCCACTTTGGGGGTTCCTTCAGGCACAAGGGTGGAAATCCAGATCAACAGGGCATGCGAAGCGTGGGGCGAAGTGACGATTTGTTCAGATAGAATCCAACGCTCTCAAAATTGCGCCACCGTGGGGAAAGCGTATTAGGCGGATGCATTAATCTGGTCGTGAATCACCCCAATTCTCAGACAGAACCTTTTTAACGAGGAAACTGTCGCTTCCCATCATTGCAACGGGGCATCCCGAGCTGGATCGGGGAGAATATCACAACTGCACCACTCTACCCGAAGTCAGGACAGACGGCCGGCGACGAGGAGGGGAGGGACATAGCGATCCCTGAGGCTGGACCCGAGTCAGAATGCCCGGGCGTTCCTACGTACTCCATCAGGCTGGAGATCAAGCCATACGTAGTTCTGCGAGTGCAGTTTAACGTCATGCAGGACGCAGAACCCCATTTGGGGAGATCTTAGTTTAGGGTCGTAGAGCTCGGACCATAGGGGTGTATCTTAGTTTAAGGTTTTAGAGCTCGGACCATAAGGGGAGATCTTAGTTTAAGGTCTTAGAGCTCGGACCATAAGGGTAGATCTTAGTTTAAGGTCTTAGAGCTCGGACCATAGGGGTATATCTTAGTTTAAGGTCTTAGAGCTCGGACCATAGGGGTAGATCTTAGTTTAAGGTCTTAGAGCTCGGACCATAGGGGTAGATCTTAGTTTAAGGTCTTAGAGCTCGGACCATAAGGGGAGATCTTAGTTTAAGGTCTTAGAGCTCGGACCATAAGAACCTCAAAGTACGCCGCATCGTGGTCCTATCCCCTGGATATGCGAAGATGCACTGGGGAATAGTGTCAAGAGTGTCGAGATTTTGCCTGGTCAGAATGGGAGGTGGAAAGTGATGTGAATCATGCGGCCATTCACTCAAGGACTGGGGGCACCGGCGTAACGATATGGGAGTACTGCCAACCGTGGCGGAAGAGCAGCATCAATATCGCACTAACCGTTGATGGAATGAGGCAGCAAACGAGCATCGACCTCTCAATCGCAGGATTCATATCGATTTGCTGCCCGAGGCCATTGGGGGCACCAGCCCGAGTCGGTGGGAGAGCACTGAGGCATTGTGTCCAAACCGTTCACGGGGGCTCCACCCAGGGCGTAGGCGATGGGTTCGAATGAAAGGGAGCACGAAGCCTGAAAAGAAGAAGGAACCTGACCAAGCTGAACCTGACCCTCCTAGCAATAAACCAGAGTACTCTTGACACCAGTGGACCACTGCAAGGGGTCGAGGGACACGCCTTGAGGGTGGCCTGAAGGCGGCGGACTCCCCAGAGAAGGGGGGAATCTTTAAGAGGTGGGGGCTGGACCCAAAGTTTCAAACATCCGGGCGTTCCTACGTATCCCATGAGGATGGGAATCAAGCCACACGTAGTTCTTGAAGCACGGCGCAACACAATCGGGCACCAGCGCGGGGAAGGGTGCGGTTCTGACCCTCGCACACAGAAGAAGCGGCATTTGATATTTCTTGTTTGTCCTTAAAGATGGATGGTTTTTCATGGAGCGACATGCCTGTGATTAAGGAATCCCTGGCGTCGCCACAATAATCAAGCCATGAAAGGCATTGATGAATGGCGTGGTTATTAACCAGCGCCCAACGTGAGTGTTCCCTGAGGAGAACATCACGATGCAGTGCCGTTTCTCGTCGGGCGGCCAAGACGGTCACAGTTTACGGTCGTGTGGTAGGACCAGACAACACAGTTTAAGGTCGCGTGGTTCGGACCATGGAGGAATCCTCTTATCGCGATACGGCGGACTCAGCGGAGGTGGGAACATACCCAGCCCTGCGGTCACGCACGATTCCAGGAGAACGATCCTGGGATAGGGGCCTGCGTATGTCCATCACCCGAGGGGCAGAGATGCTAGCCTCCAGATATACTGGGCCCAAAACGCGATTGTTCGGGCGACTCCTTCCTCCTTATGGGGACGAGGGTCCAGCTATACACGGCCCTTAGGGAGGACATCAGCATATACCCTTGGTGATCAGATCGTGGGAGCCTCGACAGACACCATTATCCTGGTTGGCCTGCCTAACGTGTAAAGGTGCACTGAAGGTCAGTATGAAGAGAGTGTCGAGATTCCACTACAACGCACAAAGGCGGAGTGGGATGAGGACCGCGCAACCAATATTCAGAGCCTAAAAGAGCCGACATGGCGATCAAGGATGTCGCTGACCATATTCGCAACACAACATCCGATCGCGTCAGCCTAGAACGGGGCAAGAAAACGAGCATCAACCGCTCAATCGCAGGATTCATATCGATTTGCGGCCCAAGACCCGCCGGTAAATCGACCCGGAGCGGTAGGAGAGCACTGAGGCATCGTACCCAAACCGCTAACGAGGATCCCTTTGAGTGAAGGCTCGAATAAGAGGAAGCGCGCGGCCCGACAAGCAACACAGGACTTGTTGGGGTTGAATCCGACACCACTGGTCATAGACCGAAGTACCCAAAACATGTTAACAGATCACCGGGAAGGGTCGGAGGACTCACCCTGAGAGCAACCAAAAGACGGCAGATCCCTGTGATCAACCAAGAAACGGGGCTGGACCTGAAACAAAAGCGTCCAGGCGGTCCTACGTATCCCATAAGGATGGGAATCAAGCCGTACGTAGTTCTTGAGAGGCAGTTTAACGTTGTGCAGGACGATGAGGGGTGTGAGGTAGTCCTACACACGGGGGAGGCGTACGGCGCGGCCAGTAGACCGATGTGAATGAGGACATAATCTCCCGCTCACGTCATACGCCTCGCACAAAAAGGAGGGGAACTTGGGCCAGAGACCCAACGCGGGATAGGGATTCCTGGGAAATGGGGCTGGGCCTGAAACATGAATGTTCAGGCGGTCCTACGTATCCCATGAGGATGGGAATCAAGCCGCACGTAGTTCTTGAAGTGCAGTTTAACGTCGTGCAGGACGAAAAGAGAGAAAAAAGAATAGGGGGGAGCAGAAGGCATCCCCAAACGTGGGGGGGCGTACATCGTGACGAGCAAACCGACGTGAATGAGGGCATAGCCCCGCGCTCACACCATACGCCGCACACCCGGGGGCAACTGGGCCGAAGGCCCGAGATAGGATGGAAATTCCCGAAGGATGGGGCGGGGCCTGAAACATGAAGGTTCAGGCAGTCCTACGTATCCCATAAGGATGGGAATCAAGCCGCACGTAGTTCTCGAGAGGCAGTTTAACATCATGCAGGACGAATGCTGAACAGTTTAACGTCTTGTAGCTCGGACGTAGTACAGTTTAACGTCATGTTGGACGAATGCTAAACAGTTTAATGTCTTGTAGCTTGGACGAGGTACAGTTTAACGTCATGTTGGACGAAACACTTGGCAGTTTAACGTCTTGCAGTGCGGATGATATGCTAGGCAGTTTAACGTCGTGCAGCTTGGACGTATGCAGTTTAACGTCGTGCAGGACGTCGGCACACTCAGACAAAGTACTGCTTGAGGAACCTAGCGTTGGTGGGAGGAGTGAAACGCTCACCATCCATAGTCTCTAGGGAGTACGCGCTATTGGGATAGACCTTGTGGACGACAAAAGGTCCCTCCCACTTGGGCTCCAACTTGGGTGGCTTCCTGCCGGGGATCATTGGCGCTCTTAGGGCTAGCACTAGGTCACCCTGCAGGAAGTAGCAGAGGCGAACCTTCTTATTGAATGCTCGAGCCATTCTACTTTGATGCCTCTCCAAGTTGTGCAAAGCGTGAATTCTATTCTCATCCAGTGCTTCCAACTCGACTAGGCGGGCTTCAACAGCTCTGTCCGGCGCTTGCTGGTCGTAGACCGCAGTGCGCAAGGACGGTAACTGGATCTCGATGGGCAGGACGGCCTCAACTCCATACACCAGGGAATAAGGGGTACTCTGGGTGGAATTGCGAGTCGTCGTCCGATAAGCCCAGAGGGCGTTGGGGAGCTTGTCCGGCCAACTCTTCTTGTTCTGACCAACCATTTTTTGCAGAATGTTAGAGAGGTTTTTGTTAAACGCCTCGATCTGTCCATTCGCCTGCGCATGATAGCGAGATGTATGGTTCGAGCGAATGTTGTACTTGGCGTACAACTTCTACAACTCGGCTGCTCAGAAATTGGCTCCGTTATCCGTGAGGATAGCGTGAGGCACTCCAAATCGATGAATGATGTTGGAGGTCACGAAGTCAGCGATCGAACAGGATTTGACCTCTCTGAGCGGAATCGCCTCTGCCCATTTGGAGAAGAAGTCTGTGGCGGTCAGAATGAACCGGCACGGGCGAGCTGTCGCCGGTGGGTAGGGTCCCACAACGTCCATCCCCCAGACTGCAAAGGGCCAAGAATACCTAGTGGTATGGAGAGGCTCCGGCGGCCGATGCACAAAGTTCGCATGAACCTGGCACGCATGGCACCTCCTAGCATACTCGATGCAGTCATGGATCATGGAGGGCCAGAAGTATCCCAACCTCTGAATCTGGTGGGATAGCTTCGGCCCAGTATGATGGGCGCCGCATGAACCTGCATGAACCTCTTGCATGACTCGCGGGATCTCAACTTCCTGAAGGCAACGGAGGAGAACACCATCAAATCCGCGTCTATAGAGGATCTGCTCCAGGCCGGGACTGCTCTGGAGGACGAACTGCGATGCGCGACGTCGAACTCACTCGCGCTCGGCTCGATCCGGTGGGAGAATGCCATGTTGGAGGTACTCAACCAAGGGCGTCCTCCAATCAGGGACTGGTTCGACTGCCATATCTGGGGTAATCGGGGCTCCGGGCGTAGGGGCAACCGCGGTGAGATTACTTACCGACGGGCCGCGATCTCCCTCCGGGATAACGGGAGCGATGAGCCTGCGGTGCGTCATGCGGACGGTCAGGTTATCCTGTTCAAGCTCTGCATGTGACGCAGCAAGGCTGGCCAAGGCATCTGCTCGACCATTCTGCGACCGGGGAATATGGACAATTTCTGGCCGAGAAGGGAACCGGGCCATCAGAAGGAGGGTGCACTCCAGCAATGGCACAAGTTCCGGCTTCCTGACAACATAGTCGCCATTGATCTTCTCAACAACCAGCTCGGAGTCTCCTTTCACGCACAGATGGGGCACGTCGATCTCGAGAGCTAACTCGAGGCCGGTGATGAGGGCATGGTATTCCGCCTCACTGTTGGTATAGCCCTCTGACAACAGGAAAGAGTATGGCAGTACGGCTTGCTCCGGGGTAATGAAGACGATACCCAAACCCACTCTGTTGAGCTTAGGATTATCAAGTCTTCTACCGGTGGGGCTCCGGGAGGCACCGTCAAAGTGCATCTTCTAGCATGGACCGGCTCGATCGACCGAGAGGATGGCCTCATCAGGAAAGCCTAGATCCAGCGGCTGATCCGCGGAGGTTGGGTGAGCAGCCAGAAAGTCTTCCAATGCTTGCCCTTTGATGGCCTTCTGAGACACATACCTGATGTCGAACTGCTGGAGAATCACATCCCACCGCGCTAGACGGCCAGTCAACATAGGCCAGCTTAGGATATATTTCAACGGGTCTACCCGAGAAACCAACTGTACCTCATGGTGCTGCAAGTAGTGCCGTAATTTCTGTACGGCAAATACGAGCGCCAGGAAGCTCTTCTCGATGGGGGAATACCTAACTTCCGCATCGAGGAGAATGCGACTGAGGTAATAGAGGCTATTCTCTGTTCCCTTGTTGTTCTTCTGGGCGAGAAGGGCGCCAAGGGACCGTTCCAGGGCGGTCACATAAAGGACCAGCGGCTTCCCGGATACAGGCGGCATCAGAACCGGAGGTTGCAGCAGGTACTGCTTGATTTCCTCGAAAGAGGTCTGACACACTTTATCCCATACATAGGTGGCACCTTTCTTCATGAGCCGAGAAAAGGGCTTACACTTGCCGGCCAGATTCGCGATGAATCGGCGTATATAGTCTAAGTGGCCTTGGAACCCTTGCAGTTCCCGGATGTTACCTGGGGGAGGCATCTGGCTAATCGCCCTGATCTTCTCTGGGTCGATCTCAATACCCCGGTATCTTACCACAAATCCAAGGAACTTTCCGGAGGTGACCCCGAAGGCGCACTTCAACGGGTTCATCTTCAGGCAGCGAGACCGGAGGAAGCTGAACACTTTCTCAAGATCTTTGAGACGGTCCTGACGCTGGCGCGATTTGACTACCAAGTCGTCGACGTAGCATTCCACCAGTGTGCCGAGGATTGGCTTGAATATGCAGTGCATCGCCCGTTGATAGGTGGCACCTGCATTCTTCAGGCCGAATGGCATGACCCGGTAACAGAAGGTACCTTGGGGGGCCCTGAAGGCAGTGAACTCCTCATCCTCAGGGGCCATCCGAATTTGGTTATATCCGGAGTATCCATCCATGAAGGAGAGGGCTTGGAACCCTGCCGTGGTGTCAATCAACAGCTCTGTCACTGGAAGGGGAAAATCATCCTTCGGACAGTGGCGGTTGAGATCGCGGAAGTCGATGCAGACTCTGATCTGCCCGTTCTTCTTCCGGACCGGCACAATGTTGGCCAGCCATTTGGGGTACTGGACTTCCCTCACGAAGTGGGCTTTGATAAGCTTGTCAACTTTGGCCTCAACCATGGCACCGTGGAATGGGTGCATCTTCCTGGGAGGCTGCTTGAACCCGCGATGGTTCGTCGGGAGACCAAGGCGGTGGACGGCTACCTGAGGATCTAGCCCCGACATCTCGTCATAGCCCCAAGCGAACACATCGCGGTGCTGCCTGAGAAAGTCCACGTACTGCTGCCGCTCCTCAGAGGGCATGGCGGCACTGACCAATGTGGGTCTCGGATCTGCGTCGGTTCCAAGGTTCACTTGTACTAACTCATCGACCGTGACAGAGACGCCCTCCTCAAAGGCTGGGGGTGCATCTTCCACATCCTCTCCACTCGGGGAGGGATCGTCCACGGGAGAGGCTGCGTTGGCAACTGCATTGGGGCTACCAGATCCTTCTGGGCCGCTGGTGCTGGCATGGGCGGTCGCGGTCATCTCATCAGGAGACTCACAAGCCGTCGAGACCATGGCTACGTCCAACCGTTGAATCGGGAGGACATAAGCGTCATCCAAACTTGCCCAGGGATCACTTGCAACAGCGACAGGCTCGACCTCACCTACCAGGATCTGCTTATCCTTGCTCTTGTAATAGTCCGCGTCCAGATAGTGGGCTTCACATGAGGCAAAAGGAGAGGCATCTCCCTGAAGCACGCCTACTCGACCATTAAGGGAGTATTTGAGGAATTGGTGGTATGACGAGGGAACCGCCGCATGAAGGTGGAGCCAGGGCCTGCCCATCAATGCGTTGTACGCAGTGTCTTGAGAGACTACCATGAATTCGGTGTTGGCAACCAAGTCACCGAACTGGGTCTTCAAACGTATCTTGCCGACCGGGGTTTGCTCGGTGCGGTCGTACCCCTGGATCCTGAGGTCGGAGGGAATCAAGTCATCCTCAGACAACCCTAATCTCCGGAGCGTCCAAGTGGGAATCAGGTTAATCCCGGACCCCGTGTCGACAAGACAGTGCCGGACATCAAGGCCATTGAACTGGCCGGTAACATACAGCGGAAGAATGTGCCCCTGTATAGGAGGGTCTTCATCCTTACCAGAAAACGAGATAACTGCCTGACATTCGGCGTCCTCAATCGTTTCGGCGTGAAAGGCCTCTGCAGCCGCAACCTCTGTCTCAAACTTGAGGAGGCTCTTCAGGGCTTCAGCGAGTGCCTCGCGCATCACAGATGACATGCGCATGGCCTCGAGGATGGAGAGTCTCGCTGGGATGTCGGCCAAGTGCTTCAGGACATCATACTTTTTGGCCAAGCGTGAGCCCCTGGTTGCAGGAGGTTGCTCTGCGGTTGGAAGCATGACGGACCTTGCCGGTTGGGCCGGCGGCCGACTGGTGCTTGGCGCATCTCGCTGTTCATTGGTTGAAGCCCAGGAAATGGTCACCGTACTGGGGTCAGGAGGCCGGGATGGACTCGTGGCAGGGCGGAGCTGATCGCGACGCGGCTGAGGCGGTTCTGCCTGATCCCATACCACAAACAGTGACGGAGGCGAATCCGTCATCCCCGGATGGGGGGGCTGCGCACGCTGAGCTCGGTTTTGGGCCTGCTGCCTGGTCTCAGTGGCGTGCACGGCCGGGCTGGAGGTACCAACTGCTGTGCCCCGGCGACTCCTGTTGTTGCGGCTCCTCCGATGGTGGCGACGACCGGGGACACTAGGGAGGTCCACCTGGTGTTCTTCAACGTCGGGAACCGAAAAGGGATTTACCAGCTCGACGGTATTAACCAAAGCGTACCCATTACTGTCATCGGACGAATCATTCACCACTGGGCAGATCCGAGGAGGGATCCCCATCTCCGGGGGCATGAAATCGCCGAGAGTGCGGGATAGTGGCGGAACTGGCGGGGCGCGCTCTTCCTTCTTGTGCCGCCGCCGTTTGCTCTTCTTGGAAGAGGCAGGCTGGGACGACGATGCCGAAGCAGCACCCGCAGATTCTGGGGGCTCAGGCTGATTCAAGCGCGCACGGATGATTCCATGGGCGCGAATAATCGTCTTGCGGGCCATCCAGTTTTTATACTTCTGGGATCCGCGGTCGGAGACCAGCTGCCATTCGTCCTCGTTGCCGCTATCGTCATCTGATCCCACGAACACGCCCGCCACTTGTGCCGGAGCTGGGCCCAACCTGATTACATTGTTGTTAATCTGGTCTTGGAGACAATCCTTAAACACATAGCACCACTGGATGGTGTGCCCCAGGGCCCGATGGTAGGGGCAGTAGCGGGGGTTATCCGTGAGATGTGCCTCCTCCGGCCTCCAACACTCAGGCAGCCACACAATCCTCTGCTCCAGGGCGCTCCGGAAATAACCGGGGACCTGATCCTCGTGAAATGAGTAGGTCAGGTATCGCGGGCCCCTGGGAGCGTGGTCTTTACGAGGGGCTGGAGGGGCCTGCCGAGGAGGTGGACCCTGATTATCTCGCCTGGGTTGTGGCGGTACATTACGCGGAGGGGCCGGCCGATTCTGAGGCTGCTGCTGCTGGGCCGGGAACTGAGCCCGTGGAGGCGGATTCCTGTGAGGATGTGGAGCTGGTCTCACCGGCAGCAGCTCCAACGGCCTGGGAGCCTCTATCTGGGCGACAGCAGCGGGCTCAGCCCTGCTGGTTCTCCTTGCAGGAATCATAGGAGGCAGCGGGTGTGCCTGGCTGGCCTGTTGCAGGGCTTCCTCAAGACGTTGAGCTTTGTCTGAGAAGTCCCTGAACCCTCCGGGGTAATTCTGAGTGATCAAGGAAGGGACCAGCTCGGTCTTGACGTTCCCGACGCACATTGTCAGCAAATGCTCCTGAGTCAATGGCATGTCAAGGGAATACGTGAGACCCTTCCATCGGGCGACGAAGTCCGCGACTTGCTCGTCAGGCCTCTGCTTGCACTTGAAGAGGTCTGAGATACTCTTCTTCCGGGTCGTAGAGCTGAACTGGTAGAGGAACTGTCTACGGAGGTCCTCCCAGCTGGTTGCCGACCCGACGGGGAGCTGGCTATACCAGACAAATGCTGGCCCTTCCAGTGTCTGGACAAAGCAGCGAAGCTTAGCGGCCTCTTGCTGCGCCGGAGTCCCCAACATAGGCCCGCACCTCTAGTTGAAATGGGCCAAATGCTGCGGCGGATCTCCAGTCCCGTTGAAGGGGGAAAAAGTGGGATTCCCGAATCCCGGAGGCGCCGGCATGTCATCCACCCATGCTGGGTATGGCTTGCCGTCCGGTGGGATTGCCACTTGACGAGTCTCCAAGGCTTCCAAGCGGGCGATGAGTGCCGCCATCGGATCGTCCGGACATGGGTTCCAGTCCTGGCGAGGATCTCTAACCACGAGTGCATTGCATGGCCCTTCAATCGGGTCGTCGACCGGGTCATCGAACTCGGCAGCTCGTGGGATGGCGGGCGGAGCGGCCCTTGGGGCAGCGGGAGGAATCCGAGTGGGGTCTCTCAGGTAGTCACGCCGCTCGGGAGGGTGCGGTGAAACATACCGCGCCCTCTTTCCATAGGCGATGGCCTCTCTCCTGTCGGCGAACACGGCATAATCACGGTTGCCCGGGAGAGCCTCATCGAGGGGTGGTTGTTCCTGTCCCTGTTGTCCTGGCCTAGGATCACCGTAGTCAGGCCGCTGCTCTGCAGCGCGCTTGGCGAGGAGTTGGTCAACTAGCTTCTTCTACTCGGCGAGCTGTTGGCGTAGCATAGCCTTCTCGGGATCCTCATCCGCCCTCTGCGTGGAGGCGGATGGGTCGGCGGGCTTTATAGCCTCGCCGTGCTCTTTACCTTTACTGACGTTTCGGCTCAACGTCAGTGCTTCAGTGGGTGTGGGGAGACCCAGGAGGCTCCTCTGGTGACGAGTAACTCTCGCCGATGGATCCAACAACGGCTTGTCTTCAGGGGGAGAGCCCCCGTCGAGAAGTTCCAAACTGTTCCCCTCCCCCGACAGGTCAGCCATATTGACTGTTTCCATCCCTGGGGATGTACCCTCCGGGCCACCCAGTGAATCGGGCTGTCGGTGAATCTTACTGAAGCGTAGGGCAGCGTACTGCCCCCATCCACGGATATACACGTGGGGAGTGGCTTCCTCGATAACCTTGCGGAGTACTTGAAGACAGTCAACGCATCGTTGTTGGAGGGCCTCGTGGTGCCCAAATGACCCGGGGTGCCGAACCGCGGGGAGCGTGGCCAGGTCAATTTGACGGCACTGCTCACCAATATCCTCCAGGTGTACTTGACTCCCGGGGTATGGAATTTGTAGGCGGTGAAGACGGGAGTGAGTCTCCCGGAGAGTTCGGCGGAAGCATTCGAACTTATCCGGGGTGAGCGATTCGGGTGCATCAAAGTCTGGTCCTGCGACTGGCCAAAACTTCTCAGGGAAGTGGCCCTCTGCAAGGACGGTCCAGAAGCTCCACGACTCGAACTCGGGAACCAGGTCTCCTTGGTCCTCTTCAACGACTGGGAATGGATGGGGAACCGGCAGTGGTGCCGAGGCGGGCCGCCGGGCCGACGGGCTGGCCGGCGGTGAATACGGCGAGCAGGCCGATTGGCCTCCATATCCCGGGCCGCCCTCTGAGGGTGGCGGTGCCCTGGCTACCACATCACAATAGGAAGGGCTGGCAAGTGAACATCCTGCCGTAGCGTCGGTGCTCGCCGAGGGTGCACTAGATCGTGGTTCGACCGTCGGTCCCCAGAAAAGGTCTCTGGATTCTCCGATCGAGGCAGAAGGCGCTTCCAGAGGGGCCGGTACCAACCGCAAGCTTGATCCTTGGGGGTCTACCAGGCCCTCACTACTCCGGATATATCTTCGGAGAGAAGCGGGGATCATACCGATCTCACTCTCGGGGAGTACGAGGCTGACGTGCCGCATTCCTACCCCTGCCCCTGACTGGCGGGATTGGGGGAAGGGATCTGTCGCCGAATCATACTCCGCCTCTGAATCAGAGAAGCGAACCGGTCGGATCTCTGTCAGGAATTCCGCAACATTCTTCCCTCGGCGTCGACTCCTTGCCCTCCTGCCCCTGGGTGGTTCTTCGGGGCATGGCTGATCTCTGTCCTGGCGTCCTCCGGCCGCACTGGTGTTGGGGCCAAGAGGACTGGAAACCAAGGTGCGAGGGGCACCGGTACAGATATCAAAGGGGACGCGGGGAGAGATGATTCCGGGCAGGCCCCCGGGCCGAGATCGGAAGGCGGGGTGACCCATGCCTCTTGGATCGGCCACACGGAGTAGACCCTGTTGGTGAATAGCGCTACCGCGAGGTGGTCCGCGGTGGCTATTGTCTGTACCAGCAACCGGGAGAGTCAACCCAACCTGCCTTTGGGGCGGTCGGGGCCTCGATCCGGGTTGGGCATAGAAGTTCCCCTGCTCAGGATGCGCAGGGGCCTGGCGACTGGAGCCAACAGTGGCTTGAGCGAACGCGGCCGCTGTTGCTAGGGACCCAAGGTGGGCATCCTCTTCCGCTCGAGCCCGACGTTGGCGTCGAGACAGACGAGTCGGGATGAGCGGTGCGGGCAGGTGGAGAGCCCGCTCTTCGACTTGAGAGGCCTGGCGGCGATGTCGCCGTGGCCGGACAGGAGCCCTCATCGTGGATCCCTGGAGCGAATCCCGGATAGGCTGGTCCCGGGCATCTTCCACCTCATCCGCATAGGGGAAGGAGTTGTCGGAGCGTTCCGGGGATAAACTCCCGAAACGGTTGGACGTCGAGGTAGGCAGCGGTGCCTCCCTGCGCGGCCCTCGGGGGCAGCGTTGGTGGCGAGGTGCAGCTCCCTCGAGGTCTAGGCGAGCCATGTCCCTGGTGGGGATGACTCCCTCTTCCTCGTATCTCCGCACCAAGTTGTTGATCACCCTTCTGTGGATGACCTCCGAGGGGGAGAGAAGGCGTGGTTTCCCCGCAGCTGCGGCTGCTGGCACGGCTGTGGAACGGGCGGGACCGCGCGGAGTAGCCGCATCGGTGTTTCCTCTACCCCTACGCCAGTGGGCGGGTGGCGATCGGGCACTGGATTGGGCGACCTGATTTCTGAAAGTAGGGAGAAGAACCCATTAACACTGACAGGAAAAGGAATCGACAACCAACCATTAGTGCCACGACGCCTTCCGTGGGGGGGACCCAGGCCCTCGACGTCGCGAGACGGAGTGCCCGAGTTCCCTTCCTCAGCCCCTGGCGGGTAAAACTGAATGCTCGGTCGAGCAGCATGCTGGTCTTCCAACACCTCTGAAAGCCATCGGTCTTCATATTGAGGAGAAGAGATTCACGTCGGGTTCACCATTTTTCTGTTTCGGTGCGGATGTGCGTCGGGTTACGCTGTTCCGCCAGGACGCATTCGCGCGTGCACCCGTCAACCCGAGGGGATGGGCGCGCGGCTTGTGGTCCCGCAGTACCGCTTTCCAAAGGCGGGCGGCATCCATCCCTTATTCAGGGGCGTCTGCTCCTTGATCGAAACCGGGATGATGGGATGTCGGCTCCTCCTTCCGTGGACGTCTCCTCGGAACTCGTCGCCTAATCCGGGTCTCCCTCATAGATTTAAGAATGTTCGTGAATCTCGTTCCCGACGCCATGTCTCCATGGACACCGGTTAATTACGCTGCTTCCGCCCGGACGCTCCAAGGAGTCTGGTCGGTGCAGCAACCTGCGGTGAGGAGACCTGGTGGCTCTGGGTGTCGGGGGCGTGCCTTAACACGGCGACTCTGCATGTCTGCCTTCCGTCCCTAATAGGGCTTCTCGAAGGCGTGATGGCCTGAGGCATCTCGCGCTTGGCGCGGGGAACTGTGTTGCCTGAGGTTTTCCTCAGCTTCCCATGTTTAACAAGGGGTATGCCGCGAGTTTAACGTCCAGCGGGGACGGCATCAGACTGATCAACACGAGGAGTGGACCAGATGACAGAACCCCGTGCGGGGAACCTCCAACGCTGGGGCCAGCGCATGGGCGGCTTCCCGAGTGAAGTGGAGTGGGATGAAATGGCATGACCCCACCGGGATGTGGCGGCCCGGGTAAGGATCAGGATGGATGATGGAGTGAAGAGCTTGGACCCCGTAGGGGATTCCTACGTACCGCGCGTTAGCGCGGATCAAAGTCAGCGTAGTTCGGATATACAGTTTAACGTCATGTTGGACGTCGGCAAGCCGACTCACGAAGAGATCGAGGCCGCCGGGTGGAGGATTGAACCGAACCACCTCACAAAGAGGGGGATGGAATGGCCGGGTGGATCACAGTTTTACGTCATGCTGGACGTTGGCAAGCCGACTCATGAAGAGATCGAGGCTGCCTGGAGAAGGATTGAACTGAACCACCTCGCACAGAGGGGGATGGAACGGCCGGGTGGATCACAGTTTTACGTCATGCTGGACGTCGGCAAGCCGACTCATGAAGAGATCGAGGCTGCCTGGAGAAGGATTGAACCGAACCACCTCGCACAGAGGGGGATGGAATGGCCGGGTGGATCACAGTTTTACGTCATGCTGGACGTTGGCAAGCCGACTCACGAAGAGATCGAGGCGGTGGGGAAGCAAAATGGAGATACACACGTGCAGTCCCCCACAGAGGCGGATTCATAGGTGAATCAACACAATTGTGAACCCGGGAGGGGTCCACTGATGGACGAACCGACGTAAATACGACCGGGACGACCAGGTGGCGGGCTTGAACCTCGGAGAGGCTTCCTACGTACCCTGTTTAGAAGACAGGGATCAAATTCCACGTAGTTCGTTCTGTTTGCAACACTCTACCCCCGTGGGCGAAGGCCACTCCAATCCCGACATCCCTGCAGAAACGAGCGGGTGGGGGCCACATCCAAACCGGGGGGACCCTGCGTGCGAGACACGGGATCAGGTGATGTGGACGGTTTAACGTCTTGCCGGACGAAGTACAGTTTAACGTCGTGTGTTGAGGACGAAGCGGACGGTTTAGCGTCTTGCCGGACAAATTACAGTTTAACGTCGTGTGTTGAGGACGAAGGTGCTTGGCAGTTTAACGTCTTGCAGCGCGGACGATGGTGCAGTTTAACGTCGTGCGGGACGTAAACGCCTGGCAGTTTAATGTCTTGCAGCGCGGACGTGGCACAGTTTAACGTCATGTTGGACGTATGCAGTTTAACGTCGTGCAGGACGTTGAAGCCGCCGATAGGTCCGTGTCACTTCGTGCAAGCCTGGAGGGCCGCACGGAAAGACAACGCACAGTGCGGGCACCCGGGATGAGGGTCATCGGGCGCCACGCATGCGGGTACCCAAAGGGGGTCAAAGGGGGCGACCCTAGCGGTTTGCGCGCAAAAGAGGAGCTTTGCGCGCAATACCGCGGGTCGGTGCGCAAATGGGCGGGCTGACGCCCAATTGGGCCAGCGCTTTGCGTGCGGATGATTGAGATTGCGCGCACCGGGCTTCGGATAGCGCACGGGGGCAACAGATCATTCTTTAATGAATGGCCACTTTGAAAATGGGGGGTGCGCGCAATCGGGATGGATTGCGCGCACCCGGGGGCAATTGCGCGCAAGAGGCTTCTTTTGCGCGCAAATGCCTTTGAGTGAAGGGTTATTCAAAGGAAAGGAGCCAAAGGGATTGCGCGCGAAGGCGAACCCCGAGGCTTTCTTGCGCGAAAGAAAAGAGGTTACCTGAAGATCGGCATTGCGCGCGGAAGGGGTTGGATTGCGCGCACGAGAGACCTTTCGAATTCTGGAAACCTTCAAAATGTCGGGGGTCGCCTTATATTTATAGGCAACCCCGGGCGCGAAATCAGGTTTTGCGGGCGCGAAATTCTCTTCGCGGGCGCGGAATCGGGCCCGGCGCGCAAGGGAGTCGCGCGGGCCACTGGCGCGCAAAATTGCGCGCCGACCCGGTGCATTGCGCGCATCCCGGGAGGTTTGCGCGCGGCTCATCAACTTTGCGCGCAGGTCTCCAAAATTCCGCGCAAGACCTCCGGGCCCTCCGAAACATGCTTCCGACTCCAAATATGACTTTGCTTTCCGCATCCGGAGCTTCGTTTGGGAACAACGGACTTTTCTGGCGTCTACAATCACCATTAATGCAGTTTCTTTCGGGTTCCATCCATTGACTACAACCAAAATCATTGAGTAGGAAATAATTATCAAAATGAGGAACAAAATAATCATGAAAATTTACACATATGATTTCTATTGTATGATTCCTTTCTTAATATATGTAGCCATAGGTTTATCATATGTTATTCATAGACAACTTCTAATTGATTCATTTATGATATCTTATGAATATTTTTTGAATTTGAAAAAAATATACTGCAGGAGTGTCAATCAAGGTGTGCCAGAAGTCCTGTTGTTGGGTACTAGATTTCCTAGATTCATGCCCCTAATATCATGTCACAGTTGTTATCGTAAGGTACATATGTGCTAGATCCAAATCTACTTTTGGTATCCAGATAGAGACGTGTTTCTATGAAACCCATTATTCTATCCATTACCAAAATTCTAGGACATTTTCCAAAATTTAAACTCATCTTTATATATATCCTTAGAGACATCCTGAGACATATAATTATAAATATAAATAGGGATATCACTACTGTTTTATCATAATAGTTACAATAGGGTGACTAAAAAAATATCATTGATACAAACTATAGCGACCTAGGATTAACATACCTGGATATTACAAAATTTTAGATGAATATTACATAAATTGAAAAAATACAATCCTATGTAACTTTATAGTTTTGTTCCATTGGAATCATAGAAAAAATATTCTATACTAGTGAATGATACTCATCATTTCCCAAAATTATTTACACCTTTATATATTTAACATAAAACAGTTAATCATAAACTAGAGAAAGGAATCATAAGTAATGGGTGAGCTCAGATTCTCTGTAAGAGTAAATAGAAGAAATGTGTATGTATAACATGAACAAAGGGGTATATAAAATTAGAATAATTTGATGATCATACCATTTATATTGTTGACCATAACAAATATTTTTTCTTTATAAGTGAAAAACCATAAGGGAATGAAGAACATAAGTGCTGAAATAATACCATAAGAATAAAATGTGAAATTTTTTAATTAAAATATGCTTATTTAAACAATATGTCATGGAATACTACCATGGATTTTTAAAAATGATAATATTTGGATAAGAAACATAGTACCTATCATAGGATTTGGATGACCTCACATGTTCCCTTTTGTTTCAAGGTTGGGATGTCTTCTCATGTACCCTCTTATTTAGGTCTTGTGATATTATTTAGTTTACCCTCTTGTTTAGGGATTTGGCTTTCCTCGTAGTTACCCTCCTTGTTTGGGTTTGGTATTTCCTCACACATACCCTCTTTCTTTAGGCATGGAATGGTCACCCAAGTAACCTCTTGTTTATTCTTGACATATTCTCTTGTCTGACCTCATATTTGAGGATTTGTATATTCTCTCTTATACCATTTTTTCTCTGGATTGGGATGTTCTCCCTATAAAACATTATGCTAAATTTTTTTTATCATTAACTAATGAATTGGAGGGAAATATAGGTCCCACCCATCAAATAATTAAATAATACATGCATGTGCCCAAAAAAATTCAACATATAATGAACCATGAAATGATATGAGATATATAAACATCAAATAATAACACATGAAATGAAATTTATATCATTAATATTTTATCACATAACATCCTATTGAAAATATTTAGGTTTCATAATCATTTCATCAAATCATAACTTGTGAAAAGATTCATGGTTGAAAATCATATAAACCAAGGATATGAAATGAATTCATAATCATACAACCCATGGATGTTAAATGGGTTACATATTTAACATTACATTATGAATAACTCATTCCTTGAATTATAATTAATAAAACCTTCAGATCATTTACTAGAAGGGTATGATTAACATAAACAGATGTCAACATTCTATATAGCATATATTTGAAGAAAAGTATTATTCTACATCTGAGTTACCATCGTATAAGGGAACTATTATGACTATTTAGTGTGATAACTACTCTTAGGATAATTTCACACAATATGTTATGTATAATAACAATCATGATGGAAAAAAATTTCATTAATATTGGAAAAATTATTACATGTTTTAATGAATTAAATATAAATGATTTTAGGGAAACATCTCAAACACACTCTCACTTACAAAAGATACAATTGATAACAACCTTTAGTATGATAGCTGCACATGATATACATGATTATAAATAGATATGAAATTTTTTAAGGGTTATATCACGTTTTATTTTATTGGTAATTATTCTAAAAAAATATCACCCATTTAAATAAAAAAATTTCAATATCTGAAACTTTTGTAGTATTTTCATTATTCATTGGTATGCCTTTTTATCTTCTTCAAAATACAACATTGTACTATTATCTCAATTAAATGTTATTGTTTCTTCATTTTGTGGTTCCACATCATGATCATGGAAACCTTTTCTTTATATATATATAGATTATATGGATGGATCAAGAGCTACTAGGAACTCAGACTCAGATGTAGATTCAGGGAAAAGTAGATTATATGAACTCTCTAGATCATAGTTCATCCGTTGAAGAAAAAAATATATCTCGATTGTGAAATCAGTTTATTCAAACATATTCAATAATTTTAATTATTATAACCCCTTATGACTGTCTCTACATCTCCTTAATAAAATAGAAAATTTTTCATTATTTCTTCTTAGATAATTAAGGATATCAATATCTGCCTAGAAAATCTATTCATATAGTTTATATATATATCTTCCTACAAATACCAATTCATATGAAAAATAAAGAATAATAAATAACATTGGACATATGATTGACTACATCACAAATGTGTAAGAGAAGATACACATTATATTGTGATTCTATTGTGTCTGAGGACACACTTTCTCAGAAAAATGTATACCATGTGACACTAGAACCAAAAATGTATTGGATTGTTCCATAAAAAATCTATTTTGTATCTGGTCAATTTATGTACATTAAATTAATATAAGAATCATATTTTATCTATTATGAATGATCATGATACATTCAATATTGGGTACCTCACCCAAGTCCAACATAGAGAAACAAATTTTTAACTAGTAAATATCTAAATTTAACAATTTTATTTCATTTAAAATAAGTAATATATCATTAAAATACGCTTTTAGTATATATTCACAATTCCCACTAATCCCATTGTAAACTTATGGCTCATAATAAATCTTAATGAAAGAAAATTATTTTATAAATAATTATAGTTGAATGTTCAATGACCTAGATTCATATATCAATAAATAAATGGTTCTAAAAATATTTTATATCATTCTGGAATCACCTACAGTCAATATATTGGGACCTAACTTTTTCAAACATGACTTTTAAATTCATTTACATATTAACATCATAATTGCTCTAAAAATCAAGGATCAAATTTTTTAGCATCTTGGAAATTTTATTACTATACAAAATTTTAAATAATAATACATAATAATTTATTTAATTTCTTCTTCATATGATTCTAATTTTCCCCCATGTTCTCTTAAGTAAGAGTATTCACCTAAGTATAGGCATCAAAATAAGGGTTGAGCTAAAATCCCACTAAGAGAATTTATAGAAAAAAATCAGATGCGAGAGATAATAATAATCATCCTAACATCATCATCTTAATCACTAGTAGAGTAATTAGATAATGTAATAGAATAGAGATATTCTTAAATATGATACAAAATGTCTTAGTGGTCAAATAACACTCAATGTTGTGAACAAAGCCAGAATCATGTTCACACATATTTGAGTTTTTATCATAAGATAAATCATATTACCCAATTCTTTAGAGATCTATATTATTCCATTTTCACCCTTGAAAACATAACATTTACGTCAGTTATATAATTATGGGAGCACCTGTCACATCATAACATGTAAATTATCATGAATACCAAACATCATGTATATCAACCATGTAAATAGAATAACCCCTGGATAATAGTGGATTTTATTTCATAAAAAATACATTCAAGAAAAATCATTGGGGTTCCAAAGTAAAAGAAATAATAAAATGCATGGTATATGAATCATCAATCCCGAGTGAAGAAGAAGACACCTCTGTAGAAGTACAAAAAATTATATTTTGAAAGGTTATTTCATTTGAAAAAATATTGGCATTTACCATAAAACAAAATTGGAAACATATAAATCGTATAAAAGAATAGGAAGATAATAATAAATTATAATTAAGAAAAATTTATTTAACAACCACAATAAATATGGAGAGAATGAGGTAAATATCATTGAAATAGTGTGGGGTTCTAGAATCCCTTTACCTTATGTCTGAATGAATTATATACATTCATATCACGTATAATCAAATTAAATTAATTTATTAACAATTAATGAACCTTTTATAGATTACTTTAATTCATTAAATTTTTATTATGTTCATTTTTGGGATTTTTTATGAGTTATATAGTTTAATTTCATGGTATAAATGTTTTCATTTTCATTGATTTCATGATCATATAGTTTGTTTCTAAGTATAGAAGTTCACAAAAAATTGGAAGATTTATCCAAAATTGATATTATTTGTTATAAATGATCATAAATCATATTAAACAATATTATATATCATTTTTTATACAATATGATGATGAATCATCAGATATATAGTAAAAGAATCTTATTTATTTTATGTGGACAATTTTACGACCATCATGAAATCATTTCATTTTATTTAGTATCATGTTTATATATTTCTTCTAAAACATTATATATTAAATAATAATTATATTTTAAATATTATTTGAACATAATAATTCTTTTATGAATAGACTTCAAATTATAAATGAAAAAAAACACATCATCCTCGGTGGCGGTAAATCTACACACCACAAAAAAATTAGAATTATAAATGGAAATAGAGTAAAACATAAATTATTAAATTAATATAATAAATTTAAAGTATATAGGGGATACACTATTTATCATAAAAAATTGATAAGTTAAGGTGATTATATGATAATAAATTAAATGAAATTGAAAATAAATTAGAAGAAATGATAAATGATGTCACCTCTTGAATTTCTCTTCATTATGAAGCTTTTTATAGAAAATTGTATTACCTTTTATTGAGACCAATCACTCATATAAGTAGAGGATTTACATGAGAAGCTTAAATGGTATAATTTAGACATAGATAAAATATTTAATGGTGTGAGGACAAGAGGTGGTGATGGATGGTATTTAGAGGGGAGTGGAGGGTGTTTTTTCATTATTTTCAACATTAGTTTATACTTTTGGCTCATGATTATTAATTTCTTCATTATTGTCTTATAATATATTAAAATAATAATATATAGTATGTTATTTTTGTCATATGAAAACATTACATAGTCTATCACTCAATAATTATTGTATTTATATATTATTATAATTTATCGTAGTTTACTATCCATCAATAAAATTCAACAATTTTAAAAAAATATGAAAAATTTACCAAGATAATATTCATCCTATAGAGATGAAAAATGACTCAATTTTAATAAAATAATTTCCTAAATATGGGAAATTTAGGTTTTAATTAAAATAATCATTTCTAAAAATAATACAAATTAAAAAATATAACGAATTTTATGACTCATTTGAAAATTAATTAAGGACCCATAAAATTATATTATAATCAAAAGTCAAAAAAAATATAATTTTATTAATATATTTTATGAGAATATGAATTCATTTAAACAATAATTTTAATTATAATATTTTAAATAGAGATTTATGTTTTATAAAAATTTACAACACTTAATTTATAATTTTTTAAATATTTATTTACTATCACAAGCATATAATTATATCATTTTGACAATTATAAGGTTCCTAAATATTATTTATACTTTCATATATAAGGATACAATTCTATTGGATGAATTAATATTCTTTATTATAGCATTACTATTCCAAAGGTCAATTCATTATTCCATAGGTATAGGTTTCGTAACTTCCTGAAATACCACATATTTTTAAAAATGTTAATTGATAATGTTTTTATTTTATTCTCAAAGTGATTTAATGTTGTTTGAAAAATATTAAATAATTATAATAAGTTAATTATCATTGATAATACTTTGGTTCACTACATTCTTCTTCCTATGAAATTTCACCCTTAAAATTTCATTTTAAATTATTTGGTGAAAAAAATGATAGCACTTCTTCTTTATCACTTCCTCTAGTTTCCATGATTCCTCTTATTAATTTTGGTTTTGTCATTGTACATTGGCATAGTGTGTAGTCTTATTTCTTATAACATTACCTGTATATTCCAAGATCTTCCCTGCATATGATTTGTTTGAGTGATCATTTTCCAACCGTACCACCAGTATATTCAGTACATGTGAAAAAATTTGTATGTATATCCTCAAGAAGGATACATGTAATACATTATGTACTTCAGATGTGATATCTCAATGTTTCAGTCAATAGGCCACAACTCTAAACCAATAAATAATCTAAAAGGGGTAATTTTTACACGGACTCAACATTCATTTCCTCTTAAATATCATGATTCTTTTCTAAAAATATTTGTCGATGAATACCATGTATCCAACATCAATATATTGGTCAAATTGACGATGGTCTGCATAGCTCCTTTATAAGCCTTGTTGTCGATATATGTGATGCTTAACCATTTTAAAATATTCCTCTATTAATTTAATCATTTATTGTCTTAATATTTTACGTTCACTAACATCATCCTATCAGACATCTCTTCTATATTGTTTCCCATAAATGGCCCAATATGGATCCAACTCGATGATAGAGTGGAAAATTATCTCCCTAATATAACTCAACCAAAAGCTGATGGTAGTCCCATCATACGTTGATAAACATTAAATAGGGCCACATCATTTCTTCTAGTGTATAAACAGTCTACTCTGTTTAACCCTCGGTATGAGGATGATAAACCAAACTATATTTTAACTCAGTGTTCAGAAAATTATGGATATTTTTATAGAAAATGGAGTTTATTCTTGGATCTCAATAATATATAATTGATAGTGGTACTCCATGCATCCATACCACTTCACTAAAGTATATACATTAAATAATATCTCATTATAAGCCCACTAAAATTGTGATAAAGTGAGATTTATTTTTAAGATGATCCACATCAATCCATATATCATTTCTTAATTTTGGTGTCATCGAATGACTAGGAAAAATGTCCATGGGGATGTTTTCCAATTTCCATGTTGGTAAGGGTAATGTTTTAACCATTCCAATTGATTTTCCCCTCATCATTCACATAGTAACATACAAAAAAGTTTTATTTATATTCAGTGATATCGTTCTTTATATTATCCCCCAATAATTTTCATAGAGATCATGATACATCATTGTGCTCCTTGAGTGAATATATATGCTCGAGATATGTGCATCATTTAGAAGCTCCTTCTTTATATTTGGATTTTATGGTACACATAGCCTTTACCGAAATCTTACATAACCACCCTTATGAATTTTATAATATATGGATTTCCTTTTAATAATATCTTCAACCTTTTTCTAAATTTCTAAAACATTTTGTTGAGAATAAATTATATTCCCCATGATAGAAGGTTAAGCAATAATTTGAGAAATTATTGGTGATGTTACATCCATAATGATTCCCATATACATCCCTCTCAAATATACGGTGATAAGATCATTATTAATTCTCATCATTGATAATGATGTAGTATCTTTTCAACAATGAGAATTTGATACATTATTTTCTTTACTATGTTGGTATAGGACTGAGAAGTCGTAATCTTTGATAGGATCTAACCATCTTCATTAAAATATATTAATATAAAAATATTTAAATCCATATTTGAGGCTCTTATGCTATGTATATATATATATATATATCAGAATTCTCCATGTATAGATAATGATTCCTTATTTTTAGTACAAAGACTATAGATGTGAATATAGATTAGGCATGTGATAGTTCTACTCACAAATTTCTTAATACCTCAAGGCATAGGTTATCACATTATAATTTTTCCATAGTACACAGCTGGATAATTTCATTGAAGCATCTCTATATACCCCAAATATATCCTCACTTATAGGAAGTGTGATTACTAGTTTAGTGATTAGCCTATGTCATATCTCATTAATGTAGTATTCTCATTCATTGGTCCATTAAAGTTTTTGTCCTAATTGAGTCATCTTGGTTAGTGGGTTTGAAAATCAGTCTATGTTCCTCAAAAATCAATGGTAAAACATCGCTAGATCAAAATAACTATGGATCGATATTAAATATATTGGCATAAGCCATCTATCAATTTCCTTTGTCTGGGAATGGTCCATAGATATTCATTTTCAAGTAATTACTTCTTCCATGAATGATACTTCCTCAACCCTTAACCACTATTAATGTAGTTTACATAAGGTTAATCTATTATTAAATACTGTTGAATAATATTAAAATTCTCATCATGTACCCTATTTCCCTTGGAGAATATTATAATATCATCAATAAAGACTACACCATATTTATTGAGGTAATATCTATATACTATATTTATTTTTTCCATGAATATTGGTGGAGCATTAGTGAGCCTGAAAGGAATCATTGTGAACTCATTAGTGTCCATACCATTCTTGAATGTATGTCTCTATAATATCTTCCTTCTCCACATTTTAATGGTGATAACCCGACTAAATATCCACCTTAGAGAAATAAATTTCATCACATTGTTTATTGAACAATTAAATTATCTATGTAAGGGGATACATGTTCTTTATCATGACTATTTGATCTCATTATAATCAATGATTGCATGCATTGATCCATAATTCTTCATGAATAAGAGGACTGATGCACCCTAGGGTGATGCAATCATGTTTTTAAAACCCTTTTCTAGATTTTCTTATAAAATGTTCATCAGTTTCTTTAACTCAAAAGTGTCCATTTAATAAGGACTATTTTATATATAATTAAATATACCAATATGTTCAATTGATAACTCAAACTATAGGTCCAGAGGAAGTCCATAAAATTATTTTGGGAAACTATTAATTTATTCCTTAATAATTGTAATGTATTCGAGCATGATTATATCATTTTTCTCAATGATTTGAGCAAGATATCTTTTTTATAATGAAAATGTATCCACACATGAATCAAGGATTCTCAAGGAGATTCATACTCCTCCTTGGGATGCCTTAGGATGTGATGAGTGATCACCCATTCCCAATAGTTGATGTCATCTTTGAATAAAGATATCCAATCCATGATAAAAAATAATGAATCTCTAACAATGTATGTGAGTAAATATTTTCAGGGAGGTTCGGTCCACAAATATTAACTAGTTATGAGTTATATAATTTGGATGCAATAGTTTCCCCATATTATGTTCTCACTGATAACTCAACATACATTTTTTAGGTAGAGTTTAAATATTTATTATAAATGTGGATGATAAAAAATAATACATAGAACTAAAATCAAATATTATATTTTATATTCATGAATAAATAACTAGGACACTTATCACTGCATCATTTTCGGCCTCCATCTCATATGTAGTAAGGGTGTATTATTTTTCATCATCATTTGGATTTTATGGATTTTATCATTGATTACCATCATGAACTCTTGTCTTAGTGCAATTTTTTCATGTTTCCCCGATTTAATTTAGTCGAAGATTTTATCCACGGTAAGAAATCTCAATTGGTCCATTATATCGGGATACTTTTTTATTTATCTTCTAAATTAATGATCAAGGTGGAATTATATCCTATACATATAGACAATCGAAATCCCATTTAAGGATTCCCCATGATATTTAGTTAATCATTTTTTACATTTGATTGGTTTAATTTTATTTGTAAATTTTTCATTATATCCCCCAACTTAAAATTCCATTATTCATTTCGCATAATCATAGTCATGAGATCATTATCCAATATCGGTCGCAACATTGACATAACATAAAACAAAATCTTTATAACTCTCATAGTCTCAGATAGATAAACCAATTTATAGTGTCTTATTAAACCATTAAATAATTTATCAATTTTCTTATCATTATTGATAATAAAAAAAATTACCTATCAAGCCCTGTGAAATTTTTATTTTAGGCCATGATAGATTCACCATCCATTTATTTGAGTTCTATTAATTTTCTCTGTATATTTTAATTAAGACTTCATTGTAAATTATTGTTAACAAATATAATATTATATTGTTTTTACTCTATCCCTTAATTTTTACCTTTGGATTGGTGTTCTTAATCAATAAAATCCAATTATCGACCACTCTATCTAGAAGATTATCATCCAGTTTTAAATTCTACAAAATATTATATATATAGTAGAAAAGATATTCTCAATTCATTTTCCCTATAATTACTTGGCTAGTGGATTCTACGATCCAATAAATGGTGTTGGTCATTTCCATATAAAGACTCAACAACCAGTTTCTCCTTCTTATGTGAATTTGAATGTTCTACATTGTTCATGTTACTTTTCATAGCTCAATAAAACTAGTAATGAATCACTATTTTGTTCTGATATATACACCCACATTATTGGATATGTCATTTGGGATGTATTTTGTTTTCAATCACAGGGCTTTTCGGCCTTGTTTATTTTGGTTCACTCAATTTTTTAAAATACAAAACATTAGAAAATAATTATTCAAAATTTAATGAATAAATAATTTATTGATTTTTGAAATAACCTATAATGGAAAATCATGTGGAATCCATCTGTTTAGATTTTTTGAATAATGGTTTATGTGTTCTTTCAAATACATAGTCTCACATTCTCGATACGTTTTTCTTATTCTAATTCTCGAATTAACTAAATTATGCTCTAATACCATCTATAAAGACTTTAATTTTATTAACATGAATATTAAATCATTTTAATGATAATAAGAATAATAGTTATACAAATATAGGATCGAAAAGGGTAGTGTCATTGGAAAATTGGGAAGATACATAACATTTAAAAAATAATATATTAGAATTTATTTGATTCCTTCTTCTATAGCTTCTTAATGGACATTATGTTCCCCTGAATAAAATTATTCACAATACGATATATTTTAAGAGATGGGGTGATCTGAAATTTCAATAATATATTTAATAAGTGTTTAGAAACATTGGTGAAAAAAATAATCATCAAAACATCATCATTATAATCATGAGTGGAAGCATTAGATAAATCCATTTAATGTGGAAATGCATAAAAATGAAACATCATGTCTTAGTGGTCAAATACCAGTCATAGTTGTGAAACTTTATAGTATCATGTTCACATGTATTTCACATTCTCTCAATATATATATCACAATACCCAATTAATTGGATTTCTATATAATTTTTTGTTGACTCATCACATTGCAACCTTTAGAAGAACTATATATTTATGGGTTCACCCCTCACAAAATAACATTTACATTACCATACATGCCAAATATAACATCTATCAATATTGGAACTAGTTTAATACATGGAAAGTACTGTGAATAATTTTTGAAAAAATACATTAATGAACAAACATTGGGGTTCCCAGATTAAATGTGGAATAAAATTATTTATATTTCAATCATAAATCATGAGTGAAGAAGAAACAATTTCTCAAAAACTATGATATATAATATTCTTTTTGGAAAGGATAGTACTTTAGAAAATATTATATTTTTTTGAAATTATCATAAAACCTGATTGGAAACTAGTATATTATAGAAATGAAATGTTAAGGAAAAAATAAATGTTATTTGAGGAACATACACACTAAAAATGGATTGAAAGAGTGGAAACCCAAAGAAAGAGAGTTAAGTTCAAGAATCCCCTTAATTTATCTCTATGTGCTTAAAATACATTGATATCCTAGATAATTAAATTAAATTAACATAATTAACAAATAAATAAACATTTAATAATTTATTATATTTGTTTTATTTTTATTAACATCATTTATGGTCTTTTGTTGAATTTGGGTGTTTAATTTCATTATTTGGAACTATTTTTTCTTGTTATTCAAGATCTGTTTCTTGTATATAAATATGGATGATCATGT
Organism: Viscum album; assembly: GCA_963277665.1. Taxonomy (NCBI): domain Eukaryota; kingdom Viridiplantae; phylum Streptophyta; class Magnoliopsida; order Santalales; family Viscaceae; genus Viscum; species Viscum album. The sequence continues at coordinate 1,834,570,344 of OY728147.1, forward strand.
AAAATATGATTAATTATCTAGAATCGAAATTATATTTTATTAATTTTAAGATAAAAAATTAAAAATATACTATATAAAATATTTATAAATTATAATATGATGAATCATTGGGTAAAATGTTAATGAATGTTATTTAATAAATTTAACGGATTTTATGATTATCACAGACTCATTTCATTTGATTTAATATAATATTTATATATTTATTCCATAACATTATAAAACATATAATATGTATATAAAAATAATATTTAACTATAATAGTGGTTTTATTAACAGCATTGAAAGTTGTAGTAAAAAATTAAAACACATCGTCTATGGTGCTGGTGAATCGTCAAACTATGAATGTTAATTTCATTTTTAAAATAAAATGAAACGGAAGAGATTTGAATATAAATTATTCAATTAACTAAATAGTTTTATAGTATATTAATGACATTGTATTTATTATGCATCTTTGATTAGTGTAGGTGAGGATATGATATGAATAGGATCTAAATAGTATAAAATTAAAGCAAAAAAGATGTAGGATTTCACCTCTCGAATAAATCCTCATTGGGAACCGCCATTGGGTAATATTATTTTTATTTTGATGAGATAAATGAATCTTAGACATGTGTTTGGGTATTGGGAAGATTATTGGGAAGATTTCGGACAAGGATCAAATCATTAATTGTTTGGGGATATTAGGTGGTGTGGAGTGGTATTTATTGGGTAGAATAGGGAAATTTTCACATTATTATAGTCATTAGATTATTATTCTTCCCAAAAACAATTAGTAGTTTTATCCTTAATAAAAGATATATTAATATAATGTATGAAAAATTTCTATTTTGGTCTAATTTAATCCTTACATCATCTTTGAATGAATAATTCATTTATTTAGATTTTATCAATAATTATTATATTTTACTATTTAATAAAAATTCAATTATTTTATAAAAATCTAAAAAATAATCACCCTATAATTTTTGTGATGTGTAGAATTAAAATGTGACTTATATTTTATGAAAAAAATTATAAATATTAGAAATATAATTTTCAATAAAATCCTTAATTTATTAAAAAAATGCACATTTTAAAATTAATACTCATCTTATGACACTTTGGAATATTTTTTATGCTCCCCATAAATTATAATACGATTAGAGGACAAAATAATGTTAATTAATGTATCTATTTTATAAAAATGAATTTTCTTCTAAATAAATATATAAATTAAAATATTATAAATCAACATTTAATCATTTATTAAAAATATCAATACATAATTAATATTTTTAAAAAATTTATTTCCATATTCTATGGTATAATTATATTGTAATGTAATATATAAGAATCCTAACATTGATATATACTTTTACTGATGATTTTAATTTTATATTTTCCGAATTACTATGCCTAATGATCACATTACCATTCCAATGGTCAGGATACTATTCCATATGTATATTTATCCTAATATCTATATATTCCTCTAATTTTTTTCATTATTCATTTATAAAGTTTGTATGGTGTTCGCAAGGTGATTTTAAATTTTTCACTGTATAAAATAATTATAAGAACTGAATTTTCGTTTATAAATGTTTGGGTAGTATCATAAAACACTTATAGTTTTACATTTTGAGATCTTAATAATGGTCCTCGTTAAGGAAATTAGTTTTAACATACATCTACCAAAAATCATAGTCATGGAACTCTGTTATAGCAAGTTGAATTATGATGAATTAAAACATGGATGCTAGTGAGAATTAATTATCATAGTTAATTACATGAAACTATTTAAACCTCGTATCCACTAGCTATAATTTGTATGTATTTACATTACCTTCAATGTCCAATTTTCTCTTGAATTTCCATTTTCACTTTAAGAGGTTTACATCATATAGTGCATAAACCAGAATCCATATATTTTTATTATACAACGAATCCAGTTTTGTATTCATGGCTTCTTCCCAGCCTATTGCTTCAGATATATCTACTACCTCTTTATATGATAGAGGTTCCTCATTTTCATCTAATAACGAGCCTCCAAATTGTTATCACGGAAACTATATTTATATTCTTCACTTTCCTCTTTAGTGATCTTATGTTGTAATTTTGTTTCATGAAATACTTTTTCCTTTGTAAATTGTGGAATCTATTAATATACCAAATCTTTTTTATAATTATTAAAAATGTACTTTATATTAGTTTTTATCCCAATATCCATTTTTATAATTTACTACCACTCACGAAATATGGATTGTTTGGAGAAAGTAACTTTTTTATATGGGGGGTTGAATAATTATTATACTTTTGTATACATTTTCTGAATATTTTGACACTTCACCTTAGTCTTTATTTTAGAATTCCCCCAAAAACATGTGTTCTTCAGATATCATTTCTTAATCCATATGGATAATCAGTGTATGATTATTTGAAACAATATTTTCATTATTTATCAAAAAATAATTAACAATAATACTGATGTTTGACTTGCGTAGTGAGGAAAATAAAATAAATGTGTACAACATATTAGGGAAATTAATCCCATATATTTCTAAGAGTTAAATACACAACAGGTTCTCCCAACACATGTTGTTTCTTTTTAGTGTATAATATTACACATAAGATCCATTCTCCATTATTAGAATTTATTCATCGTGATAAATTTATCCTTCACAACAATGGATCACAGTTATATGTTTTATTTAATTTGATTTATGTTTCTAAAAATATTATGATAATATTTTTAGTAATTTATTTGACAAAATTTATAAAAATAAATGAATATTATGTTTTCTAAAGTCCCAACATTTTATTAGTACTTAATATACCTCACCTTTGGATTTAGAATACAATGTTTTGAGGATAATATATTGGAATTTTTCCCCATTTGGATTCTCTTATCTTAATTCTTTTTGGTCAAGTAATTTGAAATGTTTAATGAAGACATCACAAACTCCAACTATATTAACACACATGTCATTGTTATTTTGAGAGGAATCCCTAATCATGAAATTCATAAATTGGATTTCCTTAACCTTTTCATCTTAATTACCTATAGTACTAATTCACAAGTAAATACATGTAATAAACAAAGATAATTCAACCCACAATATGTGGATAATATTCATGAATAATATAATGCACCCCAATATTGGTTGGTCGATCACTTTCAACTATGGTTTAATTTTAATTGTTTTAGTGGAAGGCTATACTAATATAATGTATATAATTTAGGTATTATATCCATTATATATAAATTTAATTTTTTTTATCTTTATTACATGATATTTAATATTTATAAGATTTAATTAATTGATTTACAATGGATTATAAAATATTGAGACAAATGTTAATTCATTTTAGTTCCATGTTTCATGCCATTAAATTCATTATTTCGTTATGATCATGAAAAAAAATTCAAAATAAAATAACAATGAAACTTGATAGAAACTAAAAAATAAAGTGGTATTATTTTAATATTCTACTAATGGTTATTTTGTGGGGATAATGATAAAATAAATTTCAACCTGTCAAAAAACCATTTGAAAATTTCATGGTTCGTGTTGCATCAACCGCCTATATATATATATATATCTCTTATATTTGTCTCAACTCATCCCCAAACATGAATTTCCACCACCATATTGGGTGAACCATTCATTAAATATTCATTTACTCACACTTTCGTTAGGGAACAAATATATTGGCTAAGGGGATTACATCAATGAAAATATGGGAATGAATTCCCTTACAAAAAGATATGAGAGATGAAAAAACCTGTCAAAATTTAATTTACTAATAATTTAAATGAATCCAATAACATACAAATTTATGTTATAATATCATCTACATCCAAATGTAAGAAAGGAAATTATTATTTACTAAAATTGACATTTACTTCCAATCATTCTTTTTTATTAACTCAGGAATGAATAAATTAGTTTATTTACATAATTAATACATAATTTTATTTTAGTTCTCATTGAAATTTATTTTAGATAATAATAAATCACAATTTTAAAAATAATTAAATAAATTCACATCAAATAAAATGTGTACAAAAATTAAATTGGAAGGAAACAGTGTGAGTACCCAACCACACTAAAAAAATTGTATTATACTCATATATTATTTACTCATGATACATTTGGAATAAACAACTAATTACATAATTTCATGGAATGTACCATAAATATAATGACATCAGGGGACACATGTTATTTAGATTTCATATTTTTCATCAATAAGCATAGATTAGTAACTATAATATGAAATATAGATGATACGTGGATTCAAAAACGAATATTAGAAAAATTGACATCCAAATAAATATATATGTATAAACCATCACATGGAGTGCACTATCAACTTCGCGTTCGCATGGAACTCATGTTGATAAGAATTTCATGACCTAAAAAATTAACTTTTAATATTGAATAATTGGTAATAGTAGAAACACAAAAATTAAATCTACAGAACATTTATTATTGTCAATGTATATTTGTAATATATTCCTAGTGACATATCATGTAACTATGCCATAAAAAATATTAAAATTCATGGTGTGTGCATTGAATACACGTTATGTGGTATCTGAGTTATACAGTCACCAGCCATGTAGGTTGTGTAAGAGGATACATGACCCTTTATTGACTAAGAAACTATGGGTCCCATTTAAAATATATATAGCTTATACTCCGGTAGAAAATTCACCACACTATACTTGTAAGCATTCATGGTATAATTATATTAAATACATGTAACAATATAATCATCAATTAATTAATTTCGAATTGATTCATGATTCATTAAATAGTAGTGCATAGAATGTACCTTTGTGTTACATGGAATATAATCATGTGTTATCCGAACAGAATCCTCAACACCTCTACATGAGATCAATGAATTTACTTTGTTCATAACCTTAATCGAATTTGTTATATTTTTTTATAAATAAATGTAAGAATTAAGATCTTGGAAAATGGATTAGATATTGAAATCTAATGAAAAATGTGTAAATAAATCAGTTTATTTTAAATAATTATAAAAAAATATATCATCATTGTAAGACATCATTTTTTTCATTTTTAGTGGAAGCATCATAAGGGAAATTCCCAATATTACATTTTTTTTCATGATAAATGATTCATTTTATGTTTACACATTGATTAATTTCATGATCAATAAAATATAATAAAAGAATATATACATAGTGGATACATTTGAGAACCAATATGTAGTATCTTCACAAAATATTTATAATTAATTTAATAAATGATAGAGTTACCTTGATAGACCTTTATTCATCATTGATGGATTAGGAAAATGTTCTTACATTATATAAAAATTGAGTTGTAGGAATCCAGAATATATTTACAGTAGTAGTGATACAATTTTTTTGAAGAACCTCTAATCATAAATATATGAATATCCTTATTCTAGCACGACAGATCATAATGTTTGTTTCATTTTTTGTTAATCTCTCTATGAGTTTCTTGAAGGAAGGGTTCTCTTCTATATCAATTGTCTTGAGAGGAGTGGTACAGGTTGATATATATTCATTAATAGTAGAATTATTGGGGAAGGATCTCACAATGTATAGGATAAGATCCAATATAGAGCTTTTTTCAGAAAAAAAATAATTTTATCTATAATAGAAAATAATATAATTTTGTTTATATACCACTAGGGTTATAAAAAATTAATTTTACATGTGAACTTTATTATTTCTATAATCCATGTAGAACAACATGTTTTTAAGAAAAATATTATAAATATTGTTTGATAAAATCTAAAAATTGGAATTAAATTAAATATTATCTAATAAACTAATAATAAATATATTTTATTTGTTGTAAGAAAATTTAACATCGTCTAACGTTCATCAAAACTATTATTAAGTGATGGATTAATAAATATATATTTAGTATATAAATATCACCACATTATTCACCAACAAAAAAATATTTACTATATTCACTAAATATCAAATTAATATTAATTAAATATTGTTGTCACATAATATTCTATAAAATAATTTGTGAAAGAATATACGCAATCTAGAATATATAAGAAATTATGAAACCATGTGGATGATTAATATTTATTCAAGATGTTAAAAAATAAATAATAATATATTATTTAACTGGTATTCTAGATCCACGTAGTGTGTAACCCTCTAGGTTTCACTCCAAATTCCATTAGGTAAACTAGCCTTATGAAATATTATAACACCTAAAAACATTCCAAGACACCCACATAAAAATAATTTAATTCATCAATGAAAAAATAACTCAAAAAATTATTACTATGCACTATAATCCCTTTATTTTAGTATCTATAATCAAGAAGATTTCATAACACTACAATCAACCTTTGTTCCAGATTGAACTATGTTTTGATTTCTAGAAATAAAACATTCTTATAGAACACCTTCTCCATGGATTTGTATAGTATATATCATTTCCATAAAATTTATGAGATTTCAACATCAGGTAAACAAGGAAAGAGACAAATACATTCCCACATCATTCATTAAATTAATTTTACTCATGATGAACAAAATGTATCATACCTTTCCACAATCATATGATTTCATTATTTTCATCAATAAATAAAACTACAAGTCATATATAATAATTATTAATATTAATAAAATTATAAAATATAAGGATAAATTCACATAGAAATAGATATTATCATCTAATGAAATATATAAATATGGAATTCCTACTGATGGGACTGATTGTAATGATTTCATACATTCTAAATTTTCATGGGAATACACCATGTCAAAGAGAATTAATGTCCTATGAGTCACTTCTCCTAGTATCCTGTACCAATTTCCCCAAGAATGTTATCATTCGGCTATAAAAAATATATTTTAATCATAATATGGTGTCACTTAGGGGTTATCATCAAATTATGGAATGATTATGACATTTATTTGGACATATTCTTTTATGAAGTTATCACATACTATGTTACAAAGAAGAAAAATCATGGTGTCATAGAGAGTTTATTGATATTCAAAAACTAAATAAAATTTATCATCATGAAAAATTGAGTTGGTACTAGGGAACTAGATTTAATAGAATGGGTATCCATGATTTAGTCTTCATGGTCATGAAAATGTTTATCGAATTATATTTTTCAATGGAGTCTATCTACACCAATCTCCAAACATTAATGTGAACTAAACTAGATTCACTCCGATTACCAATTTAATTATTCATTCATATTTTGTTATTTTATAAGTTTCCTTATTTTTGTATTTTCATTATTAATTTATTTTCTAATTTCCACCCCTAATATATCAGGCCTACTAATTTAGAAACACCGCACAAAACAATATTTTAATATAATATATGATATTTCATATAAATATATTAAATTTAAATTAATTGAGGCATCAATCACATTAAATTTAATGGCAGATAGGGGTAAAAAATCCATGGGGACTTTAACTTTCACCAATGTTCCCTTTGTATAACCCCATATCAGATTCTGATAATAATATGACAACAATGAAACAATTCCAAGTGTTTATTTTATTTATAGTTCGAAACACATAAGTTACCATTATTGGAGTTACATCTAAGGATTCATTTCATTTGTTGAAATATCATAATTTAACATAGTGAATAGAAAGTATATACAAATTAATCATCTAATTTGATACATGAAATCACATAATCCCTTTCTTATTAATAATCAAGGTCAAGAATTTTTAACATGTATTCATGATTTATAAATAAAACCAAATTATCATGTGAAGTGTCTATCAATAATGATGACTATATAGTTATGTATTGATGATAATGTGGTGTTTATGTATATGTACATGATTTAATTTATTCAAGACAACCCATTAACAAGGGTTACTCTCAATCTATGTAATTTCTCATATAATTTTACAATTTTAATAAAAAATGGTTCATGAACGGTTTTCTTTTAGGAAGGTTATCTACCTTCCCGATATTCCATGACGGACCCTAAAATCATGGGATACTCAATTAAAAGACCCATTCATATTATTTGAATACCTAATTATATTTGTACCTAATGATATAATATTTCATGTTTCTTAATATTTTTTTTTTCATCCAATGAATAATACCTAATTTTATTATGTGTTACCATTTACACCCTAGATTAAATCATTATTATAAGTCCCACACCTTCTTCTAACATAACCACATTATCCTATTATGGATTATTTAATGTATGTGTCACCCCATTTCAATGGGAATACACTTTCCAATGAACCAAGTAATCACTGTGGGTAGATTTTTTCATACTCCAAATGATATAAGGTGAACATATATCTTTCCTCAACCAATATTGCTAGAAAATACACATTTTAACCATTCCATCAATGGGACTCTCTATTCAAGGCTACTCATACGTATATCCCATGTTAATTGCATCATCAAGAGACATTTTAATAGTGTTCCTAGTAATATAAATATATTCTAGAATATATAATATCCTAAATTATTGATCATAAACAATAACTCATTTGGTTTAGATTTCATTACCCTAAAATGAACAAAAACATATCATCTTAGGTCATATTAATCTTCCGGGTGCATGGAAAATAATATGACGTTTTACAATTTGGAATATTTTAATCCCTTTAATATGTTAAACAACACCATACTCATACATAAATGATTTAAATATATATTAATTATAATCATTGAAGATTTTGATTCATGTATTTTACTATTTTAAATAGATTTTTGTAAATTCATTTTCATACATAAATTACAAGAAATGTATTTCAAAGAAATTTCCCTATATTATGTCATTAATATCTTACAGCACACTATATGGGATATAAAACAACATGCTAAATATATGTTATAAAAAATCAATGGGATGAATCCTAAAATATTTATTCACAACTTTTCTTTCAAAAATGTCTCTGTTTTAAAAATGGAAATAAAATCTATCATAAAACCCCCAGTTTTCTAAGAATTACATAAAGAAACAACATCATTTTCTCATTAATGACTATATTATAAAATATTTTATTCTTCTATTTTTATTAAATCCATAAACTAAAACAATATCTTTATTTATTACCTAAAATAATAATATCCATTGATCCATGATTTTTCATGTCATTTAAAAAATGATAGCATCCATCTTATCAATTAATTTAATTTTTTTGACTAAACTAAACACTTTTGTACTCATTATACCTTCTTATATAAAATTATATTATTATTTAACCATTTTTGTTATTAAACATAAATAATTATACATTACCTTTCATTCGTTCATTTCACGGTTTTAAAATTTAAATTATACTTTACCTTCTTGAATATCTCTAAATTGCAATGAATCCTTTATTTATTAGAATTTGAATATAAAGTTTTTGTGTATAATTTTAAATATTTAGCAATGGGATGAAAATATTATGTACCCTTAATGTATACCATCCTAGATTTATAATATGAAAAAAATTATTTTTCTATCAAAAACAGTAAACACTATTATAACCATCAATACGTCATATCCATATTAAAACTATGATGTATATTTTTATAAACATTTCTTGGAAAAACATTATTTAAACAGTTTTTTATTGAAATATTTCAGTATACTATAATGTTCCATTTATATTTAATCTTTGACACATTCCATAATTCTTTTCATTCGTACATTAAATGTGGAGTTAATTTTGGGGCTTCATAAATGCATTGAATATATGATATGACATTCATGCCTACCCATTTTGAAATAAATACAAATAAACCAATAAAAAATTATAGGATAGGGTAAAGTTTTATAGTTCCTTCCAATATAGATTTAATAATAGCACAACAATCCAACATAATGAAATGAGGGTGATTTACTTCCACACTAAGCGAATGATGTTTTTATTTCTAGGTAGTGTATCCCTAATGAATCTAGGAAATTACATCATTTTTATAAATTAAAACATACATAGTATTGTTGAAGTTGATTTAATCAAACTAGTATTGGTATTTTGTATAATTTCATGATCTTTCCTTAAATATATACAATTTTATCGACCATAAAAAAAATATTAACTACATGATTTGTTATCATTCCATCATCTTGATTCCATATGGTACATTAAATTCATTCCATGATCTTATAATCAATATATATGATTTATAGGGATCGTAAAAAATCTATATATAAAAAATAATCAACCCAATATGAAATATATTATCATTTAAACTGATTGTATTCCCATGAAAACTTTATTGTGATACAAGGGTGAATCATTATTTTTTTATAATATTCCATACAATTTGAAACAAATATTTTATATGAATTTTAATAATAAATAGTGATTCCAAATAATGTGTTGCTTCTCTAATATCATATGGACCTTTCTTGTTTGTATTTTTGTCGATTAGAAATATTTAATTTGATTGATTCCCTAAAAAACCAATATCCAATCCCAAAAATATTTCACAATAAAAAAATAAACATAATAAAAAAACAATTATAATGATTTTTTATTAACAATGATTATACTATAGTAATTATTCACCTTATTAAAATAACCATTTCATGATGAATATTTTATTATATAGACATAATAATATAGTAATAATATTGAAAATTACCTTATCTATAAAAAAAATATCTTATTCTATATAAAAAAATGTGATACCTCTTTAATAATGAACTATTTATAATTTTATTCAAAATTAATAGTAAAAAAATTAAATATATTACTATTAAGTAGAAAATAATATGTAGAGGAATATAAATCTTAGAACACAATGGAATGCGATGAATGATTTAAAAGGATTGAATAGTTTGAATTTATTGGGGGGAAAATACTATCATATAAATCTTCCCATTGATAACAATATTATTTGAACACGAATATGATAATGGTAATAGTAATGAGGTTTTTATGTGTAACATATATATCTCAATTATATGCATAACACAATATGGTAAATTTATAATCACTAATCAAAAAATATATATATTTTATTGAATAATAATGTAATTATTTAAACACACAAATATATATTTGAATATTTTTGAATAATGTATTTTTTTTTTCTTTTAAATAATGAATTTTGAAATAAAAAATATTTATTTAGAAATTTAATTTCACACATTTAAAAAATTATTTTCATGAGAAGGACTTCATATATAGAATCAAAATGTTGAAATAAGCCAATAATATTTTTTTGATTATTTTATTGGATGAATTTTTTTTCGGTGAATATTTATATATATTATTAATATAATGAATGTGTGATGAATTTATTCCGAAGAATAAATGGTGTAATAACTAGTTTAAGTCAATATTTCCCAATTATTTGTTTCTTTTTCGGAAATATTGTATTATAATGTGATAAAATCAATTATCAATCCTACAATGAACCTCTAAAGGAATAAAATAGAATTTAATTGTAAAAATATGTGTGAATAAAATAATTTTCAATGGAAAAATTATTATTTAATAATAAATTTATGTTTAAAAATGAAAATATGTTAAATGAAATGTTATTAATATTTAGAAACATGTTTCAAAACCATGTGTATACCGATGGTATTTTATTTTTCATATAAAATATTTCTAAAGCCTAATTTATAATAGTAAAAATAAAATATCCCATAATTTATATAAATATCCACCTATAAAATATAGATTGTTTGGATTTTATATGAATACATTTGTAAAAAAATGAAGTATTAGATTACATTCTTTATATGTAAACATGAGTTTTAATGACCATTGAAATATTACAACATTTATAACATAATCATTGGATTAATTGTATGAATAAGATAAAAATATTAAAAAATAAATATTAAATTTTTTTATTTCCAAATAATCAATATATTTTTAATATAATCATTTCATGATTAAAAGGCCCCTTTTTCATAATATACCTATTTTTCTATGTTTTATAATTTTTTATATAAAACAATACATTGATAACAATTTAAATGTTTTTTTATTTAAATTTATTACCAATGTATGAATGAGCATTCAGAAATTAGTAATCTAAATCAATATAATGAATATGAATATATATAATGGAAACAAGAGTAATTTTTTTGAAAAATACTATGATATTCAGAAATCTGTTCTAAACATAATAAATTAGTTTACATATTTGATTAATAAAGAAATTAAATTTTTATATTATTTATTTAATCAAAAAATGGTAAATTCATAATATATTTTTACTTGGAATTTAATGAGAGAAAAAAATATTTTATTCATAGAATTTTAATTTCCTAATAAATAGTTTTTGTGTTTTATTTCATTTTTATTTGTAAAAATAATTTCGACCACTTATATAAATTTTATTTGGTAAAATTTTCTTAATATTTTGATTGATCGAGGATAATTTTTTTAAGGAACTTAATTTCAATTTTTTCATAATGAATAAAAATATAAGGAAAATATTGTTACTGTGGTGTTTATTATAATGAGTTTACTTGGGGTAAAAAATGAGTGATAAGGGTAGATATTCCACCTAAAATTTACAAAATATTATTCATAAAATTTATTTCAACATTATCTTGTATTTTATTTGAATTTATATTAATTTGTTTCCACACTCCATTTAATGTATCCTTATATTATTGAAATATTATAAGTAATTTAATTTGTGTCCCTCCCATAACATATAAAAGGCTATATATTACCTTCGTTTATTCCCAAACTTTTATCATTATATCATATAATCTACCTATAAAAAACATCTAAGATTCTAGTATATTACTTATTAATCTCTATTTCATAACTTATGAACATTTTGTGAAGGCTTACGATGTATGCCATAGGTTTCCACCTAATGATATTTAATAATATTACCTAAATTATTCAATATTTATTTCTTGTTATACTTAATTGAAATATGAATGTACACATTGTAAAACAATGACTCAAATATTTTTAATATAATGATATGATATTATTAATATATTATTGTGATGTCCTTGACCCTGTTCCCTAAAAATTGAAAGTAATTTGTTGGCCACATGACCTCAATTATTCCTCCCCAGACAGCAGAGGATATCGATTAGTGGTGAGAATCCATGGTGGTATAGTGGGGAGACTATAACTTCGTTGTCAGAGTCAACCACTCAAGAATAGTCATATCAATAGATAAGATAAGAAAAAATCATAATTGAATTGTGGTTGATTCATCATCCATCATATAAATAACAATGTAATAATATCTAACAGTTCCCTATAGAAGAAAGATTATTTTGAAATGATAGGAAAATAAAATATAGAGGGATCATAGGGATATGAATATATAACAGCCGATACTAGAATGAACAATCCCTAATTCTATCACTAATGTATTCATTAAAATATGATTATTCCACTAGCCACATACACCTTCTAATCAGGGTAATCATCAATCCAATCACTACTGGAAAATGATCCTATACCCACGGTTCAAAACTGTTGGTATAGACCCCAAAACCATGGGTATAGGCTATACCCATGTTTTAGAGAACCATGGTCATTGTTGGTGTTGGTATAGGTCAATCACCTATACCCATGGTTTGGGAAAAATCACAGGTATAGGTTTTTCCACCGTGTTATAACTCTATACCCACAGTTTGAAAACCGTGGGTATAACATATTTTACAAAATAGTGGCCTGTGAGATTCGATCATGTGACCACTTCCCCATTCACGAGCAACCTTACCACTACCCCATCACCGCATATATTTATTTATATATATATTATTAAATATGATTATTTAAACCGTGGGTATAGAGGAATAAACAGTGGGTATATAACTCTGACTAAAAAAAATTTCTTCTTGTGAAAAAATTATATTTCCCTCGCACACACGGGAATCCTATACCAATGGTTTGTCAAAACCGTCGGTATAGGTTGTTTATCCGATGACTATACCCAAAGTTTTGGGGAAAAAGGTGGATATAGGTCATTGTATCCCAATTTTTTTGGGAAAACCATGGGTATATTCATTTTTTGATAACCTATACCCATGGTTTGGAGAAAATCGTGGGTATAGGGTAGCCTATTCCCACGGTTTCGGGAAATTGTGGGCATTGGCTATCAAAAAATGCAGATACCCATGGTATTCCCGATAACATGGGGAGAGGGTGACCTGTACCAATGTTTTTCCCCAAAACCATTGGTATAGTTCCAGTTTCTATTAGTGAATGTTACATTGTTTCATCTATCTATACCTACAACCATATTGAATTTCCAAGTAACAAACACAATCCCATTTATGGTATTAGATAAACTCATTTTTTTCACCACCAAAGATGTCTAATTACATATAGTATCAATATATATAATAATAATTATGATAATATATTTAAAAAATTACATATTTTGTTAAATAATAAATAAACCAGATATGTTTTCATTCCTACAGAACACACAAACACTACTACCTAATTTGACCAAACATTGAATATCTATATGTAATAAATTAGTCATGATTTTATTTATGATTCTATAATTGTAATTTGATAATATCCTAGCCTCTACCAAGAATCATATCTAATCAATATATATATATATATATATATATATATATATATATATATTCCTATCAATAAAATTTAAGTCATATAGTGAATCCAAAACTGTTCTCTGTCTTGAAAGAAGCATCATATAATTAATTCATTGTAATTGTAAATCCACCTGAATATATCTATGGTGTTCCAAACAATAAACCCTAGTATAGATCCATGAATTACATAAAACAATCACCTTTTAGTCTTATCCTATCCATTCCTCATATGAACCCTAGAATCCCTCTATGTGAGGTATAAATTCACCGCCCTTTGTGCCTATCATTCGATGTCCACAACGGGATCCCGACTGTCTGTCATGGGATGTATAACAATCATCGCTATGATTCCATCCTTGGTAGTCTGAAAAAGGACTCCAAGTATCACTTGTTGAAAAATGTAATACTTCACTCTTAATATGTCCTCGTAAGTACACATAAATAGTCTAAGAATCACTTATATATTAATAACATTTTTCCCTCTTGTTCCATCCTTTACAGTCCTCGTATAGAATCAAATTATCACTCAAGAATATAATATTTATATTTCATGTGAGTTCACCCATGGAATTAATATGATATCCCTTGTTTCAAACAATTTTTTTAAAAAATAATTTATTGGTAATTGAACTAAAAAATCTAGATCAATCTATTATTCAGGTTGTGATTCAGAACCCATATCTCACGCTTGATAGGGAAACATGAATGTTCATGGTTCAAAAGTGGAAATATATTATTTATGTTCACATTTTAACTCATTTGGTCTTTATATTTTGATAATAAATTTACTAACCTCATAAGTTCACCCAAATAGAATCATTGCCCTTAATGTCCAAAAATCCCATTAATCATCACAATCATTTTATTAGAAATTTTTATATAATGAACATCTCAATACAAAGAGAAATGGAAAATGGAAAAAGTCACATGGTCATGATATCCAATAATATACTTTATTTATTTAAGATTATATATCAATAAAGTCATTCAACAACCATAAATAAATTGATAAAGAAGGAACTATAAAGTTGAATTAATTTCATAGTCCACCTAATGTAGTTTAATCCATTTCATCAACACATTAATGTGGTGGTTCAATTAAATGTATGAAACCCCTGATAATATATTAATAATTTTCCTGAGTAAAATAGGTCAATCCTACCAATTTAACTTAGGAATATAGTCATTTAAGAATCATGACGTAAAAGATATGTCATGTGGAATAATATGTTATTATGTAACCACAATTAATTTAAGTGAATGTTATGAGACCACCCAACACATATTCTTTGTCAATTCCCTATACATTTTTTCGTATAATATAATATATAATTGAATAAAATTTTTATAAAAAAATCAATGATAATATGAAATGTCAACTCGCAACAAAATAACTCCATCAGTGAGAAGAGAAAAAAAAATTATGCAACTAGAATAGTGAGCTTATCTGTGGGAATCCAACGAGAATGAAAATGGATATATAAGAGTTCAAATGTGGAAGATATTTCAATACATTGTTTTAGCTATTATGTAATATTAAATAAGGGAGGGATTTTATGTGTTTGGGATTAAAGATAATTTAGAGGTGATTTATAATGAGGGAGGGGAAACATAACTTCCCATAATCATTAATGGCATCATGGTTTGTCTGTACAATAGGCCAAACAATGTTCCAACCACGTCCACCCGACAATCTAGGGGATACACACCCACATAGCATGTAGCATACAGTATGAAAACCTATTCACAAACGGTGTGTACCTACTATCACAACCCCATATGGTTAGAGTTCCCTTTCTTAGTATAGAAAAATCATGTTCCACCCTTATAGATAAACGTGTTAAAAAGGTCGTGATTAGAACTAACCATGTGCTAATTGTGTGCCTCATTTATTTATTCCGAAAATTGGAGTCCAGGGCCTCAAAAATTCATTGAAAACTCTTGAATCCTTCGTTAAACAAAAGGAAACATTACAATAAAGAATAATAGGAATTAAGATAAATAAATTGGATCTAACCCTATAATAAATTCTATGTGCATAAAATATTCCCACATAAAAAAATCATCAATGAGTTTAATGTCTAAGAGTGGTAAATAATTATCTATGACTAACACTAGTTTTTGGGTAGTTATGTTTGTCTCCCAATTACACATATCATCTTTTAAATGTCCATACTACCATAACACTTAGAGAATATATATTAAATATCCTCGAATAACCTTTTCTCCTCGATCAACAAAACATATATGTTTCCTATCAATGGATTCATCGATGTCCCATTATACCTCCTCATGAAACGTAATATGTGATATATTAGAATAATACGAGTGAATATGAGATAAGTGGAAGCCTTAATTAATATATTAGTACCTCTAAGGTAATTGAAACCAATAAACTACAAGGATAAAATTCTATAGAATCATAAAGTGTTAAACAGGACAAGAAAACCTTTTTCATGTTTAAAAATCTATATGTTCACCAGTCCAGTCAAAACTCATAATAGTACATGACTTTCTACCTTGAAATATATTTTCGCAAATTATTTCTACATTAATTTATAGATTCATGTTTATTAATAATATGAACCATCTTTAATGTCTCTAGAACTTTAAAAATTCCATATAGCGCTTACAATCTAAACACTAGAAATCCCATGGGTGAACATAATAGCATGTCATATAGGGACTCATAATGATCTCTATGTATTGTAACTAGGAAGCTGTTATGATTTTATTACATGTATGGAATTATATGTTTCAATAAACATAACCATGAAATTATGTATTCATTCTTGGAGAATGTTCTCCTAATCATATATCGTATGCTCAGAGTGATCATCAGTCTATGGGTGATCACATGTACTCAGTATTACCTGTGAAACTATTTCATTCGATAACCACTACCAAAACTATTAAATAAAACAAGTGTCTCTCTACAATATTATTGAGTGTAGAACTCCATGGAGTTCTATGATTTCATGAATATAGTGCCTTCTGAGATCATCTACTATAAAATCATCTTTAATAATTATGACATGGGTGACTATTCGGAACCTATACATGATCACTCATATGATGTCACATCCCATAAGTGATCATGGAAATCCCATCACATCATCCAAGGTGATGATAATTATTTCCTCTTAGGTATAGGTAATGGCTATAAAATCCCCATTGGAAGCTACTGTTCTGCCTACACATGATTACTAGTGTAAAACCATGAAACAAAATTAATTATCACTCTTTTAATCCATGACCACTGATATTGTTATTGTAGTAAAGATATATTTTTTAATACGAGGATGAAATTGCAATATCAATGATTGATCCTATCACATTAATTCATCATGTTCATCAATAAAAATCCATATGAATCCATGAATTCCCAATATCTCAATCTCAATGATGAAATGACCAGGTGATAGGTCATATCTTGTAATGATCTCATGTAAGACCAAGCCCTTAGAATATGATAACTCCATCATCTTCACTCTCTCTAGAAATGAAGATTTCAATGATTAAGAGGTGAGATAATTGAAACATCCCAGGTATAAACGATATGGTACTTTCATATTTATTAATGTTTTCAAATTAAAAATAAATTTTAAATTAGAGGGGATTTTATATTCGACCGTGTACCTAACACACAACAATGGGTTTCTATGAAATCTCATGTTGTACACAAAGGTGATTCATACTCAAATAAAAATAATATAATATTAATATTTTAAATTGTAGTTGAGAACTAGCCATTTTTAGTGGTAATGAAGTGAACTATCTACTATATGATTATACATGTTTTTCAAATGTTTTTACATTACTCCAAATAAAAATTAGAGGATTGAAAAGATAAATAATTTGAAATGAAGAAAGAAAAACTGTAATACTTTTAAAAGGTATTTTACTTCATTTTGATGGTGAACACCTTTTAAATCTAGTTTTTCTCACATTTATATATTTCATTTGACCAAATTAACTACATATTTATAAGAGGGAAATAGAAATATACATTCATAAATTTTTTTTGGATTTTTATGATAATGTTCTTTTTTTATTGATTGGTGAAAAATACTAAATTTTAAGTCCAAAATGTCTTTTCATTTAATTTATTTATATAGTAATATTGTTATTCTAATTTATTTTAATGTGTAATTGGATTATATTTTTAACAATTTATCAAATTTTGGTCATTTTAGGAAATTTCAGTTTTTAAATGGTCATAAAAACATGGATTCTATTAATAGTTATTATTTCTTAAAAACATGCATTTTGGTTTTGAAATCAACAGTTAATATTAAATTATTTTATAAAACATATTTGTTTTGAATTTTTATAAATAGACTCAATTTTTTAAATCCGGAGATCCATATTATGTAAATAGGTATCTTTAAATTTTATAAATTATGACTAGTAATTTCAGTAAATATTTTATTTACCATGGTTAAAAGGTAAATCTGGTAAATAAGGATGAAAATACATTTATAATTAAATTAAATTGTAGTTAATCGTTTAATAACCCTATTGGATGATACATTTACGTCCAAGGGCATCCTTGGGTTGATTATGGGATCCCATGGAGCCACTTGTATGTTAAAATGACATTTTATACAAATTAATTTTAAAATTAAGGAAAATGTAACATAAACATATATCTTTCATTAAATCAATTTCTATATGGAGTTATATAAGATATCCTTCCAAATATATATAGTCCATAGAAATTAATAAATATTACCTAAAACATGATATTTTATTTAAAATTATTAGACATCATATAAATAAAATTATTTGTGACACAATGGTGATGTACTGATTAACATATTAATTAATGATAAATACAAATGAGATTATAAATATTAAAATAAATCTAGTTTGAAAATTTTTATTCCATCAACGAATTTTATGGATGAGTATATTTTGTTATATTTTATATAATTTGGTTGTTCTAAATAATCAGGTTTTTATTTATTTTTTTAAAAAAACGATATGAATAGTTTATAAATTGACATAAATGTGTTTTTAAAATGAATACTGTTTTATTAAATGATAAAATAATCCTAAAAATAAAATCATCAGACAACTGACATATATGATGATACAAATGTCATTAATGGTACATTTTTTTGTCTCTTGTCATTTTATTGTAAATATATTATCCATATAGTCCGAATATACAAGAGGAAATTGTAAAAGTTAAATTAGTAAACTAAATGTTAATTCTAAAAGATTTGGTTACTTTTATGACATAAACATCTATATATCCAATTTTTTAGAGGAATTCGAACAATCATCAACTTATCTTTTAATATTATGAGTTTTGGACCATTGAAAACTGGAAAAAAAATTATAAGAATAT
Source organism: Viscum album (assembly GCA_963277665.1). Lineage (NCBI taxonomy): Eukaryota > Viridiplantae > Streptophyta > Magnoliopsida > Santalales > Viscaceae > Viscum > Viscum album. The sequence continues at coordinate 1,834,590,226 of OY728147.1, forward strand.
AAAACCTTAAAAAATCCCTAAAGAACCCATCCTCCCTCTAATAAATGGCCACCACGTATAACATATTTCTCACATCTCTCAAGCCCCTTGGATCCTCAAAAATCATCTCCAATAACTCCCTACAAACATCTATTCCCCCTAGAATTCATATTTTTGGCTAAAGGGAAATAAATAAGGTTTTCTGGTTCAATCCAAAGGGAGTTACCCTATTAAGATGTAACATCTTCTCTCAAGTTATTATAATTTGTTTTCATTAAAAAACACAATAACACTCTCTATTCAATTATTTAACAACAACATTAATATCTTAAATATACAATTAGATTCTAATTATAATGATTCAGACTACAATTCCACAAACATCCATCTAATGGATTCAAACATGTTGTTTCAATTATATACAACCACCTCTCATGGTGGCCATTATGATGGAAATGTTTTTAAATGTATTATATATTATATTTATATAGTCCTGACGATTCTGTATTATTCATCTATTTTATACCTTTATGTTTTCCATAATGGGTGATACCATAATTTATTTTAGGAATTGTGGACTACTACCCCCTCAAAGTGATATGGCTCATTCATACCATACGTAGAACATATAAAGGATGGAATAAATAAAATTATATAAGATATTATACTGTAATTACATTTTACCTATGTATTATTAAATTTTTATTCCATTAAATATATAATATATACGAATGTAGCGTTCATGCATACGTACGGCATACCTTCTCTATGAATGATGATTTTCATTTCTTATTTCCAAATGTTATGATCTATTATAAACACATATATACAAATAATAGATATTTATGATATATATGATATATAAATAATTAATATAATTTTATAAATAATGGAATTTTTACCACATAGTCAACAGGTAATTATAAGAATTTCATTTTTGACTCATGTACCAAATAAAAAAAATGATCGTAATTAACATAAATTAATATGTAATGTTTTTAATTTGCTAATAATTAATATGAAATGAATAATAAACTTGAAAAAGGTTGTTATGAAAATTTTATGTAACTATATTTTAATATTCAAGAGATTAAATAACGAATGGGGCATGTCGTACATGAGTTAAGGGACTTCATCTCAATCTCCATTCAATGATGCATACTTCAATTTATACATGAATTTCATTTACACGCTGTATAATAAACCCCTTTGACTTTTACATTTTTTTCAAATTGAATATTTCTTTACATATAATTTTATTAAATGTCAATAGAATGTTATTATTATTATACACGTTGATAATGACCATTCTGTCGGTGCGAACATTATTTGAAATTTGGATTCCCTAATAAGAAGTAATGGTTTTAAAAGAAAAATAAATACCATGTAATATTTTTACGTATTTTTTATTGAGAATGGTGTGGTAATGGATTGCTTATGTTAATATATTATAATTGTATAATTTCATTTCAATGTGGAAATATTATGTTTTTTATGCATATTCAGGTGTTATGCTTATGTTATGCTTTCTAAAAATTGTTTACGCATATGGGTGGTTCAATGATAATCCAAGGGTGGGTGAGCCCAAGATTGATCTCAAATGCATTGGGTAACATGACAAAGGTAAATGATAATGTTTATCTTAATATATTTAAGGAATATACTCTGATGGGTATTCCAAATATTACTCCATACATAAAAGGGAAATCTAATGCGTAAGTTTGTTATGGATTCCAAAAGTTACCTTTGTGATTTATTATTTCTATGTGTTATTCATAGATCTTATTATTTCATGATGTGTGTCAAAGAGATTATGATTTTTATGTATTGATGGAATAATCTTGTGTTGCATTACTTCATTACCTTTACCGTGCTTTTTATGCCCATACCATGTTTTTGAAATTTTTTCCACAGGGCATAAGGTTGGGTAAGTGAAAGGAAGAATTCAAGATGATTTATATGAAGAACGGTATTCTTGTTTTATTTTATGATTTTTTATTATATAAAAAAATGTATACAGAGTTGATGTGTCTAATTAGTAATATTTTAAATGTATTGTAATAATTATGGACTAATTATTTAATACTCGCAACTAGAAAATATCCTCAATGTGAATTCTCGACAGAACTCAATATTATGTTATTTTTAAGTCAAGGTTCTTACAGTACGTATCAAAGGACAATTTAGACATCTTTATAATTTTGGATATTGTTAAATTAATATCAATAATTTAATTTATGATAACATTGAAATGATTTATCAATTACAGATTACCATGTTTCATTGCCTAATATATTTCTATGTTTAGAATGGTTTTCCATAGAGGAAACATGGAAACTATGATAGGAATTCATCACGAGAAAAAAAACAATACAAACCAGCAACTAAAGATGGTTGGAATGAAACTGATCTTTTTGATGTAGTGATGGAATAGTAAATATTGGCTATAAATGGTTGTGGTATCCATGAAAGAGACCATCTAAATCAACCACAAAGGACCATGTATATAGTGGATCATTTCATGAGGCATAATATCCCATCATTCAGAGGATTATATAACCCTATACTAGCTGATGGGGGTATTAATTCATCAGAAAAGTCTATTGATTTCATTTGGTGTTCAAAATATAAAAAAAGAGAGTCTTTTTTTTACCTTTTCGAATGTGAAGCCGATCAGTGGTGGTCGATGGTGAAAAATATCACAGATAGTGAAGAGATTGATGTTATATATTTGGATGAATTCAAAGGCATGTTTATTAAATATTTTTTTATTATTGTTGTTCTTCATTAGATGGAAAAAAAATAGGTGCAATTGAGGTAGGAGGATGAGTCTTTGACTGTTTATGATGAAAAATTCACTCGATTGACAAGGTATGATACAAATTCCATACCATATCATTATTGTAAAATAAATTATTTTTACTGAGGATTAAAGCTAAATAATCGAAGGGGTTTAACTTCTAGTGAGTACAAAAGTTATGAAAAATGTTCTTGATGTTTTAATATGGTGGATGTAATGTTTTCCGATGATCAAGTGTTCATTTAAAAACAACAAAATAATTGGTCGAGGTTTCATATTAATGGGAATAACTCTTCAAAAATGTATGATGTTAAGAAACATATGTTTACAGTTTCTGAGAATTTTGGTAAATAGAATACATGGGAATGCCTTTTGAATTATATAAAGTGCTACTGATGTGGTAAAATGGTACATAAGGCTCATAATTACCTTGAAATCAATCGGAGTAATATTAAGATACATTCCTATTTACAATCAATAAAATATTTTAAAACCATTGAATGTGTCATTATGCAAAATAAGTGTCCAATGAAGAACACAATTGAGGGAAATCATTTGGACTATTAGAAAAAATGGTTGGTGTAACAATTTATAACTACATTATCAAATGTTGTGCCATCGAAATAATCACATACACTATTTGATTATTCAGATTATTCCATTGTGTTGTAGGATTCTGGGTTTATAAATTCAGTCATTTCTGTGACATTTTGTAGTGAACTAGGAATTTTTACACAAGATATGAATCCTTAAGTTATGGTAAAAAAATTCGGAAGAAATGATGAGGCAAAATAATATTATAAGGTCGTTCATATCCTTGTGTGATGAATAAAGCAACCTACATACCTTATTTTTTTACTCTAGAAACGTTTGATATTATTTTTGGATTTAATTGGCTTTTTGTTTATCAAGCTAAGATTGATTGTAGTGATAATGTGGATCTTTTTAGAATGAATTTATGTTTCTGTACAATAATTACCACATAATTTTTATAACATTTCAATAAGGAGAGAATATAGTAAAAGAAATAAATTAATGATACCTTGAAAATATTTTTTTAACAAAGTTACTGTTCAGATTAATGATTTTCTAGTGTTAAATGATTCACCTGATGTATTTCTAGATGTGTTTCCTTGTATAATACTTGATCTAGATATTGATTTTAATGTGAAATTAGTTCTTGATTCTAATATAATTTTAAAACCCCATTATCAAATGGCTTTAATTGAATTTTTAGTGTTAACGAATAAATTTTAGGTTTTATTATATAATGGTTTTATTCGACCATGAACATCACAATCTGGTTATCTTGTATTTTTTGTAAAAAAATGGTCCAATGATACTTTTCGTTTATTATAGAGCATTTAATAACATCACTATTTAGAACATGTATCTTTTTACTCATACCGACGACTTGTTTGATCATCTTTTGAAAGATCAGTATTTTTTGATGATTGACATGAGGTCGGGGTACCATCAATTGAATGTAAAGGAAGTAGGAATCCTAAAGAATATGTTTCATAGTAGATATAGCCATTATGAATTTGTAGTTATGACTCTTGGGTTAAACAATGCCCCAACTATATTCATGGATCTTATGAATATAACTTTCGGCATTTTCTTGGAGAAGTCTGTGGTTTTGTTTGTTAATGATATTTTCATTTGTTAAAAAACTATAAAAGGACATGAATATAATTTAAGGGATTTTATACAAACCTTAAATGAAAAAACTATATGGGATATTCATCAAATATGAGTTCGGGTAAAACAAATTTCATTCCTTTGTCACATTGTTTCAAAAAATGGCACAACTGTTGATCCAACCAAAACACATGTTGATGAAGAATGGTCATGTCCTATAAATATAACTAAGATCCATAGTTTTTATGGTTTAGCAGTTTATTACAATAGGTTAGATGAAAAAAATTTCACAGTTATCTAGCCCACTGAATATGTTAACTTGAAAATAAGTTAAGATAATTTGGTCAAAATAATGTGATTATTGCTTTCAAGAATTGAAATAAAGGTTGGTGGATACTGCAGTTTTGGAATTACAATCCAGAGATTGTTAATTTGTTATCTACATGTATCCTTTATTGAAAGGAATCAGCTGTGACCCTATACATAAATATCAGGTAGTTTATTATGCTTGATGTCAGTTTAAACCACACGGGTTAAATTACTAAACACATGATTTTGAATTAGCTACGCATGTTTTTTTCTTTAAAAACTTGCAGGCACCATCAGTATAAAGTAATATGTGAAATATAAACTGACTAAAAAATTTTGAAATATATATTCACTCAGAATGAATTGAACATGAGATAGAGGAGATGGTTGAAATTACTCAAGTATTATGATTTCATAGTTTACACCATCCTGAAATGGAAAATAAATTAGGTGACGCTTTTTGTGGAACAAAAAATTCTAGATTAACCATGTTTTTTTGGAACAAGATACTTTCAGTAAGGATTCAGTGAACGTTGTCATAGATGTTTTTGGTTTAGGAAATTCCTCTGTTTTGTTTAAGGCTTTAGTACAACAATCCCTAGGAGACAAGAATAATGAAATCATATAATGAGGATAGTGAGTTGCATAAAAAGATAGAATTCATTCAGAAAGGAATATTACCTAATATTAATATTGATAGAGATTGTGTTTCGAGAATCAGAAAGAGATTATGTGTGTGTGGTGATTCACAGTTGAAGAAGGTGTTGTTATGTGATGCATACAGTTCTTCATTTTCAATTCATTCTGTATGAACTACGATGTAAAGAGATATTAAAATTATTACTGGTGAGATGTAATAAAAAGTTATATTACTGACATTACTAAAATATTTCTTTTACTTTTCAATAGGTTGAAGTATTGTGGAAGTTAATGAAATAGATGCTTCATCCTTTACCGGTGCTAGAGTGGAAATTGGAAAAAATAGCCACAGACATCATTGCGGGATTACCAAAGTCTTCTTGAGGTAAAAATGAAATATGGTTCTTTGTTGATCAATTTACTTAATCTACCCATTTCCTTTATATTCGAGATAATATGTATCTGGATCAACTTTCTCTATTGTTTGTTAATAAGATAGTCCAGTTGGGTGGAGTTCCCCTCTCCATTTTATCTGATCATGACCTCAGAATTACTTCTAAATTTTTAAAATTTCATTCATTAGTCATTTCATACTAAATTACATTTTATTACAACTTTTCATTCTCAACCAGTTGGGAAGTCAGAAAAAACTATTCAAACATCGGAAGATATGCTACGTGCTTGATTATAGAATTTCCTGATATGTTGGGACCAACATATTTCATTGTTTTAATTTTCTTGTAATAATATTTTTCATTACAGTATACATATGGCTCAATTTAGGGCATTATATGGAAAGTAGTGTCGAACATTATCTTTTTGGGATGATGTAGGTGAATGGATGTTGATGAGACCAAAATTGGTAGAAGATATGGAAGAGAACGTTTAGTTGATTTAGAATTACATAATAATAGTTCATAGAAATAATAAATGTTATGTGGATAACTGGAGGAAGTATCTTTTTAAGGAAGTTGATCTTGCATTTCACAAAGTTTCTTCTTGTAATTGTGTGTTTTGTTTTGGTATTAAGGGAAGGCTTTGTCCAAGGTTCATTGGACCCTATAAAATCTTTGAGAAGGATGGTTCAGTTGCCTAAAATGATTCATTACATCCATTTTTATCCATGGTACACAATTTTATTCATGTTTCAATGTTGAGAAAGTTTATGTCGGATCCATGTCATATTTTGAGTCTAGAGGTTATTTAGTTGGGAGAGGATATATCTATTGAGGAAAAAATCATCCATATGAATGACACAAGAGAGAAGGTGTTGCAGGATAAATAAATTCATCAGTAAAAATTTATATGTAAAATCCATATGGTTTAAGATGCAACATTGGAATCTTAAAATGCTATACAAGAAAAATACCCCCACATTTTTTATAATTGAATAAAAATTTTGAGGGAACAATTTCCAAATAGGGTAAGGTTTAATCATTCCAGGTCAATAGAGGATATGGAATTTTAATATTTATTAATATTTGTAAATTAAATTTTAATTTATCATTAAATGGGATTCTATGTTCATTGGCATACGTGACACACAACAATGGGTTTCTCCGAAATATCATGTTGCACACAAGGATGAGTTATACTAAATAATTAATAATATAATATTTTAATTTTAAATGGTTGTTAAGTCCTAGGCATTTTATTGGCCAGAAAAAAATAACTACCTAAAATATTATCACATGTTTTTGTGAAAATTTTTTACATTTATCCAATAAAATTTAGATTATCAAAATTAGAATGAATATGATTTCAAGCATGAAAATTTCTAATATTTTTACAATATAGTTTTACAACATTTTTATGGTGAACCACTTTTAAATAATTTTTTTAACATTTATATGGCACCATTTGACAAAATAAACATATTCTTAATAATATAGACATTAAAATTTACTTAAGTTAATTTTTTTTTATTTTTCAGATAATGTTCAGTTTTCAATGAATTGTAGAAAATACTCCATTTTATGCCAAATTTGTCTTTTAATCTGACTTATTTATATAGTTAAGATTTTCCTTTTAATTGGTTTTAATGTGAAATTGAAATATATATTTACCATTTAATCCAATCATGGTCATTGGAACTAATTTCACTTTTTAATTAAATGTAAAACCATGTCAATCTTTTGATAGGTATTATTTCATAAAAACACACTTTTTGGTTTTTACTATGGGAATTAATTTTAAAACAACCTGTCCAACTTAGTTGTTTTAAATTTTGAAAATTGTATTCAATATTTGCAATCAGGTGGTACAAATTTTGTAAATAGTTAACTTTTATTTTTAAACAAATTGAATATTAACTTTAGAAAATATTTAATTTATCATGGTTTAAAGGTAAATATGGTAAATAATGGTAATATATAATTTTATAGTAATATAAAATTAACCTAACACATTTACTAATCTTATTGTATGATACATGTCTGACCGTAGGCTTCCATGTGTATATTTAGGGACCCAATGGAGCTACTTGTATGTGAAAAGGACATTTTATACAAAATAATTTAATGATAAAGAAAATGTAACATAAACATATATATTTTAGGAAATACATGAATGATGAGGGTGTGAAATCTCGAGATCTCTTGTGTCCATGGCGTTACTGTAATGAGTCATGGTTCTTCTCCCTCCTCCTTATCAGAGGAGGGCGACTCGCATGAATAGAGGGACTTCTTCTCGTTGTTCTTAAAGACTGATTCCCTTCCTCCCATCATGAATGTTTTGTTGTCCCAGAATGTCCCTGATCTATTTCAGGATGTGGATTAGCTCCCTCTATCAGCAGAAAATCTAACTTACGGCATGGACCATTTCAAGCTCACCCTGGTTGCTAGGATTCACTGTCATCAGCCATCGGTTGACATATTTGATTATTTTATCATTGGTTCTTGGAATCAAGAGAATAGTGTAGTGGTAGGGTTTCATGATATTCATCACATTATGATTCTGTTTCGATCAGAGTTCGACCTTGTCATCACTTGGTCTAGGGAATCCTTAAGATGCAACTGATATTCCTTCCTTCTGATTCATTGGTGTTTTGATTTTCAAATGCGGCGTGATCCACCTATAATCGCAACATGGTTCAGTCTCCCTGGTATCCCTTTTCCATTAAAAATCTATCTATCTTGTGTGTTATTAGGAATATTATTGAAATATACCACTCTTCTGATCAGATAATGGAGGTCCTATGTCATTCCATTTTTCCAATAGCATGTGTTGAATTGGATTTTGCGAGGACACCCATGTATTGGGTATGGATCACAGATATGGAAAAAATATAGTGGAATCAGGAGGACATTTTCGAGTCTTGGATGATATTCTATATTAATTTCCATCGATTTTGTCATCTTGTATTAGTCTGTCGAGGCATGAATATGATGGAAAAGTCACAAGCAGTTGAATTGGGCTCTAGTGGATATGGCAACAATGGTGTGGAGTAATTCATAGTGGAGGTTTAGCATGGGATTTCTCTACTTGGGTGAACATATAATAGTATAAATAATGGGAAGCCTCTCCCGCCAGAAGTCACGAAGCAAACTGGAATGGAGGATTCGTGTGAGCAGGGAGTGAGGGAGGATGAGCAGACCCATCTCACTGTAGAATGTGAGGTTTTACAAACTCTTGAGTATGTAGCTATGGTGAAGGTAGTGCAACCATTTGTGAAACCATCAGTGAAGCATGTTTTTGATCATATGAGATTTTATCATGGGTGCTGGAAACTTCCATTTCTGGATGTTACTGGAAGTGGCCATTTACAATTGGTTAATGTTTCCACCTATAATCAGTTCGAGGTATTAGAGACTGAGAGGGATCCCCCTATAGAGAAAGGATTGCAAAGGTATGAGTCTTATAATATCCTTCTTGTTCACTTTTCTCAGCCAAAACTAAGTGAGGTTACACATGTAATGGAGTCTCATGATGTGAGTGGTAATGAGTTTCCCCGTAAATGCATCACTACTATTGATGTTAATATGCAATCACAATGGGCGGGAGGAGGATGTTTGTTTATTTTAGAGGGTATGTTGATTGGAGGGACTGATGGATGCCAAAAGTTTGATTCCATGCACATCAATAGAAAATAGGGAAATATCTCTGATAGTGATAACGAGAATTATAGTGATGTCGCCATACTATCTTATTGTGATGTTTTTCAATGTTAAAAAATAAACTGTCTATATGTAAAGGGGGTATGACTGATCCACCAAGAAGAAAACAAAAAAAACATTACTCCAACCTGCCGAACCCAAAATCTACGAGATTAGCCTCCAAGAGGAAGAATTTTTCTAATGTTTTCAATGATTTAATGAAGGGATTTCAATATTCTATATAGTTTATCTTGTTGGAAAAGATGAATCTGAGAAGGAAGTATGCTATAGTTCTGAAGCACTACGGAAGCAGAGAGTGGGAATCAGCTACTGTGGATGAAACTTTATTTCTGGGATATGGTGATACCAATTATTTCTTTTGTATTTAGTTGTATAAGGAACTGGCCTTAAAACATTACATAATATTGAATTAATTGAATAAATCACATTGAGTATCTTTTCTTGTTTAGAGTTTTTGAGAATTAGGACATAACTATTACATATCATAAGATTACAAAGTAATAACTTCTTCTGAGTTTCCATTTTTTGACAAAATTAAAACTCTTGAAAAAATAGAGTCATGTCTAGTTCCATGTTTTAGACATCATGGCATTTAATTGATCTCATCATTTACCCTATTCATTTGTATGTCATGTGAAAAACATTTCAAAACATGGGATGACATTAAAATCTCAGTAAGGGTTATAAAAAAAATATTGAAAACATTACTTCATCATTTCATACGTAACATAATCTCTTTAACATACATCATGAAATCATAAGATTTATGAATAACACATAGAAAACAAAAATCATAAAGGTAACTTTCGGCATCCATATCATACTTAAATTGTAGCTATCACAGCTACGTAGGTTGATACATTTGGAATACCCATCACAGTATATTCCTTAAATCTCTTAGGTTAAATACTCACCTTTACCTCCGTTATGTTACCCAATGCATTGGAGATCTATCTCAGGCTCACCCACCAATGTTTTATCATGGAACCACTCGTATACGTAAAGAATGACTGTAAACCATAACATATTCAAAAATCATAAAATAAAATAAAGGAATGATAAAATTTCCACATTCTAATCACTATATATCATTTAAATATTTTTACATCACAAATAAATTATCAAAACGTTATTCAAAACCAAAATACATGAAATATTATATGGTATTTATTTTCCTTTTAAAAACAATTCGGCTTGTAAAGGAATCGAAAGATCAAATAATACTCACAGAGACAGAAAAGGACATTGTCAGTGCTTACATTAAAAAAAATTATTTTATGTCATTTAGTATAAATCATCATAGGAAAAGATTACATTTTAATTAAATGAAAATTTTATGGTATTTATACTCCGTATAAAATAATGTTGAATATAAAACAAAATATGCCTTAATGAAAGGAGATTGAGATGATGTCCCTAACCTCATGTCTGAACTGACCCATTTGTGCTTTTATCTCATGAATAATAAACTAAAAATAATTTCTACTTTCCTGAGAACCTTTTCAGGTTTATTATTCCTTTTATATATCTTATTAATATGTTATAAACATTATTTAATCATTTAAGTTAATAATGGTGGTTTTGTCGATATTTGGTAGTTGAGTAAAAAATTGAACACCATATATTTAGAAGTTGTCCATGTGGTCAATAGTAAATTATCTCTAGAATGATATTCATTATATAGATATCATATATATCATATATATCTAGTATATACATGTATTTATAATAGTAAAAAAATTGAGATATTAAATGAAATGCACCATTCATGGAGATGGTAAGTCGTACGTACTCATGAATACTACTTTCATTTCTATTTCATATTTTAATGGAATTAAAACATAATGATACACAGTTATATTATTATTATAGTATAATAGTATATATATTATCATTAAATACTTCCTCTATACATTCCAAATGTGGCATTAACGAGTCATATCACTTTGAGGGGGCGATCGTCCGCACTTCCTCAAATGAAATTATTACGTTTACCCATAATGGAAACTATAATGGTATTATATAAATGTAAAATATAGAAAAATACAGAAAAAATTAAGATAATATATATTATATATAAATACAATTCCATCATAATGGCCACTATGAGAGGCGGTAGGAGAAAATCGAATAATCATCATTTCGTGAGGCGTTAGTTTTCCATCCACACAAACAGTATGTTCTTCACCCATTAGATTGAGATGTGTTTAAGTGTAGTTAGAATAATTATAATAAAAACATCCTAGTATATTTCAGATACAATTTTGGTTATAAAATAATGTAATAAAGAGATTTTAGGGTTTTGAGAAGTAAACTAAAACAAAAGAACATGAGAGAAGACATTATCCTTAAATCAGGTAACTCCCTTTGGTTTGAACTAAAAAAATTTCTTGATGTTTTTTATGCCTATGATATGGCTTCTAGGATGAACATAGGGATCGAGGGAGCTTATTGGAGAATATGTTTCACAAGACAAAGGCCTAAGAAGTGTGAAAAATGGGATAGAAGTGAGGGATTTTTATAAGGGAGAGTAGGGGCTCTTTAGGAATGTTTGTAACAATTATTTTATAATAACATCACATGTGGTTTCAAAAGGTCAAATAATCATTAAATTCAGAGTTTAGATTACTCGTGGTCAAAATAAAATCATCAAATATTAATTGGTTAGTTTTTGGATGTTGTTTTAATATTTATAATCCTATTTATTTAAATCATTTATTAATAAGGAACATATTGCATCATTATTGTGTCATAAATAATTTAATTTATTTGACATCAAAAAATTATAAAAAATTACCATGATGTAGGAAATTGTTTTATCTTTCCAATGAATATTTATAGATCAAAATAAATCTTATATAACCTTATGTAAAAATTTATTTACTAAAAGATATTTGTTTTTGTCATTTTTGCCTCTAATTTAAATTAATTAGTATAGTGTGTCATTATTATTCTAATGTAGCTCCATGGGGTCCCAAATTCAACCCAAGGATGCCCATGGTCGGCTATGTATTATCACATGTGACTATGACACATTTTAGGGTAATTTAATATTATTATAATATTATATTTTACCCAAATTTACTATATTTACCTTTAAATCACTATAAATAAAATATTTACAAATGTAACTATTTAAAATGATCAAAAATAAAAGATACATATTTTCACAATTTGGAAATTATGATTCTAAATATGGAATACAATTTTCTAAAATCAAAACACAAAAGTGGCAGAAATTAATATAAAATTAATTCCTGCAGTCAAAACAAAAAGCTTGTTTTTAAGAAATAATTACTATCAAAATATTGACAATTGTTTAAATAAAATTTCAAATTGAAATTAATTAAAATGTCAAAAATTGGATTAACTAGTAAAAATATATTCAAATTAATCATTATAAAAAATTAAAAAGATAATCTATGTATATAAATAAATTAGATTTACAGGCACTTATGAATTAAAATACAATATATTTCAATATTCATTAAAAAAATTAACTTTATCATAAAAATACCAAAAATTTACCCAATGTAATTTTTATGACCATAATCCAAAGAGATATTTTTTTTCAAATATAACATATAAGAATGACCAAAACATGATTTAAAGAGGGTTTTCCATCAAGAGGCGGTAAATCAACCATTTATAAAATATTAGAGTATTTATGCTTAGATTCATTCATATTTTATGCCTTTAACATTTATTAGATAAATGTAAAAACGTTTTACAAACATGTATAATCATATTTTAGTTATTTCCTTTCATTCCCACTGATATAATGGAAAGGCGTTAACTACCATTTAAAATAATAATTTTATATTATTAGTGTGCGACATAAGATTTCAAATAAACTCACTGCTACGTATTGGGTATGATATCGATCATAGCATCCCCTTTAAAGTAAAATTAATATTTAATTATAAAATTTTAATAAACATTCAAATGTATTATTTTTTGTTTACCTGGGATGTTACTCCTTTCCCCTTTTTGGAATTGTGACCACACAATTTTTATTCACTTATCAAATAAGTTGAGAAATTTATCTTTCATAACATTTTCTGATTACCAGATTACCTTTTCAACCATAAGGATTATCCATAAATCCATTACATGGAAAATTAACATATTCCACAACACATGCTTGCTATGGTCAAAAAACTGGACTGGTTGTTCCTTATAGGAGAGATTCTCTTCCAATTGAACTACCATGGGGCTTGAAACATGAGATGGATATGTCATATACATTCTCAACATTGAAACAAGAAAAACATTATGTACCTGAGACAATCATGGTAGTAACGCCACTCTATATGCAACAGCTCAAACTTTATCTAAGATTTCATAAGGTCTAATGAACCTCAGACTCAAATTTACCTTCTTACCAAAATGCATCACACTTTTACATGGAGAAACATTGAGAAAGACATGATCACCTACCTCAAAAGATAGATCCTTCCTCCGGTGATCTGCATAGATTTTACTCCTGCTCTGAGTTGTTCTCATGTTCTTCTAAATCAACTACACTTTTTCTACCATCTCTTCTACAAATTCTAGTCCCATCATCTTTGTTTCATCTACTTCATCCAAAAAAGATGGAGTTTGACAACACTTTCCATATAATTCCTCAAATGGATCCATCTGTATACTAGTAAGAAAACATTTATTATATGAAAATTCAACCAAAGAAATATGATGGTCCCAACATCCCTGGTAATCTAATGAAAAAGCGTGTAGCATATCCTCCAACGTATTAACTATTCATTCTGATTTCCCCTCTAATTGAGGATGAAAAGATGTACTAAAATTTAATTCAGCACCCAACAACTTCTGATGTCCATTCCAAAATATTGAAGTAAATCTCGGATCACGATTAGATAAAATGCATAGGGGAACACCATGAAACATGACTATATCTTTAACATAAAATCGAGAAAGTTTATCTCGAGATAAATTATCTTTAATGGAAATGAAATGATTATATTCAGTCAATCGTTCATCAATAAAAAAGATTTCATTGTTACCCCTACCTGTATTTGGTAATCCCAAAATGAAGTCCAAGGATATATTTTCCCATTTCCACTCTAGAACTGGTAAATATTAAAACATCCCTTTCGGTAACTACAACTCTTCATTAACTTTCTAAAAACTCAAAAACTTCACAGTAAAATCAGAAATATCTATTTCCATTCCATCCCACCAGAAATACTCACGAAGATCTCTGTACATTTTGGTATTTCCAGGATGGACTGAGAACGAGGAACTATGAGCATCAAATAACAACTCATTTTTACACTTTGAATCACAAGGAATGCACAATATTTTCCCAAATATCAAAACACAATCATTATCGATGTTAAATTCAAGAAACTTACACTTCTGAACAAACTCGACGTTTTTTTGCAACTCACTGTCTTCATTCTATGATCAATTAATTCTATCTCACAGTGAAGATTCCACTAATACCTAAAAGAAAACAAGAGAAATTATATTACAGTCCACTTGTATGTGAAAGTTCATCAATTCAAAAACCCAAGGTTATTTTTCCAGACCTATCATGGTTAATGAAGAATTACATTTTCGACTCAAATCATCTTTTACTTTATTTTCCTTTCCTAGATAGTAATGGATCCTGAAATCATAATCCATGATTAATTCCAACCATCTACTATGTCTCATGTTCAAATATTTTTGTGTTAATATATAATTCAAACTGTTTTGGTCAGTATATATTTCACATTTCACTCATTACAAATGATGCCTCCTAATTTTTAAAGAAAAAACAACAACAGCTATTTCCAAATCATTTGTAGGGTAATTTAACTCATGAAGTTTCAACTGATGTGAAGCATTAGAAATCACCTGATAATTATGCATATGGAAACAACCAATTCATTTCAATGAAGCATCACTATAGATAACAAAGTCACCATTTCTGGAAGGTATTTCCAAAATTGGAGCATTCACCAATCTTTTTTTCAATTCATGAAAACAATCATCAAATTCTTTTTTCTAGATGAGCTTAACATTTTTTCGAGAGAACATATTCATTGGACTAGATAGCAGTGAAATTTTTTTGAAGAACCTTCCATAATAACCTGCCAAACCATGAAAACTATGAATCATGGTTATATTTGTGGGTCGGGGCCATTCTTAATCAACTGTTGTTTTAGACGGATCAACAGTTATGCCATTTTTTGAAATAATGTTACCCATGAATTAAATTTCCTGTAACCAAAACTCACACTTTCTGAATTTCCCATACAGTTTCTTTTCTATTTAGGATTTTAAGATAACCCTTAAATGAATTTAATGCTTCTCTTTACATTTAGAAAAATCCAAAATATCATCAGTGAACACAAACACAATCTTTTCCATGAACTCATTGAAAGTTATATTCATAAGATCCATGAATACTACTACAAATTCATAATGGCCATATCCAGTATGAAACATGGTCTTTAGAATATCTGCTTCATTTACATTCAACTGATGGTACCCCAAACTGTGATCAATCATTGAAAAATACTGAGCTCCCTGTAGCTGATCAAACAAATCATCAGTATGAGGCAAATGATACATGTTCTTAATAGTGATGTTATTAAATTCTCTATAATCAATGAAAAGCCTAATTGAACAATCTTTTTTACATATAATTCAAGAAAACCCCTGGCGATGTGCTAGGTCAAATAAATCCTTTTTTAGTAACTCTTACAATTGATTCTTTAACTCTAAAAGGTAAATTTGACCCATTCAGTAAGGGGGTTTTGAAATCGGTTTGCATCAAGCACTAAGTCAATAGAAAATTTAACTTCCTGATTCGGTATAATTCTAGGAAACTCCTCAAGAAAAACATCAAGGTAAACATTTACCACTGGAACATCATTAATCTCAATACATCCTTTATTTTCAAAAATAAGTGAAGGTAACATTCATTTTTATCTTTTTCTAGTTTCTAAACTTCTTGATATGTTATCAAAAGTACGTTTTCATTCTTATACACAAACTAAAAATATTTCAATAAAGAAAAATCATTAGCTCTGCAGTCAATCATAGCATGATAAATAGAAATCCAATCCATAAACAAAATAACATCAAACTCTATTGGAGGAAATAAAATAAGGATTTCAAGTATATTCATTCTACACCTAAGGACAAAAAGGTTCTTATTTTTTCTTTTTGTCTCAAAATTACCACCAGGTGTGTTTACCATAAGTTCCATATTCATATCTTGAGATAGAATTCCCATTTAAATGGAAAACTTCTCAGAAATGAAAGTGTATGTAGACCCTGAATTAAAAAACACATTTGCATAATCTGAACAAACAAAAAGTGTAACTAATACTA
The DNA here is from genome assembly GCA_963277665.1 of Viscum album. Taxonomy (NCBI): domain Eukaryota; kingdom Viridiplantae; phylum Streptophyta; class Magnoliopsida; order Santalales; family Viscaceae; genus Viscum; species Viscum album. Next base: position 1,834,607,056 of record OY728147.1, read on the forward strand.
CATCATTTGATGGCCCAACATCTGCTAAAGTAGTCAGAATGAATTTCACCACCCCATTCTTCTTGTTGTCTGGCTTCTTTCCCTCAGTTGATTTCTTCATTGGACACTCATTTGCATAATGACCTATGTCATTTCACTTAAAACATTATACTAATGGTAAATGTTATTTCTTATTACCATTAACAAGATCTTTTTCAGTGCATTTATGAGCCTTATATACCATTTTACCACATCGGTAGAACTTACCATAGTTCAAAAGTCATTCCCCAGCTTTATTTTTACCACAATTTTCACAAACTATAAACATAAGCTTCTTACCATCAGACATTCTGGAAGAGTTCTTCCCTTGCACATGCCACCTCGACCTCTTATTCTGTTGATTGTTAAAGAACACATGATCATCGTCAAACTCCATTTCCACCTTCTCTGTACAAGAAACATGTTTTTCCAAAATTTTAATTCACGATAAGATAAATCCCTTCAATATTTGTCTTTATTTATGAGTGAAAACGGTTGATTTTATTATCAAGACATAGTATGAAATTTAGAGCATACTTTGCGAGTCGATTGAATTTTTCTTCATAAGCAGTAAATGAGTCATCCGCCTGCCTGAATTCTTGGAATTGTTTCTCCATCCTAAGTTGAACTACCATAGTAAAGTATTTCTCATGGAACATACCTTTGAATTCATCCTAATCATTATCATAAATATCTTCACTATATCTGATATTTTTTATCATCAACAACCAGTAATCCACTTCACCTTCAAAACGGTAAACAACAAGACTAACATTTTGGTGTTCTGAACACCCCATGACATCAAAAAGTTTCTCTAGTTATTTAATAAACCCTTCTCATGCACAGGGTCTGATGATAATCTGAATGATGGGGGATGTTGCCTCATTAAATGTTCTATAAGTAACATGTTCCTCTGTGGTTGGTCTGGTTGACTATATGCATGGATACCATAACCATTTATATACTGATTCAACTATTCCATCCCTTCAACCAACTGTTCAGTTCCGATTCAGATCATCTCATGTTTCTGATTTGGAAGGTTGTCTTCCTTCTGATATTGTCCCAACATAGCTAGCATGTTTCCTCTATGGAAGACCATTCTAAACACATGAATATATTAGGCAAAGCAACATGGTATTCTCTAAAGGAAATATAATTTCAATATTAACATAAATTAATTTATGGATATTAATTTATCAATACCCTAACTATTAACGTTATTTAAACTATCCTCAGACTCCAACTATAAAGACCATGACTGAAAACATTACATTATATTTAATTAAATGAATATTTCACATTGAGGATCTCTTCAAGTTTAGAGTTTTAGAGAATTTGGACATAACAATTCCATCTCAAAAGATTAAAAAGTATACACTTCTACTCATTTTAAATTTTTTCTAAAAAAATAGAAACTCCTGAAAAAAAGAGTAATGTCTACTTCCATGTTTTAGACAACATGGCTTTTCCTTGATCCTATCCTTGACCCTATTCATCTTTATGTCCTGTGAAAGACATTTCAAAACATGGGATGAGCATAAAAAACTCAGCAAGGGTTATAAAAAATTGAATGAAAAATTTAGTTCATCATTTCATACATAACATATGATCTCTAACATACCTCATGAAATCATAAGATTTATGAATATCACATAGAAGACTTAAATCATAAAGGTAACTTGTGGCATCCATATCATACATACATTATAGTTATCATAGCTACATAGAGAGTTAAATTTGTAATACCCATCACAGTATATTCCCTAAATCTATTACTAGAATCATTCACATTTACCTCTGTCATGTTACCCAATGCATTGGAGAGCTATCTCGGGATAACCCACGCTAGGTTTATCACAAAACCACCCGTATACGTAAAAAATTCACAAATACCATAACATATTCATTACACATAAAAAACATAAAGGAAATATAACATATCCAAATACTAATTACAATATATCATTTAAATATATTGACATAAAAAATAAATTATCAATACTATATTCTATACCAAAATAAATAAAATAATATATGGTATTTAAATTAATTTTTTAAAACATTTCGGCTTGTTAAGGAAGCCAAATTTCTAATAATACTCACGATTGTGGAAAAGGTCGTTGTGACCACGTATATTAAAAAGAAACATTATTTTTATTTTATTTTTGTAAAATTACTTATAGGAAAATATTATATTTGAATTATATAAAAATTTAATGCTATTTATACACAATATAAAGTAATGTCGAGAATTAAACAAAATATGCCTCAATGAAAATAGATTGAGACGAAGTCCCTTACCTCTTGTCCAACTTGACCAATTTTTCCTTTAATTTATTGAATAATAAACTAATGTTAATTTATATTTTCATAAAAACAATTATCAAGTTTATTATTTCTTTTATATCACTTATTACTATGTTATAAACCTTATGTAATCATTTATGTTTATAATGGTTGTTTTGTTGATATTTGATACTTGAGTAAAAAATGAACACCATATATTTACAAATCGTCCATGTGGTGAATATTACATTTTATCAAGAATGATATTAATTACATAGATAACATATATATAATTTATATCTAGTATATACATATATTTATAATATTACATAACATTTAGAGATAAGAAATGAAATAAACTGTTCATGGAGATGGTAAGTCGTACGTATGCATGAATGATACTTTCAATTATATATCATATTTTAATGGAATTAAAACATAATTATACAAAATTATTTAATAATTACATTATAATATTATATATAATATCATTAACTCCATCCTTTATATGTCCCACATACGGAATTAACGAGTCATATCAATGTGAGGGGCGGTAGTCCGGACTTCCTCAAATGAAATTATCGCATATACCCATAATGGAAACTATGAATGTATGCTATAATTGTAAAATAAAGAAGTATAAAGAAAACATAAACATAATATATATTTTATATAACAAATTTCCATCATAATGTCCACCATGATAGGTGGTGGGAGATAATCAAACAATCATAATTTAATGCAGAGTTTGTTTGTCTTCCACAAAAAAAATATGTCTTTCACCCATTTGATGGAGGTGTTTGTAAGTGTAGTTAGAATCCTCCACATAACAACATACTAGTATATTGGGGATACTGGTTTTTTTATAAAATAGAGTAATAAAAATAGTTTATGGGGTTGGAGAAATAAACTAAAACAAAAGAACTTAAGAGAAGATGTTAACTTTAAATCAGGTTACTCCCTTATTTTTGAACCAAAAGGGTTTCTTAAAGTGTTTTCTGCCTAAGGTTAGGATTCTAGGATGAATCTAGGGATCATTGGATCTTATTGGATCTCTGGTTGCACAAGCCAATAACTTGAAAAGTGTGACAAATGTGTTAGAAGTGAGGGATTTTATAAGGGAGAGGAGGGGATCCTTTAGAATGTTTGAAACAATTATTTTACTATATCCTCATCTTCAGTTTCAAAAGGTAAACTAATCATTAAAATCTATGTTAATATGAATCATGGTAGAAATAAATTCATACAATAATAATTGGATAGGTTTTTTATATTGTATTAATATTTATAATGTGATTTATTTAAATTATTTATTAATGAGGCGAATACTATGTCATTACTATGTTATAAATTAATTAATTTATATAATGTATAAAAATTATAAATAAAATACCATGATGTAAGAAATATTTTTTTATTTTCAATGAATATTTATAGTCAAAAAGATATCTTATATAACACCATGTAAAAATTGATTTACTAAATGATAATTTTTTTGTCATTTTTGTCTTTACTTTAAATTAATTAATTTAAAGTGTCATTATTACTCCCATGTGGCTCTATGGGGTACCAAATTATCCCACGGATTCTGATGGTAGGATATGAATCATCCAATATGATTAATACATAGGTTAGGGTAATTTGATATTTTTATAATATTAAATTTAACCATTATTTACAATATTTACATTTTAATCATGATAAATAAAATATTTAATGAAGTAAATTTTTAAAACGAATAATAATAAAATTTAACTATTTAAAATATTTGGACCTACTGATTCAAAATATGGAATCAGTTTTTCTGAATTCAAAACACAAAAGTGGCATAAATTATTTTAAAATTAATTTCTGCTATCAAAACAAGATTCCTGTTTTTATGAAATAATAACTATAAAAAGATTGACAATTTTTTTATCCAATTTCTTAGTGAAATTAATTCTAATGTCCAACATTAGATTAAATTGATAAAATATATTCTAATGAAAATTTAGAACCAATTAAAAGGATAATCTAAACATATAAATAAATTAGATTAAAATGCACTTTTGAAGTAAAATACATTATTTTTCACTATCCATTAAAAATGACCTTTATCAAAAAAGTACCATCAAATTACCCATTGTAAATTTTGATGTCCCAAATATAAAGAATAATTTTATTTTGTCAAAATATAACATATAAAAATGAACAAAACTAGATTTAAAGAGGGTTAGTCATCAAATGGGGTTAAATCAACCTTTTAAAGAATATTAGAGTATTTATGCTTAGATACATTCACATTTTAAGACAATAACATTTATAATATAAATGTAAAAAAATTAAAAACATGTAAAATCATATTGTATTAGTTCTAATAATTCCCACCGATACAATAGTTGGTCATTAACTACCATTAAAATAATAATATTATATTATTATTGTGAATCATAAGATTTCAAAGAAACACGCTGTTGTGTATTGGGTATGCTATCGAACATAGAATCCCCTTTAAAGAAAAATAATTATATAATTCACAAATATTAGTAAAAATTAAAATGTATTTTTTTATTTACTTGGGATGTTACATCCTTCCCCCCTTTGGGAATTCTGTCCTTACAATTTTTATTCAGTTATCAAATAAGTGGGGGTATTTATCCCTCATAACATTTTTTGATTATCATGATGGCTCTTCAACCGTATGGTTTTCCAATAAAACCTTTACCTGAAAAAATATTGTATTCCATAACACAAGCACTCTATGGTCCAAAATCTAGACTGGTTGTTCCTCATAGGATAGATTCTCTTCCAACTGAACTACATCTGGTCTTTAAACATGAGATGGACCTGGAATATACTTTCTCAACATTGAATCATGAAAATAATTATGTACCTGAGATAAACTTGGGGGTAAAGACAATCTGTACACAACTACACAAACTCTATCAAGGATTTAATAAAGTCTAATAAACCTTGGACTAAACGTTCCATTCTTACCAAAACTCATCACACATTTCCATGGAGAAACATTGAGAAATAAATGATCACCTACCTCAATAGATATATCCTTCGTCTGTTTATCTTCATAGCTTTTCTGACTGCTCTGAGATGTTCTCAAGTTCTTCTAAATCAACTGAACCTTTTTTACCATCTCCTCTACCAATTATGGTCCCATCAGCTTTCTTTCACCTACTTAATTCTAAAAATATGGAGTTTGACAACGCATTCCATGTAATTCCTCAAATGGAGCCATAAGTATACTAGAATAAAAAATATTATTATATGAAAATTCAACCAAAAAAATATGTTGGTCCCAAAATCCATGGTAATCCAGTGAAAAAGCCCATAGCATATCCCCCAAGGTTTGAATTGTTCATTTATACTTCCCTACTAGTTGAGGATGAAATGTTGTACTAAAATTTAATTCAGTACCCAACGACTTATAAAGGCCTTTCCAAAATTTAGAAGTAATCCTAGGATCATTATCAGATACCATGTAGAGGGGAAAACCATGAAACCTTACTATCTCTTTAACATAAAACTGAGAAAGTTGATCTAGAGGCAATGTATCTCTAATAAGAATTCAATGAGCATATTTAGTCAAACGATCAACAATAAACTAGATTTCATTGTTACCTCTAGATTTCTTTGGTAATAAACAATGAAGTCCATGGATACATTTTCTTATTTAGACTCTGGCACCAATAAATAAAGAAGAATCCCTTTCAGTAACTACTTCTACGCTTTAACCTTCTGACAAGTCAAACACTTCAAAATAAAATAAACAATATAAAGTTCCATTCCATCCCACCAGTAATACTCTTGAAGAACATTTTACAACATAGTACTACTAGGATGGACTGAAAACGGGGAACTTTGAGTTTCACATAACAACTCATTCTTCAACTGTGAATCACAAGGCACACATATTCTTTTCACAAACCTCAAAACATATTCACTATCAATGTTAAATCTAGGAAAAATACCCTTCTGAACCAACTCATCCTTTTTATGTAAATCACTATTTTCTTTATGTGCCCACTTAATTCTGTCTGACATAGATGATTCCACTGACACCTGAAACAAAAAAGATGAATTTCGTGTACCAACAACTTCTATTCCAAAGTACATCAACTCAAAAACCAAAGTATCTCATTCCAAACGTAGAATGGTTAATGAAGAATTACATTTTTGACTCAACGTATCATCCATATTACATGCCTTTACTATATAGAATTGCATCATGCAATCATAAAACATGATTAATTCCAACAATATCCTCTGTCTCATGTTTAATTCATTTTGAGTGAATATATATTTAAATCATTGGCGGCTAGTATATATTTCACATTTCACTCCATACAAATGATGTCTCGAAATTTTTATTGTAAAAAACAGTAGATAATTCTAAATCATGTGTATGGTAATTTAACTCCTGAGGTTTCAACTTATGTGAATCATAAAAAATTACCTGATCATTTTACATAAGGATACAACCAAAATTTTTCAATGAAGCATCACTGTAGATAACAAACTCACCATTTCTGGAAGGTAGTGCCGAAACTGGAGAATTCACCAATATTATTTTCAATTCTTCAAAACAATCATCACATTCTTTGGTGAGGATGATATTAACACTTTTATCAAGTTAACATAGTCATTGGAGTAGATAAAATTGAAATTTTTGGACAAATATTCATTAATAACCTACCAAACGAAGAAAACTACATATCTCGGTTATATTTGTTGGTCTTGCTCATTCTTGAACAACATTTTCTTTAGCAGGATCAATAGTTATGCCATTTTTTGATGCAATGTGACCCATGAATGAAATTTGTTGTACCCAAAACTCACACTTTCTGAATTTCCCAGACAATTTCTTTTTTTAAGGTTTTCAAGACAACCCTTAAAAGACATTCATGATCCTCATTACTTTTATAAAAAATTAAATTATCATCAATGTCCACACCACAATCTTACCCATGTACTCACGGAAAATTCTATTCGTAAGATCCATGAATAGACCAGGTACATTGGTTAACCCAAAATGCATAACTACAAATTCATAATGGCCATATCTAGTACGAAATGCGGTCTTCTTAATTTCTTGTTCCTTTACTTTCAACTGATGGTACCATGACCTCATATCAATCTTTGAAAAATATTGAGCTCCTTGGAGCTGATAAAACAAGTCATCAATATGAGGCAAATGATACTGGTTCATAACCGTGATTTTATTCAATTATCTATAATAAATGAAAAGTCTCACTGAACCATCTTTATTTTAACAAATAGGATAAAATCAATGCACAACGATTTTCTAGGTCGAATGAAACCTTTATCTAATAAATCCTGCAGTTTCTTCTTTTACTATAAAAATTTAATTTGAGCTATTTGATAAGGGGGTTTTGAAATTAGTTTACCATCAGGCCGTATGTCAACAGTAAATTCAACTTCCCGATCATGTATATAACTAGGAAACTCGTTAGGAAAACATCAAGGTACAGATTTACCACTAGAATATCTTTAATATCAACACTTCCATATTTTTCAACAATATGTTCAAGTTAACATTCATTTCCATCTTTTACTAGTTTCTCGGCTTTATTATATGTTATCAAAAGTTTGGGTTCATTCTTGTACACAAACTATAAATCTTTCAGAAAAAAACCTCTTTAGCTCTGTATTCAATCATAGCATGATAAAAAATCCAATCCATACCCAAAATAATATCACACTCTATGAGATGAAAAACAATAAGGATTACAGGTAGATTCTTTCTGCACGCAAGGACATGAAGGTTATTATGTTTTCTTTTTGTCCAATATTCCCACCATGTGTTTTTACCATGAGTTCTATATTCATATCTTGAGATGGAATTCCCAATTTACTAGAAAACTTCTCAGAAATGAATGAGTGACTGGACACTTGATCAAACAACACATTGGCATAATCTGAACAAACAAATAGTGTACCTGATTTTACATCATTTGATGTCTCGTCATCTACTAAAGTAGTTGCAAAGGATTTCACCACCCCTTTATGTGGGTAGTCTGGCTTCATTCCCTCAGTTGCGTTCTTTTTTGGAAACTCATTTTCATAATTACCTATTTAATTGCAATGAAAACATTATTCTAACTATAAATCATATTTTTTATTACCCTGAAATTGATCTTTTGCAGTGAAATTACGAGCCTTATGTCCCATTTTTCTTCATCGGTAGCACTTCCCAAAATTCAAAAGTTATTCCCCAGTATATTTTTTAAAACAATTTTCACAAACTGTAAACTTATATTTTTTACCATCATACTTTTTTGAAGTGTTTTTCCCTTTCGCATGCCACCTCGACCTCTTATTATGTTGTTTTTCAAAGAACACCTGATCATCAACAAACACCAATTCCAACTATAAGTACCCAGCCAAAAAAATATAATATTGAATTAAATTAAATTATTCACATTGATTAACTTTTCATGTTTATATTTTCATAGAATTTGGACATAACTATTATATCTCCAAAGATTACAATGTAGAAACATCAACTCAGTTTCCATTTTTTTGAAAAAATAAAAACACTTGAAAAAAAGAGTCATGTCTATTTCCATTTTTTAGACAACATGAATTTTCGTTGATCCCAGCCTTGACCCTATTCATCTTATGTCTTGTGAAAAACATTTAAAAAATGGGATGAGGTTAAAAAGCTCAGTAAGGGTTATAAAACAAAGAATTAAAACACTAGTTAATCATTTCATACATAACAAAAGTACTTTAACATACCTCATGAAATAATAAGATTTATGAATAACACATATAAAACATAAACCATAAAGGTAACTTGTGGAATCCATATCATACATACATTGTAGCTATCATAGAAACATAGGGATTTACATTTTTAATACACATATCAATATATTCCCTAAATATCTTAGGGAAAACATTACATTTTCCTTCGTCACATTAACCAATGCATTAGAAAGATATCTAGGGCTCCCCCGCCCCAGTTTTATCACAAAACCACCCATATATGTAAGCAATGCCCAAAAACCATAACATATTCATAACACATAAAATAAACATAAAGGAAAGATAACGTTTCCACAATCTAATCACAATATATAATTTAAATATGTTGAAATAACAAATCCAATATCAAAACCATATTCAATACCAAAATACATAAAATTGTATATGGTATTTAATTTCCTTTTAATAAAATTTTGGCTTGTTAAGGTAGCCAAAGATCCAATAATAATTGCAGAGGTGGTAAAGGTCGTTGTCACTGCTTACATTAAAAAGAAACATTCTTTTTTTGTCATTTAGTAAAACGCCTCATTGAAAAATAATCCCTTTTAATGAAATGATATGTTAATGTTATTTATACACCATATAAAATAAATTTTAGAATAAAACAAAATAGGCCTCAATGAAAGATGATTGAGATGAAGTCCATTACCTCCTATCCGAATTGACCTGTTTTTCCTTTAACCATCAGAATAATATACTAATGTTTATTTAAACATACTTAAGAAACTTGATAAAGTTTATTAGTCCTTTTATATCACTTTTTACTATGTTATTAACATTATGTAATCATTTAAGTTAATAATGGTCATTTTGTCGATATTTGGTACTTGAGTCAAAAATGAACACCATATATTTTCAAGTTGCCCACGCGAACAATTTTCCATTATATACAGAAAGATATTAATTATTTAGATATCATATATATCTAACATATACATGTATTTATAATATTAAAGAACATTTGGAGATAAGATATGAAATGCACCCTTAATGGAGATGGTAAGTCATACGTACGCATGAACGCTACATTAATTTCAATTTTGTATTTTAATGGAAATAAAACCTAATGATAAATAAGTATATTATAATTCTAGTATACTATTATATATAATATCATTAACTCCATCCTTTATATGTCCCACATATGGAATTAATGAGTCATATTGTAACATCCCCAACCCGGAAGAAACTAAACCGGTGCTCCGACCCGGGGGTTACATGACCTTAAGAGCACCTCACCATATGCCAAATGATGCCGACTAGTAGCAGGGGTCTATGTAATCAAGTGGGGAGACTATAACCCCCTCATTATCAGAGTAAGCCACAACAGAAACAACCGAATAACGGAAAATATAATCAATAACCAATAACAAAGTACAACAACCATTTCCAACCATAAATATGTCATGTCATACTACAAGTGGAAAATTGAAGAAATCCAACAATAAGAAAACATCCAAATACCCAAAATGGTTCCGACCCCAAGTCTGGATCCTCCACCAAGTGCTACCCATGTCAACTCAGCTAACTAGCGAGGACCCTTGCACTTTTCCTGACCTGCAAATATGAAGTCTACTCGGGTACCCATCGGCGGCCCGAGCAGGGTGTGCGTACAACTCAGTAGGCCACCACCAACAGTGTCTACAAAATATACATTATAAACAGGTCATGTATGCAAAGGGGAAATGAATGATAAATTCCAAGTAATTATTTAATGTGTCATTAACCGATTTAAGACCCAATCCATTTCGATTCCATTACCATTCATTCATTACAATTTACCATCACTTACCATTTCATCACATTTCCATGGGTTAATCACATTCATCATGTTACATGGGTTTAATGCCTACAATCAAATGCAAGAGGGTAAACACTGTTTTAACCTTTCTCACTAGGACTAAACCCTCATAGAAACCATAACCTCACCTCGAAGCATCAGTACGGGTGGGTGTAACCATATACTCACCTCGATACATCAGTTTGGGTGGATGTAACCATATCCTTACCTCGAAGCCTCAGTCCGGGTGGATGCAACCGATTGGGAAACAGAGAACCAGTCCTATCCCTACCCAATGCATTTAGGGTGGAGTTCATAGCATCAGTATTCACTTGACTCATGGGCATAGAGCCTCAGTCATACTCTACACTACCAAGCCATGTGCACATGCTTATATGTAGGCAACCATCAACCTTCCAACCATTGCCATCGGCAAAAATCATTCAAAAAAACCCACATGGGAAACCAAATCATGCTTTAACCCATTAACACATTACCATTTCACATCATTTAGACATTTGTTCAATTCCCATGTGTTATGCCTATCTCACTAAGCATTCAACACTAGACCCTTAATCTATCCCATTATGGACTTTTATCAATTTACACATTAACCCATTTAACATGTTCATCATTCCGTGAATCAACCATTTGACCCATTCCAAATAACCCTTAGGTTATTTCCAAGTCAAGGTGCATCACCTATCTTCGATTCAAAATTTATCCAATCATGCCAACATGTTTATCAAGGGATACACATTTCATTTCAACAAATTCACTTGTTCAATATCAAACAATAAATTCTGGAAAAGCCAGCACATCCCATGGATGGCCCCAATTAGTTCATGTCAATCCCAACTCATCCCACGGGGATCGTGAGGGCACCCATTTGCCATTTTAAACACCATTACTACCAAAAATGCCAGGGTTATCCAAAACATAACTAAAGGAAATCAAAAAACACACCTAAACATGCACAAAACCCTAAATAACCATGGGATATAACTTGTAGACAACCTACCACGAATCTGCGGTTGAACGCACCGTCAATCGAGCCCTTAGACCGCGATTCGACCAACCCATGGAGCTTAAACCTAGAACTCACCCAAAAGATAGGGTTTTAGGGTTTCGGAACAAGAGGGAGAGAATGTACTAACCCTAAACCAAAAATAGAACCAATGATGAGATTATCCTTACCCGGATCTTCAATCCGCAACCAACGGCACCAAAAATGCCTTAGAAATGAGGGAGATTGATCACTTGGAGCTCTTAGGCGAATCAGTTCGTTCCTAGGGTGAAGAGGGAGGAAATGGAGGAAAATCCTGAGTTGGGGTTATAATTCCTGGAGTGGGAAACATATAATTTTTCCAGCATTAAGTGGCGGCACGGTTTAGATGAATGGTTTAGCAAATAGTGTGAAAACCGTGCACAAGCTACTATCTAGAGGAGGAGGGGTCACATGGTTTTCCCCGGGCAAGTCGCACGATTTTCCAAATCGTGCGCAAGTCGTGCACCCAGCCCTGTCTTGGCCAGACTTCCCTTCTTTCGTGCCCCGAGCCCCCGGAACACCCCCAAGGCCTCTCATACCTTCACGAAACATGTTAAAAACCCAAAAACATGTGATTTAACCAAAACACAACAAAACATACCTTTCCAAAAACTGGGATCTTACAAACTTCCCACCTTATAGGGACTCGTCCTCGAGCCGAGGTCCCAAGCCTCATTTCTCTACCGAATAGAATAGTTTGGGCCACTGAGCCCGCACATCCGATTACCACTCCCATTATTCTTCCTAAACATTCCCATGCTTCCATAGTACTCGCACTAAAGGCAAAACCTTGCCTCGCAAGGCATTTTCACTATGGTCTACAATATTGACCTGATGCTCTTCAAAGGACACATATGCATCATGATCCACATCCTCAACCTCAACAATAAGAGATAGTTCAGGGTGATACCATTGAAGATGCAACACATGAAATGCATCATGTAACCCCCATACCGATGTGGAAGATCCAATCTATAAGCCACTGGTCTGATCCTCTCCACAATCTCAAAAGTTCCCACATACCTGGGTGCCAAGATACCCTGCTTCTGAATCCGACAGTGACCCAACCTTGGAGACACCCAAAGGAAATCATAATCACCCACCCCAAACTCAAGAGGTCAACACCACTGATCTGTATATGACTTCTACCTACTCTGAGCCATAGCCATTCGCTTCCTGATCAACTTAACTCTCTCAAAAGACTCATGCACGAGACTCGGCACCAACAACTCAGATTCACCGGCCTCTAGCCAACACAATGAAGATAAACATGGTCTCTCATAAAGAGCCTCAAATGGTGTCATCTGAATTGTTTCTTGAAAACTGTTATTGTAGGAAAACTCAACCAACGACAGGTGCCTCTCCCAGGAACCACCGAAGTCCAAGACACAAGCTCTCAACATGTCTTCCAACCCTTGGATTGTACGCTCCGACATCCCGTCTATCTGCGGGTGGAAATCTGTACTCAGAAACACCTGTGTACCAAACAACTTCTACAATCCTTGCCAAAACACGATGTGAAACGCGGATCTCGTCCCAAAACTATGGTTCGCGGAACACCATGTAGCCACACTATCTCCCAAAACTATGGGCAATTGATGCAACAAACCACCTTTTCATTGATGCTCGGCCTTCACCTGCTGACAGTTAAGGCACCGTTCCACGAAGCACACCACTTCCTTTTTCATTCCAGGCCACCAAAACTTCTTTTGGATATCACAGTACATCTTGGTCAAACTAGGATGCACTTTCCACTTTGATGCATTGAACCCACACATCAACTCTTTCTGAACACACTTTGGCACAACCACATGATCCCGAACACGAAAAACACCATCCACACCGATGGCCCAACCAGAAGGTAGCTCCCGACCTTTAAGATTTTCCTTCATGGCCAAACACTTAGGATCATCATTCTAACCTTCCTTAACTCGACTCAAGAATGTCGACTCCATTTTCAAGGAATCAAGAGTGACTTGACCATTCTCCTCCTACACCACTAGGTGCATCTCTGCAAACAATGCCATCACCTTCCACTTGGTGCTGGACTCTTGAACAACTTGACTCTGAATCTCCCAGCTCAGAACATCAGTAACACTATTCCCCTTTCCCAATATGTACACCAACTCAATGTAAAAATTCAATAGATATTCAACCCATATTCTCTGCAGAAGATTCAGATCTCGCTGTGAGAAGATGTACTTAAAACTCTGATGGTCAGTAAACACGGTAAATTGTTCCTCCAACAGATAGTGCCTCCGGCACTTCAAGGCAGACACCACTGCAGCCAACTCAAGGTCATCAGTGGGATAGTTCCTCTCATGGGGCCTCAACTACCTCGACCCATAAGCCACAACCCACTCACCTTGCATCAACACAGCCCCATGTCTAATTTCAAATGCATCACAAAACACGATATACTTCTTACCTGGCTCAGGTAAGGTCAAGATAGGTGTGGTGGTCAACCGCTTCTTCAACTCTTGGATGGTATTCTCACAAGCCCCAGACCACTCAAACCTGATTCCATTCTTGTTCATGCTCGAGAGAGGTGCTGCCAAGTGACAGAAATCCTGAATGAACCTTCGGTAATACCCGACGAATCCTATAAAACACCAAACATCAGAAACACTCTTGGGCTGCTCCCAAAATACAACTGCCTACACATTCTCTAGATCCACTAAAAGACCTTCCAAGAGATGATGTGACCCAGAAAATGCACCTCACCTATCCAGAATTGACATGTTGACAGCTTGTCTTATAGCTGGTGCTCTCATAGCATACCCAGGACGATGTCAAGATGTTGGACATGATCGCCGTGAGTTTTCGACTACACTAAGATATTGCCAACGAAGACAACCACAAACCAATCAAGATAGGGATGAATGATCGGGTTCATCAAAGCCATAAACACTATCGGCACATTGGTAAAGCCTAAAGTCATTACCACAAACTCAAAAAACTTGTACCAACTCCGGAAAGCTGTGTGCGATATGTCAGAAGGCCTCACCCTCAACTGGTGATAACCTAACCTCGGGTCAATCTTGGAAATCAACGATGCACCCCTCAACTGTTCAAACATGTCATCTATTCTAGGAAGAGAGTACTGGTTTTTCACTGTCATATGATTCAACTTCGGATAATCAATACACAGCCTCAACGACCTATCAGCCTTCATTGCAAAAAGCACAAGAGATCCCCACGGAGACGTACTAGGACGGATAAACCCCTTACGCTCCAACTCCTCAAGCTGAACCTTCAGTTAATTTAGTACTACCAGTGCCATTCGGTATGGAGGAATAGAAACTGGCTCTACTCCCAGCAGCAACTCGATCATGAACTCAACATCCCTCTCGGGTGGAAACCCCGAGAAATCCTTATGAAACACATCTTGAAGCTGATCCACCATAGGAGGAAAAACAGTTTGTTCCCCTATTTCACCATCATCAAGCATTAGGCATGCCAAGTGAGCCGTAAGTCCACTCATCTATTGACAAAATAGCCATGCACACCCTGCTCGAATATCCCACTCACCACGATGGACATAAGCGTCACCCTCAAGCGACCTGAACGATACCCTGTGACGATAACAGTCAATACACGCCCGATACAACACTAACCAATCCATTCCCAGGATTAGGTCAAAACCCGACATCTCGAGAACGAACAAGTCCCACATAAATTGATACCTACTAACTTCCAAGGCACATCCCATGCACTTCTTGATATCCTCAACCCGCACTCCCAATGGAGTTTCAATCGACATAACTCCACATACTCTCTCCATAGGTAAATCCAGCACTACCACAAGTTGAGAAGAGATAAAAGAGTGTGTGGTAACCATTTTAAACAATGCACTAGAAAATATAGAATCTACAAGGATCGTACCTCAAACAGTCGACGGTCCAGCCTCGCCATCACCTGGTGAAAACTGAACTGCTTGAAGCTGATTTTCCCCTCTACCCTGGGCTCCAGCCTGAACAACCTGTGCTACACTGCCCTGCTAGCATGATTGATCTTGCCCTGGAGTTCCACGTACATTGCCCCTATCAGTGTGGCCTGTGGAGCTTCAACTGTCTCCCTGATACGGGGAAACTGTTCCCATTCCCGTATCTAGTACCTGCCTTCCTCCATCATGATCACCCACTTGCCAAGGATTTTTACAAAACCGCTGCACATGTCCCATCCTTCCGAACGAACATCACTCAACTGGAGGTCGAGGACCCTAACCACGCATATACCCCGACCTACCACACTGATAGCAGAACACCCGATCACCACTCTGAGAGGCTGGCACTCTCTTCTAGCAAATTTTCATGCTACCACCATGCTGTGAGATCTCATGGCATCACTTTCGAAACTCAAAAGCTACACCGCTCGTCTGGCCCACAGACATCACAATCCCACTACCTAAAGCTCCCTTTAGGTTTCCTTCAGAGATGAGTGCCTGATCCATCGCCTCTAAAAACCTCTTCAAGCGAATGATATTTACTTGAGACCTGATCTCATGTCTCAACCCATCCTGGAAATGACTTTCTTCCGCTGCCTCATCCCCTGCTAACACTGGGTAAAAGCGTCTAAAATTAGTGAAGTGACTTGAATAGTCCATCACTGATAGTGATCCCGGAGTCAGGCTCATAAACTCTGCAGCCCGCTCTTGCCTCAAAGTCTCTGGGTAGAAATGCTCCAGAGACTTTTCCTAAAAAACCTTCCATGACATCCCCTCGGACTGCTCGGCCTGAGCCTAAATGTCCCACCAGCGCCTAGCCTGGACCCACAATATATAAGTATCCATCTTTACCCGCTTTTCAATAGGGGTATTTTGATGGTCCAGTATCGTCTTGACAGACTCCAACCAAAACTCCGCTACCTCTGGCCCACCCTCTCTAGTGAAAGTTAGAGGGTGCTGCAGCTGAAACTCCCTAGTCATCTCAAACATGCTCGGTGAAACCCAACCTGGACCTGATCCATCATTTGCATGCAGCGAGTCAAGTTCTCTCAGAACTGGTCATCTCTACCTTCATTAATCACAACATTTTATTGTTCCTCTACTAGAGGAGTGTTCTCAGCAACATCCTCTCATTGCCCAATGGGTAACTGACGTCATGGTGGCATTTCTCTACAAAGCCAAACATGGGATTTAGCACACACACGATAAAACTTTCACAACTGCAACAAAAGCTCTTTACTAGATACAACCGCCCCAACCATCCCTACCGTGGGCCATAGTCCACATGGGGTAAACAACAATGCACTACCACCAAACTCACACAACATTTTTCAAAACATTATTCACTTCATTTCAAACCCTTACATTTCATTAACATCATTTATCCAACTATTTTACTTCATTTTTCTCATTATTTCGTGATTTCATGAAATGCATGATGCACCCTACTTTCCTTCCTCACACACCCATCTCGTGCATGTGACTAACACAATGCATGTCACTTATCTCCCTAGGTTCCTAAATATGATGCATGAATGCAAACCCTTGTGTCTTCTATAGACATGAGGAAAATATCATCAAACAGTCACATCGAACCACATGTGCATCACCCAACGGTGAAATATCCTCAACTATAATAACACACAACCAAGAAAAACATTTCCCACCCAGGGTGACTTGGGTTTTCCCTCGTACCTTGATTAGCTACTCCCAAGCATGAGCTTATTGCTAGTGCCCGACAAATCCTAACCCTTGGATATCAATCCCAAATAACAAGACCCTAGAGAAGGAGAAGAAAGACCTCCTCTGATACCACTTGGTAACGTCCCCAACCCAGAATCCACTAAACTAGTGCTCCGAGCCGGGTGGTTACATGACCTTAAGCGAGCCTCCCCGTATTCCAAAGGCTACCGACTAGCAACGGGGGTCTATGTAGTCAAGTGGGGTTACTATACCCCACTCATTATCAGAGTAGTCCACAACAGAAACAACCAAATAGCGGAAACAATAATCAATAACGAAGAAAGATGTACAACAACCATTTCCAACAATAAATATGCCATGTCATACTAAAAGTGAAAAAGTGAACAAAGAACACAATAAGACAACGTCCAAATCCCCTAAATGGTTCTGACCCCATGTCCGGATCCTCCTTCAAGTGATACACATGTCCACTCTACTAACTAGCAAGGACCCTTGGCCTTGTCTTGACCTGCAAACATGAAGTCTGCTCGGGTACCCAATGGCGGCCCGAGCAGGGTGTGAGTACAACTCAGTAGGCCACCACCAACAGTGTCTACAAAATATCCATTATAAACAGGTAGAGCATGCAAAGGGAAAATGAATGATAAATTCCAAGTAATTATTTAAAGTTCTATTAAATGATTTAAGACCCATTCCATTTCCTTTCCATTACCATTCATTCATTACTAGTTACCATCACTTACCATTTCATCACATTTCCATTGGTTAATCAAATTCATCATGTTACAAGGGTTTAAGGCCAAAAATCACATGAAAGAGGGTAAACAAAATGTTATCCTATCTCACTAGGACTAACCCCTCATAGCAACCATAACCTCACCTCGAAGCATCAGTCCGGGTGGGTGCAACCATATCCTCACCTCGAACCATCAGTCCGGGTGGATGCAACCATATCCTTACCTCGAAGCCTCAGTCCGAGTGGATGAAACCAATATGGAAACATGGCATCTTTCATATCCCTACCCCGTGCATTTAGGGTGGTGTTCATAGAAACATTCTTCACTCGACTAGTGGGTGTAGAGCCTCATTCATACCCCACACTACCAAGCCATGTGCATATGCTTATATATAGGTAACCATCAACATTCCAACCATTTCCCATCGGAAAACATCATTCAAAAGAACCAACATGGGAAACCACATCATGCCTTAACCCATTAACACATTACCATTTCACATCATCTAGACTTTTAATCAATTCCCATGTGTTATGGCTATCTCACTAAGCATTCAACACTAGACCCATAATATATCCCATCATGGTCTTTTATCATTTTACACTTTAACCCATTTAACCGATTAATTATTCTATAAATCAACCATTTAACCCATTCCAAATAACCCTTCAGTGATTGCCAAGTCTAGGTTCGTCAACTATCTTCTATTCCAAATTCAACCAATCATGTCAACATGTTTATCCAGGTCTACACATTTCATTTCAATAATATAACTTGTTCAATATCAAACCCTAAATCTGAGAAAAGATGGCACATCCCATGGATGGCCCCAATTAGGTCATGTCTATCACAACATATCCCACGAGGATCGTTAGGGTTCCCATTTTCCATTTTAAACACCATTGTTACAAAACATGCCAATGTTATCCAAAACATAACCAAAGGTAAGAAAGAACACAACTAAACATGCAAAAATCCATAAATAATCATGGGATATAACATTTAGATCACCTACCTCGAATCCACGGTTGAACACACCCTCAATTGATCCCATAGACCTCGATTCAACCAACCCTTGGAGCTTCAAACTAGAACTCACCCAAAAGATAGGGTTTTAGGGTTTTGGAACCAGAGGGAGAGAAGGTACTAACCCTAAACCAAAAAAGAGAACAAAGGATTAGATTAGCCTTTCCTGGAGCTTCAATTCGCAACCAACGGCAACAAAAATGCCTTAGAAACGCAGGAGATCTATCTCTTGGAGCTCTTGGGTGAATCAGTTCGTTCCTAGGGTGAATAGGGAGGAAATGGAGGAAAATCCCGAGTTGGGGTTATAAAGCCCGGAGTGGCCAACTTGTAATTTTTTCAACATTACATGGCCACATGGTTTAGCTGCACAGTTTAGAAAATGGTGTGAAAACCATGCGCAAGCTACTATATGTAGGAGGAGGGGTCGCACGTTTTTTCCTGGGTAGGTCGCACAGTTTGCCAAATCTTGCGCAAGTGGTGCACCCAGCCCAGTCTTGACCAGACATCCGTTATTACGTCCCCTGAGCCCCTAGAACACCCCCCAGGCCTCTAATACCTTCGGGAAAAATTTTCAAAACCAAAAAACAAGGGATTTAACCTAAACACAACAAAAACATACCTTTCCAAAAACTAGGATCTTACACATATCACTTTGAGGGGGCGGTCGTCCGCACTTCCTCAAATTAAATTATAGTGTTGACCCAAAATGAAAACCATAAAGGTATTCTATAAATTGAAAATTCAGAAGCTTAAAGAAAACATAAAAAAGATATATATCATACATTAATACAGTTCCATAATAATAGCCACCATTAGTGATGGTACAGATTATCGATCAATCATCGTTCCGTGAGGCATTAGTTTGTCATCCACAGATTCATTATGTTCTTCACCCATTAAATGGTGGTGTGTGTATGTTTAGTTAGAATACATCTCATAAAAAATCCAAGTATATATAGTCTTCTGGTGTAGTTATAAAATATAGGAATAAAATGTGTTTATGGGGATTGAGATGTAAATAATACCAATGAACTTAAGAGAAGATGTTACTTTTAAATTGGGTATCTCCCTTTGGATTAAACCAAAAGGTTTTATTGAAGTATTTCCTTCCTAAGATACATCTTCTAAAATGAAGAAAAGGATATTAAGAGATGATTGAATAAGATGTTTCAGTATCCAAAGGCTTCATAAGTGTGTGAAATTAGATAGAAGTGAGGGATTTTTATAAGGGAGAGGAGGATCTCTTTAGGAATGTTTGAAACAATTATTTTATTATAACATAATCATCTATTTCAAATGGACAAATAATCATTAATGTCAAAGTTTAGATGACTCTTGTTTGAAATAAAATCATCAAATAATAGTGTGATAGGTTTTGGATATTTATCTAATATTTATAATCTTATTTATTTCAATCATTTATTAAAGAGGAAAATATTGCATCATTATTGTGTCTTAAATAATTTTATTTATATGATGCATAAAAATTATTAAAAAAAATAGAATGATGTAGGAAATATTTTTATCTTTTCAATTAATATTTATAGTTGAAAAGAGAACTTATAAAACCTCATGTAAAAAATTATTTAATAAAATTTATTGGTTTATGTTAATTTTTTCTTTACATTCAATTAATTAATATAAAGTGTCATTATTACGCCCATTTGGCACTTTGGGGTCCCCAATTCGACACAATGATGCCCATGGTCAGATATGAATCATCAAATACAATTAATACACATGATAGGGTAATTTATTATTATTATAATATTATATTTTTCCATTATTTAATATTTTTACATTTAAATCCTGGTAAATAAAATATTTATTGAAGTAAATATTTAAAATGTATAAAAATAAAATTTACCCATTTAGAAAATTTAGATTTAATTATTCCAAATATGTAATACAATTTTTAAAATTCAAAACACAGAAGTGGAAGGAATTAATTTAAAATTAATTCCTGCTGGTAAAACAAAAATGGTCTTTTTAAGAAATAATAACTATCAAAAGATTGACACTTGTTTATTTCCAATTTCAAAGTGAGATTAATTTCAATGTCCAAAATTGGATTAAATAGAGAAAATATATTCTAATTACACTTTAGAACAAATTAAAAAGATAATCTAACCATATAAATAAATTAGATTAAAAGCCACATTTGAATTAAAATACAGTATTTTTCATTATTCATTAAAAAATGAACTTTATCAGAAAAATACCAAACAATTACCCAAAGTAATATTTTGATGTCCCAAATCTAAACAAAGATTTTATTTTTTCCAATAGAATATATATAAATGAACAAAACTAGATTTAATGAGCATTCTCCATCAAAAGGCGGTAAATCGACCTTTTAAAGAATATTAGAGTATTTGTGCTAAGATTCATTCACATTTTAAGCCTCTATATTTTATTAGATATATGTAAAAAAATTACAAACATTTATAATCATATTTTAGTTAGTTCTGTACATTCTCGCTGATACAATGTCTAAGGGTCAACTACCATTTAAATTTAAAATATTATATTATTAGTGTGCAATGTAAGATTTCAAAGAAACTCGTTGTTACGTATTGGGTATGATATCGAACATAGAATCCCCTTTGAAGTAAAATTAATATTTAATTCACAAATATTAATAATCATTCAAATGTTTTATTATTTTTTTACATCGGAAGATACAAGTTGTATTCTGTTATCTGATTTACTTTCTTGTTGTACTTTTTATTTATCTTAATAAATGGTCAATGTTTTTCCTCTGACTGAGCTCTCTCAGTATATATTTTAGTTAAACACTTTTTATATTGGGTTATATAAGTTATCATTTCGATTATAAATATTCATTAGAAAAAAAAAACTATTTCTTAAAGCATGGTATTTTTTTTATAAATCATATAAACAATTACATTTATGACACAATGGTGATGTAGTGATTACATTATTAATGAATTATTTAAAAAATGAGATTATAAATTTTAAAATTAATTTATTTTGAAACATTTTATTCCATCAAAAATATTTATTGAAGATTATATCTTTTTATCATTTAATTAATGTAGTTTTATCTTGAAATTCAAGTTCTTATTGGGTTTTCTAAAAGTCTTGATATGAATAGTTTATATATTTAAATAAATGAGTATTTAAAATTAATATTGTTTTATTAAATGATAAAATAATCCAAAAAAATGGTTCACCCAACTAATATATATGATGTTATGATTGTTATTAATGTTCCATTTTTGGGTGTCATGGATTTTTATCGAAAATATATTAGCCATATAGTGTGAATATAAAAGAGGACATGGTAAAAGTTAAATTAAATAACTAAAGGTAAAAGCTAAAAGACAATGTTAATTTTAAATACAGATGAGCCGCTCCTCCCTCTTCTAAAATGCCACCAAATCTTATCCATTACTCAGACCACCCAATCCCCTTGTATACTCCATACTCTTCTATAGTAATATCACAACATTACTCTATTCCATCTAGATTTATTACATTGGGAAGAAGTAATTTCAATAAGTCCTTTTGGGTCAAACCAATTGGAGTTATCCAATTTTTAAGGTAACGTCTTCCCTCATGTTATTTTCACATATTATCATTCTAAAACACCTAATATATCTTTATTGAATTATTTTTTAACCACACCATTACCACTAATATACTTGTATTTTTTTTATGAGAATGATTCAAACTACACCTCCAAACCCGTACATCTATTGGATATGAACATACTATTTCGGTGGATGACGAACCACCACCTCACGAAACGATGATTATTCAATTATCTCATACCGCCTCTCATGGTGGACACTATGATATAACTATCATTATATGTGAAAAATATTAAATTTATATAGAGTATACCCAATTTTATTTTCCATTTATATCATAACTTTATGGTTTTTTTAATGGGTAAATTCTATAATTTCATTTAAGGAAGTGTGGACTACTGCCCCCTCAAAGTTATATGAATCATTCAGACCATATGTGGATCATATAAAGGATCATGTTAATGAAATTATATATGATATTATAATTGATTTATTATATACTTATGTATCATTATGTTTTCATTCCATTAAATATGAAATAGAAATAAATGTACCATTCATGCGTACGTATGGCTTACCAACTCCATGAACAGTGTATTTCATTTCTTATCTATGAGTTTTATGTAATATTATAAACACACACACACACATATATATATAAGTTATATATATATAATATATATTATATCAAAATCATGAATATCATTCTGGAGGTAATGGACTTTTGAACACATTGAAAACTTGTAATTATAAGAAGTTTATTTTTGACTCAAGTAAAAAATATTTACAATACTACCATGATTAAATTAAATGATTATTTAATGTTTATAACATGGTAACATATGATATTAAATTAATAATAATTTTGAAAAAGATTCTTGAGAAAGTAGAAATTAACTTTAGTTTATTATTCTGAAGATTAAAGAACGAACGAGTCAAGTTAGACACGAGTTAAGAGACTTCATCTCAATCTCCTTTCATCATGGAATACATTTATTTCTACATGAAATTATTTTATAATTTGAATAATAAATTCCTTTTAATTTTACATTTATTAAAATGGAATCATTTTTAAGATTATTTTTAGTAAAGAACTAATAGAATGTTTTCGTAACTTACGCGGTGAAAATGACCTTTTTGCTGGCGTGAGCATTAATTGATATTTGGCTTATTTAACAAGCGGTAATGTTTTTAAAAAGAAAATAAATACTATATACAATTTTTTTCAAAATTTGGTATTAAAAATTATTTTTTAATGTATTGATTATGCCAATATATGATAAATTTATATTGTGAATTCAATTTGGAAATTTTATCTTTCCTTTATGCTTGATCATGTGTTATGATTATGTTATGTTTCTTGGGAATTTATTACACATATGGTAGAATCCATGATAAAACATGGGTGGGTAAGCCCGAGATAGAACTCTAATGCATTGGGTAACGTGACACAGGTAAAGGTTAATGTTTCTCCTAGATGATTTATGAAATATATTGGGATGATATTCAAAATGTAACACCCTATGTAGCTATGAATTCTATAACATATGTATGTTATGGAATCAAAAATTCACCTTTATGATATATGGTTTCTATATGTTATTCATAAATCATATTATTTCATGAGCTATGTTAAATATCTTATGTTTTGAATGTATTTATGGACAAATGATTTCATTCTTAATTTTATTGCCCTCGCTAAGCTTTTTATGCTCATGCAATGTTTTTGAAATGTTTTTCACATGGAATAAATTGAGGTAAGGAAAAGGAAGAAATCATGAAGTTTTATATCAATAAATTATTAATTCTTTTCTTTTAAGAGTTTTTATATTATTAAAAAATGGATATTGAGTAGAAGTGTCTACTTTCTAATATTGGAGATGTTATGTAATAGGTATGGCCTAATTCTACAATACTATAAACATGAAAAGATCATAAATGTAAATTCTTGACATAACATAAGATTATGTAATGCTTATGGTTGGGGCCCTACAATAACACTATCTTTGACGATCCTGAAACCTGTATATGTATTTCAAAAAAATATCCATAATATGCCACTAACTATTGGACTCATAAATTGTATGTGTATGAGTCTTCCTTTATAGTTGATCAAAATCAATATTACTATTTCTAGATATATAAAAAAATCTTAACATTAAATGATAGTAGGTATTCAACACAACTTCATTTGTTTCTTATCTTGTAACATTGTGCAATGATTCCCCTGAGAAATTTTTTGATCTGTATACTACACAAAATAATATCCCTGTATATAATTCTTTCAAAAAAATAATTATTGAACTAAAATTCATAAATTAGGTAGTTTATATAATGTTTCCATAGATTAAATGATATATATATATTTCATGAATGAGATCTTCATCATAACTGATATAAGAGGGATTCCTAACACAAATAAAATTGTATATATTCTACCCAACATGTGAATGTTCAATATTCGCAATGAAGTTATTCTCCCATTCACTTACTAAAAGTATGTCTCATAGGAACCTAAAAATATGATATTTAGAGAATTATTAAAAATTTTATTAAGAGGTGCTTCTAGGAATTTAAATTCATGAATGAAGAGCATATAATAAAAAACTAATTCCATGAAACAACATATGATAAAAAAAAAATTGTGGATCCCTTGAATCTAATTCTCTAATATTCTCTAGGTCAACTAAAGAATATATATATATTTATGAGATAATGATACAAAATTAGTGAAATTTATCAATAAAAAAATAGTAATTTTTGTTCCTAGTATACTACTGACGCTCTCTCAATGTATTCAATATGATATCAAGATTTTTTTCATGGTCAGGATGCATGTGAGCATACACTAATATATAAAACAAAAATTTCACCACAAAAAATCTATATTCTGTTGAAAAATATAATTAATTAGTACCATGGAATATGATGTTGTGTTCGTGTGACCAAATAAAATTACCAAATAATCATTCAAACCACAACATCAATAAAATTTTTTATGTGGAATATATAATAGTTTAACATGAAAATGAAAATAAACGGATCTCTAGTAAATATTAGAGATAACCCTTACTCCATGGAAATTGTTTAATAGATTATATATATTATGAAATACATACTGGTTCTTAACAATAATCGGGCTCAACCAATGATAATACAGACAATGCATGAGGGTGTCATCCACCTTCATGGGGAAAACGATTGGTGAAACCCATAGTGATGAAGTATGTAATATAAAACAATTGGATTTTAAATACACTATCCATCTATTAATCTTCTCAAAATAATTATTATCCATCCTGTAAGGAATATTGTATACCTCTATATCTCTTAGAACATGCTCAAAGGAGAAATATTCCTATCTATTGGGAGTTAGTCCTAAAATTTCATATGTGGGAGCACCCAGGAAATAACTAACCACTAAAGAAAAATCCTAATTATTCATTACATAATCAACCAGATATATACTATAAATGTAGGATATCATCTTGTCTAGTCCACTGGTCTAGCTCATCATTCATTGACATTCCACTCACACGGAGAATAAAAATTATACCCTTTTAGGGATAGAAAATCCACCCGCTGGTGATAATAGTCAATGTAATAGTGATAGGGTACTAAATAGTCCATCCTAGGAATGATGTCAAACCCTGTCATCTTGAGAAAAAATAGTACCTATACAAACAAACATATACCTATCATCAACGGGAACACCTTGATCTAGTGTACACTCTCTGATCATATCACTAATGGAGAATCGAGTGTCATCATTCCATAATAAAACATAACATTGAGTTCAGGACACTTAGAAATAGTAATATATGATGTAATTATAAGAAATTATATAAAAAGATATGATATTAAATTAGAGGCTTCATGAATAGTACATATCACTATAGAACGTAAAAAACTATTCCCCCAATGTATTGGATTCCTTGAATACATATAACCAGTTCCATGACCTTATGATATATCATGGATACATTGAGTTTGTTCAATATACTGTATTTTTATGTTTGTAGTCCAGATACCTTTACCATGATTAATACCTTTTCCTGATTGCCTAATTGCACTCTTTCTCCCATCCCGAAGATATGTTGTTGAATATATTCCTGAACATGGAATCAGAAAGTAATGTATCCCACTTAATACTAGAGGGAAATATATTAAAAACACAATGGATAACTCATATTTCCAAAAGAACATCCCTCAAATGGGTTTCTAGTGAACTATGGTCTAGTATGCCCTGGCCTACCTCACTTATAACACCTCACCTGGAATCCAATGTGCATTACCTGACAAATAATATCACCACTTGAAATATCAAAATAATGATTTCTACTGTTAGTCGATTTAGTTCCAGATGTAGGTGATGAAATACACTGTCTGATACCTTCACCCGATCAATATTTACACTCAATGATAATCACACTATTAACTATACTAGATATTGTTGAAAAATGAATGATTTTCTTCTATGATTAGATATTATAACTTTGAAAATTTTCATATATCCCATGGTAAGATAACACTTCACCTAATAGAAAATGTTAGAAATGATGGAGATCAATGAAATGGGTATAATAGTTCTTGAATGATAAAAACCCTACTCTAAGTGAAAAAACATTCTAGCTCTATCATCCCCTAATATCTCAGGATATAAATAATTAGATAAGTGCATTTAAAAATCACTGATATTCATACTCCAATAAAAGTAATAAAATCCGACCATATCATTGATGAATCTTGAATCATACATATTGAGAGACTCACTCTCGTATCATTAGTTGTATCATGTTGATGAAAAATAATTTCACGAACTCTAGCTTTGAATGTGTATTATCAAGAACATCATCCCCCAAAAATATGATTGTATTATATTACTAAAACATACACATCAATTTAGCCACTATTAGGGCATGTCACTTGGATCTCTAAATATTCTGTATAAATCATAGAAAATCATCTTGAAACTAGCAATCAGTTCCTATTTTAGGTATAAATGGTGGATCATTGTCAGTCACTATTAGTGTTTCTATGGGTGTACACTGGACAACCCATTTGAATAATGATCATTTACACCATCCTAGAACATGACTCAAGGACATCGTGTATAAATGACTATATGAATTCAAAACACATGTCTCAATATACGATTTTATAATTTCATTAAATGATGTTATCTTATTATGATAGGTACATTCCTCGCTATAAAAAATTCACACCCCTATCACTTATCATAAATAGAGGTATGTGAAATGTTCAAATCATAATAAAATTGAGAGACACATCCTTCTTCCCAACACTAAGGTTGAGATATGGTCATGTTCTATATGTTATGTCAATTTTACTTGTAAATAATGTTTCAATTTCATGTTATATAGGAAAACACCCATTACGTTTCAATTCTCATACCCACTTAATAGTTACTATTTAACTTCATAATTAAATTTCAACCAAATTCTTTCTTATTTACATAGAAATTATATTTAAATGGTTGAATTATATATCACCACTTTCAGTTTATAAGGGTAAAAGCACCTTATAAATTTAAATGTGGTGTATATTTATTCACAACCACTTATTATTCCAATCCCTCTATGAAATTTTATCGCAATATTATCTAAATTGGAATAATGTCACCCAAACATTTTTTTAAGGAATGAACTATGTAATATAAAATGACATAGAATATGTATGAAATATAAATTTCAACGTTCTAATGATGAATCATGATGTTTTACAATCACTCAATATTGTACAAGGATAAAAATACATAGGAATTTATAATTTAAAATATCACAGGTATAACCCAATAGTGATATCAAGGAGATTATAATAAGAACAATGCACAACATCTTGTCCAATACAATGTAAATTTTATATTCACTATATCTGAATCATATTCCCCCAAGAATAGAACGATGATATAATTATAAAACATCTTATTTTTACTTTCAAACATCCCAATTAAAAATGAAAAAAGGAAAAAAATAAACCAATTTGACACCGCTTTGTGTTGTCCCATGATAGGTTCACTCAAAAGTAACTAAACCATGTTTTCCACATGACCCCAAGCCCACCTCCCTATGTTGTAGATTTTTTTGACTAGTAGTGAGGATCAATAGTGAAACCATGGGAAGGCTATTCCATCAGGAGAATATTTTAGCATAATGTTATATTCTAATCAATCAATAGTGGAAACACAAAATATAATTGAATATCTGGAGAGTGAACATGGATCATCAAAATAGAAAATTAATACAACCCATCAATGATATATATAAAATGATGGTTTTGGAATTATATGAAAAAATAAATATAAGGGGGTTAGGGGAATAGTCATATACAAACTAATATACAGATAAAAACCCCAAGTTTATCTATAATATAATAACACAAATAGTCTTGGTCCTCTGCCCCAATGCATGATCCTAGAACAGTAATCAAGAATCCATAATAGGTCTCTTATCATTGTATATACCTCCATTCTAGAAGGCTCTCTAGGTTCTATATTGTGGACCAAGAGGGGTGTGAGATAAACTCTATAGGCACTACCAATGGATTATAATTACACTTATTAAATATATATATATATATATATATATAAGTGTTTTAAAACCATTAAGTAATTGAAATGAATTATGGTGATAAATCACCCTCAATGGTTCATGTTCTAATGGAACACCCATCCAATGCTACCTACATCGATCATACATAGAATATCATTATGTAATCCGCCAATAATTATTTAATTAATAATAAATACTTAGTACATGCCTCATATATCAACATCCTCTGTAATTAAAATCTGATAAAGATCTATATAATTCCATGAATTAAATATGAGTATTAAAATGAAATTCAAAATTGTTTTTCGGTTTCACATACATGGAATCTAATCAAATGATTTTGATTGTAAATACACCAAACCTCTCCCTTGTTGTTTCTAATTTGAATCAAAAGTTTCCCTCTAGGAATAAAATAAACCCATCACCTTATAACCTTATCCTAGGAATTCTTCCTACGAACCATGTTATCGCTCTAGGTGTGTTATAAAGTCACATCCATGTGTGTCCATACTCAATAGTCCAATATGTGTGAATAAGTGTTACTAATGTTTGGTGTAATAATATTCCCTCTTATTCCATGCATGTTTGTCCATAAAAGGAATCCATGTTTCACATGTGGCATAATAATAGTCTATTATATGAGTCAATATTCGTAATTCTTCATAAGGAGTTCAATTATCATTCATTGTATAATACTAATATTCCCTTTGATTCATACTTAGTAGTCCCCATAGTGATTTGGAGTGTCACTAGGGATAATAAAATCAATATGAAAAGTTATTATATACATAGAAATCATTTAGGAACCATTTTATCCAAAAGTTATTGATAATTTCTTTTATATAACATTTAATTAAATAATCCTGATGAGTCTATTTATGGCATTCTATGTATGAACCCATGTCTTTCTATCAATAGGGAATGATGGGTGATCATCTTCCAAAGGTCGACCACACCTTTTATCTTCAAATTTTAACATATTTGTAAATAAAATTTATAAAAACTATATATTTACCACATAAAGTTTCTCAAATAAATGAATAGAATTAGACATTCATTAATTTCATAAATCCCTCCATTCATCTTGTTATGCATTTTGTCATAATGTAAGTTTCAAGCTTTTGAGAGATGCACAAGAACAAAATGAATGTTTATTTTCATGCTATTACCTATATACTTTATTTAAAATTGAATTTAAATTTATTAATCTAATTTTCATAATAAGGGGGTAAATGAACACACTTGAAATTGGGAATTCATTTCATAGACCACCCATTGGTTTTTTAACATAAATTAGAAACGCAACCATATAGTGGTTTAATTCAAGGATTTTAACCTTCAATTATATATATGTGTGTACAGTTAGTTTAATAGGTTATGTATTCCTAATTAATTTTGGAATAAAAATTTTTAAAAATATTTTCTCAAAAAAATTGGTGTGCGACACAATGTATTAATACATAAAAACATGATATAATGGTAAATGTATGATACCACCTACCTAGGTTGGGTAGTATATTGCTTGTCAGTTGTTGGACTCTAGTCCAGACTCGAACAAAATAAAATGAGTAAATAAGTTAATAAATAAAAATAAGGAATATGATATCACACAAAAATATATCCATCAACATCATGAAAACATAAAGAAGTCACTAGTGGAATATAGAGATTTCCCATGGATATCAAATATGGTTTAGGGGGGATTAATTGAAGTCTTGATGGGGTTGATCTTTCAATTCCCGACTTTAGACATTGATGAAACCGAAAAGAAGAGGTATGGTATGAATTGAATGGTATTGAAAAAGGATGGGGTATGTTATAAATAGAGAGGTCAAATATATCCATTTCTCCAAAACCATAAAGGTCAAATATGTGACACCCTGACCCCAGTTACCCAGAGTCGGTGCATTAGTGCGTATCATTGGCATGATCACAAAAGATCAAGTCTCGAAAGACCGATTAGTTTAGTAGCCTTGGAAACACTAGATACATTCATAAACGTTACATTACATCTTAAAGTGAAAAACTACAATAACAAAGTCTACATAGTCCACACTCAATATCCTCTTCTGACTATCCCTACAGGTCATTCATAATATACTACTTCACATCCTGGAAAATATTAAAACACTGAAAGGGGTGAGCACAGATGCTCAGTAAGGATAACAATATTGCGGAATCTTTCATAAATAAACATTAACATTTAAGGAAATGTATAACTAAAACAAAATATTTTTTAAACATGAACATCAGCATAATATGGAAAAAATAAAATTAAAAAAATTACATTTACATATTTACATAGATATTCTACTAGTATAATAATTGCATGCAATATCAATAACCACTTTCATAATGATGGAATGCATAATGCCAGACTATCATAACCACGTAGCCAAGGCCTCATTCCAAGATTACAAATATTATTTTGTCATGGCCTCGTTCCAAGACACTAGTTTGTCTTATGAGACCTATCGATGCATTGAAGAGCTATAGCGGGCTCCACACATCACTTATTAAGTCCAATGCATTCGTCATATGAATAGGTTTAAACATATCATAAACCATAACATAATTGTATCACATAAAACATGCATAAAGGAAACATAATATTTCCACACATCAATCACAATATATCAATTCAACACATTGATATAGTAAAAAATTTATGAAAACCGTTTTCTAATACCAAAATAAAAGAAAAGTAAAACATGGTATTTATTTTTCTTTTAAAAAAAGTTATGGCTTATAGAGGAAGCTGAAACTCAAATAATAGTCATGGCGTCGGAGAAGTCATTGTCGCTTCATACGTAAGAAAAAATATTCCATTTTCTGTTTAGTAAAAACACTTCATATAAAAAGATCACTTTTGAATAAAATTAAAATTTAAAGGGGGTTTATACACCGTATAAATGAAAGTTGTGTACAAAACCAAATATGCCTCAATGAAAGGAGATTGAGACGAAGTCCTTACAAAGATCATTTTTAAAATAAAATTGATCTATTATGTGTATTTACTATAAGTACACATAAATAAAGTACAAATACATGATAGGACATAATAATATCATGACATAATTTGAAAGTAGGAGATTAACCCAAAGAATGTAAATTGGGTTAAGAAATTCCCTTACCTCGTGTTCGACTTGACTCGATCGTTCTTTAGCCTCCTGAATAATAAACTAGAGTTAATTTATATTTTCTTAAGATAATTTTTCATGTTAATTATTCCTTTTATATCACTTATTACCATGTTATGAACATTATGTAATTATTTAAGTTAATAACGGTCATTTTGTCGATCTTTGGTACTTGAGTAAAAAATAAACTTCTTATAATAACAAGTTGTTTATGTGGTAGAATATCCATTATCTTCATAATTATATTCATGATTTATATATAATATATATATTATATTTCCATTATATACATGTATTTATAATATTACATAACATTTAGAGGTAAGAAATGAAATGCACCGTTTATGGAGATGGTAAGCGGTACGTACGCATGAACGCTACTTTCATTTCTATTTCGTATTTAATGGAATTAAATTATAATTATATAATGGTATACTATAATTCCAGTATAATATAATGTATAATACCATTTACTCCATCCTTAATACATCCCACATATGACATTAACGATTCAAATCACTTTGAGGGGGCAGTAGTCCGCACTTCCTAAAATAAAAATATCGTGTTTACCCATAATGGAAACCTAAAAGGTATGCCATAAATGAAAAATACATAAGCTTCAGGAAAACATAAACATATTATATATCATATATAAATATAGTGACATCTTAATTGCCACCTTTGAAGGTGTTATATGAGTGTTGAACAATCATCGTTTCATGAGGCAGATATTTGCCATCCACAGAAACAATATGTTCTTTAACCATTAGATGTTGGTGTGTGTAAGTGTATCTAGAATACTTCGTAAAAAAACATCCTAATATATTGAAGATACTGTTTTTGTTACAAAATAAAGGAATAAAAAGAGTTTATGATGTTGGAGAAGAAAAATAAACAAAATAAAATAAGAGACATTACCTTAAAATCGGGTAACTCTTTTTTGATTTGAGCCAAAGGCTCCCTTGGGAAGAATTCTTCCCAATGTGAGGCTTATATTAGTAAGATAGGGATGTTTAAAGAGTATGTGGGCAGATTTTGGACGAGCCAAAATGCTTTGAAGGTGTGAGTAAGGTGGTAGTGGTGGGTGCCTTTTATAAGAGGAGAGGAGGGGGACTCTTGGAATGTCATGAAATGTTACTTTATTATAAAATGAGTTTCGTATTTTAAAGGTACCAATCATATATATTTCTAGGATATGGTGATAAGGGTTAGAAATATACTCATCCAATAGGTTTCTGACAACTTTAAGTCTTAGATTTTACATTATCTTTTTATTTTATTTAAATCGTTAATTAATGAGGTAATCACTGCATCATCATACTGTCATAAATAATATAATTTATTTAATGTCTAAAAATTATAAAACAATTATCATGATGTATTAAATATTTTTTTCATTATAATGAATATTTATAGTAAAATATATGACTTTTATAACCCTATTTAAAAATTGTTTTTGTAAAACAACTCATGTTTGTGACATTTTTATTCTAACATTAAATAAAATGTTTTTAATGTCATTTTCCTATAAAAGTGGCTACATGGGGTCCCCAAGTTGACCCATGGATTTTCTTGGTCGGCCATGACTCATTAAATAGGGTTATGACAAGTGTAATGGTATTTTCATATTTTTATAATATCATTTTTACCTTAAATTTCACTAATTACCTTTAATCGCGATTAATTAATCATAAAAGTTACTATTCACCAAAAAATTATTTTAATCCCATTGAACCACATTTTACATCATAATTAAAACCATTTATGTCATATTTTTGAAAATCAAATCACAGAAGTGGTAATGTTTCATTTAAATGAAAAATCAGTTTTTTAACTACCACTTAGTGGTTTCACTATTCATCAAAAATTGAAGTTTTTCAGAACAATGCCAATATTTCACCCTAAGATATAATTGATATTCTGAATTCAAAAATGATTTCTATTTTAAAAAATTCCAAACATATAAATTGCATTAATTATTTTTATAACTAATTCCCGCTGTCACAACAAATAGCGTGTTTTTAAGAAACAATATATATCAAAAGATTGACAATTGTTTTTGTCCAATTCCAAAGTGAAATTAATTCTAATGAACACCATTAGATAAAATGGAAAAAATATATTCTAATTATACTTTAAAACCACTCAATAGTATAATTTATCACTATAAATTATTTTGATTAAAAAAGTTGTTTTATGTATTTTTCACTATTCATAAAAAAATGGAAGTTCTGAGAAAATTACAAAAAATTAAACATAGGAAAATTTCGATATTATGAATAAAAAAATGAATTCCATTTTGAAATATAAAATTTCTATAATTTTAAAAAGTGGGTATTACTATTCATAACAGCTACTTAGATTAGTCGCGGTGTGTTAGAACTTGAACTGGCGTACAATGCAAGATATTGCATTATTGAAAGAGAAGTGTATCGTGGATGCTTGGTGTGTTACATTCTCCCCTCCTTCAAATAATTTCGTCCTCGAAATTTTATATAATATCACTGTATAGAAAGACTCAGGTGATTCGTCATCATATGTTCCTCAGGTTCTCACGTTGCCTCCTCCATCTAATGTTTTCTCCATAGAACATTTACCAGACGAGTCGTCCAGTTTCTCAGCACTTGTTCTCTTATACCAAGAATCCTGATGGGCTCTTCGCAATACGATAGATCGGGTTCCAGTTCTAATTCCTCATAGGTGAGTACATGCGTTGGGTCAGGCATGTATTTTCTCAACAGTGATACGTGGAATACATCATGAACTTTGGAGAGACTTGGCGGCAATGCCAAATGGTAAGCTACATCCCCAATTCGTTCTAGAATTTTGAAGGGTCCGATGTACATGGGACTCAATTTAACCTTCATACCGAAACGTATAACTCCCTTCCATGGAGATAATTTCAAGAAAACATGATCTCCTACCTGAAATTCCAAATCCTTCTTTTGGTTGTCGACATAGCTCTTCTTCCTACTTTGAGCTACTTTGATGTGGTTTTGGATTACTTTCACCTTTTCCATTGTTTCTTCCACTACTTCAGGGCCTACAAGTTTTCTTTCACCAACGTCATCCCAACAGGTTGGTGTGCGACATCTCTTTCCATATAACGCTTCATATGGTTCCATCTGAATACTTTAATGGAAGCTATTGTTATAGGAAAATTCTACCAGAGGATAATATTGATCCCACATTCCTTGAAAGTAAAGTGAGCATGATCTCAACATGTCTTCTAGGCTATGAATAGTTCTATCTGATTGTCCATCTGTTTGAGGGTGGTAAGCAGTGCTCAAACGTAGTTCAATATCCAAGGCCTTTTGAAGACTTTTCCAGAATCATGATATAAAACGGGGATCACGATCTGAGACAATCAACAGGGGTACTCCATGATATCTCAAAACTTAATTAATATATAGTATTTCTAAACGTTCAAGTGGTAGATCTTCCCTTATAGAAAGAAAATGTGATGACTTCATGAGATGATCAACAATGACCCATATTGCGTCATTCCAACTAGGAGTCTTTAGTAGTCCCATGACAAAATCCATCGTAATATTATCCCATTTCCACTCATGTATGAGAAGTGGGTGAAATACTCTACCAGGCAGTTGCCTTCCAGCTTTCACTTGTTGAAAATCCATATATCTTGACACAAAATCAGCAATATCCCTCTTGATGTTGTCCCACCAAAAATGTCCCTTTAAATCTCTATACATTTTGGTGCTCCCAGGGTGTATAGAGAAATTTGAACTATGAGAATCATCCAACAATTACCTCTTTAAATCAGGTATATTGGGAACACAATGTCTCCTCCCAAATTTCAAAATTCAATCTCCATACACAAAGTCACTCAATCGCCCATCATTCACAGCTTTATTCTTCTTTTTCAACTCTTCTTCATTGTCCTGAGAATACTTAATCATTTCTAGTAATGATGGTTTGGAAACCATTTGAATTTTTTTTGATGTTTCACACTCCATGATGATTCCCATATCCATCTTTACTAGATCCATGAAAATAGGATCCCTTTCCACTCTCATCATGTTCAAAACTCCATGATCTTTTCTACTAAAAGCATATGAAACCTTATTTTCCTTCCCTGGGTGGTAGTGTATTGTGAAATCATAATCCTTGAGTAGTTCATGTCATCGCCTTTCCCTCATGTTGAGTTCTTTTTGTGAGAAAATATATTTCAAACTCTTGTGATCGGTATATATCTCACATTTTTTACCATAGAGATAATATCACCATATCATCAAGGTAATGATTACAGTAGATAACAAGAGATCATGAGTAGGATAGTTATGCTCATGAATTTTTAGCTGTTGTGATGCATAGGCAATAACCCTATCATTCTGCATAAGGACACAACCATGTCCTTTCATTGATGCATCACTATAAATAACGAACCCATCATTCCCCGATGGTAGAGTCAATATAAGAGCATCGACTAATCTTCTCGTAAGTTCTTCAAAAATTCTTCACATTATTTTTTCCAGACAAATTTAACCTCTTTACGTGTGAGCTTCGTTAATGGGATAGCCAATCAAGAAAATATTCTGGACAAAACATCGATAATAACCTGCCAAACGAATAAAGCTGTGTACCTCAGTTATATTTGTTGGTGCTGGCCATTATTGTATTTCCTTGGTCTTAGAAGGATCAATAGAAATTCCATCCTTAGAGACAATATGGCCACGAAAAGAAACCTCCTGAATCCAGAATTCACACTTACTAAACTTCTCATATAATTCATGCCTTCTAAGAGTCTTCAGGATAATGCGCAAGTGATTTTCATGATCTTCATAGCATTTGTAGTATACTAAGATATAATCAATAAATAACACCAAGAAATCCTCTAGAATTCCTTCAAAACTCTATTCATTTGATCAATGAATACATAGGGTGCATTAGTCAATCCGAAAGGCATTACTGTAAACTCGTAATGCATGTATCTTGTTCGAAATGCTGTCTTCGGAATGTCTTCCTTCTTCACACACAACTGATGGTATCCAGATCGAAGGTCAATCTTTGAAAAGTATTGAGCTCCATGAAATTGGTCAAATGAATCAGCAATTCATGATAGGGGATACTTTTTTTTATTGTTATAACATTGATCTCCCTGTATTCAACACACAACCTCATAGATCCATCTTTCTTCTTAACAAAAAGGACAGGGGATCCCCATGGAGAAACACTAGGGCGAATAAATCCATTATTACTCAGTTCCTCTAGTTGTTTAGTTAGTTCAACTAATTCCATGGGGTCCATCCTATAAGGGGCCTTAGATATAGGCCTTGATCCAGGAATTAAATCAATGGAAAAATCAACTTCTTGTTCTAGAGGATGTCCAGGTAAATCTTACGGAAACACATCTATATATTCTTTCACAATAGGTACATCCTCTATTTGAACATTCCTTTCCTCGCCCTTAGTCATTTCATTCTCTTCCTCCCCAATAATTGAATTTATTTGAGCTACCGGGGGTGGATCTAAATAAGAATTAGGTGGTGACGATTCAGCTCTAAAAATAAGGTGTTCCTTATCATCATCATCAAAAATCTTAACCTCCTTCTTCTTACAATAAATCTTTGCATCATAGTCCGAAATCTAATCCATACCGAGGATTATATCAAACTCAATCATAGGTATGACAATGAGATCAGTGATTAAAGAGATGTTATGTGCTCTAATGGGGACTGATTCACAAAACATTGTTGCAATAATACTTCCCTTAAGAGTTTTGACTGACAAATCTCTTGTTAAATAAAATTGTAAATATCTAATTTTCTTAGAAAACTGGGAAGATATGAAACAATGCGATGATCTAGAATCAAATAATGCATTTGCTAAACTTGAGGAAACCATTAAATTACCTTCCACCACGTCTTTCGGAGCTTCAACCTCAACAGTACTGATAGAATAAGCTTGGACTTGATCCCTTGGCCTCTTCAGAGGTAAGTTCCCTTGACGCTTAGGATATTAATTTGCATAATGTCCCATATCTCTAAAATTATAGCATTACACATTGACAACAACTTTCTATCCCTTGCAGTAATGATCTTTGTGGCCTTTTTCACCACACTTGTAACAGACTCCCATTCCCTTAAAGCATGTACCGGGGTGTTTCTTCCCACATTTACTGCAGGACTGATATTCAACTTTTCCCTTCATCGCCTTATTTCGATTACCAGATTTATCAGACGATCTCTTCTTTTCTTTCTTTGATTTATAGTCATAAGACTTTGAAATTTCTTTTCGATCCTGATAGCAAACGAGACAATATCGTCGTACGACGAGAAGGATTGTGAGACTAATGATCCACAGAGAAATGGTTTTAACCCATCAAATAAACGATCAATCATACTTCTTTGGTTACGTATATAATCTGCAGCATGCCTCGCTAACCTTGTAATGTTAGCCTCATACATTGTGACATTCTCATCCTCCTTCTGCCTCAGACTCAGAAATTGCCTTTCCATATCTGCTGGATGGTCATGTGGAATGTATTTTTCTAAGAAAATTTCTTTAAACTCTCTCCCTTCCATACTTTATACTTCTTCATCTTCCTTTGTGTTTTGAATCAGCGACCACCATTGATCGGCATCTCCACTGAGGCGGTAGACAGCCATGACAACCTTCTCCCTTTTGCTTCTCCCCAAGGCTTGGAATATTTTCTCTAAGGAGTTTATCCATTTCTTAGCTACTAATGGATTTTTACCCCCATTAAATGTTGGTGGTTTTTGCCTCATGAAGCGTTCTAACATTGATCCTCCACGTTGCGGATCAGGGTGCTCCATACGAGTAAAGTTATTATTCATAACCTGAGTGAGTTGTCCCAGTATGGTAATAAGTTGATCAGCACCAGTTGTATCTCCAGATCCACAATAATTATCTTGAGCAGTAGGGAAATCCCTACACAGAGTGTGTGCATTATTACAGTTTCCATTCCTTCCACTAGGAGCCATTTCTAAACAATGGAATAAACTAGATTAGTTTAAGAATCAAAATACATAATTCCATACCTGTAAAATACTTAACATAAATTGAACTATTTATTGATATAATCCATAATCATAAAAAAAATTCATTGAGGAAGTATATACTCATTACCCTTCATAGTAGTTTGTAAAGAAAATGAGAATTATCCTAAGTATTTTCCCTGGAAGTGTCGTAATCAAGAGTGCAGCAAGGCCCGTTGTTGTGCATGATTTCCCGTTCGAGTCAAGCTCAAAGCGGTGTTTTCAGGTTTTACCCCTAGGTACTTTTGTGCCAGAGCTGCCTCTACATGCTCGTATCTAGACAGGGATGTATTTCTTGGAAAACTCTCCAAATCTCTATAATACCATAATTCTAGGAATTTCTTCTATACTAATCCTCAAATTCTATCTTTGGGATACGTGCTCTAATCAGTGTTTATCAAAATCTAGCTTCCAAGGTTAGTACTAAACTTCCTCTGATCCCAACTGTAACGACCCGACCCCAGTTACCCAGAGTCGGTGCATTATTGCGTAACATTGGCATGATCTCAAAAGATCAATTCTCGAAAGACCTATTAGTTTAGTAGCCTTGGAAACACTAGATATAATTTACATCATAATGTGAAAAACTACAATAAAAATGTCTCCATAGTCCACACTCAAATCATCTTCTAACTATCCCTGCAGGTCATTCATAAAATACTTCTTCACATCATGGAAAATATTAACACATTAAAAGGGGTGATCTCAGAAGCTCATTAAGGATAACAATATTGTTGAAGCTTTCACAAATAAACATTAACATTTAAGGAAATTTATAACTAAAAAAAGACTTTTTAAACTTGAACTTCAGCATAATATGGCAAAAATAAAATTAAATAATGCCATTTACTTATTCACATGGATATTCTACTAGTCGAATAATCACATGCAATATCAATATCCACTTCCATATTGATGGAATGCCTAATTCCAGACTATCATAACCACGTAGCCAAGTCCTCGTGCCAAGGCTACAAATAAGATTTTTTCAAGGCCTCGTGCCAAGACACTAGTTTGTCTCATGAGACATACCGATGCATCGAGGAGCTATAGCGGGCTCCACCCGTCACTTATTAAGTCCAATGCATTCCTCATATGAACATTTTTAAACATATCATAAACCATAACATAATTGTATCACATAAAACATGCATAAAGGAAACATAAGATTTCCACACTTCAATCACATGATATCAATACAACACATTGATATAATAAAAACTTTATCAAAACAATTTTTCAATACCAAAAGAAAAGTAAAGTAAAACATGGTATTTATTTTTCTTTTAAAAAAAGTTATGGCTTATAGAGGAAGCCAAAACTCCAATAATAGTCACGGCGGTGGAGAAGACATTGTCACCACATACGTAAGAAAAAACATTCCTTTTGTCATTTAGTAAAAATGCATCGTATAAAATGATTTCTTTTGAATAAAAGTAAAAGTCAAAGGGGGTTTATACACCATATAAATTAAAGTTTTGTATAAAACCAAATATGCCTCAATGAAAAGAGATTGAGACGAAGCCCTTAGAAAGATCATTTTTAAAATAAAATAGATCTATTATGTGTATTTAATATAAGTACACATAAAGAAAATAAAAATACAAGATAGGACATAATAATATCATGACATAATTTGAATGTAGGAGATTAGCCCAAAGAATGGAATTGGGATACGAAATTTCCTTACCTCGTGTCCGATTTGACTCGATCGTTCTTTAGCCTCCTGAATAATAAAATAGGGTTAATTTCTATTTTCTTATGAACCTTTTCCATGTTCATTATTTCTTTTATATCACTTATTACCTTGTTATGAACATTATGTAATTATTTAAGTTAATAACAATCATTTTGTCGATCTTTGGTACTTGAGTCAAAAATAAACTTCTTATAATTACAAGTTGTTTATGTGGTAGAATATATATTATCTAAAGAATTATATTCATGATTTAGATATCATATATATCCTATATATCCAGTATATACATGAATTTATAATATTACATAACATTTAGAGGTAAGAAATGAAATGCACCGTTCATGGAGACAGTAAGCCGTACGTACGCATGAACGCTACTTTCATTTCTATTTTGTACTTAAAGGAATGAAATTATAATTATATAAAGGTATAATATAATTCTAGTATAATATAATGTATAATACCATTTACTCCATCCTTTATACATCCCACATATGGCATTAACGATTCAAATCACTTTGAGTGGGCGGTAGTCCACACTTCCTAAAATGAAAATATCGCGTTTTCCCATAATGGAAACCAAAAAGGTATGCCAGAAATGAAAAATACAGAAGATTAAGGAAAACATAAACATATTATATATCATATATAAATATAGTGACATCTTAATGGACACTTTTTAAGGTGTTATATGAGTGTTGAACAATCATCGTTTCGTGAGGCAGAAATTTTCCATCCACAGAAACAGTATGTTCTTTAACCATTAGATGTTGGTGTGTGTAAGTGTAGCTAGAATACTTATTATAACAACATCCTAGTATATTGAAGATACTGGTTTGGTTACAAAATAAAGGAATAAAAAGAGTTTACGGGGTG
Source organism: Viscum album (assembly GCA_963277665.1). Taxonomy (NCBI): domain Eukaryota; kingdom Viridiplantae; phylum Streptophyta; class Magnoliopsida; order Santalales; family Viscaceae; genus Viscum; species Viscum album. The sequence goes on from OY728147.1 coordinate 1,834,649,250, forward strand.
AAGAAGCAAAATAAAAAAAATAACATAAGAGGAGACATTACCTTAAAATAGGGTAACTCTTTTTGTATTTGAGCCAAAGGCTTCCTTGGGAAGAATTCTACCCAATGTGAGGCTTCTAGGAGTAAGAGAGGTAAGTTTAGAGAGTATTGGGGTAGAGGTTGGCCGAGCCAAAAGGCTTTGAAGGTGTGAGTAAGCTGGTAGTGGTGGGGTCCTTTTATAAGAGGAGAGGAGGGGCACTCTTGGAAATTCATGAAATGTTACTTTATTATATAATGAGTTTCGGATTTTAAATGTCCCACACTTATATATTTCGAGGATAAGGTGATAAGGGTTCTAAATATACCTATCCAATATATTTTTGACAAGTTTAAGTCTTAGATTTTACATTATCTTTTAATTTTATTTAAATCCTTAATTAATGAGGTAATCGTTGTATCATCAGGGTGTCATAAATAATGTAATTTATTTAATGTCTAGAAATTATAAAACAATTATCATGATCTAGGAAATATTTTTATCTTAATAATTAATACATATATTAAAAAATATGACTTTTATAACCCAATTTAAAAAAAAATTTAATAAAAGAACTCATGTTTGTGACATTTTTATTTTAACATTAAATAAAAAGTTTTTAATGTCATTTTCCTACCAAAGTGGCTCCATGGGGTCCCCAAGTTGACCAATGGATTTTCTTGGTCGTCCATGACTCATTCAATAGGGTTAGGACAAGTGTAAATGTATTTTAATATTTTTATAATATCATTTTTACCTTAAATTTCACTAATTACATTTTATCGCGAGAAATTAAACTTAAAAGATACTATTCACAAAAAATTTATTTTATTCCCATTGAACAGCATTTTACTTCCTAATGAAAACCATGTATGTCGGATTTTTGAAAATCAAATCACAGAAGTGGTAATGTTTCATTTAAACAAAAAAACAGTTTTTTAACTACAACTTAGTGGTTTCACTATTCATCAAAAATTGATGTTTTTCAGAACAATGCCAATATTTCACCCTAAGATATAATTGATATTCCAAATTCAAAAATGATGTCTATTTTAAAAAATTCCAAAAATATATGTTGAATTAATTAATTTTATAACTAATTCCCGCTGTCACAACAAATAGCGTGTTTTTAAGAACCAATATATATCAAATGATTGACAATTGTTTATGTCGAATTTCAAAGTGAAATTAATTCTAATGAACACCATTGGATAAAATGGTAAAAATATATTCTAATTATACTTTAAACCAACTAAATAGTATAACTTATCACTATAAATTATTTTGATTAAAAAATTTGTTATCAGTATTTTTTACCGTTTATAAAAAAATGGATGTTCTTAGAAAATTACCAAAAATTCAACTTAGGATAATTTCGATATTACGAATACAAAAATGAAGTCCATTTTGAAATATAAAATTTCTATAATTTTAAAAAGTGGGTATTACCATTCATAATGGATACTTTGATTAGTCGCGGTGTGTTAGAACTCGAACTTTCTTACAATGAATGATATTGAATTATTGAAAGGGAAGCGTATCGTGGAAGCTCGAGGTGTTACAACATGGTTTGGTAGCACAACTGGACAAACCATGCACCAGCACTGCACACCCCACTATTTAGGGCACATTCCTCACATGACCTATAACACTTTGTTAGAAAAACCATTCTAATCATGTGAGCACACAATATCTAAACCATGCATTATTTGAGACTACTTGAATGGTTTAAAAACATATGTGGCAACCTTATAGGTTCGCATGACTTGATGTGCATAGTTACCACTTACTATTCACTAACCATTCACTTTTGTTATTTTATGTCCAATTTATCTATAATGTAATTTATAAAAAAAGGGAAAGGAAACATTAATATAAATATTATAAAGAATTATATTTTATAATAATCATGACAAAAATTTACATGTAATCTTCTTTTAAAATATTTAAGGTTATTTTTAACAAAATTTCATTTCAATATATTTTAGAAATATTTACATTTTAAATAAATGATCTTAGAACTGATTGGGTATTTTCATAAAGAAACTTTCCACTGATATTTTGATGGTTTTTTAATCTATAACAACATCCTTTGATAATGATTATTTTTTACTAGGGATGCGATTCAAGGTACAATATTTAATCATTCACTAGATGATGGATTTATATGATGATGAAATCATTATGAAAACAATTTTTTATATGTGTTAATCTATAATGAAATGATAAATGATTTCACGATATTGAGGTATATATATGATTATATTTTGATTACATGAATGGTGGGAAAATTAAATACCTCTAATACAATAGGAAATGTTTAATATTTATGAAATAAATTGTTATATATGATATTATAACATGCCCAAAAGTTTGAATCTAGAGGTTATCTCATCCCCGATAGAGGGTGCATAGTAGATTATCCCAATCCCAAAGAGGGTACATGGGTTGTCAGCCCATGTCAAACATTTGATGTATGTATTATTAGATAGACATTAAATATAATTTCATTAATTATAGTTATTAAACATTTATATACTAATTTATATGTCATGTTCTAATTCATTTGATATTATCTCATTTCAAATGATCACTAAATCTTAAAAGACTTATTTCTTATGAATGGATAAATACATTATACATGATTATGATCCTTGAATTCATGGCTATGGATTTGAAATGTTAATCTCACATTCTCTTACAATTATGATTTCATTACTCATACATGTAATCATTTATTGATTTCTCAAATTTTGTCCCTTACCAATCATTTGAGATCATTCTTTATTATGTTTCTATTACTGAGGTTATGATTGAAGGTAAAATTTAGGGTATGAGTATGAATTATACAATTTTATAAATACAATATGTGATATATTTAATAAAAATGATGAAATAATATGATTATTTATCTAGAATCATAGTTAATGAATCATTTATGGTTTTATGAAATGTATTTTTATTATCATTATATGTTTGAATCATTCATATAAAATGTTGTAATATTTATAGATGTAATGATTTGTTATCCTTAGTTAGTATCAAGGAATGGATTATTTTTCAGAATAGGATTAGAAATTTTTATTGAGAACCATTAAGATAAGACTATGTAGAAGGGAGAAACCTATGTCATAGAAAATAATGAAGTTTAATTTTCATAAGAAATAAATCCTTTATAGGATATTGACATGTTGATTTAGCTCTAGAATGTATGCACATAGGGGAATAAACATTAAAAGAGTTGGATTGGGTATTAAATTGATTAATACTGGTGAATGGGGAATGGTCCTAACACTACAAACCCTATTGAACACATTTTTGAGACATGTATGGGTTAATTCAAATAACTATTATGGATTTTTATGAATGATTTCAGTATATAACTAAAAACAATGACCTAGGATAACCATAAAGTGTCATATATTGGAAATTAGGCTTCATGATATAGATATACTATGAATTATTTTTAATAATTATATGACATTTCACTCTGAATATTATTGTGTACATTATGATTTTTTTATTCAATAGATGAATCAAAAATAAATCATGATATCATTGAATGTGGAAGAAAACAAATTTATTGTTCTCATGATCAAAAAATAAAAAATAATTGGTAAAATGATAACTTTATAATTATTCTTATCCATATATCTTGTCATATTATTATGAACCACAACATGGGTGATTTTTATAACACATATAATATGGGAAAAAACATTATGGATGTTCAGTTGATGAAGCATGTGGATGAAAGAAGATTCATCATATTATATAAATAGAATGTATTAAGAATTACTCATATATATTCCATAAAGGAATCATAAGATGTTTTTTATATATTATAAGGGAATAAATATGTTATTTTTCAGTAAAAATGTAGAGTTCGATGATGTAAAAAAGTACATCCTAACATAACATTTTGAGAAAAATGTAATATTTTTGAAAAACATAATCATTATGAAATATAATGCACTAAAAATATTGGATAAATAATAGAATATGAAATTTACTATGATATATCAATTACTATAGTGGGTTATTATAATTAAATAACACTTATCCTCAACCCCATAGGTGGAGTGGTTACCTAATTGTTTTCAAGAATTTTCCCTATGCTTAAAATATTATTCATTCTTTTGTGGAGTTTGATTTGAATTTTAATATTGATTATCTTTATATACATAGACAAATAATATATTTATGGAATAATAAAATCAAATTTTATATTCGAAATCAATCTATGGCCATCTATAAGTGTGATAATGAACATGATGTTCTAATGTAAATTAATTCAATTGTACGTGTCTCACTACATATTCATGAGGAATAATTATCTCTATTATAAGGTGAGAAACTCAACAGTGATGATATAAATATTTTTTGGGATAATGATGATGTATTTACTAGATATTTCCAAATTATCCCATATGTTTTGAATTCATTTTTTAATAGATATCATAACTATTGCTAAACCTATTTCAAAATATTACATTAAAATAGAATTAACTACATTTATTGAATTGAAGTCAAAACTATAGGATTATTGTGATATGGGATATATATGACTTGGTGTGACATGAGGTTGTTCACCAATTATTTTTTAAATAAAAAATATGGGATAATGAATATTTTCATTGATTATTTAGAACATAAGAATATTAGTATCAAAGGCATGTATCATATACTCTATATTGATGACAAGTTTAATATACCATTTTATGGTTAATACTTCTCCACGATTGCCTATTATTTAGGACTCTATAAATTAGGGGATAAAATGAGGATATACATAAGTGAACCTTCTGTTAGTAAGGTGGACACTATATAATTATTCTGATTCCATTTTGACTTAAAAATTCCCCCTCTATCATTAAGTATTTAATTAATATTGTTTTAAAATATCACCGAGATCAATTTATGGTATCCTGTGTAGATGTTATTCTTATAAACTGCAGAACCTAGAATGAGAAGGAATACAACATGAGAATTATATTGAACAATATATGGATGGATCAATGACGTTCCCACTTCAACAAATGTGATTTCATGATATTGTAATTAACATAATTGGGACATGTATAAAAAGTGAGGGTATATCTAGTGAACCGTATATAATGAATGTAATTGAACATTTCCCTAGACTAACCATTGTGAATGAGATATGTTTTTCTATTGGATTAGCTATACATTCTTTACATTTTTGGGTAATTTATCCTCATTCCGAAATAAAATCACTAAATTAACATGAAAGGGTCAAAATTACCATTGGATTGTAAAATGTGAATAAACAGTCAAGGATTTAATGAGAAGGATGGTTAGTGAAAATGAACTCAGACTACCTTGTAGTTGAAAATTATTTTTGATATATAGTTATACATATACTATGGGACATAGATGTTTTATTATAGAAAATAACATGGTCGTCTCTTTTTCAATTCAATTATTTATGGTTCATATGTAAAATTATAAAACAAGTGATTTGGAGTTAATTGTGGTAATTTTTTAATAAAGACATTATTTAATAATTTATATATAGATATATGGATATATATACTAATATTAAAATTTTTATGTTTATATTCTCATAGATTTTTTTTAATATGCAACTCATGAGACATATATAATTGATAAAACATTATAAATATGTAATAAATTTCCAATAATGAATGAAAACAAGGTGGTTGATGCTTTTAGTAGAAAGTATCAATATAGATATGGAAAAAAATGATTCAGTATTTATGGATATACAAATAATATACCTTTATATATTTAAGTAATAGTTGGAATATTAACTTTCTCAAAATAGTGTTAATCTATCTATATATGTGAAGTCTCAAATATGACTATAAGAATGTTTTAGAGTTAAAAAAAGTGATAAATGTTCTTTAGTTCATCCATGATTGTGATAGATTGATAATATTTAGGAACATATTATGTGTCCCTATTAGAAAATAATTGAAGGATTTATTGGATGAAATTCACAAATAATCATTTTGTATTAATTCAAGAAGTAAAAAAGATTTATATATAACTTAATGAGCTTCTATATTATGATAGAAATAATAGTGATATTGTGGTGCATGCATATTGGTTCTTTGTATTCCATTAATTTAAGGATGAGTAGTAGAAGTCTAAGAGGATTATACAACCATTACATGTTCCTATATTGTAATAGGAAGACATCATCGTGTATTTGATCATAGTAATCTCAAAATAATCTAAATAATATAATTCCATTTGAGTTGGATTTGATCACAATAAAAATTCAGAACAATTAATAATGATAACAAAAGTCTTATCTCTTAAAAATAATTCATGTATATACATTAATTAAGTTTTATGGTTGATTGGACTACATAATTTTATTGCATATCTTCAAGATCTTAGGTTTACCATGATATTTTGGATAATTACTCGTCATAATCTGGATACAATGTGGTTTTCAATAATGTTTATTTCCCAATGATATATGTTCAATCTCATAGAAAATTCAAATCCTAGAGGATATTCTATGTTTATTTTCAATATATTTCAATAAGGGTTGGTATCAACACAATACTCTTGTAATTTTTTTATAACCATATATTTTACTTGATAATTGATATGGATTATGATAAATACATGTATAGAAAAAATAGATGAACTCCAACATGATTGGATAAAGTTGAAGAATAGTAGCCATTGTGACTTGAGCAAGATGAAGTTGTGGATGAGAAGGTCACGTCCAATTTGGAGCACATCAATGAAACTCAAATATTAAAAAGGATTTTTGATGATAATCATTGATGAGCTAATGAATTAAAACATGGTGAAAATGTATTTATATAAATTTCCCTATAAAATAATTATAATAGATTAATAATTATTTTATTTGTCGTGCATATATATATTGGAACTCATGAGATTTTTAATTATGATGGGTTGGAAGAACATCGATTTATAATATGAAAGTTTAGGTTGTGTTACATATAACATATTAGAGGATGTAAATACATAATGAATCTAATACGGTTAACTCAGTGGCTATACTAAAAGATAATGACATTTCCAATGAAGATAAACTGTTAAAAATCATGGATCATGTAGACAATGTTTTATGGAACAAGACTAATAAAAAATTAATTTCCTTTCGCTGCATCTTATTATGAGAAAAGCTACATGGGAACCCAATGAAGTGATGAGATAGAATTATTATTAGTAATTTTATTAGAATTAGTATATTTAATGGGAAATAATTACATAATGGGTATTATACTGTAACGACTGATGATTTCATAATGTTTCCTCTTAAATAAATTTGATCTATTTGGTAGCTTGTGATATAAGGAACCATATGTATAATAGAAAATTATATATTTGATGGATATTATTACCCAGTAATTATATTGGTGGGTATGAGTATAATTAAACATGATATGAAATATATATATATAACAATTTTTCATTAATTCTATTTCATTAATTATATCATAATAATTAATTAATTATATTATATTAAAAATAAATTCATTATTTGAACTCTTATTTTAATGTAGAAGTGTTTTTTTCGTATGTGATATAATATTTTTTCTAAATACATATTAAATACTATTTATATATTATTTTATTATAATTTATTGAAAATATTCAAATAATCCATCATAAATTATTTATTGACTGATCAAGAATGACGATAAATAGATTTGATGGTAAAAAGAGTTATCTATCCCAAAACTATATTTACACATGCAATGGGTTTATAAAATTAAGATATTAAGTAAATAAATTTTAGTTAATGATTTGAATAGAATGTGTGGAATAAATATTCAATAAAACATTTTAAAATTCTTCATATAGTTTTTACTATTATGTTTTTGAAAGAAAACAAAGTTTTATTATTAAAAAAAATTCATAAAATGTATTTCCTCCAATTTTGATATTCATTTCAAATAATAATAATTATACCAATATATGTATATATATTTATATAATTTTATAAAATTGACTTCAATATTTTAATCATTATATAAACATTGTTAGGAGTATACATTTATTTTTTCACAATGAATAAAATAACTATAAAAAATTTGTTACCATAGTTACGGTTAAAAAATGATTACTATGGGTTAAAACTAGACAATAATGATAAAATTTACACTTAAACATGTGTTAATATTGTTTTTAAGTAGTTTATAATGATATATTTTCTCAAATTTGATTCCATGTCCATTAGATTCTAAGTTCACATCAATGTGTCCTTATATTATTGAATAATGTTATGTAATTACATGTGTTTCCATCTCTACACATCGAATGGGGACCCTATTTGACTCCATTTTTTATAAGTTTTGAGCCATTTATATCAGAAAATTTTTACCCACAAAATGCCCCATTATGGTTCCACTAACTATTGAACTACTTTTCTTTACCAATGACTATAATAATAAGGATTATGTTGTATTCCAAAAAATGTCTCTCAATAGGAGGTCATCATTTTATCTATCTCTATCGATGTTTATTTACTCATATAATTAATATTAATCCATTTTATCAATACCAAAATAATTAATATAGTATCATCAATACACTAATATGTTATTATGATTGTGGATAATAAATTTCCACCTCATTTCCATAAAATGGAAAATGAATGTGTCCCTTGTGCATAAGTGTGGAAAACACGTTCACTTAGAGATATGAATCATTTACATTGTAATGTCTCGGACGTCTCCAATCTATTACATTCTAAAAATATTGTGTTAGAGGTGTTCCGGAAGGTCAAGGTAACTTATCCTCAACATTTTGCCAAAATTTCAATTCCGGTGAACAGTTCCAATGGTAGACAATTGTGAACTGTAACGTCACGTTACGTTTTCAGGTATGTTTGATGTTTCTAACAACCTTTGGATGGGATTTTTGACATGGGGGTGCATTTGGGTGTACTTTTAAGGAAAAATAAAGAGCAATAGATTTTTGCACGGGTGGCGCATGGTTTGTCAAAATCGTGTGGCCAAATTATGTGTAGTTGGACTTGGAGGCAGTAGCTTCAACATGGGAGGCACACGGTCTGTCTAACAGTGTGGTCAAATCTTGCGATAGGGTTGGCCAAGGAAGTAGCTAACGCACGGTTTGGGTACGGTTTGTTAATCAATGTGAACTAACTTTGCGGCCACTTAAAATAAATCCTATAAAGGTGGATCGCACACGTTTTTTAATCTATGTGGATCCTTTTTCCTCCTAAGGGTCCCTGACATGGGATTTTTCTTCTCTATAGGGCATGGAGGGTTCTCCCTTCATTCTGGAGGTGATCTGATGGCTTCTATTGGGATATCAAAGCCAAATTCTTAAGGTATGTGATCGTTCTTCTTTGTTCTTGATCGGTTTCATAGATCTACTTTGATCTACTTCTCATCTTCTCTTGGTTTCTTAGACCTATGTACGTTATTGGTAGATCGAAGTGTGTCGATGACAAATATGATGACATTTGGTATTGATCGTTCTAGGAGAGAGATCTAAGCTTGATTTTTGGGAGAAACCACCAGTGTTTCTTTAGAGTTCTTCAACCATTGTGGTTTTTGTCAAAAACCTTTGAGGTAGGGGATTCATTGCTTCTCATTAATTTATGTGAAAATTTAATGTTAGCATGTTTTATCCCACTAGATGACAATGGAATTGACGTAACAAATATTTGAACCGGATAAATATATTGATATCGATCATATGTTGTTGCCTCTTATTTTGATGGACAGTGTGAAATCTGTTCTTGTTCCTGATGAAAATCCGTAAAGAACATAAACTGAGATTAATTGATATTTGTTTAGATAAATATTAAGATGCATGTGAACGAATATGGTTCTTGTTGTAATTTGATGTTAATAATATTGGCATAATATGCATGTTTAATCACTTCTTAATGCTTACTGTTTAGGTTTCCCGATTTTTGAACAACCGGATTATAAATATGTTAATTCTAGAGGGATTAAAGAATTTATTGTATGATAATTACATTAAGGGTTCTGATTTACCCTCTTGATTGTTTTAGGGAAAACATCCCAAGTGATGTGATATTTCTTTTTCGTACTGCTTGTGTTGAGATGTGATCCTTGATGGGTGTTGTGATAGGTGGGGGTAGGGAGTCTATTTGGTTGTGGCAGAATATGACACCTAGAGTGGCGAGATGCTTCGGATTATGCATGTGGGTGTCAGGGAGCACACCCGGGATGATGGAGTGGGATGAATGTGATTATTGGATGAATTCTGGTACATTGGTTGTTTATCTAGTTTACTTTTCCCCACTACTCAATCTAGCTGGTCTTGCTTACCCTTCTTCTGAAAGAGGCAAAGACGTGCGGGGTATGACACATGCTTTATGTGATTAGCGTCAATAGGGAGGATGGGTCTACTCTCTTGCTATAGGCGGTAAAGACTCGACGGATATTACATATACCCACCGTGTTGAGCCCCATTGTGTTAGTAGCATAGAATTCTTTTCTAGAATGTCTTGGAATATGGGAATGTAATTTTTTAATGAATATTTGAATAAATGGTGTTAACCCATGTGGTTGGAGGTCGCTGTAACATAATGATTAGGGTGTAATTATAAAGGGACTGTGGACTTCGGGTGTGATGCTTATGATGTCTAATGTGGAATGGTTCATGGTAAATTAATGTTTAATGAATTAATTAACATAAAGTGGAACTTATAAAAAGGGAATGTGGGAATCTAATAAAGTTCTTTAAATGGTTGTTTTCTTAAAGGATAACTTGTCTTACATGTGGAATCCCAGAGTCGGAGAGACGTTATCTGCAGTAGAGTCTAAGACTAGGTTATGCCTATATTGTGGTTGTGAGATATAGTATATTCTGTTATTTTGGTGTTTCTATATGCTACTCCACCCTATCACTAAGAGAAACTGACACCCTGGGCAATCTGAGCCCCGGGGGTGTTTTCCCCAAAATTCCGGTTGGTGGAAGAAATGATGAATACCCCCTTTGGCCCCTCTCTCTTCTCTTGGTAGATACTTCTACTGGTTGGCACAATAGTTAGTTTTCACTATTTATGTGTGTAAAGGGATGTAATGGCTTGTGGTTATTCGCACACATATATTTTAGATATAGTATCCTATTGACTACTATATGTGTAATGTGTATAGCCTATGATGTCTTGAGGATACATACTCATTGTGGGGGCTGTAATTGCTTGAGGTATAATAACGGACATATGATACATGTTATGCGAGTTATAGTGGCTCTCGGAAACTACCTAGATACATTCTTATGTGGACATGGTGGTTTTGATTCATTAGGTGTATATTTTGGTTCTTCGGCCATGTGTCTATGGGCAAGCCTTTTTAGAGATCGATGCTCAGGACGTGCAACGTTGGGGAAAAGCGGAAAACCAGTTGGGAAGTAATAGTGGGGTACACTTGATATTCTTTTCAATATAATATATTATTGTATGAGTTAATTGGTGAGAGTATACATGGCGAGTTTAGGAACCTTTTATACCTGTTTAGGTGATGAGTTAGTTTCACTTGTTGTTCACTGTTATTTAGCATGACTTCTTTCATTTTGCACGAGAGGCTTCTGGGGGGATCCTTCTGAGTATACTGCTATACTCACCCTATGTATGTATAAACTTTTTTTCAACTCACTTGGAGCATGTTGAAGATCATGCTGGTCTCTACTAGCTTGGGGTTGTAGGAGCTTTTCGGGGCTTCTCGTTTTTTCTGTTTTATTCTTCTTTTTGTTACATGTTGTTTTTTCCTTCTTGTTGTAGTACGTCTGCATGACATTTCATATGTTCACTTGGGTTTTCTTTTATATTCCAGTTATGTGTTGGAGTTGGTTGGTGTATACATTATGTCTCTTGTTTTCATGTGTTCTTATAGAGGGTAATGCCTCCCATTTGTGTGTTTATTACACCGTCAGTGCTAGTCTCCAACCCGGGGCCTACTTGAGGCAGGGCTCAGGGGTCATTATATCCCTTCTCACACTGCCAGCCCAGGAGGGGTACACATTGTGTGATGGTGGTCATGACAGAGCGGTATTAGAGTTTAGGATGACGGATAGGATGGAGTTTGGAGTTAGTCATAGGTGAGGTTGCATGGGTTGGTAGGTAAACAGTGACATTCATGTTTAGAAAGTGAGGTAAACAATAGAGACCAGTTTAGAGGTAGGAATTTCGGGGCCCCTATGATCTGTTGTACGGACCTTTAATTTTACAATGACTACTAAACAAGGTGATACTAGTTGTAGGGAAGAGACCTAGGAAAGGATCATGCATCATTCTTCTTTGTGCTAGTGTTTGAATGGGTAGACCTTGGGATATGTTTACCTAAAATGAATAAAATAAATAATTAATTAATTAATGTTGATTCTTCCATATTCCATGATTAGGAGCTGAAAGGGTTTGTTATTTTATAGGTATGGCTCCAGGTCGACCTCCTCATTAAGATTGCATATAAAATATACAGCAGGATATTGCAACAGGTCATTATAGTGTTGAGGTTGATGACGACGACACATGGAGGAAGACACTACGAGAGTTCCAGTGCCAGAGTCTGTAGAAGTAAGAGGGCTCTATTCTAGATGTAGTTAGGGAAGAATGGTTAGAGGAGGTCTAGATAGGATTCGGTTCAATCCGTTATCGGAAGGATCATTGGGTGTCCTTAGTTGTGACGATGATACGTGGAGCAGCAAGGCGGTGGTGGTTCATGTTCCTCGGGGATCTTGAGGAGTCAGCGATCTCATGGGAGGAGTTCTGAGACAAGTTTAGAGTCGACTTACTTTCTTCTATTGCGAAGGAATCTAGTATCCATGAGCATCTAACCATTCAATATGGGAGCTCTACTATTTGATAGTTTGGAATATGTTTCAGGTACATTATACGATATTCTTCGGACCTGTTACCGGATGAGGGCGCCATGGCAAGGCATTTCTAAGAGGCATTGTGTACTGAGATCCAGTGTCAGGTCTCCCCATTTATTCTAAAGACGTATATTATAGTACTGGAAAGGGTAGCGGTTGTTCAGAGTACGTTTTCTAGGACCGGATCATCACGAGAGGGGAATCTTCATGATTCCTCACGAACCATAGTTGTGGTCTGGGGTTCCCGATTTTCAGGGAAGAAGAGTTTACATTCAGCCGAAGGAAGGCCCCAGCCCTGCACATCTTGTTTCACCAGAGTGAGCAACTCTCAAGCCTATTCCAAGAGATCATGCACTTTTTTTTCTTGTGGTGTTCTTGATCATCAGCAACGGGAGTGCCTGACCATTCAGAGCAGTCATCTTGCACCAGAAACAATTCTTCAGGTTCCTCCTTTGAGGTAGTTCCAGCCGAGGCCACAACAGAAGTAGGTTGCACCATATTTAGATCACCAAAGGGTAAATGGGGAAGACAGAATAAAAACCCATGATGTTCCCCACCCTCAGAGAGAAGAGCGTGGTCGTGGTGGTGGTCGTCATCAGGGTCAGAGAGGCTGTAAAAGAGGTCATGGCCAGCTTCATGCTCTAGCGTTTCCACCTCCTAGTGAGCCAGATGTCATTCGAGGTGCCCTTTGATTGTTTTCTACCTTTGTGTATGCCTTGTTTGATTCCAGAGCGACTCAATCCTTCATATTACCTATCGTTGACCATGCTTTGGGACATGAGGTAGAGAGGCTTCCAGTGCCCTTGGAGTCGACTACACCATTTGGGGGTCGAGCTGACTTGTTTGACCTATGTAGAGACTGTGAGTTAGTGTTAGGGCAACACCTGTCTTGGGTATATTTCCTATGTTTACGTATAAAACCATATGATGTCATCATCATCATGGATTGGTAGTATTCGGTGTAGGCTATCATGGATTGCTTCAGGAAGAAGGTCATTTTCTTTGGTGCGGATGGAGAGCCAGTGGTGTTTGTTGGTGAGAGAGACCCTCGTATGGGTCATAGGCACATTTCATCATTATCATCCATGGTGGCTGAGATGATTCTTAGTTCTTCATAGTTTAAGAAGTTGGTGTTTTCTAGGGTCATAGAGGACTACCCAGATGTCTTTCAAGAAGAGGTTATAGCATTACCCCCTTGATGAGAGATCGAGTTTGGTATCATGCTACAGCCAGGAGAATATCCTATCTCTATGTATTCATATAGGATTTCCCCTTATGAGTTATAAGAGTTACATATACCTATTGTTGGTCTGTTAAAGTGTGGTTTGGTTTGTCCATGTCTGTCACCATGGGGTGCACCAGTTTTTTTCGTGAAGAAGGCCGATGACAGTTTTTGGTTGTCTGTTGATTATCGTCGCTTAAAAAAGTGACAATAAAGAATCACTATCCTCTTATGCGGATTGATAATTTAATTTATCAAATGAAGCGTTTATGCTGGTTCTCAAAGATCTAATTTTGGTCAGTATATCATCAAGTGTTTGTGAAGAATGAGGATATATCGGAGATTTCATTCCATTGTCATCATGGGCATTATGTGTTCGTGGTAATGCTGTTTGGCATGAAGAATGCTCCATATGTATTCATGTGATTGATGAACACAGTGTTCTGTGAGTTTTGGGACATGTTTTTGGTTGTTTTCATCGATGTCATCCTTGTGTACTCCACGTCTAAGGAAGAGCATAGTGAGAATCAACACGCAATTTTGGGAGTCCTTCGTCAATATCAGCTATTTAGGAAGCTGTATAAGTGTGAGTTTTGGGATCGAGAAGTCCGTTTCTTGGGAATGTTTTATCCCAACAGAGAGTAGTTGTGGATACATAGATGATAGATGTTATTGTATCTTGGGAATCCCCAAAGATAGTGTCAGAGGTGTGAAGTTTACCTGGTCTTGTAGGCTACTACCGGAGGTTCGTATCCAATTTCTCATGATTTTTGACTACTCTAAAAACATTGAATAGGAAGGATCAGAATTCATATGGACTGATCAGTGCCAGGCAGCCTTCGAGTATCTAATGTAGAAGTTATTAAGTGCTCCAGTCATTTGTCTTCCAGCTGAGGGAGTTCAGTTTGATGTTTTCTGTGATGCTTCACATCTGGGGTTTGGCAGTGTTCTCATGCAGCAGAGGTCATTTGTTTCATATGGGTCTCGGTAGTTACATCCCCATGAAAAAAACTATGTCACCCATGATCTTGAGTTGGCATCCATGGTGTTTCCTCTAATGTTGTGGATACATTACCTAATTGGTGAGTACTTTATGGTTTTCACCGATAATAAGAGTTTGAGGCATGTTTTCCCCCCGCATGACTTGAACATATGAAAATGACGTTGGATGGAGTTCTTATAGGAATAAGACATTGAAATATTGTATACACCTATAAAAGGAAATGTTGTAGTTGATGCGCTGAGCTGAAAGTAACGTAGTGATGCTGTGTGTGAATCTGGTGATTCTTGAAGAGTAATCGAAGAATTGTCAGCATTATATATTAATATGGGTGATGTTGGGGGTAGAGTATGTCTTTCATAGATGATGGTACAGCCATACTTGATGTAGAATGTGGAAGAGTCCCACTTGGGAGACCAAGAGGTAGAGGTCTAGAGAGACCGAGTTGTTTGTGGTGAGGCCCCTAATGGTTTGTCTGAGGTTGAACAAAACAGAGTGTTATATCACCGAAGGATTTTTTTCCTATGTTTATGTGTACTAAAATCCTCAGAGAGTTACATAGTTCACATTTAGTGGTACATCCTACCGTGAAAAAGATGTTCCGAGCCTTAAAGAGTCAGTTTTGGTGACCTGAGCTGAAGCATGCAGTTGCATAGTTTGTGTATTGATGTTCAGTCTTCCAGAAGGTGATAATCGAACTCCATGTTCCTGGGGGTCTTCTACATCCATTGGAGAATCCTCAGTGTAAATTGGAGTACATCTCAATGGACATTTTTACTTGTCTACCTCGAGCTCCAAGTGGACATGATGCTATTTCGGTGGTAGTGGATTTTTTATCAAAATTCACCCACTTTATTGCAATCAAGGAGTCATGATTAGTGTATATTTTGTCGAGGAAGTATCTAGGGGAGGTGTTGAGAAATCATGGAGTCCCTAGGATGATCATTTCTGATCATGATCCTTGTTTTACCTCCAGAGTGTGGAGAGATCTTCAACATTCATTATGTTCTCAACTATTCCTTAGCATTGCTTTTCATCATCAAATAGATGGTCAGACAGAGTGAACCATCCAGACTCTTAAAGAAATGTTATGAAATTGTGTTCTCGATTTTTGAGGTTCATAGATGAGGCACTTACACATGGTTGAGTTCTCTTACAACAATAGTTTTCACTCCACAATCGGTATGGCACTTTTTGAATCCCTGTATGTCCGGACATTCCGATCTCTTTTGTGCTGGACTGGGGTCGGAGGGTTAGAAATTCTCAATCTATAACTAGTGAAGAATACAACAGAGATGGTTCAGGTGATTCCTAAGAGGATGAATACAGTTCAAGATAATCAGAATTAATATGCTGATCAAAGAAGGAGACCCTAGAGTTTAATGATGGGGATTATGTGTTTCTGAGGGAGACTCCCCGTTGTGGGAAGTGAAGGTTTGGTCGTGGAAGTAAGCTTTATCCCCGGTTTTTTGGGACTTTGGAGGTGTTTACTCATGTTGGAGATTTGGCATATCAAGTAGCACTTCCCCCACAGATGAGTTAGATATATGATGTTTTCCATGTATCATAGATTTTTCGTTATTTTCATGATGACTCTCACATCATTGATTAGGGAGTGATCGATATTGATAATGATGCAAACATTGTGGCGTGAATTTTGGAGATCCAAGACCGCAAGGATAAGGTGTTCCACGGGTGTTCTATTATATTAGTTTGTGACTTGTGGCATCACGATGGCATGGAGAAGAGTAACTCGGAATGTGAGTCATAGATACGTGCTCAGTACCCAGAGTTGTATAATTTTTAACTATTTTCATGTATCGATGTAACTTATGTTGTTACTAAACATTCATGTTAATGATATGTCTCCCTTTGTTGCTTTTGTGGCTTTCTCTATTTTGAAAGGTATCTTGATGGGTGGTGGTTTAGACCCTATTTCGTTTTTACTTTAGGTGGGTTTTGGATTTTTGAGAATGATAATGTTTTGATAGGTATCTGATGTAATGTCTCAGACCTCTCTAGTCCATTAATTTGTGAAAATGTGGTGTAAGAGGTGTTCCGGGAGGTCTAGGTGACATATCCCCAACACATTCCTAAAATTTCTATTCCGGTGAACAGTCCCAAAGGTAGAAAATTGTAAGCTGTAACATCACATTATGTTTTCAGGTACTTTTGATGTTTCTTAACTACCATTGGTTTGACGTAGTGACTTGGTGGTGCATTTAAGTTGAATTTTAAGGAAAACTAAAGGGAAATAGCTTTCAAATGGGAGACACATGATTTTTCTAAACCGTGCGGCCAAACCATGCATAGTTGGTCTTGGAGGAAGTAGATTTCTCACAAGAGGTGCACAGTTTGTGTAACAGTGTAGCCAAACCATGTGATAGGGGTGGACAAGGAAGTAGCTAATGCACAATTAGTGCATGTTTTGTTAAACCCTCTGAACTAACCATGTGGCCACATAAATGAGATCCTATAAAGGTAGATCTCATGTGTTTTTACCTATATGCGGCTCCTTTTTTTCCTAGGAGACCCTAACTCTGGATTTTCTTTCTCTTAAGCTCAAGGAGGGTTCTCCCTTCATTCTGAAGGTGATCTGAGGGCCTCTCTTGGAAAATAAAATCTAGATTAGTAAGGTATGTGATCTTTCTTCTTACTTCTTGATCAATTTCATAGATCCACTTGGATCTACTTCTCCTCTTCTCTCGGTTTCATAAAACTATGTCCATTATAGGTAGATCTAATTTTATCGACACCAAATATGATGAGCTTTGGTCTTGATCATTCTAGGAGAAGAGATCTATGGATTGTTTTGTGGAGAATCGACCCAGATTTCTTGAGAGTTCTTCGACCGTTGTGGTTTTCGTCAAAAACCATTGAGGTAGGGGATTCATTGCTTCTCTTTCTTTTACGTTCAACTATAATGTTAGCATGTTTTATCCCACTGGATTACAATGGAATTGAAATAATAAATATTTGAACTGGATAAATAAATTGATATCAATTGTATGTTACTGCCTCTTGTTTTGATAGATTGTGTGATATCTATTCTTGTTCCCGATGAAAATCAGTAAATAACATAAACCAATATTAATTGATATTATTTTGTCTAAAGATACATAGGCATGTGAAAAAACCTAGTTTTTGTTGTAATTTCATGTAAATAAAATTGGCGTAGTAAGCATGTTTAATCATTTTTGATAGCTTACTGGTTAGGTTTCTATATTTTGGAACCAATTAATTATAAATCAATTAATTCATGATGGATTAAAGAATTTATTTTTTTATAATTCCTTGAAGGGTTCTGAGTTACCCTCTTGATTGTTTAAGGGCCAATATCCCAAGTGATGTGATGTTTTTTTTTTCGCTGCTTCTATTAAGATGTGATCCTAGATGGGTGTTGTGATATATGGGGGCAAGGAGGCCTTCTTTTTGTGGCAGCAGATGACACCTAGAGTGGCAAGATGCATCGGTTTATGCATGTGGGTGTCAGGGAGGACACTAGGGATGATGGAGTGGGATGAATGTTATTATTGGATGCTTGCGGGTTCTTTGGTTGTTTATCTTCTTTACTTTTACCCACTTGTCTAGACATCTAGTCTTGCTTACCCTTCTTCTGAAAGAGGTTATGGCGCGCAAGGTAAGCTACATGATTTCCGTGTTTATCTTCTCTTGGGAGGATGGGTCTACGCTTTTACAATAGGCGGAAAAGACTCGACAGGTAGTACATAAACTCACCATGTTGATCCCACTTGTTTTAGTAGCAAAGAATGCTTTTCTATATTTCCTGGGAATATGGGAAAGTAATTTTTTAATGAATATTTCAATAAATGGTGTTAACCCATGGGGTTGGATTTTTCTAGAATGTACTGATGAGGTTGTAATTTTAAAGGGACTGTGGACTTTGGGTGTGATGCTAATAAAGTATAATGTGGAATGGTTCGTGGTCAATTAATTAATAATAAATTAATTAACGTAATGTGGAATTGATAAAAAGGGAATGAGGAAATCTAATAAAGTTCTTTAAATGGTTGTATTCTTTTAGGATACCTTGTCTTAGAAGTGGCAGTCAGGAGTCCATGAGACGTTAGCTATAGTTGAGTCTAAGACTATGTTATTCCCATAGTGTGGTAGTGAGATATAGTATATGTTGTACTTTTTGTGTTTCTATACACTACTCCACCCTGTCAGTAAGGAAAACTGACACCCCAGGGATTCTGAGCCCTGGGGGGTCTTTCCCCAACATTCTGGTGGGAGGAAGAACGGCTAACTACCCACTTTGGCCCCGCTCTCTTCTCTTGGTAGATACATGTTCTCATAGGCAGATTGGTTAGTTTTCCCCATGTATGTGTGTAGAGGGCTGTAATGGCTTGTGGTAATTCACACACATATATTCTAGATATGGTATCCTATTTACTACTATAGGTGTAACGTCTATTGGTTGTGATGTCTTGAGGATCCTTACTCGGTGTGTGGCCTGCAATGGATTGAGGTATAATAACTAGCATATGATACACGTTATGCGAGCTATGGTGGCTCCCAAAAACTACCTAGTTACATTGGTGTGTGGAAGTGGTGGTTCTGTTGCACAAGGTGCATATTGTGGTTCTTCACCTAGGTGTCTTCGAGAAAGCCTTTTTGGAGAGGGATTCTCATGGCGTGCGACATTGTGGAAAAGCGGAAAACCAATGGGGAAGTAGTATCAGGGTACCCTTGTCATTCTTTGTTATATTCTATATTCATCTATGCGTTACTTTGTTAGAGTATCCATGATGAGGTTGGGAACCTTATATACCAGTTTAGATGATGAGTTTGTTTCACTTGTTGTTCACTATGATTTAGAATGCTCTCTTTACTTTTGTACGAGATGCTTTAGGGAGGATCCTACTAAGTATATTGTTATACTCACCCTATGTATATATAAACTATTTTTCTTGTCTCTTGAAGCAGGTTGGAGATCAAGCTGGTTTCTACTAGCTCTGGGTTATAGGAGCTGTTCGGGCTTGTGGTTGTGGCTGTTTTATTCTTCTTGTGGGTACTTTCTGTTTTTCCCTTCTAGTTGTAGTACTCTTGCATGACATTTCATATGTGCACTTGGGATTTGTTTTATATTCCAGTTTTGAGTTGGAGTTGGTTGGTTTCTATCATATCTATCTCTTCCGCATGTGTTATCTTATAGGGTAATGCCTCCCATTTGTGTGTTTACTATACCCTCGGTGCTAGTCGGCAACCCAGGGCCTACTGGAGGCGGGTCTCAGGGGTCATTATCTCCCGTCTCACAATGCCTGCCTAGGAGGGTTACACATTGTGGAGAGGGGTCGTGACATCCATCACCATATTTCATGTTTTGTTATAATCATGTGTTAAATGTTTTATATTATATTTATGAAAAAATTATTCATTTGTAATTATACTAAATTATATACCTTTTGTATTTTTTATACATGGGAAAACGATAACTACACTCATACCAACATGTGGACTACCAACATCTTGAAGTGATGTGATTATTTTTTCATTGCATATATATATATATATAATAATACCATATATAATGATTAAATATAATAATTATAAAATTATTATGATCCTATTTGTTATAGAACCATGTCCAATGTTTTAGGACAATTACTAATGTACTAAAAGATACATGAATAAACAAGAAAAAAACAAACAAAATGGTGAGGATAATAAATGATTATTATTGAACTGGTGATATGATGTTATACGAAAAAAGTATGGTATTTTATGAATTAATACTATTATATTATTGAATTATAATAATTTTTTATTTGTTATATTTGATGATAGTGGAACATATGTATCAAGGTGGACCACGGGTAAGGGGTTCTCATCTAGCTTCGGTTTTGATGAAATATATTACATATTTTCCACTTGTTTCATTCATATAGGGTATATAATACTCCATTGATGTGGTATAACATTAATATATTTATATTCATCGAATTGAAATTAAAATTAAAATTTATGTATATTCAAGGGGATATAATTATAATGTGACCGTAAATAGAAGGGGTTTATGTTTAAATCTAAATTATTATCAATAGTTTTTAAACATTACTTTTTGATGAAGAAATTTTATAACAAGTCTCTTTGAATGATATTTATTTTATTATATTATGTATAATATTGGGTATTAAAATTTTCCTTTCATTTTTCTCTTTGTACAAACTCAGTAGTTGGAATGTGTGTATTTAATAATAACATACATTATTTATTTCTTTATCATGAAATATTTTTCTATAAATTCTATATTTTCATTATAATTTTTTTTTAAAATGATCCTGATATTATTGTAATATATTTTTACTTATTTTAATTTTTTTAAATTATATTTTTATATAAAATGAATCTTTGTTTTAACATTCACCACTCATATTAATTTAACTCAATCAAGAATACTATTTAATTTAATGCTTCATTGATAAGTATCGATAATATTTTCAAATAAATTGTTTGTGATATTTTTTTTAAATTTTAATAGTTTAACTTAGTTATTTCAGAGTTCCATGGTTTTCATCCTCAAACAATGTTCATGTGATCATAAAATGATATTTCAGTCAATATGAAAGCCTTTTGATGTTTCCTGTTAATTAATGGGGAAATGATCCAATGTTACAGTCGTTACTATTTATTTGGATGGTTATTCAATATGATGTTGAAATATTGATAAAACCAAATTTTCTTCTATATAATTTATTCTTTTGCGAAATGATAAATTATTTCCTGATTATTATATATATATATGGATTATTATTATTTGATGAATAATTTTGGTATATAAATCATATTAATTAGGAAATGGTTTATATTCATAAGCTCAAAAGGTACACATTTGGTATATAAAATACCAAAAAAGGGTACATAAAAGGTTATCCCATGACTAAAAGATGGAATACATGAGTTTTTTTAGTTGGATTTAGATATTTTTTAAATAAATAATCGTTAATATTTTTCAAAAATATTCCTGAAAGGTAATAGTGACCCTAACTCATTTCACCAAAAATTCATTATTTAGATAAAATATTCTATTTTATATGAATTTTTATTATTATTATTATAATTTTTCAATTATTTGGTTCACAAACACACACACACACATATAAAATTCATCAGAATTTATCTTATATTTAATTTACGACATTATTATCCTTAAGGAAGGTATAAATTACAACAGAAATCATCACACATGGCTCTATTTTTAGCGGACTTCCCATGGAAATCATGCTGCATTTCTGATATGAGATTCATGTTCCCCTTTTCGACACATAATTAACAATATATTGGTATTAAAAATTTGTAATTAATTAATATTATATATGAATTAATAATAAATAATAAATAACTGTTAATATTTACTTCGACGTATTAACAATTAACTAATTTATATTAATATTATTTTAAGCAAAAATTTATTCATAATATTATGTAGTATTCAATAATAGTATTGAATAATATAATCTCTAAATAGTTAATAATAAATAATACATTTTAATTAATTTCAAATTATATAATATATACCTAATATTAAATACTTTTAATAATAATAAAGAATATATAGTAAATATGTTATGTATAATAATAATAATTAATAATTTTTAGCTAGATAATAATGTCAAATATTTATTATTAATTAATATTTATTATAAAATAATATTTTTCTGAAGATTATAATATCATTTAATTTATATAATTTAGTATTTAATATTAATTAGCTTCAATTATTTAATTAAATATATATAGTAATTTAATCATTAATATTTTTGTAAATAAATCATTATTAATAATATCTAATAACTAAATTATATTTTAAACTAATTTTTTTATTTGTTTGATAATAATAAATATTATATATTAATTAATTAGCTTAGTTTTAGTTAATATTATTAGTATGTAATTCCTTATTGAATAATTACTAAAAAAATAATTACTAATAATAGTTTTACTAATTTTAAAAATTAATGAATAAATAATATTTTCAATGATTTATTATTAATTGATGTTATATAGTAATTAATATTTCTTATAAATTAATATTATAAAATATGAAATCATATTATTTAATTATAATTTATTATTTATAATTATTTGTTCGCAATAATTAGATCATTATGTAACGATGATTTATTAACAATTATTTTTCAAATTGTAATTTATCAATTTAATGATTATTATTAATATTTAGTAAGTAAATGATAACTAAAAATATTTACATGTAATTATATAATACAAATTATTAATATATAATAATAAAATAATTTTTAATTAATAATTAATTAATTATTTAGAATTAGCTTTTCTAAATAAGAAAATAAATATTTCTTATTTCCAAACAAATTAATAAATATTAATTTATTTATTAATTTTAATAATTAAAATAATAATTTCATATATTTTTTATTAATTATTATTAACATGTAATGAATATTATTTGAAATTATTATTATTAGATTGTAATTCATGATATTTAATTAAATAGTTACTAATTGTTAATTAGTTATTGTTAATAATTAATTAATATCAATGTAATATTATTCAATTAAAATATTATTGTCCGATATTATGAATGAATAAATTATTTTAATTTAATAATATTATTTTATATTTAATATTACTATCTTATAAAAAACCATAATAATGTATAAATTTTTAATAATATTTTTTAGTTTCTAATCAATT
This sequence comes from Viscum album, assembly GCA_963277665.1. Classification (NCBI taxonomy): domain Eukaryota; kingdom Viridiplantae; phylum Streptophyta; class Magnoliopsida; order Santalales; family Viscaceae; genus Viscum; species Viscum album. The sequence goes on from OY728147.1 coordinate 1,834,673,039, forward strand.
ATTAATAATTATTTTGATTTATATTTTTATTATTTGATACATAGTTATTATTAAGAATAATATTTATTAATAATATATTATATAGTTTCTAGTTAATTAAAACTTATTATTTAATATTTATTATTTAGAATTTAATTATATTTGGAACAATATTATTAAAAACTAATTAATATTAATATTTATTTAACTAAAAATAATTATTTATATTATATTTGTAATTTTTCCTAGGAGAGGGAGAACCTGAATCCCACACAAAATATTTAGAATGATTTCTCGGGCATGCCCTCTTATAAAAAGGATACAAGGGTGGGAGTTTCTATCATAATTTCAAAATATTTAAAGGGAAATAATGTTGAATGTTATATATTAGATAAATTTTGTTGAATTATATATATTTATATATATAATAATTATAAAAATTTAAAACAAAAAAAGTATATTTAAAAGAATTAATTTTTATAATTAATAGGGGAATCCAATATTATAACACTTAGAGATGTTTTGATATAGATTCAATTTAATTTCATTAATGTCTTCTGTTATATGATACACCTATTTTTTCTTGCAGTATATGTTACATAATGTTATCTTTTTGTATACACCACACAATACATGGCTTGTGTTACACAAAATATCATGTTCTTTTGATAGAATTCATTTCTCACAATAAAGGTTATATATTTTGTTCACTGAATAAAAGTACAATGTTTGGATGATGTTATACGAAACACCAATGTAATCATTCAATAAACAAAACAATGACTTTTCTTACATTACATGCAAAAGTGGCCTTTCTCAATATTGCACGCAATAAATAGGTTTAGATAAATAATGATATATTATATTCATATTATTATTTAATTGGATATAAAATAGATTTTATGAATAGTATTAACAACATTATGAATTTTATAAAGAATTAACATTCATATTATTTAATTTTTAGAACATTATATGAGAAAAAAATTCAATTATTTGTATCAAATACATATTATTCAAAAAATGTCGGTTTCCCTTATTTTGATGAAACAACAATTTAAAATCTAGTCATTAATAGTTTTATATGTTTTATTTGATAAAATAAAAAGCTAATTTGTATTAGTGACATCAATATATACTATGGATGAGCTTTTGGTTGTTTTCTGATAAAATAAATATTTTAATAAATAGTGAAAATACAACAATTTAATTCAAAAGTATCTTTTCATCTAATTTATTTATATATTTATATTAAATTTCTTATTAGTTATAAAGTATAGTTGGATTATATTGTTATCATTTAATCCAATTTTTGGTCATTATAAGTAATTTCACATTTATATTGGACATAAACCCATGTCAATCATTTGAGAGTTTTTAAACCATAGATATCTACATTCTGGTTTTGACAATGAAAATTAATTATAATTTAATTAATAAAACATATATGTTTTTAATTAAGAAATACAAATACCATATTTGGAAACATTATATCCAAATTATGTAAAATTTTTACTTTTATATGTTGGATATTATGAATAATAACTACGGTAATTTTAATTTACTATTGTTAAAGGTAAATACGGTAAATTATGATTACAAAAAATACGATAAAGATAATAAAACTACCCTAAAACCTTCAAAAATTTTATTTGATGAATTAAAGTCCACTGATATTATCTATGTGTTATAATATATTCATTTAATGTATTTTTTTTCACAAATGTTATGTAATTATAATTAAAACAAAATAAAGTGATAACAAATCACTCACATATATAATTGATGTATAATAATTTTTTTATAGTTATATACTTCATACAATTTTGAAAATAAATATTATCCAGAAATATAATGCAATTATCTAATTCCTGGGAATTTATTTAGAATTTATTGAGACTAAATAATAACCATTAACAATTAAATAATCATGATGAAGAAATTATTTAATTGATAGAAATATCAAATAAATGGTTTTAAAAATATTAAAATAAACATCATATGAGCTAATTAAAGTTCTCTAAAAATTTTATAGGTTAATGTGACATCATAATAGTGTATCAAATATATAGGTTTGAATTTATCATCAATGATGGTTTTATTTAATGTAAACTAAATGAAGATGGTCAAAATTGACACTATAGATATTTTATATAAATATCATATTATTAAATTATTTTAAAATATATAAAAAATTTAAAAATTAAAAATTCTAAAATATATGGTCTAAGTTTTTTTAAGGTTTCCAATTATGGACAATTTAAAACACATAAGTGGATATTTATAACCTTTTCATTATATAAAATATTATTACAACAAATAAAATTAAATAAATTTAATATTGATATATCAAAATCATATGGTTTAAAAAAAATAAAAACATGTCTAAATTTTATTAATTTATAGTATTTATATTAATATTCATCGTATGATCATATTAAATTAGTTTGTGACTATTATAAAATAAAAATAAATTTAGAATAAATTAATATTTCAAAAAATTCCTAAAGTGCCCCTCATCTCTATTATAAAAGGCCACCACCTCTACCCAATAACTCACACCTTTCAAGCACATGGGATTGTCCAAACACATCTCAAATAAGCTCCCAAAATCCCTTAATTCCTTCTAGAGGCCACAAATTTGGTATAAATCCATCCTAGGAAGACCTTTTGTGAAAATAAAAATGAGATATGAGTAAATAGGTAATTATTTTATCTTCCCTTCCGAAATAATTTTCATCTTCTACATCCTCTTCTTATGTTATTCCCATACTAAAGTTATTAATTATAGTATCTTATACATGATTATATTTTACTATAATTATGTGACAAACATATACCACATTTTATCCATCCTATGAATAACAATATCACCATGCGTCTATATGAACAACTTTTCATCTCCACCTCATGGTATAATTTTATATTCAACAATACATAATTTTGATGGATATAATAATGATTATATTAGATTTAAATTTTAAATATAACATTAAATTTATTCTTCATAATTTATACAACATCAATTTATATATTATTTAACCATTAAGTGAATTATATATTCACTCATGCGTACGTATGACCTACTGTCTCCATAATGCGATGAGACTCATTCTCAACGTTAACCATTCAATAATGATTACAATGTATATATAATAAATAAACACTAAATATATAAATTAAAAAATATTATATATTTAAGTATATATATATATATATATTTGTGTGTGTGTGTGTGTTTGTGCGTATGTCATTTAATAGCTTTCATTCAATTCAATAAGAAAACAGAAACATCGTTCATACGTACATAAGGGTTACCATCTCCATGAACGGTGTATTCAATTTCATTTATCAATTTATTATATATATTATTATAATAATTTTTTATGAAATATTATTCATGTTTTACATTATTGTAGTAATTAAATGATGATATAATTAATAATATCTAGAATAACAAGTCAAAACACGTACGATAAATAAAAATATTATTACACAAAAAGTTTACTTAACAAGGAATTTATAAATGAACTGATAATATAAAGTAATATGATAATCATATAAGATATCATAAATAATAATAATGTCCTGTTAAAAAATAATAAAAAATTTAAACCCTCTATATTTGAGGTTTAGAGACATATGAAGAATTTCATACCTAAGGTAAGGGATAATTTTGAAATCTCATTATTATCGGTGATTATTTATCTGAAAGTGTTTACTGAGGAGTTTCTATCATCATAATCCATGTTTCCTAAATATATATCCTAAAATATATTAATATACTATTTTTAAATTTAGTTTTACCAAATGATGAATTTTTATTTAATATTATAAAACGAATATTTTGTCGTTATTCCAAACAAGGTACTTTTTTCCTTTTCTGTCAATGGTACGAGGAGAAATTTTTTTAACATATTTTACATGAACCAATGTTTATTTCATTATAACATTGAATTTACATGAAAAATACTCCACATGATTTCATATTTTCTTCCAACTAAATTAATTTATTTTAAAATTGTGTTGCATTTTGTGAAAAAACATTTTTGAAGAATAAATGATATTTTCCTCAATAATTAATTTCAAGTGTTTTATCGAAATTATTTCCCATATAAGATGATTATTTTTAAATAGGGTTATGTTTATATACCTATTAATATTATGATTTTATTTTTTAATTATAGGATGATATTTTAAATTTATTATGTTATGCGTAAAATATGTTTAAAACCCCATTTTATTTCATGCGTTTTTCCTTGATGAAATATTTATGTTTTTTGTGGAGAATATAAGAATTATATTAATATGGGATGGGTGGGACCTAAATCTCCCTCTAACACATTTTTTAAAGATTTATATCTCATGTGATAAAAATGAATGGAAAGACAAGTTAATTCAGTTTTGTAATACATGTTCGTAACAACATGTAAATCTGGTTCTGTAACACATGGATGAAACGAATTGTAAACTAGGTTTAACAATGGACTTTTTCCATAATGGTGGTCTTCATAGAAATGTCTAAGATATTATGTAAATAATATTATGTGATTTTTATTTTTCCAAAATTCCAAATTTTATTCCCCTGTTATTTTATCATGGTTAATGTTCCTTTATTAATTATGCTTTACATACTTCCACAATTTATTTCATGACTCATGAAATTGATATTTAAATTTGTGTTCATATTGTTTGATTCTTATGGTTATGTTTTGTTTTATGTGATACATTTTTATCCTTAGTGATAATTTTATATCACCCATTTTATGTTTTCTATTCCCTAGGATATAAATAATAGTTTCATGTAGGAAAACAATACAGGATGAACTTTATAGATGATTATGAAGATATTTCACCAATTATGAATATTATATTCCAAGTTTCAATGAGACTAAACTAATATGGTATTTGGGAGTATATTTTTTTAATTTATTAAGTATTATAAAAAAATTAATTTCAATTTACATTAATCTTTGTTCGATTGAGTTGGTATCAGAGCAAAGGATTAGTCAACCTTTAATAAAATGGGATGCGAAAACATTAGTGAGACCCCTAGAGATATTTCTATGGTATGTCTATGGATGTAAATAATTTTATATCTATCAATATATAATAGTCTTAGAAGTTTGGTAATTATAATGAAAAACATAAGATTAAACTAATGATGTTAGATGTTGAAATTACTCCCCCTTGATTATGTTGTCTTCCTAGTATGATTTTTTCCTATAAGACAATTTTTTTGGGATTTATATGATGGATAGATCCTAAAAGAACCATGTTAATGATCAATTCACTATGAAATGAAATGATATTCCTCGTGAAAAAAAATTGTGGGATATTGAATGCAAAATCATATTGTTATACTGATAGAAGCTATGAATCATTATGGACTTCAAATCGTGTTGAAAAAGGAACATCAATCTATTAAGTCCTTCATTACAAAAACATCAACCTTCTTTCAGTGGGACTTATAATCCACATTTTAATAAATAATGAATCAGTACCATTGAAAATATATTTTCCAACGTTCACTATTCATAAAATGAAAAAGAAATTTTGGATGTTTATCGATTAGAAGGTGAAGCAGAATAATGGTGGATTATAATCATGAATAAAAAGTACTAAGGTGAAATTGATCCCAGGGAATGGGATGAGTTCATGAACATATTTTTTCATTAATTAAATTACTCATATTATTTAAACAGAAATGTACAATGGGTTTCATTTTCTTAAGAAAATTTTTGATGAATCTATTGGTATATACGGGGAAACTTTTAAATGACATTAACATTTTTATTTTAGTTTGTCCATCCAAACTTAAAGTAATGTTGATCTATTCTACAATGGATTTATACTAACTCATCGAAGTGAATCATCTATAAGTTAATTAGTATATGTGAAGTGATTCATTGTTGGGTTGTTATGTTAGAAATAGATGATGGTGTTACATATCAATCTCATGGTTTGGACAAGTAATGAAAGATTTAGTTCAAGTAAAAATCTCAATACAATGGTTAAATGAAGATGAATGTTTCCTTATGCTCTATGTGTTGAATGAAACATAAAGGAGATTATCATAAATGGTCTATAAAATATTTTATTTGTTGAAAATAAGGTCATTGGGTATTTAAGTGACAATATAATGATAACAAGTATAATAATAATGTGAACAGTGAAATGACTATATAGAATGCACCACCCACACTTCAATGCTATAATTAAATTTAAATGAGATTATTATGATAATCAATGCCCAAATCCAAGGGTTAAAGATTATTATTGACTTCAATAACCTTTTAGGTTAATTGACAATTAAAATCACATGTGATCTCTGTTGGTGATTATGTGTATGAAAACGAAGCAGTGGATTGACAAAGTGTTTATGTAATGGGATTAAAAAATAGTCGTGTGGAATATCTTTTAAGGTATTATGGAATATTGTAATATCTATGTATTTGTGTATTATGGTTTTCCAAAATTATATGGTACTGGTAATCATGAAAAGTGATTTGAAATATTTTTTGGAAAGCACGTGGCATGGTCATAATATAGGGATAAAGAGATAATGAGGTGTTTGATAGTATTAATGATCTAATGATAGATATAATGTCAATGTGATACCATAGTTTGAGTATATATAATTTTTTCTCATGTTTAGAAGTATTTAATTTTTAAAAAATTCATTTTTTACCAAGGTTTATGGTAATTCATGTTGTTACCATGTCTCATGAGAGTACATGATTAGGTTATTCAGATATTTCTAATGTGACCACAAAAAATTTCCTTATGAGAAATGGGAGATTAATGCTATGTTTATTTATATAACCTATATATATAGTTTTATATTTCTATTCCATGGAAGAAGATTATTTGAATCCTTTTATGAATATTATATGTTATTTTCCATTTTATGATTGTTAGATTAATGTATTAATTAACTCTAGGTGGACTTATACATATTTAATTTCCTATGCTAAAAATTATGTTGATACAAATAGAAAGATCTAATATTCTATTTCATTATCTGATAACACATTATGAATGAAAAATTAACATCGTTTTTTTAAATAATAGATGAATTGGAAAATTTTAAGGGAAAGAAAAATGGTGATATTATACCATAATAAAGTAAGTATTTATTCCCATTCAAAAGTTTTCAAATTTATGGAAAGGATCATAAAAACCAAAAATGATATCTTAGTACCTTATTATCTGATGAATCCGATGATCCAACAAATCATTTTATATTTATGGCTTTTTGGTTGTAAACATTCTCCAAACATTGTTCTCTATCACTATATGCTAGAACATGATGGTTAGATTTGTCTTCCATATCAATGTTTTCACATATCACATATGTTCTCCTATGTGGAAACCTGGTAAGGAGTATAATTTGGTAACCATTATATTTTTAACATTCATTTTTAAAATAAAGATTTAATATTACTTTTTATCTTAAGGGTTTTTTATTAAAGAATCATTCCTTTAGTAAACCTTTTATAACCCTATAGAATTATGAGGTATAAATTCAATTTAATGGGGTATATTGTAAAAAACCATGATTTTATGAGATATATTGTTTTTAATTTTATTGATCTGTTGTATTCTAAAATACACCAAGACTATAATGCACTATACACAACACCATATTAGCTTTTTTATATACTAAAAAATATACTTGACTTGTGTTACATACAATTTGGAGTTCTTTTGATACAATTCTTATCATTTAACACTCAGTGTAGATTTTTTTCAATGTATAAATGAACCATTTTTGGATTGTATTATATGAAACACAAAATGAAGCATTCTACAAACACAATACTGACATGTCTTGTATTACACGCAGAAGTGACCTTTTTTCAAATATTACATTGTAAGCATTACCAGGTTTCAATAAATAAGGATATATTATTAAAATATTAATATTTAATATGATATAAATACCGGTTATGAATAATATTATCCAAATTTTTTATTTTATATATAATTATAAATCATTTTATTATTCTCAATAACATGATTTATGAACAAATTCAATTATTTGTATAAAATTAGTATTAACAAAAAATACAGTTTTGTTGCCTTATAATGGCATACAAATTTAATATCCACTTTTTAACACTTTTATATATTCTATTTTACAAAAGAATAATATTTTTTGGAATAAAGTCTCAATAATTTATTTCGGAGGAATGTTTCATATTTTTATGATAAGATTCATATTTTAATAAATATTGAAAAAATTCTACATTTTAATTCTAAAATGCCTTTCCATTGAATTTATTTATGTAGTTAGATTATATATTTAATTTTTATTAATATGTAATTGGATTATATTTGAATAATGTAATAAAATTTTGGATATTGGATGTAATTTTGTATTTAAATTGGACATAGAATTATGTCAATCTTTTGATAGTTTTTCATTCATAAAAACCTGCTCTCTAGTTTTGTAATAGGAATTTATTTTAAATTAATAAATGAAACATATATGTTTTGAATTTGGGGAAATGGATACCATATTTATAATCAGTGGGTAAAAATTTTGTAAATATGAAACATTTATGTTTTCTATATAATGAATTTTATCTACAGTAACATTTATTTATTATAGTTAAAGATAAATCAGTTAAATTAAAATACAATGAATATGATAAAGATAATAAAATTACCCCAAAACATGCCAAAATCCTATTTGATTAATTAATGAATTCCAGTATAACGTAATGAGTGTAATAGATTCATTTAATGAGATTTTTTAAATGAAAAAGAAGTAATAATAATTAAAAATAATAATGTGATAACATGTCACTCTCTAATAGATTATAAGAATAATAATTTTAATATAGTAGTAAAAAATATAAAATTTAGAAAAAACAATATTTAATTTTAATATACTTAATTTATCTATTTCATAAGATTTTATTTATTTATTTTATAGGCTAAATTGTTAGTATTAATGATTAAACAATAGTGATGATGAAATTATTATAATGACATAAATATCATATAAATGGTTTTACAAATTTTTAAAAAATTACAAATCAAAAATTTAATGTTATCCACGAATTTTATAGTTGAATATGAAAATCTGAGTGAGTATTAAATATTTTTTTCAATTTTACCATTTATGTAGATTTTAGTTATTTTAAAAAAATTAAATACTTTTAAAATTGTCATAATTGATATTTTATTAAAAAAACAAATAAATAAATTATTAAAAATCAAATGAATATTTATAAATTACAATGTGGAAATTATATGGTCTAAAATTTCAAAATTTATCCAATTATGGATAATCGACAACACATATGTAAATTTTTATAATCATTTAATATTTAGAGTATTGTTACCATAAATAAAATTTAGTAGATTAAATATGGACAAATTCTATGGATAAGGTAAAAAAGATACTCAAAATATGTATAAATTTAATTTCCTGAGAGATTTTGAACCATAATAATATTATATTATAAATAAATAATTTTTGGATAATTATAATCAAAAAATAAATTCATAATAATTTAATTTTTGAAGACATTCCTAAAGTGCCCCTCAGTACTCTAATAAAAGGCCACAACCACTGCCAACTAAGTCCCTCCTTTCAAGCCCTCTTGTCTTGTCCAAATATTGATCAAATAAGCTCCAAAAATCCCTCCATTGCTCTTATAGGACACACTTTTGGCATTAAACTATCTTATGGAGACCATTTGTGAAAATCAAGAGAATATAGTCCAAAGGCAGTAATTCTTTTATCATCTATTTCGAAATTTGTTTCTTATTCTACTTCATCTTCTTACATTGTTCCAATAATATAGTAATAAATTTTCTATATTATAAATTAAGATATTTTATTACAATTATTGGAAAATATCATACCTCTTTTTACCCATCCTATGAATAATAATATCACCATTCAAATTAAATATTGATCAATTTTAGCCATTGGTGAGTTATTTTTCAACAGAATGAAATGATTCATTTGCAGTTATTCGATACGAGGTACTTTTTGACTTTTTTTAAAATGTATGAAGAGAATCTATTTAAACATATACAACAATAACATATTTTTACATCTTCATAACGCCTTTTTTCCAGAAATTTTCTCTTACAAGATTTTAGTTTTATTTTAAACTAATTTATTTTCCATTAAAATTTCAAGCCATTTTTTGAGAATAAAACATTTTTAAGAAGAAATGATATTTTACTAAAAAATTAATTACATGTGATTTAAAAAAATTAGTTTCCATCTAAGGTGATGATTTTTAAATAAATTTTTTATATACCTATTATTAGTATGATTTGGCAATGTTAGTGATTGAATGATATTTTACAAGTATTGTGTTATGATGGATTGATGTATATAAAACCCATTTTATTTCTTGGGTTATGATATGAGGAATGATTTGTGTTTTTTGTGGAAAAGTAAGAATGATTTCATTATGAGATGGGTGAGACCTATATATCCCCCCCAATTCATTGGGTAAATATTTATATCTCATGATATATAAATGCATTGAAAACACAAAAATCTTTCTTAGTAATAGAAGGCTAGAATGACAAGTAAATATCGTTCAGTAATACATGGTGGGAACGACATGTAATCCCAGTTTAGTAATGGAATTTGTACAGTATGATGGTTTTGGAAGCAATGCCTTGAATAATAGGGAAATCATATTATGATCTGATTTGTTTCCCAAAATTTAATATTTTATTCCAATGTTATTTTATCATTTTAAATTTTACTTTATGACTTATGCCTTATGTATAGGAAATCATTGTTTTATGGCTCATGATTTTAATATTATAACATTATTTTCATGTTTTTACATTCCTTTTTCAGTTTTATTTATGTTTTCAATGATTACCCCTTTTAGGAATTTATGCTCACTATTTTTAGGGGTTTTCTCCATTGATATAAATAAAGGTTTTATGATGGAAAAAAATAAGGGAAGATATTTAGGAGTGATTTTGAATATCTTTCACCATGTTAAACTATAATTTTCCATGATTTCAAAGTCACTAAACCAATATTTTCTTTGGGAGTATATTTTTTTAATGTATTTTTTATTTTGAAAAAGAAATGTATTTTCCATAAAAATAAATATATGAAAATTAAAATGACTAAACATTTCAGACATTTTTTCAATGTTATTTTGACATAAACTTATTTCCTTTTTTTCAAGAAACATAATAATGAAATTAAACTCTATACATAAGGACATCCCAAGACCAAAGAGTAAAAATTTAATTTTATCCAAATATCAATATGTGATGTATGTCTTGGTAGATATCTTTGTCAAATTATTTCAATTATTATGTTTATTACATGATTTTTAGTTAATTTTTTTATTTCATGTTATTATTCTTATGATATCATTTTATTTCCCATGATATGCTATTGTTATTTGAATAATGTCTTATAAACTTCCAAATCTGTATTCCATGGTTATGATCTATATATAATTGGTTATGAAATTTAATGGTCAGGATTATATTATCATAAACATAGTCTCTTATTATTCTTATTTATAATCAGTACATGATACCTCTAATGTTTACCTTTACCGGGTTTCTCAGTATGAAAATTCTAACGTTCAATTTCACCATGTTAGGAAGTATGATTTTAATTCGCATATGAAAAATAATTTGACATTATTAGGTTATATGATTTTGGTGTTATTGAATATATTGTATTAAATAAGAGGTTTATACATCTACTATCAAATAAAACATATAATTTTTTTGTTTTAGTTTAAGTATTATTATATTTTGTTTTGAATTTTCACATAAAATGATGTAATATTTATGTATCTACTATATTAATCACCTCACCTCTAAATTTAATTCAATAAAAACCATTGATCAATTTTATACTATATATTTTCCCTTAAATATCCTCTCATGGAGCTCCTATGGGCCTTAGAAATATTTATTCATGTTCCAAGTTGTTTCTTATATTCGTATGGTTTCCTACTATTTATTATTAAGATATTATTTGTAATCAATTCCAATTCATTTTTATGTAAATTTAAAATATTTATATGAATAATTATTAATAATTATATTTAATGATACAAATGAGGATTCACTATTAACCATAATATAATATAATTAATAAGTCATTATAATGTCTGATTTTATCCATATCCAAAATCAATTTGATCTAAATACAAAAAAAGTCCTTGTAATTTTCGTATTATGGATGAATTATTTATAATAAAGAGGATAATATAAAATATGGATGACAAAAATTTAACTTTTAAATACTCTAGTAGGTCAATAGTATATTTATGTTTATTTTTTAAAAATTTTACATATGTCTTCAAAAAATGTTGACAAGAATATTTTTTGTTTAATGGATATTTTTGTCCATACTGAATGTCATTTTTTATGTTCTATGCAAAAAAAAATTAGGTTTATTTTTTTAATTTTTTTATAGTCACCTACCATAAATAATATTGGAACCAATTATTATTTTTTACTACAGTCTACATATGTTGATGTCATCCTACACAACTACAGTAGGAATAGGTATGATTCTTTGAGAATTTATAATGACATATTCTTTATTAGAATTATTTGGTATTAAATATTATACATTATTGGGAGGTTTTTAATGAAAGTGTTAATGGTTATATGATCATTATAGATTCATGTATTATATTTCATTCACTATAAAGAAACAATTAGTGAAATTTTTTTTGGTTGAAATAAAAAATCTATATGGAGTTTAGTAGTTTTTTAGGAAGTTTATATGAATATGGGTCTCTACATAAGTGAAAATGACTAATAAATCACCGTGGAATATTATTTTTTGGTAAAATATTTAACTTAATTTAAAGGAAAAAATATTCCAACACTATCAAATCAAACATTCACATAACTTTTCATCTATGATAGGGGCCAATCTCAAAGGTTCTAATTGAGAGAATAAAAATTGGGATCTTAGGAATTGAACTAGTATTTTTTGTTCTAGGAGAGGGGTGAACTAAAATTCATTCTAGTATTCATCATAGGCCTGATGATAAGGACATTACCTAATGTATTTTTTGTTGTAGGTAGTTCATAGATTTTAATATGAGAATTAAACCACCCAAAATAAAATTAGATTTGTGATGATATTAAATGTAGTATCTATTAATCTATCAAAAAATATAAAAATTAAATTTTTTTTGTTTAATTTTATTCATGTTTAACCTACAATATTATAATTCCACATGAATAGAGAATATTTAAAAAAATATATTTTAGTTCAAGGCTAAAACAGATTGATAACTTCTGAAGGATTCGATCTGGATAAAAAAATAAGTCAAATAAATTAGTTAATTCATTACTGTTTATGTGTGAATATCCAAAAAAAATCAGAAATGAGTAATGAATGATAAAGTATCTTAGGTAAAATATAAATCTATTAGGAATTGATCAAGAACAATCAAATTATTGTAATTAAAGTAAATGATCTTATGAATTATTTTAGAATCATATTGGATCCAACAATAAATTTATATTGGATTTTTCAATATGGGGATCATTAAGTATCAATGTAGGAGTTATTCTCCATGAATGTGAATGATCGATATAAGGGCCCCTAATATATGGGTTCTGAATATAAGGATTATTTACAATTCAACATATGAGTACCCAGTCATACAAGTCAGTAGTGAAAAAATGGTATTACCTTTTTTGGATTTTATAATGATGATTAACAAGCTATATGTCGCAAAAAATATAGAAAAACATACTAATTCCAAGAATATAATTTTCTATTTATAGATTATATATTTATAAGTTTTTAAAATAATTATTCCCTTGTATCATGCAATTATTTTTTGTCATTAATTGATCATAATATTATGATTTAGCATCTTATCATGATTCAATATGAAGGATAAAAGCTGTAGTTTTTGGGTAGAGCGTGAATATGATACAGAAATGTGTTTTTAGAGTCACATGGAATTTTTTAATTTTTACATAATATTATTTTAATTCTCTAATATTTGTAAATATCATTAAGGCTGTAGATCTGGGAATAAATTGGAATACACATTATTACATAAAATATGAGAGAGAAAATATCCCATATTAATATTTCAGAGAAGGGTAGACAATTATTTTAAAGAAGGAAAATGTATCGAGTTTCTATATTGTTATGTAAATACATTTCATGTAGAAAATTAAAATATTGAGGTTACATGAAAAGCATATATTTAAATGTGAGATATCTTGATATATAGATTTATAAATAATTCTAAATTCAAAAAAATATATTCATATATTAAATATATTTTTCAATATTAAAATATTTTAAGTTGATGATGTGGTGGTGTTATTTAAAATAATTTTCCATAAAAAATATATTCATAAAGAGAGGGAATAAAACATTCATATTATTGATGATAAGTTTTTTATAGAATAATAATATTTTTATGTGTTAAAAGAAGGAACAATTTATCATCATAGTACTGTAATGTTAATAATTTCCCAAATAACTCTAGAATGATATATTCATATTACATATGAATAATATTCCAAATAATATGATATATAGGCTTCTATTTAAAGATATGTTTACTATAAATCACTAATGAATAATCCTAAGAGATAAGTATTTAATATATAAAATTATAAAGATGCAAAAAGATACAAATTTTATGATGATTGTGTATAGACATACACATATATAAAAATTTTTTTCTATCTCTAGAGAATTTCATGAACGATTATAAGGTTCTAGTGGGCATTTAATGAGAAGTGAGAATGACCCAAAACATTTTAAAGGTTTTGAGTGTAGGAATAGAGCTACTAAATCAACATTGTATCCACCAAGCTAGTGCATTAGTGGATTTGGTTGCCTTGCTATACTACCAAATGAGAAAATATTATAGGGTCATATTGTGGTTTAAATATGAGAAAAACATCATGTATTTTATATGTTTCATTTATTTTAATCACTTGAGGAAATCAAATGAGGATGTAAGAGAATAAAATTATATAAAGAAAAAACATTATTCGATATTATGTGGTAATCATAACAATCAATTAAAAAGAGACATATTCTAATTTATTCCACTCACGTAGGGTTTACCAAGACCTAAAATGTTGTATAATATCCTAATTTTCAGTTATATGTGTTGAAAATAAGATTCTATTTTACATATGAATTTAATAATGAATTCCACGTTTATTAATGGCAATAAATTCTAGGAATGTAAAATGATTTTCATTGCATTCATAGATGTTTTTATATATTTCTCATGTAAAGTGGTTATAAAGATAATTGTTCTATTAGGATAGCATATAATTATATTTAATATAGATCAATGAAATCTTGATATTTACTCATATATAAATATTTAATAATAATTTTCTCTAAAAAAATAAGCTTTCATGATGTTTTCTCAAATAATGATATATAGGTATATGTAAAGAAATTAATAATATCTATATAGTATAGAATTTTTTGTTGTTTGGGGAATGAAAAATTGTCATGTATAACTAATTTTTTTTTGTTTATTACTAACTCTTATATAAATGGTATAATTCTTTAAAAAACTAAAATAACCCTCCAAATAATATGATGTCCCTAATAAATGTAAGTAATTTTTATTATATTGATTTATTTTATTGTAACACTTGTTTGGAAGAATCATCCAAATTAAAAATTGTATACTCCCCTTGTCATAAAAAGGGACATATGTTAATGATACCATGATAAAATCTCCAATATATAAATTTAGATATTATTATTGAAATAATAAATAAAGGATCTATTCCTTATATGAAATGGTAGATCAGTTGGAATTTAGGTATAATGTGTATCATTACATCTTTTAATAGTTCATCATATAAAAAAATAGATAAAACAATTATTGTTTTATTGATGTTTAAAATGAATAATATTGTATAAAAAATAAAAGAAAAAATTAAAATTCATTGGGAACATTCCCTGGATATATATAATAATATAACTACTGATAATGCATTAAATGAAAAAAAATCCCTCAATAGACACAAAACAATGATTATAGACCAAACAAGATAGAATATTTTTAAAATATACTTTATATGACTTCCCAAATTTCCATCTTATGTGAAATGATGAAAGGGATGGAAATAAAATTTAACTCCTTAAGAAAAATATATAAAATGGATTTTTTTCCTTTATTTTAGCTCTAAAAAATATGTTAATAAAGAATACATATTTAAAATATAGAGTCAAATGAAATCATCATGTAAATACTAGATGAAAGAGTCATAGAATAATTTATCCTTGAAATTCAAATACTATGAATGAATTGGGAGAATTATGAAAAAATGTTTAGTATCCTAAAGACCCTATAATGAATTAATGCATGGTACACGACCATCTGAACCATGATGTAACCATACTAGATTTAAATTCATTAAGTTATGTTTAACTTGATCCATTCTATATAATTTGGATAAAAATTTCAATACTGGGGAATAATGAAATTACATAAAGATAATATTTATTCTTATCATGTGCATGGAAGGATTTTAATACATATAGAATCTTGTTATGCCAGAAAAGTAGGTAAATACCTTGTATGATAATTGTTGACCAGAATTGAATGTTTGTCTAGTACAAAATACAGTGTGCCTATAGAATTATTCTTAGAAAGGAATTAAGGATATTTGGAGGATAAAGATTAATTATTAATCTTCTTAAACTATAAGTAAAATGAATATTCATGTGAAGTATGACTCACCCCAACTGAAAAGGGAATTAGTGGATTTGATGGATCATAGATTATAAAATATTTAAACATTGTAGAGTAATTTTATTCACACTATTACAATGTATGAAAATAATTCTACTAGATATCTTTACAAATGGATAAATATTCATGTAAAGGATTTAATATGTGGTCCATCCCAAAATGAATCCTTTATAAGATGGATTAATCTCACAATTGAGAAGAATCCCAACACATAAAATGAAAGGAATTCTCACATCCAATTATAACTATGCATAAGTTCCATTTCAACAAAAAAACATTATAAAGGATTAATGGAATGTAAAAAATATTTTTTTTTGATTAGGAATATCTCTTTTACTCCATTTGAGTAAAATAAAGGTATACCTCTCACTGAATTCATTATTAATGATTTGTTTTGATAAAAGTGGTGTAGTATTGTGGTGGGAGATAATATATATTGTATAAGTGTTTCTAAATCACTATTTTGAATAGAAAATCATAAACTATTTAATGTATATGCATCTAGAAAATAATTATCATGATCAATTTCGAATTTGAAAATTCATTCTAAACTATTGGAATCACGGGAACATGAAACCTACACGAAGTTATAATGTTTATTTAGGAAAAAATATGAATATAGGTAAAATATAATATAATATATTAAATCATTATGAATCTACAATAAAACAAGTTATTTAAGACTATTGTGTCAGTATAATCAATACACTATAATTTAATGACATATGGGAGTGAAGTATCTCAAAGAGGTACTTACAGGACCATTATTCCATTCAAGTAGGGCACCTTTTCCTTGAATTCAAACTATTCAAATTGCACCCTAGGGTTTTGATATGTTAGAGGGTGTTTTCATGGTGGATCCATTATAGGATGATATCAAGGAAGCTTTGGGATGCCAAAAATTATCTCTAGATGTTCCTTTTAGACACGAGAAACCCCATTGGGGTTTTCAGGTAGTTTAGGAACTCGTGGGATCTTTACCAGCTACGGGAGGATTATGTTATTTTTCTTTATTGATTATATATTAATATTTTATCTAGTTATGTATTTATTATTAAATTCTCAAGATAGTTTAATTGATTCAGTGGTTGGTGTTTCATGTTTATTTTCTAGTCTTCGGTATCCCACTATGACATGGAGTCGACCCAATTTATGTTGTGGGTCTGGTCACCAGTATTCCTTGCTCGAATTATAACACATCTATTATTAAATCACTGGGTAAATTATTTAGTAATAATCATATTCATTGATGTAAAAACTCAATGTATTTAGTTATTTTTCATCGCACACATCTATGTATAAGCTGTTCTAGATTTCTTTCTTATGTTGTAGGTTATAAAAAGAGATGGTTTTGGGTTTTCATGGTGTTTTCATGGTTTCTTATATGATATTAAAATTTTTTGTTTAGTTTTCTATCTATATGTCCATTCAACTGATATTTTCATGGTATTTAAGGAGGACTCCATGTATTTAGATCCTCTAGATGTAAGTTTTCTAATGTTTCCAAACACATGGATAGTGTGTCAACATTGGGAGTCCTACATTCAAGTGTTTTGAGACATCGAGAGCGTGTACGTGTATTGTCATATCATTGACCGGCCATTGTAATCAATTTTCAGCATGATGATGATAATTTAAATTTGATGAAGGTTCCTCACATTCCTACCAACTATCATGTACACCTCCGTTTGACATGCATATGGTCTTAGAGAATCTCTATGTGCCTATCTGTATGAATCTAAAAATTTATGAGGATTATAAAAACTGTATTAGTAAAATATTATAACATCACATTCCCTCCCATTTTATAGTATTTCAAATAAAACTTATTATCTCGAGATCTAAATGAAAATCATTTTTTCATGCATCTACATAACAAATTGGTGTGAAAGGGGATATGGCAGTAGTTATTTCCACCTAAAACATCCAAGAGAGGATGATAATATCTATCATTTCCCAGAGGGGGTTCTTTAAAAATATCCTCTATTAATGGGCCTTCATATTACTATTTTATTAGTGATTGGGTATGTGGAAAAACAAATTCACAGAACATGCAATTTCATGTGGTAGAGATGCTTAATATATATAGAAAAAACATTCTCCAACTAATGGCCAGAGAATCACTAGGAAAAGTGAAAGGGTGATCTGGGCCTTTAATTCATTCATTATATGGGTTACTTATGAAACATTTCAATTGATTATCTTGATTTAGGGTCACAATATTAATCTATAATGACATGGGTTTGGGGTACTCTTGAAAATGGAAATCATTGACACAAAATCTTGATGGCTTCATTAATCTACTATTGTTATCTGAGAAACCACTACAGGTAACAAAGAAAACTCCCCTTTTAATGGATAATGAGTTTCATGATCTTAATAAATGAAAACCCACACACCATGAATATATTGATTTATTGGGAGAAGATTAATTTGATTTAAATTATTGATACATTGGAACAACACATTATAGTTGAAATTAATAAATAACGAAATGAGTTATTTTTTCACCACCAATTATGAGAAATTTGATGTCAATCAAAGAAAGGTCTAATGGAAGAATGCATCCTTATTTCAATTGGAAACACTACCATTGTTATTTATTGTAAGCATCCACAATATTTTTGAATCTTCATGAAAAATAGGAGGATAATAATTATTAATAAATTTAATTAATTATTTCAATGGGTTCATTGATTTTAAATATCGTATTTATACAATCACTGTTGAGAGAACATCACATAGTGAATTGATAGGATATAAATATAATAATATAGTGTATGCTCATTAGGTTTCTCGACAAAATTTGAGGTCTCAATTCACTCTTAGAGGCCATAGTAACTCACCACAAAAGATCACAATAAGATTACTCACCACAATTAGTTTCTCAATTAAATATGTTTAATCGGTACTATAATATTTATTATTATACCAACTGTAAAGGATTGGATGGTTTTTTAGATCCTTAGTGAGTCTTGAGAGCATCTAGATAATATAATTGAATGGTTAGGAATTATATATCATTTATAGTGATTAAAATGAGATAATTAAAAGATTTAGTAAAATATAATGGATAAGGAATTCAGAATGTAGTGGAATTGACCAGACATTGAAATAATGGAGGGAAGTATTCATGATTTTGGAAGTGATGATCTTTCATTCAATAATGGAGAGATAATATCTCAGGACCAAGAAACTCTTGGAAATGGATTGGGTGTGTAGGGAAAAATATATATCTCTCTAGATCAAATATAGGGAATATAATACAAATTATATTCATGAATTTTTGAAGGAGATGAATGTATGTAGAAGAATTTACTTATAGATTAAAGATAGATCCTTCACAACATAGGTTTGAGTGGCATGAAATTTGGAATAATATCTTTATGAGAGTCTTCTAATGATAAAATATTCATTCAATGGAGACACAAAAAGTTGGCTTAATGACGATGTTTATTATATTTGAAATATTCTAACACTAGTTTCAAATTAACACAATAACATTTCAGATTCTACTATAGGGAAAGTGGAGATAAATACAAAAAATTTAGTAAGAAGCAATAATGTTTCTGAAGGAGAAAATTTTTCATAGATCATTCTCTATAGTTTATTATGAGATCATTAAGGATCATGTAGAAGAATATGTGAATGTTATTTTTAGAGTATGAGTGTTATCCATAGATGATTACGCCTAAAAAGATAATTTTATCTCCATGTTAAAATATCATACTGAGGTAAATCCATTAATTTTTAATTTATTGTGAAATTTATTTTAAAAATGTATTTCAAATCTACTCAAAAGAAGATTTAGTGGTGTTATTACAATACTAATTTTGAAGGAAATCAGGGATTTTCATAAGGGAGATGTATATAGGGGTGATAGGTTTTGATAAATAAATATGAGAGTATATCAGTAAAAGGATGATATGAACTAATGTTATGAAATATCTTAAAATTCACAACGCATATGATATGCAAGAATAAAGAATCATTTTAAGGAAAATGAGTAATTCTAGCTTCAATGAATGGTTTAGGAACCTATTATTGTGATTTTATGGCTCTCCATTGCATAATATCATTTTAATGGGGTGTGGATTCATATTTTATTTAATAATTTCCATGGGTAAGGCAATGAGGTCCCAATCCCCTTGACTTTTCATTTTGCATAAGGAATTTCTTATATGGAACATTAAATTATGTTTGGATGATCGTATCATTGTTTGATTTAAAAAAATTAGGATTGGAATCATCCATAATATTATATTGGTCAATTACATGTATTCTTAATAACTAGATGTAAAATATAGGTCAATGGGCTCATGGAAATCATCACTACAAATGATCAATAGAGTGGTTAGTGTGTTTTTTAATGAATGGTTAGTTTCTATATTTGAAATAAAATCATGGAATCATAGTAGAACTATCTATTAGATATTACGAATGCAATAGTTGAAATTACCATTGATGTATCTATGAGACACAATTTAAAATGAAATGGTCAAAATGGACCGATTTTATATCCTCATCATGATTATGAGAAGATTTTTTAGGTGGGAATATAAATTTATTTCGTTCTAAGTGTGGATAACATTGTGTAATATTGATATATTCTATCTTTCAATACACATTTTATGAATAATCTAGACACCAAATTGGGAAAAAGTTAAACTGGGGAAAATATTGAATTTATTCTTATGGGATACAAATCCAGATATTTGGTTCAACTGGGTGTCCCGAATGCGACTAGGGATGTAAAATGACCAAGGTTTTATTATTCTACAATAAATTTCATAATCCCTTCATTCCATGCTCGCGGTATTAGTCCTGTAATTCAATTTTAGTTTAATCATTAATGTTTAACATCATGAAATATTGATACGGGGAAGATTAGGTGTAATAGACGATGTGTTTCAATAGATTTGAAATATTTACTCGGTGCGTGGTTGATCATCTAGATGATCTAATGATAAATATAAAATGGATCATTAGTCACATGAATATCAATATCTATAAAGAAAACTAGGTAGGAGAGCCGTGGTTTTTCAAAGGCTTCCACGATTCAAATATCTCATTAATCAAGGCTATAAATTTTTTACAATTCTTAAACTCTGTTCTTAATCATGAAAAAAATAATTTGATGGAGTCTCTAAATGGTTAATGAACCATATATTTTTTTTGTATTTACAGAATATAAGTGGTCATGATTTCTAGAGAAGGATATATGCAAGGAGAATAATGGATGGTTAGTCTATAAAATATCGGTTCAAGGATATTATGGGTAAGATAATATTTTGGGTTTGGATATTGAGGACCCTTACACATCTAATGGAAAAAGGGTAGAAGAGGGATAACTCCCTAACATCACGATGCCACTATTGTGAAGAGATAAAATAGGAATCATTGGGCGACATAATTTTCAATGCAAACTTGTAATTTAGGATATGTAATCATATAGGGAATGGAATTGATATACAGGGTGGTTGTGATTCATTTTAGAAGTTTTTAGAGGCCCGAATGTAGTATGTAGTGTATCATAGGGTGAAGGTGAATTCTCATGCAATGGTTATTATAGTTGTGTGATGGTTTCTTTGAGAAGTATAGAACAAGTATAAAGTTGGATAAAAGTATTCATTTCAACTCCAAAAGAATTGGTTTATGTCCATTTCTATCATGTTTAGTTATCATATTAATGAGGGGATTCATCTTATTTTTTAAAAGAGGCTCTTAGAAAGCACATGCAGCAGTAAAAAATGATCAAGGTAATCATGGTAAATTGATAAATTTAATGCCACCCAATACATGGATAAAATTAAATGACTGGATCATGCATAAATTCCAATATTATAGGGGGAATACTAGTGAATGATAGCAAGGGCGCTATGATTCTGGTTATTAGTTCCTTCCATGGGCCTTGTAATTATATCAATGTAGATGAAAGCGCCATGTTTACTCATTTTATGGTGCATAGGATTTATAATACACATATTTTAGAAGTGTAATATAATTTTTTACAAGTTTATTTCAATAATGGTAGTAATTAATCACTTTGAAAGATGAATTATATTTTGAGGAATAACAAAAAAATAATCCATGTAATTCCGGATGGTCATTCTTAGGGGAAAGGCAACCACATGGCTGACGGTTTTTCCAAGAATGTTATTCAAGGGGATGAACATGTCTATTGCCCCAGTTTATGCCAATGTCTAGTGAATGTGATAATATTTAAATGTTTTATTCCATTATTCATCTATATTTTTTGGCCTTATTAACTGGGAGGTTTTTTTATGATAATTAATTTAAAAATAAATTAGTTTTTGATAATGGGAAAACAAAAAAACATATAAATATTTGAGTGTGTAATTATATAATATAATTTCACACATCAATATCAAGATTAGTATTATTAGATATTTTGTTTTTTCCTCGAATTCTTAGTGGTGATATCAATCACTTTATTACATTGATTTCATATCGCAAAATTTGTGAGAATATATTTTATAGGTATAAGTTGAAGATGTAATATTTTTTTAATTCATATAGTAATATTGTAACAAGATTTTATTTTAGATTTGTCTTAATGGAATATTATTTAATCAAATATTACATTCAATAATTTTTAAAGTGTTTATTAATATATCATATTTTTAATCATAAAATAAATTATAATAATAATTTTTATGTTGAGAAATAATAAATTGAACCCAAAACAATTATTAAAAAAGGTATAGATTTCAAGATGATGATATTGTCAAAATGAATTTATATAAATGAGGGGGGCTGGTGTAGTATAATCTGCTGAAGGATCTCTATACATTCAAATGATATAGTACAAACAAACCTTAAGGTGAATATGAATGATATTCAATTTGTATTTAATTTGAAATAATTTTAATTAGAAAAGTAACCAGAATTATATATTTTTTATCTATTAAATAATATTCATTTGATTTTATAATTCTTCATTTGATGTAAATGTAAAATTGAAAGGGGGATAATTTTGGAATATCATGGATTTTATGACGATAAAAGATAATATATATTTGGAAAAATTATTTGGTAATGTATTTCTATATTGATATGTTTAGTAAGAAAAAAATGTTAATACATAGATGATTGTTATATATTCAAGATTAGATTTCCATTTTGAATAGTTATTAATTGAATAATTCCTTGTAAGAAGAAATATAAGTTTAATATGATAAATGGTATTTTTATATAAATGAATACCTGGGTATGAGTATCTCCTTACGTATATAAGAATAATATATTATTGAGGTGGTGATTTTTATTATTGTAAAAATCATTGAATGAAGAAATAAAATAATGGGCTATCACTTTCAAATTGACACTAGAGAATCCATCCATTTATGAATGTAGATGATATCAATGCTAAAATACACGACTTTGAAATAAGAGTGTATGAAAATTGATTTGGAAAGGGGATGCGCTAGGTGTGGAGATGATAAGACACAATGTGGGGAAGTAATATTTACCCCTCAGGAAGGTCAGAATGTACTGGTTTGTTGATGCAACTGATGAAAATTTTTTATGATATGAAAGTGCATGCCGAAATGGAAAACTAATGTGGGATGACTAAAAATATGTCAAGTGTTCATCTATTTTTTTAAAAGTTTTAGTTCTTTTGTTGGAAAAATAAACATATTGTATTAATAAAGAGAATTACATAAGTCAGAATGAAAATATTTTTTTATTCCCTATCACAAAATGAATGTAAATCAGAAAGGAGATAATTCAGCCAGACAATATCATTGTTTACTCCCATATTAGAGAGGACATCATCTAGATTGTACTTTATACCATAAATATGATTAAAAATATAGCTGGTATACATGAGTGAATACAGATAGTCCGTCGAATGTGAAATGGCCAGGTAAGGTGAACCACTCCACCCCAAATGGCTTCCACAATGGTCACTCAATCACATTCTATATACATATTTATCCATCCAAGATGCTTTTCAAAAGAGGTTTCATGAATCAAATTCATCATTTCTCTCATGACACATCCCCGGGGTCCATGCCGTGACATCCCCATGTCCGCCTTCCATATACTAGGGGCTGGAGACAACTACTAAAGGCATATTCCCTAAAACAGGGAAGGAATTGCCTTTATAACCTATAACACACACAACCAAGAACATAGAAAAATATGAAGACAGGTAAACTTAATAGTAAATAGAGTGAGTACAGTATGTAAAAGGGGCTAGAATACAATCCCAACTAAACATTACAATGAAAATTGAAATGAAAAGACAAATGATAGTTGAAAAGAAGCTCCGGGATAATCCACCATGAATCCTACCCGAAGGGTAGGTGTAGCTCCTGAACGACCATATCTGCGGTTCTCCTCATCTAACGTCCACCATTGTGCCACCTCTAGTCCTATTACTCGTGTACTCAGTCAGTTTTGTCCGTCGTCTGCACCAAACTCAATAGTGTGCGAGCATAGCCCATGCTGGGGAGAGTATAATGATACTCAGTAGGGATACTGAGACCCTCTTGGTCCATCATAATCCACCAAGGATAAACCACAATGCATGAAATCAACTGACCAACCTACTTAGGTATATACCCATACATATACCTCAGTTATCATGTAAACCCATCTGAATCCCGAGGAAAACACAAAGTCCAACTCAAAGACCAAAGCTCAATAATTTACAAATGAAAAAATACCATGAAGACAAGTACTATAGAGGTACTAGAAACAGAATAATACTACCAAGACATTCCCATGAAGGAAAATACCACAAGGTACAGACTTATCCCACACCAGGTATAACAAAAGTACAATATTAGAGATGATTAAATGAAAATACTAAATCATATTACTCTATTAAGAGGTAGACCCATGAATGAAATCTAATCATCATCAGACCCACATAGGTTCTCTAGGTGTCGACCCACATAGGATCGCTTGGTGCTGAACCACATAAGGTCTCTCGGTGCTGACACACACATGATCGCTCGGTGCTAACCCACACATGATCACTAGGTGCTGAACCACATAGGATCGCTATGTTCTGACCCACATATTATCACATGGGTAGTCCCGCATGGAATCCTAGCGTGGTTCCATGTGGGACCCTAAATCTCAGACCCACAAAGGATCTCTTCCTCAAGTCACAGCCAATAACTAGTATTTGGCGCTATGATTGCCCATATTCGGAAGGGTCTGCTCCCCAATCCACTTTTCAATCATCCAACTGCCATTAATTCCCTACAAAAAAGTATCCCAAAGTACTGCCATGTCATAGGGGTCTCAACACAATAGATGATGCATCAATCAGTCACAAGTTCTCTAAGTTATTATCCATTTAGTCACTAGGGCCCGATTGGATTCGTGCTCGATCCAACCCCAACATACGCCAACTATATCTAAATTTTACATGGGTTATACCAAAGGGACCATCTCACTTCAAGTTTTTCAGCACCGATGGTGGTTCGTCAAATAGAAAGTCGGTTCCAAATTTTTGACCAAAAAGGGTATAGGGTCAAAACTAGTCTGGGTCCTGTCCGACCCGGCCGAGGTTGACCCGGCTCAGGGTCGACCCAACACAACCTGCTGGGTCCGGCCTGGCCTGTGCTGGATCTGGGCCCGGCCCACGCTTGGTGGCCCGGCCCGCCCAGCCCCCACTGGGTGGTTCACCCTAAGTTGGGCGGTCACGCCCACGCTGGGCGGCCCAGCCTGGGCAGCGCAGAGACCGTCTAGGACACGAAGGCCGCTGGTGGCCACATGTGTCGCGGGGCGGTGGAGGTCGTGCAATGGTGTGAGGTCACAAGTACCTTAGGGTAGGGGACCCTACAGGGGGCACAAGAAGGCACGAGTCTATGGGTGCTGCGGGGTGGTGGAAGCTGTGGGTGCCATGAGGAGGCGGAGGCCGGAGGAGCCTCTAGACAACTTGAGGCTACGGGTGTCACTGGGAGGTGGAGGCCACATGTGTCGTGGGATGGCGTAAGGATGTGGGTTCTGTGGGGCAGCAGAGCACCGTGCCTTTTCCTATGGCTATCTTGACTGACCACCCTTCGTTCATAGCCTTCATCATGGTTCTCGAGTTCCTCAGGTGCCAACCATCACCACCAGTCGCCATCACCATCGCAAAGATCACACAATAGCTCCACAAGATTTGCAGATGGGTTGACCATGTTTTTTTTGTCCCAGAATATGACTAAAAAAAGATGATTCAATGTGAGAGTGAATTTAACATTGATCAAATTAAAACACACCCCTACCTCGAAGGTCTGTTGAAGATTGTCTGTGGTTGAAAAGGATTGGAATTTTCAATCCTGAAAAAAGTCTCCTACCATGGTGTCAGTGGAGAGAGTAAACAGATGATGTTGGTGACGACAGGGTTTCCTCGATCATTGGTTTGTTCATCATATGGGATCCTTTGGAGAAGTTTATGGAATGATTCGTCGTAGGAGAAGAGTTCTTCGTTAGCATTCTTCATTGGAGGATGAGTTTCTCCATGATTTTCCAAATCTTCTCCCTTTCCCCAATTCCACCAGAAATGAAATTCCAACATAATAGAATAAGTTATCTATTTAGTTTGTTGGAATAAATTCAAATTGTCTTAATTAATAAATTGGTGTTGTTGGCACCATTATAGTGCGAGGATACCAAAGGTCACCTCTCTCCTTAATGAGGATGTTCAAGAGGCTTCCTCCATTAAAGAAGGAGTTAGGGAGGTTTGGGTGGTCCCCACCCTCAAATTCAAATTGGGAGGTTTTAGGCTTAGTTGTCCCCACATCCATAACTGCACATGGATAGTTTCAACAAAAATAAAAATGATAAACATTTTTATTTTTTTCTATTCTTCCATGAAAAACCCAAAATATATCTTTCACCCTCGACATACTGTGGTAGAGGTGATGGTCTCTTTATGTGAATATCGGCACTGTGATTTCAACGGTGCCCTCATATTTCAATTCCAAGAAACGGTTAAAAGGTAACAAAAACCCGCTCGCATGTTTAATGAACGTACATGAAAAAAAGATCACAAATTCATTCCAGGGACACCGGGCCTCAGAATAACGTTCCGTCAATTTTCACAGACTCATAAAACTCCAATATATTTTTAAAAAAAATCATTGAAATTACAGGTCTTTACATTTTTCCTAACTCAAGGAATTGCATCCCTGAATGACATATCATAAAACTAGGAAAAAAAACCGGGGGTTCTGAGCATGTATCTAAGCCTCCCACTACCATGTGCTTTTCTGGAGGTTCCCATGCTTCCAATGAACTTAAACTAGTGGTATCGATTGCCCATGAAGGACCTGCTCCTTTCGATCCTCAATCTCATCTGGAACCTCTGAAAACATTTCCCCATCGTCGATGTCTAGCTCACCGTGGTCAAGGACGTGGGATGGGTCGTGCACGTATATCCTCATTTGGGATACATAGAATATGTTGTGAACATAGATCAATTGAGGGGGAGTATATAAGCGGTATTCCACATCATAATATCTACTGAGTACCAGAAATGGTCCGATGAATCTCAGAGATAACTTGCCACCTCAGCCAAATATCTGTAAACCTCGTCGGGGTGAGACCCGTAGAAAAACGTGGTCGCCATTCTAGAACTCTAGATTTCTCTGTTTATTACCGGCATATGACTTCTTATTTCTCTGTGTAGTCTTCATCCCATCTTATATGATCTTCGCTTTCTCTATGGTATCACATACCATCTCTGGTCCCACGAGTGCTGACTCCCCTGGGTTAGTCCGCAACAAAGGTGATCTGAATGGTCTCCCTTAAAATGCCTCAAAAGGTGTCATCCCAATGGTGGAGTGTTAACTTTTGTTGTATGAAAACTCCACCAAAGGATGGTGATCCTCCCAGCTCTGAACGAAGATGAGGATACAAGCACGTAACATGTCCTCGACAGTCGGAATGGTATGCTCAATCAGACCATCTGTCTGAGGATGGAAGGATGTGCTCTAATGAATCAGAATCCCAAAATCCTCCTACAACCTCTTCCATATCTCGGATGTAAAACAGACATCACGATTAGAGACAATCGTCGAGGGTACTCTATGTAGTTGCACAATCTCCTACAAATAGAGGCATCCCATGCACCCTAATGATCCCTAATCTCGGATCGGTAGGAAGAGGGATGACTTGGTGAGTTGGTCAAAGATCCCCCAAATCGAGTCATGTCCCTTGGAGGTACGTGGAAGTCCTATCATGGATTCCCGGGATATCCCATCCCACTTCCACTCTGGGACCTCCAAAGGCTGATCCAAGACTACTGGTACCTTATGATCCTCCTTCACTTGCTGTCATGTAAAGCACTGATAGACAAAATATATAAATACTTTGTTCATTACCATCCACCATTGATATTGTCAAAGATATTGGTACATATTCACCACTCCTGGATGTACCACTAGAGGGGATGAGGGGAAATCCCTCATCAATTCTTCTTAAAGCGACACTGGTACAATGGTACGTCCTCTTAAAAGGATGATGTGCTCGCCACCTTCAAAAAATCCATCAGGTGCATGTCCTGTGGATATCTGAGCAAATTGAGCTTCACATTTAGTGTCCCCATTATACGACTCCCTGACTCGCTAATGATGTGGTGGAGCGACTATAACAGACTGAACAAAACTGCTCCATCTTAATCCACAAAGGATATCTACAAAGCAGCCAGCTACTCTATCGCTACGCCTAGTAGCTATATACCAGATCTCTTGCTGAGTGCATCTGCTACAACATTCCCCTTCCCGATAATATTGACTATCTTGAAATCATTCTCCTGGAGGAACTCAAGCCAACGTTGCTATCTCAGGTTCATGTCATTCTGAGAAAATATATACCAGAGACTCTTGTGATCCGAGTAGACTTTAAAACGCTCGCCCATCAAGTAATGTCACCACATCTTCAAGGCTTAGATCACTGTTTCTAACTCCATGTCACAAGTAGCAATGTTTTTCTCATGTTATCTCAGTTTTTGAGAACCATATGTGATTACTATTCACTTCTTCATCAGGACACATCCATGCCTAGTCCCTGATGTGTCGCAGTAAAATATGTACCCAATACCTTTCTATGGTAGCCTCAAGAAGGGGGAAATAGTCATCCTCTACCTCACCTTCTGAAAACTCTGCTGGCATCTCTCCAACCACACGAAGAGTTGCTCATTCTTTATCAATTCTAATAATGGTGTTGCAACTCTGGAGAATTCTGGCACAAATCTCCGGTTGTATCCAGCTAAACCCAACAAACTACATACCTCTATCACACTCCTGAGTATCTCCCAAGAAAGTAATACCTCAATCTTCCCTGGATCTATTGAAACTCTAGCCTCCGATATGACATGTCCTAGAAAGATCACCTCTCAGATACAGAACTGCCACTTTGAGAGCTTACCATAAAGCTGGTGCTTTCAGAGTTTGTCCACTACTAAGTGAAAATTATTGTCATGATCCTCCTAGGTATCCAGGTATATAATAATTTCATCAATGAAGACTACTTAAAATTGATCAAGGTATGGCTGAATGATCTTGTTCATGAGTTCCATGAACACTGTTGGAGCATTGGTTACACCGAATGGAATAATGAAGAACTCATAATGGACGTACCAACATTTGAATGTTTTCTTCTGCATATCCTCATCTAATACTCTGAGCTGGTGATAACTTGATCTGAGGTCTATCTTCGAGAACAACTGTGCTCCCTTCAAATGATCAAAGATATCATCAATCCTCGTAAGTGTGTACTTGTTCTTCATAGTCACCTGGTTTAGGTGACGGCAATAAACACAAAGTCTCAAGCTCCCATCTAACTTCTTGGCGAACAAAATCAATGTTTCCCACGGAGATACACTGGGCCGAATGAATCTCTCCCACTGCAAGTACTCTTGCTTTACCCACATCTCATGAAGCTTCACTGGAGCCATCTGATATGCCGGTGTAGATATCAGTGCCATCGCGGGGTACATGTCAATGTAAATGTCCACCTCTCTATGAGTACATAGTCCCAAAACATAATTAGGGAAGACATATGTGTACTGGTCCACTACTAAAAGATAACTCGAACTCTCCACATCAATTACACTAAGGGTATGTCTAGCCAACTGATGAGTGATTGGATGCACTCTCCTCTGGGTAAGTCTGTCCTGTGGTGCAAAGACTCCATTCTTTCCGGTGAAGGTAACCCGGGTTCCATCCATGCGACCGCACTTTTCACCTAATATAGTCAATCTGAGCATAGGCTGTAGATAACTAATCAATACCTAAGATGGAATAATAAAACCTCGACGCTGCTACTTGGAGATCCTAGCCAAAGCTCTAGCCTCCTAGAGTAATCTCGCACTGTCGGAACCAGTGTGTAATCATTGAATCTGATCCCATAGGAGCCTCCAACAGTAAGGATCGAGCCAACAAATCCATCGGAATCTATGAGCTCTGAAAAAGTGAAGTGGAAATAAAATAATGACTGGCGTATGTTTCTATATATACTGAAGCTAAGGTGGTGTAAACACAGATCATACCTCATATCATCTCTAGAGCACCGTAATCGTAGGCGTCAACTACCTGGAGCTGAGCTCGCGCCTCTCCTCCTGCTCCCTATAGTCGGGGTGAACCTCATGGTGGTGGTGGCTGTAGCATCTCGAATCGTCACCCACCGCTAGTTGCACAACCATCTCTTCTGACACATCCTCTCGAACCATACGGACCTCCTCGGTCAAATCTTTTTCTCTTCCTGGGTGGTCCATCAACCATATGTTGATCATCCGTATGGTGGGTTGTATAGTCACAAGACATGTGACCCTTCCCACCACATACATATCACTGCCCACTCTTGGCATGACTGGCTCTACCTCGGGAGCCCGGCACAACCGACCCTAAATCCTGTAGTCATCCACCTGAAGGTTTGGTCTTTTTGGACCTCTATGTCATATGTCTACTTCAAACTATAGAAGACTCTACTACGTGATGACCTGTAGTGGGTATCGCTGCTGGTGACGACTCAGCAAGGAAACTCTCCACTAGGAGGTCTCTCTATAAAACCCTCGCATATGTGAGGATTCTATGTGATATCATCGAAGCCATCATCTCTCACCTGATCCCCTAATCAAAGGTTCGGACATTGAATAATTGGTCCCGAACCATGTCTGTGAACTTGCGTGAGAGATCTATGAACCTCGTTGAATACTGAGCCACAGTAGCTGCAGATGAAGTAGCT
Source organism: Viscum album (assembly GCA_963277665.1). Lineage (NCBI taxonomy): Eukaryota > Viridiplantae > Streptophyta > Magnoliopsida > Santalales > Viscaceae > Viscum > Viscum album. Next base: position 1,834,704,982 of record OY728147.1, read on the forward strand.
CTTGTATGCGCACTGCACGAAGAGCCGCTGGGACAAAATCTGCCTGAAATAGGTTCCTCAAGGCTTCCTAAAGAAGCATCATCTTGTTGTGATCCTTGAGTATAATGCTCCATCTTCTACCTATTTCTACCTGTATAAGAGTGAATTAAAGGATAACCATGAGATTAGTTGGTGTCCCTAACAGTTAAAAGACTCTCACAATGGCCTCCATCCAATCCTCAGCCGCCTGTGGGTCCCTCTCTACCCTGAACCTGGGTGGCCTCTGGCGATGGCACTCATGCAATGCGCTCATGCGGCGTGCACCATTGGATGCTGAGGTTGGTGGAATTGGTTCCCCAATGAGTATTGGTACCACTGGTGCCTCCGCTAGTGCCTCTACTTGAAGAGAGCCCTGCACATAGGCCTCGTCTCTCGGTGGGCTATCCGTCTGTACTATATATGGAACCCTATCTAGCTATCTGCGTTGAGGCATCTTGAAAAGAAAAATGTTATCCATGGCCAATAAGTTATACCAAGTGAGCTGACTCAAGAAATCACAATGAAAACTCTTGAAAACACACGTGAAATCAGTGTTTTCGTACACTAAGTCTGAAATCCGTTGTCAGGGTCCTGGTGTATGGATACGTCAGTCGTCGCACTAATACTAGATCCTCTAAACTGATAAGCAAAATCACTACACTTAACAATATTTTCATTAAAAAGAATTATTAGAGTCCTATATTATACAATAGAACTGACTCCTCTGATACCAAATTTTCATAACCCGTCCCCCAGGGCCCATTCCGTTACTACCCCATGCCCGCCTTCCATAGGTCAGGGGCTGGAGACTAGCACCGAAGGCATATTCCCTAAAACAGGGAAGGAATTATCTTTATAACCTATAACACACACAACCAAGCATAAAAAAATATGAACTCATGTAAACTGAATAGTAAACAGAGTGAGTACTGTATGTAAATGGGGCCAGAATACAAGCCCAATTAGAATGTACAAGGAAAAGATGAATGTAAAAGATTACTTATAGGTGAAAAAAGCCCCGGGATTGTCCACCAGGAATCCTACCTAAAGGGTAGGTACAGATCACGAACGACCATCTTTGTTGTTCGCCTCGTCTAACGTCCATCTCCGAGCCACCACATGTCCTAGTACTCTCATCCTCAGTCAGTGCTATCGATCGTCAGCACCAAACACAACATAGTAAGGGCAAAGCCCATTTTGGGTGAGTACAACGACATACATTAAGGACCCTGAGACCCTCAAGGTCTCACAAAATCTACCAAGGATAAACCACACAACATGAAATCAACAGACAACCCTACTATGGTATATGATTATACATATACCTAAGTTATCATGTAAACCCATCTCAATGATGATGAAAACACATATTCCAACTCCAATCCCAAAGCTCAACTGTTCCATAACGGAAATAATTCCACGAAGGCAAGTACCACAATGGTACGCCATAGAGAAGAATTCCACCAAGATATTACTACGATGGAAAATACCACAAGGTACAGACTCAGATCAAACTAGGTATTACTAATGTAATGTAGCATAGATGATTAGATTTAACTAGTGAATCATCATACTATGTTAAGAGGTAGATCCATGAAGGATCTCTAATCATCATCAGACCAACATAGGATCTCTAGGTGTTGACCCACACATGATCGCTTGGTACTGACCCACATATGATTTCTTGGTACTGACCCACACAGGATCGCTCCTATAGTCCCACATGGAATCCTAGAGCGATTCCATGTGGGACCCTCAATCTCAGATCCACAAAGGATATCATCCCCATTTTACAACCTAATACTGGATTCCTACGCTAAGCAATCTCATCTCTTGGAGGGTCCACTCCTCATGCCACTAGTCGATAATTCAACAACGATGAATTCCCACATAGAAATATCCCAAAGGACTTCCACATCATAGGGTTCTCAATGCAATAGATTCCGCGTCAATCAGACTCACGGTCTGTATGTTATTAGCCTTTTTGTTGCGAGGGCCCGATTGTATTCTATTAAAAATTACTCTATGATATGATTATGGATTTATATAATGTATTTGGGTAGTTTTTTTTATAAAAAATAATTCTTGTAGTGAAAATAAATGTGAAGAAGAGATATCCATTTATAAGGGAGAGGAGGGACAGTTTTAGTTTTTTCTAAACAATTTAAGTAATCAAAATTTTATTAATGTACAGATAAATAAAATTGATAATATTTATGTTAAATACGAGGATGAGTGTAAATACTATCACACAAGAAAATTGAACCAATTTAGTACAAATTTTCACTGATATATTTCATATCAATTAATTAAACTTTTTTTATGTTATTGTGAAATCAATTTTTTTACGCATAGGGGGTTAATATAGTGAATATATAAGGATAAAAGTTTCAATGATAGAAATAAGATCGTATCTTAAAACATCTTCCATTAACATGGATGGATATAAATTTTAGAGGAATTTTAAATAATTTAATAAAATATTATTTATTATTTAATTACATTACAGTCAATGTTATAACTTTTAATTATTTTTATATTTAAATCTGAAAAAACCCAATAAATTTTTCATCCACACATAAACAATATTTAAAAATTATTTAAAAAATAATGGAACAGAAAAAATCAATCAAATAATATTATTTTATTACTTCCTGAATAAATTTAATGAATTTTTTCTACATTGAAAATTATTATATCAATGATTCATAATCATTTAATTGAATTTTTTATTAACAAAAAATGAAAAATATATTAACATGATGGAAAAAATATATTAATATTTAAAATTATAATTTATAATTAAACATATCCTCTTTTGATAAGAAAATAAAAAATTTATATTTAATACATCAATTAGAATCATATTTTTTACATCTCATTATATAAAATAATATAATTGGTACAAATTATGTGAAAATGGTATCAAAATGCCTTATTTTTTAAAAATTTTCGGATTATGGATGATATATACTCATTCAATGAATTTATAGAACGTTTTATGGTAATTATTGTTTCATTATCATTTTATTTTTTACCAGAATTACCCAATTTAACCATTATCAGATAAAAAACCTACTAAGGTTACTATTTATAATGACAAAAAAATAAAAAGATCTAATTTACCCGATCTAGACTTTCGGAATCCAAATATGAAATCCATTTATTCATGAACTAAAATAAAATATTTATAACTCTGATGGCACGATTAAAACTAGTGTTAAAACAACCCGTCAAATTATATTAGATCAGTCATGTTTTGGATGTGCTTTTGAACAACATGGGCTCCGACCACTTTGTCCTGTCATATATTCATCCCTATGAGCTCTATCCACATTGTCATGAAAGATTCCATTTAATATAGGATTCATAGACAATGATGGTAGTTCAATAGAATCCATCATAAAAAATCACCCCTATCTGGGGTTCACACTCAATCTAGGGGTACATACTATATCCAGAATTCCAATTTTATTCATATGCCCACCTATCGAAGGCCATACAATATAAGAGAGAAACAGATCAAAAAAACATGCTAATTCATGGTCCATGAAATCATAGGGGTCTCCCACTAAAACAATAGTTGTTAGTAGAATGTTTCTCAAAGATTTTTATAAACGGAGAACTGATCAATGGATGATACCCCACTAAATCACACCATCCAAATATTTGAACATGAAACACATATCCAATCATGTTTAAAAAATTTACGATGTATCTATTATTCCCATGGATATTATCAAAAAAAATATCAGTCAAATGCTATCCACATCACAAATCAAGGTCAATCCAAGCTCATGTCTCCCGCAGTTCATGGGGACAAAGGATAATGAAACAAACATCAATGAACTAACCATTTTACCCATGCACTTAGTCCATGCCTACAGAAACATTTTCAACCAGTTGAAAATTAAGTTAAAGATGAAAAACTCTACAGGAGTTCCACAAGCTCATCTAAATGAACATGACATTCCTAATGCAGAAACAACCATGTCGTCCCTTAGTGTCTTGAAAATGATCCCTGATCAATAGTACATCAAAATGATAGTCCAAAATAACAAGCCCGCCGAATGGGAATAAAAGAAAGCCCTCGTGAATAAGTCAATGATTGAGAAGGAATATAAACAACTCAGAATAAGTTAATGGTTTTGGTAAGCCAATGTAAGTTGACCCTCTACCATCCTTCCCCATAAATATCCCATCCTAGTGTAAAAACTACCCCATAAGGGAATCGAATGAAATAAATTTCATTGGGAAATTCTCAACAACTGTCTATGTAAACCTTTGATCAATAGTCTAAAAACCATTCTACAAGGGAATCATTTATAGTCACATAGAATAATTATAGTAGAAAAAGAGTACATATCCTTTACCACTATCAAGAGCATAAAAATGGTCCAAAGGATAAAACAACACTGATAAACTAATGGTTTACAAATGGTATTACTTCTCTAACCATGAGATATAAGCCTTGATACACAAGGAAAAAACATCATCCCCTAAGAGATACTAATTGGTCCCACCTATAATGATCTGCATGAATAGACATCAAACAACATAGTTTGAAAACCACAATGGAGGCCAAAAAACGAGATCACAACCCTCACATGAGTCCCACATCTAACAAAATAACCCCTATGAAGGTTTTAAAACAAATCCTAAAAGAAATTATGAAATTTAAAACTCATAGTACAAAAAACAATCCATATGTCCTATTAACACTAAAATATTTTCACCAACACAATATATGTAGAAAAAATGACAAAATGATCTACTCAGAATTCCAACTATGACAACATTGTCAAAAAGATGAACAAATAGACCATATAGGAAAAGAGAATGGTGTGCACATCTGGTACCTGATGTGCACTCCAAGAGGTCCTCCATGACCTTGTGAATCTGGAAACTGTACATGTACTTTTCCAAATTATATGGTATATTGACCATGTACATGGAATGTACACTCACATGGGTACCTTCACTTGTACTTGAACCCCACTATGAATGTTATATTCCTGAGTACAAGGTGTGTTCCACTAATACATGTTGTATACCCAAAAATGGGGTCCCCTCCTATGTACATATACAAACACAATATCTCGGCTTGTATTCCTACATGAAATGCACCCCACATAGGTATTGTCAGCATACTTCTACATGGATTGGTACCCCCACATAGGGTGTTTGACTGAGCAATGAAACATGACCCAAAATACCATTACAAATAAAATACCTCGGGTATATGGTTTTTAGTAAAAAAATCATCATCTTCACTAAGTAACAATAAAAAGAAATGTGTGTTTAAATAACAAAATTCCATGTAATCATATTTCCTTGAACATGAATACCATAAAATGGCATGAATCTACTATTTCCCCACAAAATCCATTGATTGACCCACTATGTGTCACCAATAACCCAAACGGGTTAAATTAAAACCCATACATTACAATGAAATTTTTTGGAATAAAACATAAAATGTTCATATTTTTGGGATGAAAACCTCAATGATTCTATCTGATTCATGATTTCATGTTTCCCAAATATAATTTATTGACACCTGAGTGTCATGATAATGCATCCCCATATACCTCCCCCTATTTATACCCGCACTATCTACCATCTAATAGAAACCCATAAATCAAGGGAACCAATGTTAAAATACAATTGAAAATGTAAAATATAAGTGTAGAAATTTTGAATTTATGTGAAAAAGAAATGGAATCAGGGCCCAGTCTTGAGCAATGCCCCTATGTTCGAAGCATGATTTTATCCTCACATAAGAAAAAACCCATATTCTAGACACATTAAAAAAGAAAATATCTCAATATGAAACTATGTTTAAAAGATACAATCAAACTGACATGCTGAACATAATTCATATTTAATTTATTAAATATTAAATATCTTATACCAAATTAAAAGGCTCTAATTTTCCCCAAAAATTTATCCAACCTTAAAACCCCTATTAAAGGATCAATGAGGAGGTCAAAAAAATATCTGAGATCATTTCTTAGGATAAATTACAATTTTACCCCAAATACATATAGGAAAAAAATTCATATTTCTCTTGGTTATGAAAACATGTGATGGTTCGGTTTATAATTAACTATCCAATAAAAATGTTTCATTCCCATAAGAAGAAACAATGTACATACAATATCCATGGTCTCACCCAAGACTGGGTGCATATAATACTATCCCGACTATCCAATGAACAATTTTACAGCATCTCCAACTCTCTCCCAATATGAGATACATTCAACTGTGACCGGTTTGATGTTCCCCATGAGAAGAATATACATATCATCACACATTTTTCAATGAAAAAAACAAATCCTATAGTATTTCAATCAATAAATTTAATGGTTACCATTGGAGAACCCACTCACAACCGAGAAAAAGTAAAAAATCAACAACCTAATATCTAAGAAGTACACTTAAACATGGCTCACAACACCTATATCATATGAAACACTCCCCACCATAAATATTAACTTAAAATTCATTATAATTCACGAAATGATCTATACTCACTTATAATATTCCCAAAAAATTGGATAAGGAACATAAAAATATATACCAATCTTCTCGCGTAAGACATAAACAAAAAAATAAGGCACCCTCTTCACTCCTCTTCAAAATGAGGCATCTCCCACATGCCAAAATCAACCATATGACATACCTAGACTCAGGAGTAGATCCAAAACCAAAAATATCTTAACATTATTTTTCATTAATGCCCAAAGTGAAATAAAAATTTCACAAGGAAAAGGTTCTATCTAAACCTACACTCTCAATCCTTCCATATGACATGGAGAACTACTAGTGTCCCAATTCACATATTTTATAAATTATCATGCCTAATAACACCATGGTGATAGAAGACCTCAACATTACCACTATTGAAGAAAAACACGACCACTAAAAGAATTCATAATAAAAAGAACATGATCTACACTGTAGAGACCTGAAGCTTGACATACATGGACATTACATTACTTATGTGGAATTCTTAGTACATAACAAAAACACACACACACAAGCATCGTAATAGTTTAGTGTCTTTCGAAACTCGGAATATAATATTCAATTCGTGGTGAAATATCTTCAACATCTCCCATAAAGATCTTCCTTTTTTTACATAAAACCTTTCTTTATATCCTGGGGAAAAGAAAACATAAAAGGGTGAGCTCAAATGCTCAGTAAGGGTAAACAAAAGAAATATCCATCACATCATTTTCATAAGAACATAACATTTTGGAAATCTTAACCTGCAAAATAGGGCATAATCTCATAACATGGGATAAATCATAGTAGTGAAATGAAATCCCAATAATCATAACATAAAACATGAACCTTTGTGGCATACACACATAATCATAGAGAATCATATCTTATTAGTCAAGACTCATTTACAAGACTATCTTAGTGGATAAAGTCCATTTCTGAACCGAGTCACCCTCGTTTCAGTCCTGTTTCACTGAACCGGTATAACCTAACATTCCAGCCATGTCTAACTCATGAGATATAAAATCTTTACCCAATGCATTGGAGGGAGATATAGTTCCCACCCATCTCATAATGATACCATTCTAATGTGTGCCACAAATTCATAAATCATACATCATTGCATAACCCATTTAATAAAAATGGGAATCTTAAACATCAGGACATCATAAAACAATTCATATAAGATAAAGGAATTCATAAAAATATTTCCACCACAACATAATCAAATCAATGTAATAAAAGGGATAGAAACAGAACCCTTTATTATCTTAGATGGAAAATAATTTTTATAAAACACTTGAACTCCATTCTTGAGGAAAATATCGTTTCTACTTCAAAAACATTTTCCTTTCTTAACATGTATTACAATTTTAAACTAAAAGAAGTTGATTAAAAATAAACTTGAAAACATGTAAAGGAAGCTTCTTGGAAATAATGTTTTAAAAATCCTTTCATGCCTTATAAGTTAAAAAAACATTCTTCTTGTACTGTTGTCGGAAATGTCAAAAATTACCTCATACGAAAAACGACAAAAGATTCCATTCATATATTTTACTAAAAACTCACCGAAGGGTAAAATTGGATATAAACAGTTGTAGGTAGATGGAAACAATATTAAATATTGAGTAAACATGGATGTGGATGATAAAATATACCCCAGTAAATACCAACGTATAAACAATCTCGGATAAAAATGAGATTGTGATATTTTTCTTACCTTTGGTCCGATTGCTTTGTAAGTGTCCGAACCTCCTGTATAATGATTTAAATAATGTTACTGACTTATTCCAGAATCATACTCATTGTTATGATATCATATATGGTTCACTTATGACTTTATATTACCCGTTCTTTTGTAATTCCATGTTAAAGAGCGTTTTGGGTAAAATTGATTCATTTGTCGTCCGTGTTTTGACATGTAATTATTCATATGATTACATAGATGATGATTACTTAATTACAGAATATAAAATATGATTTATATCTAATATATATTCATAATATAAATATATATAATAAATCAGTAAATGGAAAGAAATACACCGTTCATCAAGACAGTAGGCCGTATGTACGCATGAACGCTATTTTCGTTTCCTTATTGAGTTGAATTGAATTAAGTAGATGACATAAATATATATACACATAAATCCAGTATCATTATTATGTCATATATTTCATGATTACTTATTATATGTACTTTATAATCATTCATGAATGGTTAATGTGGAGAATGATTCTCATCGCGTCGTGGAGACGGTAGTCCGTACGTACGCACGCGCGGTGATTTCGTTTTCCGTAGGATGGATAGATGGCGAAATAGGGTTGTTTCATACATATAATAACATATAAGTATATGATTGATACTGATGTTATTACTTCATAATGAAACAACCTAATAAGAATAAGTGGAAAAAGAAATAAAGTTGAAAGAATCGGTAACGAAAATTACCTCTTCTTTAAAGCGCCTCTTTGAGATCTCCTTTTAGGGAACTAAAATTGGTCTTTTATGAATACCAGAACCTATAGGATGTTTCTAGGGAAGTGGAGAAGAGTATTTGTAAGGGGTTGGCCGAGCTTGAAGGCTCAATGTTGTGTGAGGAAGAGAGGGAGGAGGTGCCCTTTTATAAGGGAGGAGAGGGGCTCCTTTGGAAAACTAAAAATATTATTTTATTATAAAGTCATATTAGATTTTAAATAGATCCAAATTGATTTATTTCGAAGCTAAGGTGGGGAGGGATCTAAATACTATCATCCAATAGAATTTAGACAAGTTTAGGTTCCTATTTTAACCTTATCATTTAGATTTAACATGAAGTTAAATAATTTTACTTTTACTGTGTCTTTTTGTTTTCTTACACTATAAGGTTAATAAACATACTATAACAAGACAAACGTACCCCAAGTTATTTATTATTAATATATATAACCTTATATAAGTCATTTGGACGATCATTAGATTTTTATCAATAAAATAACTATTAATAATATAATACTTGTTTTAAAAACTATTTTATGTCAATTTTGACACTATTTGGTAATTGATTTTTGTGAAAATCATAACAGAATGATTAGTTCGAAATAATTTAATTAAATAAATACTAACATGTCATATTAACCTATAAAATTAGTTTAATTCATAAAAAGTTTCAAATTACATTTATTTGGATATTTATAACATCACTTATTTAAATATTTCATTAATAAGATAATTACTACATCATCTTTGTGTCATAAATAATATAACTTATTTAATGTCTAAAAGTTACAAATAAAATACCATTATGTAGGAAATATTTTTAGCTTTCTAATGAGTATTTATAGTCGAATTTATCTTATGTATAACTCTATATAAAAAATTATTTACTTATTAAACTTTGATTTTAACTATTTTAACCATTCTTTAAATAAATTAATAATAAATGTCCTAATCTAATTCAAGTGGGCCTAAATGGTAATAGTTTATTCTTATGGTTGTTTTGGGTCTAATTACTCTTTTCCAATATAATTAGGACATGTGTTAGGGTAATCATAATATCATTTTTACCCTTAATTACCCAATTTACTTTTAACCGTGGTAAAAAAAAGTAAAAAGTTATTATTCACCAAAACTTATTTACATATCATTGAAACACATATTACATACTGACATCATCCGTGTCTCTCGGATTTTTGAAATTCCACTCACAGAAGCGGTAAAATTATGTTTTATGAAAAATTCAGTTTTTTTAACTACCACTTAGTGGTTTCACTATTCATCAAAAAAATGAATGTTTCCAGAAAAATACCAAAAATTAGATCTAAGCTATATTTGATATTATGAATTCAAAAATGATGTATATTTTATCAAATTCAAAACATATCAGTTTCATTAATTAATTAAAAAATTAATTCCCGTCGTCAAAACAAATAGCGTGTTCTTAAGAGATAATAACTATCAAAAGATTGACACTTGTTTATGTCTGGTTTAAATGTAGAATTACATCCAATTACCAACATTGTATTAAATAGTAAAAAAATATTCTAAATATACTTTAAAACCACTCAATTTAATTATTTATCACTAATAATTATTTCGATTAAAAAGGTTGTTTTTAATTAAAATTTAGTAATATTCACTATTCGTCAGAATACGAAAGTTATCCGAAAAGTACCAAAATTTCACCTTAGGCTAAATTTGATAATCCAAATCCAAAAATGAAGTCCCTTTTGAGAGATAAAATTTCTAAAATTTTAAAATGTGGTTATTACTATTCATAACCGTTAGTTTTAATAATATTTTAATAGCATATTGTTGTTTAATGAAACTCAGTATTGCGTACTACAGATGCTATCGACGAAGGTCGTGATTGCGTGTAATGAAAGACAAGTCAAGGATGTGTGTTGTGAATGATCCTTTTGGTGTAGCGTACAACACAAGACATTAATGAAATAAAAAAGAATATTTTTCATAAAATCCCGGGGTGTTCCATACAACCCCCCTTAAAATGAATTTCTCCCTCGAAATTCGTCGGGGTTATAAATGGTTTACTATTCGAAAGTTTATCTGATAGAAACCCACATCGTAAAAAGGAATACCAAAACTAATCTTTAAAAACAAAAGTATGAAACCTAACGTTACCCAAATAAGCTAATCATTGGGTTTCAACATAGTTGAAAATATTGATATGGAAGAGAAATCTAACTATCATGTTCTGATGGAGAGTGGTAGAGAACATGGCTATATAAAATCCAGCAATCACAAAGCCATAAATTTGTGATGATCTAAGGTACCATCTGATTTATCAGATATAAGTGCACTAGGACATCATTTTTGGTTTTCAAGATCGTTTCCCTAATGTTGATGAAATTGGAATTAGAAAAAATATTTTCGTGATTTCGGTATAGTCTCACTGTTGGTCGTTCTTTGGACAATTTCCACTTCATCTCTTAAAGAAATGAAGTTGAATTTGTCATTCGTGATGTGTTAGCAGATCATGTGATATAATGATGGTTCATTCCGTCTGTCTCAAGCAATAGGTTTGAAAAGTTATCAAAAAATACACAAGTCCATATATAGTGAGATTAATGATATATGGTTCCTAAAATTGACTTATACATCATATATCATATTGCTTAATATAATAAAACTTGTTTCTACTAAATAGGGACTTCCTGTAGGACAATGGTAGGTGATAAAGGCCAGTCGCACTTCGGTTGTGGGTTTGATTCCCACGACCTTGTCCGACGCGATGGGATGTCGCCCATCCTGCAGGTTGTCCTTTTTCTAAAACTATATTACTATATCATCCCATCAATAATATCAAAAAAACTTCTATCCTTAAACAATACTAACTTATGTCCAACACAATCCATTCCAATCTTTAGGCTTATCCATAATACTGCAGTCCACTCTCATAATATTGTGAAAACGATAACCAGAGATTTAATACCATCGTTGATGCCCATATATCATAAGATATGTCTTGTTAGTCACATTCTAAACATTCAAAGGCCTTAATAATGTATTCTCTTGAATACCCATTAAACCTTAGTTAAAACATGAATGCAGTTAAACGTTAACACTTTCCACATACCAAAATCCTCATAATTCTATATACTCAAACCATGATATCACTTAGTCCTTATATCAATCATGAGCTCATGAACACTATCAAACATATTAGATTCTCTTTATCCCTTCATTATGTGCATATCATCTGCTTTCCAAAAATATTTCAATCACTTTTCATGGTTACCGATGCCATTAAAATTTAGAAAACCACAATAGACCAATACATAAATATTCCAATATTCCACGATACTATATACAACATTATTCTGGAATCCCATTACATAAACACTTAATCATTCCACCACATCATTGTTATATTCAAAATCGCCAATGGTGATCACATGTGACTTCCCTTTGTCCTTTGCTTTATGTGGTTGCTCATTTCGATCATCACTAACCCTTGGATTAGGGCATTTATTAGCATAATTCCCCATTTCCTTGCACTTGAAGCATTGAAGTGTAGTAGGTTCATTCTGTGTATCCCTTCCTTTGTTTGCATCATTAGAAATCTTCTTCCCATCATTGCAGCATTCAAATGCCTGATGACCTTCCTTTCAACATTTGAAACATTTACTTGTCCCTTTAAGACTATCTCCACCATGCTTCTTTCCACACATTGAGCATAAGGAAACATTCATCTTCTTTTCACCATTATTCTGAGATTTCTCCTTGAACTCCATCTTTCATTTCTTGTAAAAACTATGAGATGTATAAGTAACACCAACTTCCATTTCTACCTTAATAGCAGAACACACAATTCCTTCATAGCTACTGAAGTCTCTTACAGCTAATGCCCTTCGAAGATTTGGTTTTAAGCCTCTGAAGAATCGATCAACTTTACTTTCAGGTTGGATGATAAATCCAGATGCATACCTTGAAAGCCTTGTAAAATTCGCTTCGTATATACCAACAGATTCATCATCCTTTTGATTTAGTTCAAGAAACTCCTTCTCCATATTTGTTCTAAGAATACGAGGTAAGTACTTATTGAAAAATAAGTTCTTGAACTCGTCCCATTCCATGGACTCAATTTCATCTCTTTGCCTCGTATTCTTGATAAGATTCCACCATTGATCAATTTCATCTTCCAAACGATATACTGCTAAGATGACTTTATCATGTTCAGAACATTGAAGAACTGAAAATATCTTTTCAGTGGTACTGATCCATTGTTCAGCAACAAGTGGATCAGAAGACCCACTGAATGAAGGTGGACGTTTCTCATGAAGGAATCAATAGAATATTGTTCCTTTCGCTGCTCATTTGGAAGTCCAGAATGATTCATAGCTTGTGTAAGTATAGCAATAAGATTTTGCACTCCATCTCCCATAACATTTGTTTGTTCGGGAGGACAATCATTGCATTGTCCATTGCATTGATCAGCACGGTTCCTTCGGGTTCCATCCATCATCTAAAACCCAAAAAGAATAGTGTGAGAGCAAAAAATCATGCTAGGGAAAACAACATAATAAAGGGGGAGTACCTTCAATATCTAACATCATAGGTTTAATTCTATGATCATTAGCGTAATTGTAGGACTATAACCTATATGTATACTTAACCTTAGAAACATCCCTAGACATTCCTTAGAAATATCTCTAGGGATCTCACTAATGTTCTCGCATCCTAGTTTCCAAAGGTTGACTAATACTTTCCTCTGATACCAACTATAGAGACCCGAAGCTTGACTTAAATGGACATTACATTACTTTTGCGGAATACTTAGTACATAACAAAAAAACACACCCACAAGGATCGTAATAGTCTAGTGTCTTTGGAAACTCGGAATATAATCTTCTAATCATGGTGAAATATCTTCAACATCTCCCATAAAGATATTCCTTTTTTTACCTAAAACCTTTCTTTATATCCTTGGGAAAAGAAAACATAAAAGGGTGAGATCAAATGCTCAGTAAGGGTTAACAAAAGAAATATCAATCACATAATTTTTATAAGAACATAACATTTTGGAAATCTTAACCTACAAAAGAGAGCATAATTTCATTACATGGGATAAATCATAGTAGTGAAATGAAATCCCAAAAATCATAACTTAAAACATGAAACTTTGTGGCATACACTCATAATCATAGATAATCATATCTTATTAGTCAAGACTCATTGCCAAGACTATCTTAGTGGACAAAGTCCATTTCTAAACTGAGTCACCCTCGTTTCAGTCCTATTTCACTGAACCTGTATAACCTACCATTCCAGCCATGTCTATCTCATGAGATATAAAATATTTACCCAATGCATTTGAGGGAGATATAGGTCCCACCCATATCATAATGATACCATTCTTATGTGTGCCACAAAATCATAAATCATACATCATTGCATAACCCATGTAATAAAAATTGGAATTTTAAATATCGGGAAATCATAAAACAATTCATATAAGATAAAGGAATTCATAAAAATATTTCCATCACAACATAATCAAATCAAGGTAATAATAGGGATAGAAACAGAACCCTTTATTATCTTAGATGGAAAATAATTTTGATAAAACACTTGAACTCCATTCTTGAGGAAAATATCCTTTCTACTTCAAAAACATTTTCCTTTCATAACTTGTCTTTCAATTTTAAACTAAAAGAATTTGATTAAATATAAACTTGAAAACTTGTAAAGGAAGATTCTTGAAATAATGTTTTAAAAATCCTTTCATGCCGTATAAGTTAAAAAAACATTCTTCTCGTACTTTTTTCAGAAAAGTCAAAAAGTACATCGTACGAAAAATGAGAAAAGATTCCTTTCATATCTTTTGCTAAAAACTCACTGAAAGGTAAAATTGGATTTAAACAGTTTTAGGTGGATGGAAAAAATATTACATATTGAGGAAACATGGATGTGGATGATAAAATATACCCCTGTAAATAACAAAGTATAAACAATCTCGGATAAAAATGAGATTGTGATATTTTCTTTACCTTTGGTCTAATTGCTTCGTAAGTTTCCGAACCTCCTGTATAATGATTTAAATAATGTTATTGACTTATTCCAGAATCATACTCATTGTTATTATATCATATATGGTTCACTTATGACTTTATATTACCCGTTCTTTTGTAAATTCCATGTTAAAGAGTGTTTTGGGTAAAATTGTTTCATATGTCGTCTGTGTTTTGACTTGTAATTATTCATATGATTACTTAGATCATGAATAATTAATTACATAATATAAAACATGATTTATATCTAATATATATTCAGAATATACATATATATAATAAATCAGTAAATGGAATGAAATACACCGTTCATGGAGACGGTAGGCCGTACGTACGCATGAACACTGTTTTCGTTTCCTTATTGAGTTGAATGGAATTAAGTAGATGACATACATATATATAAACATAAATCCAGTATCATTATTATTTCATATATTTCATGATTACTTATTATATGTACTTTATAATCATTCATGAATGGTTAAAGTGGAGAATGAATCTCATCGCGTCGTGGAGACGGTAGTCCGTACGTACGCACGTGCGGTGATTTCATTTTCTATAGGATGGATAGATGGTGAAATAGGGTTTTCTCATACTTATAATAACATATCAGTTTATGAGTGATAATGATGTTATTACTTCATAATGAAACAACCTAAGAAGAAGAAGTGGAAAAAGAAATAAAGATGAAAGAATCGGTAACGGAAATTACCTCTTCTTTGAAGCGCCTCTTTGAGATATCCTTTTAGGGAACTAAACTTGGTCTTTGAGGAAGACCAGAACCTCTATGATGTTGCTAGGGAAGTGGAAAAGAGAATTTGGCAGGGTTTGGCCGAGCTTAAAGGCTCAAAGTTGTGTGAGTAAGAGAGGGAGGAGGTTCCCTTTTATAAGGGAGGAGAGGGGCTCCTTTGGAAAACTAAAAATATTATTATATTATAAATTAATATTCTATTTTA
This sequence comes from Viscum album, assembly GCA_963277665.1. Lineage (NCBI taxonomy): Eukaryota > Viridiplantae > Streptophyta > Magnoliopsida > Santalales > Viscaceae > Viscum > Viscum album. Next base: position 1,834,720,977 of record OY728147.1, read on the forward strand.
AATAGCTCCAAATTGATTTATTTCGAATCTAAGGTGGGTATGGATCGCAATCCTATCATACAATATAATTTAGACAAGTTTAGGTTCCTATTTTAACCTTATAATTTAGATTTAACATTAAGTTAAATAATTTTACTTTTACCGTGTCTTCTTGATTTCTTACACTATAAGGTTAATAAACTTACTATAAACATCCAAACGAACCTCAAGTTGTTTATTATTAATATATATAACCTTATCTAAGTCATTTGGCCGAACATTAGATTTTTAAGAATAAAATAACTATTAATAAAATAATATTTGTTTTAAAAACTATTTTATGTCAATTTTGAAACTATTTGGTAATTGATTTTGGTGAAAATCATAACAGAATTATTAGTTCGAAATAATTTAATTAAATAAATACTAACATGTCATATTAACCTAGAAAATTAGTGGAATTCATAAAAATTCTCAAATTACATTTATTTGGGTATTTATAACATCAATTAAGTCAATATTTCGTTAATAAGATAATTACTGCATCATCTTTGTGTCATAAATAAATTAAATTATTTAATGTCTAAAAATTACAAATAAAATACCATTATGTATTACACCATTTTAGCTTTATAATGAGTACTTATAGCCTAATTTATCTTATGTATAACCATATATAAAAAATTATCTACTTATTAAACATTGATTTTAACTATTTTAACCCTTCTTTAAATAAATTATTAATAAATGTCCTAATCTATTCCAAGTGGGCCTAAATGGTCATATTGTTTTCCTAAGGTTGTTTTTGGTCGATTTACACTTTTCCAATGGAATTAGGACATGTGTTAGGGTAATAATAATATCATTTGTACCCTTAATTACCCTATTTACTTATAACCGTGGTTAAAAAAATGTAAAAAGTTACTATTCACCAAAAAATATTTTCATCTCATTGAACCACATTTTACTTACTGACATCAAACGTGTCTCTAGAATTTTTTAATTTCCACTCACAGAAGTGGTAAAATTATGTTTTATGAAAAAATCAGTTTTTTAACTACCACTTAGTGGTTTCACTATTCATCAAAAAAATGAAAGTTTCCAGAAAAATACAAAAAATTAGATCAAAGCTATATTTGATATTATGAATTCAAAAATGATGTCTATTTTATCAAATTCAAAACATATCGGCTTCATTAATTAATTTAAAAATTATTTCCCGTCGTCAAAACAAATAGTGTGTTCTTAAGAGGTAATAACTATCAAAAGATTGACACTTGTTTATGTTTGGTTTAAATGTAGAATTACATCCAATGAACAAAATTTTATTAAATTGCAATAATATATTCTAAATATACTTTAAAACCACTCAAATTAATAATTTATCACTAATAAATATTTCGATTATAAAGGTTGTTTTTAATTAAAATTTAGTAATTTTCACTATTCATCAGAATACAAAAGTTATCCGAAAAGTACCAAAATTTCACCTTAGGCTAAATTCGATACTCCGAATCCAAAAATGAAGTCCATTGTGAGAGAAAAAATTTCTAAAATTTTAAAAGGTGGTTATTACTATTCATAACGGTTAGTTTTAATAATATTTTAATAGCATATCGTTGTTTAATGAAACTCGGTATTGCGTACTACACACGCTATCGAGGAAGGTCGTGATTGCGTGTAATGCAAGGAAAGTCAAGGATGCATGTTGTGCAAGCTCCTTTTGGTGTAGCGTACAACACAAGACACTAATGAAATTAAAAAGAATATTTTTCATAAAATCTCGGGGTGTTACATACACAATATGAATCAGAGGATATCATTGAGTTAGAATAGCTCCCCCCCCCCAAATGAACATTAAACATATTATTTAAGAGATTTACCAACCCTAGGAATATCGAGACAAATAAAAATATCCATCTACCATCCTTTCACTATTTGATTCAATAATAGTGAAGTCAAATCCCAAGATGACCCTCAGGGGTGTACATGCCTCCCATGATGATGGGATTGCGACTCCAAAAATGATGAACATCTCACCATATGATCCACATTACCATTCATCATAAGATTATATATATAGTACAACAACATAGTTAAGAACACTTCTTCTGAATCTTACATGCCTAGAATGATGCTTGAAAATTGACCAATTTCTCTCAATCTAGAAGGAAATACCCTAAATCAACCATAAATCCATTATCTAATGTTCATTAAACTAGTCGAAAGAAAAAAAACATAAAAATGAAATCCAAGAATAGAGATCACATTTAATGAAACCTAGTCTTCCAATAATCAACGGAGTTATTGACTCACCTATACAATAAATATCACATCATAAGATACATTCCAAGAAATCCTATATTGATACACCCAAAATCCTAAAGCCAAAAATCCCCTGATGCCAATTTCAATGTAAGAAACCTAGATCAACCTTATAGGTCACCTGATCATTCTATTCAAAATGTGTCAAGCAAGCCTCCTATAACACTAATGGTTTTAGACTATTGGTGAGTGTATAAATGTTGCACTAGAAAGAATATATTATCTAGTTAGATAGAAAAATCGTGGAAATATAACAAACCTGAAACACATGGATGTACCTTATATTATTCAAAATAAATAAATTAATGAAAAACATGTTGTAATAAATTTATTTGAAAATATATTTATATGAACTCTAATGATTTAATATCATACTATAGCATGTAACCCACTGAGCATAAACAATTTTAAAAATAATAAAAATGAAAATGAAAATAAAATTATTTATAACCATCACTTATCCAAATTCCATTCCCAGTATCCATGATTTTTATCTATACTAGTATAACCCTAAGACCACACATGAGTGTCTCTGCTCGACCAAGAAACTCCCGACCTCTGACCCATCCATCATAAAACCTAGGATAAAACCTAAAAGAATAATTAAGGTATACACATATAGGTGGTTGAATTACATGGGGTGAGAAATAATTCTTAGAAGGACACCCCACTGAAAAACCCAGAATGTACTATTTTTTAAAGTGAATTCACACGCCTTGAATCAAGAATAGATGAAAAATAATAGAAGGTGATATAATATAATGAAATAAAAAAGGGGGATACAAATAAACAAATAATGAAAACGAAATTCTGTTAATATCCTAACACCTAAAGTAAATCTATCATTACTATATCCCACTTTGGAAGATTTACAACATGTAATCAACCAACAACATTGCAACATGGACATCTATTAGATCTATATAAGAGATTCAAGATGTCTAAGCACATAGGCAGAATGCAGGACCCTAGGGCTTAACTATAGGATTCAAAATTAATAACCCACATATGATTGGATTTAAAAAGTGTATATCATTATAATAATTTCTGAAAAAACCTCCTCTCTACATATCATAGTTCAATCAATTAATGGGACACTAAAGAAAAACATGATATCCAACCCCATGGACTTGACAGATACACTGGAAAATGGGATCCTTCCTCACAGAAATTATGGTTGAACTACCTGATTGGAACAATGCACCAGGTGCATTGAAGAAAATCATCCCAAAACAATAACACTATTCACTATACAAGGCGTATACTAAGTCTAGGAATAGCGATCACATGTACACCATCCATTAGACCCCAATGATTGTATAACAAAAATAAGAAATTAGGGGAGATAACATCATAAAAAATTATGGACAATGCTCGAACCAAGATATCCAAAGGGTTTCCTACTCTAACCATATCCCCAAGATGAATCTATAATGAAGATCACAGACAATGTATAACAGAATATTGGACGATCCACCACTCGAACAAACTGTCTGAGCTTTCAAACTAGTATGTTGATCCAATTCTATCCAAAAAAGGAAGGGACCCCTTATATAACCCTGTATTTTAGCATCCAATATATTAAAACTATGGTCACTCCATTAGAATCCATTGGGTCAAAAAAAATATGTGACTTCATAGTAAATTGGGACATTGCACATGAAAAAATCATCTATGTTACTCTAAAAATTAACCCAATGTCATGGACCAGGGAAAAAAATTACCCTCAATTGACTGAATAGAAACAATAAAAGAAGGTCAACCCATGAATTATTATACTACTCATCCAAAATCAAGAGACATGCACATTTTAGAATCCCCACAGATGACACTCAGTGTCATCCAACTAATCCTAGATCAATGACACATTAAAAGTGGAATCTAAAAAAAAGTCCGACAACAGGGGTATGCAGTATGGTTCTTTTTACCACCATAATGTTGTTCTATGAACAATGGTGTCTCATCGCATACCAAAAATAATGGAAAAACCAAAAATATAATCAACCACTATAATTATCGAAAAACAACCCATCCTTCAGTACCAACTCACCCATAATGGAATCCCAAAAACATAATGGAACTTGTGAATTCTCAACAACCAAATATGTTTACCCTAATCCTTAAATAATGAACCAAACCACAATGTGATCCTTAATATTCCATAAAAATCATATCAATAATTACTTGATACATGGAAATAAACTTCATCTAAAGCAATCAATGTAGCCTAAAGGATCTATGTGATCCAATATAATAATTTAAGAGTTATACCCCTACTTGTCAAACCTGGAGCAACTAGTCCTGACTGGAAGGAAAAAACTGGGATCTCCTTGGATATAATACATAACATAGCAATTATCAATTTGTATATATAAATTATGAACCCTAGAATAAGGAATCCAATATTCTAGACCACTAACAAGCTTCTGACACTCACTCAGGCCTCCCAAATGACAACCAAATCCCCAAAGGGTTTAGAAACAAAACCTCAAATAAAACATCAATAAATTTTAATATAGAAAAAAACACCATCCAAATGGACTCTGAACATTGAAAATATTTCACCAACATGATCTACATGCAAAACAATTAGAGTGTAATACTCTATATCTCAATTCTGAAACCAGGGTGAAAAATAATAAAATTTTCCAAGGATGAAAGTTTAACCGATTTGAATATTGGTTACTCAAATTGTACATTGGGTGTTCTTCCATAACTATGTACCCCAAGAAACTCGATTAATAATTTCCAGTGTGTTGGTAATTTCATTTATATACACATAATGTAACCCTATGTGTGTATGTTCCCATGTACCTCATCCAACCATGTCATGTAAAACTCTAAAGTACTCAAAATGTAGTGATATTACATGTCATGTAACCCCACATGGTGTCCCAAATAATGCTCATATCCATGATCACTATATAGTCATGTACACAAATATAATGTGCAACCCACATGCACAATCGATGGGTAATTATTCTCAGTAGTGTACCAATCACCTATGGATTCTTAAGGTGAACTCAGACATAACCTTGAAGCCCAATACATTGAATATGCCCATTTTATATGGAATTTAGTCCTAGAAAACTCATCTCTTACGAATAAGATGAATTGAATGTGTCTGTTCAAATCACCAAACACTATTTTTTTGGCATTCCATAAAATAGATTCCCAAAAATAAGCCTGAATGCTAAATATCCATGAAAAATCCCTTTGTAGACCCACTATAGTACCCCAATAACGCAAAATGGGCCGAAGAAAAAAACAATTATATAGAATTTTTTTGGAATAAAATAATAAATAGTCCTACCGTAGGGTGGAAACCATATATTCATTATTCTAATACAAAATCTAGAGCCCCCACATGCTGATCTAATGTGACATGAGATCCATGGAAACACATCCTCTTATCCAAGACCATATTCCCTCCCTACCCATCTCATATATTTTAAAAAATAAATTATCTAATCTATGAACTTGACCTGATAAATTTTTAATGGAAAAACATAAGAAGAAAAGAAAAAAAAGGAGAAAATCGTAAAATAAAATGAAAAAGAACGGGTCATGGGCACAACCCATGTGCTTGATGGATGGTTATGATTTCCTATGAAACCCCCATTTAATAATCAAATTTAGAGATGAATTGTCAATCAGATGCTCCACTAAAAGTATATAACCAAATGAACAATTATGGATAAATTTTTTATCTTATAAAATATTACATATTCTATAAAAATTAAAAAGGATAAAATTTTATCCAAACACTTTTTAAAAGGTAAACACCATATAGATGGAAAAATAGAGTGACTGGAAATATTATAAAATAACATCTCATATGATTAATTATTATTTCCTCCGAAAACTGTAGCATGAATAAATAATCAAATTTCCCATGATTTTCACTTCATTGGATGACACGGGCCATCAGACTGTGATTCAAAATATGGAAAAAATAATGGGAGGAGGATATATTATCCTGGAATAGATGTACATTATCCAGAGAATGATATATAGTGCTAGATATCATTATTCATATGAAAGTGAATGATTTTGAGAAATTTAATGGCCACAAAACCCTAACCCAAAGAACTATGATAAATAATAACGATACATCAGAAATGAAGGATAAAATTTTTGTTTCAAAATCCATTGCCTAGCATTGATGAATTCTGTTTCTATATAAAATATCAAAAAAATGAAATATACATATGTTGTATCTATTTTATAGTCCTTTAATAATGATCCAATAAAATAACATATTTTTCTCCAACAGTTGAGTACTCAAAAGGAATTTTTTTTCCTTGAAGAAAAAAAAATTATCCTTCAAATATTAATATAATTCCATAATAATATAATAATCTATTTATTATTTTGTAATTATCCAAAAAAATTGTTATTATTGGGTTAGATAATTCCCAAAATGAATAAACATTCATATGATGATATAATCTAATAATCTATTAAATCAAATTATAATACCCAAAGATTAATCTAAACCCCTCTATAAAAAATTATGTATAAAATTAATCAATATACCAATAAATAATGTTAAAAAAGAAACATTTATGTCAAAATAATATTAATCATTATTAATGAATCATACCCATTATTAACATACCCTAATCATATAATCACTAAAATATACTAATCAATTTCAGAAATAAAATGGAACATCATTAAGGTAGGTTAAAATCATAATTCTTCCAAAAACAATTTAACATTTAACCCTAAAACAAAATCTTGTTATATTCTATTGACTATAATCATACAATATTCCCGAAAATATTGTTATCATAATCTAAATTCAATGAATAACTAAATCCATTTTCATCCCCAAGTGTTTTAATACAACAAAAAATACCTTACAATCATTAAATCAATGAATTTTAATTGACTATCATCATTAAAAAATCTAATAAATAGATTATTCATTATTTTTTCATAGGTCATCAAAGGAGTGTCTAAAAAATATCACTTTTTCTATACACCACTTGTAAACTATTTAAATTTCATCTTACAAATGATTAAAAATAAATAAAATAAAATATATTGTTTAATGATTTATAATTCTTATTATATATAGAATATTTCAGATTATCATTGACATACACATCGTTAACTCAACTTCAGTATTTAAACCATTAAAAATACTTTTTCATATTTTTCAATTATATGATTTGATTACATATCATTCTTGATTCATAGTATTAACATAATAAAATAATACAAACCTTAATTGGGGTTATAATAGACTACCATTATATAGTTGATATCACTATTTACATTAATCATGATATCCATATCGATATAAATTTTGTATTCATGTCATTAAAAGTATTTACAATGAAACATTAGATGGATTAGTTGAGATTTTGAATCAAAATAAATTATTTCCCATGATCTATGAAATTATTGATGAAATTAAAAGGTTTTTGATGGATCAAATAGATTATTATAGGTTATTTGGATGTTTAATAAGATTTCAAAATAATTTGAGAAATATTTCACTATTAATTTGAAAATTAAATAGTATAGAATGGATAAGATGGTTGAGGGATATCATTTTTATTAAATATTGATAAAATATAAAATATAAATAAATATATATTCGTATATAATTAAATATAGATATGAATTATTTTATGTTAAAAAGAAAATGGTCCTTCAATGAAAAATAATAAATGAATTTTCAAAAATAATTTATCCATAAAATCCAAAAATATTACCTCAATAACATCAAAATTAAATATTATTTTCAACTAAATGGATAACTCATAGCATTCCACACATATAAAATAAATGTATCAAATTTAATTTAAAAAAATATTCCACCATAATCCTAAGGATTATATATACTTCATCCCAATAAAATGTCTTCAAAAATCATAGAAATATCCTTCAAATACCATCAAAGAAAACCTCAAAATGTGTTTATAAGACATAGACCATATTATAAAAAATGATCATATTATCAGTATGGTTTCCATAACTCTTAAGATATCCTCACATAGAAACATAATAATATAAATATTTTTCTAAAAACTACTCTAACACTAAATCTAATGATCCCTCCTTTGAATATAAATATTCTATCATATTTAGACATGAATTAAAATATAATAAAATTCCAAAAGAAATATGTTTAAAAAAAATAAAATACATTATTACCATTTCAAAAATAAATATTACATTATAAAGTGTGTAATTTTTTTCATTTCGATTTTCAAATGATATAAAACATATAAATCTAAACATGGTTTCTTTTTGTAATATATCATCCAAGCTTTTACATTGTCCTCATCATTTTTTATACTCATCTATAACACAGTTTAATTTTTTTTTTAAAATGTTGGGTGAAAACAAAAATATTATCAATCAAAATATAAAAATAATTAATCATGTAATCCATTGAAAATCATAAAAATCCAAAAATACTTACCTTTTTCAAATGTTTAATTTACAATTTGAAATAAAACATCTCGACTTTCAAAATATACAACCATTTTGTAATAATAATCATTATACACATAGAATGAAATTAAAATCACATTTTAGGAAACAAAGAGAAACAAATTCATATCTCATTATTAACATGTATTATAAATAACTAGAGACCAATTATATCCATATGTGAAACCACACCATTTAACTCATTCTTTCATTCCATTGGTGGAAATTAAAATTAACTGAGGCGTTGTAGAGCTATAATGAGGATCAATCTTCGATTATGCTATTTATGTCTCAACCATTATTCAAGATAAATTATGTGGGTAAACATATAAAAATATTATAAATAACATATAATTTATTTAAAATAATATTTTTTTATATCATCCATGTTATGTTGTGATGAAAAACAAATCACATCGCTTCATAGAGGAGGTAGACTAAACATAAACATGAGAAAAGTTATTATTTTTAATGACTAGAATGGTATAAAAATAATATATAAATAATTTTATAATAATGATTAATATTTCATTAATATGATATATATAAAATATATATATTTATTACTAGATATGATAGGTGGTGACAAAAAATGAATTACATAAGTTTGTGTAGCAATAGTCTACCATACACACAAATGATTATTTCAGAAACCATTTGATGGAATATGAGAAGGATATAGGTTGTTCAATTAATATAAAAACATAAAAATATAAGGAAAATGATATTTTTATTATTTCATCATGGATTAATAATATTTGATGGTGGGTGAAGATGAAATGAAAAAAACTACCATCTTCTTCAGGCTACATATTAATATTCAAAATAAAAGCCATCCATTGATGGGTTTTTATTTAAAAAATCATATAGAATGTGAGGACGGATTTAAGTAACATATTTTAGAAATCACTGAATAAAAAATTGTTCTTTAAGGGTGTTGAAAAAATAATAATAGGTTCTATTTTATAATAAAGTTGAGGGTCACTTTTTGAATGTTATTAAAATATTAATGTAATATAAATTAATTTGTTGACGAAGTGACTCAAAATTGATAAGATTATAATAAAATATAGAGATAAATATAAATAATCAAATGAAATAACATTTTAAAATGTTTATGTCCCATTTTTAAACTATTTAATCCATTTTTTATCTCTTTTTAAAATTATTTTGATATCATTTTATTTACACTTAAGGGTTAAATATTGTAAAAATAAAATGAGTGAATACCAAAAAAATGACCATGGATGATTTCATAAAATATATTACATTCACTTGAATGAATAAATGGTTAGTATTTACATTTAAGAATTTAATAAAAAAATATTTATTAAAAAAATAACATAATGTTATTTTTGAAAGAATTTATAAAATGTTTGCATTTAAATCTACAAGAAAACAATGAAATTTGAATCCAATTCCATAAAACCCATTTTATACGTTATAAATATCTAATATATCTTGTAACACAAAAAAATTCTCAACTAATAATTTATATACTTCTCAAAATATTTACATTGTTTTTTTACTATTTTGAAAAGAACTAGGTAACTGTTGAATACATATTTATGATAATTATATCATAACAAAAAATAAAACAATTAATCTCTTTGAAGAAATATTTGATATTTAAAAATCAAATTTATAGTTGAAAAATATATATTTTTCTATTTTTAGAATATTATATCTTAATTCAAATAAGATAAGGTAATTGTTATACTTCCAAACATAACATAATATTAACGTTAAAAAAGGTAGATAAATTTAAAAAGGGACATTTATTATACATTTGGATGACTATATACAGTATATAAACATACAATAAAATTAAGGCAAGTGTTATATTAATTATTTATTAATTATCATTTATTTTTTATCATCAATTACCTAATTAACCATTTAACATTTTATCAAAAAGTACTAAGGTTACTATTCACGTTGGCTATAAATAATAGAAACATACAAATCAATTATAGACCTCTTGATTAATACAATGAAATAGTTTTTTTAAATTTTCTTAATTATTAATGGAATAACTTCATTTTATATAAAACTAAAATGAAAATTGATTTTTTCAAAAAAAATACCATATAAGTATAATTTATGTAAACAATATTGGAGTAAAAAATTCTTTTAAATATTGGATTATCACAAATTTCAAAAAATGGTAAAATGGTAAAATAATTAAAATTATAATATAAATTTGTAAATAATGAAAAAAATAGAACATAATTGTGAATAAAAATTAATAGGATGGCTACTTCTCTAACATATGTTTTTATTGCCACTACGCCGGTCCCTCCTGCAAAGGAGGACTGCATCATATTCTATGTGGGAATGTCCCTATGCCTTTATCCCTTTCTATAACACTCATTTTATTCCTCACATACCTAATATTTCTCTTATCCCTAATGTTATATCATTTAACAATGTTTCCTAAAACTATCTCTATATCTATCATCCATATATTTCACATATGTTTCTTCTATTAAGAATTTGATGATGGTCATTTGAATCTATAAATATCAACATTCGATTGACTAATTTGACATGTCTGCCTTTCGTTCAAATTGATTCTTGTAATTATATACTATGAGACTCTTAGACTATGTTAATCCTATGTTTAATTATTCATTTTATAATGTGTTGATATTTTCTAGATCTGATGACCTTGTATATAGGGAAAGTATCACTTATAATAATTACAGTGGTCTTATAAGTGCCATTTGAAAATTGATATTTTGACCACGTAATCATGAGTTAGTTTTCTAGAACCCCCTCTTACTTTTAAGAATAAATTTACTATTTAAATGTTATTATACATGGTTGGTTTCTTTTTATGTTACCATAGTATAATACAATATCTCTTACATTTAATATCCCCATGAATCTGAGTTCATGTTGATGTTTTAGGACCGAAAACAGAATACGTTTGGATTGAGGTCAGAGAAGTGTTATGCATCTTGAAATTGGTTTTCATCAAGTTATGGATATAATTTTTTCTTCATGGATGAGGATAGGGATCTTGGTTTCCATGATGTGGTTTAGGCTCAAGAATCACTTTTAGAAGATTGATGTTGGCACTGGTAGAAGAACTAATCTTATCGACAAGGGTTTAATTCCCATTCATGGTGTAGGCTTTATGTATGTGGTTCCAATTGGTGAACTTATTTCATGTATGCCAAGGGTTTTGGGGGATATATCATTGGGTTATTTAGATAAAAACCCTACAATAAAAATTACTCATCTTATAAAGAGGTTGTGTTTATCATATTTGAATTGAAATCAATGGCATTGATTAAGGCCTCGAAGGAGGAAGTTCTATCTATTTTCATGCCTATTAATTCTATATATAAGATATAATATATTCATATGAGGTTTGGGTGAATTCATTGAATTGGATGAGAAATGTATGAATTTCAGTGAATATAAATCTAGGAAATCTATTTGACGGACAAGAGGGTTTGGATCTAGATCATGTTTAAGGGGAACGATATATGTTTCCATCATGATTATCAACTCAGGTATAGTTTTTAATCTATGGAAATAACATATAGAGAATAATAATAGATGAAATATTCTATATGGAGAAGAATCTAGAGATTATTGATGGTATAACCTCTCATTGGACAAAATTGAGTGAATGCATTTTAGATGGATTCACAACACAAGGATAAAAGAGTAGAAGAACTGAACCTAATATTCATGTAGTTGCATTGGGAATAGGGGGAATAAATCAAATAGGATTATTTATAATTCATAATTTTAATAACCTAAAGATAAAATTCATTCTGAAAAGGATAGGTCCAATACGTTTCCATTGTAATAATTTTATAAGTAGGACCGGTTTAACAAGAAGATCAATAATATTCAAGTTTGAAATCAAATGGTTGAGTGTGTGAGTCTTCTAGAATAAGTGTAGTTTGTGACATTATTAATGCTCCACATCAAAAAATCAGGTCCAAATGGGTAGAGAATAATATTAAGGGTGGACCCATAAATATGAGAATTTTTGGAGCTCATTTTATACAGTATAGAATATTTACGAGAAGGATATTTCTAGATTAATGATATAAAAGAGGATGTGAGAAACATTTAAGTGAGATTGATTCAATTTTTTATTAAATGGGAGAAAGTGAGTTGATTAATAATGAATACCTCATTTTAGAATGTGGATTCAAAGAATAGAATATCAACATGGGTGACTATATGCTTACAAGGGAGAATATAGCCAATAATTCTCAAGATCATATAACGGATGACCTAGAAACAATGGTAACTACTCATCAAATTGGGTTATATTGGGTGGATTTATTCAACTATTCGTAGTCTCATAATTAATTATTTTGTAACTTTTTTCTTTTTTTATAACATGTTTAATTTAACATTTCTGGTTATCCACTTATTTCTCCAAAGTTATGTCTAAAAATATTTTAATTTTATGTCAATAAACATCAGTATAATTCCCAATAAATAGAAAAATAAAACTTCTTATGATATCCCAAGATTTCTCATTAAGATTATTATTTATGAGAATTTAAAAAATGAAATGATTTATTTCAAATAATTTTTTTAGAATTTATAAGAATTAATTATAACATTTTCTCACAAAAAAATCATTATTTAAGAAAACATTTTTTTGAAATATAAAATTAGTTATCTAAGAATTGTGGTCTTACCGTAAATTAACTAATCAATAATTATATAATTACATAGGAATACTGAATACATTTGACATTATATTTAATAATATTCAAACCAATAAATTCAAATATTATGGTGTACCAACCAAATTTCAATAATAGTATTTCATGGTTTATTTACATTCTGTGATGTTTATTTTATAATATATCGAACATTTTAGATATTTTCAAATCATGTTATTTTACATGTAAACCCACAGAGAATAATATTATTTGGATTGTGATGTTTGGAATACTGTGGGTTGAGTTCATGATATTTGGAATAATAATATCCCCTATCAATAAATATTCAGAAACATTGTTTTTTTAATTGTTGACATTATTTATATGATGCTAAAATGAATTTCCCATAGTATGTGGATGTTTAATAGTTCACATGAAATTAATATCATCTAAAATATCCAAAGATTAAAAATTAATAGATAATAGTTCTAAATAAAAACACAAGAAAATTTTATGATTGATAACATTGATTTCAATCAATGATAAAGAAGACATTAATAGAGTCTGATAGATTCCACAAGTGATAACCACAAATACATGCACATAACTATAAATTAAACCATTGGATATCATCCTCACAAAATCTATTTTAGAATGTATTTAAATGGAATTGAAATTTATGATGAACTATAATAGTATGTCAGTATAATCTTAAATATTATAGATATATAATTTTAACAATTATGATGTTGAGCACCACCTTCCCAAAATAAATTGAAAAAAAACCCTTGATTACATATATCAAATCCATATGAATGCGAGATAAGTTTCATCACCAGGGGAAAAAAATTTTTCTGCGATCCCCTATGAACATATATTGATGAATTCAAGGTAGTAAAAGACTATGACCTTTTTTGTTACCCAACAAAAAACAACCCAAAACTAGTACCTTCTACAATTACAATGTCATGATTACAATGAATCAAATCCCGAAGGACCAAGATTTTAGTATCCATAGTAAAATATATACATATATATGATGATAATATTATAAAATAATACACTAATTACATTTTATTTTTTTTCTTATTTCTAGAAAAAAACATTGAGGATCACTCCAATCCAAATAGTAAATCCCTGAATATCATTCATAGTAAAATTATTAGACACATGGGAAATGATAAATAAAAATTGGAGCCTCAAATTCCAAGTGATTTTTAAATATACTAAAATAAATAATAAATCAATGATAATAATAAATTTTAAAAAATACATAACTAAACTCACATGATATAAAATCAATTAATTGATAGGTAAGTACAAAAAAATATATAAAGCTAATAACTAGAAACATATTCTATTCAATTAACTAGATAAGTAAAAATAAACATGGTAATGTAAAAAACAAAAGCATGTGAAATTAAATCAGTGAACTAAAAATGAAATGGATCCATAGATATGTGGATGAAAAATATCATAGATGAATAATTACTAATACTTAATGAGGGAAGTTCTTTCTTAATTCAAATCATTTCTAAGGCACATGGAAACCTATATTATCAATACGTCTCTCAAGACAATTTAAATCTATGGATAAAAACTTGTTTAAATTGAGAAACTTGTTTATAATATTAGAACATATAATACAATTAGGGAGCTATATAATATATATAATCTAACTGTCATTGCTGGTTTAAATCATTCCTCGTATCTAATAATGAAAATAAATATTATGCCTTATCAAATATCCATATTGATTAAGGAATATTTTCCCAAATAATAAAATAACTATCAAGGTAAAAAATATATGTAAAATAGTATATATATTAGTCAATAATTATATAAATGATAAGTAAAATTTATAAATTAGGGAAATTTAATGTTCATTTTTTATCGGAGATCAAATACCTGATAAAGAATAACAATTGTTTCACTGAAGTGAATTTGAATACAGACCATATCCATATCAATAATAAACCATCCAGAGGTAGAATAATGATAGAATAAATAAAATAATCTCATTTTGTTGAATGAAAAATTGTTGTTGTTGTTTATGAATAGAATTAAAATAAAATGATTTTCTAAAAAAATCATAACGAGAATATATTTTTATTATGATAAAAAGTTTCGAAAAAACTTTCAAATGCCTATTCATGAAAAATAAATTTTGAAATTTTTTTCCATAATATGAAACTTTTTAAACAATTAAATGAATATTCATAATATTACGACATGTATATCTGTAATATTTGTACGAGGTAAAAAGAATTTATTTTTCACAGTTAAAGTATTGAAAAATGCATTGTTGAGAATGAAAATAAATTTTATCTTTTGGAAAAATTAGTAAATGAAATAAAAGATAAATATTTCCCTAAAAACATATTTTAAAAACAAATTTCAGATTATTTTAGTATATCATTGTTTGTAGAGTAAAATAGGTTCTCTGACAAAAGAGGGAAATAGTGTCTGGTTTTTTGGAAAACAATTACTAAGACATTTTTAGTACCAAAGTGTGAATAAATGATACAAATATATGAAACATGATAGGAATAATTCTAGGACAAAATATTAATGTTTTTATTATTTAGTGTTCTTATAATTTCCTTTAATGTAAACCCCATTGAATAATCAATAAATTAATTATTGACGAAAATAATATTTACATAGTACACTTTTTCTCATTTCACTCGAAAACATTTTATTTCATCTTCTATATGAATGAATAACATTATATGAAATGTTAAAATACAATGAATATAAATTAATTAATTATATAATATAAAAAAAGTGGCAACAGACACACCACAATGAAATGTGTAAGTGGGGAACATGACATTTATCACACATATGTAAAAAGTGAGATGATAATCCAATATCTTCAGTTTTATTTCAGGTGAACTTTTATTAACTTAATGTATAATAAAATAATGTTAATTTTCTAATTTCTAGAAATCCATTTTCATTTTTGACATTACATTTATTTCACGTATTTCTATATTTTGTAAATATAGTTAATTAATTTTTATACATATGTTATTTTGAATGAAAATGGTTTATTGGTCAAAAATAGAATTTATCGGTTAACTATGGTCATATGGGTATTAATATAACATCTAGGAAATAATAATCATGGAATAATTAAAATATTTATAAAATTATTATACTTTTAAAGACAATCAATATATATTGTTATTAAATATGAATCAATGTTACATTCACGAAGACAATAGGTTGTATATATGCATGTGTATCTTTTTCATTCTTCAATTATCATTATAGAATGACGTTTTGTAACACAATATGTTTCTATAATAATAATTATATCACCAATACCATGTTATATAATCATATATACATACATATTATATATATATATCATGTGACGTAAAAAAATTACATCTTGTCGAGGAGGTGGTCTTCCAAATGTATATGAATGCCATTATATCATTTTATGTGGGTCAATGGGAAATGAATAAAAGTATATATATTATATTTCTAGAAAATTAATTATGGGATTAATATCATATATAGGTTTTAAATAGAATATTTTTAGTAAAAACATCAATTATACATTCTTTGTGTCATGTGAATCAAGAACATCACTATGAGGGGTAGTATTCCACATTTCCTTAATGATGTTATCGTATTGACACAAAATGGAATGTATCAAAGGTATGCGTTATTAATTAAGTAAATGACATAGTAAATATAAGGACCTGACCTTATTGAATACATAATATTGAATTTATTCAAGAATAAAATTCATTTTACATTGAGGATATTTTCATGTTTATAGCTTTAGAGAATTAGGACAATACATTCATAACATTACACGTTATTATAGAGTGGATTCCATAAATACAACTTCCATTTTTTTAGGATATAAAACATTAA
This sequence comes from Viscum album, assembly GCA_963277665.1. NCBI lineage: Eukaryota > Viridiplantae > Streptophyta > Magnoliopsida > Santalales > Viscaceae > Viscum > Viscum album. Next base: position 1,834,738,274 of record OY728147.1, read on the forward strand.
AACAAAAAACAAGACTCCTTGACAATTATTCAACATTTTACATGGCTTCCATCCTTGAATTACACATCCATTATCCTATGAAAATCATTTAAAAACATGGTATGAGCACAAAAGATCAATAAGGGATGGAAAAGAAGGAAAGATCACATTAGTCTATGAATACGCGTAACGTATGAAAGAATTTTCAAAATATATTCTTCTCACCCATGTATAAATACATTATGTAACATGAGATTTAAACATGATCCAAACAAAACATTAGATCATAAATATAATAATAATGTTATCTTGGGGCATTATATACACAATAATATAACCATTATTGGCTACCTTATATTTTGTATCCCTCACGGCTACCATACTTTGTGTAACCATTGTAGTTACACTTGGTGTAACCATACAGTCGACCTCCATCATACTCTTTCCCAATTCATTGGAGGGAAATATCGGTCGCAACCTTAATCATAAATAATTCTCAATAACCAAATCATAATCATACAACATGAATAATTACATGAAAACATTACATTGGATTTTCATAAAACCGAATTTTAAAAAAATGATTTTAAAAGAAAATCCCCTAATAAATATTATAAAATTGAAGTGAGACTTAATAGAGTTGATGGAGTATGTATATATACTATAAATAAACATAATAAAACATAATAAAAATAGAACCCATCACAGAACCGATTTAAATAGCACATAAATAATGAAGTAGATGGTTAACCCAAAGAACAGAAATCAGGTTAATAATTCACGTACCTCAGGTTTTTCCTACATTAAACTAGTTTAAGCCTCCTGTATAATGGTTAAAAAGGTGTTAATAATATTTTACAGAAACATTTTTATCTTTATAACATATTATATGATCATTTAATACTATCATTTCACCCTTTAATTGTTAGTATTTTTCCCTTGCACTGTTTTTGTATAAGTTTTTTACAAGATTTACCTGATTGCTTCATGATGGATATTCTTGTTGATTGGAAGTGAAACACCAAAAATTGAATGGAAATTTATTCACATATTTCCAGTACCATAATATATACCATTTATCATTTTGATTTTTAATATGAGGATGATTCATAAGTTAACACATTAATGTGGTTCGATTAGATTATTTTAGTTGTTCTTTGATAATAACAACGTCATTTGGTCATATAAATTAGAACCATGAGTACAAAGGAGTTCTAGAACCATGGGTGAGTCATAACACAAATATTATAATCTGGTTCAACCATATAAATGGTTTCATGACCTGACTTGAAAAAATTAATGGAAATTGAAATCACATCGTACACGATGTCGGTAATTCAACACATCACAGACAATGTTTTTATTCCTTAAATAAGTGGGGGGAGAAGAATAATGATGAGGAATTTTATATAAACATGATAAAATATTTAATATACTTGTTTCTGGATATTTCATTCCTCTTGGATAATATTGGTTAGTAATGAAGAAAAAGAAATCTTGATATAAAAGAAAACATGGGAAATTTCTCACAAAAATTTGGTAGCCTAACGACATCTCTTAAAATCCATAAAAACAGATTGATGAGAGAAAGGGAATATCTCAACACTCATACATAATATGGATAGTACATGGGGATATGGAATGAAATATCCTAAAATAATTCAAATGTTAAAGGAAGAGAATAACATAAAAGGAAAGAAAAGAAAGAAAATAAAATCAGATGTTTACCTCTCGATCTCTTCTCATTGAGATGCTTCTAAAGGGCATTGGTTTTGGTATTTGGATGAGAACAGAAGCTCTAAGACGTTGGTATTAGCCTTGGGAGGAGTATTGGGCAGATCATAGGCATGGAACAAGGCTTGATTGGTTTGGGAAGTAGAGGGGAGTGAGGGTGGTATTTATAGTGGAGGAGAGGGGGTATTTTTCATTATTTTAAACATTATTTTAATATTTTTGCCCAAGATTATGAATAGTAATAGTTAATGTGACCTAAAATAGTAATAATTGAATGTTATTTTGAACAAAGTGGTCTTTCATCAATTATGATGTCATAAATTGTTAATTTTTCAGATAATTTTATTATACGATATTTTATAGTATTTCACTATTCACCAAAAAATCAAGAATTTCAGAAAAAACCCAGAAATTTACCATTACCATTTTTCGATGTTTATAATTCCAAGATAAAGTCCATTTATATGAAATAATTTTATATATATTAATAATTCAATTTTTAAATAAAAGCATGCTTAATTCAAAAATTAACAATTCTAATTCTATAACTACTTCAATCTCATGATGAAAAATTAACCAATATGTTATTATCATAAAGAATAAAGAATATAAAATAATAATAAAATTTACTATTTATTAGGGTCATATTACTTTTTATATTACTATTCATAAGGGTGTGTTATTATTCACCCAAAAACAAGTTGGTTCCAATAGACACCAAATAACATATTGAACACAATTAAAGTTAACAGTTTCATGAAATTCAAACCATTTAATAGTAAATGTTATTTTATAATGGCTAGATAAAAATATCTCTTTCAGAAAAAGTTTCATGCATTTATATTTATTTTCAGAAAGTCATGGGGTGTTATGTTATCCCAACCTTCTGTAAATTGCTTCATCTCAATTGTATTTACATATTAAACAACTAAGGGTACATTTCCCTCATAGCATTTTCAGACTCCCATGTTTATTTTTCAACCATGTGGTTTCTCCCCAAAACCATTACCTAGTTGATTACCTTATTCCACAATACTTATTCCCATCGATCAAGAATTGAGACTCTTTTCTCTTCATAAGAAAGGTTCTCTTCCAACTGAACTGCTTCTGGGCTTAAGACATGTGATGAATCTGGCACATATTTTCTCTACATTGAAACAGGAAAAACATTTTTTACCAAAAACAAACTCAGAGGCAACGCTACATGGTAAGAAAATTTTCCAACATTCTCCAAGATTTCAAAAGGACCAATCAACCGTGGACATAGCTTCCCTTTCTTACCGAAATGCATCACACCATTCCAAGGAGATATTTTAAGGATAACATGGTCAAATACCACCAAAGAGAAGTCATTCCTTCGGTTATATGTGTAACATCAATGCCTGATTTGAGCTGTCCTCATGTGTTTCTGGATCATCCTCACTTTCTCAAGTCCGACACCGCTTCCCATACAAGTCCTCAAAAGGTTCCATCTGAATACTGGAATGAAAACTGTCATTATATAAAAACTCAACTCGTGAAAGATGTGGATACCAACTTCCTGGACAGTCCATTGAACAATCTCAAAGCATATCCTCCTATGTTTTAATCATTCGTTATGACTGCCCATCTGATTGAGTATGAAATACTGTACTGAAATTTAACTCTTTGCCCAATGGCTTCTGAAGTCCCTTCCAAAAGTTAAAGTGAACCTACGATCTCAGTTAGATACAATGGAAAGAGGAACCACATGTAACCTAACAATCTCCTTGAGGTACAATCTAGAAATCTAACACAGAGAAATTGCATCTTTAATAGAAAAAAATGTGGAGACTTTGTTAGTTGATCAACAATACCTCAAATCAGATTGTTACCTCGATATTTATTTGGTAAACCTACCACAATGTCGAAATATACATTCTCTCATTTCCACTCTGGCACTGGAAAAGGTTGAAGCATCTCTTTCAGTAAATGCCACTCTTCTTTAACCTATTGACACGTCAAACATTTCATGGTAAAATCAACAAGATCACTTTTCATTCCATCACACCAATAATACTCACGAAGGTCTCTGTATATCTTAATACTTCCAGGATGACCAAAAAAAAGCGAACTATGAGTTTCACACAACAAATCTTTCTTCAACTGAGAATCACTAGTAACACACAACCTTTTTCAAAATCATAAAACAAAATCTTTATCAAGATTATATTCTGGAAACATTCCCATTTTAACCAATTCTACCTTATTATGTAACTCATGGTCTTTTTTCTTCTTGTTTAGTTTTGTCTGACAACGAAGACTACACTGAAACCCCAATCAAAACAAAGGTATTCCATGCACCAAAAACATCTAAGCCAAAATTCATCAAATCATTAATGAAGGGATCTTCTACCAAATTTAAAATGTTTAATGATGCCTGATATTTTAAACTCAAGGCATTTGCTACGTTGTTTTCTTTTTTGGGATGGTAATTGATCATGTATTCATAATCCACTATCAGTTTAAGAAATATTCTTTGCCTCATGTTTAATTTCCTCTAAAAGAATATATACATTATACTTTTATGGTCAGTATATATTTGGAAATTGGTTCTGTATAGATGATGCCCGCAAATTTTCAATGAAAAAGCCACATTTTCCAATTTCAAATCATGTGTGGGATAATTTATCTAATGAGTTTTATGTTGGCTCAAAGCATAGGAAATTACCTGATCATTATTCATCAATACACAACCAAGTCCCTTCAATGAAGAATCACTTTAGATGAAAAACTCACCATTTTGGGATGGTAAGTCCAAAACTGAAGCATTCACCAATATCTTCTTCAATTAATAAAAACAAACATCACATTCCTCTGCCCAAACCAATTTAACCCCTTTTCGTTTTAACATAGTTATCGGGCTTGATAATAGTGCAATTTTCTTAACAAACAGTCAGTAATTACCTGATAAGCCCAGAAAACTACAAATCTCTATAACATTTGTGGGTCTTGGAAATTCATCAAATACTTTTGTTTTGGCTGGATAAACTGTTATTCCACTATTATTTACAATGTTCCTGTGAAAAGAAATCTGTTTCAACCAAAAAACAAATTTTCTAAACATTCCATACAGTTTTTTTAAGGTTTTTAAAACAACCCTTAGATGTTATTAGTGCTCATATTTATTTTTAGAAAATACCAGAATGTCATCAATAAATACAACCAAAAAGTTATCCAAGAAATCATGGAATACTCTATTCATAAGATTCATGAATACAATAGGTGGATTAGTTAATCCAAACGGAATAACAATAAATTCATAATACCCATATCTAGTACAAAAGGTTGTTTTCGGGATGTTATCCTCCTTCACCTTCAGTTGACTGTATCCAGATTTGAATTCCATCTTTGAAATTTACTAAGCTCCCTAGAGATGATCAAACATGTCATCGCTATGAGGTAAAGGATACTTTATTTTAACAGTCATGTTATTTAAATCTCTATAATCAACGTAATGTATCATGGAACCATCATTCTTTTTATCAAACAAAACAGGGGCTCCCCATGGTGAAGTTCTAGGAGGAATGAAGCCTCTGTCAAGAAAACCCCGCAACGGATTTTTCAATTCAAGATGTTCTATTAGAGCCATATGATATGGGAGTTTTGAAATTGGCATAACATCACGAACTATGTCAATTGTGAATTCGACTTCTCGATCAGGTATGACACAAGGTAACTCATCTGGAAGAAAATCAAGGTTTTCATTTACCACAGGCATATCATTAATTTTAATAGTTCCCTTGTTTTCAACAATATGAGAAAGATAATATTCAATTGAATCTTTCAACATATTTTTAGATTCCTAATATGTTATCAATTTTATGGGTTCATTCTTGTATACAAGGAACAACTCTTTTTGAAAAACAACTTCTTTATCTCTATTGTCAATCTTAGCATGATAATCAGAAAACCAGTAAAACTACAGAATAACATAAAACTAGATTAAAGGTAAATCAACAAGGTTTTTACGTTAAGTCTTACCACAGACCACAATAGAAATATTTTTATTATTCCCCTTTACAATAATATTTCCCCTGGTGTTTTAAAAACAAGTTCAGGTCTCACTTGTTGATGTGATATTTCCAATATACTAGAAAATTTAGCAAAGATTAAAGAATGTGTATATTTTGTATAAAACAAAACATTATAAAAATATGAGTAAACAATCAATGTACCTGATACAACCTCATTGGATGGATTGACATCTGCTGACGTAGTCGTAAAGGATCTCACTACACATTCTTGCATGTTGTTTGGCTTTATTGCATCATTCAAATCTCTCTTTGGGCACAAATTTTCATAATGACACATCTCACCACATTTAAAACACATTAAAATTTTATTTTTTAGGATTACTATGAGGATAATTTTAATTGAAATCTCAGGTCGTATATCCAAACATACCATATTTAAAACACTTCGTAGTATTTTTAAGACATTACCCTATGGTGTTTCTTGACACACATTTCACAAACTAGAAGTTCAATTATCTTAATATAAAATTTCTTTGGTTGATTCTTACCCATTTCATTCCAACATGATGTCTTCTTCTATATGTTTCCAAAATCCACATGATCATCAGCAAACTCCATCTCTACCCTCTCCGCACTTGGACAATTTTCTCATAGCTTTTGAATTCACCAGAGGCCAACAACCTTCGATACCCTAGCTTCAATCCTGAGTAAATGATGTTGATTATTATATCAGGATCCAGAATAAGATTTGGGGGCATACCTTGCCAATCGAGTGAAGTTTTCTTCATACATAACCACTGAAACTTCCCACATTTGTTTCAATTCACCGAATTTCTTCTCCATTCTATGTCGCACCACCATAAGAAAATATTTTTGAAGGAAAATAATATTAAATTCATCCCACTCTAAGGCATAAAAATAATCTTTACCCTTGATATTTCTTACCATAGACCACTATTGATCATCTTCTACATCAAAATGATAAATGTAAATACATAATTTTCTATTGTCTGAAAATCCCATAACATTGAATATTTTTTAAGGGCTTTGATCCAACCTTCAGCTGCTAGCGTTTCAGAAGATCCATTGAATGTAGGAGGATTTTGTCTCATAAAATGTTCCACTACTATCATGTTCCATTGTGTTACCCATATTGGTTCTCTTGCATGGATTTCACCACCATTTATTTCCTATATTAGCTGATCCAATACTGTTACAAACTGCTTGGTTCTAATCCCTACCATTCCCGGCTGTAGTTCCGGAAGGATGTCATTCTGTCGGTGCATCTCCTATTCATCATCCATGTTCCTTCCACGTACAACCATGCCGAACAAACATTTCATAGATGAAGAAACATGGTAATCTTTAAATACTTTTAAATTTTAAATAAAACATAGTGTGATAATCATTTATGGTATTATATTAACATCACCCTATCCCCTAATGTTATCTTAACCATCATTTGATACCAACTATAATGACCCGACCATATAACATAAAGAATAAAGAATTTTTTCAAGAAAAACTTTTTTTACATTTCGGATATTTTTATGTTTAGAGATTTAGAGAATTTGGAAAATACATTAATAACATTACACATTATTACAAAGTGGATACCATAAAAACAGTTACCATTTTTTTCAAAATATAAAACATTAAAACATAAAACAGGACTCCTTGAAAATTATTCAACATCTATCTTGTCTTCCTTTCTCATCATACACATCCATTAACGTATGAAAATAATTTAAAAAAAATTTATGAGAACAAAATTTTAGTAAGGGATAGAAAAGAAGGAATGATCACATTAGTCCTTGAATACTCGTAATGTATGAAAGCATTTTCAGAAGCCATTCTTGTCGTGAATATATACATACATTATGTAACATGAATTTTAAAAAATATCCAAACAAAACATGAGAGAATAAATATTATCATAATGGTATCTTGGGGGAATTAATTACATAATCATGTAACCATTCATGGATATCTTATAATTTGTAACCCTCACGGCTACCTTACTTCGTGTAACCATCACAGTTACACTTGGAGTAACCATACCATCGACCTCCAACATACTCAAAACCAATGCATTGGTGGAAAATATAGGTCCCATTGTTCATCATAATCAATTCACATGAACCAAAACATAATCATACAACATGAATAATTCCATAAAAACATTACCATGGAATTTCATAAAACCGAATATAAAATTATAATGTTTATAGAAAATCCCCTTATAAATATCATTCAATTGAAGAGAGACATAATAGAGTGGATGGAGTATGTGTATATATAGTAAATACACATAATAAAACATAATATAAATAGAATCCATCAAAAAAAAGTTTTAAATAGCACATAAATAATGAAGTAGAAGGTTATCCCGAAGAATGGAAATCATGCTAAGAATTCCCTTAACTCGGGTTTTTCATACTTCCATCTTACATAAACCTCTTGTATAATGGTTATAAGAGTGTAATTAATACTTTAAAGAACCCTTTTTATGTTTTTAATATATAATATTATCATTTCATGACAAAATTTCACTCCTTAATTGTTAGTATTTTTCCCTTTGCACTATTTTTGGGCTAGTTCTTTACATGATTTCCAAGATTGGTTCATGATGGATGTTCTTGTAGATTAGATGTGAAACTCCAGAATTAGAATCTAAAGGTATTTAAATATTTCCAATACCATATTTTATATGATTTATCATTTTGATGTTTATTATTAGGATGATTCATAAGTTAACTCATTAATGATGTACGTTCAGATCATTTTAGTGGTTCTTTCATAATAACAACATCATTTTCCCTTATAAATTAGAACCTTGAGTAAAAAATAATTACAAAACCATGGGGGATTCATAATACATATATTATAACCTTGTTCAACAATATAAATGGTTTCATGACCAGACTTGAAATAATTAATGGAAATTGAAATCACATCATCCAGGATGTCGGTAATTCGACACATCACGGACACTGTTTTTTTCCTTAAATAAGTTGGAGAGGAGAATAATAATGATGGTTAATTTTCCATAAACCTTATAAAATCTAAAATATACATGATTTTTGATATTTCATGACCTTGGATAAAAGGGGGTGAGGAAAAAATAAAAAGGAATCATGCAATTAATGAAAAATTGAGAAATTTTTTACCAAAATTCGGCAGCCTAACGACGTCTCTTAAAATTTCATAAAACAATTTGATGATAGAAAGGGAATATCTCATCACTCATACATAATATGTATAGTAAAAAGGTATATGTAATGAAATTTAAAAAAAAAATTTAAAATGGAAAGGAATATACTTAACATAAAATGAAAGAAAAAAAAATAAAAGAGGATGTTTACCTCTTGATCTCTTCTCCTTGAGATCCTTCTTAAGGGATTTGGTTTTGGTCTTTTGGTGAGAACAGTAGATCTAGTATGTGGGGAAGAGCGTTGGTAGGATTATTGGGTATAACATAGGCATGTATCAAGTCTTTAGAGGTGTGGTAAGAAGAGGTAAGTGAGGGTGGTATTTATAGTGTAGGAGAGGGGTATTTTTCATTATTTTAATCATTATTATAATATTTTTGCCCACGATTATGAATAGTCATAGTTAATGTGACCTAAAATAGTAATAATGGAATTTGAATTCGAAAAAAGTGGCCTTGAATCACTTATGATGTAATAAATAGTGTGTTTTACTGTTAATTTAATTATACGGTATTTTATCGTATTTCACTATTCACCGAAAAATCAAGAATTTCAGAAAAAACCCAAAAAGATACCCTAACCATTTTTTGACGTGTAGAATATAAAAATGAATTCCATTTTCTGAATATAATTTTAAAAATATTAGTAATTTAGTTTTTAAATTAAAGCATACTTAATTCAAATATTAACAATTCTAATTCTATAACTACTTGTATATCATGATGAAAAATTAACCATGATGTTATTATCATAAATCCCTAAGAATATAAAATAATAATAAAATTTAAGATTCATTAGGCTCATATTAATATTCATATTACAATTCATAAGGGTATGTTTTAATTCACTAAAAAACAAGTGGGTTCCAATTGACTCCAAATAACATTCTGAACATAATTGTAGATGACAGATTCTTGAAATTCAAAACATAGAACTGGAAAAGTTCTATTTTAAAGGAAAGTTAAAAATATCATCATAAAAAAAGTTCAATTCATTTCTATTTATTTTTATAAAAACAGTGGTTGTTAAAATAAATATCATATATGAAATATATATACACATACAGTTATGGGTGGTAAAGAAAAACAGACAACAATCATTTTGGGAGGTGAAAGTACATCACACACATAAACTGTATGTTTGTTAACCATTATATGGATGAGTATGTGACATTATGTTGAAATAATAATAGAACATAATAAATTTGAATTTACGATACTTATGTAATTATATAAAAATGATTTAAAATGAATTTCATGGGTGGAGGAGTAAATAATTGAAATGAGATCATTAGAAAATGTTTCATTAAATTCGGGTAACTCCTACTAATTTTACTAAAGGGATTACATAGAAGTATTTAATCCAAAATGGAGGAATCAGGGTATAGGGTATGGATTTAATAAATCTATTGGAGCAGGTATTGGCTGAAACAAGGTGGTTTTAGAGGTGTGAAGAATGGGGACATGTGGTGGCCTTTTACAATGATGAGGGGTGTCACTCTTGTAATATTTTGACAAAGGAATTACATACACATTTATAATGATAATAGTTGATCCAATAATGTTATAATCTAAATAACTGATATTATTGGGTTGATATATGGCTATAAAATATTTCTTGGAGATATTTTTATGTCGGTTTGGACTGTCTGGTTAAAGTTTATTCCCTTTTAAGCATAATTTAACCTTAATCATTGAAATTAATTTTAATGTTATTTAATAATTTTTTTGGTAAAAATAAAATTGTATTATAATAAATTATAAAATAATATTATTCTATATAAGGAATCTATTTTTCCAGATTATAAAAAGCATTGATGGAATATATTTACAAAAATTCACCCTGCACGTAGGGTGTTAAAGTGAGGTCTAAAAGTATAAATCACCAAATCTTCATTATGATTTCACATTAAATTTCAATGTGAAAGTGATCCCAATTATAAAATTTTTATTAAATTATAAATTTTTAGCTAATTTGTCTTTAAAACCAATTGAAACTATAATTTTCCCTTATAAAATGTGAAAAAAAAGTTCTAACCTAAAATATAGTATTCATACCTAATCACTAATAAGTAATATGATTCTGAAAAATATTAAAAATTAACTGTAACTTTATTTATTTTTCTTATTTTGAAGAATATTTTTATTTAAAAAATCAATAATATTTGTCAATAATCATATTTGAAATGGATTATCTATAAAAGGCAGTAAAATTACTCTTATAAAACTATAGGCATGTCTGTGTGAAATTGGGATTATTCTTATTTCAATCTAATCAAATGTATTGATGAATATAAAAAAATTGACTGAATATATAACACATATATTTAATTAACATCATTAACTAACTGTAATTTACTAATTTTATAGGATGAAACTCCTTTGGACTTATAAAAATGTCAATATTTTTTTATTTCTAGTTGGTTTGTATATTCATTCCTCATTAATTAGTTTCCCATGTATCTATTTTATATTTATATAAACAAAAAAATCATATTTTATTCAATAAAATTAATAACCACTGCATTATTTTTTAGTTATATCTTATTATATCAAATAGTGGTATTTGAATAATACATTATTATGTTGTGAAACTCAGTCTTGCGTGTAATGCAAGCCGTATGAGAATGTATTTCCTAAATGTAACACAAACTAAATCGGTTTTGAATACATTGAAATATAGATAATATATTTCGAACTATAAATATATTATAAAGAATCATGATATTATATTTTTTACGTTCATGTGTCCTATTCCTTCCAAAATATCAAATACATGATTGTAAAATCAGAATTAATGGGCGTTACATTCTCCCCCAACCTAATTAAATTGAGTCCTCATATTTTATGTTAAAAAATTTTGATATATTGTTTGATATTTCTTATTTTGAGATCCAAAATCAAGACAATTATTCATAAATCATCCTCTAGAAATGAGATAATGGAAAGTACAAGGGTCACTTGGAATAAAATATAATTATATCTCCAATTAGGAGAAATTAGTGGAATATAGTGACAAATATTTATAGGAAAATTATAAAAAAATTTAGAGTGTGATTGATTTAATCAATCACCAAAAAGTGATAGATCAAACGAAATTTGAGTGCCTCAAATCCATAAATCTGTGATGATTTATAAAGACATTCGTTCAACCAAAATTAATTTATTATGAAAACATTTTATATCAAACTCATTTTCTTAATGTTCAGTAATTATTTAACATCCTATGTATAATTACATGAGATATTTATATAAACATATTTTCAATATTTGGTTGTGCTTTGATATTTTTTCCAATTCAATCAACAATTAATATTGATGTTTAAAGAAAAAATATATTCTAAAGGATCTTAATTCCCTAAATTGATTTAATAGTATTCCAATTTTTCTTTTACTATCTTTCAAAACTGGTATGGTGAATATATTAATATCAAATCCTAAAATTTCAACTTACTTGTTTGTCATTAATATTTTTAATCAAATTTATTAACAACAAACAATGATAAATTAACGAGTAATTTATGTTGGTCAATGGTTGTTGTCAAAACCTTATCATAACTCATTCATGTGTTCATGACCCATAGACATGATGGTCAAGATAAGGCATCCCCCATCATATATGTTCCCAATTTTATAGTCAATTAATATTACATCCATAAAAAAATTGATGGAATTCCTAGAAATAAGGTTATTTTCTATATAGTCTTTTTATAATAGTTTTCAATAAAAGCATAAATTAAAATATTTAATCTACTTATTTTCATATAAATTCTGGATAAATATAGAGGTTATCTTTGGGAAGGGGAATTCAATTGTTTAATGTCCAGGTTCCCCACATATAAGAACAATTACTATACAAAATTTATTAGAATGTTCTTCATTTCCTTCCACCGTACTCTTATTTTTTCCTTGACCATACATTTATTTATGTTTTTATTTCTCACAGATAAAGAATTTAATTTCATTGTTGGGAATATTTCCTAGGTGTCTCCCTCCAAAAATCTCACATCTCAAAAATTGGTCCTTCTTTTTTCTACGGTCTCTATCACTCGATCTCTTTAAAACATCAGTCCTTAAATTTTTTATTGTGTTAGAGAGTTGTTAAATGTATATATTATGAATCATATTTATAGAAAAATTATTTCACACAAACATGATATAATTCACTAGAATTAACATATCATTTTCCTTACCATTCTCACCACCTTGTGATTAATGGTCAATGTTTACTTGAATCCTTCAGGTTCTTTCCATTAGATAAAACTATAAAGAATAATGTTATTGATAATATTCATACCTAGAAAATCATATAATTTATTATGTGATATTTAAATCATGAAACCATATTTTAAAATATTAAAAACAATATATTTAACCTTGATTATTAATTGACATTATTCATTAAAATTATTCCTAATGATTTCTAAATAAAACATGGATTATCCTATATATATACCCCAAGAGGGTCAATGATGATTCATAGTAAGGCCCATTGTCGTAAACCAGGTTACCTTGAGTCATTCTCGGAACACCATGTTAGAGTTATTACTCCCAGGTGCGTCATTACGAGAAACATGTCAACTTTTACCCTCCAGATAGGGATGTATTGTTAGTAAGAACCACATAATTTGTACCTTACCAAAATTATAGGATTTTATTTTATACATATCAACAGATTATACCTTAGTTTTATGTTCTATATCCTATGAATTCCTAAATAGTTTTCTCAAAGTTGCTATTAACTTTCTCTGATACCAAATATAGTGCCCCAACCCCAAAAATCACAGATTTGGAGTCCCTTATTAATTATATCAGAATGATTAGAAGGAATCAAATACAAATGGACAAAATATTTTAGTAATATTTGAATGAAATTTATATAAATTATTATTTTATTCCAAACTATTACAATAATTAAATCATAATTCTTTTTCTTCTTTATAAAAAAATAACATTAAAGATAACTCTAATAAATCTTCTAAATCCTCTCAATCATTTCATAGTATTCTTATTGGATTCATGGGGAATGAAACATACTAAGGGTGAGATAAAACACCTTATAAGGGAAAATATAGAAACATAGATAATGAATCAATGAGAATAATAATTATAAATTTTTTAATAAATGATCTCATAAGACATATAATCCAAAATCGGGGAGGGAAGTGCATTCACAATATGGAAAGGAACTAACTAAGAAATATTCCCATCAAATAACATTATAAGGATAACTAATCCTAAAATGGTAAGAAACTAAACCAAATTCCATTTAATCGATGGATTTAATATGAATAGTATACATATAAATGCGAATGAAAAATTTCATAGATGAAAAAGAACTGATACTAAATGATGAAAATTGTTTTCAAATTGATTTAATGTATAAGGAACATGAAAACAAATACCATCAATAACATTCAAATGATGGTTTAAAACCATGTATAGATACCTATTAAATTTGTGAAAATTATTTTTCTCATGAGAACCAAATGATGAATCGATGAGCCTTATAAAGTCAGGGATCCACCCATCATTTCATGTCAAAATAATTTTTTATAGAGATTAATCAAAATAAATAATATTCCTTATCAAATAATGATGTTGAATTCATAATATGAAATTATCAAGATTTCCCAAAATAATCAATTAATATCCAAAGTTGACACCGTATGTAAAATGATATATAGTTTAAGCAATTCTAATATCATTAATAAATAAACTTGTTAATTAGGGGGATAATTCAATATTTTATGATTACTAGATATTTTTATTTAAAAGGAATAAAAAATAGTTCAAATAAATGAAGTTTAATATTATCCTTGTCCGCATCAATAATAAACCATATAAAGGATTTATAATGATGGTCTTAATATAAAAAATCCCATATTTAGTAAAAATAAATGTCTGTTGTTGTTGATGAATATAAATACAATAAAATGATATTTTAAAAACATTTTTGAAATTAAAATTCTTTTATTATGAATAACCTTATGAAAAGGAATTTGAAAACCATTTCACTTAAAATAACATTGAGAATATTTTCTAAAATAATAATCATTTTATGCATGAATATTAATCATCAATGATATTATGGTGATTATATCTTTTAATCTGTACGAGATATAAAAGAACACTCCCAATAAATATTTAAATGTTATAAATATTCATTTTTTATAAGAGACAATAAATTTCATTGAAAAAAAATTTATTCTACAATAAGGATAAAATTTCCATTTCAAAAAAATTTTAGAAACACATCGGAAAAAAATTTAATAAGAATTTTTTTTTGATGAAATTGTTTTTTCAAATAAAGAGAGAAACAACGTTGTGTTTTATGGAAGAAATTTTCCAAAAATTAATTGAGAAAAAAAGAGTCCAAAAATGTTACTTACACATAAATATGTACATGAAAATCCATAGGAGATAAAATAATATTTTTGAACTATGGTCATATGATTTTATTTAATGGAAATATAATTTGAATATCAACAATGGTATTGTCGAGGAAAATAATATTTTGACATTCCAAAGTGTCACATACCACTTTGAATCAATTTAAAAAATAATAAAATTTGATGAATAACATTAAAAAACTATTATATTCCATGTAGTAAAAATAATTTATGAAATAATATATTAAAAGGGAAATAGTTACATCATAAAAAAAATAATTAACTAGTGAGAATGAAATTTATCTCATAGTTGTAAATTATGAGATGTGAATCCCTAAAATTGAGTTTTCGTTCAGGAGAACATTCATTGACTTCCTATATAATAAAAATATGGTAACTATATACAATATTGAGATATTTTTTCATGTTTATCATTACATTAATTTCGACTATTATTGTTTAGAATAAAAATACTTGAACAATTCTGTTTATGTCGGTTTTTCTGAATGAAAAATGTTTTATGTTTCAAAAAAACATTGGCAGGTTATCTATGTTCATAGGGATCATTAGATGGAATATCTATACAAATGATACTAAATAAATTACCATATTTATATATTAATTATAATTTTAAAACTAATCATTAAATATGGTTATGAAAAAATGAAACAATATTAGTAACAAGGAAAAGGTAGGGTTTATGTACATTATGTAATGTTCTCGTTTATAAATGATCAATATGGAAAAAAGGTATGTAACACTATATTAGTTCACAATATAAATTATATCACAAGTACCATGATATATAATCATATATCCTTAAATATATAATTCTACTAACATTGAAGGAATCACATCCTAATGAAAAGGCTTTAGTACACCCATCCACAAACTATTTTACCACCTTTTTAGTGTGTGAAAGGGTAATAAAAAAATCATATATAATGTATTTAAATTCTGATAATTATTTTATTACTAATTTTTATATTTTTTTATTACACGTATTTATATTTATATGTGTCCTTTATAATTTTCATTTAACGTATGCATGAATCATTTCACATTTATGGTGTAGTAATTATACATCCTCAGACAATGTTATCGTATTAACAAAAAATGTTAATTATTAAAGGTATATGATGTAAAATTATCATACTGATATAATAAATAGAATATATAATGTATATAAATATAATTATCATCATAATGTCAAACATTAATGGTGGTATGGTAGAAATGAACAATCATCATTTCTTGAGGCGGTAGATTTCCATACATGTAAACAATAATCTTTTTACCCAATCGATGATTTTATGTGTGACTGTTACTAGAAACCTTAATAAAAAATTTATATTGATAATACTAGGTTAATAATATAATCTTGATTATAAAATAACTGCATTTGTGGAGTATTAAATGAAAGAGAATAGATTGATGGAAAACATTACATTAAAATTGGGTAACTCCTTATTTATAAAAAAGGTCATCCTAGGAATGATGTTTTTCAAAGGGAGGATTAAAGGTATTAGGGATGGAATTTGGAAACTATTTTGGATGATCTAGGCCAAACCTAAATTGTTTCATGGGAGTGAGTAATGGTGAGAGGTGGTGCCCTTTTATAGTGAAGGAGGAGTGTCACTCTTGTAATATTTTGAAAAAGTAATTTTATACATGTTTATCTTATTAAAAGTGGATTCAATAATCTTACAATTTCATTATAATATAGGATAGGGTAAATATAATCCCCACCAATTTCTCGTATACATGTTAATAAGTTGTTTTTGGCCTTAATATTCAGGTATATTAACATTTTAATCATTATTTGAAATTTATCACGCAATGAGGGATGATAATGGGGGGTTTTAAATTAAAAACATCAAAATGTTTGATAAGATTCTACATTCAATTTCAAAGTGAAATTGATCCCCATGACATCAAATGGATTAATTGATAAATTTTGGATATAATTATTCTCTAAAACCATATATTACTATAGTTTATCCTTATAAATAAATGAGATGAAAAAGATGTTTTCAACTAAAATTTAGTATATTTAAGTATTTATAAAAAATGAATGTTTTCAAAAATATATATAAATGAAAAATCAACCTAATTTTTATGTTTCAATTATAAATATGAATTTTGTTATAAATAAAATGAATTCTGGTTTTAAAATTCATTTTTAAATTAGGATTTGAATTAAATGGTGGAAACATGCCATTACAAAAATATAGGCTTTTTGTGTGGAATTGGGTTTATTCTTATCTTATGTCTATAAAACCTAATGGATTAATATTAAAATAATTTGATGAATATAATATATATATATTATTAAAATCATTATTTAATTTTAATTTTTTAAGTTTCTATAGATAATACTCTTTGGAAAACATAAAAATAAAAAATATTTCTTTTTTATTCCAATTGGTTCTTATTTTTGTTTCTCATTAATTGATAACCAGTGAATTCATTTTATATTTATATAAATAATAAACATTCACATATTAGTTAATAATATTCATGATCTCTAACATAACGACTAGGTTATATCATATTATATTAAATAATTATATTTAAATAATATATTGCTATTACGCGAGACTGGGTCTTTTGTGTAACAGAAGACATCGAAAAAGGACTCTCTGGCATATTACACATGATAACTCAGTTTCTCATGAATTTAAATATATAAAATATATTTTATGTAGAAAATATTATAGAAATTATATTTATATATATATATATTATTCCCTTATAAAATTGGTGTATCATTCCATATAATCTAACAAATACATGTTTGTGACTTTAGAATTTTGTGGTGATACATACTTGGTGAAAAATAAGTTATAATATTAAAATAAAATTATAAAAAATGATTTTCAAGGATTAAGAAAATCATTCTATATCAATATATGGAATAAAGATCTCACTAAATCAATAAAAAATATAAAGGAAAATTTGGGTTACAAAAATTCCAACAAAGTAAAATATTAATGAAAAGAAAACTACATAGAACTAAATTACGAGATGAAATAATTTTATACAAGAAATAAATTTTAAATTTATATGTCTTCAAACTAGTAATATAATTGAATTTTTCATTTCAATTCTCTAACCATGTGGGAATTATCTTTATAACTATGTTTAAATCCCATGTGTAACAAAAATTTCATACATAATTTTTGTAAATAAAATCAAGGTAATTAATTTATTTGAAACTCTATATTCCATGTTTTATAAGAAAAATTATTCAACAACATTGAAACTTTCTATAAAGATTTTTACATTTCTCCCATTAATGATTAATTTTTATATATAATTTCCACAATTTATCAATGAAAATAATATTAACAACCCAAGCTACTCCAACATATATATCACATGGTAAATGATAAATATTCATAACATAACAAAAAAATCAGTGCATGAATTATATTATATTATTTCATTCTGAAACATGGACACACAGAAAACTTGTTAATATTTGTTCTATATTTTTACCCACTATAATATTAATATATAACACCCTTCTTAGACATATCATACATAATGAATTTATTATTTTTCATTAGAAAAATATGTAACAGTGATCACATGTTCTTAGAAATGGTAAAAAAGTAATGTATCAAAAAGAACATGTGTATTAGGGTGTGATAAAAATAGCATAACATTAATGAACATAAATTTTATATCATAGATCATTAATATTTTTCATAGAATAAATCATGGGAGGTCATTATACATGAATAATAATGGAATAAAATAACATGAGAAATGAGATAATAAAATTGGAATAATACATTGATAGGTGGTATACAAATAATAATTGGATGTAATTTCCCTAGTAGTCATTAATAATTGAAAAATTAATCACAGTGGAATCTATTTACTCCCCAACACATTTTATTATTCAGGTTTCATACCCACGAATATAATAGTTATAAATGTACCATATTGTACTGGGTCAGTTCACCATTGTTGTTCTATTAAAACATTGATATATAAATCATTTCCTAATGCCTTTTTCGTAGATATAGGTCCCACTAATCACATAATACAAATATTTGTTTTCGACAAATTCAAAAAAAATTATCATATCATAACTCATAGAATGTAAATGGGTCTAATAAATATTCAATCATAATGAATCACATAGAAAGAAAATGGGTTCATAATGATCTCATCAATTGAACATAACAAAAAATGTAAAAATGAACTGGTTTTGTAAGAATATCATTATCATAATAATAAATTCAATAAATAATTTATAAGGATTGTATTGTTCTATCACACTTCCCGTAATTCTTAAATATCATAAAAGGATTTCTTCCAAAGAGATTTTATTTTTAAATGATCATATGGGATATTTCTTGAAGAAAATTATCTGTTCACATTGAAAATA
Organism: Viscum album; assembly: GCA_963277665.1. Classification (NCBI taxonomy): domain Eukaryota; kingdom Viridiplantae; phylum Streptophyta; class Magnoliopsida; order Santalales; family Viscaceae; genus Viscum; species Viscum album. Next base: position 1,834,757,987 of record OY728147.1, read on the forward strand.
GGAAAAATGAATAAAATATTGGAAACTATAGATTGAAAAAAATTCTCAAAGAAAATAATATCATAACAAATATTTTATAAATTAATTCATTGATTGGTAATGGTGATGGAATATACTATTAAATTATTACATGTTAAATCAGTAATTCATGTCACATTTTCGATAAAATGTAAAGAAGTAACTCATTTAGGAAATGATAATAAAATAACATACTTATTTTTTTGAAAAAGTTTACAATTTATAGTAAAATATATTTGTGATTAGTAAAATAATTATATACAACAATATTAGAAAAAATGTAAATGGATGAAAATGTTTTTTTGACCAATGATTGAAATAATTATTCTTTCTTAATAAACCTATTTTGGATTATTGACTACATAAAAAGAGAAAAATTAAATGATGTAAAATATTTCCATGAAATAAATAAACTATAATAAAATGAATTTATTTTTTGAGATTTATCTCATAATATATAATCATTGGAAGCATAATGATAATAAATCCATCCAAAAAAAGTTATTATTAAATAAATTATTCTGACACTTTGGTATCATTTAAATCATAATCCGTATGATATAAAAAATTGGATATTTATAACCACTAAAATTCCTTATATTAAGAATAAAATAAATTGTTGGGTAGTATATAAACAACCCAAAAAAGTTGTGTAAAAGGAATGTGTCCCACTAAAAAAATTTAGACTAAAATTCATTACATTAAGAATTGAATTATTTTATAAACATTCAAAACTCATAGATAATAAATTTATGTTTATTATTAAACTATTAAATACTAATAATTACTTATATCATGCAATGTTTTATTCAATTGTGACCTTGTATAACATGTTTATTAACAATTATTTGTTAAAATCATATTTCAGATAACAACATCTTTGGTTTTCAAATATCTTTTGATTTAGTTTTTTTATTTGATTTAATCATGGTTCCATATTATTTATAATATTAACCATTTCAAATAAAAATGTTCATTAAATATATTTTTATATTAACCATAAATGTTGTATATAATAAATCAATTACACCATTCATTGAGTTGGTAGGCTGTATGTACAAATGAAAAATATTTCTAATTACTAAAAAGAGAAAAAAATTAAATTTAAATAAATTATCACCCTTAGAGTGTGATTACTATGTCATATATGTTACATATTTATATTATATTTATATTTATTACCTTCCCTATAATGTTTAATTGAAAATGGTATCACAACACTTCTTGATGTGGTAGAACAATGCACACATGAGTGACACTATCATATTATAAATGAATGAAAATAAGATGATATATTTGTTATATAAATATGAAAAGTATTCATATATAAAAAATATTATATAAATATGAAATATAATTCATTATATCTAGTTGTGAGAGGTTGTGATGGAAAATGAAATAAATCAATTTCTGAGTAGTAGCCTTCAATAAACCTTATTGATGGTTCTATTTCCAAATTTATTGAAGAGAAAATTGATATAGGTTATTCCATTTACATAACAAAGCTTAATAATATTTAATATAAATCTTTTATTATATAAAAATATTTTAATAATAGTTTATGGATCTAGAACAAAAATATAATAGAAAAATCAAGTTTAATAATTTTACAACTTCATTTATAGAACCTCATTATGTTTATAACTAAATCCTTATAAAGGGGGTTTTAATAATAAAAATAATTCTTCTATTATGTGGGTAGGAATGAATGGATGTGCTTTGGGTAGGAATTTCCTTAACAAATTATTTTTGTTAGAATGAAAAGTAGATTATAGGGGGGTGACATTTTATATGTGGGGGAGAAGACACACAAGGAATATTTGAATAGAAAAAGGTGTACCCACACATTAAACATTTCATAACGATAAAAAATAGATATTTATAAAACTATAGAAGTTATAAGGTGTATATTTGTACTCACAATGAGATATATATAATAATAAACATTATTTAACACTTTATCTTCATATATTAGTCCCCAGTATAGATGTTTTCACTTTAACCTTGATAATTAAAATTTTGCAATTTATTACAATTTATTTTAAAAACTATTATGTTTAATTTTTGAAATATTAATAATTAATATATAAAATTTGAAATACAGTTATGATATTATATACAAATATGTTGGATATTTTAATTTAAAACTAAACTCGCTGATGAGATGAATAAGTGATTTTCCAAGGGTAAAGTATTCATAAGTAATCATATTATTAATATCTACATTAAAAATTAAATATATTAAAAATACTGAATTTTATTTAACCATAATATAATTAATATAATTTCTGTATTGAAATTTTTAAACAAGTAATGGACATGTATATTCATTAAACAAAAATGTTGTTTTGAATAAAAAACACAATTTTATACTATTCACCAATAAAGTATTCATTTTAAAATATTATTAAAATTTTAATCTAAGAAAATTTTGAAATTTTGACTCATAAAATGATGTTATGGTTTTCAAATAATTGTCCTAATAATGTCAAAAGTTAATTTTTTATGTATCCAAAAAAATTAAAACAAATCATTGTGTGTGAAATTTTGTTTTCAAGGCATAGAAAATAATTAATAAAAATTATGTTCATATATATTAATATATTTTATTTATATAATAAATTTATACTTGATTTTATATACTCTATTCCTATTCATGCAACAAAATTTAACTAATAGGTTATAAATAATGTTTACAAAATAATATTAATAGTATATATTGTGTATTGAAAATGAGTGTTTCTTGTAATGAAAGATATTAATGATATTAAATTAATTGTTAAATATAAAACATATCATAAAAAATATAGGTATTAAATTATATCACCATAAAATTAAATTTCATCATCAACATAATTTTTAAAAATTTTATTATACTCCATCATTATTACGTACTCATGTTCCAACAAAACTTCTTCAAGCTATTGGTTTCCCAAAAAAACAGTGACCATGTTAGTGGTATTTTTACATATGACATTATAAATTGAATCTAGAGTCCTTACTAGTTTTCCCTCATATAAATTATACTAATGAAATGGTAGAACCATTGAATTAAATACATGTTATGGATAGGGTATGTACATCCTCTTGAGTGATAAATGGATCACATCATAATTTTGAGAGAGGATTAGTCAAACCCTAATGTGATAAGCCATGATCACAAAATAATTTGGAATATAAACGGTAATTTTTTTACTATGAATTAGTTTTCTCATATATAGAAATCTTATAAAATTATTCCAATTATAAATTCATAGATACACATTATCACCAACAAAAAATTCTATAGCAGGTGGATAGTTATCAGTAAAAATATTTTTATCTACATTGTGCTCCCCTTTTATGTTGTTTAATGGATATTACCGTCCATAAAATTTCTTGTTCTAGATCTTGAAAAAAAATTATTTCCCAAACATAATCTTAGAAAGATAGAGTTATACACTTATTTACATATATAGATTTATATGGATACATTTTAATTCTGTATTGAATGATATTTTTGTAATAAGACATAACTAAAGGAACGTGTTAATCCTCAACACCAGTGAAACATGAACAACATGATATCAATATATCCATGATGTTTTGAATTTCACCATAGATTGATCATATATTTATAGGATGAATCAAATTGATGAAACATAAATTCATATAAATAGAATTCGGAACACTTCATAAGAACATTAAGCTAAAATGTAGATCATGATCAGATACAATATAATGTGGTACTCCATTCAACCATACCACTTATGTAATCTATATTATAAAATATAATATGAAGTAAAATATTATATTATAGAAAATATTTATTCTCAGTTGTTAAAGAATTATACTTGAACACATATATAATTTTTCCATTTAGGTATTTTGGTAAGTCTACTAAAAAATATATGTTTCTGTTTTTATATCTCTATTTATTTATGTGTAATTATTTTAAGATACCCTTGTAATTTTATCTTTCATCCTTAACAAAATGAAATACCAAGAACCGAGATACAAACTCGGAAATATCTCTCTCCACTCCATCGCTTCATAAATACTCTTTTAGATCTATATACATATTTTTTACTTACATGATTATTAGATAATGAAGAACTCTTAGTATTCTCTAATTTTTTTCATCATCTCTTTTATCAAAAGAAACACACACATGGTTTTTACTAATTTTCATTCAATCTGGATCAAGGTTAAAAATTGGAACAAATATAACCTTCATTTTCTTCTCTATATCATTATTATGTATGTAACGGCCCAGACCCTCCTGGTCCAGCACTTTTCCAAAACACGGTTCCATCAAATGGTCCCACCAAAATAGTGGCACCGGTCACAGTTTCACATCTAAACGGTGGCACCGTGAGGGTGACACCATGACGGTGGCACCGTGTCCTCACCGATGGTCTTCATTCTTTTTCCAACATCCGAATTTTCCCCTCCCGTAACAAATCTTTTGACGTAAAAATGATTTAATAACCACTTTCAATGCCATTTAAAGCCCATAAATAATATCTAAAATCCACCAAGACTCAAGAAACCATTAACTTACCAAAAATCTTGGCTTTTCTTTGGTGTCACACCCTTTCCCCATACCTTCTAGTTTCAACCATGTTCCACATCATTCCTCTAATTAAAAGAAATAGTTTAACACACAACCGTAATGGCCACCACCCCGATGGGAATAATTAAATAATAATTAATCCATTCATGTGTAACCTCCCAACCCCATGGGAGACCACGATCCAACTTTAATGTGGTTCAAAATTCCTTATCCCATAACAATAGGATCTCATATCTATATCACTCTATAATTTCTTCCTTCTATTTCTTGGATGGATTTATTTCTTCTCCCTGGGTGCGCTTGGAGTCCTACCTTCTCGAGGATTGTGGTGCGCCTATGCTGGTGTTTTTTTGGTCATCCTTGGAGTCACTGGAGTTCCTCCCTTGCATGATGTGCATCCTCTGTTCTTGTCGCACGGAGAAAGACTTCATCGTTGATCATCCATGTAGGGTTTTCCTTCGTCTCTCTTTACTGTGTATCATGCGCGATGGGTATGCTATTGCTTCTGTGGGATGGATGAAACCAAATTTTAATTAAAATAACAATGGACTTTTAAAGAATGAAGGGGGTGTGTGATCGATGTCTCTGATGTACTTCCTTAACCTTGATTATTTATGTTGTGAATTGTGTGTGGCTATGACCACTGAAAATCATGGTTGGTGGTGGTCTTTCTTTGTGCATTAATAAACCTCTGTCTTCTGTGATGATTGAATGGATCCAACATTGGAATTTGGTTAATCACGTAAACTCAGCCAATTAAATTAATGTACATTGAACCAAAATCCTTGTGTGATCACCCTGGTTAACAAAACAAGAAGAAGAAAATAGAGTGAATGATGTATTTGAGTCTGGAAACTTCCTTGCTCTGTCTTGGTGTCATGTCCGTTTGTTCTGCTCGATACTTATGAGGTGATGTGGATGGAGAGGGGATTATCATTTGTCATACCAATGTTGGTTGTGGATCTGAGGCCATGTGGGGCTATATCTTGGGGCTTGGTTTGGTTCCAGTACATTGAGGGATATCACAGATCCCTTTGTTGTGACATTACAAGAGGACCACGTGTGAATGCTTAAGTGATGTTTGGATTTTTTTTCTGCTTGTGGTTTTTCATGTTAGTTTCCCAGTAGTGTTGAATTTACTTAAATGGAGTAACCTCAACATGAAAATAGTAGTTGGATCGATGGGGAATTGGTTTTGGGAATGAGTTGTCACTTGGCTGTGAGTGATGTTCCATTCTGTTATGAATGAATACCAATGAGGGTCTTTATGCTTAGGTTGGTTTTGGAACCCCAAGGTTGGAATGAGTGATTGATACCTATTCATATAATTGTAGTTTTTTTGTTTCTTATTTACACCCCACCTATGTTGAGAACTTCGTGCCGAACACCCCCATTTCATGGGGGAGGGTGTCTTTCCCAACACTCCTATGAGTGGCTGGTTATTTGATCCATTTCTGGTCCCTTACCCGAATATTCCAAGACTCATTGGGCAGGCTGTGATGGCCTAAGGACCATTATATCCCAAGATTTCTCAGGTAGGGTAGTTTTGGTGGTTGGCCTAGGTGTTTGCAGGCAGGTTGTTTCCCAAGAGACTTCGAGTTGACTCCTAGGTGTCTTCAGGCATAGTAGTGGTTTTTCTGGCCTAGGTGTTTCTCGACGTGGTTACGTGTGGTTATTGTGGCCCAGGTGTTCGTGGGCAGGATGTGTGGTTGTGGCCCAGGTGTGAGCAGGTGGGGTGTTTTAGAGACCAATATCTTGATGTACATGGACATTACAATACATTTGCGCAATACTTAGTACATAACAAAAACACACACGCAAGGATCGTAATAGTTTAGTGTCTTCGGAAACTCGGAACATAATCTTCTAATAATGGTGAAAGATCTTCAATATCTCCCATAAAGATCTTCCCTTTTTTTACCTAAAACCTTTCTTTATATCCTGGGGAAAAGAAAACATAAAATGGTGAGCTCAAATGCTCAGTAAGGGTATACAAAAGAAAAATCAATCACATCATATTCATAAGAACATAACTTTTGGAAATCTTAACCTACAAAAGAGAGCATAATTTCATAACATGGGATAAATCATAGTAGTGAAATTAAATCCCAATAATCATAAAATAAAACATGAAACTTTGTGGCATACACACATAATCATAGAGAATCATTTACTTTTAGTCAAGACTCATTGACAAGACTATCTTAGTGGACAAAGTCCCTTTCTGAATCGAGTAACCCTCGTTTCTGTCCCGTTTCACTGAACCGGTATAACCTACCATTTCATCCATGTCTATCTCATGAGATATAAAATCATTACCCAATGCATTGGAGGGATATATAGGTCCCACCCATCTCATAATGATACCATTCTTATGTGTGCCACAAAATCATAAATCATACATCATTTCATAACCCATGTAATAAAAATGGGATTATTAAACAACATGACATCATAAAACCATTCATATAAGATAAAGGGATTCATAAACATAATTCCATCACAACATAGTCAAATAAATGTAAAAATATGGATAGAAACCGAACCCTTTATTATCTTATATGGAAAATAATTTTGATCAAACACTTGAAATGAATTCTTGAGGAAAACATCCTTTCTTCTTCAAAATCAATTTCTTTTCACAAAACATCATGAAATTTTAAAAGAAAGAGATTTTATTGAAAATAGTCATGAAATATTTTGGAGGAAGCTTCATGAAAATAAGGCTTTATAAAACCGTAAAAATCTGTTCATGCCGTTTAAGTTAAAAATAACATTCTTCTCGTACTTTTGTTGGAAAAGTCAAAAAGTGCCTCGTATGAAAAACGACAAAAGTCTCCATTCATATCTTTTACTATAAACTTAACAAAGGGTAAAAATGGATTTAAACAATTGTAGGTGAATGGAAATAATATTACATATTGAGGAAACATGGATGTGGATGATAAAATCGCCCCAGTAAATACCAAAGTATAAACAATCTCGGATAAAAATGAGATTGTGATATTTCCCTTACCTTAGGTCCGATTTGCTTCGTAAGTGTCCGAACCTCCTGTATAATGATTTAAATACTGTCATTTACTTATTACAGAATCACATTCATTGTTATGATATCATATATGGTACACTTATGACTTTATATTACCCGTTCTTTTGTAAATTCAATGTTAAAGAGCGTTTTGGGTAAAATTGTTTCATTTGTCGTCCGTGTTTTGACTTATAATTATTCATATGATTACTTAGATCATGATTACATAATTCCAGAACATAAAACATGATTTATAAATATATATATATTCAGGATATACATATATATAATAAATCATTGAATTGAAAGAAATACACCGTTCATGGAGATGGTAGTCCGTACGTACGCATGAACGCTGTTTTCGTTTCCTTATTGAATTGAATGGAATTAAGTAGATGACATACATATAAATATATAAATAAATCCAGTATAATTATTATGTCATATATTTCATTAATACATATTATATATACTTTATAATCATTCATGAATGGTTAATCGTTGAGAATGAATCTCATCGCGTCGTGGAGACGGTAGTCCGTACGTACGCACGAGGGATGATATTGTTCCCATGGTCGTGGAATTGTGTTGAAGTGTATGTATACTATTTCAGTATCAATATCACTCTATAATAATCATATATAGTTACTCATTACACCATTATACTCATCCTTGTAAGGTGTTTGTGGAAAATAGATTACACCACGGCGTGGAGACGGTATTCCGTACGTACGCACGCGCGGTGATTTCATTTTTCCGTAGGATGGATAGAAGGTGAATTAGGGTTGTTTCATATTTATAATAACATATCTGTATGTAAGTAATACTGATGTTATTACTTTATCATGAAACAAATAAAGAAGAAGAAGTTGAATAAGAAAGAAAATAAAAAAGATCGGTAATGGATATTACCTCTTTTTTGACGCGCCTTTTCTTAACCTCCACTTAAATAACTATAGATGGTATTTGAAGAATAAAAGGATCTCTAGGATGATACTAGGTAAGTGGAGAAGATATTTTTTCAGGGGTTGGCCAAGCTTGAAGGCTCAAAGTTGTGTGAGGAAGAGAGGGAGGAGGTGCCCTTTTATAAGGGAGGAGAGGGGCACCTTAGGAATATCTCAAAATATTATTTTATATTAAAGTCAAAATCGGTTTATAATGGTTACGAAGGGTCTTATTTAGAAGGTAAAGTGGGGATGGGTCGAAATACTATCAACCAATAGGATTTAGACAAATTTAGGTTATTATTGTAACCTTATCAATTAGATTTAACTCTAAGTTAAATAATTTAACTTTTACCGTGTCTTTTTGTTTTCTTACACTATATGGATAATAAACATACTATATCAAGCCAAAAGAACCCCAAGTTGTTTATTATTAATATATATAATCTTATCTAAGTCATTTGGCCGAACCTTAGATTTTTAGGAATAAAATAACAATTAATAATATAATATTTGTTTTAAAAACTATTTTATGTCAATTTTGACACTATTTGGTACATGATTTTTATGAAATTCATAACAGAATGATAAGTTCGAACGAAGTTACGTAAATCAACAATAACATGTCATATTAACCTAGAAAATTAGTTTAAGTCATAAGAAGTCTCAAATTACATTTATTTGGGCATTTATAACATCAATTCTGTCAATATTTCATTAATAAGACAATTACTGCATCATCTTTCTGTCATAATAAATGATAATTATTTAATCCCTAAAAATTATAAATAAATTCTTATGATGTATATAATTGTATTAGCTTTCTGTAGACTATTCATGTTTGATGTTTCATGAAGTTTATCACTAGATTAAAATTATTATACTTATAATATTTAAGAAAGTGACATGTTGTCTCATTCTTTGGTTTTAATAATAATTAAATTATTTTCATTGAAAAAATTTAATAAAATTAATCTAATTCGACCCTTAGGTGATATGGGTCGTTTTTTAGTCATCCAATAGGATTTTGAAAATTTTTAGGGTAATTTTAAAATATTATATTTACCCTTAATTACCCGATTTACCTTTAACTATGGTAAATAAAATTTACCGTAGTTACTATTCATAATTCCCAAAAATAAAAAGTATCCTATTAACATAATTTGGACCCACTGATTCCAAATATGGAATACATTTTTTAAAATTAAAAACACAGAAGTTACAGAAATTAAATTAAAATTAATCCTGTTGTCGAATAAAAACGGGTTTTTATTTAAAACATTGCAAAAGATTGAATTGATTTAACCTACGAATTCAAGGTAAAATCAATGCTAATGACATAAATTATATTAAATGGTAAAAATATATTCTATTTATACTTTAAAACCATTCAATATTATAATTTAACCACATAAGATATTACGATTAAAAAAGTTGTTTTTAATTAAAATATAGCGTGTTTTTACTATTCATTAAAATGTGAAAGTTACCAGAATAATATGAAAAATTTATCCAAAGTAAATTTTTATTTCTTTATTCCAAAGAAGAATTTTATTTTGTCATATTGAACTTATAAACATGTCAAAAACCAGATTTAAAGTGGGTGCTCCATCAAAAGGCGTCAAAACTACATTTTTTGAAAAATACTTATTTTACCCGAAAAATTTATTTTGTTCTTATACCATGTTCTAGAAATGTGTAAGATGAATAATAATGTTATAAAATTCCAAATTTAGTTAATACTATTCATAACGGCTATTTGATGAAAATATTATAATAATATAACATTGTTTATTAAAACCTGGTATTGCGTACAACACACCCTATCGAGGAAGGTCGCGATTGCGTGTAATGCAAGCCAAGTCAGGGTTGCGTGTTGTGAAAGAATCCTTCGTTGATTCGTATAACAGAATCCAACCATATTTCATTTAAACATTTAATATATATATATATATATACTCAATGTTTCGTAGAATAACTATTATCAAAATTGTGTGTAACGCGGTCCAAGAATAATGTTGCGTATACTGCAAGCTAATACGGTGTTGCGTATAGTGCAAGGTAATCTTGGTGTAGAATACAACGTAAGACATTAATGAAATTAAAATAATATTTTTCATAAAATCTCGGGGTGTTACATTCTACCCCCCTTAAAATTAATTTCGCCCTCGAAATTCGTCGGGGTTATAAATGGTTTACTATTCGAAAGTTTCTTTGATAGAAACCCACATCGTAAAAAGGAATACCAAAACTTATCTCGAAGAACAAAAGTATGAAACGTAACGGTTACCCAAATAAACTAATCACTGGGTTTCCACATAGGTGAAAATATGGATATGGAAGAGAAATCTAACCATCATGTTCTGATGGAGAGTGGTAGAGAACATGGCTATGGAAAAGCTAGAAATCACAAAGCCATAAATTTGTGATGATCTAAGGTTCCATCTGATTCATCAGATATAAGATCACTAAGACAACATTTTTGGTTTTCAAGATCATTTCCCTAAAGTCGATGAAATTGGAATTAGAAGAAATACTTTCGTGATTTTGGTATAGTCTCACCGTTTGTCGTTCTTTGGACAATTTCCACTTGATCTCTTAAAGAAATGAAGATGAATTTGTCATTCATGATGTGTTAGTAGATCATGTGATAGAATGATGGGTCATTCCATCTTTCTCAAACAAAAGGTTAGAAAAGTTATCAAAAATACATAAGTCCATCTATAGTGATATTAATCATATATGGTTCCTAAAATGAACTTATACTTCACATATCATACTGCTTAATATAATAAAACTGGTTTTCTACTAAACAGGGACTTCCTGTAGGTCAGTGGTAGGCGATAAAAGCCAGTCGCACTTCGGTTGTGGGTTCGATTCCCACAGCCTTGTCCGAAGCGATGGGCTGTCGCCCGTCCTACAGGTTGTCCTTTTTCTAAAACTACATTACTATAACATCACATAAATAATATCAAAAAAAAAAGTTCTATACTTAAACAATACTAACTTATTGTTAACATAATCCATTACAATATTTAGGCTTATCTAAAATACTTCGGTCCAAGATCATAGTATAAAGAAAATGATTACTTGAAATGTCGCCAACCAAGCATGTGAATACCATCATTTATCCTCCATATATCTTGTTCGTCACATTCCAATCATGTGAATACCTTAATGATGTATTCTCTTGAAAAAAAAAGAATACCCATTAAACCATAGTGAAAACAAGAATGCTGTCAAAAGTTAACTCTTTCCACATACCAAAATCCAAAAATTCTATATACTAAAACCATGATATAACCTTCCCCTTATATCAGTCATGAGCTCATGAATACTATCAAACATTTAATTTTCTCCCTATCCCTTCATTATGCGCATATCATCTACATTCCAAAAATATCTGAATAACCTTTCATGGATACTGGTAACATTAATCAGACAACAATGTAACAATCCTTACATGTCTCTTTATTCCATAGTACCATTAGATTACTTATACAACATTACACATGATAAACATGTAATCATTCCACTACATTCTTAAACCATTGACCGAGCTTCAACAATTCTTTCATCTCACATATCATTTTTAGTCTCTTCATCATCATCCACATAAATAATTCCCATACGACTATACTGATTATCTTCATGAGACTTTCCCTTAGGGAATTGGTTTGCATAATGCATGTACATTCAACATTTAAAACATTTAACCATTGTTGATGTCGTAGCAATACCATTATCCTCATCCATGTTGTTAACTGAACCTTTTACTTTGCATTTACTTGCTTTGTGTCCTTATTTTCCACACCCAATGCATCTTCAAGTTCCTTTGAAACATTCTCCCTGATGCCTCTTCCCACATGATTTACATAGGGGAAATTGAACTTTCTTTCCTCTATGATCATCATGAAACTCCATCTTTCTCTTATTAGCTGAGTCAGGAAACTTACCAAATTTTACTTTATTGATCATATTATGAGATTGCTGATTCGGCATAATAATGATGTTTGGACTTCCAAATCCCATTTTATTATGAAGAATATCATTCCATTGTCCATCATATCCTCCATTATCATGAATCATCTTGTTTCCAGCCATTTTCTAAAACCCAAAAAAGAATAGTGTGAGAGGCAAAAATCATGCCAGGGAAAACAACATAATAAAGGGGAAGTATCCTCAATATCTTACTTCTTATGTTAAATTCTATGATCGTTACCGTAGTTCTAAGACTGTATCTTATACGTATACTTATCCTTAGGGACATACCTAGACATACCTTAGAAATATCTATAGGGATCTCACTAACGTTTTCGTATCCTAGTTTCCAAAGGTTGACTAATCCTTTCCTCTGATACCAACTGTAGAGACCCGTATCTTGACGTACATGGACATTACATTACATTTGAGGAATACTTAGTACATAACAAAAACACACACACAATGATCGTAATAGTTTAGTGTCTTTGGAAACTCGGAACGTAATCTTCTAATCGTGGTGAAAGATCTTCAATATCTCCCATAAATATATTCCCATTTTTTTACCTAAAACCTTTCTCTATATCCTGGGGAAAAGAAAACATAAAAGGGTGAGCTCAAATTCCTAGTAAGGGTATAAAAAAGAAAAATCAATCACATCATATTCATAAGAACATAACTTTTGGAAATCTTAACCTGCAAAAGAGAGCATAATTTCATAACATGGGATAAATCATAGTAGTGAAATGAAATCCCAATAATCATAACATAAAACATGAAACTTTGTGGCATACACACATAATCATAGAGAATCATTTCCTGTTAGTCAAGACTCATTTGCCAATACTATCTTAGTGGACAAAGTCCCTTTCTGAATCGAGTAACCCTCGTTTCAGTCCTTTTACACTAAACCGGTATAACCTACCATTTCATCCATGTCTATCTCATGAGATATAAAATCTTTACCCAATTCATTGGAGGGATATATAGGTCCCACCCATCTAATAATGATACCATTCTTATGTGTGCCACAAAATCATAAATCATACATCATTGCATAACCCATGTAATAAAAATGGGATTATTAAACAACATGACATCATAAAACCATTCATATAAGATAAAGAGATTCATAAACATATTTCCATCACAACATAGTCAAATCAATGTAAAAATATGGATAGAAACAGAACCCTTTATTATCTTAGATGGAAAATAATTTTGATCAAACACTTGAAATGAATTCTTGAAGAAAACATCCTTTCTTCTTCAAAATCAATTTCTTTTCACAAAACATCATGCAATTTTAAAAGAAAGAGATTTTATTGAAAATAGTCATGAAATCATTTGGAGGAAGCTTCATGAAAATAAGGCTTTATAAAACCGTAAAAATCCGTTCGTGTCGTTTAAGTTAAAAAAACATTCTTCTCGTACTTTTGTCAGAAAAGTCAAAAAGTACCTCATACGAAAAACGACAAAAGACTCCTTTCATATCTTTTACTATAAACTCACCAAAGGGTAAAAATGGATTTAAACAATTGTAGGTGAATGGAAATAATATTACATATTGAGGAAACATGGATGTGGATGATAAAATACACCCCAGTAAATACCAAAGTATAAACAATCTCGGATAAAAATGAGATTGTGATATTTCCCTTACCTTAGGTCCGATTTGCTTCGTAAGTGTCTGAACCTACTGTATAATGATTTAAATAATGTCATTTACTTATTACAGAATCATATTCATTGTTATGATATTATATATGGTACACTTATGACTTTATATTACCCGTTATTTTGTAAATTCCATGTTAAAGAGCGTTTTGGGTAAAATTGTTTCATTTGTCGTCCGTGTTTTGACTTATAATTATTCATATGATTACTTAGATCATGATTACATAATTCCAGAACATAAAACATGATTTATAAATATATATATATATATATATTCAGTATATACATCTATATAATAAATCATTAAATGGAAAGAAATACACCATTCATGGAGACGGTAGTCCGTACGTACGCATGAACGATGTTTTCGTTTCTTTATTGAATTGAATGGAATTAAGTAGATGACATACATATAAATATATAAATAAATCCAGTATCATTATTATTTCATATATGTAATTAATACATATTATATATAAATTATAATCATTCATGAATGGTTAATCATTGAGAATGAATCTAATCGCGTCGTGGAGATGGTAGTCCGTACGTACGCACGAGCGATGATATCGTTCCCATGGTCGTGGAATTGTGTTGAAGTGTATTTATACTATTTCAGTATCAATATCACTCTATAATAATCATATATAGTTACTCATTACACCATTATACTCATCCTTGTAAGGTGTTTGTGGAAAATAGATTACACCACGGTGTGGAGACGGTATTCCGTACGTACGCACGCGCGGTGATTTGATTTTTCTGTAGGATGGATAGAAGGTGAATTAGGGTTGTTTCATATTTATAATAACATATAAGTATGTAATTAATACTGATGTTATTACATTATCATTAAAAAAATAAAGAAGAAGAAGTTGAAGAAGAAAGAAATTAAAAAAGATCGGTAATGGATATTACCTCTTTTTTGACGCGCCTTTTCTCAACCTCCACTTAAAGAACTAAGGATGGTCTTTGAAGAAGACCAGGACCTCTAGGATGATACTAGGGAAGTGGAGAAGAGATTTTGGCAGGGGTTGTCCGAGCGTGAAGGCTCAAAGTTGTGTGAGGAAGAGAGGGAGGAGGTGCCCTTTTATAAGGGAGGAGAGGGTCACCTTAGGAATATCTCAAAATATTATTTTATATTAAAGTCAAAATCGGTTTATAATGGTTCCAAATGGACTTATTTAGTAGGTAAAGTGGGGATGGGTCGAAATACTATCAACCAATAGGATTTTGACAAGTTTAGGTTATTATTTTAACCTTATCAATTAGATTTAACTCTAAGTTAAATAATTTGACTTTTACCGTGTCTTTTTGTGTTCTTACACTATATGGTTAATAAACTTACTATATCAAGCCAAAATAATCCCAAGTTGTTTATTATTAATATATATAATCTTATCTAAGTCATTTGGCCGATCCTTAGATTTTTAGGAATAAAATAACAATTAATAATATAATATTTGTTTTAAAAACTATTTTATGTCAATTTTGACACTATTTGGTACATGATTTTTATGAAATTCATAACAGAATGATAAGTTCGAAACAAGTTTCTTAAATCAACAATAACATGTAATTTTAACCTATAAAATTATTGTATGTCATAAAAAGTCTCAAATTCCATTTATTTTGGCATTTATAACATCAATTTTGTCAATATTTCATTAATAAGACAATTACTGCATCATCTTTCTGTCATAATAAATGATAATTATTTAATCCCTAAAAATTATAAATAAATTCCTATGATGTAGATAATTGTATTATCTTTCTGGATACTATTCATGTTCGAAGTTTCATGAAGTTTATCACTATATAAAAATTATTATACTTGTAAGATTTAAGAAGGAGACATGTTGTCACATTCTTTGGTTTTAATAATAATTAAATTATTTTCATTGAAAAAATTTAATTAAATTAATCTAATCTGACCCTTAGGTGATATGGGTCGTTTTTTAGTCATCCAATAGGATTTTGAAATTTTTTAGGGTAATTTTAAAATATTATATTTACCCTTAATTACCCGATTTACCTTTAACTATGGTAAATAAAATTTACCGTAGTTACTATTCACAATTCCAAAAAATAAAAAGTACCCTATTAACATAATTTGGACCCAATGATTCCAAATATGGAATCCATTTTTTAAAATTCAAAACACAGAAGTTGCATAAATTAAATTAAAATTAATCCTATTGTCGAATAAAAACGGGTTTTTGTTTAAAACATTGCAAAAGATTGAATTGATTTAACCTACGAATTCATGGTAAAATCAATTATAATGACTTAAATTATATTAAATGGTAAAAATATATTATATTTATACTTTAAAACCATTCAATATTATAATTTAACCACATAAGATATTACGATGAAAAAAGTTGTTTTTAATTAAAATATAGCGTGTTTTTACTATTCATTAAAATGTGAAAGTTACCAGAATAATATGAAAAATTTATCCAAAGTAAATTTTTATTTCATGATTCCATAGAATAATTTTATTTTGTCAAATTGAACTTATAAACATGTCAAAAACCAGATTTAAAGTGGGTGCTCCATCAAAAGGCGGAAAAACTGCATTTTTTGAAAAATACTTATTTTACCTGAAAAAATTATTTTGTTCTTATACCATGTTCTAGAAATATGTAAGATGAATAATAATGTTATAAAATTCAAAATTTAGTTAATACTATTCATAACGGCTATTTCATGACAATATTATAATAATATAACATTGTTTATTAAAACCTGGTATTGCGTACAACACACGCTATCGAGGAAGGTCTCGATTGCGTGTAATGCAAGCCAAGTCAGGGTTGCGTGTTGTGAAAGAATCCTTCGTTGTTTCGTATAACAGAACCCAACCATATTTCATTTATACATTTAATATATATATATATATATATATACTCAATGTTTCATAGAATAACTATTATCAAAATTGTGTGTAACACGGTCCAAGAATAGTGTTGCGTATACTGCAAGCTAATACGGTGTTTTGTATAGCAGAATGTAATCTTGGTGTAGAATACAACATAAGATATTAATGAAATTAAAATAATATTTTTCATAAAATCTCAGGGTGTTACATTCTACCCCCCTTAAAATTAATTTCTCCCTCGAAATTCGTCGGGGTTATAAATGGTTTACTATTTGAAAGTTTCTTTGATAGAAACCCACATCGTAAAAAGAAATACCAAAACTTATCTCTAAGAACAAAAGTATGAAACGTAACGGTTACCCAAATAAAATAATCACTGGGATTCCACATAGGTGAAAATATGGATATGGAAGAGAAATCTAACCATCATGTTCTGATGGAGAGTTGTAGAGAACATGGCTATGGAAAAGCTAGCAATCACAAAGCCATAAATTTGTGATGATCTAAGGTACCATCTGATTCATCAGATATAAGAGAACTAAGACAACAATTTTGGTTTTCAAGATCATTTCCATAAAGTTTATGAAATTGGAATTAGAAGAAATACTTTCGTGATTTTGGTATAGTCTCACCGTTTGTCGTTCTTTGGATAATTTCAACTTGATCTCATAAAGAAATGAAGTTGAATTTGTCATTCGTGATGTGTTAGCAGATCATGTGATAGAATGATGGGTCATTCCATCTTTCTCAAACAAAAGGTTAGAAAAGTTATCAAAAAATACATAAGTCCATCTATAGTGATATTAATCATATATGGTTCCTAAAATGAACTTATACTTCACATATCATACTGCTTAATATAATAAAACTGGTTTTTTACTAAACAAGGACTTCCTGTAGGTCAGTGGTAGGCGATAAAAGCCAGTCGCACTTCGGTTGTGGGTTCGATTCCCACAGCCTTGTCCGGAGCGATGGGTTATCGCCCGTCCTGCAGGTTGTCCTTTTTCTAAAACTACATTACTATAACATCACATAAATAATATCTAAAAAAAGTTCTATACTTAAACAATACTAACTTATGGTTAACATAATCCATTACAATCTTTAGGCTTATCTAAAATACTTCGGTCCAAGATCATAGTATAAAGAAAATGATTACTTGAAATGTCGCCGACCAATCATGTGAATACCATCATTTATCCTCCATATATCTTGTTGGTCACATTCCAATCATGTGAATACCTTAATGATGTATTCTCTTGAAAAAAAATTGAATACCCATTAAACCTTAGTGAAAACATGAATTCTGTCAAAAGTTAACTCTTTCCACATACCAAAATCCAAAAATTTTATATACTCAAACCATGATATAGCCTTCTCCTTATATCAGTCATGAGCTCATGAATACTATCAAACATTTAATTTTCTCCCTATCCCTTCATTATGCGCATATCATCTACATTCCAAAAATATCTGAATAACCTTTCATGGATACTGGTAACATTAATCAGACAACAATGTAACAATCCTTACATGTCTCTTTATTCCATAGTAACATGATATTACTTATACAACATTACACATGATAAACATGTAATCATTCCACTACATTCTTAAACCATTGACCGAGCTTCAACAATTCTTTCATCTCACATATCATTTTTAGTCTCTTCATCATCATCCACATAAATAATTCCCATACGACCATAATGATTATCTTCATGAGACTTTCCCTTAGGGCATTGGTTTGCATAATGCCCGTACATTCCACATTTAAAACATTTAACCATTGTTGATGTCGTAGCAATACCATTATCCTCATCCATGTTGTTAACTGAACCTTTTCCTTTGCATTTACTTGCTTTGTGTCCTTATTTTCCACACCCAAAGCATCTTCAAGTTCCTTTGAAACATTCTCCCTGATGCCTCTTCCCACATGATTTACATAGGGGAAATTGAACTTTCTTTCCTCTATGATCATCATGAAACTCCATCTTTCTCTTATTAGCCGAGTCAGGAAACTTACCAAATTTTACTTTATTGATCATATTATGAGATTGCTGATTCAGCATAATAATGATGTTTGGACTTCCAAATCCCATTTAATTATGAATAATATCATTCCATTGTCCATCATATCCTCCATTATCGTGAATCATCTTGTTTCCTGCCATTTTCTAAAACCCAAAAAAGAATAGTGTGAGAGGCAAAAATCATGCTAGGGAAAACAACATAATAAAGGGGAAGTATCCTAATTATCTTCCTTCTTATGTTAAATTCTATGATCGTTACCGTAGTTCTAGGACTGTATCTTATACGTATACTTATCCTTAGGGACATCCCTAGACATACCTTAGAAATATCTATAGGGATCTCACTAACGTTTTCGCATCCTAGTTTCCAAAGGTTGACTAAACCTTTCCTCTGATACCAACTGTAGAGACCCGTATCTTGACGTACATGGACATTACATTACATTTGCGGAATACTTACTACATAACAAAAACACACACACAAGGATCGTAATAGTTTAGTGTCTTTGGAAACTCGGAACGTAATCTTCTAATCGTGGTGAAATATCTTCAATATCTCCCATAAAGATCTTCCCTTTTTTTTTACCTAAAACCTTTCTCTATATCCTAGGGAAAAGAAAACATAAAGGGGTGAGCTCAAATGCTCAGTAAGGGTATACAAAAGAAAAATCAATCACATCATATTCATAAGAACATAACTTTTGGAAATCTTAACCTGCAAAAGAGAGCATAATTTCATAACATGGGATAAATCATAGTAGTAAAATGAAATCCCAATAATCATAACTTAAAACATGAAACTTTGTGGCATACACACATAATCATAGAGAATCATTTCCTCTTAGTCAAGACTCATTTCCAAGACTATCTTAGTGGACAAAGTCCCTTTCTGAATCGAGTAACCCTCGTTTCAGTCCTTTTTCACTGAACCGGTATAACCTACCATTTCAGCCATGTCTATCTCATGAGATATAAAATCATTACCCAATGCATTGGAGGGATATATAGGTCCCACCCATCTCATAATGATACCATTCTTATGTGTGCCACAAAATCATAAATCATACATCATTGCATAACCCATGTAATAAAAATGGGATTATTAAACAACATGACATCATAAAACCATTCATATAAGATAAAGGGATTCATAAACATAATTCGATCACAACATAGTCAAATTAATGTAAAAAAATGGATAGAAACAGAACCCTTTATTATCTTAGATGAAAAATAATTTTGATCAAACACTTGAAATGAATTCTTGAGGAAAACATCCTTTCTTCTTCAAAATCAATTTCTTTTCACAAAACATCATGAAATTTTAAAAGAAAGAGATTTTATTGAAAATAGTCATGAAATATTTTGGAGTAAGCTTCATGAAAATAAGGCTTTATAAAACCGTAAAAATCCGTTCGTGCCGTTTAAGTTAAAAAACATTCTTCTCGTACTTTTGTCGAAAAAGTCAAAAAGTACCTCGTACGAAAAATGACAAAAGACTCCTTTCATATCTTTTACTATAAACTCACCAAAGGGTAAAAATGTATTTAAACAATTGTAGGTGAATGGAAATAATATTACATATTGAGGAAACATGGATGTGGATGATAAAATACACCCCAGTAAATACCAAAGTATAAACAATCTCGGATAAAAATGAGATTGTGATATTTCCCTTACCTTAGGTCCGATTTGATTCGTAAGTGTCCGAACCTACTGTATAATGATTTAAATAATGTCATTTACTTATTAAAGAATCATACTCAATGTTATGATATCATATATGGTACACTTATGACTTTATATTACCAATTCTTTTGTAAATTCCATGTTAAAGAGCGTTTTGGGTAAAATTGTTTCATTTGTCGTCCGTGTTTTGACTTGTAATTATTCATATGATTTCTTAGATCATGATTACTTAATTCCAGAACATAAAACATGATTTATGTATATATATATTCAGGATATACATATATATAATAAATCATTAAATGGAAAGAAATACACCGTTCATAGAGACGGTAGTCCGTACGTACGCATGAACGTTGTTTTCGTTTCCTTATTGAATTGAATGGAATTAAGTAGATGAAATACATATAAATATATAAATAAATCCAGTATCATTATTATGTCATCTATTTAATTAATACATATTATATATAATTTATAATCATTCATGAATGGTTAATCCTTGAGAATGAATCTCACCGCGTCGTGGAGACGGTAGTCCGTACGTACGCACGAGTGATGATATCGTTCCAATGGTCGTGGAATTGTGTTGAAGTGTATGTATACTATTTCAGTATCAATATCACTCTATAATAATCATATATAGTTACTCATTACACCATTATACTCATCCTTGTATGGTGTTTGTGGAAAATAGATTACACCACAGCGTGGAGACGGTATTCCGTACGTATGCACGCGCGGTGATTTGATTTTTCCGTAGGATGGATATAAGGTGAATTAGGGTTGTTTCATATTTATAATAACATATCAGTATGTAAGTAATACTTATGTTATTACTTTATCATGAAACAAATAAAGAAGAATAAGTTGAAGAAGAAAGAAATTAAAAAAGATCGGTAATGGATATTACCTCTTTTTTGACGCGCCTTTTCTTAACCTCCACATAAAGAACTAAGGATGGTCTTTGAAGAAGACCAGGACCTCTAGGATGATACTAGGGATGTGGAGAATAGATTTTGGCAGGGTTAGGCCGAGCTTGAAGGCTCAAAGTTGTGTGAGAAAAGAGAGGGAGGAGGTGCCCTTTTATAAGGGAGGAGAGGGGCACCTTAGGAATATCTCAAAATATTATTTTATATTAAAGTCAAAATCTGTTTATAATGTTTCCAAAGGGTCTTATTTCGAAGGTAAAGTGCGGATGGGTCGAAATCCTATCAACCAATAGGATTTAGACAAGTTTAGGTTATTATTTTAACCTTATCAATTAGATTTAACTCTAAGTTAAATAATTTAACTTTTACCTTGTCTTTTTTTTTCTTACACTATATGGTTAATAAACTTACTCTATCAAGACAAAAGAACCCCAAGATGTTTATTATTAATATATATATTCCTATTTAAGTCATTTGGCCGAACCATATATTTTTAGGAATAAAATAACAATTAATAATATAATATTTGTTTTAAAAACTATTTTATGTCAATTTTGATACTATTTGGTACATGATTTTTATGAAATTCATAATAGAATGATAAGTTCAAAAAAAGTTTCTTAAATCAACAATAACATGTCATGTTAACCTATAAAATAAGTTTAAGTCATAAAAAGTCGCAAATTACATTTATTTGGGCATTTATAACATCAATTCTGTCAATAATTCATTAATAAGACAATTACTGCATCATCTTTTTGTCATAATAAATGATAATTATTTAATCCCTAAAAATTATAAATAAATTCCTATGATGTAGATAATTGTATTAACTTTCTGGAGACTATTCATGTTCGAAGTTTCATGAAGTTTATCACTAGATTAAAATTATTATACTTATAAGATTTAAGAAAGTGACATGTTGTCACATTCTATGGTTTTAATAATAATTAAATTATTTTCATTGACAAAATTTAATTAAATTAATCTAATCAGACCCTTAGGTGATATGGGTCGTTTTTTTGTCATCCAATAGGATTTTAAAATTTTTTAGGGTAATTTTAAAATATTATATTTACCCTTAATTACCTGATTTACCTTTAACTATGGTAAATAAAATTTACCGTAGTTACTATTCATAATTCCCAAAAATAAAAAGTATCCTATTAACATAATTTGGACCCACTGATTCCAAATATGGAATCCATTTTTTAAAATTCAAAACACAGAAGTTGCAGAAATTAAATTAAAATTAATCCCGTTGTTGAATAAAAACAGGTTTTTGTTTAACACAGTGCAAAAGATTGAATTGATTTAACCTACGAATTCAAGGTAAATTCAATGCTAATGACATACATTATATTAAATGGTAAAAATATATTCTATTTATACTTTAAAACTATTCAATATTATAATTTAACCACATAAGATATTACGATGAAAAAAGTTTCTTTTAATTAAAATATAGCGTGTTTTTACTATTCATTAAAATGTGAAAGATACCAGAATAATATGAAAAATTTATCCAAAGTAAATTTTTATTTCATGATTCCATATAATAATTTTATTTTGTGAAATTGAACTTATAAACATGTCAAAAACCAGATTTAAAGTGGGTGCTCCATCAAAAGGCGGCAAAACTGCATTTTTTGAAAAATACTTATTTTACCCGAAAAAATTATTTTTTTCTTATACCATGTTCTAGAAATATGTAAGATGAATAATAATGTTATAAAATTAAAAATTTAGTTAATACTATTCATAACGGCTAGTTCATGACAATATTATAATAATATAACATTGTTTATTAAAACCCGGTATTGCGTACAACACACGCTATCGAGGAAGGTCGTGATTGCGTGTAATGCAAGCCAATTCAGGGTTGCGTGTTGTGAAAGAATCCTTCGTTGTTTCGTATAACAGAACCCAACCATATTTCATTTATACATTTAATATATATATATATATATACTCAATGTTGCGTAGAATAACTATTATCAAAATTGTGTGTAACACGGTCCAAGAATAGTGTTGCGTATACTGCAAGCTAATACAGTGTTGCGTATAGCGCAAGGTAATATTGGTGTAGAATACAACATAAGACATTAATGAAATTAAAATAATATTTTTCATAAAATCTCAGGGTGTTACAGGTGTGGTAGTGGGACTACAGTGAGAATGGAGGGAGAGGTTCGATGCATAGGATGTCTTCAATAACTTGTGGGGAAGTGAACCATGGTGCCAAAACATCAATGTGTTATTACTATTATATTTCTTGACTTTCATTATTTGGGGAGTGTTCATTGGTGAGAATTGGGTGGGAAGTTTTCCTTTGCTAGGTGTTTCAGTTGTCTCTTTTCTCACGAGGAATTAGAATGCCTCCACACTTGTGCAAGAGAGAATTTGGATTTACCTACTAAGTATACATGAATGCTCACCCTATGTATATAAAACTACTTTTAGGTTTCCAGGAGGACTTCAGGTATCATGTAGGGTCGTACTAGTTCAGATGTTGGGAGAGTTTTTGTTGTTTTCTTTCTTTCTTTTGGTAAAACATTTTGGGGTTTTCTTTTACTTTTGTATCATTTACTTTTGGAATATACATATGAGAATGGTTGGTTTTGGCATTACTTGTACTTCAAAATTTTGTGTTAGGGGAATTACAATCTTATCTCCTGATACTATTAAATAAAAAGGGTAATGTCTTCCATCTTTGTGTGATTCTATACCCTTGCTGCTAGTCGCCACTCCAAGACCCATTGACGGCGGGTCTCGGGGGTCATTATCTCTCCTTCAACATGAAGAAGGAAGGGTCTAGCAACCTGCTGTCCCTTCTCTCATATTGATGTAGGTTGGTCGTGACAGAATGGTATCAGAGGCTGAGGTTGAGATAATGGATGGAGCTCATGTATATGCATAAGGAGGGTTGATTGGGATGGTAGTGAAACAGTGTTAGGCAATCCTATTTCTTGATATAGGCCAACAAAGACAAGCTAGGACATGTGATTTTAGGGCTCCTAATGATTTGACGTAAGGACTCTGGGCCTACTGAACAACCAAGTGAGGCTACACTGATTTCAGGGTAAAGACCCTAGGAACGGTTCATGGAACATAATGACTTGTGTTCTTGAGTTTCATGAGTATCATGGGGATTTAAAATGAATAAGAAATCTATGAAAATTTAAAATCAGTATTCTACACTACTCAGGATTAGGGATTCCTTGTTTAAATTGCAGCTATGGCACCTAGACGATGACCAAGGGTAGTGCAGGCGATCGAGGCCAAGGAGGTTGATTTGGATGATCGAAAGAGGGCTGACCGAGAGGAGGAGGATGATCAGTGGTAGAGGATTCATCATGCCATTCAATTCCAAACCCTCGGGATGTAAAAGGGTAGCATCTCTGACATGGAGACAAAGAGCTAGCTAGAGGAGCCAGTGATAGCTTTCAGCTTGTTCTGGGCTCCGGCGAAATACTGGGTTCCTTTGGTTGTAAGCCAGATGCAGGGATAAGCACGTCAGTGGTGGATGCTTTATCTTGGGGAGAGGAGGGAGGCTAAGGTGACATGGACTGAATTCGAGAGGGAGTTCCAGGCGGAATTCTTCTCTTCCATAATGAAGGCCAAGAAGAGGAAGGAACTACTCTCCCTCCAGTAGGGGGATATGTCAGTGAGGGAGTTGGGGATCAAGTTCAAGGATCTTCTTCACTTTTCTCTATACCTTTTTCTAGATGAGGAATCTCGTGAAATATGTTTAGAGGAGGCACTCTAACATTCTCTTCAGTTTGTGGTGACCCCCTTCACCTTACCAACAAACATGGAGGTCCAGAAGATGGTTTATGTTGTGGAAGGGATTCACATGCAAGGAGGTGTATCATGAGAGGGAATCCAGTTGGGCTCGTTGAAGGGGAAGGTCTTTAGTATAAGGCCTCCAACATTAGGTCCCTCTAATTTTCCAACCAGTAGGGAGCATGCCTCTATAGTTCTAGTTCTGATCTCCTAGTCCCCGCCCTTTTCTTTCAGGCCCAGGACCGAGGTGCTGCATTTGTGGTAGCTGTGGGAACCATAGGAATCAATTCTCGGACCAAGTATAGTATAGTGGGGGAGGGCCGATGCATCACCCACCTCAGGCATAGCAGTTTCTAGCCAGACCCTTTTAGTAGCAGCAGTAGGGACAGCGGGCTCATGCTCCCTTAAGGGCAGACGTCCCATGAAGAGGACAACTTCCGAGCGCTCCTCAGGGACCTCAACCAGGTCATATTCAGGGAGGCAGCCGATAGGCGAAGGGTAGATGAGCTGGGTGTGTGATGTTACCTTCTGCATAGGCAGCTACATTATTAGGGCCCGAATCCGTTCGAGGTACGAACATCTTGTTTAGTACTATTGCCTATGCCTTGTTTAATACATTAGCTTCAAACTCCTTTGTTGTGCCCAGTTTGGCATGTGCTCTAGGTCTAGACACTTAGAGACTTCTAGTGCCTCTGATGTTGAGTAAACTAGTAGGAGGTCAGAATGACTTGTTTTATGTTTGTCGAGGGTGTAGACTGATGATAAGGCCACATCAGTCAATCATGGATATTCTATTGTTGCAGATACATCCATACGATGTCATCCTTGGCATTGAATGGCTGTTCTCTATATGTTTCGTTATTGACTGCTTCTGATGAAGGATTGTGTGTTCAGACATGGGCGGCTGACGTGTGACTTTCATCGGCGAGCGGGGTTACTAGGAAGGTAACCAACGAGTGGAGCCCCTCCTTTCCTTGTTATCTGAACATTCAGTGGAGTCAGTAGATACATAGATGGTGGATGTCCTGGGGATAGTCAATGAATTCATGGATGTCTTCCCTAAAGATGTGAAGACTCTTCTCCAACAATGTGATGTTGAGTTTGGGGTCGACTTGCAAACTAGTGCCCATCCAATTTCGATGGCTCCCTACCGGATGGTGCCTTCTAAGTTGCGAGAGTTGTGGATTCAGATTGATGACCTGATGAAGAAAGGTTTTGTTCGACCAAGTGCATCACCATGGGGTGCTCTAGTCTTATTCTCAAATAAGGAATATGGTGGTCTCATGCAGTTCATAGACTACTAGAGACCGAACCAGGTATCGTTCAAGAAGTGCTACCCTCTCCTGAGGATAGACTACATTCTAGAACAGTTAAAAGGTGTTGGATGGTTCTCTATGATCGACCTTCGATCATGATATCACCAATTGAGTGTGAAGGATGGTGACATCTTGATGACTTCCATCAGGTGCAAATATAGGAACTTTGAGTTTGTAGTCATGTTGTTCAGCATCACAAATGCACCAGCTGGGTTCATGGGGCCCATGAACTCCATCATCCAGGAATATATATACCGGTTGGTAGTCTTGGTTTTTGAAGACATCCTCATTTACTCAAGTTCGGAGGAGGATCATGATGAGCATCTGAGAATGGTCTTACAGGTCCTCTAATGACACCAACTCTATGGGAAATTTTCCAAGTGCATGTTCCGGACGCGAGAAGTGCACTTCCTTGGACACGTGGTGTCCAAACGGTGAATAACATTGGACCCATCAAAGGTTGAAGAAGTTTTTTCTTAGGAAACACCCAAGAATGTGGCAGAGGTTCGTAGTTTCCTAGGTCTAGCAGCTGACTACCGGAGGTTCATGCCCAACATCTCCCGATTTGCAGCACCATTGATAGTCGTGGCCAAGAAGAACCAGGATTATTTGTGGAATGGACAGTGTGAGGTAGCCTTCAAAAATCTGAAGTGGAAGTTGGTTAGTGCCCCAGTGCTAAGGTTTCTAGAAAAATGGGTAGTGTATGAGTTGTTCTGTGATGCTTCAAGACAAGGCCTCTGGTGTGTGCTAATGAAAAAACAAGGGGTGATCTCTTTTGGGTCTAGGAATTTACGTCCCCACGAGTGAACCTATGCCACCCATGATCTGGAACTTCTGGTGGCCGTGTTTGCATTGATGTGGTGGCAGAATTACTTCGTCGGGGAATGCTTTGTGTCTTCACAGATAACATGATCTTGATGTATATATTTACCCAAAGAGACCTGAACTTGCAGCAATGATGGTGGGTGGAGTTTCTCCAGGACTACAACATTGATATATCTAACACTGAAGGTAAGGGGAGTGTTGTGGATGGTGGCTTGAGCTAGAAATCGCATATGGTAGCTGTTTAGGAATCTATGTAAGTGTGGAAGGAAATGTAAATGTTGGCTTCCCTACACATAGATGTAAGGGAGGATGGTGGTAGAGGTTGTCTGATTCAGATGACAATTCAGTCCTTTCTACTGCTACAGGTGCAGGAGTCTCAGTGGGGAGACAGAGGGAGTGAAGTGATTCATGATCAGGCTAACAAAAAACAATGCTTTAGAAGGATGGTCAAAGGATGGTCAAAATCATATTCTTTTCCAGGAGAAGATGTTTTCCCTAGAAATGATGCACAAGAGATTTCATGGTGAGTTCCACAACTCACCCCTGGCTGTACACCCGAGAGCATCCAAATTGTAACGGGGTTTGAAAGGTCAGTTCTGGTGGCATAGGGTGGAGCATGTGGTGGAAGAGTTTTTTGCAAAGCGCTTCGTGTGTCAGTAGGTGAAGGCAGAACACGGCATCCCAGGGGGTCTGTTACAACCATTAGATGCCCCTGAGTGGATGTGGGATGACATCTGGATGGATTTCATCATGGGACTTCCCAAAGATCAAGGGGGTTTCGAGGCTAACTAGGTAGTTGTAGACCGACTGACAAAATCATTCCACTTCCTAGAAATCAAGGAGTCAAGTACGTTGGATGCCCTAGCACATAGGTACGTGGATGAGGTGGTGCAGTTGCACGAAGTCCTAAGATACATAGTCTCTTATCAGGATACCCGGTTTACTTCACTGGTCTAGAAACGATTGCAACATAATTTTGGCTCCCAGCTATGCCTCAACACTACCCTCCACCCGAAGATAGATGAAAAGATAGAGTGCACCATCGAGACATTGTAGGATATTCTATGAGAATGTGTTTTGGACCTCAGAGTATCATGTGTACGACACTTGACTCTGGTAGAGTTTTCTTACAACAACAGCTATCACTATACCATTGTCATGACTCCCTTTGAATCTTTGTACGAGAGGCCATGTTTCTCACCTGTATGATGGACAGAGTTCCGGGAAGTAGGTGTTCTTGACCTAGAGGTGGTGCAGAGCACGACAGAGAAGGTTCTGCTTATACCAGAGATGATGAAGGCGGCTCAGGACCGACAGAAGTCATATTTCAATAGTACGAGGAGACCCTTGGAGTTCGAGGTCGGAGACCACGTATTCTTGAAGATCTCCCCGCGACATGGGAAACAGAGGTTCAGCCGGGGGTGTAAGCTTTCTCCTAGGTTCATCGGAACATTCAATGTGATGAGGAAGGTTGGTGAAGTGTCTTATCAGCTGGCGCTACCACCGCTGCAACTAAGAATGCACGATGTATTCCACGTGTCTTAGCTCTGACAGTATCTACACAATGCCTCAAACATCCTCGACAAGGGAATGATGGATATTGAGGCCGACACAATGATTATAGAAAGTCAGGTGATGATCGAGGATCGCGAGAAGAAGGTGCTCCATGGAAGAACCATCCATTTGGTTCGTGTGTTATAGAGGCATGGTGGCTCAAAGAGAGTACATAGGAGCGATAGGAATAGATGCGTTCCCAATACCCAGAGCTGTTTTGGGTTCTGTTCTATTTTATTTTATGTATTGGTTCCTGAGGAAGTGTTTTTACCTTTTTAACTACAGAATGTGTTGTTTTCCTTGTTCTCTGAATGTATATGAAGAGTCCTGACTGTGGGGTGGGGAGGAACAGATCCCTAATCAAGACGCATTAAGTTGGATGTGATTAAACTAGTGTGTGAAAGTCAGTGCTACCCAAAGCAGATAATATCTTGACATAGAAGAAGACAACCCCCTAATCTATATGATTGGATAGTTTGACCCTTGAATGTTTGTGTACTTACATGTGGGTAGATGAGTTGTAGTGTATCCATAGTCATTCGAAAGATTAATAAGGTTTACTCTTGAGAGTTATCTTTCGAGGAGGTTGTTCGGACCCCATGCCTAATATCTCCGAGTATAGTTTCGATTCTCGAGGATGAGAATAGTTTGAGTGGTATCTGATGTAATGGCTTGGACCCTCCTAGTTCAGCACTTTTTCAAAACACGGTTCCATATAATGGCCCCACCAAAACGGTGGCACCGATCATGGTCTCACACGGAAACGGTGGCACTGTGAGGGTGACACCGTGACGATGGAACCATGAGGGTTCCACCTTGATGGTGGCACTGTGTGGGAGGCACTGTGATGGTGGCACCGTGTCCTCGCCAAGGGTCTTCATTATTTTTTCACCTTTTGACTTTTTTATCTCCTGCAACGTATCTTTTGATGTAAAAATAATTTAATAACCCATTTAAAGTCAATTTAAATCCCATAAAAAATAACAAAAATCCCCCAAGAGTCATGTGACAATTAACTTACCAAAACGCTTGGATTTTTCTCAATGTCACACCCTTTCCCCGTACCTTTCAGTTTCAACACTGTTGCATGTTTTTCCTCTGATTAAAAGAAACAGTTTAATGCATAGTCATTTTGGCCACCACCCCAATGGAAATAATTAAATAAGAATTAATCCCATCACGTGTAACCTCCAAACCCCGTCGGAAACCACAATCTGACTTTAATTCTATTAAAAATACCTTATCCCTTAAAAATAGGATCTCATTTTAATATAATGCTAGAAAATATTCTTTCCCCTTCTTGGATAGATTTATTTATTCTCCCTGGGTGCGCATGGTGTCCCTAGTCCCGAGGAATGTGGTGCACCTGTGCTATATTTTTTCTTCTCATCCTTCGAGTCCCCAGAGTTCCTCCCATGTAAGCCGCGCAACCCCATTTCTTGGTGCGTGGAGAAAGACATCATCATTGATCATCCAAGTAGGTTTTTAATTCTTCTCTCTTTACTATTTATCATGCAGGGAGGGTATGCTATTTCTTATATGGGATGGATAAATCTAATCATTAATAATGATAACTAACAAAATTTTAAATAATTATGGGGGGTGATCGATGATTCTGTTGTATTTCCTTACAATTTATTATTTATGCTGTGAATTTTTCAGGCCAATGTCCACTAAAAATCATGGTTGTTGATGGTATTTATTTCTGCATTAATGAACCTCCATCTTCTTTGATGATTGAAAGGCTAAAACATGGGAATTTTGTTAATCACGTAAACTCGTCCGATTGAATGAATGTCTAGTGAACAAAAATCCTTGTGTGATCAATATGGTTAACCAGAATGGAAGAAGAAAACATAGTGAATGATGTACATGAGTCTGGAAACATCCTTTCTCTATCTTGGTGGCATGTCTCTTTGTTCCGGTCAATGCTTATGGGCTGATGTGGATGGGGATGGAGTCCACTATTGTTATACAGTTGTATTTTTTGGAACTGAGGCCATGTGGGACTATATCATGGGTCTTGGTTTGGTTCCAGGACTTTGAGTGATATCACAGATCCCTTTGTTGTAACATTTCAAGGGGAACGAGTGTGAATTGTTTTGGGATTTTTGGCTATTTTTCATTCCCAGCATAGGGTTATGCATGTTAGTTTCTTAGTAGTGTAGACTTTACTTAAATGAAGTAACCTCAACATGAAAACCAGAATGGGTTCAATGGGGAATTGGTTTTTGGAATGATTTGATACTTGGCTGTAAGTGATGTGCCATTATTTTATTAATGAATAGTAATTAGGGCTTTGTGATTATGTTTTTTTTGGAACCCCTAGGTTGGGATGAGTTCACGTTACCTATACATATAATTGTAGTTTTTGTGTTTCTTATTCGTGCCCATCCATGATGAGAACTTCTTTCTGAAAACCCCCATTTCATGGGGGAGGGTGTTTTTTCAAACACTCCTATGAGTGGATGGTTATTTGCTACTTTAATGCTCCCTTTCTTGAATATCCCAATACTCATCGGTCAGGTTGTGATGGTTTGAGGTCCATTAAAGACCAAGATTCTTCAGGCATGGTGGTTGTGGTGGATGGACGAGGTCTGTGTGGGCAGTTTTTCTCCCAAATATCTTTGGGATAAGGCCCAAGTGTCTTCGGGCATGGTAGTAGTTGTTTTGGCCCAGGTGTTTTCAGGTGTGGTTACGTGTTGTTGCTGTGGCCCAGGTGTTTTCGGGTAGGATGTGTGGTTGTGGCCTAGGTGTGTGCGGGAGGGGTGTGGTAGTGGGACCGTGGTGAGAATTGTGAGAGTGGATCGATGCATAGGATGTCTTCAATAACTAGTGTGAATGTGGCTTGGGGTACCCAAAAATTGATGTGTTTTTACTATTATATTTCTTAACTTGTGTTATTTAGAGAGTGTTCCTTGGTGAGGCTTGGCTAGGAATTTTTCAATGCTCGGTGTTTAAGTTATATATTTTCTCACAAGGCATTAGAATTCATCCCCACTTGTGCAGGAGAGATTTTGGTTTTCCCTACTGGGTATAATTGTAATCTCACCCTACGTATATACAACTGCTTTCATGTTTCTATGAGGACTTCACAGATCATGGAGGGTTGTACTAGTTCAGACGTAGGGATAGTTGTTGTTGCTATATTTCTTTTTTTTTTGGTACTTTCTTTTGGTGTTTTCTTTTACTTTTGTATCATTTAATTTTGGAACATGCATATGAGAATGGTTTGATTTGGCTTTACTTGTACTTCCACCTTTGGTGTTGTTGGGAATTAATATCTTATCTCCCGATATAATTAAATAAAAAGGGTAATGCCTTCCATGTTGTGTTTGATTATATACCCTTGGTGCTAGTCACCACTCTGGGACCTATTGAAGGCAGGTCTTGGGGGTCATTATCCCTCTTTCAACATAATGAAGGAAGGGTCTGGAAACCTGGTGTCCCTTCTCTCATCTTGATGAAGGCTGGTCATGACCATGCACCTAATTTATATTCACATGGATATATGGATTAAATTTTATTTATGGAATATAATTTTTCTCTCATTACTTCTTGATTTCTAGATATATCATATGGACTTCATAAATAATATATAATTTTTTATTATAGTCATAGATAACCTAGTGTTATCCATTTGAATCAATACATCAGCCACCTTGTTCATTTTCCTAGTTTGGTAATTTATTGACCAATAATAATATTTAATATGCATTAACCATATTCTATCATGCATATTCAACTCCTTTAGTGAGAATATATATATTAAAATGTTTTGATTGGTATATATATCAATCTTATTTATATAAATATAATTCTCGTATATTATTAATAAAAAATGTTTCATAGTTAACATCAAATATTGAGTTGGGTAATTTGACTTATTAACCATTAATTTTATTGAGTAATAAGAAAAAATAAATTCATTGTAAATGAGAATGAATCCCAATCCCTTATTTGATGCATCAATATTGATTAAAATCACTTCTATGTTTTTTGATAATGTAATCATAGGTGCATTAATTAACCACCTAACTATTTCGTTTAATTTTTCCTCACATTATTATTTATAAAGTTACATCACCCCCTTTTGAGTTAACATGTTGATTGGATTAGAGAGTAATGAGAAATTATTCAAAAACATTATATAATATCCATTTAATCCAAGAAAACTATGAACCATAATCATAGTGGTCGGTCTAGGACAACATTCAAATGTTATTATCATTGATGGATTCACCAATATTCCATCTCTTGAGATTAAATAATTGAAAAATTAATCATTTTATATACAAAACTCATACATTATCATAACATAAAATTTTATAATAAATTAAATAATGAATAATAAACAGAATAAAAATGGACCAATTTATTACTACCTAAAAATAATATATAAAATGACTGAAATAAAATCATATGAATTTATATGAGTATATTATTATGGGATTTATCTTATTCTGTATGATATAGTTTTTACTCAATAAATTATTTTATATAATTTTAAAAATATGGTTCATATACAAAAATCCTCAAAAAAATAATCAATGGCCCTTAAATTGAAAAATATTTATATAGTTTATCCTAAATTATCAGCATTAGTAGAATTGTCAAGTGATCATCATATTATTACATACTATTAATATAAATTATAATATAAAAAATAAATACAACCCCAAACAAATAATATTAATTTCTAAATACTAGATTCATTAAATAAATGATTGTTGAATTTATTTAATGTGATTAAAGGAATCAATATATATTCATTGTGTCAGTACATTTAATTGATCGTTCTCTTGGGTATACCCTCCTCCTTGACCCTATATAGATAATATTCAAAATAGAGGTAAATATTCGTAAAATATTTACAAAATGTAGTTCATCAAATAAGTCATAAATACATGTATGGGGATACTTATTCTTGATTGTGATCAAGTTCAACACCGAATAATCAATGAATATTTAAATTGATTGATCATTCATTTTAAAAAAAGTTATGTTATACCCCATGGTTACACATATGGAAAAATGATTCCCTTTTCATGGTTCTCTTGGATATTCTTCTTCAATTCAAATAAATCAATCTGGGACATTCTTTAGGGAGAATTTGAAATTGGTGTAGAATCATGTATGAGTTATTTTAAGATATCAACTACATGTTTTTGTTGAATAGTAGGAAACTCTGCCAATAAACATCAAAATACTCTTGTACAATAGAAAATTCATTGATGTTTTTCTTCTCCCCTTATTTTTGAGATAAAAACCATTTTTATTGGGAATCATAACCAATACTAATGGTGTATCTTTTAAAATATTTTCATATTTGACATTAACCTTATAGAAAAGCATTGTATTGTTTGGAATAGAAAATGTGGCTTCACATACCCTGAAATGATGGGGGTATTTTTCAGGAAATATATTCCATTCCAATGATATGATAGTATTCAACTTGTGGAAGAATAATGATATTGTTTAGGATCACATCCCACTAAAATCCACCGAAGTTGAATCATAGACATGAGATG
Source organism: Viscum album (assembly GCA_963277665.1). Taxonomy (NCBI): domain Eukaryota; kingdom Viridiplantae; phylum Streptophyta; class Magnoliopsida; order Santalales; family Viscaceae; genus Viscum; species Viscum album. Next base: position 1,834,792,740 of record OY728147.1, read on the forward strand.
TGATCATTATAACTTTAGAGTTTTTACATAATAATTCAGCATTTAATCTTTATGGATATTAATTAACATTCATAAATACTTTTCATGACATAAAGGGTTTTATATTACTAAGATAAAATAATATATTTTAATATTTGAGCATATACATGTCACCACCAAAAATTCATTAATGTATCTTTAATCTCTTAAATTACAAAAACGACTTCCATAACCATTATTCATCAATAAACAGAATGATTAATAATGAAAATTAAAATATTGGTAAACTAAATCAAGGGAAATTATTTTTAATCTAGAACACCATTTTTTTTATAAAATGTCTTTCATTTTCATCATATATTCAAATATTTCATCATGGTTCACAATGTGATTGTGGATTTCCAAGTAATATACCATTGGAGTGTCAAATAATTTGTGTAATAAAGACTATATTCATGTATAAAATAATGATCGAGTTTATATCAATGCAACATTTTCGGTGTTTGTACCTCTATGTACTATTATTCCCTATCCACATCCACTAGTAGTATCCATGATGGGTTGTTGTATCTTGGAAAAATCTATCCCCATACATAAAAAAATATAGGATATTTCCATGTTATTCGATTTAATATTATGGTTATCACTAATGTTATCTCATTCTAGGTAACATCCCCATCTCGAAATCCCTTAAATGGTTCCCTGTGATGTGTTTCCAAATGACCTCAATCATGCATCCCTGTATTCCAGAGGTTACCAACATACAGCAAGGGACTTAATTAGTCATGTGGGGAGCCTATAACCTCCTACTAGATTAATACACAAATTTAAAAAAGAATACACAGAGAAAATTAATATCAATAACAAACATACACAGATAATTAACTTCTCCTAAAATAGGCTAGAAACGACAATTAATGATAAACATTGTATGCCCTAATAAGTAATGCTATATTGGAAAACCAAAATAAATATAAATTGCAGAATCCAAAAAATGGATCTGACATCATTTATGGAACCTCATCTATGTATCTCCTAGGAAATTGATAAACTCCCTAGAAAAAGACCATTTTCGTAGTCTTAACATGCATGCATGAAGTCTTCTTAGGTACCCAACAATGGCCCGATTAGGGTGTGAGTACACCTATGTAGGCCATAACCAATGGTGTCTACAAAATATCCATAAAACAGATATTCAATGAAATATGAACAAAATAACATGTCAATAAAAATTTTCTACAACCACTAGTTAAATATATCTACCATTACCCATCTTATTATTGGAAAAAAAAAATTCACCATTTTCATCATATCTAGTTCCATATATATTGTGAACATTTTTTCTATGGGATAAAAAATTTCACCTTCCAATAAATAGTTTAAAATAGTTATCGCTACACATAAGTGATTAAGTCATGTATCTATCTCATTAGGGATGAGCATGTCAATAACAATTATCGCACACACCATGGACCACCAGTCATAGTGGTTCCATTAAATGAAACCATTGGGGGAATAGAAAATCAATCTTACTCCCCAACCTATGCATCCTAGGGTGGGGTTAGAGCATCAGTCCCACCCGACCCATGGGAGGATACTTAGTCCATTATCCCACCTCTAATCCATGATTAAAGTCATATATATATATATATTCACCACAAATAAAATACCACTAACAAGCATACCCAATACAATTAATGATTATGACCCACAACAATCATCATTGGAATAAATTTTATACCACAACCTATTAGCACCATATCATTTATCACATTACCATTTAAAAAATTCAATAATTTCCCATATATTATCCATCTTATAAATTTCATTGAAAACATAATTCATTTTGAACATTCCATTTAAGACCATTAAACACATTTTTTTTGCCATGCCTAGAAACCCCTAGGTCTTGGAATATCATCACAGCTCATAGGTGTCTGTAAATAGTTTAAATAATCATTAATACATCCCATAGGGACATGGGTACCATGAGGGATTATATTTTTTATTTAAAAACTATTTCTACCAAAACATACTAATGGAATCAAATTCATAATAAGTAGTATCAAATAATTGAATTGAAAAACACAAATCTTCAACAAAACAAGGGGACCTAACTTATAGATCACCTACCTCAATTCTATTATCAAAACCTCCCAAAATGTAATCCCTAGATCCTAATTCAATGACCCCATTAAAGCAAGAACCTAGATATAATGGAAAAATAGCGTTTTATGGATTTATAAGTAGTAGAGGGAAAGAGACAAAACCTAATCCGGAAAATGATGATTGTGGAATAATAGAATCCCCTGAAGTTTGGATTTGAGACATACAACGCTCCAAATGGACTTGGATTAAAGGAGATTTACCCATGGGGATGACGAGTGTTCCATGCTGGCATTGATAGTTTTAGGACAAGGGGAAGAGGAAAAACACTAGTTAGTTTTTAAAAGCATGAGGCAAAAAATGTTGTAAATTTTTCCAACATTATAGGGAAACAGATTTTACCCTCACAATTTATCATAACATGCATAAAAAATGTGCAACACAAAACTCCAAGGAATTTTCGATTAACTATTACATAGGATTCTCTTCACGGTTTACAAAATGCTCGCAAATAGTGCAAGATGCCACTGTGCCATAATTTTTACAACCTCGAATTATTTACATAATTGTGCCCCCACCTTAGGAAAACCACGTTCACACCATTGATTATCCCATTTTATCCTATCATTCATGTCCCAAACCCTCAGAACACAGTCTAGGACCCTCATACTATAAGAAAACATTTCATTAACCCAAAATAAGAATTTGATACCAATTTGTAAAAAAGGATATACCATTACAATTTTCGGGATCTGACAGTATAGATTATAGAAATTTATATAAATTGTAATATAATACCATCTATACATAACAAAAATACTAATATATATTATGATTTTAATATATTCATATTCATTTCATTACATAATATTACATTCCAGAATCATATAGGTATAGTGTATTTGGTATCATAGATACATAAACAACTACTACATATTTGAGCAACATCACTTCCCACTATGTTCTTCCAAAATATCATCCTTATTATAATTATCATACATAATACCCTTATTCATGAAGTGGGAAAAAATGAACATATTAAAGGGTGATCTAAAATTCATATTATGGGTAAATAACTGAGATATAAATATAATGTTAGAATATAGTGTGATAACCAGATAATATCATTTTAAAACCATAAGTTGTATAATCAAGGTCAAAAACATGAGTAATGGAATAAATAGTAGCCGTATGTGAGATATTAATTATAATATATTCCTATAACATAAAATAGGATATAATAAAATTTTTATAGGATATATATTCATTGAATACACATTGACATAGAGAATCCTTTCCTTGGTAGTTAATGTTCATATCAAAAAATATCATAGTGGTATCATTTCACTCTCGAATCCATTATATTATTCATGGTCCACACCGAATATATTCATAGTTGAAATATTACCTTACAAAAATATGTTCAATCCCTATATGATTCTTGTTTAACTAAATAGATATCAACATTTACCCATTGCATTTGAGGGAGATTTAGTTACCACCTATCACATAATAAAAAATTTATTATTACAAGATATCTTATATAATTAATCATAACATAATATAATTAATGTAAATTGGTCTCACTAACATTTCATTAGAGACTAACCTATAGAAAGGAAATTGGATTCAATAGAATCTCATCAATTCACTAAGGCATAAAAATGATAATGGAGTTGTTTGTTTACAAAAACAGCAAGAAAAACCTAAATAGTTTGGATAATGAATAATGATTGTATAATTGAACTAAAACACATTTAAATATTAGGTATAATCAAAGGATTTCATCTCATATTGGATAATATTTTTAAAGATAATGTGGAAAATATTGTGAAAAATTTAACCATTTAAATTTAAATATAACATTATTCTAAAAATTATATTTCAAAAAAAATATGTAAATAATTTTATCTTAAAATGTTATTTTATACTAATAACAGAATCCTTCAGTCATTGTATTCTCAATCTGGATGAAAATACCATTCGTGTTATAAATGATCAAGAATTTATTCAATTAACATATTAAGTAAAATTAAAAAAAATTACTTCATCTGTAAAATTAGATGATGAATAGTTTTAAAACAATTTTTTAAAAATGGGTAAAATTTAATTATACAATTATTGGAAATCTATGAAAACGTTATTAAAAACGATTTTAATAAAATAGACATTGAATAAAAAATACTTTTGTTTAAAGAAGGAGATAAATTCAATTATACTCAAGTATAATTATTCAATATTATTTACTACATAACTAACTGAAAATGAAAGGAAAAATGTATTTTGATGAAAGAACCATAAGATAAATTAATTAAATTGTTTTTTTGATTGGTAGATCAGATTATCATATCATGGGGAGAACGATCATATAAAATTATACTGAACACATGGATTGCAATATAAAGTTGTTTAAACATTGGTATTTATTAAATCAGAAACCAAAAAAATGGAACAAAATTATATTGATATTTATATCACTTAATTTTTATGATAATAATCATAATATATAATCATGGGAATTCAATACACACTACCAAATAAAAAATTGTTGTATACGGGATGTACCCCATAAAAAAATAAAGTGAGGAAAGTAGTTGGTGTTTGGTTTTGAGGTAAAAACCCTCTATGCTACATGAAAAATGGAGGTTCAAAACACATTGGGCACTGGTTTTATAGTAGCAGTGGGCTGTAGCAACGTCGGGCACTATTGTAGCGGCATGTCCGTATAGTTGTGGTGGGTACTAAACGAGACTGTAGCACCGGGGTTATTGTAGTAGTATTATTCAAAGAATAGGGCTTGGGCAAAAACATAGGGCCTATGGTCCATGTAATGGGCTAAATTCTCATTGGTCCTTCGAGCTATGTAATGGGTCTCCCTCTACACAGTTAAAAGAGGTCGTTTCTTTGCTTTAATAATAAATAAGGCTTCAACTCCATACTTAAAAAAGACATAAACTGAGATGCAAATACCCATCCAAAAGCCTTGACATGATTTGTACAATTTCAAGAATCCTTTATAATAATTATATTTCTATTATACATAAATTCATGTAAAATACATATATATATAATAAATTTTATGATATACTTATGACCCTTTAATACTTGTTTACTATCAATTCATTGTTAAAATAATGTTTCGAGTAATAGCTTCTTTGTTTTTCTTGAATGTTTGGAATTTCTATTTTATGTCTATTTAAATTTATCATTATAAAATAATCCATATAATTCTAAGAATGATCTAAAAATAATATATTTTTATTTGATATATATTCATAGTAATACAGAGAATTTACTTATTAGAAATAAACTACAATGTTTATAGAGATGGTAAGTCATACATTTTCTAGAATATTGTTTCCATTTTAGAAATGAAATGAATGAAATGGTGGTAAGTAAAATATAAACCTTACAACGAAATAATGATGTCATATATATCAAATATATTCATTAATATTAACATTATTATCTTCCAACTAAATCATAATTGAGAAACAATCAACAATGCTTCTTGAGATGGTGGTCCACCATCCAAATGGGCTATTTTAATATATTTGCATCTGTATAAAAAGTATTAATGTATATGTGATATCATAACTTAATAAGAATTATTTTGTTATAAATATCATATATATTTTATTAATCCATCATTTTATCCATTCGTGAAAGGTGGTGATGTACAATGAAATACATTAGTTCATGACAAGGTAGTCTGCCATCCAGAAGATCGATAGTATCATTTTCCATTTGATAGAAGAGGAGAAAAATATAAGTTATTTAATTAACCTAATAAAAAATAATTATACGGTAGTTACTATTGTTATTGTGTCATTATATTTTAATAATATTTAGGTAAGTGGAGGAAGAAATAAAATAAAGACACCAGTTTATGAATTTTAACTCCTTTCTAGAGAAACTCTTTTGGTTTATACCAAAATACTTAATATGATGGTTTACTAAAAAAAATATGACCTCAAGGATGCTGGGATGATTTTAAATTAGTAATTTTGGTAGGGATTTTGTCATCTAATTTGGTTTTAACAGTGAAGAAGAGATGAGAGGGGGTGGCCTTTGATAAGTGGGGGAGAGGCCACATATAGAATATTTGAAATGAAAATGGTGTACTAATATTTTTAAACAAGGAAAAGGATAAAAAGGTCTCATTATTGATTTTTGTAGGTTATAAGGTCTTAATATGTATAAAATATTGCATTATAATAATTCTTTAATTCATTTTACCCCTTATCAAAATAGTTTAACCCCTGTTAAAGTAGTTTTAACCAGAAATGTAGTAATTATTTTTTTTAATATTTTTAATTTTCACTAAAATGATGATGATAATATTATATTATATTGACCACATTGTTCATTTATTTTTAATTTGTTTTTTATTATTTATTTCATTTAATTTGAAAATGATTATTTAGAATTAGATAGAAAAATTTGATGAAAATGTGGATTTCCAAATATAAATATTACATAAGTATAAAAATTATTAATAAAAAATTAGTATTCATATAAAAAGTTAAAATGAATTTAATGTGATGAACTACGTTAGATTAATAATATATATTTAATGTAATTTTACTTTTAAATCATTTTTAATAATGATATAACTTCTTAAATTATTTAAATTAAAATGATTTTTTACAAAAAAACATTTCTCACTATTCAATGAAAATTTAATCCTTTCAAAAAACTCTAAAATAATAACCCCAATCTAATATTGAAATGTTTATAAATATAAAATTTAATATTATCAAATAATATTTATAAAAGTGTGAAATGTTAATTTAATTATTTGTTGAAAAAATGCAAATAAAAAATTTATGGTTATTTTTTTAAAGGATATAAATACATTACATCAAATTATGTACTTACTTCTAAATATATAATCAATATATAAAAACCCTATATATAATTATTATATTTTTCTAATACTATTCATACCATAAAATTTAATGGGTGGGCTTAAAGGTCCTGTTCAAATAATAATATCAATAATATATTTTTGTATGATAAATATTTTTGGGGCATATAATGAATGATCTATTATGGATTAAATATATTTGAAATAAAATATTCCATAAAATCAAGATTTATTAAAATTACACTTTTTAATAGGGTAATATATTTATGCTTCAAAAAAACTTCCCCATGTCCAAATATCCATAATGAAGTAATCGTCTATTAAAATGGTATGTTTACTGAATATGAGTAATAATGAAATGAAAAAATAAATCAATTTCAACATATATCTAAAAATAAAAATCATAAAAATTTCAAAATATTCTATTTTTCATACACATTTAAAAAAACGAATAATATATTTTATAACTTCTCTTATATCAGTAATACTAATATATATTTTACATCAAATGTTAAATATTTCACTATCATCTATAATTTATATTCCATTTTCAATGATGTGTAATAATTCGTATAATTATTACATAATTTAAATATTTGAGTATCCATATCATGACCTAAAAATAAATAAATATATACATTTTAAGGCATGCATCGTATAAATAATTGATACATATCATTGCAAAACATATTGTATCATAACTCTCATTCCAATGTGCGCAGGTATTATCTTCATGTATTTACTAAAAACAATTATAAAATTTTAAAAATCATATGGTGTTATATATTCATTATAAACCAAAAAATAATAAAACATAACTTGTTTTACAAATATATAGTGCTCAATGTAGTTATTTCAATCATCAATATTTAATAAGAAGTCCATTTATATCATGAATTTACATTCTAGTACGCTACAAATATTTTTTATTTTTATAATATTTAACATTATTAAACTTCTCTCTGCTAAAAAATTTATTATTTCATCAATTTCCATGATATAGGATATCAAATAAATTATTGTCCATAATAAAACCTATACCTTTCTTGTATCCTTAATTTCAAACCCTATTTAAAATTTCAGCATGAACATTTTATTAATTTTCACTCTATACCCTACAATGAAAACATCATCTATTTATAATAATTTAAGTATATTTAAATTTAAAAATAATTTTATATAATAATATTGATTGATTTCACATTTTTATAATCCTTTTTTCTACTAAATATTTTATTCTTTTAAGTAATAAATCTTGGTTTAAACTTTAGTCCAAAAAAATATTATTGTATATTTATTTAAGATATTATTCATGAAATCAAAAAAAATATAGTAAAAATATATAAATAAATAATTCATTTTAATTGAAAAATAAGATATATTACATCTATATACAACATATGTAGTCCATATATAAAAAAATGGGACAAAATTTAAAATAATTGTTAATGTGATAGGATGAGAAAAAATTAACATATAAATTGAATCTAAATACTATTAATATAGTATAAACATTAGTCACACATTATATATTCTACTACTATAATTTTTTCATTTAAATGGTATACCAATTTTTATTAAATAATTTATTTATATATGTTACAATAATTATTTATAATATATTACTTTCATGAAGTGATGTAATATAAGGCATTATTTAAAATTCCCAATATCTTGAATCATTTAATATTATCTAATAATCATAAAACTCTTGTTCTATACTATCATTCCATAACAAATAATACATAAAGTATTTAAATATTTTATGAAGAATTAGACATATTTGTTTTTAAAAATATCATTATTATTCTTTGTCAAAAAATTATATAGGAACCTTATCATCCTTTGATATTTGTTCATCATCAATTGGTTAATGGGAAATATATTATTTTCTCCCACAATCAGATTCATATTTTTTGAATATCATTTAAAAAAAGTGTTAATGAATTATTTAATTCATTCTCAAGACAATATTTTATATTTTTATCATTCCAAAATTAATAATCAAAATAAGCATTACCATAACCAATGAAAAAATATTTTATCGTAAAAATTTTGATATTATTTTTAGACAATGACTTAATGTGGTCACATGATGAACATCCAATTGAATTAAAATATGATATATTTTCCACTATTATTATCAATTTTACCTTATTATTTTTTATTCCAAATGTTATATATGTAAATATATTTATTAGTTAGGATATCATATTATAAATTTCATCCAAAAAGACATCTATAAATATAGCAAGTAACCATGTAATCTAGGAACACATATTCATTATTATATTACTATGCTCGTATACATATTGTTTTATGGTCCTCCTTAAAATACATTAACTAAATCATACATATTTGATTCTTTAAATTCATTGATCTCTAAACATACCCTCTGATAATATCAGATCAAAAATTATGATATTTATCACCATATCATTCTAAAATTTGACACATCCATTTCAAGAATGTATAAAAAACCTCAAATTTATTTTCAAAATAGATATTCTTACCATTATAAATAGTTCAAACGTTTTGGAATAATTAACCTAATTTAATTGGTTAGAAGATATAATTTTTTATACTTATGTGTTCTTAAAACTTTAATGACGAATATTATATTCGACTATTAGGTAATTCTATCCTCAATTAATCTAATATTGAGTAATTTGGAATATTGTAACATTCCCATTATTGTGAAATATTACATTAAACATTCATTATTATTACATAATGTAAAATGAAATGTTACTAAATTTATTTATGATTTCAATTTTTTAATCATATTTTTTATATCACTAGTCTGGTAAATATTTTTATTACTCACTATAGAATTATTGTGAGGCCATGGTGATAGAACATAACAACATATATCAGAGGTGAGTGATTGTGAATTGTTTGTTGTTTAAAACCCCAAATATGAAACTTTATGATTACCATCATTGGTTAGTGTAAACATATCTCTTGGATAATGATGGTATATTTTGATATTTAGAGAGAATGAATGGACACATATAAAATGGTATTAAATTGGTTTAATCATGTTGATAACCAATACTTTTAAAGAGGTTTGTAATTTATTTTAAAACAAAAATATGTAATAGATAAATCCCAATGATCAAGTTTCTATGAAAATTTGGAAGACTATGATAATATTATATAATAATAAGTCCAATTCTTTAAATCCTCATTTCATTCTATGTAATAACATCCTCAGTCCAATTGAGCTCTTAAAAAATCAAATGATAACATGGGGAATCAATAATTAAAAGTGGTGAGATATTTATTCAAATAATTTAATAGAAATATTACGTAAACCGAAAAAGAGAGTCAAAGGTATAATAAGGTATTGTGAAAGCTAAGGATCATCAAAAATCACAGTGAAGATTAATATAACGAACATTGTATCATAATAACATGATAACCTAGGAAATTTTTTAGAAGAAAAAAAACATGAAATAAACATAAGTAAATACAAATAATTTAGAAAACATAAAATTATTGATAATGTCCAATAATTCTATTAAGATCACTACATAATCCCATAAACGATGTCTCATAAGACGAAATCAATAACCCATGCAATGTTGGGTTATACAATTCTGGACCCATCTATCACATTTATTTCATTTACATCCACACATGTTTCAAATGTGTAAATCAGTCATAATGAAAATTGAGATGAATTTCCCATGTAAATGAATGGGCTACATTTTTTTCATCATATCAAAATTGAAAAAAAATCAAAATTGCGGCATTTCTCAAATGATAATAAGGAATGAATTACCCTCAAATTTGAGAGATATAGAATAATATATGTAAGATACATATAGAAAGTATTTATAATAATACCATAATATTAATGGTTTTTGGTTTACTATGAATAAATATTTTTTTTAGGAAAAGTAAATTTATTATTGAGAAGAATAATATTTCAAATTGAAAAATCATTTTTGAAATTCTGAAATTCGCCAAATCTTTTTAAAATATGTACCTTTTTAAAATAAAAAATGTATCTTATAAATCAATATTCCTGGAAATTAATGGTCATGATGTTGGAAAAAAATTCATTATATACATGTTAAAATAATGATTTCCTTCACATTTCATATAAAAAGTCAAATGTACCTCATTCAATAAACAAAAATAAAATTCATTTTATAAATTATTTAAAAAATTATAAAAGGATAAAAATTAAATTAACTATTAATATAATAGTATTAAAATTATTTTTTTTTAAAAAAATTAAAGAAAATATGTATATTGAAAAGAATCATGATTTGACCAAGGATAGAAATAAAGTGGATTTTTATGAAAAAAAGATCAAATAAATTACAAATAAAAGAGAGTAAAATGGAACTATTATATTATTATTTAATTAGTAATAATATTATCAAATAATAAAATTGTTTGTTATAAAATTATGAAATAATTTCTATAGAGGAAATCGAAGCATTAATAATACTGATTAAAATGATAATTACATATAAAGTTGTACCAGTTTGGTAATTTCTGAATAATAAATCTCATAGATGATGTAAATGAATTAAAAAAATATCACTATTTATGAATTATTAAATATACAATAGTCTATGGGTATTTATATACCCCATTTAAAATAAATTTCTTGCAAGAAACAATATTTCTCTAAAATTAGGATGTTTGGAGATGAAACATAGACATTGGGTGCAGTAATTTTCACTTAAATATTTTATATCTTATATAATAAAAATGTATTAATTTACTAATTTATTGATTATATTGTATGGTATTAATAAATTTATATCTATATCCAATTATTTCTATTATTTTATTGAAATATTTAATATTACTATTTAGTTATGTCCACATACTATGTTTTATTATTTTTGGTTCATAATTTCAAAACAACATCAGTGAGTTGACCAAGGTCATAGGGGTAATTGTTGAATCATATCTAGAATTATATTCATGGTAAATTATAATTTTTATAATTAAATTATATATTTTAAATAAACCATCATATATGGTAATGAAAAATGAACTACTTTAAAACCATGTAGACAGTAGACCATACATACACATGCGTAATGTTTCAATTATAAACCGATAATGAAATAAAGGTGGTAACAATTCTTTTAACATAAAAATAATAATTATATCATTAAGATCATATTTTTTATTAAATACATTTATATATACCTTCCATTTGATGTTGTAATAAACAGGGTATCACATCACTTTGTGAGGATATAGTTCATCATACACTTGAATGTTGTTATTATTTACCAATGGATGGTAAGGTAAGAATATATATGATATTTTAATAATAAATAATGACCCATATTTCATGAATATTATATATAAAGAATAAATTCACCGTAATTAATTAAAGTAAGAGATGATGATAGAAAATGAGTTACACTTGTTCATTAGGTGGTGGTCCCTTATACACACGAATGATGGATTCATTTCAAATTTAATAAAAGTGGATATATATTTTGATGATGTGAATAACATAATAAAATATTGATATATATAATATTAATATGTTATTATAATTTTTCAATAGAAATTTATTTTATAGTTGTGAATGTTGAAATAATACATGGATTTTTAGTTAATAAGGATATATATTCTTTATAAAACATCATTAGTATTATTCATAATGCATACAATGATTGGATTTGTGTATAAACGAGGGATTCTATGTGAAAAACCAAGACGTGCATCCATACAACCAAAAACCCATCCCGGTTCAAGATAATTCCCAAGAGGAATTCTTGACCCTCTAGGGATGGAGGATATCATCGATCATTAAAGATATAATAATGGGATTTATTTATCCCAAAAATGATACAACACATGTATTTATAGAATAATATTTCATAATATCGATTAATATTGACGAATATTTTATTAAATTTTTAGTTAAATATAAAACTTTTTCCAATATCGTGTTTAACATGAAATGATGGGTTTCTATGTAATCTAACATTTTACCCAATGTTGAGTTATTCTAAAAAACAAAACATATATAATATATTCAATTTTGTTCACTCCTACAAATAAAACAGCTATGCGTTAACTACTATTTAAAATAATAATTTATTTCATTTTTTATATAACTCAATATTGTGTCGAATAAAAATATTATATATATCATATATAAATATAGTTCCATCATAATGTCCATATGGGAGGTGGTATGAGAAAATAGAACAATCATCGTTTCATGAGGCTGTTGTTCATGGTAGAAAGAAACAATATGTTCGTATCCAATTGTTGGAGGTGTATGTAAGTGTAGTAAGAAATTACCCCTAAAAATATCCGATTATATTTTGGACACTGGTTTTATAATGTTGTCAATGAATACGAATATCATAGAATGTGGGGAACCAAAATAAATCAAAGGAACTTGAATGAAGATGTTACCTCAAAATCGGGTAACTTCTTTTGATTAGAGCCACAAGGCCTTCTAGAATTGTCATTTTCCAAAGGTATGTTTCCTATAGGGAAAGGATGGATGATGGGATCTTATATGTGCATAATTTGGATGACTCATGGGGCTATAATGGTGTGATTTATGTGGGTAGAGGTGGTGACCTTAAATAAATGGGGTACTTTAGGAAGGTCATGAAATATTATTTTATTATAAATTAAATTTTTATTAAAAATTGTAAAAACACATTTAATTAAAAGATAATATGATTTTGGTTTGAATGTGATTCATCCTATAATTTTTAGATAAGTTTTATATATTTTTTTTAAAATTATCATTTTTGTTTAACCATTATTTTACCCGTTTTCATCAAACAATGCTATCATGTTATTTACTCATTGTGGATTAATGTAATTACAATATCATGTCCAATGACCAATTAACAAGTCATTTAAGACATATATGGACTTATCATAACCATTTAGGTGAATCATTTATTTTTAGGAAATTAATATCATATAATAAACTATTAAATGTTTTTTGTTATGAATAATGTCGATTTTGGACAATATTCATATTTGTCATTTTTTAAAGTGAAAAAAACTTGATTCAATTGGAAAAATGAATTAACTCTAATATATTATGTCAATATCATTGAGATAATTATTGAATGTGTTCAAAAACATTAAATTACACCAATTATAATATTTATAATATCATTCGTTTGAATCCATTATTAATGAAGCAATCACTACATCATTATGTGTCATTAATAATATTTTCTCTTTAGTGGCTAAAAATTATAAATAATGTATTATGATTTAGGAATTTTTTTAATTCTATAATTACCATTTATAATAAAATATATCACTTATATGACACCATATTATTTTTTTCTGTAAAATATATATGTTTATGTTATATTTTTCTTTACATTAAAATAATTATTATAATATGTGGTTATAACACCCATGTGGAACCATGGGGACCCAAAATTGATCCAATGATTCCCATGGATGCAAATATCTCATCAAATAGTTTTAGGACATGTTTTAGGGTAGTTTAATGTTTTTATAATATTATTATTTTACCCTAATTTAATTATTTTACCCTTTAACCATGGTAAATAAAAAAATATTCACTGATATTACAATTTATAATGACCAAAAATAAAAGGTAAATATATAATTATATTGTAAGTTATAAATAAAAAATGGAATCCATTTTAAAAATTCAAAATATTGAAGTTCTCGTAATTAATTTAAAATTAATTCCTGTTGTCCAAAGTAAAAAAACGTGTTTTTAAGAAGTAAAAACTACCAAAAGATTGACCGGTGTTTATCTCCAATTAGAATATGAATTTACTTCCAATGAAAATAATCGGATTAAAATTCTATAAAAATGATCCAATTATACTTTAAAAGAAATTTAAATGATAACATAACAACACAAATTAATTATACAAAAAGGTAGTTTTGAATTAAAAAGCTGTATTTTTTACTATTCATTTAAAAAATTAATTTCATTAGAAAAAATATCAAAATTCAATCCAATTTAACTTTTCTTGATTTTAATCTAAATATAAAGTTTATTTTGTCAAATAAGACATATAAAAATAAAAAAAATTTGCAAAACTGTTATCCATCAATATGTGGAAACTGACCTTTTAAAAATATTAGTGTATTTCTTTGCATAAAATTGAATTCATTAACATATTAATACACTAATATTAATTGGATAATTTAATAAAAATTTAAAAAATAATTTAAAATTATAATATAGTTATTTATATTCGTTTCTGAGAAAACTACGGTGATGCAATAATAACAATTTAAAATATTAATATTATTATTAATATTATTATTTTGGTATAACTAAACAATTTTCACAATGTTTGATTTAGAATTAACCCATTATTTTGTGTCACTAATGGTATTAGAAAAAGTTCCATCTTTAACATAAAATAAATATCTTATTCATAAATATAAATATATACAAAAATGTATTATTCAATAAATAACTCGGTTATTACATCATTCCCCCATCTGGGAATTGCATTCTCATTATTATATTCACTTATCAAATAAGTGGGGGTATTTATCTCTCATATAATTTTTATATTCCCTTGTTTTTTCGTCCACCATACGGTTTTTCAAAATAAAAATATTTCCTAATGAGTTTCCTTATTCCACAAAACATTCACACAATAGTCACGAATTTGAATGTGTTGTTCCCCATAAGAAATATTCTCTTCCAAATGAACTATTTGTTGACTTAAAACATGAGATGAATCCAGAATATACTCTCTCTAAATTAAAACATTAAAAAACTATGAAATTAGGATAATAATGGAGGTATATCTGCACTGTAAGTAACTGATCCAACATTCTCTATGATTTCATAGGGTCTAATGAACATTTTACTCAACATTCGATTTTTACAAAACCCATCACACATTTCTATAGAGAAATATTTAGGATGACATTATCACCTACCTCAAAATAAAAATCCTTCCTCTAGTTATCTTAATAACTGTTATGCTTGCTCTGAGTTTTTCTCATGTGCTTCTGAACAAACTGAACATGTTATTCTCTCTATTATACCAATTATGTTCCCATCAACTTTTCTTCACCTAATTAATCCAAAAAAATGTATTTTAACAATTTTTCATTATATTGTTTCAAATTTTACCATCATTATACTTGAACTAAAACATTTATTATAAGAAAACACAACCAAAGAAAAATTTTGGACCCAACATCCTTGGTATTCCAGTGAACAAGATTGTATCATATCATCCAAAGTCTGAATTTTTCATTCTGACCGCCCACCTAATTGCTGATAAAATGTTGTAATAAAATTTAATTTAATACTAATGTACTATTGAATTCCCTTAAAAAAGTTTTAAGTGGACCTGAGATCATGATCAAATAAAATTGAGGGAGGAACTAAATGTAACCTAGGTATCTATTTAATATAAAATTGTGATTGACGATCTAGATATATAGTATATCTAATTAGAAAAAAATGAGTTGATTTAGTTAATCAATCTACATTTACCAAGATTTCATTTTTACCTCGAGATGTCTTTTGTACACCCACTACGAAATCCATGGACACATTTTCCCATTACCAATATGGTACTAGAAAAGGATGAATAATCCCTTTCTATAACTTTCACTCTTTGTTAACCTATCGAAAAATCAAACATCTTATGGTAAAGTCACCAATATCTCTTTTCATTCTATCCCACTAGTAATACACCCGCATATATCGCTAAATAATGGTACTTCTAGGGTGAATTGAAAATATAGAACTATAAAAATCACATATTAACTCTTTCTTCATGTGTGATTAATAAGGAACACATAGTCTCTTTCCAAACCTCAAAACGATGTCCTTTTCAATGTTAAATTCAGGTGACATACACTTCTAGCCCAATTATACTATTTTCCTTAATGCACATTCTTTTTCTATTCCTCTCTAATTATGTCTTATAAATATGATTTCATTTCCACCTGAAACAAGAAGAGGAATTTTCTACACAAACATCATCCAATAAAAAATTAATCAACTCAAATACCAAGGATCTCATTACAACCGTTGCATGGTTAATATAACATTAATCTTTCAGCTTAAAGAATCATATTATTTATTCAAATTTCATGTATGGTAATGAACTTTACCATCATATTCATTGATTAATTACATCAATCTCATAGTTCTAATGTTAAATTATTTCTTAATGAATATATAATTCAACGGTTTCGGATCAGTATATATTTCAGACATCACACCATATAGATGATCCCTAGATATGTTTATTGAATAAAACAATAGCACCAAATTAAAAATAATGTTAAGGGTAATTTAACTCATGAGTTTTCAACATACATGAATCCTATGAAATTACCTGAACATTATTCATTTGGACACAACCAATTCTGTTCAACAAAGAATCATTTTATATAACAAATTCACTATTTAAGGAAATTAGAGAAAAAACTGACCATTCACCAATATTCATCTCCATTATTAAAAACAATCATAACATTTTTTATCCGTAAGAACTTAAAATATTTTCGAGTTAACAAAGTCTGTGGGCTAGATAGCCGTACAAAATTTTCAATAGACCTCCTATTATAATATGTAAAACATGTAATCTATGAATTTTGGTTATATTTGTGGGTCCTGGACATTCTTCAACAGCATTTTTTAGAATAATCATCAATTATGACATTATTGAAAACAATGTGACCAAGGAATGACATTTTTTTCAACCAAAACTCACACTTGCAGAATGTTCAAAATAGTTCCTTTTTTATGGTCTTTAAGAAAAACCATAAATGACTATCATGCTCCTCGATACTTTTATAGTATACAAAAATATCATCAATAAACACAACCACAAACTTATCCATGAAGTCAGAGAATATTATATTCATAAGATTCAATGATACAGTAGGTAACTTGGTTAACTGAAAAGTCATAACAACAAATTCATAATGGACATATCTTGTATGAAACGCTGTCTTTAGAATGTCTGATTCCTTTAATTTTAACTCATGGTACCACGAACTGAAGTCAATCATTGAAAAATAAAATTCTTATAGAGCTGATCAAACAAATCATTAATATGAGGAAAATATACTTTTTTAAACATTAATGTTATTCAAAGAACTATAATCAATGAAAAGTCTCATTGAACGATCATTATTCTTATAAAACATGACTGGACCACACCTGGTGACCTGATAGTTCAAATTAATCATTTATATAATAAATCCTAAAATAGTTTCATTGACTCTAAATGTTCAATTTAATATATTTTATAAGCTGTTTTTGTAATTTCTTTAGCATCAGGAACCAAGTCAATAGTAAATTGAAATTTCTAATTAGGTATTATACAAAGAAACTCATCAGAAAAATATCAGGTACTCATTAACCACAAGAACATCATTAATATAAATATTTCCTTTGTTTTAAACAAGAAGTTCAAGGTTCCATTCATTTAGATATTTTACAACTTTCTCAGCTTCTCTATATGATATTAAAATTAATAGTTCATTTTTGTACACAAACTGGTTTTTTTTTGAAATGAAACCCCTTTAGCTTTACATTCTATTCAAGAATGATAAATGGAAAGATAATCCGTACCCAAAATAACATCAAATTGTACTAGAGGGAAATAAATAAGTTTTTATGTAGATTATTTCTTCACAAATGGACCCGATGGTTCATAAAAATTCTCATTGCCTCAAAATTTGTCCCATGTGTGTTTACCACATGTTCAAGATTCATATCATGAGATGGAATTACAAATATGATATAACATTTCTATGGAATAAAATAATGTTACGACTCAAAATAAAAAATAAAATTGGAATAATATGAATAAAAAACAATTAACATAATACAACTTAATTTGATGGCACAACATCTACTGAAGTAGTTGCAAGGGTAATCACTAACCTTTTCTGTTTTTAGAAAAAATTTTCCATATATTGTGTTTTTTTACATAAACTCATTTACATAATGACTCATTTCATTGCACTGAAATCATATAACTGGATGTAAATCAGATTTTATATAAAAATTAGTGAGATTTTTTTTAGTTCAATTACGAGCATTAGGTCCTATTTTGCAACATCAGAATCACTTACCAGAATTCAAAAGGCATTCCCCAATGTGATTTTTACCACAATTTTCAAAAAACTATAATCTAAATTTTCATTCAATATTAATTTTTTTATGAGTTCTTCCCATTAGTCTTCCACATCAAACTATTATTATCTCTTTTATCAAAGAACACATGATCATCGAAAAAATTGATTTCCACCTTCTCCACATATTGAACTATTTTTTCATAAATGTTGAACTCATTTTAATATAAAGTCATTAGATACATTGGATTAAATCTTGAGTAAAAATGATTGATTTTACTATCAATATCCTGTAAGAAATTCGGAGCATTCCTTTCCTGTTGAGTGAATTTTTCATCATTAGCAGCCACTAAGTCATTATTTTTCCTCAATTAAAATAATTCATTTTTCATCATTAAGAGAAATATCTTAGTAAAAATCTTATCAAGAAACATACCTTTGGATTAATCCTAATAAATAGCATCAATATCTTCTCTATCATTGATATTTTTAACCATCTACCACCACTGATTAGCTTATACGTCAAAATGGTAAACAACAAGACTATATTTTTTATGTTCATGAACACCCCATGACATCAAAATTCTTTTCATGTGATTTATTCCTCCCTTCTGCTAGCACATGGTCCAATGATACTCTAAAATATGGGGGATGTTTACTCATGAAATTCATAGCTACCAACATATTCTTCTATGGTCGATTGGTCTCATATCCTAGATGGATACCACCACCATTTATATCTCAAGTTAACTATGCCATCACTATAACAATCTATTCCAATTATATTTTGACCATATCAGTTTGCGGATTTAGATGTTTGTTTCCCTCTTGATGTCATACCATCACAGCTACCCGCATTCTTCTGTGGAAAACCATTCTGAGTATAGATATGTCTAAGATAATGAAACATAGTAATATTCAAATTTTATATCATTTCAATCTTATAATAATGTAAAAAAATCTTTTATGGAAATTCATTTAACAATATCCCAACTCTAAAAAGTATCAACACTAACATCTGATACCAAAAATATGGACCTATCCATAAACACTACATTATCATCAGTTTTGTCAAGAATTAGAATTGAGGATTATTTATTGTTTAGTGTTTTAGATAATTGGGTCATAACTATTACATTACATATAAAATATTAAAATGTAGACAGGTATACTCTATATAGTTTTTTCAAAATTTTAAAATACCTTAAAAAATAATTAATTTCATGATAAATATATTCTGGAATTATTCCTTTCTCAAACCCATTCTTATACCATGTGAAAAACATTTCAAAACATGGAAAAAGGGTTTATGGTATTTATTTTCCTTTCAAAAACATTACGGCATATTGAGGAAAAAAAATATCAAATAATTCTTTCTATGGCAGAAAGGTTGTTGTCACCGAATACATTAAAAAGTTACATTCATTTTGTCATTTTTTAAAATGTTTCATAGAAAAAATATTCCATTTTATGGATATAAAAATTCAATGGGTTTTATACAATTTATAAAATAAGGAGGTGTTTAACAACAAAATATTCTTTAATGAATGGAGATTGCGATGAAGTCCATTACAATGAGTCTAACTTGTATTGTTCATTTTAATCTCAATGAATAATAAAAATAAGTTATTTTCATATTTATTATAAAAATTGTCATGTTTATTATTTATTTTATAGAATTTTTTACTTTATTATATGAATTTTATAATTATTCTATTTTATTTAGTTAATTTTGTCGATATTCGGTACTTGAGTCTAAAATGAACATGTTAAAATTAAAAAATTTCTAGGTGGTCAAAATTTAATTATTCCTAGAATATGAATATTTTTTTAAATATCATAGATATATAATATATGTATGTATTTATAATATTATATAGTATTTGGATATAATATATTAAATGCGTAATTCAGGGAGATAGTAGGACATACGTATGCATGAACGCTACTTTCATTTCATTTTCATATTGAAGGAATGAAAACTAAATGATAAAAAAATATTATAATTAAAATATAATATATATTTGATATTTGTTACATAATTTCATTAATTAAAACATTTATATGTTCTATATATAACATGAAATATTCATATCACATTGAGGGGGTGGTTGTTCGTATTTCCTCAATTGAAATTATCGTATTAACACATTATTCAAAGCATAATGGTACATATTAAATAAATAAAAAACAAGAATAATGGAAATATAAATATAATATATATCATATTAATTAATATTCATCGTAACGGTCACCATGATAGGTGGTATGAAAAAAATGAACAATCATTGTTTCATGAGGTAGCTTTTCAATGTACAAAGAAACATCATGTTCGTATCTGTTAAATAGAGGTGTGTGTATGTTCCATTTGAATCCATATCATAACAACATAATATTATATTTAGTATACTAGTATTTGTTTGTAATCAAATAGTAATATGAACATAGGGTTTGTAGAATTATAATTAAGTAAAGGTACATGAGAGAAAACATTACCTATAATTCTAGTAACATATTTTGATTTATTCCAAAAGGCTTCCTTCAATTTCCTTCTACCAGGGTAAGGAATCTAAGTGGAAATAAGATACTTTGGGAGGTTATTTGAGAATATGTTGGATGATAAAAGGTGATTTATTGGTTTGTGTTATATTGGTAGAGGTGGTGGCCTTTTATAATATGGAGGAGGGGCCTTATAGGAAAGTCTTGAAAATTAATTTTTTATAAATTAAATTTCAATTAATAATGGAGAAAAAATAATTTAAATCTATGATACAGTGATGCTCGTTCGAATAACCGTCATATAATAATTTCATTCTTGTTTAATATTTTATTTGTCTTTATCTATTTTGTTTATCCCTTATTTTACACGTTTTAATATTACAATGTTGTTATGTTATTCAGACATTGGCGTTTAATGTGATTACCATATCCTCTCAAAAGACCCAAAAATAAGTAATTTATCACATTTTTTTTATTATCATTACCATTCGATTAAACCCTTGTTTTTACCTTTTCAATAATATTGTTTCATTATTCAAAAATCGAATCATTTTTCTCAAACATGACAAAATACCAAACGAGCCTTCATTTCCCATAAGCTGTCAACAATTTTTACAATGCATGTTAAGATTGTATATGTTTTTTGTAACACCCCAAGCTTCCACAATATATTTCCCTTTGAATATTTCAAGGGCTTATACTATATGCAAATTCGATATTCTAACACACCGCGACTAATAAAACTAGCTGTTATGAATAGTACTACCCACATTTTGAAATTTTTTGAATTTTATAATTAAAAATGGACTTCATTTTTGAATTCGGAATATCAAAATTTGATTATGGTGAATTTCTGGGTTTTTTTAAAACATTAAATTTTGATGAATAGTAAATAACACGTTGTTATTAGCTAAAACAAAATTTTTTATTTAAATAATTAATTATTTTTTTAGGGTTATTTTAGGTAAAAAATGATACATAATACCTATATATATTCAATTTAATTCATTGGATTAATTTTATAATAAGTTCATATATAAAAAAAATCTTCTGAACTTTTTACCGCCTTTTACCCACCACTATAAGCATTTGAAAATTCATATTAAACATAATTTTACCACTTCTGTGAGTTGAATTTCCAAAAATTGAGAGACAATATTAATATCATAAAGTAAAATGTGGTTCAATAAGATGAAAATAATTTTTGGTGAATAGTAAATTTTTGCCTTTTATTTTCCATGGTTAAAAGTCAATAGTGTCATTAAGGGTAAAACTGATATCATTTTTACCCTAACACGTGTCCTTATTCCATAAGATAAATATAATTCGACCAAAAAAATCCTTAGTAATAAATTACAATCCTCTTTGGTACACCTGGATTAAAATAGGGCATTTAATATTTTTTAAAGAGTTAAAATAGTTATATTCAAAGTTTAATAACTAAATAATTTTTAATATAAGGAAACACAGAAAATAAATATGACTATATATATTCATTATAAATATAAAAATATTTCTTACATAAATATATTTTTTTATAATTTTTATACATTACATAATTTAATTTATTTATAACACAATGATTATATGGTAATTTCCTTGTTAATGAACGATTAAAAAAATTAATATTATTAATATCCAAATAAATGTAATTTGAGACTTTTGATGAATTTCAATAATTATAGAGGTTAATATCACTTTTTAGGTTTGATTAAATAATTTTCTTCGATGTAATCATGATGTTTTGATTTTTTGAAAAAGAAAATACTAAATAGTGTCAAAATTGACATAACTATGTTTTTAAAACAAATACTATATTATTATTTGATATAATATTCCGAAAAATCTATTTTTTGAGGGAGGAAATAGATAATGTTATATATATTAATAATGAACTACTTGGTGTTCTCTTTTCCGGCTATAGTATGTTTATTAACCATATAATATAATAATACAAAGATACATGGTAAATGTCAAACTATTTCACAAAAAGTTAAATCTAAAAGATAAGGCTAATATGGTGACCTAAATATATCTAAAACCTGTTTGTTGAGTTTTTTTAGACCCATACATACCATATCTATTAGATAAATAATTTTGGAAACATTATATAACAAAAATGATTTTATTATAAAATAATATTTCAAGATTTTTCTAAAGTGACCCTCACCTCCCATATAAAAGGGAAATTCCCCTTCTCTTAATTTCAAACCTCCAAATCCGTTAGGCTGAACAAACCCTACCCAAATATATTCCCATATTTCATGACTTCAACATAGATTCCTTAAGAGGATTATAAATCCAACCTACAGATCCATTTTGATTAAATTAAAAGTAAGAACCCGAAGATGTGGTAAATATTCCATCATCTCTTTCAAGTTCTTTTCTTCTTCCAATTCATATTTTTTTGTTGTTTCCTATCTAAAATAATAACTCCAGTGTCATCTATATAATTTGAAGTTATTATAAAAATGGTACAACCATATTCATTATTTAATCCATCATATGAATGACAGACTCACCATACATTCCAACGTACGGCTTACCGTCTCCACGTCGTGGTGTAGTTTGTTATTCAAACACTTCAATATTTTCATGGGTATAATAACAAGTATAAATGATTTAAATAATAAATATAAAATTTCAATGATTCTTTATATATGATATACCATCTGATAACAAAATGTAATATAATGATATTGTCTCTCGTGCATACGTGCGAATTATTGTCTCCACGAACGTGAAGAGATTCATTCCCCATCATAATCATTCAAGAATAATTTTCATTGTATGATTAAAAATAATGTTTATGAATATAATAACATTATTTATATTAATTAAATACTTCATATCCATAATAAACATGGCTTACGTAACAAAGCATATAATGGAAATTGAATCTGTTAACACCTGAAATGATGATACTACTGAAATATTATTAACAAAAAAATACTAAAGGATCATATATGATATCATAATTATGAATATAGGTATTTTATTATTTATTATCATTTTTTTCAATATTATAAAGGTGGTTAACATACCATCTATTAAGGAAAAGTACAAGGTTATAGTTAATTTCACAATTTCTTTATTATCGAAGGTTGTTTTTACTAAAGTATATAATGTGACCCCTTTATCATCCACATCCATGTTTTCATAAAAATGATTTTCAAAACATTATTTCTATTTACTAGAATATGGTTTGAAGTCATTTCTTCCATTATTTGACCTTATATGTTTTGAAATGAATCTTTTCGTCGTTTTCCAAACAAGGTACTTTAGGACATTTTTGACAAAATTAAGGTAAGAATGTTTTTTTTAACTTATACGGTGGGTGCGGCTATTTTAGACCATTATAAAATTGTCACAGTATCCCTTACAAGATTATAATATTATTTTCAAAATAAATTTTTTCTATTATAATTATGTGACTCTTAAATGATTTCATAATTGAAAGAGATATTTCACTCAAAAAGTATTGATATCATCTATTTTATCATATTTTGAAAAAATTTACACTTTTTTTAAGTTGATTTATTATCATAAAAATATTTCACATTATATTTAAGGTTTTGTGATATGTTTGAATGTGGATGTTTTTTTTATACAATTCATGGTTTATGGTTTAATTATTTAAATCTTGTATTCTAGTATTAATACGAATGATTATGTTATGTTTAAACCTTTTCATATGAGGAATGTATTGGACTTATTATGTGATGGGTGGAGCCCATTATAGCTCCTCGGTGCATCCATAGGTCTCATGAGATATGTATACATGGAATTGTCCAAGGCCTTTCCCAATTTGATATGTGCTTTTGGTTGAGGCCTAAATCAATTTTAGACGTCTTCGTTGATGCCTTGACAAGATGTTTCAGAATGTCTGACATTATATATATGATCCCAACCTTATTAAAATTAATAATATTGAATTTAGTCAAGAAACCAATTATTTTAAATTGAGTATTTTTTCATTTTTATATCTTCAGAGAATTAAGACAATACATTCATAACATTACACATTATTACAGAGTGGATACGGTAAAAATAGTTTCCATTTTTCATAATATAAAACATTAAAACTTAAAACAAGATTCCTTTAAAATTCATCGACATTTATCATGCCTTCCATCCTTGTCTTACACACCCATTAACTAGTGAAAATAATTTAAAAGCTTGGGATGAGAACAAATGTTTAGTAAGGGATGGAAAAGAAGGAATGAGAACCTTAGTCAATGAATACTCGAAACGTATGAAAACATTTTCAAAAGACATGCTTGACACCCATATATACACACATAGTGTAACATGAGATTTGCACAAGATCCTCACAAACATGAAGACATAAATATAATCATAAAGGTATCTTATGGCATTAATTACATAATCTTATAACCATTCTTGGCTACCTTATAATTTGTAACCCCCACGACTACCTTACATTGTGTAAATATCGCAGTTACACTTTGAGTAACCACATCGCCGAACTCGAACATACTCATATCCAATTCATTGGAGGGAGATATTTGTCCCACCCTTCATCAGAAATAATTCCAATTAAAAAAACATAATCATACAACATGAATAATTCCATAAAAACATTTCTTTGTGATTTTATAAAACCTAATTTAAATATATGATTTTTAAAGAGAAGAGCCTTATAAATATAATACAATTGAAGAGTGACTTAATAGAGTGGTTGAAGTATCTATAAATACTATAAATACACATAATAAAACATTATATAAATAGAGCCCATCCCACAATCAATTTAAATAGAACACAATTAATGAAGTAGAAAGTAAACCCAAAGAATGGAAATCAGGTTAAGAAATCCCTTACCTTGGATGTTTCTTACTTCCAACTTGTTTAAACCTTCTTATAATGATTAAAAGAGTTTTATTAATTTTATACAGAAAAATATTCATGTTAATAATATCTTATATTATCATTTTTTACATCATTTCACTCTTTTATTGTTAGTATTTTCTTCCTTTAATTCTTTAGGATGAATTCATTAAATGATTTTAATGATCGGTTTATGATAGATGTTCTTGTTGATTGGAAGTGAAATTCTAGATTTGGAATGGAAAGGAATTTAAATATTTTCCTTACCATAATTTATACCATTTATCATTTAGATTATTAATATGAGGATGATTAATAAGTAAAAACATTAATGATGTCCGTTTGTATCATTTTAGTGGTTCTTTGACAATAACAACCTCATTTTGTCTTATAAATTAGTACCATGAGTACAAAATAATTTTAGAACCATGTATTAGATATAATAAATATATTATAACATTGTTCAACCATAAAAATTGTTTCATAACCATACATGAACGTGTTAATGAAAATTGAAACTACATCAACCACGATGTCGGTAAATCGACACATCACAGACAATGTTTTTATTCCTTGAATAAGTGGGTGAGGAGAAAAATAATGATGATGAATTTTAAATGTACAAAAAAACATTAAGAATATATATTATTTCTTTATATTTCATGCATATTGTGTAAGAATGGATGAATAAAGAATAAAAAAATAATGGAACTCAAAATAAAATAATAATTTAGAAATCCCTTATAAAAATTCAGCAGCCTAACTGCTATTCAACTTGTTTTTAAAAATATTAAAAACGGAGGGGAAAAGGTCAACCATAAAAAAATGAATCATAATATATATTAGATCAATAATAAGAATAAAATAATAACATTTTATCGAAACAAGAATGTTATACCACATAAAATAGAACATTAACGAGAAAAGAAAGAAATTGATATTTTTCTTACCTTTTAGAGTAACTCTTAGAACATGAAGGTTGGGACATTGGGGGCTTAATGATACCTTGTGAGGACTATTAGGTAGTTAATAAGACCATATATTCTTTATGGAGGGATTGGTAATGATGTTAATGAAGGAATATGTTGGTATTTATAAGAAAAGTAAGGGAATATTTTATCAAATTCCATGGGACACCTCATTGGTGGAATTTGCAAATCCATGGGCATTCCCATGGTATTTACCCATGGTTTATGATTAGTGGTACACCTCAGATTACATTTAACTATACACAAGACTACCAGATTTATGAAATCATTATTATATCATTAATGATTCCATTAACACACCAAAACTAAAAACTATATTTTTTTTACTATTCACCGAAAAATCAAATGTTTCATAAAAATTTCCAAAATTAACCCTGACCATTATTCAATGTGTAGATTTCAAAAATGAATTCCATTTTTTAAAAATAATTTATGAAATATCTTTAATTTAAATTTTAAATAAAATCATTCTTAATTAAAAAATTTATTATTTAAAAAGTATAACAACTTTTATATGACATTGAAAAATTAATCAAGATGTCATTATCTTAATGCCATAAGAAAACAAAAAAATAATACAATTTAATATTCATTAGGGTCAAAATAGTATTCATATTACTATTCATAATGTTATGTTACTATTCACCAGAAAAACAAGTTGGTTCCAATAGACTTCAAATAACATACTGACAACAATTGTGATGACAGTTTACTGAAATTCAGATCGTAGAAGTGGAAATGTTATGTTTTAAAGGCTTGTTATCAAAATCAACATAAAACAATGTTCCATGAATTTATATTTATTTTTTGAAAAACATGGGGTGTTACATTATCCCCACCTTCTGGAAATTGCATCCTCTAAAATTGATTTACTTATTAATCAACCGAGGGTGCTTTTCCATCATAGGATTTTTAGACTCCCATGTTGATTATTCAACCATGTGGTTTTCCACAAAACTTTTGCCTGGTGGAATACTTTATTCTACTATACCTATTCAGTTCAATCAAGAATCTGATCTGGTTTCTCTTCATAAGAAAGGATCCCTTCCAACTGAGCTTCTTCTGGGCTCAAGACATCTGACGAATCTAGAATAGACATTCTCAACATCAAAACATGAAAATCAATATGTACCTGAAACAAGCTCGGAGGCAGAGCTGCACGGTATGAAACTGTTCCAACATTCTCCAAGAATTCAAAAAGGACCAATGAACCGAGGACTTAGGTTCTCTTTCTTACTGAAATGCATCACTCATTTAAAAGGAGATATTTTTATGAAAACATGGCCCCCTAGATCGAAAGATAAGTCTTTCCTTATATTATCTACATAACTTGTATGCCTGCTCTGAGCTATCCTCATGTGCTGCTGGATGTCCCCATCAAATTGTTTTCACCGACATCATCCCAAAACCCTGGAGTCTAACACCACTTCCCATACAAGGACTCAAATGGTGCCACATGAATACTCCAATGAAAACTATTATTATAAGAAAACTCAACTAAATAATGTTTATAATCCCCACGTCCCTGATAGTCCATTGAAAAAGATCAAAGTATATACTCCAATGTTTGAATTGTTCATTCTGATAGACCATCTGATTGGGGATGAAAAGATGTACTGAAACATAACACTATACCCGACGACTTCGGAAGTCCCTTCTAAACAGTTGAAGTGAAACTGGGATCTCGGTCTGATACAATTGAAAGAGTAATTCCATGTAACCTGACAATATCCTTGGGGTAAAATCGAGAAAGCTGATCCAAATACATTGTATCTCAAATAGATAGATAATGTGCAGACATTTTTATCCAATCAACAATAACCCAAATCATATTGTTAACTCAATAAGTCATTGGTAGTCCCACCACAATGTCTATGGATACTTTCTCCCATTTCCACTCTAGAACTAGAAAAGGATGAATCATCCCCATCGGTAACTGTCGCACTTCATTAACATGTTAAAATGTCAATCCTTTCATGGTAAAATCAAAAATATCCATTTTCATTACATCCCACCAATAATACTCCCAAAGGACTTTGTACATCATAGTACTGGCAAGATAAACAGAAAATGGAGAACAATGAGTTTCGCACAACAAATCTTTCTTCAACTGAGAATCACTTGGCACACAAAACCATTTTCAAAATCATAAAACACGATCTTTATCATGATTAAATTCTAGAAACATACACATTTAAACCAATTCTACCTTTTTCTCTAGCTCATGGTATTTTTTTCGCATGCATAATTCTATCCAACAATGAAGAATGCAGTGAAACCTAAAACAAAATAGAGGTATTTCCTCCACCAAAAAATTCTAATTAAATAGTCATCAAATCATTAATCAAGGGATCAGGTTCCAAACATAGCATGGTTAATGATGCATGATGTTTTCAACTGAAGGCATACACTACTTTTTTCTTCTTCCCCATGATGGTAATTTATCATGCAATCATAATACTTTATCAGTTATAGATATCTTCTCAGCCTGACGTTTAATTCCACTTGAGTGAATATATACTTCATAATTTTATGGTCCGTATATATTTGACATTTTTTTCTGTATAAATGATGCCTCGAAATTTTCAAATCATAAACCATTGATTCTAATTAAAAAACATGTGTGGAATAATTTATCTCATGAGTTTTAAGTTGTCTCAAAACATATGCAATTACCTAATCATTTTGCATCAAAACACAACCATGTCTCTTCAAAGAAGCATCACTATACATGAAAAACTCACCATTCCAAGAAGTTAATACCAAAACTAGAACATTCAATAATCTCTTCTTCAGTTCCTAAAAACAAACATCACATTATTTTTTCCAAACAAATTTAACCAATTTTCTTTTTGACGTAGTTATCAGGCTAGATAACCAAGCAAAGTTCTTAACAAACCGTCAGTAATAACCTGCTATGCCCAGAAAACTATGAATCTCTATAACATTTGTTGTTCTTGGACATTTATCAACTACTTTTGTTTTGGCCAGTTCAACTATTATTCAATCCTTGTTTACAATGTGCCCATGAAATGAAATCTATTGAAACCAAAAATCAGACTTTCTTAGTTTTTGATACAGTTTATTTTCTTTTATGTTTTGTAAAACAACCCTTATATGATTTTCAAACTACTCGTTATTTTTAGAAAATACCATAATTTCATCAATAAATACAACTGCAAACTTATCCAAGAACTCATGAAATACTCAATTCATAAGAATCATGAATACAGCAGGAGAATTAGTTAATAAAAATGGCATAACAACAAATTTATAATGCCCATATCTAGTGCAAAAGGCTGTTTTTAGGATGTCATCCTCATTCCCATTTAGCTGATGGTATCTGGTTATCCAGTTAATCTTCGAGGTGTACTGAGCTCCCTGGAGCTGATCAAACAAGTCATTGATATGAAGAAAAAGATACTTGTTTTTAATAGTTATGTTATTATATGCTCTATAATCAATGAAAAGTCTCAAAAAACCATATTTCTTTTTAACAAACAAAACAAGAGCTACCCATGGTGAAGGTCAAGGATGAATGAAGCCATTTTCAAGTAAATCCTACAACTGATTTATCAATTCATGAAGTTTTATTGGAGCCATATGATTAGGGGGTTTTTAGATTGGCTTTGCATTAGGAACTAAGTAAAGTGTGAATTCGACTTCTCGATCAGGTATGACACAAGGTAACTCATCAGGAAAAACATCAATGTATTCATTTTCCACTGGCACTTAATTAATTTGAATAGTTCCCTTGTTTTAAAAAATATGAGCAAGATAAAATTCATTTCCATATTTCAATAGTTTCTCATATTCCTGATATGTTATCAAATGTATTGGTTCATTATTGTATACAAACTCTTTCTGAAAAACAAATTCATTATCTCTACGTTCAATCTTAGCATGATAATTAGAATGATAGTCCATCCCTAGAATAATATCAAACTCAACTAAGGTTAAAACAACAATGTTTGTAGGTAAATTATTTCCACATGCCACAATAGAATGATTCTTAGAATTTATCTTTACTATAACATTTCCCCTGGTGTTTTAACTACAAGTTCATGTCTCATTTGTTGAGATGAGATTTCCAATTTACCAGATAATTTATCAGATATGAAGTAACATGTAGACCACATATCAAACAAAACATTAGAAAAATCTGAGTGAAAAAACAAAGTACCAGATTCAACTTCATTGGATGGCCTGAAATCAACTGACGTAGTCACAAAGAATCTCATTACACCTTTCTACTAGTTGTCGGGCTTCTTTGCATCATTCTCTCTTTGGGTAGTTATTTGCATAATGACCCATTTCACCACATTAAAAATACTTTATAGTCTTAGGATCATTTTAATTTCAATATTGAGCCATATGTGCAAACATACAAAATTTAAAACACTTCCTTGTTTTTCTAAGACATTTTCTAGGGTGTTTCGTTCCACAATTTTCACAAACTGGGAATTGGATTTTCTTACCATCATATTTCATTAGTTGATTCATACCCATTTCTTACCAACTGGACCTCATCTTCTCTTTGTTTCCATAATTCACGTGATCATCAGGAAACTCCATATCTACCATCTCAGTACATCAGACATGTTTCCCATGACTTATGAATTCATGGGAGACCAACTCCCTTTGATACCTTGGCTTCAGTCCTGAGTAAAAGTGGTTGATTTTCGTATCAAGATCTCGAAAAAGATTAGGGGCATAACTCCCATTTTGGGTGATGTTCACTTCATACACAACCACTGAATCTTTATCACTCTATTTCAATTCAAATAATTCTTTCTACATTCTATGTCGCACCACCATAGGAAAATATTTTTCAATAAATGGAATTCTAAATTCGTCCCACTCTAAGGAATCAAAATCCACTCTACCCATGATATTCCTTACCATTGACCACCACTGATCAACTTCCCCTTCAAAACGAAAAATGGAATGACTTACCTATTGATTGTTTGAACATCACATAAAATCAAATAACTTTTCAAGGGCTTCGATCCATCCTTCACCTGCTACTGGGTCAAAATATCCAATGAATACAGGTAGATGTTGTCCCATAAAATGTTCCACTACTATCATGTTTCGTTGTGGTACCTCTGTTGGTTCTCATGCAAGGATGAAACCAAAATATATTGCCTACTTTAGCTGATCCATTACTATCACAAACTGCTCGGATCCAATCCCTACCATTCTGGGTTGTAGTTCTGGAAGGATATCATTTTGTCGGTGCCTCTCCACTTAGCATCCTTGTTCCTTCTGCAATCAACCATTATGAACAAACATATATTAGAGGAAGAAACATGGTAATCCTTAAATTCTATAACATTTTGAATTAAACATGGAGTGAAAATCATTTATTGTATTCTTTTAACATCACCCTAACTCTTCAAGTTATCTAAACCAACATCTAATACCAACTATAAGGACCTGAACTTATTACATACATAATCCTGAATTTAGTAAAGAAAACAACTCCTATATCATTGAAGATCATATCATGTTTAGATCATTAGAGAATTAGGAAAATACATTTATAAAATTACACATTATTATAGAGTGGATACCATAAAAAGAGTTTCAATTTTTTCAAAATATAAAACACTAAAACATAAAACAAGACTCCTTGACAATTATTTATTATTTAACATGGATCCCATAATTTCCATACACATTCATTAACCTTTGAAAATATTTTAAAAACTTGGGATGAGCACAAAATCTCAGAAAATGATGGAAAAAAATACATTATTCCATGAATACTTGTAACGTATGAAAACATTTTAAAAAGTTATTCTTGTCAGCCATATATACGTACTTCGTGTAACATGAGATTTAAACAAGATCCTAACAAACATGAGAACATAAATATAAAAATAAACGTTTCTTGGGTAATTACTTACATATTCTTGTAACTGTTCTAGGATACCTTATAATTTGTAATCATCATGGCTACATTACTTTATGTAACCATCGTAGTTACACATAGAGTAACCATACGACCGACATACAACTAACTCATACCCAATGCATTTAATGGAGATATAGGTCCCACCCTTCATCATAAATAATTCCAAATAGCCAAAAAATAATCATAAAACATGAATAATTCCATAAAAATATTTCATTGGGATTTCATAAAACCATATTTAAAAAGAGGATTTTAAAATGAAATCCCCTTATAAATATCATACAATTGACTAAGGACTTAATAGAGTTGATGGAGTATGTATATATATTATAAATAAAAATAATAAAATATAATTTAAACATAATCCATCACCCAAATAATTTAAATAGAACATCAGTTATGAAGATGAATGTCAACCCGAAGAATGGAAATTGGGTTAAGAATTCCCTTACCTCGGGTTTGTCTTACATACAACTTGTTTAAACCTAATTTATAATGGTTAAAAGAGTGTTATTAATATTTTACAGAAACATGTTCATGTTTATAACATCTTATATGAGCATTTCATTACTTTATTTTACCCTATAATTGTTAGTATTTTGTTCCTTGCATTATTTAGTGTGAGTTCTTTAAATGATATTCTTGATCGGTTCAAGATAGATGTTCTTGTTGATTAGAAGTGAAATTCAATATTTAAAATAGTAGGGTATTTAAATATTTCTAGTACTATAATTTATACCATTTATCATTTTTATTTCTAATATTAGGATGAATCATAAGTCAAAACATTAATGATGTTTGTTTAGATCATTTTAGTGCTTCTTTGATAATAACAACCTCATTTTGTCTTATAAATTAGAACCATTAGTACAAATTAATTAAATAACCATGTATTAGCTATAATACATATATTATAACTTTTTTAAACCATAAATGTTTTTTCAAAACCCTAATTTAGAGAGTTAGTGAAAATTGGAACCACGTCATCCACGATCTCGGTAATTCGACACATCTCAGACAATGTTTTTATTCCTTGTATAAGTGGGTGAGGAGAAAAATAATGATGATGATTTTTCCATGAACATGAGAACATCCAGAATATAAATTATTTCTAGAGATTTCAAGCCTCTTGGGTTAGAATATGTGAATAAATAATAATAAAATAATGGACCTCAAAATAAAATAATAATTGAGAAATACCTTATAAAAATTCGGCAAACTAACGGCTACACAACATGGTTTTAGAAAATATTAAAAAGGTATGGGACAAGGGTCACCCATCAAAAAATAAATAATATTATAGAGTATATCTTGAATAATAGTGAAATGAGTTCATGGTATGGAAACTTTAATGTTATACCACATAAAAGAGAACTTGAAAGGGAAAAGAATGAAATTTAGAATTTTCTTACCTTGTAGAGTAACTCTTAAAACAAGAATGTTGGGACCTAGATGGATTACTGAAACCATAGGAGGACTAATAGGAAGGTAAGGATCCCAGAACCTCGTTGATGAGGAATTGGGAGTGAGGTTAATGAAGGAATGGGTTGGTATTTATAGGAAAATTAAGGGAATATTTTAATAATTTCCAAGGGACACCTCATGGGTGGTATTTTCAAAACCATGGGTTTTCCCATGGTTTAAGTCACCTAGGACACCTCAAATCTTATTTAACTATAACCAAGTATACCAGATTTATGAAATAATTATTATATCATTAATGATGTCATAAACACACTGAAACTAAAAACTGTATTTTTTTCTATTCACTGAAAATTCAACCATTGCAGAAAAATTCAAAAAAATCACCCTCTCCATTTTTCGACGAGTAGATTTCAAAAATGAATTCCATTTTTTGAAAACATTTTCTTAAATATTTTTAATTTAATTTTATATTAAATCATACTTAATTAAAAAATATATTATTTAAAAACTATAACTATTTTTATATCACATTGAAAAATTAATCCAGATGCCATTATCTAAAATCCATAAGAAAATAAATTAATAATACAATTTAATATTCATTATGTTCAAATTACTATTCATATTTCTATTTATAAGGGTATGTTACTATTCCCCCAAATCACATGTTGGTTCTAATAGACTCCAAATAATATACTGAACAAATTAGTAGATGATAGTTTCATGAAATTCAAAACAAAGAAGTGGAAAAGTTATGTTTTAAAGGCTAGTTGACAATATCCACATAAAACAATGTTCCATTAATTTCTATTTATTTTTATAAAAACATGGTTTGTTACATTATACATTCCCTCATTATGAAAATAATGATGATGGTTCATGTGGTTATTCAACTAGTATAATACCCATGACTATGTTATATTATGGAATTATTTACATAGCTCATATTCCTGCCACAATGTGTTCATGTTTATTATTTGTAAAGGAATGTGTACTGAATTATTCATCATTCCTAATGTAAATGTTTTCCTCCATTGTATTTCTTATCGTTAATAAGAGTTTAAGCACACCCCTTACTTTTGTTTCTTTTTCCGAGCTTATGTAGAAGTTATTTAAGATTGACTTGCAGGCATAATCTATGAGACTTGGATGTTTTTAATGGAAAAAATTAGTGTTGTATTTCTTTTCAAGGTGTAATGTTTAACTTATATATGTCTCTTATTTCCAATTATACTAAAAAGATTAGTCTTTCAGGACATGATTCCTTATATTATGCCAATGTCTTGTAAAAATGAACCAAATCTGGGTAACTGGGGTCAGGGCATTACAGTTTGTATCAGAGAAAGTTTAGTATAAACTTTAGAAACCAGATTTAGAAAAACACTGATTAGAGCACATTACACTATGATATACTTTGAGGATTAGTATAGAAGAACTTCTTAAAATCTTTGTACGGTTGATATTTTATGAGTTTTCTAAGAAATAAAACCCTGTCTGGATACGAGCTGGTAGAGGTGGCTCTAGAACATATGAACCTTGGGGTTAAAAAAAAAAACAACACTATGAGCTATAATCGAATGGGAACTGGTGCACGATAACAGGGCTTGATGCACACTTGGTTACGACACTCCCAGGGGATATGAATAAGATAATTCACATTTTGTTTATAAACCATTATAACGTATTTATGAGTATATAACTCCTTAAATTATTTTTTTTATGATTATGTATTATATCAATAAACTATTCAATTTATGTTAACTAATTTTCATGTTCGTAATTATGTATTGTGATTCCTAAACTAGTCTATTGTATGACATTGTTTAA
Source organism: Viscum album (assembly GCA_963277665.1). Taxonomy (NCBI): domain Eukaryota; kingdom Viridiplantae; phylum Streptophyta; class Magnoliopsida; order Santalales; family Viscaceae; genus Viscum; species Viscum album. Next base: position 1,834,829,290 of record OY728147.1, read on the forward strand.
AAAAAGGCACCTAGTTGAAGGAATGGAAACTGTATAAATTCACGAAATCCATGTAGGGATTTACCTCCTACTCATGATTGTTATAGTGGAGTTGGTGAAGCAAATGGTGCTGATCAGCTTATCACTATACTGGGAAAATTCACTCAGGTTATAAATAATAATCTTACCCGTATGGAGCACCCTGATCCACAACGTGGAGGATCAATGTAAGGACGCTTCACGAGGAAACAACCACAAATATTCAATGGGATTAAAAATCTATTAGTAGCTAATAAATGGATAAATTAGTTAGAGAAAATATTTCATACTTTGTGGAGTAGAGAAAGGGAAAAAAATTTCATGGAAGTTTATCGCCTCAAGGGAGATGCAGATCAATAGTGGTCCTTAATCCAAAACACAAAGGAAGAGGAAGAAATATAAAAAATGGAATTGAGGGAGTTAAAAGAAATTTTCATGGAAAATTACATTTATCATGAACATTGAGTGGAAATATAAATACAATTTCTGATTTTGTGGCAAAAGGAGGATGAGAATGTCTCAATGAATGAGGCTAACATTACAAGGATAGAAAGGCATGCAGGAGATTATATACATAACCCAAGGATTATGATTGTCCAATTCATTTATGAGTTAAATCCATTTCCACATTGAGCATTAGTCTCACAATCCTTCTCATCGTACAAATATATTGTCTCATGCGCAATCAAGATAGAAATGTGATTCTCTATGTCTTATGACTTAGAATCAAATAAAGATAAAAAGAGATCGATTGAACACTCCGGAAATGGAAATAAGGGGAATAAAGGAAAAGTTTAATATCCATCCTATAGTAAATGTGGGAAAAACACCCTGGTACTTGCCTGAAGGGAATGAGAATCTATAACATGGGTTGTGAAGAAGGCCACCAAGATCATTATTGTAAGGGGAAGAAAGAGGATGTCAATGTTGAATGATAAAATTGTAGATAAAAGTGGAATTATTTAAATGAATTTCCTATTCTATAAGGAAAAATAACTCAGAAAAGGCCAATGGTGCAAGTGAAAGCTTATGTGATAACTACTGTTGAGGTTAAAGCACCAAGAGTCATGGTGGCAGGTAATTTAATAGTTTCCTCAAGTTTAACCAATGCTTTATTTGATTATAGATAATTGGATTGTATCATATCTTCCCAATTTTATAAGAAAATTAGATTTTTAAAAATTGACATTACAAGGGAGTTTTCAGTCAAAAAAACTAAAGAAAGTATCATCACAACAACTTTTAGTGAATTAGTTCCTGTTGGGGCATATTAATTTTAATTATCTATTGATCCCATCGTCATATCCATTATTGAATTTGATATAATCTTCGAAATGGATTTTCTTTCAGTCCAAGATACGAACATTTTTTGTAAAAACAAGAATGTTAAAATTGTCGATGATGACAAGGAGTAACTTATCTTTAGAGTAGAAATGTAACAAACTATTTATTTTCTAGATCCACCCCAGTAGCTACACTAGATTTAATTATTGGGAAGGAAATATAATGAAATATCTATGGGTGAGTAAATGAATGTTTGAATATAGGACATTAATCTTTTGCAAAAATTTATTGATGTGTTTCTAGAGGATTTACCTGGACATCCTCCGGAAGGAGAAATTGAGTATTCAATTTATTTAATTCATAGTTAATGGCCCATCTCGAAGCACCCTTATAGAATGGCCACTGTGTAATTAGTGGAACTAAAGAAACAACTAGAGGAATTGAGTACAATAGATTTTTTCATCCTAGTGTTTTTCCATGGGGAGCCCCTACCTTTTTTGTTAATAAAAAAGATAGATCTATGAGGTTGTGCATTGACTACAGAGAGATCAATGCTATAATAATAATGAACAAGGATCCCCTACCTCGCATTAATGATTTATTTGACCAACTTTATAGAGCCCAATATATTACAAAGATTGACCTTTGATCTGGATATCATCAGTTGTGTGTGAAGAAGGAAGACATTCTAAAAAAACATTTCGAACCACGAATGGGCATTATGTGTTTAAATTAATTCCTTTTAAACATAAAAATGCACCCTCTATCTTCATGGATCTAATGAATAGAGTTTTCAAGGATTATCTAGACGACATTGTGGAGGTATTTATTAATTATATCTTCGTAAACTCCAAAATCTTTGAAGATCATTAAAATCACTTTCACATTATTCTAAAGACTCTTAGAAGAAATGATATATATGGTCTATTTAGAAAGATTGAATTATGGAATCAAGATTATTCTATTTTTGGCCATATTATCTCTATGGATGGAATATCTGTTGATCCTTCAAAGACCAAGGAAATCCATGAACGGCCAGCACTGATGAGTATAACCGAGGTATGCATTTTTATTGGTTTTGCAGGTTATTATTGACCTTTCATCTATAATTTTTCCCAGTTGGAAAACCCGTTAACCAAGTTAACGCATAAAGGGTTTAAATATGTTTGGAAAAAAAGAGTGTGTAAAATGTTTTGATAAACTGAAGAGAAGATTAGTTAATTCTCTTATCATGAATATATGTACAGGGAATGATTTATTTGTTATTTATAGTGATGCTTCAAAGAAATTAATTGATTGTGTCTATATGCATAATGATAACGTTATTGCCTCTGCATCACGAGAGCTAAAAATTCTTGAGAAAAACAATCCTACCTATGATCTTCAGGTAGAACATGTCTTAATTCCTCTAAAAATATGGGTACACTATCTCAATGGTGAAAAATGTGACATTTATACTGATAACAAAAGATTGAAGTATATTTTCTCAGAAAAAGAACTAAACATGAGGCAATGTAAATGGCTTGAACAACTCGAGCAATTTGATTGAACAATAAAATACAACCTGTGGAAGGAAAATAAGTTGGAAGATTCTTTAAGCAGAAAGGATCATGAAGTTTTAAACAAGATAAGAGTTGAAAGGGATCCTATTTTCTTGGATCATGTAAATATGGATATGGGAATGACTATGGAAGGTGAAAAAACAATAATTTTCCAAATGGTTGTCAATCAATCTTTATAAGAAAGGATGAAAAATTCTCAGACTGATGATGAAGTGTTTTAAAATAAGATTAAAGATGTAAATGATGGGAGATTGAGTTACTTCATATATGATGATAAAATTTTGAAATTTGGGAAGAGATTGTGTGTTCCTGATATACCTTATATAAAAAGGGAATTGTTTGATGATGCTCATAGATCCATTTTAACTATACACCATTGGAGCACCAAGATCTATAGGTATTTGAAGGAACATTTTGGTGGGACAACATGAAAATGGAGATTATTTATTTTGTGTCAAGATGTATGGATTTCCAATAAGTGAAATCTAGAAGACAACATCCTAGAGGAGTCCTGATACCTCATCCTATACCTGAGTTGAAATGGAATGATATTACTATGCACTTTGTCATGGGGCTAGAAAATACTCCTAGAAGAAATGATGAAATAGGGTTCATTGTTGATAATCTTACCACGTCAGCACATTTTCATGCTATAAGAGAAGATTTACCACTTGAACGTTTATCAGGACTGTATATTAATGACGTTATAAGAATTCTAGGAGTACCCCTATCGATTGTTTCTAATCGTGATCCCCGTTTTATATCAAGATTTGGGAGAAGTATTTAAAAATCCCTTGATAATAAATTTTCCTTGAGCACTTCCTACCACCCTCAAAATAATGGAAAATCAGAATAGACTATTCAAAATGTATAAGAGATGTTGAGATCAATCTCACATGACATTAAAGTTATGTGGGATCAATATTTACCTATGGTAAAATGTTTCTTATAACAATACCCTACTTTCAAGTATTCATATGGCACCATATGAAGCTTTATATAGAAAGATATTCCACACACCATCTTGTTGGGATGATGCTAGTGAAAGACAACTTGTAGGCCTAAAAAACATTGAGGTTATATTGTAATAGCTGAAGGTTATCCAAACCCACATCAAAGAATCCCAATGTATAAAAAATAGCTATTCTGATAATCGTATGAATGATTTTTAATTTCAAGTAGGAGACCATGTTTTCATCAAGGTATATCCATCAAAGGGTGTTATACGTTACAGTAATAATTGTAAATTGGGTCACACATACATCGGACCTTTTGAAATACTAGAATGAATTCGAGTTGTATCTTATCAATTGGAAATTTCTCCAAGTCTCTCCAAAGTACATAATTTATTCCACGTATAATTTTTGAGAAAATACATGAATAACCCAACACATGTACTCACCAATAATTAATTATAATTGGATCCCAATCTGTCTTATTATGAAGATCCTATCATAATTCTGGATACCAGAGAACAAGTGTTGAGAAACTGGACGACTCGTCTAGTGAATGTTTTATAGAGAAATCATAGGATGGATGAGGGAACATGGGAACCTAAGGAACTGATGATAATGAACCACTTGAATCATTTTATGTAGTAATATTCTAGAAATTTCGAGGGAAAAAATATTTTATGGATGGGAGATATAACACCCCCATCTTCCACTGTATGTTTCCCTATGAATAATGCAATAGCTTGCATTGTGCACAACTTCGAGATTCTGACACATCTCCACCATTCAAAATTGCCATTAGGAATAGTAATACCAATTTTTTGAAACATTATAAATTTTATTTTTCAAAATGGACTTGATTTTTGAATTGAGAATATCAAAATTATCTTAGGGTGCATTTTTGGTATTTTTCTAAAAACATTCAATTTTGGATGAATAGTGAAAAACACTGCGTTATTGATTAAAACCAAATTTTTTATTTAAATAATTCATTATTTTATTTAAATTTATTTTAGGTCAAAATAGATACAAAATACCTATATATTATTAATGTAATTCATTGGAGTCATTTTATAATAAGTTTAGATATATAAAAATTTTATTAAACATTTTAACTGTCTTTTACCCACCTCCTTGTTTGATTTGAAAATTTGCATAAAACATAATTTTATTGTTTCTGTGAGATGAATTTAAAAAATCATAGATCCATGAATAAAATCAGTATGTGAAATGTGGTTCAATGAGATGAAAATAATTTTTGGTGAATAGTAGTATATGACTTTTATTTACCACGATTAAAAAATGGGCAATTAAGGGTAAAAATTACATCCTAATTATCCTAACACATATACTATTTCTATTGGATAAATATAATCTGACCAAAAAAACATTAGAAATAAAATATTACCTTATTTTTCCACATATATTAGATTTGTACATTTATTATTATTGTATTTAAAAAAGATTTAAAAGAGTTGTATTCAATGTTTAATAACAAAACCATTTTTAATATTGGGTTACACATAAGATAAATTCAACTATAAATATTCATTAGAATGATAAAATTATTTACTACATAATGGTGTTTTATTTATAATTTTTAGACATTATATAATTAAATTTACATATGACACAATGATGATGCAGTAATTTAATTATTAATGACAGATTAAAATAATTTACATTATAAATATCCTAATTAATGTAATTTGTTACATTTGATGAATTCCACTAATTATATAGGTTAATATTACATGTTAGGTTTTATTAATAAATTTTTCATTTAATTAATCATAATTTATGATTATCACAAAAACCAAATACTAAATAGTGTCTAAATTTTCAAAATTGAGTTCTTAAAACAATTACTATATTATTAATTGATATAATATTCTTAAAAATATTTGGTTTGCAAAAGGACTTAGATAAGGTTATATATATTAATAATTAACTACATGGGGATCGATTTCCTTGTTATATTATTTTTATTAACCATATAATATAAAAATACAAAGAGACATGGTAAATGTCAAACTATTTAACTGAGAGTTAAATCTAGAAGATAAAGTTAATATGGTGACCTAAACCTATCTAAAACATATTGGTTGAGATGTTTTCAACAAATACAAACCATATCCTCTAAATAAATTATTTTTCAGCAATTAGATTCCAAAATTTATTTTATTATAAAATAATATTTCAATCGTTTTCTAAAATGACCCTCACCTCTCTTAAAAAATGGGACATTCTATTCTCTTAATATCACACCTTAAAAGCCATTTGGATTATCCAACACATTCTAAAATATACTCAAAAAATATATCAATTAAATCTATAGGGCATACATTTATCATAAATCCATCTTAAGGATCCGTTTTGATAAAATCTAAAGGAAGAATCCGAAGAAGTGTTAAATATCCCACCACATATTTCAAGTTATTTTCTTCTTCCACTTCTTCTTTCTTGGTTGTTTCCATTATAAAATAATATTTCAAATATCTTATATATAATTTGATGTTATTTTATAAATTTTACAACCATTTTCATTATTCTATCCATCGTATAAATGACAGTGTCACCGTACAAGCGTACGCATGACTTTCCGTCTCCGCGTCGTGGTGTAGTTTGTTATTCAAACACTTCATATTTTGGATGGGTATAATAATTTTTATAACTGATGTAAATAAAAAATATAACATGTCAATTATTATTTATATATAATATACCATCCAATTACATGCATCAACATAATGATATTGTCGCTTGTGCATATGTACAGATTACTGTCTCTATGAACATGATGAGATTCATTCTCCATCATAATCATCCAATAATAATTTTTATTTAATGAATAAAAATAATGTTTATTAACATTATATCATTATGTATATGAATAAAATAAATAATGTCCATAATAAACATGTCTTACATAACAAATCACATAAGGGAAAATGAATTAGTTAACACCTGAAATGATGATACTACTAAAATATTACTATCTATGTAAGGTAAGGGTTAAATTCAAAATCTCTTTATTATCCGAGGTTGTTTTTACGTAAGTATCTACATAGACCTTTTTATCATCCACATCCATTTTTCTTAAAAATGTATTTCAAAAAAATTACTATTTACTAGACTATGGGTTAAAGTCATTTATACCCTTATTTTACCTTATATTTTTTTAAAAGAATCCTCCCTTAATTTTTGGAACAATGTACTTTATGACCTTCTCAACAAAATTATGGTAAGAATGTTTTTTAAATTATATAACAGGTGCAGATATTTACCACTATTATAACATTATCAAAGCTTCCCTTAAAATATTATAAAAATATTTTAAAAATAAATGCTTTATTTTATAATTATTTGACTATTAAATTATTTCCTAATACAAAGAGATATTTATCTAAAAATGTTTTGATTTCATCTATGTCATCATCCTTTGATAAAATCTACCCTTGTATGAAGTTTATTTATTATGATACAAATATTCCATATTGTATATGAGTTTATGTGATATATTCGACCGTGGATGTGTCATTTTTATACCATTCATTGTTTATGGTTAATGTATTTACATTTAGAATTCAATTTTTAATATGAATTTTTATATTATGTTTCAACCTTTTTATATGAGAAATGTATTGGACATAGTATGTGATGGGTGGATCCCGCTATATCTTCTCGGTTAATCGGTAGGTCCCATGAGACAATTAGATGTGGAATTGGCTGAGGCCTTTCCCAATTTGATATATGGGTTTTTTTGAGGCCTAAATCATTTTTAGACATCTTAGTCGAGCACTTGACAAGATGTTTTAGAATGAATGGAATTATACATTACCTCATTATAAAAATAATATTGATGGTTAATGTGATTATTCAACTAGTACAATACCCATGACTATGATTTATTATGGAATTATTTACTCATATTATATTCCGGCCATAATCTGTTCAATTTATAATTTTAAAGGTACATGTTTTGAATTATTCATCATGCCTAATGTTTATGTTATCTTCTGTTGTATTTCCTACCGTTACTGAGCATTTGAGCTCACCCCTTACTTATGATTCATTTTCCCACGTTATGAGGATGTTATTTATGAGTGGCATGCAGGCATAATATAGGAGACATGGATGTTTCTAATGTAACAAATTAGTTTCTTATTTCATTTCAAGTTTTAATGGTGAACTTATGTATGTCTCTTATTTTCAATAATACTAAACTGGTCGGCCCTTCAGGACAATATTCCTTTAATCATTAAAATGATATGTAATAATGCACTGAATCTGGGTAGCTTGGGTCCGGGCGTTATAGTTTTTTACATCACATGAGTTTCAAAAAACCCCAAAAATTATAAATTTTATAATATGTATTGATGTTCCCAAATCTATTTCCATTTCCAACAACATTTATAAAACAAGATAGGGAAACACAACATTCAAAATTATTCTAAACATGCATTCATACCATTTAAAAACCTACCATCTACAAAAATATCGAACGTACCCAAATTTCAAACACAATTTGAAAGAAAAATTTAATACAAATAAAACCTAGATACATATAGTAAAAACATATTTCGTTTTAATGTAATTAAAAACAATATTTTAATATGGGGATCATTAATGAATGTTTCTCTAAGTCCCTTATCATTTTTGTGCCCTTCCCTATGTGCACCCCAATCCCATGTGGATTTTATCAAAACTAGTAGAAATATTTATGCCCCAATATTAGAGCATGCAATTACCCAAAAATCATTATATAAAACCATCACTTTATTTGACCCAAAACAAAACAAGACACACATGAGCCCCAAACCATAAAAACACCAACTCATACACACAACACCAAATTCATAAAAGTTAGAACAACTCATACTCGAGCATCATTACATAATCATCTGAAGATGCAAAAACATACAAAAATCCTTCCAAACAAAAAATTATCCAAATTCATTTAAAAGGTGAAATTGTAATTTAATCAACCTCCTTGATTTCATACACATATGAGGATAATTAATGAAACCATTTGAGTCCAATTATATACAAAATTAACTTCATGAAAGAATCAAAAATAAAAATACACATAAAATGTATGGGAAAACATCTACAAAACATTTAACAAAGCTAAATCATAAAATGGAATGTTTTTTAAATAAAATGAATGGAAAACCCCACCTCAACAATGTGTAAGAAGAAAAATACTTTGTGTGATGTTTTAACTAAGCCTGAGAGAAAATAAAAAAAACTAAATTGAAAAAAATAAGACGAGTTATTTCAACTGTAACACCCCAACCCCAGTTACCCAGATTCGGTGCATTATTACATAACATTGGAATTATCATAAAATATAATTTCTTGAAAAACTGATTACTTTAGTAGACTTGGAATCACTAGATACATTCTTAAATGTTACATTACATCATAAAGTGATAAAATACAATAATATAGTCTCCATGGTTCACACTCATATCCCCTTCAGACTATCCCTGCAGGTCATTCATAAAATAATTCTTCACATCCTGGGGAAAATTAAAACATTGAATGGGGTGACCTCAGATGCTCAGTAAGGATAACAATGTAGTGGAACCTTTCGTAAATAAACATAAACATTTAAGGCAATGTATATCTAAAACAAAAGACTCTTAAACATGATCTTCAGCATAATATGGAAAAAATAAAATGAAATAATTCCATTTTCTTATTCAAATGGATATTCTACTAGTCGAATAATCACATGAAATATCAATAACCACTTTCATAATGATGTAATGCATAATGACACACTATCATAACCACGTAGCCAAGGCCTCGTGCCGAGACTACAAATAAGATTTTGTCATGTCCTCGTGCCAAGACACTAGTTTGTCTCACGAGACCTACCGATGCATTGAGGAGCTATAGAGGGATCCAACTATCAAATACTAAGTCCAATGCATTCCACATATGAACAGTTTTAATGATAACATAAAAATTCTTATTAAAACTAGCATACGAAATCTAAATACTTTCTCCATAAACCATTAATGGTATAAAAATAACACATCCAAAGTATAACATATCACAAAACCTTCAATACAATATGGAAGTTTTGTATCATAATAAATCAACTTCGAATAAACTTAAAATACATTAAAGGATGTTGACATAGATGAAATCAAAACTATTTAAGAGAAATATCTCTTTTTTTTAATCATTTAAAACTCACATAATTATAAAATAAAACATTTACATTTAAAATATTCTTATAAGATTTTAAGGGAAGATTCAATGATTTTACAAAGGTGGAAAATATATGCACCCACCGTATAAGTTAAAAAAGACATTCTTACCTTAATTTTGTCGAAATGGATAAAAAGGACCTTGTTTGGAAAATGACGTAATGATTCCATTATAAACATATTATAAAATTCAAACAAGAGTATAAATGAAATTAACCAATATTTGATAGAATAGTAAGAATGTTTTGAAATACATTTTTATGAAACATGGATGTGGATGATAAAGAGGTCCCAGTATATAATTACGTATAAACAATCTCGGATAAAGAAGAGATAGTGAAATATACCCTTACCTAGTACTTTTTATTGGTTTAGGGTAGTTTAACCTCCTGTATAATGTCGAAATAATTGTAATTAAATTAGTCAAGAATCATATACATTAATACGATATCATATATTATCTTTTAACATTGCTTTGTTAATAATATCTTAGTATTATCTTCATTTCAGGTGTTAACTTAATCATTTTATTTTATATTTTTTGTTACATAAGACGTGTTTTTTATGGATAGGTTGTATATTATTCATATCCAAAATGATATCAGGTCGTTAAATATTATTTTTAATCATCAAATGATAATTATACTTCAATGGATACAATGGGGAATGAATCTCATCGCGTTAATGGAGACGGTATTCCGTACATACGCACGAGTGAAAATATCATTATTTTGATATTAAAATAATATATAATTAGATAGTATATCATATATACAGAATCATTTTAATGTTATATTTATTATTTACTTAAATTACACATCAATATCATACCCATCCAAATAATAATGTATTGAATAACAATTACAACACGACGTGGAGACGGTAAGTCGTACGTACGCATGTATGGTGACATGTCATTCAAAGGATGGATAGAATACTGAATATGGTTGTACCATATTTATAATAACATCACAATATATAGAATATACTGGAGTTATTGTTTTATAATGAAAATAACAATGAGAGAAGAAGTTGAAGAAGAAAGGAACTTGAAAGAGGGTGGTGAAAACATTACCTCTTCTTCAGGTTCTTTCTTTTTTATTTGATCAAAATGGATTCTTAAGTTGTATTTATGGTCATACTAAGGCCTCTAGGATTAATTGAGGGAATTTTAGAGGATATTTTTGCAGTTTTTGGCTGATCCAAAAGGCGTTTAATGTATGAATAATTCGATAGAAGTGGTGTCGTTTTATAAGGGGGAGGAGGGGCAATTTAGAAAAAACTTATAGTATTATTTTATAATAAATTAATATTCTGTTTATAATAGATCAAAAGTATATTATTCAATGTCTAATGTGGGTATGGGTCAATATACTTTCTTCCAATACATTTTAGACTGGTTTGAGTCATTATAATAACCTTATCGATTAGTTTTAACTCTTAGTTAATTATTTTAACATTTACAATGTCACTTTCTGTTTTTATATTATATAGTTAATGAACATAATATATACATTCAAAAGACCCCCATGTTTTCCATTAACGATACACATATCATGATATAAGTCATTTGTCCTAACATTAGATTTTTAGAAATAGAATATCAATTAATAATATAATATTTTTAAAAAAACTCATTTATGTCAACATTGACACTATTCAAAAATTGATTTTTTTTAAATTCGTAAAAACATTTTTAATTCAAATAAGATTTATTTAAGCCATAATAACATGTCATATAAACCATAAAATTCATGGATGTCATCAATACTTTCAAATTATATTTATTTTAACATTTATAGTACCAATTATTTGACTCATTCATTAATAATGAAAATACTGCATCATTGTTGTGTCATAAATAAATTTAATTATTCAATGTCTCAAAATTATAAATAAAATAAAATTATGTAGGAAATATTTTTATATATCTAAGGAATTTCTATAGTCAAAAATCCATCATATATGACATTATGTAAAAAAATAATTTCTAAAAGATATATTCTTATGTCATTTTTTAATTTACATTAACTTAATTAATATAAATTGTCATTATCACATACAAGTGGATCCATGGGGTCCCAAAAGAGACCCAAAGATAAAAATGGTAATAAATGAATCAACCAATAGGATTAGGACACGTTTTAGGGTAATTTATTAATATTATAATATAATGTTTTTTACAATTATTTAACGGATTTACCATTTAACCGTGTTAAATAAAATATTTACTGAAATAATTATTGAAATTGCCTAAAAAATAAGTCACCTATTTACAAAATTTGGACCTCATGATTCTAAATATGGAATCCATTTTTATAAATTCAAAACAGATTAGTGGTAGAATTTAATTTAAAATTAATTCATGTTGTCAAAACAAAAAGCTTGTTTTTTAAGAAATAATAACTATCAAAAGATTGACACTTGTTTATGTCTGGCTTGAATTTGAAATTATGCCCAATGAACAAAATTGTATAAAATGGTAAAAATATATTCTAAATATACTTTATAACCACTAAAATTCATAATTTATCACTATTAATTATTTGGATTTAAAAAGTTGTTTTTAATTAAAATTTAGTAATTTTCACTATTCATCAAAATATTAACGTTTTCAGAAAAATACAAAAATTTCACCCTAGGATAATTTCAATATTCCGAATAAATAAATTAAGTCCTTTTTGGAATATAAAATTTTAAAAATTTCAATAAGTGGGTATTAGTATTCATAATGACTAGTTTGATTGGTTGTGGTGTGTGTTAGATCTCGATGTTGCGTTCAACACACGCTACTGTATTAATCAAAGAGAAGCGTACCATAGAAGATTGGGGTGTTAAGTTTTCCCCACCTTCAATTAATTGGGTCCTTGCAATTTTTAATTGATCTTTGAAAATAAAAGGTCGAAAATAGAAAATACCTTTGTAGAAATCCCAGATCTGAAATAAGGTTAATAAAATTTAGTCTTAATAAGAGGGAATGTGAAATGAAAAGTCCCCACCAAATTATGATCTTGATTAGGGGAACATTGGAAGAAATTAGAGACACATAATTTGAGGAAAAATGTAAATTTTTTTAGAGAGTGATTGAGGACATAAATCACAAAAAATTGTAAAATTGAGGTCCTGAAAGCCTTCAATCTATGGTGACTCAAAATATCATAAATTCAACAAAACAGAAGGTATTAGGATAATACATTTTTTGTTTTAATATCCCATTCCTAAATTTTAAGAATTAATTTATACATAGAATATGATATAGGTATATATATATATATACTTTACAAGTAGAGTTTCAACCCTCAACTAATTTCTACCACAATCTCATCTTTCACTCAAAAGATAACTGAACACAATAATATTATAATTATCCTAATCGTTCAAGGTTCCAAATATTAACACATACCTTTATGTTAGGAAAAATATTTTTTAATAACCATGGACTTCTTGTAGGCTAGTGGTTGGTAATAAAGGCATGTCGCACTATGGTTGTGGGTTCGATTCCTGCAACATTGTCCACGCGATGGGTTATCCCCCATCCTGCAGGTTGTCCTTTTCCAAAAACTATAGTATTATAATATTTCAAAAATAATCTTCAGGAATTTTTTAACCTTTAACAATCCTATCCAAAGTTCAACATAATACATTCCAACCTTTATAGTTATCCAAAATACCTCTGTCCAGACTTTCTCTAAAAGGTCTCTAAATTCCAAAATCAATTGAAACATCAGATTCCCCAAACAATGTAAAGTTTCTCTTATTGTCAAATGCTAAAAATATGATTAAATTATTCATATTAAAACCTTAACGTAAACAATAAGTACTTATGTACAATCCTTATATATATAACATTATTCCTATAACCATAATATAGTTCATGGGTCCAAAAACACAAATACAATAATTATTCAACTTCATCTGTAGTAACAGCATAATCTTGGCCTTGATCCCTTGTCCTTTTCTGAGGTAAGATTCCTTGGCACATAGTGCATTTATTTTCATAATTCCCCATTTCTCTACAATTGTAGCATTCAACATTGATAGCCTTTTTCTTTCCCTTACAATCACGAGTCTGGTGACCTTTTTCCCCACATTTGTAACAAACTACCTTTCATTTTAGACAAGTACCTGGGTGTTTCTTACCACAATTATCACATAATGGAAAATCATTCTTTCACTTTTTCCCTTCATCTGTCTCTTGTTCCACCATTCTATTCTTCTCTTGTTTGCTTTAATGTCATAATACTTAGAGAATTCTTTTTCTGTCTTGATGGAACACGAGACAATATCTTTGTATGAAAAGAACGATTTTGAGTCCAATTCTCGATGGATAAATGGTTTTAACCCATAAAAGAAAAAATCAATCATAATTCGTGGGTTATGTATATAATATGCAGCACACCTCTCTATCCTTGTAAACATAGCCACATACTTTCGACATTATCATATTCATTTTTCCTCAACCTCAGAAATTGCCTTTCCATATATATTCTCAATGGTCATGAGGAATTTATTTTTCAATGAAAATTACATTAAAATCACTCCATTGAATATTTGATACTTCATCATCTTCATTCATGTTTTGAGTCAATGACCTCCATTGATCATCATCTCCAGTGAGGCGGTAAACTTCCATGATACCTTTTTCCGTTTCCCTACTCCCTAAATCCAGAAATATTTTTCTAGGGAACATTTCAATTGATCAAATACTAATGGGTTTTTACTCCCATTGAATTTTTGTGGTTGTTTTCTAATGAAGTGATCTAACATTGATCCTCCATGATATGGATCAGGGTGCCCCATAGGGGTATGGTTATTATTCATAACCTGAGTGAGTTGTCCTAATATAGTGATAAGCTGATCATCACCAGTTGTATCACTAGCTCCACTATAATAATCTTGAGAAGAAGGGAAATACCTACATGGAGTGAATGGATTGATACAGCTTCCATTCCTTCTACTAGGCGCCATTTCTAAATAATGGCATTCACTATATTAGTTTCTGAATCACAATACATAAATACAACCTTGTAAGACACTTTACATTAATTGAACAGTTTATGGATATAATCTATAGTCATACTAATTATTTCTTTGAAGATGTATATACCTATAAACCCTTTATAATGGTTTGTGAAGAAAATGAGAATTATCCTAGGCATATCCCCTGGGAGTGTCATAACCAAGAGTGCAGTAAGGCCCGTTGTCGTGGACCAGTTCCCATTCGAGTCTAGCTCAAAGCGGTGTTTTTGGGTTTTACCCATTGGTACATCTGTGCCAGAGCCACCTCTACCTACTCATATCCAAACCGGGAAGTATTTCTCTGAAAATTCACAAAATCCCAACAAAACCAAAATTCTAGAAAGTTCATCAATACTAATCCTCAAAGTTTATCTTACGCATATGTGCTCTAATCAGAGTTTTTTTAAATCTAGCTTCAAAGGTTTGTACTAAACTTTTTCTGGTACCAACTGTAACGCCCTGGCCCTATTTACCCAAAGTCGGTGCATTATTAATTTACTTTGGTATGATCACAAAATATCATGTCTCGAAAGAATGATTACTTTAGTAGATTTGGAATCACTAGATACATTCATAAATGTTACATTACATCATAAAGTGAAAGACTACAATAATATAGTCTCCATGATCCACACCCATATCCCCTTTAGACTATCCGTAGAGGTCATTCATAAAATACTTCTTCACATCCTGGGAAAAAATAAAACATAGAAAGGGGTGAGCACAGATTCTCAGTAAGGATAACTATATAGCGGAATCGTTCATAAATAAACATAAACATTTAAGGAAATTTATAACTAAAAAATCCTTTTAAACATGAACATCAACAAAATATGGAAAAAAATAAAATTAAATAACATCATTTAATTCTTCACATGGATATTCTACTAGTCGAATAATCACATGAAATATCAATAACCACTTTCATAATGATGGAATGTATAATGCCAGACTATCATAACCATGTATCAATGGCCTCATGCCAAGACTACAAATAATATTTTTTCAACTCCTCTTTCCAAAACACTAGATTGTATCATGAGACCTACTGATGCATCAAGGAGCTATAGTGGTCTCCACCCGTCACTTACTAAGTCCAATGCATTCAGCATATGATCATGTTTAAACATAACAGAAACATTGTTATTAAAATTATCATACGAAATGTAAATACTTTCTCCATAAACCATGAATGGTATTAAAATAACACATCCACAGTCAAACATATCTCAAAACCTTCAATACAATATAGAAGTTTTATATCATAATAAATCAATTTCAAATTTCTTTAAAATACATCAACAGATGTTGACATAGATGAAATCTGAACTATTTGAGAGAAATATCACTTTTTTAAATCATTTAAAAGTCACATAATTATAAAATAAAACATTTACGTTGAAAATATTATTATAATCCTATAAGGTAAGATTCGAGGATTTTACAACAGTATAAAATAGTTACACCCTCCGTATAAGTTAAAAAAAGACATTCTTACCTTAATTTTGTCGAAAAGGTTAAAAGGACCTTGTTTGGAAAATGACGTAAAGATTCCTTTATAAACGTCTTATAAAAATTAAAACATGAGTATAAATGACTTTAAACCATATTCTGAAAAATATTAATAATGTTTTGAAAAACATTTTTATGAAACATGGATGTGGATCATAAAGAGGTCCCAATATATAATTACGTATAAACAATCTCTGATAATGAAGAGATTGTGGAATAAACGCTTACCTTGTACTTTTCTTTGGTTAAGGGTAGTTTAACGTCCTGTATAATGGTGAAATAATTGTTATTAAATTATAGAAGATTCATATACATTAATATTATATCAAATATGATCTTTTAACATTACTTTCTTAATAATATCTTAGTATTATCGTCGTTTCGACTGTTAACATACTCATTTTATTTTATCTGTTTTGTTACTTAAGACATGTTTGTTAATGGTAGGTTGTATCTTATTCATATCCAAAATGATATAAAGTCCTTAAACATTATTTTGATTCATTAAATGAGAATTAGACATCAATGGATACTATGGAGAATTAATCTCATCGCGTTCGTGGGGACGGTAGTCTGTACGTACGCGCGAGTGACAATATCATTCTTTTGATATTAAAATAATAAATAATTGGATGGTATAACATATATACAGAATCATTGTAATTTTATATTTATTATTTAATTAAATTATACATCAATATCAATCCCATCAAAATAATAATTTTTTGAATAACAATTACACCACGAAGTGGAGAACGTAAGCTGTACGTACGCACGTATGGTGACTTGTCATTCAAAATTTGGATATAATACTAAATATGGTTGTACCATATTTATAATAACATCATAGCATATGTAATATATTGGAGTTATTGTTTTTAAATATAAATATCAATGAAATACGAAGTTGAAGAAGAATAGACCTTGAATGAGGTCGGTGAAAACATTACCTCTTCTTCGGGTTCTTCCTTTTTATTTGATCAAAAGGGCTCTATAGGATGGATTTATCATCATAATAAGGCCTCTAGGATGATTTTAGGGAAGTTTAAGGAATATTTGGGTAGGTCTTGGCCAACCAAAAAGGCTTTGAAGGTATGAATAATTGGATAGAAGTGGTGTCCTTTTATAAGGGGGAGGAGGGACCTTTTAGAAAAACATAAAGTATTATTTTATCATAAAGTCAAATTCGGTTTATAATGGCTCAAATGTGGATTATTCAACGTCTATGGTGGGGATGGGTCTAAATCATTTCAAACAATATATTTTAGACATGTTTGGGTCAATATATTAACTGTATATTTTAGTTTTAACACTTAGTTAATTAGTTTAACATTTACCATGTCACTTTGTATTTTTATATTATATAGTTAATAAACTTACTATATACATCCAAGAGAGACCAAAGTGGTCCATTAATGAAATGCCTTTCATTATTTATGTCATTTGGGAAAACCATATATTTTTAGAAATAGGATATCAATTAATAATATAATATTGTTTTTAAAAACTCATTTATGTCAATTTTATCACTATTCAATAATTGATTTTTGTTAAAGTCTTAACCACATTATTAATTCTAAAAAAATTTATTTAAGAAATCCTATAATGTCATATAAACTAGTAAAATTCATGTATGTCATCTAAACATTCAAATTTTATTTATTTTAACATTTGTAATACCAATTATTTGATTCTTTCATTAATAAGGAAAATACTACATCATTAATGTGTCATAAGTAAACATAATTATTCAATGTATATAATTTATAAATAAATACCAATACGTAGGAAATCATTTAACTTTATACGGAATATTTATAGTCAAAAATCCAACATATATAACCCTATGTAAAGTTTTTTTTCTAAAAGATGTCTGCTTATGTCATTTTTGCATTTACTTTAACATAATTAATATAAAGTATCATTATCACAATAATGTGGCACCATGGGGTCCCAAAATCGACCCAAACATTCCCATGGTCATACATGTATCAACCAATAGGTTTAGGAAATAGTTTAGTGTAATTTAGTATTATTACAATATTATTTTTTACCCTTATTTACCGGATTTACCCTTTAACCATGGTAAATATAATATTTATTGAAGTAATAATTAAAAATGTATAAAATAAAAGTTACCTATTTACAAAATTTGGACCTACCTATTCTAAATATGTAATCCATTTTTTTAAATTCAAAACACATAAGTGGCAGAAATTAATTTAAAATTAATTCCCGTTGTCAAAACAAAAATCTTGTTTTTAAGAAATAATAACTATAAAAAGATTGACACTTGTTTATGTACGGTTTAAATGTACAATTATATACAATGACGAAAATTGTTTTAAATGGTAAAAATATATTATAAATATACTTTCAATAAACTCAAATTCATAATTTATCACAATTAGTTATTTCGATTAATTTTTTTTTTAAAATTAAAATTAAGTAATTTTTACTATTCATTAAAATATTAATGTTTTCAGAAAAATACCAAAATTTCACCCTAGGATAATTTCGATATTCCAAATCCAAACATGAAGTCCAATATGAATGATAAAATTTATAAATTATCAAAAGGTGGGTATTACTATTCATAACGGCTAGTTTGATTGGTTGTGGGGTGTGTTAGAACTCGAAGTTGCGTTCAACACACGTTACTGTATTATTCAAAGAGATGTGTACCGTGGAAGCATGGGGTGTTACATAAAACCTCATACTAGGGTTCTTAATGGTTATATCACAACTTAGGAAAACTAAATAACCCTGAGGGAAGATAATATAGATGAATAAATCAACTAAAACTCAATGAAATTTACATAGAAAATTCAGTGAACCATTAATGTAGGAATTTAGGTATGAGAGGAGGGCTTCATGGAGCCCCATATGTATCCATGGTCAATAATGGGAGGAAAATTATGAATTGGGGATAACATAATGGAGGTTCGTAGAGGATATATCAAACATTTATTGATCTGGGAACCTTGTACGATTTGGCCTCTTGGTATTCCCAATTTTACACCAATCGTGTGCACCCTACTAGAAAATAGGAGATCCCCATGTGGTTTGGCAACATGGATTGGAAATACATGATCCAACCATGAAAATACCTCTTCTAAAATCATAGAACCCCTCTGATGATTTCAACACAGTTTCTACTAATTGTGCACTAGCCATGCACCATGTCATTGGACACCAAAAATAGCCGAACAATTTTTCATTGGACTCACACTATTTATAGAAAACAATTATAAAACTCTGAAAGGAAAACCATTTAGGAATAAATTTTACTCACAACATCCTCATCCAAAATGGGCCACACGGTTACCCCACACCCTTCACCCAAACCTCGCATAGGCCATAAAGGAACCTAGGAACTCCAATACACAAAAATTCAGTTGGGATATTATCCTGAACCCAAAATAAAGGATCTAACATGAAGATAAAATGAAATGAATGAAAAATCAATGTTTGTGTAATATAATTATATCCACAAAAAATACTATCTACAAGAATAAATTCACCCATGATGAATGATAATAAAATTAAATCCTTAGGGTTACATTTCACTTCAAAAACAACAATCAACCAACTCTATGGAATGGCATAATGAGTAGAACCATGTAGAAGGTTCTACCCAACATAAGTGACCAACTATATGGATTAATGGTAGATAAAAAAACACCATAAAATAGACATAGAAACTCCAAACCAAATATAAAAATATGAACACAAGGGAAAACCAATGTAAGGAACATGATAAAAAAATGAAAAAAAGTTAAACACATCAACTCCACAAGATAGAAAAAGCTCAGAAACATACATGGAAGAAAATAGGAACTAATCCATAGATATCAAAATCACATCCAATAGAATATAAATCATTTATAATAGTAGTATCCGTATTGGTGTAGTCACCAACATTTATAAAGAAAAAAAACACTTAATCTTTTCCAATAAAATATGGATGTTGTGACAGTAGTGAAAACTAAAAATAAGAAACACAAGTCAAATACACCAAATACTATAGGTAAAAGTTTTAGAAAATGATCCCAACACCAAATGAGATTCTTGAATATGGGAGAAGCAATAATTTTGAGCCTACAGTTAAAGATTTCATATAGTAAAGAATATACTACCGCATATCTAAGAGATAAAACCCTCCAATCGAGGCTTATTTCTTGTCAATGATTCTTAAAATACTTCTTCAGATGACCGAAATGACATCAAATATGACATGTCATTAAAGGATTTTGATATAATGGAATCAAATTCACAATCTAACAACATAGAAATCACACAAGAAAAATGTTAGAGGATTGGGAATCCAGATTCATCAAAAGTGACTTTTCAAAAATAGAATCATCTGGTGCATAAATCTCTCCATCTTAAGATCCTTCAAAAGAATTCCCTACCAGCAAGTACACCCTACAAACCAACTCAACTTAGAATGTTTCATCCCCCAACTGATAGAACTAAACATCACCAAAGAGGGGAAATAATCATTGATATTTAGATATATACCCTAAATTAAGATTGGATATATGAACAAATCCACTGAGTCTATCATAGATGAAAGAGAGTCAATCACCTAAAAACAATCATCGTAGGACTTCCAGGTCTACTGGCCCTGATGAACACCAAAAATATATATCACTTGCTTGTCCTCCACCTAATATAATGTTAATCATCAATTGAATGTTTTCAAAAACACTTCCCATGACAACCCATCTTGAAATAATGTAAGGAGAGTCATCAAAAACTAGTCAATAACTAAACCAATATATAATCACAAAACATCATGGACTCTACCATATTTGGGAGTTAAACATGATATAAATAAACTCTCAAATTCTACAATACACATTTTAGCCTCTAAAGGGCCTCAATTTCCACAACAAAAGGCATCATCTAGGATGAACTGGATGTCACCACTCCACATGTAGTCTGGATATATTTCATAGCTGAATGAAACTCTATATATTCCATGGAGACCATTTAGGGGGTATACTCTGAACAATATAAAAACATGAAAAAAATAAATATAAAATCAAAACTCATCAAAATGATTATTACTTGTCATGAAAACTTTCTCAAATGCCAAAAAATACTAACACATACAAAATATTCATTTAATATTAAATTATTCAATACAATTTCAAAATCCACCATATTATTATCCAATATACATGCACTGAATGCCACATTTCATAGAAAAACTCAACATTTCCATTTCATATTAATGTTTAGTGGGTCGTTCCAATTACCGAAACCAGCAATTTTGAGGACCTTGAACCATGAACACAGATGCCAAATGGGTTAATTATCCATTTATGATCACTACATGACACAATATCACCTCCATTTTCATTTCACATCAATCCTACAAAAACTAATACAAGACTAAAATCGCAGAATACACATGAAAACTGAAGGATCATAATGAGAGAGGGGTCATATATTACATAATGTACCAACCAATTGGGTCTCAATAGTCATAACCTAAAATATACAAGGTGGCCCAAATAATAATGGGATTGTGTGATGAAATTTTTCTCATAATCCAAACCAAGCTTCCAACCTACCTGATCCGATCATAGAAAAGTCCTGAGACGCATTACATATACTCTCGAGCTATAGACTAACTCCCAGCATCAATGATGTGAAAATGGGAATGATTTATCCCGAAAAAACAAGGTTCAAACCACAAAACTGACCATAAAACATAACCTATAATAACTAAATGTCAATAAATATACAAACCAAATCCAAATGTTTCATCTGGAATAAATAGAAACTGAATACAAAATTAAGACCAAGCCACACTATCATGATCTCCAAGTGACCTCTAGGTCACCATAAACCACAAGAGTATCCTCCCCCAAATATGCACAAAAGAAACAAAAACATATTCCTGTAAAAGAGATTGGTTCTACGAACACCATGTGGGAAATGTGTGGTGTGTGTGTAAAACAAATCAATTGGTTATCACTACATATTATATATTTGTTCTTTCTAATAATAGAAAACAAAACAAGATTGATAATAAAAATAGAGAATCAGGTTTTATCACTTCCATGAACTGAACACCACTTTTACATTTTTTTAAAAATGATAACACATCACTCAACAAGAAACTAATTTCCATTTCACAAAAAAAATCAAAAACATATCACACTAAAAGAACCATACATTGTAAAAGGGCCTCTGATGATGGTAATGAAATTAAAACATGTAATGATTAGAAAGAATAAAACCCATAATGAAACAAGAATGGACATATCTTACATATAGTCAATCATGGGAATGTTCTAATGTTCATATAAATAAATTCCTAGATGTACTCAAGTTGGACTCAAATTCCCACATATAATGTAGCTCCATAGTCTATAAACAATTGTATATTCTAAACTAGCCAACCTAATGGAACATCCCACCATGACATTAAACATGTCCCAGGGGTACCAACCCATATAATCAAGTTCGACATGAAACATCCAAATTAATATCTAGGTGACAACCAAGATTTCCATTATAATAGTAATTAGTGAATAGGGATTTCCTCGCATGCATGGTTCAACTAAAACCCACTACCACTGTGCTTTCCTTTCCAAAACACTCACACAACCTATTTGATAAAAATTTCATTAGGGGATCCATTTTAGTAATTCCCATCCCACAAAAATCCACTAAAAAGTTTCATTCAAACTGTCAAATCACTAAAATATCATTACAAATTTCCTAAACATCACAAAATACCAAACCTGCCTTCAATTAACATAATTTTTCATTAAGTATTCAACGAAATTATTAGATTCCAAAAAGTCATTTACATCACATTAGTTTCAAAACAATACCCCAAAACCTCTAAATTTTCCATCTATACCATACAAATCCCAATCCAATTCTGTTTCGAACAATAATTAAATAGCAGGGATGAAAACACACAACATTAATAAATATTTTAGATAGGCCTTTATATCAATTAGAAACCAAATATATATAAAAATTATAACTGGGAAAAAAACTTATACCTCAATTTGAAACCATATATTAGAAATTTTTATTAGTTATACATTTATTTAAAACATCACAATATTTACGGAAATGAGCAACTATTTTTAAATATTGTTTTTTAGTTATAAAGTTCATCAAAGATCAATAAAATATTTCTGCCCATCCATATGTGAATAAAATGAAAATATGGATGTTACCACAGCCAATGGAACTCTTCATGAATCCATGTTATTGCATGAAAATACATGGAAACAATTTTAGTCAACCACCATATTATTTTCCACGAAACAAAACAAGACACACATGAGCACAAAATAGAAAACCACCAATTCCATCACATAACACCGAATTTGAAAAATTCATCACAAATCATACACATAGATCATATCATAATCACCTCAAGCCACGAAAACATAACCAAATTTAATGAAACTCCAAAAATACATAAATAAATTTTTGAAGAGGGATTAAAATTTTATTTATCACCATACATTCATATATGTATTGAAATAATTAAATAATACCCATTAAACAAATTTTCTATAATGTAAACGTCAAAATAAACAATACAAACACATAAAATGTAAGGTAAACAAATATAGAAACCATTTAGGAATGGTGAATCATAAAATAGTTGGTCTTGGAATGAAATGTAATGAAACGCCTACATCAACAATGTTTAAATTCAATGAAACAATTCGAAAATGAAGAACCAAGATAGAGAGACAAATTTCAATCCCTAACATCAAATAAATCAAACCACATAATCCCTTTCACATACTAGGGATCTCCCAACATAGATTCTACAAAAATAAAACCAAATAGCTATGATATAAGAAATAATAGTGGAAGAAATCAACCATAAACTCAATCAATCTATCATAAAAACTACTAACGGGCACCTATATAGGAATGAAAATATTGCAGGAGGGTTTCTTAGAGGCCCCTGGAACATGTAGGTTGACAAAATAAAAAAGTTACAGAATTTAGATTAAAATACAAGTATGAAAAATAGGTAATTTAAATATTTTTTGGTACTGAGAAACTCCTATGGTTGGGCTGCACATTTTTCCAAACAATACACAAACCTTGAAAATCCTAATGGGTAAGAGTGACATCCTGCTCAATTTGGCTACTTTTTAAAAAAAAATATGAACCAACCATGAAAAATTACACGTAAAAATATTTATAAATTGTGGACGGTTATGAAAAGGTTTCATATAACTATTAAAATATTGTGCACCATTTCCCATGACACAAAAAACAAGACACACTATTTCTCCATGGACTAACATGGTTTCCCATATGTCATGGTCAAATCATGCAAGTCAAACTATACAACAATAATTTTTCATATAGACCCCCTTATCCTCAAATGGACACATAGTTAACCAACAATATTTTCATTGAAACAAAGAATAACCCAAATATCCTACTTGGTACTCCAAAACTCAAAATTTAATCTTGGTAACTCAATATGAAATGTAACCAAATGATCCATAATCAACAAATGAATAATTTATAATAAAACCAAGGTCAGGGTGTGAAATTATAGGAAATGGGAAGCGATTTTTGTAAATTATTTGAGTAATTATTGGATTATATTATGTGTTTTATGATTAGAATGTTGAACAGAGTGGGATTCCTTTTATAAGGGGGGAGGAGTAATGTTCTTTTAAATATACAAAACTATTCAATAATTTAATTTCACTGTCAAGACAAGTTCCTCAAAATCATTCAAATAATGTATTTAATGAGAGATAACCAAAATAAAAACCATTAGCAATCCACCGAAACATGTTTTTTTCTTTACATCCTCATTACATATAATATTATACACTTTTAAAA
The DNA here is from genome assembly GCA_963277665.1 of Viscum album. Lineage (NCBI taxonomy): Eukaryota > Viridiplantae > Streptophyta > Magnoliopsida > Santalales > Viscaceae > Viscum > Viscum album. The sequence goes on from OY728147.1 coordinate 1,834,854,727, forward strand.
TTTTAATTTTTTAAACAGGGTATTTGTTTTTTAACTATTTTAACTTCTAAATATGAAAAAATATTATTTTAAACATATTATATTATATTAATTATTATATTTAAATATATGGAATCCATTTATTTAATTATATATTTAAAAAAGTGCTTAAATTTTAATTCATATAAAAACCCACAAACATGTTGAAGAAATGTGTTTTTATGAAATAATGTTTTCAAGCATAAAATGAACTTTATATATATATATATATATATTTGATAAGTAAAAATAATTATTTCTATATAAATTATAATTTATAGATATATACTATATATATTTCACCTATATCCTTAATCATTAGGGTTTATTTTAATAAATTAATATGGAGAAACATTATTAAATTTAAAACAGTTTAAAAAATGTGTTTTAAGAGTAATAAAAAGCGTAAAGTAAAATATGATATAATGATAATACAAATTTAATTAACATAATTATTTTTAAATATGTATTATAATTTTAATAAACTAAAAATAATAGAAATATTTTAATTTTAAATTAAATAATTTTTAAAAATGAAATGTCATTTCTATTAAAATAGTACTTTTTTAATATTAACTGAAATTCTAATTTTTCATAAAAAATATAAATCATTAACCATATGTTTATATTTGATATAATGATATTATAAATTAATCTGATTTAAAAACAATTATTTTTAAATGTTCCAAAAAGTAATTACAATACAATCTCTCAATTTAATTGAAATCATATATTGAAGAATAATTATTTTTGAGGAATAAAATTTCTAATGAATAATGAATATATGTTAATTATGAATAAATAATTAAATTTAAATTAAATAATACAATTATATAAATTATATCATAGTATGTTTATTCATATTCATACTCCCCAAATTTAATGATAATTTTATATTAGTCAAGATTAAATAATATTTTTTTTAAAATTATATCATGGTTCATTAGAAATTACATTGCAGGATGAATATACAATCAAACAATGTGTTAATGTAAAATAATGGGGTTTTATATTACATCACATTAAATACATTTTATCCTCACAATTTTAAAATATTCACAGTCTGAAATATGGTAATTCTTTTGTGGAAACCCCACATTAAAAAAGGTATAATATATATTCTACTTAATGAGAGAATAAGAAATATTACGGTCTTCTTAACTAAAAAATGAATAAGATTCCATGTAGGTGAAAATTATTGGGATTTGAAAATATGGATTGAGAGTATATTTTAAAATAATTATGGAGAGTGATATAGTTTATTGACAAAATGGTTTTGAATGATCCATAGAAATTGGAAAACAAAAAAAAACCATAAAAATGTGAGGAGTGAAAAGGCATTTTATTAATCAGATATAAATTTAATAGGTTAAAATTTTGGGTTCAATATCCTTTCCCTAAATATTTAGTATTATATATAAATTATTATATAGAAAAAAAGATATTATACAATCTTTATATCTTTTATTTAAAATTGATATTTCATTCTTATCTTTGCTTCGATCACATTCTATATATACTATTGCACTAAAATATGAATATCCAGCCTAATTTTTTATGAATGAAAATATAAAATTAAATATTAACATAAAATAATATTTAGAATATAGTAATAATCTATTCCCCCCATATTTATTAAAACCATTATAGTCCGCACAACGATAGAGAATACCCAAAAAGAATATAGATATATTAATCTCTAAATTTCAATTATAAAACAAATGGATTAACATTAAATATTTACAAAATAAATATCATTATAAAAAAATTAATATAAATTACTTCAACATGAAATTATATATTATTTTGGAATTTTATCACATAACCATCAACATTCATCGCCAAATTTAAAACAACTTATTTCAAAAAAAATCCTTTATATTAAACCAAAAGGAATTATATAAATTATAAACCAATAAAAAATTTCTTAAAAACATTTATCTCTGAAAAATATATAAAATAAATAATGAGTATATCCTCTCATAATTTTTCATAATCAAATTTAATAATTATATACAAATATGTTTTTTAAAATAATTTTAATACTAACTAGTACATTATACATGCCAGTTGTTGGAACTGCATCCTTATCATGTAACCCTCAAAGTTTATTATGGGAAATTTTTTTATTAAATTATTTTTAAATGAATTATTTCAATTAACTAATTCAAAAATATATTTCACATGGAACTGACTTTTCATATAGTACATGCAAAATTGGATTGATGTACATTACACCCAAAACTATGTTCATAAAAAACACGATAATTTTATATAATTATTTAAAAGGATAATTATAACCTAGTATTTAAACACATCAATATGACTAGTAGGGATATTTTTTAAATATTAATTATAATGGTTTTATATATAAAAAATATATTGATAATGAATAATATAAAATTTTCTATCATCCTTATAAGTATGAAAATAATATTTTCTCAAATGAACTAATTATAATGTTCTTCTATGATAAATTATATAATTAAGTTTAGAGAGATTTAAAAAAGTGATTTGATAGAACAAAATTCATTTTTAATTTAGAATTTCTAATATTTGTTTTTGGTATTTTTCATAGAATGAACATTTTTTGATGAATTATAAAAGATACTGATTTTTAATTCAAAACTTCTTTTTCAAATAATGGGCTTATAGAGATATATTATATTATTAAAACATTTTATGTTTATTTAGTATAAATAATAATGAAATAATACAAATTAGTTCATTATAGCACAATTCACAGCGAAATTGGATATAAATGGTATAAAATGTTTGATCATTTTTTACTTAAAATCCCACCAACATAATCCCATCTATAGAAATAATTTTAAAATATATTATGCCAATTTTCTGTTTATAATTGAGGAAAATGGTTTCCATATTTTTTAAAATAATATTATATTATTTATAATAAGTTCAACTTAGTTTTTCACCCAAAACCATAGTTAATGTGATTTAAATTTCATATAATAATTAAAAGAAAATTAAATTTACTAATGTACTAAACCATAATCCACAGAACCTGAAAGATCTATAAATATTTTTAAAATAAATTTTATTGATATATTGAGACCATATAGTCCATTTTATTGAATTTGATTTATTATTGGGTCAACTCAATATGGTAAAATGATGGGAGGAATTCCTTTTCCAAATATTTACTATAGTTCTACTCATCCTCCACTATAAAAGGCCTCCTCTCCTCACACTTATTACCACCACTCAAACAACGTATTTTTATAAAATATCTGCTTATATATCCTCCAAAAACCCTCAAATAATATTTTTAAACTCCCATGGTTATAAATATGTCCTTGGAATAACTTTTGTGAAAACCAAAAGGAGTTACCCCAAGAAGAGGTAATATCGATCCCCAATCTCCAGTTTTTTTTTGTTTCTCGATCTCCTGAACTATCATTTTTACATGATTATATAACAAAAAACTACCCTAAATATACTTATATGTTTATATATTAAGGTTTATACCCACACTTAAACATAGAACCAACTAATTGGTAATGATCTTATCCATCTTGTGTATGGAAATATTACTCCACACAAAACGAAGATATTTGTTTTTACGTTTAAAACATTTCATAGTTTGGAATTATGATGGAAATTATATTTCTATATGATATATATCAAATTTATTATTTCATTATAATTCTATAATTATTTTATAACACATTCCTCTATACTTTCCATCTTCTGTAAATACAATAAAAACATTTGCAGACGTGTGGACTACCACCTCCTCAATGCGATGTGATTCATTCACACTCTGTATGGAATGTGTTAAAAATGTTTTTAGTGAACTTATATGATATATAAATGATATAATAATTCTACCTTAATGATTTAATATATATATATATATATATTTATTTATTTAATTCATTCACTTTATATCTTTCAATACAAAAACAAAATAGAAATAATGTTCATGTGTACGTTCGGCCTACCATCTCCCAAAATGGTGTATACCCTTTCACATATATATATATATTAAAGAATTTTATAATTTTTTTATACCTAATATATAAAATATATATTTCAGATTTTATAGTTTTATAATATTTAAATCATGATCTATGTAATATAATCAAGAATAATAAGTCAAGACATGTAGTGATAACAATGTAAAATTTTTCTGAATCACAGAATTGTTAATAAGAGGATAATATAAAGTAAAAATAAAATAAAATATCATATTATAATTAATAATATAGGATTTTAATATATTTATTATAATCATATATGTATTATACATTGGGATTGAATGTGTATTATGATAGTCAATACACAAGGCAAGGGAATTTCATTCCACATATTTTATATGTGAGATACATGCCATGTTCATCAATTTTTTCTTTTGAGTGGTGTATATACTTACCAATAAAGTATTACATGCATATTATTTTTAAATTTATCTTCATGTACAAATAAATTGTATGATATTTCTTTTATGGGTTTTACATTTCAAATATTACAAAATTTTAATGATAGTTTCATATCAATTATCCTTTTTCAAGACTCTTGTTTTATTATATGCATATATTAAATTTTTGTAGTGCATATACTTAAAATTGACTTGTTATGTCATGAATATAATTCATATTATGATATTGTAAGATTCATTTTTTCCATTTACAAACATGGTAGGTCTGATCAAAATTCTCTGTGTTGTAAGAGTTTGTTTAATCTATCACATCATTTATTATGATTTTTTATTATGATTATACTATTGAAATATTGTGATCTATGTCTCAATAAAACATATGAGTTTTATTATGCTATAATTATTCATGATATCACCATGTATTATTAATGTTTTTCCACTCTATGGTACTTAAAATATTTAGGAAAATGTTTTTTTAAATATGATTGTATTTCTCTCTTCATTAGTAATATGTTTTCATTCAAAATTAATGTTTTCAAAAAATGTTTTCAAAACAGTTCTTAAATCATATTTGATGATAATATTCAATGAAAAATATTTTGAAAAATATTAATTGTTTATAATGATTTTGTTATATTTCTTTTAAAATGTTTTAGTACAAAATTTTTCTAAGATAACTTATTTATTAAAAATCATTTATCAATGCCGAAATGATATTTTATTCATGATATTTATTTAAGGACCATTAAAAACAATTTCCCATCTAATGTGTCATCAAATTATCGTACTTATTCATATATTAGAAAATTAATGAATGTTATCATTAATGATATTTCTATGAATTGTTTATTTTTTTAAGGCATGATGTAAATGATACACATTTCGTTTTTATGAGTTATATGTTATTGAAACCCACATCTCTTCATGGGTTGTGATTTTGATTAAATGATTAGGGAACCGATTTCTTTATAAACATGTTATGATATTAATATAAGTTTATGACACCAATATCATTTTATGTGTTATTATGTTGTTGTTCGTGATCATCTATCAATTTATATATGAATTTATTATGAGATATGTGGGACCTAGTACTCCAACCAATTCATTGGATAATGATTTACATCTTATGAGATATAATACAATATTCATGGGATTGATCCTTGACTTCTAATAATTCCATGAGTGTGAAGAATGATTACTAATATGGTGTGGGGAGTGAGTATATATTACAAAGACGACCATGGGAGTGAACCATGACTACCATGATGGGATGGGAGGTGAACCCATACTAATAATATTTTCTTAGAGATGATGTATTAACTACTATGGGAATCATTTTATATGATTATGTGTCTACCACAATTCCGTGTTTTCGTCCCATGTTGGTATTTTATGTATTACGATTATTTACTTATGATTCATGTCTCAAAATCTACCAAGATTTATTTCATGGTTAATTTTTTCATATTAAGATTCTCAATGCATGATATTCTATTGTTATGATCTCATTCTTGTACACATGTGCTAATGCTTAGGCATACATGTATCCCTTTATTACCCTTACTGAGCATATAATATCACCCCTTTTGATGTTATCTTTCTCAAGGTTATTGGATATGTATTAATTATGCTATTTTTAAGAAGGGTGATCATCATGAAGTACCAAGTGGGAGACTATGAAATGAAATTTTGTACTCGGTTTTATGTTTTCGGGTTTCTAAAAGAACTATAATGATATTTTTTTGTTTAATGTTATATGTAATCTAAAAATGATACATAATTTAATTTTTTGAAAATATATGTTCACTATAGCTGGTATTATATAAAATTACTTCTTAACCATTGGAAGATTTCATGAAAAATCAATAATGATATCCCTATGTACATTTTTATGGATATGACTAAGGATAAGTCGATGTGTAGTACATATTACTTGAATATTGGAAAATGATAGTGTGAGTGGTTTTCTACGAATAAATCCATTTCTTCATTCTATAAGTTCATGTCTCTCTTGAACAAATGTTACATGGTTTAAAAAATATGAAAGGATACTTTTGGAACAGATCATTGTAACGTATTACATGACAATGGGACGTGCTACAGACATAGTTTGAAACTATAGGGGGATAGGCTTTTGGAATACATGACCTCTTCGTGAACTATCAATAATGATTTAAATAGAAGTAATATATGAATAACCTAGGATAAACCTAACATAACTTATATTATGGTACGTTTCATACTCTAGAAATCCTATAGGTGATTTTTCATGATTATCTGGTTCCTCGTTATGTTATCTATTTCATACTCTATGATATTGGTATTTTACAGTGGATAGAATCATATGTATCCATGTTAATGGGGATACAATAGAGAATGAAACTATTTTACTCTTACAAAACTGAATGATATGGTAGAAGGATTGAAAAATATTGTACCTACGCTAACACAGAATACTGAATATATGAATCATTGGGGAAGTTAAAATGAGAAATGGAGGGGATAAATTCTATTTAGTCTTTCATAAGGTAGCATAAACCTTACATCAGTGGGTCTTCAGATACCCTTTTTTGATGAAAAATTGATCAGTACCAGTAAAAATATATTTTCAATCCCTCAATGTTGTTAACATGAGAAATTTATTCTAGATTTATAATGATTATAAGTTGAAAAAATTAGTGGTGGAAAATATTTTAGAATACGAGGAAGTAGGATGAAATCAAATCCATTGATCAGGACGAGTTCAAGAACATATTTTTTATGAATCCTTTACATTGATTATTTGATAAAAGATGGATAAAGAGTTCCATGAGGTGATGAAAATGGATGATGAATTTTTTTTTCATATGAGTCTAATTTCACAAGACATGTGAGGTACGCTTCACGAATTACAATCCAACAAGAAAATAAATATGAAAGGTTCTTATGCAATATGTGTGGGAAAAAGTCATTGGGGAAATTTTCTTATGGATTATAATATATATATATATATGTGTGTGTGTGTGTAATGGGAGGAAATTGGGATGTTTATTGAGGATTCTATGTAAATAAGACAGCTAATTGAATGAATAGAGGAGATGAATCACAGAATGAACCACCCATGTTATAGTTTTACAAGTGTTTGGAGTATATGAATTATTATAACCGATTACCAAACCCAAGGAATGGTTATTATGATTTACATAAAAACCCTCTTAAATTGATGGAAATGGGAAATCACCTATAATATCTGTTTCTAAATATTGATGCGATAATAATGTGGTGAAAGGTATAGATACCATCCACATTAGAACTGGTTATGTCTTACTTGATTATGGATATACCCAATCGTTAAAATCCAAATAAATTTAAAAGGGTATTATTTATCAATCAATGTGATTAGATGTGGAATAAATAATTTCATCAATTAATTTTATAATAATTTCATCTCATGTATATGATTCCTTTTTCATTGATGTTTATAGGAATTTGTTTCCAGAATGTATTCTCATTCATACTCTCATTAAATTTGATGTTATAGAAGTTATGGATTTCATTTAATCATTTAAATCCCCTATAAATTGTTGAGACAAGAATCTAATTTTGATATTTCCTGGAAACCTATGATCTTTTATAAATTAGCTGATAATTTAGAACATCCTATGGAGATTACATCAATTGTGTGGGACTTAATTACCATTCATAATTTCTATTTATCTCAAATGGTTGAGGATAAAATCAACATCAATGATATGCCTATTATTATAGAATTGGTGTATTAATTTGTAGAATACTTTCATATCCTTCCATCAAAACATGATGCTGAGTTCTAAAAATATCTCACACCTAGTTCCATAACAATTTTGATGTCTCCCTATAAAAAGGCATGTGATTGATTTGGAGGAATTTTAGAAGTAACACTATTAATTTTGTAATAAGGGATTCATTCAGCCATGTGTGTCCCCATGGGGTGTAAATATTCAGTTTTTGAAAGAAAATATATTGATTGATACGACTATGCATTGATTATTCAGTGTTGAATGAGATAATGATCAATAACAAGTATAATATCCCATATATTGGTGACTTGTATGATCAATTTCATAGAGATCAATACGTTTCCATGTTCAATCATCATTTTATATATCATCATTTGAGGGTCATGGAAGTGGATATACCCAAGAAAACATTCTATATGAGGAATTTACAGTATGAATATAATGTAATTCATCTTGGTATTTCTAATTCATGTAATATATTCAAGGATTTAATGAACAATTTCTTTACAGAATACCTCTATTAGTTTCTGGTAGTCATTATAGTTAATATTCTTATAAATTTGAATAAAAATTGAGAGCATGAAAACACTTTACAAATTTACACAATAACACAAGGAAGGAGAACCTGTATGAATTTTTATTAAATAATGAATTTTGGATTTAACATTTTTCTTATTTGGGTCATATAGTCTCAGGATCGGGTGTTTTAGTAAATCCATAAATGACTTATGCTACTAAATATTGGCCTAGACCAACCATGGTGACTAATAAATGTATCATTCTTGGTTTAACTATATATTATTTATTTTTTTAGATAAATCATCATGATGGTCTAATCATATGAGCATGTTTACATGGAATGGTGTCATATTCCTATAGATAGATGAATTTGAATAAATTTCAAGGAATTGAAGTGTTGTTTTGTTTGTGAACAATTTTTTTACATTACTATATATTGGATAAGAGTTTTTAATCTATAGTGATTCATACATGAATGTATTTGGATGTGTTATTTTGTAGAATAACCTGGATATTACTTATACCTCGTTGTTGTCGATAACTAATGAGGAAAATACCCCAACTCGGGATTTAAAGTAAGTTGTATTAATTTTTTGCATCGAATATACGAATGCATTATCTTTATAGAGAAATTTGTTATATATGTTCCAATAATAAAACATTAAAATATATTAATACATAATGAGTTAAACATGTTCTAGATATAATTTTTAGAGTTGTAAAATTAATATCAATAATCAATAAATTATTAACCTAGGAATGTGAACTAGGTGGGTGATGATTTGAGTTGAAAGGTTCTAGCTTATCCATGATGAGGATTATAAAAGATGTAATATTTCGTGATTTGAAAAGGATTGAAATAGGAATCATGAAGGATGGGAAATAAATATATCTTTCTCAAATGAATATTCAACCTTATATCCAAGTGAAGAATAAGGAGGAAAAATAATAGGATATGTAGATGAAAAAATATATCAATTTTCAGGAGTTTATATTTGATCATGGTGGAATGATAATGATCATGAAAATGTGAATGTGTTTCATCCTGTAACACCCCGACCCCAAAATACCAGTTCAGGTGCATTATTTTATAAGATTGCAATGATTAAATGAAAGTATATCCCAAAGGACCAAACTATTTAGTAATTTTAGAAAATATATTACCTATATGAACATTAAATTACAATTCAAAACATGAAAAACAACATAGAAAATTCATTGAGATAAATATTATTCTCATAGATTAACCTTACATATTAATATTACTAAAAGAATGGATTCTTTGGAATGTAAAACATAATAAAGAGGTTAGCATAGATTCCCATTAAGGGTAAATAATATAGTATGATATTTCGTAAATAAGAATAAAATTTAAGGAAACGTATATAATAAAAACATATTCCATTAAAAAAATATTCTAGATAAAATTTCAAGATTAAATCAAATAATGAAATTTCAACATTCACATGGATATTATACTAATGAAATAATAACATGTAATATCAATAACTAAACATATGATGAGGAAATGCATAATGTCGGACATCATTACTATACCATGAAGGTCTCATGTAAAGACCATACAAAATGGGTAAATAAATACACTACTATGTCTCATTAGTCCAACCAAGGCATAAAGGGGATATATTGGTCCCATATAGTCACATAAAAAGTCCAATACATTAAACATATGGAAAGTTTGAAACATAACCCACAGAAATTTCGTATAAAAAATTAAATATGAAATGTTAATATTTTAACCATAAACCATGGATGGTATCAAAATAGCCCATTAATTGTCAAGTATATCCTAAAAAATAAACAAAAATTGTTGATTGTATCATTATAAAAAAACCTAAACTAAATATAGAATAAAATAAAGGATTTTGACATATATGAATATAATCATTAAACCACATTGAGAGAAATTTCATTTTCTACTTTGAAATCATTTAAAAGATACACAATTATAATATAAAAAATATATTTTTTAAATGATCATGTAATAATATAAAGGATCCTTAAAAATGTTACAGTGTAATGACTGTATTAAAATCGCTCATGTCACATAAGATTAAAAACAATTCATGCCTTAATTTTTTGAGAAGTTTATAATGTACGTCATTTAAAAATGGCAGATGGACTACATTCAAAAAAATTTATAAAAACTAAAACATGGATAAAAATGAAATTATAACATTTTAAAGGAATAGTCGAATATATGTATATATATATTATGGAAACAAATACATTGATGATAATTACACCTTTTATGATTCTTGGATAGAATGAACCATAAATAATAATGAGATTGTGAAATTAACCATTACCATGTACTTTTAAAAGTCGAGGGTGAATTAACATCATATATAACGTATAATGAATGTTATTTAATTATTCCAGTACCACATCGATATATATGATATCATATATGATCCATTTATATTGTTTTATTATATTATTTTGATATTATCATTGTTTCATGTGTTAAATGCTTCATTTTCCTATGCATTTTTTGTTATGTAATTCTAATACATAGGATATATTTTATTCAAAATAAATATTATATTAATTTCTTGAATATTATATATACTCATGTTATTTATTTTATTAATCCTTATTTAATTCTTATCATGGATAATTTATCTCATTGCATCGTGAAGACTATAGGTCGTACGTACACATGAGCAACTATATCATTCACTTAATGAATAAATCATATGGGATTGGATGGTATAATTATACAGAAACATTACAATGTGATATTAATTATTTATATACATTGTACACATCGTTATATGCATCCATATATTGTAGTGATTAAAAAAATTACACCATAATTTTTAGATGGCAAGTTGTACATACACAGACATGGTGATATTGTTTTTTGTAGGATGGATAAAAAAAGGAATATGGTTTTCCCACAATCGCAATATCATATGATAATATAAGAAATACTATAGTTATTACCTTATAATGGGAAAACAATGGATGTGTATGGAGAATAAGAAATGAAATTGAATTGAATTTCTAAAAAATTTACCTCTACTTTGAGTATCTTATTTTGATTTGAACAACATGACTTCTTATGTTGGATTACTATAAAAAATATTCCCACCATGATAAATTAAGTGTTATTTTTAGGATAAATGAGAAGGGGTTGGCCGAGACAAATTATCTTAGAGATTCGAATAAAAGTGAAGGAGAACGTTTATATTACAAGAGATTGGAGGGACGCTTTTGGATCCTCTAAAACTATTAATTTTTTATCGATTGAGTTTCAATTCAAAATAGATCCAAAGTGTTTTATTTCTATGATAATATGAGTATTGTTATAAATACTCTCAAAAAATAATATTTATACATATTTTTATTTTATTTTTATCCTTGTAATTTTTTATCCCATTAAGTAATATAATTTATTTTAGTTGTAAATATTATATTACAAACATTAAAAGTTTATAATTATTTTTTTATGTGGTATAAATTTACCTAAATGGGATAATTTGTCAAAAAATTTAATATCTAATTATCACTTTGTAGTTTTTGAATATTTTTATGATTTTAAATTATTTATTAAAAAGATATTATTATAATATATCAATATTGTCAGTTTGGACACTATTTATTTTCTTGACATTAAATAAAATCCAAAGTGAAATATAACTTCGATCCAAAAAAATTAAAAAACATGTAAACTGTCATAGTCACTATTTTTTAAGCTTAATTATATCAAATTATATTTATTTTAATAAATTTAATATCATTTATTTTATATATCTATTAATAATATAATTATATCATCAATATTATGTCAGCATTATTGGTAATTATTAAATTTTAAAAATATAATAATAAATTGAAATTATGTATATAATTATTTTATATTATTATATACAATTTTTAATCTATTTTATTTCATTTTTATCACTAAAATAAATTTATTTAACTTATATGAAATGAAAGTCGGACATTATTTCACATTCATTAATATTAATAATATCCATGACATTTACATGGATAAGTTTCTATTAAATGAATTTATTTCAAACCATAGATGATTATGGTATAGATTAGTTATCCAAAATAATTTGAACTGGTTTTAGGATAATTTTATAATTTTATTTTTACATTTAAATACATGATTTACCCATATCCTCTGTAATAAAATAATTACTAATGTTAATATTCATGATGTAAAAAAATAAAAGATATTTATGGACACAATTTGGTCCCATTGATTCCAAATATAGAATACATTTTTAAAAATTAGAAACATATGTTTTTTAGTAGATAAATAATAATCAATCCAATTGATGGAATGAGAATACATGTTTTTTAAAAGTAAAAACATTCAAAATATTGAAATGTTTTTATATACAATTTAAATGTGAAAATAATTCCAAAGACATATATTAGATTTAATGAGAAAAAAATATTATAATTATACATTAAAAAATGAAATTTATTATATAGAACTATAATTTATTTTGAGGAAGAGATATTTTTTCATTTAATATTTTATTATTTTACTCTATATATAAAAAACATATACTTTTTAGAAAAATACTAAAAATTGAACCTAGATAAATTATTATATAAAGATTATAAAGTAATAAATTATTTGTTTCCAATATAAATATATAAAATTCAAATTTATGGGATATAAAATGGGTTCTCAATTATAAGGTGGTAAAAATTATTTAGAGAAAAAATTTCCTTTAATGTCATCAAATTGGATTCATTCATATGTTTTGACTATAAAATCATTTTGATGGATGTAAAAACATTTGAAAAATTATATAATAAATTAATGTCATAATTTGATTAATTATATTCATTAAAATTGATAAGAATACTATAATATAATGGACATGTAAATATAACAATATTTAATTATATATTATTGTTCACTTCAACCTGCCACTTTAGGAAACAAAAGCTAACAAAACGATTAAAAATAAAATGATACCTAATGTAAAATTTTGGGGTGGAAAATAGTACCCTCCCTCAAAAAATTTTATCCTTTGAGATCAAGTTTGGTAACAATGGTTTTACTACTAAAAATTTCACTATTGAAATCCCACATTGAAATAATGGTCGATACAACATCCATATTAAAATAAAGAAAGAAATTTTTGAAGGTTCCAAGAGATAACATTTACAAGGGGTCCATTTGAGAAAACATCGAAATTATTAAATAATCTAAACATCAGGTCCTGATATAGATTTATATGGAATATGGTAAAGATAATGTTATCAATCACAAATCTATAATTCTATTGTGATTTATGGGACCATTTGATTCACTGTTAAAAGTACTAACATAATTGTTTTTGTTTAAAGATCATTTTTGAAGAGCAGATTTATATTTTATAATTTAGATAAGAACATAATTGATTTATTTCAATGTCATAATAATATTTTCATCCTTTAGTTGTTCTTCATTCTATTTTCACTTCGACCCATAAACTGAGAAATGAATGTCAGAAATGATTTTTTTAGGCACGAACAACTTTTGATAAATCATAAGGCCAAAAAATATTTCGTTCAACCTCTGAACGACCAATTAAACAGAAAATGTTTTCATAATTTATCACATAAATCATACATCCAACATAAAAATAATATCACATGTTCATCTAACTACATTCCAACCATAAGAAATTTACAAAAACACATCTATCAAAATTTATAATATAAACAGTTATATAAATTTCCAAAATCAATATTAACATCATATTCCCCAGATAACATAATGTATCTATTAGTTTAACATATAAAATATTTTTTTACATTTATATACTTAATGAAAAAAATTATGATTTCAAATCATTAATGAAATATTCCAATATTACAACCCTTATATATCTCTTGATTCTTCAAAATAAAATATAATGTTGAATTAAAAAAATGTATATTAATTATTTTACATAGAGTATAGTAACAACACAAGAATAAATATGATCTGATTTATTATTATAGGATATATTTCATTAACTCCTTGTACATTCATATTCATATTTTTCACTATCTTTATAATTATAGCATTGAAAATTTAAAGCTTCTTTGTTTCCCTTAAAATCACAATCACGGTGACCATTCTCTGCATACATGTAACAAGCTAGCATTACTTTCTCGAATGTACCGGGGGTTTTCATCCCATAATTATGATATAAGGGGAAATTGTTCATTCCATTTTCCTTTTATCTATCTCTTTATCCCCTTTTATATTCTTCTCTTGCTTTCCCTTAAATTCATATGAATTATATAATTCATTCACTGTCTTGAAATAAAATGAGAATATATCATCATTTGATGTGAATATTTAAGAGTCCAAATACATTCTAAGAAATGGTCTTAACCCTTCAATGATATGATCAATATTACTACTTGTGTTACCTATGTAGTCTATAGCATTCCTTTGTAACCATGCCAATTTCCTCTGAAATATTACAATATTATCACATTTTTTTACTAACATTCAAAAATTGTCTCTCCATATCAACACTCTATTCACAGGGGAAGGATTATTATAAAAAAATTTCGTTAAAAAATTTATATTCCATATTTTTAATTTGGTCCTCATTATTGGGGCTTCGAATTAGTGGCCACCATTGATCGGAATCTCTTAAGGGATGATAAACATACATAAAAACCTTTTCCCTTTCATTTATTCCCAATTTAAAAAATTTAATCTTTCAAAACATATCCATTGTTAAGATAAAATTGGAATTGTATTAAAATTGAAACTTGCCAGTTATTATCTCATGATTTAGTCCAACATTGTTCCTCTATATTGTGGATTCAGATTCTATATATTGGTAATGCTATTGTTAATGACATGAGTTAACTGTCCATGTATGATTATAACTTTCTTGACACAGGCTACATCTAAAGCTCCCAAATAATTTTCTTCCATATGATGGAGTTCACTATAAGGATTACAATCATTGATATTACATAAATTCCATTGACTAAGCCCAATTTATAAAAAAATTCATTTTCTAGGTGAGATTATATAATAGTGTATAATCCAACAAATAAAAATATGATTAAAATAAATTGTAAAATTTATCCACATCTAATAATATATTTATATAAATTGTTTATTTACAGAAATATATTATTCTTAATCCTTTATAATTATTTGTAACTAATATTTAAATTATCTAAACCAAATACCTAGAGAGTGTTAAACTAGGTGTCCAGTAAGGCCCGTTTTCGTGAATCATTTTACCCCAAGTCAAGCCTAAAAGACCTTATCATATTTTTTAATCCTATGTATGCCTGTTATAGAACCACATCCACATGAACAATCTAGAAAAAGATTTATTTTCTATGAATACACACATAATTTATACATTACCAAAATTATAGGTAATTTTTATATACTTATCCTCAAGATCGATATTAGGTTTATGTTCACTAATCAACATTTTCTAAATCTAGTTTCTAATGTTGTTGCTAAACATGATATTATACCAAATATATTGTGAAAACCCAAAAATCTCAAATATGTTCCATTATTTTTAAAAAAATTAAATATTATAAAGAATTATATCCCAAAGTACCAATCATTTTAGAAATATTAAAATTTATATTACATATATGATCATTTCATTATAATTAAACACAGGAAGGAAAACCTAGATAATATTTTCATAATACCATTATTCTCATAGATTAACCCAATATAACATTCATAATAAAAATCATGGATTCATTGTAATTTAAAACATAAGAAAGCATTGAGCTCATATGTTTCATAAGGTTAAACATTATGACATATGTTTTTATAAATAAGAAAAAAAAATTAACGCATCGTGTGAAACTGAAACAAAATCATTTTAAACATAACAATTATCATAATATTTCTTGATTAAATTAAAAAATAAAACATAAAAATTCATATGGAAATTCTAGTACTTAAATAATCACCTGTAATATCAATAACTAATATCATAATGAGGGACTACATAAAATTTAACATCATAACCATGCCATCAAGGACTCATTCCATTAGTATACATTAATGAGTAAGAAACCAAATTAGTTTATCCTATGAGACCTATTGATGCATCGAGGGGCTATTTTAGTCCTCAGATATATCATATTATTTCAAATTCATTCATAATATGAATAGAGTGAAAAATAACCAGTATAGATATTCATATTAAAAGAAGAATTTGAAATGTAAATAGTATAAACATTAACCATGAATGGTATAAAAATAACACATCCATAGGAAAACATATCATATACCAATTAACAAAAAATGGTAGATTTTATGATATGATAACAAGATAAATTAAATATGAAATCCAATAAATAATATTTTCATTGATGAAAATAGTCATTAAAACTCATTGAGAGAAATATAAATTATTACATTAAAATACATTAAATGAAAGTTATTTTTAAGGGAAAAAATTTACTTTGAAAACAACATTTTATTATATTAAGGGATGTTTCAAAATGTTAAGTAAACATGTTGGAATTAAAATCCACTCATACCACCTTTTCTAAAAAATATTCATTCATTATCCTTTTAAAACGGTTATAAAGTACCAAATAAGGAAAATGACAGAAATATTCTATTCCAAAAGTATTATAAAAATTAAAAGATGGGTAAAAATAACATTAAACATTTATAAAATAATTTTAATAATAATTTAAAATACCTTTTTATGAATGATGTTCATCATTGAAAAATATACACCATTAGATACTTATTTACCACCAACTATGAATAATAATGAGATTCCTAAATTAACCTGTACCTGGTACTTTCCTTTAGTATAAGGTGTGTTAACCTCATATGTAATGTTTTATGAATAAAATAAAATTATAACATGACTATATATATATAAAAGATATCCTATATGATAAAATTATATCATTTTTATTATTATAGTTAAGTATATCAATTTTTTAGGTGTTAACTACATGGTTTTCCTATGAACGTTTTTTTATATAATCATGTTTCTGATGTATAAGATATATTTTATTAAAACAAACAATGATTTTATGTTCAATGATATTATATTAAATCATCGTGAACATTTTAATAATCATTATTGAATGGTTAACATGGAGACTAGATCTCAACGCATTGTGGAGATGGTAGGTCGTATGTTTCCATAAGCGATATATCATTCTATTAATGGTAAAAAAGAAGGTAATTGTATTGGATATTTACATTGAAACATTATCATGTCGTATTAATTCTTTATTTAAATTTTAATAATCATTATACACATCCAAATAATATTGTGATGAAACAAAATTACACTATAGTTTTAAGATAGAAAGACGTACGTACACACATATAGTATTATTGATTTTCACATGATGGATAAAGGGGGAAAATAGTTATACCATAATAATAATAAAATATAAAAATATTTATTATACTGTTTTTACTAATTTATTATGGGAAACATTTTGAAGAGTAAGTAGATAAAGAAAAAAATTTAATTAAATGGATAAAACAATTACCTATTCTTTGAAATCATCCTTTTGATTTCCACAAAATGAATACATCAGTTGTATGTGTCCACAAATTATAGCCTCTTATAAAATTTGAGGGATTTTGGGAGTATATTTGATAAGGATTTTGATGATCAAAATTCATTTAGTGGTATTAATAAAAGAAAAGGAGAAGTTCTCTTTTATATGAGAGAGGAGGGCCAGTTTAGAAAACCCAAAAAATATTAATTTTTTATTGATTAATTTTCTGTTAAAAACTACTAAAAAGTGAGTTATTTAGAAGATAAGATAATGATAGGTTAAAATACTCTCTACCAATAAAATTTATACAAGTTTTCAATTTATATTAATCCATATTAATTTATTTATCCCAAATTATTCTATTTAATATTACATGTAGTAATAATATATTAAATATTAAAAGGTTATGAAAATTTACTTATGTGGGGTATATTGACCATAAATGGAAAAATAATTACATTTTAGGAATTATATTTTTTTATTTGTTGTTTTTATAGGTTTATTTAATTTTTAATATTTTAATAAAATGTTATTTTCATAAAATATTTATATTGTCAATTTTTAGACTATTAATTTCATTAACTTTACATAAAATAATATAAAAAAATTTACTTCGAACCAAACAATTTGATATACTCCTAACATGTTATAGTAACAAATAAAATTAGACTACCAGCATAATTAATTCAAATTATAATTATTTTAATATTTTAAATATTATTTAATTGATATTTCTATTAATAAAATAATGTCTACACCTCTATTGTTTAACCATTAATGGTAATTATTTAATCAATAAAAATTATAAAAAATTTAAATTGATAAAGATAATAATTTTAAATTTCTATGTACTATTTATGATTGACGATATCTCACATTGAACTCTATATTAAAATTTTTATTCTTATAAGAAATAATAGTGTGACATTTTTTCACATTCATTGTTTTTAATAATATCAATATCATATTCATGGAAATTATTCCATTAAATTATTTAATTTGGAACCATTGATTATAAGGGATGAATATAGTCATCTACAATGATTTGAACTAGTTTCATGGTAATTTTATAATATTATATTTACTATTAAATACTTGATTCTCCCTAAACTGTTGTAGTAAAAAAATTAGTAATGTTCCAATTCATAATTTTGAGAAATTAAATGTTGAAAATTTATATACATTGGACCAAAAGATTCCAAATATTTAATTAATTTTAAAAAATTAAAGACACAAATATTTCAATAAATAATTTATAATTAATCTTGTTGATGAAATAAGAAAATGAGGTTTTTAAAACTAAAATTCTATCAAAACATAAACATTTGTTTATGTCAAATTTTAATTTCAAAATAATTCAAGTGACCTAAATTAGATAAAATGATATAAATATAATGTAATTATGATTTGAAAATAATCAAAATTATAATTTAATAGTATACATTATTTCTCTGAAAAAAGTTGTTTTCAATTATTTATTTTCCACCATTCATTAAAACATGAATCTTATTATAAAAATACCAAAAATCCACCACAAAAACTATTATATAACAATTTAAAATAAGAATATTATTTTTTCAAATAAAAAATTTAAACGTTGAAAATACTAAATTTAATATGGTTTCTCAACGAAAATGTGGTAAAATCATTTTTTATTGAAATGTCTCCTTTTAATGCGCAAAGTTGGATTAATTATTATCTTATTCCAATAAAATCATTTTTATGGATGTAAAAACATTTGATTAATTATATAGTATATAAATTTCATAAATTTATTAATACTCTTCATTAATACTTATGTAAAAACTAGGCTCTAATGGTCTTGATAAAATAACTATATTTAATTATATATCATTGTAAATTTCAGCATGGTTTTGTGTGAAATGTAATCTATCAATGATATTAATTTTAAATAAATAAATCATGTAAAATATTTGGGTGTTACCCTTCCATAGTAGATTTAAAAAGGATCTATTAGAGGAAGCTCATAGTTCTTAATTATTTACTCAACCTAGTGTTACAAATATGTATAGGGATTTTAAAGAATACTTCTAGTGGGGTGGAATGAATAGAGATATCATAGAGTTTTTATCTCAGTGATTTGTATTAAATAATGATAAATATGATATAAAAATATATAAAGGGATTTCACATCTATTACCTATACAATAATGGAAATGGGAAGGCATCACCATGTTTTTTATAATTTGACTCCCCAAAACATATATAGGGTTTAAATTTATATTGGTTGTAGACGATATCCTTAAAAAGTCGTCATACATTTTCACTACAATGAAAACCTATCTCTATCTAGTTTTACAGGATATACATTATTGATATAGTATGGTTTCATGGAATAGCTGATTACATTATATCCAATCGGGTCCACGATTTTCCTCTATGTTTTGGAGAATTCTTCCCAAACCACTAGATAATGAATTGAGATATAGCACTGATTGTCATAATTATGTCGATGCTCAGTCTAAAGGAACGATTTAAACCCTATACGATATGTTGAGATCTTGTTCTTTTAATTCAATGGTGGTTGTGATCAACACCTTCCTTTAGTTGAGTTTTCATACACCTATAGATTTAACTCATGAATTCATATAACACCTTATGAATAAATTTATTTAGAAGAAATTTAGATCTCAAATGGGAATATACCAAGTTAGAGAAATAATTATATTGGGGCTTGATATCATTGGAGAAATGGATGATAATGTTAGAACTATTATAAAGAATATTTAGAGAGCTCAATGTCGGCAAAAACATTATGCTGATAATTGATATTGTGATCTAGAATTTGAGGTTGGAGAGATATTATTTGTATTAATATCCCCTATAATATGGTTTTGAGGATCATAAAGAAAAAGATACAATGCCTTATTTATATCATTCCCACTGATATTCGAGATCATATGGGAGAGGTCTCCTACCATTTGGAACATCCTCTGAATCTATCTCATATTCACGATGTGTTATATATCTCTCTCCTAAGGATGTTCATAGCTGACTAATCACATGTATTCCACTCAAAGCTCATACCACAATAGCATGAACATTCATAATAGGAATGACCAATTAAAATTATAAATCATATAGAGAATCATATATGAGACATGGTTATTAACCTTTTCAATGTTTAATAAATATATCCCTAGTTAAGGGAATCTATGTGGCTTCGTAACGATATGATATAGAATAATTAACCTAATTTTTTGTACTAGAATGATAAATTCTGAGGGTGAATTAAATTTATATATTGTTTATTATTACACCCTGAGATTCTAATAGAATTAATTTTTGAAGAAATTAATTTTCATTAATTTTATGCATTTCACAAAGTAAAAAATTCATTTCACACTACACTAAATTTGAGTAAATTACATGCATCACTAACTTTTTATAAGGAACACACAACCCTCAATTTTTACGAAACATATTTTTAGATATAATTATTTAACCAAGATAATTATATCATAGCCATTGAACCATGTAAAATGAATATTAATAACTATTTTTAAAATATATATTATAATTGTTTAGTATGAATAAAACATGTTGATAATAAAAAATATAATTATTTTTCTAAATTATTTATATGCTTGAAAATATTATTTTTTTGAAATTATTTAAATTTCATGTAATTCTATGAAAAATAATAAATTTATTTTAAGAGTAATATATAAATTGAATTATATAAAATAAAATACATTATATAATTTTTAGTATATGAATTATAAGATGGTGGTTGTGGAGTTTTTTTTTTGAAAATCCTCTTTTTTAATGATTATTAAAAAATAAAGAATTTTAATTTAAAACAACTTTTTCATAAAATTTATTTATAAAGTAAAACTATATTATTGAATACTAAAAATGAATAATTAGATTATATTTTAATAAATTACTAAATTTTATTTTATTACATCCCATTTCATATTTACATTGGATAGAAATACTTTTCAACTATTTGATAATTAAAACATTATAACAATGTAGTGGCGTCCCGCTTCTGGGATAAATTTTAAATTAATATCTACCACTAATGGGTTTTGAATTTGAAAAAAAGGGTTAAATATATGGAATCTATAGAATATATAATTTTTACTATGGTCATCATAGTTTTCAACCAATAATTGTATTTAATGTGATTAAAATTATTTATAACAAATAAGAGAAAAATAAGATTAAAAAAGGAATAAACCATAAACATAAGACCCATAACATTCTAGAGACATGTTAAAAAGAAAATGGATGGAGATTTTTCGTACCTATACTACATTGGATCAAATTTGGTGTATCATTGGATCTACATTACATGGGAAAAATATAGGATTCCTTTTCCAAAAATTTATAAAAGTTCACTCCTCCTCCAATATAAAAGGCCTCCTCTCATCCCACTTTTTCACACCTCAAAATGCACATATGTTCGGCCTATATATTCTCAAATATACTCCCAATGGGCTTAAATTATTCATAGAAGCCTCCCATAGTCATTAATCTGTCCTTGTTATCTCTTTTGAGAAAACCTAAAGGATTTACCCAAAGAATTGGTAACATCGTTCATTAAGATCATTTTATTTATTTTATTTTTCCAACACCATAAATCATGTTACTAAATTATTATATAATAAAATAATCCATAAATATACTTATATGTAGTTATATTAGGTTTTATACCTACACATACCATTCTAGTGTACTAAAAACTACTACCTCACACAAAAATGTTGTTCGTTTAACCATTATCATCGTTCACTGAGGGGAATTATGATGAACATGATATTTATATATGATATATATGATATATATTATATATTAATGCTTATTCAATTTTTTCATAATGCATGTCATTTTGTTTTCTATTTTTGTTAAATATGATATCATTGTTTGTGGAAATGGAGACTACTGCCTCCTCAAAGTGATATGATTCATTCACACTCTACCTGGATTGTATTAATGATGAGTTTACTGAACTTATAATATATATATATATATAATATAATAATTCTAATTGAATATTTATTCGTATATATATATATGTATGTATTAGTAATTTTCATCAATTATTTCAGTATAAAACAAAACATAAACTCCATTCATGCGTACATACAACCTATTGTCACAATGAATAGTGAATTCCATTTCATATATCTATATTATATAGATTTTTTATAAAATTTTATATACTGAATATATATAACATATATGAAATGTTTTAAATTCTTTAAATAATTAAACCATTATCTATGTAATACAATCAAGAATAATAAGTCAAAACACATACAAAGAACAAAAAAGATATTCCCTGATGCATAGATTTTTTAATAAGAGTGTAATATCAAGCCATAATAAAATAATATAAGGTATTTTATATAAGAATATGGTTTTGTGATTGATTTATAATAGTCGTATATATATATATATTATATATGATGTTTTGATTAGTTTTACAAGTGTCGTGACTTAATGATAGGCAGTTTCATCTCACTTTTTATATCTGTGAGATTCAAGCCATGTCAACCACTCTTCTCTTTTATGTGGGGTATATAATTCCCTAGAATTTATTATATGATTAATATTTTAAAATCTATTTGTATTTACATATCCATTCTATTATATTTCATTCAATGGGTTTATTTATCTAATTTAACAAAATCGTTAAGATGGTTTTGTCTCAATTATCCATTTTTTTAGAAAATATTTTTTACACCTACATTATTTATTGAAGGTGTATATATATCTAATTTACATATTATATCATGAATCTACATTTAATCATATTTTAAAAATCATGTAATATAATTTAAATACCTGGATAATATGATCCCATGTTACCATACTATATTTATTTGTGGAAATAATCTCATCCTTTATCATGATTGTTTATGATAATGCATATATTGTTCAGAAATTATTATCCATAAATCATGAAAATGTAATAGTTATGTTATCATGTATTTTTTAAATATATACCATTTTTTCAATATAATTTTCCACATATTTTTAAATAAATTAAATAAAATTTGTTTTTTATAAATATATGATCATATTTCGGTCATCCGTCTAAAATTTATTTTATTGTAAATAACTTGTTTTCAAAAAGAAATCATTTTTTTTTCAAATTATATTTGATGATAATTTTTCATGAAAAAGGATTTTAAATTTTTTTGTGGGAACAAAATATTCTTTTATATTTTTTCATATTTACTTTTGGAGAATATGTTCTTTAATAATTTTTTTGTTTTAAAAAGATTGTTTCAATGTTGATAGTATATATTCATCATGAAGTGGTTGTAATGGATGTTTCAAAATTATATCCCAGATATGATAAAATCCATTGTTGTTACTCATGAATTTATGGAGAAATGATTCAATTTTTCCATTTATAATCATTCACTAAATTGTATATTTTTTTATGGAATGATGTTTTTGATACATAATTTTATTTTATTGGTTATATTGTATTAAAATACATTTTTTCCTTTGGTTAATATTTATATTAAATTATTATTAAATCCATATTTTTTATATTGGTTATTATATGATTATATATTTATGATACCCATTTAATTACTTGGGTAATTGTTTAATTGTTTATGATCTTGTGGAACATGTATATATGATTTCATTATGCAAAGTTTGGGACCTAAATATCCCTGCAATGTAGTGGGAAGATATTTTTATCTCATGTGATAGACTATGATGGTCTTTGGAGTGATGATTTACTACTAAGATGTCCAGGTGACTGAACTATTTTAACGAACCAGGTATTTATAGAATATATGTTTTTTAATATCTACTAATATTTATGAATAAGATGTTATTTTTACATTAAAGGAGATGATTTTTTCTGATTGCATACTCAATATGAAAAAATGGGTTTCATGGAAATTTTATATTGCACACAACATTGTGTTATACCAAAAACTAATATTATAATATTATTATTTTAAATAGTAGTTATCACCTAGTTGTTATTTTGGATGATATCAATATAAATAACTAAAATTTTGTTATAAAATTTTGTTAAATAATGTTAAATTTATCCAATAAATTTTAGAGGCGTAAGATATGATTGAATTTGATTTTAAGCATGAAATCCTCAAATATGTTTAAAAGGACATTTTACAACCTTTTGATAAAGAACCCTTTTTATCCTGACCTATCCCCCGAGGCCCGTATCGTGACTACCCCAAATCCGCCTTCCATAGGCCATGGGCTGGCGATGAGCACCAAAAGCGTAAATCCCTAGTACTGGGAAGGCATTGGCTTTATAACTAGAAAAAACACAACCATAGTATAAGAAGAAGAAAACACTAAGTGAAAACTGTATAACAAGAGTACTGAATGTAAAGGGGCCAGAATACAATCCCAATTGTAAATTAAAAATAAAACTTAAAGCAAGTACATCTAAAAAGGGACAAATAGCTCAAAGGTGAAGGCATCTCCTAGGTCATTCTCTAAGGTTCCTACCTGAAGGGTAGGTACCGATGGCCTCCTCAGCACTCCATGCCAGTCAAACTCCACCGTGTACCAATACATCGTAAGCTCCTCCTCCGGGTACCATCCAGTCCTGGCGCTCTCGGCCTCCTTCAGCACTGTCCATCGTCTGCATCCAACACAGCGAGGTGCAGGAATAGCTTAAGCAGGGGTGAATATAACGATACTCAGTAGGGACCCCGAGACCCTCAAAGTCTCAAAAAATCCAATAACGATAAACGAAAAAGTAGGATTTCAACAAATAACCATCACATAGGTGTAAGCCCATACATATACCTAAGTTATCAAGTAACCCATCTCAATCATGAGGAAAACAAAAAGGACATTGACTCATATCAAACCAAGATTTTCATTCATGATGTCGAAACCATTGCTGCTGGAGAACTCCCCCTCTATCGAGTACAGTGGGTCTGCCGCTACAACCAAGCGCTTCCCACTAACCTTGGACTTCTGAAGTACTCCACCTATCGAGTATTGTGTGCCTGCTTCTACAACCAAGCACTTCCCACCATGGGTCTTTAGCTACAACCAAGCGCTCCCCCTCATAGCCTACAAAGGTACTCAATATTTCGAGTACCGTAGGTCTGCAACTTCATCCAAGCGCTCCTCCACCGTGGGTCTACTGCTACAACCATGAGCTCCCCATTGGTCCATCCAAATCACTCTGAGTCGATCGATCAACAGTCGTTAATTCTCAGCCAGATAATAGGTCTCTGTAATCTGCTTTCTCATCACTGGGAGGGTTCGCTCCACATGCCACAAGCCGATACTCTAAGTTTCATGAAATTTCATGTGCAATTATCTCAAAAGAACTGCAACGTCATAGGGGTCACAACGCAATAGACGGTGCGTCAATCGGACACACGATCTGAGAGTTATTGGTATTTCGGTTCCAGGGGCCCAGTTGGTTTCTAGGCTAAAACCAACCCGACCATAATCCAACAACATCTGAACCTCAATTGGAGTATGAAAAAAGAACCTTCTCATCAAGAGGAAACCAACATAGATGAAGGCACGTAAATCCATCGTCCAGTCTTTATGTTATAAGCGTTTCCGCCCCGAGGGCCCGGTTGGTTTCAGTTTTGAACCAAATCGGCCATTTTTTCAAAGAGATCCAAAACTAACTAAGATTATATCAAAAAGAACCTCCTAGTCATGAAAATCCCATTTCCATAGATGGCACGTCGATCAGACGCGCGGTATTAATGTTATTCACGTTTAAGTGAAACGGGCTCGACCATTCTAGCCAAGTGGGCTGGCAGGTCGGCCCGACTTGGTTCAGTGGGTCTGACTTGGCAGGTGGCAGTCAGGCCCGGAAGCCTGCCGTGGCTCGGCCCTGTGGGTCAAGCGGTGCCCCCCCTTGGTTTCCCGAACCAGCGGCACCGAGAGGTGCTACCCCTCCTATCCGGCCGACCGGTCATCCCAACGCGAGCGGCCCGCACGGGCGGGCCATTGTCCTCTCGCACGACACCTATGGGTGTCGCAGCCTCTTTATCCTAGCGGGTGACAAGCCTACCGGTTCACCGCTATAGCATCCCGTGAAGCACGTGCCGTGGTCCACCACAGCACGGTGCCATAGGGCGCCACAGTTCCTGCAGCCGGGCCGGCTACGACTGACAGGTTCTTCTTCAGCCGAGTGGCCTGCAGTCGGGGGCCACTGTTCTTCCACTTGCAACCGGCATGTGGCCGCCGTTTCCTCCGGTTGTCACCACCACCATTCGCCACCATAAACATATTCAAGAACCATCAGAGGTTCGTCGGGCCGTGTACGTTCGGCCCATGCCCTCCGTGTTAGCGGATATCATAAGGCCAATGAAAATCCATAAATTCAACGATGAACAGGGTACAAAATATTCACTTTAAATTGTACAAACCCCTACCTCATTATTGGTGTTTGTTCGACAATGAGCTGCGGAAGACGAACGTCACAGTAGTCAGGCGTAGCCGAAGAAGACGTCTCGGAAGACGGCGTCAAAGATAATATTGTCGTCTCATCTACGTTGGAAGTCATTGTCGTAGAAGGCGTTCCTCGCGAGCGGTGTCTTCTCCCTTGACGCGGCGGAAAAAGAATGGATGAAGGCATTCCTCACTATCTTGTTCTGGTTAAAAAGGAATGTGGGATGAAATTGATGCATGTTCTTTGAGACGTGGAGCGTTCTTCACTGAGAGGAACACTTCCTTCTAAACCCTCCCAATTCCAAAAAATGAGTTTATTCCAACCAAAAGAAATGATGGATAATCCTTATTTTAATGTTGGGAAAATAATTCAAATTTATTTAAAAAGTAAATCCAAATTATTAATTAATTTAGTTGGAAATATTTATGGATGAGAGGTGGAAAGGCTCCACCTTAATGAGGTGAGGTGTCTAATTAATTATGTTGGTGTTAATGGGGAATTTAAGCGTGTTGAGTGGAGATTAAAGGGTTTGGGTTCATGCGGGCCAACTACACTAAATCCTCCCATGGGAGGTTATGTGGGTGTGGGCCCCACCTCTAGCTCCCCCATGTAGGAAATAACAATCTATTTAAACAAAAAAAATTGTGTACAATAATTTTATTTAATTTAATATAAATCCCCAAAAATTAACTTCTCCTCCCGAGAAAATGCAACTACGGTAAATGTCCTCTTAAGCGAATACCGGTTCTATGAGTTCATCAGGGTCCTCGGATTTCAATTCCGAGAAATGGTTCAAAAGATAAAAACCCCCGAACGTACGTTCACTGAATGTACCTAAAAAAACTTCAAAAATTGATTCTGGGCACACCGGACCTTGGAATCAAGTGTCCTCAGAATCTGTGGACTCGTAAAATTGCAATGTATTTAAGAAAAAATTTCTTTGAAATTTTCGGGTCTTTATATTAACCCCACCTCAGGGATTTACATCCCTGTAAAGCTACAACACACACTAGAGAAACAAAAGTGGGTACTGAGCATGCATCTAAGCTTCCTGCCCCCATGTTCTCTCCTAGAGGTTCCCATGATGCCAGTGAATGCACACTAGATGAATCGACGGTCCATGTTGGGTCTGCTCCTGTCAATCATTGATCTCCACTAGATCCTCTGGGAAAGTCTCCCCGTCATTGATGTCCAACTCCCCGTGGTCGACGATGTGGGATAGGTCATGAACATATCTCCTCAGCTGAGATACGTGGAAGACATCATGAACCCAGTACAACTGAGGTGGAAGGGCTAGGTGGTAAGCCACCTCACCAACTCTCCTGAATAATTAGAGGAGTGACTGCAAATAGGATGCACCATCCTTATCCACAAAAGATATCCGCAACGTGGCTAGATACTCTGTCACCTCTCCTAGTAGCTGAATTCCTAAATTCTTGCTGAGAGAATTCAATACCACGTTTCCCTTCCCAGGAGTATAGACTATCTCGAAGTCATAGTCCTGGAGGAACTCAAGCCATCGCCGTTGTCTCATGTTCGGGTCCTTCTCATAGAAGATACACATCATACTATTGAGATTAGATTAAACTGTATACCATTCTCACAAGGAACTATGGGTGAGACTAAACATTTGTAAGAACACAATTTCTCCCCTCTTATCTTACGTTCTACAAGAGCTTC
Source organism: Viscum album (assembly GCA_963277665.1). Taxonomy (NCBI): domain Eukaryota; kingdom Viridiplantae; phylum Streptophyta; class Magnoliopsida; order Santalales; family Viscaceae; genus Viscum; species Viscum album. Next base: position 1,834,884,023 of record OY728147.1, read on the forward strand.
AAGATTTCTCATTTTCAGAAAAAGAAAATATGGTCTCATCCCCTGGATGAACCACGTCCTTTGCCTAATAATGTCAATCCTGACATGAACGGTACTAATTCGTGCTATGGACAACTTCAGAAGCCTAAATTCTACTAACAAGAGATCCAACCATCACTCGTGCCTCCAAGAGTTGTGTCACACTGTCGGCATCAATGTGTGGTCACTAGGTCTCCTCCAGTAGGAATCTCGAAAGTGAGGGTCAAGTCAATGGTTTTAACAGATACATATTAATATTAACCAGACAATGGGAATGAAAACAAACGTCATAAGGACACGTGTATTTTATTAATGAATCTCAATGTACAAAGACACATAACAACCACAAACAACAACATCAAAAAAGCTAGAAGCACCCAGAATAAATGCCTTCATACCTAGAACTAGTCCCGCTACAGTCCACCTACTTCCGGAGCTCCATAGTCGTATGCTTCAGCTACCTAAAGTTGTGCTCTCCCATGTCCACATGTTCCCTGTGGTCGGGTTGGACCTCCTAGGGGTGGTGGTGGAAACACCTCAAAGCATCGTCCACCACCAGTTTCACGGCCAACTCCTCTGCCTCGGTCTCCTGCACCTTGCGGTCCACCTCAATCGAACCTCTACCAACGCCTGACAGGTACTTTATCTATCTATTGATTGTCTGTATGGGAGGTCAGACAGTCATGTGCCATGTGACCAAGCCTGCTATATGAGTAACAATGTCTACTCCAGGTAACTCGTTCTTCACCCTGGGAGCCTCGCACACACGATCTTGAGTCATGCGGTCGACCACCTGTGGGTTCGGTTCTCTTGGACATCTACGTCATCTATCTACTGCCAGCGGCAGAAAACTCCATTAAATGTCGACTTGTATTGGGTCCCACTACTGTATATTGATCAGAATGGGAACTCTCCACTAGGAGGGCACACTCCAACACCCTCGTATGCGTCGAGATGCTGTGAGAGAAAACCGAAGCTCTGATCTCTTTCATGAGACCCTACTCGATGTTTCGGGGCCTGAAGAATGGGTCTCGCACCATATATTTTGAGTAACATGAGAGGTCTATGAACCTCACTGAGTACTGTTGTACTATCATTTTTCTGTTCTGCAGATGAAGTAGCTCCTTTATCCGCACCGCTAGAAGGGTGGTTGGGACAAACTCTGGCCAGAACAGGCTCTCGAAGTCTACCCAGAGTAGCGTCGCCTCATCATGCATATGAAGCATCAGGCTCCACCATCTACCTGCTGATGCCTAAAAGTGGCTGGCAGTAAGAATCACCATGAAATCGGTTGGATTCCCTACCCATCTAAAGACTCTCAGTACAGCCTTCAGCCAATCCTCAGCCGCCTGCGGGTCCATCTCTCCCCTGAACCTGTGTGGCCTCTTGCACTGGAACTCGTAAAATGCGCTCATGCGGCGTGCACTCTCTGTTGTTAGAGCTATTGGCATTGGTGGACCAATGGGAAGTGGTATCGCTGGTACCTCCACTGGTGCATTAACTAGAATAGGGCCATGTACAGAGGCCTTGTCCCTCTATGGGCTATTAGTATGTACAACTCTCGGGCCTCTAGCTGGTCATCCGCAGGGACAAAACCTGAATGAAACAGTTGGGTCATTGTCAAAAGGATACCTAGTTAGCTGAATTGGTTTGAGTTGACTTAATGAAAACTTTTGAAAACAAAAATGCAATTAGTGTATTCATTCACCGAGTCAGAAATAAATACTCCGGGTCCTGGTGTATGGATATGTCGGTCGCCTGCACCAACACTGGAATCCCTGAACTGAAAACCACACTTAAGACCCTTAACACGATTTCTTATCAAAAAAGATAAAATCAGAGTCGTAGTTCTATTGTAGAACTGACTCCTCTGATACCAATTTGTCACGACCAGTACCCCAGGGCCCGTATCGTGGCTACCCCAAACCCGCCATTCATAAGACAGGGGCTAGTGACTCGCACCAAAGTCGTAAATCCCTTGTATTGGGAAGGCATTGAATTTATAACTAAAAATACACAACTATAGTACAAGTTGAAGAAAACACTAAGTGAAAACTATATTACAAGAGTACTGAAAGTAAAGGGTCCAGAATAGAAGCCCGAAAGTAAAGTACAAATACAACTGAAAGAAATTATATCTAAAAAGGGACAAACCACTGAAAGGTGAAGGCAGCTCATGGATCATCCTTGGGGGTTCCTACATAAAGGGTACGTACAGATGGTATACTCAGCACTACACGTCCTTCAGTCTCCACCGTATACCGATATGTCATAAGTTCCTCTTCCGTGTACCGTCCAGTCCGGGCTCTCATAGCCTCTATCAGTGATGTTCGTCGTCTGTATCCAACAGAACAAGGTGTGGGCATGTCCCATGCATGGGTGAGTATAACGATAATCAGTAGAGACCCTGAGACCCTCAAGGTCTAACAAAATACAATAGGGAAAACCACCAAGTAGTGTTTCAACAGATAACCATTACTTATATATATTCCCATACATATACCTATGTTATCAGGTATTCCATATCAATCATGATGAAAACACAAAGGTCATTGACTCAGCCAAATCTCGGGTTTTCATTCATGATGTCGAAACCACAACTTCTAGAAAACTCCTCCTCTATCTAGTACAGTGGACCTACCGCTACATCTATGCACTTCCCAATAATAATGGACTACTGAATTACTCCACCTGTCTATTATTGTGTGCCTGCTTTGACAACCAAGCGCTTCCCACCACGGTTATGCTGCTACAACCAAGTGCTCCCCCTCATAGCCTACAGAGGTACTCTTTCTGTCGAGTACCACGGGTCTGCCACTACAACCAAGCTCTCCTCCATCGTGGGTCTACTGCTATAACCAATCGATACCCACTAGTCCATCTGAATCTCTCTGATTCAATCGATCAGTAGTCGTCTAGTCACAAAAAGCTACTAGGTCTTTACAATCTGCTCACTCGTCACAAGGAGGTTCTGATCCACATGCCACAAGACGATAATCCTAGTGTCACGAAATCTCATTTTCAAGTATCTCAAAGAGATTCCATGTCATAAGGGTCTCAATACAACAGACGGTGCATCAATCGAACGTCCGGTCTGAGAGTTATTAGTATTTCCGTTCCAGGGGCCCATTTGGTTTTTAGGTACAAACCAACCCGACCATACTCCAACAACATCATAAATTCATGTGGAGTGTGACAAAAGATCATTCTCATTAAAAGAAATCCATCATAGTTGATGGAACTTCAATTGGACATTCGTTCCTTAGGTTATAATCGTTTACGCTCCGAGGGCCCTGTTGGTTTCGGTTTCGAACCAACCCATCCATTTTTTCAAATTCATCCATAACTCTCTTTGAGTATTACAGAAGGACCTCCTCATCGCGAGAATCTGAGTGCCACAGATGGCGCGTCGATCAGACATGTGGTATTAAAGTTATTCACATTTAATTGGAACGGGCATGGCCCGCCAAGCCCAGTGGTCTAGCGGGTCGGCCCGACCTGGTTCAGTAGGTCTGACCCGACATGGGGTAGGCCTAGCCCAGTTGGGCGCAGCCCGGCCCGGCATGGAGCAGCCCAGCCCAACAGATGGCTAAGCATTGCGGGGGGGGGGGCCTTCCCCCTGGTGCCCCGAACGGTGGTGCTGCACCTCCTATCTGGCCGGCCAAAGCTGGCAGGCCCTCCCGGCGCGAGCGGCCTGCCCGGGCAGGCCGTTGTCCTCCCGCGCGGCACATGCAGTTGCCACGACATCTTCAACATGGCCGGCTAATGAGCCAGCCGGTTCGCCGCCGAATCGGCCCGTGGAGCACATGCCACGGTCCTCCGCAGCGTGGCGCCCTGGGGCGTCATGGTTCCTCCAGCCCGGCCTTCTTCGGCCGGCCGGTTCTTCTTCGGCCAAGAGGCCCATGGTTGTGGGCCGCAGTTCTTCTACATGAGGTCACTACACGGTCGCCGCTTCCTGCGGTTTCCACCGCCTCCATTCGCCACCGTCAAAAATCTTCAAGAACCATCAGAGGGTCGTCGAGCCATGTTCGTTCAGCACACGCCCTCCACGTTAGGTGATATCATACGGCTGATGACAATCCTGAAATTCAACGAAGAATGGGGTACAAAATATTAAATTAAAATTGTAAAAACCCCTACCTCGTAATTGGTGTTTGTTCATCGATGAGGTGCGGATGACGAACATTGCATTAGTCGGGCGTCATGGAAGACGACGTCGTGGAAGATGACGTCACGGAGAACGGTGTCATCCTATCAATGTTGGAAGTCATTTTCATAGACGGTGTTCCTCTCTAGAAATGTATTCTCCCTTGACGTCGAGGAAAAATAAAGGATGAATTCGTTCCACACAATCTTATTATAGTTGAAATGGAAAGTGGAGATAAATTTCTTCCCATTCTTCAAGTCATGGAGCATTCTTTGTAGAGAGGAACACTTACTTCTAAATCCTCTCATGTCTCAACTAAACGAGTTTATGCCAAACAAATGAAATGAAGGATATTCTTTATTTTATTGTTGAAAAAACAAATAAAATTTATTTAAAAAGTTAAGAAAAATATTTAATAAATTAAGTTGTCATAATTTAAGTAAGGGAGGTGTAAAGGCTCCACCCTAATGAAGGGTGGTGTCAAATTAATTAAGGGGGTGTTAATGGGGAGTTTAAGGGTGTTTAGGGGATATGAAAGGGTTTGGTTTCATGTGGGACCCACCACACTAAATCATCTCATGGGTTGTTATGTGTGTTTGGGCCCCACCTCTAACTCCCCCTTTTAGGAAATAACCAACTCATTAAACAATAAAATTGTGTAAAAAAATTTTATTTAATTTAACATAAATCCCCAAAAATTAACATCTCCTCCCAAGAAAACGCAACTATGGTAAAAGTCCCCTTAAGAGAATTTCGGCGCTACGAGTTCATCTGTGTCCTCAGATTTCAATTTTGAGCACCGGTTCAAAAGATAGAAAAACCCCCACGCACTTTCACTAAACATACCCCAACAAAACTTCAGAAATTGATTTCGGGCACACTGGGCCTCGGAATCAAGTACCGTAAAAAACTACAGTCTCATAAAATTCCAAAGTATTTATTAAAAAAAATTCCTTGAAATTTCCGGGTCTTTACACTTTTTGAATCAGGTTTCAGAAAACATTATATTTTTTTATATAAATTAAATATAATCATTAGAATCAAAAGACAAAAATTTTCTTTGGGTAATGTTTTTGGTAATCTTGATGATAAAGTTCATTTTTTTAATGAATACTGAAAAATACTTTATTTTATGTCAAAACTCCCCTTTTATATAAATTATTTATATATATAATGTTATTTTAATTGTTTTAAAAGAGTAATACACTTATATTTTTATAATTATATTCAATGGTGGTCAATGAAATAATTTCACATTTAAATTGGTCATACACACATGTCAATATATTCATAGTTATTAATTTTTAAAAACTCTCTTTTTGGTTTTGACAATTGTAATTAATTTTAAATTTATTACTAAAAATTATGTGTTTTGATTTTAGAAAAATGGATTACATATTTGGAATCTTGTAGTCCAAATTTTTTAAATATGTACCTTTTATTATTATACATTACAAACAGTAACATTAGTTATTATTTTATTTAACGTGGTTAGATGGTGAATCTAGTAAATAAAGATATTAACTAATAGTATAATAATATTAAACAACCCTAACATGTGTTCTAATACAATTTTTTGAGATATGTCCAACCATGTGTATCAATGGGGCTATTTTGGGAACCCAATTTTCCATTTGGATATGGAAATGATATTTTATAAGAATTAATTTAATGTAATTAATATTTTAATATATCCATGAATCTTTTATTAATATAATTTTTATATGAAGTTATATAAGTGATATCATTGAATATAAATAGTAACTATAAAATTAAAAACATTTCCTATATCATGATATTGTATTTATAAATTTTAGGCATTATATAAATAATTTTAACATTGACCTAATAATGATGTGGTGATTTCTTCATTAATAAAGGATTCAAATAATTGATATTATAAATGTTAAAATAAATTTAATTTGGTTATTTTGATGTTATCCAGGAATTTTATAGATTTTATTGAGATAATAAGTTTTAGTTAATGTCTTTGAATTGATGAATCATGTTTTAATGAATTTGTAAAAATTGTCAAGTATGCATAGTGTCCAAAATTAACATAATTCATAACTAAAACATATAAAATAGTTTATTAAATGATATTAAATTCATAAGAATTAAATATTCTACCAAATAGATATTATAGTTTTAAAATATTATTATTTTCTATTTCATTTGAAATTTATCATGTTTTATAACTATTTTAATTCTCATAATGTTGGATGCAGTATAAAACGGTAAGAGTAAAAAATGATTAAATAAAAATGATAAGGATTAAAAAATATCCAAAACCAAGTCTTATTCTTATTGGATGATTATATTTAGAATTATTAATATAATTTTTGAACAATATTTATTTGGTCACATTTGTTTTAGATATATAATTTATAATATATTTATAATTCTAGACATTTTTAAAGTACCCCTTTTCCCTCTTATAAAAGGCCTCCTTATCTATCCATTTAATATCACATCTAAATCCCCATGAATTATCCAAATAAAACCCAAATAATCTCCCTACATCCCTCCATTCCTTATAGAATACTTACGTTGGGAATAATGAAATTTGAGAATTCATTTTTTCTCAAATCAAAGGGTGGTAGACGTTTTAAGAGGAAGAGTCTTCTCTAATATACCTTTCCATTATTTTACATATTCACTCCCTATTCTATTATTATTATCTGATTGCATAAAAACATTTCTCCTAAATATAAAAGTATTTTTTTATTATAATTATTCAAACTACACGTATATATACCTCCATTTAATGGATATGAATATGTTGTTTCTGTGTACTGTGAACTATAGCCTCACAAAACAATGATTGTTCAATTTTACATACCTCTTCTCATGGTGAACATCACGATGAAACTATATTTATATATGATATATATGTCTTTTATCATCTTTATTTTTAATTTATATAATAAATTTCTGCATTCTATAATGTCTAAATATGATAATTTAATTTGAGGAAGTGAGAACTATAGTCCCCTCAAAGTGATATGACCCATTCATACCATACAGGAAAAATATAAAGGATGGAATTAATAAACATAAGTAAAATATATAAAATATGATATTATAATGGTTTTATAATGTACGAATGTATCATTTATATTTCATTATTTTAAATATGAAAATGAAATGAATGTCACTTTCATGCTAACGTACGACTTACCATTTCCATCAATGGTGAATTTAGTTTAATATCTCTAAATGTTAAGAAATATTATTAATACATATATATACCAGACATATATTATACATAAATTAATAATATTATTATAGAGATAATGGACACTTGACGACATGGAAAATTTGTTATTATATCATGTTTATTTTTGACTAAAGAACTGAATATCAACAAAACAACCAATATGAACGTATGTTATTACATAATTATTTTAAAATGACGATGAGTTATATAAAATGAATAAAAAACTTGTAATTTTTTTGATGAATTTAGAAATTTTCCTATGTTTATTTTTTAGTTATATTATGAATGAACGAGACAAGTCGGTTAGTCAAAGACATATTTTATTTCATGAATTTTAATTTCCATTTTTTATGTATGGGTATGTTATTATATATCCTCATTTATATAATTTTTATTACGAAATGATGACATAGCCTTCATCTCTCACGAACACCTTTTCTTCATCCTTTAGAGGAAAAATTTGGCTCTCGACTTTTTTTAAGGGAATTTCAAATCTCAATTTCCACTTATTGGGTTTCAGACAAACATCGTTGATTGATGTATGAAAATATTATGTTTGGAATAAAAAATATTTTATTTATGTGTTAATTTCCACTTCCCTTTCTGTTTATATAAAATTATTACACATAATCACCCCATTGAAAAATTCATACATCATTTATACGATCATTGTAAGGGACCACACCTCAATCTTCATTTATTGAGGCATATTTTAGTTTATACATGACCTTATATTATATGGTGTATAATTATACCATTTTTTATTTAATTAAATTCAATTATTTTCAAAAGTAATATTTTTTTACAAATAGTATTACTAAACAACAATGTGAATGTTTCATTTTAACGTACATGTTGGCAATGACCATTTCACCATTGTGAGGATTATTTTATATTTGGATTCGTTAAAAATGGAAAATGTTTTTAAAAGGATAAAAAATTCCATATACATTTTGTATGTAGTTTGTTATTGAAAATGGATTTTTGTAATAATTTATTATGTTAGTATCATTAAATGTTATATTGTGATTGGAATGTGGAAATGTTATCATTACATTATGCTTCTTTTAGGTGTTATGGTTATGTTACGTTTCATGGGAATTGATTACATATATGGGTGGTTCTGTGATAAAGCAAGGTAGGATGTGGAAATTATATCTCTCCAATGCATTGTGTAATGTGACAGAGGTAAACGTAAATGTGTTTTCCAATAGATTTAGGGAATATATTGTGATGTTTATTCCAAACGCAACTCCCTATGTATATGTGAAAGCTACAAAGTATGTATGATATGGATGCCACAAGATACCAAAATGATTAATTATATCTATGTATTATTTATTAATATTATTATTTCATTAGTTATGTTAAAGAGCTTATGTTTTCTGATTGAAAATTATGGTTTAATTGATTTGTAGGTATTTATGGACTAATTTTTTCTTTCCTTATTTTATATCCTTTACTGATATTTTTTCACATACAATGTTTTTGAAATGTTTTTCATAGGTTACAATGAAGGGTATGAGAAATGAATAATTCACGAATACTTAAATCCTTAATATAATTCATTTTTTACTTTACAATGTTTTATTTATAAAAAATTTGATAGAGGAAAAGTGTCTACTTAGTAACTTTTGAGATGAAATGTAATAGTTATGGAATAATTCTCTAAAACACTAAACTTGAATAGATACTCAATGTGAATTCTTATCTTCATTCAATATTACGCACTATTTAGTGTTGGGGCATTATAATGGGTGCCATAGTTCTGTTTAGATAACATTAGAGGTTATGGATTTATCTTGGTGTAGGTAAAGGATCCCATATAATCATGAAGTTTATAATCATATGGAAACATTTAGAGGGATAATATAAAATAGGTTGATCAGATAAAGACATAAACAATAGATATATATGGACATTAATGGATTATAGTAATTTACATGTTTTTGTGTTATCTATTCAATATATATGATTATTTTTTTAATAAGAATAATTGGATTCATGTTTAAGTGGTGTTTCATTTCAGCAGAGTATATTTTATTTGATAAGATCTAAGGAATGAGATCTTGGACAACCCTCTTATCCCTCGTATAAATTTTGATCATCACTATTATGGGTAAATCGTGTTCGAATTATTTTATCAACTTCTTGAGTATTCAAATCACATGAAATAAATTGTTTGAGTTATCCAACACCTACTCATTTCTAAAACAAATTTATGGTCCATGGTATTTTTTTATAAGACTTCATGATCCCAATTTTTACAAATCTATCTAAATGTGAAATTATAGAGGTGGAGTGAGAATTTACATTTTGAATGTATGACAGCATGCCAAACCTGAAAGATAACATCCTAAAGATCGTTATATCAATATTAATGGTATGATCTATTTTTTTATCCATAAAAAATAAAGAATCTTTGTATTGAAATTTATTGATGATAAGGACACTCTATCTACAGGGAATGATGTAATAAGAAATAAGTTTTAAATACATAGTTAATGGATTATGAATAGTCCTAAATAAGTAATAAGTCTATAGGGAAGGGATTCAATACTTATGGTATGTTTTATGATGATGAAAATTTTAAAAGTATTAATGATATTTTGATTATGAGATTATATTGGTAGACTTTTTATAATATGTGTACCCATGATTCTTGATATGTGAAAATTTTATTTAATAAAAAAATACAATTCTTGTGTGGGAATAATGGATTAACTTAAGAGTTCATATGATAATGTTTTTAGGTTATAAATGGGTATTAGTTTTTGGGATGCAAAATAATAGGTATTAACTAACCTTTGAGGATAAATCATGTTATGGTAATTTATGGAAAAATATTTTGTTTTTGAGAATGTTATATGAATGATATGATTTTATAAAATTTAAAAACAATAGGATGGGTGGGAACCCATCTCATCTGGAAAGGCCACAGGAATCGAACCCACAACTGAAGGAAGACTATGTTGCATCACCAAACACTGACCTATGCTATGTCCTTGGTATGTATTACTCATTCTAATTATTTTAATGATTTAATTTATCAAAAATAATTTTATTTTGGAACATATTTTTTATAAAATGGATACGCTTATTTTCAGAGATTTATTATGTGATTAAGTGATAACTGTTTTTTTGGAAGAAGTTATCTCTTTTGGGAACACAATATTCCAAATGAAAATAAAATATTATGGGATCTGATTGGTTAAGTAATGGTCAAAATATTATTTTGGAAAAATATTTTTGTGGTGGACATATAGATATTTTTTTATTTATGTAAATTATTATCATATAATAGGGAATATGTGTTTAGTTTAGTTACATTTCAGCATGAGAAATTAAGACTATTATATGGTATTTAGAGATAAATGTTAAAGATTTATCTTGGAATATTATGTTATCAAACCCTTTTGGATATAGGGATTCAATATTAGTTGCATAATTTTAAAAAAAATATTGAATAGTCTGTATTGAATTGTATATTCGGATCTTTGGGTATTTATTATTCAATTTTGATTATTAGTATTAGTATTTTATTTTACAAATAATTATCCTTTTTTTAGATTATCGGATCTCGTACTAACCAGTTTTTGATGGATTTTGTTTAACGACCATTGAAATTCATAGTTCATCTTTTGTGGATTATGTGAATCAAAAGAATTTGATTCTAGTGATTCAAGTGTTACCAGGTTATCATGAATACTCATTGTCTGGAGAAAAAAGGAGTTTCTGGTAGAATATATTAAATGATTAAACTCAATATGATACTTAAGTATACATTCTTATGTTCTCAGTAAATCTCATAAAAAATTCTCCAAAATTATGAAATGGAACTTAAAAGAAAAAAACTTTTTTTATTTACTTTTCTTACTAAGGAATCAATGACTATTGAACCGATCACAAGATTGTGACATTATGGTTGTTAAATTTACCATCATTATATTTTCTATCACTCTCTATCAGAACATGATGGTTAGTTTCTCTTCTATATCCATGTTTTCTTACATGGAATCCCAGTATGGGTTATCTTGGGAGGTAATTTTTCTGTTATTCAATTTATTCAAAATGATTGTTTTATTGACATTATTTTTTGATGTGTTATTTTCAATTAAGTGTTCTACAATAATTTTAAAATTGTGACAATGTAATTTCCAAAAGGGGGGAAGGATATAACATCTCAAGCATTTATAGAATAATAATTTTTCAATTCAATTCATATTTATGAAAAAATATATTGTTTTTAAATTAATTTGGAAGTTTTTTTGATAGCGTACTAATCACACAACAACAATTTTCTTTCAAATCATACGTTGAACACAACATTGAGGGATACCGAAAAAATAATAGAATATTATAATTATTGTAAATGATAGTTAATACCATGTCGTTGTATTTGATTAAATAAGTAGAACTAACTATAATATGATTATACATGTTATTTAAAAATCATTACATTTATCCAATACTGTTTTTTAGAATTAAAATAATTTTAAATCTGATTTTATGCATGAAATACTCTAATATTTCTAAAAGGACTTTTTGTCACCTTTTGATGGATATCAATTTTTAAATCTAGTTTTGTCACATTTATATATTATATTTTATAATATAAATTTTTTTGAATTGGAACATCAATATTTAATTTTGATAATTTTTTTGTATTTATTAGATAAAAGTCATTTTTATAATCGATAGTGAAAAATACAACATTTTCAGTCTAAACTTCCAATCCATGAAATTTATTTATATTTTTATATCATAATTTTAATTGGTTTTAATGTTTAATATGATTATATTTTTACCATTCAATCCAATTTTGGTCATTTTTAGTAATTCAAATTTTACATTGGATATAAACACACGTTAGACTTTTGATATTTATTCCTTATTAAAATCTCATTTTTGTTTCTGACAATGGAAATTTATTTTAAATTAATTACTACATCTATAGTGTTTTGAATTTTGAATAAAGGAATCCATATTTTGAATTAGTATGTCCAAATTGTGTATATAGATAGCTTTTATTTTTAGTCATTATGAATTGTATCTTCATTAATTATTTTATTAACAATGGTTAATAGGTATATTTGGTAAATAAGGATAAAAAATGTTATAATAATATTAATGCACCGTAACACATTTCTTATTCCTATTTCATGAGATATATCTAAAATTGGAAATAAATTGGTCAATTTTGGGACCCCATAGAGCCATTTATATGGTTAACATTCATGTACTGGTGGAAATGATAAGGAATTATGACCCCATTGTGTCACTTAGATCGATTTATGGTGGAAATGATAAGAGAGTATGTTAGGGAATTCAAAAAAATATAGATGTATTACATTAAATTATTAGAGTTTTTTATTTTAAAATAAATCAATATACTATCAACATTTTTTAAATCATGTCACAATATGGGATACATTGCAAGTCCCCCTTATGTTGGACTGACATTGGAAAGTCATCTCAAATTTGGCTAGATATGGGTATGTCAATTATGAATATATTTCATATGATCTATTAGAGCATGAGGATAGCCCAAATATTGAATAAATATTATAAATAATGACATGTTAGTCAAATACAGGTCAAAAATATACAATTTTTTCCTCAGAGTCTCTGCATAATAAGGATTGTGGAGGTATAGTTTTGTAGGAAAATTTTCCACATAGTTAATTAGGTCATTCGAGATCCTTAGAAGGGTTAGTGACATTTGAAAACACATACCCCTGCAACCCTTGTTTTATTAGTAGCATTATGGTATTCCTATGGCACATCTGAGGATATTCATGCATGATTTGTCACACATTATTGATTGGGGAGAGATGGACATTGAGGATGGACCTACATTTATAATGTACTCAAGGGTGATTAAAGATCTATTGGACGAGATATTGTACTGAAAAAACATTCCCATGGTTTGTGTATATTGGTATTTCCATGATAAAATGATGGTGGGTGAGTTTTTGGTAGCTCTCTAATGCATCATGTTACATGAAAGAGGTAAAAGATGATACTTCTCCAATGAAATTTTGGAAATATATTGTTATGTGTACTCCAAATTTAACGATGATGGATAACTTTTTTTAGTAGTTATGAATGATACAATGTATTTATATTATGGATTCAATATAATACCTTCATGATTTATATTTTATATGAGATATTCATAAATTTTATGATTTCACGAGTTATGTTAAACAAATTATGTTTTATCAATGAAAATTTTGATTTCATTGATTTTTATGTATTCATTGACTATAGTTTTCTTTACTTATTTTATAACCCTTATTGTGGTATCTATGCTCATCCCAAATTTATGGAAATATTTTTCATATGGTATAATGAAGAGTAAGAGAATGTATGAATTCAATAAGGTTTTTTTAAAGAATATAATTCTTTTTAAGGATTTTTATTATTGTGAAAAATAGTGTATAATTGTTTAATTTTTAATATTTGAGATGTAATATTCTAGTTGTGGCATAATTAACTAAAAATATAAACCCAAAAATATCCTCAATGTAAGTTTTTTACATAACTCAGGATTATGTAATGTTTATGGATGTGTCTTTATAATTGATGCTTCATTTTTAAAAATTTCATATAAATTGAAACAATATTTTTTTTCTAGTAATTCCATGTTTATTCCCATATAGAACCAATGGTGGTTTAATATGTGGACATTTTACTTTTCTCTCACCCACTTAATTCTTTTAAAAACCTAGTAAAAATAAAATCAATTCATTCAGATCTTTTTGTGGCCTGATTTATATAATCACAGAATACATGGTAACGCCCATAAATACAATTTCAGGTCATACCATGGGTTTCCTCCCTACTATATTTACAATATCCCAGATATGGTATCCATTATTTCTAATTGAAATCATTTTCATTATATTAATTTCTTAACAATTTTAAATATAATTTATGTGTATCATTATTCATGTCTATAGAATACATAAAGTGACATATTAATAACCTATCAAAAAACATAGATAGATTCATTATTTTATCAACTAATTACACGCATTTTCACCATGACATTGACGTCTATTATAATTTCTTATCAATTTATTGAATTTGATTTTTAATGTCCATAACCCAAATACCCAAACTGTAACTGGAATAATATATTACATTAATAAGAGTGTTCCCTAATCAATAAGATAAAATAATGGAATAATTGTTCAAGGATTAACATTGTGGAGTAATTTACCAACATTAAACAATATTAATAATCATTAGAAAATTCTACCAATGGTCAAAAATTTACCATCTATATATTAGAAACGTCCAGGACATTTTAATAAATATTATATAAAAATTTTGAATAATAAAAAATGAATAGTTACAACATTATATGACGGAAGATAAAATTATAAAACTACAAACATAGTATTCACATACTCAAGGCCATCTTTAATAAAACTAGTACCCCAAAACATTTTGGATAAAAACGTATAAACACTACTCCTCTCATATATATAATCCCACACAAATACCTAAAAGATATTTTAAAATAAAATTATTACCAATATCCACATAGATAGAAATATTTCCAATATATACCAATATACTAAAAATGTAATAAATAATGTTACATTCCTGCTACTGTGATAATATTGTTGTGATAATATACGTACATTGTAGGGCCCACCAATGTTCCTAAACTCCATTGTGAATAACTAGGTGTATTTATAAACATGTCCACTCATTAAAAAAGTTATAAAAAACAATTATAAAAAGTCAGTAGTAAAACATAGAATACTAATTAAAAAGGTATTTGATAGATAAATAACAACTATATTATGCAACTCACTTTACATGGAGGGAATGTACCAATTCATTCCAACATCATGTCTATGCCTAGTATCTGATCTGGAGTATAAAAATGTGTTTTTACCATGGTAGGGCTCTAGTGATAGATATTATGGGGAATGGGAATCATATATTCATAGTTTAGGATGTATTGATACCCATACCCTCAATAAATAGTAAAGGGGAATACATGATTTAAGGATATATTTCTACTTATACAACATACAATATAAGGCTTAGATTATATTGAACCCATCCAATTCCTTAAACTTCATCAATGTTTTAATTTCTTAAAATTTATAAAATAATAATACATTGTTTATAGAATAAACATATATATATCAAACAACTGGTCATGGTGGAGATAACATTATTAACAACATAAACAAATTTTTTCTGAAATAACAAGGGATAAAATACTCTTCATATTAATGAAATAAAAATTATTAATTAATATTCCAATAATAAAAAACCATAAAATTATTATTAATAACAGTATGAATGGATATGTAACCATGTTTAATGATCATTGAAATGAAAATTATTCACATTTACACATAAAATGACCTATGTCATATGTGATTCCATAGTGAATAAACATATGTTATGGAGTAAGTTGTAATTCGTTGTTAACTATAGTCAAACCAAGAATGGTTTAAACTAAAACATGGATATTAAGTGATTTATATAGTAATAAAACATGAATGAGATTAAATATTGAACAACTCGTAAATAATAAATAATAGTATCATTATAAATTATAAATAAAATGTGAATAAAATGTTGAATAAAAAACTATAAATTTTATTTATTAATTAACTTTTTAATATTTAAATGATATTATTAATGATATAATCATGTTATGTAAAAGGTTATTTATTAATTGAAGGTTTAATTCCACTATTTGTCATATATAATAATGTACATTAGGTCTACTAATAAATTTATAGTTTATTAAAAAGGAATGAATTGTTTTTGAAATGTTTTTTTAGAATCAATTTATGATTTTTAGGTTTTGTATAATATAAAAATAAGTTTAATAATCTATTGAATATAAATATTTTGTATTTTTAAACATTTTGGTTTTTTGGTAATAACATTTTTAATGGAAACCATTTTTTGAATTATATGATTACTATCCTATGAATGTAAATACATATAATTAAAATGAATAAGGAAAATACAGGATAAAAGAATGAATTTACATGGAATTAGAATGAAAATGGTGCTTTCATGAACATTTATCTATTTTAACAATAGTAAAAAGAATAAAATCAAGAATAATGGGAAAAGGCTCATAAATTGTTGTAGATAATGGGGTTTAAAGGGAAAACCGTTGCAGATTAAATGGGTTAAATAAAAATTAAAAATATTACCTGTAATTAGAAAAAAAAATATAACCATAATAACTTATGACTCAGTGTGGGTCCATTGAGAACATAATTATCCACCAAGGGGACCCTACCATTTTCTATTAACATTATATAGCTCATACCTCACACCGAGTACTTATATCAGAACTCGATGTAAAATTTGATGGTCTGCAACCATTTGCAATCCCAAACATTGATATATTCATCCAAAAAGTAAAATATTTCTTAAAGAATCTAAAAATCCATCAAAAAATATTAAAATTTATTACAATATAAAAAGTTAAAAGTGTATAGTACTCTAGAATGAAATGTTTAAAATGATCACATGGTTCTAGTAAACTAACACACAAATTACACCACTAAGAATACCACAATTATTTCTATATTAAAATTGATCATTAAATAATTATCACTAGGGTCTCCATCATATAGAAATTATAATTATTTCACATTAAATATCAATATATCTTCATATAATATAATATATGAATGAAATTTTCATTTACATGGAATATATTTTGATACCTCGGTTTCCTATATAAGGCATAAATTAATTTTACAATATTTTTTATTCCAATATATTTTCAAACTATTACTTATTCACCTCATTTTTATACCATTTACAACAAAATTTTTATAGAACAATAGATATAATTATTCTTATTCTCGTTTTATATGATATTATTCCATGAGGTCGTATCTCAATTCACACTATATTTCCTTAAACCCACCCTTTTTAAGTATGTGTTTTATATATACCCAAACCACATATTTTAATTAGTTTATTTATCAATACATATTATTGGTCATCAAAAATTTACTTTTGGGGTGACCATATGATTCATCGATCATTAAAAATTTTTGTTTTGTTTTTTTAATGTTTTAAAAAAATTACATTGTTGTTATTATCTTCCCTTAATTCGTTAACATTTCCCGTGAAACATTGATGGAATATTATATAACATTGGTTTATATATGTTATTCTCTGATATATTTCTTGATACATAGTAGTATAAAATTCGATTATTTATGGCCTTTGAGAATTTCTATTTGTAATTACCAATATTATTCATTAAAATCTTTTATAATCACGAATATGTTGTGGTTATTAGTGATGATCTCATCTTATATATAAGGACCCTGATGTTATGATGGTACATGTACCTATAATTTAATCCACTAATAACTGTTAAGGGAAATTATATTCTCTGATTGTAAGACAAAATAATTCAATATTCCATTAAAAACATTATAGTTAATCCCATTATTAAAATATAGTCAACAATAAAATTCACATTATATGTATAATAGAAAAATGTTTACACATCTTTTGAAAATTGTTAGTGTTAGTATTGTCAAATCTTATATTAATTTTCATTCAAGAATTTTATTATATGATTTAATTTTTTTTTATTATCCATGATCATTTAGTAATGAATTCCTTGGATTGTATACCATTCTGTATTATGCGTGCTCTCAATTAAATCTAAGATCAAATTTATATTTATATTAAATTATTTTCATCCCATTCCAAATGTATTTTTATATAAATATCAATCCTTTCATGTTTTATTCCATGTTATCTCACAATTAATGATATTAATTATTTATATCAAAATTATATTTAATAATATACAATATTTCTCCATGTTATAAGTCTTCAAAATACATAAATTTGTTTTTATTAAAATAGTTAGAAAAAATAGAGATTAAAATTGAAAGTATGTGTCTTATAAAAATTCAATTCAATTGTACATATTCCTCTATAACATGGATTATGTAAAATTAAGATCATAATGGTAAATATGATCAATATTTATTTGGTTAACTCTTGACCTTATCAAAATATCTCTTATTCTCTAAATGTCTATTAATATGATTGTAATTTATTGAAAATATTTACTTAGAAAATAACAAAATATTTTTTATATGAATAATATTAACAAATCATTATTTAATGATAACTTATTCATATTAGTGATTTATTTTTAATTTTTTCTTTTTCATCATGATATTTTTTTTCGATGAAAATTTACCTCTATGGATGATGAATAATCTATCATAAAATATTGATTATTATAACATTATATTCATTTTATTTTCAAATATTCCCATTACTTTATAGACATAAAAAATTTATAATAATTTAGATGATCCTACTATATAATAAAGAATTATTTTTTAAAATATTTTAAATTAATAAATGATTTTAAAGAAGTTCCTAGAACTTTTCATAACTCATCAATATATTCATTTATATATTTTATTCTTATTTATTAGTCTATTGCAATTATTTCCCTATATTGGATTGATTTTTACAAAAAAATTAACATGATCAGTGAATATAATAATTTATTATTGATACTTTTTTATTTGAGTAGATTTGATCTGAATCATATATTTTCTGGAAAATTGTTGAACATGATCTAGATTCCTCTTCCTCTAAATAAAACATGAATCATGTGATATTCTCTATTATCATTACATATCTATAGTGACCCTCAATTTTTATACATGTAAAATAAATCACATTTTTAGAATACATAATACATTAATCATACACATACCCAAAGAGCTATTAAATTATCTCCTTTGGAAGAATGGAACACAGACTTTTAGTCTGGTGGATGATATTAATAGTTTAAAAAAAGTATCCTTCCTATTAGTATTCCAACATAATGACAGTATTAAAAATATGTGAAGGGGGGATGTAAAAAAAGGGGTGAGTTCAAATCCATATGATGTGTAAACAAATGAGATACATAATAATAACATGAGCACAAGGGTGTCACAATATGATAAAAAAATAGAAGACCATATCCAATATATAGAATATAAAAATCTTGCATCATTGAATAATGTTATTGAATTTCTTAAGTCCTGAATTATAATGAAATAATAAACAGAATCCATGAAATTAAAAAATATGAATAAAAAAAGAATTTTAGTAGACACATAATCATATAATAATAATTTCCAAAGTAATAAATTCATTATTTACTTGGCCATATTAGTATTATGGATTACTCCATATAGAATATTGGTATTCATGGTAAACATATATAATAATCATGGTAATTATGGTTCACTTCGAAAACCATATTTGTTGTCTTCAATCACTCCAACAGATAAATTTGTAATCAAGGATCCATAACAATAATAAAATAATATATATTATGATATTTTAAATATTTACGAATAAAATTGGAGGGAGATATAGGTCCCACCAATATAATAATTAAAAAATACATACATGTTCCACAATATCATAAACAACCATAACATAACCCATGATATGAAATGGGGATAAAAAACATGGAATCAAATTATAGCCTTTATAAACATAATGATTTCTTAATTATTTAATTAAAATCCTAACCCATGAAAAGAAGTTAGTTTCATTAACATCATGTAATAAACAAATAAATCATTCTAAGAAACAATATAAATGATATTATTTAACAATAATAATGAATTTCATTTGAGACGTGGAGAGATTTTGGACGATTACATGGAACATGAATTTTCCTTAAAAATCACTTTTTAAAACATATAAAGCTTTCAAAAACTTGTTTATTTAAACTGCTTTGAAAATATATAAATAAATTATGAAAAAACCATTTAAAACTATATTTTAGGAAAATATCTTTTTTACGTTGAAAAAATTTCCGTTAATTAAAATTTCATGAAAATTTAAAAGAAATAATATTCATTGAAAAACCATATAATATTATTTGGTAATATTAAATAAATTAATATATCATGAAATCATAAAAACCATTTCATGCAATATATGTATAAGAAAACATTTTTCACATACTATAAATAGAAAAGTAATAAAGTACTACTATTTGGAAATTAAAAAAATTCCATTCCAAACATTTTATAAAATGTTTAACAGAGGTAAAAACTCCAGAATTATTTTTAGAATGAATGTGAAAAGAAATTTTAAAAAGAATTTTTAATAAACATGAACGTACATGTAAATTATTTTCCAATAGATACTTATGTATAAACATTCTTGAATAATAATTTGATTGGGATATAACCTTTAAAACATTATAATTAATAGAATCATCTACCGCATGATATAAGTAAAATTATAATGTCATGGAAGTAATATAATGGTCTTGATATGGATCATTAAATACCTGAATGTATATTATATACACCATGTATATGGAACAACCGGTGTACAAGGAAAGTGCCCCATAGAAATGATCATGAGACATAAATACTTTTTGATTGGTATGATTGCATCTACACATGTCTGAAACAACTGTATTTTAATGTTAAACGTATTATTAATTTATAAAAGAATCATAATTATTTATATAATATCATATTTGATTAATTTATAAATTTATATTACCTTTATATTTACTATTCCATGTTAATGAAATGTTTTGGGTAGTAACATCTTTGTTTATCATGTGTTTCATTAATTATTATTCCTTATCCTTTTACATAGTTCATGATTTTCTTAATAAAATAATAAAAAATATGAATTATATACCATATATATCAAGTATATTAATATAAATATATAATATAGATATAAGAAATGGAAGACACAGTTCAGGGAGATGGTATCTCACGTGTACACATGAATCATGTTTTAGTTTTCATGTTATACTAAATATAAGAATATATATGAAATAAATTTATATAATTATTAATCAATTAGAATTATACTATCATAAATTTCAAAATTATTAATTATTTAAATATTTATTATCAATGTAGAAATATTTATCATGGTAAGTGAATGTCATCGTGTTGTAGAGATGGTGTGTCATATGTATACACGAGCGATGATATCATTAGTTTAATGGAAAAAGGGGGTGGAATTTGATGTTATAATAACTATACAGAATCAATATCATGTAATAATTATTATTTATATATGTAAATAACCATCATTATACCCACACATATATATTTTTTATGAAAACATATTACACCACGATGTGGAGATGGTAAGTTGTACGTACACACGCATGGTACTTTCGTATATCATAGGATGAATAAATGATGGAATTTTTTACACAACAAGGACTAACATAAAAATAATATATATCATTTAATGAACACAACACAAATTATATGTGGAACAAAAGTTTTTTATTATAATTATTTATCGGAGACAATTATAACATATCAATTAAAAATAATAATATGAGTACTTATAACTACAATTACATGTTATATATAATGGATTTACATAAATAAAACATTTATTTATCCAATGTAGATCATTGGAATAATTTTTATGTTAAAATTATGTATATAGTATTATTTAACTATTAAAAATCATTTATACCTGTCTTCTCATTACACATACATGATTTGTATAATACTTAGTTTTTCTACTTTTGTGTATTGAATTTTGAAAAAACAGATATACATGGTTACAATAAATAAGAAATTTATATTCTTATATGACTAATAGAATTTTTTGAATAGTAACTAGACCATTTAGAATAATAATGTGACCCTTCTAAATAGTAATCCTTTTAAATGAATAGTAACCTCACCCAAATACTATAACTAAAATTTAGTCATATGATAAATGCAAGTATGATATAATTATTTTAAAATATAACAAGATTAAATTTTAAAAATAATTTATTAACTGTGTATTTTTGTAAATAATAAATATTTATTTGTGATTTTATAATTTATAAAATGATTTAAAATAAAATATATTTTCTTAAATTATGATTATAATTAATATTTTATTGTCTAATGATTTTATGTGGATTTAATGAGACCTTATTTAATATTTTAAGTTGTTATAAAATGAGTTATAATTTTAAAATATGTATTATTCATAAAAATGATGATTATAATTGAAAAATTAAATTAAATAATTGTTAAAAAATAAATGTATTTTATTCATTTTTTAATTCTAAATGTGGAAAATGTTTATAGTTATTTTTGTTGTAATTTTATAAAAAACATGAATGTTATGGCGATTTGTTAAATATGATAATTTACGTTAAATGATAAATACATAAAATATTGAATCATATGTGTTGTAAGGATGATCTATGCACAAATATAAAAACATACTTCATTATTTTAAAACACTATTTAATAATTACTAATATATTCACAGTCTTGAGCCAAAATAATAAAAAATGGATAAAATATTCAAAAAAACACCACTCTCCTAAACTATAAATGCCACCCGACCCACCTCTTCTTCCCACACCTTCAATGATTGGATCATTTCTCAAATTATTCACAATACTCTTCCCAAGACTCTTCCCCATACCCATAACCATCTGGTATCTCCAAAAGGCTTAAACCAAGTTCATTAAGAAGTGCTTAATGTGGATAAATCGAGAGGGAAACATCTATCATTTTCATTTAAGTTTAATTCAAATTTGTATAGTTTCATATCTTTTTACCACCTACCTATAAAGAAGTGGAATTACATCTAAATTATCTTCTATATACTGTGATTTTATATTTATGATTGAATAATCCCCCATGAAGTCCCGTTACCTTTTTTTATTTTTAGTAAGAGAACATCGTGTGTGAGGTGTCGATTTACCAACTTCTAGAACGGTGTGTCTTCATCATTCAATTCCACCTTTATGGAAAGTGGTGAAACAATTTTTTTTGCTGAGACGGATTTTTAATTCATTTTTACATCATATATAATGATCTAGAACTATTATATATACATAGTATTAAATTATTATTAAATTAGTATGTGATGATCAAAAAATGAAAAAATAATCACTAGATTTAGCAACAAATTTTTTTTCTTATGATTCTTCCTCATACCATATAAATAAATTATATATAGAACCATCTAATCATTAATATGGTCCTTAATAACATATAAATACAATTTTTTATAATTATACTCATTTCTCATGAATTTTCTTACATACAAATAAATAAACCGATCATGAAAATGATGAAATATATCACTACGAAATGAAAAAAAATGTCCTTTAACTCATCAAAAAATACTTAAATTAAAATAATATATTTATAATAAATAAAATACAAGATTTTTTTTTGAATTAATTAACTAATGGAATTAATCTAATTATCCATGATATTATGATCTGGTTAAGAACACATCCATACATAAGGTAAAGATCCTCATCTCAATTTCCATTACATGAGGACATACATGGTATTGTACCCCTATTCATTTTTATGTGGTTTAAATACATCATATTGGAGATAATTTATCGTTTGACATTATATTAGTATTAATTATAATTCTCTTTATATATTGAATATGATTATTATCTTAGTCGTATATTATTTTTTATACTCTGTTTATTTTGAATGTTGTTTCATCTGGGGAAATATTAATTAATATATATCTTATACACAATATGGATATTGATAAGGAATATTTTTCCTGGAATTAAATATATTTATTAATATTTTTTTGTACTTTTAGTTATGGTTGGGGCCCTCTATTGCATAATGATGCTTCAATAGTTCTAATGAGAGAAAACAGTTGGGGACAAACCCTTCATATTTATTTCCAAATAGAATCAGATGGGGATCTACTCATAGACATAAACCATCTTCATGGTGTAATGGTATGCTATCTTGATATATAATTTACTATAAATAATAATTTTATTAATTAATTTTTTTGTTATCACTTTCCATGATATTTTTACTATCAAATAATCTATAAATTCATTTACATTCGTAGATTGTTAATGGATTTTTTTTTCAGATTACTTGTCATTCCCTAATGACTATGTCTGATTGAATTTAATCAAATTATTATAATTTATATAACCCTTAATGAAAATTGTTTATTAGCCATATTATTTTTTCTTTCCCAAGGTTATGAAGTGGAATCATTGAATTGAGTTTCAAGGATAAAGTTGATTTCATTTTATTGTGTATCATGATTTTAATATCTATAATACCCAATGAATTATTAGAATCATGAATGTAATATAGTATTATAATACTAGTAAAATAATAATTTATCCACAATTGTTTCATTGTTATAATAAAAATGTAATAAAATAGTTCACCAGCTTCGAAAATATGGGGTCTCAGTGTTATAGTTTATATCTAAAGAAGGTTAGTAGTATCCTTGGAATCTCGATTTTGAAAAAATTATTTTGGGAACATAAACATGATATAAATAGAATAAAATCATAGAAAAAAGATTCCTAGTATTTTTCTAATGTATAGGTTATATGTAACATCCTTAAAATACATCCCTATTTGTATAATACATCAGGATGTTGTTCTAGGGAAAATGTACCTAAGGGTAACAAACCTGACAAGGTGTCCCTTGACTAACTCGGGAAAACCTAGTATCTGAAAACATATCTTAAAATGAACATTGTTTAACCCTCATATGGGATAATCATATGATAATTTACATTTTCTATAAAAAAACATTATGAGGAATTTAAAATTAAATATTCCCCCAAAGAATCCATTTTTAGGACTTTCAGATAAGTAATAAAAAAAATTATTAATTGTTTTAGTAGTGTCATCCTTTTTTTGAATTAAAATTTCAAATTATGAGGAACTTTTTTATTGAAGGATGGGAGAATGAATCACCCCATGGATATACAAATAAATTTAATATAGCATGTAATGAACACAATACTAAGTCACTATTAATCAACAATATGTTTTTATAATTATTTAAATGAGATTATTATTACCTTACCATTAAAAATAATAAAAAGAACAGTAACAACAACTATTAAATGTTATTTATAAAATTATAACATAATATATACATATATTCAACCAATGTATATCATTATAATAATTTTTTATGTCGAAATTAGATATAATGACTTATTGAACATCTGAATGATCTTTTTACCTTGCTTAATTCCCCACATGTGGGATTAGAATTAAATGTATTTTCCCCTTCTATGAACTGAAAATTTAAAAATGGACACACAAAGTTGTGATTAAAATGAATAATAAAGTCTAATAGGATCAACATAATTTTTTCTTAAATTGTAGCTTGATCACTTGGAATAGTAATATGACCCATATGAATACTAAACTAGCCCAATGAATAGAATTCCTACCCTATAATGTGTAAATAAAAGTTATTCATCTTATAAATGAATGAATGATATAATTATATCAAAATATAATTAAAAAAAATATTCTAAAAATTATTAATGAATGGTTGGTATTATTATAAGTCATAAATATTTAATTATAATTTTATAATTAATAATATATTTTAAAATACAATAATTTTAATAAAATTAACTCATAATTAATATTTTTCCAATTATATAAAGGAAATTTTATGATATATTTGATAATTTTATAATGGGTAATAAAATCAGTTATAATTTTGAAATATATATATTTCATGTAAATTATGATTCTAATGAGAAAATAAATTTATCATATTTATAAAATTAATTACATTAAAATATATTTGTTTTTTAAATAAAATATCTATAAATATTTGTTGAAAATTTTTGGGACTTTTAAAAAATACTTGCCTTTCATGGTTAATTATAAAATAAGGTAATTTATGATAAATTTTAAATATACGAATTATTGAATTATAGGTTATATAAGGCTTATATAATCCCATAACAATAATCTATCATTCATAGTTTTTGAATATTTTATAATAATACACAATCTATTTTTATTCTTGGTCCAATATAATAATCAAATGAATAAAATATTCAAATAAGTCCCCTATCCTACACTATAAATACAACCTCTCTCCACTAATTCTCCTCACACCTTAAAAACATTGATCTATATCAATATTAATACCAATAATCTTCATAGGAATATTCTACAAAACCAAGTCCTACTTGTCTTGCAAAAAGTTCGAAACCAATGTCCTTAAGGAGGTTCTCAAGTAGGAGAAATTAAGAGGTAAACACAAATTTTTTTTAATTTTAATTTTCTCTCATGTTATTTTCATTTGATATATTAATATCAATTCCCTATCCCAAAATAACATTATAACTCTATTATATTCTATATACTATAATATTTTTGGGTTCAGGGAATAATCCACCTACAATTATCATTTCCCTTTTTCATTTATTTTAACAAATAAAACATCATCTCTAAGGTGCCAATTTACCATTTTCGGGGACAACGTGACTTCAACAATAATTAAATCTTCATGTATAACCATGAAACCATTTTATGGTTGAAAAATTCTATAAAATACTTATTAGATCAAATTAAATGTTATGAAACCACTCTACAAACATAGTATTAAATAATTAAACAATACAAGAATATGATAATAAAAAGAACACTAAAATAATCATAGAAATTGTCCCTAAATTTTATCTATTGATTCAACCACATAATAAATAAAATTATATATATAGTTATTTAAACATATGTATTTTCAATAATAACATATAATTCCAATTCTGAAGAATTATACACATTTTACATGAACTTTATTATTTATGAATAATCGAACTGATTATAAAAACCAAGAAAACGAGTACTACAGAAAGATAAAACTATATCATTTTACTCATAAAAAATTCCATTAATAAACATAAAATAAATATACTAAATCTAATACATTTATTAAAGGTTATAAATAAATTAAATAATTGATTTAATCTTATTATCCATGATATTATGATCATGTGAAGAAAACATTCAGAAATAATGTTAAAGACTTCATCTCAATTTCTATTACATTGTTTCATTCATGGTATTAGCCACCTAATAATTTTTATGGGGTGTATCGACTATTACTTTGAGATGAATTTTCATTTGACATTATATTTCTATTAATTTTTTATATTTTTGTATCATGGATATGATTATTGCCTTATCCATATATCATTATACCTATGGTTTTTATTTTAAATGTTGTTTTAAATAGGTAAATATTAATGAATATATATCCTATACTCAATACATATATTGAAAAGAAATATTTTTGTTTAATTAATACTATGTATGAAGAGTTATTTGGACTTTTCTTGACATGTTGGACCCTCTTTATCCCCTCTATCCATTAATAGGTCCCATGAGAAAAAATAGTTTGTGACAAATACTTACTAATTACTTCCTATTATAATAAGATGAGATTATACTGAACGACTTAAAATACATTTACAATGAAATGTTACATGTGTAAGATATGTTACATCTAATCAATAATCATTTTTATTCAATATTCTGCTATCACATTTCATGAGATTTTCACTATAAAAGTTTATTGTAAAATTAACATTCTCAATTTATAAATGGAATGTTTTTTTACATTATTTATATTTAAATAATTCCTAGATCTTATTAAATTTACCCCACTTAATATTGTTTCGCATTACCTTTATTTAGCATTTGATCTTAACATTATTATTTTCCCCTTACATAGGTTATGAAGTGGAATCCTTTGAATGAGTTTCAAGTATGCTGTGTATCTCTATTTATTATTTATATTGTTAGAATATTATATCTTTACAAATGTATAATGGGGCTCATGAATGTAATCTCGATTTACAAGACTGCTAAAATGATCTGTCCTTCAAGTTTATTTCCTTTTAACCATTCAAATATAATAAAATGATGCACCTGCATTGAAATTCTAGTGTTCAAGCGTTATATAATTTTGTTGTTCTATAATTATAATAACATCTCAGAATATAGGTGATACTAATGTCATTTAATTTAATGAGATCAACACATTAAGTGGAATTAGAATATGAATCTATTTTGAATGAGTCTGTATGGAGATTACCTCTTCATCTAAGATCTTCCTCTTGATATCCACTTAGGGACACAAGTGATGGTCTTTTGAAAAGATCAAAACCTCTAAAAAGTTATATTGGATGATGGTAATAAAAATTATTACGTTTTGGATGATCTATAATTCTCAATGTGATTTAAATATGTTTGTAAGGAGGTTCCCTATTATAAAGAGTGGATTTTCAATTTATGGAACTATGAAAATATTCAACTAATAGAAATTGATTTTGGATTCTTATAGCTAAAAAATGAGGTATCTAAAATCTACTATTAGTATCGGTCTAAATCCACCCAACCAATAATTTTTAGAATTATTAGGCGATAATATTAATTTTATCTCTTTTATTTAACCATATGTTAATCCTTTTATCTTTTACGATGACATCATTTATTTTTTACAGTTTATAGTTATTATTTTTATAATAAAATGCCAAACAAACCCCAGCCCGATCATTGATGACATTTGTAACCTGATTCTAGTTTTTGGGAAGAAATAAATAAAAATCTGAATTTTATATCATTTAATAAAAAAATTAATTTAAACTATCATTTATTTCAATTTTAATTCAATTCAATATTTTTCTTTTTAAAATATTCCTAAAAACATGATAAATTCTAAACAACACAGAAAATATATCTAAAAATATAAAAAATACTATGAAAATTTGGTGATTAAATTAATTAGGTTAAATTATTTTAATTTTAATACATTATATATCATTTATTTTATATTTAAATTAATTAATCGATTACTACATCATCATTATGAAAGCTCTTAATTAATTTATTTCTCCTCAAAAAAAAATTCCAATAAATTATCATGATGAGGTAATATTTAGTATCATGCAAATGACTATATAGAGTGAAATTTATTTCATGTATAATCATATATTAAAAATGGTTTACTTACTACAATTATTTGTACGGCATTTTTAATTTATCATTAAATAATCAATAAAAAATTTCATAGTCTTACCCAAGTGGATTAAAGTGGATTTAATTTCGTATTAATGTTGATTTTGGTAAAATAATAATCATCCAATTAAATTATAATATGTGCTATGTAAATTTTATTATATTATAATATTATGCTAAATTTAATTACACAAGTTACCATTAACTGTGGTAAATAAATATTGAAGTTTGTATTCAAATAAAATTAATTTCATCCTATTAGAATATAAATATCATTCTGATTTCAATCGTGTATATCCTTTTTAATATTTCAATTCTTATAAGTGAAAAAAATATTTTTAATGCTAATCATGGCGATGTAGTGAGAAGCCAGTAAAAAAACATTCAATAGTTAAATAAGTTGTAATATATAATATTAACACAAAAAATGATTCTTATGACCTTTTTTTGATTAATATATATCTTATATATTTATTGTGACATTAAAATCAATTTAAAATATAATAATTATTTAAATGATAACAAATTTTATTACTACAATGCACTGTTTTCTATATTAATAAAAAAATTAATCCTCTCCAAAAAAATAACAAAAAGTCAACCTATGTAAATTATTACATTAATAATTCATAAAATATTTTTATTTTAATAAATTAAATTTTTATGGGTGTCAAAAATTAATTCCATTATTATTCATAAAGAACATAAAATTTAGATCCTTTTATTAAATATATTCTCTCATCATATACTATTTTTAGAAAAAAATTAACATTTAATTATAAATATATTTTATTTATGTTAAAAAATTTAAAATATTTTTTTTTCAATTCATATCACTATATTTTACTACATAGAAATTAATGAATTATTTATGTATGTAAAACCATAAAATTATATTTTATGGAAACTCGATATCACATTTAACACAAGCCAATTTGGTGTTGCATTCAGATCATGCATTTCTTGGTGTTGTGTATAATGTAATCCAAACACATTGATTTTATATAATAATAAATATCTATATTCAGTGTTGCGTGAAATAAAAATATCAAAAAGAATAAATTATTTCAGAAAACTAATAACTAAGAAATTCTTAGTCGTGTTATATTCTACACAAATTTCTAATGACTGTCACTTTTGAAATATGTTGGGTTATCAATTTTTTAATTATTTAGAGTTCCTTTCATATAAAACCAATCATAAAAATAAATACTAAGAGTTATTTTTAGAATGAAATGATAAAAATACAATCAATGTCCAAAGTAACTAATAACTATTTTCGAACACAAGAAATCATAGTATTCCAATGTAAACACTGACATGGAAGAGAAATCTCAATATCATGTTATAATAGGGAGTGATAGAGAACATTGTCTATAGAATGTTATCAATCAGAAAAATATAAATCTACAATGATCAAAGGGACTATTTTAATAACCAAAAATGAAGGGACTAAGATAAAATTTGTAGTTCAAGATTAATTTCCCTACAGTTGATAAATTTACATTAGATTATATAATTAATTGATTCAGTATAGTCTATACCATTGGTGTTCCTTGTTAAATTTACACCTCACCTATTCCTCCAAAAATATTATGGTGAATAATTATTTGTTAAAGAACTAACAGATCATGAGGACCATGAGTATCCATCCCAATTATACTTAGTTAACATCAATTAACTTTTTTAATATTATTTAATCTAGTATAAATAAATCCTTATACTTTTTTATAATTCATTAATCTCACAATCATTAAAATAAAAAATCCATCCATAGTTAACCTTATAAAACCTCTAAAATATAATAATATATTCTTAACATTGTTCCACCATAAATCATAAAAATCTTTTTGGTTATCAAATTCCAAATAATTAAATACCTAAATAATTTACTATATTAAAACATGGTAGTAAAAAAAATTTCCATATATATTTATTTAAAAATTCATGTTTCATTATTCGACAATTTATTGGATATATTTCTTTTGTAAAAAAAATTACACTTCATCCATGATAGAATAACCGTCTTTTAAAAAATTTCCTCGTTTCCTCCCATGAAACAATTATCATCCAATTAACTTATTCATAAAAAATATATATATATCCAACCATTATTATCTTAATATAAGAGACATATTAACGGTTATATTTCACTTAAACAGTCATTGTCCAAATATTACACCATACCATTAATTTTTCTTAACTATTTGGAACAATTATAATTATCCATTCAAATACATAAAATATATATATATATATATATAATAATTATATATTTCATGATCCATATAATATAAAATCAAAATTCCAAAACATATACACCACAATCGTCAAATTGTTTAAACCATTACTCAGGTTCCATCATCTTTTTATTTCATAAAATATAAATCTTTTCATAATGTTCTTCATAATTAATATA
The DNA here is from genome assembly GCA_963277665.1 of Viscum album. Lineage (NCBI taxonomy): Eukaryota > Viridiplantae > Streptophyta > Magnoliopsida > Santalales > Viscaceae > Viscum > Viscum album. The sequence continues at coordinate 1,834,915,684 of OY728147.1, forward strand.
AAAAATATTCTTAGGTATAATGAAAAAAATGAATATATAACATTTTATTCCTTTAAGATATTATTTTTAAGTCTCTTTATCCTAAGTAGTTTAGCCCATACTCGTACATCCTTCTTGAATCTCTTCATGAGATTTCAACTTCGGAAATCCATTTTCTGATTTCTCATACTTTTAATATATGAATCATTCAATGTTAATTCAACTCCATCTAGTTTCCACAATTTATTAAAACTAGAAATCATATGGTGAGAAACACATATCATTTAATTAAACCACATAATTATGAAAAAATATTTATAGGATGTCATAATTATGAAACATTCCTTAATCTATGAAATTTCATGTTTTTTAATGTGTTATTCATAGCCTTATTCAATATAAAACATTCATGATGGTTCCTAAAGAAGTTATTAGTTACTAAAGTATGTCCTTAGGGAGTGTCAAACTAGGTGACCACAAGGCTCATTATCATGTACCTAGTTACACTCTAGTTAGAAATGAAAATCCTTTTCAACATTGTTATTCTTCTGTATATATGTTCCATAAGACATCCAATTTCACTATCTAGATAGGTATGTAATTCTCAGAAACTACTATTTCTATCCTTTACCAAAATATAATAATGTTTTCTTATTTTTTACTAATCCTCAGACTTTTTCTTATATTCATCCATAGGAAAATTCTTATAAATAACCCTAGGTTTCACACTAAATATTTCTAATCCTTATTTCTAAAGGATGAATATGCCCTTTCTCAGATATTATCTATAGTGAGGATTTATTTTAATACATGGAAATTATATTACTTTTTTGGAATACATAAACAGACACATTAGAAAAAGATTGTATTAGTTTTTTTATTTAAAAATATAGAACACAAACATCAAGTATGGTGGAACATATTAAATGATTCCAATAAAGTTAATTCCCTTTATTACACATACATAAAACAATTATTTATAACATGAGAGAATGAATCATAAAAATAGGTGACCTCAGATTTGTAGTTAGGGTAAACAATAGAGGTACATAAGTATAACATGAGAAAAATGGTATGAGAAGATTATCAAAAAAATAAATGATCATACACTACATATCAATGATTATAATCATGAGACATGGAATAATGATATTTTCATTTAATAATACATTAATCATAAGGAAATAAATAACATAATCCATGAAAGGAACACTTTGGAATAAGACATTGATTTTTTATAAGATACATAAGTAAATAATAATGATGTCCATAGTATTCAAGGTATCGAATGAATGACCATCATTGTATTATTTGTTGAATCCCCATACCGTCGTGGTAATCATGGTCCATTCCCATACCTATTATGGTAGTCATGGTTCATATTGATAGCCATGGTTCACTTCCATAACCATCAAGGATGTCATGGTTCACTCACACGTCTATCTTATAAGTCAAGGATCACTTCAAAGATCATAATAGTATATCCCATGATATTAAATAATTACCCAAATAATTGGATGGAGATATAGTTCCCACCAAAACTATAATTATGTAATACCTAGTTGTTCCATAAGATCAAAAAATGCCATACCTTAAGCCATAAAATTAAAGCAGTACCATAAACATGTAATAATATTATAACAAGTGGAAAATATACATGTTTCATAATCATTTCATTTAAATAATAAACTGTACAAACATAATTTTTTCTTAAAAACCATTTCATAAACACATTAAAAATTTGAGAATAAATATGATTGATATTCTTGAATTATAACAAAGTATGTCATCATAGATGGTTAAGTATTTTGAAGGATCACATGGAACAATAACTTTACACAAAAATAAATTTTTAAATCCTAATTTTTTTAATAAACCATTTATTTGAAACCAATTTGAAAAAATATCAAAGTGTTATGATAAATCAGTTAAAATATTTCTTGAGGAAAATATCATTTCTGTTTTGAAGATATTTTCATAACATGAAATACTTTTCAATTTTGAATGGAAATATTTTCCACAAAAATTATATTTTCTAATTATAAGGGAATCATAATGTCATTAATACTTCATGAAAGCATAAAAACCCATTAATTTCATATAAGTTAAGAAAGATTCATCATGTAATTTTGCATAAAAATTCAAGAAGTATGACTTTTAAAAAATGGAAATGTGATTCCTTTCAATAAAATTTAAATAATGATGAATTTTTTTACAATGAACTTCAACATGTGTAGTGTAATAGAATAAAAATTTAGGAAATATATATTTTATGAAAAAAGGATATGCATGTTAAATATTTCCCAGTAGATACTTATGTGTAAACAATCCTGAATAGTATCGAGGTTGTGAAATAACTCATACAACATTATAATCAGTAGAATAGTTTTCCGCATGAATTAAATGAAATTATTTGGATATGTAAATAACATTATATTCATGATATGGCTCCAAGAATACATTCATGTATAGTATATAGACAACATATAATAAAAAAATGTTGTATAAGTCATGTTTTTAACAGAAATAAAATGAGGTATCATTCCATTTCCTTTAGTCTGATCCCCCCTATACAAGTCCTAAAATACAACATGGTGGTTTTAACCATATTGAGAACTATTAAGAAAATCATTCTAATTTTTAGGATATCATATATGATTCATTTATAACATTATATTACCTATTTATTATCAATTCCAAGATAAATCAATATTTTGGGTAATTATCACTTTGTTTGTGTAACATCCTGAAAAAACGAACAGTATAAAAAATTCATATTTATTAATATTTGTGTATTAAATATTAATTTTTACTTTAATGGGGTATCTATGTTCCACAGCGTACCCGATACGCAATAATGGGTTTTATTGAAATCTTACATTGCACACTAGTAATATAATATTATAATTTTAAATGGTAGTTAACTAGTAGCCGTTGTATTGACGGTAATTAACAAAACAAACTAAAACATGATTATACATGATTGTTAAATGATTTTTCATTTATCTAATAAAAAGATAGAGGCTTACAATGTGAATGAATCTAATTTTAAGAATAATTTACTTTAAAAGGTCAATTAACCTCCTTTTAATGGTGAACCCTATTTAAATATAGTTTTTTTCACTTTAATACATTATAATTGACAAAATACAATCCTTCGTTAGAATGGGGATATCAATATTTACTTTTTGTAAATTTTTTGAATTTTTATGATAAAGTTCAGTTTTTAATGAATAGTGACAATATAGTATTTTAATTAAAAACTGTGATTTAATCTAATTTATTTATATATTTAGATTATCTTTTTAACTGGTTTTTAAGTGTAATTAAAATTAATTTTTAACAATTAATACAATTTTGTTCATTTTAATTAATTTCACTTTGAAATTTGACATAAACTATTATCAATCATTTGATAGTTATTGTTTATTGAAAACACGTTATTTGTTTTGATAAGGGGAATTAATTTTAAAATTAAATAATGCCACTTCTATGTTTTGAATTTTAAAAAATAGATATCATTTCATAATTTGGAATATCAAAGAATTCTTAGGCTGAATTTTTGGTATTTTTCTGAAAAACATCATTTTTTATGAATAGTTAAACCACTTAGTAGTAGTTAAAAAACTGACTTTTTCATTTAAATGAATTTCTACCACTTCTGTGAATTGAATTTAAAAATCCAACATGCATGGTTGTTATTAGTAAGTAAAATGTGGTTCAATAAGATGAAAATAATTTTCAGTGAATAGTAACTTTTGACTTTTATTTACCGCGGTTAAAGGTAAATAGGCTAATTCAATGTAAAATGAATATTATAATAATTAAAAAATACGTTAACACTTGTCCAAACCATATTTTTTGAGTCATTTATGACCATGGGCATCATTGGGTCTATTCTAGGACCCTGTTGATTCACATGGAATTGACAATGACAATTTAGATTAATTAACTTAAAGTAATGGTCAAAATGACAAAAACAAATATCTTTTAGAAAATTTATTTATACAGGGGGTTATATAAATTATCTTTTAGACTATAAATATTCATTGGAAATATAAAACAAATTCATACATCATGGTATTTGTTTATAATTTTTAGACACAATATTGATGCAGTGTTTACCTCATTAATAAATGATTTAAATATATAAGATTATAATGATTAAAATATTATTCAAAACCAGTCCAAATACTATTGGATTATTTTATTTCAATCATGAGTCATCTTATCTTCGAATAGAAAGATTTTTTGACCATTAGAAAACAAATATCATTATATAATTACTGGACTCGCCTATTTTTATAATCCAAAATCATGATTAAATATTGATCATAATATATTAAGTCTGTCATTTATCTTTTTAATCTACATATACATATATATTATTCTCAACAATGTATTTTCTTATAACTTATGACTTTGCTGCATCAACTAACAATCCATATTTATCTAAATATACGTTCACTGTTAATGTCAACTGTTAAGAGCCTTCTGTTCGAAGTCACCATTATAGCTTACTATCACTCTAAGTCACTGATGATAGAAGATCACCATTGAAGATTTACATTCACTGTTGTAAGCTACCAATACAAGGTTACTGTCACAAGTCTACCGATGATCTTCTTATCAAAGCTCACAGAGAAAGAGTTACTGTCACAAGGTAATTGTTGTGACAAGGCTTCTGTTAGAAGTCCACTGTCAGACTCTTTCTCATGTCTTCTGTTGAAAACTTCACTATTCAATTCTGCAGTTGGAAAGGTTACAATTGAAGTAGTCGGATGTTACAGAACTATCGATTAGAATCTTACTTTTAAAGGTCTACTATTGAGCCTACCAATGGAGTTTACTGATAAGGATCCATTATTACAAAGATTAAACAGCTACCATTACAAGACATCCACTAAGCACAAAGTTCACCACTACAAGCCTACATTCAAAAAGCCTTCCGATGATGTTCACAGTTGAATAATCTACAGATGAAGTCCACAGTTGGAAAGACCACTGTTGAAGTCTACCGTGTGACCTGCATCTGCGACCAATCAAATGATATTTTATTCTTTCCTTTACAAATTTTATTAATACTATTATAACGGTCATGTCTGGAAAAATTAATGCACCTGAAATTATTTAATGTTATTTCCATGGATATCAGGAGACAGTATGATGTATGAGGAAAACGTTTCTCTTTTCAGCCTCTACTGAACAAAAAACATGAAAAACAAGAGACTATAAAAAGGATACTACAGATACACAAAAGAAAAAACATGAATACTATAAAGAAGAAGATAACAATCAAGCACTCATTCATAAGAACATATAACCTCATGAAGATATATTGAAAGAATATTCATAAATCTATCATGGTGTGCTGCAAAGAGTTTAACATCCAAAAAGCTGATCATCTCTACATCTGGAAGTCATAACCTGAATGTTGCGACACTCTTTTTCAGAGTCAACATGCAGAGAAGGACCAAAACTTCATCTCATTTTTTCCAACGAGTCCAGAGCTGATCTTCCAACACATCAGAGCATTCTAAACTCATCTCCACTATCTTTAGTTGTACTGTGTTTAAATACTTTATATTTGTGAGAAGTGTGTATGTTACACACACTTAATCTTGTACTTGAAATGAGGGATACTGAAAATCCCCATTCTAAACTCTCTTTATTTTTTTTCCAACGTATAACAATGGAAGAATCCTGGTGTGGCTTGGAAGTTTATTTTCCCACGTAAAAATGTGGTAGAGGTTGAAAAACCTGGACAGTTTGTGAAAGATGTTATAAAGACCGATACAGTCTGTGTGTCACTTTTCATATAATTGCTTGGTGGGAGTTGATCACCAAGTGGAGAGGACTTGGTCTTGTCTTAAGACTGAACCTCTTGTTTAAATTTATGTGTTCCCGTTTCATTACTCTATTTTATTCCTATTCGCTGTTCTTATATTAGAAAAAACATAAATTTGTTTTTACATTCACTCTGATAGTTAGTTCTGGTTAGTGTGTATATTTGATTTGTTTAGTAAACTTGTTTCAAAAGTGGAATTAGTTCTTAACTTGACTCTACGGAGGAGTAATCAACCTTTCAGAAACCTGTTGAACAATAGATCACTTATATCTCTACTTCCATAATGAACTAGGCCGTTTTAATTAGGGGGACTTTAAGCCTAAAAGTTTTTAACAGAAATTTTAAATTGGAACTCAATTCACCCCCCAATTGAGTATCCACTCCGACCAACATTTGGTATCAAAGGTGACATTCTTATTTATAAAAGGTTTTCAAACCCTCAGTTTTTTCAAACTATGATTTTAGTTTTATCTTAATGATCTTAAATTTTTGTTACTCTTAAATTTTCTGTAATTAATATATTTTCTAAAATCTACTTGTAGACAATAGACTGTAAGGGTCTACTAAAAACATGGCACCTTTATTTAATGGTGTGAATTATGCTCAATGGAATATCAAAATGAAAAATCATTTAGAAAGTATTGGTTTTGATATTTGGTCTGCTATAGAATCAGAATATGATATTCCCAAAACTGCTAGATCTACCTGGGATGATGCTACAATGTATGACTACAACAGTAACTGTAAATCTATGAATTCCATTTACTGCTCTTTAAAAGATGAGGAGTTTAACCGAATTTCTGCATGTAAAACAGCTCATGAAATCTGGGACACCTTTGTTGATTCACATGAAGGAACAACCAACGTGAATGAAATGAGACTAAATACTTATACTATTAAATATGATAATTTTAAGATGACACCTGATGAACCTATTTATGATTTGTATCTTAGGTTTAATGAGATTGTAAACACCATGAGTTCACTGGGAAAAGTTATTCCAGAAAAGGAGTAGATCATGAGAATATTGAGGTGTTTTCCTGACAGATAGAGAGGCACTTCTGTGTCTATCTGAGAGTCATGTTACACCAGCAAGCTACTGAGTAAAGAGCTGATTGGTAAACTAATTATGTATGAAGATGAACTGACGGTGAACAAAGAAGAATATGAAGAACCAAAAATAAAATCTATGGAATTCAAGTCAACTAATTTAAAGAGAAAAGACAAGTAGAAAATTCATATACCTACTGAACATTTAGCTAGTGAAAATTCAGATTCAGACAGTGATGACAAAATGGCTCAAATAGCATGGAGATTTAATAAGTTATATAGGAAGAAGAAGTTTTTTAGAAAACCAATCTACAAGGGTATGTATGATCAACAAGATAAGTGGACGAATGATTTGAATAAATCTGACAAGGAAGATGATATAGTCTGATATGAATGAAAGAGGAGAGGACACATCAAGGCTGACTTTCCAAAGTTAAAATTCAAGAATAAATATGATTATAAGGACAAGAAGTATAAGAAATCCATGTAATACACATGGAGTGATTCCGAAGATAGCACAAGTGAATCAGAATCCACTGACTCTAAAAAGAATCATGGTAACATTTGCTTCATGACTAACATATCTGAGGTACATGTTTCCCCTATTCTAAATGATTATTATTCTGGAAATAACAATGATACAGATACTGATGAAAATATTTCTAAGGATGAACTATTTTAGTATTTCAATATACTGGAAGATACCTGCAATGAACTAAATGATAAATATAAATCTTTTAAGAAACAACATGCATTGACTAGTAACATTAAAACAGATCTAAGTGTAGAAAAAGAAAAAAATGCTCAATTGTAGAGAGAGAAAATCCAGCTCAAATTATCTAACGAACAATTAATAATGGGTATTGAGAAGTTCACTGCTAGTAGGGAAACCTTGAAACAGTTTCTAGAAAACCATATTTCTTCAATATATACAACTGATCTAGGATATCAGCCTTGACAGAGACACATTAGCAAAACCAAATTTGTTCCAAAATCTGGATAGTTCACTGCTAATTCTAGGAAATATTTTGAGAAACAATTCTCCAAATGACCGAACAAAGTATTTATGTCTCAAAATATGTTTTGTGATTTTAGAAAACCTATAAAGAAAAAATGGGTTCCAAAAGTTATATTGGCTATCGTTTCTGGACACAAGAAGATCTCGTTACCAAAATTATCATATGTTTAATCTATTTTGTAGGGAAGTTTCATAAGGAGTTCCTGTAAGACCCTATGGTACTTGGACAGTGGATGTTCAAAACATATTACTGGAGACTATTCGTGCTTAAAAAGTCTAATTAAATTTGATGATGGGCATGTCACATTTGGTGACAATGCAAAAGGAAAAATCATATGCTAAAGCCAGATTGGTAACCCTGATAAAATATTAATTTCTAAAGTACTTTTTGTTGATGGATTAAAATATAATTTACATAGAATATCTTAGTTATGTGATGATGGCCTTACTGTTAAATTTGAGAATGATTAATGAAATTTTTTTAATTCAAAAAATGATTTAGTTTACACTTCATATAGAAATGAGAATGTATATGCTATTGATTTAAACTCCATAGCCAAACAAAATGTTTCCTTCTTAAATGATTTTCATAAAGAATCTTTGTTTTGGAATAGAATATTAGGACACTGTAATGTGCACTCACATAGGAAGTTATCTAAAAAATTCTTAGTTAGAGACCTACCTAAATTGAAATTCCCAAATGATAATGTGTGTGATCACTATCAAAAGGGAAAAAAACACAAAGTTCCTTTAAAACCAAAGAAAGAATTTTCAACTTCTCAACCACTTGAGTTGGTTCACATAGATTTATTTGGACCATCAAGAGTTTCAAATTTAAATGGGAAACACTGTGTTTATGTTGTTGTAGATGACTTTTCTAGGTATACTTGGGTATACATGTAGCTAAAAAATGTGAAGCATGTTCCTACTTTGTCAACTATTCCATGTCTATAGAAAACCTTAGTGGACTTAAAATTAAGACCCTGAGAAGTTATCATGGGCGTGAGTTTGAGAATCATGAGTTTGAATCTTACTGCTCACACAATGTCTATAGTCACAAATTTTCTACCCCTAGGACACCTCAACAAAATGGAGTTATAGAAAGGATAAATAGGGCCCTTCAAGAAATTGCATGAACTATGCTTAATGAGTATAACTTAACTATTTATTTTTGGGCTGAAGCTATAAATACATCTTGTTACATTATCAATAGAGTTTTAATTAGGACTATTCTAAAAAGGGCCACTTATGAACTCTAGAGTAATAGGAAGACTGAGGTTAATTAGTTTAGATTTTTTGGTTGCAACGTCTTTATTCTTAATACTAAAGATAATCTTGAAAAAATTTCTCCCAAAAGTGATGAAGGGATTTTTCTTGGTTATTTTGTTTCAAGTAAAGCCTATAGAGTGTTCAATAAGAAAACCAAATGTGTGAAAGAATAAGTTCATATCAAATTTGATGAGACTGATCCACATGAGCCTAAAACCTCTAATGGAAATATTGAGGAATATTTATCAAATCTGAACCTTAATGATAAGTATAGTGAATCCCCTGTAAAAGTATCCAGTTCTGGAAATTTTCCAGAATCTGCACCTATGGATTTTGAACCAACAGAAAACTATAAAGAATATAGTTCAACCCTTTCTAGAGGTACTTGAAATCTTAAGAATCATCCTCTAGAGGATGTTGTAGGCAATTTGAATAGAGGAACACAAACTAGATCTTCTCTAAGAAATCATGTTGAACATCAAGATTTTCTTTCACATCTTGAAAAAAAATAAGAATGATTCTATCAATGATTTATTTTGGGTAATGGCTATACAAGAATAACTAAATCAGTTCGAATGGAACAAAGTTTGGGAATTAGTGGAAAGACCGAAGGACACCTTAACCATAGGCACTAAATGGGTGTTTAGAAACAAAGTAGATGAGTCTGGGAATATAGATGGGATTAAGGCTAGGCTAGTTGCACAAGGATATAGTCAATAGGAAGGAATAGACTATGAGGAGACCTTTGCACTTGTTGCAAGATTATATGCTATTAGGATGCTACTTACCTATACAGCTCATCTGAATTTCAAACTCTATCAAATGGATGTTAAACGTGCTTTTCTAAATGGGTACATAGTTGAGGATGTGTTTGTTGAAAAACCTCCTGGTTTTACGAATCCCCATTTTTCCAATTATGTTTTCAAACTATCTAAATATTTGTATGGCTTAAAACAAGCTCCAAGAGCATAGTATGATAGGCTTAACTCTTTTCTTATTTCAAAAGGTTTTACCAAAGGGATAGATGATCCTATTATTTTCATTAAATGGATTTCTAATGATGTTTTGATAGTGCAAATTTATGTGGATGATATTATTTTTGGATCTTCTAAAAATTAATTATGTGTCGATTTTTCAAAAATGATGCAGAATGAGTTTGAAATGAGTTTAATGGGAGAACACAAATTTTTCCTTGGATTTCAGATCATTCAAAATAAAAATGGCATTGTTTTAAATCAAAGTAAATATATTATGGATCTTTTAAAATGTTTTTCTTTTGATGGTAGTTAAGGTAGTGACACACCTATGAGTACCACCTGTATGTTGGATACAGATGAAGCTAGAGAACCAGTGGATCAAACCAACTACAGAGGTATGTTAGGAAGTCTACATTATCTTACAGCTAGTAGATCTGACAACATGTTCTGTGTATGCATGTGTGGTCGCTTTCAAGCCAATACAAAAGAATATCATTTAACTGCTGTTAAAAGAATTTTTAAATATCTCAAACATAATCCCAACATAGGATTATTTTATCCAAATGGACAATCATTTGATTTGTTGAGTTATTCTAATGCTGATTTTTTTGGTTACAAGTTAGATAGAAAAGCACCTCTGGGACATGTCACATTTTATGCTATTCACTAGTATCTTTGTATAGAAAGAAGTAGAATTATGTTTCATTATCTACTTCGGAAGATGAGTACATAGCTTCTGGTAGTTGTTGTGCTCAAAATCTGTGGATGAAACACACTTTACTCGACTATGGATATCAATTCAAACATGTCTCTATAATGAGTGACAAAAAAGTGCTATTAACATTTCCAAAAATCTAGTATCACATGTTAGGACAAAGCATATTGATGTGATACATCACTTTTTGGGGGATCATTATCAAAAGTGTGATATGACTCTTGAATTCATTGGCACTGAACATCAATTGGCTGATATATTACCAAAGCCCTTGAATTCTGAGAGGTTAAATTACATAAAACATGAGTTAGGTTTGATTAATTTCATCATAGTCAATCCTCACAGATAGATCTCACAGTCGAACTTCACGGTTGGACCTCACAGTTAGAGCTCGCAGTCGAACCTCACAGTTGGACCTCACAGTTAGACCTCACAGTCGAACCTCACTTTTGGACCTCACAGTTAGACCTCACAGTTGAACCTCACAGTTGAACCTCACTATTATACCTCACTGTTGCACCTCACTGGGGTACCTCACTGGTACATCTCACTATTGATACCTTGCTGTTTGTTTTTATTTGTGTGAGAATTCGAACCATTTTATTTCCTATTTATTATTTACATTTAATTTTGTTTTAATCCCTAAATGATAAAATCAATGGCAACGAACATATCCTAATCCACCTTCCTCTCTCAATCTCTAAACTTGCTCTCGAAATTTATAAACCCTAACCCTTCACCTGAGCCCTCGAACCTCTCTCAATCTCTATGGCCAAAACAAAGTGACCCCCAACATTCAATAAGGATGCGCCAAGGCCAAAGAGGACCTGAGCCGAATCCAGTGGAAGTAGTAATACTCCAACGAGACCTATAAACCCGCATCTGACCAAAAGGAAAATCATTGCTGAGAAAGAGTTATGTGAATAATGGCTTCTGTCGAGCAATTCATTAGTACTAAAAGTACTAGATGCCCATGTATGGATTTAATGCTTTTCCAACAACAATGGACCTTACTATATGAAGCTTGTGAATGAATTTTAGGAATATCTGACTTTCTAAGAGGAAGAGGATGTACATAAGCTAATGTCCAGAGTCAATGGTAATGAAGTTAGTTTCTCGTCTGCTGAGTGGGATACCTTTTTGAGAGTTCTTCTTGAAAGAATATTTGATTACTAATATGGAGTAGCTCCTTCCGACAGTGCTGTTTTTGAGTATGAAAAAGCTCTAGAAGAACTGAAAGGAGATGGAAAATCAAGGAGGATCATTACAGCTGAGATGAATGGAGAAGATAGGATCTTATTCAAATTCATTCAGCATGTAGTTAGTCCGAGGAGAGGGGACTTTGCAGTACTGAAGTACCATGACATATTCCTGATTTACTTACTGAAGCATGGAAAGAAGATTAACATATGTAGGTTACTGATGGCACAATTGGAGGATATGACCAAGGAATGTTCAAAGTCCAATTCCTTATTCCATGCAAAGCTTATTTCAGTTATGCTAAAGGTAATGGTTGTGGATGGAAGTCAAGAAGAGATGATAGTGGCCAAGAATAGTGTCTGTATCTCCAAAGTGATTTGAAAATTCATGAAAATTAGATGGAATCCCTAGAAGAAGGCGTGGGTAAATGATGAAGTAAAGTTGTATGAAACTTTTGACCATACTACTCACCCATCTATGCCAAAAGACATGAGAGATCCAGGAATGAAGCCTGATGAGCTAGAACCGGTTTATTCTGATGTGGAGGAGGTTGAAGGAGATGTGGACCCTAAAAGAGAGAACTCCCCATTGATGATGGGAGTGATCTTGATTTACCTCATAGTCTTGTAAGGACAGTAGATTTTGGAGTAGCTAGCCCCCCAAAAGAACTACCATGGAGAGAGATTGTTCTGAAGGACAGTGATACTGAGACCACTGAATAAGAAGAAGAAAAAGAAGCATATCATAATGTTGTTAAAGACACCTCTAAAGAGGATAAGGCTACCAAATCAGATCATTTTTCTCATGTAGAAAAGGAGGTTGTTGCTGAAGATGATGATGAGGACAATGAAGAAGAAGAGGTTAGTTTGAGCCCTCTGATTGATAGTACAGTCAAGATAGTGCCTAGTCAGGAAGCAGGAGTGGCATATACTACCATTGATGAGGGAATCATTAATGACTCAGAAAAGGATAAGACTCACCCTACTGTTGAACTAACAGAGAAAATGGTTGTCGAATCTGCTGAAGTTGCAGAGGAGGTTGTTGAGTTACCTAGAGACGAACAGTTAGAGGAGATTCCTCAGGAGAATGATCTATGTGAGGGGAGTATCTTCGTTTAGTTTCCGTGCTGTCTGACATCGAAGGTTGGTCATCTGATCCAGGATATATGGTTCATGGACTCAATTATGGAGATTCTGATAAGGAAGACCATCCCCAAAGGGATTCGGTTATCCTACCTATTGTGGCTGACAATTTGGAAACCAAGGAGGACCTTGAGTTCTTAAAAGCTGAAATGAAAGAAGAAATGAAGGAATCAGTGGAAAATTTGAAGAAAAGCTTGGTTGAAGAGATGAGGAGTGTGGAGAAATCCCTAGAGCTATCTCTGGGATGTGCTGTGTCCAGTCCAGTGAATGAAATGATGGATGAAGTTAAAGTATACCATACTCAAATTGAGAGATGGAGAAGAGCTTTGGTTACTCTAAGACAATCGATTGCTTCATTGACTGCCATGAAAAGTTATCAAACCCAAGTGAATGATGATATTATATATATCAAATAAGTATTCAAGAAGTTTGTGGAAGTATTTGAGGCTTTTAATACATCAGTCAAAGAACATTTGAACAGTCAATATGCACTTGTTCAGAAGGTGATTAGCAATTTGACGTAGTCTTTCAAAGAGACAGTAGCTTTCTAGGTCAAACCCCTTCCCTCATCCAGCTCTACTGTCAACATTGACGAGATCAGTACTGTGATCTAGTAAGAGTTTTATAAGGCCAATACCAGTGGCACCTCAGATTCGTAGATACTTTCTATCACTAGGTAAGTCAGCAGTTTTGTTCGTGATCACCTTCAGGAATCTACTGCTTCTCAAGAGTCCATTAAGAATATGGTGGACGCTTACTTTGAGAGAATCTATACCAAGCATCAAATGACCAACCATTTCAAGCTCTTAATTGAGAATATTAAGTTGCCTCAAGTGACTCAGGCATTAAGGGAGCAGGTCAGCAAGCAGAGAGAATTGACACCTGCTTTGGATATGTTTTTTGAGAATAAAGATTATTTTTTATCCTCTATGGAAAGTGGAGGAAGCATTATTATGGATTTCAGAAACATTCTTCTACTGTTTCTCCATGTGGACTGCACCCCTGTCATTATTGTTCATTCCATACCTGATTCTCAACCAGTGGTTCTTCCACCATGTCTCCTACTGACGCTATTAGAAGCCTTACTCCACTGATACCTCAACATGCTTCCCATTCTAGACCCTTAGGAGCTTCTGTTGCTGTCGCTCCGGTCATTCCTGCAGCCATTCCTAAACCTGTTGATCCACCAGCTCCTTCTCCATCTTCTTCTTCCAAAGGGAAAGACCCCTTACCTACAGATGTTGTGGATTGAGTCTATTTACGACTTTTGATAGGGACTCTGTATTGTTTTTGGGTCATTTACTGAACTATTTATTAATACAAGCTTTCTATGTTCTCTCATTTGTATTTAATTTTTCTAATCTCAAAGGGGGAGAAATATTATGCTGATTTGAGAAATATTGTGCTAATTTGAGAAATACTATGCTAATTATAGACTAATCATATGATTGGGGAGAAATATGCTACTATGATACTATGATACTATGAAGAATCTTATCTTCCTTTCTCTCTGATACCATGTACTAATATTTTCTGGGTTTACACTCTAATTAATCTCTGATACTTATCTTTAATACATACTGACATAATTTTTTATTATCAAAAAGGGGGATATTGTTGGACTCACCAGTTTTGATAATCCCAAATAATGTTTAAATATTGATGATAATATATTAAGTCAGTTATTAATCTTTTTAATCTACATATACAATTATATTATTCTCAACAATGTATATTCTTAAGACTCATGACTTTGCTGCATCAACATACAGTCCATATTTATCTAAATATAAGTTCACTGTTAAAGGCTACTGGTAAGAGCTTTGTGTTCAAAGTCACCATTATACCATACTATCATTCTAATTCACTGATTCTAGAAGATCACCATTGAATATTTACAGTCTCTTTTGGAAGCTATCGATACAAGGTTACTGTCACATGTCCACCGATGATCTGCTTATCAATGCTCACAGACGAAGAGTTACTATCACAAGGTCATTAATGTGACAAGGCTTCTGTTAGAAGTCCACTGTCAGACTCTCTCAATTCTTTTTTTGTGAACATCACTATTCAGTTCTGCAGTTGGAAAGGTTACAGTTGAAGTAATCAGATGTTACCGAACTATCGATTAGAAGCTTACTATCAATGGTCTATTGTTGAGCCTACCAATGAAGTTTACTGATAATGTGCCACTGTTACAAAAAGTAAACAACTACCATTACAAGACATCCACTAAGAACAAAGTTCACCATTACAAACCTACAATCAAAGAGCCTACCGATGAAGTTCATAGTTGAATAATCTACCGATGAAGTCCACAGTGGGAAAGACCACAATTTTAGTCTACTGTGTGACATGCATCTGCTACCAGTCAAATGATATTCTATTCTTTCCATTACCAATTTTATTAATACTATTATAATGTTCATTTCTGGGAAAAGTAATGCACCTAACATTATTTAATGTTATTTTCAGGGATAGCAGGAGATAGTACAATGTACGAGGAAAACATTTCTCTTGTTGGCCTCTATTAAAAAACAAAACACGAAACACAAGAGACTATAAAAAGGATGCAAGGGAGACACAAAAGAAAAACATGAATAACAGAAATAATAAGAGAACACTCAAGAACTCATTCAAAAGAACATAGAGCCTCACGAAGATCTATTGAAATAATCTTCTTCAATATATCGTGGTGTGCTGCAATGATCTTAACATCCAAAGAGCTGATCATCTCTACATCTGGAATTCATAACCTGAAAGTTGCGACAATCTGTTTTGGAGTCAACGTGCAGAGAAGGAGCAAAACTTCATATCATTCATTCAAGAAAGTCCAGATCTAATTTTCCAACACATCAGAGCATTATAAACTCATCCCCATTATCTTTAGCTATACTATGTTTATATAATTTACATTTGTTAGTAGTGTGTATTTTACACACACTGACACTTGTACATGAATTGAGGGATACTGAAAATCCCCATTCGAAACTGTCTATTTTTTCCCATGTATAATTGTGGAAGAAGCCTAGTGTCGCATGGAAGATTATTTTCCCACGTAGAACTGTGGTAGAGGTTGAAAAACCTGGACAGTTTGTGAAACCTGTAGTAAAGCCCGATAAAGGCAGTGTATCACTTTTAATATAATTGCTTGGTGGCAGGTGATCACCAAGTGGAGAAGACTAGGTCTTGTCTTAAGACTGAACCTCCTATTTAAATTATTGTGTCCCCCTTTCATTACTCTATTTTATTCCTATCCACTGTGCTTATATTAGCAAAAACATAAATCTTTTTTTACATTCACTCTAATAGTTAATTCTGGTTAGTGTGTATATCTGAGTTTTTCAGTAAACTTGTTTCAAAAGTGTAATTAGTTCTCATACTGACTGTACTAAGGAGTAATCAACCATTGATAAAACATTTGAACAATAGATCACTTATATCTCTACTGCCTTAATTAACTGGGCTGTTTTAATTTGGGGGACATTAAGCCTAAAATATTTTAACATCAATTTTAAATTGGAACTCAATTCACCTCCCTATTGAGTATCCACTCCGACCAAAATATTACTCAAAAACAGTCCAAATACAATTGGATGATTTTATTTCGATCATTAGTCATATTATCTTCAAATAGAAAATTTTTTGGACCATTATAAACCAAATATCATTATATAATAATATAATATTTTTACACTTTCCAAAATAGCCCCTCCTCTCCCTTATAAAAGAAGACCACTTCTAAACAACTCCTTACACCTCTAAATCCTTTTGGATGTTACAAACTCTACCCATTTAATCTCCATACATCCCTCTATTCCTTCTAGAAACCTTAACTTAGGCATATGGCACTTCAAGAATTCCTTTTGGTTCAAACCAAAGGAAGTTACCAAAATTAAAGGTAACAATTTCTCTTAAATTGTTTTATTTTGTTTTACTTCTCAAACCGCAAAACTATTTTTATTTATTTATTTTGAAACAACACGAATATCCTCAAAATACTCGGATTTTGTTCTGAGAATTATTCTAACTACACTGACACACACCTCCATCTAATGGATGAAGAACATAATGTTTCTGTGGATGGAAAACTAACGCCTCATGAAACAATGAGTGTTCCATTATCACCTACCGCCTCTCATGGTGGAAATTATGATGGCACTGTATTTATATATGATATATATTATGTTTATGTTTTCTTTATTCATATGTAATTTCCATTTATATCATGCCTTTATGGTTTCCATAGTGGGTAAATATGATAATCTCATTTGAGAAGTGCGGACTACTGCCCCCTCAAAGTTATATAACTCGTTAACACCATATGTGGGATGTATAAAGGATGATGTTAATGGTAGTACATATGATATTATAATGTAATTATAATATATCTATTTATCATTATTCTTTAATTCCATAAAAATAAGAAATAGAAATGAATGTAGTGTTCAAGCGTACGTATGACTTACCGTCTCCATGAATGGTGGATTTCATTTCATACCTCCAAATGTTATGTACTATTATAAATTCATGTATATACTGGATATATATGATATATATTTTATCTAAATAATGAATATAATTCTTGATATAATGGACTATTTACCACATGGACAACTTGTAAATATAAGGTGTTCATTATTGACTCAAGTAGCAAATATCTAAAAAACGAATGTTATTAACATAAATGATTACATAATGTTTATAACATGGTAAATAGTGATATAAAATTAATAATAAACTATATAAATATTCTTAACAAAGTATAAATTAACTTTATTTTATTATTAAGAAAGAACAAAGAACAAAAAAGTCAAGTCGGACATGAGGTAAGGGATTTTCCCATCTCAATTTTTATTCCGTGAGATTTCCATTGTTCGCCACTTATTCATTTCATGTGGTGTATTGTGTACTGCCATTTGATATATATTATCATGATTCTTATTATATTAATGGTATTATATGATTAATTTGGTGATTATTAACTTTTGTTCATACGACTCAGTTGATTACAACGTCATAAAGGGTTTCATCTCAATTTTTATTCCCATGAGATTCATGCTATATTTGACATTATTTCCTTTGGTGTGGTGTATGTAAATACCATTATTGTACTATTTGTGTAATATAAATTCATTTATGAATATTTAAATCTTCATTTTATGATCCTTTTTTCATGTGGCATATGTTTTGTAAGTTTCCAAATTTGTAAGGGAACCTTTCACCCTCCTCTTTTTTAAAGAATTCTTTTTGTAATGTATTTTGATTTACACCTTATTATGATGGGTTATGTTCTTATATATATATCCTTATTTATGTAAACATTATTTCCATGTGATGAGATGCACATTTCATCTCATCAACTCATTATTTAAATTATAATGTGACGTTGTTCTGCTGTCAAATTTTTACGTGGGATCTTTCCTAACCCAATTTCAATTCATTGGGTTCAACATGTACCAATTAATAATGTCATCCAATGAAAATGTGTGAGTTACATATGATTTATTTACATTTAATATCCACTTATATTTGGTGTATTTTTATTATTCACACGTATTTATGGAATTGATTTATCCTTAATTTAAGGATACCATCTTTATAAGGGATTTCAATTTCAATTTAAATTTCCACTGAGACTTCATTGTTGTTATGTGCCAATTAAATCTAATATGGTGTGTATAATTTCCTTTTAAATATTATATCATGAATCCCTTTATTCTCATGATATTATAATCTTCTGATTAAATGTTACTCCTCATTTATTTGTATTCAAGCATAACTATTTTTGTTAAAAAAACTCTAACAAATATTTTGTTTTAATTGATTTAAGGATTTATTCTTCTAAATATTTATCATTAATGTCAATGTTTTTAAAATGTTAATTAGGATTTATCTATATAGACATTAATGTCCTCAAATGATAATTTATTTAAAAGATTCAAAGTGTTATGTGACTCATTGATTCAATAATCACGTTTTAAATGGGTTTGAAAATGGTTTGATAAAGCCTTGATTATGTAAATATCTTGAAATGATATATTGTGATTGCAAAGTGAAAATAGTATCATTATTTTAAGCTTGGAATATGTGTTATGAATATGTTATGCTTATTGGGCATTGATTACGTATACAGGTGGTTCCGTGATAAACCTAGGGTGGGTGAGCTCGAGATAGCTTTCCAATGCATTGGGTAACGTGACGGAGGTAAACCTGATGGTTATCATAATAGATTTAGGGAATATATTGTGATGGGTATTCCAAGTTTAACTCCCTATGTAGTTATTATAGTTATAATTTATGTTTGATATGTATTCCATAAGTAACCATTAATATCTATGATTTGGATGTGTTATTTATAAATCTTATGATTTCATAAGGCATTTTATGATTAAAAGTATGGTTTTATTGAATTGTATTTATTTATCGGATAATGTTTTCTTCCTTATTCTATAACACATAATGAGATTTTTATACTCTTCCCAAGTTTTTGAAATGTTTTTTCATGAATCATAAATAAGAATAGGGTCAAGGATGTGATCAAGTAAAATTCATGCTATCTAAACATGGAATTAGACATGTTTATTTGTAAGTGTTTTTTATGAAAAAAATGGATACTGAGTAGTAGTTTCTACATGTAATATTCAAGTTGTAGTGTAATTATTATGCCTAATTCGCTAAAAATCTAAACCTGAAAAGATCTTCAAGGTTAATTATTCATTTAATTCATGATTATGTAATGTTTAACTTCGGGTCCTTATAAGTTTTATCAGAAGTCAGTTTAGATAACTTTAGAGGTTATGGTGTTCTTTATGCATAAGTAACATTACCAAAATTGTTAGGGTTTTAGAAAAAGTCATATTTATTTTAAATAAAGTGAATTATTTTAAGATAACATGAATAAGTATATCTTATTATTTACCCTCCTCGTAAGATATTATATAATGATTTTCCTAATATACTCACAATTACCTTTTTGGTTTTAGTATATGGATGGATCTAGGAGGCATCAATGTAATAGTGGATGTGAAGAAAAATTTGACGGTTTTATTGAATTATCAATTGAATGGAATGGGATCTACAATGAGAACTCTTTAGGTTATTCTCAACAAACTATCTGGAGTCATGATTGACAACATGAACCTTAGTGATTTTTATAAGGCATTGTATATGCGGGAAACAAATCCCCATGGATGTTCAATTAATAATCATAGAGGTATGTATGTTAAAAAACATATGTGTCAAGGATGTTGAATGAAACGCCTAGGAAAATGTTTCAATGGGATGGGAAGATCCTATAGATGTGGAAATGAAGGTCATAAACCAAGAACCATCCATGGAAAAAGGAAGCATCCAGTTTACTCTAGGAAAGGGATATATGTTCTTTCTGAGGGATCAACTGAATGTTTTAAATGTGTTGTGCATGGTCATTATACAAACACATTTCCTACGAAGAAGATTCGGGAATGGGATCACCAGGGTCATACAAATATTTTTTATCAATACCTAATGGCATTCCGATTAAGGATGAAGAAACTGAAAATGGCCAATGAAAGGTATGGATTATTTATTAAACTATGCTTTGATATTATAGAATATTTGGATATGATTCATGGTTTTTTTTGTAGGAAAGAAGTATTTCAAAATAATTTGGAAATGAATGGTTAATGGATCATGAAGAATGATGAATGAGTTAGAAGCCAACATATATGGGATTCAAGTGTTATGGTAGATTTTAGGATGATGAAATGCTTAAAAGTATTAAGGCACTTTTGATGATGGGAATTACATTACAATAATTTTTATAGTATTTGTAACTGTGAATCATGATATATAAAAATTTTATTCAAGGAATAATTATATTTTCTTTTGTTGATATAGTTATAAATAACCATTTGTGTTTATATGATCCTTGACTTTGAGGAAATTATAGGTTAATAAATTTTTGGGATGTAAAATAAACCTTATTATAAAACCATCATGGTTAAAACATGTTATGGTCATTTTTGATAAATTTATCACTTCTTGGGAATTCTATAAAATTATATAGTTTTTGAAAAAAGGACAAGATGCAGACCGTGTGACAACCCGTCGCGTCAGACATAGGTGTGGGAATCAAACCCAAAACCAAAGTGTGACTGGTATTAATTGCCTACCACGAGACTACGTGAAGTCCATGGTTAGTCTGACTAAATAATTTTAGTTGTATGATTTTATGAATTAATAATAAGTTGATTTTGAGGTTATCTATTGAAGTGATTAACCTGTCACTGAGGATATAGGATTAGGTTAATTACTTTTCAATATGAGACTTTAAGAGTAATGGATGTTATTTGGAGTTAAATATTAAGATTTATCTTGGAATACTATGTGATTAAATCCATCAGAGATTTGGGTTTAAATCATAGTTCTGATTACTTTGAAGAATTTTATGGACAATAGTTTATTGAATGGTCTTTGATAAACCTTTGGTTTTGTTGGAAAATTTTAGAGATTAAGAGTAGTTTTTCTTTTTGTAAAAGATTATCCTTTTAGGGATTATCAGATCTTTTACTAACAATTTTTGTTTTTGTTAAGGTCTAATGAAATTGGAAATACATATTTCATCTTTTTTGTATTAGGTGATTCTGAAGAAGTTGATTATAGCACTCTTAATGTGACCAAGTCATCCAAAATAATCATCTTTTATAGAAAATATGAGTTTGTGTTAAGGATATAGTAAGAGATGAATGTCTACATGACAAGTAAGTATGTTTCCTTATGTTTTAGTTACACTCATAAATATATTACTCAATGAAAACTAACTTAAAACAAAAATGTTGTCTGTTAACTTTTCCTACCGGGGGATCAAATACTGTTTAACCCAGCACAGTTTTGGGGTTTTCTTGTTGTTAACTTTCTCCTAATAATGTTTTCTATCACTCTCCAGTAGAACTTAATGGTTTTTCTTCTCATAAATATCCTTGTTTTCATGTAATCCTAGTATCTATTGTCTCGGGTAACCTTTGTACTTGTCTTCCCTAATTTTAATGTGATTTTTTTATTGACTCTTTATTTCAATGTGGGGATTTCAATGATGTTCTCGACCCCAATTTTAAAATTTTGAGGACACAATTCCAAAAAGGGGGGAAGGATGTAACATCATGGATAAATGAAGAATATGAAATCTTATTATTAAATTATATTTTTGAAGTAAATATTAAATTTACATTAAAGGTGATTCTATGTTCGATAGCGTACCCGATATGCAACAACGGGTTTCTTTGAAATCTTATGTTGCACAATAAAAATATAATATTATTATTTTAAATGGTAGTTAACTCCTATACGTTGTATTGGAAGGAATGAACAAATAAAACTACAATATGATTATACATGATTGTTAAATATATTTACATTTATCCAATAAAAATATAGTGGCTTAAAATTTGAATGAATCTAATTCTAAGCATAATTTTATTTAAAATTTTGATTTGTCGCCTTTTAATAGAGAACACTCTTTAAATATTGTTTAGTTCACTTTAATACATTATAATTGACCAAATAAAATCATCTTTTATAATGTGGACATAAAAATTTACTTTTTGTAAATATTCGGAATTTTTTTGATACACTTCATTTTTAATGAATAGTGAAAATATTCTATTTCAATTCAAAACTGCATTTTAATCTAATTTATCTGTGTTGTTACATTATATATATAACTAGTTTTAAAGTATAATTAAAAAATATTTTTACCAATTAATCCAATGTTGGTCATTGGAATTAATTTCACATTGAAACTGGACATAAACAAGTATCAAGATTTTGATAGTTATTGTTCCTTAAAAATATGCTATTTGTTTTCATAACGGAAATTAATTTTAAAATTAATTAATACCAATTCTAAGTTTTTAATTTTAAATAATAGACATCATTTTTGAATTTGTAATATCAAATAATTCTTAGGCTGGATTTTTTGAATTTTTCTAAAAAACATCAATTTTTTAGGAATATTGAAACCACTTAGTAGTAGTTAAAAAAACTGACATTATCATTTAAATTAATTTTTACTACTTTTTTGAATTGAATTTAAAAAATATGACATACATTGTTGTTATTATTATGTAATATTTGGTTCAATAAGATAAAAATAATTTTCGATGAATAGTAACTTTTGACTTTTATTTACTGCAGTTAATGGTAAATATGGTAATTCAAGGTAAAATGAATATTATAATAATTCCAAATTACCTTAACACTTGTCCAAACAATATTGGATAAGTTATTTATGACCATGGGAATCTTTGGGTCGATTTTGGGACCCCTTTGATCCACTTGGATGTGATAATGACAATTTAGATTAATTAACATAAAGTAAAGGCAAAAATGAAAAAAACAAATATCCTTTAGTAAATTAATTTTTTCAAGGTGATTTATAAATTATCATTAAGACTATAAATACTCAACGGAAATATAAAAATATTTATTACATCAAGGTATTTCTTTTATAATTTTTATACAACAAATAAATTAAATTATTTATGTCCCAATAATGATGCAAAGTTTACCTCATTAATAAATGATTTAAATAAATAAGATTATAATGACAAAACTATTATCCAAAACAAGTCCAACACCTATTGGATGATTTTATTTCGACCATGAGTCATATTATCTTCGAATATAATTATTTTTGGACCATTAGAAACCTAATATCATTATATAATGAAATAATATTTTTACACTTTCCAAAAGTGCCCCTTTTCTCTATTATAAAAGGAGACCACATCTAACCAATTCCTCACATCTCTCAAGCCATTTAGATCATCCAAACTCTACCATATTAAACTCCCTACATCCATATCTTCCTCTTAAAAGCCTAAAAATAGGCAGAAGGCACTTCAAGAAGCCCTTTTGGTTCAAACCAATGAAGGTTACCTAAATTAAAGGTAACGATTTCTCTTAAATTGTTTTATTTTATTTTACCTCTACAACCCCTTAAATCTTTTTATTTATTTTTTCTGTAACAAAAAAAGTTTCCTCAATATACTAGGATGTTTTTATTAGAATTATTTGAACTAAACTTACACACACCTCCATCTAATGGATGAATAACATAATGTTTCTATGGGTGGAAAACTAACGCCTCACGAAATGATGATTGTTCGATTATCTCCTACCGCCTCTCATGGTGGAGATTATTATGGAAATTAATTTATATATGATATATATTATGTTTATGTTTTCTTTATGCTTCTGTAATTTCCATTTATGTCACACCTTTATGGTTTCTAGGGTGGGTAAATATGATAATCGCATTTGAGGAAGTGTGGACTACCACCCCCTCAAAGTGATATGACTCGTTAATACCATATGTGGGACGTTTTAAGGATGTAATTAATGATATTATATATTATATTATAGGTTAATTATTATATAACTATGTATCATTATGATTTAATTCCATAAAATTACGAAATAGAAATGAAAGTAGCACTCATGCGTACGTACTGCTTACCGTCTCCATGAACGATGGATTTCATTTCTTAACTCCAAATGATATGTACTATTATAAATAAATTTATATAATAGATGTATATTATATATATATTATTTAAATAATGAATATCATTCTGGATATAATAGACTATCGACCACATGGACAACAAGTAAATATAAGGTGTTCATTATTGACTCAAGTACCAAATATCGACAAAACAAACATTATTAACTTAAATGATTACATAATATTTATAAACTGCTAAATAGTTATATAAAAGTAATAATAAACTTGAAAAATATTCTTAATAAAATTTAAATTATCTTTAGTATATTATTCAGGAAGAACATGGAGAAAACAAGTCAAGTCGGACACGAAGTAAGAGATTTTCTCATCTCGCTTTTAATTCCATGAGATTTCCATTGTTTTCCACTTATTGATTGAATGTGGTTAATTTTGTACTACCATTTGATATATATTATCATTATTCACATTATATACATGGAATTATATGATTAATTTGTTGTTTATTAACTTTTGGTCATACGACTCAGTTGATTACAATGTGGTTAAGGGTCTCATCTCACTTTTTATTCCCGTTACATTCATGCTATATTTACCATTATTTCCTTTTTGTGGTGTATGTATTACCCATGATTGTAATATTTGTGTAATCAAATTTAATTTATGAGTGTTTTCATCTTTATTTTATGTTCCTTCTTTCATGTGGCGTATGTTTTGTAAGTTACCAAATCGGTAAGGGAATATTTCAACCTGCTCTTTTTAAAAGACTTCTTTTTGTTATGTCTTTTAATTTACATCTTATTATGTTGGGATATTTTCTTATATATATTTTTATCGATGTAAAATTCCTTTCCATGTTATGTGATACCCTTTTTATCTCATCAATTAATTTTATGAATTTTAATGTGATGATGTTAGTCATTCGAATTTTTACAAGGGAACTTTCTCAACCCAATTTCAATTCATTGGGTTCAACTTGTACTTCTTGAATATGTCGTCCTAAGAATATTTTTGAATGACCTCTGATTGAATTAAAATTAATATCCACTTATATTGGGTGTATTTTTATTATTCACACATAATTATGTGATTGATTTATCTTTAAGTTAATGATACCAACATTATTAGATATTTCATTTCAATTTACATTTCCACTGAGAATTCATTATTGTTATGCACCAATTCAATATTATATGGTGTATATATTGTCCTTTGACATATTATATCATTAATACCATTATTCTCATGATATGTTAATGTTCTGATTAAATGTTATTCCTCATTTATTTGTATTCAGGCATCACTAGTTTTGTTAAAAAAACTTTTTAACAAATATATCGTTTTAAATGTTTTAAAGATTTATTCATCTAAATATTTATCATTAATATCCAGGTTATCAAAATGGGTTTTAGTATTTCTTTTTATGGACATTGATGTTTTCATATGATTATTCATTTAAAATATTTAAAGTGGTATGGGACACTTTGATTCAAAAATCTCATTTTAATGGGTTTGAAAATAGTTTGATAAAGCCTTGATTATGTCAATATCTTGAAATAATATACTGTGATTGCAAAGTGGAAATGTTATCTTTATTTTATTCTTGGTTTAGTTTTTGTGAATATGTTATGGTTATTGGGCATTGTTTACGTATACGGGTGGTTTCATGAAAAACATAGGGTGGGTGAGCCTGAGATAACTCTCCAATGCATTGGGTAACGTGACAGAGGAAAACATGATATTTCTCCTAAGAGATTTAGGGAATATACTGTGATGGGTATTCCAAGTGTAACTCCCTATGTAGATTTGATATCTACAATGTATGTTTGATATAGATTCTATAAGTGTCCTTTAATATTTATGATTTGTGTGTGTTATTCATAAATCATATGATTTTTTAAGGTATGTTATGATTGAAAATTATGGTTTCATTTATTTGTATTTATTGATGGGATAATGTTTTCCTAAATAAATTATAACCCTTAATGTTCTATTTATACTCATCCCATGTTTTTTAAATGTTATCCATAGAACTTAATGATGAATAGGGTCAAGTGTGGGATTAAAGAAAAGTCATTCTATCTAAACATGGAACTAGAAATGTTTCTTTTTTAGTATTTTTTATGAAAAATGGATACTGAGTAGTAGTGTATACATTTAATATTCATGTTGTAATGTAATTTTCATGCCTAATTCTCTAAAACTCTAAACCTTAAATGATCCTTAATGTGAATTATTCATTTAATTCAAAATTATGTAATGTTTAAGGTCGGGTCCTTATAGTTTTTCATACCTGTTTTGACTCTTTATTCTTAATCCTATTATGTAAATAATGATTTGATTAATTAAATAATGTAAAAATTTATTTAAATTTAATATATATTTAATATGTAAATATATATAAATTATAGGTATATTAATTTCAATACACCATTCAGGTAAACGATATGTCGTACCTACACTCAAACGATGTTTCCCTTTTCTTCCTATTTTCCAGGGGATGAAGCTAAATGACAGATATATAAATTATTATTATTAAATTATAATTATTATGTAATATATTTCATATTTTTTATTTATATTCATTTTTTATTCATTATAGAAATGGTTATCATGTATGATGAATCTCATCACATCGTGGAAATAATATGTCGTACGTACACACAAACAACGAGATGATTCTATTAAGGGTTAAAAGATGAGGAATTAGACAGTATAATAATTATAAACAATATTTATCATGTATTATTTATTATTTATATATATAATATATAATATAATACCCATGAAAGTAATTTTATGATAAAAACGTTTTCACCACAGTGTGGGGAGGTTAAGTCGTACGTACACATGCGAGGTAATATCATTTTTTTAAAAAGGATTAAAATATGTAATATGTTTTTTCCATATTTTTAATAAAATATTATAATATAGGTTATATTGGGGTTATTAAATTATAATGTAATAAAAAAAGAATAGGATGTGAATGAAAACACAATTGTTAAAGAGTCAGTAAGGAGACTTTCACATGTTCGACAATCTTTCTATACATCTCCTCTAACAGACACTAGATATATTCTACTGAGAATATAGAAACCATTATTATTCTAATAGGGATGAATTTATGGTAAAAGGGTGGGTATGGTTGATCTATAATTCTAAAAGATATGTGAAGAGGGGATAGAGGAGGTTAACATTTATAAGAGAGGGGAGTGGTACATTAGGGACATCTCAAAATAATAAATTAATATATATTTATTTTTCATTTATAATATCTCCAATGAGACTTATTTGGGAAATAATAAAATTATTGGTAATGTTTCCCACTACTAATAAATTTTATACATGTTTGGGTCATGAAATTTTTCGCATCTCTTGGTTTTAACAAGTTGAAAAAACCCTTTAATTTTTACCCTTAAAACGTGACTATTTCACTGTTTATGGTTAATATATTTACAATAAAATTCCAAAATAACTCTTAATAGATACATATTTAAATGATGAAACTTATAATAGTTTTTTTTAAGAATTTTAGATTTTATTAAATTTTTATAATTTAATAAAATATTACGTAGTTTTTAGTGTCATTTGGGAAAATTTTGATACAATTTAGTATTTATATTTTCAAATAGGTCTTAACAACATGATATCTTCTAAGAAACTCTAGGATATATATAACATGTTAATTTTATCTATAGAAATCATTTATTTAATTAATTATATCAAATTTATCTTATATATAACCATATATTAAATATGATATTCATATTAAAATTTTGTTTACGACATATTTAAATTATCATTAAATAAGATTTAATAAATCTCATATACATGCCCATGTAGATTAAAAAAGTTATAATTCTGGCCTAAGGTTGAGTTTGGTTAAAAACAACTCATCTGATTATATTATGAAACATTTTAGGGTAATTTTATAATATTATAATATTTATTTAAACATTAATTACCGAATTTACCATTAACAATTGTAAAAATACTAATGTTTCTATTCACGAAAATTAATATTAGTCATATTGGACTAAAATTATCATACTGATTACAACTACAAATTTCAGTTTTTCAAAATTATGTTCAATGATTTGAAAAAATTATGTTTAACGTTAATCTTGTAGACGTAGCTAGTAGGCAGTAAAGTGAATTTTCAAAATATAACTGAGTTTTTATATCTAATTATAACATATAATGGAATTTGAAGAACTAAATTAGATTAATATTTTTATAATTTTTCTATCATTACTTTAAAATCAATTTAACATATAATAATTATTAAAATTATAATGGATTTTATAACTATAATGTAGTATTTTTCACTATTAAACAGAAAATGATACTTCTCTGTAAAATACCCAAAAAACCAACAAAGTTAATTTTGACATTCTGAATTCGAAAATGTTGTTAATTTTAAAAAATTAAATATATAAGAGTGGTTGATATTTATTTTATCATTATTCACAGAAGGACATAAAAAGTAGTTCATATATGAAAAATGTATTTATAAATATATGATGATTTTACAAAGAAATATACAATTAAATATTAATATGTATTATTTTTGTGAAAATTTTATAAATTTGTTATTTATATTCATATTACTATATTTATGTGCAACGTAATAACCATATTATTTATATATTTATAACATTAAAATGATTTTTCATGGAAATGGGATGTTCCATGTAATGAGTTCCAATTCAGTGTGGTTATTAGTGAAAGAATAACATGGTGTTGTGTATAACATAATATAATCTAAGTGATTTTATGTAATAATAATAATATATTTTCAGTTTTGTGTGATGTGAAAATATAACAAAATATTTAATTAATTCTAAAAAACATTAATTTATAAATTCTTGTGGTTTTACAATATCAGAACTCAACTTTCATTTTTATGTGTTCTTTTGAGTATGACTATAAATTACTGAGAAGTGATATTTTAATAAAGGGGGAAGATTGTTCTCTATAATTGAAAGAAAAACCCACAATCCAATGATGTTTTAGCGAAGTTAACTCATGTGGATACACCTATCACTTAAAGGGGTTTTTATGATTAAATTCTGAATTTCATGACCAAATTTGTACCTAATTGTCCACTTATATAATATATATTCTGATTCAGTGTATACTTCATCGACTATAACAATATATTTATTAATGAAATGGTCAAATGGGGAAGTTGTTTTCTATATTATATGTATTAAATATATATTAAGTATAACTATCATTGGTTAAATGGTATTAACTTTTTGTTAAATTATAAAATGGGTTGGAAGTTATATAATTCAGTATGATTTTTTTATTACTACACAAAATAGAAAATAAACATGAAATAGTATAAAATATCTCTTAAAATGTTAAAAGCTATTGAGATTTACAATCACCCTGTATTTTTCATGCTAGTACCACCTCCATCATTTTCCCAAATTTGGAATTTATAATGTCTTGTGATATTTGTGTACTATTCATGTAATCCCTTGGAATAATAATGAATACTAGTTCAACCAGTAACAAAAATACTAAAAAATCATTCATTACAATATATATCAATAAAAAGAATGGATATACATTTTCATTTATAAATAAAAATGATCTATTAGTCATAGCTATCATAATTGATGCAAACGCATACATAGATGAACATGCATTTTTTCTAAATGATCAATGTAGCCTGTTAGCCCTTTTGGGATTCTCTTACAAGAATCACTCTCCAGTAACTGGACTAACGATACATTTGAACTTAGTAATGCATACCTACATGATAATGGAAATATATTAATAGTGATGGTGTTTGGGATTATAACTGGGAAAATATTCTATTTGATTATACTAGTAATAATATTAAAAGAACAACATTTAAAAAATATTAAATAATATGAAATAATGATCCAAAAGATGCTTAAATATTAGTAACATAAATATACGTGGTCATGTAGGATATATTAATACAAACTGATTAACATAAGGCTAATACGATATATAAAGGTTAAAAAATTACTCCAAATATCCCCCATGTGTCACACATTGTAACCACCTAGATCATAAAAAAACCATAGTTTCCAACTCCTGCACCCACTATACTCCCATACCAACTGGGTACAAAACATCATTCCTTTACCATTACCAACACTAAATAACATATAGTGTTCACACATCCAAAAGGTTTTGTGTAGTGTGTAAAATTAATCTACGAAGGCTACAATTAATTTCGTCTAAAAATAATATATATATATATATGTGTGTGTGTGTGTATGTCATATAATTGTTCATGAAAAATTAAATAATGTTAACCAAAACATATTACACAATGTGGTCTGGTCTAACTTAACCAACTTTGTATAAATTTACCTACATGAAATAGTTTTGTCCTGGAATGATATGTTCATTGTTCATCATATAATATGTTCTCTCATCTTTCCATTCATTTTTATGTATCATGGAATCAATGTCCAAAAAAATCACTGGTACAAATCATGCAATCCAGAGGTTACATAACAAGTACCATGTACTTCCATGTCCTTTACCAGATATAATATCAATATAACATTAAAAACCATGTAAGAGAGAGATAAATCCTTTCCAAAAATTTATATCATTATCCACATTTCACAAACCAACCCAGGTACACTGGTAACCCAATAAATGAGTAAATCCTGACAAAGCGCAAAGGGAATTCTCAATCCCCAACAGTAAGCGACTAGCTCAAATAATCATATGAACTGAATGTGGGAATGATTTTCCCCTAAAAATTTGAAAAAATAAAATAATATAGAATTCATATCGAAGGAAAATTTCACTACAAGTAATGTGAACTAAATTAAATATCACAACCAAAAAAGATCAAGAACACAATAACTTAAAGGAAAAAACGACCTAATGTCCTTAAGGAAAAAACACACAAATACCAAATTTCATCAGTAGGATCCACCTATAAGAGATCCTTTTTCTTTATCTTGTACCTATAAGGAGATATTCTATAATAAATTGAAGTCTCAAGTAGTTTTTGGCCAAATACTTGTAATATTTTACAAAACATATTCCATATCATATTCCAATATGAACTTAACCAAAATGTGATTTCAATTTGAAAACAAACTGTATGGAATTAAAAGGTAATTTTAATCAAATTATTATTAATAGGTTAAAATATAGAAATTTCTTTAGGAAATAATACTAGTAATTTAAAATTATGGAAAACATTTCAAAATATAAAATTTTTCTTTAATAAATGTATACTTTGTATGAACAGACTTTCTCAGAAATATATTAATAAAAAAATTCAATAAGACATGTGAAAAAGATTATAATAATGTCATATATATGCATTAAAAATTCTATAAAGTGAGCCACACGGTCATGTTCTAAATATGTATGATAGTTCCATGCTATAGGGATCAAACACTGTGAATAAGATATAGAATGCCCATGCACCCCTTTACGCATAAGATAAAGGAATCTCATCACGATCTCTAATGAAATTGGATGTGATGAAATGATGTTTTATAACACTGGAGAATCATAAAGGGAAACTCAAAGTAACTGACTAAATACATAAGGATTTAATGTTCCAAAATATAAAATAAAATGATGGGAAATTGTTTTTATAACATAAAATGCAATTCAAAATATTCACCAATTCAAATATGCCAACATTCACTTCAAAAAACGATTTTTTTTAATAAAAAACATCACATTTTACCAATATAATACACTTTGGTTTCCATAAAATCATTTTAATTCATTTTTCATAAATGTAGGATTTGAAACCAAATAATAAAAATTTAACAATACATTTCACATTCGCATAAAACAATTAATTTTATTTAAAAAAAATACATCATTTTCCTAACAAAAACCCAATTATTTTGAATATGGTATTTTAACTAATATTTAATCAAATAAATATTTATTAAATTAAAATCAACATTTCAATTGATTTAAGTACATTAAAACCACAAAATTTAAATTAAACAATTTAAATCATACCAAATTCCAATTATTATACAAAAATGTATTTTTTTTTCAAATCCCCAATTCATCATAATTGAATTTTTTCACTAAATGGTTTTGAATTCATTTGATTGGGATCTAAAAATTACATTTATATCCATTTTTTAATTTATTCAATGAAATTTGGTTCAATAAAAATTGGGCATCCTAATGGAACCACCTAGTGAATACAATGGATCTTGCAACACCAAACTTGAATAGGGATTTTCCCATGTAGAATAATGATCACAAATATGGGAATGAATAATAGTATTATGATATAAAATGCATGGTTATTAGATCCACAAATCAATACAAAGATATATGGAATCCTACGGAGAAAGAGAGATATCACAGGAGCAACAAAATGGGAAGAGGAGTCTAACCCAAATAAGATTTTCCGACATTCTCCTATCATTTTATAATGTATTAATGGGTATAAAAGGGACAATTATTCTTCATGGGAGATCCATGTAATGGATAAATGTGTTTCGATATATGTAGGTCCATCCAGGACCTTAAAGGGAGGATTGTGAAATTAAAAAAAACCGGATCTAAAAAAACATATCTGCATCGTTTGCTAGAAAACAACGCATGGTTAGGGAACAAAATGTATAGACCATGTGACCACAACTTTCCAAAAAATGTAATTGGTTCTTGAATTTACAAACAATTAGTAGGCCATTCCCAAACTGTTCTCTAGCACAAATCCCCAAAAATGTTTTAGAAAATCACCTGAAACAACTCCAAACGAAACCCAACCAAAGATTAACCAATAGATGGGTTTAAGAATACTTGTAAATGTTAATGAGATTTTACAAACATCCCAACATAGAAACATTATAAAATCCAAAATACTATGAATAATCTTCCTTGTCAAGATAATGATTCCACTACTCCCTCTTTAGTTCCTACCTCTCTCACGTCTCATAAGAACCTGAACTATGTTGTTATGGCACTCGAACCGAATGTATCATTCTCCCAAAAAGTACCTTAGTCTAAGAATCAACTACCCTAACTGGTCATTAATTCACAAATAAATCAGTTTCTGATTCAAGATCACACCATCTCAAAATTTTATAATGATCAGATAAATACCATCAATGATGATATACATGAAACATATTATGTTTCGAGGTTAGTTGTGGTGGTAGTGCTAACCGGTATGAAGCATTACCCACCAACTCGAAAAAATAAAATGTTTCAACCAAACAAGGAAAAACATCCCTTTCCTCCCAATCCATCAATGACCAAACTATGGTGAAACATTCAAAAACACTTCGTCACCAAATGAGAAATACAAAGGTCTATGGTGACAATAATAATAAAAATTCTATCAAATCTGAGATTTCATCATTATCTAATGAATCAAATGAATATTTTTTATTCCATCCCAGACCAAACTCTATCCAACCAAGAAATTCTCTCCAATATCTGACCGAAACAATAATCATTTACATGAACAGATATAAAAGGCCAAAAAATAATACTTCTTGATCACATACTTGTAACTATTATTATAGGAAAACTGAACAAAAAAAATGATCGTCCCAAGCTCCACCAATGTTGAGAAACAATGTGAAGATCATATTTTAAAGAATCTTTATGGCACATTATATCTTCGCATGCGCCTATAGATAGGTGCTATGCTAAAATGGATATGAGATCTCATCACCTCTTTATGGTCTCTCCAAAATCAAGAAGAAAATTGAGGATATCTGTCACAGAAAATAAAATATGGGACACCGTACAACTGAAAATATCTTTCACATGGAGACTTCCCAACTCCTCCACTTTGTCTTTATCATGAATGGGTATAATGTGAAATGTTTTCATTAGCCTATCAATCACCACCCGATTGAATTAATCATCCATTGGGTTAGTGGGAACCCAACCAAAAAGTCCACATATATCTCATCCAACATCCATGTATAGACTGAAGGTGGATGAAGTAACCCCAAAGGTTTATTTTTCTCAACATTCACATATTTTCATGTATAACTATGAGAGGGAAACTCAACAATTCCTCACCGCATACATATCCAGCAGAAATTTTTCCTCATGTCGTAGAACCACATTATTGTTCATGGGGTCATATTTTAATGGGAATTAATGAAATACACCATCATAGATTTCCATACCAAGGATGTTACCGCAAAACAATTCTGATAGAATTGATTTCCCTTTTTGTAGAACTAACACTAGGAATCTATCTCCCCACTATAAGTAGAGACTCTACATCTATGGAATTCATCATCATTATAATGATCCTGTAGAATAATTTCATTATGAGAGGACAAAAACTCAACACTATCAATTGAAATGTCAACAAATTTTTCCTATACTCCAATATTAAAATGTTTAAATAAATCTATCATATTCCACTCCTTTTTAGATTATTTCAGTGCATGTGCCATAATATTTCTCCTCAAAAGACCATCATGGAAATTACCATTCCCTATTGTACAAGAATGTTTCTAATCAAATGACTATAAGTATTTTACATGACCGATATGGCGTGGATTCAATATTTTTTGAGAGAATATTTAACTAATTATATTGTAGTAAAAAAACATGAAAAAATATTATCTATAAAGATAATGGAAACCAATCATTTGATCATTTTTCACAACTTCGTGTTCAAGGCCACAGGTCATTTATTTCTTCTCATGTGACCTAAGTTTATGAGATCTATAAGGAACAACATGTTCACCCTTCATAATAATGAAACTCAATCCTGAACCCTATACATCAAAAAAGACCATGTATCCTTACCTGACCACAAGAAGATTAAAAAATGGTGTATTTTTCAAATGAAATTTCCTCTCAAAAAATAAACTCTAACATTTCAGATTCGATAAAAAAATTACATGCTTCTGAGTTAGAACAGTAAGCAAATATGAAAACATTTAGACATCTTTCACAAAGTAGCAATAAAATTAAGATAAAACTAAGAGTCTATAAATTCCAAAGGCAATCCATGATTGTTACCATTTCATAACAACATTAAATTTTTCAAGATAAAATAAAATACATTTTTATTACACTACATTTCCATGAGAATCAATTATCAAATCCATAAATCATAATTTGATTTCCTGGCAAAGAGTTAGTGATTTCCCACCAAACATAGCACTATTGTCAGATGATGCACATGATACTTTGCTTGTTTCGAGTACATAAGGATAACATCGAAAAAAAGAACCAAAAATGTATCAAGATATTCATGGAAATGAATTTTTATATAAACCATGACAATTATAGGAGCATTGGTTTGAGAAAATGGAATGAAAAGGTACTCATAATGGCCATACCTGCTCCGATATGTGGGTTTCTAAATGTCAGATTATTTTCTCCTTAATTGATGGTAACCAAATAGATAGAAACTAATTTTGAACTACATCACCCCCTTTAACATATAAAACATGTCATCAATTCATGGTCACAAATAATTTTTTTTTACCGTTACATAATTGGGATTCTGGTAACAAATTATATGGTAGAGTGACCCATCAGTTTTATTGAAAAAGAGTTCTGGCACTACCCATTTTGATAAGCTCAGACATATAAGTCCTTTTCAAGAAGATCATTTAAATGAGACATAAACTCTTTCAGCTTGGACTTTTCCATGATATAAGAGAGAATAGAAACTGGCTGAGTATCAGGCATTGAGACAATGGAAAACATAACCCCTCTTACCAGTGGAAAAATGGAGAAGAAAGAAGGAAACAAATCAGAAAACACAATGTTGACTGGAGGGAGATCCCTACTCAAAGGTTCCTAGTCTAGTTCAAAAGAAAACATTGATATTACTTTTCCTAACTCAAGATAAAATGGTCTGGTCCAGCTCGACCATTGATCTCATTCTACATAAAACATGAGAGACACATCACTGGGAATTGTAATTGCTCCACATCCAAGATAAAAATCAATATAGGATATTTTTCATGATACATTACATTACGAAGATGATGTCAAAATATTTCATGTCAAGAACTATAAGTGTCGATGCTAACTCAACATCTGATAGAGAGAAAACAGAAGTGTGACTATGAAGACCCGGTTTACTCTTCATACCAGGGGTGTAGAAATATACAATGCACAAGACCAAATCTCTATGAGAAGAATAAAAATACGAACAACGTGTGATGAAATAAATGAATGAGATCCAATGGAATACAAATACTGTCAGTAATGATGAAGATATTGTGTTGGTACCTATCATGGTCATTGGACAAGTTTCTACTTCCTCTGTAGAATCATCCACTACATGAAGATACTTCATTCTGGATGCTTTTTGTTGGATTCCTTTTTCACATGAATCATCTAACTTCCCCAGAGCTTTAAGAGGATCATATGATCATATTCTACTTCGTAGAGTGAAATTAATATGGCAGAACCTCTACAAGTTCCCGGGAATCCCATAGGAGACACTATTCTTGGAAAACTAAATGAAAAAAAACTCTTATAATTCTTTTCATTTCCACACTTATATAAAACCAAAAGACCTATTCCTAGTACATAATGAGGTCTAGAAAAACATTATTGTCGAGAACTGAAATGAGAATAATCAAGCATCCACATTCCCTTAACGGAACTTACACTGCCACTGGGGGAAAAGGAGACTCCTGATAACCTGATATAGCCACCAGGTCCATATCGACCATGAGTGATATATCTAATACATCAACATAAGCGGGAAACATCAGAAATAAAAAAAGACAAAAAATATCATGAATAAGTAGAAAATTGTATGTTAAATCCCTCATTGTAACATCCCAAGTATGTAATGAATAATATATATTTTTATCTATGTCTATTAATGAATTATATAGTGTTTTTTAGGCTTAAAATGAGAATAAATCCAATCATAAGCATGTAATACACTAATATTTTTAAAAGATTGTTTTGCTGCCTTTTGGTGGAAAACCTTTTTTTAATCAAACTTTTGACAATTTTATAAATTTTATTTTTTGAAATAAACATATTCTTTATGATTGGGACATTGAAATTTACATTGGGTAAATTTTTGGTATTTTTCCGATAAAGTTCATTTTTAAATGAATAGTGACAACTGTTGTATTTTAATTCAAAACATCATTTTAATATAATTTATTTATATGATTAGATTATCTTTTGAATTTATTTTAAAGTTAAATAGGAATATATTTTACCATTAAATCCAATGGTGGTCATTGGAATTAATTTCACTTTGAAATTGGACTTAAACTATTGTCAATCTTTTGATACTTATTGTTTCAAAAAAACACGCTATTTGCTCTGACAGCAGAAATTAATTATTAAATTAATTAATGTAACTTATATGTTTTGAATTTTGTAAAATAGTGATCATTTTTGAATTCTGAATATCAAATATATCTTAGGGTGATGTTTTGGTATTTTTCAGAAAAACTTCAATTTTTGATGAATAGTGAAACCACTAAGTTGTACTTAAAAAAACTGATTTTTCGTTTAAATGAATTTTTACCACCACTATGTTTTGAATTTAAAATATCCTACATACATGTTTGTAATTAAGAAGTAAAATTTGGTTCAATGGGATTAAAATAATTTTTTTGTTGAATAGTAACTTTTAAGTTTTTAATCGCGATTAGAGGTAATTAGTGTAGTTTAAGGTAAAAATAATGTTCTAATAATATGAAATGACATAGACAGATGTCCTACCCTAATTGGATGTGTAATGGCCGACCAAGAAAACCCATGGGTCTTTTTTTGGGACCCCATGGAGCCACTTCGGTAAGATAATGACATTAATACGTTTTATTTAAAGTAAAATGAAAATGACACAAACATGAGTTGTTTTACTAAAATAATTTTTAAATGGGGTTATTCAAGTCATATTGTTGACTATAAATATTCATTAGAAACATAAAAAGATTTCATACATCATGATATTTTTTCTATAATTTTTTGACATTAAATAAATTAAATTATTTATGACACCATGAGGATGCAGCGATGACCTCATTATTTAACGATTTAAATAAAATTAAAATATAATGCAAAATATAAGACCAACACTTGTCAAAAACCTATTGGATGGGTGTATTTCGAACCCTTATCACCTAATCCTCGAATTATATCAATGTGGGTCCTTTTAAATCTGAAACTCATTTAAAAATAAAGTAACATTTCTTTACATTCCAAGAGTGCCCCTCCTCTCCTCTTATAAAAGTCCCCCACCTCTACCTCCTTACCCACACTTCCAAAGCCTTTGTCTCAGCCAACCCCTGCCCATTTCGTCTCTCCAAATCCCTCTATAACTCTTAGAATCCTCACTTTGGCCAGAAGTCTTCCCAAGGAATCCTTTGAGTTCAAATCAAAAAGAGTTACCCGTTTTAAAGGTAGTGTTTTCTCTTGTGTTCTTATGTTTTTTTTCTTCTCCAACCCTCTAAAGTCATTGTATTCATTTATTTTGTTACAACAACAGTACACAAAATATACAAGGATGTTTTTATAAGAATTATTCGATCTACACTTACACAAACCTACATCTCATGGTTAAAGAACATACTGTTTCTGTGGATGGAGAATTTCTATCTCACGAAACAATGATTGTTCAACACTCATATAACACATTCAAAGGTGGACATTATGATGTCACTATATTTATATATTATATATAATAAGTTTATTATTTACTTAA
This sequence comes from Viscum album, assembly GCA_963277665.1. NCBI lineage: Eukaryota > Viridiplantae > Streptophyta > Magnoliopsida > Santalales > Viscaceae > Viscum > Viscum album. Next base: position 1,834,955,056 of record OY728147.1, read on the forward strand.
GCTTCTTTATTTTTCATTTATGGCATACCATTATGGTTACCATTATGGGTAAACGCGATATCTTCATCTTTGGAAGTGCGGACTACTGTCCCATCAAAGTGATTTGATTTCGTTAATGCCATATGTGGGATGTATAAAGGATTTAATTAATGGTATTATATATGATATTATACTGGAATTATAATATACCATTATATCATAATGATTCCATTTCATAAAATACGAAATAGAAATGAATGTAGTGTTCATGTGTACGTACGGCTTACCGTCTCCATGAACGGTGCATTTCATTTCTTACCTCTAAACGTTATGTAATATTATAAATGAATGTATATACTTGATATATATGATATATATGATATCTACATCATTAGTATAACTCTGGATATAATGGGTACATGAACAACTTGTAATTATAAAGAGTTTATTTTTGACTCATGTACTAATGATCGTTAAAATGACCGTTATTAACATAAATAATTACATAGTGTTCATGACATGGAAATAAGTTATATAAAAGAAATAATGAACATGAAAAATGTTCCTAAAAATGTATAAATTAACTCAAGGTTATTATTCAAGAGATTAAATAACGACCAAGTCAAGTCGGATACGAGGTAACAGAACTTCTTAACCCAATTTCGATTATTTGGGTTAATCTCATACATTCAAATTATGTCATGATAATATTATGTCCTATCTGGTATTTATACTTTATTTATTTGTAAATACAGTCAGTACACATTTTAGATCTATTTTATTTAAAAAATTGTCTTTTTATGGGACTTCGTCTCAATCTCCTTTCATTGAGGAATATTTTGTTTTATACACAACCTTCTTTTATACGGTGTATAAACCCCTTTGACGTTTACGTTTATCCAAAAGGAATCTTTTTTATACAAAGCATTTTACTAAACGACAAAAGGGAATGTTTTTGTCATACGTATGCGGCGACAATGACTTCTCTGCCGTCGTGACCATAATTTGAGTTTCGGCTTCCTCTACAAGCCATACCTTTTTTTTAAAGAAAAAAAATAACATGTTTTACTTTTCTTTTATTTTGGTATTGAAAATGGTTTTCCTAATGTTTTTATATCAATGTGTTTTATTGATATATTGTGATTGAAATGTGGAAATGTAATGTTTCCTTTATGCATGTTTTATGTGATACGATAATGTTACGGTTCTTTGGAATTTTTATGAAGACGGGTGGTTCCGTGATAATCTAAGGGAGGGTGAGCCCAATATAGCTCTCCAATGCATTGGGTAACACGAAGGAGTTAAATGTTGAGGTTTCTCCAAAGAGATTTAGGGAATATACTGTGATGGGTATTCCAAACGTAACCAAGAGGGTTACTCCCTACGTAAGAATGTTATGAATGCCTCATGTTACCTTTATGTCTTATGATTTCTATGGTTTATTCATGATTTGATGAGTTATGTTAATGTGATTATGTTTTATGAGTAGAGTATGATTTCATTGATTCTTGTGTATACATGTACTCATGTTTCCTTTCCATATTTTTATATCCCTTACTATGCTTTTTATGTTCATCCCATGTTTTTGAAATGTTTTTCACAGGTCAAGGGATGGGAACATGATATGATGATAGTGTCAAGGAAGTGTCAAGAATGAATCCATGTTTTATTTTAAATATGTTGTTGTTGATGGGAAAAAATCAATACAATCTTTTATATAACCACTTTTTTAAATGTAGATTTTAATGCAAGGTTTATGATCTAATTCTCTAAAACTCTAATCCTGAAATGATCCTCAATGTGTAATCTTGTAATAAAACAAGATTAAGTAAGGTTTAAGGCTGGGGCCTTATAGTTGGTATCAGAGGTCGGTTTAGATAACATTAGAATTTAGAATTCTATTAAATAATTATCCAAAAATATTTTTTTATGGTCAAATTGAAATGATATAGCATTTGAAGATTACCATGTTGCTTCATCGAAGACATGTTTGTTCAGAATGGTTTTCCGTAGAGAAAACAGGGAAGCAGTGCTATGAAGGCATACAGAAGGAAATAACCTTCTGAATCAGCATCCTGAGATGGTCAAAATTGGAACATAATAGTTTGTTGTAGTAATGGCACATTTGACTCAAGCGATAAATGGTGGTGGTATCCATGCATGAGATCATCCAGATCAACCGCAGAGGAACATGTCAGTGGTGAAACATTTCATGAGGCAACATACCCCATCATTCAGAGGATAATCTAACCCTGTGCTAGCTGAAGGGTGGATTAAAGCACTAGAGAAGATTTCTGATGTCATGGGGTGTTCATAAAATCAAAAGTTTAGTCGTGATATTTACCATTTGGAGGGTGATGCAGATCAGCGGTGGTCGATGGTTAAAAATATCAAGGACGTTGATGAGATTTATGCTCTCGACTGAGATGAATTCAAAGGTATGTTTCATGAGAAGTATTTTCCTAAGGCTATTCGGCTTAGGATAGAGAAGAAATTCTTGGAATTGAGGCAAGAGGAAGACTCATTGGATGCCTATGAAGAAAGGTTCACTCGATTGGAAAGGTATGCTCTAAATTTTATCCAAGACCTTGATAGTAAAATCAATCATTTTACTCAGGATTAATGCCAAAATATAGAACGAAATTAGCTTCTCGTGAGTTTAAATGTTATGAAAAGCATGTTCTATGTGCTGAGAAGGTGGAAATGGAGTTTGTCGATGATCAAGTGTTCTATAACAACTAGCAGAAGAAGAGACCGAGGTCGCATGAGAAAGGAAATAATTCATCAAAAAGGTCTGACGGTAAGAAAACTACGATATCGGTTTGTGATAAATGTGGTAAAAGGCATGCTGGGGAATGTATTTTGAAATCAGGAAAGTGCTACCAATGAGGTAAGATGGGACAAAAGGCTCGTTATTTCACTGAAAAAGATCAAGGTGATGGTATTACCAAATTTGATTTACAGTTAGTGAAATGTTTTAAGTGCAATGAGATGGGTAACTATGCAAACGAGTGTCCGCCAAAGTGCTTGAGTGATGGGAAGCAGTTAGACTACAAGAAGAAAGGGGTGGTGAAATCCTTTGCAACTAATTCAGCAGATGTCAGACCATCAAATGAAGTTGTATCAGGTACTTTGTTTTTTCAGATTATTCCAGTGTGTTGTTTGATTCGGGGTCAACACATTCATTAATCTCTGAAACCTTTACTAGTAAAATGGGAATACCATCTCAATAAATGACTCATGAACTTGTGGTAAAAACACCTGGGAGAAATTTTGAGGAAAAAAGAATTTATAATAATCTTACAATCCTTATCCGTGGAATGAACCAACTTGCGAACCATATTGTTTTACCTCCAGAAGAGTTTGATGTTATCCTGGGTATGGATTGGCTCTCTATTTACCATTCTAAGATTGACAATAGAGCTAAAGAAGTTTCTTTTCAGAAAGACTTTCAGATTGTGTACAAGAATGAACCCTTACTCTTGATAACTTATCAAGAGGCCGAGAAACATGTAAAAGATGGAAATGAATGTTATATTGCACACATTGTTGAAAATAAGGGAACTGTTCAGATTAATGTTGTGCCAGTGGTAAATGAGTATCCTGATGTTTTTCCGGATGAGTTTCCTAGAACAATACCAGATCGGGAAGTTGAATTTACTGTTGAATTAGTTACTTATGCTAAGACAATATCAAAACCCCCTTATCGAATGGCTCAAATTGAACATTTAGAGTTGAAGGAGCAATTGAATGATTTATTAGAGAAAGGTTTCATTTGACCTAGAACATCACCAAGGGGTGATCCTGTTTTATTTGTAAAAAAGAAAAATGATTCTATGAGACTTTTCTTTGATTATAGAGCCTTGAATAACATCACTGTTAAGAACAAATATCCTTTTCCTCATATCGATGATTTGTTTGATCAGCGCCAGGGAGCTCAATATTTTTCAATGATATACCTGAGATCGGGGTACCATCAGCTGAACGTAAAGGAAGAAGATGTTCCGAAGACTGTGTTTCGTACAAGATGTGGCCATTATTAATTTGTAGTAATTCCTTTTGGGCTAATCAATGCACATGTTGTATTCATGGACATAATTAATTGAATTTTCCATTAGTTATTGGATAAGTTTGTGGTGGTTTTCATTGATGATATTTTGGTGTTTTCAAAAATTAAAGAAGAGCATGGAAGTCATTTAATGGTTATTTTGAAAAACTTAAAAGAAAAGAAATTGTATGGAAAATTCAGCATGTGGGAGTTTTGGTTGCAACAAATTTCATTCCTTGGTCACATTGGTTCTAAAGATGGGATAACCGTTGATCCTGAAAAAACAAAGGTTGTGGAAGAATGGCCAAGACCCAAAAATGTAACAGAGATTCGTAGCATCCTTGGTTTGGCAGGCTATTACCGAAGGTATGTTAGAAATTTTTCCTGGTTATCTAGTCAAATGATTATGCTAACTCGGAAGGGTGTTATGTTTATCTGGACAAAAGAATTTGATGATTGTTTTCAAGAATTGAACAGAAGATTGGTGAATGCTCCAGTTTTGGCACTACCTTTTAGGAATGGTGATTTTTTTATCTACAGTGATGCTTCATTGAAAGGACTTGGTTGGGTCCTAATGCAAAATGATCATGTAATTGCTTATGCTTCACGACAGTTGAAAACTAATGAGGTAAATTACCCTACACATGATTTGGAATTTGCTGCTGTTGTTTTTGCTTTAAAAATTTGGAGGCATCATTTGTATGGAGTAAAGTGTGAAATATATACCGATCACAAAAGTTTAATGTATATATTCACATAGAAATAATTGAACATGAGACAAAGGAGATGGCTATAATTAATCAAGGATTATGATTGTACAATTCATTACCATCTAGGAAAAGAAAATAAAGTGGATGATTCTTTGAGTCAAAAAAGTAATGATTCATTAACAATGTTGTGTTTGGAACGTGATCATTTGGTTAAGGATTTGATGAACATTGGCATAGATGTTATTGATGTAGGATGTTCTTTTATTTTGTTTCAGGTATCAGTGAAATCTTCTCTATCAGACAGAATCAAGCAACCACAGAAGCAAGACAGTGAGTTGCAGAAAAAGATAGAGCTTTTTCAGAAGGGTAAATTGCCTGAATTCAACATTGATAAGGATTGTGTTTTGTGATTTTGGAAGAGACTGTGTGTGCCTTGTGATTCACAGTTGAAGAGAGAGTTGTTATGTGAAGCTCATAGTTCTCCGTTTTCATTTCATCCTGGAAGTACTATGATGTAAAGAGATCTGCGGGAGTATTACTAGTGGGATGGAATGAAGAGAGATATTGCTGATTTTACTGTGAAGTGTTTGACATGTCAACAGGTTAAAGCAGAGAAGTAGTTACCGAAAGGGATGCTTTAGCCTTTACCAGTGCCAGAGTGGAAATGGGAGAATATATCCATGGACATTGTTGTGGGATTACCGAAGACATCTCGAGGTAATAATGCAATCTGGGTTATTGTTGACCACTTGACTAAATCTGCTAATTTCCTTGCTATACGAGATACTTTTTCCCTATATCAACGTTCCCATTTAAATCTGAAAGAGATAGTCAGGTTACATGGAGTTCCTCTCTCCATTGTATCTGATTGTGATCCCAAGTTTACTTCTAACTTTTGGAAAGGCCTTTAGAAGTCGTTTGGTACTGAATTAAACATTAGTACATCTTTTCATCCTCAATCAGATAGGCAGTCAGAATGAACAATTCGGAAATTGGAAGATATGCTATATGCTTGTTTGACAGATTATTAGGGATGCTTGGACCAACATATTTCTTTGATTGAATTTTCATATAATAACAGTTTTCATTCTAGTATACAGATGGCACCATTTGAGGCGTTATATGGGAGGCAGTGTCGAACTCCAGCTTTCTGGGATGAAGTGGGTGAAAATAAGTTGATCGGACCAGAATTGGTAGAAGAGTTGGCAGAAAAAGTTAACATGATATAGAAACAAATGAGAGCAGCTCATAGCAGGTAGAAGAGTTATGCAGACAATAGGAGGAATGATCTATCTTTCGAGGTAGGTGATCATGTTTCTCTCAAAGTATCACCATAGAAAAGTGTGATGCGATTTGGTAATAAAGGAAAGCTGAGTCCAGGGTTCATTGACCCATATGAAATTCTGGAGAGAGTTGGATAAGTTTCTTACCGAGTGGCTTTACCTCCGAGTTTATCTCAGGTACACAATGTTTTTCATGTTTCAATGTTAAGAAGGTACATGCCAGATCCATCCCATGTTTTGAGTCCTGAGGTAGTTCAGATGGAAGAGAACCTATCTTATGAGGAACAACTGGTCCAGATTCTTGACCACAGGAAGCATGTGTTACAGAATAAGGTGATTTATCAGGTAATGGTTTTGTGGAAAAACCACATGATTAAAGAGGCAACATGGGAATCTGAAAATGCAATGAGGGATAAATACCCCCACTTATTCGATAAGTAAATAAATTGCGGGGACACAATTTTCTAAAGGGGGGAAGGATGTAACATCCCAAGTATGTAATGAATAATAGATATTTTTATCTATGTCTATTAATGAATTATATAGTGTTTTAGAGGCTTAAAATGAGAATAAATCCAATCATAGGCATGTAATACACTAATATTTTTAAAAGATTGTTTTACTGCCTTTTGTGGAAAACCTTTTATTTAAATCAAACTTTTGAAAATTTTATAAGCTATATTTGTTGAAATAAAATTATTCTGTATGATTGGGACATTGAAATTTACTTTGGGTAAATTTTTGGTATTTTTCCGATTAAGTTCATTTTTTAATGAATAGTGAAAAATGTTGTATTTTAATTCAAAACCTCTTTTTAATCTAATTTATTTATATGATTACATTATCTTTTGAATTGGTTTAAAAGTTAAATTATAATATATTTCTACCATTTAATCCAATATTCGTCATTGGAATTAATTTCACTTTGAAATTGGACTTAAACTAGTGTCAATCTTTTGAGACTTATTGTTTCATAAAAACACGCTATTTGCTCTGACAGCGAGAATTAATTATTAAATTAAATAATGTAACTTATATGTTTTTAATTTTGTAAAATAGAAATCATTTTTTAATTCAGAATATCAAATATAGCTTAGGGTTATGTTTTGGAATTTTTCTGAAAAACTTCAATTTTTGATGAATAGTGAAACCACTAAGTGGTACTTAAAAAACTGATTTTTCGTTTAAATGAAATTTTACCACCTCTGTGTTTAGAATTTAAAAAATCCGACATACATGTTTTGCATTAAGAAGAAAAATTTGGTTCAATGGGATTAAAATAAATTTTTGGTGAATAGTAACTTTTAAGTTTTTAATCGCGATTAGAGATAATTAGTGTAGTTTAAGGTAAAAATAATTTTTTAATAATATGAAATGACCTAGAAAAATGACCAACCTTTATTGGATGTGTCATGGCCGACCAAGGCAACCCATGGGTCGATTTTTGGGGCCTCATAGAGCCACTTGGGTAAGATAATGACATTAATGCCTTTTATTTAAAGTAAAATGAAAATGACATAAACATGAGTTGTTTTACTAAAACAATTTTTAAGTGGAGTTGTACAAGTCATATTGTTTACTATAAATATTTGTTAGAAATCTAAAAATAATTCCTATATCATGATTTTTTTTTTGATTTTTAGACATTAAATTAATTAAATTATTTATGACACCATGATGATGCAGTGATGACCTCATTATTTAACGATTTAAATAAAATGAAAATATAATGTAAACTATAAGAACTACACTTGTAAAAAACCTATTGTATGGGTGGATTTCGAACTCTTACCACTGTATCCTAGAATTATATCAATGTGGGACCTTTTAAATCCAAAAATCATTTTAAAATAAAGTAGCATTTCTTTACTTTCCAAGAGTGCCCCTTCTCTCTTCTTAAAAAAGGCCCCTACCTCTACCTCCTTACCCACACTTCCAACGCCTTTGGATCGGCCAACCCCTGCCCATTTTGTCTTAAAAAATTCCTCTATAACTCTTAGAATCCTCACTTTGGGCAGAATTCTTCCCAAGGAAGCCTTTGAGCTCAAATCAAAAAGAGTTTCCCGTTTTAATGGTAGTATTTTCTCTTATGTTCTTATGTTTTATTTTTCTTGTCCAACCCTATAAAGTCTTTTTATTCCATTCTTTTGTAACAAAACAAGTATAATAAATATACTAGGATGTTTTTATAAGAATTATTCGATCTAAACATACACACACCTATATCTAATGGTTAATGAACTTACTATTTATGTGGATGGAAAATTTCTGCCTCACGAAACGATGATTGTTCAACACTCATATAACATCTTCAAAGGTGGCCATTAAGATGTCACTATATTTATATATTATATATAATATGTTTATTCTTTACTTATGATTTTGTATTTTTCATTTATGGAATACATTTATTGTTACCATTCTGGGTAAACGCGATATCTTTATTTTAGGATGTGCGGACTACCACACCCTCAAAGTGATTTGATTTTGTTAATGCCATAAGTGGGATGTTTAAAGGATTTAATTAATGGTATTATATATGATGTTATACTTAAATTATAATACACCTTTATATAATTATGATTCCATTTCATAAAATATGAAATAGAAATGAATGTAGCGTTCATGCGTACGTACGACTTACCGTCTCCATGAACGATGCATTTCATTTATTACCTCTAAACATTATGTAATATTATAAATGCATGTTTATACTGGATATATATGATATATATGATATGTAAATCATTAGTATAACTATGGATATAATGGATACATGAAAAACTTGTAATTATAAAGAGTTTATTTTTGACTCAAGTACCAATGATCGTTAAAACGACCGTTATTATCCTAAAAAATTACATAGTATAAATGAAATGGCAATAAGTGATATAAAATGAATAAATATCTTGAAAAAGGTTCTTAAACAAGTATAAATTAACTCAAGTTTATTATTCAGGATATTAAAGAACGATCAAGTCAATTCGGAAACGAGGTAAGGGAACTTCTTAACCCAATTTCCATTCATTGGGTTAATCTCATACTTTCAAATTATGTAATAATATTATTATGTCCTATCTGATATTTATAATTTATTTATGTGTAAATATAGTGAATACACATAATAGATCTATTTTATTTAAAAATGATCTATGAATGGGACTTCATCTCAATCTATTTACATTGAGGCATATTTTTTTTTAAACAAAACCTTCTTTTATACGGTGTATAAACCCCTTTGACTTTTATGTTTATCCCAAAGGAATCTTTTTTATACGAAGCGTTTTACTAAACAAAAAAATGTAATGTTTTTGTCGTACGTATGTGGCGACAACGACTTCTCCACCTCCATGACGATTATTTTAGTTTTGGCTTCCTCTACAAGCCATAACTTTATTTTAAAGAAAAATAAATACCATGTTTTACTTTTCTTTTATTTTGGTATTGAAAATGGTTTTCATAATTTTTTTATATCAATGTGTTGTATTGATATCTTGTGATTGAAATGTGGAAATGTTATGTTTCCTTTATGCATTTTTTATGCGATACGATTATGTTATTGTTCTTGGGCATTGTTATGAAGACGGGTGGTTCCTTGATAAAATAAGGGCGGGTGATCCTGATATAGCTCTCCAATGCATTAGGTAACATAAAGGAGTTAAACGTTAAGGTTTCTCCGAAGAGATTTTGGTAATATACTGTGATGGGTATTCCAAATGCAACCAAGAGGGTTACTCCCTATGTAAGAATGTTATGAATGCCTCAAGTTACCTTTATGTCTTATGATTTATATGATTTATTCATGATTTTATGTGGTATGTTAAAGTGATTATATTTTATGAGTAGAGTAATATTTCATTGATTCTTGTGTATACATGTACTCATGTTTCCTTCCCATATTTTTATATCCCTTACTGAGCTTTTTTATGCTCATCCCATGTTTTTGAAATGTTTTACACAAGTCAATGGAAGGGTAAATGATATGATGATAGTGTCAATGAAGTGTCAAGAAATAATCCATGTTTTATTTTAAATATGTTTTCGTTGATGGGAAAAATGAATACTATCTTTTATGTAACCACTTTGTTTAAAAGTGGAATGTAATGCATGTTTTATGATCTAATTCTCTAAAACACTAAACCTGAAGAGATCCTCAATGTGTAATCTCGTAATTACTCATGATTAAGTAAGTTTTATGGATGGGGCCTTACACTCATCTTATCATTTGATATTATATCATGTGAGATGTGTAGAAGCTCAGAAAAATGGTTTGTATACTTTTTTAGAGATTTATCAGCCTAATCAATTCTATAATGCACTATAGACTATGAAAACATCATAAGATATTTATAGAATTTGTTGGTGAAAATAAAATTGATGTCTTCCCACTCGGAGCTATCATGTTTCTTTCCCTTCACCATAATGCCCCCCATAATTTTCCTTGTCCTTCTATCAAAATAAAAGAACACATCACGTTGATATCATTGGGTGTGTCAAGAAAACCAAAATAATCATTCCAAGCATCTCAACCACTCCTCATCCTCATTAGGGTCATCTGATCCCTTAAACAATACTGGTTTCTTAAGACAGAACTCTGGAGAACTACTCTTGAGAATGTCCCTCATAGATTCCACATCATGAGAATGAATAACAACTGGAGGTGGATACAATATTAGATCATATACAATGTGCATTATTACCTCAAACATATTCAGATTCACAATAGGATTCACTCACTGGGGTATAAAACGATCTTTTTCCTAGGTCTGATTCACATGTCTTCTCAGATCCCTGATGCTAAAAACATATGTAGACAACTAAGAATGCATTAGGAAAGTATCAAAAAGAGAAAAGAGGGAAATTAATCCTAACAGTTTGAATGTACTAGATTGAGATTTAAAATAATTCCAAATAAAAACAAGGAAATTACTAGTGGTTATATATAATACATCATTCCTTTTCCACCCCTAGCGACTAATGGTTTTTTGCGGTGAAATATACCCATGAAATCAATAACAACTTTCTCTTTTATCTAGACAAGATTTATTAATGTATACATACTTTATGAAAAAATCTCTATCTGCATTTGATACCACTTTGTCATGAACCATCCCAAGTACCGTAGTGACCAGATTACTGAGTCAGTTCTGATATAGCCTGATGTGTGTTCCCAATCCCTATGGGTTAGTGACTATCACCATGCATCATTCTGACTGAAAGTGGAACGATTATTCCACTAATTATGTGAAAAAAATATAACATGACAATATGTAAATCAAATTATTACTCCAGTGGGAGTAATGATCTAGAAGGTAAACTAGAACAACCACCAATGTAATATAACCGATGTACTAAAAGGGTGAAAAAACCAAAAGTCCCTAAGGACACAACTCACCGATTCCAATGTTCAGCCTTAGGATCCACCTCCATGAAATCCTTTTCCATTACTCATACATAAAAGGAGATAAACTACCAAAACCTGAAGTCACATGTAGGATGTGAGGCACATCTAATATGATAAAACCCAATTATTATAGAATAGATTCTATTATCAACATATCTGAATTTTTCTTTCAATTTGAAAAGATATAGGTTTTCCATTAACAAATAAAATTTACACAAATAATTAGCTATAATTTAATAGATGGAAATACTTTTAGAAAATAATTCTATATATTTACAATGATGAAAATAAATTCCCACGAAAAAATTTTATATTAATTAAAGGATAATTTGCATGACCAGATATTTTCACATATGTCTTAAATAAAGAATTTTTAAAAAGATTTTATATAAATTTTCAAGGCATGTAAGACATCTTAATAATGGAATATATAAGAATTTAAAAATGAAAACTAGAAAGAAACATGGTCATGCGTCAAATAGGTATGATACATCTAAGGTATAAGGATCCAAAATTGAAAATCGAGAAATGTATGCATATATTCCCCTTTAGGAATAAGGTAATGGGATCTCATCACTATCGCATAATGAATGGTATGTTCTAATATGATTTTTTTTATAGATTATCGAATTGTAAATATTATCCCAAAATAGCACACTAAATTCCAAGGAATTTCATGTTCTCTTGTATAAATCAATGATGAGATATTTATTTTAGAACAATAAATGCAATTCAGCTCATTCTTTATGTCAAATATTCCAATTTTCGGTAAAAAACAGTCGAGGGGTTTTAATAAAAAACATTCATTTTCAACAAGTTGAAACCCGATAGTTCCATTGAAACAATTTAATCCATATATCGTAATATCAGGATATAAAAATTAATCATTCCAATTTCACAATCTATTCTATATTTGAATTCAATAATACAATTTTTTAAGAAAACAATTCCATCATTTTCAACACAAACCCCGAATTCAATTGAATCTGGTATCTTTCACAAATATTCCATCAAATAAATTTTTATTAAATAGTCATCATCATAAAAATTGAATCAATTAAAATCAAAACCAAAAAAATAAATTAAATAATTTAAATCACTCTATATTCAAATTCCATGTCAAGAAACCATATTTTTCCTCAAATACACTAATTTGTTATAATTGGGGTTTTCAAACAAAAGGATTTAAATTCATTTGAATAAAATTTGTAAAAATTATATTTAAATATGAAAAAATAAAATTAAATTATTGAAATAGTTTCAATAAAAAATTTGGAATTATAATGGAAGAACATACCAAACACAATGGATCTAGCGATGGAAAACCATAATCAAGATTTGACCAGAGAGAATGAATATCACACAAATGGTAATCAATCCTTAGTTTAAGATCATATAAAAGATGTTAATACATCCATATATCAATACTATGATCTATATAACCCTACGTATAAAGAGATAGATCACTAGAGGGGAAAAAATGAGGAGGAAACTAATCAGAAGGATATCAATCAACGTTCTCCCAGCTTCAGATTGCACCCCTATAGGGTTAAAGGGGACATGAATACTTATTGTGAGATCTAAAGATGTATGAAACATGATTGTGTCAATTATGGTCCATCCAGGACCTATAAAGGATGATCAGGAAATTTTAATAAATGTTTCTATTCTATAAGAACAAGTCTGGTTGGTTTTTGGGAAATTTGGTAGGGTTAGGGAAAATCGTTTAAGTACCATGTGGAGCCCACTTCCCAAAACATAGAAATGGTTCAAAATTCTCCAAAGAGTGTGTATTCCATACACAAAACATGATCCAACACATAAATCTCTAGGATATTTAGTAAATCACTTGAAATTTCCCTAAACAAAACCAAACCAAAGCTCAACCAAATGAAATGATTAAGAATACATAAAAATGGTAACAGGATATAACACCACAATATCTAGAATGTGCATAATACCACTAGTTTCTCGTAAAAACCATGAATAATATCCTTATATTGTGTACCCATCCTTCATAAAGACTCTCTATATTATCCCCCTTTTAACTAGTAAGCAGTATAAGTGGCTGGTGACATCAAGTGGTCCAAACAAACTAAGTGGAAATGTCATTTGTACACATGAACATAGTGACCTCATACTGCCAGGGGGAGTGATTTAGAGTTTTTTATCACACCATACCAGATTTATTTAGGTAAAATAATACAATATTATATAAAGAAATATGTTTTAAATGGGATGTTTTTTATTATATATTTAGTTGATGATGATTTTCATATCTAGAGTAAAATAGTTTGAAATATTTAATTATTGTCCTTTAATATCTCAATTGTTCTGTAAAAATTATAAAAATTTATGGAATTTATGCTTTAGTCAGTTTATTTGAAAATAAATTTTGAGTAATGGTTTTTGATTTTATTAACTAATAATTCAATATTAATATTTGTTAAACATAAAAATTTATTATCAGATTCTATGTTTTTGAAAAATGTATATTTTTTTGTGATTTTAAAATTTTTATTTGAATTTTTTATGTACTCTAAATTTGAAATATTCAATTTAGTTAATTTTACATGTGACCATAATTTCTATTGGATAAATTAATACATGGATGAAGGAATCATAAGAATAAATATTATAGTTACTTTAGATGAAAATTTTTCAAAACCTTGATGCTATCATACATATGATGGATCAATAGAAATTATTTCCAATAACTTATATGTGACCTAAAATTAACCATGTGGATGATTAGTGGGGATAATTTTTTTCAGATATGTATATTATTGACATCATATACATTTACCTTGGCCAAAAGAAAAATGTGATCAACCATGAGACAATAGATTTTTTATCTTTTTTGGAGTATTGAGTGAAATTCAAGTGACCACACACTAGTTTTAACCACAATCCATTAGGATTTTGAACAATTTGAAGTGCCCAGATCAGTGTGAATCACTGAGAGGGGGAGGGGGTGAATCAGTGATCCTTTAAAACTTTTTACTAATTGATTCTTAATCAATTAAACCTCTATGGCTTATTAAGGCCTCGATCCACTCTTCTTGTATCTCTCAACCTTTCCCGGATAATGCAGTAATGAAAAGGCACAGGACACAAGGATTTACAAGGTTCGGCACCAAAGGCCTACATCCTTTCCATGCTCTCCAAGCATGGATTCTCCCATTATAATCTGTTAGTATTACAATGGTCGATACAGCTTCCCACCGTATCTCTCCTGAGTCCCACAGGAGGGTCTTTATACTGCGTCCCACAGTGTTACCAGAGTCCCACTGGCCTGCTCCAGAATCCCACTGAAGACTTCTTCTCCCTGAGTCCCACAGGGTCTTCTCTTGGCTCCTCGAGTCACACGAGTAGCACTTCTTCACTTTAAGTTCTTCAAGTAACTTCAGCCGCCTGGGATAAAGGCTGCTGGCCTTGCTCTTCTTCTGATCACTTGTGGTGATCAGGGTCTTCTCGTCTAGCTCGGGCTTTATCACCTTCTTCTAAGGATGACCCGGCTTCTCTCCAATTACTGAATGCTCAGACAAATAATATCTTTATCTTCGGTCTGGTCCAGTCTCAGATCACTTCAACATCATGCATTGAGTGCATGGAAACTCTTCAAGATCTTCAAGTCTTGGACTCCTCAGATGCACACCACTGATTTAGCACTGTTCACGTGTGCACGTGCATGCATGCATGCATGCACTCCCCTTCTTTTCTTCCTGGTGCAGTAAACCCACAAAGGGTGTAGTCACTTTAAGCACACACCTTCTCCACAATCTTCACACACTTTATTCAATTTTCTTACACACTTAGAGTGTGTTCTACTTTAGTGTGGGTCTTGTTCTTCTTCAAAGTGTGCACATCACTTTGTACACACTAAGGTTCGGCCTCTTCTTGTCTAGCACACACAACTTGTTTCTTCCTCTTGCACACACACACAATATGTGTTCTTCTTTGTTGTGGTCTTCACTTGGTGCACACAAGCAAATCTTGGTGTAGTTCTTCTTGTTTGCACAAGGCTACGGCCTTTCCCTTCTTTTTGCACACAAGGCACAAAGGCCTCGGCCTTCTATTCTTTCTTCTTGCACATACACTGCCCGTAGGGTCTCTTCTTCTTCACTTGGCACTCAAAGGGTGCAAGGGCTCGACCTTCTTCCTTCTTTACTGTGCACACACAAGAGGCAAGGCCTCGGGTCTTCTTTTTCACACCTACTGCCCAACTTGCGCAAAGGGGTGCGGCCCTCCTTCACTTCACAGCCGCGCTAATTCCACTGGCCGTGGGTCGCGCAAGCCACAAGGCGCGCAAGTGCAAGGCACAAGCCGCGGGTGTGCAAGCCTTCGAGCGCGCAAGGAGCACGGCACAAGGGCGTGCAAGACCTCGGGTGCAAAGCACCTCGGGCTTCAACCGTGGGCGCGCAGAGTGTCGCGGCCCCGGGTTCTTCCTGCCGCGCAAGGATTAGCGCGCAGGGGTCTTCCCCTTTCTTCTTTCACGCAAGGAGTGCGCGAAAGGGACTCAGCCGCGCAAATGGTATTTGCGCGGGGCTTCGGCTTCGCGAGGCACAAGGTGCACGCGGGACTCCTCAAGGTTTCAGCAAACTTCTTTGGAGCCTTGGGCTCTTCTTTTATAGGCGAAGAGGGCCTTGGTCTTCTGCGGAGAGATATCTTTCAAAACCCCGAAATCTTCGGATCTTCAAAATCTTTCCAAATCATTATTTTTATCCTCTGTTTCACGCGGGTTCTTTATTTTTTCAGTTTTCTGCACGTGCATGCGTTTTCGAACGAATGCATGGCCTCTGTTTTGGCCATCCCATGCAAAACACGAACCACGTGGCCTTGGCAGCTTTGCTTGCCTCGGCCGACATCAAATTTCTCCACTGGTAGCATGCAAGCTCTTTTTAAAGCATGTATGGATTCGGTTTGAGGAGACGAACTCAACGGACACTTCATCTTCGGCAATGGTGGCCGGGATCTAAAAATATTCATTCGGGAGGCGCCTGGTTCGAAGGAGGCTCGCGGGAATGTGCGGGGAGGCCTTCGGCTGAGCTCGACGAAGGAGACGAGCTCTCGGCCGTCGGATGCGGTGATCAAAAAGGCTTCGACGGCTTGGATCAGATCGGGGGCGCGGCGGATTAGATGATCGGTCCAGATCGAACGCGCGATGAATCGTGCGGCTGGGATTTGTTCCCGGTGAAAATCCTGCGTCCCACATCGAATTCTCTCGCGGAATTTCCGCGGTTTATAACCCTGCCGCTCTCCGCTACCCCACAATTGAACTTCCTCCCTCCCGGTGCCGCCCCGCACCGGGTTCTCTCTGCGGGCGCGCTCTGCGCCCACTATGCTCCCTGCGGGCGCGCTCCTAGCGCCCACAATGCTCCTCCGGTGCACGGATTTCACCACCGCGTGCCCTCGGGGGCTTATACACGGCCCCCTGCGCTCCTCCGGGCGTGCCCCAGGCGCCCATGCGGTGTCCTTGGGTGCGCCCCATGCCTCAAGGTTGCTGCCCTGGCCTTGAGGGTTCCCCATGGGCGTGGTGACCTTGAGTCCCACAAGTGCCTTGGGTGATGACCCTCGGCTGGCCTCCTTGGTGGCCAATTTTTTGGCAAAGGAAGCATGATTCCTTTGTATAAAAAACAAAGTACTCCATATACAAATTGCCAAACCAAGTGCCATTCAAGCCTTCTTCTTCCCATCTCTATGCTTCTTCTTCTTAAGAATTCCTCCATTCATCCTCAACATTTATTTATTACTTAGGAGTGAATTCTTGAAGGTTCTCCATCAACCGAACGCTTGAATCAACATAAAATCTCCAATGTGCTTCATTGATCCAATTAGAGATCAAGTTGGATCACTTCCAATTCACATGCACTAAGAGTTAGTACATGGACTTCTTTGAATCCACTTCATCCACTCAGGAGTAGTGGATGGTTCTCCTTCACTTCCTCATGCATTGTCAATACAATGCATGGTCCTCTAACCATGTTGTGACATTGTATCCAGTTGATACAAGTTCTTGGAACTTTAAGATCAGCTCAACAATCGCCAGATTTAATGATGCTCCATCATCATTCATTCTTCAAGTGGTGTAACTTAGTATCATATTGATACAAGTATTGAAACATTAAGATCAGTTCAACAATCGTCTGATATGCTTAGAGAATGTTTCAACCATCATCTCCTATGTCACTTAGTGAATCTCCTAAGTGACATGCATCTTAGTACCATGGCCATTCTCCTTCATCACCATCACCATCACATCCTTTGACATTCACATCTTGACTCCTTGACATCCATTCATTCCAAGACAACCTGATGCCTCATTGACAACAAATGCAACACAATGCACTTCAATCTCCCCCTTTGTATTTGTTGTCAATACACTCCATCAGCACATATGAATGGGTCAATATGTGTGCTAATATTTTCTCCCCATTATTGGCAATCAAATGCAAAGGTGTGGTGTGGTTCTCTTCAAAAATCTCTTCCTCCCTTTGAAAAGTATTTTCTTGAAAAACACTGAGAGAGGGATGATGTCACATGTTCTCTTTAGCAAAGAACCTTTAGTAAATCAGCTCTAAGTCTACTTGGGCTAACCCGGTGTATAAAACAAGAGTGATGTAACCAAGGAACTCAATGCTGTCCAACATTCACTATACATGTGAGATCATGCTTAGGGGATTGAAATTTTTCAGATATAACAATGAATTGCTAAATCCTGCACATACTTCACAAAACTCATTAGAAAGTTCAGTGCAATGATAAAGCTCCCCCTTTCATCCATTTGTCTTCAATCCATACTCCCCCTTAATTGACAAGATAGCCTCAATTAAGAAACAAGGGATGAAAGTATGATTGGAATACCTTCACTTTTCTCAAGATGGAATTAAATATCAGAATCCCATCTTCTCCAGATTGGCTCCCCCTCAAGGGGTGCACTCAATTCTGTCCAAACCATCCTCCAGCTGAGAATGATCATCATCTTCAATTCCCTACAATGTCAGCACATGTAAATTCCAATAGTATAAGGGAATAAGTTGGAACCTCCTTGGTTCATCAATGTGAACAACAAGGTTGAGAAGATTCTCTCAACCGAGATGTCCCATTTTCACCAGTCTTCACACTTGCACATTTGATCTTCATTGATGATTGTGCTGGTGTGGTTCTCAAAACATCTTCATGTGAAACCTTCTTCTTCCCTTTTGCTTTAGCAATTGCCAGAGCTTCATCTTCAACTCTTTGTAGTTCTCTGGCAAGTTGCAACTGATGTGGCCATATGACAAGTAAATCATTTGGAAGTGTGACCTCAGTTTTGGAAATTCCACATGGTTCTTTTGATGCTGTCAAGCTACCTTTCTTAGGCAACTTGTTTTCAATCAATCCCTTCTTCTTCTTCTGGATTGATTGTCTGTTTGAGTTCAGTTGGCTTCTATTGATTTCCATGGCTTGTTTGCAAAGATCCATGGTATGACCTTTCTTTCCACAGTAGAAGCATTTCTTCTTGGTGGTCCTACTGGATGACTCACCCTTCTTGGACTTAGACTCCAAAGTCTTCTCTTCCTTTTTCAAACACTTCTTGGGAGCATTTTCTACTTTCTTCTGCTTGCTTCCCAAGGAATCTCTTTTAGCCAGGTTCAGTGATCTTCTCTTCATTCCAGCTTTGGATACAGTTGGAGATTGACATGTATCATTCTTTTGACCACTTTTGCAATAAACCCAGATGTTGTCAAGTAATCCAAATCTGTTAGCAGTAAACAGATGTCTCTGGACCTGTGGATGCTGCTTCTTTCCTTCTGGCTTGCTCCCCCTTGGCATGGGCTTCCTCTGTGCTTTGGCATTCAGTGGATTGTACCAACAATCCTTTTCACAATGCCCATACCTGTTACAACACCAGCATTGTCCCACGAATCTTGACCTCTTCAGTCCTTCTGATTGTAGGGTACTTTTCTTGACCTGTTGTGCTGTTTCAGGAGAGCTCTGCTTCTTTACTGTCTTCATCCATATTTGTTTGGAATTATTCTTCCATCCTGCACTTTTAGTAGAAACACTTTTAGAAGCATGAGTACAAGATGGTATGGATGGTACCTTCTTTTTAGAAGTTGTTGCACTTTCACAAGAGGATGTCTTTCTTTTAGAATCATCCTTCTCAAAGCTCACTTGAGTGGCAACATTTCTTCTTCCAGCTGTCTGGGAGGCTTGGGCTTTGGGTGATTGTTGATTTTTCAATATCACCTCCAGTTCTAAGCATTTCATATTGAGGGAGTTCTTCTCATCCTCAATTGTTCTTAGCCTTCCTTCCCATTTCTCTTCCAGCTGTTTTATCTGGTCTTCATGCACCTTCTTCAATTCTAGCAATGAATTGTCAAGCTCCTTCACTATCTTGAATTTTTCTTCGAGTTGAGCATCTCTGACATTCATTGTCACTTTGTGCCTCTTTTCCAGTGCATGGAAAACATCTTTGATTATTACTTTAAATAATTCTTTCTCAGAAAGGCTTCTCTGCAATTTTTCAGCAGTGTCTTCATATCTTTCATTGCAAAGAGATACTGTTTCATCTTTGTCATTTACCAGCTTTCTGAGAGTGTTGGTTATGCCAACCCTTTTAGCCAATTGGACTTCTAGAGAATTGGCTTCATCTTCTAGCTGTAATTTTTCTTCTTGAAGATCAAGGAGGCCTGTAGCTATACACATTGCAATTTCCTTGGGGACTCTCTTCTGAAGATATTTGATTGCATTTAGAAGATCATTGTTTCTTCCATCTTCATCACAGCTAGAGAAGGCTTCATCAGAAGAATGATAAAAGGAATTGTCATCTGATGTGACTTTCACATTTGTTTCCATAGAAGGAGTTTCTCTGATTGCACCAGCCTTCTTCTTCATCTTCTTTGCCTGTTTCTTCATTCTGTTTTTCAGAGTCTTGGCAGATATCTCCATTTGAGGCTGGTCACTCATTTCCTCAAATCTGCACTTCATAAAGACTCCCGTGGATCTTTTAGAGGTAACCTCCCTCTGATACCAATTGAAGTGCCCAGATCAGTGTGAATCACTGAGAGGGGGAGGGGGTGAATCAGTGATCCTTTAAAACTTTTTACTAATTGATTCTTAATCAATTAAACCTCTATGGCTTGATAAGGCCTCGATCCACTCTTCTTGTATCTCTCAACCTTTCCCGGATAATGCAGTAATGAAAAGGCACAGGACACAAGGATTTACAAGGTTCGGCACCAAAGGCCTACATCCTTGCCATGCTCTCCAAGCATGGATTCTCCCATTATAATCTGTTAGTATTACAATGGTCGATACAGCTTCCCACCGTATCTCTCCTGAGTCCCACAGGAGGGTCTTTATACTGCGTCCCACAGTGTTACCAGAGTCCCACTGGCCTGCTCCAGAATCCCACTGAAGAATTCTTCTCCCTGAGTCCCACAGGGTCTTCTCTTGGCTCCTCGAGTCACACGAGTAGCACTTCTTCACTTTAAGTTCTTCAAGTAACTTCAGCAGCCTGGGATAAAGGCTGCTGGCCTTGCTCTTCTTCTGATCAATTGTGGTGATCAGGGTCTTCTCATCTAGCTCGGGCTTTATCACCTTCTTCTAAGGATGACCCGACTTCTCTCCAATTACTGAATGCTCAGACAAATAATATCTTTATCTTCGGTCTGGTCCAGTCTCAGATCACTTCAACATCATGCACTGAGTGCATGGCAACTCTTCAAGATCTTCAAGTCTTGGACTCCTCAGATGCACACCACTGATTTAGCACTGTTCACGTGTGCACGTGCATGCATGCATGCATGCACTCCCCTTCTTTTCTTCCTGGTGCAGTAAACCCACAAAGGGTGTAGTCACTTTAAGCACACACCTTCTCCACAATCTTCACACACTTTATTCAATTTTCTTACACACTTAGAGTGTGTTCTACTTTAGTGTGGGTCTTGTTCTTCTTCAAAGTGTGCACATCACTTTGTACACACTAAGGTTCGGCCTCTTCTTGTCTAGCACACACAACTTGTTTCTTCCTCTTGCACACACACACAATATGTGTTCTTCTTTGTTGTGGTCTTCACTTGGTGCACACAAGCAAATCTTGGTGTAGTTCTTCTTGTTTGCACAAGGCTACGGCCTTTCCCTTCTTTTTTCACACAAGGCACAAAGGCCTCGGCCTTCTATTCTTTCTTCTTGCACATACACTGCCCGTAGGGTCTCTTCTTCTTCACTTGGCACTCAAAGGGTGCAAGGGCTCGGCCTTCTTCCTTCTTTACTGTGCACACACAAGAGGCAAGGCCTCGGGTCTTCTTGTTCACACCTACTGCCCAACTTGCGCAAAGGGGTGCGGCCCTCCTTCACTTCACAGCCGCGCTAATTCCACTGGCCGTGGGTCGCGCAAGCCACAAGGCGCGCAAGTGCAAGGCACAAGCCGCGGGTGTGCAAGCCTTCGAGCGCGCAAGGAGCACGGCACAAGGGCGTGCAAGACCTCGGGTGCAAAGCACCTCGGGCTTCAACCGTGGGCGCGCAGAGTGTCGCGGCCCCGGGTTCTTCCTGCCGCGCAAGGATTAGCGCGCAGGGGTCTTCCCCTTTCTTCTTTCACGCAAGCAGTGCGCGAAAGGGACTCAGCCGCGCAAATGGTATTTGCGCGGGGCTTCGGCTTCGCGAGGCACAAGGTGCACGCGGGACTCCTCAAGGTTTCAGCAAACTTCTTTGGAGCCTTGGGCTCTTCTTTTATAGGCGAAGAGGGCCTCGGTCTTCTGCGGAGAGATATCTTTCAAAACCCCGAAATCTTCGGATCTTCAAAATCTTTCCAAATCTTTATTTTTATCCTCTGTTTCACGCGGGTTCTTTATTTTTTCAGTTTTCTCCACGTGCATGCGTTTTCGAACGAATGCATGGCCTCTGTTTTGGCCATCCCATGCAAAACACGAACCACGTGGCCTTGGCAGCTTTGCTTGCCTCGGCCGACATCAAATTTCTCCACTGGTAGCATGCATGCTCTTTTTAAAGCATGTATGGATTCGGTTTGAGGAGACGAACTCAACGGACACTTCATCTTCGGCAATGGTGGCCAGGATCTCAAAATCTTCATTCGGGAGGCGCCTGGTTCGAAGGAGGCTCGCGGGAATGTGCGGGGAGGCCTTCGGCTGAGCTCGACGAAGGAGACGAGCTCTCGGCCGTCGGATGCGGTGATCAAAAAGGCTTCGACGGCTTGGATCAGATCGGGGGCGCGGCGGATTAGATGATCGGTCCAGATCGAACGCGCGATGAATCGTGCGGCTGGGATTTGTTCCCGGTGAAAATCCCGCGTCCCACATCGAATTCTCTCGCGGAATTTCCGCGGTTTATAACCCTGCCGCTCTCCGCTACCCCACAATTGAACTTCCTCCCTCCCGGTGCCGCCCCGCACCGGGTTCTCTCTGCGGGCGCGCTCTGCGCCCCCTATGCTCCCTGCGGGCGCGCTCCTAGCGCCCACAATGCTCCTCCGGTGCACGGATTTCACCACCGCGTGCCCTCGGGGGCTTATACACGGCCCCCTGCGCTCCTCCGGGCGTGCCCCAGGCGCCCATGCGGTGTCCTTGGGTGCGCCCCATGCCTCAAGGTTGCTGCCCTGGCCTTGAGGGTTCCCCATGGGCGTGGTGACCTTGAGTCCCACAAGTGCCTTGGGTGATGACCCTCGGCTGGCCTCCTTGGTGGCCAATTTTTTGGCAAAGGAAGGATGAATCCTTTGTATAAAAAACAAAGTACTCCATATACAAATTGCCAAACCAAGTGCCATTCAAGCCTTCTTCTTCCCATCTCTATGCTTCTTCTTCTTAAGAATTCCTCCATTCATCCTCAACATTTATTTATTACTTAGGAGTGAATTCTTGAAGGTTCTCCATCAACCGAACGCTTGAATCAACATAAAATCTCCAATGTGCTTCATTGATCCAATTAGAGATCAAGTTGGATCACTTCCAATTCACATGCACTAAGAGTTAGTACATGGACTTCTTTGAATCCACTTCATCCACTCAGGAGTAGTGGATGGTTCTCCTTCACTTCCTCATGCATTGTCAATACAATGCATGGTCCTCTAACCATGTTGTGACATTGTATCCAGTTGATACAAGTTCTTGGAACTTTAAGATCAGCTCAACAATCGCCAGATTTAATGATGCTCCATCATCATTCATTCTTCAAGTGGTGTAACTTAGTATCATATTGATACAAGTATTGAAACATTAAGATCAGTTCAACAATCGTCTGATATGCTTAGAGAATGTTTCAACCATCATCTCCTATGTCACTTAGTGAATCTCCTAAGTGACATGCATCTTAGTACCATGGCCATTCTCCTTCATCACCATCACCATCACATCCCTTGACATTCACATCTTGACTCCTTGACATCCATTCATTCCAAGACAACCTGATGCCTCATTGACAACAAATGCAACACAATGCACTTCAATCTCCCCCTTTGTATTTGTTGTCAATACACTCCATCAGCACATATGAATGGGTCAATATGTGTGCCAATATTTTCTCCCCATTATTGGCAATCAAATGCAAAGGTGTGGTGTGGTTCTCTTCAAAAATCTCTTCCTCCCTTTGAAAAGTATTTTCTTGAAAAACACTGAGAGAGGGATGATGTCACATGTTCTCTTTAGCAAAGAACCTTTAGTAAATCAGCTCTAAGTCTACTTGGGCTAACCCGGTGTATAAAACAAGAGTGATGTAACCAAGGAACTCAATGCTGTCCAACATTCACTATACATGTGAGATCATGCTTAGGGGATTGAAATTTTTCAGATATAACAATGAATTGCTAAATCCTGCACATACTTCACAAAACTCATTAGAAAGTTCAGTGCAATGATAAAGCTCCCCCTTTCATCCATTTGTCTTCAATCCATACTCCCCCTTAATTGACAAGATAGCCTCAATTAAGAAACAAGGGATGAAAGTATGATTGGAATACCTTCACTTTTCTCAAGATGGAATTAAATATCAGAATCCCATCTTCTCCAGATTGGCTCCCCCTCAAGGGGTGCACTCAATTCTGTCCAAACCATCCTCCAGCTGAGAATGATCATCATCTTCAATTCCCTGCAATGTCAGCACATGTAAATTCCAATAGTATAAGGGAATAAGTTGGAACCTCCTTGGTTCATCAATGTGAACAACAAGGTTGAGAAGATTCTCTCAACCGAGATGTCCCATTTTCACCAGTCTTCACACTTGCACATTTGATCTTCATTGATGATTGTGCTGGTGTGGTTCTCAAAACATCTTCATGTGAAACCTTCTTCTTCCCTTTTGCTTTAGCAATTGCCAGAGCTTCATCTTCAACTCTTTGTAGTTCTCTGGCAAGTTGCAACTGATGTGGCCATATGACAAGTAAATCATTTGGAAGTGTGACCTCAGTTTTGGAAATTCCACATGGTTCTTTTGATGCTGTCAAGCTACCTTTCTTAGGCAACTTGTTTTCAATCAATCCCTTCTTCTTCTTCTGGATTGATTGTCTGTTTGAGTTCAGTTGGCTTCTATTGATTTCCATGGCTTGTTTGCAAAGATCCATGGTATGACCTTTCTTTCCACAGTAGAAGCATTTCTTCTTGGTGGTCCTACTGGATGACTCACCCTTCTTGGACTTAGACTCCAAAGTCTTCTCTTCCTTTTTCAAACACTTCTTGGGAGCATTTTCTACTTTCTTCTGCTTGCTTCCCAAGGAATCTCTTTTAGCCAGGTTCAGTGATCTTCTCTTCATTCCAGCTTTGGATACAGTTGGAGATTGACATGTATCATTCTTTTGACCACTTTTGCAATAAACCCAGATGTTGTCAAGTAATCCAAATCTGTTAGCAGTAAACAGATGTCTCTGGACCTGTGGATGCTGCTTCTTTCCTTCTGGCTTGCTCCCCCTTGGCATGGGCTTCCTCTGTGCTTTGGCATTCAGTGGATTGTACCAACAATCCTTTTCACAATGCCCATACCTGTTACAACACCAGCATTGTCCCACGAATCTTGACCTCTTCAGTCCTTCTGATTGTAGGGTACTTTTCTTGACCTGTTGTGCTGTTTCAGGAGAGCTCTGCTTCTTTACTGTCTTCATCCATATTTGTTTGGAATTATTCTTCCATCCTGCACTTTTAGTAGAAACACTTTTAGAAGCATGAGTACAAGATGGTATGGATGGTACCTTCTTTTTAGAAGTTGTTGCACTTTCACAAGATGATGTCTTTCTTTTAGAATCATCCTTCTCAAAGCTCACTTGAGTGGCAACATTTCTTCTTCCAGCTGTCTGGGAGGCTTGGGCTTTGGGTGATTGCTGATTTTTCAATATCACCTCCAGTTCTAAGAATTTCATATTGAGGGAGTTCTTCTCATCCTCAATTGTTCTTAGCCTTCCTTCCCATTTCTCTTCCAGCTGTTTTATCTGGTCTTCATGCACCTTCTTCAATTCTAGCAATGAATTGTCAAGCTCCTTCACTATCTTGACTTTTTCTTCGAGTTGAGCATCTCTGACATTCATTGTCACTTTGTGCCTCTTTTCCAGTGCATGGAAAACATCTTTGATTATTACTTTAAAAAAATTTTTCTCAGAAAGGCTTCTCTGCAATTTTTCAGCAGTGTCTTCATATCTTTCATTGCAAAGAGATACTGTTTCATCTTTGGCATTTACCAGCTTTCTGAGAGTGTTGGTTATGCCAACCCTTTTAGCCAATTGGACTTCTAGAGAATTGGCTTCATCTTCTAGCTGTAATATTTCTTCTTGAAGATCAAGGAGGCCTGTAGCTATACACATTGCAATTTCCTTGGGGACTCTCTTCTGAAGATATTTGATTGCATTTAGAAGATCATTGTTTCTTCCATCTTCATCACAGCTAGAGAAGGCTTCATCAGAAGAATGATAAAAGGAATTGTCATCTGATGTGACTTTCACATTTGTTTCCATAGAAGGAGTTTCTCTGATTGCACCAGCCTTCTTCTTCATCTTCTTTGCCTGTTTCTTCATTCTGTTTTTCAGAGTCTTGGCAGATATCTCCATTTGAGGCTGGTCACTCATTTCCTCAAATCTGCACTTCATAAAGACTCCCGTGGATCTTTTAGAGGTAACCTCCCTCTGATACCAATTGAAGTGCCCAGATCAGTGTGAATCACTGAGAGGGGGAGGGGGTGAATCAGTGATCCTTTAAAACTTTTTACTAATTGATTCATAATCAATTAAACCTCTATGGCTTGATAAGGCCTCGATCCACTCTTCTTGTATCTCTCAACCTTTCCCGGATAATGCAGTAATGAAAAGGCACAGGACACAAGGATTTACAAGGTTCGGCACCAAAGGCCTACATCCTTGCCATGCTCTCCAAGCATGGATTCTCCCATTATAATCTGTTAGTATTACAATGGTCGATACAGCTTCCCACCGTATCTCTCCTGAGTCCCACAGGAGGGTCTTTATACTGCGTCCCACAGTGTTACCAGAGTCCCACTGGCCTGCTCCAGAATCCCACTGAAGAATTCTTCTCCCTGAGTCCCACAGGGTCTTCTCTTGGCTCCTCGAGTCACACGAGTAGCACTTCTTCACTTTAAGTTCTTCAAGTAACTTCAGCAGCCTGGGATAAAGGCTGCTGGCCTTGCTCTTCTTCTGATCACTTGTGGTGATCAGGGTCTTCTCATCTAGCTCGGGCTTTATCACCTTCTTCTAAGGATGACCCGACTTCTCTCCAATTACTGAATGCTCAGACAAATAATATCTTTATCTTCGGTCTGGTCCAGTCTCAGATCACTTCAACATCATGCACTGAGTGCATGGCAACTCTTCAAGATCTTCATGTCTTGGACTCCTCAGATGCACACCACTGATTTAGCACTGTTCACGTGTGCACGTGCATGCATGCATGCATGCACTCCCCTTCTTTTCTTCCTGGTGCAGTAAACCCACAAAGGGTGTAGTCACTTTAAGCACACACCTTCTCCACAATCTTCACACACTTTATTCAATTTTCTTACACACTTAGAGTGTGTTCTACTTTAGTGTGGGTCTTGTTCTTCTTCAAAGTGTGCACATCACTTTGTACACACTAAGGTTCGGCCTCTTCTTGTCTAGCACACACAACTTGTTTCTTCCTCTTGCACACACACACAATATGTGTTCTTCTTTGTTGTGGTCTTCACTTGGTGCACACAAGCAAATCTTGGTGTAGTTCTTCTTGTTTGCACAAGGCTACGACCTTTCCCTTCTTTTTTCACACAAGGCACAAAGGCCTCGGCCTTCTATTCTTTCTTCTTGCACATACACTGCCCGTAGGGTCTCTTCTTCTTCACTTGGCACTCAAAGGGTGCAAGGGCTCGGCCTTCTTCCTTCTTTACTGTGCACACACAAGAGGCAAGGCCTCGGGTCTTCTTGTTCACACCTACTGCCCAACTTGCGCAAAGGGGTGCGGCCCTCCTTCACTTCACAGCCGCGCTAATTCCACTGGCCGTGGGTCGCGCAAGCCACAAGGCGCGCAAGTGCAAGGCACAAGCCGCGGGTGTGCAAGCCTTCGAGCGCGCAAGGAGCACGGCACAAGGGCGTGCAAGACCTCGGGTGCAAAGCACCTCGGGCTTCAACCGTGGGCGCGCAGAGTGTCGCGGCCCCGGGTTCTTCCTGCCGCGCAAGGATTAGCGCGCAGGGGTCTTCCCCTTTCTTCTTTCACGCAAGGAGTGCGCGAAAGGGACTCAGCCGCGCAAATGGTATTTGCGCGGGGCTTCGGCTTCGCGAGGCACAAGGTGCACGCGGGACTCCTCAAGGTTTCAGCAAACTTCTTTGGAGCCTTGGGCTCTTCTTTTATAGGCGAAGAGGGCCTCGGTCTTCTGCGGAGAGATATCTTTCAAAACCCCGAAATCTTCGGATCTTCAAAATCTTTCCAAATCTTTATTTTTATCCTCTGTTTCACGCGGGTTCTTTATTTTTTCAGTTTTCTCCACGTGCATGCGTTTTCGAACGAATGCATGGCCTCTGTTTTGGCCATCCCATGCAAAACACGAACCACGTGGCCTTGGCAGCTTTGCTTGCCTCGGCCGACATCAAATTTCTCCACTGGTAGCATGCAAGCTCTTTTTAAAGCATGTATGGATTCGGTTTGAGGAGACGAACTCAACGGACACTTCATCTTCGGCAATGGTGGCCGGGATCTCAAAATCTTCATTCGGGAGGTGCCTGGTTCGAAGGAGGCTCGCGGGAATGTGCGGGGAGGCCTTCGGCTGAGCTCGACGAAGGAGACGAGCTCTCGGCCGTCGGATGCGGTGATCAAAAAGGCTTCGACGGCTTGGATCAGATCGGGGGCGCGGCGGATTAGATGATCGGTCCAGATCGAACGCGCGATGAATCGTGCGGCTGGGATTTGTTCCCGGTGAAAATCCCGCGTCCCACATCGAATTCTCTCGCGGAATTTCCGCGGTTTATAACCCTGCCGCTCTCCGCTACCCCACAATTGAACTTCCTCCCTCCCGGTGCCGCCCCGCACCGGGTTCTCTCTGCGGGCGCGCTCTGCGCCCACTATGCTCCCTGCGGGCGCGCTCCTAGCGCCCACAATGCTCCTCTGGTGCACGGATTTCACCACCGCGTGCCCTCGGGGGCTTATACACGGCCCCCTGCGCTCCTCCGGGCGTGCCCCAGGCGCCCATGCGGTGTCCTTGGGTGCGCCCCATGCCTCAAGGTTGCTACCCTGGCCTTGAGGGTTCCCCATGGGCGTGGTGACCTTGAGTCCCACAAGTGCCTTGGGTGATGACCCTCGGCTGGCCTCCTTGGTGGCCAATTTTTTGGCAAAGGAAGGATGAATCCTTTGTATAAAAAACAAAGTACTCCATATACAAATTGCCAAACCAAGTGCCATTCAAGACTTCTTCTTCCCATCTCTATGCTTCTTCTTCTTAAGAATTCCTCCATTCATCCTCAACATTTATTTATTACTTAGGAGTGAATTATTGAAGGTTCTCCATCAACCGAACGCTTGAATCAACATAAAATCTCCAATGTGCTTCATTGATCCAATTAGAGATCAAGTTGGATCACTTCCAATTCACATGCACTAAGAGTTAGTACATGGACTTCTTTGAATCCACTTCATCCACTCAGGAGTAGTGGATGGTTCTCCTTCACTTCCTCATGCATTGTCAATACAATGCATGGTCCTCTAACCATGTTGTGACATTGTATCCAGTTGATACAAGTTCTTGGAACTTTAAGATCAGCTCAACAATCGCCAGATTTAATGATGCTCCATCATCATTCATTCTTCAAGTGGTGTAACTTAGTATCATATTGATACAAGTATTGAAACATTAAGATCAGTTCAACAATCGTCTGATATGCTTAGAGAATGTTTCAACCATCATCTCCTATGTCAGTTAGTGAATCTCCTAAGTGACATGCATCTTAGTACCATGGCCATTCTCCTTCATCACCATCACCATCACATCCTTTGACATTCACATCTTGACTCCTTGACATCCATTCATTCCAAGACAACCTGATGCCTCATTGACAACAAATGCAACACAATGCACTTCACAATTCAGGTGAAAACGTGACGACTCTTAAGAGATATCATGATATATTGTTCGAATATATACATAAAAAATAATCTAGTGTAGATTAAAGCATAAATATAATTATTTTATTGAGAGACACTATTGGGAATCTACTAATATGAAACCCAGCCATCCATTATAGAATGGATCTAAAAAAATAATCCAGTATTTTCAAACACATAATCAAATATCCCAAAATAAACAACCATTTATCTTAACATGATTTATGATTTATGACATAAAAAAGTACATATTCAAATTCTATTAGACAAGAATTAATGTCATAAATTCCAAAATATCATCTAGTATTGTAGTTTTTTCTAATTAGGCCATTAACATTACATAAATATATATGACATTAAAAATTAGGTACCTGAACATAGTATCCATTTTTAATATTATATAATTATTTTAAAAATAAACACGCTTCCTTTTAATTAAAAAATTTTAACTTTTGAACATGACCTCATCGTTCTTCCTACTCTTTTATAAAACACTATGAATGTTATTTTAAACAACACAGGTATCTAGAAAATATCTATAAGGGAAGAAAAATTGTATAAATATATTTTTCAATTTAAATTTATGATGAAGCCTAAAATATTAACCTATGTAAGATTATTATATTATCATTAGTATTAATTCATTCCCACTGAAAAACACAATCTTTTTTTCTCAAAAACCCATTATTATAAAAGAAATAAAATGAAAATCCATTCAAGAAAACATAAAGAAATATATTCATAACCCAATATAACCCATGTCATAAATAATTAGATAACATTTATAGTAATTGTTTAAACAAGGCAGGTAATATCCCTCATTCTTTTATCGGATAATAATAGACACTACTCAAAGAATTGGAGAGATTAAATGGTTCTCACCATTGTCACAAGAAATATCTGGCCTGATCATTTTTAATGATGTGTAACGGAAATCATCCAATTTAAAATGATGTATCAGGGTCAAAAATTTCAAATTTATTATGATCAAGTACAATAATATAAATGAAACATTTTTTATTCTCCTAATCAGTATAAATCCCATATAAAACATTTGTAATCCTTTATACAATAAATATTTGGATATCAAAATATAATATTATTCTAAAACCATATTTGAAATAAAAAAGTAAATAGAAAAAAGGATTTTTGGGTGTTCCCTTGAATAAAAAATGAAATATTGTAAAGTTATACAATCATCAAATAAGTCTTGTGGTAGCAAAAAAATAGAAAATGTATTATATATTAAAATATCACATTTTTTTAGTATTTTTGATGAAATATATAGTATTCAAAACATAAAAAACCATTTTGAAATTATTTTAAATAATGTAAAAATAAAAATAAAAGAACCTTAATAATTATTTAAGGTATATATAAATGTATTAATATGATATATTTTTTTGATATGGACATGGATATAAATGGTATTTTAGGGAATCATTAATATTTTATTTGAAAAAGAATATTCCTATAAGGACCCTACCATAATCATTACATAATCTTGAATTATGTCAACAATTCACATTAATGATCATTTCAAGAGTATAGATTTAGTGATTTCAGGCCAAAACTATTACATAACAACTTGGATATTACAAGTAGATGCTCTTACTCAATATCCATTTTTCATAAAATAAAAACACATAAAAATATACATGTTTAGTTCCTTGTTTTAGACAACATGAATTTTCCTCGATCCAGTCCTTAACCCTATTAATCTTTAATTCTCATGGACATCAATTCAGAAACATGGGATGAGCATAAAAATATCAATAAGGGTTATAATATAACTAAGGAAAACATTAGCCCATTAATAAATACAAATCAATGAAACCATACTTTTCAATCATAACATACATTACAAAATCATAATATTTATGAATAACACAAAAAATCAAAAATCATAAAGGTAACTTATGGAATTCATAACGTACATACATTTTATCTATCACAACTACCTATAGAGTCATATTTGTAATTCCAATCAAAGTAAATTCCATAAATTTCTTTGGAGAAACATTCATGTTTATCTCCTTCACGTTACCAAATGCATTAGAGAGATATCTCGGGCTCACCCACCATAGGCTAATCACGGAACCACCAATATACGTAATGAATTCACAATAACCATAAGATATTCATAATACATAAGACAAGAATAAATTAAATACAACATTTCCACATTCCAATAATAATATATCAAATGAATATATTGAAATAAACAATGCTTTATCAAATCATTTTCCATACCATTTAAAAAATTTAATAAAGTGATTTGTGAATAAATGTGTCACATACCACATTGAAACTTTTAAATTAGTTATCATTTAAAAAAAATTAATGTCCATATATAAAAATATAATTTTTTTTTGAAAACATGGACTTTAATGAGAAATATTTAGAATAATGAATCTTTAAAACTTTTAAAAGGATATTTAAGTTAAAAAGTTTTTAACCAAAACAGAGACTCTTGAATACAAATAATTGAGTAATAAAATTGAATAATAACTCTATAGTGTAATGATAATAATGGGTTTCATGATGTAATATGTCAATGTTCAGTATATATGTTATATAAGATTTAATTGGTGCATAACGACGATGATGTCTCAATGGAATGTAAATGGAGGCGAAATCCCTTATAAAAAAACTCTATCCATAGATTAAGGATAAATAAGTTACATAAAAATGTGTGAGAAAATATAAATACATTCAATATAATTGGATATTCAGAGTAAATAAATCATATTACATTCACACGTGTTCTTTTTATGAAAAAACCAAAGACTCGTATGTTTAACTCAATGAATGGAAATTGAGTTAAAATTACTCTTATCAAGTTCATATCAACGACTTGAGAATTTATCAGTGGAGTGATTATGTGTATAAAAAGTATATCCACAAAAAGGGGAGTGGAAATTAAAACATAAATAAATAAATAAAATAGTGATTCTACACATAATCATAGCATGACATAATTTAGAATTATAAGATTTACCCATGGAGTAAAAATTGGGTTAAAAGGTTCCCATACCGATTTGGTAACATACAAAACATTCAACCCATTAAAGCAAGATCATAAAATGAAGATGTAAATACTAATAAATTGATTTATGTTATAAAATGAATAAAATAATGTTAATTAGATACACAAAACAAAAGAAAATAGTGGAAAATATAACAAGAATCTCAAGGGAATAAACAGTGAGATGAAAATACATTAACACGTTGTAACCAATTGAGTTTTATGAACAAAAGTTAATAACAACCAAATTATTCACAAAATTAAATGAATATAAATAGAATAATGATAATATTTATCAAATTACATTACACAATACACCATATGAAATAAACTACTAGCAAACAATGGAAATCTCACAGAATTTAAAGTGAGATAAGAAACCCCTTACCTCATGTCAGACATGAATTGTATGATCCTTGTTCTTCCTAAATAATAATCTTGTGTTAATATATAAATTATTAAGAACCTTTTTGATGTTTATTATTCATTTTATATCACTTATTACCATGTTATAAACATAATATAACAATTTATGTCAATGATGGTCGTTTTGTCGATATTTGGTACTTGAGTAAAAAATGAACACCTTTTAATTAACATTTGTCTATGTGGTAAAGAGTCTAGTATCTATAGAATGATATTCATGATTTATATATAATATATATCATATATATCCAGTATATATATTAATTTATAATATTACATAACATTTATAGGTAACAAATGAAATGAAACATTCATGGAGATGGTAAGCCGTACGTACGCATGAACGCTACATTCATTTCTATTTAATATTTTAATTGAATGAAAACCTAATGATAAAAATTTATATTATAATTATAGTATAATATATTATATAATTTCAATAACTCCATTATTTATACTTCCCTTGTATGGTATGAATTATTCATATCACTTTGAGGGGGCAGTAGTCCTCACTTCCTCAAATAAAATTAACTCATTTACTCATAATAGAAACCATAAAGGTATGATATAAATTACGAAATTCAGAAGCATAAAGAGAAAATAAACATAATATACATATAATATATAAATATATTTCCATAAAAATGAACACCATAAGAGGCAGTATGAGATAGTTGAACCATCATCATTTGGTGAGGCGTTAGTTTTCCATCAAAAAAACAGCATGTTCTTTAACCATTAGATAATGGTCTGGGTATGGGTTGTTAGAATCCTCCACATAAAAACATAATAGTATATTGACAATTTTTTTGTTTTTATAAAATAATGTAATAAAAATATTTTCTGGGTTTGGAGGAGTGAAATAAAACAATAGAACTTAAGAGAAGAGGTTACCTTTAAATCGGGTAACTCCATTTAGTTTGAACCAAAAGGTTTCCTTGATGTGCCTTCTTCCTAATGTATCGATTCTAGGTGTAATAGAGTATTATAAGTAGCTTAATTTGGCAGAGTTTGGATGAGAGAAGGGGATTGATAAGTTTTATTAATGGGATAAAAGATAGGGCTTTTTATAAGGGGGAGGAGAGCCTCTTTATTATGTCATAAATAATTTAATTTATTTGAAGTCTAAAAATAAAAAAATACCGTGATGTAGGAAATATTTATAGATTTAAAAAGAATATTTATATTTGAAAAGATAACTTATATGACCCCATTTAAAAATTTACTAACTAAAAGACATAAGATTAATTCATTTTGTCTTTACTTTAAATTAATTAATATAATGTGTCATTATCACTCTTAAGTAGCTATATGGGGTCTCAAAATTGATCCATGGATTCCAATGGTCGGTCATGACTCATAAAATAAGGTTACGACAAGTGTGAAATTAATTTTTTAATATTAAAATAACATTTTTTAACCTTAAAACCCATATTTTCCCTTTAACCATGCCAAATAAAATGTTTATTGAAGTAAACATTCATATTGTCTAAAAACAAGAGTTACCCGTTTAAAAAATTTGGACTTCCTGATTCCAAATATGGAATAAATTTTTCCCATATTCAAAACATAGAATTGGTAAAAATTAATTCCCGCTGTCAAAACAAAAAGAGTGTTTTTAAAATATAATAAGAATCAAAATATTGACACTTGTTTATGTAAAATTTCAAAGTGAAATTACTTACAGTGACCAAAATTGGATTACATGGTAATAATATATTCTAATTAAAATTTAAATCTAATTAAATATATAATTTATCAATATAAATAAATTATATTAAAACATAGTTATGAATTATAATACAATACTTTTCACTATTCATTTAAAAATGAACTTTATCAGAAAAATACCAAAAACATACCCAAAGCAGATATTGATGTCCCGATTGTAAAGAAATTTTTTTACCAAATAGATCATATAAATGTGACCAAAAATAGATTTAAAGATAGTTCCACATTAAAAAAGGATAAACCGACCTTTTAAAGTATATTAGAGTATTTGTGCATAAAATTGGGTTCATTCCCATTTAAAGCTTCTAATATTTATTTGATAAATGTAAAAACATTTAACAAAAATGTATAATCATATTAAAGTTAGTTCAATTAATTCTTGATAATAAAATGTATAGGCATTAACTACCATTTAAAAAAATAAAATATTATTATTTTACAGTATGACGCAACATTGTGTGCAACATATGATTTCGTAGAAACTCATTATTGCATGTCATGTACACCCTTGAATATAACATCCCCTTTAAAATTGATATTTAATTAAAAATATTAATAAATATGAAAATGTCATATTCTTTATTTCCTTAGGATGTTACATCCTTCCCCATTTTTGTAAATTGCATCCCCGCAATTTAATAGTGGGCTTGGAAACATCATTGAAAGTCCCAAATATAAAAAATATTAAATAAAAATATAACATTAAAAGAAAGATAGATATTTACAATTGTCACCTGAGATAACCCATATTAATATTCCATGAAAACATGGATATGGAAGATAAACTAAGTGTCATGTTCTGATCCATAGTGATAGAAAAAATGATTAGGAGAATGATAACAACAAGAAAACCAAAAATTTGTGATGGGTTAAACAGTTATTGGTGTCCAAATAGGAATAGTAAATGGAAAAAATTTTCTTATTATGATCATTTTAATAATGCTGAGGAAATTTTTTATAAGCCTTTGTATGAAGATAAGGAAACATACTTACATTTCCTGAAGACATTCATCCTTTAATAAATTTCTAACACAAACTCTTCTTTTCATAAAACGATGAGTATTCAAGATGACTTGGACACATCAAAAAATGCTAAAATATACTTCTTGAGAATCACATAATCCAAAATATATGAACTATAATTTTCCAATGTATTTAGATATTAAACAAAATAATAATAGTTTGTACAATATCAGATAATCCAAAAAAATTATAATCGTTTATAAAAATAAAAACTACTCTTAATCTCCAACATTCAACAAAAAGTACCCAATGTTCAAGAAAGAAAATTCAATATTTAATTTTACATAAAATTATTCAAAATAATCTAAACAATTATTGAAACCCATAAATCATAAAAATTTAATCACATAGACTTCAATGATAAATCTTAACATTTATCTTCAAATAACATCGAATAATATTAATGTATCATACTGAAGTGTAATTAAACTAATCAAATATTATTTATGATAGGTTAATTATTTATCTAGATAACCCAAAAATATCTTATTATATATTTGATAAAGGAATATAACTAAAAATAATAAGTCATACTAACCAGTTACATCACATAGTAAAGTGGTAGGCGATAAATCCCAATCGCACTTTGGTTGTGAGTTCGATTCTCGCAGCTTTGTCTGATGCGACAGGTTGTCACATGTTTTACATGTTGTCATTATTTCAAAAACTATATTATTTTATTTAAACTCCAAAAATAGGTAAATTCATCAAAAATATCAATAACATATTTTAAAAACAACAGTTATCTAATAACATTCATTTTGCATCCGCAAATGTATTAACATGTAATTCCCTCAAATTCAGGGATCATATAAACCCAAATGGTTCATTATAACTATATCCACAACAGAAAATATAATTATTCCTTGAATAAAATCATCATATATAAAACTTCAATGATACACATACTGTAAAGAAATTTATAATTTAATCTTGTCATCAAAAGAGCCTTAATAACTTTAAGCATTTCACCATCCAAAAATCTACCATTACTCTAGAATCCCTTATATGTGTAATTCTTACACATTCAAAATTATTCATGATTCCTTAACAATTCCATTCAACCTATTTTGAAATACTTCATTCATACAAACAAAATCATTAATCATATCCTAAGATTTAATAATGTTTGAACATCAGCTCCGAAGTAATTCTTAAAATTAGTTGGTCATGCTCAGTTTCCTCATCCTCAATTAGAATGTAATTTCGTATTAGTAAACATTTATTTGTATGATCTTGATGATCCATTTCCTGATATTTCATCATAGGAAATAAATTAGCATTGTGACCATTCACAACAAATTTAAAACAGTCAATTGACCCCTAAGAATGAATTTCGTTCTTTTTCCTAGAGTCAACTAGATGCATCCTTTTTCCATGGAAGGTTATTGCTTCATGACCTTCTTTGCCACATCTAAAACATCTTCCTATTCTTTTGAAGAATTTTTCTATGTGTTTTATTCCACATCCTCAACACATAGGATATGGGAGGCATATCCTATGAGTTTTGGATGACTGAGCTCATCATTTCTCATAGATTATTATGTTAGAATGTCTGAGGCTCACAAAGGAAGAATCACCAATTCCATTATAATAAAAATTATAAAAATAAAAATATAAAAATATATATTTTATCATATTTAATATATATAATATAAACCAATAAAAAATAAAAAAATGTGTCTAATGTCATGTAGTTACATTCGTTCAACAAGGCAAATATTATTGGGAACTAAAGGACAAAGTTGTTCCAAAAACCTAGAAATGTATTTCATGATGGAAAATGAAATAAAATGTCACTAATTTGAAATATGAGAATTCTTAGTAAATAATACCAACAATTGGAATTTTTATTTAGAGACTATAATCAAAAGATATCATGGTTGATGATAGTGTATAATTTCAATGTGAATTCATTTGGTTTATTGGATTGGATAGTGTCACTAAATGAGAGGACATTCAACATTGAGTGCTTTATGAAGAGACCATGCAAATTTTTTGGTGTTTCTGAGGTTTGTTAGTGGTGGGGAATTAACCATAAATAATTTTTTTATATATAATTATAATAAAAAGAATTAAAAACATTTAATAAAAAAAAGTATATGATGATGAGAAATAATAAATGGTTGGGGCTCAGATTGTAGAACTAGATAATACTGAGAGGGTTTTTGAACCACACATTGAGAACATCATCATTCTTCCTGTTTCATCATTTCATATATTTTTCAAAAACTTATTTGAGAATAATATAAAATCATACATGAAATGAATGATTGATATAAAAATATAGTTTGGGGAATGATATTTTGATGATAGGTACTTTAACATTATTCAAGTGTAATGTGTGGATTGAAAATTCACTATTTCTTATTCTTAATGTACTAGATATATGTCATTTGTTCCAAAATGGTAAGAATTATTTCTGGTTGTGTTTGGTTTATATATAAATTTCATAATGATGTGTATCTGGTTAAATGATAGTACAACTAGTGGTTTCACAATTGGTTCAACTGAGAAATTTATTCTAATATAATGCATGATCCACCACTAATTGGATTAGTGGATGTTATAGATTAGAGAATGTAAGAACAATTCACCGAGGGATTATAGTTTAAAGATAACCATAAATATTATTTCTAGTAGATCCGTAGATATTTATTTATTAATGAATACAAAAAACTCAATATAAAAAATAAATAAAATAACATAATGTTTTTAGAATTTCCATATCATATTATAGATTTTTCATATTATATTTTTAATTTGTTTAATTTTATCTATATCATGAGTTTCTAATGTGTTTATTCATCAAAATATATTCTATAAAAGTTACATCAGACGGTGTAATAAGTAAAAATTGAAAAAATAAATCAATGAAAAAATATTATAAAAAACATAAAATCAGAAGAACCAATTAATGTACAATAGGTTTTATGTTAGATACATAGATTCATTAATTCTTTAAATCAACATGTATATATTTGAATTAATACTGAAAAATAAAATTAATAAGGAATGCCTTTCAATGAATAATGTTACATTAAATAACCTATAAGATAATCATCTCAATCCACCTCAACCTAGAGATTAGATGTTGGAAAAAGTTAGACATATAGAGATTCATGTACATGTAGTGTATAACAACTAATCATGCATTAGTCTGACACCATGATATAGGAATTGAGATATGAACCAATAAAAGTGGTATTATCTGACAAACTCAATTTAAAATCCAATAAATTCTCTCTTAAATTCATTATGTACATATATCTTAGATGTATGTATCTTCCTATAAGTGTGATTATTGAAAAAGGACATAATCTAAGAGTATTCCAATTTAGCATTAAGGGAAATTCTTTGACTAGGTTATGACAATTGTAGGATTAAATATTAAAAAAAATTAATTGTGGTAAAATTCATTTATAGTGAGATTATATTATAGGATTATAATAACTGATATATCTAATAAAATCATATGTCAAATTAATTCTGAGTGTGAAATAATCCATGAAAATTCATACATTTACCTGGGATTACTTATTCAATGTAAGAATCGCTAATTTTCATCCAATATTATTATGGAAACATGGTACAACAGTCTCACCCCTTGTCTCCAAATTTCACTCGATCAATATTTTTGAGGCAATATTAGTGTCAAACCTACTAATGAGTAATTTTTTTCAACAAAATGGAATAAAACTCACAACATAAAATTTTAAGGAGGATAACTAGGGTTAGGAATGGAAAAACTAATTCTCCCCAAGTTGATGTTCAATATGATTGATTATAAATTTAAAATACTCAAAACACACATAAAGATAAATGTCACATATTTGGTTTGTTTTTTCACTCACAAACCCTTTTTCCAAAATTCATATTCCTTCCAAAGATTTAGAAAATGAAAAAATTTATAGTTAAGGTTCTAGAATGAATCATGGGGATTTTTCATTCTAAATCAAATAAAATATTTGAAATAAAAATTGTCTGTACATTTCCCAGAGAGGCTGGGGAGTGTTTTGACCTACTTTACCCCATAGAACCCAACAACATTTTATAAAATAATTCTAACACCAAAAAATATA
Organism: Viscum album; assembly: GCA_963277665.1. Taxonomy (NCBI): domain Eukaryota; kingdom Viridiplantae; phylum Streptophyta; class Magnoliopsida; order Santalales; family Viscaceae; genus Viscum; species Viscum album. The sequence continues at coordinate 1,834,995,321 of OY728147.1, forward strand.
TGATATATAAGAAATGTTTTTTATCCCCAACAAAATTTATGAACATATAGTGATCAAGATAATGTAATGGGTATGTTTTAGTACTTTATTGGTTATATTAATGAACAGAAACAAAATATAATTTGATTAATTGAAATTGGATGATAACAGAAAAAATATAGAGTAATAAATATTGTTTTTACATATACATTCTATAGGTAGATAATACGAGAGTAAACAAACACTACACTATATAAATTTATCCTATGGATAATGTAATGATTTTATCAAATATATATTTTCAAAAAACCAACTAGGTATCTATAAAAATAACTAAATAGGATAAAAAACAAAAATATAGGTTGAGTTAAAATATGTCAATCATGAATATGTTTAATATTTAAATCTAGATCTACCAACAGTTATTCAATTATGACATTATTTTCCATCTAAAAATAAAAAATACAATTTATCAAAATACAAACACAATACGGGGGATAATTTTGATGAATAATTTTAAAGTATACAGTCAAAATATATATATTTTCTCAATTGATTCATTTTCTACACTGTATGAAAAAATTAAGAAATTGAACTTTTTTAAAATTCCCAATGTTTTTAAGAAATTAAATAATGATATTAATTCCATGGAGGCTTTAATTGAAGGTCTATAGTTTATTATATTTTATAATTAAATCAATTCAAAAAAAATATAATTTACTACTCACAACCTCTCAAAAAAGTGTATTATTTTTTTACAGAATATGATACATCCCAAAATATATATATATTGATAGCTTTATAATCCCATCAACTATTAGAGATAGAGGTGTATATTTTAATTGTGTATGATTTATTAGAGATATAATCAATATGAAACCATTATACATATTTCAAAACACGATATTAGAAATTCGACAATGCACCATTATTGTTCTAAATATGTAGATCGAGATATCTCCCATGTAGTTAGTAGGATATGTGACTTATTAGTATGAGTTTAAAAGCTAAATCACCATTAAAATTTTATATTTTCTTATTTATGTTGACACATATGTACTAGCATTTATTTTCATGCCCTTTGCATCCATAGGAGTTTTTTTCATTTATTTAAAGGAAAAAATTATTCTTAATATCAGTAAAAATATAGAGGAATATACGGTTATTTAAAAAATTAAACACTCCCAACAATATTGGTTCAATATATAATCTCTTAGGTATTTTAGGACCAATTTAGTAAGAGGAAGTTGAAATTTTGAGGATTGTAGAATATATTAAATGTTAACCAATGATCCATTATGAATCCTATAAAATAATTAGATATACGATGGAGAAGGAGAACATATATGTGTTTGAAGTGGAATTACTAGAATAATATGATGAGTATTAATTAGATATCATTTTGAACCTAATTATATCATCATGTTGTTGTGATAAATTTTCATGGAAAATGAGTATTATTGTGGATGATTCATTCACATCCTTATTTAAAAGGGAACAAGTGGACCATTTACATCTTAGACTCATGTTACATTTAGTGATCTGAAAATCAAAAAATCATTTGATGATTCTTGTTTAATATGATTTGAAATATTCTTCATTGTGTGAGTGAATTACACATACTATTATGATATCATCAAAATTAGAAGAAATTTAATAGGATAAAAATCATTGTGTTTTAAAGATATTCATTTATTTAATTTGTTGGTCAATTTTTATTATGCACAATATAAATAAATCATATTGTAGGTTTGGAATCCCAATAAAACATGACTATAAACCTAGAGTCAAAACACATTAAATGCTTAATCGAAACATGATATTAATAGTCTATGAAAATTTCAGTAGATTTCATAACTATAAAATAATGTTTCCCATATAAGAGGATCCTTTGGTTAATGTTGTGTTAGTACTTCGTATGAAATGTGAAGAACTATGACTTAAAATGTAACTAATTATAATATTAAAACCATTACAGTAAAAACTTTGAGGGTCTCTCCTGATTATATTAAACTCAATAATATAAATATGAAATACTATATCTCAATGTAATTATTCAACCCAATTCTAAGGGGGTGGTATGGAAATGATTTATTCCACAGCGTTGATGATTATTACTGATACATCAAGATATCCATTTTTCTTGGGTATCTAAACAATACAACATTAACATTATCATTTGGGACAATTACCTAATAGAAAATAAACATTGGAGTGTGTAGTGAAATAGAAACATTTTAGGGATGCCTAATGAATATTTTCTCAAATATGATTAAAATAATTATTGAATTTTTCAATTATTGGATGAAAAATAAAAAACATCATTCAAAATATGGAATAATTTTTAGAAGTATCCCCCAAAAACAACTTATTATAAATCTAGAAAAGTATAAATTCTTGTATAATGAAGGAATATGTTTTGTTCAGAGTGTTTTTATTTGTGGAATTGATGATGAAAATACTATAATGATATGATAAAAAATAACCCAAACATAATAATCTTTTTGGGAATATAATATTTATATTCCATTATAAATTTTACATGATATTCATATGGATTCTTCTAAAATAAATAATCCATCTTATTCACAACTTGTTAAAGAAGCTTCTTTAATATTTGATAAGAAATGCATATATTTTTTCTCTCTTAATGATAAGCTCATAATTTTTAAATAATTGTTTTTTCTATATGAAAGCTTCCTTTTTTTGTTACATGTTATGTTTTTTATGTCACCATAAGAAATATTTTAGGAAATGTGAATTATATAATGCTGTATGTTAATAACTATGATGTTATATTTTTGGTTTATTATAAAAGGAATTATTAAAAAATAGAGAACAAAATTTTGGAAGTTATTAATGATTTATAAAAGTATATGAAATATTTAATGAGGAATAATTTCATTATATATAATGACCAATCATGCCTTATATATGGTATCTGCAGGATTGATTCCAAACTAAATATTATATGATTAATCCAGTTATAATAATAATTTAATAAGGAAATAAATGATAAGAAATAGAGTAAGAGTATCATTACAGATAACTTTTTTTGGAATCCTAGTATTCAAAATAAAGTACCAAGGTAGATTAATTCCTCATATATAATGAAATAATAGTTTTTTCATCTCCACTAAATCATGATATTTTTTCAACATTATTAATATCTATAAAGTGAAATATGGCATAAGTAATTTTCTCATAATATTTGGAATAAAAATATTTCTAATATTATTAATTAATTTCTGGTGGAATCGTTGTTATTTAAGATATATATTGATTCCATTTACAGGAGATGTGTGACCAATGATGAGATTATTTCTATTCTAGAGTGTGGTCATTCATATTCCAGGGGAGAAAATAATGGGAGTGAGGGAAATAACTAGTTTTTTGTAATCTAGTTTCTGTTGGCCTATAAAATTTATGTTTATATATGCATTGTTATTGCATGTGACAAATGTAAAATAATTGGTAATGTTATTATAAATAAAGTGGTTCCACAATATGGGATTTTAGAGGTGTAAATATATTATTATTGTCGATGGATTTTATGGGTCATTTTCTGTCATCATGTGGTAATGAATACATATTGATTTTTATTGATTTTATATCAATTTCTATCAAGTTAGTATAATTTCTAAATAACTATGATTGTAGTGTGATAGAATTCATCATGATGATAATTTTTAATTTTTTTGTTTGACCAATATGTTAATTTTTTACAATGGAATCACATAAATAACATAAAATTAAAGTCTCTGATGCAATGATATGGTTGTGTGAACAAAATTTTTATAACCTATCATCAACTATCAGGTGGAAAAGATCAAGAATTTAAGTTGGAAATGAAACATCTTTTAGCAAAAAAATAAATAGCTAGAGGAAAATTTATACTATAATTATGGATGAGGTATTATGGTATTACAAGATTGTATTTAAAACTATATTTAGAATATATCAATAAATGCTTATATTATAATATTGGTTTGTTTTGCAATATATATAAATAAAAAATTCATTTTAATTGAAATATATATATTAGAATTATGAATTGAAGAATACTATTTAAATACGGTATCATTAGTTGAATTATTTGAAATAAATCAGTAGAGAATCTTCTGAGGAAGCCTAAATTTATAACGAAATAAAAAAAACGATTCTATAATTAAAAATCAGATTATAAAGTTGGGTTATTAATATATTTTTTTAAATATGGTCTTCAGTTGTTTCATAAAAATATCAAATCCATGTTTTCTATATCCTTAATAATTTTTCGGTTATTAGAAATGGTTAATTGGAGTAAGACATAGAGGGGAATATATAATTCTATGTTTATGGTCATAGGGTTAAACACGTATCATAAGGGAATTAAAATTTCATGAATTCAATCTCTATTATTGAAACATGAACAGCCAATCGGTTAAATTGAGTTCTAGAATCAGTTATTTTCAAGGTACAAACCAATGGTTCATGAATTATATTATTTTTATTTTTATTCTTGGACTAAGATAACCATAACTTTTTATTCCATAGTATTTAGTACCATTAAATACATATCATGATATTCATCATATATTTTCATCCCTGTGAAATTAAAATTTTTCAGGGCCAAAATGAATAATAGACTAAATAATTTAGATAACACCTATTTTACTCGAACCTTGGTAATATATGAATTTATCATGAAAATAAAATTTTCAATGTACATAATATTATATATATAAGAAAAGTAAAAGTCTGATTATAATAGTTTTTCTACAGATTCATTGGAGATAATATTTAATGAAGATAAATGATCAAATTATCGACATTAAAAAGTGTTCTTATATATTATTTTAAATATATTAAAATTCCATAATCAAGATTCATGTCACATTGAGACATGTGTGGGGGTATTTAAAATATTCAATATAATTTTTTTATTATGTAATGTTATTGAATTTTAGAGGGTTTAAAAATATGTTGACCATCTTTTTAAAACCTAAATATACACATTAAAATTCCTTTCATTCATCTACTTAAGAACATTTTTTATCATCAATCATATTTTTGAGATTAATAGAATTTTTTTGGATTTGTATAATAGTTAAAAGACTGAAAATTTGAAAAATGATATGTCAAATTTAAATTTATTGTATTTGTGGAAATATAATTTTTGACCATTAATTTAATCCCCAAAATATTATTTAAAATTTTAAATTGTAAATTGGATTGAATTAAAATTTAACTTACAAAATAATCCAACCATGGGGATAATGAAAAATATTATTTTTTTGGAGAGTGGTTTTTATTTTTCTAAATAGTTTTATATCATATAAACTGCAATAAATACTAATTTTTCATTAAATATCCTACATTTTATCCATCATATTATTATTTATTTAAATAGAATCAGTTAATATTAGTGTCTCAAGGTGAGGAAAGAAAAATATTCAATGTTCCTGGCATAGGGGGAAATTTCATATTCATTTGAGGGATTCTACTAAGTGAAGTGATTTTCTAAACATAGTCATTTCTATATAATGTATAACACTATTTTAAGGAAAACTCTATTCAAAAAACTTAATAGGGATGTGTAATATGTTATATTCAAGTAGAATTATAATTTTAATATGAGGATACATGAAAAACTAATTGATATTTGTTACATACAATCATTGAAATTGAAGACCTTAGAGATAAAATTTAATCAATATTAATAAAATACATTTTAATATAGTGTAATATATTATGTTTGTGGTCCACTGTTAGTGTATATTATAATGGAAACAGGTGTTTTGTTAATATAAATTCATTTCCAAACTCAATATGTTATTTCCATTGTGATTTGGAAAAACTATGGTTGGGAATAAATAAATGAATATTTTTTTAAGAATAGTTTTAATAATGAATGTTGTGTAGTACCCACAATTTCTAGTATGTAACCCTTAGTTGATTTTTTTCATGGTTATGAAGTTAAGGGTGTCAAACGGGAGATTCGGGAGAATGCGGAATACTATTTTGAGGTAAAGGGGAAGTCACACGGGTGGCACATGGTTTATACAAACAGTGCGGCCAAACCATGCGTAGTGGGTCTTGGAGGTTGTAGCTTCTACACGGTAGGTGCACGGTTTGTCTAACCATGGTTCCAAACCATGTGAGAAGGATGGTCGAGGCAGTATTTAATGCATGGTTAGCACATGGTTGGTCATACTGTGCAAACTAATCGTGCCAGCACTTAAACGAGATCCTATAATGGTGGATCTCACTCGTTTTTGCCTATATGTAGCTCTTTTTTTTCTTAAGCGGACCTAATTGTGGATTTTGGTAATCCTATAGTTAATAAGGGTTCTCCCATTGTTCCAAAAGCAATCCAAAGGCTCCTCTTGGCGAATCGAAGCCGGATTCTTGAGGTATGTGACTGTTCTTGTTTGGTTTCTTAGATCTACATAGATCTACTTCTCATATTCTCTCAGTTTCATAGATCTACAGCTCTTATGGGTAGATATAAGTGTGTCGATTCCAAATATGGTGAGATTTGGTGTTGTTCTTTCTAGGAGAAGAGATCTAAGGTGGTTTCGTGAATAAGAAACCCTCTCTTTTTTATCCTTCTTCGACCGTTGTGGTTTTCATCAAAACCATTCAGGTAGGAGGCCTCTCTCTTGACTCCCCTTGTTAGAATTGATTGTATTTGTTTCAAATTGGTTTTTTGAAAGGAATTTATTGTGAAAATCATGGAATAAATCTTCTTTAGTGATGATTTATGGTTTTGTTGAAATTGTGAAATCATAGTGAATTGTTGTGCAATGTGATTTGGCTTCTTGTAATTTAAATGTTGATTTTAAATTGTGGATTTTCTAGAATTGTAAATGGTTTCATTAAATAAGGGTTGTCAATAAAAATGATGTTTTATTGAAATGGTTTTTATGGAAATGGAGTTGATTAAATTGGTTTATTACATGTTTTTTCAATAAAAGTTTGGTTTTATTGAAATGGTTTGAATTGGTTGAACACATTTTGTTTTGATGGAAAATATTTCCAATAAAAGGTGTTTTATTGAAAGTGTGGTATTTTCATTAATGATGGGAATATGTGGTGTGTTTTCATATTGCATGTATGGGGATTTTTTGAAATATGACCTTGTGCTCAGTGCCAAACGTTTAATGGAACATGGTAACTATATGTATGAGTCTTGGTTGAAATATGACCTTGTTCTCAGTGCCAAAGGAGTAATGGAACATGGAAAACATTTACCTTGTGACGACTTGGTAGATGAATGTGAATCTGTTTATGTGTATGGAACTGCCATAATGTTGCATGCATGGTTGGTTGCATGGGTTTGGGAATGATTGGGTATGCCAAAAAGGGTTTTTGTGAAATGATTCCAAAGCATGATTGGTTATATTTCTGGAAAAATAATTTACTGGAAAATTGATTTTGATTTCTCTTGGATGTTTTTTGTTACAAATGGTTTTGGAAACATGTTTATATTTAGATATAAAATACTTTGGAGAAAATGTTTTATATTAAATGTATTTATATAAATGTGGCTAAATCTTCTATCCTAGTGGCATGAGTAGAAAAGTCATTGGGGAAAACCTACAGAGTTTTATACTCACCCCTACTTTGGAACTTTGGTGCTTTTACAGATGTCGTGTTCCAAGACACAGGTAAAGCTAAAGCATCTTATGGATAGTGGCTCGCGGTTATGCTTGGGAGATGTTGTGGAGTTTGGATCTTGTGGAGCACGAAGTCATGGTGTCTTTGAAAGTCTTGATTTGCTCATCCTCTTTGTACTATGATGTTATGTTTAGTCATCTGTTGTTTTCTACTTTGATGTGGTTTGACATAAATGAAGTTGTTTAAGTGTTCTTTCATTTAGTCATGCATTATATAGTGAATTTTGGTTATTCTTGGTTGGTTTTTGGGATATTTCTAAAAGGGTAAATCATCCCCCACTTGTATATGAAACCCTTCAGCATTTATTTCCAGCCTTTGGCGTCTTGGGGATGTTGCTTAAGGCCTAGTAATGACTCTTTGTAGTCTCAATCCAATGGGAATTGGCAGGACATTACAAATCATATCATCTTGTTTGGTCCATGCCTAATAAGTAGACATCGATGTTCTTGGTCTTGGAGTTGAAATTAATTCTTTTCTATTCCATGGGAAATCTTAGAAAATAGTAGGATTCTTATGACATGAAATTCATTGCATAAAAGGACATAGATAACCCATTTATAATGAACATTATGTTACAAGGGTGTGGGGTACATAAGTGTTGCGGATACACTTCTAGAATGTTGTAAATGTCATTGTCATGGGTTTAGACAATGAGATGAGAATTACATGAATTATAGAGGAATGAATTCACACTAGGATTTCATATCTCATTGGGAGGAATGAGTGTCGATGCTATGCAAGGTGCGAACTTTTGAAAAATGAAGAAATTGTTTTCAAGTTAAAGATTATGAAAATAGGATAATTGGTGTATTTTGAAAATGGGTTGATTTTCAAAAATCATGTTGCATGTTTTCAAAAATGGTTGAACATGTAAAAATGTTGTTTTATAAAACAATGTTCTGATAGTTGATGCGATAGAATTTGAAATAATAAGTCATCAGTCGGATGAGAGTGAGATTGATAGAGGTTGTTTTTGGTTTAGGAAATGGAACCTGGTAGGGTTCGTCGGAACCAACCCGAAGATGCTATGGAGAATGTGTTTCCACCTGAACCACTGGTGAACCAAGAGCTGGTTTAGAGTATAATCCATGATTTTCAAGCGGTGGATATGGGGAACCGGAGGAATGAACCAAGGCATATGGATCACACCATCCAGTTCATGAAGTTGAATCCACCGAACATTCAGGGTGATGTTGAACCTGAAAAGGTGGAGGAGTGGCTAAGTTGTATTAATCATATCTTCAATTTCATCGGCACACCATCAATACTCAAGTTCAAGTTGGAGACGTATATGCTTGAGGATCTTGCACAGTAATTTTGGTATTTAGCGGTGCATGCTAAATTGGATGAAGGACTAACATGAGAGTATTTTGAAGAATTGTTCAAAATCAATTCTCTCCTCACACGTTCAAGATCCCGAAAATGATGGAAATCATTAGTCGGAGACAAGAGAGTCTCTATCATAGACTATGCGGATAAATTCATGAATTTATTCCATTTTTCACCTGAGGTTGAGGAAAGCTCTTCATTGAAGGAACACATCTTTGAATCGAGGATAAGGAAAGAGATTCCATCAAAGATAACAGTTCATTATATTACAGATTATATAGAGATTGTGAACAGAGTGAATATTACTAAACGTGATATCTTGGGATCTATAGGGGGAGTAATGTCGATACCTATAGGAAATGGTGGGAAATGAACCTCTGGTAACAAGATGAAAAGGGACACCTATTTCCACAATGCAAGTGGAAATCACTATCAGATAGTGGGTTCAATGAACCTTCCTCCACGACCCCTAGAGTGAAGCAGGTTTCATTCAATGTAGTTTGAATGACCACATAAAGAGATAGTGTACGACACAACCTAGATCATTTCATAATTGCAACATGATGGGGAATCTACAATGATATTGTAGAAATGCTTCGAGGTTGGGTGCACGTGACACTTCTCATACGTCGCAAGCATCATATGCTTCGATAGGATGAGGACAGCAGAATCAGTGTCATCAGCATAATAGAACTATCCACGGTGATTCTCAAAATACCATGAATCCACGACAAGGGAAATCCTAGAAAGGGAACAAGGAGAACAGTGCAGTGACGAAGAAATTGTATGGAGGTGAGCAGATGATGGTCGATGATCAGGTGGGACCATCTATAGTGAGAGGGACATTTATTTTAAATTCTTCCCTTGTCCAAGTGTTGTTTTATAATGGTTAAATGCATTCCTCCATTTCTTCTAGTGCTGTTGACTTTCTATGTCTAAAACTAGAAATGATTTCTTCTGTTTTGAAACTAAAAACTCATATTGGTGAAAGATAACGCCAAGGCTTTGTGTATAGAACGTGTGCTATAAAAGATGATGGTGCTGAGTTACAATGTTACATCTTGATGTTAGACATGGATTTAAATGATGTAATCCTAGGTATGAATTGGTTGAAAATGTTGAAATATCACATCGACTGTTATAGGAGAACAATTAGTTTCACGACTGGGGACTACATCAACCATATCTTCAATGGGGAGAGGATGGTAATGAAGGATGGAAAGAGCTTGTTGGCACCAATGGTGGGAATAATATCTCACCAAATGGTAGTGTTGACCTTGGAATCAATGGAATAGATTGAAAAAACTAGTTTTCCGTCTTTTGTTGATCAATTTACAGATTTCTATCCCAATAACATCTCAAAATTACCACATATAAGGGGAGTGGAGTTTACGATTGATCTCCTTCCGGGGACTAATCCAATTTTCATTCTATCTTATAGAATGGAACCAATAGAGTTATGAGAATTGAAAGTGCAGTTAGAGGATCTGGAAATCAAGCGTTTCATTCGACCAAGTACTTCCCCATGGGTAGCACCGGTGTTGTTTGTGAAGAAGGAATATTGAACTCTTTGACTGTGTGTTGATTATCGTAAGCTTAACCAAGTTACGATAAAGAATTAATATCCACTTCTACTCATTGATGATCTGTTCGATCAGTTAAAGGGAGATTAGTGTTCCACCAAGATTGACTTTCGATCAGGATATCACCAATTATGAGTTCGGAAGAAGGATATTCCAAAGACAACTTTTAGAAGCAGATATGGCCACTAAGAATATGTAGTCATGCCTTTCAGTCCAACAATTGCAATAGAGGACTTCATGGATTTGATGAATATGATATTTCAAATACATTTAAATTCTTTTGTTGTGGTGTTTGGTGACGATATCATGGTGTATTCAATGATAAGGGATGTTCATGAGGAGCACATGGAAATAGTGTTAAAAATCATGAGAGATAATTTTTTGTATGAAAAATTATCAAAGTGTGATTTTTGGATACATGAAGTATGTTTCCTTGGCCATGTCATTTCAAATAAAGTAATTTTTGTTGATCTTGAAAAGATAGAAGCCGTTATATCTTGGAAACCACCGATGATTGTGTTCGAGACATGTAGTTTTCTTGGTATAGATGGTTAATACCTACGCTTTGTGTGTGATTTCTCACAACTAGCTTCACCAATGATAGCTTTGAATAAGAATAATGCTCACTTCCAATGGACGGAAGAATGTCAGAGATCCTTTTAGGAACAAAAATTTTGGCTTACATTGGCACCTATCTTGATCTTTCCATAATCTGGAATGTGGTATGTGGTGTATTGTGATGCTTCAGGATCAGGGTTGGGTTGAGTTATCATGACAAAAATCATGTGGTTGTTTATGATTCAAGGTAATTGAGAGTTCATGAGAGAAATTACTAAACACATTATTTGGAGTTGGCTGCAGTCGTCCATGCTTTGAAAACATCGAGAAATTATCACTTTGGTGAGAAACTTACTTTGGTCACAGATCAAAAAAATATTGAAACACATTTTATCACAACGATATTTGAATATCAGGAAAAGGGTATGTATGGAGTGTCTCTAAATATTTCACCTTGACTTGATGTACACACCCAGAAAAGGGAATTCGGTGGCAGATGCATGGAGTAGAAAGTCATATTCTCAGTTGGCGAATGAATATTCAGATGAATGGTAGTTGATGTCAGTCCTAGGCAACACACATGTGGAATGTGATGACCAAGATGATGTTGTTGTTTTCTTTTTATCTACACTTGTTCCTGATTTAGTAAAGATGATCAAAGAAGCATAAGCATCTGATGAAAAATTTCTGGTTGTATGTTCAAAACTCAATGGTTGGGAGACCATTGATGGCTGGAAAATTGATGGGGGTTCCGTTTTGTGCTTCAGAGATCAGATGGGGGTACCGATGGTTTTCAGGAACAAATCCTTCATGATCATAACCATTCATGAGTGGTTTTTCACCCAGGTACACAGAAGATGTATAAGGCGTTGAAGGCATAGTTTTGGTGGAGAGACATGAAAAGGAATGTGGTCGAGCTCGTCTCACGGTGCATAACTTGTGAGCAGGTTAAAGCAGAGCATCAGAGATCAGCTGGTATGTTAAAATATTTTCCTCTCCCAGTTTGTAAATGGGATCAGATAGCAATGGATTTTGTTACAGGTCTTCCAAAAACTGTCTGGAAACACAATGACATTTCAGTGATAGTGGGTCATTTAACCAAGTCCGTCAATTTCATATCAATTTGGGAAACTCATATTGTGGAAGATCACTCTAAAATAGATATCCGAGAAGTGATAAAGAGGAATGGGGTACTAGTGTCTATAGTTATAGATAGAGATATGAGGTTCACATCTCTTTTTTGGAAATCATTATAGCAATCCAGTGGAACACAGTTGACTATGAGCACAGCGTATCACCTACAAATAGATGGAAAATTTGAGCGAACGATACAAACGTTGGAAGACATGTTGTAGGCTTGTGTAATGGATTTTGGTGTCTTATGGGAGGATCATATTCCCTTAGTGTATTTCTCATACAATAATAGCTATCAAGCCTCGATACGCATGGATCCTTCTGAAGCATTGTATGGGGGTCCTTGTCGTTCTCCACTATGCTGGGTGGAAACTGGTGAAAATTAACTAGTTGGGCCGAGCCTTGTCCAAGATACAATGTAGACGATTCAGTTGATTAGAAAGAGTATGGATATGTCTTAGAGACATCATAAATATTATGTAGATCACCATTGATGACCATTGTCATTCATTGTGGGTGATCATGTCTTCTTGAGGATCTTTCCTAGGTTTGGACATCGTCTTTTCGGGAGGAAGGTAAGGTTATCTCCAAGATACATTGGCCCTCTTGAGATACTGGAATAGGTTGTAGAGGTGGTATATTCGTTAGAATTACCACCATGGTTTATTTTGGGGAATAATGTGTTCCATTTATCTCAATTTAAAAAGTTCCATCCTGATCTTGACCATGGGATCAGATGGGATCAAATGTGATCACGTTGACCTAGAGTCGGATGCTTCATTGATACATATCCTAGTAAATATTGTGGATAAGAAAGAGAATGTCTGGCGTGGAAAAATCATTGGTCTACTGCGGGTTTTATGGCAGCATGTTCAGATTCAGGAAGAGACATGGGAATGTGAAAAGAAAATGAAAGAGCAGTGGCTGGAAATCTTTTAGTAGGCTAATGGTTTTCTACTTTTCGAGGATGAAAAGACCAATGGTGGGGAGAATTTAGTACCCCCAGTTTCGAGTCTGTAACCATTACATGATACTTTTCTTGGTTTTAATGTTAAGGTTGTCGAATGGGAGAGTTGTGAGAACTTGGAATAATGTTTTGAGGCGAAGGGGAAGTCGCACGAGCGGTGCACAGTTTGTCTAAACCGTGCAGCCAAACCGTGTGCACTGGGTCTTGGAGGTAGTAACTTCCATGTGGTTACTGCATAGTTTTTCTAACTGTGCAGCCAAACCATGCGAGAAGGGTGTTCAAGGTAGTAGGTAACGCATGATTAGTGCATTGTTTGCTAAACCGTGTGAACTAACCGTGCAGGCAGTTAATCCAGATCCTGTAAAGGTGGATCTCACGCGTATTTGCCTCTATTTAGCTCGTTTTTCATCTTAAGAATCACTAACTCAGGATTTTGTTTCTCCTAATGTCATGGAGGGTTCTCCCATATTTCCAAAGGTGATCTGAAGGCTTTTCTGGGCGAATCGAAGCAGGATTCTTGAGGTATGTGATCCTTCTTATTTGGTTTCATTCATCTAAATAGATATACTTCTCATCTTCTCTTGGTTTCTTATATCTTTACCCATTATGGGTATATATATGTGCATGGATGACAAATATGACGAGATATGGTCTTGATCATTCTTGGAGAATAGAATTAAGGCAGGTTATTGAAGAAGAAACCCACACTTCCTTAGCGTTCTTCGACCGTTATGGTTTCCGTCAAAACCATTGAGGTAGGAGGCTTCTCTCTCGACTCATCTTGATATAATTGATTTTCTTTGATTTAAATTGATTATTTTAATGGAATGTATTGTAAAAATCATGGAATAAATCTTCTTTAGTGATGATTTATGGTTTTGATTAAATTGTGATATTATAGTGAATTGTTCTACAAAGTGATTTGTCTTCTTGGAATTAAAATGTTGATTTTAAATTATGGATTTTCTAGAATTGTAAATGGATTGATAAAAAATGGGTTTTCAAAAAATAGGATGTTTTATTGAAATTTTTGGTATAGAAATAGCATTGATGAAATTGGTTTATTATTTGGTTTTCAATAAAATTACGGTTTTATTAAAATGGTTTGAATTGGTTGAACACACTTGGTTTTGATGTAAATGATTTTCAATAAATGGTGTTTTATTGAAAGGGTGGTTTTGGCATGATTTATGGGAATATGTGGTGTGTGTTCATAAAGAATTCATGAGTCTTGGTTGAAATATGACCATCTTGTCAGTGCCAAACATTTTATGTCACATGGTAACTATATGTACGAGGCTTGGTTAAAATATGACCTTGTGCTCGGTGCCAAAGGTTTAATGGATCGTGGAAAACAATTACCTTGTGACGACTTGGTAGATAAATGAGAAACCACTCATGAGTATGGAACTATCATAACATTTCATGCATGGTTGGTTTTATGGGTTGGGGAATGGTTGGGTATACCAAAAAGGGTTTTTTGATATGGTTCTAAAGCTTGATTGGTAATTTTTCTAGAAATATAACTTATTAGAAAATTGTTTTCAATTTCTCTTGGATGATTTTTGTTATGAATGGTTCTTGAAACTTGTTTATATTTAGTTATAAACTACTTTTGAGAAAATGTTTTGTATAAACATTTTTTTAAATATGTGTCTAACTCTTCATTCCTAGTGGCGCGAGTAGGGAAGTCATTGGGGGAAAACCTACTGAGTTTTATACTCGCCCCTTCTTTGGCACTTTGGTACGTCTACAGATGTCGTGTTTCGTGATATGGGTAAAGGTAAAGTATCTTATAGCTAGTGGCTCATGGTGATGCTTGGAAGATGTTGTGGAGTTTGGAGACTGTGGATCATAAAGTCATAATGTCTTTTAGAGTCTTGAGTATCTCATTCGATGTGTACTTTAATGTTCGGTTTAGTCTTCCGTTGTTGGCTACATTGATGTGGTTTGACATAAATGAGATTTTTTAATTTATCTTTCATTTATTCATGCATTATATATTGAATGATGGTTTTGAATAGTTGGTTTTTGGGATATTTCTAAAATGGTAAAACCTCCCCCACATGTATCTAAAACCCTTTGTAATTTATCCCCAGCCTTTGGCATCTGGGGTATGTTTCTTAAGGCCAAGTAATAACTCATTGTACTCCCAAGCTGATGAGAATTGGCAGGTCATTACAAGGGGAATATTGAATTCAAATGAAAAAGGGGATGATTGATTTACATGAAAATTATATGGATATGGATCATTGAAATGAATTTTTGAACAGTGGTTTGTATAACCTAAGAGAGTGAAAAATGGAAATCATTATTATTATATATTTATTTCTTCCTGAATCCTATTGTTTTACACAACTAAAACTGAATTTTAATCAACTAATGAAGTATATTTTTTAGTTGAATCCACCATGGAGACAAGAATATTTTATTTAAATGAATAATTAATGGTTATAAATTTTTCTAGTATACATTTTTAGCCTTAATCACGAAATTAGTAATTTTTCTAAGGGATCATTTCATGTAAATATTGTAATGAATTTAATTTTTCGATA
Source organism: Viscum album (assembly GCA_963277665.1). Lineage (NCBI taxonomy): Eukaryota > Viridiplantae > Streptophyta > Magnoliopsida > Santalales > Viscaceae > Viscum > Viscum album. Next base: position 1,835,011,088 of record OY728147.1, read on the forward strand.
GTGTAGTTTATTAAGTGTATAGGAATTTTATGTCACACTATTGTCTCACAAATTATGACATTAGATTTCATGAGAAAAAGTAATATTAAATTATAATATAATATATTAATTGAGAAATTTTAATTATCATATTAATTGAGGCTATAGTTCATAATTATTTGAAATTATTTTAAAATGCATATAATTGTTGATGTGTAACACATCAATTGATCCCATATTTAACTTCTCATCTACCATGAACATTAGTATTCATCATATTATTTTATTGTATTATTTTAATTATGAGGTTTTATATTTATGAAATAATTCTCCTTTTTATGTTAATTCTAATATTTTAAAGTATATAGTGAAACTATGGATATTTTATCAGTTAATTCATTTTCCACATTGTATAAAAAGATCAAGATATTGAACTTTTATAAATATCTCAATGTTTTCAAAAAATAAAGAAATGATATTACTTCCATGTAGTATTTAACTAAAACTATATATTTTAATATATTTTATAATTAAATCTATTCAAAAAAGATTTCTTTTATAATTTTCTACTTACAACCTCTCAAAAGTGTTTATTAATTTCTTACTAAATATGATACATCCAAAAACTCTATATATTGACAGATTTATCATCCCATAAACCATTAGAGACAGAGTTGTATCTTTTAATTGTGTTTGATTTATTAAAGATATAATCAATATGAAACCATTATAATTTTTTTAAAACATGATATTAGGAATTTCACAATGCACCATTATTTTTTTAAATATGTAGATCGAGCTATCACCCATGTAGTTGGTAGGATGTGTGACTTATTAGTAAGAGTTTTAAAGCTAATTAACCATTCCAATTTTAAATTTTATTATTTATGTTGATACATAGGTAAAAATAATTTTTTTCATTCCCTTTCTATCCATAGGAAGATCTTTCATAGATTTTTTCTAAGGAATCAATTATTCATAATATCAGTAAAAATATAGAGGAAGATAACATTATTCAAAAAATTTAAACACCCGCCCATCAATATTGATTCTAGATATACAATCTAAGGTGTTGATGATCCAATTTAGGATGAGGAAGTGGAAATATTGAGGATTCTAGATTAACATAAATGTTAACCAATGATCTATTCTAAAACCTCTAAAATAATTAGATATGGGATGGAGAGTAGAACATATATGTGTTTGAGGGGGATTAATTGAAGAAGATGATGAGTCTTAATTAGAAATAATTTTGAACCTAATTATATGATAATGTTGTTATGATAAATGTTCATGTAAAAAGAGTATTGATGTGGATGATTCTTACTCATCCTTATTTAAAAGGGAACAAGTGGACCATTTACATCCTAGACTCATGTTTCTTTCAATGATCTTAAAACCAACTAATCATGTCATGAATCTCATTTAATATCATTTGAAACATTCTTTATTGTGTGATTGAATTACACATCCTATTATGATATCATCAAAATTTGAGAAATTTTAACTGGATAAAAATCAAGATGTTTTAAGGATATTCATTTTTTTAATTCACTGGTCAATTGTTACTATGCACAATATAAATAAATCATATAGCAGTCTGAAATACCAATAGAACATGACTATAAACCTAGAGTCAAAATACATAAAAGGATTAATCGGAACATGATATTAATAATCTATGAAAAATTCAGTAGATTTCCTTATTATAGAATAATATTTCTCATGTAATAGAAACCTTTGGTTAACACAGTCTTACTACTTCGTATGAAATGTGATGTAACTATGTTTGAAAATGTAACTAATTATAATATTTAAACCATTACAGTAACAAAATTGAGGGTATATACTAATTATATGAAACTCAATACTATAACAAAGAAATACTAAATCTGAATGTAATTTTTCAACCGAAATTTAAGAGGATGGTATGTAAATGATTTCTTCCACAACATTCATGTTTATTCCTGATATATCTAGATATCGATTTTTCTTGGGAATCTAAACAATATGACTTATAATTTTTCATTTGGGAAATTTTCCTACTAGAAAATAAATATTGGACTGTGTAGTGGAATAGAAACCTTTTAGGGATTCCTAATGGATATTTTCTCAGATGTGATTAAAATAAATATTGAATATTTCTATTATTGGATGAAAAATAACAAATAACATTCAAAATATGGAATCATTTTTATAAGAATCCCATGAAAACAACTTGTTATAAATTTAGAAAAGTATAAATGATTTGATAATTAAGTAATAGTTTCTGGTCACAAGGCTTCAATTAGTTGAATTGAGGATGAAAATACTATGATGAGATGATAAAAAATAACCCCCACATACTAATGTTTTTTGGAATATTATATTTATAATCCATTATAATTTTTACATGATATTCATTATGGATTCTTCTAAAATAAATAATCCATTGCGTTCACTACTTATTAAGGAAATCTATTTAACATTTGATAAGAAATGCATGTATTCCTTTTATTCTCATAATGATATGATCATATTTTTAATAAAACTATTTTTCCTATTTGGAAGCTTACTCTTTTTGTTACATGTTACATTTTTATGTCACCATGAGAAATATTAAAGGACATATGAATGATATAATGGTTTATGATGTTTAATGTGATAGTAGGATTATTTATGATTATAAAAAGAGTTCATAAAAAATAGAGAATGATGTTTTGGAAATGATTAATAATTTATAAAATTATAGGAAATATTTATTTTGAAATAATTTCATTATCATTACTGATCAACCATACCTTATATATCAAATCTACAAGATTGATGCAAAAATAAATATTTTATGATGGATCCAGTTATAATGAGAATTTAATAAAAAAATAAATGATAAGAAATAAAGTTAGAGTATCATTACTAATAACTTTTTGAGGAATCCTAGTATACAAAATAATGTCCCAATGAAGATTAATTCCTCACATACAATGTAATGATTATTTGTTTCTTCACCACAAGAGAATGATTGTGTTTTAATTTTCTAAATATCCTATCAAGTGAAATTGTGCATAAGTAATTTTATTATAATATTGGAATAAAATTAATTCTAATATTATTTATTAATTTTTGGTTGAATCATTGTTATGAAAGATATATTTTGATTACATTCTCAAGATATGTGTGACTAATGAGGATATGGTTATTATTCTGGAGTGTGTTCATACATATTCAAATGGAAGACATAATGGGAGTGAGAAAAATAACCAATTTTTTCGTAATCTATTTTTTGATGGCCTATACCATTAATGGTTAAAAATTTATTGTTATTTGATGTGACAAATATAAAATAATTGGTAATGTTGTTATAAAAAATGTGCTTCCCAAATATGGTATTTTAGATGTTTAAATATATTATGATTGTCGGTGGATTTTATGGGTTATTTTCTTTCATCATGTGGCAATGAATACATATTGTTTTATATTGATGTTATATCAATTTTTGTCAAGTTAGTGTAATAGCTAAATAACTCTGATTATAATGGGATAAAATTCAACAAGATGACCATTTTATCATTTATTGGTGTGACCAATATGTTAATTTTTTATAATGGTAATCACATTAATAACATAAAATTAATGTCTCTGGTGGAATGATATTGTTGTGTGCACAAAAATTTTACAACCTATAATACACTATCATGTGGACACGTTGAAGAATAAAAATTTGAAATGAAACATATTTTAGAGAACAGTTTAATTAGCTATAGGAAAATATGTACTTTATGGATTGATGATGTATTATGGGATTACAATATTGTATTTAAACTATATTCATAATATATCAATACATGATTATATTAGAATATTATTTTATTATCCAATATATATACATAAAAAAGTCATTTTTTTGAAATAAATATTTGAATTATGACATTAATAATAATATTGGAAGATGGTACCATTAGTAGAATTATTTGAAAGAAATTAGTAGAGAATATTATGATAAAGCCTAAATTTATAATGAAATAAAAAAACAAGGATTCAATAAATAAAAATCGGACTATTAAGTTGGGTTATAAATACCTTTTTTAACTATGGTCTTCTGTTTTTTCATGGAAATCTCAAATCCATGTTTTATATATCCTAAATAATTTTAGGTTATTCGAAATGGTTTATTGAAGTAGTACATAGAGGGGAATACATTATTCTTAGTTAAAGGACATAGGGTTAAACACTTATTTTAGGGGAATCTAAATGTAATGAATTTCATCTCTATTATTGAAACTTGAACAACCAGTCAGTTAAACTCAGTTCCATAATCAAATATTATCAAGGTACTCACCAATGGTTCATGAATTATTTTATTTTTATTTTTTTCCTCGACTAACATAACCATACCTATTGATTCCACAGTATTTAACACCATTGAATACATATCATGTAATTCATCATATATTTTTATCCCTGTGAAATTTAATTTCTTTTTTGGCCAAATAGAACAATAGACTAGATAATTTAGATGACCCCCATTTTACATGAACCATGTTAAAATATGTATTTATCATGAAAATAAAATTTCTAGTGTAAATAATATTATATATATAAGAAATTTAAAGAACTGATTATAATATTTTAGCTATGGATTTATTGGAGATAATATTTAATAAACCTAAATGATCAAATTATCTACATTCAAAGGATTTCTTATATATATTTTTTAAAAATATTAAAATTCCATACTCAAGATGAATGTCACGTTGATCCATGTGTAAGGGTTTTTAAAATATTCAATATCATTTTTTTTTCTATTGTTTTATGTTACATAATTTTTGAGGGTTTAAAATTATGTTAACCATGTTTTTTAAACCTACATATACACATTAAAATTCCTTCCATTCATATAATGATGAACATTTTTCTTCATCAATGAAATTTTTGTGATTAATAATTTTTTTTATATTAGTATAAAAGAATGATGAATTAAAGTGTTAAAATTGATATATCAAATTGGAATTTATTGGATTTGGGGAAGTTTGATTTTTTACCATTAATTTAATCACCATTTTTTTAAAATGTAAATTTTAAATTTGATTGAATCAAAATTTATCTCACAAAATAATTTATCTTTGAGGAAAATGTGGAATATTAATTTTTTTAGGGAGAGGGGTTTTTAATTTTCTAAATAGTTTTCAATCATATAAACCACACACAATACTAATTGTTTCTTTAAATTTACTTCCTTTTAACCATTATATTAGTTTTTATGTAAATAGATTCAATTATTATTAGTGTATCAAGGTGGGGAATGAAAAATATTCAATATTCCTTGCATAGGGGGAAATTTCATACTCATTTGAGGGATTCTACAATGTCAAGTGCTTTACTAAACAGAGTCATTTCGATATAATTTATCACACTATTTTAAGGAAAATTCTACTCAAACCACATGAATGTGATGTTAAATATGTTATATTCCAGTAGAATTATAATTTTAATATGAGGATACATCAAGATAAAATTATTATTTTTTACTTACGATCAGTGAAATTGATGACCTTAGAGATACGACTCAATCATTAGTGGTAAAATTCATTTGAATATAGAGTAATATATGATGTTTGGGGTCCACTGTTAGACTATATGATAAGGGAACCAGGTATATTGTAAATATAAATTCATTTTCAAACTCAATAATTTATTTTCATAGTGATTTGGAAAAAATATGGTTGGTAATAAATAAATGAATAAATTTTTTAAAATAGCTTTAGTAATGTGAGGGGAATGTTGAATTCAAATAAAAAAGGGGGTGATTGATTTAAATGAAAAATATTTGGATATGTGTCAATGAAATGGATTTTGGAACAATGGATTTTATAACCTAGGAGAGTGAAAAATGGAAACCATTCTTATTATTTATTTAATTCTTCTTGAATCTAGTTATTTTACACAACTAAAACTGAATTTTAATCTATTATTGAAGTCTATTATTTAGATATATTTACCATGGGGACAAGAATGTTTTATTTAAAGGAAGAATTATTGGTAATCCATTTTTCCAGTATACATTGTAAGCACTAATAAAGATATTATTAATTTTTCTAAGGGTTAATTTGAAGTAAATAATGTAATGAATTTAATTTATCGATAGTGTAGTTGATTATGTGTATAAGAATTTCATGTCATGTTATTCTCTCAATAATTATGACATAATATTTCATGATAAAATGGAATATTAAATTATAATATATTATTTTAATTGAGAAATTTTAATTATCATATTAATTGAGGCTATAATTCATAATTATTTGAAATTATCTTAAAATACTTCTTATTGTTGATGTTTAACACCTCAGTTGATCGCTTATTTAACTTCACATCTATTATGAACATTAGTAGTCATTATATTATCTGATTGTATTATTTTAATTATGAGGTTTTATTTTTAATAAATAATTATTCATTATATGTTAATTTTTATATTTTAAAGTATACATTCAATCTATAGAAATTTTATATGTTAATTTCTTTTCCACATTGTATAAGAAAATCAGGAAATTGATCTTTTTTAAATTTCTCAATGATTTCACAAAATTAAACAATGAAATTACTTTCATTGAGGGATTAATTCAAATTTAATATTTTAATATATTTAATAATTAAATCTATTCAAAATATAGATATTTTTAGAATTTTTTACATACAACCTCTCAAAAGAGTGTATTATTATCATATAGAATATAATACATCCCAAAAATCTATATATTGATAGCTTTATCATACCATAAACCACTAGAGATAGAGGTGTATCTTTTAATTGTCTATGATTTATTAGAGATATAATCAATATGAAACCATTATAAATTATTCAAAACATGATATTATGAATTCCACAAGGCACTATTATTATTTTAAACATGTAGATTATGCTATCACCCATGTAGTTGGTAGGATGTGTGGCTTATTAATATGATTTTGAAAGATAATTCACCATTCAAATTTTATATTTTTGTATTTATGTTGACACAGAGGTTAAAAAAATTATTTTTGTTCCTTTTCCATCTATATAATGATATTTCATAGATTTTTCAAAGGTAAAAATTATTATTAATATCAGTAAAAATATAGAGGAATATATGGTATTTAAAAAAATTAAACACCCCCCAATAATATTGGTTCTAGATATAATATTTTGGGTGTTTACCAACCAATTTAGGATGAGTAAGTGGAAACTTTGAGGATTCTAGAATAATTTAACTCATAACCAATGATCCCCTCTGAAACCTATAAAATAATTAGATATGGGATGGAGAAGTAGAAAATATATGTGTTTGATGGGTAGTTACTGGAAGACGATAATGAGTATTAATTAGATATCAATTTGAAGATAATTATATCATCATGTTGTTATGATAAATTTTCATGGAAAACGATTCTTAATGTGGATGATTCTTACACATGCTTATTAAAAAGGGAAAAGGGGCGCCTTTTACATCCTAGACACAAGTTTCTTTCAATGATATGAAAACCAAACAATAAAGTGGTGAATCCCATTTAATATCATTAAAAATATTCTTATTTGTGTGAGTGAATTACACTTCCTATTATAATATCTTCAATATTTGATGAAATTTAATAGGATAAAAATCATGGTGTTTTAAGGATGTTAATTTATTTAATTTCCTGGTCAATTATTATTATGCGCAATATAAATAAATCATATAGCAGGTTTGGAATCCCAATAGAACATGAATATAAACCTAAAGTAAAAACACATAAAAGGCTTAATTGAAACATTATATTAATAATCAATGAAAAATTCAGTAGATTTCATGATTATAGAATAATATTTCTCATGTAATAGAATCCTTTGGTTAATGTTGTCTTAGTACATTGTATGACATTTGATGTAACTATGAATGAAAATGTAACTAATTATAATATTAAAACCATTATAGTAATGAAATTGAGGGTCAGTGCTGATTATATGGATCTCAATACTATAACAAGGAAATACGATATCTCAATGTAATTTTTCATCAAAATTCTAAGGGGGTGGTATGAAAATGATTTCTTCTAAAACCTTGATGTTTATTCCTGATACTTCTAGATATAAATTTTTCATGGTTATCTAAACAATAAGACATTAAATTGTTCAATTAGGACATTTTTTTACTATAAAATAATCATTGGAGTGTGCAGTGAAATAGAAACATATTAGGGATGCCTAATGGAAATTTTCTCAAATATGATTAAAATAAATATTGATTTTTTCAATTATTAGACGAGAAATAAGAAACATCATTAAAAATATGGAATCATTTTTGGAAGTATCCCATGAAAGAAAATTGATATAAATTTAGAAAAGTGTAAATAATTGGATAATTAAGGAATAATTTTTGGATACAGTATTTCAATTATGGGAATTGAGGATGAAAATACTATGATGAGATGATAAAAAATAACCCAGATATAATAATGTTTTTGGGAATATAATATTTATAGTCCAATATAAATTTTACATGATATTCATTAGTAATATTCTAAAAAACTAATCCATTGTGTTCACTACTAGTTAAGGAAACATCCTTAATATTTAATAAGAAATTCATATATTCATTTTTATCTCTAATTGATAAGCTCATATTTTTTAAATTATTGTTCTTCCTATCTGAAAGATTTATTTTTTTGTTACATGTTATGTTTTTTATGTTACCGTAAGAAATATTATTGGACATATGAATGATATAATGGTGTATATTGTTTACTGTGCTAGTAGGATTATAGATTATTATAAAAGGAGTTATTAAAAAATAGAGTATAAAGTTTTGGAAATGTTTAATGATTTATAAAAGTACAGAAAATATTTAATAAAATATAATTTCATTATCATTTCTGGTCAATCATACATTATATATCATATCTAAAAGATTGATTCGAAAATATATATTTTATAATGGATCCAGTTATAATTGGATTTTAATAATGAAATAAATTACAAGAAATAGAGTTACAGAGTATCATTACTGATTACTTTTTTAGGAATCCTAGTAGTCAAAATAATGTCCCAAGGTATATTAACTCCTCATATACAATGAAATAATTTTTTTCTTCACCATAAAAGCCTTATGGTTTTTTAATTTTCATAACTTCTTATCTAGCTAAATAGGGCATATGCAATTTTATCCTAATATTGGGAATAAAATTATTTCTAATCTTATTTATTAATTACTAGTTCATTCATTATTATTTATGATATATTATGATTCCATTTTCAAGTGATGTGTGACTAATAAGAAGATGCTTCCTATTCTAGAGATTGGTCATTCATATTCTAGGGGACGACATAATGAGAGTGGTAGAAATACACAATTTTTTAATGTAGTTTCTGTTGGCCTATAACTTTTATGGTTATATATGTATTTGTTATTGGATGTGAAAAATGTAAAATAATCGTTAATGTTATTATAAATAAAGTACTTCCCCAATATGTTATTTTAGAGGTGTAAATATATTATGATTGTCGATGGATTTTAGGGGTCATTTTCCTTCATCATGTGGTAATGAATACATTTTGGTTTTTAATGATTTTATATCAATTTGTGTCAAATTAGTGTAATTACTAAATAACTCTAATTATATTAAGATTAAATTCATCATGATGATCATTTTATCATTTTTTGGTGTGAAAAATATGTTAATTGTTTTCAATGGTAATAACATTAATAAAATAAAATTATAGTCTTTGAGGGAATGATATGGTTGTGTGCACATAACGTTTACAAACTATCATCCACTATCAAGTGGACAAGTTAAAGAAATAAAATCGGAAATGAAACCTATTTTAGAAAAAAAAATTAAGTAGCCAGAGTAAAATTTATACTTTAATGATGGATCAGGAATTATGGAATGAGAAGATTTTATTTGAAACTATATATAGAATATATCAATACATGCATATATTAAATATTGGTTTATTTTCCAATATATATTATTAAAAATGTCATTTTTTGGAAATATATATTTGAATTTTGTTATGAAGAATACTATTGAAAGATTGTTCCTTTAGTAGAATTATTTGAAAGAAATCAGTAGAGAATCTTATGACAAAGACTAAATTTATAACGAAATAAAAAAACAATGATTCTATAATTAAAAATCAGATGATTAATTTTGGTTATGAATACATTTTTTTATCTATGGTTTTCAATTGTTTTATAGGAATCTCAAATACATGTTTTCTAGATCCTTAACCATTTTTAGGTTATTTGAAAAGGTTAATTAGAGTAAGACATAGAGGGGAATATATAATTCGAATTTAATGGTCATAGGGTTAAACACTTATCATAGGGGAATAAAAATGTCATGAATTATGTCTCAATTATTGAAACATGAACTCCCAATCAGTGAAACTATGTTTTGGAATCAGATATTTTCAAGGTACTAACCAATGGTTCATGAATTATTTTATTTTTATTTTTATTCATGGACTAACATAACCATAACAATTGATTACATAGTTTTTAATACCATTAAATACATATCAAGGAATTCATCATATATTTTAATCCTTGTGAAATTTAATTTCGTTAGGTCTAAATAGAACAATAGACTACATAGTTTAGATAACACCTATTTTTCCCGAACTTCGGTAATATTTTTATTTATCAATAAAATTAAATTTCCATTGTAAATAATATTATATAAATAAGAAATGTTAAAGACTGATTATAATATTTCATCTAAGGATTCATTAGAGATAATATATAACGAACATAATTGATCGTATTATCCACATTCAAGGGAGTTCTTAATTTTTTTTACAAATCTTAAAATTCCATACTCAAGATGAATGTCCCATTGAGCCCTTGGTGGGGATATTTAAAATATTCAATATCATTTTTTTCTATTTTGTTATGTTATTTAATTTTATAGGGTTTAAAATTAGATTAAGCATCTTTTTAAAACCTACCTATAGACATTAAAATTATTTTCATTCAACTACTGATGAACATTTTTTTACATTAATCATAATTGTGATATTAATAGGAAGTTTTTTTGGATTAGTATAAAAGGGACAAGAATAAAAAATGTCAATAAATATATATCAAATTGAAATTTATTGGATTTCTAGAAATGTTATTTTTTTCCATTAATTTTATCCCCATTTTTTTGAAAATGATAAACTATAAATTGGATTGAATAAAAAATTATCTCACAAAATAATTCAGCATTTGGGACAATGTTAAATAGTAATGTTTTTAGAGAGAGAGAGGTTTTTATTTATGTAAATAGTATTCCATTATATAATCCTCAATAAATACTAATTTTTTCGTTATATTTCCTTCCTTTTATACATCATATTAGTTTTTATGTTAATAGAATCTGTTATTAATAGTTTCTCAAGGTGAGGAAAAAAAATGATCAATGTTCCTATGGTGAAAGGTTATTTTATACTCATTTGAGGGATTCTTCTAGGTCAAGTGCTATTCTAAAGAGAGTCATTACTATGTAATGTATCCCAATATTTTAAGGCAAATTGTTTTCAAAAATCATGATAGGGATATGTAATATGTTATATTCTAGTATAATTATAATTTTAATATGAGGATAAATCAAGATAAAATTGATATTTTTTACTTATTATAGGAGAAATTGATGACCATAGAAATAAAAATAAATCAATAGTAGTAAAATTCATTTGAAAATAGAGTAATATGTGATGTTTAGGATCCACTAGTAGTCTATATGATAAGGGCACCAAGTTTTTTGTTAATATAAATTCATTTTCAAAAAAAAATATGTTATTTCCATAGGGATTTGGAAAAAAAATATGTTTGGGAATAAATAAATGATGATTTTTTTAGAAATAGTTTTAGTAATGTGAGGAGAATATTGAATAAAAATGAAAAATGGGGTGATTAATTTACATGAAAAATATTTGGATACGTATCAATGAAATGTATTTTCGAAAAATGGTTTGTATAACCGTGGAGAGTGAAAAATTTCAATCATTCTTATTATGTACTTATTTTTTCTTGAATCATGATGTTTTACACAACTAAAACTGAATTTTAACTTATTATTGAAGTATATTATTTGCATTGATTCACTTTAGAGACCAGAATATTTTATATAAAGGATTAATTATTGGTTATCCATTTTTTTCTAGACATTTTTAGCCCTAATCAAGATATTAGTAATATTTCTATGGGTCATTTATACTAAATAATGTAATGAATTTAATTTATCGAAAGTGTAGTTGATTAAGTGTATAGAAATTTCAAGTCACACTATTATCTCACACATTATGACATCAGATTACATGATAAAATCAAATATTAAATTATAATATATTATTTTAATTGCGAAATTTTAATTATCATATTAATTGAGGCTATAATTCATAATTATTTGAAATTATTTTGAAATACTTTTGATTGTTGATGTTTAACACCTCAATTGATTCCTTATTTAACTTCTCATCTATTATGAACACCATTCTTCATCATATTTTTGGATTTTATTATTTTAATTATGTGGATTTTTTATTATGAAATAATTCTTCTTTATATGATAACTTTAATATTTAAAAGAATACAAAGAAACTATGGAAATTTTATCAATTATTTATTTTTCACATTTTATAATAAAATCAAGAAATTGAACTTTATTAAAATTATTAATGTTTTCAAGATATTAAACAATGATATTACTTTCATTGAGGCTTTAATTCAAAATCTATATTTTAATGTATTTTATAATTAAATCTATTCAAAAAATAATTTTTTATTTGAATTTTCTACTTACAACCTCTTAAAGGAGTATATTATTTTCATAGAGAATATGACACGCCAAAAATCTATATATTGATAGATTTATCATTGCATAAACCATTAAATATAATGGTGTCTCTTTTAATTTTGTATGATTTATTAGAGATATAATCAATATTAAATGGTTATACATTTTTCAAAACATGATATTAAGACTTCCAAAATGCACCATTATTGTTTTAATCATGTAGATCGGGCTATCACCGATGTAGATGGTATGATGTGTGACTTATTAGTATGAGTTTGAAATATAATTCACCCTTCCAATTTTATATTTTTCTTATTTATGTTGACATATAGGTACCAATAATTATTTTCTTTCCCTTTCCATCCATAGGAGGATATTCCATATATTTTTCAAAGGAAAAAATTATTCGTAATATGAGTAAAAATAGAGGAATATAAGGTTATTAAAACAATTAACCACCCCAACAATATTGGTTCTTGATATAATCTCTAAGGTGTTGAAGAACCAATTCAAGAGGAGTAAGTGGAATGTTTGATGATTCTAGAATAATATAAATTTTAAAAAATGATTCCTTCTAAAGCTTGTAAAATAATTAGATATGGGATGGAGAAAGAGAAAATATATGTGTTTTAGGGGGGATTACTAGAATAAGATGATTAGTATTAATTAGATAATATTTTGAACATAATTATATCATCAGGTTGTTATGATAAATTTTCATGGAAAATGAGTATTGATGTGGATGATTCTTACAAATCCTTATTTAAACGGGAATAAGTGAACCTTTTACATCCTAGAGTCATGTTTTTCTTGATGATCCAAAAACCAACCAATCATGTGATGAATCTCATTTAATATCATTTGAAATATTCGTCATTGTGTGAGTGAATTACACTTCTTATTATAATATCATCAATATTTGAGGAAATTTAATAGGATAATAAAAAATGTGTTTTAAGGATGTCCATTTATTTAATTTTCTAGTCAATTGTAATTATCTACAATATAAATAAATCATATATAAGGTTTTAAATCCCAATATAACATGACTATAAACCTAAATTTGAAACACCTAAAAGGATTAATCAAAACATAATATTAATAATCTATAAAAAATCATTAGATTTCAGGATTATAGAATAATATTTCTCAAGTAAGATATTTATTTGTTTAACGTTTTCTTAGTTCTTTGTATGAAATTTGAAGTAACTATTATTGAAAATGTAACTAATTGTAATATTAAAACCATTATAGTAAATATATTGACGGTATATGCGGAATATATGAAACTCAACACTATAACAAAGAAATACTATATCTCAATGTAATTTTTTGACCAAATTCTAAGGGGGTGGAATGTAAATGATTTCTTCCAAAGCCTTGATGTTTATTCCTGATACATCTAGATATCCATTTTTCTTGTGTATCTAAACAATATGACTTTATCTTTTTCATTGGGGACATTTTCTTACTTGAAAATAAACATTGGAGTTTGTAGTGAAATTGAATCAATTTAGAAATGCCTAATAGATATTTTCCCAAATATGATTAAAATAAATATTTATTTTTTCAATTAAAGGATTAAAATAAAAAACATCATTCACAATATGTAATCCTTTTTGGAAGTATCCCACAAAAAAACATGTTATAAATTTAGAAATGACTAAATTCTTGGATAATGAAGGAATAGTTTTTGGTGACAGGGTGTCTATTAGTGGGATTTATTATGAAAATAATATGATGACATGATAAAAATAAACCACACTTAATAATGTTTTTTGGAATATAATATTTATATTCCATTCTAAATTTTACATGATTTTCATTATGGATTCTTCAAAATAACTAATCTATTATGTTCAGTACTGGTTAAGGAAACATCCTTAATTATTGATAAGGAATGTATATAATTCTTTTAATTTTATTAATGATAAGTTCATATTTTTTAAAATTAGTGTTTTTTCTTATCTAAAATATTCCTTTTTTTGTTACATGTTATGTTTTTTATGTCACTATGAGAAATAATTTAGGACATATGAATGATAGAATGGTTTATGTTGTTTATTGTGCTAGTAATATTATTGATGATTATAAAAAGAGTTATTAAAATATAGAGAATGTGATTTTGGAAATGATTAATGATTTATAAATTTCTAGGAAATATTTAATAAGAAATAATTTCATTATCTATAATGATAAATCATCCCTTATATATCGTATTTGTAAGATTGATGCCAAACTAAATATCTTATGATGGATCTAGTTATAATGTGAATTTAATAAAGAAATAAATGAAAAGAAATAGAGTAATAGTATCATTACTGATAACTTTTTTAAGAAACCTATTAGTCAAAATAATGTCCCAAGGTTTAATAATTGCTCATATACAATGAAATAATTCTTCTTTTATTCATCATAAAATAATGATGGTTTTTTAACATTCTTAAATTCACATCTATGGAAATTGGGCATAAGTAATTTTCTCATAATATTTGGAAAAAAATTATTTCTAATCTTATTTATTAATTTTGGGTTGAATCGGTGTTAATTAAGATATATTATGATTTAATTCTCAACATATGTATGACTAATGATCAGATTCTTCCTATTCTAGAGTATGGTCATTACTATTCTAGGGGAGGAAAAATTGGAGTTCATGAAATACCAAATTATTTTGTAATCTAGATTTTATTGGCCTATAGAATTAATTTTTAAATATGTATTGTTATTATATGTTACATATGTAAAATAATTGGTAATGTTATTATAAATAAAGTTCTTCCCAATAAGAAATTTTAGAGGTGTAAATATATTATTATTGTCGATGGATTTTATAGTTCATTTTCATTCATCTTGTGTTAATGAATAAATATTGGTTTTTATTGATTTTATATGAATTCATGTCAAGATAGTGTAATTTATAAATAACTTTGATTCGAGTGTGATAAAATTAATCAAGATGATCATTTTATATTTTTTTTGTGTGACCAATATGTTAATTATTTACAATGGTAATCACTTTAATAACATAATATTAATGTGTCTGATGGAATGATATGGTTGTGATTACAAAACGTTTACAACCTATAATCCATTATCATGTGGACAAGTTGATGAATTTAAATTGTAAATGAAAAATATTTTAGAGAAAAAATTCAGTAGCTAGAAGAATATTTATACTTTAATGATGGATGAGGAATTATGGGATTACAAGATTGTATTTAAAAATATATTTAGAATATATTAATACATTATTATATTATAATATTTGTTTATTTTCCAATATATATACAAAAAAAGTCATTTTCGGGATATAAATATTTGAATTATGATTTGAATAGTACTATGAAAGATGGTACCATTAGTTTAATTATTTAAAAGAAATAAGTCTAGAATCATATAAGAAAGCCTAAATTTATAATGAAATGAAAAATCAATGATTCTGTATTTAAAAATCATACCATTAAGTAGGGTTATAAATACCTTTTTTAAACTAAGGACATCAGTTGTTTCATGGAAATCTCAAATCCATGTTTTCTACATCCATAATCAAATTTAGGTTATTCGAATTGGTTAACGTGAGTAAGTTAAAGACGGTAATATATAATTCTTATTTAATGGTGATAGGGTTAAACACATATCATATGGGAATAAAAATGTCATGAATTCTATCTCTATTATTGAAACTTGAACACCCAATCAGTTAAACCGAGTTTCAGAATCATATATTTTCAAGGTACTAACAAATGGTTCCTAAATTTTTATTTTTTTTATTACAAGACTAAAAAAACCATAAATATTGATTCAAAAGTATTTAATACCATTAAATACATATCCAGAAATTAATCATAGATTTTTAAATTGTGAAATTTAATTTTTTTTCGCCCAAATGGAACAATAGACTAGATAATTTACATAAGACATATTTTACTCAAACCTTGGAAAAATTATTCTTTATCATGAAAATAAAATTCCCAATGTAAATAATATTATATATATAAGAAATGTCAAGGAATGAAAATAATAATTCAGCTAAGGATTCATTGGATATTATATTTAATGAACCTAAATTATCTATTTATTAACATTCAATGGATTTCTTATATATGTTTTACAAATAATAAAATTCCATAGTCAAGATGCATGTCACATTGAGCCATTTGTGGGGGTATTTATAATATTAAATAATTTTTTAAATTGTGTTATTTTATTTAATTTTAGAGGGGTAAAAATTATGTTGATCATCTTTTGAAAACCTACTTATACACATTAAAAATCATTTCATTTATCTACAGATGAGAATTTTTTTCTTCAATCATATTTGTGGGATTAACAGAAAAATATTTTGGATTAGTATAAAAGTAAGAAGAATGAAAATGTGAAAAATGTTAAATTGAATTGAAATTTATTGGATTTGTGAAAATTTGATTTTTGACAATTAAATTTATAAAAAAATTATTTTAAATTATAAATTGTAAATTGGATTTAATCAAAATTTATCTCACAGAATTATTCAGCGTTGGGGAAAATTATGAATATTAATTATTTTAGGGAGAATGTTTTTTATTTCTAAAATAGTTTTCCATCCTATAAACCTAAAAAAATTCTTATTTTTTCATAAAATTTCTTTCCTTTTATCCATCATATTATTTTTTATGTAAATAGAATCAGTTGTTATTAGTGTCTCATGGTGATGAAATAAAAATATTCAATATTCCTACCATAGGGGGAAATTTCATACTATTTTGAGGGATTCTACCAAGTCAAGTGATTTTCTATAGAGATTAATTTCTATGTTCTGTATCACACTATTTTAAGGAAACTTATATTCCAAAAACAAGAAAGGGATGTGTAATTATAATTTCAATATGAGGATAAATCATGTTTAAATTGATATTTTTTTTACGACTGGTGAAATTGAAGTCCATAGTGATACAAGTCAATCAATAGTAGTAAAATTCCTTTCAATATAAAGTAATATATGATGTTTGGGTTCCACTGTTAGTCTATATGATAATGGAATAGAGTGTTTTGTTAATATAAATTCATTTTCAAAATCAACAATTTATTTTCATAGTTATTTTTAAAAAAATTATTATAGGGAATAAATAAATGAAGATTTTTTATAAAAAATGTTTTAGTAATGTGAGGTAAATATTGATTTAAAATTAATTAGGGGATGATTGATTTATATGAATAATATTTGGATATGTATCAGTGAAATGTATTTTCGAACAATGGTTTGTATAAACTAGGATAGTGAAAAATGGTAATCATTCTTATTATATATTTAATTCTTCTTGAAACCTGTTATTTTACATAACTAAAACTAAATTTTAATCTATTATTAAAGTATATTATTTAAATGAATTCACCTAGGAGAGAAGAATATTTTATTTAAAGGGGGAATTATTAGTTTTCTGTTTTTCTGTTATACATTATTATCCCTAATCAAGATATTAGTAATTTTTCTAAGGGGTCATTTAAAGTAAATAATGCGATGAATTTAATTTATCAGAAGTGTAGTCGATTAAGTGTATAGGAATTTCATATCATGTATTCCTCTCATAAATTATGAAATCTGATTTCATGAGAAAATGTAATATTGAATTATAATATAATATTTTAATTGAGAATTTTTATTTATCATATTAATTGAGGATATAATTCATAATTATTTGAAACAATTTTAAAATACTTCTGATTTTTTATGTTTAACAACTTAATTAATCCATTATTTAATTACTCATCTATTATGAAAATCAGTATTCATCATATTATTTAATAGTATTATTTTAATTATGAGGTTTTATTTTTATGAAATAATTCACTTTTATATGTTTATTTTAAAAAATTAAAATGTTTTATTGAATAGTTTTCATTGAAAAATTCTATGATTTGTTATGAATTATATTTTTTTATTATAATTTTTGTCAAAATTCATAAAATTTTCACCATAGTGAATGAGTCATGTGACTATAAATAATAATTAACACAAAATATTCCATGGTTTGTACAACTATAAGAATAAATATTAAAACCACTGGAGATGATAATTTTATAAAATATTAGATGCTTTCATACATTGGATCGATCAACCATAAGTACTACCAATAGACTATATGTATAGAAAAATTGACCTTGTGGTCAATTAATGGATATAATTTCTTGGATATGTATTTTATCAGATGAATGAACATTAAAATTGGTTAAAATTATAAATGGATTGACTACAAGGCACATTTTTTAGTCTAGAAGGTATTTTGAGTGGTTTTGGTAGTTTAATAAACAACACCCATATATCAACCCACATGAAATAAATGTTGGAATTAATCAAGTGTATACATGAACACTCTCAATTTACCATATGACATATTTATAGAACATAGAGAAATAAATCACTAATACAATTTATGACGAATGATGTTTATTTTTTGAGGGTAAAAAACTATAGTGTCTCTATGGATTGAAATCCCCACCATTCGTTGTAGAAAAATAGAAAAAGAAATAGTTTGAGTATATGGAAATCTATTATTATAGCAGGATAAAGCATCACCTAATATCAGGGATTGAATTAGTGGAAGATATACCATTAATAGAGACCCATGTTCATGTAACCTATAATAAATGTTGTGAGAATTTCTTTTAAATAATGAAGGTAATCCTAATCTAACCTCATAGCATGAACCCTTATCTAAACCTAAGATGAACTGCGAAAATGGATGGAATATCATAAGAAATCCAGACCATAAAAAATTATTATAAGAACTAAGAGTTCAATTTTCATTTGATAAGGTTACTCCATTTTACATGATAGAAATCATCCATATGAGATGAAAATCAGATCAAATATTATAAATATCCCATGTGATGCTTTAGTACTAGATAAAAGTGAATTATATGTGAATGAATTCCCCTAATGTTGGAAACATAATACTTATCACTAATAAAACTAGAAGTTAAACAATCGCGGCATTGACATAATTACAGTTGAGCTTAAAACTATTTAGAATATTGATTAATTAGTGAATCAAATCAAGTATGGTAGAATGAAATTATAGTAACAATACCTCTAATATAGGATATTATACCTGAATTTGATCTCAAGGGTGACTACTATAGAATTGGAACCACAACTATGATGTGTTAATTTGAAGAATAAACATTATTTCTAATGAAATAATCATTATACATACTAACAAAATTAATAATATTTCACCTCAATGATTTGATGATTTATATGCATGAAAAATGTTCGTTAATGCATGTGGAAGAATTTTGTAGGCTTGCTAAATAAATATTACCCATTCCATTTTATAAATTAAATAATAAAACATAAATATATTTATATATATTTATATATTACATTAATTTCCTAAATAATAATAAGATAAAAGTTGAAAAATAATGACAAATGTTTTCGACATGAGGTATTAATGTATGATCCTCATGAAAATTGAATTGGTTGCATGATGAAAATGTTTTATAGGACACATAAAATTATTTAAATCCTAAAAATTATTTAAAATAATATATAAGGGAAAATAATTCCCCAATTAGGGAATAATGATTCAACATTTTCATCTTATCTATTTCTCAATACCATTAGAATATGTAATATCTATTAAATGAAAACAAATAAGGTTATCATTCAAATGTTCTCACATTAAAATTAATACCGTCAAACATTTTAATTTTTAGAACATATTAAAAATATATCATAGTAAATAATTGAAATGAATTTAATGATGATGACACTCAGTTATGGGATCATGACTTGCATCACTATCGAGGGGTATTTTTTACGATGAATGTGAAACCTCAAGTGTTTAAGAAATATATTGTAATGTTATGGTTCTCTAGGAGAGGTGTGTCATACACATATATTTTTTTATAAATTGAGAATCATGAAAAAATAAAAAAGGGGCAACAAAAAGATGAATATGATGATAAGATACCTAGAAGGGGATGAATGTCAGAACCAAATATAGTAATTATTGGGTGGAACATTGACACTATCCTCGAGAACATCTTTATTATTCTTGTATCATAATTTATTATATGTTTAAATGAGGTTTTTGAAGATATTGAAAATTTTTAATATAAAATTATTTTCATCTAAAAATTGCAAAGATAATATGGTTGTGTTTGTATGAACATTGAATTTTTTTCTTGTGTGTTGTTCTGTAGGAAATTGAATTTTTTCTAATTCTTTACGAAATACATATGATTTATTACCTAGAAATTTTTTATATTTTTTACTCATTTTGTTTGGTTTTTATCTTCTTATAATTTTAATGTCCATATAAGTAGGAAATAATTTAATTAAGGTTGGTTCATTAAGTGGAAAAATTGATTTCGATATAATTACAATTTCATCATTGAGTTTATTAATGGTTGTTGTATTTGAGGGACTGTAAGGCCAATTCAGTAACATGTTTGATGTTTGATTGAACATAATATATTATTTCCAAAAGATATAATCACATATAGGGACAAATAATGTCATAAAACTCAATATAAAAAATAAATATTTAAAATAAAATCCATCCAATTATTTCCCATAGATATAATCCTTATTAATCTAATTATCACTATTTTTGTCGATTTTATTTTTTATCTAAAATTTATTGACTATTGTCACTCATAACCATATTTTCAAAAATTTAATTAATCATCTCCAATTATTGTCACAATTTTAGTGATTCGGTTTTATTTTCAACTTGGTAACACACACACAAACAAAAATTTCAAATTTCATTCCCTATGTATTGACCCATATTCACAACATTACTTATTTAATTATGGTTTATAAATAATTTATTTTCCTCAAACCCAGCTAAGATCATGTATTCCCTATTAGTGAGCGATGTCTCAAAATACATTGGACTCACAATAGAGGAACCTACATCACAACCCAATAAAATATTCAATACCATGTACACAATACGAGAAACCATATCCCCTCATACGTGGTAATCCAAATTACCCATAATTAAACATGTAACACCAAAAATATTACAACTGAACACATTAATAAAAACAACTCAAGAATAATCACATTACAACATGTGACATTAATCAAGTCATATAAAAAATACACAACATATCAATGCAGGACATAATATATGACATCACCAATTTCTCCGGATATACCACCCCCTCAATATTTATTTTAAATAAAAAATAACTAACATGGTTTTATTTGTTGTCTAACAATGACAACCCAACCCATAAGTATTTTTTACATATAATTAAATATATACATATCATTGAAAATAGTTAAGATGATCGTACCTAGAGTATTCTAAACTCCACATTCAATGAATATTTAATTTATTCACATTCCTTGGAAGTATTATCCAAAATATACAATCAATATTTATATTTGGTATTTTCTCAAAAAAATGATGGGATATTATTGAGAATGCATGAAAATAGACAAACAAATACAAATAGCTTTACCCATGTAGACTCATTAATATTGGAAACTACAAAATATATAAAAGCATGAGGAATGTCAAACCTAAAATGAATAATATAAATAATATAGGAGAACAAATTCTATATTACTCATGGAATCCCTAAAATAAATTTTATAATCATATTTACAATTTGACAGATCATTTTAGTCATTATGTAATAAATTTATAAATAAATCTTAATTATTTTTTTAAGTACTGGATGAAAATATACATATTATCATATACGGAAATTTTTAATATATTAATAATATTATTTATCATGTTATATTTTCATATTATCATTAAAAGTATATATGTAACATTTTTCAATACATACCTAACATATTTCCCATATGTAATCTATTTCCCTAGTAATAATATCAAATATTTAGGATAATTCCTTCAAATATATATTTTTCTTAATTTTTTTATGGTTTTTTCATATTCAAAAATCCATAAAAAATATCATCTATGCATGTGTCTCATTTTCCCCTTAGTAATAACATTTGTGTAATATCATCCATCTATATAATATATTTTTTTTATGAAAAAATACAATATGTAATATTTTTCATCCATATGTAATATTCCACATCCATTTATATTGTTTTTTCATTATATATATATATATATAATACCTAATATGTAATATATATTTCATACCAAATATCCTTTCAATTTTAACGATACAAAATGTAATTTTTATCCTATATATACCAAATTTATTCTATATAAGATTTTTCTAATATATGAAACATCTAATGTAATATATATAAATCCATGCAAAATATATTTTCCATTGAATTTATGTTTATTTACATAGATTTATATCAAAATTTATTTCATAAAAATACTAACTTCTCATAAAAAAATCCATATATATTCCAGGGATTTAGCACTATGCTTGTTTTTTTATTAATGATTCAAATATATTATTCCCAATATTCCAAATGATATTAATTTATTCATAAAATATTAAAACTTTTACATAATATATATTTATATTCTTACCAATTTTAATAGATAATATT
Organism: Viscum album; assembly: GCA_963277665.1. Lineage (NCBI taxonomy): Eukaryota > Viridiplantae > Streptophyta > Magnoliopsida > Santalales > Viscaceae > Viscum > Viscum album. The sequence continues at coordinate 1,835,034,339 of OY728147.1, forward strand.
TATTATTCATCTAATGTTAAATAAATTTAACTCATGATACAAAAAATAACTAAAAAATCACAGAACATTCTAAAATACATTCTAGCTGCCAATTTTTTTTATATTTTAAAAAATGAAAAATTAATTGATAAAACTAAAAAAATCCATAATTAAACCCCTATGCATTGGATTCTCTTAAAAATAACTTTATGTTGTATATTGTCAACTCAATACAACTACAACTTCTTGACTAACAAACTCAATCAAGTATTTGAATATAAATCACTACTTTTGAATACTTAGGACCATACGACCTCCCCACCACAAAATATATCATTACAAATATTTCATGGGTTATATATTATTCAAATAATTCCAAAAAAAAGAATTATACTCAATTCATACCCAAAAAATCAAGACAATGCTGAGAACATCCATTTAGTTATAGGTTCTTTTGACCATATAATTTTATCAAATGTATCAATTTTAAGGAAACACCCCACCATTGTAATAACCTACAGAACCACACTAGAAAAAATTTATTTGATTCAATGATAGTTTTACACCAATTTATTATATATAAACTTGATATTTAAAAATTTACACGAGTAATCAATTTTTATTTTCATAGATTATAATAATTACCATTTTTATTTTATATCATACCTCATTCCCAACATTATAATAAAATCATATATGATGCACATTTTCAAACTGCATGTAAGGAAATCCCACATTTATCATGATTCACACGTGATGTTTACATATGAAATAGTTCTTAATTAGTTTATTTATCACATTCACACCTCATGAAACTATATCCACTATATTGAACCATTTCTTTATGATCAAGAAATACGTAACACTGTAGATGGTCCTTCAACCTACTCCATACATGTAATTTAGACTACATTTAACTAAACTGAGGACCAATTTACCAATTATTTACCTCAAAACGATTTCAAAATCACAATAATCTATTACCCCACAACTGAATATCTCATTCACTATAACATCCCAAATATATATCCATTTCCTAGTGACCAACTCCATTTAAAACTCTTATTCCTACATTAGATGCTCTAATTTTTCTTGATACTCTACTCACAGAAGAATAAAAGGCCTTATGAAAATGCCTATATATATGGATCGTTATACCATAATCTTAAACTTCTCATATATGATTATAATACTATCTTAATACACTTATTTTCAGTACATATAGAAAACATATCATAAATTATTAATCCTTGAGAGACGACATTGATACTTTTCCCCAACTGTCGTAAAAGAACCTATAATTACAAGACTTTTGGCTTCTTAGAGATTTTTTTCAAATCTCTCACGATACAACTATTTAGGTTAGATAACCTCCATATACCATGTTAATATCAAAAATATATTCCTTGTTCACAACATCTGAGAATGATGCCAATGTAATTATGTCTACATTTTCCATAATATCATACAATAGAACATCCTTGAGTCACTATATTTTTTTCATATCATCTTCAACAAATTAAGTAAAAATAATAAAATGTTTTTAAACAATGCAGTAAAATACATGGCTAAAGAATACCCATACAACCAGTACACAAACTCAAGGACACACACTACATGTAACATATTAGGGTATAATAGTCAAAATAATAATTACTCAAGTTATTTCATTGTTAACACAAAATTTAAAACATCGTATAACTATACATCTCACTAGCATTTTACTGATGACCAGAGTATAAACCTTCAAACTTCACTCCCTACCATGGTGGAATCCTAACATGATCGAATAATGTTTTAATTGAATATATAGAATACATTGGTGTCTGGTTTTTATCATATCCCTAAAATAAAGATTGATATTTTCACTCGAACTCCCGTTTGAAATATTTCAATGATGGATCATCTCCTCAAGATACACATTTGATACTCTAGATAACTCAGACTAATCTCACCATGAGATAGTAACTAATCATTTACCAAAAATAATCTATACTCATTTGACAATATTTTACCATAAAAATGACATAAAGATTAAACTCACCCCTCACTTTGGGGACTCATCCCAATCACGTCATAACAACACCACATCTCAATCCTCCTGTCTATACAATGGATCCCACTATGACTCAAATTCCTTGATAAACAAAAAATATATATTTATATATTACAAATATAATATTTTGTAGGAAGATGTTTGGCCTAATAACCCTTAAAAATTGATACCCATCCCATGGAATATATCATTTTTCCAATAATTGTTATGTACTAGTGTCAGTGTTCGGAACCACAAACATCATAAAAATGTAGGATGAAATACTAATTCATCCAATAAGTTACATACTTTGTTCAATTGAGTACAATGACACTAACATGTAAAACGAGAATTTTCATTTATGTTGTTGATGATAATTTATGTAGATGAAACCCTTTTCATATAATAAGCCACTACCCCTATTGTGTTATCAAAATAGAATAAAACTAATATACTTTTAAGGGGAACACATCTAAATCTATTTTTGAAAAATTCAATACCTCCACCAAATCATTAATTTTGAACTCAAACTACATGAGACAACACTAGAACACATATCCATTTCATGTGATCTATGTGTTCTTATCAGGATTGATGAGTACCATCACATTCATATGTAGTACATGAGTATAAAACTATCATTACAAAAATACCAAATACCATTTTTTTATAGATCAAATAACTCACTTGTAAACATGAAAACCAAATCAGAAATCTAATCATTCTTTTTGACTTTGACATTAGATAACACTTCTGAGGTCCAAACCAAAAGCAATATATTCATTCCATGTTCCAAAACACTCCAGGATATCTAATCCACGACAATAAAAAAAATAAAAAACACATACCACAATAGAAAAACCATACATAAATACAATATTTAAACAAATAATATAGGATACGACATTGAAATTATTAGGTCCAGATCACTCCACTGTAACCTGTCAATTTTTTTGCTACATCATAGGCTTGCCTTATCATAATAAAAAGAATAATGGCTACTATTATGGTTCAATGGGGTGATAGTTTGGTTACTTTAGTCCCCAGGTATAATAATGATAATACTACACAACATGACTGAATTCATTTAAATAATTCAAAAGATATATACAATTAGATAATAAATATATACCATGAAATTTTGTTCATATAATGATAATTGATTCTAATAAGAATATCAGACATGGAAAACTACAAATGTAACCATAATAATAGCCATCCAAACTTGAAAGTACCACCCAACCCATATGTAAACCATGACATCCAACCAATGCACCATCAAGACACGAAATTCTATTAGGTTCTAGATGTGAAATCATTCACCATTATTATCCAAAAAACAATATTTTAGGCAAACATATGCATGGTATCAGGCATTGTTTTAGTATGAACTCAGTTAGAAACCAGAAATGGTGTCCAAGACAAATATCAATATCATATATTCAATTTTAATATATTTTTTTAATTTCGAAATTTTAATTATCATATTAATTGAGGCTATAATTCATAATTATTTGAAATTATTTTAAAATACTTCTGATTTTTGATGTTTGACACCTGAATTGATCCCTTATTTAACTTCTCATCTATTATGAACACAATTCATCATCATATTGTTGGATTTTATTATTTTAATTATGAGGATTTATTATTATGAAATAATTCTTCTTTATATGTTAATTTTAATATTTAAAAGTATACAATGAAACAATGGAAAATTTATCAATTAATTATTTTTCACATTGTATAATAAAATCATGAAATTGAACTTTATTAAAATTATCAATGTTTTTAAGATATTAAACAATGATATTACATTCATTGAGGCTTTAATTGAAAGTATATATTTTAATATATTTTATAATTAAATCTATTCAAAAAATAATTTTTTTTAAACTGTCTACTTATAACATCTTAAAGGTGTATATTATTTTCATAGAGAATATGACACACGCCAAAAATCAATATATTGATAGATTTATCATTGCGTAAACCATTAAAGATAATGGTTTCTATTTTAATTTTGTATTATTTATTAGAGATATAATCAATATTAAATGGTTATACATTTTTGAAAACATGATATTAAGACTTACACAATGCACCATTATTGTTTTAATCATGTAGATCGTGCTATCACTAATGTAGTTAGTATGATGTGTGACTTATTAGTATGAGTTTGAAAGATAATTCACCCTTCCAATTTTATATTTTTTTATTTATGTTGACATATAGGAACCAATAATTATTTTTGATGCCCTTTCCATCCATAGGCGGATCTTTCATATATTTTTCAAAGGAAAAAATTATTCGTAATATGAGTAAAAATAGAGGAATATATAGTTGTTAAAACAATTGAACACCCCCCAACAATATTGGTTCTTGATATAATCTCTTAGTTGTTGAAGAACAAATTCAATATGTGTAAGTGGAATGTTTGAGGATTCTAGAAAAATGATTCCTTCTAAAGCTTGTAAAATAATTAGATATGGGATGGAGAAAGAGAAAATATATGTGTCTTAGAGGGGAATTACTAGAATAAGATGATCAGTATTAGTTAGATAATATTTTGAACATAATTATATCATCGTGTTGTTATGATAACTTTTCATGGAAAATGATTATTGATGTGGATGATTCTTACAAATCCTTATTTAAATGGGAATAAGTGAACCTTTTACATCCAAGAGTCATGTTTTTTTAATGATCCAAAAACCAACCAATCATGTGATGAATCTCGTTTAATATCATTTGAAATATTCCTCATTGTGTTAGTGAATTACACTTCTTATTATAATATCATCAATATTTGAGGAAATTTAATAGGATAACAATCATTGTGTTTTAAGGATGTCCATTTATTTAATTTTCTCGTCAATTATAATTATGCACAATATAAATAAATCATATAGAAGGTTTTAAATCCCAATATAACATGAATACAAACATAAAGTCAAAACACCTAAAAGGATTAATCAAAACATGATATTAATAATCTATAGAAAAATCATTAGATTTCAGGATTACAGAATAATATTTCTCATGTAAGATAATTCATTGTTTAACGTTTTCATAGTACTTTGTATGAAATTTGAAGTAACTATGATTGAAAATGTAACTAATTATAATATTAAAACCATTTTAGTAAATAAATTGACGGTATATGAATATTATATGAAACTCAACACAATAACAAGGAAATACTATATCTCAATGTAATTTTTCGACAAAATTCTAAGGGGGTGGAATGTAAATTATTTTGTCCAAAGCCTTGATGTTTATTCCTGATACATCTAGATATCCATTTTTCTTCTGTATCTAAACACTATGACTTTATCTTTTTCATTGGGGACATTTTCTTACTAAAAAATAAACATTGGAGTGTATAGTGAAATTGAAACAATTTAGGGATGCCTAATGGATATTTTCCCAAATATGATTAAAATAAATATTGATTTTTTCAATTATTGAATTAAAATAAAAAACATCATTCAAAATATGGAATCCTTTTTGGAAGTATCCCATAAAAAACATGTTATAAATTTAGAAATGAATAAATTCTTGGATAATGAAGGAATATTTTTTGGTGAAAGGGTTTCTATTAGTGGTATTTATTATGAAAATACTATGATGACATGATAAAAATTAACCACACTTAATAATGTTTTTGGGAATATAATATTTATATTCCATTCTAAATTTTACATGATTTTCATTATGGATTATTCTAAAATAACTAATCCATTTTATTCACAACTGGTTAAGGAAACATTCTTAATTATTGATAAGGAATGTATATAATTCTTTTTATTCTATTAATGATATGGTTATATTTTTTTAAAAGAGTGTTTTTCTTATCTAAAATATTCTTTTTTTTTGTTACATGTTATGTTTTTTGTGTCACCATGATAAATATTTTAGGACATATAAATTATAGAATGGTGTATGTTGTTTATTATGCTAGTAAGATTATTGATGATTATAAAAGGAGTTATTAAAATATAGAGAAAGAGATTTTGGAAATGACTAATGATTTATAAATGTATAGGAAATATTTAATAAGAAATAATTTCATTATCATTAATAATAAATCATCCCTTATATATCGTATTTGCAAGATTGATGCCAAACTAAATATCTTATGATGGATCTAGTTATAATGTGAATTTAATAAATAAAAAAATGACAAGAAATAGAGTTATAGTAGCTTTACTGATAACTTTTTTAAGAAGCCTATTAGTCAAAATATTGTCCCAAGGTTTATTAATTGGTCATATACAATAAAATAATTCTTCTTTTCTTCATCATAAAATAATGATGGTTTTTTAACATTCATAACTTCATATCTAGGGAAATTGGGCATAAGTAATTTTCTCATAAAATATGGAAAAAAATTAATTCTAATCTTATTTTTTAATTTTGTGTTGAATCGATGTTAATTAAGATATATTATGATTCAATTATCAACAGATGTATGACTAATGAGGAGATTATTCTTCTTCTAGAGTGTGGTCATTACTATTCTAGGGGAGGAAAATTTGAGTTCATGAAATACCAAATTATTTCATAATCTAGTTTTTATTGGCCTATAGCATAAATGTTTAAATATGTATTGTTATTAGATGTGACATATGAAAAATAATTGGTAATGTTATTATAAATAAAGTGCTTCACTAATAATAAATTTTATAGGTGTAAATATATTATGATTGTCGATGGATTTTATAGTTAATTTTCATTCATCATGTGTTAATGAATAAATATTGGTTTTTATTGATTTTATATGAATTCATGTCAAGATAGTGTAATTTTTAAATAACTTTGATTCGAGTGTTATAAAATTCATCAAGACGATCATTTTATAATTTTTTCGTGTGACCAATATGTTAATTGTTTACAATGGTAATCACTTTAATAACATAAAATTAATGTCTCTGATGGAATGATATGGTTGTGTTTAAAAAACGTTTACAACCTATTATCCACTATCATGTGGACATGTTGATGAATTTAAATTGTAAATGAAAAATATTTTAGAGAAAAAATTAAGTAGCTAGAAGAATATTTATACTTTAATGATGGATGAGGTATTATGGGATTACAATATTGTATTTAAAACTATATTTAGAACATAACAATACATTATTATATTATAATATTTGTTTATTTTCCAATATATATACATAAAAACTCATTTTCGGGAAATAAATATTTGAATTGTGATTTAAACAATACTATGAAATATGGTACCATTAGTTTAATTATTTAAAAGAAATAAGTATAGAATCATATAAGAAAGCCTATATTTATAACGAAATGAAAAATCAATGTTTTTGTAATTAAAAATAATATCATTAAGTAGGGTTATAAATACCTTTTTTAAACTCAGGTCATCAGTTGTTTCATGGAAATATCAAATCCATGTTTTCTACATCCATAATCAAATTTAGGTTATTCGAATTGGTACATTGGATTAAAATAAAGACGGGAATATATAATTCTTATTTGATGGAGATAGGTTTAAACACATATCATATGGGAATAAAAATTTCATGAATTCTGTCTCTATTATTGAAACATGAACACCCAATAAGTTAAACTGAGTTTCAAAATCATATATTTTCAAGGTACTATCAAATGGTTCATAAATTTTTATTTTTTTATTACTAGACTAAAAAAACCATAAATATTGATTCTGAAGTATTTAATACCATTAAATACATATCAATAAATTAATCATATATTTTTAACCTTGTAAAATTTAATTTTTTTTGGCCCGAATGGAACAATAGACTAGATAATTTTCATAAGACATATTTTACTCAAACCATGGAAAAATTATTATTTATCATGAAAATAAAATTTCCAATGTAAATAATATTATATATATAAGAAATGTCAAGGACTGATAATAATAATTCAGCTAAGGATTCATTGGATATTATATTTAATGAACCTAAATTATCTATTTATGTAAATTCAATGGAGTTCTTATATATTTTTTACAAATAATAAAATTCCATAGTCAATATACATGTCACATTGAGCCATTTGTGGGGGTATTTATAATATTAAATAATTCTTTTAATTGTTTTATTTTATTTTATTTTAGAGGGTTTGAAATTATGTCGATCATCTTTTTAAAACCTACTTATACACATTAAAATTCCTTTCATTTGTCTACAGATGAACATTTTTTTCATCAATCATATTTGTGGGATTAATAGAAAAATATTTAGGATTAGTATAAAAGTAAGAAGAATGAAAATGTCAAAAATGATAAATTGAATTGAAATTTCTTGAATTTGTGGAAATTTGATTTTTGACAATAAATTTAATAAAAAAATTATTTAAAATTATAAATTGTAAATTGGATTTAATCAAAATTTATCTCACAAAAATATTCAGCGTTGGGGAAAATTTTGAATATTAATTATTTTAGGGAGAAATGTTTTTATTTTTAAAATAGTTTTCCATCCTATAAACCTCAAAAAATTATTATTTTTTCATTAAATTTATTTCCTTTTATCCATCATATTATTTTTTATGTAAATGGAATCTGTTGTTATTAGTGTCTCATGGTGATGAAATAAAAATATTCAATATTCCTAGCATAGGGGAAAATTTCATGCTATTTTGAGGGATTCTACCAAGTCATGTGATTTTCTATACAGATTCATTTCTATGTACTGTATCCCACTATTTTAAGTAAAATTATATTCCAAAAACATGAAAGGTATGTGTAATTATAATTTCAATATGAGGATACATCATGTTTAAATTGATATTTTTTATTTACGACTGGTAAAATTGAAGTCCATAGTGTTACAAGTCAATCAATAGTAGTAAAATTCATTTCAATATAAAGTAATATATGATGTTTGGGGTCCACTGTTAGTCTATATGATAAGGTCATAGAGTGTTTTGTTAATATAAATTCATTATCAAAATCAACAAGTTATTTTCATAGTTATTTTAATATAATTATTATAGGGAATAAATAAATGAAGATTTTTTATAAAAAAAGTTTTAGTAATGTGAGGGAAATATTGAATTAAAATTAAAAAGGGGATGATTGATTTCTATAAAAAATATTTGGATATGTATCAATGAAATAGATTTTTGAACAATTTTTTGTATAAACTAGGATAGTGAAAAATGGTAATAATTCTTATTATATATTTAATTCTTCTTGCATCCTATTATTTTACATAACTAAATCTAAATTTTAATCTATTATTAAAGTATATTATTTAAATGAATTCACCTAGGTGAGAAGAATATTTTATTTAAAGTGGGAATTATTTGTTTTCTATTTTTTTGTTATGCATTGTTTTCCCTAATGAAGATATTAGTAATTTTTATAAGGGGTCATTTAAATTAAATAATGCGATGAATTTAATTTATCGAAAGTGTAGTTGATTAAGTGTATAGGAATTTCATATCATGTATTTCTCTCATAAATTTTGAAATATGATTTCATGAGAAAATGTAATATTGAAATATAATATAATATTTTAATTGAGAAATTTTAATTGTCTTATTAATTGAGGATATAATTCATAATTATTTGAAACAATTTTAAAATACTTCTAATTTTTTATGTTTAACAGCTTAATTGATCACTTATTTAATTACTCATCTATTATGAAAATCAATATTCATCATATTATTTGGTAGTATTGTTTTGCTTATGAGGTTTTATTTTTATGAAATAATTCTCTTTTATATGTTTATTTCAAAAATTTAAAATGTTTTATTGAAATAGTTTTCATTGAAAAATACTATGATTTTTTATGCATTATATTTTTTTATTATAATTGTTTTTTCAAAATTCATTAAATTTTCACCATAGTGAATGAGTCATGTGACTATAAATAATAAATAGCACAAAATATTCCATGGTTGGTATAACTATAAGAATAAATATTAAAACCACTGGAGATGATACTTTTATAAAATATTATATGCTTCCATGCATTGGATCGATCAACCATAAGTACTACCAATAGACTATATGTATAGTAAATTTGTCCTTGTGGTCAATTAATGGATATAATTTCTTGGCTATGTATTTTATCAGATTAATGAGCATTAAAATTGAATAAAATTATAAAAGGATTGACTGCAAGGCACATGTTTTTGTCTAGAAAAAATTTTGAGTGGTTTTGGTAGTTTAATAAACTACACACATATATCAACCCACTTGAAATAAATATTTGAATTAATCAAGTTTACACATGAACACTCTCATTTTACCATATTGCATATTTATTGAACATAGAGAAAAAAATCAGTAATACAATTTTTGAAGAATGATGTTTTTTTTAGGGTAAAAAACTATAGTGTCTCTATGGATTTAAATCCCCACCATTCGTTGTTGAAAAATAGAAAAAGAAATAGTTTGTGTAGATAGAAATCTTTATTATAGTAGGATAAAGGATCACCTAATATCATGGATTGTATTTGTAGAAGATATACCATTAATAGAGTCCCATGTTCAAGTAACCTATAAGAAGTGTTGTGAGAATTTATTTCAATTAATAAAGGAAAGCCTAAACTAACCTCATAACATGAACCCTTATCTAAACCTAAGATGAACTGCGGAAATGGATGTAATATCATAAGAAGTCCAGACCATAAATAATTATTATAATAACTAAGAGTTCAATTTTTTTTTGATAAGGTTACTCCATTTTACATGATATAAATCATCCATATGAGATGCCAATCAGATAGAATATTATAAATATCCCATGTGATGCTTTGGTACTAGATAAATGTGAATTAGATGTGAATGAATTCCCGTAATGTTGGAAACATCATACTTATCACTAATAAAACAAAAAATTAAACAGTTCCAACATCGACATAATTACCGTTGTGCTTAATACTATTAAGAATATTGATGAATTAGTGATTCAAATCAAGTATGGTAGAATGAAATTATAGTAATAATACATCTAATATAGGATATTATTCCTGAATTTGATCTTAATGGTGACTACTATAGAATTGGAACCACAACTAAGATGTGTTAATTTGAAGAATAATCATTATTTCTAATAAAATAGTCATTATACACACTACCTAAATTAATAATATTTCACCTCAATGATATGATGATTTCTTTGCATGACAAATGTTCGTTAATTCATGTGGAAGAATGTTGTAGGCTTACTAAAGAAATATTACCCATTCCATTTTTATAATGTAAATAATAAAACATATATATATATATATATATATTTATATATTACATTAGTTTCCCAAATAATAATAAGATAAAAGTTAAAAAATTAAAGAAAAATGTTTACGACATGAGGTATTAATGTATGATCCTCATGAAAATAGAATTGGTTGCATGATGAAAATGTTTTCCAGGACACATATATTTATTTAAATCCTAAAAATTATTTAAAATAATATATAAGGGAAAATAATTCCCCAATTAGGGAATAATTTTTCAACATCGTCATCTTATCTATTTCTAAATACCATTAGAATTTGTAATATTTACTAAATGAAAAAATAATAAGTTTATCATTCAAATTTTCTCACACTAAAATTAATATCATCAAACAGTCTAATTTTTAGAACATATTAAAAAGATATCATAGAAAATAATTGAAATGAATTTAACGATGATGACACTCAGTTATGGGATCATGACTAGCATTACTATCGAAGGGTATTTTTTACGATGAATGTGAATCCTCAAGAGTTTGAGAAATATATTATAATGTTATGGTTCTCTAGGAGAGCTGTTTCATCCACATATGTTTTTTATAATTGGAGAATCAAGAAAAAATAAAAAAGGGGCAACAAAAAGATGAATATGATGATAAGAAACCTGGAAGGGGATGAATGTTAGAACCAAATATAGTAATGATTGGGAGGAACATTGACACTATCCTTGAGAACACCTTTATTAATCTTGTTTCTAAATTTATTATACGTTTAAATGAGGTTTTTTAAGATATTGAAATTTTTCAATATGATGTTATTTTCATCTAAAAATGGCAATGATAATATGTTTGTGTTTATATGAACATTGAATTTTTTTCTTGTGTGTTGTTCTGTAGGAAATTGAATTCTTCTAATTCTTTATGAAATACATATGATTTATTATCTAGAAATTTTTGCGATTTTTTAATCATTTTGTTTGGTTGTTATATTCTGGTCATCTTAATGTCCATATAAGAAGGAAATAATTTAATTAAGGTAGGATCATTAAGTGTAAAAATTGATTTCGATATAATTACAATTTCATCATTGAGTTTATTAGTGGGTGTTGTATTTGAGGGACTACAAGACCAATTCACTAACATGTTTGATGTTTGATTGAACATACTATATTATTTATAAAAGATATAATCACATATAGGGACAAATAATGTCATAAAACTAAATATAAAAAATAATTAATTAAAATAAAATCCATCCAATTATTTCCCATACATATAATCCTTATTAATCTAATTATCACTATTTTTGTCGATTTTATTTTTTATCTAAAATTTATTGACTATTGTCACTCATAAACATATTTTCAAAATTTTAATTAATTATCTCCCATTAATGTCACTATTTTAATGATTTAGTTTTATTTTCAACTTGGTAACACACACACAAACAAAAATATCAAATTTCATTCCCTATGTATTGACCCATATTCACAACATTACTTTTTTAATTATGGTTTATAAATAATTTATTTTCCTCAAACCCAGATAAGGTCATGTAGTCCCTATTAGTGAGTGATATCGCAAAATACATTGGACTCACAATAGTGGAACCTACATCACAACCCAATTAAATAGTCAATACCACGTACACAATACCAGAAACCATATCCCCTCATATGTGGTAATCCAAAGCACCCATAATTAAACATGTAACACCAAAAATATTACAACTGAACACATTAATAAAAAAACTAAAGAATAATCACATTACAACATGTGACATTAATCGAGTCATGTCGAAAATACACAACATATCAAAGCAGGACATAATATATGACATCACCAATTTCCCCTGATATACCACCCCCTCAATATTTATTTTAAATAATCAATAACTGACACGGTTCTATTTGTTGTCTAACATTGACAACCCAACCCATAACTATTTTTTCATATAATTAAATATATAAATATCATTAAAAATAGTTAAGAAGCTCGTACCTAGAGTATTCTAAACTCCACATTCAATGAATATTTAATTTATTCATATTCCTTGGAATTATTATCCAAAATATACAATCAATATTGATATTTGGTCTTTTCTCAAAAAATGATGGGATATTAGTGAGAATCTATGAAAATAGACAAACAAATACAAACAACATTACCCGTGTAGAATCATTAATATCGAGAACTACAAAATATATAAATGAATTAGGAATGTCAAAACTAAAATGAATAATATAAAGAATCTAGGAGAACAAATTCTATATTACTCATGGAATCTCTAAAATAAGTTTTATAATCATATTTACAATTTGACGGATCATTTTAGTCATTATGTAATAAATTTAGAAATAAATCTTAATTAATTTTTTATATACTGGATGAAAATATACATATTTTCATATACGTCAATTTGTAATATATTAAAAATATTATTTATCATGTAATATTTTCATCTTATCATTAAAAGTATATATGTAACATTTTTCCATACATACCTATCATATTTCCCATATGAAATCTATTTCCCTAATAAAAATATCAAATATTTAGGATAATTCCTACAAAAATATGTTTTTCTTAATTTTTTTATGGATTTTACATATTCAAAAATCCATAAAAAATATCATCTATGCATGTGTTTCATATTCCCCTTAGTAATATCATGTGTGTAATATCATCCCTCTATATAATATATTTTTTTATGAAAAAATACAATATGTAATATTTTTCATCCATATGTAATATTCAACATCCATTTATATTGTTTTTTCATTATATATATATATATATAATACCTAATATGCAATATATATTTCATACCAAATATCCTTTCAATTATAACTATACAAAATGTAATTTTTATCCATTATATACCAAATTTTTTCTATATAAAAATTTTCTAATATATGATACATCTAATGTAATATATATAAATCAATGTAAAATATATTTTACATTTAATTTATGTTTATTTACATAGATTTATATCAAAATTTATTTCATAAAAATACTATCTTCTCATAAAAAATCCATATATATTCCAGGGATTTAGCAATATGCTTGTTTTTTATTAATGATTCAAATATATTATTCCCAATATTCCAAATCATATTAATTTATTCATATAATATTAAAATTTGTACATAATATATATATATATATATATATTCTAACCAATTTTAATTGATAATATTTATTATTATCTAATGTTAAATAAATTTAACTCATGATACAAAAATAACTAATAAATCACAAAACATTCTAAAATACATTCTAGCTGCCAATTTTTTTTTATATTTTAAAAAAGGGAAAATTAATTGAAAAAACTAAAAAAATCCATAATTAAATCCCCATGCATTGGATTCTCTTAATAATAACTTCATGTTGTATATTGTCACCTCAATACAACTACATCTTCTTGAATAACAAACCCAATCAAGTCTCTGAATAAAAATCACTACTTTTGAATACTCAGGACCATACAACCTCCCCACCATAAGATATATCATTACAAATATTTCATGGGTTATATATTATTAAAATAATTCCAAAAACAAGAATTATACTCAATTCATACCCAAAACATCAAGACAATACTGAGAACATCCATTTAGTTATAGGTTCTTTTGACCATATAATTGTATCAAATATATCATTTTTAAGGAAACACACCACCATTGTAATTGTCACGACCCATCCTCGGGGCCCGTGTCGTTACTACCCCATGCCCGCCTTCCATAGGCCAGGGGCTGGTGACTAGCACCAAAGGCGTAAATCCCGATAACTGGGAAGGCATTTCCTTTATAAAATTAAACAAAACACCACAGAGTACAAGCGGAAGCAAAACACTAAGTACAAAGAGAAGTATTGAAAGCTAAGTGGTCCAGAATACAAACCCAAATGAAAGTACAACTATAACTGAAAATGTACAACAACTGGAAGAATGGAAACGAATCCTGGTTCATCCTCCTCGGATCATACCTGAAGGGTAGGTACAGATGGCGCAGCTCCTGGATCGTCTACCACGGATCCTACCTGAAGGGTATGTATAGTTAGCCTCCACAACACTCTCGCCCATCAACCTCCTCCGAGTGTCGTCTCACCGTGAATTCCACCTCCGGGTATTGACTCGTCGTGTAGTCCACCTCCAGGTACCATCCAGTCCTCGAACACTCAGCCTCTGTCAGCACTGTCCATCGTCTATAACAAACACAACGAGATGCGGGCATAGCCCGTGTAGGGGTGAGTATAACGATACCTAGTATGGACCCTGAGACCCTCAATGTCTCACTAAAACCAACAAGGATAACCACAAAGAAGATATCCACAGATAACCTCTACTTAGGTATATGCCCATACATATACCTAAGTTATCAAGTAACCCATCTCAATCATGAGGAAACACAATGATTATGAAATCAATGGATACCCACTACCCAGGTATATGTCCATACATATACCTAAGTTATCAAGTAACCCATCTCAATCATGAGAAACACAAAGGTCATAGACTCATCTCAAACCAGGATTTTCATTATCGAAAACGTATCTGCTGAAGAGCTTCATCTCTGAAGTGTGCAGTGGTCATGTCATGACTCCGAGTTACTACTCACTAACCTAAGACTACTGAGGTACTCCTCCTATCGAGTACCTCCAGTCTGCGGCCAACTACCAGGCGCTCCGTCCGTTGTGGGTTTGTCGCCAAATACCAGGCGCTCCCCCTAATAACCTAGAGAGGTACTCCTCCTTTCGAGTAACGCGGGTCTAAGGCCAACTACCGGGCGCTCCATCCATCGTGGGTCTGTCACCAAATACCGGGCGCTCCGTCCCCTGGGCTATTCGACTCACTCCAAGTCGATTCGGTCAAGTAGTCGCCAGGTCTCAGCTGGCTACATGTTCTCCGTACTCCGTACGCTCGTCTCCGGGAGGGTTCGCTCCATGAGCTACATGTCGATACTCCATTTATCACAAATTCCCCCTAAAATGTATCTCAAAGGACCGCCTTGTCATAGGGGTGTCAATGCAACAGACATCGCATCAAACAGACACCCGGTCTGTGAGTTATTAGCCTTTCTGTCCCAGGGTCCTAGATTGTTTTGTGAGCAAACCAACCCGGCCGTATCTCAAATGTTCCCCGAACTCTCATAGGGTAAACTGATAGGGACCGTTTCTCAATGTGATCACCAACGCCGCTGACGGTTAATCAAACGGACGTCTAGTCTGAAAGATAACAGCTTTTCCATTCCTAGGGCCCGGTTGGATTTCGGGTACAAACCAACCCGGCCACTTCCAACAACAACCAAAACTCGGGCGATGTATGCCAAAAGTTCCATCTCATCAATTGGAAAACAACGAGATAGATGGTGCGTCAATCGGACGTCCGGTCTGTGAGTTATTGGCTTTTTCGTTCCCAGGGCCCGGTTGGTTTCGTGAGCGAACCAACCCGACCGCACTCCGACGGCATCGAAACCTTGAGCAGAGTAAGCCAAATGATCCATCTCACTTAGATAAATCCATCAAAGTCGACGGCACGTCATTCGGACGTCCAGAACTCAAGATATAAGTGTTTCCGCTCCGAGGGCCCGGTTAGTTTCGTATCCGAACAAACCAGGCTGAACCCAAAGTATTCTGAAACCTTGAGTGCGATATACCGAAACGACCGTATCATTCCAAGGATCTCTACGCAACTGACGATACGTCGATCGGAGGTCCATATCCCACGATACGGTCAAAAGACCAAATAGGGTCCGAAATCGGGGGGCCTGGGCCCGGACCGACCCGGCCCGACCCGCCCTGGGTCGGTCCGACCCAACTGGGACCGGCCTGGCCGGATTGGTCCGGCTTGACCGGCCAGCCGCGGCTCGGCCAGCGCGGCCGTGCGGAAGCCACGAGCGTGGGTGTGCGGATTCCCCCCCCCCTCCCAGGTGATTGAAGCCGGCGGAAAACCGCCACAGCTGGCCTTCCGGCGGTGCACCGCCACTGGCGTGGCGCGCCGCCACCGCCTTCCGCGGACCACCAGACGCGCTCCGGTGGTCCGTTACTCCTGCCATCTCTGCCAATGGTCCTCCCGGGACCCGACCTTCACTGCGAAGAGATTCAAATGCCATAGCGTCTTACTTCGTTGTCGTCCGTTGATCCGTACATCAATAAACATGCTGCGGAGGGTTGTCGGGCCATGTTTGTTCGGCCCGCGTCCTCCGCGTTAAGTGTTATCAATTGGAAAATAATGAACACATGATTTTAATCATTGAAAAGGGTATAATTTATCCAAAATAAATTATATGAACACCTTTCAATCAAAAACCCAGACACGAGAGTTTAAAATTTGAATGTGCGGCGTGATGATGTCGCGCATACTTGCCGCTCGATCCTGTGCGGCGTGACGATGTCGCACATCCTTGCAGCTCAATCCCGCGCGGCATGACTATGTCGTGTCAATTTCTTTCGATCCGCAACAACAAGAAAAACAAAAGGGAGGGGGGACGGCTGTGTTTGTGCGGTCCGAACTCCTCTCGTTAACTGATATCATGCGTTCCAAATAGACGCAGATAAAAGATGGAAGAGAATCACGTATAGAAAACATGTAAACCCCCTACCTCGGTTCCAAGAGTAGAGTCGCGGAAAGAGGATTTGAAGAAGACGTCGGGGTGCGTCTGAGGAGGAAACGACGTCTCCTCACGTGTTGCGGTGAAGAGGAAGGAAGGCACGTCGTCGTTCTTCGTGGAAGGATGGTGTTCTTTGTCGGAGACCGATTCGTTCTTCACGATCATCATCGTTGAAGAAGATGTTTTTCAAGACTCCCCAAATCATCCCAAGAAACCAAGGAACTAACCCAAAATAAATTAAGCCACACTTAATTTATTAACTCAACATGGCTTTTGAAATTCAAGTGTTTGAATTTCAAAGACTCACATTAAACTCACTCCATTAATGTCATAAGTTTTTAACTTAAGTTAACAATATTAATGGTGAGTTGAGGGGGTTAGAGGATATGAAGGGGTGGGGTTTGTGTGGGCCCCACCACCCTCATAACCTCCTTAGGGAGGTTGGGTAGTTACCCAACTTCCTTCCAAAGGATTAAACACTTAGAGTAAAATAAAAATTGTAGAATAATTATAAAATAAACACCAACAATTTTTATCATCAACTCTCGTGAAAACACAACTCCAGAACAGGTGTTCCTAAGAAATTACCGGCGTTGCGGTTCCATCGGTGCCCTTAGAATTCGATTCCGAGCACCGGTTCAAAAGATTGGAATTCCCGCTCGTTCGTTCATTGAACGTACCCGAGCTAAACTTCTGAAAATGATTCCAGGCACATCAGGCCTCGCAATCAGGCACCGTCAGAAACTGAGTTCTTGTAAAATTTCAATGAAAATTAAGAAAAAAACATTCCTTGAAATTTACGGGTCTTTACATTACTCCCACCTTAGGGCTTTACGTCCCCGTAAAGCTTCAACTCAAACTAGGGTTACAAAAGCGGTATTGAGCATGCACCTGAGCCTTCCGCTCCCATGTGCTCACCAGGAGGTTCCCGTACTGCCAGAGAATGTGCACCTGAGGAATCGTTCATCCTCGTAGGATCCGCTCCTATCGATCCTCGATCCCCACTGGAACCTCCGTGAAAGACACCCCATCGCCATCTTCCAGCACCTCATGGTCGATGATATGCAAAGGGTCGAGCACGTATCTCCTCATTTGAGATACGTGGAAGTCGTCGCGCACCTGGGGCAACTGAGGTCGATGGGTCAAGCGGTAAACCACCCTTCCTACCCAGATGAGGACCTAGAAAGGTCAGTTGAGCCTTGGAGATAACATTCCGCCCTGGCCACATCTCCGTAAACCTCATCGAGGTGAGATCCGTATAAGGACATGATCATCATCCTCGAACTCTAGAGGCCTCCACATCCTGTTAGCACAAGACTTCTGTCGGCCCTGTGCTATCCTCATCCACTCTTGGATGACCTGGACCTTCTCTATTCTCATAAGAGCTGCTATGAATTCTTCATTGCCGATAGGAGAAATCAGGTCTCATCCCCTACATGAACCACATTCATTGCCTAATACAGTCAATCCTGACATGAATGATGCATTCATGCCATTGATGACGTCATAAGGCCTCGACATAACTACCAAGAGATCCAACTGTCACTCTTTTCTCCAAGGGTCGAGTCACACTGTCGGCATCAGTGTGAGGTCACTAGGTCTCCCCCAGTACAAATCTCGAAAGTGAGGGTCATGTCAACAGTTTTAACCGGGACCACTCAGTATCAACCAAACAAAAGGACAGGAAATCAAACATCACAAAGATAAGTGTCTTTTTATTATTACAGCTCATAGTACAAAGACACGAAGCAACTACAATAAAACATCAACAAAACTAGAAGAAACATGATCAATATTCTCCAGGTCTGGAGCTAGTCCTGCTCTTGTCCATCTACTTCCGGAGCTCCATGACCATAGGCCTCATCTGCCTGAAGCTGAGCTCTCCCATGTCCTCCTGTCCCCTACGGTCTGCCCTGATCGAACCTCTGCCTCTGACTGGGAGGTTCTTCATTGAACTGCTGGTCATCTTCTTGGCGGGTCGGACAGTCATGTGCCATGTGACCAATTCCTCCGCAGGAGTAACACTGTCCACTCTCGGCACGTCTGGCTCTGACTCCACCCTGGTTTACCCGCACAACTAAACCTAAGTCATGCAGTCAGACACCGGTAGGTCTGGTCCTCTTGGACCTCTGCGTCATCTGTCTACTGCCTCCTGCAAAAGACTCTGCTGCAAGCCGACTAGTGGTGGGTCCTGCTGCTGGAGACTGCTCAGCAAGGAAACTCTCCACTAAGAGGGATCTCTCCAACACCCCTTTCTGTGTCGGAATGTTGTGAGAAACCACAGAAGCTCTAATCTCTCGCATGAGCCCCTGCTCGAAGGTCTGGGCCCTGAAGAACGGGTCCCGTACTATATCTGTGGAGTAGCGCGAGAGGTCTGTGAACCTCGCTTAATACTGTTCCACTATCATGCTCCCCTGCCGCAGCTGAAGTAGCTCATGTATACGCACCGCTTGAAGGTTGGCTGGTACAAACTCTGCTCGGAACAGGCTCTCAAAGTCTGCCCAAAGAAGTGTCACCTCATCATGCATTTAGAGCATCGGGCTCCACCATCTACATGCTGCTTCCTGAAGAAGGCCAGAAGCAAGGATCACCATGAAGTCTGTCAGTGTCCCCACTAGCCTGTAGACTCTCACCACAGCCTCCAGCCAATCCTCAGCCGCCTGTGGGTTCGTCTCTCCCTGGAACCTGGGTGGCCTCTGGCGCTGGAACTCATGCAGTGCGCTCAAGCGACGTGCCTCCTCTACTGCTAGGGTTGGTGGCATCGGTGGCCCAACGGGTAGTAGTACCGCTGGTGCCTATGCTGGTGCCTCAACTGGAATAGAGCCATGTACTAAGGCCACGTCGCTAGGTGGGATGTCAGTACGAACAACTCTCGAGGCTCTAGTTGGTCGTCCGCGGGGAGGCATCCTTAAAGAAACAAACATGACATGGTCAAAAGACTTATACCTAGCGAGCTGACCTGGTTTGAGCTAATATTTAAATAAAACTTCTGGAAACACACATGCAATCAGTGTTTTCGTGTACAAAGTCAGAATTCAGTTTTCAGGGTCCTGGTGTATGGATATATCGGCCGCCCGTACCAACACTGGACTCCCTAAACTGAAGACCACACTCGGTACCCTTAACACTATTGCTTCACAGAAAGAAAATATCAGAGTTATAAGTTCTGTGATATAGCCGACACCTTTGATACCTATTTTTCACGACCTGTCCTCGGGGCCCGTGTCGTGACTAACCCAAGCCCGCCTTTCATAGACCAGGGGCTGGTGACTAGCACTAAAGGCGTAAATCCTGATAACTGGGAAGCCATTGCCTTTATAAAAGTAAACAAAACACCACAGAGTACAAGAGGAAGCAAAACACTAAGTTCAAAGAGAAGTGATGAAAGGTACGTGGTCCAGAATACAAACCCAAATGAAAGTAAAACTATAACTGAACAATGTACAACAACTGGAAGAATGGAAACAGCTCCTTGGTCGTCCTCCTCGGATCCTACCTGAAGGGTAGGTACAGATGGCACAGCTCATGGATCGTCCACCAAGGATCATACCTGATGGGTAGGTACAGTTAGCCTTCACAACGCTCTCACCCGTCTACCTCCTCCGAGTGTCGTCTCGCCGTGAAGTCCACCTCCGGGTACTGACTCGTCGTGTAGTCCACCTCTGGGTACCATCCAGTCCTCGAACACTCGGCCTCCGTCAGCTCTTTCGGTCGTCTCCAACCAACACAACGAGGTGCGGTCATAGCCCGTGCAGGGGTGAGTAGAACGATACTCAATAGAGACCCCGAGACCCTCATGGTCTCACTAAAACCAACATGTATAACCACATAGAAGATCTCCACAGATAGCCTCTACATAGGTATATGCCCATACATATACCTATGTAATCATGTAACCCATTTCAATCATGAGGAAACACAATGATTATGGAATCAACGGATAACCACTACCTAGGTATATGCCCATACATATACCTAAGTTATCATGTAACCCATCTCAATCATGAGGAAACACAAAGGTCATAGACTCAGCTCAAACCAGGATTTTCATTATCGGAAAAGTAACTGCTGAAGAGCTCAGTCTCTGAAGTGTGCAGTGGTCCTGTCACAACTTCGAGGTACTGCTCACTGACCTAAGACTGCTGAGGTACTCCTCCTGTCGAGTACCACGGGTCTGCGGCCAACTACCAGGCACTCTGTCCGCTGTGGGTATGTCACCAAATATTGGGTGCTTCCCCTAATAACCTACAGAGGTACCCTCCTCTCGAGTACCGCGGGTCTGAGGACAAATACCGGGCGCTCCGTCCATCGTGGGTCTATCTCCAAATACCAGGCGCTCCGTCCACTGGGTTAGTCGACTCACTCCAAGTCGAGTCGGTCAAGCAGTCGTCAGGTCTCAACCGGCTACACGGTCTCTGTACTCCATACGCTCATCTCCGGGAGGGTTCGCTCCACAAGCTACAGGTCTATACTCTATGAATCACAAAGTCCCACGAAGAAGTATCTCAAAGGACCACCACGTCATAGGGGTCTCAACGCAACAGACGGTGCGTCAAATGGATGCCCGGTCTGTGAGTTATTAGCCTTTCCATCCCAGGGGCCCGGTTGGTTTCGTGGGCGAAC
Organism: Viscum album; assembly: GCA_963277665.1. Lineage (NCBI taxonomy): Eukaryota > Viridiplantae > Streptophyta > Magnoliopsida > Santalales > Viscaceae > Viscum > Viscum album. The sequence continues at coordinate 1,835,056,778 of OY728147.1, forward strand.
CAACCCGGCCGTATCTCAAATGTACCCCAAACTCTCATTGGTTAAACTCATAGGGACCATTTCTCAATGTGATAACCACAGCCGCTGACGGTTCGTCAAATGGACGTCCAGTCTGAAAGATAACAGCTTTTCCGTTCCAAGGGACCGATTGGATTTCGGGTACAAACCAACCCGACCACTATCCAACAGCAACCAAAACTTGGGCGAAGTATGCCAAAAGCTCTATCTCATCAAGTGGAAAACAACGAGACAGACGACGCATCAATCGGACGCCTGGTCTGTGAGTTATTGGCTTTTTCGTTCCAGGGGCCCGATTGGTTTCGTGAGCGAACCAACCCGACCACACTCCGACGGCATCCAAACCTCGAGCGGATTAAGCCAAATGATCCGTCTCACTTACAGGAATCCAAAAAAGTCGACGGCACGTCATTCGGACATCCGGAGCTCAAGATATAAGTGTTTCCGCTCCGAGGGCCCAGTTGGTTTCGTATCCGAACCAACCTGGCCGAACACAAAGTATTCCGAAACCTTAGGTGCAATATACCGAAATGACCGTCTCATTCCAAGGATCGCTACACAACTGATGGTGCGTCAATCGGAGTCTGTAGCCCAAGATATGGGCAAAAGACCAAAGAGGGTCCGAAATCGGGGGGTCTGGGCCCGGACCGACCCGGCCCGACCCCCCCTGGGTCGGCCCGAACCGGGTCGACCCGTCCCAGCCCGGGTCCGACCCAGCTGGGCCCGGCCCGGCCGCCGCGGCCCGGCCCGGCCGGCTCGGTCCGGCTCGACCGGCTCGCCGTGGCTCGGCCAGCGCGGCCGCGCGGAAGCCGCGGGTGGGGGTGCGCGGATTCCCCCCCCCCCCTCGCCGCTAATTGAAGCCGGTGACAAACCGCTGCCACTTGCATTCCGGCGGTGCGCCGCTGCCGCCAGTCGCCGGCGCCGCAGCGCCGGCGTGGCGCGCCGCCCCCGCCTTTCGCGGACCACCGGACGCGCTCCAGTGGTCCGTTTCTCCTGCCGTCTTCGCCAACGGTCCTCCTGGGACCCGAATGTCACTGCGAAGTGATTAAAACGCCATTGCGGCCAGCTTCGTCGTTGTACGTTGATCCACACATCGATAAACAAGCAGCGGAGGGTTGTCGTGCCGTGTTTGTTCGGCCTGCATCCTCCTCGTTAGGTGTTATCAATTGGAAAATAATAAACACATGATTTTAATCATTGATGAGGGTATAATTTATCCAAAATAAATTATATGAACACCTTGCAATCAAAAACCCACGCACGAGAGTTTAAAATTTGAATGCGCGGCGTGACGATGTAGCGCATTCTCGCCGCCCGATCCCGCGCGGCGTGACGATGTCGCGCATCCTTGCCGCTCCATCCCGCGCGGCGTGACAATGTCGCGTCAATTTCTTTCGATCCGAAACAACAAGAAAAACAAAAGGGAGGGGGGACGGCCGTGTTTGTGCGGTCCGGCCTCCTCCCGTTAACTGTTATCATGCGGTCCAAATAGATGCAGATAAAAGACGGAAGAGAATCACGTATAGAAAACACGTAAACCCCCTACCTCGGTTCCAAGAGCGGAGTTGCGGAAAGAGGATTTGAAGAATACGTTGGGGTGCATCTGAGGATGAAAGAACTTATCCTCACATGTTGCGGTGAAGAGGAAGGAAGGCACGTCATCGTTCTTCGTGGAAGGATAGTGTTCTTCGCCGGAGACCGATTTGTTCTTCACGTTCTTCGTTGTTGAAGAAGATGTTCTTCAACCCTCCCCAAATCCTCCCATGCAACAAAGGAACTAACCCAAAATAAATTAAGACACACTTAATTTATTAACTCAACATGGCTTTTGAAATTCAAGTGTTTGAATTTCAAAGACTCACATTAAAGTCACTCCTTTAATTTCATAAGTTATTAACTTAAGTTAACAATATTAATGGTGAGTTGAGGGGGTTAGAGGATATGAAGGGGTGGGGTTCGTGTGGGCCCCACCACCCTCATAACCTCCCAAGGGAAGTTGGGTAGTTACCCAGCTTTCTTCCAAAGGATTAAACACTTAGAGTAAAATAAAAATTGTAGAATAATTATAAAATAAACATCCACAATTTTTATCATCAACTCCCGTTAAAACGCAACTCCGGAACAAGTGTTTCTAAGCAATTACCGGCGTTGTGGTTCCATCGGTGCCCTCAGAATTCGATTTTGAGCATCGGTTCAAAAGATAGTAATTCCCGCTCGTTCATTCACTGAACGTACCCGAGATAAACTTTGTAAAATGATTCCAGGAACACCGGGCCTCTGAATTAGGTGCCGTCAGAAACTGCGTTCTTGTAAAATTCCAAAGAAAATTAAAAAAAAATTCCATGAAATTTTCGGGTCTTTACAGTAATAACCTACAGGACCACACTAGAATAAATTTATTTGATTCAATGATAGTATTACACCAATTTATTATATATAAACTTGATATTCATAAACTTACATGAGTAATCAATTTTTATTTTCATGGATTATACTAATTCCAATTTTTATTTTATATCATAACTCATTCCCAACATTATAATGAAATCATATATGATGCACATTCTCAAATTTCATGTAAGGAAATCCCACATTTATCATGGTTCACACATGATGTTTACATATGAAATAGTTCTTAATTAGTTTATTTATCACATTCACACCTCATGATACTATATCCACTATATTGAACCATTTCTTTATGATCAAGAAATACCTAACACTGTAAATGGTCCTTCAACATACTCCATACATGTAATTTAGACTACATTTAACTAAACTGAGGACCAATTTACCAATTTTTTACCTCAATACGAATTCAAAATCACAATAATCTATTACCCACAACTGAATATCTCATTCACTATAACATCCCAAATATTTATCCATATCCTAGTGACCAACTCCATTTACAACTCTTATTCCTATATTAGATTCTATAATTTGACTTGATACTCTACTCACAGAAGAATACAAGTCCTTATGAAAATGCCTATATATATGGACCATCATACCATAATCTTAAACTTCTCATATATGATTATAATACTATCTTCATACAATTATATTCAATACATATAGAAAACATATCATAAATTATTAATCCTTGAGAGAAGACATTGATACTTTTCCCCAACAGTCGTAAAAGAACCTCTAATTACAAGACTTTTGGCTTCTTAGAGATTTTTTTCAAATCTCTCACGATACTACTTTTTAGGTTAAATAACCCCAATATACCATGTTAAGATCAACAATAAGTTCCTTGTTCACAACATCTGATAATGATGCCAACGTAATTATGTTTACCTATTCCATAATATCATACAATAGAACATCATTGAGTCACCCTATTTTTTTCATATCATCTCTTACAAATTAAGTAAAAATAATAAAATGTTTATAAACCATGCAGTAAAATACAGTGCTAAAGAATACCCATACAACCAGTAAACAAACTCAAGGACACACACTACATGATACATATTAGGGTATAATAGTCCTAATAATAATTACTCAAATTCATTCATTGTTAACACATAATTCAAAAAATCCTATAACTATACATATCACGAGCATTTTACTGATGACCTGAGTATATACTTTCAATCTTCACTCCCTACCATGGTGGAATCCTAACATGATCGAATAATGTTTTAATTTAATATATAGAATACATTGGTGTCTTGTTTTTATCATATCCCTAACATAAAGATTGATATTTTCACTCGAACTCTCGTGTGAAATATTTCAATGATGGATCACCTCCTCAAGATACACATTTAATACTCTGGATAACTCAGACTAATCTCACAATGAGATAGTAACTAATCATTTACCAAAAATAATCCATACTCATTTGACAACATTTTACCATAAAAATGACATATATATTAGACCCACCCCTCACTTTGGGGACTCATCCCAATCACATCATAACAACACCGCATCTCAATCCTCCTGACTATACAATGGATCCCAATATGACTCAAATTCCTTGATAAACAAAAAAAATATATATTTATATATTACAAATAGATAATGTTGTAGAAAGATGTCTGGCCTAATAACCCTTAAAAATTGATACCCATCCCCTGCCATATATCATTTGTCCAATAATTGTTATGTACTAGTTTCAGTCTTTGGAAAGGCAAACATCATAAAGATATAGGATGAAATACTAATTCATCCAATAAGTTACGTGCTTTGTTCAATTGAGTACAATGACACTAACATGTAAAACGAGAAGTTTCATTTATGATGTTGATGATAATTTATGTAGGTGAAACCCTTTTCATATAATAAGACACTACCCCTATTTTGTTATCAAAATAGAATAAGACTAATATACTTTTAAGGGGAACACATCTAAATCTATTTTTGCAAAATTCAATACCTTCACCAATTCATTAATTTTGAACTCAAACTACATGAGACAACACTAGAACGCATATCATTTTCATGTGATCGATGTGTTCTTATCAGGATGGATGTGTACCATCACATTCATATGTTGTACATGAGTATAAAACCATCATTATAAAATATCAAATACCATTTTTTTATAGATGAAATAACTCACTTATGAACATGAAAACCAAATCATAAATCCAATCATTCTTTTTGACATTGACATTAGATAACACTTCTGAGTTACAAACCAAAAGCAATATATTCATTCCATGTTCCAAAACACTTCAGGATATCTAATCCACGAACATAAAAAATAAAAAAAACACATACCACAATAGAAAAAACATACATAAATAAAATATTTAAAAAAAATATAGGATAAATCATTGAAATTATTAGGTCCAGATCACTCCACTGTAACCTGTCAATTTTTTTTCTACAACATAGGCTTGGTTTATCATAATAAAATGAGTAATGGCTACTATTATGGTTCTATGGGGTGATATTTTGGTTACTATAGTCTCTAGTAATAATAATGATAATACTACACAACATGACTGAATTCATTTAAATAATTAGATCAAGAAGTTCAAAAGATATATACAATTAGATAATAAATATATACCATGAAATTATGTTCATATAAGGATAATTGATTCTAATAAGAATATCAGACATGGAAAAATACTAATGTAACCATAATAATAGCCATGAAAACTTGAAAGTACCACCCAAACCATCTGTAAACCATGACATCCAACCTATGCACCATTAGGACACGAAATTATATTAGGTTCTAGATGTGAAATCATTCACCATTATTATCCAAAAAACAATATTTTAGGCAAACATATGCATGGTATCAAGCATTTTTTGAGAATGAACTCAATTATAAACCAGAAATGGTGTCTAAGACAAATATCAATATCATATATTTTTGAATTAAAATAATAATAACATAATCTATAAAATATTACACACCCTCTTAAACATATTATCAAACCTCCTCTGTTAGGACACTAACGGTCTTATATAGTGTTGGAGTGCAATTAAATATTGAAATTTTTTAATACTAGATGTCTCCTATGTAATATAATTAATTAAATTTCAAATGGATTTTCCATCCCTCAAAAATCATAACACCCCAATGTAATGTCCTTACATCCTATAACAAGTACCATAGACATCGAAATCCATTATGATATGTGGAATTGATAGCATTATAAAACCCATAAAATTGATACTTCTTGTATATCCCAAAATATATCTTATTATACACAAATCATATGAAGAGAATAATCTTCCACACTATGGTCTCATACTCCACAAACTACAACCATTAATAAAGATGAACTCTTTTATATTTTTTCTTATTAAAAAATAGTGGGTGCCACCCACATAGAGAAGACAAAAACTATTGTGGGGATATTTTTAACTTCCCCAAAACATTAATGGTTTCATCACCCAGTGGAGATTTAAATCACCAAAAATGTACTTCATATCATTAATGAACCTCTATCACCACCCATAGAATGGATCAACAATATCTACACCATACTAGTGAACTAAAATCCTAATTATGATTATAAATATCACCCCAAATTTCAAGGGTTACACCCAATTCATTGGTATAGAGACAAATCAAAAACTGATAATAAATAATCATCACCTTACATTATAAAACATCAAGCATATCATGAATGGACCCCACAAACATAGACAAGAAATTCCTCGAAGATCATATCTAATACTTCTATGCAAGATTGAAACTAATTATCTTTAAAAATTACAAACCCCTCAAGGTAATGTTCTCTGTCACAAAATGACAACCCATCCAAAACATATTTATTTGACTATAATATCACTTGTATAACACCAAAAAGAGTTATGTACCAAAAACATGGGGTATGTATTTCTGTAGAATCCATGTTGATCAAACAGATATGGTTTTAAACCTAATGTTTCCTAAAATATTAAAAATCACTAAAATAAGGGATTTCAAAAAATAATATTAGAAAAAAGTTAGAAACCACGATAAAACACTCACCACAACTACAATCATTACATATAGATTGACCCTTCCTTAAACTACTTAATGACTTTAAAATGATTAAATACAACATCATATGAAGAGAATGATATGATAAAAATAAGGATACATATTATACAATATTCATGAATTCCGAAAAATAACTTTTTCATTAATTAATTTTTGTTTGGTTTTTTTAAAAAAAAAATTCCACTCAAAAAAAAATTATTGAAAAAAATGTAAATAATTAAACATATCAATATTAGGGTGAAAACATGATATATAAAAAATATTATTAATCACATACTATTTTTATTTTTTCTTAATAAAAAATATTTATAATTTTTCCTCAAATATATATCATATTTTGGATGCATAAAATATTCCACTTTATGAAATATCAGATTCCTTGGATATTTGTTAAGTTACCCACTATTGTGGTGTACCATTAATAGTGGGGTTTTATGTATCCATTTAAGATATATTTACAATTTATTCCTTAGTATAAAAAAATTATTTGGACTTTAACCACTCCAATTTATATCTCCTTCATAACAAATAGAAATATAAATGAATGTAACACTAGGAAAACACAATTTTTACAGAGTTTAGTCCAAATGTAGATACCGAATATTTATTGTGACCAATCTAAATCTAGGTAATATAGCCTCTAATAGAATAATTCTATTATTATTTGTGTATTAAGTATGTTTCTTTCATAGTAGGTTCTAACACATCAAAATACCACCTGATCATTTGTTAAATCTACATGATATTCACATTTCAATATATTTGAATATTGATCATCAAAAAGTAAGTGTATTGGATATAAAAATCTATTTCACCTTTAATATAATACAATATAAACATCTTACACACCTAAAAATAAGATATTCTAAAATGAATAAATTATTAGTATGAATCATTACAGAATGGTTAAGACTATATAAAAAAATGGGTAAAATATAAATTCCATTTTTACATTGTATGTGCATGTGATTACTATTTCCAACAGTCCCAAATTACATTTTATGAAAATTAAAATAGTATTTTAGTTAACATTCGATTCCTATAGTATTCATGTATTATCCACATGTAATGTTTTAGGTGACCACCAATAAAAATGTTAACCTCAACTGCATGCTCTGAGTTACTATCCTTCACTTTTTTCTAGATAATTCCTTCTAGTGAATTCATAATACATTCATGACCACATTTCCTGTCATTGGTGTTGTGATGTTTTGATGATTTAGCTTCCTCTAGAGAGAGGAACTACAATTTCATTCAGCCAATTTCCATCAGGATTAATATTATATATAATTATATTATAATTATATGACCTTTTTATGTAATGATACATGGCTTCACATCTCATTAATATCCCATATGAATAATTATTTTAGGGAAATTTTGAATTAATTTTCAACAATAAGAATTCATTTTTCAACATTATAAGTTATTCCTAAATATTCTATGATTCACCCAATACCCACTGAGGAATGTAGTTAACAATGAATATAATAATATATTTTATTCAGTATTATGTATGTTAGATTTTGGATACTAGTAATTTTTATGTTATATAACATTTTCTCCTCATACCAGTTCTGGAAATTAGTGTACCTCAAGTCAATGTAATTCAGCATACCATGGATAGCAGATTCATCTATTATTGAATAAAAAATTCTATAATCTCAAAAGTAATCCATATATCCTAAATTAATCATAATTCATTCAATAACTTCTCAATAAAAAACATCTCCTTTATTACATTCATTTCTGCTAAACACTTAAATTATGTTGGAAAAAAATATAATCATTTTCCATAGCCATGACATCAATTTCATTCTCCATATATTATTATGATGCATATTTTTTTTCTTTTGACTATAATATCTGATTTTTTAATGGAACACTATATTCCATAATATTTACAACAAGAAACATTAGGCCTAAAAATCCATGAAGTATTATTCATTAGATACGACTGTCATAACAATGCTATTGAATTGAATGATTTTACTAATAGTATCCACATTAATAAATACATGGTTATTAAAAAATGAATAATTTATTTTAAAATTAATTAATCATATGTAAAAATATATTTTAATGAAAATTAATTTTATTTTTCAAAAATAAGTCTTCTTCAATGAATACATTTATCTATTTCTATAAAAAAATTGTAATTTAATTTTCAAAAATTTAAGATATTTATTTAATGAAATGAAAATAGTTATATATTTAATAATATAATAAATTATCTTTGATTTATTATTTTTTATTTCTCAGAATAGTTTGACTTTCTAATTATCAGTGGAAACTATAGTTTTTCATTGAAAATTTTATATTTATTTCACGAATTTAAAAGAAAAATTTAAAAATATATTAAAAGATATATTAGTTAAATTATAAAATTACTAATTAAAGTATGGTATTTTAAATGATAATTAGAACTAAATTAATTATAATAACAATTATTTTACGTAAGAAGTCTTTTTTCTAAAAAACTGTTATTTTCTATATGTTGTGTTTTAGTAAAAAATAAATTTCTTCTGTTTATTAAAATTGATTCACTAATAATGGATCCAAAATTTTCTATCTAGATTACAAAATATTGTAAATGGTTCCCTATAAATTTTTAATATTTTGAATAGTAACCATAATCAATAATTGTCACCATGGTATGGGTCAATTGGGTAATTAATGGTAAAAATAAAATGATAATAAAATTAAATATGACCCACAACTTGGATTATTTTCATTAAGGTATATGTTTCACCCATAAAAATCAATAACTGGAAACTAGAAAAAAATTAAAATTTTATCAATGAACATTACATATATTATAAGTAAGAGAGAAATAAAATAACTGCCACTTTTCTTTTTTTAATAGATTTAATATTTTATGATATAGATAAATAAAACATAGGTTTGATTATAAATATTAATTTTAAAATTGCGTTATATTACATCATATTATTTTAAATATTATTTTTTCTGAAGATATAATTATCTTAAATTCTTGAGAAACACCAAAAAAACCATTTATTAAAATAATAATAAATAAAATAAACTATTTAAAAAATTATAAATGTAAAATAATTTGAAATTATTATTGTATTCCATGAATTCCATAAATAAAAAAATTTATTCATCTACTATGAGATTATATTCTAGTTCTCTATCTATAATGATGTTATTGAAATAGAATTAAATGAACAATTCTATAGATGACAATATTGATACTTTATAATATATAGTATTTTATTAAAACATTTAATAATAAAAAAATATCATATTCGACCAAATAAAAGGATTTTTAAAAAAATATATAATATGGACTATTTTGAATTTTTATCATATTATAGATACCATATTTTGCTTTAATTGTTATAAAATAGTAGTAAAATTGTAATTTTCAAAAGGGATTATGAGGGGGAACTAAAAGATAATGGGGAATGCATAACAGAAACATGAAAAAAAAGTACTTTTTGGGTTGATTTCATCAAATAAAAATATAATATCTTAATTAAATTTTTATGGATACATTTATATATAAAGATATAATAAATATTATTTTAATACATTAATAAACTCAATGAATGGATCTCCCCTCACATATAACAGGAAACCCCTTTTCTAGGTTCATCAGAAAATATATACCCATATATCTTAACCAAACCCTACCTAGTTCTCTTATAAACATAATTATATATGCTAGGGGGGGTTGAGTATTCAAAAAATCCAATCCTTGGTTCCTTAGGATATTATATAATGGATCTCTATCGAATAATATGTAATCATCTTTTCTGACCCCTTCAATGTTCATTCATTTTAAAATTCTCGTAAATATGTTGTAACCATAACAACTAATTAAATATAGTTTCATGAAAATACTATGATATCATTATAATACTGTTGAATCCATATTACATCCGTTTTTATCCTATTAAAATATAAAACATCGATTAGGAATAGATAAATTTCTCTGTCTACACACAATGGTGTAATTCATTTTTTGTCACCACATTAAATTGATGGTAATAAAATGGGCCTAATGATTATATATTATATTTATGATATAATTAATAATATTTTATATAAATAATAATAATTTATTATAATATCATATATTACTTCATTCCTTCCAATCCATTTGAAAATGATGAGGTCACTTATGTGTACGGGTGTACTACCACCTCCATGAATTGATGTGATCAGTTTTTCATTTCAACTATACATGAATGAAACTGAGGAAAAAATTAATTGTAATATATTATAATCATATAATTATAATCATTTTTTATATTATTGAACCATATACTAATTATAATTATTATAATATCCATTATAAAAATGCATGAGAAAATAAAGATGGCATCTGCTAAAACAATGATAAAAATGAAGGATTGTTGAAAAATGGGTGATATAATTTTTTATGGGGAAAATATATGACATGATAAATATAAATTTCAACTGTTTTAAAATAAAATAATTTTTAAAACCATGATAAAGGTGGTTACACTATTCTCAACTATGAGGATTATTTGTTGAGGAATGTTTCCCTCGTTTCCACACTGTTAAGACATATTTTATATTGTAAATATATTTAATTTTTTTTGTATTATATAATTCAATGTTGTTGTATTTTAAATTAATCTCTAATTATACATTAGTATTAACAATTCATCTATTGTTACTCATTAAACAGACAAAATTAAAATAATATGAGTTCTAATTTCTTTCTAAGATCGGGTATATTTTTCATCCATGTTAATATTTTTGGAATTTTTTTTTGAAAATATACTAAAAAAATTAAATGTTAATTGTTATTTATAGTTATCAAATACTTTTCATATGGTTTCATATGAATAATTCTAATGTTTTTATAAAATGGCCTTTTTTTAATTTCTCTTCAACAAGTCAAAAGATAGTATTTTCAAATATACGACATTAACATGTTCTTCACTATATAAAAATGGGTTTACGAACATTACAAAATATTTAATATACCCAAAGCTTTTAAAAATGAAATTAATTTTAAAATCCCGATTTAAAAGTTTTCATTACCTTTCTCTATATTCCTTAAAATAATATATTTTTCTATAAAATATTCTTTTAAGATTTTCATATCTCATTTAATGATTAATGTTTTACAATAAATATCACATGAAACATTCTAATTCTTTGTGATCATTGAATATTACATTTAAATTAGATATTAATATAATTTATCATGGATATATATTTCCTAAACTATGTATAATTATTATATATGGTGTTTAACAAATAATATTATTTGATTATCCAGGAAAAAACCATTATAAATACATATTTTTACTCATTACGAATATATATTGATAGTAAATGTTATTTTATAATTTTAATTGACAATTAATCATAAGAGGAATGCATTGGACATGAATTGACTGGTGATGCCCTTAATTGTATTGATAATCAAATGCATTATCATCCATCATGATACCAATCAATAGTAACAATTATATGATCCATACACATAGTGTTAAAAAATATTAATAAGAGGTTATGATGGTAAAGATATCATGTTGTCTAATATTAGGAATTCTAATATTATGAATTTTTTATATTGGATTTTTTTTATTATCTTTGAGATTACAACCTTAATTTAATCCAAGGATTCATTAGGTACTCTATTCATTGATTTAATGTCATGTTTTTTAGTTAATTATGTTTCCATATTGATCATTCCTTATTCACTCCTGATATAATAAATAGTATATAACTCTTAATGGGAATGTATGACCACATTTTATTTGTTTTCATTGACCTGGGATTTGAAGAAGAATACTTTGAAAGTGTTCAAGGATTCTAAACATTTCATTATGTTATATATATATTTTACTCCTAATGTAATTTGTTTAATAATTATATATGTAGTTCTTTAAGAATACTAAACAGATTGATCCTTAACAATTATATCTTATATATCATTAATGATTCAACAAAGTAGTATAAAGACCCTAACTTTTCATCAATTAAAATTAAATCACATTTGGATTATACTAAATTTAATACATTAAAATATCCCACAATGGCCATAATATTGATTTATCATTTGAATCATAGAATCATAACCATTTCAACAAAATTGATCAACATTATCTCCCACCATGATCATCATTAATAGAACCCTTCTTAGACACATCATACATAATTCAGGTCCTCATAGCATTGGTAAAGAATCACAAAGAGGGGTGATCTCAGATTATCATTAAGGGTAAATAAGAGAGATATATAAGCATAATCATGAGTATAAGAGTATAAAAACATGATCATAACAATAAATAGTCATACCTTAAAAATATAACATCATAACCAGAAATCCTGGTATAATGAATGGGGGTTCAAAATACATGAATCATGATGGAATAAATAAAACTATCGATTAATTAATAACATAATAATAAGAAATTAAGTCATAGGATAGAAATAAAATGTATAATAATTAGATGTGATTCATGATGTGTTCGCAAAACATATTTGGGATCCTTATATGGACTACACCTACTGGGCGGGACACAACACCATCCTTAGTTGCAATACATTCCTTATAATTGATTGGGATTCCCCATATTCCCACATTTTATTTTGCTTCCCACAAATCCCATTGTGGATCATGATTCCCTATAATATATAGGGGACCGATTTTCCTAATCTCCCATAGTATATCAATCAAGTTGAATGGATTAACATAATTATTTTCTGATATATTAATAATTACCCAACATGATGGAGGGAGATATTGTTCATGTCCCTATAATACTGTAATCATAATGCATGTTTTAAAAGATCATAAACAGTCGTATCCTAACCCATTTAATAAAATGTTTGTCCAAAATATGTAATAAAAGCTTAACTAGTGGAATAATGACAAGTTTTTAAATCATTTTATCAAAATAACAATCTATAAAGTGAACTGGGTTTCATAATAATATATCCTTCGAAAAAGAAATGGTATTCCTAAAAACCATTCCATTAGAACAAAAACAATTAAAAAAAGAATTTGTTTGTAATATTAAGATAATTTTCTCATAATTCCATGTGTAAAACTAGTGTATGTCATATTATATGTAAAATAAAATTTAAATATCTTTTAAAAACATATCTCGAGAAAAATATCATTTATTCTTCAAATATTTTTAAAAAAACATAAAACCTTTTAAAAATAATTTTCATTGAAAAAATTGAAAACATATAAATAATTCTTGAAATGGTTTTTAAAACTATTTAATTGAAAACACTTTTGAAATATATAATGAAAATGTGAAATGGAATTGAAAATTATTTCATTGATAACACATTAAAAACATATAAATAAAGCATGTATTTTTTTGAAATAATTTTTTTTGAAAAAAAATTGAAAATTAATTTACATATGATAAAAATTATTTTAAAATTTTTTAATTTAGAATACATTTAATCCTAATAAAGAGATATTTAGAACGTTTTGACAACAATTTCATTGAAAAATTAATGTAAAGATATAAAGAAGTATTGAAAATGATTTGAAAACCATTTCATTTAAAACACATTGAAAATTTATGATGTATTCATTCAAATACATAAAAGAGTTAAATGATTATATTGGAAAATATTATTAACAGAACATCATTAAAAACTCTTTTGAAAAATATTTTAAAAACCTTTATTTGGATATTCCTGGCATGTGTTTTAGAAAATGAAAATTGAGACAAAACTACTTTACCAATTTGGTATCATTTAAATGATAAAACCTAGGAAATTGATAACATAAAATTGATATGTAAATACAAATATATTTGAGGATAATAATAATATAATATTTTAATTTACATTATATACACCACGAAAAAATGAAGGGTTGAAGAAGAAATAAATATCACTAAAATTAAATCCTGACAAGAAATCCTCTTTAGCTTATGTATTGACTCTAATCATACACATAAAAACCACTTTTATAAGAAATATAGTTTATTTTAAATCAACTATAAAAAACTATTATATCTAATATTATATATTTATTTATTATAAATTTATATTTACCTTTAATTTAATTTCTATGTTATCATTTCGTTTTAGGTAATATTCACATTGTTCTTCAAACATGTTTTGACTTATTATTTCTGATCATCATTCATATATCTTAGCATAATTATTTAAATAATGTAAAACATGATTTGAATGTCATATAAATTAATTATATATGTATTTATAAGATTCTAAATATTATATAAAGGTGAAAAAATAGCATGCTCATAGATATGGTTGTTTGTACATATGGATGATTGTAGTTTCGGTTTTAATATATTATTGAATAAAAGAAACAATTTAAATGTCTTTTATATATATGTATTATAATAATATTTGTATTATTATATAATATATATCATATAATTTCTCTTACACATCTTTAATACTTTATTTGAAGAGAGTTAATGAATAACATTTCTTTGAGGAGGTGGTAATCCTCATTACCCCAAATGAAAATAAAATATTTTCACAAAATTGAGTGAATGAAGTGGTGTGTTATATTATATTATCAAGAAATAATATCATTTTATGTGGTTTAAAATAAAAATAAAACAAATTATCTTATGGAGTGATGTTACCTCTTCTTTGGGACACTCCCATTGTTCGGCCTAAATGGTCTAACTTGGTTGTCATTCCTCCAAATATTAGGAATATTAGATTAAGGGAATGATTTTATGTGCTTATTTGTAAATATTAATGGTGAAATAAAAGTATTTAGATTTCTGAATATGTATAAGTGGTGAGTACATTTTTACAGTGGAGGAGGAGTGGAATTATTCTAAATTGTTCAAAAGGGAATTCAAATAATGTTTTTCCCATGTCAAGATGCTCCAATATTGGTTCCGATAATATTAATTTATGTATAGGGTAGAAATTTGTACCAAAACTGTATTTTGTATAATTGTTTCGGTCATTTTGGGCCTCATGTTTAGGGTTTTATCTTTTTTTATGCTAATTTTCTTTTAATCACTATAATTAATTTAAATAATATTCACTAATATATTTTTTCAAATAATATGTTTACCTCATTAGAAAACATAAATTATTATCATTACAAACATGGAATCCATGTTTCAAAATTTTAATCATATAAGTGGATAAACGTATTATAAAATTAATCCTATATACTTGTCGTGACAACATGTTTTTCTAGGAAAAACTTTTAAAATATTAGGATGATTTTATATACATTTTTAATGAGAAATAGGTTCAAATGAACACAATTGTATAAATTGAACTAATTAAAATTTATATCAAAATTAAAATATTATTTATCTATAAAAATATATTATATGAAAAACTATCTATTAATTAAAATAATTTTTTTTCATTATTCATCTAATAATGATTTTTTTCAAAAATAACTCCAAAATTGACCCTATGTTAATTAAGAAATTTTTATTTCAAAATTGATGTTTAATTATTCAATGTAAATTTATAAAATTCTGTATTATGTTATTTTATTAATTTTCATAGGGGAAAATAAAAACCAATTCATTTGAGAATATTTTAATATCAAACAGATAAATAATTTCACAATATTAAATATCTTATTATAAATATGTTTCATTTATATAAAACAATTAGAAATTATATGTAAAATGTCTTTATTACTATTTGTATTATTAATTTATACATCTATATTATGACTCTCTAATTTTAATAATTATAATAATAAAATGTTTTATAAGAAACTTATCAAAAACAAAATTCATTTGAAAAAACATGTTCAAAAAAACATGGGGTGATACATTCTACCTCCTAAAAATGAATTTTTACATTTTGATTAATTATTATGATAATAATATGAGTTTATTTCATCCTCATAATATCACGAAGTTCCCACTATAAATCATCTAATCAGTGATTTACCCATGAAATATTGACCTGGTTGGTTGTATAGTTTCATAGAAATTTCTCCATAAGATCGATAATTTCAATGCATTGTTCCTCGTATGAATGATTATAGTCTTGTTCTTTGACCTCTATGTTTTTTACATGTAATGTTTTGAGATACGTGGAACACATTTTCAACTTGATAGTGATTTTTAGGAATTTCCAATCAATATTCTACCATCCTAATATGATCATGAATTTAAAATGGGACAAAATACATAGTTTGTAGTTTTACATTCTTCATGAATACCATGACCTTCTTCTTAGGAAATATATATAGAAACAACTTCTCACTACCATAAAATTATAAATCATCCCAATAGTTATCGAAATAAATTATATATCAACTTCGGGATAATTTGATATGTTACTGAAAGGTTCTATCCTTTTAGACCATTATTTAAGATATCTTATATCTTAATAGATATCATTATCCAACATCATCCAAACACCTTGGAGATATAAATTTATTCCCATCAATGGATTTATAAGGATCTATATCAATGTTTGAGAGAATGATATTGTTGAAAAAAATATCAACTAGAGGAAGCTACTGATCCCAACAATCATTTAAATGCAAATAATATGATATGAACATGCCCCCTAGTATTTAAATTGTACTTTCAAAATAAAAATATATTTGAGGATGATATGAAGTGATAAAACTAAATTCTATATTAACTTATTATTGAATAATTCTCCAAATCATTGATGTAATTCTCAATTCCTAATCACATACAATAGAATGTAGTAATCATTGTAACCTTAAAACTTAATTAATGTATATCCTTACAAGATAAGCTTGATAGTAGTATTATCTAATATAAATAAAATTTATAGAATATGTAATGTTATTGAATACCACCCATATATCATAAAACAATTTAATGTTTTTGGTTATTCTAATGAAAAAAATCCATAATATTGTTCAAGAATTTTCATTATGGTATGTGTAATGGATGCAACATCCACTTAAACATTTTCTTTCATCATTAAGATTCTATATTATTATGAATGTGTTAAAAACATGATGATAACCTTCTTCATTTCATCCCATAAGATGTATTCTTTCGAGTCTCTATAAATATTTGTTGTGAGAGGATGAATATAGAAGAATGGACAGTCAATTCCCTCTAATAGCTATTTCTTTAAATCTAATAGGGATGGAAGAAAAAACTGTTTGAAAAATTATATTTCCATCATGATCTAGGATAGTAACTAGAATATCTATAACCTGGTTTTTTTGTTCTACATCTCCCTTATTCACCTCCATGATTTGTATGTGGAATGAGGGAAGAAAAACAAATTAATCAATATAATATTTTTTCCATTACATCGAGATTTCTAGATCCATTCATTGAATGTCCAAAAATATTGGGCCTTTTGTAATCCACATAATAGATATCCTAGCATGGTCTTTTCAACTGAAATAATCGACCACCTTTTTCATACCAAGTGTGTTTATGTATTGAGAAGTCATAATATATTATATTCTCTAACCATCTTATATTTTTGCAAGTTCAACTCCTTTTGTGTGAATATATGTTTCTAATATTACATATATATATATATATATATAAATTTCCTCCATAATGATAATTACCCAAATTTTATAATGAAAAATTTACCGCGGATAACACCAAATCTTGAGTTATATAAATATTCTCATGTATCCTTAAATATCACATGGAAAATAAGATAACCATGTTATTTTCCATAATAAAATATTCCAATACATTATTTTAAGCATAAATATTGATAAAAACTCATATAAATTACATGGTAATGCAAAAATAAGTGTTCTAATCAATATTCAATTTAGTTCCATTACATATTCTACATATTATTATGTCTTGGGGAACCTGGTACCCTTACGAATTAACATGATCTAAGGATTTGATATTATTGATAAATTCTCCATAAACCAAAGATGATATCCATATAAACCAAGAAAACTATAAATCTCATTCGACATGGTGTTTCAAGTGAAACCTTTAATAGCTCATATCTTTGATGATTCTATTATGATACTATCTCATGAGATTAAATAACCCAAAAAAGAATCTATTTTCATCCCAAATTAACATTTTATCAATTTTTTATAAAATATCTCCATCTATAGGTTCGTTATTATAATTACATAGTGGTCTTAATGATATTTGTTTTCTATTTTAATAGTTAAAGATGTGAATAATAAATACAATGAGAAACTGATTGAATAAATTGCTAAATATGGTATTCCTAAAATACATCAATTCGATATGGGAATCAATAAGAACAAAAAGAATTATTAAATATTGATAGTTTCCATACATTAGAAGGAATTATTCTTAGGAATATTATTTTTCCTCACACTTTAATAATGATACCCAAAACAAATGATAATCATGGAATATTACTAGGCTTAATGTAGTTTATCAAACAAGTCATCATTATGAAGAGGATGATACTTTTTCTTGATCATGGTTCTATTCAACTCCCAATTTGCAATGAAGAGTCACATTGATCCATCCTTATTTTTAAAAAACACGATAGGTACACCATAAAGTTACACATATGGCAGAACGAATCACTTATTATGGTTTATATGTAGTTGGTTTCAATTTATACAACATAATTGGGACCCACCTAAATGGTTTATATGAAATTGGTGTGGATATTAGTATGAGTTATAACGAGAACTCAACTTCTCATTTTAGTAGATGGATAAGAAACTCTGATGGCATAACATCAAAAAATTCATGAATAATATGAATATCATCGATGATGATTTTCACCAAAAAAAAGATTAGATATAAATACCTTCTAAATGGGAATTAAGACACATAAAGTATATGTAATTACTTGAGGATGTTCATAATTGTCACCATATTGATATAAAATCATAGGTTTTGTTTGAATTTTTGAACTCAACTTATATTCCTCAAACATTTATATGTAAATTATGTGTAGAAATCCAATCCGTTAATATGATGACATAAAATTCATTAATGGGGAGAATGAAATGGTTTTTAGGAAGTACATTCCCACATATTTCTACCAGATATTAATCATAGACTTGAGATGAAATCATTGTACAATTAAGAGTATGTACTCTTAATTCCACATCTAATTTTTTAAGTGTTAACTTAATAACATTATAAAATTATTAAAATACGAATGAGTGGGATGATACATAATCAAACAAGACATTATAAGTTATAGAGTGTATCTTATGTGTACAATTCACCAGGTCATTATCACACCCCCTTATTTGAAATAGTAATTGCATGAGAATTACCCTTGTACCTCAGTTTCATTAGTTTATAACACCGACCATGGTGACCAACCCATAGGTTTGGGAACTGGTTATTATAATTACCATCATATATAAACATGAAGCATGTAAGTGTAGTATGTAATTTTTTTTTATGATTTTACACTATCTGAATCAGCATATAACTTATTCAAATTTTTGGGGAAATGAATTTCATGATGAAATTTTTTTCCCCACATAAAACACTTATTATACCACATCAATAATTTCCCCCTATGATTATTTTCAAACATAATGAATATAATCAGGGTAATATTATGCTCTCTATGGTTTCAATATTTTTCTTTATACTCAATATTCATTTATTTTCAAATAATGATATTTGAATGTTACTCTAACCCCAATTTTATCTTAAATAGATCTACACCAGAATTCTTCATATAAACTAAATTCTCTTATATCCAACTCCATTTTATGAAAACGAATTAATAATCATAATATCCTATCCACATTAATTTAATTTTGGATGATAATACTAGAAGTGTACATCACAAGTCACATGAAATAAGACTTGTAGGTATCGAGATATTCATCATTGTTTTTCATCAACTAAACTAACACATTTTTATTATTTCATAAATATCATGAAGAATTTACTTATTAAATAATAATCTATTTTTCTCACCCCAATCCGTGGATACAATTTCATATTACTTCATTTTATTCTTAATAAGATTCCATCATTGGGTTTCTACACCTTCCAACTGAGATATATGCATAAAATATTTTTCATGTTACAATCACTAGAGAATAGAGAATATCTTCTCAATGGTATCAATACAGTGTTAATAAAAAATTTATCAAATTACTATCTAAAAATGTGGATGTTTCCTCATAAAGGAAATAACATTTCATTTTTTCCTCTTTAGGTCTATTGAAATCTCAGTAATATTCATTTGTTTTAAAATATCACTGGGAATAGAAATTATTTTTTTCATTCCTCCTCCAAAATCATTCATATTCTCAAGAAAATAATCATTTAATTGTATTTCACAATCATAATTAATGTTTTTTCCTTTATGATCCATACATTGTATAATACTAAAAAATATAGAGTGAGAAATATATTACATAATAAGGTACAACATATTTATGAGAACCCATATATATGATTTATAAATTAAGGTACATTACTTAATCAATAACGAAATATGTTTATAAAGGGTTATTCATAACTGAATTATGTTTATATCCTTCATCAAGGTTCATGATGAGTTCATGAATTCCCAAGTAATATCACCCAACATTTTCAAAATAGATGATTTGTAAGGTATGGTTTCATATACTAGGTTACACTCATGTCAGGACTGATGCATAGTGTCGTAGTTGTCAATCTGAGGTACGTCTATTCCAGAGCCACATAGACTTGTAGTATCCTATCATGGATGTATTTAATGAATACCACTCTCTTTATACATTACTAAAATTTAAATACATTCTCTTATACTTCTACCTATCTATATTCATACCCTTATACATGTTATTATAGTTGTCAATATGGATTTATATACCTAGTTTCCAAAGGTTATATAAACATTATCTCTGATACCAACAATAGATAACCTCACTTCTCATACATTAACATTACTTCACCTTTTCTCTATTCTAAATTCATTACACCTATAGAAATCCAATGATTGGATTGTCCTAATGTCATTGGAAACATAAAAAAACACTTGTACAGAAGTGGGTCATATTATCTCTAAATAGGTTCTTTATGACCAGAATAATTATTATAATGATCAAACAGAATACATTTATTCATAACATAAGAAGGGAATCATTATAATTGGGATCTCATATTCTCAATAATCATAATAAAGGGATATATTAAAAATTAAACATGATAATAAGGGATTGTGAACCTGATCATAACATTATAATGTTATACCATTTATATAAATGATCTGAAATTAAAATTATTTCATAATGATTATTAGTTTATTATCCATGAATCATGAGGAATTCAACAGAACTATTGAGGAAATCATAAAATATTAATTAAA
The DNA here is from genome assembly GCA_963277665.1 of Viscum album. Classification (NCBI taxonomy): domain Eukaryota; kingdom Viridiplantae; phylum Streptophyta; class Magnoliopsida; order Santalales; family Viscaceae; genus Viscum; species Viscum album. The sequence continues at coordinate 1,835,078,508 of OY728147.1, forward strand.
AATAAAGTTTTGGAAAACCCTAAAAAATGTACCTTTATTTCATATAAGTCTTGGTGCATTTAAAAAATATATTAGGGAACTTAAAAGTGACTACACCTACTGGGAAGGACACACCACCATCCCTATACACAGTCTATTTCATGTTATGTATTAGTTTTACACATCTTCCAATAGTAAATCATCTTTCCCCAATATTCCATAGTATATTTTGTTTCACAATTTTCACATAGTGGATCATGTTTCACCATATTTTCATAGTAAATTAGAATTCCCCAAATTCTAATAGTTGATATGGTTACCCCGTATTAAATAGTGGAAAATGCTTGGAGAATTGATCCCCATCACTATATCATGAGATATAAATATTTACCCAATTCATTGAAGGGATATATTGGTCTCAACTATCATATAATATAATCACACTGACTTGTACCATAATATCATAAAGAGTTACATCATAACCCAAGAAATGAAACGGTGTCATATATATGTAATCATATATTAACTTGTAGAATATAGATATGTTTCATTATAATTTCATTTTTATAATAACCCTTTACAATATGTTGGATTCGTAATAATACACCACATGGATGAGAAATGGGTACTTTTATAACCATGTCATGAAATCATAAATCGTTCAGTGAATGAATATGAATGTTTCATTTGGATTATTTCTTCATAAAGGAATGAGTATCACTGACTGATTTCATATAAATTGGAAAATAAATTTGAAATATATTTTAAAAATAATTATTTTGGAAAATATTATTTCTTATTTTATGAAATTCCTTTTCAAACCCATTTTATTTGAAAAAAAATATAAAACAAATAAATAAAACATGATAAATTTTTAAAAAATATTCCTTTAAAAACCTGTGTAAAGTTATAATGATATCTAGAATTTTTTTTAAAAAAAAATTCATAACTAAACTATATAACCAAATAGATAATTTCTAAAATTTTTTTGGAAACCATTTCATTGAAAACACTTTGAAAACGTGAAATGAAATATTAAAAACGTTTTTAATACCATTTATCTGAAAAGAATTACAAAAAATATAATAAAATATTGAAATCATTATGAATAAAATTTCATTTAAAATAAATTGAAAATAAAAAATTAATTCTACAAAACATTTCAAAACCATTTAATTGAAAACACATTGAAAATTTTTAAACAATGCTTGAAAATTATTTAAAAGAAAATTTACTAGATAAAAAATGAAAATTAGAATAAATAATTTGAAAACGAAAAAAACTTAAATGAATTTTCCATGAATATTACATTAAAATATAATAAAAAACATATATTTTTTTAATATGGTTTTTGAAATTCAGGCCATGTGCCTCAAAAAAGTATAATTGAATGAAAAATACATTACATATTTTGTATATTCTCATAGATAAACACCATGAAATAAATTTCTTAAAATATATATTTAAATTAACATATATTTGTGGATAATAATAATAAAATATATTCATGGATATTATATACAAAAACAAAAAAGAAATGAGTGGTGAATAAGATATAAATATCACACTAATACAAGGGATACTTGAAATCCTATTACTTTTGTATTTGTTATCTCCGTACTTGTACAAACCACCTGAATGATAATTATATGTTTATTATACCTATTTCACTTAAAAATATTATCATTTTTAATACAATATATGTTTCTATTATTAAATTTTATTACCTTATTACTAACAAATCGATGTCAATGGTTTGTTTTGGGTAATATCAGCTTTGCTCATAGTACATGTTTTGACTTTTTAGTCTTTTCCCTCTTACATAGATCATGATTTTATTATTCCAAGAATGAAAAAAATTATTCAATCTTCATATATATTCTAAATATTTTTATTCATCATAATATATAAAATATTAAATGATTAAATGGAATACACCGTTTATGGATTTGGTAGGTCATATGTACTCATGAACGTTCTTTCAATTTTGTTTTCATCTTTATGGGAAAAAAGAATGTAAATGAAATATATTAATATAAATATATGACAATTATAAAATATTTATTACATTATATATATCATATATTTTCATTAAAATCTTCTTTAAAAATTCCATGTTGAGTGTGAATAAATCACATTAATTCGAGGATGTGGTAGACAACACTTCAACAAACGAAATTGTCATATTAAAAAATGGATTGCATTAAAATAACTATTATATATTTTTTAAATGAAAATATATAAATCATATACATCATAAATATCATATAAAAACCAATTTTTTCATAATTCCCAACTGTGATATGTGTTAAAAGTAAATTGCACAACAACATTTCATGAGGCGATAGTTCGCCTTACACAAGGATGGTATGTTTGTTATCTATTAGATAGATGTATGTGTAGGTGTATCTATGAAACATATAATAAAAAATTTAATATATTTAGGATATTAATTTTATTATGTAATCATGTAATAATAATATTATAGGTCGTGGATATGTATAAAACAAAGGATATAATTGATGTATGTTACCTCTTATTTGAGAAACAACAGTTGGTTTGCACTAAAGGGCTTCCTTGGATGTATTTATTCCCAAATGAGTATTCAAGAATGAAGGGATTTATTGTCGGAGATTGTTTCAGTATATGATATTTTATCCAAAGGGACTGATGCATGTGAGTATGTTAAAGGGGTGAGTTTTATTTTATATTGAAGGATTAGTGGTGTTGTTGTAAATTATTAGAAATGCAATTCAAACCACATATTTCAATTGTCATGTGGATCCTATTATTTTAAAAAACTATCAAAAGGGAGGATAATGGCCAAATATAATGCCCTAATATGTTTTGGAATAGTTTATAGGTCTTTTGGGGCTTCATGATTAAGGGTTTTCCTTTCCATTGATATTATTATATTAATCGAGGTAATTATTTTTAATCACAATAATTAATATTGATGTTCTAAAAAAAGTTAAAATATTTGAAATTATAGAATTTTATTATTAAAAATATTAAATACATTTAAAAATAATCTTGTAATAGAATAAATATGAATAAAACAATAAAATAATCTCATATACTTGTCATGAAAGCTGGTTTTGTTGACAAAATTCATCAATTATTTGGGATGTATTTATATATAATTTATATATGAAATTTCTTCCAATAACCTGAATTTTATCCATTTAAATAAAATTTATATAATTAATCTTAAAAAAATTAAAATACATTTTAACTATGTGAATAAATTTGACAGAAATGTTGTTTTCAATTATTATTATGTATTTTCAATATTCCTCAAAAAAAATGATGTTTTCTATAATAATCCCTAAAATTCACCAAAACATAATTTATGAATTAAAAATTAATAAATTACAATTACTTTATCATATTAAATTCATAATTTTTTTTATAAAAAATAATTTTAATAGTATTTAGAAATTGTGAGAAAAAGTAGTTCATTTGAGTAAATAGTGTTCCCAAACACAATGACTTTACTAATATTACTTGTTTTATTTATATATAAACATTATAAATAATATTTTAAAATTATTTATTATTATTAATATCAATATTTCTATTTTATTGGTTATAGTATTTCTTTTAATTAAATATAAAAAAATGTTTCTATGTAACTATGGGTTGTGTGTAACAAAGGTCAATTTGGTGTTGTATGTTGTGAAATATTATCTTGGTTTAGTGTATAAAAAATATTTGAATAAGAATACCATTTTACAAGATGCTTAAAATATTACTAAATTATTAAAAAAATGTTCACAATAACTAAAGATGATATAAGTAGACATTGTCAAAGGTTTAATAGAGATGGGTTTTTTAGTTTTTTTATCAGATTATGCTTTATAAAGACCCTAGGAAAAATGACTTAAAAAAGTATAGCTAGCATGTGAATTATAATAATCCTTTATTTTATTTGAAACCCTTTACCATTTTTTGGAATATTTATTTGGGCTCAATATTCCTCGTGATTATCATATGTGGTTTCCCAATGTGTTCAATTATTTATTGATGGCATTTAATAAAATAATAGAAATCGATATAATTGGTAAACATAGGAATTAACCCATGGAGAAATCCAATAAAATTTTTTCTAGAGATGAATACATCGTGAAAATATTTGAAAATCAGACCCATGTTATGTTTAATAACCATGCCTATATGAAGTGACAAGATGTTCTAAAAAAATGATAAACCTATATTGGATCATTTCTTGAGATATAAGACTCAATATTTTCGATTATCTACTAATTCAGTGGTAACTGAAAAACAGATCAGGTCTATTGAAAAGATATTTGTGAGCACATCATTCAATGAATTCAATGTGGTTATCTAAGGAGTATATTTCCTTAAAGAAATTTCTGATCAATAGTGGCCATTGATAAATATTACAATATTGGAAGAAGAAATTTAACATATATATTATGGATTTGGAAAAGTAATATTCATCAATAATGTATTCCCTCAAGAGGAATGAACTAATATGAATAGAAATTTCATCAATTTTAAAAATAAATTAGGAAGAATATGTTCTGTAGTATGAGAATACTTAATAATAAAATTCCTGTTTTCTAATGATTATATGCATAATCCATAGATAAATATTGAGAATTTATACTACGGACATAATTAAATTTCATAAAAGCACTAATATCTCAATATTTTCAATTATATAATCAAATAGTTTTTTATGCTATAAAAATGATAGAATTATCTATATTATATATATTAAATGTAAATTAATTGAACAAAACTATATCTGAGAACCACAAAAAGTGAATTTTTTAAAAAGGAATTGAAAAAAAATAACATCATATCTTGTGATTATTCTGTAATGAATTATCCTAAAAAATTCATTAAGGGAATGGGAGTTTGATAAAATTTAGATATTAGGGTAATTTTGATAATTAATTCAAGGGGATGAAACCAATTAATAATGTTCAGCGGTTCAATTATAGGGAAATAATAAAATATTCTTAATAATTCTCCATGTATTAAGGGGACATACTTTAGGGAGGTCAATTTGGGTTAAACATGCTTATTCAATTGATACAACTATGGTTTATGTTCAAAATGATGTGGTGGAAGGTTCTTTAATAATATAAAAAATATTATAAAATGATTTATTTTATTATAGGTCATCGTAATCTATTATATTTTCAACATTTTCCATGAAAATTTTATATTTTTCTAGAAACATAGGAAGTGATATTTCCATCTAAATATCAAGTGGAAATTTCACTTAAATAAAAAAGTGTTATTCAATTCCCATTATGAAGCATAAATTTTCTCTATTTGTAGAACGAATTATTATAATAATGTATAATTTTTATTTATAATTCTATTTGGATTTTCCTAAAAAATATAATTAACTAATTTATTGAAAATATAGATAAATTATTATTCGTGCGGAATATATATAATTAGTTATATTTAAAAGTGATAATTCATCATTTGTGTCATGTCTAGATCCACCTCCAACATTACTTCTAAATTAGATACTTGTGGAGTAAGATATAAAAATAAATGGATGAAATAGGCTATATGAAAATTTAACATTAACTAATAGTATAATATTACATTATTATATATCCTATTAAATTACCTAGACATCCTAAATAATATGATGTTGAGAATTCCATTGATTTAAACACAGATGCACGACCTATATAATATATTCAAAATATAATGGATATATTGGAAGTTGATTTTTTATGGAAATAACGACATGAGTTTTTTTATAACAGATTTATAAACACCAGTGTTCCACCTTGAAAAGGCACATTTCTTTTCTTTAATAAGAATTTTGGATCTATGAGGCTCTGTAATGATTATAGGGGAATTAATTATTTTTCTATAAATATAATGAATCGCCATCAACAGATTAGTGAGTCATTTGATAAACTTTTTCAATTTTAATATCTTTTTAAATATTAAAATATATTTTTGGTATCATCAATTATGATTAATGAAGGAATATATTCTAATGAAAATAATTTCAATGATGTATTGAGATTATGAGAATGCAGTAATTCTATTTTTATTGACTAATGAACACTCTTTTTCTATTGATCTAATAAAAATATTTTTTAAGGAATATATGATATATTGTGTTATAGAATTTATTCATGATATCATTTTATTTTCTAAAATATATGATGTCTATGAAAATCACATTTGGATCACTAATCAAAATCATAGAATAAAACAATTATATATAAAATTTATAAATAATGAATTGTAGCATCATAATGATATATCTATTATAAAATTTTTCTAAAAAGATGTAACATTAGATTATCCAAATAACAAAAATATAGTCTAATAATGAACTCCACCAGTGGACATTACCATGTTATATAGTTTATTTGTTTAGGTTGGATGATATCAATTATTTGTTCAAAATAATTCTGGATTATCTAACCCATTAACATACCTTAAATGTAAAGGATTTATGTTCTTATTGATAAAATAATGTGAATAATGTTTATAGAAATTAAATATAATATTTTTTAATGCTGATATTTTCATTATACAATCAATAAATAATTTTTTTTGATATATAGTGAATGATAAATTAGAGGAATTTGTTGTGAATTTATACATAATGATAATGTTGTTTCGTATAAATTATAACAGTTAGAAATTAATTAGTATAATTATTTAAGCCATGATATTTAGTTTGATGTTAACATATATTAATTTATGATATGAATAAATTATCTATATGGTGAATGATGTCAGATAAAAACATTTCCGAAGATTTTGAAATATATCTTTTCATAGAATGAACTTGTCATGACCCGTCCTCAAGGCCCGTGTTTTGACTACCCCAAGCGCGCCTTCCATATGCCAGGGGATGGAGACTAGCACCAAAAGGCGTAAATACAGATAAAAGTGAAGGCATTGCCTTTATGAAACGTTAACACACAAAACCAGAGTACAAGCGGAAGTAAACAATAAGTAATGTAGTATAACAAAAGTAGTGCTAAAAGTAAGGGGGCCAGAAATACAAGCCCAACTGTAAAGTACAAGGTAAAAGAAAAAAAAAATGGAAGGTGACAAGCTGCTCTGGGATCATCCACCTTGGATCCAACCTGAAGGGTAGCTACAGAATGCACAGCTCCTAGATCGTCCACCATGGATCCTACCTAAACTGTAGGTATAGATATCCTCCTTAGAATCCCCACCCATCAACCTCCTCTGGGTACCAACTCTTCGTGGGTTCCACCTCTAGGTGACATCCTATCCTTGTACACTTGGCCTCTTTCAGTGATGTCTGTCGTCTGCATCCAACACAATGAGGTGTGGGCATAGCCCTTGCAAGGGTGAGTATAACGATACTCAGTAGGGAACCTGAGACCCTCACGGTTTCACTAAATCCAACAAGGATAACTACAAAGAAGGATCTCAATAGACAAAACTTAATTAGGTATATGCCCATACATATACCTATGTTATCAAGTAACTCATCTCAATCAGGAGAAAAAAACACAACGGTCATTGACTCACCTCAAACCAGGATTTTTATTCACGATGAAAAAAACACGGCTGCTGGAGAACTCATCCTTTGTCGAGCGCAGTAGTCATGTCACAACTCCAAGATGCTACTCACTATCCTTAGACTGCTGAGGTACTCCTCCTGTCGAGTACCACGGGTCGGCCACCTCAAAAAGTAGTGCTCCACCGCCATGGGTCTACCACCTCACACAGTAGTGCTCCCCCCTCATAGCCTACAGGGGTACTTTTCCAATCATGTACCGCAAGTCTGCCACCCCAACACAGTATTGCTCCCCGCCATGGGTCTTCCACCCCAACACAGTAGTGCTACCCACTGGGCTAGTCCTGTCACTCTAATACAGATCGGACAAGCAGTCATCAGGTCTCAGCTGGCTACAAGGTCACCATACTCTGTATGCTTGTCTCCTGGAGGATCCACTCCACAATTTACTGGTGGACACTCCAAGTGTCACTGTGTTCCACTAAGAAGTATCTCAAACAAACCCCTCATCATAGTGGTCTCAACGCAACAGACGACGCGTCAATCGGAAGCTCGGTCTGTGAGTTATTAGCATTTTCGTTCCAGGGGCCTGATTGTATTTCGGGAACAATCCAACCTGGCCATACTCCAACTATGTCCAAACCTCATGTGATGTATTTCAAAATAACCTTCTAATCAATATTAATCCAACGTAGTCTATGGAACGTCAATCAGATATCTGGTCCTCAAGTAATAAGTGTTTCTGCTCCGTGGGGCTGATTGGTTTCGGGTTCGAACCAACCCGGCCATACCCAAACTTCTCTGAAACCTTGAGTTTAATATACCGAAATGACTGTCTTGATCCATGGAATCCTATACAACTGAAGGTTTATCGATCCGAGGTCCTTATCTCATGATATGGCCATTTAATAGAAAACGGTCCAAAAATAGGGGGTATGCCCCAGTCCGACCCAGCCCAACACCCCCTGGGTTGCCCCGAACTGGGTCCGACCCATGACCAGAACGGCCTAGCCCATATCTGGCCCTGGCTCAGCTAGCCTGGCTAAGCGTTACGCGGAGCGGGGAAGGAGCGACCTCCCCACTGATTGACACCGGCAGCACCAGCTGGCGCAACCCCCCGGGAGTCCCGGATCCCGCGCAGCTACGGGATCCTCTGCACCGCCGTCACGGCGGTTCTTATCCGGCGGTGCGCTGGGGCGACATGTCCACCAGGCGGCCGGTCGGCCACTAGCCACTGCCTCTAGTCATCGGCAATCCGTGTCACCTTGAGGTTCCGCGGATCATCGAAGTTACTCTGGTGGTCCAATTTAGCTTCCATCTGCAATGACGGTCTTCTCGGGTCCCGAAATTACTGTGATGGCTCCTAAATGTCATTGCACTTTCGTTCACCCATCGCCACTCAATCCGCGCATCAAGATAAATTTTGTGTTGGATACGAACTTGTTCTGTATTCCGTACCCACCACATTAGTTGTTTGAATAATGAACCAAAAAAATAATCTTCCATTCTCGGGGGAATAAATCACGTAAACGTAAATAAAAAAATCCCCCTACCTCGATTATGGTTCGATCGTCGTAGATACAGAAATCATTTTCGCTCCATCAACGTCGGTAAAGATCCATCATCATTGGAAAGTTCCCCGCAAATATATTTCCACCATTGATGCGGAGGATGAAAAGGAAGTGCGTCGTCGATCTTCGTGGAACCCGAATTATTCATTGAATAGGCGTCATTCTTCGTCGAGAGAGGAGTTCTCTTCTTCTTCACACAATAGTTCTCTAAAAAACTCAGTAACTTCAACAATGTTTCTCCACACACCAAAAGCTCAAACTCAAAATAATATCTCATGATATTATTTTTATTCAGAAAACAATGATTTTAAAATTCCAAATCAAACCACTTAATTAATTAAATGAAGTGACTCATCTAATTAATTATGGCATGTTAGGAAGAATTAATGGTGGAAGGTAAAGGTGAGGAGTTAAAAAGAAATAAATAAGTGTGTTTAAGGGTGTTTGGGGAAAATTAAAGGTTGGGGATTGTGTGGGCCCCACCTCTCATGTAACCACACATGGGATGTTGGGTGGTTATGGGCTCCACCAACAACTTCCCATGGAAGGGTTTAACTTCCAAGGATACAAAATAAAATTATTCCACAACTTTATTTATTTAAAAATAATTCCCCAAATAATAATTCTCAATCCACATAAAACAAAAATGTGGTAAATGTCCCATTAAGCAATTACCAGCACTACGAGTTCATCGGTGCCCCCATATTTCAATTCAATGAATCGGTTCAAATGATAGAAAAACATGCATGTTCGTTCACTGAACATACCTGAGCTAAACTTCAGAAAATGATTCTGAGCACACCAGGCCTCAGATGTGACACGGTCAAAATACTATACTTGATGAGATGACCAGGTTTGAGATGATTTAAAATAAACTTTTGAAAACACACACACATTCAGTGTTTTCGTGCACTGAGTCAGAAATCAGAAGTTAGGTTCCTTGTGTATGGATATATCGCCCGCCCACAACAACACTGGTCACTTTGAACTAAAAACCACACATAGTTCCCTTAACACTATTGCTTCAAAGAATGAAAATATCAAAGTCCTATTTTCAGCGGTAGAACCAACTTCTATGATACCAATTTTTCACGACCCGTCCTCGGGGCCTGTGCTCTGACTACCCCAAACCCGCCTTCCATAAACCAGGGGCTGGCGACTAGCACCAAAAGGCGTTAATCATGATAAAATGGAAGACATTTACTTTATGAAACATAAACACACACAACTAGAGTACAAGAGGAAGCAATCACTTATTATAGCAGTATAACAAAAGTAGTGCTGAAAGTAAGGGGGCCAGAAATACTAGCCCAACCGTAAAGTATAAGGTAAAAGACAAAACAGCTGCAAGGTGACAAGAAGCTCTGGGATCATTCACCACAGATCCTACCAGAAGGGTAGGTACAGAAAGCACAGCTCCTAGATCGTCCACAACAGATCCTAACTGAAGGGTAGGTACAGATAGCCTCATCAGCATCCTCATCCGTCAACCTCCTCCGGGTGATGACTCATCATGAGGTCCACCTACGGGTACCGACTCATCATGAGGTCCACCTCCAGGTGCCATCCAGTATTCATACACTCGGCCTCCATCAGAGCTATCTGTCATCTGCATCCAACCCAATTAGGTACAAGAATAGCCCGTGCAGGGGTGAGTATAACGACACTCAGTAGGGACCCCGAGACCCTCAATGTCTCACTAAATCCAACAAGGATAACACTGAATAAGGATCTCAATATAAAACCCTTACATAGGTATATTCCCATACACATACCTAAGTAATTAATTAACCGATCTCAATCATGAGGAAAAACACAAAGGTCATTGACTCAGCTCAAACCAGGATTTTTATTCACAATGATGAAAAAACGGCTGCTAGAGAACTCCTTCTTTATCGAGTGCAGTAGTCATGTCACGACTCCGAGGTGCTACTCACTAACCATAGACTGCTGAGGTACTCCTCCTATCGAGTACCCTAGGTCAGCCACATAACAAAGTAGTGCTCCCCCGCCATGGGTATGCCTCCTCACACAGTAATTCTCCCCCATCATAGCCTACCAAGGTACTCCTCCTATCGAGTACCATGTGTCTACCACCCTAACATAGTATTTTTCCCCTCCATGGGTCTTCTACCACAACACAGTAGTTCTCCCCACCGGACATGTCAAGCCACTCCAATACGAATCAGACAAGCATTCATCAGGTCTCAACTATCTACAAGGTCACCGTACTCCGTATGCTCGTCTCCAAAAGGATCTGCTCCATGAGTTACTAGTTGACACTCCACATGTCACGAATTTACATGAATATGTATCTCAAAGGACTGCCTTGTCATATAGGTCTCAACACAACAGACGACGCGTCAATCGGACACTCAGTCTGTAAGTTATTAGCATTTCTGTTCTAGGGGCCCAGTTGGATTTCAGGTACAATCCCACCCGGCAATACTCCAACTGCGTCCAAGCCTCAGGTGATTTATGGAAAAATAAATGTCTCATCAAGAGGAATCCAACGTATTCAATGACACCTCAATCGGACATATGGTCCTCATGTTATAAGAATTTCTGCTCCGTGGGCCCAGATGGTTTCAGGTTACAACCAACCCAGACGTACCCAAACATCACTAAAACCATGAGTGTAGTATTCCGAAACAAACATCTTGATCCAAGGAATCCTACTCAACTGACAGTGTGTCTATTGGAGGTCTCTATCTCATGATATGGATGTTTAACTGAAAATGGTCCGAAAATATGGGGTCTGGTCCCGGTCTGACTCGGCCCAACACCCCCTGGGTCGCCCCCAAACTGGGTCGACGCGACCCGCATCCGGGTCCGGCCCGGTAGGGCGTGGCCCGGCCCATCTGGTGCGGCCCGGCCCATTGCCAGCCACTGCTCGCCCATCCTGGCCGAGCATTACATGGAGCAGGTAGGTGTGGCCTCCCTACGGATTGACACCAGCGGCACCAGCTGGCGCCGCCCCCCGGGTGTCTCAGATATCGCACGGTCATGGGATCCTCCACGTCACCTATGCAGCTATGGCCACATCATGACTTCTCTGGCCTCATGTTGCGGCGCTGCCGTGTTGGCACCCCATGCCGCCATGAAGTTCCACGGGCCACCGGAGTTGCTCGGGTGGTCCAATTTAGCTTTCGTCAGCACCAGAGGTCTTCTCGGGTCCTGAACATTACTATGATGGCTCCTAAACGCCGTTTCACTTCCGTTCACCCATCACCACGCAATCCGGGCATCAAGAACAAGTCAGCGGTGGATAGGGACTTGTTCGGTAGTCCGTACCCACCGCGTTAGCATTTTGAATAATCACTCATCAAAATATTCTTCCATGCTCGAGGGTATAAATCACGTAAACATAATTATACAAAATACACCTACCTCGATTATGGTTCAATCATCATAGATGCGGAATGTGTTGTCGCTCCATCAACGTTGGGAAAGAACAGTCGTCATCCGCAAGTTCTAGGCAATTATATTTCCACCCTTGATGCGTAGGATGAAAAGGAAGCGTGTCGTCGATCTTCGTTGAACCGACGTTCTTCATTGAAGAGGCGTCGTTCTTCGTTGAAAAAGGATTTCTCTTTTTCTTCACACAACAGTTCTCTCAAAAACTCAAGAACTTCTCCAATGTTTCTCCACACACCAAAAGCTCCAAATCGAAATAATATCCCATGATATTATTTTTATTCACACAACAATGATTTTAAAATTCAAAATGAAACCACTTAATTAATTAAATAAACTGACTCATCTCATTAATTAAGGCATGTTGGCAATAATTAATAGTGGAAGGGAATGGCGAGGAGTTACAAAAAATTAAAGAATGGGGTTTATGAGTGTTTGGGGAAAATTAATGGTTGGGGCTTTTGTGGGACCCACCTCTCATATAACCACACATGGGAAATTGGGTGGTTGTGGGCTCCACCAATAACTTCCCATGGAAGGGTTTATCATCCAAGGATACAAAATAAAATTTTTCAAAAATTTTTTTTATTTAAAACTAACTCCCCAAATAATAATTCTCAACCTGATTAAAATACAACTGTAGTAAAGGTCCCCATAAGCAATTACCGGAACTGCAATATTATTGATGTCCTCAGACTTCAAATCCGAGCACCGGTTCAAAAGATAGAAAAACCTGCTTATTCATTCACTGAACGTACCCAAGCTAACCTTTAGAAATTTATTCCGGGAACACCGGGCCTCATAATTTAGTGCGGTCAGAAGCTAAAGACTCGTAAAATTCCAAAAAAAAATTGAACAATTTTCCTTCAAATTTCTGGGTCTTTATAGATCCCAATATGAGGAAAATAATATGGCTCCAAAAACTAGAGTGATGTTATTTTCAAATACAAAACAAACCATTAAAGGAATATTTAGTTGAAATTTCATTATTATTTAATGATAACAGTATATTTAACTACATGAGGATTGCACAAGGGCATACATACTTGTATTTAAAAAATATAGGTATTAAAATTATTATTATGGAAAAAATAACTACATTTTCAAATGGTTTCTAAACACTATATATTAAAAAATATAGGATGTATTACTCTTTATTATGAGAATTTCAAATAGAAAACTGATTTTGTGACATGTATGAAATCTCTAGACTTTTTATAAAAGTATATATTTATAAATTTGGAAATATTCATGGTGTTCCGTTTATACTTCTGTTCAAAATGATATAATGAAAGGATGCTCATAACTATAATTTCATTATATAACCTACTATAACTATGATGTGTATATATTTTATGAAATATAATTAAATTTTCTAATATGAATTTGGATATTGCTGATTATGTTCCATGATTTTTTACTTTTGAACAGGTGAATACAAAGAGATAATATCCTATAAGAATCATGAAACCTCTACCAATAAATATGTGTAAGTGGGATGAAATTAATGATAAAATATGTGTTATTTATAATAACCATAAGGAATATACACATTTATACTTTATGTGAGATGTTGGACCTATTGAGATCCATGCATGACTATATATTAATGTTTTTGTAAGCTTTCATGTTGTAACTTCTTCACTATTTTCTGATCATTATATAAAATTTAATATAAATTATGAAAAAATAATAATTATTTGGATATTAAGCATCAAATAGAAACTAAATATCACCCTCAAACTAATCGATAGTCTGAAATGAATAATAAAAAATTAGATATAATTTTGAGGGCATTATCAATTGACTATCATAGTATATTTGATCATTATTTATCATTGGAGGAATTTTAACATAATAATAACATACATTCATGTGTTTAAATAGTATTGTTTAAATATTTATATAGAATGAGATATTTCACTCAAACAGTTTGGAATGAAGTTGGTGAATGAAATATTTTACACTTAGAACATGTTGAGGAGACAATAATGAATGTAATGACTATTTAAAACCATTTTAGTGTATCCCAATTTTGGAAGAATAGTTATGCTGATAAATGAAGGAAATATTTGTAATTTCAATTAGGATATCCTATTTTCATGAAATTATTTGTATGGATAGGTTTTATAAGGGTCAATAATTAGTGATAATTTAACACTATAAAAATTTGGACTTCTAAAATACTAGAATGAATTAGACAAATGTATTAATAATTAAGAATTCCATCAAGCCTCTTTAAATAGGATTATTTGTTATATATCTCAATTTTAAGGAATTATATTCCATTCCCAATACATGTTCTCACATTTGAGTAAATAGTGTTCAAACCAATTCAATCTTACTATCAAAAGAGAATCAACATTATTGACATTATATAATACGTGACTAGGAATTAAACAACTCAAATGGTTAATGTGCATTATAGAAAAATTAAAATATAATATTCAATGTGGGATCCTAAGTATAACATCTAACGTTGTGTGGAAGGTCATAAATATGTAAATATTTAGGATAAAAGATCTATATGATGGACAAATTTTATATCGTAACTTTTTTAAGAACATTATTATTTACAATGTATAAAATATAAAAAAATGATCTTAAAAAAAATAAAATATTTTATTTTTTTTATTACTATTCCAATGGATTCATTATGTATGTCTACCAAACATAAACATTTGGATTTGGGTATAAAATAATGATATTTACATATCTAACATAGATACCAAAAAATGTGCCCAATATTTTTCATAAAAACATAAAACCTAAAAAGAAAATATTGGATCAATTACATACCAATGAACATTTTGTGTTAAAAGTTTTAGAGAATTAGGAGAAACTCTTACATAATTACACCATCTTCATTATGTGACCATATTCACAATTAAACCCATCAACTCTTATTAAAAATCAAACATAATTATAACTCATAAAATTATCTACACATGAAAATATTATAGACATAAATCATTAAACATCACTCCTCATACCCATGGTAAAATGAATCATATAAAGGGAGATCACAAATGATCAGTAAGGGTAAACATAAGATTTAAAAATTAAAATTCATCATTGAAAATAAGATGAGAAAATAGTGTCGATCACCATGTATCTTCATCCTCAAAGGCATCTCTTTGTAAGAATCTTGAGGATGGATGATTTGCGGTCGATGATGACCTGGAAGCACTTAAATAGTGATCGGCCTTCTTTAGGTTTCCTATTATGGATAATATTTCTTATATCAATTGTGATAAACCTCGGTCAACCATAGATATTAATGTGTGCATCCCTCTTATTTGGGGCCATACTGATTGGGAATTAGTTCCAATAAGAAAATATTATTTTCACTTTCTGATGAAGTCTAAAAAGATCTTGATAAGCTTTAGAGGATGGGTAACCTGCATCTCATTCAAGGAGCTATTCACATCTTGGAGTGGGATATCACTTTCAATCCATACAACACTAGTAATACACTGGTGCAGATCTGGGTTTGACTTTATGGCCTTAACTGGTATTTTTGGCACCCGAAGATACTCAATGACATTGCCTCATGTATTAGTACGTCTCTCATAATTGACCAACATACACTCGATGTTGAACTTTCCAATTATTCTAGAGTGATGTTCAAGGTTGATATGGAAGCCACACATACTGATGTTATTGTCTTTAATGAAAATGAGTACAAACCTGAAGTTTGGGTTTAATGTGAAAGGATGCCTCTATATTCTGAGATTTTCAAAATCATTGAATCTTTTATTTTCATGTGAAGGGTGGTTAAAATACAAGTCTTTCCCCCTGTGGATGATGGCTGGACTAAGGTCAAGATGAACAAGAAGAACAAAGTAGTAGCCTCTGTAAATCTTGATCCCCCGAAGAAACCAATAGATGTTTAGGTTAAAAATTACAACCCTATGGGTGAATCCTCGACTGATACCTGGGTTGAGTAGGTTGTGGAGGAGGAAAACAAGGATAATTATTAGATCATTATTGATGATATCGAATTACCGGTTCTACATACATGTGATATTGAGCTGGATCAGTCTCTTTAAGATCCAATGCAAGTAGGCCAATCCTCTGTGACAAAAATTAGGATTGGGTTATCTACGGACACTGCAGCTAAACTGGACTTATCATCTCATGTCTTCACTTAAACAGGTAAGACTCTATCTTAAAAAATAATGGAACTTCAGTTCTGGTTCAAAACACTGCATGGAAAAATAGTGATAAAATTTTTGGACAAACTGATGCTGATTCTTCAGTGGTATCGCTGGTTAAGAATGCAGGTACTAACTCTGTTATTTCTGATAGTTCTACCTCGAAAATATTTATGGTAGTGGCTTCTAACTCACTGAATGCTGCTGAGGATTCCCAAAAAAAATTATCCCCATGGTCAAGGACCCTGATGGGGCAGTATAAATGCATATAATGTCTTATGTGCCTAGAATTCCAAGATCGTCAAATGATGACACTGTGAACACACCAGTGACCATTAAACCCATAAAAATGTGTCAGTTTCTAATAATTATGATTTTTCTAACAAAAATGATGTTTCATTTTTGAGTAAGCATGATTTGAAGTCCACCCCTACTCCGTTGTCTACTCTTAGAAGATCTAAGAAGAATAAAGGCTCGGGAGGAATTAAAATGAAGAAGATGAGCACTTACTCTAATTCCAAGTTTTAAATAGATATTATTTGTTTGGAACAGCTAGGGTGTAGTGATCCCTGATACTATTGTTATGCATAAAAGACTTGTCTTAATGCACAAACCTATGATTATTGTTATAGCTGAACACAAAATTTTCTTTTCTAACCATGTCATGCATTTTGCTTCTTATGGTTATTCTTTTCTGGGTTCTTGTAAGAATGATAGTCTTTTTGAGTCCATATAGGTGTTCTATCAGAGTTCCTTGCATAATATAAAAATAAATAATTTTTCTGATCAAATGTTCTCATGTGATTTTAGTATGGATGGTCTTCATTATTTTTCACTTTAGTTTGTTCCAATAATATATATCAGGACCCTAAACCTCTATGGTATGAACTATTAGTAATGGATTCCACCATCCCAGACCCTTGGCTTGTCCTATGTGATTTTAATGCTAATCTTTCCCATACTAAAAAGGTCGGCCCAATTCACTCTCACATTTCGTCTGTAGAATTTAGGGCTGCTTCTGAAGATTGTAATTTGAATGATGTCAATCATAAAAGTGGTATGTTCCCTTGGTATCAACAACATTACAAAAGGAATGTTTCTATTAAACTGGACAAGGCTTTCCTGAGCATCCCTCCTTTGGATGCATGGGATTCTATTTCTTTTATTACGTAACCCAAATTAAATTTGGACCATCACCCAATTCATTTTAATTTTCTATCTAAACAATCCAAACCCATCATTCATTTCATGTTTAATAATTCATGGTCTATGGTTCAAGACTGTTTTACTCTAATAAAAAAAATATTATGATTCCATGAATCACCACTCTAATTCCTTTTCCTATGTCATCAAATAGAAGCTCCTCAAACAAAGTCTAAAATGTTGGTGTGGGGATAAATATAAGAAAATTGATAACGAAATGGTCACTCTAGAATCTGAACTCAATCTCATTCAAAACACCACTACTACTGCTGACTTTTGTTTAGGTCCCCAGAATTAAATCAACATCTCCTTGATACATAATTCCATTCTTGTGCTCAATGATAGCATCTGCATGAAAATATTCAAAGTGAAATAGCTTGCTCATGGGGATTGATATTACATGTTCTATAATTCCTAGCAATGAATTAGGAAAATTTGTATAACACTTTCCTTTCTCAAGGACAAAGACACCCTCCATGACACCAAAGCAGCCATAGCTAATCATGTGGTCTCGTATTTTGAGAACCATTTCAATGGTTCTACCATTAACAATGACCTAATTACTGTAATTATTCAGGTTCTTGTTAATGAGGAGGATAATATCATTCTTTTAAGAATCCCTGTAGACCATGAAATTAAATCCAGTATCTTTGATCTAAATCCTATCAGTGCAACGAGTCCGAATGAATTTAATAATGGTTTTTATCGACAACATTGGGACATTATCCATTCTGATATTTGTAATCTTGTCAAATTTTTATATTATAATGTTTTTCTCCCTCATGGTCTCAATTCTCAATTTCTTACTCTTATTCCCAATGTTGTGAATGCTTGAGAAATTCCTTTATTCCTCCCCATCGCTCCCATTAATTATATTTCTAAAATCTTTACATATCTCTTGGCTAACATACTATCCCCGCTTTGTAACAAAATTATTTCCTAGAACCAATTTGGCTTTATCAAAGGTAGATCCATTCAGGACTGCATTTTACTTGCCTAAAAATGCACCAATTCACTTTATAATGTTTCTATGGGTGGTAATTATTCCATTAAACATGACATTAGGAAGTCCTTTGACACCATAGACTTGAATTTCATCTTCAAGGTGCTCCTTAATTTTGGCTTTAATGATGTATTTATTAATATAATCCATTCATTGTTTAAATCATATTCATTTTCTACCCTTTCCAATGGTTCCTAAAAAGGTTATTTTAAATGCACCCGAGGTGTCCAACAAGGTGATTTTCTATCTACTATCCTTTTTTCCATCATGGAAGATTATATTAGCAGACTGCTCAACAATTTGGTTGGTTAAATCATGCTGAAACCTTTTCATGAAACTGATAATTTAAATTCTCCGGCCCATATTTTATATGCGGATGACATTATACTTTTCTTAAATGGGAGAGAAATAAATATTCTGAATCTAAAAAATGCTTTATCCTATTATGAGGTGGTGTGAGGTCAATCCATTAGTTGGAATATGACTTTTATTTTTTTCGAAAAATATTCCCTATCAATTAAAAAACCAAATCATTTAAAACCTTGGAATCAAAGAGGGTATCCTTATATTTAATTATTTAGGTGTTCCCTTATCTTGGGGACAACCGAATGCTGTGTATTTCTCTTCTGTGGTGGATCAGGTTCTTCACCAGCTTTCTTCTTGGAATGTGAATTCCCTATCCAAGGCTGTAAGGATTTTCCTTTTCAAATCTACCACTATTGTAAAAATGGTATACTCTCTAACGATATATAATTGGCCGACCTCATTGAATAAAAGAATTAATGGTTACATTAAAAAATTTCTTTGGTATGGGAGCACTATTGAGGGAATTCTTGTTACTATTCCGTAGTCCATGTGTTGCAAACCATTGGAAAATGGGGGTATCAGCATCAAGAATCTCAAACTTTTTAATGAGACTCTTCAAGCCAAACTCAAATGGAATTTTATCAATCAAAATACTGACTCTATTGAGTTTATTTGGAAAAGATTCTTCGAAATGCGTAGAAAAGGTAACTTGAGTTATGTTAGCTCCTCAATCTGGCCCTCCATCAGAGACACTTTTCACACCATTATGCACTACTCTAGATAGATGGTCAGTAAAAACTCCTCCTCATATATTTTTCTCGATAATTGGTTTGGCTCCCCCCTGATTTCCTTATTATCTCCTCATTTCCCTACTGAAAGACTAAATTATGCTATTCAAGAGGTAATAAATGCCCTCTGCCCCAATCTCTAGGATTCCATTATGAATGTGGTTGATACACATCCTTTCTATAATATATATGTTTTCCACATTTGGGACCCTACCCATAATGGTATCTTGGATCCAAAATCATTCTATAGTCATAATTTTTTTCAATCCGATAATTTTTTTGCGTGGATAAAACATTATGATAATTCATGGATCAATCCATCTATACTAAATCTTCTTTGGAGGATTGTGCATAATCGTGTTCTTACAAGAGACTGCCTTCAAACCTTTGGCATCCAACTCTACGTGAAAATGTCATTTGTGTCATCAACATAGAAATGATACTAACCATATTTTCATATATTGTGATATAGCTTCAGTACATTCTAATTTTATTACTGACCTATTTGATTGCAGATGGATTTGTTCTGGATCAATTCATATTCATCTAAAACGTTTTGTGGAGATAAATGTCTCGATGAAAATCAAGAACCATTTCTTATTAGCTGTTGTCGAGCTCCTACATGTTATTTTGTACAATCATAATGATATTTTACTTAACAAGAACTCAGTCAATCTTAATGGAGGTTGTTCGAGAGTTCTTATTGCTATCAGGATGTCGGTTCACTTCAAAAACATAATTGTGACAATTCCGTTGATGAATTTTTGGTCCTCAGATGTCTTCAGGTTGTCGGGGTCTACAAAAACCCGCGTTAACAATTTGAGGTGTTCTGGAAGTCCCATATTCATGTATGGATCAAAATTAATGTGGACGGAGTCTCACAATGGAATCCGGGTCTAGAAAATTTTGGAGCTGCTTGTAGTGATTATCAGGGCCACGGTCAAGCATTTTTCTTTAGAGGTTGCACAAATGCCACTTTATTAGAAACTGAATTGTGGGTGGTGATACAGGCTGTTGAATTTGTGAAAATAAATGGTTGGAATGATATGTTGATTGAAAGAAACTACACCTTCATTTTCCATGTGATTTAGAACAGCATTTTCTACATTTCTTTCCCTCTTACAACTCACTAGATGAAATGCCTGGACTCTCTTTGTGAGATTAGATATGTTTCCACACATGGCTACCAGGATGCGAACATGGTGGCTGATGGTCTTGCTATTAAAGGTATCAACCATAGTGTTACGTGTACCAATAATCATTTTGTTGACTTTCATCCTCTTTAGGAAAGAGATTGTAATAAAATCCATTCATTCAAACTTTTTTAGTTCCTTTCATTGATTATTGATAAATTGTGTCTTGGTCTTTGACAAAGACATTACCATTAAAAATTAATGAAATAATATTGGTTTCATAGATAATTATATTAATAACACATATTAATCACATATTAGGATTATGTGCACTACATTTAAATTCAATAAAGAAACCCTATGGTAAATCACTTCTACTTACATAAAAAAATAAGGACAATTACACAATACATTTGAGATATATTTTGGAACACCCATCTTGTATGATAATTTTGGATCAAATGTTCATTCTGATCTATAATGGTTATCATCCATTTATATAACCTATTTTGTAATCACCCATTCATCATCAATAATATCTATGTCCAATAGATTAAAAAAATTTAAACTCCATCAGTTTTTAACACAAAAACAATCTTTATTCATTCACATCATAATTCATTGATGGAAATAAATTAGTTTCCATAAAAATATTATAATACTTATGAGAAATAATTATTTTATAACTAAAAAAACATATACCCCATGGAGTTTATGTCATGTCAATGGTTCATGACAACAAAGAATGGAAAGAAAATTAAAATATCACATATTGTTTGGAAAAAATATGCATTTCACATTTAAAATCAATTTTTACAAATAATAAATCAAAAAATTATTTAAAAATTATTTTAATTCAAAAAATCCCTAGATTCAGGTAAAATAAAAATCTGTGAAAATAATGGTGATGATAGTGATAAAAACCATTCATGTATTAAATGATATAAATAATCATTGTTTTAAAATTGTATTCGATTGGAGTTTAAAGTCACCCATTTGGAAAAAAAATTAAAATATTTTCAAAAGAATATATAACACCATGTTGATTAGATTTATGAAACAATTTTTTTATAGAAAGTATTATCTTTGAAAACTGTTTTGGAAAAAATGGATATTTAATAGAATTACTCTTGATCAAAATGAATATACATGATTCATATCACTTACAAATGACTTTTTCATGTTTTATTCTTCAAAAAGGGAGGAAATGGAAGTTAAATATGTAGAAAACATTAATAAAATAATGTTAACAAAATATATGTTTTATAATAAAATATTATCTTACAATTTTATTAAAAGTAATCTTGAATGTAAATAATCCTGGAATGAAAAGAGATTATACACATAGGGTCCTTACTACTTTTGTAACAATTCAATCAAATTTAAATAAAATTAATATTATGATATGTATTTAAAAATCTCAAGAATTAAATGAAATAATAAATTTAAATTCCTACCTAAGTTAGTAATCACACAATTCAAGTAAATTATTGTGTATAACATGAAAATTGTCCTAAAAACATCATTATTATAAAGAAAACACTTTCATAGTTTATAACACTGAATTTTCACTTTAATCAAAAGAGGGATTCTATGTACCACATGTAAATTCAAATTAAATAAATTTACATATTTAATAAATAAATTTATATTTTAATTCATAAAAAACAATTTCATGATAATTTCATTGAGGAAGAGTTATTACCCAATAAAAAACTGAATTATTTCTAATTTTAGAATTTTTAATCATTCGATTCAAATCACATTTGAAGAAATAATGTTACTTAAAATGAAAATACTAATAATTTTGATGTATTATTAATAATGTATGTAAAAAAATATAAAAAAAATTTCAAACAAATTAGGTGCATAATAATAATATTCTCCTCAATGATGGAATATTTAGTCAAAACCAATCCCAAAGTCCAGACAAGATATATATATCCTTAACCACACTTATAATAAACTCATATAAATTAATATATATCATAAGTAATTTTTAATGATTTTATATTATCTTGATAATCCATTTGTTTTAATAATTTTAATGGAATATTTATTTACATAAGTAATTAAGTCTACATCTTATTTGTTAGGGTATCTAGTTATTAATATCAAAACAAAATTTGTGTGACGATCATTGTCAAAGTGATCTTTGTTTTATAATATATAGGATAACAATAATTAATTAATTATAATTTTACAAAAAAATTATATCATTGAAAAAATTTAATATTGTTATGAATAATAATTTCTGTTAAAATAATGTAGAGATTAGGTCATATGTACTCATGAGTAATGTTTCCATTCTGTATTGGTCATTATGAAACTATATGTAAGTATAATTACATCTTTAAATAATGATTATTGTTTTATTAATACCATATTATATAATTATATAAACAGACACACTTAAACACACACACACAAACAGATATATATATATATATATATATATATCATTCATGTTATGTGGTAATTGATAAAAAATCACAACGCTTCATGTAGGTGGTAGGGTACATGTACGCACAAACGAAGTTCTAATTTTTCAACGAATGTAATGGTAAAAAAATATATGATATATTTTATTCAAATAAGAGTAATTATACATATATCATTAATATAATATTTTAAAATTAATTCCAACATAATAACAATCCATGAAATGTGGTTATGGAAAAAAATTGCATAGCTCTGCGAGGGAGTAGTACGACATACACATGAAAAATGAATTCAATTAACATTTTATGGAGGGTGGAAGAAGATATTGGTTATTATACTTAGATAATATGATATTATTGTATTTATTATACTGATTTCATTATATTATAATTTTAATAGAATATTGTATGGTTATTGGAGAATAAATTAATTTTGGTTGGTTATATAATAATTATACATCTTCTTCGGACAACCTAATTTTTTTTAAACCATAATCCCACTCAAGATGGAATTACTCCCTACATAATATGACTAGAACATACGTAGGGATGTTAGGAAAGTATTTGGGTATATAATTAATTAATAAAATATTTTTAATTTTAAAAAAATGTGATTAAGTGTAGGCCTTTAATATGATTGGGAAAGGGGACTCTTTGAATTTATTACATTAGTAAATCAGTATAAATTTTTATTTATGTACTACTGGTTAAAAATTAAATGTGTTGCAATATAAGATTATTATATATAAAAAATTTTCATCCAATCAAATTTGAATAGAATTTTTGAACCTTTATACATTTTTCATTATATTTTAACCCTTTTGTTAACATTTATCATTATTAACATCATAACAGAGTTTTTACCCATTAATGGTTATCATGGATATAATAAATTTTCAAAGGGCCCATAAATGGACCATTAATATATTAATCTACATATAAAATCTACATGGATAATGATAATATTTAGAAAACATTAAAATCATTTCATATATTATTATTTTCATAAAATATCTATGACATAAATTTTAGTATTATTATATTACATTGAAATAAATAACATATGGAAATAAAATTAAATTAAAAAGTAGATTTTAAAAAATACCAAAAAATTTATATTTATCATTTTTTGTTGAAATTAATTAGTTTTAACATTTCCTCGATAATTTATTTTAATTTTACATTATTTGAATAATGACTATTTCAGTATTTTATATGTAATTAATTCTATTAAATGATCAATAAAAATTAAAAATGAGTTTACATGACTGAAATAATCATTTATATTACAAGATACTACTTATATCAAAAAATATATCATTTTATAACAATTTTCAAAATTTTATGATGATAAATCAAAGTGAATTGAATCTTTAATGTTCGTTATATAATATAACATAATTGGTAAAAACAAGGGAAATGGAAAAGCATTTATTCATTCTCCTTTTTAAGGACAATGAATGATATATACTAATAAAATAAAATTTTTGAGTCTATTACATTTATCATTTGGTCAATAATTTTATTTTTTTCCTTAATTACACATGTTTTCCTTTATTGTGGTAAACTAAATTACTAAAGATACACATCATAATTCCCAAAAAAATAAAAAGACCAAAAAATTAAATTTTCATTTAATTACTAAAAATATTGAATAAATTTTTTTATATTAAATTTATATATATATAATAATTAAATTTAAAATTAATCAATTAATTCTCAATGAAAAAGTTTTCACTGAAAATGTTCATTAAGCCCAAATATAAACAAAGAAAATCCATGTATAATTATGAATAAAATAAATTTAATTTGATTTAAAATATGTAACTAATAAATATTTTATTTTTATATTATATTAAATGAATAATGAGAATTATTAATCATTAGAAAATGATAGTTTTTAAAAAATTATTTTTGACATTCACAAAATAAATTAATCCTCTTAAATATTTAATATAAAATAACATTGACAATATGATTTAAAGAAGAATATAACTTTTTTCATAAAAAATAGAACTTTTTAAGGGTAATGGGATTAATTATAAAACATTCTCATAGAATATATAATATAGTTTTCTAAGAAAACTTGTTTTTGAATAATAAAATTGATTTAATAAAAATTCAAATGTATATTTCCAAAGAAATAATAAAAAATTAATATTTTTAGGACCCTTATTTGTAATTATTAATATAATTCATCATATTTATACACACTAATTTAACTACTATACTTCAATGGTCTAATATAAATAATAATATTTCAATTTTTTTAGGTTCGATGTTACTAATCTTATATGCTATTTAAAATTATCATATATTAAAATAACCTAATATTATAAGATGAATAGGTGGGAGTCAATAGTAATAACGACATTTTAAATATATAGGATGATAATTCTCAAAAATGTTATTTACTGATTATTTGGAAATGAATACACACTTATTAGTAAATAAATTATATTCATCAAAAAAATGTATTCTTCAAATATAATTTACATTACTTTGTGCGGGAAAATAATATATTTTTTTTACAAATTTATATAAAAAATTTCTAATGTGAATTAAATTTTGAAATAATCATATAGAAATTATAATATGGTGGAATTCTATGTTTTTATTGAAATAATTTATTTTTCAACATTTTGATAATAAAAAAAGTTATTAAAAAATATATTCTTATTTAAATTGAATAAAAACATATATTTTCTTTTAAAATTGTTTAAAAAAGGTTCAAATATACTATTAAGTATATAATTATTTTCATTGAAAATATTTTAGTATATTGATTTGATATAAAATTTTTTGTATACATGAAAATGAATTTTTGATATTTTTTATCCCTTGGGTTTTTCTTATTAGTCTTAAATTATTTTGTAACAATTATGGAAATTTAATATTGAAAAATCAAATAATTATTCGGAACTAGGTTTTCCAAATTTATTAAATATAATATCCTTTTATTTTTTTCAATTTTGAATATTAAACATAATTAAATTTTATCACTATTCTAAGGGTGAATTGGGTAATTATGGATAAAATTAATGTGATAAGGCATTAAAAATGAAAACAATTATTGATTTAATTTCATCTGAATAGTATATTTCAATAGTAATAATCATAACATAAAAAACTATATCTTTTTCCATTTAACTATGATTATTACCTGTATAAAACTTAACTGAAATACGGAGACAAAAATTGTAAAATTCATTTATTAATATCAATATTATTTTATGATATGGATAAATATAAATTTTTGTGGGTTATAAATATTAATTTGAAATAGAAATTATTTTTTATCTGGGTAAATTATTTCTAATTATTTGTGCTGGAATTATTAATTTAAATTCTTACCCTACGCCGAAACAATATTATTTTAAGAAGAATATGTGGCCTTACTCAGAAGATAAGACCAGTTTATAAAAAAAGAAATCTATATTACAAAATTCAAAATAGATGAAATTGACACTTATCCCGATGATGAATAAGAATATCATCATTAGTAATATGACTAGACCATTCCACACATTTCTATTTTCATTATTCATATAAATACCACCACACTATAGTTTTCCACTCTATAAAAAATTATAATGATATAAAAATTTTATAAAGTAAAATACATAAAAATATACCCTGATATGTTTATTCCCCCATGTGGTGAAAAGTGCCTTCTCTAATAGACTGAAAAATGATAGAATATTCCAGTTATGGCCAATGGATGTTCCCTCTAAGAGTTCTCTCTCTCTAAATAAAAATATAACATCCATCATTTCAATCTCAAGTGAACAGGCCAACCCATATAAACCATAACACCAACCCTAAAATCACCATAATGATCTCTAAAGACAACACCATAACCCAACATAAACAGAATGAATCTTGAATAATTTGTAGTGTTGATTTTAATCTCTCAAAAAAGGTATTTCAAAAAAAATCAAACCTTCTATAAGTTGGAAAAATGATACAAAAAATACCAAGCCACAAAAAGACTTAATGTTCATGAACTGAATTGTGGAAACATTTATTGGGGTTGGGGGATTAACATCTCTAATCACAGCACATTGTTCTTTCAAATATAATTGATGAAAACTATCAGCCAGATCATTAATCCATTTATTACAAAAATTTCATATAATTAAAATAAATTCCACTACAAAAACCTAAATGTGATTTAGAAGATAAGGGTATAGGGACAAACAAGACAATTACTTGAAAAAAAATATCTAAAATAAATATGAGGAATTTGGATCTCAAAAAAAACAATCAATGCAAGCCACGTTGAATAAGATGTAAGACATCTCAATATTTAGTCATCTATGGTGTCACGTCCCAACCTCGGGGCCCATGTCGTGACTACCCCATGCCCACCTTTCATAGTCTAGGGGCTGGAAACTAACACTAAAGGCATTAATCTCTATGCTGGGAAAGCATTGCCTTTATAAATTGTAAAACACACAATCAGAGTACAACTGGAAGCAAACACTAAGTAAAAACTGTATACAAAAAGAAGTGTTGGAGTGTGAAAGGGGCCTGAAATACATGCCCAATTGTAATGTACAAGGAAATTTAAATGTAATAGTAATACTGAAAGATTGTACAACTGAAGAAATGTAAGCAGCTACTGGGTAGTCCTCTGGGCTTCCTACCTGAAAGGTAGGTTCAAATGACCTCCTCAGCACTCCACATCCGTCTGTCTGCTTCGTGTACCGTCACGCTAAGTGGTTCCACTTCAATTACAACCCATTCCAGCTACTATCTGCCCCAGTTAAAGTTGTCCGTCATCTACAACCAACACAATGAGGTGCGAGCATAGCCTATGAATGGGTGAGTATAACGATACTCAGTAGGGACCCCGAGACCCCCAATGTCTCAAAAAGTCCAATATGGATAAACCAAAAAGTATGAAATCAATGGATAACCATTACCTATGTATATTCCCATACATATACCTAAATTATCTAGTAACCCATATCAATCATGAGAAAAACACAATAGTCATTGACTAAGCTCAAAACCAGGATTTTATTCTAGGGGTGGTAACATGTAACACTCCCAGTCTGCCTTTCGAAACCTCGGTTGTTGGTGTACTCATCATCTATAGTGTATTATGGGTTGGTCGCCTCACACAGAAGTGCTTCCCACTATCTTAAACTATTGTGGTACTCCTCCTATCGATTATTGTGGGTCTGAAGCGTCACATAGAGGCGCTCACCACTGTGGGTCTGCCACGTCACACAGAGGCACTCCCCCTCGTAGCCTGATGGGGTACTTCTCCTATCGAGTACCGTGGGTCTGCCGCATCACACAGTTGAACTCCCCACTGTGGTTCTACCGCATCACACAAAGGCGCTCCCTAATGGGCTAGTCGAAACACTCTGAGTCGAAAGGTCACCAGTCATTAGGTAGGATCCACCTACTAGGTTTCTGTACTCTGCTCGCACGTCTGTGGGAGGATCATCTCCACAATCTATTGTTCGATCGATCATCTATCACCAAGTCCCTGGAAAAAGTATCTCAATGATTTTCCTCATCATAAGGGTCTCAAAAAAACAGATTGTGCGTCAATTGGATGCTCGGTCTGTGAATTATTGGCATTTCCGTTCTCGGGGCCCAGTTAGAATTTTGGTTCCAACCATCCCAACCATACCCCAACTGTTTCCAAAACTCAAGTGGGGTATTCCAAAAGAACCATCTCTCTCCATGCTTTCTGTCACTGTAGACTGTTCATTGATTGGACACTCGTAGCCCATGTTATGGGTGAAAATGTGAAAATAGTAAAGAGGGGGTCTGGGTCTGGTCTGACCCAGTTGGACCGACCCGGTTCGTGTGTGCGACCTGGTCCATAGGTCTGACCTGGCATGTGGGGGCTACCTGGCCTAAGTGTGCGGCTGGGCCAAAGGGGGCGGCCCGACCTGCGCTAGGTCTGGCACTCGATGGGTCTTGCCCCGTAGTCCATGGCCTGGAGGCCCGGCGGCCCGTAGGGGGTCTACCATAGCCATGTCTAGGGGGGATGTCGCATGCCCCGGGCTCATGAATGGAAGATCCATTCGGGTGGAGTACCAATCGGCTCCAGGTGGTGCTGGTCCCACTCCTCCCATTTGGCCGAGTGGCCAGCCCGATGTTGGTCTCCCCTGCTCTTCCACCGCGTCCCACCCTGGCCGCGACTCTCTTCCTCTGCACGGTGCGACGGAGTCATTCCCTTCCAACTTGGCCCAGCCTGGTCGCGACCCCCTTTTCCACCACGTGGCGCGACGGCACCGCACTCGTTCGGTGACCCAGCGTCCTTGTGCCACCGGTTTCTTCATGACCGGTCCGATGCCGACCACCGTTGCTCCACCTCGGTCATCAACAAAATGAGGAAAAATTAATGGGGAGGGTCATGCCATATTCGTGGGGTCTAATCCATCCATGTTATGGTGTTTTCAATGATAAAAAACATTACCCATTAGTGAAAAACGTAGAACATAACAATTTCGAACTCAAATCATAAAACAAACCCTACCTAGTATTGTTGTTCGTTGATGATGTCGCGAAAAGAGAACGTCATTTCGTCATTCACCGTGTTCGTCACACACTCCCAATTTCATTCTCGTTCGTCGGAAGGTGTACGGGGTAGAAGACCAAGGAAGAAGCATCGCCTACGTTCTTCGCATTCTTCGTTGGGAGGATGGTTCTCCCTATCTCCCCTCTTCCTTAATTCCAAAAAAAGAATTTTTCCAATAAAATGAAATAATAGAATATCCATTATTTTAATTATTGGAATGAATACAAATAGAAAATTAATAAAATTGGTGGATCAACTTAATTAATTTTTGTGTGTAAGCACAAATTATTTAAGGCAGTTCAAGAGGTTTAATGGGTGGAAGTGCCCTAAATGATGAGTTCAAGGGTTTCTTCCTTAGGTGGTCACCACCTAATTAATAGACAACAGGTGTTTAAACCTCAGGTGGGCCCCACCATCATAACCTCTCATGAGAGGTTATGGTGTGGTGGCCCCCACCCTAACCTCATCTTGAGGGTTTTAACCAGGAAATAAAAATAAGCTACACACTTATTTAATGTAATTTTATTCTTAAAAACTCCAAAACTAACTATAATTATCAACCAACGGCCATCGAGATAAAAGTCTTCTGAAGAAAATATCAGGAATTTGAGTTCATCGGTGCCCTTTTATTTCAATTCCATGAATGGGTTCAAAAGTTATAGAAAACTGCTCGTACGTTTACTGAACATACCTGAACAAAACTTCAGAAATTGATTCCGGGCACACCAGGCCTCAAAATCAAGCACCGTAAATTTTCACACACTCATAAAAATCCCATGTATTTAAGAAAAATTTTCCACGGAATTTCTTGGTCTTTAAATTCTCTTCACCTCAAGGATTCACATCTCCGTAAGCTACAACTCGAACTATCGAAAAAATGGGGGTACTGAGCATGAATTTGAGCCCCTCGCTCCCATGGGATCTCCAGGAGGTTCCTGTGCTTCCAGTGAACATGGAACAGAGGTATCAACATTCCACGTAGGACCCACTTTTGTCGAACCTCAATCTCCATTGGAACCTCCGTGATGGTCTCCCAATCATCAACGTCCATCTCCCCATGGTCAATGTTGTGTGAAGGGTTGTGCACGTATCTCCTCAAATGAGATACATGGAGGACGTTGTGCACCCGGTGGTACTAATGAGGAAGAGACAAACATTATGCCACCTCTTCTACTCTGATGAGGACTTGGGAAGTTCTAATGGACCTCGGAGATACCTTTCCACCTCGGCCAAATCCCTGTAGACCTCGTCGAGGCGAGACCCGTAGAATGACGTGGTTTCCATCCTCAAAATGAAGAGGCCTCTGTCTCCTATCAGCATACGAAATATACCAGCAATGTGTAGTCTTCATCCTCTCCTAGATGATATACACCTTCTCGGTGGTAAATCACACCATCTCTGGTCCCCCCAATGCTGACTCCCCAGGATTTGTCCAGCACAAAGTTGATCGGCAAGGTCGCCCATACAACGCTTCGAAAGGTGACATCCCTATGATGGAGTGATATCTGTTGTTGTAGGAAAACTACCCCATAGGTAAGTGATCCTACCAGCTACGAACAATGTATATGACACATGCGCAGAGAATGTCCTAAATAGTCTATATGGTCTGCTCGGTCTAGCCATCTTTCTGGGGAATGAATGTGGTGCTCATACGTAGTTGTGTCCCGAAAGACTCCTACAACCCCTTCCATAGGTGGGAAGTAAACCGTGCATCACGGTCAGAGACAATATTAGAAGTTACTCCATGGAAACGCACAATCACCTATACATAGAGGTGTCCCAAGATATAAACATATCACTACTATCTGATTTGTAGGAAGTGGGATGACTTGGTGAGTCGGTCAACAATCACCCAAATCGAGTCATGACTCTGAGATATACGTGGAACACCTGTCACGAAGTCCATGGATATCCCATCCAAAATCCACTCTAGAACCTCTAAATTATGTACTAATATAGCTGGAACCTGGTGCTCCACCTTCACCTACTGACAAGTGAGGGATCGTCAGAAAAACTCAGCTACTGCCTTCATCATACCTGGACAGCAGTGCTGTCGTTGAAGGTCCTGGTACATCTTCATCACTCCTGGATATACCGAATGCGGGGAAGTGTGGAACTTCTTCAACATTTTCTACTGATGTTATACGGATACCATGGTATGTTCTCTAAAGAGGATGTTGTGATCCCCACTTTCAGAAAATCCATCAGGTGTATGCCCTGTGGATATCAGAGAACGTCGTGTCTCACAGTCAGTGTCCCCATGCCACGCCTCCCTGAATTTCTAAAGTAGTGGGGGAGTTACTATAAGAGACTGTAGACATGTTTCTCTATCTCTATCCACAATTGATATCTATAAGGAAACCATATGCTCTGTCGCCTCTCCTAGCAGCTATATACTAGTCCTCATGTTGGGCGCATCTGCAACAACATTCCCCTTCCTATAAGTATAGACTATCTCAAAGTCATAATCCTGGAAAAACTCAAGACATCATCGATGTCTCATATTCAGGTCCTTCTGAGGAATATATACCTGATACTCTTGTGATCAGTGTACATAATAAAACGTTCTCCCATAAGATTGTGTCGCCACGTCTTCAAGGAGAATACCATTTCTGCTAACTATAGGTCATACGTAGTGTAGTTATGCTCAGGTTTTCTCAACTTCCTAGAACCAAATGTGATCACTGCTCTCCCCTACATGAGGACACACCAAAGTCCAGTCCCTGATGCATCATAGTAAACTACCTACCCTACACCATCCTCTAGAAGCCTTAATGTGGGGAACTAGTTAGCCTCTATCTCAGCTCCTGAAAGCTCTGATGGAATCTCTCTAACCACCCGAAGGGGTTCCCCTTCATCGTCAATGCTAATAGTGGTGTTGAAACTATGTAAAAGTTTGGAATGAATATTCTATAGTATCTAGCAAAGCCCAGGAAAATATGTACCTCTGTCACACTCCTGGGTGGCTCCCATGAAAGTATCGCCCCAAACATTGCTAGATCTACTGTAACTCCAACCTCCGATATGTCGTGTCCCAAGAAGTTAACCTCTCAAATCCAAATCCAGCACTTCAACAACATACCATAAATATGGTGCTCTCAGATTGTGTTCCGAACTACCTACAAATGGTAGGCATGATCTTTATTAGAAGTCGAGTTGATCAAAATGTTGTCGATAAAGACCATGAAAAAGCGATCTAGGTAAGGCTAAAAAAATCCTACTCATGAGACACATGAACACTGCTGGGTCATTTGTTATGCTGAAGAGAATAACCAATAACTCGTAGTTGTCGTATCGACACTTGAAGGCCATATTCTGCACATCCTCATCTCGAACTCTGAACTGGTGATATCCTAATATGAGTTCTATCTTCGAGACCCACCGTCCTCCCTTCAGCAGGTCAAAGAGTTCATCAATCCTTGGGAGTGAATAATTGTTCTTTAAGATCACCTGGTTCAGGTGACGATAGTTGACACAGAGCCTCAAGCTCCAATCCACCTTCTTGGTGAAGAGAAACAGGGCTTCTTAGAGAGAAACACTGGGATATATGAGTCCATTTCCCTAAAACTTCCCTTTGTGTACCCAAAACTTGTGAAGCTCAGCGGGAGCCATAGATATGTTGGAGTAGATATCAGTGCCATCTCAGGGATCAAGTAAATTTAGAAGTCCACCTCTCTACGAGTAGGTAGTCCTGGATCATTTTCATGGAAAACATCCACGTACAGGTCCACCACTACATGTTAAGTCAGATTCTCCACATCAACTACTCCAAGGGTAAGGCAAGCCAACTGGTGAGAGATCAGTTGCACCCTCCATTGAGTATGTTTGTCCTATGATGCAAAGGTTTCCTTCTCACTGGTGAAGGTGAACCTTGTCCCATCCATGTGGACACAACGCACATTGTGCCTAATATAGTCGATCTGAGCATGGACTGTAGATAACTAGTCCATACCCAAGATGACGTCGTAAGGCCTCGACGCTACTACGAGGAGATCCCAGTCGAAGCTCTAACCTCCTAGAGTAAGCTAACACTGCGGGAACAAGTGCATACCCATTGAGTCTGCTCCCGTAATATTTTCTAGACATAAGGATCGAGCCAACGGTTCCATAAAAATCTCCATACTCAGAATGAGGGAAGTGGCAATGAAAGATTGACTGGAACCTGTGTCTATAAGAACAACAGATATGGTGAAGTAGACACAGATCGTCCCTCGAATAATCTCAGTATCACCATTATCGTATGCCTTAGTGGCCTGAAGTCGAGCTCTCCCTTGTCCACATGCTCCCTGTGGACAGGGTGGACCTTCTGGTGGTGGTGGTGGTGGTAAAACCTCATAACATTTTCCACTGACAGTTGCACGGCCAAATCCTCTACCACGTCCGCTAGCTCCCTACGGACCTCCTCGATTGAACCTCTGCCTCTACCTGAGAGGTCCCTCAACTTTCGTTTGATCATCTGAACGGCGGGTCGGACATTCACGAACTATGTGACCCTGCCCACTACATGATTAACACTATTTGTTCCTGTTATATATGTCACTCTCCCTGCTTCCCGACACATCTAATACTGATCCATGCAGTCATCCACCTATGGTTCTGGTCCTCTTGGGCATCTGCGAAAACTATCTACAACCAGTCGTAGAAGACTCCGCTGCATGTCGACTAGTAGTGGGTCTCGCTCCGGGTGACTACACAACCATGATACACTATACTAGGTGGGATCTCTCTAACACCCCCGCCTATGTCGAGATGATGAGGGAGATCATTGATGCCATGATCTCCCTCCTGATCCCCTGCTCGAAGGTCTGGGCCTTGAATAATGGGTCTTGTACCATGTTTGTGGAGTAGCGCCAGAGGTCGGTGAACCTCGTTGAGTACTGAGCTACTACCATGCTACCCTGCTGTAGATGCAGTACCTCCAGTATATGAACCTCTCATAGAGATTCTGAACAAAATATTCATGGAACATGCACTCGATGTATGCCCAAAGAAGCGCTGCATTGTCATGCACCTAGAGCATCAGGCTCCACAATCTGCCTATTGCATCTTGAAGGAGGTTGGCAGCAAGGATCACGATGAAGTCTGCTGGTGTTCCTACTAGCCTCAAGAATCTCACCACAGCCTCCAAACAATCTGCATCCGCATGTGGGTTCTTCTCTCCCTAGATCATGGGTGTCCTTTAGCACTAGAACTCATGAAATGCGCTCATGTGACGTGCATCGTCTGCTACTAGGGCTGGTGGAATTTGTCGCCCAACGAGAATTGGTACTGCTAGTGCCTCCACAGGTAAAGGGCCCTACACCAAAGCCTCATCGCTCGGTAGTATGTCATAGTGTAAATCTCTCAAGGTTCTATGGGGATGCATCCTGAAACAAACAGTTGCGACACAGATAGAAGATTATACCTGGTGAGCTGACCTGGTTGAGCTGGCTTATGAAAACTTTTAAAGACACGCATGCAATCAGTGTTTTCGTGCACTAAGTCGAAAATCAGTAGTCAGGTTATCAGTGTACGGATACATCAGCTTCCCGCACGAACACTGGACTCCCTAAACTGAAAACCACACTTAGTACCCTTAACACTATTACTTCACAGAAAATAATGATCACAGTCCTATGTTCTGCCGTAGAACTAACTCCTCTGATACCAAATTTTCACGACCCGTACTCGGGGCCTATGTCGTTACTACCCCAAGCCTGCCTTCCCTAGGCCAGGGGCTGGCGACTAGCACCAAATGCATAAATCAAAATGCTAGGAAGGAATTGCATTTATTAATTGTAAACACACACAATCAGTGTACAACTGGATGAAAACACTATGAAAAATCTATATACAAAAAGGAGTTCTGGAATGTAAAAGGTTTTGGATATACACTCACAATAGTAATGTACAATTAAATGGAAATGTAACAATACAACTGAAAGAAAGTACAACTGATGAAAAGTGCGTAGCTACTGGGTCATCCTCCAGGGTTCCTACCTGAAGGGTAGGTACCTATGACCTACTTAACAATCCACGTCTATCCATCAGATCCATGTACTATCACACCGAGTGGTTCAACTTCGGGTACCGTCTAGTCCTACTACTATTTGAATCATTCAATGTTGTCCATCATTTGCAACCAACACATTGAGGTGGGAGTATAGACCGTGGAGGGGTCAATATAACGATACTCAGTAGGGACCCCGAGACCCTCAAGGTATCAAAAAATCTTACAAGGATAAAACACAATATATGAAATTAACGGATAACCATTACAATGATATATGACCATATATATACCTATGTTATCTACTAATTCATCTCAATCATGAGGAAAACACAAAAGTTATTAACTTAACTCAAAACTAGGATTTTATTCTAGGGGTGCTAACATGTAACACTCCCAGTCTGACTTTTGAAACCTCGACAGCTGGTGTAATCCCCTTCTATAGAGTACTGTGGACCTACCACATCACACAGAGGTGCTTCCCACAATCATTTACTGTTGTGGTACTCCTCCTATGAGTATTGTGGGTCTGCTGCATCACACAGAGGTGCTTCCCACTATGGGTCTGCTACGTCCCACATAGGCGCTCCACCTCGTAGACGGATGAGGTACTTCTCCTATCGAGTACCATGGGTCTACCGTGTCACATAGAGGCACTCCCCACTATGAGTTAACTACATCACATAGTGGATCTCCTGATTGGGCTAGTCGAAACTCTTCGAGTCGAAAGGTCAGCAGTCGTCAGGTTATAGCCAGCTATTAGGTTTCTATACTCCGCTCGCTTGTCTCCAGGAGGATCCGCTATACAAGATACTAGTTGATTCACCAACTTTCACGAAGTCCCACACAAAAATATCTCAATGGTCTACCTCGTCATAGAGGTCTCAACACATTAGACGGTGCGTCAATCAGACCCCAGTCTGTGAGTTATTGGCATTTCTGTTCTAGGGGCCAAATTAGATTTTAGGTTCAAACCAACCCATGTGTACCCCAACTATGTTCAAACCTCAAGTGGGGTATGCCAAAAGAACTGTCTCGCCCCATGTTTTCTGTCTCCGCATACAGTTCTTCAATTAGACACCCGTAGCCCATGTTATTGGCGAAAAGGTGAAAATACTCCATAGTTGGTCAGGGTTTGGTCTGACCCAGTCGGACTGACCCGATCCACAGGTCCTACCCTGTCTGCGGGTCCGACATTGTCTGTAGGTCTGACCCATCTGTAGGTCTGACCCGGTCTGTGGGTCCGACCTGGTCTGTGGGCTCGACCCGGTCTGTGGTTCTAAGACTGCCCGTGTGGGCGGCCCAACCCGAGTGGGAAGCCCAGCCCGAGGGTGGCCCAGCCCGAGGGGGTGACATGGCACGTGCTGGGTCCGACCCGCAGGGGATCTACCTCAGTCACGTTCAGGGGGAAGCAGCACTCCCATGGCTCCTGAATGGCAGAGTCGTTTGGGTGGAGTTCAAATCGGCGCTAGGTGGCACCGGTGCAGCTCACGTGGGACCCAGTGGGGTCCCTCTCTTCCCAACAGGATGAGCACCCCGCCGCTTTGCCTTTTCGGCGGCCGGCCCGACACCAGCCACCCCAACTCCTCTGTCATGGCCCACCCTGTCCACAACTCTCCTCCTCCAAGTGGCGCATTGATACCGTGCCCTTCCACAGCAGCCCGACCTGGCCGCGCCACCTTCTATTTCACACGGTGTGACATCGCCACACTCTTCCAACGACCCGGAGGCCTTGAGCCACCGGTTTCACCGAAGATGGTCTGATGTTGGCCACTATTGCTTCTCCGTAGTCATCAAAAAAATGAGGAAAAATGAAGGTGGGGTTGGGCTGTGTTTGTGCAGTCTGATCCCTCCACGATATGGTGTTATCAATTGTAAAAAACATTACAAATAATTGAACGATGTAGAATGGAAGAATTTCGAACTCAAATCATAAAACAACCACTACATCATTTTATTATTCATTGACAATGTCGTACAAAGAAAACGTTGTTTCATCGTTCGGCGCGTTTGTCACCACTCCCAATTTCAAGCTCATTCATCGAAAACTATCTGGGGTAGAAGACAGAGTATGAAGCGTTGACGGCGTTCTTCGCTTTCTTCATTGGGAGGATAGTTCTCCCTAGCTCTCCTCTTCTTCTATTCCACAAAAATAATGTTTCCAACAAAATGATATAAATGATTATCCATTATTTTAATGGATGGAATGATAGAAAATAGAGAACTAATTAAATGGGGGTGCTACTTAATTGATTGGTGTTTTGTAGGCATAAAATAATTAAGGGAGATCAAGAGGTTTAATCGGTGGTATCTCCATAAATGGGTAGTTTAAGGGTTTTTTCCTCGGGTGATCCCCACCTCATTATTTGACTAGAGGTGTTTAAACCTCAGGTGTGCTCCACCACCATAAACTCTCATAAGAGGTTATGGTATGGTTTCCCCACAACTACCCTCCTCTTAGAGGTTTTAACCACCAAATAAAAATATGCTACACAATTATTTAATTTTATTTTATTCCTAACATCTCCAAAAATAAACATTCATTCTCGACCAACTGTTGTCGAGATGAATGTCTTCTTAAGTGAATACCGGCGTTGCGAGTTCAACAGTGCCCCCAGATTTCAATTCCAAGCACCTGTTCAAATGTTATAGAAACCTGCTCATTCATTTACTGAACGTATGTGAACAAAACGTCAGAAATTGATTCCGAGCAAACCAGGCCTCAGAATCAAGCACCACAAATTTTCACAGACTCGTAAAAATCCCAAGTATTTAAGATAAATAATTTAATGGAATTTGCAGGTCTTTACGTAAGGTTTACTATATTTTCTAACAAAGAGTTCATGATGGACATAAAAAAATTCCACAAACTCAAAAATTATTCATAAAAATATCTCTTAGACCAAACATCATACACGGTCAGAACATTAGGGTTGGATGAAACACTTGTTTATTTTACCAGACCACAACATATCCATAGTCAAGCAAATAAGATGGTAATAAAATAGTGTGGAGGTTTGAACAACGTTTCATGTATGTTACCACTCCCAAAAATATGTTGTAATAGAGAACATGTAGTTGCCCCATATATTCCTTATATTACATTGAAAGATATATTGATCACTCAATTTATCATAAATATATAGAGAAAAATATTCATTAAAATTATCATCCATGAGGGAATACACCAAAGGGGTACCAGTCAAAAAAAAATCCGAAAATTAAGGGAATAATCTCTAGACACCAACCATCAAGATTGAGAATCAATATGAATAATAGATGTAATTTATGGAAGGTAAAACAAATTAATTCATATAAAGAAGAACCTAATTTTTGAGATAGAATCTAAATATTTAATAAATAAACACAAGGGAATCTGAATTTATAATAAATAATCTACACATAAAATGTTCTTTCAATGAGTGATTAAAAAACTATTTTTTAGTTCATATAATCCCAGAATAATAAGACATGCAACATTTGATCCTAGAAAACAATGGCTAACTATATTTTTAAAATACTACCAATAAAACTAAAATCATAAATCAACCTACTTATATTGTTCATAAGAGTAATGAGATATTCATAAATAGATCAATAGTAAACAAACATGGGATTGATGATATATTTCACCGATAAAATAAGAACACCCATAAATAAACAATTTATATTTAAATAAGCAAGTTATCTTCTAATTAGAATAACAATACAATAAAAATAACTAGACCATAGCCTTAACCAAAACATAGGCTCACAAAGATAGTTAAAATTAAATAACACATCAAGGATACCCAAATATATTATAATTTCAATCATTCTGATAGCTAGAATACCCCTACAAAAATAAATAAAGTATTTTGTCTAGGTATCCAGTTCTAGAGAGTACTCCTCATAATGAATAATGAATTTCATTATATTTATGAAAATTTTCTTATCCCATTGACAAAATAGGATGATTTAAACTTCATAATGAAGATAAGAAGGGAAATAAATACCCCTTCAAACATTGATGGATTTCAATTTCCCATTACTGGATATAATGGATTAATCCATCAATTTTAATAATGAGAAATAGAAAAAAGAGTAGCATAGGGGTCCAACTTACATGAGACCTTTGAAAATTGTAAAATTACCTTTAGGGGGACTATTAATAAGAATAGTCATATGAGCTATGTCTTAAATAGTTTTTACCCTGTTGATGAAAACATCATCAAAAACAAAACAAGAAATGGTCCTGCTGAAAAAAGGTTAGTTTCTAGTATTAAAAGATATATTTATGTGAATTTATTGATAAATATTTCCCCATGTGATGGGATTTCATTGAAGATTAACACATTCAAAAAAAGAAATTTGGTTTTCCAAAATAGTCCATCCATTGATGAATCAATACTAATTTGGAGAAAAATATTTGTTTGAGATATATGAAAACCTATTTTTGATAACATTTCTAAAGATTCTATATATTGTCTTGACCAAAGGAACCAACATGAATAAATGAATTTTATTTATATTATCCACTGTGGGAATAAGGGATAGTAATTGAGCATTCAACCCAGAAGGTAGGGAAACACCAATAAAAAATAAAGGAGAAGAATTAAATCATGTACTTGAATAACATACCAATATGTATGAAACAAATATTTACAAATTACATCTGGGAGAGGGGATCTTTATGAATTGCGGCCAAAATAGTGTCATTAACCAAAAATTCCAAATTTATAGAAGTGAGCCCAGACTTGTCGTCCTGATTGAAAATATTTGTAATGATTCCATCCATATGCACAAATATAAAACTGATAAACCATTAAATAAATATATATAATAATAGGATGCATGATTATGAATAGAATTCCTATATTCAAGAATATTATCAATTTTTTTATGAAAATATAAATGCCTAGATAAATTTAAATCTTTTTGAAGATCTTTATAGAACAAGGAGTTCCTTACACCGTCATTGATCTATTTAGCTTTAAAATTAACCACCTTTATAGAGTATTTATGATTTAGATGACTGTTGTGATTAATTGTGACTTCGTATTCATTCATTCCTCAAAAATAAAAGTCATTGTCAGTGTTGTAATCTTTAATAATTTGAAGGGAGGCCTCAATAGAGATGATTATAACATTACGATATCTAAAATTATACATTCTACATGATTTAATTTTTTTAAATTAAATTATTTTTTGGAATACAAGGACGAGCATCATATCATTTTTAAAGCATGATCAAACAACTTGATCAAATGTAAAAATTTCCATAAGAGTCACCCATTAATTTTTTAACATAAATGAAATGGAATGTATGAAATCCTTGATCAAAAAATCAACCAAAATTGGATGATGATCAATGTTCATCCATTTTATGGTCGTAAAAGATATGGAATCTCATGCACCCATGACATTCTCATTATCAAAATTATTGTTCTGTTTACTAGAAACCATACCATTAAATGTATTCTTATACCTAGTATATGCCACCCAAACCACGTTGATCCCAATTAATCAATTGATTTAAATGTATTATTTGAACTCTTTTGAGGAAATGTAATTGGCCACACCATCCAATTTATCATTAGGACAAAAAATTGAATTAATAACCAAAAGAATATACCAAGGGCTATTGATTTTTATTTAAAGAGATTTAGTCTCTAAATATGATCGCATTTTAACTTAATAAATTTTAAGAAAATAAATAATTATTCAATATTTATGAAATCCATTATACGGGAAAGAGAAGGAGACATGATGATCACTTGAGGTAAATAAATAGGGATTATCCATATAAGATTTATCCATGACCCATAAATTCCTAACATCATTCAAGAATCTATTCGTATACAATAAATAAAAAGCCCATGTTTTCATGACCCAAAAATATAGAGGATAAGAGTCTCATATGTTCAGTAAAACCAAAAAGGATGGTTTTATGAATTTGAATGTAAAATCTAATGGATCACTTATATCTTTATTGGTCATACAATGAAAATTCTAATAATGGTCCTCATATGGAATTATATATGGGGTTATACACACCTTTATTTTCCCCAAAATACATTTACATTGAATGATGTAGGGGGTATGACTAATTTTCTTTTGGAAAGATGCTTAAGTTTAAGTAAATAGGTTATATTGAAACATTTAATTAGATATATTTTAGATTAAATTTCCAATTATGCAATGTCAAAATCAATTTCTAGGGGAAAGAATATTTAACCAGGGAAATTGAATCAACCAAAACCCAATACTCTGGATAGAGAGCTTCCTTGGTGTTTGTAGACACACTCTGAATTTCATGATCATAAGAAAATGTATCCCCTTCACCAAATTCATTCAAATCAAATTATTGAAGCTAAGTGGAAGGTTCAGTGATATAGTTCAGGGTAACCCCTAAGGAAAAATCCATATATATAACTGGGGAAACATATATCATGTGTAAAATCAGGACCAACTCATTAATATCCTGTTCAATTTCAGTGGCCAAAGACTACTTCTAAATATCAAACTTCATCTTATAAAAATTTCATAAATCACATGAGAACAGTCTAAGGATGTTTGATGCTTATACAAATAGTTTCCCTTACTATAATACATTCCAAGAACTGCCCACATGGTAGAGTATGGGACAAAAGGTTTAGCCTCTTCAACTATAATTTCATCCCATGATTTACTCAATTGGGTTATTGGAAGGGATGGTCAAACAAATTTATTATCCATAAAATATTTTTTATAAACCCCTTTGTCAATGAAAACTCCATTTTTTAGGATTTATATACATTTCTTTCCAATCCATCGCCTTAGGATCCACTCAAACATTCATATGAAAAACTCTGAAATTATCAATACATTCCCCCACCATCGTATAAATATCATAGAATGGACTAATGAGTCCATATTAAATCTTGAAATCTATTCTGGGGTCATTGGAAAGGAAAATCATAGATTCTGGATGAACATATTCCTAATTAACATACCCCGTGATTTAAGAAAAGAAAAATTGTTCTCCATGAGTCATATGATGTTCCAACTTTATAAGAGTACCAATGATAGAAGTAATATAATTGACATTATTGAGATTCCAATATATAAAATTAAAACCATTGAATAAAGTACATATTTTAGTATTGGAATGATTTTGGTTGAGAGGATTAAAATTATTACACCATTTAGAGATTCTAAAAATTCCATTTTTGAGATTCACTTTACCAAAGACATCAGAAACATGAAAATATTTTATACTATGAGAGATAATATTTAAAAAATAATCATCCAATCAGAATGGGATTCTATACATGATTAGTTTGACAATGAGAGATATGATTCTTGATATGATTATAATACCAATGCTGATCTCCCTTCGAATAAATAACATGAACAATAAGAAAAAAATAATAGAGACTAAACCATTTCTAAAGAGCATCTAGATTAGCCATGATGTAGAAACATCCATCCTTAAGATGATTGATATAAGAATACATTGAATACCCTTTGGGGTGATATATTTATAATCAAATTAAATGAAAAGTGTCCCATAATAAATTAATGATATTTTTAATGAATAATATTGTATTAAATGATTTAAAATTCATAAAAAATTGTATTTATTCAAAGGAATGGGGTAAGATTTAAAAAACAATATTCCATTTATAGGTAATTTTTCATTTTCTAATTAAATATTTGACACTTAAAATATACAAAATGTTATTATTATGGTAATTTTCAAAATGGTTAATGAAGGGGTAAAATCAAAATTAAAATGGTAAAAATGTAAAAAAAACATTTAACAAATATATTTACGGATATTATCTAAACATATAATCATATGATATTAATATTATATCTATTTGGAGCCTTTTTATTACAATGTATAATTTATTTTAATTTGATAAATTAAGAAATTCCAAGAATTCTCCTCACCTTACATATAAATAAACACCATTTCAAACAATTTTCACAACAAAATGATTCATATATCTCATAAAACCCATTCAAAAATATATTCTAATTAACCTTATATAGTATTTGTTCGTTTTTTATTCATAAAAGTCCATTTATAGACTCCTTAAAAGAAGATCTAAATGTTCTTTTTTGAACTTGGAATCTCTTGGTTACTCCTTTGTTAATCATAATGTGAATGAGGATAATTTTGAGATTCTTTGGATACATAAACATGATTCAATTAAGTTTCTCTCCTACTCTCAAGGGAATCAACTTGCTTCTACATATGTTGAGTGGAATGGGATTACCTTCTTGGTGTCATGTATTTATGCAGATAATTCTTATCTGAAGAGGAGGGAATTATGGAGAGATATTTAACCTATATCCTCTCAAATGCCAAAGAATTGGACTATCATTGGTGATTTCAACACAGTGCTATGGCCTGATGAGAAAACTAGATCTAATTTTAATCGGTTTGCGTCTAAGGATTTCTCTCAATGTATTGATACTTGCAATCAAGTTGAAGTGTCAAAAGTTC
The DNA here is from genome assembly GCA_963277665.1 of Viscum album. Lineage (NCBI taxonomy): Eukaryota > Viridiplantae > Streptophyta > Magnoliopsida > Santalales > Viscaceae > Viscum > Viscum album. Next base: position 1,835,123,034 of record OY728147.1, read on the forward strand.
GTGCGGATTTTACCTGGGGAAGATACACTCTTAATGGGAGGTAGGCCAGTAAATTTGGTAGAAGCCTTGATCAGATTGATGATAGAAATGATCTTATCAGTGCCTTTGGCCTTCTACATCCAAAAATCCACTCTGATCTTAATCCATTGGTGGTGGATTTCTCTATTGATGGTCTACGTATGGATCCCATTCATTTTAAATTTAATAAGGCATGGCTTGAGATTAAGGGGTGTCGGGAGATTGTTCTTGATGTATGGAGCTCTAGAATCATGGGTTCTGCATCACATAATTGATTACATTAATCATATCCCACATGCATCAGCCTCAAAAAAAGGAACACACTAAATGGAAGAAGATAGATAGTGAGAGTAACCATCCCAGAGCCTTGATGAAATCTGAGTGGAGAGAACCATCCCACTATGAATGCTTGGAGCACTACATGGTTGGCCAGGCCGATCCAAGTGGATGTTGATATTCCATCTAATGTGTTGTGATATTCGGTTACTGATTTACTGAATGGAGGAGCAGGTTCTTTTGATTTCATTCCTCCTCAGATCACAGATGTCATTTATAGATACATTTACATTGACAAAGATACTCTCGTCTGGAAACGAAGCACTAATGGGGCTTTCACTACCCGAGCAATGTATCAACATATGTGCGCCGGGCATAATGTAGCCCCAAAGTGGCTATCTGCTTTCCATACATTTTTCATCCCTCCTTCAGTGTATTTTCTTCATTGGAGTATATGGAATAGATGGCTACAGGATCACTACTCTCTTCAATGGGCTGGGATTCACCTTGCCTCAGTGTCATATACCTTCTTTGTGGTGGTGGAATCAATTGATCATATTTTTTGTCTTTTCCTTTGATATGAAGGTTATGGAAGTATATCCAGGATATGACAGGTTTCTATTTGGATTTGGCATCGTTTTATGGACTCCTTTATTTAGCAATCAATACTTGCTATAGTGATCAGGTTCTGGTTATCCTTACGGTGGCTGTTTCAGCAACTTTTGGTTTCATTTGGAAGGATAGAAATGATTATAATTTTGAGAATATAAAGACAAATTTCTTATCTGGTGTGACAGAGATTCATAGGGAAATTTTCATAGCCTCAAGATTCCATTTTGTTTGTAGGCGTAATGGGATGAATGATCTTATTATTTTGAGGAATTTTAGTATTGATGGCAGGGTTATAAAACCATTAGTGACGAAGTCAATTAGATGGATTTCTCCAATTCCCTCTTGGTTGAAGGTCAGTGTTGATGGGGCGGCTTCAGGTGCACCTGGGCCTTTGGGCTATGGTGGTGTCTTTCGTACCTATCGGGGCTTCGTTAAGGGATGTTTTTATCATTATATTAGTTAGGGCTCTGCAATTGAGGCTGAGCTGTGGGCTATGATTAATGTAATCAATTATGCAGTTCATTTTGGATGGCGATTTATCTAGATAGAATCAGACTCTATGGTGGATGTTGATATCCTCCGGAGGTGGTCAAGGAATGTCCCATGAATGATGTTTCCCTCTTGGATTGATTGTCTCTGTCTCCTTGATGGTATCATTTTTGAGGTGACACATGCATAGAGGGAGGCCAATCACGTTGCTAATGCGTTGTCAAAGAAGGCTATTGTGGATTCAAGCTCTAAGTGGTATTTTTGGCTCTTGATTGTTGTGTGCCTTTTTATGAGGATGATGAATGTGGTATGTTTCTCAATAGGCTATGTAAACCTCCATTTTGATGTTCTAACTGTTTTCTTTATTTTTAATAAAATTTGGTAGGAGCGGGTCTGACTCCCTTCTGGACCTTTTGATTATAAATATAAAAATAATTAATATATGTTTCAATTATGAAATAAAATATTTTTTTCATTTTAATAACCCATATATCATCTTAACATAAAATCCAGTGGAAAATGACTACATCGCTCGAGGGTATGTGTAGAGTACCACCTCTTTAGAGTGATGTAATCAATTTTCATTTCAAATATTCATTCAAGGTAATAAAGATAGATTTAATGAAAATATATGATATTTATATCATCGTTATATTAATTTTATGTATGTAATAATAATGAATGGACATAGACCATAACTTCTATGAATGATCATGGATGAGAAAATTCCTAAATTATGAAAATAATCAATGATATTAATGAGTGATTATTGAAACATAGATGGTATGTTGATATAGTAGGATAATATATCATATTATAAATATTAATATGACTATATAATAAATTAATACCATTTTTTAAATCATTATCTATGATATTAAATCATGTTCACCAAGGAGGAAATGAGAGGTAAGGGAATTTTTTCTCAATTTACACTCAATTTGGAATTTTTTTGTATTATACACTTATTTATTTAATGTGGTGTATATATTTACACTTTTATGAAATCAAAAAGAATATTTATTTATCCATTTTTATTAGTGATTCCATTCATGCAACTTTTTCAAGAGTAAATATTAAAATAAAATACAATATTGCTTCTCTTTTGGATTATGCATATTTTCTTTCCATATCAACATTTTTAATTTTTTTTAAATTCCATTACTCAAATACTTTTTTAAGGAGATTTAATATTTTGAAAAACTCATAATAATGTTCTAAAGGAATATTTATAATGTTTTTTAAAATATACCTTTTCCAATTTAATTACAAAAATTTAAAAGAGTTGGGTTTTTAATGTATATGGTATTAACATATTTTCATGCCAATATATCCACTTTAATCCTGTTAGGTTCATTCAAATGTTTTAATTTCTTTTAAAAATAACAACATTATGAACAAATATTTTAAATATTTTAATTCAATTTTAATTTAATCATTAAAAGAATTTATTTTACTAACAATCACAACTTATCATATAGACATCTCTCATCTAATGATTTATTGTTGGATAATAACATTCCCTAGAAATATTCACATTCTTGTGATCATTTGAAATTTAATTTATCTTCAATATCCATAATATATTTTTCCATAATATATTCCCTTGAAAATAACCCTAAATTATCATTTTAGATTACTCATGTGTTTCCTTTAATTGTACATGGTGAGGAATTCATCAAATGAGTTCATGGATGATGAAATTTTAAATTTTTTATGATGATATTTTATTCCCAATTTGAAAATTGGCATTAGGTATGTGTATGGTACTCATTGTCTAATAATCCAATCAATCGGTTGTGATTATATTCCATGTATCAATTCCAATTTAATTACGTAGAAACCATATATGGGATAATGAAATTAGGGTTTTTATACATAATGATTGTGTTTTATGAAAAAAACCATCAATCAATCCTTATAATAGATAACCCCCCATAAAACAAAGATCCTATTATTATAATCCACTAATATACCTAGAAATTCACTTATGATCTCCCAATTGTTATTTTACTAATTAATATATAAATATTATTACCATTCCCACTATAATTTATATGCTTGGTCGAGTACATATCATTGAATACATTAATCTTATGATTGGAAAATAATATGGAATGTTTTCAATCTTCTGTTTCTGTTCATCCATTTCTCGATCATTCTCAATGGATTGTTTGATGCATCTAAATATAATTGAATTAATTGATTTTAATTTGATTATTGAAATATTTTATTGGAATTAACTAATACACTCATTATGTGATATAAAAAATTATTAAGTCTTCATATCACATTTTATTTCCATACCTAATATCATCATAGCTTTCTAGCGAATATGTTTCTCATATATTCCATAAAATTTCCTCTTCAAAATTAGATTCCATTTTATATATAATATTAATATATAATTTTATAAATATAACATAACTAAAATTTTAATGTAGTATCATCCTATTACTTTTGATAATAAAATTGAACATAATTAAAACTTGTTAATCCCATATTTGACAAGAATCGATAAAATTTATAATTTGATTGTCATAGTTCCAAATTCAATCTTGTAATGTCTCGGACCCGGGTACCACTCCACTGGTGCCCCCAACCTAGTTTGTCACATGAACTCAAGAACATTTACCCAAATTTCATAGGCTGTCGACTAGCAGCGAGGGCCCAGGTCTGATAGTGGAGAAACTATGCCCTTATTTTTCAAAGTGTAGCGTAGCGGAATACAAGATAAACCATACAAAAGGAGCGGAAACAATATACCATACATTCTTAAACAACTACATTAAAAGATAACAAATATTTATATATATAATGATGAAACATGCCTAGTTCTATGAAAACAACCAGAACATGTTACACAACAATACAGGACAATACAATACAGAGTACAGCAAAACAAAAAAAAAACAGCTGGTAACATCGCGAGCCTAAGCCTGGTCCCATGCACCAAAACTTCTTAGCAGCTATCAAGTACCTGTATAGGGACCCTTTCCCTTATACACACCTGCAAAAATGTAGTCTATTTGGGGCCGAAGACATGACCCCCAATAGGGTGTGAGAAATAAATCCCAGTAGGCGCCCACTAAAGGCTCCTGCTCAACTGTGCGAAAATATTCAACAACAGTGTACAGTAGTAAATTAAATAAACTAAGAAGTACTCAAAATTAACTGACATTACATGTGTCATTTCTATTTGAATATTCTTTTAGCAATTCAATTTAATAAAATTCAATGTTCTTCAGAACAAAGCCCTCAGGCTAATGAGAACCTTGCCTTCAGGATATTGTAACCACGCCCTCAGGCTTACCCCCAGGTAATCAGAAACTTTCCATGAGGCATTGCCCTCAGGCGTAACCGATATTTCCCTCAGGCGTATAATGTGTCGCCCTAAGGAACAGATTCTCCGCCCTCAGGCATAAAAAAGTTTCCCTCAGGAGAAATAGAACGTTGCCCTTAGGCTTAGCAGTACCTTGCCCTCAGGCTAAACAAACAATTCCCTCAAGCTAAAAAGAACACTTCCCTCAGGCGCAAGTTACCGGGACATGACCTACATGTAAATAAGAAATTCACATAAAATTCCTCTCAAGGAAATTCAATAAACATTTTTATAAAGGCATACCCTCCTATATCCTGGCCTAACGGCTAAACAGAGGAACGCACCCCTAGGGTGGTCTTGGATCCAAGAACTGATCCCAAACAACATTTATACATGATCATTTAACTACCTATGCAATTCTAGGTATTTAATACAAGAAATAATCATCCATACATCACCCCATTCATGGGCGCATATCTCAACAATACACAAAACGCACAACAGTCAGTATTTAAACACTAAGCCACCTACCTTAAATGCCCCAAAACAGTATACGTGAATGAAGATTCTTGAATCATCCAAGAACAACATAGATCTGAGGTGAAACAAATCCCCATTCAAACTCAAATAACTTTCCTTATAAGAAGAATTGTAAATAACGACTTAAATAGAGTGGAGGGATTACCCTTGTGGGTCCAATGAGATCATCAGAGGTGAAAACGGATCCCCGACGCTCGATCTGGAGATCCTCGATGGTCCGGCATCTTCTCATGAATCCACCCTCTAGTAATAAGCCAATCCTAGGAACGGGGTTGGCTACTGCCCATTTTATGTCACAAAACAAACTACACGGCGTGTACAATTGACTAAAAGGCGTGTACTTTTCTCATTTAAATGTTCCTATGGCGGCACCGCTGCACTGTTCATCTGTCGACATGAGTACACGACATGTATTTATGATTCCATGGCATTTAATACTGCTCTGATGGCAGTTGCCTCCACCGCCTTACTATTTTCCTACCAACTGGCTACACAGCGTGTAAATATCCACTACATTTTGTATAGTCAGTTTTTACACCTTTCATCGCCAGCAAGGCAACACACCCTGTGTACTCACCCCACATGGACAAAGTATATGTCGTATGGAAATTACATGATGCGTAGTCCGAAATTTAGGATTTTTCCCCATTTTCCTTATTTTCTCAAAAACACTTAAGGAAAATAGAAAAGAAGAAACTTGTACCTAAAAAATAAGAACCAGGTTCTCAAAAACATCACACCATAAATGAGTTCATCCCCAAATTTCCATTCCACGGTTGGTGAAGATAAAGCCCAGAACAACTTTTTCCACGGAGCATGTACGTCGGTCTCCCACTGCCAAGTTTCTTCCTGCACTCGGCCATGCTGCCATAGCACCTATATGAGAGGAACTGACCGGCCTCGGAGAACCTTCGTGCTCCTATCAACAATATGAATCAAATGCTCCAAAAAGGTCAAATCTATCTGAAGCTCAACCTCCTCGGGAAAAGAGACGTGAGATGGGTCTGAATGATAACAGCACAACTGAGATACATGGAAGATGTCGTGCTTGGTCGGGTTCCTCTGCGGTAACTACAACCAATAGGCAACCAGACCGACTCTCTCAATAATATCAAACGGCCCCACGTACCTCGGTGAATGTATACCCTGTATCCTAATCCTCATGTGTCCCAAGCTTGGCGAAACACGCAAGAGAACCTGATCCCCGACCACAAACTCCAAGGGTCGTCTGCATCGATGAACATAAGATTTCTGATGAGACTGTGCAGTTGCCATCCGCTTCTGAATCAACTGGACATGCTTAGAAGTCTCCTGCACGAGACATGGTCCCAGTAAAGTATCCTCACCTACCTTTAACCAGTACAAAGGTGATCTTCATGGCATACCATATAAATCCTAGTAAGGTTCCATGTTAATAGTTTCCTGAAAGCTATTATTATAAGAAAAATTGGCTAGGGGTATGTACTTCTCCCAAGAGCCCCCAATGTCTTGGACGCATGCACACAGCATGTCCTCTAGCACATGTATCGTACACTATGACTGAAAATCGGTATGATGGTGGTAAGCTGTTCTTAGAAGCACCTGTGTACACAGTGCCCTCTGAAAACCCTACCAAAAAATTAGATGTAAAATGGGTGTCCCTATTTGAAATGATAGAACGAGGGACCCCATGAAGACGTACGACCTCTCAGATATATAGCTTCCAGATCTCTTCAACACCAAATGTCTCCTTGATCAGAAAAAAGTGTGCTACCTTCTAGAGTCTATCCATGGATACCCACACGACATCATTGCCTCAAGGTGACCTCAACAACCCAGTCACGAAGACCATCACGACGTCATCCCATTTCCAATCTGGGATGGGTAACTGCTGTAACAGTCTAGTTGGCCTCTGATGCTTCAACTTTATCTACTGATAGGTGGAATATCTCGTAACAAAACCAGCTACTTCTCTCTTCATACCTGGCCACCAGTATTGACCTCCCAAGTCACGATTCATCTTGGTAACACAAGGATGAATTGCACAAGCTGAAGCATGAAACTCTCACATTAGCTTGCCATGTATATCCCCTAGAACACATACTCGTCCATGGAAATGCAATACCTCATCTTTGCCTATCGTCCATCCCAGAGGATGGTCCTCACTTTCCACTGACTCCGATAGAACGAGACCTTCTGAATCAGATAGTTATCTCATCCTCACTCTATCCAGGAGGGTAGAAGTCACAACTAAAGATGAAAGATAGGTCTACCCTTGACTATTGTGCACCCCCTAATGAAACTCAGAGAACAATGATATAAGCTACCACTCGCCACTAGCCTCATGAACTACCTGTGTCTAAGTCCTTCTGCTCAGTGCATCAACAACTGCAATAACCTTACCAGGTGTATAGGAAAACTCAAAATCGAAGGACTGAAGGTATTAAACCCACCTTCGCTGCCTCAAATTCAAGTCACGCTGAGTAAATATATACTAGAGACTTTTGTGGTCGGTAATAACCAAAAAATTCTCTCCCAAGAGATAATGTCTCTACAACATAATGCATGAAAAACTACAGCCAACTCGAGGTCATGTGTTGGTCAATTCCTCTCATGTGGCCTCAACTACCGAGACATGTACGCTATAACTCGATCACCTTGCATCAACACAGCTCCCAACCCAATACCTGATGCATCATAGTAAACTGAATAGATCCTCCCTTGCACTAGAAGAATCAAGATTGGTGCTGATGTCAACCTTCGTTTCAGGTCCTGAAAGGCTTTCTCACAAGCTTCTGAAAAAACGAACATCACATCCTTCTTAGTCAAACAAATAAACGGCACTGCTATGTTGGAGAAGTCATGGATTAAGTGTCTATAGTAACTAGCAAGCCCCAAGAAACTATGTATTTCAAACACATTCCTAGGCTACTCCCAGAAAAATACTTCTCTCACTTTCCCTGGGTCCACGACAACTCCTGCATCTAAGATTATATGACCCTGGAAGTGAATCTGGTCCATCCAAAAGTGGCACATTGAGAGAATAACATATAGCTTATGCTCTCTTAGTGTACTCAATACGATCTTAAGATGGGTGGAATGGTCGTGTTGAGTGTGATATTACACTAAGATATCGTCCCTAAATACTACCACAAAAGAATCCAGGTAAGGATGGAACACACGATTCATCATAGCCATGAATACTGGTAGCGCATTTGTGAGCCCTAACGGCATAACCAAGTACTCATACAGACCATATATGCTCCGAAAAGATGTAATCAAGATATTTGATGGTCTCACGTGCAGCTGATGATATCCCGATCTCAAGTCAATATACGATAACACTCATGCACCTTGAAGTTGATCAAAAAGATCATCAATCCTTGGATGGGGATATCAGTTTTTAACCATCAACTGGTTCAACTTCCGATAATTCACAAAGAGTCTGAGGGTACGGTTTTCCTTTTTCGTGAAAAGGACTGGCGAACCCCAAGGAGAAGTACTGGGTCTGATGAAACCCGTTGATTGTAACTTCTCTAACTACCTTTTGAGCTCCTGAAACTTAGGCGTAGAAATCATATAAGGAGTAATGGACACTGGTGCTACTCCTAGAACAATCTCAATAGAGAAATCCACCTCTCGCTCCGGAGGTACACCAGTAAAGTCATCTGGTAAAACATCCCTGAAACAATCAACCATAGGAGGGAAATCCTTCTGAGAATTCCCCTAATCATCCAGATATAAACTCACAATCTGGGCTATGACTCCACCTCGCCCGTGATGCTCTGGTCCATATTGACTCGCCTGATCATCCAATTCACCATTTTATAGATACTCCCCACCCTCTGGTGACGTGAAACTCACCCTACAACGATAGCAATCTACAATGGCCAGAAAGGGAACCAACCAGTCCATTCCGAGAATGACATCATAGCTCGTAATTTCCAAGACATAGAGGACCTATAGGTAGTGACACCCTACAACCTCAAGGGGGAACTCCATGCACTGACACACACACATTTCTTTATAGTTCCCAAAGGAGTTTATAGTGTCATAACATTAGAAGAAAAAGAAGAAACACAGAGCCCAAGTCTGTCCACAATGGGTACATATATGAAACAATGTGTAGTGCCCTTATGAAAAATTACTGAAGAAAAAACAGAAGCTACTAGAATAGTACCTCTACTAGTAGAAGGTTCGGGATCCTACTCATGTTGGGTCTGTTGCACTATATATGCCTGCCCAGTTCCATGGTCCTCCGACACAGCCTGGCTACCAAGAGCTATCCCGCCCTGTTGCTTCTGAGATCCCCGTGTCTGGCTACCACGACCACAACCACCATCTCTACCTACACACCCTAACGTATTCCAGTTTCCCGACTGGTATGAAGATTCTGGTCCAGCTTCAGTACGCGGAGTCTATTCAGAACCCCTCTCACTAGCCACTGGTTGAAATGCCCTATAAAAGTGTTTCAGATGACCTATCTTGCTGCAAGATTGGCACTCCACTATTTCACGTGGACTCTTCGGTATCTTGTGCCCCTCTTTACCACACTGGTAGCACCTAACTAGGCCACCTGAAGTAATCATCTGGATAGTACTTTCACCATAAGAAAAATATATCTGTCGCTTCCTCTTACAGGCCGAAATATTACCAAAAACTGGTGTCGAACAACCCTGGCCTACACCACAAGCTTCATGCAGGTTCCCCTCTGTAATCAGCGCCTGGTTCGCAATAGCATGTTCTGATGGAAACCTGAAAACATTCACCAGTTCTCGGATGTCATATATAAGACCATCCTCAAAGCGTCTGGATCTCAACATCTCATCACCCACCAGAACAGGTGCAAAACCCTGAAGCTCGGTGAAACCGGCAGAATAGTACGTCACCGACGTAGTACCCTGCTGCAGATTCAAGAACTCTCGAGCTATATCTTCCCTCAGTGTCTCTGGGAAGTAGAAGTCCTAGAAGGCTCTCTGAAAATCATACCACGCCATGTCTCTGTGATTCTATGACTGAGTGGTAACATCCCATAACCTCTTGGCGGAATCACACGACATATATTTCATGAGATTGACCCTCCTCCCTGGAGGTGTCTCAAGATGCTCCATGATAGTCCACATTGACCCCAGCCAAGACTCTGCAACTTGTGGTCCGCCATCCCCTAAAAACATAGGCAGATGCTGCTGCTGGAAGATACGTGTCAGCTCTGCCATAGATGTGGCAGTCGGCGCTGCTCTCTGAAAGGTCAACATGAACTGCATAAAGCCCTCATGGAACTGTGCCTCCGTGCCTGTGTTCGGTATAACAGTTGTCGTCGCATCTGGCTCTACTGGAGGATCCACTGGTAGCCTATGGCCTACAATCTTGGGAGTATAACCATTGATGCTCTCTTGGAGAACAACGTGTGGTCGTCTTGGTGGCATGACTCTATAAGGTCAAACACACACCTTAGATTAAGATTATCACAGTCTGAAAACGAAGGGAACAGAAAGGGAACAGGAGGAAGAAGGAATTCAAGATTTGGAAAACAAGACTACACGACATGTATATTGAGTACACCGAGTGTACCTGTCTTCTCTTCCCCTGTCCGGGTTCTTCTACACGACTAATCCACACGGCTTCCATTGAACAAGATTACACGGCGTGTATAGAATCTTCATGTCGTGTATGGTGTAATTTTCCAACTGCCCATGTCGTTTGTGACACAGTCGACTACTTAGCTTGTCACTACACGACATGTTACACCTGCACACGGCATGTACACCCCCCGTTTCCCAGCCACACAGCTAAAACCACACGGTTTGTCCTCGGACAAGTCTATATGGCGTGTTCCACAGTTACATGGCGTGTACTAGACGAGCTCCATTGACCCTTGTTGTTAGTTACATGGCTGGATCCAAGGTCATACTACATGGCGTGTTCCATAGTGGACACGGCATGTATGTATTAATGTCTCCTCCATCTATGTTTGTTAGTTACACGGGCAGACTCCGGGTCAACACTACACGACGCGTTCATCTGGTACATGATGTTTCCCCCCAATCATTTCTCTTCCCCGTGTCCCTGCCCACACGGTCTATAACACGGAAAGAGACTACAGGGCGTGTACTAAGGGAACACGACGTGTAATTAAAAAGCTTTATTTTCTTCTCTAACAGAAGGTCAAACGTCGTGTGTCCAAGGAACTACATGGAATCTATACTAGATTTTCCGGATGGTACACCTATGAAACTACATCGAAACCCACAAAATGCTGAAAACAACACCTAAGTGCCCAATTTTGACCCGTGAGGGCCCATACTCCCCACGAATCAATGGTTGGCATCTTATTGTGTTATAAAAAGAAAAATAGTCAATGATCCACCATATTCCAGTCAATGAGGGCCCATACACCCAAAAAACCAAAGTTTGGCGCCCATTCTATCAACAAGCTTATACAACAATACCATATCACATAGAAGGTATTTATCAAAGCTGCTATCACAACAAGATGCTTTTTCCAGCACAAAATCTATCACAACAACATGCAATTTCTAATGCACCTATATGTCATAAAAACTATGCATGGCATGTGATTTCTAGTATATGCCTAAATGATGAATGGGATAAAATACCCTCATCTCATCGGGATGAAACTCAATAGGGCCCATGGATAAAATATAAACAACACAATCCCAAGTGTGTCACCCAACAGTGAAAATAGAATCAACTTTAAATTGCAAAATCCATAAAATTTCTACACGAGGTAAATTGGATTGTCCCTGTGCACGGGTTAGCTACTCCCGGGAACATATTATTACCAACTTCCATTTCAATTTTATCCCTTACTAAGGCTCCAAATAGTAAGTCAAAGAATATAACACCTTTGATACCACATTATAACGTCCTAGACTCGGGTACCACTCCACGGGTGCCCCAGAACCCAGTTGGTCACATGACCTCAAGTGCAATTCCCCAAATTTCAGAGGTTACCGACTAGCAGCGAGGGCCCAGGACTGATAGTGGGGATACTATGCTCTCATTTGTCAATGTGTAGCGCAACAGAATACAAGATAAAACATACACCAGCAGTAGAAGCAATATACCATACATGATTAAACAACTACAGTAATAAATAACCAACATTTATGTATATATAATGATTCAACATGCCTAGTTCTACGAAAACATCCAGAACATGTTACACAACAATACAGGATAGTACAATACAGAGTACAACAAAACAAAACAAAACAGTTGGTATCATCACAAGCCTAAGCTCAGTCCCATGCTCCCCTACTCCTTAGCAGCAATGAAGTACCTGTATAGGGACCCTTTCACTTATCCACACCTGCAGAAATGTAGTCTGTTTGGGTCAGAAGACATGACCCCATACAGGGTGTGAGAAATAAATCCCAGTAGGCACCCACCAAAGGCCGATGCTCAATTGTGTGAAAATATGGAACAAAAGTGTGCAGTAGTAAATGCAATAATCTACGTAGTACTGAAAAGTAACTAACATTACCAGTTTCATTTACATTTAAATATTCTTTTAATATTCCAATTTAATAACACTCAATGTTCCTCAGAACTAATCCCTTGAGCTAATCAAAACTTTTCCCTCAGGCTATTGTAACCATGCCCTCAGGCTTACCATAAGGTAATCAGAATCTTTCCCTCAGGAAATGCCCTCATGAATAATAGATATTACCCTTAGTCGTATGAAGTCTTGCTCTCAGGCATAGAGTCTCTGCCCTCGGTCATACGAAATGTTACCCTCAGGAAAAACAGAATGTTTCCCTCAGGCTAAGCAGTACCTTGACTTTAGGCTAAACAAAAAATTCCCTCAGGATGAAAAAAAAACACTTCCCTTAGGCACAAGTAATCGGGCCATTCCCAACGTGTAAATAAAAAATTAACATACAATTCCTCTCAAGGAAATTCAATAAACATTTTTATAATGGCATACCCTCGGGTATCCTGGGAAAATGACTAAACATAGGAACACACCCCAGGGGTGGTCCTAGATCCAAGCAGCGATCCCAAACAACATTTATACATTATCATATAACTACCTATGCAATTATAGGTATTTAATTAAACATGGACTCAGCGATACATCACCCCATTCATGGGCATGTATCTCAACAGTACACAAAATGCACAACAGTTGGAATTTAATCACTAAGCCACCTACCTTAAACGCCCCTGAACGGTATACGCGAATGACGATCCTTGAATCATCCAATAACAAAGAATATTTTAGGTGAATGATATCCCCTTTCAAACTCAAATAACATTACTTAGAGGAAGAATTCTCAATAACAGATTAAGGAGAGTGGAGGGCTTACCCGTGTGGTTCCAACGAGATCATCAGAGGTGAAAACGGATTCCTGACGCTCGATCTGGAGATCCTTGAAGGTCTGGCATCCTCTCCCAAATCCTTCCTCTGATTCTAAGCCAATCTTGTGAACAGGGTTGGCTACTACCCATTTTTTGTGAAAAAATCAAACAACAAAGTGTGTACAATTGACTACACGACGTGTGCTTTTCTCATTTAATTGTTCCTCTAGCGGCACCACCACACTGTTCATCCATCGACCTAAGTACACAACCTATATTTATGATTACAGAGCATGTAGTACCGCTCCAATGACGGCTACCTCCACCACCTAACTATTTTCCTTCCGACTGACTACCCGGTGTGTAAATATACACTACACGGCGTGTAGTCGGTTTTTACATCTTTCGTCGCCAGCATGGCTACACACCCTGTGTACTCATACCACACGACCAAAGTACACAAGGTGTGGAAAGTACACGGCATGTAGTCATAAAATTATGATTTTTCCACATTTTTCTTATTTTCTCAAAAACACTTAAGGACAAGTGAAAAGAAGAAACTCGTACCTCAAAAATAATAATTGGGTTCTTACAAATCTAGATAATGATTTATTCAATATGTATAACAGAATTCAGTATCTATCTTCCTATAAACATAATGTTTGTTTCATGTAAATTTAATCCTCAAAATCACCTTGATTGATACCTCCCTAAACATCCATCTAGGCAAGATATTGATTTTCATTTCCACCTCAAATAGAGTAGATTACTTGGTTGAGTGTTTATCATTCACTGAAAATATTTATGACATAACAACACATTATTTCCCATGAAAAAACATAACAAACATTATTTTTTATCCTTTTTTTTATTAACATCATCCTCAATATTTAATCGAAATTATTATCATGTACTTTTCAACCTATGTATGTTAAGATATCAACCTATTTATATTTATGTTCAATGAATTCATCTCAATTATTCATGACTAACTCAAACTATTCTAGAAATCTATGTTGTGATTCATCCTTAATATTTTAGGTTTATCTAAAACTTCTTAGAGTAGAGAATTCAATATTATCTTATGCCATTAAGTTGGTCTTTTGATTCTGGTTGATTTCCTTAACTAAATAGTATGTCATTCACTAAACACAAATAGAATTTTATCTACTGACTACACTACTAGTACTTTGACATCTATAGCCTGAGTATTCGATGATAACAATCAATCCTTACCTTCCCATGAATGTTATGGTCATTATGATGGGATTAATTATTGATTTCTAGTTTATTGAGAAATGTATCAACATATTTCTTATTTAAATGAAATATAGTTACTGTGATAAAACTATAAATCAATATTTATACATTCTATGTCTTCTTTCTAGACCACGTTCAATTCATTCAATAAATTTTAACTACTCTAATCTGTATGATTTGTTTCATTTCATTATCCCATAAATGATATATAAAACATTAATATATATTACAATATAATAATAATTTAGGATATTGATTCATTTTTAGCCTAGAATTTATAATTTTTCAAAACATGTTGTAAACGTCAAAAAACATTTTGATAATGAAAACTTGGTTATTGTACACACAAGAACTCTTATATTTGTACCTTTAATACTATATATGATGAAATTATTTTAAATATATTTGATGTTAATTTTAGTGGTTAATACATGATTTATTACCCCTATTTAACCTCCTTATTTAACCCCATCTCAATGTGTGATTCACCCTTTTATCTTCAATTTTTTTGATGTTTTGATCACCGTTTTCTCATGAATATGTTATCACTTTTTGGAAAAATGTCTTAGAAATTAAATTAGTTATATTCAAATCTATTTTATATGTATATTCACATAAACTTAATGTTATATAAAATTTCAATTTAATTTATCCCAATAAGTAACTAGTATAATATTGAGAAGAATTGGTTACCCCATATATCTGAGAATATATGACTTAATGTTGGATTCTTGGGCTTCTAACCATATATGTTGAAAGGAAGTCTTATTTGAATTATCTGTATATAAATGTCACAATATCCCATTTCCATGTTTTCTATATATATTTTTATATGTTATTATAGTACTTTATATGATTCATTATAATGGTGACCAAACCTATAATTCCCTGAAAATGCTTCGTAGAATGTTTTACATCTGAGAAATCCATTCTTATAAAAAATTTGGGTCATGTAACAATTATTATCCATCACTCCTATCCCAACCATAATGAATCATTATGGGACATTCCGTACTCCATTTAGAATCTAGTTCTACAGAATGTATCATTTTGTTTAAAAAAAAATTATATTCCTTTATAAAATAATGATGTGTTGAAATTCTTTTAACATTATGTGTCCCTCATTAATTATATTAATGATGATATGGCCCATTCCAAAAAACATATAGCATTTCAACTTTCATGATGTGGAGTATATTTAATATCCAAAATATATTATTTTCCATGAATATTTGATCACCAATTTAATGATAAAATTCCCCAGAGTCATTCAACAAATATTATATTGGAGTGTTTACAATCAATAACAAATGTTTTGTATATTTCATCATTTAAAAGGAATCCAATGTATCAAATGTTAATGTTATTCTAGTGTTCTCATTAGGAATCTTAATATCCATCTTGATATTCCCCTAAATTCAATATTTCAAACATGTATTATGAAGAAAAACATCCTTAATCTAGCTTCTATTATATAAATTTTTTCCCATTGATTTCTTTATTTATTTATACATGGGTGAATATCTATTTATCCCTGAATTAATGGAACAATCAGTAGGTACCAGAACATCCCTATATGTATTTTAATCATTAAAAGATATATTCATGATATCATCAAATGCTAAACCAATTTTTCCAATGGAGTTACTGACTAGTGTGACCACGAAATCCCAACTCTCCAATGATCAACGTAATAGTGTAAATTCATATACATCATCAGCATAATTTAAAATTACTGATTGGAGCTATCCAAATATCATATATAAATCAATCGCATAATTTTTGGTTGATATTTATATTGATATCCTTATCCTTTAAAAAAAGTATGACATGTAAACATTTTTTGGGTCATTGTCATACTGTATAGGTCATCAGCATCCCTTATATGTTTTTTATATTCCTCAACTCCTGAATAATGAAAAAAACGATTTTTTCTATGGCATTCATTTCAAGGTATACAATCTTATCAAAAAAATTCAATATGTATTTCACCATCAGTACTAGATTCACCGAATCCAATAGTCCTTCCAATACCTTTGTAATTAAATGATATTCAATATGAGTTATCTAGAATCCATAATCAAATCATAAAATTTATCAATTTAAATCACCACTTGATCTGATACAATACCTTAAAATATATCATTATGATGGACCTACAATGATTAAGGACCCTTTGATACAAATATTTTGTGAAGAACTCATAAAATTTTGATAATAGTTTCAAATATAATTTACCAATTATATTGCATCAGCCCACTATAAATCATATTTCACACATTGATATGTGTGACAGAAGTAAGAGCCACCTTAACCTACTCACTAAACTAATTAAAAATTATAGAAACCTCATAAAATGAAAACAAAAAAAATATCAAAATAATAGACTATGAGTATATAAAATAGTGATTGATCCCAGGGTATTAACATTATTTATATGAATTTTCTAACATGCATTAGAGGAACCACTTATACGTATAATGTATTACCAACATAAATAATATAATAAAAATAATTTTTTTTATAATATTAATTATAATATAAATTAAATTGTTTTAAAATTAGATTCATTATATATTACAATAGTACTGTGAATGTGTCATATTATGATTCTCATGAGTCCCCACTTCATCTTATAGGAATCATCATTCTAGTGTTCTGATCACACCAAAACATATAAATCTTCAAAATTTATTATTCATATATTTTTTATAATATTTTGGTTTAAATAATATAAAATTATTTAATAATTTAATCTATAAATAAAATCACCCCTGTTAACATTTTGATGAGTCCTAAAAATATTTTTCTTCTCCAAAAAAATCAATTAAGTACCTAACATATATGAAACATCGTGTATCATAAAATTAATTATTTTAAACCACAGAGAGTGTCCATGCCTTTTAAAACCCTCAATTTATCAACAGAATTTTTGACCCATAAAAACATATAGTAATAAACCTTTTAAATTTTCTTATAAGAGAAGCTAAATCTTATGAGATATCCAATTACTCTTACTATTCACAAGGGTCATCATAACGTTTCCAGATTCTATTATAACTATATCTAATTATGTCTCAACAAAATTAGATAAATGAATAATACGAATTTTGATATGAATCTTATGAAACCATATTAATGGAAATTATAAATTTTTAAACAACTATTACAAAATCATTTCCTTTCAGAATAATTTTATAATCATAATAAATTTTAATTTGAAAAGGTCATAAGTACTAATATAACCCACATTTAACTCAATTAATTGGAAATATTTTATTCTTTCAACCATCAAAACCTTTGTAATTAGTAATCTTCTATCAATATATAAAAACATCTCAAATAATCTATGAAATGTTCTCAAAAATATAAATAGAAATTTATTCAAATAAAATGATTTCAGAAACATCCATAAACACTAAAATAAATTTTCAACTACCTTTAATGATTCTGACACATAGTATAAAAAAGATACAACTCTTCAATAATTACTTTAGCCATAATAATTTCTCACTTTTTGATTTTCTTCACCATTATAATCTCTTTTAAAATATTAATAACTCTAATAAAATAGTAATAAAATTATGGGCAATATCAAACCAAAAATTTATTCACACCAAATATTATGATACAAAAATGTTATTGAGGCAATACAACCACTATGAGACATAAAATCAAAGTCTATGTTACATTGATTCTCCCATGATAAATTTTTATATCATTGAAAATTTCCACCACTTTTTTAAATGAAATCATATTTGGGTTGATAATATATAATGAGAATAGTTTATGTTTTTTCTAAGAGGTTTATTTACCTGTTATTCCCAAATCAAAACATTATCCACTTCTTTTTGGGATACATTCCACATCACTTGAAGATATAAAAGAAGAATGAACTTGATGTTTCATCATTTTCTTTTAAAACCTCTCCCAAGGTATTTCAATATTAAATATGTGTACAATTTGTGAATTTTTAGATATTTTTTGATCCTCATATCAATATTATTGACAATTTCATTTATGAAATGTTAATTTTTATTATTTTTATTGGAACTAGATAATATAATCATGGTAATGTATAGATTATTGAATTTTTGTTTTTTATGATAATTTTTCAATGGATTCAAAACATCTCTGATCAATCATAAAATAACTTGTATCCACAAAATTAATGTATGATTATGGTTTACAACAATTTAGTCATCCTATATTGTTCTCCAAGTAATTTAATTCCACTTCCTTTTAATTAATCGCAAAAATTGTTTTACATTATTATAATGTTCCACATGATATTTATTTCATTTCAATATAAATACAATCCATATATAAATCTATGGAATATAGTATATTCAGTTTTTTGAATATTTATATATATTATTCCATAGTTTAATGTTTTATTAACAGTTATTTTTTTTCTAGTATATGAGACTAATTTTTATCAATTTGAATCCCTACATAGAGTTTCACTACATAACGTTTTATGGTATAAACTATACTAAATAAATTAGGCATCCCAGAAATCTCTGAATGTATTTTTATTTATCAATGTTTCTATAGTAATATTTTATCAGTATAATTAAAACTACTAAGGGTTTGATGACGTTTTTATAATCCTACATTATAAATTTATTCCATAATTCTATTAAATATTTAACTTTTCATGTGAATATATAGTAATATATTTGGATAATACGATATCCAAGAATGAATATAAATTCATCACACATAAAAATCTCTAATGATTTTTCATTTTTTATAATCTCCATGTAAAAATTATCATTATAAAATAAAAATATTCGGTGTTCAATATAAAATTTAAAAATTAGAGTACTCATCGATAGATCGTTCACAAAAATATTTCCAATAACAATCCATTTTATATAAATCATTTATCTCAGATATCAATCAAATTTAGAATATCTTTTCTAGGGGCATATTTTACCATATATAAAACATTCTTGGCCAACATAACTTCCTTTAATAAAATTATTACATTTAACCATCATGTTATTCAATATAAATTTAATCTTCCAAATTTAATTTATATATCAGAGACATGACATCCATTTTCTAGAATATGTAATTCAAATTAATAGAAACTGCAATTCTTTTTGAATAATTCCATTCATAAAACATGTGAAATAATATCATATTTTCAATCTATTACATTTATGAATACCCATTGTATTGTAGTCTGGATTTGTTTTGTGTCACCTCACATTTTTCATTTTTCACATTTCTAATTACCAATTTAGTACACATAACATGTTTTAATTAAATTATTTGATGAAGATGCTGAAAATTATAATTTCATATTTGATCATGATATTAATTCATTGATTTTACCCACTAATCATGCTCAATTTCATATACAACTATTCGTATCTCAATCTATGAAATAAAATTTGTTCAAAATTCAATATTCAATTTTATTAATCTTTACTTATGTGCTTCTTCACTAGCAATGATATTTTTTGGTATATTATATTTAATCAGTCGATAATATATTGGCTCCCCTTCTCATGAATCTTCATTCTCATCACTTGTTTTTTCATAATCTACATAACGAAAAATTTGTTCATTATTATCTTATTCTCTATAATATTTAGTTGATAACAAAACATTGCATTATTCATAATTATAATGAACTATTACTATTTTCACTAACATGTTGGGTTGATTTTAAAATAAAATGTCTTCAAAAAATATATCAAATTTTTCTTCTTTTTATTCCATTGTTACTTTCATTTTGTACTAGGAATTTATCCCTTAAATATCCCTTTTTCATATTTCTCCTTGATTTTTTAATTATTAGTTATTTATCCTTCATTTGATAAGAAAAAATAATAACATTGTCGTTATTTAGTAAATAATTTTTTGTTCCATATTCATTATGGTATCTTATGAAAATCATATCTCAAAAAATTAAATTTTATATAAAAAACTAGTACACACTACATCAAGTTAGAAATGTGTTTATATTATGTGCTCGAAAATAATTTTTCTACCCATTTCATCCAATAATTTATTTTTCATTTATTCAATTTTATTCATCTATTTTGTAGAGGTTGAATTGTATTGTTTTTTGATACTATAGTTTTGAATATATATTTTAGCATCATCTAATTGGAATTAAATTTCATTACAAGATCTCTAGTTTTATATATTGAATATCAATACATTATCAACACATCATATGGAAAATTTAAACTTATCTACTACATCAGACTTAAGCTTCATAAAAAAGAAATTAATAATTTGGGTGGAGTCATAAATTAAATTAATAAAATGAAAATAACCTATATGATTCCAGTATCTTATAGGTCCCCATAGTTTAATATGAATTAACTCCAGTGGATTAGTGGAATGTATCACTATCCATTTTTGATTTTTGTGAAGTACTTTCCTCTTCTTTAAATTTTAACTAAGAAAATTTCATTATACCACTATCTTAGTTTTATATAGGTATCCTACCACATCATAAATTTTGAGTTTACATTTATTTAAATGAAAATTATTACCATTAGTTGAATATAATTTCTTATTTGCATACATGGAACACAAATTACAATAATTTATAGATATAAAAATTTTAAACATATTACTACATGTTCATTATCATTTGAGTTAGAATAATTAAATTATTTCAGTTCCTAAAAACACATTTGTCTTTATTGAAAATAATTTAATTACATCTTCACAGAATTGAACTATAGTTAAATGTACTTTTATGGTCTTTAAATAAAGGAAAATATTTGGATTTTATTTTTTATGATTCAATTTTAGTCATCCTAACTTATCTAGTTTTAAGATAATTTTCATTACCAAAATACAATTCTCCATCATCATTACCTCAATATCAATATTGATATTCTTTTTAGCCAATCATATTAGAGTAATAACTAATATCAAATATCTAAAACATAATTCACTTTAAATATTTTAATATAACATCAACAGTGAGTTACTTCATTTCTTTTATCATCATCAGAGAAGTCTATAATTTTATAATACAAAGAATCATTCAAAAAATATTGGTCAGGAAAAATTGGAACAGTGGAAATATTGGTCACTTCATTGATATATTTTGTCAAATATATAAATCTTGTTCTTTTTAGTCAAATATGATGTTTTTATCATATCATTCTTTGTATAATAATTAATTCTAATTATTTCAATTATTTACGTCCTTGATTCGAGATTTATATGATTAAGTGACTTTTTATACTAGTAATAATATGAATTATTACCATATTATTTGAAATTATAATGATATCCTCAAACTATTGTTCTTATATGTTCATTATTTCCTGATATCAATTTCTGTTGATCTAATAATTATTTCTCCCCCTTTTATATTGGTAGAAATATCTTCTATAGTTATTTTTTTCTTAATTTGATTTATAGAAGGATTAATTATTTTCACTCATGGTCAAACATTTCAAAATCTGATATTGGTAACTATACTATTGGAAATAAAGTGTGTTTTTTTGTTTAGTAGGAGTACGGTTATCCGGTCTTTCTATATCCACACTGTGAATAGCTGTTGATGATTCTTATTTGAATTGTACATCATTGTTGAAGCATGATTTATCTATTTCATACAATATCCATCACTCATTGATTATGTTATATTTCCATCATTTTGCCTTAGATTACTATTTTCATTATTATCTATGATCATTTTTATATAGATTGAGAAGATTATTATTTGTTTTTCATAAGAATTAAAAAATATGAGGGATGATGAAATGCCAAAAATAAAGATAAAATCATGGTTATTTGACATAGTAATGGATGATGGAATCCACATGATCAAGGTTGAGCACCCCCCAATGAGAATGATCTGGGATCAGAAAGGAAATAAATATGATCCCCTTGAGTTGACTTGGACTTCAGAAAGTCATCCACAAAATTCTCGTATGACCATGTATTACATACCATCGTGATGCTACTCAGAATAACCGTGCACCACCAAATATTGTAAATAATAGTCCATTGGATGGGCCTAATAACAAACAAATCATTATACACTATGAGTGAATCTACTTTAATAGCCACCAGATGGACATTATTTTGGCTGGAAAAAATTAAAAATGTGAGCAAAGATGAGGATTCTACTTGAAGGTAATCTCCACTTCCAAGAGTACAACAAAATGTAAGAGTCACTGATCCCTATGAATACCAGTTCACCCCCCCCCCCCTATAACATTACCATGATGCATGTGTCGTCCATGTTCATTGGGAGGCCAGAATGGTTGGGAGACCAGTGTACCAATCTTCATTGCCCGCTATATTGATCATTACTGGGAGGATAGGTTACAGTTTCAAGGGGTCCAATGGATGGTGAATCCTTGAATACGTGTCATATTAGTATCAGATTATCCATCACAATTTTAGTTTTAAAGACAAGACCCACCCGGGATCCCGAGATTCCATTATTCCGGAACAAATTGCATTCCTTCCAGGTCCCCAAGTAGCCCTCCATCAGAAGGATATCCCTATCATCCCTTCATGAACCACTGATACTCATTCCATTAAACCTATTCTCAAAAACCAAAGAGAAAGAGTCTCCTTGAGAGACTCTCCCCATTAAGACTTCAAACTCTAACCACACAAAAGTTTCCAAGTCACTTCTAATGAACATGTGTATGATAGTTTCAGTCTATTCCACCCTATAACATATGCATATAAAGGCCAAATTCAAACCGAAGAGTTGAATATTATCCAATATAGGATGTGATTTGTTCCAGAATCTCCAAATCATAAAATTGTACATTTTTCGGATTTCTCTCCTCCATATAACATCGCCCTAAATTTCATGTCCATGGTTTGTAGAATTCATTATGAGATAGTCTTTGGCTATAAAGACACCTAAGGAAAACCCTATAGAAATACACTTTTTTGACTCTTAGTTAATAATGATATTATCATATGTAACCCATTATTCCTCATCTAGAATGGAATGGATAAATCACGGGAAAATACTATCTTGAAAAGGGTAATGTTAGGGACCAGAGAATAAGGGAATTATTTTCTAACCCGACCTAGTTATGTTTCCAATGACTAAAATCACATCTACACATAATCCAATGAGAATGATCCTGAAGGGATTCCTAATAAGGTTGGATAAATTTCCTAATGGTAAATAGCCTACCTATTCATTTTTCCTGGTTACTACCATACCTATATTTCATAAACATTCCCCAACATGATTTACCTTCACGGACCTCCCAAGAATGTATATATTGGAGAACCTGCTTCATGGAAGATATAATCCTCTCATTTATCACCCCTCCAGATAGAGGTTTTTCCATCCTACTCCATGATGCCCTATGATACTTCCCTTTGTATTGTGCATCCCATAGAAAAGAAGCCACAATATTATCCAATCAGGGAATAAACCCTTTTGGAACCATTATTGAATAGATGACTTGCATGGGTATAGATGATATCACACTTTTTTTCAAAGATTTTCTTCTTACAATAGATTTAAATTTATTCTTCCAATTTAGAAATTTCTCATTGATTTTATCAATAATCTTTTCAAGATAACGAATGCAGAATTACCAAGTGAGAACTGGGTGCCCTGTTACTCCCTTATAAAGACCCCTCCTTTCATTTCAAAAATACTTTTACTGAATCCAATCTTCTATAATAGCATATATTAGGGGAAAATATTATTATTTTACCATTATTGATCTATTTCCATTACATTTACAACATTCCACTAGGACCCAATTGATCCCCCTGATGGACCTATTACTACAATTAAAAAATATCATAGTGTCTTTTGAAAAATATGATAGGAATGTCCAAAATCATTGTACTAGGACCAATAGGGTAATATAATGCCCATAATAATGTTTCGGTTGATGGGGTAGTTAAAATGGAAATAGGACAAGATAAAAAGAGTGGGGGAAAGGGGGTTACCTTGTCCGAGGCCCTTGACTGTTTTGAAGAATCCATGTTACTTCTCCATAAAGGTTGTAAGGATCCAAGAGGAGATGAAGCAACGAAAAAGAAGCTCAGTCACCCTCATGAAAAACCCTGTGCTGGAATGAAAATTGATAATAAAGTTCCCTCATTCCTAACATAGGCATTATAAATGCAATGATTTTTGAAAATATTTGAGCCAAAATCCCTCTGATTGATACCACAAATTATCTCTTGTTTTAGCTCAATTTCTTCTTTTATGGACCATCCTATGATGAATTCAAGTTGATATTTATAAATCCAAGTGGGAAGGTAAAATGACAGTCATTCATTGAGAATGTAGGCTATGAATTTTTAGGGTAAATTTCACATATCAATTGTCATATACTGCCAAAGGAAACTAGGATCCTTGACATTTCAGACAAACACCACCTTTGTGGCACATGCCACCTTTGTAATATGGCTTCCCTTGAAGAAATCATGCATCACATCCATAAGGCATCTATTGATTATGTCCCAAATACCCCTATAGAATGATCCATGGAAGCCATCAGGGTCATGTACAATTTCAGGGTTGAGGGACCGAAATGCATCGTGAACCTCTCTCTCTTCCGAGACAGTCTCATGAATCTCATTCATTTCCATTGTAACAGTTTGAGGCACTACATCCATGAATCATGCACGGTCAATCAGGTACTACTCATCCATTTAAATATTGGGTCAATACAGAATCTCCCTTAAAAAATCATAGACCATGTTCACCACCACGCCTCTATCGTTAGAGAAACAATTTTTATTCGTGTGGAGGTTGGGTCTCTTGGTACAATAGTTCTCTTTGATACATGAATGGAAAAATCATGTGTTGTGGTCCCATTCATGAAACCATTTGAAAATTGATATATCGCATGCCAACCTTTCTAGGGGAAGTAGCAATTCTGTAATATAATTTTTTTGACTATTAAGGTCTTCAAACAGGGATTCATCTCAATTACATTCAAAACACGATTCAATCCCATTGATATCCTAGCTAGACACCTCATGATTTTTCAAGAGAGTCAGTTTTCTTTTAGACCAAGATGGAAGATACCCCCTAAGGTGAATAAGTGTGTTGTGGAGCTTCATTGAAGGGCTAACATGCCCAAATATTCACCAATAATCCTTATCCACAACCTGAAAGCTAGGCTTCGCTAGCAATTTGTGGGAAAATCGAATTGGACCAATTTCTTTTGATCATGGAAAGACAACTATTATAAGGGGGGAATTTTCAGACAAGTAATGTTATATATGAAATACATTCATACTAGCAAAGGTGGATATAGAATGATTGTTTGGAAGACATTGGTCCAGGCATCACCATGTTCAAGTCATTCTTTTCTGATAGTTTCACCATGGGAAGAATCTCCCATGAACCCCATGTCAATAAGACATCATTTTTCCTTGAAGCCTAAAATCATTTTACTGTACTTGTGAGGAATGGTTCCTTCACCCTCATTCTATGACAGATCAACCATGATGTTGAAATTTCCCCCCACGAACCCGGGGGGATCACTAGGATTGAAGGATCAATGTTTATGCCAATTTTTACACTCTCCATAACATCCTACATGAATTTTCTAATTTCATCAATATAAATAGCAACATTATTATGAAATTATTAAATATAATTTTTATCATGCCATTTTACATTTTTAAAATCTCGAAATACATCTTCATTTTAGTGTTATTTAGAATCTATTCTATATTTTAATCCTTCAACATATTCATTAAATATTATTAATCACCGCCATTTTATTCATATACAAATGAATATTCTTTTTATCAACATGATAAATAATGTTTGTGAGTTTTCTACTAGAATATTATTTAGATTCACCTTGTTAAAAGGAGAAACCTTCTACTTCTTTTCTCATCAGTCATTTTATTTTTAAAATAAAAATACTTTTCTTACTCATGATATATATTTTTACTAACCCAGCGCTTTAAAACATTTTCATTCATTTCCTTTTTCACTTATTCATTATCCTCATAATCATATACCTTTATTTTATGGAAATTTAATTGAAATTCCTTTAGTTCAACATGATTTAAGTCATTTTATTAGGTTGTTTCCTTTATATGCTTTAAATTTTTTATGATTACTGAGATAAGAGGCATAATTCTCTTATATTCACAATATTGTTCCACATCATCAGATTCATAATGATATTGAACATCCTTTTATTGATTCTGGTTCTATATTTCTTGGATTTTCACATTTTCATTAATGATATTTCCCATTATTCACAAAATTTCATGAATTTTTCAATGGATAAAATTATTTATCTCCCCTTTATAATAAGGATAATTAATATAATTATATATCATTCACTTATATACCAATCAAATATTTTTATTAAATATAATTTGAGAATTCTGTTTCAATTGGTGATATTCCCATGGTAGCTCCATCTAAAACCTCCATAACATAAAAAATATATATAGAAAACAATTTTATTATTATACCGCTGACTGTTTTCCCATTTGTTGTAGGAATACCTCCACCATTGAAATAATATATATTATCCAAATTTAGTCGAGATGTGACTTGGGATATGTAACCTAGCTAGGCTCTCATAGCAATTAAAGTTTTTATGGAATGGTTTATACTATTGAGAAGGGAAGGTAAATTCCATTGTACGTTTTTGATATATTTATATCGAAAAAAAATCTCTATGATATGTTATGAAAAAATAAAGTAAAATTTAAATCTTAACCATATATTATTTGAACCAAAATTAATGTAACAAATTATACACATAATTTTTACATTATTTAGTCACAATGTGGGTACCTACTCATTGATGGTATAAGTTTTTAGTTGAATAATAGTTTTTTTCTATAATGAATCCCTAATTATAAGTGGATGCGTATGATTGATTGAGAACATGAATAATCTCATTGTTCAGAATGACTCTTTTTGGTACAAAATTATTATTTAATATGAGAGAGAGTAATATTACCAGATATTCCAGGATAATTTAGTAACTAGTGATGATGATCTTTCTATAGAGCCATTAAAAATAACAATTTTCTAGAATTTTCATGAATATTAACACCAGTAATTAAGTATTTACCCTTGAGTAGTAATCCATTCCAGTTGATTATAGAAGATAAATGTTCTATATGTTTATATGGGTTTATTTAATATACAAGGTAAGAATATTAATCATTACACTTTTATAAAATACTTTTGTCTCCTACTGAATAATTATAAATATTCCATATATTTCATTAATATATAATTAATATTAATTATTTTGGACATTTAATAAACAAAAATTTTACCAGTGTCTAGGAAATTAACACCCAAGAATCTTCGTCACTGTTTCTACCAATCTACCTCAAATAATCATATAATACTTCTATAATCACTCCATAAAAAAACATTCACATTGACTACCATGAATTTATAAAAACATTCTTTTAATATACAGATATTGAATGAAATATATTTGGGATGGATTTATTTCATTAGCACCTCAAAATATATATAATTCTCATTGATTTTCACTCAAACTATTTAATAGTTAATTAAACATTAAATAAATATTGTTTAATTTAATAGTAGAACAACAGCACATTAATTAATATTAAGATATGTCTTCAAAAAATAATCCATATCATCAAAAATTTACAAATAATATGACCATTATAAAAAATAACATAAATTATTACTCCGGTGAACCACATGGAGTTTTCATTACTTTCACAATGTTATAGTCTGAACAAATAGAAGTGACCCTTACTAAATTATTGTACTAATCCCCTGACCTATAATATCATATCCAATGCTATAAATTGACTATTTATTCATATATGTTATTGTAAATTGATATTTTCCAAGATAAAAAAATATTATTTAAATTTTTTTCTTAATTTAAACATTACAGCCCAAAAATAATATCACATCTATAAAAAAAATGGTTCATTGTCATTGGAGATTTTCTCCAATAAATTTTTATTGTTAATATTTCATCATAATAATTTATGGTTATATATCTCTCTATATATAAAAAATATATAATTATATTCCTAACTTATGGAATAGAAACAGAACAATGTGGAGTGATCAATTTCTCAATAAGGGTATGTATAATAATAAAACATTCATGATCATAAGGAAGCATAAGATAAGAAAATATTTAGGAAATCCTAGTCAATATTAATGAATATTGAATTTTATAATCATACATAAATAAATAATTGTTTTAATAATAAATAATTTCATATGAATCAGAGAACAATCTATGAATGTATTTGTCTTATAATAAGACTCTTAAAAAACAGTATGGTACAAACATATGCATCGAAAATCATAACATTCAAATAAAATCCAACCATGTCCACATGTAATATCCTCTATATGATGAAAAAATAATTTTCTATCACTTCAATTTGATGTAAAACATAAACTCATAGTCATATCATTAGTATGGGAAAGTTTAATGTACTACCAGAAAGCATATATGGAAGACTGATATGTGCTATCATCTTATATAGATAGAATAATTAATTGTTTTATCGTCTTAAATAGATGGAAAATATTAATGAGATATCATCTCATACAGATGGAAAGAATTAATTTATCATCATCTCAAATAGATAGAAAAAATATATGTCCTACAATATTACATATATTTAAAAATATAATGTTTCATTATCTCGCTAGATTGAAAAAATTAACTAATCATCATCATAATTAGATAGAAAATGTTAATCTGTCATCATTATTGATCCTCTATTTTGATGTTAATAGTCAATTACAGTGTTTCTAACTAATTTTCAGTGTTTTTATTCATATTTAGTATATACCATTATAAAAATTCAACAATGAAAATGTTAAATTTCAAATGTGTTTGAATATTAACCAGGATGATTCAAAAATAATTCTCACCTAGAAACACTATTCACATCACCCTTATTCATTAAGATTTTCATTTAAAATAAATTTTTTTATTGTGATTAGATGTGGTGTTATTTTTATATTTTACTCATTGGAATTATGAATAACAATAGGCATTTTGAATTAAACGTTGACTGTGAGTGATAATGTAGTAAAACTTATTCCACATCAGGAATAAATCATGTAGTATTTTATAGTTTCTAGAATAAAGATGTTCATGATATTACATGCTAGTTCATTCCTTTAAAAATATTGATTTTTCCCTTTTCACATTAATTTTTTATGGTCAAAATATCAATAATCAAATCACATATGACTTCATAAAATTTTGGTTATTCAAAGAACATATTAATGACATAAATGTACATCAATGATGGCTAGGATCAAAAAAACTAGCAACACAGTTGCTTAATTCATTAAATTGAATGATTATTGATAAAAGGATGTTTAATTATCTAACATATGGTCAAATATTTTAAAATAAAATTTCAAAATAATAGTTTCTTGGTTTTCTATTTGTACTTAAAAAATTTGTTTGACCCATTTTATTTTAAAAGTTTTTATTTAATCAGATTAAATTTTTATCATATCAATAAAATAAATATTTTATCACTAAATATAATAATTATTTTCATTGGCATTGACACCTTGGTCACTTTAGAATATACAGACTTGTAAAACTAAAGTGATATCATTAAGTATAATATTTAAATAAGTTTATTTTCAACAATAAGGATATTTGGGAACCTTAACAACATGGAATGAAACAAAAACATATTTTAATTAAAAAAAAGATGTGGAACCCTTTAAATCCTTCCATATTTTTATCCTTATCTTATACAACCATTTTTATTGAAATTATGTAACTAAAATTATATATTTTTTGGTGATTTCCTATGGCTAAACATGATTAACATTGAAATTTTTTGTGAAAAAAAATAATTCATGTAATTATTTCTTAATATTTAAGAATAAGGTCAAAAATGATAAATATAAAAAATAATTTCCATTATAAGTGAACATTATATAGAGTATGATACCAACATGTTTCAAGAACCGTTATCTTTATATGTGTATAATCATAAATTTTCTACTCCTTGAACACCTAAAAATGTGGTTATAAAAAATGCTATTATACACTTTATTAAATATCATGATCACTCTTGAATGAATCAAAAATAACTCAAAAATTTTAAGATGATGTAATTAATAATTCTTGGAATATAATATATATTTTTCTCATTATATTATTTTAAAAATAGCCATTATGAACTTTAGTTGAATAAAATTAAAAAATTGTATTTGTTAAAGTGTTGGGATATAAATGTTTTGTTCATAACAGTAATGAAAAACTATTAAAATTTGATCTGAAATATTACAAATGAATATTTTTTGGGTCCTCTAACTCTAGTAAATGCAAAATAGTTTTCAATAAATGATCAAAGACAAGAAGGAACTATAACACCCTAAGCATCCATGATACACTTTCTTTTGAATAATATAGTAGCGTGTGTTGTACACAACTTCGAGTTCTAACACACACACCACAACCCATCAAACTAGCCGTTATGAATAGTAATACCCACTTTTTGAAATTTTATAAATTTTATCATTCAAAATGGACTTTTTTTTGCATTCGGAATATCAAAATTATCATAGGGTGAAATTTTAGTATTTTTATGAAACCATTCAATTTTTGATGACTAATGATAAAACACTAAGTTATAGTTTAAAACCGATTTTTTATTTAAATAATTATTTATTTTATTAAACTTTAATTGAGGTAAAAATAGATACATAATACCAATATAAGTTCAATGTAATTCATTTGATTTAGTTTCGAATAATTTTAGATATATAAAAATTTTATTGAACTTTTTACCGTCTTTTACCCACCTCCTATGAGAATTTGGAAACTCACATAAACCTTAATTTTACCACTCCTGTGAGTGGAATTTCGAAAATCCTAGAGACACAGTTAATATAAAGGAGTAAAATGTGGTTCAATGAGATGAAATTAATTTTTTTTAATAGTAAATGTTTTCTTTTATTTATAACGGGTAAAAGTAAATATGGTAATTAAGGGTAAACTGATATTAATATTAATCTAACAAATATCTTAATTCTATTGGACAATTTTATCTCGACCAAAAATGACCGTAGGAATAAAATATTATCATTTAGGTCCAGTTGGATTAGATTAGTACATTTATTATTATTTAATTTAAAGAAGAGTTAAAAGAGAAAAAATCAAAGTTGATTTACTAAAAAAAATTTAATATAGGGTTATATATAAGATAAATTCGATTGTAAATTTTCATTAAAAATAAAAAAATATTTCACTCAAAATGGTATTTTATTTATAATTTTTAAGCATTAAATAATTTAATTTATTTATGACACAATGGTGATGCAGTAATTACCTAATTATCAAAATATTAAAATAATTGATATTATAAATATCAAAATAAATTTCAATTGAGACTTTTTAGGAATTTCACTAATTATATAGGTTAATATGAAATATTAGGATTGATTATATAAATTTTTTTCTAAGTAATAATGCTGTTATAAATTTCTCAAAAACAAAACACCCAATAGTGCCAAAATTGTCCTAAAAGAGTTTTTAAAACAAATATTATATTATTAATTTATATTCAATTCCTAAAAATCTATGGTTCAGCCAAGAGACTTATATCATGATAGGTGTATCATTAATGGACCACTTGGGGGTCTCTTGGAGGTATATAGTATGTATATAACTATATAATATATAAATACAAAGTGACATGGTATGTGTCAAACAAATTATCTATGAGAAAAAACTAAAAGATAAGGTTAATATAATGACCCAAACACGTAGAAATTCCATTGGTTGAGTGTTTTTCAGCCCATCCCCACCTTAACCTTTAAATAATCCACTTTGGAGCCATTATAAACCGAATATGAATTTATTTTAAAATAATATTTCTAGCTTTTCCAAAGGTGCCCCTCACCGGTCTTATAAAAGGGAACTCACCCTTCTCACTAATTCACACATTCAAAGCCTTTTGGCTAGGCCAAAACCTGACCAACTACTCCCTCAACTTCCATGAATTCAACCTGGTGTCCTTACTTTGATCAGAATTCCAACCTAAGAAGCCCTTTTGATCAAATCAAAAGGAAGAATCCGAAGAAGAGATAATATTTTCACCACCCTCTTTCAAGTTCCTCTCTTTTTCAACTTCTTATTTCTTTGTTATTCCCATTATAAAATAATATCTCTAGTATCTTATATATACGGTGATGTTATTATAAATATGGTACAACCATATTCTGTATTATATCCATCCTTTGAATGACATGTCACCATGCGTGCGTACGTACGACTTACCATCTCCACGTCGTGGTGTAATTTTTATTAAATAAAATATTATTTTGATGGGAATAATATTGATGTGTAATTCATGTAAATAATAAATATAACATTATAATGATTCTTTATATGTTATATACCATCCAATTATTAATTATGTCAATATCCAAAGAATGATATTGTCGCTCGAGCATACGTACGGACTACCGTCTCCTCGAACGCGATGAGATTCATTCCCCATCATTTCCATTCAAGAATAATTCTCATTTAATGATAAAAATAATGTTTAAGGTCATCATATCATTCTAGATATGAATAAGATACAACCTATCCATGAAAACATGGCTTGCGTAACAAAACATATAAAAGAAAACGAGTAAGTTAACACCCAAAACAACGATAATACTAAGATATTATTAACAAATCAATGATTAAAGATCATATATGAAATAATATTAATGTATATGATTCTTGTATAATATAATAACAATTATTTCACAATTATACATGAGTTTAACCTACCCTCAACCAAGGAAAAGTACAAGATAAGGGTTTATTTCACAATCTCTTCATTATCTGAGGTTGTTTATACATAATAATCTACTGGGACTTCATTATCATCCACATACATGTTTCATAAAAATGTATTTCAATTTTTTTTCAATTTACTAGAATATGGGGTAAAGTCATTTATATCATTGTTTTAATTTTTATAAGACTTTTAT
Organism: Viscum album; assembly: GCA_963277665.1. Lineage (NCBI taxonomy): Eukaryota > Viridiplantae > Streptophyta > Magnoliopsida > Santalales > Viscaceae > Viscum > Viscum album. The sequence goes on from OY728147.1 coordinate 1,835,156,813, forward strand.
AAAGGAAACTTTCCGTCTTTTTCCAAACAGGGTCCTTTTTAACCATTTCGACGGAATTAAGGTAAGAATGTCTATTTTAACTTATACGGTGGGTGTGGATATTTTATACCATTATAATAAATTAGAAGCGACCCCTTAAAGTATTATAATAATTTTTTTGAATAAATGATTTATTTTATAATTATGTTTCTTTTAAATGATTAAAAAAAAGAGATATTTCAATCAAAGAGTTTTTATTTCATCTATGTCAACATCAATTGATGGGTTTTAAGTTTATTTGGAGTTGATATATTGTGACACAAAATTTTCATATTGTATTTATGGTTTTTTGATATGTTTGACTATTGATATGTTATTTTTATACCATTAATGGTTTATGAAGAAAGTATTCACATTTTGTATGCTAGTTTTAATACGAATGTTTATGTTATGTTTAAACCTGTTCATATGAGGAATGAATTGTAATTAATAAGTGAAGGGTGGAGCTCTCTATAGCTCATCGATGCATTGGTAGGTATCACGAGACAAACTATTGTCTTGGCCCAAGGCCTTGACAAAATCTTATTTGTAGTCTTGGAACAAGGCCATGGCTATGTGGTTATGATTGTCTGGAATTATGCGTTCCATCATTATGAAAGAGGTTATTGATATTGCATGTGATTATTCGACTAGTAGAATATCCATGTGAATAAGTAAATGGCATTATTTCATTTTATATTTTCCATATTATGCTGAAGTACAAGTTTAAAAGGATTTTGAATTAGTTATACATTTCCTTAAGTGTTTATGCTTATTTTTGAAAGTTTCCGCTATATTGATTTCCTTACTGAGCATCCGAGATCACCCATTTCAATGTTTTGTTTTTCCTAGGTTGTGAAGAATTAATTTATGAATGATATATAGGGACAGTATGATGGGATATGAAGAAAATATGTTGTTTTAGTTTTTTGAGTTTATGATGTAATGTAAGATTTATGAATATATCTAGTGTTTCCAAGAAAACTAAACTAATCGGTCTTTAGAGACATGATCATTCTTGTGATCATGCCAATGTTATGTACTAATGCACCAACTTTGGGAAACTGGGGTCGGGGCGTTATAGTTGGTATAAAAAAAGTTTTATACAAACCTTGGAAGCTAGATTTAGATATACTCTGATTAGAGAACATATATTTAAGATGAACTTTTAGGATTAGTATAGAAGTACTTCCTAGAATTTTGATATTGTAGGGATTTTGTGATTTTTTCGAAGAATACATCCCTATCTGGATATGATCAGGTAGAGGCGACTCTAGCACACATGTACCTAGGGGTAAAACCCAAAAACGCTGCTTTGAGCTAGACTCGAACGAGAACTGGTGCACGACAACGGGGCATGCTGCACTTTGTGTTACGACACTCCCGGGGGATATGCTTAGGATAACTCTCATTTGCTTTACAAATAATTATGAAGGGTTTATGAATATATAATTCCTTAAAAAAACATTTTTATTATTATGGATTATATCTATAAATAGATCAATTTATGTTAAGTGTTTTATAAGTATGGAATTATGTATTTTGATCTAGTTTATGCCATTGTTTAGAAATGGCTCCTAGTGGAAGAAATGGAAACTGTATCAAGACATGAACTCGATGTAGGGATTTTCCTCCTACTCAAGATAATTATAGTGGATCTAGTGATGCAACTAGGGCAGATCAACTAATCCCCATACTGGGACAACTCACTCAGGTTATGATTAATAACCTTACCCGTATGGAGCACCCTAATCCACATCGTGGATGATCAATGTTAGATCGCTTCATGAGGTAGAAACCACCAACATTCAATGGGAGTACAAATCCATTACTTGCTGATCAATGGATAAGTTCCCTGGAGAAAATATTTCAGGCTTTGGGGAGTAGTGAAAGGGAAAAAGTTGTCATGACAGTTTATCGGCTCACTGGAGATGCCGATCAATGATGGTCATTGATTAAAAACACGAATCAAGATGATGAAGTATCAAATATTGAATAGGGGGAGTTCAAAGATCTATTTTTAGAAAAATACTTTCCTCGTGACCATCGAGTACAGATGGAAGGGCAATTTATGAGTCTGTGACAAAAGGAGAATGAGAATGTTGAAAAGTATGAGGCTAACATTACGAGGTTAGCAAGGTATGATCGATATTATATACTTAACCCAAGAATTAAGATTGATGGTCTCTTTGATGGGTTAAAACCATTTCTCCGTCGAGCATTAGTCTCTTAATCCTTCTCGTCGTACGAAGACATTGTCTCATGTGCTATCAAGACAGAAAAGGAATTCTCTATGTCTTATGACATTAAATTAAAGAAAGAGAAGAAGAGATCTTCTGATCAATCTGGGAATAGAAACAAGGGGAAGAAGGGAAACGTATAATGTCCAACCTATAGTAAATGTGGGAAGAAACACCCTGGTACTTGCTTAAAAGGAATGGGAGTCTGTTCCATGTGTGGTGAAAAAGGCCACCCAACTCGTGATTGTATGGGTAAGAAGGAAGCTACCAATGTACAATGATACAATTACAGGGAGATGGGACATTATGAAAATAAATTTCCTTAGATTCATGAGAACATACCTTAGAAAATTCCAAGTGATCAAGCCCAAGATTATGCTATCACTACTACTAAGGTAGAAGCTCCAAAAGACATGGTGGCAGGTAATTTAATGGTTTCCTCAAGTTTAGAAAATGAATTATTTGATTCTGGATCATCACATTTTTTCATATCTTCCTAGTTTGCTATGAAAATAAGATATTTCTAAGTTGATTTAACAAGGGAGTTGTCAGTTAAAAATCCTAAGGTAAGTATCATTGCAACAATGTTTTGTGAATCAGTATCCATTAGAGCACATAAATTTTCATTATCCACTAATATCATCGTCATACCTATTATTGAGTTTGAAATAATCCTTGGTATGGATTGACGTTTGGACCATGATGCGAATATTTATTGTAAGAAGAAGGAGTTTAAGATTTTTGATGATTATGATAAGGAACACATTACCTTTAGAGCAGAATCATCCCCACCTAATTCTTATCTTGATCCACACCCAGTTGCTCAACTAAATTAAATTATTCTAGAGGAAGAGAATAAAAGGATAGTGGTTGAGGAAAGGAATGTTCAAATAGAGTATGTACCTATTGTGAAAGAATATGAAGATGTGTTTTCGGAAGATTTACCTGGACATCCTTCAGAACGAGAAGTTGAATTTTCCATTGATTTAATTCATGGATCAAGGCTTATATCGAAGTCCCCTTATAGAATGGCCACTATGGAATTAGTTGAACTAAATAAACAAATAGAGGAATTGAGTAATTAGGGATTTATTCACCCTAGTGTTTCCCCATGGGGAGCACCTGTTCTTTTTGTTAAAAAGAAATATGGATCTATGAGGTTAGGTATTGAATACAGGGAGATCAATGCTATAACAACAAAGAACAATTATCACCTACCTCGTGTTGATGATTTATTTGACCAATTACATGGAGATAAATACTTTTCAAAGAATGACCTTCGATCTGGATGCCATTAGTTATGTGTGAAGAAGGAAGACATTCCGAAGACAACATTTCGAACAAGGTATGGGCATTACGAGTTTACGGTAATGCCTTTTGGGCTGACTAATGAACCATCTGTATTCATGGATGTAATGAATAGAGTTTTCAAGGAATATATCAATGATTTTTTGGTGGTATTTATTGATGATATCTTGGTATACTCAAAAATCTACTAAGACCAAGAAAATCACTTGTGCATTATCCTGAAGACTCTGAGAAGACATGAATTATATGGGATGTTTAGCACGTGTCAATTCTGGCTTCATGAGATTTTTTTCTTGGCCATATTGTCTCAAAATATGGAATCTATGTTGATCCTTCTAAGACCAAGTCAATCCAAGAATGGCCAGCAAGTACGAGTATAACTGAGGTACGCAGTTTTATTGGTTTAGCAGGTTATTATCAATGTTTCGTCCAAAATTTTTCCCGGTTAGCTAACCCCTTAACAAAGCTCACATGTAAAGGGGTTAAATTTTTTTGGATAAAAGACTGTGAAGAATGTTTTGATTAACTGAAGAGAATATTAATAAATGATTCTATATTGACTCTACCAATGGGGAATGATGGGTTCGTTACTTATAGTGAGGCATCGAAGAAAGGACTTGGTTGTGTCCTTATGCAGTATGATATGTTTATTTCCTATGCATCATGATAGTTGAAAATTAATGAGAAAAACTATCCTACTCATGATCTCGAGTTAGCAGCTATGATATTTTCTTTGAAGATATGGAGGCACTACCTCTGTGGTGAAAATGTAAGATTTATACTGATCACAAGAGTTTGAAGTATATTTTCTCACAAAAATAACTCAACCTGAGGCAAAGGAGATGGCTTGAACTACTCAAAGATTATGATTGCACGATACACTACCACTAGGGGAAGGAAAATAAGGTGGAATATGCTTTGAAAAGGAAATATCATGGTGTTTTGAACATGATGAGAATTTAAAGGGATCCTATTTTCATGGATCTAGTGAAGATGGATATGGGAATTACCATGTAAGTTGAAACATCAATACTTTTTCAAATGTTTTCCAAACCATCATTACTAGAAAGGATTAAGAGTTCTTAGACTGATGATGAAGAACTTCAAAAGAAGATAAAATCATTGAATAATGGGAGATTGAGAGACTTTGTGTATGAAGATGGAATTTCGAAATTTGGGAAGAGACATTGTCTTCACAATATACATGATCTAAAAAGGGAATTTCTAGATGATGCCCATAGTTCTTATTTCTCTATACACCCTAGGAGCACCAAAATGTATAGAGATTTGAAGGAACACTTTTGGTGGGACAACATGAAGAGGGAGATTGCTGATTTTGTGTCAGGATGTATGGTTTGTCAACAAGTGAAAGCTGGAAGGCAACAACCTGGAGGAGTCATGAAACCTCTTCCTATACCAGAGTGGATATGGGACAATATTACGATGGACTTTGTCATGGGACTACCAAAGACTCCTAGAATGAATGATGCAATATGGGTCATTGTTGATCGTCTTACCATGTCAGCACATTTTCTTGCTATAAGGGAAGATTTACCACTTAAAAGTCTAGCAATGATATATATTAATGAAGTGGTGGGACTTCATTGAGTACCACTATCTATTGTTTATGATGTTGATCCCCGTTTTACGTTACGATTTTAGAAGAGTCTTTAAAATTCATTGGATACTGAATTAGTTGGAGCACTGCCTACAACCCTCAAACAGATAGACAATCAGAACGGACTATTCAAACCATAGAAGACATGTTGAGATCCTACTTGCTTGACTTTCAGGGTATCTGGGATCAATATTTACCTCTGGTAGAATTTTCCTATAATAATATCTTCTATTTGAGTATTCATATGGCGCCATATGAAGCGTTATATGGAAAGAGATGTCGCACACCAACCTGTTGGGATGACGTTGGTGAATGAAAAATTGTAGGCCCAGAACTGGTGGAGGAAACAATGGAAAAGGTAAAGGCAATCCCAAACCACCTAAATGCAGCTCAAAGTAGGTAGAATAGCTATCCCGATAACCGAAGGAAGGATTTGGAATTTCAGGTAGGAGATCATGTTTTCATGAAGGTATCACTATGGAAGGGAGTTATAAGTTTCAGTAATAAGGGTAAATTGAGTCATAGGTACATCGGACCTTTTGAAATTCTAGAACGAATTGGGGTTGTAGCTTAACATTTGGCAATGCCGACATGTCTTTCCAAAGTTCATGATGTGTTCCACATATCACTATTGAGGAAATACATGTCTAACCCAACGCATGTACTCACCTATGAGGAATTAGAACTGGATCCCGATCTCTCTTATTGTGAAGAGCCCGTCCGGATTCTTCATACGAGAGAACAAGTACTGAGAAACCAGACATCTGGTCTTGTAAAAGTTTTGTGGAGAAACCATAAGGTGGAAGAGGCAATGTGGGAACTCGAGAAACTTATGATGAAGAACCACCCGAGTCTTTTCATGCGGTAGTATTCTAGAAATTAATAGGATGATATTATTTGAAACAGGAGAGAATGTAACACACCAAGCTTCCATGGTACGCTTTCCTTTTAATAATACAGTAGCGTGTGTTGTACGCAATTTCGAGTCCTAACACACACACCACAACCAATCAAACTAGCCGTTATGAATAGTAATACCAACTTTTTGAAATTTTATAAAATTTATCTTTCAAAATGGACATCATTTTTGGATATAGAATATCGAAATTATCCGAGGGTGAAATTTTGGTATTTCTCTGAAAACTTTCAATATTTGATGAATAGTGAAAAAACACTGAGTTGTAGTTTAAAACCGAATTTGTATTTAAATAATTATTTATTTTATTTAAATTTTATTAAGGTAAAAATAGATACATAATACCTATATATGTTCATTGTAATTCATAGGAGTTAGATTTGAATAATTTTAGATATATAAAAATTTTATTGAACTTTTCACCGTCTTATACCCACACCCTTGGAGAATTTGGGAATTCACATAAAACATAATTTTACAGCTTTTGTGGGTGTAATTTAGAAAATCCAAGAGACACGGTTAATATCAGGGAGTAAAATGTGGTTCAATTAGATGAAAATTTTTTTTGGTGAAAAGTAACATTTTACTTTTATTTACGACTGTTAAAAGTAAATAGGGTAATTAAGGGTAAAAATTATATTAATATTACCATAACACATGTCCTAATTATATTGGACAAGTGTATCTCGTCCAAAAACAACCTTACAAATAAAATATTATCATTTAGGTCCACTTATATTATATTAGGACATTTATTATTATTTAAATCAAAGAAGAGTTAAAAGAGTTAAAATCAAAGTTTATTTGCTAAAACATTTTTAATATGGGGTTATACATAAGCTAAATTCGATTGTACAGATTCATTATAAAGATAAAAATATTTCAAACATAATCGTATTTTATTTATAATTTTTAGACATTAAATAATTTAATTTATTTATGACAAAATGGTGATTCATTAATTACCTACTTAATGAAATATTAAAATAATTGATATTATAAATATCAAAATAAATGTAAATTGAGACTTATATTATTAATTTATATTCAATTCCTAAATATCTAGGGTTCAGACAAGAGACATATATCATGATAGTTGTATCATTAATGGACCACTTGGGGGTCTCTTGGAGGTATATAATATATTAACTAACTATATAATATAAAAATACAAAGTGACATGGTAAGTGTCAAACTAATTAACTAAGAGTTAAAACCAAAAGATAAGTTTAATATAATGACCCAAACCTGTCTAAATTATATTTTTTGAGTGTTCTTCGACCCATCCCCACCTTAACCTTTAAATAATACACTTTGGAGCCATTAAAAACCGAATATGAATTTCTTATAAAATAATATTTCTAGATATTCCAAAGGTTCCTCTCACGCCTCTTACAAAAGGGCACTCCCCCTTCTCACTAATTCACACATTCAAAGCCTTTTGGCATGGAAAAACCCAGCCCAAATACTCTCTAAACTTACCTCACTTCAACCTAGAGGCCTTATTTTGATCATAATGCCATCCTATGGACCCATTTTGATCAAATCAAAAAGAATAACCCGAAGAAGATGTAATGTTTTCACCACCCTCTTTCAAGTTCCTTTCTACTTCAACTTCTTTATTCTTTGTTATTCCCATTCTAAAATTTTAACTAAAGTATCTCATATATACTTTGATGTTATTATAAATATGGTAAGACTATTTTCAGTATTCTATCCATCCTTTGAATTACATGTCACCATACATGCGTACATACGACTTATCGTCTTCACGTCATGTTGTAATTGTTATTCAATAAATTAATATTTGGATGGGTATAATAATGATGTGTAATTCATGTAAATAATAAATATAACCTGATAATGATTCTTTATATATGATATAAAATCCAATTATAAATTATTTTAATATCAAAATAATGATATTATCGCTCGTCCGTCCGTACGGACTACCGTCTCAACAAACGCGATGAAATTCATTCCCCATCATATCCATTCAAGAATTATTCTCATTTATTGATGAAAATAATGTTTATGGACTTGATATAATTCTGGATATGAATAAGATACAACCTATCCATGACAAACATGGCTTACGTAACAAAACATATAAAACGAGTAAGTTAACAACCAAGACAATGATCATACTAAGAAATTATTAACAAATCAATGTTAAAAAATTATATATGATATCATATTAATATATATGATTCTTGTATAATTTAATAATAATTATTTCAATATTATACAAGATTTTAACCTACCCTCAACCATGGAAATGTACAAGGTAAGGGTTTATTTCACACTCTCTTCATTATCTGAGGTTGTTTATACATAATAATCTACTGAGACTTCTTTATCATCCACATTAATGTTTCTTAAAAATGTATTTCAAAACATTTTTACTATTTACTCGAATATGGGGTAAAGTTATTTATTCCATTTTTTGACTTTTTATAAGAGTTTTATAAAGGAATTATTACCTCGTTTTCCAAATAAGGTCCTTTTTAACCATTTTGACAGAATTAAGCTAAGAAAGTCTTTTTTAACTTATATGGTGGGTGCGGCTATTTTCGGCCATTATAAAATCTTAGAAGCTTCCCTTATAGGCTTATAAAAAAATTTTCAATGTAAGTGTTTTATTTTATAATTATGTGACTTTTAAATGATTTCAAAAAAAATAGGCATTTCTATAAAAGAGTTTTGATTTCATCTATGTGAACATCCATTGATGGATTTTAAGTTTATTTGGAGTTGATTTATTATGATACAAAAATTCCATATTGTATTGATGGTTTTGTGATATGATTGACTGTGGATGTTTTATTTTTATACCATTCATTGTTTATGAAGAGAGTATTGACATTTCATATGCTAGTTTTAATACGAATGTTTATGTTATGTTTAAACCTGTTCATATGAGGAATGCATTGGACTTAATAAGTGACGGGTGGAGCCCTCTATAGCTCCTAGATGCATCGGTATGTCTCATGAGACAAACTAGTGTCTTGGCACAAGGCCTTGACAAAATCATATTTATAGTCTTGGCACGAGGCCTTGTCTATGTGGTTATGATAGTCTAGCATTATGTATTCCATCATTATGAAAGTGGTTATTGATATTTTATGTGATTATTCTACTATTAGAATATCCATTAGAATAAGAAATGACATTATTTCATTTTATATTTGCCATATTATACTGATGTTCAAGTTTAAAAGGCTTCTGTTTTAGTTATACATTGCCTTAAATGATTATGATTCTGAATGAACGTTTCACCTATATTGTTATCCTTACTGAGCATCCGAGCTCACCCATTTCACTGTTTTATTTTTCCCAGGATGTGAAGAAGTAATTTATGAATGAACTACATGGACAGTATGATCGGATATGAAGAAAAGATTTTGTTGTTGTTTTTTTGAGTTTATGATGTAATGTAAGACTTATGAATATATCTAGTGTTTCCAAGACTATTAAACTTATCGGTATTTCGAGACATGATCTTTCTTGTGATCATGCCAATGTTATTTAATAATGCCCCGACTCTGGGTAACTGGTGTTGGGGCGTTATAGGAACCCATTATTGTGAAATAAAATAAATCTCATCCTAACCATTCTTCCTAATTCAATAATATTTTTCATAATGATAAAACTTTTACATTAAATGACCCAACCTCTCCAACAAAATCTTATTATAGTAGAATTTACATATAATGTGATAAATAAATAATTGAAAAAATATAATTATCGTACCCTTAATATCATTGTCCTTTTTTTTCTTACTGGAACCCATAGTATAAGTTTCAGCTTATATAAATTTCATAAGAATTTTTTTAAATCAGATATGGAACCCAAATACAAGGATTATTATATAAAAAAGAAATAATTTTTTATGCTTGAAAATATAATCCAATTCCAATATAATAATATTTTTATCCCTAATTAAATACTTATTAATAATAATTTTGGTGAAAGGATGGGGTTTTAGAAATAAATTTTATGAAAAAAGAAACATTACATATAAAGAAGATATCCTCACAGCTAAAGACAATACTAAATAAGAATTCAATATTTACGGTGAAACCATTTCATAGATTAAATAACATGAATCAATTATAATATTATAATAATTATCCACACATCTAAATCTCAATAATATTAAAATGGAAGTCAAAAGTTCTTTTCTAAATCGTTTTGCTTGTAAATAGTATTTTAGGGAACAACCACCCGGTATTGAAAATCACAAATTTCAAAATTATTGTTTTATGTTATCCAAAAATTTATATAGTCTTCAAGAAGAACCTTTTTCATAGTATTGAATGTTATTATGTTTTAATTCATAATATTATTTTAAAATATAAAATAACATTCGATATTATTTCAAAAATGATGTTAAAATTTGAATTTAGTCTTTAAGATACAAATTGAGGATGTTTTTTTTTCAAATGAATGAATATAATTGTAATTACTTTTAAAATATTTTTGGAAAATATTTTTATATTATATTAATTTTCATGTAACCATTACATATTAATTTTCAAATATCTTAAAATGATGATAAATCATTTTTTAATATAATAAGATACACTAATAAACTCCTAAAACATTTTGTAAATAATCATTCTAAGAAATTAAGTACAACCATTAGTATTTTATGTAATATTATGTTGGATTAAACTTTTAATCCAATTGAGAATAAGTATATTCTAGTATTAATAGGAGTTTTCTTCATATTATTGTGTCCCAAATTGTTATTATGTTCCTTTTTTATCTTCATGATCTTTCTTATTCCAATCCTAAATAAAAAAAATTAAATTTATAAAAAATATTTCTTATTTTTTTAATAATATGTTAATAAAATGGGTTTTTTATCTTCAATGGTTCTATTTTAATATATCTAGATTAGATAATTCCTATCTTGATGGATTTCAACTAAATGGGAAATGTACAAGTGCGCCATGTCGCCTACATGGAAATTCTTTAACTTCTTAGTGTAGCTGAATGAAAAAATCATTTGATCATTCTACTACCAAAGTAGAATATATTTACGTAGGGAGTTGGTGTGAGAAAATTATATTAATGATACAAAATACCTATGATTTTGGGATAAAATTTCATGTTATTTCTATTAAATTTGATGGTTCATGTATCAATTGAATCTCATGAAATACTTTTCACTCTAAACACACTATAAGCATTAATATTCTACACCATGTATTCAGAGACCATATTCGACATTAAGATGTTTGTCTAGAATATATTATAATGAATATTTAACTAGTTTATAATCTAAAAAATATTCATTTAGAATGTTTTAATTTTAATAAGTTGGTTCTTGGAATGTCATGCTTATAATTCATTCCATTTCATATCGATTCCTTATTTTTTAAATAATTCATTTATTAGAAAATATATTATTTTACTTTTTTGATAATATTTTATTTAAAGTGTCAATATAATAATTTCTATCATCACAATTATTATATTTATCATGTTTTACCTCTTATATATCAATGAAAACAAGTATTAATGACATTTTTATAAACATAATGGGATAAATAGTATTAATATTTGTTGGAGTAAAAGGTATAATATCTAGAGAAGAAACTTTTAAATTTATAGGAATACTGGTTTGAAAAATGAGGAAGATCAATATTTTTAAATGAAATGTTTTCAATATAATGGAATTATATTGATTCATGTTGGAGAAAATGAGATACATAATTTTTCATAAAAAAATATTTCTAAATTTTTTCATTTTCTCTCTTCTTTTTTGTCTACCTTATTCACCTTATTATTACCATTTCTAATAGTTTTTTATGATAAATGTGTATTATCGATCCTCCCAAAAGGGGGATACTATTGAACCAATAATTTTTTATTATGATCAAAATCAATATATGTATTTCTAAACTTTTATAAATTTATTATATTCATATATTTTAGATATAATGATAAGAAACTGTAATAAAAAATCAAGAGTTGAGGGGATTGGGGTTGTTTTATTCGAATAATACATGAAGTATTAACATTATCAAACTGTTTTCACATCTTGAGGGTTCCATGAGAAATTTAGTTCATATTGAATCTTGTTTTAATAGATTTTTTTGGTGCTGGTGTTGTTATATAACTCACATCAATTTCATGAAGAACTTTTTATTCGATTAATAAATACTTTACATATGGTTGTAATACAATAAAGCTTCTTCTTAATCATGAATAAGTTGAGGTATGTTTTGTAGTTTATATTACAGTGATGTTCACCTCATGTCATGTTAGTTCGTATTAGAAAAAACATCAAGATGATAGTCCACACATTCATTCATTAGGTTTAAAATCAATTTAATATGATATCCAATACCATTAATGAATTTGACTGATTATAAACAGTAATATTGGTTATAAATATACATTATAGTGGAATGTGATATAGAAAAAAATATAGACCTTTATGTTCCTTTATACAACATAATGATTATAAATCAATCCATGTTGAATATTTTAATGAGTTCTCTTTATAAAATATCCATTCTCCAAAGGAGATTAGGCTTACATATCGACAATCTTATTTTATTTTACATTTATAGTTGAACCATTTTATCTATTATTATATTTATCAAAAGGAACCTCATATACCTAATCTCGTTAAATATATTTAATTTTCTTCTAAATAATCTTGATAGAGTAGAGATTATTGAAAATCATTTTTAATAAAACATTATATTTTTTGTCTTATTATTAAAATTACCACCACCAGTAAATTGAGGGTTCATGGTTCATGGTTATCATTAAAAATATGGGTCACCATTTATTTTTTTTCTATTACAAGCAAGGGTTTCCTAGATCTTTCAATGGTTTATAATTTTTTTAAATGAAAGGAGAAATATAACTCTCTCTATCAATCTTGATGGGATAATATATTAGGGTAAATTCATGAGATCTTTTTGAAGACCTTTATAAACTATGCCTATATAATTTAAACAATTAATTTTTCCATATAAATATTGTTTTAATTTATATTGTAACAACCCCATCTCCTGAAACACATATCAGGTGTCAAATTTATTATTTCATTATAGGTACCTAGGATATAATCCCAATGGACTAGTCATTGTGGTAGTCATTGAGATCTAGTATAACATCCCTGTTAATTATTAAATAATACTTTTTGATATCTATTAAAATTTAAGAATTATATATTAATTATAATTTAAATGGGATGGTTTATCAGAGAGCATACCGAACAAAAAACAATGAGTTTATTAAAATATTATGTTGTGAACAATACAGAGTTATACAATAAAATAATAATACATTATTAATATAAATATTTTAAATTGTATTTATCTCCCAATTGTTATATTGGAAGGAATAAACATTAATACAAATTTTATTTTTACAAACATATATATAATGTTTTTTTTCTTCCAATATATTTTATTTTCATAAAAAAATATAATTTTAGACATAAGAGCTCTAATAGAATTAAATGGTAGTTTTACCTTCTTTTTTAAAGGTGAACATGTTTTAAATTAATTTTTTAACAAATTAATATGTTAAATTTGAAAAAATAAACTAATTATTTGGAAGTGGGACATAAATATTTTATTGGGATAATGTTTTCATATTTTTCTATTAAAATTCATATATTAATGAATAATGAAAAATAATGCATTTTAATTCAATATTAATTTTTCATCTAATTTGATAATATTGATAGATTTTCTTTTTAATTGGTTTTAATGTATAATTATATTAGTTTTTATCATTTATTCAAATTGTTGAAATATGAAGTCATTTAATATTGAAAATAAATATAAACCCATACCAATATTTTCGTTTTTTTAACTTATCAAAAATCATTTTCTCGTTTTGACAATAGGGAATAATAATAAATTAATTAATGCAACTAATGTATTCTATGTTTTGAAAAATAGATTCCATATTTGGAATCATTGGTTCAAAATATTTAAATACATTACTTTTTTTATTAATTGTAAATTTGGTAATTTTTAATCTGCACTGTAAAATGAAAATCATGTAAATTTTTGTATTAAGTAATATTATAAGCATACAAAAATAACCATAAAAACTACCAAAATTATTTTGGATGAAAAAAATTATTACACAAAAACATAATGATCTCAATTGACCAATTTACTAGAATTTGTTTCATTAAAGTAATATTATTATTATTATATAAAAACAATGTGACAACTTGTCCCCCACTTGTTTTTTATATGTATAATGATTTTAATATGATGATAAATATGATATAACAAAAATAATAATTAATCACCAGTAAGATAATGAAATTATCTACATTATGTAAATTTATTTATAATATACAGAGATAATATTATTAGCATAAATACATAAACAATAAAGATACGGTAAATATTTTATTAACTGAAATATCATTTAAATAATATTAAAATTACTAAAATATAGAAAATAAAATTAATTAGGGTACAACATGAATTTTATAGGATTCTATGAAATATTATGATCCTATTAAATGGGTTATTAGATGTTATCTGTCTGGATTGATTTTATTCTAATTTAAATAAACAAATAATATTAAAAAAATACAATTTTAATATTTATAAAAATAATATTTTAATATTATGTTTAAAAATAATTAAAAATAATAAAATATTAAAAATTGTCTATTAAAATGTATAAAAGTTAATAAGGTTTCCATTTATGTGAATATAACCCCATTTAAAAAAATTTATTATCCACATTATATTAAAAATATTGTTACTATAATTAAAATTAGAATATATTAACTATTGGTAAACTAAAATGATAAGGTTTAAAATAAAGTCAAAATATGTATAAAATTAATTTCATGAGATAATATAGAATGATATTAATCTAAAATTATAAATGTCAAAATATGGAGTCATTTTTAGTTAAAAATTAATTTATATTATTTTAATATTTTGTGATATTCAAAGGGTACCCACCCCTCAACTATAAAAAGGTACCCACTAATCTCTATTAATAACACTTATAAAATCATTTGAATGCATAAATATCTTCCCAAAACCCTTCATAAAATCCCTCCTCACATTCATGAGGCCTTATTCTAGTAATAAACCCTTAATAGATGTGTTAAGGTGTTCATCAATGGTGATAAACCGAAGAAGAGTTTTCATTTTCTTTAAGTATTTCAATTTTATTTCATCATGCACTTCCATAAAATCTCTTTAAACCATAATTAAATAATAACTGTAGTATTATAAATATATATATGTTATTATTTAATATCCCAACGTAAATACTTCTCCAATTTAATCAAATGGAAAATTAACATTTCATTCATGTTTATGGAGGGCTATAGCCTCGAGAACTGATATGGTATTTTTTGTCATTACCATCTTTCAAGATAGTTTATAATAATGGAATTAATGTTTTTATATTATTTTCATGAAATATTTATAATTTTAAGAGAATTATATATCAATTATTTTCTTATATTCTTCACACATAAAAATTTCTACATCGTTCTCCTATACATGTGATCTATTACTTCCACGAAGTGATGTAAATAATTTTTATTCACCACATAATGTGTATGATATATATATGTGTGTGTATTTATTATTGAGTGATTTTCAGTATTTTCTAAATATTCTGATAATTCTTGGAAGCTAAAATAATAAATACCCTATTTCCATAATGATGAATGAAAAATGGAAACATTACTCATTTGTACATATGACCTACTGTCTCTGTGATTATAATGTAGTTCATTTTTCATAAAAATACATAATCAGTTAATTTAAAATGATAATTTATGTATGAAAATTATAATAGTGTCATGAATATTCTTTTTTAGATGAATGACTTATGAAAAAATGGACTATTTTAATCATACGATGTTCATTTTCAACTCAAGTAATAAATGTCGAAAAAACATCAGATATAACAAAAAAATAATTATGTAATATTTATTAAAGGATAATATGTAATATAAATGAAATAATTTACTCGTAAATGGTTCCTATGCAAGTAAAAATTATCCATATTTTTTATTCAAGAATATAATGATTCTATGAGACATGTCTGACTCTATATAATGGCATCGTCTCAATTTTCATTAATATAGGCATATTTTAAAGACATATGTAACATTAATTTATATGATGTATAATAAAAACTTTTGAATTATTAATTTATTAAAATTGATTTCAAATGTATTGATTTTAAAAAAAAATTTTACTAAATGATTAATGGAATATTTTTTAACATATAAGCTGACAATGACATTTCAGGAACCTAGAAATTTATTTTCTATTTGTCTTCCAATACATTTTATAATGATTGTAAATGAATAATTAAAACCATTTTCCATTTTTAGATATTATCTTATTATAAATTTTTTATAATGGATCGATATATCAATATCAGGAAATGTTAACTTGTGATTGAAATGTGTAAATATTATTTTTCAAGTAGGCTGGTTCTATGTGTTATGATTAAGATACAGTTCTTAATACTTTTCATTGTATACAGGTGGATCTATGATAAACTGTGGGTGAGTGAGCCAGTGATATCCCACAAATGCATTGGGTAATGAGACATAATTTGGGTTTCTTGTAACATTTTTTTAATATACTCAAATATGTCTTCCAAATGTGACCATGATGTTTAATCCTTATGTATATGTGAAATAAATAATGTAAGTATGATATGGATTCCATAAGATACATATTCAAATTTTTAGTTTCTTAGATGTTTTAAATGAGTTTTATGAATTAATGAGTTATGTTAAAATCTTATGTTTTATGGGTGAAAAGTATGGTTTTGTATAAATGTTTTCCTTGGTGTAATATTTTCATGGATTAACAGTTTTATTCTTTATTTTACATCCCTTACTAAACTTTTTTTTCACATATAATGTTTTTGTAAAGTTTTCTACACAGTATAAGAATGATTATGAGAATATATGAATTGACGATTACTTTCATGATGAAAAAGGAAATCATGTATAATTTAAATGATTTTTTTATTTTGAAAATAAAAAATAGTGAGTAGACATGTCTACATTATAATATTTGATTCGTTATGCAATAATTATACCATAATTTAGAACAACACTAAACCCGAAAATACCCTTAATGTGAATTCTTGAATTAACTCATGATTAGGTAATGTATAATGACGGGGCATTGTATTTGTTATCCAAGGCCTGTTTAGATAATTATAAGGGTTAACATATTGATAATTAAATATAAATGAAAGATGTTTTACATTATCATAAAATTAAAATAAAATAACATTCAAATATTACCATGTAAGTTAGTAAAATATATGTCTATTAAGAATAGTCTTCCATAGGGAAAATAAGGAAACTACACGGTGAAAACATCCAGAAGATTATGTCTTTCTAAATAAGAAACATGTAATGCACATAACCGATACTAAATAGTTTGTTGAAGTGATGGTGTAGTTGACTCTGTCTATCAATGGTGGTATTATCCTTCCACGATATAATGCTAATTTTCCAAAGATGAACATGTTATTATTGGATTATTACATAAGGAAACATTTCCATCATTTATTGGATCATTTAACATCATTTTAGCTAAAGGGTGGATTGTATCACTAGAAAATAATTTTGATAACATGTGATGTTAAGATAATCGAAAGGTTATTCACGTTGGTCACCATTTTGAAGGTGTATCTAATCATTGATGGTATGTGGTTTAGAATTTTTGATACAGTGAATAGATTAATTATATCGAGTTAGATGGTTTCAAAAATATATTTCTTGATAAATATTTTCTATAGTTAGTTTGACTTACTATGGTAATACACTTCTTGGAACTGAGTCATGATTAAGATTTTGTGATTTTATACGGAGAAAAATTCCCCCAACTGGCATGGAACGATTCGAATTTTATCTGAGATCATGATTGTAAAGTAGATCATTTTATCTCAGGATTAAATCCAATGTTTTTATGGTAATTGTATTCTCATGATTTCAATAGATACAGAAAACAAGTTCGATGTGTGATGAATGTGTAAATTAAGTTTGCTGATGAGCATGTGTTCTTTGATAAAAAACATAATTAGATGTCTATGTGGAAAGAAAAAATGATTAAATCTTAAAAAATTTATTATGGTAAGAATATTATGTTTACAGTTAGTGAAAATGTAATTGTACATTCCCTTCGGGCCCGTTATATTTTCAAATTCCTGCATATACACTTCTAGTTTGAAGGAAATATTTGGAATCTCAAGTATGAGAACATGTTTTCATGAATGTATCTCCATGTAAGGGTGTTATATGATTTATTAAGAAGGGAAAATTATTTCAATGGTACAAGTAACCTTTTGAAATTCTAGAATGAATTGGAGTTGTTGCTTATCATTTGAAAATGTCCCCATGTCTCTCCAAAAATCCTCGTCTGTTCCATGTATCACATTTATGAAAAGACATTCCTTCCCCAATGCATGTACACAACTATGAATAAATTGAACTGGAACCCAAACTATCTTATTGAGTGGAGCCTATGAGATTTCTTGATACCAGATAATAAGTGTTGAAAAACAGAACAACTCATATGGTGAATGTTCACTAGAAAAAACATTTGATGGAAGATGCAACATGGGAACCCAAGGAACATATGATGAATAACAAACAAAATATTTTTTTTAGTATTATTCTTGAAATTTCAAGTAAGATATTATTTGATGTGGTGGAGATTTTAACACCCCAAGCTTCCATGGTACGTTTTCCATTTAATAATACAATAACTTTTGCTGTATGAAAAATCGAGTTTTAACACACCACGACCTATAAAACTAGCCCTTATGTTTAGTAATACCAAAATTTTGAAATTTTATAAATATTATTTTTCTAAATGGACTTCATTTTTGAATTCGGAATATCAAAATTGGCTGTGGTTGAATTTTTGGTATTTTTCTGAAACCATTCATGTTTTGATAAAAAGTGAAAACACTACTTTATCATTTACAACCGAATTTTTACCTAAATAATTAGATATTTATTAAAATGTATATTAGGAAATAATATATACATAATAACTATATATGGTCAATGTAATTATTTGGAGTCATTTTATAATAATATTAGATATATAAAATTTTGTTTAACAATTTAACGTCTTTTATCCACCTTCAAGGCACTTTAGAAAATTTTCATAGAACGTAATTTTATCACTTATGTGAATTGTATTTCAAAAATCTGAGAGACATAGTTGATAATAGTATGTAAAATGCGGTTCAATAAGATGAAAATAATTTATAGTGAATCATAACTTTTGACATTTATTTACCACGGTTATAAGTAAATTGGTTTATTAAAAGAAAAAATTTTATTATTATTACGCTAAAACATGTACTAATTCAATTCGATAATTTTATTTATGCTAAATTCCATATTATGGAAAAAATATGCTTTTTTTGGTCCACATGGATTAGAATATGACATTTATTATTATTTTATTTAAAGAAAAGTGAAAAGTGTTAAATTCAAATTTTAAAAACTAAAACATTTTTAATTTAGTGATATTCATATTACAAATTCGAATATAAATATTCATTATGAATATAAAATGATTTTCTATATAATGATATTTTAGTTTTAGTTTTTAGACAATAAATAATTAAATTTACTTGGGACACAATGATGATGCAGTAATTACCTTTTTGATGAATGGATGTAATAACTAATGTTATAACTATTCTAGTAATTGTAAATTGAGACTATTGATTTATTACAATAATTTTCAAAATTAATAGGACAATTTTTTTTTAACTCAATGAATTTTCTTTTAAGTAATCATGTTGTTATAACTTCTACAAAAATAAATTAGTAAATAGTGTCAAAATTTACATAAATGAGTTTTTAAAACAAATACTATATTATTAAATGATATAATAGTCCTAATAATGAAAATTTTGGCCATAAGACATATATAATAATATATATATCATTAAGGAACCACATGGGTTCTCCTGGAATTTTATACAAATTATATTAACTATATAATTTTAAGATGCAAGGATATATGGTAAATATTAAACTATCTAACCAACAGTTAAATCTAAAAGATAAGATTAATATAGTGACCTAAACTTGTCTAAAACCTATATGTTTAGATTTTTTAGACCCATAACCACCATATCCACCAAATAAATCAATTTGGATCCACTATAAACTAAATATGATTGTATAGTAAAATAATATATCAAGCTTTTCCTAATGTGACCCTCAACTCTCTAATAAAATGGTATTTTACCTTCCCTAAAAATATCACCTCCAAATCCATTTGGATCGTCCAAATCCTACACAAATATCCTCCCAACTACCATCCGGTCATCATAGAGGCCTTAAATGAATCATAATACCATCCTACAATGCCCTTTTCATCAAATGAAAAAGAATCACTCAAATAAAATGTAATAAATTCATCATCTCATTCAAAGTTCTTTTCTTATTCCACTTCCTTTTTTATTGTTATTTCCATAAAAAAAATAAATCCATAACCTTCTACATACATTGATGTTATTATAAATATGGTACAACTATATTCATTATTATATCCATCCTATGAATGAAAAGTAATCTTATTTGTGTATGTACGACTTATAGTCTCCACGTCGTGGTTTAGTTTGTTATTCAAACTCATTATGATTTGGATGGGTATACTAATGAGTATAACTGATGTAAATAAAAAATATATCATGTTAAGGATTCTGTATATACGATATACCATCCAATTACATACAATTTCACCATAAATAGACTGATATTGTCTCTCGTGCATATGTACGGATTACCGTCTCCACAAACACGATGAAATTCATTCACCATTGTAACCATTCTAGGATAAATTTCATTTTATGATATAAATTATGTTTTATAGAAATAATATCATTCTGGTTATTAATGAAATAAATACATTCCAAAACAATCATGGATTACATAACAAACAATATAAAGTAAAATGAATAAGTTAAAATCCAAAACAATGATACCACCAAATTATTATTAATAAATAAATATTAGAAGATCATATATGATACCATATTTATGTATATGGTTCTTTTATAATTTAATAACAATTATTTAACTATTATACTGCAGTTTGACAAACCCACAGCCATGTAAAAGTAAATGGTAAGGGTTAATTATACAATCTCTTCATTATCCGAGATTGTTTATACGTGAGTATCTACTGGGACATCTTAATCATCCAAATTCATGATCCTTAAAAAAGTATTCCAAAAAAAATTAATATTTATTAGACTATGGGTTAAATTCATTAATACCCATGTTCATCTTTTATAAAATGTTTACAAAATAATCTTTATGTTCTTTTCCAAACAAGTTCCTTTAAGACCATTTTGAGAAAATTAAGGTAAGAATTTTTTTATCATATATGGAGAGAGCATCTATTTTCCATCATTATCACACCATTGAAGCTTCCCTTATAGGATTATAATATTATTTTAAAAGTAAAATTTGTTTTTATAATTTTGTGACATTTAGATGATTTTCAAATATAAAGGGGTATTTCGTTCAAATATTTTTCATTTCATCTGTGTCAACATCTTTTGATATATTTTAAACATGTTTATTATTGATTTATTATAATAAAATTTTCCATATTATATTGAATGGTGTATGATATGTTTTACATTGGATGTTATATTTCTATACCATTGATGGTTTATGTTTAAAGTATTTATATTTTGAATGTTAGTTTGAATTCTAATTTAAACATTATGTTTCAAAGTTTCCATATGACAAATGCATTGGACATATAATATGATAGGTAGAGCCCGGTATAGCTTCTATGGTAATAATTACATTCACAATAGACTATTTATTTATAGTTTTAAGTTTGAATTTGTAATGTAATGTTCATGTACCTAATCTATTTTCCAAGACAACTAAATTTATCGGTCCTTCAAGACATGATTCCTTGTAATCAGGCCAATTAATTAATATGATATAATGACTCTGGGTAACTGGGGTAGTGGTGTTACACCCAGTATCATCGGAATGAGGCCCAGGTGCCTCTGTGTGTGACAGTGGTTGTTCTGGCCGAGGTGGCTTCATGCGTTGTTGTGGTTGTGGAGGCCCAGGTGTTTTCGGGCGGGGACATGTCTGGTTGCAGCGGCCGAGGTGTGTGCGGGCCAGATGTGTGGTGATGTCCCATAAGGTTGTTGTTGTGGGAGGCTGTGGGACTATATAAAGACTTTTCGGGGAGTTCTGATGAGTAGTTTGTCCTAACTAACTAGTGGGAAAGTGGTCGGGGTACCCCAATATCGAGGTGTTATTACTATGAAATTACCAAACATATATTTTTTGGGGAGAGTACCTTGGTGAGGCTAGCTGGATAGTTTCTTTGATAGGTGATTTGGTTATATCTATTTCCCATGGGGCATTATAATTCCTCCCCACTTTTTCACATGAGCTTGGTTTTCCTGAATGAGTATACCTGTATACTCCCCCTACGTATATAAATTATCATTCAAGTTTCCTAAAAGACATTGAGGACCATTTCAGACATTAATAGCTCGGGATTCGAGGGATGTCATAATTTTATTTCATTTTTTTCGTACTTCCTTTCAGATTTTACCTATTATATGCATTAGTTTATTTTGGAAATGCATTTAGAGTTGGATTTTGGCTTTACCTTTACATTCATTATTTCGATTTTTTGGGATTTACCATCTTATATACCAATATTTTCAATAAAAGTGTAATTATTTCCATATTACATGATATTTTATACCTATATTTCTAGTCACAACTCAGGGGCCTATTGAAGTTGTGAATGATGGGTCATTATCTCTTCTACAACTTGAAGAAGGAATGGTCTAGAAGTATTTGGTCCCTTCCCTTATCTCCCTGAAGGGGAGTCTTGACAAAATGGTATCAAAGGCTTATGGTTGAGAGATGGTATGGAGTTCGAGGTTAGGAACATTGAGAATTTCATGAGGTTGTAAGGAAATCATGATGGTCAATCATTGTGTGTGAAATAGACCTGGGAGTACCATCTACCAAATTGGATTTTAGAGCCCCCCACGATTTGATACAAGGACTCTAGGCCTACCGAAGAACAAAGTAGGCTTTACTGAATTAATGGTATAGGCCCAAGGAATGATACATTCATCCTGATGACTTGTTTCCTTGTGTTTTTTTTTGTGTTTTGAATTATTTATGATTAACTAAAATGTTATGAAAAAAATAAAAGTTATATTCTACATTACTCAAGTGTAGGCATTCATTGTTTAACTTGAAACTATAACACCTAGAAGATGCCCACAAGTAGTATTGGTGATCAAGGACTAGGAGGCTGATATAGCTACTCAATAGATTAACTATCACGAGGAGGAGGATGACAATTCGAAGAAGTTGATTCATGAAATTCAACAAGCATACATTGGGAAGTATAAGGGTAGCGTCTCAGACATGGGGAGGGAGAGCTGGCTCAATGAGATGTTGATAGCTATCATCTTGATCTGTACCCTAACTGAGTACTAGGTTCCTCCTCCTGTATTCCATATGCGGGGAGCGGCCCTTCAGTGGTTGACTCTCTATCTTGAGGATAAGAAATCGGTTGAGGAATCGTGGTTTGAGATCAAGAGGGAGTTCTGAACATAATTTCATTCTTCCATGATGAAGGATTAGAAGAGGCCGGAGCTACTCTCCCATCCACAGGAAGGTATGTCAGTAAGGGAGTTGGGGATCAACTTCAATTTTCTCCTTCATTTCTCTCCATACATCTTCCTAAAAGTGGAATCACTTGAAATGTGCATAGACGGGGCACTCCAACCATCCCTGTATTATGTTCTAACTCCTTTCACTATACCAACATAGTTGGAGGTTTAGAAGAAGGCTGATCTTGTGCATATAATGAGAACAGTCTAAGGTGTTCCAGGTGGGGGGTGCTAGTTGATCTTTTCAAAGGATAAGGCTATTAGAGTAAGGAATCTGACATCAGGGCCTTCCAAGTTTTGGTCTGTGAGACAAAGGCCCCATCATTTCCAGATTCGATTTCTCATCCTTCGCACTTTCTCAAAGATCCTAGGACTGTGTTTCTTTATCTGTTCCATCTATGGGAATTTTCATAATCAGTTCTCAAATATACTGTTGTTTATAAGTGGTGGGAATGTTCAGATCCCACCTCAAAAGTTGTAGATTTCATCTAGACCCTTTTAGTCATAGCAACAGGGACAACGATCTCCCGCTCCTCTTAGAGCGGACGTTTCAGTGGAAGGATGACCTCAGGGCGCTCTTCAGGGACATCGACCAGGGTCTGGTTATAGAGGCGTCCAACAACCGAGGTGTAGAGGAGATAGGTGTGGAATGTTGCACGTCATAGAGGTAGCAGTTCTAGCAGGTCCAGTTGTCATTCGTGGTTTGATCATCTTTTTTAGTACCCATTATTCTTCCTTGTTTGATTCAGGGGAATCAAACTCCTTCTTTACACCCAGTCTAGCCCATTCTATGGGTTTTTATGCATAGAGACATCATGTGCCCCTTAAATTGACTACATCATTCATAGTTCAGACAAGGTTTTTATATGTTTTTCAAGGATGTAGACTGATGTCGGGTCCACATCAGTCTAGTGGGGACCTTCATTCTCAACAGATGCAGCCATATTATGTCATTTTAGGCATCGATTGGTTGTTCTATGTGTGTGTCATTATTGACTGCTTCTAGGGAAGGGTTTTGTTCTCATATATGTATTGACTGTGTGTAGATTTCATTGGCGAGCGGGGTTGCTAGGAGGAAAGCTGAGGTGTGGAGCCCCTTTATTCCATGTTAGACAAGCTGTTAGTGAAAACAATATACTCAGTGATGGTGGAAGTGTAGAGGATCATTATTGAATTCTTGGACATCTTCCTTGAAGATGTTGTGACCCTACCCCCTTGACATGTTGTTAAGTTCAGGATATAATTAAAACTCAGTGCCCGTCCAATTTTGATGGATCCCTATTATATGTGGCCTTTTAGATATGGAAGTTGTGGATCTAGGTTTATGACCTGATGAAGATGGGTATCATTCGACCAAGTGTGTCACCATGTGGGGATCCGTTAATGTTCTTGGAAAAGGAATATGGTGGCCTCATGCAGTGTATAGACTACCAAAGTCTTAATTAGGTAATGATCAAGAACCATTACCCTTCCTGGTGATTGAGGAACATTTTGAACAGTTGAAGGGAATTTTTTGGTTCTCTATAATCGACCTACGGTCTGGATATCAGTAGTTGAGGTTGTAGGAGGGTGACATCTCAAATACTGATTTCGGAAGAATATTTGTGAAATTTGAGTTTGTGTTCATGTTGTCTATCATTATAAACTCACCTGACATGTTCATAGGTCTCATGAACTCCATTTTCCTTAAATATCAGGACTGATTTGTAGTCGTGTTTATTGACAATATCTTGATCTACATAGCATCATAATATTATCACACCAAGCATTTGAGGATAGTTTTAGAGGACATTCGACACCACAATCTCTATGGGATCTTGTAAAAGTGAAGATACCGTACAATATATGTGAACATCTGTGGACCCATGGCATCCCAGCAGGGAATAATAGTGGAACCTTTGAAGTTTGAGGCATTTATTCATCAAAATTACCAAATCACATGGTATAGGATTATAGTTTTAGGGGTCTAGTAGGTTACTACCAGAGGTTCATTCTTGACGTCTCTCAAGTTGGTTCAAATTTGACATCCATGACCAAGAATGTCCAGGTATTCATTTGGAGTGATAAATTCAAAGAAGCCCTCAATAATCTGAGAAGTATGTTGGTCAGTTCCCCAGTGTTGAGGTTTCTAGAGTAATCGAAAATGATTGATGGGTCCTGTAATGCTTCTGGTATAGTGTTGGGGTTTATGCTGATGCATGAGAAGAGAGTGATATTTTATTTGTATATGAAGTTATATTTTCATGAATGTAACTAGTCAAACCATGAACTAGATCATTCAGTAGTAGTGTTCGCACTGATGTTGTGGAAGCATTACCTCACCAGGGAATTATCCTTGGTCATAACATATCACAAGAGCTTGAGATTTGCCTTTACCAGGAGGGACCATAACTTGTGGTTGTGGATGTGGATAGAGTTTCTTAAAGACTACAACATAGGTATTTACTTATCCTCAAAAACGGGAAATATGTGGCTGATGGTTTTTGTATGAATTCCCAATGGTATGTGGTTTGGGATTCAAAAGATGCTTAGAAAGTAATAGAGGATTTGGCTACCTTTCACTCGGATGCAAGGGTGAATGATGGTAAGGACTATCTATTTTTAATGAGAGTGATTTCTTCCTTGGTACATAAGATATAGGAGTCTCATTGTGTTGACATGGAGGAGGAAGTGTTGCATGATTTCATTAGCAAGGTAAATGATCCAGAAGGATGGTAGGAATATGGTCAAAATTAGTTGGTGTTTTGTGGGAAGATATTTCTCTTGGTGGTAATGCGTGAGAGTATTCTCGGTGAGATCCATAACTCACCCATAGTAGTACAACAAGTAGTTTTGAACATGTATTGGGGCTTGCGGGGTCAGTTTTGGTGGACCAAGGTAAAGTGGGTAGTGGCAGTGTCTGTGGAAAATTTCTTCATGTGTCAGCAAGTGAATGTTTAACACTGTATTCCTGGTGGTCTATTGCGGATCGTAAATGTTCTCGAGTAGAAGTGGGATGAAATCTTGATGTATTTTATCATAGTACATCCCAGAGATTATGGGGTCAGTGAATTCTTATGTTTAGTGGTGGATCATTTGACAAAATTAGCTCACTTATTAGCAATTAAAGAGTCGAGAAAAGTGGATTCCTTGGGGAACCAGTACATGGGTGAAGTTGGGTGGATGTATAGAGATCTCATAACAATAATATTGGATCGGGATACATGCTATGCTTATCGAGCCTAGAGGGGATTATAGTGTGCTTTGGGCACCTATCTATTCCTTAGCACTGCTTTCTACACTCATACGGATTTGAGGATAAAGAGGACCATCCTGATGATTGAGGATATTATACGGGAATCCATTGTGGACATCAAAGGATCATGGGTAAGACACATTCCACTAGTATTGTTTTCCTACAACCATATCTATCAATCTATCATTGGAATGGTTATCTTTGAAGCCTTGTATGTAAGGTCTTGTTGTTCACCCATGTGATGAAACGAGGTCGGGGAAGCAGGTGTTAATAGACCAGAGGTAGTGCAGGGCATGTTGAAGAAGGTTCATATTGTGCATGAGAGGATGAAGGCGGCTTTGGACCAGCACAAGTCATTTTCTAGTCATATAATGATACCATTGGAGAAAGAGTTTTGGGACCTTGTGTTCTTAAAGGACCCCCCTCGACTTGGGAAGTAGAAGTTCAATATGGAGAGTTTTCTTTCTCCTAGGTTTATCAGACCCTTCGAGGGGTTTGGGGGGTTAGCGAAGTGGATTATCAACTAGAGCTATAGCCAATGCTATAGAGGGACCACAATGTAATCCATTTGTCTCAGCTCTGTCAGTATCTACAGGATGAATCGCATGTCCTCGACTGGGAGAGCTATATATCATGGGCGATCCAACGATCGTAGATTGACCAATGGGGATAAAGGATAGTGAGTAGAATCTTCTTCATGGACAATCCATTCACTTTGTTTGTGTGTTGTGGAGGCATGGTGGCCTCGAATAAAGTACCTAGGAAGGACAGGCATGGATGCGTTCTCTTTACCCAGAGTTGTTTTAACTTTTTTTGTGTAATATTTTTACTTTATTGTAATGTAGTGCATGACGATGTTAACTATAAGATGGGATGTGTTCCTTTATACGAATGTTTTAAAATTTCCTCATTGTGGGGAGGGGAGGACCTTATCCCTTATCACGAAGTATTAATGTGGATTCGATTAGACCTGTGTGGGTGACATAGTGTCACCGAAAGCTGATATTATCTTGACCTAGAGAAAGGGACTCCCTAACCCATATATCTAGATGGTGTGAACATTATATGTTTGTCTGAATTTACATGGGATAGAATAGTGTTAGTATATATGTAGTTTTATAGGAGAGAGATAGGGGCGAGGTCTTCCAAGATATCGAGGTTTGTTTCATCTTTCGAACAACTCTAGGGTGGTTTTTCTAGGAGTGGTATCTTACGAGGTGGTTGTTCGGACCCATGTCTTTTCATTAGTTTACTCTTCAATTCCAGAGGGAATAAATAGTTTGATAGGTTTCTTATGTAATGGATCGGACCCTCGTAGTCCATTAAATTACAAAATTCTAGTGTTTGGGTTGTCCTAGGGACTATCGATGACTCATTTGATGTTTTTAAAAATGTAGGATTGAACAAAAATTGGCACCAATTAGCATTAGTGGCATCGATGGGCATCAGTGGCACAGATGGGTCATCCATATCACCAATAGACATCGGTGCTAGAGCAACAGTGAAATGGAGATGGTTCCAGGGCAACAATGACTCGCCTTATAGTGATTCCCTCCCTCTTTTTCTACGAACATCCAAATTTTCCCCAGTAACATTTCATTTGATGTAAATGTGTTTTTATACAATTTTCAATGCCATTAAAATCCAGTAAAATATTTTTTAAACACCCAAGAGTCGAGAGACCCTTGAGATTCCAAAATGTGTGATATTTTTTCCTCATTATCACTCCTTTTTCATGTTTTACAGTTTCTCCCCAGTTCTACATTTTTATTTTATTAAATCAAATATACTAAGTCATAGTCATTATCTCCACCATCTCTAAATAGAATTATTAAATATAAATAAATCCAAACATGTGAAACCTCCCAACTACATGGTCGAGCCATGAACCAATATTTATGTACATTGAAATATTCTCCCTTTTTTAGGATCTGTCCTTTTTGTAAGCTAATTTCTTCTCTTCTTAACTAATTTCCATTCATTAAATTACTCCCTAGAGACTTACTCTGGGGAAAAATCATTCATCTGTGATGGACCATTCCCACTCATCCTTGAAGCCCTCTAGTTTTCAATGCATTCCTTTTGGGAACCCTCAGTTCATGACTCTAGAATAAAAACATTGATCTTTGGTCATCCAGGTTGGGTTATTCATCGTATCACTTAACCTTGAATCATGCGGGGTGGTTGTGATAATTTTTCCCTCGGGAAGTGGATTAAACCAAACCAAAATGAAGATAATAAAAGCGCACTTAATATGGAAGGGGTGTGTATGATTATGATGTTGATGTATTTCTTTCATCTTCATTTTTAGTTTGTCAATTGTATGGGCGTATTCCACTAGAAATAGTGGTTATTTTTTGTCCTTTATTTCACACTAATGAAATTCTATTTTTTGGATAATCTTGGGATTGAATGGATGTAACATAGAAAAGGTTAATCACATAAACTCAGTTGATTACATTGATTTAAAAGGAATACAAATCCCTATGTGATTACCCTAGTTTACCAGATATAAAAGAAGTATCTTAATAAATTATGCAGTAAAAACGGAGATCTTTATTGTTATATTCTATGATATGTTTTGCTGGAATACTTGATTCTTGTGGGATGATGGGGATAGGGATGAGATCTATCATTGTTTAGGGGATGGTAGTGTATTTTATGTCAAGTGGCACTATATGTTGGTGCATAGGTTAGGTTCTACTACTTAGATGGATTTCAATAGTCTCTTTTTTTATTGTGACATCACTAGAGAACAGGGTGTGAATGATTAAATTGATGCATGAAATTTTTCCTTTAGTTGTTCTCTTGGCTTGTGGATATTCATGTTACTATCTCGGTAATGAAGGAATATTTAAAATGGAATCGCTTGATCATGATGATGGGAATTGGTACCCAAGGGGATTATTTTCTGGAAATTGGGTGTTTTATGGTTGTGGCTCTTGTGTGTTTTCACATTAATAGTAATGAGGGTAGTTGTGCTTTGGTTGTGAATGGGCCTGTTGTCTATTGTGGAGCCCTTAAGTTGGGATGAGTGTTTGTTTAATCATATGTATAATTTTATTCATTATTTTCTTATTTTTACCCCACCCATGATGATCTCAATCTGTCGAACTCCCCTATTTCATGGGGGAGGGTGTTTTTCACAGCATTCTTATGTGTGGCTAGTTATTAGCTCCTCTTTGCTCCAAATCGTTGGATTCCTAAGTCTCTTTGGGATGGACATGATGTCCTAAGGTATATTATCACCAAAGAAACATTGGTAAGGCTGTGTTGTGGTGGTTGGATCAAGTGTATGCGAGTAGGATTGTTTCCCATGTGCATTAGGAGGAGTCACAGGTGTCTTCGAATGTGATAGTGGTTGTTTTGGTTTAGGTGTCTTTGGGCATGGTAGTGGTTTTTGTTGCTCAATGTGTTTGGGGGAAGGGATGTGTGTGGTTGTGGTGGCCTTGATGTGTGCATGTGAGATGCATGGTGATGGCCCATAAGGTTGTTTTTGGGGCAGAAGTGGGACTATAGTGAGACTTGTGTGGGAGGTCTAACACATAGGATGTCGAAAATAACAAATGGAAAAACAGTGTGGGGTACCCAAATATCGATGTTCTATTACTATTACTTTACCAGGCATGCGTTATTTGGGGAGTGTGCCTTCATCGGGTGGGGTGGTTTGTTTACTTGGTATGTGGCTTTATATCTCTATTTCTCTCACGAAATTAGAATTCATGACCACATTTTCAGGCATGTTTAGTTTTTTCGACTAATTATACCTATATACTCACCTTATGTATATGAATCTTTTTCCAGGTTTCCATGAGGACTTTGAGGACTATGATAGACTTTACTAGCTCTGGTTTCTAGAGTTATATTTGGTGCTTTTATTTATATTAGTACCTCACATTGTTGTTTCTTTTACTATGTATCAGTTTTTTATAAACATGAATGTAGATATGGATTTTGGATTTACCATTACATTCATCATTTGGAGTATTTTAGGATTTAACATCTTATCAACGGATCTTTTCTATAAATATTTTAGTGCCTTCCATATTATGTGTGATTCAATACCGTGGGTGCTGGTCACCACTCCGGTTCCGATTTAAGGCATGAAATGGAGTCATTACATCTCTTTTAACTTGAAGAAGGAAGGGTCTTGATGTTTTGTGTCCCTTCCCTCATATTGGTGAAGATGTGTCATGACAAAAAAATTGTTGCAAAAATGCATGGGAAGGCCATTAAAATTCTGTTATGTGCTTATGATATTGAAAATTGGGAAATAAGTCTCGTAAATTCAATGAAAAATATCAAGGTAATTGTTCAAAAAAATATGATATAAAATCAGTAAAATGTTTCAAAAGAATTTGGATGGGTAATTATGAAAATTAT
Organism: Viscum album; assembly: GCA_963277665.1. Taxonomy (NCBI): domain Eukaryota; kingdom Viridiplantae; phylum Streptophyta; class Magnoliopsida; order Santalales; family Viscaceae; genus Viscum; species Viscum album. The sequence goes on from OY728147.1 coordinate 1,835,188,243, forward strand.
TGTTCAATGAAGAATTTCAATCATGGGAAGAAATCATAAATTAAGAAGAATGGTGTGGTGAAATGATTTTCAAATAATTTAGGAGATATTTTTCTATCAAATAAATTTGTATAAGGGACATTTGTTGTTCATTTAGATTATGACAATGTGTTTTTTTATTCAGGTTCTACGAATTCTTTCATTTCTGTGAAATTTTTAGGTAAATTGGAAATTCAACCTAAATAAATGTTTCCAAAACATATGGTAAAAACAAATGGAGGAAATTTTGACGCATAAATGAAATTAGAATAATCACTATGCCTTTAGTTTTGGAAATAATTTAACAACAAAATTTTTGGTTTTGCCTCTAGTAGAGATTGATATCATACTAGGTATATATTAGATATCTTTTTTCAATGCTAATATTAACTGTTGAGCTAAAGATGTAACTTTTTCAAATTATTTTCAGTTTTTATTTAATGAATGAACCCTTACCATTGATGATATATATGGAAGCTGAGAAGCTGTAAAAATATGGAAATTAATGTTCTCATGCATATATTGTTTAAAATAATTGAACTGTTCAAATTAATTATGTGAATGTGGTAAATGAGTATCTTGATATTTTTCCTAACGAGTTTTCTAGTATTATACATATCTAGAATTTGAATTTCAATCAATATAGTTCCTAATACTAAGGAAATTTCAAAACCCTGTTATCTAAATTCTTGAATTAAACATTGTGGCTAAAGAAGAAATTATATGTTTTTTTAGATAATTATATTTTCAACATATAATATCACAATGGGGTGCACTATTCCTCTTTGTTAAAAACAATTACATTCTAATGAGACATTTCATTGATTATAGATCCATGAATAAAATCACTATTAAGAACAATATCATTAGCCTCATATCGATGATTTCTATTGATCATCAATAGGGGAAATATTTTTCAAAGATCAACTTGACGTCTGGGTGCCAATATTTGAAAGTAATGGAAGAAGACATTACAAAGACTATGTTTGATACCATATATGACCCTTATGAAGTTATAGTTATCTAATTTTTGTTTAATAATGTTCCTATTGTTTTCATGGATCTTATGAATATAATATTTTTTGAGTCATTAGATACGTTTATGGTTCAGTTTATTGATGATGGTTTTGTGTATTCTTAAAAAAAATAGGAGCATGATTCACATTTAAGTGTTGTATTGAAAACCATAAATGAAATGAAACAATATGTGGAATTTAAAAATTTTGAGTTTGGGTGACAAAAAATTTCATTCCATGGTAAGATTATTTTTAAAGATAACATAACTATTGATCCTGTTAAAACACAATTTGATGAATATTTACCAAGACCAACAAATATAACTAAAATTCGTAGTATTCTTGTTTTAATAGTCTATTAATAGAGTTTTTGTTGATAATATTTTATATATATCTAGGGAAATGAGTTTTTTAAATCAAATGTGTGTTATGTTCATCTATAAAAAACTGTTTGATGATTTTACTAAGGAATTGAATAAATGATTGGTGAATGCTCCAATTTTGGAATTACATTCTAGAAATGGTGAATTTGTAATCTACCATAATGATTCTGTGAATTGAGATGTTTTTTTACTAATACATTATGATCCTATAATATCTTAAGCATCAAAAATGCTCAAAAATCATTAGTTAAATTTCCCTACACATGATTTAGATTTATATTTTGTTATTTTTTAAACAAAATTGAGGCATTATATGTATGGAGTAAAATGGTAAATATAAACATACCAAATAATTATTGACATATTATCCTAGGAAGAATTTAACTTGAGATAAAGAATATTATTGAAACTAATCAGGGATTATGATTTCTTGATTCATTACCATCCAAGAAAAGAATTTTTTTTTATACTTTTAGTCAAAAAATTAATGTTACATTTATAATCTTATTATTTGAACATGATCATTTTTTAATTTATTTTATGAATGTTACCATAGAAGTTGTTAGTTCATGAGATTTCTATATTTTTATTCAGTTATCAGTGTAATACTTTACATGAGATAGAATTGATCAAGCATTAAAGGAAGTCAATGAGTTGTAGAGTGAGGCTGAATGTTTTCAAAATGGTGAGATTCAAGAATTAAATATTGATAATTATTATGTTATCATATTTTGGAAGGTATCATGTGTTGTCTTTTATTCATAGTTATTGAAAGAGTTTTTATGTATATCTCATAGTTCTCTATATTTAGTTAATTCTTGCAGTACTATGATGAAAAGAGTCCTTCAAGAGTATTACTAGTGGGATAAAATGAAATGAGATATTACTCATGTTACTCTGAGGTGATTGACTTGTTAATAGGTTAATGCAGTGTGGTTGTTTCAAAAATGGATACTTCAACCTTTTCCAGTACAAGAGTTGAAATGGTAAAGTATATCCTTGGATTCTGTAGTGGGATTAAAAAAAACTTCTTGAAGAAAAAATTTAGTTTGGGTTATTGTTTATAGTTTGAATAAATCTGATCATTTAATTCTTATATGAGATACTTTATCCTTATATAATATTTATCGGTTCTATCATAAATAGATTTTCAGTTTACATGGATTTCCTCTCCCCATTATATCTGATCATGATCCTAGTTTCCCCTCAATCATTTGGAAAGGCCTTCAAGTGTTGTTGTGAAATGAATTAGAATTATTTATTGGTTTTTATCCTCAATCAGATAGGAAGACAAAACAAACAATTTATACCTTATAGGATATTATAAGTGTTTTTATTAGATTTCATGAGATGCTGGAATCAAAATAATTATTGGTTGATTTTCTTGTATAAAAAATTTCATTATAGTATATGTATGTCACAATTTTCAGTATTATTTGGAATGTACTGCCGAACTGTATCTTTTTTGGTAGATGTTCATGAATCGATGTTGATGGGAGTGGAATTAGTAGAAGAGATGGTAGAAAATGTTTCATATATTCAGAAACACATGAGTATATCTTAGATAATGTAGAAAATATGTGAAGATAACCAAGGGAAGGGTATTTCTTTTTTGGTAGGAGATCATGTCATTCTAAATGAATTTTCTATGGAAAAGTGTCATGTATTTTGGTAACAAAGGGAACCCAAGTCCGCGATTCATTAGACCCTATAATATCCTAGATAATGTTTTATCATTTATCTACTTAGAAGATTTACATTTGAGTTTATATAAGGTACACAATGTATCTCATGTTTCAGTGTAATGAATGCATATTTTACATCCATATCACGTTTTGAGTCTAGAAGTAGTTCTATTGGATGAGAATGTGTTTTATGAGGAACAGTTGGTCCAAATTTATTAGTATAGAGAGAAAGTGTTGATGAATATTGTCATTCATTCAGTTTTGATTTTTTTGGAAATCAGTATGGTTGAATAGGAAACATGAGAATCTGAAATTTCAAAAAAGTAGAAATACGCTCACTTATATGATAAGAGAATAAAATTTTTCAAACACAATTTCCAAAAATGGGGGAAAGAATGTAACATACTAAGTAATTATAGAATAATACATGTTGTTATATATTTATATTTAAGATTTATATATTAAATATTTTTTAGAGGGTAGAATATATTTGATAGAATACCCAACAAAAAACAATGATTCTCTTTTAAGTCTTCGGTTGGACACAAGACATAGTTATATAAAATATTATACCTTATTATTATTATTATATTAAGTGTTATTTATCACCTAAAAGTTATATTATCTAGAATAAAAAAACATACAATTTTATGTTTCTTCTTATTTATTATTTTTTTTATTTTCTTCTAATAATTGTTTTGAGATTAAAATAAGAAAAAAATACAATTTTATTCTTAAAATATCAATTATTTTTTAATTGTAGTTTTAAAAACTGTAGAGGAAGAATGCATTTCAAATATATTATTTACATGATAATAAGTTATATATGAAAAAAAAATTATTTTTTGGATGTGGGATATCATAATTTATTTTGGACAATGGTTTGATATTTTTCTAAAAAAATTCATATTTTGATGAATCGTGAGAAATACTATATTTTAATTGAAAAATATAATGTCATCTAAATTATTTATACTTATATATTATATTTTTAATTTTTTTAAAGTATAATTATATTATTATTTATCATTCAATCCAATTTTGGTCATTGTATGTAATTTCACATTGATATTAGTTATAAAATAATGTCAATCTTATGATGATTTTTTACCTTTAAAAACATTTTTCCTCATTTCGACAATAGGGATTGATTTTAAATTAACTACAAAAAATGTGATTTATGTATTGAAAAATATATTTCATATTTAGATTCATTGGCTCTAAATTATTTAAATAGGTTCTATTTTTTTGATTGTATTTATTGTATATTTCGTAATTTTTATTTACCACAGTTATGGTGGAAAAACTTAAATTAGGGTAATAAATAATATGATAAGGATAATAAAATTACCATAAAAGATGAAAATATACAATTGGATGAATAAATGTAGACACGTAAAACCCAAGGATCTAAATTTACTCATTTAATCAAATTTTTCCATTGAAAGGGTCATATATATTTTTGAAACAAAAATAAGTGAAAATGTATCACCCTCTTATTTATAATAAGTGTAATTATATAATATAAGATGAAATTTGATATAAATAGATAGTAAATAGCTTAAAAAATATAATTAAATTTTATACATTATTTAAATTTATTTAGAATTTCTATATATGAAGTAATCACCATAAATACTTACAATAATGTGATACAATAATTATTGTATAAATAGAAATATCAAATATATGATATTACATTTATTAAAATAATTATAATTATAATTAATTAGGTTACTACATGAATATTATATGTTAAGAGGGAATATTTTTACGCTATTAAACGTGTTTTTATATTATATCTCTTTTTAGATTTGTTTTTAAATTCAACGATATGACTAGTGTCATAACAGACAATATTGATATTTTATAAAAATAATATATTATTAAATTATTCAAATATAATAATATATTTAAAAATTAAAATTTTTTTTAATAATGTGTAAAATTCTATAATGATTATATTAATCAAAATTTTATCTTATATAATTAAAATTCATATCAGTTTCATATTCAAAATTATTTTACCACAATTGAAATTAAAATATATTAATTTATGATTAACTGAAATGATAAGGTTTAAAATTTAATAAATACATGTATAAATTTTTTTTATGCGATGATTTATTACCCTACCCATATAATACTATATATAACTTATGTTTAAGAAATTTGGTTTTAAAATTTAATTGCTATAAATTTAATATTTTAAGAGTTTCAAAGGGTGCCCTTACCCTCTCCAACAAATAGGTAACAACTATTATCCATTACTTACACATAAAACCAAATTTCGTTCATTTATGATCTTACCAAACCATTTAATAAAATACCTCCCACATTATTGAGTCCTTATTTTAAGACTAACACCCACCAGAGAATTGATACGGTGTTCTTCAACGGAGATCAACCAAATAAGAGGTTTTGTTTTAATTATATATTTCAAAATTATTTCCTCCTCCACATCCATAAAATATCTTCAGAACATGAATAACTGATAACTGAAGTATAATAAATATTTTATGAAGTTATTTTGTTAATATCGTCACCTAAATACTTCTAGAATGTCATAAAATTGAAGATGATTTTTTTTGTGTACGGAAGACCACCACCTCACGAACCGATATAGTTTTTTTCCATTAAAATTTTTCAAGAATACTCAAAATAATTGAATTTTAGTTTTTATATGTTATTAATGATATATTTATAATTATTATAGAATAATATATCAAATATGTTCTTACTTTTCATGTAAATATAATATGGCAATGTTGTTCGTGTATACGTGTGAACTACCACCTCCATGAAGAGATGTGGATCATTTTTATTCACCAAATTACTTGTATGAAATATATAAATAAATTTAAAGGATTATTATGATTTTAAAAATATTATGATCATTATTTATTTATAAGACTAAAAATTACCTTATTTTCACAATGATCATTTAAAAATAGATATGTTACAAATGTGTACAGACGACCTACCGTATCTGTGATTACAATGTTATCATTTTTCCTAAAAATACATAATGGTATTATTTAAAAGTTGAATTTATTTATAAAAATTATAGTAATTTCTTGAATTTTATTTTGATGACGATGCACACATGAAAACATAGACTTTTGACATCATACCATGTTCATTTTCGACTCAAGTATAGAATATCGACAAAACATCTGATATAACCTTAAATATATTTTTAAATATTATAAAATGATAATATGATTTATAAATGGAAATATGAACATTAAAAATGGTCTCATGTAATTATAAATTCAATTGAGTTTACTATTCAAGAATATAAATATTTTATGAGATAATTAAGACCCATGTTAAGAAACATCATCTTAATATACTTTAATTGAGGCTTATTTTTATAATATAAATCACCTTCTATTATATGTTATATAATCTAACCCATTTAATATTTTATTTCATGCCACTATTTTCAAAAGTAATATTTTTAATTGTATTTTTTAAATTAATGGAAAATGAAATGGTTTTTTAATGTACATATAGATAGTGGCATTTCCTTTATCGTCGCCATTATTTGGTATTTTTCTTCCTATAAATGATATAATTTATTTAAAAGATAAATAAATACCATCATACATTGTTTTGGTATTTTTTCCTTGAAATTTATTTTTATAATGGATTTACTATATCAATATCTTTAAATTATATCTTGTGATTGTAATGCAGAAATATTATTCTTCCATCATGCTTGTTTTATTTGTTATGATTAGCTTTTGTTTCTTAGGGATTTTATAATGTATACTGGTAATTCCATGATAATAGAAGGGTTAGTGATCCCATGATATCTCACCAATGCATTAGGTAATGATATGGGGATAAAAATTTTGATTTATCTTATGATATTTAATGAATATACTATGATGGGAATTCTAAACGTAACCATGATGGTTACTCACTTTGTTGATATGAAAGCTAATATGTGTGTATGATATGGATAACCCATGTAAACTTTTTAATTTATAATTTTTATTACTTTTTTCATGAATATTATGATATAATTATGTATGTTAAGTGATTATTTTTTATAGGTTAAATGTATGTTTTGGTGAAAAAGTTTTTGATGAGTTGAAAATATTCATGGACTAACTATTTCTTTCAATTTTTTCTATCCCTCACTAATATTTTTATTCTCATTCAATGTTTTGAAAATATTTCTAGAGTTTATATTGAATGGGAAGGGAAATGAAGATGTAAATAAGTTTTTTATAATGAAAAATAAATCATGTTTTCTATTAAAGAGTTTTATTAGTGAAAAAATGGATAGTGAGTTGATGGGACTACTTTGTAATACATGAGTTGTTAAGTTATAGATATGTCATAATTTTTTAAAAAGTAATCATGAAAAGATAATCATTAAGAATTAATGTCATAGATCAAGATTATGTAATGTATAATAATTAGGCCTTATACATAGATATATAAATGATACGAATTTTTAAATAATAAAAAAATATATTACAAAACAAAAGTGAAGGATCTATATCCAAAAAACGTTATCAAAAGTTTCTCCTCCTTAATCTCATGAAAAAAAATTTAGGGTAATATAAAATTTTTTGTAACATTTACCCATGGTAGAATCTATCATGATTGAATAATGAATAATAAATTTAACATGGTAAATAACCTAATTCACAATCTATTTAATTAATATTCTGAGCATGAAATACATCAATGCATTGTTTATATGTACAAATATCATTGAATAAAAACTACTAAATTTTAAAGGAAATAAATAACTAATATTTTTTTCATGCATTCAAAAATCATGATTTCTATGCCTTCAACACCTTATTCTATTACAATTTTATAAATGTGTAGGTATACAGTAAAAACCAAGTAAAATAGGCCAACTAATTTGTCTCTTTAGACCTATTGATGAATGATGGGGTTTTATATAATTAGACCCCACTCATCCAATCTATTATGATTAAATTATAATATTTTTAATGAAAAATTAAATTAATAAACAATATTTTTTATTAATAGATAACAGAATTATTAAAAAATATTCATTTATCATGATTTTCCTCAGTAAATTAAATACCCATCATATTATAACACCTTTTGTAAAAATGTTACAGAAGACAAGAAAGAAATATATATATATGATATGAATAAAATTTTATAGTTAAGTGAAGATGAATGTTTATTTTTCATAATAAATTTAATTTATCTAGAGGAACGTAAAACCCATTAATTAATAAGTGGTAAATATTACATTTTATTCATATGAAACAGAGGGTTTGTAATAATGTCATGTCATCTAGAAAAATTAATATAATGTAACTGAAAATTTAAAATTAGTTTTCATTAATGAGAATTATGTATTGAAAAAATAAAATAAATTTACAATAATATAAATATAATAAAATAGACATGACAACAATGATGTACATAAGCACCATATACATTCAAAAAATATGTTTGCTTTATTATAATGGAATTAAAAAAATGTCACATTATGAAATAATTAGAAATATTCCACTAACACATTTTAAAAATTCAATTATAAAATAAAATATCATAAATTAATGTTTTTGTCTAAATAAAAGTATTTATGTAAAAAATATTGTGAAATATATATATTTGGTAACATAAATATTGTAACCCCTATGAAGAATATAAAATAATTGATATTTTAATTTTTATTAATAAATTAATATTTATTTCAAATATATTATATAGGATATATATAAATAACATATATTTAAATATTGGTACAATATAAAATAAGACACAATGGAGTGGAAATTGAGATGAAATACATTACTTCACACTTCCCATAGTTGAACAAGATTTAAAATCTAGTATAATGGATTATAAAAATTAATTAATTTATAATATCACAATCTTAATATTTATGTTATCATATATTATCTAGTTTTTTTTATCATATCACATGTTCGTTAAATTTCTATCTTTATATTGCCTCAAAAAATATTTTCACTCAAAGCCATATAAATATAGGTTCTAATATACTGTATAGAGAAATAAATTCTTTGATAACTATTTAATAATTTCATTTTAGCTCAGGTACATATGAAACAAATAGTATCTTTCAAAAATCATGAAATTCATCAACAAAAACTATATCTTCCAATTTTCAATCATTCATCGATTTAATTTCATTTATAAAAGACTCATATTAAAGTTGAGAATATATTATATTTTACCATCAATATGGTTTGATAATAATTTTTTAAAGGGTTTATTTATCACATTAAATAATAATTAACATATCCATATTTTCTAGATCCATGTTAATCTTTGAAATGTTTTTAACTCCACGATCCTTCCATTCCAAGGAATACACTATATTATTTTTCCTTCCCATGGTGGTAGTTTATTGAGACATCACATACAAAATGTAGATTAAAAAACATTATTGTCCTCATTGTTTTATATTTATGTGATAGAGAAGTTTTTTATACTCTTACATTCAATGTATAGCTCACATCATTCACCATAGAGATAATGACTTCATATCTTCAATGAAAATATTAAAACATCCAATTAAACATCATGATTTTTATAGTTACATTCAAGAGTCTATAAAAACCGTTATTAATATAAAATTAATTTTTTATTCTATAAAAGGATTCATTAAAACCCACATATAGAAGTATAACTATATCACAAATCCGTCATTTTTTGTTTTTATATTCATTATCAGAGAACAGAATAGTCATTTATTTAATTCTTCATAACAGTCATCACTATAAATTTTTTAGATAAACATAAAACCATATCATGTAATCATGATTAACGAGTTATCTATTTGGGAATCTTTGTTGAACAAATAGGTGACAGAAACCTACATAAAATATGAAAATATATACCTAATTGATGGTAATTTGTTTGAGAAATTATTTGACATCAATTTCCTTCTAAGGATTAACTGAGATTCTATTTTTTATAAGACCATATAGGATATGAAAGATACTATTTGAACCCAGAATTCAAAAAAATTGATTTACTATAAAGAACATTTATTTTATGAGTCTACGGAATAATCTTTAAGTCATTCTCAAAATCCTAATAGAATTTAGAATATACTATGATTTCATTCATAAATACAAAAATATAATTATATAGATATTACTTTAATACATTGTTCATTACATCCATAAAAATATTGGTTTTATTAGTCAGTCAATATGGATGTACTGTAAATATTTATTGACCATACCTCATAACAAATTCTACCTCTATACAATATTCCTTATTTTATCAAAATTGATGATACTCAAGATAAAATTAAATCATTGTATTGTATCTATATTTATAAAATATATCTAATTATAAATCCATGTGAGTAATATAATAATTTTCCCTAATCATAATAACATAGACATCCATATAATCAATTTAGAGTTTTATATCATTGTATTTGTTATTGATTAAATTAATAGGGGATCCCCAATGTGAAACTTTTTTTTAATATAAATCCCTTGTCATATATATACTCTATATGTTTCTTCAACTACAGTAATTCCACCGTTGCTATTTTATAAGGAGTCACTAATGTAGGTATTTCATTAGGTATTAAATAATGTGACACTCAATATCATGCCTAGGTGGATTTACAGTTAAATCCTCAACAAATGCATCAATTTATTACTTTATAATTTGTACATAAATAATTTTAATATTATATTCTTCGTAATTATATTATGTATTCCTTTCTCCTATAATAATCCCATTAGTAAGATATATTGGTTGTGGATCTTGACATGTCCCAGATAATGAATTCAATGATCAAAATATAATGAATTTCACATATTCTCAATAATCATAATTTACTTCTCTTTGCAAGATATATTTTTATCATATTTTAAAATCCAATATGTATCAAATATTACAACATATTCAAGAATAGGTATAAAAATAAATTCCACTAATATGGAATTATTTTGTGTAATAATGTGAACTCCATGACACATCCTTTTTTATTTTTATTTCAAATATGAGTACTAAATGATATATTCCTTATAATTGTTTTGGAAAATACATAATTTTAATAGAGTCTTTAAAATATATATATATGTTTTTGAGGATCAAAAATAATTTAAAACAATTAATAAATTTTATGATATGATTAAATTACCTAAAAATAAATATTTAAAAAATTTGAACTCACTATAATGATCACAGAAACATGATTTTCACCCCTTATCCTCTTCAATGGTATATTCTATTGAATATTTTACTATTTGATTAAATAATGCCCCATATCCATACAGTTGAAGTACTATATGGTAGTAAAAACTTTTTTGATCTTACATTTGTTAGTACAATGACCCAAATCTCCACACTTGTAATAAAATCCCATAACATTAAATCATTTTCCAGGATGTTCATTTGCTCAATTTTTACATGATATTAAATTTCATCATCATAATATTCTTTTTAGACATGTAAAATTTTTCATTGTTTTAAGACAAATCTATTTTTCTCTTTAATTCAATTAAATATATATGATCCCAAAAATACCTTCTCTATTTTGATGGGGGGTAAAAATATTTCATCACATGATGATTTTTTTGAGAAATGAGTTCCCTCGGATGATATAGATTAATTTATTCAAATAATTGATAAATCATTCTTTATTTATTATGTATATAATCACTATAATATTTATATGGTATTATAATGTAACCCCAATACTCTATAGTACATTATTCATCATTTTTGTATATTTTGATTAAAATCTTTTTCATTTCATATAGTTTCTGATGATCGAAATGTTTCTCCAGGAATATTACTTGATAAATACAATTTCATGTATTTTATTTCATATTCCTTCCTATTATTCTTGATAAATGAAAACTTTATAACAAAATATATTTATAGAAAATATAAACAACATTTAAAATTTATCATATTCCATGTCTGTTGTGGCCATAACTATCATTTTGAGGAACTTAATCCATCTTTCAATTACAAATGTACTTGTAGTTTTACTAAATATTTGGGAATTATGTCACATGAAATGATCCAATATTGGTGAATCATGATTTTTTATTAAATTACTTTCCAAAATACTCATTATTATTTATAATTACATGTGTCAGTTACCCAAATATATCACTGATATACTCATCTGTAAAACTAGTTGTATTGAATTTCTTATTAGGGATATTTTAACACTGACCAGTAGTAATGATATAATTTATTCTTCGAAGATCCATTTATAAATAATTAAAAACACAAAATTAATTTATAAAATTATTAATTTTAAATCCCAATATATAATTCTTAATTTTATGTTACATGATAAAAAATTGGAAAATGTTTTGTTGTTAATTTTGATATCATAACATAGATTCCATGGGAATAACATTAAAATATTTCCAAATATTTCTAATTATTATGTAATGAAAATATGAGTCACCCCATATATATCAAAAATATGTTTCACACCATGTTAATAGTAAGTGAAAATTCAATGGGATCTAGAATTATGGATTATATATACTCAGCCAACTCTTTTATGGTTATTAACCATAGATACATATATTATAAATCATTTTCCACCTAATTTATCAAGAATAGAATATATTTATAAGAGAATAATAAATTCAAAAACATAACAATATATAAGGATGTTATATTATACATATACTTATCATTAATGTTAATAATAAGGATAATCTCTCTAATATATGTTTCCCAAATCAATCTCCCAATGTTACTTCTAAAATTAATCTCAGTGCAATTATAAAAACACCGACAATAGCAAACCAAACATGGTGTAAAGTTTAATGTGCTAGAATCTATGCAATAGATCTATGGAATATATAATGATAACTCTACCACCTAGTCATTTAAAAAAAGTTCATAAACTATATTCTGAGAGCTATTTAATGTAATATTACTGTTTCACCTCTTGAGACTATCGATGGATGAAGGGGACCATCGATTTATATCCCCACCCATCACTATATGTCAAAATTATAACACCTATATCAGTTCTTTTTTTAAATTTAGGAACATTGTGTCTTATCATCAAATATCTATATTTATTAAATATTATCAAATTTAAATATTTCTCTAGATAAAATAATAACATTCTATAGGTAAAACCATATGTAAAAAATGTTATATTATTTAATAAATAACGACAGCGTGATAAATAATATGCATATTTAGGGAAAATTTAACATTCAATGTTCATATGGATGTTTATATTTGATGGGAATTTTAAAGAATAAAAATTGAATCATAAAAATGTATACTACTACTTAAATTATTTAAAATAATATTTAACAACCAATTAAATAAAATTATTATATAAATAAAACAGATATTTTTTAGATTATAATATTTTTATTGGAATGATTTAATTGATTAATAAAATTATCATAAAATTTCATTAAACCATTCTTGAGTAAAATAACATATTTATAATTAAAAATCATCTTAAAAGTAAAATTTCAAAAAAATAAAAACAAAATTCTTTGAAAATAACCGTTAAAACATAGAAATTAGTATTTAAATTGTTGATTTATCATAATGAAAGGAAATTTAATTCATGATGAGTACATTAAAAAAATATATTCCAATAATATTTTTGGTAAAATACAAACATACCGATATTTGAAATGGAAATGAAGATTCCATTGTTAGAAATAATAATAATAAATTGGTAAAATAATTATTTATAAGTCATATTTAAAAGTATAAACATATTATTGATAAAATGTTTATAAAATATGGTTTTTGAAAAAAAATTGATTTTTACTGGAATAGAATGATAACATCAGATTTTAATGAATAAGTTTTCTCACTAATTTTAAATAACAATGACTGTATAATAGTATATTTTATCAATATTCTTAATTACCAATGAGTGAATAATGGTACTATAAAATCAATATTTAATTAATAATTAGTTGAGAATAAATTATATTAATTTATTATGAAATGGTATAATAATTTCATTTATATGAATCATATGAATAAAAAATCACGAATATAATGAGATTATGAAATATACCCGTACAATGATAATAAGATTGAAGTGGGAATTTACCAATAAATATATCATGAGTATAATATTTTAGTCCACATATAAAATTAGAAATAAATAAACATTAAATCATAATTCCTTTCAAAAATAATATTATAATATACAATATAATAGAGGTATTATATCCTAATGAAATGAAATTGAGTTATGAAATTCATTACCACTTATTAATACTTATGTGAAATACCTATTGATGTAATAATAATAATAATAAATAAAAATAACATTAATCATAAATTAATCATGATATAAAATTTAAAATCATTAATATATACATAATATAAGACAAATTTGGTGAACAAAATTGCAATATGACTCATCAAATAGAAATTGAGACAAATTCCCTTAAAAATATTATAACATTGAACTAGGGATTAATATATGAATTGATTATATATATAATTTAAATTAGCCTAAAAATGGAAATAAATCATAAAATAATAAATAATTGTAACATATATAGTCTTATCATGACATAATCAATGAAGTGGATGTTTTTCTCTACGAATGGAAATTGAGTTGAGAAATATCTTACCTCTAGCTCCCTTTTGGTTAAATGTTATTTGACCTTCATTATAGTGTTGAATGAAAATTATTAATTTATAATATAACATTATTAATATGTATTATATCGAATATTATCCTTTTATAACATAATACAACCCTTTAATTAATAGTATATCATATTTTTCAATGCTCTAAGTGTTAATTGACTTACTTTCTAAGTCGTGTTTTATAATGAACGATCATGTTCTTATGAAATTTTATATATTTAAATCATAAATAGAATAATAATTCTTATTAAATAATAATCAAATATCTATAAATTATAATTTCAATTCAATTCATGATGGATCGTTTGAGAAATGAATTATGGTATTATCTTGTATATAGTTTTCCACACATATGCAAGGGTAACATTTCCAATTTAAAATGAACATTATAATAATAGTGTAGATAATATTTTATATTTAATTATTTATAATCACATCATAAATACAATATTATTTATTAAATTATACTTATATAACTCAATCATTTTGTTTGGTGATGAATTGGGAGTCACATTGCTTTATAAAGGTGATACTCCACACATACATGATCAATATTAACATCTTTTAGTGAGTGAAAGGGTAAGAAATAAAAAGAAATATTTGAATTTAATAGTGATAAATATTTCATTATTATCATTATTTATTCATTTTTTCATATAAAATAATTAAATCTATTCTTATTATCTATCATGTAATGAGTTAGTGAAAATTCAATCACACCATTTCCCGAGGCCGTAGTTTTCTATACACATGATAGGAATTAATTTGTCCTACAAGGAATGGAGAGTAAAAATGGATATATATTAAAAAATTATTTCATAGGTATAAGTATTTTATAAATATCAGTAATATAATTTATATCTTTCATCATACCTATATGTGGGAGGTGGTAATGCAAAAACAAAGGACAACAGTTTATGAGGCGGTAGTATGCCAAACACACCAAAGAATATTTTGAAACACATTTGATTGATTTGGGGATGGATTAATTAATTAAAAAAATTTAAAACATATTATTATATATAATATAATGTAGTTATTATATAATCATGATTTAATAAGAATTCTAATAGGTGGGGAAAAATTAAATAAAAGGTGGAATAATGTTACAACTTATTCGGGTATCCACTTTAGGTTTTAAAAAATATAATTCATGTGATTACATTATAAAACATAAAATTATTATAAGATGGGACGAGGTATTTTTTTGATGGTATATAGTTTTTCCTTGAGATATTCAATCATTTATTATATTGTGAATAAGGGAGGAGAGTGGGTAGCCATTAATAGGTTATGATAGTGGCACACATCTATTTTTTTGATTAAAACATGTCATACACATGTTTTCACAAGATTAATGATTCATAAATGGTTTATTATTGATTATTTCACATTATAATAAATAAATATATTAATACAATATATTTTTAATTTGTTTTAGATCATTTAATCATCTATTTTTTAGTTTAACCCATGATAGATACATTTTTACTTTAACTATGGCAACTAATATTTACTATTATTTAAATTATTTATGGTAAAAAATTATATTAGTATTAATATATCTTATAAATTATTACTATCAATAATATGAGATTAATATTCCAAAATTCCATTAACATATGTCTGAAAAAATAAAAAAAATAATCATATAGCCGCAATGAAAAAATAGGGTTTCAAAGAGAAATGTTTTGAATGTCTACAATGTTTTTATATCAAAATTAAACATAATTTTTTTAATATCCATAATTTTATAAATAAAAATAAAAATTATTTTATTTTATTTTAAAACCAATTCATAATATAATTTATCATTGTTAACAATTTAAATTAAAAGGTATTTTTAATTAAAAATCTCAATTTTCACTATTCAAAAAAAATAGAAATATTTCAATAAAATTCCAGTAATCCAACTTATGATAATTTTTTTATTTTAATTTTAAAAAATATAGTTTTTTTCATATTAATTTTTATAAAAATGGGAAAAATTATTTTTTATATTATGTGTTAAAAGCGTGACAAATCCATCTTTTAGTGAAATATAACTTTTATGGAAAAAATTTGTTTCCCTTCATTGATTTCTATTTTACTACTAATAAAAATATAAAAAAATTCATAATCTGACTATTACAATTAAAAATTAAAAATTTAGTGGTTATGTTATAATGAAATAATATATTATAGTTCTTCTAAACTCGGGGTTATGTGTTCTACAAGCTATCAAATATATTAAATTTAAAAGAAGTATATTTCATAGGGTTTTTATCATGGTGTTTTTTTCACATATAATGTGATAAAAATTTATATTATTCTAAAATTATAGGTTTTTACATTCTCATTGCCTCAATTAAATTTCATCCTTGAAATTTAAAATTTATCTAAAAATCAATTGTTTGGAATTTTGGAAATACCATTATTAAAAAACAAAAATCATTAAGGGTTTAAAAATAATAACCTCTTAATAAGAGAGAAATGGAAGTAAACAAAGTTTATATGGAATAAATCAAAACTCAGTTTCTATGAAAGATAACATTGGTGTCATGTGATGACATGATCATTGATGAAAGTCATAAATAATTTTATAGAGTGATATATTTAACTAAACATAAGAATGTGAATGGTAAATGGAATTTTTAGGAAATTGAAATCATAGTTATTTGTTGATTTATAAGTAAATCTAAATAATTATATATTATATTTATATGATATCATTTTTTATCCATATTCTTTTTCCTAAAAAAGTGATATTTTTTACTGTGAACTAATATTAAGAAATACAATTTCATGATGTGTTTCTATTTAATAAGAACAATTTCATGATATTTTCACCTAAATAATTTATTATTTTATCAATTACTACATGAAATGAATATCTAATTTTTTTTAATCCCTAGTTCAAAAAAATTCATTTCTGAAGGATTTTAGACCCAAAAAAGTGTGACAAGTAATTTTTTCTATCATTAACAATTTTCCCAATCTAATATTGTTAGGAAATGTCATTGTAAATAAAACATTAATCTGTATAAACAATGTGTAACACGAATTTTTTATTTATAATATTTATTTTCAATTATTTTTAACTAATAAATTATCATCTATGATATCAATTTGGCTAGTGGTAGGCATTAAATTCACATCATTCATCGATTGAGGGATCAAACTACATATCCACGATAGAGAGGATGGTTTGTCACCCAACATGAATAATGTCTTTTTTATAATAAAATTTTAATATAATTCCTATAACGTTATAAAAAATTATGATGAACATACTTGAAATAAAATTAATAATTATATATCATTTTAACTGATTTTTTCAATACATTTTCCTTCCACAACAACGAATAATATTAATTAACTATTATTAAAATGTCCTTAATTAACATAATAAACCTAAAGGGTATCAATAAATTTAACATAAATTAATAATATATGATGTAATTATTCTTAAAATAGCATTATGATTATAATATATAGTAAACCAATTGGGTTTTTTGAAAAAATAAACAATTTCATGTTATATTTAATATGGGTAAAATATCATAATAATTTACCAAAATAGAGTTGTTTAGGACTAATATCTTATGATAAATTTTATACTCATTAAAACATGATGGTTTTTGTGACTCATATGTTAATAACTACACATATGATTCCAAAATATAACACAATCCTTAGATATTTTCTGATTCTTCTATCATAAATTCATTTGTAACGTTTTTCAATAATTTAAATCACAAATCCTTATATATATATATATGTTATCCATTTTATTTCCCCATCAGTCCTTTATTATTCTAGGGTTTTAACTTTAGAAGATTTAATTAACATTGATAATTCCATGGTTCCCCATATTTAAGACAATGAACAATAAATGTAACACTGATATGAAAATTCTTTCAATAAATTGTACTCTTAATTTTTCCTCATTAATATCTTACATTATTCTATTCGTTTAGAGACAAATTATTTTTCAAATTCCCTTGAAAAACATTATATTTAATTTATGAAAACATATTTTTCACCTAATAAATTCATTTTCATCATCTATTAAAATCAATAATAATTAATCATAGGGAATGTTTTAATTATCATATGCATATCCCATGGGAGTGTCCAACTAGTTAATGATCAATTCATTCCCAATGCACAATTTCTTGTAGTCTTTACCTTAATATCCATTTCTGTTAGATAAATTATCTAGTATTATCTAGAATATGATTTATTATTACGAAAAAACTAAATTATTTTCTTTAACAAACATTAGGATGTTCTTATATACAAATCATGCTTTTATATCATAGGGTTACGATCCAAAATATTTTTTTTCTTAATCAATATGTTAATTTTTCTACTATACTCGATATGATAAAAACTATATTTACATTAGCCACAAAATCATAGACCCAATGTCATCTACATTACATTGCCATATCATATGATGAATCAATTTCCAAAGGACTAAATAGTTCTATAGTATTGGTAAAATAGATATAAATTTTTGTCCCATATTACATTTTGAATAAAAACTATAAATTCATTCCATTACCATATCATTGTGCATAAATAATAATACACTTCAAAGAATCCATGGGAAAGAAAACAACATAATTGTGAGCTCATGTTCATATAAAGGGTTACATATTAATGAATATATCATAAATCAATATTAATAAACAATATGGATTGTTAAATAACTAAACAAACATCCTAATTAAATAATTTTACTGAAATAGTCAATATAAAAAGGTAAATGAATGAATAAATATTCCATATAACAAATAACTTGTATATAATTAATGGATATGATATAATTAATTTTCTAGGATAAATAACAAAAAACACAATCTATGTAATAAATAAATTGATAATGATATGAATCTAGAAAAATATAAATTTTCAAATATTGTGGATAATAAAATCACAATTCTTATTAATGGAATTTTTTAATTATTGGACCTGTTACTTTTGGGCATCATTATACCGCTACCATCAATTCCATTCACAAGATTTATTAAATCTATTAGTATAAATACATTAAATTATATTTTACTGAATTTCCACATGATTCTATAGATTCATTGAGGGGATATATAATTTTTGGAACAACTAATAATATCATGTCCAGTGAATTACCTGTATATCTAATAATAGATTTAATTCCAGAACAAGGTTCCTTAATATTAAATAGTTGTATTATGTATTGAAAAAAAATTTATTAGTATTTCCCCAAATAATATAATGAATTTTAATATATAAAATTACACATTTAAATGATATACAGGTTATGAAATAATCACACCCTTGAAAAAATTATGGATATTAAGAGGATATTTCATGTCCAATGATCAAAAGAATGTGAGTATTTCAATGAAAATAAAATTGAAAAAAAATTCAATCCAGATAATGTATGTCAATTATTTAAATCGTACAAAAGATCAAACAAAAATAATGTAAAATTATTAAATCAATACAGAAAATATGAGGTGGATCATAAGTAAAATAAATGGTTAATGTCGTTGATAAATCCAAATACCATAATGTCTTCCTTAAAAACAGTCATGAATAAAATAATACTTTTTACTTAATAAATTTTTTAAATATATTTATTTGAAAAGTTAAATTTGGTTTAATTGAAAATAAAATTTTAAATATATAATTTTTTAATTTGAAACATTGTGAGGTCAATATGGTATGAAATTTCTTCCATTCTGAGTACATTAAACCAAAGTATCCTTTCACATTTTTAGTAAAATCCGGATTAGCTTTATTTTGGAAAAAAAATGAAATATTCAATTCAAAAAAATATCAAATGTTAAAATGGGGAAACATTTATTTAATATATAATATTTTAAATGTTAAAATATTTCAAGAAATATTTTAAATAAAAATAATTCGAAAAAATAATTTTGGATGAACATAGTTTTCTGAGTAAAGAGAAAAATAATCTGATATATTCATAATGAAGCTAAAATATTTTATGTATCAATGATTGAAAATGATAATGTTACATGAATAAATTTTGAATAAATAGAATAAAATAATACTAAATGGGTTTATTAGTAAATGGTCAAATAATTTTCTTCAAATAAAATTCAAGAATAATCATTCACCATTATAATGATATTACGAATTAAAAAATTACATTTATCTTAATATTGATGTAATAATTAGTCGATGAATTTATCTTGTGTATAAATACTAAATCTATATAGAATAACATTTATTATATATTAATATAATAAAATGAAATTTCACATGTAATCATATGAATTCAATGATGATAAGGCAGTAATATAACCCAATTAATAGAAATTGAGATATAAAATTCATTACCACCTGGTTACCCTTATGTTAAATCACCATGAATGTATTAATTCACATTAAAAATTATAATATCATGAATTATTAAATAATAATGATATTTCATCTCAAATGGGATGTCTATACACAATATAAAATAAATTAGGTGCATAAAAGTTTAATAAACCTCAATGAAGGAAATTTGAGATGATGCTCCTAACAAAGATCATATCCTTAGAGTAAGGATTAATCAATTAATTAACTACATTTATAAAATCCAAATCCACATAAAAATATTAAATACTATTAGAAATAATCTATGGTCATTAATTATATAATTTAATCATTACATAATCATTGAAGTTGAAGTTTAACCCATTGAATAGAAAATGAATTCATAAATACCTTCCCTTAAAATTTATTTTGGTTTAACATTATTTAATCTTTTTTTAATGGTTTTAAATATGTTATTATATAATAAAAGAACCATATTATAATTAATAATATCATATATTATTCATTTCTAATATCATATCACTCATCTATTAATAATCATTAATTATTTTTATTGCTATGGTTATTAGCTGTCATGCTTCATCATGTGTGATTTTCCATGAAAGATCCAGTTATTAACCATATTATATTCTCCCATCAACTTATATATAATAATAATTAAATTATTACCATATTAATATATTAATAATGAATTTATGATCTTTTTGGAAATATGGTTTTGTGATATGAATTATGTTATGAATATGAAGATTGTAGGTCGTACATCTACATGGGTGACGTGTCTTTTTTTAATGATCATTGTGAAAAAAGGTAAATAATATTTTATCATTAAATAATAATAAAAATAACCTAAATACCATCTTATTTATAAAAATATAATAATATATACCCTTCATGGTGCATGGTGATAGAAAAAGAGTCGCATATTTTTATGAAGGATGTCGTTTAAACATACATAAATATTATTGTAAATATTCAGTTATTGAAAATGTATGTAACATCCCATTACGTTTTCAGGTACATTTTATGTTGTCATGTTCCTCTATTTTGGATTAAATACTTGGGTTGATTTTGGGTGAACTTTTAATGAAATACTAGTGGACAATGTGTGGTGCACGGTTTGTGCAAGGTTTGACAAACCATGCGGCCAAACAGTGACGACCATAAAACCTGGACAGAAGCTTCCGCATGGGCAGTGCACAGTTTATATAACCTTGTGGTCATGCCATGTGATAAGGTAGGCCGAGTCAGAGGCTCACGAATGTTTAGCACACGATTTTTTAAACCATGTGGCCAAGTCGTGCAGTCACTTAAATGAGATCCATAATTGAGGATCTCGCTCGGTTTTGACTCCAAGTGCCTCGTTTGTCCTCTTAAGTGGACCAAACTTGAAATTTTTCTTCTCATAAGTCCGAAAGAGTTCTCCCATGCTTCTGGAGGTGATCAAAAGGCTTCTCTTGGTTAATCTAAGCCGTATTCTTGAGGTATGTGATCATTCTTCATCATTTTTGGTTGGGTTCTTAGATCTACTTAGATCTAATTTCTTCATATCTCGGTTTCTTGGATCCACACCCGTTGTGGGTAGATCTAAGTCTGTGGTACCATATTTTCTGATATATGGTCTTGATATTTCTATAAGAAAAGATCTAAGGTGGGTTCTTAAGGAAGTAACTCAGTTTACTTAAACGTTCTCGACTGTTGTGGTCTTGGTCAATACCTTCAATATAGGTGGTTACGTCCTGACATTCCAAATTATTTATCATTTTATTTTCTTCATTTATTTCAATTGTTGATTTAAATTCAATTGCATAAACATTTCTTTAAATTAACTGATAAAAACTCGATTCCATTGAATTGAGATATTTGAAATGGTTTTGGTATATAAATGTGGGAAAACCCCACTTCCATTGAATTGGGTGTGTTTATGGAAAGTTGTTGATTAAAATTTGTTAATTTAAATTGTGGATTTTATGGAGATGATTTCAATTAAATTTTTTAATTTAATTGTGGAAATAAATCGTGTAAAGAAGGAATTGGTTTTGAATGGATTTCAAATTGGTAAAAATGGCTTAAAATGATTGGATAGAAACCCATTGGTTTTATCTTGTCAAAAAGACATGTTTTGATGAAAACCTATTTTGGTTTTAAATTGAATGAAATAGGCACTTTTAAAATGGATGATTTGGATTGATCATATTTTAATCATTCTTAAAATAGTTCTCCCATCATTTAAGAGTTCATGCAAGCCTTAGGTAGTTAGTGAGTTATTTGGATACACTCAATTCTACGACAACATTCTAAAATATACTTGCGGCAGGTCACACCCAGATGGGTTGGTGACGAGTTTTCTTTTGGCCAGTGTAATAGAGACGTGTGGATACACTTTTTTATGAATTCACAAAGAGAGTGTAGAATCCTATAAATGGTTAATATTATCATACCTTTTGGAAGATGGCCATGTTTCACGCTTGTTTATATATATTTGAGACATAATTGTATGCGAATGATTGTGAACTTCTTTACATGCCAGCTGAATTTATATAAACTGTTTTATATAAATGTTTTATTAAGCCACTGTTTTACAAATATTCCATCATTTGTGAAGCCTTTGCTTAAAGTATTTATTTCCATCATTCGAAAATGTTTAGTATATTTTGTTATACAATGATTTTGAATTACCATACCTGTTTATCTAAAAATTGAAAGCTTCCCTTTGGATAATCTATTTTTGGAACTTGTTACAGAATATTTGGTGGTATCCTACTGGGCTTAGGCTCACACCCTACTTCTTCCATCGTGTGTTTGTAGATTTTTTCATCTAGGGTTCAACAAAGAGAAGGGACCTCTTGGACGTGGATCATGTTGTTGATCTCTGGTCTTGGTGAGTTGTGTCCTTAGGGAATTTGGGACTGTTTTCAATTTTTAGTACTTGGGTTGTGGTACTTTGGTCTTTTTATTCCTATTTGTATTCAGGTACATTACTCCTGGTGGAGTTTTCTTTTGTTATGCGTAGTGTCTTATTTCTCTTCCTTCCGAATTCTGTGGAAAGAATCTTTCCCACTTGTAAATTGTGTGATGCCAGGTACTAGTTTCCGAATCATGGGGATCAGGAACACCAATTGGGTTATGTCACAGCTGGATCAGTTATCGGGTTACCCGGGTACCCGGGATGGTTCGTGACGAAGTGGTATCAAAGGGAGGTTAAGCATCTTTCCTTGATGAAAGTATGCATTGGAGTATTCTTGTCGGCACTTAGGAGGTAGTTGTGATTTAGTGGCTTTCCATCTCTCACCATAATGAACCCTATGACACCAGGGTTGGATTGGGAAATACAACTTGTGGATTAGTTCTAGTATTTTCCATATTTTTATTTGGATTGAGTAGAATCCAAATCTATTTATCCCATATTTTAAGAATAGTTTTCCTTATTACTCAGTTTGGGTGTTAATCTATGTCTTTTATGCTATGTAGCATTATGCCTCCAAGAAGACGTGAAACTCAGATCCAAAAAGAGGCTTCTTCTGAACCTCAGCATGCGAGTCCTATTGTGGATCTGAGTCAGGTTGTGGTGATTGTTCACATTGTCCATGCTCTGGGACATGCACCACCTCATGTTCATGTTTAGACTCCTGCTACAGATCCTCATAGTGATATTCTCCGAAGTCATTCTCAATATTTCTTACGCAAAAATCCACCAGTTTTAAAAGGCTCCACTGAACCTCAACATGCTGAGGAATGGTTGAGAATGATTGAACGTTTGTTAGAGTTATTGGAGAAACCTGATGTGATCAAGGTGAAGTGTTCCACCTTCGTGATGGAGGGACCAAGTAGGAGATGGCGGGACATGATGGTGACGTGTGGGAAACATGAGGGTTTGGAGTGGAAAGACTTTAGGGTTCTTTTCACTAACCAGTTATATCCAGAATCAATGGTGTTGGCTAAGGAAGTGGAGCTTTTAAAGCATTAGAAGGCCAAAAAAACCATTAATAAGTACTCAAATCTCTTTTTCTGAGTTGGTACAGTTCTCTCCTGAGATTGTATCTAATTAGAGGATAAAGGCTCAACGATTCGAGTTGGGGCTTCAATCGGATATCCATTCTCATGTTTTCTTACTGAAACTCCCACTTATGCTGATGTGCCGGATTGGGCCATGATGGTTGAGATGGACTTGGCAGGAAAGTTAGGATTGAATGAGGTTCTTTTCCCTCGTAGTGGTGGTGTTGGTTCCTTTAATGGAAAACGGAATCGAGGAATTTCATATGGCAACTCTCGGTAAAAGAGTTATTCTAAATCTCCAGTAACAACTGGAGGGGTTCTTTGACTTTCTATCAGTGTGGGAAGTCAGGACATTATAAAATGGTTTTCCCTGAGGCACCCAAGAACTATGGCTCCTGCGGACTTTTAGGACACTTACGAAGATTCTACCATCACTTCTCTACTCCACATAGTGGAACAGGATCATCAACACCTCCAAATATTGTGGTGCAATCAAATGTGTCATGTACAAAAGGGTTCCAGCCACATGCATCTGGAATGATGCTAATTCACGCAGTGGATGAGTCGCCCGAGGTAGCTGATGTAGGTCATGAAACTGTGAAAGGTACCCTTACTATATCTTCATCATTACTTCCAGATCTTTTTGATACTATTGCATCTCACTCTCTTATTTCAACCCATCTTGTCAATCTGCTTCATCTACCTATTTAAATTTTATCATGTGTGATGGATATTACTGCACCCCTTGGTATAATGAGAGAGAAGGGTCTCCAAAGTCATGCATGTGTATTCTCTCTATCAGATGTTGAGAATTCTTGGAGTTTTATTGTTCTTGACATGAAATCTCTTGACTTTATATTTGGGA
Source organism: Viscum album (assembly GCA_963277665.1). Lineage (NCBI taxonomy): Eukaryota > Viridiplantae > Streptophyta > Magnoliopsida > Santalales > Viscaceae > Viscum > Viscum album. The sequence goes on from OY728147.1 coordinate 1,835,214,146, forward strand.
TGGTTTGGCTCATTTCCAATTAAGCCCTGATCAATTTCTATCTTCGACGTGTCTACCTTACTACACTTAGTAGTGTATCTATTGTTTTTCAATGAGAATGGGACCCAAGGACAAGAAGAGCCGGACCATCTTATCCAGAGTTGGGGAAAATTGTATCAGTGTTTGCCTTTGATCTGGAGAGAGACTCAATGTGTGGTGATCATCCTCCAATTGTCGCTGAGTTTCCTGACGTGTTTCCTTCTGACTTCTCTGGTTTGCCACCAGTAAGAGAGGTTGAATTTTCTATCGACTTAATTCTTGGTACTCAGTCGATTTCTATTCCCTCTTACTGAATGGATCCAGCTAAACTAAATGAACTGAAGTCTCAGTTAGATGATCTTCTTGAGAAAGGTTTTATACGCCCGAGTGTGTCACCTTGGGCAGCACCATTTCTCCTCACCAAGAAGGCCGATGGTTCTCTTTGCTTATGTGTTTATTATCGAAATCTCAATCGACTTATGATAAAGAACAAATATCTATTACCATGAATTGATGATTTTTTTGATCAATTTAAAGGGGGATGTGGTTTTCAAAAATTGATCGCCGATCGGGTTACCATCAATTGAGGATAAAAGAATCTGATGTTCCTAAGACCGATTTTCGGAGTAGGTATGGCCATTATTACTACCTCTTTCTGCCCTTCGACCTAACAAATGATCCTAAAATTTTCATGGCTTTGATGAACACATTTTTCCATGAGTAACTAGATGCTTTTGAGGTAGTCTTTGTGGATGACATTCTTTTCTACACCATGTCTGAGGAGGAACATTTGCTTCATCTGAGAACAGATCTGAGTCTTCTAAAGAATCATCGACTTTATGGCATGCTTTCGATGTGCGATTAGTGGATTCAAGAAGGGAAATGCATCAGACATGTCATGGAAGAACAAGGAATATTAGTTGATCCTGAAAAGGTGAAGGCTGTTATGACTTGGGAACAACCAAATTTTTTTTGAGATTCAGAGCTTCTTGGGCTCAGTAGGATATCATCGCTGGTTTGTTAAAGACTTCATAGAGTTAGCTTCTCCAATGACTGCTCTGACTTGAAAGGGAGTGAAGATTTCTAGGAATGATAAATGTTAGAGTTCTTTTTTTGAGATAAAGCATATTTTAACTACTGCACCGGTGTTAACTCATCCTGAGGCTGGGTGAGGTTACGTGGTCTTCTGTGATGCATCGGGATCAGGTTTGGTATGTGTCTTTATGCTAGGTTATCATGTTGTTGGATATGGATCTTGTCAGCTTAAGCCTCATGAGAAGAACTATCCTACCCATGACCTTAAACATGAAGCTGTAATGCATGCTCTTATGTGTTGGAGACATTACCTTTATAGAGAAAGGTTTAATATGTATTCAGACCACAAGAGCTTGAGTTATATCTTCTCTTAAAAAGATTTGAATCTTCACCAAAGGCGTTGGGTGGAGTACTAGAAATCATTCTACATTGACATTTCCTATACCACGGTGAAAGGGAATTTTGTTGAAGATGCATTAAGTAGGAAAATTCCATCACAGGCTATGAAAAAATATTCATAAGAGTGGATTTTGATGGCTATTTTTCTCAGTTGCATATTCGAGTTCAGTAGAAGGGGAATGAAGTTTCATCAGCTAGTGTTCGGTTGAATTATGTTCTCCTCTAGTTAATTATTCAGGAACAACCATTGGATAATGAATTCCATAGCATTAGGGACTCTATTTATGGTGGGGAGACTGTCACCCAGTGGTCGTTCTCTAAAGATGGTGTTCTGTGTTATCGAAACTGTTACCTTGTGCTGTTATCAGCAAGGAAGGATGTGATGGGGGATTACCAAAACACTCAGTGGATTGTTCACCTGGGAACCAAAAAGATGTTATATGATATGTGGTGACTATTCTGGGGGCTAGGTATGAGACGGGACATTGAAGAGTTTGTATCTCATTGCTATACATTCCATCTGGTGAAAGCTGAGCACCAGAAACCGTCAGGTTTTCCTCAATGACTTCTAGTCCCTACATGGAAGTGGGATGAAACCTTTATGGACTTTGTGGCTAGGATACCTCAAAAGTAGAGGAAGAATAACACGATATGGGTTGTGATTGATAGACTGACCAAGTCAGCACACATTATACCTATTAGAGATACAACCAAAGTTGAGGAGGTGGGGAATGTCTATGTGAAAGAAGTTGTTCATTTATATGGAGTTCCCTCTGCTATAGTCTATAATAGGAATCCCCGATTTACTTATCACTTGTGGATAGGCCTTCAAGAGGCACTAGGATCTCAGGTCCATTTGAGCACGGCCTACCATCCACTGTCAGATGGCCAGTTAGAGAGAGATATTCAGATTCTTGAGGATATTCTCCACGCATGTGTTCTCATCTTTGGTGGGTCTTGGGATGATCACCTAGGACTATTTGAGTTTTCTTATAACAACAGTTGATAGTCTACGATCAAAATGGCTCCTTTTGAGGCTTTTTATGGTCTTCCATGTAAATCTCCCTTATGTTGGTCGGAGATTGGTGATAGTTCCTTGGTAAGACCGAGTTTGGTTCAAGAGATGATAGTTATGATCTAATTGATTCTTCAGAGAATTTTGACGTCACAGAGTTGTTACATGTCATATACGGATCTTCATCGTAAGACGTTAGAGTTTGTTGTTGGTGACCAGGAGTTCTCAAATGTTTCAGCCTGATTTGGTCATCGATGGCTTGGGAGGCAAGGGATGCTTTCTCCAGTTATATGGGACCTTTTGAGGTTATTGTTCTTGTGGGGAAATATGCATATCGTCTACCTCTACCACCACAGCTGACGTCGATACATAACATGTTCCATGTATCACAGCTGAGAAAGTATCTCTCTGATCAATCTCATGTTGTGATCTGGAGTGATCTTGAGATTGAACAAGATTTATTTGTGATTGAACGACCAGTCATGGTTGTTGATTCTGAGACCAAGGTACTTCGTCAAAGAATGATACCTCTTGTCTGTGTACTATGGCAACATGGTTCTGATTCTTATGAGATGTGGGAAAGGGAGGCTCTAATGAAAAATTAGTGGCCTCATCTTTTTGACGTGGAGGTTTCATCATAGTCTTTCTGGGAGAAGAAAGATATTATGGTGGGGAGGTTGTAACATCCCATTACATTTTCAGGTAATTTTGATGATTTTAAGTACCTCTTTTTTTGAGTAAAGACTTGGGTTGATTTTGGGTGAATATTTAATGAAAAACTAGAGGACAGTGTGTGGTGCACAGTTTGCGCATGGTTTGAAAAACTGTGTGAACAAACCGTGCTAGCGATGAAACCTTGAATGAAGCGTCCACATGGGTAGCTCATGGTTTGTGTAACCGTGCGGCCAAGACATGGCAGTAGGGTGGCTGAGGTAGTGGCTGACGCATGGTTGGCACACTGTTTGTCAAACTGTGCGGTCACTTAAATGAGATCCTAAAATTGTGGATATTGCTCTGTTTTTCATCTAATAGCCTCGTTTTTTCTCCTAAGCGGCCCAACCTCATGATTTTTCTTCTCCTATGGTCAGTGAGGGTTCTCCCATCATTCTGGAGGTGATCCAAAGGCTTCTCTTTATGAATCAAATTCATATTCTTGACTTATGTGATCTTTCTTCATCGTTCATGGTTGGTTTCTTAGATCTACATAGATCTACTTATCTTCTTCTCTCTGTTTCTTGGATCTGCACCCGTTGTGGGTAGATATAAGTGATTGGTACCATATTTGATGAGATTTGGTATTGATCTTTCTCAGAGAAGAGATCTAAGGTGGGTTCTTGAAGAATCAACCTGATTTTCTTGAGCGTTCTCGACCGTTTTGGTCTTGGTCAAATCCCTCAAGATAGGTGGTTCCATCCCGACTTGTCAAATTGTCTATCATTGTATTTTCTTGATATAATTCAATTGTTGATTTAAATTAAATTGCTCAAATTTTTATTCAATTAACTGATAAAAACTCACTTCCATTGAATTGATATATTTGAAATGGTTTTGGCATAGAGATGTGGGAAAACACCAATTCCATTAAAATGGGTGTGTTTATGGAATTTTGCTAATTTTTATTGTTTAATATAAATTTTTGATTTGATAGATATGATTTCAATTAATTTTTTTTAATTGTCAAAATAAATCATGTAAAGATGGAATTGGTTTTGAATGGATTTCAAATTAGTAAATATGGGTTAAAATGATTGGAGAGAAACCCATTCATTTTATCTTGTGAAAAATGTATGTTTTGAATAAAACCTATTTTGGTTTTAAATGGAATGAAATTGAAACTTTTGAAATGGAAAAATGTGATTGATCGTATTTTAATCATTCTTAAAATAGTTCTCCCACCATTTAAGAGCTCATGCAAGCCTTATTTAGCTAGTGAGTTATTTAGATACACTCTATGCTATGCCAAAGTTATAAAACATACTTGCGGTGGGTCACATCCTTGATGGGTTGGTGATTAGTCTCCTTTGGCCAGTTCTATAGGGATGTGTGTATACACATTTTGCAGAGTTCCCATAGAGAGTCTGGAATCCTATAATTGGTTAGTACTATCATACCTTTTGGAAGATGACCATGTTGCTCACTTGTTTATTTATATTTGAGATATAAATGTATGCCCATGTTTGTGAACTATTGTACATGCCTATTGAATTTATATAAACTATTTAATATAAATGTTTTATTTAATCCATCGTTTTAGAAATATTCCATCATTTGTGAAGCCTTTTCTTAAATTATTTATTTCCATCATTTGAAAATGTTTAGCATATTTTTTTAGAATAATCTTTTGAATTTCAAAACCAGTTTATTTGAAAATCGAAAGAATCTATTTGGATTATCTATTTTTGGAATTTTTTATAGAATATTTGGTGGTATCCTACTGGGCATAGGCTCACACCCTACTTTTCCTTTCGGGTGTTTGTAGATTTCCTTCTTCCAGGATCGAGAAAAGGGAAGGGAACTCTTGGAGGTGGATCCTGTTGTTTATCTCTGGTCTTGGTTAGTTGTTTCCTTAGGGGATTTTGGAATGTTGTCACTTTTTATTACTTGGGTTGAGGTACTTTGGGTTTTTATGCCTCTTTGTATTCAGCTACATTACTCATGGTAGAGTTTTCTTTTTTTATTCTTAATGTATTGTTTCTTTTGATTCCAAATTATGTGGAGAAAATCGTTCCCACTTGTAAATTGTGTGATTCCAGGTGCTAGTCACTGACCCATGGGGATCGGGAACGCCCTTCGGGTTAAGTCAGGGTCATCTCGGTTATCGGGTTACCAGGGTACCCAGGCTGGTTCGTGACAAGATAAGAAAAATAAATATATAATAACTGTTCATAATAATAAATATGTCATAATTACAATAATTATTTCATTTATATCACATATATTAATTAAATTTATTCTCATTATCTTCCATTTAATGTGTTTTTCATGACACGTCCCCCAGGGCACATGTTGCGACCATCCCAAACCCACCTTCCATAGGTTAAGGGCTAGAGACTAGCATCGAATATGAGTATCCCTTAATGTGAAGTCTTTTCCAATTAACATATAGAAACAAAAAATCCCAGAACACAATAATATGCCACCATGAAGTAAACTGTTGTTGTAAAAATTTTGCTGAATGAAAAAGGGTCCAGAATACAAGCCCAATTCGAAAGTACATGTACAACAAGAAAAGGAAAGAATAGCTCCTGGAATGCCCACCGAATATCCTACCTGAAGGCTATTTACAGCTCACGAACAGTAGTCCTATGTCACTTCCTGTAAAATGGTCCACCTCTAAGAACTGTCCAGTCCTGGCTACCTCGGCCTCGATCAACATTTTTTTTCATATTTACTAGACACAACATGGTTTAGGCGATGATCGTATAAGGGGTGATTTTAAAAATACTCATTATGGACCCTGAGACCCCCAAGGGTCTCCCAGAGTTCCACAAATTATAAACCACAAAGAAAGACCTCAACGAAAAAGCACATAGTAGAAAAAAAAATATATAGGTATAAGCTAATACACACACCAATGTTATCAAGATATAATCTTCTCAAACATGAGGTAAAAATAGTACAAAGGTAACACCGCAAATGTAAAAGTACATCATATGTATCACCACAAAGATAACACCACGAAGGTTAAGGTACCACACAAGTAACACAACGATGAAAACTCCATGAAGGTGACAATATCGCAATGGTAACACCACGAAGGAAAAATGTTCCACACAGGTAACACCACTAATTTAAAGCCATGAAGGTGAATGTACCACAATGGTATCACGACAAAGGTAAAAGAGGCATCTCAGACAATGAATTAGTGGAGTATAGACATAAAGATGATTAGTCATGAAGTTATATAATCTGATTCATTCAAGTGTCACTACTACTGACCAAAATAAGTCTGACCCACACAGGAACTATCGCTACTAACCCCCACTATAACCAACACAAGATCAGAATCTCTCAAAGATGATAGATACTAACCGCTACAATGACAAATATATGATCTGACCCACACATGATCGGTATGTGTTGACCTACAAAGGATCACTGAGCACTGACCCACAAAGGATCTGACCCACACAAGATCGGTAAGTCATGAACCACACAGGATAGCAGAGCGTGGACCCAAAAAAGATCTATCCCACACAAGATCTATGTTGACCCCCACAAGATATCTCGAAACTATCCATTATATGATCTTTCACCAACCTCTCCCTCACTACCAGGCACTGTATTCCCACTCATAGCACATCTAGGAAAACATATCCTCAAGGAATTTATCATACCTCAATATCTAAGAAGTTCCATAAAGATCTATCCAAGAGGACTGCCAAGTTGTAAGGGTTTCGATGTGTCAGACGAAACATCAATTGGACGCCTAGTCTGTGACTTATAATCATTTCTGTTCCGAGGGTAAATTTAGATTTGGGTTCAATTCAACACAGCCGCACTACACCGTTCTCGAAAACTCATGTGGAGTATACCAAAAGAACCAATTTTCCCAATGGGTTTTGGTGCTGCGGTCAGTTCATCAAATAGACGACTGATCTATTAGTAGCAACCCATTTTGTGAAATGGGGGTGATCGCACCTTGGTTTGGCTCGACTCAGTCGGACCCACCCGAATATTCCAAAGGGAATACTTCTCAAAAGAGATCCCAATGCCACTAATAGCATGGCGAAAAGGTATCTGTTTCGTTAGTTATGGGTGTTTCTTTATTTGGGGACTTGTTGGGTCTGGGCCCAGTCCAACTCGTTCAGGTTGACTCGACACAACGGTTAGTAGGGTATACCTTACCCTACTCAGGTCTGACCCACTAAGGGTCGGCCCGATTTCTGGGGTCTGGCCCATCGGGGTCTACCCAATTCAGTTTGTGGGCCCGTGCCATGGTTGGTCCAGCCCGTTGGGAGTGGCTCGACCCACAAACATTGGCCTACTAATCTGCGAGTTCATCCCAACCTGGTGGTGGGTCCTGCCCGATAGGCCAAAAGGTCGTCCAATCCTGCTAAGTAGGTCCGGTCCACATGGAGGACCTGCATTCGGCTTGGTCTGCCAAAAGGCAAACCGGTCCTCCCAGCAGGCCCTGTGGGTTCGAGGTATATTGGACTAGCTGGCGGGGCACTGCATCATCACATAATGGTCAGCCGTTATGACCTACCAGGGGTCGCCAATCTGGTGTGATGTAGGGTCGCACTGCTCTCCACCTGCTGCTGCCCATTGGGTATGGCTATAGTCGCTTCCGGCGCCACCCCATGTCCTGTGCGGCCGACTTAGTCCGGCCTCCTCTGGATTCTGTGGCACACCATTGTGTGTCGCCCTCCTCCACCTGCAAATGGTTTCCATAGGTCTCCTCCAGCCCCCGCCATCACCATAAGTAAAATATACCCAAAGAACTCTAGTTAAACAGATCAGTGGGGGGGGTGCTCATTTGGCCCGCACCATCAGCGTTAATATGATATTTAATGGAAGAAACAAAAAGATCAAAGATGGTATTTAAAAAACACCTACATCAAGATCGTTGGGGAATACCCACGAACGAGGAAGTGTCAGTGTTCATCATCCCTGCAACAAGCCACCTTCATTGCTGCTCAAACTTCTTCCTTCAATTCATGATTCAGTGTTACTCGTCTCCGCGAGCTGGAACCGGCCCCATTATCCATGTGATTGGCATTGAGGCTCTTTATCAGAACATTGTCTCTTAGTGAAGTCTTTCCAATACCTCTCCCCAAGCACTATATAAATAAGAGAGGGTGAGGGTGAGTAACTCCCACAGAATTAATGGGGGTTCATTTAATAGGAACCTTCTAATTCATACGTCTTTATTACAAAGTATTTGTGGAGTCAAGCCATTTAATAGTTTCACATATCATTATTCCCATCACTGTCACTTGTCTGTTGAAGGAATAGAAAAATAAAATAAAATAAAAAAGTTATTTTATTATTATTTTTAAAAATGGTCCAAAATCAATTATTTTTTCAGAACTAATACAGTCATAGTGAATCATAACTTATGATTATCCTGGTGCTAAAGATTCAACGACGCTCATTGATTTTTTATCTGAGCAATGAGTCAAAAGCTAGAAAACTCTGCCAGCACATTTACTTAACGTATCCAAAAAAAGGTCAAAAATTTATTAACAGTCACCATCGACCCACGCTGGTTGAGTATAGGCTATGCCTACAGGAAAAAACATCCCAAAAAACTCAAAGATACTCTCAGATTATACATCTGAGTTACTATTTAGATGTTATGGATTTTAACGATAAATTAAATGTTACTTAATTATTTTTTTACGGCCAAAAACTAACTTCTATAGTTGTCCCGCATTGGCCAATGTTAGTATTTACCGAATGAAAGCATATTCTAACAATCTCAGTGGAGGTTTCATATTTTTAATCCATGACATTATTCATGAGTTATAAGAATTTAAAAAATTAAATAACAATATTTAATTATTTTATTTATGGTTAGACCATTTTTGGGTTTTATAACCGATGTCTTGGGCTGACTAAACTTAAGTCATGCCTATGGTAAACCCGCTATCATGAATGTAACAGTACCTTCATATTTATGATCTGGGAAAATGTTTAAGGGTTATTCTCCTATTTTAAGAAAACCAATCAATGATGTAATTTTATACTTTACAAAAAAAATTGATGGATCATTCTGTGCACTTCGGATCTCAGAATCACGTGCCATCATAATTTTCGACGTCAAAATAATCACAAATAATTTAAAAAAAAAAATATTGATTTTCTGGGTCTTCACATTATCCACACCTTAGGTTCATTAACCCATGAGATCGAAGACAAAGGCATATAATAAAAAAGAGTTAACCTAGCACTAATATTATCCTCTCACTCCCAATTTCTCTCCTGGAGGTTCTTTTGTGGCCACCAAACTCACACCAGGTTGATAGAACGTCCACGAAGGACTTGGTCCTATGGATCCTCTATCTCCACTGAAAACTATGTAAAAGTAACCCCATTAAAAAGTAAAAATTTCTCTATTCTATCACGTGGGATGGATCATGAAGGAATCTTCTTAGCTATAACACATGGAAAGCATTAGGCACCTGATGCATATATGGGGGAAGAGATAGAAAGTACTCCACCTCACCGACACTATTGGGAATATAGAATGGTCTAATGAATCTCGAATATAGCTTGATGCCCCAGCCAATCCCCCAAAAAATCATCATTCTGAGACCTTTATAAAGGCATGGTCTCCCTTCATGAACCACAAGATACTTCTTCTCCTATCGTCATTAGACTTCAGACAACTCTATTCATTCCTTACTTTCTGACTAGTGATGTATCATGTAACAAACTCTGCCAATGCATGCTTCATCCCGGGCCACCAGTACTATCGTAGAAGGTCTGTGTACATCTTCGCCACTCCAAGATGATCCATTAAAGGGGATGTATGGAAATCCTTCAACACATTTTCTCGTAGAGTCACTAGTACCTCGGCACGTATTATGAATAGAATGACGTGATCCCACCTTCAATTTTTTTAAGAGACGGTCCTAAGGATATCTGAGCACGTCGGGCCTCGCAGTCAACGTCTTCATGTTTGTAACTCCAAAATCACTAAATAATTGGGGATGTGAAATTCATAGACTCCAAGTAAGATGCTCCATATTTATCAAAGAAGGATATTCGCAGCCCAAATAGCTACTCTGAAGCCTAACTCAGCAGCTGTAGACCAGACCTCCTACCGAGTGTTTCTGCTACCATGTTCCTCTTTCCAGGTGTATAGACTATGTAAAAGTCATAGTCTTATAGAAACTCTATCCATCGTTAATTTCTTAGGTATAGGTTCTTCCAGGGACAGATATACCTCATACTCTTGTGATCAATGTAAATATTAAACCGTTCACCCATCATGTAGTGTCACTACATCTCCAATGCAAAGACCACTGCTGCTCACTCGAAGTCATAGGTAGTGTAGTTGTGCTCATTTTGTCTTAACTTCCATGATCCATAAGAGATCATTGATTTCTATTTCATTAGTAAATAGCCTATTATGGTCCCAAATGCATCATAGTAGTCTACATAACCAACTCCCTCTTTTGGTGGCCTCGAGATGGGGGAATTTTTCAGTCGCTATCTCAACTCTTGAAAGCCATGCGGACACATCTCCAAATAAAGGAAAGGCTCTCCCTTCATTGTCAAAGATTATAATGATTCCTCTTCCATGGAGAAGTCTAGTAAAAATCCCTTATAGTAATTAGCACGATAAACATTCCCTCTCTCATCGGGGAGGTAATCTTGGAGACATCTTTCGTTAAGATGACCACACACTCTGACACTACTGTTGGAACAAAAAATTTCAATACACCTGCTATCATGAGGGTAATGATAGCTGACTCAATATTTATCAGATGCACCCTCCAATGTATGAGTTTATCATGTGCTTTGTGGGTTTACATTTTTAACCGACCAAGGAAAACCCCATTCCATTAATGTAGATATATTACATACTTTTTTCCTAAAATAGTCAATATGAGTATTAACTATGGATGTCCAGTCCATACCAAAACTATGGTCCTAAGGACTCGATGCTGCCACCAATAGGATCTAACAGAAACTCTCACCTCAACGGTCAGATCACAGCATCATCATAAGTGTGATTATCAAGTTTCCTCACAATGGTATCTCCATATGTAATGGTCAAGTCATCAGTTTAACTAGTAACTCAAGGTTTTGAACATGATTCATGGAAAGAATGATTGATTGGTACATATGCCTATTAACACGAGAGCTATTATTTTACACAAAATGAACCTCAAATCATTCCAGGAGCCCATGGGTCATACTCTTTGATCGCTTGCCGCTACTACCTTCCCTTGTCCTCCTACATTCTGAACCTAATGGGGACCACATTGGGGTGGTATTTGTATTATTCCAACATTTATACCACTCAATGAAGCTCTTCTAGATCTAATTCCATGTCTGCTACTCTACAAATTTATTTTACCTACCACTTCCTCTTCTATAAACATTTTACATGCCCAAGTCTAGGAGAGAGCCGTCGTATTCTTTATTTCCCACTACTAACAATCACTAAATGTATCTTCTCAGTAAATGAACAGTCAACCACAAATGTTACCTCTAAAACCATAACATATGTAGGAATGCATAGAGGAATAGTACTAGCTTAGATTACCCTAAACACACCTTTCTCAGAGGTCTTATCCCTATAGCACTGACCATACTGTATTCATCGAGTACCTTGGATGTTCGGTACGCGTCAATGAATACTCATCTACCGACATGTCGTCCTACCGAAGTTATAGAATTTCTAGGGAACACTCGCCCCAATGATTTTTATGGAGAGATCCCCCCTTCTCTAAAGAAGGATCAAAATCTTTTCCATGGAAATGTCACCACTTTACAAGATCATGTTAATCTAAACCCTCTTTTCATCCTTCTAATCCACGTAGAAGTCTCTCTATCAGGACTTCTATCTGATTGAATGGTTCCCTAGAAATATTGAAACAAGTCCTCCTCCTCAAAAATGTCCTTAGCCACTATGAGATGGCATATCCTCAGAACATGAGGGGTATTTGATTCTAAAACATGTTTAAGGAACTAATCCTACATGTGTACTCTACAGGCACCGCCTATTGTAACTGGTGACCAATAAATAGTGATATAGCTTGCACACTACCCAATGGTACCATCTCGGGCAATAATCCATATACCGAATATTCTTCACACTTTAGATCATCCTCATGGATAGACACCAGAAAATTATATCATCAAGGATCACCATATTCTCTACTGGTGTCACTACAAGGTGGAAAACTCTAGCCAGAACATCCTGTAATTCCTTATATGCCTTGAAAATTGTATCACCTAGAATCCTCAGAGGCCTATTCTGCTATAAATCATGAAATTATCTCAATCGGCATGAATCATCATTTAGTATGACTGGTGGAAACTACTACCCAATGGGTGTTGGTGCTTCTGGTACACCATCGGAAGGTGCCAACATAGTAAGAGGGCCCTGCACTAGAGCCGCATTGCTCGGTGGGTCGTCATCGTGTACTCTATCAAAAATCCTGGTTGGCTGTCTCCGTGGAGGAATCTTGAAGGAGAATCCAGATGAACCCCAGTTAAAAGGTTATACCTGGTGAGATAACTCAAAATAGGACAATTTGAATCCTTTACAAAACACCCTCAATTATTGTTTTCATGCAACAAGTCAAAAGTCAAAATTCAATGTCCTGGTGTATGGATATGTTGGCCACTGTACCATCACTGGATTCCCCAAACTCGAAACCACACTCAAAATACTTATCATTATTCCCCAATCCCTAATTTTATACTCTAGGGGTTAGAGAGTAGCATAGGAATTCGTATCCCTTAACGGGAAAACATTACCTTTAATCCTGTACAAAAACACAATACAAGAACACAACAAGAAGCAACTACAAAGTAAACTGCATCAGTAAAAGGTATGTGGAATGAAAAGGGGGCCAAAAATCATGCCCAACTAAAAAGTACAAGTACAAATACAAAAGGAAGAAAAAATACTAGATTTTCCACCAAAGATCCTACCTGAATAGTAGGTATAGCTCACGATCAGTTGTCCTGCGTCATGTCACATCAAATGGTCCACCTTTGAGCACCATATAGTCTTGGATCTCTTAACCTCGATCAATGTTTTTCGCCATCTACAGAAGACATGAAAATTTGTGGGTGAAGCCCATGCATGGGTGGGTATAATAATACTCAGTAGGGTCTCTGAGACCCATGAGGGTCTCCCAGATTTCCACAATAAAAACCCCACAAAGCAAGACCTCGACCACAAATCACATATCAGTCCCCAATTCGACCTAGGTATTTGTCCATACATATACCTATGTAATCAAGATATAATCAACTCAATAATGAGAGAATAATACCCAAAAGGTAACACCACAAAGGTAAAAGTACCACATAAGTAACACGATGAATATAAAACCCTGAAGGTGAAGGTACCACATAAGTAACAATACAAAGATAACACCACAAAGGTGAAGGTACTACAATGGTAACACCAAGAAGGTAAAATTACCACACAAGTAACACCATAAAGATAAAACCATGAATTTGAAGGTACCAAAATAGTAACACCACGAAGGTAAAAGAATCAGCTCAAACAAAGAATTTTTGAATTATAGAATTACAAATGATTAGTCGCGAAACTATATCAACTTATTCTATAAAGAGACAGTACTGCTGAACATAAATATTATGATCCACATAAGATCGATAGTTACTAACCCATGAAATGACCCACACATGATCCATCCCTCCCGGAGTCAATAGGTAGTAACTCCCACAATGATCCTCACAAGATTTGACCCACACAAGATAGGTATGCACTGACGCACACAGGATCACAGAGTGCTGACCTACATGAGATCTGACACACATAGGATTGGTATGCACTAACCCACATAGGATCTTTAAGCGCTGACTCACACTAGATCTAACCCAAAAAGGATTGGTGTTGACCTAAATAGAATCGCTCAGTTATAACTTCCGTTTGATCTATCTCAAACCTCTGCCTCCCTGCCAGCCACAAGATTCCTACAAATAGAACATTAAAGAGAACATCTCCTAAAGCCATCTTTCATACCATAACTACCACTAATTTCCATAAATAACTATTTCAAAGGACCTTAATGTATTATGGGTTCCAACGCAACAGATGTCACGTCAATCAGACGCTTGGTCTGTGGCTTATAAGTGTTTTAGTTCTGAGGGCCCGGTTGGATTCGGGTTCAATCCAACCTAGCCAAAATGAGACATTATCCAAAACACATGGAGAGTATACCAAAATGATTTCCCCATCCTATGTGTTCTGGGGTCACAGACGGTTTTTCAAATGGAAGACCAGTCTATTACTTACACCCCTTTCGTGAAACAGGGGTGATCACACCTTGGTCCATCCTGGCTGGGCCAGGCCCGCCAGAATATGCAAAAGAGATTTCTTCCCAAAAGGAATCCAAATGTCCCTGGTGGTGTGTTTAACAGACACTAGATAAGTCAGTTATGAGCGTTTCATAATTCGGGGACCGGTTGGGTATGGGCCCGATCCTACTCGGTCAGGCCAGACTGAAGCAACGGGTCTCGGGGTCAACATGAGCCCTCTCGGGTCCGGCCCTCTAAGGGTCACCCTATTTTACAGGTTCCGGCATATGGGGTTCGGCCTGGTTTGGTTTTCAGGCTTGGGCCACGATTTCCCTGGCCAGTTGGGGTGGGATCATCCCACCAACTTTGGCCCACTAGGCCATCAGTTCGGCCTGGCCCGCTGGTGGGTCTGCCCCACTGGGCGGGTCTGGTCCTCAGGGTGGTTTTTTCTTCTAGGTAGAACTACATCCAGCCAGGTCCGCCAGAAGGTCTACCAGTCTTTCCAACTGGACTCGTGGGTGCAAGGTGGTTTTGGATAGCCGTTGGGGCGCTTCCCCCCCCACTTAATGGTCGACCGTTTTGGCCTAGCCGGGGTCCGCCATACTGGCACTGTGCGGGACCACACCACACTCCACCTGTCGTATCCCGCTGGATGTGGGGGTATCCAATGTTGGCGCCTTCGGGTGCCGCTACTTCTACCATGCATCCATCTTGGTCTGGCCGCCTCTGACCTCAAAAATGCGCCATCGTGCACTCCCCTCCTCCACCCATGACTAGTTTCCACTGGTCTCCTCCACCACCGCCAGCTTCCACTGACTTGGGGCTCTAGCGGTTCAGCGGTTTCTTCCATGATGCCACCATATTATTATTTTCCTCAACCTAAGGATAATGTCCCCAAATAACGCAACATAAACAGAGCAGTGGAAGGACCGATCATTGTTCATTTTTCTTGCACACTCCGTGTTAATATGATAATGAACAGAAGGAAAGAAAATATCAATGATGAACATTAAACAAACCCCCTAACTCAATGATCATTGGAAAACACCCACGAGTGAGGAAAGGTCGGTGTTAGTCATCTCTGCAACAAGATGCCAACATTATCTCTCATAAATTCTCCTTCGGTTCATGATTCGGTGTCACAGGTCACTGCCCACAAGAATTAACTCTGTCATCAAAGTGATTTGCATCATAACACATTATTAGAACGTCATCACAAGATGAATTCATTCCAATACCTCTTCCCAAGAGCCATATAAATAGGATTTGGGGAGGGTGCATAAAGCCTATGAAATTAATGGGGGTTCATTTAATAGGAACCATAATAATTCCAACAGAGTGGTTATAAAGGATATGAGGAGTCAATGAATATAATTTCTTGACATGTCATTGGTCCCCCACGGCCGCTTTTTCATTGGAGGAAAAGAAATAAATAAATAAAATAACAAATTATTTTATTATTCTTATTAAAAAATGTTCCAAATCTATCTTTTTCTCCCAATATACTTCAGTCAAATTGAATCCTCTATTAATCAAATACCAGTGTTGAGGATTCAATGGTGCTCTCATATTTTTGATATGATCAAAGAGTAAAAAGATATAAAATTCCACATGTGCATTTACTGAATGTACCCAAAAAAAAGTTCAAAATTTATTAATAGTCACCATCGACCCGCACCGGTCAATGTTAGGCTCTTCCTATGGGAAACATGTCCCAAATAACTGAACGATACTCTCATATTTTTCATATGAGTTATGGATTATATGTGTTGGATTTAAAAATAAAATAATTATTACTTAATAATTTTATTTACAGGAAAAAACTAACTTCAGTAGTTGGCCCACGCTGGCCATTGTTAGTTTCTGTCTAAAGAAAGCATACCCAAACAAGCTCACCGTTAATCTAGGATTTTTTATCTCAGTCTCCAATCGGGAATAAAAAGTATTTGAAAAATAAAATAACTTTTTTTAATTATTTTATTTACGGTTATACCATTTTTAGGTTTTCTCAGTAGTGGCCTATGCTGACTAAACTTAAGTCGCACCTATGGTAAACACGATATCCTGAAATCCATGGTGCCCTCATATTTTTGATTCAGGCACCAATTTATGTGTTATTCCACTTTTTCAGGAAAATCACACACGCGTAGTATTTAAACATAACAAAAACAATTGAAGGATCATTTTGGGCATTTTGGGACTTGGAATCATGTGCCATCAGATTTTGAAAGCTCAGAATAATCCCAAATAATTTAAAAAAATTATATGTAATTTATGGGTCTTTATAGAATTAGTGAAAATAAATCAAAATTCTTCACAAGGTAGTATACCATCATACATATGAGTGACATTATCATATCCCCCATGGGATTAAATGTATAGAATTGATATAATATATAATTGATAAATATGTAGAATTATAGTATAAATATATTATTTATTATTTATTTTGAATATCACACCTTTCCAGGATTGGTGGTAATGGATAAAAAATGACACTGATCTAGATGTGGTTGTCTTCCATGGAAATGAATGATGATTTCACTACAGATTTTATAGATATTATGATGATTTTATGTAGTTAAAATAAAATAGGAAATTCATATATAATATAATGATTTTATTATTTATTAATTTTCTAATAATTATTATGGAGGTGGGGGAAAATAAAATAAAAATGATCATTGAATAACATTACCCCTACTTCAAGAATCCACTGTTGTTTTGCAACAAAATACATCATAGATCATATTTCCACCCAAAATAGGATTTTACGATTATATAATGTACTTTTTATAGTATTTTATTAGGAAATTTCTGAACCAAACTGGTTATAATGTGTGACGAATGGAGGAATGGGGTGGCCTTTTATAAGTGAGGATAGTGTCACGCATGTGACTTTTGATACTCAAACGGTGTACCATTATTTTTCACATGTGAAAATTTTAAAAAATCGGTATTATAAATAATTAAATAGGATAGATACTATATATGGTCATTTAATTTGGATTATACAATTTATTAGGTAATTTTCTCCTTTATTTTATATTTCCGTCATTGATAAATTCGTCTTTTCAATAGTTGTGTCAAAAAATTGAAACTATTTTTACTATTACTATAAATAAAAACTAGGTTGATATAATTAGATGATATAACTTATTCTAATAATAAATATTTAATCCATTTTAGAAAATTAAATTTTCATATTTTGGAAAAAATTAAATTAAAATTAATCTCATAAATGCGACAAGAAAACAAGTTTTCAAAAAAATGTTTAAAAGATTACAATGTTTTTATATACAATTTCAATCTGAAATTGATTCTTATGGACCAAATTAGATTAATATATATATTTTTTACTAATTTTTATTTGAAATCTTATAAATAATAAATATAACATTATAAATAATTTAAATAACAATTAAATTTTTAATTAAAATTCATTATTTTAAACAATTCATTGGAAAATGAAATATTTCATAAAAATACACAAAAATGACCCCTGTATAGTTTTCATATTTTGATATAAAATAATAATTTTATATTCTCGTGTAAATTTTCAAAAAGTGGTATAATTTATTTATTTTTATTTGAAATTATCATGACTAAACCATTTATTAGTGAAATAAAACATTTAAAAACATTTATTTTTTATATAAAAAAATTATAATTATTTTATAAGTAATTAATAACTATAGTTTTTCTAATTTAGTTATTTATATTCAAGAACTAAATTTTAATGGTTGTTTTATACTATTATACAATATTGTAGTTCATTTTGACTAGGGTTTTCATGTTTTGTAAGCTATAAAATATATTATATTTATATAAATATACATTTTTGGTTGTCTAAGCTCATAGATTACTGTCACATGACCTATAAAGAAATATATTCTTTTAAAATCATAGTATGTTACAATATTCATCATATTAAATTAGAATTTATTTTAAATGAAATTTTAAGATGAATATGTTATTATAATTTTGTTAAAATAGAATTCCCACTAACAATAACTTAAGCCCGAGTATTATCACCACTATACTCATATTATAATGATTATATTATACGTGAATCAATTTATTATTCATAATAATTTTAAATTATATTATCATTTATTAAAAAATAAAATCATTTCGCCCACCTATTCTAATTTTAACATTAATTTTAAATTTGTCACTTGGATGGAAAGCATAAAATCACCATCATCTCATTATTATGGAAAAATATATCCAATTAATAGGTGGGTGATATTGGATCCAATTTATAAGAATCATTAAAATCATTTATAATATTAATAGAAGTTCATAAAAATAATCATCATTATATCATAAATCAATTACCACATAGGAATGAAATGGGTTTCATGAAAAAAATCCATGAATCAATATCATAAAAATAAATATATTGATTGGAGGGAAATTGTATGGTTGGAATATATACCCAATGTTATAAAAGAAACATCAAAGGATGTCGAAATAAATTAATGTCGACCTTATATTTTAGTTGGATAAATCACTAAAAAAATATAATAAATATCCATTGTTGAAAAACATGAAAAGAAATTAAAAATGTTTTCTCGAAAATTAATTATTTTGAGAATGATAAACATTTATATGATTCAAATATTAAAATCAAAATGGTTTTTTAAAATTAAATATTATTTAAAATATACACTTTTATATAATATATAATGATTTAAAAAACACTCATAAAATCACATGTATTTTAAATAAATTTTCAAATCAAGAATACCATTTAAAAATAAAAATCTTATAATATAAAAATATTAAAAAATTTCTTTTTCTTTCTTAAAAAATTATTAATTTTAATATAGTTAAAATATTTTTAATACATTATAATTAATCATTACAAATAATAATGTCCTCAAAGTAGTGTGAGAACATAGTAAATGCCAAAAGTTTTTCTTTATATTTTTTTTTACTAGAAATTAAAAGTGGAAAAATTAATATCACTTAATTAAATACCTAGTAATGAAATAATAAATAATATAAAATAAAATTAATCATTTATTATTGGTAATATAGAAACATCAATAAAACTTTCCCATGAGTATGGGCACAAAAAGGGTAAAACACTTGATTGAAAAGTAATTGTGGTCCTATTTTCTCAAAAAATGTCTCATTGACTAAATTATTTGACAAGATAATTGTATTTATATTAAAAAAATGTTAAAATATAATAACAAATTCAGTAGATTAAAATAATTATGTTTTTGAAGATACTATTAACAAAAATTTTCCCTTGACGGAAACTCATTCATTACAATATCTATATAAAAATGAGATTTGAAAGATACCATTACATATATGGAAACGATTGATTAAATTCCACCAAAAAAATAATTACATGAGATTGATATTTGAATACATTGATTTTATTTAGAATCATATTTAAACATTAATACAAGTGTAGTATATACATCAAATATATATTATGAATATTATGGATATCATAATAAATCGATATTGATATTAGGAATCCCTGATGACATTATTATACTTTGAATCAGATACCAATGAAAGATAAAAATTGAGTTTTATTTTTAAATATATTTAATATAATTCAAATTATTATAAAAAATATATTTTATTGTATATACACTATATTTGATAGTTAAATTAGTGAATGTGGAAGATGTCTAAAAGAAATAATGGGGAGATATTAAACCATTAGTTTTTTCTCCTAACATTTAAATAACTATTTATTCTGAAGTATAATACACATAAAAATCCTAATAACATATTTTAAAGCATTATTCACATATTATACCCTACATAGTATTGAATTGAAATCAATTAATATACATTTATTTGTTAGTTATTGTTTATTTTCATCATAAGATTTTTTTAATTTTGATTATTTTATGTATGGTTTGATGTATCAATGAAAATAACCCTTAACTTATAACATTTTCATAATTTATATATTAACCAAGGTACAAGAATATATTATTTATAATGATATATTAATCTCTAATTTTATTCCATTATAATTTTACTCATGATTCTTAAAGATAGAATTGATGGTGAGATTGTTCTGTAATTATTTATTAGCCAATGTTGTTATGTTAATAAGTAAATAATCCATAATATAAACCATTAATTCAATATATATGATCATAAGAAATAATATTTTTTCTCTAATAGTTTTTATTATCATCCATGATTGGTGGTGTTGAAACTGAATTACAACATTCCATCAAAGTGGTAGTCTATATTCACACAAAATTTAATTTAATTTTTATCATATTATTAGAATGTTAAAAAAAATTACCTATTTACTATAATAATGTTTTTTATAAATATCTTATTTTTTATTAAAAATCATTTTAGAACTATCCATTTATTTTATTATGAAATACTAAATATAATTCATACTAGAGGGGTTAGTCTTCATAGACACTGGAACATTGTTCTAATTCAGTTATGTGGGAATGGCATATAATGATTAAAATATTAATATAATCAAATATATTTATATCATTATTTATGATGTCATTACAGTACTGTGTGAACATTGATTTCTATGGGATATATAAATATGATAAAATTTCATGAAGTGAATCATAGTCACATTGTGAGTTTGAAGATTCTCTTAGAGTACCTCTTGGAAATCAAGGATTTATGAATTTTCCATGGATTAATGAGATTTAAAATGTGGTATAAGGATATTGAGAAATAAAAAAATCTTATATTTTCAATTTTAATTAATATTTTAGAGAGTTTTTAAATGGGTAAGAGGAAGTATTCCTTTATAACAGGGTTAATATCATTTTTATTATATTAAAAAAGGTAATGTTTTATCTAATTAGTGTGGACCCATATGTGGGAATGTAATGATAGATGAATAGTAAAAGTATATTATCCACCAAAAATTCATTTAGAGACAATTTTCTAGTCATTCTTGGTGTTATATCTATAATTTTAACTGTTCACCGAAAATTACTTTGACAATAATAACACTATTTTAAACATTAGTAACTTATTTTATAACTAAAAATAAAATTAAAATCATTATTTTATTTGGATATTATGATAAAAATTTAAAAAAATATTCTGAATACATAATTTATTAATTTTATTAATTCATAATATAATATAATACATTTTAATTAAATTTTTTATGGGACGAATAATTAAATTTGTATAAAATTTATTATATAATTTCTCAAAATATAATGACTATAACTAACTGTATAATTTTAATTATAATTTTTTTTTTCAAAAAAAGTGCTTTAAATGTTTATGTTATTTTAATATCTAATGAACTCTATATAGTTAGTGTATATGTAAAAAACATATTTTCTACTATAAAAATACAAATTAATATTCTAATAAACACCAAAGTATCATCTTTTGATGATATTGATATGAATAATGGAAATGAGATTTTACTATTTTGAAAATAAATTTCTAAATATTAGAAATATATCATTTAAAAGATAATTAAAAAAATAAATAAAATCTCTTTTTATTGAAACATATCCTTCTAAAATTTTATTTTTCTTAATAGTATTTTATCTTAATTTAAAAAATCATAATATATTGTTTTATTCATTCAAATTTAAAATATAATTAAAGTAAAATTTTTAAATTGATCAATTAAATTTTATTATTATAAAAAACAATAAACATTATAATATTTCATTGGTAAAAAGAATTTTTTAGTAATTAATAAAATATAGTTATTTATCCTTTAAATTTAATAATTTTTTATTGATTACCATTTTTTATTTACTATTGTTTTAAATATTGTTATAATTTTCCTATTAATGTTTATTTAATATGAAACAACATGTTTTTGTTCAAATTTAATTTTCAAACAATCTATTAAACATATTATTTATTTAAAAAAATATATATATTAAAATTAGGATGTGATATCTTCTATCCTTTAAAATATATGTCATCCTCCGAACATTAATTTTTATGAACGATGAAAATTGATGATGATATTATTATATTCATAGCTCAAGATAAAAATTTTAATGCAGTATCAAACTCACTAACCTTTGTAAAATAATTAATCTCACACTATTATTAAGTATTAAGACCCATATAATGGATGAAATCTGAATAAGGAGTTCATAGTTGGCCTTGAATTGAAATATGATCATAGGTTTTTTATGATAAGAAATTTTAATTCCTTGTAATGTAAATTGATACATGATATATCTAGGGAGGGATAATAAATGTCTAATATGACAAAAAATTATAAAAAAGGGTAATTAATAATACCTTCGGGAGCATAGAAAAATTTTGAAGGTGATTATAAATATTGGGTGAAATTCTAATATTACTATGAGTCTTCATTGGTAATAAAAAAGCATTGATATTCTTAGAAAAATTCAATATATAATGTATTTCTTAAAACAAGAAATCAATGGTACATTTACTCTTCATGAATTTATAATTAGTATACATTACAATACATCATTTTTATTACTCACATCAATAGTTGAGATTTTATAAGAATTGTATTTTTCTTTTTTCTTGGGAGGTTTTTTGTTGTCTATTATCCAAATTTTCATTTTAGTTATCATGTTAATTTTCATTTTTAGATAATTAAATACAATTAAATCCTTGATATATAGGCGGTGAATTATTTAAGATTCTTATATAATAAATTGTATTAGTGATCCTCTTCATATCTATTCAAAAATCAAGATGAGAATTGAAAATCATTTCATACTTGAAATATTTTCTTGTCTCTTTGAGACAACCACATGGGCCAGTCTTACCATATTCCTCACACATGGGTTGTTTAATCATCTATTTGTCATGGTCTTCATCACTTAAATGTCCCTGAAATCATAATTTTATAATATATTATGTGATCGTAAATATACATATGTCAATATATTATTCAAATGTTCATATATTTAGTCATGTCTAACCATAATACTTCTCATAACATATCTAATTTTACACTATATATAATTTAGAAGATGTCAACATTGTCCATCACCTATATTATTAACTAAAATTCCATTATGATTTATCCATTACTTTAAATAAATATATGTTTTATTATATTAAAAAATATCACATTTAACTCAATAATAAACATTGCTAACATAATACATAAATTATATAGACATCCTAATTTATGAATATATAACTCTCAATCTATGATATCAATGTTCACTTTTCTATTATATTCTCCAACCTCTCAAGTATTATATCACATCTTCAAATTTCATATAAACCCATCTTAATGATCAAAATAGAGAATGTGAAAAAACAATACCATTTACCAATATAGTGTCACACCAGGTATGATTTTTATCTTATTTATTATGTGTTAGGGTAATAGAAAGATAATACATGACTGGAAAATTAAATGTTATTACCTATAGGTGAATTTATTCCATTGTCAATATCTATATGTTTATATCTAGATAGGGATGTTACTACTAGTAAAAAACATGTAATTTACCAAATAACTGATATTATTTCTCTTAATTAGAACCATCAAATTTTTCTACCTTAATTGTTTAATGATAATCCCTGAAAATAAAAAATATTAATCACTCACAATAATTAAACAATGCATTGATTGAAGATAATATTACATAAACATGTACTCTCATTTCTAGTAATGCGAACATACTCTGAAATTATTGGATTTGAATCAAATTGAGTTCATACATGCTAAATTTAAATTTATTCACATTTTATTCATAATTTAGAAATTATATATCAAAAATAATCTCACAATCCCCATGAATGAAATGTATTAGTGAATTTAAAGATTAAGTACATGAAAATATTTTTTTAGGAACTATTCTATAATTGATCCATACCATATCCCTTTTATAGACATCTCATTTGATAATCTATGTATTATATTGTGGGGAATTGAAGTAGAATCTATGGGTGTGCCCTTGATCTAAGATACATAGTATATGTAAACATAACTGATTAAAATTGAGGTTCATAATTCTTCATCGGATGAGAATTTATGTATGAGTGCATAGTCAAGGTTCTTGAATAAAAAATTAAAAAATCATACCCAAAAATTATAAATGATGAGTAATAAATGAATGAATCTATATCATAATAGAATTAAAATAGATTAATCGTCATATTATGAGTACATTATAAAACATAAAATTAGGAAACAAACATAACCATAAATATAATAACATTTTATGAAAAATCAACCATGTTCATGTTTTATAATCACACTTATATTGAATCCATTAAAGTGTTACGGTATAAAAAATATTGAAAAATATAATATCATCATAATATCTTTATAGATATAGTTTTTTATCCTTGTAATACTTTGAAATGTTAATATTTATATTTCTAAAGATGGGTGCTAAGAAAAAATGTGATTCCAAGCCCTGGTGTTACTCGACTAAATTGTATAAAAATTTTATATATATTATTTTACTATTCCCAGAATATAAATGGGATAATATCAGATGGTAGCCTATATTAGAAATCTAAAGGCATAGTTGAGTATGAAATGTGTAATTTACCATAGGGTCATTAATTTCATTGAATCAAGAAATCTATGAAAAAATTCATAGGGGGGTGTAATCATCAATAATATAATTATAAATAATTGTTTTATTTTAGACATTGTAATGAATAAAGTTTAAATGAAGTCTTTGACTCATAATATGAAACCATTGTGGAGTTTGTAACACAATGTTTTACCAAATCTAACATAAATGGATATTGATGTGCAGGTTCCAGGATTCTTAGTTCGGGCATGTTGTGGTGAAATTTATCTTTTTCACTGGGTGTCAGTTTTGGATGAATGAAGAGTTAATCCCTTGTTTTCATCCATTGGGTTCATAATTGTGTGATCCATATAATTTTTTTGGGATCAATGAGTGGGTGTTCAGAGATTCCATAACATCATAAGGCGGTGACATACCATTTTTTCATCAGATGTCCAATTTGTGCGAATGAATATATTATCATGTGTATTTTCCTTAAGGATCACAATGGTGTAATATGTTTGTTGGTGGGGATCCTTATTTTGGATCTCATTAAATGTGTAAAATTAAAAGAATATCGGTAAAGAATACATTTGATCGTATTGAATTAAATCCATTATAGTGGTTAAACAGTGATCGTGCATCGTTCATGAAGATTATCTGAGGATTCATTCCCATTTTTGACCACCTAAGACATTAGGGAACATATCCTCGATTACTATAGTGTAATACCACCTAATTCAGTAGGATGTGTTTAATCTATGACTAATATCATAGTGAAATTACCCTAACTCATTAGGGCATAGGTCATCTCTATCTACTTGTTAGGTAACACCATCCAGCTAATTACCCATCAACATGGATGGGAGTGGGTCGTCATCAACTCCAATGTGTTGGTCTCCCTGACTCAGTAGGGTGTGTATGCTTGATGGCTATAGTCAAATCATCCTAACATACTAGGTTATATGTCCTCTATATCACGTTTTCACCATCTGAGAATATGGATCAGTGGCGTTATGTGGTTTGACATCCATTTTGAATCATTAGGAAGTGGGACTCATTTTCTACCTTGATGCATACTTATTATGCAACCTAAAACCATGAGGGTGAGTTAGTGCTGTCCAAAGCAGATAGTATCATGGTGTTCTAATTGAGCCCCTTTGAATTGTGTTTTTAGAGTGTATGTGTGAGATGTTGGGAATCATAGATGGATACTGCTGAAATTGGTTGTGGCTTTTCTTCTTAGAGATATTTGTGAGATGGAGATATACATACACTATCATTCAAGTATCTTTTTAATTAGAATATATATGTTTATTATTTAGTTCCCACATTGTGGATTTTGGTTACTCACCATCCAAGCGAGTCAAGGTCATGTGGGGTATGTCGCATGCTTTCGGTATCTAACATCTTGTGGATGGATGAGTCTACCTTCCTACTATAGGTACTAAAGACTCGATGAGATCATTATATTCTCAAAATTTCTAGACACATGTGTATGGATGACTTTATTTCAATCTCTTATTGGGTTGTGTAGAACTCATGTACAATACATTTTTCCAACTGCTGTATTTTTTTATTGTGTCTCTTACTACTCCCCCTTTAGCATTTAGGGAATCCTATAGGGTATATTTATACTCAATCATGCATCATATTTTCCCACACAGGGCATTCTTTATAATGATAATGGAAAGGTAGACTGTGACACAAAAAGAGTTTATGGATGTAGGGTGCATAGACTATGTGAGGTGGTCGTACCATTGGATTCTAGAAGGTTGGCACTCCAGACAGATTTACTTTTCTAGTTTTTGTCATGGTGGGACTCTTTATTGGTTAAGAATGTACATTCAGTAATTTTATATTCATTTTAGATTACATTAATTTTTCAATTTAAATGCCCTTCCATGTTTAATGTATTCATAATAGTTTTCATATTTTACTTATTTCTATTTTAATGTTTTTTTTTGAGTTGGTTTTGTAACTATGTATATATTCATAAGAAATGGAGTTCTTGCGTTTGTTGTGAATTTTGGGCTTGTCACAACCCAAGGCCTATGGAGTCTAGCTAGAGGTAGTTGCATCTTCATCCCCTTCTTGGGTTAGGTTGTGAAAGATTGGTATCTAATGTGGTTCCCCCCTAGGACACCATTCATATATTTCCCTAAAAAGTAATTTGATGTATTTAGGGAAGTACTGATGATGTATCTCAAGAATTAACCATAGTATATGGATTATATTTATGATGTTGGTGGCCAATGTATCCATTCACAAAGACTCAAATTTCATTCTTGTTGCCTCGGATGTATGAGCCACATGTTGTGGGGATCAATGGTACATGTGTCGTATAAGATTGATTATTTGACTGTACCGATTGATTAAAATCTACATTTTTACGTTGTTGTTATTGGTATTTATATATATATATATGATCATTAGATCATGGTACTCCTTGATGACATCCAGGATACCTTCATGAAAACCACAGGTGATGAAACTAGCTCTGGTTCATGAAGACAACCCTATGAGTGACTAAGTCTCTGTTCAGGTTCCATAATGTTATCCCCTTCCTATGTGAGCAACATATAGTCCCATAAGAGCAGACTAAGGACAAGAACATGTTGATCACACTCTAGGAGATCTAGCACCCGAGACTATCGTGCTTCCATAGTGAGCCAAATCATCATATAGTCGAGTACTGGATGGATTTGACGATCCTTGTTTTTAGTAATATTCATGCACTGACATATTAGCTGATTTCTATGGCAGATGGTCTTTTACATTGGGTGGTTGTATGTCTCTAGATACTGGTTTCTCAGATGCACGAGGGGTCGGCAATTACATGGGAGGAGATTTAAAAGATGTTCTATGGGGATTACTATAACTAATAAATATGTTAATTTCGGATTTAGGATCCTATAAAGATTCATCATAGATGGATTTTAGTGTTATATTTATTAGTTATATTCATTGAACTATATAGGTACTCATTGGACATAATCCGAGATAGCTAATTCTATCCACATATGTTCGAGACGGTACTCCGCAGAGAGATATGTTCCATTGTATTACCCTTGTGCATCCCAACCTATATCGAGTTGATAGAGCAGGTGCTAGTAATGAATTTTTTTATTTATAATGTCATTTATTTAGCTGGAATATGAATTCAATGCTATAAATCTGATATAAGTTCATTAGTTCGAAGATGTCAGATGAAAGGATCTTCACATAAGAGGATTCCCCATGATCAGACTCAGACAAGTGGTTCAGAAGCACTGAGGAATCACAGTGTAGTGAGTCTGCCTAGATAGGGTATGTGTTATGCCTTTGGGAGGAATGGTCACGTGGTATAAGACTGCCTGACCATAATTTCTGAGCAACCCATGCAGATAGCGGGTGGACCACCACATTAGAGATAACGTATTAATAAGGGATCCCCAGGGGGGACATGGTGATGTCTAGGGAGGTGGTTATCACAGAGGATAAGAATGAGCTGAAGGTGGGGGTGATAGTATGAGGTTCTCCCACCACCACCAACAGGCAGAAAAAGTCAGGCTCAGGGAGCTGGCAGTCAGGGCTACATATAGCTGCATGCTTTGGATGTTTTTGATCCCGAAGCGCATGATATGATACTAGGTGTGATATGTGTTTATTATACTATTTATTAAGTATTAGAAGGCATATGTGAAAGATGCTGGTTTTTCTCAATAATCATAGTATAGGTGTTCGATATCCCAATAAAGGCGTTATCACAATTTCATAATTTTGAGGTCACTTTAGGGAGCACTTCTCCTATTTTTTCATCTGGTGTTAGTGCGAGAAATCTCTTGGAGGAGAGATGTTAAAGTGAGACATAATGGTCATGAAGATGGAACCCAATGACTGCATCCTAGAATTTTATTTGATTTCCATGGTTTGAAACTAGATATGATTTCACTTCATGCTATTAGGAAGTCTACACAATGATGGGACTAGGTTCTCCTTTCATGTAGAAAGATACCTCGTAGATGAGAAATAATTTGTTGCGAGTAAGTGGTTACATACATATACCCACCAGTTAGAAATCCTTACCCTTGGATAAATAAACACTTTATGAATTTTGGTTACATTGGTTGTGGATGAATATATGGAATTATTCTCTAAAGACATTCTGATACAACCTCTATGGTGGGAGAAAAGATTTTTGCATTGACATGAAATTATGGACTACCGCTATATCTTTTTAGGCATATCAAATGGCACCCACTGAGCTCTGAGATATATGATTATAGATGGAGGTACTTCAGGAGTAGTGTTTCATCAGTCTTAGTATATCCCCTTAGGAATCTCTAGTTCTATTTATGAAGAAGGCATATTGAAAATTATGGATTTGTGTGTATTATTATCACCTGAATCATCCCTTGATAAATAGAAATAACCCCTTTCTAGGATCAATGAACTCCTTGACCAGTTTCAAGGTGTGAGGTGGTTTTGCAAGATCAATCTTACGTCAAGATACCACCAGTTGTAGGTTCGAGAGGATAACGTTATGAAGTTGTATTTTTGATGTCCTTGTGGGAACTATAAGTTCCATGTCATACCCATTGGTGGGGCCAATTCCACCAATATATTTATATCGTTGATGAACCAGATCTTCTAGGGTTACATAGAACATTTAGTTTTTGTCTTCATCAAATACATATTCATATAATATGCATTATAGGTATAAGGCCCCAGCCTTAAACATTACAGAATCTTGAATTATTTCAAGAATACACATTAAGGATCTTTTCAGGATTAGAGTTTTAGAGAATTATATCATAAATCATGCATTACACACCACATTTAGACAATGTGGTTACATAAAAGATAGTACTCATTTTTTCCATCATCAGAAACATATTTAAAGTAAAACATAGATTCTTTATTGACAATTCCTTGACACTATCATCACATCATGTACCTTTCCCTTGACATGTGAAAAACATTTCAAAAACATGGTATGAGCATAATAATCTCAACAAGGTATATAAATGTACGAAATGAAAACATTATTCCATGTATGAAATCATACTTTACTCGTAAAACATAAGAATTTTAACATACCTCATCAAATCATGAATAAATCATAGAAATCATAAGACATAAAGGTAACTTGAGGCATTCATAACATTCTTACGTAGGGAGTAAACCTCATAGTTATGTTTGGAATATCCATCACAGTATATTCCCTAAATCTCTTCAGAGAAACCTTAACGTTTAACCCCTTCGTGTTACCCAATGCATTGGAGAGCGATATCGGGCACACCCGCCCTTAGTTTATCACGGAACCACCCATCTTCATAAACAATGCCCAAGAACCATAACATAATCATATCACATAAAACATGCATAAAGGAAAAATAAAATTTCCACATTTCAATCACAAGATATCAATACAAAACAATGATATAGTAAAAAAATACCAAAAACATTTTCAATAACAAAATAAAAGAAAATTAAAACATGATATTTATTTTTCATTTAAAAAAAAGGTTATGGCATGTTGAGGAAGCCGAAACTCAAATAATGGTCATAGTAGTAGACAAGTCATTCTCGCTGCATGTGTACGACAAAAAAACATTCTCTTTTTTCGTTTAGTAAATGCTTCGTATAAAAAGATTCCTTTTGAATAAATTTAAAAGTAAAAGGGATTTATACACCGTATAATAGAAAGTTGTGAATAAAACAAAATATGCCTCAATGGAAGGAGATTGAGACGAAGTCCCTTACCTCGAGTCCGACTTGGCGGGATCGATCTTTAACCTCCTGAATAATAAGCTTGAGTTAATTTCAACATTCTTAAAAACCTTTTTAAAGTTCATTAGTCCTTTTTATATCACTTATTACCATGTTGTGAACACTATGTAATTATTTAGGTTAATAATGGTCGTTTTGTCGATAATTGGTACCTGAGTCAAAAATAAACTCGTTATAATTACAAGTTGTTCATGTATCCATTATATCCAGAGATGTATTCATGATTTAGATATCATATATATCATATATATCTAGTATATAAATTCATTTATAATATTACATAACATATAGAGGTATGAAATGAAATGCACAGTTCATGGAAACGGTAAGCCGTACGTACGCATGAACGCTACTTTCATTTCTATTTTGTAATTTATGGAATGGAATCATAATGATATAAATGTATATTATAATTCCAGTATAATATCATATATAATATCATTAACTCTGTCCTTTATACATCCCACATATGGCATTAACAAATCAAATCACTATGAGGGGGCGGTAGTCCGCCTTTCCTAAAATGAAGATATCGCATTTACCCATAATGGAAACCAGAAAGGTATGCCAAAAATGAAAAATAAAGATGCTAAATGAAAACATAAACATATTATATATCATATATAAATATATTTACAACTTAATGGCCACATTTTAAGGTGTTAGAAGAATATTGAGCAATCATCGTTTCGTGAGGTAGAAATTCGCAATCCACGGAAATAGTATGCTCTTTAACCATTCGATGTAGGTGTGTGTAAGTGTAGCTCGAATACATATTATAACCACATTGTAGTATATTGAAGATACTTGTTTTGGTATAGAATAATTGAATAAAAAGAGATTAGTGGGTTGGAGAAGCAAAATAAAACAAAATAACATTAGAGAATACTTTACATTTAAATTAGGCAAGTCCTCTGGGTTTGAACCAAAAGGTTTTAATGAAAACATTTCTGCCTAAGGTAAGGATTCTAGGTTAAAGAGAGGGATGTGGAGAGATAAAATTATTAGATCTTGGCCAAGCCAAAGGCATGAGAAATTTGTGTAAGGAGGTAGAGGTTGGGGCCTTTTATAAGAGGAGAGGAGGGGCACTCTTGGAACGTTATAAAATGTTACGTTATGTTAAAATGCATTTAGGATTTTAAAGGTCCCACATTGATATATATGTAGGATAAGGTGATAATGGGTATAAATATACTCATCCAATAGGTATTTGACAATTTTATGTCTTATATTTTACATTATCTTTTCATTTTATTTAAATCGTTCCTTAATGAGGTAATCACTGCATCATCATTATGTCATAAATAATTTAATTTATTTAATGTCTAAAAATTATAAAAAAAATACTATGATGTAAGAAATAGTTTTATCTTTCTAGGAATATTTATAGACCAAGAGTTAATTTATTTATCCAAAACTAAAAATGTTTTACTCAGGTGATACATTCTTTAGTGATATTCTCCTTTCTTTAAAAATAAAAAGACAATGTGTCACTTTCACCAAAAAGTTATTCCATGGGGTCCCAAAGTTTGGCAAAAGGCATCCCATGGTCTACCATGACTCAAAAACTAGCATTAGGACACATGATGGGGTCATTTTTTATTATTATGATATTATTTTATTATCCTTAACTACCCGATTACTAATTAATCATGATAATTAATGATAATTACCGTCATTACTATTCATAATTTCCAAAAAACAAAAGAGTATAAATTACATAAATTGTACCTTATGATTCAAAATATTGAATCCATTTTACAAAATTCGAAACAGAGAAATTGAAAGAATGAATTTAAAAATAATTCCCATTGTAAAAACAAATAGCTGGTTTTTCTGAAACAATATCTATGAAAAGTTTTCACTTGTTTATGCCCAATTCCAAAGTGAAATTAATTTTAATGAACAAAATTGGATTAAATGATAAAAATATATTCTAATTACACTTTAAAACTAATTAAAAATGTAATTTAACGATATAATTAAATTATATGAAAATAATGTTTTGATGTAAAATGCAGTATTTTTCACTATTCTTTAAAACTATGAACACGGTCAGAAAAATACCAAAAATTTTTCCAATGTAAATTTCAATGTCTCAATCAATAATAATAAGTTTATTTTTACAAATAAAGCTTATAAAATTGTCAAAATATATATTTAAAAATGGTTCTCCATCAAAAGGCAGAAAAAAAATCTTTTAAAAATATCAGAGAATTATATGCTTAAGATTGGATTTAATCTCATGTTAAGCCTCTAAAACACTATCTAATTCATAAATAGGCATAGATAAGAATTTATAGTATTCATTAATTACATGGGATGTTACATCCTTCCGCCCTTTATAAAATTGCATCCCTGTAATTTATTTACTTATTGAATAAGTGGGGTTATTTATCCCTCATAGCATTTTCATATTCCCACGTTGCCTCTTCAATCATGTTGTTTTTCCACAAAACCATTACTTGATGAATCACCATATTCCATAACACTTTCTCCCTATGGTCAATAATCTGGATAGGTTGTTCCTCATATGATATGATCTCTTCCAACTGAACTACCTCTGGACTCAAAACATGAGATGAATCTGGAATGCACTCCCTAAACATTGAAACATGAAAAATATTGTGTACCTGAGATAAACTCGGAGGTAAATCCACTCAGTATGCAACAGATCAAAATCTCTCCAGAATTTCATATGGTCCAATGAACCTTGGGCTCATATTTCCTTTCTTACCAAATCGTATCACACTTTTCCATGGAGATACATTGAGAAAAACATGATCCCCTACCTCAAAAAGAGATCTTTCCTCCTGTTGTCTGCATAACTCTTCTGCCTTCTCTGAGCTGTTCTCATGGGTCTCTGTATTAGCTGAACTTTTTTTCCAACTCTTCTACCAATTCTGGTCCCATCAACTTCCTTTCACCAAATTCATCCCATAAAGCTGGAGTTCGACACCACTTCCCATATAATGACTCAAATTGTGTCGTCTGTATACTGGAATGAAAAATGTTATTATAAGAAAACTCAACTAAAGAAAGATTTCGGTCCCAAATTCCCTGATAATCCGTCGAACAAGCACGTAGAATATCCTCCAAATTCGGAATCGTTCTTTCTGACTGCCCATCTGATTGAGGATGAAATTCTGTACTAAAATTTAATTCAGTACCCAATGACTTCTGAAAGCCTTTACAAAAGTTAGAAGTGAACCTGGGATCACGGTCAGATACAATGGAGAGAGGAACAACATGTAACCTGACTATCTCAGTAAGATACAAACAGGAATGTTGATCTAGGGAAAAAGTATCTCATGTAGCAAGGAAATTATCAGATTTAGTCAAGCGATCAATAATAACTCAGATTGCATTATTACCTCGAGGTGTCTTCAGCAATCCCACAACGACGTCCATGGATATATTCTCCCATTTCCAATCTGAAACTCGTAAAGGCTGGAGCATCCCTTTTGTTAACTGTCGTTCTGCTTTAACTTTTTGACAGGTCAAACACTTCATAGTAAAATCAGCAATATCTCTTTTCATTCCGTCCCACCAGTAATACACCCGAAGATATCTATATATCTTAGTACTACCTGGATGAACTGAAAATGAAGAACTATGAGCTTCACATAACATCTCTCTCTTCAACTGTGAATCACAAGGCACACACAATCTCTTCCCATATCACAAAACACAATCATTATCAATGTTGAATACATGCATCCTACCCTTCTGAACCAGCTCTACCTTTTTCTTCAACTCACTTTTTTGCTTATGTTCTTGCTTAATTATATCTGATATAGAAGATTTCACTGATACCTGAAACAAAACAGAAGGACATCCTGCATCAACAACTTTTATGCCAAATTCCATCAAATAATTAACCAAAGGATCACGTTCTAAATGAAACATTATTCATGAAGCATTACTTTTTCGACTCAATGCATCAGCCACTTTATTTTCTTTTCTCGGATGGTAATGAATTGTACAGTCATAATCCTTGATTAATTCTTATCCATCAATTATGTCTCATGTTCAATTCTTTCTCAGTGAATATATACTTTAAACATTTTTGATCAGTATACATTTCACACTTTACAACATAAAAATGATGCCTCTAAATTTTTAAAGTGAAAACAACAACAGCTAATTCCAAATCATGTGTAGGGTAATTTACCTCATTAGTTTTCAACTTACATGAAGCATAAGCAATTACCTGATCATTTTTCATTAGGAAACAACCAAGTCCTTTCAATGAAGCATCATTGTAGATAACAAAATCCCCATTCCTGGAAGGTAGTGCCAAAACTAGAGTATTCACCAATCTTCTTTTCAGTTCCTAAAAACAATCATCACATTATTTTGTCCAGATAAACTTAACACCCTTCCGAGTTAGCTTATTTATTAGACTAGATAACCGGGAAAAATTTCTAACAAACCTTCAGTAATATCCTGCCAAAACAAGGAATCTATGAATATTAGTTTAATTTGTGGGTCTTGGCCATTCTTCAACAACCTTTGTTTTTGCAGGATCAACGGTTATTCCATCTTTAGAAATAATATGACCAAGGAAAGAAATTTGTTGCAACCAAAACTCACACTTGTTAAATTTCCCATACAATTTATTCTCTATTAAGGTTTTCAAAATAACCCTTAAATTACTTTCATCCTCCTCTTTACTTTAATAATGCACCAAAATATCATCAATGAAAACAACCACAAACATATCCAGGAACTCAAGGAAAATTCTATTCGTAAGGTCCATGAATATAGCAGGTGCATTAGATAGACCAAAAGGAATAACTAAAAATTCATAATGGCCATATCTTGTACGAAACACGGTCTTCGGAATATGTGCTTCCTATACCTTAAACTGATGGCACCCCGATCTCAAGTCAATCTTTGAAAAATACTGAGCTCCCTGGAGCTGATCAAAAAAATCATTGATATGAGGCAAAGGATATTTTTTCATAACATTTATGTTATTCAAGCCTCTATAATCAATTCAGAGTCTCATTGAACCATCTTTCTTTTTAACAAATAAAACAGGGGCACCCCTTGGTGATGTGCTAGGTTTAATGAAAACATTCTCTAATAAATCTTGCAATTTCTCCTTCAACTCTAAAAGATCAATTTGAGCCATTCGATATGGGGGTTTTGAAATTGGGTTAGCATCACAAACTAAGTCAACAGTAAATTCTACTTCCCAATCAAATATTATTCTAGGAAAATCATCAGGAAAAACATCAGGATACTCATTTACCACTGGTACATCGTTAATCAGAACAGTTCCTTTGTTTTCAACAATATTTGCAAGGTAACATTCATTTCCATATTTTACATGATTCTCAACCTCTTGATATGATATCAACAGTAAGGGTTCATTTTGTGCACAAACTAAAAGCCTTTCTGAAAATAAAGTTCTTTATCTCTTTAATCAATCTTTGCATGGTAAACAGGGAGCCAATCCATACCCAAAATAACATCAAACTCTACTATAGTTAAAACAATAAGGTTTCCAAGTCGGTTCTTTCCATGGATAAGGATAGGTTGATTCTTATAAATTCTTTTTTCCTCAACATTTTCCCCAGGTGTTTTTACCACAAGTCCAGGAGTCATTTATTGATATGGTATTCCCATTTTACTAGAAATGTTTTCAGAGATAAAATAATGTGTAGACCCTCAATCAAACAACACACTGGCATAATCTGAAATAAAAAACCAAGTACATGATACCACTTCAATTGATGGACCAACATCTGCTGAAGTAGTTGAAAGGATTTCACCACCCCTTTCTGCTTGTAGTCTAACTGCTTTCCATCACTCGGGCTCTTTGTCGGACACCCGTTTGCATAGTGACCCATATCATTGCACATAAAACATTTCACTAACTCTAAATCAAATTTGATCTTACCATCCCCACGATCTTCTTCAGTGCAATAATGAACCTTAGGTCCCATCTTACCACATCAGTAGCACTTTCTAGAATTTAGAAGACATTCCCCAACATGCATTTTACCACATTTATCACAAACTGGAAACTTAGTTTTCTTACCATTAGACCTTTTTGAATAATTCTTCCCCTTCTCATTCCACCTTGGTCTCTTCTTCTATTGGTTTTTATAGGAAACTTGATCATCGTCAAACTCCTATTCCACCCTCTCAGCACATCGAACATGCTTTTCATAACGTTTGAACTCACAAGAAGCTAATTCCCTTCGATATTATGGCTTTAATCCTGAGTAAAAATGATGGATTTTACTATAAAGTACTCGGATATAATTTGGAGCATACCTTTCCAATTGAGTGAACCTCTCTTCATAAGCAGCCACTAAGTCATCCTCTTTCCTCAATTACATGAATTATTTTTCCATCCTAAGTCGAACAGCCTTAGGAAAATACTTCTCAAGAAATATATCTTTGAATTCATCCCAGTCAAGAGCATCAATCTCATCAGCGTCCCTGATATTTTTAACCACCGACCACTACTGATCTGCTTCACCCTCCAAACGGTAAATAGTAAGACTAAACTTTTGATTGTATGAACACCCCATGACATCAAAAATATTCTTCAATTCTTTAATCCACCATTTATATAGCACATGGTCTAATGATCCTATGAATGATGGGGGATGTTGCCTAATGAAATTTTCCACCACTAACATGTTCCTCTGCGGCTGATCTGGTTGATCTCGTGCATGGATACCACCACCATTTATCGCTTGAGTCAACTATGCCATTACTGCAACAAACTGTTCAGTACGAATTCTGACCATCTCAGGATGCTGATTCGGAAGGTCATTTCCTTATGTATGCCTTCCTAGCACTGCTTCCCTATTTCCTCTGCGGAAAACCATTCTGAACAAACATGTCTTAGATGAAGCAACATGGTAATCTTCAAATTCTATATCAATTCAATTAGACCATAAAAAATATTTTTGGATAATAATTTAATATAATTATAAATCCTGACGTTATCTAAACCTCCGTATGATACCATATATAAGGCCCCAGCCTTAAACATTACGTAATCATGAGTTATTTCAATAATTCACGTTGAGAATTTTTTCAGGTTTAGAGTTTTAGAGAATTAGATCATAAATCATGCATTATACTCCACATTTAAACAAAGTGGATACATAAAAGATAGTACTAATTTTTCCAATCATCGGAAACATATTTAAAATAAAACATATATTCTTTCTTCACACTTCCTTGACACATCATCACATCATGTACCTTTCCCTTGACCTGTGAAAAACATTTCAAAAACATGTGATGAGCATAAAAAGATTAGAAAGGGATATAAAAGTACGAAATGAAAACATTAGTCCATTTATGAAATCATACATTACTCTTAAAACATAAGAATTTTTACATACATCATCAAATCATGAATAAATCATATAAATCATAAGACATAAAGGTAACTTGAGACATTCATAACATTCTTTCGTAGGTAGTAATGCTCATGGTTACGTTTGGAGTACCCATCATAGTATATTACCTAAATCTCTTCGAAAAAACCTTATCGTTTAACCCCTTTGCGTTACCCAATGCATTGAAGAGATATATCAGGCTCACCCACCTTTAGTTTATCATAGAACCACTCGTCTTCATAAACAATGCCCAAGAACCATAACATAATCATATCACATAAAACATGCACAACATTTCAATCTGAAGATATCAATACAACACATTGATATAATAACAAAAAATACCAAAACCATTTTCAATACCAAAATAAAAGAGAATAAAACATGGTATTTATTTTTCATAAAAAAAAGATTATGGCTTGTAGAGGAAGCTGAAACTCTAATAATGGTCACAACGGTGGAGAAGTCGTTGTCGCCGCATACGTATGACAAAAAAAACATTCCCTTTTTTAATTTAGTAAACGATTTGTATAAAAAGATTCCTTTTGAATAAACATTAAAGTCAAAATGGTTTATACACCGTATAAAATAAAGTTGTGTATAAAACACAATATGCCTCAATGAATGAAGATTGAGACGAAGTCCCTTACCTCGGGTCCAACTTGACTCGATCGTTCTTTAACCTCCTGAATAATAATCTTGAGTTAATTTCTAATTTCTTAAGAACATTTTTCATGTTTGTTATTCCTTTTTATATCACTTATTATCATGTTATTAACACTATGTAAATATTTATGTTAATAATGGTCGGTTTTTCGATCATTGGTACTTGAGTCAAAAATAAACTCTTTATATTTACAATTTGTTCATGTATCCATTATATCCAGAGTTATATTCATGATGTAGATATCATATATATCATTTATATCAATTATATACATGAATTTATAATATTACATAACATTTAGTGGTATGAAATGAAATGCACCGTTCATGGAGACAGTAAGTTGTACGTACGCATGAACGCTACTTTAATTTCTATTTTGTATTTTATGGAATGGAATAATAATGATATAATGGTATATTATAATTCTAGTATAATATCATATATAATATCATTAACTCCATCATTTATATGTTCCACATATGGCATTAACGAATCAAATCACTTTGAGGAGGCGGTAGTCCGCACATCCAAAAATGAAGATATCACATTTACCCATAATTGAAACCATTAAAGTATGCCGAAAATGAAAAATATAGAAGATTAAGGATAAAATATACATATTCTATATCATATATAAATATAGTGACATCTTAATGGCCACATTTGAAAGTGTTAGCAGAATATTGAGGAATCATCGTTTCGTGAGGCAGAAATTCGCCATCCACGGAAATAGTATGCTCTTTAACCATTAGATGTAGGTGTGTGTAAGTGTAGATCGAATAATTCTTATAACAAAATCCTAATATATTGAAGATACTGGTTTGGTCACAAATGAAATTAATAAACAGAGTTAATGGGTTGAATAAGAAAAATTAAACAAAAGAACATTAGAGAAGACTTTACCTTTAAATCGGGTAACTCCTCTTGGTTTTAACCAAAAGGGTTTCTTGAAGAGAATTATGCCTAAGGAAAGGCATCTAAGATGAAGATAGGTATGTGGAGAGATAAAATTTGCAGATCTTGGCTGATAAAAAGGATCGAGATGTGTGTGTAAGGAGGTAGAGTTGGGGGCCATTTATAAAAGGATAGGAGAGGCACTCTTGGAATGTTTTAAAATGTTACTTTAAATTAAAATGAATTAGGAATTTTAATGGTCCCAAATTGATATATTTCTGGGATAAGGTTATAATGGTTAGAAATATACTCATCCAATAGGTCTTTGACAAGTTTAAGTCATTGATTTTACATTATATCTTCATTTTATTTAAATCGTTCATTAATGAAGAAATTGCTGCATCATCATGATGTCAAAAATAATTTAATTTATATAATGTCTATAAATTATTAAAAAAATACTATGATGTAGTAAATCGTTTTATATTTCCAATTAATATTTATAGTCCAAGAGATCATTTATGAAGCCAAAATTAATAATGGTTTACTCAGGTGATACATTCTTTAGTGATATTCTCCTTTCTTTAAAAATAAAATGATAAAGTGTCACATTCACCCAAAATTGATTCCATGGGGTCCCTATGATTGGCCCAAGGAATCCCATGGACGACCATGACACATCCTGTAGCATTAGGACACATGTTGGGGTCATTTTTTATTATTATGATATTATTTCATTATCCTTGACTACCTGATTACTAATCAATCAAGATAATTAAAGATAATTACCATCGTTACTATTCATAATGTCCAAAAAAGAGTCTTAATTAAATAATTTATATATTCTGGTTCCAAATATTGAATCCATTTTATCAAATTCCAATCATATAAATTGAAATAATGTATTTAAAAATAATTCCCGTTGTCAAAATAAATAGTGGGTTTTTTTAAACAATATCTATGAAACGTTTGGCTCTTTTTATGCCCAATTCCAAAGTGAAATTAATTATAATGAACACAATTGGATTAAATGGTAAAAATATATTATAATTAACCTTTAAAAAAAATTAAAAATATAATATAACCATTTAATTAAATTAGATGAAAAAACATTTTTGATGTAAAATGTAGTATTTTTCACTATTCATTAAAATATGAACAGGGTCAGAAAAATTACAAAAATTTACCCAAAGTAAATTTAAATTTCCCAATAATAAATAATTAGTTTATTTTGACCAATATAGATTATAAAATTGTCAAAATATAGGTTTAAAAATCTTTCTCCATCAAAAGGCGGTAAAACAATCTTTTAAAAATATTAGAGAATTCTATGCTTAAGATTGGATTTATTCTCATTTTAAGCCTCTAAAACACTATCTAATTCACAAATAGACATAGATAAGAATTTTTATTATTAATTACTTTGGATTTTACAATAGGGGGAGTGTGCATAGCACTTGTGGATGGATCATGATTATCATTGAGAGCACCATCTTTATTGAAATCTCTCGAAGATCCAATTCTAGATGCATGTGGTTCAAATTCTGGGAAATTTCATTTTTTAACATGTTTTATCCCTATATCCATAAAATATTGATACAATAATTTCTTTGTAGCCACCCAAAAACATTTATAGAGGTATAAAACGTTCTGGGACTAGCAGTTTACTACCTGAGATTTGTGGATGAGTTCTCCAAGATCCCATCCCCTTTGACCATTCTAACAAAGAAGGGAAACCTGTATACCTGATTTGACCAGTGATATAATTATTTCAAGGATTTTGGGAAGTGGCTAATGAGTGCTATAGTTTTGTGACTACC
This sequence comes from Viscum album, assembly GCA_963277665.1. NCBI lineage: Eukaryota > Viridiplantae > Streptophyta > Magnoliopsida > Santalales > Viscaceae > Viscum > Viscum album. Next base: position 1,835,255,584 of record OY728147.1, read on the forward strand.
TGGTGAATTCTTTGAGTTTATAGTGTATTTCTATGACTTGTGAGCTGGTCTTGTTTGCTTGCTGATGCAACAATGGGATGTCATCGCACACATGTAATGGTAGTTGAGAGACCATGAGAATAAATATGAAACTAATGACCTATAACTATAATTAGCATTCTCCTCTTCGAGGATTTCGTAAAACTACATTCTGGGAGTGTTATTTCTAGTTTACACAGACAATCAGTGCCTTAGTTACATCAATACACAATGATACATGCACTAGAGGTAGCAACACTGGTTAGAGATCCTACGTGACTATTAATTCAATATACAATATACTCTAAGGAAGATAATAATTTTTGCATATTTACGTATCAGGATTTCCCCTGCTCTCCTAGTGCAGGAAGTATCATAGATGTTTTCTTCCAAAAAAAACCCACCCTCGTGGAGCGGAAGTGTATATTTTTTACAGTCAATGGTACTGACTCCATCGCTCCTTCAACATGTTAGAAATGTCTCAATTTGGGGAAATATACTTCAATGTTTTTCATTATATGATATTCACAAGTTACACAACATGTGGATATTCTGAAAGTGGGAATCATGATATCTTTTTTGGGTGGAATTGTTTTTTCTAGTCACGAAGAAGAAGGTGTTGATGCGAGAATTACACACATCTCCATTAGATGTACATCTTGGATTATGGATGATATATAAGATTCTTTAGAGGTAATTATGGTGTTTTTAAATGAGGCAATGAGTATATTAGTTTTCCTCATGATGCCTCACCTCTTAGTAGTTGAATTTTAATAATCAGGTTCTAGAAAGTTTGTTGCATCCTCTTGAGATTTTGGAGTGGAATGGGATGAAATATCCAAAGGCTTTCTCAGAGTTTATCCACACATAGTTAAGAGCCATGATGCCCAATGGTTGATAGTGAACTGACTCATGATGTGAGATAACTTCCTAGCTATTAGGGAGAATAGTTCAGTGGAGAGTTTGGCAGAGATGTTGTTATGGTAGATCATCCACCATCGTAGGGTACCCTTGACAATTGTCTCTAATCATGATGTGTGACTTACATCATGATAGTGGATATAATTTTAGGAGGAATTTGGGACCCATTTTTGGATTAGTACTATCTTTCACCCCCATACCGATGGATAGACCAATAACACTATGTAGGTGTTTGAGGAAATGATGAGGACATGCATGTTGAATTATGGATGGTGCTTGGTGGATCACATGCCTTTAATAGAGTTTTCGTACAATAAAATATACCACTTGACCATAATCATGAACCCATTTGAGAGAATATATGGGAGTCTATGTAGGTTTAATTTATGATAAATAGTGGTTTGAGATTAATCCTTCATGGTCCTAGAGTAAGTACATGTGATGACAAAGAAAGTTCATGTCATCCCTGAATTGATTAAGACTTCTCAGAGAAGGCAAAAAATACTACACGGATCATATTCATAGGACCTTGGAGTTATATAAGGGAGATAATATATTCTTTAGAGTATTTCCATGAAATATAATGGTGCGGTTTGGTTGTGTACCCAAGCTATCCTCATGGTTCATTGGGCTGTTTGAGATCATGTGGTGGGTTAGAGAGGTTTCTCGTAACATCCTAGGTAAAAAAAGATATTAAATTTTCATATTTTTGAATTAAATTTTAATTTCAAATTAATGGGGATTCTAGGTTTAATGGAGTACGTGACACACAATAATGCATTTCTCCAAATTCTAATGTTTCACACAATACTGATTCATACAGAAAAAATAATATAATATTATTTTAAATGGAAGATAACGCCTAGCTGTTGTATTGGAAAGAATGAATAGAAATAACTAAAATATTAATATTCATGTTTTTTAAAATATTTTACATTTATCCAATAATATATAGAGGCATAAAATGTGAATGAATCTAATTTCAAGTATAATTACTCTAAAATTCATTAAAAGGTTGATTCACAACCTTTTGATGGTGAACCTTCCATAAATATTATTTTTCTACTTTTATAGGTTATATTTGAGAAACAAAATTCTTTTTTAGAATGGGGATATAAAAATTTACATTGTATAAACTTTTGGTATTTTTTTGATAAAATTCATTTTTAATGAATAGTGAAAAATATTGTATTTTAATTCAAAACTGTCTGTTAATATTATTTATTTATTTTTTAGATTAACATTATAATTTTTTTTAAATTGTAATTATATTATTTTTTCAATTTAACCCAATCTTGGTCAATGGATGTAATTTTGCTATGAAATTGGACATAAACAAGTGTCAATAATTTGATAGTTATTATTTATTAAAAAAAATTCTGTTTTGACAAAGAGAATTTATTTTTAATTAATTAATGCATATACTATGTTTTTTATTTGTTAAAATAGACATCATTTTTGAATTCGGAATATCAAATATATCTTAGGTAGTATTTTTGTTTCTTGTATGAAAAACATCAATTTTTTGATGAATAGTGAAAACACAAAGTAGTAGTTAAAAAACTGGATTCTTCATTTAAATGAAAATTTACCACTTCAATAAATTGAATTTTGAAAATCTGACATACATGGTTGTTATTGGTAGGTAATATTTGGTCCAATAAGTTGAAAATATTTTTTTGTGAATGGTGAATTTTGACTATTATTTACCACGGTTAATGGTAAATAGGGTAATTCAAGGTAAAAATAATATTAAAATAATATAAAATTACCTTAAAACTTTTCCTAACCTATTGGATAAGTCATGGGTGACCAATAAAATCCTTGGGTGAGATTTTAGGCCTTTTAAAGCCATTTGGTCAAGATAATGACATTAATAACTTTTTATTTAATGTAAAAATTAAATTATCAAATAACAAGTCATGTTTTGGTAAAAAAAACATTAATGTGGGGTTATATAATAAATAAATATGACTATAAATATTAATTAGAAATATTTAAATAATTCCTACATTATGTTATTTTGTTTATATTTTTTAGAAATCATATAAATAAAATTATTTATGGAAAAATAATGATGTAGTATTTACATCATTAATCAAATATTTAAATAAATAAGATTATAAAAATTAAAACAATATCCCAAACTAATAAAATTATTATTGGATGATTTTATTTGAAACAATATTAATCATATTCAACTATAAAATGTTTTGGACATTTATAAACCGAAAATCATTATATAATAAAATAATATTTTCAAACATTCCAAAAGAGCCCCTCATCCCCCTTATAAAAAGACCTGACCACTAATCCTTTAATCACACCTCTAAGGACCCTTGGATCATCCAAAGTCTGCCCAAATAATATCTCAATATCCATATCTTCCTCTGAGATGCATTACCATAGGCAGAATATCCTTCAAGAAGTCATTTTGGTTCAAACAAAAGGGAGTTACACGATTTAAAGTTAATGTCTTATCTTATCTTCTTTTCATTATTTTTATTTCTCCAAACCCATAAAATATATTTATTATTTTATTTTATAATAAAAACATTATCCTAAATATTATAGGATGTTTCTATGTGATTAATTCTAACTACACATCCACACACCTCCATCTAATGCATATGAATATACTATTTCTGTTGATGGTGAACTACTGCCTCAAGAAACGATGATTGTTCAAGTATCTCCAACCGTCTCACACGCTGGACAATATGATGGAACTATATTTATATATATAATATTTATATTTTCTCTAAGCTTATTTATTTTTCATTAATAGTATTCTTTTATGGTTTCCATAATTGTAATTATGATAATTTCATTTTAGGAAGTTTGAACTACCGCCCCTTCAAAGTAATATGACTTGTTAATACCATACATGGACTATATAATATTTGGTTTTAATAAACATATGTAACATATATAAAATTTGATATTATAATTGAATAATAATATACTTAGGTATCATTTAATTTTCAATCCATTAATAATGAAATAATGTAATTTATGCATTGTTCATGTGTACGTATAACTTATTGTCTCCATGAATGTTGAATTTCATTTGTTATATACAAATGATATGGACTATTATTAATACATATATAAATGATATATATGATATATATGATATCTAAATGATTAATATAATTCTTTATATAATTTAATGTTGACCACATTGACAATTTGTAATTATAAAAAATTGTTTTTTGACTCAAGTACAGAACATCGACAAAAAGACTGATATAAACATAAATAATTATATGATTATTAGAGAACGTTAATAAGTGATATAAAAGATATAATAAACATTAAAAAGTTTCTGAATAATTTATTATTATCTTACGTTTATTATTTAAGGAGTAAAGGAACGAACAACACAAGTCAGACAGAAGTTAATAATTTTTCATCAAACATTTCATTCCTGTGAGATTCATGCTATATTTGCTACTATTTCCATGTGTGTGGGGTATTTACTACCCATGATAGTATTCATTTGGTGATATAATTTAATTTATGGGGTTTTACATCTTCATTGTATGAACTTATTTCTTATGGTCTTTGTTTCGTAAGTTACCAAATCGGTTAGGGAACCTTGCACTCTTCTATTATAATCCAAGACTTATTTTATGTTATGTCTTTTAAACATATATTTTCATAAATAGGGGTATGTTATTCTATGTAAATTTTTCTTTAAATTTTATGTACATGTTATTAGAAGTCTTTTTCTCTCTCATATACTCAATTTTTGAATTTTACAGTGATGTCGTTAGGCTGTTGAATTTCAATAAGATAACATTGTAACACAATTTAAATTATATTGTGTTACATTTATTCTTATTGATTATGTCGTGCAATGAATATTTGTGAATGAAAAATGATTTTTTACAGTTAATATCCACTAATATTGGGTGTATTTTTATTTTTCGCACATTATAATGTCATTTATTTATCCTTAATCAAGGGATACCGTCATTATAAGGGATTTCATTTCAATTTATATTCCATTGAGACTTATTTTCTGTTATAAACCAATTAATTTTTTTGGGTACATATACTTCCCTTTGAAATATTATATCATGAATGTCATTATCATCATTATATTATTATTTTTTGTTTTGTTTTATACTTTAGTTTTGTTTAGTGAATTATTTCTCATGTTTTACGAGACTCTATAACTAAAATATCATTTTAAAAGAATTAATGATTTATTCTTATAAATATTTCTCATTAATATCCAAGTTTTAAAAATTATTTGAAGGATTTATTTATATGGACATTAATGTTTTAAATATTTAATTCCATTAAATTTTTTAAAGTGTTAAGGGAAACATTGATTCAAAAATATCATTATTAAATGTTTAAAATGGGTTTGAAAGGGGTTTTAAAAGCATTGATTATGTCAATCTTTAAAATAATATATTTAATTTTTATTAGGAAATTTTATCTTTCTATTATTCTTGTTTTATGTGTTATGAATATGTTATGGTTTCTAGGAATTGTTTGCATATACGGGTGGTTCCATGATAAACCTATGGTGGGTGGGCCCGATATATCTCTCTAATGCATTGGGTAACCTGATGAAGGTAATCATTAATGTTTCTTCTATGAGATTTAGGAAATATACTGTGAAGGGTATTCCAAACATAACTACCTACGAAACATTCAATGATACAATGTATTTCTGTTATGTATACCGTAAGTTACCTTTATGATTTTTGTTTTCTGTGTTTTATTCATAAATCTTATGATTTCATAATGTATGTTATGATTGAAAAGTACGGTCACGTTTATTTAAATTTATTGATGGGATAATTTTTTCATACTTTATTTTATAACAATGAATGATTTCTATGCTCATCCTATAATTTTAAATGTCTTTTAAATGAATTAAAATTCATATGGTCAAGTATGGGATAATAGAAAAATCATGCTATCTAAAACATGTAACAAGTCATTAATCTTTTTTTCAATAGCTTTTCATTTTAAAAAAAATGGAAATTGGGTTTAAGTGTCTACATTGTAATTTTTTAGATGTAATGTAATTGTTATGGTCTAATTATCTAAAAATAAAAGCCTAAAATATCTTCATTGTGAATTATTAACATAATACAGGATTATGTAATGTTTTACAGCTGGGACATTATAGTTTTTATCAAAGGTCAGTTTAGAAAACATTATGGATTTGGAATTTTTTATTGACACATGGTTAGTGTCTATGACTATTTTTTAACTTAAACCCTTATTTTGTAACTTTTTTATATCAAGGAAGGTTTGTTATAAATGGAAGGTAGAGGATCTCAAACAACATTTCATTCTCTTTTTGATGACTTGGATGAAATAATTACTAAACACTCATGTCCAGACGACATTGAAACATTTTTTCACATAAAAATCACATACAAGATATTTTTTGAGATATCAAACACCTCCACTATACCACAATACCATCATGGATCATGGGTTGTAATTAATCAAATATTATTTTATCAATATTCTTATATTTTCCAGCAAGGTAAATATTGTCATAGAATTTTCAAATATTTTACCTTATCACAATATCTTGAAGAATATTATGATTTTTAAAAAGGTGATGAAGGAGACCATTACTCAAAATATTTATATTTTCTTTTAAATTTTGTCTTTCAGCACATACTTATGTTATTCAAAAAGGACCATTTATTTAATGTTTCAATGAAAACTTGGTCCGACTATTTTATAAAAAGAATGTTTTATCATATGTTCTGAAATTATATGTCATACATGATTTTTTCTAAAATTGTTCATGTGATCACCCATATGATCCTAGTTTTATGAGGTTTTTTTGGATAAAGAAATTAGTTGATTTTTAAGGATCTCTAAATCATTTTTTCAATTAATGGACAATCTATCTATGTGAAAAGGATAATGATGGAACTAGTAGGACACAATGATCAAGGTACGATGTTCTTTCTTTGGTAAAAGTGTTATTTTATAGAGGTCAAAACAATTTTCAAGATATATAATACATCATGAAATAAGATATTTAAGTCATTATGAGTTGGGATGAAAATGAAAGGCATAATATAACCATTGAAGTTAAATAATGTTATGTTTATTTTTGAGAAGTTTCTCCCATTTTTGGGAATTTTAGAAAATTTAATAGTTTTTGAAAAAGGAAAACATACAGACTGTGTGACAACCCGTCACCTCAAACAATGTTGTGGGAATAAAACCGATAACCGATGTGAGATTGGGATTTATTACCTACCACTGGACTACATAAACTCCCAGCTTCGTATGTCTTATTATTTTTTGTTAAATGATTTTACTTATCAATAAAATATTTATTGGGACTCTAATGTTTTATAAAATAAATATACATAGTATAAGAAAATGATTTAGTGATTAAGTGATATTGATTATTTTGGAAGTTTTTTTCTTTTTTTGTCAAATATATGCCTTAGAAAAAGAGAATACTATTTGATTTCAACTAAAAAGTAATGGTGGTTTTTTATTTTAGATGATTCTATGTTTTTATTATGAACATATAGAGATTTGAGTTATTTTTGGAAATGATTAAACTATAATAGAGAATATGTTATTTAATTAATTTAATTTCCGTATGATAGTTTAAGAGTAGTCAATGTTATTTCGAGATAAATGACAAGATTTAATATAGAAGACTATGTGATCAAATTATTTGGAATTTTGGGTTTCATATGTAGTTTCGATTATATTGAATAATATTAAGAAAAAATGTGTATTGAATGGTATTTGATGAAGAATGAGTAATTTTTTTTAAATTTGTAGATTAAGAGTAGTATTTCAATTTACAAGGGATTATCCTTTTTGGGGATTATCAGATCTCGTACTAAAAATTTTGTTTTTTGGATAATGTCTAGAGACATGGGGAATATATAGTTAATCTTTTATCAATTATTTTATACCCTAGAAGATTATTCTAGCAGTTCAAGAATGACAAAGTCATCTTAAATACTCATTGTTTGGAGAAAAGATGAGTTTTTGGCAGAATATTTCTAAAGGATGAAACCTTACATGAAATGTATTTATATTTCCTAATGTAATTAGTGAATATCTTAAATATTTTCTCTGTCTTTATGAAATGGAACATAAAAAAAATAGCCTATTTACTTTTCTTACTGGGAAACCAATAACCTTTTAACCCATTACAATATTTTGTTTTCTTTTACATAACTTTCTCCGGATAATGTTTTCCATCACTCTCCATGAAAACATGATTGTTAGTTTTGTCTTCCATCCCCATCATTTCATGGAATCCTTGTATGGGTTATCTCAGGTTACCTTTTATGTTTCATTTTTTCTTTTAATGTAATAGTTTTATATAATCTTTTTCCGATGTAAGATAATTAATGAAATTTCTAAGCCCAGTTTTATTATTGCACGGATGCAATTCTCAAAGGGTGCAATGATGTAACATCCACGATAAATAAAGAATAAAAAAATTTCATATTTTGGAATTAAATATTAATTTTACTTTAAAGGGGATTATATTTTTAATAACCTACCAGACACACAAGAGTGGGTATCTCAAAAGTCTAATGTAGCACACAAACCATAGTCATAATGAAAAATAACAATATAATATTATTTTGAATGATAGTTAATGCCTAGTAGTTTTTTTGGTGGTAATGAATAAGAACTAACTACAATATGAATATACATGTTTGTTAAATGTTATTAAAATTATCCAATAATATTTAGAGGCCTAAAATATGAATTAATCTAATTTTAAGCATAAATACACTAATATTCATTAAAAGGCCGATTTACAACCTTTTGATTGTGAAACCACATTAAATATAGTTTTTGTCACTTTTATATGTTCTATTTGACCAAATAAAATTATTTTTTATAATAGGGATAAAAAAATTTACTTTGGGTAAATTGTTGGTATTTTTCAGATAAAATTTATCTTTTAATGAATATTGAAAAATAAGTGTATTTTAATTCCAAACTGCATCATAATCTAATTTATTTAACTGGTTATATTATCATTTTTTTAAAAGTGTAATTAGTTTATTTTTTTAACATTTAATCAAATTTTGGTGATTAGATGTAATTTCACTTTGAAATTTCACATAAACAGGTGTCAATCATTTGATATTTATTATTTCTTCAAAACTCGATTTTTTGTTTTAACAACAGGAATTAATTTAAAAATAATTAACAAAACATCAATGTTTGGAATTTGGTAAAATAGAAATTATTTTCTAATTCTAAATATCAATTATATCTTAGGATGGATTTATGGTATTTTTTTAAAAACATCAATTTTTGATGAATAATGAAAACACCAACTAGTAGTTAATACCCTGACTTCTTCATTTAAATAAAATTTTACCACTTATGTTAATTTAATGTTGAAAATTAAACATACAAGGTTTTTATTTAAAAGTAAAATTTGGTTCAATAAGATGAAAATAATTCTTGGTGAATAGTATCTTTTGACTTTTATTTACCATAGTTATAGGTAAATATGGTAATTTAAGGTAAAAGAAAATTTATAATAATAAAAAAATTTCATAACACTTGTAATAAACTTATTTTATGAGTCATTTCCTACCAATAAAATATTTTAGTGAGATTTTTGGCTTTTTAAATCCATTTTAGATAGATAATTACATAAATAAATATTTATTTAAAAGTAAAAATTAATATATCATTACCATGTACTGTTTTGGTAAAAAAATATTAATGTGATTTATATAATTTAAATATTTTACTATAAATATTCATTATAAATCTAAATATATTTCCAACATCATGGTATTTTATTTATAATTTGTATACATCAAATAAATAATGTTGTTTATGACACAATAATGATGCAGTGTTTATCACATTAATGAATGATTTAAATAAATAAGATTATAGTAATTTAAAAAATATCCAAAACATATCCAATTATAATTTGATGATTTTATCTAGAACAAGAGTATTCTTATATTCATATTTTATAGTTTTTGGACTTATAAAATCTGAAAATATTTAGATAAAAAATAATATTTTCAATCATTTCTAAAGAGCTCATCCTCCCCCTTATAAAAACCTCTTACCTATAACCCATTACTCACACCTATCAATCCACTTGTCTCATCCTACCTCATCCCAAATAATCTCTCAAAATCCCTCTATTATACCTATAATGCATACAGTTTTTAGAAGACAATTCATGAAAACATTTTGGTTCAAACTAAAGTGAGTTACCCAATTTAAATGTAACGTCTTCTCTTATGTTATTCTATTTTATTTTACTACTCCACCCCCTAAACTCTTTTTTATTATTATATTTTATAAAAAAAGTGTCCCTAATAAACTAGACTATTTATGTGAGATGGATTTGATCTACACATCCATACACCTCCAACTAATAGATACAAGCATACAGTTTTATTGGAATGTGATCTACTGCCTAATAAAACGATGATTGTTCAAAAATATCCAACCGCCTATCACGGTTTCCATTATTATTGTAGCGGTCTGGAATTACTTTTAGTGGACTATAATTGATACCTATCAGGGCACTCCATGGGCGGCTACACCCCCTGGGCGGGACACACCACCATCCCCAGTGGCAGCCATTTCCTCATGAAGCCCTTGGGCGGAGAGCTATGCTTCGTCCAACGCTCACATGTGAGAGTTCCCAAGGATCAGATACATTCCTACCTCCTTTTCCTTTGATACCAACTATAGAGACCCGTATCTTGACATACATGGACATTACATTACTTTTGCGGAATACTTAGTACATTACAAAAACACACACACAAGGACTGTAATAGTTTAGTGTCTTTGGAAACTCGGACTATAATTTTCTAATCGTGGTGAAAGATCTTCAAAATCTCCCATAAAGATCTTCCATTTTTTTTACCTAAAACCTTTCTTTATATCCTGGGGAAAAGAAAACATAAAAGGGTGAGCTCAAATGCTCAGTAAGGGTAAACAAAATAAATATCAATCACATCATATTCATAAGAACATAACATTTTGGAAATCATAACCTGCAAAAGAGAGCATAATTTCATAATCATGGGATAAATCATGGCAGTGAAAAAGTAATCCCAATAATCATAACTTAAAACATGAAACTTTGTGGCACACACACATAATCATAGAGAATCATTTCTTGTTAGTCAAGACTAATTTCCAAGACAATCTTAGTGGACAAAGTCCCTTCTGAATCGAGTAACCCTCGTTTCAGTCCTGTTTCACTGAACCGGTATAACCTACCATTCCAGCCATGTCTATCTCATGAGATATAAAATCTTTACCCAATGCATTAGAGGGAGATATAGTTCCCACCCATCTTATAATGAATCCTTTCTTATGTGTGCCACATAATCATAAACCATACATCATAGCGTAACCCATGTAATAAAAATGGAATTCTTAAACAACATGACATCATAAAACAATTCATATAAGATAAAAGAATTCATAAAAATATATCCATAACAACATAATCAAATCCATGTTATAATAGGGATAAAAACAGAACCCTTTTATTATCTTAGATGGAAAATAATTTTGATAAAATACTTGAACTCCATTCTTGAGGAAAATATCCTTTCTACTTTAAAAACATTTTTCCTTTCATAACATGTCATACGACTTTAAAACAAAAGAAGCTGATTAAAAATAAACTTGAAAACTTGTAAAGGAAGCTTCTTGGAAATAATTTTTTAAAAATCCATTCATGTTGTATAAGTTAAAAAAAACATTCTTCGTACTTTTGTCGGAAAAGTCAAAAAGTACCTCGTACGAAAAACGACAAAAGATTCCTTCCATACATATTACTAAAAACTCACCGAAGGGTAAAAATGGATTTAAAAAATTTTATATGGATGGAAATAATATTACATATTGATGAAACATGGATGTGGATGATAAAATACACCCCAGTAAATACTTACGAATAAACAATCTCGGATAAAAATGAGATTGTGATATTTTCCCTTACCTTAGGTCTGATTTGCTTTGTAAGTGTCCGAACCTCCTGTATAATGATTTAAATCATGTTATTGACTTATTCCAGAATCATACTCATTGTTATGATATCATATATGGTTCACTTATGACATTATATTACCCGTTCTTTTGTAAATTCCATGTTAAAGAAGCGTTTTGGGTAAAATCGTTTCTTTTATCGTAGGTATTTTGACTTGTTGTTCATGACATTATTATTACTTATATCATGATTTACTTACTTCCAGAATATAAAATTTGATTTATATATCATATATATTCATTATATATATATATAATAGATAGATAAATGAAATGAAAAACACCGTTCATGGAGACGGTAGTCCGTAGGTACGCATGAACGCTGTTTTCCTTTCCCTATTGTCTTGAATGGAAGTAAGTAGATGACATACATATATATATATATACATAAATCCAGTAGATTTATAATTTCATATATTTCATTATTATTTCTTATATATACTTTATAATCATTCTTAAATGGTTAACATGGAGAATGAATCTCATCGCGTCGTGGAGACGGTAGTCCGTACGTACGCACGAGCGATAATATCATTTCCATAAATATTGAATTGAATTGGAGTGGAGTATACAATATATCAGAATCAATATTATGTTTTAAAAACTATGTATAGTTATTCTTTACACCATTATACCCATCCATGTAAGGTGGTGGTGGAAAATAGATTACACCACGGCGTGGAGACGGTATTCCGTACGTACGCACGCGCGGTGATTTCTTTTTCCGTAGGATAGATAGATGGTGAAATAGGGTTGTTTCATACTTATAATAACATATCATTATATGAGTGATACTGATGTTATTACTTCATAATTAAACAACCTAAGAAGAAGAAGTGGAAGAATAAATAAAGATGAAAGAATTGGTAACGGTAATTACCTCTTCTTTGAAGCGCCTTTTGGAGACCTCCTCTTAGGGAACTAAAATTGGTCTTTGAGGAAGACCAGAACCACTAGGATGTTTCTAGGGAAGTGGAGAAGAGATTTTCTCAGGGGTTGGCCGAGCTTGAGTGCTCAAATTGGTGTGAGGAGGAGGGGGAGGAGGTGTCCTTTTATAAGGGAGGAGAGGGGCACCTTAGGAATATCTCAAAATATTATTTTATATTAAAGTCAAAATCGGTTTATAATGGTTCCAAAGGGTCTTATTTCGAAGATAAAGTGGGGATGGGTCGCAATCCTATCAACCAATAGGATTTAGACAAGTTTAGGTTATTATTTTAACCTTATCAATTAGATTTAACTCTAAGTTAAATAATTTAACTTTTACCGTGTCTTTTTGTTTTCTTTCACTATATGGTTAATAAACTTACTATAACATGCCAAACGAACCCCAAATTGTATATTATTAATAAATATATCCTTATCTAAGTCATTTGGCCGAACCTTAGATTTTTAGGAATAAAATAACAATTAATAATATAATATTTGATTTAAAAACTATTTTGTGTCAATTTTGAAACTATTTGATATATGATTTTTGTGAAAGTCATAACAGAATTATATGTTCGAACCAAGTTGATTAAATCAACACTAATATATCATAGTAACCTAGAAAATTAGTTTAAGTCATAAAAAGTCTCAAATTACATTCATTTGAGCATTTATAACATCAATTATGTTAATATTTCCTTAAAAGGGTAATTACTGCATCATCGTTGTGTCATAAATAAATTAATTTATTTAAAGTCTAAAAATTATAAATAAAATATAATTATGTAGGAAATCTTTTTATATTTCTAATGAATATTTATAGTCGAATTTATCTTATGTATAACCCCATATTAAAAATGTTTTAGTTATTAAACTTTGATTTTAACTATTTTAACTATTCATTAAATAATATAATATTAAATGTCATAATCTAATCCAAGTGGACCTAAATGGTCATATTATATTCATAAGGTTGTTTTTGGTCGAATTACACTTATCCAATAGAATTAGGACATGTGTTAGGGTAATAGTAATATCATATTTACCCTTAGTTACCCTATTTACTATTAACCGTGGTAAAAAAAGTAAAAAGTTATTATTCACCAAAAATTATTTTCATCTCATTGAACCACATTTTACTTACTGACATCAACCGTGTCTCTCGGATTTTTGAAATTCCATTCACAGAAGCGGTAAAATTAAGATTTATGAAGAAATTAATTTTTTTAACTACCACTTAGTAGTTTCACTATTCATCAAAAATTGATGTTTTTCAGAACAATGCCAAAATTTCATCCTAAGCTATATTTAAAATTCCGAATTCAAAAATGAATTCTATTTTACCAAATTCATATCATAGAATTTTCATTAATTAATTTTATAATTAAATCCCGCTGTTAAAACAAATAGCGTGTTTTTAAGAAACAATATCTATCAAAAGATTGACACTTGATTATGTCTGGTTTAAATGTGAAATTACATCCAATGACCAACATTGTATTAAATTGTAAAAATATATTCTAAATATACTTTAAAACCACTCAAATTAATAATTTATCACTATTAATTATTTCGATTAAAAAAGTTGTTTTTAATTATAATTTAGTAATTTTCACTATTCATCAGAATATGAAAGTTATCCGAAAAGTACCAAAATTTCACCTTAGGCTAAATTCAATACTCTGAATCCATAAATGAAGCCCATTTTGAAAAATAAAATTTACAAAATTTCAAAAAGTGGTTATTACTATTCATAATGGCTAGTTTTAATAATATCTTAATAACATATCATTGTTTAGCGAAACTTGGTGTTGTGTACAACACACGCTATCGTGGAAGGTCACGATTGAGTGTAATTCAAGCAAAGTCAGAGATGTGTGTTGTGAAAGATCCTTTTGGTGTAGCGTATAACACAAGACATTAATGAAATTAAAAAGAATATTTTTCATAAAATCTCGGGGTGTTACATTCTACCCCCCTTAAAATGAATTTCGCCCTCGAAATTCATCGGGGTTATAAATGGTTTACTATTCGAAAGTTTCTTTAATCGAAACCCACATCGTAAAAAGGAATACCAAAACCAATCTTTAAAAACAAAAGTATGAAATGTAACGATTACCCAAATAAACTAATCACTGGGTTTCCACATAGGTGAAAATATGGATATGGAAGAGAAATCTAACCATCATGTTCTGATGGAGATTGGTAGAGAACATGGCTATGGAAAATCTAGCAATCACAAATCCATAAATTTGTGACGATCTAAGGTACCATCTGATTAATCAGATATAAGAGCACTAGGACAACATTTTTGGTTTTCAAGATCGTTTTCCTAAAGTTTAAGAATTTGAATTAGAATAAATACTTTCTTTATTTTGGTACAATCTCACTATTGTTCGTGCCTAGAACAATTTCCACTTCATCTCTTAAATAAATGAAGTTGAATTTGTTATTCGTGAAGTGTTAGCAGATCATGTGATAGAATGACGGGTCATTCCATCTGTCTCAAACAAAAGGTTAGCAAAAATTATATACATAAGTCGATCTATAGTGAGATTAATCATATATAGTTCCTAAAATGGACTTATACTTCATATATCATACTGCTTAATATAATAAAACTAGTTTCTACTAAACATGGACTTCCTGTAGGCCAGTGGTAGGCGATAAAGGCCAGTCGCATTTCGGTTGTGGGTTCGATTCCTACGACCTTGTCCGATGCGATGGGCTGTCGCCCGTCCTGCAGGTTGTCCCTTTTTCTAAAACTATATTACTATAACATCCCATCAATAATATCGAAAAAACTTCTATCCTTAAACAATACTAACTTATGTCCAACATAATCCATTCTAATCTTTAGGATTATCCATAATACTGCAGTCCACTCTCATAATATAGTGAAAACGATTACCAGAGATTTAATACTATAATTAATCCCCATATATATGTCTTGTTGGTCACATTCAAAGGCCTTAATCATGTATTCTCTTGAATACCTTAGTGAAAACATGTATGCAGTTTAAAGTTAACACTTTCCACATACCAAAATCTTCAAAATTCTATATACTCAAACCATGATATCACTTAGTCCTTATATCAATCATGAGCTCATGAATACTGTTAAACATTTCATTTTCTCATTTTCCCTTCATTATGCGCATAATATCTCAATCACTTTGAATACCACATTAGACCAATACATAAATATTCCAATATTCCATGATACAACATTATTTTGGAATCCCATTACATAAAAACTTTATCATTCCACCACATCGTTGTCATATTCAACATTGCCAATAGTGATCGCATGTGACTTCCCTTTGTCCTTTGCCTTAAGAGGTTGCTCATGTCGATCATCACTAACCCTTGGATTAGGGCATTTATTGGCATAATGTCCCATCTCCTTGCACTTGAAGCATTGAAGTGTTGGTTGTGAGTTCTCTGCAGTGTTTGCTTTATTCACTTCATTAGAATCCCTTTTTCCATTACGTCGACACTCAGCTGCTCGATGACCTTCTTTTCCACACTTAAAACATTTTCTAGTCCCTTTAAGACAATCTCCACCATGCTTCTTTCCACACTTTGTGCATAAGGAAACATTCATCTTCTTTTCACCATTATTCTGAGATTTCTCCTTGAACTCCATCTTTCGTTTCTTGTCAAAACCATGAGATGGATATGTAACACCAACTTCCATTTCTACTTTGATAGCACAACGCACAATTTCTTCATAGCTACTGAAGTCTCTTATAGCTAATTCCCTTCAAAGACTTGGTTTTAAGCCACTGAAAAATCGATCAACTTTACTTTCAGGTTGGATGATAATGCCAGATGCATACCTTGCAAGTCTTGTAAAATTCGTTTCGTATATACCAACAGATTCATCATCCTTTTGCTTTAGTTCAAGAAACTCCTTCTCCATCTTCGTTCGAAGAATACGAGGGAAGTACTTACTGAAAAACAAGTTCTTGAACTCGTCCCATTCCATGGAATCAATTTCATCTCTTTGCCTCGTATTCTTGATAAGATTCCACCATTGATCAGCTTCACCTTCCAAACGTTATACTGCTAAGATGAATTTATCATGTTCAGAACATTGAAGAACTGAAAATATCTTTTCAGTAGTACTAATCCATTTTTCAGCAACTAATGGATCAGTAGACCCACTGAAAGAAGGCGGACGCTGCCTCATGAAGGACTCAATAGAATATTGTTCCCTTCTCTGCTCATTTGGAAGTCCAGAATGATTCATAACTTGTGTAAGTATAGCAATAAGATTTTGCACTCCATCTCCCATAACATTTGTTTATTCAGGAGGGCAATCATTTCATTTTCCATTGCATTGATCAACACGGTTCCTTCGGGTTCCAGCCATCGTCTAAAACCCAAAAAGAATAGTGTGAGAGGCAAAAATCATGCTAGGTAAAACAACATAATAAAGGGGGAGTACCTTCAATATCTAACATCTTAGGTTTAATTCTAAGATTGTTAGCGCAATTCTAGGACCGTAACCTATACGTATACTTAACCTTAGAGACATCCCTAGACATACCTTAGAAATAACTCGAGGGATCTCACTAAAGTTCTCGCATCCTAGTTTCCAAAGGTTGACTAAACCTTTCCTCTGATACCAACTGTAGCGGTCTGGAATTACTTCCAGTGGACTATAATTGATACCTATCAGGGCACTCCATGGGCGGCTACACCCCCTGGGCGGGACACACCACCATCCCCAGTGGCAGCCATTTCCTCATGAAGCCCTTGGGCAGAGAGCCATGCTTCGTCCAACGCTCACATGTGAGAGTTCCCAAGGATCAGATACATTCCTACCTCCTTTTCCTTTGATACCAACTTTAGAGACCCGTATCTTGACATACATGGACATTACATTACTTTTTCGGAATACTTAGTAAATTACAAAAACACACACACAAGGACCGTAATAGTTTAGTGTCTTTGGAAACTCGGACTATAATCTTCTAATCGTGGTGAAAGATCTTCAAAATCTCCCATAAAGATCTTCCTTTTTTTTACCTAAAACCTTTCTTTATATCCTGGGGAAAAGAAAACATAAAAGGGTGAGCTCAAATGCTCAGTAAGGGTAAACAAAATAAATATCAATCACATCATATTCATAAGAACATAACATTTTGGAAATCATAACCTGCAAAAGAGAGCATAATTTTATAATCATGGGATAAATCATGGCAGTGAAAAAGTAATCCCAATAATCATAACTTAAAACATGAAACTTTGTGGCATACACACATAATCATAGAGAATCATTTCTTGTTAGTCAAGACTAAGTGCCAAGACTATCTTAGTGGACAAAGTCCCTTCTGAATCGAGTAACACTCGTTTCAGTCCTATTTCACTGAACCGGTATAACCTACCATTCCAGCCATGTCTATCTCATGAGATATAAAATCTTTACCCAATGCATTGGAGGGAGATATAGGTCCCACCCATCTTATAATGAATCCTTTCTTATGTGTGCCACATAATCATAAACCATACATCATAGCGTAACCCATGTAATAAAAATGGAATTCTTAAACAACATGACATCATAAAACAATTCATATAAGATAAAGGAATTCATAAAAATATATCCATAACAACATAATCAAATCCATGCTATAATAGAGATAAAAACAGAACCCTTTTATTATCTTAGATGGAAAATAATTTTGATAAAATACTTGAACTCCATTCTTGAGGAAAATATCCTTTCTACTTTAAAAACATTTTTCCTTTCATAACATGTCATACGACTTTAAAAAAAAATAAGATGATTAAAAATAAACTTGAAAACTTGTAAAGGAAGCTTCTTGGAAATAATGTTTTAAAAATCCATTCATGTCGTATAAGTTAAAAAAAACATTCTTCGTACATTTGTCGGAAAAGTCAAAAAGTACCTCGTACGAAAAACGACAGAAGATTCCTTCCATACATATTACTAAAAACTCACCGAAGGGTAAAAATGGATTTAAATAATTTTAGGTGGATGGAAATAATATTACATATTGATGAAACATGGATGTGGATGATAAAATACACCCCAGTAAATACTTACGAATAAACAATCTCGGATAAAAATGAGATTGTGATATTTTCCCTTACCTTAGGTCCGATTTGCTTTGTAAGTGTCTGAACCTCCTATATAATGATTTAAATCATGTTATTGACTTATTCCAGAATCATACTCATTGTTATGATATCATATATGGTTCACTTATGACATTATATTACCCGTTCTTTTGTAAATTCCATGTTAAAGAAGCGTTTTGGGTAAAATCGTTTCTTTTATCGTAGGTGTTTTGACTTGTTGTTCTTGACATTATTATTACTTATATCATGATTTACTTACTTCCAGAATATAAAATATGATTTATATATCATATATATTCAGTATATATATATATATAATAGATAGATAAATGAAATGAAAAACACCGTTCATGGAGACGGTAGTCCGTACGTACGCATGAACGCTGTTTTCCTTTCCCTATTGTCTTGAATGGAAGTAAGTAGATGACATACATATATATATATACATAAATCCAGTAGTTTTATAATGTCATATATTTAATTATTATTTCTTATATATACTTTATAATCATTATTAAATGGTTAACATGGAGAATGGATCTCATCGCGTCGTGGAGACGGTAGTCCGTACGTACGCACGAGCGATGATATCATTTCCATAAATATTGAATTGAATTGGAGTGGATTATACAATATATCAGAATAAATATTATGTTTTAATAACTATGTATAGTTATTCTTTACACCATTATACCCATCCATGTAAGGTGGTGGTGGAAAATAGATTACACCACGGCGTGGAGACGGTATTCCGTATGTACGCACGCGCGGTGATTTCTTTTTCCGTAGGATAGATAGATGGTGAAATAGGGTTGTTTCATACTTATAATAACATATCAGTATATGAGTGATACTGATGTTATTACTTCATAATGAAACAACCTATGAAGAAGAAGAAGTGGAAGAAGAAATAAAGATGAAAGAATTGGTAACGGTAATTACCTCTTCTTTGAAGCGCCTTTTGGAGACCTCCTCTTAGGGAACTAAAATTGGTCTTTGAGGAAGACCAGAACCTCTAAGATGTTTCTAGGGAAGTGGAGAAGAGATTTTTTCAGGGGTTGGCCGAGCTTGAGTGCTCAAATTGGTGTGAGGAGGAGGGGGAGGAGGTGTCCTTTTATAAGGGAGGAGAGGGGCACCTTAGGAATATCTCAAAATATTATTTTATATTAAAGTCAAAATCGGTTTATAATGGTTTCAAAGGGTCTTATTTCGAAGCTAAAGTGGGGATGGGTCGAAATCCTATCAACCAATAGGATTTAGACAAGTTTAGGTTATTATTTTAACCTTATCAATTAGATTTAACTCTAAGTTAAATAATTTAACTTTTACCGTGTCTTTTTTTTTCTTTCACTATATGGTTAATACACTTACTATAACATGCCAAACGAACCCCAAATTTTATATTATTAATAAATATATCCTTATATAAGTCATTTGGCCGATCCTTAGATTTTTAGGAATAAAATAACAATTAATAATATAATATTTGATTTAAAACCTATTTTGTGTCAATTTTGACACTATTTGATATATGATTTTTGTGAAAGTCATAACAGAATTATATGTTCGAACCAAGTTGATTAAATCAACACTAATATATCATAGTAACCTAGAAAATTAGTTTAAGTCATAAAAAGTCTCAAATTACATTCATTTTAGCATTTATAACATCAATTATGTTAATATTTCCTTAAAAGGGTAATTACTCCATCATCGTTGTGTCATAAATAAATTACTTTATTTAAAGTATAAAAATTATAAATAAAATATCATTATGTAGGAAATCCTTTTATCTTTCTAATGAATATTTATAGTAGAATTTATCTTATGTATAACCCCATATTAAAAATGTTTTAGTTATTAAACTTTGATTTTAACTATTTTAACTATTCATTAAATAATATAATATTAAATGTCATAATCTAATCCAAGTGGACCTAAATGGTCATATTATATTCATAAGGTTGTTTTTGGTCGAATTACACTTATCCAATAGAATTAGGACATGTGTTAGGGTAATAGTAATATCATATTTACCCTTAGTTCCCCTATTTATTATTAACCGTGGTAAAAAAAAGTAAAAAGTTACTATTCACCAAAAAAGTATTTTCATCTCATTGAACCACATTTTACTTACTGACATCAACCGTGTCTCTTGGATTTTTGAAATTCCACTCATAGAAGAGGTAAAATTAAGTTTTATGAAAAATTCAGTTTTTTTAACTACCACTTAGTGGTTTCACTATTCATCAAAATTGAAAGTTTTCAGAAAAATACCAAAAATTAGGCCTAAGATATATTTGATATTATGAACTCAAAAATGATTTCTATTTTAACAAATTCAAAACATATCAGTTGCATTAATTAATTTAAAAATTAATTCCCATCGTCAAAACAAATAGCGTGTTCTTAAGAGATAATAACTATCAAAAGATTGACACTTTTTTATGTCTGGTTTAAATGTGAAATTACATCCAATGACCAACATTCTATTAAATTGTAAAAATATATTCTAAATATACTTTAAAACCACTCAAATTAATAATTTATCACTATTAATTATTTCAATTGAAAAAGTTGTTTTTAATTAAAATTTTGTAATTTTCACTATTCATCAAAATATGAAAGTTATCCGAAAATCACCAAAATTTCACCCTAAACTAATTTCGATATTCCGAATCCAAAAATGAAGTCCATTTTGAAAAATAAAATTTACAAAATTTCAAAAAATGGTTATTACTATTCATAACAGCTAGTTTTAATAATATTTTAATAGCATATCGTTGTTTAGCGAAACTTGGTGTTGCGTACAACACACGCTATCGTGGAAGGTCGCGATTGAGTGTAATTCAAGCCAAGTCAGAGATGTGTGTTGTGAAAGCTCCTTTTTGTGTAGCCTATAACACAAGACATTAATGAAATTAAAAAGAATATTTTTCATAAAATCTTAGGATGTTACAATTATGGAACTGTATTTATATATGATTTATATTATATTTTTATGGTCTCTATTATTATTGATTTTTTATTTATGAGATAACATTATGGTTTCCATAATGGGTAAATAGGATAATTTCATTTGAGGAAGTGCAGACTACCCCCCAAGTGATATGACTCATTAATATCATACATCAAACGTATAAAGGACTGTGTTAATGAAAGTATTTAACATATATTAAATATTATATTTTACTATAATAATTATATATCTAGGGTTTATTTGGATTTCATTCCTTTAAAAATGATAAAAAACGAAATGAAAGTAGTGTTCATGCCTACGTACGGCTTACCGTCTCCATAAACGGTGAATTTAATTTCATATATCCAAATGATATAGAATATTATAAATAAATATATACAAGATATACATTATATATATGATATCTAAATCATGAATGCAATTCTGGAGATAAGATACTTTTGACCACATAGAAAACTTGTAATTATAACAAGTAAATTTTTGTCTCAAGTACCGAACTTCGACAAAAAGACCAATATAAACATGAATAATAATATAATTAATACCACAATGTAATAAGTGATAGAAAAAGAATAATAAAAAATAAATATTTTCTGATGTAAGTATAATTAACATATGTTAATTATTCATGGAGATAAATAACGAACAAGACAGGTTAGACACAAGGTAAGGGGTTTTAATCACACTTTTTATTCTCGTAAGATTCATGCTATATATGCCAATATTTCCTTTTTTGGTGTATTTACTACCCATTATTTTATTCATTGGGTAATATAATTTAATTTATGGGTGTTTACAACTTTATTTTTTTTATCCTTCTTTCATATGGTGTATGTTTCTTAATATACCAAATTTGTAACGGAACATTTCACTCTTCTCTTCTAATCAAAGACATATTTTATGTTATGTCTTATAAAATTATGTTTTGTTATGTTGGGATAAGATTCTATATATTCTTATTACTGGTAATTTTATTTCCATGTGATGAGAGTTCCTTTTCTCCCTCATATTCTAATTTATTGAATTTTAATGTGATGTTGTTAGGCTTTTCAATTACTATAAGATAACATCTTAACTGACTTTAAATTAGTTTGGTTTTAATTTCTTCTTCTTGATTATGCCATGTTATGAATTTGTGTGAATGAACTCTGATTTATTTACTTTTAATATCCACTTATATTGGGTTTATTATTATTTTTCACACATAATTATGTCATTCATTTATCATTAATCCAAGGATACCATCATTGTTATAGATTGCTTCTCAATTTACATTCCATTGAGAATTAATTATTTTTATAAACCAATTCACTTTTATATGGTGTATATACTACCCTTTGAAATATTATATCATGCATATCTTAATTATAATAATATTATATGTTTTATTTTATTTTAATATTTCATTATTTTTAGTCAAGTGTTTCTCATGTGTTTCGAGACTTTTTAACCAAAACATCGTTTTAAAATATTCAATGAATTATTCTTCTAATAATTTATCCTTAATTTCCTTGTTTTAAAAATGGTTTTAAGGATTTATTTATATCGAAATTAATGTTTTCAAATTTTAATTCCATTCAATGATTCAAAGTGGTATGGGACACTTTGATTCAAAAATATCTTTTATAATTGTTTTAAATGGTTTTGAAAATGGTTTGATGACACATTTATTATGTCAATATCTTGAAAATGATATAATGTTATTGAAATGTAGAAATTTTTTTTTATTCTTATTTTATGTGTTATGAATATGTTATAGTTAATGGGAATTTATTATTAATATAGGTGGTTTCGTGATAAAGCTAGGGTGGATGAGCCTGAGATAGCTATCCAATTCATTTGGGTTACATGATGAGGTAAACATTAATGATTCATCAATGATATTTTGGGAATATATTGTGATGGGTATTCAAAACATAACTCCCTACATATCTTGGAATTCTAAAATGTATGTTTGTTATGTATTTCATATGATACCCTTATGAATTATGATTTTTGTGTCTTATTCATAATTCTTATGATTTCATAAGATATTTTTTCATTGAAATGTTTGGTCAAATTGATTTGTATTTATTGATAGGATATTGTTTTCATTCCTTATTTTATAACCCTTAATGAGGTTTTTATTCTCATACCATGTTTTGAAATGATATTCAAAGGACACAAACATGAATAAGTTCAAGGATGGGTTCTTGGAAAAGACATGCTGTCTAAAACATGGAATTAGACACAAATATTTTTTCAAGAGTTTTTTTTATTTTATGATATAAAAGAAACTGAGTAGAAGTTATTATTTTGTAATTTTGAGATGTAATGTAATAGTTATAGCATAATTCTCTAAAACTCAAATCCTAAAAATAACCTCAATTTAAATTATTAATTTAATTCAAGATTATGTAATGTTTTAATACTAGGTCCTTACATTTCCTACAACATTAATCTACCCCACTACTAGAGGGGGTGAATTTTGTCTACCGCATGCCACAGATGATGAGATACATCCATGATCCCACACACATAATCAACTTATGAATGATAGACATTGAAGATGGATCAGAATTTGTATATCACTTGGTGGTGGTGGATGATTGATTGTATAAGACCATACACGGATGGATCATCCCTTTAGTTCATTTGTAATTTCAACATAGAATCATGAAAGGGTGTTTGTTGGAACGATATAGAGAGTTATGGGCTCAGTATCAAGAAGTTTTTTTCCATGTTTTTATTTTTAGGGATAAAATTCTCGGGGGAGGTAATAATGTATAGACCCTGTTTTTTCCATTGTAATACTTATATATATATATATATTTATATCCTCGGCTAACCACTGAAGCGGTGTGTGATTATGAGGTCTGGTGTGCCAAGAATAAATTATATAAAAATAATAAGTATTTTATTTTGAATGAATGGGGAATAAATGGAATAAATCAAAAATATACACATGAATCAATAATAAGATGGTGTGGTTGTGTATGGAATGTGGTGTTTACCCAAGGGTGGACATAACATTCATCAGCATGGGACATCTATGTAAAAATTCACCGGGGGTATATTCATAAATAAATGAATTATATTTTATTATTATATTGTTGACTTTTAATCAAATCACTTTTGAATGGAGACTCAGATAAGAAATATTGGACCACTATTATGTTCATAATGTGATGTCTAACCTATGTGTGACATAAAAAGAGAAATCATGGGATGTTCGAATTTCATGACCATTGGCAGGTACAGTTGGGTTTTTTCTCCAAAACCAATAACATATCAAAAATATATTATTATTGTATTTCATTAGGTTTATCCCCAAAATGCACCTCCCTAGAGGATATCTCTTAATTTGGTTATTCTTTGATGATGGACCACCATATTTTAGTGGATGCATTGGTGAGTGTGTTCTTCAATGATTAATGAATTGATTTTTGACTATTTTTGTCTTCAATACCGCCAATTTTGATTCTTGATTTATTCTTGAATTAGTTATCTAATATTATGATTTTAACATCATGATTATGGACATGTACCATGTCCATCAGACAACCTCCATTTGAATCCCATATTTTTGCGTTCATGGCCGGTTTTTTTAGGTTTTCATCGAAAAAACTTCAGCACATCCAATCATCGAGCAGAGCCCTATTCGATGAATCATTCATCCATATGGTTCAAAATTTTATGATTTTAACATCAAGATGATTGTGGAATGAACACATACATGAAACGTCCACCATTTTAATCCCAGATTTGTGCATTCTTTTCCTATTCATAGAGGTTTTCATCACAAAATTTTAATCACGTCGAATCCTTGAGATGAGCCAATTTCAATGAATCCCTAAACCTAAGGTTCCAAAATATGTGTTCATTATAATTTTGGAGCTAAATGAGAATGTATGGTGGTATGAATATGGGAACATCAGTGGGGGTGGTCCTGATAGCCAGTTGCAACAACGCACGTCATCACACAGTGGAAGCCCCTAGTGTGCGCAGAGAAGTAGAGGCAACCCAAAGCGTTGTCAATCACATGGTGTCAGTCCGTGAGGTGGTGGATAAATTGGTGGCTAGGTAAATGCAGGTAAAATATGTTGAACTAAGTAATTGGTAAGAATCAATAGCATAGTAAGCATGACAGCCGAGTTGTGGGTGGAGCACAGTAGATAGCGGGGTACCAGGTGGAGGAGACGAGGTGTCATGATCATGGAGGTGGCAGCATGCCACAATCAATGAGGCGGTCTACTTGAGTTGACCAACATCAGATGAACAAAAGGAGGGTGGGTTGAAACTAGATCATAGCTATGTTCCAGCAGGCTTGGCCAGGGTCACACGGGCCAGGCCAGAGCTGGCCTAGTAGGCCATGTCCTGCCGACTAGGCCTGGTGGGTATTCTTATTGCAAAATATATCTACATATCTTCTAAAAAGGGCTCCCTTTTTACATTACATATGCAACAACATGTTCCACTCTTTATGATGGGCCTTTTGAGGTCAGTTCAGTTATTTTACAATTTGGTTGCATTTCTTGGTTGCATGAAACATATATGTTTAATTATATTTATATAGTTATTATTATTGAAAAAACATGTTTCAGACATAACTCATATATAATCCACACAATTTATTAACCATCAGCAAAATTATGACAATGTTTTGGAGAATATTTTTCAAGAAAAATCTGAGTTGTTTAAACTGAATTCAAGGTGTGGGCCCCATCAAATCCATATTTGGGCGTGTTGTGTTGAAATGCATCTTTTTCAACTAGTATTCATTTTGGTAGAATGAATATTTGATCCTATGTTTTTTTGGAGGATCTCATTGTCGCAATCCATATAATTTATTTCAAGATTGTTCCATGGTACCCATAAGATTCCATTAGAGAATAATGTTGTCAAATAAAACATTTTCATCGAATGGACGATTGGTGTGAAACAATAGTCAATATTGTGTGTGTTTTCAAAAGAATCACAACAATTTGATATATTTGAGTGTGTGGATACTTATTTGAGATATCTTTATATGTGGAAACACGAATTGAATAATGGATGAAGATATTCTTGATGGGTTTGTAGAGAATTCCACTACAGTGGTCAAGGAGTGACTGGTCATTATTCATGTCGATTAACAGAGACATCATTCTAAGTGTTGATACCCCTGACGCATTAGAAAATACATCCCTAATGACAAGAGTGGAATCAATGCTAATGCAATAGGGAATAATTCCTTTATAACTAATATGAGAATGGAATATCCCTGATGCACTAGGGAATGCGTCCTCTACAACTACATGACGGGAAGTTCCCACTAATGTATTACTATTCTTCAGGGATTTGCAGTGGGTCCACATTGACTCATAGGTTTTGATAACCTTGACATACTAGGGAACATATCTTTGATTAGTAGAGTTTAATACCCATTTTTTACTAGGTAGAATGTTCTCTACATTGATTTTGAACCATCTGACTATACAGATCAATGGTGTGATGAGGTTTGACATGCCTTTTGACTCACAAGGAAGATGGTTTGATTCCCAACAAAGAAGAATCCTTATGATGAGACATAAAACCCAGAGGGAGAGACTGTAATGCCCAATGAGGATAGTATTAAGGTGTGGTGATTGAGCCCCATTGACTTGTGTGTTATGGGTGGACATCTGGGCTGCTCGGCATCACTGATGGATAATTCTGGAATTCATGATGACTCTTCTTCTTTGGATGATCATTGAGATGAAGATCCTCATACTCTATTTTTTGGTTTTATTTGTAAAATGCACATATATATATATATATCTATTGTTTTATGTAACCACTCCATTGGTTTTACATAATATCTGTTAAAGAGATTGGAATACACATGGGGTATGCCATGCGATTTCTCTATTTAGGATCTCATGGTTGGACAAATATACACTCTTACTACAGGTAGCAATGACTCTTCAAGAATTCATTCTTATCACTATTTCTAGCTCTTTTCATATGGATGAGTTTCATTTACACTTTTTTTAGTTGAGTATCACTATTTTATTGTACCAAGTTCTATATTTTGTATTTTATTTCTATTATGTCTCTTAATTATTCCCCTTCATTTTTCAGGGCGTAATAATAAGTATTTTTCTAGTCACCCCTTAACGGGATTTTCCTGCATGTGTCGTTCCTTATGCATACAATGGAAAGGTTGTTTGGGACATTACAAGAGCTTATAGACATGACGTCCTTGTGCCACAAGTGGTGGTCATAGCTTGGGATTCCATGAGCAGGGCTCTACCATCTAGTTTAATTTTTCATTTTTTCACATTGGCAGACATTTATGGTTTGGCATATATTTTGACCAATTTTCTTTTTAGTTACCATTATTAAAGATATTATTTAGTGGTACATGTATGTTTGATTTATTCACCTCATGTTACATCTTTTATAACATTTCCTCGACACTTTGGTATTGAGATGGTTTTGTGCATATTTATAGGTTCTTAGATAGAGGCATCCCAATGATTTTTATAACATTGGTGCTCGTCACCACCCCTTGCCTATGGAGGTAGACTTGGGGTAGTTGGACCTTAGGCCTCAACATGGGTCGAGACATGATAATACCACTATCATGTAAATTAGTAATATGGAATCATTTCATATGGGTGGTAAAATATAATTTGTAATAATACCACATAGAATAAAAAAATTAATATATTTTCATCTCACATAGATGGAAAATATAACTGTCTCATCAATTCCATAATATAGAAATTTTAATGTTTCATACTCTAACATAGATAAAAACCATTAGTTTTATATCATGCCACTTAGATAGAAAATGGGAGTTGGTCATTATCTCAAATTGATGGAAAACATAAACTCATGATCATCTCACTAAGATATAAATTTTACACAAATTCATTCGAGGATGATATAGGACCACAAAAAAATATCGTAATAATTATACACACTTATAAACCAATATCATAAAAAATCATCATTCCATCATATCTTAATTGTCTCATGGTAATGAAATGAATTTTATTTGGGCATACATTATAATAAAAATACATCTAGAGAAAAATGATGGTGTTAAAAAATGAATATATACAATTAATAACATATGAAATGTCATATCATAGAGATATAGATGAAAAATACCAATTCATGTTATTGGATAAATCATTTTAAAAAACAATAAGATATATTTCATTCTGAATTCCTTGATAAATGTTAAATATATTTACACTAAAATGAAATGATATGCACTTCATAAAAATTTGATATTTGGTAATTTGAATCCTTTTTTTCATAAAATATAACATAGAAAATATATTTTTTTCACATGTTTTCTTTGACAATACATAAAAACAGTTAATAATATTATGTTCTATACAAATTAGTTTAAAATATATTTTCAAATAAAAATTTACTTTATAAAATCACATATTTTGTTATATGAGGACATCTATAAAATCATGAAATTATTTTTTTCATAGTGGAGAAAAATTAAAAACTATGAATTAGATTTGGGGACTGTTTTTATTGAGAAATTTTACATTCGTTAAATATTTACAAATAGAAATAGAAATTTTGAGAGAAAAGTTAAAATTATAATTGTAAAAATATGAGAATAAAATTTGTTAGGGTTTTTTATATAAATTTAAAACAAAATTACTATATATAATTTAATTAACAAATATATATATATATATATATAAATGTGACAAGAAAGATGAATTTATGGATTTGGTAATCATTGAGTCAAACCCCCATTGAAATTGGGGCCAAGATATAGTTATCTGAATCACTTTATTTCATTCAAAGTGTAATAAAACATATCAAGATGTTGTACATATTGAAAAAATAAAAACAAGGTGTGAATTCAAAGAATATATCAATGAAGATAAAATGAAAAAGAGAAACCCTTTCAATGATTGTATCTTTTTAATTTAATGAACAAAACATATAGAACATAAGATGGATTATAAAATCGAGTTATTTTTGTAAAAATTATTATAAAATGTTATGTATTTATATTCTCAAAAAATAAATATAACATGTTTTGAATATGAAATAAGTATTTGATAATTTTATGTTAGATGACAATCCCTATCAATTTTCCCATTTTTTACACAAAATAAAATTAACCACCAATATAATAAACTTAACCATATTAATAACCCATTTCATAACCTTATTTATATCAACTAATGAAAATTAAATAAATTATATAAATAAATATCCCAATATAATTAATAAATTATTTATAAAAAACACACACTCTATATTTCATTTATATGGTAGAGAGTTATATAATATAGGCATATTTGTCCTATTACACATAAAAAGGTAGAAACCATGATAACTAATGGTAATATAGTCATTCTAAAATTACGTTTAATATTAATTTATATTATTTTTTGTGATAAAGTATAATTAACACAAGTATAAGGAGTGATAAACTCAACCAATATGGTTATAACTTAGGGAACCAATGTTTTATAGATTTTACGAGATATTGCATCATACATACTTTCCCATGATCCTGTATAAGCCATGATTAAATTAATGGGGATAGATTTTAAAAATTTATTGGATATGTTAAATACTATTGAGATCATGATCCAAATGTTGTTCCTCAAACCACCCCAAGATATTACCACATTCACACAACTTACCCATAGAGACTACAATGGATTTATAATTAGTTTTGTATATAGAGTGGAATAGTGTGAAATGTTATAATTTATTTTTAATAAAATAATTATTATGTTAATACCTTATTCATTATAACTTAATATATATATTTATATATACATTTTTGAATAATTATTTCGATAAAAATTAGATTTTGAATCAATGAAACAAAAAAAATTAAATTTAGGAGATATGTAGTTTCTATTAAAACACACATTTTGATAAATTCGTAAATTTTTAAATTTAATTTAATTTTATGTATAAATTATTAATAAATATAATTTTTAAAACATAATTGATATTATAATTACATGATGGTGAAAGTAATTTTTAGAAGGGTTATATAGTGGATAGTGTTATAAAATCATTTAATATTTTAGTAGATATGTAAATTAATTTGAGAGGATAAATTCTTATATCTTAAAAAAATAAAGAAAATTATTATTGAAATTAGAATGTTGAAAATATTTAGTGTTGAATTTATCATAATTTTTTATGTAGTAGAGTTTTTGAGTAAAAACAAATATGGTATACAAATACAGTTTGTATTTTGACATCAAAATATCAAAATAATGATTTATTGAATACTATAAATTTCATAAAAGAAAAAAATTATTTACCCTTAAATATAATGTGTTTTCATGTTATTTATTGAATCATTAAATACATAATTGAATATTCCATGACTTATATTTTATATTATGGTATGAAAATCAATTCATTATGAACCTGTATCACTTCCACATTATGAATCGTATTGTATTACATAGATTTTTTCTCCGAATAAAATATTTAATAGCACACCACTTTATTATAAACCATGGGAAAATAATTGATGATGTTTATGGTTATTATAATATTTCACATAGAGTTAAAAATTGTTTTTAGAAATTGAGAAATATTTTACCACTATTTTTCAATAAATACCAATTGAACATCCAATTCCTCTTATCTAGAAATAATATATGAAAAAATTTCTTCCCCATTCAATTTTAAAAACCCTACCATGTTCTTCAAAAAGTAATATTATGAGCATCCCAATATGTTATAAGAACTATCTTACGGAAAGGGATTCTATAATCTTACATTCTTTTCACACATATTCTATTTAATAATCTTTCTGAAATACAATTTTTTATTTTGGGATTTGTTTTCAAACATATATTTAATATATATATAATCACCATGAAAGGAGAGACAAATATTCCATCTCATTAAACCATTTTACGAACCAATATGAACACCCATTATGCTACAAAAATTATCCCATGATTTTAAATGCCCAGCTTATCTATTTTGACTAACCATTCCTATTTCCTCCAAATAGTAAGAAAATAAATATTGATAAAATATTTAATTTTGTACATAACATTATTTAACCCACAATCTTTAATTTGGTGAATAATTTGAAAAAATACATATAGTTTTTTAATATCTATGTGCACACAAATTAATGTACAAAATATTAAAATAACTGGTAGAAATGGAATTATATGGTCTCCCATTTCAATTTTTAATCAATTATTTCAATATAGAAAATGTATACTACAAGAGTGATTATCCTAGAAATGGAATTTTAGTATTCCATTTGGTAATCTTTAACTCATTCGTATGATATCATGTATTATATTTTTTACAAATTCATATGGTGGCTTGATGTAATAGTATAATATAATTTTTCAAAGTTAATTTGTATTTTTATCACCATTTTATATCATATTAATATACCTATTGACAAAAAATATTACTTGTAAAGACTTTTAATTTTCATGATTTTTTATATAAGGAAAAAACTCAAAAAATTCTGATACCTAGATCTGATACAACATTGTATTCTGAGGTCTGGTGTTGCTAAAATTATTTCTGAAAAAATGATAAGTTTTTATAATAGTGTGCATGTGTGGTATATCATAAACTATGGAATAACTACTAAACTATTGACCAGATCTGAAATCTGATGGTATTATTCCATCTAGAGCAACGAATTTACCCTAGGCGCAACATATCATTGGACAGAGTGAGGAAACATGCCTTGATGGCGGAGGCAAGGTAGCAAAAGATGGAGACGGCTCGGTTGTGGGGAGTGTAAGAGGCCACAACTAGGGTAGGTCTTGGTGTCTTAGGCTGGTGATGCGTCTACACATTGTCAAACTAGTGGAATGTGATCTATTTACCATAATCACGTTTGGTGAAGTGGTCGGATGAGTCGGCCTCATGACATAGAGTGGATGTGGCTGCTGCTATATTAGGGGGTAGACGAACTATCCCAAATACTAGCGGGTCATGTTGTAGCAGGTAGAGAGGCTCTGAGCTAGACCTTTTACTAGGGTTCATGCCCAACTGGTGGGTTGACCTAGTGCGTTAGGTAAGACACATCAGACAGGGTCGGACCCAAGACGGGTCTGCGAACCCCAGACCTAGTCAAGATGGGGCAATCAGTCCAGATCAGACCAGACCAAGCCCAAACCAACAACTTTATACAAAAAGAGTAAATATCATTCAATTGTTTTTCCAATTGATGATACTTTTAAGGAATTTGGACCCTCGAGACATGGTGGTCCAGTTATGATGGCATGTTGGTTTGATGTTATGGAACCAATATATGTGGGATGTTTCCCCTTGGTTCTCACCTTGATGATTTGGGATAACATTTCTTGGCAGTCCCCTCAGGAGATGAGTCCCAGTTAGTGTTGTGAATGCTCCATGAGACTGGAGTGACACTCTATCACCATTGGTGGACTTTTTTTGGGTATTGAAGTTTCCTTAGATCAAATGGAGATAATCCTTCATCCATTGGTATGTATTTTAGGGTTCGTGGTATTCTTTTGATTCCATTTTGTTACCAGCTGCATTATGGGGTTTATGGAAATTTCATAGAATCATCTATGGGACAAGGAAATATACAATGGGTTCATAGTATTAATTAGAATCCCCTATTATATATTATAGACTTTGACCATCATTTTATCTTGTATAATGGAACAAATCAATGGGACATGTCGTAAGAGTCCCCGATGAAATTTTGTCTTGAGGAGTGAGTTCTCTCAAAATGAGCGTACCTAGAGGGAGAAGCGTATGGATAATGATTACTTCTAACTTTACATATCTTGTTTCTAGAATTGATTATATCTAGATATTTATGGAATATATATAGGCGTCTTCCTATGAAGAGATGACTATACTTCATATGCATTCTTTGTGGTCTTCCATTTCTTTTTCAGGGTGTCTTATTGATTATTGTTTTACTCACACCTGCATGGCCTTTTAAGGCATATATCATATCTTTTGTAGATGACTGATTTTTTGATGTTATCCCACCTGGAGTAGTACTAGGACCACAACCGGATGGTGTCTTATGAGATCAAATGGGACAAGGAATTCACGAAATATTTCTATACTAGCTTGAGTACCATTATTAGTGGGTTGGTCTTCTAGTTTTCCTTCTTTTTGGGATTGTAATATGGACCGGTTTTTATTACTATACATTATATTTCTATTGAACACTGTTTTTAAAACATGTATGTCCAGGGGATTAAATTCATGGTTGTTTTTTTTTCTTTTCTTTAGCATTGTGGTCTAGGAGACATGTAACTGCGTAACTGTAATTGGGCTAAGGCCACCCATTTGTGAGATATTCCAACTCTGCACTAGTTTCCAGCCCATAGCCTATTAGAGGTAGACTTGGGGTGGTCCTGACATAGGCCCCACTTGTACGTGTAGAGACAGATTGGTATCAAAATGGATTCATTCCACATTTTCTTCAAGAGTAATTGAGAATGGTTTCGAGCAACATTGTCAAATGTTTCTAGTTCATATTCTTGGTCAAGGCCTCTAGTGTTTGTGTGGTGGTCGACGTATCCATACACATGACTCCAGACAACTACTTTTTTCCATGGTACATAAAAAATGGTTTCAGGGAAATGAATGGTACATGAATCATATATGAATGGGTTGTGATATAAATTTAATTCTATATTCAAATATTTTGATACTCAATCAGTTTTGGTGCATCTTGTTTAACTTCAAGAATCCTACAGAAGGATACCAAGGAAGAATTTCCCCAAGTGATTATGAGGATGATATTCCATGTGACTAGACATCAATAAACGGATTTGTATAGGGGAAAACATGTAGATTTTCAAAAACCACATCACCACATGTAGTGTAGCTCATAGTACCTTTAGTACAAATAGATGATATGTACATTCTAAACATTCTTCATGAGTATTGGTAGTATAGACCCATCACGATCTATGGTGAGCCCAATATAGGGGCGGTTGATGACTGACATGATCTGCGGACTGAGTTTTTCATCTAGTCAGGACACATGAAAATCAGATTTTGGTCATAGTAGCAATCCTTCTTGGTGGCTCTACAGTGTAAGGATGGGGTTTGATTCCTTGTATTTATAATGAACCAACACATCTGTAGAAAGAGTTGTAGAACCTTTTCAGTGAGGTGTTCTCACCTTTTGTGATAAAATCAATGCATGCCTAGAAGAATCATCTGCTCTGATAGGATGAAATGTTGGTATTTGGGTGATCTTCGAGACATGCTGACTATTCCAACTACATGATAGGGATGGTATGATACTGGTGCATCCGGGATCAGACCCCAGGAAAGGTGTACTTTTGGATGTCTAAGCCAGTGATATCCCTTAATGAATTCATATGAATTCTATATTTATAGAGAAAAATATTTTGTTTGAGAACTCATTGTATAAGATATTCAAAAAATAATAGTCAACAGTGGTCATGGAGGAGTATACCAATCCAAATAGTGACAGACGTGGTAGAGGCGATGTGAGAATAGATGGAGGTTGTAGACATTTTGACATCTCACAAAAAACACTCACAAATTTCCATACATGACATAGGGGGAAAAAGGAAAAAGGATAGGAGGATTGAATTTGGTTGGAAAATATCCTCAAAGTGCTCCAAAAATGATTGGAAGGATGTTCATTATGTATTATATCAAAGATTCCATATTGATATACATGGGTTTTAATCATTCCCTTCTTTCAACAGATCTGGCATGTGGCTCAAGGATTCTTATTAGGCCATATGATAAATCCTCACTTTGGGAGAGTACTACTGGAGGAGACCCAATGAACACACACATGTGTCAGTAGAGTGAACACACTAATATAAATAAGAGTTACATTTGGGATCTCTTGGTTGCAGCATGAATTCTTTACAAGGTCATTCTTGACATGGAAAAGTTATCCTTAGTTCATACTGAGATTGACTATTTTAGGTGTAGGTTGCATTATGTCTATAGTGGATGAATGATGGTTTATATATTAGTGAAAGGTTAATCTATGAAGTATATGTTGGGATCTCCTATAAAAGGGTGTAGTTGATTGTTCACCAGTTGGCTTGGCTCACTATAAGAGCAGTGGACGTGGGGTGTCCTTATTATCCTATAGTGGTGGAGAAGTATGAGGACATCATTCCCAAAGATGTTCCCTGATTACCCCCTTATATAGAGGTTTAATTCCACAAGGAATAATTACCCTAGGATGATATCCATATCTACAATAACATATTTTATTGGTCCCATGGATCTTCATGAGTCATGGATACAGTTGGAGGATCGGAAGAGAAAGGACTTAGTGAGGCCCAATGCTTCACCCTAGGTATCCTCGTTCATTTCCATGAAGACATACTAGAGAAAGAGAGAATGTGTGGATTACTAGTTCCTGAATCTGGTGAATATATGGAATAGCCATCCACTAAAGATAATGGAACTCACCCATTGTTCAACCGAAGGGAGTAAGTGGTTCTCGATGATAGACCATGGATTTTGCTATCAACTGCTTCATGTACAGGATGAGGATATTTTGAATATAGACATCACTAGTTGGTAAGGACACTATGATTACTGGGTGATTCTATTTAGTGGTACTAATAACCTATAAATGTTAATTGGAATCATTAATTTCTACCACTAATCGTAAATTGATTGATCCATCATAGTCTTCATTGTTGATCTTACAGTGGACTTATCAACTGATGAGGATCACACAATACTCCTGTGGATGGTCTTGGATACACTCTAATAAAAAACATTATGGGAGTCCCTTGATGTTTGATTACTAGATTTCAGAGGTCTACATTATAGGAAATTATGTTTCGGAGTTTGGAGTTGCAGTAGATCTAACAAAGATTGTGGATGTGCTTTCTTGGGATCCATCTAGGAGTTTAACCGAGGTGAGGAGCTTCCTCATCTTATCTAGGTGGCATTGGAAGATCATTCCAAACTGTTCCATGGTAGAAACACCCTTTGTATATTTGAAAAATAATGGAAACCCATTCGTGTGGATAGAGAAGTGTCACCAGATTTTCCAGGTGTTGAGGTAGAGGCTGATGAGTTCCCCTATCATAAGGCAGCCAGAGGATGGTGTTGGGTATGTAGTGTTATGTGATGCATCATGGGTCAGAAAATGACTTCTTTGGATGTAGGGGAAAGTAGTTATTTCATACAATTCGCGACAACTGAGAGATCATGAGGAATATTACCTGACCCATGATCTGGAATTAAAAGTAGTGGTCTTTGCTCTGATGACATGGCAGCGTTACATGGTGGGAGAGCAACATACCATTTACTCCGACCTAAAAAGTATCATGTATATATTTACTGAAAAAACAATGACATGAAAAATATGTGGTGTGTTTTGATACTCTAGTGTTATTACCTTGATATTGTAAATACTCATTGGGAGGGGAACATGGTTGTAGACACTCTCAACCTGATATCCAACTTGCAGTTGTTGAGTTTGTTAGATGGTATGTCTGAGTATGATATACTCTATAATACCAAATGTAGGATCGAATATGTATGAATGAGATACTCAACTACAAGAGGGGGGTAAAATGTATTCTTTAAAAAATCCTTAAGGGAATTTTGAATAACCAAAATTCACAACACCTCTAGTTTCTAATAACTTGCTTGATTCCGGAAAAGTGATTTTGGAAATGAAACTTAACAAAAGTTTACAGCAACAAAGATTCTACCTTAAAGCATATAGAATCTAATTAAATCATAGTACAAGTATAAGGATGTATAAGATAGTTATACTTTCCTCAATAATACAAATGCAGCATAAAACTTGTAACAATGCTTGTAACAACTAGTAAGTCTTTTAACCCAAAGAGAAGGGTATCCATTTACATTGGATAAAGGTCCCTTGATTAATACTTTCAAGAAATTCTGTCTTACCCACACCAGGGTATACCCTCGATATGAATATCGGAGTCTGTCTTGTTATCCCCGCAAGCCCTCAACTATCAGGTAGTCAACACCTCTATCTTCCTCAGCAAGGAAGTCCTCAACTTTAAGGTAGTCGGCACCTCTGTCTTCCTATCCCAGGAAGCCCTCAATTGTACATAGTAACAATCAGAGGCACACAAAGAAATTCTTAACAAGAAGTTTAGTATGCACCAAGTTGTAAGAGTCTCTCTTTATAAATCACAGCAACTACATGTAATCTCTTGATTCATAGAACAGTTGCGAGTTCATTTCAAATGATCTTTTTATTTTGGGAATGACTTCAATGGCCGGATCCCTCCTCCAACGGTCATAATTTTCCTTCAATTTCAGAGGGACCTGTAGACTTTTCACTCATACAATGGTTAGTTAGTAACAGAAAGCACGACTTCATTTTATAATATAACAAGTATAAGAAAAATATGGTTACATAACTAAAGTCCAATATTCGGAATGTAAGGAAATGAAAGTGTGTAGTCTAACCAAAATTCAATTCGGAGTCTATAATACAAGGATATTCGGATTCTTTTTTGTTGGAATTCGGAACTAGAATTCTATGGAATTTCAGAGTCTGAATTTCAAGGAAATTCAGAATCTGGTTTTCATAATAATTCAAAACCCGGACTTACAATGTTTGGAGTTAGAGATCATGAGAATTTGGAGTCAGAACTCATATGATTTAGGAGTCTAAATACATAGAACTCAGATTCAAAATCTAGAGAATTTAATAACCAGAATTCGTATTCGGAATTCAGAGTCAGAACTCAGAATGTTTGTAACCAGAATTATGATTTAGAATTCGGAGTCAGAACTCAGAAAGTTCGTGACTAGAATTATGATTACAAATTCGGAGTCAGAACTCAGAATGTTCATATCCAGAATTTTTATTCATAATTTGAATCCAAACTCTATAAGAGTTTGTAACCATAATTCTTATTCAGGATTCGGAGTAAGAACCCATAAGAGTTCACAACTAGAATTCTGAGAATTTGGATCCTAGAACAGAATGCTTCATATCTAGGTATTTATGTAGATCCAAGGTTTTGGTTTCAATCATAATTTTATACATAGAAAAATTATTATATGGAAAATTAATCAAGCTAAGGATAAATTTACTTGGGGAAGAAAAGTCTTCCTTATAGAAGTAAAACACAGGGTAAAAATAGATTTTCCTTGAGATAAGGTGTTTGTGATTTTCAAAACAAGAGAAATGGTAAAGTCATAAAGAAACCTTAATGACTAAATAATCTCCCCCTTGAAAGAAGGAATGGAAAATTTCTAAGGAAAACCTTATTGACTCAATAATCTACCCCTTTTTTGGAAAGTACAACCATCTTTTCAAAAATTAATATAATGACTTAGAAAATAAAAATTTCTTGACTTTGAAATGAAGCTTATCTCCCTTTACATATGTACAATGGTGAATACGACTAACCCCCACTTAATATTTGGAACTCTAAGGATTGTATTCTAGATTAATGTAATGACAAATGTAACGCCCCAACCCTAGATACCCGGAGTCGGTGCATCACTTCATAACATTGGCATGATCACAAAAGATCAAGTCTCGAAAGACCGGTCAGTTTAGTAGCCTTGGAAACACTAGATACATTAATAAATGTTACATTACATCATAAAGTGAAAAACAAGAATAAGATAGTGTCCATTTTCCACACTCGTATCCCCTTCAGACTATCCTTGCAAGTCATTCTAAAAATAATTCTTCACATTCTGGAAAAATTAAAACATTGAAAGGGGTGAGCTCAGATGCTCGGTAAGGATAACAATATAGCGGAAGATTTCATAAATAAACATAAACATTTAAGGAAATGCATGACTACAACAAAAGCCTTTTAAACTTGAACTTCAACATAATATGGCAAAAGTAAAATGGGATAATTTTATTTACTTATTCACATGGATATTCTACTGGTCGAATAATCACATGCAATATCAATAACTACTTTCACAATGATGGAATGCATAATTCCATACTATCATAACCACATAGCCCAGGCCTCGTGCCAAGAATACAAATAATATTTTGTCAAGGCCTCGTGCAAAGACCCTAGTTTGTCTCATGAGACCTGCCGATGCATCGAGGAGGTATAGCGGGCTCCACCCGTCACTTATTAATTCCACTGCATTCCTCATATGAACAGGTTTAAACATATCATAAATCATAACATAATTTCATCACATAACACATGCATAAAGGAAGCATAACATTTCCACATTTAAATCACAAGATATCAATACAACACATTTATATAAAAAAACATTTTCAAAACCATTTTCAATTCCAAAATAAAACAAAATTAAAACTTTGTAATTATTTTTCATTTAAAAAACGTTATGGCTTGTAGAGGAAGCCAAAACTCAAATAATGGTCACGGCGGTGGAGAAGTCGTTGTCGCCACATACGTACAACAAGAAAAACATTTTTTTGTCATTTAGTAAAACGATTTGTATAAATAGATTCCTTTTGAATAAAAGTCAAAGTCAAAGGTGTTTATACACCGTATAAAAGAAATTTGTGTATAAAACAAAATATGCCTCAATGAATGGATATTGAGATAAAGTACCTTACAAAGATAATTTTTTAAATAAAATAGATCTAATATGTGTATTCACTATAAGTACACATAATGAAATTTCAAATAAAAGATAGTATATAATAATATTATGACATAATTTGAAAGTAGGAGTTTAACCCAAAGAATGGAAATTGGGTTAAAAAGTTCCCTTACCTCTTTTCCGACTTGACTCGACCACACTTTAACCACCAGAATAATAAACTAGAGTTAATATATACATTCTTAAGAACATTTTTCATGTTCTTTATCCCTTTTATATCACTTATTACAATGTTAAGAAAATTTTGTAGTCATTTAAGTTAATAACGGTCGTTTTGTCGATCTTCGGTACTTGAGTCAACAATAAACTTCTTATAATTACAATTTGTTCATGTGGTAAACTATCCATTATATCCAGTACTATATTCATGATTTATATATCATATATATCATATATATCCAGTATATTCATTAATTCATAATATTACGTAACATTTAGAGTTAAGAAATGAAATGCACCGTTCATGGAGACTGTAAGCCATACGTACGCATGAACACAACTTTCATTTCTATTTAAAATTTAATGGATTGAAATTATAATTATATAAAGGTATAATAAAATTAAATTATAATATAATTTATAATACCATTTACTCCATCCTTTATACATCCCACATATGGCATTAACGATTCAAATCACTTTGAGGGGGTTGTAGTCTGTACTTCCTAAAATGAAATTATCACGTTCACCCATAATGGAAACCATAAAGGAATTCCATAAATGAAAAATAAAGAAGAATAAATAAAAACATAAACATAATATATATATAATATATGAAAATATTGTCATCAAAATGGCCATCATTACAGGAGTTAAAAGAATATTGAACAATCATCGTTTCGTGAGGCAGTATTTCGCCTCCCAAAAAAACAGTATGTTCTTTAACTGTTAAACGAAGGTGTGTGTAAGTGTAAATAAAATAATTATCATAAAAACATCCTAGTATATTGAGGATACTGGTGTTGTTACAAAAAAAAGTAATAAAAATAGTATAGGGGGTTGGAGAATCAAAATAAAACAAAACAACATTAGAGAAGACATTACCTTAAAATCGGGTAACTCTTTTTGATTTGAGCCAAAGGATTACTTCGGTAGACTTTTTCCTAATGTGAGGCCTCTAGGAGTAATAAAGGGAAGTTGGGAGAGTATTTTTGTAGAGGTTGGCCGAGCCATATGGCTTGGAAGGTGTGAATAAGGTTGTAGTGGTGGGGCCTTTTATAAGAGGAGTGGAGGGGCACTCTTGGAAGGATTGAAATGATACATTATTATGAAATGATTTTCGGATTCTAATGGTCCCATAATGATATATATCGAGGATAAGGTGATAAGGGTTCGAAATATTCTCATCCAATAGATGTTTTACAAGTGTAAGACTTAGATTTTACATTATCTTTTCTTTTTATTTAAATCGTTAATTAATGAGGTAATCGCTGCATCATCATTGTGTCATAAAACATTTAATTTATTTAATGTCTAAAAGTTATAAAAAAATATCCTGATGTAGTAAATCTATTTATATTTCCAATAAATATTTATATTAAAAAATATTACTTGTATAACAAAATTGAAAACTTGTTTTAGTAAAACAACTCATGTTTGTGACATTTTTATTTTAAAATTAAATAAAAAGTTTTTAATGTCATTTCCCTACCAAATTGGATACATGGGGTCCCCAAGATGACCCATGGATTGTCTTGGTCGGCCATGACTCATCCAATAGTTTTAGGACAAGTGTCAAGGTCATTTAATATTATTATAACATTATCTTTACCTTAAATTTCACTAATTACCTTTAATCGCGATTAATTAAACTTAAAAGTTACTATTCGCCAAAAAACTATTTTAATCCCATTGAACCGAATTTTACATCCTAATGACAACCATGTATGTCGGATTTTTGAAAATCAAATCACAGAAGTGGTAACGTTTCATTTAAACAAAAAATCAATTTTTTAAGTACCACTTAGTGGTTTCACTATTTATAAAAAATTTATGTTTTTCATAATAATGTCAAAATTTCACCCTAAGCTATAATTGATATTATGAATTAAAAAATGTTTTCAATTTTAAAAAATTCAAAACATATAATTTTCATTAATGAATTTTATAATTAATTCCCACTGTCCCAACAATTAGCGTGTTTTTAAGAAACAATATATATCAAAAGATTGACAATTGTTTATGTCCAATTTCAAAGTGAAATTAATTATAATGACCACCAATGGATAAAATGGTAAAAATATATATTATAATTATACTTTAAAACCAATAAATAGTATAATTTATCACTATAAATTATTTTGATTAAAAAAGATGTTTTTAAGTATTTTTCACTATTCATAAAAATTTGAAGTTCTTAGAAAAATACAAAAAATTCAACATAGGCTAATTTCGATATTCTGAATCCAAAAACAAAGTCCATTTTGAAATATTAAATATATATAATTTCAAAAAGTGGGTATTACTATTCATAATGGCTATTTTGATTGGTCGCGGTGTGTTAGAATCTCAAATTTGCATACAATGCATGCTATTGCATTATTGAAAGAGAAGCGTAACGTGGAATTTAGGGGTGTTACATTATCCCCTCCTTCAATAAATTGCGTCCTCACAATTTGAAATTTTTCATTGAAAATAAAATGTTGAAAATAGAAAATATTTTTGTGGAAAACCCACATCGGAAATAAGGTTAATCGAATTTAGCCTTAATAAGAGGGAAAGGGAAATGAAAAAGTCACCACCAAAATTATGATCTCGATAAGGAGAACATTGGTGGAAATTAGAGACATATAATTGGAGAAAAAATGTAAATACTTGTAGGGAGTGATTTAGTTTATCAATCACAAACAAGTGTAAAATCGAGAGCCTCAATGCCTTCAATCTATGTTGATTTAAAATATTATCTGTTCAACAAAAACATAAGGTATTAGGTTTTTTTTTAATATCCCTTTACTAAAGTTTAAGAATTAATTTATTCATAGAATAAGAGATAGGTATATATATATTTATGCTTGATAAGTAGAGTTTCAACCTTCAACTAATTTCTACCACAAACTCATCTTTTACTCAAAAAGATAACAGAACTCGAAAATATAATATTTATCTTAATCGTACAAGGATAAAAATATTAACTCAGACCATTTAGATTAGAAATACTATTTTCTAATAAACTGGGACTTCATGTAGGCTAGTGGTAGGTAATAAAGTCAT
Source organism: Viscum album (assembly GCA_963277665.1). Classification (NCBI taxonomy): domain Eukaryota; kingdom Viridiplantae; phylum Streptophyta; class Magnoliopsida; order Santalales; family Viscaceae; genus Viscum; species Viscum album. Next base: position 1,835,299,358 of record OY728147.1, read on the forward strand.
GTCACACGATGGTTGTGGGTTCGATTCCTACAGCTTTGTCTGACCCGACGGGTTATCCCCTAACCTGCAGGTTGTCCTTTTCCTATACTATAGTATTATAATATTACAAAAATAATCTTCATAAATTTTCTAACCTTAAACAATACAATCCAAAGTTCAACTTGATCCATTCCAACCATTATAGTTATCCAAAATACCTCTGTCCAGACTTTCTCTAAAAGGTCCTTAAATTCCAAAATCAATTGTAACATTAGATTCCCCAAAAAAAGTAAAGTTTCTCTTATTGTCACATAATAAAAATATGATTACCTTCATAATATTAAAACCTTAATGAAAACAATAAGTACTACAGTACAATCCTTATATATCACATTATTCTTATAACTAGTACATCATTGATACAACACTCAAATGAGATGATTCATTAATAACAACATAAGAACTCTAATCATTTCCCCTCATCTGGGGTATTATCATAACTTGATTATTATCCAATATCATCATTTGGGGCATACTCCGATGATTTGGACATTGGTTTGTGTAGTGTCCCCACTCCTTGCAGATGAAGCATTGTACATTTGAAACATTTTTCTTACCCTTGCAGTCACGCACTTGGTGTCCTTTTTCTCCACACTTATAACAAACTCCCATTACCTTCAGGAAAGTTCAGAGGAGTTTCATCCCACAGTTATCACATATTGGAAAATTCTTTTTTCCCTCTTCCCTTTATCCATCTTTCTCTCTTCCATCCTTTTCTTCTCTTCTTTACCTTCAAATCCATAGGACTCAAAAAAATCTTTACTTATCTTATTAACACATGATATTATTTATTCATATGTTGAGAACACATGGGTGACTATTTACCTTCTAAATGTCGGCTTAATACCATGAAAGATATGATCCTTCATACTGTTTGGATCATACGTATTGCTGGAGTTCACATTCCTTCTATTGGGCTCCATTTCTATACAATGGAATAAACTAGGTAAGTTTATAAATTTCAATGAATAATTCCAAACTTGTAAAATACTTAACATAAATTGAACAGTCTAGGGATACAATCCAGAATAATAAAAGTGTTTTCTTTGAGGAAGTATATACTCATAAACCCTTCATAATGGTTTGTAAAAATGAGAATTATCCTAAGCATATCCCCCTAGAGTGTTGTAACCAAGAGTGCAGCAAGGCCCATTGTCATGCACCAGTTCATGTTTGAGTCTAGCTCAAAGCGGTGTTTTCAGGTTTTACCCCTTGGTACATCTATGCCAGAGTTGCATCTACCTGCTCGTATCCAGACACGGATGTATTGCTTGGAAAACTCACAAAATCTCTATAATACCAAAATTATATGAAGTTCATCTATACTAATCCTGAAAGTCTATCTTCGGGCTATGTGCTCTAATCAGAGTTTATCTAATTCTAGCTTCCAAGGTTAGTACTAAAATTCCTCTGATACCAACTGTAACGCCCCGACTCCAGTTACCTGGATTCGGGGCGTTACTTCATAACATTGTCATGATCACAAAAGATCATGTCTAGAAAGTCCTATTAGTCTAGTAGCCTTGGAAACACTAGATACATTCATAAATTTTACATTAAATCATAAAGTGAAAAACTAAAAAAAAATTAGTCTCCATTTTCCACACTCATATCCCCTTCAGACTATCCCTGCAGGTCATTCCTAAAATAATTCTTCACATCCTGGAAAAATTAAAACATTGAAAGGAGTGAGCTCAGATGCTCAGTAAGGATAACAATATAGCGGAAGATTTTATAAATAAACATAAAAATTTAAGGCAATTTATGACAAAAACAAAAGTCTTTTAAACTTGAACTTGAACATAATATGGAAAAAGTAAAATTAGATAATTTCATTTACTTTTTCACATAGATATTCTACTGGTCGAATAATCAAATGCAATATCCATAACCACTTTCACAAAGATGGAATGCATAATGCCAGACTATTATAACCACGTAGCCAAGGCCTCCTGCCAAGACTACAAATAATATATTGTCAAGGCCTCATGCCAAGAAACTAGTTTGTCTCGTGAGACCTGCCGAGGAATCGAGGAGCTATAGCGGGCTCCACCCGTCACGTATTAAGTCCAATGAATTCCTCATATGAACAGGTTTAAACATATCATAAACCATAACATAATTGCATTACATAACACATGCATAAATGAAACATAACATTTCCTCATTTAAATCACAAGATATCAATACAACACATTGATATAATAAAAGCAATTTCAAAACCATTTTCAATTCCAAAATAAAATAAAATTAAAACATTGTAATTATTTTTCATTTAAAAAAAGTTATGGGTTGTAAGGGAATCCAAAACTCAAATAATGGTCACGGCAGCGGAGAAGTTGTTTTCGCCACATACGTACAACAATAACAACATTCCTTTTTGTCGTTTTGTAAAATGCTTCTTATAAAAAGATTCCTTTTGAATAAACGTAAAATTCAAAGGGGTTTATACACCGTATAAAATAAATTTGTGTATAAAACAAAATATGCTTCAATGAATGGAGATTTAGAAAAAGTACCTTACAAAGATAATTTTTTAAATAAAATAGACCTACTATGTGTATTCACTATAAGTAAACATAATGAAATTTCAAATAAAAGATAGAATATAATAATATTATGACATAATTTGAAAGTAGGAGATTAACCCAAAGAATGGAAATTGGGCTAAGAAGTTCCCTTACCTCGTTTCTAACTTGACTCGACCGCTCTTTAACCACCTGAATAATAAACTAGAGTTAATATTTACTTTCCTAAGAAACTTCTTCATGTTTTTTATCCCTTTTATATCACTTATTACAATGTTACGAAAATTATGTAGTCATTTAAGTTAATAACGGTCGTTTTGTCGATCTTTGGTACTTCAGTCAATAATAAACTTCTTATAATTACATGTTGTTCATGTTGTAAAATATCAGTTATATCCAGAACTATATTCATGATTTAGATATCATATATATCATATATATCCATTATATACATTCATTCATAATATTACGTAACATTTAGAGGTAAGAAATGAAATGCATCGTTCATGGAGACGGTAAGACGTACGTACGCATGAACGCAACTTTCATTTCTATTTCATATCTAACTGAATTAAATTATAATTATATAAAGGTATACTATAATTACAGTATAATATAATGTATAATACCATTTACTCCATCCTTTATACATCCCACATATGGCATTAACGATTCAAATCACTTTGAGGGGGTGGTAGTCCGCACTTCCTAAAATGAAATTATCGCGTTTACACATAATGGAAACCATAAAGGTATGACATAAATGAAAAATACAGAAGCATAAGGAAAACATATACATAATATATATATAATATATGATAATAGTGTCATCAAAATGTCCACCATTAGAGGTTTTAAAATATTATTGAACAATCATCGTTTCGTGAGGCAGTATTTCGCCACCCACAGAAACAGTATGTTCTTTAACCATTAGACGAAGGTGTGTGTAAGTGTAAATCAAATACTTATCATAACAAAAACCTAGTATATTGAGGATACTGGTGTTGTTACAAAAGAAAATAATAAAAAGAGTTTAGGGGGTTGGAGAATCAAAATAAAACAAAACAACATTAGAGAAGACATTACCTTAAAATCGGGTAACTCTTTTTGATTTGAGCCAAAGGCTTACTTGGGAAGACATATTCCAAAAGTGAGGCTTCAAGGAGTAAGAGAGGTAAGTTGGGAGAGTATTTTTTTAGAGTATGTCCTAGAAAAATGGCTTGGATGGTGTGAATAAGGTGGTAGTGGTAGGGGCCTTTTATAAGAGGAGGGGAGGGGCACACTTGGAAGGATTGAAATGTTACATTATTATGAAATGATTTTCGGATTCTAAAGGTCCCAGAATGATATATTTCTAGGATAAGGGGATAAGGGTTAGAAATATTCTCATCCAATATATTTTTGACAATTCTAAGCCTTAGATTTTACATTATCTTTTCATTTTATTTAAATCGTTAATTAATGAGGTAATCGTTGTATCATCATTGTGTAAAAAACATTTAATTTATTTAATGTCTAAAAATTATAAAAAAAATATCATGATGTAGGAAATATTTTTATATTTCCAATTAATATTTATAGTAAAAAATATTACTGGTATAACCCAATTGAAAAATTGTTTTCGTAAAACAACTCATGTTTGTGACATTTTTATTTTAACATTAAATAAAAAGTTTTTAATGTCATTTCCATACCAAAGTGGCTCCATGGGGTCCCCAAGTTGACCATGGATTTTCTTGGTAGGCCATGACTCATCTAATATGTGTAGTACAAGTTTCAAGCTCATTTAATATTATTATAACATTATCATTACCTTAGATTTCACTAATTACCTTTAATCGCGATTAATTAAACTTAAAAGTTACTATTCACCAAAAAATTATTTTAATCCCATTGAACCAAATTTTACTTCTTAATGAAAACCATGTATGTAGGATTTTTGAAAATCAAATTAAATAAGTGGTAATGTTTCATTTAAACGAAAAATCAGTTTTTTAACTACCACTTAGTGGTTTAACTATTCATCAAAAATTGAAGTTTTTCAGAACAATGTCAAAATTTCACCCTAAGCTATAATTGATATTCTGAATTAAAAAATATTCTCCATTTAACAAAATTCCAAACATATAAGTTGCATTAATTAATTTCATAATTAATTCCCGTTGTCACAAAAAATAACGTGTTTTTAAGAAACAATATATATCAAAAGATTGACAATTGTTTATGTCCAATTTCAAAGTGAAATTAATTCTAATAACCACCATTGGATAAAATGGTAAAAATATATTCTAATTATACATTAAACCACTAAATATTATAATTTATCACCACAAATTATTTTGATTATAAAATTTGTTTTTAAGTATTTTTCACTAATCATAGAAATTGGAAGTTTCCAGAAAAATACCAAAAATTCAACATAGGCTAATTTCAATATTCTGAATCATAAAATGAAGTCAATTTTGAAATATAAAATATATATAATTTCAAAAGGTGGGTATTACTATTCATAATGGCTATTTTGATTGGTCGTGGAGTTTTAGAATCTCGAATTTGCATACAATGCAAGCTATTGCATTATTGAAAGAGAAGCGTAACGTGGAAGCTCGGGGTGTTACAAGAAATATCATTATCTTGATAATGGAAATCATTGTAATGGAAAACTCCCCCTTAGGTAAACTCCCCCGTAGTGATGATTCTTCCTTTTCATAGAATTCTTTTTCCTTCTCCCCCTTTGTGGTTTTCAAAAGGACATTTAGTGAATGGAAAATAGTGGTACCTGAAGGATTAGTACAAAAAATACAAACAAAACTAAGCAACCAAAATTTCATTAGGATAGGAACATTTTTTACGGGGAAAATCAAATACAACAAAAGATCGGATTTGGATCTATTTTGGTTCTTTTTTCTTTGGGTATTAGCTTCTTCACAATGGTCTTCAGATTTTTCAGCTCTTTGTGATCATCCTATTCTTGATTTTCTAAAGCATTGATACTGTCTTCCTGAGATTTCATAGCCTATACCCGAGCCTTAAGAAATTCTTCGTTCTTCACCATATTTTCATGGATCTCAATTCCGAGATCCTTTTCTTTTTTCAAACTCTGGAAAATATATCTCAGCTTCCCATACAGGACTTTGACATCCTGAATCCAAATATTCTGCTTAAGAGTAATCTTTTTCTCAAAGCTATCTGTATGATCCTTGATTTTGGTGTCTTCGGTATCAAAAGCATCCTTGACATATTCTTGAAGTTGATCAAGATCACTCATTTCTTTTACTGTCTTCTTTGACCAGTTGGCTATCTTCATACATGACATTTTGTGAGCATCCTAGCCTATGAGGAATGTTTTGAAATCTGATTCCATATTGAAAAACTTTCCCATCACCATAGAGACCGAATCTGATTTCTGTTTAAGAGAATACTGAAGCATCTGACATATAGATTCTATACTTTAAAAAGTCAAAATGGACCCGACAAGCTTCTTTAAGGATTTCCCAACAAAATCTTGACCATGCAAAGATGATTCAGCATCTGAGACTTTATTGGGTGATTCTTGTTTTTCTAGCTCAACAAGCTTTCTCTTTTATGTTCCTTAAAATTACTTCTTCTTCATTATAGATTTTCTAGGAGTATCAAAAAAAATTGTTTACCCTTATTAATTCTCGGTACGGCTTCCTCATCAGGGGATTCATGCATGTTGTCAGATAGCTGCACAACTCTATCTTGATCTACCTCTTCTTTATAATTTCTAGCCTCAGAATCCTCAGTATAGATAAAGTGATGATTAATGATTTCTTCCTTATAAAACTTGTTTACTTTTTCTTCACCCTTCTCATCTATTACAGGAGTAGCATGTTTTTAAGATCCATCTTGGGATTTTCTGATTGGAATTTTTTTGGAAGAACTTTTTTTTCATGAAAGTCTTCTACCTGCTTGATTAGATCAGCTGTATAATCATTGCTTTGAGCTTCCTGAACATCTTCCACAAATTCCTTCACAACTTCCTTCTCTTTGGCTTTTTCCGAACACATGAACTTTTTTCACGGTGTCTGAGGAAATTTTTCTTCCTTGAATGTTTTTAGTATGGTAATATTCTCGAATGCAAGTTATGTTTCTTTCAAGAGAGATTGCACAATCTCTACCATAAAAATCTTTTTCTTGAGCTTCTTTTCTTTGACTTGATTATCAAGGTCATCAGCTACTTTTTCTTTCAATTCCATGGCCTCAGCAGGGTCTAGGCCAAATTGAGGTTACCCTTCCTTCCAGTTCTTCTTATCCTTCCTCCACTTTTCTACTACCTCGTCTAGGTACACTTTCTTTTCATGGGCTTTGGAGGTGCGAATTCTATTTCCATGGACTTGGGGGTTTCCTCTATTTCATCAACTTCCTTTATTATCCTCTTCTTTCCAGCCTTCTTTGAGGGTTTAGCTTCTTCAACATTATTCGGAATGGCTTCTTCCTCATCCCTCGGTAGATCAAAAAATTCACTTAAATCCTTTGAAAAACCAACCTCCATCCTCTTGATGGTATCATCACTAATCAACATTACATTTAAATTTCTCTGCTTGGAACTGTAGTAGATCTTGAAAGATTCAATGCATCGAACTATCAGCATTGAGAGTAGATCCAGATACACGATTATCTGAGCTCTTAGATTCCCATTCTTGATATTCTCAATCATAATGAGTATATGCCTAAATATATTAATCTTCCTTAGGTTTTCAAAAAAAATCAAGAAATACATATCACTCCTCTTAAGAGTGTCCTTGTCACTGTTTCTCAGTACGATAAGGCCCCAAACCCATACCTGTATGATCCAATTATTGGTAGACAGATGGGAAATCTTCGCTTTCCTTACATCAGTAAGCCCAAGGTATTCCATATCCTTCACCTTGATAAAAATTCCATGTACATCTGGAAGCTTGTGAGATCATAACTTGGATTCCCCTTCATATGACAGCCCAACCAAGCTAGAAGCCTTGGTGAAATAGATTTTATTAGATTTTCCATAACTCTTGATGAAATTTTTTTCTCTACCTTCTTCTTAAAAGAAAAAAATAGGGTCATGGAATTCTATGAGAAAATCTAGATACATGAAATCCTGAGATCCTGTCTTTGATATGGCTACACTCTCTGATCCATTATTCCTAATATTATTTGAGATAATAGAGTCTTATTGAAAAAGTTCAGATGTCCCAACCACACCCTGAATATTTTCTACTCCGAAATCAGCTTGAATGTAGACTTTTCCTGAGAAATAACTTATGTAGAATTTGGAATTGAGCACTTCTGAAAATCCAGACTGGGCTTTTGTAGAGGGGAAAATCATGGAGATGAAAAATCTTGAGAACCGATGTGGGACAACCATCGAGGGTCCCCTATATATAAGCGTTGAAATGACATTTCATCTTCCCATTTCAATCCAATGGCTGAGAATTATTCAGATCTAATTAGACGGTTGAAATGGTAGCCGCAAGGAAAATTTTGGTTTAATCCGATCATTTTAGGTTTTTTAAAAAAGACATTCGGATTTAAGGAAACTAGAATGTGAAAAATTTTAGAAAAAAAAGAAACTAACAGCAAGTAAAATGTGATTACAAAAACTCAAGAAGGATTCATACCTTTTGGATTTTCAAGAGAATTATTCGTATTGAGGAAAATTATTCTTGAAGGACATTAGATTTCAAAAAAAACATGAGTATAAAAAATAGTACGGATATTTCCTTTATGAATATATTTATTACGAAAATTTTCATTATGAAAATTATCATTACGATAAAAAATTAAAAACTTCATTATGAAAAATATTGAAAACATCATTATGAGAAACATCATTTTGATAAATATGAGAAACATTATTATGAAAAACTTCATTACGATAAAAATGAAAAACTTCATTAAAAAATATATGAAAAACATCAATATGAAAAATATTAAAAACTTCATTACGAATGTACTCCCCCTATGGAAAGGATTCTATTACTGTAAGGATATTTGTTTCAAAAAGAAGTTAATATTTAATTTTACCATATGGTTATCATTCATAACTTCTGTTTAATTTATTCAAATCTATTGGAGGGTAATGATTTTGTAAAAATATCATCATTTTGATCTTTTGTTTCGATAAATTGAAGAATGATATCTTCTTTTGGTTTGTGATCCCTAAGAAAGTGATGCCTAATATCTATGTAATTTTCACGTGAGTGATGTGAATGGTTTTTAAAAAGGAAAATGGCACTTGTATTATCACAAAAAATTTATGTTTTGGAAAAACTCATACTATAGACTGTGAGTGTGTGTTGCATCCACAAAACTTGAGTACAACAACTTCCAGCTACTACATATTCAACTTCAGTAGTGGAAGGTGCTACTGAGTGTCACTTATTTCATGACCAAAAAACTAATTAATCTCCTAAGAAATGTAAATTTCCAGATGTACTTTTTCTATCCATTATACATCCACCAAAGTCTACATTTGAAAAACATTTTAAAACAAAATCATTTCCAAAAGCATAAAAGTGTCCAAAATCCATGGTTCCCTTTATGTAGCGAAAAATTATTTTCACTGACTTTAAATGGGATTCCATAGGATTGGATTGATATCTTTTCTATAAGCATACTGAAAATATTAATTCTAGACGACAAGCTGTCAAGAAATGTAGACATCCTATCATACCTCTAAAAGTTATTTGATTTACTGGTTTCCCAGCTTCATCAAGATCAAGTGTATTTGAGGTACGAATGGGAGTACATATACTCTTAGTGTTGTCATATCAATTCTTTTCAATAATATATTTTATATACATATGTTGGGATATATAGATTCTTTCATGTTTTGAGAGATTTGAAAACCATGGAAAAATGTTAACTCACCAATCATACTATTTTCAAACTCAGATTTTATTAGATCCCCAAAGGAATCAGTTAAATATTTCTACATTTTACGAAATATAATGTCATAAACATAAATTTGGACAATGAAAACATTTTTCTTATCATTCTTTATATAATGGGTTGGATCTTCATGTCCCTTAACATAATTATTTTGAAGTAAAAAACCTCTAAGTCTATCATTCCAAGCTCGAGGGGCTTGTTTAAGACCAAACAAAGCTTTGGTACATCTAAAAACATGATCAGGATGTTTTGTATTTTCTAAACTAGGAGGTTGTTCAATAAAAACTTCCTCTTGAACATAACCATTAATAAAAGCACATTTCACATCCATCTGAAAAAGTTTGAAATTGAAGAATTCTGCAAAGGAAAGTAAAATACGAATAGATTCAAGTCTACCTAGTAGATCATAGAAATATTCATAGTCTATTCATTATTATTGATTATTGCTTTTAGCAACTAATATTGATTTATTTTTTACAATTATTCTATTTTCATCACACTTATTTCTGAAGACCCATTTTACTCCAATAATAGATGTTTCCCTAGGTCTTTTAACCAAGGTCCAGACTTTATTCCTTTCAAATTCGTTTAGCTCATCTTGCATAATGTTAATCCAATAATTATCACCTTAAGCTTCATCATTTATTTTTTGTTTGAATTGGGAATGGAATACTAGATGTTCTACTTCATTTCTTAAGGAACTTATATTCCTTATAGGTTGATTTAAATCAAAAATGACGCAATCACTGGGATAATTTTTTAGAAACAACTGATTTGGGTTTTTAAAACATGTTCATCAACATAGGTTAGGAAATTTTCTTAGGAAAATGTTTAAGTTGTATCTTCTGGAAAATTATCTTTATCAGAAGGATACTCTATCAAAGGTTGATAATAAATTTTTCAAAACAAATATAAAGATGTAGGTTGGGGTTGTTTAAATACAAAAGGATGAGTTTCATTAAATTTAATATGTACTGTCACTTCAACAGTACAATTCTTTTTATTGAAAACTCTATAGTCCTTAGATGTGGTGGAGTAACCTAAGAAAATTCCTTCATTAGATTTTGGTGAGAATTTATGAAGATTATCTTTAGTATTCATAATGAATACCTTGCTACCAAAAACCAAAATGTAAGAATGTATAGGTTTTCTACCATTAGATAACTCATAATGAGTTTTAATAAGAAATGGTCTAATCAAAACTCGATTGATAGTATAACAATCAGTACTTACAACTTCAGCCCAAAAATATTTGGCAATAGAATACTCACTCAACATGGTTCTTGTTATCTATTGAAAAATTCTATTTTTTCGTTCAACAACACCATTGTGTTGAGGTGTTCTAGGTACTGAGAAGATATGAGTAATACCTTTTCTATAACAAAAAGTTTCAAAATAAGAATTTTGAAATTCTCCTCCATGATAACTATGAATAGCGATCAATGGAAGGTTTTTCTATTTTCTATCATGGTCTCTAAAACATTTGAAATAATAAAAATCATCATAATTATTTTCTAGAAAATATACCCACGTAAACCTAGTGTAATCATCAACTAGAACAAATACATAGTACTTTCTTCTAATGTTTTCAGTTTGGGTAGGACCAAAAAGATCCATATACACTAACTGTAATGCTTCGGTAGTCGAGACTTCATCAATTTATTTAAAACATAATTTATGTTTCTTGAAAAATTGACAAAGAACACAATCTTTTGAAGAATCAAATCTACGATCTGATAGATCCTTAACTAATCATTTCATAGAAAGTTTGCATAAGTTCCTATGGATACAGTGTCATAACATTCTATGTTGTAACCATGAATGATCTTGCACTTCACTAAGGCAAGGTAGATCTTGGCTCCTATGGTCATCTGTGTTTAGTGTGTAAACATTCTCTTTCCAAAGGGAAGAAAGAATAAACTCTTCCTTGTAATTCTGTACAAAATCCTTGTCATTCCTAAAATTCACAAGGTAACCTTCATCACATTATTGGCTTAGGATAATGAGGTTTTTCTTAATACCCTTAACAAATCAAACATTTGATGTCAATGTTATTCCAAGAAGAACAATGTTACCTACAAATAATTTCTTGTTCATAATTATCTCTAAAAGTTTCTTTTCCTCCTTTCATCTTGATAATATTTTCAAAGTAGTTTTTGTTTCTAGTCAAATACCGGGAACATCCACTATCCATGTGCCTTGTATTGTTGTAGGTACCCTCTCTGATTTCATGAAAATAAGAAAAAGTTAGATTTTTGGAATCCAAACTTGATTAGTTCCGAATTTCTCAGAAAGAAAACTATTAGGCACACACATATTCTTAGAAAAATAGGCTTTATGAAATCCTAAAGATTGGGTTTTTTTAATGAACAATTATTTTCCCAGTGTCCACCACACTGACACTTAGTGCCAAAAGGAGATATTTGAGGAACAATGTGATTTTTACTAAAAACTAGTTTAGATCCGGTATAAAAAAAACATGAACTATTCCTCAGAGGTTGGATTTGGGAATACATTTTATCAAAATTTTCCTTACCTAAGGTAATGTTTGAAAAACACTTACTCAAGGAAAATATTTCTGATTTGAGTTTGATTACCAAGTTCTTGTCTTCAAAAACATTTGATTTTGAACAAGATCTAGGCTCAGAATCATTTTTCTTAAAAATTACGTTTTCTATATATTTAGAAACCTTATTATTCTCAGAATTTACTCCCTAAAGAGTTTTTGAAATATTTTCAAAATCAGAATTTTTTTTTCAAGATCATTATAAATATATAATATTTACTTAGTAAGAATATTATTTATTGAATTTTCCTTATCATGTTTTTTCGTATGTTTTGAATTCTCAATCTCAAGATGTTTGGAAAACCTAGAATCTTTTTCATAGGAAGGTAAAGTAGTATCTTCATCAGAAGAAGATTCTTCATCCGAAGAGTTATAATATTTACTATCATTAGCATTTAAATAAAAATTGGTCAATGATTCAGCATTGTGTACCTTATAAATTAAGCAATGACATTCAATAGGGAGTACGTCTATTAATCCTAGATTCTTTTGTCCAGATGATTCATAATCTGATGATTTATCTGAAGAGTCTCAACCACTGGAACTCCATGATTCATTAGCCTCCAAGAAAATCTTATATTTAGCCTTAAAATAATTATTTCTGTTTCTTTCAGAAGGCCTTTCCTTTAATTCTTTTTTTAAGAATAGGACAATCAGGCCATATTTCCCAGCTATCATGCATTCATAACAAGTAACTTCTAAATCATTCTTATCTTTCCTTTCGTTCTTATTATATCTGGATTTCAAGTTCCTCTGTCCATCTATCGTGTTCATCCATCGAGTAAGATTTTCTAATTCATTCTCTGAGGATTCACTTCAACTAGATTCGGATTGAATATTAACATTATTTGATTTGGATCTAGTAACTCTCCCAGGAGTCTTGGATTTCATATGATTAGAAGTTGTAGTAAAAGAAAAACTTCTATTTCCATTCTTCTTCTTTACATTATCATTATAAGGCCCCAGCCTTAAACCTTACTTAATCTTGAGTTATTACAAGATTACACGTTGAGGATCTTTTCGGGTTTAGAGTTTTAGAGAATTAGATCATAAGACTTGCATTACATTCCACATATAAACAAAGTGGTTACATAAAGATAGTATTCTTCATTCCCATCAATGGAATCACATTTAAAATAAAACATGGATTATTTCTTGACACATCCTTGACTCTATCATCTTATCATGTACCTTTCCCTTGACCTGTGAAAAACATTTCAAAAACTTGGGATGAGCATAAAAACTCAGTATGGGTTATAAAAACATGGAAAGGAAACATGAGTTCATATATACATAAGAATGAAATCATACTTTACCCATAAAACATAGGCACTTTAACATACCTCATAAAAACATGAATAAATCATATAAATCATAATACATAAAGGTAACTTGAGGCATTCATAACATTCTTACGTAGGGAGTAACCCTCTTGGTTACGTTTGGAATACCCATCACAGTATATTCCCTAAAAACTCTTCGGAGAAACCTTAACGTTTCACTCCTTCGCGTTACCCAATGCATTGGAGAGCTATAACGGGCTCACCCGCCCTCAGTTTATCACGGAACCACCCGTCTTCATAATAATGCCCAAGAACCATAACATAATCATATCACATAAAACATGCATAAAGGAAACATAACATTTCCACATTTCAATCACGAGATATCAATACAACACATTGATATAATAAAAACATTATGAAAACCATTTTCAATACCAAAGTAAAACATGGTATTTATTTTTCTTTTAAAAAAAAGGTATGGCTTGTAGAGGAAGCCAAAACTCAAATAACGGTTACGACGGCGGAGAAGTCGTTGTCGCCGCATACGTACGAAAAAAAACATTCCCTTTTGTCGTTTAGTAAACGCTTCGTATAAAAAAGATTCCTTTTGAGTAAACGTAAAAGTCAAAGGGGTTTATACACCGTATAAAAGAAAGTTGTGTATAAAATAAAATATGCCTCAACGAAAGGAGATTGAGACGAAGTCCCATACAAAGATAATTTTTAAAATAAAATAGATACATTATGTGTATTCACTATAAGTACACATAAATAAAGTACAAATACAAGATACGACATAATAATATAATGACATAATTTGAAAGTAGGAGATTAACCCAAAGAATGGAAATTGGGTTAAGAAGTTCCCATACCTCGTATCTGACTTGACCCGACCGTTCTTTAAACTCCTGAATAATAAAATTTAGTTAATCTCTACTTGATTATGAATCTTTTCCAATTTCATTATTCCTTTTATACCATGTTATGAACATCATGTAATCATTTAAGTTAATAATGTTCATTTTGTCGGTATTTGGTTCTTAAGTCAAAAATAGACTTCTTATACTTACATGTTGTTAATTTGGTCAATGTTTCATTATATACAGAATGGTATTAATGATGTAGATATCATATATGTCATATATATACAGTACATACATGTATTTAAAATATTACATAATCATTTAGAGGTAAGAAATGAAATGCACCGTTCATGGAGACGGTAAGCCGTACGTACGCATGAACGCTACTTTCATTTCTTTGTCATATTAATGGAATTAAAACTAAATGAGACTTATGTATATTTTAATTCCAGAATTATATTCATCATTTAGATATATCATTAATTATATATATCCATTATATACATGTACTTTTAATAATACATTACATTTGGGGATAAGAAATGAAATGCACCGTTCATGGAGACGGTAGTCCGTACGTACGCATGAACGCTACTTTCATTTCTATCTCATACTTTAATGGAAATAAATGATAATGATATATATAGGTATATTATAATTCCAGTATAACATCATGTATAATATCATTAACTTTATCCTTTACACATCCCACATATGGTATTAATGAATCAAATCACTTTTAGGGGGCGGTAGTCCGCACTTCCTAAAATGAAGATATCGCGTATACCCATAATTGAAATCATAAAGGTATGCCAAAAATGAAAAAAACAGAAGCTTAAGGAAAACATAAACATATTATATATCATATATAAAAATAGTGACATCATAATGGCCACCTTTGAAGGTGTTAAATGAGTATTGAACAATCATCGTTTCGGGAGGCAGAATTTCGCCATCCACGGAAACCGTATGTTCTTTAACCATTTGATGTAGTTGTGTGAGAGTGTAGCTCAAATAAATCTTTTAACAACATCCTAGTATATTGAAGATACTGGTGTTGTTACAAAATAAGTAAATAAAAAGAGTTTAGGGGGTTGGAGAAGCAAAATAAAACAAATGAACATTAGAGAATGAATTACCTTAAAAAGTGTAACTCCTTTTGAGTTGAGCCTAAAGGCTTCCTTTGAAAGGATTCTGCCCAAAGGGAATCCTCTAGGTTGAGGAGAGGGATGTGGAGAGAGCAAATGGGCAGGGGTTGGCCGAGCCAATGGCTTGAAGAGTGTGTGAAAAGAGGTAGAGGTGGGGGCCTTTTATAAGAGGAGAGGAGGGGCACTTTTGGAAAGTAAAGAAACATTACATTATTTGAAAATGTGTTTCGGTTTTAAAAGGTCCCACATTGATGGAATTCGTGGATAAGGTGATAAGGCATCGAAATCCATTCATCCAATTGGTTTTGGACATGTGTAGTTCATAGATTTTATTTTATCTTTCCATTTTATTTAAATCGTCAAATAATGATGTCATCGCTGCATCATTATTATGTCATAAATAATTTAATTTATTTAATGTCTAAAAATTATAAAACAAATACTATGATGTAGGAAATCTTTTTATATTTCCATTGAATATTTATAATCAAAATTTGGACTTGTATAACCCCACTTAAAAATTGTTTTCGCAAAACATATTATGTTTGTGTCATTTTCACTTTAACATTTAATAAATAGTAATTTATGTTATTTCCCAACAAAAGTGGATCCATGGGGTCCCCAAGTTGACCCATGGCTTGTCTTGGTCGGCCATGACACAACCAATAAGGTTGGGACATGTGTCTAGGTCATTTTATATTATTAAAGCATTATTTATACATTAAACTACCCTAATTACCACTAATCGCGATTAAGAACTTAATAAGTTACTATTCACCAAAAAATTATTTTAATCTCATTGAACCACATTTTACTTCTTAATGACAACCATGTATGTCGGATTTTCAAAATTCAATACACATTAGTGGTAAACTTTCATTTAACTGAAAAATCAGTTTGCTTGATTACCACTTAGTGGTTTCACTATTCATCAAAAATTGAAGTTTTTCAGAAAAA
Source organism: Viscum album (assembly GCA_963277665.1). Lineage (NCBI taxonomy): Eukaryota > Viridiplantae > Streptophyta > Magnoliopsida > Santalales > Viscaceae > Viscum > Viscum album. Next base: position 1,835,315,639 of record OY728147.1, read on the forward strand.
TCCCAAAAATTCACCCTAAGCTATATTTGATATTCCGAATTCAAAAATGAAGTCCATTTTACAAAATTCAAATCATATAAGTCACATTAATTAATTTAATAATTAATTCCCGCTGCCAGAGCAAATAGCGTGTTTTTACAAAACAATAAGTATCAAAAGATTGACACCAGTTTAAGTCTAATTTCAAATCGAAATTGATTCCAATGACCACCATTGGATTAACTGGTAAAAATATTTTATAATTTCACTTTAAAACCAATTAAAATAATAATCTAATCATATAAATAATTTAGATTAAAAAGAGGTTTTGAATTAAAATACAACATTTTACACTATTCATTAAAAAAATGAACTTTATCAGAAAGGTACCAAAAAATTACACAAAGTAAAATTTGATGTCCCGATTCTTAATAAGAGTTTTATTTGGTCCAAAAGAATGTATAAGAGTGATCAAAACTATATTTAATGACGGTTCACCATTAAAAGGTGATAAGTGAACCTTTAGTGAAAATTAGAGTATAAAAGCCTAAAATTGAACTCTTTCCGTATTTTAAGCCTTTATCTTTTATTGGGTAAATGTAAAAACATCTAAAAATATATCTATTCATATTTTAGTTATTTCTATTCATTCCCGCCAGTACAACGGCTACTTGTTAACTAACATTTAAAATAATATTATTATATTACTAGTGTGCTACGTAAGTTTCAAAGAAACTCATCGTTGCGTATCGGGTACGCTATCGAACATAGCAACCCCTTTTAATTAAAATTCATATTTAATTCTCTAATATTAATAAATATGAAAATTATTTATTCTTTAATTACCTGGGATGTTACATCCTTCCCCCCTTTTGAGAATTGCGTCCTCGCAATTTATTTACTTATCAAATAAATGGGGGTATTTAACCCTCATAGCATTTTCAGATTCCCACGTTGCCTCTTCAATCACATGGTTTTTCCAAAAAACCTTTACCTGATGAATCACCTTATTCCGTAACACTTGCTCCTTATGGTCAAGAATCTGGACCGGTTGTTCCTCATAAGATAGGTTCTCTTCCAGCTGAACTACCTCTGGACTCAAAACATGAGATGGATCTGGCATATACTTTATCAACATCGAAACGTGAAAAACATTGTGTACCTGAGATAAACTCGGAGGTAAAGCCACTCGGTATGCAACTGATCCAACTCTTTCCAGAATTTCGTATGGTCCAATGAACCTTGGACTCAACTTTCCTTTCTTACCAAATCTCATCACACTTTTCCAAGGAGAAACCTTGAGAAAAACATGATCACCTACCTCGAAAGATAGATCCTTCCTCCGGTTATCCGCATAACTCTTCTGCCTGCTCTGAGCTGTTCTCATGTGTTTCTGAATCAGCTGAACTTTTTCTGCCATCTCTTCTACCAATTATGGTCCCATCAACTTCCTTTCACCCACTTCATCCCAGAAAGCTGGAGTTCGACACCGCTTCCCCTATAATGCCTGAAATGGTGCCATCTGTATACTAGAATGAAAACTGTTATTATATGAAAACTCAACCAAAGAAAGATGTTGGTCCCAACTTCCCTGATAATCCATAGAACAAGCTCGCAGCATATCCTCCAATGTCTGAATTGTTCGTTCTGACTGCCCATCTGATTGAGGATGAAAAGCTGTACTAAAATTTAACTCAGTACCCAACGACTTCTGAAGGCCTTTCCAAAAGTTAGAAGTAAACCTGGGATCACGATCCGATACAATGGAGAGAGGAACTCCATGTAACCTGACTATCTCTTTAAGATACAAACGGGAAAGTTGATCAAGAGAGAAAGTATCTCGTATAGCAAGGAAATGAGCAGATTTGGTCAAGCGATCAACAATAACCCAGATTGCATTATTACCTCGAGATGTCTTCGGTAATCCAACAACAAAGTCCATGGATATATTCTCCCATTTCCACTCTGGCACTGGTAAAGGCTGAAGCATCCCTTTCGGTAACTGCCGCTCTGCTTTAACCTGCTGACAAGTCAAACACTTCACAGTAAAATCAGCAATGTCTCTTTTCATTCCATCCCACCAGTAATACTACCGCAGATCTCTGTACATCTTAGTACTGCCAGGATGAACTGAAAACGGGGAACTATGAGCCTCACATAACAACTCATTCTTCACTGTGAATCACAAGGCACACATAACCTCTTCACAAACCTCAAAACACAAACACAAACTTATCCAAGAACTCATGGAAAATTTTATTCATAAGGTCCATGAATACAAAAGGTGCATTGGTTAACCCCAAAGGCATAACTACAGATTCATAATGGCAATAACTAGTATGGAACACAGTCTTCGGAACGTCTGCTTCTTTTACTTTCAACTGATGGTACCCCGACCTCAAGTCAAACTTCAAAAAATACTGAGCTCCCTGGAGCAGATACCACTTCATTTGATGGCCCAACATCTACTGAAGTTGCAAAGGATTTCACCACCCCTTTCTGCTTGTAGTCTAACTGCTTCCCATCACTCAAGCTCCTTGTCGGACACTCGTTTGCATAGTGACCCATCTCATTGCACTTATAACATTTCACTAACTGTAAATCAAATTTGTTCTTACCTTCACCTTGATCCTTTTCAGTGCAATCATGAGCCTTATGTCCCATCTTACCACATCGGTAGCACTTCCCAGAATTCAGAAGACATTCCCCAGCATGCCTTTTGCCACATTTATCACAAACTGGAAACTTAGTTCTCTTACCATCAGACTTCTTTGAAGAATTCTTACCTTTCTCCTGCCACCTCGGTCTCTTCTTCTGCTGGTTGTTATAGAACACTTGGTCATCGGCAAACTCCATTTCCACCTTCTCAGCACATCGAACAAGCTTTTCATAACTTTTAAACTCACGAGAAGCTAATGCCCTTCGATATTTTGGCTTTAATCCTGAGTAAAAACGATTGATTTTACTATCAAGGTCCCGGATAAAATTTGGAGCATACCTTGCCAATCGAGTGAACCTTTCTTCATAGGCAGCCACTGAGTCTTCCTCTTGACTCAATTCCAAGAATTGCTTTTCCATCCTAAGTCGAACAGCCTTAGGAAAATACTTCTCAAGAAACATAACTTTGAATTCATCCCAGTCAAGAGCATCAATCTCATCGGCGTCCCTGATATTTTTAACCATAGACCACCACTGATCTGCTTCACCCTCCAAACGGTAAATAGCAAGACTAACCTTTTGATTGTCTGAACACCCCATGACATCAAAAATATTCTCCAGTGCTTTAATCCACCCTTCAGCTAACACAGGGTCAGATGATCCTCTGAATGATGGGGGATGTTGCCTCATGAAATGTTCCACCACTGACATGTTCCTCTGCGGTTGATCTGGCTGATCTCGTGCATGGATACCACCACCATTTATAGCCTGAGTCAACTGTGCCATCACTGCAACAAACTGTTCAGTTCCGATTCCGACCATCTCAGGTTGCTGATTTGGAAGGCTATCTTCCTCCTGATGTCGTCCCAACATAGCTGCTTTGTTTCCCCTACGGAAAACCATTCTGAACATGGAAATATCTTAGGCGAAGCAACATGGTAATCCGTAAATGCTATATCATTTCAATCATATTATAATTTAACACTTTTCTAACTCCTAAAGTTGTCTAAACCGACCTTTGATACCAACTATAAGGCCCCAGCCTTAAACCTTACTTAATCTTGAGTTATTACAAGATTACACGTTGAGGATCTTTTCGGGTTTAGAGTTTTAGAGAATTAGATCATAAGACTTGCATTACATTCCACATATAAACAAAGTGGTTACATAAAGATAGTATTCTTCATTCCCATCAATGGAATCACATTTAAAATAAAACATGGATTATTTCTTGACACATCCTTGACTCTATCATCTTATCATGTACCTTTCCCTTGACCTGTGAAAAACATTTCAAAAACTTGGGATGAGCATAAAAACTCAGTATGGGTTATAAAAACATGGAAAGGAAACATGAGTTCATATATACATAAGAATGAAATCATACTTTACCCATAAAACATAGGCACTTTAACATACCTCATAAAAACATGAATAAATCATATAAATCATAATACATAAAGGTAACTTGAGGCATTCATAACATTCTTACGTAGGGAGTAACCCTCTTGGTTACGTTTGGAATACCCATCACAGTATATTCCCTAAAAACTCTTCGGAGAAACCTTAACGTTTCACTCCTTCGCGTTACCCAATGCATTGGAGAGCTATAACGGGCTCACCCGCCCTCAGTTTATCACGGAACCACCCGTCTTCATAATAATGCCCAAGAACCATAACATAATCATATCACATAAAACATGCATAAAGGAAACATAACATTTCCACATTTCAATCACGAGATATCAATACAACACATTGATATAATAAAAACATTATGAAAACCATATTCAATACCAAAGTAAAACATGGTATTTATTTTTCTTTTAAAAAAAAGGTATGGCTTGTAGAGGAAGCCAAAACTCAAATAACGGTTACGACGGCGGAGAAGTCGTTGTCGCCGCATACGTACGAAAAAAAACATTCCCTTTTGTCGTTTAGTAAACGCTTCGTATAAAAAAGATTCCTTTTGAGTAAACGTAAAAGTCAAAGGGGTTTATACACCGTATAAAAGAAAGTTGTGTATAAAATAAAATATGCCTCAACGAAAGGAGATTGAGACGAAGTCCCATACAAAGATAATTTTTAAAATAAAATAGATACATTATGTGTATTCACTATAAGTACACATAAATAAAGTACAAATACAAGATACGACATAATAATATAATGACATAATTTGAAAGTAGGAGATTAACCCAAAGAATGGAAATTGGGTTAAGAAGTTCCCATACCTCGTATCTGACTTGACCCGACCGTTCTTTAAACTCCTGAATAATAAAATTTAGTTAATCTCTACTTGATTATGAATCTTTTCCAATTTCATTATTCCTTTTATACCATGTTATGAACATCATGTAATCATTTAAGTTAATAATGTTCATTTTGTCGGTATTTGGTTCTTAAGTCAAAAATAGACTTCTTATACTTACATGTTGTTAATTTGGTCAATGTTTCATTATATACAGAATGGTATTAATGATGTAGATATCATATATGTCATATATATACAGTACATACATGTATTTAAAATATTACATAATCATTTAGAGGTAAGAAATGAAATGCACCGTTCATGGAGACGGTAAGCCGTACGTACGCATGAACGCTACTTTCATTTCTTTGTCATATTAATGGAATTAAAACTAAATGAGACTTATGTATATTTTAATTCCAGAATTATATTCATCATTTAGATATATCATTAATTATATATATCCATTATATACATGTACTTTTAATAATACATTACATTTGGGGATAAGAAATGAAATGCACCGTTCATGGAGACGGTAGTCCGTACGTACGCATGAACGCTACTTTCATTTCTATCTCATACTTTAATGGAAATAAATGATAATGATATATATAGGTATATTATAATTCCAGTATAACATCATGTATAATATCATTAACTTTATCCTTTACACATCCCACATATGGTATTAATGAATCAAATCACTTTTAGGGGGCGGTAGTCCGCACTTCCTAAAATGAAGATATCGCGTATACCCATAATTGAAATCATAAAGGTATGCCAAAAATGAAAAAAACAGAAGCTTAAGGAAAACATAAACATATTATATATCATATATAAAAATAGTGACATCATAATGGCCACCTTTGAAGGTGTTAAATGAGTATTGAACAATCATCGTTTCGGGAGGCAGAATTTCGCCATCCACGGAAACCGTATGTTCTTTAACCATTTGATGTAGTTGTGTGAGAGTGTAGCTCAAATAAATCTTATAACAACATCCTAGTATATTGAAGATACTGGTGTTGTTACAAAATAAGTAAATAAAAAGAGTTTAGGGGGTTGGAGAAGCAAAATAAAACAAATGAACATTAGAGAATGAATTACCTTAAAAAGTGTAACTCCTTTTGAGTTGAGCCTAAAGGCTTCCTTTGAAAGGATTCTGCCCAAAGGGAATCCTCTAGGTTGAGGAGAGGGATGTGGAGAGAGCAAATGGGCAGGGGTTGGCCGAGCCAATGGCTTGAAGAGTGTGTGAAAAGAGGTAGAGGTGGGGGCCTTTTATAAGAGGAGAGGAGGGGCACTTTTGGAAAGTAAAGAAACATTACATTATTTGAAAATGTGTTTCGGTTTTAAAAGGTCCCACATTGATGGAATTCGTGGATAAGGTGATAAGGCATCGAAATCCATTCATCCAATTGGTTTTGGACATGTGTAGTTCATAGATTTTATTTTATCTTTCCATTTTATTTAAATCGTCAAATAATGATGTCATCGCTGCATCATTATTATGTCATAAATAATTTAATTTATTTAATGTCTAAAAATTATAAAACAAATACTATGATGTAGGAAATCTTTTTATCTTTCCATTGAATATTTATAATCAAAATTTGGACTTGTATAACCCCACTTAAAAATTGTTTTCGCAAAACATATTATGTTTGTGTCATTTTCACTTTAACATTTAATAAAAAGTAATTTATGTTATTTCCCAACAAAAGTGGATCCATGGGGTCCCCAAGTTGACCCATGGCTTGTCTTGGTCGGCCATGACACAACCAATAAGGTTGGGACATGTGTCTAGGTCATTTTATATTATTAAAGCATTATTTATACATTAAACTACCCTAATTACCACTAATCGCGATTAAGAACTTAATAAGTTACTATTCACCAAAAAATTATTTTAATCTCATTGAACCACATTTTACTTCTTAATGACAACCATGTATGTCGGATTTTCAAAATTCAATACACATTAGTGGTAAACTTTCATTTAACTGAAAAATCAGTTTGCTTGATTACCACTTAGTGGTTTCACTATTCATCAAAAATTGAAGTTTTTCAGAAAAATCCCAAAAATTCACCCTAAGCTATATTTGATATTCCGAATTCAAAAATGAAGTCCATTTTACAAAATTCAAATCATATAAGTCACATTAATTAATTTAATAATTAATTCCCGCTGCCAGAGCAAATAGCGTGTTTTTACAAAACAATAAGTATCAAAAGATTGACACCAGTTTAAGTCTAATTTCAAATCGAAATTGATTCCAATGACCACCATTGGATTAACTGGTAAAAATATTTTATAATTTCACTTTAAAACCAATTAAAATAATAATCTAATCATATAAATAATTTAGATTAAAAAGAGGTTTTGAATTAAAATACAACATTTTACACTATTCATAAAAAAAATGAACTTTATCAGAAAGGTACCAAAAAATTACACAAAGTAAAATTTGATGTCCCGATTCTTAATAAGAGTTTTATTTGGTCCAAAAGAATGTATAAGAGTGATCAAAACTATATTTAATGACGGTTCACCATTAAAAGGTGATAAGTGAACCTTTAGTGAAAATTAGAGTATAAAAGCCTAAAATTGAACTCTTTCCGTATTTTAAGCCTTTATCTTTTATTGGGTAAATGTAAAAACATCTAAAAATATATCTATTCATATTTTAGTTATTTCTATTCATTCCCGCCAGTACAACGGCTACTTGTTAACTAACATTTAAAATAATATTATTATATTACTAGTGTGCTACGTAAGTTTCAAAGAAACTCATCGTTGCGTATCGGGTACGCTATCGAACATAGCAACCCCTTTTAATTAAAATTCATATTTAATTCTCTAATATTAATAAATATGAAAATTATTTATTCTTTAATTACCTGGGATGTTACAATCATCATCTCTCTTCATTCTAGTCTCATGCCGAAGAATAGTTCCAAAAAGTTCATCAATAGTTTTTTGGGTAACCTTTTTGTTCTCATCAATAGGTGTCCTCTTGGATTCCCACTAATTGGGCATGATATCTATTATCTTATCAATAAGAGCATCATCATCTAATACATTATCACCCATTGATTTTAAAATATTTAAAATATTCATGAACCTTTGTTTCACCATACATATGGGTTCTCCATAAGTAAAATTAAATCCATGATATTCAGCTCTGAGCATGGGTATTTATGTTTCAATGACTTTGGATGTTCCAATGTGAGTAACTTCATGTTTTTTCAATATAGAATTGGCTATATCAGAAGATGAAATTTGGCTATATATATTTCTAGACATTGAACAAAGTAAAGTATTTCGTACCTTATAATTCAACTGATATTCATGCTTTTATTGATGGCACATCTGTCTTTTTATCCCAGGAAGCCATAGATTGTACACAGCAACAATCAGTGTCTCACAAAGAAATTCTGAACAAGATGTTCAGTACACACAAAGCAGTTAGAGACTAGAAATCATTTCAACAAAATTTAATCTCTAGAGTTGTAGAACAGTTGTGAGATAAATTCAAATGAGCTCCTATTTATAGGAACATCTTCAACGGTTAGATCCCTTCTCCAATGGTCATAATTTTCCTTGAATTTCGGAGGGACCTGTACATGTGTCACTCAAACAAGGGTTAGTTAGTAACTGAAAGCACGAAATCATTTTATAATAAAACAATTGTAAGAAAAATATGGTTACTTAACTAAAGTCCAATATTCAGAATGTATGGAAATAAAATTTATGAGTCTAAAAAATGAATTTGGAGTATATAATACAAGGATATTTTGATTCTGTTTTGTAGGAATTTAGAACATGACTTCTATAGAATTATGGAGTCTGAATTTCATGGAAATTCAGAATCCCATTTTCATATGAAATCGAAACCTGAACATTCAAATTTTAGAGTTAGAGTTCAAGAGAATTCAGAGTCATAATTCATAGGAGTTCAGAGTTTGAATATAGAGAAATCCGGGTCAGAACATAGAGAACTTCGTAACGAGAATTCTTTTTCGGAATTCAGAGTTAGAACTCAAAAATTTCGTAACCCGAATTCTGATTCAGAATTCAGAGTCAGAACTCAAAATCTTTGTAACCAGGATTCTGATTCAGAGTTAGGAGTCATAAATTAGAATTTTTATATCCAGAATTCGTATTTAGAATTCGGATTCAAACTCTATGAGAATTTTTAACCAAAAATCTTAGTCAGAATTCGGAGTAAAAAATCAGAAGAGTATGTAACCAGAGTTCTGAGAATTCACATCCTAGAACAGAATGCTTCATATATTGGTATTTATTTATATCCGAGGTTTTGGTTTCAATATGAATTTTATACATTAAAAAATTATGATATGGTTAATGAAAAAATCTAAAGATAAATTTCCATGGGGAAGGAAAATATTCCTTATAGAAGTAAAACACCGGTTAAAAATAGATTTTCCTTGAGATAAGGTGTTTGTGATTTTCAAAAAAAGGGAAATGGTAAAGTCATAATTAAACCTTAATTACTCAACAATCTCCCCCTTGAATGAAGGAATGGAAAAGTCATAAGTGAAAATTTATTGACTCAACGGAGTGATGCATCAGCGTAGATAGACATGATGAAAATATCATTTATGGATACTGTTGAAGTATCCTACCTTTATTCAAGGGTTGTCACCCAACCACTCATACAGTTACATAGGGGTAAAACATGGGGATGTTTATTGTGAGACCTAAAATGCATATATTTCAATAGGTCATGCCTTTCATATATTTTCAAAAGGTGGGTAGGACATCTTCATTTTCAAAGGATTCACTATTATACCAGTGAAGTTGATGGAGGTGGTATTGTAAGAGTTTCATACATTCTACTTAGGATATTCTTTTGGATCCTAGAGGGAATGTTGTGTGGAAAGGAAGAGTTTCTTGATTTAGGGTTGAGACCCACTTTATATTTTTGTTACAAGCTACTTTTGTTGTGACATGAACCTATAAATGCTGATCCTGCATGACATTTTGTATTTTTAGGTCATGTATACAGATATTTTGAGGCATCAATGGATTCCTAGAGTGCTGGGAGGCATCAGGATATTAGTGTGCTTTACAGGGAGTACAATGAGGATGAGTGAATAAGATGATGTTGGGATTACCAATTTATTGATTGTTGAGTGCTTGGTCAAATCATTTCATTTTCTAACAACTCGTTGTGTAGATCCTTGTTTTCTTATAAATGGTTGCACCTTTCTTTTATGGGGATCAAGGAATCGATTGATAAATAACCATGATGTACTTTGTGGTGTTTTTACCATAGGCATCCATGGGACACAAGGCTATATGGAAGATCTTCTATATACTCATCATGTCATCCGATGACCCAACTTGTCTGGAGCTCCGTTATGTAGATATCTTGGAAGGCCTTTATGTGAGAGTGATAGGTCAACCCCAGGGAAATACATAGACGAATGTTAATGATCTAAATGCTCATTTTTCTTCTAGTCATGGTTTCCAAGGCTCTAAATTAGATGATAATTCATTATCATGTTATTCCATTAGTTTTTTCCTAGTGTAAGATCAATAATCTCCAAAAAAGAACATGCAAGCAGGAGGCTCAGGTATTTGTTGAGTTCCATCATCTGTTTAGGTAACACAAGGTTTAGATTTTAAGGATGAGTTGCCTTATGCTATGGGGAATTTAACAACTTTTTTCTTATTTATTATTTTGATGACTAATTTGGATAGTTCTATTACTATGCATAAAGACAACATTTTATTCTGATGCCCGATGTGTCTGAGTTTTTTTATAAATGTAAAGGTTATTAAATAATGTATATTGGTGGTATCTATAAAAAAGATGAATAACATCTAAATGGATTCCCAAATCAAATATTCTAGGTTACCATTGCATTGAAAGTGGAAATTCTTCCCTAGGAATGACGTATCATTGGCTAGTGCTGGTTAGCTGTGGAATGTATTTTTGGGGATGTAATCGTAAATAAAATAATTAAACAAAAAATACTTTATTTTCAAATACCAATAATAGATAAATAATAACTCAGATAAGAAATCTGAGAACTTTATTAATCTCTTGAGGGTGTGCTTTATTTTTTCTATGGATAACCTCGACCAGCCTAGGTAGAGAGAAAGAGTTACATTTTGGACTTAACATTCATTAAATATATTAGTGATAAAAATATTATGTGGATGTAGTGAAGATTATATCAACATATATTCAATAAAAACATGTAACAAATCTAGGTTTATTTCCATAACCCAATAATTTCTATGAGACCAATATTATATACCACCCTCTCTCCTATAAAGGAGTTGGGGAACAATAACGGATCGACACAATATCAAGTCGAGGATAGAGTAACGAGATTTTTCTTCAATGGATCGATGAACGACGATATGATATTTATTATTTTCGATAAAAAGATACAACTTAGATGTAGAGCCTTGTATTAATTTTTTTTGTTTTTATACATTAATCTTCCTATGATGAACATCAATAGATCTATGAATGGATATGTTTATAGATCGTTCATGTTTTGCAGGATGGGTAAACATGTGTGGATTCAATAGGGATAAAAAAATTTAGAAATTTTATTACTCTTCTCCATTGCTCTTGATATGACTTTGATTTATTATATAAGACATGAAAAATTATTAGATCTATCCATATTAGGCATTCATGGTGCTTTCACTTTCCCTGTTCTTTGCACTTTTCTGTTGAACCATTGTGGTTTCGGCTCAATAATTTTTGGGTGGTTTCCTGAGAAATAAGACCTTCGTATCAAAGGAGATAAAAATAAAAAGACTCTAAAAGAGTAGATTTTGAAACAAGGATCTTGAATATATACATGGATGGATTTTTTTACTGGCGCTGAGGGAACTAGGGGGCATGAATGGAGCATTGGCATTGGGCGGCACGTACTAGGGGTGGAGGAGGCCCACGGCATGGCCGCAGGAAACACTAGGGCCTGAAGTAAGTGTGGCCTTGGCTAGGGTGGGTCGTCATCAGGGTGGGCCATGGTGGAGAAGGATGGCCAGGTGTTTACACTATATTGGACTGGCAGCACCCAGTCCATTAACCGCATGAGCATGTAGAGACGAGTCTAGTTGCGTCCGTCGCAAGACAAGGATAAGATGCAACAACAACTACACCCAAGGTGGAAAAATCAGACCACTTCTTAGCGGGTTGGAAAAAAGAAGTTGGATTTGTCTTGAGATGGGCCCATCGCCTCTATACGGGCCTCTACATTTGGCTGGGATGAACCCATCGTGCAGTTCAGGTCATGCTGGGCAGACCGAGTTGGACCTGGGTCTGGTTGGTGGACCTAGGTTCGGTCGGTGGACAATGGACTGGGTCAATTCGGGTCTATACGACTGTGTCTAGCTAGACCTAGACTCAACTAGCCCCATTTTACAAAAAGCAGAAATATCATTCAAACAAAAATTTTGATTGACAATTCGTTGTGTGACGTTGGGACCCTCGCGATGAGGTTGTTCTATGATATGTATTCTTAAGGTTGTTAGTATAGACCATTATATGTCTGAACATTCCCCTTGGTTGTCCCCATGAGGTATTTGTATGGCATTTCATGGTCATCCCCTATAGAGACAAGTCCCATATGGATTTTTCAGTCCTTCTTGAGACTGGAGTGGTACACTATCTCCCTACATGGTTTTTTTGGGTATGGACGTGACCTCCGAATGTAGGGAATTTATCCTCTATCAAATGGACTATAACCTATTTATCACTGTATTATTCAAAATCCTAAATCTTATGAGCCACATCATAGGGTTCGTGGTATTCTCAATGAATCCCCTATGGTATGGGAAACATATAGATTGGGTTCAAGGTATTATTCAGAATAACCTATTAGGGTGTTATGTCTTTTGACTGTCATTTTCTCATTTGGTGGGGAGAAAATCAGCAGGACCTCTAATAAGTGTCCCAGATGACATCAAGGCTCGAGAAGGGATTGCTCCAATAATGAGTGTACCTCGAGCGGGAAGCCTATGGATGATGATTGATTGGAAATTTTCGTCTCTTCTTGTGGTTGGAAATGAGTATATATATATATTCTTGGTATATGTATGGGAATATGTCAGTGAAGAGATGACTATACTTTTTGTTCATTCCATTGTAGGTTTCCATTGTGGTTTTGGGGTGACCTATTGAGTATTTTTTTACACATCCATGTATTGTATTTTCTTACATGTGTCATGCCTCGGGCAGACTACCGATTCATGGATGAAGTCCTATGTAGAGTAGGACTACGACTAGGACTGCATAGTGCCTTGTGAGATCATACAGTCTAAGTTGTTCCTAATAGCTTTCAACTAAAGCATGGATACCATTTTTAGACGGTCAGTCTTGTTGCTTTCTTTTCCTTTGGCCTTGTATTTGGGCAGGGTTTATAGTAATTTACTTTACCATTCTGTTTCACTATAGTTGTTTTATATGTATGTATAGTGGTTTGGTTTCTTGGTTGTTTATTTCTTTTATTTTAATTTGTGGGATTGGAGAAGTGTGCGTGTGTACAGGTACTTGAGCTAATGCCTCTCATTTTTAAGATATTCATAATCAGAACTAGTTGTTATCCCCTGAACTATCAGAGGCATTCATAAGGTTTTCATGACATAGACCCTACTAGGGTGGATTGTGATAATACATTCATCATGTTATTCATTGATTATTGATTCATTGGGCGTTATAGTTCTCCCATTTCTAAGGTATATCCCTAGGTTGTCCCCAAAAATTTTATAAGATCAATGAAATTGTAGGTAATGTAATGTATTTTTAAATAATATCATCATATCCTTAATATAATTTATTAACATATGTGTATTATTAAAAAATAAACCCATCCTGTTGTACTTTTATGATATTAGTATGTGCATCATTTTGTAATAAATATTGAAATAATGTGTATAAAAAATATGGGTCAAAAATGATGGTATTATATAAATTTCCTGTTATTTGTCTAGATTATGATTACAAAACCTTAGTGAAGTCCTTAATGACAGAACTAAAATAAAAAAAAACAATAAATTCAATTAAAATATTGACTAATTAGATTCCATGAAATTAGATCCATGTCTACATAATACATGTGGTTATTTCTTCAAAATAGTTATATATTCATTGTATAATACAAAAGGGTTCATTTTGTATTAGTTTGGTCATCAAAAATTTCTTAAAGATGATACCTTATTGTACACCTAGTTTGACAATCCTAAAAGTTATTATTTGGAAATTTTACAAGCACTTTGTGAACCAATTTCAATGGAATAAAAATTCTTATAAAATTCTATAGATGAAAATAGAACACATGAAGATTATATTGAAGTATAAAAATTCATAGGCTACGGAATATATATCATTTATGATTTATCCATTATATGTTGCTGGGTTCTTTATGATCTGTTTCATTGTTCGGAAATTCACATCACTTTACATTAATCTTGTTCAATGTCAAAAAATATTACGAACTGAGAGAAATACCAAAGTGAGGAAAAATATTATAACATCCCAAATGTGTTTCCCAACCCAATAAGTGTAGGTGTCATGAACATCAAGAAAATATAAATTCAATTAAAATATTTTAATTTAAATTTTAATTAGGGGAAAACCCATGTCCCCTTAATAAATATATATTTGATATTTGGAGAATTGAGTGAAAAATACTTCCCACACTATGTGGATATTCTATTTTGTTAACCATGGAACAACGATCAATTCCATTGAAAATATCAACATCATGCACCTATTATCTCATAAGATGAAGTTAATTTTTGATGTTTACCACATATATTAAGAGGCTATATAACGATTTATATTAATCAGGATTATGAATCCAGAAGAAGTGATTGAAATGACAAATTGGAATGAATTTCTATAAAAATTTATAATCATTTTTCAACAACTCTCTAAATAAAATTAGATAGGGAGTTCCTTTGGAAAGAGATAAAGGATGACGAATACATTACTGTTTTCAAGGATAACATCATGAGATATGATTTATATGCCTTTATATTTCATATTTAATAATAAATTATCGATTATAACATCATTATTTGGATAAATCATCAGCTATAAAATGATTTCGTGACTTGAAACTATAATTATGTTGAAAACATTATCTGATGTTACCTCAATGAGACAATAGATATTAATGAATCTCAAAGGTCATGTTTTCTTAGACATAAAAAATGGATAATTCAGTACAATTAATGTTTATATAAGGAGAAATCTCAAAGTGATAAGAAATTCCAACATCCCTTATCAATATTTTGGGAAGAATGATCCTATAATTTATCTGAAGGGGAAAATTAAATGATTCAAGTGTGGAAATGAATGTTACCTTGATAGTAAATTAAAATGATAGAAACCTACTAATGTGATGGATTAATAGAATTCTCTAGTTAAACCTCATCATATGTTCAGTTTTTTCAACTAATATGAACAATGAAACTATGGAAACCATTTCAAAATGCTAATGGTTGTTGATGATAAGCATAAAAACATCCATTACAGTTTAGAGAGCATGTATGAGCATATATGTTCACAACTTATAAGGTAGATCCTAACAATGAAGTGGTTATAGGTATGCTCGTTACTGATTAAAGGATATGGAAAATACTATTAAATTATAGTCATATAAATTCATTTTATGACTATAGATTATTATGAATAATTAATAACAACCTCAAAAGTTTGAATTCATGCGATCAGTACAACTGGAAAAGGAGAGTTTATTATATCTAGGGGTTTTAAGTTTAATACATTAAATTTTATAGGATTAATACAATAAAATATTTTGATACCCTATTTATAAAAATTATATTCAACTCTAGGTATTTAATAACATTCTGTTTATAAATCTATTATAAATTACCTATATAATTAAATCACCACAGGTATCATGAATTTCTCTTCGATTCAAAACATGTGAAAGGAGGGGGATCGATCCCCTTTGAAATCATAATATATATCATGAAAATTATTCACTTTTGAGTGAGATAAAATAGATAGAATTATTAATGAAATCAAAAATAAAATCCTTGATGATAAAACCATTTAAATGGAATACATTCATTTTTCCCAAACATAATTTCATATTTTTCCACTGAGAAAAGAGATTTAGTTCTCAATAAACATATACCGATATATTTTCAAAGTTATATGAATCCATAATTAATGGAATCAATTAACCATTATTAGAAGATGAAGAAACCACATGAGACACTATATAAAGAGTTTAGATGAAAAATTCCATCAATATTAGGTTCACTGGTCATTTTCATCAAGATGAGGTACATGTTAATGCAACTATTTATTGATTATCATGATCTAAACAAAATCATGATAAATAAAATGTATTATTTTCCATATATAAATTAATTTATTGATAAAATAGAAGGAGTATAGTACTTAACTAAGGTGGATATTTGTGTGGTATATTTTCATGTAAAGGTAAATATTGATTTTATCACCAAAAATTTATTTATCACAATGTACGATCACTAGAGATCCATGTGATTATATATGGACAAACAAATGATCCATCTATCTATAGAGAAATAATGTATAAAAAACAAGGGATAAACTTGATAAATTTTTGGAATTATTTATTGATAATATAAAATTCTTATCCAAATGTTTGTGGGAATAGGAGGATAATTTTATTTTAATTGTGAATTCCATGAGTTTTTTCATATAAATACATTGAATGTATTTTTCTGGATAGTCCATGTCATATTAGATTTTCATGTTACTCCTAGAAAGGGGATATTTTTTAATCCTTCAAAAAATGAAACTGACAGATGGATCATACTAATATTTATGATAGTGATATATAATGTCCTTGGATTAATAATTTTTTTAAAAAAAGAGGTCTAGTCAAGAGGCAGAGCTTCTGAACATTTATTAAAAGAGTGAAAGAAAGTACAAGAAGTGGCGAACGGGGTCATTCAACCATAAATTCCATCATTCATCTTTAGAACTATAATAGATTTGTAAAAAACATCATATGATTTTCAATCCCATTAAACTATCAATATTAGAAGTGAATGAATATTATCTATAACAATGAATGCATGCAAGAGATTAAATAGTTTATGATGATTCAAATCACTATAATTGTTCTAATATTTAAAAATATTGTGGAGGTATCTATGATATGAATTCATGAATCCAAAAATGAACTGGGTTTTGTATTGGTTAAATATAAAATTGTGATATCTGATGTGTCACACAAATAAATGATCCAAGAGTATAACTATCTAAATTTTGATATTGAAATGGATGAATTCATCTTCAAATATAATAAATTGTGATGTTATCAATATGGTTCGAAGTATAACATTTATACAGATCATAAAATTTGCATGTATATGTTCAATAAAACAATATTAATTTATTTTTCTGAGGGTGGTTGAATGTGATCAATGGTTATTATTTTTAAAACTATTTTCATCATGAGAAGGCGAATAATTTTGTATATTATCTATATAGAAAGGGTTAAGAAACCATATCCATGACTTAGATTGACAGGGATAAAAAATTCATGTAAATAGAATGGATGGACATTTGAATCACAGAAGGAACTCCATCTTACCTTCCTTGAGTATCATATAACCATACATTATTAATAGGATCATGGAATCCAAAAAATATATTAAGGATGTATATAATATTATATTAAATATTGAAGATTTCATTATTTCTATAGTTAATGTAACATGATTTGGAACCGAGATATGTATTCCTGACAAACATGAACTAACAAGAGAACTTCTAGATAATTTTCATAACACAACCATCTTTTTTAGTCTAAGATTTACTAATAAATATATATAACTGATAAAAATAATAAGGTGGGTTACATAAATAGTTATATTGTAGAACATATATCTGCCAGCATTGAATTGCAACTAGATATGGCTAAACAATATATGTATAAGTGTATGAAAACCAAATTTTCAATTTAGTATGAATGTGTTAAAATATTACAGTGGATTTCATCATTGGACCCCCATAACATCTTAGAGTAAGAATACAATTTCAGATGAATTTAATTTCATTACAAAGTCTATGTATATCATCGATAAAATGGATAATTAATCCCATTAAAAATATATACATATGAAGGTGGTAAGACATCGTTGTGTTACACTATAGATTTTATATTATAGATATATGATATTTACATAAATATTCAGGTGAATCATTCAATAAACATTACTTAAAAATATGAGTTTTAGTAGTCTTTATCACCCTTATATGGATATTCTATTTAAGAGAATAATTATTATTCTTTTTGAGACACTAAGATATTGTTCCGGGTATTTCTATGGAAATTGGTATTAACACCTTCCCCTAGTGGAGTTATCATACAAAAAAATTTATATTCTATTATTAAATTGATCCATGGGAGGATTTGTATTGGAATAGGTATTAGAATCTAAATTTATGGAATGATTTTATTGAATGAAAATAGATGGGAACCAATATAATTCAAAGGATCACAATAAATATTCAAAATATATACTGGCATATGATATCCCCCAAAATTAGTTATAAAATCTACATATACATTCATCGATGAGACTAAGAGTTTGATGTTAGTGATTAGATGGTTATTTTAATATACAAATGTAAGAAACTAATGAATTTTCAGATGATGGGAAATATTAATTTTTGATACATCATCCCCTTTGAGATCCTTGAAAAATTCATGTGTTGGGTCCTATCGACATGAAATCCAATGATATATAATGTATGTGAAGTGTTATATGTATAACTATTAGGGAAGTAAATTACATTCCTTTCACATGTAATAAGTCCACAAGTTGAGCCATTAGAGAATGATAATCTCTATAAGAAGAAATCAATTATGTTCTTAGATCATATGGAATAAGATCTATGAAAAAATACAACTTACATGGTCATAATCATTTGTTTGAACAACATGTTTCAGGTGGAATCAAGGGAACCAAAAAAGGTGATGGAGGAGATGTTTGCTCATCTATTTTTTGGGTCTGAAATAGTGTTTCAAGGGAAATATTTAAGAGGTAGGAATAATGTAACAAAATAAAATTTTACAAATAAAAATTGTTCTAAATGAATAACTGCATCACAAAAAACAAAATGAAATAATATATTTCTTTTGTTACATAAAACACATATAAAATATTGAAATAATTATTCTCTCAAACTAGAAATAAATTTATTCCTAAATTTAATTTATAATTTAATCAATTTTTAGTAACATTTATGATAAATATATATTATGGATTATGAGAATGTCTAATTCACTATGATATAACAAGTAACTTCCTAGAATAATAAGATCGTTCACTATAATCACCATTTATTAAAGCATCCATGGGAGATGGGGTCGTCAGACATAACCCTTGACCAATACAAAGTATAGATTCAATAAATGAAAATTCATTTAAAACATTTATATTATATTTTCCTTCTAATTTAGAATATTGATCCAAACCATGTTTAGTGAACCAGCCAAAAAAATGCCTTTATCAGAAATCAAACCCTTATGGTATACGCTTGTGTAATATATGTTATACCTATGGAAACTAGTAGAATGAATTTATATTTTTTACTAAAATAAGAATTATATTTATTACTTTATTATAATTACCTTGTATATATTCTTATATAATTAGTTTGTTAGAAAATATATTTTATACGATGAATCTAAAACTGTATTTGTAAGAAATAAATATTTCCTCATAAAGCATGCATTTCAATAAATAAAATTTTATTTTTAAATAAATATTATATTAATGAAAAAATTGTTCTAAATAATATTTATATAAATATAAATGATAATGTATTTTAAAATACTAAAATTTAATTTTTTTAATGACCAGAATTTGTTTAGAGGTATAAAAAAAGTATATTACAATACATATGGAATTTAATTTAAAAGTGTAAAATTTAAAATTTTGACATTATTTTGATAAAATCTAGTTTTTTAAATAGGGAAATAAGATTTCTTCATAATTATTTTTTTATAGTATTCTATGAAAATACAATTCTTGGATAAAAAATAAAATTGGTATAATACACGATATTTATTATTAAATAATAATAAAAAAATAGTGTTATAATAACTAAATTAAATGGAATCCATTTAAAAAAATCCCCTTTATGATAATTGTTTTATGTTAATTGAAGAATTTTATTAACCTTTAATGATTCCCCTAAAACCATTAATATCTTTTTAGTTTTAACAATCTATTTTTTATTAATGTGACTCATATCAAAAGTTGAAGTAGTATTATATTGAGTATTTACATTAATAGAAAATTAAAATATGGAAAAAATGAATAATACTTTAATGAAACTATGGGAAATAAAAAAGGAAGGTTTTGTGACTTATATTATTTTATCAAATAGATTCCATATCCATTTTTTATAAATTAATAATGAATTCCCCTCTCAATTTCTATAAACATAAAACCAATTGCACATTCCTTATCACTCATAACACATTGAGCCTAATATTCCTCTCCATATCCATCTATATATCCCTTCCTTGGTGTTCTTATTATCTTTATAAGATCATCCTAATCTTTTAAAAGCACCCTCAATCAATAATAGATTATGTCATCTTCATTTTTATTCATGTAACTTCAAAAAACTATGGATTTTAATTTATAATTTTTTATATTATAATGTGTTTATGAGAATTTGGTTTTCTTTATGATTTTTTCCATGCAATGATATGACACCTTTACACATCATTATATCCTTCCCAGAGCCTATATATAGGCTTATTATGCTACTGAAATTAACCAATTATTTTCAATGATAATATTTTGCGATGTGAATACGCATCCCCATTTCCACTCAATGGTAATTACCATAATGTAAATTTATTTCATTGATTGGTTAATTACAAGTGTGTAGCACACTCTCCGTAATCATGAGAACAAATGTTCTTAAATAAATAAAATGTTTTATGATATTTAAATAACACAACTCCTTATACATGATATAAATATGATGGTGCGAATGGAATTATATATCTATCCAATACATTGTGTAAGGTATTAATCTCATGATGCACAATGTATGGTTCATGAGGTTAATCCTAGGAACACTATGTTATGACGTCTCAATAGTTATCCATTACTTATTGTTATTATATAATGTTTTTTATTTTTGGCAAACCCTTAAATTCCCTTTATGTCATCTTCTTATATACATATTTGATTTCTATGTTTATGATTATGATCTTTTTATGTACCCATGATATACCTCTTCAATCACATGAATTCCTTTCATCATGTTATTATTTTATTATCCCCATACTGTGCTTTATAGTTCAACGCTTTCTTATTTATATCCCATGGTTATCTCATGTAGTTTTAGATGTCTAATGGAAATTGTTGGCAAGTTATATTGTTTTTAATAATCCCATTGTACCCCTATTTCATGATATTGATATTGGTATCTAATTACACAAATAATATGGTCTAGTATATCATTTGGTATTGTGTTATGTGTATCATTAAATAACTATTCAAGATAAATTTTATATAATTAGATATAGGTTTTCATAATAACCCTATAAATTAATTAAATAGAGTCGTTTATTATTTTTTTTATTAATTTTTTATAGTTTAATTTTATAATCAGATGTTAGAAATTTCAAATATTTTATGAAAGATTTAAGGTATAGATTTTGGTACCCTTTTGTGGAACACGTAAACCTTCCAAGATTATAAAATTTATAGGAATATTTTTTTTATAATCATTTAAAAATTTTTAATTTCATTTCATGATAATTAAAGTCACAGTTCTTGAAAACAATATCAATGATGATATTGTTTCAATAATTTATTATGGTCAATTATTCATATATTCAGAAATATTAAAAACTAGTATAACTCTTTAAGGAACCCTATAAATGGAATTAAAATCATTTGAGTTTATTATATTTTTTTGTAATTACACAAGTTGGGGTGTGATGATAAAAATATGTCTTACTATGTAGGCAATAGACCATAAGTACACTGAGGTGATATTTTAATTATCCATAAATCGAAAGAAAGCTAGAAAATTATTTCAAATTTAAATTCTTAAAAATGTTTAAAATATTCGATTTATTTGTTATTTATAATTTTAAAAGAATCCATATATGTTTCGTAAGAAAAATGAAATATGTTTCTTTATAGAGTTAATAGTTCAAACACGCGCATTAATGGAGTTCTAATATTCTACTAAAGGGTGAAAGTTATTATATGGGTATAACATAAATTTTATAAATTTTATTTATATCAGTAAAATAAATTTAATTATATTATTATCATAAAAATATACATCCTGAAAAATAGAGAATAATTATTGACAATGAGAAACTAATACTGACACTGAGAGATTGAACCTTATATTTGAGTACACCCTAATTTTATTATTTATGGATTTAACATGGATAAATAGGATAAAAAAGCAGGAGAGGTCTCTAGAAGATGTAAATAATTTATTGGTTCAAGAAAAATATAAATTATTGTTTTCCTATATATGGGGGGATAATTTCAAATTTTAATGCAAGGAAAGTGATATTTTGTACTAATAGAAAATGTCGTGTAAATTTTGACATATGTTGTTCAAAAATTGAAAAATAAAATAGGCAGTATTATGATAGGTCAAACCTCTACTCAAAACAAGGATTGATTTAATCTAGTAATTTCCCATGAGTTTTTTAGTTTTACCCAAATTTAATTTTACTATGCTAATTATTATTTTTATTTCTTGTAAGTAATTTATATAATAATATATTATATTAAAATTAGTAGATATTTATTACATTCTGATTCCGAACATGAAGAAAATTTGATAGACTATATTTCAATAAATTATGGAATTTATTTTTAAATTAATATAAGTAAAATTTATAAATATTTTCTTAGAAAAAATAATAATTGAATATTTAAAAAGTCAAATTTAGGATTGAATAATAAATATAATATTTTTAAGTGTAAATTATTCATATAAAATATATATTATTACAAGAATAATATTTTATATATTTTTAATTCATAAAATTATCCAAATGAATTCATAAAAGGAAATGTATTTTTATCACATGTCCTCTGTGAAATTGATTTATAATCAATAATTTCAGAAATTTAAAAAAAATCATATAATGAAAATATTTAAAATATATAACTAAAAATATAGTTTATTTTTATAATTGAAATAAAAAAATTCTGATATTATCTTTTAAATGAAAATATAAAATATAAAGATAAAATGACTATAAAGAGAAAAAAACTTAAAAACATTTAGTGTTCTCAATCGTATTTCATATTAGTTATAAATAAAAGTTAATATATTGTCTCATACATATCAATATAAAATATTATAATAATAATTATCAAAATTTGTCTATAAAATTTATTATTAATAAATAAAAATTATTTTTAAAAATGTATTTGATAAAAACAATATTGTTTTACATTATTACATTTTATATATTTCTCATCTAAATGTAATCTTTTTTGAATTATTTCCTATATTTTTGTTTACAATATATTTTAATTAATCTTATAATTTTATAAATAGTGACCATATAATATATTTTTTACTTTTTTTATTCTAATGTCATGATTTAGAAAAACAATAGACATAATATCTATATAGGGTGAAATATATATTAATTATCAATGAAATATAGTAAGTGGTGACGTAATTCTCTTATAATAAAAAATAAATCTTATGATTTGTCAAATAAATATTATGATTCTTAAAGGGTTTATGACTTTCAATACTATTCCATAACTATAAAATGACTCTTACAAAGTTGATCAATCGACTTTATGAATATTTAGATTACTCTTGAAAATAATATCAATGACCCATATAAATTTTTAGATTAAATTGATGAAATAATGAATTTTAAAAATTTAAATCATTGAATAATACATGTGCTTTTATGAAAGATCATATTTATTCATATTATCCACACTAAACATCATGAAATAGAAATATTTCTTCTCGTCTAAATTCCTTATCTCTAAAATCTATAAATTATTTATCATATAAATAACCTTCTAAAATCCTCATTGAATCATTTTATATAACCAAAAATTATATTCATTCACATAAAATCATTTCAAATAAATTCTCAATCAATTTTAATAATATCTTGGAAACATTCATGTATATTAACTCATTTTTAAAATATATATAACCCTTCATTAATTCAACAAGGATATTTAAGATCAATCATATGCATGTTTTTCTTCACTATATGTTTTTTTACGTAGTTAAAGATCATTATTTATATATTTTATACATGATTTTGGGTTTTACCTATGTCGAAAAAATGATACATGAAATCATACAATTGTATAATATATTTTCCTTATTCAAAAAATGATACAAAGTATTTTTCATAAATACACTATATACATTATCAATGCATATGAATTATTCATTAGTGGAAAAACCTTTATGTATTATATAGTTAAAATGTATATCATATATTTAATAAATAATATCTATCATATATTTTGTATTTATCTTCTAATATGTAAAAAATTTTACACTATATGTTTTACCCATATATGAAAATAATTTTCTAAAATAATTATATCAATTAATATTTTTTTTGGATGATAGTTTTTTTCTTATGTGCATTTTTTCATATCCTCCATTAAATCTTTATACTTACACCAAAATCCTTACATATACAAGTGCATTAAAAATGATATTACATTGATATTTACAAACAAAAATTATCTATGCACACCATGCCATATCTATTTACATATTGAATAAATTTTTTAAATTCATACACAAAATATAATCTTCTCCTTTGTAATATTTAATAAGTATTACTTGGTTGAAAATTATATAATCTATAACATAAAAATAAATCTAAAAAATTAAAAGAACCATCGTAAAATCATTCCAACCATATAAAAAAATAAATTTCCACAGACATCATATAACATCATAAAATCCAAAACACTATAAAATTTTACCCCTGTGTTAAATCATCTTCTGAAACTACCTTCCCATCCTATAGCGATGCCCTTAGAACTCTATAAGATATTGAACTAAATGGATTATCCAATATTCAATTGAAAATAACTCATTTTTAATATATAATACCATAAAAATCTATTAAGATAGAAGCATTTATATATCAGTTGGTGTCCTTGAACTATATTGTTTATTATCACAATGTGGATATTAAATCCTATGATTGGTATAAAATCATAATAATTAGGGAAAAAGAAGATAATAATTTTGGTCATTGCATTATGATATTCTTTTAATTATTCCTATGTATGAGAATTCTCTAGAGTAACGAAAGTATTCACAGAGGATTCAAATGGAACAATACACATTACACTTAAATACATTGATATTATATTACAATGATTAGTAAATTTTTTAGAATAAAATAATACAACATTGTTAAAAAAAGAAAAATTCCAAATATCATAGCTTAATGGGTTCTATCATGTGTCAATAATGTCATGATTAATGACTTTTTATATTGTTTGACGTAAAAATTATTCTCTATAAATAAAATAATCACCCCTTGTTCTTACTAATCATACACTATAAAATAACTTATATACTTTTCAGGAATTAATTTAATATATCACAAATAAAAGAAATTATTTTAATATTATATATATTATTTCTCAAAAATAGTTGAATAATAGCAAGAAAATTTTATACAAATTTATTTTTCGTAAGGAATCATGAAAATTTGGGGCCATTAGGGGTTGTATTTGGAATGTCTCTATATGGATAGTTGCAAAAAAAAAATTTGTCATCACTCCCCACAAATATCCTATAGACCAAAATTATCTATTAATAAAATTTGTGTTTTATATCATCTAAATAACTATATGTTAGTTCTAATGAATGATACAATAATATGAGTTTCAATTTAATTGAAACAATTTAAACTACTAGGTGTTATATTTTCCCCATTGAAGAGGTTTTAATTTTTTTTCTCTTTATTCTCTTCATCCCAAGTACCAGTCTAATCATTTTATCATGTTTAATTACACTCATTTCCAAAATATAAAGTCTTATAAGATTAAAAAACACATTTTTCCCCCAATAATTCAACCACCCCTTAGGACGTATCAATTAAATTTTTTGATTCTTTTGTGTAGATCGTAATATTTTTAATATAAAATATGAAAAATTTTAGGACATGGAATGCATCTCTAACCACTGAATGATGATAATTATAATTCACTAAAAATTTCTATTACACATCACCACATCCCGTAGGGATAAATTAATAAGGATGACATCATAGAGAACCTATATGTAGTAATCAACACTTACGAAATCCCATTTATTCTATATACGTGAGAATGACACATCATTTTGAATATATTTATATTGTCTAAATTTTTTATAGTGAACACCTCTTTCTGAATTTTCTTCCTATGATAACTCATTCATTGATGTGTCTCCTGACATGGCAGTTTTTCAAATAATTCCTAATTCTATTTCTTTATAGAATGGTATGCACATCTATCAATAAAACCATAACAAATTCCATGTAATTCGTCATATTAATCTATTTATAATTAAAGAAACAATTGGAATAATTTTTTAGGAAAAAACTAAGTAAAGTGTCAATAAAATAAGTGTGTCATAATGAGAAAAAAATATACTAGAAATAGCATAGTATCTTTCAATGTCTCCTAATACAGCGTCAAAAGAACAATTTTTTACTATCCTTTAGGAGATAAATTTTTTTAATAAATATTTATTGGAGTTTATGGGTCACATATAATATAAACATAATTTTACACTACTAAAAATGTATCTTGAAATGTTATCAAGATGCAAAACCCTTCATAAAAACTCATTTTTTTATTATGTACGTTATATGTGCTTTATATGGATAAAATGATATCATTAAGAAATTACATATCCTGAATATGTGTTTGAGAGAGTTGTTAGTTACTATGTTTATATTGATTATATTTAGTAGAATAATCCTAAAACTATAGTGGGGAATTGATATGTGTTTCAATAATTCATATACAATGATCTACACATCTTCCCATTTTTAAATTTTTGTCGAGTAAAACAGTAAAAAAATGTAGAATATTTTTTATGTATATGACTGTACATATGGATTTTTTATCTAAATCAATTAACATTGTGTATTTTGTTTCCATTAAATTTGTTTCAATTTCATGAATAATTTGTTTTTATTTAGCCACATATAAGTGACTACGACCTATAATAGTTTTAATATATAGAATATTATAATAATTCATTCCATACAAAGTTTGGTAAAATAAAATTCGTAGACTATCACCCTTAATCCATATTAGAAAACCATTCTCTTATAATCTAGTAGGTTCTCATAACTACTTTCATAAATAGAAAACTACATAATTTGGGCCTCCCAATTTTTAACATTTAAATTTTTTTTATGTAAAATTACATACTTAATTAGTGAATGATATTACATACCTGATAAAAATATTATTTTTCATTTGATTATTTATGGTTTTCAATAATAGTTTTTCCAGGATAATTTGTTTTCCAGTATCATACAAAAATTTGGATACGTGGGGAAATTTATTAGAAATATTTCATCGAATTTTAATTAAAATAATATTATTAATATTACATGAAATGATTGTGAATTATTCATGATATTGGTAAATGAGTTATTTATCTAGAACTTAATAATGATTTGTTTAGTGATTCAGTTAGACTATCAAGAAGAGATGTCATTAATGGTCGAAAAAACTTCATATATTTTAAATATTTTAAGAAGTTGTTCATGTTTGTAAAAACATTTATAAAATAAATATTACCATAATAAATTATGAGTAAATTATACATTGGGACCATGATCTATGATTACACTATATCAATTCTATAGTATTCTTCTGAAATATGGAGGATTATTTGTTGACATGGTATAGTTGGGACATGGGTTTAAGGATTGTGTTTCATTGAAAATGGAGAGTTTCACAGTGTATAATAAAAACTATAAGTCCATTATAAATTCTGTTGAAAAATAATTAAAAATATGTGTATTTGTGGCTTGATGAACATATAAAACACACGATAACATGTTTTAATTCAGAATGGGAATTGATGTATCATACATCATTGTGGACTCACATAACTATATTTTATCTATTAAAATGAATCATTAAATTTATATTCTATGAAATCCTATTAGTGTTTAATAGAGGAGATTAATTAAATGAATAATGTTAGATTTAATGACCGTAAAAATTTATTATATATTCTGAGGACTATGATTATCATTTTATGTAGAAATCTTATAATACTTTTTAATGACCATAAACAGGAACTCCAAAATTTAGTAATAAAAGTATAAACTGTGCAATTCTAGATTTGATTTTGATAATTGTGATCCAATTTTTGTCATAAAAAAACTTGCATCATTGAAAGGAAACAGTGTATAAAATACAACCCACATAACATTTAGGATTAGTGTTATATAAAATTAGGTAAAACTCTTAACAAATTTAATTCATTAAAAAACCATGTTCATAAATAAAAATATCATTTCCTTAAATTTCTCCATATATGAATCCTTTCGATTAAAAATTATTTTTTCATCATTATTCATAAATTAGAGAACCTGAAACATAATAAGTGTGATCTCAAATGATCTGTATGTGTGATGAGAAGAATTTACATTTTATTGACATCAGTGATAGTTATATGATCATAAGGGTATGATGGAATAATCATAGTGCATAAGGATAACATAAGGTAACTCATACTCATTGAGTTAGGGATCTTCAATCATGGGAAATGTTATTATCATTTTAAAATGTAATAATTCATTGAAATAAATAATTAGGAGCCACATGACTTTAGTATTGATCAATAAATCATTAAAAACCCATTTTTTCACCAATAAGATATATGAAATATATATATATATATATATTTCAACGTGAACTCATTATCATTCCATGATAAATCATATGACATTTTTAGATTACCAAATAAATCATTGATAAAAACATGTTGGAAACAATGTAAATCATTTACATATAACTATTAAAGTAACTCTTATAAATTTAATAACCATACTGTCAACATCCATTATTAATTCATTAGAGGGATATCACAAACCAACCCATCCTCTGTTTATAACTATAACACCAATCAATATTTTACAATATAACAACACACACATTATCTATAACTTAACCACCAAGAATCAAAAATAGATTTAAAGAACCATTACATTAATAAAATATATAGTGATTATATCTCATCATAAAACTCATAAAAACATCCATTTTTCATTCCATAGTATGTTTACCCATTGAATTGAAATTGGTACCACGAAAATATCAATATATCTCTAATAATCCATATAGAGAAAAAATGAATATTTTCTAATTAAATTATATACCGAATGGATCATATAGAAACTCAAGGGTTGTTGTCATTGATGACTAAAAATAACATTACATGTTTATAAAAAATAATGATGGAAATACTAATTTCGATTGGAAAATAACATTAAAAAACTTAAAATTCAAAAAAAAAATTGAAATACATTCTTTGAAAATAACCTGGGAATAATATAAAAAATTATTTAGTGAATTTAATGGTCATGATGATTGGAAAATATATTTATGTTGTAAATGATAAAAATAATAATTATATTCATATATTTTTTTTCAATGGAGTCTATAATGATGCATTTATAAAAAATTAAGGAATTCCCTATTTTTCATAAAGTTGAATACCTAAGTGAAATAGAAATATAAAATCAATTATATTAGTAAATAAATTATTTGATAACATTTTTGAAAACATGGATATAGAAGATAAATGATACGGATCTAAAATATGATACAATATAAATATAAAAATCTAATTTTTTTAGAGTAAATAAAAATAAAACATGTAAAATTAAATTAAAAAATATATAAGAATAAAATGTATTTGTCGAAAGAAAACAACAAAATATTTGTCCCCCAAGGACCCTTTAACATCAACAGTCATAAAATAAATGGTGTTTGTGACATAATGTTTATTCCACATTGATTACAATTTAATCGAAAACAACTTATAATAACAATAAAAATGATACATTAAAAACCAGGATCATAAATATAATCTTTATATATTATGTTAATGGTTTATAATATACACATCATTAAATAAAATTTGTACATTACATAAAAATATTGTCCAAGGAAGGATAATTTGAGATTAATAACCCTTAAAAAGACCACATCATTGAATTGTGAATTAATCCAAAAAACACATTGTTGAAAAAAAATCTGAATCCGTATTAATAAATTTTAAAAATATAATAAATAAATATTGATATTAATTTATAGATAATCATGGAATAAAAATGTTTATAACTACAGTTTATAACCTAATGAACTAAAATTTTGTTAAGAATCCATTTACCACTTAGTCACATTCATGTACAATACAACTAGATAAAATAATTATATAGAAACATAAAATGTCATGAATTATATAGGATTCAATAAATACCATATAAATTTCTAATTATATACACTACATAATATAAATTAGGTTCATAACATTAAAATATACCTTGATAAAGAGAAATTGATATCAAATATATATCCTTGAGTCACAACATTCTATATATATCTTTTAACACATTCATAATATACTCATATTTTTTATTATTATTAATATTTTTCACATTTATTATCTTATACTTTACCAAGTTATTTATTTCATTTTAATGAAATATTTAATTACTTGATTAATAAATCTATCATGGGTGTTTTGAGTATGTTTGATTCAAAAATGTTTAAAAAATATATTGATTTTACCATGGTCAAATTATTAATTTTTATAAAACCTAGTAAATAATAATAAATACATAATTTTATTATTTATACCACCATTTTAATTTTAAAAACATACTTGAAATATTTTTATAAAAAATGATCTTCTTTACAACCGTGGAGGATGTATGATTTACGTATGTAAGAGTAATGTTTCTATTTTCAATTATCATTATAGAAAGAATGTTTTTATTATATAATCATTACAAAATTATCATTATATATTAAATATTAATGTAATTATTTTTATATACATATAAATATCATCCATATAATGTGGTAATGTAAAATGAATCGAATCACTTCATATAAGTTGTAGTCCACAAGTAAGCATTAACTACATAATAATTTTTTTAATATAAATCTAATAATGTAAGAGATATATTACATTTTATGAATTAAAATTCTACTAGTAATATAATATTTAAAAATTTATTCAATAATTATTACTAGATGTGTGAGGTTTTGGTGGATAAGGAATTACATCGGTCTGTGAGGTCGTACACCACCATCGAGACGAACGATAGATTTTATTCCCACATTATTAAGGATAGAGATGGATATAGGTTATTAAATTAACATAATCAAATATATTTATATTATTGATACATATTTTATTATATGCGTATATTTTAAGAATATTTTTAGGAGGTGTAAGAAGATTTAAAATAAAATAATTCAGTTAAATGTTATACATCTTCCTCAAAAAATCTCATTTTATTTAAACTATAATTCATAAATATCTAGTATTATTAAAAAACTATATCCTATGATACATTTTTAGTGAGGTAATAATGTTATTTATAAATATAGTTTTTGATTAGAAGGTATTTTTATATAAGAATAAGTGGTTCCTTTTTATATGAGTGCGGGGAAGCTTTTGGAATCTCCAAAAAATTAAATTTAATATAAATAATTTTTCTCTAAATTATCTCTACATTGTTGTGTGATATTTTTCTATTTTTTTGAGAAAATATTCTATCATCCAATAATATTTTGAATCACGTTAATATTTTTATAATGTTTTCCCTTTTTTTACCAATTTCATGAAAATAAGAAGAAAAAGGTTAATTATATTTCTAGGGTAATGATAGTTATAATAAATGGAATGAATCTCATAAATGAAATCAGATTGATATATAAATCCATATAATATTTAGAAGGATAAATATATGACTTTTATTAATTTTAATATCATTTACTAAAATATTGTCTTCACAAAATATTGACAATTTCTATTTTATGACTATTGATTTGTTTTTACTTTTATAGCATCAAGAGAATAAATGAAGTTCAAATAAAATCTTTTAAGAAATTAAAAAAATAGTTTTTTTATTTTAAAAAATCATTCTAAATTATTCTTTTGAATTTATAAAACTTTTTATATTTTCATATAATTTATTGTAATTTTACAATAATAGAATAATTATTGAATCAACATTGCCTAAAAATTTAATGAAATTATTTAATAACAAGAAAATATTAATAATATTCTATGATGAAGATAAAAAGGCTTATTTAAAAAATAATATTTATAACCATTTTCATTGTCCATTAATTTACATTTTATAATGATTGTTTTTATTAAAAACAATAGTGTTTCATTTTTTACTTTTCATTACATAAAATATAATAAATTTGATATTCAAATAAATATAGAGACAAGAGGTTATATAACCAAATAATGGATTAATATGGTGGATAATGCATCATACAATCAAATTAATTAAATTTTTAACCTAATTCATTAATCCTTATCATGTTATTTTTTACGATTAATTACCTCATCTACAATTACCATGGTGACATAAATTACTAATGTTACTAATATTGTTAAACAATAATTAAAAGAAAATATTTAAAAAATGAAACCTCATGATTCAAAATATGGTATCCATTTTTAAAAATTCCAAACATAGAAGTGGTATAATTAGATTTGAAATTAAACTGATATAAAATTAAAAAGACACTTTTCCAGAAAAACACATTTCCAAGTATAAATGGTTTTATTATAAATTCAAGTATAATATTAATTTAAAAACTATAATTTAATTATTATAAACTCATATGAACTGTATAATTTTTATAATTATTAAAATATTTTCAATTTTCATTGAAAATACTTGAATGGATATGAAAATTTTCAATAAAATTTTTTATTTTTCACTATTCATATAAAAATTCAATATTTAATTAAAATTCACAAAATTTCACTAGAAGACAATTTATAAATTATTAATTAAATTCTTTTATATTTTTAATAAAATAAAATTTCTAGAGTTTAATGAAATTAATTATTATTATTATATAAAAAATCAATTAAACTTTTTTTATGAAAATGCTTTTTTTATTAATAAAATGAATTTAATAAAAAAATTAATAATTATTTAATAAAAGAAAATAATTTCGTTTTTATTGATCGAAACATATAATTGTGTTTTTTGATGTATTTAATCCCATTAATACCCTCTAATATGAAAATGTGCTTTAACTGTCTTATTTAAATAATTATAGATCATGATTTGTTCTAGGTCATTGTTGCATTTATTGTATTCTATTAAATGTTTTATTCTTTTTAAATCATGAGAGACCAACAATTTTCATAATAAAATATTCCCATTTGTTTTATAATTATATGAAATAAGTAATATTATGAACAAATATTATATTTTACAATGTAAAGAGTTGTACACAATCATGTTTTTTCATGTAATTCCATTCGAAAAATAATTATCCACTTAAAGGATACACATATGAAAAGAGTGACATGATTCTGTGAAATATTTTGGATAATGTGATGAAATAACATTATTTAGGATTTTTTTTTTAAAATTAGATCTACTTATTTTTTATTCCCGAAGGATTGTAGGTAAATTAATTAAATAGGGGCTACCATATATATATATATATATATATATGTCATAAAGTGACCTTTAAACATCTGTATTTTCAAAATGTGCTAATATTTTTAATGATATTATTATTTTACGTCATAATTATATTTCATCATGAGAAATGTATCCAATGATCATGGGGTTTATTGTCACAATAAAATAACTCATTACGTAAACATGATGATTTTCCTATATATTAGATCAATTTTAAATCCTGGATGTTTATGATTGTAGATTATAACATACATGAGAATAATAATTGAGTAGACTTCAATGATTATGCGAAATATAAAACTAGTAGATGTTCAATATAATTATTATTTTCATGATTTTTATATATTTTTATAAAAAATATGGTTGTTTTTTTAGAATTTTAGGTAGTCAAATAATCACCTGAATTTATTCTAAGTAGATTCCAAAAATTAATAAAATCATATAAACAAATTTTTTTCTTATTGTCTATAATAATTAAAATCTAAAAAGTGAATTATATAATTAGAACAAGGAATTAGAACATTATATAAGGAGCCTCATTATTTAAAAATTATTTGGATTGGGACATATGTCCCTTCAATAATATAGGTATTTAATAATATTTTTTTGGAATTATAACAGATAATTTTTTATGAGATTACATGATAAAACTGAAAATTATTTCTATTAGATATATAATAAATCAGAATGATTTCTATTAATTCACAAAACTAACCTCTCTAATGAAAATACAATCATCTGCAATACCTCATCCTCTAACTAATAGTCTTGAATAGATTTGTATTATCATATCCCATGAAAAACATTAATATCATTACACCATTATGCACAAGTATTAAATTAAATTAATTTTAGTATCCCTTAGAAAATGTTTTTCACCTCCAAAATATTTTTGGATCCAATTAAATATTCTATGTTCACTTATCCATATTAAATTAATATTATTGAATTCCATACCATCGTCATTAGTATCTGAAACCGTCAATATATTCCTCAATGAGACTCAAAAATATTTTCATATATTTATTATATCTAGATAAAAAATCACATCATATGTTTCTATTGAAAATAAATTATAGATTTATGTTGATGTCATTTATACTCTTGTGTAAAATTAATATACTGGTTTACTATTAATGATATTATCTATATGTAGGTTTTTTCTATGTAATGTAAAATCATACAATCATCATTTTTGGACAATGTTTAACTAAATAGTACATCCTATTATAGGGTATAAAAATATAAGACTCATATTCAAGGATGATTTTCTTACCTTAATTAGGATATATATAAATCATTCTATGGGTTTAATCCCAACATTGTTAAAATCCATTATTTTCTTTCTTTTGACTCTTTTGAAACTATATAACCCATCTATTATAGTACTATAATGATATATGATCCCCATCATTAATTCATTAAATATATACAGAATCATTAAAACACAATTTATGGATTTAAACTCACTATACATATCATTTGTATTACTCTAAAATCAAGTAGAAACTCATCACAATCCTAGGTGAAATTGAAGTGTAAATAAGAATTATCACATTCTTAGATTGAAATAAACTATAGGAAAACCTTATTTCCTTCATACCTATATTAACTCTAATCTTTTTATCCCCAATACATTAATTAATTTAGTTCTTACCAATATTTATTGAAATTTCATATAATCTTCTCATTAAATAATATAACTGGGTAAACTCCAAAAAATTATTAAATTATATAGAATTTCCCCCATATGTAAAATATTTTAGTTCATTTTTATATGAATTTAATTTAATGAATATATACCCATTATGTAAAATAATATATTATCATCCTATATCAATTTAATATATATTTCACCTTCTAAAAAATAAAATTATATAATACAATTCTAAAAGGAATTAAATTAAATAATTCATTCTTTCATGACATTAAACAATAGATCTCGTTTTTATATTACATTAAAAAATAATAAAACATATGTTAATATCATAAGTAGAATATTTATTATATATATAATTATATTAATTTCTATAACTAATATATTTAATTTAATGTATTTGTATTGTCTTAAGAAAATGAAATGTTATTAATTAAATTATACCAAATTGAAAATGTGACGAATGTAGTGGAAAAAAATTAATATATAAGGATTTCATGATCTTGATAATAAGATACTTTATTGGACGATTAAACTTTAATTATACATGATATCAATATATAAAATCATATAATACATAATTTTCTTCATTATAGCATGAATATGGGTATGGGTACATAAATGGTAAAATTAATTTATTTTAGACTATGTATAACAAGAAATTAATCTTATATAGGTGTGATATTAAATTGATTATAGATAATGGAGGTTAAAATAGAATTAGATAATCATACATTCATAATTTTAGATTCTAATGTAGTAAAATATTATTTTTACTGTATTATTTTTATATTTACAAAACATGAGTTTGATATCATGATGTTTTATTGGATTTATTACATGAAATATCATCCGCAATATTTCTTTTTAATTTCCTTTTTATGAACCTTTAAATTGTGGTTTTGGATATTTCAAGATTAATATTATTAATGATTCATGCACTAGGATAAAAATAGTTATAATGATTATTTATATGAGTTTTCTATATTGATATTTAATATTTTTAAAATTGAAATGTTTTAGGATCTATTTATTATATATTCATGGAAATTACTCTTCTAAGAGTACATAATGTTATAAAGGATATGTATCAATTTATACATAAGAGAAAAATACCTTCTTCACATTGATTTGGGATAGGGTGAAACAATATCACAAAGGATTATACGTATGAAAAATAATATATTAACGCATTACATTGGATGCAAAATTTATTTTTGAGGTGACTTCACTTAAAAATGGCCCATGCTCCAGATAGATTCTCATTGTATATATAAAGATTAATTAATGATTAATACCTCAGTAAAATTATTATAATGATGATAAAATTCATCGAATATAATGAATAATTCTATGAGTGATGATTTCACCCATGATGTCAGAATTCATACATAGAATTCATTAATAATATTCATGTGTTTTTAACACTGATTAAGTATTATTAAATATTTTATATTAAATTAAATATTATTTTTGGAGTTAAATTAATATTATCATTAATGAGCCCTAATTATATCTTTATATGAATGGAGTAAGAAATCCATTTGGATTGATATATCAAAATATCAAAACTGTATAAAAACTCATATCACTAAGTGAATAACATTACAATAAATGAAAATATTGTATGATTGAAATGAAATGTCTTAGTGGGTATCTAAGGCCCACAATATCAATATACAAGGGGATTAATGAGAGATAGTGTGAAGATGTTTTAATAAAGCCCATTAATGGTATTTATTTAATAAATTACTGGTAATATTATATAATGTGGTTAATAATCTATATTCCCTCACATATAATATCTTTCATCTTTCAAAATTTTGTGGATATAGGGGTGGATATTGAAATTGGTGTCACAAGTTGAAGTATTATTTAATAAGAATTATCATGAGATAGATAGTAATTATATGTTAATAAATAATGAATTATGTATAATCAATTATTTTAAATTAGAGGGATGATACTCATTACATGAGTTGGGGTAGAGGTAAAAATGGGTGAGCTTAGACAAATTTGTGGATGTGGTGTAATGTGTTCAGATAGGTGACATATGTGGGGTTTTTCATATTAATCTAAAAAATAGTGCATCAATGTTGTGGATCAGTCCAATAAATGATGATATATTAAAGGTGTTGGACGCAACTAACTAGTTAGGTAACTTGTTTGGGTCACCTAGAGTATATGGAGGCATATCACATTAACGAGGCATGTATGAGCCTCACACCAAGATCCGCTCTCTTTATAGTGTGTTTATATATGGCACACAATTTTTTTCCACATGGCCTATTCTTTATTATGATATTATTCCAAGAAGTGTGATTTTTACCAAAATAATCATTTCCATCAAAACAAATTATGAAATTTAAACAATTTTCTCTATTGATTTAAACAAAGATGGTTTTGTGACCATAAAATATTGTATGAATTATTTAAATTTATAACATAGATAATTTTCACTACTAGACCAATAATTGTATTGGTATCTTTCTCTTTCTATTTTATTTTTTAAAATATTTTATTTTTATTTATTTTGATACATTATGCTTGTATTTTTTTGATATTTTTTCAATAAAATTTGAAATAATTTGTACGTATGAGTATTATAGGAAATATTATGATGAATGTTATATATGAATATTTTTTGTTGAGAACACAATGTTAGTAGAATATATTTGATAATAAAATTACAATGGTGATTGAATTTGAATATATGGTTTCATGATGAAATATTAGATAATATTTTATAATATTTTATAATATTTTTTAGATATATGAGAAATTATTATTCCATATTTTTTCTAAATAATCATTCCTATTATATATTATATAGATGGTTTCGAATATAAGGTTAATAGTTTGTTTTATGGCATTTTTATGATATAATATCTTATTTTCTATATAGTTATTTAATGGTTAATCTATTTTTATACCATATTGGTGGGATTTTATTAATATTATGTTTATTATAATTTTTGAAATTATTGTGATAAAGGTGTTCTAATGACTTGTTTGTTGATTATAACACATTAGGCAAGAATATTGGTTATAATTATGGATTTTATTATTGTATGAGACTATATAAGATATTTATTATTATATTTTAATATTCTTGTATTGATGGAAAATCCATTAGTTGGGGTACCACCACCATAAGGTATGTTTCATAGGTTAATCCTAATATCTATTTTGAAAGTGTTATAATATGATGAATAGAGTAATATTACCCTTATTACCAATATTAATAGTATAAATTGATAATCGATTTGATATGTTGTGAATTGATATATATATTTTCATTTCTATGTGTCCTGAGTACAATACAAGGTTTCTAATAAGGTGTTTACCATTTCAGGTGTATATATTTATTATATGTATATAGTTATTGAGATATTTATCCTTATTTTAATGGCATGTAATATATTATAAATAATATTTTATTTGGGGTGTTTAATTTCTAATGAGATTTAATATATATATTTTTTGATCATAAACTATATGTAGTGACCGGTATAAGTCAATGATAATGTGTTTGAATTTTTGAACATTTATATTATTTTAATATAATAAATATAAATAATATTATAGTAAATATTAATTAATTTTTTAGTATATTAATTATTTTATATGAAAAATATTTAGATTGTTTTTTATCTATATAGGTATGACCAAATTATTAATATATATACTAACCCATAAATTGTCATAATTATTTAGAGAATTCAGTTTTGTTTCTATGTTTATTAGTGTTATATCAATGTCAGATTATGATCATTGGACTAGATAGTCATATTCTATCTCTATATACTATCACGGTATATAAATGGGTGATAATTTTTTCCTAACATTTTCTTATAAACCATTTCATACATCATGATAATAAATAATTATACATTATCATAAGATCAAATGTTAATTTTTTAACTTATTGATCAGGATTAATGTTTTAATTATTTCACATGAAATCCATTGTATGATTTTTTTTTTGAAATGAATCCCATTTTTTAATGAAAACAAATTATAATGGTAATAAAACATAAAGTAATTCATGGTGGGATTATGCCGGTTCTCAAATTCCACTATTTGATATATAGAGAGATCTCAGTGTGATGGTTCATGTTAAAGTTTTATCATGTCATACTGTTTATATCTTGGTCCTATTTTTTATTAGGTACATGTTTTGTTAGTCTTCTTTATTTATAAAGTGATATATATGAATCAAGGATATAAATAAGAAAATATAAATTTCACATTGATTAATGTGGATATTTTATTGTTAATATAGGATCATGATTATTTGTTGGATATTAATAATAGTAAACACTACTTTCAGAAGGGAGTATTATTATCATTGGTCAAGATATATATAGTTTGATTTAATGATGATTATACATTTTATATTGGGATTAATGATTAATATTAAGTGGCTTATAGGTAATATGAGTTTTTATATTCATATATGTAACAAACCCCTCCCCCAAAGTTTACCCCTCCTGGGTTGGCAACGTGAGAAGGGAGATAATGAACCCCCGAGTCCCACCACTAGTAAGCCCTGGGTTGGTGACTATCACCGAGGTTATAGTAAACACACAAATGGGAGGTATTACCCTCTAAGAGAACACATGCAGAAGAGAGAGATAAGATAGACACCAATAAACTATGAATCAGAACTGGAATATAAATGAAACCCAAGTACCCCTATAAAATGTCAAGGAAAAGTACAACAACTTGATGGGAAAAACTTCATGTACTCAAAAGGAAGTAAAACAGAAGAAACCTCAAGACCGAACATCTCCCACAACCCCAAGCTAGTAGAAACCATCCTGATCTCCAACTTCCTCCATGTGACCAGAAAAATAGTTTGTATATATGTAGGGTGAGTATAACAGTATACTCAGTAGGATCATCCCTGAAGCCCCTCGGGTGATGTAAGGAAATCATGCTAAAGCATAGTGAACAACAAGTGAAACTAACTCGTCACCTAAACAGGTATACTAAGTTCACATCCTCACCATGTATACTCTCACCATGTAACACATACAAGAATATAGAATATAGTAATGAATATCAAGGGTACCCTGCTACTACTTCTGCATTGGTTTGCCAATTTACCCCAACATAGCTCGTCCTAAGCATCTATCTCCAAAAGCCATTCCCACAGACACCTGGGCGAAGCACCACAATCTGCACCTTGTGCACCAGAAAGGCATTCCCACAGACACCTGGCCGAAGAACCACACCATCCTCACATCCAAAAGTAACCAGGTATGTTTCCTGGAGCCCCCACAGCTCAAATAACGTGTATCATATGTCAGGTATTATACCTCAAGCCATTACAGCCCATACACCGAGTAAGGATCCTCAAGCCATCACAACCTATACACGTTACACCTATAGTAGTCCATTGGGTACTATGTCTAGAATATATGTGTGTGAATAATCACAAGCCATTACAGACCTCTACACACATATATGGGGAAAACTAACCAATGTGCCTATCAGAAGAAGTAACTACCAAGAGAAGAGAGAAGGGCCAAAGGGGGTAGTCAACCATTCTTCTTCCCACCAGAATGTTGGGGAAAACACCCACCCCCCCCCCCCCCAGCGCTCAGAATCCCCAGGGTGTCAGTTTCCCTTAATGATAGGGTGGAGTAGCATATAGAAACACAAAAAGTACAGAATATATTATATCTCACAACCACACTATGGGAATTACCTAGTCTTAGACACAACTGCAGGTAACGTCTCTCAGACTCCAGGCTACAACTTCTAAGACTAGGTATCCTATAAGAACACAAGAAATTAAAGAACTTTATTAGATTACTTCATTCCCTTTTTTATCAATTCAACTTTATGTTAATTAATTCTTTACACATTAATTAACCATGAACAATTCCCCATTAAATTTTATTAGCATCACACCCAAAGTCAATTTTTCCTTCAAAAAATTACTACCTCATAATTATGTTTCAGAGAACACCAACCCCATG
Source organism: Viscum album (assembly GCA_963277665.1). Taxonomy (NCBI): domain Eukaryota; kingdom Viridiplantae; phylum Streptophyta; class Magnoliopsida; order Santalales; family Viscaceae; genus Viscum; species Viscum album. The sequence continues at coordinate 1,835,356,944 of OY728147.1, forward strand.
GGTTAAGATCATTTATTCAGATATTCATTTCAAAATTACTTCCCATATTCCCTGTCGTTCTATAAAATCATTATATGCTACTAAACACAAGGGTTCTCAACACGGTGTGTAGATGTACTACCAGTCGAGTCTTTGCCACCTATATCAAGAGCGTAGACCAATTATCCTTTGAGAAGCTAGACACGGAAAGAACATGGCATACCCTGTGCATCTACGCCTCCATCAGAAGAAGGGTAAGCAAGACCAGATGCCTTGAGAATGGGGAAAAATAAAGCAGATAAACATTCTATTAAAGTAACCAAGCATCCAAAAAACACATACATCCCATTACATCATCACTTGTGTCCTCCCCGACACCAACATGCATAAAATGATGCATCTCGCCACTCTAGGTGTCATCCGCTACAACAACCACAAGGCCTCACTGCCTCCACATATCACAACACCCCTCAAAGTTCACATCATAGCACAAGCAGTAGGAAATAAAAAATCACATCAAATAGGATCTTGGCCCTTTAACAAAGCATCCAACCTTCATACATAATGATCAGTCATGGTTCTAAAGCACAAGGCACTTGGCCTTATGAACAAGAGGGTAACTAAGATCCCTACCAGGCATTATCTTTTATCAACCAAACAGTTCTTTAATACCTCATGAATTAACAGATTCAATCCGTAGCTTCCAATTCTAGGAAACCTAATCAGTAATCTATCACAAATGATTTAACAAGCTTACTATGCAAATTTCATTAACATATAATTAGAACATATACAACAACGGCAATAACCAGATTCATTTAAATGCCTCTTTATCTTTAGCCAATAAATTATCAATTAAATCCGGCATTACGTTATTTATCAATTTCCATCAAGAACAAACAACTAATCAGAGAAAGCATATATATCACTCTATATAGAAAAACATGAGGAAAACCGTTATCACGGTACAAAGAAACACCATGCAATCAAACCAATTCTTTTAAACCAGTTCATGTTTTTAATTAGGTTAATTTCATTGTGATCCAAAGTGATAAATCATGATAGCTCTACGATTGCACATAAATAATTAGAGAAGCCATGAATCCCCTACCTTAACAATTCTTGACGTTCTTTATCCACACAATAGGTCATAATCCTCCTCTTGCGTCAACTGCATCCACCAGAGGATGACACTATATGACAACACCAACCAAACCCCAAGGAAAAACCATTAGAATCTTGGATATTACCTAGTATAATATGGAAGGGAGAAACACGATAAGATGATCCCCAAAGGAACGACGATAAAACATAACCTATATGGAAGATTGACCGACACAGCTCGGTTGCATCCAAAATAGAGAGGACCCAATTAGAGGATTAGGGTTTCATTGTAAAACTACTATGGGAAGGATTGAAAGGTTCTAGCATCTCATAGCCAAGAACAAAGAGGAAGATCAAGGGAGGATGATATCTTATCCCTTTTGAAGATTTAATGGGGTGACAGTTTAAGATACGCTTAATTCTCCCTTAAAAACCTGCCAATCATTTTTTTTCCATTTTCTGAAGCTGGTTTAAGGGAACCGGTACCCCAAATCGGTTTAAGGAAAACCGGAAACCGTACAAAACTTCCCATCCTCAAACAGAATTCATTGAAAATCAAGATTCAAAATACAAACCAACCAAGTTATACCGATCCGCGCCCATCATCACGTGCCCCACCTCGAGTCGTGCACCCATCGTCACATGTCACCCATCATCACGCCTCGAGCCGCATGCCACCTCGAACCAATAAAACCACCGTGCCAACAATCACGCCACCGGCTAGACTCGCTGGACCGGCCATACCAATCAACATCACACAAACCCGCCGGTGAGCATCACCAGTGACCGTCGAACCACCGGCCATCCATCCACACACCACCTTTCACAAGAGGACGCCAGAGGATCCATCTGCCGTCGTCGACTCCGAAGCTTGAACTTTTCCATGGTCCGCGAACAACCATGCCAAGATCCTTCATCAACACAACAAAAATCCAAAAAAAAATGGAAGAAATCCAGGAAAGCACAATGAACTTTCAGCATAAAATTGGAATCCAACTCGGTAGACATTCAATGCCGCCATGACTACCGCCAAAGAAGGCCAAAATGAAACCTCAGGTACACAACCGCTGTAGAAGGCGACCCCCGGGAAACTCACCGCAGGATGACGACGTGCTACCGAGAAGAACCCAGAATGCTCCGGAGAGTATGCTGGTGGAAATGGTCTTACACCCCTGATCTGACTAGCAACGCCGCAGAAGCCCAAAGCGCATCGCCACTGGAGGAGCCGCGCAACCACCACAAAGGCACCAGAGGCATCGAAGAAGCCAACCACAGGGAGGGGGTGTCAACAGGATGAACCCTAACATAGTAATCCCTTCAAACTCGAACGATTACCCCCAAAAGAAATCCTTCACCACTGAAGTTGGAAACACTGTTCACATACTAAAAATTTGGGAAAGGAATGAAAAGGTAACCTTTAGACCTCACTGTTAGAGGTTACCGATATACCTAACCATTAGAGGTTACCGATAGACCTATCCATTAGAGGAAACTGATACACCTCACCTTTAAAGGTTACCGATAGACCTCACTGTTAGAGTTTACCGATTGACATCACCATTCTGGAACCACTGTACAAGTATACTGATCTGGAAACACTGTACAAGTCTACCAATATAGAAACATTGTACAAGTCTACCTATCCAGAAACACTTTACAAGTCTACTGATAGGCCTCACCAATAGACCTCACTAATATAAACATTGTACAAGTCTACCCATCTAGAAACACTGTACATGTTTACCGATCTGGAAACACTGTACAAGTCTACCGATAGACCTCACTAATAGAAAAACTGGACAAGTCAACAGAACTGGAAACACTGTACAAGTCTCTCGATCCTGAAACACTATACAAGTCTACTGATAGAGCTCACTGATAGACCTCACCGATAGAAACATTGTACAAGTCTACCAATCTGGAAACACTGTACAAGTCTACAGATAGACCTCACTGATAGAAACAATTTTCACTGAACCTCACCAATAGAAACACTCTTCGCTTTCGGTTACTGTTCATAAAACTGGAAACAACATTCACAGAACTAAAAAGTGTTGGGGATAAGTCACATTGACCTCCTGGAACATTCCCAATGCCACGTTTTCAAAAAGTAATGGATTGGATAGGTCCGGACCATTACATCAAATACCTCTCAAAACATTCTCATCATCGAGAATTCAAAACCATACTAAAGAGTCAAAAAAAAGAAACTGGGTCCAAACAACTACCCTTCCATAAAATTCTCAAAAGGGAGAAAGCCCCAAATGAAAAATAGAAGTTTATAAATAAAACATGAAAGGTCTAACCACAAATGAAACATCGTTACATGAAAATAGTTAAACATCGAACAACTCTGGGTACAGAGCATGTATTTGTGACTCACATTCCCAGGTACTCTCTTCCATGTCACAGTGTTGCCACAAGACATGAAATAATGGGATAGAATGCCCACGAAACACCTTCTCCATGTGGTATTTGATCTCCACAGGTCGCTCCTCGAAGGTTGCATCATCATCAACATTGATCTCTCCCCGATAGATAACATGAGAGTCATCGTAAAGATAACGAAGGAGCTGAGATACATAGAAAACATCATGTATCTGGATCATCTACGGGGGAAGTGCTACTCGATATGCCATAGCTCCAACATGAGCTAACACCTCGAAAGGCCCATCAAACCCGGGATAAAGCTTACATCCACGACCAAACCTTCGCTGCCCACGACGATGAGTCACCTTTAGAAACACATGATCCCAACATTAAACTCTAAGGGTCTCCGTCTTTGATAAGTGTATGATTTATGACGATGCTGTGCTATCATAATCCTCTCACGAATCACCTGAACCATCTCTATAGTATTCTTTACTAGTTTCATTCTGAGAATTTCTGACTCTATCACCCCAGTCCAATACAACGGAGAATGGCAAGGCCGACCATACAAGGATTCAAACGATGTCATACCAATGGTGGAGTGAAAACTATTATTGTAAGCGAAATCCACCAAGGGTAAGTGCCTCATCCATGAACCTCTAAAGTCAAGAACACAAGAGTGCAACATGTCTTCAAGAGTCTGGATGGTTCGCTCTGTCTGGCCATACGTTTGAGGATGGAAGTAAGTTCTAAGGAATAGTTGATAATTGAAAGCATGTTAGAGACCCCTCTACACCCTGGATGTAAAATGGGGATCTTAAACAGAAATTACCATCCTAGGAACTCCATGAAGTCTCACCACCTCCTCCAAATACTACCCTAACAAAAATTCCACTGAGCTTGACACCTTGATCTCTATAAAGTGGTCCGATTTTGTTAGATGATCCACTATAACCCATATAACATCATGTCCTATAGAAGATCGAGGTAAAACTGTAACAAATTCCATTGAGATGTCCTCCCACTTCCACTAAGGAATCTATAATTGTTGGAGAAGACAACCAAGAACATGGTTTTGGGCCTTCACATTCTGGAAAACTAAACATCGAGACACAAACTCTGCAACCGTACGCTTCAGCCAAGGCCACCAAAGTTGACTCCTCAAGGATTGGTACATCTTTGTCACACTAGGATGTACTGCTAAAGGGAAATTGTGGAACTATCTAAGAATGGTCTCACACATCTCCAAGAAAACAAAAGGACTTCTTTATTACAACGGTCGCTGTTTTTTATCATCAGAACAACCATCAGGGGCCTCACCACAAACAACTCGGTCTCTCTAGACCTCCACCTCTAGATCTCCCATCTGGGACTTTTCCACCTTCTGCACCAGTGATGATTGTACCGTATTCTGAAAAAGATATCATCTACCCCCAGCTTCTCCCAAATCAAGATGTAATGCTGACAGTTCATAAATTACTCTCCAAGAATCAGTGGATTCATGCACATCATCACAACATGACTATCGGCTCAGAACATTAGCTACAACATTACCTTTTCCCGGTGTATATGATATTTCAAAGTTGTATTCCTTCAAGAACTCCATCAACCGATGTTGTCACAAGTTCAAGTCCCGCAGAGAGAAAACTTACCTCAAACTCATATGATCAGTGAAAACCACAAAGCGCTCACCAATGGGGTAATGTCTCTACAAATTAAAAGAAAACACCATAGATGAAAGCTCAAGATCATGAGTGACATAGTTACGTTCATGGGGACGTAAATGCTGAGACCCATAAGAAACAACTGACCTTTGCTACATGAGGACACAACCAAAACCCAGATGTGAAGCGTCATAGAAAACATCAAACTAAACTCCATCATCCAGATGAAAAATAACTAGAGCACTTACTGACTTTTACTTTAGATACATGAATATTTTATAACACTAATCATTCCATATGAACGCTTGATCATTTCTAGTCAAAGCTATCATTGGAGTCGAAACTAGAGAGAAATTGGTTACAAACCTTCAATAGTAGCTCGTGAGACCAAGGAAACTCCACACCTCTGACACTGTATTAGGGGCTTCCCAAGACACGACTACATATAAAACCAATGGATCCATAGCTACTCCCTGTTGGGACACAACATGCCCCAATAAACGGACATCTCGAGCCTAAAACTCACACTTCAACAACATCCCGAACAACTGATATTGGCGAAGAACACCCAAAATGGCTCGTAGATGCTCTGCATGCTCCTCTTCAGATGTGGTGTACACAAGGATTTCATTGATGAAAACCACCACAAACTTGGATAGGAACTCATGGAACATATAATTCATCAATCCCATGAACACATCCGGAGCATTCGTTACACCAAATGGCATTACAACGAACTCATAATTCCCATCATGAAATCGGAAAGCAGCCTTCGGGATATCCACATCCTTTACACGCATCTGATGATATCCTAACCACAAGACAATCTTTGAGAACCAACATTCACCCTTCAGTTGAACAAATAAATCATCAATATGTGGAAGAGGATAAAGACTCATTAATTTCACTTTGTTTAAGCGACAAAAATTGACACACAACCGCAAACTTCCATCAGCCTTCATTATGAACAAAACGGGTGCACCCAAGGTGACACACTTGGCCGAACAAAACCAAATTGTAACAGACCATCAAGCTGCATACATATTTCTCGTAACTCATAAGGGTCAATCTTATATGAATACATAGAGTTAGGAGATGCTCCAGGATGTATCTTGATCCCAAACTCAATCTCTCATCAAGGGGGTAATGCTACAACTTCTTCAGGAAAGTCATCAGGGTACTCCACTACGACCCTAGGAAACGCCAACTAATGCACCACTGAAGAACTCATCATCAACTCAGCCATCATTGATGATAATGATGGAATGCACCTACGACCCATCTGATGATATTGCTCACCAACAAACACCACTTTCTCTCTATCTACACCACTGAAGATGACCTTTTTCCGGAAGCAATCCACGATAGTCTGCATCAAATACAACCAGTCCATGTCAAGGATGACATCATATGGTTGTATTCGTAAACATAGGAATTCTCCCCAAGAGCTGTGTTTCCCCAACACCAGATCATAGTCTCTACATACTTCAAACAAGTCAGCTCGACCTCCAACTGGTGTAGTCAACACCAGGGGCAATGGAAGCCTCTCTACCTCCAGTCCCAAAGCACAGACAAGGGTAGGTGATATGAAGTAGTGTGTCTCTCCTGAATCAAAAAAGGCATACACCAAGGTAGAAAACAAGCAAAGGGTACCTCGAACGAAATCCAGATCGCTTGGAGCTACTAACGCTAGAGCATTAAGGTGACAACGACCTCCTCCATGACCTCTTTGACCCTGATGACGACCACCACCATGGTCGCGCTCTGCTCTCTAAGAACAAGGAGCATCATGGGGCTATCCTTTTCCCACCCCATATACCCTATGTTGATCTAAAGCTGGTGAAACTGGTTGCTGCTGCCTTGGTTGGAACTGTCTGAACGGAGGAACCTGAAGGGTAGTTCCTGATGTTCGATGGCTGCTCTGAAAGGTCGGGCACTCCCGCTATTGATGACCACGACTACCAAAAGAAAACCAAGCGCCCAATACCTTGTAATAAGCTGGAGAGTTTCTTCCTCTAGTGAAAAGATATGTTAATGGCTGGGACCTACCCTCCGAGTGAACGGAAACTCTTTTGCCCTGAAATTCGAGAACTCCAGACCATAGCTCTGCTTCGTGTGGAATCATGTCGATTCCCTTATCATGATGATCTGGTCCTAGCCAATGTCCTCTCGACATCCTTTGTCCTCTCCAGCACCTTAATATATGTCTTTGGCATAAATGGGGTGACCTGGCGCTGGATCTCTGGACGCAAAGCCTCCTCAAAATGCCTCGCTCGGGCCTCCTCATATGGCAGTAATTCAGAAGCATACGGTAGAAGGCTCTAGAAAAGGATTCATAACTCTCGAACACTGTAGATCCCCTATCGTAGGGTAGGAATCTCCTGGAAACTGGATGCCTTCGCAGTCGAAGAAATAAACTCGACTCTAAACCTGTCTCAGAACTCTTCCCATGAGATCGCTAACTCCTCACGATCCCCGAGAAACATGAACCACCACTGCCTCGCTTCTCCATGCAGCATTGTCGAAACCAAGGACACCTAGTGCTCCTTCCGAGAATAAATCAAACTAAATACTATCTCGACCACCTCCAACTTGTCTTCCATGACTGCATCTGAAACCGAGACCTCGTACTTCTATAGACTCTGGTGCTGAAACACTCAAAGTGTCTTCCTCAATATGTCTTCATCGTCAACCTCTACCCTGCGGCGTTCTGTTAGAAGTGCCTACTGGACATTTTCTGTGCAAGCTTGTCGAGGAAGTCGACCAAGAGCCATACCTTTAAAATAACAAACATTTATAGATCCTAAACCTAGAATATAGAAGACTCAACATTAATTAATGTATTGTTTTCTTTCATTCATTTTATCTTAACATATCCCAAGGTCCACCCATCATAACACAGGAACAAGAAGAATGATGCATGATCCTTTCCTAGGTCTCTACCCCGCAACTAGTATTATCTTGTTTAGTATCCATTGTAAACTTAATGTTCCATACATCAAATCATAGGGGGCCATACTAGACTATGTCTCAGCCAGTCTCCAGTGTTTACCTCACTTGCTAAACATTAATGACACTGTTGCCCTACCAACCCATGCAACCTCACGTGTGTCTGACTCGAGACTCCATCCTATATCTCAGCCTCTCTCTGATACCAGTTTGTCACAACCCCCTCCCCACAAAGTGTAACCCTCCTGGTCCGGAAATGTGAGAATGGAGATAATGACCCCTAAGTCCCACCTCTAGTAGGCCCCGGGTTGGTGACTAGCACCGAGGGTATAGTAACAACACAAATGGGAGGCATTACCCTCTATGAGAACACATGAAGAAGAAAGAGATAAGATAGACACCAATCAACTCCGAATCAGAACTAAAATATAAAAGAAACCCATTTACACATATCCAATTTCATGCAAAAGTACTACAACTAGAAGTTAAAAACTACATGTACCCAAAAGGAAGTAAAACAGCAGCAACCAGAAGCCCGAACAGCTCCCGCAACCCCAAGCTCATAGAAACCAGCTTGATCTCTAACCTACTCCAAGTGACCTAAAAATAGTTTATAGATACTTAGGGTGAGTATAACAGTATACCCAGTTGGATCCTCCCCAAAGCCTCTCGTGCAATGTAATGAAATCATGCTAAAGCACAGTTAACAACAAGAGAAACTAATTCATCAACTAAACAGGTATACTAAGTTCCCAAACACACCATGCATACTCTCACCATGTAACACATAAAAGAATATAGAATATAGTAAATAATATTAAAGGTACCCTGCTACTACTTCCCCACTGGTTTGCCGCTTTTCCCCAACATCACATGTCCTAAACATATCTCTCTAAAAGGCTTTCCCGCAGACACATGGCCCAAGCACCACACCATCCTCACAACCAAATGTAACCAGGTAAGTTTCTGGGATCCACCACAGCTCGCATAACATGTATCATAAATCGGTTATTATACCTCAAGCTATTATAGCCCATACACCGAGTAAGGATCCTCAACCCATCACAACATAAACAAGTTACACCTATATTATTCCATGGGATACTATATCTAGAATATATGTGTGTGAATAACCATAACCCATGACAGCCCTCTACACACATATATGGGGAAAACTAACAAATGTTCCCATCAGAAGAAGTAACTAACATGAGAAGAGAGCGGGGCCAAAGGGGGTAGTCAGTCATTCATCTTCCCACCAGAATGTTTGGGAAAACACCCCCCAGGGCTCAGAATCCCTGGGGTGTCAGTTGCCCTTACAGACAGGGTGGAGTAGCGTATAGAATCAGAAAAAGTAAAAAATATATTATATATCACAACCACGATATGGGAATTTCCTAGTATTAGAAACAACTACACCTAACGTCTCTCAGACTCCAGGCTGCTACTTCTAAGACTAGGAATCCTATAAGCACACAACCAATTAAAGAACATTATTAGATTCCTTCATTCCCTTTTTAATCAATTCCACATTACATTAATTAATTATTTACACATCAATTAACCAAGAAAAATTCCTCAATAAAATTCATTAGCATCACACCCAATGTCAATTTTACCTTCAAAAGATTACTACCTCATCATTATGTTTCAGCGAACACCAACCCCATGGGTTAACACCATTTATTCTGATATTCATTTCAAAATTACTTCCCATATTCCCAGGCATTCTAGAAAATAATTCAATGCTACTAAACACAAGTGGGCTCATCACGGTGAGTATATGTACTACCCATCGAGTCTTTTCCTCCTATAGCAAGAGCGTAGAACTATTCTCCTTTGAGAAGCTAGACATAGAAATCGTGTGGCATACCCCATGCGTCTTCGCCTACTTCGGATGAATGGTAAGAAAGAACAGCTTCCTTGAGCAGTGGAGAAAAGTATAGCAGATAAACACTCAATTAAAGTCACCAAGAATTAAATAAACACATCCATCCCATTCCATCATCACTTGTGTCCTCCCCGATAACCACATGCATAAACCAATGTATCTCACCACTCTAGGTGTCATCCACTGCCACAACCCCAAGGCCTCCCTACCTCCACATATCACAACACCCCTTTTAGGTAACATCACAACACAAGCAGTAGGAAATCAAACATCACATCAAATGAGATCTTGGCCCTTTAACAAGGCATCCAAACTTCATAAATAATGAGCACTCATGGCTCTAAAGCACAAGGCACTCGACCTTACGAACAAGAGGTTCACTAAGAACCATACAAGGAGTTATCTTTTATCAACCAAGCAATTCATTAATCACTCTTGAATTAACAAATTCAATTCATAGGTTCTAATTCTGGGAAACCTAATCAGTAAGATATCACAAAAGATTTAACATGATTACTATTCTAATTTTATTGACATAAAATTTGAACAACTACAACAACGACAACAACCAGATTCATTTACATTCGTCCTTATCTGTAGCCAATTAATTATCAATTAAATCTGGCTTTACATTCTTTATCAATTTCCATCTAGAACGAACAACTAATCAAAGCAACTATATATATCAATCTATCTTGCAAAGCATGAGGCAAACCATTGTCACGGTACAAAGCAACAACATGCGATCAAACCAATTATTTTAATCCGGTTAAAGTATTTAATTAGGTCAATTTCATTAAGATCCAAAGGGATAAATCATGCTAACTCTTTGATTGCACATAAACAATTTGAGAATCCATGAATCCCCAACCTCAAAAATTCTTGATGTTCTTTATCCACACAATGGGTCACAATCCTCCTCTCACGACTACTGTATCCACCAAAGGATGCCACGGTATGACAGCACCAACCAAACCCCAAGAAAAACACATTAGAATCTTGGAGATTACCTGGTATAATATGGAAGGGATAAATAGGAGAAGATGATCCCAAAAGGAACGAAGATAAAACATACCTTATATGGAAGATTGACCGACACAGATCGGTTGCATCAAAAATAGAGCAGAACCAATCGGTGGAGTAGGGTTTGATTGTGAAACACTTATGAGAAGGATGGAATGGTTCTAGAAACTCATAGCCGAAAACAAAGATGAAGAACAAAAGGAGGATGAAATTTTGTCTCTTTTGGAGATTTAATGGGGTGACTGTTTAAGATATTATTAATTATCCATTAAAAGCGTATTGCATTATCCCATGTAGTTTGACCGAGTAAAAACATCCCGAGCTATAGGGATAATTAATATAGGATTTATGGCATTTGAATCAGCCTTAAGGGCCCATAAAATAAGGCTTTAAATGTATTTTACGCCAAAGGAAACGTCAAAGGGGCGAAACTGTAGGAAGCTGGAAACTCTGTTCACACACAAAAAATTTGGAAAAGGAAGGAAAAAATCACCTTTAGACCTCACCGTTAGAGGTTACAAAAAGACCTCACCATTACATGTTACCGATAGACCTCACCATTAGAGGCTACTTATACACCTCACTGTTAGAGGTTACCAATAGACCTCACCGTTAGAGGTTACCGATAGACTTCACCGTTCTGGAAACACTATACAAGTCTACCGATCTGGAAACACTGTACAAGTCTACTGATCTGGAAACACTGTACAAGTCTACCGATCTGGAAACACTATACAAGTATACCGATAGGCCTTACCGACAGACCTCACCAATAGAAACATTGTATAAGTCTACCGATCTGGAAACACTGTATAAGTTTATTGATATGAAAACAATGTGCAAGTCTACCGATAGACTACTCCGATAGACCTCACTAATAGAAACATTGTACAAGTCTACCGATCTGGAAACACTGTACAAGTTTGCCGATCTGGAAACACTATATAAGTATACCAATAGACCTCCCTAATAGAAACATTGTACAAGTATACCGATCTAGAAACAATGTACAAGTCTACCGATAGATGTCACCGATAGACCTCATTGATAGAAACATTATTCACAGAACCTCACCGATAGAAACATTGTTCACTTACCGTTTCTGTTAAGAAAACTGGAAACACAGTTCATAGAACTGGAAATTTGGCAGTGTGTTGAGGATAAGTCACCTTGACCTCCTGGAACGCCCCCAACACCACATTTTCACAACGTAATGGACTGGAGAGGTCCAGACCATTACAATATACATTTGTATCATAGTATTACATTATTCATGTATATTTTATTTTTATCTAGTCATGATGCTAACTTAATTTTTTATATGTGAGATTAATGAAACCTTAAAACCAGTTCCATTTCAATGATTTGACATAGTGATTGATGGTTATGTTTATCCTTACTATCTAAAATTTTGGAATTTCTAGTGGTAAATTGTACTAATCTATAAATTATATATTTTAAATAAATAGACGTAAAATTGCATCAAAGAGGTATAAATTGAAATTTAATTAATTTAGATACCATTAGAGTAATAGACACTACTTTTTATGATCATGTTACATTGGAAAACTCTATAGTGATTGGAAATTTACCAAGTTGATGGAGAAAGGTATATAATACATTTTTTTTAGTTTTTTGAAATGATCAATGAATAATTTTTCTAATTATCTTAGATACTTTATCCAGTAGTTTTTTTTGCAATTCAATAGATGAATTCTAATTTCATTTTGTTTATTATGAGGTTCATGGTTCTCATGTAATATTATTAAATTATAATATTAAATGATATGTAATGAGGTCTGAGGATGGGTTCATAAAAAATAAAATATTGATGGTTTGAAATGTAGTACAGTGGATTAATTAGCTTATATATTGAAGAATTTATATAATCACTCAAAATACTTTTTCACATATTTAAATTTAATCATTTTATTAATTCAAAAATAAAAATTAACAATGTAAATTAGGGCATTGAGGTCTGATGTGGATGTGATTAAAATGAAATAAGAAAAGTTAAATAAGAGAATTATTTTGGGAAGGGGGAATAATCTAATATTTATAACTAGGCTTCCATAGTTGATCTAATTGGTGTTTTCAATTATTTTATAAAAACAATTTAATTAAATAAATTAATTAAATTCTTCAGTTTATTTTATAGTAATAGAATTTTCTTTTAAAAATTTTATTAAAAATAATCCCTAACATAATTCTTGTATTTCCATAATAATCACTCCTGAATAGAGAATTTGATTCCATCATTGTACCAATTCCATCATATATTATTCCTCAATACACATTTTCAACTACATCATTTGATGATTTTTACAATAAAATATAAGGGGAAAATATGATTGATTGAATGGTTAATTGATCCTTTATGTATTGAGGGGTGAAGACTGGAGATCAAATCCCTTGAAATAGAATTGAACAATATGAAAAGGAATAAAATATTTAATGAAACGGAATATTGGGACTCAGTATTAGCATATCTACCACAATTATCAGGTTTATCAATCATTTTCTTATATAAGAGGAGTTTTAGAATATTTTATTTTTTTGAAACACTAATAAATTGATATAGAAATTTGTTCTATAAATCTTCTATGAAAAAAATTCATAAATTAATTTTACATAAATAAAACTACAAAACCTATAAAAATAAAATGTTATAGCTGAAAGCTATGTTTCTTGAATAATTATAGGAACATTGATATGTGAGAATATTTCACTTTTTATCTGAATTGGAAGATACCTTCATGACTTCTATAATAATATTATATGAAAGGGTTTAATGACACATTTATTCACTTTGATATTAATATCACCAATGATCAAGAATCAAGATTCCTCTCCTCATGAAGGATATTCACCAACCATCAATTATCTATTCACTATAATTGATGAATGGTATGTGAAATAATGGTTAAAATTGTTTCTAATTTGAATGAAAATATCAAATGGAAATATTTTCAATGTATGGCATTTCAATCAAGAATCAATGTAGATAATCGATTTTTGACCCTCCGAATGCCTGGAAAAAAGGTTAGTTAATGCCAAGACTCCAAAAAAATATTTGAATTCATTATTATATGTATCATAAAAGATCATTATCGACCATTAAAATTCAATTAAAAGGAAACATATGCACAATGTTGAAGATGTACCTGTCAGATTAGAAACAAGATGTTATAATCTCCCCACCATAATTTTTTTTATTACTATAAAGTCTATAATGAAGCCACCATGCCAAAAAAGATGATGAAATTACTCTCTCATCATTTCCTCACATTCCCACAACTAATTATTGTAGGAAACATGCTTCTATAACATAAGTATCAATGGTATCATCCTCCAACAATGTACCGTAATCTCAGATTCCAATATCCTAACATGCCACTCAATCAATGATATATCAGTTTCAATATAAAGATCAGTATACCTGAAAACATTACATGAATTAGATAAATGCTTTCAAATATAAAATAAATGAAATATGTTTTGAATTTACATCATTTATGGTTGAAGTGAGAAATGGTATGCAACATTCCCCAAATATCCAATAAACTCAAAAGGTCTTACAAAACAAAGAGTATATTTCCCTTTCTTCCCAAGTTGTTGATGACCCATAAAATGTGAAACATTCATGAACACCTAGTAACCAAAAATTAATTACTGAGGCCTGAAAGAACTATAAACATAAATATTATCTTATCTTAGTTTCGTTGAAATTATATGATAAATTAATTGAATCATCAATGAAACCCTTGATCTAAACATGGTCGAACCAAATAACTTTCACCTATATTCGTCAAACACAATATATACTTACAAGGATGTCCATAAAAGGCAAAAAATGAATCCATTTTTATCCCAGACCGCTATCTATGGTAATAAGGAAACTCAACCTTCACAATGTGATCATCCCAAACCTAATAAATTTCAAGAACACATGCAAAATTCATAAACTAAATAATTTGTATAGATATCTTTATCTATCTATATGATTGTGGATGGTAGGTCATAATCAAACAAACCTGAGATTCTAGTTACACTGAATGACCTCTCCCAAATAGATATGTTAATTGAGGATCTTTATCAGACCCCATAGCAGGTGAAACTCTATGAAAATGAAAAGTATAATTCACATATATATTAAAAAACTCATCAACATTAGTTGTATCAAGAATGGTTATGAAGTTATTTAACATGGTCATATTGTCAATCAAATCCCATATTTCATTATTCTATAGCCGGGTAAGAGGTAACCCAGCCAAAAATCCCATAAAGAACAAATCCCACTTGCATGTATATATTGGAATTGGATGAAGTAGACATGATTATTTCCCATTTTTGAAAATAACCTACTACAATGTATAATAGTGGGAAATAAACTCATTAATTCCTCATCCCATACCATTCCTCCAGAACAACATTTGAATGTCATAAAACATCTTTGTGGTTTTTGGGTGTACCATCCACTATGAATAAAAAAATCCCCCATCAGAACCTTTCTTTCTTCTAATAGTACAACAAATAGATCCTCATATCATATAATTCCCTCTTCTGAGAATGACTACTGGGAAACTATATCTCCACCACAAAGAGAGACTCTAATGATAAAAAATTCTTCATAAAAATCAATGTCATGAAGAATAATTTCTAAAAGAGAAAAATTCAACTGAAAACTGGATGAAGAAACATCAGATCATTTCTCTTGAACTCCATTATGAATCTATGTGATGTGAACCATCATATTACACACTTCTGAAGATTCATTCACTATGTGGGTTGGAATTTTCCTACTCAATTATTCCTAAATGACAATATATTTCCCTAATGATTAGTATATGTTAATGATCAAAGATTATAGGTACTACACCCAAAAACTCTGAAATATATTAAAATAATTTTAGTAAAATATATAATACATGATTTTGGGGATTGAATATATAGTAATGCTTTCTAAAAAAACATAGATCAGCCAAATCTTACATGCATGCATCACAAAATCATGTTCAAGTTCATGGTTAGGATAATAAATCTCATGTGTCCTTATCTGATGATATACATAAGTAATTACATGATTTCCATGCATAAGAATGCATCCCAAGCCTAATACTGATGGATCACAGAAGACTATATTCCCCTATCCGACCACAGTAAGTGTCAAAATCATCATAGTGGTTAGAAAAAATTACATCTCAACAAATTAACTCTAACATTTATCAATAAAAGAAAACATCACCCACTTCTTTGTTATAGTTTTCATCATATAATCCATCTATGAGATTTTCTTCATGAGAAGAAGATAATATCTGGTCATGCCCCAAATGATTGGAATCCAGAAGTTTTTATGTGTTTTCATTCATGTGAAAATTTGTTTCCACTTTATAAGGATCAACTGATATACCCTATTGAGAAACCATGTGTCCCAATAATTTCTCTTCGAAAATCTAGAAATCAAACATTTAATGCTTTTCATAAAGACAATGAGGTCTTAGACAAATCATAATTAGTTTCCAATGATGCATATAATCCTCCTCAGACATGGAGTAAATAGGGATCCAATTAAATAAGACTACCATAAAGGTATCCAGATACTCAAGGGAAATTCTATTAATGAAATACAAGAAAACATAAAATTCATCTGTTAGACCTAAGGGAATAATAAGGTACTCATAGTGGACATAAAAATTCCATAAGGTGGTTTTATAAATATCATATTCTTTTGTCAATAACATATAATGTTATATTTAAGATCTCTCTTTGAAAAACTCTTCTCAACTTTTAGCTAATCAAAATGATCTTTAATCCATGGAAATAAATACTTTTTCTTCAATATAACTCAATTGAGCTTCCGGTAATCAACATATAATAAAACTGAGTAATCTTCTTTCTTATCAAAGGGAACTAGAACATCCAAAGGTGACACACTTTGGAACATAAATCTTTTCTCAAGTGGATCATTGAACTGGGACTTCACCTCTTTTGGTTCTATTGGATCTATGTGGAAAAATGGAATTGAAACTGGTTGAGTACTAAAAATTATTGTAATTGGAAACTTGACCTCCTTCATCAGTGGAAAAAAAACGAAATCAAAAGTAAACCTATTGGGAAACACGATAAAAACTAGAGGGAGGTCATTTCTCAATGATTTCCACTCCAGATAAAAATAAAACACTAAAATTGCATTCCCCATTGATGTATTGGATAGTATGTCTCTACTCTACCATGAGTACCATTCTCCATGAGAGACAAGAGACATACCACTGTTTGTAGTGACCTTGAACCCCAAATGACAACAATAATTTTAGTCCTTATTTTCACTGATCTAATCCATTTGGAAAACTGAATCAACCAGAATCAAATCATGGACAAAAAAACTTTTTTCCAACTCAATATCTGAAATATATAAGACACAAGAGTGACTATAGAGATCTCAATCTCTCATTTTTCCTAGGGCTGTAGTAATATCTATCGAACATGATGAACTCCTCTTAGGATGATTTATTTGATTAATAATATTGGTAGAAATAATAAAATGGGATGACCTAGTATCATGTAGAGTAGTCACTAATGATGAATCTATATTAATGGTAACTCTTATAGTTGATTGACCCATGTCTTCTTCAATTGGAGGATCTTCCACTAGTTGAAGTAGCTTCATTTCTGATGGAAATGGCTGGAACCCTTTTATACATGATGTAACTCAATTCCCCATTATTTTATAAGGATATGATTGTCATTTTACACTACTTTGAGTAATAATAAAAAGGAAGAATAACTGTAAGATCCCTAAATGTACGGAGAAGCTACATTTTTTGGAACCTTTGTAAAAGCCCTCGTAGATTTTTTTGTCTTGACACACTTAATGAAAATCCAAAGAAAATCTATACGGATTTATAAGATATATGTAATGAACCTTAAATAATGAACCATTGTGAAAATCATCATGCTTCCAATTTACCTTTAATATAACTTACTCTCCCGTTAGGAGAATAAGGAATTATCTTCAACCGTGAATTTCTAGCTGGGTCTATCTCAACTGTCATTTCCCTGCCTATATAATCACTATAAGTTAGAAAGATTATCATGAAAACATGGGAACATGTATTTTATCTATTTATAAACTAAAAACAAAAATACATAATTATCTCATTATATACAGTCTCAAGCATAAATTTTACCATCGTTGCAAAGTGATTTGAATACTAGGTCATTCTTCTATCAACCTGATCTTGCATGAAAAAATCAACATCCTAGGCCTACATAATTATATATAGATAAAACATGTCAGAGAAAAGAACCTTGAAATCATTCCACAATAATCCCACATCATTCCTCTTCATGCCCATCATGTACCTCCATCTTCTTCTTGAACCTTCCATCATAAAGGATGAACACTTTACCTTGATTTCATCCAGTGTCTTGAAGAACAAAAACATAAATTATATCCTTTAGAACCACGCATCACCATGTTGAGGATTATTAAATCATTTTAAAACATTTGGAATGATGTGAAGGAAATATAGAGAATGATTCTGAATATTATCCCTTTAAGGATCTACATCAAGTTCCTAAATGGGTACTTGAGGTGGTTCATACTGCAAATCATGGATAATGTGCACAATAACCTCAATAAGATTTTGGTCCTCTTAGGGAATCACTGTTACGGTTCAGAAGTATAATCCTCTTGGATCTGATTATAATTTCTTCTCGAAGGCATGATGCTTCACAACATCAGCAGACAATAAGGAAGACATCAGATAATTCTCATATAGAGCATCAATAGAAACATTATAATAACTAATAGATGAAGTATGATTTGTTTTCCAATCTATCCAAATAAAAATTTGTTAAATAATAAAAATAAACGCCAAGACTACATCTGAATACCACCCATGGTGATTTAATGATAATTGTGGTGTGAGATATCTAGGCACTCAATAGTACATACCTCATAATTTCTAATATGATTTAAAAAATTCATACTAAGTTCTAGAAAAAAGGTGAACAAACTCCTAAAATAATTTTCTTTATTGAACTATTCTGGTTGCCTAGGTAACCCAAAAAAATATATGAACATAACATAGCCTTAAAGAATTACGAATCCCCATTGGATGGATAATATAACCTGGTAACATACAACTCGCTTGTGGGAAAAACATTTCCACAAAAAATTTTGAAATCTAGTTAAAATTGTAAATATGAATACAAAAAAAATGCATTAGCAGTAATGTACCAGTTAAAAGAAATGAATTTTTTATAAAATTATTAAATCCATGTACCAAAACAGGTAAAAAACAACCCATGTTCCTAAGGACGCAACTCACAACATCCAAATTTCAATATCTTAACCCACCCAAAAAATATTCTTCCATCCTTCACGATCCTAGAAGAAGATAACGTACTAACACCAGATAGAACAATTAGGGTGTCATCTAAATAACCAAGTAGGGTATTACCAAGGATTCAATATAAGATTCCAATAATAGATTAATCGAAGGAATAATATCAATATTTGAATGAAAAAGGTTTTCATTTTAAATCATTTTTCAACAAATCATTCTATACGATTAAAATAATTGAAAATAATTTAATTAATGAATTTAAACTTGATTGAATATTTTTTAAAAAATTTATTATGTTAATGATTTATATAAAATAGATAGTATAAATTCATATAGAATTTTAATTAGATCAAAATATTTGGCATATATTTATATCTCATATATAAAATAAGCGACCAATATGGTCATACTCTAAATAGGAATGAATGTTCTAGGCTATAGGGATCCACACATTCCATGTGATAATATGAATATCTGTATAAAATGATACCTATAACACTAGCCAAAAGAGGCTCATGAACCTTTCATCGGGGATGTGACCTACTAAATTTAGGTTTTAGAATGTTGTATAAGCATTGAGTTTATCCAAATAACTCACAAACTACCTAAGGAATGAACTTTCTGTTACAAAATCAATGAAGAAAATTTTATTTCAAGTCTGCTTAAAATAAAATTAAATCAAATTATCCCATTTAAAATTTCAATATTCCATTTAAAACAAAAAAAACATGATTAAATAAAAACATAACTCTTTAACAATATAAAACCAATGGGTTTCTACAAAAAAATGGAATTAATTCTCACATGTTTGAAATCAATTCAAAACTAATTCCATCAGGTTCACAATATATTTCAATAATTAATTTAAATTTTCAAATTAAATATCTTCCATGAGATTTTCAATTTAAATTAAATAATTTAAATCAACAAATTTTAAAAAATGCTCTAAAATTCAATTAAATTTTTTATTTTCCGAATTTTCATAGGAAAAACATTTCAAATATCATATTTCAATAGAATTGGGATTTATCAATTAAATTGAAATAATTATTGTGAAATTTAATTTAAATCAACAATTAAAATAAATCAGGCAATTGAAGGTCAATCAATATGTCCTGACGGAATAGAATCACATTCATTTTTTTTTGAAAACCAACACTGACAACATAACCCATCAATGATAAATAATGGGTTCAATAAATTGAAACTCAACATATAAATTGGATCTCGTAGTACATAGAATAGATCCATTAATTTATTGATGATCATTTGAAATCATAATGGATTGGAAAAAGAGAAAGATAAAGAACGAAGAGAGTTATTACCTGAGAATATGTATCGCAAGCGCAACAAAGATCGAATGTAGAATGAAGGACCCTAGAAGGGCTAGAGGGATCCAATATCACCTCATGAAGGACTTGGGTGAATAGAAATAAATATGAGGATGATGGTAAAATAAGATCTATGATGTGGTATATGTTTATAAAACTAAATATGGTGTATTACATATGATATAATCGCTATACATGTCATGAAATAGTTATGTTTCATAACCACCTAAAACACAATGCATTAAAATTAAAACCATTCATTTAATGACATTAGACGTGTAAAGTCTCATCATGTCATGTAACCATTCATGGTGTGAATCATATCATTACATTAACCTTCTCACAGTATGAACCTAACGATTACTACATGCCATGTAACATAGTTACCTGGGGTGTAACCCAGTTACATCACGTGTAACCATCCATTAGCCTGTAGAAAGGAATACATAAAGATGAGAGTCCAAAAAAACATCAACCTCAACATTATTAGTATCCTACCAATTCATCATCATTCCTACATGGAAAATTCAAATGAAGAACCACATTAAGGTAAATGATGTACCTGTCAGATCGATAATGAGATGTTACGAAAACCATGCTATCAAATTCCCCATGTGAATAATCATGCTTACTCATATCATTAGAAAAATTTACACAACTTCTTAGATGTATGGAAAATCTTAAAGCCCTCATATACCAGCGAGGTCCATATTAACCCTCAACACTCTATTCATCACATCAGTTCAAGAAAGTACCATCAGTATGAAGACCTGATAATGATCATATTCTCAAAGGTCCAACATGACCCTTAAATTCATCATATTCTCATTTGATACAATATATTTTTTAAACAACACTAGCTCAACAGATTGGTTTTCATATTCAATCATGGTTCTATTATCTCAGTCAAGATTGATGAACTCAAGAGAATTTTCTTGCACCAATAACTATGGATTGAAGTGTTTAATGAAAATATCATTGAAGAATTTACACTCTAAGACCCTTTTATTCTATTCCATCACCATCATATTCCACTATATCAATCTTTCCCCCTCATGAATGATGGTTGAAATCATCAATTAAATTTTATTTGGTGTTTCCAACAATTAAAACTAGAATTAAATCCCACCAAACCATTCCTCAGCCCCTTTAGGATCATTAAATCCTTTGAAAATTGGGGGACTATATAGAATGAACTATATAGAATGATGCCAGAGGACATTCTTCTGAGGTTCCCCACCTAGATTCTAAACAATAACTAGTCATGGTTTATATCCCAATGCTTGAACAGTACACATGATCACTTCAACCAGACTCAAGTAAACAAGGGAATTCACTCATTTAAGTTCATCAGAACCTTATCAGCACATATTCCTAGAGTCATGATTCTATAATATATTATCAATTAAAAATAGAGGTATCCGATTAAAAATTATAGAGAGAAACTAGTGAAATTAATCCCAGCAGATAGACTGCAATATTGGCAGATCAATCTAACCAAATAAAAAGTAGTAAAAATAATATAACTAATTCTATACATGTCATTCCATAATCACCCCTACTAGAATAAGGTTCATTATGGTAAGATATGTCCTGATTCCCAATCACAACTACCTCTTATGTCCCCACAATATTAAAAAACTACATAAAGAAATCTAGAATATAAGCTAAACTTCTCCTCTGATAAAATTATATCAAAAACCATCTCAGGTACCCTAGTAAACCATGGAATGATCGTACACTAACATGTAATGAATGGAGTTCTCGATCCCCTTGTATTTGTGACGAGTACATTGAATCATAAAATATAATGGTTATACGTAATTTTCCACAAACACAAAAAAAATGATAAACAAGTTAGTATGAATACAAGACAAATACAAAGGGATAAAAAATACTAGAATTAAAAGTGGTATTAAAAGACATTGTAAATCAACATTTAATAGAAGAATAGGGTAAAATCTTAGGTCCTAACCGATGCAAGTCATGAAGCCCATGGATCAATAACTACGACTACAACTTAGTGGTTCCATAATCTTTCTCAAACCTAAACAAGGAAGATATAAAATCCCCTAATATAACATGTTTTTATTTCTTTAAATTTATACTAGGGTATTACTAAAGATTCCATATTAATATTCTCTCATTTAATTAACTAAATAATTTGATCAATTTTAAATAACATGTAAGGACGTTCAATGAATAATTATAATAATTAATTTTGTACATTTAAGTTGATGTAAATACATTACAAAAATGTCTTTATAATCATTTTATATAAAATAATCTATATATATTCACTAATCATGTGTATCAAATTTTACAAACAATTGATTATATTTTACTAAAATAATCAGCAATCTGGCCATACCTCAAAATGTACAATAGATCTGCGCTATGGGATCCTCATACACTCAAAATTGATCCTTGAAATATGTGTATACTCATGTCAATATGACATCATCTAAAGGAGAGGCATTAAAATCCCATTACGTATGTGACCTACTTCATAATTGTTTGTTTTAGTTGTAATGGATCAAAATAGTGGTATCCTAATAACTCACTATATAGCTAGTCATGAATGTTATCTAATAACAACCAATGAAAGAAAATGTATTTTAATAATTTATAAAATATAATTCATTCAATTATTCTTTTCATATATTCAAATTTTCATTTAAAATCCAACACATGGGTTTTTAATAAAAACATGCATTTTCCCCATATAAAATTATTGGGCTTCTATATATACCATTTTATGCCATTATTTTCGAATAAAAATTTGAAATCGATTTTATTAAATCAATATAAAAAGTTAAATTTAACATCTTCTATTCATAATTTCCCATTAATTTCCAAAGAAACACACCCCAAAATAATGTAATTAAGAGTTTTCACAATTACATGCCAAATCCAGTCATAATTCCCCAAATCTATAAAAATGGGTTTTTGTTCAACTAAATGAATATAAATTTCAGGAAATTGATATTAAATCATACAATTTATTTTAAATCATGAAATTTAGGGTTACTCAAATATAGAAAATCAGAATAGAACCACCAATAAATCTCATGAAAAAACAAAGCCATCAATAAAACCCAACAATAAAATTATTATATAATATCTTTGAACTCAACTAGAAAAAAAGCTTCAACAATATAGGGTTTATATCCCTCAATCTCAACATTCTATATAAAACACTAAATAATGAAATATAAATATATTAATAGATAAGAATAATGCATACAAAAATTTCACACTATAATCACAATGATGTTCAATTGTTGACATAAATGAATTAGAAGTGTTTGAGGAATCCAAAATCACATGTGGGGTGGATCTTTGGTTGAGAGTACGAATTTTTGAAGATGTGTAAGTTGAATTTTCATAAAATCATCTAATTCAGAAACAACACATGGGACATTACATGATGTGAACCCCCATTACAGATCCTATAACTTACATAACCTAAAATCACGAAAATACCAATATAAATTTTTTAAAAACTAATTTTTTTTATTATTTAATAATTTACACATCATTTAACCCATTTTCAAGGAATTTAAATCATTAAAAAGATATTGAACTAGAAGGTTTAATTTTGAATAGTGAACAAAAAACAGACTTCTCCATTATAGGTATCTCTCAATCCATTGTTAGACCTACCAAGATCACAAAATGGGTAAACCATGAAATGGTTTGAAACATTCCCAATAGTAAGGAAAAAATATGTTACAGGCGATCTGGGAAATTCTATTATTATATAATCTCATTTTCATTTTATATATCTATTCGATGATTTATATGGACTACAATGTATATGTGTGTTGAAAATGATAGGGATAAACTTTTATTAAATGTTAATTTATATTTTAATTATATAATGACCCCTCACTGACTATTTTGCAATGATATATTGAAAATTTTATTATTGAGAAAATAAATACACTATATGGATATGCCAATTTTCCATATCGAATATCTATCTAGTATTTATTTTCAAAAATTTTATAGTTGTCAAATATTAATGTTTAATATTATTAATTAAAAGTTTATATTTATTGGGAAACATATATTAACTTATGTCCATAGGCTTCATCAGATATTTTCATAGCTATAATGAGACTTTATATTGAGCATTTACTGATTCATAATTTAAAATATCACATAAAAATTTGGAAGAAAACATTTAAGAATTTTTTATTATTGGACTAAAATGATTATAAAATGTATTCTAAAAGAATAAAAAATATTTCCATTAGGTGGTTTCTTAAAGGAATAATTTGGGAAATTCCTATCAATCGGAGGGTGTTAATCAATGGATGATAATTTATAATCCAATTAAATGATTTTATCTATGGAGATCCAAGACATATAAGCATATTGATTCTCAAATTATATTTTCCACATGTCATGCAATACAATGAAATAATTTATAATTCGTAATCAATATTTTAACATAGTTTATAACTTAATAAGTGTAGAAATAGATTGGCATGTTATGGTAATCATCAAACTACACAACCACTATAATTTATTCCTTCTGTTGTTAATGAATGTATGAAATAAATAGTCACATGAAATGCTCTATATTTCATTGATAGTGTATTTTTTATAAAACATGGACAAATCATTATACAAACTATGAATGTAACCTTTTCTTTGCTATAAATGGGTTTTAACACTACGAAATTGCGTCACATATCAAGACCTATTAGATTTAATTTACCGCTTTTGTTTTTACTCAACATATTTCATTAAATTGTTACTTTCACACCAACATGAATTAAACTCTTCTTACCTCTTACCAAAATTTTACTTGATATCTCCACGAACTTCTTCTTCCAGTCAAAATAATGAAAATGTATCAAAATAATGAAGAAAAAATTACTCTGGATAAAATAATGAGAAAATGAATATAAATTGACATGTCACTCCTTCTCTCCATATCTTATTTCTTCTATAGTGAAAAACTGATTGCATTAAATCACATTCATCCAATATTTTTATAATAAATTAAATTAGTTTTTTATTAATGAATCAACAATTATCATCATAATACAACAAAATTTCTATTATTCTTACCTAAAAAATAATAAATTTTTATGAATATACAATCAATTTTCTATAGGAATACAGACATATGAAATTAAGTAGTAATTTCTTGACCACATTCAATGTTACTAAATATCAACAATTGAGTGTACCTATTCTTCATCGTGAAAATTAATATTTTCGAACCACTAATTTTTCAATAGTAAACATGAAATATATTAATATTATTTTAAATATTAATGATTTTATCATTCTCATTACCATGCATTCATACTTCTAAATCCTCCCCTTCTCTATATTATCAATTCATAATTGTGACTATGTTGTATTATCTTCATCATGAATGAACAGACCATAGAACATATATAGAATGTTATTATTAATGTTATATGTTCTTCCATCAATTTTTTTGTTATCATAATGATTTTGTATGTATATGATGATCTCATGGATGTTCTCAATCATTATGCCTGAATATATAAAAGGATGGGGTTGTGTGAATTCCATTTTTATATAGTGTATATTTAGGTCCTTTAACTCATTTACATAATGAACAAACTACCCACATCCCTTTCATGGCCTTATTCATCAAACCCATTGTATTCTGATATATACCACGTTCATATATCACAAAATATTCTTATAAATAATATGTTGTTACATGAAAAGAACTATATATGAAAACCTGAACAAGTATTTATGTTTCTCTTTTACTTATCACAAGTGTTAATTTCTTTATCAGGCATAAAAATCATAATTACCTTCTATGTCCTTCTTCCAAAATGAGTTCTTTGTAGAACATGTTCATTATGAATCCCAAAGGGAGCTCTTAACTCATGCACTATACCATGGAACCATACTTATTGAATCACTATGAGTGTTTTATATAAATGTGTTGGGTATCCATTAAGAACCTTATTCACAGAAGTATAATTCTTCACAGAAATATTTCTCCACAAAGCATGATGAGGATTTACATCATTCAGGCGTTCACATGATCTTCTTTACCCTATAGGTGCATGGTCATTCTTCACGCAACCTTGGATGGTTCGTGGAACTCCATTTTATTGTGAGTAGTGAACTCTTATAGGACTCATTTCATCCAAATAAAAAGGATTGCATTATATTAGAACAATTTTTATGGAATATGAGTCTCTGAGAAAAATTTCAGAGGAAACACATCAACAGGATTAGTGCATATCCCTTTGTAGGTGATGATCATCACCTTGCATCAACTCAACCTTCCACATTTTATTTCCCGTCAAATTCCATTAAATGATCTAGTGATAGCTTCTTTGAATATATAAAATGTGGATAAAAATGATGTCTAATTTAACCTGTTATTCCATTGATACACATGTTTTCAATGGTCCTTTGGGGATTCATCCTCTTAAATATTACAACATCATATGATTCTTATAATGAATCCCTTTTCCAAATTGAACATATTTTAGCCACTATAAATTTTCATTTATACTAATACATCACCATGTTAATCAATAAAATTATGTATCATGATTCATTAGAAGATTTTTTCTCATTATTTTGACCACTATTTGATCATGGTGGCCATAACATTGACTATTAATGATTCAACCATTATATCAGTGAACCTCAATGGTTACATTCGGAATGTGAAAGAGTAAGATGCCAAAAAATTTTAATACTGTGTGTAATATTTAAATCCTCAAGAATATGATGGTTAGGCATGTCATAATTAATCTGATCAGATGGTCCTTATTCTATCTATATGTTTTAAAGATGATTAATAGTACCATATATCCAATCATCTGAAATCAAACTCTAACATGATATTCTATTTAGTATTACAAATGAGCCACAACCACTCACCAATTGAGCTGACATCAGTGTTAAAAAATTGGAACCACATGAAATTCACTACCTCAAGGGCCACTACACAAGTTGTCCATGGATTTAGTCATAGGCCCAACCAGTGACAAACCTCAAGAATGTGCATTACAATCCTTACAAAAGGGACGAACGAGGGATTAATAATGGTCATCATTTCTCCTTGGCCTCCCATTCATGATATAGCTCCCATGTGGGTGGATATTTCTCCACATTTGTTTGGTTGAGCTAGCCTCCATGAGTGATTTATGATTTATCGAAATATTTCAAAACAATTTGACTATATTCTATGTAAAATATGACACCGTATAAAATCAATGCCCCTTTATGAATGCATATATTCCACTTCTTCATCTTCTCATGATTTTGCATTTTGAAATATTAATTTCAAATAACAAATTTACCCTATCATCATATATAAATGTATGTTACATTAATGATCATTTATGTGGTAAGTAATATGTCACTTTTCAAACATGTATCTATAACATAAAATCGATTCAACAATCAAATGACCTAATAAGATAATATTTAAATAATGAAATCCAATTTCATTAACTTAATTCATAACGAATAATAAGAAATCATTATGTTACTCACACCATTAAAAATATTTTCCATAAAATATTTGGACTTAATAACTTTATCAAAACTCCACTATCATTTTAAATTCATAATCATATTGACATAAATGAAATTCAAATATCACATTGATCAACATTCACCCTATTAAATAATTTTAAAACAAATAAAAGCCAAACAGAATGTGGGATCAATAATATCACCCAATTTATTTCATAGAAATACCAACAATGTTCTTTCTAAATGAATGTGTCAATATGTGGATCAACATATTCCCAAAGGTAATTAATATTCATGTCGTAAATCACATTCTATTGACATTATTATTAACAAATACAAGGTTCATGGGAATATGGAATGAGTCTATACAAATTAAAAGTGACATCGATCAATTTAGTTAAAGTATACTTGATTTATACATGGTGTAGAAAAGAAGAAAATTTCATTTAGACAACAAAGTTTTCACTCACCTATTGATCATGATATCTCATTGAATTGAATTGATATTTGATCAAAATTTATTCCAAATGTAAATAACAAACATGATATATCAACTTTTTATTAAATATAATACTAAAACTCATGAACTCGCATCAAAAAATAAATCAAAAAGTTTATGTGAAATGTATGGATAAGGGACTATGCTGTTTTTTTATTATTATTATGTCATGGAATAGTTAAATTGATCCATCATTGTAAAAAAAAATCATTTATGATAACCATGGATGTAAGATTGAGAGATAAAGACATATTTTAGAGTAATTATATTCTTTTAACTTCAAGATTAAATAGATTTGATCTTAATTGATATAATGATATTAGAAGCATCATAATTTGTATCCCAATTGAGTGAAACACATATAGTCATCTATATAATGGTGGACCTCTTTATGAATGGATATCATGATTTCAATGATTGGTTACTAGACTAGAACAATTCATCATCTTGTGATATTCCAGATTTAAAAAATTTTACAACATCACTAAGGATGATCTTATTGAACACATGTTCATCAATATAATAATAAATAAGAACAATACATCATGGTATCTTATTTGACACTGTTACCCTGAATTGAATATAACATTCATTGTCTTCATCAAAATATGATATTCTATCATAGTTTTATTAAAACACCAAATTGAGGAATCATTCAATGGTTGTTACTTTTTTCTCCATGATATCAAGAATTGAATGCACAAACCTCTTCTAAAGTTCTCCCCCTAATAACAGAGTTCAACTTCAATTCCATGTATTATAACTAAATATAAAATACACAAAATATTAAGGGAATAAGGGTGATACTCTAATATTCATCAGTCTAAACATAAAGGTTGATTTTTTGTTTTCAACCAAGTCAATCCATTAACTCAAGTCCTTATAATTTCACATCTACACATATTTTCTGATTTATATTGAGGTATAATAGATTTATTTAAATCATATTTTCCATTGTATGGAATTTTTTTCGTCCTAAAATTTTCATGGATGATACATCATAACACCAAATGTGGCCTTATTTATTGTTTCTCGTGATAAGTTTAACATACTTTTTAAATGTAAAAATAATTTCACGAATCTCCCACACTGAACTTCTTTGACAAAAGAGTTTATTTTTTTCATTGATTATTGAACCTTTTCTTCTTCATGTGGAATATTTTTTCCCTTTCCTATGGCCTTATCTTGTGATCAATCTTGTTTCCTAATAATTTTAGAATAATATTTCCAAATAAATAACATGTCATTATGAACTATCGCATCATTTATGGATCATTCACATGGGACATCTTAGTGTCATTCTATTTAAAAGTAGTTCATTTTTTAATGAACATTTAATTATCTTTTTGGATTAAAATCAAATTTATTATCAACATTATTTTATGTAATCTTCTTTAGAGAATCCTCGTTTTAAATATTATTCTAATTTCATAGAGTCATGGAGTTTTCATTATTATATAGATTATGTGGTCTTATTAGCCAATAAAAATTAGCAATATGTTTATATGATCATGTAATAACCTTGAAACCACTTCTAATGAATACATGATAAATGTTATTAATCATTCCAAATCAGTTTTTATTATTGTAGATGCCGAAAAGTCCGTAATTTCTAAAAAAGTTTCAAACTGACGAAGCGAAGTAATATTCGAACCTGAAAGCCTAGTCTAGAGGGCCCGAAAGTTGTGCGTGAAATAAAGGAGAGTGCGCGCAAAAAAAATTGGTTTACGCGATAGGTTTCTGGGATTCGGGTAGGGTCCCCAGCACAGGCGCGCAATAATTGTGCGCCCACGCCTGCATGGATAACATTCTGTACTTCCATCTCTGGCGTTAAAACATTCGCATGCCACCTGTATTTCACAATGATGGAAGCCTATAAATATAAGGATAACCCTTCCATTTCTGGGTTTCAGAATTTGAACTGACAGTCCTACGCGAAATTGGACTTCTGCGTGCGCAAGATGACCTTCAGGTACTAATCCTTCCTGCGCCACCTAACCCCGGGATATGCCTTTTCACACAATCCTATTGTCTTAAAAGGAATTCCAAACCCTTCAGGGTTCATCCCTTGGGCGCAATTCCTACTATTGCGCACAATCCCTTCACTGGGTGTGGCCATTCCTTTGGGTGTGGCCTTTGCCGCTCGCACGCAATTCACCTCCTTTCCGAGCGATCCTCCTAGCTGCGTGCAATCACTCTTCCCCAATTATGCACCATCCTTGTATTTTGTTCGCAAACCCATTCTCTACGTGCAAACCCTGGGACCCCTCACCTCGACGGCCCTAGGGTGCCTCCTTGCGTAGGCGCCCGATGTCCTCCTTTTGTATGCCCTGGGCATACACACCGGGCATACACACCATGAATTGTATTCCCGTGAATCATTCCAGGTTCATACGAAGTATCTTCACTATCCCTTAGGTGGTGTTTCCCTCTGTGTTACTTTGCATCATGCTTCTTCTCATAGGCACGCTAACGGCTATTGCTTTTTAGCATAGTCACGCTAACATGGACCCCCCGATAGTTAGCTCTGCGACCCTCTTTACTACGGCCTTGTCGATGCCTTCCCTCCCATAAGGGGTGTAGGGTGATTGTTATGTAAGTCCTATGGGTGTGGAGCGAACCCACCTCATCCAAGCTACGGGACGTTAAACTGCCAAGCACCTTGTCCTCAACACATGACGTTAAACAGTGATCTGTCCCTGTGCCTCGCACATAGGGTCCCCTCGGATCGAACATTATTTACACCCACTCATCTCTACTAGAGTGGAATCTTCCTCACATGGAATGATATCCTCCCACTCGGAGCGGCGTTTGTCTACGGGGGATGGAATGCCACCTTGTTGTAAGCCCCTTTCCCCCCTTGCGGAAGGTAGCACCCATGATCCTCTATACTTCCCCACCGCCAAGTCCAGTGGAGGGCGTGATAGGGAACGAGGCATCTCCTTTGTTCTATCCCAAATCCCTCTCCCTCTACACTTTGTTTCACTTCGGGCCTCCATCCTGGAGTAAGTCTCGTCACCATGGGCTGCTCAATGGGGAAGCCCCTCTTTGCTTCTCACGGACGCATCCTTTGCGACGTGATCGCCAGGTCCCTGCAACCACTTGTTTCTCATACCGAGCATGACTCACGTGATCTTAGAGTGAGCACCGACCATGGCCCCCCACTTTCAACGAACTATAAGGACTTTGATTTGTGCCATGGCATGGTTCGTAGGAAGCCTCCACAAGGTTCAAGACCACCATCTGTTCATTTTGACCCCTTCGCGTCGGTTCGCCAACACCATGGGCCGCCTCAGAGCGTAATCCCCAAATCCCTCATCCAACATGAAATTAAACAGTATGCCCCTTCCACAATGACATTAAACATAGCCACCCTAACTACGTGGACTTTAATTCATGCCAAGGCATGGTACTTAGGAAGCCTCAACGAGGTTCAAGCCCACCATCTGGTTGTTCTGAAGACATCACGTCGGTTTTCTAATTACCCCGGGCCGCCTCAGTGTGTATGCCCCATCAATAAATCCACCAATGTGGGCTGCCTCAGAGCATAAGCCCCATCAATCAATCCACCACTGTGGGCCTCCTTAGAGCGTAAGCCACTATATCTACCTATGGCCGCATGAGAATATAAGCCCGATATTCAACATCCATGTCCCATCTTGACCTCTCCCTCAAGCCCACATGTCTCAGGAAGCTCATACCCTAGCCCAGAGGTTGTACTTTCTCCAGGCCCCATCCATGCATTCATTCTCATGGGTCACATTTTTTGGTATCCCACCATATCATCGAACTACACGGACATTGATTCCCTTCCACGGGGATACATAAGAAGCTTCCACTAGGTTCAAGCCCCCACCCCTTCAATTCATCAACCATCCTAATTCATGCCTGGGCCGCCATATCCCGGTCGGATCATGCCACCTCATTCCACTCCACAGTATCCAAGAAGCCGCCCACATGCTGGCCCCGACATCAATGTTCCCTCTAGGTGGTTCTTCAATCTGATCCACTCTCAGTGTTCTGATCAGTCCGATCCATCTCCGCTAGATGTTAAATTCGCAGCATACCCCGTGTTAAACATGGAAAGCTGAGTAAAACCTCAGATACATGCATATGGCATACAATTACCCACGTTTGATGTGGGATGCCTCGGGATTCCGCACCATTGAAAATCCCTATAATAAGGGACAGAAGATATAATGACAAACCCCCAGTGTCATGACACACCAATGATGCTTCAGCGTGACCACTCCCCTAACATAAGGTTGTTGCCCTGACCAAACCCCTTGGAGAGTCTCGACGGAAGAATCAGAATTATCTGGTGTCCATGAAGATATTTCGCAGGGAGCGAGAATCACGAATACGTCTTAAATCTAATAGGGGGACCCAAACTAAGTGATGATCTCTGAGGAAGAATCCATAGAAAGAAGAACCAAAATCCCATCATCCCAATTTCGATCACGGAGCAGACGTCCCTAAAGATGGAATAGATGCTAACTGCCTTTGGAAATTAGAAATCTGTGGAAACCAGTCGCGCGACCTCTGCTTGAAGGATGCGCATATGCGCCCCGGTGGAAAGTTTCAGAAATAGAAAATGGTGAACCCAATGTGAATATGTTCTCCTCAATATAGAGAGTGGTAGTGTTGGGGGGGTCACAAGATTAGCATGTCACCAGGTTCGGGCACCCATCACCAGAAAGTGAAACCTGCCAGGGGTTGGGGTAGTCAGGAGGTTGAGCACTCCATTCGGCGATGTTGACAGCATGGATCCCTCTTACAGACCATGGAAGACGGAACAGCTCGGGGCTATTGGTTGTTGATTTCATATCCTATAAGTATTAATAGGTTAATCTCCCTGCTTGCAGTAATCAGATCGCTGCATCTGGAGCTCGATGGCCACCTCCCCACTGGTGTAGGGGTAGGGGCAGTACCAATGTGACCACCTCACGCGGTTCTCCCTCTTCCATAGCTGCTCCAACCTCCATGACTACTGGATGCTCCCGCCCACTCTCCCCATCAGAGATTATCCGAGGAAGGGTGATCAACGATCTTGTGCATATGTACGAGGAAGATGGGTCCTCCCCACCAGGGACATGGCATGTTTCGACCATGAGGCAGTTGTGCCTCGTCGCCAACACTGCCCTCGAGGGCTTCGTATGGAGCCGTCGCTCCCCACCCCAACATTCAACCATTTTGGTAGCTTATCCCTGGAATGCCTTAACACCTCCCTCCCCTACGACGACGAGGTAGGGGATGCTTGGGTTCACCCGATCAGAGACCCGCTTCAGGGGTTCATGACAAAGGCCCCCTCCAGGCCATGTCAATGCCGTCACCCGACCCCACAAGCTGAGGAGCAGGTAATCCGTGTGCCCGCACCACCAGCTCCAACCCACCTGACCCGACGCCAGCTTCGGGGACAAGTGGAAGAGGATGCTCGCCCTGGGGCATCAACGTCAGTAACCACTATGGCTCGAGCCACTGCTGACTCCTATCATCGAACCCCCGCACAAGTTTAGAAGGGCAGTTATATGACTGATCTGGATCAAGGCCCTGACCGCCCCATGGGTAGGTTGGGTTGACTCTCCCAATCACCAGCACTGGCATTGGCCACTGCGGACCAATTCGCGGTAGTGAAATCCAGCGTGAAGGCCTACTCCGTTTCACCGTTCTGGAAGGTATGGGCCCTCCCTGCATCCAACCTCGGCCTGTAGGCTAGCCTAGAGCCTCCCTCGCTGCAGGTAAGGGGCTCTCCTGTGGGAGCAACACTCTGAATGGGGCTCTCTCTAGTGCTTACTACACGGGGTGCGGGGTCACTTCCCCTACCACAGACCGCGAGTATAGAGCCATTGTATATCCAGTCACTCACCATCATGGAGGTCCTCCCAATATCCCTTTTTGAATCTTCCCTTGTACTCCCCTCACCCCGGCCTTCAGTCGTCTTTGCCCCAGCACCAGTACGGCCAAAGGAATTGATGATGGAAATCAGCCTTGTCCCGAAGAGCCAGCCCGGGGCAGGAAAGCAGGATGTCATCCCAATAAGGGAAATCCTATGGAAGAATAAACAGAAACCAGACAAGTCCATTTCTCAGACACCGACGTGGAGTACGACTCGGCGATGGAACCCTCACCTCAGTCCTCTAAGTCAAGGGCTAGGATAGGGACGCTGCGCGTCAGCATCGTACTCGCCAAATGCGAGATCCATACGATCCTAGACTCCTATTGATGGTATATCCAAGAGGATTAGGACTTGGTATACCTCCATGGATCGAACTTCCAGTCACCCTCGGCATCTCTGAGAGCACCTTCCACCTCTGCTAGAGATGACAGAGAGCTTTTTTGGGGGTTGATGGCGGAAGTGTCACGACATAGCACACCCTCGGAAAGGTCCAGCACTATGACAGGAGGCCCATTAACCAGTCCATCCTATCATGACGTGGAATCTAGGACACTAAAACCCATGGAGGATGACCTAGGATTCAGCAGCCAATCGACCTGCTCGCCGTATTCTCTGTCGGCCAGCCCACCGGCCCAGCGGCCTGCTTCGACACAGCTGTTTGTTCCCCAGCCACTCCTAGTTGATGAGCGGGCCATCAATGGCTGGATCCTGAACCTGTGTCATGGAGCTTCTAGACCATCATCGCAGCTGGCCACTTCCAAGTGAATTTTGGCCAATCGTTGCATCGGATTTCGATACAGCAGAATCGCTCACCCTGGGAGAGTTTGAATGTTTCTACCAGACCATCTGGATGACTCTCTCTCGTCTTCTTCACCAATACGTTCATTATCCAAGGATCTAAGCACACCTAGAGGATATCAGTGAGCAATGTCGTTGAGTCGACATGGCCACACTTCTCGTGTTCCAGCACCCCGAATCCCTTGGCCACCGCAAGGCCCTCCAACAAAAATGTGTTCAGAGTTTTCAAGTACTCAGCAAGGTTATCGAGGAGGCCACCCCCCCCCCCCCCACGCGCACATCCGTGGATGGGGGAAGTATGATTCCCTTGTCTTCAGTGTGATTTTCCGGCAGCCTAACTCACTGGGTGGCCCTGAGGACATGCCCTCGAAGGCACCAGCGGTCAATATGGCCAATCTTTTGGGAGAGGGGAACGGTCTAGAACTTCATGATGGGTACTCACCCCCCTACGGAAAAGCCGCTACTAGACCCATCTGGGAGGATTACACATCAACAGAGGAACCTCCTAGGTCTCCCCGCACCCACTGAGGCGTTAACATAGAGCTGGAATATCATCAAGGGTAAAGAGACCATTGGGGTTGTCAAAATCTCTGACCCATCTGGCTCAGCGCAGAAGGCAGTGGAAGATTCTGATAAAGCCACGCTGCACCAGTAGCTTGCTGTATAGAAGAGGTTGGTCAATGATCTTCTGGTTGAATGCATTGTAGAGAGACCTAACTACGGTGATTCTCGGCTGGGTCAGCAGGGGAAGGAACAACTACCTCTTGGTGAGATTCTCCCTGGAAACCTCGATCATGTTGTGTTCACAGATAGAGGAGAGGTCAGAGCTCATATCAGGAGGACGTGATACGTTTTTCCAAACCCTCCTGAGCGGTGTGGTCACCCAAGGGACCCCACTCGGGTTCCTCCCGCTACCCCAAGGGTCACTCCACCAGCTGATCCATGAGCTGCTGAGCTTTTCTACCGAATTGAACAGCTCTTCAATGCACTTGTGGTCAAGGATCCTCCTCAGGATAGGAACCCACGTCCAGACGATCCGATTGCAGCACTCATCGCCAGCTTAGAGGCTTTGGAAACTCAGTAGGTGGCGATCCCACCGGACGGCAAGCCGTACCTAGTATGGGTGGATGATATACCAGCACCTCTAGGATTTGGGAGCCCCACTTTTTCCCCCTTTAACGGTACATGAGTCTTTCCACAACACCATGCCCACTTCAACTCATGTTTTTTTCCTATTTTAAGGACTACCGCATTGTAGGAGGCTTCTAAGCTCTGTTGCATTGTTCAGACACTGGAGGGGCTGACATTCGTCAGGTATAGCCAGCTCCCTGATGGATCAGTGACTAGCTAGAAGGAACTTCACAAGAAATTCCTCTACCATTTCAGTTCCACAACCTGAAAGGAGAACATCGCAGACCTTTTCAGGTGCAAGCACAGGCTCGATGAGCGAGTTGCGGGCTTCATCGCCCGTTGGAAAGGGCTCACATACTCCCTTGACATGCCACATACATAGGAAAAATTACTGAAAATATGCATAGGGAATTTCAAGACAAAGCTGGTTCCCTCTCTGATTACTCAGAATTACCCCAGAGGGTTCAGGGACTTCTCACATAAGGCTTAGTACATTGGAGAAGCCTTGCAGTAGGCTATCCAGGCACGCTCACTGCCTCCTCTAATCCCGGAAAGGAGAGCTTCCAGAGCTGAGCCCGTTGCTGTGGCCCAGATAAAGGCCCCCAAGAAGCTAGAATATCTAATAGTGAGGCCAGCTCCGCAGCCCTATATGGGTCCTCCCCATAGGAACAACTTCCATCCCAGCAGCAACTGCCTCAAAGTCGGCAAGCACCTCTGCATAACACGCTGCCACCGCCTAGGTGAGATAATCAGGTTCTACCTCCTCAGCATGCTCCTCCGGCCCCCCATCTAGGTCAGCCTATTAGAGCCAACTTCCGGATAGAAGGAATCAGACCTACTCATTTGACGAGGCTCTGGTCCCAATTTACATCCACAGTGCCTTAGAGAAGAGAATCGTGCGGCTACCTGAGTGCTGAAAGCCAGAAGAGGCACCTCTCACTGATCACCTCAACTAGTGCACTTATCACCAGACCCTGGGGCACTCCATCCATAGATGCTACATGTTCATGGATTGGCTCAAAGACCAGATTGACAACAATATAG
Source organism: Viscum album (assembly GCA_963277665.1). NCBI lineage: Eukaryota > Viridiplantae > Streptophyta > Magnoliopsida > Santalales > Viscaceae > Viscum > Viscum album. The sequence continues at coordinate 1,835,394,480 of OY728147.1, forward strand.
TCATATTCGGCCCATCCCTGGCACAAGTGGTAGGTGTCTTTGTGGGATCGAATGGTAGTAGTGGCGACGAAGGTGAATGAAAGTAGGTTTCTGAAAATGGGTCCCAGAAGTATAATGACTGGATGGCCTGCACGATGGTCTCCCATTCCCATGGAATCATCCATGCACGCTTGAATCATCCAGAGCCCTCAGAAGCTGTAGTTACTACTTCAGCATCGCCTTCTCAGCCAGCCTCTTCCTAGAAGAGCAAGTAGCGGTGGCATAAGATGAAGCAATGCGCTCCACCACTACCATAATCATCCCACACTCTCGGTGACTTCATGCCCCCGGATATGGGAATTCCTCTCAGAATCCACCTAGTGGTTGATGACTCCTCAAGGGATTTTCAGGGGTACACTTCAGTTAACACCGTAGAGTTAGTAAATCCCTATTTGACACCAAACGATGGGGAATGCCAGGAATACCTTCCCAATGTCCTCAGCCATCGCCAACGTCATCGGAACCATGGTTACATGATTCTCCAGGGAATGATAGTTTGTGCCTCCATCATGGAAATTCATGCCACTGAGACCAGACTTCAGGCCCTATGCAGGGGTCAGCACACGTGACCCCATTCATCCGGTGTCGACAGGTTCACCTCGACTATTGTTTGTGTTGATGGATCAGGCAGAACCACATCGGTCATGCCGCGACCAGATTCATCCTGTTACCAACTGACCCCAGACTTCCGGTTCTCATTCGGTGTCTACTCTTCAGGCATCGACTACTGAAAAGTGAGATATTCCGAGTACGAGTCAGTCATCAGTCTAGCCGACAGGGCCTGTCGTGCCTCCAATTGCAGAGCGGACTCCCATAAGTAGATGCTCGCATCTAGCCTAGATGTATGATGTTCTGAAGCACCACTCCGGAATTCCAGCAAGGCTTTCTATCCTTGAGGCTCTCTGCCTGTCTTCTGAAATGCGTTCTGTGCTTATCGAGGCCCTAAAGAGCCCCCTCCTGTTCAAGACGAAGATAGCAGCTGCGGAATCCTTCCATGCTGAGTAAATTGAGAGTGCAAAATGCTAGGAATTTATCTCATTATATGGAGAAGATAATGACCCACCCATATAGAGGCCCACTCTCCCATTGTACATCACTATACAGATCAATGGCGTGGATGTCCATCACTGTGTGGTCGACACGGATTGTGGGATTAACCTAATCCCAACTCAGACACTAAAGATGCTGTGATTATCTAAGGATTATTAAAATCCCTTCGACCTCAGAATCCAGGGATACGACAGGACCGAACAAACACTTGTTGGAAAGATCCACTTGAAGGCCCAGTTCGGTGGCCTAATTGCCAGTACTGAATTTATGGTCGTCTCCTAGGGCACTGCATAAAACACATTGATGGGTAGGCCATGGCTCCCCCTGCATACAGTGGTCCCTCATTTTATCACCAATGCCTCAAAGACTCCATGAATGGTCGAGTAGGCGTGCTCCAAGGAGATTTGTCTCATTTTTCCTCTTGTGAAGCCCATTATTTGGACGCCGACAATTACTAGAAGAAGGATAAGAAGATTCTGGAAAGTGAGGATAAACTCATCTCGGTCACAAGTGATCCCTGGCCAGGTCTGTATGACACTTACATCTTCCAAATACATCGGTTGCAGTCAATGAACCCCGATATGGGGAAATGCATTGTCATTTTGGGTACAATAGGAATGTGTATTCCTAGGTCCATGTGACAGAGGAAAATCACCTCGTACTCTTACACCAACCAGGCTCGGGTGATCCCGGAGCCTCCTACCCTTGTACGGTATCATGATGTCAAGCTCATGGAAATGGTGGTACGTCATACATGTCTCTTACGTCGGGCTAGAATTAACCGGGTCAAGCCGATGCGCCACTACTGCTTTGATTTTATCAAGCGTGGCCCCTTGGGCCGAAGGCCAGATGAGATTGGATCAACTGCCTTCATCGCAATGGTCTCAGTGGTGCTTGAATCTCCTTATATGATTACCATTGCCGCTCAAGATGGAACCGACCTCCCATCAGAGCCTGGTGGCAGAAGTATCTTCCCCCGAAGAGAATCCCTCCACAAGTAGAGGCGACGATCAAGAGGATGATCCCCCGGCCTTTGAGGAAGGAATCTCCACCACGACCGACGAGTTGGTACAGGTGAACCTCGGTAGTAGGGTGGACTTGAGACCCATATTGGTCAGTTCCACCATGCCCCACGAGGAGCAGAAGTGGTATGTGGAATTCCTCAAAGAGCACCATGATGTGTTCTCTTGGAGTTACGACGAGATGCCATGGATAGATCCTCCAGTTTTCGTCCACCTATTTGGTCTCCCGGAAAAACATCGTGGGTTCAAGTAGCCTCCCAAAAAGATGCACCTTTCTCATGATGTCGTGGTCGAGGCCTAGGTTGATAAGATCATCAAGGCCAACATTGTTAAGGACGTTCATTACCCCAGGTGGCTAGCCAACATAGTGCCAGTCAGGAAGAAGAACAGACAAATCAGGGTTTGTATCGACCTCCACGATCTCAATCTCCATTGTCCAAAGGATGGTTTTCCCCTTCCAGTGACAGAGCTGTTGATTGATTCCATGGCCTGGTTCCAAGCCCTCACCTTCATGGATGGGTATTATGGGTACAACCAGATCAAGATGGCCACTAAGGATGAAGAGTCCATAGCTTTTGAGGCACCCCAAGGTATTTTCTGTTACATGGTCATTCCCTTTGGCCTAAAGAATGCGGGTACCACCTATCAACGGTCCATGCATCGCATATTCAAAATGATTCTCAGGACACTATTGGAATGCTACGTGGATGATCTGGTGGTCAAATCTCGCTAACACTAGGACTATCTCAAGGACCATGATAAAGTTGTTGATTTCCTCTGTTCCCAACACCTGAAGATGAACCTGTTGAAGTGTGCTTTAGAGGTTACCTCCAGCATGTTCCTTGGCTTTTTTGTTAGGTACTGAGGCATTGAGATAGACCCAGAGAAGATCGATGCCATCAGCCAGATGCCTCCCCCAAGAAATATTCATGATATTTGATGTCTCCAAGGACACTTAGCCTACATACGCTGATTCATTGAGAATATGGCTGGCAAGTGAAAGCCCTTTTCCCAACTCATGAATAAAGGTGCCACCTACGAATGGGAAGAAGAGTGTAATTCATCCATTGAGGAAATCAAGAAGTATCTGCTCCATCCTCCGGTCTTGATTCCACCCGTCTCTGGGAAGCCACTGGTTATTTACGTGACCGCCCTAGAACGGTCCCTCGGTGCACTTCTCACCCATAAGAACAACGAGGGAACAAGATAAAAGCCTCTACTACCTCAGCTGTATGCTCCTCGATAGAGAAATCAGATATTATCCCATCGAGAAGAGCTTTCTAGCGCTGGTATTTTCTGTAAAAAAAATTGTGGAACTACATGCAGCACCACGTGGTATAGCTGGTCTCTTGGGTAGACCCACTAAAGTACATCCTGATCCGACCTATGTTGACCGGTCGACTTGTGCGTTGGGCGGTGATCCTCTAGCTATTCGAGATCAGGTTTGTACCTTAGAAGGCTATCAATGGATAGGCATTGACAGACTTTCTAGCTTCCCACTCATCCTTCACGGATCAGCTGCAGGATCTAGGATTTCCTGATGAGGCAATCCTATAAGTCGATCATGACATCCCATGTTGGAAAATTCACTTTGACGGTTCCTCCTGAAGCCCCAACGGTAGGAGACTCAATGATACTAGGCTCAACAGAGTGGGCCTGGGTATCATCTTCATCACCCTAGAGCAAGCCGTTCTGCCGTACTCATTCCTGTTGACAGAGGACTGCACCAACAACGAGGCAGAGTATGATTCCCTCATTACTAACCTCGAGCTGGCCCTTGATATCAACGTGTCTCATCTACATGTGAAAGGGGATTCTGAGTTGTTCATCATGTAGTTCAATGGAGACTATGTTTTCAGAAATCTAGATCTCGTGTCATTGTTGGAGTACACTCCCCATCTAATGGCCTAGTTCCCTTCTCGGCCGGAGGTCATTCACATCGCTCAGCCACTAAATGGTCGAGAAGATGCTTTGTCTAGTTTTCTTGCATCACTAGTAGAGCCTGAACAGGATGACCTGATCATCCATGTGGCCCACTAGAGAGTCATCGCTCCCATTGCCCCGGGAAATGATCATAGCCTGCGGGTAAACCATCTTAACGCTAGTTCCCCTATGTCAAGAGTTCCAGATACTTCAGATACGTTGATCGAAATAGTTCCTAATTGGAGGAAACCCTTGGTTGAATGCCTCCAACATGGAAATATTCCATCAGACCGGGCGGAATGCAAGAGAATCCGACGCCGCAAACTACAGTTTACACTTCAGAGCGGTCCCAACCTTGAGCAGATCCTTATAAGTGCGGATTTGATGGTGTTCTCCTCTGTTTCCTTTGAGGAGTAGAGATTATAGTGGTCATGCAAGAGGTTTATGCTGTTTCCTATGGCGTCCATTAGGCTGGGTCAAAGTTGTCTCATCAGATATAGATACTTGGATACTTCTGGCCCTCCATGATCTATGACTGCATTGAGTTCTCGAAGAGGTTCCATGCATTCCAAGTTCAAGATATCTTTGTGCAATGGCCACCAGAGCCTCTCCACACTACCAAGTATTCTTGCCCCATTGCAGTCTGGGGGTTGGATGTCATGGGACCTTACCCAACAGCAACAGTTCACCAATGCCGGTTCATTATTACCGCTACGGATTTCATTTCTAAGTGGGCGGAGGCTATTTCACTCATGGAATTGAAAGCACATTCTATCGCCGACTTCGTGGGTTCCAACATCATCTATCTATTTGGAGTACCTCATGATATCCTCATTGATAATGGAACCAACTTCCGAGCAGCCTAGCTAATGAAAATGTACACCATGTACAAATTCGCTCTACCCATACACCCTGCCATCGTGCGTAGGAAAATGGACAGATCGAGGCGTTTAACAAGACCCTCTCTAACATCCTACAAAAGATAGTTGGACAGAACAAGTAGATTTGGACTGATAAGCTCCCCATCTCCCTCTGGGATTATAGGATGACGACTCGTAATTCCACCCAGGTGACCCCATAATCCCTGGTGTATGGAACTGAGGACATCCTTCCCGTTGAGGTTGAGTTTCCCTCATTGCGCACATCGGTTTATGACCAGCAAGCACCAGATAGAGTTGTCGAAATCTGTCTAGCTGAGTTGGAAGAGCTGGAGGAGAATATACTTCGTGCTTTGCAGAACCTGGAAAGGCATCAGAGAACGATGACTCAAGCATTCAACAAGAAGGTTCACCTCCGCTCTTTCCTTCAAGGCGATTTGGTCTTGGTCCTTTGGGCACCAATGATACCATGTAGGAAACCAACCATGTTGGAGCCAAAATGGGAAGAACCTTTCATTTTTTTATAAGTTATACCCAAATTGAGAATACTCCTTGGTGACAATGGATGTTGGGAATATAACTCCCCCCACCAACTCCAATTTCCTCGAGCAATAATTCAGTTGAGCCCCACGGTCCTGCACGACCTTAAATAGTATGGTCCCGCATGACCCTAAACTGTCACTGGTCCTGCATTACCTTAAACTGCAAGTTTGTCCCGCATAACGTTAAACTGCAAGCCAGTCAAGCTTCCCTGACTGAGGCCCAACCTTGGGCCCCCGGCCCGGGCACTCTCCTACGGGATTGTACGGTGTGGTGTGGGACTATGACCTCATTCACATTGGGTTAGTCTCCGCACCATATACCTCCCATATTTGAGGCGTTATCCTCCTCTTCCCGTCCCAACTGCAAGACGTTAAACTGAAATCTGGTTAGTCCATTCTGACTGAGGCCCAACGTCGGACCCTGGGCCCAAGCTCTCTCCTATGGAGTTTTATGGTGTCGTGTGGAATTATTTCCTCATACATATTGGGTTACTCGTCATTCCATACACATTCCTGGATAGAATGCCTCTCATCTTCTTACATGACATTAAAAGGTTCTTCTAGAACTCTGTTTGGCTTGATTCCCATCCTTGTGGGATACGTAAGACCACCTAAACACCTAGATTTCAAGTCCAGCCCCATCTCTTAAGAGATCCCACAAACTCCTGGTCACTGCAGACTTTTGGCATGTCCCTCTCCACAAGGGGGATATATAGGTGTGGTACAGGGTTTTTGGTGTCATTCCCCCTTCTCCTGGGAATCTGCCATATTTTTTCCGTTCTCAAACTGAGCACTTTGACCCTGTTCAATACTGCAATTGTGTTCACAGTGCTCCGGTCTAGGACTTGGAGTGTCAGATTCAACTTAGGCAAGATTCATCCACTTTTCATGATTTTTTCTCCCCTTCATTCGGGCCCCCACTATCCATTACACGTGGAGGGACCCCCAATAACAGTATAGAAACAATGCCTAAGGGATCTCCTACCATCACGGGCCAACGCCCCAAGGGTTTTAGACAACAAATTGATACAAATCCCGCATTGTGAATGTGGTCTGCGGTTGATACTCATTTGTTTGTCCCTATTTTAGGCTAACACGATAGGATGCTAAGTTACGAACATGGTCAGAAGTAGTCCTCCATCATCACGCCAACTCTTTCAGGACCTGAATATTTGTTTCATGATTCACATTATATTCTACCCCATTATTTCAAGGTGGAAACTCGACACTCTTTGCACTAACCCTCAGTGCACCTCCACACGTAAGGTAGACAGAGTTGTGTTACTACTTCTCTTGGGGCTAACGCGATCCGAGCGCTAAGATTATGGGTGTGGGTCTTCTCAAAGAACCATGCACAACTTGACCCTCATCCCCATGGGAAATGAGGGGTCACCCAAAAATTACGTTTTGGGCTCAGCTCAGCTGGAGGCTAGTGTCTCCATCCCCTTGATCATTAAACCCTCGCTGGCCCCTTGGCCCAAGTCTCTTCTCCCGGAATCACGCACGATGATGGTATTGGATTATGTCCTCATCCACATCAGGTGTTCTTTCTCGAATCATGTGCATTCCCCCAGGTCCAAGAAATATGACATTAATCTGTTCTGGTAGGTCCTACGACATGACCATAAACTGTGATGATATCGTCCAGGTCGTACGAAGAAAAACAACACTGCATTGTGATGATCTCTCCATAGAGGGAATCATGTTGGGTATTTGTCATTTACCATGCCATTTGTCAACGCTTACATATATCTTGATTATTGTGGTGATTCCAGTAATTTCTACCCTAGGCTGGTCGCTCCTCAATAGAAAACCCATTCACCTTCAAGGACAAACAAGATACATCAAATGCTGCTTTTTTGGTGTGAGGGCTAGACCCGCACGACCCTTTCATCCATGGCACAGGTACCTTCTAGTGTCATTCCACTTTCCAGAACTATGTATGTCTTGATTCCCATACTTATGGGATACGTAGGAACGCCCAGACCTCTTGTCTTTGGGTCCATCTTGAGGTATACTAATTCATCATGCCTGTCCCGCCTTTGGGACCATGACTACGGGACCGCATGGCATGGTGTGGGATTAAGTCCTTATTCACATTGGGTTTGAAATAGCCACCCTGCGTTCACCCTGTTATAAGGATTATCCCTCTTGTTTCCTATCCTACATGACGTTAAAAGGCACTCTCATGAACTACATATGGCCTGATTCCCATCCTTATGGGATATGTAGGAGATCTCGGGTACTTCCCCACGTGCCCAGCCTAACTTTCATCTTTTGTCCCTTAACCGGAACACTTTTACAAGGAACACATGGTAAGAAGGACCTCATCCTCATTCTCATCGGGCTTCTTAAATCACCTTACCATGTGTCACCCACCCTCCTTACCAATCCCTTGTCCAAGTTCTAAGACCTTAAACTAAGACCCCTTTCGAGAACTACGTGTGGCTTGATTCTAATACTTGTGAGATATATCGGAATGACCGGACATTTCATCTTGGGTCCAGCCCCAGGGATAACAAAATCATGTCCCTCCTCACTATCGGCCCCTTAGTCTAACTTCTTGGGGAGTTGTGTAACTGCAGCATTAGACTCGAATAAGTTCGGGATGACACATGGATGTTGGAAAGCAATAGTGCCCTCGCTAGAGAAGTCCTATCTAAATGTAGGGATAATCCATGACCAGATTAGTACGCTGGCCTAATGTTCCTTCACCATGGTGGCGTAATTTTGGGAGCGTTGGATTCTGTTTGAACAAACCACCACTTCACTTTCCACACATTGTGTTCCCCTTTATTCAGATCTTCATCCTATTTAATTTTTTATGGGACCCCCTAACAGTTTGGTTGATTGACTTTTGGTCTGCCTACTGTAACAATATGGATGATAGACCTTTGTTCCGCCTGCTATAACAGTATGGATGATTGACCTATGGTCTGCCAGTAGTCCCGGGACAACATTCCAGAAGACTGATCGATGATATTTGAGCTAGGCCCCGTGTTGCGAACATGGTCAATGATTAGCCCTAATTTGTTTTCCCCATTTTAGGCCAGTATGATATGGATGCTATGTTTCTGCTATGGATAACAGTTTTCCTCCATCGTTATTCCCCTCCCATAGTGTTCCGAATTTGGGAAATTTGTTTCCCTTTTTTCATCTCCCTATGTTCAAATAGATTTCAATGGACCTTGCATTGCCCCACTTGAGCATTAGAGCACGTTGATGGGATGATGCATTGATCGTTCTGAGGTCCCCTCCCTTTGGCTGGGCCTCCCTCTTCCCCTCAGAAATATGAACTTGGTTTCAGATGCCTGAAGCCTGGTTGACACCCCACGGTCGAACGAAATGATAATATGAGAATCCTTTGTTTCTCACATTGGGTATGACCCACGTGGATTTAGGAACGAATTGTTATTTATTTCGGGATCATGGTTGATCGTATTAAACCGAAGGTAAAGATAAATGGATTTCTCCATACATTAAGTGAAAAAAGTTCATGAGATGGACAAAATAGGGCCCATAAGGATAAGTGTTTTGGATTGATATTTCCAACGCTGCTACCCTTTGGCTGGTGGCCTCGAGGATTTCTTATCACTCCCTGAAGACTTTCTCCTCATCAGTAGCCGCAGAGCACAGTTCACCAATCCTAGATTGTGCCTATTCCCATTCAATTTGATGTATGGTCATCTGGTGAATCGCCTCCATCAGTAGTTCTTAGCTGTCCCCCAGCTGGGTCGTCAGTTGATCCACGAGCTCAGAGCATATTGTGATAAAGGCTTCCTTCTCTGTCGCCTGCTCTTCGAGGTACCAGACTTCCTTCATCGCACTCAGGAACGCTCTGGTGCTCACTGACTCATTACGACATTGGGCAATGTTGGTGTGCTGGATGCTCCCACATATCGTTTCATCCATGTAATCACAGACCTTCAGATGCAGGCGTTGAGCGTCTGCCCCTCCGGCACATATGGAATGAAGAAAAGTCTGAAGTGATCCCATCTGCCTTAGCCAATCCATCTGAGGCTGCCTGAGAAAAAGATATATGCACTTCCACCCATTGTGCCATGTCATCCGGCTCTCCTCAGCCGCTTCTGAGTCTAAATCATCTATCTCCTTGGGATCAGCGGGCCGGTATATAGGGAAGGCACCCAATAGAGCAGTTGCATGATCTACCTCAGGGATGCCTTCTGGAGGAATAGGATCCTCGACGTCCAGGTGACCTTCCTCTCTCACCCCTGCAGTAGCGGTGCCTTCGTTAGCTTTTGGCCACACCCCAATATCAGTACCAATAATTTCTGCTACCCCCTTCTCACCAAATGTCAGGGCTGACTCATATTGGGAGGTATGCTTTGGTGGAGGCGCTACATCCTCTAGTGATTCACATACTGACGGACCGGGCTCAGCAGCCCGAAGAGCCTCCAACGCCGATGTCACTGTACTGGGAGCATCCTGATTAGTAGATTTCTCTAACATTAAGCACCAGTAGTGAAGTAAGGGACTTATAGGAACCTCGAGTGTTATCCTCCAGTGTTTCAGCCACTATAGGTGTTGTCGTGGCAGGAGACTCCTCAGTGCTTGTCGGTTCGATGATGGGCATCAGATCCCCACCCTATCCCACTAGTGCCTCTTATCCTTCCTCTATTGTGGATACCTGATTAGTTCATATATACTCCTGGGTGAGAGAGAGAAATGGATTATAAATTGCAGAATAGAATGGGAAAAGGAGTAGGATAAATAAGGATAGAGACAGACCTCGAGTGGCTCGGTTATGGTTATGTCAGAGCCGACGATCTGGCCACTCTCTTGCAGGCTCCCTTGGCGGGACCCTCCCTAAGATCCCTCATCTTTTCCTGTTTCCTCCTCTCCATCCAACTCATCATCAATGTCGCATTCTCTCGGTGGAATCATTTTTGGATCATGATCTTGGCCGAGCATCACTTTCACCAAGAAAGGTGGCTCCACACGCCGACCCTGTTGGTGCACATATGTGTCAATGGCCATTAGGTATGCATACCACCGATGGAAGTTTACTCTGTCGGTAACGTGAATGAGACCGACATATGGTAGCTAGATCCCATCCTGTATTATCTCCTGCCAGAGGGTTTTGATGCTCATCTAATGCCGCATGGTTAACCAGGCTGACAATAGTTCTGGGAAGATTGCATCATGGGAAGGTTGAAGCAGGTACCTTATCTGCTTTTGATGATGTCTGTTTTTCCCACCATGTGATTTCCCTAATGCTGAGGTCCCGACCTCGCTGCCTAGTGCGCCCCTAGTCCCCCTTCTTGTGGCACCTTTCCTGCTCTCTCATCGCCTAGGTTCCATGTGGGTAGTCTTGAGTTGTTGAACTCGCTTGCACAAAATCCCCTCAGGGGACGCTATAGCCCAAGGTTTGACATACCCGTTTGATAGGCCAACATCGTCCCTAGTGCGAGGAAGGGTAATGATGTTTCCAAAGCCATAATTTGTGAACATTAAACACATGTGGAGAAGGAAGCAGGGATTAATCTCCTCCTAGACATCAGTGAATACCCTCTTCGGCATTCGCTGGAGGCACCCAAACTGCTTGGAAAATCGGGAGGTCACGTATGGCTCGCAGATGATCTTCCCCTCAATCCGAGCCATAAGCACCCCGCCTCGGATGCTCTGAAGTATTCTTGTTGCTCCAGCGAGCCTTTCCCATTCTCTACCATTTGGCCGACCAGGGTGGGGAATGGGATGAAGTTGAAGTTGGCATGGTTACCAATTCTGATCATCACTCCCTCCTCATTGAGCGTCATGGCGCGACCCCAGAAATGTTCAGCAGAGATGGTCGCAGGTCGTTGCCCAACAGAAAAATGACATTAGGGAAAGTGTACCCGCTAATATGAGCCACCACCTTGTCGTGGAAGATATGGATAGGGCCACAGACCCTCCAAGGAAACCCCCCACTTGAGATGCAACCTAGAATGGCGTACAGTCTAGCCAGCACGGGGACCCCAAGATTAAACCTTTTGCTGGCGGCCATGGTGCCCGCTATCACCAGAGTTGCTGGATCGATGCCCATCCTTGCGTCCCACACCCGAAAGAGCCACCTGCTCCAGAAGGTGGAGAGAAACCCGGCATATCGGAAATTCGGGTGCCGGGAATCAATAAGGTGGTAGCCCCATGATTGGTGTTTCCCTCCTTACAGGATCCTCCAGTACGATCCATTCTTACTCCTCTGAGCTGCGGTTGGGCACCGTTTTCCTCGTCCCTGCATCTTGACCGTCAGATCCTTTTCCAAGAACAGGCTGAGAAAGTCCTAATAGGCGATTTCCATTAGAAAGTCCTTGACCTCCATCCTCTCTTTGGCCAGCTCTAGAAGGTTCAATGTCAGCATTGGGGTCTGTGATCTGTCCTCCCTGGTGTTCATTGGGGGAAGGAACTCGTCGTAATGATAGCCCTCCAGTGTGATACCTCTGATGTAGTGGACATCCCAGATACTGATACCAACTTCTCCATGGTGAAGATGGAATGTGTTGGTGTCAAAGGACCATCGGGTGAACAGCTTCGGCCCGATTTTAGGTTGATGGTAGATGTCTAACTGCGACGTCCACACCGCCTTGAACAGACCAATGTGCTGATGTTCGGCCCCAAATTGGTCGCATGTATGGAAAACCCAGTATGCCCAGGCCCACTCACTGGTTAAGTTGCCTCCGGACCACAGATCCCAATTTTTCTACTTGCCCTTAGTGTCGTCCGTGATGCTCTGACAGAACATGCTCGCATAGAGGGATTCAGAACTCTCCACAATAGGGTCTCCCGCAAAAATGGTCTGTGTCCTCGGGTTTAAGACATAGAAATCCATGTGCATGGTCACTCTGGAAGGACATAAATTGTTGGTGATGTTGTATCGAGGATGGTCGTCCTCCTGGGTCACCCATGACGGCGGTGTATCAAGCAAAAACGTCCGGCAATAGAACCTCCTCCAAAATGTCGAATTTATATAGTGGAAGGTTGTTGGACAAAGGGTACTCTTTCTGGGTGGGAGTCAGCCAGTTGAACAAGGTATGGTTGTTGGAAACGACCACTTTGGCACCATAAACCTCCTCATTTGCTGCAATTTCATCTGTACGAGCGACGACGTCCCCCTCATCGACTTGGTTTGGGGCCATCTTCTTCCAAACAAGTGCTTTGAGTGTGTTGCGGGGAATCTGGATGAGTTTCCCGGAATTCGGAAGATGGGCATGAAATCAGGGCAGTCGGTGTGGAATATCCCAGGTTGGTGCGTAACATTGGCCGAAACTCGGAGAAATTGTGCGCTGCCAAAGTGTGTTTTACGCGCAGGCACAGAGGAAATTTCGCGGACGAGAGCTCATGGCTTATCGCTTGAGAAGGTTGTGTACGGATCAGCGGACCCATGGCCCCTTTTATAGATGAAGTCGAGGTTCCGCACCATGCGGAATGCATATTCCACACCGAACTGAAGTTTTGTGCATCGTAGTATTTTTTGTGTGCAAAGGGCCCACGAAGTCCAAAACTTCGGCGTTTCCCTCGGAATTAGATCATTGCGACCTCTCGCCGATCCAATTCCGAGGGGGGTATTTGTAGACACCAAAATTTCCGTAATTTCTAATGGATGTTTCAAACTGACAATGCGAAGATATATTCGGACACGTAATCCTAGTCCGGAGGGCTCCAATGTTGTGTGCAAAATCAAGGAGAGTGCACGCGAAAAAATGTGGGTCACGTGATAGGGGTCCAGGATTCGTGAAGGGTCCACGGTGAAGGCGCGCAATTAATTCCCCTCTGCGCCCGTTCAGCTAACATTCCATGTCGCCGTCTATAGCACGAAATTTTTTTCCCGCCACCTAGATTCCACGACACTGGAGGCCTATAAATATAAGGATACCCCTTCCATTTCTGGGATTCAGAATTTGAACCTGATCTCATGCGTGACATAGGAATTCCGCGCGTGCAAGATGACCATCGGGTAATGGTCCTTTTTACGCCACCTCACCCTGGGATCCACCTTTCTGTGCAATCCCACTAGCTTAAACAGAATTCCAAACCCTTCAGGGTTCCTCCCTTGGACGCAATTCCTTCTGTTGCATGCAAAAGGGTCCAATTGCTCACAAAAGGGTCCAATTGCGTGCAATCCCTTCACTGGGTGTGGCCTTGCCTTTGGGTGCGGCCTTTGCCTCTCACTAGCAATACACCTCCTTTGTGTGTGATCCTCCTAGCCGCATGCAATACCTCTACCCCAATTACACAACATCCCAGTATTTTGTGCGCAAACCGCAAGACCCCTCACCTCAAAGCCCTCCTGGGTGCCTCCCTGTGTAGGCGCACGATGTCTTCCTTTTGTATGCCTCGGGCATACACACGAGGCGTTGTTTTCCCATGCGGTCTTCCAGTCTCATACGAAGTAACCTCAAGGTCCCTTGGGCAGTGTTTCCCATTGCGTTGCTTTGCCTCTTCCTTCTTCACATAGGCACACTAACAGCTACTGCTTTTTCACATAGCCACGCTAGCGTGGACCCCTCGATGGTTCGCTCTGCAAACCCCCTTTACTACGATCTTGATGATGCCTTCCCTCCCACATGATGTATAGGGTTCCAGTTATGTAAGTCCTAGGGGTGTGTAGTGAACCCACCTCACCCAAGATGCAAGACTCTAAACTGCCAAGCACCTTGTCCTCAACACATGATGTTAAACTCTAATCCGGCCCCGTTCCTCGCACACAGGGTCCCCCTGGCTCAGACATTATTTACGCCCACTCGTCTCCACGGGAGTGGAATAATCCTCACATGGAATGATATCCTGCCTCTCTGGGGAAAATTTGTCCACAACGGAAGGGCAGTCGCCTTGGTGTAAGCCCCCATCCCCCCCTTGTGGAAGGTAACACCCATGCACCTCCGTACTTCCCCACTGCCAAGGCTAGTGGAGGGAATGATATGGATCGAGGCATATCCTCTGTTCTGTCCCAAATCCCTCTCCGTCTGCGCTTTGTCACACTTTGGGCCTCCATCCTGGAGTATGTCCCGACTGTATAGGCCGCTCAATGTGTAATCCCCTCTTCTCTTCTCACGGACGCATCTTTTTCTACGTGATCATCAGGTCCCAGCAACCTCTTGTTTCTCACACCGAGCATGAATCACGTGAGATTAGAGTGAGCACCGACCCTGGCCCCCACATTCAGCAAACTATTAGGAAATTATTCCGTTCCAAGGCATGGTACTTAGGAAGCCTCTATGAGGTTCAATCCCATCATTCGTTCATTCCATCCCCTTCACGTCGATTAGCCAACACCATGGGACTCCTTAGAGCGTAAGCCCTCGATGCCACCATCCAACACGATGTTAAACTGTATGCCCTGTCCAGCACGACATTAAACTACACCACCCTAACTAGGTGAACTTTGATCTGTGCCAATGCATGGTACGTATGAAGCATCCACGAGGTTCAAGCCCACCACCCGGTCATTCCGACCCTTCACATCAGTTCACCAATTACCCTGGGCCACCTCAGAGAGTAAGCCCCATCAATCAATCCACCACCGTGGGCCGCCTCAGAGCATAAGCCTCCATACCCACCATGGGCCGCCTCAGAGCATAAGCCCCATATCCAACATCCACATCCCATCCTGACCTATCCAACAAGCCCACGTGTCTCAGGAAGCTCATGCCCTATCCTAGAGGTTGTACTTCTTCGAGGCCCCATCCATGCATTCATTCTCACGGGTCGCCTTTTCATGTGTCCCACCGTATCATCGAACTACTCGGACTTTGATCCCTACCGTGGGGATACGTAGGAATCCTCAACGAGGTTCAAGCCCCCCCTTCACTTCATCACCCATCTCGATTCTTGCCCGGGATGCCACATCCCGGTAGGATCATGCCACCTAATTCCACTCCACAGTATCCGGGAATCCTCCCACGTGTTGGACCCGACATGGATGTTCCATCCAGGGGGTTCATCAATCTGATCCACTCTCAGTGTTCCGATAAGTTTGATCCACCTCTGCTGGATGTTAAATTCGCAACGTACCCTGTGATAAACATGGGAAACTGAGGAAAACCTCAGATACATGCCTATGGCATACAATTCCACGCAATCGATATGGGAAGCCTTGGGCTTTCGCGCCCTCGAGAATCCCTATAATAAGGGATAGAAGACAAACATGTCAATCCCCCAGTGTCAAGACATGCCAACGATGTATCTGTGCGACCACTCCCCTAACAGAAGGATTTTAACCCGACTAGACCCCTTGGAGCGTCTTGAAAAAAGCAACATAATTAACTGGTATCCATGAAGATATTGCACCATGAGCGAGATTCACAAATACGTCTTAAATCTATGAGGGAGACCCGGACTAGGTGACGAGCACTGAGGAGGAATCCTTGGAAGGAAGAACCGACAACCCATCATCCTGGTTTCTATCAAGGAGCAGATGTCACTGAAGAAAGAACAGATGCCTCCCACCTTTCGAGAGTGGGAATGCGGGGCAATGAGCTGCGCGTCCTCTGCGTGACGGATGCACGTGTGCGCCCCGGTTGAAAGAGTCGGAAAAAATTATACAAATGCTTCTGGGCATGTGAATATTTCATTTTCTGATAGTTATTTCTGTAACACCCCATGCTTTCACGATACAATTATCTTTGAATAATACAACAGCGCCTGTTGTACGCAACTTCGAGTTCTAAACACACACCACAACTAATCAAAGTAGTCGTTATGAATAGTAATACCCACTTTTTAAAATTATAGAAATTTTATATTTCAAAATGGACTTCGTTTTTGTATTCGTAATATCGAAATTATCCTAAGTTGAATTTTTTTTAATTTTCTGAGAACTTTCAATTTTTTAAGAATACTGAAAAATACTTAAAACAAATTTTTTAATCAAAATAATTTTTAGTGATAAATTATACTATTTAGTGGTTTTAAAGTATAATTATAATATATTTTTACCATTTTATCCAATGGTGGTCATTAGAATTAATTTCACTTTGAAATTGGACATAAACAATTTTCAATCTTTTGATATATATTGTTTCTTAAAAACACGCTATTTGTTTTGGCAGTGGGAATTAATTATAAAATTAATTAATGCAACTTATATTTTTGTAATTTTTTAAAATAGGCATCATTTTTGAATTCGGAATAGCAATTATATCTTAGGGTGAAATTTTGGCATTGTTCTCAAAAACATCAATTTTTGATGAATAGTGAAACCACTAAGTGGTAGTAAAAAAACTGATTTTTCGTTTAAATGAAACATTACCACTTTTGTGATTTTATTTTCAAAAATCCGACATATATGGTTGTCATTAGGAAGTAAAATGTGGTTCAATTGGATTAAAATAATTTTTTGTGAATAGTAACTTTTAAGTTTAATTAAACGCGATTAAAGGTAATTAGTGAAATTTAAGGTAAAAATGATATTATAAAAATATGAAAATACCATTACACTTGTCCTACCCCTATTGCATGAGTCATGGCCGACCACGAAAATCCATGGGTCAACTTGGGGACCCCATGGAGCCACTTTGGTAGGAAAATGATATTAAAAAATTATTATTTAATGTTAAAATAAAAATGTCACAAACAAGAGTTGTTTTCCTAAAACAAATTTTAAATGGGGTTATACAAGTGGTATTTTTGACTATAAATATTCATTAGAAATCTAAAAAAATTTCCTACATCATGATAATTTTTTTATAATTTTTAGACATTAAATAAATTAAATTATTAATGACACCATGATGATGCAGCGATTACCTCATTAATTAACGATTTAAATAAAATGAAAAGATAATGTAAAATCTAAGACTTACACTTGTCAAAAACATATTGGATGAGTATATTTAGAACCCTTATCACCTTATACACTGAATATATAAGTGTGGGACCTTTAGAATCTGAAAAATCATTTCATAATAAAGTAACATTTGAATCTTTCCAAGAGTGCCCCTTCTCTCCTCTTATAAAAGGCCCCCACCACTACCACCTTACTCACACCTTCAAAGCCCCTTGGCTCGGCCAAACTCTGCCCAAATAATCTATCAAAATCCCTACCTTAATCTTAGAAGCCTCACTTTGGGCAGAAGTCTTCCCAAGAAGCCTTTGGCTCAAATCAAAAAGAGTTACCCGATTTTAAGGTAATGTCCTCTCTAATGTTGTTTTGTTTTATTTTGCTTCTCCAACCCCTTAAACTCTTTTTATTCCTTTCTTTTGTAAAAACACCAGTATCTAAAATATACTAGGATGTTGTTATGATAAAAATTTTGTTTACAATTAGACACACCTTCGTCTAATGGTCAAAGAACATATTGTTTCTGTGGGTAGTGAAATACTGTCTCACGAAACGATGATTGTTCAATATTCTTTTAACACCTCTAATGGTGGCCATTTTGAGGACACTATTTTCATATATGACATATATATTATGTTTCTGTTTTCCTTATGATTCTGTATTTCTGATTTATGGAATACTTTATGATTTCCATTGTGGGTAAACATGATAATTTCATTTTCGGAATAATGTACCGACTCTGGGTAACTGGGGTTGGGGCGTTACAATTTCAACCCCTTGAGATATAATTTTTCTATACATTTCTATTTAAAATATTCTTCCAATAGTCTAATCCACAATGACTAAATTTGATGCATCACCTAATTTTACAGGAAAACGTCGATCTTCGTATTTATTATGTATAATGTTGTTGTGTTTTATTTAATGATTTTGCTTTATATTTTTGGGGTGTCAAGTTATTTAATTAAATTACTTTCTAATGTAGTCATTTTGGTAGGTTTATTAACTCTTTTCTCCATCAATAATGTTTTGTTGAATTTCTTTTACAACCTCATCTTTCTTCATCACAAGTTTTAATGTATTAAAAGAAGTTGGTATGAATGATCCTTGTATCTTATTACATAAATGAGATAGAAAATCAAAATATTTCATGATATTCAAATCAGATTATGGAGGTATTTTATCAAATAATCATCCTGTAATCATTGAATACAATTATCCATTTCCTCCTTTTGTGAAGACTCAATATGTGTCTACTCAATATTCGTTATTTGTCTATAAAATTCTACAAATTTCACATTGATGATTGTATTCTATTATTTCATCATAATAATCATATCTTTATAGGTATTATTCAATATTTTAACTATATATTCATGAAGCTAAACATAGTTATGAATCAAAGAGTCATGTTCCTTGATCAAATTGGATTTTTATTCCATTTGTAAACACTTGATTTCAGAGTTATTTTTAAACTTAAAACTAGGTTCATGATCATTTATTATAGTTTATTTTTGAATTAATATTTATCTTCAACATCTTTTATCAATTTTTAGGTTCATATTTATTGTTCCATAATTATTTCGTCATGGGATCCAACATATTTGAATAGATTTAAACATTCATGAATTTGGCTTCTAATATTTTCTATAAAATATCAGCTTTTCTTTCCATCTATGTGATCTCTTCATGCACACATTAAATGACTCAAAAAATAAGTGAAGCTATTTATTCAGCAATTCCATGCAGAGAACTTTTTAATATATTTACTGATAATTCATGAGTTGTTGTATATTAAACATCATCCCCATATGTAATAGAATATTTATTTTTAGGAAAATATTAAAATGTATTAACACATTCCAACTAATAATTATATGTTGGATTCATATTCTTCATATTCATAGTAAATTGATTAACCTTATCATTATATTCCAATCATTATATGTCTTCATTTTCAATAAGGCATGGTGAAACATATACACCCTCTTATTTATATATGATGGACTATTTTTTTCAAATTTTCCCCTCTTTCATTTTCATGCTCATCATGGTCATGGTATAAAGAGACATCTACAGAGATATAAGTGAATATTTACCCAAATTTATTTTATTATCATCAATATGTGACCCAAATATTTAAAAGTTAAAAACATTAATATATGGAATCAGAAAAATTTGACCATGTATTTGATACTAATTTAAAGGACCATTTGTTGATACATGTAACACTAATAGAAGAGGAAAATTAATGTTTGGGAAATTTTTAATCCAATTATAAATTTTTATCCACGTACATCGTAGATTAGTTAGGATGTCAATTGACTTATTCTCTATTCCCAATCACATTCGATATTCTAAAAGAATATATATATATATATGACAAAAAATATTTTTACACATTTTTATACTCAAAATTATATATATTACATTGCATGGAACAAAATTGAGTAATACACAAAGCCAATATAATATATTCATTTGTATGTTGACATATATAGAATGAATTATTACTTAAATATCAATATTCATAAGTCAATTTAAAGTAAATGCTTAAAAATTCAAGGATGGATTTATTAATACCTTTAATGATAGTATTCTAATTTTAAATAAAATTTAGTAACACTAAGAAATTATTACACATGTTATGATCTATTTGATGCCCTTATAAAACATTGTTCTTCTACAATATTATGATTTACATTGTAACATTCACAACAGCTAGCTGGAAAAAATTATTACCACTTCCTAGAAGAAAAAATGTTACCTAGAATAACGTATTCTAATGTCAATCACATAAATGATAATTAAGTGGACTTATAAACATGAATTCTTATTAACCATGTAATGATTAATAGTGTATTAATGAGTTATTCATTCATTTTATTCACTTCATTCATTAGTACAAAAATGAACACATAAAATCCCATTATTTTAATAATTCTAGAATAAAAAAAATGACATTTTGATTATCAAAAAAATAATTATCATCTCAGCATTGAAATATAAAAATTAATTTTCACTAAAAAATAACGATTCTTATTATCATGCATGAAAACATATTTGTACTTATATTTGTTTCTAATATATAAATAAAATTGAAACTATGTGTTACTGTTATCTTCTTACAAGCACACACCCTACAACATGTACTAAATGTAATCCCTAATATACTATGTGATACTCAAAATTTACTTTTGGTCATTTCAATTAAAACACATTTATATGATGATCACATTCATGAACTAATTCATTATGTTTCAATAGAAACATTGATAGGATTTCATTAACACCATTTGATTCTACTGTAAATTTTGTATTTCTTCCTACATTACATAGTGCCAAAACTTTAGATTTCACATTCAATGCCTCATTCTCCAAACCCACTCTCTTTACATAAGCACCGTGTTTTATATCTCAAACATCGATTACATATCATATTTGAATTCATGAACTTACATTTATATTAAACCCCAAAAATTTATGTGTTTTTCTCTTATAAGATTCACAACTGTGAGTTTATTTATCATACAAACAAGAGAATGATTTGTTCTTGTGCCTGTCATGCAATCATTGAGCTTCATGGAAGTGGTTCTTTGTGAAGAAAAAATAGAGTTATTAACCCATGCATTGGCTCACTGAGCCATTCTTAATGAGTCACTATGAGTGTGTGATGTACACTTACTAAGTGCCCCTATACAGTGTTCTTAATGATAGTAGAGATCATTGAAGAACCAGTTACTAATGAAGCACGATAGAGGTTTACAAGCATCATATGTTCATTGGATATTTTTCACTAAAGATGTTGGTGTGTATTAATCACAAAAGCATGAATGGTTAGTGATAATACCCTTATTTACAAGGGAATGAAAGATAAATATTCTCATTGCCACTTTATGAAAAATAATTCTCTAAATATGCTCTATATTTACTGAAAATGTGATCTCATGAAAAAATGATTGTGAAATCACTTTAACAGGCTCAGTACCTCCCCCTTTTTATGTTAGGATCATATCCATGAATCCAATCATCCTTTAGACTATTGTGTCGTGTAAAATACCAATATTATGAGTTGAAGACCTGAACATTGAACACATACAATGTGGATTAAAATTAAATATATTTTGATTTTTTTCATTGATATAGAATCTCACGAAGATCTTTTTTGGTTTCCTCATCAGTTTCATTACAATATCATATGTTTCTCATTAATAACTACATCTATAATTTATACACCCTCATGAAAAAAACATTTTTTGTTTTTCTATGACATAACCATGTTAATGATGAAAATTATGATTCATTATTATTTAAATGTCTACGTCTCATTATTTGAACATATAAGTGATCATTGTGGAATCATGTCTGACTATTGATTGTAACACCCAAAGCATCCATGGTACGCTTCTCTTTGAATAATACAATAGCGTGTGTTGTACGTAACATCGAGTTATAACACACCCCAACAAATCAAAGTCATCTTAATGAATAGTAATAACCACATTTTGAAATTTTATAAATTTTATCTTTCAAAATGGACTTCATTTTTGGATTCGGAATATCAAAATAAGCTTCGGGTGAATTTTTTGTATTTTTCTGAAAACATTCAATTTTTTATGAATAGTGAAAACACTGAGTTATTGTTTAAAACTGAATTTGTATTTAAATAATTATTTATTATATTTAAATTAATTTTAGGTCAAATAGATACATAATACATATATAAGTTCATTTTAATTCATTAGAGTCAGTTTATAATAATTATATATATATATATAAATTTTATTTAACTTTTTACCGTCATTCACCGACCTCCTAAGAGCATTTGAGAATTTACATAAAACATAATTTTACCACTTCTGTGAGTTGAATTTCAAAAATATTAGAGACAAGGTTGATATCGTTAATTAAAATTCGGTTCAATAAGATGAAAATATTTTTTGGTGTATATTAACATTTTACTTTTATTTACCACAGTTCAAAGTAAATCGGGTAATTAAGGTTGAAAAAGATATTATTATTACCCTAACACATGTCCAAATTCTATTGGAAATGTTTTATTCGACCAAAAATACATTAGAAATAAAATATGATCTTTTTGGTCCACATGGATTATATTTGGACTTTTTTTATTATTTAATTCAATGAAGAGTTAAAAGTGTTAAATTCGATGTTTAATAACGAAAATTTTTTTAATATTGGGTAACACATAAGATAAATAAGACTATAATTATTCATTAGAAATCTAAAAAAAATTTCTACATAATGGTATTTTATTTATAATTTTTAGACATTAAATAATAAAATTTATTTATGACACAATGATGATGTATTATTTACCAAATTAATAAATTATTAAAATAATTGATATTAAAAATATCCAAATAAATGTAATTTCAGACTTTTTATTAATTAAAATAATTTTCTATGATAATATGACATTTTAGGGATGGTTAAATGAATTTTTATTGAAGTAATAATGTTTTTATGAATTTAGAAAAAACAAAATACCGAGTAGTGTCAAAATTAAAATTAAATACTTTTTAAAATAAATATTATATTATTAAATGATATTCTATTCTAAAAAATTTATAGTTCTGAAAAAAGACTTATATAATGATAGGTTTATCATTAATGAACCACTTTGTGTTTTATTGGATGTATATAGATATTTTATTAGCCATATAATTTAAAAATATAAAGAGACATGGTAAATGTCAAACTATTTAACTAAGAGATAAATCTGAAAGATAAATTTAATATGGTAACCCAAACCTTTCTAAAACCTATTGGATGAGTGGTTTTAGAACCATCCACACCTTATAATTTAAATAATTCATTTTTGAGCCATTATAAATGGAAAATTATCTTATTATAAAATAATCTTTCTATATTTTCTTAAGATTCCCCTTACCCCTCTTATAAATGGGCACTCCCCCTTCTCTCTAATTCACACCATCAAAGCCATTTGGCATAGCCAAACCTTGACCAAATACCCTAAAAAATGTCCTCTCTTAATCCTATAGGACATAATTTAGTCAGAAAGCCTTCCTAATGATCCCTTTTGATCAAATCAAAAAAAACATAACCTGAAAACGAGGTAAATATTTCATCACCACTTTCAAGTTCCTTTCCTCTTCCACATCCTCCTTCTATATGTTTTTTACATTTTAAAATAATAACTCAAGTATGTTCTATATACTATGATTTTATTATTAATATGGTACAACCATATTCATTATTCTATCTATCTTTGTAATGACATGTCACCATAGGTGCGTACGTATGGCTAACCGTCTCCACGTCATTGGGTAGTTTTTATTCAATACATTAATATTTGGATGGGTATAATAATGATGTGTAACTTATTTAAATAATAAATATAACATTATAACGATTAATTATATATAATATACCATCCAATTATATATTATGTTACTATTAAAAAAATGATATTGTCGCTCATTCGTACGTATGGATTACCGTCTCCATGAACAGGATGATATTCATTCCCCATCATATCCATTCAAGACTAATTTTCATTACATGATTAAATATAATGTTTAAATACTTAATATAATTCTGAATATTAATAAGATACATCCTATCCATTACAAAAATTACTTATGTAATAATGCATATAAAGGAAAACGAATCAGTTAACACCCGAAAAGACAATAATAATAAGATAGTGTTAACAAAGAAACATTAAATGATCATACATGATATCATATTAATGTAAATTATTCGTGTATAATTTTAAAACAATTATTTCAAAATTATTAAGGAGTTTAACCTACCCTCGACCAATGAAAATACAAGCTAATGGTTAATTTCACAATCTCTTTATTATCCAAGATTTTTTTTATGTAATTATCTACTGGGACCTCTTTATTATCCACATCCATGTTTCTTTAAAATTTATTACAAACCATTTTTATTATATACTAGAAAATGGATTAAATTTATTTATACACATTCCTTACTTTTTATAAAATGGTTTGAAAATAATCTTTCTGTCATTTTTGAAACATGGTACTTTATGACATTTTCCAAAAAATTAAAGTAAGAATATTTTTTTAACTTATACGGTGGGTGAGGCTATATTATACCATTATAACATTGTCTGAACTTCCCTTAAATTATTATAATAATATTTTCATATTTAAATGTGTTCTTTTATAATTACGTTAACTTTAAATGGTTTCAAAAGTGAAATAGATATTTCCCTAAAAAGATTTAGATTTCTTATATGTCAACATCTTTTGATGGATTTTTAGTTTGATTGAAGTTTATTTATTATGATAAAAAAACTTCCATATTGTATTGATGGTTTTATACTATGTTTTAATTTGGATGTGTTATTTCATACCATTCATGGTTTATGGATAAAGTATTGAAATTTCTTATGCCAGTTTTAATTCGAATTTTTATGTTATGTTTAAAACTTTTTATATGGGGAATGAATTGGACATAGAAAGTGACAGGTGGAGCCCACTATAGCTCCTCGATACATCTGTAGGTCTCTTGAGACAAACTAGTGTCTTGGCACAAGGCCTGGAAAAATCGTATTTGTAGTATTGGCACAAGGCCCTAACTATGTGGTTATGATAGTCCAGAAATATGCATTCCATCATTATGAAAGTGGATATTGATATTGCATGTGATTGTTATTCTAGTATAAAATCCATGTGAGTATGTAAATGGTATTATTTGGATTTATATTTTCCATATTATGATAACGTTTATGTTGAAAAGGCATTTTTTTCATTAAATTTTTAGGCTTATTTATGAAAGTTTCCCCTATAATGTTATCCTTACTAAGAATCTGAGATCACCCCTTTATCTGTGTTATTTTTCCCAGGATGCAAAGAAGTATATTATGACTGACCTGCATGGATAGTCTATGGGATCTCAGTGTTTTCCAGGGAAGCAATGTTGTTATAGTTTTCCATTTTATGATGTAATTTAAACCTTATGAATGTATATAGTACATCTAAGGCTAATAATCTGATCTGTCTTTCGAGACATGATATTTTGTGACCATGACAATGTTATATAATAATTACCTAACATTGGGTATCTAGGTTAAGGGCATTACAATTGGTATCAGAGGAATATTAGTACAACCCTAAGAAACTAGATTTAGGTAAACTCTGATTAGAGCACATAGCCCTATGATAGACTTTGAGGATTATTATAGAATAACTTCCAAAAATTATGGAATTGTAGAGATTTTGTGAGTTTTTTACAAGAAATAAATTCATTTCTAGACATGAGAAGGTAGTGGTGGATCTGGCACAGATGTACCTAGGGGTTAAACACGAAAATACCTCCTTGAGCTAGCCTTGAACGAGAACTCGTGCATGACAATTGTCCTTGCTACACTCTTGGTTACGACACTCTTGGGGGATATTTTTATGATAATTCTCATCTTATTTAAAAACCATTATGAAATTTTTATGAGTATATACTTCATCAATGAAAACATTTTTATGATTATATATTATATCCATAAACTGTTCAATTTCTGTTAATTATTTTACACATTTGGAATTATGTATTTTGATTCATAAACTAATCTAGTTTATGCCATTATTTAGAAATGGCACCAAGGGGAAGGAATGAAAACTGTATCAATGAATACACTCCATGTTTGGATTTCCCTCCTACTCAAGATAACTATAGTTGATCTGGTGATGCAACTAGTGCGGATCGGCTAATCACTATATTGAGACAACTCACTCAGGTTATGAATATTAACATTGCCCATATGGCGCACCCCAATCCGCATCATGGAGGATCATTGTTAGATCGCTTTATAAGGAAACAACCACCAACATTCAATGTGGGTACAAATCCACTAGTAGTTTATTAATGGATAAATTCCTTAGAAAAAATATTCCACACCTTGGGTAGTGGTGAAAGGGAAAAGGTTTTCATGACATTTTACCGCCTCACTGGAGATGCTAATCAATGGTGGTCATTGATTCAAAGAACAAAGGAACATGATGAAATATCGAATATTTAATGGAGTGTGTTTAATGAAATTTTATTTGAAATATACTTTCCTAATTACCATCGTGTAGATATGGAATGGAAATTTCTGAATCTGAGGCAAAAAGAGGTTGAGAATGTTGCAATGTATAAAGATAACTTTACAAGGTTAGTGAGGCATGCTGAAGATTATATACGTAACCCAAGAAGTAATATTTATCATTTCTATTATGGGCTAAAACCATTTCTCAATCGAGAATTATTCTCACAATCCTTCTTGTCGTACGTAGATATTGTTTCTTGTGCTATCAAGGTAGAAAAACAATTCTCTATGTCCTACAACTATAATGCAATGTAAGAGAAAAAGAGATCTGTTGAAAACTCTTGAAATGGAAATAAGGGGAATAAGGGAAATGGTGAATATCCATTTTGTAGTAAATGTGGGAAGAAACACCCTGGTACTTTCCGGATGGAAATGGGAGTCTGTTACAAGTGTGGTGAAAAAGGCCACCAAGCCTGTTCTTCAAGGGGAAGAAAGAGGATGTCATTGTTGAATTCTACAATTTAAGGGGAAGGGGCCATTATGAAAATGAATATACTAAGCATTAGGGGAACGTACCTCAAAAAATGGCAACGGATAATGGACAAGCTTATTTTATCACTACTACTGGGGTTAAAGCTCCGACAGACGTAGTGGAAGGTAATTTAATGGTTTCCTCAAGTTTATCCAATACTTTATTTGATTCTGGATCATCAAATTGTTTCATATCTTCCTAGTTTTCTAAAAAAAATATATATTTCATATTTAATTTAACAAGGGAGTTGTCAGTCAAAACTCATATGGGAAGTATTATTGTATCAGTGTTTTATGAATCAGTCCCCATTAAAGCATATAAATGTTCTGTATCTACTGATCTCATCATCGTAACCATGATTTAATTTGATATAATCCTTGGTATGGATTGTATTTCGTACCATGATGGAACAATTTATTATAATAATAATTAGGTTACTATTTTTGATGGCGATGATAAAAAAGAGATTATCTTTCGAGCAGAATCACCACCACCAAATTCTTATCTAGATACACCCCTAGTAGTTCAAATAAATTCAATTATTGGGGAGGAAGAGAATGAAATACCTGTCTGTGAGGGAAGGAATGTTAAAATAGAGTTTTTACTTATTCTGATAGAATATGTTGATGTCTTTCTAGAAGATTTACCTGGACTTCCTCCAAAATGAGAAATTGAGTTTTCCATGGATTTAATTCCTAGATCAAGGCCCATATCGAAGAACCCTTATAGAATGGCCAGTGTAGAATTAGTGGAACAACAGAAACAACTAGAGTAATTGAATAATAAAGGATTTATTCTCCATAGTGTTTCTCCATGGGGATTCCCTGATATTTTTGTTAAGAAGAAAGATGTATCTATGAGGTTGTGTGTCGAATGCATGAAGATCTATGCTATAACAATAAAGAATAAGTATCCCCTACCTCACATTGATGATTTATTTGACCAAATTCATAAATCCCAATACATTTCAAAGATTGACGTTCGATCTAGATATCATCAATTTTGTGTGAAGAAGAAATAAATTCCGAAAACAACATTTCAAACCAGGGATGGCCATTACGAGTTTACAGTAATGCCGTTTGGATTGACTAATCCACCCTATATCTTCATGGATATAAAGAATAGATTTTCAGGGAATATATTGATGACTTTGTAGTGGTATTTATTGATGATATCATGTTATACTCATAATTATACGAAGATCATAAAAATAACTTCTGCATTATTCTGATGTCTCTTAGAAGACATGAATTATATAGGAATTTTTTAAGTGTTAATTCTGGAATCATGATATTTCTTTTCTCGGACATATTGTCTCTAAGGATAGAATCTATGTTGATCCATCAATGACCACTAAAATTCATGAATGGCCAAAACTGCCGAGTATAACTTAGGTACACATTTTTATTGGTTTAGAAGGTTATTATCGGCATTCATCCAGAATTTTGCCCGATTGGCTAACCCATTAACCAAGATCACACATAAAGGGGTGAAATTTGATTGGATAAAAGAATATTAAGAATGTTTTGAATAATTGAATAGAATATTAGCCAATGATCCTATCTTGACTCTTCCGTCGGTGAATGTTGGGTTTGTTATTTATATTGATGCACCAAAGATAGGACTTGGTTGTGTCCTTATGAAGAATGATAAGGTTTTTTCCTATGCATAATGATGGCTAAAAATTCAAGAGAAAAACTATCATACTCATGATGTTGAGTTATCAGGTGTAATATTTTCTTTGAAGATATGGAGACAATATCTCTATGGTAGAAAATCTTAGATTTATACTGATCACAAGAGTTTGATGTATATTTTCTCACAGAAAGAACTGAACATGTGGAAAATACGATGGCTTGAACCACTCAAGGATTATGATTCCATGATACACTACTACCCAGAGAAGGAAAATAAGGTGGCATATGCATTGAGAAGAAATGATCATGATGTTTTGAACAATATGAGAGTATAAAGGGATCCTATTCTCATTGATCTAGTAATTATGGATATGGGAATACCCATGGAAGGTGGATCATCAATACTATTCCAAATGGCATCCAAACCATATTTACTAGAAATGATAAATATTTTTTATACCGGTGCTGAAGTGTTTCCAAAGAAGATTAAATCTGTGATTCATGGGATATTGAGTGACTTCATATATGAAGATGGAATTTTTAAATTTGGGAAGAGTCTTTTTGTTCCCGATATACCTGATCTAAAAAGGTAATTGTTGGATGATGCTCAGAGTTAAAATTCTCTATACACCATGGGAGCCACAAAATGTATATATATTTGAAAGAACATTTTTGGTGGGACAACATGAAAATGGTGATTGCGTATTTTGTCTCATGATGTGTGGTTTGTCAACAAGTGAGAACTGGAAGGAAACAACATAGAGGAGTCTTGAAACATCTTTCCATAACTGAATGGAAATGAGATGATATCATGATGGACTTTTTCATAGGGCTACCAAAGACTCCTAAAAGGAAAAATTAAATATGGGTCATTATTGACCGTCTTACCAACTCAACATATTTTCATGCAATAAGGGATGATTTTCCACTTGAATGTTTTACAAGAGTATATATTAATGTAGTTGTAAGACATCAATGAGTACCGCTATCAATTGTTCAAGATCCTGATCCCCATTTTACATTAAGATTATGGAAAAGTCTTCGGAAATCCATGGATACTGAACTTCATATGAGCACAACCTACCATCCCCAAACTGATGGACAATCAGAACAAAAAATTAAATCCTTAGAAGGCATGTTGAGATCATGCTCACTTTACCCTCAAGGTATGTGGGATCAATATTTACCCCTAGTAAAATTTTCCAATAACAATATCTTCCATTAAAATATTCAGATGGCACCATATGAAGCGTTATATGGAAAAAGATGTCACACACCAACATGTCTGGATGATGTTGGTGAAAGAAAAATCATAGGCCCAGAACATTTGGAGGAAACAATGTAAAAGGTGAAGGTAATCCAAACCCACATTAAAGTAGCTCAATGTATGCAGAAGATCTATGCCGATAATCGAAGGAAGGATTTGGAATTTCGGGTAAGAGATCATGTTTTCATGAAGATATCTCCATGGAAGGTAGTTATACATTTCAGAAAGAAGGAAAAATTGAGTCCTAGGTACGTCATACCTTTTGATATTCTAGAACTAATTGAGGCTGTAGCTTAGTGTTTTGCAATTCCGCCAAGTCTCTCCATATTTTACGATGTGTTCCATGTATCACTATTGAGAAAATAAATTCCTGACCGAACCAATGTACTCACCTATGAAGAATTAGAACTGGAACCTAATCTATCTTATTTCAAAGATCCTGTCATATTTCTTGATTCAAGGGAACAAGTGATGAGGAACCAGACGACTCGTCTTGTAAATGTTCTATGGAGATACCATAAGATGGAAGAGGAATCGTAGGAACCCGAGGAACTTATGATGAAGAACCAACCATGTCTTTTTATGTATTAATAATCTATAAATTTCGAGGACGAAATTATTTGAAGGAGAGGAGAATTTAACAACCCAAGCTTCCATGATATGCTTCTTTTTGAATAATACAATAGTGTTTGTTGTAGGAAACCGTGAGTTCTAACACACCAAAACTAATAAAACGAGCTATTATGAATAGTAATACCCACATTTT
Source organism: Viscum album (assembly GCA_963277665.1). Lineage (NCBI taxonomy): Eukaryota > Viridiplantae > Streptophyta > Magnoliopsida > Santalales > Viscaceae > Viscum > Viscum album. The sequence continues at coordinate 1,835,424,952 of OY728147.1, forward strand.
GAATTTTTTTAAATTTTATCATTCATAATGGACTTTATTTTTGGATTTGGAATATCGAAATTATATTAGGATGAATTTTTTGTAATTTTCTGAAAACCTTCAATTTTTGATAAATAGTGAAAACCTTGAGTTATAGTTTAAAACCGAATTTTTATTTAAATAATTATTTATTATATTTAAATTTATTTTGGGTCTAAATTGATACATAATACCTATATATGTTCAATTTAATTCATTGGATCAAGTTTATAATAATTTTAGATATATAAAAATTTTATTGAACTTTTTACCGTCTTTTAGCCAATTCATAAGAGCATTTGAAAATTTAAATAAAACATAATATTACTGCTTCTGCGAGATGAATTTAAAAAATACGAGAGCCATGGTCAATTTCAATAAGTAAAATGTGGTTCCATAAAATGAAAATAATTTTTGTTGAATAGTAACTTTTTACTTTTATTTAACATAGTTAAAAGTAAATAGTGTAATTAAGGGTAAAAATGATTTTATTATTACCATAAAACATGTCCTAATTCTATTGGATAAGTGTAATTCTACCAAAAACAACCTTAGGAATAATATATTATCCTTTAGGTTCACTTGGACTAGATTAGGTCATTTATTATTATTTAATTCAAAGAGGAGTTAAAAGTGTTAAATTCAATGTTTAATAAATAAACAATTTTTAATATAGGGTTACACGTAAGATAAATTCAACTATAAATATTCATTTTAATGATAGATAGATTTCCAATATAATTTTATTTTATTTATAATTTTTAGACATTAAATAATTAAATTTATTCAGGACACATTGATTATGCAGTAATTACATAATTAATGAAATATTAAAATAATTGATATTATAAATATCCAAATAAAAGTATCTTTATACTTTTTATGGATTCCAAAAAAAATTAGTTTAATATATCATGTTAGGGTTAGTTAGATGAAATTTTTAAGAAGTAATAATTATGTTACAAATTTAGAAAAAACAAAATACAAAATATTGTCAAAGTTGACATAAAAGATTTTTTAAAACAAATATTGTATTATTAATTGAAATGCTATTCATAAAAATATAAGGTTTGGAAAAAAGCTTATATAATTATATGTGTATCATTTATGAACTACATGGGGTTATTTTAGAAATATATTGTATGTTTATTAACCATATAATATAAAAATACAAAGAGACATGGTAATTGTCAAACTATATAACTACGAGTTAAATCTAAAGGATAAAATTAATATGGTGACCCAAACCTGTCTAAAACATATTGTTTGAGTGTTTTTCGACTCATCCTCACCTTATCCTTAAATAATTTATTATGGAGACATTAGAAATAGAAAAATATTTTATTATAAGATAATAAGAATATCTTTTTCTAAGGTGCCCCTCACCCCTCTTATAAAAGGGAACTCCCCTATCTCTCTAATTCACACCATCAAAGCCTTTTTTCTCAGACTACCACCACCCAAATACCCTCTCAACTATTCTAATTTCATCCTAAAGGCATTACTTTAGTTAAAAATCCAACCTAAGGATCTCTTTTTCTCAAATCAAAATGAAGAACCCGAAGAAGAGGTAAATATTTCATCACCTCTTTCTAGTTACTTTGTTCTTCCACTTCCACTTTCTCCGTTGTTACAACTATAAAATAATAACTCTGGTTTCTTCTATATACGATGATTTTATTATAAATATGGTACAACCATATTCATTATTCTGTGCAGCCTTTGAATGACATGTCACCATACGTGTGTATGTACGGCTTACCGTCTCCACGTCGTGGTGTAATTGTTATTCAATACATTATAATTTGGATGGGTTTAATAATGATGTTTAATTGATGTAAATAATAAATATATCATGATAATTATTCTTTATATAGGATATACCAACCAATTATATATAATTTAAATATAAAAAGAGTTATATTGTCACTCGTGTGTGCAGACGGATTACCGTCTCCACGAACGCGATGACATTCATTCCCCATTGTATCCATTCATGACAAATTTTTATTAGATGATTAAAGAAAATGTATAAATAATTAATATCATTATGAATATGAATAAGATAAATTCTATCCATAACAAAATTTACTTACGTAATAAAGCATATAATGTAAATCGAATCTGTTAACACCTAAAATGATGATAATACTAAGATATTATTTACAAAGTAATATTAAAAGATCTTATTGGATATCATATTAATGTATATGATTATTGTATAATTTAATAACAATTATTTCACCATTATACATGAGTTTAACCTACCCTCTACCAAGTAAAGTTACAAGGTAAGGGTTAATTTCCTAGTCTCCTTATTATCCACGGTTGATTTTATGTAAGTATCTACTGGGAGCTCTTTATCATCCACATATATGTTTCTTAAAAATGTATACCAATTTTTTTTAATATTTACTAGACTATTGGTTAATTTAATATATACACTTTTTTTACATTTTATAAAAAAAATTGAATTTATTCTTTCCATCGTTTTCCAAACATGTTACTTTATGACATTTTCCACAAAATTTAGGTAAGATTGTTTTTTAACATATATGGAGGGTGCATCTATTTTCCGCTGTTATATCATCACATAAGTTTCCTGTAAAGACCCGGAAATTTAAAGGAAAATTTTTTCTTAATTTTCTTTGGAATTTTACAAGAACGCAGTTTCTGACGGTGCCTGATTCCGAGGCCCGGTGTGCCCATAATTAATTTCCGAAGTTTGGCTCGGGTACGTTCAGTGAACGAGCGAGTGAAAATTTCTATCTTTTGAACCGGTGCCCAGAATCGAATTCCAAGGGCACCGATGGAACCACATCACCGGTAATTACTTAGGAACTCATGTTCTAGAGTTGCGTTTACACGAGTATTGATAATAAAAATTGTGGAAGTTTTTATAACTACACTAAATTTTTTATTAACTTACTCTAAGTGTTAGCTCATGGTGGAAGTTGGGTAACCACCCAACCTCCCTTGGGAGGTTATGAGGGTGGTGGGGCCCACACAAACCCCACCGCTTCATATCCTCTAAAACCCCTCAACTCCCACTTAAATTATTTTAACTTAGTTATAACTTATGTCTTAAATGAGTTGATTTTAATGTGGTGAGTTGTGTGAGTCTTTTGAATTTCAAACACTTGATTTTCAAAAGCCATGTGAAGTTAATTAAATAAGTGGAGAACTTATTTCATTTGGTTGGGTTGTGTTGTTTGAGAGCTTTTGGAAAGAAGGCTTAGAAGTCTTGAAGTTTCTTCATCCTCCTGACAAAGAACGCGAAGAACGATCGGACATCGACGAAGAACGCCACGTTCTTGGGAACCGTCTTCCGCGACGCCATACCCGCAACACCGACGACGTCTTCTTCCGCAACATCTCTTTTCGCGACGCCGAATCTCGTCACCTCTTAAATCAAGGTAGGGGTTTTAACTTTTAAAAGTTTTGTGGATCTCTCCTTCAAACTTGAAGGTTTATATTTTTCGGGCCTTGATTCCAAATATTTTTATTTAATTTAAAAAATTGTGAAAGTTTATCATTCATTAAAGGTCGATTGTTAGCAAATAACGCGAGGGTGCCGGACCGCACGAACACGGATAAACCTCCTCCTATTCATGTTGATTTTGTTGTGGATTGAAACGGGTGTGGCGCGGTGTCGTCGCACTACGCAGGATCATTCGGCAAGAAACGTGCGGCGCCTTCGCGCCGCGTCGTTAAATAATGCAAGGACGCGACGCCGTCGCGCTGCGTCGAAGAAAGTTGAAGGCGCCACGGCCGGAGTGGGGCCGCGGTGGAGGGGCGCGGTGTCGTCGCACCACGCCGGACAACGAAGGTCGTGGCCGGTTCCGGGCCACGGCGGAACGAGAAGACCGGCGGCCAGCCAGGCCCCCGGTGTCGGAAGCCGGAAGGGGGACCGGCCTCGCCGGTCCCGTTGAGGAAGAACCGACCGGCCAGGTCGGGCCGGCCGGAAGGGAGAAAACCGGGGGAAATAATTTCCCCCGGCCAGCCTTAATCCCCCCCCCCCATTATGAGGGGGGCGGTTTCACAAAGGGGGGGCAGGCGGCCCCCCTTTTTTTCGAAGGCAGGCCCCCACGTGAGGGGGGCCGTTTTTCTTTAGGCGTGGCAGGTTGCCGCGCCGCCAGCTGAGGAAAGGCGGGGGCTTTGCCCCCCGCGCGCGGCACATGAACGTCGCCCAGGCCGCGCCGCCGTGCCGGCCCACGCCGCCGCGCCGGACCGCGCCGCCGCGCCGGGACGAGTTTTCCGAGCCGGGCCAGGTCGTCGGGCCGGGTCGCCGCCCGGGGCGGGTCGACCCGGTTCGGCCGACCTAGGGGGGGGGGGGGTCGGGCTGGGTCGGCCCGGGCCCAGACCCCCAGTTTCGGACCACTTTTGGTCAAATGCCTGTATCTTGGGCTACGGGCCTCCAAACGACTCGCTGTCAGCGGCAACACGATCCTTTAATCGAGACGGTCGTTTCGGTATACTATACTCAAGGTGCACCTTCCTTTTCGGGAGCCTACGTGGTCAAAACTCCATAGTTAAGCGTGTTTGGCCAAGAGTAGTGATCAGGATGGGTGACCTCATGGGAAGTTTCCCAGGGTGGGTGTGATACGGAAATGCCAATAACTAACAGACCGGGCGTCCGATTTACGCGCCTTCTATTTCGTTGAATTCCTCTTGATGAGACGGATCTTTTGGCACACTCCGCCCGAGGTTTGGACGCAGGTGGAGTACGGTCGGATTGGTTTTTCCTTAAAAACCAACCGGGCCCCTGGAACAAAATATCCAATAACTCTCAGACAGGGCGTCCGATTGACGCGCCGTCTGTTGCGTTGAGTTCCTCTTGACGATACTGAACTTTTGGAATTCTCCGCCCGAGATTTGGATGCAGATGGATAGTTGCCGGGTTGGATCGCACAGAAATCCAACCGGGCCCCTGGAAAGGAAAAGCTGATACCTTTCTGACAGAACGTCCGTTTGACGAACCGTCAGCGGCGTTGGTGATCTCGTTGAGAAACGGTCCCTATGAGTATACTCTATGAGAGTTTGGGATACAGTTGAGATACGGCCGGGTTTGGTTCGCTCACGAAACCAACCGGGCCCCTAGGACGAAAAGGCTAATAACTCACAGACCGGGCGTCTGATTGACGCGCCGTCTGTTGTGTTGAGACCCCTATGACGAGGCGGTCCTTTGAGATACTTCTTCGTGGGACATTGAGATACTTGGAGTATCGACCTGTAGCTCGTGGAGCAGACCCTCCCAGTGACGAGCGTCCGGAGTACGGAGACCGTGTAACTGGCTGAGACCTGACGACTTCTTGACTGACTAGACTTGGAGTGAGTCGACTAGCCCAGTGGACGGAGCACTACTTTCTGAGGTGCATACCCATGGCGGACGGAACACTACCTGTGTGACAGTGCAGACCCGCGGTACTCGTTCGGAGAGTACCTCAGCAGGCTACTAGGGGGTGTGCACTACTGTGTTTGGGTGACATACCTCGGCGGGAAGCACTACTGTGTCTGGGTGGATGACCTGCGGTACTCGACAGGAGGAGTACTTCAGCAGTCTTAGGTTAGTGAGCAGTACCTCACAGTCGTGACAGGACCACTGTACACTCCAGAGACGGAGCTCTTCAGAAGTTACGGTTTCGATAATGAAAATCTTGGTTTGAGCTGAGACTTTTGACCTTGTGTTTACCTCATGATTGAGACGGGTCACTTGCTAACTTAGGTATATGTATGAGCATATACCCGGGTAGTGGTTATCCGTTGATTTCACAATCCTTGTGTTTCCTCATGATTGAGATGGGTTACTTGATAACTTAGGTATATGTATGGGCATATACCTAAGTAGAGGTTATCTGTTGAGATCTTATTTGTGGTTATCCTTGTTGGTTTAGTTAGACCTTGAGGGTCTCGGGGTCCCTACTGAGTATCGTTATACTCACCCTTGCACGGGCTATGCCCGCACCTCGTTGTGTTGGTTGCAGACGATGGGCAGTGCTGACAGAGGCCGAGTGTTCGAGGACTGGACAGTACCTGGAGGTGTACTATACGACGAGATGGTACCCGGAGGAGGACCTCACGACGAGACGGTACCTAGAGGTGGACGTGTCGACGAGGCGGTACCGGGAGGTGGACCACTGGGCGGGACATACTCGGAGCGGACAGCGGGACCCGAGGAGCAGAGGAGCTATATGTACCCACCCTTCAGGTGGGATTTCCAATGGACAGCTCGACGTAGCAGCTTTACTTTTCAGTTGTTGTTTTCCCTTTCGAGTTGTACTTTACAGTTGGGCTTGTATTTCCGACCCCTTTTTACTTTCTGCACTTACTGTTGTACTCAGTTTTTACTTAGTGTTTAATTCTTCTGCTTGTACTCTGTGTGATTGTTTACATTACAAAGGCAATGACTTCCCTTTTTACCAGGATTTACACCATGGTGCTAGTCACCAGCCCCTGGCCTATGGAAGGCGGGCTTGGGGTAGTCACGGCACGGGCCCCGAGGAAGGGTCGTGAAAAATTTGTATCAGAGGAGTTCGGTTCTACCGCAAATCTTATAACTCTGATGTTTCTTTCTGTGAAGCAATAGTGTTGAGAGTACCGAGTGTGGTTTTCAGTTCAGGGAGTCCAGTGTTGGTGTGGGCGGCCGACGTATCCATACACCAGGACCCTGACAACTGATTTCCGACTTTGTGCATGAAAACACTAATTGCGTTTGTGTTTTCAATGGTTTTCCCTTAAAACATCTCAAACCAGGTCAGCTCACTGGGTATAAACGGTTGACCGTGTCACGATGTTTCTTTCAGAATGCCTTTTTACGGACAACCAACTAGAGCCCCGAGAGTGGTACGTACTGACAGCCCGCCGAGCGATGAGGCCTCAGTACATGGCCCTATCCCAGTTGAGGCACCAGCGGAGGCACCAGCAGTACTGCTACCCGTTGGGCCACCGATGCCACCAGCCCCAGCAGTAGGCGATTCACAACGCTTGAGCGCGCAACACGAGTTCCAGTGCTAGAGGCCACCCAGGTTCCGGGGAGAGACGGACCCGCAGGCCGCTGAGGTTTGGCTGGAGGCTGTGGTGAGATTCTTCAGGCTAGTGGGGACGCCGGCAGACTTCATGGTGATCTTTGCTACCAGCCTCCTTGAGGAAGCAGCGGGCAGGTGGTGGAACCACTTGTTCCAGTTTTGTGATGAGATGAACATCGCATGGGAAGACTTCGAGACCTTCTTCAGGGTGGAGATTGTGCCAATATCTCTACACCCCGAGTGTGTACATGAGCTTCTGCCTTTGTCGTGTGCTTTTCGATTAGTAGCCGAGTCATCTGTGGGCAGTAGACAGATGATGCAAGGGTCCAGGAGGACCAGACTAGTAGATAGACGATCTCGGGTTTTAGGACTAGTGGTGTGGGGCACCCGAGGTGGGGTCAGAGCCAGGCGTGCCAGAAACGGACAATGTTACTCATGCGGCGGAAAGGGTCACCTGGCACGTGACTGTCCGAATCCTCGTACGGATGATCTGCGGGTGTTGGAGGAGCTACCGAGACAGAAGCAACGACCAGTGCTTGAGCAACAGCCGAGCAGTGGACAAGGCAGTAGAGATCCGAGAGCAGGTGGGCAGGGGAAGAACTAGTGGATACGTCCTTTGTACTTCTAGTTCCATGTTGCTTTTGTATTCGTGTCTTTGTACTATGAGATACAATAATAAAAAGACACTTATCTTTTGTTGCTTTCCTATCCTTTTTTTTGGCAGATACTGAGTGGTCCCGGTTAAACTATTGTCTTGACCCTCACTTTCGAGATTTCTACAGGAGGGGACCCAGTGACCTCACACTGATGCCGATAGTGTGACTCGACCCTTGGAGGCGAGAGTGACAGTTGGATCTCTTAGTAGATACGTCGAGCCCTTATGATGTCATCCATGGCATGAATGCATCATTCATGTCAGGATTGACTGTATTAGGCAACGAATGTGGTTCATCCAGGGGATGAGACCGGGTTTCTCTTATCGGCAAAGAAGAAATCATAGCAGCTCTTGTGAGACTAAAGGAAGTCCAGGACATCTAAGAGAGGATGAAGACTGCATAGTGCAGTAAGAAATAGGAAACCGGTGCCAGTCATAGAGACTCGGGCGTGTTAAGAAGAGGAATCTTATTGGAGAGACGAGTCTACGAAGCAGCAGACGTGGAGGCAGAGCTAGGAGAGCAGCATGAGGTTGTGTACATCCTATCATTGTAGAACCACCCGCCTTAGTTATTCCTGCCAGGATCAGGGAGCTGGAGGGCGGAGGAAGAGTGCGGCTGCATGCGGTCAAGGAGTGTGACCTAATGGCTCTAGAAATGATTCAACGGACAGTCTGTGTCCACTACTAGCTGTTGTAGTAACAGACATCAATGTGAATCATTTCTTGCTTTCACAAATCTTGTTCCAGACCTAGAGTTTCCGGTAAGCCGTGGACTTGACCCTCACGTCTGGAGATACCTTGGGAGGAGACTCGATAATCACACTTACACCGATGGTGTGGTCAGACCCTCAAGGCGAGAGTTTCGGTTGGAATATCTTGGTGAAAACGTCGAGGCCTTACGACGTTAGTTTGAGTATGGAATGGGCAATAACTGTTCATACTCAAATTGACGGTTTTAGGCAAACGTCGGGATGGGTTTTCCTTGGACGGCGAAAAGGAAACCCCAGGCAGCACAGGATAAACTCTTCCACGGGAGGGTGTGACCAATCACTCTTGAATCGGCTAACCTTACCCTCGTGGCAGCAGTCGTTTGAGTTCCAGTTCTAACAGGAATTGGAAACCTCTGGAGTTTGAGGATGGCGACCACGTTCTTATACGGGTCTCACCTCGACGAGGTTTACGGAGATGTGGCCAAGGCAACAAGTTATCTCCAAGGTTCAGCGGACCTTCTTAGGTCCCCAGCTGGGTAGGCGGGGTGGTTTACTGCTTGGCCCATTCACCGCAGTTGCACCAGGTGCACGATGACTTCCACGTATCTCAACTGAGTAGATACGTGCTCGACCCTTCCCATACCATCGACCATGAGGAGCTGGACGATGGCGATGGGGTGTCTTTCACGGAGGTTCCAGTTGGGATCGAGGATCGACTGGAGCAGATCCTACGAGGACGATCGATCCCTTGGGTTCACTTTCTTTGGCAGTAAGGAACCTCCTGGTAAGCACATGGGAGCGGAAGGCTCAGATGCGTGCTCTGTACCGCTATTGTGACCCTAGTTTGTGTTGAAGCATTACGGGGACGTAAACCCCTGAGGTGGGAGTAATGTAAAGACCCGGAAATTTCAAAGAAATTTTTGTCTTAATTTTCTTTGGAATTTTACAAGAACGCAGTTTCTGACGGTGCCTGATTCCAAGGCCCGGTGTGCCCGGAATTAATTTCCGAAGTTTGGCTCGGGTACGTTCAGTGAACGAGCGAGCAGGAATTTCTATCTTTTGAACCGCTGCCCGGAATCGAATTCTGAGGGCACTGATGGAACTGCATCGCCGGTAATTACTTAGGAACTCCTGTTCTGGAGTAGCGTTTACACGAGTGTTGATAATAAAAATTGTGGATGTTTTTATAACTACAGTACAATTTTTATTAACTTACTCTAAGTGTTAGCTCATGGTGGAAGTTGGGTAACCACCCAACCTCCCTTGGGAGGTTATGAGGGTGGTGGGGCCCACACGAACCCCACCTCTTCATATCCTCTAAAACCCCTCAACTCCCACTTAAATGATTTTAACTTAGTTATAACTTATGTCTTAAATGAGTTGATTTTAATGTGGTGAGTTGTGTGAGTCTTTTGAATTTCAAACACTTGATTTTCAAAAGCCATATGAAGTTTATTAAATAAGTGGAGAACATATTTCATTTGGTTGGGTTGTGTTGTTTGAGAGCTTTTGGAAAGAAGGCTTAGAAGTCTTGAAGTTTCTTCATCCTCTTGACAAAGAACGCGAAGAACGATCGGACATCGACGAAGAACGCCACGTTCTTGGGAACCGTCTTCCGCGACGCCATACCTGCAATACCGACGACGTCTTCTTCCGCGACATCTCTTTTCGCGACGCCGAATCTCGTCACCTCTTAAATCAAGGTAGGGGTTTTAACTTTTAAAAGTTTTGTGGATCTCTCCTTCAAACTTGAAGGTTTATATTTTTCGGGCCTTGATTCCAAATATTTTTATTTAATTTAAAAGATTGTGAAAGTTTATCATTCATTAAAGGTCGATTGTTAGCGAATAATGCGAGGGGGCCGGACCGCACGAACACGGATAACCCTCCTCCTATTCATGTTGATTTTGTTGTGGATTTAAACGGGTGTGGCGCGGTGCCGTCGCACTACGCAGGATCATTCGGCAAGAAACGTGCGGCGCCTTCGCGCCGCGTCGTTAAATAATGCAAGGACGCGACGCCGTCGCGCCGCGTCGAAGAAAGTTGAAGGCGCCACGGCCGGAGCGGGGCCGCGGTGGAGGGGCGCGGTGTCGTCACACCAAGCCGGACAACGAAGGCCGCGGCCGGTTCCAGGCTGCGGCGGAACGAGAAGACCGGCGGCCAGCCGGGCCCCCGGTGTCGGAAGCCGGAAGGGGGACCGGCCTTGCCGGTCCCGTTGAGGAAGAACCGACCGGCCAGGTCGGGCCGGCCGGAAGGGAGAAAACCGGGGGAAATAATTTCCCCAGGCCAGCCTTAATGCCCCCCCCCCACATTATGAGGGGGGCGGTTTCACAAAGGGGGGGCAGGCGGCCCCCCTTTTTTTCGAAGGCAGGCCCCCACGCGAGGGGGGCCGTTTTTCTTTAGGCGCGGCAGGTTGCCGCGCCGCCAGCTGAGGAAAGGCGGGGGCTTTGCCCCCCGTGCGCGGCACATGAACATCGCCCAGGCCGCGCCGCCGTGCCGGCCCACGCCGCCGCGCCGGACCGCGCCGCCGCGCCGGGACGAGTTTTCCGAGCCGGGCCGGGTCGTCGGGCCGGGTCGCCGCCCGGGGCGGGTCGACCCGGTTCGGCCGACCTAGGGGGGGGGGTCGGGCTGGGTCGGCCCGGGCCCAGACCCCCAGTTTCGGACCACTTTTGGTCAAATGCCTGTATCTTGGGCTACGGGCCTCCAAACGACTCGCCGTCAGCGGCAACGCGATCCTTGAATCGAGACGGTGGTTTCAGTATACTATACTCAAGGTGCACCTTCCTTTTCGGGAGCCTACGTGGTCAAAACTCCATAGTTAAGCGTGCTTGGCCAAGAGTAGTGATCAGGATGGGTGACCTCCTGGGAAGTTTCCCAGGGTGGGTGTGAGAGGGAAATGCCAATAACTAACAGACCGGGCGTCCGATTTACGCGCCGTCTGTTTCGTTGAATTCCTCTTGATGAGACGGATCTTTTGGCACACTCCGCCCGAGGTTTGGACGCAGGAGGAGTACGGTCGGGTTGGTTTTGCCTTAAAAAACTAACCGGGCCCCTGGAACGAAAAATCCAATAACTCTCAGACCGGGCGTCCGATTGACGCACCGTCTGTTGCGTTGAGTTCCTGTTGACGATACAGAACTTTTGGAATTCTCCGCCCGAGATTTGGATGCAGATGGATAGTTGCCGGGTTGGATCGCACATAAATCCAACCGGGCCCCTGGAAAGGAAAAGCTGATACCTTTCTGACAGAACGTCCGTTTGACGAACCGTCAGCGGCGTTGGTGATCTCGTTGAGAAACGGTCCCTATGAGTATACTCTATGAGAGTTCTGGATACAGTTGAGATACGGCCGGGTTTGGTTCGCTCACGAAACCAACAGGGCCCCTAGGACGAAAAGGCTAATAACTCACAGACCGGGCGTCTGATTGACGCGCCGTCTGTTGTGTTGAGACCCCTATGACGAGGCGGTCCTTTGAGATACTTCTTCGTGGGACTTTGAGATACTTGGAGTATCGACCTGTAGCTCGTGGAGCGGACCCTCCCAGTGACGAGCGTGCGGAGTACGGAGACCGTGTAACTGGCTGAGACCTGACGACTGCATGACTGACTCGACTTGGAGTGAGTCGACTAGCCCAGTGGACAGAGCACTACTTTCTGAGGTGCAGACCCATGGAGGACAGAGCACTACCTGTGTGACAGTGCAGACCTGCGGTACTCGTCCGGAGAGTACCTCAGCAGGCTACTAGGGGGTGTGCACTACTGTGTTTGGGTTACATACCTCGGCAGGAAGCACTACTGTGTCTGGTTGGATGACCCGCGGTACTCGATAGGAGGAGTACTTCAGCAATCTTAGGTTAGTGAGAAGTACCTCAGAGTCGTGACAGGACCACTGTACACTCCAGATACGGAGCTCTTCAGAAGTTATGGTTTCGATAATGAAAATCTTGTTTGGAGCTGAGACTTTTGACCTTGTGTTTACCTCATGATTGAGATGAGTCACTTACTAAATTAGGTATATGTATGGGAATATACCCGGGTAGTGGTTATCCGTTGATTTCACAATCCTTGTGTTTCCTCATGATTGAGATGGGTTACTTGATAACTTAGGTATATGTATGGGCATATACCTAAGTAGAGGTTATCTGTTGAGATCTTATTTGTGGTTATCCTTGTTGGTTTAGTGAGACCTTGAGGGTCTCGGGGTCCCTACTGAGTATCGTTATACTCACCCTTGCACGGGCTATGCCCGCACCTCGTTGTGTTGGTTGCAGACGACGGGCAGTACTGACAGAGGCCGAGTGTTCGAGGACTGGACTGTACCTGGAGGTGTACTATACGACGAGATGGTACCCGGAGGAGGACCTCACGATGAGACGGTACCTAGAGGTGGACGTGTCGACGAGGCGGTACCCGGAGGTGGACCACTGGGCGGGACATACTCGGAGCGGACAGCGGGACCCGAGGAGCAGAGGAGCTATCTGTACCCACCCTTCAGGTGGGATTTCCAATGGACAGCTCGGCGTAGCTGCTTTACTTTTCAGTTGCTGTTTTCCCTTTCGAGTTGTACTTTACAGTTGGGCTTGTATTTCCGACCCCTTTTTACTTTCTGCACTTACTGTTGTACTCAGTTTTTACTTAGTGTTTACTTCTTCCGCTTGTACTCTCTGTGATTGTTTACATTACAAAGGCAATGACTTCCCTTTTTACCAGGATTTACACCGTGGTGCTAGTCGCCAGCCCCTGGCCTATTGAAGGCGGGCTTGGGGTAGTCATGGCACGGGTCCCGAGGAAGGGTCGTGAAAAATTGGTATCAGAGGAGTTCGGTTCTACCGCAAATCATATAACTCTGATGTTTCTTTCTGTGAAGTAATAGTGTTGAGAGTACCGAGTGTGGTTTTCAGTTCAGGGAGTCCAGTGTTGGTGTGGGAGGCCGATGTATCCATACACCAGGACCCTGACAACTAATTTCTGACTTTGTGCATGAAAACACTAATTGCGTTTGTGTTTTCAATGGTTTTCCCTTAAAACATCTCAAACCAGGTCAGCTCACCGGGTATAAACGGTTGACCGTGTCACGATGTTTCTTTCAGAATGCCTTTTTACGGACGACCAGCTAGAGCCCCGAGAGTGGTACGTACTGACAGCCTGCCGAGCGATGAGGCCTCAGTACATGGCCCTATCCCAGTTGAGGCACCATCGGAGGCACCAGCAGTACTGCTACCCGTTGGGCCACCGATGCCACCAGCCCCAGCAGTAGGCGATTCACAACGCTTGAGCGCGCAGCACGAGTTCCAGTGCTAGAGGCCACCCAGGTTCCGGGGAGAGACGGACCCGTAGGCCGCTGAGGTTTGGCTGGAGGTTGTGGTGAGATTCTTCAGGCTAGTGGGGACGCCGGCAGACTTCATGGTGATCTTTGCTACCAGCCTCCTTTAGGAAGCAGCAGGCAGGTGGTGGAGCCACTTGTTCCAGTTTTGCGATGAGATGAACATCGCATGGGAAGACTTCGATACCTTCTTCAGGGTGGAGTTTGTGCCAGTATCTCTACACCCCGAGCGTGTACATGAGCTTCTGCCTTTGTCGCGTGCTTTTCGATTAGTAGCCGAGTCATCTGTGGGCAGTAGACAGATGATGCAGAGGTCCAGGAGGACCAGACTAGCAGTTAGACGATCTCGGGTTTTAGGACCAGTGGTGTGGGGCACCCGAGGTGGGGTCAGAGCCAGGCGTGCCAGAAACGGACAATGTTACTCATGCGGCAGAAAGGGTCACCTGGCACGTGACTGTCTGAATCCTCGTACGGTTGATCAACGGGTGTTGGAGGAGCCACCGAGACAGAATCAACGACTAGTGCTTGAGCAACAACCGAGCAATGGACAAGGCAGTAGAGATCCGAGAGCAGGTGGGCAGGGGAGGAACTAGTGGATACGTCCTTTGTACTTCTAGTTCCATGTTGCTTTTGTATTCGTGTCTTTGTACTATGAGCTACAATAATAAAAAGACGCTTATCTTTGGTTGCTTTCCTATCATTTTGTTTGGCTGATACTGAGTGGTCCCGGTTAAACTATTGACTTGACCCTCACTTTCGAGATTTCTACTGGAGGGGACCCAGTGTCCTCACACTGATGCCGATAGTGTGACTCGACCCTTGGAGGCGAGAGTGACAGTTGGATCTCTTAGTAGATACGTCGAGCACTTATGATGTCATCCATGGCATGAATGCATCATTCATGTCAGGATTGACTGTATTAGGCAACGAATGTGGTTCATCCAGGGGATGAGATCGGGTTTCTCTTATCGGCAAAGAAGAAATCATAGCAGCTCTTGTGAGACTAAAGGAGGTCCAGGACATCTAAGAGAGGATGAAGACTGCACAGTGCAGTAAGAAATAGGAAACCGGTGCCAGTCTTAGAGACTCGGGCGTGTTAAGAAGAGGAATCTTAATGGAGAGATGAGTCTACGAAGCAGCGGACGTGGAGGTAGAGCTAGGAGAGCAGCATGAGGTGGTGTACATCCTATCATTGTAGAACCACCTGCCTTAGTTATTCCTGCCAGGGTCAGGGAGCTGGAGGGCGGAGGAAGAGTGCGGCTGCATGCGGTCAAGGAGTGTGACCTAATGGCTCTAGAAATGATTCAATGGACAGTCTGTGTCCACTACTAGCTGTTGTAGTAACAGACGTCAATGTGAATCATTTCTTGCTTTCACAAATCTTGTTCCAGACCTAGAGTTTCCGGTAAGCCATGGAATTGACCCTCACGTCTGGAGATACCTTGGGAGGAGACTCGATAATCACACTTACGCCGACGGTGTGGTCAGACCCTCAAGGCAAGAGTTTCTGTTGGAATCTCTTGGTGACAGCGTCGAGGCCTTACGACGTTAGTTTGAGTATGGAATGGGCAATAACTGTTCATACTCAAATTGACGGTTTTAGGCAAACGTCAGGATGGGTTTTCCTTGGTCGGCGAAAAGGAAACCCCAGGCAGCACATGATAAACACTTCCACGGGAGGGTGTGACCAATCACTCTTGAATCGGCTAACCTTACCCTCATGGCAACAGTCGTTTGAGTTCCAGTTCTAACAGGAATTGGAAACCTCTGGAGTTTGAGGATGGCGACCACGTTCTTATACGGGTCTCACCTCGACGAGGTTTACGGAGATGTGGCCAAGGCAACAAGTTATCTCCAAGGTTCAGCGGACCTTCTTAGGTCCCCATCTGGGTAGGCGGGGTGGTTTACCGCTTGACCCATTCATCGCAGTTGCACCAGGTGCACGACAACTTCCACGTATCTCAACTGAGTAGATACGTGCTCGACCCTTCACATACCATCGACCATGAGGAGCTGGACGATGGCGATGGGGTGTCTTTCACGGAGGTTCCAGTGGGGATCGAGGATCGACTGGAGCAGATCCTACGAGGACGATCGATTCCTTGGGTTCACTTTCTTTGGCAGTACGGAACCTCCAGGTAAGCACATGGGAGCGGAAGGCTCAGATGCGTGCTCTGTACCGCTATTGTGACCCTAGTTTGTGTTGAAGCTTTACGGGAACGTAAAGCCCTGAGGTGGGAGTAATGTAAAACTCGGAAATTTCAAGGGAATTTTTTTCTTAATTTTCTTTGGAATTTTACAAGAACGCAGTTTCTGACGGCGCCTGATTCCGAGGCCCGGTGTGCCCGTAATTAATTTCCGAAGTTTGGCTCGGGTACGTTCAGTGAACGAGCGAGCGGGAATTTCTATCTTTTGAACCGGTGCCCGAAATCGAATTCCGAGGGCACTGATGGAACCGCATCGCCGGTAATTACTTAGGAACTCCTGTTCTGGAGTAGCGTTTACACGAGTGTTGATAATAAAAATTGTGGATGTTTTTATAACTACACTACAATTTTTATTAACTTACTCTAAGTGTTAGCTCATGGTGGAAGTTGGGTAACCACCCAACCTCCCTTGGGAGGTTATGAGGGTGGTGGGGCCCACACGAACCCCACCTCTTCATATCCTCTAAAACCCCTCAACTCCCACTTAAATGATTTTAACTTAGTTATAACTTATGTCTTAAATGAGTTGATTTTAATGTGGTGAGTTGTGTGAGTATTTTGAATTTCAAACACTTGATTTTCAAAAGCCATATTAAGTTAATTAAATAAGTGGAGAACTTATTTCATTTGGTTGTGTTGTGTTGTTTGAGAGCTTTTGGAAAGAAGGCTTAGAAGTCTTGACCTTTCTTCATCCTCTTGACAAAGAACACGAAGAACGATCGGACATCGACGAAGAATGCCACGTTCTCGGGAACCGTCTTCCGCGACGCCATACCCGCAATACCGACGACGTCTTCTTCCGCGACATCTCTTTTTACGACGCCGAATCTCGTCACCTCTTAAATCAAAGTAGGGGTTTTAACTTTTAAAAGTTATGTGGATATCTCCTTCAAACATGAAGGTTTATATTTGTCGGGCCTTGATTCCAAATCTTTTTATTTAATTTAAAAGATTGTGAAAGTTTATCATTCATTAAAGGCCGATTGTTAGAAAATAACGCGAGGGGGCCAGACCGCACGAACACGGCCGACCCTCCTCCTATTCATGTTGATTTTGTTGTGGATTGAAACGGGTGTGGCGCGGTGCCGTCGCACTACGCAGGATCATGCGGCAAGAAACGAGCGGCGCCGTCGCGCCGCGTCGTTAAATAATGCAAGGACGCGACGCCGTCGCGCCGCGTCGAAGAAAGTTGAAGGCGCCGCGGCTGGAGCGGGGCCGCGGTGTAGGGGCGCGGTGTCGTCGCACCGCGCCGGACAACGAAGGCCGCGGCCGGTTCCGGGCCGAGGCGGAACGAGAAGACCGGCGGCCAGCCGGGCCCCCGGGGTCGGAAGCCGGAAGGGGGACCGGCCTTGCCGGTCCCGTTGAGGAAGAACCGACCGGCCAGGTTGGGCCGGCCGGAAGGGAGAAAACCGGGGGAAATAATTTCCCCCGGCCAGCCTTAATGCCCCCCCATTATGAGGGGGGCGGTTTCACAAAGGGGGGGCAGGCGGCCCCCCGTTTTCTCGAAGGCAGGCCCCCACATGAGGGGGGCCGTTTTTCTTTAGGCGTGGCAGGTTTCCGCGCCGCCAGCTGTGGAAAGGCGGGGGCTTTGCCCCCCGCGCGCGGCACAAGAACGGCGCCCAGGCCGCGCAGCCGTGCCGGCCCGCGCCGACGCGCCGGGCCGGGTTTTCCGAGCCGGGCCGGGTCACCGCCCGGGGCGGGTCGACCTGGTTCGGCCGACCCAGGGGGGGTCGGGCCGGGTCGGCCCGGGCACAGACCCCCAGTTTCGGACCACTTTTGGTCAAATGCCTGTATCATGGGCTACGTGCCTCCAAACGACTCGCCGTCAGCGGCAACGCAATCCTTGGATCGAGACGGTCATTTCGGTATACTATACTCAAGGTGCACCTTCCTTTTCGGGAGCCTACGTGGTCAAAACTCCATAGTTAAGCATGCTTGGCCAAGAGTAGTGATCAGGATAGGTGACCTCCTGGGAAGTTTCCCAGGGTGGGTGTGAGACGAAAAGGTCAATAACTAACAGACCGGGCGTCCGATTTACGCGCCGTCTATTTCGTTGAATTCCTATTGATGAGACGGATCTTTTGGCATACTACGACCGAGGTTTGGACGCAGGTGGAGTACGGTCGGGTTGGTTTTGCCTTAAAAACCAACCGGGCCCCTGGAACGAAAAAGCCAATAACTCTCAGACCGGGTGTCCGATTGACGCGCCGTCTGTTGCGTTGAGTTCCTGTTGACGATACGGAACTTTTGTCATTCTCCGCCCGAGATTTGGATGCAGATGGATAGTGGCCGGGATGGATCGCACAGAAATGCAACCGGGCCCCTGGAACGGAAAAGCTGATACCTTTCTGACAGAACGTTCGTTTGACGAACCGTCAGCGGCGTTGGTGATCTCTTTGAGAAACGGTCCCTATGAGTATACCCTATAAGAGTTCGGGGTACAGTTGAGATACGGCCGGGTTTGGTTCGCTCATGAAACCAACTGGGCCCCTTGGACGAAAAGGCTAATAACTCACAGACCGGGCGTCCGATTGACGCGCCGTCTGTTGTGTTGAGACCCCTATGACGAGGCGGTCCTTTGAGATACTTCTTCGTGGGACTTTGAGATACTTGGAGTATAAACCTGTAGCTCGTGGAGCGGACCCTCCCAGTGATGAGCGTGCGGAGTACGGAGACCGTGTAACTGGCTGAGACCTGACGACTGCTTGACAGACTCGACTTGGAGTGAGTCGACTAGCCCAGTGGATGAAGCACTACTTTCTGAGGTGCAGACCCATGGCGGACGGAGCACTACCTGTGCGGCATTGCAGACCCGCGGTACTCGTCCGGAGAGTACCTCAGCAGGCTACTAGGGGGTGTGCACTACTGTGTTTGGGTGACATACCTCGGCGGGAAGCACTACTGTGTCAGGGTGGCTGACCCGCGGTACTCGATAGGAGGAGTACTTCAGCAGTCTTAGGTTAGTGAGCAGTACCTCGGAGTCGTGACAGGACCACTGTACACTCCAGAGACGGAGCTCTTCAGTAGTTACGATTTCGATAATGAAAATCCTGGTTTGAGCTGAGACTTTTGACCTTATGTTTACCTCATGATTGAGATGGGTCACTTTCTAACTTAGGTATATGTATGGGCATATTCTCGGGTCGTGGTTATCCGTTGATTTCACAATCCTTGTGTTTACACATGATTGAGATGGTTTACATGATAACTTAGGTATATGTATGGGCATATACCTAAGTAGAGGTTATCTGTTGAGATATTATTTGTGGTTATCCTTGTTGGTTTAGTGAGACCGTGAGGGTCTCGGGGTCCCTACTGAGTATCGTTATACTCACCCTTGCACGGGCTATGCCCGCACCTCGTTGTGTTGGTTGCAGACGACGGGCAATGCTGACAGAGGCCAGGTGTTCGAGGACTGGACGGTACCTGGAGGTGGACTATACGACGAGATGGTACCCGGAGGAGGACCTCACAACGAGACGGTACCCAGAGGTGGACGTGTCGACGAGGCAGTACCCGGAGGTGGACCACTGGGCGGGACATACTCGGAGCGGACGGCGGGACCCGGGGAGCAAAGGAGCTATCTGTACCCACCCTTCGGGTGGGATTTCCAGTGGACAGCTCGGCGTAGCAACTTTACTTTTCAGTTTCTGTTTTCCCTTTCGAGTTGTACTTTACAGTTGGGCTTGTATTTCCGGCCCCTTTTTACTTTCCTCACTTACTATTGTACTCAGTTTTTACTTAGTGTTTACTTCTTTCGCTTGTACTCTGTGTGATTGTTTACTTTACAAAGGCAATTCCTTCCCTTTTTACCAGGACTTACGCCTTGGTGCTAGTCTCCAGCCCCTAGCCTATGGAAGGCAGGCTTGGGGTAGTCACGGCACGGGCCCTAAGGACGGGTCATGACACTTCCCTTAAAGCTTATAAGAATATTTTAAAATATAAATGTTTTCTTTTATAATTATGTGACCCTTAAATGATTTCAAAATAGAATGATATATTTCTCTAAAAAGATTTTGATTTCATCTATGTCAACATCTTTTGATGGATTTTATGTTTGTTTGAAGTTGATTTATTATTATACAAAACATCCATATTGTATTGATGGTTTTGTGATATTATTGATTTTGGATGTGTTATTTCATACCATTCATGGTTTATGGATAAATTACTTACATTTTGTGTGGCAATTTTAATATGAATTTTTATGTCATGTTTAAACCTCTTCATACGGGGAATGCATTGGACTTAGTACGTGACGGGTGGTTCTTGCTATAGCTCTTCGATGTTTCAGTAGGTATCATGAGACAAACTAGTGTCTTGGAACAAGGCCTTGAAAATTTCTTATTTGTAGTCTTGGCACAAGACCTTAACCATGTGGTTATGATATTTTGGCATTATTCATTCCATCATTTGGAATGTGGCTATTGATATTTCATGTGATTATTCGACTAGTAGTATATTCATGCGATTAAGTAAATGACATTATTTTGATTTATAATTTCCATATTATGATTATGTTAATGTTGAAAAGGATTTTGTTTTTTTCCTTAAATGTTTATGCATATTTATGAAAGTATCCGCTATATTGTTATCCTTTATAAGCATCTGAGCTCACACCTTTTTATGTTTTAATTTTCCCAGGATGCAAAGAAGTATATTATGGCTGACCTGCAGGGATAGTCTATGGGATCTCAGTGCTTTCCATGGAAACAATGGTGTTCTAGATTTCCATTTTATGATGTAATGTCAACCTTATGAATGTATTTAGTACATCAAAGGCTACTAAACTATTAATTTCTTCCAGACATGATCTTTTGTGGTCATGCCAATGTTATGTTATAATGCACCAACTTTGGGTAACTAGGGTCGAGGAGTTACATTGATGAATCAGCTGTCTGGAAAAATATGATGTCTTAGTCCATTGGAGAATCTAGGAAGATGTCAGCATTGTTTAAGAATGTGTGGAAAATTTAAATCCTTTAGCACAGGAGGAGAAAATTATTTTAATTAATCCCATCAGGTGGTCCCTATACTATCTATTTTTTAAATCATATTTGAAGTACCATATAACATCTCATCCTAGATAGAACTTCATCATGTTCTTCCCATTATTATAACAACCAAGTAATGACTTCTCACAATGAGATCCAATAATAAATTCATTATTAGGAAAGCAAATTCACATCAGGCCCCCACAGGATGCGAAACACATGGTCTGGGGCTTGTGGGCTTAAGAGAAACATTTGGATGTTCATGCACATTAAAACTATTGTCCTTACACACAGTCCTATTGAGTGATTATACATATCCATAATGCATCTTTAGCAGCCCACGCACGGGATGGCTACCACATGGTTTGAGCTTTCTCCCTATATATGTGGCTGAAATGGCCACCATTAGTGTCTTTGGATGGCCCCAAATTTCTTCAACAATATAGAATAAATTTTATGCAAAATATCCCACAACATAAAAACAATGTCCCATCCTATGTTCAGGAATACCACATATTGATCATACAATTTCTTCTAAATTTTTAATCTTAATTACACTGAACTTCATCACAATATATTCACCCATAAATCAATGGTACATGAATCACCATCATTATTATAAAAAAATTTTCACTTTTGAAACATGTATATAGAAACTAAATATAGTTTTAACAATGTAGGATATACTAGGATATTTGTTCAAACAATAAATCCAATGTCTTTCATAGACTTTGTAAGAATTTTTAAGGAATCTACATTAATCTAAGAGTCTTTATAAAAAATTTCTTGGGATATAGAGGCATGTGAACTTCATCTAAGTTGAATTAAAATTCAATCACTTTCATTATAGTCATATCAATAATATATTACTAGCACAGTGGTCAATATTTCCAAAAAACGAAAATCAATAAAAAATATACAATCCATAAAAAAGTGTACTATTTAGAGACACATTTTTTGTTGATGGTCCAATGACATTACACAATATTATGGATTTATTTTGACTCAATTTTCAACATTCAATTTTAAAATATCTCTATCTAGATCTTTACCTTTGATTTAGAAATTTGTATTTTTCAAATTTATATGGGGATAGATGATATTATAGTTCTTCGAGAATGGAAGATTTAAATTTATTTATATTTTTGTAATTACATGTCTCTCACTATAATGATCAAACTGCATTATTTTAAAAAATTATAAAATTTCATGTTTTCCTACTCAGACACATAGAATCTCTATCTCTATAACATCTTTACTCAAACCACTAGGTCAAATATAGAATTCCACATGACTCCATGCTTGCCTATTGACATGGAAGAGGTTGCGGACCATTAGTGACGTTCTGAGTCCATTACTAGGGAGAGAATAACTTCAGTATCATGTCATATGATATACAATAAAAAATAAAAAAATATGATAAGTATTATTAGTAACAAAAATAAAGATAAAGTTGAAATCCATGAATATAAAATAAAATAATCTCTCAAAAGTGGATGGACCTTCCTTGGTAAATAATTTAGATATATAAATAAATTATAAACAACAATTCCCACTAGTCTCAATTGAATCCTACCGCTAGCTCCACACATTTCAGCTCAACTGGCCACCATGAGGTCATTTCCCATCAATGGATCCCTCCTTAAATTCACATCCAAATCAAAATTATGGATTAGTGCGTGAGTATAAGAGTTTGTAGGACACCACAAATGAATAATTAATCTAATGTTACAAAGTATAAAATCTTATTCCCTAATAATAATAAATGTGTAACTATCATTGAAACACGCAATCCTTTAGTTGAGCAGTGGTACACTAAGAAAGCATCCTCAAACCGCTGATTGTATCTACTTTATATCTATTTTAAAAATGTACTATAAATTCATATGGATCCAAAAACATCCATAATTATGTTGATGGGTAACTCGTAAACCAAAAGGTATAGAGTGAAAACAACCATCTCATAAGGAATCAGGTTATACTTGGAACCCGCAAGGATTTAAGAATGTGTAACCAAACCAGAATCCACAATGCATTAGGTAACACATTCAATCCAAAAGTTATCATGTGTTGATATTGTAATCAAAATCCAAAAGGCATCAAGAATATATTAATTACAAATTATCATGTTTTTATGTCATTACCATTTCGCATCAAGTTTGAACCACACAAGGAGTAATCCTACCACATTGGACACATGTCTTGTATACACATAAATACATACCAAAAGAAAACGTACCATTTGAGAGGATGAGAAGAACAAAAATAGTGATAATTAGTAATATAGAATCATTATATTAATATAAAAATAAATTATACATCATCGATGAATTAATCTATCACATGAATATCATGGGTGAAAGTAATACCATATCAAAGGCTACAAACATAGCCAAATGTGATCAAAATTCATGAATGATATCATATAATTCATCAAATAAATAATTTTTGGAAACATGAATAAATAATATCCCAAAAATAAATAGATCATAATACCTAAAAAGTAGTCAATGTCAAAGGTAAGTATAATCCATCCCATTTAATTTTATTGGTGAAGTAGAATCATTAACTTCGAAGAACACATCATCATGTATTTCTTATCATTAACATCAATAAATAAATTTCATTAGTTTTATCATGGCTTCCTAGAACTGAAGTAGATATTTTATTTAAAGATGAAAAACATATCGTAGGTCTTAATACTTTCTCACTCCATGATAATTTAAAAATTATAATTTCCTATGATATTTAAAATTTAAAGTTTCAATTATCCATGAATAATTAATATCATCAGACATTATATTTTCAATGATAATTTTAATTATCCATGACATAAATCTAAAATCAAATTTTATATTTTTAAATAATAATTTAAATTTTTTTAGAAAATATAAATATCAACACAAGTGATAATTTTAATGAATAATTGAAATTATCCAATAATTATAAAATGTCATCATCTATAATAATATAAATGATAATATGAAAAATATCTAGGTAGTAGAATGTTCTATTGCATTCAATATTTTATTTCCGTTCGTTATAAAATATCTATGTTCAGTTATAGGAACCCCTGACGAAACACAAGGTCTTTTTTATTATCCTGAAAAATAATAAGGCTATTAAAATATATTCTTAATAGTTTTAAAATTCCACTCAGCCTATCAAATCATATAGGATGGATTATCCTTACTATTGAAATTGGTAAATTTTCAAGAAATTGGATCCTTACATTTTGGGGCTATTGTTTACATACGTTTCCATACATTATTTATCAGATGAATTTTCTAATACAGTCAATGATTTTTTATCACATGTGGGTGAGTTTTTTTCCCATGGTATGGTGTTATTTGTTTCACTGATATTGATATGAAAGGTTGATTCTATGTTGATTTTTTATTCACAAGTTAATGTCTAAAATGATTCTATATTTTTCATGATGTGAACTATGATCATTATCATGATTTTACTAGTCATAGTTTTCATTGTAGGAATGGTATGTTTATATAATACAGGTGGTCAGCATGTATTGAATACTTCTTGTCAGTTGTGTGAATGATGCATGGTGATAACTGTATAGAAACATGATAGGCTTGTAACATGGAATAAATTTTATTCCATTTGGATTAGGAGTAGATAGATGAATCCTGACTCCTTTAATATTATGATTATTACATGATACCTTTTGGATTCCATGTTGGTTAAATATACTCGATGATTTATAGATTCAGAGTATTACCCAATGTATTTTATATTCAAGGTATGTTGGTTTCACTCACTACTTTTTTGATTTTGAATGACTCTCCACCTACCTTGTGGTTGGTATTGGATACATATTGAATGAGATTACATTTTCAAAAAGGTTCTGAAGCAAGTATAATTGGGGGGGGGGGGTTGACTAGTTATCCAACAACCAATCTTTTTGGAATTTTATGTTACTATACTATATACAAATTTTTTATTATTTTTTCATAAAATATAATACAGGAGATATTTATTTTATTGATTAGTTAGTGTTGTTTTACTATGTCCTATAATCATGCCATTATCTGATAATTTTGAGAATTTATAGATTTCATGAGGTATCCGGTGATGGGATGGGAACTGTGGTCGATAGATGAGGTAACACATGTGGAGCTGGTGGTGGGATTGTAAAAACTGGGGGACATGTAATTTCTCATTTATTTTCATATCATTATTATTGACACTAGATAGACATGAAATTTTTTGTTGGTTTTTTATTAAATTATTGTGTATTATATATTTATTTATTTTCATGTTACTATGATTATTAGTGATATTGTTTATTATTGATTATTGAACTTATTAATTTATACCACAGTTGTAGTCTCCTCAATAATGGATACATACCCTAACTGTAGGTTGGTATACATTTTATTATAGGGAGGCTTGAATTAGGTCACATATAATTCTAGAGTGGACTTGTTGGTTTGGTCTAGGATTTTAGGAAATGGTATCAAAGCATCTTGACTCACTATAATTTTTCTTCTCTTTGACTTGGGGTACTATAGGATATATAAGGGATATGAGGGTTAGAAATTGGGTAGGATAATTTTGATAGTTATTGGATGGAACTATATATAATACTAACATGTTTCCCTAATGTGGGGGTCTTCTGATTTGTGTCAATTTGGAATAAACTCACCTATGGGGATGAACATGTTATTGATATATGGTTTCTGTGATTATAGGGGTGTTCATTCATCATTAATTAGCACATATGTTCATATTCAATATATATACATGTTCATGTATTTAATAGTACATAATAAATTAACTTCTTGATTTTTGGTATTTTTATTATATTGTTTCTTATTATGTGATATATATAACTTTTTTTGTGGTATATCATTTCTGGGAATAATTCGTACAACAGATAAATTTTTTGTGCTAATAAATATAAATAAACAATGATAGTGACTAACATGTGGGGACTATGATCAAGGTTTGTACTATGATGTTTCTTTTATAGGATAGGGGTAGGCTCTTATGAGAACATTTTGTGATATCATAGGTTGGACATGATATATTTATGTTCAGAAAGTTATTATTGTTTTTGAGATGCCTCATTAGAATCTTTTGATGTGAATTCCATCTATGGTGTCCTAATGTTCTTATATTCCCCATCCTATAGTACATGGGGATATACACCATCAAACTACCATTTAATCATTGGGTATTTTGGATACATGATCTTTTTATCTAGGAATCCTTTGGATATTCCCTATCCAAGGGAAAACCACACAAAGCACCATGAATGTTTTGGCTATGATTTATAGATATGTCAACCTTTTTAGTTTTAGGTTACCGGTGGATAACAAGATCTAAATTACTAGATGTAATACATTGATGGAATAATTCTTAATATCCAAACACCTATTAAGGGGTTTGGTACCCTAAAAAACATCATTTTTCATTGACGCACTATGATATGGTTTATTATCCTAACTATTTCTAAGAGATGATATGGTCTTACATGGGAACCATCACTGTTATTTTTCATGAATATTATTTTCACAACATGATGAATATAGACTATTCACATGAAATTGTTATGTTATAATAGGGTTCCACTAATGAGTCTTCATATTCTTCTTGATTTTTTGAGTTTCTTCTCTTTTTCCTTTCTAGTTGGAAACAATGTTCTAAAGGATCAAAACATTGAGATATGGCTCCAACCGAATCGTAGACATCAGGTTATGGGATTTGAACTGTATAAATATACATATTAATTTCTCAAGGTCCTAAACATTGATACAGAACTGGATATGGATAAGATGGAAATTGTACGCACACTAGATAGTGGGTGCATGACTAATCATCCTCACTTTTAATATAATCGTTTCTACTTATAGTATGAATAGAAATACCAAAGATGTTTAGTGGACTACCATCATGAAAATGGGGTGTCATCTATCATTATGGTCCCATTCATGAGGATTTTGATAATGTATCATCTATGAAATGGATGGACACATTGAAATTATTTTTTTTGATCCTCAGAAAACATGTCGATATTGTAAAAGTTTATGGATTCATTAATATCTATTCACTTTGATATATAGTCCAATAACTATAAGATGATGGGGTGAGAAACAAAGACTCAGTTGGGGTTCTTAGTAGCGGAATTAGAATAGTAATTCCCCAGAAGGACATAGATAATGTGAAGATTTAGGTCACATGATAACTATCGATTAAACTCCAATAGATTGGGGAGTGGGACCAACCACTATTTTTGGTACATTCCTGATCACCTATAAATTATCTACTACCTTATTAAATATATTTTCATTCCATTTTTTCATACGATCACATGTAGATGTTTTAGTTGACTTTTTTTAGGTTATGCTCTGAATAAGACTCCCAAGATACACTACTGAGAATGAGAGTGGACCATATTAACTGATTCATGTAGTATCCACTAGTTTTTTGGTTATGTAGATCTTTGGGGATACATTATTATTGAGAAGATGAAAATAATAGTTATTCAAAAGATGCACTAGATTCCAATCATTCAAGATCACAATGATTTCTATCATATATGGGTACATTTTACATCACCCCACATAGAGAATGTCATGATAAATATAGAGTATGGAATGGGAGTAGGAATAGTTTCACCATACATGTGTCAAAAATGGATCATTAAAAAATTGAAGGATATTTTGTCTATTTCAACAAGATCATTGGAATCCTCTTTATCTATTCTAACAGTCACAAACCCTTGTAAATTCATATTTCATAATGATTTCATGGGAAAACCTCTAGAGTGAAGGGTTTTCCTTGAATTATAGAACATACATTATATAAAACACATTTTGATTCCCCTATATTGTGACTTCCTAGTTCTTGAAGCCACACAATGGGTGACCCGAACCCAGTTAGTCACATGACCTCAAGCGTATTTCCCTAAACTCCAGAGGCTTCCGACTAGCAGTGAGAGACTAGGTCTAATAGTGGGGAACCTATTCCTTCATTTGTTAAAGTGTATCATAGTGGAAAAATATAAAAATACTAAAAGCAGAAGCAGTGAAAATAAAAATCTTAAAAGACATCAGTACTGAAGAAAAAGATAACCAACAATCATATATATTTGATGATGCAATATGTCCTATTTCTAAGAATGATGTCAAAACAGGATACACTGCAATCAAATACAATACAGTACAATGTACCAAGTACATCAAAGAAAACTAAAGCAGTGCAACATGAACTCAACAGCATCGCATGACTAAGCTCGGTCCCATGATCTCCAACTCCTTTGCAACAATAATGTACCTGTATAGGGACCCTTTCATTTATTTAATCCTACATCAATATAATCTGTTTGTGCCAAAGACAAGACCCAAATAGGGTGTGAGAAATAATTCCAGTAGGCAACCACTAAAGGCTCATTCCCAACTATCAGTGAAAACGTGCAGCATCAATGTGCAATAATAAAAATGCAGTAACTAGGTAGTACTCAAAATTAACTATCTATACCTGTTAAATATCCATTTAAATAATTATTTATCAATTCCACGATTTTTCATTATCTTGGAAAGTACAACATAAGAAATCACCATAGTGAATATTCAAGTAAGCATTGTCCTCAAACATGAAAATCCTTACCCTCAGGCAATCAGAATAAAAAAACAGCAGGTGACTTCCCACATGCATAATGAATATTACCCTCATTCATACGAGATGTTTCCCTCAAGAATAGAATCTACTGCCCACAGACATGCGAAGAGTTTCCCTAATGCTATATGAAACACTGCCCTCAAGCTAAACATAACACTTCCCTCAAGAAAAGAAAAACATTTCCCTCAGGATAAGAATGTAACCGGGATGTGAAAAATGCATAATAAATTAATAAATATAGTTCCTCTCATGAAAACTCAATACATTCTATCATTACAGCATACCCATGGGTATCCTGGCCAAATGGCTATACAAGGGAAACACACCCACGGGGTGGCCCTGGATCCAAGAAATGAGCCCAAATAGTATTTTATATTTATCATTAGATTATATATACAATTATAGATATATTTCATCAAAGGCCTCAACCATATAGCACCCCAAACATGGGCGTGTAGCACAACGGCACACAAAAACAACTCAATACTCGGAAATTAACACCAGACCGCCTACCTCTATCTATTATGATCGATATACATGAATGACGCCTCCCGAATCAACTTAGAACGATGTAGACCTGGGAATAATGGTATCCCATTAAAACCTAAATAACATCCCATAGGTAAAGAATTGGAATGATGGGTTCAAGAAGAGAGAATATCTCACTCACGCGGTTCAAATGAGATCGACGACAAAGGAATCAGAGTTCCAGCGTGCGATCAAGAGCTCCTTCAAGGCTCGGCCTCCTCTCCTGAGCTCCAAAATGTGTTCTCTGCCTCCTCTTCCGAATGAGGAGGCTAATGCCTATTTTATGTGAAAAAACATGACTACAAGGCATGTAATCTCATGTACACGACATGTAATTTTTTTAACTATTAACTGGTGGCAACTCTCCACCGCCTTACTATTCATCTTCTGACTGATTACACGGAGTGTAATACTAAGTACACTACATGTACTATCCATTTTAACTATTCATTGGCAGATACTCTCCACCGCCTTAATGTTCACTTGCCTACTGATTAGACAGTGTGTATTACTAAGTACACAACGAGTAGTTAGTTTTTACACCCTGAATCGCAGACAAGCCAACTCACCCTATATTCTCATCCCACACGGCCAAATTACATGGCGAGTGGAAAAGTACATGACATGTAACAATAAAATTTGGGATTTTTCACCATTTTCTTAATTTCATAAATCTACTTACGGGAAAAGGAAAGATGAAACTCGTACCTCAAGAATAAGAACATAGATCTTATAAACAACCCACCTTAAAGTAATTCATCCCTGAATTTCCCTACCGAGGGTGGTGAAGATAAAGTTGAGAAAAACTCTCACCAGTGAGAACATACGTCATTCTCCTACTCCCAGGTTTCATCATGCACTCGTCCATGCTGCTATAGCACTCGTACCAGTGGAAAAGACATGCCTCAGAGAACCTTCATGCTCCGATCAACAATTTGAAACAGATTCTCTTAAATGGTTGAACCAACCTGAAGTTCAACCTCCTCTGGATGAAAAACTTGAGATGGTTATGAGTGATAACGGCACAGCTGAGATACGAGGAAGATGTCATGCATGGCCCGATACCTCTGGGGTAACTGCAACTGATTGGCAACCGACCCAACTCTCTCCAGAATCTCAAATGGCCCTACACACCTCGGTGAATGTTTACCCAATCTCTTGATCCAGCTCTATCCAAAACTCGGTGAAACACATAAGAAAACCTGATCCCCAACCACAAACTCCAAGGGTCGTCTACAACGATCAACATAAGATTTCTGATGAGACTGTGCAGTAGAAATCTACTTCTATATCAATTGGACTTGCTCTGAAATCTCCAGTACAAGACATGGTCCCAGTAAAGCTGCCTCACCTGCCACCAAACATCACATGGGTGATCGGCAAGGCCTAGAATATAATTCCTCGTAAGGTTCCATGTCAATAGTTTCCTGAAAATTATTATTTTTGGCCAACTTGACCAGGGGTATGTTCTTCTCCCAAGAGCCCCAAAAGTTCCTAACACATGCACATAGCATGTCCTAAAATGCCTGTATTGTACACTCTGACTGGCCATTGGTCTAAGGGTGTTAAGCTGTGCTCAAAAGCACCAGTGTACCTAGTGCCCTGTGAAAACTCTTCCAGAAACAAGATGTAAAACGAGAATCCCTATCTGAAATGATATAATGAGGTACCACATGAAGATATACTACCTATCAGATATACAACATCCCCATATAATCAACACCAATGGATTCCTTGATAAAAAAAAGTGAACTACTTTCATACGTCTCTCTACAACAACCCATACAACATCACTGCATCGAGGTGACCTAAAAACCCATTGACGAAGTCCATTGATACATCATCCCATTTCCACACCGGAATGGGTAACTATTGTAACAGTCTGGATGGACTCTGATGCTATACATTCAATTGTTGACAGGTGGAACATCTAGTAACAAAACCAGCTACCTCTCTTTCATTACCTGTCCAACAATACTGATGTCTCAAGTCACGATACATTTTGGTAACTCTAGGATACACTGCCCATGCAGAAGCATGAAATTCCCACATCAATTCTTAGCGTATATCCCATAGAACCCAGACTCTTCCATGGATACGTAGTACATCATCATCGCCTATCGTCCAACCAGATGGAGGGTCCTCACATTCCACTGACTCCTGTAGAACTATGACTTATGAATCTGATAGATATCTCATCCTCACTCCATCCATATTGGTAGTTTTCACAACTAAGGATGAATGATAGGTTCGTCAATGACTATCGTGAACCTCTAAATGCATCTTATAGAATAAAGCCATAAGTTGCCACTCACTAATGGCCACTTGCACTACCTGTATCTGTGTCCTTCTACTCAGTGAATCAGCTACTGGATTACCATTACCAGGTGTATAAGAAAGCTCTACGTTGAAGGAATGAAGGTATTTGACCCACCTTCACGATCTCAAATTGATGTCACGCTAGGTAAAGATGTATTTAGGACTTTTCTGGTCCATAAAGATGAAAAAACGTTCTCCAAAGAGATAATGTATCCAACAGCATAACACATGAACAACTATAGCCAACTCGATATCATTCGTCGGGTACTTCCTCTCATGTGGACTCAACTACCAAGACTTGTACATAGAAACTTGATCACCCTGCTACAACACTACTTCCAACCCAATACCTGATGCATCATAGTAAACTATATTGCTCTGCCATTGCTCTGGAAGAATCAATATTGGTGCTAATGTCAACCTTCCCTTCAACTCTAGAAAGGTTGTCTCACAAAATTCTAACCAAATGAACTTCACACCATTCTTAGTCAAACCTATCAACAGTGCTTCTAAGTGGGATAAGTCATGTATAAAGATCATGTAGTAACTAGAAATACCAAAGAAACTCTCTATTTCAAACACGCTCTTAGGATTCTCCCATGAAACTATTGCTCTAAATTTCTATTGGACTACTGAAACTCCTGTATCTGAGATATTATGAGCCATTAAGTTTTTATGGTCCATCCAGAAGTGGTACAATGAGAGATTAGGATATAGATGATTCTCAGTCAGTGTACTCAGTATGATATCAAGATGGGTGGCATGGTTGTGCCAAGTGTGAGAGTACACCATGATATCTTTAATGAAGAATACCACAAAAGAATCCAGATATTGACGGAAAACATGATACATCAGAGCTATGAAAACTAATGGTGTCTTCGTGAGTCCAAACGGCATATCCAAGTACCCGTATAGCCCATACATGCTCAAAAAATCTATAAGTGGTATGTTCGATGGTCTATCACACTACTGATGATATTCAGATCTGAAATCAATCTTCAAGAAAACTCGTTCTCCTCAAAGTTGATAAAAAAGATCATCAATACTTGGCAAGGGATATCAGTTCTTAATAGTCAACTGGTTTAGATTCCGATAATCCACACAATTTATGAGGGTACCATCCGCCTTCTTCACAAACAAGATTGGCGAACCCCAAGAAGAAGTACTGGGTCAGATGAAACACTTTCCCTATAACTCCTCTAACTACCTCTTGTGCTCTTGTAACATTGTTGTAACCATCCTTTAAGGATAAATGGACACTGGTTCTGATCCTGGCCCAAGCTCAATAGAGAAATCCACTTCTCCCTCAGATGATAGACCTGAAAATTAATCTAGGAAGACATCCCTTAAATGATCCACCACTAGAGAGAGATCCTTATGAAATTTTTCATGTTCATCCAGATACAAAAATGCAATTTGGGATATCACTCCACCTCTCCCATGATGCTCGTGTCAAGATCGGCTCAACTGGACATCCCACTCGCCCTGGTATAGAAACTCTCCACCCACTGGTGATGTGAAACTCACCCTGAGACGATTGTAATCTACAATGTCTCAAAAGGTTACCTACTATTCTATAATGAGAATGAAATCATATCCTATCATCTCTATGACATAGAAGTCCAACAGAAATTGAAACCCACCAACCTCTAGGGGCACTCCTTGAACTGACGCAAACCTTCCATTAAAATCTTCAACGGAGCGTCTATCATCATAATATTAGAAGAAGAAAAAGAAACACCGAGCCCAAGGCTCTCCACGATAGGCACATATATAATGTTATATGTAGCGCTAGTATCAAAAAGTACTAAAAAAACAAAAGAAACAAGAATAGTACATCTGATAGTGGAAGGTTCGGGATCCTGGTCTTGTTGGTTCTGTTGCATTTCATAGGCCTACCCAATGCTGAAGCCTTGTGACATAGCCAGACTACCCTGAAATGACCTACCCTATAGTCTATAAGATTCTGCTCTCTAGCTACCATGGACATAGCCACCGCCTCTTCCTGAATTTTCTAATAGATTCCAATTACATAACTTGTAAGAAGATGTTGGACCTACTCCTACACTCCGAGTCTGCACAGAACCCATATCAAAATCCACTAGTGGAAGCACCCTGCAAAAACGTAGAATCTGACCCATCTTTTCGCATGCTCGTACCTCCACTGTGTCACGGGGAGAATGTGGTCTCTTATTCTCTTATTTAACACACTTGTATCACATGACCCGGCCCCCTGAAAAATTATTCTGGATAGTACTACCACCATGAGATAAATCCAACTACCTCTTCCTCTTCTGGGTAGAAATAGTACCAGAGACTGGTGCTAAACTGCCCGGGTCTGCACCACTAGCTTCACACAGGTTTCGCTTAGTAGTCAAATCCTGGTTCACAATAGCATGAACTATAGGAAACATAAAAATATTCACCTGTTCTCAGATGTTATATTGTAGACCATCCTCAAAACATATTTCCCTCAACGTCTAATCACCCACTAGAACATGTGAAAATGCTGTAGCTCGGTGAAGCATGCAAAATAATCCATCACTAACATAGATCCCTTTTTCAGATTCATGAACTCTCGAGAATAATTTTCACTTAGCATCTCCAGAAGGAAACATTCATAGAATACTGCATGAATATCTTCCCAAACCATGTATTGGCGATACTTAGTCTAGGTGGTAACATCCCACCATCTCTTGGAGGAATCACATAGAATGTAAGTTGCAGGCTTGACCCTCCACCCTGGAGGTGTCACCAGAAGCTCAAAGATAGTATTCATAGAACCCAACAGAGTATCTGCACCCAGTGGTCCTCCATCCCCTGAAAACGTAGACAGATGCTGCTGCTGAAATATACGTGTCAACTCTACCATGGTTGTGGCATCCGGCGGTGCACCCTGTAGGGTCTGCATAAACCACATGAAGAATTCGCGGAACTGTGCATCCACTCCCACATTCGGTGTAATGGCTGGTGCCGCATCTGTCCCTACTAGAGGATACATTGGTAGTCTTTGGCCTATCGTCTCATGTGTATAATCATCAACACTCTCTTCGCAAACAACTTGAGGTCATCTCGGTGGCATGATACTATAAGGTCAAATACATTCCTTAGATTAAGATCATCAAGGAATAAGAACATGAAATGTATGAAGGGAATAGGGAATAGAAAACATTGATGTTTTACAAAACAAGACTACATGGCATGTGTAATAACTACATGAAGTGTTACCTTAAGTCTTTCACATGGGTGTGTACTTCTGCCAAAACTGTTCATGTAACACCCAAAACCCAAGGCGTGTTGTCCACACACATGGCGTGTACTTGAATTTTCATCCACTGCCTGAGTCCTTATACATGGATAAGCCACACAAATCTCCTTGGAATGAGACTTCATGGCATTTATGAGGTCTACACGGTATTAATAGATGAGCGTCACCAACCCGTGTTGTTCCAGACACAGACGGATACACGGCTCACACTACACTGCTTGTTCCAAAAGGACATGATGTGTACATGAAAATTTAACACCGACCAGTGTTGTTAGTTACATGGAAAAATTCTTATATTACACTACACGGCGTGTTCGGAAGTGACACGGTGTTTTTAGGCGAGGATTTCTATGTCTGGGTTGTTAGTCACACAACAGACACAAGGTCAACACGACTCGACATGTACAACCAGTACACGACCTGTTCCATCTAGAGTTTTCCCAACCTGTGTTTCTGCCTACATGGCCTATGACATAGATAGAAACTACACAAAGTGAACATAAGGTACACGGCGTGTACGTAATTTTTTTCATTTCTTCTTGATTAGAATATTACATGGTGTGTGTTCATATGACCACACGCCATGTCGTCTGGGTTTCTAGAAAGTAGACCTCAAAAACTACTCTAGAGCCCCTTTTTCTTAAATTTCATGCGTCGGTATGCTAAATTTCGATCCATGGGGGCCCATACTCACCGCAAAAAAAAGTTTAGCACTCAACCATTCCCATTATAGTACGAAACACAATGACAAGATGGATCATGATCTGCTAAATTCAGCTCCAAGAGAGCCCATACTCCTCAGGAACCAATTTTTAGCGTCGATAAATTCAACCATAACATGTACCAATACACAATCAATAGTATTTGTATCTATCAAGGTACCTATCACAAGAGCATGAATTTTCCAGCACAACATCTATCTCAACAACATGCAATTCTTAATTCATCTACATGGAAAGGAAAAAATGCATGGCATGTGATTCTAACTTGTTCCTAAATGATGCATGATATGGAATACCATCATCTCATCAGGTTGCAACTAAATAGAAACCAAGTATAAAATATAAATATCACACCACAAGTGCATCACCCAACTGTGAAAATCAAATAAACTGTAAATTCAAAACCAGATAAATCGCAATTAATCAAGGTAAATTGGATTTTCCCTATGCGTGGGTTTGCTACTCCATGGCACATCTTATTAACAAATACCAATTCCATCCTATCCCTGAATATAGGCTCCAAACATTAATTCAATGGAAAGAAATTCGTCTAATACCACTTTGTAACATCTTGGTTCTGGAAGCTACACAACGGGTTCCCTTAACCAAGTTGGTCACATTACCTCATACGCATTTCCCCAAATGCTAGAGGCTGGCGACTAGCAGCGAGGGCCTTATTCTGATAGTGGGGAAATAATGCACTCATTTTTCAAAATGTAGCATAGTGGAGAAATATAAACATACTAAAATCAAAACTAGTAATAATACAAAGATGAAAATACACCAGTACTGATGTAAAAGATAACCAACGGTCATATATATATGATGATGCAATATGTCATATTTCAAAGAATGCAGTCAACACATCAAACACTACAATAAAATACAATACAGTAAAAAGTACAATGTACATCAAAGTAATCTAAAGCACTACAGAAGGAACTCAGTAGCATTGTAATCCTAAGCTCGGTCCCATGCTCACCTACTCCTCCGCAACATTCATTTACCTGTATAATAACCCATGACCCAATCGAAAACTATAGTAATGTAATCTATTTTGACCAAGATAAGACCAAAATAGGGTGTGAGAAATAATCCCAGTAGGCAACCACCAAAGGCTTGTTCCCAACTATCAGTGAAAATGTGTTGCTGCAGTGTGCAATAATAAAAATGCAAAAACAAGGTAGTACACAGAAGTAACTATCTCTACCAACTACATTCCCATTTTAATAATTAATTATCAATTCCAAGATTGTGCTTTAGCTTGGTAGGTACAACATAATAAATCACCACAATGAATATTCATGTAAAAATTTCCCTCAGACATGAATATACTTACCCTCAGGCAATCAAAATCGAAACCCGCAGGTGACATCTCACAAGAATAATGAATATCGACCTCTGGCATAAGATATTTCAGCCTCAGGGATAGAAGAAACTGCCCACGGTCATGAGAAGATTCTCCCTCAGGCTAAACGAAACACTACCCTCAGGCTAAACAAAACACTACCCTCATGCTATGCAAAACACTACCCTCAAGTTAAGAAAGTAACTGGGATAATCCCAACAGATAAGAAAGTAATAAATATGTTTCCTCTCAAAAAACCCAAAACATGCTATCATTCCGGCATAACCACATGAATCATGTCCAAACGGAAAAACAAGGGAAACGCACCCACGAGGTGGACCTGGATCCAAGCAATGATCCCAAACAACTATTTATATTTATCATTAGATTGTCTATGCAATTTTAGATATCTTAACGGTACCCAAAAACAACTCAATAGTTGTAAATTAACACCAGAACACCTACCTCGATCTATTCTGATCAATATATGTGAATGACGCCTCCCGAATCAATCTAGAATGACATAGATCTAGGAATAATGATAACCAATTTAAACCTAAATAACATTCTTTATGGAAATAATTGGAAGGAAAGATTCAATTATAGAGAAGATCTCACCAGAGCGATTCAAACAAAATCAATGGCGAAGGAATCGGATATCCAGTGTGCGACTGGGAGCTTCTCCAAACCTCAGCCTCCTCTCCCGAGCTCCAAAACGAGTTCCCTTCCTACTCTACTGACTGAGGAGGTTACTGCCCATTTTACAAGAAAAAACAGAACTACACGGTGCGTACTCTCAAGTACACGACATGTAATTTATTTTTAGCTATTCACTGGCGGCAACTACCCACCGCCTTACTGTTCATCTGCCGACTAATTACACGGTGTGTAATACTAAGTACACGGCATGTACTATCCATTTTAACTGTTCACTAGTGGCTACTCTCCACCACCATAATGTTAACTTGCCGACTGATTACACAGTGTGTATTACAATGTACATAATGTGAAGTTAGTTTTTACACCCTGAATCACCGACAAGAATACACGCCATGTATTCTCATCCCACGCATCCAAAGTACACAACATGTGGAAAAGTACATGGCGTGTACCCATAAAATTTGGGATTTTTCCCTATTTTCCATATTTTCTCGAAACCACTTAAGGAAAAAGGATAATAAGAAACTCATACCTCACGAATAACAAACAAGTTAATTACATATATCATATGCCTCAAACTATGATAATGGAGCTCAAGGTATAGCTAGCATATAGAGAGAGGAAGGGATTTATAATACAAAGTACATCAATATGCGGTGTTTGTGGTATTTTCTCCACAACGGTGGATTGTAGTATTTTTCAATACATTAAATAAAGTGAACTAAAACATTTGATGGTGAAGAACCAATATCTATTTCATAGGATCAATGAACTTTTTGATCATCTATAGGGATCCATGTGGTTCTCCAAAATTAGTATTCATTCATGAAATCACATTGTATGATTTAGATATCTGTAATTTTGATGCCTTTATTTTAGAGGAGTGGAATTTAAGAATAGATGGGGATGATGTTTGAGATAAATAATAAACCACTAGTTTTCATGACAACCATGACCAAGATCTTCCATCCATATCTGGAAAAATTAATCAGGGTATTCATTGATGATATCCTTATCTACTAATCCACCTAAAAGAATCATGAGAAGAACCAAGATATGGAATCGAGTTTTCTTGGAGCACATAAGCGTTATGCAATGCTATCGAGGTATGACGCTAGGATTTGATAGGTGTAGAATGTAAGACACATGGTTTATGATCCTAGTAAAAAAATTGACCCAGATAATGTCGAGGAAACCATGTCCTGGTCATGTACACATAACATGTCTGGGATTTGGATATATTATGTTTTTAACAGGATATTTCAAATGGATTATCTAAGAATTATCACGATTATCTACATCCATTATAGTAAGGACCAAGAAGGGTGTGTAGTTCTAGTGGTCATACAAATATGAAGATATTTTTCATGGTTTAAAAAAGATGTCTGATGATAACACCATTATTGAAAATCCTCAAACATTAAAATTATACAGTGTAATGAGATGCATCAAGAGTTGGTTTGGGAGAAATTATGTGGAAAAGAGAGTATGTAATAGCCTATGGGCATCATCAGCTACCACCCCATGAGAGGAACTACACTACACAAGATGTGGAGCAAGAAACCATGGTTTTCTCTCTGAAATATTGGAGAAATAATATCTTCAGTGACATTTTTATTAGTTACCTATACCACAAAAGTATTTAAAAAAATATTATCATAGATGGGAATTAGTCTATGATAGAGTTTTGGGTTGATTATTGTTATACAATTGACTATTATATGGAATATTCACGGGTTAATGGTTATTTTATTTTAGATTCTCCTAACTATCAGAAAAATGATGGTAAAAAATTAGAAAGAGGCCTGTAAAGGAACAACGATTCCTAATGAGCTTAAAATATTATTGGAGGGATGATGATTCAAAGGATCAAGGTTACATGAATTTTTCCCTTATTTTATTATTTATTCTCATGTGGAGTGGGTGAAAACTGTTTTGGAGTCATACCAAAAGTGTTTTTATAATAGGGAGCAGTTGGATTGGTTTTACCCAATAGTCGAATGGACTTTGGGTCACAATGATGTCATCATGGTACATGTGATAATTCTAGTCTGAGACTCCATTATAGAGGTATTTATGTGGGATTACAAAACCACACAATTGATAGTACATCCCAGTGTGACTGAGATGCATCATGGCTTCCTGATGCAGTTATGGTGTTTTAGATATATGACAGACATTGCTATATTTTTTTCCCAATATATTACATGTTAGAGGGTAATGGTAGAGTACCTATATTATGGTGTGTTATTGAAACTACATTTGATACGTATGTAGAATGGTTATGACGTAAAAATGAACATTATATTATGTTTACTTTATAACGTAAGTATTTGTGATTATATCTAAGAGATTGTTTATCATATAGAAAAATGTAGTCACTTCATTCCTATTAGAATGACATATTATGTGATAAAGTTGGGAATGTTATATGTCTTCTTGATTTCACACCTTCATCCAGTTTCCATAATAATTGTTTTAGATATAGAAGAATTTTTTACAATTCACTATTAAATGAGATTGACGAAATACCTAGGGGCATAGCTAATATTGATCATAGCACACCTTCCTTAGACCATCGAAAAACCAGAGTGGGATATTCACATATTAGAGTAAATGTTTGATGGTTGTGTTCTAAACATTGGTGAATCATGGTATGAGGACCTATCCCTGATTGAGTTAGCGTAAAATAATAGTAACCAGGGTAAAATTTATATGGAACCATTTGAAACACTTTATGGATAGTAGTGTCACTCACCACTCCTTGTTATGAGGTGTTCTTGGATATAGTTCCCCCCACATGGTTCTGGAGACCACATAGAGATTTAAGCTAATGTAGAAGATGTTGATCAATTATCATAGTAGAAAAAGATCACATGCCAACCGTAAGAGGAGACCCGTGGAGTTTTCTATCAGGGATCATTATTTATTAAGAGTGACTCATGTGCTAAGTAGTTGACATTTGGGAAATCATTTTATGTTAGAATTATATTTTTTTACCCTTTAAGATCATTGACTGTATAAGTGTAGTCATGTATAATCAAAACATCCCTTCTCACTATCTAGGTATTAGTGATAGGTTCCATGTGTCATAGTTTTATAGGTATTTATGTAACCCGACACTTATTATTGTATTCATGTAAATTGAACAAGATAATGAAACTTAAGAGTAGAGTTCAGTTCGGATCACATATCAATGCAAGAAGGTGGTTCATGGAAAGACGATACCACTAGTTGAGATTCATTTGTATCATGGATGGATCTCGAATAAGACATGGGAGCATGAGTCTTATTTTTATGATTTATGGACTTATTTGATTGATAAATAATTGTAGTGGAACTTCTTGAAGATTATAATTTATATATGATTAAAATTTTAATATAATAATTTTTTCTGAAAATAAAACCCTCTTTGTTAATAATTTATAAGTACTGTTGTGAAAAAAATATAATGATCAATAAATATCACATTATAAATTTTTAAAAGATATTTTCATTAATGTAAAATTCTTGTTATAATATTTTTTATGGAATATTTTTATACATAGGTATCATGTTAGTTTGAAATGATAAGGTCTATAGATCCTCGACATAGATTATGTGAAAATATTAAATACATTATATTACATGAGAGTGATTTATACACGCTATTTTAATATCCAAAAAACGGTGTGTGGTATGATAAATATGATACCTTCATTAGGTTTTGGATGTGGATTTTACTCTTGGTGGGGTATACCATTTGTGAGTATCATATGGTTGGTTAGACCGCATGGGAATATATGTAATTTAAGACTTGGTAATTATCATGAATTTCCTAAATTAGAATTCCTTTTTTAGGAACATCAAACTTTTTTAAATTATTAACTTGTAAAAGGATTTAATTCATTGTTTTTGAGAATCCATATGAATTATCATTATGTTATGTCATGAACCATACATTAAAAATGATCTTTAATCTTTGGGGTGGATCATGATCATGATTACTGTATACATAATTTCATTTTAATGAACACATTTGTATGATTTTAGTTATGGTATGGGTGGTTCTCAAAATATATAAACCTCATATTCGTGGGTTAATTAATTATATATTATGATATATTATGTATAGAATTATTGAGTGATCCTAATTCACTATAGACCATTGTCCTCTATATAATGTTGGAATTAGGAGTGACACTTGACTTTTTTATAATGTTATACATTATGTCATTTCCATATATTCTAGGATTATATTATATTATTATTTCATTTTATTATGATATTTTTACAATAATATGATCATTATATGAATTATATTACATTATTGTTGTCGACAATCATGTTACACATTATTTCAAAATTTATACCCACAAAATGATATCTTACTCACCCTTTTCATCATATATTTTAATTATGGTATCATATGAAGTCTTAGAAGATCTGGGGGTTTATTAGAACTATATTAAGTTTTAAATAATTTTTCATTACATTTAAGATGATATATTTACTTATGTATTCTTACTAATACAGTAGGACTTTGTATCCTTAGTTTGTATTTGTTTGAAATACATGCGATATTATTAAAATAAATGATGTTTATGTATTACATCTCTATTAGGGTCCATGATATTATATCTTTAATGGCTCAGACCCTCTAATCCATTCCTTTGTGAAAATCATGTGTATGAGGTGATTCAGGTGGTCAATGTGACTTATCCCAAACACATTTCCAACATTCTAGTTCGGTGAATAGTTCCAATGGTAGAAAGTTGTGAATAGTGAAACCGTAACCTTATGTGAACAATGCAATGGTGACCTTAGGTGAACTGTGACAATGGTAACCTTCTATGAACAGTTCCATCGGTGAATAGTCTATCGGTAACCGCTAACGGTAACCTCTATTTCCTTTGACAAATTTCTAATTCTATGAATAGTTCCATCGTTGAATAGTTCTATTGGTAACCTCTAACTGTAGGTGTATAGTGTTTCTAGAATGTAAGGATAATAATTCTATCGGTAACCTATATCGGTAACCTATATCGGTAACCTATATCGGTAACCTTTATTAGTAACCTCTAACCTCAGTTATACAGTGTTTCCAGAATGGTAGGTCTATAGTGTTTCTAGAAGTGTAGATTTATAGTGTTTCTATAATGGTAGGTGTACAGTGTTTTCAGAACTATAGGTGTATAGTGTTTCCAGAACTATTAGATCTATCGGTAACCTCTATTTCTGTTTCCAAATTTTGAGTTCATGAACAGTGTTTCCATCATCCTATATTTCCCCCCCTTTAACATTTCCATTGATGTAAAATGCATTTGAAGCCTTATTTTAAAAAATATAAGGCCTATTCAAAGGCCATGCCTCATGTATTAATTATTATTAAGGATTAGGATGTTTTTACTTGGTCAAACAATGTGTTTTAATGTGATCCTCTTTAAATGGGTAATCAAGAATATCCTGAACTGTCACTCTGTTAATCTTCAAAAGGGATAGGATATATTCCTACCTTGTTCATCCTATTTGTTCTTTGGTGTGAGATTCTAGAACCTTTTATTCCTTCTCATTGGAATCGTGAGATCAACATTTCTCTAGGGATTGGTTTCCTCGACGTCCTTCTTGTAGCATGTCCACCCACTATTTCTATGCAACCAAGAAGTATCCATCAATATTTGGTATAAGGTATAATCTATCACTATTCTTTTGGGATCATCTCCTTCTATTTATCCATTACATGTTATGGTATATGATCTCTATAATACTAATGGTGTTTTTTAGGGTTTCTGTTGGTGATGTCGTACCACATCATCCTTAGGGGGATACAGTCGTCACAGGGGGAGGTGATCATGATTCATTGTGTGGATCATTCTTGTATAAAGAAATACATTAACTATTTGAGGTAGCAGATTCATTGATTCTCTTTTCATATATATGAAAATTTATAGTTATCATTTTTATCCCACTGGATGACAATGGAATTGATATAATAAATATTTGAACCAGATAAATAAATTGATATCTATCATATGTTATTGCCTCTTGTTTTCCTAGATTGTGTGATATCTGTGCTTTCTTTATATAGCTATTCATTCTTGGTGAAAATTGGAAAAATAACGTAAACCAGAATTAATTGATAATTATTTGGAAAAAGATAAAGAGGAATATAAATGAATTTGGTTCTTCTTGTTTTAATTTGATGATAATAAAAATAGTGCAGTAAGCATGTTTAATTAATTGTGATATATTACTTTTTTGGTTTCCCAATGTTGAAAAATATTATTAATAAATCAGCTAATCCCATATGGATTAATGAACTTGTTGTTTGATAAAAGATACCACCTTGTAGGGTTCTGAGTTGCCCTCTTGGTTGTTTAAGGGACAAGACCCATTTGATATGATGTTTTTTTCCTGCTTCTTGTGTCGTGGTTTGAGCCTAGACGGCTGTTGTGATATGTAAGGGCAAGGATTCCGGTTGATTGTGGCAGTAGTTGACCCCTAGAGTTGTGAGATTCATCTATTTATGCATGTGGGTGTCAGGGAGGACACAATGGATTATGGAATGAGGTGGATGTGATTATTGGATGCTTGCTATATCGTTTTGGTTGATTATTTGTTTTAATTTTCCCCACTTCCTAAGGTGGTTGTTCTTGCTTTCCCTTCTTCCAAAAGAGAAGGAGACTCATGCGGTATGCCACATGTTTTCCGTGTTTAGATTCTCAAGGGAGGATGGGTCTACGCTCTTGCTATAGGTGGAAAAGACTTGACGTGTAGTACATATACTCACAGTGTTGAGCCCCCTTTTGTTTAGTATCATTGGATGTTGTTTCTAGAATTCTTGGGAATGTGGTAAAGTAATTCTATAATGAATAAATTATTAAATAGTGTTAACCCATGGGGTTGGATTTTTCTAGAACATAATGAGGAGGATATAATTTTAAATGGGCAGTGTACTTTGGGTGTGATGCTAATGAAATTTAATGTGGAATTATCATTGGTTAATTAATGTTTAAAGAATTAATTAAAGTAAAGTGAAAATAACAAAAAGCTAATTAAATAATGTATTAAACATATTTAAATGGTTGCATGATTATAGGATACCTTGCCATAAAAGTAGCAGCCCGGAGTTTGAGAGACGTTAGCTGTAGTTGACTCTATGACAAGGTTATGCCCATAGTGTGGTTGTGAGCAGTAGTATATTCTTTACGTTTTTGTTTCTACACGCTACTCCACCCTACTAGTAAGGGAAATTAACACCCTGGGGATTATGAGCCCTAGGGGGTAGTGTTTTCCCCAAAATTATGGTGGGAGGATGAATGGCTGACTACCCTCTTTGGCCCCCTCTCTTCTCATGGTAGTTACTTGTACTGGTAGGAACAATGGTTAGTTTTCCCCATATATGTGTGTAGGGGGATGTAATGTCTTGTGGTTATTCACACACATATATTTTGGATATGTTATCCTCTGGACTAGTATTGGTGTAACGTGTATAGGCTCTGATGGCTTGAGGATCTTTACTCAGTGTATGGGATATAATGGCTTAAGGTATAATACCTGAGGTAT
The DNA here is from genome assembly GCA_963277665.1 of Viscum album. Lineage (NCBI taxonomy): Eukaryota > Viridiplantae > Streptophyta > Magnoliopsida > Santalales > Viscaceae > Viscum > Viscum album. Next base: position 1,835,469,918 of record OY728147.1, read on the forward strand.
AATACACATTATGCGAGCTATGGTGGCTCTCAGAAACTACCTGGTTACGTAATTACATTGACATGGTGGTTTTTTTTTGCATGAGGTGCATATTATGGTGCTTCACCTAGGTGTCTATGGGAAAGCCTTTTTGGAGATAGATTCTTAGGACGTGCGATCTTGGGGTAAAGTAGAAAACCCGTGGGGAAGTAGTATCAGGTCACCCTTGATATTATTTATTATATTATATACTCTTGTATGCATTACATGGTGAGAGTATCCATGGTGAGGTTAGGAACATAGTATACCTTTTTAGGTGATGAGTTAGTTTCAGTTGTTGTTCACTGTGCTTTAGAATGATTTCTTTACTTTTGCACGAGAGGGTTCGAGGAGGATCCTATTGAGTACACTGTTATACTCAACCAAAGTATATATAACCTTTTTTAGGTCACTTGGAGTAGGTTAGAGATCAAGCTGGTTTCTACTAGCATGGGGTTGCAGGAGATATTCGGGCTTGTAGTTGCTACTGTTTTTTCTTTTTTTGGTTACATTCAGTTTTCCCCTACTAGTTGTAGTAGTTTTTCAGGACATTATATATGTGAACATGGTTTTTCTTTCATATTTCAGTTCTAAGTTTCAGTTGGTTGGTGTCTATCTTGTCTATCTCTTGTACATGTGTCCTCTTAGTGGGTAACTCCTCCCATTTGTGTGTTTACTATACCGTCAGTTCTAGTCGCCAACTCGGGGCCTACTGGAGGCAGGAATCAGGGGTCATTATCTCCCTTCACACATTTCCAACCCAGGAGGGGTACACTTTGTAGGGAGGGGTCATGATAATGTGTTTTCAGAGAGAGGTTGAGGGAAAGGATGGAGTTTGGAGTTAGGAACATGTAAGGATTCATGGGTTGTTAGGGAAACAATGTAATTCCTGTTGAGAAAGTGATGTAAACACTAGAGACCGGCTAAGACATAGGCGTTTAGGGCCCCCTATGATCTGATGTACGAACCATTATGTTTACAAAGGCTGAGATTATGTTGAGTTCTTCAGAGGTTCAACAGTTGGCGTTTCTTAGGGTCATAGAAGAGTACCCTGATGTCTTTCCCGAAGAGGCTTAAGAATTACCCCTTGACTAGAGATCGAGTTTGGGATCGAGCTATAAAAAAGTGCATATCCTATATTTATGTCACTATATAGGATGAACCATACTGAATTACAAGAGCTATGTATACAAAATGATGGTATGTTACAGTGTGGTTTTGATCAGCCATGTGTATCACCGTGGGGTGCACCATTTTTGTTCATGTACAAGGCTTACAGTAGTTTGGGTTTGTGTGTTTATTAACATCTCTTAAAAAAATTGACAAAAAAGAATCATTATCCTCTTCCACAGATTGATGATTTATTTGTTCAAATGAAGGGTGAATGTTGGGTATCAAAGATTGAATTGCGGTCAGGATATCATAATATGCCTGTGAAGGATGAGAATATCCAGAAGACTACTTTCTATTGTAATCCTGGGCATTGTGAGTTCGTTGTAATGTCGTTCTGTGTGAAAAATGCTCCAGATGTGTTCATGGGATAGATGAATGCTATGTTTCATAAGATCTTAGATATTTTCATTGTTGTTATTATTGACAACATCCTTGTATACTCCATGTCTGAGGAGGAGCATGCAGAGCATCTACACTCTATTTTGGGAGTTTTTCGTCAACATCAGCTATTTGAGAAGTTTTCTAAGTGTGAGTTTTGGGTTCGAGAAGTCTTTTCCTTGAGGAATATTTTGTCCCTACAGGGAGTAAGTTTGGATCCATCGAAGATAGAAGAATTTTTTTCTTTGGAATCCCCCAAGACAGTGTCAGAGGTGCGAAGTTTCATTGGTCACGCAGGAAACTACAGGAGGTTTGTAGTCGATTTCTCACGAGTTGTGACTCCTCTGACAAATTTGACCGGGAATGATCAGGAATTCATATGGAATGATTAATGTCAAGAAGCTTTCGAGTATCTAAATGAGAATTTAGAATGTTCTCTTGTTCTATGTCTTCAAGCATAGGAAGTTCAGTTTGATCTTTTCTGCGATGCTTCACATATGGGGTTGGGTTGTGTTCGGATGTAGAAAAGATCAATTGTTTATTATGGGTCTTGGTAGTTACATCCCCTTGAATGTAACCATACCACTCATGATCTTCAGTTTTAATCTGTGGTGTTTTCTTTAAATTTGTGGATGCATTACCTCATTGGTGAGCGCTTGGTGGTTTTCACCGATCATAAGAGTTTGAGGAATGTTTTCTCCCAGCATGACTTGAACGTATGAAAATGTCAGTTGATGGAGTTCTTACAAGAATATGATTTCGAAATATCATATACACCTGGAAAGGGGAATTTTATTGCTAATGCGCTATGTATGAAGTCACATAGTGACGAAGTTCATGAATCTTGGGACTCCTAGAGAGTAATGAATGAACTATCATCATTACATATTTATATGGGAGAATATGGGGGAAGAATTTGTCTTTTTTAGATTATGGTGTTTTCTTCTATCGTGATGCAAGTGAATGATTCCCAGTTGGGTGATCAGCAGGTGGAGGTGTGGAGAGATAGGGTTGTTTGTGGTGAGGCCCCTTATGGTTGGTTGGAGGATGAACAACACCGAGTGTTGTATCACAGAAGGATTTTTATTCCTTTGACGATGCACAAGATGGTTCTCAGAGAGTTTCCTTGTTCGCCTTTAGTGGTACATCCTGGCGTGACAAAGATGTACTGATCCTTGAAGAGCCAATTTTGGTGGCCTGGGCTGAAGCATCCACTTGTGGAGTTTGTGTCTTGATGTTTGGTCTGCCTAAAAGAGAAGGTTGAACACCGTGTTCCAGGTGGTCTGCACCAGCCATTAGAGATTCATTAGTGAAATTGGGAGGACATCTCAATATAATTCGTTACTTGTTTACCTCATGCTCTGGGAGGACATGATACTATTTGGGTGTTAGTGCATTGCTTTACAAAATCAGCTCACTTTATAGCAATCACGTAGTCGAGATAAGTGTTTGTTTTGTCAAGGCAGTATCTGGAGGAGGTGGTGAGAGTTTATGGAATCTCATGTATGATCATTTCTGATCAAGATCGTCACTTTACATCTAGGGTGTGGAGTGGTCTCCACCATTCTTTCGATTATTAGCTATTCCTTAGCACATATTTTCATCCTCGAATGGATGGTCAAATTAAGAGAACCATCCAAAATATTGAATACATTATAAGCTCTTGTGTTCAAGATTTTGGAGGTGCATGGAAGAGGCACATACCATTGGTGGAGTTTTCTTACAATAATTGTTTTCACTCAACCATCAGTATGGTGCCATTCGAAGCCTTGTATGGCCAATCGTTCCATTATCTATTGTGCTAGATAGAGGCCGGAGAGTCATCAATTCATAGACTGGAACTAGTGGAGAATACAACAGAGATGGTTTAGGTGATTCGTGAGAGGAGGAAGAAAACAAAAGATCATCAGAAATCATATTCTGATCAAAGGAGGGGGCCCACAGAGTTTAATTTTGGGATCATTTGTTTTTGAATGTGACTCCCGGTCATGGGAAACAAAGGTTTGGTCATGGGATTAATCTTTCTTCCCGCCTTGTTAGGCCTTTCAAGTTGTTATCTCATGTTAGAGTTTCGGTGTATCGAGTAATACTTCCCACACATATGAGCAAGATACATGATGTTTTCTATGTATCATAGCTCTGTTGTTATCTTCATAATGACTCTCACCACATTGATTGGGGAGGGATTTATGTTGATGATGATAAAACCTTCGAGGAGCGACCTATGGAGATCCATGACCGCAAGTAGACGGTGTTGCATAGGCATTATATCCCCTTGGATGATGTCTTGTGGCGACATGGTGGCATGGAGGAGAGTACTTGAGAATGTGAGTCACAGATGCGTGCCCAGTCCCCAAAGTTGTTTGATATTTAACTCTTTCCATGTATCAATATATCCTTTGTGTTTATAAAAATTTCATGTTTATGAGACTTCTTCCTTTTGTTTCATTTCTATATTTCTCTCTTTTGAGAGGTATCTCGATGGGGGGTTGTTCGGACCCCGTTTCGATTTCAGTTTAGGTGGGTCTTGAATTCTCAAGGTCAAGAATGTTTTGAAGGGTATTTGATGTAATGGCTTGGAACTCTCTGATCCATTCTATTGCAGATATCAGGTGTATGAGGTGATTCTTATGGTAAAGGTGACTTATCCCCAACACATTTCTAATTTTCTAGTTTGCTGAATAGTTCCAATGGTAGATAGTTTTGAACAGGTCAACGGTAACCTTCTGTGAAAAGTTCACCAGTGACCTTAGGTGAACAGTGTCATTGCTAACCTTTTATGAACAGTTCTATTAGTGAATAGTTCTATTGGTAACCTATAATGGTAACCTCTTTTTCTTTTTCCAAATTTACAATTCTATAAACAGTTCCATCAGTGAACAGTTCCATAGATAACCTCAAATGGTAGGTGTATAGTCTTTCCAGAATGGTAGGTGAACAATTCTATCAGTAACCTCTATCTGTAACCTCTAACGGTAGGTGTACATTGTTTTCATAATGGTTGGTGTACAATGTTTCCAGAATGGTGAGGTCTATTGGTAACCTCTATCGTTAACCTCTATCTGTAACCTCTATTTCAATTTCCAAAATTTGAGTTTGTGAAAAGTGTCTCCAGCTTCCTACATTTTTTCCCGTTAACATTTCCTTTGATGTAAAATGCACTTAATGCCCTATTTTAAGTACTCTAAGCCGATTCAGAAGCCAAAACTCCAATATTAATTATTCCTAAGGCTCAGGAAGTTTTTACTTGGTCAAAACATGTGGTTTAATGCGATTTTCTTTTAATGGGAAATCATGTGTATCTTGAATTGTCATTCCATCAAATCCTTCAGAGGGACAGAATATCTTCCTCCCTTGTTCTTCCTCCTTGTTCTCTGGTGAGATATGCTCAAACTATTCCTTCCTTCTCGTAGGAATCATGAGATCAACATTTCCCCATGGATTGGTTTCGTCAGCATCCTTCTTGCTACAAGTTCTCCCCATATTTCGGTGGAACCAAAAAGTGTTCATCAATCTTCGTTATAAGGTATAATATATCACCATTCTTTTGGGTTCATCTCCTTCTGTTTATCCTTGACCTGTTATGGATGTGAACTATATAATCCCAATGGTGTTTTCTTGGGTTTCCATTGGTGTGGTCGTACTGCAACATCCTCAGGCTGGATACAATAGTCACGGGAGGAGGATATCATGATTCTTTGTGAGGATCGTTCTTGTATAATAAATGACAAGAACATTTTGAGGTAGGGGATTCATTGGTTCTCGTTTATTTTACGTGAAACATTATAGTTAGCATGTTTTATCCCACTAAATGACAATGTAATTTACATAATAAATATTTGAACTAGATAAATAAACTGATATCTATCGTATGTTATTGCCTCTTGTTTCTCTAGATTGTGTGATATATATGCTTCCTTCGTATAGTTGTTCGTTCTTGATGGAAATTTTTAAACATCATAAACCAAAATTAATTAACAATGGTTTGGATAAATATAAAGAGGCATGTAAATGAATTTGGTTTTTCTTGCTGTAATTTGTGTTAATCAAAATGGCACAGTAAGCATGTTTAATTATTTTTGATAGCTTAATGTTTAGGTTTTACAATATTTGAACCTATGATTAATAAATTGGTTAATCCAAGATAGATTAGAGAACTTGTGAATTGATAGAATATAATACCTTGTAGGGTTCTGAGTTACCCTATTGTTTGTTTAGTGTCCAAGAGCCCATTTGATATGATGTTTGTTTTTCCGGCTGCTTGTGCCGTGGTGTGAGCATGGATAGCTTTTGTGATATGTGGTAGTAGGGAGGCCTAATTATTGTGGTAGTAGTTGATGTCTAGAGTAGAACATTGCATCAATTTATACATGTGGGTGTCAGGGAGGACACAAGGGATGATGGAATGGGATGGATTTGATTTTTGGATTCTTGGTGTTTTTTTTGTTGATTATTTGTTTTACTTTTCTCCACCGCCTAAGGCAGCTCGTCATGCTTTCCCTTCTTCTGAAAGAGGTGACGATGCATGGGGCATGCCATGTGATTTCCTCGTTTAGCACCTCAATGGAGGATGGTTCTACACTCTTGATATAGGTGACATAGACTCGATGGGTAGTACATCTCCTCACCTTGTTGAGCGCCTTTGTGTTTAGTAGCATAGAATGATTTTTCTAGAATGCCTGGAAATGTGGGAAAGTAATTCTGTAATGAATAATTCATTAAATGGTGTTAACCCATGGGATTTGAGTTTTCTGGAACATAATGATGAGGTAGTAATTATAAATTGGTAGTGTTCTTTGGGTGTGATGCTAATGAAATTTAATGTGGAATTGTCATTAGTTCATTATTCATTAATGAATTTTTTACCATAAACTAAAATTAATAAAAAGGTAATGAAATAATGTATTAAAGCTCTTTAAATGGATTTGGGATTATATGATACCTAGTCATAAATGTAGCAGCCTAAAGTCCAAGAGACATTAGATTTAGTTGAGTCTATGATTAGGTTATACCCATTGTGTGGATGTGTGCTATAGTATATTTTGTACTTTTTTGTTTCTATACGCTACTCCATCATATCAGTAAGGGGAACTAACACCTAAGGGATTCTGAGCCCTGGGCGGGGGGGGGGGGGGTTCCCAAACATTCTAGTGGGAGGATGAATGGATAACTACCCCCTTTGGTCCCACTCTCTTGTCTTGGTAGTTACTTGTGCTGGTTGGAACAGTGGTTATTTTTCCCCATATATGTGTGTAGAGGGATTTAATGGATTGTAGTTATTCACAAATATTTATTATGGATATAGTATAATATGGAATACTATAGGTGTAACATGTATAGGCTTTGATGGCTTGAGAATCCTTACTCAATGTATTGGCTATAATGGCTTGAGGTATAATACCCGAAATATGATACATGTTATGCGAGCTGTGGTGGCTTTTGGAAAATACCTGGTTACCTTATTGCATGGAGATGGTGTTTTTGTTGCACGAGTTGCATATTGTGGTGCTTCGCTCTGGTGTCTGCGAGAAATCCTTTTTTGAGATAGATGATTAGGATGTGCAACGTTAGGGAAAAGTGGAAAACTAGTGTGGAAGTAGTAATGTGGTACCCTGGATATTTTTTATTATATTATATACTCTTGTACGTGTTACTTGATGAGAGTACCCATGGTGAGGTTGAGAACTTAGTATACCTATTTTTGTGAGGAGTTAGTTTATCTTGTTGGTCAATGTGATTTTGCATAATTTATTTACTTTTTCATGAGAGGCTTTGGGGAGGATCATACTGAGTATACTATTACACTCACCCAATGTATATATAAACAGTTTTCATGTAACTTGAAGCAGGTAATAGATCATGCTGGTTTCTACAAGCTTAGGGTTGCAGGAGCTGTTTGGGCTTGTGGTTTCTTTTATTTTTACATTTTTTGTGTACGTTCGGTATTCCCCATTAAGTTGTAATATTTTTTCCTGACATTACATATGTGAACTTGGGTTTTATTATATATTTCAGTTCCAAGTTGTTTTTTGTTGGTGTCTATCTTATCTCTCTATCCCGAATGTGTTTCCAAATAGGGTAATACCTCCCATTTGTCTGTTTACTGTACACTCAATTCTAGTTGCAAACCCGAGGCCTACTGGAGCAAGGACTTGGGGGTCATTATCTCCCTTATCAAATTTCAATCCCAGGAGGGTTAATCTTTGTGTAGAGGGGGTCGTGACAATATCATATGCTTAAGGAATTATGATATAAAGTTGTATAAAATCTATGGTCTAATCAAAATCATAAAAATATTATATCAAGTCAACTCAAAAATATTTTCATTACATATTATTATTTGGATGATCGCACATGTTCCTACATTGATCTATGAAAAAACATCCATATACCCTATTTTATTCCTAAGATGACCATCCATGTATGCTTTGTTCTATGTATTTTATATCATTATGAAAATATTACCATTTTATTATATCACATCCCATGAAAATTTAAAATTTATTTCACCAAGTCTTCACCCACATAGTCAATACCCCTCTACTAATAAAATATTTCTAGATTCATTGGATCAAATACACAATGGATATTAAGTAACATCAATGGATTTTTTCTTATACTAAAATACTACTATAAGTTAATGGAAATAATTTATTTTGAAAATATATCGATTAAATAGTAATAATTTATTTAGAACAGAAACATTTATACAAAATTAGGAAAAATATTTTATTTTAAAAGAACCATAGATATATTTAATGGAATCTTATATGAAAAGTGTATTCATGCCGATGGAAAAATATTTTCATGCAACATATGTTAAAATAATTACTTCAATCACACATTCAATAAAAATACATGTTTAGAAAAATGAAAAGAATATTCTTTATAAATTTTTTTATATAATTTAAAATTTTGTAAAATTATTTTAATCAATATATTTTAAATATAATAATCATCATTTAACTATTTAAATAAAATATAAACATTAAAAAAAATTCCAAACCAAATAGAAAAATAATGACAATTTTCTGTAAAACAAATTATTTTAGATTTTCAATTACATCGTGAGAGAAACATTAAATGAAAAATTATAATTTAGAGAAACATACATACTATAAGAAATTATATTATATTATTTTTGCAGATATATGATATAATTTCAATATTCAAAATCCATGAATAAACACTCCCTATTTAAAGTAAAATGATAAGACAAAAATAATATTAATTTTATATATTTTGAATCATAAATATTAGAAAAAAACACCTTATGAATCATTAAATACCATGAATATAGTGATAATCATGATATAAGATATAAAATGGTTATAAAATATAAATTAAGTAATAAAAAAGATGTGAATATGGAATAGGTGTCACAGAAACAAAAATTTGTTCAGAATACATTACCTGATATCATGTATTCTTCATAAGTTGTGTTAACCCCTTTATAATCAATTTATATTTATATTATTTATATAAAAAATAAAATTCATAGATATAATAACATACATGGATCACTTATATCAGTTTTTATTCATTCATTGTAAAAAATTATTTATCATCATCATTTCTGCTATTATATATTGATTCAAAAATTATGATCCTTTTTTAATAGTTGTTACACCACCTCTGGAATTATAATATTGATATTAATATTATATTTTTAATTATAAAAATATTTATATTCATCTATTAAATTCACAAATAAATAATTGAATTACGTCATTCATAGCGATGGTAGTCCGGGCATATGCATGAATGATGTTGTCATTTTTAAATTAATAAAGGGAGACATATAAGTAATATGTTGTCATTATAGAATCAAAATTAATTAAAAAACCTCATAAAAAGTTTTGAATTTATTATTATATTGATGATTGTGATGTGGTGATGTAAAATGAATCATATCCATACCTGGGGGTGGTCATCCACAAAAATTCATGAGAGATAAATTTATTTCCCATTCGATGAAAAGTGGGTGGAAATTGATGTACCATAATATTAATAACATAATATTATTTTTATAGTACTTGATTTATTATTATAGTATTGTTATAAAATATTTATAGGAAGTATAAGATGAAATAATCATTGAATGTGTTGGGTAATGTGAATTCCCCTTCATTGAGATACATCCACTAGATTACTGCTTATACATTCATAGAAATGTCTTAGTGTAAAATATGATGCTCAAGAAATAAGGTATGTAATCTTTGGATTATTATGGGTCAACCTTGTCTGAAATGGAGGGCTTAATTTTTGTGAATAATATTGGTGATGAAGTGGCCATTTTTATTGGAGTGGAGGGGCACACATAGAATTACCCTAAAGATTTAAATAATATAACATCATTTAATTATTCATGATTCCTAAAAATGGCTACAGAATTGAAGATAAGATTATATAAGATAGAAATATATTCAATAATTAATATATATATAAATGTTTTTGTTATATTTTCTACCTTATCTATTAGTTTACCCCCATTCAATTTAACTTAATTGTTGTCATAATTTCTTTTGTTTTACAGATTTTTATTTATAAAAAATTAGCTACCTTATTGTTTTTCTAAATTATAATTAAAATATTTATTAATATTTATTTTATTTAATATTAATAAATTATTTTTAAAATTAACATGAAAAACACACTAAAGCCTATATTTAGGGAAAAAAAATTAATCACAAAACAGAGCTGAAATTAATTCCATGACTTTTATAAACAATAAAAATAATGTTATTTTCATTTTGAAATATATATTATGAAAATTACATTAAATTCACTAATAAAATGGTATTTATTGATTGTCATATGATAAAAACATATTTCAGACATTAAATTATTTTTTGAAAAATAACTCTGTTCCCCAATGGATGATTTTATCATCATTACAAACAATTTGATAACTAATGTATGAATAGTTATTTATACATTAATAATCAATTTAACTAATTGTTTAATTATTATTTATCAATATATATAAATGAATTATATGTATAAACATATAATTCTTCAAATAATCGGTATTTTTATCCTGAAATATTATAATGAATAATTCTTAGGAATTAATGTTATCATTTAAATTTAGGATAATATCAATATATATATTTTAAAACAAGTTTAATCCAATTAAGAAAAATAAATTAAGTGACTATATTATAATTCCCATAATATATCATAGTTTATTTAGAGTCAGGGTTATATATTATAAAAGCTAAAGAATACTTGAAATTTATTTTTATGTAATACATATAATATAATGGGGTGTTCCATTGATTTTTCAAAATTTAAATTTTATCAAAAAAATATTTGATTATCCAAATTTGTAATACATCCATTTTCATCCCATACTATCTTATGATCTTCATAATGTTTAAATATGATCACTCGATTTATATCTATTATGTTTAACATTATTAGGAATCTATGATCACCTATTGATTTAATTTCAAATACCAAATATATGATGAAGATTTGGATATATGATATGTTTATAAACCTACTGTAATGTTTTAATATTATACAAAAATGACAAATATAGTATTGAATATGTAACAGATATATCTACTATCCAAAGGCACTAAACTAATTGGTTCTATGAGTTTAATTAATTTTTATATTTATTGGGGAAATAGATATAATTCGGTATTATATATGTATGTTGTTTTTTAGTTTTTATAATTTTGTATTATATGATGGTTTTCATTTATTGTTATTATGTTAAAAATATTAGAGAATAAAACATATTAAACTAATGTTTCACCAGAAGTTCCATGATTTGAACTAGGAATAAATTTCATTGGTGGACTAAAAATTGATATATATATTTATAATCATATGTTTTATAGTTACAAGGAATGTGTAAAGTCTCATTATATAAGAGAGAATTAGGGTGAATTATTTTACAAAATTAATTTTCTACCATTCATTTTATCCCATATCAAAATGTTAACCCCTGTTATAAGTTAAAAAAATAATTATTTTTATTTTGATTACCAATAAAAATATACAATATTTATTGTTGAAAATAATAAATATAGTCTCAAATGGAATTTTAAGATGTTTATACACAATTTAGATAACTATATCATCTTTAGGCCCCTTTCCATCGAGAAATTGTTTTACACTGATATCAATTAGAAATTCATATTTTGTGCAGAGGTATCATCCTCAATCAAAAAAATCACCATAATGAAATATTTTATATTATTATATATTATAACATTATAATAGATCATGGAATTTTATAAATAAAATTAATCAAAAATATGAAGAAATATACTATGTAGATAATACTTCATAAACTGATTTGATCACAAAATTTTTAATCAGAACCATTGACGTCCAGCAAATAATATGTAAAAATAGATGAAAATATATCACTATAAATTAAAATGAAAATATATCATATATAAGATATGAATTGATGAAATTACAACATAATAAACCCTCATATTCTAATTAAATAATTTTGCCTCTTCAAACTATTTTTTTCGACACCTAGATAGGGAATATCAATTGTAGTGTTATTATATACCTCAAGTAATCTTCATCATTTTATTCCAAAATCTACGATATTGATGTGAAGGATAGGTTGTGTGTTATAATTATATTTTCTATTCTCTTATTCATATTCCATTTGATTCATATGATCTCTTATTTAATTATCATAAAACAATTAGCACTCCATAATAGAGAGAATTTTATTCATCAGAAATGAAGTATCATGTTCTCTATATTTGTCAAATTATAATTCTCTTTTCACTTCCTCATTCCATATTTTCAAATAAAAAAGAATATATTTTTTAAAATTTTAATATATATAAAACTATTTGATCTTGGTACTATTATTCACCACAATAATTCTACAATATAATGATATGGGATTTATCCCATTGTCACAAAAATATTCAATTTTCATATAATATAATCCTCACTCTTAGTATGATAATACCATTTTTATCATTTTAGTATCATTTAATCCCAGATGAATAAATTTCTTTTTAATTACATAAGGGAAATGAGATTCTTTAACTATAAAATTAGATATATAATTATCAAATGAGATATCTAAATAAATATATGAAGACATGAAACACAACATTTGTGAAAAAAATTTATTTTACATTATAATTTGACAATATCTATAATTAAAAAATAATTTTATTCATATATTGAATTTCAAAGATTGAATCACAAAAAGATACTCTTCTCCATAGTATGTATATCATTTACTCAGTCCATAGTTTGCGTTAAAATATCATTTGTGATTTTTGTTACACAGTGGAATATTTTCAGTATCAATTAGTTAATTTCTAATATTAACATTCAGAACATCCCTATATTAAAAAATATCATTTTTTCTAAAATAGATACTATATAAATATTTTCTTATAATCTTATATATCATAACATAAGTAAAATTTATCTATCTTACTACCTAATAATTTAATATTTTATTTTTACCAAACATTGGAAAATATTTTTTTCACACTTGAAGAATAATTTATGAAACTAAGTATGGATTATTACATCATAATATTTTTTCCATATCTCAAACAAGTATAAGGGACATTGAAAATGTTATGTATTACTTTTTTCTCTGGTCATTTTATGAATTATTTAATTCTCAATTTTTTTCAATCAATGGTATATCTCTCTTCCAACATTCTTCTATGAATTTTATATAGAAACTAAAATAATTAATATGAAATAATAATTAAATAATGTTAAACATACATGATAGTACATTTACCTTTAAATTTATCGAATTACAAAGAATACAAAAAAATATCTATATATGAATATCAAAATATTTTTAATTTTATTTTAACTCTTAATAATATCATTTATATATTTTGAACATCAAACACTATGAAAGTTTTTTTGTATAATAAAAATTAATTATATTACATATTATACACTCCTTTTCTAAATTAACACATTTACATTAATCGACATATATATTATAGTTTTATCACAAGTATTCTCATGTTACATCGAAACATCCCCAAATAACGAAAATAAATTTTGGAATATATCACTGTTACTAATACAAATTCTATAAAATTTCAAAATTATTCATATAATATAATAAATAGTATTTGATTATTTCATCAAACTTCGCGACCAATTTTATTTAAATTCTATAGTTTCCATCTCAAAATTTTGTCTAATTTATATCAGACAATGTATCTTGTAGACATCATGCTAGATAATAGAAGGCTCATTTATTAACATTCAAACAAAACATAGTTGATCATTACATTCATTGTATTTCAATAATAACCTATATTAACTCATAAAATATTTTATATTCTTAATTGATCCATTAGTTAGCACATATCATTGATTAAATTCGATAGTAAAGCTACAATAATATTTTTTGGAATGCTTCTTCAAATCTATTTACATGAATTCAAACAAATAGTAGTAATCCCTTACAATTTTTTTCTATAAAATTTGAAAATATTAATAGGGATCTTCCTCTATCACATAGTCCAAGAAGACATACTTACTTTCATATTATTATAAATTAATAGGAAAATAATTCAATGGGGTTATTCATTGTTATTAATTTTATTTATTATCAATACCATTAAATGATTCAACACAAATATATATTGTTATGTTACCCTTATCTATGAGATTTTATCCTCTATTCCCGTATTAATAGAAAATACTAATGTTTTGTGTAAGGTAATTTCATTCTAATATCATTATCATTAAAATTTTATCTTAACCCTCATTATTCTTCATTAATATCCCCCTTGGGGTGATAATTTGTCAAACTATCATGATAGAATCATTATATCACATTTCTAATATAAATTTTTTATTAATTAATCAAATATAATATACCTTAGAAATTTATTATATAGAAGATAGAGATTAATCAAAACCACATTTTGTTTATAAAAAAATACATTATAGGACACATATTGTAGATTCAAATCATATAAAATATATAAATTGATCTCTCAAGACGTTTATATCATGTAAATAACATAAAAAATAAAAGCTATTCAATTATAAGAATACCATTTTCCCTTTTTAGAATCATAAAAACACCACTTATTCAATCTAATTGTATATAATTAAAATCAAAATATGTGACTGGTTTCCATAAATAATAAAAAGCATAATGGAATATCATAATTTTCATATTTAATTATGAAATAATAAAACACTAGAAAGATTCTATTTTTTTAGATCACTATAAAGGGATTCACCCTAAATAAAAATTATCCTGGGTATTTTATTTCAAAAAATTAACCATAACTATCATTTATTACTAGTTAGAGTGTAACGAGGAAGAACAAAAAAACTCTAACATCATTAATATCATAAAATTATATATATAGATCCTAAAATTTATATAAATTATTAATTGAAAACATCACCATTAATTCCATATAAAATATCTATATGAATGAAAAATGGTAATAAATTATTTCTGATAAGATACATAACGATATAAATTTGAAAGAGTCTTTTTTTGAAGATTCTTATTTTATTGAATATATTTTTTAACCATATATAGAAATTATCATTAAATCATTTATGCCAATTTCATTTTCCATGAAAATTATGACATCACTAATCATATTTTTATGAATTATTCATGTACATGTTTATCCTTGTTACATTATATCGATTCCTTTTTCATAATATCTATTTTGGATTAAAAAGTCACTAATGTAACCCATTTCATTTTCAAAAATACCTTTTATCGAAGAAAAATTTATATAAATATATTAAGAGTGTGTCTGGGAATGTTTTATAATAGAAACATATTTTGAGTAGCCTATGGATTATCTTTATGAAAACTCGTTCATGAAATTTTATTTCAGCATCTTGGATGTCTTCTACTAAACCAATCCTTCTTATCACCTCGAAAATTTATTTTTTATTTGATGCTAAAATAGTTTATCCAAAAACACTATATACTATTACAAAGGATAAGTATTGTGTTTTTTTTATTATATTAGATACATCATCTATTTGTTTTTATATCATTTTTAGTTGGTATTCTAGATTTACTTTTCCCAGCTTTATACTATTATTTGAACCACAAGGAAGATGTTCCCACATGTGATTATTTCTTCTAATTTTTTTGAATAACTTTAATAAAATTTTAAATTACTTGTTGTATTAATATATACGTAGATTATTTATATAATTAATCACTTTTTAATAGAAATTATTTATTTCATTGAGGAATCCATAATTTTCTTATTTGAAATATTAATCTTTTTATTTTAAATTTTCATCAGCACTGATTATTTTCTTTATCTTCTAATATGAGGCATATTAATATAGGACTTATGTAATCTTAAAAGTTTGAATTTTTTTTCCCAAATTCAATATCCACATACCAAAACATCGTTTAACTACACAATAGAAATATAAATCATGATATTTTTTCCTTTTGTCTTAGTCATATATATTTTTAAACTTGTTTATTAGGCAATAGAACACTTGTTTTAAGATTTACTGAGGGAGATAATTCTTCCATTATGAATTAAATTCACTATTGATGTGGTTATGAATTTATTCATATTTTTATATAACAATATATTTTCAGAATATGTATTTCAATAGTCACTTGAAAAAGAAATTGATTTAGTAAAAAAATTAAGAATGTTTAACATTTCCCATTATCATAGAGTGGATTGACAATTTGATGATCTCTAGATACTGTCCCGTTATATTATTTAATCATATGATAGTGGTTTTAAATTATTTCATTGTATAACCATTTGTTTAGGAATTTTTTGAATATTCATCATTAATATATTCTATATTTCATTGCCTCACATAAAATTCGTTGGACATAATGATGATAATATTCTTATAAATATAGGCTAATCTAAATGTATCTTATAATTCAGGAAATAAAATATAAATTATATAGGTATGATAAAATATCCCTTATTGTGATTATTTTCTAACATCATTCATTCTTTAAGGATTTTTCCCCAATTGATAATTCTTGAAATCAATAAGCACTTCCAATGAATGAATATTCTCATCAATTAATTAGTTAAACTTTTCTTCTTCATATATTAATTTTTAACATTCTTAAATATATATTTAATATTTTAATGAAAAAAATATCATGTTTTTAATCAATGTACACCTAATTTATATGATTCATACACTCTGACAACTTATTTTTCAATGCTTATTCAATTTAATCATTATCTACAATCCATGGTGATTTCTTATCATATAGATCCTAAACGACATTAAATATTTATTTTAGAACTATAGGAAAATGGTAAATCATATAATACTTAACATCATAATATATGTCTATAATAATTTTAATACTCTTATTCTCATCATACCCATCAAATATTTTACATTATTATTAAATAGAATAAAAAAACAATTTATGATATGGAAAATAAATTTGAATGAAATAAAATTGTGTTTTTTAATTTTCCTCTACTTCTATACAACTATTTTCGTACTATTTTTTAGAGTTTTGGGTCATACCTCTATTTTTTAAACAAAAATAGAAAATTATTTTATAATTATGTATTTCTAAATAATTAGATGTTAATTTATTACTATTTATATAAAAACAATGAGGATACATATTTTTCTGATTATAGGGATCATTTTTCCATTATTCCTTTTGATATGGCAAATAATGTGTCCAATAACATGAGGTGGGGGAATTGGGTTACCTGCTTACCTAAATTATTTTTCCCAATTTTCAATTTTCCCTACAAAATAATAAAAACCATGATATTGTTTATGATAATTATAAGGCATTATCATTAAATTTTTCATTATATTATGTTATGTAATGAAATCCCATTGGGGATATTTGATGGGTTTGAGTTTTAGAGAATTAAGCCATTACGATTACATAATAGCCCAAATATTACAATATAGACCCTTATACTCACTATACATTATTTCATGAGATAAAACTCATAAAAAGTCCTTAATTTTATCTTGATAGAAATATTCATAAAAATCGTCTTGACTTCATCAATTCTATTACTCAACCTTATTACTTTTGTAAAAAAATTCAAAATCATTGTACGAGAACACAAATCGGAATAAGTGATTTAAAATATTGAATGAAATTGTTAGACAATTAATATTTTAAAACTTTGAATACAATTTTACAAGATCATTACAATGATCCATAAAACATAAACTATTTATCATACCTCATGAAATCATAGTATTCTTAAAAAAATATCTTAGAAATCATAAATCGTAAAGGCAACTTATGTAATACATAACCTAATTATATTGAAGCATTAAAATATATATATACAGAATAACCCTCATGGTTACATTTGGAATACCCATAATACTATATTCCCTAAATCTCTTAGGAGAAACCTTATCTTTTAACCTCATCTCATTACTAAAAACATTAGAGAGATAATATGGGCTCACATTCCATGGTTTATAATATAGCCACTCATATACTAAAAATAATACCCAATAACCATAACATAATCATTACAAATAAAATAATCATAACAAAAAAAATGACATTTCTAAATTGAAATCAAAAGATATCATTTCAAAATATTGAAATAATAAATCCATTATCCAAATTAATTTAAGTACCAAAATATGTGAAAACAAAATTTGGTATTTATTTTACATATAAGAACATTAAAGATTATTGAGTAAGTAAAATATTAAATAATGGTCACTGCGGTTGAAAAGTCATTGTCATGATGTATGTTAATAAAATATTCCATTTTTCATTTAGTGAAACACATCATAGAAAAAGATTCTTTTTGAAATCCATTGAATGAAATTTAATGTCATAGGGGATTATTAAAAAATGTATAAAATTAGCTAGTGTATAATATCCAAATAATCTTCAATGAAATGATATTGAGATGAGTCTTTTATCGTGAGTTTGATTCATCATGTACAATATTTATATTCAGAATAAAAAAAATATGTAAATTTATAATTCTTTTAGAAAATTATTAATGTTTATTACTCATTTTAAATTATTTATTACAATGATATAATAATAATATAATTATTTATCTTTATATCAGGTGTTCCGTAGATATTAAGAACTTGAGCCTAAAATGACCATGGTTGATATTAATAATCCATGTGGTTATAAGTCCATCATCTCCAAAATATCATTCTATAAATAATAATAATTTATATACATAAATTATAATTTATAAATAAAACCATTCATATGATGTATGAAAAATTAACAATGTTATAATAATAGAGGTGGTAGGTTGTACGTAAAAATGAGTAACATTTTTCATTTTTCATTGATCCTTATGGAAATAAATTAATTATTATTTAATATATCTAGAATGATAATTATATTATTGAAATAATAATTAAATTTACACACACACCCATATATATATATATATATTCCATAAAATTGGTGTATTGAATAAAAACAAATCACATTGATTCATGGAGGTGATAGTTCATATGCATGCAGAAACGAAATAATCATTTTTATGTTCATGCAATGTAAGAATGTAATTGATATATTGCTATTTTATAATGAAAAATATGTCAAGAATATGATATATAAACACTAATTTCATTATTAAAACTAGTCATGAAATATGGTTATGGAAAATGAATTAGATCGGTTCATGGAGGTGACAGTTTCCACGCATGCAATAACAATTTATTCTTTTCCCATTTAATGAATGTGGCTAATGATTTGTGTTATGATATTAAAATAAAAAAATATAAATATAATAAAAATACTAGTGATATTATTTCATTATTTTTGGATGAGATTTGATGGATGTGGGTGAATAAAATAAAATAGTAATACATAAAAAATGATAACTCTTCTTCGATTGATCAAATTTGACGAAAAACTTAATAACTCTAATGATGATTAATTTCTAAAACTAATGTAAAAATAATTTGTGGAGGGATTTTAGAAATATTTTTGGAAATATCTGGGATTGTAAAAATGGTTTATGAAGTGTGAGTATTAGATAAGAGTTGGTACCTTTTTATAGGAGAGTGGGGACCCTTGGAAACTCTTAATAGAATAAATTAATATGAATTACTTTTTTAATAGAATTCACTCAAAAATGATATATGTAGATTATAGGATAAAAATTTCTCTATATCATATCTTTGAATAATTTTTATACAATCATTTATTTTATTTTAATTGTTATACTTTTGGCTTACCTATAATTATTTTATTTTAATATTAATTATGGTAACCACATTTTAAATATTAAGAATGTATATATTTTACTTATATTGGGTAAATTTTCCATTATTGGACACTTTATGAACCTATAGACCATATCATAGAAAATTTCTGTATTTAAAATATATTTATGACTTTTAAATAATTTAGTAATTTATTATTTTTACAAAAAATAAATTATGTCAATTTTTACACTATTTATTTCATTGAATTTAAAAATAATAAAAACGTAGATTTTACCACAAAAAAAATTAATAGACTTATAATATGTCATATTAACATATAAAATTAATATATGAAACAAATTATTTAATATATTATTTATAGTAATAAGAGTATTGTTTATAGCAATTTTTACATTACATTAAATTAAATGTTATAAATCTCAAAATCACACCCAAGTGCTTTGCAAAGGCCAAATTTTTATCCAAAAGGTTTTAATAGTCTATAATATCTCATCCAATAAGATTAGGTCAATTGTTTTCATAGTTTTATATTATTATAATTTTATGGTTCACCATTACTTTCACGATTTACCATTTATTCATGGTAAATAAAAATAATTACTAATGTAACAATTCATAATGTAAAAAAATTTAAGGAATCTATTTACATCATTTGGATCTTATGATTCTAAATTTTCAATCCATTCATCCATATTGAAAACCTAAAATTGGATGATTTTATTTACAAATTATTCCCATTGATGGAATAAGAAAATAAATTTTTAAGTAAAACCATCTAAAGAGTGACATGTTTTTATATCCAATTTTATGTGAAATTAATTAGAAGGATCAAAATTGTATTAATAATTAAAAACATAATTAAATTAAACATTAAAAATAATAAAAAAGTATAACCTAACTATATATTATAATTAGAAGAAAAATTAGTTTTAATCTAAAATGCAGTATTTTCAATATTCATTAAAATATTAATTTTAATAGAAAAAATATCAAAATATAAATGTAAGTAATTTTTTATTTACCCATTATAAATAAGAATTTTTATTTTACTGAATTTAACCATTAAATTTTCATAAACATATTTAATAATCTGTCTCCATCAAATGCATGTAAACCAAAACTTTTAGAAAACCACTCATTTTATTTGTAAAATTGATTATTTTCTTATTTAATTTTTCAAAATACATAAGATGAATATTACATATTATATTGAAATAATATTTTATTAATATAATTTAAAAATAGTTGTTTTATTATTTAATATGAAAAATTATTTTCACATAAATAGTTTTTCATAAAAACAAATCCATTATATTCAATTGAATTTTATTTAAATTTTAAATTAATTTTATAACCAATGAGTCATTATATTAACATTTGTAAGCCATATTTCTATTACATTGTTAAAATCATTAATTACTACCATTAAAATGGAAATGAGATAACGAAAACGTATAAAATAATGTTAATATTAAATATTTATGGTATAACTCATCCATTCCTACTACATAGGATTTTTTAGAAACCCATTACGGCATGCCATTTATGCTATCATACATAGAATCCCTTTTAATGTATAATTACTATCTAATTCGAAAATTCTAATAAATATGATAATGTCATATTCCATAATTATCTGGGATGTTAAAATATAATATATCTTCATATGATTACCCAGGACACATCAATCATATATAATCTAAAAAATAAATAAAGGCATCATAACAACGTATTTCAATAAGGATTTGTCCAATGATGGGTGAAGATATCACAGTTCTGTTTGGATCCTACCATGACACTTATTTTAAACTAATTCCAATTACTAATAGTATTTTCTGGATATGTATCATCCTCCATTCGACATAAATCTTCTAATATTACATTTATCTCTAAAAAAATAATATTAGTAGATTATATCAACCCTTACTACAAATCCTCTAAAATAAGTTAAAAACATATGTTAATATTGAAATGCATCAGTTGGTCTTATCTCACTATTCATAATTAGAGTGTTAAAGTACCTATAGATACTCTATAGTGTGTCATTAAAGTCAATTTCTTTGAATTATTTTACAACTAGATCCTATATATGTGATAGATTTTCGGACTCCTTTAATAATGAAGCCTCCTATGATCTTCAAAACATATCATCTAAATAATATATAAGAGTTTAAATATAGATAAGAAAAAACAATAGATGTTTTTGTTTATCTATTAAGCCTTATTTTTATGAAATATTATTATTCTTCTATGATATATGTATCATAGGGATGTTAATGGTGATTTCAACTCTTTCTTCTTATATTCTTCTTCTTCTTCTTCTTTGAGGCATATAATCTACTATTATATTGTCATCATATTCATCATCTTCATATATACCCCGATTGTTACTATTTAATAACAGAGTGTTATATTATTTATATTTAATGTATTATATTTCTATTTATACAACATAATTTTACATTTACAAATATCTAAGAATATAATTTTAATATTATTATTTAAGAAAATAAATACAATAGTTGCTCCATGATTCTACATAATCCTATCACCACATAGGTGTTTATTTCACAAATGATAATTAAATTTTTATAATAACATCTTATTATCACTAAATTTTTTATTATATATTTTTTTTCTATCTAATATCATATAATCCCAATTTAACTATTTTGAATCATATCTAGATTTATACACATGATTATTATTGTCATAAAATATAAAAAAAATAAAAAATTGAGTAATATACTCCAAAATATGAAATCATACAATGAATTAGTTTATAAATATCTATTTAATTTCAATATGATACAATATATTTAATTCCAGAATCATAATTACCCATTTTTAATTTAGCATGATCTTTTTCTATATAGTTATCAAAATCATTAATGATATTTATAATCATGAATTAAACTATTAGTATTAAAAAGATCAATTTTAATTAATTTGTGTATATATGTATCTGATATGGACATTTACTTTCATTAATATTTATAGATGTTAAAATTTTAAAAATAAAATAATTGAAATTTTAAAAATATTTATGTATTAATATAAAATGATATGTATTTGTATTATCTCAATATTTTTATAATAATTATTTTTAATGAATTTTTTAATGTCTTTTATAAATAAATCAATGGATATTAGATTTTTAGTTAATATTAATCCGATGTAATTGAAATAATTTAATTCTAAAAAGGAGGTTTTGTGAGTTTTTTTTCTATTTATTGTATATTATTATCTTAATAAATTATATTGGTCAGTTTTGAAATATGATTTTTATAATATTACATGTTTATATGATTAATACAATGGAATCATATTATTTTAAATAAATATTTTTATGAAATAATATTAAGAACAGTTAATGTTTAAAAAATAATTTTTTTCAAAAAGGGTACTTTTTTATACATTTTAATATCTCAATATAATGTAAAACATTATATGTAGAAATTAAAATATATTAAAATTATTAAATATTCTTAATCACCACGTTATAATTAGGAATTATGAGCAATCATATATTTAAAAAAAATTAATATCATCATAAATAAATATAAAAAATAAAAAGTGGAAATTTAATAGGGCCCAAGTAATTTTATAATGACATAATATTTTAGCATTATTGAAGTCAAATGTTGGGTTGGGGAATCAATAGTACAGTTTTCACTCTCATTTACCAACCCATAACAGCTAAAAATTATGTTATTTCTTCTTTACCCATCACCGAACATATTCTTTAAAAGGATTCCCATCATTTTCACTTATAAAAGGATCTCCCCTTCAAACACAATAATGAAAATGTATCCTATATTTTCTTATTATAAACATTCAAAAATTCAAAATCCAACTATATAATAACTTCTTTTATAAATTTTGTTTCAATTATTGAGGAAAAAATATTTCATTCTAAAGGATCCATTAATGAAGAGAGATGTCATCTATTTAAGTGTTCAGTTCTTACCCAATATTGTTAATTAGTTAATAATATCATATCATTGTAAATATAACGCTTTCATTGATTGTTATTAAATAAAAATAATAATCATCTATGAGAATTATATTTATTTTATATAACTCTCCCCAATTTATCATTCATTAGCACAATATGCTTTAGTCTGGCTATGTTCAGAAATTTAAATGAATAATGAAATAAATCACCATCGTATTCCTCATTAATGAGTATCAACTCTGTATTATTGGTAATATAAGGTATTAAAGATTAATTTATGTTATAATAATGATTTTTATGAGAAAAAAATATGACTGGTCATTAATATGTAATTAATTATTATCATTAAATTACTAGAAACATGATCATTATTTATTTCATTATCATCATTTTTACCCATAAATTCCATTAAAAATCATAATAAACACTAAATCATTTCAATATTATGGATCCAATTTTTTGAACAACCAATTAATTTTGAGACTATTAATATAATATATATAATAACATCTTAATTATGAATGTGAAGTCATAAAATTAAAGATAAAAACATATGTTGATGAAAAATATATATATATATATATATTTTAAATGATTAAAATTGAATAATATAAATGGTAATATATTTTAATATTATTTTGAAATATTTTTTGATAATTGTTATATTAATTATACATTAATTTGTTGTGGTTTCAATGATTTTTATGTAGATGAATGTGTTTTTTTCAAACATGACAGTGCAATAGATATTATCTATGTAAAAATTACAACAGTGGGAAATTCAATATTTATATCTCTAAACCCGTCTATTTTCTTTTCATATTGTTTTTCTTTGGTTTATTTCACATAATTATTATCACTTTCTATGATTCCGGAAATGGGTTAATTTCCCTCAAATTAGGATATATTGTGTAATGCCATTCCCTACTATTTCCATATTATTATGGTAGGTTGGAAGTTCCATGTTGGTAGAGGTAGTGTTCCATTCAATTGAATAATATTTATCATATGGGAACTCTCCCCATGTAAAATTACATTTCTATTTTAGAATAGTGATCCAAAAGTGATAATATTTTGAGGTACTAAGACAAATAATTAAAAATAATTAATGGGGGGATGGAACACCCATGAACTAATATCAATACATAGGGGAGGTCTAAACAACTCCGGTTACACTAATGGGCATATATTTTGGTGAAAATTCAAGATCCCTCTATGGTTTATATGTTTGGATTAATATCCCTCCCAAATCGATTAAAAATTTAATGTTATGAGTTAAAAATTTAAGGCATTGATTCTAGAACTGGAGTGCCACAATAGGTGATGGATATTTTCATGAACACATATATTTATGAAATGGGAAGTCACTATATTTATATGACGGTTACAAAATGAATTAAGACATGTAATTTCATTATATATATTTCTTTAAGTATATAATGTGTTAATTAGATCTTGTGACTTTGATTATATTTTCATTATACTACTTCTTCAATTACTAATCATTATAATATACCTCTATTGATTCCACTAATATATTATTGATGTTATCAACCTTGGACGCCTCAAATTATCTACTTTATTTAATCACATCCCTCTTATTATTCATAGAGAATAATTTATTTCACTTGGAATTTTATATATTTTCACAACGATACCTCTATAAAATCAATACCAATATTTTTTTACAGAATCTCATGAATTTATCACATAATTTATAATAATATAGATTTCAAAATAATTTATTTCAATTACTCTATAATATTTCACCAGACCAATATTTTTATCACAATCTTAATACTCCATAAATATTTATGTTTTCTATTTCTCATATGCCTGTATTATATAATATATAACAAGATTATTAACATATATATACATTTAGACTTGTTGTGTGACAATCTGGGTTTCAGTTAAAACTCCTTCAACAACATGAACTACAGAAGTAATCTATTTAAATAACCATGATTATCATATCATTTTCCTACTCTAATTCTAGAATAACATATCCTTAGTTTTTATTCATTGGATCTACAACTTCTCAATTTCATTACAATATCTGAGATAGATATTCAAAAATAATAATAAAGGTAATTTACCTTATGATTTCTTATTACCACTGTTATGATGGGATAAATGACCCAGCCTCCATGCCTCTACAATTTCTTCCATACTAAAAACCACATTACTCTTATATTGAGATTCATTAACCTTAATATTGACCATAATAAAATTTTAAATATGTTAATTATAAAGTTATAATGATTAATATATTTTCATGTAAACTATATTTAATCATATCTCCCTTACCATGTATTCCTGATAACCCTTATGTGATCTAGAAATTAATCATTAGAATACATATAACTTTTTGTAATTGGTTCCCTTTAAGACTATCCCAAATTATTATACAATTCCTCTTACGAAAAGCATTGTGTTTCCATTTAGGAATATGATGTCTCTACCAATTGGGAAATATTTTCTCAAAACATCTTATAAGTTCATAGGAAACTTCTCTAGACATTAATATTTTTGTCTACCTCTTTCTCAATATACACATTCAGGCATATGGAAACCAAATAATTTTCTCTTTCTGCCATTCAATTATATTGTAGAAAATCGTAAATATAACTACATATAACCATTACACATCCAGTGACATTACTCTTACATATTTAGTAATTTTTTATATTCATATATTTACTTCAATATATACCGAATAAACAAAAATCCAAATAAAAAAAATCCAACATTTTATGATTTTGTTATCAAATTTCTCCTCATTGGATTTTGTTGTAAATTATACTATGTTAATTTTTTTATTCTTCCATCCCCTAATTTTGAACACGTTATATATCCTACTATCTACCTTTGATTATAAAATTCAAACGTGGACTTCCATATCCAACCATGATCAAATCTAGTTAAAAAAATTTAATAAATGATCAATTAACCCAGTATCAAATATTATATGAGTCAATACATGCTATAGGCATCAAGGAACAGAAGATAATTTATACTATTTTTTATATAATATTAAGATCAAACAATTAAATTTTCTCAACATTTACTCATGGATTATGTCTCAATATTCTCATATACCAAATATAATATAGCACTTACTATAATAAAATTTAAAAATAAATGTAGTAAAAATTGGTGTGTGGAATTTTCAATAATCCTTAGATTAAATGTTATGGGAAAATAATAAGTGGTAATAATTTTTTATTTAATATAGGAGTTTTGAAAATCATAATACTGATATATATTTATTTCAAATCATTTCAATCATAATATAGAATATCTTTTCTTTTAAAACCAAACTATAGAATAATGTTATATATGATTATAATTTGTTTCTTGGAGTGGTGAACAATATTTTTTAAGATAGTTATAGTAAAATTCTTATAATAAATGACCATATTTATTAGTCACACCATGTAACATAGTTCTTCTAAGTGATCTTTTATCATATTATATCATGTATAAGACATTTTTAATAGAATATACTCTGCCTTAGTTATACTGAGAAATGAAATGTTTTGTTAAAACTAATTCCCCCTTCACAAATAGTGACAATGTATAATAAACCTCAAATTTTTGAATTCTAAACCACCACATCACTATCTCAATCATCATCTAAGAATGAATATAATTCATGTTCCTTCTATTCCAGAAATTGAAATTCATGATTTTTATTTCCTTAAAAGTACATAATAATTGTCTCTGATAATGTGAGATACTGATCCTTGGGATTTCATTAAAATCATGTTACCTATAATGTAGTATTTGAAATGTATGTCCAAGTTATTCTAAAGTGGAATAAAAAACCATTGATAATTATATGTAATGTGATACACTATATTTACATCATAACGCTACATAATATTGTATCTACCTTCCATTGAGATTACCAGTGGGTTTGAATGACATATTTAATAATTAATTATTATTTAACTATCCATTTTAGCCTCAAAAATAAATAATAGTGCAGTATTTATAAATCACATGAAAACCAAGAAAATTAATTAACCTATTAACCATTGAAATTTATAATTTTAATATTATTAGATTATAAAACTCAACTAGAATACTCAATTTTATTCCACAAAATATTATATTGTCTACCTAAATAAGCACCATGTTTTCATTCTCCATGGGTATCTTTGAATGTAAATTATTATCTACACAATCTCTTAATAAATAATTGTCAGTTAAATATGACTCGGGTCAATAATACCACGTTAATAGTGATAAATTTACACTTTACATGGACTTAATAAGTCAACCAACTTTTCTTTCATCATTACGAACAAAGAGTGACCTTGAAAACTCCTTGTATAATTCCTATTTTGATATATCATTAATGAATGTTGTATTAACATGCATTTGAAATAATATAAATACTATTTTTAATGAAACTAAAAGTAAAATCATTAATGATTCCTGTTGAGTCACTGATGTAAAATATTCTTCAATATCCATAGTAATATTTTTTCATAACCATTACATAGCAATCATGACATATTTTGAACCATATTTCCATGATTATAGAATTTTAATTTTTTGATGTTCCACACTGTTCTAATAATTTTATTATCCCCAATTCACTAAAAACAGAGACAAATTTTAATCATTTAGATATGATCTCACTTCTAATTCTTAGATCTAACCAATGATACAACTATTACAGCAATTGATCATTGTGATCTACATCAGTAGTTAATAAATACATAGAAACAAATTGAGCATTATGATCTACACCACTCCCAAGTCATGCCTGATTTATTGAAATTATATTCCCAATTATATTATATGGACCATATTCCATCCTCTAACCAATTTCATGTTGTTAAATATAAATTTCTACAATAGTTTCTTCCTACCTTGGTTTTTTAATTCCTCATCATTTTTATAGCTTTATAGGGTACCAAATATATATTGATTTTACCACATTTATCACATAGTTAGAAATATAAACAACCTGAATTCCTTCAAACATGATCCTATATTAATTTTACATAATTATGCATAATATATTTTTCCACCCCATTGTTAGATAATATTTTTGAATTATTCACCATTGATTATCCTTCGAATATTCCCTCATATTTAGAATCATTATATTCCCCATTGATTAACTGCCTTTTTAGATATAACAACTACATCCAAAAGGTATAAGTTCTCCAATAATGAATTTTTACCAGGAATAAACTTTTCAAACCCCATGATTTAAGAATATATTTCATTTTATTAAATAAAGTCAATATCTTCTTTAGCTTTCCTTGCATAATCCATATGTCTATATAATCATTGATATAGTTAACTATTATATTTTTGTAATAAAATATATAGGTTTGAATAGTAATATCCAAATCATTAAAAATCTATATAATTATTTTGAATAATGAAAACATATTTATAATGGAATAGAAATCAAGTACTCAATTTTCATCAACACTGTTTTGTTCATAAAAATAATATTTCTCCAAAAAATGATTTTTTCCATTTGACATGAAAAAGTATATATACAAAACCTCTACCAATTTAAGAAATAATAATTTTTTAAATAAATATTAATATTTATATAAAAATTTAAATATTATCTTACTATGATAATTTATCATTTTCTTAAATAATTTCTATTTAGTTAATAGTGAAAGAACATATTTTTAAAAATAATCAATTTTATAATATTAAAATTAGTATTATATTTGTAATTTTAATGTAAATGAAAAAAATTATTCATTAAATATATAAAATCCAGTTCATTAAATATGAATATTATCTATATATCATTTTTAATTTGATTTTCAGGTATATAATCACATTTCTCATAATACGTTTTTATGTGTGAAACATGTTATTTATATAAATAAATTTAATAAATATCAATTATACAATGTTTATAAGAAAATATATAGAAAATATATTATTTATAATATTTAAAAAATATTTTTATTGTTTTTAAAAGGAAAAAATGTTTTTAAATTAATATTTATGATTAATAATGTACTATTATTAAAAGGGGTTTCTATTGAGGTTTCCATGCTTAGTTAAAATTAAATTCATCCAATTATAGAAACTGAATATGGTAAAATTAATTACATTATTGGAATCATATTATTTTAAAAAAAATATAAGAAGGACTAAATTCTTATTTTATCATTATGAATAGTAAAAATATAAAAATTTGATTACTACAGATAAGGTTTAAATTGGTTTACCAGGGAGTTAAATAAAGTGATAACTGTGTTATTTTTATTTAAACATTTATAATTATTTATGATGATATTTCAAACATATCAGGTCATACAATAAAATCCATTTCCATGTTGGCCAACTTTTTCATGGAATTTCCTTATATCATTGAAACCCTTTGAGATATTCCTCATATATCCCTACCTTGACTTATAAATGGGAACCTATTCTCCTCACTTATTCAAAAAATTGGATCCATATATATCTTCTAATATATACTAAAAAAATTACTATAATCCTTACATTAACCCTCACAATTTTAGAAATTTCATAATACAAATTTTTAATTGAATATGATGTTATCCAATGGTGCCCTCTTGAAGAAGATGTAATGATTTAAACCAAGCTAATTGAGTTTTATTTATTATAATAATACATTAAATAATGTGGCAAACATGAATTTTTTTATTAATGTATAATAAATATTATGATATTTTATTAGGATTGTTTAACAACCATTTACCACCTCTTCTATATCAAATGGGATATGAATGCATTACTCTGTTTTACATGTGGACTACTGTCTCCATACAGTGAAACAATTCTTATTCCAACAACATCACTCATAGAGGGTTATTATAATTGATATAATTTTTATATATAATATTTATATATTAAAATTATTATGTAATGTATATTTAAAATTTATATTTCAGTCATTGCATAAATCAAAAAATGGAATCATCACCCACATATTTATATGAATTAGTGATTCTATATAGTGATGTAATTCATTTTTTATAACATAATTAAATGAATTGGAGTAAGTATTTTTATAATGATTAAATAGTATAATTATATCATGATTACAATTTTTGATATGGGAGGACCAGGATCAGTGTGCAAGGAATATAACAGATGTTCTAAAATATACATGAAAAACGAAGTAATTAACTACTAAAATGAATAAATATATATAAAATTTCAAGTAAACTAATGTTTAAATGATATAATTATATTATATATGATATTATATTTTTGAATATTATTATATTATATAATAATATCAAATATAAATAAATTAGGTATGATTTCATTGTTTTTGGGTGTCAATTCAAATATAAGTTAAGGGTTCCATCTCAATTTTTTATCACTGATACATGTTTTAATTTTATTAATTAATTTCGCATTTCTATGTTGTTTCCAATTAACAATAATATATTTTGTGAAAATAAATGATTTAATTCATCAATACTAAATTAATATTTTTTGAAATATTTTGATTCCTTTATTTAAAACAATTACAAACATTGTAAAGGTTCATTGTCTCAATTTTTTATTGTTGATACATATTTGATGTTATGCATAAAATTATGTTTATGAGATATGTATGATGATAATTTTCTATTTTATATATTTGGAAGATATTAAATCATTTTATATAATGTTACTGTTGAGATTATTTCATTAATGTGGATTTAATTATTAAGTTTTCAATATTGTAAGTGTTTACCATCTCCAATTGTATTTTTTTGGGAAATATGTTATAGAAATAAATTATTTTATTTTATGAGGAATATCAACTACCCCATTTTTATATATTATTATTAATATTATAATTTTCGTAGTTTTTAATGTTTAATTTTTTTATTCCTTTTTTGGTACATATTAATTAAAAGAGGTAAAAGTAGTAAGGGATTTACTTTAAAATCAAATTTTATAACAATATTTTATACCCTTAAATTGTAGTTCTGAAATTATATCATATATATCACACCAAAATAATAATTATTATCTTGTTATTTATTATTTCAAAATTTTACAAATTTTCATTTTATTTTCCTCACTCTAATTTCAGGAAATTTAAAATGATTATTTATAAAGAAAATTAGATTTTTACAATTTCATCTAGAATTTTTTTTCTTTCCTTTATTTCATATTAAAAAATCATAATTTTTTTTATAATATTATCAAAAAAATTATCAAATTATTTTTACCCATGTTTATATTTATATATAATTTTTAATAGGATTATTCTTTTCTTTTTCCCATTGTGGAACATTGATCATTTTATGAAAAAATATGAAATAAATCATAGTTTTTATATAAATTAAAATGATTTATTTTCTTATTATCATTAATCTTAAAAAATTCATTCCATCTTTAATAAATAATTATGTAAATTTTAAATAAAAATCATTTTGATAATGTTTTCAAAATTTTTAATATTTAAATATAGGATTTAAAAATGAAATGGGTATTGTCATCATTAAATATTTTAGATATTTTATTAAAGGTAAATTCATCAATAAAATCATACTTTAATCTTAAGATAATTAATTAGTTATAACATCTAATGATACCAACACTATTCTTTATCTATATGGTTTAATACTTTGATGATGAAATATTGGTGAAATGCATTTTCTCATGGTTTATGCTTGATTCTAATGAAATATGATTTCATGATCTTATAATATAAATTTTTATGGATTATTATTACGTGTTGGGTGATTTCCTTAAGAACCAAGGATGGGTGGCTTCTTAAGGAACCACGAATGGTGGTGAAATTACAAATCATGGATTGGTGGGTATATTATAACCATCTATTTAATATTTTAATGATGATAGAGTTGAGAAAATCTAATAAGATGACAAAGTTTATTGGATTGAATATTCTAGTAATAGAATTTTTGAAATGATTGGTTAGTTATTTCTATTATAGTATATATCCAAAATGGTATTATTGAAAGTCATTCATTACTAAGGAAGTTTATTTATATTCTTATGAGGATTCCACAAAATTATTCCGTATTTTTATGTTATATTTTCATGGATCATTGTTGTTTTTTAATGATTATTCACTCTTAAATATTCTGTATTTTGATTGAAGAAACCATATTCCAAAATTATTGATAATAAATATTTGAATAATTTGGTATACTTATTACATGTTTTAAGCATGTAATCATTATCTCAATTTTTTTCCTATTCTCACTCATATTCGCTAATTGATATCTCTTATGTTTTCTATTACTAAGAATGTAAGATCTGCCTTTAGTATATTTCATATCCATTAGTTATAAATAAATGAAAAAATTATGATATGTCATTAAAGGATACTAGTTCTGAAGAACACAATTGGAGATAATTTAAATATTTTCTGTTTTATTATATTGTGTACAAAGGATTTCTGAACAATTAATCTTTAATGTCTCTTGTTTGGATCATGTTCATATATATTGAATATTCATCAAATAAAATTTAGAATTTTTGTTTGACATGTTTGGTTCACAATAGTAGGTATCAGAGTTAGTTTTAGTAATTTCTTAAAACTATGATGATAAATAATTAGTTTAAATCGTTAGGATAAGTCTATGTGAAGAAGAAAATACAATTTTCGTATAAATATATAAAATTTATTCCCCTAATAAAATACGTAAATTTATAGATTCAATATTTGAATGTGTGTTGGGAATATACTAATCATGGAGTAATAATATAAATGATAATCTAGTATATCTTCGTCATCATTCTAATTCATTATAGATGGGTGTTTCTTGCGTAACTGGTTTGAAACTCATGAAGGATATGCTTGGGTTGATTTGAAGTGTTATTATGAACCATTATAAATTATTTATATTGATAATTACTATTGATTACCTAGGTCAGACCTAAGGTGTCATTTTTTTAATATATGTTGACTTGGTTTAGATTTCATATGAATGACTTTTTAAGATTATATGATTACACTTTATGGTATATCACACTATAAGTTTCATTTTATTTAATGGATAGAACCATGAGTAATTATTATAAAACTCAATGTGATGAAATATAAATTGATTTCACTTATGAGTGACCAAATAATATTAATGATAAATTTAGAATGATTTTTATTATAAAATACCTACAATGTTTCTATATGATTACAATTAGAACATATGTCAGTTTCTAAATGAACCATAAAATAGTATTTTTTATAATTATGGTCATGTAGGAATGAAAATAAAATTTACTAAATGTTTATATTATTGTCAGGAAGTATCCTAGTAAATTTTTCAATATAATTTGAATATGTTTTTAAGTATGGTAAATTAAGAGTTGAGAATATAATATACATTTATAATTTAAAAATTCAATGAGATAAATAATTCACATCTTAAGATACCTATTTTAGTTCAATAACTAAAGCGTGGGAAACCATGGAATTATTGTTGCTAATTACATAATCCAAAGGATAATTCATAGACCATGGAAGATCATATGATATGCTATTCATTTATGTGGAACTTGTTATGGTTTTCTGTATTAGGATTAGAAAATTATGGTGTAGACATGTTTATTATGTGTTTGTTGTTGTTTTTAGAATAATGAAACATCTAATGATTATTCTATGGTAGTTTACATTTAAGGATATGTAAGAAAATGTTTAATAATATTTATAACCTATAGTTGTGATTTATTGGTTTTGGGATATTATTGGATGTCTGATGATTATGCGCTATATAACACATAATATATTTTTATTTTGTGATAAAAATTTTGAGTTTGGGTACTGGGTATATAGATATTAATAAAGTAATATATATGGAAATATTCACCTTAAAATTGATTATAAATTTAATGAAAATATTATTTATGACATATTTTATGAAGACTATTATATTTTTGGGATTTATTGAATATATTGAATTGGGGTAGAGTTAATTTTTTGAAATCAAATATATTTTCATTGTGGTATTTAGTGATTACATTTATTAACATGTTTTAAGAGAGTATATGATCATTTCATTTCCTGAATTGGTATGTGATAATTTCTAAAAATTCACGTTGTTCAAATTTAAATATTAATTCTTATATTATAAAAAAATTAATTTTTTTTAATTTTTTTTATTTATGTTTGGTCAAAAATATATATTTTTTATAAGATAAATTATTTATGTAATGGATTAAATTTAACCATTGGTATTATTTATGAGGCTACATCGATTAATAAAATATTTCATCAAATGAAGATTTATTCATTGTAGAAAAGTTGTGCTAAAATATTTTGACATAGAAAATGCATAGAGATTGAAGGAATAAAATATAATTATTTATAGATCATATGACTTGTCAAAATATTATTTTAGTTCTATAGGAATGAAAAATTCAGTTTTATTTTCCTTTCATAATGTTATAGATTAGATAAATTTATAAATTGATCAATCCACACAAATAAGATAAAAACAGTCATATGAAATTGAAATAAATAAGGTAAATATACATTATGTTCTTTAATGTAAAACTGTTATCCAGGTTTGGGAAATGGGAAAATTAAAATGAAAAATTATATATTTTATAAAATATTTTTGAAGATTTGATGGTCATTTTCATTCATCACTGTTTTATGTTTTTATAGTTATTAACTTTAAAATTTCCATGTTCTCTATCACTATGTGTTATTATTTGGATTTTTATTTATACCCATGTTCCACTTTTTCATTATCCACTATTTTTCACCTAATATTGGAACTATATTATTTTATATTTTTTGTAACCATTATTTTTCACACATCATATTAACAAAATAATTTATATTTACCCTTAGTACAAAGATATTTTTCTAAAATTGTATTTTTGAATAATGAATTTTTAATTACAAAGAATAATATTTTTAGGTCCAAATATCATCATTGTTGTTGAGGGGATGAATTTAATAGCCCATGATTTTAGAGTATATTTATTACACATTAAAATTATTTATGTTTGATAGCATTTCCTATAATAAGGGAAAAATCATTATGATGTGGTACATATAAAAATATATATAACCATGTTGATAAAATTATATATAAAAAATAAAATAACCAAATTCATAAAAATATGTCTGAATTATTTTTTAATTCAAATTCATTGACTAATTCTTAATTCTTATGTACACCATTTGAAGTAAAATTATTTTAGTCGTTAAAAATAAATTATCTTCAACAATATTTTAATTAAATTTTATGAATGCATAAATTATAAATAATTTATACAACATCATGTATTATTATTAATTAATGTAATATTGTGATTTAAGTATACATTTCAATATTTTATTTCGGTAAATTTTTAGAAATTTTCCTAAATTATTTTTACATTATTGAATTATGAATAAAATCAATTTTCATTAAGATTTGTATTTACTTTCATGTAAATGTTTCCTTATTTTTTGATCTGTTGTTAGTGTAACATCATACATGTTTAATTATAATTTATCTAATTAATAAAATATGAAAAAAATTATACTACATTTTGTTATATGTTCATTTCTGGTATAAAAATTTTATTTTTCCAAAATCTATATTTGTGAGAAAAATGTGTTTTAATATTAATAAACTAAATTAACTTCTTCTGAGTAATTTATTTTAAAAAAATTTATATAATATATAATTAATATAATATTTTAGTATTAATTTTAAGGTTTTTATATTGTACAGAACAGAAGTAAATTATTTTTTACAAATAATAATTTATTGTTATATAACCGGTTTTCATTAAGGTGTATGCGCCACGATAATATTAAATTATTCCAATTATATATATATATATATAATATTTTAAAAATGAATACATATTGAAATAATAATTATTATTATATTGTAATTGGATCAATATAATTTTTTTATAGCGTATTGTAAAAATAGTAAAATTTTATAAGAACATTAAATGTTAAAATTAGTTTATTGGTGGATATATCCAAATATATGTTGGTATCGCCACTCAAATTGTAATGGCCCAAAACCCCCCTGGATATTACATTTCCAAAAATTATGTTCCACCAAGATAGTGGCCACAGTCAAGGGGGCACCGTGATGGTGGCGCCGGTCACGGTGGCACGTAACGGCGGTACCGGTCATAGTGGTACCATGACAGGGGCACTGTAAAGGTGACACAGTGACGGTGGAATCATGTCCTCACTCAACCCTATGTTTTTTTCCAGTCCCGCTCCCGCAACATCTTGTTTTGATGTAAATTAATTATTTTACCCTCTCAAGGCCATTTAAATCCCATAATTAATTCCTCAAAATCCCGAGAAACCACCCCAATGGGGGATATTAAATAAAAACATAATTCCATCGTGCGTAATTGTCGAACCCTGTGGGAAACTACGATCCTAATTTCCAGGAGTTCAAAATTTCCATATCTCGTAACAATGGGATCTTATCAATATATCACACAGGAAGTTCTTTTTCCTCTTCTTCCTTGGGCCGGCTTCGTTCTTCCCCTGGTGCGCCTGGAGTCCCTTCTTCTCATGGAATGTGGTGCTCCTCTGCTGGAGCTTTCTGCACCCCTTGGAGTCCACGAAGCTCCTCCCCTGTAAGCCGTGCATCCTTTTTCTTTGGTGGGTGGACAGAAACGTCAATCCTTGATCAATCAGGTAGGGATTTTTTTTTCGCCTCTCCTTTCTGTGTACCAAGTAGGGTGGGTATGCTTTTTCTCTGTGGGAATTGACAAAAACAAACTTAATGAAGATAATGAACAGACCTTTAAAAAATTAAGGGTGGTGTGATTGATGTTCTATTGTACTCTTTTTAATTTCTATATGTTGTGAACTGTATGAATTCATGCCTACTGAAAATCATGGTCGTTGGTGGTCTTACTCTGTGCACTAATAAACTATTTTCTCCTCAGATGATTAAATGGTTGTAACATATAAATTTGTTAATCACGTGAACTCGGTGCATTAATTGGATACCCTGTAAACATATTCCCTAGTTTGGTCACCCGGTTAACTAATAAAAAGAGGAAATAGATAAATGATGTGCAAGAACCTGGAAGTTTCCCTACTCTATTTTGGTAGTATGTGAATTTTTATGTTTGTTTTCTTATGGGGTGATGTGGTGAGGATGGGATCCTCTGATGTGGCATGGTTGCTGGTTGTGAATCTGGGGTGGTGGTTTCTCTGCTTATATCACAAATTGGGGTGGAATCCACTTCTGTTGTGAAACATTTTTATCCATAATTATGTGGATGCGGAGGTAGTATTTTGATGCCTATATTGGTTCCAATACTCGAGGGGATCTCACATTGATGTGAATTTACAAGAGAACTGGGTGTGAATGTTTAAATTGTTTTTGGCTATATCTTTTTCCCCTTGGCTTGTTGTTGTGCCTGTTAGTTTCCCAGTAGTTCAGAATTTACTTAAACGGGATCACATGAACATGAAAACAAGAATGGGTTAATTGGGAAATCGATTCTGGGAATGAGTTGTGACTCGGTTGTGAGTGGTATGCTTTCTATGAGTAGTGACTAGGCTATTTGTGCTTGGGTTAATTGTAGAGCCCTAGGTTGGGTTGAGTTCTTTTTACCTATATATATATATATATATAATTTTAGTTCTTGTGTTTCTTATTTGCGCCCCTCCATAGTTGAGAATTTAGTGCCGAACAACCCCATTTCAAGAGGGATGGTTTTTTTCCCAACACTCCTACGACTGGATGGTTATTAGCTCCTTTCTGCTCCCTTTATCGAATAGCCCATGACCCTTCAGGCAGGCTGTGATGGCCTGAAGTCCATTATTACCCCAAGAATCTACTAGAAGGGTAGTTGTGGTGGTTGGCCCTAGAGTTTGTGGGCATATTGTTTCCCAAGTGTCTTCGGGATGAGGCCCAGGTGTGTTAGGGCATGAGGGTAGATATCTGGCCAAGGTGACTTTGGGCGTGACAGTAGTTTCTGGCCTAGGTGTTTTTGGGCATGGTAACATGTGGTTGTTGTGGCCCAGGTGTCTGCGGGTGGGATGGTTGTTGTGGCCCATGTGTTTGCAGACAGGATGTGTGGTTTTGGCCCTGGTGTGTGCAGGTGGGTGTGGCAGTGGGACTATGGTGAGAATGGAGGGATTGGTTCGATGGGTAGGTTGTCTTCAATAACCAGTGGGAAAGTGACATGGGGTACCCAGACATTTATGTTCTATTACTATACCTTACCTGACTTGCGTTATTCGGGGAGTGTTCCTTGGTGAGGCTTGGGTGGATAGTTTTTCCTTTCTAGGTTCTTCAGTTATCTCCTTTCTCACAGGGCATTAGAATGCCTCCCCACTTGTGCACCAGAGTCTTTGGTTTTCCCTACTAGGTATACTTATATACTCACCCTACATTTATAAAACTGCTTTTAGGTTTCTAGGAGGACATCGGGGATCGTGTAGGGCCGTACTAGATCAGGCGTTGGGACCATTGCAGTTTCTGTTTTTCTTTCATTTTGGTACATTACCTTTGTAGAAACCTAGCAATTTCATGGATTTTACATTTGCAGCTTGCATATGGGAGTGGTTTTCTTTTTCTTTACTCTTACTTATAGTTTTGTAATTGTTGGGTTTCATTATCATATCTCCCGATCCTATTAAAATAAAAGGTTAATTCCTTCCTTTTGTGAGATATTTTATACCCTTGGTGCTGGTCTCCACTCTGGGACCTATTGAAGGCGGGGTTTGGGGGTCATTATCTCTCCTTCAACTTAAAGAAGGAAGGGCTTGGCAATATTCTATCCCTTCAATCCTTTTGGTGAAGGCGGGTCATGAAAGAATAGTATTAGAGGAGGAGGGTGAGAGGTAGGATAGAGTCTAGAGTTAGGTATAGTGAGGATTGAATGGGGTGGTATGGAAACCGTGTTGGGTGTCCTTGGTGCATGAAATAGGCCAGGGAAGACCGGCTATGATACATGATTTTAGGACCCCCTGTGATGTGACACAAGGACTCTGGACTTACCGAATGACCAAGTGAGGTTACAGTGATTGTAAGGTAGAGACCCTAGGAAGGGTGCATACATCATAATGACTTCTGTTCTCGTGTTTCTAGGGTGTTTAAGGTATTTTAAATGAATTTTAAGTCTAATAAAAATTTAAGATCCATGTTATACACTACTCAGGATTAGGCATTCCGTGTTTACCTTGCAACTATGGGACATGGGAGAGGACCATGTGTTTTGTGGGAGATTAAGGAACAGGTGGTTGACTCGGCTGATCGATGGAGGGCTGAACAAGAAGATGAGGATGGCCAGTGGCACAAGACACTTCGTACCTTTCAACGATTGACCAGCATGAAGTATGAGGGCAGCACCTATGACATTGAGACAAAGAGATGGCTAGAGGAGCTGGTGATAGCTTTCGGCATGGTCCAGGCTCCGGTGGAGTATTGGGTTCCTCTGGCCGTGAGCCAGATACGGGGAGTGGCACGTCAGTGGTGGACACTTTATCTAGGAGACAAGAGGGATGCTGAGGTGACATGGGCTGATTTTGAGAAGGAGTTACGGGCAGAATTCCTATCTTCTATGATGAATGATGAGAAGAGGCAGGAGATACACTCCCTCCAGAAGTGGTGGTATGTCAGTGAGAGAGTTGGGTATCAAGTTCAAGGATCTCCTCCGCAGTTGTCCGGACCACTTTCCAGATGAGGAATCTCGGGCGAGACGTTTAGAGGAGTCACTCTGACATTCTCTTCAGTACGATGTTACCCCCATCACCCTACCGACATACATAGAGGTACCGAACAAGGCCGAAGTGGTGGAGAAGATGCACACACTGGGAGGTGTATCGTGAAAGGGAATCCAGTCAGGATCGTCAAAGGGGAAGGCCGTTAGTTGTAGGCCTCAAGCATTAGGACCCTCTAGGTTTCGACCGGCAGGAGGCTGGCCCCAGCAGTTCCAATTCCGATCTCCCGACCCTCGCACTTTTTTTTAGGCATAGGACTGAGATGCTTCATCTGTGGAATCCATGGGAACCTTTAGAATCAGTTCCTAGACATAGTGCATTATGGTGGGGGTGGGCAGGTCCAGCACCCACCTCAGCAACAGTAGTTCCCAGCTAGGTCCTTTCAGTAGCAGCAGCAGGGGTAGTGGGCTCCCACTCGGTCGAGGGCAGACGTTTCAGGAGGAGGCCGACCTCATGGAGCTCTTCAGGGACCTCAACCCGGGCGTGGTCAGGGAGGTAGCCGACATACGAGAGGAAGATGAGCTGGGTGTGTGCAGTTGCACGCCGTGGAGGCAGCAGTTTCATCAGGACTAGAGGTTGATCGAGGTACGATCATCATATTTAGTACCCTTGCTTATGCCTTCTTCGATACCAGAGATTCTCACTCCTTTGTTGCACCCATTCTGGCATGTGCTCTGGGTTTAGATACTGAGAGACTTCTAGTGGCCCTGGTGCTGAGCACACCAGTCGGAGGACAGACCGTCTTGTCATATGTTTGTCAAGGATGTGGACTAATGATAGGGCCACATCAGTCATTCAAGGATCTTCTACTGTTGCAGATACAGCCATATGATGTCATCTTAGGCATGGACTGGTTGTTCTCTGCATGTGCAGTCATTGACTGCTTCCATGTATGGGTCATGTTTTCAAACTTGAGCGGCCAACGTGTGTCCTTCATCGGGGAACGAGGTTGCCAGAAAGGAAGTATTCATGAGGAACCCCTCCTCTCCTTGTTAGCTGAGCTATCAATGGAGTCGGTAGATGTGGAGATGGTGGGAGTTCCAGGGATCGTCAGGGAGTTCATGGACGTCTTCCCTCAGGAGGTGATGACTCTACCCCCTCGACGTGATATCGATTTTGGGATAAACATACAGCCTAATGCTCATCTGATTTCGATAGCCCCCAACCGGATGGCACCATCTAAGCACTGGGAGTTGCGGATTCAGATTGACGATCTGACGAAGAAGGGTTTTATCCGACCTAGTGCATCACCGTTGGGTGATCCAGTCTTTTTCGCAAAGAAGGTAGATGGTTGTCTCTGGCTGTGCATAGACTACATGAGGCTAAATCAGGTGACATTCAAGAATCACTACCCTCTTCCAAGGATTGACGATCTCATGGACCAGTTAAAGGGGGCAGGATGGTTCTCTAAGATCAATTTCCGGTCGGGATATCCCTAGTTGAGGGTGAAAGAGGGTGACATCTCAAAGATGGCCTTTAGGTGCAGATATGTCCACTTTGAGTTCTTCATCAGGTCATTCGGCATTACAAACACTCCAGCCGTGTTCATGGGACTCATGAAATCCATCTTCCAAGAATATCTGGATCGGTTCGTATTCGTGTTTATTGATGACATCCAGATCTACTCAAGATGAGAGGAGGATCACGCCGAGAAACTGACGAAAGTTTTAAAAGTACTCTGACAGCACCAACTCTATGGGAAGTTGTCCAAGTGAAAGTTCTGGACGCGATAGGTGCACTTAATTGGGCATGTGGTGTCTGAGCAGGGGATAACAGTGGACCCCTCGAAGGTTTAGGTGGTTTTTTCCTGGTTAGTACCCAAGAATATGGAAGAAGTTCATAGATTCCTTGGGCTTCCAGGTTACTACAGGAGGTTCGTTCCCAAATTATCCCGAGTTTCGGAACCTTTGATGGATTTGACCAAGAAGGACCAGGTTGTTCTGTGGAGTGGGTAGTGTGAGGTCACATTCAGTTATCTAAAGGAGAAGATGGTCAGTGCCCCAATGCTGAGTTTGCTAGAAGAAGGGGCGGCATATTAGGTGTTTTGTGATGCTTCAGGGAAAGGCTTCAGATGTGTGTTGATGTAGTGTCAAGGGGTGATCTCATATGGGTCTAGGTAGTTATGCCCCCCCCTGAGCGCAACTATACCACCCATGATCTAGAACTTGTGGAGGTCGTGTTCGCACTAAAGATGTGAAAGCACTACCTCGTCGGGGAGTGCTTCGTGGTCTTCACCGATCACAAGATCATTAAGTATGTCTTATCACAATGGGACCTGAACTTACGACCGCAGTGGTGGATGGAGTATCTTTATCACTACAACTTCGATATTTCCTACACCTCAAGAAAGGATAATGTAGTGGCCGATTCCTTGAGCAGGATGTCGTAGATGGATGTGGTTCAAGAGTCGGCAGATGCCTGGACGGTAATGGAGGTG
The DNA here is from genome assembly GCA_963277665.1 of Viscum album. Lineage (NCBI taxonomy): Eukaryota > Viridiplantae > Streptophyta > Magnoliopsida > Santalales > Viscaceae > Viscum > Viscum album. The sequence goes on from OY728147.1 coordinate 1,835,512,722, forward strand.
TTGGAAGCCCTGCACCTAGATGCTAGGATGGAAGGTGGTAGAGGTTGCCTGTTTCAGATGACAGTGAAATCTTCTCTATTGTGGCAGGTAGAGGAGTCCCAATGGGGAGAATTGGAAAGCGATGTGATGTGTGACTGAGTTGACCAGGGAAATGCTCTGGAAGGGTGGAGGAAGGATGGTCAGAACCAGATTTTTTTTCCAAGGAAAGCTGTTTGTTCCAGAGGCGATGCGCGGAAAAGTTCTTAGTGAGTTCCACAACTCAAACCTAGTGGTGCACCTAGGAGTTTCCAAGATGTACCAGGGTATGAGGAGACAGTTTTGGTGCCTCTGGATGAAACGGGCAGTAGTAGAGTTCTTAGAAATGTGCCTCGTGTGTCAGCAGGTGAAGGCCGAAGATCGTGTTCCAGGCGGTCTGTTGTAGTCTCTAGATGTACCCAAGTGAAAGTGGGAGCACATATTGATGGCTTTCATCATAGGACTACCCAATGTTCAAGGGGGCTATGATACTATCTAGGTAATGGTGGACCGGTTGACAAAATCATCTCACTTTCTGGCGGTCAAGGAGTCAGGTGCAGTGGATGCTTTAGCATGAAGGTATGTGGATGAGGTGGTGCGGTTTCATGGAGTTCCGAGATCCATAGTCTCAGATAGGGATTCATGGTTTACCTCACGAATCTGGAGAGTATTGCAGCATGATTCTGGCACCCAGTTACGTCTTAGCACTAATTTCCATCCCCAGACAGATGGACAGACAGAGCGCACCATCCAGACCTTAGAGGATATGTTGTGGGAATGTGTTCTGGACTTAGGAGGATTGTGGGTGCGATATTTGCCTCTGGTAGAGTTTTTCTACAATAATTAATATCACTCTACCATTGGCATGGATCCGTTTGAAGCCTTTTATGGGAGGTCGTGCCGCTCACCCATGTGCTGGACGGAGGTTGGGGAAGCTAGTGTTCTTGGCCCAGAAGAAGTGCAGAGCGCGATAGAGAAGGTTCAACTTATATGGGAAAGGATAAAAGCGGATCAGGAACAGCAAAAGTCGTATGCCGATGATAGGAGGAGACCCTTGGAGTTCGAGGTCGGCGTCCACGTGTTCTTGAAGGTCTCCACTCGGCGTTGGCAACAGTGGTTCGATAGTGGAAGTAAGCTTTCCCCAAGGTTCATTGAAATCTTCGATGTGTTGCGGCGGGTCAGAGGAGTGGAATATCAGCTAGCGTTACCACCACTGATACTGAGTATACATGACATCTTCCATGTGTCCTAGCTTATTCGGTTTCTACACGATAATTCACACATCCCCGGCTGAGGAGAGCTGGATATCGAGGACGACGTGACCATTGTGGAACGACTAGTGATTGTTGAGGGTCATGAAGGGAGGGTACTCCGTGGATGGAACATTCCTCTAGTTTGTGTGTTGTGGAGGCACGGTGGGATCGAGAAAAGTACCTGGGAACAGGAAACATAGATTTTCACCCAGTACCCAGAGTTATTTTGAGTTTTGTGTTGTTCTATTTTTCACTTGTTTTTGACAGAATTCTTTAACTTGTTGGCTATGAAATATGTGGTTTTCTTTATTCTTTAAATGCGTGTGAAATGTCCTGGCGATGGGGAGTGCAGGACCTGATCCCTAACCAAGACGCATTAAGGTGGATGCGATTGCACCTATGCAGGAGAGTAAGTGCTGCCCAAAGCAGATAGTAACTTGACATGGGGGAAGTAACTCCCCAACCCACATGACTGGTCAGTTTGACCCTTTTATGTTGCCATGTTTCTTGAGGGAGAGGTGTTTCTAGATGACAATGAGGTTCAACCCTGTGAGGCGTCTTTTGAGGTGGTCGTTTGGAACCTATCTTTTCTTTTGGGTTGTTTTGATTCTCAAGGGAGAGAATAGTATGTGAGGTATCTAATGTAATGGCCTGGAACCCCCTATCCATTACTCTACCAAAAATGAGTTTCCACCAAGGCAGTTTCACTGTAACTGTGACACAGTGATGGCGACACTGTGACGGGGGCACCGTCAAGGTGACACTGTGAAAGTGGCACCGTGTCCTCACCCAACCCTCCATTTCTTTTTTCCAGTACCGCTCCCGCAACACCCCTTTTTGACATAAATTAATTCTTTTACCATCTCAAGTCCATTTAAAATCCATAATTAATTCCTAAAAATCCCTAGAAACCTCCCTGATGGGAGATATTAAATAACAACTTAGTGCCATCGTGCGTACCTGCCGAACCCTGTGGGAAATCGTTATCCGAATTTCCAGGCGTTCAAAATTTCGATATCCCATAACAACGGGATCTTATCTATATATCATACGGGATTTTATTTTTCCTCTTATTCCTCATACCATCTTTTTTCTTCCCCCTGGTGCGCCTGGAGTCCCTTCATCCCATATCATGTGGTTCTCCCCTGCTGGAGCTTTCTACACACCTTGGAGTCCACGAAACTCCTCCCCTGCAATTCGTGCATCCACTGTCCTTGGTGTGTGGAGAGAAACATCGATCCTTGATCAATTAGGTTGGGATTTTTCCTTTGCCTCTCCTTTATTTTTATCATGTGGGGTGGGTACTCTTTGTCTCTATGGTAATTGACGAGACCAAACAAAATGAAGATAATGAATGGACCTTTAAAGAATGAAGGGGGGTGTGATCGATGTTCTAATGTACCCTTTTTTATTTCAATATGTTGTGAACTGTATGAATTCATGCCTATTGAAAATCATGGCTATTGGTGGTCTTACTCTGTGCACTAATAAACTCTTGTCTCCTCAGATGATTAAATGGTTGTAACATTGAAATTTGTTATTCACATGAACTCGGTGGATTAAATGGATGCCTTGTAAACATATTACCTTGTGTGGTCACCCCGGTTAACTAACAGAAAGAGAAAATAGATAAATGATGTTCTAGAGCTTGGATGTTTCTCTACTCTATTTTTGTAGTAGGTAAATTGTTCTGCATGTTTTCTTATGGAGTGATGTGAGTGTGGGTGAGATCTTATGATGTGGCATGGTTGCTGGTTGTGAATCTAGGGTTGTGGTTGCTCTGCTTATATCATGAATTGGGGTGGAATCCAATTCTGTTGTGAAACATTTATATATATAGTCTTGGGGATGTGGGGGATGTATCTTGAATACAACATTGGTTCCAATACTTGGAGGGATCTCACTATGATGTGAATTTACAAGGGAACTGGGTTTGAATGTTTAAATTGTTGTTGGCTGTAACTTTTTCCCCTAGGCTTGTGCTTGTTCTTGTTAGTTTCCCAGTATTGCAGAATTTACTTAAACGAGATCACTTGAACATGAAAAAAAAAAGAATGGGTTAATTGGGAAATCGATTATGGGAATGAGTTTTGACTCGTTTGTGAGTAGTATTCTTTCTTTGAGTAGTGACGAGGTTGTTCATTCTTGGGTTAGGTGTAGAGCCCTAGGTTGGGCTGAGTGCTTGTTACCAATATATATATATATATTTTTAGTTTTGTGTTTCTTATTCGCACCCCACCAAAGTTGAGAATTTAGTGCCAAACACCCCTATTTTAGGGGGAGGGTGTTTTTCCCAACACTCCTATGAGTTACTGGTTGTTAGCTCCTTTCTACTCCATTTCCCAAACATCCCAAGACTCTTCAAGGAAGCTGTGATGGCCTGAAGTAAATTATTAGCCCAAGAATCTTCGGGCAGGGTAGTTGTGGTGGTTAGCCCAGGTGTTTGCGGGCATATTGTTTCCCATGTGTCTTCGGGATGAGGCCCAAGTGTATTCGGGCGTGACAATAGCTTTCTAGCCCAAGTGTCTTCGGGAATTGCAGTAGTTTCTGGCCCAGTTTTTTGCGGGCATGAGTACATGTGGTTGTTGTGGCCTAGGTGTATGCGGGCAGGATGGTTATTGTGTCCTAGGTGCTTGTGGGCGAGATGTGTGGTTGTGGCCCAAGAGTGTGAAAGCGGGTGAGACAGTGGGACTGTGGTGAGAATCACAGGATTGGTTCGATGCGTAAGAATGTCTTCAACAACCGGTGGGAAAGTGGAGCAGGGTACCAAGTCAACAATGTTCTATTACTATACCTTACTCGACATGCGTTATTTGGGGATTGTGCCTTGGTGAGTCATGGGTGGATAGTTTTTTCTTTTCTAGGAGCTTTGGTTATCTCCTTTCTCACAGGGCATTAGAATGCCTGCTGACTTGTGAATGAGAATATTTGGTTTTCCCAACTGGGTATACTTGTATACTCACCCTATGTATATAAAACTGCATTCAGGTTTCCAGGAGGACATCGGGGATCATGCAGGGTCGTACTAGCTCGGGAGTTGGGACCATTGATGTTGCTTTTTTTCTTAATTTTTGATACATTACCTTTGTAGACAACATGTAACTTATAACTTTTACTTTTTCAACATGCATATGGGAGTGGTTTTTCTTTTTCTTTACTCTTACATCCAGTTTTGGCGTTGTTGGGTTTATCGTCTTATCTCCCGATCCTATTAAAATAAAAGGGTAATGTGTTCCTTTTGTGTTAGATTTTATACCCTTGGAAATGGTCACCACTCTAGGACCTATTGAAGGTGGCTTTGGGGGGTCATAATCTCTCCTTCATCTTAATGAAGGAAGGGCTTGGCAATATTATATCCCTTCCATCCTTTTGGTGAAGGCGGGTCGTGACAAAAACATCACTAGTTTTTAATTTTTTTAAAAAAATTTATCTTAAAATTTTCATATGTTAAAGTTGTATATCTATCTATTTTGAGCCACATTATGATGAAATTGACATTATATCATTGACATATTTTAAAATTTTAATGGTTTCTACCTCGACTAAATTATAAAAATATGTAACGCTTCAAGTCACTAATTACACATATTTTCCTCCTAAATTAGCCATTCCCTAATCAAAAAACATATCATAATCCTTCCCATCAACCTAAATATTATTTTATACTCTTAATACCAGTCATGTATTAATTAATGTGTTCGCAAAATGATGTCTCTCAAAGATGAGAAACAGATCTTAACCAAACACTTTCAACTTAATTTATTATTATACTTCTCATAAACATGTTGTTTGTGTAAAATATTTTTCATTTCAGTATCATATATATTATGATATTTTTTCAATGATTTAAAAAAAATTGACTACATTTTCTCAATCAAATATAATATGAATGAATTGCTCGTGTGTATGTGTGGTGCCTCTAGGCAGTGATACAAATCATTTTCCACCACCATCATTTAGGGGTTATTAATATGATATATTTATTTTTATATTATATTTATAATATGTTATTTTTTATGGATTTTTTAAAAAAAATTACCTTTAAATCAATCCATCAATAGATAAATGGAACCATCACTCATGTGTGCATACATACTATAGTCTCCAAAGTGTTAATTAATTTATCTTTCCTCACCGCTTTATATTTATGTATATAATATGTATATAATGAAAATATATTGTTATTTTTTTATTATATAGATAGAATAAAAATGTTCACATTGAATGATAATAAACACAAAAATAAAATATTCCTGAAGAATGAAACAACTAACACCAAAAATGGCAACTTTATAAAGAATTTTTTATTAATGGGTATTAAAAGGATTTAATTAGATCTTATCATATTTTATATGTATAAATAATATTATTTTAATTATTAATAATAGCTAAAATATTATACAGAAACTTCGAAAAGTTATGATTATTATAGGATATAAGGTATGGGTTTGGTCTCATATTTTTGTTATTTATATATGTTTTAATGTTATACACCTATTTATTATTTATTTTATGTAATTACTGAAAATGAATTTATTTTTTCACACACCATGATTTAATAAAATGGATTTATATAAACATATTAATTTCATGCTTCCAATGACTTTAATTTTAGTATATACATAATCTATAGAGTTATTCATCTCAATTAAGTATCATTGATAGATATCGTATATTAGGAATGAAAAATTATTTATGTATAGTATAGTATGATATATTTAAATTTATTATCATTTATAATTCATAATTTATTCTATTCAATGTTACAATTAATGATATAACATCCTAGGGATTTGAATTGAATGGTACCCATGTAGCGAGGGTTTTTCATCAGATGTTATTTATTTTGGGACATATTTTATTGTTATTCCCATATATTATTCTTATGAGGTGTATAATTTGAAAAATTAATATATTTTATTATTAATATCCTTATTTTCATGGGTTTTAATGTTTTATTTTTTATTCATATCTTGGTATGTGTGAATCAAATTTCTTTAAAGGATTAAGGGTTATATGTTAATGTTTTAATATTCAGTGAGATTGATAATGATTAATATAAGATATTGAACTTATAAAATTAATCCCTCTATAATATTTTTTTTCATATCCCATTTTTAAATATTTTTATTATATAATTGATTTCATTTTCTGCTCTATATATACTGGAAAGTGAAAAATCAAATTTTTAAGTAAAATAGATTACCTATACCACATTAATAATTAATAGTTTAATACATGTCCATGATCTCTTTATAATTTTTTAAAAAATGTTTCTAATATTCCCCCAATGATTTTTTAATATAATTTTACCCATATTTGGATTTTATTTAACCTTTTTAATGGAAACATCATAATATTTTCCAAAATAGATCCTTTTTTACATATTATTGAAAATCTAATTGGAGTATATCTATTTATATACATAACATGAATGGATTTTTCTAACATCATATATTATATAATAATTGATCCTTTCATAGAAATTCCCCTTTATTGTTATTATGTAAAATTATTAGAATAATTATTTGAATAATTTTTTCATTTTCAATTACTGATTTCACAATTAAGTGTGCATTTTTTCCATGAAATGTTTCACCATTTTTGCAATAGTAATATCATTGGTAACATAAATAATTGATGATGGTGATTAATTATTGTAGATAATATCCCATTATAAAATCATTATTATTTATATAGATGTTTTATGAATGTTATGTTGAAATAATGATGAAACCTATTTTATTGTATACTTTTAATGATTTGACGTAATGATAAATATTTATTTTCTGTGGAATACATATGAATAGATTTTGATTATGTAAAGGGAGATTCAATTATAATTCATGGATTTGTAGTAACATTGTGTATCAATTAATGGTGTCTACATTGTAAAACAAGTAAGGATGGGTCAATTAAGGTCCTCCAATGATTAGGGTAACGATGAAATAGTTAACAACATCCACCAAGAGGTTAATGTTAACAATATTAATATTACTCCTTATATAATTTTTCCAAATAATAGGTCTGAATTTCCATTATATATATATTAAACAATTATATTCTTTAGGGTGAAACATGGCCATGTAACCGATTTTATATTATTTTTTTAATGTGAAAATTATATGCAATATTATCATGTTTTGTTCTCATGGATCATGATTGATTATTGATGAATCCAAGATCTTACGTGTGTTGTAATTTGATTAAAAAAATTATTCCATGATTCATGATATATGATTGGGTATTATTATTATACATTTTCATTATGTTCTTGTACACTTATTCCAATCTAATGCTCACATACAATCATTGATTGAATTATCAAATTTTTACCGTTTCAAAGAATCCAATATTACGATTTGTTATATTTAATTTCCTATGGTAAGATTAAATGATTTTGAATGATACATATAATAGGTGATATAATTATGAAGAAATCAATGCAAAATTATTTTGGTATTTTATGTTCTAGATGTTTATGTTTACAAGATTCCATTAACACTACACATTTAATGTTCTAGTGTGGATCATGTTGATATGTTATGAATATTAATCTAGTAAGATTTTATATTTATGTATTTATGTATTAGGTCACTATATATCTCATATAGGGTTTCTACATCTCCATGTCTTGTACATTATTTTTCCTTAATCCACAATTTCGGTTTCCTACGTCCCATAATGATATGAAATACCACATTCAATATGAAATTTTCTTAGATATGTTAATCACCATCTAGTTTCTCTACTAAATGACTACAATTTTTTTAGGGTTCTAAAATGGGTACATTTATTGTTTGATACCAGGGTTCTTTAAATTATTCTATACTTCATGATATTTTTAATCTGTTGTATTTTCATATCACAAAATTATTATGGTTCGTCGCATTTTATTATCTATAATTATTCTCCAAGACATCATGAGCTTTGTAACGTCCATTATACTTCTCATGATCATTATACATTCTATTATAATATTATCATCATAAAAGTGAATAATTTACCTTTTACATCATGATCATAGTTGACTCAGGGGGCCAAAAATTTGAGTATATTTCATATCAAGAAAGGTTGATGTCATATTCTAATTTTTCTAGTAAGAATTTTGTATCATTATTACCCACATACATGCCTCACACATCTTTTTGTTATAAATAATTAATTTTTTTAATACACTAAATATATTATTATTTATTGATTTTTCATCCTTTTTAATGAATTTGATTGATCCAATATTTCCGCATGTTATTATAGTCTTCAACTGAATGTGTTTTCTCTTTCTAACTTGGTATAAGAAAATATTTGAATCTCCATTATTTCATTATATAATACTATATATTATCAATTTCCAGGAATAATTTATTACACAATTCAACGTAAATATCATAGTTATAGATCATACCCAATATTACGTGGTTATGTCCCAATACATCCACATAGATCAATTTTATACTATTTAGTTAACCATCTTCTAGTCATGTCTTCTTTATTTTTTAATCTTTACATAAAATTCATTCATCAAATAGATTGTTCCACCATCTATCACATTCAAATTCATCAATGGGATCATATTTCCTTTAATGTAGGATGAACAAAATCTATAGAGGATATGTATTTTTGTTATTTATTTCATTGAGTGAAACTCAATCAAGTTTATCTATTTCTTACATATTATTTTTATTCATAGAGATACCCAATAGAGATTACATTGTAGATATAATATCCTTTCCTTATTCATCTGATGGACTATAATAATGATCCACTCCATTGATAAAATAGGAAATAAAATACACAATAAAATCACAATTGGACAATTTTTTTACCATTTATATATTACTCTTATATTGGTAACTTACATATCAAATTTACATACAGTAAACCGAATATCACCTGAAGATAAGACATTAACATAATAATTAGAAAATATAACTTCATCCTGGAGTTAAAATATAAATATTTATTCATATTTTACAACTTTAGTGGGGAAACGCCTTCCATGAAACTCATATCCTCTGCATAATATAACATTTTGTGGTTAATATCGCTAAAAAACAAAACATTATTATGGAAACTATATTCGCAATTTTTATTCCCCAATTGTCTGCAATAACAGAGTAACATTGTAATTTTTGTTCTCATAAAATACTAATGGATATCTATAAAATTTGATTTATTTTTTATGATATATTTGTTCTATTTTATGAGTAATTTTTATTATTACTAACAACCCTATTAACCGTATACTTTGGCCTTTTTTGTAAATAACAAATTTTCACCCTCTAAAGCTTGATTGACGATTTCATATAATTCATTATCTAAAAATATACCAAATTAATATTTTTATTTTGTCTATATAACTATATTTAAAATGAATGATTACATCTCAATGATACAACTTATTCTTCATGAGTATCAATTATCTATTAACTTTCCTAAAATAATCATTAAGGATATAAATCACCAGACCATATTCCTTGTGTTTACAATTAAACTCTATAATTTCTCTTTAGTTTTAATGAAACATTATTAAAATAATATATATATTATTTTGTTTTACTACCCATTACCCATGATTATCCATATTTTTCTGAATATTATTATTATAATTCAATAATTTTTTTCATTATATTTCATTGAATAAAGATGTCTTGAAGAGTTCCCCCAAGTTCCACTAAAATATTTACATCACAATCAGTTGCATTTTTATTCTCTCAATTATATTTCAATTTTGTAGTGTAAATCATGTATTATTTTATATAAAATATAATTTATTTTCTTCATCCACTACGAAATCATCATTGACTTTCTCTTCCATTATCCAAAAGTTAATACATTAAAACATATTCATTTAATAATTATTATTTTGATGTCTATTTTATAGATAAATAACCTAAATTGATATTTATGGTTTCCATCTCATGTCATCACTATAAAATCTCATTGGACTCCTTTCTAAAATGCATCGATACTTTCCACACCATAAATAATCCAAGGGTATATTTTTAGTGAAACTATGCCCATTCTAAATATTAATACGAAAAATTATTGAAACACATTGCATTCATATTCCTTTTCATCTCAATTATTTATCAATTTTATATTATCCATTTATTTGAATTTGAATTCCTTTTCTGAATGGTTTGATGTTCCTTATATCTTGGATCTCATTTCATATGCCACAAAAACATTTTTCATGTCATCTTCTGTTGGCATGGAAATTTTTCCTTCCTCAAAACATGATACATTTGGGTTGGGTAAGGGTAAAATCCTCCTCAATATCATCCTCCAAACTATAATATCCATCACTTAATTAAAAAATCCATCAATGAAATTATGGGAATCATTGATTTGATTAAAACTCATATAAATAGGGATTATGATTTATCATCCGGTAAAAATAATATTTTAAAAAATATAAATACTTTTATACATCTCTATATTGTCCACATAAAAGAAATGTTGCCCAAATTAATACATATAGATGTAATTGAAGATAAAAAAATATTCTTAATTTTGATCCATATTTTTAGTGAATTTGATATGGAATTCCAATCATTTTCATTAATGTAAATAAATTTTATGTATTCTTAAATTGTGGATAACTATGATATGTCACATATATGATTCCCATGTATTGAAATGTGGAATTTTCAAATTATTAAATGTATTTAAATATATCTCATCATTTTTTATATAATTTTCATACTAAAATATAAAATAATGGGACTATAGTGTCATTTTTTATGTTCTCCATAACTTCATGTTCTTGAAAAATAACTCATCGCATTCAAAAATGACTCATGTTCCACTTATTGTAACAAGTACCATAATAAAACATAATAGGGCATGAATTAGGTTTTTGGATTTTTATCATTCTCTCATATTATCTTCTCCTCATTTTTATAGAACTACTTGATTTTCCAAATCATCACACAAACACAAATTCTAGAAACGGAATGTAAATTCAAGGATATAATATAATTTTTTTTATCACTATATATGGGTAATTCTTAGAGAAAATATGGTAAATTAATTGATATAATAAGTAGTAATACCAATCAAATGCATTTTATTATAAATTTAATAGATGGAAAACTATCAATAATTGGATAAAAGCCTCTTATTTTCACTCCACACATTAAATCCGGGCATGGAATACAATGTGAATAGGGATTCATAGTTCACTTATAAGTATTATATAGATATTAGAATCTGATGAAAATAACCAATGATGGTGTTATCATTTTCTTTAATATCATCATTTAATTACAAATATTTTCATCTATCTCTACAATATCCTATCATATATTCTTAATAGTGTAATAGATAGAAATAGTTTCCTATTATCCTTCTTAAAAAATAGTATTCTTCAAATTCATAATTTAGTATTAATTACACATTATTTTTATAATTTATTTTAATTGTGAATACATTAAATTATGAAAATGTTATTAACATTTTTTCACTTAAATATTTACAATCATTCCCAGAATTAATCTCCCTCTAAAATCAAAAAATCATTACAATATTTCTATTATTATAATTCACGTGATCTACCATTAATATCATCATCTTCATACAACATAAAAATTAATATATTTCCTTTTGTAAAATGTAAATATTATCAATAATATAAAATGAATAATAAAATTTCGATACATATAATCAATACAATAAAAATATCATGAGTTGTAGTAAAAAAAATTTCATAAACCAAGTCAAAAAATAATTATTATTTCAAAATAGAACGATTATAAAATAAAATTCCACTAATTTCACCATAATCTCTCTTTATTATGGATTAAAAATTATTTTTAACTATCATGGTTAGTTGATATTGTTGAGATAGAGTATAACCAATAATCCCATTAAGAGTCACCCATATACATTCCTTGTATGAATTTTTAATTGGATTGATAATCCATAAAAACCATGAATTTAACCTTTCAACACTACTCAGTACTAATTTACTCTTAAATTGATATGAATAACCTTCAAGACTCACTTTAACATATCATACTGATTCTATATTAGAATAGAATAATTTTTATGAGATCTGAAAATTAGTCCCCTAAAATCAGTTTACATATACAAATAATATGTGAGAACAATTACACACTATATAAATGAGTCTTATAATATATATAATAACACTTATAGACCATTGATATTTAAAATATCATGGAATCATAATACAATGAATTTAACAAAACGTTTTTAGTGACTCTTCAGAAAAATGATGAGCTATATAATATCCACACATTGTTAGGAAATTACTAATACATACATATAGAACATCTCGAGACATAACCTCATTTATATTGCTTATCTTTAATGTTCTCATTTAAACATAAAAAATATAACTATTTTCCATTATTGTTAGATTCTTCATTATATTAAATCTTGAAATAACTCTATTCTGCACTTAAACATGGATTAATATTTACATTATTCTTTTGGTACATTTCCAAATTCATAGACTCACTTCTATAGTATCTTTATAATCTCTGATAAATCCCAATTGAAAAATAATACCATAATATATGTTTTGTTTCGTATTGATTATATGTATTCTAATAACACCTCTTCCATTGGCCTATAATTCACATAGGTTGAATCTTATATGTAGAACTTAACTTGTATCTTTTTTTATTAGGTATTTTTCTATTCCATCTTTATTTTTTATATTATATTATCGATGACCTTATCCCAAATTATATGATTTCTTAATGTGATTACTTATTTAATTTAAATTTATTTGCAAAAGTGGGAATGAATTTATTTTTATAAATTTCAGCATGAAATATTTCACCATAACTATTATTCATTTTTATATCAGTATAGTCTTATGTGATATTATTAATACTCCAATTAATTTTAATTGAAATTAATAATATTTTTAATAACATTAAAAATTAATTATTTAATTACATTATCAATCAAATATAACAAATATAACTTCTTATTTTCTAAATAATTTCTATATTCTAATTATATTTCTCTTTTCATCGTTAAAATATATTTTAATATATTTTTGTCACTATAGCTATGATTCAATGGAATCAACTACATTCATTCTATGGATGAATCATTTTTATTCTATATGATGAAACTTGTATGAGATATTTCATTGTAGTCGGTTAAAATATTTATGTTGACTTCATGAATCCTTTTATGTTTTTGGGTCTTATAAATGTAGGTATTTTCATAATGTGATATGTTGGCCAAAAATATATATCCATCCCATGGATTGTGTAGAACATTATTTTTGAGACCAACTAAATTGTGAAGTCTCTAAGGGGGTGGTGGTCAATGGGGATTGAAACTGAATTGATTCTTTTTTTCTTTATCATATACATACTCATATGGATCTTCAGCCTTACTTGAAGGAACAAATCCAATATGACCTTACCACATCACTGATAACATTTATTATCTATAAAATATGAAAAATGTAAATCATAAGCACAAAAAGTCTATATATGGTAAACTACAAATGGATAATGAGTGAAGTATATAGATATTTATGTTTTAGTGTACCCAAATCCACTATCATGTATTACTTATGGGATAGGATGTTGATGACATAGTCAAACCATGATTGGGTGCATTACCCATATAAGGTTTGTGAATTAATTATTACCAATTTAATGGACACTCTATTTTTTTTATTTTATATGCATTAATTATATATTAGTCTACTCCATTTAGAAATGTTTGGGTATCTTAAATAGTCTATGTATATGTGTGTATCATTCCTATCAACATAGACCTATGAGCATTATTTCATCCACTTTTCCAAGATAAATCACGATTATGTTCCACATTTTATATTCTATTCCTTTTGATCTTCAAATATATATATAAACCTATTAATTTCATGGTTTAATATTGTATCATCCTGTCTAAATTCTCAATTGATGTGTCCTCCTAGTGTGAGGATTAAATATTTTTGAGAATTACCAAAACAATGTTTTACATCTTCTAGATGAGGAAGCAATCGGTAAAAAAAATTTATTTTTATGATCCTTTTATAAAAATTTGATATAGTACCATATAACCTACTTTTATGATCTTTAACTCTTAATCGAACTAGATATCCTAATAAAAATCCATTTATTCTTCTCAGATATCCATTATTTAATAAAAAGTTACTTATATCATCAAATCTCACCCCTTCAACAACTAATGTAATTAGTTTTTATGTTAGAAACCATCCTTATACATTACATTTCATGATTTTAAATTGCTAAATTTAATGAAATGTTTACTATGAAAATCATAGAAAATAAAATGATAAAATTAGGTCACTTATATTACCTAAGAAATCATATCTATAGATATATTTAAAATTGGGAATAATTATTAAATAAACAATTCTCATGACATCGTGAGAGTATTCTTCCCTATATACACATATTTTCATATTCCATATAAAATATTAAAAATCACACACAAATATCATTAAATATTTATCATTTATTGACTCAGAATATATATAATAATTATTTATAACTTCAGTGAAAGGAAACATAATAATTTTTATCTCAAATACTCAATAGTGGTAATCAAAATCATTATCAATTGCATGTCATCCGTGTAAACATGGTGAACATAAGGGTATGATGACATAATCAACGTGCATGGTAATAACATAAGATAACTCAATACCATTAAATTTGGATAAAAAACATGTGTCATTGAAAAATTACATTACAAATGAAAGAGTTAAGAGAAACAATAATCATGATCCATATGATATAAATATTTATCAAATGAAATATTTAAAAAAACATATAATGCATAAAGAATACATCTTGGAAACATGTAAAATTTTCATATAACACTTACATATAGAGTGACCTCCAATAATTCACATGACGTATCCCTAATAGTAACACTTGTAAAAACCATCATATTATACATCAAAAATCCATTAGTATAATCCAAATCTGTTAAATCCATCCTATATTTTGAATAACCATATGGTCGAATTCCATACCCAATGCAATGGTGGGATATCACAAACCTACCCATATTTGTTTTATAATGGAACCACATGTCCAGGGCCTATAAAGAAACCTATCAAACTCTAAAAAATATTCTCAAATCAATAATAAAATATTATGTTAATATATATTTCATTTCATTGTAATACACAATGAAACAATCATTATTTCTTTCATAACAACATTAATTAGTACAAAATAAATAGGTTCTATGGTTGTTTCATTGAAAAAATATAATCTATCTAGATAAAAAATAAGTTTTCTACCAATAATAATTAAAATGTTTGGATTATTACTAAATGATAGGGTTGTTAACATTTATTAATGAAAACATCATTAAGATATTTTTAAAAACTTTCTTTTATTAAAATTTTATTTTCATATCGAAATTCACTTTTACATTATAAAGAACACCCACATAATAAATTAATATTTTTTTCATTAAAAAAATATTAACAATTTTTAAAGGAAACGTCATGGAATTTGGTTTTCATAACGATGGAAAAAATCAAATCATGGCGTTAATGCTAAGAATATTCATTCCCGTCAAACATTTTGTAAAGGGGGGGGGGGGTCTAAAGTGACTCATTTTGATAATTATAAGATGTTTCCATTAAATTTTTTTAAAAAAATAAGTTCAATGAGTATGTACTTTAACATTAATAAAAAAATTATGTTTTGAAAAGTAAATTTTTTTAAAAAATTTTAGAAAACATAAATATTTTTAGGAAAGATTCATGATCAATAATTATTATAAAAAATGGTTATCAAATTAGAATGACATTTATGATGTTTCTTCGATAAATTTTGTAAGATGTAATAAAAAATATAGAACACATAAATAAATTGAGTATTGTAAAATATATTTGGTTTCTATAAATATTAGTTATTTCCCGAAAAGAAATATTATACGTAAAAATCCGTAAATGAAATGAGATTATATCATAAATCATTTGAATTTATAATAAATATTAAATTGCATGGCGATGAATTAATACTGTAAAATGAATTATTCAATATTAGGATGATAATAATATAAAATATATGGTATGTCAACATTTAATTATATAATAATCCTAAAATAAACTATGTTCACAATAATAGAATATTCTTTAATAAAGGTATATTGAGACCAAATCCCTTACACTGAGATTATATATTCTATATATATGCATTAACCCCTCCATATTTAATTCTTACAAATTATTTTATTTATTAATAAAATTATATAGGATGGATATGTTATAAGTAATAAATTTAATTAATGTATTTTAATTGAATATATTTTTAATTATTAATTAAGTACCTCTTTAGTGTTTTTTGGATTTTTGATCCATAATTTCAAACTAGATTTGGTGAGTTGATCAGGGTAAAAGGGATCATAATTCCATCATCTATAGAATAATAATCATGAATTATTTTTCATCTTTATCGAGTAATTATAACATTATAACCAATTGTGGAATATTGTTATGAAAAATGTAATATATTATGATCATGAAAACATTATGTCATATGTACACATGAGTAGTATTTATATTATTTAAAGATCATTCTATAAAAATATGGTAAATATTATTTTCCTTTATATAATTATAATAATATCATCAGTATCATATTACGCATTTATATAAACATATATAAATAATCTATTTGATATGGTTATTAAAAATCAGTTGAATTGCATCGTAGAGGTGGTAGTCATCTTGGACGCATAAATGACGTTATCTATTTCCAGTGAGCTGAAAGGAAAGAATGTAAATGATATATTTTCATTAAATAATTATAAATATGTAATTAATATGATATATAATCATTAATAAAATCATTATTTTCAATTCATTAGGTGTTTTGATGGAAAACTAATTAGATCTTTTTGTTGAGGACTTACTTATTTGTACACACGAACAATGGATTCATAAACCATTTAATTGAAGAGGAATGAATATTGGTTATGACATTAAAAAAATAACAACTTAGTATATGGAAGATATTGGTTTCATTAATTTTATAATTCATTAATAATATTCTTCGGTGGTGGAAGAAGAAATAAAAAATAAACTCTTGATTAAAAATGATATATCTTCATCGAACTACCTCCTTTTATTTACTAGTTAAGACCTATAAAATTGATATTCTGATTAATATTAGAGTTATATAATGATGGAATAAATTATATTAATGGATTTTTTCACCACCCGCCTTCACCAAAAGGAGGGAAGGTTTAGCAGATTGCCAGGACCTTCCTTCTTTAAGTTGAAGTATAGATAATGACCCCCAAAACCCGCCTTCAATAGGTCTCGGAGTGGCGACCAGCACCAAGGGTATGAAAGCACACACTAAATGGAAGGAATTACCCTTTTTCTTTTAATAGGATTGGGAGATAAGATAGAGAGTCCCACAACACCAAAAATGAATGTGCAAGTACGACTTAAAGTAAACCATTCCCATATGCATGTTCAAAGGTAAAAGATACAAGCCGCAAAACTCCAAAGGTGAAATGATACCATGAAAAGGAAAACAACAACAGCAACTTCCCCAAAGGTCCAAGCTAGTATGGCTCCTCATGATTCCCTAAATCTTCCTGGATACCTGAAAGTAGTTTTATATATGTAGAGTGAGCATGCAAGTACACTCAGTAGGGATAACCAAAGACTCTCGTGCACAAGTGAGGAGACATTCTAATGCCCCGTGGAAAAAGAGATAACCAAACACCTAACAAGGTAAAATATCCACCCAACCATCACCAAGAAACACTCCCCAAATAATGCAAGTCTAGTAAAGTATAGTAATAGCACATCAGTGTTTGGGTACCCCGCACCACTTTCCCACTGGTTTTTGAAGACATCCTACGCATCGAACCAATCCTGCCATTCTTACTGCAGTCCAACTGCCAAACCCCGCCCGTACACACCCGGGCCACAAACTCACCAATGTCCCACTGCCAAACCCCACCCGCACACACATGGGCCATAACCACTATCCCGACCATAGACACCTGGGTGACAACCACCACACACAACCATACCCACAAACACCTGGGTCAGAACAACTATGGCCACGTCCGAAGACACCTCAGCCTCATCCCGAAGACACTTGGGAAATAACCTGCCCACAAAAACCTGGGCCAACAACCACAACCACCCAGCCCGAAGATTCTTGGGCTAATAATGGACCTCAAGCCATCACAGCCTACCCAATGATACTTGGGCTATCCTGGAATGGGAGCAGAAATGAGTTAATAACCAGCCACTAATAGAAGTGTTGGAAAAAACACCCTTCCACTAAAATGGGGGTGTTTGGCACCAAGTGCTAAACATGGGTGGGGCGCGAATAAGAAACATAAGAACTATAAAATATATATATAAATAACAAACACTCAATCCAACATAAGGTTTTCAAATCCAATCTAAGCACAAGCACACTCATCCCTATTCATACGAAGCACACTGCTCACAGCCGGGTCACAACTCACCCCCCCCAGAACCAATTCCCATTTATGATATTCTTGCTTCCATGTTCAAGTAATCTCATTTAAATAAATTTTTGAACTACTGGGAAACTAACAGCATAAGCACAAACCAAGGTAAAATGTTAAAACCAACAGTAATTTAAGCATTCACACCCGGTTCTTCTGCAAAGTCACAACAACAAAGGGATAAGGGAAATCCCTCATAGTACTAGAACCAAAGAAAACCCATGATATGGCCCCATATTCCCAAAATCCAGGAGCCAATAGTTTCTCATCAACAGAGGATCCCACTCCAATTCATGATATAAGCAGATTAATCACACAACCACAGATTCACAACCAGTGAAAGTATAACTATAGGGGATCCCATCCCCACCCGCATCACCCCGAAAATCATCCTGGGAAAGAAACAACACAACCGCTACCACCAAAACAAGGCAGGCCCATTCAGGTATTTTCAGATTTAAAATATTTAACACACTCCATGGTTTCAATTCCACTGTGCTTTAACCAGGGTTAACAAAGAAAAGGGTTGATCCTGGTGCTTTCAATTTATTTAACCGAGTATACGTAATTAACCAATTCACTATTACGGTTCTTTAAAAACATCCAAAACACCGAGGTTCATTAGTGCACATGGAAAGACCACCAACGACCATGATTATTAGTGAGCATATGCCCATATAATTCAAAACATATCTATACAATAAATGAACACAACAACTCATCGATCACACCCCTTTCATTCTTTAAAGGTTCGTTTATTATCTATATTAAGTTAGGCTTCATCAATTTCCATAGAGACAAAAAGAATTACTACCCCACATGATACACAAAAGGAGAGACGAAGGATAATACCCAACCTAGAAGATCGATGTTATGTCATTGCATGGAAACTATAAAACGGGAGTGGCAGGAACTCCATGGAACATGATCGAGGAAAACGTCGCAATAGGGGTACAGATCGAAGGGAGGAAGGGTACTCCGAGTGCAAGATGATTGAGAAAAGAAACCTAGGGAGAATCCTTTATCTTATAGAGGCTGAGATACAGCATTCCCAGGACACTTAAGATACAGAGAGAAAAACTCAAAACCGCATAAGAAGCGGGATCGTGGGTTGACCACGCGGCTGAGACACCCCACACAAGGTCCCCGCCTTTTGGGGCAGTTTAAAACAACGCACACCTCATGGTTTTTCATTTAAGGGGGTACCTTACCAATAATTTAATTTAAAAGGGAATTAATGTTCTTAAAACGGGCTTGAAGGGGCCAAAACATGGTTTATAAACCAATTAGCACAAAACAGAGGCGCTACTAGAAAACCCATGGGGGTAGGCGAGAGCTACCGGTAGCTGAGAGCAACCGGATGGCAATAGCTACCGGTAGCCTAGAGGTACCGGTAGCCTAGAGCTACCGGTAGCCGAGGGATACCGGTCCCCTAAGGACACCGATAGGATACGTCTACTGGTAGGCTGAGGCTACTGGTAGGCCAAGGCTACCGCTAGGAGTCCTCGAGAAGCTGGGATGGCCTTCCAGGCCACCCAGAACACCTCAAATATCAGATTTTTACAAAGTAATGGACCCTAAAAACCCGGTCCATTACATTAGATACATCTCAAACTATTCCCGTCCCCGAGAATATAAGAACAACCCAGAAAGGAGAGAAGTGGGGTCCAAACAACCACCCTCTAAAAATACTTCTCAGGGGAAAATCCTGGAGTTGTTCGAAAGCTATAATAGAACCCTCCCCCTAGATTTATCAACCATAAAAATTCAAAACAAGGACAAGTATCACACTATCCAACACATGAGTTAGGGATTACCCTCATACATGTCAGGATATTATCCGCTTTGGGTGGCACTGACTCTCCCACATGGGTTTAATCGCACCCACATTAATGCGTCCTGATTAGCAGTCAAGTTTTCCCTATCATCACACATTTGTACACACACACATAGAGAGAATAGGGAAAAATCATCTAATATCTAAGAAAAACAAGAATTTCATATATTTATGCACAAGGTACAATATCACAAGCATCCGAACAAAAATAACAAGGAAGTCAAAACAGCTTTGGGTACTGAATGCGTAACTGGGCCTCCTGCTCCCATGTGCCCTCTTCCAGGCCACCATGCCTCCACAGCGCAGGAACCAAGGGGATGGTTTATCCATGGAGCACTTTCTCCTTATGATCATCGATCTTGATTGGTCCTTCTATAAAGGTCACATCATCTTCGACATCGAACTCTCCCCAATCAATGATGTGGGAGTCATTGTGTAGATATCGATGAAGCTGGGACACATGGAATACATCATGTATCCTCAGTAGCAGCGGTAGTAGCTCTAGATTATATTCCACTTCACTAACCTGCCGCAACTCTTCAAAGAGTCTGATGAACCTAGGAGAAAGCTTACTCCCCCTGCCGAACCTCTGTTGTCCCCGTCGAGGGGAGACCTTCATGAACCCATGGTCCCCGACCTCGAACTCCAAGGGTCTCCTTATATCATAGGCATATGGATTATGCCGGTCCTAAGCTGCCTTCATCCTTTCTCGTATAAGTTGCACCTTCTTTGTCATGCTCTGCACCACCTCCAAGCCAAGAATACCTGCTTCCCCAACCTCAGTCCAGCACACGAGTGAGTGAAACGACCTTCCATATAGGGCTTAGAATGGAGCCATTCCAATAGTAGAGTGATGTATATTATTGTAGGCGAACAATAACAGAGGCATGTGTTGCACCCATGATCCCCCAAAGTCTAGAATACATTCCCGAAGCTTTTCCTCCAAGGTCTGGATGGTGCGCTCTATCTTCCCATCTGTCTGGGGGTATAAAGAAGTGCTAATATGTAGCTGGGTGCCAAAAGCATACTGCAATCCCCTCCAGACTTGTGAGGTATAACGTGCATCGCTTTCCAAGACTATGGAAATCAGAACTCCATGCAACCGCACTACCTCGTCCACATACTTCCATGCTAGAGCGTCCACTGCACTCGACTCCTTAATTTCTAGAAATTGAGCAGACTTCATCAAGCGGTCCAACACTACCAAGATGGCGTCACAACACCCATGAACCTTGTGTAGTCCCATGATGAAATCCATCGAGATTTTATCCCACATCCACTCGGGGACATTTAAAGGTTGCAACAACCCACCTGGAACATGGTGTTCAGACTTTTCCTGCTGACACACTAGGCACTTGGCCACAAACTCAAACACTAATCGCTTTAATCTGGGCCACCAAAGCTATCTCCTCAGACCCTTGTACATCTTGGAAACTCCTGGGTGTACTGCTAGGGGTGAGTTGTGGAACTCACTATGAACCTTGACACATATCTCTTCTAGAACAAACATCTTCCCCCAGAAGAGCATTTGATTTTGAACATATTCCGTCCACCCTTCCGGAGTGTCGCCCTAGTCAACTCGGCCGCGCATCACTTCTCACTCTGGGTCTCCCCACTGAGACTCCTCCACATGCCACAACAGAGAAGATAGCACTGTCATCTGATATAGGAAACCTCTACCAATATCCATCCTCACATTGAGGTGCAAGACAGCCAACTCCTCCATCATCTTCCAAGTGTCTGCCAACTCTCGGACCGCATCCTTCTGCGACCTCCTGCTCAATGCATCAGCCACTACATTCCCTTTTCCTGAAGTGTATGAAATCTCAAAGTCGAAATCATTGAGGAACTCCATCCACCATCACTGTCGTAAGTTTAGGTAATACTGGAATAAGATATTCCTCATGCTTTTGTGATCTATGAAGACCACAATGTGTTCTCCGATTAGGTAATGCCGCCACAAATTTTGTGCGAAAATGACTGTTGCATGCTCCAGATCGTGGGTGGAATAATTATGCTCATGAGGGCGTAGCTGCCTAGACCCATAAGAGATCATCCCTTTTCGGTGCATCAACACACATCTAAGGCCCTTCCCTGAAGCATCACAAAACACCTCATATGCTGCCCCTTCTTCTGGTAGTCTCAACACTAGGGAACTGACCAACTTTTCCTTCAGATAGCTGAAGGTTGCCTCGCACTACTCACTCCACACGAAAACCTGGTCCTTCTTGGTGAAGGCCGTCAAAGGTGCCGCAACTCAAGGGAAGTTGGGTATGAACCTCCGTTAGTAACCTGGAAGCCCGAGGACACTACAAACCTCTACCACATTCTTGGGTGCTACCCAAGAAACAACCACCTCAACATTTGATAGGTCCACCGCTACCCCTAGCTCAAACACTACGTGCCCAAGGAAGTGCACTTCTCACGTCCAGAACATGCATTTCGACAACTTCCCATAGAGTTGGTGCAGTCAGAGGACCTCCAACATTGTCCTTAGTTGCTCAGTGTGGTCCTCCTATGATCTTGAGTAGATCATGATGGCATCAATGAACACGACTACGAACCAATCCAAATAATCCAAGAAGACGGAGTTCATAAGCCCCATAAACATAGCAGGAGTGTTTGTAACGCCGAAAGGCATGACTACAAACTCGAAGTGCCCATATATGCACCTGAAAGCTGTCATCGAGATGTCGCACTCTTTTACCCTCAACTAATGATACCCAAACCGCAGGTCAATCTTTGAGAACCATCCCTCCACTTTCATCTAGTCAAAGAGATCACCTATCCTTAGATGAGGGTAGCGATTCTTGACAGTTACCTAATTCAGCCTCTTGTAGTCTATGCACAGCCATAGACCTCCATCCGCCTACTTCACAAACAACACAAGAGCACCCCACGATGACAAACTCGGTCGAACAAAACCCTTCTTCATCAGATCGTCGATCTGAATATGAACCTCCCATTGCTCCGAAGGCGAAATCCGATAGGGAGCCATCGAAATCGGACGATCCCCAGGCTGCAAGTCTAGCCCAAACACGATATCACCTCGAGGGGGTATAGTCGTCACCTTCTAATGGAAGATGTCTATAAACTCACTGATGATTCCTGATACTTCCACCATCTCAGCATCCAATGACACTGCTGACAGCTCGCCTAACAAGGAGATGAGGGGTTCCTCTCGCGTGCTGCCCTTCTGGACACCCCGCTCACCGGTGAAAGTAACACATCGGCCACCCATGTCTGAGAAAACAAACCTTCCTCGGAAGTATTCAATGATGGAACCCACAGAGAACGACCATTCGATGCCTAGGATGTCATCATATGGCTGTATTTGTAGAAATAGTAGATCCCTGACTGACTGATGTGGCCCTATCATCAGTCTGCATCTTCTAAAAACATATAACAAGTCGGCCTGACCTCTGACGGGTGTACTCAGCACCAGGGGCACTAGAAGAGTCTCGACATCTAGGCCTAGATAAAGAGCCAGACCGGGTACAACAAAGGAGTGTGAATCTCCAATATCGAACAAGACGTAAGCAAGGGTACTGAACAAACTGATCGTACCTCGAACAACCTTCAGTCCTCCAGGAACTGCTGCCTCCGCAGTGTGCAACTGTCCACACCCAGCTCCTCTGCCCCTCGGCTGTCGGCCACCTCCATGACCATGAGCTGGTGGAGGCACCTGAGGAGCACCCTGAGGACGGACTCCCACTAAAACGTCTTCCCTCAGAGGAGCGGGAGTTCACTTCCCCTGCTGCTGCTGCTGGAAGGGCCTAGTTGGAAGCTGCTGCAGAGGCGGGTGATGGGCCTGTCCACCAATGCTATACTATACTCGGTCCGTGAACTGATTCCGATGATGTCCATGGCTCCCATATATGAAGTACCTTAGTCCTGGGCCCGAAGGTAAAGGGCAAGGACCAGGGTACCGGAACTAGAACTGCTGCAGCCTACTCCCTACTGGTCGGAACCTAGAGGGTCCCGATGCTATAGGTCTGGTGCTGACGGCCTTTCTATTTGACTGGCCTTGCTGAATCACCTCTCGTGAAATGCCACCCAACCTGTGCATCCTCTCCACCACCTCTTTTTTCTTCTGGACCTCCATGTATTTCGGCAAGGTGTAGGGGGTAACAGCGTACTAGAGGGAAGGTCGGAGCGCCTCCTCTAAAATTCTCTCCCGAGACTCCTCATCTGGGAAGAGGTTCGGAGCAAAGCGGAGGAGATCCTTGAACTAGATACCCATCTATATTACAGACATACTCCCCTGCAAGAGGGATAGTAGCACCTGCCTCTTCTCATCATTCATCGGAGAAGAGAGGAATTCAGTCCGGAACTCCTCGAAATCAGCCAATGCCACCTCGACGTCTCTCCTCTCTGCCAGTTAGAGCATCCACCAGTGACGCGCTGCTCCCCACATTTGGTTGACAGCCAGAAGAACCCAGTACTAAGTAGGAGACATGATCCAGCTGAAGACTATCACCAGCTCCTCTATCCAACTCTCTGTCTTCATGTCCAAGGTGCGCCCCTCGTACTTCTCTAGGGTCTGTCACTGGAAGGCTCGAAGCGTCTTCTACCACTGGTCATCCTCCTCCTCTTGATCAGCCCTCTGCTGATCGGCCAAGTCATCCTCTTGGGCCTCGACTTCCCATACAACTCATGGTCATCTCTCGGGTGCCATAGCTCCAAGGAAAACAAAGAATGCCTAAGCCTAAGCAGTGCAGAATATTGTTCTTAAAGATCCTTAAACTTCTTATTTTTTTCAAATCCCCAAAACACCCCAGAAACATGAGAACACAAGTCATTATGATGCATTTACCTTTCCTAGGGTCTCTACCCTGCAATCATCATGGCCTCACTTGGTCATTCGGTGGGTCCAGAGTCCTTGCATCGGATCACGGGGGGCCATAAAATCTTGTGTCCTAGCCGGTCTTCCCTGGCCAAATTCACACATCAAGGTAACCCAACACTGTTTCCCTACCCTCCCATGCAATCCTCACTGTGCCTAACTCTAGAATCCATCCTATCCCTCAAACCCTGGCTCTGATACCATTCTGTTATGACCCGCCTTCACCAAAAAGAGGGAAGGATCTGTAGATTGTCAGGCCCTTCCTTCATTAATTTGAAGGAGAGACAATGACCCCCGAAACCCGCCTTCAATTGGTCACGAAGTGACAACCAACAACAAGGGTTTAGAATCACACACAAAGTGGAAGGCATTACCATTTTTTCTTTTAATAGGATTGGGAGATAAGATAGTGAAACCCACAACACCAAAACTGAAAGTGCAGGTACGACTGAAAGTAAACCATTCCCATATGCATGTTCAAAGGTAAAAGATACAAGCCACAAAACTCCAAAGGTGAAAAGATACCAAGAAAAGAAAAACAACAACAGAAACTACCCCAAATGTCCAAGCTAGTATGGCTCCGCACAATCCTCAAAGTCCTCCTGGAAACCTAAAAGCAGTTTTTTATATGTAGGGTGATCATACAAGTACACTCGGTAGGGAAAACCAAAGACTCTCGTGCACAAGTGAGGAGACATTCTAATGCACCGTGGAAAAAGATATAAACAAACACCTATCAAGGTAAACTATCCACCCAAGCCTCACCAAGGCACACTCCCCATATAATGCAAGTCAAGTAAAGTATAGTAATAGCACATCAATTTTGGGTACCCCGTGCTACTTTCCCACTGGTTTTTGGAGACATCCTATGCATTGAACCAATCCCGACATTCTTACCGTAGTCCCACTGCAAATCCCCGCCCGCACACACCTGGGCCATAACCACTATCCTTCCCATAGACACCTGGGCCACAACCACCACACACAACCATACCTACAAACACCGTGTTCAGAACAACTATGACCACTCCTGAAGACTCATGGGCCTCATCTCGAAGACACTTGAGAAACAACATGCCCGCAAGCACCTGGGCCAACCACCACAACCACCCCACCCGAAGATTCTTGGGATAATAATGGACCTTAGGCCATCACAGCCTACATGAAGATACTTGGTCTATCCGGGAAAGGGAGCAGAAATGATCTATTAACCAGCCACTAATAGAAGTGTTGGAAAAACACCCTCCCCCATGAAATGGGGGGTGTTTGACACTATGTGCTAAACTAGGGTGGGGTGTGAATAAGAAACATAATAACTAAAATATATATATATATATATATTTAACAAACACTCAATCCATCCTAGGGTTTCCAAAGCTCATCCATGAACAAGCACACACATCCCTATTTATTGGAAGCACAATTCTCACACCCGAGTCACAACTCACCCCCAGAACCAATTCCCATTTAAGCTATTCTTGCTTCCATGTTCAAGTAATCTCATTTAAATAATGTTCTGCACTACTAGGCAACTAACAGCATAAGAAAAATCCAATGGAAAAGGTTACATCCAACATTAATTTAAGCATTCACACCCGATTCTCTTGAAAAGTCACAACAACAAAGGGATAAGGGAAATCCCTCAAAGTAATGGAATAAAAGATAACCCCAAGATATAGTCCCACATTCCCAAAATCCAGGACCCAACGGTTTCTCAAAAACAGAGGATCGCACCCCAATTAATGATATAAGAAAAGTAATCACATAGCCTCAAATTCACAACTAGAAAAAGTATAACAACAGGGGATCCCATCACCACCCGCATCGCCCTAGGACTTGGCCTATGAAAGAAACAACCAAACCGCTACCACAAACACAAGGTAGGGCCATGCTGGTATTTTCAGATTTAAAAAATTTAACACACTCCATGGTTTCAATTCCACTGTTCTTTAACCGGGGTTATCACAGAAAAGGGGTGATCCTAGTGCTGGAAATTTATTTAACTGAGTATACGTAATTAAACAATTCCCCGTTACGGTTCATTAAAAAAATCCAAAACACCGTGATTCATTAGTTCATTTGGAATGTCCACCAGTAGCCATGATTTTCAGTGAGCACAGGCCTGTATAATTCATAAAATATATCAATAATAAAATAACACATCAAGTCATCAATCACACCCCCCATTCATTATTTAAAGGTCCATTTATTATCTGAATTAAGTTAGGTTTCATCAATTTCCACAGAGAAAAAAGCATGCCCACCCCGTATGATACACAGAAGGAGAGACGGATGATAAAATCCCTACCTGGAGGATCGAAATTAAGTCCTTGCATGGAAATTGGAAAACAAGAGTGGCATGAACTCCATGGAACACGACCGAGGAAAACTTCGCAACAGGGGTACGGCTTGTCGGGAGGAAGGGTACTCCGAGTGCAGGATGATCGAGAAAAGAAACCTAGGGAGAAGCCTTTATCTTATAAAGGCTAAGATACAGAATTCTCGGGACGGTTAAGATTCAAAAAGAAAAACTCTAAACCGCGTAAGAAGTAGGATCCTAGGCTTACCACGTGGCTGAGCCACCACACGCGAGGTCCCCGCCATTCGGGTCAGTTTAAACTGACGCACACCTCATGATTTTTTATTTAAGGGGGTACCTCACCAATCATTTAATTAAAATGGGAATTAATGGGCTTAAAATGGGCTTAATGGGGTCAAAACATGGTTTAAAAATCAATTAGCGCAAAACGGAGGCAATACTGGAAAACCTGTGGGGGTAGGTGAGAGCTACCGGTAGTGGAGAGATACCGGCAGGGGATAGACACCAGTATCTAAGAGCTACCAGTTGGCGATAGCTACCAGTAGCTGAGAGCTACCGGTTGGCAACAACTAGTGGTAGTAGAGTGGTACTGGTATCCGAGAGCTACCAGTTGGCAACAACTGCCGGTAGGTGAGAGCTACTGGTACCCAAGGGTTGCGGATACCCCAAGGTCAATAGTAGGCTAAGTCTACCTATAGGTCGAGGCTACCAGTAGGCCAACGCTACCGCTAGAAGTCAACGAGATGGTGGGATGGCCTTCCATACCCCCCATAACACCTACAATATCATATTTTTGCCAAGTAATGGACCCCAAAATCCCGGGCTATTACAGATTTGGTAACGTATATTCCAAAAAATGTGTTTTTAATTTTGAATAATTTTCATTAAAATGTTACCTTTTATAAGGAAGTGGTGGGGCACTCTTAAAATTACTCATAATATTAAATTAGTATAAATTTATAGTCAATTAAACAAAGCTCAAATATGAGTAATATTGAATAATAATTATAATTAATTTAAATAAAACCATGAATTAAAAATTATATATGTTATGATTATTTTTATTCTTATCTATCTGTTTTAACCCCTCATTAATCCTTTTTGATCTTATAGTGACAATATGGTTCTTTAACATTTGAGGGTCATGATAACTAAATTATGTAGATAAACAGAACATAAATAGATCATGGATGATTTTATAAACTATATCATAGTAATTTTGATGAAGATAATTTTTTTTAATTTTAAATCAGTTACTAACATATAATTAATTTTAAAATATCATTAACATGAAATTTTAGATCTATTCATTGCTCTGAGATTTACAATATTAAAAAAACTAATATCATATAGTAAAATATTTCTCACACATCCCCAATATGAATTTTTCATCTATTACATTCATGTATTACATTAATTATTTCAAATAAATATTTATTTATTATTTTAATCTCATTTTTTTGATTATTCATTTATTAAATAAACAAAGTGTCAATGTTTTTAAAGAATTTAAAGAAATTATTTATTCACAAAAAATTGAATTTTTTTACTAATTAAAATAATTATATTATTTTTTAAATGATATTTATAAATGACTATGTTAATTATTTATACCCATGTTAAAAATATTATTATTTCTCGAAGAAAGAGTCATATTTTTGACTTCTCATCAAATAAAATTTTATAAAGCACATAATATCATCAAAATAGATAAAAATGACATATTACTAAATCTAGGATGAATAAACATGAAATAGAATAATCCAATTAAATCAGCCAAATTTTTATGGTCATTTAATAGTCCATATAATTTAATTTTTTATATTAATTACTTAATTTACCAATTATTATAATTTTTTCAGAAAAGTTATTAATCATATTAAACAAAATAAAATTGAATTATTTTATTAATTTGAACCCACAAATTAAAAATATGGAATCAATATCTTTGAAATTACAATATATAAGTTGCATAATTTAAAACAATTATACAAGAAAAACATAATAAATAAATCTTTTTCATAAAATTTACTTCTTTATTATAAATTTTTTATATTAAATCAAATTAGAAAATTCATTTCAAAAATCAAAAATGGATAATTTTAAATGAAAATTAACAAATTAAATATTTTAACAAATCAATAATAGAATTTAACATTATAAATACATAAAAAATATAATTTTCTATTAAAAATTAGAAATTATAACTCTAAATTGTAATATTAATATTTTTACAACATTATAGAAAATTATTTGTAATATAATTTTTATAATGTGAATAAAAAATGAAGTTAATTTTTTAAAAATAATTACAATGATTAAAATTATTTTTAACATTCTTTAATAAAAATAATGAAACCCCATTTAAAAAATAAGAATTAAATGACATTTCTAAAAATTGTGTTCTTATGTTAAATTAATTAATTAATTAATAATATATTATTTGGGAAATTATGTATTTCATATTGTGGTTAATAATATTCATTCCTATCAATTTAATTATTAGTTTATCAAATTTAAATATCAATATTTTGTTGTTTGATATATATTTGTGTTTTGTATCTCGTACACTAAATAACTTTTTCCATTCATTTAAAATCTTGAGATACAAAATCCCTTGAATTGATAAATTGAATCAAAATAATGTGAACTCTGTATAAAAACATGGGGGCTTAATTTTCAGAATACGATTGGTGAAATACCACCTCTTAATTATTGTTAATAAAACAAATTCTTGAAATTAGATAATGGAAATTATAACATTAATCTTTAATAACACATAGTGGGATTCCAATATAGAAAAAAGTTGGATGTGAAAATATGGATATAAAATAAAAAACAACTCAAAATACATATAGGGAGTGATAAATAACAAGGTAATGAAAAATGTAACCCTAATGATAACAAATATGGGATGGGTTAAAAATATTATGATTACACACTATGAAAATTAAACATATAATTTCTTTATTTCAACATATATTTCCTAGATCTTCGTAATACCTTTATAATAAATAATAAAATCATACATGAAAATACATACTTGAAAATTAATGTTTCTTCATTTTAATAATTTCCTTCACAAAATATTCTATTTGTAAAAATGATGAGTATTCTACAATACATTTAATGACTGATGCACTAGAATAAAAAACTAATGAATAAAACAATACTCAAATAGGATATACATTTATCCCTAACATATTTATACATTTTCCAAAACCAAAATTGCCAGAAAATGGATGTATAATTACTAATATGAATTTTCCTCTATATGAATAAAAACAATATTATTCAAAATGTCTCTATAAATGACACCAACAGATTAAATTAAATCACTATATAAATAGGTGATCGTAAAATTATACAAAATATTTCAGACAAAGGCTAAAACACAGTGATTAGAAGGATTTGAACAATATTCATCGAAAATAAATTCAATCACTCGTAATGTTTCACACCAAAAATGTAATTTCCATAATAATATAATACCAATGAAATAAAAATAATATCTATAAATAATGTGAATAATCATAAATCCACATTAATATCTAATATACATGAAAATTATAATTCTAAAATTAATCGTCAATTAAAGTGATAAAATTTTATATTTACATTAATCATAAATGTTTACCAAAAAAAGTAAACATATTATGTATAAATATTTATAACAAAATTAAACTGTTTATTATCAATATAATAGTGATCAGTATCATAAAACATATATTCTAAATAATATAATGAATAACAATAAAAATATCTATTCTAAACCTCAATGTTTTTCTTTACATAATATTTTTAGAAAAATGATAAAAAATTGATCATCATGATCTTATTAAGTAAAATTATTATATATCTACTAATCATATTTAATTAAATGAGTGTCTCAAAAATTATCACCTTTCATTCAACATCCCTTTTCAAATGTGTCGATTTCCTCTCCATACATATTTAAATTTGGAAAATTAAATTAGTATAATATGCTTCAACATCAAAATATTGTTTAAACAAATGTTCATTCAAATTCATTATTAAACCCCTTTTCATGATTTTTCATTTTATACAATGATATGAATTATGTCCTTTTGATTCCTTAATATCATTCATTAATCATTCATAAGTATATTATAAGAAAATAATTCCTACCTTAAATACATATATAATGTTATTCCTTTCTACTCTTGTTTCCCCCTTTAGCATAAATCATGTATTCCATATCATTATAAAATAAATATTCACATAATTGGTTTTATTAAACATTTTAAATTGTATTTATGATTCAATACATTGAAATAAAATAAGCGAGATACCATGATCCATATAATTTGTCGAGAAATGAATATGTGTTGGATAGATCAAATTCTATTATGGATGTGATTTGGATTATTAAAATTATTTTAATAATATTTGTAAAATATTATTCCTTGATAGTTATGATTTAATCATATGTAAGGGATATTGTAATGTCCTAGGTTTTTGAATGGTTTGGAATTCCTCAATAAACATGAATTTTTTGTTTGCTGGATTAACCAAATTGAATTCTATATATCTGAGCCTAATTTCAAGAGTTTTAACTCTCCACAACATTTAATTTAGACATTCTTTATGTTTTGTTGAATTATTTAGGAGTTTTAATTGGGTTTGGAAGTGTATATATCATAAATCCTAGTTTTTGGAAAATAGAATGAGGCACATGGTTTGTGCACCGTTCAACTAATCTTGAAGCCTAATCAATGAGGTCTGTTTTCTTTGGGGAATGGTTTTTTAGCCATGTGATTATCTCCATGGAAGAGTGATTTTTCGTGAATACTTTCACAATCAACATCATGGATAGTGTATGGATTTCAAAACCACTTTCCCAGATGATGCGAGGTGTCTTTCCTTTGGATAGTGAAAAATGCAAGGTTTCTACATTGTTTGTCAAACCGTGTTGTAACTGTGTGACTTTTTACTATGAAAAAATATCCTTTTTCCTGTGATCCTTTAAATGGATTTCTCATATACCATTCCTTACACACATGCTCATGTTATGTGGTGATTTCTCATCGAGTTCCAACTTGTATAAGGTATGAGGTTCTTAGATTTCTCTTTATATATGTGCATGGTATGTGGTGATTTGTCAAAATAAAAACATCTGTTTGTATGATCGAAACCATTAACAAACTATTTTTCCCATAAATTTATTACAGATTTTTCTTTTATGATTTTTATGGGTATTCTATAGCCTATTACATTATTTTATTCCATGTAATATGATAATTAATAACTTCGTATGTTAGTGTAGTTGTGTATGAAGTTAATTTATTGTTTATGATGATTATATGAGTTCTATGTGAATGTGATGGAATTGTCCTAAGGTATTGTGTTGATGTTGATCACTAGGACTAAAACAAACACGGTTAAATCCGGATAAGGGTGTGGCATGAGATATATGGGGAGACATTGACCACTAATTTGATGTAACGTGGTTCATCGAGTTTGTGGCTAAAGGTTCATCACACTGAGGACAAGGCACATAGTAATTGAGATGGTGTGGACCATTGGGTTTTATTTGACATGTGTGCATGTGGAAACAAGGTTTATTTTCTTTGTGGAATAGATTTTTCGGGCATTCAACACATCATTGGTTGCTATTGTTGTCATTGTAGTTTTTTTCACCCATATATTACTCATTTCAGGTGGTATTGAGAACTAATTGTCCGTGGGTGTATGTAAATATTGTGACATAGTATATAGAGATGACTATAAATTATTTTGGAGGTTCACAACATTGAATGACATATTTTTTTGTGATTGACCAATAGGAAATGGTGTGGAGACAATTAGTTAGGGGATGAGAATCACTATTATATTTTAGGGTGATGGGATAGAATCATGGGAGGATAGATATCATTGTACCTCATCACTGCAGGATATTGATATGATAATTAAATATAATACAATGGAATTAGGACATCAACAATCATTGTGACGTCATGAAGTTTAGATGATAGTGACTTTCTGGGAGGAGGGCTGAGGGACCTTGGGCTAATTGGTTGGAATTCCAATAGGATTATAGTTAACTAATTAGTTTCACATGAGGTGGAAGATGGCTCAAAGAGCAAATAATACTTAAATATATGTATAAGAGATGGATGTGGGATCTCTTGGTATGATATTCCTCTATAGATGTGTGGGAACTAAAATATGTGT
This sequence comes from Viscum album, assembly GCA_963277665.1. NCBI lineage: Eukaryota > Viridiplantae > Streptophyta > Magnoliopsida > Santalales > Viscaceae > Viscum > Viscum album. The sequence continues at coordinate 1,835,546,678 of OY728147.1, forward strand.
CCCAAAAAAATAATATATATATATAAAGATATGTATTTTTGGAAAATATATAATCTAGTAGAGATATTTAGATTTTTACCATTGTTGGAAAATGTAGGTAAATGAACATTTGTGGTTGTTGAGAATAAGTGGAGCTAGTTATTTATTGTTATGTGTGAGTTTCTTCTACTTATTTTCATACTGATAATCTATATAATTGTTGATGTAAGATAAAAATGCATATGTGGTGTCCAAATTTGTTCATACATACACAATACATTCGCCCCATGGAATGTTTTTATACTTTATGGTTTTGAGATCATGTGATGGATCAACTATTAGAGGTGGACTATAGTTATCAGGGATATACTAAATAGAATTAAATTGATAGCAGTTAAAAATGTGGGTACTCTATATTAATCTAAAACATCTTTTGTTTTTTCATTTGTTTATTTACATATATGTTCAGTCATGGAAGACCACATTTATCTTTTTTTATAACCTGATTTTTCATACATTCAACTGAAAATAATATAAGGGCTTGATATTACTATATCTTTTTATTATGATTCCATAGAGTTTTATTTGTTTATTCTTCAGTCGTTTTCTTTATGAAGTTATCTAATATACACATGGAGCATAAATATTATGACAACCATATGGTATTTTCTCTGCACTATCAACTAAATAAACCCTAGCTACTAGTCAGTTTACTTTTACAGATAGTGTGGCATGCCTAAGACTTAGTAGAACACCATAAAATAGAACTAGTTTTTTGAATTCAAGGTTAGGGATCTAAAAATTGTATTAATGGAGTTTCTTATACATTTTTGTTACTATATTGGTCATGGTAGACCATAGAGTAGGATATAGTCAAAACAAGGTAAATACCCCCAGTTTTGGATTCTGTTTCCCCAGGCATGGGGGAAAATAAATGTTTTCTGGTGTTGGAAAATAATGTTAGGAGTTATTAATTTATATTTAATTTACTTCCACTAAGAGTGGAACAATTGAGTGTGAAGTTATTGGATTGTGTGGTTTTTATTCTCAATCATGCATGGAACAGGTTTATTTTCGATGGATTATGATTAGAACATAGGAACATATGATGTGTGATTTAGTTTTTATTATTTAATAATTTAGAATATATTGAAGAGGGGTTGTTCTATTTAATGTTTCTATAAAATTCTAAAAACATTTTCCTTCTTAGACATTTTAGTGGCATTCTACTCAACAATCCCGGGTATGTGGTTCTTGGTATTATTGATATGGGATTCTATGAGTATTATATATTGGAATTACTATGATATGGGTATGGAGGAATAATAAAAGGGGTGATCCATTTAAAATTTTATGAAATAGACAATCACCATTTTCATACATATCTTTTAGGTGGAATTCTACTCAACTGCCATAGATAGGTGAAATCTATTGTGGATGATATTTGTTTCATAGATATGATATATTTTGGAAAGGGGAATATTTCTAGATCATACATTATATATGACTCTATTATAGGAAGGTAATGGTCCATCAGGTCATATGTTTGGTTATTTTGGTGTTGTAGGGGAGTTTAACAATGGTGAGAGGAAATTTCTATTATAACATTATTATATGAGATATTTATAAGGCTATTATTGTTTTTTGACCATAGGTTTTGGCCTTCACAGTTATGAAACCTAAATGGATTATGGTTGGTACCACTAGATCATTCGTGTGATGAGGCCCCTGAGTGTCTGGATGAGGCCGTTGTGGGTCGGGACTATCATGAGTAATAGGTATGAAAACTAGGATAATTAAGAAAACTACAATAGATCGAATATTTTTGTCCATGGACAGATCAGCAGCTCATCATGATCTTGGTTCATGGAATATATATTATTGATAGAGGTCATAGTGAGATGATACATCCTTGGATTATCTAACTCATGAGTACCATTTTCATTACAAAGATTATTTCTAGGTGATACTAGATGAAATGTAGAAGATAATAAGATTAAATAGGATCATATAATTTTTGATAAGCCTAAATAAACCATGGTAACATGTGATGTTCACTACATAACACCTCAAATAATTGGAAAAGAGTTGGTTGGATGTATAGATGAAGGATAGTAGACATTAGGGAGTATCTTTGAAGAATTTCAGGGCTATTTTATTCAAGAATATATTATAGGAGGAACTAATGGAAGATCGAGGTCGCGAGTTCATAAACCTATAGCATGGATTCAAATAACATATCATACTTAATAAACATGATTTGGTAGAAGGATCAATAATAGGATATAGTTGTTGGGATTATTCTACAAATTATGGTCATTTATATTAGAGAGATAGAGAAATAGTTGTGGGGTTAGTAGTTGGTAGATGGCGTAGTTTTATAGGGAGGTTGGGCACTAGGTAGTCGGGATTCCAACTAGAAGCATGCAGTTGATATTCTAGGTGAATAATTGGTTGGCATGATGACGTCAGTAAGAGGTACACCATGATCATGGTGTGGCATTATAAATTATTGAAAATGGATCATTTTTTTCATGGGGGACACATTATAATTGCAAGAATCTGGTTCTGGTTATCATATGGTAAATGGATGTAATGAAAAAAAAATTTAGGTGTGTGGGGATCAAGACTATGAAGGGAAAGAATATATATATATATATATAATGTGAAACTAGTTTTAGTATATAACATGATGCAAGGTCTTGAAAATTTGATTAGTTACAAGACTCTTGGTAGTCATATATGGAATATGAACAAATGGGAAGCTCATGAAATTTTAGACTTGATGAGTTTCACGTATTAACAATGTATGAATTCAGAACCTAACGAGGTGACGGAATGATGGAATATCATGGGTGGGCTATTTTGTCTAGGGACAATCAGTAGAAATATAGTATTTATAATTTTTTGGTCGGAAAGTGACTACATAAAAAATTATAAATGTGGGGATAACCATAATAGACGTTCACATATACTACTAATCTTGCTACACTAGGTTGAATTTTATGAGATGGGTACGCTTGGTGTTATCTCTATATGATACATTATAGGTCCGGGATGAGATATCATAATTCTGGGAGACTATATTGTCCCATGTAATTTAATGAGTCTGAATTATTGGGAAGATGTGATTTTTGAGTCTGGTGGATGGACAAACATGAATTCCAAACAAATGAGACTAATTATTTGAGTTGAATGCAATTATTTTTTATGTTTTTTTATTATCATTGTCTTATTTTATAGTATTAATATTCTTTATAGGTGTTTGTATTTAAAAAAATATTTTTGTAAGGATGAATAAGGTAAAAGTTTGGCACCTAGTTTTTTTGACCATGTGGCCTAAACTAGACAACATATTATCAAAAGGGTGTTTTTTCATAATTATGAAACCCTTTCCAATAAGGACTGAACTATAGAGTTGGTGTTCAGTGTCACCAACCTGGTTGGAACATATTTTTTTTCCAACCATGTAGACACACCATGTAAGGTTTCATTCCCTTTGACAATGATCATGAAATGGTTGGCACACAGTTATAAAAACAATGTGACGACTATATGGATTATTATAAATATATAATAATCTTTTTTATTGGTTTCTTTAATATTATTTTCCATATTTCACTCATCCCTTGTGAACCCTATTCTCTAGGTAGTGTAACACTCCCATTTTACATCGTCATAGTATGTGAACTTCTATCTTTATTCGGTCTCAGAATCATTATACATTTGCGGTTTATGATTCCTTTTTATGAGGCCTTCAATAATACTAATTATATTTCTTGTTAACCACTCCATACATAATACTATATATGGTCAGTTTATTTTTACATATTTTTATATATTTGGTCTGAATCATTATTTCTTATGATTTAATGTTACGATATAGGTTGATATTCAATATATGATTTCATAAAGGTGTAGTGTTGGTGGATTAAATTTTTATCCATAAATATGTTCGTGATATAGGGAAAAATTATAAATATTCATTTTGGGATGTCTGAGGGAAACCTGAAATAAATTATATTTTTCATTAAATTAATTAATGATTATTCTTGGATGTCTATCTGTATGCTCTATCCTATTTTATTGTGCTAATCCAGATAAAGCGATATTTATCATATAGGTAGTTTAGTCCAATTATATCTGTAAATAAATTATTTTTTAATAGATATTATATTATTTACATGGGAATGTATTAGGTCTAACGTGAGGGGTGGATGTGATTCTAGTTACCGAGATTGAGAAAACATGGGTTGTCATGCAAAGGTAGTGGCCTAAGATACATATTCTAATGTTTATCACTATAATTATGAATCATGGATCATCATGTTTAAGTGGATGAGATATCTAGATTGAGGGAATGTCTTGTAAGGTTTGAGATGGTATTGAACATCCGGTGTTTGGTTATAGGTTCACATGTGGAAATGAGGTTGTTAGTTGGTGTCTCTTCATAGTTGTTGGTGATTTATGTTCATCGTTATTTAAAGACATTGTAAGTGGAGTTATGTACACACATATAGGTCTTAGTTGAGGTCTTGTGGGAAAATAATTATGGTTTCATGCATATGTATATATATGGTAAGGTTTTTATCCTTAGTTATAGATGATGTTATTTCTATAAAAAGCCATAGATTATGGTGATAGATCATTAAGATATGGTTTTGAGACAATAATATTGGGGTATTAGGCTCATTATAACACATAAAGATGATTGGAATACCTTATGTATGAATTTTATCACCATACGTCGAGACACTAGGTTGTTGAGAAGATGGTTATTTATTATAAATTTGAAAATAGATATCATCGTGCATCATTACGTCGGGCTATTGAGTCGATGGTGACATTCTGGGATGAGGTCTGAGGGACCTTGTAAATATTGATAGTTTTGTCATTATGATATACATTACATGATTTGGGTAATGTGAGGTGTCTGATTTTATGAGGATATAGTGATATATTTATGAAATCTTCATAAAGGTTGTCCTAGTATGATATTATTTAGGGGATTCTATGGAACTAATACATAGGTCATTACTAATGAAAATATCTCATTGTAGGCATGTATTATATAAATATATATATATATATATATTTGGGGACATGTATTCTTATTTGTGGTGATTTTTTATGGAGCATGTAAACAATCAATTACCATTATTGAGAACAAGTGGAGCAGGTTATTTATTTTTATGTTTGAGTTTGTACTATTTATTTTAATATGTATAATCTATTTTATTATGGATGTAAGACCAAAATTTTTTTTATCCTAAATAGTTCAAGGTCATACCCTCTACAGACCCATCTAAATTCATGTATACGTTATGATTTTTAAATAATGTATGGGATCATGCTTGACATATATACCTTAGTGAGTGGGGATGTATTTCATTATCATTGGATGTATTGTACTGTACCAAGTGCTTCCTCTATATTGAGATATCCCTTTTTTGGGTTTTTATTTTTTACGTACTTATATGGTCGTACATGGGTATGTTTTCATAATTTTTTTGCATGAACCATCATGATATGTATTCAACTACAAATAGAATGATGCCTTTCGAGTTGATATTACTACTACTGTTAAGTATTCTTCTACTGAGTTTCATTTTTCTATCTTATTTTTATGTATTTTATTCCTCTATATTATATACATTTTTAAAATTATTATTATCACCAACATAGGGTATATTCTCCCCACTATCTTCTAATTAGACCCCAAATGATTGTCTATACCGTTTGGCATATGGGGATGTATGGCTAAGGCCTATTGACCAACTAGGACATAGAACTTATTAATAGTCTTATGGGTTGGTGTTCTATAGCTAAGTTGATATTTAAGTTCTCTGTCATTCCATATAGTTAAATATTCATTATTATGTATATAATAACTTTATAAATGATTGTTAAAATGAAAACATTCCTTCTAAAAAAATTCCCAAATAAATTCTATAATATTTTAACCTTAAAATAATATACGTAATAAAATAAACATTAAAAATTGATTAAGCTTTACAAAATTAACTTTTACATTCCCAAAAGGTAACAGAATGTTTTTGACATAATACATAATGTTAAACCGTTAAAACATCACTCAAAATAACATTAATTACATTTAAATTTCACAAATTAATACTTAAAATGGTATTTCTGTGTCATTGATCTTATATTCAACATTAGGCATAAAACCCCAGGAATATGTACATAACTATTAAGATATTATCAACTGAAAAAAATCATAATTTAAAAATATATCTAAACCCTTCTATGATACAATCTATAAGAACCCAAACATATAAATTACATTTTGGTATTTAATACTGATAAATGCGAGACAAGTTTAAAAAATATATATTACATATTGAAAATGAAATATTAGATCACTTAGAAACCCATGGACCTTATAGTTTTATATTATTAGATAAATTAGGGAAATCTCTTTTATTAACCAAACTAATGAATTAATGCAATATTTATCCTCATATACCCATCTTTTAAAATTTGATATTATTTGTTAAATATATTTAACCAATTTTTTTGATATAAGGAATTTCTATACTCAAAACATTAATCCTAATTCTTCGTAACCTGGGGGAAATGAAATAAAATATGTTTAACATAAAATTATTAGTAAGGGTAAACATAATCATTAATAATTTAATTTCATAAATGAATATAATATGATAATAATTGTATGATCACATAATCAAAATTTATAATCCTAAAATAATTGAACTCATATCCATTAAAAATTGATAAATAAACATTTGGAAAAAAAAACTTATACAACTCAAATAGTTATGAGAGTAAATAATCAAGATCATTTTATTTTAATCTTGATCAAAGGATACAATTAAAAGACTTATTAGGAATAAATAAAATATATTAGAATCGTAGCACATTTTGTTTTGACTGACATAAATGTAGTAACTCTCTTGGTTATACTTGAAGTAATAGTCATGGTCACACCTGGAATAACCATCATAGTATATTTCCATAATAACTTATTAGAATCATAATCGGTTAACACTATACCATATTTAGAATAACCATACCGTTAACTTCCATACCAAATGAATTGAAGGGATAACACAGACCCACTCATATTTTCTTTACAATAGAACTACTCATCCCTGGTTTTTTGTTAGATATGAACCATAAAATTCATATAATCTAGTAACCTTAAATAAAATTCTATTATTACACTACCAAATTTCAATTTTTTATTTTTTTTAATGATTTATTTCATAACCCTTAATTAAAAAAACCATTCATTACAAGGTGTGTACATTAATTCATTATCTATATATTTCCAAAATATAAATCATAATTTTTTAATAAATCATGAAAAAACATTATGAATTTCCACAAGACGTATTCCTTTTCCTTACACATATTTAAAAACTATGAATAACATTTTAAAATGGGGTATGTGAAAAAATGAACCATACGGGACAAAAGAAGAAGATAAATACTAGTCTTGAGAAAAACATGAATAGTCATGAAAACCAATTTTGTAAGAAAATATTTTCTTTTACTTAGAATATCATAACCATTATTTTATGTAATTCATTTTCATAAAATTGAAATAACATTATTTATCTAATAAAACATTTTTTTCATGAAATATACATATTGGTTGCTTGGGATATCATCTCATAGAAACCTTATATAACCCTTACAAAGTAGAATAACTTTATTCAAAAATTGCATTAAAATTACCCGAATAATGTAATAGTTACACAATTATTTAGACAATAATCTGGATGCACCTATCACATAATCTATAATGTTGTCACCAATTAGCTATAAGGGGGATCCATCCTTCATAAATAATGGACACAAACCATATCATGAATAAAACCCCTAAAAACTATTTTAATCCCATGCGAAAACATCTGTGTTTTCAAAATACCCATTCTTCATAAACCCTATTTTTATTAAATAAAATTCTCAGAAAAGGGGGATTTTTTTTCATTGATGGAAACATGAAATCAGATAAAAGAGTCCAAACAGGAAATAACTGTTACCAAGGAATTAAAAGTAGTTGATTCTTTATATGTTAAAATATGTCATTCATTTTTTGACTTTTGCAATGAAATTCAGGCATTCTATAAACATATTCCCTTTTCAAAACCATCAAATGAAAGGTAACGAAAATAATTAACCAATTTCAAATAAATAGTGACATAATGACACATATTTTTTTAATAGTTCAATTGATAAATTATAAATGATTCCAAAATTTTTTGGGGATCATGATTATGGGAAATAATTTTTCTATATAAATAGCTCTTATATTTTGATTATTTAAAATGATTTAAATGGGGAAATTTAAAATATTAGTTTTAAAAATATGTCCTTTACCTTGAGTCCTAATCATTACAAGCATATTTTATATTCCTGAATAAAAAAATTATTTCAATTTTCTTATTTCATAAGAAAATTTTCATTTTCATTATGCCTTTATTTAATTTTATAAAATATTATATACAATTAATTTAGCAATTATATTCACATCATGTTTTTCGATAGAATTTGGATTATATGTCGGAAATGACTTTTGTAAGTCAACCCCGAGAAATGAGATAGAGATTCCATAATTATAAAAATAAAAATCATTATATTATTATCATTATTATGACATATTGTACACTTAAATTCATCAATTATATCCAGTCATAAATAGTGAAATATTTTATAATCGTCCCGATGACAGGTTATAATTATGCAATGGTAATGTATCCATTATTCAATTTTCATTATATATCAAGGGAATTATAGAGACTCCATTAGCTTTACAGACGCGGACATTACATTACTTTTGAGGAAGACATATTAAATAACAAAAACCAACACTTAAGTATCGTAATGGATTAGTGTCTTTGGAAACTCAGAACAAAATCTTCTAATCATTGTGAAGGATCTTCAACATCTCCCATAAAGATATTCCCCTTTGGTATTCATACCTAAAACTTTTCTTTATATCCTGGGGAAAAGAAAACATATAAAGGGTGAGCTCAAATTCCCAATAAGGGTAAACATAGAGAACATAAAACAATCCATAAAAATTTGAATTCATATATATGAACATAAAATTTAAACATCAAAATCTTGAGCAAAGACATAAATCATGGAAGTACGTAAGACATATATCATAATAGAACAAAAATACTGATAAAATAGATTGAGAATAGAACATTTAATTGTGGCAACCATTAAGCACATGATATAATTTCTATAGTTTCCAAGGCATTACTGCCAAGACCATCTTAGTGGACAAAGTCCCTTTATGAATCGAGTTTACTCCTCGTTTCAGTCCTGTAACACTGAACCGGAGTATCGTACCATTCCATCCATGTCTATCTAATGATATAAAAATCTTTACCCAATGAATTGGAGGGAGATATATGTTCCAACCATCTCATAATGAAATCATTCTTACTTGTGCAACAACATAATCATAAACCATTCATCATAACCCGAAGAATAAAAATGGGTTTCATAAACATCATCCCTTTATAACATAGTCCATAAAAAACCAATGGATATCATTTCATCATAAGAAAAGTGAAAACATGTAAATCATCAAGACATTATACTTGAAACATACACATATGAAATAATGTCATCTTAGATGGAAAATGGATTTGATAAAACTCTTGAAATGAATTCATGAGGAAATTATCCTTTCTTCATCAAAATCATTTTATTTTCAAAAAAAATCCATTAAATTTTAAAAGAAAAGGATTTTTTGAAAATTTTCATGAAATATTGTATATTATGCTTCTTGAAAATAAAATGTTATGAAAATGTAAAATTTCATTCATGTCGTATAAGTTTAAAAAAACATTCTTCTCGTACTTTTACCGGAAAAGACATAAAGTACCTCGTATGGTATTGAAAAGAATGATTCATTACATACCATGTAGTAAAAGTCAAAAAATTTCTAAAAAGGACTTCAAAAATACATGAAACCATTTTTAGAAAACATGGACATGGACGATAAATATAACCCCAGTAAATACTTACGATTAGTCAATCTCGGATAAAATCAAAATTAGAAAAGTTATCCCTTACCTTAGGTCTGATATGCTTCGTACGTATCCAAAACTTATGTATAATGATTTAAATAAGGTTATTTACTTATTATATTATCATATTCATTGTTATTATATCGTATATGGTTCACTTATGACTTTATATTACCTGTTCTTTTGTAAATTACATGTAAAAGAAGTGTTTTGGGTAAAATCTTTTTATTTATCATACTTGTTTGGACTTGTTGTTCATGATATTATTATTTATTATATAATTATGCTCTTACTTAAAGAATGTAAATCATGATTTATATATCATATATATTCATTATATATATATATATAATATATAGATGAATGAAATGAAATACACCGTTCATGGAGACGGTAGGTTGTACGTACGCATGAACACTGTTTTCCTTTCCTTATTGTCTTGAATGGAAGTAAGTATATATATATATATACATAAATTCAGTTGCTTAATTATGTCATATAGTTCATTATTATTCATTATATATACTTTTTAATTATTCTTTAATGGTTGACATGGAGAATGAATCTCATCGCATTGTGGAGACGGTAATCCGTACGTACGCACGAGTGATGATATCATTCCCATAATTATTGAATTGAATTGGAGTTGATGATATAATATCTCAGAATATGTATAATGTTATAATAACCATATATGGTTATTCATTACACCATAATACCCATCCATGAAAGGTGGTGGTGGAAAAAAAGATTACACCACGGCATGGAGACAGTATTCCGTATGTACGCACGCGCGGTGATTTCATTTTCCCTAGGATGGATAGAAGGTGAAATGGGGTTGATTAATATTTATAATAACAAATAATTATATTATTGATACTTATGTTATTACTTTATAATGAAACAACTAAATAAGAATATGTTTAAGAAGAAAGAAAACATTGAACGAATCGGTAGAAGAGATTACCTCTTCCTCGACGCTAATCCTTTAAACATCTTCTTAGGGCACTAGAGTTGGTATTTTGAGAAGGCCATAGACTCTATGATATAACTAGAGAGGTTGAGAAGAGTAATTGGGAGGGTTTTTCCAAGCTTCAAGGATCAAAAGGGTGCGAAGAGAAGAGGGAAGGGGTGCCCTTTTTATAAGGGAGGAGAGGGGCACCTTTGGAAAAACTTAAAATATTATTTTATAATAAAGTCATATTCTATTTATAATAGCTCCAAATTGATTTATTTAGAAGATAAAGTGGGGATGGGTCTAACTCCTCTCAACCATTAGGTTTTACAAAAGTTTAGATTACTATTTTATCCTTATCATTTAGATTAAACTCTATGTTAAATAATTTAACTTTTGCCGTGTCTTCTTGTTTCCTTACACTATATGGTTAAGTAACATACTACAAAAATCCAAACGAACCCTATGTGGTTCATAACTGATATATATAACCTTATATAAGTCATTTTTCCGAACCTTATATTTTTAGGAATATAATATCAATTAATAATATAATATTTGTTTTAAAAACTATTTTATGTCAATTTTGAAACTATTTGGTAATTGATTTTTGTGAAACTCATAACATCATGATTAGTTTGAAAAAATTTAATTGAATCAATAATAACATTTAATATTAACTTAAAAATTAGTGGTATTCATAAAAAGTTTCAAATAACATTTATTTGGGTATATAACATCAATTGTGTTAATATTTCATTAATAAGGTAATTACTGCATCATCATTGTGTCATAAATAAATTAAATTATTCAATGTTTAAAAATAATAAATAAAATAAAATTATGTAGAAATTTTTTTTATCTTTCTAATGAATATTTATAGTCTAATTTATCTTATGTATGACAGTATATTAAAAAAAATTAGTTATTAAACATTGATTTTATCTATTTTAACTCTTCTTTAAATAAGATAATAATAAGTGTCCTAATCTAATCCAAGTGGACCTAAAGGGTAATATTTTATTCCTATGGTAGTTTTTTGTCGAATTATACTTATCCAATAGAATCATGACATGTGTTAGAGAATTAATAATAATAATAACATTTTTACCCTTAATTACCCTATTTACTTTTAACCGGGGTAATAAAAAGTAAAAAGTTCTGGTCACAAAAAATTATTTTTATCTTATTGAACAACATTTTACTCCTTGATATTAACTTTGTCTCTCGGATATTCGAAATTCCACTCACAGAAGTGGTAAAATTATGTTTTATGTAAATTTTCAAATTCTCATAAAAGGTGGGTAAAAGACGGTGAATAGTTAAGTAAACTTTTTAGATATCTAAAATTATTATAAAATGACTCCAATGAATTACATTGAACATATATATGTATTATGTATCATTTTTGAACTAAAATAAATTTAAATAAAATAAATAATTATTTAAATAAAAAGTCGGATTTTAAATAGTAACCCAGTGTTTTCACTATTTATCAAAAATTGAACGTTTTCGAAATAATACCAAATATTCACCCTAAGATAATTTTGATATTCCGAATCAAAAAATGAAGTCCATTTTGAAAAATTAAATTTATAATGTTTCAAAAAGTGGGTATTTCTATTCATAATGGCTAGTTCATAATAATATTATAATAATATATCATTTAGTGAAACTCGATATTACATACTACACCCACTGTCGAGGATGGTCTTGATTGTGTGTAATGCAAGCCAAGTCAAGGATGCGTGTAGTGAAAGCTCTGTTTGGTGTTTCGTATAACATAATCATAACATTTTTCATTTGTACATTATAAAAATATATACTTAATGTTGTGTAAAATAATTTCCACAATGCGAACATGAAATTGTGTGTAACATGAGCCCAGAATAGTGTTGCGTATAATGTAAGATAATACGATGTTGAATATATCGCAAGCTAATTTTGGTGTAGCATAAAACACAAGACATTAATGAAATTAAAAAGAATAATTTTCATAAAATCTCGGGTTGTTACATTCTACCCCCTTTATAATAAATTTCGCCCTCGAAATTCCTCCGTGCTATAAATGGTTTACTACTTGAAAGATTCCTTCATAGAAACCCACATCGTAAAAAGGAATACCAAAACTGAACTTTAAAAACTAAATTATGAAACATAAAGGTTACCCAAATTAACTAATCGCTGGGTTTCTACATAGTAGAACATTGGTGAAAATATGTATATGGAAGAAAAATCTTACTATCATGTTCTGATGAAGATTTGTAGAGGACATGGCTATGAAAAATCCAACAATCACAAAGCCATAAATTTGTGATCATCTAAGGTACCATCAGATTCATCAGATATAAGGTCACTAGGACAACATTTTTAGTTTTCAAGATGACTTCCCTAAAGTTGATAAATTTTAATTATTAAAATACTTACTTTATTTCAGTATTATCTCACTATTGTTCGTGCCTTGAACAATTTCCACTTCATCTCTTAAAGAAATAAGTTTAATTTTTCATTTGTGAAGTGTTATCAGATCATGTGATAGAATGATGTGTCATTTTATATGTCTCAAACAAAAGGTTATAAAACGTTATCAAATATACATACGTCCATCTATGGTGAGGTTAATCGTATATGATTCCAAAAATGGACTTATACTTCATCTACAATACTGCATAATCAAACTACTTTCTACTAACCAGGGACTTTTTGTAGGCCAGTGGTAGGAAATAAAGTCATGTTTCACTTCAGTTGAGGGTTTGATATCCACAGCCTTGTCTGACGTGACGGGTTCTTTCCCATCCTATAGGTTGTCCCTTTTTTTAAAACTAAATTATAATAACATTCATGCAATAAAATAGAAAAAAGTTCTATCCTTAAACAATATTATCTTATGTGTAACATAATCCATTCCTATCTTTAGTCTTATCAAAAATAATATTGTCCAAGCTCATATTATAAAGAAAACAATTACTAGAAATTTCATCTAACAAGCATGTTAATACCATCATTTATTATACGATATATCTTGTTGGTCACATTGCAAACATGTGAATACCTCAATCATGTATTATTTTGAAAAATGAATACCTATTGAACCTGAGTGAAAACACGAATGATGTCAAAATTTAACACTTTACACATACCAAAATCCAAAAATTTCTATATACTCAAACCATGATATAACTTTGTCCTTATATAAGTCATGATCTCAATACATTTTTTTTCTTTATAACTTCATTATGCGTATATCATCTTCTATCCAATAATATTTCAATCACTTTTCATGGTTACCGGTGCCATATTCTTATGGAAAAACACAATGGACCAATACATAGATTTTCCAATATACCATAAAAGTACCTCAACAACATTATTCGTGAATACCAATACATAAACACTTTAATCCATCATATTCAATGATTTCCATAGAATATGTCCTTCCAAGATTTTGAAATAACCTCTTAGGTTAGGGCATTGAGTTGGGTATTGCTCATGTTCTCCACAGATAAGACATTATACTCTATAACAGTATGTCACTCTCTGACCCTTTTCTCCACATAGATAACATCTTCCCCTCTATTTGAGGTATTCCTCAAGGTTCTTCTTCCCTACATTAGAAATCTCAATCTTCCTTTCTATGTGCTCCTCACCTTGCAAACATGCATAAAATTCCATCTTCCTCTTATTTGATGACTTAGGAATACAACTAAAGTTCACCTTCTTAATCATATATCGAGATGGCTGATTTAGCATAATCACAATATCTTTCTCTCCATGCATTATAAAATTTCGTTGATCATAGTCACAAATTTTTCCATTGGAATCAAAGTTAACTGAATTCCTTATCATTCCCTCCATTGACTAAGACCAGAATCTATAGTGTAAGAAACATTTAAAATAACAAGGAACCACATAATTATAAAAAGTCACTTATGGGATGTGTAAATTATCAAAAATTCTTTAATCCATGACACCTTAGGTTCACCCTAGGATATTCATGGTCGTAAACATAATTATAGGACTCTAACCAATACGTATACCTATCCTTAGGGACATCCCTAGACATACCTTAGAAATATATCTAGGGATTTCACTAAATTTTTTGCATCCTAGTTTCCAAATGTTAACTAAACCTTTCCTCTGATACCAACTGTAGTGCCCCATTAGCTTGACGTATATGGACATTACATTACTTTTGTGGAATACATAATACATAATAAAAACCAACACCCAAGGATCGTAACAGTTTAATGTCTTTGGAAACTCGGAACAAAATATTCTAATCACTGTGAACGATCTTCAACATCTCCCATAATGTTCTCCCCCTTTGGTTTTCATACCTAAATCATTTCTTTATATCCTGGGTAAAAGAAATCATATAAAGGGTGAGCTCAAATGCTCAGTAAGGGTAAACATATAGAACATAAAACAATCCATAAAAATTTGAATGACAAAACTTGAACATAAAATCTAAACATCAAAATCTTGAGCAAAGACATAAATCATGGAAGTACGTAAGGCATATATCATAATGGAAAATGAATCCTGATAAAATAGAATGAGAATAGAACATGTAATTATGGAAACCATTAAGAACATGATATGATTTCCATAGTAGCCATGAAATTACAGCCAAGACCATCTTTGTGGACAAAGTCCCTTTCTGAATCTAGTTCACTCTTTGTTTCGGTCATGTAACACTGAACTGAATTAACTTACCATTCCAGCCATGTATATATCATGAGATATAAATCTTTACTGAATGCATTAGAAGGAGATATAGGTCCCAGCTATCTCATAATTTAATCATTCTTACTTGTGCCACAACATAAACATAAACCATTCATCATAACCCAAAGAATAAAAATGGGTTTCATAAACATCATCCCATCATAAAATAATCCATATAAAACAAATTGATATCATTTCATCATAAGAAAAGTGAAACCATTTAAATCGTAGATACATTATACTTGAAACATACGCATATGAAATAATGTCATCTTAGATGGAAAATGGTTTTGATAACACACTTGAAATGAATTCTTGAGGAAAATATCCTTTCTTCTTCAAAATCATTTTATTTTCACAAAATTCCATTAAATATTAATATAAAAGGATTTTGTTGAAAATATTCATGAAATCTTGTATGTTATGCTTCTTGAAAAAAGTTTTATTAAACCGTAAAATTCTGTTCATGCCGTATATGTTTTTAAAAAGCATTCTTCTCGTACTTTTGCCAGAAAAGTCAAAAAGTACCTCGTATGGTAAATAAAAGAAATATTCATTACATACCATGTAGTAAAAGTCAAAAAAATGTGTAAAATGGACTTTATACATACATGAAACCATTTTTAAAAAAACAGGGACATGGATGATAAATATAACCCCAGTAAATACTTCGGAATAGATAATCTCGGATAAAAACGAGATTGGAAAAGTTATCCCTTACCTTAGGTACGATATGATTCGTATGTATCCGAAACTCCTGTATAATGATTTAAATAATGTCATTTACTTATTAAAGAATCATATTCATTGTTATTATATCTTATATGGTTCATATATGACTTTATATTACATGTTCTTTTGTAAATTCCATGTTAAAGCAGCATTTTGGGCAAAATAGTTTTATTTATCGTACTTTTTTGGACTTGTTGTTAATGATATTATTATTAAATATATCATGATTCTCTTACTTACCGAATTTAAATCACGATTTATATATCATATATATTCAATATATATACATATATAATAGATAGATGAAGGAAATTAAATACCCCGTTCATGGAGACAGTAGACTGTACATATGCATGAACGTTGTTTTTCGTTCCTTATTGACTTGAATGGAAGATAATATATATATATATACATAAATTAAGTTGATTAATTATTTACTATATTTCATTATTATTCATTATATATCCTTTATAATCATTCTTGAATGGTTAACATGGAGAATGAATCTCAACGCGTCGTGGAGACGGTAATCCGTACGCACGCACAAGCGATGATATCGTTCCGATAATTATTGAATTGAATTGGAGTGGATGATATAATATCACAGAATTGGTATGATGTTTTAATAACCATATAATATTATTCTTTAAACCATTATACCCATCTATGTAAGGTGGTGGTGGAAAAAAAGATCACACCACGACATGGAGACGGTATTCTGTAAGTACACACGCGCGGTGATTTCATTTTCCGTAGCATGGATAGAAGGTAAAATGGGGTTGTTTTATATTTATAATAACATATCAGTATATTATTTATACTTATTTTATTAATTTATAATGAAACATCTATAGGAGAATAATTTTAAGAGGAAAAAAACTTTGAATGAATTAGTAGAAGAGATTACCTTTTCCTCGACGCACCTTTTTTAATCTTCTTCTTAGGGCATTAGAGTTGGTCTTTTGAGAAGACCATAACCTTTATGATATAACTATAATGGTTGAGAAGATGAATTTTCAGGTGTTGGACAATATTCAAGGCTCAAAAGGGTGTCAAGAGAAGAGGAAAGGGGTGGCCTTTTTATAAGGGAGGAGAGGGCCACCTTTGGAAAAACATACAATATTATTTTATAATAAAGTCATATTCGGTTTACAATAGCTCCAAATTGATCTATTTTGAAGATAATGTGGGTATGTGTCGAAATACTCTCATCCAATCGGTTTTAGACAAGTTTAGGTTACTATTTAAACGTTATCACTTAGATTTAACTCTAAGTTAATAATATAGCTTTTACCGTGCCTACTTGTTTTCTAACACTATATGGTAAATAAACATACTATAAAAACCCAAAAGAACCCTAAGTGGTTCATTATTAATATATATAACATTATATAAGTAATTTTTCCAAACCTTAGATTTTTAGGAATATAATATCAATTAATAATATAATATTTTTTTAAAAAACTATTTCATGTCAATTTTGACACTATTTGGTAATTGATTTTTGTGAAAATCATAAGAGCATGTTTAGTTCGAAAAAAGTTAACTGAATCAATACTAACATGTCATATTAACCTAAAAATTATTTGTATTCATAAAAAGTTTCAAATTACATTTTTTTATGTATTTATAAAATCAATTATGTTAATATTTCATTAATAAAGTAATTACTGCATCATCATTGTGTCATAAATAAATTAAATTATTTAGAGTCTAAAAATTATAAATAAAATACCATTATGTAGGAAATTTCTTTATATTAGTAATGGATGTTCATAGTCTTATTTATCTGATGTATAACCCTATATTAAAAATGTTTTAGATATTAAACATTGATTTTAACTATTTTAACTCTTCTTTAAATAAAATAATAATAAGTGTTCTAATCTAATCCATGTAGACCCAAAGGGTAATATTTTATTCCCAAGGTTGTTTTGGGTCGAATTATACTTATCCAATATAATTATTACATGTGTTAGGGTAATAATAACATCATTTTTACCCTTAATTACCCAATTAACTTTTAACCATGGGAAAAAAGTAAAAAGTTACTATTCACCAAAAATTATTTTTATCTTATTGATCCACAATTTAATCCTTGATATTAAATGTGTCTCTCTAATATTCTAAATTGCACTCACAGAACAGGTAAAATTATGTTTTATGTAAATTTTCAAATTCTCCTAGAAGGTGGGTAAAAGACGGTGAAAAGTTCAATAAAATTTTTATATATCAAAAATTATTATAAAATGACTCCAATGAATTACATTGAACATATATATGTATTATGTATCAATTTTGAACTAAAATAAATTTAAATAAAATAAATATTTTTTTAAATAAATAGTCTGTTTTTAAATATTAAAACAGTGTTTTAACTATTCATAAAAAATTGAATGTTTTCAGAAAAATACCAAAAATTCACCCTAGGCTAATTATGATATTCCGAATCCAAAAATAAGGTCCATTTTGAAAAATAAAATTTATTAAATTTCAAAAAGTTGGTATTACTATTCATAATGGTTAGTTCATAATAATATTATATTAATATATCATTTAGTGAAACTCGGCATTGCGTACTACACACGCTATCGAGGATGGTCTTGATTGCGTGTAATGCAAGCCAAGTCAGGGATGCATGTAGTGAAAGCTCTATTTGGTGTTGTGTATAACATAATCAAAACATATCTCTTTTATACGTTAAACAATATCTATACTTAATGTTGCGTAAAATAATTTCCACAAAACGAACTTGAAATTTTGTGTAACACGAGCCAAGAATAGGGTTGCGTGTACTGCAAGCTAATATGGTGTTGCGTATAGCGCAAGATAATTTTGGTGTAGCGTACAACACAAGACATCAATGAAATTAAAAATAATAATTCTCATAAAATCTCGGGTTGTTACTGGAATAAATTGTTCATTCATTCCAAAATGTTCAAAATATCATAAATATAATTTTATTTTTTTTATGTACTTATATAAATTATAAAAATTTGATGTATTGATGAAAAATGAATCATATCTCTTTGTGGAGGTGGTTTTCCACACATATGCACAAAATACATTCACATTTTTTATTGAATACATCATTTATAAGGGAAATGATATATTATATCTTAATGATTATAAATATTTTATCAAAATAATATAAAATCATTAGTTCTGTTATTATAAATCATTCATGAGGGATGGAGATGTAAAATGAATTATATCAGTTCACAAGGAGGTTGTTCACCATAAACAAGAACTGTTGTTTTATTTCCCATTTGATGCATGAAGATATGTATAGAGTTTTTTATATAATCATAATAACATATAATGATATTTATTATATTGGTTTTAATTTTATATCATGTTTTAATATGATTTTGGGGAGGTCTAATAAGAAATAAAAAGGGAACACTCGATTAAAAATGATACCTCTTATTCGAAAAACCAATTTTCTATGACACATTAAGAGAAAAAAAGTTACTTTTTTTGAAACCAAAGACTTTAGTATTAATGGATAGATTCTATGAAGGTATTTGGGTAGTAATTTGGATAAAAAAGTTTACTAACTATAAGAATAATTTAGAAGTAGACACCTTTATAAGATCCCACTGTTTCATTATTATAATTTCACAAAATATTTATTTCATATAATTTTATTATAAAAAAATTGATAAAATCTAATTTATTTTTAAGATATGATGATTAAGGGTCTAAATATTCTCCTTCAATAACTATTGGACATTATTATGTATATTTTTACCTCTTTCATGTCGTTTTGAACTCCATATTAACCATTTTTTATCTTACAATGATGGCAATGATTTTTAGTTATAGAGGGTCAATATAGTAACAATAAATGATCAAAAGGCCCATAATTGTAAAATGGTGGACATGATCAACCATATCAAAATCAAAATTCATATTCTATGATACTTTTTGAATATTATATCACTTCTTAAAATAAAATTTCTTATAATTTAACATTATTATTAATTTTTATACAAATTCATTAATTTTATTTTAATAACATAAAATATTTTGTATCAAATTTTTTATTATATTCATAAAATTTTTTTTCACTTTAAAAATTTATGTATCATATTAATTATCTAAACAAATATTCCCTTTAATAATTTTTATATCATATATTTTATTTTTTTAATTTGATTGAATAATTAATGTGTCAGTGTTTTGTATGATGTTTTTGCGATTATATCTTATAATAAAATTAAAACTAAATTGCCATGATAAATATAATGATTTTATATATAAAATAATAATTATAAATATAAAAATAATGTAAATTATATGTTATAATTATTATTGTTAATAAAAAAATTGTGTGACATTTTTTACCATCATTAAATTAAATATAATTAATATTATAACAAAATAATATTAGTAAAAGGTCGATATAAACCAATCAAGAATTATTATGTATTAAATTGACTCGTAGAAATAATTTTTTCCATGTTCTGTAGCAATTTTCTAGTTCTTATAATTTTATTTTTATGTTCAATTACCTATGTTACACTTTTTCATAGAGAATTATAATATGGTTTCTAATCATATTGACTAAAAATTAAAGGGCCCTACTAAAAAAACTTGTACTAAATGATTTAAAATACTATATCCAATTTTCATAATTCTTTACATATAGTCTATAGAATTTAATATAATATCAATATAACAAAACATGATGAAAAAATGTGTTTTTAGAAAATTCATTTTTAAATATAAATTTTATTTACAAATTTAATTTATATAATTCATTTCAAAATTAATTGTTAAATAGTTTTAAATGAAAAGTAAGTAATCATTTTTTTAAAATAAGAAAAATTTAAATTTACTTTATAAATACATTAATATATAAATTGGTTTTCAATAAAAATCAATATTTTTCAATATTTTTGGAAATATTTATATTTTATGAATTTTTTTATAAATTCATACAATGATCTTTTTTACATGTTAAATTAAAAAAAATATATATTTCTTAAAAGAAATTTTCTAAAAAAATCTATGAAATTATTAGACTATTTCCCCAAAAATATAATGAAACCACATTTTTATTGAAAACATATTTTTGAAGAATAAAATAAATTTTCTAAAAATAAATTGAATATTTAAAAATAATTAATTAATATATAATAAATGTGTAGTACCATTATATATATTTCACATTCAATATTTCACTATTCATTCATACAAATTTAGAAACTAGGTTGTAACTCTCAAATATATGTTTTGATAATTCATTATTTGCTTAATATCATTGATTCGTATCTTGTATTCTATTGAACAAATATTTTCATTTTAAAATATCATGATATTTCATTATACATCACCCCCTTTTAGAAATTTCATCCCGAAAATTTTATTTTTGAATCAATAAATACAGTTTTTCTTAAGAAAATACCATATTAGAAGACCTACATCATAAAAAGTAAAAAATAAATATTCCACTTAAAAATAGAGATAGGGGTATATGAATGTCACGTGGAATAACACATGATAAGATCTAGTGTAGTATCACATCAATGATAATTAAAAACTAGAATATATAATAAAAACAAAACTTTTATGACTTTTATATAGATGTAGAAAACATGGTATTGATAAGGAAAATTATCACAAAACCAAAAATGTGTGATGGATTAAAAGGCCATTGATTTATTGGTAAGAAAGTATACAGGTAGAATTTTTACATTCAAAATTTTTTTCCAAAAAATAAGGAATTATTTTACTTCCGATAATATTATAATAATTTACTATACATACATGAAAAGTAAGGTTTCAAACAATAATCAATTTCTACCGAAATCTCATATATTCTTAGAAACGTTAATTGAATACAAATATTAATGTTTGAAGAATGAGAATCAAATTCTAATGGATCAAAAAATAAAAAAAAATGTTTAACATGAAATTTCCCCGTTTTTTAAATTAATTGAAAATAAAGAATATTATATGATAATAATATTACGAAAATTAATAAACCATCATATAATTAACAAATATATTAATTTGGTGAATTCAATAATAATTATGATATTTAAACCATGTTCATTATGGAAATAATTATCCATTATATTCCCCAAAATATTTTATAAAAATATTAAAAACCAAAAATCAAAGGGATTTGATTAAATAGTCTTCCGTTTTTAATTTAATGTAAATATTCAAATAAAATCAATATATCTTAATGTCTCATTGAAAAAAAACATATAAACTAATCATATAATCTCCATGATATGCTAATAATTTCCATAAATTAACTAAATCATTATAAAATAACATTAATATAATATATTCTTCCAAAAAAATACCATAATTTTCAATCAAATGAAATATCAATGTATTATATTTACCATAAAAAAAATAATTATCCAAAAATAATTAAAAACCAATTCTAAAATATAATAAATAAAAAAATCCATATATCAATTTCCAATCCCATGGTTATCTATAAGGTAAAATATAAGTTTATAAATAGAAAATAACCTATGTCTATAAGATCAATTAAATAATCAAAAATATTTTCATGTTAACAGAGACATCTTATAGGCTAGTGGTAGGTGATACCCACCATCTTCTCCTTTTTTTGGTTTATTCCTAAAAAACATTCTATATGTGATGGGTTTTAAACCAACCTATGAGTTTTTCTTTATTCCAAAATATAATCCATATGATATCTCTAGATATATCAAAAAAATAATCAAAAATTAAATTAATATTAATAATATTAAAAAAATGTTCTACACACTATGGTGGTCTCCAACTATACAAATTTCATCCCAAAAAATTATAATATATTATAATCTCATCAAAATATAGGACTATATAAACCCTCATGGGTATCCATATATTTAAAATTATGTTCAAGAGATGAAGGGATCACACTACCTCAAATAAATATTTCACATGTTAAAATCAAGGGTTTCATATACATCAAATATATATAAAAAATCGATAAAATTATCCCAATGTTCTTCAATCATCCAATGAGTATAAATTCTTTTAAACTTCTAATAATCCTAAAATGCTCATCTAAATAATAGATCATGAAGGTATATACCATAATCCTTCAAAATTGTACATAGTCAATTATACATACCTTTTATTATTACACCTTAATAATTATTTCATATAAATAATAATATTAATGTTTTCCTACAAATAAACAATGTCAAAAAATAAAACAAAAAATAATCTATACATTTCATATTTCATTTTCAATTTTTTCATCATTATCTATAACCAAAATAGGAATAATAAAATATTTATCTCTACGGTATTTTTGATCCCATTAATGATCATTTTACATAGGAATTAAATTTTCATAATTTCTATTATCCCCATATTTAAAAAACCCAACTGATAACTTGGGAATTAATTATTTTTAATTGAGTTAACTAAATTATTCCTTTTATCCTTGTAGGATTATTTCTTTATTTTGTTTTTTACAACATATAAAACATCAACATTTTAGTTTAATAAAATATACTCGATTCTTCATTCAGCATTTTATGACACAAATGTTGGTGAATATATTTTCCTTTATGATCATTATCACCTAAACATACACATATATTCATTTCTATCGCATCATTAAGAAAATCACTAAGGTTCAGTTTTATATTTACTACTACAAAAATCTTGTAAATAATATCCATAAAAGTTATCACAACATCTCTTCTTCCATTTGAATGCTCATTTAGACAACCACCATTTTTACTACACATCCATCATCACTTTGGTTCCGGTTGAATCATTTTATTTACTAAAACCAAAAATCATTGCACAATAATGTTAATGAAATCATAATATTGCATCTATGTAAGTGGATAATCACTAATATAATATTATTCAATTTATCTTATACTATATCTATTTATCCTAAATAATTATGAATCTCCCCAAAATAGAATTCATTGTCGTAATAGTGGATCCTATCTTCAACACAACTAATATCCTAATATCGGTTTTTATCTAAACCTTTCATTTATACATACTTTCGTTACTCATCGTTAATCATTATATTACCAAACATAATTTTGGAATGTATTTGTGGAAAAAAAATTCATAACCATAACATGACAAAATGATATTATACAATGTTGAAACATTTATTCAGTATCCATTTTTAGACTATATAAAATCATTAAAATATAATATATTTTCTTTTTAAGAATAATATTTACATATTTCATATTTACATATTATTTTTTCAATCCTTTTTAATCCATGGGAAAACATTATTAAATCATCAATGAGAACAACTAGCTCTCTGATGGACATAAAATGATTAAATTCATTACAAAAACCAAAAAAATAATAAACATATGAAAAAAATATTTCCTTCGAAAATTATTTTCTATCCCAAACTGGGAATCATAATTTGTCCAAAATTTTCATTATCATTCCTTTTAAATATTATTACTTTAATTTTTACTCAGTAAAAATCATATAGAAGTCATGTAGGTTCCTTAGGACATCATCTCACAGATCCCTTATAGAATAGTTACAAATTGTAATAACCACAAAACATACTTCTAATATAATTCTATGGAGATCATATTCATTATAAAATGTATTAGAATATTATCATGTTTTACCAATCATATAAGCTATAATGGGGCCACCCATTAGGTATAATGGGTCTCAACCCATCATAATAAATGTCAAAGGTCCATATCATAAAAAACACTTGATATAATATTTTAAACCCATATATATATCATTTCTGATATCAAAATACATGTTCTTGTTAAACACTCTTTTTTAATACATAGATAACTAGAAAAAGGGAAAGATCATTTTTTAATGAATAAAACATTGATAATTATAAAATAATCCAAACAGCAAATAGCAATAATAAAAAAAGTTAAAGTTGTTTCTATTATATACATTAAATTATAAAATTAAATTTTTTTTGTGTAAAAAAATTCAAACACTCTAATAAAATATTCCATTAGAAATAATTTTTAGTAATTTTAATGAAAATTACTTATTAAAATATAAAGACTATTAATATAGTGACGAAATATATTTTTATTTGAAAATGTATATGGAAAAATTCTAAATTGAACATCAAGGTTTTGAGGCATCAAGAGTGTCTTAAATTTCATTCATAATACATATATCTAAAATAAATTACTTTTTACATTTCTTAAAATAAATCAATGATAACAATAAAATAGAATTCTCAATATAAAGACCCTTACATTGAGTCTATCTCATGAAATATGTTCTCAATATTACTGAATAATAAACATCTGTTAATTTTATAATTTCGTGAAACAATTAATTTTATAATTTTGTGAAACCCATTTTCATTTTAATTATTCCTTTGTTACATTTAATTCCATGTTATAGACAATTATATAATAGATTAATATAATTTCATGTTATTTGATGATATTTGGCTTATATGCTAAAAATGACATCGCTATGTTGATTGTTGCTAACGATATAATTATTCTATAATTTCTAGAAGTATATTAATTTAATGAAAATAATATTATAAATAAATAAAATATTTAAATTTAACCATTATATATTATATAGATAAAGGAACTATGTGAAAATCCTGACGATGGTAGGTCGTACATACGTAAGAGTAATGTTTCTATTTTTCAAGGATCATTTTGGAAAGAGTATAAAAATTATATTGTATTTCTAGAATTTAAATCATATAATATTTATAATAATAAATAGTTAAATATAAATATATAAATCAAACATATTATTCGTTGATGAAAGACAAATAACATTTCTTAATTGAGGTGGTTTTCCACACATATGCAGAAACGATGTTTTAATTTTCCAATGAATGAAAAATTATAAATTTAAATGATATATTATGTTCTAAAAATTACAAATATGATATTTATTTTATATATAAACAATAATTCTATTATTTTTACCCATCCATGATAGATAGATATGGAAAATCAATTACATCAATTAGTGAGTCCATAGTCTGCAATAAACATAAAAAATGTTTTCTCTTTTGATTTGATGGAAGAGGATATGGATATGAGTACTGGAATTAACATAATTACATCTCATTATATTGTAAATATTGATTTTATAATATTATTTTGGATGAAGAATATTTTAATGATTTTTCAAAATAAATAAAATTGGAACAACCATTTAAAATCGATTCATATTCTTCATACAACCTCTTTTTCTTAAGATCTTTAGAGCAAGAATGTTGGTGTTATGAATAAAAATGCCTCTATAATTATGTCTAGAATTCTGAGAAGTTATTTATCTATGTATTTTTGAAACCAAATTTGTTTTTATATGGGATGAAATAAAGAATTTTTTTTCCCATTAATAAAAGAGGGGTTGGGGACTCTAGAAATATCTTGAAATATAAAATAATATGTATTACCTTTTAATTAAATTTTTCCCTAAAATAATTTATTTAATATTTTGTATGATTATAGATTTAATTACACCATTAAAATAAATTGGGTAAATGTTTATGCCACATTTTTAATCATATAATTTGGTTTTTACCCATTGTTATCCAATTTAAAACATATAATGTCCATAATGACTTTTACTATTTGATGGTCAATATAAATACTATAAATGGAAGATAAGACAATAAATTTTACAAGGATAATTTTATTTACCGTATTATAATAAAATGACTGAATATAATATTTTTTGAATTTTATATCATTTAATAAAATATTATTTATTATAATATGTGACTAAGGCCAGTTTTTAGAACAATTAAATAATTTGATTTTAATAACATTACCAAAATAAATAAACTCCATTCCAGATTTTGTATTATAAAAAAACATTTAAATTTTATTTAAAAAATTCACATATCACATTAGGTTTCTAATATTTTATTTCTATTAAAAATTTAACTATGATTTATTTCAATTTATCTTTGATTGAATAATTATTATCACACCACTATGTAGAAATTATAAGTAATTATTTATTAAATAAAAAATAAAAATATATTTTGTTGATAAATATAAATCATTTATATTTCAAAATACTATTTATAAATGAATATGTACTCTAGTAATATTCAGGTTAAAATATTATAGTTAATAAAAACAAGAGTGACTATTTTCTCTTTTCACTAAATAAAATATTATAAATGTTTTAATAACAATAAAAAGATAATTATACTATATAACAGAATCATGGGTGTGAATGGATAAAAAATACCCATATAACAATATTTTTTTGCTTAATCATAATTTTATATTCTATATAATTTTATATTTAAACATTAATTTCCATACTTACCTATTATCATAGTAACAATAATTATTAAGGTTCCTATAAGTATTGACCAACAATAAAGGGTTCCTATTAAAAAAATTATAATCAATTATTAAAATTATAGAATCGATTTTTTTTAAATATAATCAACTATTTTGATAAATATAATATACAATAAATTGAAAAAACAAGACTAAAAATAAATTTAGAGAAATAAATATTTTTAAATTTAAACTATCTTTTTAATAAGGTCACGTACAAAATTTATTACAATCCCAGAATTGAATACTATTTAATAAATATGAACTAATGTAATTTAAAAACTAATCTAGATTATGATTCTAATTTTCAAATACCTTAAAAGAAAATACAGCTTTCATAAAAATCATTATTTATTACTATTTATTGAAAAATAAATATTTTATTAAAATTACTAAAAATCATTCTAAGGTAATTTTGACATGAGGAATTCAAAAAAAAAAATTAAAATTAAAATTTACTGAATTTCCTAAAACACTACTTGTAATATTACCTCATAAAATGTAATAATAATCATTTTTACATAAATGTATTTTTGAAGAATCAAATGACTTTGCAGAAATTAATGTCCATATTTACAATGTCTTAATTATTACATTATCATGGAGTGTACAATTCTATATATTTCTTTGAGTGAACAACATAATTCCTTCCCACCAAAATAATGACTACATTATAACAGCCCTATTTGATTAATATTAATTTATTATTCATTTAAGATAAGTTTTTTCATAACACAGACACTATGGAAGATATAAATTTATTTTAAAATATTCATATATTTCTTAAATAATAGAACCAACCATCTTCATAATCAATTTCTAGGAACAAAAAAGATTAATGTAAATAAAACTTTTGTTTTGTCATAATACTCATAGAAATAATCCTTATTCCTTTCATAACAGTATTAAATTTTGAAAAAAATGGGTTCTATGATAAATTCATTGAAAAAATCATAATCCCACAAGAGAATGAATCACGATGGTATTAGTAAAAATATCACCTATAGAGTATAAGTAACATCATGGGTTGTGGACATTGATGAATAGAAATACCATTAAAATTGTAATGGACATTGCCCCCCATGACTATTAATTTTCTAGTCTTGGTAGTACAATGTGACAAGGGGTGGTTGTTAGAGTTTCTTTTAGTGGATTGAGGTGCATAAGATATACTATAGGAAACAAACATTTT
This sequence comes from Viscum album, assembly GCA_963277665.1. Lineage (NCBI taxonomy): Eukaryota > Viridiplantae > Streptophyta > Magnoliopsida > Santalales > Viscaceae > Viscum > Viscum album. The sequence continues at coordinate 1,835,575,601 of OY728147.1, forward strand.
GTAATATTTATTCAACGTTTAATGGAATTTAATATATTATGATGTCAGTTGGTTGTTGGATTATATATGGATAAGGGAAATGTTGTGGGATAAATTACATGCACTATAATTGAAATCCATAATGTCATGACCCAACCCGTATCGGGGCTCGAGCCGCAACTACCCCAAGCACATATCCATAGGCCATGGCCTGACGACTAGTGATGATGGCATAACAAACTAGGGGAGGACTTTTTCTAAGAAAATATAAACACACACAAAACAAACCTAGTGAAAAAGTGTATATGAAAAGAAAAAAACAAGATACAACACTACTAAATAATGGAAAAAACATATATGCATCAACCTCCAAAAAAAATAAAAGAAAAGTAAAGTTGAAAGGGAATGGGGAAAATATACACACCCAACAAGAATTGTTCCTCAACCTGGAAACTGGTGAAAAAGTAAAATAGTTGGGAGAGTTCCACTCATGAATCACAATCTATGAGCACTGCATGTGGTCCAAACATCCTATATTCATAAGATCAGATGATATCATGATCAACATGTCTATCATCTGCAAGGGCACACCAAATGTGGTCAAAACTGATGAAGGGGTTAGTATAAGAATACTCAGTAGGATGCCTCGAAGGCTCGAGGGAGAAGCAAGAGAGGTATTTCTGAGGGGATTAGTAAGAGAGAACAAGGTACTTCAAGAGGGAACAAAAAGTGTATAGATCCACCCAATAGTAGATATGATTGCTCAAATGAACCTAAATGATAGAGTAATGGGATATCCATCTCATCCCTCACACCAGGTATTATCTAGTGTTGAAAAGTAGTATCATCAATCACAAACATCGAACACATAGGATACTGGAGAGCTTTTCCTTTATCGAGTACAATGGGCCATTTAGGTAACACAGACCAACATCCCACTAACCATGAATTGCATAGATACCCCTCCTCATCTCATATCGTGGGTCTGCATGGTCACATAGAGCCTCTCCCCATTGTGTCCGGCTGAGGTACTCCTGTCATCGAGTATCAGGGGTATTCCATGTCACACTGAGCTGCTCCCCAACTTTGGAATGTTGGGTCACACTGAGCTGCTCCATACAATTGGCCTGTTGGGTCATACATAGCCGCTTCACACTGGGTCGTTGAGTCATAGAGTGTCGAAAGTCAGCAGTCGTTCGGTCATAGATATCCGTAGGGTTCCACACATTGCATGCTTATGAGTACCACACATCAAGCCATTTGTCATATATCGACATCCGTTAATGTCCCCAAAAATACTTTCAAAAGATCTGTCTCTTTGAGAGGGTACATAGGTTACAAAAGGCCCAGCAATCGAATGCAAGGTATGTAAGACCCATGTATTTTATTAGCATGGGGTTGGTATTGATGGGGCTCGATCTGACCTGGTCACACTGACCTAATCAACCCGGCCCAGGGATCCTACATACCCCAGTTCATCAGGTCAGACTCGACCTGACCTGGTGCAGGTCAAGGTTGGTCTAGTACAGCCTGACTAGTGGGCTAGTCTTGTTGGGCCTTCATCATTGGTACCTCTTGGAAAAGAACGTTGCTATAGTCATTAGGTGATTCCCCGAATGTGTATCACAACTGGAATATCTCACATAGTATCGCAGAAGCCATTACGGAAGGCACAATCATTTTCTATGAAGAAAAACACTCATGATAGTCTACTTATATGATATAATCTTAATCCAAAATAAGGATATATGAGATATAGAATATTCATAATGTGGTACACGGGGCATGTTGGTCCCACACGTTTGGTGGACCCACCTCTTTTCTAGGTCATGTACCTCTCCAAACTCGAGTACTAAACTACAAATCATGTATCAATATTCATGGTACTGTACTCCTATAGTACATTAAATCTCAAGCCAAAAGGTTGATGAGGGTGTTTTGCATGTTGTTAAACCGAAGAGAGGAAACCTACATTTACTGGTCGTTCTTTTCAAATGGTACTTGATAATCAAACAGATCGCACCATTGTGATCCATGGAGAAAAACACACTAGATCAACTCGTCATTCTCTCTAAACACATATCTGATGGAATTTTCATAAATCACTGCATTTCACTTGAATGATGTCCCATGGGTCCCACTCCGGAGTCCCAAAACAAATTGTATAGATCACACCATTGTCATCCTCATGAAAAACACACGATATAGACAACCTATTTTTTCAAAATGGGTACCCTGTGAAAAAGTTTCATTTCCCTATAACATGCGCGAACCAGCCTCATGGGGCCCAATATTCGGCCTTGAATTAAATATCTGAATTTTTCCTTAAAACATCCTTCTTAATTTCAAGGTTGCAACATCCCATATAGTTCATAATTTAAATACATTATAAGAGAGATATGTCTGATACAATTTCTCACAATAATAATATTAATAATAATATTATTGGGTGTTTCGTGGGCCCGATACATGGACCATAATTTAATATTATACATTTAACATAAATCAAATATTTTAATAACAGAATCACATCACTGCTGACAGTATGACAATCAGACATTGCACGCCGGAGTTGCGACAGGTTGGAGTTTTAATTATAATTAAAATATTTTATCTCACTATCTTTTTAGGTACCTGATCCAAAAACACCAAAAATATATATCCAATATCAGATTCAAAATTTCCATCTTAACGTCTGGTCTACACTACCACTGACGGTTTGTGAAACCGAGGTCGCATGGATAAGTTACGAACGAATTATGGTTTTAAAACAAACTAATAATAATATCATTATTATAATGTTATTTATAATTGATTTATATAAATTAACATATGCCACACACAACACTTGGGTAACCTTTCCAATTTGGTGTGGATCACCCCCTTTCATCAGACTATTTTTTATTGCTTTACGTAATAATTTATTACCCCTCAACCGTTTAACTATCCAATCAACTCCTTCATCATTCATGATTTTATTCCTTCAACCCTAACACCCATACCTTCACGCGGCCGCCTCCACCAGCCCTTAACATGGATTCCTCTTCCGTTGGAGCTGCAGCCTCCGGCCAACCGCTGTGAGCCCCCTCAAGCCGTTGCCTGCCCGAACTGCCTCGTCGAACGTCTTCCGCAACCACGCTGGACATCCGATGTACTTCACACTACCTAACTCACCAGATTCGTGCACTGATGACACGCTTGTGTCACACCACCAATCACCCCCTTCTGCGGGCCACTACAGCTTCGTTCTATGCCTGGAATTTTTGATTATTGCAAATTCATGATCCTTAGGCTGATGTAAATGGGTCTGTATTCTACACTCAATAAAACATTGTGTTTTTAATGCACACAATTATTTTATTTTGAAGTACATGTAGAGAATGCAGGATGAATGAAATAAATAAATGTAAGGGACTATGTGTGGATTGATGACAGTGTATGTTTGACCACTAGCATTGAGAATAATGAACACATGGAATCAACAAATATATATTTATCAGACTTCAAAAATATCTATTTCTAAATAAACAAGAATAATGTGATTTGTCATAATGTTTTTCAAACTACAGATTAATTAATTTGATTCGTGTTCATTATGAAAATTTAACTAGGGTAAGGAATCCACAGTGATAAATCCTACCTTTATCGGTCCAGTCACCAAAGATGAAAATCTCACTTGGGAAACGTACGGTAGAAGTTGTTCTGTTCGTCGTGCTTCGATTTTCTTGGATCCATGGTTTTTTATCTCCGTTCATCATTCATAAATGGGAAGAGGATATGAGGAGATGAAGGGTGGGTTTTCCTTCATTTCCAAAAATTAATGATGAGGACATACCCCTCTAAAAAAATTAGAACATTTCTTATGTTAATATAAATGAATCACATAATTAAATAAACAATAAGTTAGTTATTTAATTAATCATCCATGGTAGCACACATTCCAACTTCTCGATGTAGACAATGGTTAAACTATAACAAGGGTAAAACCAATGTTTTGAGGTCATCAATGGTCTCCTAGTATTTTTTACATGTCCCCATTGGAGAGATATTTGATTTTGAGCTATAAAGTAAAAAAAATTAAAAAAATGAATAAATTAATAATTTAATATATTCTTTTAACACACCGTCTATGGGTGAGGGTCCGAACATCCCATTATGACTTATTTTATGTCACACCATGGGGAAACACTATGTTCCATACCCAACAGTGGTCATATATTTATGGTATAATCCACCATTTAAGAGATATCCCATTTTCTGTAGATAACAGCACATGCATAATATAAAAACACATTAAATTTTTATAAAATCAATTTTGGGCACACCGGGCCTCAGAATAGAATTCTGTCTCAGTGCCCAGCTCTTGAAATATTTTTAGAAATACCTCAATGTGTTATTAGGAAAAAACTTGGTCTCAACATTATTACCTCTTTCAATATTTTCTTCTTTTAAAATAAAAATTATGGAAATAACTCAGGATACTGAGCCTGCTCATAGCTATCCCGCTCCCAAAGAAACAATATGTTTCCATTATTAGAAACAATCTGGAACAAAGAGATGTTCTACATTCCATATTCTTCTATCAGTTGAAGCCATGTGAAAGAACACAGTTGCATCTCCACTGTTGTGATATGTGTAAGGCATCGTGTATGAAATCCAACAATTTGGGGTAAGGAATGGTGGTATGCAACTTCTCCATCTCCTTGCACAGTCTCTAATGTCCTATTAGAACTCATAGGGTGTAGTTTCCCTCCTCTTCTAAACCACAACATCCCTTGTTACAATTAGAATCACTCTTTGTCCCTAGAATGTGGTGTCATGATTCCCTCATTCATAATATCCATATGGTGAAACACCTAAGAATATTCGGTCACATGAGATTTCATAGTTGATGAATCACAACTAAGACTCTCTTACACACTCTAGAAGCATAGGAGTCATCACCATTGCATGGAAAAAATGTGTACCCTCCTATTTCACTAGGGTTAGCTACAAGGATATTCACTACTCTAAAAAATCCCGCTCTAGGTGAGTCTAGGACTTCCCACACTTCCTACTAAGGGAATATACTACAGAACTACACCTTCCGTGCACAATTCAGAGGGATTATTCCCCCTTGCTTCTGCTACACTATATGGACCCCATATGACCACATCCTGAGACTGAACATGATAAGATCTCATACGTTGGGATCTTGTCATCTCGCATATGCTAACTGCATGAGACGTCTCAACTCTATTGCGCTCACTGTCATAACCATCTTTATGGAATGAAAAGAATCTCTCTACTACCAGTTCCTACTCCAGCACATCAACGTAGGTGGGGATGCACGAGTGCACTATGATAGCTTATATATATCTACCCAGTCCCTTCTCGAACATACATTCTCAGAGATATTTATCATGGATCATGTCAAATGTGTAGTAAACAATGTATGTGAACCTAGTAGTGTACTCAGTCACTGCATTACATTCCTAATGTAACTATAGGAGATCATGATGTCGAATCGAGCACAAGTAGAAGTGGTAGAACACCTAAGGAAATAGTTGAATGAATTCGTCTGATGATAGTTCATACTCATCGTGTATCTTCGTTACTAAGATCCACCAACGTACAGTTTCACCGAGGAAAAGGTCAGCTGAAAAACCCAACATCTAGTAAGAATTTTTCTATATAATCCTGAATAGGTTGACTCTCTACTCTAGCCACACATCAGCTATCCAAGTGTCCATCTAAACGTGGCACCTCAACAGTATATGGTGTTTTAACTCACGAAGTGCACTCAACATGAACACATCCTCATCACACTCTATATGGTTGTCATCAGCTCAATAGGTATGGGTGATGCTCCCTACCCACCTAGGGAAAGGGGCTCGCATTATGGGTTCAATGAAAATGTCTCGTTTCTAACAGAATCATCATCATGAATTAGAGCTAGTATCATTGATGGATGTCATCGGAGAGTCATCATGAATGTTACCAAGGTGTAATGTGATTGGATGAGCATATATATATATCAACAATGATAGGGATATGATTTGAGAAAGACAGTCAGTGATTAAATACTATATGGTGCATGTTCCACTATTCCCTATTATATGTGTATCTTGGTGCTGAGTTGACATGTGGTATATTAAGGTCATGGTGAATAGATTGTTCGGCCACACATACCATCACTGGACTCCCTAGCTTGAGAGCTACTGTCATGAAACAATGACATTATCGAACTAAAAACAACCTAATTATTTTTATGGAAAGGCCAGAACAATGTCCAAAGGTTCAAACCACCTCATATTCCATTTTGTCATGACCAAACCCATATCAGAGATCGAGATACAACTACCCATATCCGGCCTCCATTTTCCAACAGCTGGTGACTAGCACCGAAGTCACAACAATGTAGGGGAGGCCATTGCCTATGAAACTATACACACACATGCAACCAGCTGAATGAAAAAGTGTAGATAAAAAGAAAAACACATGATATAACACAACAAAAAAAAGTAACCCAAACATATATACATAGACACTTAAATAGTACGAGTACTTGAAAAGTAAATCTGAAAGGTAAAGGGGAAAAAATACACACCAAACTAGAAAAGGCCACAACCCAGCAGTAGGTGAAAATGTAAAATAGGTGTGGGAGTCTTAGTCATAAATCCCAAGATAAAACCACAACTCACCACCCAAGCACCCCATATCCCTATGCTTCACTTATATTCTGATCGACCTATACGTCGTCTGCAAGGGAACTTATTATTTATCTAAACAAATATTAGTTTTAATATTTTTTATATCATATATTTTATTTTTTCCATTGATTGAATAATTAATGTGTCAATGTTTTGTATGATGTTTTTGTGATTATATCTTATAATAAAATTAGAACTAAATTAACATGTTAAATATGATGATTTTATATATAAAATAATAATTCTAAATATAAAAATAATGTAAATTATATGTCAGAATTATTATTGTTAATAAAAAAACTTTGTGAAATTTTTAACTATCATTAAATTAAATATTATTAATATTATAACAAAATAATATTAGTAAAAGGTCCATATAAACCAATCAAGAATTATTATGTATTAAATTGACTCATAGAAATAATTTGTTCCATGTTTTGTAGCAATTTTCTAGTTTTTATCTTTTTATTTTTATGTTCAATTACCTAAGTTACACTTTTTCATAGAGAACTATAATATGGTTACAAATCCTATTGACCAATAATTAAAGGGCCCTACTAAAAATACTTGTACTAAATGATTTAAAATACTATATCCAATTTTCATAATTCTATACATATAGTCTATAGAATTTAATATAATATCAATATAACAAATCATGATGAAAAAATTTGTTTTTAGAAAATTCATTTTTAAATATAAATGTTATTTACAAATATAATTTATATAATTCATTTCAAAATAATTATTAAATAGTTTTAAATCAAAAGTAACTAATCATTTTTTTAAATAAGAAAAATTTAAATTTACATTATAAATACATTAATATATAAAATGGTTTTCAATAAAATTCAATATTTTTCAATATTTATGGAAATATTTATATTTTAAGAATATTTTTATAAATTCATACAATGATCATTTTTACATGTGAAATTAAAAATTATATATATTTCTTAAAATCAATTTTCTAAAAAAATCCATGAAATTATTAGAAAATTTGCCCAAAAATATAATGAAACCACATTTTTATTGAAACCCTATTTTTAAAAAATAAAATCAATTTGCTAAAAAATAAATTGAATATTTAAAAATAATTAATTAATATATAAGAAATGTGTAGTACTATTATATATATTTCACATTCAATCTTTCACTATTCATTCATACAAATTTAGAAACTAGGTTGTAACTCTCAAATATATGTTTTGATAATTCATTATTTGTTTAATATCATTGATTCATATCTTGTATTCTATTGAACATATATTTTCATTTTAAAATATCATGATATTTCATTATACATCACCCCCTTTTAGAAATTTCATCCCCAAAATTTTATTTTTGAATCAATAAATACAGTTTCTCTTAAGAAAATACCATATCAGAAGACCTACATCATAAAAAGTAAAAATAAATCTTCAACTTAAAAATACAGATAGGGGTGTATGAATGTCCCCTAGAATAACACATATTTGGATCTACTGTAGTATAACATCAATGATAATTAAAAACTAGAATATATAATAAAAACAAAACTTTTATGACTTTTATATAGATGTAGAAAACATGGTATTAATAAGGATAATGATCACAAAACCAAAAATGGGTGATGGATTAAAAAGACATTGATTTATTGGTAAGAAAGTGTACAGATAGAATTTTTACATTCAAAACTTTTTTCCCAAAAATAAGGAATTATTTTACTTCCTATAATATTATAATAATTTACTATACATACATGAAAATTAAGGTTTCAAACATTAATCAATTTCTACCAAAATATCATATATTCTTATAAACGTTAATTTAATAGAAATATTAATGTTTGAAGAACGAGAAACAAATTCTAATGGATCAAAAAATAAAAAAAAACGTTTAACATGAAATTTCCCCTTTTTTGAAATTAATTTAAAATAAAGAATATTATAAGATAATAATATTAGAAAAATTAATAAACCATCATATAGTTAAAAACTATATTAATTTGGTGAATTCAATAATAATAATGATATTTAATCCATGTTAATTAAACAAATAATTATCCATTATATTCCCCAAAATATTTCATAAAAATATTAAAAACCAAAAATCAAAAGGATTTGATTACATAGTCTTCCGTTTTTAATTTAATGTAAATCTTCAAATAAAATCTATATATTTTAATATATCATTGAAAAATACATATAAACTAATCATATAATCTCCATGATATGCTAATAGTTTCCATAAATTAACTAAATCATTATAAAAGAACATTAATATAATATATTCTTCCAAAAAACACCATAATTTTCAATCAAATGAAATATCATAGTATTATATTTACCATAATAAAATAATTCACCAAAAAATTATTAAAAACCAATTATAAAATAAAATATATAACAAAATCCCTATATTAATATCCAATCCCATTGTTATCTATAAGGTAAAATAAAATTTTATAAATAGAAAATAACCCATGTCTATAAGATCAATTAAATAATCAAAAATATTTTCATGTTAACAGAGACATCTTATAGGCTAGTGGTAGGTGATACCCACCATCTTCTCCATTTTTTGGTTTATTCCCAAAAAACATTCTATATGTGATGGGTTTTAAACCAACATATGAGTTGTTCTTTATTCCAAAATATAATCCATATGATATCTCTAGATGTATCAAAAAAATAATCAAAAATTAAATTAATATAAAGAATATTAAAAAAATGTTCTACACTCTATGGTGGTCTCATACTATACAAATTTCATCCCAAAAAATTATAATATATTATAATCTCATCAAAATTAATGACCATATAAACCCTCATGGGTATCCATATATTTACAATTTTGTTCAAGAGATGAAGGGATCACACTTCCTCAAATAAATATTTCTCATGTTAAAATCAAGGGTTTCATATACATCAAATATAAATAAAAAATAAATAAAATCATCCCAATGTTCTTCAATCATTCAATGAGTATAAATTATTTTAACCATCTGATAATCCTCAAATACTCAACTAAATAATAGATCATGAAGTTATACACCGTAATCCTTCAAAATTGTACATAATCAATTATACATACCTTTTATTATTACACCTTAATTATTATTTCATATAAATAAAAATATTAATGTTTTCCTACAAATAAACAATGTCAAAAAATTAAAAAAAATAAATAATCTATACATTTCATATGTCATTTTCAATTTTTTCATCATTATCTATTACCAAAATAAGAATTATCAAATATTTATCTCTACGATATTTTTGATTCCATTCATGATCATTTTACAGAGGAATTAAATTTTCATAATTTCTATTATCCCCATTTTTAAAAAACCAAACTGATACCTTGGGAATAAATTATTTTTAATTGAGTTAACTAAATTATTCTTTTAACCTTGGAGGATTATTTCTTTATTTTGTTTTTTACCACATATAAAACATCAAAATTTTATTTTAGTACAATATACTCGATTCTTCATTCAGCATTTATGACACAAATTTTGTTGAATATATTTTCCTTTATGATCATTATCACCTAAATTTACGCAGATATTCATTTCTATCGCATCATTAAGATACTAACTAAGGTTCAGTTTTATATTTACTACTACAAAAATCTTGTAAATAATATCCATAAAAGTTATCACAACATCTCTTGTTCCATTTGAATGCTCATTTAGACAACCACCATTTTTTCCACACATCCATCATCACTTTGGTTCCGGTTGAATCTTTTTATTTACTAAAACCAAAAATCATTGCACAATAATGTTAATGAAATCACAATATTGCATCTATGTAAGTGGATAATCACTAATATATTCTTATTCAATTTATCTTATACTATATCTATTTATCCTAAATAATTATGAATCTCCCCAAAATAGAATTCATTATCGTAATAGTGGATTCTATCTTCAACACAACTGATATCCTAATATCGGTTTATATATAAACCTTTTATTTATACGTACATCCGTTACTCATCCTTAAACATTACATTCCCAAACATAATTTTGGAATGTATTTGTGGAAAAAATTTTCATAACCATTACATGAGAAAATGATATTATACAATGTTGAAACATCTATTCAGTATCCATTTTCAGACAATATAAAATATTTAAAATATAATATATTTTCTTTTTAAGAATAATATTTACATATTTCATATTAACATATTATTTTTCAAATCCTTTTTAATCCATGTGAAAAAATTATTAAATCATAAATGAGAACAACTAGCTCTCTAAGGGACATAAAAATATTAAATTCATTACAAAAACCAAAAAAAAAACATATGAAAAAAATATTTCCGTCGAAAATTATTTTCTATCACAAATTGGGAATCATAATTTGTCCAAATTTTTCATTATCATTCCGTTTAAATATTAATATTTTAATTATTACTCAGTAAAAATCATATATAAGTCATGTAGGTTCCTTAGGACATCATCTCACAGATCCCTAATAGAATAGTTACAAATTGTAATAATGCAAAATATACTTCTAATATAATTCTATGGAGATCATATTCATTAGAAAATGTATTAGAATATTATCATGTTTTACCAATCATATAAGCTATAATGGGGCCACCCATTAGGTATAATGGTTCTCAACCCATCATAATAAATGTCAAAGGTCCATATCATAAAAAAACACTTGATAAAATATTTTAAACCCATATAAATATCATTTCTGATATCAATATACATGTTCTCGTTAAACACTCTTTTTTAATACATAGATAACTAGAAAAAGGGAAAGATCATTTTTAACGAATAAATCATTTATAATTATAAAATAATCCAAACATCAAATAACAATAATAAAAAAAGTTAAAGTTGTTTCTATTATATACATTAAGATATTAAATTAATTTTTTTTGTGTAATAAAATTCAAACACTCTAATAAAATATTCCATTAGAAATAACATTAAGTAATTTTAATGAAAATTACTTATTAAAATATAAAAACTATTAATATAGTGACGAAAAATATTTTTATTTGAAAATGTTTATGAAAAAATTCTAAATTGAACATCAGGGTTTTGAGGCATCAAGAATGTCTTAAATTTCATTCATAATACATATATCTAAAATAAATTCCTTTTTACATTTGTTAAAATAAATGAATGATAACAATAAAATAGGATTCTATATATATAGACCCTTACATTGAGTCTATCGCATGAATTATGTTCTCTATATTACATAATAAAAAACATATGTTAATTTTATAATTTCGAGAAACACTTAATTTTATAATTTTGTGAAACCCATTTTCATTTGAATTATTCTTTTGTTACATTTAATTCCATGTTATAGGCAAATATATAACAGATTAATATAATGTCAGGTGATTTGATGATATTTTGCTTATATGCTAAAAATGACATCGCTATATTGATTATTGCTAACGATATAATTATTCTATAATTTCTAGAATTATAATAATTTAATGAAAATAATATTATAAATAAATAAAATATTTAAATTTAACCATTAGATATTATTTAGCTAAAGGAACTATGTGAAAATCATGATAACGGTAGGTTGTACATACGTAAGAGTAATGTTTCTATTTTTCAAGGATCATTTTGGAATGAGTATAAATATTATATTGTATTTATAGAATTTCAATCATATAATATTTATAATAATAAATAATTAAATATAAATATATAAATCAGACATATTATTCATTGATGAAAGAAAAATAACATTGCTTCATTGAGGTGGTTTTCCACACATATACAGAAACGATGTTATAATTTTCCAATGAATGAAAATTTATAAATTTAAATGATATATTGTGTTCTAATAATTACAAATATGTTATTAATTTTATATATAAACAATAATTCCATTATTTTTACCCATCCATGATAGTTAGATATGGAAAATGAATTACATCAATTAGTGAGTCTATAGTCTGCAATAAACATAAAAAATGTTTTTTCTTTTGATTTAATGGAAGAGGATGTGGATATGAGTACTTGAATCAACATAATTACATCTGATTATATTTAACATATTGATTTTATAATATTATGTTGGATGAAGAATATTTTAATGATTTTTTAAAATAAATAAAATTGGATCAACCATTTAAAATCGATTAATATTCTTCAAACAACCTATTTTTCATAAGATATTTAGAGCACAAATGTTGGTGTTATGAATAAATATGCCTCTATAATTATTTCTAGGATTCTGAGAAGTTATTTTTCTATGTATTTTTTAATCCAAATTTGTTTTTATATGGGATTAAATAATGAAATTTTTTCCCATTAATAAAAGATGGGTTGGTGACTCTAGAAATTTCTTGAAATATAAAATAATATGTATTAACTTTTAATTAAAATTTTCCCTAAAATAATTTATTTAATATATTATATTATTATAGATTTAATTACACCAATAAAATAATTTTTGTAAATTTTTATGCCACATTTTTAAACATATAATTCGTTTTTACCCATTGTTATCAAATTTAAAACATATAATGTCCATAATGATTTTTACTATTTGATGGTCAATATAAATACTATAAATGGAAGATAAGACAATAAATTGAACAAGGATAAATTTATTTACCATATTATAATAAAATTAATGAATATAATATTTTTTGAATTTTATATCATTTAATAAAGTATTATTTATATTAATATGTGATTAAGGCCAGTTTTTAGAACAATTGATTAATTTCATTTTAATAAAATTACTAGAATAAATAAACTCTAATACAGAATTTGTATTATAAAAAAACATTTAAATTTTATTTAAAAAATTCACTTATCACATTAATTTTCTAATATTTTATTTCTATTAAAAATTTTACTATGATTTATTTCAATTTATCTTTTATTGAATAATTACTATAACACCATTATGTAGAAATTATAAGTAATTATTTATTAAATAAAAAATAAAAATATATTTTCTTCATAAATATAAATCATTTATATTTCCTAATACTATTTATAAATGAACATTTACTCTAGTAATCTTGAGGTTAAAATATTATAGTTAATAAAAACAAGAGTCTGACTATTTTTTCATTTCACTAAATAAACTATTATAAATGTTTTAATAACAATAAAAAGATAAATATACTATATAACAAAATCATGGGTGTGAATGGATAAAAAATACCCATATAATAATATTTTTTTTCTTAATCATAATTTTATAGTCTATATAATTTTATATTTCAACATTAATTTCCTTACATACCCATTATCATAGTAACAATAATTATTAAGGGTTCTATAAGTATTGACCAACAATAAAGGGTTCCTATTAAAAAAAATTATAATCAATTATTAAAATTATAGAATCCATTTTTAATTAAATATAATCAACTATTTTGATAAATTTAATATAAAATAAATTGAAAAAACAAGACTAAAAATAAATTTAGATAAATAAATATTTTTAAATTTAAATTATCTTATTTTTGAAGTCACGTACAAAATTTATTACAATCCTATAATTGAATACTATTTAATAAATATGAACGAATGTAATTTAAAAACTAATCGTGATTATGATTCCAATTTTCAAATACCTTAAATGAAAATACAGCTTTCATAAAAATCATTATTTATTACTATTTATTGAAAAATAAATATTTTATTAAAATTACTAAAAATCATTCTAAGGTAATTTTGACATGAGGAATTCAAAAAATATTTTCTTCCAATTTAAATTTACTGTATTTCCAAAAACACAACTTATATTATTCCCTCATAAAATTTAATAATAACCATTTTTACATAAATGTATTTTTGAAGAATAAAATGACTTTGGAGAAATTAATGTACATATTTACAATGTCTTAATTATTACATTATCATGGAGTGCACAATTCTATATATTTCTTAGAGTGAACAATATAATTCCTTCCCTCCAAAATAATGACTACATTATAACAGTCCTATTTGATTAATATTAATTTATTGTTCATTTAAGATAAGTTTTTTCATAACACACACACTATGGAAGATATAACTTCATTTTAAAATATTCCGACATTTCTTATATAATAGAACCAACCATCTTCATAATCAATTTCTAGGAACAAAAAAAGATTCATGTTAATAGAACTTTTGTTTTGTCATAATACTCATAGAAATAATCCTTATTCCTTTCATAATAGTATTAAATTTTGAAAAAAAAAGGGTTCTATGATAAATTCATTGAAAAAATCATAATCCAACAAGAGAATGAACCACGATGGTATTAGTAAAAATATCAACTATGGAGTATAAGTAACATCATGGGTTGTGGACATTGATGAATGGAAATACCATTAAAATTGTAATGGATATTACCCCCCAGGACTATTAATTTTCTAGTTTTGGGAGTACAATGTGACAAGGGACGGTTGTTAGAGTTTCTTTTAGTGGATTGAGGTGCATAAGATATACTATAGGAAACAAACATTGTGTACTATTTATTCAACGTTTAATGGAATTTAATAGATTATGATGTCAGTTGGTTGATAGATTATATATGGATAAGGGAAATGTTGTAGGATATATTACATGTACTATAATTTAAATCCATAATGTCATGACCCAACCTGTACTGGGGCTCGAGCCGCAACTACCCCAAGCCCATATCCATAGGGCATGGGCTGGCGACTAGTGCTGAAGGCATAACAAACTAGGGGAGGAATTTTTATAAGAAACTATAAACACACACAAAACAAACCAAATGAAAAAGTTTATAGGAAAAGAAAAAAACAAGATACAACACTACTACATAATGGAAAAAACATATATGCATCAACCTCCAAATAGAAAAATACGAGAAAAGTAATGTTGAAAGGGAAAGGGGAAAAAATACATACCCAATAAGAATTGTTCCTCAACCTGGAAACTGGTGAAAAAGTAAAATAGTTGGGAGAGTTCCACTCATGAATCACAATCTATAACCATTTCATGTGGTCCAAACATCCTATATTCTTAAGATCTGATGATATCACGATCTACATGTCTATCATCTACAAGGGCACACCAAATGTGGTAAAAATGATGAAGGGGTTAGTATAAGAATACTCCATAGGATGCCCCTAAGGCTCAAGGGAGAAGCAAGAGAGGTATTTATGAGGGGATCAGTAAGAGAGAACAAGGTACTTCAAGAGGGAACAAAAAGTGTATAGATCCACCCAATAGTAGATATGATTGCTCAAATGAACCTAAATGATAGAGTAATGTGATATCCATCTCCTCCCTCACGCGAGGTATTATCTAGTGTTGAAAAGTAGTATCATCAGTCACAAACATCGAACACCTAGGATTCTGGAGAACATTTCTTCTATCAAGTACAATGGGCCATTTAGGTAACACAGATCAACAGCCCACTAACCATGAATAGCATAGATACCCCTCCTCATCTCATATCGTGGGTCTGCAAGGTCACATAGAGCCTCTCCCCATTGTGTCCGGCTGAGGTACTCCTGCTATCGAGTATCATGGGTCTTCCAAGTCACACTGAGCTTCTCCCCAACTTGGGAATGTTGGGTCACACTGAGCTGCTCCAAACAATTGAATGTTGGGACACACAGAGCCGCTTCCTACTAGGTCATTGAGTCATAGAGTGTAGAAAGTCAGCAGTCATTAGTTCTTAGATATCCGTAGGTTTCCACACATAGCATGGTTATGAGTACCACACATCAATCCGTTTTTCATATCTCGACATCCGTGAGAGTCCCCAAAAATCATTCCAAAAGATCTGCCTCCTTGAGAGGGTCCATAGGTTACAAAAGCCCATCAATTGGATGGAAGGTCTGTAAGACCCATGTATTTTATTAGAATGGGGTTGGTTGTGATGGGGCTCGATCTGACCCAGTCACACTGGCCTGATCAACCCGGCCCAGGGGACCCACATGCCCCAATTCATCAAGTCAGACTCGACCTGACCTGGTGCAGGTCTAGGTTGGTCTAGTACAGCCTGACTAGTGGCCCATGCCTGTTGGGCCTTCCACATTTGTACCTCTTGGAAAAGCACGCTGTTATAGTCATTAGGTGCTTCCCCGAATGTGTATCACATCTGGAACATCTCACATAGTATCCCAGAAGCCACTACGGAAGGCACCATCAATATCTATGAAGAAAAACACTCATGATAGTCTACTTATATGTTATAGTCTTAATCCAAAATAAGGAGATACGAGATATAGAATATTCATAAAGTGGTACACGGGGCATGTAGGTCCCACACGTTTGGTGGACCCACCTCTTTTCTAGGTCATGTACCTCTCCAAACTCGAGTACTAAACTAAAAATCATGTATCCATAGTCATGGTACTGTACTCCCATAGTACATTAAATCTCAAGACAAAAGGCTGATGAGTGTGTATTGCTTGTTGTTAAACTGAAGAGAGGAAACCTACATTTATTGGCCGTTCTTTTCAAATGGTACTTGATAATCAAACAGATCGTACCATTGTGATCCAGGGAGAAAAACACACTTGATCAACTCGTCATTGGCTCTAAACAAACATCCAATGGAATTTTCGTATATCACTACATTGCACTTGAATGATGTCCCATGGGTCCCACTCTTGAGTCCCCAAAAAAATTGTACAGATCACACCATTGTCATCCTCATGAAAAACACGCGATATGGACAACCAATTTTTTCAAAATGGGTACCCTGTGAAAAAGTTTCATTTCCCTGTAACGTGCACGAACCAGCCTCATGGGGCCCAATCTTCGGCCTTGAATTAAATATCTAAATTTTACCTTAAAACATCCTTCTTAATTTCAACGTTGCAACATCCCATATAGTTCATAATTTAAATATAGTATGAGGGAGATATGTCTGATACAATTTATCACAATAATAATATTAATAATAATATTTTTGGGTGTTTCAAGGTCCTGATAAATGGACCATAATTTAATATTATACATTTGACATAAATCAAATATCTTAATAACAGAATCACATCACTGCTGACAGTATGTCAATCATACATTGCACGCCGGAGTTACGACAGGTTGGAGTTTTAATAATAATATAAAATCTATTATCTCACCAGTGTTTTAGGTACCTGATCCAAAAACATCAAAAAAAAATACATCCAATATCAGATTCAGAATGTCCATCTTAAAGTCTGGTCTACACTACCACTGACGGTTCGTGAAACTGAGGTCGAACAGATAAGTTACGAACGAATTATGGTTTTAAAACAAACTAATAATAATATCATTATTATACTATTATTTATAATTTAATTATATATATTATCATATGCCACACACAACACTTGGGTAACCTCTCCAATTTTGTGTGGATCACCCCCTTTCATCAGACTATTTTTTATTGCTTTAAGTAATAATTTATTACCCTTCAACCGTTTAACTATCCAATCAACTCATTCATCATTCATGATTTTATTCCTTCAACCCTAACACACATACCTTCATGCGGCCTCCATCGCCAGCCCTTCACATGGATGCCTCTTCCGCTGGAGATGCCACCTCCGGCCTACCGCTGTGATCCCCCTCAGGCCGCCGCCTGCCCGAACTGCCTCGTCGAGCATCTTCCGCAACCACTCTGGACATCCGATGTACTTCACACTTCCTAACTCACCGGAGTCACGCCCTGATGACACGCCGGTGTCACACCACCAAGCACCCCCTTCTTCGGGCCACTACAGCTTCGTTCTATGCCTGGAAATTGACATTATCGCAAATTCATGATCCTTGGGCTGATGTAAATGGGTCTATATTTTGCACTCAATAAAACATTGTGTTTTTAATGCACACAATTATTTTATGTTACAGAACGTGTAGAGAATGCAGGATGAATGAAATAAATAAATGTCAGGGACTATGTATGGATTGATGACCGTGTATGTTTGAGCACTAACATTGAGGATCAAGAACTCATGGAATCAACAAATATATATTTATCAGACATCAAAAATATCTATTTCTAAATAAACAAGAATAATGTTATTCGTCATAATGTTTTTCAAACTACAGATTAATTCAGTTAATTCGTGTTCGTTATGAAAATTTAACTAGGGTAAGGAATCCAAAGTGATAAATCCTACCTTTATCTGTCCAGTCACAAAAGATGAAAATCTCACATGGGAAACATACGGGAGAAGTTGTTCTGTTCTTCGTGCTTCGATTTTCTTGGATCCATGATTTTTGTTCTCCTTTAATCATTCATAAATGGGAAGAGGATATGAGGAGATGAAGGGTGGTTTTTCCTTCATTTCAAAAAATTAATTATGAGGACATACCCCTCTAAAAAAAATTAAAACCTTTCATATGTTAATATAAATGAATCACATAATTAAATGAACAATAAGTTAATTATTTAATTAGTCGTCCATTGTTGCACACATTCCAACCTGTCGATGCAAACAATGGTTATACTTTAACAAGGGTAAAACCAATGTTTTGAGGTCATCAATGGTCTCCTTGTATTTTTTCCATGTCCCCATTGGAGAGATATTTGATATTGAGCTATAAAATAAAAAAATGAAAAAAAGAATAATTTAATAATTTAATATATTATTTTAACACACAGTCTATGGGTGAGGGGTCCAAACATCCCGTTATGACTTATTTTATGTCACACCACGGGGAAACACTATGTTACAGACCCAACAGTGGACATAGATTTATGGTATAATCCACCATTTAAGAGATATCCCATTTTCTGTAGATAACTGCACATGCATAATATAAATACACATTACATTTTTATAAAATCAATTTTGGGAACACCGGGCCACGGAATGGAATTCCATCTCAATGACATGCTCTTGAAATATTTTTAGAAATATATAAAATTGTTATTAGGAAAAAACATGGTCTCAAAATTATTACCTCATTCAAGATTTTCTTCTTTTAAAATAAAAATTATTGAAATAACTCAGGATACCGAGCCTGCTCATAGCTGTCCCGCTCCCAAAGAAACTGTATGTTTCCATTATTAGAAAGAATATGGACCAAAGATATGTTCCACATTCCAAATTCTTCTATCAACTGAAGATGTGTGAAGGAAAATAGTTGCATCTCCACTGTTGTGATATGTGTAAGGCATCGTGTATGAAATCCAACAATTTGGGGTAAGGCATGGCGGTATGCAACTTCTCCATCTCCTTGAACAGTCTCTAATGTCCCGTTAGAACTCATGGGGGGTAGTTTTACTCCTCATCTAAACCACAACATCCCTTGTTACAATTGGAATCACTCTTTGTCATTACAATGGGGTGTCGTGATTCCCTCTTTCATAATATCCATATGGTGAAACACTTAAGGATATTGGGTCACATGAGATTTCATAGTTGATGAATCACAACTAAGACTCTCTTACACACTCGAGAAGAATAAGAGTCATCACCATTGACTGAAAAAATGTGTACCATCCTATTTCACTAGGGTTAGCTACAAGGATGTTCACTACTCTGAAACATCCCACACGAGGTGAGTCTAGGAATTCCCACACTTCCTACTAAGGGAATCTACTACAGAACCGCACCTTCCGTGCACAATTCAGAGGGATTATTCCGCCTTGCTTCTGCTACACTATATGGACCCCATATGACCACGTCCTGAGACTCAACATGATAAGATCTCATACGTTGGGATCTTGTCATCTTGCATCTACTAACTGCATGAGACGTCTCAACTCTATTTCACTCAGTGTTATAACCATATTTATGGAATGACAAGAATCTCTCTACTACCAGTGCCTACTCCAACACATCGATGTAGGTGGGGATGCACGAGTGCACTATGATAGCTTATATATATCTACTCAGTCCCTTCTCGAACATCCATTCCCAGAAATCTTTATCATGGATCATGTCAAATGTGTAGTATATAATGTATGTGAACCTAGTAGTGTACTCAGTCACTGCATTCCATTCCTAATGTAACTATAGGAGCTCATGATGTTGAACCGAGAACAAGTAGATGTGGTAGAACACCTCATGAAATAGTTGAATGAATTCTTCTGATGATAGTTCCAACTCATCATGTATCTGCGTTACGAAGATCCACCAATGTACAGTTGCACCGGGGAAAAGGTCAGCTGAAAAACCCAACATCTGATTAGAATTTTTCTATATAATCCTGAATATGTTGACTATCTACTCTAGCCACACATCAACTATCCAAAAGTCCATCTCAACGTGTAACCTCAACAGTATATGGTGTTTTAACTCGTGAAGTGAACTCAACATGAAAACATCCTCATTACACTCTGTATGGTTTTCTTTAGCTCAATAGGTATGGGTGATGCTACCTACCCACCTAGGGAAATGGGCTCGCATTATGGTTCCAAAGAAAATGTCTCGTTTCTAACAGAATCATCTTCATGAATTAGAGATAGTATCTTTGCTGGATGTCATCGGAGAGTCATCGTGAATGTTACCAAGGTGTAATGTGATTGGATGATCATATATATATATCAACAATGATAGGGATATGATTTGAGAAGGACAGTCAAAGATTCAATCCTATATGGTGCATGTTCCACTATTCCCTATAATATGTGTCTCTTGGTGCTGAGTTGACATGTGGTATATTAAGGTCATGGTGAATGGATACGTCGGCCGCACATAACATCACTGGACTCCCTAGCTTGAGAGCCACTGTCATGAAATAATGACAGTATTGACCTAAAACCAACCTAATTATTTTTATGGAAAGGCCAGAACAATGTCCAAAGGTTCTAACCACCTCGTATACCACTTTGTCACGACCAGAACTATACCAGAGCTCGAGCCACAACTACCCATAGCTGGCCTGTATTTGCCAACAGCTGGTGACTAGCACCGAAGGCACAACAATGTTGGGGAGGACATTGCCTATGAAACTATACACACACATGCAGCCAACTCAATGCAAAAGTGTAGATAAAAAGAAAAACACATGATATAACACAGCAATAAAAAGTAACCCAAACATATATGCATCGACAATTAAACAGTACGAGTACTTGAAAAGTAAATCTGAAAGGTAATGGGGAAAAAATACACACAAAACTAGAAAAGGCCACAACCCAGCAGTAGGTGAAAATGTAAAATAGGTGTGGGAGTCTTAGTCATAAATCCCATGCTAAAACCATAACTCGCCATCCAAGCACCCCAAATCCCTATGCTCCACTTATATCATGATCAACCTATACGTCGTCTGCGAGGGAACACCAAATGCACGAAAAACCCAAGAATGGGTGAGTATAAAAATAATCAATAGGATTATTAGAATGCTCAAGGGATCCACAAGAGAGGTATTAAAGAGGGGAGCAGAAAGGGAGAACAATTTACAATAAGAGAGAACAGAAAGAGTACAGCTCCACCCAATGGTAGATTTGCTCGCTCAAAGAAACCCAAATGAGAGAGTAAGGGGATCTCCATATCACAACTTAAACCAAATATAATCATGTGTAAATAGTAACATTGTATGTCACGAATGTCGAACTCCTTGGCTGATGGAGAACTCCGACTCTATTGAGTACAATGGGCCTTCCGGGTCACACAGATCTGCTTCCCACTAACATTGAACTACATTGGTTCCCCTCCTCATCATGTATCATGTGTATGTTGGGTCACACATAGCCACTCCCCACAGTGGCCTACTATTTTAATCCATATATCAAGTATCATGGGTCTGCTGGGTCACATTGAGTCACTCCCCACTAGGGCCTGCCAGGACACACAAATCTACTTCCCACTAGGTCGTTGAGTCACACAGAGTCGAAAGTAATCAATCGCCAGGTCTCAGCCAGCCGCAGGGTTCCACACATAGCGCATGAGGAAGAACCTATCCTCAAGACATTTTTCTGATCTCAACTCTAATTAAACTTACCACAAATCTTGCCAAAATATCTGCCTCCTTGAGAGGGTCCTAACTCCGCAAATGTCCTATCAATCGGATTAATGGTTGTTAGGATACATGAATTTTATTAACCAGGGGGCCAGTTCTGATGGGGCTAAGTTCGACTCAGTCAGACCGACCTCACCAACCCAGCTACAGGGTCCCACATACCCCGATTCATCAAGATGGACGTAATACGGCCTGATGTATGTCGATGTTAGACTAGTCCAGCCTGGCTAGTGGGCCATGACAATTGGGCCTGGATCGGTTGTACCTTTTGGAAATGAATTATACTATAGTCATTGGGAGATACCCAAGATGTTGGTCACATCATGCACATATTTCATCATATCTCAAAATACACTACAGAAGGAATCATCAAATTTTACATAAAAAAACACGTAGGATAGGCAACTCATATGGAAAAATTTGACTCTAAAAGAAGAAGATACAAGAGATAGAATATTTGTAAAGTGGTACACAATTTGTGTGTGGCTCACACGTTCTGTGTCCCCGCCTCTTCGCCTGGCCTTGTAAATATCCACACTAGGGTACTAAATTGAAAATCATGTATCCATAGTTGTGAGAGTGAAATATTAGAGTATATGAAATCTCTAGCAAAAAATATGATCATAATACATTGCATGTTGTCAAACCAAAAGGTGAAAACATTCTTTTATTGGAAGGCCTCCTCAAATGGTACCATATAACCAAACGTATCGTACAATTACAATCCTTGGAAAAACTAACAACATCGACTCTTAATTCGTATTAAAAATACATCGGATAGAAAATTCATAAATCAACGCATTGCACTTGAATAAAATCACATGGGACCCCCACCTTGGTCCCAAAACAAATTGTACGGATCACGCCATTGTGATCATTATGAAAAAACACAGGATATGGACTACTCATTTCTCCAAAATGGATACCCAGTGAAAAATTTACTTTTCACCACAACATGTGCGAACTGACCTCGGGGGGGCATGCATGTGGACCGAGACATAAATATCCAAAATTGACTTTGAAACATCAGTCTTAATTTCTTGTCACAACTTCACAAAAGGTTTGTAATTTTGACACTATATGAACGACATATATCATATACAAGATCCAGCAATAATAATATTATTATTATTTTTGGGTGTTTCGTGGACCTGAGCCATGAACCATAATATAATAATCAACATTGGATATAAATCAACCATCTTAGTAAAAATATCATGTCTCCCCATCTAGAAAGTCAATTACACATCGCAATAAAGAGTTATGATAGGCTGAAGATTTTGAGAATAATATTAGATCTATTATTTCATGAGAGTTTTAGGTACCTGATCCAAAAAAACTGAAAAATAAATCCAATATCGGACTCAAAATTATTGTCTCAATGTTAGGGGAAGAGTGCATCTGATAGTTTCTTAAACCAAGGTCGCATGGATATGTTACGGACAAATTATGGGTTTTCAACCCAAAAATAATTTTATAATTAATTTATTATTATTTATAATTGATTTATTTCAATTATCACATGCCTCCCAAAACCCATGGATAACCTCTCCCATTTGGTGCGCATCACACCCTTTAATCGAATTATTCTTTTATAGCTTTAATTTTTAATTTATTTCCATTCAACTATTTCTCTCTCCAATCAACTCCTTCTTAATTCATGGTTTTATTCCTTCAACCCTAACACCCATCCCTTCATGTGGCCACCACCGCTAGCCCTTCACATGGCCTGCCTCTTCTGCCAAAACTGCCTACTCTAGCCTACCGCCATGAGCAACCTATGGCTGTCGCCTATCTGAACTACCACACCGGGACCCTTCCTCAACCATGTTGGAATGTCGTTGTATGATGGACCTTCTACCTCGCCCGAAGACGTTCCTTGAAGACACAACAGAGTTTCACCCCCACGTATCCCTTTCCTCTGGCCACTACATCTTCATTCTAATCTCAAAAATTATGCAGATCACAAATTAATAATCCTCATGCCAAGGTCTCTGAATCCCTATTCTGCACTCAACAAAACATTGTGTTATTAACATGCTTAAATATTTGGCTCTGAATAACATGTAGAGAACACATGAAGAATGAAATAAAAAAGGTCATGGACTATGTGTGGAATGATGACCGTGTTTGTTGGTTCATTGTCAATGGGGATCAATAAAACAATGAATTCAAAAATAAATATTTATCAAACTTCAAAAATATCAATTTCAAAATAAACAAGAAGAATTTAATTCAACCTATTGTTTTTTTAAACTGCGAATTAATTCATTTAATTCGAGTTCTTTATGAAAATTAAACTAGGGTAAGGAATAAAAAATGATATATCTTACCTCTATTGGTTTGGTTTCCAGAGATTATGATCTCATTTACACAACATTCAAGATAAGTTGTTGTGTTTTTGATGCATTGATTCTCATGGATCAGTGGTGTCCTTGTTCTTCAAACATCATTCATTAACAGGATGTGGAGAACAGGAGAGGATGGGTGGGTTTTCCGTCATTGGCCTAATTGAATTATGAGCGAAACCAACTCTGAAAAAAGAATTTATAACCTCACTCCAAGTTAAAATAAAATTAATAACATTATTAAATAAAATACTGTTTAATTATTTAATTAATGATCTACGCTGGCACACATGAAAACATCCTGATGCTGATAATAGTTATACATTATCTAGGGTAAAACCAATGTTCTGAGCTCATGGGTGGTCTCAAATTTTTTATCCGATCCCCCGTTATAGATATATTTGGGTTTAACATATCAAATGAATAATTTAAAATTTTAATTTACCCATTTAACACCCTAGAAACATGCAGGGGTTCTGAACATCTCGGGCTGACTTATTTTATGTTGCACCTTGGGGTAACATTGCATTCCGGACCCAATCATGGTGTTAGATTTCCTATCTGATCATATTTTTAAGAGATAACCCATTTTCATTAGTTAAAATTTCATGGGTAATATAAAAAAACTTTACATTTTTTTAAAATTAATTCTAGGAACACTAGGCCTTGGAATTTCATGTTGTCTCAGCACCCAGTTATTGAAATATTTATAGAAATATTTCACAGTCTTATTTAAGGAAAACTGGGTCACTAACCAAGATTTTTATTAAATAATTGTAGAGGAGAAATGATTTGTGTGATTTAAGGGGGTTTTGGGAAACATAATGAGTACACATTGTGTATGGGTTACATGACATGAAACAGTCATTTCCCATATTTTATTTTTGAATCATGGTAGAATTTCCATTAATTGGTATGCTCCCTCCCTCTCTCATTTGGGACGATCTATCTTACTATTGGGAGGATCTTCTATCTCTCTTCCTCTAGCTATAATCAATTATATTTTGATCCCAATGGAAATTAAGGGTATGTTATTCTCCATTCATTGTGATTTTATCATGTTAATTTTTAGGAACCTTCTATGGTGGTTTTTTCCAATTACAGTGTGAGTTATATTGTTTTTTTAAGGTCATTGGATGCGGTGTAGGTTGGAATATTTATTCTTGTGTGCGGATGTTGTTTTTGTTCGATTCATTTTCACCATATAGTGTGTAGTGAGTCAAAAATACTTTTTCTGATAGAGTGATCCCTCTTTTCAATTTATTGTTTATCATGCAGGAGTAGTTCACTCTTGTGTATATATAAGATGTAGTTGTGATAGGTAAATAAAAGACAAATAATTTATCATTTAAATGGAATTATGTTGAGTGTTTTACTGAAATGTTTTTATTCCACTAATATGATTGTGATAATGTGGTTGTATGGTATTAATTCCCCATTGAGAAATTTTATCATTGGGGGATTTTTTCCACTAAATGATGTGTTTCATCTATTATGCCTACTATGATATTTTTTATTTCACTAAAAATTATAAATTTAATAAATAATTATATATTGATAATGAAATTATTTCCCCATTATTTTTGACTGGTCTGATAACTCCCCCAAAATAATTTGGAAGGTCATAAAATACAATTTTTAAAAACTATAAAATAATAGTGATGTGTTGTAATTATTTGTAATTATATTAGGAAGACAATATGTGATTGTGATTTGTTGTGGGGATGATGGTATGATGGTTTTTCTTAGACGATGGCAAGGTGGTTTTTTTGTGGCTGTGCTTTTGGGGTGGCAGGATGATTTTTGATAAGATGTTCTTTTTGGGTGGAGAGTATTATGAAATTTGTCCATGCAGTTAAGGAAGATAGGTAGTGGATTTATGGATGTGATTTTTTGGGAGGTGTTGTGATGGAGAGTTATGGTTGATGAGTTTCTTTTGTTGTGTGTATTATTTGAAATAGAAGTATGTGTACTGATTCAATAACATATTTAATATTGAACTAATTGGTAGGAATTTATTATAGAAGGAAAATATTACTGAATTAATAAATGATGGGATTCATGATTACATGAGGATGATTTGACATAACCAAATGAATTGGTCATATAATTTGAATTGTTTCTTGTAGTGATGTTTCTTGTGGGTTGTTTGGTGTTATTAATTTAGGTGTTGCATAATAAATTTGGGTATTGTTATTTTGGATTGGTTTTTGTAATGAACTCATGGGTTAGGATTGTGTGAGTGTCTTTATCTATATATATATTTTTTCATGTTTTATATTCTATAATGAAACCACCCATGTTGGTAATTATGTGTTGAAACCCACATAGTCACGCGGGGGTGTTTTTTTGACATATAGAGAGGATGAAAGATGGATGTGTACCCAGTCATTCATCCACTCTATCTTCTGGATGTGGTACATATTTCACATGTTCTGAAAGATAGAGATATGTTATTTCACTAAATGGTTGTTTTGTTTTATTGGGTGTCATCAGGAGAGTTTTTATTTGGTTGTGTTTCTAGGGAGAAAAGAATGGGTGCCTTTGTTTGAGCTGTTTTATAGCCTAGTATTATGTGGTACAGATGAGGTGGCATGAGGTGGTTTACAGTGTGGATCATGCATTATAGGAGTAGAATACTTGGTTGATTTCATTCATGTTGATGATAATCTAATTCATTGATTATGGTTATGGATTTTGGATGACCTAGGGGATTTCATGTATATGTTTTGGTCGTTATGTTTGGGGGACAGAGAGCTAGATATTTATGGGCATGATGTGATGGGACCCTACTTTTTGGGTGGTGTGGTACACATAAGGGTTGTGAGAAAGATTAAATATGATTTTACAGCTACAGAGTGTCAAACCAGTAGGAAAGTTGCGTGGGGTAACCCTTATCTATGTTTATATTATTACATGAATATTCATGTATTTCATTATATTGGGATAGATAATCGGTGAGGTTGGAATTGGTTAGTATACCAACATAGGAGATATTTTCTTCTGCTATTTTAAAATGGGTACATTAATATTATAAATTCACTTCTCAACAAGAATCATTGGTTTTCTTAATTAGTAGACATCTATTGTCCCCTACCTATATAAGAATTTTTTGGGGTTTCTATTATGACATGGTGGACTGTACAAAAAATACTCACACATTACATGTATAGTTATTATTTCATGGTTATAAAATTAATTTTTATTACGTTACATTAAGAAATTTTATGTGTGTTAGTTTTATTTATACATGAATTGTAAGATGGATTTGGTTTATTTTATATTATTTCTATATTTTTTATTGTGGATGATTGTACTTATCTCCTGATCCCATATTTTTTTGAGCAATAATACATCCCTTTTTATGTTATTTGTATACCCTTTGTGCGAGACAATACCTTGGAGAAAACAGGAGACGTGATTCAATGGGTTATTATCTATATCCCCTCATTGTGATATCATTTATGGGAGGGGTTCATGAAAAAGTCGTATCAGATCACTTATTGATAGATATAATGGTGTTTGGAGTTATCTACATTGATGATTTTAGGGTATTGTTTGAAAATTGTTTTAGTTGACATGGGTGCAGGTAATAGTCTAGGGAGACCAACTAGGGCATGAGATTGTTGTCCCCAAAGTTTATTCCTTGGGGTATGAGCTTATTTAATATCCAAGAGAGTGATCCTTTATGTAGGGTAGAAACTTAGGAGTTTCACATGCATCATGATGACATATGTTCTTATTTTTGTTATGTTGTTTTTGGAAGGTTAAAATGAAAGTTTTTTTATAAAATGAATCTAAATAAAAATATGTGTTTCCTTATCGTAGTAATTTATTATGTCTCATATTCATCATCCACCTATCTCTCAGGTAGTTGTTGTTCAATAGCATGATCTGATTGATCATGATAGGGTTGATCTGTCAGAGATGGATAAGTCATGGAAGAGGATTATGTCTACATTTTATAAGTGGTATATAGTGAAATATTAGAGTAATTTTTTAGATGTGGATATATATAGAGAGAGATAATGGATATTGAAATCTTTTTAAGTTTTATATATTCCCTGATAGAGTATGGGTCCCTTTAGAAGTTATTTAAATTGTGGGAGATGTGTGTTAGTGGGGTAAATTTTGTCTAGGATAGTGGAAAGATGCAAAGGATTCATGGGTTTTCTTTTATAATGTTTTCTTTATTGAGCTCATTTTGTGAAAAAAATGAACATAGAAAAGAGGAAAGAGATTCTTCTCATTATGAGGGTAGTATGCATGTATAGTAGTTGATAATCGTTGTGAATGAAATTATGCACTTTTCCTCAAATAATTTTCCTGAATAGGAATCTCATATGAGACATCATGAGAGGAACTCTTTCTTTCTATCTATTATGTAGTTTCACTTTTTACATATACATCATAACATGATGTTTAGAATAAGGAACATTGATCAAGTGAATGAAATAATGGAGATGATTGGTATGATTGGGGAACCACGAGAGTTCCCAAGAGAGTGGAGTCGTTAGAAGAATCTCTGAGTAACCTGGACCAATTAGGATTTGACTTGGGGGGATTCGAAATTGGCTGTTTCTTTTTCATCCTACTAGGGAAATTTTTTTCAAGGTTTTATTATAGATATCATACAACTTTTTTGGTACTTTTATTAATTTACATCAATATAACATATAACAAGTACTTCTAATATCTTAGTTTAGAGGAGGTGTAGAAGTTTAGCGTTGGACTCAATATTTGTTTCTAGTGAGTCCCTTCAACATTAGAGGAGTTATCCTTATTCATTGCAAAGTGTACTTGGAAAAGGTATAAGATTATACCATGATGTTAACAATTTTCAAGGACCTTGAACGAATCATGATAATAATTTTTGTCGTCATTAGAGAGGTATAGTAATTGGTTGTGGTCAGTTACACATAATGAAGGTGGTGGTTCTATAGAAGAGATATATTATCAGATGTATGATCAGATTGTTTAGTACCATTTTTTATACATTCGTTGATTCAATAGATTAACTCCATATTGTTGTACCCTCTATATCGTTTTCTCATGTACATGGTGTTTATAATATTTTCATGTCCTTAGTGTTGACTACACCGGTCGGATGCTAGACTAACTTTCTTATTGTGTTCTAAGTACAAAGACAAATAATTGGGCCAGATAAGAATCATAGGGATCTTTTTATTCTACCACAGTATCCATAAGATGTTATCCATGGAATCAGATTGTTATATTATGTATGTTCTTTTATTAATTTTTTTTTGGAGTTGAGTCATTTTGTCATATGTGGATGGAATTTGATTTGTGTTTATGGTGAGTTGTACTGTCAGATGTGTAGTTGGAGTTTAGATGGAATTCTATATTTGTTGGCTAAGTTGTCTATGGAAGCCATTTTTTTTAGATGGTTGAGTTTCCCATGGAGTTTGGTGAGTTTTTTAATGTTTTTTTCGAGGAGGTTGTGAAGCTACCACCTCAACATGATGTTGAGTTTGTGATATAATTATATCTTTTTTCTTCACTTATTTTAATGAATCAATATCATATAGAACCTTATGAGTTGTGAGAATTGATATTTCATAGATATGATCTGATGTAGAATGTTTTATCCATTCCAGTGTGGCAATGTATAGTTCTCCAGTGTTTTTTCACCAAGAAAGAATATGACATTCCGAGGTTGTGTATAGATTACTGGAGTTCAAATCAACTGTTAGTGAATAATTGTAACCCTCTTCTGAGGGTAGAAGATATTCTTCACTAGAAATTATGGTTGATTTTTTTTTCTATGGTTGATCTATTGTGTGGTTTTCAAAAATTGATGGTAATGGAGATAGATGTCTAAAATCAACCTTTAGATGTAGGTATGGTGACATCATGTGTGTAGTCATGTTGTTATTTCTTACAAATTCTCCATCCATGTTTATGGGTCTTAGAACTCTATGTCTTATGAGATCTCGTATTGGTTCATCATTTGTTCCATCGATGATATCATTATCTATTCAATGTCAGTGGATGATCATGCTAATCATCTCAGAACTATCTCGTAGGTTCTTTAATGACACTAGTTATATGTAATGTTTTCTATGTTTATGTTATAGACATGTGAGGTTATTTTATATTGGAATGTTGTGTCTCTACAATTATTGTAATTTTTATCATTGAATGGTGATGATGTTTTTCAATGATATCACCCAAGAGCATGGTAGAGGTTAACCGTTTTTTTGGTTTTGTAGTCTATTAATAGCGGTGTCTGTACAATTTTACTTGTTTTGCTGCCCCATTGATGATATTAACTATGAATGTGTAGGCATTTTGTGGATTGAATAATTCCTAGAATAATTATTTAACATAAATGGGAAGTTGTTCAGTCATCTAGTGCTACATTTTCATGATGAGGGTGTGATGTTTGAGGTGTTTTCTTATTATTCTCATTTCAGATTAGAATTCATGTCGATGTAGTACTGGGAATTTAT
Organism: Viscum album; assembly: GCA_963277665.1. NCBI lineage: Eukaryota > Viridiplantae > Streptophyta > Magnoliopsida > Santalales > Viscaceae > Viscum > Viscum album. Next base: position 1,835,606,967 of record OY728147.1, read on the forward strand.
ATATTATAGAACTAGGATTTTATGTCCTAATGAGTGTATCTAAGACACCCATGACCAATATTTAGTAGTTTTTGTGTTCATAATAATTTTTTGGTGACATTAACTCATTAATGTGTTATTTTTGGTCTCCACAAATCAATAAATTAATGTGGTACAAATTTTAATAGTGTAAAATGAATGTGAGATAGCAAAAGTGTATATAGTTTTTTAGTTATTATGATTTTGAGAAATAATAATCCTCGGGAAATTAATATATTTATTATGAAATTTTGAAATGGATTTTGGTGAAATTTGTTGTTTTGGATTCTTAGGATACTTGAGAGAAATGAAAGATTTTTCAAACATTCACTTAGATGAATGTGTGGATGGTGGTCATGGGTGTTTTTGTGAGATGACGGTGCATCATTCTTTATGGATTTGACAGTGGAACCATAGTGGGGAGGATCATAGGTTTTAATGATACATGATTGTATTGTCCATGGTGATACTCTATAGGGCTAGTTAGAGTACATTCATAGAAATATATTATTCAATTGGAGATTGTTTATTCAATTAGTGGTGTGTGAGATTGTTAATTTTGTGGTTCATTACTCTCCTTTAGTAGTATACCATTTAGTTTCCAAAATGAACTTTTTCTTATGGATCATTTTTCATATACTGGAATGAAATAGGTAGTGGTGGAGTTTGCGATGAAGAGCATGGAATTACAATAGGTAAAGACTGATAAGAATGTCATTAATGTTTTTTTATAACATTTATATATTCATAATTATAAATGTGATGACATATTGATGTATTTTGTTACAGGGTTCCCCTGAGATCATTGTGGTTGTGATGTTATTTGGGTGATCAGAGATGAGTTAATAAAATCATCCCACTTCTGAGGGATCAAGGATTTTGGATTGGTGGATGATTTTGATAATAGTTATGTGATTGGGGGGGGGGCAAATATGGGTTGATTTATGAGGTCCATTGTCTCATATCAGGATTCTTATTTTACCACATTAGATTTGAATGTATTACTACATGACTTTCGAACTCAATTAAACATAAACACTTTATTACAGCCTCAGATGGATGGAAAGACATAGTGGACTATACACATGCTAGAGAATATGTTCCAGACATGAATTTTAGACATTGTTGGATCTTTTGTAAAAAAAATACCTCCATTAATGTCTACATATAATTATATATAACACACATCAATTGGAATGGATCTTCTTGAGGATTTATATCGTAGGTCGTGTGGTTCTAGATTATGTTGGATGGAGGTTGGGGAGGTAATAGTTCATAGATTTGTAGGAATATATAGAATAATTAATAAGTATTAGATTTTTCATGAGAAGATTAAGTGATTTTGGTTCTGGAAGAAGTCTTATACTGATCATAGCTGGAGGATATTTGAGTTCGAGGTTAGGGACCACATGTTCTTGATGGTTTCTCTATGACATGTGTAATGGAATTTTGGTAAGGAATTCGATTTCTCCTATGATTGATGGGACCTTTGAGGTGATGGGGAAAATTAGCGGTGTGGAATATAGATTGGAAAAGATAATGTGTATTAATAGGATCCCTTATTTCTTCCACATCTCTCGTCATTTTCACTATCATAGTGATGAATCTAATGTCATTGAGTGTGGAGAGTTGGAAATTGAGGATGACATAAAATTATAGGGGATTCTAGTAGAGATCAATGATCTTGCAGAGAATTCTATACATGGATGGTCAATTCCTTTAGACTTTTTTCATGAAGGAATGGTGTCCTAGAAGATATTACAATGGACTGAGAGATGCATATTCATAAAAATATGTTGGAGTTGTTTTTATATTATATTAACTCTATTTTGGAATGTGATGGGATGTTCTGAACCATCTATTTTATGATATGTTACACCATATAGGATAGGCAATTATGTTAGGACATATGAATAGTGGGTTAATTATATTAATATTGGGACATGTTAAATATGATGTTATTAATATCATGCAGGTCAGTCAGTGCTACATATGGCAGATTATATCTTTAGACAGAGGGTGGAATTTAGTAATTCTTTTGTTCGGTGTAGCGTAGATATTAGGTTTTAAAAGTTGTTGGCATGGTCTGGAAGGAGTTATGTTAGTTGTGGTGATGTAGTTGTTTATTGATTATGTTTTTCAAGATATATTTTCAATTGGATTTGGCTTGTTCGGATGGTTTTAGCATTTCAGTTATGAAAATATCCATGAGAGGTTACTCGTGGGGAGGTTGTTCGTACCCCTTTCCATATTGGAATACAATTGGATTCTCAGGGGAGAGTATTATTTGAGTTTTATCTAATCTAAAAACTCATAAATTCTTTACAAATTACATTTTTTGGAGTTTTTAGTTGAATATATATGTATGAAAAATATGTTATATGAAATACATATTTTTTATTGTTTTCACAATGTTTAAATTTGGTTAAGGCTTCAAATTATAGGGGTTCATGGATTGTACTTGGATAATGGTGTTCTGTGATATAGATTACATTTGAGTATGTTGAATCGCTGTTGTTTATAAAATAAATGGTGGGGAAAATAAATTTTAGTGAAATCATTGTACATCATAAAATATATGGATTATACATATAGTAATCGTTACACAATGTGAAACAGGTGTGTTTCCCAAATTTTAGTAAGATTCCCTACTGAATTTACATTGATTCATAAACTTCCTCCAATTCACATTTTTATTATTCTCTAGGATATTTGAGAGGATCTTTTATTCCTTTTCCAACTACATCGATCTATTGACTCTAGTTGATCAACATTTCTAATACATTGTAATATTTTCTCCCTTCATGGGGTTTTTATCATGTTCCACTTTTAGTAAAATATTTTGTTGTGTTTTTTGTATGGAATTTGAATTTGGATGTGTTTGGATAATATTTTATTTTTTTGCTGGTGGATCTATGGTTTTCCATGTGCGGTATTGGATTTTGGGTATTTCTTCTTCTCACTACATCATACAAAAAGTTGGAAAAGAATCTTCTAGGTATGGAATAAATCACATAACTTTATAATTAATCATGAGGGAGGGGTTTACTCTTTTTTTTAAAAATGGGAGATGTTTATAGTAGAAAAATGAAATAAAATTAAAAAAAATTATATTTAATGGGAAAATGGGTTCTATATCCATGTTTATATATCTTTGTTATCATTATGATATTGTGATTGTATATGATTTATTACCTACTAAAAATGATAGCCATTAGGTGTTTTTATGATTGATATGTTTCAACTTCTATGTTTTTTTATTGTGGTGATAACATCGTAAAATGTAAAATTTATATACAACATAATTTGGTTAATGAAATGGTTTCCCAAGGATAATTTCTTTAGTAATAACACCCCTAAAATAAATTGTATTATGATAAAATCCCAGTTTTAAAACCTATAAAATTATCTGGATTTGTTGTTTCATATTATTGAACATGTGGGATTATAATGTAAAATTATGAAGTTATTTCAATATGATGGTTTGATATTCATACTTTTAGGGTGGTTATGCTGTCATTTATTGGCTTTTCTTTTAGGGTAGTACGGTTTTTTTGTTTGGGAAAGATTTCAAAGAGAATAGGTGGAAGATGTTTTCTTGTATATTTGGGCTGGAAAGGCGGTGGATATTTATCAAATTTTTTTGTTTATGTGAGGATATTGTATGTTGAGAATGATGAGTTTATTTTTATTTATGGTTTCATTTTGATTTATTATGAAAAAGGGATCGAAAAAAATAATTAATAATCCTTGAAATGATTGGGGTTTTCATTGTTAAATGGGAGAAAAATTATAAATGAAAAAATAAATTATAGGTTGTGTGGTTAAATGTGAATGATGGTAAATAATGAAATGAATGGGTTTGATAATGGGAATTGGCAGATGGTATGATGTTTCTTTTGAATAGTTTGGGGTTATTCATTTTGAGGTGGTAACGAAAGTGGGAATATTGTTATTTTGTTAGTGTTTGTCCATGAGCCTATAGGATGGAATTATATGTGTAAAAATATGTATATAAATTTATATTAGTTTATAATTTCTATAAATAACCATTCATGCTCATGTACAACCGCATCTCCATGTGAGGTGTGTTTTTCATAACATCATGTGAGAAGGAAGGACGGTTGTGTACCATCTCATTCTAAAATTCTCTTCCAAGTGAGGTAGTAATTTTTTATTTTTTGAATTATGGATGTCTGTTAGTTGGCTATATTTTTGTTTTAGAAGGATATGTGTCTTTAAGAAAGTTATGATATGACCATTTTTGTGGGGAAACGAGACCAATTATCACCGGGAGATATGTAACCTAGATTACATGTCTATTATAAATATGATATGGTATGTGGTGGCTTATGATGAGGGTCAAACATCATAGGAAGAGGGAATGTGTTTTCTATCCTTCAAGATAATGATACCCTAATAGTCAATTTATTATTATTGAGGTGACATGTACCATGTGTATGTAGGTGAAAAATGATGTGGTCATGCATTTGGGGTGGTGATTCCAAGTGCCTATGGTTATGAAGTGACGTGATTGTGCTTAATGTGTTTTTTGGTATACATAAAATATAAGAGAACCTAGACATATAAAATTGGGGTGTGAGAGTTGAATACCAATGAAACTGAAATTCATGGAACCCTTCATCAATATACTTATTATTATGTTACCTTACTTGGATTCCAATATTTAGTGAGAATGATTTACTGAGATTGGTTTTGGTTGTTATATATGTATAAGTTATGTTTGGTTATGCTATTTTATCATGGTTTTATTAGTTTTATTCTTTTACATGTACAAAAAATAATTTGGTTTTTCAAATGAGAATACTGGTAAGATCTCCTAATGTATATAAAATTTTTTTCATGTTTCTAGGAGAACTATGTGGACCATGCAGGTCGTTAGTATCTCAAACCATAGATAGTTTTTGTCTTAAAAAAATATCAATAATTTTGGGTATTTTTATTGGGAAAATTTTACATCTACTATTTTTGTCGATACATTCGTATGGGATTATTTTTTTCTTATATATTATGTCGATGTGTTTCCTGTAGAGGATTCTTCTTAACTCATGATCTTATATTATTATAGACGATAATTCCACCCATTTTGTGATATTTATGTACCATTAGTAATGTTCCCCAACATAGGGACCACTAGACGTGGGACATTGGTTTCATTATCTCTCTGCTATAATTTTGGTATCTTTATTTAAAGGGGTCATGAAAAAATTATTAATAAAGGAGTTTTTGAGGAAAGGTACATTTTCATTACGAAAGTCACTTTTATAATCTATAAACAATCCAAGTATTAGAGAATCTATATTAATTGAAAATAACCATGTCATATTTTTATTGGATTCATCAAGAAATTGTGGCATCAAGATAGTGGTTTAATCCAATAATGTATTAAATGGTAAAAATTAATCATTATTTGTAGTCATTTTGTAAAAAGTATTCCAAAGTGATCCATTTGGAATAAAATATTAAATTTTTCATTATAAATCCATTTTAAAATAAAGAGGAAGATAATATAAAATAATTTTATGAAATAATTTTGGTTTAAAAAATAAATTCTTTTATGACATTTTTAAAATTAAATGATCTGAAGAGATTTATTCTTGATCATATAAGACGACACCATATAAGTATAACTTATAAATGACTTTCATGATGTTTCATCAATAAATCAAAGAGGAAATGGAAACTAAACATGTAATCCAAATTCCTAACAATAATGAAATTAGATATATATTGTTCCATAGAACAGAAATATGGCTACCCTCATGAGAACCATGAACACAAAAAATCACCAAAAATAAATGAGATTTTATAATAAATCATTTTCCACTTCAGTAACAATTCAATAGTAACACCTTGAAATAATAACCCTAATGGAAACATTAAATATCCATAATATAATGATATTCAAGATATATCATATCTTATGTGTACTGGATACACCACATAAAAGAAAGAAGGTTCTTAATAATAAAATATTCCTTAATAATGAAAATTTTAGATGAAATCCATTACCAGAGAGTTATTAATTTCTATATAAGTCATTTAATACCTATTAAAGAAATTAATATCAACTTATAAATATATTAATGAAATTATATTGGATTAATATATTAACATTAGATATTATATTTCATTTAGGATAATATAAATTTTTATTCCTAAATTAATTAAGTCAATTTCGGGTGTTTTTTATATTTCTAGTCCATACATTCTAGATATCATTGGTTTGTTGAAAATAATAAATTGGGTTCCTATTTCATTATTTACAAAACACTAGTCATGAATTTTTATTCCAAGTTATACATAAATTATTCATTTAATAATGATTTTAATTGCCTGTACCTCCTTGGTCTAATATTTTGTTGTTTTTTTGTGTTGGTGGTGATTGGAGGAAGAATAGGTAAGGCCAAATAGAATTTGGATACTAAAATCTAGAAGAATTGGAAAATAATTCCTTGTTAATGGTAAAAATGTTAATGTGGGGTTCACAAGTCGTTCAAGGCCAGATCACAATGTTTAATAATTTAGGGGGTAAATCATTTGAGGTGACATGTTTTCTAGAAAAACTTAAATCCCAAAAATTGTTCATGTAGAAGGTGATTAAAAATCATATTAATCCCCAGATGAATTTTCTTATGATATTGGTATTTTATGAGGATTTCCTCGTAACCTATAACTAGAACACACATCTCTTTCTACGTATTCTAGTTGCGCCTTCCTCAAGTGTTTTGTAATTCGTTCAACACTGAATGAATTTGGTCTTTATGTCATCAATCATTGGTTTATGAACTATTTCCCATGGTATGGATTTAATTTTCAAGAATTTCATATTCCATATATAGTACTCAATGTGTTAGAAGAAATTATTTGATGTAGATAATCATTCATTTCACTTTATTGTGTTTCATTATGAAGGGTTTTTATCATGTTTTACGTTGGGAGGTAATTTCGCTAGAATACGTAATGTTAAAGGTTATGTAAAATTGAAATTTAAGTAGAACTAGGAATTATTCATTGTTTTAACAATATTGATATTAATTTGGAATTTAGGATTTTACGGGATTCGTGACTAGATGGAAATTGAGTACATTACAGTGTTTTTTACATTGGTATTATGTGTGGTGATTTTGTATCTATTTTTATTATTGTTATATGACCCTAAATTGAAATTTTTCTTACCACTTATATATGGATAATAGAATTGTTTCCTCATGATAATGGATTGAGGTATAAGTTCCATTAGAATAATGTTGAATTATATATGTTCCCCATTGTAAATATTTAATATATAACATGTGTATTTATTTCATATGATCTATGGTAATGATTTGGGGTTGGGATGTATAGTTTGTTTCTAGTTAGGGCATGTGGGGCCAACAGATTTATATCTATGATTTCAGGGAATTAAGGTGGTATCATGGATGTTATTTTAGTGTAGTGAGATGTTTTTTATCAATTATTTTAGGGTGGTATGATGGGGATGATGAGATGTACCAGTGATGTGGTTATTTTTTGCTAGATATTGAGGTAGTGATGGAATAAATAATTATTTAATAATGATTGAAATGGTTGGGATTTGGTTCAATTAACAAGATGTAAATTAATTATGAATTAATAAACAATGGTATGTTTGGTTAAATAACAATGATGATTAATAATGAATATGATTTTATTTATAATATTAATTGGTTTGTGTATTGATATGCCATATTTTTTTTGGTGCTACGCATTTAGAGGTGGAAGTGAATGTGGCGATTTTGTGAATTTGTTAGTGTTTCATTGTGACCCCATTATTTGGGTTTGGGTGGGGCAATATGTATATAATTTTATATTCTTTTATATTTTTATACAAACCCCACCCACTTCGAGAACTGTGTTCTGAGACCTGTATAGTCATGAAGTGAGTTTTTTTCTGACATCGAGTGAGGTGGAAAAATGGTTGGATACCCACTCTTCCCTAATATATCTTCCAAGAGAGGTAGGTATTTTATAGGATTTATTGGCCAGATGTTTTTTAGAAAAATAGATGGTGGTTTTTATAGGACAAGTGTCTTTGGAAATGTTGTGATGTGGTCGTTCTAGTGGGGTGGAAATCCCATGTGTCTTCCAGTGATATGTGATGTAACCCAGTGTTGGGGTGAACGATGAATGGGGATGAGGACACATATGATTGAGGCAGTTCATGTATTTATGTTGAAATAATGATTTTAATCTTGTTCAATATATAATAATTTTGTGGTTATGGTTGTTAATGTGTAAAGTGCCATGTATTTTGGGATAAAATGTTATGTGTTCATGTTTATGTTGATTAAATCCTTGGTGTTTTTATGTGTGATGTGATTTGACCATGAATATTTGGTGGTGTAGTATACATAAGAAATGGGAGTTACAATATTTATAATATTGGGTTGTGAGAGTGGCATTCCTATGGGAAAGTGGTGTGGGTACCCTTTTTTATTTTCTTATTATTATATTTTGTTACATTACTTTCATTATCTAGTGAGTGTACCTTCGTGAGGTTGGGTTTGGTCAGTATACCAATAGTGGTGCTAATGGTTATTTTATTTTCTCTTAGGGTAATTCTTATGTTTCATTCACTTATGAAAAATTTACATTGGTTTTCTTATAGAGTATACTAGTATTTTCACTCTACATATATTAATATATTTTTATCTTTCTAGGAGGATTATGTTTTTCATTCTAGATATAACTACCTCGGACCTTGGATCATTGTTGTGTCACTTCAATAGATTTAGTGTTGAGTATCCTAATTTGGAGACAATTATCAATATTTGTTTTATGTATACATGTATTGTGGCATAGTTTTGGTTTCTTTTCATATTTTTTTTTTGTGGATGATTCATCATATCATCAAATCATAATTTCTTATACAGGATAATACCTTCCATTACATGAGATTGTATACCCTCAGTGATAATTTAAAACATTTGGGCTACTATATGAAATAATCATGGGTTATTATTTCTCTCCCCTCATTGGGTTATGTTTTTAGGGAAGGGGTTGTGACACCAATTATATAAGATTTTAATGACTAACGAAATATCTTATGATGGTATTGATGGTAGGTTTTACATTTTCATAAGAAATGTTTCTCATTTTTAGTGATCACTATAGAATGATTATAATTACTATTTAATATAAAAATAATTAAAAAAATTTTAAAATATCATATTAGTTTTTAAATATAATTATATATATATATATATATCATCCATGTGATGTGGTGATAAAAAAAATCACATCACACCATGTATTTGGTTATCCGCACAGGAACACAAATGACATTATAAATTTCTAGTGAAAGGAAATGTAGGAATGTAAATGATTTATTCTATTTTAATAATAAAAATTATTTCATTTATATAATATATAATCATTAATTCTATCATTATAATTCATTAATGACATATATTGATGGAAAATAAATTACATCTGGTTGTGAGGTTTTAGTGCCACATACACATGAACGAGAGTTCCATATCCCATTAGAGGGAAGATGAGGTGAATATAGGTTATTATATTAAAGAAAGAACATATTTTAATATATATTATATTTTTATTAATAATTTATCACTTTTTGAATATTTTATGAATGTTGAGGTGGAAATGAAAAATAAACTCTAAATTTAAAACGATATCTCTTCTTTGAAAACCATCCATTGCATAATTCCTAAAGACCTCTCTTATTGGAATGCTGATAAAAAAAGGGCCAATAAAATGGGGGGACTTATTCTACAAATTTAGTTGTGTTTACAATGTATTGAAATTAGGTTTTTATTTTTGAAAGATTATAAATAATATGTTCCATTATATATGAGAGGGGAGGGGTACTCTTGTAATTTATCAAAATTTTAAATTAATAAATATTAATATTCAATTTAAAAATGATCCAAAATATATTTTTTATGAGAGAATGAGTATAGGTATAAATTTTTCAATATGATACAGACTACATAAGTTTTAACTATAACATTATCCTCGTAACTTGGTTTTAATCCCTCATTATCCATTTTTAATCATTTAATGATGACTTTTTTTTACTCATTAAGGGTTATGATAATTACTATAAATAAAAAGTGGTCAATAAATAGTCCATGGATGATGATAATAGTCATTAATTATTCATATGTAAATGCATTATATTTTTATTAATTTTACATCATTCAATAATTTATTATTTATTATAACAAATCCTTAATGTAAATTGATAGAACTATTCTTTCAATAGATATTAATAGTATCAAGACATGATATATAATTAAAATGAATTACTTTTAGACATTAACTATTATATTTTCTTATTTGATATTCATTTATCACATTAACAGTGGTAAATTATAATAAATTTATCATTTTTAATTTAATTACATTATTTATTTCATTAACTACATTATTACTATGACATCGCTATTATCAAATTTTATGTAATTATTCATTCACAGAAAATTAAAAATAAAATACCATGATCAAAAAATAAATAAATTTACAATCAATCATTAACATTAGTTGAACCAATGTTAAAAATATTATTGTTACTAAAAACAAGATTGTTACATTTTTTACTTTTCATTAAAAAAAATATTATAAAGGTCATAATCACATCTAGTAGAACACAAAATCCCATATTTCAAAATTTTGGGCGATTATAGATGCAGTGGAACCATAAAAAAAATAACTATAATTGTTAAGGTCATGTTATTGTGAAATAATTTAATTTAAAAAAATTCCAAAATGCAATGAAAAATATTTCTTCATAAAATTTTATTTTTAAATATATATTTTATTACAAAAAATTAAAGTAAAATATAAATTTAAAAAAACATAATTGCATCATATTCAATTATATAAAAAAATTTATGTTTTAAAACTAATCCAATTAATAATATTAATTTATAAAAAATTAAAAATTACAAACATGATTCAATTGAAAATCATAACTCATCAATATTCATTAAATAATAATTTTTTTAATAAAACTCATGAAAATTATTTTTAATATAATTTTAATGAGATGAATTGAAAAATAAAATTCATTTTAGAGAATAATATTTTATAATATTAACAAAATAATAATTAAATTCCAAAAACATAATGCAAAACTATTTTTGAATAAATTATATTTTTGTAGAATATAATAAATTTACTAAAAACATTACTAATTTATAATGAATTAATTCAAAAATTAATAATGATTAAAACCATTATATTTTATATTATATATCTAACATTATTCATTTCATCCAATATAACAACTATGTTATAACACTTTTTTAATAATATTTTGTTGTCCATTATAGAAAATTATTGTGTATCATGTATTCTATCGACTGTAGTCATTCCTTTTAAAATTTCAGAATATTAAATTTTAAAATCAAATTTATGCTACTACGACTCAACTATATTATAGTGTAAAATTCCACCCCCTGTAACTTTGTGACATTATTCAATATTCCCCACATGTTTAAATTTTTTAGTATATATTTTTTAGTCTATATTCCCAAAATGTTCAAATGAATCCATTTATGTCTATTAGGGTACTTGTAATCATTAATTTTTTGAACTGTTTTTCTTCAAATTATTCTTCGATACTCCAAATCAAATCCAACTATAATGAAAACTTCAAAAATAATGAAATTAACCTTTTTAAACATTATTTAAAAAATTTCTGAATGAAACATGAAGTGAAATTATTTTTAAAATTTTAAATTTATGATACCCAATAGATTTATTATAGTAGTATAAGTGTATATATGAATATTTAATCCCTACGCAATCTGTAAAAAATAATATCATTAAACCATCCCAATAAATTTTTGTTCCCCCTATATTTAGGATAGCTACTCCCATATACAAGATCATAACTAAATTTCATTATCCTATATTCCGTTATAATACCGAAATAGTATGATAGATGGAGTAAATACACTGATACAAAATTATAGAATCTCGACTTGGAAGCGATGGTGGGACACAATACCTCAAGGATGCCTCCTTGAATTCTAGAGGCCTTTGACAAGAAGTGATAGAATAAGGTGGGTTTGTGGGGAGAATATTACTTCATTGTTCAGACAATAGGTTAGATAGCTATATATATATATAATAAGAATAATTTGAACCAAACAGTATATGATTGGCCCAATAATCCACTATATGAGAAAAAATAATAAAATTTAGACATCATCAAAAATAATAAATGAATTATACACAACATATGTTATAAAAATGTCAAACCTAGAAAAACTATAATTGTTACAAGATGATAAAGATGAAATATACTGAATCTATACAAATTTTTTTTAAGGGGAACATGAGATACATGAATATAACAAATACTAACAAAATACACAAAACCAAAATTGAATATACATTAATAATATTGATCATAGAATTATTACTTCTCTGTGTTCTTCATACTAGAAAATAAAATAAACCATTAAAAGCTGTATACTTTTATATATCTATACCTAAAATCATGATGTATTATTGTGTACCAGTGGTAACACAATCAAGGTGTGAGATATAATCGTAGTAGTCCACTGAAAATTGTTTCTATATTAATCTATTTTTTAAAATATAAATGAGCATAGTTCCCTAATAAATATCTAAATTTAAGAAATAAAATTATTAAATATATAAAAAATCATCTCAGATTCCTAAATGGATACTGAACTGATTATACATTATTCATCACAAGTAATATTTTTAATCCAAGGTTACCTATAAAATTAATAAAGGTATTCACATGGTTTGTAACAAATAAATAATAATGTGTATACCAACCCCAAGATCGTGTTTTAGATTCTAGGACCTGCCCATAGTACCTCAATAAGGCATACTCAATATTAATTAAAAAGAGAATCACCGAAAATCAAAGAATGATTTAACGACCAAACCTAAAATATTATATAATCAAGAGATTTAGTCATTAGATCACATTATTTCACATTATAGAGAATTTTAGGTATAAATTTTTTGATAATTAGGTCATAATTCATGCATAACACACCACATTCATCCAAATTGGATACTATATAAATATTATCCATATTTTCCAAAATATAGAACTAGTGAAAATTAACATGATTTATTTTTCAGGAATAATAATTATTAACATCAACATGAAATCCTTCATGCACATACACATTATTACACCCCATCAAAAACATTATAAATCAGGGGATAAACACAAAACAGTCAGTAAGGGACATAATGATATAAAAATATTAGTCATGTGAAAACATGAAAAACCATTAAAATCAATTTTCATAAAAACATGTAAGAATTCCAAGAAAAATAAAGTTGGTTCTTTTGGAAATCATTTCCACATCACTAATAAATTCACCCTTAAAATGTAATAACAAGACAATTGACTTCCATCCTTGGAGTACACAATGCATATGAGGGTTTTAATGGGGCTCACCAATCATATTTTGAGCTATTGTGGCGATCAAACCATAATATTAAGAAGAATAATGGGATCAAACCATAATAAAAAATTTACAAGGAATATATCAGGAATAAAAACGTTTAAAACTATTTTAAACCAATTTGAAAAACATTTTTAGTTACCAAAATATCATTTTCACTTAAAAATCATATTATATTATAAAAATTGTGCACATAATTACTGAATAATTTTCTATGAAATGAACTAAGAAAACATTAATAAAGAACAATAACATGTAAAAGCATCATCAAATTGTGAGAAACCATTAACTCTGTATTTGTTAAAAATAAATTACATTTGATATTTTTAAAAATAGTGGAAAATGGATCATTAAAAGTTGGGTTTTAATGTAATGTCCCTTACATAAAACATTAAAAGTGTTCGTTTTTTAAATATTTTTTGTGTAATTATAAAATTAAAATTTTGAAAAATTTATCAGAATTATAATATAGTTAACAAAATAGTTTTACAATCATCAACATGAAATAAAATATTTCAGAAAATAAATTATTAAAATATCTATAAAAAATTATTTAAAAACACCCTTGAATTGAGTCTAAATCATCACATAAAATATTTTTATATTGAAACAATGATCATGGGATAAATATTAACTTGATTTTGAACATTATTAATGATTATTATTCTTTTTATTTAAATTATTTTATTTTCTAAAACAATTAAATAATTATTCATTATCATGTTAGTCATTTTGATGATATTATTTAATTGAGTGCAAAATTAACTTGATTTTATGTCAGAAGTATATGTGGTAATAATTTTGTCATCTTTATAATGATATAAATGAAATTATTATCATTTTTATACATCAATTATACATTTAAATCAAATAATTATGTATGGTTATGAAAAATAAACAATCTTATAAAAAGGTAGAATGCAGGTCATACTTACACATGACTAACGTCATGATTTTCCAATGATAATTTTGTGGAAAACGTACTTATTATATTATCATTAAAGAATGACAATAATGTTTCTAATATAACATTAATGATTTCAATATGCATATATATATATATATATCATCCATATTAGTTGGTGTTGAAAAATGAATGACATCGCTTTGTGAAGGTGATAATTCACACATACACACGAATGACGTTATCATTTTTTCATCAAAAGGTAATAAAATAAATGATATATTATTTAAAAATAATGTTAAATAATCAATAAAAATAATATATAAAAATTAATTCCATCATTATAACATTATTTGAGATACTTTGATGGTAAAAAATATATATCTGAGCGTAATGTTGTAGTTCACCATATGAATGAATGATTAATTATTTTCCCATTTTATAGAGATGGAAATATATTAAGCCATTATAATGACATATTAAAAACTAAATATATTAAGGAAACATACTTTATTATTTTATCATGGTGTAATAATTATTTAATGAACTGTAAATAGAAATAATTTAGATACACTTAATTAGAAAAGATACAAATCCTTCAGACGACCTCCATTGATTAACAACTAATCACCTCTAATGAGGGTGTTCTACATAACATAACACCTATATAATATTAGGATGGTTCCTAGGATGTTATCTGGGAACATCATGGAAGAACATAATATGTTTTTATGTGTGAATAAAATAAAATAAACTTTTCCCATTTATAAAAGAGGGGTGGGGTACTCTTAAAAATCATCAAAATATTAAACAAAGATAAATTAATTTTCTATTTAAAATCATTGAATACAAATTTATTAATAATTTACCATGATTGTGGGTTGAAATAAATTCATCAAATTAATATTATATATATTTATTATTATTATTTTTATTCATTTTCATTTTTTTTACCCTTATTTACCCCATTTAAATCTTTCCATTTTATCATATAATTTACAGTTTGAGGGTTAATATAATTAATATATAATCCTATAATAACATAATACCAATACATGAGTAATTTAAGAAAATGTAAAATTTATCACAATTATCTGTATGAATGTAATATTTCTTTAAATATTTTACCATTTAATAAACCATTAATATTTTAGAATATCAATAATATAAATTTCAATTATTTTTCATTAAACTAATATTTAAAAATATCATTTGAACACGATATATTCAAACCAATACTTTTAAAACATCACTAACACAATAAAGTGATTTAAAAAAATTTTGAATGTCATTAAAAATCTCACATTAATTTTTTTGAATTTTTTGACTTTTATATGATTTTTCATTAAATTAACAAAATACCGCATCATTTTTATTTCACCATATAAGGAAAATTTTTATTCACTAAAATTTATATATAATTTGCCATGATGTAGATAAATATTTTATACTTAAAATTACAATTAATAATCAAGAGTCTCACTTTTATAACCCCATCTTAAAAATATTTAACTTTTAAAAAATTTATGAATGGTTTACCTTTTCGTTGACTAATCTATTATCAACGTCATGTTCTCGTCCAAATAGTAATAAATGGTTACATAACCAATCATTTATGAATTATAGATAAAAAATAATCATAAAATAATATTTGAACAATTTTTATGGTAATTTATAAATATTAATTATTAGTTTTTCACCCATAATTGTTGAATACACCCTTATCCATAGTAATAGAAATTTCTATTGTTACTATTCACAATGTAAACAAATAAATTTAAAATATTGAAATAACTTGGAACATCTAATTAAAAATGCGGAATTGGTGTTTTAATATTAAATTCACCAAAAGTACAATAAAAATTTAAAAATACTCCGACAAACAGGATGGAACAATGATTTTTTAATATACAAAATGCTAGAATTTAAAAAAAGGTTTTTCATCCAATATGAATATAAAATTTATTTTAATGAACATAATTTTTTGAATCCATATAAATTTTATATAATTTTACATTAAACCAAATTTAAAATAATATTTAACCCGATAAAATATTTTAATTAAAAAGCTATATTCAATTTGAATGTAGTATTTTAATCTATTCATAAAAAAAATAGAAACATAATAGAAAAATACAATATTTTCAACCAATGAAAATTTTAATATTCCATTTTCAATGAATAATTATATTTTTTAAAATATAAATTCTAAATTTTTCCAAAACATGATTTAAATCAACAGACCCATCAATATGTGGAAAAACTTATATTTAATAATAAATACATCTTTATGAATAAAATTGTATTTTTTTCTTAAATAAAGTATAGAAACATATAATATTAATGACATACCTCTGATTTGATTATATATATATATATATATAATTAATATATTATAACATTATTGATCTTATTATTTTATAATCACATATGTTCACATTTAAATAGTTTTTCATAGAAACATTTTATTTTATTTTACTAAGGTATTAAAATTCAATTATAAATAACTATTCACAAAATAATTAAATATTTATACATGTTTGAACAATATTTTAATTATATAGTCACTATTGTTCACTCCCTCCATTTCAACTACTATGTTATAATGTAAAAATTCAAATATTTGAATTATGTTCTTCATTTAATCACGATGTGGTGTATCATGTGAATTATAAAATATAGTACATATTTTTTTAAATACAATTTTTGATACGTTATTTCCCATTTTTGAAATGGAATCCTCAAAATTTTTGATATGGGATTGATAGAAAAAATCATAATTTTTACGGTAGTGTTATTAAAATCCCATATCAAAAAAAGGATAAATTAGACTTCAACTTTAAAATAAATTAAGGGAAGTGGAAAGGTTTCTAATATAACACATACTATAATTCGATATAGGATGTCATGGACAGGGAATATAAATCTAGATATCATTTTTTATAGGGAGTCAATGAGAAAATGGTAACTATAATGTTATCCATCAAATATTATAAGCTTGTGATGGGTTAAAATATTATTGATTTCATAGTAAAAAAAGTGACCAGATAACATTATTGATTCAAGATTATTTTCAACTATTTGAGGAATTATTTTAAAACCTATTCTATGATCATATGGAAATATACATATATAGAAAGTAGGTATTCATCTATTTAATAATTTCCACAAAAATATCATCATTTTCAACAATCAATGATTATTTAAGTTGAGTTTTCTTCAAGCATTAAGCATTAGATTCAGCATACATGGAGGAAAAAAATACCAATTCATAACTATATATTCCTCCTATCATGAAACATTAACCAAAACAATTTTTTTTGGATAATATAAGATACTTCCATAGAAAGGATAATCATTCAAAACATGACAATTTGCCTTAATCTCAAAAAAATCAAAAGGTATTCAAAATGTTCAATGTAGACCATCTAAAAAATAACAATACATAAAATTCCTCAAAATATTTGAGAATGAGATTTAAAAACATAAATTATAAGTATTTTATCAAAAAATATTATATGATATATTTTACTAATTACCAATAAATTACAAAAACTACATATGAAATATTATAACAAAAAGTAATTTTCCTTATAATCACTATGATATGAAATCAATTTCTAGAAATTACATCCGTCTCTATAAATCTACAATAAAATCATATATACTTCCAAAATATAACTCAACCATTATTCATTATAAAAATACCTATAGTATTTTTTAATCGTATTCATATAGAGTTCTCAAAATTGTAATTGTTATTAAAAATAACATTAATCAATTAATCATCAAATAATTTTTCATTCCCAATGTTATATATTTTATAAAAAATATATTCTCAAATTAAAATTAATATTAATCTATCATATAATTTAACAATAAAAAAATTAACTCTTATTGGGGCTTTATGTAGGCCAATAGTAGGTGATGTAATGTTTTAATAGCCAGAGTTTTTATAGACCTTTTTACCAAATAAATTAAAATATTCATCATGAATTTCTCTAAGTAAAAATTTCCTTTAACACTAACCAAAAAATAATACTTAATATGATCAACCAAATTATCATACATAACAACAATCAAATTGTGGGGGTTTTATACCCACAACATTGAGTTGGTGTTCAATACATGGAACACATAGTTTCTATGAAACAACTTTATATTGTTCAAATAAGATAATCAAATCCATTCCATAAAACATAGTTATATTATTAGTAATAAATTATTTTCAGATAATATCTAAAATTCTTTTATAAAATTAAAACATAATGATAATGAATGATTTGATTTTTGGTAAAGTCAATCTATTTCAAAAATTCTATTTTTAATGTACTTCTAATAAAATTAACATTAAAAGCATAAATAATTTATATTTGATAAAATTAAACTTATTTTTTAATTTAATGTTTTAAAATTATCTTAGGGTTAAATTTTGTGATTCTTACAGAAAACTTCATATTTTGGTGAATCATGAAAAATGTCAGTTTTTAAATCAAAACAACATTATAATTAAATTTATTTATATGGATAAAATATATTTTAATTTGATTTATAAGTTCTATTAGAAACTAATTTTATTGATTAATCCAATTTTTATCATTAGAACCATTTCCACATTTAAAATTAACATAAATGAAAAAAAATTACCCCTTTTACTATAAAAACCCAAAGTGTCAACCCGATAGACAGAAGAATATTAAATTAATTACTAAAACATATATGATTAGAATTTGTAAAAATGAATTATATATTTGGAATAAGAAAAATTTATAATGTAAAATATTATAGTCCTCGTTATTTAGAAAACATATAGGTGAAGGTGTTTAAATATAATTACATCAGTTTGGTGACAAAATAGGTTAATAATGTCATAAACTTTAAATATAAGACCCAAGACGACCTAGAAGCATGTCCAACAGCCATTGTATGTCCATAAATCAGCTATAAATATTAAATTTTTTAGTTTGGTTGGGGATTATAAATTATTTTAAGAAATAATATTTTCACAACTAATTCATTTTGAAAAATTCCATGTGAGTCTTTTTCCATCATTATTATAGGCCACCACCTCCACCCATTCCGCACACTTCTAAAACAAGTTGATATCAACAATGATCAGCCAAAGTGTCCTCCAAAAAAATCTCAATTATTCATTGATGAATCTCACTAGAAATAAAGCCTATCAAACAATCCTTTTGGCCTAAATTAAAAGGAGTTACCAAATTTAGAGGTAACCTCATCTCTCATGCTCTTTTCCTTTATTTTACTTCTTCAACACCTAAACTCTCCTTATACCATTATAGTGTGACATAACCAATATCATAAAAATAATAGGATTTTATTTATTCCAATATTTCTTCCTAAACATAACCAAACATCTATATAATGTATATTGAACATACTATTTTTGTGGGTGGCAATCTAATACACCACAAAATGATGGTTGTTCATTTTTAATTTACTAACTATCATGGTGACCATTATGATTTTTTTTTAAATATGTGATATATTTTATTTATTATTAATTTAGGATACATTATTCCTTTTATAACAGACATCACCTAAATTTTCATTTGGTGTTAATACAATATTCTTGTTTGAGGAAGTGTGGACTACCACCGACTCAAAATGATATGATTCATTTACACACAATATAAAATGTAATACTGATGGTTATAGTGAACTTATATGAGATATATGATTTATAAATTCTACTTGAATTAGGATTAATATATATAGATACACACACACACATATATATATATATATATATTATTTAATTAATTTCATTCAATACGATAATAAAAATCGAAAAATAAGTCATGCCTACGAATGGCTTACAATCTCTATGAATGGTGTACTCACGTTATAATTCATTATTATATGAATAAATATAACACTAATAAAAATTATATACCTGATTGTTTGTGGTTCTCTATATTCTGGAATCATGATATAAGTATATGGACTGATGATATAACTAATTAAGACACATGTGAAGAACAAAGTGAATATTACCTGAAGTGAAACCTAAACATAGGATCGTCAAGAAGAGGGTAATATAAGGTCATCATAAAACCTTATATGTTAATATATATAATTATAAAATTCTGAAATAAATATATAATAAACATATATTTATTATATTGGAACATTGTATGAGTACAGAGAGTGTCAAGACATAAGGTAAGGGGATTTAATCTCACCTATAATTTTGGTGAGATACAAGTTCTGTAAGCCACTCATTCCTTTTGTGTGTTGTATATATTGGGCCTGGTTTTATTCTATTTTAATTTTAATAATATTTATCATTATTACCATGAATATTTTATGATCATTATTTTATGGGGATTAACCATTAAATTTTACTAAATTGGTAAAATATTTTTTTTTCAATTGACATTTCTTTGAGAGTCATGTTTTTTGTTATGCACCAAAAATATTTTTCGAGGTTTATATACATAAATGTCATATGTTATATAATTAATTTTTTTATTTTAATTATTTATTATTCTTCGTGATTTTTTTTATTACATGCAAAGTATGATCCCATGTTACCATGTTATTGGACTTTATTGAGGTAATCTCATCATTTTTCAACATTGTTTATGTATATGATTATGTTGAATAAATTTTATGATATATCTCTCTATAATGACAATGAGTTTCCTTCTCCTGTTTCTTTAATGATATCCTCATCTTCTAGTACCAATTTTTCACTCATTAATACATTATATAATGTTATTTTGTAAAATCTGACCATTCTCTCTCTCCTGTATAAAATCAATGAAACTCAAAAACCATGTTTTCAAAAATGTTTTCAAAAAAATAATTTAATGAGATATTTATAGATCGTTATAAATGGGAAAAAATATTTTAATTTTTTTAATATTTTTAAATAATACTTTATATATTTTAAAATAAATTTTCAATGAAAAAGGTTTTCAATATGTTTTATGCTATAAAATAAATTTTTATAATATGAATTGATATTTTTCTCAAGAAATGTTTTAAAATATCATTGAATATTCATTCCCATAAATGATAAAATCGTTTGGTGTTACGTATGATGTTTTGGGGGAATTAGTCATTTTTTTCATGCATATTATTTCTTTGAATGGATTATTTTATGGTGGAAAAATTCTTATAAAGCCCATATCTCTTTCACATGTTTTATGATTTTGAAAATAGCTTCTTTTCATGGGTTATGTTTAATAAGAAATTATTATAATACCCATATGTTTCTATATTGTATGATATGTTTACATCATTATCATTTCCATTTTATTTATTTGGCTATGATATGTTTAGGATCATGTGGAACATGTGTGTTTGAGTTCATTATGTGATTGGTCAGACCTATATCTCCCTTCAATTAATTGGGTAATGTTTTATATCTCAATTGATAAACTAAAAAGGTACTGGGAGTGAACCTTGATTACTTTGATTACCATTGGATTGATCTATGACTACTAATATGGTACTTGGAGTGAAATCATGATATTATGATGGCCATGGGAGTGAACCTAGACTAGTTTGGTGGTTTGGTGAGTAACCCTGTAATACTAAAATTTATTTGGAAGAGGTTCCTTGGATATTATAGATATCATTATATGGGAATGTGTTTTCTCAAATTCCATGTATTACTTCGATGTTATTCATTCATGGATTATGTCCTTTACTATATTTTTATTCATGTATTAAAAAATGCCAAGCTTTATAACATGATTAATGTTTATAATCCATGACATGTAGGGTATGATCATTTATTTTAATAATCACATTATCATACATTAAGATAATATTTACGCTTACATGTATCCCTTGTTTACCCTTACTGGTCATTTGAAATAACCCCTTTTTATATTTTCCAACCCTAGTTATGAATATTTGTATTATGTTTGATGTGTCTAAGAAGTGAGTGAGTCAAGAAGAACCCAGAATAATATATTTTATATCACATATGTATCATTGTTTATATTTCCATGTTTCTAGATAAATTATAACAACAACATTCTTTGGGTGTCTGTTTGTATAATTTTTAAGTATTTCACAAATGTTATGTAATTTTAATTATTGAGAAGAGAGTTTAATTTTAATTTTTATCAGAGAAAAGGTATAGATAACCTTTGGATGAAATGAGGAGAACACCGTTTGGTGAACCCATTTGACTAGTCTAAAGGATAAGTCTAAGGATAAAGTAAAGAATAAGAAATGGTCATGTAATATTTATGAAGGATAGATTCAATGGTTTCCTAGAAATATATCATTTTCTAGATAATATATGTGGATGTGGCTCTATCACAGATGTACATAGGATTAACAACTTTTAAAGATGTTCTGGACTTGACCTAGGGTAATCTAGTATACAAGAATATTCCTTGATGCACACCTGGTTTGACACTCCTGATGGAATTCTTTGAGAATTCACAAACTCAACAAGAAACATTATGAAGGATTTAAATATATGTTGTATTTTAATAATTGTGTATACACCTAATGTCTCTTATATTGAGGAATATTTCATATGTTATAATCTTAAAAGTTATTTTTCATAATTATTAGGTTCCTTTTTATGAACATTATTTCATTCTATATGATAATGTTTTTTGTCAAAGGAAGGAACCCGATGGAACCGTATTAATAAAGATTGTGTTTGACAATGAAAACAATTTCTTCTTGAACATACAATTTCTATATGATCTATAATGAAATAAACCATTTATATGTTTAATTAACATCCCCAATTAATTAATCATGCTGAACATCCAAATGCGAAAATGATGGAACAACATTCTGTTTTGTATTTCATGAGGTAATCTACACCTTAATTTAAAAAATATCTTTATAATGTTGTTGATATATAGTGGATTAGTGACATTAAAAATATTTTCTCTATTTCTTATTGTTTGGATCAAGAGAAAGGAAATATAATTATTAATCGATTAAAAGGTTAATTATATTAGTGGTGGACTGTAATCAAGAATATGAGGCAACATGATGAAATTGAGTCCATGTTTTGAGATGAGTTGAAGAAAGTATTTTTCCACAAGATATTTTCTTGAGCTCTTCATACCATGTTGGTGAAATAGTTCCTTGAGATGAAGAAAATGGATGATGAGTTTATTAGTATATATGAATCTAATTTCACAATACTTTTAAAGTAAAATTCTGATATTATAATACAACCAAAAAGTAAAGTTGATAGGTTCTTCATTGGATTAATGCCAAATATCAGTAGGGTGTTTTCCATATAATAATTTAGTAGATATGAATAGATTGTTCTTTGTGTAATAGAGGTTAAAATGCTAGTCGGAGTCACCTATCAATCTTATTCTTTTGACATGATGGGGAAGATCAAGTTCAAAAGAAACTATAAGAACCCTGCAAAAATGAATATGAACCTTCATTTATTCTCTATGTGTGGGAAGAAACATAATGAAATTTCATTAAGTGGTTTAATAATTTTATTACATGTGTAAAGGAAGTCAATGGGGGAATTGATTTCCCACGTGATTGTAAAAAGACATCTCAAAAAACTTATGGGGAAAATCCACACAGAATGCACCTCCTATGATTCAGTGCATCATATGTAAGGAGAATGGAAATTATAAAAACTACTTCTAAAACACAGGGTTTTGTGATGATGATCGATGCCTTCAACCTCTTAGGTCGAGGTAATAGGTGAAATCTCGTTCAATTTCAATTCTTAATGAGGGGTGCGATAACAACGCATTGAATGGTACTCTTACCATACACACTATAATTTCTAATGCCATATTTGATTCTAGATCGACCCACTATTTCATATCTAAATATTTTTCTAAGGGTGCTAAGATTGCAACAAAACAATTAGAGGTAGAATTAGAAGTGAAAACCACAAATTGTTGGATGATTTCATATTATGTCTATGATTCCTATCTAGATTATGTTTTTTGGACTGTGCTTCTTTCAAATCTTGTCATTATTGTTTTTTTCGAATTTCATGTCATCTTAGGAACATATTATCATTATCTACATAAATCCTACAACAATTATCACAGAAGGGATTTTTGGATTAATATTTCAAACCCTCGCATGATCATCTATTAATGTGAAGACAGTCATAACATTTTTTGATGATTACATGTAGTTTATTGGATCTTAATTTCCATTAAATAGGATTTTTTATCTCAAAATGTTGTAGAGATGATCGATAGAGATTTTATGCATATTGATCTATATTTGTTGAATTACTTTCTGGGGCATTTTCCTAGTCTTCCACCAAAACATCATGTTTAGTTCTCAATTGAACATTTACATGGTTCCACACAAATTTCATAGACACAATATAAAATGTACCCGATTGAGTTGTAGGAATTGAAGAAGAAATTTCATGAAAACATTGATAATGGATTAATTTGTCCATGTGTGTCACATTGGGGTCCACCAGTTCATTTTTTTAGAAACTGAGCTCCATCAATGTGACCATTTATTTATTGTCAAGAGTAGAAGAAGTTCACAATCAATACAAATTATCCTCCTCCTCGTATTGATGACTTTTTTGATCAACTATGTGAAGCTCAATATATTTCCTTGATTGACCTGTTTTATGGATATCATCAATTG
This sequence comes from Viscum album, assembly GCA_963277665.1. Taxonomy (NCBI): domain Eukaryota; kingdom Viridiplantae; phylum Streptophyta; class Magnoliopsida; order Santalales; family Viscaceae; genus Viscum; species Viscum album. Next base: position 1,835,631,966 of record OY728147.1, read on the forward strand.
AGATTCAAACACGAGGATATATCCAATATTGACTTCTGTACCCAGTATGGTCACTATGAATATACATTGATTCCTTTTGGACTTACTAATAACCCTACTATGTTCATGGTTATAATGAATAGATTCTATAGATATTACCTCAAAATGTTTGTTGTAGTCATTATAGATGTTTTTCATATCTATCCAATGTCAAAAGAAGAACATGAATATCGCTTGATAATTTTACTGAAAACCCTAAGGAATTAAAAGTTATATGCATAATTTTAAAAAGTGTGAATTTTGTATATAAAATGATTCATTTTTTGGTCAGATAATTTTATTTGATGGTATAGTAGTAGATCCATTAATGAAAGAGGCTACTGAAAGCTATCATAGGCCAACCACATTGACTGGTATCCTTATTTTTCAAGGTTTATATGGATATTATTAAATTTTTTGGGGGAATTTATTATGTTTATCTATTAATATGACCCTATTAACTCATAATGATGTTAAGTTCCTCTAGATAGATGATGGTGGGGAATATTGCAAGGAACTGAAAAGATAGTTTGTTAGTACCCATATGATTACATTACTCTATAATGGAGAAGGGTTTGTGATTTATAGTGGTGGATCCATGAAGGGATTGTGTAGTTTTATTATGAAAAATAACATGGTTATCGTGTATGCCTCATGATAGTTGATGATTCATGTAAAAAATTTCCAACTCGTGATTTAGAAATTGTAGTAGTATCTTTTTTGTAAATGATATGGAGGAATTATCATTATGGGAAAAAATGAGATATATATACTGATCATAAAACTATAAAATATATATTCAGATAGAAGGATTTAAACATGTTCTTGATAATATGGTTATTATTGATAATGAATTAGGACTTCTCAAATACATTACCACCTAGAGAAAGAAAATCGGGTTTTTGATTCATTGAGTCAAACGATCATGGTAGTTTATTTATGAAGAGTATTAAAAAAGTTCCAATATTTTTGGGTTTTCAATGGATGGATCTAGAAATTATGATCGAAGGAGAAAAGCCTTATCTTTCTCAAATAATTGTTCAACCCTCCATCCATGTAATGATTAAGGAGGCAAAAATTAAAGATGAAGAACAAAAAATGATGGATAGAAACATTCCTAAGTTTAAACATTCACTACTAAAAATGACACATTTAATAGAACTACTATATATCAACTCTATAACAAAACGTAGAAAATGGAATATTTATTAGTGCTAAATAATGTACTGGAAAGTATAACCATTTATTAAAGTGTATTTTTTAGTGATGATAATGTAATCCTTTATCAACAATTTATTTTTATCTCTCATAAAAGAATTATTTATCAACGCTTTATTTTTAGGATTGATAAAGGGTATCCATTATTACAAGTTTATTTTTTACACTGATATTTGGTATCTTTTATCAGCACATTAATTTTATAACTGATTTAATGTATCCTTTAATAGTGATATATTTTTATTACTAAATATTATTTATATAAATAAAACTAAATATTAATATAAATAAAAATTAAAAAATATGTTTATTAAAAAAATCAAATTTTAATAATTAAATAATTATTAATAAAAATAAATATATTGAATATAAGTTATTATTTATTAATCATTTTACTAATTAAATAATTATTATAATGTGTGGTATTAATATGTATGTATTGTATATATAGATATATATTAATGTATGTAAATAAAATTTATATATTAAAAAATACTTATACATTAGAAATTAAACATGCTTATGTATATTGAAAAATGGTTTATAATTAACAATTAGAATGTATTAAAAATAATGACTATTATAGCATAGTACATGACATATAATAGAATTTAGTTTTATATTTTAATACAACATAGATCAATGGTGTGTTATGTTTATTTTACACATACATTTTTAATAAATTTTTATAAACAATACATAGACGAAAAACTTTTTCAATTTTTTACTATTGTTATCGTCTATGTATTCTTAATTTCATCATTTTCTATCAATTTTAAAAGAGATTCATGCACATAAAATGATATATACTTGAATAATGAAAAAAAATATTTGAAATAAATATTTATGAATAAAAATATTTTTAAATATACATTTACAATATTTATTCATTAACATAATTATAATTATAAATAAATAATTTATTTAAAAAAATAATATATATATATATATGTTTAAATAATTTTTATTTATATAATCAAAATTTTCAAATAAATAATATATTTATAATATGTATATTTATATATTTATTAAATATATTAATAATTATATAAATTTATATAATCATATAAATATTATTTTTTAAAATATTTCTATAATTATAAAAACATAATTATGAAATAATCATAATTAAAATTAAAAATTAACAGATTATCTATATTTATATTTATATATATTTTGTATGTATATATAAATATTTACAATTTTTCAATCTATAATTATAATTATAAATACTTTATCAGCACTTAAGTAATAAGCATTGATTAAATCGTATTTAACAGTTATTTACTCCCTCTGATAAAGATGATGTTTTATCAACGCTAACCCACATGCTTATAAAATTAACATTTTGATGTGCTAAAGTTTTAGCACTGATAATGATTTTTTTATCAGCCATTTTTTTATCACTAATAAATATCTTGAATTATCAGCACTATCAAAGAATGAATAAAGAGTCATCTTATCTACACTTAAGTAATATGTACTGAGAAAAATTTATTTATAAGTAATTATTTGTAAAAACTGATAAAAGTTTCCTAGTATTTTTTAAAAACCATAACCATTTGTTAAATCATCGTGATAATAGGAGATTTATACTGAAGCCACCTTTGGCTATTAGTACACATCAGTGAATCAAAGATCGAATGACACTACTCAACTATTTATGATGATCAATTAACACAAATATCCCATCCGACATCTGGTGTTTGATTGTGGTTGTGATTCGGGTATCTCATCAATGTCTTGTAATTTCTCTGGTTGAGGTAGGTGGTTTTATACCTTAACAATTTTAGATAATTAAATTTTCTCACATAGTTAATTTTATCATGATCAATAGTTAATTTTGGAGGTGAAAAAAATATTTTTAAATTCTTTGAGATGCATTTTTGTTGAAAATTAATTTTCTAAATAGATATTTGTATGTTTCCATATAGTCCTTTTTCTTGAAAAAATAGTGGAAGTAATCAATTAATATATTGATTTTGAAGAATTTTTTTTCTTTTTAAGGGACACATGTGCTGAAAAAATATTTTTATGTGAAATTGATTATTTTTTACATGTTAGCCTTTTTGGGCTCAGTTGAGTTTGAGTTTTGAAGTGTTTAAACAAAGAATAGTTTGTTTTTGAAATGGAATCTGAGATGTGGAAATGGTTTATTAAATGGTGTGAGGGATTATAAATGTCTATTAAAATGGTTTGGCGTGCTTTTTTTGGGTTTTATATTTGTAATGTAAAATCGATATGCTGTGTGTGTGTGTGTGTTTTATTGGGGTGTTCCATGGAAGGGTCTAATGGGTTTTTGAAGTGTGAAAGTCATGTTTTCGAAGGTGCATAAATAAAAATATATTAGAATGTATGTTCATAAATTATATTTACATATATTTCAATATTGAACATGTTTTATGTTTTTTTAATGTTAATTGTATATTGTTTTAAAGGATAGAAGACATGTTTTGAAAGTTATTTTAGGTTGTGTAAAAATGTGTAAAAAATGGAATTGTTATGGAGTTGGTTGGAAATTTGGGTAAACTCTGGTTTTTTTAATTTTATGGGTTCTTCAAATTAGATAAAAGATTTATTAAATTATATAAGTGCTTAAAATTATTTTTGATGTGATTGTGCAGTGTATTTTTTTAATTAGCATTTTCATGTGAAAATGGACGTGATTGATGTAAACCCATATGGTGCCTCTAGGGGATATTTTAGAAATCTATCTAAATAAATTATTAACGTACATAATAGGTATGAGGCATGTTTTTTAAATGATTTGGTGTGCATATATTTTCAAATGGGTAATGTGTGGGAATATAATGGAACACTTTGTATACATTATTTTTCATTACTTGTGTGTGTAAATTTGCTATGTTATTAACGTGTGAATGTGAAACTCGATTAATTACATATAAAATGGTGTTTTGGGTGACTGGGTAACTTGATTTTGATGTGTTAGGGAATCTAGATATTTACATAGAAAAATAATTGTCCATATAATAAATGTATTGTTTCATATTTATGTTTAATTAATTTTTTAGTATTACTAACATAATAATTGTTTTCCCATATTAGTGGATTCTTTGTTCGAGTAGGGGCTCTCGGTCTTACATACATGCTAATTCTTATATAAAATCATTTCACCCATGTATTGGTTCATTTATCGCATTCTTTAATGTTACCTCTACTTCTTCTATAGGAAGAGCAACAAAACCATCTATACTCAATCATAGAGTTAATCTTGTTGTTTGCATAGTAAAATCATTGTCCAAAAAAATAATGTAATAATTCATATTTATATTTAATTAATTTATTTTTAGTATTACTCTTGTAATAGTTGTTTTCCAATACATTTTGTTTATTATTTTCTGTTGGGGAACTCTGTAAAACATTCATGCTTCTTCTCCCATAAACTCTTTTCACCCATGGAGTGTTGCATTTATCACATTATTTCACGTTACCACCACAACCATTTCAAGAATTTAATTTAGGATGCCTCTACTCAATCACATAGGTAATATTCATGTTTAGATAGTAAAATCATTGTCCATAGAATTAATGTATTATTCTATATTTATGTTTAGGTTTTTTTAGTATTACTCACATATTAATTGTTTTCATATATAGGTAGATTTTTTTGAGTTGGGATGATCTTTCAATCTTTCAGGATTTTTATCCGTTAAATTATTTTCAACCATTTAGTGTGGAATTTATAAATTTGATTCATGTTACCTATATTACTATTATAAGAAGAGAAACGATGTAATATCTACTCAATCACAGTGGTAATATTAATGTTTCCATAGTGAAATTATTTCAAATATAATTAATCTATTTTTATATTTATATTTATATTATTTCATCTTATTATTACTCACATTATAAATATTTTCATATATAGATGGATTGTTTTTCTCTAGACACTGCTATTTTTTCCAAGTTTCTCATTAATTTCCAGTTTTCCGACAAATAAATTCAATGTATATCAGGGTAGCAATGAATTTTGGCATTTTTAATGTACGTAATATTTTTTATTTACAAAATTTTAAAACTAAATGATTAATATTTCTATTATATAGTGTTTCTTCTCATATTTGAGTTCTAAATTTCATTTCATTTACTTTATGTATTGGGAAATGATTTTTTTTGATACATATGGTGTGTTTCTGGTTCGTCTTGTTATACGGTGTGTTGTAATAGAACACTATATTGTTGTTGTAGTGTGCTTTTACAGAAATCAATAGTATGGACTTTTATCAATGATTTTTAAATCACTAATAATGATAATCTTTATGAGTTCTTTTAAAATATATTTAAATATGTAATTATCATTTATTTTATAATTAGTGATAATGGAATACATTCTCAATTATTATTAAACACAGATGAAGTATTGTTTTATCAGTACATCAATAAGAGATTATAAAATTCTTAGCCTTTTAACATCATTCACATTATGAGCGATTTTCTCTCATTATTAATGCCTTCCCTTGTAATAGTGTTGATAAGAACAAAATGATAAGGTTCATGAACCGTGTATGTGATCCCTCCATGACATATTTAAAGATAAAGCTATTATAGGAACTCAAAGTTCTTCATTATATATTCATACTAGAAGTACAAATTTGTATAGTCACATAAAAGAATACTTCTCATTCGATTTCAAGAGGAGATATATCATGTAGTTTGTATCTGGATGTTTGGTATTCATGCATGCTAAGGATGAAAGACAAAATTATAAAGGGATTTTTAATCCATTAATCATACCTAAATTAAAATATGGTAACATCATTATATATTTTTTTGACTACCTAAAAACTATAATTTGTTGTATTATATATGGGTGGTAGTTGATAGCCTCACTATGTCATCATACATCATTACTATAAAAAATGAATTCTCTCTTGAGTACCTTGCCAAAATATACATTAATTATGTGTTATGGTTTCATGGAGTTTCACGTTCAATTGTATCATATTAGGATTCTAGGTTTACATCGATGTTCTGGTGATTTCGTTATAAAGCACATGATAATGAACATAATTTTATAACTACTTATCATCCTAAAATTGATGGTAAGTCAGAATATGTTTAGATGTTGTTCTATGGATTTCATAGGTGGTTGGGATAAAAACATTCCTCTAGTTAAGTTATCTTACAAAAATCTCATTTAGAAGAGCATTCATATTGAAGCTTATTAATCCCTCTATGCGAATAATTTTAGAGTATCAATGTGCAGGGATGATACTGGAGAAAAAATCTATTAGGAAATGTGATAATTGAATAATTGATCAATAAGGTAATAACCATTTAGAAAAATATCATGGAAGCTCAAATCCATATGAAATGATATACTTCATAACATTTAGCATGATCTATAATTTTATGTTATTCAAAAAAGTTTTTTAGGAATCTCACCCTGGAATATTGTTATGAGATTCCTAAAGAAAGGGATACTAATCACTAGGAATCTAAGCCACTATGAATTTATTTAGCACAACATGATGATACCATATCACATAGGACTTCCTCTAAATCACTCTCATGTCTATGATGTGTTCCATGTATTACTCTTGAGGAAGTACAAAACTGACCCTTCACGTGAATTAAACATATATTTCATACCACTGGAGTAGGATCATTCCTATCAGGAAAAACCCATTAAAATTCTAAAAAAATCATATAATATTCTAAAAAACAAGACCAATATTTGCCCAATTAGACTAAACAAATCTATATGACCTAGTAACATGTCAAACACCCATTAAATGAATAAAATTATTTACATCTATTATGATAAATAAATTGATTAATAATGTAATAATTTATTTTTAAAAGACTCAGAATGACCTAATAACATGTCCAACACTGATTAGATTCACATAATTATTCCATAAATCTTCCATTCTTGTGTTTTTTATGTTATTTTTAGTTATGAACATGTGCACAACTAACTCGTTTCTAAAACATCAATGTTAGTCTCTTTCCTTCCCAATAAATGGCCACCACATCTACCCATTCCTCTAACCTCTAAAATCGTTTATCTTCATCCAATATCTTCCCAATTAGAAAAATCAAATCCAACCTTCTACCATGAATCCTCCCTTTGGACATAAATATTCTCTAGAAATCCTTTTGGCACAATCCAAAAAGAGTTATCACATTTATTGTTAATGTTATCTCTCAAACTCGTTCCCTTTATTTTTCTTCTTCACCAATAAATTATTTAGATTTTATTATTGTATGAAAAAACAATATCTTACATATACTAGTATGTTTTAATTCAATTATTTCTACCAAAACATACAAACACATCCTTATAATGGGCATTGAACTTACTGTTTCTATGTATTCTGATATACTGCCACACAAATCAATGATTTTTCATTTTTCATTTACCACATATCACGGTAAATATTATGATGGAAAATATATTTATATATGAAAAAAAATTTATTATTATTTATATATACTTTTTTATTCCTTTTTTCAATACACATGTCTTTACTTTCCATTTGTTTTTAATACAGTAATCTAGTATGAGGAAGTGTGTACTATCGCCTCTTCAAAGTAATGTGATTCATTCACACGCCACGTGGAATGTACTAAGGATGGGTATAGTGAATATGTATGATATAGATTATATGTTCATGAATATGTAATAATGATAAATATATATACCTATATAATCATAAAAATTTCATTAAGTTTCATTCAATAAGACAATAAAAATAAATACATCGTTCATGTACACAAACGGATGACAATCATCATGAATGATGTATTCTATTTCATACTTATTTATTCTATAAATTATTATAACATAAATATAAATTATATAAATGATATTTTTATCATGTTCAACATTATATAATCATGATTTATCTATAAGGACAAATTATATAAGAAATTATGACTTATGTGATGAACAGATTGTATATTACCAGAACTGAAACATTAATACAAGATCATCAACATGTGGATAGTATAAGGTAATAATAAAACCATATATTATAATAGATATAATAATATGATTCTTTAAAATACATATAATAAAATTATATGTATAATATAGGAATCTTTTATGAGTACAGAGAGAATCTATTCACAAGGTAAAGGCATTTCCTCTATCATTTAATTTCTGTGAGATACAAATTATGTTCACAACTCATTAATTTTATGTATCGTATGTACTAACCATTATTGGGTTATATGTATATTGTAATTAATGTATTTTATTATTTATATTACCATTTTGTTATCCTTCTTTTAGGGGGTTCAACATTCAAAATTTAAGAAATCAGTAAAACAATTTTGTCGCAATTTACCTTCTCAGAGACTCATGTATTGTATGCAACTAAAATACTTTTGAATGTGTATATATATCCATTTTACATGTAATATGATTAATATACATATTTTAATTATATATTATTATTTACCTAATTTTGTTTTTTTTCATGGATGGTGTGATCCCATGTTACCATGTTATTAGAGTTTTTTGAGACAATCACATCGTTTTTCAAGAATATTTATGTTTATGTTTTCTTTGATTAAATTTTATAATCCATCTCTTAAGAAAGCTCATTAGGTTTCATTAAACTCTGTTTTTTCAATATATATTCCTTTGTTAGTACCATTATTGAAATTTTTGGTACTTAATTTAAGGTTTTTACGAAAAATTTGACTTCATATCTCTCTATTTGGTAGGAAATCATTTTTATTCAAAAAACATGTTTAAAAAAATATTTAAAAATATCATTGAAGATTATTTTCAATGAAATAGGTTTTTAACTATTTTATTGTTTTTATGATTCTTTAATATATTATCAATGATATTTTAAAAAGAAAGAGTTTTCATAAGGTTTAAGTTATAAAAAGTAATATTCAATGAAGAAAGGATATTTTCCTAAATAACTGTATTAAATGATCATTACAAATTACTTCCCATCGAAGCTAAAATCCACTTGTGTTACTCACGCCTTTTGTGGGAATTAGTAAATTTTTTAATTCATATTATTTATTTTAATAGATTATTTTTTATGGCATGATGTTTATAAAGCATGTACCTCTTTCACATGATATTTTCTTTAGAAACCTACTTATTTCCTTGGGTTTGGTTTATGAAGAAATTATTATGAAAACCTATCACATTCCAAAGTTTATCATATGTTAATATGTTAATGATAACCATTTAATTTCATGGGATATAATAGTTTTATGATATTTTGGAAAATTGATGAATGATTTCTTTATGTGATGGGTGGGACTGATATCTCCGTCCAATGCATTGGGTAATGTTTTACATCTAATGAGATAATATATGACAGTATTGGGAGTCAAACATGACAAATATGATGGACTTGAGAGAGGCACATTACTTCTAAGATGGTATGAGGAGTGAACTCTTGTTACCATTATGGACATGGGAGTGAAACATGAGAACTATTATGGAATAGATAGTAAAATCATTCTACTAAGAAGGTCTTCATAGTGATTCCTCTACTACTATGGAAATCATTAAATGCCTATGTTTTTTTCACAATTATATGTCTTACTCTTATGTTATTCATACACAGATTATGTCCATAAATTCTTTTTTATTCATTTCATATGAACTATCATGAATTATTCTATAATTGGGTATATGATTTTTATATGCATGTTATGATTATTTATTTTCGTGATCACATTCTCATACATTAATGATCACTTATATGCTTTCATGTCTCGCTTATTTACATTTAATGACATTTTTTAGCTCAACCCATTTTTATGTTTACATACAAATGCCGTGAAGATATTTATATTGATATTTTTTAAGAGGGGTGTTAGTCATGATGAACCTAACAGAAGAAAATCTATCTTACATATGTATCACTGTTAATGTTTCCTAGTTTCCAAAGGACAATAAAATCTACAGTCGTCAGGGGTATACTTTTATAATTTTTATCTATTCAGTAAATATTATGTAATGTAATGGTTTGAAATAATAGCATCTCTATAACCAATTTTTCTATCTTTATTATATTTTATTCATGATGAATTTCTAGATGAAATGGGTTCAAACCAATCCCATAGGTTTTCCATTTTCTAAAAATAAATATTTGTTAATAAAATTATTAAAAAATAAATTCTTCTTATAGAGTGATTTTTTACCTCAAATTCTATATCATACCTTCTTTTTTCATCCAGAAATTTAAAAATTCCAAATTATCTCCAAAATAAAATTTCTAAAAATACCACTTATCATCTTAAATTTTCATGAAATGAATCCTCAAAAGTGTTTTCTATGTCACTAAACATATGATCCTCTTTATGATTATAAACCCATGATGATATCCAAAACTCTTAAGAAAACATACCAATCACCAATGTTATATAGACCATCCATTGATACCAAATTTAAGGAATCATTCATTATAATTACAAAATATTGAGTTTTAGTCAAGAAATTTCTTTATGGAACTTATGGAAATGGAACCACATTTATAGCAAAAATGCAGGGCATTATCGATGTTATTTCACTTGCACATCAGTGAGTTTGGAACAACTTTTGGTTATAATGTGACTCAAACACAATTATTCAAGCCAACAAGATTGGCATTATTCATCTATTACAAAATCTAATGAAACAATGGGTGGCCATCTTTGGAAAACATTCCATAATGAATGTCATCATCACCCACATATTCAGGGAGTCCAATCAATGTGTAGATGGACATTCCAAAAAAAGAGTCTCTAAGGAGGAACATCTATTCTCTTATATCCTTATTTTTGATCTCATATTAACCCTAGTCAAGGAAAAAAGAAATGTGTCTTCTTTCTGACTCTTGTATGTTTTCTTTTATTTTCAATAAAGATCCCTCGTGCTCACATTTCTCAAAAATGAAAACACATTAAAAACCCTTAAAATAAAAAATCATTAGTAATCATATTGTAGAGACCCGTATCTTGACATAGATGGACATTACATTACATTTTCGGAATACTTAGTACATAACAAAAACACACACACAAGGATCGTAATAGTTTAGTGCCTTTGGAAACTCGGAACGTAATCTTCTAATCGTGGTGAAAGAGCTTCAATATCTCCCATAAAGATCTTCCCTTTTTTACCTAAAACATTTCTTTATATCCTAGGGAAAAGAAAACATAAAAGGGTGAGCTCAAATGCTCAGTAAGGGTATACAAAAGAAAAATCAATCACATCATATTCATAAGAACATAACTTTTGGAAATCATAACCTGTAAAAGAGAGCATAATTTCATAACATGGGATAAATCGTAGTAGTGAAATGAAATCCCAATAATCATAACTTAAAACATGAAACTTTGTGTCATACACACATAATCATAGATAATCATTTCCTATTAGTCAAGACTCATTTCCAAGACTATCTTAGTGGACAAAGTCCCTTTCTAAATCGAGTAACCCTCGTTTCAGTCCTGTTTCACTGAACCGGTATAACCTACCATTTCAGCCATGTCTATCTCATGAGATATAAAATCTTTACCCAATTAATTAGAGGGATATATAGGTCCCACCCATATCATAATGATACCATTCTTATGTGTGCCACAAAATCATAAATCATACATCATTGCATAACCCATGTAATAAAAATTGGATTATTAAACAACATGACATAATAAAACCATTCATATAAGATAAAGGGATTCATAAACATAATTCCATCACAACATAGTCAAATCAATGTAAAAATATGGATAGAAAAAGAACCCTTTATTATCTTAGATGGAAAATAATTTTGATCAAACACTTGAAATGAATTCTTGAAGAAAACATCCTTTCTTCTTAAAATCAATTTCTTTTCACAAAACATCATGCAATTTTAAAAGAAAGAGATTTTATTAAAAATAGTCATGAAATATTTTGGAGGAATCTTCATGAAAATAAGGCTTTATAAAACCGTAAAAATCTGTTCGTGCCGTTTAAGTTAAAAAAACATTCTTCTCGTACTTTTGTCGGAAAAGTCAAAAAGTACCTCGTACGAAAAACGACAAAAGACTCCTTTCATATCATTTACTATAAACTCACCAAAGGGTAAAAATGGATTTAAACAATTGTAGGTGAATGGAAATAATATTACATATTGATGAAACATGGATGTGGATGATAAAATACACCCCAGTAAATACCAATGTATAAACAATCTCGGATAAAAATGAGATTGTGATATTTCCCTTACCTTAGGTCCGATTTGCTTCGTAAGTGTCCGAACCTCCTGTATAATGATTTAAATAATTTCATTTACTTATTAAAGAATCATATTCATTGTTATGATATCATATATGGTACACTTATGACTTTATATTACCCGTTCTTTTGTAAATTCCATGTTAAAGAGCGTTTTGGGTAAAATTGTTTCATTTGTCGTCCGTGTTTTGACTTGTAATTATTCATATGATTACTTAGATCATGATTACTTAATTCCTGAACATAAAAAATGATTTATATATATATATATATATTCAGGATATACATATATATAATAAATCATTACATGGAAATAAATACACCGTTCATGGAGACGGTAGTCCGTACGTACGCATGAACGCTGTTTTCGTTTCCTTATTGAATTGAATGGAATTAAGTAGATGACATACATATAAATATATAAATAAATCCAGTATCATTATTATGTCATATATTTAATTAATACATATAATATATACTTTATAATCATTCATGAATGGTTAATCATTGAGAATGAATCTCATCGCATCGTGGAGACGGTAGTCCGTACGTACGCACGAGCGATGATATCGTTCCCATGGTCGTGGAATTGTGTTGAAGTGTATGTATACTATTTAAGTATCAATATAAATCTATAATAATCATATATAGTTACTCATTACACCATTATACTCATCCTTGTATGGTGTTTGTGGAAAAAAGATTACACCACGGCGTGGAGACGGTATTCCGTACGTACGCACGCGCGGTGATTTCATTTTTCTGTAGGATGGATAGAAGGTGAATTAGGGTTGATTCATATTTATAATAACATATCAGTATGTAATTAATACTTATGTTATTACTTTATCATGAAACAAATAAAGAAGAAGAAGTTGAAGAAGAAAGAAATTAAAAAAGATCGGTAATAGATATTACCTCTTTTTTGACGCGCCTTTTCTTAACCTCCACTTAAAGAACTAAGGATGGTCTTTGAAGAAGACCAGGACCTCTAGGATGATACTACGGAAGTGGAGAAGAGATTTTGGCAGGGGTTGGCCGAGCTTGAAGGCTCAAAGTTGTGTGAGGAAGAGAGGAAGGAGGTGCCCTTTTATAAGGAAGGAGAGGGGCACCTTAGGAATATCTCAAAATATTATTTTATATTAAAGTCAAAATCGGTTTATAATGGTTCCAAAGGGTATTATTTCGAAGGTAAAGTGGGGCTGGGTCAGAAGCCTATCAACCAATAGGATTTAGACAAGTTTAGGTTATTATTTTAACCTTATCAATTATATTTAACTCTAAGTTAAATAATTTAACTTTTACCGTGTCTTTTTGTTTTCTTACACTATATGGTTAATAAACATACTATATCAAGCCAAAAGAACCCCAAGTTGTTTATTATTAATATATATAATCTTAACTAAGTCATTTGGCCGAACCTTAGATTTTTAGGAATAAAATAACAATTAATAATATAATATTTGTTTTAAAAACTATTTTATGTCAATTTTGACACTATTTGGTACATGATTTTTATGAAATTCATAACAGAATGATAAGTTCTAACCAAGTTACATAAATCAAAAATAACATGTCATATTAACCTAGAAAATTATTGTAAGTCATAAAAAGTCTCAAATTACATTTATTTGGGCATTTATAACATCAATTCTGTCAATATTTCATTAATAAGACAATTACTGCATCATCTTTGTGTCATAATAAATGATAATTATTTAATCCCTAACAATTATAAATAAATTCCTATGATGTAGATAATTGTATTATCTTTCAGGAGACTATTCATGTTCGAAGTTTCATGATGTTTATCACTAGTTTAAAATTATTATACTTATAAGATTTAAGAGAGTGACATGTTGTCACATTCTTTGGTTTTAATAATAATTAAATTATTTTCATTGAACAAATTTAATTAAATTAATATAATCCGACCCTTAGGTGATATGGTTCGTTTTTTAGTCATCCAGTAGGATTTTGAAATTTTTTAGGGTAATTTTAATATATTATATTTACCCTTAATTACCCGATTTACATTTAATTATGGTAAATAAAATTTACCGTAGTTACTATTCATAATTCCCAAAAATAAAAAGTATCCCATTAACATAATTTGGACCCACTGATTCCAAATATGGAATCCATTTTTTAAAATTCAAAACACAGAAGTTGCAGAAATTAAATTAAAATTAATCCCGTTGTCGAATAAAAACGGGTTTTTGTTTAAAACATTTCAAAAGATTGAATTGATTTAACCTACGAATTCAAGGTAAAATCAATGATAATGAAATACATTATATTAAATGGTAAAAATATATTCTATTTATACTTTAAAACCATTCAATATTATAATTTAACCACATAGATATTACGATGAAAAAAGTTGTTTTTAATTAAAATATAGCGTGTTTTTACTATTCATTAAAATGTGAAAGTTACCAGAATAATATGAAAAATTTATCCAAAGTAAATTTTTATTTCTTGATTCCAAAGAAGAATTTTATTTTGTCAAATTTAACTTATAAACATTTCAAAAACCATATTTAATGTGATTGTCCATCAAAAGGCGGCAAAACTGCATTTTTTGAAAAATACTTATTTTACCTGAAAAATTTATTTTGTTCTTATACCGTGTTCTAGAAATGTGTAAGATGAATAATAATGTTATAAAATTCAAAATTTAGTTAATACTATTAATAACGGCTAGTTCATGACAATATTATAATAATATAACATTGTTTATTAAAACCCGGTATTGCGTACAACACACGCTATCAAGGAAGGTCGTGATTGCGTGTAATGCAAGCCAAGTCAGGGTTGCATGTTGTGAAAGAATCCTTCGTTGTTTTGTATAACAGAATCCAACCATATTTCATTTATACATTTAATATATATATATATATACTCAATGTTGCGTAGAATAACTATTATCAAAATTGTGTGTAACATGGTCCAAGAATAGTGTTGCCTATACTGCAAGCTAATACGGTGTTGCGTATAGCGCAAGGTAATCTTGGTGTAGAATAAAACATAAGACATTAATGAAATTAAAATAATATTTTTCATAAAATCTCGGGGTGTTACATTCTACCCCCCTTAAAATGAATTTTGCCCTCGAAATTCTTCGGGGTTATAAATGGTTTACTATTTGAAAGTTTCTTTGATAGAAACACACATCGTAAAAAGGAATACCAAAAATTATCTCTAAGAACAAAAGTATGAAACGTAATGGTTACCCAAATAAACTAATCAATGGGTTTCCACATAGGTGGAAATATGGATATGGAAGAGAAATCTTACCATCATGTTCTAATGGAGAGTGGTAGAGAACATGGCTATGGAAAAACTAGAAATCACAAAGCCATAAATTTGTGATGATCTAAGGTACCATCTGATTAATCAGATATAAGAGCACTAAGACAACATTTTTGGTTTTCAAGATCATTTCCCTAAAGTTGATGAAATTGGAATTAGAAGAAATATTTTCGTGATTTTGGTATAGTCTAACTGTTTGTCGTTATTTGGACAATTTCCACTTGATCTCTTAAAGAAATGAAGTTGAATTTGTCATTCGTGATGTGTTAGCAGATCATGTGATAGAATGATGGGTGATTCCATCTGTCTCAAACAAAAGGTTAGAAAAGTTATCAAAAAATACATAAGTCCATCTATAGTGATATTAATCATATATGGTTCCTAAAATGAACTTATACTTCACATATCATACTGCTTAATATAATAAAACTAGTTTTCTACTAAACAGGGACTTCCTGTAGGTCAGTGGTAGGCTATAAAAGCTAGTCGCACTTCGGTTGTGGGTTCGATTCCCATAGCCTTGTCCGAAGTGATGGGCTGTCGCCCGTCCTGCACGTTTTCCTTTTTCTAAAACTACATTACTATAACATCACATAAATAATATCAAAAAAAAAAGTTCTATACTTAAACAATACTAACTTATGGTTAACATAATCCATTACAATCTTTAGGCTTATCTAAAATACTTCGGTCCAAGATAATAGTATAAATAAAATGATTACTTGAAATGTCGCCAACCAAGCATGTGAATACCATCATTTATCCTCCATATATCTTGTTGGTCACATTCCAATCATGTGAATACCTTAATGACGTATTCTCTTGAAAAAAAATGAATACCCATTAAACCTTAGTAAAAACATGAATGCTGTCAAAAGTTAACTCTTTCCACATACCAAAATCCAAAAATTCTATATACTCAAACCATGATATAACCTTATCCTTATATCAGTCATGTGCTCATGAATACTATCAAACATTTAATTTTCTCCCTATCCCTTCATTATGCGCATATCATCTACATTCCAAAAATATCTGAATAACCTTTCATGGATACTGATAACATTAATCAGACAACAATGTAACAATCCTTACATGTCTCTTTATTCCATAGTACCATGAGATTACTTATACAACATTACACATGATAAACATGTAATCATTCCACTACATTCTTAAACCATTGACCGAGCTTCAACAATTCTTTCATCTCACATATCATTTGTAGTCTCTTCATCATCATCCACATAAATAATTCCCATACGACCATACAGATTATCTTCATGAGACTTTCCCTTAGGGCATTGGTTTGCATAATGCCCGTACATTCCACATTTAAAACATTTAACCATTGTTGATGTCGTAGAAATACCATTATCCTCATCCATGTTGTTAACTGAACCTTTTCCTTTGAATTTACTTGCTTTGTGTCCTTATTTTCCACACCCAAAGCATCTTCAAGTTCCTTTGAGGCATTCTCCTTGATGCCTCTTCCCACATGATTTACATAGGGAAAATTGAACTTTCTTTCCTCTATGATCATCATGAAACTCCATCTTTCTCTTATTAGCCGAGTCAGGAAACTTACCAAATTTTACTTTATTGATCATATTATGAGATTGCTGATTCGGCATAATAATGATGTTTGGACTTCCAAATCCCATTTCATTATGAAGAACATCATTCCATTGTCCATCATATCCTCCATTATCGTGAGTCATCTTGTTTCCAGCCATTTTCAAAAACCCAAAAAAGAATAGTGTGAGAGGCAAAAATCATGCTAGGGAAAACAACATAACAAAGGGGAAGTATCCTCAATATCTAACTTCTTAGGTTAAATTCTATGATCGTTACCGTATTTCTAGGACTGTATCTTATACGTATACTTATCCTTAGGGACATCCCTAGACATACCTTAGAAATATCTCTAAGGATCTCACTAACGTTTTCGCATCCTAGTTTCCAAAGGTTGACTAAACCTTTCCTCTGATACCAACTGTAGAGACCCGTATCTTGACGTACATGGACATTACATTACATTTGCGGAATACTTAGTACATAAAAAAAACACACACACAAGGATCGTAATAGTTTAGTGTCTTTGGAAACTCGGAACATGATCTTATAATCGTGGTGAAAGATCTTCAATATCTCCCATAAAGATCTTACCTTTTTTTACCTAAAACTTTCTTTATATCCTGGGGAAAATAAAACATAAAAGGGTGAGCTCAAATGCTCAGTAAGGGTATACAAAAGAAAAATCAATCACATCATATTCATAAGAACATAACTTTTGGAAATCTTAACCTGCAAAAGAGATCATAATTTCATAACATGGGATAAATCATAGTAGTGAAATGAAATCCCAATAATCATAACGTAAAACATGAATCTTTGTGGCATACACACATAATCATATAGAATCATTTCCTGTTAGTCCAGACTCATTGCCAAGACTATCTTAGTGGACAAAGTCCCTTTCTGAATCGAGTAACCCTCGTTTCAGTCCTGTTTCACTGAACCGGTATAACCTACCATTTCAGCCATGTCTATCTCATGAGATATAAAATCTTTACCCAATTCATTGGAGGGATATATAGGTCCCACCCATATCATAATGATACCATTCTTATGTGTGCCACAAAATCATAAATCATACATCATTGCATAACCCATGTAATAAAAATGGGATTATTAAACAACATGACATCATAAAACCATTCATATAAGATAAAGGGATTCATAAACATAATTCCATCACAACATAGTCAAATCAATGTAAAAATATGGATAGAAACATAACCCTTTTTTATCTTAGATGGAAACTAATTTTGATCAAACACTTGAAATGAATTCTTCAGGAAAACATCCTTTCTTCTTCAAAATCAATTTCTTTTCACAAAACATCATGAAATTTTAAAAGAAATAGATTTTATTGAAAATATTCATGAAATCTTTTGGAGGAAGCTTCATGAAAATAAGGCTTTATAAAACCGTAAAAATCCGTTCGTGCTGTTTAAGTTAAAAAAACATTCTTCTCGTACTTTTGTCAAAAAAGTCAAAAAGTACCTCGTACGAAAAACGACAAAAGACTCATTTCATATATTTTACTATAAACTCACCAAAGGGTAAAAATGGATTTAAAAAATTTTAGGTGAATGGAAATAATATTACATATTGTGGAAATATGGATGTGGATGATAAAATACACCCCAGTAAATTCCAAAGTATTAGCAATCTCGGATAAAAATGAGATTGTGATATTTCCCTTACCTTAGGTCTGATTTACTTTGTAAGTGTCTGAACCTCCTGTATAATGATTTAAATAATGTTATTTACTTATCACAGAATCATATTCATTGTTATGATATCATATATGGTACACTTATGACTTTATATTACCCGTTCTTTTGTAAATTCCATGTTAAAGAGCGTTTTGGGTAAAATTGTTTCATTTGTCGTCCGTGTTTTGACTTGTAATTATTCATATGATTACTTAGATCATGATTACTTAATTCCAGAACATAAAACCTGATTTATATATATATATATATTCCGGATAAATATATATATAATAAATCATTAAATGGAAAGAAATACACCGTTCATGGAGACGGTAGTCTGTACGTACGCATGAACGTTGTTTTCGTTTCCTTATTGAATTGAATGGAATTAAGTAGATGAAATACATATAAATATATAAATTAATCCAGTATCATTATTATGTCATATATTTCATTAATACATATTATATATACTTTATAATCATTCATGAATGGTTAATCATTGAGAATGAATCTCATCGCGTCGTGGAGACGGTAGTCCGTACGTACGCACGAGCGATGATATCGTTCCCATGGTCGTGGAATTGTGTTGAAGTGTATGTATACTATTTCAGTATCAATATCACACTATAATAATCATATATAGTTACTCATTACACCATTATACTCATCCTTGTAAGGTGTTTGTGGAAAATAGATTACACCACGGCGTGGAGACGGTATTCCGTACGTACGCACGCGCGGTGATTTCATTTTTCCGTAGGATCGATATAAGGTGAATTAGGATTGTTTCATATTTATAATAACATATCAGTATGTAAGAAATACTTATGTTATTACTTTATAATGAAACAAATAAAGAAGAAGAAGTTGAAGAAGAAAGAAATTAAAAAAGATCGGTAATGGATATTACCTCTTTTTTGACGCGCCTTTTCTTAACCTCCACTTAAAGAACTAAGGATGGTCTTTGAAGAAGACCAGGACCTCTAGGATGATACTAGAAAAGTGGAGAAGAGATTTTGGCAGGGGGTGGCCGAGCATGAAGGCTCAAAGTTGTGTGAGGAAGAGAGGGAGGAGGTGCCCTTTTATAAGGGAGGAGAGGGGCACCTTAGGAATATCTCAAAATATTATTTTATATTAAAGTCAAAATCGGTTTATAATGGTTCCAAAGGGTCTTATTTCGAAGTTAATGTGGGTATGGGTCGAAATCCTATCAACCAATATGATTTAGAAAAGTTTAGGTTATTATTTTAACCTTATCAATTAGATTTAACTCTAAGTTAAATAATTTAACTTTTACCGTGTCTTTTTGTTTTCTTACAATATATGGTTAATAAACTTACTATATCAAGCCAAAAGAACCCCAAGATGTTTATTATTAATATATATAATCTTATCTAAGTCATTTTTCATAACCTTAGATTTTTAGGAATAAAATAACAATTAATAATACAATATGTTTTTTAAAAACTATTTTATGTCAATTTTGACACTATTTGGTACATGATTTTTATGAAATTCATAACAGAATTATAAGTTCAAAACAAGTTACTTAAATCACCAATAGCATGTCATATTAACCTATAAAATTAGTGTAAGTCATAAAAAGTCTCAAATTACATTTATTTGGGATTTATAACATCAATTCTGTCAATATTTCATTAATAAGACAATTACTGTATCATCTTTCTGTCATAATAAATGATAATTATTTAATCCCTAAAAATTATAAATAAATTCCTATGATGTAGATAATTGTATTATCTTTCTGGGGACTATTCATGTTCGAAGTTTCATGAAGTTTATCACTAGATTAAAATTATTATACTTATAAGATTTAAGAAAGTGACATGTTGTCACATTCTTTGGTTTTAATAATAATTAAATTATTTTCATTGACAAAATTTAATTAAATTAATCTAATCAGACCCTTAGGTGATATGGGTCGTTTTTTAGTCATCCAATATGATTTTTAAATTTGTTAGGGTAATTTTAAAATATTATATTTACCCTTCATTACCCGATTTACCTTTAACTATGGTAAATAAAATTTACAGTAGTTACTATTCATAATTCCCAAAAATAAAAAGTATCCTATTAACATAATTTGGACCCACTGATTCCAAATATGGAATCCATTTTTTAAAATTCAAAACACATAAGTTTCAGAAATTAAATTAAAATTAATCACGTTGTCGAATAAAAACGGGTTTTTGTTTAAAACATTGCAAAAGATTGAATTGATTTAACCAACGAATTCAAGGTAAAATCAATGCTAATTACATACATTATATTAAATGGTAAAAATATATTCTATTTATACATTAAAACCATTCAATATTATAATTTATCCACATAAGATATTACGATGAAAAAAGTTGTTTTTAATTAAAATATAGCGTGTTTTTACTATTCATTAAAATGTGAACGTTACCAGAATAATATGAAAAATTTATCCAAAGTAAATTTTTATTTCTTGATTCCAAAGAAGAATGTTATTTTTTCAAATTGAACTTATAAACATGTCAAAAACCATATTTAAAGTGGGTGCGCCATCAAAAGGCGGCAAAACTGCATTTTTTGAAAAATACTTATTTTACCTGAAAAATTTATTTTGTTCTTATACCATGTTCTAGAAATGTGTAAGATGAATAATAATGTTATAAAATTCAAAATTTAGTTAATACTATTCATAACGGCTAGTTCATGAAAATATTATAATAATATAACATTGTTTATTAAAACTCGGTATTGCGTACAACACACGCTATCGAGGAAGGTCGCGATTGCGTGTAATGCAAGCCAAGTCAGGGTTGCGTGTTGTGAAAGAATCCTTTGTTGTTTCGTATAACAGAATCCATCCATATTTCACTTATAAATTTAATATATATATATATATATATGTACACAATGTTGTGTAGAATAACTATTATCAAAATTGTGTGTAACACTGTCCAAGAATAGTGTTGCGTATACTGCAAGCTAATACGGTGTTGCGTATAGTGCAAGGTAATCTTGGTGTAGAATACAACATAAGACATTAATGAAATTAAAATAATATTTTTCATAAAATCTCGGGGTGTTACACATATAAACATATTTTTTTGACATGGAACATAGTTTCCATATCCTTCTTACATTTAACCTTATAAATGAAAAAACTTTATGGTCTACTTTCATATTGAGAGTTCCCAATGAATTCAAGTACAATAATGGGGCTCACTCATCATATCTTGATCTATACTATGTAAAAACAAATAATATCCTATTATATATAGGTATCAACCCATCACTAACAATTACCAAGTAACATATCATGATGAAAACACATTGAAACATTTTTAAAACCATTATCAAAACAAATTCAGACTTCAAAACAACCTTTCATGTAAAAGTCAATTTTAAAATATAAAACCACAGAGATAATATTGAAATAATTCCAATCAAAAATAAATATGAAATTTTATAAGTAAAACATTAAAATAAAAAATCATTTCCAATATTGGGAAACCAATGATGTCGTATATGTTAAAAACATTCCTTTTGACTATTTTAAAAAGATTTGAAAGAGGAACATAAAAAGTGTATTTCTAAAATACAGACTATTATATGAAATCATAAAAAGATAATCTTCTCAGATAAATTAATTAATTAATATTTTAAAAATATTGTTTATTTATAAATAAATTCATAAAAAACATATTAATAACTTTTTAATAAAATACTAATATTCAGAAAATTATTCTTTAAAATATCTAAAACATGGTTTATTTAAAAACTCAATAACATTGTGCTTGACTCAACTCATATAATCATTATATTCTTAAACAATATACAATGGATAATAATTTAGTTTATGAGAAATTTACTAATGTGTATAAACATTTTATATCACATATTAACATGTTGTTATAATTACATAATTATTCAAGTTCATGTTGGACGTTTTCTGTACCTGAGTCCAAAATGAAGTTGGTATTATGTCAACAATAAAAGTGTCCATAGGTCCATCATATAAAGAATAATATTTATCAAATTATTATAATATTTATAAAATAATTATAATACTAAATCAAACCATCATTTATTGTTATATAAAATTATCTATGTTATGATCATGGAGAAGATGGGTCATTAATATTCTTGAATTGTTTTTTATTTTTTCAATGATCATGACAGAAAGATGGTGTGTAGTATTTTATATTAAAATAATTATTATATAATAATGAATATATTACAAATAATTTAAATATAAAATTATATATCATCTATATTATTTGGTGATAAAAAATTTATCACATCGCTTCATGGATGTGATAGTTCAAACGTATGCACGAACAAAATTAACAATTTTATGTGCAGGGAATGATAAGAACATAAATGATATATTTCTATAGGTTAATGATAGACATTTTAGTAATATCATATATAATCATTAATTCCACATTTACTACCATTAATGAGGGACATTGATGAAAATGAATTATACAGTTCGAGAGGTGGAAGTCTGTTGTATGCACAAATATATAATTTTTCAAATTTGGTGAAAATATAGATGGATTTAGGTGATGATATTAAAATATTAAAATATAATTATATTAATGATGTTTTAGTTATTATTTCATCATGGTGGAATAATATTTTATGGTACTGAAATAAAAACAAATATAGAATTAATTAAAAATGATACCTCTCTTTCGGATGACCACAATTGATTAAAACATTAACACCTCTAAGAGGGGTTTCATCCTAATATAAGGACCATAGAATGTGCATATATATTATAGGAAGTAATTTGGGTAGATCATATCCAACCCAATATTTTTATGTGTAACGAGAAGATAAGAATGGGTGACCTTTTATTAGAGATGAGGGAGGCACTATTTGAATTCTTCAAAATATTTAGTTAAGTTAAATTATTTTTATATTCCAAATTTGTTCAAAACTGGATTATTTTGATAATGTAATTATTATTAGTTTAATTTCATTAATCCATTGAAAATTAGACATGTTTTGGTAACTTTTTAATCCTTACATTTTGTGTTAACTCTTATTTAACAATTTTACCTCATTCCATGAAGTCACATAATCTAAATTTTTTAGGGTTGATATAATTACTATAAAATTACAAATGACTAATAACTAATGAATTTATAAAATTATAATACTTATCCCAATCAGTTTTCTGAAAATTATATATAAATTTTTTAAAATTTATATAATTTAATAAAATATTATTTATATTAAAATATTAATAATGTCAATTTCAACAATACTCATTATATGAATTTTTAAATATATCATCAAACTAGATAAATTCAAAACAATACTTGTAAAGAATCACTAAATTGTGAGATAGATTTAAAAATGTTGTAGATTATATTAATCATCTCAAATTATAAATATTTTTAATATTTTTAATTGCATTTATTATAATATTTAATTAATTAAACAATTATTGTATCATTATTATATCACCCATTAAAGTAATTATTTAATAAATGGAAATTATAAATAAATTACCAATATAATGAAAAATATTTATTCATTAAAACTAAAATACATTATGGAATATATCACCTATATAATTCTATATTAAAAATAATTATCAATGTTAAAGAAAGATCGATAAGATTCACTTTTCATTGAATTTAATATTATTAAGGATATATTATCCTCTAAATAGAAAAAAATAGACACATAACTGATACATTAATTCTTATATAAAGAAAAAAATTAGCCAATATTATTATTATTGTAGTTATAAAAAATTTATAACATACAAAATATAAATTTAGCCCTTTACTCTGTATTTTACGCTTAACCATGTTAATAATAATTGTAATAGATTCTATTAATATTTCCAAATAATGAAAGGGACCTGTATTCATAAAATTTACCATATGATATAAAAATATAGGATATATTTTAAATATTAAATTCAAAATACTCACATATGTTAATTAAAAATTAATCCTTCATACAGGATGAAACAACATACTTTTAATTTAAAAAAATGCTAAAAAATTCAAAATGTTTTTGTATCCAATTTCAAAAAAATTATTCCAAATAATAGTAATATAATATTTATATATGATTTATCTGATTAAAACTTAATCCTAATTAAAAATATAATTCAACTATAAATTATTTAGATGATAATGTTTTTTCTATTAAAATGCCTGATTTTTCATTATTCATCAAAATATAAATCTTATCAGAAAAATAGAAAAATATCAGAAAAAAAGATTAATTTTATATTATTAATTCATTGAAAAAGATTATTTTGTCAAATTAATATTTAAATAATTTAAAAATGTATTTACAATAATTTCTCCATCAAAATGTGACAAACCTTTGTTTTTATAGAGAATACATTTTTTATTAATAAAATTGGATTAATTCTGATATCATGTGCTAAAAAATTATAAGATGAATTATAATAATTAAATTTAATATTATATATAAATATCATTAATATAATCAATGAATATTTATTTTATTATTTTTTAAAACACCCTTGTTCAAATTTGAAATTTTTTTCTAACCAAAATGCCTTTTTTTAAAATTGTTTTTATTTTCAATAATAATTAACTAGTCAACAATGAATTAATTATAAATACATTTTCAAACCATATTTTCATTATTTTGTGAATATTTTTCATACAATCAATTCTAATGTCGAGTTTATAATGGGATAATTTAAAAAATGATATTTAGGTTCCAATTTAATCAGGACTTGGTGTATCATATTTTCTATCAAACATATTATATTTTTAAAACTATGTTTCATGCCGAATAAATACATAAAATTTAGTATTTTAATAGAGGTACCATATAAGGATATCTATAAGGTAATATGATTTTTTTCAATTATATCCTCTAATAAAACCAATACCATATAGTATTTACAAGGGTGCCTTAATGGCGTCACTCGTATCACACTTTTTATGGTCACTTATGAGTATGTA
Source organism: Viscum album (assembly GCA_963277665.1). NCBI lineage: Eukaryota > Viridiplantae > Streptophyta > Magnoliopsida > Santalales > Viscaceae > Viscum > Viscum album. The sequence continues at coordinate 1,835,657,984 of OY728147.1, forward strand.
GCAGGTATCTCACATAGGGTACTTAGTATCACATAAACCATTAATAACCACATCTCCAATTATCCCATCCACAGTTGATCACTTAGGTAAATAGTGTTACTCAAGAGTATATTAAACCATCTAAAAAGACCTTTCAAGGGAATCCATGGGTTGGTCATTATGCATCAGGAATATCCATCATGAAACACAGAGTGCACATCCATGGATTCCTTTACTCAGTACACATGTTATCTCTATGTCCTTAGCACATAATATGACGCCCCGACCCCGGTAGCCCGGTGTCGGTGCTTCGGTTATGGTGTGCAATTTATTTCGCACCAGAAGAAACAAATAAGTCGCACATCATAACCCATCAGGAGGAACTTTCTGGTTTAGATCCTGGAGAATCAGGGACAACAGCTTTGCTCCTTTACTTTCTGAGCTAGGGACAAACATCCAAGTCTGGGAAAGGCTCTATCAACCTGTAAAAAAAAATTAACATAAAACATAGGGTGAGCATTGAAATACTCAGTAAGGGGTTTTTGAAAATACTTAAATAAAACTTTTGAAAACTACGTTGAGAAATACTTTTCCATACTAAGAAAATTTCTTAAAAGAAAATCATCATGACTAAACAAAGGTTGATACATCAGAGTTAAAGTACTTCATACATATGCATTAAAACACTTAGCGTCAACTCCCTGCGTAAACAAGATATGCATAATAATAAAAAGGCATGGGTTGCATGAAGCAAAGTGTCCATAAACAAGAAAGGTGTGCATGAACAACAAGTGGTAAACATTATCAGAGTCGCGCACAAGCACATTATCTAAAAAAACACATCATGACATGATAAATGTAATGCTACATTTGTAACAAAAATCCTGAAAAGAAACTGGACATGCTTCAGCATTTCCATATCATATGTCTTGTATATTTCCTTTAAATCTGATACTCATAGGTAAGGTTCTTTAACCAAGGTTATTCCTCTAATCGGAATAAACACTAGGTTGGTCATAAACAAGAAATGTATGCTGAAGGACTCATGATCTCTGTGTCAAGGCCTTGTGCCATGACCTAAGGGTAAAAACCCAATCTGACTGTCTCGAGAACTATCGATGCATCGAGGAGCTTACTTTTACCGGTCTCCAACCCGGAGGGCTTACTTTAACCAGTCCCCAACCTGGAGGGTTTTCTTCTTACCGGACCCCATTCCGGGTAGTCCCATACATTTCCCACATGTTGATAAGGTCAAATATTCAAGGTGTCCCATACCACTTTGAATATTAAATTTTCATTTCATATTACCCAAGGTGTCCCATACCACTTTGGGTAATACCATTTTCATTTCTCATTACCCAAGGTGTCCCATACCACTTTGGGTAATTTTAGTTCTTAGTTCATTATCATGTTGAGTCATATGCATGAACAATATGAATAAGGTAACAATTACATAAATGGTTTACAAATGCATGATATGACAGATAAACTTGAGAATATGGAATAAAAGAAGGCATGGTTAAGCAAGCATACTATGTGTGTAGAACAATTATTTAAGCACATAAAATGATGAATGTGTGAGACTTTCTCCCATGGTTTATTAAATGATGAGTTCCTAAAATACTAGTACAAGAAATTGAACTACTTGGCATTAACTATTGTTCTTTACTGGTCATAGTACTTGCAACAAATCTCCATCCGCTAATAATTACTGCGACATGCTTGGTATAAAAATAATAAACACTTGCAATCTTTAAAATTCCAACACCTGGAAATAAACCACTTTAAAAATAATAACTTTCATTAATTATTATTCTTCTCTGGTCATAGAATTTGATGTTACACTCTGCCCACTAAAAATCATTGCAACGAGTTTGGTATAAAAATAATAGAGGATTTCTACACGTTAACATAACCCTTAAATCCATACCCTTTTAAAATGAGATTAAAACAGGCATAAGCATATCCAAAAAAAAACATAAATCATTTCAAAGGCAACATTAATCAAGTTCATTGGTGTACCCTTAGATACAGAAATATAAAACAATATAGGCAAGCACTAAAACCCTACATGCATAAAAATATTAATTACAGTTTCTTGAGGGTTTTCAGATTTTAATCGTAAAAACACATACACGAATAAGGATGTATAGTTTTCCTCATAAATTGAGCTTGGTACACTTAGAATCTTAACACCTCTAACTACTTTTTAGTTTGAAATTAAAAACCTCATGGGGGTTAAAATGTTCATGTAACTATAAATACATAAATAAATAAAAACTTTGTTTTTATTTATAACATAATTGCACTTAATCCAAAGTCCAAGTTCGCATCAAAAAATATTTTTCCAAAGTTAATTATTCATCTCTTAAACATAAAAACCTAATTTCATTCCAACATAATACCTTACATAAGAATATAGTTATATAAATTTATATAGATTACATAAAATCCAACATGTTAGGAATTGATTTTAGAAAAAAAAAACCCTTTTTCAAAAGTATAATTCTTAGTGTAAAAAAAATACAGAATAATCTTGGATACACTAAAGAAATATGGGTTTGATTGATGTGTATACATATGTATGTACTTATATATATATATACTCAAAACCATAAAAACACCATACACTTTAGTTTTAGGTTTGTAAAAAAAAGTAGGGTCGTTAAAGCAAACTTAAAAGTGATATCCCTTTTATAACATGAAGGAAACACCCCTTGTAAATTGTTCAAAACCGAAGCATATGAGTTGTATACACTTATATATATATATACTGTATATAATGTGGGTATAATAGTATAGGTTTCCAAAAAAAACATGAAAACACCCTTAAAGGAGAGTGCTATTCTTAAACTGTGGGGCTTGCATGTTGAATATGTGTATATAACAACAATTTGGATATGTATATACGTATATATACTTATATATATACCGAGTACATATAGTGTTTTACCTAAAACCGAAAAAACACCAAAACACCCTTGGTGTTTTCTGGGTAGTAGAACGGTTAGCATATATATATATATATATTCCTTTAACTATTAGGCGTATATATATATACTCATGTATATAAAACATGAACCGGGAAGAAATGTGTGGGGGGAAAAAAACAGCCGTGGCACCCTTACAGAGCAAGAGAGGCGCTCGCCGGAGGGTGGCTTGCTGGGTGGCCGGTGAACCAGGAGGAGTTCTGGTGGCTTGGAGATGCTGCGAGGCGACGGCGAGGCGGCGGCAAGGCTGGTGGCGCGAGTTGGTTCCGGAGGTCCCTGTTTACAGTGGGGTTTCTCGGTTCTTAAAGGAAGACGATCCGAGGGAGTTAGGCCGAGGCTACGGAGGTGGGTGCGCGAGGTCAACTTGAGCAGTGGAGAGGGTAGCGTCTCGTGAAATCCTGGCTTCGGTTCGCGGGTCCCTGGCGCGAGGTTGAAGAAGATGGTTTTGCGGAAAAAGGAAAAACAACGGAGGAGATCCGTCTCGGGAGAAATCGGATGGACGTGGAGAAACAAGTGTTTCTAAAACACATCAACGGTCAAGATCTTCCCAGGCGAGATCGGACGGAGGAGGACGGTTGCATGGCCAGCAATTGCTCCGCCGAACAGGAACAACGCGTTTTTAAAAGAAATAATAATAATAAACAGATTACTTTTAAATGGAAAAAGGTATATAGCATTTAAAATGAATTTTACACAGTTTAACACAAATATTTAAATTAGAGATTCCAAACTAAAAATCCCATTTTAGATTATGTAAAATACCCCATAAATCTTATAAATTTTATAATTATAATACTAAACTTTTAGTAGGGACTTATATATTTAGAAATCAAAAATCCAATTTATAACTTACTTCACTTGTTTATTTATAAAACTATGTTTAAAAGACCCGTAGTTTTTCTATAATTCAAAACACATAATTTTAGAGATTCGAAAAGATACATTTTTCAATTATTGCTGATACCTCGTCCGACACATTTTAAAATATCATGTTTTCCACCACATAAATACCGTCATAAAAATAGATTCATTTTCAATAATAGTATTTTATTTTAAAACTCGAAAATATAATTCTAATATTTTGTATAAAAGAAAATTGAAATACCATAATATTATAAAAGCGTTATAAAGACAAAATTTTATAAAAAGATGCTCTTTATCCCTTGGAACCCAACGGTCCAAAAAAACGGTCATATTCCCTTTTAGAGGTCCATTATAAAAGCAAGGGGGTAGGATGTTTTATATTTTCAAAACACCGGACCCTTGGCGGATGGCTCTTCTCATACCTCTGGTGCTGAGTGCGTGCGCGGTGATTCTGGCGGTTATACTTTTCACACTGTTGGATCCAGAAGACGATGACTATCCGATTGCCCGTGTTGTGGTTCTTTGTAGTCTTGCTGTGGCCGTGTTAGGTCTTGTGCAGGGTACTTTCAATTAGATGGGTCTTGTTGTAATGTATCTTTTAAATATATAACAGTTTATCGTATTCTTCATGTTTGATTTCTACTCGAATTCTTTATCCGCACACAAACCATAAAAAGAAATAAACAAGAGATATCATTAACAAGCACAACATTGTTTACTTGATCCAGTTTATAAAACCTGGGGCGTTACACATAATCCATGGAATCCATGATCATATACCACCATAAGGGAATCTCAATATTAACATTTTATTCATTATAATCCAAACACAATGTTCAAGACAATCAAATATGGAATAAAGAAATATGCATCAATCTCATGTACAATAAATATGCATATGAAGATCATAAATATGGTATATGACTCAATAATAGAACAAGTATTAAAGGAATTCACATAAGTAACAATTAATAATTATTAAACAACTTTTACAAGGGAGATTGAACATTATATAATTCTTAATAACCCAAGAATGATTACTAAATATATATGAATAAGAATCAATCTAAAATCGGAATATCATAGACAACCATTCTTATTATGTTAATTGTTTAATTGTGGCATTCATTGAAAACAAAAAACACACAAACATATACATGGTGTTTAATATATCATGGAATTTGGAAATACACAAATTAAGGTGGGAACACTCAATGTGATGGTTCCTAATAAAGTGATGAAATGAATGACATGTTTCACCATAAAAAAGGCCATGGTAAAAATGGAAAAAAATTACAGTAGTTTACTTAATACATAGAGGCATCAGAATATAATTCTATCACATGACATAATGAAACACCATATAGAATGTGACAAACATTGATGAAAATAACTAGAACACCTACCATGACCTCATAGAAGACTAAAAATTAGTTTTCAACACTCGAATTGATCTCAAATGATTGTAATTGAGGAAATGGTCCAAAACCCAAAAATAAAGAAATTTTTTTTACACATAAATAGTGACAAAATCATAATATAAACCTGAAATTGAAGTACGAGGATTATAGATCTCACCTAAAGCTTCCAAATAGAACCAATGTTGAAGGATTCAGGCTTCATGTGATAGATATATAAAATACCAAATTAGGAGAATTATAATACATATTAGAAGGATTCGTTAGGTGAAAATGGGAGTGGGAGATGGAATAATGAGAGTTAATAGTTTTAAGGGTTAAATTTTAATTTCACCCATACAAATAAGGGTTAATGGTTTTGTCTTATGGGTTGTGTAACCGTGATCCACTATGAAACATGAAACTACCCAAGGATTAACCTCACGTTGTTTAGGAATAATTTTTAGCTATCCAATCATAAAATTTTTTGTGGATAACTATCCATAATGTATGAAACTATACATGATCATGAATCTAGCCTTCTATATTTGCAGAAAAACTATGCAGCCTCCTGCACCCCATAGTCCCATGCCACGTGGTTTGAGAGACCCTATAGGATAGTCATGATGATTTATCTTAACTATATGGCCGAATATTCATCTTCAATATTTATGGATCTAGGCTTTGAAAAATCACCATACATGTTGATGGAATATTTTACTCCCTTATGCATCATTATAATGAAAAAACTAATGAAATAAAATAAAAAACAATAGTTTTTAACACTAAGAAAGATATATGAACTAAAAAACATATGAAGATATATGATACTAATTAAATAGTAATAATTATTTATAATAAATATATCATATACATTCCTACATTCTAATCCATTTAATAAGGGATAACATCATTCGTGTGAATATTGTACCACCAACTCACGATCTTGTTTGAATCATTATTCACAAACTCATTATATGAAAGGTAAAAAAGGATAAATTCAAATAATATATGTTATCTAAATGAAATGATATAGATTCTGAAGAAATTATTTCACAATACACTTTCTTTCCCTTTTATATATAAATGAAATAGTAACATTTCTTGAGCGTATGTATGAAATATCATCTCCACAAATAAATTTGATTCATTATAAATGGTCAAAATTCTATAATTCTAATAACTATTTATATAAATAAAAATTGGTCATTGTAACATTAATTACATTTTGGTTACTACAAAACTAAATATTTTGTTCTGGATTTGGTGTCTTCTTAATAAAACAATCTTGATAAATGATGTAAATTAACACTTCAAATGAAAATGATAATGAAATATTATTAATTAATAGGAAATATGATGTTATAGAAGAATCATATATGATTAAATAAATAAAAATAGGAATATATAATATAGTCCTATCATGATAAAAACCACTATACAATTGGTTAATGAGTGACCAATTAAAGGGAACCATGATATATGGTGTTTCGTAACCCAATTTCCATTCATTGGGTTTTATATATACTTCTTTGATAAAATTATGAAATAATTATGTGTGAAATTAAATTTGATTAATTTTGTGGTATTTAGACTTTAATTTGTTTGTATATTCATTTTTTACAAATAATCACCACATATGATTAACATCCACCTCAATGTTATGAAATTTTAAAGGATTTTATATCAAATATTATTATGTGACAGGAATGTTCTATTCTAAAACATATTTCATTTAAATAGTGAATAGGCATTCCCTCTAAATATTATATCATAACTCCTTTAGGCATAAATATATTTTAGGATAATATTAATTTAATTTATTCATTAGATATATTTATTTAGATGTTATCAAATTGGTAGGTGTATATGTTTCATTTTCATTTTTATGTAGATTTCATATTCTTGAATTTATATTAAAAGAAATCACATGATCCTTGTCTGAAAATACCATTTAATTTTATTCTCATATGGTTATTCAATAAATTTTTTATTAATAATGAAACTTACTATCATATTTACATATTATTATCGGCAATATATTTCTTAGAAAACATGACTTTATTTTTCTCTTCGATCGAAAATATATTTTCATCCAAACCCATATTTCTAAAAGTATTTAACAAAATGTTCTTAATTTAATTTTTGAATTCACTTTTAACCTTAATTTTATTTCTCACAATAGTTTTTAAAATATTCATTATATTTTTTTTCAAAGTAAGGTACTTTTTAAATATTCATTCACAAATGAGAAATGAATATTTGTTCTTTTTAACAAGTTCAACATTAATTGAACTATTCCACTGTTATAACCACTCAGTGTTTCAAGAAATCCTTTTTAGGATTCAAATATTATTATCCATAAATATTTGTCTTTAATGTTTGTTAAATTTATATATTAAAAATATCTATTTTAAAAATTTTATGTATATTCCCCTAAAAAATATTCAATGTGATAATTTCAAAATAATTTTCTATTTAGACTAAATTCCTTGATGGTACTAAAGAAAAAAAAAATATTTTCCTCAATAATGATTTTAATATTTTTTAAAATATTTTCATCAATGGTAAAAAAATTAGTTTTATGGAGTTATTCTAAGTGATGTACATATAACTATAATAGAGATAATATTTTCATATTTCTATATATATTTTTAAATGATTCAATCCCTTCCCATTAGTAATTTTGATCTTATTTGCATTTTTTTATGACAATTGGTGAGGTTTGAGCAAAACTGTAAAAATTGGCTAATTCTGGATATTTAATAGTTTTATATTGCCTTTTTATTTTGAGTATAAATTATACAGTATTCATCCAATTCACATGCTTCATTTTTTTAGGATGACAATGTTAATCTACTGCATATAAGTCTTTTGGACCCAAAACCTATTCCAACTCCAACAAGCAAAAACAAATCAGTCGAAGTGAACACATATTCAAGCCAGCAGAAGGGAAAATACTTGATTAAATGATCTAAATATCAGGCTAAAAACACCCAAATGTGGTGATACTAGTTGGGTTCAGTAATAAAACTCAGTGAGGAAGATTTAAATTAAATTTCATGCCTAATGGATTTCATAAAGGCCACCCTTCAACCAGTCAAAGTATGGTAGGTGGAATTGTGATTGGAGGATAGAAAATGTCAGGTCTAATAATATGGCCATAAATCATTATAAATGAATCAATATTCCTTGAAAAATCATGTGTGGATATCCAACTCCATTACCCACCTACTATTAAGGGATCTCAGCTTGATTATATAAGGTGGTGGGAGAACAAAATATGATCTTCTGGAGGATTGAATATGGAAGGTAAAATTATGTTCATTAATTTCACACTTTTCGTTTTATTATTATAATTCCTCCATAATCCCATTACTCTCAATGACCCTTACCATGGTGGGGTAAAAATATCAGGTTATTAGGGTGGGAGGTTTTTATATTTTTAATGCTTTGTGTTCTTACATTTGATTGAATAAAAAATATCTCTCTTCTACGATGTTGTTTTCAAATTCTAAAAATATTTTTTATTATCTTTTGTGATCATATTTGATTTTATATTCTATTGTTTTTAATTCTTTGATAAAGGATCAATTTTATCCCTCTATTAGGTTCTAGTATATATTCAAAAAAATAAGATTAGGTATTAGTGGTGAAGTACGTTGTAATCTCTAGTACATGTGGGAGTGGTGGTGAATATTCCTGATTATTTTGGATAAACAGTATTAGATTGTGAGTTTCCTTAGATAATTGGAGGTATTAACAACAACTCAATCACACAAAAAATGAATTGTATACCAAAATAGAATTTTTTAAACGATTTAAGCAAAGAAGTGAGTCGAAGTAATTATGTGATGTCACTTAAATCAACTTAGCATAATAGGATTGAATAAAATGAAAGAAGTTTAATATTGAAATTATAAAACTGACATCGACTTGGTCACACATCTCATAAAATAGTTTTTAATTATATTTAGTTACATATTTTTATTGATTATCTTCTTTAATTTCTTATTTTTTTTTGTTTCTCTCTTTGATTTTAAAACAGAACAATTTCAATAACACAAAACTTTTTCCCCATTTAAAATGTGGCAAACTATTTTCTGTGCACTCATCATCAAGAGAAAACCTAGGTTTACCATTATACTATAATTTATCTTAGTAAATAATTATTTTTTCCCACCCAATGGTAGGCACTTTTCAAAAAATGGCATCATTGATGGGGAGGAAATGCCTCAAAACACATAAACTAAAAAACACATTCATGAATAACCAGTAGTTCAAATAACCCCTTAATTGAAATTGATCCTAAAATATATTGTACAATAACTCAATTAAGAAAATAAAAATTTCAAAGAGATTTTGAATAAATAAACCTCATGGATTCAAGTGACACATTCAGTGATCACAGTGATCGTACAATAATAGAAAATAATACCAATGAAACTCTACGTGATCTTTGCACACCTCAATTTTCTAATCAAAATAACAAACTCACCATCCCTAACATAGAAAATGATTTCGATCTATACATTAATATGATTCAAGTGATACCAAAATTTCATCATCTTGCAGGTGAGGACCCAAGTTGACATATCCAAGAGTTTACTTATGTTTTCTCCAGCTATATACCCCAAGGAGAAGCAGAATAACAAGTAAAGTGGAGGGGATTACCTTTCTGACTTGAGGGAGATGCAAATGAATGGATGTAAAATATCTAACAAGGGAAGATAAACAGCTAGGAAGATATCAGAAGAAGCTACATAGAGATATTTTCCCCAACATCAAGAAGAAAAATAAATAAAAAAGTTATTTCTGTCATAAATCAATCTACTTGAGAGACTCTCTTTGAATACTAGGAACATTTTAAGAAACTATGTACAAGATTCCCACAAAAAGAAATAGAAGTGAACTAATTTCTTATGTTCTTATTCCATGTATTTCTCAAAAATTATCATAATTTACTAGACCCGTCATCTAGAAGAGCCTTGATTGAGAAGTAACATGTCGATGACTAATGCCTGATTGAAATGATTGCGCAAAACTCACTACAATTCGAAACTATAGATACAACCACTAAAGGCATCCATGAGGTAAGAACATTTGATTCATCCTCTCCCTTACTTAAAGAAAAACTTATAGAAATGACTAGGGTGATGATATAACTTGTTGTGAACAATGTGAAGGAACAACAAGGCCCAAACCAAGTATGTGGTATATCCTCTTTTAGTTATCATTACACTGATCAATATCCAGAAGTGCAGGTAACTGAAAATTGTGCAGCTTATTATCAACAAAGGCAGACTAATTTAAATCAACCACTTCAATCCCAAAAAGGATATGAATTCTGATATAACCAGGATACACCTCTATTTCAAAATAAATACTAAAATCAAATTCTATTCCAACAGCAACAATACCAGAATCCTCCACCATTCCAATAACCATACAAACATCCATACCAGCAAAAACCATATGAACAACCTTCAACCAGTTCTCATAGGAACCACCACGAAATAGAGATTGAATATATAAAGAATAAAGTAGAAAATTTAGATAATAAATTTGATATGCTTATGGATATCCTATCCAAAAATCAAGGAAAACTCCCAGAACAAGATGTTCTAAATCTCAAAGAAATCATGAGCGTCATTACAACATAAAGTGGAAAAGAGATAATGTAACCTGAACAATTTGAGGATAATGATTTTATGAAAACTAAAAAAGCACAAAACATCCATCCAAAATAAGGAGACCAGAATAGGAAAGGAGGTAGAATCGGGTTTAGAAAGCAGAGGCATGAAACAGATTTACTAAAACAACAAAGGGAGAGAAAGGATATCCAAGACGCATTCCCTTTTACATTAGTTGTGTCGAAGAAGGCTTAATATTAGATAATTCAAAAATAAATTCACGAAACTTTTTAAAAAATTGAGATAAATATATCACTAATGGATGTAATCATACAAATCCCTAAGTATACAAATTGTTTGAATGTGTTGTGCACAAAATGAAGGTGGATGGATGGGAGATAATGAATCAGCTAAGGAAGTAGTGTCTCAACACTGATCACACCAATGATACCGAATAATGTGAAAATATAGGGACATTATATATTCCCTGAAATATTGGTTTTTTAAATTTTACTGATGCACTATGTGATTTATGAGATTTAATAAATGTTATGCCCCACTCGGTATTTTCATCCTTGATGATCAGAGAACTAAAACAAAATTGAGTGGTGGTCCAATTAGAAAACAGATCCACCACTTACCCATATGTAGTTATATAAGATGTACTCATTGTAGTATGTGGATTGATCATTCCAACTAAATTTTGTGTCCTTCCCATTGAAGAAGATAAGGCTTCATGCCACTCTCCCATCATCCAGGGGAGACCCTTCCTAAAAACAGAAAGAACTATCAACAGTTTCCACGAAGCAACACTCACAATGGAATATAGAGATAGAACAGTTCAATTCAACATTCTTGATGCAATGAAACATCCTTCAAGTAATCACTCACATTATGTGATCTACAATAAAGAATTTATAGAACCAATTAAATATTTAGGTATTCTTCATGACTTCTTATCAATAGGATATGATTTTACATTTGAAAATTCTAATTCCCATGTCCATTAAAATCATAAACCTATGTTAGAGAATGTGGTAAAAGAGGAATTTTCTGGTGATTAATTAAATGGAAATGATATGATACTAGTAATAATTTCCAATAACCTATACCATTCAAAAGTTGAAAATCTAATTGACCTACTCTAAAGAAATGACCATGATGTAGGATGGTGTTTAGGTGTCATACCCAAAATCAATCACAAGGTCTTCTCTCAAAGAATATTTTTTGAAATTGATTCCCAACCAGTTAGACAACCTTAGAGGTGACTTAATCCCACAATCATGGATTTTGTTAAGAAAGAGATAGAAAAATTTCCTACAAGTGACATCATTTTCCCAATATCTGATTTTGTATGGGTCAGCCCCATTTATGTAGTCCTAAATAAAATTTTCCTAACAACTGTAAAAAATAATAGAATTGAATTGATCCCCAAGAGAGTAAAAAAATAGCTAGAGAGTGTGTATAGATTACAGTATGCTAAATCATATTACCCAAAAATACCACATCCCTATTCAATTCATCAATCAAATTCTAGAATGTTTAGTTGGAAAACCTAATTATTGATTTTTAGATGGATTCTTAGGATACATTAAGGTATCGATCGCACTATAAGACCTTGATAAGATAACCTTCAACTATCCATTTGGTACATTCTACTACAAAAGAATGATTTTTTTGTCTATGAAATTCCCTAGGTACATTTCAACGGTGTATGGTTTGTATTTTCTCAGATTATATTAAGGACTTCTTGGTGGTATTTCATGATTATTTCACTATTTTTTTTATTTAGTTGATCATTTCATAGGAAATATGGAATATGTTTTTAAAAAATTATTTCAAAATAATCTAGTCATATATTTTTAAGAATTTCATTTCATTTTTTAAAAGGGAATAGTGTTGGGGCACATAATTTCACAAAAATGGATAGTGGTTTATAAATCTGAAGTTAAAGTAATAAATTCCTTTATACAACACACTTTTTTAACCCATGTTAGATCTTTTTTATGACTTTTTAGATTTTACAGTGGTTCATCATTGATTTCAGTAATATTTCTCTCCTCTCTTAGTATTACTAATAAAATACACTGTCTTTAAATTTGATTATGCGCTCAAAAAGTCATTTTATGAACTGAAGAAAAGGTTTATCACACCTATAATAATGAGACCACCGAACTAGGATTACCCTTTTTAGTTTCTTTGTGATTCATCCAACCAAGTATTAGGATCTTATCTATCAAAAAGAACTGAAAAAAATCCTCATGTCATATCCTATGAATCAAGGACCTTGTATGCCACATAAATCAATTACACAACCACCATGAATGAGTTCCTTGCAGTTGATTTTTCACTAGATAAATTCTGATCATATCTACTGAGATCAAAAGTTGTTGTTTTTCTGATAATGCAACACTCAGGTATTTAATGAAAAATTCAGATGCCCAGCCAAGGCAAGTGAGATGGATTCTACTCTTATAGGAGATCAATTTGAAAATTAAAGATAAAAAGCGATCTTATTATATGGTGGTTGGTCATCTAAGTCAACTACCCACACCGCTGAAGGAGATATTCCAAACCAGAACCCACTTAATGATGTGATTCATGGAGAACAACACTACATCATCAACCATGACGTTACATGGTATGCCAATATGGTCAATTATCTAGTAACATCGCAAGTATCATATCGTTTAAATTCCCACAAAATTCAGCAGATGAAATCTGAATCTAGATATTACATCTGGGATGATCCATTTCATTGGATGATTTGCAATGACCAAGTAATAAGAATATGTTTCCCCGAACGTAAAATTAATTTTGTAATTTTCTTGTCACAAATTTTCCTTTGGAGGCCACTTTGGACTTTAAAGAAGAGCAATAAAGGTTTTAGAATCTAGAAATCATTGGCCCACCCATTTTAAAGATTATCAAGAATTTTGTAAATGTAGTGAAAAATTTTAGTTTTCTGAAAATATTTCAAAGTGAAAAGAAAATCCCCCAAAACCACTATATTTGCTATAAATTTTTTTATTATTGGTGAAAATATTTTATGGGACCTTTCCCAATGTCATTTGGAAATTATTATATATTGATTTTCAATGATTATGTTTCCAAACGGGTAGAATCACAAGTCACCAAAAGTGACGATGCTAGAGTTGTATTTGCTTTTTTCATTACTAACATTTTTTGTAGGTTTGGATTTCATAGAAGAATCATTAGTTATCAATGGAATCACATTTGAAATAGTATAATTGAGGCATTTCTATAGAAATATGGGGTTCATCCTAAAACATAAACACCCTATCATCCACAGACTAAGGGTCAAGCTAAAGTGTCCCATAGGAAAATCAAAGGAATTATAGAAAATTTTCTTAATCAAAATAAAAATGAATTGGAGACAAAGGTTAGATGATTCATTATGGGCTTATATGTTATCCTACAGAACCTCTATTGGAATGAGTCCGTAGAGGTTGATTTATAGGAAATGATTCCACAAACCTGTGGAATTGGAACATAATGCAAACTAGGATGTGAGGAAGATATATTTGGTACTTAAAAGTGTTGGGAAGAATGGAATATAATAGTTTCAGGGGATGGAAGAAATTATAATTTATGATATTGAAAAATCTATGATTTTTTAATTGAGGAAAAGAGTGGTTCATGACATGTTGATAAAAACAAAAAACATCCATCCTTGAGACATGGTGCAATTATTCAACACATGACACTAGCTGATGCCAGGTATACTTCGTTCTAGATGGGAACGTCCATTTGTTGTTACTCATGTATATCCTTTTGGTAATGCATAGATTGTGAAGGATGGAAAGTGTAATACATTCAATATTAATGGTTATAGGTTGAAGAAATTCCTTGGAACCATACCATCAGTGTCATTTTAAGAGATCACACTCTTCAAACCCATTTATCAATAAATCCATCGGGACGTACCTCTCTTTACCTCTGTATTTATTTCTATGATTCAATTCAAAAAATTCATACATGTTAAATCAATTTGAAAGCATTGCAGAAAATACATCATTTATGAGTGGGGGAGGGAACCATTATAGTTTAGTATTTTCAATTGTTTTTTTTGTTTTTTTTATTTTTGTTTTTGAATTTTTTGTGTTTTTTTGAATCTTTTGAGCTTAAATGATTATAATCACACGTTTTGAAACCCATTTCATTGTGTGAAACTATTTATCCCGTGAAACTGATCTTAAATGAATGTGAAGAATGGATTTGTTTTGAGTTAAAATATTGGAAACATTTCATGTAAAGTACTTTGATTTTTTTAATCCCATTCCACAATTCACTATCATTATATTTAAAATCACTATCATGTGAGGCTTCTGAACCTAATTTTTCATTCACTTTACTTCTTGAGAGTAACATATCATGCTTGATTTAAACAATATTTGATTTATTCCTATCAAAACATGAGGGTTTTACATAGATATGTTTAAAATTATTGAGGCATTTCTTGTATATTAAAGTCTCTATTTTATACAAATCATTTTTATAATGTCCCACCTTTTACATTTAATCCTTGTAGCCTATGGAATCCATGACCAACCTGTTAGGTTAGCCACATAATAATCCACTTTCCCTATCAAACTTTTTCATGAAGTAAAATTTCATAATCTATTTGAACTTATGTGTGGGAGATGTTTTCTTGTATTATGCTGCATAATTTGGTGATAGTTTGGGTGGAAAATAAAATGTTTGATGATATTTTCTTGTTTCTAAAAAAATCATTATGTTAAAAGATGTGCCTTATTTTCAGCTTTCATGTAAACAATGTTGAGCCTTTCTGGAGCATCCAATGAAAAAAATAAAGAGGTGTCTTACCTAGATATTTCATGTAAATGAAGTTGTGACTTTTTAGAGTTTCCAATGAAAAAATAACGTTCTGCATATCTAGATCATTCACGAAAAATCATGTTTGATATGAGGGGTACTATTGTTGCTGAAATGATTAATTTTGTGTAATTTCACTAATTTTTCATGTCGATGGAGCTGATTTACTACTAAGGGGATCAATGAGGAGACCGTACATGAGTAAAAATACGAATAATGAAATTTTTTCTTCCAAAAAAAATCCATGCACTCCTCATTCTGCCTTAATAATTTTTAGGAAGAAGTGTCTCAGCACTGATCACACTAATCATACAAAAAAAATCAACATCCAAGGATATTATCTATTTCCTACACTATTGGTTCTTTAAAATTAATTGACGCACTTTGTGATCTAGGAGCTTCAATAAATTTTATGCCTCAACTAGATACTTTTAGATAAGATAACTAAAACCAACTCGAGTGGCGGTTGAATTATCAAACAGATCGACCATTTTTTCAACTTGAGTTATAGAATATGTACTCATTAGAGTAAGTGGATTGATCTTTCCAACATACTTTTATATCCTTACCATGGAATAAGACATAGCTTTATTCCACTCTCCCATCAACCCGGGGAGGCCTTTCCTAGAAACACAAATGAATATCATTAATGTCCATGAAAGTACACTCACAATTGAAAATAAAGATATTAAAGTGAACATCAGCATTCTTGAGGCAATAGAACATCCTTCCAATAATCTCTCAATTTATGTGTTCTCCAATGAAGAAGGTATAGCAAATATTGATGATTTGGTTATGGTTCTTGACTTCTTATCATTAGGAGAACATTTTTCATTTGAAAATGCCTATTCCCATGAACCTGAAAATCCTAAACCTATGTTAGATAATCAGGTAAAATATGACTTTTCGATGATTTATTAAAAAAATGAGATGACACCAGAGATTCCAGTTTTAGGAATTGGACAATTAATTAAATGTCAACATTACACATATATACATAGTATATTATCCTTTATAGTGATGGGATACCACATTCCTTATGATCATTTCTCAATTTTGTTCATTATGAATTTTCAATGAATATTATATGAACTAGGATTATGTGACAAATATTCTTATAATGGGTAATTATAATCATATTCCATAAAGTTTATTTCTTTTATATATCAACATATATAAAAAACATGTTATTATGGGTTTTCTAGTAAAGTATTGAAATGCATTGGGTAGAGCTTTAGTCTATTGATATCTCTTCTATATGATTATAGAGTAATCCTAATATATAATGTTAATTTTTTGACCATGTTTTATTATCGAGAATGTTATACTTGACTCAAATTTATATAATGTAATATGTTTTTTCCACTATTATTATGATTCCATTTTATTATGATATTATGTTAATTGTGATATGAAACAATCCATTTACTCTGGAACCTTCCCTTTTATGATATCATGTTAATTCTATAACCCACATGTAATGATTCATTATCATGATTATTTATTATGGGTAATTATTTCTCCCCCATTTATTCTAAGTATTATCTATGTTTTATAATTTATTTTTTGGAGATAAAATTGATTTATGACCTGACATAGAAAAATAAAAAATATCCGTATTTTTTATTTTAGTTTTCTTGGATTTATTATGATTCTAGTTTTCAAATTATTCTAAGCATCATTAACACTGGGTACTACCTATGTGATATTCATGTGTAAAAATAATGTATTAATATGTCTAAATGGAATGGGTCCACATATTCAACTTTAAAAAACTTATGATACATTCCAATTAGTGTGAGGTCTATCTACTAATCATTATTATTATCAAAATTGAGATTGAACACTTGTAGATGAAAAATTGATCAATGTGTGATTTATTCTTATTCTGATCCTTCAATTGACATATACGATAGTGTAACACATCCTTCATCGTTTATACTTATCCATTAATAGAACCATATATTTCAAAATTATGATTACATTTATTTGGTTTATTATTGTTATTTGAAACTACATGTTTTTCATTCAATAACTCAGATTCTCAAAAATTTTCAGTAGTTTTAAAAATCATATTCATTATTCCATCCCTTGATTCAACTGTTGGAATTTATTCTTTTTTCTTATAATTTTTGTAGCTAATGACATGCATCCCAATCATTTTAATATGACAAATTTATTCTAATAAAAAATAATTACCAATAATATTTACTAATAAATTCTATTATATGTATTTTATTTTCAATCAAATGTTGTTGTTATTATGAAAATAATAAAATCACATCATGATACTCATTATTAGGGAAAAACATTATTCATTGTTATCTATATTGTGGTGTGATATTTACAATTGTTTTTAATACATAGTATAAAAATCCATAAATTATACTAGAACCCCACTTAAAAATACAATTAATATCATAATTTTATCTATGAAATTTTCCCGAATTCATACAGATCTGGAACAATATCTAGCATGAGAATATGATTTAAAACAAATTGTATCTAAATTTTTAGTAAATCATATTTCTAATATTATTTCAAATATAAATCCTCTTTGAAATAAATTCTAAATTCAATTTCATTCATTATTAGTATTATAATAATCATTTCATGATCTGATGAATGTTTTATAATCATTTAATCTATTATACTGTAGACCTGCACATATTTCTAATATCTTCACTCTATGGAATGTATTTATCTTATGGTTAAATATAAGCTTATATCGCCTTTATGAAATTTCATTATCTATTTCACTACAAAATTACGTATAAATCTCCCAAAATATAATCTCCCTATGGTTAATATCTCATATCCTTAAAAATATTCATCATATTCTTATGTGATAACCCATTGAAACATAGTTTTTCAATCCACATCACATGATACTTTGATATATCCATATTTCTCATATATAAAAATAAAATTATTTTATGTGAGGCATATTACAGTGTGGACCAAAATTTTATGCTGCATTCAATAAATTATAATTTCCATAATAAAAACACCAAGATCTAAATTGTATATTTATTTGATGATGCATACAGAAAATAAAATCTTATATTTATTAAGACATAGACTATATTTAATCACATGTGAGAATATGTTGTGTTAAAAATATATTTTAGTCTGATTATTATTTCTTCACTAAAATTATTCCACAATTTTAGAAAATATTAATCACGTCTTAAAACATCCTCTTAAACCATTAGTATACTACAAAAAAATGATTCACATAATACATTACACTACTTCCAGATTCATCATATCACACCAATGTTAGGTCTCCTCATGACATTAACATGAAATATCAATCAATATATTTGTATTCATTAGAAATATTCTCAATATAACTACTATATAGATTATAAAAAATTATCACTATATTTATCACGATCTTCATAAAACTCTAATTAATAATATGTCATAGGTAGAATCCTTAACATCCAAAATGGAATTCCCATGTGTATGGTAACAATATTAACGTCATCACACGTGTTAGTATGTGTTTTAAATCCAATACAATAAATTTATCATAACAATCAATTAAAAAAAGCTCCAAAATTAATTTACAACTTTTTAATTCAATATATCACATAAAAATTTTTAAATCTCTTGAGATGGAATATAGTGGTCTAGTAAGGAACCTAAACCACTATGTTATGTGATTATATAAACTACGTGATGATGGTCTTGGTAGGGATCCTTGGATGAATAAATAATATTTTATTCTTATTATTGTGGAATATTTCTAGCTTATGACACATTTCTATATTTTGATACTTTTCATTGTTATGTGGAATTCCTATTTTTTGTGAAATTTATATTTATGTATAATTATTACATTATACATCTTACCCATTTCACGTTTTATTATATTAGAATTATTTTCTCAATTTTCATCATTTTTATGTTTCATTCTTATGGTGTACAATTTTTTTTTATTTTTTTATTCAATTTTATGATATATATTTTGTTGGGAATAAAATTATAATGTCATGATCATATACCTTCATTATATTACCAAATCAACATGTATATATTATGATAAATTATTATCTTAATTATGATTAAGTATATTGAATTGACCGATATATCTTTTGTTTACCCTAATTGACCTTTTGAGTTCACCCATTTCTTCAGTTTTTATTCCATAGGCTATGACGAAGAGTATAAAATATGATATTTCATTAACGATACATAAGTTAGGTGAAACTATAGATAAATGAACTTTCAAAAATAGAATCATAATTTATATATATAATCTCAACAGAAAATAAACGTATGTGGTTTATGGTTGGGATTAAGTCTGTGATACAATGAATAAAAATGTATAATATTGTATAATGTATGTATGTTATGGTTGAATTTTCCCAATATATTTTCAATAAAACAACATCTGAGATACCCAATAGTATCTAAAATTAATTCAATGTAATGACCAATTTAATCTTTTTCTAATGTTGTAGAGTGTTGAGATTGTGCTAGCATCAAAGAGTAAATATAAATTAAGTTGATAGACTTCTTGTTGTTCAATGTATGATATAAAAACCATGTTTTTTTATTTTAGTAGACTTTAAAGAATCTCATTTTATTATATATTTTTTTATTATTTGATAGTTTCTTCTTTTCATTGAGATGGAGCACATGGAAATAGGGTTATTTATGAATTTTTTAGGAAGTTCAAGGTTAGTGGATATTTGTCAGAATTTTGAGTTATAGGATTGAAAAAACATTAAAACAATGTATTTTATCGTATTATATATAAAACAATATGACATAATTTGGGAACATATTATTTATTTTGGAGTATGTTTAGGATGATTTTTATCGATGGAGTCTTTCCTTTTTCATCCAATATTATTATCACTCAATTTTCACAATAGAGAATGATTAGAAGCCATTATATAAGAGGATATAAACATAGTTTTTTAATACTAGATATCATGGTAAATTTAGTGACTATGGAATATTATTAAGAGGCTCCCACGTTTTTAAGAGTTTGATGATGTATTTTATTTATTTATTTAATGAGATTACACTTTGTTTCTTATAGAAAGTATGAGTAATCCCTATAATTTGTTATCATGAAATTAACTTCATTTTAGATTTGTTTTATAAAGGAAATTATTCTTTAAGGTATCCTACATTTCATTATTTGGAATGGGAAATGGTTGAAAGTGTGGAAGTTCAAGAGTATCACACCCATTGTGCTGTAATTCTTGAATAATATTTGACTCACATATAGATTCAAGATATTTTCATTAATACTTCATAAATCCCACCCCTTGGCTTATTTGTCACAAACTGAATCTGGTTGTCATAAAAAATGGCACCAAACCCATCCCATGGAAAATAAAAAAGGGTTTTTCCTATCCCCATGATCTGGAACAAGTATCTGGGTATTAGAAATATTTGTTTTGGATTGATTTACTTGAGTATGGATTCCTAAAACAAACAAAAACAATCCATAAACTGAACAAGAAAATTCATGCCAAACAATCCTAAAATGAGATTTTTAACTAAATACATGGGTCTAAACGTTAAATAATATGTCCAATGATACTTAGATTTGAAATAAAAATAGCCTAATAAACTCCACATGATTAGGGGTAATCCGCCATGAAATATATCCACAACACCGCACCATGAAAGGGAACTACAAACCCAAACCACTATCACCAACGTCCTTTCCTTTATCTATGTCATCCATGATAAATTATACTCACACCCATGAGTTTTAGGTATGGTATGAGCCTTTTCACCATATGATACCACCAAAATGACTCCATATATTTTGTAGTACAAGCTAAAAAGAATTCAGGTTTTAATAAATAAGAAATGGTGGAAATAATTTCTAAAGAATGAATCTTTAAAAAGTAAACATTTTTCGAAGAGAAATTTAAAATAGTGAACACATTTCAATAAGAAATGAATTATTAGAAATTTTACATCCATAAAATATATAATCTAATAATAAATACCAAATATTCAATGAACACTAATTTCAGGAACACCCCTAAAAACAAGTTAGTTTTGGGCCCCATATACCTCGTATCATAGTATAAAGCAACCATATCCATATCATTTCTCATAAATGATCCTATTTTAGGGAACATTACCATAAATAACTTATCCCAAATCATCATAATTCTAGTTATTTTATTGTTTTCAATTTCCAACATTATTATGGAAATATGGACAACACCACTCCGGATCACTAACTTACAAGTACATGTCCCCCAACCGACATACTCGGGCATCAATGGTTGTACACAAACAATTTTCACAAGTAATAAAATCAATTTTTATAGAAAAACATCATTTTAGGCCACAGACATTCAAAATAGCATCTACACATTCTATTCACCCTTTATAAAACTCAATTAACCACTTTTAATTTCTATAAATCAATTTCAAGGAATGTAACCAAACATTTCTCAGAACATTCATATAATAGAAATCATTGAAAAAACAATGCCCAAAAATATTACCCAATACCAGAATTTTAGGCATAAATATATCTTATTAAAAAATTTCCATGAATTATAAAATAGCCCTATGTGGTGGAACATAGAACACACATGTAAAAAAAACATTTTCACAAAAAAATAGAATTTAAAAATATAGTTGTTTATAAATTCTATAAAAAATAATCTAATAAACAAAAACAATGTATTAGGATTAAGCTAAAAATTGAAATGAAGAAAGGCTAACTCATTTAGTAGTTCTTACATATGGAATCACATACAAAAAATACCAAAAATGAAAAATCCTTGTGTGAAAGTTCAACCGCACCACCACCACATCACAAGGGTTCTAATTCAAACCAAAAATCATAATATTAGACTAGAAATCCAGTATAAAACACTATGTTCTAAATATTACTTTTGGGAAATAAAAAAAATAAAAATATGGAGGATACACTAATAAAATGGGAGGAGGAAGGAAAACCCTCTTCATTAGAGATCCTGAAAAAATGACCCAAAATACACTAATAGGTGAATCTCCTAGAAACCCAAACAGAGAGGGATATTTAAATCAAGATGGGAGGAAAATTATGGTCTGAAATGGGGAAAATAGTAAAAATGAATGATTTATGAAATAAACAAATTACCTTCTCAAATTTCGGAGATTTTAGAAACATGGAAAACTATCACCATAATCTGGTATTAATATGAGCTCAAAATAGGTACAATAGAACCTAGGGGTGATTTTAGATTTAATGGGATCGAGTGATATATAGAGTCACTAAAAAATAGTATAAAATGAAAGAGATATGAATGAAATATATTAATTTGTTATTATAGGAAATGGGTCATGGGTTGGACCAAATCCTGAATAAATCACCAAAATCTACCATCATAATGAGTTATTGAAGGGTAAAAGTTGATATTGTTGTTTGATCAAGTTAGTCGAGCCCATATGGTATGTGTAATGGGTGAAATTTTTAAAAAAGGATTTAAAGAAGGAACAAATTTTGTTTTTAAATCTGGATATGGGCTCAATATTTGGCCCAATGCATGATAAAACCACCATGCTCTCCAAAAATACATCGGAATACCACACAATAAAATTATTAATAGAAATTAAACTAAAAATACCATCAAATGATGTCATGGATGTGACAATTTTCCCCACCATTAAAACATTACTCCCACGTAAAGTCAACAATAATCCTAATTAGATAAAATAAATGAAAAATACTCTTTGAACCCATACTTCTTCGCACATGTATCATGCTCATCAGTCCCACGCTACAAGAAGACTCGACCCGTAGTAATAGTCTTCCCTAGATGAACCTTTTATCAGGAGTCCACAATTCCCATTGGCCGCTCATACGGATCTCTCTCCAATTCTTCCCTATTCATCACATGGGACAGATCTGGGATATAATATTTCAATAGGGAGACAATGAAGATGTCATGACTGGATGTCAACTGAGAAAGACAATCAAACCTATATTCCACCATTCCAATATGCATGGTGATTTCAAAACGACTGACATATTTGGGTGTCATCTTCCCTTTTTTCTGAAATAACGATGGACCATACAACGGGACACATTCAAGAAAACAAAGACACCCACAAAAAATACTATTTCTCAACACCTTTTATCATCATAAGATTTAAGCTGATTTTGATCTGTCAATAATAATTTTCTAATCAACATCAACTTCTTATATGTATCTTGAACAATTCTCATCCCCAACCATGATGTCTCACCAATATTAGACCTACATAGGTGGACCATCAAGGCCAATCCTTGAGATCCTAAAAAGATCCATTAGAATTCAGGATTGGTAACTAATATTATATTAAAATTCAACAAATCTATTATGTCTATCCCAGGAACCTCTACTGTATAAAACACATGCACAGAGCATGTGCTCCATTATCTAACTCACTATTTCTTTCTGACCATCCATTTGAGGATGGTATTCCATTATCATCATAATCTATGACCCCAAGGCCATCTAAAGGCCTCCCAAAAACCGATAAGTGAAATTTGGGTCTCTATCTGAGACAACTGTTGATTGCACACGATGAAGCCTTACCTCCTCAAAATGAAAAAAAAAACATCCCAACTAATCCACTTTAGTTATATCATTGATCGAAATGAATTGGGATGATTTTAGACAGATGACCAATCATTACCCATATGGAGTAATTTCAATGAGGTGCACGAGGCATTCCAATAATTAATTCCATGGAGATCTATTCCAAATTTTATGTAGGAAGGGGTAATCACTAGCGAAAATGGGAGGGCCTTTGGTTCTCCACATTCAGATACTGACATACATATCATCTTGACACGATGTTAGATATGTATCATCTCATAACTGGCCACAAGAAATACTCAATCAAATCAAAATACATCTTGGGTGAACAAGTATAGAATACCCACTAATATTCGGGGCTATCCTGTATCACCCCCTTCTACAGAGAATATGGAACTACTGATTGGACTTTGAAGAAACAGACTCCCTCAGGAGATGATGTCCATTTAAAAGATGTCTCCCCACCAAGAGGAAATATCCTTGACCACTGATAAAGCTCATCCCTGGTCTGTTCTCCATGAATAAACTATAATAGAGAAGGATTCAATTGAATTCTCACCAACAGTGCACATACACTGTGCTCTTTGGTCTCCACAAGCATTTGAGAAAATAGCCCCATCATAGTCCACTCATCCCTGGACATCCCCAAGTCTTGAACTAGTAGTTGTCTACAAAAAATCATATGCCCCCACAGTTACCATTCCCATGTTATATTCAATGTTAATGTCAAACCCCTACAAGTAATCTATCCAGTAGAACTACCTTAGATTGAGGTCCTTCTATGAGAAGATGAAGTCCTTGATATTAAGATCATAGTAGAAAATAATTAATTGCTTCATAGTGGTTGTGACTCCAATTATTCAACCCATGAATCTTTTTTTTGAACTCCATGTCATGGGTCAAAGAATTATTTTGTTGTGGTACGAGTTGGTGAGAGACATTCGCTTCACCATGGTCACCCTGCATAAGAACACACCTGAGACCCATTACTGAAGTGTCGCAATACACCACATACCCCATTAAAGACTCTAGAAAATCATTATTGGGGATGTTTTGAACCACATCTTATTCTCCTTTAATGATTCCTGACATTTTGACCACCATACAAACTTCACCCTTTTCTCAGTGAGCACGGTCAAGGGATATGAATGTAGAGAAAATTCATGATAGAATCATCTGTAGTAACTAGCAAGGATGAGGAAGCACTCGATCTCGAACATGTTCTTCGAATGCTCCCATGAAATAACCACATAGATAATTTCAGGGTCCACTAAAACCCAATTCTTCAAGATCACAAGCCTAAAAAACATCACCTACCTAGTCTAAAATGTTCACTTGTACCTCTTTTCGTAGATGTGGTGATCCCTCAATGTTCCCAACATGATCCACAAACGAAATGCGCGTTCCTCCTTGGATCCAAATTAAACTAGGATGAAACCCATAAATAACATTATAAATATTTGACATACTAGTGGAACACTCTATTAATGAGTGCAATAATGACCGTTGGATTATTGGTCATTCCGAAGGGAATGACCATGCACTCACTGTGGTCGTACCTACTTTGGAAGGTTGTCTTGGGATATCTTACTCTTTCCCCCTGATTTTTTGGTAAATCAAACACAAATAAGTTTAAGAAAACCACTTTTCCTCATTCAAATAATCAAACTATATATCTCTTTGAGGAAAGGAATATTATTTCTTTATGGTTGTTTTTTCAGCTTCAGATAATTAATACAAAACTAGAGGGATCCATCAACCTTCTTCACAAAAAGATCTTGAGAAACCCAATCAGAGATGATCAGTTTAATGAATCCATTGGATTAAAAATAATCCAATCATATATTTAATTCCCATAGATCAGTGGGGTTCATATGATATGAGGGAGGAGATACTGGTTATGTTCTTGTTGGCAAATTAATCGATAAATCCACATCTCACAGTGGAAACAAGCCTAAAAATCATTAGTTAATACGTATGAAAACACTTCCACTACATGAGGTAGTATAAATTCAAGAGCCTGAACATCATATTATTGAATGAGAGATGATAAATTGAACACATGAATTCCCAAATCGGGGAGTGGAGTAATGTCGCAATAGGATATTGGATCCTAATCCCCAAAGAAAATATGATGACTCCCCTCAGGTGTCATGAAACTGACCTGTTGCCTATAGAAATACATGTTTTCTTGAATGTGTACCAGTAAATCGATTCAAAGTATCACATAAAAAAGATCTATATCTATGACTAGGATGTCCCGCTCCATCTCAAAAACTGACATAGAAAGCACACACAACAGGCCCACAAGACCCACCTCCTTCATCTTTCTTTGCGGTGTGACCATCATCATCCCAAAAGGCAAATGCTGAATTTTAAAATTCAGTATGATCCCAAAACGTGTAGAGATGAATGAAATAGAGTAATTCGTATAAAAAGAGTAGTATATATATAATATTTAATAACAATGGTACTTTAAACTGTTGACATTCCCACCTTGATCCCACTGGTTCTTAATCCACCACCTGAAGATGCCTAGAAACTACCTAGGAATGACTGCTAGCCTTTGGATTTTTCAAAAACTACATCCGTCCAAAAGATAATTTTCCCCTTTTTCCTTTTCCACCAAACCGGGATCCCCCTATCCTCAACAACTTTGACTGATCTAGAACTCTTTTGGAAGCCACTGATCTTACCCACTCTGGAGTGGATGCGACATCCTGAAAAATTGATCCAAGTGTCCAATACCTCCACACTGATTAAAATACCCAGAAGAGATATTCATATTTTTAGGATGTGACCTTGTCTTATACACCGGTTTAACATGTCAGAACTCTCTATAGAATCCACTAATGAAAACTGAATGGATGGTTGGACTGAGCTACCACCTCTTTCTTCCCTTGCTCCTATCGCTTTCTATTCATCTTAGAAGAATCGCCACTACCCATTCCTGATATTTTCCAAGGAAAACAATCCCCCCCTCAGTCGATCTTCACCACACAGGCCCTATCAACCACTTCAGCATAGGTTTTCATCTTGAACATGAGGACGTAGTAATACATATTTGGCTGAAAATCCTTCTCGAACTTATGGGCCTTCATCTTCTCAACGAAGGACATTTCCAAAGAATAGAAAACCAATTTAGAAAATAATTCATACCCCATACATGGTTTATCCTCTTTAACATGTTACAAAAACTCTCGATACCGAGAATATTCACAAATATCATTATAGTACTGGTCGTTGAATAAAAGTTGATGTCCTTCCATCTCATTTTCGTGTGCCTCCCAACATGAAGCAATGATTCCCACTAATTGCATCTAGCACCCTATATCAGGAAAGAGGAATATTTCACCCTAATCTCCAAAGGGTTTTCCAGGAACTCAAACATGAAATCAATATTTTTGAACCGCACCTCAGCTTCATAGGGTTCAGTGCTACCTTGTAATGTGTGAAGATTGTATTTAAATTACTATTGTGCTTTTTTCCTTCTAAGGACCTATCACGTCATCTATAACAAGATATGGAACAGAATCAGGTCCTTTTCCTAATGCATGGACATCCCAAATAAACACCTCAACTAGCCTCTGATTAAGCGATGAGGGATAACTCTTTCAGGCTTCCTCACATGAGTGCATAAGAACATTTCGGGAAGGCATGTTGCTACAAAAGGCACCAGTCGCAAGAGAAAAAATTAGTAAAATTGATTTATGAATAATTATCAATAATAAAATATATAAATAATCCAAACACATTACAATAATAATATTAATAACTACCTCACCCCAACAAGATGTCCATGTGCAGTTTACAGCCCACATATCTCACCTAGTAGCGAAGTCAAACAATCAATTCCAAAATCCCATGGTTACTCAAGGTAATTAATGAGAGGTGTGATTCATTCACCCTACTCATGACCAAAACTCCAAGACCATTTGTCATAGGTCATGTCTAGACCGACTCGTCCCAAAATAATAATATAACATAAAAATATTAACATGCTCTCATACCATTTTGCCATGAACCGAATATGGTCGTCATCAAAACTGACACAAAACCCAGCCCATGGAAAGGCCTCAAGGAAGTACATTATCCCCACGATATGGAACAGCTTCCATGTAACTTAAAATGGTTTTTTGAATGATTTACCAAAGTATGGATACATAAAAAAACCATAAAAATTTAATAAACTGAATCTGAAAATTCGTGCAAAACATGCCTAAAATGAAAATCAAAACTGAATGCATGGGTCTAAACATGAAAAAAGAGGCCCTATGTTACTTAAAGAAAGTATAAAAACATTCTAATTAATTCTACATGACAATGGTTCATCACCCATGACCTATCTCCACAACATCACACTATGGAAGGGAACTAATAACCCGAACATCCATCACCCAAGGACATTCCATTACCTGTTTCAAACATGATCAAGTCTAGATAATCCCAATGGGTGTAAGTATGGTGTTATCTTAATCCCAATAGAATACCACCGAAATTATTCCATATAGTTTAAAATAAAATATAAATAGCATGAAGGTTTTAATAAATTAGAAATGGTGGCAATAATTTTAAATGAAAGGAAATTTTAAAAGTAAACAGTTCTCAATTGAAATTTACAATCAGTGAACACATTTCTATAAAACATGTATGTTGATAAATTTTCTATCCAATAACACAATTATACAAAGATAAATACAATATATTCAATGAGATCAAATCTCAATTACTCAATTAAGATCTAGTTAGTTTTGGGACCCATGTACCTCATATCTCAGTGTAAAGTAACAATAATAATATCGATTCTCATAAACCATCCAATAGTCAGGAATATACCCATAACCTAGTGGTCCCCAATAATATTTATTATTATTATTTTTTGATAATTTCAAACTTTCTACATGAAACATGGATTAACAAGTTTCGATCACTTGTGTTATAGTACACATCCCCCCACCTAGATTACAGGGGATCACCCTTTGTTCTAAAACAATTTAAACATGTTTAAATTATTTATTTTTAAATACAAAAACAATATATGGTCACAAATACTCAAAATAATAGATACACAATATTTTTACCATTTATATTACTCAATAATACGCATATAATTTATATAAAACTATTTCATGGAATATAACCAAACTATGCACATAAATTCATCTAAAATACGTTTTCTGAAAACCAAATCCCCACTAATATTACACAAAATAATAATTAGAAGTTGAAAATTAATTTATTAAAATTATTAAATGAATTTCAAAATATCTCCATTTGGTAAAACATGGAAGACACATGTAAAACACCTATATTCACACATAAATGGAATTTAAAAATCCAATATTTAAAAAATTCCACCAAAAATAAGTTTTGTAGTATGAACAAAGAAGGTGATGTATGATAAAAATATAAATCAAGAATTTATAACTCATCTACTAATTCTTACACATGTATTAACCTACTACATGTGTTAATAACACCAAATCATTGTGTGAAAGTTCAATTGCACCACCACCATACCGCAATGATGTCAAATCAAACCTAAAATCACACGATTAGACAAAGAAACCAAAGATTAAACCCTAGGATTGAAGAAATACTTAATTACCACTAGTAACATCATGAAAAATGTGTGAAACATTAAGAAAATGGGAGGATGAAGGAAGGAAACCATGTTATGTGATAGATCTTAAAGAAATCACCCCATAAACACCGTTATGTGAATCTTTAAGGAGGTAAACCTTATAGGGAGGTTCTAATAAGGATTAAGGGGTAAATTGGGGAATAAAATAGGGATATAAAGTAAAAAATGAATAATTTATGAATGAAAATAATTACCTTCTCAATGTTAGATGAATTGAGAAACCTTGCGAAATACCGCCCTAATCCACAATGAACCTGAGCTCCAAATTAGCCTAATGGAACATTGGGGTGTGCCTAGTGTTCTAGGGATCATGTAAGATGTGAAACGACTGAAAAATAGTAAACAATGAATGCGATATAAATGGAATATATTTTAATTTTTAAAGAGTCAATCGGCTCATGGGTTGTCCCAATGCCTAAATAAATCACCTAAATCAACGATGATAATGAGTTCCTAAGGGGTACAATTGGATACGGTGTTATAAATATATCTGGGGAGGCTCTGTATGAAGAGAAATGGTTGAAAAATATTAAAATTGAAGAGTTATAAAAGAGAAAAAAAAAATTTATATATGGAAATGGGATCATAGTTTGGCCCAAATCATGAAGAAACTAGAATATTCAACAAAAATACATAGTATACACCCACAAACAAATAAGGAATAGAAATTACATGAAACATAACATTAAAATAATACATTTTTGTGACATTATTAAAATACTCAAATGGTATAATTACAAATATTAAATGATTTGAACATGTATAAATATCACAGACTCATTATAATGACATGCTTTATAGCCTTAGTTACAAAATATGTAGCCTATCACAATCTAGAGAAGAATTTTGTACTAGGGATTTGATGTCAGGCCAATCATTTGGATTCTTATAGATTACATTAAAAGAAATTATATCCAATGTTTTTTACATATCTTAAATTTCCACACCAGTGATTTTATGTAATATGAAAAGCAATAATTCCATGAAAATTAACATCATGTTGAATAGATGAAAATGAGAGAGGTGAATAATAATGGATGGTTTTGGCATTTTGAAAGATCGAACCTTTATATTTTATCCTTCTAGTTAGTAATTGAATAGTGTAAGGTAATTATTAGGCTCAAATTAATAAATATGATCATATTATCCTCATCCTGTCTCGCTGTTATGGAATATCATTATCCTCTCAACAGAGATGAAGGACCATTCATTTTGTAATGCCCCTACCCCGGTTTCCCAGAGTCAGTGCATTAGTACATATCATTGGAATGACCACAAAATATAAATTCTTGAATGATCGATTAGTTTAGTAGCCTTAGAAACACTAGATATATTCATAAATTTTACATTACATCAATAAGTGAATAACTACAACAACATATTGTCTTCATATCCCCTCATACTATCCCTGCATGTCAATCATAAAATACTTCTTCGCATCCTGGGAAAAATAAAACATTAGAAGGGGTGAGCACAAATGCTCAGTAAGGATAACAATATAGCGGAAACTTTCACAAATAAACCTAAAAATTTAAGGCAATGTATATCTTCAACAAAATCCATTTAAACTAGAACTTCAACATAATATAGCATGGATAAAATGAAATAATTCCATTTACTTATTCACATGGATATTCTCCTAGTCTAATAATCACATTAAAATATTAATAAACACTTTCATAATGACGGAATGCATAATGCTAGGATATCATAACCATGTAGCCAAGGCCTCGTGACAAGACTACAAATAAGATTTTGTCAAAGCCTTGTGCCAAGACACTAGTTTGTCTCATGAGACTTACCGATTCATCGAAGATCTATAGCTGGCTCCACCCATCACAAACTAAGTCCAATTCATTACACATATGAAATGTTTGAAACATAACATAAACATTCGTATTAATACTAGCATAAATAATGTCTATAAATTTAACCACAATCCATGAATGGTATAAAAATAGCACATCCACAGTCAAACATAACACATTCGATACAATATGGAAGATTGTATTGTATCTAAATAATCTCAATTGAGAATAATGAAGGATATTGACATAGATTAAATAATCATCAACTATTGAGAGAAATATCCCCCTTTTTCTCTAAAACAATTAAAATTCACACTATTTGTCAAGAAGCTATTTAAAATAGATTTTTTTAATAAAAGTGTCCCATACCACATTGAAACTTTTAAAAGGAATTTTTATTTTAAAACATTAATGTCCACATATATAAATCCTTAAAAACATTTTTAAAACATGTACATTAATGAGAACTATTTAGAATAATAAAGATTTAAAAAATTTAAAATGTTATTCTAGTTAGAGTTCCTAACCAAAATAAAGACATGTGAATACAAATAACTGAGGTAATAAAAACATAATAATATCATGAGAATAGAGGGATTAATGATATAATATGTCAATGTACATTATATACACCATATAAAAGTGATTTGGTGTATACCAACAAAGAAGTCTCAATGGAATGTAAATTGATATGTATTCTCTTATAAAGACAATATCCTTAGGTTAAGGATAAATCAACGACATAATTATGTGTGATAACTATAAATACACTAAATATGATTGTATATTTAGTGTAAATCAATCAGATTATATTCACACATATTCTTGTAAAAACAACACCAATGAATTGGATATTTAACTCAGCAAATGGATATTGAGTTAAAATTACTCTTATCAAGTTCAAATCGATGACTTGGGAATTTATCAATGGAGTTATTTTTTTTATAAAAAGTATATCCACAGAAAGGGGAGTGAAAATTATGACATACTAAAATGAATAGTTATTCCACACATAATCTTAGAGTAAAATAATCAATGATATATGCCTAAAGCCGAATCAGTGCAAATTGAAATTTCAAATTCCATTATCGATTAGGTAACATACGAAACATACACCAATAAAATAAGGATCATACAATGATAATGTAAATACACATAAATTAAAGTATATTAAACAATTAATACAATCATGGGAAGTACACATTCACCAAATTCAATAAATAAGTGGTGAACAATGGAATTCCCACTAAATTAAGTCTGAGATAAGAAACCACTTACTTTGTACTTTTTCCTTGGTCGACGGTAGGTTAAACTCTTGTATAATGGTGAAATATTTGTTATTGAATTATACAATAATCATTTAAATTAATATGATATCATATATGATCTTTTGACATTGATTTGTTAATAATATCTTAGTATTATCGTCATTTCGGGTGTTAACTTACTCGTTTTCCTTTATATTCTTTGTTATGTAAGCCGTGTTTGTTATGGATAGGTTGTATATTATTAATATAAAGAATGATATAAATTCCTTAAACATTATTTTTAATCATTAAATGAGAATTTGACTCAAATGGATATGATGGGGAATGAATCTCATCGTGTTCGTAGAGACGGTAGTCCGTACATACACACGAGCGACAATATTATTATTTTGATATTAAAATAATATATAAATGGATTTTATATCATATAGACATAATAATTATCAATTTATATTTATTTTTTATAGTAATTAAACATCCTTATTATACCCATCCTAATAATAATTTATTGAATGACAATTACACCACGACGTGGAGACGGTAAGCCGTACGTACACACGTATGGTGACATGTCAATCAAAGGATGGATAGAATACTGAATCTATCTGTACCATATTTATAATAACATCACAGTATATATAAGATACTAGAGTTATTATTTTATAATAGAAATAACAATGAAAGAAGAAGTTGAAAAAAAGGAACTTGAAAGAGGTTGGTGAAAACATTACCTCTTCTTCAGGTTCTTCCTTTTGATATGATCAAAAGGGCTACGTAGGTTGGATTTCATATCAAAATAAGGTCTTAGGATTAAGATAGGGAAGTTGATAGAGTATTTGGTAAGGGGTTGGCCGAGCCAAAAGGCTTTTAATGTGTGAATTAGTGAGAAGGGGGAGTGCCTTTTTATAAGAGGGGTGAGGGGCACCTTTGGAAAAGCTAGAAATATTATATTATAATAAATTCATATTCAGTTTATAATAGTTCCAAAGTGAATTATTTGAAGGTTAAGGTTGGGATGGGTCTAAAAACACTCAAAAAATATAATTTAGAAAGGTTTGGGTCATTATATTAACCTTATCTTTTAGTTTTAACTCTTAGTTAATTAGTTTGACACTTACCATGTCACTTTGTATTTTTATATTATATAGTTAATAAACATACAATATACATCCAAACGATGCCCAAGTGGTCAATTAATGATACAACTATCATTATATAAGTCTCTCGGCCTAACCTTAGATTTTTAGGAATTGAATATCAATTAATAATATAATATTTGTTTTAAAAACTCTTTTATGTCTATTTTGACACTGTTGGGTATTTTGTTTTTGATAATTTTATAACAGCATTATTACTTCAAAAACAATTTATATAACCAATCATAATATGTCATATTAACCTATAAAATTATTTTAATTCATAAAAAGTCTCAAATTACATTTATTTTGATATTTATAATATCAATTATTTTAATATTTCATTAATTAGGTAATTACTGCATCACCATTGTGTCATAAATAAATTTTATTATTTAATGTCTAAAAATTATAAATAAAACACCATTATGTAGTAAATACCTTTATCTTTATAATTAATATTTAAAAATAGAATTTATCTTATTTATAACCATATATTAAAAATGTTTTAGTAATAAACATTGATTTTAACTCTTTTAACTCTTCTTTGAATTAAATAATAATAAATGTCTTAATCTAATACAAGTGGACAAAAATGATAATATTTTATTCCTAAGGTTGTTTTTGGTTGAGATACACTTGTCCAATAGAATTAGTACATGTGTTAGGGTAATATTAAAATCATTTTTACACTTAATTACCCTATTTACTTTTAACCGTGGTAAATAAAAGTAAAAAGTTACTATTCACCAAAAATAATTTTTATACTAATGAACCACATTTTACTCTTTGATATTAACCGTGTATTTTAAATTTTTGAAATTTCACTAACAGCATCGGTAAAATTATGTTTTATGTAAATTTCCAAATTCTCCTATGGGGTGGGTAAAAGACGGTGAAAAGTTCAATAAAATTTTTATATATCTAAAATTATTCTAAACTAACTTCAACGAATTACATTTAACATATATAGGTATTATGTATATATTTTGACCTTAATTAAATTTAAATAAAACAAATATTTATTTAAAAAAATATTTGGTTTTAAACTATAACTCGGTATTTTTCACTATTCATCAAAAATTGAATGTTTCCAGAAAAATTCCAAATATTAGGCCTAAGTTATAATTGATATTATGAATTCAAAGTTTATGTCTATTTTACCAAATTCAAAACATATAATTTGCATTAATTAGTTTAAAAATTAATTCCAGTTGTGAAAACAAATAGCATGTTTTTAAGAGATAATAACTATCAAAAGATTGACACTTATTTATGTCTGGTTTAAATGTGAAATTACATCCAATGACCAAAGTTGTATTGAGTGGTAAAAATATATTCTAAATATACTTTAAAACTTCTCCAATTCATAATTTATCACTATTAATTATTTTGATTAAAAAAAAAATTTTAATTAAAATTTAGTACTTTTCACTATTCATCTAAATATGAAATTTATCCAAAAAGTACCAAAATTCCACCCTAAGATAATTTCTAGATTACGAATCCAAAAATGAAGTCCTTTTTTTAAGATAAAATTTATAAAATTTTAAAAGGATGGTATTACTATTCATAACGGCTAGATTGATTGGTTGTGGTGTGTTAGAATCTCGAAGTTGCGTACAATGAAAGCCATTGCATTATTTAAAGGGAAACGTACCGTGGAATCATGGGGTGTTACATTCCCACCTCCTTCAATAAATTGCTTCCTCACGATTTTTTTAAAATTGGGCATGATAATATAATGGAATGTCCCACATTGGAAAAAGAGTCAATAAAACTATCACTTTAAAAGAAATAAATAGAGGTATAAAGGTCACCCAAGATAACCCATACTAGGTTTCCATGTAGGAAAACATGGATATGGATGATAAACTAAGTGTCAAGTTCTGATGGAGAGGGATAGAAAACATGATCAGGAGAAAGTTAACAATAAGAAAATCACAAACTTTTGTTGGGACAAATGGGAATTAGTCTCCAAGTAGGAAAAGTAAACGGACAACATTTTTCTGTTTCAAGTTACATTACATAAGGGAGGGGAATTCATATATGATATTGACTAAGAACATAAAGAGATATAATTAATTTTTAAATAGAGTTTCATTCTTTAATAAGTTTTTACCACTAACTCGTTTTTTTATCAATGAGTATTCAAGAAGAGTTGGTCACACTGGAAGAGCTAGAATAAACTTCTATAGAATAACATGATCCACGTAGGATAAACTATATATTTACATTGTCTTTAAAGATTAATCAAAACCAAAATAGTTAGTATAATATTTGATGATCCCCCAAATGGATATTCCATTAAGGAGAAAAACACTAATCTTAATTTCTAAAATTAAACCGACAATACCCCAAAGTTAAATAAATACCATTCAATAATCAATTGTACTTAAAATCCTTCAATATAATCCAAACTAATATTGAAAACCAAAACTTATAAGAAAGTAGTCTTCCACGTTAAATTGTATCTCCATATGACATCAACTACTCTTAAAGTCACATACTTAAAAGTAATTAAACTAATCTCATATTATTTATTATAGGTTAATCATTTCCATAAATAACACAAATTACTATAAATATACAATAAAAAAATAGATAAAAATCCACCATTACTCCTCAAACGAAATCACATAGTATTCTATTTTCCATGGGCATATAGTGTTCCCAAGAAAGCGAACATCTTCTAAAATAACATTTATCACTTAATCACCAAATCATTTTCCAATACTAAGGGTATTAATTTTAGAAGACATAAAATCCCAAATCAACTTATTATTGATCAATAAAATCATTTAACTAAAATAATAGTCACACTAACCAGGGACTTCACGTATTCCAGTGGAAGGCGATAAATCCCAATCGCACTTTGGTTGTGGGTTCGATTCCCACAGCATTGTCTATCGCGACTGGTTGTCACATGGCTTGCATGTTGTCCTTTTTCAAAAACTATATTTTATAACATTACCAATAGGAGATAAATTCCTCAAAATAACCGTAACATAATTTAACCACAAATGTTATCTCATATCTTGTATTTTCATCCCAAATTATAATAACATATAATTTCTTCAAACACAATGATCATATAAAACCAAATGGTTATTTATAACTATATCCACAAGAGAAAAGATAACTCTTCCTCAAATATCATTCTCACATGGAAAACTGCAGGGTTACAAATACAAGAGAAATTTTTTCCAAATTAAACTCATCAATAAGGAGCACTAATACTTTTTAAACATTTCTCCAACCATTTATTTCCACAAAGCTTTTTCTTTGACCAAGAAAATATCCTATAGAATAAGGAATTTACTCGGGTGATGGCCAGGTCCCCTACATTTACAGAAAATGACTTTAAATGTATTTTTGGGACCATTTTTATCTTCTTCCATAGTACTCTTCATTTTTCTTCAAAAATTATTCTCTTTATGTCCTTCCTTCCTGTTCGTAAATAATTTCTTTGTCCCATTGAGACACTATACTAGGTGTCTCCTTCCACATTTTCTGCATGATGGAAATTGAGGATTCCATTCTCCATGGTCTCCACTACTGGAGCTCTTATCATTCATCACCTTTCTCTTCATTGTTGAGTCCGAGAATTGGTTAATATATATATATTGTTGATAATATTTTTGGAAAATTGATTTCGCATGAAGAAAATATCTTTTACTCCTATCAACATTCCATTTTGTTGCTCATTTCCACCACCTTTCCCACATTGTACATCATTATCAATGTCACTATGAACTTCTTAAAATCTAGTCTTTGACTAAAACCAGAAAGCAATGTGTGAGTAACAGTAGTCATAAAATCATTTAGATATTAACATGTCACCATATTCTCACTTTAAAACCCACTAGGATTAACCAAGTTCATTTACTCTCATCTTATATATAATACATTAAATCTATTTGTAATGAAAATTTAATTTATCCTTAGCATATCCCTCGGGAGTGTCGTAACCAAGAGTGCAACAAGGCCCGTTGTCGTGCACCAGTTCCCGTTCGAGTCTAGCTCAAAGTGGTGTTTTCGTGTTTTACCCCTAGGTACATCTTTTCCAGAGCCGCCTCTACCTACTCGTATCCAAACAGGGATGTATTGCTCAGAAAAATCACAAAATCTCTACAATAACAAAATTCTAGGAAGTTATTCTATACTAATTCTCAAATTCAATCTTAGGGGTATGTGATATAATTAGAGTTTATGTAAATCTAGCTCCCAAGGTTTTTACTGAACATCCTCTGATACCAATGGTAACTCCCCAACCCCAATTTCCTAGAGTCGGTGCATTAGTACATATCATTGTCATGATCACTAAAGATCAAGTCTCAAAATACCGATTAGTTTAGTAGCCTTGGAAACACTAGATATATTCATAAATTTTACATTACATCAATACGTGAAAAACTAAAACAACATATTGTCTTTATATCCCCTCATACTATCCCTACAATTCATTCATAAAATACTTCTTCACATCCTAGGAAAAATAAAACATTGAAAGAGGTGAGCTCAGATGCTCTGTAATGATAACTATATAGCGGAAACTTTAATAAATAAACATAAAAATTTAAGGCAATGTATAACTATAACCAAAGCCTTTTAAACATGAAATTCACCATAATATGGCAAGGATAAAATGAAATAATTTCATTTACTTATTCACATGTATATTCTACAAGTCGATAATGACATAAAAATATTAATAACCACTTTCATAATGACGGAATGCATAATTCCATACTATCATAACCACGTAGCCAATGCCTCATGCCAAGACAACAAATATGATTTTTTTCAAGGCCTCGTGCCAAGACACTAGGTTGTCTCATGATACCTACTGACGCATCAAAGAGCTATAGCAGGCTCCACTCATCACTTACTAAGTCCAATGCATTCCTCATATGAAAAGTTTGAAACGTAACTTAAACATTCGTATTAAACCTAGCATACATAATTTCATTACTTTTAACCACAAACCATGAATGGTATAAAAATAGCACATCCATAGTCAAACATAACTCATTCGATACAATATGGAAGAATTTATTGTATCATATTAACCTCAATTGAGAATAATGAAGGATATTGACATAGACTAAAATAATCATCAACTATTGACAGAAATATCCCCCTTTTTCTTGAAAACATTTAAAATTCACACTATTTGTCAAGAAGCCATTTAATATATTTTTTTTGAATAAAAGTGGACCATACCACTTTGAATCTTTTAAAAGGAATTTTAAATTTTAAACAGTAATTTCCATATATATAAATCCTTAAAAACATTTTTAAAACATGGAAATTAAGGAGAAAGATTTATAATAATAAATCTATAAAACATTTAAAATGATATTTTAGTTAGAGTTCCTAACCAAAATAAAGACACTTGAATACAAATAATTGAGGTAATAAAAACATTATAATATAATGATAATAAATGGATTCATGATATATTATGTCAAAGTACATTATATACACCATATAAATCTGATTTGGTGTATAACAACAAAGAATTCTCAATGCAATGTAAATTGAGATGAATTCTCTTATAATGACCATATCCTTAGGTTAAGGATAAATCAATGACATAATTATGTGTGAAAAATATAAATGCACTAAATATTATTGGATATTTATTGTAAATCAATCATATGAAATTCACACATATTCTTGTAAAACCAACACCAATGAATTGGATATTTAACTCAACAAATGAAGATTGAGTTAAAATTACTCTTATCAAGTTCAAATTGATGACTTAGGAATTTATCAATGGAGGGATTATGTGTATAAAAAGTATACCCAAATAAAGGGGAGCAGAAATTATGACATAATCAAATGAATAGTTATTCCAAACATAATCATTGAGTAACATAATCAATGATGTATGCCTAAAGCAGAATGAGTGCAAATTGAAATTTCAATTTCCCTTATCGATTAGATAACATACGAAACATACATCCATGAATGAAGGATCATAAAATGTTGATGTAAATACCCATAAATAAAATTATATTATACAATTAATACAATCATGGGCAGTACACATACACCACATACAATAAATAAGTGGTAAACAATGGAATTCTCACGAAATTAAGAGAGAGAAAAGAAACCCCTTACATTGTACTTTTTCCTTGGTCGATGGTAGGTTAGCCTCCTATATAATGGGGAAATAATTATTATTGAATTATACAATATTAATTTACATTAATGTGATATCTTATATGATCTTTTAACATTGATTTGTTAATAATATCTTAGTATTATTGGCATTTCGGGTGTTAACTTACTCGTTTTCCTTTATTTTATTTATTACGTATGCCATGTTTTTTATGGATAGGTTGTATATTATTCATATACATAATGATATCAATTAATTAATAATTATTTTTAATCATTAAATGAGAATTATACTCAAATGGATATGATGGGGAATGAATCTCATCGCGTTCGTGGAGACGGTAGTCCGTACGTACGCACGAGCGACAATATTATTATTTTGATATTACAATAATATATAATTGGATTTTATATCATATAGATAAAATAATTATCATGTTATATTTATTATTTACATGAATTAAACATCATTATTAAACCCATCCAAATAATAATTTATTGAATGACAATTACACCACGACGTGGAGACGGTAAGCCGTACGTACGCACATATGGTGACATGTCATTCAAAGGATGGACAGAATATTGAATATGGTTGTACCATATTTATAATAACATAACAGTATATATAATATACTGTAGGTATTATTTTATAATATAAATAACAAAGAAAGAAGATGTTGATGAAGAAATGAATTTGAAAGACGGTGGTGAAAACATTACCTCTTCTTCAGGTTCTTCCTTTTGATATGATCAAAAGTGATCCTGAGGTTGGGTTTCTGATCAAACTACGGCCTCTAGGTTGAAGTGAGGAAAGTTGAGAGAGTATTTGGGCAGGGGTTGTTCGAGCCAAAAGGCTTTGAAAGTGCGAATTAGTGAGAAGGGGGAGTTCCATTTTATAAGAGGGATGAGGGGAACCTTTGGAAAAGCTAGAAATATTATTTTATAATAAATTAATATTCGGTTTCTAATGGCTCCAAAGTGGATAAATTAATGGTTAAGGTGGGTAGGGGTCTTAGACCTCTCAACCAATAGAATTTATACAGGTTTGTGTCATTATATTAACCTTATATTATAGTTTTAACTCTTAGTTAATTACATTGACACTTACCACGTCACTTTGTCTTTTTATATTATATAGTTAGTAAAAATACTATATACATCCAACCGACCCCCATGTGGTCCATTAATGATACACCTATCACTATATAAGTCTCTTGGAAGATCCTTAGATTTTTAGGAATTTAAAATCAATTAATAATATAATATTTGTTTTAAAAACTCTTTTATGTCAATTTTGACACTATTGGGTATTTTGTTTTTGATAATATCATAATATCATTATTACTTCGATAATAATTTATATAACCATTCCTAATATATAATATTAACTTATAAAATTAGTTGAATTCCTAAAAACCCTAAAATTACATTTATTTTGATATTTACAATATCAATTATTTTAATATTTCATTAATTAGGTAATTACTGCATCACCATTATGTCATAAATAAATTAAATTATTTAACGTCTAAAAATTATAAATAAAATACCATTATGTAGGAAATATTATTATATTTCTAATGAATATTTACAATCTAATTTATCTTATGTATAGCCCAATATTAAATAATTATTAGTAAATAAACTTTGATTTTAACTCTTTTAACTATTCTTTGAATTAAATAATAATAAATGTCTTAATCTAATATAAGTGGACCTAAATGATAATATTTTATTACTAAGGTTTTTTTTAGTCGAGATACACTTTTCCAATAGAAATAGGACATGTTTTAGGGTAATATTAATATCATTTTTACCCTTAATTACCCTATTTACTTTTAACTGTGGTAAATAAAAGTAAAAAAGTTACCATTCAACAAAAATTATTTTTATCTTAGTGAACAACATTTACTCCTTGATATCAACCATGTCTCTCGGATTTTCGAAATTTCACTCATAGAAGCAGTAAAATTATGTTTTATGTAAATTTCCAAATTCTCCTAGGGGTGGGTAAAAGACGTTGAAAAGTTCAAAAA
This sequence comes from Viscum album, assembly GCA_963277665.1. Classification (NCBI taxonomy): domain Eukaryota; kingdom Viridiplantae; phylum Streptophyta; class Magnoliopsida; order Santalales; family Viscaceae; genus Viscum; species Viscum album. The sequence continues at coordinate 1,835,700,298 of OY728147.1, forward strand.
AAATTATATATCTAAAATTATTCTAAATTAACTTAAATGAATAAAATTTAACTTATATAGGTTTTATGTATCTATTTTGACCTTAATTAAATTTAAATAAAATAACTAATTATTTAAAAAAATTGGTTTTAAACTATAACTCAGTATTTTCCACTATTCATCTAAAATTGAATGTTTCTAGAAAAATACCAAAAATTAGTCCTAAGATATAATTGATATTATGAATTAAAAAATTATGTCTATTTTACCAAATTCAAAACATATAAGTTTCATTAATTAATTTAAAAATCAATTCCTGTTGTCAAAACAAATAGCGTGTTTTTAAGAGATAATAACTATCAAAAGATTAAAATTTGATTATGTCTGGTTTAAATGTGAAATTACGTCCAATGAAAAAAACTGTATTACATGGTTGAAATATATTCTAAACATGATTTAAAACCACTCAAATTCATAATTTATCACTATTAATTATTTCTATTAAAAAAGTTGTTTTTAATTAAAATTTAGTAATTTTCACTATTCATCAAAATATGAAAGTTATACGAAAAGTACAAAAATTTCACCCTAAGCTAATTTGAATATTACGAATTCAAAAATAAAGTCCATTTTGAAAGATAAAATTTTAAAATTTTAAAAGGTAGGTATTACTATTCATAACTGCTAGTTTGATTGGTTGTGGTGTGTTAGAATATCGAAGTTGCGTACAATGCATGCCATTGCATTATTCAAAGGAAAACATACCATGGAAGCTTGGGGTGTTACACTTTTCATATCATCGAAATCGTCCCTAGTACATTACTAAATGAATTATAGTATCATCTCAAGATGAATCCCTAGCTCATCTACATAGAATGATGAGTAATACCATTATCATCACATGGGTATATAATAATGATCATGTTAGAGGATTGTAGCTTAACATAGGGCTTGTATTGTAACACCTAGATATTTGTTTAAATATGTCTCTTTAAAAAAATCTAATTCTCCAATATCTTCTACTGCACAAAATTATGAGTCTAAATTAAAAATGAGACACTATTATTATAAAATGTATATTATAACCTTTCCATTTATATTAAATTCACTTATTTTATCAAGAAATACCTTTTATTCCAAAATGAGTTTATTTTTACTTTATGAGTGAATATTAATTTTTATTAGTACTATAAAAAGGATTGGAAACATTATTTTCATAATATCACAAATATCATAAAATTATAATTATCTAAAAACATTTTTATGGAATAATGAAAATATATTTTTTAATTGAAAGTCATATTTTCATTTAATGTATTTACTAGTTAATATAATATTTTTTATTCCTTCAAAATTATAATAATAATTCTTAATTTAAAATAATACAATTTTGGTTTTAAAGAATTATTTTATACATGAATTTAATAGCAAAATACATCATGTTTTAAAAATATATTTTTCTAAAAGCCATTTTTCATAATGTATTACCTGGTTTATATGAAATTAAATTCTGAAACATCTACATTTTAAATTTTGATAAATGGAATCGTAATTTGAATTTATAATTTCTTAATTTGATGATTTTTTTTCATTATAAATACTAATAATGTAAATTTTGTTACGAAACCAAATGAAAAATTGGGTCATTTATGTTAAAAATTCATTATACGAACTATAAAATTACTATAACACATTAAAGAAATTATTAGAATAATATAATTTTACAATTAACACATATTTATCAAAATTTAGTTATTTCATGGACATGTGTCCCTGAATATTACATATAAAATATTCAAATCTTAGAAATTCACAAAATTGCAGCATTCATTATCTTAAATATCTATTTCTTGTCCACATGGGAAAAAGGTATGTTAGAAAATAATGTAAATATAAATTTTCAATTTAATAAATATATATCCTTGAATTAAAATTATTTTTAACTTCTTTCACCCCATAGATGATATTATGATATTTATAATATTTTATTTAATAAAAATTAAATGATGACACAATCGCCTTTTTAATACAATATCATATTTAATATAATGTTACCCAATAGATATATTATACCAGAAATATTAATATGAAATATGGAATATTTTCCTTCATCATGTTATTGTATTTATAATTTTTATTGAACAAATAACTGTATTAAATAATTACACAACAATGACGTTGTAATTGTTTTATTAATTGAAATATAAACTAAATGTTGTTAAAAATAAAAACAATAAGTTGGTGCAATTAATGGGATAAATAAAATTAGATGTCCTTGAACTCATAAGGAGAAAATAAAATATATTTTTTCTATGTAATTATTAATATTGATAATTTCAAAAAACACCTAATGAATTATGTATGAATTTACACAGATTACATTTTCTCAAAATATTATTTTATTAAAATATATAAAAATCATAAAACATTTTTAAGAATTAAAAAAATAAAAATAATTATTAAATGATATAAATTTTTCTGTTATTATCTAATATATATCACATATGTAAAAATTATAAAATAAAAATATTGAAAGAGTCGTTACCATTGTTAAAATGAAAATAGGTTAACTAAGGGTTAATCAAAATGAGAATATTTAAAATAATATCAAAAAAGTATAAAACAAATTTTTTGATAATATTATAACCATATATAATATTTTATTCAAATATAGGTCCAATTGACAAACTTTTTGGATATTTAATTTAATATAAATTAATGTTTTTTTGAAATTCAAAAAGTTCCACTTCAATCAATTATAAAAGGGATCCACCAACATATCCTTTTCATGTCACATTATGACTTTATGACAGACCATCACTTGGATTCAATCCTATAAACCAACCTATAAACATTTTATAGGTCCCAAACATCTATATAGGTGAACCTCAGTGTCCCTTATAGGACATCTAAAGGATGTACTCCAAAAAAGAGGTAAACATCTTTACAAACTATTTCATGATTATTTCTTCTTATATTTCATTTTTTTGTGTTTTTCCCTTATAATGTAACAAATAAACTATCTCATATATGATGAGATGGTATTATTATTTCTAAACAACCATATTCCACCATTTATCCATCATATGGAGAACAAAATCAATGTCTGTGTGGAAGTACTACATACCGCCTCGATGCCATGATGTAATATATTTTTCATAACCACTTGATTATTATGTGTATATTGATGTAAATAAAAATAATATATAATAAATATGACATTATATAGATTATAAAAAATTAATATACCATCCACTTCCTTACCATTTCACCATTAAGGAAATGATATCGTTGCACATCCATACATACGATCTACCATCTCCATGATGTGATGTGATTCTATTTCCATGATCAACATTAATAAATTATTATATAAATATTTATTTTGATTAAATATTTTATTAATTATCTTAATAGAAATCTGGATATAATAGAACTATATAATATTCATAATAACTGGGACTTATACGATAAAACATGATTATGAAAATCAAGTTGTTAACACCAATCAGAAGGGTAATAATGATTTATTATTAAAAACAAGTTATAAGATGTTATAATGGGGTCATATATGATATCATATATATTATTTTGTTTATATAACAAGATTATAAAATTCATTAATTAGTGTACAAGATTTTTATATTTGTATGATGTAAATCAGACCAAATGTAATGGTTAATTTCAAAATCTCATTATTAATAAATATCGTATATATGTAATTATCCACTAATGAATATTTATCTTCCATGTTAATGTTTTCAAAAAATTTATTCCAAATTATATTTAATTTTCATAAAAAAATATCAGAATTCATTTTTATACATGTGTAATTTGATAGAAAATGGTTTGAATGAAATAATTTTATCATTTTGCATACGAGGTTCAACATGGATTTTCTAGAGAATGTATGAAACAAATTTATTTCGACATATATGCGATGAATGGATTTTTTCTCTTCAATAAATATATAATGTTTTCAGGATTCCATTGAAATATTACAAGGTTCATTTCATAGAAAATTTTCAAATTTATAATTACATGATTATAGAAAATGTCATCATAAAGGAAAACTATTGCCCTCTAGAATTATTTTTATGTGATATCTCAAAATAATTTTCCACATAGGATAATATCATTGGATTTTAATTATATCTTATAGGGGATATGATTGAATAATACTATCCCCATTATTTCTATGGTTGGAATATAATTTTTATGGGATGATATTTATGTATGCCATCTATTTTAAATGGGTTAAGTTATTATGGATTGATGTTTATGGACACCATTTTATCTAATGGGTTCTAGTATGATTAATGATTTATGATATTATGGAAAAATTATGAATGGTTTTTTATGTGACTGTTGGGATCTATATCTCCCTATATTGAATGGTTAATGATTTATTTCTCATAAGACAGGCACGAATAGAAATTGTAGTGAACGTGCATCAGTAATATACGATTAGAATTAGAGTAAACTGGATTTAGTAATACAGAGCTACCACGAGAACATAACTCATTTCAGTAAAGTACATTTTCTACTGTAATGCTTATGGACTTTTAATTTAATAATATTAAAATTATTTTCTATTTCTATGTGTATTTCAGGATTTCCATTCATAGATTTTTCTCCCAATAATTATGTTCTTTACCTCTTTTATGATTCATTACTGATGAACATATAGGATTTATACCATGACTCAATATCACGATCCTTGATATGTATGATATAATATTACAATGATTTTTTCATGTTCTTATGCATTTTTTTTTATGTTATCTTCTTTGATAACATTTACTGAGAACTCAATCTCACCCTTTCTTATGTTTCTTTTTACCACGATTTAATGAAATTTATTATATATGATGTCTGAAAATTGATAAATTTATGAATGAATAATTGGGATATATAAATGAATATGTTGTTTATCATTCAATGTTTTCAAAGACACAAAACCTATGTGTTGTTGATTTGGATGTGATATATTATATAATAATATTTTTCTATTTTGATATAATATATATGAATAAAAATCACGAGCCATTATTGTTGGCATCATAAAATTTTTTATTTATCCTTTAATAAGTACATTCACAACACCTTATTAAGAACCCTAATGATATATCAATGTATATCATATAATTATATAGTTTAGGATACATACCTAAAAATTTTAGGTAAAAGCTAATTTATCCTCAATTGAAATTTTATATGTAATTTTTTTATGACGGGGTTTTCCTAAAATTATTATTGTTTGTCACACTATGTTTTTTTTCTATTTGTTAATGGATATAACCTAAAATAACTATGTTAATGTTGAATTTTAAGGTAAATGAAATTATTTGCCTCATGATAAACTAATTTTTATGGGAGTTTGAATGAAAAAACATGTTTTCATGCACACACAACTTTCTCAATATATGAAATAAGTTGTAATAACAAGAGATAAAATGAGAGAACAACATTAATTTTAGTATTTAATGAGGAATAATCCTACATAGGTCATTGGGTATTATAATACTATAGTGTATGAAAAATGGATCAATAAAAATGAAGAGATATATTGAGTTCTACAATGTCTATGATAATAAAATGTAATTTTTCCATTCTTATTTTTTGGAACGCGATGTGAATAAATAGTGGAATCTCATCAAGAATATGATTAAATGATCTGAAATTGAGTCCATGGAATGGGACGATATCATGAAATTATTTTGAAATAAGTATATTCTGCATATTATTTGTACAATAATGGGGAATGATTTCCTTGAGCCTAAAAAAACATGACGTATCTATTGGTAACTACGACGAAAATTTTACTTGACTTGTGTGGTATGATTCTAGAATTATCATCCATCATTAATGAATGTTTCATCTATTATTCAGTAGGTGAAAACTATGAATCCCAAGGGAATTATCAAAATGGGATATCAATAAATATGAGGAAAGTACTCTATCTTATCTCATTGTTGAGATAGAGACTACATTCACCCACCAATGTTATGGATTTGATAAGAATAGAAATATTAAATTGAAGAGAATATTTAAAAAACATTGTGAATAGAAGATTAGCTTACCTTTTCTCTCAATGTGTTGAATAAAACGGGGAGAAAACAATATTAAGGGGAATGGTAAATGTTTTATTGGTGGGAAATAATTTCATCAGGAAATAAACTACCAATGTGATGGTAAAAAATATCTAATTATTTGAAATGATAATTTTTTTTTCATAAAATGACCCTCCCATACTACAATGATTTATGAGAATAGAAAATAGAAAATAGTTAAAAAAACCTCCCAAATCTAGGTGATATCGATGATGATTGTTTTTTACAAAAATTATAAAGAAAAATAAAAATATAAATTTCTTGTGATCACTATTGGTGATTTGTAGTATGAAAATGGACTGGTGAAAGGTACATATACCATCCACAATAATGTGGATAATTATTTCTTGGATACAAAATCCACCCTCTATTTTATTTCTAAAGAATTTTTTATTGTATCCCTATATTACCTAAATAATTTCATGTAGAGAATGTTTGGAAAACATGTAATTGAAGAAAGGTCAAATCAAAATTTTATAATTATTCTCTATTTGATGTTTGTGGGAATGATCATGTGAAAAATATTGTTATATATCCATTGATGAATTTGATGTGATTACATTAATAGATTGGATTTCCCTATATGGATCTCATATGAATTACCATGAAAGGGAAGTCATTTTTCATATTATGTATGAATCCATGATTTTTTATAGATGCAAGGAAGAATATGATCATACAGTGAATATTACATCCATATTATGGTATTAAATTTTATAATGTAAGGTTAACTATCTCATATGGTTGGGGATAAAATCACCCTTTAGGATACACCTTTTTTATTAGATTATTAGGTGTCTTTTTAGAATAACATCCAATTATTCCACTGAATATTGGAGTAGAGTATTCAATAGAACTCATACATGGGACAATTCCAATATTAAGGAATATTTATAGAATGACCCTGATTGAGTTGCATGATATGAAGAAGAAAATCTAATAGAATAAAAAAAGGATTTATACACCATAGTACATAGCCCTGGGGTGTGTAACATCCCAACCAAGCTCACCTATAAGACATTAGACAGACCAGTGGGTCATATGACCTCAAGTGTATCTCCCTGAACACCAGAGGATAACTACTAGAAGAGAAGGCATAAAGTGCATCTTTGGGAAGACTATTCAATCATAGATAATTGTAATCACAACAATTGAAAATATATTTGATGGAGGGTGAATAAAATAATATAAAAAATAGAAAAAATAATAAAAAATTTACAATGAAGATAAATAAATTAATTAAAAAATTAATAAAAGTATCTCACTCATTATTATAAAATAGATTATTTCATGTCATGTTTATGGGAATTAACTAAAATTAGTAAACAATAAAAAATGTTTTACAACACACAAAATAATACAGAAAATACACAAAAACAAAAAGGGATATATCCATGAGCATAATGAGCTCTGCCCCAATACATTCATCCTAACTTCATTGTTAATATAGTACACCATATGAAATTAATAATGATCTATAGTCCTATAAACATGAATATTATACTCGATTACCCCATTACAATGGAATCCAGAGTAGGGTGTGAGATTCAAATCATAGTAGGTCGGCACAACCAGTGTCTATATCAATCTAGTCAATGCAATATAAATTAAGTAAAGTGAAATATAAATTATATGGAGAGTGATTACAAGTCAGAAAACAAATTGTCTTGGGTTCCTAAATAGACAGTCTTCCCATACCACCTACTTTGGCTAAAGATGGAATTATAAAGAAAGTACTTTTGAAAGAATAATTTTTGTAAAAACACTAAAAGTACCAATGAAACTGAAATAGGGGAACCCCCAAGATTTTTTTGGGCCCAAATATCATAACATAAGTATTATAACAACAAATAGATAAGAGTCACGATATATTTCTCTAAAAAATAAAAGTAATATGTATACAACAAGATATTCAACCAAATAAGTCATTTAATGAAATTAAAATCAATATATAGTTGGATTTCACATCTATCCCGAAGGAATCACTATGGTACATCCTTCAATTTATCTAATACCACTGAGCACATCCATGATAATAATCTCAAATACCATGTATCGCTCAAGGTATGGTGGCACTGAGTCCGTCCAAAAAATCTCACTAGTGGACCATGTATCCCCAAGGCATGGCATAGCCATCTTAGCAATGGGTCCGTCCAAGAATGCTCCCCTAGGGAATCAATATCACTTTAGAATATAATAAATCAACTTGGAAGCCCTTATATAGAATTCCAAAGAATCTCCCTCAGTGATTCGTTTAATAACCAACCGATCATGGGAGTTCATCCCTGTGTCCTTAATACAGAACCAATGTTATCACCTTGGCTGCATCAATTGATCCAAAATAGCCATAAAAATATTAGGTCTAAAATCAATACATATATAACAAGGAAATCATATGAATGATTTATTCTAATAAAACAATAAACATGAGCCACAAACTATTCAAGAAATATAGTAAAAAAATCCATGTTATGGTCATATAATAAAGCATTTAAAAAAATTAAGAATATAACATTTACATGATAATGTAAAAAATTTCATATCCCAAGTGAAAATTCTCAGAATAATGAATATGTAACTAAAATAAAACATAAAAATTAGGCACCTTCATGAGAAATTTAATATAATCAAAAGTTCATGGTAACAACATGCCTCAAACCATAAGCTATAAAGGACTGCAAATGATGCAAGCTAACAAACTTGTTAAAGCCTAGAATTCAATAAAAACCATAAAATTACATTTATAACATAATGACATAAAAAAAATTCCATTTTTTCTAGGAACACCCGAAGTGGTGACCAATAGTAAAGGCGATCACCCTGAAGGGGTTTCTCTGTAATGGAAGGCCACAACAGCATGATAGTTCAATCCAAACCATTTAATAAGTGTTAAAAATGAATTGTTGGAATGTTGTAGTGATCGGTGTAAAGGAACAACCTAACATACATGATAAAGTTAAGGTAATATGGTAGGAACCCTACATTGGGAATTCTAATTAAATGTTGATCCACACACTTAGGAGGTGTCTTGTATAATCTACCATTTTTCATAGAAGCAACATCATTTAGAAATAACCATGACAAGTCATGTACAAGAACGAAATTTATCATTTATAATCTCAAGCATAATGAGACCTCAATGCATTAAAGATTCCAAAAATAAAATTCAAGAAATAAATTTTTAGATTTAAGGAAGTGCACCTCAACAGTGGGGTATCAATCTAAAACCATGACTTTTCATATCAAATAATCATTTATCACATTTTATCAGTTCATATACCTTATCAAATGATATATTTAATCTACAAACCATATTTTATTAATATATAATGTAATAATGGTTTGATAATAAATTATTTAATTCACAACTAAAATTAAAGTGTTGTGGAATGGGACCTTACTTAAAATGAGGAACCAATTTATCCTTTTTTAGTTGAATGATTTATCAGTGACCACTCAAAACTACTCCAGACACATGCACATAACATCATATTTATATATATATATATCCATTATACATGTACACGTATTCTCCACACCATGATGGATTACATTCATGGAGGATATATATATATATATATATTATTCATACCTAGATACATGTGTGTGAAGACCTCCAAAGGTGATCCAAACTTCCTAGAATGAAATCTTGGCATCCAAAATCACCAAAGGACCCAAACATAATGCGCCAAAGACCATGTCACTTAATGAAAAATACCAGAGACTCATATTAACCATAAGACTCTAAATTTGATGGGGAAAAAATAAGTAATAAGAAAAAAAATCACCTTGGATATTGTTCGTGACCCAAAACCACATGGCACAATCCTATGCACTACCAATAAATATATAGGATGTTAGAAACACCCAAGGAACATAATAAAAGAGGTGTAAAACAACACTGTGGAAGATAACTCACCTTAAACAATTGGATGTGAATGAAAATATCAAGATATGCTTCCCTTTTGGTAGAAATTTTTGGATTTCATTAGAACATGACCTGATGAGTCCATTGCATACCCTAATATAGAAAGAAAAAGTTAATATCGATTATTCCATTTACCTAGGGTTCCAGTCAAACCATCATATGTGATTGGGAGATCAAAACTAGTCTTAAAATGTAGAAAAGAATGATGGTAATTTCATATCTTACCAGATTTAGTATGAAAATGGGAGATGCACGGTGTAAATGTGTGCATGATGGTGGAGGTGAGAGGGGGTTTATGTTTTGTGCTACAAGGATGGGGGAATGATGTTACATTGTTCCTGTTGGATATGTAGAAGATATGAGCCCCGCCGTTGAGGGATTAAAACAAAACCCACCTAAAATAAATAAACACTTTTTAATAATGATTATAATTATTATAATAATAATCATAAATCAAAATAATTAAAATAAAAATAAAAATAAATATTATTATTATTATTATTAATTTTAATTTTAATATATTTTTATTTTAATAAATTTTCATTTTTATCCCATTTTTTGCTTACTTATATATATATATTTTTCCTAATTTAACTATTAAATTAAATATTTTTATTTTATTTTCTTTAAAATAAAAACACTTTATAGCGTCAACTCTAAGAAAAAGAAGAGTTTTGACACTAACCATTAAAAAATTGTTTTCCCAGCAAATAGAAAATATTAATTTCCATCTCTTTTACATTTGGTTAAAAAAATTAAATGTTAAAACCTTTCAACCTTATAACATTTCATCCCTAAGAAGCCTTATGGTACAACGTAACCCACACCCAATCTACAGGGTCATGATATTTCATAAAAATTTTTTTTTATTTTCAAATGCCCAATGCATGTTAAAAAATTTGGTTATGAATGTTGAATATATTCCATATAGATAAAATAAAATGCTAATTTTTAACTAAAACAATGAGAAGACGCTTAACCAATTATCTTTAGTTAGATACATGACCAAGTAATCATTTAATTAAACATCATCCCCAAGGTACTTCCCATAATAGTCTTTAATGTTATAAAAAAATTAAAAATCTGATCCACAACACCATCTAGCAGTGATATTTTTAACAAGACATTACCTTATGGATTCTATTGTATCTTCTCAAGTGTTTTTTGAAGTTAAAGGAAAACATTCGATTGTCAAAAACCTCAAACCCCAGGTCAAGACAACTTTTAATGAAATTCCCTTGCCAACACAAACCACACTCGTATTTTCTAACGACCCACAGAAAATGATATTTCACTGATCACTCTATTGAACATGAGATCCAACAAGTTGAGCCAATGAATATGACTATTTATGAAGACACTCATCTTAAAAGGGAATCATTTTGACAAACTAAAATGGGATTCCTTCTTCAAAGGTTTCTTGCACTCACCTCGAACATGTACTTCGATGTCCACTCCAAACATCTGGTAATGTTTTGTGATTTATGTATCACTAAGCCTAACAAAAATCCTAAGATAACCTCATATTTGTATGAGATGTGTATAATTGTATAACCTAAGGTAGTTCATACTCTATGTTTATGAGTTAGAGATTTGTACAAGGTTGTGATGTCAATATCATATAATTTATTGACCCTAGAGCTGCATCATCCTAGAGGTCAGGTCAAAAGAAATGGATTGTGAAAATGAGTTATTTCATGAAATTCTAACATGGTAATCTATGGGTCACTCAAGACTAATTGTGATTACAATATAACCATTCATTTCTCAGGAAACACTAGAAGAACCAATCGATCAAGCCTAATGAATTTAAAACATTAGCGTGTAATAAGAACAATGATATCTTCATGTAACTAGACTATGTTATGATAGGTGGAATGTCCTTCGATAATCGTAATACAATAAGAGGATTGAAAATATTCTATTTAACTCACCTAAACACAAATTAAGAACAGTCGTACCATAACTAGTAAACACATATTGAATGATATTCAACTTCACTAGATGAAACCCTATCATTAACTGATCACCATGTTTTTTCCACCTAAATCATCCCCGGATCATTCAATCTTTTCCACTATAGTCCATCCATTAACAACAATAGTACTCAAAGGTTTCATACATTGCTAAACACAGTGACCTGGTATTGTCAAGGAACCACCAACACGATTTAATGTTCACTAGCCTCAAGGAATTTATGTCAGCCCGAAAATTAACTAATGGTCATCATTGGTTGTGTTTCATCTATATGGAAGGAAACATTTTCCAGGTTTAGAGTGACACTCCCCACTATATGAGTGTCCTAGAAATCAGTAGAAGTATAAATATGGTCGTTTACATGTTCTATAGATCAAAATCACTATAAAAGAAATGTGTTACTTTACATCAATCCATGATCTCCTTGTCAAAACATATGAACAAGGTAAATGGAAACATAAAAACCTATTTGAATATAGAATCATTGGAAACATAATGTCTTACAAGAGAAAACAACAGCAAAAAGATGGAAAATTGCCACGAACCATCCCCCGGGGCCCACGCGTGACTACCCCAAGCCCTCCTTCAATAGGCTAGCGGCTGGGGACTTGCACTGAAAGGTGTATTCCCTAAAATGGGATGTAATTGCCTTTATAACTTTTAATTTCACATAATCTATGAACAAAAAAACATACAAGAACAATGTAAACGATATAGTAATCAGAGTGTATAAAAAACTAAAGGGTCTAGAATACAAGCCCATCTGAAAAGTACATGTAAAACTAGAATGTACAGGTAAAACTAGAAACAACTCATATGAACCCCCACCAAGGATCATACCTGAAGGACAGGTACAACTCTTGAACGGTAGACTCTACAGTATGACTTATCTATTGTCCACTTTTGAACAGCCTCCTGTCCTGGTACCATCATCCACGGTCAGAGTTTTAAGTCGTCTGAACAAGTCAAAGCAAGGTGTGGGTGAAGCCCGTGCAGGGTTGAGTATAAAAATAGATAGTAGGATCCCCAAGACCCCCAAAGGTCTCTCAAAATATACAAAGGATAAACCATAAAGAAAGACATAAAATCTATATTGGTATATGACCATACATATACCTATTTTATCTAGATATTCTCGTCTCATACATGAGGGAATAATATCAAAAACGTAACACCGTGAAGGAAAACGCACCACATAGGTAACCACACGAAGATAAAAAAGACTTAGTTCAAATAGAGACTCAGCTCAAACAATGTTTTAAGTGAATTATATAATTACATATCACTAGTCGCAAACCCGAATCATCTCATTCTGTAAAGAGTCATTGCTTCTGGCTATACAGAGTCGGACCCCCATAGGATCAATTGGTACTAACCCCCAAAATTACCCACACCGAATATAACCCATATCTGATCGATATGTGATGACCCACAAAAGATCAATGAGCACATAACCAACTAAATCTGACCCAAAAAGGATAAGTATGCGCTGACCCACACAGGATCACTGAGCGCTGACCCACATAGGATCTGACCCACATAGGATCGGTGCTGACCCACATAGGATCGCTCTGTACTAACCTTCATAAGATCTGCCTACAACCTCCATGTCACTCCCAGCCACTGGATACCCACTCATAGAATGCTTGATTCTGGGATAACCACTCCTCAAGCCATCCGTCATATTTAAAATGGTATGAAGTTCCATGAATACGTATCCCAAAGTTCTCCATGTTAAAATGGACCCAACCTGACAGATGGTACATCCATTATACGCCCAGCCTGTAAGTTATTAGTGATTCTGTTCGGAGGTTCCAGTTTGATTCAAGTTTGATCCCACCTGATCATACTCCAACATCATAGAAAAGTTATGTAGAGTATATGAAAAGGATAGTCTCCATCCAAGGATTCTGTAACCACATACGGTTCGCCAGGAGGACGTCCTTTTCTCATGATGTGACAAAAAAGGACAAACTGGGTCCGGATGGGACCTGGTCTGGTCTGACCCAGTCGGGCTGACCTGGCCTGACCCGTCCTGGGCAGACCCAACCCGGTACGAGTCAACCAGGCCTGACCTGGGTCTGGCCCAGTTGGCTTGGAGCTCGGCGGTCTTGGCCTGCCGAGTCATGGTCCGGCCCATCCCACGAAGAGGTCCGCCCAGCCCGACCTGCGGTCAGGAAAAATGTCGTGAAAGGTCTTCCCTAGCCGACTCCCGGGAGGGAGGCACCTCCCCGGTCACCCGGGAGACCAAAGGGCCATTATATATTTGGAATCAAGACCTACTGTAGCATGTCATGCTCGGTGTGCCTCGACCTACTAGTTCGTCGACCGATCCTCCTCTTCTATACGGCCCAAGAACGCCGTTATCCACTGCATCCATCCATGTTCCATCCGACAATCAGCCTCTGACATGGCCATGTGTCCGTAGCCTCCTAATCCACCTATGGAATGGACGCACGTTTCCGCTCCACCATGTGGCTGGAGGGAATGCTGGTTGTGATACTACTCTTCCGCGACCGACGGGTTGTGGCCTGCTGCTCATCCAGCGGCACGGATGCGTTCTGCGCTACCTCCATGTGGTCAGCCGGTGTGCCTGAAACCCTCCTATTTCGTGGTTCACTACATCATAATTCTATTACTGAAAAACATAACGACCACATATTCATGATCCTCGGGTCAAGGGCTATGTGTTCATACATCGCACTCAACAAAACAATGTGTTTTTAGCGCTATTAAATATTTGGAATTGATGAACACATGGAGGGAAAAAAATGGGGAAAGGTATATGTGGGGAATGATTTCCATGTTTATTTGTCCATCGTCAACTATTAAATTATAATATGTTGAATCAATAAAAATATTTATTTATACATCAAATTAAAAACCCTACCTTGACGTTCGTTGGAGATGTCGCAGGGAAGAAGAAGTAGTCAATGTAGGGGATGTCACCATTCGTTGCTCCCGAAAGACGCTTCTGAATTCGGTTCCTCAGTATTCGTTCAAATTTCGTTCTTCATCAGAAAATATTTCTCCAAAGGTTCTCCCATGCATTCCTTTCCTCTGCCAACAATTTCACCCATGAAAGGTGTGGTACCAAATTTATAAGAGTATGTTTATTAATTAAACAAATAAAGATGGCAGATTAATTGAATCAATGTTTTCACATTAACTAGGGGGAATTAAAAGGCGTATCTTCATATTTAGAGGGGTTCGGGTGGTCCCCACCACCAAATTCAAAGTGGGAGGTGTGAATTTCAAAAATAAAATAATGCATGTTTATTTTATTTTCTCCCATGAAAAGTACAAAAACGAATATCCACCCTTGAACTACTATGGTTGAGGTGAAGGTCTCCTTAGGAGAATATCGACACTATGAGTTGAATGGTTTCTCTGTATTTCAATTCTGAGCACCGGTTCAAAAGTTACAAAATTCCACTAATGCGTTTATTAATCGTACGTGTAAAAAATTCCAGAAATTCAGTCCTGTCCTACCATGCCTCAGAGACATGCACCATCAATTTTTGTAGACTCATAATACTCCAATATAATTAATAAAAATTTACATGAAAAAATACAAGTCTTTACATTCTACCAAACTTAGGGCTTTGCGTCCCTAAAATCCACAACATAAACAAGGGAAATAAGTGTGGGTACTAAGCACAAAACTGAGCCTCCCACTCCCAAGTGCTCTCTTGAAGGTTCATATGATTCCAATGAATGGGAACCATAGGTATAAAATTCCCATGAAGGACCCGCTATTTTCGATCCTCAATCATCATTGGAACCTCCGAACATGTCACCCCATCGTCGATGTTCAGCTCTCCCTAGTCAATGATATGCGAAGGGTCATATACGAAACTCCTCAGCTATGATACATGGAAAACGCCATGCACCTGGTGAAACTGAGGGGGAAAAGGTAAGTTGTAAGCCAACTCTCCAACTCTGTTGAGGACCTATAAGGGTCCAATAATCCTTGGATATAACTTGCCTCTACAACCAAATCTCTGAAAACCTCGTCAAGGAGAGACCCATAGAAAGACATAGTCACCATAATCTAAATATAGAGGTCTTCATCTCCTATCAAGAATAATATATCCATCTACTCTGTACAGGAATTATCTACACCTCAGTGGTGGTCACTTTCTCCATGGTAGCTCATACCATCTGTAGTCCCATGAGGGCAGCCTCCCCTAGGTCAGTCTAGCAGAGAGGTGATTTGCAAGGTTAGTCGTAAAATGCCTCAAATGGTTCCATATTGATAGTTGAGTGATAACTTTTTTTGTATATGAACTACACTAAGGGAATGTTATCCTCCCAACTACGACCAAAATCAGGGATGCAAGCATGTATCTTGTCCTCGAGGGTCTTAATGGTCCTCCCTATCTGACCATTTGTCAGAGGATGGAAGGTTGTGCTCAATTGGAAGATATGTCTCGAACACCTCCTATTACCCCATCCATAGATGAGAAGTGAAAAATGAATCTTGATCAAAGACAACAATATGTGTCACCCAATGAAGCTTCACAATCTCTTGTACATAGAGGCATCCCAAGCACTCTATGGATCCCTACTCTCTGATTTGTAGGAAGTGGGCCGACATGGTGAGTCGTTCAACGATCACCTAGAATGAATCAGGACTCTTGGATGTGCGTGGAATTGATGTCACAAATGATATGGAAATTCCATCCCACTACCACTCTAGAACCTCTAATAGCTAAACTAAGCCTGCTAGAACCAAATGATCTGCCTTCACTTGTTGAAAAGTGAGGTGCCGTGAGACAAAGTATGCCACTAATTTCTTCATAACCAGACAATGGTGCTGACATCGAAGGTCCAGGTACATATTCGTCAATCCTGATGTACCACTATATGGGTTGTATGGAATTCATTCAGCGGTTCCTTCTGTAGTGCTTCTAGTACTATAGTACATCCTCTAAAGAGGATGACGTGGTCCCCACCTTCATAAAATCTATTAGGTGTCTGTCCCATGGATATTTGATCACGTCGAGCCTCGCAGTCAGTGTCCCCAAGTTGCACCTCCCAGACTCGCTGAAGGAGCAGGGGAGTGACTGTCAGAGACTGAAGATATGGTGCTCTATGTCGATCCATGTAGGATATTCACAAAAATGAAAATTACTTTGTCACCTCACTCAGAATTTGTATACCAGATCGCTTGCTGAGTGCATCTGCTACTACGTTCTGCTTCCCATGAGTATAGACTATCACGAAGTTATAGTTCTCGAGGAACTAATGATAGTGCCACTGTCTCAGGTTTAGGTCCTTCTGGAAGAAGATATATCTAAGACTCTTTTGATCATAATAGAATGTATAATGTTCACCCATCAAATAATGTTTCCACATATTGAAGGAAAAGAACAATTTTGTTAACTCTATGTCATGGGTTGCGTAGTTCTGGTATTGTTGTATCAGCTTTCGAGAACCATATGTGATCACTACTCACTCCTACATCAGGACATATCAGAGTCCAATACATTATTCTTCGCGGTACAGTATGTACGCAATGCCCTCCTCTATGAGCCTCAAGATGGGGGCACTTGTCAGTCTCTACATCAGCTCCTAGATACTCTACTAGCATCTCTTCAACCACATGAAGGGTTTTCCATTTTTTTCAAGGATGATAAGGCAGATACAACTCTTGAAATGTCAGGCTCAAACCTCCATTAGTCACCGACCGATCCCAGAAAACTCCTCACCTCCGTCACACTCTTGGGTGGAACCCAAGAAAGCAAAACCACAATATTCACTGGATCCGCTGCAAATCCAGCCTCTGAGATGACGTGTCCCAGGAAGTGAACCTCTCGAATCCAGAACTGGCACTTCGAGAGCTTCCCATAAAGTTGGTGCTCTCATATTGTGTCCAAAACAATCTGAAAATGATAGGAGTGATCCTCCTCTATAGTTGAGTATATCATGATGTCTTCGATGAAGACTACCTCAAAGAGATCATGGAATGGCTAGAAGATCATGTTCATGAGTCCCATGTACACTCTTGGGGTGTTGGTCATGCCAAATATCATAACCAAGAACACATAGTGGCCATACCAAAATCTGATAGTTGTATTCTTCACATCCTAATCTTGAAACATGAGCTGGTGATAGCCTGATCAGAGTTCTATCATTGAAAACCACCTTTCTCTCTTTAGCTGATTAAAAATATCATCAATTATTGATAAGTGGGTACTTTTTTTTCACAATAACCTTGTTCAAGCGCCGATATCCACACAGAGTCTCAAACTCCCATATTTCTTCTCGGATAACAAAATCAATGCTACCTAAGGACAAACACTGGGCCGAATGAACCACTTTCCCTACATGTACTCTAGTTGTACTTGCAGCTCTTGATGCTCCACCGGATCTATCCAATATTTTAGTGTAGATATTTTTTCCATCCTATGGTACAATTCGATGAAAAATTCCTCCTCTATGTGGGGAGGTATATCATGAACATCTTCAGGGAAAATATAAGTGTACTGGTCCACCACTATGGAATAGATTTGAGTCTCAACATCAATCGGTCCGAGGGTAAGGCTTGCAAACTATTGTGTGATCGGTTGTACCCTTATCCGAGTAAGTCCATCATGTGCTACAAAAGTTCCCATTTCATTGTTGAAGAAAAACATTGTGCCATCTGTGTGGGCACAATGAACTTTGAGCCTAATACAGTCAATCTATGTATAGACTGTGCATAACTAGTCTATACCCATGATGATGTCGTAAGGCCTCGACGTCGCTACTTGAAGATCCCAGTTGAAGAACACTCCACCTAGAGTAATCTCACAGTGCCGACACCAGTGGGTAATCATCAAATCTGCTATTGTAGGAGTCTATAGTCATAACGATTGAGCCAACGAATCCACTGGTATATTCGAGCCCTGAACAAGGGTCATGGAAATAAAAGAATGAAAATAACTAGTTTCTATAAGTAATATAACTACGGTAAATTAGACACAGATCGTACCTTGAATCACCTCCAAAGTGATTTGGTCACAGGCCTCAGCTCCTTGGAGCTGGGCTCGTCCCTGTCCACCAGCTACCTGTGGTCAGGGTGAGCCACTTTGTGGTGGTGGCGGAAGAACCTCGTATAGCTTCCCACCACCTAATGCATGGCCAGCTCCACTGCCACGTCTGCCTCCGGCCTGCAGACCTCCTCGATTGATTCTTTGACTCTTCCCAAGAGGTCTTTTGACCATCTACCAGTCATCCTTACAACAGGTCGGGTAATCACAAACCATGTGACTCTGTCAGCTGCACGAGTAACACTGCATGCTCATCGCCTGTCCTGCTCTGTCTTGAGAGCCCCGCACCACCGACCTTGTATCCTCTAGTTGTTCACCTTTAGATCTCGTCCTATTATACCTCTGTTTCATCAGTATACTACCGGCTACTGATGACTCTACTACATGTCATCTGATGGTGGGTCTCACTACTAGTGACTTCTCATCATTGAATCTATCCACTAAGAGTTCTTTCTCTAACACCCCGTCATGTGTCGGGATGCTCAGAGAAATCTTTAATCTCTAATCTCCCGTATCAGACCCTTCTCAAAGTTTTGGGCCCTGAGGAAAGGGTCTTTCACCATGTCAGTGGAGTAGTGCGAGAGGTCAATGATCATCGTTGAATACCGATCCATGGTCATTCTACCCTTCTGCAAGTAGAGAAGCTCCTATATACATACTGAGTGAAATTTCATTGCAAAAAAATATACCATAAAAAGGCTCTATAAGTCTGCCAAGATGAGTTTGACCTCATTGTGAACATGGAGCATCAATCTCCACCATCTTCTCGTTGCTTCCTAAAGAAAACTGAAGGTATTGATTACCATGAGATCAGATGGTGTCCCTACCAGTCGAAAAACTCTAATCATGGCCTCGAGCCAGTCCTCAGCTGCCTATGGATCTGTCTCATCCAAGAACCTCATTGGCCTATAGCACTGAAATCCATGCAATGCGGCGTGAACCCTCTCTTGTTGGGCTGGTGGCATCGTTTACCCAATAGGTAGTGGTGCTGCTGGTTCATCACACGATGGTACAACTACCATAAGGGGGACCTACTTCGAAGCCTCGTCGCTCCGTGGGCTCCCATCACATAAACCAATTGTTGAATCGGCTGGCTATCTACGTGGAGGAATCATGAATGAAATACGTCTTCCACAGCCAATATGTTATACATGGTGAGCCGACTCAAAGAGATCACAATAGAAATTTTTCAAAAACACACACGCAATCATTGTTTTCATGAACTAAGATGGAAATCAGAAGTCAGTGTCCTAGTGTATGGATACGTAGGCCACTGCACCAACACTAGACTCCCTGAACTGTAAAACACACTAATCTCACTTAACAGTATTTCCACATATAAAATATCAGAGTTATATTTATTCGGTAGAACCAAACTCCTCTAATACCAATTTTTCACGACCTGTCCCTCAGGAATCGTTCCCTGACTACCCAAACCATGTCTTGCATAGGCCACTGCACCAACACTAGTACTCCTCTTCTAATGTTCATCTCCGTGCAGCTTCTGATTCTGGTACCCTCATCCTCTGTTAGCAATTTCTGTCGTCTACAAAAGGAACAATAAGTTGCGAGTAATTACCAGAAGGGGTGAGTATAACAACACTCAGTAGGGACCTCGAATCCCCTGAATGACTCTCAAAATCGACCATTGATAAACCAAAAATCAAGACATCAACTCTACTTTGGTATATTCCCATACATATACCTAAGTTATCACGATATAGTCTTCTCATACATGATGAGAGAATATCGCAAAGGTAACACCACGAATGTAAAAGTACCACACAAGTAACGCCATGATGATAAAAGTACCACATAGGTAAAAGACATTGTTAAAATAGAGTCTCATCTCCCACCATGTTTTCGGTGCACCACGGTCGACTGGTTCTCCATCTGAGAATCCTCCTCCCAGTGGTGTGACGATGCTACTATCCTCTGTCGCCGGCCCGGTACCAACCACCCTTCAACCTCCTCCGCGGCCAAGTGGTCACGACATCTTGCTTCATAGGTGGCATGAATGTGCACCACCACTCTGCTACACAACCGACCTATGTGCCAACAATGAACCTTCTCTACCGCGACTAAAGGGTCGTGGCCACTTCCTCATCCGGCGGTGCGGACGTGCACAACCCTACCTCCACATGGTCGGCCCGTGTTCAAGACTCACTCATATTCCGTGGTTCACCGCATCTCCGTTCTAATACCAAATACATAATGACCGCATATTCACGATCCTCGAGATAAGGGATTCACATACATACATCGCACTCCACAAAAAATTGTATTTTTAGAGCTGTTAAATATTTGGCATGATGAACGCACGAAGAACTTGTGAAAAACGCAAAAAAGGGGGGAAGGTAGATTTTTAGAATGGGGTCCATGTTTGTTTGGCCATCATCATTTGTGAATCGAGAATATTATGAATCAAAAAAAAGATTTAATCATACATGAAATCAAAACCCCTACCTTGACAATAATTAGAGATGTCGTGAGTAAGAAGAAAAATTCGACGAAGGGGACATTGACATTCGTCGCTCCTGCAAAATGCTTCTGATGTTGATTCCTCTTTCTTCGTTCAGAGGTCATTCTACGTCAGATGATACTTCTACAATGGTTCTCTCAATCTCTCATTCCTTTGCCAAAGATTTCTCCCAAGAAAGTGGTGGTGACAAATTAATAAAATTATGCTAATTAATTAAACAAATAGAGTTATCATATTAATTGAATTGATGTCGGAACTTTATCTACGGGGATTCCTAGGGTTATCTTCATATTATGAGGGGTTTGGGTGGTCCCCACCACCAAATTCAAAATCGGAGGTTCCAATTTCGAAAATAAAATAATGAATATTTATTTTATTTGATCCCATGAAAATTTTGAAAACTAATTTACGCACTAGACTTACTTTGGTTAAGGTGAATGTATCTTTAAGCGAATATCGGTGCTTCGAGTTTAACAATGTCTTGAGATTTCATTTCTGAGCACCAGTTCAAAAGTTAAAAAATGCCTCTCGTGTTTTTAATGAAAGTTCCTCAAAAAATGTCCCGAAATTAATTCTAGGAACACCGGGCCTCAAAATCATGTGCTGTTAGTTTTCACAGACAAATATTATTACGAAATAATTTAAAAATATTTGCAAAGAAAAATTTAGATCTTTACAAAAACTCATGACATTATCATGTCTTTTAGGTTCTGTGGGCGGAACCTACCACATTATATCCCCGTATGAGGAACAATTGTCGACCTTAACACTGGGTCATTATACATGAATTCACTAATCTCAAAAGTTGGTCATCTAAAAAATCACAAAAAGAAGGATTGCCTATAATAAAATTTCATGATTTCATTCCAAGGAAACTCGAAAAATCATTATTTTCTCTTAAACAAGGGTCTTAAACTGAGGACACCACTATATGTTCCATTTTCATTACATTTACATTGAAAAAATATTTCATAATATAACAGGCACATGTTCACCAATCTAATCATATAGGTGGCCATCTACAATTCAATTAAGTGTCCATACACATTACAGGATGCATTTGTATCCCAATTAGTTATAGAGAAAAACAATTAGTGAAAGTAACCAATTATATATCAAACTTCATAAAATTACACCAGTTGAATATAAAAGAGAGAAACATGTTGAAATCATAGAAGCATTAAATTTTAATAGTAGAGATAGATTCATAAGCACTGAATCATGATTCACGGAAAAAATGCTACGGAATAAGAACCATGGAAACATGATAGCATATTTAATATATCACTGAATCATGTTATCTAATAGGAATTATAAATAAATACAAGTCATTCCAAGGTATTCAATGCACTCAATAATATCAACAAGAAACCAAATATAAAACTACATGGCATGGAACTATACAAGGCACGCGAATATCTATCTGCATAATATTTTACATGCTATGTTTAAACCTCACCGTACCACGCTATGGATAAATTACAAAACATCCATAAATCCTAAAAAGAGTAAATTACACTAATCACTCAAGGAGAAAACATATCAACTATAATATAAACTATCATGAATTATCAATTCCCAGCCCTAGCAACTTGGTCATTTCTCGTATCTGGGATGATCAGTCCCATGTACTGCTATTAACCATTTTCTAACACAATTCAAGTATCCTATATCCCAACTCAAATCAGTAAGAAAACGGATAATAACCACCTCTAATAACACTTTGTAACATCTTGACCCATCCCACCTCTAAGATGGTGGATGGACCAGTTGGTCACACTACCTCAAGTGCATCTCCACAAATTCCAGAGGTTCTTAATGAGCCAGGGTGGGGGGCCTAAAGTACGTGAGTGTGTAGTATATTCCCCCATAGACCAGAGTATGCACCAAAATTAACAATATTTTAGATCACATAAGCATAAAAATATATCAAATAGATAAAACAGTAATAAATAATTGCCAATGCAATGGAGAATGATAACTAACAGTTTAATAAAAGTGACCAACTCTATATTATACAACAGAATAATTCATGTCAGGGTGATGATACATAAATTAAAGTAGTAAACAATAAAAAAAGTTTAAAAAATACTAAAATAATAATTGAATGACACCAATTCCCCAAGAGTGGTATATAAAAGCATCCTAAGATCCAACCCATTCAATTTCTCCTTAAATCTAGTTTTAAATAATATAACATAAGCAATTAATCATGCTCTGTAGTCCTATGAAATAGAAAGGTTTACTTAGGTACCCTAGTGAAGTGGTGTCTTGAGTAGGGTGTGTGATATAAATCTCAGT
The DNA here is from genome assembly GCA_963277665.1 of Viscum album. Classification (NCBI taxonomy): domain Eukaryota; kingdom Viridiplantae; phylum Streptophyta; class Magnoliopsida; order Santalales; family Viscaceae; genus Viscum; species Viscum album. The sequence goes on from OY728147.1 coordinate 1,835,724,115, forward strand.
AGGTCTGCATCAAGGGTGTCTACAAAAATCTAGAAAATTTTATATAAATTAATGAGTGTTCCCTATAAAATAAATGGTTAGTGATAATAATTCAGTACTAGATACTTTTTCTGGGTTCCTAAAAAAATTCATCATATGCCGCCTACTTAGGCCTAAGAATAAATTAATTAAAATGTACATGTGCATGCATAATATGTGTATCATTGGAAAAGTTACAAGGACACCAAATGAGTTGGACCCCAATCTTTTCTTTGGATTAGGGTCTAATTCTTATGTAATCACATAAGAATTCTATCGAAAAAGAGAGATAATTCACACGAGAATTCTCTAATATAAATATAAGAAACAAATATATCATTAGAAATTCAACCAAATGGGTAATTCAATTAAATTCAATCTAATCTGGAGTTGGAGTATGATCCCATATCAAAGGTATCACTACGGTACACCCTTGAATTTATCAAATACCACAGATCCCATCAATTAAATCATCTGAAAGACTAGGTATCGCTTCAGTCATGTTGTCTTTGAGACCACCCCAGGTATCTCAATAGATGACTGAGTATCACCACAGGTAAGGCCTAGCCATCATGCCAATGGGTCTACCCATAGTTGCACCACTATGGATACTGTATCAATCCATATTATTTTAAATTTCCCAATAATCCCTCACCTCAAAAGCCAAGGAATATCCCCCATCATGAAATGGAATAACCACCCATGCAAGGGATTTCATCAATATTTCCTTAATACAAAACCCATATTTTCAATCGTCCCACAACAAGTCAACCATAATAGTTAAAAAAACTTTTCTACAAAATCCTTGATACATATATCACATGAAAATCATATACATGAATCCTATTAATCAAACTACAACTGTGAGTCATAATCTATTGAAGTCTTCATGTAAAATAATCCATGCCATCAACATAGTATATGTAATTTATCAAAAAAGTAAGAATGTAACAATTACATAACAATGTAATAATTTTAATATCTCATATGAAAAATCATATAATTCAGATCAAACCACTAAATCATGGAATAATAATTAGGCACCTTCATGTCAAATAAAATATAAAAAAATCACATGTCTTCAACATGACACATACCATAATTCATATATAACAATAAATAACACAAGCTAATAAGATTGTATAATAATCTAATTCAATTCCAACCATAACATTACATTTATTACATAATTCATAAGGAAAAATTGTTATTTAGGATGGGCACACCCAAAGGGGAGGCCAAGAAGAATGTCGAACACCCCGAATGGGTTTTTCTATAAGGAAAGACAAAAATTTCATGATAAAACAAACCAAAAAATTTAACAAGATATAACAAGGCATCAATGAACGATTTAACTGAGGGGAACAAAGGAGTGACAAGATATAAGCGATTAATTAAAAGAAATTTGGTAGACCACTTACATTGGAAATTATAAATATATGTTGAGCCACCCACTTAGGTGGTATGTTGGCTCATGAATAATTTTTCAAGGAAGCAATTCCATTTATAAATAACTAGGAAGTTTCATGTACTAGTATTCCATTTAACAATTATAATATCATTTATATTGTGGAACCAATTCATTAAGGAAGGAATGAATGAAAGTATATCACTACTTTTTTAGATTGAAGGAAATGCACCTCAAAAGTGGGTTTTTAATTATAAAACAATGAATTTTATTATCAAACAATCATTTATCCAATTTCATCAATTCATCACCATTTTCAAAGGAAATAATTAATCAAGAAACAATACTCAATTAATATAAAAACTAAGAATGGTATGATAAGAAATTAAATAATTCATTACTATAAATAAAAGAGAATGTAAATGGATCCTACCATTGAATCATAACAAACATGACCTTTGGAAATTGACCAATTTATCAGTGTTCTTTGAGAAATAATCTACACATAAAAATAACATTTTATATGTATATATATCCCATATCCTTGTATATGTATTCCATGTGACATGGGAAATCACAATCATGTAAGATATATATATATATATTATGTACATTTATGGATATATTTTTGTGTAGACTTCCGAATCTGATAAAAACATCCTCTAGAGAAATCATGGCATCCTATATCATTAATAGACCCAAAAATAAAGCGATAAGGAACAACAAATTTAAAGTAAAATACCAAGGAATAATATAAACAATAATACCATAATTTTGATGGTAAAAACCAATAAAAAATTATAAAACATCACATCATATGTCAGTGCAAAACCTAATCCAAATGGAAAAATCCTAAGAACGACTAATGAATTAATATGATGTCAACAACACTCAATGACTGTAATAAATGTTGTGTGAAACAATATTTTGGAATATTTGTCACATTATGGAGTTGGTGGTGAAGAGAAACAACCAGAAACACTTCTCCTTTTGTGGTGGATGTAAAAAAATACATGAAAATGACCTGAGGAGTTCATTGTATACCCTATCATCAGAATATTGAGTAAAAATCGGTTCACCCCTTTACCTAGGGTTTCATATGAACCTTATCAGGTTATTCAAAGACCAAGATATGTCCCAAAATATAGAATAAAACTAGAATAAGTTTCTACATATCCAAATAGAACATGAAATTGATAGAAGAATGGTGGAAACCTGAGAAAGAAGTAGAAGCGAGATGGGGTGTTGGTCACGCGGTATAGGGAAGGGGGGCTACTGGTTCATCGCTTCTATTGGAGAGGAAGAGGGAATGAGACCATCATTTTTAGGTTTAAAATAAAACCTAACAAAAATTAATAAACAATTAATAATAGTTATTATTATATAAAAAAATAATAATAGTAGTAAACCATAATATTAATAATAACAAATTATAATAATAATAATTATAATAATTGTTGTTATTAAAATGAGACTTTTTTATATGTATTTCTTTTCAATTTTTCTCAATTAATTTAATTTTTTAATAATTTAATATTTATCTAACTTAATTTAATTTAATTTCATTGAAAAAAACACACCAATGAATCAAATCTGAAAAAAAGAAGAGTTCTGACGCTTGGCATTAAAAATGGTCTTCCAACCTAACCAAAAAAAATTATTTTCGTCACATTTTTTGTCTAACAAAACATGATGTTACATTGTGAAAATATTCAATTTCATAATAATATTTATTTATTAAGAAGAATCTTCATTTACTATAGTTAACATATCAAGGTATCTATCATGAATAAATATCCTCTCCACTATATTGATGACTTCTTTGATAAACCACGCGACACTTAATAGTTTTCTAATATTTATCTTCATTACTTAATTAAAAAATTGAGGACTTAGAAGGTGGATATATCAAGATTACATTCGTTTAATTTATGGATTAAATGAATTTTTAATGATTCCTTTTAGTCATATTGATTCCCCTATTATCTTAATGTATTTAATCAAAACAGTATTTCATGACTATCTTTATCAGTTTTTGGTTTTATTTATATAAGATATCATATTATATTCAAATCTAATGTAATAACATTATTTAAATTTTAGATTTCACTATTTACAATGATAAATGAGATGTTTTATGACAAATATATCAATTGTAAATTTTCATTTCAAAAAATTTCATATTTGGGTCACATAATCTCCAAAGAGGGTATATTCATGAATCTAGAAAAGATAAATGTTATTACATTTTATGTTAGACCAAAAATGGGGATGAATATAAAATATTTTTTTTGTTTGGATGGACTTATATATATTTTTGGAAATATTAATTTGGATTATTTAATGAACTCAAGATGTTGACTTGTAATGGATTTATGATCATATTTATGGAAGAATGCAAATAGAATTTCAAAGAAATGAGAATAATAATAATTAGATCACCTTTGATCACGCTACATTGTAGCAGAGAAGGGTTTTTGAGCTATAGTTATCTGTAAAATAATATCTTTTGATGTATTCACATGAAAAATGATATGGTGACATCTTATGCCACATGAAAATAAGAAATCCATTAATAAAATGACCTAACTCAGGATTTTGAGTCGTTAATAATAAATTTTACATTAAATATATGGATTTATTATCAATAGTGGTAAATTTTTTGAAATATATACTGAAAAAAGATTAATGTATGTTTTCCGTCAAACTGATATGAATAAGATCCAAAAACATGGATAGATTTGTTGAATGATTATAACTAATCAATATATTAACATCATGGGAAAGTAGACAAGGTGGAGGATATGTTTAGATGAAATGACATGAAAGAATATCTGTGATAATGATCAAAATATATCAAATATATATAGATCCTCAATGGGTGAATATTAAAATTATAAAGTAATGAAAAAAATGTTACCATTTTTTAATTAATGTTCAACCATTTACACATGTGCTGATTAAAGAGGTTCAAAAATATTATGTAGAGGTAAAATGAAGGAAAGAATGTTTATGAATTCAATATTGTCTGTGATTGACTTATATGGTTCAGGAACCATGTTTGATTCACTCTCATACCATATGAAACAACATAGATATCAGATAAGGCTCATTGATCATCATTTTGAATTCATCTTGAAAGCACCATGATGTATAGATACATGGAAAAGTATTACTGTAGAGATTTAATGTAGACAGATAGTGTAGAGTATTATTCTAATTGATTGGATTTTAGGAATGTTAAGGCTAATATATACAATTTTAAGTGGATATTACACCCATTTACCATACCTTAATTGAAATGGGAAAATCCACCAATGATTTTTTCATCATACATCCCAAAACATCTATAATCCACAATGATATATGGTTTATTGTTTATTTCCATATGAATTAAAAACACTTAATTTCTATCTGTGATTATTTCCCTATTTTTCTGAATTCTAGAATATATATAAAGGTGGCGGGCAGATTTCATGGACCTCATTATATCCGATCGGGATATGATGTTTACCTCAGTGAACTAGAGATGTCTTTAATAGGCTCAATATATTGAATTATTTTTCAACAATCCGTGTCTTTCATAGAGATATGGCCAGTCTTAGAGTATAATTCAAACAGTATAATTGAAATTTCGATCTTTCTCTATATATTAAAAAGGTGTTTTTAATCAACAAATAAATTTGGTATAATTTTCTTACAAAATTTGATTTTACTCTTGTATTCAAATGACTGCTTATAAAATCCTCTATGGTTAAAGGTACATAATTTTAAAATGATGGAATGATGTTAGGGAAAGAAATATATTGGTACCATATCATGTAGTGAAAACGGTATATAAAATCAGATCAATTTAGAAACCCATTAGAGAAGATCAGATTTTATAAAAAAATTATTAATATTTAATGAATGTACTAGAGATTCAAGTGGGTGACTAAATATTACAATGAATATTAACCTACTAGAGAGTGACGAGATTTGGAACAATGTTTAAGATAATCCATGTATATACTTGTCTATTTTAAATGCAGGATCTTGCTGGTAAGGTAGCTATAAAATATTCACATCTATCGAATAACTCTCTCATTCGTGATGTGTTAAATGTATATATATTGTGAAAGTAAATTAATTACCCTGTACATGTACTAATCTAATAATATGTTTCATTATAGAAATATTATTCTTATAAATATAAACTGATATTGTTTATGTATTGCATAAAAATCATTCTATGAACCAAGACAAATCACTTGGTCAATGTTTATGTTGTAACAACCAATTTGAGGAAGCTGTGTGGGAACTTAAAGATGTGATAAATAATAGGTACGCAGATATAGTTTTATAAATATTAATAATTTATAGATAGTAGTTCATTTTGTTGGTGTATAATTTAACATCCTAATATTTTAATGAATATTTCTCTTTAAATAATTATATTTTTTTCAATAGGTTGCAATTCATGTAGTTGTGAGATTAAATAAACTAAAATACACTATTAGTATAAAATAATTGTCATAAACTGGCTATAAATTTCCAGGGAATAAATATAATAACTAATTTATAAAATACAAATAATGGTCCATCTCAATATGAATTTATTATTATATGTATAAAATATAATAAATTTTTTTTAATTATATTACTTTATTATTAAATAAATAAATTTTCTTCATAAATAAGTTTTTGGTATATTCATTAGTTAATGTTAATTTTATATACTCTATAAAATTTAGTTGAAAAATAATTTCAAAATATTGGAATTTTCATAAAATCAAAATGTTCGAAAAAAATTTATTTTCAATGGATAATAAAAATACAGATTTTTTTGTATATTCCTATAAAGTCTTCACAAATTTAAATTATGTTTTCTATATGATTTATATATTAATTAATTAATCATAATATTAAATTATCCAATTATTGTTTTTGAAAATAAATTTATACATGATTTTATTGTATAAACATTTCATGTTTTAAAAAGTTAATTTTTCTGAAAATATATTTTTATGGAATTTTATATATTTTATTTTATATAAAATTTTGAAACATTTTTTCCACATAATTTGAAAGATGTATCAAAATTTGAATTTATAATATCAATTTTTTGAATTTTTTTTATATTTTTTATATTTTTTTCCAATATGAATAGTAACCATGGTAAATTTTGTATCAACAATAATGGTTAAATTAGGACATTTAGGATAATAAATGATAACAAATATATAATGACACTAAAACATGATATAATTTTATTATAAGAATATAATTCAACCCTTAACACCTATTTATTGAAATTTGGTTCCTTAATAAAAACATGTCCCTGAATTTCAATTATATTATATTTAAATCGGAAAATTCACCAAATGTCACTTTCATTGTCTTAAAAATAATTTATGTTTCGCCAAATGAAAAAAAGGTATGTTATGAAAGATTATATATTTAAAATTTCATCTTAATAAACATATTTTCATGATGGTAATTTATTTTAAATAATCTTGGCCACTTAGATAATATTATAATTTTTATAATTTTATATTTAATAAAAATTCAAAGATGTCACATTCATTTTTTAAAAAATATGTCATTTTTAATATGGGATTAAAAAAATGATATATTCAACTATTAATATTATTTTTGAATATATAATATTAATATTCCTTATGGTATTTTATTATTAATTTTTTGTTAAAATTATGTTACTTAAAAATTACACATTACTGATGTAGTAATTACATTATTAATGGAAATATAAAATAAATCATATTTACTTTTTTAAAATAATTTCATATAATTAATGTGGCAATTTAATTTAATATATTTTTTATACCTCATATGTACATAATTAAATATTTGGTTTGATGTTAACTTTTTATATTTATGTTTTTGAAATTCCTTACACTGAATAGTGTCAGAACCGACACTAATAATATTGTATAAATATAATTTTTAATTTAAATATTTAAAAATTAGAAATAAATATTTAAAAAAAATTAATTATAATATTTTAAACAATATTATCTCTTATTTATTTATGGTTTATTTTATGTCACTTAAGTTATAATTGTAGCTTTTTAACATTAAAAAATTAGATACTTTTATTACAATTATAATAGGTTGACTATGGGTTAATCAGTATGATAAGATTTAAAATAATAAAAAATCATATCTAAAATATATTATTTGAATATATTACAAACTTATATAATTTTATATTTAAATAAATGTTCGTTTGGATGTATTTTTATATAGATTTAATTTATTAGAATATAATATTTTTTAAATTCAAAATGTTCCCCACATCTCAATTATATATGGGCACATCCTCCTCTATAATTTCACATCAAATTATTCCTTCATTCTTAATAATAACCATTAATTTATATTATAAACATCAGTAGAAAAATTGTAGAGGTTTTGGTCTTCGAAAATATCTAACCCTAGTGTCGCAAATAAGAGATCAAAAGGATGATTTCCAAAAAATTGATAATTGCCTTTACTGACTATTTCATGATTATTTTTTCTTCTACATTTACTTCATGTATTGTTTCTATTATAATTTAATAAATATAAGGTCACCTATATTTTTATATTTTATTATAATTAAGAAACAATAATATTACACCTTCTATCCATCATACAATAACAAAATTTCCATGCATATATACATACATACAACTTACCACCTCTACAGTGTGGTGTAATATGTTTTCCATCACCACATTATTTTGATGTGTATATTCAAGAAATATATACATATACATATATACATATATATGTGTGTGTGTGTGTGTGTGTGTGATTGTGTGTGCATGTAATAATTATAACATTATATATATTCTTGAAAAAATCAATATACCCTCCACTTTCTTAATACATAACCATTATGGAAATGATACTATCACTCATGGATATGTACAACCAACTATCATCACAATCCTATGCGATTAATTTTCCATGTTCATTATTTAATAATTATTCTATATATGTATATAATGAATAAATATGATATTAATTACATTAATATCATTTTTAAAATATTTAAAAATATTCTATTTATAATAACTAATAATTATATGAAAAAACATGGATAGGAAAATGATGCAGTTAACAAAAAAAAAAGATTTGTAATAATGAAATATTATTAGTAGATCTATGATATGATGATATAATGTGTCACTATTTATATCATAAATATTAATATTGTTTTTTTAATGATTTAATAACTTTATTTAAACATTTATATTGTAGGTTTAGATGTGAATGAAGGAAATCATACATAAGTTAATGGTTAATTTCACTATTTCATTATTATATTGGATTGTTTATAAGTTAAAATATAATAGATAATATTTATCTTCCATGTCCATGTTTCAAAAATATGTATTGAAAAATATTTTTACTATTAATCTAAATTTGTTAAAATTATTTTATATAAATTTGTGAATTTTTACTAAACCGTTGGAAATAAATATATTTATCAGTTTCCAAAGAAGTTTGAATATTATTTTTTCAGGTAAAGAATGAATGGAATGTTATATTTAAATTATATGACATGAATATATTTTTTCCCTTTCATGATTCCTTGATATTTGGAATATAGTTATATAATATTGAAAATAATTTCAAAGAAAATTGTTTCCTCTCTTAATTATTGGAAATATAAACTGTAAAAAAATGGATATTTTCTTCAAAAATTATTTTCATGAGATATCTGAGAAATATTTTTCATTTAAGATAACTTCATTTGGTATTACATCTACATTATTGGGGTTATTTATCATGAATAATATCCCTATTCTTTCAATGTTTTGTTTATATTTACAAAGGAATAATATTTATGAAACCATTTTTTACTATGGATTTGTTATAATTAAATGATGTTTATGAAACCCATTTAATTCCATTGTTTATAATATAATGAATGGTTAGTATTCTTGTGGAACACATATGTATTGTTTTCCTTTCGTTATGGGTGGGACCAATATCTCCCTCTAGTGCATTAGATAAAAATTTATGTCTCATTTGATAGACTAAATGTTAATGGGATGTAAACCAAGTTTTATAAAACATTACTAGAATGGGATTAAATTAGGTTTAGTAATACCCAGTAAGAATAAGGATTTAAATCGGTTTAGTAAGTGAATTTTTTTTCAATGATGATATTAGACATGACCTTGACTAATGTGAAAATGATTTTTTATGCTTATGTTCCTACCACAATTTCATGTCTTATTTTATACTCCCACGAATTATGAATTATTGTAAAACCAAATAATTTTGAAAATAAAGATTGAATAACTGAAACAATGAGTCCATTGAAGACAACACATTTTACAATCAATACATTAAACAAAATATTGCCTTTATTATGTATTAAATGTTAATAAACGACCATCTAGAGATGTGATCAGTGTGAAATTTGGAGTCTGATAGAACAAATATGTTTTTTTTATGAATTGCAACATACCCTTAGGATTAGTAATATGAATAGTAATATGACTATTATAAATAGTAAATCATATTAATATTTTGTTTTCTTAATGATATTAGATAATAACATCTTGATTAATTTTTCATGGTTATATAAAATGAGTTATTGTTTTAAAATTGTTAATTTTTTTAATATGGAATTATTTTATTTATAAATTAAATTAATAATATTTAGAAAGTTATTTTGGGTAAATGGAATTGATTTTTGAATTCTATAGGTCGAAAATTGATTCGTGTGAATTTTTTCAGTTTTTCTGAAATTCTAGAATCTTTATGAGTAAGGAAATGCAGAAAGTACTACATATACAAATTATTTTTTAAATACACTTTCAATGACATCATTGGTGATATAAGAAAACATGGTTTGAACTAACTTGAACTAATTACTATTATGGGTCACCTGAATAAAAAATATTGGAAGTATTGAGGGAATTAATAAAATAATGGATAAAATATTCAAAATTCTCTTTTCTCCTCCACGATTAAAATCCCCACTTCACTCCCTCTTCTAATAACTTATCTAAGTCATTATAGTCCTCAATGTTATAACAATATAGCCTTCCATAGTCACTACCCATGTTCAGGAGCCCTTTTTATTTCCAATAAAAAAATCCCTTCCATTATGAAGATTCTCATGGAGGTGGATTCAACAGGTAAAATCGCATTCTATGTAATTCAATATCATTTCAAGTTCCTTTATATTATTATCTTTTCCATTCCTCATCTTTAAAAATGACCATTTTCACAAACCAACCTGGGTCGACCCTGAACAGGTCACCCAAGTCGGCCCGCGACATGGCCCGAGGGGCATTCTCAATCCCCAAGTGATAGAAACCAGTGTCAAGCATCAAAATTAAATCGATGGGAACAATTTTTCCCATAAAATATAAATAAATAAACAAGAATAAACGGAATAATAAAATAGAACTCGAGCAGTGCAACAAGAAAATAAACAGAACGCCACAACATACCTCCATGTGACCATCCAGTTCACCTCCCAACCAAAAGTTGACCTTTCTCCAACAATTAGCAACTCAACCGAGAGAAACCCGATCAACGGAATCCTGCAACTAAAATTATAAAGTAGGCATGAGAATTTAAAATGCTCAATAGGGATTCCAAGAGTAAGCCACTGAACCCAAGTCCTTCCTTTCCCGAAACAATCCATTACTTCAAGTTTGAAACTAAAACTATAAAAGTAGGGTGTTCACATCTGAAAAATAAGCAACATGTTTTCCACATTTCAAAGCCCAATACACTCTACATGCCATTTTTCAAATCACTTTTCATTTATAAACAAAATCCAAAACATAAAATAACAGTGTTGTGCTAGAGTAAAACAAGTATGAGTGAAAACTAAAAATAAATTAGTACACAGAAAGTAAAAAAGCAATGAAAATAATTCAGTAACCATTGGTGATCCTAAACATCCCTAGAAGACCCCTGGGCGTACTTGGTTTCGGAACCACCTGTCGGCGTATGGTGAAGCTCCTATGTCTATAACAAACTGGCCTCCCTAACTGACCAATCCAGTGGCAAAGCCCACCTGTCCTAATTACAAATCTAGGGGGTACCAACCCGCCTAATCGAGGTTGGTCAGCAACCGTCACTCTATCTCTAAAAGTCTCCCAGGAACCCATGGTGGTTACAATAATACTGTGTAAGTAGGTGGCCCTCGCACATGTGACTCATCTCACCGAACTTGCCTACCCCAAACACAGACACTCCATACGATAACCCATAAGGGTTATCCCCCCTATAGAGGTTCCCCAGTGTATCTATACATATATATATATATAATATCATCAAAGGTACCAATCGGGCCTTCATTCCATGAAATCATTAAAACCATTTGATATTTTTAAAAAAATACTAAAGTTTTCATATGGGCATACAGTAATAAAAAAATCATCATTTCGAAGAGTCAACACAAAAATTGCATTAAAGCTGAATGTGCCAAACGGTCCGTCACGACACACTCACGTCGAAGTCATTATTTTAAAAGCATTTAAAGTTACAACAAGGCACACACAATTTCCAAACACAAACCATTCTAAAAGTTATCACAACTCCACCTATGAATCACAGGAGCAAAATAGGTCTTTATGTTGTCATGTCCAAAAACATTAAAAAAACATTACACAAATACAGCTTTTATATTTTCAAAGCCAAACGGGGACACCCTGAAGATCACCCTTCAACCCTTTCATAAACTTCACACAAAGGATCAAATATTACTTTGGAGACAAAAACCATTTAGAAAACCATGTTTTTATGGAAACACTAGTTTAATGGTGTCATTTTCTATTGAAGGCACATCCATGGGTGCACCGACTACACCCATAGAGGTGCCAACATCTAATGGAACACTTGTTTTCCAAGAAAACGAACAACACTATTCCCACCAAACAATCACTTTAAATCTAAAACCAGCCACTCACTTTATATGAAAAGAACTCACACTTCCCCATTAAAACCAAAAGTGTCCATGCACCTTTTTATGTCAAGATGAAACATAGAATGCATATGGAAGTGTCAGACGGGCCATTGGTTTTGGAACACACACACCCCAAGCATTTCAAAATATTAAAAAAAAGGCCCTTAACCATTTCAAACACAAACTACATCATTTCCATAAAAATCCACCAAAGATTTAAAGTGATGATGGCTTTGTAAAAAAATAGAAACAATTTATCAACAACTATATAAACAACCGAAACAGTTTATGAATAGTTAAATCCCAAGATAACTAGTTTACAAGAAAAGTTTATAAATAGACCAATCAAATTACAGTAACCCAAAAAACTATAACAACTATTTTTAAACAAATCTAAATGACTTCAAAACATTAAATCATATTGACCAACTAAATTTGCAAATCCATGAATCAAGAAAAAAAATTAATTAAAAACATGAAAGCATTATATGAATTTGTTCGGAAAGGAATATGGGGATTATCCTATCTCAATGTTGAGCACATATACAAAGACGTATTTTCGGAAAGGCGAACAAAACTCAACAAACCAATTGCACACCCTAGACAATGAGCAGGACTTGAAAAACACATATCGTGGTGTTAGGATTCATCCAGGATACATAGAAAACATTGTAGATGAAAATAATAATAATAATAATAACAAATAAATAAATTAATAAATAATTAAAATAATGAATAAATGATTAAACATAAAAATGAGAAAGAAAAGTTGATGGCAAGGATGCCTGGCTGTTGCAGGAGACCGACGAGGAGGAAAAATGGAGGGGCTCGTTTGCCGATCACCCAGGGGGGTGGCAAACTGAAGGGGCTACTCCTGTTGTGGATGATGAGAGGTGGTGCGGCCGGTAAAGGGGGATTGAGGCTGTGGTCGACCGGAGATGGAAGAGGGGAAGGCTGCCAGAACAGGAGGTCGGTTGGTCAAGTCTGAGGGAAGGGGTGCGGCAGTCGGCGCGTAGGGGAGGATCCGGGTAGGATGGGGTCGAGGCGGAGGTTGGTCGGGCGTAGCAGGGGGCGCGGGTTCGGACAGGGTGCAGCAGGGAGCTTCGGAGGGGGGCCGCAGAGAGGGATAGGAAGGGGCTGGGCGCAGCAAGTCAAGATGGGTAGGTGGAATCCAGGGCTTGGTCGGGGAAGTGGGGTCGGTGGTGAGGATCTATGGGGGCTTTCAGGGCACGACACGGGGAGGGAGGCAGGGAGTTCTGCAGAAAGGGGAAAGGGAAAGTGGGGGGGGAGCTGCCGGGTAGAATTAGGGTTTTGATTTATTTATTTATTTTTAATAATAAAAATAATAATAACAATAATTAATATAATAATAATAATAAAATGATGATAATTAGAATAATGAAATTAATAATAATAATGAACTTAATATTAACAATAAGAACTCATTAATAATAATTTTATTAATTACATAATAAAATTATAATTTTTAAAAATTAGACATAAAAATTTATTTATTTCAGTCGTTAGGGAAACTGGCTAACGACGCAGCTACCGCCCATGATGCGGTGATCGTGTACGGTTATGAAACCAACTAAAAATATTAAAAGAAAAAAAATTAATCCAGGATCTAGATTGGACCCTGGAGCGAGAACCCGGATCCATGAATTAAATAAAATAAAAAATAATATAAGATGGTAGGTGTGACAATTCAGCCTACCACAGACACTTTTTGCCTCCAGAAAGTCACCCTGCTGAACGGTGGACAAGGAAAGAATCCATTCCCATCTGAAACTGAAGGAAACCACGCCACAAGAGAATGGGATAACACGAGAGGGTTCTCCCCACCACAAGTCCTCAACTAGAGCAGAAATTAAACATCCAAACATAGCACCCCAGAAGGGGGGGGGGCGACGCAAGAACTCCCAACCGACCCAAACTAACATCTATTCCACGAGCGAAAAACACCTCCGAGAAGAACATAACCCAATCAGTGAACCCGTGCATAACTACATCATCAACTCTTCCACATGCACATACATATCCAAATGAACACTGCTAAACCGAGATTAAACCACCCAAGGTCCAAACACACTATTAAGAGAAGCGCGCAGTTCGGAGAAACACGTCCGTATATCGGAACTCCTTGGATTATAATAGGTCATGTCCATTGTACCTTCACAAAAAAAAATGAACTCACACCAATGACAAAACATTATCCAATAGAAAAACAAGAAGTAAAATACATTAAATGTGTCACCACCTACACGGAACCCAAAATAAAAACTGAGGCTTCACACCCCTAGAAAATCCTGACTACTCACGAGCATCACCCCAAGACCTGTGGCTGGGGCTCTGATGGATGAAGCATCTCTTGCCTCATAGTTAGGCAATATAACCCCTCGGTCATAGCATTTTCTTCAGGCGATGATTTATAAAAATGTTCTCTAGATGACCTAGACGGCTGCAACGGTGACATGTCTTCGGAGGGGTGCAACATGACAGTTTCATGTGCACGAACTGGCCACAGAAGTGGCACACCACTGAACGGTCTGATAGACTGGAACAAAAAACCACTACAGGGCGCTCTTTAACAACAGGTCCCACTGGAACACCCTTCTCTCCAGACGGGGAACCATTATGAGCAACTGGATGTGCTGGATTTACGGCCATCTACGCTCCAGAGACAAACTCAGCCAGGGACGCCTCATCCACCAGCTTCACGAAATTATGGTCTTTATAAGGGAGGACCCTCTCCTTGATCTCTAGACGAAGACCCCCAATGAAAAGAGAAGTATTCATCAAAAACTGTGATGCTACCACCATAGAAAAAGACACAATCTCCTTGAAATGGTCAACATAAGTTTCCACCGTCTGTTTTCCTTGTTGAATACACATGAGCTCTTCCCTTTTTCTTCTTCTTTACCTCTTCAGATATAAACCATTGAAAAAATGGTTTTAAAGACATCTCATTTCATCCTAACTTGCATTGAAGATGGAGAAACCATCTTCCTCTGGTCCAAAGTTGGACCCTCAAACAATCCCATAACAGCACAAACACTAACAGCCTCAGGAGTTCCCAACATTCTGAAGATACACTCCACTTCCTCAGGCCATTTCACTGCCTCTACCGAACCCTGATCATCATGAAGAATAGGTAAAATCCATGAAGATCCAAAAATTGGGCATTACTTATCAGAATCCTTGGGGACCTTTGTAATAACCCGTTTTATGCTGTAAAAGACTTTGGAATATTCTTGATTATATTCCAGAGTAGCGCTTTCAGACGGCGTGCGATTCCGAGCCCCGGAGTGGCCGGAATTAAATGTTCAATGCGTTCTCACTGGAAACGCTAAATAAATGGGATAACTCCTAAACGGACTTCCCGATCAGAGATCTGAGTGTACGAATAGGTTCGGAATGGGGTTTTTACCCTAGGAAGGACATAAAACTTGTCGGCGCGGGACGTTTGGACCCCTCGCTCGCTTTCGGAACACTAAATGGATAAATTAATTAATTAATTAATTATTTTAATGTTGAAATGCAGGTATCTCTTAAACGGTGGCTCGGATTGGAAAAAGGAGGGCACCGTTGAGTTCGGAGCATGCCTTTTACCGTAGGAGGGGTATAAGTTTCGCAGGAACGGGCCGTCTGTGAAAAATGGCCCCAGGGGTGTTTTCGTAATTTAGAAGCTTCGGACGTTAAATTTTATAACTTCCAAATGGATTCTCGGAATCAAATTCTAATACCACTGTTTTTCTCTAGAGGTGTTATTTACCCCATGGAAGACTTAACCTCGACCCCGTCGGACGTTTCGGGTATGGGGCCCATGGCGGGAGTTTAAGTGTTTTATTTTTAAACACTTCTCTCCCCCCTCTTGGTGGTTCTCCCTGTCGCGGAAACCCTCTCCCTCTCCTCCTCCATCTCCGGCGAGGCGGTCCGACGAGCCAACTCCGGAGAGGTGCGGTGATGCCGGCGGATCGCGCTGAAGCTCCGGGAAATGCCCACGAGGTAGGAGGATTCGTCGTTTTCATTTCCTTTCCCACACATATTTTTGAGCCCAAATATTAGTATCGAAACTATGTCAGATTATCAAGAAAACCCCATGTTTCCGTAGTAGAGTTTTTTATCTCTCCAATGCATTTTTCGGAATCTAAATCCAAGCTCGGAGGAGGCCGGGGTTGATCGTCGAAGGTTGCGGGTTTTTCTGGTGGTCCGGCGAGCCCTGGCGCGGCGGGCGGTCTCGGGCGGTGTCACGGCATGCGGCGGGCGGCTCAGGTGGTGTCTGCTGCGTCCGCGGGTGTCGCGGTATGAGGCAGTGGCTGGCCCGGGGCGAGGGAGCGGCGTCAGAAGGAGGCCATAGGTGAGACGTCCACGAGGCGCCGTCGGCGCTGGCTGGCACGACGGTGAGGCGGGGTCGCGGCGCGCGACCCCTGTGCGGAGACAACGACCCGCGTCACGCGGGTCGTCGCGCGGCGACCGACTTCAGCCGGTCGGCCAGGCGGGGGACCGAATCCACCGCCGACCCGCGTGGCCAAGCCGTGGGCTAGGCTCTGTTATCCGGGCCAGCCGGCGCGGGCCGGCCCAAGCCGGGCGGACCGGTCGGTCCAGGCTGGTCCAGCCCAAGGGGCTTTGCCCCTCAGTTTTCCGTCGCCCGTAGCTTTCGCTACGGGCATCTGTTTTGTGTGTCGTCAGCGGAAGCATGTACCTTGTGTCGAGTGGAACTCTTTGAGATGTTTTTGGGAATTTTTTTTCCCCGAAACGAGGGGGCGTGGATGCGCGATGCGTCTTTAAGTGGTTTGTCGTTTTTTCGGGGGAACTTGTCTTGGACGGTGCGGACGCGTCCGACATCCGATTTAAACGTCGTCTATGGTGTTGGGACCATGTCACCGAGGCGGAGCTTTCTAGGGTGGCTCCAGGTGTTGAGGCCGAAGTTGAGTTGCGGGCCCCACGTCCCGTATTTTGAGCTGCGTGCAGCGTTTCACGACTTTTCCATCGGACGCCTGTTCGGGTGCGCGAGTAGTCATTTCTGGATGTTTTTCCGAGGGGATTGCAATGGTGCAATCTGCCCAGCCTAATCCGGCACGAGGGTGCGGGGCCCGCGAGGGCCGTTTCTGGATTTGACGGTGATTTCCAGCATTATCACCGGGAGACCATTTTGGACAACTGAATAGTCCAGTTCGTGTACTTTTTCGAGAGGATCACAACGGTGCAATCCGTTCATTGAGTTTCGGGACCGGGATGTGGGTCCCACGAAG
This sequence comes from Viscum album, assembly GCA_963277665.1. Taxonomy (NCBI): domain Eukaryota; kingdom Viridiplantae; phylum Streptophyta; class Magnoliopsida; order Santalales; family Viscaceae; genus Viscum; species Viscum album. Next base: position 1,835,741,723 of record OY728147.1, read on the forward strand.
CACCGCTCATGTGCGGTGTGCCAGAATACATCGTTTTCTATGGATATCTGTTGCACTCAAGTGAGTAGTGCTTTTGACGTGTTTTCCCATGGGGATCGCAATGGTGCGATGCGCCCGACTGTTTTCGGGGTCGAGGCTTGGGAACACGGGACGTCGTTTGGGCGTGAGGCGGTGTTGGTGACTTTTCCGTCAGTTATCCGTTTGAGGTGAGTGAGTAGTCTATCTCACGTGATTTTCCACGAGGATTACAACGGTGTGATCCGTTTGGTTTTGCGGGTCCTCTTGTGCAATCTTGTAAAATGTGGAAGCATGAAAGGTGCTCTGGTGGTGGTTCTTCCTACCATGTACGTAGCGGACCCTTGGCATGTGATCGTGCACTTTTGGGAGAGTGTTGTAAATGATTCATAAAATGGGGCTGGCCGTGCCGGGGCCTTTGAGGTAGAGATGTTACGTCACACCTTCACGTTGACGTTGGGTGCCGTGTGCATGATAGCCCTTGGGCTGGAGACATGGTATACTCTGGGAGTATACGAGAGCGCTTGGATGTACGTGTGGTTTGTACCTGAGACGTTCGTGTGCATGGTTGGGGTTGACTTGGGGCCACACGTCGTGTGGGACCCATGTGCGTTTCGTGTTCTGCTTTTCGTACTTTGACCTCTCGCAATGTAGAGGGTCCCTCTGTACTCGTTTGTTGACTAGCAGGGTGGAGCTTTTCCCCTGGCTCTGTGCTCGTTTGTTTGACCAGCAGGGTTGAGTGGTCTCCCCCTGGTTTCGTTCTCGATGGATCGTCCGGTGGCGGTACTAGTGACACCTAGTGATGGAATAGGAACTGAACCCCTTTGGGTGACTTGTGCTGGAGTTGGGTGTTTGAGCGATACCCACTACCTGTTCGGTTGGCGAGTGGTGTACCCTCCAGTATAGATGGCTAGAGCAGTTCTGAGTTCTACCCTCCAGTGGGGCTGGGTAGTGGGTTACTTGTCGACTTCTTTAGGTTTACCCTCCAATAGGGATGGGTAGTGGGTTTCTCACTGATTTCTAGGTTTTAACCTCCAGCAGAGACTGGGTAGTGGGTCACCCGACACACTTTGGGTCTACCCTCCAGCAGAGACTCGGTAGTGGGTCACCCGATGACCCCTTAGGGTCTACCCTCTAGCAGGGCTGGGTAGTGGGTCGCATGTCGTCTAGTTCTAGGTTTACCCTCCAGTAAGGCTGGGCAGTGGGTTGCCTGACGGCTTATTCCAGGTCTACCCTCAAGAAAGGCTGGGCAGTGGGTCGCCAGTCGACTTGTTATGGTTTACCCTCCAGCAGGGCTGGGCTGTGGGTCACCCAATATCGTATCCTAGGTCTACCCTCCAACGAGGCTGGGCAGTGGGTCGCTAGATGATGTATTATGGTTTACCCTCCAGCAGGGGTGGGCAGTGGGTCACCCGCTATCTGGTTATGAATTACCCTCCAGCAGGGCTGGGAAGTGGGACACCTGTTGGCATTCCAGGCTCAGTCCTTTCTACTAGGCTAGCTTGTGGCTTTCCTCCGTGATTACCAGTGTGGGGCCCTTGGTTATATGGGTCAGTGTTGTGAGGGTTTGACTTTGAGGAGACCTCTTGACTGCAGGGCAGTGACAATGTATGGTTTGACCTTCCCTAGAACTCCCAAGTGCTAGGGGCACATTCCCCACTGAGACATGTTCATGTGACGCGATCTAAAACCGTACGGGCGAGTCAGTGCCACCCAAAGCGGATAGTGTCGAGGTGTGGGGATTGATTCCCTTGGCTTGCGGTTCGGGGCAGACGTTCTGGATGCTGGGCATCGATGGTGTTACTTCTGGGACTGTTGGCGACTCTTTTCATGGGCTGAGCTACGGGATGAAGATCCCCTTAAGATCTTGTTTGGGCTTCTTTTTTGAGCATATGGACATGTATATATATACCTTGTTCTAGTACCCACTTCTGGGGTTTGGTTACTCTCCTTCCCGGAGAGGCGAAGACGCGCAGGGTATGCCAGGTGCTTTCCGTGTCTACCTTCTCATGGTTGGACGAGTCTACTCTCCTAATATAGGTAGCGAAGAATTGACGGGAAGTTCTTCTTCTCACCGTCTCCAGTTTCTTGTGTCTAGACAAGTCTACCTTCTTTCCTCTTGTTGGGTTGATATGGACTCTTTTTTGCACTCTCTGTTGTACTTCTGTTCTACTCCCTGTTCGAACTACTGCTCACCCCTTCGGTACCTCCTTTGTTGCTCCCTCGAGCCTTCGGGGTATCCTAGTTAGTATTTTTATACTCACCCCTGCTTGGGATTTGCCCAAACATGGTGTTACCTTGCAGACGATGGACAGGTGGAGCGTGACATTAGTGGAGCATAAGAGTTTGGGAGCTTGGACCGCATGTGGTGGTCCTGGCCGGGTTCCAGGTGGAAGACTCGTTAGCTGTTTCCTTTTTGTTTACCTGTTGCCGGGTTGTGGAACCTTTTCTGGTTGGGCGCATGTTTTTCCCCTTTTTCCTTTTTAGCACTGTACTTTGTACTGTTAGAGGTCAATGCACATTGTGGTTTATTTATAGAAGTTTCCATTTGTTTTCCTTTTTACTCTGCACTTTTGCATTGAGTGTGCTGCCTGTGTGTATACAGGTACTTAGGAAAAGGTCTCCCCGAGTTATTGTGTCTTCGGCGCTGGTCGCCAGCCCCTGGCCTATGGAGGCGGGCCTGGGGTAGTTACGGCTCGAGCCCGGGTCGGGTCGGGTCGTGACAAAGTGGTATCAGAGGTGGTTCATTCCTTGGGGCATTGTGCGGACATCCCTAAAAAGGAATTGTTTGGGATATAGGGAAATAATGTTAACGTGTCTCGAGAGAGGCTCTCAAGCCATGGAGTCCAGCGATGGTGCGGCGGCTGACGTATCCATTCACCAGGACCTTGATATCCCTCTTGTCGACTCGGCATGCTGAGACACTTGTTGCAGGGAAAATTTGTTTGTGTATCACATAGGACTGAGTCTTGACTGTCCTTCTTGAGTCAACTCCCCATCGTTGTTGTTATTTATATATACATATATGCTCATCTGACCACGACACTCCTTGATAATATTCAGTATGTCTCTGCGAGGACAACCAGCTTGGATACCGGCTTTGATTCGTGACGATGACCATGTGAGCTACGAGGCCAAAGTCTAGGACCCATCACGCGAGCCCCTTTCTCCGAGTGGGCCGGTAGAAGCACCCCCACTTGTTGGAGTAGCAGACAGTTTCAACAGAGAAGGCTGAGCTTGAGGACAGGTTGAGCGCTCTCCATGAGTTCCAGCAGCAGAGACCGCTGAGGTTCAGTAGTGAGCCAGACCCTCAGGCAGTAGAGGGTTGGCTAGAGGCAGTGGTTCACCTTTTCAGGCTTGTGTAGATGTCGGAAGATCAGATAGTGGCTTTGTTAGCCAGACTTTTTCGTGGATTAGCTTGGAGTTGGTGGAGTCTGGTGACTCAGCTTCTTGACGAGTCGTCGCTTTCGTGGGGAGACTTTCAGTTTTTGTTCCGTGAGGAGTTTTTTCCCTCCTACTTTCACTCCATTCGGATTCAGGAGCTCCTGCAGTTGCAGCAGGGAGGGATGACGGTGGCCGAGTACGCGGCTAGTTTTGTAGACCGTGCACACTTTTACTCGGACATGGTCCATGATGCCAACATCTGGGCACGGAAGTTGGAGAAGGGTCTCCGCTGAGAGATTCGTGTTGTCCTTGTACCCTTGGGCATTTCCACATATGTCGGGGTGCCAGAGCAGGCGCTGGTGATAGAGGGCTTCCTGTCATGTTTTTGCGGTTAGTAGTGGTAGTGGGCGTGACGGAGCCGAGACGTCTGTCGTGGCTAGCAGGCACCATATGACAGAACATTGATGCAGGTGGCCTTCCCACTGCCAGTTTCGGAGACGTGGTCGTTTACCATTGTGGCAAAAAGGTGTAGGTCCTCAGCCGAGGATGCCCTTCCGTGAGTGGATCTCGGGCTATGGTCATACACTAAATTAGCGTCGGAGGGCACTAGGGCATCCCAGAGAGTGCCGGTTTTATGCGTGTGATGGGCAAGATCACGTGGCACGAGACTGCCCGACCCGAGTTGCTGAGAGCTTCGGGCAGGCAGTAGGCACACCACCACGGCAGAGGAATCACCGTGACGGTGTAGCGGCCAGAGAGGTGGTGCTAGCAGAGGAGCAGGAGGAGCTAGTAGTGGGGGATGATCTTACGAGGTCTTCCCAGCACCACTCGGCGGTCCACATCAGGCTCTGAAAGCTGACGGTTGGGACCACTGACAGTCGCGTGCTTCGAATGTATACGATCCTGCAGAGTGTGGGATGGTGAGAGGTACCCCTTGCGACTGTTCTACTTCTTGTCGTAGAATTGTCAGGCTCTACATGTGAAAGGATTTTCTCCCTTCTCCTTGTTTGAGGAGTTACCAGGGTGATGCAGGGCGTCGGGTGTAACCCTGTGTTAGTAAGGAAAACGGCGTGAGACCTTTTCCTTTAGTCGATGATGTTGACTCCATAACTTCCGAGCGTGTAAGAGGGCCTTGGTTGCGAGACATCGACTGTGGAACCTTGCATGACCAGATATCCTTGTGTGTTTCACCATATGGATATTCTGAAGAAGGGAATCACCGGGCCTTGTTCCAGGTGCGGGCGGTGATTCCAGTCGCGGTGTGCGACGTAGAGGTTTGACCGGGGATGTGAGCTACCCCTGAGGGCCTTCGGGCCTTTTGAGATCGTGCAAAGGGATGGTGAGGTACCCTACCGCCTTGCCCTAACCCCAAAGTCTAGAGTGGGTGGACGACATCGGCAAGGGCCAACCTCACATGAATGGATCAATCCTTTGGTCTGTGTGCGGGGACACAGAGCTGTGTGTGGGTTCTTCTGGGTATGGGAAAGCCAGGTTTGGGCTTAGTACCATGTGTTGCTCCCTAGTTTTTCATTTCGGGGATGAAATTCTTGAAGGAGGTAATGATGTGGGAACCCGGTTTTTTCTTTGAAATACTTTGGAATATTCTTGATGATATTCCAGAGCAGCACATTCAGACGGTGTGCGATTCCGAGCCCCGGGGTGGCCGAAATAAAATTTTCAGTGCGTTCACACTAGAAACGCTAAATAAAAGGGATAACTCCTAAACGGTGTTCTTGATCATAGATCTGAGTGTATGGATGGGTCCGAAATAGGGTGTTTACCCTAGGAACAACATAAAACTGGTCGGCGCGGGATGTTTGGATCCTTCGCTCGCTTTCGGAACACTAAATGGATAAATTAATTAATTAATTTATTCGCTTAATGTTGAAACACATGTATATCTTAAACAGTGACTCTGATTGGAAAACTGAGGGAACTGTTGAGTTTGGATCGTACCTTTTACCCTAGCAGGGGTATATGTTTTGCGGGCACGGGCTGTCTGTGAAAAATGGCCCCAGGGGCGTTTTCGTAATTTAGCGGCTTCAGACGTTAAATTTTATAACTTCTAAAATGATGCTCTAAATAAAATTATGTGACCACCGTTGTGCTTGGGAGGTGGTTTTTACCCTAGGGGAGACTTAACCTCGACCCCGTCGGATGTTTCGGGTACGGGGCCCACGACGGGAGTTTAAGTGTTTTATTTTTAAACACTTCTCCCCCCCTCTTGGTGGTTCTCCCTGGCACGACAACCCTCTCCCTCTCCTCCTCCATCTCCGGTGAGGCGTTCCGGCGAGGCGACTCTGGTGAGGTGCAGTGATGCCGGCGGATCGTGGTGAAGCTTCGGGCAACGCCCACGAGGTAGGAGGATTTGTCGTTTTCATTTTCATTCACGCACCTATTTTGGAGCCCAAATATTTGTATAGAAACTATGTCGGATTATCGAGAAAACAACATGGTCGCATAGTACAGTTTTTTATCTCTCCATAACATTTTTCGGAATCGATATTCGAGCTCGGAGGAGGCTGGGGTTGATCGTCGAAAGTTGCGGGTTTTTCGGTTGGTCCGGCGAGCCCTGGCGCGGCGGGCGGTCTTGGGCGGTGTCACGGCGTGCGGCGGGCGGCCTCAGGCAGTGTCCGCGGCATCCACAAGTGTCGCGGCATGAGGCGGCTGCTGGCCCGGGGCGAGGGAGCGGCGTCAAGAGGAGGCCGCGGGCGAGACGACCGCGAGGCACTGTCGGCGTTGGCAGGCGTGACATCGAGGCGGGGTCGTGGTGCGCGACCCCTGTGCGGAGACAACAACCCGCGTTGTGTGGGTCATCGTGCGGCGACCGGATTCAATCGGTCGGCCCCGCGGTGGACCGAATCCACCGCTGGCCCACATGGACAAGCTGCGGGCTAGGCTCTGGGAGCCAGATCGGCCGGCGCGGGCCGGCCCAAGCCCGGCGGACCGGACGGTCCAGGCCGGTCCAGCCCAAGGGGCTTTGCCCCTCAGATTTCCGTCGCCCGTAGAATTCGCTACGGGAGTCCATTTTGTGTGCCGTCAGTGGCTGCACAGACCTTGTGTTGAGGGGAACATTTTGAGATAGTTTCGGGAATTTTTAATTCCCGAAACTAGGGGCCGCGGATGCGCGACGCGTCTTTAAGTGGTTTGTCATTTTTCTGGGGGAACTTTTCTTGGACAGCGCGGATGCGTCCGACGTCCGATTTTAATGTTTTCAGTGGCGTTGGGAAACTTGCACCGATGCAGAGATTTCCAGGGTGGTTCCAAGCGTTTAGGCCGAAGTTGAGGCACGGGCGCCATGACCCGTCTTTTGAGCTGCGTGCAGCGTTTCACGACTTTTCCATTGGACGTCCGTTCGGGGTGCGCGAGTAGTCGTTTATTGATGTTTTTCTGTGGGGATTGCAATGGTGCAATCCACCCTCCCTAATTCGGCACGAGGGTGACGGGCCTGCGAGCGCCGTTTCGGGATTTGACGGTGATTTCCATCTTTATCAACGGGCGACCATTTTGGACAAGTGAATAGTCCATTTCGTGTACTTTTTCAAGAGGATCGCAACGGTGTGATCCGTTCGTTGAGTTTTGGGACCGGGATGCGGGTCCCACGAAGCACCTCTCGTGTGCAGTGCATCAAAATACATATTTATCAACGGATATCTGTTGCACTCAAGTGAGTAGTTCTTTTGATGTGTTTTCTCGAGGGGAACACAATGGTGCGATGCGCCCGACTGGTTTTGTGGCCGAGGCTCGGGAACACGGGACATCGTTCGGGCGTGAGGCGGTGTTGGTAACTTTTCCGTCGGATATCCATTTGAGGCGAGTGAGTAGTCTATCTTGTGTGATTTTCCACGAGGATTACAACATTGTGATCCACTTGGTTGTGCGGAGCCTCTTATGTGATCTTGTAAAATGTGGAAGCATGAAAGGTGCTATGGTGGTGGTTCGTCCTACCATGTACGTAGCGGACCCTTGGTGTGTGATCCCGCACTCTTGGAAGAGTGTTGTAAATGATTCATAAGATGTGGCTGGCCATGTCGTGGCCTTTGAGGTAGATATGTTATGTCACGCCTTCGTGTTGACGTTGGGTATCATGTGCACGATAGCCCTTGGGCTGGAGACATGGTATACTCTGGGAGTATACGAGAACCCTTGGAGGTACGTGTGGTTTGATCCTGAGACGTTTGTGCGCATGGTTGGGGTTGACTTGGGGCCACACGTCGTGTGGGCTCCATGACTGTGTCGTATTCTGCTTTACGTACTCTGACCTCCCACGACGTAGAGGGTCCCTCTGTACTCGTTTGTTGACCAGCAGGGTGGAACTTTTCCTCTGGCTCTGTGCTCATTTGTTTGACCAGCAGGGTTGAGTGGTCTTCCCCTGGTTTTGTTCTCAATGGATCGGCCGGTGGCGGTACTAGTGACACCTAGTGATGGAACAGGCACTGAACCCTTTTGGGTGAGTTGCGCTGGAGTTGGGTAGTTGAGCGATACCCACTATGTGTTCCGTTGGTCAGTGGTGTACTCTCCAGTAGATATGGATAGACCAATTCTGAGTTCTACCCTCCAGTGGGGCTGGGCAGTGGGTTACTCATCGACTTCTTCGGGTTTACCCTCCAGCAGAGCCGGCAGTGGGTTTCTCACTGACTTATAGGGTTTACCCTCCAACAGAGACTGGGTAGTGGGTCACCCAACGACCCCTTAGGTTCTACCCTCCAGCAGGGCTGGGTAGTGGGTCGCTCGTCGTCTAGTTCTAGGTTTACCCTCCAGCAAGGCTAGGCAGTGGGTCGCCTGACGGCTTATTCCAGGTCTACCCTCCAGCAAGGTCGGGCAGTGGGTCACCTGTCGACTTGTTATGGTTTACTCTCCAGCGGGGCTGGGCAGTGGGTCACCCAATATCGTATCCCAGGTCTACCCTCCAGTGGGGCTGGGTAGTGGGGTGCCAGATGATGTATTATTGTTTACCCTCCAGAAGGGCTGGGCAGTGGGACACATGTTGGAATTCCAGGATTAGTGCTTTCTACTAGGCTAGCATGTGGCTTTCCTCCATGATTACTGGAGTGGGACCCTTGGTTATATGGGCCAGTGTTGTGACTGTTTTACTTTGGGGAGACCTCTCGACTGCAGGGCAGTGACGAGGTGTGGTTTGACTTTCCCTAGAACTCCCAAGTGCAAGGGGCACTTTCCCCACTGAGACTTGTTCTTGTGACGCGATATAAAACCGTGCGGGAGAGTCAGTGCCGCCCAAAGAGGATAGTGATGAGGTGTGGTGATTGAGCCACTTGGCTTCCGGTTTGGGGCATACGTTCGGGATGCTGGGTATCAATTGTGTTACTTCTGGGACTGTTGGTGACTCTTTTCTTGGGCTGAGCTACGGATGGAGATCCCCTTACGATCTTGTTTGGGATTCTTGTTTGAGAATATGGACTTGTATATATATACCTTGTTCTAGTACCCACTTCTTGGGTTTGGTTACTCTCCTTCCAGGAGAGGCAAAGATGCGAGGGGTATGCACATGCTTTCCGTGTCTAGCTTCTCATGGTTGGACGAGTCTACTCTCCTGCTATAGGTAGCAAAGACTCGACGGGAAGTTCGTCTTATCACCGTTTCCAGCTTCTTGTGTCTGGACGATTATACCTTTAATCCTCTTGTTGGGTTGAGCTGGACTCTTTGTTGCACTCTCTGTTGTACTTATGTTCTACTCCCTGTTTGATCTACTTCTCACCCCTTCGGTACCTCCTTTGTTTCTCCCTTGAGCCTTCGGGGTATCCTACTGAGTATTTTTATACTCACCCTTGCTTGGGTTTTTCCCGCACTTGGTGTTCCCTTGCAGACGACGGACAGGTGGAGCGTGACTTCAGTGGAGCATAAGAGTTTGGGAGCTTGACCGCGTGCGGTGGTCGTGGCCGGGTTCCAGGTGGAAGATTCGTCATCTGTTTCCTTTTTTGTTTACCTGTTGCTGGGTTGTGGCACCTTTTCTGGGTGGGCGCATGTTTTTCCCCTTTTTCCTTTTCAGCACTGTACTTTGTACTGTTAGAGGTCGATGCACATTGTGGTTTATTTATAGTAGTTTCTCTTTGTTTTCCTTTTTACTCTGCACTTTTTCATTGAGTGTGCTGCGTGTGTGCGTACAGATACATAGGAAAAGGCCTCCCGAGTTATTGTGCTTTCGGCGCTGGTCGCCAACCCCTGGCCTATGGAGGCGGGCCTGGGGTAGTTGCTGATCGAGCTCGGGTAGGATCAGGTCGTGAAAACCTTTCTAGGCATTATTTCATGAGCAACATATAAAACACACAGGCATGACCAATATCAAATCATTGTATTATTAAAAGTAACATCCTGAGCCAAAATAACTAGCTCAAAACCAAACAATTTCAAACACTACCCAAATTTCCCTTTTCAAAACCCCCTTTTCATTTTTGATTTCAAACCCACATTCTTTCAAGACCACGTTCCAAATATCAATCCACTTTCAAACCAAAATCACATTCCAAAACCATTTCCAAAAAAACATTCCAGAAAAAAAGGTCGACACTTTTTTTTCAAAAACACACCCAGGTAATCCCATGAACCGTTACACATGTCTTCATCTTCTTTCCTCTATGTAGGTCAACACAAAAATTCCTTGCACATACCCCCATATGTGAAAACGTTCATAAAGGAAACATAAGGTTTCACCCAAACCATTTCCCTATCAATTCTATGAAAACTCCTGGTTTTGAAGACAGAATAATTTTAATTTCAAAAATCCCTTTACCAATTTAAACCCATTTTAAAGAAAACACTTCCATTTCAAAATCCAACATTAATTTTCAAAAACACGGCTACACCGACTAGAACAAAACATAGTAAAACGTACCAAGAATCACCAGAATGAGGAACTAGTTGTTGCGCTTAATGAGACGACATGGTAGTGAGCCACACGCCATGTATGCATCAACATCTAGGGAGAACTTAAACCATGTACTCGGACTCCACATGGGTCACTACTCCATGTGAAATCACAACATGACACTGGATCACCTCCTTTTTCATTCTTCAATCCAAAACAAGGTCAAAAGACACAATTCCTAGACTACCCCTGGTATGTCGAGGATCAGTGCGGGCAAGAGTTCGTGACGCTCTTCCCGCACCTACCTCTCGAGTCCCGATAGTCATAATCGCCTTATACCAGACATACCCAAATGACAAGAACATGGTCCTCCTCTGATACCATTTTGTCATGAACCAACCAAGTTCAACCCTGAACCGGTCACTCGAGTCGGCCCGCGACATGGCTCGAGGGGCGTTCTCGATCCCCACGGGCTGGCAACCAGTGTCGAGCATCAAAATTAAATTGCTGGGAACCATTTGGCCCATAAAATATAAATAGATAAAGAACAATAAACGGAATAATAAAATGGAACTCAAGAAGCACAACAAGAAAATAAAAATAATGCCACAACATACCTCCATGTGATCATCCAGGTCCCCTCCCAACCAAATGTTGTCCTTGCTCTAACAGTGAGCAACTCAACAGAGAGAAACCTGATCAACAGAAACCTGAAACTAAAATGATAAAGTTGGTGTGAGCATTTAAAATTCTCAGTAGGGATGCCAAGTGTAAGCCACTGAACCCAAGTCCTTCTTTTTCCAAAACAATCAATTAATGCAGGTTTGAAAATACAACTATAAAATTAGGGTTTTCACATTTGAAAAATAAGCAACACGTTTTCCCCATTTAAAAACCCGATACACGCTACATGCCATTTTTCAAGATCATTTTTCATTTTATAAACAAAATACAAAGCATAAAATACCATTGTTGTGCTAGAGTAAAACAAGTAAGAGTGAAAACTGAAAATAAATTACTAAATGGAAAGTAAACAAGCAATGAAAATAATTCAGTAACCATGGGTGATCCTAAACATCCCTAGAAGCCCCAAGGACGTACTCAGTTTCAGAACCACCTTCCAGCATATGGTGAACCTCCTATGTCGATAACCAACTGGCCGCCCAAACTGACCAATACAGTGGCAAAGCCCACATGGCCTAACAACAAATCCAGGGGGTACCAACCCGTCTAATCGGGAATGGTCAGCAACCGTCAATCGATCTCTAAAAGACGCCCAGAAACCCATGGTGGTTACAATAATACTGTGTAAGTAGGAGTCCCTCGAACGCGTGACTCATCTCACCGCACTTGCCTACCCTAAACATGGACACTCCACACGATAACCCATAAGGGATATCCCCCCTATAGAGGTTCCCCAGTGTATCTATATATATATATATAACATATCATCAAAGGTACCAACTGGGCCTTCATGCCATGAAATAATTAAAACCAGTTGATATTTTTTTCAAAATACAAATGTTGTCATATGGGCATATAGAAATCAAAACATCATCATTTCAATGACTCAACGAAAACATTGCATTGAAGCTGAAAGTGCCAAATGGGCCGTCACGACACACTCACGTAGAATTCATTATTCTAAAAGTATTTAAAGTTCCAACCAGGCACACACAATTTCCAAACACAAACCATTCAAAAATTTAACACAACTCCACCTATGAATTGGAGGAAGCAAAAAGGACTTTAAGTTGTCATGTCCAAAAACATTACCCAAAACATTACACAAATACAACTTTTATATTTTCAAAGCCAAACGGGCACACCCTGGAGATCACCCTTTAACCCTTTCACAAATGACACACAAAGGACCAAATATTACTTAGGAGACAAAAAACCATTTAGAAAACCAAGGTTTTAAGGAAAAACTAGTTTAATGGTGTCTTTGTCCCTTGAAGGCACGTCCATGGGTACACCCAGTACACCCATAGATGTGCCAACGTCCAATGGCACACCTACGTTCCAAGAAAACAACAGAAACTATTCCCACCAAACTATCACTTTGAATCTAAAACCAGCCACTCACTTTATATGAATGGAACTCACACTACCGCACTAAAACCATGAGTGTCCAAGAACCTTTTTAAGTCAATCTGAAACACACAATGCATATATAAGTTTTAAATGGGACATTGGGTTTGGAACACACACACCCCAAGCATTTCATTTCTTTTTTAAAAAAGGACCTTAACCATTTCAAACACAAACTAAATCATTTCCATAAATATCCACAAAAGATTTAAAGTGATGCTTCCTTTTTAAAATGAGACAAACAATTTATCAACAACTATATAAACAACCCAACCAGTTTATAAATAGTTCATTCCCAAGGTAACTAGTTTACATGAAAAGTTTATAAATAAACCAAACAAATTACACTAACCCGAAAACACAATAACATCTATTTTTAACAAATATAACTCACTTGAAAGCATTAAAGCATACTGGACAAATTAATTTTCAAAGCCATGAATCAAGAAAAATAATTAATTAAAAACATGAAATCATTATATGTATTTATTCGGAAAGGAATAAGCGGATTCTCCTACCTCAAATTCGAGCACATATAAAACGACGCATTCGGGGAAAGGAGAAGAACACTCAACGAACCAATTGCATGCCCTAGACAATGAGAAGAACTTGCAAAACACCTATCGTGGTGTTAGGATTCATCCAGGATAAATAGAAAACACTATAGATGAAAATAATAATAATAACAACAACAAATAAATAAATGAGTAAATAAATAAAAGAATTAATAAATGATTAAACATACCGAATGAGAAAAAATAAGTTGTCGGCAAGGCTAGCTGGTAGTTGCAGGAGACCGACGAGGAGGAAAAACGGAGGGGCTCGGGTGCGGATAACTGAGGGGGGGGGAACCAAAGGGGATAAGGAAGCCGTGGATGAGGTTAGGTGGTGTGGCCGGTAAAGGGGTATTGAGGTTGTGGTCGACTGGAGACGGAAGAGGGGAAGGCTGCTGAAACAAGAGGTCAGATGGTTGAGGTCGAGGGTAGGGGTGCGGAAGCCGACGTTTAGGGGAGGAGCCAGGTGGGGGGGGGGGGGGGCGAGGCGGAGGTTGGTCTGGCGTATCAGGGGAGCGGGTTTGGACAGGGTGCAGCAGGGAGCGCTGGCGGGCAGCCGCAGAGAAGGATAGGAGGGGGCTGGGTACAGAAGGGCGAGACGGGGAGGCGGAATCTGGGGCGTGGTCGGGGTAGAAGGGCCAGCGGCGAGGACCTGCGGGGGCTTGTCAAGAGCGACATGGGGAGGGAGGCAGGGAGTTCTGCAGAATGGGGAAAGGGAAAGTGGGGGGGGGGAGCCACCAGGTAGAATTACGGTTTTGATTTAATTATTTATTGATTTTCTTAATAATAATAATAATAATAATAATTAATATAATAAAAATAATAAAATTAAGATAATTAGAATAATTAAATTAATTATAATAATAAACATAATATTAACAATAACAGCTCATTAATAATAATTTTATTAATTACATAATAACATTATTATTATTAAAAATTAGACATACAAATTTATTTATTTCAGTCGTTAGACATTTTTGTGGGAAACCAGTTAATGACGCGGCTACCGCCCACGATGCGGTGATCGCGCACGGTTCTGAAACCCAATAAAATTATTAAAAGACATAAAATTTAATCCAGGATCTAGCTCGGACCCTAGCGCGAGAACCCAGAGCCAAGAATTAAATAAAATAAAAATTAATTTATGATGGAGGGTGTGACAACCATGATAAATCATGAATCATTTATATAGTGGAATTATATCCAGTTAATTGAAGGAACATAATCAATTTCATTACTCTCTCTCCATTAATTTATAATGAAAATCATCATCTGTGAGGTGCCAATTTAAATCGGTTATTTTCAATAACATTTCGTTTATCAATTTCATCTTAATAAATAGTAATGTAACTATTATTATGGTTGATAAAGAATATAATATATTTATAATAACATTATTTATAATCATGAACTAGTATATGTACATAATATTATATCATATGACTGAAAAGAATACCTAATAATCAAAATATATTTAAATAATCTATGTGTTTTTTATTAATACTTCCACAAATGATTCATCATCATTCCATGTACCCAAATGATAAATATGACCATTAACACCTATATAATTTTGTAAATAATATTTAATTATTTTGGATATTTACATCCATTCCACATGAATTCATTTACATCAAAACAACTGAACAATTTATTTCAATAAAGAAAACGGACACACCAGAACAACTAAATTCAATATTATAACATATCAATAAAGATATAAATGAACTAAAAAATTATGATAAACCAAATAAATGTCTAATAATTTATGTATTAAGTTATTAGTAAGTCTAATTTCATATTCCAGGATCTTAAGATCAATAGAGGAACACATTCAAACTTAATCTATGGGATTTCACCTGATCCTCCATTTTAATCTGGGTTAGTTTTATTTTCTAATTACCTATTTGAAATTATTATGTATTGTTATATAATCATCATAAATTAAGTGAGAGTGTACTATATATGTCTACCAACCAGAATCCATTCTTATCTTATGGGGAGTTACATGTCTTTAAAAGGAACATTCAAAATTATGTCTGAAATACAAGCCCGATTTAATGGATTGTATCAAATTTGTACAAATTTTCACAGGAAATATATAATCTATTTTTAGAAACTATTATCTATATAAAATAATTAATTTTATTTTATAAATACTACATTTATTATGTTCTCATTTTATAAAAATAATTTTCCAATATAACTCTTCATTTCAAAATAAAATAGTTCTTATCTCAAGAATCACTCAATGATTTTATATGAGTATTTTTGTCTGTCTCTACAAAAATATTGATTATTATGTATTATTGGGATTGATATTTTTTATATCATCTACCATATTTAATTGGTTGGTTTATGAGTAGTTTTATTGTGGATTTTCTATCCCAAAACAATTCCCCAATTTATCGTGAATGGTTAGTGTGTAATCTAAATGTTTGAGGAACATTATTTACATTTTATATGTTAGATTCAATATAAATAAATAAGTATGTTATGATTATACCTACACATATTTATAATGCATTGGACTTATTATGTGACATGAGGGGCCCTCTATAGCCCCTTTATTCTTTGGTAGGTCTCATGAGACAATTTGACATGGGCTTGTCTGAGGCCTTGCCCATTTTGATATATGGTTTTAGTCAAGGAATTAATAATTTATAGATTTCTTGGATGAGGAATTGATTTAATGTTTTATGATATATTTTATATTCACTTCTCTCATTATTATTCATGAAATTCAAATTCGTGTGGTTATTTGACAAGTATAATACACGTTGTTGTCATTTGTTATTGAAATGATTACTCATCTCATTTTTCAGTAATATTTTTTTCTTGTTTATTTTTTAAAATATATTTGTTTCCAAGTATTCATCGTTCCTAATGTTATGGTTATATTATTCATTATTGCATTCTTTTACATAGCTTTTGAGGTCACCCCATTCTTATATTTCATTTTCTCTCGATATGAAGAAGTATATTGTGAATGACCTGCAAAGACAATATTATTGTTCTATGTGATCAAAATAAAACATATATATTGTATGTTGTAATGTTGAACTTGTGTATGTATATAGAATTCCAAATATACTATTCTATTTTTTCTTTAGGATACAAATTTATTGTAATCATGCCAAGTTATTGTAATAAGGCACTAACTCCTCATAATTGGGGTCGGGTCATTAAAGATGGTATCGTAAAAGTTTAGTAGAAAACATGGAAACATGATTCAGAAAACATAGAATATTGAAACAAACCCCTAATATAGTATTTGAGGTTACAAATATAAGAACATCCTGGTAATGTGGTAAAGAATAGATTATATTACTTTTTCTAACAAATACATCCCTCTCTATATATTAGAAGTGGATATGGTTGTGGAAGCGATGTATCGTGGAGTGAAACCTCTGACCGAGAGATCCGATCTTAACCTGGGGTATCTTGGTAGAAGAAAATAGGCTTTACTACACACCATGTTTTACACTCCAATGTGATATGATTAGGATAATTTACATTTTCATTATAGGCCATTATGAAGGATTTAAATGTATTTTTTCCCTCAAATAAACCATGTTTATTATTATGGTATTCACCATGTATAAGATTACAAATTATTTTATGTATTTTTATATGTAGAGATCATCAATTTTGATTCATAACCTAATCTAGTGTATTTAATTATTCTAAATGGCTCCTAGTGGAAGGAAAGGAAACCACAAGATCGTGCAAAACCCATTTAGGGATTTCCCTCCTCTACAAGATAATGTTGATTGATCTGGATCTAGGAATGGTGTTGAGTAACTTATAACTATACTGGGACAACTTTCTCAGGTTATGAAAAATAACTTTACCCGTATAGAGAATTTTGATATGCAACATGGATAAGCTATATTAGATCTCCTTTTATAACTACAACCTCTATCATTTAATGGGGATAAAAACCATTTGTATCTAAGCAGTGGATAAGTTTGCTAGAGAAGATATTTATTTCTCTAGGATGTAACAAAAGATTGATGTTCATCACGGTATTTTATCATCTATCAGGAGATGCGTATCAATGGTAGTTGTCAGTCCAACACACAAGGGGGAGATATAAGAGATATAATGGAGGGACTTTATGGACTTTAGGGAACTCTTTATAGAGAAATACATTCCACGTGACCAACGAGAAGATATGGAACAAAAAAATTTTAATTTTAGGAAAAAGGAATATGAGAATTTTTCAATATATGAGGATAGCTTCACATGGATCGAAGTGAATTCAATATCCTACATAAAAAATATACGGAGAAAAATTGGTCGATTCTTTGATGTCTTAAATCCATCATCTGAAGGGCTCTAGTCACCCAAATTCTCACTAAATATAAAGATATAGATTCATGTTTTCTCAATATGGAAAAGGAATTTTTTAGGTATTTTGATATTAATGTATTGTAATAGAAGAAGAGGGCTACTAAAAAAAGTAAATGGAATTAATAAAGTATAGAATAAGGGAAGAGTATAATTTCCACTCTACGATAATTGTGGATGGAGACAACCTAGTACCTACATAGAAGAAAAGTAGTATAATACAAATGTGGAAAAAATTCCATCCTACTAATGTTAATAATGGGAAGATAGATGATATTTATTTTCAATTCTATAATTTTTGGGAGATTGGACACTATTATAATGATTTCCAAAGCATCAAAGGAACATTCCATGGAAAAGCCCATGGGAGCAGGGAGAAGCTTATGCAGTTAGAACCGCTGATATTGAAGTTATTAATGATGTGGTGGATGGTACATTAATTGATTCCTCAAACATATCTAGCATTTTATTTTATTCTGGATCATTATATTCTTTCATATCTTCCCATTTTCCAAAAAATATTAGATATTTCAAATTTTATTTAATAAGGGAGTTATTAGTCAAATCTCATAAGGGAGGTATCATTGCAAAAAATTTGTGTCATGAAGTCCCCATTATGGAATATAAACTGACTTTATATACTGATTTAATTATCATACCCAATATTTACACTTATATAATCTTTGGAATGGGTTGGGTTTTGAATCATGATGCGAAATTTGTTTACTTGAAGAAAGAGATTACAATTTTTGAGGATGATGTGGAATCCCTTGTCTTTATGGATGAAAAATCACCATCTTCATCTCACCTAGATCTACTGTAGTATCTCTACTAAATTAAATTTTTGGGGAGGAAGGGAAATAAATAACAATGTTTTTGGAAGAGAAGTGTTTAGATATATTATACCAATTGTGAAATAATATGTTGATGTGTTTATAGGGGATCTATCTGGAAATACTTTAGAGCAGTAAATTGAGTATTACATTGACATAATTCCTAAAACAATGGCCACATAAAATACCCATTATAGAATGGAAACTGTGGAGTTAGTGGAATTTAAGATAAAACTATAGGAACTGAGTGATAGAGGATATATTTGTTCTAGTGTTTCTCTATAGGGATCCCATGTTCTTTTCATTAAGATTATTAATTGATATATGATGATGTGTATTTACAATAGGGAGATCAATAGAATAAAATTAAATAAAAACTATCCCCTACCCTGCAATAATGATTTATTTGATTGACTTCATGATGCCCAATATTTTTTAATGATTTATCTTTGATCTGGATATCCGCAGTCTCTTGTGAAGATTGAAGAAATTCTAAAAAAAATATTTTGAACATGGTATGGGGATTAAGAGTTTTCAGTAATGACTTTTGGACTAACTAATTCACCCTATGTTTTAACGGATAAAATAATAGTGTTTTCAATGAATATCTTGATGATATTATTGAGGAATATATTGGTGATATCATGATATATTCCAAACCCAACGAAGATCAGGAAAATAAATTGTGCACATTCTTGAAGACTCTTAGAAGAAATGGAATATATATGATGTTTAGTAAGTGGGATGTTTCGATTAAATTATTTTAATTTCATGGCCACATTGTCTCTAATGATGGAAGATCTATTGATCCTTTGATGAAAAAACTGGGCATGAATGTCAAACTCTAACGGACATAACTGGGGTAAATAATTATATTGGTTTAGTATGTTATTTTTAGCATTTCATTCAGAACATTTCATATTTATCCAACCCAATGACCAAGAGTACACGTAAAGGGGTAATGTTCATATGGAATAAAGAATGTGAGGACTGTTTTGATGAATTGAAGAGGAGATTAGTGAATTCTTCTAACCTAAATCTACAATCGGGGAATGATTGGTTTTTGATCTATAGTGATGCATAAAAATGACATTGATGTGATGATAAAAAACATTATAGATTTATTTTATATGTATCAAGAGAGTTAAAAATTCATGAATAAAACAATCATACTAATGTTCCTCAGTTTGTTGTCGTGGTCCTTTAACTAAATATATCGACACAATAACTATATGGTGAAAAATGTGAGTTATATACAAATCACATGAGGTTGAAGAATATCTTATCAAAAAATGAACTCAACATGAGACAGAGATTGTGGATTTAACTACTCACAGATTAT
The DNA here is from genome assembly GCA_963277665.1 of Viscum album. Taxonomy (NCBI): domain Eukaryota; kingdom Viridiplantae; phylum Streptophyta; class Magnoliopsida; order Santalales; family Viscaceae; genus Viscum; species Viscum album. Next base: position 1,835,761,124 of record OY728147.1, read on the forward strand.
TATTGTACCATACACTAGAACCCAGGAAAGGGAAAAAGGTATTCGATGCATCGGGGAATAAGGATAGTAGATTTATCAAAAAAAAGATGGATTGAAAAGGATCCTTTCTGAATATATTCAGAGAGGTTGGATATAAAAATTATCAAATATTGTGAGTCATCCCTACTTTTTCAAATTTTTTTCCCATAAATATTTATTACAATGAATAGAATATTCATAGTATGATGATGATAATCTTCAAAAAAAAATTAATGTTGTGAAAGATGGGATGTTGGCTGAATTCATGTGTGAATATGGAATTCTGACATTTGGGAAGAGGCTATGTGTTTCTTCTCTTATTGAACTGAAGTGTGATTTATTAAATGATTCTCATAGCTCAAATTTCTCTATAAATTATGCTAGCACTAATATGTATAGATATTTGACGGAACATTTCTAGCGAGAAAACATGAAGATAGAAATTGTTGATTATGTATCAAGACATTGTCTTTCAATAAGCTAAGGATGACACAAAACATGCTATAGGACTCATAAATCCTATACTTATTCCTTCATAGAAATTAGTTGACATCACCATGTATTTTGTTAGTAGATTACCCAAAACCCCAAGAATGAATTATTCAATACAGGTAGTTATTGATTGACATAAAAAACATGCACAGTTTCTAGATATAAGAGTTTATTTTCCACTAGAGTGGATTGAAAGAATCTATATCAATGAATATGTAAGACTTCATAGAGAACAACTTTCAATAGTGTATAATCGTGATCTTCGATTTACATCGAAATTATGAAAAAGTCTTCTGAATGATTTTGATACCGAGCTTTGTTTGAGTACTTCTCATCATCCTCAAACTATTGGGTAGTCTTAAAATACAATCCAAACCATAAAGTAAACATTGAAATCATGTTAACATTTCTTTCATTTAATGTAGGATTAGTATTTACCCTTTGTGGAGTTTCCCTACAAAAATAGTTTACATTCATGTATTCAAATGCCACTATATGAATCATTTCATGAAAATAAATATCACACACTAAATTAGTGGGATAAAGTTGTAGAGAGGAATCGTATGAGACTAGAGTTGGTGTAGGAAACAAAAATAAAGGTAATGACTATTTAAGTCCAAATCAAAGCAGTCCAAAGAAGAAAAATTGAAATGCTGATAAGTGGAGGATGTATATAGAATATCAAGTGGGATATCATGTTTTCATAAATGTATCTCTATGGAGGTGTGTTATATGATTTGGGATGAAAAGGAAACTGATCCCAAGGTACACAAGCCCTTTTTAAATTCAAGAGATAATTTGAGTTATTTCATATCATTTGGCTATTCCACCTAGCCTGTCTAAAGCACACAATGTGTTCCATTAATCATTTTTGAGAAAGTAAATGCCAAACTCAACACATGACATATGTTTTAAAGGTATAGAATATAAAACTTTCTTATCTGAGTATGATAAAACAATATAGATTTTAGATAGTAAAATAAAGTCTTAAGTAATTGAAAAACTCATATGGTAAAGATACTTTTGATTTATCATGAAATAGAAGAGGCAACAAGGTATCTTATGGATCATCTGATGAAGACCTGTAAAAAAAATTTGTGAGCTAACATTGTGTGGTTGTAAGGGATGATATTTTTGTAAAGAGGGAACAATGTAACACCACGAAGATTTGAAAATAAATATTTATTTCATGAAACACTGAGTCCCTATAAATAACACATTTTATAATATAGTTGTTAGACATAACATTTCTACTACTATGTTTTGAATTTCAAAAAATGGTCCTATAGAGTTCTGATCAGTATGTCATTAGATGTTTGATAGAACCAAGTTTAATTTTTTGGTGAATAGTAACATACAGTTATGAATAGTACTATTCCCTTTATGAATAGTAAATCAAATTATGATATCATTTTCATAATGATATAAGATAATGCAATCTTGATTAATTTTACATAATGATATAAAATGAGTTATTGTCTTAAAATTGTTAATTTTTTAATAAAACATGAATTTCATTAAAAATATAATTAAACATATTTGGAAACTTATTTAAAAGAAGGATTTCATTTTTGAATTCTACTTGTCGGAAATGGTTGTGGTGAATTTTTGGGGTTTTCTAAAAATCAAGATTTTTTATGACTAGTGAAATACGATAAAATGTCGTATATACATTTTATTACTTAAATAATATAGTTATGAAAACATGAGTGAGGTAAGAACACTTCGTTAGAAATGAAATGAACTTATTAATATTATGGGTAACATGAATTGGCCTTGTTGGTTGTCTTGAAGGGAGTAATGAAATAAGGATGAAAATATTCAAAATTCACTCCCCTCCTCCACTATAAACACCCAATTACAAACTCTTCTATTCACATTAATTTTCCTTGATGATAATCACTGTTTTGACCAAATAACATTCCCTAGTAACTCCCTACATCCAAGAGGTCTGGGTTATTTGAAAAGACCAAACCCCCTTCCTTTAAGGGTTTTCTCAAGAAAGTGGATTCAAAAGGTTAATTCACATTCTATTTCATTCAATATCATTTTAATTTCCATTATATTATCATCATATCCTCGCCTTATATATTAAAATTACCATTATAAATTATGTTTCATCAATATAATAGAATTATATCATGTGAATGGATGGAAAATCTACAATATCCTTACTCTCTCTATTTTATTTTATTAATGAAATAATCGCCCGTGAGAGGAAAATTTAAAACATTTGTGCCCGAAGGATATTTGTTCTTCAATTTCTCCTTCATTATTTGTCGTGAAATATTTTTTAGGGTTGAACCATAAAATAATATATTTATCATATTATACATAATATTCACGAACCATTATATATAATTAATATTAAATCATATGACCTAAATAGATTTTAATAATCAACATACTGCTAAATAATCTTAGTGTTTTCCATTAATATATTATAAAACAATTAATCTTCATTACAAGTAAAAAATGATATAAATTACTATTAACAGATATGGATGTTCATAAATTATGTTTAAATATAATTCATATGCTTTTCATCCATTCAACAAGAACTCTATTACATAAAAAAAGTTAACCGATTATGAAAATAAAGAAAACGAACACTCTGAAATGACAAAATTAAATATTATAAATACTCCATAATTACATAAATTAAATTTAAAAATATGATAAAATATGTACATATCTAATAGGTTCATAATTATTTTATTAATAATTCTATCATAATATTCTACGACCTTATGTTCATGTACAGAACACATTCATTATTATGGTAAGGGTTTTCCACCCAAACCTCCATTTTCATTCGAGTTACTTTTATTGAATAATTGCCTCAATTAAATTCTTATGTATTATTATATACTCTTCATAAATTCTATGAGAGTATTATATATATGTTTACCAACTAGAATCATTCTGTATTTTATGAGGAGTTACACATTTTTCAAAGGACCATTCATATTTTGTTTTCTAAAATAAAAACCTATCTCAAGGGAATTTCTCAAATTCATACATATTTTCAATGGAAATATGTTATCTGTTTTTAGAAAAAAAATTATCACTATAAAAGTAATTATTTTATTTTGAAAATATTACCTTACTTACATTCTGGGTTTATAGAATAATGTTTCCCAAAGATCTCTTCTTTTCAAAATAAAATAGTTTTTATCTCAAGAAATTCTCGGTGATTTTATAAGAGTATTTTCATCTGTTTCAACACTCTTATTGATTAATATGTATTATTGGGATTAAAATTTTATGATATAATATACATTATTTAATTTGAAGGATTATGACTACTTTTATTATGGATGTGTTATCCTTAACCATTAACCAATTTTATCCGAATGGTTATTGATTTTGATTAATGTTCGGGGAAAGTAATTTAGATTTCATATATTAGGATAAATATGAATATATATTTTGATTATGTTTATATACACTCATATAAGGAATTAATTGGACTTATTATGTGGCTGTTGGGGGCTATTATATCTTCTACATGCATCGGTTGGTCTCATGAGTCAAATAGATGTGGACTTGGCTGAGGCCATCCCATTTTGAGATATGGTTTTGGCTGAGGTCTTAATCATTTTTAGTTATCATGGTTAAGGCCTTGACATTATGTTTTAGAATGTCAATAATATTCAATTTTCGAAATATATTTCAATAAATTAATATTTATGTTTTTATTCTACTATTTGAATACCCATGGTTATGATTTCTTATAGAAATGTTTACTCAACTAATTTTCCTGTCATATTATGTTCATGATAATATTTTAAGGTCATGTGTTTTCAATTATTCACCACAAATAATGATTATGTTATCTTCCTATATATTTATTACTCTTCATGATCCTTGGAGCTCCCCCCATTTTTATGTTTCATTTTCTCAGGATATGTATAAGTTTATTTTTAATGATATTCATAGATAAGATTATAGATGAGGATGATCCCAATAAAAAATATAAGTTGTATTTCTTTTCATGATGTAATGTTGAAGTTATGTATATATTTAGAATTCAAATATGTATTAAACTATTCATTCCGTCAAGAAACAACTTTCATGTAAACATGCTAATGTAATTTAATAAGGAACTAGATCCGATCAACTATGGTCATGTCTTTACAATTATATTCATTGATTCAATTTAATACTAGTCTTGTGAACTTAAAGGATTTACTCCATGAATTAATATTATGATCCTTGAGTTACACAATATAATATTCAAAAGTTATTTTTTTTCTTATGAATATATTATTATGTTATCACTTAATCACCCTTACTAAGAACTTCTGCTCACCATTTATTATGTTTATTTTCCCTGGGATTTGAAAAATTTATTAAGTAATATGTGTCAAAAAGTATTATATTTACGATATAATAATTATTTTATGTTTTGGAATCAGTTTTAGGATTCCATGTTTCCATATAAACTAAATCAATATTTTTATGGAGTGTTTTTTATGTTATATAATTAATATTTTTATACTTATGTAATATAATTTTATGAAGATTATGGACTTTTATATACACCATTTATGAAGGAAAAACATAAGAATCCAATAAGATACTGTCAAAACAAAGTACATATTCGAAAACCAATTGGATTATCTCTCCAAAATGTAATAATTATTCATATTATTCTTATCACATAATAGAAAATTTTCTTTCGAATATACTATAATTTAAAATTATAGAGGAATCCTAAGTATTATCATTAACATGATTCATATCCTCTATAGTTTTAAATGAACAGTTCATGGTCTATAAGCATGAATAATTTATGCAATGTTTCATTATGTGGTATGGATATTGTTGTTCAGTTTTATATCATTGTATTTGGAATTCCATATCATAAATGTAGTGAATAAAGAGGATTTTATGGGTCTCATATATTTTATCTCACTTAGATGACTAACCTGATAACAAACTCATTTTAAGGCATAAGGAAATGGTCCATACAAAAAAATAGATGATTGTGGTGATAATGATGAATTTTTATTGCATATTTCATGATTATGAATGAATTTTATTTCCTTGATAGGGTATTATATGGATTATTTATTTCCCTTGGGGGAGAAATCGTCAATGGGAATACGATGAGGGCTTATAACATTGAAGGAATACCTTTTTCTTGTCGACCTTCATTGGGAATCTGGTTACATCCAAGAATAGATAGAGAAATAATTTTCAATTATTTTGATATTTATTTTAATGAAATAAATCCCCATAGAATTTCCATTTACACATCCATTATAGTAAAAGGTTTTTAAATGGACTTCATTTAAAATGATTTAATTTATTTTTTATGCATTTAAATCATATTTGGATTTATTTTATTAATCAATTTTAATGAATAATCTATGAACACTTTCAAAATTATGAAAACATAAATTTTTCATTATAATAAAATTTCATATGAGTTTTTTTATTCCTCCTTATATGATATTTCTTTTATGTATAATTTTTCTATTTTCTAGATTTTAGTCTCATACTATTTAATCATGGGTCCTTTAATACACATCTCACTCACATAAGATATTTTATGTATGTGTTTTGGAACTCTAATAGAAAAATTAAATTTTCGAAAAATATATCACATATTATATACAAATATTATAAAATATTTCATTCTATGTATGATATTTCTCAACATGTTTGAATTATTTTATTAGTATGATTATTTATATTGGAGATATTTTAGGGACTAAATTAATGAAATGTTACAATATATAATTTCATCAAAAAAAACCATTTCCATGTGTCTCAGATTAATGTTGGATTTAAATATTATAGAGTGATATTATTTTTATAATAATAAGTAAATGTTTAAGTAATATAGAAATTAATTTCTCAACCATGTGATAACATAAATCATTTTTTATCTTACCTAGACCCGATCAAAAAGAAAATACTCATGTGCACATGTAGATTTTAGAGGAAACATAAAGTCATAAATAAAATTAATATAATTTTCCCTATTTTTGAATATAATAATTAATCTATAAAAAATACAGTGATTAAATAACGTGAGATTGAAATAAATGATATTTTCGACTTTAGAGTTGTAGGGTCTAATATGGTGAAACCATATAGAAGAAGGAGGGACATGAGATCATGTAAGCTATGCTCTTATAACCCCCACCCAATTAGTTTTAGATGTGAGGTAGAAGGAGAAAACCTTCCATATCTCATAACATTTCCTTATTTTTCTTAATTTTCACAAAAACTATTTTTTTTCAATGATGGATTTTACCATATTCCATGAATCCATTTCTTCAAATTTATTCTATGTAGTTAATAATTTATGAAATTAAATTTATTGTCTTATTTATTTAAACATATTTGATATTTTTTTCATTGAGTATAGTGAAAAAAAATTATCATTGTTTTTATGAAGATATTCATACTTATGAATCACTTATATGAATCGAATAATACCTTTATTAAACACATGGTATAATATATAGATATATTTATGTTTTTTTCATTGATATAATTTGGTAAAAAATGAGAACTATATATTAGAAAATTATTTTAGACATGGATAAATTTGGGATACCAATGTATCCACATATTCCATGAATACAACTGTAAAATATAATTTTGAATGTACTTTTTTTAATCATTATACAATATTATAATTTAACTAATTAAATTATCAACTCAATTCAATTTTAATATATATTATTACAAACTAATGAACTCTAAAATTTATTTAGAATTTCATTATAATATTTTTAGAAAATATGATATTTTAATTCATAAGATGAAAAGACTATATTAGAGATAATATTAGTGAAAATCATATTTCACTCTCAGGGGAAAAATTTATAAGCTAGAAATGACAGATAACATCTATAAATATTATTCATTTATAGGGTTATTTCCTATGTTTATTTTAATTTCTATTTTAATTTTTTGTCAATTCTAAAACAATTTTGTTTCCCATAGATTAAAATATTTATAAAAAACTTCCACTATGAGGAATGAGTACTTATATATTTACTTATTCATAGTTATAATTCAACAACTTACACACCCAAAACTGACATGGTTGAATCTAAAAACTCAATGGATGGTAAGAGACTTATAAAATAATTATCTTCATAAAATCATGTCCACTGATAGAATCATACATAATTAACTAATAAACTAATTATCTTCGATATTCAGTCCGGTTTCAATCACCAACTTCCAAATTCAAAGGATTTTCCAGTGATGATCCACACTAACATGTGCAACATTTATGTAATATCTATGCTGAAATGAAAAAAATTGAGTATCGTGAAATAAAATTAAATTTATCGATTTTTGTTTTTCATTTGAACGATTTAATATGTGATGGTTATTTTATATATATATATATATATATTCTACTTATTTCTCAGATTTAAGGATATTGAAAACACAATTTTCTTAAAAAATTGCATACTTTTTTAGAAATTGTTAAATTAGAAAAAATATTTTAGGAATTAATAAAACGGAAGGGGAAACATTTCAGGAATAACTTGAAAGAATCAAAAAAAAATATTTTTTTCCATTTATCCATAAATAAGGGATATACATATTATCCAATGTTTTTATGAAGGACTGTGTCATAATGATATGAGTATTATTGAAATAGCTGATGGATGAGAATTAGCTAATAAAATCATTACAATTGATAGAATTTTAATTGAACAGAAATCATAAAATTCCCAATAATTTTGAACAAGATACATATTATATGTTTATTAATCTCAATTAGTACCCACCCTTAATTCTTAAAAACATTATTGTATCGAAAATTATTTTCTGTACTATAATGTTGAGGTAAATAATGTTTTTCAACACTAAAAAATTTCTATTTAGTCATGATATAACAATTCATTTAAAAATAATCTATGAAATAATCTATCCATAAACAAATTAATTTGACCACATACATAAAAAATAAATATCCATATAAAAATTCTAATGGTGTATTTCATGTAATATGTATTTTTTGGACCATAAATGATCTTTATAACCCAAGAAATAAATATGATAGATTCTATAATAAAAATACAAAATATATATTTTTTACAAACCATGTTTTATTTTCCAGTTGGTACAATTATTTCTTAATATAAATACATCAATTTGAAATAAAATTTTAATCCTAGAAGGAATTTATTTATTTCTTATCCTATAAAAAATCATTGAACTTATTTTCAAAACACTATAAAAGAATAAATTAGTTGATAAATAAATTCACACTATCAAAAAATCCTAAGGATCACTTTGATGACAGAATTTGGACAACTAGATACTGATATTAGTGTTTTTCAAAATAAAATTTTTTGTAATCATCCTTTACAACATAATGTAAATCTCAGAGATAATGAAAAGTATAATCGTCATGAAATAATACATTGGACTTACATCAACATTATTTATCACCAAACTGATAGTTTTAAACTCGAGTTTGAACCTAAAATATTTCCATGTGGCTCCAAAACCACTTTCACCTAGTTTAGAAAGTGATTTTAATATAAAATTAATTTAATAACAAGATAAAATTAAACAATAGCTTTAAATTAAATGTATATTTCAAAATATGATTCAGTATAACAAGAAATGTATTTTTTTGAAAATACTATGATGTATTGGAAGTGAATCTAGTTATTTATTTTTAATTTTATCCAGAAAAATTTAAACCATCATTATCATATCCCAAGAGTAGTGCACTGGGGAAAAATAGGGATAAAATTCTCAATAAATCTGTATTTAATGTAATATTATATGTTAAATTCAATACCTTTTTATTAGAACATTTGATATTAGTTTCAAATTTCAATTTTTTTTAAAAGAGATTTGCTCTCATTAAAGAAAATTTATCAGTGGAGTGAAAGTGAACATCGAAAGAAATTTCTACTAAAATATTTCAACTATATTCCTTATTAAATTTAGATATCATATAATTTTTACAATTCTATGTGCCTCCTAAATATTTGGGTTGATGGATTTCTTTCAATAATTAAGAGATATTATAAATGCTATGTTACAATCTAGTTATGAATCATTACAAGTTATACAACTGAAAACTGCTTGAATTGTTATTCAATATGGTACCTGAAGGACCACCATACCTATTAGTGTTATTAATGATTTTGTTAAATAATAATGAATCAAGGATTTTGTAAATATTTTTTATTTTCTGGAAATTTATGATCATTGAATTATAACACTTAATAATCTATTTGATAGGTGACTATTCTCAATAAATACTAAAAATATTTTTAATGAGGAAAATTGAATATTATTATTAGAAATTGTATATTATTTTTTTAAATTTTATCATATTTTAATCCATGAAACTCTCAATTTATGTTCATTAAACCACTCAGTTCCAAATTATTGGTTGATTTTTTTGTGGACATTTTACGTGATTCTATAATAGATGTGTGTTGAACAACTGAATCTAATTTCAATAAATATTTCATAATCTAGAAAATGATTTCAAATTAATTATTGACCACCGTGAAATTGAAAAAAGTCTATTTTTTTAATGAATCTTTAAATAATTTATTCATAATCACCAATGAAGCCAATACTTCTGAATCATGTAATTTGGAAAGTATTGATACTTTTGAAATTTTAAAATCTAACAACGATCAATGTAATTAATCAATATAAATTGAAATTTTCACATTCTAAAAAATTTCAAACTAATTTGAAATTGATAACCATAAAATTCAAAAATTCAAAAATTGAAAAACCATTAAAATCATGAAAATTTAGGAAAAAACACATGTGTAGAGAGTGTGTAATATTCCATTATCACAATCCTCATTATAAAATATTCACATTTTTTTAGTAAATGATAGTTGAAATTGATTTTTCTGAGTAACATTCACTTTTTTTAACAAATAATATTTTCCTCCTAAATTAGTGTTGCAACCATTATCTAAAAATATCAAATATTCAATTCTTGTTGTGAATGATAATTTCCCTATCAATAATTCTAATGATACGTTAAAATTACAATTAAAAATTTACTAGATGTCCATAAAACCTGTAGGATACAGTTAGGATGGGCCATCTTTGATCTCACTGCAATCATGTATTCCACTAGCATGTAAAATATTTGGTTGGATAATTGGGAAAAACCTATGAGATTCTTTCAAAGGTGACTAAACCCATATTTATTTAATGATTTTAAGAAATAACATACAACTTTAATATTTATTAGATTAATATTTTCCATACATGACATCCATTAGTTGAGTCCAATTCATTTTATCCCTATAAATATTTTATTTACCATTTCATATTATTAATTTTCTGAATTTTATTAGTCAGATATAGAAACATATGTAGGATGTGCCTTGAAAATATAAAAATCAACAATATTACTAAAAGTAATCATTTCACACATTCCTTTCATGATAATGTTATTAATTCACTCGCCAGATAGACCCATTTGTATTTACTAGATATATTTTTTAGATTTTTGGAAATTATCTGATCACTTGAAAATAATGATAAAATCACATTGAAAATACATATTGGTACATTTTCATATACAATATTTCCAAAATATTTTTAAAATTCCCAAGTATAATTTTCAATGATAAAATTATGAGTATTAATGTGTTTTTAGAATGTTATATGGAAGTATTTATAGATGAATTCACCATTTTGAACCATATTATGAATATTTTAAAAATATTTCATCCGTTATCCATCAAATATGAATTAATAAACACTAGTTTTTTTGTTATAAAAATTTGATTTTCAAGGTGAAACCACAGTTTTATTTGTTAATGTTCTCTCTAAATCTAGAATCTATGTTGAAAATTCAAAAAAAATTTAAAAAAAATCATCAATACAAAAACAAAAATATTTTATATTAATTAGAATAATATATGTACATGATATTTTTTATATTATATTAATGACATACTTTAGTAATATTACATATGCATATATTCGTTTCACCATAAATAAGGAAACTTTTTATCTGTCGAGAATATTAAAAAAAAATATGAAGATTAAAAGAAAAAAATATATTTCCACCCATTGTATGACCACACAATTGTATATTACTCATTGAAACTATGAAAGATGATTCAAATACATTTTTTTATTGTTTTATGTTATAATATATAGAAGAAATTATTTTTTATTTACAACGATTCAATATCATTAGATCAATCCCAAGATAATTACACCACCACTTAGAAAGAGTTGTTGGATACTTTATATTCATTAGACAAATTAAAATTTTATTTGTTAGGATGAGAATTGATTATATTCAATATCAAATTTTAAATCAAAAATTTAATGATGAGTAATGATCCAAAAACCATCATATATGATAGATAATGTTGTAATAAGAAACATGTTATTAAAATAATTTGAATGAAAAGAACTGAAAATCATCTGGTGAGTCATCAAAGATGATATCCAACAACATTCAATAAAAATCACTGAATATATTTAAAAATCAATGAAAAAATTCATTTAGAACAATTGTGTATGGGTTCAAAAGAGAAACATTGTTTTTATTGAGATAAAGAACTCTTTATATATTGGTGGCATGCCTCATCGGTCTTCTAAAAGAAAATTGTATAATAAAGGAAAAATTAAATGAATTATATTTTGGATTAACCATTACTATAGCATGTTTTATGTGACCAAAAAACTACATGTCACTTTAAAAATTCATACATTCCCTTAGTCCTAATTTTTTTTCCACACAGTAATGTACTTATGTTACTTTATCACTCAATGAATAGTTCAGAATGCACTGAATTCATTTTTGAATTGGGCCAAACATTTCAATGATTGTTCTATATTTTTAATGTTATGTAATAACTACTGGTCAATTTTTAATATTATAAACAGAGTTGAAAATCTATAATAACACTTATTATTGTAGGATATATTATTTTAATGGGAAATGTATTTATTAAATATTTTTCCCAACTACATTGGATTACTATACATACATGCCTTTATGTATTTTATGTCAAAAGGAATACAAGCTATAACCATTAGAATTCAGGACTGAAATGTGTTTTATAGTTTATTTGAAATAAATGTTTTTTCTATTTTTTTAATGTTCCTTATCATGGAATAAGGAACCGGCTCGTGTAATATTGACATAGATTTTTTGTTGAGAACATATGGATTGAATTACAGTGATTCAAAACCCTACAATAAACAAACACATGTACATTGAGAACAATATTATATATAACAAAAAAATGTTAATGAAATTAATTTCCCAAATAAAAAGGACTAGAGTTTTGATGGTGATTAATTCACTGTAGGATTATAAAATATGTTCAAATTAGTCAATTCGAATGTCACCAGTTAGATTAGAACATGAAATTGCACACAAACATACAATTAATCTTAATCAAATTTTTTTGGGCTATTAAATCATTTAAAATAAAACATTTTTCAATAGAAAAATAATGAAAAATCTATTTGTGAGAGATAGATCAAATTTGAAACAATACATATGAATGTTTTCATCTATAAAAGTTCAAAAAATTGATTTTATTGATGAAATAATACTCACCAAATACTTCTAATTTGGATATTAACTAAACTAGATTGACCCTAGAAAATAGTCTACTTTCAATTAAATTTCATCTCAAAAGTTTAGTATTATAAATATATACTCATTTTATTCTATTTGATCCTATTATGATTAAAAATATTTACAATGAAACACTTTTCATAATCCTAAAACAACTATTGAAGCTATTTAATAAAAATTTAAATATCCCTCAAAGAGAGGAGGTATACCATGATTCTCCTCATAAAAATTAGTCAATAGATTGCGCCTTTATATCCTACTTATTTGTTATTTTTTATAATTTATGAATTTAATTTTCTCTTTTTTAATCATGGTATGATAATAAAATATCACCATTTATATGAAAGGGGAGAAACATGTCAGGTTTATTTACTATTTTTATGTTTTTACATATTTTTTGAAATTTTTGTTAAATTTTTTTTCATAATCTATTATTCTATTATTTTTTATTTATTTTTCTGTATTTCCTACATTTTATGTTTTTTTAATTATTTTTATCAATGTTAGGAACCATTTAGACCATATAACCCAAGATTATAAATGATTTGGGTCTCAAATAGAACATAATGTAAATGAATGTTGAAATAATTTTATTCTATATTGAAATAATTTATAATATCATGAAAATTCCACATATTATTTGAATTTAATATCTCATACCATTATCTACATTTTTAATTCACTAAATCTATGAGGAATCAAAATAATTTGTACATTTTATTTACATTCAATATAAATATTAATAGATCTAAATAATGTATACATGACCTGAATTCACATTACTTATATCAAAACAATTTATTTTAGGTAATTATATTTAAAATGATTTTTTCATTTTATTTGGGATTCAAAATCATCAATTCATAATAATACAAATTATTCAATACTATATTATCATATTTTGCATACTAATCCTTTTATAACCCAAGAAAATCATGTTTGTTTTCCATATTACTAGATATTTTCAATATCTTTCCACCCATAAGATGTTAAATTGCCTCACACATCTGATTTAATGTGTGAGGAAACTATTTTGACGTTAAATGCATCACTATTTTCTTTTAGGGAATGAAAAATTTGAATCTAACCAATTTTCTTGTAGAAAATGTATTTATACTAAATTCGTTCCATTATAGATAATTTCCTGAATATATATAAAATAATATATTTCGTGAATTATATGGTTATAAATTTATAGTAATGGTAATAAAAATTTATTTTTTATTTGATGATATGATTAATTATAACTTTTAAAAGAGGGTAGATGTTCACACTATAATATCAATCTAATTGATACCTCTCTTTCATTAATAATTTCTAATTTCTAATTAAATTATGAAATGAAAAATGAATGGTTTTACTATTATATAATTAGTGAAGAGGGAAGAAAATTAATATTCTAATTATTTTTTAAACTTTATATACATTAATTAAATATATTTGAATAATCTAGAGAGTATTTATAGTTGGGAGATTTTGGGGGAGAACATATAAAATGAATACCAACCATGATGTTTTTATTTATAAATATCCAAAATATCGTCAATTTTCTATAAAAAACATACATTTAAAACAAAAATATCTAATGCATCATAATGAACCTAACAGGATTAAATGAGTGTAAATGATTATTTTACTCATAAAAGGTGTATATTTAAGATTTTACTAATCTTATGGTTACTCATAAATTATTTTTGTGTGAAAAAAATGATTTAAAATACATAATTTTTTAAGTGAGAAAAGTCAAGTTATGTAATTGAGTTATAGTAATGGCTTGATAAATTATTTTTCAATGTATTTTGTGAACCAAATAAATATCTTATAAAAATTGTTAATTTAAATTAATGATAATTTAACCATTCATGATTCTAAACTAGTGAATCTAATTATCTTTTATATCTGAAACTATTTTGGTGTGATATTTTTTTCATTACCTTTCTAGGATACAATGTAATATATGTGTAAAAATTAATAATTTTTACATTTTTATTTCTTTTTATGTTTATATAAAATATATAAATGTTTAAAAATATTTTATTTTCATCTAATTTCCCCCAGACTTTTTAACGATATTCTTTTCAATTTTTGTGAAAATCGATTAATAAATTTTTTATTTGTTATATATCATTTATTTATTTATTTTATCAGTCATTTAAATTTTGTAATATCTACAGATGACCATGAAAATTTATAAATCTTACATTTTAGTTATTTTAGGGTGTTTTTTTTATATTTTGAGTCTTTCTCATAGGATATTTCCTTCTCATGTGATGTTTTACAGTGCCACATTCAAGTATCTGATTATATTTTAGGGGGGATTTTAAGAAAAATATAACATAAATTTTATTTTTTAAAAATTAATAAGATAAATTTGAAACTCTCATCGGACAAGGATCATTTTCAAAATCCCACATTTTATGACATTTTCATCTCATAGGATATTGTACATGTATGATATTTCTAATCCAATATGATATTTTTTACCCGATATAATAATTTACACTATGAATTTTTATGTAATTAATGAAGATAATCATCAAACTATTGGATTTTGGTCACATGTATACCTTGGACACCTGGATTTTATTGAATGTGGGGAATAAAAATAGATGATCAAAGTATGATTCCGGGAGGTAATAAATGATAAGGGTTTATGGAAATCAAATTTTAATTCATTTGACTGATGACCTCAATGGTGGAACCACATGAGGTTGATAGAAATGAATTTGTTTCACCCACATAATGATTCTAGAGGAATGTTAACAGATAAATATAATAATATCTATTTTCAATATATTTTTCCTGAAAAAGTGAGATAGAAAAAATAAGTGTTTATATAAATGGATGTTATAAAAAAGATAGTGATCTTCTATACTATAGCGGTGCAGTGATTGATATATTCTTTCTATGAAGAAGACAGTGGAATATAAGTGATATTTTATCCATTTTCACCTAAAATCTCTTTTATTTGTGCTTATATGATCTATTGAGGAATAATTCTGAGTCCCTACACTATTTACTCTACTGTATTTAAATTTTCCATCAAAACAATTTTAAATGAATTAATTTTTTTTTATTTTTTCCATTATAAATATATATATATATATTTACACAATTTATAAATATAAATGTAATTTTTGTTGAGTCAATAATGCTTTATTTTGAATTTTTTATTCGTATATGTTTTGAAAATCACAAACAATATATTTTAAGGAAAAATATTCTTCTATAAGGATTATTATAATATAGAAAAATTCATTTATCTAAAAAAAATTAATGCTTAGAATTGTTTTCATGATATCAATTAGAATATCTCAAAATCAAATACATTTTATTACTAAGTCTAAAATTCTGATTCTTATGGAAATCCTCAGAATCATATAATTCATTAGATATAGTGTGTTATGATTTAATATTCATAATTCTCTCAAATTCATTTTTTGAATTCTCTGAAATTCAAATGATTAATTCTCTAAAATTCAGATTCTGAATTCTCTGAAATTCAGACTCTAAATTCTCTGAAATTCATATTCAAAATTCTTTAAAATTCAGACTCTAAATTCTATGATATTTAGATTCCAAATTCTTTGAAATTCAGACTCTGAATTATATGAAATTAATATTCTAAATTCTCTTAAATATAGATTATTAATTTTCTGAAATTCAGAATCCACATTATCAGAAATATTGATTCTGAATTCTCTGAATTTCAGAATCTGAATACCCTGAAATCTAGACTCTCAATTCTCTACAATTCAAACTCTAAATTCCTCGAAATCCATATTTCAAATTCAATGAAATTTAGATTTTTAATTTATTAATATTGAGACTCCAGATTCACTGAAATTCATACTATAAATTCTATGAAATTAAAATTACGAATACTTAGAAATTTAGATTCCGAATTCTATGCAATTCTGACTCTGAATTCCTCAAAATTCAGACTATGAATTCATTGGAATTCAAAATCTAGAATCTATATATTCCAGATTCCAAATTCCTTGTAAAATAGAAACGAAATATTCAATTCTTATAGAATCTAAATGATTATTTGATTAGACAGAAAATTCTATTTTTCCTTAGACTCCGAAAAATATATTTTGTTATGTAACATCATTTTTCCGTACACATTTAATTATAATTAATCTATTTCATGCAATCTATTTCTAACTAACCGTTGGTTGAGTGACATGTTTATAGGTCCCTCTAAGATTCAAGAAAAATTACGACCATTAGAGGATGACTCAACCATTGGAATTATTCTTATAAATATGTGCTCATTTAAACAAGCTCAAAAATCAATCCTTTAAACTAGAGATTACATGTTGTGAAGTGATTATTAGAGAGAGATAGTCTCATTATTTATGCATATAAGAACTATTTTTTCAGACTGTTAGCAAGACTCCGATTATTTTTGAGTAAAATTGAGGGATTTGGGGGGTAAGAATACAAAGGTTCCAACTACCTTAATTTTAGAGTACAACCAGGTTTAAGAATATAGAGGTGTTGACTACATTAAAGTTCGACAAATTCTAGGGATAGGAAGGATGTTTTGTCGACTACCTTAAAGATCAAGGGATTTCGAGGATAACAAGACAGATTCTTGATATTCTTATCTAGGGCTTACCTTAGTGTGGGTAAGATATACTTTCTTCAATGCATAAATCAAGGGACCTTTATCCATGGTTATTGGATACCCAAATTTTTGAGTTAATAGATTCACTACTTGTCACTTTTTTGTTTCATGTTTTATTTATGTATTATATTGATTAAGGAAGAAAATATAACATTATTATACATATATATACTTTTATTTACTCAAATAAGTAAAATTATTTACAATTTAATGTAAAGTATTTTCTTAAGTAAAAGTTTCTTAGGATTAATTTCTGGAACCATATTTCATGAAACTAAGCATTTTTTTCTCATAGAACAATTTTAGGTTTTGTTAATTTAACTTGTTTATGTCTATTAAACATTATATTCCTCAAGGATAGAAAAAAACATTTTTAACCATGAAATTTACCCCTTCCTATAATTGAGCATCTATATTCTTCATTTCAATACTACTATTGGTATCAAAGGGGGTCTCTGATATACATATGCTCACCTATATGTATTCATGCTCATGTTTTTTCCTTGTTATATATTTTATTACATAACTATTATAGATTAATTTTTTATTATTGTTTTTTAAAACATTTACTACATACATGTTTGGTGGAATGATATTTTCTTATACAATGGAAAAAATAAATGTCGTTCCATTGAAAATTTCAATCCTACCAAACCACCTAATTTTGAGGGTAATGATTATGATAAATAAAGTGATATAATTAAGGCATTTTCATTATAACTATAGTAGAAATTAGTATTATTATTACTGGATACTACAAAATCCATGAAAAGAAAGTAAAAACCTTCCCCCATCAACAAAAATAAGAAAATAAACTAAATAACAAGGAATGCAATTTTCTATTGTGTTCCACAACCTTGAATATATATAGTCAAATTTCATCTTCGGAAGCTATAAACTATATATATAAGGATCTTGTGGTTAAACCTTTTGCGAATTAAAATTTGATAGAGACTAGGAGAGCTATGATGAGAGGTGAATATCATAGATTTTTATTTCCTTATAGAGAACATGTTTTCAATGTAAAACAATGATTTATAAACATTTTCAATAGATTATAGTCTATGGGTGAGAAAGGACATGATGATGGATCTCCTGTGTAAAAGATAATTGATATCATTCCAAAAGAGTGGGAATACAAAAGAATAACTATCGATGAAAATCAGAATATATCTTAAATCACTCTTGGTGAGATTTTTTGAACACTTATTCAGCATGATACCAAATTGAAATGAGATTCTGATACGAATAAGAAGAATAATGGAAATGGGTGTGTAGACATTACTACTACTAATCCAATACTATTAAAAGGGTTTCAAGATAAATTTCTAATAAAGTATCTATTATTTCGGAGTCTAGTGAAAGTGAAAATTTTCAGAATGAATTTTCCAATATTTCTTGAAGGATGAATACGATAGTGGGAAAAAATATTTTCAATATAGATATAAGAAGAAAGAAAGAATGAGCAAGAAATATTCTACAGTAACCAGTTATGAATGTAAAAGGGATAACATATTGGACCTGATTGTACTATGATTAAGAAAATAGACTGGAAGAAAAATTATTCTAAAAGAAATAGAATGAAATATTACAAATCTAAGGCTAAGATAGTATTGAAGGTTATTAACACATGAAGAGAGATGACTGTTTGATTTATGCCTATAAAAAGGATCTCCTTTAAATGAGATTAAAAATGGATTCATCAATATACATAATACATGATGTGAAGTGAATTCTACTAAGAGAGACTCTCATACTTTGTTAGTATCTGAACAACTTTTTCTTCTTTCATAGTGTGACTCTGATAGTTGGTTAGTAAAATCGAGGTCATCATGGGATATGAAGAAAGAGGCGCTGATAACCATAAAGATCAATAAATTTTATGGTTAGAATGAATGAGGTTTATATTACCTAAATGATCGAGGAATTTGAGGGATAATAAGATAAGGTTACTGAACACCTTAAAGATCAAATTCATTCGGGGATAACAAGTCAAATTATGATATTAATATCGAGGTCTTACCCTTTTAAGGGTAAGACAGACTAACTTGAATGTATAAATCAACACACCTTTATCCAAGGATGTTGAATACACTTCAATTTGAGTAATAATATTTTCTACTTGTTACTTTATTTTTTTCATGTTTTATATCAACTGTATTTTGACAATGGAAGAAATTATAACATTATTATACTTTCTTATAAATTTATTTCATCTGATAATTAAGATTATATAAGCTTTGAGGTATAATTTATTACTATGTAAACTTTTCTTATGTTTCATTTCCAAAAGCATATTTCTTAAACCTATGCATGTTTGTCTCATACAACTATTTTAGGGTTTGAAATATTACCTTGTTGAACATAGTTAATAATATATTTCTACAAGGTTGACAACAAATGTTTTTAAACATACAATTTAACAACGCTTGTGATTTAGAATCTACATTCTCTATTTCTATCCTAAAATTTTTCAACTATTTAATTATATTTTAAATGTAATTGTACTAGGGTATAGTGAATTCAGTTAGGTTTATATGCTTGTTTTATTTTTAAAATTATAAATCAATTTTATAATATTAGAAAATACAATACTAATGTGTTGGTTTAAAACTTTTGAATATCAAGTTGTTCTTAATGATTTTTTTAGTTAAAAAATGTGAAATTAAAATTTTACTACCAATAAAGAGAAGTAACAAGAGGGAATTCTAAATGATCAAGTCATTCCATGTATAATACAATGAAAATAAATTTATCACCCCATATTATAGTATATCTATAAACTTGTCCATTTCATATTTTAATTATCATGTCTTATCTATTGTAGTATTATTATTTTCGAAAAACCATATTTGTAATTATTACAGAATTACATCATAATTAAAAATCTAAAGTGATAGTTTGAGATATATTTCAATCAATATCCCAAAGAGTTATTATTAAGGACATCAATACTAAATTATAAGGGGATAGTTATTGATAAGATTGAAATAAAATATCTCATCCATCAAGAACCTATATTGATGATTCTCAATCTTGATTTATCCACGATAGTATACATGAGTAATGAAATGTCTCACAAGTATCCTCTTTGTCCAAACCCATATTATCATGGGATTTAATGTGTGTGATTACCATGCTAGATTTACTACTATGGGAGGATTTTTAGGAGAAGTGTTTTAACAAGGGAATACAACACAAATAGATTTCATTGAGGTTTACAATATTTAATCCAATATATTTGGAATATTTAAAGGATTATTGATTAAAATACTTCATTAAGATGATATAATAGTTTTCTGATTCCCAACAATTTAATAAATTTTTAACAATCCCAATTGTTTAATTTTCGATTTACAAACCATATTGATAATGAATTTTTCCTGATAATATGGTTGGCCATGTTTGATGGAAAATATTTATGATGGAATATGAATAAAAAAAATTATTCTATGAACATAAAATTGATCAATACATTTAGATAATATAACCAATGTGTTGAAGTGATGTTTTATAATTTAGTTTATTATAATGAAGTGATGTTGGGGAGTTTGGTTGATTTTAATGAGATTTTCCATAATTATTGGTGGAATAGTATAATTGTTTGTCATGATTTTTTTATATTTGAATGGATGATTTATATAATGGGAAAGGCCGAGTAATAGTGGTGATTCTGTTGGGCATGATGGGAAGGGAATCCAAGTGGAATCATGGTAGTACATCCCATAATGTCATAGGAGAGATGATGGAGGGTAACCCCAATGCATGTACTATGCTATAGAGTGGAGTCCACAAAATATATTCATTATACAACCACAATGATTATGTTATAGTGTAAATGGAGGAGCTTTGTGAAAATTTGGTCCATGGAATAAAAGGATAACATAGTTAGGAATCACATCTATATTGAACCTTCATTTTTGGGAGAGATCTTGACAATTCTGGGGAACCATCCTGCTTCATATACAAGGATACATCAGGAAGGATGGTGAGAATGCAAATAATTCATCTTTCACATGGAGAAGTAGAATTCACAATATGACATCAACATGAGTGAGGACATGATCATACCACATTACTCATTTTTTCTATTCAATATTACCGGAATGAATATATGATGTAGAGTTTATAGAGGATTTTCTAATGTAGGAAGATTATATTTTTGGATATGTCATATCTTGATATACCCAGACGGAAAAAAAATTAGATTATTTCATTTCCTAGGGAGTTTTAGAGTAGTTTACATTGTTGAAGACATGACTATAGTGAATTATTCATTATTTAATGATAGTAGGGTTCTCTACCATGAAGTGTGGATGACCAAAAAAGGAAAACAAGTCAATCTATTTTGGTTCCAAAATAGTATTTGGGGTTCCCACCATAATGATATATCTCTTACACCACATAACCCATGAATAAAATGTGTCTAAACATAGCTACACACTACATCATAAGGAATATGAATAGGGTATAAGAAAATTTGTGCGATATAATTTAGTATAAAAGGCTACAATATAGTAGATATGTAAATGCCTTATAGATTTTGGTGTGAGAAGCTGTTAGAGGATATCATGATAAGAAATATTCATGCTACGTGCGACGTAACATCATGTGAGTTTTTTCAGATCTAGTTAAAAGAATAGTTTCATCCCATAATATGTAAGATAATGCTATATAGAGAGATATTGAATTGAATGTTTTAGCATGATAGAGAAAACTACACCATATTATGTAAAAAATGGAGGAGTCTACATAGTAATACATTATTCCATACTATAGCGATGATTTTTCTAAGTTCCTGATGTTATTTATCTTTTAGATGTTGTTTTGAGAAATTATGTAAGAGTTGTGGAGGATTTATGATATATTTTAAATTTTTAATATTCATGCCATCAGGATCCCTATTTAGTTCATCACAATCTCCATATTTTACAAATAAGAGGCCAAGTAGAAAAGGATGAAAATTTTAGGGAGGTGTATCTTTATACACATATATCATATAAATAAACTAGCGACATGTTCTGAACAGATATTATATTAAACATTTGAATTATATAGGAAGAATAATGAATTTTTTATATGAGGGGATAAAGTTTTAGCGGTTTAGTATTCAATTGGGACCATTCAAAAGATGAATATGATTTTCTTATTTGAACAAAAATTTGAAATTCTTCCATAATGAATCAAAAATTTATTGAAGATGTGGTAATTTGTTTTCAAATAAGTAATGGAGAAGAATAACATGAATGTAAAAAAATAATCTATCTCTATTGAAGGTTTAATTTCATGAGTTTGATATAGATTAAGGAGAATATATTTCCATAAACACTATAGGCATCCTTCACAGATAATTGGAAATCAAATATTATGAATGGTGGTTCATTATATTGGAAGTGATATAATTATGGAATGTTTAGAAGAATGACCATTTTAAAGTAGTGATTTTGCAGTAAAAATTTCATGTAGTGATGTTAGAAATAGTTGTGACCTATCCTACATTTACATGTTCTGAGATAAATAAATTTTGTAAAGAAAATATTTTTTAGAGATTACAATGAAAACAAAAACTTTTCAGTGAAAAAAATTAAATACTCATTTCTATATTTAATTTTTTCCTGCACACCAAAATAGTACAAGTAATTGAAATTATATTTTGTTAAGGAGAATAAAAAGGAAACCCAAGGTTTGAGATGTCATGATCATTAAGGTAATGTGAGACTCATTTGAGGTAAAAGTTTTTATTTTTCACATACAGTGAATACCATGATTCACACCCTCCCCATCAATGTAATATCACACTCTGTCTATTTTATAAGCACTACTTGGGGTTTCAGAAAAAAAAACTTTTATATTGGATTTATTATTCCTATGACCTGATCTATTTATGGGAGAGATATTGCATCCACAGTTAAGGATCCATTATTTGGTGGAAATTTTTTAAAAACGTGGTAAAAGGGATAATATAACTCATGAAATTTTATAATACCGATTCATAAGATAGTTTAGAAGATAAAATTGTTATATAGAGAAGAATTAGAGTAATCATTGACACACATAAATGGAATATTTTAATTAATTTCTAAAGAAATAAATAATTAATGGAGATTCTTTAGATAGTATTTCATAATAAGGTTAATAATTTCATGTTATCCAAATATATATGGATGAATGTAGAAGTGAGATGTGTCTTTTCAAAAAATAAAAGAAGAAGAAGAGTATGATGAAGGAATATAATAAGTTCTCCTCTAAGGACAATGTAAAATAGAAATATGGTTATATTTATGATTATAACCATAATTTGGAGAATATAGAAAAAAATTAGAATCTATAATGGAGATAAAAAATATGTTATTAATGTGATAAAATAGAAATAAAATCAATTTTTATTCCCATAGAATTATTTTATAATGATAGAAATGATCAATGGAGTTTCATGCCTAAGGTATACAAATCTATGATTGAAGAATTATCCTTAAAAAATATAATAATGAAAATAGAATAAGTTACCTTTAATTGAAAAATGTATTAAATGGTAACACATGTAAAAAAGATAAATAAAGTTATTCAGGATCCTTTTTAAGAGACCGGGAAGAAAATGTATATGGCGAAGGATTTGAATATGATATATTATCAATTTAAGGAAATGTACATAAAAATTAGATGAAATAAATATAAGATAATGACCTTCCCAACCCCAATCAAATCCTAAATAAATTGTCTATATCCGAAATCTGAAATAAAATTGCTAATCTAGGAATGATCCTTAGGTATGTCACCAAAAATAAGGATTACACAATTATTATTTTAGTTGGGATGATTTGGTCACATCATGGGTATATGATTTAAATCCCACATTCCCACAACTATGAGAAAAACATAGGTATTACCAACATCTCATCTAATGAATGGCCAATGATTCATGAATCATATAGTGAATTTGTTTTTTTGTTTTATCCTAAGTCATATATAATGTAATTTAACTAAGAGAAATTCATGGAATTATAATTAATCCATATGAATACACTCCACACATATGAAGTAATATAAAATTTATTATACTGGATTTATGGGTAATAGGATTAATAATATAGTGATAGTATGTGAAACTCAATGAATTTATCATTAAGCACCAAAATCAAGTTTTCATAACTACCTTGGATGTGAAGAAGTCAAAACTGGAAGAACAAAATTGGTTACTTCTACTATAAGGATGTTGAAAGAGAATGTGATGTTGGATCCATCATATAATAAACATTTAAATATGGATATATTGGATATCATATAAAACATTATGTGTAGTAGTTGGACAAATACTATATAATGGAGAAAGTGGATGATTCATCGTAGAATTATGAAAAAGGTAAGATTCAATGGTGATAAATCCAATTAATCTACTTGTTAAATTTTGATCTATTTCTAAAATGAGGAAATTACAAATCCAAGGAAGATGAAATTGTTAATATCCATAAAACGTTGTTTTTAGTTGGTGAATGGTAAGGTAAATCCTTTGAAAAGTTTTTTATTTTTTATTTACATGAGATAGAGATGTTCTTAATAAAATTATTACATTTATTTCAAACTATCTATAAAAATGAAAACTAGATGTGGATGATGATTTTGGGATTATTCATCTTAAATATTTCAATTTTCTAAATGATAAAACATCTTAGAATCCCTCACGAGTATGATTCATGGATTATATATATATTTTAAGATATAAAAAATTCAGCAAGATATATGATCCAAAGGGCGATTGTGCTTGAAAATCACATATTATCGGAGTTTAATTCAAACCTCACCCAGAATAGTTTTTCATTAAAATGATACATTATATTTGTGTCACAAATATTAATTTATTTTAAAATATTTTTTATATCTATATAGAAGATGCATTCATGTGGATATTTTACAAGTTGAAAGTACATCATGTGATGTCCTAAATTTAATTAAAAAACAGTGAATCATTTATTATTTTTTAATTAGACATGAAAATAGTGTAACATGATTGGAAAATAATAGATTCCATAAATATGTGTTTTAATTAATATATTTGATATAATATAATGTGGTTGTATAATTTATATCATTTTATTCTTTTAGGATAACCAAAATCATCATAACTAGAAGAATAATTCCAATATATAGAACACCCATTTTTTACACCAACATGTATTGTCAAAATTGGTGTCTAGTGGAAATGTCATAGGGGGTGTTCTTATAAACATAAAATGATATTAACCATTATTAGATTTTTTTTACTAGGTGATAGGTTGAAATAAATTGTGTATAAATGATATGATTTGATCAAATTGAACAACTCATCAAATAAGTCTCTAAAGTTTATATCGATTTCTATCAATAATATCTCTATGTTTTATGTTTCATACATCCAAGTTCATTAATTTTATGAAATTATGGATTGTGGTGATGTGTTGAAAATAAAATCGTGTATCACAAATGTTGAGAAATGAAAAATGCTATGTAGGTTTTTTTTCAAGAGTGATATAGACAAGAATTTTCTTATATAAAATCACTTATTCCCTATACTCGTATATAGAGTAGCATGATTATAGGATTTATTTACATTCAAGTAAAATGTTGAAAATTCACTCAGTCAATCTCGTGAGAATATACAACATCATATTATATTGGCTTATGTATCATCTGTTTTCAATTAGTTTTCCCAATTCACATGGTGTTGGTACAAAATAATGAAGTTGTTTTGTAACAGGTGAAGAAGATATGAAAATAAAAGGATTTTATCTTTTAAAGTATATTTTTTCAGTAATAGAGGGATAATTTGATGATTTGATTTATGGTATAGAATGAATAAAGAATCGTGCGTCCCTTCAGTTGTACAAGTATGTTTTGAAAGAACCCATAAGCTATAAGGTAACACAGAATTACATTGAAAACAGTGGGGATAATAAGAAATCATATTGGGGGAAATTATACATACAAATAAGGGATAATATTATATCATACAAATGAGGATATTATACATCCATACGAAAATTGTATGAGGGGGAGAAAAAATAAATTTTTTACAACGAGTCCCAATTAAAGACTATAAAAAACCCCAATGGGACGTTTCTTTATTATTTTACAATAAAAAGTTAAAATATAAAAAAAATAGGCACTCACGTTTTATTACCCATATGTATGTTGAAGAATCAATGAATAATGTTGAATTTTTTTTACAACTATAAAAAATATGACCATAGTTTTGAAGTGATCCTTGGAATTTTGGTTCATTCTAATAAAGTGATACTATAGAGTATGGTTAATTATAATAAAATTGTCCTATTATTTCAAATGAATTATATTGAGGCATGTATTTTTTGTGCTTCCAAATTTATAAATATGTCCAATCCAACTAAGGTCATGTTTTATTGGTGACAATGGTGGGAATTTTTAGAAGGGTGTTCATGCATCTTGACCATAGTACATCCAGTTGTTCTAATGGAAATATAATGGTGGAAAAATCCAAATCATTTCCTCAACACAAGGAATATTCGACATATGATATGTCATGTCATTTTCTCCCACACAAAATCATAGTGTTGATGATTGTGACAAATTTAATTATTGATTAATAAAATGGACATTCTTGCTAGGTAACACAACAATAATTGACACCAAATTTATGGGAGGTAGCTCAACCACACATGGGAACTATCTAATCTTACATGACATGGATGATCCATAATCATAAGAGTTAATTCACATGATTCATAGTGTGCATAGAGAAGTGGTCTACACCACAGGACATGACCATGGTAGAGGCCTGAAGAGAACCCAATTACATTATTCTAGATTATCATTATTACCATAATTCTAATATACTATGGTGTTTTTAGATGAGTTTTTATGTGGGAAAGGGAACATTCAATTTATGTAGCCTGTAGATAGATCATTTCACAGAGTGAAATTTAGTAGTTTCAATTCCCGTTCAAAATTAATGTATCATTAATAAAGCTGTGAATAATTTTGCGGAGGATCAAATTTTTTAGAATAATATTGAAAAATAATTTCATAACTTAGAATAAATCATGGTAGGTATGTTCACACCATAGTATGTTCAGTGTGAGATGATTTTAGAAGACATCATGTCTAAAATCCATCAAGTAATTATAGGAGTAACTTTATATGAGTTTTTTTAAATATCATAAAAGTATAGGTCTACCCCCACAATGTTCTATATGAATTTGTAGAGTGGTATTAATTCTTGAAGGATGCATTGTGGTGGAGCTAAAAGAATTTTAGTTTGTTAGAAATGTATGAGGTTGTTCTATAGAACATAATAACACACTACATCCATGATTTTTTTAGGTTTCCATAATCAAATATCGTTAAGAATTATTATAAATAAATCAAGGAGAAGATATTATTGGCTTTCCAATAACCTAAAGGACCCCCTGGTGCCACATTCAAAAATAAACTAACTCTCTATTACAAGAAGAATAGATGAACTGGAATAATAAAATAGAGGAAGGGGATCCTTTTTTTTCATATCATTAATATATATAAATAAAAAAATGGCCTGAAGGGAGAATATATAAATATTAAAAATTTTATAAGAGGAAAGTAGTATTGTTCTATTGAGGGACTATAATTCCTGGATGATTTATATCGGTTAGAGTCTTTCTTGAATCATAATAATGTGTTTCTCCTTCCGATAACAATTAAAATCCTATCTAAATAGAATCTAGAACCTAAAAAGGTGTGATGCAAGGTTTTTTCACAGAAGTGAATTATTATCCAATCAATGATAAAAAATAGAGCATATCATTATTTAAGGATGAATTTCATTAAATTGATATTAATGAAGTTACATTTTTATCTGTAGACACAAATGAGACTATATCTGAATAAGTGAGCAACGAAAGTGGAAAAAGATGATTTATACCCCTGAAAGTGAGCCAACAAATGAATGTTCTTGTTATTTATCCTTGGGATATAGAAAGCTATCCCAAAAAATTAATATATATATAATGAGCATAGGAATGATCAAGCATAAATATACCTATATTGATAAAGTACATTTAGTGAACTATCACAATAATGGGAGAATTATACATGGATAATCCCTCTCTGGTGAACCATGTAAATAACAATTTATAAATTTAATTTATACATCCTCCATAATATAGAAATAGAAATATAAAAAATTCTTAAAGGGAATACCAAGTAACATACCAGGGTGAGCAGTCAAAATCATTAATGTAATTTGAGACTTAAAAGGTTTACATGTATTTATTTCTCACATATAGTGCATACCATAACCCCTCTTATTAGGGTAATATCAATCAACATACAATGGATATGTCTAATATTTAGCGTACATATGGTACCCTAGTGTGAGAGTAGAAGATAATGTTCTTCCATGGTAAGGTTTCATTGGGTTCTTACTCCTACCATGTGAAAAAATGGTATTTTTCTATAGTGAGGGTAAAATATGGTGTTCCTACATAGTGACTGATGAAAATGTATTCACACCCTAATGATCTTAGGTATAATTATATCCCATGTATTTATATGGAGAAGTGTATCCATTATGAAAATAGAGTGAAGTGTTGTCTGAATTATGTTAAGGTAAAGTTCCACCCTAGGGATTTTAAATAGAAGAAGCTACCTAATTAAGCTAGGGTGAAGTTTCCACTTATTGATAGTAGGTTAATGAGGTGCCTAGGTGATAATAGGGAATTTTGGATCCTAAATTATATTATGTAAATATAGAAATATTGTAATACTAGGTTGAGTTTGAACCCTAGTGATATAATGGTAAATTAGAACTCTTGTAATAAGGGTTTCCACTATTAAAATTTAAATAAACAAGAATAAACTATGCCATAGGGTAATGGTATTTCAATATAGTTTTGTAGACATAAGATTGAAATGGTTTCTAAATATAGTTTAAAAT
Source organism: Viscum album (assembly GCA_963277665.1). Taxonomy (NCBI): domain Eukaryota; kingdom Viridiplantae; phylum Streptophyta; class Magnoliopsida; order Santalales; family Viscaceae; genus Viscum; species Viscum album. The sequence continues at coordinate 1,835,790,785 of OY728147.1, forward strand.
GTATTTGAAATTTATAAAACCAATGTAAAATATGTTTTTCATAATTTAGTCTAGTTTTGAACATAATTATGATACCGTGAGAGAATTATAAACTAAGTTGATGACTTCATTTAGGTGATCTCAGAGCCTTAAATATGACTTCTAAAAAGTGGTTCAAATAAAACCCCAAGTGTCATATTTTATGCTCAATTGATTTTCATTTGATATATTAACCCCCTATTTTCATACATTAATATTATATAACATTTATTAAATACATAAAAAATTGTACAAAAAAATGCCTAAATATCATATTGGTCTAGTGTCATTGGAATTATGGAAACATAAAAAATTATACATAAATGAGCTAAATTATCTCAAAATAGGTTCCTCATTACTAGAACCCTTCTTAGACAAATAAAACATAATAAATATCATCATAACCTAGGGAAGGAAACATAAAAATGGGTAAGATAATATGATCAATATAGATAAACAAGGGAGATATGTGAGCATAAACATGAGAATATGGGTATGAGAATGTGATCATGAAAATAGAACATTATAGCATATATATTAATGATCATAAAATTGAATCATTTAAAAAATATTGACATCTCTTACTAAATGAATCATTTGGAAAGATGGAACATAATCCAAGAAATCATATCATAGTAATAAAACATACAATATTGTAAAAACATAAACATATAATATGATTTCTATAGTAGCGAAGGAATCACTACTATAACCATCTTATTAGTATAGGTTCAATACTCATACCATCTTTGCATTCATGGTTACCTCTCATGGACATTTTAGTATAATGAGTTCACTCCTCATACAATCTTGGTATGCATGATTGACTCCCATGGTCAACTCCTTAGTCAGGGTTCACTCACAAGACCATCTTAATTTATCTCACGAGATATAAATCATCACCTATTATTTTTTAGGGAGATATAGTTTACACCCATATCATAGTTAAATCATACAAAAATGTTCCACAATATCATAGATAATCAATTCATAATCCATGAAATGAACTCAGTGTCATAAACATGTAATCATATCTCATGTTATTGAAAAATACATGTGTCGTAAACATCTAATCAAAGAATAACCCATGAAATAAACTAGATTTCAGAAGTGTATAACACACGTAATAGAAACCTGCATCATAAGAATCATGTATACGGTAGGTCGTACGTACACATGAATGATATTTCTATTTAAATGTTGTGTTGAATGAAATAATGAAATATATATATAATTATTAATTTATATAATTATATCACATATATTGTAACACCCCAGGTAAATAAAGTATATGATATTTTCACATTTATCCATATTTGTGAATAAAATATTAATATAACTTTAAAGTGGATGTTATGATCAATGGCGTACACAATACACAACAACGAGTTTCTTGGGAATCTTACGTTGCACTCTAATAATAAATTAATATTATTTTAAATTGTAGTTAATGTGTAACAGCCCGAGATTTTATGAAAAAGATTCTTTTTAATTTTATTAATGTCTTGTGTTGTACGCTACTCCAAAAGGAGCTTGCACAACACGCATCCTTGACATTCCTTTCATTACACGCAATCACAACCTTCCTCGATAGCGTGTGTAGTACGCAATACTGAGTTTCACGAAACAACGATATGCTATTAAAATATTATTAAAACTAGCCGTTATGAATAGTAATAACCACTTTTTGAAATTTTATAAATTTTATTTTTTAAAATGGACTTCATTTTTGGATTCGGAATACCGAAATTAGCCTAGGGTAAAATTTTGGTATTTTTCTGAAAACTTTCAATTTTTGATGAATAGTGAAACCACTAAGTGGTAGGTTAAAAACTGAATTTTGCATAAAACATAATTTTACCGCTTCTGTGAATGGAATTTCGAAAATCCGACAGACACGGTTGATATCAGTAAGTAAAATGTGGTTCAATGAGGTAAAAATAATTTTTTGGTGAATAGTAACTTTTTACTTTTTTACCGCGGTTAATAGTAAATAGGTTAACTAAGGGTAAATATGATATTACTATTACCCTAAAACATGTCCTAATTATATTGTATAAGTGTAATTCGACCAAAAAAAACCTTATGAATAAAATATGACCATTTAGGCCCACTTGGGTTAGATTAGGACATTTATTATTAATTTATTTAAAGAAGGGTTAAAATAGTTAAAATCAAAGTTTAATAAGTAAATCATTTTTAATATGGGGTTATACATAAGATAAATTCGACTATAAATATTCATTAGAAATCTAAAACGATTTCCTACATAATGGTATTTTATTTATAATTTTTAGACATTAAATAATTTAATTTATTTATGACACAATTATGATGCAGTAATTATCTTATTTATGAAATATTGACATAATTGATGTTATAAACACCAAAATAAATGTAATTTGAGACTTTTTATGAATTAAACAAATTTTCTAGGTTACTATGATATATTATTGTTGATTTAATCAACTTGGTTCGAACATATAATTCTGTTATGACTTTCACAAAAATCATATATCAAATAGTGTCAAAATTGACACAAAATAGTTTTTAAATCTAATATTATATTATTAATTGTTATTTTATTCCTAAAAATCAATGGTTCGGCCAAATTACTTAGATAAGGATATATATATTAATAATAAACAATTTGGGGTTCGTTTGGCATGTTATAGTAAGTGTATTGACCATATAGTGAAAGAAAACAAAAAGACACGGTAAAAGTTAAATTATTTAACTAAGAGTTAAATCTAATTGATAAGGTTAAAATAATATCCTAAACTTGTCTAAATCCTATTGGTTGATAGGATTTCGACTCTTCCCCACTTTAGCTTAGAAATAAGACCCTTTGGAACCATTATAAACCGATTTTTACTTTAATATAAAATAATATTTTGAGATATTCCTAAGGTGCCCCTCTCCTCCCTTATAAAAGGACACCTCCTCCCCCTCCTCCTCACACCAATTTGTGCACTCAAGCTCGGCCAAACCCTGCCCAAATCTCTTCTCCACTTCCCTAGCAACATCCTAGAGGTTCTGGTCTTCCTCAAAGACCAATTTTAGTACCCTAAGAGGAGGTCTCAAAGAGGCGCTTCAAAGAAGAGGTAATTACGGTTACCAATTCTTTCATCTTTATTTCTTCTTCCACTTCTTCTTATTAGGTTGTTTCATTATGAAGTAATAACATCAGTATCACTCATATACTGATATGTTATTATAAGTATGAAACAACCCTATTTCACCATCTATCCATCCTACGGGAAAAGAAATCACCGCGCGTGCGTACGTACGGAATACCGTCTCCACGCCGTGGTGTAATCTATTTTCCACCACCACCTTACATGGATGGGTATAATGGTGTAAAGAATAACTATACATAGTTATTAAGACATCATATTTATTCTGATATATTGTATAATCCACTCCAATTCAATTCAATATTTATGGAAATGATATCATCGCTCGTGCGTACGTACGGACTACCGTCTCCACGACGCGATGAGATTCATTCTCCATGTTAACCATTTAAGAATGGTTATAAAGTATATATAATATGTACTAATGAAATATATGACATAATAATGATACTGGATTTATTTATATTTATGTCATGTACTTAATTCCATTCAATTCAATAAGGAAACGAAAACAGCGTTCATGCGTACGTACGGACTACCGTCTCCATGAGCGGTGTATTTCTTTCCATTTAATGATTTATTATATATATGTATATCCTGAATATATATATATATATAAATCATGTTTTATGTTCTGGAATTAAGTAATCATGATCTAAGTAATCATATGAATAATTACAAGTCAAAACACAGATGACAAATGAAACAATTTTACCCAAAACGCTCTTTAACATGGAATTTACAAAAGAACGGGTAATATAAAGTCATAAGTGAACCATATATGATATCATAACAATGAATATGATTCTGTAATAAGTAAATGACATTATGTAAAGCATTATACAGGAGGTTCGGACACTTACGAAGCAAATTGGACCTAAGGTAAGGGAAATATCACAATCTCATTTTTATCTGAGATTTTTTATTCGTAAGTATTTACTGGGGTGTATTTTATCATCCACATCCATATTTGATAATTTTATTTCCATACACCTACAATTTTTTAAATCCATTTTTACCCTTCGGTGAGTTTTTAGTAATATGTATGAAAGGAATCTTTTGTCGTTTTTCGTACGAGGTACTTTTTGACTTTTCCGACAAAAGTACAAAGAATGTTTTTTTAACTTATACGACATGAATGGATTTTTAAAACAATATTTCAAGAAGCTTCCTTTACATGTTTTTAAGTTTATTTTTATTCAACTTCTTTTAGTTTTAAATTGTAAGACATGTTAAGAAAGGAAAATGTTTTTGAAGAAGAAAGGATATTTTCCTCAAGAATGGAGTTCAAGTATTTTATCAAAATTATTTTCCATCTAAGATAATAAAAGGGTTCTGTTTTTATCCCTATTATTACATGGATTTGATTATGTTGTGATGGAAATATTTTTATGAATTCGTTTATCTTATATGAATTGTTTTATGATGTCATGTTGTTTAAGAATCCCATTTTTATTACATGGGTTATGCGATGATGTATGATTTATGATTATGTGGCACACATAAGAAAGGATTCATTATAAGATGGTTGGGACCTATATCTCCCTCCAATGCATTGGGTAAAGATTTTATATCTCATGAGATAGACATGGCTGGAACGGTAGGTTATACCGGTTCAGTGAAACCGGACTGGAACGAGGGTGACTCGGTTCAGAAAGGGACTTTGTCCACTAAGATAGTCTTGGCAATGAGTCATGACTAACAAGAAATGATTTTCCATGATTATGTGTGCATGCCACAAAGTTTCTAGTTTTATGTTATGATTATGGGGATCTCATTTTCACTTCAATGATTTATTCCATGATAAGATATTATGATCTCTTTTGCAGGTTTTGATTTTCAAAAAGATATGATATGATTTTTATTTCCTTTATTTTCCCTTGCTGAGCATTTGAGCTCACCCTTTTTATGTTTTCTTTTCCCCAGGTCAGGAAGATGGATATTAAGTAGAGTATGCTAAAAGGGACCCTAGATATGATGAAATAAATGGGAGACACTATAGAAGATTGATGAACCAGTTGTTTATGTTTCCCAGTTTCTAAAGACACTATACCTATACGGTCCTTTGTGGTTTTGTCATATGTTGTAATAAGTGTGCTTCAATTTTGAAGTATTAACAATGTATGTAAAGTATGGGTCGTTATAGTTGGTATCAGAGGAAAGGTTTAGTCAAACTTTGGAAACTAGGATGCGAGAACTTTAGTGAGATCCCTAGAGATATTTATAAGGTATGTCTAGGGATGTCCCTAAGGATAAGTATACGTATAGGATACAGTCCTAGAACTATGATAAAGATCATAGAATTTAACATAAGATGTTAGATATTGAGGGTACTCCCCCTTTATTATGTTCTTTTCCCTAGTATGATTTTTTCCTCTCACACTATTCTTTTTTGGGTTTTAGAAAATGGCTGGAAACAAGATGATTCAAGATAATGGAGGATATGATGGACAATGGAATGATATTCTTCATAATGAAATGGGATTTGGAAGTCCAAACATCATTATTATGCCGAATCAGCAATCTCATAATATGATCAATAAAGTAAAATTTGGTAAGTTTCCTGACTCGGCTAATAAGAGAAAGATGGAGTTTCATGATGATCATAGAGGAAATAAAGTTCAATTTCCCCTATGTAAATCATGTGGGAAGAGGAATCAAGTAGAATGTTTCAAAGGAACTGGAAGATGCTTTGGGTGTGGAAAAGAAGGACACAAATCAAGTAAATGCAAAGGAAAAAGGTTCAGTTAACAACATGGATGAGGATAATGGCATTGCTACGACATCAACAATGGTTAAATGTTTTAAATGTGGAATGTGCGGGCATTATGCAAACCAATGCCCTAAGGGAAAGTCTAATGAAGATAATCAGTATGGTCGTATGGGAAGTATTTATGTGGATGATGATGAAGAGACTACAAATGATATGTGAGATGAAAGAATTGTTGAAGCTCGGTCAATGGTTTAAGAATGTAGTGGAATGATTACATGTTTATCATGTGTAATGTTGTATAAGTAATCTCATGGTACTATGGATTAAAGAGACGTGTAAGGATTGTTACACTGTTGTCTGATTAATGTTACCAGTATCCATGAAAGGTTATTCAGATATTTTTGGAATGTAGATGATATGCGCATAATGAAGGGATAATGAGAAAATTAAATGTTTGATAGTATTCATGAGCTCATGACTGATATAAGGAGAAGGTTATATCATGGTTTGAGTATATAGAATTTTTGGATTTTGGTATGTGGAAAGAGTTAACTTTTGACAGCATTCATGTTTTCACTAAGGTTTAATGGGTATTCTTTTTTTCAAGAGAATACATCATTAAGGTATTCACATGATTGGAATGTGACCAACAAGATATATGGGGGATAAATGATGGTATTCACATGCTTGGTTGACGATATTTCAAGTAATAATTTTCTTTATACTATGAGCTTGGACCGAAGTATTTTAGATAAGCCTAAAGATTGTAATGGATTATGTTAACCATAAGTTAGTATTGTTTAAGTATAGAACTTTTTATTTGATATTATTTATGTGATGTTATAGTAATGTAGTTTTTGAAAAAGGACAACCTGCAGGATGGGCGACAGCCCATCGCTTCGGACAAGGCTGTGGGAATCGAACCCACAACCGAAGTGCGACTGGCCTTTATCGCCTACCACTGACCTACAGGAAGTCCCTGTTTAGTAAAAACTAGTTTTATTATATTAATCAGTATGATATGTGAAGTATAAAGTCCATTTTAGGAACCATATATGATTAATCTCACTATAGGTCGACTTATGCTAACCTTTTGTTTGAGACAGATGGAATGACCTGTCATTCTATCACATGATCTGCTAACACTTCACGAATAACAAATTCAACTTCATTTATTTAAGAGATGAAGTGGAAATTGTTAAAGGCACGAACAATAGTGAGATTGTACCAAAATAAAGTAAGTATTTATTCGAATTAAAATTCTTTAACTTTAGGGAAACGATCTTGAAAACCAAAAATGTTGTCCTAGTGATCTTATATCTGATGAATCAGATGGTACCTTAGATCATCAGAAATTTATGGCTTTGTGATTGCTAGCTTTTCCATAGCCATGTTCTCTACCACTCTCCATCAGAACATGATGGTTAGATTTCTCTTCCATATCCATATTTTCACCTATGTGGAAACCCAGTGATTAGTTTATTTGGGTAATCGTTACATTTCATACTTTAGTTTTTAAAGCCATGTTTTGGTATTCCTTTTTACGATGTGGGTTTCCATTAAAGAAACTTTCGAATAGTAAACCATTTATAACCTTGACGAATTTCGAGGGAGAAATTCATTTTAAGGGGGGTAGAATGTAACAGCCCGAGATTTTATGAAAAAGATTCTTTTTAATTTTATTAATGTCTTGTGTTGTACGCTACACCAAAAGGAGCTTGCACAACACTCATCCTTGACTTTCCTTGCATTACACGCAATCACAGCCTTCCTCGATAGCGTGTGTAGTACGCAATACTGAGTTTCATGAAACAACGATATGCTATTAAAATATTATTAAAACTAGCTGTTATGAATAGTAATAACCACTTTTTGAAATTTTATAAATTTTATTTTTTAAAATGGACTTCATTTTTGGATTCGGAATACCGAAATTAGCATAGGGTGAAATTTTGGTATTTTTCTGAAAACTTTCAATTTTTGATGAATAGTGAAACCACTAAGTGGTAGGTTAAAAACTGAATTTTGCATAAAACTTAATTTTACCGCTTCTGTGAATGAAATTTCGAAAATCCGACAGACACGGTTGATATCAGTAAGTAAAATGTGGTTCAATGAGATAAAAATAATTTTTTGGTGAATAGTAACTTTTTACTTTTTTTACCGCGGTTAATAGTAAATAGGGTAACTAAGGGTAAATATGATATTAATATTACCCTAAAACATGTACTAATTCTATTGGATAAGTGTAATTCGACCAAAAACAACCTTATGAATATCATATGACCATTTAGTCCCACTTGGGTTAGATTAGGACATTTATTATTAATTTATTTAAAGAAGGGTTAAAATAGTTAAAATCAACGTTTAATAAGTAAATCATTTTTAATATGGGGTTATACATAAGATAAATTCGACTATAAATATTCATTAGAAATCTAAAAAGTTTTCCTACATAATGGTATTTTATTTAGAATTTTTAGACATTAAATAATTTAATTTATTTATGACACAATTATGATGCAGTAATTATATTATTTATGGAATATTGACATAATTGATGTTATAAACACAAAAATAAATGTAATTTGAGACTTTTTATGAATTCCACAAATTTTCTAGGTTACTATGATATATTAGTGTTGATTTAATCAACTTGGTTCGAACATATAATTCTATTATGACTTTCACAAAAATCATATATCAAATAGTGTCAAAATTGACACAAAATAGTTTTTAAATCAAATATTATATTATTAATTGTTATTTTATTCCTAAAAATCTAAGGTTCGGTAAAATGACTTAGATAAGGATATATATATTAATAATAAACAATTTGGGGTTCGTTTGCCATGTTATAGTAAGTTTATTAACCATATAGTGAAAGAAAACAAAAAGACACGGTAAAAGTTAAATTATTTAACTTAGAGTTAAATCTAATTGATAAGGTTAAAATAATACCCTAAACTTGTCTAAATTTTATTGGTTGATAGGATTTCGACTCTTCCCTACCTTAGCTTCGAAATAAGACCCTTTGGAACCATTATAAACCGATTTTAACTTTAATATAAAATAATATTTTGAGATATTCCTAAGGTGCCCCTCTCCTCCCTTATAAAAGGACACATCCTCCCCCTCCTCCTCACACCAATATGAGCACTCAAGATCGTCCAACCCCTGCCAAAATCTCTTCTACACTTCCCTAGAAACATCCTAGAGGTTCTGGTCTTCCTCAAAGACCAATTTTAGTACCCTAAGAGGAGGTCTCAAAGAGGCGCTTCAAAGAAGAGGTAATTACCGTTACCAATTCTTTCATCTTTATTTATTCTTCCACTTCTTCTTCTTAGGTTGTTTCATTATGAAGTAATAACATCAGTATCACTCATATAATGATATGTTATTATAAGTATGAAACAATCCTATTTCACCATCTATCCATCCTACGGAAAAAGAAATCACCGCGCGTGCGTACGTACGGAATACCGTCTCCACGCCGTGGTGTAATCTATTTTCCACCAACACCTTACATGGATGGGTATAATGGTGTAAAGAATAACTATACATAGTTATTACAACATCATATTGATTCTGATATATTGTATAATCCACTCCAATTCAATTCAATATTTATGTAAATGATATCATCGCTCGTGCGTACGTATGGACTACCGTCTCCACGACGCGATGAGATTCATTCTCCATGTTAACCATTTAAGAATGATTATAAAGTATATATAATATGTAGTAATGAAATATATGACATAATAATGATACTGGATTTATTTATATGTATGTCATGTACTTAATTCCATTCAATTCAATAAGGAAACGAAAACAGCGTTCATGCGTACGTACGGACTACCGTCTCCATGAACGGTGTATTTATTTCCATTTAATGATTTATTATATATATTTATATCCTGAATATATATATATAAATCATGTTTTATGTTCTGGAATTATGTAATCATGATCTAAGTAATCATATGAATAATTACAAGTCAAAACACGGACGACAAATGAAACAATTTTTCCCAAAACGCTCTTTAACATGGAATTTACAAAAGAACGGGTAATATAAAGTCATAAGTGAACCATATATGATATCATAACAATGAATATGATTCTGTAATAAGTAAATGACATTATGTAAATCATTATACAGGAGGTTCGGACACTTATAAAGCAAATCGGACCTAAGGTTAGGGAAATATAACAATCTCATTTTTATCCGAGATTGTTTATTCGTAAGTATTTAATGGGGTGTATTTTATCATCCACATCCATGTTTTATAATATTATTTCCATCCACCTACAATTGTTTAAATCCATTTTTACCCTTAGGTGAGTTTATAGTAATATGTATGAAAGGAATCTTTTGTCATTTTTCGTACGAGGTACTTTTTGACTTTTCCGACAAAAGTACAAAGAATGTTTTTTTAACTTATACGGCATCAATGGATTTTTAAAACATTATTTCCAAGAAGCTTCCTTTACAAGTTTTCAAGTTTATTTTTAATCAACTTCTTTTAGTTTTAAATTGTAAGACATGTTAAGAAAGGAAAATGTTTTTGAAGAAGAAAGGATATTTTCCTCAAGAATGGAGTTCAAGTATTTTATCAAAATTATTTTCCATCTAAGATAATAAAAGGGTTCTGTTTTTATCCCTATTATTACATGGATTTGATTATGTTGTGATGGAAATATTTTTATGAATTCCTTTATCTTATATGAATTGTTTTATTATGTCATGTTGTTTAAGAATCCCATTTTTATTACATGGGTTATGCGATTATGTATGATTTATGATTATGTGGCACACATAAGAAAGGATTCATTATAAGATGGGTGGGACATATATCTCCCTCCAATGAATTGGGTAAAGATTTTATATCTCATGAGATAGAAATGGCTGGAACGGTAGGTTATACCGGTTCAGTGAAACAGGACTGGAACGAGGGTGACTCGGTTCAGAAAGGGACTTTGTCCACTAAGATAGTCTTGGCAATGAGTCATGACTAACAAGAAATGATTTTCCATGATTATGTGTGCACGCCACAAAGTTTCAAGTTTTATGTTATGATTATGGGGATCTCATTTTCACTTCTATGATTTATTCCATGATAAGATATTATGATCTCTTTTGCAGGTTTTGATTTTCAAAAAGATATGATATGATTTTTATTTCCTTTATTTGCCCTTGCTGAGCATTTGAGCTCACCCTTTTTATGTTTTCTTTTCCCCAGGTCAGGAAGATGGATATTAAGTAGAGTATGCTAAAAGGGACCCTAGATATGATGAAATAAATGGGAGACACTATAGAAGATTTATGAACCAGTTGTTTATGTTTCCCAGTTTCTAAAGACACTATACCTATACGGTCCTTTGTGGTTTTGTCATATGTTGTAATAAGTGTGCTTCAATTTTGAAGTATTAACAATGTATGTAAAGTATGGGTCGTTATATAGTGCCTAGTCGTTGTAATAGCAGGAATGAACAGAACTAACTATAAAAGGAATATATATGTTTGTCAAATATTTTTACTTTTTACAATAAATGTTAGAGGATTAAAAATTGAATAAATCCAATTTTAAGCGTAAACATTCTAATATTCTTTAAAAGGTCGATTAACCGCCTTTTGATGACGAACCTCTTTTAAATCCACTTTTTTGACAATTTTATGTTTTATATTTGACAAAATAAAATTCTTCTTTAGAATCGGGACATCAAAATTTACTTTGTGTAAATTTTTGGTATTTTTTCGATAAAGTTCAATTTTAATGAATAGTGAAAAATGTTGTATTTTAATTCAAATCCTCTTTTAAATCTAATTTATTTATATGATTAGATTATCTTTTTAATTGGTTATAAATTTAAATTAGATTATATGTTTACCATTTAATCCAATAGTGGTCGTTGGAATTAATTTCATCTTGAAATTGGACATAAACTAGTGTTCATCTTTCAATAGATATTGTTTCTTAAAAACACGCTATTTGTTTTGACAGTGGAAATTGATTATTAAATTAATTAATGAAACATATAAGTTTTGAATTTTGTAAAATGGACATAATTTTTTAATTCATAATACCAAATATAGCTTAGGGGTAATTTTTGGTATTTTTTGGAAAAACATCAATTTTAGATGAATAGTGAAACCACTAAGTGGTAGTTGAAGAAACTGATTTTTTGTTTAAATGAATCTTTTCCACTTATGGGATTTTATTTATAAAAATCCAACATATATGGTTTTCATTAATAAGTAAAATGTGGTTCAATGAGATTAATATAATTTTTGGTGAATAGTAACTTTTACGTTTTATTAATCGCGATTAAAGATAATTAGTGTAATTTAAGGTACAAATAATGTTTTAATAATACGAAATGACCTAGAAACATGTCCTACCATTATTTGATGAATCATTGCCGACCAAGAAAATCCATGAGTCAACTTGGGAACCCCATGGAGCCACTTTGGTAGGAAAATGACATTAATAACTTTTTATTTAATGTTAAAATAAAAATGTCACAAACATGAGATGTTTTACTAAAACAATTTTTAAATTGGTTTATACAAGTCATAATTTTGACTATAAATATTCATTAGAATGATAAAACGATTTCCTACATCATGAGATTTTTTTTATAATTTTTATACATTAAATAAATTAAATTATTTATGACATTATAATGATGCACCGATTACCTCATTATTTAACGATTTAAATAAAATGAAAAGATAATGTAAACTATAAGACCTAAACTTGTCAAACACCTATTGGATGAGTGTATTTAGAACCCCTATCCCATTATCCTCTAAATATATAATTGTGGGACCCTTTTTATCCGAAAATCATTTTATAATAAAGTATATTTTCTTAACTTTCCACGAGTGCCCCTCCTCTCCTCTTATAAAAGGCCCCCACCTCTACCTCCTTACCCACACCTCTCAAGCCTTTGGCTCAGACAAGATCTGCTATTTGTTTCTCTCCACATACCTCTCTTACTCCTAGATGCCTCACTTTGGGCATAAGTCTTCCCAAGGAAGCCTTTGAGCTCAAATCAAAGAGAGTTAACCGATTTTAAGGTAATGTCTTCATTTGTGTTCTTTTGTTTTATTCTGCTTCTCCAACCCCCCAAACTCTTTTTATTCATTTCTTTTGTAACAATTCCAGTATCTTAAATATAATAGGATGTTTTTATAATAATAATTAGAGCTACACTTACACACACATACATCTAATGGTTAAAGAATATACTGTTTCTGTGGATGGAGAATTTCTACCTCACGAAACGATGATTGTTCAATATTCTTCTAACACCTTCAAAGGTGGCCATTTAGATGTCACTATATTTATATATGATATATAATATGTTTATTTTTTTCTTTAATATTCTGTATTTTTCATTTATGGCATACCATTATGACTTCCATTATGGGTATACACGATATCTTCATTTTAGGAATTGCAGACTACCGCCCCCTCAAAATGATTTGATTTGTTAATGCCATATGTGGGACATATAAAGGATGGATTTAATGTTATTATATATGATGTTATAATGGAATTATAATATACCATTATATAATTATTATTTCTTTACATTAAAGTATGATATAGAAATGAAAGTAGCGTTCATACGTACGTATGGCTTACCGTCTCCATAAACGGTGCGTTTCATTTCTTATCCCCATATGTAATGTACTATTATAAGTACATATATATAATCGATATATATGATGTATGTTACATCTAAATGATTAATATAATTCTGGAATTAAAATATACATATCTCTCATTTAGTTTTAATTCCATTAATATGACATAGAAATGAAAGTAGCGTTCATGCGTACGTACGGCTTACCGTCTCCATGAACGGTGCATTTCATTTCTTACCTCTAAATGATTATGTAATATTATAAATAAATTTATATCCTAGATATATATTATATATATGATATACAATTCATGAATATCATTCTGGATATAATGAACCTTTGACCACACAATCAACATGTAATTGTAAGAAATCCACTTTCGACTTAAGAACCAAATATCGAGAAAACAAACATTATTAACTTAAATGATTACATAATGATTATAAAATGGAAATAATTGATATAAAAGGAATATTAATCTTGAAAAATGTTCTTAAGAAAGTAGAAATTAACACTAGTTTATTATTCAGGAGGATAAAGAATGATCGAGTCATGTCGGAGACGAGGTAAGAGATCCAACCTCTCTCTTTCTTTTTAAGAACTCTCTTTTATTTCATTTATTTTAAGCTCATCTTTATTATGTTTGGGGATGTTCTTTTATATTACTCATACTATAATTTTTATGTTCACATTATTAGAGACACTATTTGATCTCATAAACCCATTTTTGAAAGTTTTAAGTGGCGTCGTTAGGCTGCTGAGTTTTGGTAATGGATTTTTCATCTCACTTTTATTCCCGTGACATTTATGCTACGTTTTCCACTATTTCCTTTGAGTGGTGTATTTAATTCCCATTATTATACTCTTTTTGAAATATAATTTCATTTATTGGTATTTAAATCTTCATTGTATGACCCTTCTTCCATGGGGTGTATGTTTTGAAAGTTACCCAACTCGGTAAAGGGACCTTTCACCCTCCTCTTTTTAAAAGACTTATTTTGTTATGTCTTTTAATTCACATACTATTATGTTGGGATATGTTCATATATATAATTATTTATGTAAATTTTATATCCAAGTGATGAGATACCATTCTCTCTCTCATCAACTCATTTTCAGAATTTTAAAGTGACGTCGTTAGGCTGTCAGATTTCTATAATAGAACTTCTTAACCCACTTTCAATTCATTGGGTTAAACCACTACATCTTTATTTTATTATTCCAAGATTATGTGTGGATTCTATATGTTTTAATTTCCACAAAACTTTGTGTAGATATACTATTTCTACACATAATCTTCTCATTGATAAATTCTTACGAACTTGTATGGGAAATAATAACCCAATCTCATTTCATTAAGATAAATACCTATGTCATTGGTTTTGTTTTTCCAAGATTAAGTGTGAATGACCTATGATTGTTTCACACATAATATCCACTTATATTGGGTGTATTTATATTTCTCACACATAATTATGTGATAGATTTATCCTTAATTTAAGGATACCATCTTTATAATGGATTTCATCTCAATTTACATTTCCATTAAGACTTCGTTGTTGTTATGTAGCAATTCACTCTTATATGGTGTGTATACTGTGCTTTGACATATTATATCATGAATCCCTTTATTCTCATGATATTATAAATCTCGGATAAAATGTTATTCCTCAATTATTTGTGTTCATGTGTCTCTCATTTTGTTAAAAACTCTTTAACAAAAATTTCATTTTAATAGTTTTAATGATTCATTATTAGAAATATTTATCATGAATGTCCATGTTTTAAAAATGGTTTTCAGTATTTATTTATATGGGCATTAATATTTTAAAATTATAATTCCATTAAAATCGTCAAAGTGGTATGGGAAACTTTGTTTCAAAGATCTCTTTTAAATGGTTTTTGAAAATGGATTGATTAATTCAATATCTTCGAATTACTTATTGTGATTGTAAATGAAATATTTTTATTAAAATGTTTATATTTTCAACATTTTATGTGTAATGATGGTTCTTGGAAATTTTATGGGTGGTTACATGATAACCCATATGACCAGTGGTGTCGTGAATACCAGGATGGGTGGTTACGTTATAACCTCTAATGCATTGGTTATGGATGTTGGCCGTATGGATATTCTATTAAGTATGTGTGGAAGTCGACCGTATGGTTATTCTATTTAAATATGTTAATGTCCCAAGTTACCTTTATATGTTATGTGTTCTTTATATGGGTTTTATGGTAAACATTTGGTTACAAAAGGGAAAGTAATGGTCTTTTATTCCATGTATAGTTTTTACAACTTCATAAAGGTGAAAAGTATTACTTTGGTAAAGTATTCATGGTTTACCTATTTTTTTGAAAAAAATAACAGTTTTCCTTCATTGTGTATCCTTTACTGGGCCTTTTATGCTCATCCCAAGTTTTTGAAATGTTTTCCACAGGACTTAAATATGAATAGGTTCAAGGATGGGTTCAAGGAAAGACATTCTATATAAAACATGGAACTAGACATGTTTCTTTTTAAGAGTTTTTTATTATTTTATGGAAACTTAGTATAAGTGCCTACTATGTAATCTTTTGAGATGTAATAGTTATGACCTAATTCTCTAAAAATATAATCCTAAAATGATCCTATATGTGAATTATTCATTTAATTCATGATTAAGTAAGTTTTAAGGCTGGGGCCCTATAGTTGGTATCAAAGGTCGGTTTAGATAACTTTAGAGGTAAGGGTATTCTCTAAGCATAAGTTACATTACCATAATGGTTCGGATTTCAGAAAGAGTCCTAGTTTTAGATAAATTGAATGAGTAAGTATATATTATTGTTTATCTTCCTCTTTAGTAAATGATGGTTTTGTTGATATGCTCACACTGACCTTTTTGGTTTTAGTAAATGGATGGATCTAGCAGGCACCAAAGTGACAATGGGTTTGAAGGAAACTGTCGTCGTTCTCTGATTAATAGACTAGATGAAATGGGGAATTCAATGAGAAATATCGTGGTTATTCTAAACCAACTATCAGGAGTCATGATAAACCACTTTAACCTTGGTGTGTTCCTTAATGCATCATGTACGAGAGAACCAACTCGACGTGGAAGTTCATGTAATAATTATAAAGGTAACCATTAGGGTTTTAATGTTCCTTACTTTTGAGGTAATTATCGGTTATTATATGTTATGATGGAAAATGAAAGTCATGAGATAAACTTGAGGTTCAAATATGTTATGATTATTTTTGAAGATTTTATCTCATTTTGGGGAATGTTTTAAGAATTTTGTAGTTTTGGAAAAAGGACAACACGCAGACGGTGGGACAACCTGTCGCGTCAGAAAAAAGCTGTGGGAATCGAACCCACAACCAAAGTGTGACTGGTATTTATCTCCTACCACTGGAAAACATGAATTACATAATTAGTTTGACTAATTCATTTTAGTTAGATGATTTTAGGATTCAAGAGTATGTTTATTTTGGGTTATCTATGGAAATTATTAACCTATCATGGAGGATGTGTGATTAAGTTAATTACTTTTCAATATGAGAATTTAAGAGGAACTGATGTTATTTGGAGAGAAAAGTTAATTTGTACCTTGGAAGACTATGTGATTAAATCCTTAAAATATTTGGGTTTCAATCTTAGTTTGGTTTACCTTGAATAATTTTATGGACAATTGTTTATCTAATGGTCTTCGTTGAACATTGGGTTTGTTGGAAAAATTTTGGAGATTAAGAATAGATTTTCTTTTTTATAAAGGATTATTCATTTGTGGATCTTGTTTTAACAATTTTTGGTTTTGGATTTTGTCTAATGACATGGGAAATATATTGTTCTCTTTTTTGGATTAGGTGATTCTAAAGAAGTTGATTATAGTACTCTTAATGCGAAAAAGTCTTCCTAAATACTCGTCTTTTGGAGAAAATATGAGTTTGATTAAGGAATCTAGTAAAAGTTGAAAGTCTATGTGACAAGTAAGTATGTTTCATTATAATTTATTTAAGCTAAAATTTAAAATCCTCAATTAAGAATAACATAAAGAAAATATGTTGTCCGTTACCTTTTCCTAATAGGGAATAGAATACCGTTTAACCTATCACAAGTGTTTGATCTTCTTATGGTTAACTTTCTCCTAGACATGTTTACTATCACTCTCCCTCAGAATAGGAGCCTTTGTTTTTTCCTCCATATCCATGTTTTCCTACATGGAATCCTAGTATGAGTTAACTCGGGTGACCTGTGTACTTCTCTTTCTTTATTTTAAAGTGATTGTTTTACTGACTCTTGTTCCGATGTGGGATTTTCAATGAAGTTTTCAAGCCCAATTTTAAAATTGCGAGGACGCAATTCCCAATAGGGGGGAAGGATGTAACACCCCATGTAAATGAAGAATATGACATTTTAACATTTATCCATATTTTTGAATAAAATATTAATATAACTTTAAAGGGGACGCTATGCTCGATGGCGTACCCAATACGCAACAACGAGTTTCATGGGAATCTTACGTTGCACTCTAATAATAAAATAATATTATTTTAAATTGTAGTTCACACCTAGCCGTTGTAATGGCGGGAATGAATAGAACTAACTACAAAATGATTATATATGTTTTTCAAATATTTTTAATTTTTACAATAAATGGTAGAGGATTAAAAATGCGAATAAATCCAATTTTAAGCGTAAACATTCTAATATTCTTTAAAAGGTCGATTAACCGCCTTTTGATGACGAACCTCTTTTAAATCCACTTTTTGACAATATTATGTGTTATATTTGACAAAATAAAATTATTCTTTAGAATCGGGACATCAAAATTTACTTTGTGTAAATTTTTGGTATTTTTCCAATAAAGTTCATTTTTTAATGAATAGTGAATAATGTTGTATTTTAATTCAAAACCTATTTTTAATCTAATTTATTTATATGATTAGATTACCTTTTGAATTTGTTTTAAAGTGAAATTAGAATATATTTTTACCATTTAATCCAATAGTGGTCATTTGAATTAATTTCATCTTGAAATTGAACATAAACTAGTGTCCATCTTTTAATATATATTGTTTCTTAAAAACATGCTATTTGTTTTAAAAGCGGGAATTGATTATTAAATTAATTAATGCGACTTATATGTTTTGAATTTTTTAAAATGGACATCATTTTTGAATTCGGAATATCAAATATATCTTAGGACGAATTTTTTGTATTTTTCTGAAAAACAACAATTTTGGATGAATAGTGAAACCACTAAGTGGTAGTTAAAGAAACTGATTTTTCGTTTAAATAAATCTTTTCCACTTCTGTGATTTGATTTTCAAAAATCCGACATAAATGTTTTTCATTAAGAATTAAAATGTGGTTCAATAAGATTAAAATATTTTTTTGTGAATAGTAACTTTTAAGTTTTATTAATCGTGATTAAAGGCAATTAGTGTAATTTAGGGAAAAAAATAAGGTTTTAATAATATGAAATTACCTAGACACATGTACTACCCTTATTGGATGTGTCATGGCAGACCAATACAATCCATGGGTCAACTTGGGGACCCCCTGGAGCCACTTTGGTAGGAAAATTATATTAATATTTTTTTATTTAATGAAAAAATAAAAATATCACAAACATGAAATATTTTACTAAAACAACATTTAAATGGTGTTATACAAGTCATAATCTTTACTATAAATAATAATTATAAATCTAAAGAGATTTACTACCTTATGATACTTTTTTTATAATTTTTAGACATTAAATAAATTAAATTATTTGTAAAACTATGATAATGCAGTGATTACCTCATTATTTAACGATTTAAATAAAATGAAAAGATAATGTAAAATCTAAGACCTAAACTTGTCAAAAACCTATTGGATGGGTGGATTTCGAACCCTTATCACATTTTACTTTAAATATATAATTGTGGGACCCTTTTTATCCGAAATTCATTTTATAATAAAGTATCTTTTCTTAACTTTCCAAAAGTGCCCCTCCTCTCCTCTTATAAAAGGCCCCCACCTCTACCTCCTTACCCACACCTATCAAGCCTTCAGATCAGCCAAGGTCTGATATTGTTGTCTCTCCACATCCCTCTATTACTCATATAAGCCTCACTTTGGGATGAAGTCTTCCCAAGAAAGCCGTTGAGCTCAAATCAAAGAGAGTTACCCGATTTTAAGGTAATGTCTTCACTTGTGTTCTTTTGTTTTATTTTGATTCTACAACCCCCTAAACTCTTTTTATTCATTTATATTGTAACAACTCCAGTATATGCAATATACTATGATGTATTTATATGAATAATTCGAGCTACACTTACACACACATACATCTAATGGTTAAAGAACATATTGTTTCTGTGGATGGCGAATTTTTTCCTCACGAAACAATGATTGTTCAATATTCTTCTAACAACTTCAAAGGTGGCCATTAATATGTCACTATATTTATATATGATATTTAATATGTTTATTTTTTCTTTAATAATCTGTATTTTTTATTTATGGCATGCCATTATGGCATCCATTATGGGTACACGCGATATATTCATTTTAGGAAGTGCGGACTACTGCCCCCTCAAAATGATTTGATTCATTAATGCCATATGTGGGACGTATAAAGGATGGATTTAAAGTTATTATATATGATTTTATACTGGAATTATAATATACCTTTATATCATTATTATTTCTTTCCATTAAATTATTAGATAGAAATGAAAGTAGCGTTCATGTGTACGTACGGCTTACCATCTCCATAAACGGTGCATTTCATTTCTTATCCCCAAATGTAATGTACTATTATAAGTACATATATATAATGGATATATATGATGTATGTTACATATAAATTATTAATATAATTCTGTAATTAAAATATACATATCTCTCATTTAGTTTTAATTCAATTAATATGACATAGAAATGAAAGTAGCGTTCATGCGTACGTACGGCTTACCATCTCCTTGAACGGTGCATTTCATTTCTTACCTCTAAATGATTATTTAATATTATAAATACATGTATATGATAGATATATATCATATATATGATATCCAAATCATGAATATCAATCTGGATATAATGAACTTTTGACCACATGAACAACATGTAACTGTAAGAAGCCCACTTTCGACTTAAGAACCAAATATCGACAAAACAAACAGTATTAACTTAAATGATTACATAATGCTTATAACATGGAAATAATTGATATAAAAGGAATATTAATCTTGAAAAAGGTTCTTAAGCGGGTATAAATTAACACTAGTTTATTTTTCAGGAGGTTTAAGAATGATCGAGTCATGTTGGACACGAGGTAAGGGATCTAGCCTCTCTCTTTCTTTTTAAGTACTCTCTTTTATGTCATTTATTTTATGCTCATCTTTCTTATGTTTAGGGATGTTCTTTTATATTCCTCATACTGAAATTTTTATGTTCATATTATGAGATACCCTATTTTATCTCATAAACCCATTTTTGGAAGTTTTAAGTGGCGCCGTTAGGCTGCCGAGTTTTCGTAAGGGATTTTTCATCTCACTTTTATTCCCGTGACATTTATACTGCGTTTTCCACTATTTCCTTTGAGTGGTGTATTTAATTCCCATTATTATACTCTTTGTGTAATATAATTTCATTTATGGGTATTTACATCTTCATTTTATGACCCTTCTTCCAGGGGGTGTACGTTTCGAAAGTTACCCAACTCGGTAAGGGGACCTTTCACCCTCCTCTTTTTAAAAGACTTCTTTTGTTATGTATTTTAATTCACATACTATTATGTTGTGTTATGTTTTTCTATATCCTTATTTATGTAAATTTTATGTCCAAGTGATGAGATACCATTTTCTCTCTCATCAACTCATTTTCTGAATTTTAAAGTGTCGTCGTTAGGTTGTCGGATTTCTATATGGGAACTTCCTATCCCACTTTCAATTCTTTGGGTTAAACCTCTACTTCTTGATTTTATTATGCCAAGATTATGTGTGGAATCTCTAGGTTGTAATTTCCACAAACCTTTGTTTAGATATACTATTTCTACACATAATCATCTCATTGATAAATTCTTACGAACTTGTATGGGAAATAATAACCCAATCTCATTTCATTGAGTTAAATACCAATGTCATTGGTTTTGTTTTTCCAAGATTATGTGTGAATGACCTCTGACACTTTCACACTTAATATCCACTTAAATTGGGTGTATTTATATTTCTCACACATAATTATGTAATATATTTATCCTTAATTAAAGGAAACCATCTTTATAATGGATTTCATCTCAATTTACATTTCCATTGAGACTTCATTGTTGTTACGCGCCAATTCACTCTTATATGGTGTGTGTATATGTCCTTTGACATATTATATCAGGAATCCCTTTATTCTAATGATATTATAAAGCTCAGTTTAAATGTTATTCCGCAATTATTTGTATTCATGTGTCTCTCATTTTGTTAAAAACTCTTTAACAAAAAATATTGTTTTAAATGTTTTAAAGATTCATTATTCTAAATATTTATCTTTAATGTCCATGTTTTAAAAATGGTTTTTAGTATTTATTTATATGGACATTAATGTTTTAAAATTATATGTCCATTAAAATCTTCAATGTGGTAGGGGACACTTTGATTCAAAAATATCTTTTAAATGGTTTTTGAAAATGGATTTATTAATTTAATATCTTGGAATTACTTATTGTGATTGCAAATGAAATTTTGTTATTAAAATGTTTATATTTTCAATATTTTATGTGTAATGATGGTACTTGGACATTTTACGGGTGGTTATGTGATAAACCATATGACGGGTGGTGCCGTGAATACTAGGATGAGTGGTTACGTTATAACCTCCAATGCATAGGGTATGGAAGATGGTCGTATGGCTATTCCATTAAGTATGTGTGGAAGTCGACCGTATGGTTATTCCATTTAAGTATGTTTATTTCCCAAGTTACCTTTATATGTTATGTGTTCTTTATATGGGTTTTATGGTAATATTTTGGTTACCAAAGGGTAAGTAATGGTCTTTTATTCCATGAATAGATTTTACTACTTCATAAAGGTGAAAATTATTACTTTGGTAAAATATTCATGGTTTACCTATTGTTTTGAAAAAAATAACAGTTTTCCTTCTTTGTGTATCCTTTACTGGGCTTTTTATGCTCATCCCAAGTTTTTGAAATGTTTTCCACAGGACATAAATATGAATAGGGTCAAGGATGGGTTCAAGGAAAGATGTGCTATCTAAAATATGGAACTAGACATGTTTATTTTTAAGAGTTTTTATTATTATTTTATGTAAACTTAGTAGAAGTGTCTACTATGTAATCTTTTGAGATGTAATATTTATGACCCAATTCTCTAAAACTCTAAACCTGAAAAGATACTCTATGTGAATTATTCATTTAATTCATGATTAAGTAAGGTTTAAGGTTGGGGCCTTATATATATCATATATTCTATAATCAAATATTTAATACATTCATTGTAGTGTTTGATTAAATAACATCGAAATTAAGGGGTCGGTAGTCCAAACTTCATCAAACAAAAGTTTCATATTAACAGAAAATATGGAATTATAATGATATGTGTTTTAAAATGATTAAATAAGATTAATGAAATAATAAATATAATAGATATCATATTTTAATAGTGTTTCAATCACAATGTACACCATGTGGAGGTTGTTGATAATGATAACATTATCTTGGGAAAAGACGATGCCTCTTAATCGGGTAACTCCTTTTGCTTTGTGAAAAATAGATTCCTCATATTGGTTTATTCCCACGTATATTATTATAAGAGTGAGGTAGGTATTATAAGGACCTGGCCTTATTACATTACATAATATTGAATTAAATGAATAATTCACATTGAGGATCTTTCCAGATTTATAGTTTTAGAGAATTAGGACATAACTTTTACATCTCAAAGATTACAAGGTTGACACAGCTACTCAGTTTCCATTTTTTTTTCAAAAAAAATAAACACCTGAACAAAAGAGTCATGTATAGTTCCATGTTTTAGATATCATTAAATTTCCTTGATCCCATCCTTGACTGTATTACACTTTAAGTCATATGGAAAACATTTCAAAAACATGGGATGAGCATAAAAAGCTCAGTAAGGGTTATAATAATACAAAAATAAAACAATAGTCGATGTATACATATGAATCAATAAATCATAATTTACTCATAAAAAATAATGACTTTAACATACCTCATTAAATCATAGAAATCATAAGACATAAAGGTAACTTGAGGCATTCATAATATTCTTACGTAGGGAGTAACCCTCATGGTTACATTTGGAATACTCATAACAGTATATCCTCTAAATCTCTTCAGAGAAACCTTAGCGTTTAACTCCTTAGTGTTACCCAATGCATTGGAGAGCTATATGGGGCTCACCCACCCATAGTTTATCATGGAACCACCCAATTTCATAAACATTTCCCAAGAACCATAACATAATCATAACACATAAAACATGCACAAAATAAACATAAAATTTCCAAATTTCAATCACATGATATCACATCATCATAAATAATAACATCTAATAAAATCATTAAAACTCTATGAGAGAAAAGTTCCTTTAAACATTGAAATTATTTAAAGAAGATATTTAAAAGAGATTTTAGAGTCAAAGTGTCCCATACCACATCGAAACTTTAGAAAGGGTATTAAAACATTCTTTTCCATATAAATAAATCCTTAAAACCATTTTTAAAACATGGACATGGATGATAAATGTTTAAAAGAATAAATCTTTAAAACCATTTAAAACAATGTTTTAATAAAAGTGTCCTTTTCCATTTTGAACATTTAAATTATAAGCCACATATATGTAAAACATTTTCAAAACATTTAAATGACTTTAGTATAGACATAATATGGATATGTAATGTAATAGGGGCTGTATATACACTTTATAAAAGACTATAAGTTCATATCATTAAGAAATGGCTCAATGAGATGAAATTGATATGTAATCCCAATCAAGGATCATGCCATTAGAGCAAGGATAAAAAAATGACATAATTATGTGTGACAACTATAAATACACTAAATATAAGTAGATACTCAGTGTAAAACAATCAGATGTCATCCGCACATATTCATAGCTCGATATAATCAAGAAGTAGAGGTTTAACCCAATGAATTGGAATTGGGTTAAGAAGTTACCATGCAAAAATTTGATAGTGTAACGGTGTCACATCAAATTTTAGAAAACGAGTTGACGAGAGAGATAAAGGGTATATAATCACTCGGACATAAAATTTATAGCAATAAGGATATATAAGAACATATCCTAACATAATAAGATGTAATTTAAAAGACAAAACAAAAAACAAGTCTTTCTAAAATAGGAGAGTGAATGGTTCTTTTACCCACTTGGGTAACATTCCAAACGTACACCCCATTATAGAATAACTATAAATCATTGATGTAAATACTAATAAACGAAATTATATTACAAAAATAGTAGAATAAGGGGAAATAAATACACCACTCAAGGGAAATGGTGGAAAATTTAACATAAATCTCACGAGAATAAAAGTGAGATGAAAAATCTCTTATGAAAACTCGGCAGCCTAACGAGGCCACTTAAAAATTCCAAAAATAGATTTATGTGAAAAAAAAGGGTCTCTAATAATATGAAAATAAAAATTAAATAATGATTAATATTGAAGAACATCCCCAAACATAATAAATATAAGCTTAAATGAAATGACATTAAAGAGAGTACATAAAAATAAAGAGAGAGGTAGGATCCCCTACGAAAATTCGGCAGCCTAATGGCGCCATATAAAAATTCGAAAAAGGAATTGATGGGAGTAAGAGGGGGTATATAATAATATGAGAATACAAATTACAGTATGGTTAATATATTAGAACATCCTCTAACATAATAACATGGAGCATAAATAAAATGACATAAAAGTGGGTACTTGAAAAGAAAGAGAGAGGTCGGATCCCTTACCTCAAGTCTGACATGTCTTGTTCATTTCATTATATTCCTGGATAATAAACTAGAGTTAATTTCTACATGTTTAAGAACCTTTTTCATGTTAATTATTCCTTTTATATCACTTATTACAAGGTTATGAACATTATGTAATTATTTAAGTTAATAACAGTCATTTTGTCGATCATTGGTACTTGAGTCAAAACTAAACATGTTATAATTACAAGTTGTTCATGTGGTTAAATATCCATTATATCCAGATTTATATTCATAATTTATATGTCATATATAAAATATATATCTAGTATATACTTGAATTTATAATATTACATAACATTAAATGGTAAGAAATGAAATGCACCGTTCATGGAGACAGTAAGCCATACGTACGCATGAACGCTACTTTCATTTCTATTTCATATTTAATGGAATTAAACCTAAATGAGAGAGATATATATATATATTATAATTACAGTATAATATATATTTTATATAGGTCACATATGTTCATTAATTTAATTCTTTATACATTCCATGTATTGCATGAACGAGTCACATCACTTGAGGGTGCAGTAGTCCACACTTCCTCAAATGAAATTATCGCATTTTCACAACATTCAAATCATAAAGGCGTGTTTTAAATGTAAAATAAAGAATAATATAGAGGAAATAAATATAATATATATCATAAATAAATATATTTCCATCATAATGGTTTACATGAGAGGTGGTAGGAGAACATAAAACAATCATCATTTCGTGAGGTAGTAATTCGTCATCCACGGAAACAGTATGTTATTTTACCATTAGACAGAGGTGTGTGTAATTGTAGTTCGAATAATTCTCATAAAAACATCCTAGTATATTGAAGATACTGTTTTTGTTACAAAATAAAGGAATAAGAAGAGTTTAGGGGGTTCGAGAAGAAAAATAAAACAAAAGAACATAAGACAGGACGTTACATTTAAATTGGGTAAATCCCTTTGGTTTGAACCAAAAGGGTTTCATGAAGATCTTTTTGCCTAAGGTGAGGCTTAAATTATGAATAT
The DNA here is from genome assembly GCA_963277665.1 of Viscum album. Lineage (NCBI taxonomy): Eukaryota > Viridiplantae > Streptophyta > Magnoliopsida > Santalales > Viscaceae > Viscum > Viscum album. The sequence goes on from OY728147.1 coordinate 1,835,817,327, forward strand.
AGTTATGTGGAGAGATGAAATGGGCAGCGGTTGGCCAAGTCAAAGGCTTGAGAGGTGTGGGTAAGGAGGTAGATGTGGGGGCCTTTTATAAGAGGGAGGATGGGCACTCATGGAAAGTCAAGAAATATTACTTTATTTTAAATATGAGTTTCGGATTATAAAGGTCCCAAATTGAAATATTTCAAGGGTAAGGTGATAAGGGTTCTATGTATACTCATCCAATTGGTTTTTGGCCAATGTAAGTCTTATATTTTACATTATATTTTCATTTTATTTAAATCGTTGATTAATGAGGTAATCGTTTCATCATCATGGTGTCATAAATAAATTAATTTACATAATGTGTAAAAATTATAAAAAAACATCTATAATTTAGGATATATTTTTATATTTATAATGAATATTTATAGTCTAAGATATCATTTAAACAGGAAAAACTAAAATTGTTTTACTTGGATAATACATACTTTTGTTATATTTTCCTTTCTTTAAAAATAAAATGATAAAGTGTCACTATCACACAAAAGTGATTCCATGGGGTCCCAAAGTTTGGCACAAGGCATCCCATGGTCGGCCATGACACAACCAGTATCATCATGACATGTGTTGGGGTCATTTGTTATTATTATGATATTATTTTATTATCCTTAACTACCCGATTACTACTTAATCACGATAATTGAAGATAATTACCATCGTTACTATTCATAATGTCCAAAAACAAAAGAGTCTTAATTACAGAATTTGGAAGTTCTGATTCCAAATATGGAAGAAATTTTACAAAACTCCAAACACATAAATTTCAATAATTAATTTAAAAATATTTCCCTTTGTCAAAATAAATTGCGGGTTTTTTTGAAGCAATATCTAAGAAATGTTTGGCACTTGTTTATGTCCATTTTCAAAGTCAAATTAATTATAATTACCATAATTGAATTAAATGGTAAAAATATATTCTAATTAAACTTTAAAACCAATTAAAAATATTATCTAACCATATATTTATATTAGATGAAAAAGCAGTTTTGATGTAAAATGATGTATATTGTCACTATTCAAAAAAATGAACAATGTCAGAAACATACCAAAAATTAAACCAAAGTAAATTTCAATGTCCCAATCATAAATAATAAGTTTATTTTGACAAATATAGATTAAAAATTTCAAATTATAGATTTAAAAAAAGTTCTCCATCTAAAGGCGGTAAAACAATCTTTTAAAAATATTAGAGTATTTATTCATAAAATTGGATTCATTTGGATTTTAAGCCTCTATCATTTATTGAATAAATGTAAAAATATTTAACAAACATATGTAATCATTTTGTAGTTATTTATAATCATTACTTCCATTTCAATGGCTTGGTGTTAACTATTATAATATTTTTATATTATTAGTGTGCAACGTAAGATTTCAAAGAAACTCGTTGTTGCGTATTGGGTACGCCATCGAGCATAGCATTCCCTTTAAAGTAATATTAACATTTTATTCAAAAATATTGATAAAAATTATAATGTAATATTAATTATTTACCTGGGATATTACATCCTTCCCCCCTTTTGGGAATTGCATCCTCGAAATTTCAAAATTGGGCTTGGAAACTTCATTGAATGTCCCACATCGGAATAAGAATCACTAAAACTATCACTTTAAAAGAAAGGGAGAGAAGTACAAAGGTCACCCGAGTTAACACATACAAGGATTCCAAGTTGGAAAATGTGGACATGGAGGAGAAAAAAAGGGTCATGTTCAAATGTAGAGTGATAGTAAACATGTCTAGGAGAAATTTAACCACAAGAAAATCACAAACTTGTGATGGGTTAAACGGTATTCGATTCCCCAGTTAGAAAAGATAACAGATGAAATTTTTGTTTTATGTTACTTTTCATTGAGGAATTTATTTTTGAGCTTAACTAAATAATAATGAAACATACATACTTGTCATGTAGACTTTCAACTTTTACTAGATTTCTAACATAAACTCATACTTTCTCCAAATGATGAGTATTTAGGATGACTTGTTCTCATTAAGTGTGCTATAATCAACATCTAGAGAATCACCTAATCCAAAAAAGAGAACTATATATTTCCCATGTCTTTAAACAATATCCAAAACTAAAATTGTTAATATGAGATCAGATAATACCCAAAAAGTTAAATTTATTTACAAAAAGAAAAACTACTCCTAATCTCTAAAATTTGTCAAACGATACCCAATGTTCAAAAAATACCATTCAATAAACATCTATCCATAAAATTCATCATAGAAATCAAAATTAATATTGAAACCCAAATATCTAAAGGATTTAATCATATAGTCTTCCAAGATAAACCTTAACATTTATCCCCAATCATCAGTTACTCTTAAAGTCTCATACAAAAAAGTAATTAACCTAATGACATATCCTCCATGATAGGTTATTAATTTCCATTGATAAACAAAAATAAACTTATTATAGATTCATAAGATCATCTAACTAAAAATAATTAGTCAATCTAACCATGGACTTCACGTAGTCCAATGGTAGGATATAAATACCAGTTGCACTATGGTTGTGGGTTTGATTCCCGCAGCTTCGTCCAACGCAACGGGTTGTCACACGGTCTACGTGTTGTCCTTTTTCCAAAACTACATAATTCATATAACATTCCCCAAATAGAGATAAAATCTTTAAAAATAACCATATCATATTTTATCCTCAAGTTTATCTCATGTCGTTCATATTCAATTATAACATATAGTAACCCATAATTACCTCAAAAGTAAGGATCATATAAACCATAATGAATAACGTTTTAATTATTACATGAACAACCACATCGAGTTGGTTCTCTCGTACATGATTGATTAGAGAACTCACCAAGGTTCAAGTGGTTATTCATGCCTCCTGATAGTTAGTTTAGAATAACCATGAGATTTCTTATTGAATCCCCCATTTCATCCATTCTCTTAATCAGAGAACCACCATAGTTTCCTTCAAACCCATTGCCACTTTGGTGCCTTCTAGATCCATCCATTTACTAAAAACAAAAAGGCCAATGTGAGTATATCAACAAAATAATCATGTACTAAAGAGGATGATAAACACTAAGATATAATTATCCAATTTATCTCAAACTCATTCCATCTTTCATAAATAACAATGAATCTATCTAATATAATAACCATTGTGGTCATACACAACCTTTCCCTTATGATTAAACAACACTCTAACCTCCAAATTTATCTAAACCGACCTTTGATACCATCTATAAGGACCCATCCTTATTACATTACATAATCTTGAATTAATTTTATAATTAACATTGAGGATCTTTTCAAGTTTATAGTTTTAGATAATTAGGACCTAACTATTAAATCATAAAGATTAAAAGGTAGACAAAGCTACTCAGTTTCCATTTTATTCAAAAAAAAACTCTTGAACAAAAGATTCACGTCTTGTTCCATGTTTTAGACATCATGACATTTCCTTTATCACATCCTGGACTGTATTCCACTTTATGTCCTTTGGAAAAAATTTCAAAAACATGGGATGAACATAAAAAGCTTAGTAAGGGTTATAACAATATTTAAATAAAACATTAGTCCATGTATACATAAGAATCAACGAAATCATCTTTACTCATAAAACCTAAGCACTTTAACATACCTCATTAAATCATAGAAATCATAAAACATAATGGTAACCGGAGGCATTCATAACATTCTTATGTAGGGTGTAACCCTCATGGTTACGTTTGGAATACCCATCACAGTATATTCCCTAAATATCTTTGGAGAAACCTCAGAGTTTAACTCCTTCGTGTAACCCAATGCATTGTAGAGCTATATCAGGCTCACCCGCCCTTAGTTTATCATGGAACCACCCGATTTCATAAACATTGCCTATGAACCATAACATTATCATAACACTTAAAACATGCATAAAAGAAACATAAAATTTCAACATTTCAATCACAATATATCACATCATCATATATAAAAACATCTAATAAAATCATTAAAACTCTATGAGAGAAAAGTTCCTTTATACTTTGAAAATATTAAAAGAAGAAATTTAAAAGAGATTTTGGAATGAAAGTATCCCATACCACTTCAAAACTTTTGAAAGGGTTTTAAAACATTCACGTCCCTATAAATAAATCCTTAAAACTATTTTTAAAACATGGACATGGATGATAAATGTTTAAAAGAATAAATCTTTAAAACCATTTAAAACAATTTTTTCATAAAATATTCCTTTTCCATTTTGAACATTTAAATTATAAGCCACAAGAAAGTAGACCATTTTAAAAACATTTAAATTCCTTTAGTATAGACATAATATGGATATGGAAAATCAAAAGGTCTGTATATACATTTTATAAAAGAATAAAAGTGAATATCATTAATAAATGTCTCAATGAGATGAAATTGAGATGTAATCCCAATCAAGGATCATGCCAGTAGAGAAAGGATAAAGAAATGACATAATTATGTGTGACAAATTTAATACACTAAATATAAGGGGATACTCAGTAGAAAACAATCAGATGTCATCCACACATATTCATAGCACGACATAATCAAGAATTAGAGGTTTAACCCAAAGAATTGGAATTGGGTTAAGAAGTTACCTTGCAAAAATTCGATAGCCTAACGGTGTCACATCAAATTTTAGAAAAAGAGTTAACGAGAGATATAAAGGGTATCTCATCACTCAGACATAAAATTTAAAGAAATAAGGATATATAAGAATATATCCTAACATAAGAAGATATAGTTTAAAAGCCAAAACAAAAAGAAGTCTTTTAATAATAGGATGGTGAAAGGTTCCCTTACCGACTTGTGTAACATTCAAAACGTACACCCCATGACAGAAGGACTATACATCATTGATGTAAATACTCATAAGAGAAAGTATATTACACAAAGAGTAGAATAATGGGTAGTACATACACTACTCAAAGGAAATGGTGGAAAATTTAGCATAAATCTCACGTGAATAAAAGTGAGATGAAAATTCTATTACGAAAACTCGGCAGCCTAACGATGCCACTTAAAACTTCCAAAAATGGATTTATGAGATCAAAAAGGGTCTCTCATAATATGAAAATAAAATGTACAGAATGATTAATATAAAAGAACATCCCCAAACAAAATAAATATGTGCTTAAAGGAAATTAACTAAAAGAGAGAACTTAAAAATAAAGAGAGAAGTAAGATCCATTTCGAAAATTCCGTAGCCTAACGACACCACTTAAAAATTCTAAAAATTAATTGATGAGTGTAAGAGGGGGTATATCATAATATGGGAATACTAATTACAGTATGTTTAATATAAAAGAACATCCTCCAACATAAGAACATGGAGCATAAATGAAATGACATAAAAGAGGGTACTTGAAAAGAAAGACAGAGGTCAGATCCCTTACCTCAAGTCCGACTTGTCTTGTTCGTTTCATTATATTCCTGAATAATATACTAGAGTTAATTTATAACTGATTAATAACCTTTTTAATGTTAATTATTCCTTTTATATCACTTATTACCATGTTATGAACATTATGTAATTATTTATGTTAATAACGGTCGTTTTGTCGATCATTAGTACTTGAGTCAAAAATAAACTTGTTATATTTACAAGTTGTTTATGTGGTTAAATATACATTATGTCCAGATTTATATTCATGATTTATATATAATATATATTATATATATCCAGTATATACTTGAATTTATAATATTACATAACATTTAAAGGTAAGAAATGAAATGCACCGTTCATGGAGACGGTAAGCCGTACGTACGCATGAATGCTACATTCGTTACTATTTCATATTTAATGGAATTAAAACTAAATGATATATATATATATATATTATAATTTCAGTATAATATATATTTTATATAGGTCACATATGTTCATTAATTTCATTCTTTATACATTCCATGTATTGTATGAACGAGTCACATCACTTGAGGGGGTTGTAGTCCAAACATTCTCAAATGAAATCATCACATTTTCACAACATGCAAATCATAAAGGTGTGTTTTAAATGTAAAATACAGAAGCATAGAGCGGAAATAAATATAATATTTATCATAAATAAATATAGTTCCATCATAATGGCCACCATGAGAGGTGGTAGGAGAAGATAGAACAATCATCGTTTCGTGAGGCAGTAATTCACCATCCACAGAAACAGTATGTTATTTAACAATTAAAAGGATGTGTGTGTAATTGTAGCTCGAATAATTCTCATAAAACATACTAGTATATTGAAGATACTGATTTTGTTACAAAATAAAGGAATTAAAAGAGTTTAGGGGGTTGTAGAAGCAAAATAAAACAAAAGAACATACGAGATGACATTACCTTTGAATTGGGTAAATCCCTTTGGTTTGAATCAAAAGGGTTTATTAAAGAGCTTTCGGCCTAAGGTGAGGCTTAAATGATGAGTAGAGGGATGTGGAGAGATGAAATGGGTAGGGGTAGGCCGATCCCAAGGCTTGAGAGGTGTGGGTAAGGAGGTAGAGGTGGGAGCCTTTTATAAGAGGGAGGAGGGGCACTCATGGAAAGTCAAGAAATGTAACATTATTTTAAAAATGAGTTTCGGATTATAAAAGACCCACATTCATATATTTAGATGATAAGGTGATAAGAGTTCGAAATATACTCATCAAATAGGTTTTTTCTAAGTGTAAGTCTTATATTTTACATTATCTTTTCATTTTATTTTAATCATCCAGTAATGAGGTAATCGTTGCATCATCATGGTGTCATAAATAAATTAATTAATTTAATGTCAAAAATTTTAAAAAAATAATATTACTTAGGAAATATTTTTAGCTTTAAAATTAATATTTATAGTCTAAGATATCATTTTCACAGACAAAACTAAATTTTTTTTCTTGGGTAATACATACTTTTGTTATATTTTCCTCTCTTTTAAAATAAAATGATAAAGTGTCACTATCACATTAAATTGATTCCATGGGGTCCAAAAGTTTGGCACAAGGCATACAATTTTCTGGAATGAAACAAACAGTAGCATTAGGACACATGTTGGGGTCATTTTTTATTATTATGATATTATTTTATTATCCTTAACTACCTGATTACTAGTTAATCACAATAATTAAAGATAATTACCATCGTTACTATTCATAAAGCCCAAAAACAAAGGTGTCTTAATTACATAATTTGTACCTTCTGATTCCAAATATTGAATCCATTTTACCAAATTCCAGTTACATAAATTGCAATAATAAATTAAAAAATATTTCCTGTAGTCAAAACAAATAGCGGGTTTTTTGAAGCAATATCTATGAAAAGATTGACACTTGTTTATTCCATTTTCAAAGTGAAATTAATTCTATTGTCCATTATTGAATTAAATGGTAAAAATATATTCTAATTAAACTTTAAAACCAATTAAAAAGATAATCTAACCATATATTTAAATTATATGAAAAAACAGTTTTGATGTAAAATGCATTATTTTTTCACTATTCAAAAAAGAGAACAATGTCTTAAACATACCAAAAATTTAACCAAAGTAAAGTAAAATGTCCCAATCATAAAGAATAAGTTTATTTTGACAAATAGAGCTTAAAAAATTTCAAATGTTAGATTTAAAAAAAGTTCTCCATCAAAAGGCGGTAGAACAATCTTTTAAAAATATTAGAGTATTTATACATAAAATTGGATTCATTTGGATTTTAAGCCTCTAACATTTATTGGATAAATGTAAAAATATTTAACAAAAATATGTAATAATTTTGTAGTTATTTATGTTCATTCCAGCCATTACAATGGCTAGGCATTAACTATTATAATATTATTATATTATTAGTGTGCAATGTAATATTTCAAAGAAACTCGTTGTTGCATATTGGGTATGCCATCGAGCATAGCATTCCCTTTAAAGTAATATTAACATTTTATTCACAAATATTGATAAACATTAGAATGTAATATTAATTATTTACCTAGGATGTTACAGGTATGTTTTAACGTGGATTGGTATGAACATGTTCGATTATATGTTGATTGATAGGTGTGATGTAATGGGATATTTGGTATCTTTTTATAGGGAAGGGAAAAGATACACTTGGAAATTTTTAAAACATGTTTGGTGTAACCACATCTTCAAATTAAGAAATCATAAAAACCCATAATAAATAAATAATCGAATCTTAATGTATGATTAATGGAAATAAATTTTGTTTTATAAATTTTTCGATGATATTTGGTTATTAAATATAATATTTAGTACTTTGTTAACTTAAGTTTTCTCTTTACCATTGTAAATAAATTTATTCACTTTCACTAGTATTATTTTCAAATAATAATGATGAACATATTATAAATATTAAATTATGATAATTACTAATATGGATTCCATTTTTCAAAATTGAAATCACCAAAAAATGTGAATTTAATTTAAAAAAATAATCCCACTAAAGAGACAACACTGTGGGATTTTATAGTAAATACGTCCAAAACACGGTATGTTTTTATAACATATCTCAACGTGAAATTGATTCCAATGATTAAAATTGGATTAATTTATAAAATTATTATCTAATTAATCATTAAAACAAATATAAATTATAATTTACCATTATAAATGAGTTAGATTATAAAACAGTTTCAAATCAAAATTAATTATTTTCGCAATTCAATAAAAATGAAACCATACATAAAAATTAATAAAGAATTATTCTAACCTATTTTTTATGTATATATTTCAGAAATGATGTTTATTTGTATATATAAAATAGATAAATGTTCCAAACTTCTTATTTAAAATTGCCTTTCCATTAAAATGCAGTAAATATACATTTATTAAAATACAGATTTTATGCAAAAAATTGGGTTTGTTCTTATAATAAATATATTGAATATATTGGATGATTTCAATAATATTTTCTTGAATAAATAACATATAAATTTAATTAATATCATTAACTATTTGTTTATAGTTTAACATATTATTATAAATCATGTTTTTCAAATAAGAATAGACTTTTATAAAATTATTACATTTATATGCATTCAGTTTATATATTAGTTTCTAGTAGTTAGGTAACTAATCAATTCAAATTTATATATATTAAATTGTTAGTAATTACTTTAGACATAAATTTAATGTCCATGTTATGTTCTATATAAAAATAAAATTTTATATTTTTTTTTATGTAACACTCCTTCTTGTGTATTGTGTATGTCGTCATGGAATGTCAATTTTGTGTCTAACATAAGATATTAATAGTGTTACATGTAGATAAAATTAATATTTATGTTTTCTGTATTGAATGATTAATATTAGATTATGTATATTATAAAATAGAAATAGTGATTTAATATAAAATAAACTATTTTTTGGGATGCCTTGAATGAAAAATATCATGAAAAAAATGAATTAAAAAAACATGTTTCAAAAAATCATAGGGTGCTACATTTTACCTCCCTTAAAATGAATTTGACCTCTAAATTAAAATTTTTTATCAAAGGTTTAGTACTAAAGTGTGTAATTACTAGTAATCCACATCATAAAAATGAATAATAAATCATTCTTTAAAAAGGGAAAGTTAGAACCATAAAATTTACCCAAAGTATTATATATCTTGTTTTCCTTATATGAGAACATAGGATACATGTGACAACATGGACATTGAAGTGAAAGTTAAATATCTAGTTAAATAGGATTGTGATTGAGATCATTATTCAATTAATGTTAATAATTATAAGTCCATAAATCTATTATTATTTAAGGGAACATTTGATTAATCAAAATAGAAGGAATTAAGATAACATGTTTGGTTTCAGAATCATTACCTAATGTGGAAAAATATTCTTGAGAAGTTACATTTATATGATTTTATTCCCTTTATTATCAAAGATATCACCCATTGGTCATGTCTTCAATAATTTCCACATTACATAATTCTCTAATTGGACGGTGATTTTTTAATTCTTAAGGCACTAATATATCATGAGATCCATGATATTTCATCCCAAATATCTTCAGTTACAACCAATTAGAAAATTATAGAGCATGTTATCTAGTATTCCTAAAAACCCATGTGGTGAGATAATACATTAATATAAAAAATCGTCTTATGTTCAAGTTAAAAATTTCATTAATGGTTAACCATATTTCCCTTCCAAAAGATGAAAATCTAAAACATTATACAGAATGTCACATAATCATCTTCACATTGACCCCTCCCCCACATATATCACTAAGTATCTCTTAGTTTTCACATTACAAACATGTCAATACCCTCATTGAGAATTCACTTCAAACATGGTATCATCCTAAATTACTATAAATCCTTATGTAAAAAATGAATTATACCTTATTATATTAATTATTTGATATATTCCATAAATCAAAGAAGTTTTAAACATTATCCACAGTAGCACGAACTACTTGTCACAAAGCCAACAATGAGTTCAAAGGTAATCCATATCATCAAATTTACTTTTTCATATCCCAAATATAATTATCCTAACATCAATATCTTATCATAAATATCATATTAGGGGTTATATTTCCTTAGTTAGAAAATAACATTAACCTTAAATAACTATTTTAGATCCATTGGAATAATTCCACATAATATTATATATCCTTATCAATAACCATAATCTCTATAATCATTGTTTATTTCCCAATATATATATATATAATAATTATTGAATCCAAAAAACATAAATAATATATTTTTACTATCCTTTCATAATAAATAAGAAATATACCTTACCCAATTATATAATACCTCTTTCCTTTCCATTTCATCAATTGGATCATCAACAATATCAATATAACCATTACTCACACCACCTTACTGATTATCCCCAGGATATTTACTCAATGGAAATAAGGTTTCTTAATGACCTTTTATTCCACACATAAGAAAGATAGACCTTAATAATTTCTTAAGGAGTTCAATACTCTCCTCCATCTCAATGACTAAAATCTTTTTTTTCACATGAAGTCACTTTCTTTGGGTACTTTTATGCAATCAATACATTTTCTTCTAATATGGTCACATAAGTGATTCTTTCAACATTATTGAACCAAAGGAAACCAAATTTATTTCCCTACATGGTCTCCATTACCCACTATTCTGTAGCCCCTAATTTTATTTCCTTGGGGAGTCCATTATTTAGTTGAGTTATACATTGTAAATCACTTTCCTTCTCGTTCCTACTATAGACTAAAATTAGAATCAAATTTGGAGAATTACTTATCATAGAAGAAAAAAATAAAGGAAATAATTACTTATATGGTGTGTTAATAATATAACCTTCATTAATATATGACACCCATATGATAATATTATGTTGTTCACTTACAACATATATCTAAATCCACCCTGATGGTTCTTGAAGAGTTTGTGAATTTCCAAATAATATCCCTTAGGAGTGTGAAACGGGGTGTGCATCAAAGATGATTTTATTGTACCAAATTACCCTGATTCAGGACAAAAACATCTTGTTGGATTTTTTACCCTTATGTACATCTGTGCTAGAGCAATTTCTACAGTTAGTGTCTATACATGTATGTATTTCTTGGAAAACAATCATTCTATACATTACCATAATTCCTTGTCATTTTTCTAAATGTTAATTCATCCTTATTCTTATCCTTAGAGACATCACTAGACACATTCATAGAGATATATATAGGTTTCATTGTAAATATATTTTTATCCTATATGAAAAATTATAAATAATAATTATATCTAATAAAAACTATATATACTGTCACCTTTTATACATTAACATTACATAGAAATTTTGGAATTCTTAAAAAATTATACAAATTCATTCCCAAAGACCTTATTAGTCTACTGTCATTGGAATCATGGAAAAATAAACACTAGTTAATATACGAGTTATATTATCTTGAAATTGGTTCTTCATTACTAGCACCCTTTATAGACACATCAATATTTATACATATATTTATAACTTATTGAAGGAAACATAAAATGGGTGAAATTAGATGCTTATCAATGGTAAATAAGGGATACATGTACGAATAATCATGAAAATATGTGTATGATAATATGCTCATGAAAAATAGAACAGTATACCCTATATATCAATGATTATAAATAAGAGTCATGGAATAAATATTGGATACTTATAATACATGAATACTAATGAAATAAAGAACATAAGACTTAAAATAATAACATATGAATGAAACATGTAAATTTGGAAAATACGTAAGCATATAATATAATTTCCAAAATAGCCATGGAATCACTACCATAACCATATTAGTAGAATGTTTTCACTCCCCTTACCATCTTGGTAGCACGTTTTAACTACAATGGCCTTATTAGTATCATGATTTCACTCAACATACCATATTGGTAGTCATTGATCACAACCATGACATTCTTTATAGTCATGGTTCACACCCAAGACAATCTTATTTCATCTCATAAGATATAAATATTTCTTAATACATTGAAGGGCGATGTAAGTATTATATGTCTCATATTAAATTCACACATACATGATACACATGTTCATAAATAATCATATTATAACCCATGAAATTAAATTCATTCATATACATGTAATACAATATTAACCTATTGAAAGATCCACATTTTGTAATAATTTTATAAAGTCATAACACATGAATAGATAATGGTTTTATAATAATATAACCCATGGAATATAAATATCTTTTAGAGTAATCACTGCCTGAAAACATAAAACCATCAAGAAAATTTGGATCATTTACTAGATGGTATTGATTATCACCAACAGATGTCATCATGTATAGAAAATAAATCAGAAATACAATTTAAAAAACTTCTTCCCTAAAATATCACTTATTCATTGCATAAATATTAATTCGAACATAAAAAAAGTGAAATTTTTTTTTCATGAAAATAAACATTAAATCTAAAAAAAATACTTTGAAACCATTTCAAAAATATTTTTCTTTGAAAAAATATGAAGACTGAATGAAACTGTTTTGAAAACCATATTCCTCCAAAAATAATAAAAGTATTGTGAAATAGTTTTATAATCCATTTCCTTGAAATGATATTTCTGTATTATAAATGATGCTAAAAATCATTTACAAACAATTTTTCTATGAAAACAGTTAATAGAATATTAAAAAAATTGTGACAAATCTATTTCCTTGATAACATAAAATGAATCGTGCAATCTTTTTGAAAAAAATTTCCCAGAAAATATATAAAATAATCTTCATAAAATTTTAAAAATAATATTCTTTGAAAAAATATAATATAATATTAAAAATTTATTGAAAAACACATTCCTTTAATATATTTTGAAAAATAATAAATAAATCATGATTTTTTAAAAAATTATTTCGTTGAAAATTATTTATAAAAACATTTTCCTAATAAATAACATTTTAAACCATAAATATATGATTTAATAAAAAAAATTTGGAAAATTGTAATAATTTTTTTGATGAAAGGAGAACATTCCTTATATAATTTAAAAAACCAGAAAATTGCCTTCATAGAATGTAAACAATAATATTACACTAAAAACCTTGGTAAAAGACAAAATGAAAAAGTTCATTTTAGTATTATTGGATAAAGATATAATATTCATGGAAACCATTTTTCGAGATCATGTTTTTCATGGAATACAAATTTCCGATCAATGAGAGGGAAAAGTTGGGCATTCATAAAATATCATTCATTACAATCATATGAACCAAATATTGGAGAAATTGTACAAGTACATGAAAATATCATGAATTTAAATATGATATGAAAAGAAATGATTGTTCTTGAGATATGTATTATATTATTAAAAAAAGGAAGAATAATCATAAATATTCTTCGAAAGGGATGAGATTGTTTTAACAAAATCATCCCACTAAGTAACTTTGAAACATACTATCCATTTAAGAAATTGAATTTAAGTGAATAATAAAATATAAATAAATTATTTATATTAAATATAAAACTTGTAAAAAAGAATTATATACACCTCAAAATATAATTATGGTGTATAATAAAACAGGATTCTCTGAAAAAAGAAAATTAAGAAAAAAGTGTCTTACTACATTGGTTTCTTTTGGAACATTAACCCCTATAATTAAATATAATATAATTTATATTTAAATAAAAATAAATTTAAGTATAATAACGACATGATTCATCCATTTCAAGTATACACACTACTCAAATGGAATCCGTGGTGAATGAAGCTTGTATGTTACAGAATTAAAAATGTGTGTTGAAAATAACTTACCTTGTGTCTTGATTGAAATATTACTCTTAAAAACCTCTTATATAATTAATATAAATTTATTATAAATATAAAATAGAGAAATATTATTACTTTCAATACCATTTATGGTTTGATTATTTATTTATATTTCCCATTCTGTGGCAATTCTATGTTAATGATTAACTACAGGTGATATCCACTTTTTTTCATGTTCCACAACTTGTTATATCTTTTGTCCTTATACATATATCAGGATTTCAGAAATTGAAACCAATTTTTAAATATAAATTTTATAGATTTTATTTATATTATAATAATCCATATGTTACAAAAATATGATACTTAACACACTATTCATGGAGATGGATGGCTACACATGAATGTTATTTCTATTTAGTTGTCATTTTATAAGAATCAAAGTAAATGAAATATATGTATATATATATAATAATTAAATTATTATTATTATATCAGATATATTCACTAAACCTACCCTTAATACATTATTTGTAATGTTTGAACATACCACATCTTTTGGAGGGTGAAGTAGTCCACACATTATCCAATGAAATTTTCATATTATCAAAAAATAGAATTATTAATTATATGTGTTGTAATATAATTAAATAATCTTAGAGAAGTAATAATTATAATATATAACATATAATAATATATTTTCAATCATAATTTCTATAATGACATATTATATGAAAAAAATGAACAATCATCATTTTGTGATGTGGTAGTTTGTCATACACATAAATTGTATGTTTGTTAACAATTAGATGAAGGTGTCTAAAAGTTTAGGTGAAACCCTTAGGAAAAATAATCCAATTTATATTTAAGATTCTTCTGTTTTTATAAAATCATATAATAAAGTGAGTGAAGTGGATAAATAAAAAATATAAATTATCATAGCTCTAGAGAAGACGTTACCTATGAATCGAGTAACTCCATTTTTTTGTGCCAAAAGGATTGCTTATATTTGTTTCGTCCAATTAAGAGTAATATAGAAGGACATGATAGATTTTTAAAAGTAGATCGATTATATATTTTCATAAGTCAAATGGTTTGGGAGGTGTAATATCGAGGGAGAGGTGGTAGACATTTATACGGAATGTAAATGACATACATTTCATTTTTTTAAACATGTTTGGTGTTCCCAAAATTTTACCTTAAAAAATTCATACCAATAAAACCAAAAAATATACCTTAAGGTTAAAATTTGATTGATGACAATCCAATGGGTTTTTGATAAGTTTATAGGTCATTTTTAGTCATATATTAAAAGTTTTTAACATTGTTAACATAAGTTCTCTTTTAATCATTATAATTAATTTTAATCACATTCACTAATTTTTTCTATAAAAAACATAGTTGAAAATATTATAAATTATAAATTATTTTTATTATAAATATGAAATCAATTTCTCCAATTTCTTGTGACATAATTTTTAGAAATAAATTTTAAAAAATAATCTCATTGACGGGATGCCACTGCACGGTTTTACAGAAAAAACGTCCAAAACAATTATATGTTGTTTTACCCCAAATAATTGTAAAAATGATTCAAATAGAAAAAATTTAATAAATTTATAAAATTATTATCTAATTACAATATACAACCCATTTAAATTATAATTTACCCTAAAATTTTTTTCTACGAAATAAAATTTTTGAATTAAAATTCATTAATTTTAACAATTCATTTAAAAAATGAAAACATACAATAAAATTTAAAAAATTCCATACATTATTTATTTACATTTCATTAAAATTTTATGTTTCTTAAATATTAAATATATAAAATTTTAAAAAAATTTATTTAAAATGGTTTCCCCATTAAAAGATGATAAAAACACCTTTATAGAAATATAGTTTTTAAGCATAAATTTTTGTTTTTTAAAATATTATATGTATAAAATATATTAGATGATTATAAAAAAACATTTTATGAATATATAACACGTAAATTAAGTTAATATCATTCACTGTTAGTGATTTATTTAACATATTAGTATAAATAAAAATTTCTATATAAAAAAATAATTGAATAAATATCATTTATTTTATATTGATTTGGATTCTATATTGTTTTCCAATTAATTGGTAAATAAGAAAATCATTAATATATATTAATAATTTATTTAATCCAAAAATATTAAATTTAATGGACATGTTATATCCAATTAAATAATAATATTTAAATAATGAGTTAATTTTCAGTAATACTATGTCTTGCATGTTATGTAATACATTGTAGAATGTATGTCTTGGGTGTAACAAAATCTGACATTATTTTTTCATGAAGAGAAAGCTAAAATTTATGTTACATGTAGTGCACATATAAATTTTTATTGAAAATCACACAAACCAAACATAATACATTAATATAAAAGAAACTATTTTCACTATTTCATTAAATGAAAAATATAAAAATGATGGAAATATTTCAAATAAAATATTTCATCAAATATTCGGGTGGTATATGGGCATATAATGATAATAACACATGTGGACATGGGAGAAAAAACTCTTCATGGTAGGATACACACACATGTGGATATGTATACAATTACTATAAAATAGAAACCTAGCACACATAAAAGGTATAAATATTGGTTATGAAGGTTTGGACACATAGGGTGAGAGTTTAGGTTGCAGGCACATGTATACATAGTCATGGGCGTGGATTCCATGAATTTTTCATTAATTTCCAACACCAAATGAATATAATATTTCATCACATTTTCCTTTTGTCTCCATGGAAAATAAATTAAAATAATATAAAGAGTAATATGACCTTTTATATTAGGTTTTGTTGTATATGGTGTTTTGTAAGGAAAATTAATTCCAAAAAACACCCTTATGTTTTAATTATTTTGAAACACAATTCATAAATATTTCATGAAAACCATAGTTGACTCTTAGTGGGATGTTTTCATCACCATTTAACTAAATCAAAAATATTTTCTTAGGAATATATATCCCTTATTGTATTTGAAACTGTGCATTACATTAAGATCCAATTTACATTATCTTAAAGAATGTAAATACTTATCTTCTGGAACTCAACATGTCTTGTTTGATTGATGAGAAAATCCTGGATAATATGTCAAAGAATGTGGACCAAATTTATAATTTCCAAAAAACCACCAATTATAATTGAACTTATTATGGAAAAAGAATTTTATTTTACAGTAGGTGTTATTAATTTTTACACGTTTATGAATATCAGCTGGGATTATAATATACATTGACTTGTGTGAGGTTGTTCACTAGGTGGAGGGAACCAACTCACAGATTTTGTGGAAATATAATAATTAAGTTAGCTAAAGGTGTTTGTGTCACTGATATAATAAACACTTGTCTTATTTTTTAACCTAATGAGGATCTGAAAGAAAATATTTTGGAGTGTCGTAAATAGGTTAATTTTACTCAAGGATTTTTAGTCACCAATATCAAAAAAACTCAATGATTTTGAAATATTCCAATTAGGTTGGTGAATGAAAACACACTCTAAAATATATAGTCCCAAATAATGGGAAGAATAGCAGAATGAAATGATTATCTATATATCATTTTGATTTATTATGTGATATTTTAAAATCTCTACATATCCTATAAGAATATGATTCAAGATAGATTTTGTTTTTAATGGATCACTATTCCAGTTTTTTTCATGATAGAATTATAATAGTATCTCTTTTGAAGAAGGAAATTATTGAAAATTCATTTTAAATAGGGATATCAAAATAAAAAAGGTTATATATGGATATAAGCATATGATCTGAGATACATATACAAATTTTATTAATCTCATTTATAGATATGAATCTCATGTAAGAAGATTTTGTTTTATAACACAAACCGCTATGAGTGGTTTACTAGTAATTTAGGATGGCCCATATATCATGCATTTTAATTAATGTGACAAGGAATATTTACTCAAAATTGTTTCAATTAAACCATTATATGATAGGAACCACTTTTTTTTATAAAATCTTACTAGAACTTTTGAGCTAGTGAGCATAGATCAATGTTTTCTGAGAAAAATATATATACATGTCAGATTTATATCATTTTATTTTTTACATAAATTTTTAAAATCTATAAAAGAAGTATTATATGAATGGAGCTAAAATTTTTCTCTGGATACCCTTTTTTGTTTTTTTAATAAATATTTATTTAACAAATTTACAGTTATTTTATTTTTTTCAATGTTAATTGAGGTTCATTATTATCATGTAGAAACTTCAATTTTTCTAGGATGACTTTTCTATGTTTAAACCTTGTGAGTCATATGTATCTTTTCATAAACTTATAAAGGTCTTTAAAGTCAGACCAAGTTTCTATTATTTTATGGTCATATATATTTTACCAAAAGATAAGGTTATCTATATAGAAAACTAATAAAAGAAAATGAAGTGTGAATAAAGATATGAGTTTTATAAATGCTGAATACCCCGGTCGATGGTGCCTAAAATTTTAGGTACTATGTAATGGAAAAATATTTCATTTACTATAGGGTTACATGATGATGAACATTTTACAAAGAAGTATTTTAACAAATTAGAATATAAAAATTTTTATTTGGAGTTAACCAGAGGAATAATAAACTCAATAGATATTTGTCATTATAAGTCATGCACACACGAATATAAATGGTAAAAATAATAAGATGTCACAATTATATAATGAATGATGGAATAATGAATGAATTTATATAATAAATGTTATTTGAATACATGTGAATATATTTTATTAGAAAAAGAGTAAACCATAATAGAATAATATTTGAATCAATTGTAAATGCATACTTCTTTGAGTAACATGATTGTTAGAAAATATGGAAGCGAATACTACACCATCATTGAATAGCTCCTATTGTAATGTGTGACCATTACATGAAGTCCAAAATATCCCCCAAGAAGTTACCTCACATGATGAAAAGCAATAATTTTATTCACCTTTTAATGGGGGTCTATTCAAATCAATCAATATATGTTGAAAATAATTCACTGAAATGACGAACTATGTGAATTCACTCATGTTTGTGGGACTCTAAGATGAGTTTCTACACTGAGGGAATTGTTTTGTTTTTATGATTCAGAAAAAATATATATAAATATTTTTCTTAGGGAATTGGACATTCAACATGGGATAGATACTCATAATGGTTAAACCACATATTTAAAAACACATTCATTGGGTGACAGTATGAAACAAAAAAAATCATATGTAGAGATAGATGGTGTATATAATATGAATAAATGGTCAGATATTATATAAAAATTTTCCCAAAAAATAAAATAATATTTTATTCTTGTGGAAAAGAAATAGGTCTTCAAAAATTTACATAAACTATTATGGTCCTGGGAGGATAGTTTGACCTTTTCTTTGGATATATAGTGAATTCTAAAGCATTATTTATTCGTAAGGTCAAAATATATTTTTTTCCAAACTGTGGAAGATAATTCATTAGTGAATGATGAATTCATTTTAGCACAACCTTCTACTGATGGGTATTAAAATTAATAATAAATATTATATATTTTGATATTTAGTTTATGGTCATGTGATTTGGACCATCGTGAGGATAATATCTAGGCCATAATGTTTTATAAAATGGTGACATATTTCTTATATTAATCGTATAGAAACACATAATAATAATTTCAATCCCAATATTACTATATAATACCTTATAGAAAGGTGAACATATTTTTTCAATCATGATTCTTAGATTGTGGTATACCAAGTATGTTCTTAGTTTTTCATTCTATATGAGATCTCCAACACACTATATAAATTAAAATAATAATAATCAATCCATATAATGATATTTTAAATATATTTCCCACATAGATCATGTTAGTATGTAGGAATGTCGGAATTTTTATATTATTGGGATACTTCCGACTAGGAGTGGCTCAATGTTGCACATAGAAAAAAGTGACAGTATGCAATAGGGGAATGTTTCTTAATGATATTTTTTGGGAGTATATTAATAATAGGATGAGATTTCCTAATAGATGAATTTAATCATAGAGATTTCATGTAGTTATACTCTATTTTAGGAACTATAACTAGGACTTATCGATCAAATATGAAAAATTGTATTTATAGAAGAAGATACAATAAGTATTTAATGGTTTTGTTTTGTGGAACATATGTCATTCAGTGTAATCACAAATTCCAAATATGAAACATTTTTTCAATCCTAATGAATTTATATATGATTTTTTGATAATAAAGTTTGTCATAGTGGTTGAAAATAATGATGGTTGACGTTAATGAAAACAATGATGGTCTAGGATGCTATCAAAGACATGTGTTGGAATATAAATGATGAATAATGTATTTTTTGGACAATAGAATTGATGAAAATGAATGTTGAAGATGAAAATGTGATTAATTGTTTCCTTGGAGATCAATGTTGATCCAAAAGTTAATATACAAGAATATTTGGTACAACATTGTGGAATTATAAAATTATATAAGTTGGAGGATATGGATGGTTATTATATTTATTCAATTAGGGAGATGTTATAGTTTCTGTACCCTCCATTGAGTTATTATAACTGTTAAAGTCTATGTATAAGTACAATATTATAATAGAATCCCACATTTTTATAAATACTACCATGCCTTGAGTAAGGGTAGCATACCCAATGTGTAAAGGTAACTAATATAAAATATGATAATTTCATATAGATAACTAGGAATAGGATAATTGTTATTAGGTTAAGCTACGAGGTTTTGTAATGTTTGTCAATATGTGTTTCCTAAAGGGTAGCTGGATACATTTTTAAAAGGTAATCAATGATGGTCATCATTAAGGTAGGCTAATAAGCATTGTTTTTTGTTATGAAGATATTTACACTTCTAATTTAAGGGTAATGTTATTTTTAAATAAGTGTAACCAACAACTTATAATGTCCAGATAAATGTATGTTTATTATCATGTAATGGAACTCACATATGGGTAGTTTCTTTCTATCATAATAGAAATCCATGCATCCCGACCCATATAAAGGTAGACTATTCATCAATTAACATCAAAATGAAAAACTAATATGTGTAAATATTTTTATGTAATGTTATTTTCAAGTTTCCATGAACTATGTAAGGGTAAGATGTTGATGGAATTTCATATAGACTTAAAGTGCACTGTTGATGACGATAGAAATGTGTCTTAAGAGATGGATTAACCATATAGAAACATTCATGTTTTATGATAATGGAGAATCATGGAATAGAGTTACATGATACATTGTAAAGGCATATAGATATTGTTTTCATTTTTCTACATTTTAAGATATCTATACCATATTGAATAAGCTACACTGTGTGAGTGTGTAGTTCTAATGCTTCAGAGAGTGTTTCATCCAGGAAGATAACTGTAGTGAAATTGTTTCTTGGTTATACCATGGATGTAATGGCTATGAAAAATTATCCACATGTGAAGACATAAAGATATTTTAGTATTCTCATAATAATCCAAAAAATATTGTCAAGGTGTGTAAATATTCATTTGTAGAGGCTGAACAACATGTGATGGTGTATTTATAATCATCGGTCAAAAAATAATTAAAATCCAAATATCATTTTTATAATGGGATGATATTTGTTTTTCTGTATTCACATATATGTAATTAAATGTTGTGATTATAGATAAATTCACATAAACTTTTAAATGTTAGATATACACATGTAGTTACATCATTAGAGACATGAAGAACATAATATATATTAATGATATTAAAAATGGAAGTTATGTCACATGTGATAATGGATATATAAAATAATAACATTAGTTTCACATTATATATCTCAACATAAAGAAAATAAAAGAAGTATTTATTTGAGAAATTAGAATTTGGAGATTGATCATGATCCCAATTTTAGTGGAGGATGAAGGTTTTGTTCCAAATGGTGGGATAAAAGTCTAGTGGAGTTGGAAAAAACTGATGATCCATCAATTATTGATGAAATATAAACATCTATAAATATTATATAAGAAACTATTACATTGATATTTTCTAATAAATTAATGGATGCATCAAGGTGTTTCACATAGGAGATATAGTAGCCAAACAAGCCTTCAATAGAAAATCAATTCATACCTGAAGATGAAATTTATATTTCAAATTATATATAATGTTCTTAAATAACCATAAACTATGTGAAGTTGACTAATTCCATTGGGAGTGCCCAAATAAGAAAACATTGTAGGGATTTACACTTATGTAGTAGTGATAAGTCCAAAAACCATACATGTAAATCAGAATGGTAATAAAATTGACATAGCTTGAACATCTACATATAGTGAGCTTCAATGTTATTTGGGTTAATAAGACAATGATGATCAATGCTCTTAGACATTACATAGTGAGGGTAAATCATGTGGGTATTTTATTTATTTATTTTATCTATTCACACAAAAATATATCAATATAGGTGATCATCCAGGATGAGATATCAAGATCCTACAAGATAAGTGATATAGATATGTAGAATTAATTTAAAAAAGGTTAAGATATGTATACACAGATTAACTCTTCCCCACCACTCTATAGATAATTTCGTGATAAGTCTTGTTTTCCTTCCCCATATGTCATATAAGAATGATAGGTTCAATATTTTATTCAAATGTCTATTACTACAAATAAATTTGTGTTTTTGATGTCTCCCTCAATGAAGGCACATTTATTGGATTAAAATAAATTAAAATAATGGGAAATTTAATTCAGCAAATTTATGGATATTTCACTTGGAATTTATTTAGAATTTTTTAAATATATTATAATTATAATGATTTTGCAGGGATTTATCTATGAAATTGATCTAATAAAACAATAAAATGTGTATTTAGTTAAAGTGGCATTAAATAAGGCTATCAAAGAAGAAATTTCCAAAAATATGAATAACTAAAGGTTCTCTTAATACGTGTGGTTTAAATTAGTGTATTTATTTGATAATGAATATATTCAAATGGACACGTTTTATATAATGTCCCAGTCTTTAAATACATTAATCATTACATCCCATTTTTAGAATACTTAGACATTAGAGAAATATATTCCCAATGACCCTAATTGTTCTAGTGCCTTTGAAAACATGGAAACATAAACAGTAATACAAAAATGAGGTACACTATCAAACATTATGTTCTACATGATTGGAACAATTTTTTATACATCAAATATAATACATATCTTTATATCCTAGGGAAAGAAACATATGAATGAGAGGTATAAATTGAACAATTATCAAAAATAAGGGAGACATGTATGCATAAGAATGTGTACAAGGGAATGAGAACATGATCAATAAAATAATAAGAGCATACCCTATATATAAAATATCATAACAAAAATCATTTCTTAAATATTGGAATATCATTATACGTGAATCATAATAAAATAATTAGCATGATCCTTGAATGTGTAACATTGGAATAAGAAATGGAATTGTTGAAAACACTTATGCCTAAACTTTTCTCTATATTAGCTAATAAATCACTACCAAATTCAATCTTATTAGTATGGTTAACTCCCCATACCTTCTTAGTAGTCTAGGATTACACTCATAGCCATATGTTTCCCATGATTTCACTCCTTGTACGATCTTATTAGTCAAGGTTCTCTCCCATGAAAATCTTAGTTTATCTCATATGATATAAATCTTTTCCCAATGTATCAGAGAGAGATATAGTGACCATCCATCTGATAATGAAATCATATATAATTGTTTCTTTAAATTAGAAGAAATCATATTATAACCCTTCAAAAATAGTAATCATAAAAATTTAATCATATCAAATCATGTGATAAAATATACAGACTCATAATCATTTCATCAAAAACAGAATCCGTGAAAGACCATCAGATTTCATAAATATATTAACCATGAAGGTGAAATGGGTTGTGTACTGTACATAACAACAATACTAAACTATTAACATAAGGATTATTAACATAACTATTAGGTAACTACCATGAATGTTATGAGTTTCATCAATAGATATAGTCATAGATAATAAATAATTTTGATATCTCATTTAAAACATTTCTTGTGGAAAATATCATTCTTCATTGAATTTTTTTTTTGGAAAATAAATCATTTTTAAGACTATATTTTTTATAAATATACATGAAATATTATAATGGAATATTTAAAAAAAAATTAATTCCATTTTTCTAGGATCCAATAAATATGTTTTTAATCTATTATATAACAAATTTTCATAATATGTTATATAAAATTTTAAAAAACCAATTTGAACATAAATTCTATTAATAAAAGATTGTAGAATGGGTATACCTAAATATATAAATATAAGATGCATGAAATATTTCATTGAAATTAAAAACACAAAAAGAAATAAGTTAGAGTTGAATAATTCATGTATCATACTGAAATAAAGAGTGAGATGAAATTCTATTACCTAATGTCTTAACTCTCTTCATACTCGTACAAAACTCCTCATGAATATCCTCTCCTTGAAAGACACCTGAGGGCATGAGATTTTAATTCTTGTGAGACTAGTCGCACTTGTATGTGGGGAGATTTATGAGGAGATAATTGGGCAGATAAATGAGGATATAAAAGGATTTTGGGGGATGAAATGGATAGGTGAGGGTTGTTATTTATAATTGCGGATAGGTGGGTTCGTGTGATTATTTTATTGATTAGTTTATATTAAAAGATACACATATATAGGGTTTAAATTGGGAGGTGAGTATTGTTATTTACATCTTTGGATTGTAATTAATGTTTTCTAGGCTAGTTATTGTTGAACCACACCTCAACCACACTGTAAATCTTGTAGTTTTTATGTATGTTATGATCTTATCTCTTAAAATTAATCCTTTTAAAAGATTTATTTTTAATAAGGTATATAATATTATTACCTTCATAAATTTCTAAAAAATGAAATTTAATGTAAAACATATTTCATGCCATCTAATACCAAATATTCTTTCCATGTTACCTATTAAAATTCTCAAAAGTGGTAAAATTATATTTAAAATTAATTCCACGGATAAAACTAAAAATCGGGTTTTTAAATTAAAACATTCAAAAGTTTAAAATGATTTCATACCTAATTTCAATTTATAATTGATTCTAATAATGATAATTGTTTTAAATAATAAGAAAATTCTAAATATATTTTAAAAAAAATAAAATTACAATATAACTACATAAAATAATTATAGGAAAAAACTCTTGTGAATTAAAATGTTGTATTCTTAAAAATTAATTAAAAAATAAAACATTTTAGAATATTACAAAATATTAACCCTACATTGGTTTTGAAAATGTGAGTTCTAACATTTTTTTTATTTCATCATAATAAATATTTAGGATTGTCTACAATTACTTTTATTAGCAGGATATTAAAACCAGTTCATTTGAGAAGATAATTTTATTAAGAAAGGGACTTTACCAAGAATCATATATTTAATTACCAATTTTTTTTATTTATTTAACAAAATTTAAAACATATTTGGATATAATTTATTAGTATTCATAAAACTAGGATTAACATGTTGTTCATAAATATTTTATTATGATAAGAATAACAAAAAGAGTTATTTCATAGAAACTCATTGTTGTGTGTATCTTATTCCATGTCAGTGTTGCATGAAACATATACCAATTTATTTCTTGGAGAATGGATTTTTTAAATTAGTGTGTTTCAATCCATAATAGTAAATTTAATTTTTCTCAAAAAAGGTCCATAAAAACTTAGGGTGTTACATTCTAACCCACTTTAAATTTAATTTTTCGGTCAAAATTCCTCAATCGGGTAAAAATTGAGGATACATATGCTTAATTATATCATAATGTTCCCACATGGCTTCCAAAAACTTGTGATTTATCTACCAAACATTGATATGGTGATTATTCTTATTTTTTATAACTTTCTCTGATCGGTCTAAAATTTTAACATCACACTCCTTGTAAGAAATATCATACTCTAGTGGTATGACCATTGAGTTCGGTACATCAAATGTGTCAAAAATATACCTTTTTTTGAGAGATATAAGGAACACTTCATGTAATTGAGATAGATTTTGAAGAATCTCATAGTGATAAGCTACCATCCCGATACAATCAAGAATATCAAAGGGATCGATATAACTCGAGCTTAGTTTCCCATTCATTTTAAACCCCATTAAACATCATCAAGGAAGTGATTCATAGAAATAAATTTTAAAAAACTAAAAATTAAATATCATAATTATTGTTAAAAACATAACCTTTGTGGTGACTTAGAGCTGTGATGATATGATGTCTAATCACTCTATGTTTCTATGCCATTTCATCAACGATCTACGGTACCAATAGATTCCATTCACTATATTCACCCCTACACATTAGAGCACTATATTTCTTCCCATTGAGATATTCGTAAGGTGAAAAGTGAATGATTGAGTGAAATCTATTTTTGTTTGAAAACACAACTAGAGGAAGCCATTTATTTTAATCACTTTTGAAATCTAATAACCATGATTTTAATACATCCTCTAGGGTTTGAATTGTTCTTTCCGAATGACCATCATTCTAGTGATGCTATGAAATGATGAAAAAATATTATATATCAACTGTTATCTGAATACATCTGTAAAACATTTATTAAAACCTCAGATTCCTATCTGATAGAGTAGAATGTGGTTCCCCCCGACAACCTTACCACTTCCTTAAAGTATACCCTAGCATAATGATCCATATAGAAATTTACATTGATAGAAATGAAGTGTGTTGACTTTGTAATGTGATCGGTGACCAGCCATATAGAATTAACCCTCTAGAGTAGTCGGGTAGTCAAATAACCAAATCTATAGTGATTTTCTCCTATTTCTATTTTGGTATTGGAAATTAATGCAACATCCCTTTGGACTTTTTTCATTCAGAATTAACATTCCAGAATATGAAGCACTGATATAAAAACATTGAAATATATATCTTCATTCCATCTGAACAGAAATATTATTTAAATGACTATACATATTTTCACTTCCTTGATGAATAGAGAATGAAGAAATATGATCTACGACTAAGATCTCTGTCTTCAAATTTGTTATGGAATGAAAAAATAATGAGTTATTACACCTTGCCATTCAATCCTAATCATATTTAAACTTAGGAACATTATTGAATTTCTTTTATATATCAACATCATGCTTATGTGACTCCCTAATCATCACATGGATATAAGGTTAGACATTTATTTGTGAAATATAATATTTTTCACCTTCCATTAGGATTTATAGTTCTTTCCTTTCAAAATCTAGAAATGTTGGATATTTTTCTATCATCATCTTTGATAAACTAGCACGAGTCGTTCGATATAATGCATTAGCCACCACATTCTCTATCATAGGGTGGTAATGTATTGAGTAATATTAATAATTAATCATCCCCAACCATAATCTATGATTCATGTTCAACTTTTTCAGTGTGAATATATATTTCAGAATTTTATGATCAGTATATATATCAAACTTTTCTCCATAAAGATTACAACTCTATATCATTAATTAGGAAATTAACAGTGATAACTCTATATCCTGAGTTGGGTAATATTTATCATGAATATTTAACTATTGTGAAGATATAATATAACCTTGTTATTCTTTATAAGAACACATTAAAATACCATATTGGATGCATCACTATATATTAAAAAATCTTCTCCACTATAGGGAAATGTTAACATGTGTGCTGACCAACCATTTCATTATCACCTTGAAATTATCCAAAAATTTATCTATCCAAAGAAACTCTATAACCCCCCCCCCCCCCCCGCGTTAACATGGTTATATGATTATAATTTCATGAGAAATTCATCACAAAACTTCAAAATTATCAAGTTAAAAGAATAAATATACGGATCACACACACCTTGTATAGTATAGGATTGAATTTAATAGCCTTCATTTTTTATGGATATACTATTATAAAATATCTTGTGATTATATGACCGAAAAATAAATCCTTTTAATGCCAAAATTCACACACTGTAAATTTTACACAGAACTTCTACATCTATAGGGTCTATAGTAAAAATCACATGTGATCTTTAGGATCTTCCTTTCTCTTTGAATAGATAATAATATCATCTATAAATATAACAAAAAATATATAGATGTAATATATAAAGACTCTATTCATTATATTCATAATGATTAAGGGATAATTAATAATAAAAAAAGGAACCACTATATATTCATAGTGACCAAAACATATATGAAATTTCATCTTTGGTACATTCTCCATGTTGACCCTCAATTAATGATATCCAGAATGATGGGAAATCTTCAAAAAGAATGATTATTAGTGCAGTTGATCAATCAAGTCCTTAATATGGGGATGTGGATACATGTTGTTTATTGTGATCTTGTAGAACTCCCAATAATATATACAGTTTCACATTGATCCATATTTCTTTTTCATAAAAACAACTTGTCGAACCCAAGGTGTCACACATGGCGAATAAATCCATTATCATGGTTTTCATGGAGTTTTTTCTTCAATTCATGAAACTCAATTGAGGATACTCTATAAAGAGTATTTGAAATTGGTGTCGAACTAGGTATGAGTACTATTGAGAACTCAACTTCATGTTTTACTTCAATTCTAGGTAACTCTTCTCTAAATACTTAAAAAATACCAAACGATTACCATATCATCAATGTACATTTTCTCCCTAACCATTTGGGTAAATAACCCTTTTGAATGGGAATTTAGACTTACAGACTATAGGTAGTATCCATAAGATGTTTATTCTTACCATTACTTTGATGGATGATCATAGGAGGGTCAGAAATATTAAAGGAAACTTTCTTTATTTTACTATTGTTATGGGATTTCAGAAGAGAATGAAATTGCATAAATAATATGGAATAAAATTCAACCAAAGTAGGAATGACATGATTTGTAGGAATAACATTCCCACAAACATCAACATGGGGGGAATCAGATACCTGAGATGCAATCATCCTACCTTTAGGGTTTGAGACAACTAATTTCACCTAATTTTTTTTAGAGGAATCTTAACACCATTTGAAAATTAATTATATATGAATGAGTGGGTAGATCTAGAATCAAATAAGTCATTATCATTTTTATAGTGTAAGGTAAGTATACCTTTCACCATGTAGTTATCGCAAAACTCATTAGAAATATTGATTGACTGGGATTTCCCGGTATCCCTTGAATTAAGAGGATATTGACATCAATCATCGTCATCAGAATAGGTTTTTGACACTAGTTAACATAATTCCTATTCTACTAACACATGAAGAATTTAATCATGGTTGGTGCATTCTATGTGGATTTTTATCAATTAGTGTTTTGATCCATCTTATTAAACTTACTTCATAAATCAATTTTCAGATGTCCTTACCTTTCAAGCATAAATTGGTTTATACCTTTTAAGTAAATTTCATACACTCTTCTTTCCACACTTATAGAATAAAGGATATTTTATCTTTTTATATTCACGGTTTTTAGATTTTCCATTAAACAATATCTTACATTTCATGTCATAACCATATGATTGATCTGTGACCCCAACATATATTTCAACCATGATTGAACAATGAAAAATCTATTCATATATACTAAATTATTTTATGGTCATTTTCCTTCTCAAACATGGAATTAATCCATTGAAAAACCTATGAACATTACATTTTGGATGGATGATAAATCTTGATCCATACCTCGGAAGTCTCATGAAATTAACAATTTAGGTACCAAAAAATTAATCACCCCTTTACTTCAAATTAATTAACCCCTTCTCTATCTATGTACAAAAAATCCAAGGACTGTACTTTTTGAAAAAAAAAGTCTTAAACCCACCACATATAAAAAATTAAATCTAATATTTATTCCATGTTCTCTCGATTAGAGTCCACAACTCATCTTCTTCTCCTTATAAATGAAAAACATCTAGAATTAATTTCTCATTCTCTAAACCCTAAAGAATGGAAAATATATTTTTATTGGAACTAATGAATTATTCATAAACTAGTTGATTATAAGACCCTCTGAATGAAGTAATACATTTCCTATTAAAATAAAAAATTGAATTTTGTTCACTCTGTTACTCATTTTGAAATCCACCATGATATGTAGCATGAAAAATTTGTGTTTTCATAACAATGAGGTTTTTCATTCCACTTCCCATAGAATTTATTTACTATTTAGGTCATGAAATTCATTGTCTGTCTCATTCATTTATAGGGTTTGTTCGGGTTCCACCAATTAAATAAAACCAAAATTGTAAAGTAATACTCAATTTCCAAAATGAAGAACTACAATATCTTGATAACTCACTTATAGGAAGTCTAAACTATGAATCCTTAATCAATCTACGACAAAGTTGGTTTATCCTTATTTATTAATATCCAAATTATATTTGAATCCATCATAATTGTTTGTGAGGAGTTTGTGAATTTAATTATGATATCATTCAGGAGTGGCAAACCAGGATTAAAAAAATTCTCATTGTCATGTACCAAATTTTCCCATGTTAGGCATGGAACATCATTTTAGATTTTTTACTCATAATTACATCTATGCCAGATATACATTCACTTTTAGTATCCAAACAGGGATGTGTTTCTATGAAACAATTCCATCTACCCTTTACCAGAAATACCTGACATTATCCTAAAAAATAACCAATCATTATACTTTTCCTTAAATACAACTCTAGACATAACCTTAGAAATATTTGTAGGTTTCTCACTAATGATTTCTCATCCTAGTTTCCAAAGGCTCACTAAAAGATCACCCTGATACCAACAATGACGACACATTCTTGACATACATTAATCATTAAATAATTTTTTCAGAATAAATAAACATTAAACAAATAGAAGCCGAAAGACCGTAATTGGTCTAGTGCCTTTGGAAACATGAAAACATTAACCCTGATCCATAAGCGAGTTACACTATCTCACAGTAGTTTCTGATTTACTATCACCCTTTATAGATAGATAAATAATAATAAATAACTTCATAACCTAGGGAAGGAATCATAAAAAGTGCTAACCTCAAATTTTCATTAATGGGAAATAAGTGATACATGTTAGCATAAAAGTGAATTTAAGGGTATGAGAACGTGATCATGAAAATTTTATAACCCACCCTACATATCATATATCATAACAATAATCATGAAATCAATATTGGTATATAATAATACAAGAATCATAATGATATAAAGATAATAATACATAAAATCATAACAAAAGAACAAGACATTAACTTTTTGAAAACACATAACCGTATATTGATTCCATAGTAGAAAATTAATCACATCCAAGACCTTATTAATGGCATGGGATCACTCCCCATATCATCTTGGTATTCAAGGTTCACACCCAACACCATCACTGATTATTTCAATAGATTTAAATATTTACCCAATGCATTAGATGGAGATATAGGACCCACAAATCTCATAATGAAATCATACATAATTGTGCCATAAAATCATAAAATATCATATATTAAACCTAGAAATTAAATTCTTACCATTTCATATCATAACAAATGGAAAAAAGATACAAACTCATAAGAATTTCATTAAAAACATAATATGTAAAATAAAAATGGATTTATTAAACATATAAACTTTGAAATAGATATGGTTTTCATAAATATCATCATATGATACCTAATCTAATAATTGAAAGAAGTTAAATTTAACCATCATATCACTAACAAAATAAGTATGATTAATATCAATGGATGTAATATTATATGGGAAAATAATTTGAAATCTATTTTAATTCATTTCTTGAGGAAAATACCCTTCTTCCACGAGAAATTATTTTTGAAACATAAAACTATTTAATGAAAATTTTCATTAAAATTAGATATGAAAATATATATATAATGAATTAAAAAAATTTGAAACCTTTTTCTCAAAAATATATAAAATATTTTTTAATCCATTTCAAAAATATTTTCCTTGAAATATTATAAAATAATTTTAGATTCCCCATTTTATGATAAATTATATTAATAAAGGGCCATATAAGGGTAATTCAAATAAATATAAGTATAATAGGCATAAAATACATTCATGGAAAGTATTTAGACCACAAAAAATAACTGATAGGTGAGTAAGTCATGTATCTCAGGAAAATAAATAGTAATATGAAATTCGAATACTTTATGTCTTGAATCTCTTCATAATCTTACAAAACATCTCTGGAATATCCCCTCCTTGAATTACCATTGATGACATTGGATTTGGTCTTTTGGTAAGACCATCAGCACTTGGGCATGGGGGAGTGAGGAGGAGAGGACTGGGAATATATTTAAGGTTCTAAAATTCTTTTTGGATTGAAATTGGTATGTGTGGTTTGTTATTTATAAATTAGTAGTGGTAGGTTCAAGTTCTTAATTTATTGATTTGTTTATATTAATAACTTACTATATAAATGTGGCATTAAATTTCATTACTTTTTCTTGTAATTAATGTTTTATAGGGTGGTAATGTTCAAAAAACACCACAAACAACCTTTAAATATTTTATTATATTGGTATGTGTAGAATTTTATTTTTAACATTATCCCTTTTTAAAAATTTACTTTTAATACGGTAATAATATTTTTTACCATGGTATAATTTTTATAATTAACAACTAGAATGACCATAAAACCTAATCTTGAAATTCTGAATACAAATATGGAATCTATTGTACATAATTCACTTCACAAATTTGAAAAAAATAGATTTAATATTATTTCCATAGAAAAAACATAAAAGTATGTATTTAAAATTATACATGTAAATGATTGAAATCATTTTATATCCAATTTCAATATGAAATTGATTCCAATGTTGAAAATTATATTAAACGAAAATAATTTAAATATAATTTAAACCCAATTATTAAGACGATCTTACTATATAAATAAATTATAGGACAATTTAGTATTCATCAAGACTCATTAAAAATTAATTTTTTTTAGAAAAAATCTAAAAATATACATCAATCTAATAATGATATTCCTAATTCAAAAAATGAGATTCATTTGATAACAATAAATTTCTCTGAGTGTCTAAATTTAACATTATCAGATTTTCACTCAAAATGATTCATTCAAAAAAATTTAATTTTTAAATATAGATTAACTTTACCCATAATTATATTATTTATTATGAATGTGATCTATTTATATTAACCAACAATAAAATATATTTTAAAATTATATATTACAATTCATATAACAAGTTTAAATTTCTAGATTATAATTTTATCATTTATATAATAATAATAATAATAATGTTTCATAGAAACTTAGTGTTCCATGTATCGTACGCCAATTTGGTGTTTTGTGCAACTTATGCCATATCGGTGTGGTATGCATTGTTCACCAAGTCAATTCCATGGGAAAAAAATATTTTACATATTTCATTGATATATATTGATGAAAATTTAATTTTTTCCAAAATGGACCACAAATACTTGGGGTGTTACAATTCATATGAAAATAAGTGAGAAGAAGAATTAGAATTATAAGAACTCATCTCATATGTATTGATCCTAAAATAAGCTAAAATACGTAATTCAAAAATATTCTTCTATCCCTCATATGGAAAAAATATAAAAAAATTAAGACACACTTTTGGCTATGATAAGGATAAAAAAATTATGCTTATATAATGAACATATTAACCTACTATTAAATAGAATTCAAATACAATTACAATGAATATTCATAGAGTATCCTGTATGTAGAAATATTTTTAAGGAATTATGGTTTATCCTATAGAAACATATATTAAAAGTTAAATAATCATCCTTTACTTTTAGTATGAATAAAATGGTAATAATGATTAAATAAACATGTGATGTGTTTGAGAATATTTCACAACATATCATGTGGGAAATTGAAATGAATCGGTTGAAGTCCTTAATCATTCCTCGCAGGAATAAATATAATGAAGGGTGAAAATAAGTCATGGATTCAATATCAAATACGAAATTTTTTGGAAGTAATATTGGAATAAAAATATAGTAAAATGAGGGATAATTATTATAGGATGATAACATCAAAAGTTATGGTTAAAATATCTCAAAAATATATTTCAATTTGTATCCAAAAAAAGAGAAATCAAGATATTCAATCTAGAAGCAATGTGTTATTCTGTGATTTTTTTGAATTCTGGTTCCAAAAAAGAATAATTGACCAAAATTTCATTTATTTATATATTTTTGGGAACATGATGATTTTATTTAATGAATAAAATAATCACAATGTTGTTAGAATATCATTATTAGTTCCATTATATCAATCAATGATACACCAAATGAGGTATCATTACTATTATAAAAGTATCATTTTTTGTAAACATTGTATTATATATTTTTATTTCAAAAGGATAAATTAAATGAAATGGAATGAATAAATACAATGTCAAAACACTATTATTACATAAAAAATATTTAGTATCTTTTAAAAATATATGTTAATATAGAAAACATATAAAATGTATTGGTGAAAGAGAATGTTCTTAAATTATGGGTATATAAAGAAACCATACTGGATCACTTAAAAAATAATTTTTCATTCAAAAAAGTAAAATATTGTTGAAAAATATGTGGTTTTTCTAAGTTTTATGCAGGTTTAAGGGAATGTGATGTTTACTCCACTGATGAAGAAGTATTTTATAAAGCAACACTTGGACAGTGAGGATGATTTTTTCGAAAAATTTCCATCACAAAACACTAAGAGGAAAATGAATAAGTTATAGTGGAGAAACAATCCAAAGTTGAGATCCACTAATGAGGGAACCCAATAAGATACATGTTCAAGTGTGATCAATTCAATAGTTAGAGAAAATTTCGAGCCAAATATGGATGACAATGTTCACTTATAAGAAAAAATATCTGAAATGAGTATTAAAAAATGAATTTATAAAAGAGGTGGATTTATTTATCTACAAGTGATGATAAAAATTTAGAATATTTGATTTCATTTTTTTCCAAAATCATAAAAATGGAAAAGGAAAGATTTATGGTGATTTGTGGTTCATCGTGAAAATCCTTACATCTCTTCATTAATAAAAGCATGGTTCCCCTATCCCCATATTATTTGTGTGTAATTGTTTTTGAATTGGATTATCATTATATGGGATATTGTTCAATTTAGTGATTCTTCTTCAAACTAAAATGAATAATTATGTTAGGGAAGAACATGTGGTAGGATATTTCTAAAAATATTGTCAAGAAGAAGATACATCTCCACTTTCTACCTGATAAGAAATATAAAAATGTCCTTTTAAATATAAAATTCTCAAGGAGGTGTTATGCTAAAAAATAAAGGCTGTTAATCTTTATTATATATTTTTTTAATCTTAAGATGGTTTTCAATGCCTGATGTGAAAATTACAACATTTTTTAAACTTGAACGATACTTAAAAAATAGTATCTTATATTTATCGATTAGTATCAAATACTACATCACGCTGTATTTTTATAAAAACAACGATCTCTAATGTTATGTATTAATGGTTGGGGTGATGCGATGGGGGTTAGAAATTGTGTTTTTACATCGAAAATAAAATGTTATTTCGAATGATTCTCGATATTCATGATTGACTGGAAATAATTTTGGATATCTATAGAAAATATTATTTCACACACCGAGATTTGGAATAATAGTTTAATATATTTAAGGAAAAATATATTGGTAAGTCCATAATTCACTTTGAGAATATCATGGAAATGTTAACCAACAATAAGGATTAGATGGTATAACATAAGGTTTCAATGGATTTTGTTAATAAAAATGTCATTTATTTCAATGATTGATGTTGTTTTGAAATAGAGGATAATAGTTTTTAGGTGTATAATATACCCACAAGGGGTAGTTTTGATTTATTATAATATTTTCCATTACAATGGGGGAGATGTTCTAATGATGATGATCCCTCTAATATAGAATATAATGAAAAACAATTAGTCAAAATATTTATATTGTGTATTTCGGAAAGATAAATTTTCTTTTAAAAGTCCAATTGTATTTTATTGAGAACAAGAGGGAGAATAATATACTTTGAGAAACTAATGTTTCAATTAAGAGGGATGAGATAATTCATTGGGATAAATTTTTGAAGGGGAGAAAAAGTATGTTGTGTTTTGAAAAAAAAATCTAGTCATGGGGGGTATTGTTTCTAATACTAAAGGATTAATGTTGTATTTCATGATAATAAGGTTGATAATGGTAGATGACAAAATTGTTGGCCAAAATTGTTGACAATAAAAATGATTATGGTTTTTGAAAAAGTTGTATGATGGTATCTCAATGAAGAAATATTGATTTATTGATAATAGCATCATTTACAACACATGTAGAAGATGAAAAAGTGTTGATGTTTTTATGGAATATTGGGTTTAATAAAAATGATAATTGACATTGAATTTTGGTGCTTTTAGGTAGACTAATATAATTATACATTGTATATAATATGTTAGGTGATTATTTCCATGATTTTCATAGGGGTAATCTATGGTTTTCAGACACAACATTATGAAAAGAAAACTCTTGAAGGACGTGTATAGGTACATAGGGTATATGGAATCTCACATAAGGGTAAATCCCATCATACCTTGGATAAGGGTATCATGAATAATGTGTGAATGAAAATAAAAGAAAACATGTTCTCTATGTATGGTTTATTAGGAGTTGTGTATATCAATGTTGGTCATGATGTATGGTTTCACAAGGGTAAGACAAGAGGTTCTACATAAATGAAGGGATGTTATGGATAATGTTAATCCGATATTTACTATTTATAGGTATCCTATAATTCAATCTAATATGGTATGTAAAATTTTATAATAACCATATAAGTTTAATCGGTTGTTTTATTAAGGATACCAATTTAAACATAAAGGCTTTATTAAGGTATGTTTTTCCAATGTATCTGTATCAATGTAAGGGTCTTGGCCAGATCATGTACATGTAATACATGAATCCTAGCAGGCATTTGGTTAGATCAAACCTCCAATAAACAAAATAATGGTAAAATGAAACCAATGTAAATATACCTACATAAATGTTTTACCATTCTTCGAAACCATGTGTAATGGTAATATGATTAGGCTACACTACAAAGAAAAGGATTTCCCTATGGAATAATTATTAAGGGATTTTACTATAATGGTTGAACTAGTGTATAAAAATAACTTCACATAGAAATTCATCATATGACCATGGAGATAATGTATTTTCCCAATGTTAAGTGGATCTTTCTTTTTTTTTTGTTCTTCCAATTGATATATTAAATTAAAATATAGATAAAACTATGCTATAGAAGTGGTTGGTTCTGATGATATTTAGAGTTTTTTATATTGGATGATGCAATATACCACAAGGTATTCTAGGTTGTTCCATAAAGGTAATGGATATTCAATAGTAACCATGTGTGAATAAATTAATTGATTTATGAGGACTCTTAAAAATAAAAAAATATAGTGATCATGTATATTAATTCTTATGTGGATGGTTAATTTAACATGATGAAGGATATATAGTTTTGGGACATAAAGAATTATACATTGATGAACATGATTATCATGAGTGAATTATTTATCGATATTTATAGATATATAAATCATTATTATTCAAATTGATATATAAATTTTTAAATATATCATTTTCAAATGTCAATGAAATAATAAACTATGAAACATAGTTAATTTAGGAGTCATTTTTACTCATAAATGGTTGTTAAATCACTAGTGACAATGAATGTATTAGAATAGAATATTAGTATCACTTATGATATCTATCAATTGAAAAAATATAGGATCGCCATTTTTTATAAACATAAACATAATAAATATTGAAGATCCAAATTTCATCGGGAGAATAAAGAGTTTTTCGTGACCAGTGGAGGATGTATTGAAGAGTTAGAAACCATTTAAGACCTTTCAAATGGTGAATAATGATATTTTTAAATCTATATAAAATAATAAGCAGTTATAGAGCTATTTTAGAATGAAAAAAGTGATGCAACAAAGTGTTTTTATAGAGTTGATTTATCACCTGAGAAAGATTTTGACAATGCTTCTATTCAAACCTCATGATGAAATCAGTTCATGTGATGCAAGAGAAAGAAGCCGGATTTTAATAAACTATTTAAAGTTGAACCGTTACACCAATATTTATAAAATTAATTAAGGTTCATTGGAGTGGTACTTGGGAATTAGTTAGTTGTCCAAAAACATTATAAGCCAGTGAAACTGGGTATAAGAGTGACCTTTTCTGATCCGTTATATGTATTGGCCTTCATCATTGTTTTGGTTCATGAAAAAATATAGATGCATTATTCATGAATTTTGGAAAGTGAAGGTGAACCTTGTAAATACTCATGTAATTATTTTCATTATACATTCACACCAAAATAGATAAATAATAATAAATTATATCCATTAAAATAGAAATACATGTGAACTCAATGTTGAGACGTACAATCATATAGGGTATGTAATAAAGTTAAAAGGTGAATTTTTTAAAGGTTGATATCTAAATAATGTGATTCACACCCCCACTCATGGAAATAACATGTTGAGTAACTTGTTTATTCACAACACTAATGATTTTTATGGTGATTAAATAGTGAATGAAACCCAAATATGAAGGGAGGTTTCCAAATTATAAGAGGAATTAGAGGATTGATATAAATTGATGTTAGGAATAGGATTAGTGATTCGGGAATTAATATGTATCCTATAGTTTGAGATTCAAGAATAATGTAATTTTTGCAAAATGTTGTAAATTTTAATTACAGGTGAGGTAAACTAAGACATTAGTTCTTGATTCTATATCTATAACTAGTAAATCCACATGGGTTATGGAAAGGACCGCTATGTATACAAAGATTATAAAATGGGGGAAATTGATTGTAAAAAAATTGGATACTATGGAACTAACCAATAAAAAATCTACATTTTTTAGGCTGGACTACTCTAAACAATTTCATTCCTTTTGGGTAAAAATATATATCATGCAATTTGACATCATATTATAGATACCAAACTAATTATGGTTTAAGGGAATATTATAAGGTCATTTTAAGATAATGTTTATTGATATAGAAATTTAATAAAGTGACACAATTTTTATACTTATATGACCTTGAGCTTCCAAAGTAGAATCTAAAATGTGTTCGGTCATTAATAATAGATTCATTTCTAATATTCTAAAATGTGGAGAATATAAATGTTTTAGATCATGTATTTAAATTTTTGAATCAGTGATAATGAAATAAAGAATTGTTGGAGTTCGTTGACCATTATTAATAGTTGATTCAAGATGCACACCATCAATAAATATCATTTGGGGTTAAGAGATATATTTAATCTTGGTCTAGATAAAACCCAAGGGGTGACTTCATTTATTTAAAGTATTCTATGATGTTTCATATTCTCTAGGTTTTTTTATTAATCCAGAACCATGTTTCCAATCTCTATGAAAGGGAAACAGAGAGCAACCTCATAAGGTTTGTGGGATCCCAAGAGGTGTATCTATAGTCACTGCATCTGGATTTAGATACTAATAAATTAAATTAGATTATGTAGGTTGTGTATAATGGGGAATGTTAAAAACAATTTTCAATACACTGTGGAAACACCACCATGTTTTATAAAGGGTATATTTGATGGAGGTGTAGTCCCTGATAGAAGGGGTGTGTAAAAACCATATAAAGAATATTATGAGGTGATAAAATATAATACAGTGAATAATGATCAATTATTTAGTAATAATAGATTGAACACTGGTAATTTTTTAAGGACATACAGGATTGATTGTGCACCATATATTTTATCTGCATAAGGAAGGTAAAATGAATCATATAGATTATGGTCATTTTCTATGGATTTGTGACATACATTTTATGACATGGCCATCCAAACCAACATTTTTATTAATTTACTGTAATCAAAAAAAGACATATGTTTTATATATTTTATAGTCATCTCACGATGTCTAATATGTGAATGTATTTTGGTATATTTAACTCCATCATAAAAAATATTTTTGTCCCCTTTCATGTTTTTTCACTGAAGGGTTCCACATGCATGAGGAGAAAACCAAAAAATGTAAATTAATGATGTGGGATAAGATATTTTTATATATATTTTATGAAAAATGTTATATCTTGGGATGAACCATATTAAATGAGAAATCCCAAAAACTTTGATTTTATTACTCAAAATTGTGTATTTTTTTCATATCAATGGTTTATGAGTAATGACAATTATATTTGGAATTCATATAGAGATCTGGATCATACATATGAAATTTGGGTCTCACATATTGGACCACTCAAATATTTTCATGGTCTTATATTATTTACTATATGTCATGTAACATAATTTCATTCAATAATAATATAGATGAATTGTATATTCTAATCATATGGGGTGGTCTATTTCAATTTTATTTAATTGAATGCAGAGTGGATATTATCTCTGATGTTTTGGGTATGACAACTCTTTATTGTTCTAATGAATGTAAAAAACCAACACTTATAAGTTCATGTGAGTCATAATTTGCATGGAAAAATAGGGGTAATTGGAAAATTATTCACATTCCATAAGGGTGAATGACTTGGATTGATGTTAAATGTATAGATTGTAGTCATAAATATAGAAATATTTTTTTAATTAATTTGATTCATACTAGAAGTAATTGTTGATGGGTATACACAAATCAAATTCGGAATTTAATTGTATGAAACTATTATTATAGTTAAGTAAGGGAGACAACCAAATTGAATGAATGGAGGATTAAGAACCAATATATGGTTGGTGTATTTTAAATATTTTTTGGTTTAGACCTGTTATAGATATTTTATGTAACACTATATTTCTTATATGCATAAAAATCATTCATCTCGTAGTTATTAATAAAAAGGTTCCAGCACAAAACTATTTCATAGGTGAAGATAATTAATTTCAATATTTTTAAATTTTTATATCATGTTCATTGAAATTGAAATTAAATGTATAGGATTCGTGGAAAGGAAATGATGAAAACCTAATTTTATTATTATCTCATTTCAAGGATGACATGTTCAAATATTTTCCTTATGTATAGGTGTTGAACAAAAAAACCACCAAGATATACTTAACTTAAACACTTGAATCCTTATATATATATATATATATATGTCATACAAAATATGTAGGGTTAAAAATTTGTAACATATATGTCTTAGAGTAGTAAGGTATTGTATAATTGAATATCTTTTGTTTATTTTATCATCATTTGACAGTATATAAATATAATAAATATTGATTAATAAATGTTGGACTTAGTTTATACAGATTAACAACATTCCACTTATTTGGTACATAGAGTAGTTTTTTTGGGTATCTAGGACTTATTTTATGAATTTTGTCATCATATTATAAGTTAATGTATATAATGGGGTTCATTCAGAATTATTATTCCCCATTTTAGTTTTAATGCGTAATAGTCCTATCACACTTGTATTAGGATCCTCTAAATATAATTTTCTATTTTCTATCTAATTTTTTTCAAATATATAAATATAAAAAACATTTTAAGTTGTATATCATAAAATTAGTTGATATGGACAATAATTGGCATGATATTTTCATTCTCCCATATAAATTATCATATTCTTCAAGAGCACAAAATTATTATTCTATAATGAATAATTTAAATTTTTGACCATATACTTAGGACTAAAGTAATATAAGATTAATAATATACTATCAAGCAATGGGTGACCCTATTTTCATATCATTCATTATGTATTATGATAATGATAATCCCATGGATGAATAGGATAATTGGATATTTATGACTCTATTATGTCTTATTTATCTACTTATAATTTTTTTAAAGATGAATAAATTTATCATCATATTTTATGACAATCGATGGTATGAGAATTAACTGGAATGGCCTCAACAATTTATTTATATAGTGCAATTTATTGATCCCTATGAGATTGAAAAAATTATCCTACAACTAGATGGTGAATCACCGAAAAATCATTTTTCAGTTGGAAGTATTATATCATTATTCCTGAGTCATTGATTGGAAGATGAAAAAAAATGATTCTCCTTTGGAATATGTATCCCTTGATCAACATGGGTACATAGTTGAATTTGAGTTCATGGGGATAGTGCCTCAATATCAAGACATATATGAGAATTTGTAAAATATATTGATAACTAATATATTTTTCATGATAACCATAAAAAACTAACTATGCTTATATCAGAAAATGTGTGAAATTATTTTCTTCAAATAATATCCAAAATAATGATAATAAGTTGGGAGAATAATGAAACATTCCCATGCCCGGTGTACTACGATACTTCACTACCAAGAGGATCACTACTATAGGAATTTCCATATCCCAATGTGTAAACTATTTTTATGTAAATCTATAATTATTTAAAAAATTTATAAAATTTCTTAGTAGATTAGGGATGCATTTTGATAATTAGTAATCATATTGGCAATTTCAGGGGGTTGAAATGTAGACTATTCATACACACCATTTTCATACTAAATTTTAATAAAGGTGGAATGATAATGGAAGTCTCATTATGGACCGTATTTGGTGAATTTATTATTTAAAATTGGTATAGTCAATATTAGCATTTTATTATAAAGAATAGTGTTGAGGAAACCTTATTTATAAATTAGTGGCATGTCACTAACTGACCCTACACACAATCTAGGGGTAGAAGACCTGAAAAAATATTAAAAAATATATGATCATACAATTTGATGTAAATTTTAATTACTAGGATACTCCTAAAAATGAATTTAATTGTTCTTCAAACCAAACATATGTAATATTGATTTTGATAAATGGAAGAAAATACTCTTTACCAGAACATGGACTTATATTTTTGGATGGTCCAAATTGGACATTTTGGTTAAATGATTCTGATTCTCCCATTATTGGGGATATATAGTATTAGAAAAATTTTACTCATTGAAGAATTCTTATGTAACATTTTTAATCCTTGTGTCACCAACACTAACAACACCGGACATTTATATGTTATGATATAGAATATAATTTCATTATATATATCCAAGGAATTGGGGTAA
Source organism: Viscum album (assembly GCA_963277665.1). Lineage (NCBI taxonomy): Eukaryota > Viridiplantae > Streptophyta > Magnoliopsida > Santalales > Viscaceae > Viscum > Viscum album. Next base: position 1,835,860,726 of record OY728147.1, read on the forward strand.
TGAATGGTTGGTTTAGTCATTAACTAAAATGGGATTGTGAATGAATCAAGGATTATGTTATTTGTTGGATAAAATACATTTTACATTTCCACATGGGGTTCCAAACCATTTTTCTCTTTTATTTGGAAAAATGTTTGGTACATATGTTTCATACATTCGTGGATTGTCCAGTGGGATATTATTAGAATCGAAAACCATTTTTAGTAGATCATTTATGATATAAAAATAATATATATATATTTATGGATAATACATTATAAATGGATTTATTTTGGGATAGTATCCACCACACCATTATATGGCTTCTTGGTTTCCATCAAAATGGTGTTGTTGTTTTATAAGATAGAGATAATGTTCCTTGATACATAATCATTATTGAAAGAATAAATTTTATTCTTCCAACATAAATGATCACACAATCTAATAAATATTAGTTTATGTGTGACTATAAATGTTTATGAATTTTTATGTTCCCTATCTATGATTATTTCACTTGATGACCCCTTTCATTGGTTAATCAAAAAACATCCTATCACCATTGTGTTATATTTTTAATAAAAAAAAGATAAATTAAATGGATGACTATGTTTAAAGATTGTCTTATGGGCTCTCCAATGAAATTTATATAATTTTTCCTAACAAAGAAATGTTTTTATACAATATGTCAAACCCATCTGTCATTGAACAAATTCTACTACACAATCATTCTCTTATATTTTGTAATTGGAGAGGTAAAAAAATTATATTTCTCAACATAAATTATTGGAAGATGAATTCATAACATTGATATTCCTAGTATAAAATATATCCAGAAAAAATTGTATTATACTATGAAAATGTTGAACCATCAATGGACTACACAAATTATCTGGGTTGGGAAGATTAATCTTTTTAGAGATACAGACATTGGTCTAAATCAGAAATAAAAATTGGTCGGATCCTACTCTGTGATACTCATTCCATCGAATGATAAAATGTTTCCATTATGTAATCTAGGTGAGGGACGAGTAAAATAAACACACAAAGGATATGGTTATCTATAATAATATACAAATTAAATTCTACCTTATTGTCAATTGATATGATTAGTGACATAATCCAATAATTCATGGGACACCACCACATGATTTATCCATATCTGACCTTCAGGATGTAAAGATGATATAACAAAGTGGGGTAAAATCATGATAATAAATTAGTGATATATTAATATAGGATAATTGGTATGATCTTATGTTATTAGGGTGGCATGATTTGGCTATTGTGGGTCAAGTTATCTCGAATAGATGAAGAAAGTTAGTGAAAAGATAAAAATTCACTTCAAACTCATGATTATACAGAAGTGGTATATATACTATTATCGACTCATTAATGATATAATAAATATCATTTAGTATATACCATAACTAAGAAATATTATCTTTTTTATGACTACATAACCCGAATAAATATTGGCGGGTTAATCTCGTGAAACCAATATTATTAGTGATAGAATCATAGTTATTAGTAAATGGTATACATATAGTGATGATGTTTAATAAAATAAATCCTATGAATAGAGACCCACATCACTTTGAGGATCTAAAATAATACAAAATTCTATGTTCATGTCTAATTGATGAAGTAAGAGAGGCCTATATGGTTACAAATACCCTCATTCAATTAGTATGATTTTTCTCTCGGGATATTGCAGTCACAAAGGCTAGTATGGAAGATGTTTGAAGCATATAGAATATGAAAATTTTGAACTAGAAAAGCTCCGTAATACATATATGTATATTGGACTCGTGTTTTTTGTATATAGCATGAACATTTACCCACAATAGATTATTATTGGTTGGGTTCCACTAATATACTTTTCTTTTGGATGCATGACTCATGATGGCCTCTGCATGTACATATTCATCTCGGACAACCAATAGAAATTTGGCCACACAATATTTTGATAACCATGGGGAATAGAAGAAATCATAGGTATGTCCATTTAATTTTTTAAGACATGTTGGGTTTTCTTCACCCCCTCTCTATGGCCGGGAACGTATGTTTTTCTATGCACTTAGAATATGCGCCCAAAGCAGTTAAATGTTGAAATGTAATATTTTTTTCCTACATTATTATTCAGAGGAATTTTTGGAATTGCTTCATCTTCATCAGCATATTTATATATCTTCATCCAAGGAAAATTTGATGAAAACATTCAAATGGACTCATAATTAAATCAATTCAATTTTAATTTCAGATTATTATTTATTGGGCCTATTTTATCACATATTGAAAATAAATACATGAAAAAAGATAACATAATACTCATTTCTTATTCATAATCAAAATTAGGTACAACTTTCTGAAAATTAATATTCTTTAACATTATTTACTCAGTTTCATTGAAAGATATCTCATGGGTATTTTTCCCTTTATTTCTATGTCATTCTATTTTATCATCTGATATAATGTATGATAAAATAAATAATCAAAATATCTTTTCAACATCTCTCTCCTCTAAGGATGAATATTTCAAAACACATTTATAAAAAAAATTATCAATATTCTTTCAACAATATCATAGTTTTCATATTTTTCTCGAGGGATTAATAAGGTATATACAATATCCTTTTTTCATGTTAAAACACAACAATATATTCAACCTCTAACATTTTTTCATCTTTATTTAATAACCACCAAATATCTAATTTTTTTATAATCACTATCATGATCCCTTAATAAATATTCATCTACTTAACCCAGATGCCTTTAAAAGATCCTATTCTTTCAAACCACATAAAATCACATTCATAATGTGAATAATGTATAATATTTATGGTTAATATATCATTCTATATATTCTTATTATCTCCATATATTAATGGATCACCCTTGGAAGGAGTAGTGAAACCATCAATAATATCTTTTTGAACATCACAGTCAATGGGTAATAAATAGGGTAGATTTTTTTCCTTCCGGATATGATAGTTAGTCCAATCAAATAAATTTATAATATTTCTATTAATATTGATAGAATCATCCATTTAATACATATTATTCATCAAAAAAACAAAAAAACTAAGAGTAAGAGTCAATAATGGAATCTCCATTTGATAATGTTTGAAAGTACATGTTTGGATATATTACAACACTCAAGGGGGGGATTTAGTGATCATCTCTTTTTCAGGATTTCTTATTTATAATATAGCCACATCCTTTTCAGTTTAAAATTTCTACACTAAAATACAACACACAGTAAAAACCAAAAAAATGTAATTATGTATAGGGTTTACATCTTAGAAAAAGTATTTTGAACAAGGAATACTATAGAAACCATATCATGTCACACATACACATGAAAATGAAAAATAATACAATAATAATTTTAAATATATGATATACATTTTATTTCATTCACTTTAATTTTTTTATTATAATAACAATTATAATATGAATAAATAAATATTTCCTTAATTAAATAATCTTTAACAGAAATGTTTCAAAAAATTCATCATTGTGCTGCCCGAATTATTCACATATTAACATATATATTGGATCATCTTATTAAATGGTTTCATTAATGAAATCATGAAGAAACCTCAAAACATCTTATTTAATTTATTTTCTTCCCACAATCAATCCCACGTTACCATTTTAATCTAAAACAATTGTAAAATATATAATTGTTCTAACATTTTAATCTCCTCATTCTAATTAATTAAAATATCTAAAACATCATATAAATACAATAAAATTAATATTATTGAAATAGTTGGTTTTAGACATAAAAATAACATCCAAACACAAATCCTTTCATTACTATTATTAGCTGAATGAAAAAATATGGTAAAATTGTGGCCACAATGTTATGGTGATATAGTGACATAAATGTTATGGTGACATGGTTAAGAAAACATTAATCATGGAATTATTCATCATTGAAACCAACTATATTTATAACTCCTTATTTCTATTATAATGTAATAATCATAAATGTGAATTTACAAGGAATTCAGTCATGAATACAGTCTAATGTTGTGTTCTTGATATTTTTAATAAGGATCCCCATGATATCATTTACTGAATTTATTCAATAAATATCTCAAACCTCCTCTCAAAGGATAATATATTATAAAACATACCCAATTCACAATTTTTCTATTTTTTATTCATATAATGTGAAAAATAGCACAACACATTATTTCTTATCTATTATGTACTTTTTATTCGTCATTGCAAAAAAGAATAAAATGGATCTCCCTCCACTTTTAACAAACTCAAAATAAGTGTATGAGAGTGAAATAATAGAGTCAAATCTATCTTTTCAACATTGAAACCAAGAACTATTCTCAATAGTTTCGGTATATGATCTATGACCTTTATACTTCCTTTAATATTTATCCAACTTCATCCATTTTTGTGAGTTAGGATAACAGTTTAATGATATTTATTCATTAATAGTTCACCATTATGTCCATTTATATATTTTCTTCTCCTATTTTTAATCCTTCTTTAAATCATCTTCAATGATACAGTCATGGTATTAATCATACCATATGACAAAAAATTAACACCACCTTTCATGCATCCATCATTGTCTCTCTTAAATTACCAAAAGAATAACATTTATTTATGGTTTCACTATCTACCATGCATCTAATAGTTTCACTATTTTCATTATATAGATGATTGTAATAAAAATAAGTCAATGAACCAGTTCATATACGTAGTCAATTCCAACATGTGGTCTCACAACTCCCTCATATAGTTTTAACCCTCCAAAGGATAGTATCACCTCATCATCATACTCCATGGTTACGCCTCATAGTTACACCAAACAACCACGTTCCACGATTGCAATTTTCTCATATTTATATTATATTAATCTTTATGGTTTTACATTAATAAACATATTTATTTATGTGCTAAATATAAAAATAAAACACAATAATTAATACCACATCCTATGTACTATTTTCCAATGACTAAAATTTGGAAATTATTAATTTAATAAGATAAATTGAAACTTTTTTCTGCAAATAATTTTGAGAGGTAGTTTTATAACACTTTTAAACTTTATTATAATAATAGTATGAAGAAGTTATGTTATTTTTAAATGTAGAAATATTTAACCAATAAATCACGATTTAAGCAGACCAAGGTTTGAAATATACTAAAATTATAACAACCCGAACACTCTAGGCTGAAGCCAGTGCAATACATGTGATATTGGCATTTTTAGAAGGAATGAAAATCCAGAAGGAATGATAAGTATAGTAGTATTGAAAAAACTAGATACATTGATGTTACTCAAATTACATTGAAAAAGTTTACCAAATAAAATACATAACGAAACTAAAAACATCCTCCATATGAACTCAATAAATGGTCTCCTCTTTGTCACCTATTCAAATTAAACAATGAAATGGGTGAGCTCAAACACACAGTAATGGTTACAACTAGCGAAAGCATGAGTACAAAAATAATAGAATCATAATCAATCTGACACAATCAATATGGAATAGTGAATAAATGAATAACTAATGCCATTAATAGACTAAGAATGAATCATCATCCATAGATTTTGTCATAGTGAAAACCTCATGGATAATAATAATAATTGACAATGAATATAGAAAATTATTATTAATTGGACACCATGTATCTGGTACATGAAACCATTATACCGTAAAAACTGTTTAGTTCTGTGGGTAGATACCCTTCTATGTTTTGGAATCAAACTCAAAGGGTTTTTCACCAACTAATTTGTCTCATGAGAACTACCAATGCATCGATGGGATATAACGGGCCCCACCCTCCACTGAATGTCTAAATAATTCTTTATAAAACAATTCAATACATGATAAATATGCTTTTTCAATATCTGTATATAGTAGAGTATAAAGATTTATCAATATTTCCATAATTAAAATAACTTTCTGAATAAGCACCATATGTAAAATGGTATACAGTTTAGACAACAAACATATCGATGATATGAGATTTTGGATATTTAAAATATATATAATTTCAATTGAAAGGATATCTCAAATGGGAAGTAGGTAAACTACATAAGAATTATTAGGTGCACCACACAAATTTAGTCACAACAAAATAATAGTTGAGACAAAGTCTCTTACCACAATGTAATCGGTCGAATAATATGAACAGAACATAACAAACCTAAAATTAATCTTTGAATAACATGTATATAATTATAATCATGTTATTATACATCTAATGGCTATACACATATAACACATACAATAAATAAGTGGAGAACAATGAAAATCTAACAGTAATGAAAGTGAGATGAGAAACCTCGTACCAACATTTCGGCAGGGTAACGAGTTTTCATGTGAGGGCTTAATGGGGGGTAAAAGGTTATCCCATTATTTATGTATCATAAGGGCGGTATGGGGTAGGTGAAAAAACATACCCCATCATTAGGTATTAAAAATAAAAGTGCACAACATAGGGGAGATTCTTGAACAAAAGTGAGAGAGATGATCCGTTACATCACATATGAGGTCCCAAATAGTGTATTTAACTGATAATTTGTATATATAGTATTTTATCATATTTAACTATTCATTAAAAAATTTAGAATTTCAGAAAAATCCCAAAAAAATTACCCTAACCATTTTTCGACGTGTAGAATTTATATTCTTGTTTCTCCAAAGAACCTTTACTAGACGAGTTGTTCAAATTATCAATACATTCTCTCTTTTGTCAAGAATCTTGATAGGATTTTCAAAGTATGAAAAATCATGTTCAAGTTCTATTTTATCATATGTGAGTACATGCGTTGGGTTTGGCATGTAATTGTTTAACAGTGATACGTGGAACACATCACGAACTCTGGAGAGATTTGGAGGCATCGGTAAATAGTAAGCTACAGCTCCAATTCTTTCTAGAATTTCAAAAGGTCCAATGTACATGGGGCTCATTTTCCCTTTCTAACCAAACCATAAGACACCCTTCCATAGAGATACATTCAGATTTACATGATCTCCCACTTGAAATTCCATGTCCTTTCTCCGGTTGTCAGCATAAATATTTTTCCTACTCTAGGATGTTTTTATATGGGCTTATATTTTCATTAACTTTATCGTGGTCTCTTTAATAATTTCTGGGTCTATATTTTTTCTTTCACCAAATTCATCCCAACATGTTGGAGTTTGACAAATCTTTCCAAATAATGATTTATATGGAGCCATTTGAATTCTAGAATGGAAACTATTGTTGTAGGAAAATTTCACCAGAGGCAAGTATTGTTCCCACATACCTTGGAAGTCAAGAGAGCATGATCTCAGCAAGTCTTCTAGAGTTTGAATAGTTCTTTCAGACTGTCTATCAGTTTGAGGGTGATATGAAGTACTCAAATGAGGCTTAGTGTTCAAAGCCTTCTAGAGACTTTTCCAAAATTTTGACGTAAACTGGGGATCTCTATCGAAGACAATCGATAGTGGTGCACCATGAAGTATCACAACTTCTTTAATATAAATTCATGTTAGGCTCTCAAGTGGTAAATCCTATATTATGGGAAGTAAGTGTTCTAATTTAGTGAGATGATCAACAATTACCCATATTTCTCAATTCTTTCTTTGTGTCCTTGGTATTCCGGTGGAAAAATCCATCATAATGTTATTCCACTTCCGCATAGGAATAGGTAGAGGATGAATCACTCCATTTTGATGTTGTCTCTCTACCTTCACTAGTTGAAAAACTAGACACCATGACACGTAGTAAGCAATTTTTCACATCATATTCTCCCACCAAATATATTCCTTCACATCTCTGTACATCTTGGTTCTAACCAGGTGTATATAGAAATTTGAGCTGTGAGCATCGTCTAATAGTTACCTTTTAGCTCAGGTACTAATGGAACACATAACCTCTTACCAAACATCAGAACTCTTTCTTCATACAAGAAGTCAGCCAGTCTCCCATCCATAAGTACATTAATTTTCCTGTGTAGATTCTCATCATCAGATTGAGAAATTTTTATCTTATCTAGTAAAGATGGTTTAGAAATCATTTAAAAGAGGAGTGATGTTTCCCCTTCCCCTAAACAATTCCCATATCAAACATCAGTAGATCCATGAACATAGGATCTCATTCAATCCTCATTTGAGTCAAAAGGCCATTATATTTCTTGCTTAATTCATCTTCCACCTTATTCACCTTTTAAGGGTGGTAGTGTATTGAAAAATCGTAATCTTTGAGTAAATCAAACCATCTTCTTTGCCTCATGTTGAGTTCTTTTTGTGGGAAATTATATTTCAAACTCTTGTGGTTGGTATTAATCTTACATCTCTCTCTGTAGAGATAGTGCCTCCATATTGTAAGAGAAAACATTACAGCTTCTAACTCAAGATTATAACACCCCAAGCTTCCATGGTACGCTTCTCTTTGAATAATAGAGCATCGTGTGTTGTACGCAACCTTGAGTTCTAACACACCGTGATCAATAAAAATAGTAGTTATGAATAGTAATACCCACTTTTTGAAATTATATAAATTTTATATTTAAAAATGGACTTCATTTTGGTATTCGTAATATCGAAATTACCCTAACTTGAATTTTTTGTAATTTTCTGAGAACTTCCAATTTTTTATGAATAGTGAAAAATACTTAAAAACAACTTCTTTAATAAAAATAACTTATAGTGATAAATTATACTATTGATCGGTTTTAATGTTTAATTAGAATATATTTTTACCATTTTATCCAATGGTGGTCATTAGAATTAATTTCACTTTGAAATTGGACATAAACAATTGTCTATCTTTTGATATATATTGTTTCTTAAAAACACGCTATTTATTGTGACAGCGGGAATTAATTATAAAATTAATTAATGAAAATTATGTGTTTGGAATTTTTTAAAATAGATATCATTTTTGAATAGGGAATGTCAATTATATCTTAGGGTTAAATTTTGGCATTGTTCTGAAGAACTTCAATTCATTATGAATAATGAAACCACTAAGTGGTAGTTAAAAAACTACTTTTTCGTTTAAATGAAACATTACCACTTCTGTGATTTTATTTTCAAAAATACGAAATACATGGTTGTCATTAAGATGTAAAATGTGGTTCAATGGGATTAAAATAATTTTTTAGTGAATAGTAACTTTTTAGTTTAATTAATCGCGATTAAAGGTAATTAGTGAAATTTAAGGTAAAAATGATATTATAAAAATATGAAAATACCATTACACTTGTCATACCCCTATTGGATGAGTCATGGCCGACCATGAAAATCCATGGGTCAACTTGGGGACCCCATGGATCCACTTTGGTAGGAAAATGACATTAAAAACTTTTTATTTAATGTTAAAATAAAAATGTCACAAACATGAGTTGTTTTACTAAAACAATTTTTAAATGGGGTTATACAAGTCATATTTTTGACTATAAATATTCATTAGAAATATAAAAATATTTTAAACATCATGATAATTTTTTTATAGTTTTTAGACGTTATATAAATTAAATTATTTATGACACCATAATGATGCATTGATTACCTCATCAATTAATGATTTAAATAAAATAAAAAGATAATGTAAACTCTAAGCCTTAAACTTGTCAAAAACATATTGGATTAGTATATTTAGAACCCTTATCACCTTATCCTCGAAATATATCATTGTGGGACCTTTGGAATTCGAAAATCATTTCATAATAAAGTAACATTTCATGACGTTCCAAGACTACCCCTCCACTCCTCTTATAAAAGGCCCCCACCTCTACCACCTTATTCACACCATCAATCCATTTGGCTCGGCCAACCTCTACCCAAATACTCTCCCAACTTCCCTCTATTACTCCTAGAAGCCTCACATTGGGCAGAAGTCTTCCCAAGGAAGCCTTTGGCACAAATCAAAAAGAGTTACCTGATTTTAAGGCAATGTCTTCCCTAATGTTGCTTTGTTTTATTTTGCTTCTCCAACCCCCTAAACTCTTTTTATTATTTTCTTTTGTAACAACACCAGTATATTAAATATACTAGGATGTTTTTATAAGAAGTATTCAAGCTACACTTACACGCACCTACATCTAATGGTTAAAGAACATACTGTTTCTGTGGATGGCGAATTTTTTCCTCACGGAACGATGATTGTTCAACACTCATATAACACCTTCAAAGGTGGCCATTAAGATTTCAATATATTTATATATGATATATAATATTTTTATGTTTTCCTTAAGATTATTTATTTTTCATTTATGGAATACCTTGATGGTTTCCATTATCGGTAAACGCGATATTTTCATTTTAGGAAGTGCGGACTACCGCCCCCTCAAAGTAATTTTAATCGTTAATGCCATATGTGGTATGTATAAAGGATGGAGTAAATGGTATTATAAATTATATTATACTGGAACTATATTATACCTTTATATAATTATAACATCATTCCGTTAAATAAGAAATAGAAATGAAAGTAGCGTTCATGCGTACGTACGGCTTACCGTCTCCATGAACAGTACATTTCATTTATTACCGCTAAATGTTATGTAATATTATATATGAATGTATATAATGGATATATATTATATATATTATATCTACATCATGAATATAATTATGGATATAATGGATATTTTACCACATCAACTACTTGTAATTTTAAGAAGTTTATTTTTGACTCAAGTACCAAAGATCGACAAAACGACCGTTATTAACATAAATAATTACATAATGATCATAACATGGTAATAAGTGATATAAAAGGAATAATAAACTTGAAAAGGTTCTTAATAAATTATAAATTAACTATAGTTTATTATTTAGGAGGTCAAAGAACGGTCGAGTCAAGTCGGACACAAGGTAAGGGAATTTCTTAACCCAATTTGCATTCTTGGGGTTAATCTCCTACATTCAAATTATGTCATGATATTATTATGTCATATCTTGTATTTGTACTTTCTTTATGTGTAATTATATTTAATACACATAATATATATATTTTATTTAAAAAATGATCTTTGTAAGGGAACTTCTTATTCCAATTTCCGTTCTTTGGGTTAATCTCCTACTTTCAAATTATGTCATGATATTATTATGTCCTATCTTGTGTTTGTACTTTAATTATGTGTAATTATAGTGAATACACATAATAGATCTATTTTATTTACCAAATTTTCTTTGTAAGGGACTTCATCTTGATCTCCTTTCATTGATATATATTTTGTTTTATACAAAACTTTCTTTTACACATTGTATAAACCCCTTTGAATTTTACGTTTATTCAAAAGGATTTATTTTATAATTATGTGATTTTTAAATGATTTCAAAAAAGAGTTATTTCACTCAAATATATGAAAATCCAGTGAAAATGTATACGTATTTAACGCAATCATATAAATGTTTTCAGAAAACCTGACTCTCGAGTCTGGTAGACAGGAAGGGATTGGGTGTGGACCCATCATGGCCTGTAATTAGTCGAGCAGTCTCATAATTAGTTATTTTGTTTTCAAAAGGTTGCATAATGTTTTCAGAAAAAAAATTGGAGTATATTTGAGAAATTTTAAACGTAAGTATCTTCTAAAAAAATTGCATTGGTATGCCTCATGAGACAAGCTAGTGCCTTGGCACGAGGCCTTGACAAAATCCTATTTGTAGTTTTGGAACGAGGCCTTGGCTATGTGGTTATGATAGTCTGGAATTATACATTCCATCATTATGTAAGTGGTAATTGATATTGCATGTGATTATTCGACTAGTAGAATATCTATGTGAAGAAGTAAATGTCATTATCTCATTTTACTTTTTCCATATTATGTTGAAGATCAAGTTTAAAAGGCTTTTGTTTTAGCCATAAATTGCCTTAAATGTTTATGTTTATTTATGAAAGCATCCGATATATTGTTATCCTTACTGAGCATCTGAGCTCACCACATTCAATGTTTTCTTTATCCCAGGATGTGAAGAAATATTTTATGACTAACCTATAGGGATAGTCTGAAGGGGGATAGAAGTGTGGACTATGGAGACTATGTTATTGTGATTTATTTCACATTATGGTGTAATGTAACATTTATGAATGTATCCAGTGTTTCCAAGGCTACTAAACTAATCGGTCTTTCGAGAGTTGATCTTTATGATCATTCCAATGTTACACAATAATGCACCGACTCTGGGTAACTAGGGTCGTGGCGTTACAGTTGGTATCAAAGGCAGTTTAGTACTAACCTTGGAAGCTAGATTTAGATAAACTCTGATTATAGCACATAGCCCAAAGATATACTTTGAGGATTAGTATAGAAGAACTTCCTATAATTTTGGTATTATAGAGATTTTATGAGTTTTCCGAGAAATACATCCCTTTCTGCATACGAGCAGGTAGAGCCGGCTCTGGCACAGATGTTTCTAGGGGTAAAACCCGAAAACACCGCTTTGAGCTAGACTCGAACGGGAACTGGTGCACGACAACAGGCCTTGCTGCACTCTTGGTTACGACACTCCCGGGGGATATGATTAGGATAATTATCATTTTATTTACAAACCATTATAAAGGGTTTATGAGTATATACTTCCTCAAAGAAAACATTTCTTTTTACGATTATGGATTATATCCATAAATAGTTCAATTTATGTTAAGTGTTTTACAAGTATGGAATTATGTATTTCGATTCATAAACTAATCTAGTTTATGTCATTGTTTAGAAATGGTGCCTAGTGGAAGGAATGGAAACCGTATCAATGCACGCACTCCGTGTAGGGATTTCCCTCCTACTCGAGATAATTATTGTGGAGCTAGAGATACAACTGGTGTTGATCAACTTATTACCATACTATGACAACTCACTCAAGTTATGAATAATAACCATACTTGTATGGAGCACCCTGACCCGCAACACGAAGGATCAATGTTAGACCGCTTCATGAGGCAACAACCACAAACATTTAATGGGGGTACAAATCCATTAGTAGCTGAGCAATGGATAAACTCATTAGAGGAAATATTCCACGCCTTGGGGAGTAGCGAAAGGGAGAAGGTTATCATGGCAGTTTACCGCTTCACTGGAGATGCCGATCAGTAGTGGTCATTGATTCAAAATACAAAGGAAGATGAAGAAGAATCAAGTATGGAATGGATAGAGTTCAAAGATCTTTTCTTATAAAAAACATTCCTCGTGACCATCGAGCAGATATGGAAAGGCAATTTCTGTGTCTGAGACAAAAGGAAGATAAGAATGTCGCAAAGTATGAGGCCAACTTTACAAGGTTAGAGAGTTATGATGTAGATTATATATGTAACCCACGAGGTAAGATTGATCATTTCTTTGATGGGTTAAAACCATTTCTCCATCGAGCTTTAGAATCAAAATCCTTCTCATCGTACGAAGATATTGTCTTGTGTGCTATCAAGACAGAAAAGGAATTCTCTATGTCTTATGACAACAAAGTAAAGAAAGAGAAGAAAGGAACGATGGAACAAGAGATAGATAAAGGGAAAAAGGGAAAGAAGGATTTTCCATTATGTGATAATTGTGGGAAGAATCACCCTGGTGCTTGCCTAAAATGAATGGGAGTTTGTTATAAATGTGGAGAAAAAAGGTCACCAGGCTCGTGATTGCAAGGGAAAAAATTGGATATCAATTTTGAATGCTACAATTGTAGGGAAATGGGGAATTATTCAAATGAATGTCCTAAGCGTCAGGGAAACTTACCTCAGAAAAGGACAAGGGATCAAGGACAATCTTATGCTGTTACTACAGTTGAAGTGGAATAATTAATGTATTGGTGCTTTTGGACTCAAGGATTATATTCTGGTTATAAGAATAAAGTGATATATATAAGGATTGTACTACAGTACTTGTTGTTTTCATTAAGGTTTTAATATGATGAAGGTAATCATATTTTTGTATGTGTCAATAATAGAAACTTTACTTTGTTTGAGGAATCAGATGATACAATTGATTTTGGAATTTATAGACCATTTAGAAAGTCTGGACAGAGGTATTTTGGATAACTATAAAGGATGGAATTAATTAAGTTGAACTTTGGACAGTATTGTTTAAGTTTAAAAACATTCTGAAGATTATTTTTGGAATATTATAATACTATACTTTTAGGAAAAGGACAACTTGCAGGTTGGGGGATAACCCGTCACGTCAGACAAAGCTGCAGGAATCGAACTGACATCCATAGTGTGACTGGCCCTTATTACCTTCCACTACCCTACAGGAAGTCCCTGGTTATTACAAATAGTTTTCCTAATCTAAATGGTATATGTTAATAATTGGAACCTTATACAATTAGGATAAATAGATTATTTTTGAGCTCTTTTACCTTTTGGAGTAAAAGATGGGTTTGTGGTAAAAATTTATTAAAGAAAGAAAGCCTATATGAAAAGTATGTATATTTCCTTACGTTCTTAGAAAATCTCTTAAATAAATTCCGCAACATTATAAAAGGTAACTTAAAACAAAAACGTTGTCGGTTAACTTTTCCAACTGGGGATTCAATGACCGTTTAACCAATCACAAGTTTGTGATTTTCTTGTGGTTAACTTTCTCCTAATCCTGTTTTCCACAAACTCTCCATCAGACCTTGATGGTTTGTTTCTCCTCCATATCCATATTTTCATAGAATCCTAGTATGGGCTATCTCTGGTGACCTTTGTACTTCTCTTTCATTCTTTTACTGTTATATTTTTATTAACCCTATTTCGGATGTTGGTTTTCCAAAAAGGTATTTCCTATTTTCAACCATTTATTTTCAAAGAAAAATTTCAAATTGCGAGGACGCAATTAATTTAAGGAGGGGAGAATGTAACACCCCAAGCTTCCATGGTACACTTCTGTTTGAATAATAGATCATCGTGTGTTGTACACAACCTTGTGTTATAACACACCGCGACCAATAAAAATAGCAGTTATGAATAGTAATACCCACTTTTTGAAATTATATAAATTTTATATTTCAAAATAGACTTCATCTTTGCATTCGTAATATCGAAATTACCCTAAGTTTAAATTTTTGTAATTTTCTGAGAACATCCAATTTTTTATAAATAGTGAAAAATACAAAAAAACAACTTTTTTAATCAAAATAATTTGTAGTGATAAATTATACTATTGAGTGGTTTTAAAGTGTAATTAGAATATATTTTTACCATTTTATCCAATGGTGGTCATTAGAATTAATTTCATTATGAAATTGGACATAAACAATTATCAAGCTTTTGATATATATTGTTTCTTAAAAACACTCTATTTGTTGTGAAAGCGGGAATTAATTATAAAATAAATTAATGAAAGTTATGTGTTTGGAATTCTGTAAAATAGACATCATTTTTGAATTGGGAATATCAATTACATCTTAGAGTGAAATTTTGGCATTGTTCTGAAAAACTTCGATTTTTGATGAATAGTGAAACCACTAAGTGGTAGTTAAAAAACTGATTTTTCATTTAAATGAAACATTACCACTTCTGTGATTTGATTTTCAAAAATCCAACATAAATGGTTGTCATTAGGATGTAAAATTTGGTTCAATGGGATTAAAATAATTTTTTGGTGAATAGTAACTTTATAGTTTAATTAATCGCGATTAAAGGTAATTAGTGAAATTTATTGTAAAAATGATATTATAAAAATATGAAAATACCTTTAAACTTTTCCTACCCCTATTTTATGAGTCATGGCCGACCAAGAAAATACAAGGGTCAACTTGGGGACACCATGGAGCAACTTTGGTAGGAAAATGACATTAAAAACATTTAATTTAATGTTAAAATAAAAATGTCACAAACATGAGTTGTTTTACTAAACAAATTTTAAATGGGGTTATACAAGTCATATTTTTGACTATAAAAATTCATTGGAAACCTAAAACGATTTCCTACATAATGAGAATTATTTTATAATTTTTAGATATTAAATAAATGAAATTATTTATGAGACCATGATAATGCAGCGATTACCTCATTAATTAACGATTTAAATAAAATAAAAAATATAATGTAAAATCTAAGGATTAAACTTGTCAAAAACCATTTGTATGAGTAGATTTCTGACCCTTATCACCTTATCCTCGAAATATATTATTGTGGGACCTTTTTAATTCTAAAATCATTTCAAAATAAAGTAACATTTCATGACTTTCCAAGAGTGCCCCTCCTCTCCTCTTATAAAAGGCCCCCACCACTACCACCTTATTCACACCATCAAGCCATTTGGCTCGGCCAAACTCTACCCAAATACTCTCCCAACTTCCCTCTCTTACTCCTATAAGCCTCACTTTGGGCAGAAGTCTTCCCAAGGAAGCCTTTGGCTCAAATCAAAAAGAGTTACTCGGTTTTAAGGTAATGTCTTCCCTAATGTTGTTTTGTTTTATTTTGCTTCTCCAACCCCCTAAACTCTTTTTATTCTTTTCTTTTGTTACAACACCAGTATATTAAATATACTAGGATGTTGTTATAATAAGGATTCGAGCTACACTTACACACACATATATCTAATGGTTAAATAACATACTGTTTCTGTTAATAGAGAATTTCTACCTCACGAAATGATGATTGTTCAACTCTCATATAACACATTAAAAGGTGGTCATTAAGATGTCACTATATTTACATATGATATATAATATGTTTATGTTTTCCTTAAGCTTCTGTATTTTTCATTTATGGCATACCTTTGTGGTTTCCATTAGGGTAAATGCGATATTTTTATTTTAGGAAGTGCGAACTACCGCCCCCTCAAAGTGATTTTAATCGTTAATGCCATATGTGGGATGTATAAAGGATGGAGTAAATGTTATTATACATTATATTATACTGGAACTATATTATACCTTTATATAATTATAACTTTATTCCATTAAATATGAAATAGAAATTAAAGTAGCCTTCATGTGTACGTACGGATTACCGTCTCCATGAACGGTGCATTTCATTTCATACCTTTAAATGTTATGTAATATTATAACTGAATGTATATACTGGATATATATTATGTATATGATATCTACATCATGAATTTAATTATGTATATAATGGATATTTTACCACACGAACTACTTGTAATTTTAAGAAGTTTATTTTTGACTCAAGTACCAAAGATCGACAAAATGACCATTATTAACATAAATAATTACATAATGTTCATAACATGGTAATAAGTGATATAAGAGGAATAATAAACTTGAAAAATGTTCTTAAGCAATTATAATTTAACTCTAGTTTATTATTCAGGAGGTTAAAGAACTGTCGAGTCAAGTCGGACACAAGGTAAGGGAATTTCTTAACCCAATTTCCATCCTTTGGGTTAATCTCCTACTTTCAAATTATGTCATGATATTATTATGTAATATATTGTATTTGTACTTTATTTATGTGTAATTATAGTGAATACACATAATAGATCTATTTTATATAAAAAATGATCTTTGTAAGGGAACTTCTTAATCCAATTTCCGTTCTTTGGTTTAATCTCCTACTTTCAAATTATGTCATGATATTATTATGTCCTATCTTGTGATTGTACTTTATTTATGTGTATTTATAGTGAATACACATAATAGATATATTTTATTTACCAAATGATCTTTGTAAGGGACTTCATCTCAATCTCCTTTCATTGAGGTATATTTTGTTTTATACACAACTTTCTTTTATACATTGTATAAACCCCTTTGAATTTAACGTTTATTCAAAAGGTTTTATTTTTTAATTATTTGATTTTTAAATGATTTCAAAGAGAGATATTTCACTCAAATATATGAAAATCCATTGCAAATGTATATGTATTTAACGCAATCTTAAAAATGTTTTCAGAAAACCTGACTCTCGAGTGTGGTAGACAAGAAGGGATTGGGTGTGGACCCATCATGGCCTGTAATTAGTCGAGCAGTCTCAGAATTAGTTATTTTGTTTTCAGAAGCTTGCATAATGTTTTCATAAAAACACTGGAGTATATTTGAGCAATTATAAACGTAAGTATATTCTAAAAAAATTGCATTGGCAGGTCTAATGAGACAAACTGGTGTCTTGGCACGAGGCCTTGACAAAATATTATTTGTAGTCTTGGAACGAGGCCTTGGCTACGTGGTTATGATAGTCTGGCATTATGCATTCCATCACTATGAATGTGGTTATTGATATTGCATGAGATTTTTCGACTAGTATAATATCCATGTGATGAATTAAATGGAATTATCTCATTTTACTTTTTCCATATTATGATGAAGTTCAAGTTTAAAAGGCTTTTTTATCCATACATTGCCTTAAATGTTTATGTTTATTTATGACAGATTCCTCTATATCGTTACCCTTACTAAGCATCTGAGCTCACCCCTTTCAATGTTTTATTTTTCCCAGGATGTGAAGAAATATTTTATGACTGACCTACATGGATAGTATGAAGGGGGATAGAAGTGTGGACTTTGGAGACTATGGTATTGTGATTTATTTCACTTTATGATGTAATGTAACATTTATGAATGTATCTAGTGTTTCCAAGGTTACTAAACTAAACGGTCTTTCGAGACTTGATCTTTGTGATCATGTTAATGTTACGCAATAATGCACCGACTCTGGGTAACAAGCGTCGGGGCGATACAAAGATCATGAGTTGGATAATTATTCCCATGAGTCTTCAACTTTGTTGATGCATAAGTAATAACTTTATAGTTTTTCATAAAGACACAACCTCATACATTCTTTGATGCATCACATTATATTAAAAATCCATCACTTCCAGATGGAAGATTCAAAATTGGAGGAATGACTAATCTTATTTTCAATTCATCGAAGCATTCTGTACATTCTTTTCTCCACAAAAACTTAACTCTTTTACGTGTGATCATGGTCAGTGGGTAATCTAGTAGGGAAAATTTCTGAACGAAACGTCGAAATTAACCTACTATGCCAATAAAACTGTGTACCTTAGTTATGTTTGTTGGCATGGTCCAATCATGAATTGACTTTTTCTTCACAGGATCCACTATGATTCCATCCTTAGAGACAATATGGCCTAGAAAAGAAACAGATTGAAGCTAAAATTCACACTCTCCAAACTTCCCATATAATTTATTTCTTCTAAGAGTTCTCAGAATAACCTGCACGTGATTCTCATGGTCTTAATATATTTTTGAGTATATGAGAACATCATCGATGAATACCACAAAAATTTTATAAATATTTTCCACGAAAACATTATCAATTAATTCCATGAAATCAATGGAAGAATTTTTTTGTCCAAAAAGCATCACTATAAACCTGTAACGCCCATACCTGCTCCGAAATGCTGTGTTGGGAATATATTCCTTCCTCACACGTAGCTAATGATATCGGGATCGAAGGTCAATCTTTGAAAAGTATTGAGCTCTATGAAGATGGTCAAATAAATCATCAATCAGGGGAAGAGGATACTTATTTTTTTTTAAGAGCAATGATTTCCCTATAATAAATGCAAGGCCTCATAGATCCGTCTTACTTCTTGTCAAAGAGGATAGGGGCTCCCCTTGGAGAAACAATAGGTCGAAACTAGTGCACATTTTGGTATCTGGTGGGAGACTAGTCGATATTCCTTGGTTACAATGATACATCCCCTATGATTTTTTACTAAAAACTATTTTATTAAATAAAATTAGACATATCTAACTTTCTATGAAAACTAGGATGATATATATGAATGCGATGATTCAGAATCAAATAAAGTGTTGGCTATGTTTGATGAATCAATTAATGTATCTGCCACTACATCATTAAGAACTTCATCCTCCACGGTTATACTCACAAAGGCTCTCCCTTTCTCTCTTGTCATTTTTTTGTGTCGAGATTCCTTGATGCTTAGGACTCTAATTTTCATAGGGTCCCACCTCTCTCTACAATTGTATCATTGAATATCATCGAATGATTTCTTCCCCTTTCATTCATCAGATCGATGACCTTTTTCTCTGTATTTATAGAAAAATATCATGACTTTCAAGCATTTCCTGAGATGATTATTTCCACAGTTCTCACATAATGGGAATAGCTTTGTTCTCGTACTCTTCTATGGTGCTTCTCCATTTCCTTTCTTATCAGAGTACCACTTCTTATATTGGTTTCCTTTGAAAATATTTAATCTAGAAAATTCCCTCTCTGTTTGGATGGCCCTTGATACAATTTCATTATATGATGATAATGATTGAGAATCCACTTCTTTTCGATGATTTGGATTAACAAATTCGCAGAAATGATCAATCTTGTCTACCGGGTCACATACGTTATCTACGGCATACCTAGCCGGCCTTGGGAAGGTAGCCTCATAGTATACAACACTATCTTCTTCCCTTTGTTTTAATCCCTGGATCTTCCTCTTCATTTCAGTTTGTTTCTCACAAGGGAAATATTTTGCAAATAATATTTCCTTAAAAGTCATCCATTCCATATAAACTATTTCTTCTTCCTCCATTGTATTCTAAATCAAAGACCATCATTGATCAGCATCTCCCTTGAGAAAATATATTTCCAGTACTATATTTTCATTTCCATCACATCATAATGACATGTATATATTTTCAAGGGGCGTGATCCATTTCTTAGCAACCACTAGATTAGTAGTTCCACTGAAATATGGCGGCTTCTGCCGTAGGAAACAATCCAACACAGGTGTTCAATGGTTATTCGTTACAACTTCAGTAAGTTGTCCCAATATGGTCATGATCTGATCATCTCCAACGTTTACTGTGTTGACTAGTTCAGTAGGGATATCCCTACCTTTCCCATGAGTATTGATTCCCCTTCATCCATTATACGTCATTTCTAAATTATGGGATACACTAGATTAGTTTATAAATATCAAATAGAAAATCACTCAACATAGAAATAAATTCTATTCATAGATAATCTAATAGACATGGTTCCTCTAAGGAAAAATTTACATCATACTCCTTCATAATGGCTTGTAACGAAAATGTGAATTATCTTAGGAATATCCCCATGGTGTGTCGTAACCAAGAGTGAAGCATGACCCATTTTTGTGCACCAGTTCTTGTTCGAGTCTAGCTCAAAGTAGGGTTTTTGGGTTTTACCCCTAGATACATATGTGTCAGAGCTGCCTCTACCTGCTCATATCCAGACATGGTTGTATTGCTAGAAGAATCCACATAATCTATTACATTCCAAAGTACCAAGACATTCTTGTATTTTTATCCCCAAATACTACCTTAGGAATTTGTTCCCAACTATATATTTCCTACTCTAGATTCCATGTTTTCTACTAAACTTCCTATGATACCAACTGTAACACCTAGACCCCTCTAGGCTGGAGCTGGTTCAATACTTTTGATATTGGAATGGTTAGAAGTAATGAAAATCCCAAAGGAATGATCAATTTTTTAGTCTTGAATAAACTATATACATAAATGTTACTAAAATTACATTGTAAAAGTTTACAAATTACAATACATAACGAAACTAAAAACTTCATCCATAAAAACTCAATAAACGATCTCCTCATTGTAACATGTCTAATGTAAACAATGAAAGGGGTGAGCTCAAACACTCTATCAGGGTTTCAAATAGCGGAAGCATGATTATAATAATAAGAAAATCACAATCAATCTAATATAATCAATATAACATAGTAAATATATGATGAACTAATCCCATTAATAATCTATGAATTAAACTGCATCCTTAGATATTATCATAGTGAAAACCTTATGAATAATAACAATAACTGATAATGAATAAATATAATTCTAATTAATTGGACTTTATATATCTAGCACATGAAACAATAATACCGTAATAATAGTTTAGTTCCTTGGGTAGAAACCCGTAGGCTTTTTGGAAACAAACTCGAAGGGTTTTTTGCCAACTGATTTGTCTCATGAAACCTACTGATGTATCTAGGGGCTATAGTGGGCCACGCCTACCACTGCATGTCCAAATCATTCTTTATACATTGATTCAATACAAGTGAAAATGCCTTTTCAATATTTTTATAGAGTGGACTATATAGATTTATCAATATTTCCATAATTAAAATAAATTTCCAAATAAACACCATATGTAAAATAATATACAGTTTAGATAACAAACATACCCATGATATGATATTATGGATATTTAATATAAATATAATTTCAAATAAAATGTTATCTCAAAAGGGAAGTAGGTATTCCACATAAGGATTATTAGGTGAACCGCACAATGTTATTCCTAACAAAATAATAGTTGAGACAATGTCTCTTACCACAATGTAATCAGTTGAATCATTTGAGCAGAACATAACAAACCTCAAATGAATATTTGAATAACATGAATATAAATATATTAACGTTATTATATATCAAATGGTTGTACACATATACCACATACAAGAAATAAGTGGTGAACAATGAAAATCTAACATAAATTAAATTTGACATGAGAAACCCCTTACAAACATTTCGGCATGATAACGAGTGTTCTTGCGGGGGCTTAATGGGAGCTAAAAGGTTATCCCATTATTTATATATCATAAGGGCAATATGGGGCAGGTGAGAAAAAATAACCCATCATTTGGTATTAAAAATAAAATAGTGCAACATATTGGAGATTCTTGAAAAAAGTGAGAGAGAGGATCCCTTACATCACTTATGAGGTCATAGATAGTGTATTTAACAGATAAATTGAATATATGGTATATTATCATATTTCACTATTCATAAAAAATTCTAGAATTTTAGAAAAATCCCAAAAATTTTCCCTAACCATTTTTCAACGTGTATAATCCAAAAATGAACTCAATTTTTCAAAATTGATTTTCTAAATATTATTAATTTAATTTTTATATAAATTCATAGTTATTTTGAAAAATAACAATCTTAAAGGTGCGATTAGTTTTATTTCTCATTAAAAACTGATTAAGATATCATTATCTTATTTCCTTAAGAAAATAAAATAATTTTATTATTTACTATTCATAAGGGGCATATTACTATTCATATTATTATTCATAAGGGTATGTTACTACTCACCAAAAATCAAGTTTGGTCTATCAGACTCTAAATGAATTACAGATCCCAACTCTAGATGACCATTTTTCAAAATTTAAAATTTAGAAGTGTAATATTTATATTTAATGGATATGTTTTGACTATCTCCTAAATAACCTAGTGTTGTTTCAAAGGACCACAATGATGAATAGAGTGTATTTAAGAGAAAAAAACCATAAAATGTTTGGGGTGCTACAATTTTTTTTAAAGAATTTTTTATTTTATTATAAATGCTTTATTGATGTAGTAATATTAGTTATTTTCCATGTTATAATAAGGAAAAGTGTTCTTATCATACTCCTAATTTCAAAACAATTATTCAGCATGTGGTTAGATATTACTGTTTTATGTGACGATATTACTTTCTAATTCATTTCCACAAATATTTTAAAATCATTTAGTCCCAAAAATTGTGTGTTAACTAATTTTTCTAGTACTATGGCATTTTTTAAAGCATAAAATAAAGTGGTTTAAGGCATATTACTTACATATTTAGAATATTCCAATGGAATTTAATATCCACGCATTATTCTATTTAAAATTATATTTTATTTGAAATAAAAATACAATGTCTATAAATTATTTTAGGAAGATTAGTAATACATTTTTTGGGGTAGTATAAAAGAATCTTGAATTTATAGAAATTTTTATGTTATCATATAAAGAATGGGGTTTCAAACATTCTTTATTTCACATACTATTATACTCTTTAATCTTATTCTATGTATGGATTGGAATTCAATTTATCGTGTGATGATAGATTGCTGAGAACTAGAATTCAGTTTAATATTGACATGAAATATTGTAGATCTATTTATCTCATATAATTTTTTTTAGCATTTTACAAATTGAATATAATTAAGAGTACATAATTATGATAATATCTCAATATGAGGAGAAAATAATTAATGATTTTAGAGCAAATTAAATTGCTCATATTGTTTAAATAATGTAAACTATTGAAAATAGTGATGTTCTAATAATGAATAAATATATATATATGTATGCAATTTATTTTCATATTGTTATTCATAATTGGTAATTCATGATTTTTGTTGACTTTGAGTGTGATGGTATGCCAATATAAAACTCATTAATATGATAGATTAAATTTAGTTGTTAGAATTGAAAAATATGTTACATTAGTTACATGATAATGGATTCATCCAAAAAATAACATCTACATGGGATTATCTTATACTATTTGGTAAAATTAATAATTCTTCCATGAGAAATGTCAATAATTTTATCATATTCTATAACACACATTTTATGAACATGAATATGTTTCTATGTATCAATTAATTTCTTAATTATCTTCAACGTGCATAGTATTTTTTTTAATACTGATCTTGAATATTGGGGTCTTCAATTGAGGTGAAATATGAATACATTTCGAGGATGACCATCTTTTATATCCTATGGAATTCTAGGATTTTGGTTGATCTTTTTAGGATAATGAATCCACCAAAAATATTTATGGATCTTATGAATATAGGTATCCATGTGTATTTTGATAAATTTTAAGTGGATTTCATTGATGATTTTTTTTTTAAATCTATGAGGATAATGGGAAATAACTAAGGATTTTTTTATCCATTAAAATAAATAATGTAATATAAAAAATTTTGGAAATCAGATTTTTTGTTTCAACATATTTCATTCATCATGAATTATGATTCTAATGATGGTGTAATTATCCATCCTATTTAAACTAATGTGTTGGAAGAGTGGAAAAGTAAAAAAATTACTCTATGATATATTGTTATCTTGGTTTTCTGGACTGATGTATAGGATTTGAAACCTTTTCTTGGTCATCTGACCCACTAACTGAGTAATCTAGAAATGGAATAAAATTAAACAATAAATATGAATGTGATAATTCTTATAAAAATTGAAAATAAGTTTTTCTATTTTTTCATTGTTAGCCTTGGAAATAAGCATTGGAATTATATATTTAATGTGATTCTTTGTCGAAGGTAATTGGTTGAATCTTAATATTTGATAATCGGGTAATTTCATATGCTTCATGTTAATTTAATATCAAATAAAAAAACTACCATATGAATGATATTGATCTTAATATTACTTTTTTTTATTTTTTATTATTGAGGAAGAATTTATAAGGGAAAAAATATAAATATATACTGAAAAAATAGTTTTAAGTAATCATTTACTCTAATTGAGTAAAACATCAGTCAATGAATATAGATTGAAATCCAAAATAATTATGATGACAAGAATCCCTATCATCTAGAAAAATAATAAAATAATGACATTGATTCTTTATGTTGGTAGTATAATGTATCATTAACCATGTTATGTCTATAACATAATTATATAGTTAATGAATTATTAAAGGTTATCCTAGAAATAGTTTATGTTGAAAAATATTCTATTTTGGATAAATTATTAATGTAGTCCTCTTTTTAGAATGAAATATTGAGTCTATGAATTATTTCCATAGTTTAATATAATAATTAGATTATATCATGTATAAAATGATCCAAGAGTTTAATGTCGAAAAGTAATGATTTAAATCATTTAGAAAAAGGTTATGTGTTTAGAGTGATTCAATATTAAAGAATGTATTTTATGGTGATGTTTATGGATCTTCATTGTCTATTCATCTGTATAGTATTATGATTTATATAAACCATCAAAAATAATAATAGTGGAATGTTATAAATAATTATATTTTTGAATCTACCATATATTTTATACATTTCATCACGTTAATGTTGATTTACAATAATTTATTGGATTATATTTCTTTATCTAGTTCCATAATTGAAATAAAAGACCTTTTTAAAAGATATTGGTGTAGGATTACAAAATAAACGTCAACACGACAACATGATTTTTATTATTGTTAATATTTTGACTAAATTAGTACATTTTTATCCAATTCATGATATTATATATTTTGATAAATTTGTTAGAAGTTATTTAAATAGATAACCGGATTACATGGGGCCCCTCCATATATTTTATCAGATCGTGGACCTAGATTTACCATAATTTTTTTGAAATGAATTCAAATGTCATTTGATATGAAATAACATATCATAACCTACATTCATCCACAATCATATGAACATCCAAAAAAATCATACATTGGAGGATATCTTAAATGTTTTCTCAATATATTTTAGGGAATATGGGATTCACATTATTCTATATTTAATTTTCTTATAATATTTATCTTCAATCTAGTATTCACGTGTATCCTTTGGAGGTATTAAATATAAATTGGAGTCAGCCATCAACATGTTTAGTTGATTTTATTGAATGAAATTAGTTGGTGCCTGAATTGGTAAATGATTTTTAATGATAGTTAATGATGCATAAAAAATTTATTGGGTAATATAATATTATAAATAAGAGTTGTGAATATATTATTATGAAAAATCATTAATTTTATGTATGTGATAATTGTTTTTCTGAAGTAATATTTTTGGAAAATTCTAACATTTTACTGTAAAATTAAAAATTTCAGTCATGGATTCATTGGATCTAATGAAATTATGGAGAAATTGGGGTTGGTTAAAAAATAGTATATAAACATTCTTGTTTTTCTAAGTGAAATTTTGTTTTTACTGTGACTTTTATAAAAATGTATTTACCTTATGTCTCTCATATTTTGAGCTCTGAAGTGTTAATGATTGAAGACAATATTTTCTTAAATGAAAATCCTTTTAAAATTTTATAACATATTTATAAGGGATTGTGAAACAATTTTATTCAACATATAATGGTTATTTTTGAGAGTTACTAGATTGAGGAAGAAACATCTGAGTTATAAAATTTTATAATAAAAAATACAATCACTTATTTATGTTGTGAAGAAAATTATTTCAATGAGATATCATAATAGGGAATAAATGTGATAACTCAATAAATGTTAATAATAAATTAATCTTATAATTTATTAGTATTGTTTTTATGAAATCAAATAAATAATATTTTTATAAATAATTTTTATAATGTTTCTTATTTTAAAAGTGAATATGTTTATTTAAATAACATATTTATTCACTAATTCATTGGTTTTAAAAGAAAGTTAATCATCTATATTTTGGAAATTTAATTTTATTAAATAGACATTATTTTTTATATAAGTATATCAGATTATTGTTTATTATAATTTTTGTTATATATATATATATATATATTAGTAAAAGGAGAAATATGATTTCAAAACAAATAATCATTTCTTAAAAAATCAATTTAATTTTAATGTATCGTTATATTTTAGATTTTTTTTTGATGTAACATGTGAAATATTTTATTAATCACAATCAAAATAAATAAATATCCATCAACATTATTTGATTTTGGTAATAGTTCATTTATATGATTAAAAACTAAATTATCTAAAAATTTATATCTATTGTGTTTTAAAAAATTATATTAAAACATATTTTTCACTTATTAAATAGTTAATTTTAAAAAATTTATTCAATATTTTGAGTTAGGAGGGTTGATTTTAGTGATGAGGTAAAATATATTTTTTGTTGTTATTAATTAAAACCATGGTAAAAGTATGTCACACAGTAAATAGTAAATCATGTAAATTAAGAAAATTTCATTGTGTTATAGAAAATAATCCATCTTATATCTTATGTTAAAAAAAATTTATACACGTGGCAATTATTTTTGAATTAATAACATTTATAACATATAAAAAATAACAAATGTTTCACTCCCCTCCCTTTTATGGAGTAATCTTCTTTTATTATCTTGTATATAATATTTGGGAACTATATCTCAATTAATACATGAAAAAATATCTAACCAATAACACTCCGAGGTTATTATAGTTATTTTTCTCCCTAAAATACAGATCAAAAAATCCATAATTTATATGAAAGGGGTAGTTTTCCCAAAGAAGAGATTTTACTCTTCATCAAATGTTTCATGTTTATTTTTTCATCTTCCTCTATAAAATATTCATTGACCAAACATAAATAATAACATTTTTATATAACATAGAGTAAACAAATTATTATAGTATAATGATTTTTCATATACATCTTCATTCCTTATGAAATGAAATCAACGCTCATGTGTACATGTGGAGTACAATGTACATGGAGTGATTTTTTCATTTTTAATCAATGAGTATATTGATTGTATCATGTAATGGAAAAATATTATATTTATGATTTTATTATTTATATTTAAATTATATATATTACTTACCCTCATACTATTTACATCGATTTGTAATTGATAATGATGCTTTTACATTTGAGGGGAATACATTATCTATGAATTGATGTGATTAATTTTTATTTTACACCATATATGTTTGGTAAAAAATATATGAAAATTAAATAAATATGATATTTATAACATATTTATTTTTATTTAAAAATAAAATATTCAGTACATTTATTTTTTCAACTAATTAAAAATAAAAAATGTATGCCATGTATATGTACATGCTAAAATAATTGTGAAGTAATTTCATTAGAATTTTAATATATCATTACATAGATTATTTTAAAATGGTATTATATATATATGTGAGAATTATAAGGATGTTTAAATTTTTTATGTAATGAAACCATAACCCCTTTTACAAAATTCAACACATTGATATTGTTTTGGGGTTATAAATTGAATGTCCTTAAAATGTCTTATATGAACTTAACCATTTCTATAACTAAATAAAAAACAAAAGTAAATAAAACAATATAAATAATAATAATTAAAGGAGCATTAAAATTTAATTATGAATGTATAAAACTAATATAATTTTATTATTCCCAAGATAGGGAACTAAAAATGATATAATAGACTAACTGTATTGAATTCTAAATTAACATTTTACATTAAAAGATATAAAATCATTCTTACCCATTTCATTATTCATTAATATTCCTTATTAATTTTCTTTTTTTTATTCAAACATTATAACAGAAATTTTAGTGCATAGTTTCATTTTTAAAAAAATTAAATGAAAAGAAAATTTTCAATTTTATTAATCTGGATTATCATTATGTTTTTAAAAACTTAAAAAAATATTTCTCTATCAATTTATATGGCTTCAAATAAAATTTCTAATAACCATATCTCTTATTTATTATCAAAATTACCCAAAAAGTTAACATTATTTTTATGTTATATAATATTATTTATCTTTTAGTAAATTATTAATTTAAATGGGTTTAAATTAAAAAGGCATTTCTCATTATTATTATGTGAAAATGGAATGTGTTTTTATTATGGGTTAAAATTGTATTTAAATGGTTTTAGGAAAAAAAATATTCATAAAAAATATTCATTACATTTCACTAGCAAATTATTCATGGATCTTGCTATGTACAATATATTTTTTAAATAATTGTGATGACTCTTTATCTTTATAATTCATTGAGAAATATGATATCTTTGAATATGAAACATAATGTAATAAACCATTATGGTTACTCATATAGATGTTTCATGGATTAATTTGATTCAAAATTCCATAAAAAATTTTGAAAATTAGTTTTGAATATTTATCTTTATGTTACATATTTATTGGAAACAACAGTTTATTATATATATGTTTTTATTTCATGATGTTATGTAATTTAAAAGGTGAAATATTTTTTTCAATAGGATAATTTCATGTGTTTGAACAAGCCTCAAGATTACTTAATGGATTATCGAATTCAATCTAAGGGGTTTAATGATAATTTTCAAAGAAAATGCATATTTTCTCTTGTGGAAATATCTTATTTTTATACACAGTTTTTTGTTATAAAAATGGTTATTTTACGCATGGGTTTTTTATTTAGAAATAATATAAATATCTTAATTAATTTTTATATCTCATATGGTGATTTTTTTTCTAATAAACATTTTATCATGTTTTTTAGGGATCAAAGTACAATTATAAAATTAGGAAGTTTTAAGATTCCCTTTATCAATTCACATTATAAATAAATAAACCTTTTGTGTAATGAAAGTAGTTGTAAAGATAAACATCCATTATGTGGGGGAATTCATACTTTGTGAATGTTTCTGATATTTTATGTCATGTTTTGTATAATTAATTAAAAATATAATAAAAATGATCTAAAATTTTAATAAAGTGGAAGCCCTGTTATAAATCAAGTAATTGTGGGTTGTAAATTGTATGAGGAGTTATAATATACATGAAGACTCATACTTTAGATATTCTTATGAACCACCTCCATGAGTATCCTATATTTTTAATGTATATGTGTGAATTATTCATAAGTCCATTTAATGTTTTGTTACCCCTATCTCAATGATGTAGTAAAAAATTTAATTTAAGTAAATATATATATATATATATCATAATCTCTTCAATATTCCATTAATATTTCTCTATTTTAGGGTTTATAAAAACAGTTGATAAATATATAATAAACTACATTCTAGGGAGGTATTTGATATTGTGGAGATGGGATCTAGATTTTAATAGAGATTCTTACAGTTTCCTATGATGGGAATCAGATGCAATGTAGTTCTATTCCACATAATTTAAAATGTCATACATTTTATTATCATGTAATGAGGACAACGTCCTTGTGGGTTAACATCATTGTGAACACAATACTATAAGAAAAGTTCTATGTTATATTTAGTTTGTGACAGATGTTTGATAAGCCATTTCTAGTTTATCATGTTTTTTAGTAACTAAACAAATAAATTTATAGTTAGGTAATGAGACATTTTATGAGGCTCGTGTGAACCTTATCCATCCAAGACATGATGATATATCATGATTATTACATGAGCGATGATGAATCATTCCTAGATAATCACTTGAGGTTTCTTGAACCAAACATCAGAGGTATCCTTGGATCACCACTAGTTGAATCCATTAATCATCACTAGATAATTATTAGTAATCACATTCTAATCCCAAGGGTTTATTATGATCATTTTATAGTGGATACTATATTATGTTCTAGATTATTGGTTATATAATTCCCATATTTGTGGAACCCTAAAGGGGTATCTCAACTCAAGGTTTATTTGATCAAACTGAGTGTTGTTCCAAAAAATCAAATTAATAATGGTTGAAATTATGATAATTATATAAGAGTGATGATATTTGTTAGTATTTTGGGATTGGACATTATATTGGTAACCTACGTATCTAGATATAAAATAATAAATGCCTACATATTTTGAGAATCAATGTTTTAGTTGGTATAAGACGAAATGATGATAGAGTTTAACATCAAAAAATATTTAATTTATCATATATTTTTACATCATCAGACTAGTCCATATGTGTAAGGAAAAGGGATACACTATAGGATATAGTGGGGCTTGCACACTAGGATTCTTTATGTTTCCTAACCAAAAATGATACTCATGTGAAGGCGGGATGGAATGGGGCTTACACCAAGTAGATGCCACATGGTACTTCATAGGAATAAGGATAGAATGATTTGGGGTGATGTATAAATGTGTGTAGCCCATGTAAGGGTGTACCATACTCATTTATATTTCTTGGTGATGTAATCATAAACATGCAAATGATTGATGATTATATATATGAATAAATTCCATGCATTCTGGGCCTATTAACTTGAATAATGAATCCTTCAAACACATAATATAATCAATAATAGGCATGGTGTAGAAATGGTATGTTATATGATTATTGAAATTACTCACTAGTATCCTCCAATCAGGTACATGTGTTATACTGGGTGTGAATTATTGTAACTAGCCTAATATCTGTGAAGGATAAGAAGGATTTCTCAATAGACAATTTTTATCAAGGGATTTTACATTCAAAGGGGTTTCCACTATGGTGTGTATCATTATTCATTATGAATCATTTCATATACATGGACTTGAAAATTGGATGCATAAATATGAGATTTGAGAAAATAAATTCCCTACGTTATAGTGGGGGGGGGGGGGGTTTATGGTCCTCAGTGTGGGAGTAGAAGTGAATGATATTCCCTATTAAAGGGATCAAAAAAGGTTTCACCATACTGAGGGTTGTTGTAACACACCAGAAAAATAAAGAATATGAAATTTTCATATTTATCCATATTTGTGAATAAAATATTAATATTACTTTAAATGGGATGCTATGCACGATGGCGTACCCAATACGCAACAATGAGTTTCTTGGGAATCTTGTGTTGCACTCTAATAATAAAATAATATTATTCTAAATGGTAGTTAACGCCTAGTCATTGTAATAGCGGGAATGAACATAACTAACTAAAAAATGATTATATATGTTTTTCAAATATTTTTACTCTTTATAATAAATGTTATAGGATTAAAAATGTGAATGAATCCAATTTTAAGTGTAAACATTCCAATATTCTTTAAAAGGTCAATTAACCACCTTTTGATGGTGAACCCCTTTTAAATACAATTTTTGACTATTTTATGTGTTATATATGACAAAATAAAATTCTTCTTTAGAATCAGGACATCAAAATTTACTTTGTGTAAATTTTTGGTATTTTTCCGAAAAAGTTCAATTTTTAATGAAAAGTGAAAAATGTTGTATTTTAATTCAAAACCTCTTATTAATCTAATTTATTTATATGATTAGATTATCTTTTGAATTGGTTTTAAAGTTAAATTATAATATATTTTTACCATTTCATCCAATAGTGTTCGTTGGAATTAATTTCACTTTGAAATCAGACTTAAACTAGTGTCAATCTTTTGATACATTTTGTTTCAAAAAAAACACGCTATTTGTTTTGACAGCGGGAATTAATTATTAAATTAATTAATGAAAATTATATGTTTTGAATTTTTTAAAATAGAAATCATTTTTGAATTTGGAATATCAAATATATATTAGGGTGATTTTTTGGTAATTTTCTGAAAAACTTCAATTTTTGATGAACAGTGAAACCACTAAGTGGTACTTATAAAAACTGATTTTTCCGTTTAAATGAAAATTTTCCATATTTGTGTTTTCAATTTCAATAATCAGACATAAATTGTTGTAATTAAGAAGTAAAATGTGGTTCAATGGGATTAGAATAATTTTTTGGTGAATAGTAACTTATTAAGTTTTTAATCGCGATTAGAGGTAATTAGTGTAGTTTAAGGTAAGAATAATGTTTTCATAAAATGAAATGACCTAGAAACATGTCCTACCATCATTGGATATGTCATGTCCGACCAATACAATCCATGGGTCAACTTGGGGACCCCATGGAGCCACTTTGGTTGGAAAATGACATAAATAACTTTTTGTTTAATGTTAAAGTAAAAATGACACAAACATGAGATGTTTTACTAAAACAATTTTTACATGGGGTTATACAAGTCCTATTTTTGACTATAAATATACATTGGAAAGATAAAACTATTTACTACATCATTGTATTTGTTTTATAATTATTAGACCTTAAATAAAGTAAATTATTTATGACATAATGATGATGCAGCGATGACCTCATTATTTAACAATTTAAATAAAATGGAAAGATAATGTAAAATCTAAGACCTACACATGTCCAAAACCTATTGGATGGGAGGATTTCGAACCCGTATCACCATATCCTTGAAACACATCAATGTGGGACCATTAAAATCCGAAAATCATTTTAAAATAATGTAACATTTCTTTACATTCCAAGAGTGCCCCTCCTCTCCTCTTATAAAAGGCCCCCACCTCTACCTCCATACCCACAATTACAAAGCCTTTGTCTCGGCCAACCCCTGCCCATTTTGTCTCTACACATCCCTCAATAACTCCTTGAAGTCTCACTTTGGGCATAATTCTTCCCAAGTAAGCCTTTGATCTCAAACCAAAGGGAGTTACCCGATTTTAAGGTAATGTCTTCACTTGTGTCCTTTTGTTTTATTTTGCTTCTCCAACCCCCTAAACACTTTTTATTCATTTATTTTGTAACAAATACAGTATCTTAAATATACTAAGATGTTTTTATAAGAAGGATTCGAGATACACTTACACACACCTACATCTAATGGTTAAAGAACATATTGTTTCTGTGGATGGCGAATGTTTGCCTCACGAAACGATGATTGTTCAACATTCTTCTAACACCTTCAAAGGTGGCCATTAAGATGAAAATATATTTATATATGATATATAATATGTTTATGTTTTACATAAGATTATTTATTTTTCATTTATGGAATACCTTTATGGTTTCCATTATGGGTAAACGTGATATCTTCATTTAAGGAAGTGCAGGCTACCGCCCCCTCAAAGTGATTTGATTCGTTAATACCATATGTGGTACGTATAAAGGATATATTTAATGATATTATATATGATAACATACTTTAATTAAAATACTATTATTTATAATTATGTTTTAATTACATTAAATATGAAACAGAAATGGAAGTAGCGTTCATGCGTACGTACGGCTTACCGTCTCCATGAACGGTACATTTCATTTCTTATCTCAAAATGTTATGTACTATTATAAGTACATATATATAATGGATATATATGTAATATATTAAATCTAAATGATGGATATCATTCTGTAATTATAACATATATATATATATATATCATTTTGTTTTAATTCCATTAATATGAAAAAAAATGAAAGTAGCGTTCATTCATACGTACGGCCTACCGACTCCATGAACGGTGCTTTTAATTTTTTTCTCAAAATGCTATGGAATAGTATAAAATGAATATATACTGGATATATATGATATTTAAAACATCAATACTAATCTGGATATGATTTACCTATAACTACATGGAAAATTATTTTCCTACAAGTTCAATTTTTGACTCATGTACCAAACATCGACAAAAACGTCTGATATGAACTCATATTATTAACCAATTATTATAACATTAAAATATGTGATATTAACTGAATAATAATCTTTATAGGAGTTCATTAAGGAATTATAAATTGACCAAAGTTTATTATTCAAGAATATAAATAAACGAACAAGACATGTTGGACTTGAGGTAAGGGATCCTACTCCTCTCTTTCTTTTTAAGTACACTCTTTTATGTAATTCCTTTTAAGCTCATCTTTCATGTTATTGGGATGTTCTTTTATATTACTCTTAATGTAATTTCTATGTTCATATGATTAGAGAACCTATTCTCTCTCAGCAATCCATTTTGGAAGTTTTGAGTGGCGCCGTTTGGCTGCCGAATTTTCGTAAGATATCTAACCTCTCTCTTTCTTTTTAAGTACTATCCTTTATGTCACTTCATTTAAGCTCCACTTTGTTATGTTGGGGGATGTTCTATTAAATTCCTCTTGCTGTAAACATTATGTTAATATGATGAGAGACCCTATTCTCTCTCATCAATCCATTTTGGATGTTTTGAGTGGCGCCGTTAGGCTGCCGAATTTTCGTAAGAGATCTAACCTCTCTCTTTGTTTTTAAGTACTCTCCTTTATGTCACTGCTTTTAAGGTCCTCTTTGTTATGTTGGGGGATTTTATTTTATATTAATCTTTCTGTAAACTTTATGTTAACATGATGAAATACCCTATTTTATCTCATCAACCCATTTTTGTATGTTTTAAGTGGCGTCGTTAGGATGCCGAGTTTTCGTAAGGGATTTTTCATCTCACTTTTATTCCCGTGAGATTTATGCTACATTTTCCACAAATTTCTTTGAGTGGTGTATTCACTACCCATTATTTTACTCATTGTGTAATATACTTTCAATTATGAGTATTTACATCAATGTTGTATTTTCCTTCTTTCACTGGGTGTATGTTTCGAAAGATACCCATGTCAGTAAGGGAACCTTTCACCCTCCTCTTTTAAAAGACTTCTTTTGTTATGTCTTTTAATTCACATACTATTACGTTGGGATATGTTCTTATATATCCTTATTGATGTAAATTTTATTTCCAAGTGATGAGATACCCTTTTTATCTCTCATCAACTCATTTTCTTAATTTTTAAGTGACGCTGTTAGGCTGTCGAATTTTACCAAGGGAACTTTTTAACTCAATTTCGATTTCTTTGGGTTCAAAATGTAGTTATTGAATATGTCATCCTTTTAATATGTGTGAATGAACTTTTATTGTTTTACACTTAATATCCAATTATATTGGGGATATTTATATTTGTCACACATAATTTTGAGATTGATTTATCCTTAATTTAAGGATACCTTCTTTATAATAGATTTCATCGCATTTTACATTTCTATTGAGACTTCACTGTTGTTATGAAACAATTCACTCTTATATGGTGTATATACTGTCCTTTGGAATATTATATCATGAATCCATTTATTCTCATGATATTATAAAGTTCTGATTAAATGTTATTCCTCAATTATTGTATTCAAGTGTCTCTAATTTTGGTAAAAACCCTTTAACCAAAATATCTCTTTAAATGTTTTAATGATTTGTTCTTATTAATATCCAAGTTTTAAAAATGGTTTTAAGAATTTATTTATATGGATATTAATGGTTTAAAATGTTAAAAGCTTTAAGGTGGTATAGGACACATTGATTCAAAAATCTCTCTATTGAATGTTTTAAATGGTTTTGAAAATTGTTTTTAGAATGGATTCATTATTTCAATATCTTAAAATGTTATATTGTTTTTTCAATGTGGGAATGTTATCATTACTTTATGCTTAAGTTATGTGCTATGATTATGTTATGGTTCTCGGGAATTGTTATGAAGACTGGTGGTTCCGTGATAAACTATGGTCGGGTGAGCCCGATATATCTCCCCAATGCATTGTGTAACACGAAGGAGTGAAACGTTAAGGTTTATCTGAAGAGATTTAGGGAATATACTATGGTGGGTATTCCAAACATAACAAAGAGGGTTACTCCCTACGTAAGAATGTTATGAATGCCTCAAGTTACCTTTATGTCTTATGATTTCTATGATTTATTCATGATTTGATGAGGTATGTTAAAGTGATTATGTTTTACGAGTTAAGTATGATTTCATTGATTCTTATGTCTACATGTACTCATGTTTCCATTCCATATATTTTTATATCCCTTACTGAGTTTTTATGCTCATACCATGTTTTTGAAATGTTTTTCACAGGTCAAGGTAAAGGAATATGATATGATGATAGTGTCAAGGAAGTGTCAAGAAAGAATCCATGTTTTATTTTAAATATGTTTCTGTTGATGGGATAAATGAATACTATCTTTATGAAACCACATTGTTGAAATGTGGAATGTAATGCAAGTTTATGATCTAATTCTCTAAAACTATAAACCTGAAAATATCCTCAATGTGTAATCTTGTATTAACTCAAGATTATGTAAGGTCTAAGGCTGGGGCCTTATAGTTGGTATCAGATGTCAGTTTAGATAACATTAGAGGTTAGGGTATCTTCTAAGCATTAGTGACATTGCCATAATGGTTAGGATTTCAGAAAGAGTCCTACTTTTAGATAAAGTTAATAAGTAAGTATATCTTAGTGGTTATCTTCCTCATTAGTAAATGATGTTTTTGTTGATATACTCACACTAACATTTCTATTTTTAGTGAATGGATGGATCTAGAAGGCACCAAAGTGACAATAGGTTTGAAGGAAACTGTGGTGGTTCTCTGATTAAGAGACTGGATGAAATGGGGTATTCAATGATAAAACTCATGGTTGTTCTAAACCAACTATCAAGGAGTCATGATCATCCACTTGAACCTTTGTATGTTCTGTAATGAATCATGTACGAGATGACCAATCGATGTGGAAGTTCAGGTAATAATTGTAAAGGAAACCATTAGGGTTTATATGATCCTTACTTTTGAGGTAATTATGGGTTATTATATGTTATGATGGAAAATTAAATGCATGAGATAATCTTGAGGTTAAAATATTTTATGATTATTTTTTGAAGATTTTATCTCGTTTTTGGGAATGTTTTAAGAATTATATAGTTTTGGAAAAAGGACAACACGCAGACCGTGTGACAACCCGTCGCTCCAGACAAAGCTACAGGAATCAAACCCACAACCAAAGTGCGACTGGTATTTATCGCCTACCACTGGACTACATGAAGTCCCTGGTTATTTTGACTAATCCTTTTTAGTTAGATGATTTTATGAATTAAGAGTAAGCTGATTTTGGGTTATCTATGGAAATTAATTAACCTATCATGGAGGATATGTGATTAGGTTAATTACTTTTCAATACGAGAATTTAGGAGCAACTGATGTTGTTTGGAGATAAATGTTACGATTCAACATGGAAGACTATGTGACTAAATCCTTCAAATATTTGGGTTACAGTCTTAGTTTGGTTTACTTTGAGGTATTTTATAGACAATTTGTTTATTGAATGGTCTTTGTTGAACTTTGGGTATTGTTTGATAAATTTTGGAGATTAAGAATAGATTTGTTTTTTTAAAAAGGATTATCCTTTTTGGGTATTATCTGATCTTGTACTAACTTTTTTTGGTTCTGGTTTTGGTTAAGGTCTAATGATATGGGAATTATGTAGTTCTCTTTTTTGGATTAGGTGATCCTCTAGAAGTTTATTATAGTACTCTTAATGTGAACAAGTCTTCCTAAATACTCGTCTTTTGGGGAATGTATGAGTTTGTGTAAGAAATATAGTAAAAGTTGAAAGCCAACATGACAAGTAAGTATGTTTCCTTAAGATCAAAAATAAATTCCTCAATGAAGAGTAACTTAAAACAAAAATGTTTTCTGTTAACTTTTCCTACTGGGGAATCGAATACCGTTTAACCCATCACAAGTTTGTGATTTTCTTATGGTTAACTTTCTCCTAGACATGTTTACTATCACTCTCCATCAGAACATGCCCCTTTGTTTTTTCCTCGATGTCCATATTTTCATACTTGGAATCCTAGTATGGGTTAACTCGGGTGACCATTGTACTTCTATTTATTTATTTTAAAGTGATTGTTTTACTGACTCTTGTTCTGATGTGGGATTTTCAATGAAGTTTCCAAGCCCAATTTTAAAAATTGTGAGGACGCAATTCCCAATAGGGGGGAAGGATGTAACACCCCAGGTAAATAAAGAATGTGACATTTTCATATTTTTCCATATTTGTGAATAAAATATTAATATTACTTTAAAGGGGACTCTATTCATGATGGAGTACCCAATATGCAACAATGAGTTTCATGGAAATCTTATGTTGCACTCTAATAATAAAATAATATTATTTTAAAAGGAAGTTAACACCTAGCCGTTGCAATGGCAGGAATTAATAGAACTAACTAAAAAATTATTATATATGTTTGTGAAATATTTTTACTCTTTACAATAAATGATATAGGATTAAAAATGCGAATAAAACCAATTTTAAGCGTAAACATTCCAATATTCTTTAAAAGGTCGATTAAACGCCTTTTGATGGTGAACCTCTTTTAAATCCACTTTTTGACAATTTTATGTGTTATATTTGACAAAATAAAATTATTCTTTAGAATCGGGACATCAAAATTTACTTTTTGTAAATTTTTGTTATTTTTCTGAAAAATTTCAATTTTTAATGAATAGTGAAAAATGTTGTATTTTAATTCAAAACCTCTTTTTAAAATAATTTATTTATATTATTATATTATATTCTTAATTGGTTTTAAAGTGAAATTAGAATATATTTTTACCATTTAATCCAATAGTGTTCATTGGAATTATTTTCACTTTGAAATCAGGCTTAAACTAGTGTCAATCTTTTGATACATTTTGTTTCATAAAAACACGCTTTTTGTTTTGACAGCGGGAATTAATTATTAAAGTATTTAATTCAACTTATAGGTTTTAAATTTTGTAAAATAGACATCACTTTTGATTTCATAATATCAAATATAGCTTAGGGTGAATTTTTGGTAATTTTCTGAAAAACATCAATTTTTGATGAATAGTGAAACCACTAAGTGGTACTTATAAAAACTGATTATTCCGTTTAAATGAAATTTTTCCATCATTGTGTTTTGAATTTTAAAAATCCGACATAAATGGTTGTCATTAATAAATAAAATGCGTTTCAATGGGATTAGAATAATTTTTTTGGTGAAGAGTAACTTATTAAGTTTCTATTCACGATTAGAGGTAATTAGTGTAGTTTAAGGTAAGAATAATGTTTTAATAAAATGAAATGACCTAGAAACATGTACTACCCTCATTTGATGTGTCATGGCCGCCCTCGAAAATCCATGGGTCAACTTGGGGTCCCCATGGATCCACTTTGGATGGAAAATGACATAAATACCTTTTTATTTAATGTTAAAGTAAAAATGACACAAACATTAGATGTTTTACTAAAACAATTTTTACAGGGGGTTATACAAGTCATATTTTTGACTATAAATATCCATTGGAAAGGTACAAAGATTTACTACATCATAGTATTTTTTTATAATTTTTAGTCATTAAATAAATTTAATTATTTATGACATCATGATGATGCAGCGATGACCTCATTATTTAACGATTTAAATAAAATGGATTGATAATGTAAAATATAAGACCTACACATGTCCAAAACCTATTTTATGGGTTGATTTCAAACCCTTATCACTGTATCCTCGAAACACATCAATGTGGGACTATTAAAATCCGAAACCCATTCTAAAATAAAGTAACATTTCTTTACTTTCCAAGAGTGAGCCTCCTCTCCTCTTATAAAAGTCCCCCACCTCTACCTCCTTACCCACACATTCAAAGCCTTTCGCTCGGCCAACCCCTGCCCATTTTGTCTCTCCACATCCCTCTTTAACTCCTTGAAGCCTCACTTTGGGCCGAAGTCTTCCCAAGGATTCCTTTGAGCTCAAACCCAAGGGAGTTACCCGATTTTAAGGTAATGTATTCACTTGTGTCCTTTTGTTTTATTTTGTTTCTCCAACCCCCTAAACTCTTTTTATTAATTTATTTTGTAACAAATACAGTATCTTCAATATAATAGGATATTATTATAAGAAGTATTATAGCTACACTTACACACAGCTACATCTAATGGTTAAAGAACATACTGTTTCTGTGGATGGCGAATTTCTGCCTCACGAAATGATGATTGTTCAACATTCTTCTAACACCTTCAAAGGTGGCCATTAAGATGACAATATATTTATATATGATATATAATATTTTTATGTTTTACTTAAGCTTCTGTATTTTTCATTTATTTCATACCTTTATGGTTTCCATTTTGGGTAAACGCGATATCTTCATTTAAGGAAGTGCGGACTACCGCGCCCTCAAAGTGATTTGATTCGTTAATACCATATGTGGTATGTATAAAGGATATATTTAATGATATTATATATGATACCATACTAGAATTAAAAAACTATTATGTATAATTATGTTTTAATTCCATTAAATAGGAAATAGAAATGGAAGTAGCGTTCATGCGTACGTACGGCTTACCGTCTCCATGAACGGTACATTTCATTTCTTATCTCAAAATGTTATGTACTATTATAAGTACATATATATAATGGATATATATGTAATATATTACATCTAAATTATTTATATCATTCTGTAATTATAACATATATATATCTCTCTCTCATTTTGTTTTAATTCCATTAATATGACAAAAAATGAAAGTAGTGTTCATGCATACGTAAGGCATACCGTCTCCATGAAAGGTGCTTTTAATTTTTATCTCCAAATGATATGGAATAGTATAAAATAAATAAATACTGGATATATATGATATTTAAAACATCAATAATATTCTGGATATGATGTACCTATAACTACATGAAAAATTATTTTCCAACAAGTTCAATTTTTTACTCATGTGCCAAACATTGACAAAAACGTCTGATATGAACTCATATTATTAGAAAATTATTATAACATTAAAATATGTGATATTAACTGAATAATAATAATTATAGGAGGTTCTTAAGGAATTATAAATTTACCAATGTTTATTATTCAGGAATATAAAGAAACGAACAGGACAAGTTGGACTTGAGGTAAGGGATCCTACTCCTCTCTTTCTTTTTAACTACACTCTTTTATGTATTTCCTTTTAAGCTCATCATTCTTGTGATTGGGATGTTCATTTATATTACACGTACTGTAATTTTTTTGTTCATATGATGAGAGACCCTATTCTCTCTCATCAATCCCTTTTGGATGTTTTGAGTGGCGCCGTTAGGCTGCCGAATTTTCGTAAGAGATCTAACCTCTCTCTTTCTTTTTAAGTACTCTCCTTTATGTCACATCTTTTAATCTCCACTTTGTTATGTTGGGGGATGTTATTTTATTTTAATCTTGTTGTAAACATTATTTTAATATAATTAGAGACCCTATTCTCTCTCATCAATCCATTTTGTATGTTTTGAGTGGCGCCGTTAGGCTGCCGAATTTTCGTAAAAGATCTAACCTCTCTCTTTCTTTTTAAGTACTCTTCTTTATGTCACTTATTTTAAGCTCCTATTTGTTATGTTGGGGGATGTTATTTAATATTCCTCTTGCTGTAAACTTTAAGTTAATATGATGATAGACCCTATTTTATCTCATCAATCCATTTTTGTAAGTTTTAAGTGGCGCCGTTAGGCTGCCGAGTTTTCGTAAGGGATTTTTCATCTCACTTTTTTTCCTGTGAGATTTATGCTACATTTTCCAAAAATTCTTTTTAGTGGTGTATGTACTACCCATTATTTTACTCATTTTTTAATATACTTTCATTTATGATTATTTACATCAATTTTGTATTGTCCTTCTTTCACGGGCTGTATGTTTCAAAAGATACCCATGTCGGTAAGGGAACCTTTCACCCTCCACTTTTAAAAGACTTATTTTGTTATGTCTTTTAATTCATATACTATTATGTTGGGATATGTTCTTATATATCCTTATTGATGTAAATTTTATGTCCAAGTGATGAGATACCCTTTTTTCTCTCATCAACTCATTTTCTGAATTTTGAAGTGACGCCGTTAGGCTGTCGAATTTTACCAAGGTAACTTTTTAACCCAATTTCAATTTCTTTGGGTTCAACATGTTGTTATTGAATATGTCATCCTTTGAATATGTGTGAATGAAGTTTTATTGTTTTACACTTTATATCCACTTATATTTGGTGTATTTATATTTGTCACACATAATTTTGAGATTGATTTATCCTTAATTTGAGGATACCTTCTTTATAAGGGATTTCATCGCATTTTACATTTCAATTGAGACTTCATTGTTGTTATTCACCAATTCACTCTTATATGCTATATATACTATCCTTTGGAATATTATATCATGAATCCATTAATTCTCATGATATTATAAAGTTCGGATTAAATGTTGTTCCTCAATTATTGTATTCAAGTGTCTCTAATTTTGGTAAAAACCCTTTAACCAAAATATCTCTTTAAATGTTTTAATGATTTGTTCTTATTAATATCCATGGTTTCAAAATTTTTTGAAGAATTTATTTATATGGTTATTAATGGTTTAAAATGTTAAATTCTTCAAGGTGGTATGGGACACTTTGATTCAAAAATCTCTTTATTGAATGTTTTAAATGGTTTTGAAAATGGTTTTTAGAATGGATTCATTATTTCAATATCATAAAATGTTATATTTTTTTCAATGTGGGAATGTTATCTTTCCTTTATGCTTAAGTTATGTGCTATGATTATGTTATGGTTCTTGGGAATTGTTATGAAGACTGGTGGTTCTATGATAAACTATAAGGCCCCAGCCTTAAACCTTACTTAATCTTGATTTATTACAAGATTACACATTGAGGATCTTTTCAGGTTTAGAGTTTTAGAGAATTAGATCCTCAAAAATGCATTACATTCCACATTTAGACAAAGTGGTTACATAAAATATAGTATTCATTCTTCCCATCAACAGAAACATATTTAAAATAAAACATGGATTCTTTCTTGACACATCCTTGACACTGTCATCACATCATGTACCCTTCCCTTGACCTGTGATAAACATTTCAAAAACATGGGATGAGCATAAAACGCTCAGTAAGGGATATAAAAATATGGAAAGGAATCATGAGTACATGTATACATAAGAATGAAATCATACATTACCAATAAAACATAAGCACATTAACATACCTCATAAAATCATAGAAATCATATGACATAAAGGTAACTTGAGGCATTCATAACATCCTTACGTAGGGAGTAAGCCTCTTGGTTACGTTTGGAATACCCATCACAGTATATTCCCTAAATCTCTTCGGAGAAACCTTAACA
Source organism: Viscum album (assembly GCA_963277665.1). NCBI lineage: Eukaryota > Viridiplantae > Streptophyta > Magnoliopsida > Santalales > Viscaceae > Viscum > Viscum album. The sequence continues at coordinate 1,835,904,823 of OY728147.1, forward strand.
TTTCACTCCTTCGCATTACCCAATGCATTGGAGAGATATATCGGGCTCACCCGCCCTTAGATTATCACGGAACCACCCGTCTTCATAATAATGCCCAAGAACCTCAACAAAATTGTATCACATAAAACATGCATAAAGGAAACATAACATTTCCACCTTTCAATCACAAGATATCAATACATCACATTGATATAAAAACATTATGAAAACCATTTTCAATACCAAAATAAAAGAAAAGTAAAACATGGTATTTATTTTTTTCTTTTTAAAAAAAGTATGGCTTGTAGAGGAAGCGCAAACTCAAATAACGGTCACGGCGGCGGAGAAGTCGTTGTCGCCGCATACGTACGACAAAAACATTCCCTTTTTTCGTTTAGTAAACGCTTCGTATAAAAAAGATTCCTTTTGAATAAACGTAAAATTCAAAGGGGTTTATACACCGTATAAAAGAATGTTGTGTATAAAACAAAATATGCCTCAATGAAAGGAGATTGAGACGAAGTCCCTTACAAAGACGGTATCCTTGGATTAAGGATAAATCAATTAAATAATTATGTGTGACAAACGAATACCCCAAATATAAGTGGATATTAAGTGTAAAATAATCAAAGGTCATTCACACATATTCAAAAGATGACATATTCAATAACTACATGTTGAACCCAAAGAAATCAAAATTGGGATAAGAAGTTCCCTTGACAGCCTAACGACGTCACATCAAAATGAGTTGATGAGAGATAAAAGAAAGGGTATCTCATCACATGGACATAAATTTTAAATCAATAAGGATATATGAGAACATATCCTAACATAACAATATTTAAATTAAAAGACCCAACAAAAGATGTTTTTTAAAAAGAGGAGGGTGAAAGGTTCCCTTACCGACATGGGTATCTTTCGAAACATACACCTCGTGAAAGAAGGACAATACAACATTTATGTAAATACTCATAAAAGAAAGTATATTACACACTGAATAAAATAATGGGCAGTACATAAACCACTCAAAGGAAATTGTTGCAAGTGTAGCATAAATCTCACGGGAATAAAAGTGAGATGAAAAATCCCTTATGAAAACCGGGCAGCCTAACGGCGCCACATAAAACTTCCAAAAGTGGATTTATGAGATCAAATAGGGTCTCCCATAATATTAAAATAAAAATTAAAGTTTGAGGAATATAAAATAACATCCCCAAACATAACAAAGAGGAGCTTAAAAGAAGTGACATAAAAGAGAGTAATAAAAAAGAAAGAGAGAGGTTGGATCTCTTACGAAAATTCGGCAGCCTAATGGTGCCACTCAAAACTTCCAAAATGGATTGATGAGAGAGAATATGGTCTCTCATAACATGAACATAAAAATTATAGTATGATTAATATAAAATAACATCCCAATAACAAGAAAGATGATCTTTAAAAGGAATGACATAAAAGAGTGTACTTAAAAAGAAAGAGTGGAGTAGGATCCCTTACCTCGGGTCCGACCTGACTCGATCGTTCTTTAATATTTTGAATAATAAACTTGAGTTAATTTATACTTGATTAAGAACCTTTTTCAAGGTTATTATTCCTTTTATATCACTTATTTACATGTTATAAAGATTATGTAATCATTAAGATAATAATGATTGTTTTGTCGATATTTGGTTCTTAAGTTGAAAGTGGACTTCTTACAATTACATGTTGTTCGTGTGGTCAAAAGTTCTTTATATCCATAATTACATTCCTGATTTGAATATAATACATATCATATATATCCAACATATACATGTATTTATAATATCACATAATCATTTAGAGGAAATAAATGAAATGCACCGTTCATGGAGATGGTAAGTCGTACGTACGCATGAACGCTACTTTCATTTCTATGTCGTATTAATGGAATTAAAACTATATGAGAGGTATGTATATTTTAATTCCAGTTTCATATTAATCATTTAGATTTATCATAAATCATATATATCCATTATATATATGTACTTATAATAGTACATAATATTTTGAGATATGAAATGAAATGTACCGTTCATGGAGACGGTAAGCCGTACGTACGCATGAATGCTACTTCCATTTCTATTTCGTATTTTCTGGAATGGAATCATAATGATATAAGAGTATATTATAATTCCAGTATAATAACATATATAATACAATTAACTTTATCCTTTACACATCCCACATATGGTATTAACGAATCAAATCACTTTCAGGGGGTGGTATTCCGCACGTTCTAAAATGAAGATATCGTGTTTACCCATAATGGAAACAATAATGGTATACCATAAATGAAAAATACATAATATTAAGGAAAGATTAAACATATTATATATCATATATAAAAATAGTGACATCATAATGTCCACCTTTGAAGGTGTTAAATGAGTATTGAACAATCATCGTTTCGGGAGGCAGAATTTCGCCATCCACGGAAACAGTATGTTCTTTAACCATTTGATGTAGTTGTGTGAGACTGTAGCTCGAATAAATCTTATAACAACATCCTAGTATATTTAATATACTTCTGTTGTTATAAAAGAAGTAAATAAAAAGAGTTTAGGGGGTTGGAGAAGAAAAATAAAATAAATGAACATGAGAGAATGAATTACCTTTAAAATTGTAACTCATTTTGATTTGAGACTAAAGGCTTCCTTTGAAAGGGTTATGACCAAAGGGAATCCTCTAGGATGAGGATATGGATGTGTAGACAGTAACTGGGTAGTGTATGGCCGAGCCAAAGGCTTGAGGAGTGTGTGAAATGAGGTAGAGGTGGGGGCCTTTTATAAGAGGAGAGGAGGGGCACTTTTGGAAATCATGAAACTATTATTTTATTTTCAAAAGTGTTTCGAATTTCTAAGGTCCCACATTGATTTACTTCGAAGATAAGATGATAAGGCTTCTAAATATTCCCATCCAATAGTTTTTGGACATGTGTAGGTCTTAGATTTTATATTATCGTTTCATTTTATTTAAATTGTTCATTAATGAGGTCATCGTTGCATCATCATGATGTCATAATTAAATTAATTTATTTAATGTCTAAAAATTATAAAAAAAATATCCTGATGTATTAAATCTTTTTATATTTCCAAAGAGTACTTATAGGAAAATATATGATTAGTATAACCCCTTCTAAAAATTGTTTTAGTAAAACGATTTATGTTAGTGTCATTTTCACCTTTATTTAAAAAAAGGCATTAAAGTCATTATCTCACGCAAGAGGCTCCATAGGGTCCCCTAAATCGACCCATGGGTTGTCTTGTTAGTCCATGACTCATCCAATAGGGGTAGGACAAGTTTCATGGTGTTTCCATATTTTTATAATATCATTTTTACCTTATATTACACTGATTACCTCTAATCGCGATTAATGAAAAAAAGTTACTATTCCCCAAAAAAAATTATTTTCATCCCATTGAACCACATTTTACATATTAATGACAACCATGTATGTCGGATTTTCAAAATTCAATACACATTAGTGGTAAACATTCATTTAACTGAAAATCAGTTTGCTTGATTACCACATAGTGGTTTCACTATTCATCAAAAAATTGGAGTTTTTCGGAAAATTACCAAAAATTCACTCTAAGCTATATTCGATATTCCGAATTCAAAAATGATGTTTATATTAACTAATTCAAAGAATATAAGTAGAATTAATTAATTTAATAATTAACTCCCTTTGTCAAAACAAATAGCGTGTTTTTAAGAAACAATATATATCAAAAGATTGATATTTGTTTATGTCGAATTTCAAAGTGAAATTAATTCCAAATTCCACCATTGAATCAAATGGTAAAAATATATTCTAATTTCACTTTAAAACCAATTCAAAATATAATCTATTCATATAAATAAATTAGATTAAAAAGAGGTTTTGAATTAAAATACAACATTTTACACTATTCATTAAAAAATAAACTTTATCAGAAAGTTAACAAAAATTTACACAGTGTAAATTGTGATGTCCCAATTCTTAAGAAGAGTTGTATTTTGTCCAAAAGTATGTATAAGAGTGAACAAAACTATATTTAATGACGGTTCTCCATCAAAAGGCAATAAGTGAACCTTTAGTGAAAACTAGGGCATATACGCCTAAAATTGAATTCTTTCCGTATTTTAAGCCTTTATCTTTTATTGGATAAATGTAAAAACAATTAAAAACATATATAATCATATTTCAGATATTTCTATCCATTCCCGCCAATACAACAGCTACATGTTAACTACCATTTAAAATAATATTATTTTATTATTAGAGTGCAACGTAAGATTCCCAAGAAACTCGTTGTTGCGTGTTGGGTACGCCATCGAGCATAGCATCCCCTTTAAAGTCATATTAATATTTTATTCACAAATATGGATAAATAAGAAAATGTCATATTATTTTTTTACCTAGGGTGTTACATCCTTCCCCCCTTTTGGGAATTGCGTCCTTGCAATTTTAAAATTGTGCTTGGAAACATCATTGAAAGTCCCACATCGGAACAAGAGTCGGTAAAACAATCACTTTAAAATAAAGAAACATAAGTACAAAGGTCACACGAGTTAACCCATACTAGGATTCCAAGTATGAAAATATGGACATGGAGGAAAAAACAAAGGGTCATGTTCTGATGGAGAGTGATATAAATTATGTTTAGAAGAGAGTTAACCAAGAGAAAATCACAAACTTGTGATGGGTTAAACGGTATTCGATTCCCCAGTAGGAAAAGTTAATAGACAACATTTTTGTTTTAAGTTACTTTTTATTGAGGAATTTATTCATAAGGAAACATAATCACTTATCATGTTGACTTTCAACTGTTACTATATTCCTTAATCAAACTCATATTTTTTTCCAAAAGACGAGTATTTAGGGAGACTTGTTCGCATTAAGAGTACTATAATAAACTTCTAGAGAATCACCTAATCCACCAAAGTGAACTATATACATCCCATGTCTTTAAGAATTAACCAAAACCAAAACCAAAAAGGTTAGTACAAGGTCAGATAATCCAGAAAAGGATACCCCTTTATAAAAGGAAAATCTATTCTTAACCTCCAAAATTTGTCCAACAAAACCCAAAGTTCAACGAGGACCATTAGATAAACAATTTGTCCATAAAATTCTTCAACGTAAACCAAACTAAGGTTGAAAACCAATTATTTGAAGGATTTAGTCACATAGTGTTCCAAGTTAAATCATAACATTTATCTCCAAACAACATCAGTTGCTCCTAAAGTCTCGTATTGAAAAGTAATTAACCTAATCACATATCCTCCATGATAGGTTAATCATTTTCATAAATAACCCAAAATCAACTTACTCTTAATTCATAAAATCATATAACTAGAATGAATCAGTCGAACTAACCAGGGACTTCACGTAGTCCAGTGGTAGGTGATAAATACCAGCCGCACTTTGGTTGTGGGTTTGATTCCTGCAGCTTTGTCCGACGCGACGGGTTGTCACACGGTCTGCGTGTTGTCCTTTTTCCAAAACTATATAATTCTTAAAACATCCCCAAAAACGAGATAAAATCTTCAAAAATGATCATAACATATTTTAACCTCATGTTTATCTCATTCCTTTCATTTTCCATCATATCATACAGTAACCCATAATTACCTAAAAAGTAAGGATCATATAAACCCTAATGGTTACCTTAATAATTATTACCTGAATTTCCACATCGAGTTGGCCATCTCATACATGATGCACTAGAGAACTCACCAAGGTTTAATAGGTTGATCATAAATCCTTGATAGTTGGTTTAGAACAACCATGATATTCCTCATTGAATCCCCCATCTCATCCAGACTCTTAATCATTGAACCACCATAGTTTCCTTCAAACCCATTGTCACTTTGGTGCCAGCTAGATCCAGCCATTTACTAAAACCAAAAAGGTCAGTGTGAGTATATCAACATAACCATCATGTACTAATGAGGAAGATAAACACTAAGATATACTTACTCATTCACTTTATCTAAAACTAGGACTCTTTATGAAATCCTAACCATTATGGTAATGTCACTTATGCTTAAAGAATACCCTAACCTCTAATATTATCTAAACCGACCTTTGATACCAACTATACGGCCCCAGCCTTAAACATTACTTAATCTTGAGTTATTACAAGATTACACATTGAGGATCTTTTCAGGTTTAGTGTTTTACAGAATTAGATCATGAAACTTGCATTACATTCCACATTTAGACAAAGTGGTTACATAAAAGACAGTATTCATTCTTCCCATCAACGAAAACATATTTAAAATAAAACATGGGTTCTATCTTGACACATTCTTGACACTGTCATCAAATCATGTACCCTTCCCTTGACCTGTGAAAAACATTTCAAAAACTTGGTATGAGCATAAAAAGCTCAGTAAGGGATATAAAAATATGGAAAGGTATCATGAGTACATGTATACATAAGAATGAAATAATACTTTACCCATAAAACATCAGCACTTTAACATACTTCATAAAATCATATAAATCATATGAAATAAAGGTAACTTGAGGCATTCATAACATCCTTACGTAGGGAGTAACCCTTTTGGTTACGTTTGGAATACTCATCATAGTATATTCCCTAAATCTCTTCAGAGAAACCTTAACGTTTCACTCCTTCGCATTACCCAATGCATTGGAGAGCTATATCGGGCTCACCCGCCTTTAGTTTATCATGGAACCACCCATCTTCATAATAATTCCCAAGAACCTCAACAAAATCGTATCACATAAAACATGCATAAAGGAAACATAACATTTCCACCTTTCAATCAAAAGATATCAATACAACACATTGATATAAAAACATTATGAAAACCATTTTCAATACAAAAATAAAAGAAAATTAATACATGGTATTTATTTTTTTCTTTTTTAAAAAAAAGCATGGCTTATAGAGGAAGCTGAAACACAAATAACGGTCACGGTGACGGAGAAGTCGTTGTCGCCTCATACGTACGACAAAAACATTCCCTTTTGTCGTTTAGTAAACGCTTCGTATAAAAAAGATTCCTTTTGAGTAAACATAAAAGTAAAAGGGGTTTATACACCGTATAAAATAAGGTTGTGTATAAAACAAAATATGCCTCAATGAAAGGAGATTGAGACGAAGTCCCATACAAAGACGGTATCCTTGGTTTAAGGATAAATCAATTAAATAATTATGTGTGACAAACGAATACACCAAATATAAGTGGATATTAAGTGTAAAATAATCAAAGTTCATTCACACAAATTCAGAAGATGACATATTCAATAACTACATGTTGAACCCTAAGAAATCGAAATTGGGATAAGAAGTTCCCTTGACAGCCTAACAGCGTCACATCAAAATGAGTTGATGAGAGATAAAAGAAAGGGTATCTCATCACATGGACATAGAATTTACATCAATAAGGATATATGAGAACATATCCCAACATAACAATATGTAATTTAAAAGACCCAACAAAAGAAGTCTTTTAAAAAGAGGAGGGTGAAAGGTTCCCTTACCGACATGGGTATCTTTCGAAACATTCACCTCATGAAAGAAAGACAATACAACATTGATGAAAATACTCATAAAAGAATGTATATTACACAATGAATAAAATAATGGGCAGTACATACACCACTCAAAGGTAATTGTGGCATGTGTAGCATAAATCTCACGGGAATAAATGTTAGATGAAAAATCCCTTATGAAAACTCGGCAGCCTAACGGCGCCACTTAAAACTTCTAAAAGTGGATTTATGAGATCAAATAGGGTCTCCCATAATATGAACATAAAAATTAAAGTATTAGGAATATAAAATAACATCACCAGACATAACAAAGAGGATCTTAAAAGAAGTGACATAAAAGAGAGTACTTAAAAAGAAAGAGAGAGGTTGGCACTCTTATGAAAATTCGGCAGCCTAACGGTGCCACTCAAAACATCCAAAATGGATTGATGAGAGAGAATAGGGTCCCTAATCACATGAACATAAAAATTATAGTAAAATTAATATAAAATAACATCCCAATAACAAGAAATATGAGCTTTAAGAGGAATTACATAAAAGATTGTACTGAACAAGAAAGAGTGGAGTAGGATCCCTTACCTCGGGTCCGACATTACTCGATCGTTATTTAATCTCCTGAATAATAAACTTGAGTTAATTTCTACTTGATTAAGAACATTTTTCAAGCTTATTATTCCTTTTATATCACTTATTTACATGTTATAAACATTATGTAATCATTAAGTTAATAATGATTGTTTTGTCGATATTTGGTTCTTAAGTCGATAGTGGACTTCTTACAATTACATGTTGTTCGTGTGGTCAAAGGTTCTTTATATCTAGAATGACATTCCTGATTTGGATATCATATATATCATATATATAAAACATATATATGTATTTATAATATCACATAATCATTTAGAGGAAAGAAATGAAATGCACCGTTCATGGAGACGGTAAGCCGTACGTACGCTTGAACGCTACTTTCATTTCTATGTCGTATTAATGGAATTAAAACTATATGAGAGGTATGTATATTTTAATTCCAGAATTATATTAATAATTTAGATGTATCATACATCATATATATCCATTATATATATGTACTTATAATAGTACATAATATTTTGAGATAAAAAATGAAATGTACCGATCATGGAGACGGTAAGCCGTACGTACGCATGAACGCTACTTCCATTTCTATTTCGTATTTTCTGGAATGGAATCATAATGATATAAGAGTATATTATAATTCCAGTATAATAACATATATAATACCATTAACTTTATCCTTTGCACATCCCACATATGGTATTAACGAATCAAATCACTTTCAGGGGGCGGTAGTCCGCACTTCCTAAAATGGAGATATCGTGTTTACCCATAATGGAAACAATAATGGTATACCATAAATGAAAAATACAGAAACTTAAGGAAAGAGTAAACATATTATATATCATATATAAAAATAGTGACATCATAATGGCCACCTTTGAAGGTGTTAAATGAGTATGGAACAATCATCGTTTCGGGAGGCAGAATTTCGCCATCCACGGAAACCGTATGTTCTTTAACCATTTGATGTAGTTGTGTGAGAGTGTAGCTCGAATAAATCTTATAACAACATCCTAGAATATTTAGGATACTGTTTTATTTACAAAGTAAGTAAATAAAAAGAGTTTAGGGGGTTGGAGAAGCAAAATAAAACAAATGAACATGAGAGAATGAATTACCTTTAAAATTGTAACTCCTTTTGATTTGAGCGTAAAGGCTTCCTTTAAAAGGATTTTACCCAAAGGGAATCCTCTAGGATTAGGAGAGGGATGTGGAAAGAGTAAATGGGCAGGGGATGGCTGAGCCAAAGGCATGAGGAGTGTCTGAAATGAGGTAGAGTTGGGGGCCTTTTATAAGAGGAGAGGAGGGGCACTTTTGGAATCATGAAACTATTATTTTATTTTCAAAAGTGTTTCGAATTTATAAGGTCCCAAATTGATTTATTTAGAATATAAGATGATAAGGATTCGAAATATTCCCATACAATAGTTTTTGGACATGTGTAGGTCTATGATTTTATATTATCGTTTCATTTTATTTAAACTGTTCATTAATGAGGTCATCGTTGCATCATCATGATGTCATAATTAAATTAATTTATTTAATGTATAAAAATTATAAAAAAATATCCTGATTTAGGAAATCTTTTTATCTTTCCAAATAGTATTTATATACATTTATATGATTAGTATAACACCTTCTAAAAATTGTTTTAGTAAAACGATTTATGTTAGTGTCATTTTCACCTTTATTTAAACAAATGCATTAAAGTCATTATCTCACCCACGAGGCTCCATAGGGTCCCCTAAATCGACCCATGGGTTGTCTTGGTCGGCCATGACTCATCAAATAGGGGTAAGACAAGTTTAATGGTGTATCCATATTTTTATAATATCATTTTTACCTTAAATTACACTAATTACCTCTAATCGCGATTAATGAAAAAAAGTTACTATTCACCAAAAAATTATTTTCATCCCATTGAACCACATTTTACATACTAATGACAAACATGTATTTAGGATTTTCAAAATTCAATACACATTAGTGTTAAACTTTCATTTAACTGAAAAATCAGTTTGCTGGATTACCACTTAGTGGTTTCACTATTCATCAAAAATTGGAGTTTTTCAGAAAATTACCAAAAATTCACTCTAAGCTATATTCGATATTCTGAATTCAAAAATGATGTTTATATTACCTAATTAAAAGAATATAAGTAGAATTAATTAATTTAATAATTAACTCCCGCTGTCAAAACAAATAGCGTGTTTTTAAGAAACAATATATATCAAAATATTGATATTTGTTTATGACGAATTTCAAAGTGAAATTGATTCCAAATTACACCATTGAATCAAATGGTAAAAATATATTCTAATTTCACTTTAAATCCAATTAAAAAGATAATCTATTCATATAAATAAATTAGATTAAAAAGTGGTTTTGAATTAAAATACAACATTTTACTCTATTCATTAAAAAAATGAACTTTATCAGAAAGATACCAAAAATTTACACAAAGTAAATTTTGATGTCCCAATTCTTAAGAAGAGTTTTATTTGGTCCAAAAGGATTTATAATAGTGAAAAAAACTATATTTAATGACGGTTCTCCATCAAAAGGCAATAAGTGAACCTTTAGTGAAAACTAGGGCATATACGCCTAAAATTGTGTTCTTTCCGTATTTTAAGCCTTTATCTTTTATTGGATAAATGTAAAAACATTTAAAAACATATATATCATATTTTTGTTATTTCTATCCATTCCCGCCAATACAATGGCTACATGTTAACTACCATTTAAAATAATATTATTTTATTATTAGAGTGCAACGTAAGATTTCCAAGAAACTCGTTGTTATGTGTTGGGCACGCCATCGAGCATAGCGTCCCCTTTAAAGTCATATTAATATTTTATTCACAAATATGGATAAATAAGAAAATTTAATATTCTTTATTTACCTGGGGTGTTACATAAACTATGGGCGGGTGAGCTCGATATAGCTCTCCAATGCATTGGGTCACGCGAAGGAGTGAAACGTTAAGGTTTCTCCGAAGAGATTTAGGGAATATACTGTGGTGGGTATGCCAAACGTAACCAAGAGGGTTACTCACTACGTAAGAATGTTATGAATGCCTCAATTTACCTTTATGTATTATGATTTCTATGATTTATTCATGATTTGATGAGGTATGTTAAAGTGCTTATGTTTTATGAGTAAAGTATGATTTCATTGATTCTTATGAGTACATGTACTCATGTTTCCTTTTTATATATTTTTATATCCCTTAATGAGCTTTTTAGGCCCATCCCATGTTTTTGAAATGTTTCTCACAGGTCAAGGAAAAGGTACATGATATGATGATAGTGTCAAGGAAGTGTCAAAAAAGAATCCATGTTTTATTTTAAAAATGTTTTGTTGATGGGATAAATGAATACTATCTTTATGTGACCACTTTTTTTAAATGTGGAATGTAATACAAGTTTATAATCTAATTCTCTAAAACTCTAAACCTGAAAAGATCCTCAATGTGTAATCTTGTATTAACTCATGATTAAGTAAGGTTTAAGGCTGGGTCCTTATAGTTGTAATGGTTCTTTTCCAATAGTTGTGGCCAATAAAGTATAATTTCCATAATCTAGATAGCAAAAAAGTGTAAACATATTGATTATATAGTGAATTGGTTCCCTAGTGATGATAAGGTATTGTATCTCCCATATTATTATAGGGTGATGTGGCACCCTATTGATACTCGGGTGAGGTTGAACGAATTTTATAGTCAAATATGTGGCCCTATGTGATATCTATAATATTAATAAACCTAATAATACTACGTAAATGGGGGACCTACTAATGAGGGATCTCTAATGGTTCCATTGGATGAATTGCACTCATGTATTTAAACTAATATAATTCATGCACAATGTTTCTAGAAATAAGTAGGAAATGGATTCACATAATGGTTATTATTGTTTTAATACTTTTGGGTAATCAAATTACATTTTTATATGGTTATTTAAATTTATTTTGAAATTAATAAAGAAACCAAGAGGGAATTAGAGAAAATGGCCAAATATTAAGTTAAATTGAGCACTATGTCATCTCATTATCTTCAAAACATTTTTAAATTAGGACCCAAATGATTCTATTTATAATAATTCATAGTGACCATGAATGGTATGATGGGACTTTTTGGTGGCATTGTCTATGGATTTTCTAGAATTCAATTGTCATTATAGGCCACTCGTTCAAGTGAACTGTGTTGAAAATACGCAGTATGATAGGATACTCATGATAGTGGAGCTGGGTTAATAAGATGGATGTGGTATTCTTGGAATAAAGTAAAGATACATATTATATGAAAACATTGTTGTGGGTAGATGGATAAAGAATGATATGTATGTACGCTTATTCAGGTGTGAGTATATATAGGCATGATCATGGATTAAGAATATATTTATAAACATTTATCATCAAATATCAAAAAAATTAACATGGTGTCCCTTTTGGATCTCTGAATACTAAAATTGATTAATTTATTGAGATATATACCCCTAATACATTAATTCCATTTTAAAATGTATTTTTATAGACTATAATGTTCCATGAAGATTTCCAAAATTAGTTTGAAGGTTTTTTAATCCATCCATTAGATATTTCTGAAATCCATGACCTACTCCCGATGAGAGTTTCTCAACAACATATAATCAAAATATGATTTTTTAAATAATAGTCATCCATTTATTTATAAGAAATAATTCATTATAACGAGATCCAATTTTCTTCTACATTGAGAAAAATTATAATTCCATTCCCAAACATGACATGTATTTTTTCAATTGATTACATAATCATGGTTTTTATGGAAATGTATGCTCCATATGTTTATTAGGGAATAAAACACCTAAAAATTTTGTGTATCTAAGCATTTATTTGTTTCCACATACAATTCCACTATCATTTTCTATTTAACTAAAAACTACTTCTGTGATCATTGAGTAGAGGGTCTAAATTTATCAGCATTCAATGTGGTAGTTATCTAACCTAAAATGTCACTATGGGTAGTACTTTTATTGGTGAATAATAACTAATATGAAGATACATGGAATTTAAATTATTTTATTTGAAGAAATAAATACTCCATAAATAAAATATAATAAAAAATATTAAATGATAAATTTTAACAACTGAGGGATGAAATCTTCTTCTCAATGATTTATTGATAATTTTTCTATCATCAATTGTGAAATTAGGAATATGATATGTAACTAAACATCATTAAACCATAAATATTCGTGTGTGTTTATATTTTAAGTAGTATTTCATTATGCATAATGATTATTTAGTTTTAGAGGATTATAGAATTATAACAAACTCTTATATAGTAAACACATATATTACAAGTTTACACTATTACTAAATATCCGTTTTCATAATATAATATTATTTAAATAAAAAAATGATTTCATTTCATGAAAAATATTAAACAATTTAATCTTAACACAAAAAATATCCCTACTCATATTTATATCCAAAAAACATTTAAAATTTTTTGATGATCACAAAAATATTATTAATTAAAATAAATATAAATATCATTAGAATAGTGAAAAAAATATGAAAAACCAAGAATAGTTTAAATTAATTCATTTACCATTAAGGTGATGAAATAAATCATTTCCACATGATAACTTCACTAAGATTTTTCATAAAAAAAATAGATAACACTCATAATAAGAAAATAAAAACCCATCTAGAAACATAGATCATTATATTCTTCACATTTATTAGAAATAAATGAATCTATGTTTACTATTTATGGGATACTACCTTGGAAACTCCGTAAATACTTTATATTAAAGAAATAAATATTAAACAATTAATTGGAGAATGATTTTGGTTCACCAATCATATAATATCAATCAGGCTCACACGATCCTATATGGATGCACCAAATTTATAAGCTACTAGACTTTCTTATGAGTTATAATTGGAAACAACGTGTATTATAAGATATATTGAGCTCTCCCATTTCAAATATAATATATAATTACTACCTAAAATAATTTATTCATTAACCTTTTCATTGTAAAACATATGAAAAAATATTTTAAACAAAAATACAAATAAGAATTAGATATAATAATGCCCTTGTTATTTAAAATCCAATTTGTAATACAAAAATATATATTAATGGTAAGGATTTATTTCCCTTGAATAAAATATCATTGTAATAATTTTTTAGGGAAAAAGTCTCACATTATGTATCATTAATTGATTTAATCTTATATAGAATATTATTTTTTAATGTCACATGGAATTTCTCATGATGAAAATATCCTTTCTATTTTAAAAAATATTTGATCAAAAAATGAAAATTTTAAATGGATTTTTTTAAATTATAAAATTCCCCATATAAATGTAATATAATCATAAAATCAATCATTTTTCATGTTGGTGTGAAACTCCATTCATGTCGTATAAGATAAAAAACTTTCTTTTCATACATTTTATTTTGGAAAAGTCACAATGAACCTCGTGTAAAATATTATAAAAATGATAAATTCAAACCATTTTCTAAATACTAATCTTTGATTAAATAAAATAAAAAACCCATATTGTATTAGTAAAAATTTTCTTGAAAACATATTTTGAAAATACGGATATTGTTGATAATTAGTGTTTTAAGGGAAACATTAAAAGATGATTTTTAAAATATATTCTCTTACATTGAGTATGATTCATCACTAATGTTATTTGAATTCGTGAATAAAAAAAATATGGAATTTTTATAATTTATTAATAAAATTTTACAACTTCATTATTCATTAATTTTATTTAATTCCAAGAAATATATATTTACATAATCAATTATATTAATGTAATGTTTTTATATGATATTCAACTCATATGTCAAAAATGAAATTGGTATGATGATTACAATTAAAGAGTTCATTATCCATTGTATAAATAATTGTAATCCTGAAATAATAATAATTTCAATAAAGAAATTATATATTTAAAACCAACCATAATATAATGTTATAGAATATGAAGTATGTTACATTCATGGAGATAGTAAGCCTTTTGTGTGCACGAGTAATGTATCAATTTATCAATAATAATTTTGAAAATAAGGTATATATTATTTAATATTTATAGAGTAGTTTTAAAATATTAAATATAATTTTAATATTTCTAATAAATTTAAAAATATCTCATCTATTTGATGTGGTGATGAAAAAGTAGTTACATCGCTTTATGGTGGTAGTAGTCCTCATATACACATGAATGACCTTATTATTTTTATCTAAATTGAAATAAAAGAATTAAATGATATATTATCATTTAATAATGATAAATATGTCATGAATATAATATTTATACATTAATTACATCATTATTATACATCCATGATATATAGTAGAACAAACATTATTACAGTGGTTTGCGTGGTGGTAGTCTGTCATACAGATGAATGATGATTTCATTTCCCATTTGATAGAATTTGATATTGATATAGGTCATTATTACATATAAGTATATATAGGTTACAATATTTATAATTTTATTATGGTGGAGGAAGAATTGATATATGTGGAAGATGAAATACAACAAAATCGCTCAGTTAAAAAAGATACACTTACTTCGTACAACCTTCTTTTCATAACACAATAAGATCACTAAGGTTGGTGTCCAACCATAAATGATACTTAAATAATGGGTAACGTATTATATAATGATATTTGGGTATGGTTTATATGAAAAAAATTATTTTTTAGTATGAATAAGTGAGAATATGTGTTTCCCTTTTATTAGAGATGGGCAGTGCAATCTTGGATTTCCACAAAATATTAAATTAATTTTCTAGTAAATACGTATTAAAAATATATTATTTATAATATTGGATGATTATGGCTCTGAATCACTGAGTAAATAATTTTCTAACGTTATGCCACTTTATTAATGATATGATTTGGTTTTAACATCTCGTTAGTCGGTGTCACTCTTACTGTATTAACAATGATTTTTACTCATTAAGGGTTAATATAGTTACCATAAATTGATAAAATGAAAATAAATGGATTATTATTGATATTATAAATAATATTATAATATTATTTCTAAATACAATGTTTTTAATAATTTTATATCAATTAATAAATAAATTTATTATGATATATCATTAATGTCAAATTTTTTAACTATTCATTTATCAGATTTTAATAACATCATGATAACAAAAAAAATTTGAACCAAATATTTTATCATACCACTAAAATGTCATGGTAATCTATTAAATAATTTTATTACATTATTTATCTCAAAATTAGGGGTTATTAATTTTTAATAACTATTTATTTTAAGTTTCCATTAATTGAATAATTATTTTGTCAGCATTTTGTAATTTATTAAGTTTTTTATTTCATCACTAAAAATTAAAAATATATTACCATAATGACTATTAAAATTTTGAATTCCACAATAATATTTAAAACCTAACATAACATCTATTTTACAAATTTGAAAATTATTATAGTTATTAAAAACAAGAGTATGATATTTTATTCTTTTTCTTAAATAAAATATTTTAATGTTTATAACATCATGTAAAAACATAAATTGATTATTTATTTGACCTTTGGATGATAATGGGTGAAATATAATCAAACAATGGTATTTAATCGTGTCTTTGGATAATTTTATTTTTGTTATAATCTTATTTTTAACTCTTAATTACATAATTAAATTTTTAATTAGAAAACAAAAATTACTATGGATAGTAATATAATTGGCCCAATATAAAAGGGAACTTTTTATTAAATTTCAAGCCAATTATTTTAAACATTTCATCCATTTTTTATAATTTGAAAAAATAAGTGAAATAATTTATGTAGAAATTAAATATGAGAAACACTATGAGAAAATATTATTTAGAAAAAATTTCCTTGTTATATATAAAATGTTTTCATAAAAATGTATTGTTTAAAATTAATATAAAAAATGGATTATATAAAATAAAAAATATGTAATTAATTTTTATAATTAAACCAAAATACAGATTTATATATTAATAATTTTAAAAAAAATATAATTTTCATTTTAAAATTAGTAATTTCAAGTATTCATTTGAAATTATTATTTTTCATATAAAAATTTAAAAGTCATCGTATGATAATTTTGTTATTATAATTTCAAAAACTAAATTTATTTTTCCAAAATGTGTTTCCCAAATTATAAGAAATTAAATATAATAGTCATTCATCGATAGTATGAAAAATAATTTTGGATGAAAATGTATTTTTGAAGAATTAAATGACTTTAATGAAAAATATGCAATTATTTTATTAAAAATTACCAAATTGTTTCTATTTAGTAGGGAATTTTTATTTATTTCATAAAATAGTTATTTCAATTCACACCCACCATACCAACAACTATATTATAATATTCATATAAAAATAATAATATTTTATCATTCACTGAAGCTCACTGTTTCGTATAAAATACCCTATGAAACATATAATTACCTTTTAAAATATCAGGATATTACATTCTCACCTATAATAAATTTTTCCATATAATTTTAATTTTGGATCACTAACTAGGTTTTTTCATCTAAAAATACCTTTGTTAAAGACTAACTTATTAAAAGGGTTCAATACAACTTCCTCTGTAAAATAGAGAACAATGAGTATAGTGGTCATATACAATAACACATAGTAGTATTTCATGTAGGAGAACATAATTATCAAGTAAAAACATAGATATGGTAGAAAATTATAATTTAAAATTAATATAAGATAGTGATATAGAACATGTTCATGATTAAGTTAAATAAAACAAAAATATTAATTTGAGATGGATTAAAAGGAAAATGATTTCTCAAAATGAAAATTAACCAGATAAATATTTTGTATTAAAATATTTTATCTAAATTTGAGTAATTATTATAATTTGTTGAAAAATTAAATAATAAAAAATGTATACATTACAACTATAATTTCATCATTTATTAAATTACCCCTAACATTTAATTTATTCATCAAATTATGAGTATTGATGATGAATTTTTCATGCACAAGGAATTAGAATAAACTTGTATGGGTCAAAACATCAAAAAATTACAAAATATATTCTTTTTAAACTTATAAATTATCCATAACCAAAATGGGTAGAATAAAGAATGATAATTAACAAAACTAATAATACATCAAATGAAGAAAAAATACTTTAACATCAAAAATTAAACAATAATTTCAAAAGATTAACATTGATAATTCAGAAAAAATAAAAACCCTTCTAATATATCAAAATTATTCTCGATTTCATTGAAACTCAAATAAAAATGAGTTTATCATATTGTTTTAGAATATTTATTAAATATTTGTATCTAAATAAAATAAATCTTTGTTTATGTCTCATACTAAAAATGTAATTTTCTAAATCATATAATCTCAAGGATATTCTATAAATTTTTATCAAAAATCATGATTAAATATAATCCATAATTAAAAGGTAAATTATTAGAAATATAATTCAACCATTATATTTTAAATAAACACACATAATAAAATGTTTACCTTAATCCTCCAATTTACCCAAGTTTTATAGTAACCTATTCCAGAAATGAAATCAATCACATAATAACCAAATCAATTTCCAATGAAATGGTTTTCATGTCAAGAAAATATATCTTTCATAGATGAACATTTATTATGATTGTAGGATCATTGAAATAATAGAAAAAAATCATACTAACCAAGAAATCACAAAAATCCAGTGTTTTGTTATGCCTCTTTGGTGCCCTTTGATTCAATGATCTAACCATATAACTTTTTCAAATGTGAGGTGTTATCACCCAACTTATTTGTTTTCATTTTTATAAAATATAATCCTTATAAAAATTACATAAAATATGATAAAATTACATATAGATAACCTTCAAATGTTTAATATTAATGATATTTTTAAACAGAATTGTTATCTTATACAGTTCAATTTATATTACGACAAAATAATAACCTATAATTACCTCAATGTCAAAAAGAATCCCTAAATGATATCCATATCTTTTGAAATATTTCCAAAAAATTATGTAATCATTCTTAATCAAGAAAATTATTTGATGAACTTATGAGGTACATATTCCTCAACCATATATCAAAACCCAATATATGTATCCCAAAGTACTCCCATAATCAAAACAATGATAATAGTTTCAAACATACGTTCATCATAACTCTAGAATATAGACAGATAATCATTAAAATAATTACCATTTCATATGATTTAATAACGTGAAATCATATGAAAAGAAATATTTCATACCTTTTAAATTTAATTTCTAGTTTCATCATGTTCATCATTAAAGGAATTAGGTATTTATAAATATTTATATTCATGGTCTTGTTAATCCCATTCATGATAATTCCCCTTCAGACACAAAATTTAATTTTTATGATTATCTACCCATTTAAAACATTCAATTCATACATCCAAAAGAACACCTTTCCCATCATGAGGATTTATAAACTACTACGTTTGCATTAGATAATTGTTTCATTTGTAAATCATTTGCAACATATAAAACATTTTCTCTCACTTTTATATAATTTTTCTTGTGTTCCTCATTATACATTCTTGAAACATATTCCATTGATTATATTAACCTAAATGGTAATTTTATTTCTAAATTATACGTTGATTAATTTCCCATGTATTGGATTCATTGGGAAACTCACCTATATTCATGTTTTTAATTATTAACCCTTGTAACTAGTTAAGAATAACAATAATACTTCTCACTACATATCTTATTCCAGTAGAGTTATTATTCATTTAATCACCAAATTTTCCAACACATACAAAATTTATTTGGTTCCCAATGGATTCATCAATTAACTAAACCCACATTGATTAGTGTGACCATGTAAACAAAATCATATTATATAATATTTTAAAGAGTATAATCACTAAGATATCCTTTATTTTATTATCTTAAACATATTAAATTTTTCCAAAATAACATTGATTCTATATAACATTCAAACCATTGTTGTAATATAAGACTTATATATTATTATAAAATAACATCCTAACCTATAATGTTATTGAAACCCTACTATAATTACAACTGAAATAACATGTATATAATTATCTCATATTAGAGTGATTTAATACATGAAATAAATTTCTATTATTCCAAATACACTGTAATTTTTTTATTTTTCAATAAATATGAAAAAAAATATATTATAAACCCATACATTACAGGTGTACACCACTAATCAATATCTATTTTCCATATAATAAAACGTTCAAAAATAATATATTATTTACATATTTGAATAATGATCAATCATTTCATCATAAATCCATCTATGTACCAAATTATACATAAAACCATTGGAAAAAAATTTGAAACATGCAATGGGGACAAAAAATCCTAGTTACGTGAAATTAGAAGTAGAAAACCATTATTCGATTGAAAAAATGATAACCCATGAAAATTATCCCATTATCTTTTAATACATTGAGATGATGAAATAAATCAACTCAAAATGTAACCCACACATTATTTTTCCAAAAAGAAGAATCTAAAAGAGCCTAAAAATTAAATAAAACAATATTTCAAAACTAAAATCACTACATTCATCACCCATGTCATATATAACTGGATCCAGTTTAAATCTATATGATATAATCCTCAGTAATTACCTCCATGTTTTTTAAGGTGATTTCACAATTTATTGGTGAAATATTTTTTGTGCATTACTTATATAAGCTATATCAAGATCACTCAATGCTATCTAAGTGAAAATAAATTATAATCTATACTAGGCTCATCTATGAGGTATATTGGGGTTCATCTCATTTTATAAGCTATATTGGGCTAAACTATTTCACATACAATCATAAATTTCCATACAAATGTATGTATTCACTATCCTTTTCATCATAAAACCATTGAAAACACATTTAGACCCATATGAAAAATAAATTTCAATATGAAAAAGCACTTTTTTATTTAAAAAACCATTTTTCATACAAAAATATCCAAAGTTAGGGAAAGTAGTTTTTCATTGAATAAAAGATCATTTCATACATTAATAACATAATTTACCCTTAGACAGTGTGTATCAACATTTAATGTCATCTTATACGGAAAACTATTTTGAAATATTACATAGTACATTTTTAGGGGATAATATCTTTCCCATGTTGAAAATTTGTATTTTAAAAAAAAGTACACAAATATTTTAAGGGAAAACATTTTCAATTAAATTAAATCTCTGACATATTAAAGTAATATTCCAGGTAAATATTATTAATGATGGATGGAAATTTATTTCATTTCATATATGCCTAAACAGATTCCTTTCATATATAATTTTTCGAAATGTCACAATAAATTTCCTTTGAACAATTAGAAATTTTTTTGTTAAATCCTATTTTTGAGAAATAAACATGGGAAAAAAATAAATTTATAAAACCATAGGTTATGTTAGGACACATATTTATTAAATATTTATAATATATGGATATGGATTAAAATTAGAGTTTTAATGGAGACATTAAATGATGATTTTTAAAAGAAATTCAATTACCATGTGTGTGAATCGTTGCATATGTTATATTATTACAAAATTGAAAAAATATGTTAATTTTCTAATTTTATAAGATCATGTACCAGGTTATTTATTCCTTTATTTCTTTTAGTAACATTTTTATTTAATTACATAATTAATTTTATTATATCATGTATTATTTATGGTATTTGACTCATCTGTCAAAAATGTCTTCGGTAGTTTGACATTAGTCAGAGTTTATTATTTCAGAATATAAATAATAATGATGATGAAAAAACTATCATTTTTATACATAAAATAAAATTTTAACACCATAAAAAAAGTATTCTTACTAAAAATTAATTACATTATAATCTTGGAGACTGTAGGTCATGGGTATGCATGAGTAAAGTTTCCATTTTTCAACGATCATTATGAAAAAATTTATTTTATTTAATTATTAAATAATGAAAATAATATAGTAAATATTATAATAACAATTTAAATATACCTATATATTTCATTAATGTAATTTGGTGATGAAAAGTTAATTACATCGCTCTATGAATTTGAAAATCCACATATATACACGAACAACATTGTAATTTTATATGAATGAAATGTTAATAATGTAAATGATCTTTTATAATTGATTATTTTTAAATATTTATTGAATATTTTATTAAAAATTCATTCCATCATTATAATATTTCCAGAAGATATGGTGATGGAAGATGAATTTTATCTGTTTCCTGTGGTTGTACTCCATCACACACAGAAATAGTGGTTTTGTTTCCCATTTGAAGGAAGAGGAGATATATATGTAATAATAACATAAAATTATATATGTGATAAAGGTGTAATAATTTTATAATTTATTTATGATTATTAAATGTGGTTTATTAAGAAATAATATATAAACACTCAATTTTAAAAATACCGCTTCTTGGAATAACATACATTGTTTAAAACATTTTGGCCACTATGGTTTTTTTCTGAATAAAAGTCCACTATAATAAGGTGACAAATTATAAGAGAGTATTTGGTCAGTTATTTTATGATTAAATTGTTTCTAAATGTGGTGAAATGAAAATATTTTGTTTCCTTTAATAGTATATGAGATGGGGACTTTGGGAATTCCAAAAAATTTATTTTAATATTTATTATTTTTAAAAAAAAATTAACTGAATAGTAGTTTATTTTTAATATATTATGATTATCGGTATACATAATCTTATACAACACTTTCTAGAAATTTTTAGGTCCTATTTTTTCCATATAATTTTGATTCACCACCGTTAATCCTTTCACTCCTATTGTGAAAACATGGATTTTTATTGTTTTTGAGATATTATAGTTACTATAAGTATATGAAATACATATAAATTCACCAAGGATGATATTAGATACCATATCATAATAAATTTTGTAAATATTAAATTTTTATGAGTTTTATATTATTTAATAAAATGTAATTTTTTATAATGTATAGTAAATGTTAAGTTGTAAAACAATTCAGGATATTGATTTTAATAATATCAAGAAGACATGTAAAATCTGTACCAAATATTTTATTATATTCTTAACATTTCTAGGTCATATATAAAATTATTGGATCATATTATTTATCTAACATTATATTAATATTAGTATTTTTAATTTAATTTAATTTAATTTTTCATTAATTGAGTAATTGATGTGTCGATGAAGTGTAATTGTTTATGTTATTCATTTATTTAATAAATGTTAAAAATAAATCAACTTGAAGAATTTTAATTTTTTATTATTTTTAAACCCATTAATAACATGAAATACCTTCTATTTGTCTCTTTGTTAAAATTATTATATTTAAGAAAAATATGAGTTCCATTTTTTACTAATCATAAAATAAAATTTTATAAAGGTTATAATCACCTAATAAAAGAACATGTATTTTACTTTAGAATTATTATGGATGATATATAATTATGTAATCAAATTTATAAATGTTTTATTGTACTTATATTTTTGTCATTGTTTCATTTTCAACACTTAATTAATGAATTGTCTTTTAACTATGAATCAAAAAATTACGAAGGTTAAAATTTATAATATCAAAAATGAAAAAGGTCTCATTTAATAAATTTATAAAAATATATTTAAAATATTGAATCCTGTTTTCAAAATTAGAAACAAATAAATAGTGTTATTTAAAATAAATATTACCTATAAAATACATCAAAAAAAATTCAAAAAAATGTTCCATTTTAGTTGACAAAATTTTAATACAAAATTCATGTTTAAATATCATTTAAAAACTAATTTTATTATTTTAATTAAAAATCACATATTTAATTTTAAAAATTTAAAAAAAAAATTTGATATGCATTAAAGGAAATTAATTTTTTCATTTAAAAATCAATATATTTCATAATTTAATGAAAATTCAACATAGTCATAATTTTTTTAAAAATTATCTATAACATATGTTTTCCATGATCATTTAACAAATTTAATTGATATTTCTAATAAAATATTCTAAAATATTGAATTATTAATTATATTATTGAGACATTATATGAAGGAAAACACATTTTCTAATAAAAAATGTTTGTGAAGAATTAAATGAATTTACTAAAATTGCTGAAAATTATTTTTAATCATTTAACAATAAATTTATATTGAAAGGGATTTTATATATATTTCTTATATCAGTTATTTCAATTATTGAAATCCAAATTAACAACTAGGCTATAATAGCAATATTTAAATAATATTATTTTCTCATAAATTAAAGTTCAGTGTC
This sequence comes from Viscum album, assembly GCA_963277665.1. Classification (NCBI taxonomy): domain Eukaryota; kingdom Viridiplantae; phylum Streptophyta; class Magnoliopsida; order Santalales; family Viscaceae; genus Viscum; species Viscum album. Next base: position 1,835,929,230 of record OY728147.1, read on the forward strand.
GCGTATCTTATACGTTAAAAGACATAGTAGTTCCTTTTAAAATATCAGGATATTACCATATATCACAATTTAATCCTTTAAAATTATATATGAATATTATTTATGTTTTTAATTCTGTTTATATTAATAGAAAATATAATATTCTTAGTGTTTGTGGTATATTAGTTCTTCCTTCCACATCCTGTCCATTTTTATCTAAATTGATTATATATAAATTTATTAAAGGTTAAATGAGGATCATGTTGAGATCATGATAGTTTTAAAATATTTATGACTTAATATTCAAATTTATGATAAAGTATCACAATACTGATATTATTCATGAAAATTTCAATTTATGTCCCTATTCACATAAAGAGTAGTATAAATGATGATTCAACACAAATTAAAGTATTTATATCATGGATGAAGTATTTATATTTTCTGAGATACATAATCTTCATTATAAAGATAGTTATTATAGAAATATCTCATCATGTATCTTTTAAAGACACAAAAAATTTTCAATGGGAACTTTTTTGTTATAACTATTTTATATTATATAAATCATGTAAAAACACTATGAGAACACAATAAAAAAAATTTATAATTGAATATTGAATAAAATAAGAGGTTTTTCTAGATGTTAAGGAACCACTACTGATAAAATAGTAACTTGAACCTTAGAATAGTAATATAAATATATGGAATCTGAATTGGGTTATTATAATAGTAAATAGAAATAAAAAATTATAAATAGTATTTATGAATCTTGTAAATGATAATATGATATAATTATATAAAAATATAAGAGAATTAATATTTTAAAAAATCTCAATAACGTGTAAGAATTTTTATAAAACAGAAATTATTATTTAAATGATTATTATTAATATAATAATTTGAAAAAAAATTAATTTTTCTCAAATATATTCATAAATTATCAATTTTTGTTTGATGATTATATGATAATTTATTAAGACCTTAATAAAATTATCCGAGTGTTATAAAATCGGTTATAATGTTTATATATGTATTTTACAAGAAAATGGCGACTTTAATTAAAAATTAAATTTATTTTTTGAGAAAATTAATTTTATAAAATGAAATAAAATTTTCAATTATATATTTTAAAAAATAGTTAGGGTGAATATTTTGGAATTTTCAAAAATACTTGAATTTTGGTGAATAGTAAAATAAATAATTATCAATAAAAGTAAAATATATGAATTATTAAGCCATAGATGATTTATGGCTTATGTAACACTATATTATCGAAATCACTTTATCCAATATATATATATAATAAAAAATTATTTATAGTCTTGAGCCATAATAATAAACTAATGAGTTAAATAATGAGAACCCCATCCTCCCCTATAAATACCACCACTCAACACCTCTTCTACACTCACGTTACAAGTATTAATGATTTTGATGATTCTAAGAAATCAAATTTTGATGACCCTCCCCAATTTACATGATCACTTGGTCTAAACAAAATACTATTCCATTTTCTCAAAGGTTGTTGGCATGGAGGATATGTTTAGGAGCTAAAATCATCTTACGTTGGGTTTTTTATCTTATCAATTTCAATATTTTCTATCCTATCCTCTCATACCCCTCTCCATGATGCGTGATTACAATAGTATTTATAATATAATATAATTTTTCTTTTTTAATTTAATATTTATTTTTCATATCTCTTCCCTTATCATTTGTATTTCTAAACATGAAAGTATCATCCATGGTGTGTCAATTTACAACCACCATGGATGATGCATTTTCATTTTTCATTATCACCTTTATGGATGGTCAAAAAACCATTTCAATTATCAACTAATTTTTTTATAATTATTATTGGTTATATAATTATTTGGAAGTAATATATTGACATGATATTAAATGAAATAAAATGAGTTCAGGATGGTCGTGTATTCCAGCAAATTGAATAAATAATTTTCATTAATTATTAATCGAATTATAAATCATAATATAATATAAAAAATGTAATATATTATCTTTTTATATTTCTAAAGTTCATTACTAACATATAATTTCAATTTTGGATAAATATTCCAATTTTACATGAACATCCATACTCGTATATGAACGAACTGATCATGAAAAAAAACCGACACTCCCAAATGATGAAATTAAACTCTATTTCTAATTGAAATTCCTAGAAATGATCTTAAAGAAACAATAATAAATAAGATTAATATGTAAAACATTCAAAATTTTTTAATTAATGATTTGAATGTGATGTGTAGATATATTAATGGTATGAAATAATTCATACATTAGGTAATGGGATTCTCTGAACAAATTCTATTGCATAATGTTTTACCACATTTACTCCATTTTAAGTATATATATTACTTTAATGTTTCATAAATATTATTTTTTACATTAAAATTTACTTTTTAGATATACATTTTTCAAATCTAGTTTTATGAAATATTCAATGATATTTAAAAAAACTTCATTGTAAAATATATATATTACGTCTAGTGGTATAGTTTCTTCTTCACTAAAGATTGAATATTCTTATACTAAGTATATTTTTCCTTAATTAATTTTTGAATGGAAAATTTAAATTAGGAATGTACGCTTTGTGAAAAGAAACACATTGTGTTCCATGTGTTATTTCATTTCCACTATTGATATATATTCTACATGGATTGCATGATAATGTTAATGTTATGATGTGATTGGTGAACCAAGAATTATTTAATGAATATAAATGTTATGATGTGATTGGTGAACCAATAATTATATATAACTCTAATACATTGTGTAATGTGTTGTATCTCATGATATAATGTTAAATATGTGTGAACCTGATGCTTTCCTTCTTCAAAACTATGTTTAGTATTTTACCATGAAGAGACAATGTTTCATTTTAAGGTATTTCCATATTCCATGCTTTTATCTGATACTTACAACCATTATTATGATTACGATACCATGCTTATTTTATCAGGCTGATGATGATGATGATTATGCTCACCCATGTTATATTAAATCATGTTCTTATCTATGGTCAAATGAAGATTTTCGCTCACCCCTTCATTTTATGTATATATTTAGGTGATTACTTTTAAAAAGGAGAAATACAAGGGATAATAAAAATATAGAGAGGGATTAATTAAATAAATTTTCATGTTTATTATGTTAATGTTATGTATGGTTATAATATTCCAAATACACTGAAACTTTAAAACCTAGTTTTGTTGCGTTATAATTTTTTTCAATCAATGAAATAAATTAATAGTTATAAAAGAAAAAGAGGGGTCTGTTTATTTAGCATCAGATGACTGTTTAATTAATTTGGGATTTAGGACAAGAGATGATTTGGGGAACCCCTTAGTATGAAACTATGCACGTGTAAGCACCCAAGAATATGTTTTCAAAAAATATTAACATAAGGATCCCACATGATATGCCTTTAGAGTTAATTTCAGAAAGGAATAATTTTTTATTCATGACTCCATGATTTATGTTTTTCAAAACCATTTTTATTTAAGAAAACATTGGGAATTAGGAGAACCCAGAAAAACATTCCATTTGATGGGAAATACAATGATTACATGAATGAAATCCCCAATTCCTTGGTTTGTAGACAATTTCATAATGATTCATACACAGATATATCATGTTATTAACTATAACCTTAACAATCTAGAATATCCACATTTACCTAATATATATTGGACAGATATTGAGGCTTTTAGGCATTAAATACATCCAACATTTATTTGATATTTTATTCCACTAGTCATGGAATTATGGTTCAACTTGATGGAAATGATATTTTCTATGTTCCACTATTGTGAGAAGTAGAATGTGAATCTACCCATTTTTCATGTAGATGTACAATCCAATCAACGAAGAGAATTTATTAAGGAAACTGTGATAAAGGATAAAATTAATGTTACATATTGATAATAATTTGAGATAATATATTTTAACATGTATTTCCCAAAAATCTCTATATAAATATGGAGAGAGAATACATAGAGTTGGATCAACTGGAAGTAAAATTTTATATATCATATAAATAAAGAATTTCAATTAATGGATGGTATGATTAAGGTTTTTTTATCAGCAGTGATAGAAAAATTGATAGATTCTTTTGTTGGTTAAAACCACACCTTCATAAATTTATACTTATCTGAGTCTATGGGAGTTATGAAGAAGCTTTTTGATGTTCTCTCAAAGAGGATACGGAGTTGAGAGAATTGACCGTAGATATGGTGATAATAAACAAAATATATAGTTACATGATTTAGGTTTAATGATAAATGAGGAATCAAAAGAAAATCATTCATATGTCAAAAAATTTCTGAGAATTATTATGGGAACTTCTTCAAAGGAATGGGTAAATGTTATATGTGAGGTAGAGAAGGACACCATTCTCATGAATGTTGAAGGAAAAAATGATGTTATCTGATGTGATGGTGGAATGGAGAGTACCAAGAATGGTTCAATGTTTCAACTACACAAAGAATTATAACTACATAATCATGTTCCCTAAACCTCAATTACTCGAGGTTAATCAACTATATCAACCACCAAATCCATATGATCAATGGAAGCCTTATTCAATCATTACCAATGCGGTGGATCCCAAAAATTATATGGTAATATATATACTTGTTATTAATTCATTAATAGAATATATAGTATTTTCTTCTAGTTTTATGCATTATTACAAAAATTTTAACTTTAGTTGATCTGTATAAACACCACAAAAAATATTGAGGTTGAATTCTATGTTAGAATTGTAAATTTGGAAATTATTTCCTCAAATGTATATAACTCATCCTTATTTAATGTTTACGGACCAAACCTCCATGAAATATATACTTTATTAATTTTTTAGAGCTTCATGAAATTATCGTCTTGGAATGGATACCATTATTTAAATCCAACATCATCTTTTTAGAAAGGGTGATCTCTCTCCACATCTCATTGCATCAACCAATTCTCAACATTTTTTATGAAGTGGATAAATCTACATCAGAATAATCATATCAACTGTGGATATTATTTATTTATGAGAATGTATATCTGGATCAAATTATTGAGAGAAATGAGAGAATCATGCTCGATGATAAGCCCATTGAATAGGAATATAGTCATGTGTTCCGTAAATAATTTCCACGTATTCGTTATGATTTAGAGGGTTGTGTTCTAAGTTGAAATTATCCACATATCTACACATATATCAAGTTACCCATATAGAAATGACACCATTGAGTTGGAGAAACTGGAGAATCATTTTTTGTATAATATGAACAGGGGGTTTTTGTTCTCGATATCTTCACCATGGGGTTCATCAGTCTGCATTTTCATGAAGAATGATGGATCAATGTGGCACTGCTCTATTTATTATGAGATCAAAAAGTCATGATAAATAAAAATTATCCCCTTCCATGGATAAATGGATTTTCAAATAAAATTAAATGGGACAAGTATTTCATTATGGTGAAAAATTTGTTGATATATCATAAATTAATGGTGAGGATGGAAGATATACATAACACATCCTATTAAATAATGAATGACCGTTATGAGTCTAATGTGATGTGTAACACCCTGAGATTTTATGAGAAATATTCTTTTTTAATTTTGTAGATGTCTTGTGTTGTACGCTACACCAAAATAATCTTGTGCTATACACAACACTGTATTATCTTGTAGTATATGCAACACTATTATTGTCTTGTGTTGCATGCAAGAGTGACCTTCCTCGGTAGCGTTTGTTGGACGCAATAGCGGGTTTCACTAAACAATGATATATAGTTATGAAATACCCACTAGGAGTAGTATTATCTAAATTTTGAATTTTATTACATAGTAATTCATCTTACACATATTCTAGAACATGGTATGAGAACAAAATAAATTTTTCAGGTAAAATAAGTATTTTTCAAAAAAATGCAGTTTTGCCGCCTTTTGATAGTGCACCCACGTTAAATCTAGTTTTTGACACATTTATAAGTTTAATTAGACAAAATAAACTTATGAATTGTAATAAGTATATAAATATTTACTTTGGATAAATTTTTTATATTTTTTGTTGACATTCATATTTTGATGAATAGTAAAAATGCGCTAAATTTTCATTAAAAATAGCTTTTTCATCAAGATAATTTATATTGTTAAATTATAGAATTTAATGGTTTTAATGTATAAATAGAATATATATTTAACCTTTAATATAATATAAGTCATTATCATTAATTTTACATTGAAATCATAGGTAAAGAAATTTCAATCTTTGGCAATGTTTTAACTTTTAAAAATCATTTTCTTTACAACGGGATTAATTTTAAATTAATTACTGCAACTTTTGTGTTTTTAATTTTAAAAAATATATTTCATATTTTAACTTAGTGGTTCTAAATTATGTTAATAGGTTTATTTTATTATATTTTTGATATTATTAATAGTAACTACGGTAATTTTTATTTACCAGAGTTAAAGGTAAATTGGGTAAATAAGGGTAAAAATAATATTATATAATTACCGTTACTCCTACCAAAATTTATTAGATGAATAAATGTCGAACCATATCACCTAACAGACAAAATATTTTAATTTAATGGACTATTTACCATGAATATTATTTATGTATTATTAAAACCAAAGAAGGTGATAACATGTCACTCTCTTATATCTTATAAGTGTAATAATTTTAATTTTTTGATAAACCTCATAAAATTTCAAAACTAAATAGTCCCTAGAATGATAATATAATTATCTACATCATGTGAATTTATTTATAATTTTTAGGGATTAAATAAATATCATTAATGGTGACACAATAGTGATTTTTAAATTATTTTATTGATTGAGATATCAAATAAATGGTTTAAAAAATATTAAAAAATATTATATGAACTATTTAATGTTCTCAAAGAATTTTTAAGATGCATATTAAATTTTATGGATCTATAAAATATTTTATTTTGAATATATCTTCTGTGTGGATTTTACTTAAATTCAAATAATTGAATAGTGTCAAAATTGACACTATTGATATTTTATAGAAATAACATATTATTAAATTGTTTAAAAATCACAAAAATATTTAAAAATTATAAATTTGAATTTATATGGTGTAAAATGGAATAATATATCCAATTACAGTCAATTAAAAACACATAAGTAAGTATTTATAACAATTTATAATTTAGAATCTTATTGCCACTAATGAAAATAAATCGATTAAATAAGAATAAATCAAAATGATAGGGTTTAAAATAAACTAAAAAAAGTATAAATTATATTGGTTGATTGTATTACAACCCTATCTCATATAATATTCTAGTTGAGTCATATTTTGTGAATTTTTTGTGGGTTCTGAATTTATTATAAATTAATAATGTTTAAGGATTCCAAAAGTGCCCCTCTCCTCTCTTATAAAAGGGCACCTCCTCCCTCTCCACTTCACAACATTTTGAGCCTTAAATCTCGGCCACACCCTATCCATTTCCTTTCTATACTTCCCTAGAAACTTTTTAGAGGCCCTTATATTCTCTAAAGTCCATCTCTAGTGCCCTATGAAAATTTTTACAAAAGGCACTTCAAAGAAGAGGTAATATCTTCTACCAATCCTTTCAAATTTATATCTTTTCTACTTTCTATTTTTTAGTTTTTTCATTATAAATTGAAAACATCAGTATAAACCATATACTGATATATTATTATAAATATGAAACAACCCTATTTCACCTTATATCCATCATACAGAAAAAAAGAAATCACCGTGCATGCGTACGTACCGAATACCGTCTCCACGATGTGGTGTAATATGTTTTTCCACCACCACCTTACTTGGATGGGTATAATGGTGGAAATAATTACTATATATGATTATTATAACTTTATAATAATTATGAGATATTATATCATCCACTCCAATTTCATTCACTAATTATGGGAATGATATTATTGCTCGTGCTTACATACGGATTACCGTCTCCACGACGCGATGAGATTCATTTTCCAGTTTCACCATTCAAGAATGATTATAAAGTATATATAATGAATACTACTGAGATATATGACATAATAATGCTAATGGATATATATATATATATATTTCATCTACTTACTTCCATTCAATTTAATAGGGAAACAAAAAGAGCGTTCATGCGTACGTACGACCTATCGTTTCTATTAACGGTGTATCTCATATCATTAATCAATATACTATATATAATAATATTAAGAATATATATTATATATAAATCATGTTTTACATTATCTAATTAATTAATCATGATCTAAGTAATCATATGAATAATTACAAGTCAAAACACGTACTATAAATGAAAATATTTTTTCCAAAACACTGCATTAACATGGATTGACAATTGAACGTGTAATATAACGTCATAAGTGAAACATATATTGTATCATAAATATTATTTATGTTCTGTAACAAGTTAATAATATGTTTAAACCCACTGTATAGGAGTCTCAAACACATATGGAAGAAATCGTACATAAGTTAAGGGATAATTTTGCAATCTCATTTTTATCGGAGATTGTGCATACATAAGTATTTACTGGGGTTATATTTATCATTCATGTCCATGTTCTATAAAAATGTTTTCATAGATTGATTAATATTATACCATGTATTTTTAAAGTCATTTTACCCTTTTTTGACTTTTACAACACTGTGTGGAAGGAATCTTTATTTTTTTACTATACAAGGTACTTTTTAGCTTTTCCGACAAAAGTATGACGAGAATGTTTTTTGTAAACTTATATAGTATGAATGGATTTTTACAGTTTCATAATTCATTATTTCTATGAAGTTTATTCTACAATATTTCATGACTATTTTCAAATAAATTATTTTCTTTTAAAATTGCACGACATATTGATAAAAGAGAATGATTTTGAAGAAGAAAGGATATTTTACACAATAATTTATATCAACTGTTTTACCAAAACTATTGTCCATATAAGATGAAATTATTTAATATGGATATGTTTAATTTATAATATCTCTATTATTTACATGGTTCTCTTTTTTATAATGAAATTATATCCATTGTTTTATATGGATTATGTTATGATGGGATGATCTATATGAAACCTATTTTATTCATTGGGTTATGATGAATGATTTAGGTTTATTTTGTGACACACATAAGAATGGTTTTATTATGAGATGGGTGGGACCTATATATCCCTCCAATTCATTGTGTAAATATTTATATCTCATGAGATAGACCTATCTAGAATGATAAGTAAAATACGCTTCAGTAATATAGGGTTGGAACAACAAGTAAACCTGGTTCAGTAATGGACTTTGTCCTCTATGATGGTCTTGGGAGCAATGCCTTGGATACTATGGAAATCATAACATGTGATTAATGTTATTCCACAGTTAATTATTTTATTCCCATTCTATTTTATTATGAATAATGTTCCTTTATTATCTATGCCTTATGTACATCCAAGATTTATTTCATTACTCATGATTTTGAGGTTTAATGGTCAAGTTTTTACGTTCAAATGTATATGGGATGTTTTATGTTCTCCATGTATTCCCTTACTGATAATTTTACCTCACCCTTTTTATGTTTTCTTTTCCCTGGGATATAAAAAATGTTTTAGGTAAGAAAAAAATAGGAAGATCTTTATAGAATATGTTGATGATCATTCACCATAATCAAAAGATTTTGTTCCAAGTTTCCATAGACCAAAAACTATTACAGTACTTGGGTGTCTATTTTTTATGTATTAAGTATTCTTCAAAAGTAATGTAATTTCCATGTATATCAAGTTTGGGTCTCTATAATTGCTATCAGAGGAAATGTTTAGTTAACCTTTGGAAACTAGGATGCGAAAAATTCAGTGAGATCCCTAGAGATATTTGTAAGATTTAGTATAACAATTGGTTTGAGTCCTAGAATTATTTGACGATATTGAATAAACTCGGGTGAACTGAAAGTTCCATAGATTAAAGTGTTTTTGATATGTTAGGCATTCCATAAGTGACTTTTTATGATTATGTGGTTCCTTGTTATTTTAACTGTTTCTTACACTATGGTTTCCGGTTTTAGTTAATGGAGGGAACGAGAAGGAATTCATTTAAAATTGATTCTAATGGGCTAATTGGTGACTATGATAAATAAAATTGTGTAATGCCTAAAGAAAAAGATATTGTGATTATTCCAAATCATTCATCACGATATATGATTAACATGGTGAACATTAGTTGTATTCCTATGTCATCAAATAATTGGAAGTTGGACTTTTATGCATGTTTGAATGGTGAGGAATATAAAGGAAGGAAAATTAAGATTTATACATATCAAGAATAAGGGAAGAAGAACCTTATGGAATACCTCAAATGGAATGGAATATGTTATCTATGTGGTGAAAAGAGGCATATATAGACAGACTGTTATAGAGTTCAATGTCTTTTCTGTGGAGAACATGGGAATTACTCAAATCAATGCACTGACCTAAGAGGTTACTTCTAAATCTAGGAAGGACCTATTCCATCACATTCATTGAAGAATATGGATTGAACGACTTATGTATTAGAATTCAATAATAATGTTGTTGAGGTACTTTTATGGTATATTGAAATATCTATGTATTGGTCCATTGTAGTTTTCTATAAAAATATAGTACTGGTAACCCTGAATCATGATTGAAATGTTTTTGGAAAGCAGATGATATGAACATAATGAATGGATAAAGGGATAATGAGATGTTTGATGGTATTAATGAGCACATTATTAATAAAAGGACAAAGTGATATCATGGTTTGAGTATATATAATTTTTGGTACATTTGGTGTATGGAGAGGGTTAATTTTGATGGAATTCCTATTGTCACTATGGTTCTATAGTAATTTAGGTTATTATCTTATTTCAATAGGATTCATGTTGAAGACATTCAAATGTTTGGAATATGACCAACAAGATATATATTATAATATATTGGGGTTTAATGATGATATTCACAAGCTTGGTAGATGACATCTCTAGTAATCTTTTCATTATATTGAGAGTTTGGATAGATGTATTTTGGATAAACCTAAAGAATGGATTGGATTATTTTGTGCATCAGATGGTATTTTTAAGGCTATAAATGTTGGATATTATATCTGAAATGTTATAATAGTATAGTTTTAGAAAAAGGACAACTTGTAGGATGAGAGACAACATGTCACATGGGATAAGGATGCGTTAATCGAAACCACAACTGAAGTGAGACAGGCCTTTATCGACTTCCACTAGCCTACATGAATTCCATTGTTTATAGAAATTAGATTTCTTTTATTATGTGGTAAGATATATGTAGTATAAGTCCATTTTTGGAGCCATATAAGATTAATATCGCCATATATGGACTTATGTATATTTTATAACTTTTAATAACCTTTTGTTTGAGATAGATGGAATGACCCATAATTCTATCAGATAATCTTTAAACACTTCATGAATGTCAAATTCAACTTCTTTTCTTGATAATATGAAGTGGAAATTGTTCCTGGAATTACTAACAATGAGATTGTACCAAAATCAAGTAATTATTTCCAAAAATTGAAATTCTTCACCTTTAGGGAAATTATCATAAAAACCAAATATGTTGTCCTAGTACCATCATATATGATGAATCAGATAGTACCTTAGATCATCACATATTTATGGCTTTGTGTTTGTTGGATTTTTCATATTCATTTTCTATACTAGTCTCCATCAGAACATGATGCTTAGATTTCTCCTCCATATCCATGTTTTCACCTATGTTCTCTTATGTGGAAACCCAGTGATGATTTAATTTGGGTAACCATTATGTTTCTTACATTAAATTTTAAAATTAAGTTTTAGTATTACTTTTTACGATATGGGTTTCTATGAATAAAACTTTCATATAGTAAACGATTTATAACACCGATGAATTTCGAAGGCGAAATTCATTTGAAGGGGGGTAGAATATAACACCCCGAGATTTTATGAGAAATGTTATCTATAATTTTTTGTAATGTATTGTGTTGTACGCACACCAAGAATTACTTTCTCTACATGCAACACCGTATTATCTTGTAGTATATGCAACACTGTTCTTGGCTTGTGTTGTACGCAATAGCGAGCTTCCTCAATAGTGTGTGTCATACGCAATACCGAGTTTCACTAAACAACGATATATTATTATGAACAAGATGTTATGAATAGTATTGAATAAATTTTGAATTTTATTACATAATAATATATAATACACATATTATAGAACATGGTATGAGAAGAAAACAAATTTTTCGGGTAAAATAAGTATTTTTAAAAAAAATGTAGTTTTGTTGCCTTTTGATGGCACACCCACATTAAATCTAGTTTTTGACACATTTATAAGTTCTATTAGACAAAATAAACATATTCATTACAAAATGATATAAAAATTTACTTTTTATAAATTCTTTATATTTTTTTCTTGTCGTTCATATTTTGATGAATAGTCAAAATACGCTAAATTTTTCGTAAAAACAACTTTTTTCATCAAGATATTTTATATTGTTAAATTATAAAACATAATGGTTTTAAAGTATAAATTTAATATATTTTTAACCTTTAATATAATTTAAGTCATTACCATTAATTTTACATTGAATTCATAGGTAAAAACATTTCAATCATTGGCAATGTTTTAACTTTTAAAACCCCTTTTCTTAATAATGGGATTAATTTTAAATTAATTACTGCAACTTTTGTGTTCTGAATTTTGAAAAATTGATTTCCAATTTCAATTTAGTGGTTCCAAATTATGTTAATAGTTTAATTTTTAATTTTATTTTTTATATTATGAATAGTAACTATGGTAATTTTTATTTACTATAGTTAAAGGTAAATCAGGTAATTAAGGGTAATAATATGATTATAAAATTATCATAACACCTTCCAAAATACTATTTAATGAATAAAATTCGACCCATATCATCTAAGAGTTGTAATTTATTCATTTTATGGACATTTGACCATGAAAATAATGTAATTATTATTAAAACCAAAGAAAGTGACAACATGTCACTCTCTTATATATTCTAAGTGTAATAATTTTAATTTAGTGATAAGCATAATATAAATTAAAACATAAATAGTCACCAAGAATATAATAAAACTTTCTATATCATGTGAATTTATTTATAATTTTTAGGGAATATATATTTAGCATTAATGGTGACACAATAGTGATGTAGAAATTACTTTATTGATTGAAATATCATTTAAATGGTTTTAAAAATATTAAAATAAATATTATATGAACTATTTCATGTTCTCTACGAATTTTTTATATGAATATTACATGTTAGGGATATATTAAATATTTTGTTTTGAATATATATTCAGTGTGGATTTTATTTTTATTTACATAATTCAATAGTGTCAAAATTGACATTATTGATATTTTATAAAAATAACATATTATTAAATTGATTAAAAGTCACAAAAATATTTAAAAATTATAAATGGAAATTTATATTGTTTTAAATGTCTTAAATTATCAAATTATGGACAATTCAAAACACTTAAGTAATTATTTAAAATAATTTATAAATTAGAATCTTATTACCACAAATAATGTTAAATATATTAAATATGTTTAAATAAATTTTATAGTGTTTAAAATAAAATAAAAACATGTATGAATTTTATTGGATGATTATATTACGACCCTATATCATCTCATCTTCTAATTAAGTCATTTTTTGCAGTTTTTAATTGGGGTCAAAATTTATTATACAGTAATATTTTTGAGGTTTCCAAAAATGTCCCTCTCCTCTCTTATAAAAGCGCACCTCCTCCCTCTCCTCTTAAAAACATTTGGAGCCTTCAAGATCAGCCAAAAAATCTCCATTTAATTTCTACACTTCCATATAAACACAATAAAGGTTCTTATTTTATCAAAAGACCATCTCTAGTGCCCTAGGATAAAGTTTTTAGCAGACACTTCAAGGAAGAGGTAATATCCTCTACTGATCCTTTAAAATTTATTTCTTCTTATACTTCTTATTATTTATTTGTTTCATTATAAAAAAATAATATCTGAATCATTAAGATACTGATATGTAATTATAAATATGAAACAACTCTAATACACCTTCTATCCATCCTATGAAAAATGAAATCTTCGCGCGTACGTACGTACGAAATACCGTCTCTACGTTGTGGTGTAGTCTGTTTTCCCACAAAAACATTACATTGATGGGTATAATGGTGAAAATAATAACTATATATGATTATTATAACATGATACTAATTATGAGATATTAAATCTTCCACTCTAATTCCATTCAATAATTATGGTAATGATATCATCGCTCATGCGTATGGATGGATTACCGTCTCCACAACGCGATGAGATTCATTTTCCATGTTAACAATTAAAGAATGGTTATAAAGTATATATAATGAATAATACTGAGATATATGACATAATAATACTACTGTATTTATGTATATATATATATTTCATCTACTTACTTCCATTCAAGTCAATAAGGAAATGAAAACAACGTTCATGCGTACGTATGGCCTATCGTCTCCATGAACGATGTATTTCATTTCATTTATCGATCTAATATATAAATTTATATTCTGGATATGTATTATATATAGAAATAATGTTTTACATTGTGTAATTAATTAATCATGATCAAAGAAATCATATGAATAATTATAAGTCAAAACACGTATGATAAATGAAAATTTTTTACACAAAACACTGCTTTAACATTGAATTGACAAATGAATGGGTAATATAAAGTCCTAAGTGAATCATATATGATATCATAAATATTATTATCGTTTTTTACAAGTTAATAATATGTTTTAACCAACTATACCAGAGTCCTAGGCACATACATAAGAAATAGTACATAAGTAAAGGATAATTTTGCAATCTCATTTTTATCTGAGATTGCTTATACATAAGTATTTACTAGGGTTATATTTATCATTCTTGTCCATTTTTTATAAAAATGTTTTCATAAAGGGTTTAATATTCTTCCATGTATGTTTAATGTCATTTTTCCCATTTTTTTATTTTTACAACACTGAATGGATGGGATCTTTCTTTTGTTTACCATAAAAGGTACTTTTGATTTTTCAGGCAAAAGTACGAGGAGAATGTTTTTTTAAACATATACGGTATGAATGGATTTGTAACATTTCATAACACCTTATTTATATGATGCTTCCCCTACAATATTTCATGATTATTTTGAAAAAAAAATCTTTTCTTTTAAAATTGGACGACATTTTAAAAAAAAATGATTTTGAAGAAGAAAGGATATTTTCCTCAATAATTTATTTCAAGTGTTTTATAAAAACTATTTTCCATATAAGACAAAATTATTTAATATGGATATGTTTCATGTATAATGTCTCTATTATTTACATGGTTTTTTTATGATGAAATTATATCCATTGTTTTCTATCGATTATGTTATAATAGAACGATGTATATGAAACCCATTATATTATTTGGGTTATGATGAATGAATTATGTTTATTTTGTGGTGCACATAAGAATGGTTTAATTATGAGATGTGTGGGACATATATCTCCCTCCAATTTATTGGGTAAATATTTATATCTCATGAGATATACATGGCTGAAACGACAAGTAAAATCTGGTTTAGTAATACAGGGTTGGAATGGTAATTTAACGTGGTTCAGTAATAGAATTTGTCCACTATGATGGTCTTGTCAGTAATTCCTTGGCTACTAGGGAAATCATAACATGTTCCTAATGGTATGACAAAATTACATTTTTTTATTCCCATGCTATTTCATCATGATTAATTTTCCTTTTTTATCTATTCCTTATGGACTACCAATATTTATGTCATTACTCATGATTTTGATGTTTTTTGATCATGTTTTTATGTTCAAATGTTTATGGGTTGTTTTATGTTCTCCATGTTTGCACTTACATAGGATTTGAGCTCACGCTTTTTATGATTTTTTTTCCCTAGGATATAAAGATAGTTTTTACGTAAGAAAAAAAGTGGAAGATCTTTATGGGAGACGTTGAAGATCCTTCACCATGACTAGAAGATGTTTTTTTGAGTTTCCAAAAACAATAAACTATTATTGTCTTTGGGTGTCTATTTTTGTTATGTATTATATATTCCAAAAAAGTAATGTAATTTCCATGTACGTTGAGTTTGGGTATCTACTTGATTCCTTTCTGACTCACTAATACTCTAACAGTAATCATGTAATTAATGAATATGTTCTTTAGAAATTACCACAATAATGTTTTGGTTTTCATTATTGATCTTGTTTTGTAATACTATATAACGAAGGAGGAATATGAAGAGTATTTGTATTCTATGATAAATAAATTTTTATGGGAGAAAATTTATGCAATGTATAGTAAATATTATTTCTTGACATAGGAATTTTTTTTATTTAGGAACATATAACCATAAAAACAATACATGTGACACCTTCTAAGGAAGAATAAATTGGTGTGTGTCCAAAGAAACATTTGTAATGAGGATCTACAGTTTCCTTAGTCTAGGTTGGTATTATTGATGATTTTTGAAGACATTATGATGATTTTAAAACCCATTATAAAGATTACTAAGAAGGGAGATTTTTTTTATACTAGTGAATGTGAATAGTAATTCAAATCTATAAAAAAATAAGCTTCTGATCACACCAATAATCACATTTTTGAAAAGTGGGAATCCTTTTTGAATAAATCGACTATTCAAAAAATGTAATTAGGATTTCTTCATATGAAAAATGATATATTGATAAAGATTTCATCAAGGAAGTTTAATGTTATTGTGAAATAATAGTTGATAAATTATCTTGAGTTGGCATATATGATTATATCATTGAAGGTATGGGGCATTATTTCTATGGGGAGATGTTTGAAATATATAATGATCATAAGAGACCCATGATTTATATTCACATATAAAGTGATTAATATAAACATAAGATGATGGTTTGAGATCATAATGGACTATGACATCTAAATTTACTACCATTTGGGTAGGTAAAATAATGTAGCAGGTTATCAATGTAGATAGGATCCCATAATATTATCAATGATTATAATCTAAAAGAACCAATAATTGTAAATTTGTAAATGATGATAATGGGAATCATTAAAAATGGAACATCAGCGATACATTCTCAAACTTCTCACACATCATTCAATGAGAAATAATGGATTATCAAATAAATGATGAATAAATTCAGAAGAAGGTGGAAGCCATATGAATGAGGAAATAATCAGTGTTAAAATTTGATGAGTAAGAAATGTATGATTTGAGTCACGACTATTCATACCATCTAATATTGAGATAATGAAAGAGTTTATGACTGAGGCATAGAGATCAAACTTTTTTATTCACTAAGGTATCACACTAATTTATCGAGAACATCGATAGAATTATTGGTGGATCAATATGAAGAATGAGATAACAAAATATACATCATTTTTTTAGAGTATCGCCAAGTGAATTCTAAAAGTAAAAAATATAAGGGATTATCCATTCCACCATGGAAAATGGAAAAATATCACCACCGAAGTTATCACCAATATTATGAATACCTCTATAGGAAACAATTCTCTATGGGTTTTTGTGCATCATCTTTCCAAGACATCTCATTTTTTCACAATTTGAGAGGAAGTCACACTAGATCAAATTGCATTGAAATACACCAAATAAGTGGTAAAGATTTATAGAGTTCCTCTATGAAAGTATTCTATTGATATTCTAGATTCACCTATATGTTTTGGAAAATTTTCCAAAATTATCCACCATGCTCTAAAGTAGTTTTGCAATCAAGCATCCAAATGGATCCTTATTATGTCATTTATTTTAAAATATGTAGAACACTAGTGTGGTGGGTTTAATTTGGTTATTTTAGGATGCTAGGACTTGAAATGGTTGATGAAATACTGTATCTGGTAAATCCATTCAGGAATATATCACAAAATCCCAAATTCGGTTGATGATATATTATAGAAATAATTGTAGATAACGACAGTTATATGTTATAAGCATGATATTCTTATACATATATCCATGGAAGAGTATCATGAGATATAATAAGGAAGGAAAGATATGTTACACGTATATAATCAACTTCAATATACTGAATCATGTTAGATCATTTTTCTTTTGAAATAATATTCTACCAAACTTGTCTCATGTACACAATGTATTCCATGTAACAATATAAAAAATTACATTCCAGATCTGTCCCATATACTGATTATAGAGTTGTTACATTTGTAAAATGTTCCCCCTTATAAGGAGCATAAAGTGATGTTTCTTGGACCGTAGAGATGTTGTACAACACTACAAGACTACACAACATGTTAGAGTACTATGGAAGATCCATATGTACGATGTGGTAACATAATAATTAGAGGAAGTAATGGATGAGAAATATCGTCAACTATTTTTGTGAAATGAAATTTAGATAGTGATATTTCATAAGGGTGAAGAATAAAATGACCCAAAATTTGATCAATTCAAATTCCCATTAAATTGTTATTACATATAGTATAAAGCTTATAATATCAACATTTGACCATAATAAAAACATTTTAAATGATGAATGAATGAAATAAAAGGTATTTCTAGAAGCTATGAAACCAATATCAAAGAAATTTTAACCATAACCTTATAATAGTAACATAATCATTAGGAATAGTAATTCAGACAATAGAATATTAACCTCACCTTTGAATGTGTATATATAATTTAGTCATCTTATGAATTATAATATGATAAAATTATATCATAGTATAATTAGATAATTAAATTAAAAATTACTGATTATTTTTATGTTTATTTAAAATTTTATAATTAATAAAATTATTTAAACTAAAATTTATTTTCATAAAATATATATTTAAATTGATATTTTCCTATCTTATGGTTATATGATAATTTTATTAGACCTTAATTAATTTTTAAATGTGTTATAATTTTTGTATTTACCTCATAATTGATGATTTCGATTATAAATAAAATTTCACTTATTTGGAATATTATATAAATAAAATGAACTATATGTTTGAATTATACACATCTTAATATGTTTAGGGATAAATTTAATTATTTTTCTAAAATACAAAAAAAATAGTGAATCATAAAACATAATAAATTTTAATAAAAGAAAAAAACAATTATTATTGATTGATATATAGTGTGTGACTGATGTAATACCATAATAGAATATTATCCTTATCCATTTAATATATTTTTTCATGGTAATCAAAAAAAACTTTAGTTTTTATCCAATATAATAAACTAAAAAATGAAATAATGTGAAAACCCACCTCTCATCCCCTATAAATATTTTCCACCACTAGCTCTTCTCTTAAAACTTCCATATACATGAAAATTATATAATTTTAACCCAATCCTCTTCCCAACCCCTGCCCCATGTAAATGATCCATTGGTATCCACAAAATTCTATAAGGTTTTCATCCGGAGGTTCACAATGATGGTAAATTCAAGTGGTAAAATCCTCGAATGTTTTCTTTTATTTTTCTATTCAATTTCATTATTTTATAATCCCCCTATGACATACAACTATGAAATAGAAATGTTGAATCAATAATATTATATATATATTAATTTTATTATGTTAATGGAATAATGAATTTTATTGTCTCTTCCTTTTTTTCTAAACAAGAAAAATAGAATCTGTGGTTTGTAAATTTACCAACACAATTGATGACATGTTTTCCATTATCAGTACCTTCTTAAATGATGATAACAAAACCATCAGTATGGATAAGAAATATTGTATTATACAAATTGTAATCAATATAGTGTTTTGGGATAAATATATAAAAATTATATTATATGAAATGAAATGAGTTCATGAGGGTCATAGAATCCACTAAATAAAATAAATTATTTTCATTAACTGTTTATCTAAGGATTCCTCAACATATCATATAACTAAATGATATAAATCATAATTTAGTTTTCTTAATTATAAAATATACCATATTATTTAAATTATCAATAACTATTCCAATTTTTAATGATCATGCATCCTCATATACGAGCTAAGTGATAATCAAAACCAAAAAAACTAACATTCCCAAAAAATGAAATTAAACAATATAACTCATCAAAAAAGAACAAAAATTTACTCAAAAAGATAATAATGAATAAAATTAATGTATAAAATTTTATTTATTTTTTAATTAATGAAATTAATTTTATTGTATATGATATTAAAGTTAATAAATTATTCTGACATAAGATTTTGGGATTCTCAAACCAAAATCTATTTCATTGGGTATTCCCTATTTCGCTGCATTTTTTCATAGATTTTAATTTAATTATCATTAAATCTCCTTTTTATCTATAAATTCTCTTTTATAAGATATAAAATTTCTCAATTATGTTTTATGACTAATGAAAATGTTTTTTCCAAAAGAACACTTCTTTCAATCAAAATACTTATTTTACATTTCATGTGATTGTTTTTTCTTCACCCAAGATTAATGATTATTATAGAAAGTATTCTAATACATCTTTAATTTTGGTACCACAAATTTTTTTAATGAATTCATAATTTTTGAAGTAAAACATATTCTGTTTCATTGGCTACGTTATGTGCAATATTGATATATGTTCTATGTGTCATTCATGATAATGTAAATGTTATGATGTGATGTGAGCACCCGGAACTATATAGTGCATGTTAATGTTATGATGTGATGGGTGTGCCCATAATTGTATATCCCTCAATTAATTTGGTAATTTTATGTATCTCAACGAAAAAGTTAATTTTTTTTAACATGATGGTAGCTCTGTTTACAAATATGTTTAATATTTTACCACTAAGAAATGATATTAGATTTTTATGAATTTAAACACTCTATTATTTTTTTCCAATGATTGATATCATTATTATGAAGATATTCCCATATATATGTAGTGAGTATTAAGAATATTAATCTCACAAATTTTATATATATTCATTTTATTATCTATCCTCTTACTAGGATTTTAGCTCACCCATTTCTTTTGATATGTATCATCTGGTGATACTTGTAATAAAAAGAACGAAATGGAAAATAAGAATCTAGAGAACAAGGAATTAAAAACAAGATTACATTTCAATATGTAAAATTTATTTACATTCATAATTTTTCCAAGACACTAAACCTTTGGATCATGGTACTGTAGAACTATTATGTTGTTTATCATTAAAATGGTGTAATACTTTTGTAATAAAAATAAGGATTTCTATATTTATTTGTTATAATTAATATTATATTATCTTTGACAAAGAGTGATCAAGATCGTTTTTACAATGAACTACGTCAAATCTATTCAAGGACTAATAAAATGATTAAATATTAAATTTTCTCGATGATTAATATAAATGTACATTTTTATTAGGATTATTGTTACTCATTCAATTTAAATATTGGCTATGTTTTGATACAAAAGAGTGAAGTTATTGGCTTTTATTAATGAAATTTCAACCCTAATGAGAATCATTATGGTACCCATCATCTAGTTATTTATGTATTAGTTTTGAATATATATTTTATTATAATTATTTGTATGTGAATCATTTAGAATAAATTAAATTATATATTATATTTTGATATAAATATTTTTTATAGATACTTGAATGTGAGGATACAAATTTGGTTCAGGTTCATTTAAGACTCTGACATTGGGATCACATATGATCTAAAGAAGGGAAATATGATGAAATATGATTTTAGATTAATGTTATAAGGTTGAATTATTAGTGAGAACAATTGAATGTGCAAAATTATGACGTAATTAAGAAAATTACTTCATGATATATCATCAGTGTATTCAAGTATTTTTATTTAAAATATTAATTTATTCCCCTCTAGTGTACCAATAGGGAATGTACATACAATGTGATAGGTATTTGAATATATAATATTATTTAATAATTCAAGCATTGTCCTCCTATTTTTTCATAATATGAGGGCCATCATTTTATACTCCACGGATAGTTTTTTGAACTATACATGATAAAATATAGAAAATTTCCTAAATATTGTGAAATCCATTTTTTAGTAAATATAGGATTTAAATTGATATATTATTATTTTATGTATTTTTTCATGCATTAATGACCAAATATGATGGGGATATGTTCACAAATATTTATTTTACCAAGTTGAACATAATGGTTAGGTATCAGGTTCATGTATAATTTTTTTCATTGTTAAGAGTGTAAGACTAGAAGTTGAATTATATATCTTTACATTTTTTATTGTGTTACAAAATGTACCTTATATTCATGACATTATTCTTTGTTTTAGTTAGAATACTGAATATTTAAATCCACATCTAAACCTATTGAGAGAAAGCATTTGTAAACTCATTTAGAAATATTTATGTAACACAGAAGGTAACATTTCATTATTTTTGTAACTCACCAAGATTCCATGGTACTTTTTGTTTTGAATAATGAAATAACATTCATTGTACACAATATGGAGTCGTACCACACCACTACCAATCAAACTAGCCATTAGGAATATTAATATCCTCTTTTTAAACTTTTATAAATTTTATTTTTCAAAATGGACTTCATTTTTTCATTCTGAATATGAAAATTAGTTTATGGTGTATTTTTTGTATTTTTCTGAAAACATTCATTTTTTATGAATCGAGAAAACACTGCATTATTGTTTAAACCAAATTTTTATTCAAATAATTTGTAATTTTATTTAAATTTAGTTTAGGTCAAAATAGATACATAATACCTTTATATGTTCAATGTAATTCATTACAGTCATTTTATAATAATATTATATATATAAAATTTTATTGAACTTTTATTTTATTTTTTCCAACATCTAGGCACATTTTCCCATTTTCAAAAAACCTAATTTTACTACTTCAGTTAATTGAATTTCAAAAATCCAAGAGACCCAGTTTAAATTAGAAAGTAAAATGTAGTTTAATAGGATGAAAATAATTTTTGATGAATTGTAACTTTTGAATTTTATTTACAATGGATAAAAGTAAATATGGTAATTAAAGGTAAACATAATATTATAATTACACTAACAGAAGTCATAATTCATTGGATAAGTGTATTTTGAAAAAAAAACATTAAGAATAAAATATGATCATTTTGGTCCACATGAATTAGATTACGGAATTTGTAATTATTTTATTTAAAGAAGCATTAAAAGTGTTAAATTCAAATTTCAACAACTAATTTTTGTAATATAGGGTTATAAATAAGATAAATTCTACTATAAATATTCATTATAAATATAAATGAATTTCATACATATTGGTATTTTATTTATAGTGTTTAGACATTAAATAATTATATTCATTTTTTACACAATGATGATGCAGTAATTACCTTATTATAGAATGAATAAAACAATTGATATTATAAATATTAAAATAATTTTAAATTGAAATTTTTTATGTTTTAGATGAATTTTCTAGGTTAATAAGACATGATTTGGTATATTAAAAAAAATTTCTAAATGCTAAATTTTTTTCCACTTTCACAAAAACCAAAAACCAAATAGTGTAAAAAAGGACATAAATGCGTTTTTAAAACTAATACCATATTTTTAATTGATATAAAATTTCTTAAAATTTAAGGATTGACCAAATGAATTATATAAAATTAGATATAAAAATAATGATCCACTTTGGGTTCTTTTGTCGTATTATAGTATCTTTGTTGACCAATTGTTATAATAATAAAGAATTACATGGTAAAAGATAAACTATTTAACTATAAGTTAAACCTAAAATATATGGTTAATATGGTGAACTAAATCTATCTAAAACCTATCGATTGAGTATTTTTTCACCCATCCCCACATTATATTTGAAATAAATCCTTTTGGAGACATTTTAAACCAAATATTTTTGTATAAAAAAATAATATTTCAATCATTTCCAAAAGTGACTCTCACCTATCATGTAAATGGGTACTCTGACATCTCTTAATTTTACACCCACCAAGCTATTTTTCTCCGCCTAACCCATACTCTAATACCTCCAAAAAACCATCTCTTTAACCTAAAGGCCTTAATTTTCTCATAAATCCAACCAATGGATACCTTTTTATCAACTCCAAAAGAAAACTATCGAATAAGAGATATTAATTTCCCCACCTCATTCAATGTTCTTTTCTTCTTCCACATCATCATTCTTTGTGGTTTCCATACCAAAATAATAACACAATTACCTTATACATAATGTGATTTTATTATAAATATGTTACCACCATATTCTTTATTCTATTCATCCTATGAATGACAAGTCACCACACATGTTTATGTGTGGCTTAAAGTCTCCATGGCATGGTTTATTTTGTTATTCAAACACATATTTATTTGGATGGGTATAATAATGAGTATAAATAATTTAAATAATAAATATAACATGTTAATTATTTTTTATATATGATATACCATCCAATTACATAATATTTCACCATCAATAAAATGATATTGTTGCTCGTGCGTATGTATTTGTTACCATCTCCAAGAACACAATGAGATTTATTCCCCATAATAGTAATTGAAGAATAATTTTCATTATATGAATAAAAATAATGTTAAAGAACTTAATATCATTTTGGATATTAATAATATACATCATATACATAACAAACATGACTTACGTATCAAAACATATAAAGGAAAACGAATCAGTTAACAACCGATACAATGATTCTACAGAAATATTATTTTTAAAGAAAAATTAGAAGATAATATACGATATCATATTTATGTACGTGGTTCCATTATAGTTTAATAACTATTATTTAAATATTATACAGGAGGTTAATTTAACCTCGATCAAAGAAAATTACAAGGTAAAGGTTAATTCAACTATCTCTTTATTATCTGAGGTTGTTTATACATGAGTATAAAATGGGACCTCTTTATCATCCACATATGCGTTTCCTAAAAATGTATTTAAAAAAAATTACTATTTCATATACTAAATGTTAACGTAATTTATACCCTTGTTTTACAATTTGTATTTTTTTAATGGAATCTTCTCGTCATTTTCCAACCAAGGTATGTTAGGACCTTTTTAAATAATTAAATATAGAATGTTTTTTATCTTATACGGAAAGTGCAGTTATTTTCCTCCATTGGAACACCATCAACGCTTCCCTAAAAATATTATAAGAATATTTTCATAATTAATATTTTTTAATATAACTATGTATCATTGAAATGATTTCAAAATTGAAAGAGATATTTCACTCAAATAGAGTTAATTCAATCTATGTCAACATTAATTGATGGATTTTACACTTGTTTGATGTTTATTTGTTATCATACAGTCTAAAATATTATATTGAAGGTTTTGTGATATGTCTAACTATGGATGTGTTGTTTTTATACCATTCATGTTTTATGGTTAAATTATTAAAATATTGTATACTAGTTTTAATAAAAATGTTTATGTTATGTTTCATCCTTTTTTATGAGCAATGCATTAGACATAGTTTGTGATTGGTGAATCCAACTATAGCTCCTCGATTCATCGGTAGGTCTCATAAGACAAACTAGTATCTTGGTACAAGGCATGAAAAAATATAATTTTTAGCCTTCGGACGAGGCCTTGACTATGTGTTTATGATGTCCGACATTATGCATTCCATCATTATCAAACTGGCTCTTGATATTACATGTGATTATTCGACTATTAGAATATCCATGTGAATTTGTAAATGGAATTATTTGATTTATCTTTTCTATATTACGATAAAGATTACATTTAAAAATATTTTGTTTTAGTCTTATACACTGCCTTAAATTTTGGTGCTTATTTATGAAATTTTCTTCTATATTATTATCCTTACCGAGCACCTGATCTCACGCATTTCTGATACTAAATTTTTCCTTGGATTTGAAGAATTATATTACGATTAAACTATAGGAATAGTATAAAGGGATACACCAGTGTTCAAAGGGGACACAATGTGGTTTTTTATATCATGATGTAATGTAAAACGTAGGTATTTATCTAGTACTTCCAAGGATACTAAAATTATCGGTCTTTTGGGGCTTGATTCCTTGTATCATTCCAATGTTATGTATTAATTCATCGACTCTAGGTAATTGGGGTAGGGTAATTATAGTTGGAATCCAATAAATATTAGTACAAATCTTGGAAACTAGATTTACAAAATCTCTGAATAGGGAAAATTACCGTAAGATTGACATTATGAATTAGTATAGAAAAAATTCATAGAATTTTTTTAATGTAGATATATTGTGTATTTTTTATGAAATAAATCTAAATATAGATATGAGAAGGTTGAGTAATCTCTGGAATAGATATACCTTGGATTGTAAATTCTGACAAAGTGTTTCAGGCATGACTCTGGGTATCCCGATACACGACAATTGGCCTTGTTGCAATCCTAGTTACGAAACTACGAGAGATATTTTTCGGATAATCCAAATGTTATTTACAAACCATTATGAAGGAGTATGAGAAAATAATTCCTCTAAAAAACATTTCTATATGATTATGGATTATATGCATAAAATTTTCAATTTATGTTATGTATTTTTCTTTTTTGGAATTATGTATTATGGTCCATAAACGAATATAGTGTAATATATTATTTAGAAATGGATCTTAGTGGATGGAATGAAAACTATATCAATTCACGTAATCTATTTAGGGATTTCCCTCCTACTGATGATAATTATTGTGCAGCTGGTGATGCAACTGGGGCTGAACCACATATAATTAAACTGAGATAACTCACTCAGGTTATGAATAATAACCATACATGTATGGAGAACCCTGATCTATAAAATAGATGATCAATGTTAGACCTCTTTATGATGAAAAAACCATAATCATTAAATTAGACTAAAAAAATATTAATAACTGAGAAATGGATAGGTTCATAGATAAAATATTTCATGCTTTGGGGAGTAGCGAAAGGTAAAAAGTTGTCATGGTAATTTATCACCTCACAAGAGATGCAGATCAATGGTGGTCATATATTCAAAACAAAAATGAGGATGATGAAATATAAAATATGTTATAGAGGAAGTTTAAATATCTTTTCATAGAAAAAAAATTTCCTAGTGACCATCGAGTTAATATGGAAAGAGAATTTATGAGTCTAACAAAAAAGGAGGATGATAATGTCACTAAGTATGTGGATAACATTTCAAGGTTAGAAATTAATGAAGTTGATTATATAGGTAACCCAATGAGTAATATTTATTGATTCATCGATGGGTTAAAACCATTTCTCCATCAAGCCTTAATCTCACAATCCTTCTCATCATACAAAGATTTAGTCTCATGTGCTATCAGGATAGAAATAGAATTATCTATTTTTTACAACATAAAATAAAACGAAGAGAAGAAGATATTTGTTGAAAAATCGAGAAAAAAATAATGTGATGAGGGAAAATGTATAATTTACATCCTGCAAAAAATGTGGGAAGAATCACCTCGGTATATTCCTAAAGGGAATAAGAGTCAGTTACATGTGTGGTGAAAAAGTTCACCGAGCTCGAGATTGCAATGGAATAAAAGAAGTTGTTAATGTTAAATGATAAAATTATCTAGAAATGGTACATTATGAAAAGGAATGTCATATGGACCAAAGAAAATTACCTTATAAAAGGATAATGGAAAAAGGTTATGATTATGTAATCACTACGGCGGAGTTTGAAGCTCAGAATGACATGGTGGTATATAATTGAATTGTTTTTCCAAGTTTAGCCAATGCATTATTTGATTCATGCTCATTGCACTGTTTCATTTCATCCTAATTTTCTAGAAAAATTATATTTTTTCAATTTATCTTAACATGTGAGTTGTTAGTGAAAAATCTTATGGGAAGTTTCATTGAAACAAAATTTTGTTAATCAGTACCCATTTGGGCATATATATATTCATAATCTGATGATATCATCGTTATAAACATGATTAAATTTGATATAATCCTCATTTTGGATTGTCTTTTAAACCATGATGTAAACATTTATTGTTATAAGAAGGATGATACAATTTTTTATGATGATAAGGAGTACATTATCTTTAGAGCAGAAATGCCACAACCTGATTCTTATCGAGATCCACCCCCAGTAGCTGTTCTAAATTCAATTATTGGGGAGGAAGAGAATGGAATAACTATGGGTGGGGAAAATAATGTTCAAATATAGGATGTAACTATTATGCAAGAATTTTTTTATGTTTTTCAATAGGATTTACCTGGACATCCTCTAAAATGAGAAATTGAGTTTTCCATTGATTTAGTTCTTGGTTCATGGACCATATCGAAGTCCCCTTATAAAATTTCCACTATGGAATTTGCGGAACTATAGAAAATACTAGAGGAATTTAGTAATAAAGGATTTATTCTCCCTATAATTTTTCCATGTGGAGCCCATTTTATTTTATTAGGAATAAATATGGATCTATGAGGTTGTGCATTGACTTCTAGGAGATAAATGCTATAACAATAAATAATAAGTACCCATTACCTCGTATTGATGACTTATATGACCAAATTCATGGAGATCAATATTATTCAAAGATTGAACATTGATATCGATATCATCAGTTGTGTGTGAAGAATTAATACACTGTAAAAACATAATTTCGAACCAGGTACGGGCATTACGAGTTTATAGTAATGCCTTTGGACTAACTAATACACCCTCTATTTTCAGGGATCTAATGAATAGATTTTTCAATTAATATCTTGATGAATTTTTAGCAGTATATATTGATGATATCATGGTATACTCAAAAAGATAAGAAGATTATAAAAATCACATTCGAACTATTCTAAAAACTTTAAGAAAAAATGATTATTACGGGATGTTTAGCATGGTGGAATTCTGGATTCATGAAATTTCATTTCTTGGCCATATTGTCTCTAATTATAGAATCTTTTTCGATCCATAAAATAAAAAGTCAATACAAGAATCAATATCACTAAAATGTATAACTGGTGTACACAATTTTATTGGTTTAGCCAGTTATTATCGGAATTTCATCCATAATTTTTCCCGTTTGGAAAACCCATTACCCAAGATCACAATTAATGGGATTATATTTTTGTGGAAAAATGAGTGTAAAGAATTTTTTGACGAACTGAAGATAATATTAGACAATGCTATTATCTGGACTCCACTATTGTGGAATGTTGGGTTTGTTATTTATAGTGACGCTTCAAATAATGGACTTAGTTTTGTCCTTATGCAGAATGATAGCGTTAGGGCCTATGCATCTTGAAAAGAAAAAATTCATGAAAAAAAATATCCCACCCATGATCTTGAGTTAGTAGTAGTAATAATTAATTTGAAGATATGGTGAAATTATCAATATGGTGAAAAATGTGAGATACAAACCAATCACAAAAGATTGATGTATAGTTTCTCAAAAAAGTAACTCATCGTGAGTCAAAGAAGGTGGCTTGAACTAGTCAATGATTATGATTACACTACATATTATCACTCGGGGAAGTAAAATATGGTGGCAGGTGCTTTGACCAGAAAAAATCATGGAGTTTTGGACATGTTGAGAGTTTAAAGGGATTAGATGTTCGATGATCTAGTAATGATAGATATAAGAATAATCCGGGAAGGTGAAACATCAATACTTTTTTA
Organism: Viscum album; assembly: GCA_963277665.1. Lineage (NCBI taxonomy): Eukaryota > Viridiplantae > Streptophyta > Magnoliopsida > Santalales > Viscaceae > Viscum > Viscum album. The sequence continues at coordinate 1,835,958,904 of OY728147.1, forward strand.
AATGGTTTCCAAACCATCAATAATAGAAAGTATAGAATGTTCTTAGACTAATAATGAGGAGATTAAAAAAATTTAAGATATGAATGATGGTAAATTGAATAAAATAATATATGAAGATTGAATTTTGAAATTTGGGAAGTGAATTTGTGTTCCTGACATACCAGATCTAAAAAGGGAATTATTGGATGATGCTCATAGCTCTAAATTCTCTATACACCCTGGTTTCACTATGATGTATATATATTGGGAGGGAAAAATTTGGGTCAATATGAAGCGGGGGATTTCTGATTATGTGTCATGATGTATGTTTTTTCAACAGGTGAAGGATGGAAGATAGCATCCTAGAGGAGTCATGCAACCCCTTCCCATACCTGAGTGTAAATGGGATGATATTAGGATGGAATGATTCATGGGGACACAAAAGACATCAAAAAAGGAATGATGAAATATGGGTAATTTTGTGATCATCTTACCACTTAATGACATATTATTTATAAAAGAGAATATTTACCACATGAACTTTTAACCAGATTATATATTAATGTACTTACAAGACATCATGAAGTACCCCTATCGATTATTTCTGATCATGATACCCATTTTTCATCAAGATTATAGAAAATGCATCTGAAATCCCCGGATACTAAACATCATTTGAGAACTGCCTACAACCTTCAAACTGAGGGAAAATTAGAATGGACCACTTAAACTATAGAAGACACTTTGAGCTTTTTTCACACTTTACTTTCAAGATATTTGGGATCATTATTTACCTCTATTATAATTTTACGATAATAATATCCTCAATTGAAGTATTTAGATGGAACTATATAAAGCATTAAATGGAAAGAGATATCTCACTCCAATATGTTGGGATGATGTTGGTGAATGAAAAATTATTGGCCCACAACATTTTGGTAAAATAATATAAAAGGTATAGATTATCCAAACACAAATCAAAGCATCACTAAGTAGGAAAAATATCTATGCCTATAACTGATGGAAGGATTTTAAATTTCAAGTGGGATATCATGTTTTCTTAGAGGTATATCCATGGAAGAGTGTTTTAAAATTCCGTAAGAAGACTAAATTGAGTCTCAAGTACGTGGGCCCTTTCAAAATTGTAGAATTAATTGGATTTATAGCTTAATGTTTGGAAATTTTGCCAATTCTCTACCATGTTCCTGATGCGTTCCACGTATCATTGTTGAGAAGATAAATTACGGAACCAATGCATGTACACCTATGAAGAAATAGAACTAGAAACTGATCTGTCTTCATATGAAGATATTTTTATGATTCTTAATACCGGAGAACATGTGTTGAGAAACCAGATGACTCATCTGGAAAATGATATGTGGAGAAACCATAATATGGAAGAGGCAACGTGGAAACATGAGGAAATTATGATTGAGAACAACCAGATTCTTTTTTTGTAATAGTATTCTAGAAATTTCGAGTAAAATATTATTTAATGGATGAAAAAATTCAACACCCCTAGATTCCATGGTACTTTTTCCTTTTAATAATGCAATATCTTGTGATGTATGCAACATGGAGTTTTAGAACACCACGACCAACCAGAATAGCCATTATGTATATTAATACCCAATTTTTGAAATTTTATTAATTTTATTTTTAAAAATAGACTTCATTTTTGGATTTGGAATATCAAAATTAGCTTAGAGTGTATTTTTTGTATTTTTTGGAAAACATTTATTTTTTGATGAATAGTTAAAAACACTACATTATTGTTTAAAACTAACATTTTACTTAAATAATTAGTTAATTTATCTAAATTTACTTTATGTTAAAATAATTATATAATACCTATATATTTATAATGTAATTCATTAGAATCATTTTATAATAAGATTAGATATATATAATTTTATTGAACTTTTAACGTCTTTTACCCACCTTTTAGATAAATTTCAAATTGGAATGGAACATAATTTTACCTCTTTAGTGAAATGAATTTAAAAAATTCAAGACACAAGGTTTATATTAGTACATAGAATGGGGTTCAATAGAATGAAAATAATTTTTGATGAATAATAATTTTATAATTTTATTTATCGCGGTTAAAAGTAAATATGTTAATTAAAGATAAAATGATATTATAATTTCTCTAACACATGTATTAATTATATTGGATAAGTGTATTTCTACCAAAATAAACCCTAAAAATAAATTATTATACTTTTGGTCCATTTAGATTATATTATGAATTTTATTATTATTTTACTTAAAGTTGAGTTAAAAGTGTTAAAATAAAATTTTAATAACTAAAAAAATTTAATAACTAAAAAAAATTTAATATAGAGTTACACATATGATAAATTAGACTATAAATAGTAATTAAAAATATAAAATTATTTCAAACATATTAGTATTTTATTTTTAATTTTTATAAATTAAATAACTAAATTTTTATATGACACAATGATGATGCAATAATTACCTTATTATTAATATATTAAAATAATTGATATTTTAAATATTAAATTAATTTTAAATTGATACTTTTTATGTATTTCCCTAAATATATATATGAATATGACATGTTAGGGTTGATTAAATAAATTTATTTTTAAAATATAAAGTTGTTTTGAGTTTCAAAATACCCAAATACTAAATAGTCTCACAATTGACGAAAATGAGTTTTTAAAACAAATACTATATTATTAATTGATATAATATTTCTAAAAATCAAATATTTTTAAAAATGACATATTTAAGGTTATATATATCAATAATTAACAACTTGGGGTTCTCTTGTATTTTTATAGTATGTTTATTAACCATTTATTAAAATAATACAAGAATATATAGTGGATGTTAAACTACATAACTCAGAGTTAAATATAAAAGATAAGGATAATATGGTGACATAAACCAGTATAAAACATATTGGTTGTGTTTTTTTCAAACTAGGCCAACCATATCCTCTATATAAATTCCTTTGATCCATTATAAACTGATTATTTTTGTAATATAAAATAATATTCCAATAATTTTCTAAAGTGACCCACTCCACTCTTATAAAAGGGTACTTCCCCATCTCTTAATTTTACTCCTAAAATGTTGTTTACCTTGGCCACCTAGTCCTAAAATTTTCTCCAAAATTTCCTCACATCAATATATAGGCCTTATTATGTTCACAAAGAAAACATATGGAGCCCATTTGGTCCACTCAAAGAGAAAACACCTGAAGAAGAGGTAATAATTTCACCACCACTTTCAATGGTTTGTTCTTCTTTCACTTCCTTTTTCATTGTTTTTTCCATAAAAAACAACAACTCTGGTACCATATACATAATGTTATGTTTTTATAAATATGGTATAACCATATTAATTATTCTATCTATCCAATGAGTAATAAGTCAATATATGTTCTTATGTAGGGCTTACCATCTCCACATCATGGTGTAGTTTGTTATTCAAACACTCCATTATTTGGATGGGTATAATAATGAGTATAAATAAAATAAATAATAAATATAAAATTATAATGATTTTTTATATATGATATACCATCCAATTAAATATAATATAACCATCATTAGAATGATATTTTGGCTCGTGCGTATGTACAAATTATCGTCCCCATGAACGTGATGAGATTCATTCCCCATCGCAATCATCCAAGAATAATTTTTATTTTATAAATAAAAATAATGTATAAAAAATTAATATTATTCTGGATATGAATAAAATGCATCCTATACATATCAATCATGACTTAAAAAACAAAACATATAATAGAAAATGGATTAGTTAACACCTGAAACAATGATACAACTTAAATATTATTAACAATGAAATATTAAAAGATCCTATATGATATAATAATTATGTATGGGGAAAATGTATAGTTTAATAAAAATAATTTAACTATTTTTTAAGAGGATAATGTACCCTATATTAATTAAAAGTACAAGATAAGGGTTAATTATACAACCTCTTCATTATATGTGGTTTTTTATACGTGATTATCTACTAAGACCTTTTTTTCAATCACTTTCTTGTTTCTCAAGAATGTATTTCAAAACATTTTTAATATTTTCAAAACTATGGGTTAAAGTCATTTATAACCTCATTTGACTTTTTATAAATTGATTTTAATGGAATCATTCCTTCATTTTCCAAATAAGGTACTTTATAACTTTTTCGATGAATTAAGGAATGAATGTTTTTTGAACTTATATGACGAGTGAAGCCATTTTAGTCCTTTAAAACAACTTCTAAGATTGCCTTACTAAATAATAACCATATTTTGAAATTAAATGTTTTATTTTGAAATTATGTGACTTTTAAATATTTTCAAAATATAAATAGATATTTCTTTAAAATAGTTTTGATTTCATCTATGTCAATAACCTTTGATGAATTTTACACATGTTTGACGTTGATTAATTATGATACAATCTTTCATATTGTATTGATGGTTTTCTGATATGTTTGATTGTGGTTTTTTTAATACCAATAATGGTTTATGGTTAGTGTATTAAAATTTTGTATGTTAGTTTTAATAATAATATTTATTTTAAGTTTCAACCTTTTCATTTGAGGAATGAATTGGACTCCGTAAGTGATTGGTGGAGCCTGTTATTGCTCCTCGATGTGTCGATAGGTCTCATGAGACATATTAGTGTATTCATAGAAGGCCTTGAAAATATGTTATTTGTAATCTTGGCACGATCTCTTTACTATGTAGTTATGATGTACAACATTATGCATTCCATCATTATGAATTTGAAATTGATATTATATGTGATTATTCAACCACTAGAATAACCATTTGAAAATGTAAATGGATTTATTTGATTTATCTTTGACATATTATATTGATGTTTAATTTTAAAAGGCTTGTGTTTTAGTCGTATACGTTTCCTTAATTATTTATGCATATTTATGAATGTTTATGCTATATTTTTATCTTTACTAAGAACCTGAGCTCACTGATTTCTTATGTTTTTATTTTTTCCACGACGCGAAGAAGTAAATTTTTATTAACCTACAGGAATAGGCTAAGGGATATTAGAATGATAAAAGGCAACACAATGTTGTTTTCTTATTTCCTGATGTAATGTAAAACTTATGTATGTATCTAGTACATTTAGGGATACTAAACTGATTGGTCTTTCATTACATGATTCCTTGTATCATGCCAAATATATTTCACAATAAACCTACTCTGGGTAACTAGGGTCGGGGAGTTACATTGTTCCTTGAATAGTTATATTTAATTGTGAGGATCATTGAATATTTATTATTTATATAGAATTTAAGCTTGATCATGTTACATATTTTTACAAAATTTCAATATTTAAATGTTTTATGTATAGTAAAATTATGAATTCTATTTATATATTTGGTGATATGTTACAAATAATAATTTTATAATTTAGATTATCATGGGTTGAATATTTACCTTTTTATCTTATAAAAATAACACACATTTTTCAATAATTATTGAATCCAATGACGTTTTATATATATTATTTTTTAATTATCCATAATTTATATAATTTTTGGATTGTCAATAATTATTGGAATTTATTTTTTGTATAGTTTAGAATAGTTTATATTAATAGAAACATATATAGTGGGTAAAAGTTATATAAAATTTAGAAGAGGAGACATTTATAGTTTATGATTCGTGATTATAACTTCAATTGAGTTTATTTTAATTTTATAAAATGGTGTTTTGAATGTGGGAGAAGCATTTAATTCTGATTCATTGAACCATTCAAGGTTTTCAAATATAATTATCTTGATCATATAGATTAAAATTTCATCTACAATTGTTGTGGGTACATGATATCTCTCATGTGTAGAATCATATAAATTAACTACATTATCGTATTATTATAATCCATTCATGTGTGTTTTAGAACCATGCCCCATAATTGATGGAGTATCAATACGTTATTTATAACAATGTAGAAGTGGTTTATTATTATAATATTATTCCATTTGTATTTATATAAATGCTGGATAAATGTGTAAAGGCGAAAAATTAGAAGTGATATTGTTTGATGAGGGCACATTTCCAAAATTCAATTTTATATAATCTTACTCATGAGAATACTAATTCCAAAAATAATTTCATTGAATAAAAAATAGAATGGAGGTTATATATTTTCATTAGTGTTTACTAGGATTAATTCACTCAATTATGAAATGAAAATTTTGATGTTGTATATTTTATAAAATTTCTTGTGTTTTGGTTAATGGGGGATAAAATGCATGTTTTTTTTAGGTTCTAAGTACATAATATTATTAAATGGAATGTTTTCCATGGATTATATATTTTTGAGGATCTAATGTTTCAATTCATATTGTTTATGAAATTTCAATAATATTAGGTTCATTACATTCCTAAGGTGTTATATTTTTAAATAGAAATATACCTTATAAAAAAATAATATTAAAATCCCTTATGTTTAATATTTATTATGTTATTTTATTTCTATTTGGGTTAGTTTTATTTAAAATTGAACATTGAGAACTTCGAAGATGATTTTTTGTATAAAAAATTAAAATATATTCATTCATTAAAATAAAAAATGTGACTAGGTTTATGAAAATATTAGTGGACGTTTTGGAGTGATGATTTCTCCTTGTATGTTAGATTTATTGAAAAATCCTTGTTTCTATCATGAGTTTTTATTTTATATTTTAAATTATTTTATGATGGATAATTGAATTGAATTATAGAATTTTTATTTGTGTGTAATTAAATTAACCTTTTTTTATTCTACTCTTCGTCATGGATGAATAGTACTAAAAATAGTTTTACTGAATCATTAATTATTAGTTCAATGAATCATGTTTTATCAATCATTGAAAAACTTAATACAGTATCAATCAGAAGTTCTATATGATATCAACCTAATTATCCAAGGTTCATCTATTCCATCCATGGGATTTGAGGATAGGGGTTCTATTGGTTATGCCCTTAATTTTTTTACCAAAGGAACATATTAGTGATGAACTATATAAATATATAAAATCAATTAAAATTGAAAATAAACAAATGATTTAATTTTCAATACAAACATATCATTTTTAATGAAGATGTTGAAAATTTATAAATGGACGTGGTAGTATATTTTACAACAAGGGTAGTGAAGGTTGGTTTTCTTGATGGTTTTTCAAAAAATGTTAATTATGGAATTTGATATTTGATGATGGAGATTGTATTATTATTTTACCATAATAGAGCTAATAGATTGGTTATAACGAGACTAGGTAGGTGACCAAAGTAGTTACTTATATATAACTTTATCAATCATGGTGGAAGGTGTTCCCAACGCATATAGATGTTATTAAAATAGTGGACCCAACATACTACATGATATAGGTTATGTTGAATAATATATGTTGAGTATTATATTTTATATTTATTTGGAATAAAAATTATAACTTTTTAAGCATTATATATACTTACTAGATTTAGTCAAATAATCATAATAATCAATTACATTATGTATATTTTTGTAGATTTAGTTGTTTATTTAGGCCATATTCATTAGAATTCAAGGATCTAATCATATATCCATGTAGATAAATTCACACATGATGCATATATCCCAAGATTCCAATATTCATCAACTAGGTTATATACTGATGAATTTGGGTCACGAAAACAACAATATACTGATTGAAAATGAATATCTTTTTTTTATATCTCAAGATATTAATAATAATTGTGAGATCAATATCACTATCTCTAGTCTTATTAGAAAAAATGTATTATGGATGAACACAATTGAAACTACATGTTGGAATAATTTTTCTAGGATTTTATTGTGATGTAAACAATTGTCTATCCCTTCAATTTTCACTAATTTCAATTAAAACATGTGTCATTAGAAATTATTTTATCTTTCATTATATAAAAATTTCATTATTTAAATGAATAATAGAAAACTATTATTTTAATTAATAATTATATAATTTATCCCATTGTAAATAAATAATTATATAAGTTAATGAATAAATTAAAATATGGTAATAGTTAATTAATTTAAATAATTAAATAAGCCCGTAATATTCACTAAATACAATCACATTACATGTTAATAAATATTTAGATATTCATTAACTCAAATAAAATGAGAATTTTAATAAATTTTTAACCTACTTAATTCACGATCCAAACTAATTTGGCATTGAAACACAATAGACATAAATAGGCATAGATCATAAAACTATGTTATATTTCGTTTTAATAAATAATACATTATTTAATAAAATGATATTTTGAACATTTATATTATGTGATACACTGTGTATTTTTCTTGGTGGTTGTGATTATATTTTATAGACCTTAAGAGGAATATATAATCACATAATGTGCTCTACAATGACTGGGAAAAGTTATTTCTGGGCCACATTCCCCTTAATAGTAACTATAAAATATAAATCCATTTCTATCTAATATCACATCATGAAGGATGCATACATGTGGAAACAACCATTAATACATGGTTTCACTATCATTAATATAGGATAAAAATATTCTAATAACCATCATGGATGTGGATTATATCAACATACATAATCCTAATCAAATTGTCATAAATATCATATTACATGGATAAGGAGGTTAAAATTTAATACTATTAAATTAAATAAGATCACATCACTAATTATAGACATGACAAATTATTTTTCTCCATTGATGTATATTTCATGTTTTTCATCATTCATATATGTTCAAAATTTAAGATATAAATTAATATTTCATATAAGAATTAGGAACATAACACACACTCACTCAGAAATAGAAATTTCTAATGGTATATTGTAAAATGAATTTAATTTATTTGGTATAACCTCATGATTTTTTTTATGTGAGAACACTATTTTTTTTACATTAGAAAAAGATTCTAAAATTATTATATGCCTCCAAACCCAAATTTTTTATCATCTTCTCTATCATTTTATAATTATATCTGTAAATTATAAAATATAGTTAAAAAATATGTTCTTTATTTATAACTTTTATAACCTCTATATGTGACAGATATTCTTATTGAACCATTTTATAAGTTATGAAAAAAAAAATATCAATAATTATGATGGAAACAAATATATTCATTTGAAATTTATATATTATATGGTAATCTAAAGTATAAAATAAATTTGGATCTTGGGAACCAACACAAGTATACTCTAATATATAAATAATTAAACAAAAATATTACCCCTTGTCATATTTCTCATGAAAATCACGCCTCTATATAGTTATTGTTTTTTTCAATGGGTCATCCAATATTAATTTATTATCAAGTGTTATATGTTTTAAATAATCTATTTAGATAAATCATATCTTGATATGATCCTTTTAATGTTTGTTTTTTTTTATTTTTACGATATGGGATCACATAAAAATAAACTTTTGGTGTTATCACATATTATTTTACTATTTTCCATAATTATTAATAATAGTCCAATATATAGTTCTTATTATAAAATAATAAATACTTTTTTTCTAATAAAAAAGGTTTACCATGCTCTGATTTTGTAGAATTGGAAACCAAAAACTCCATTATACTTTTTTCACATTTTAAAAATATAACAATGACATAAAATATATTAAATTGTTTTTTATATTAGTATATGTTTATCCAATTATTAATAGTTTCATATAAAATTCATATTTGGTGACGATGTCCTGTGTATTATAAAAGATAATTCTGTCTACTTCACACTTTCATTATCCTATATTTTTGTAATTATGATTAAATTTAGGTCATTTCATTGAAGATATTATACCTTACATATAAAAAAATTCATATATTATAATAATTATATATTTCAATTCAATTTTCAAAACATATGTAATCATCCATGATTTATTTGTTTTTTTTTCAGGGAAATAGTCATTCTTTTATACACATTGACATTATATCTTATAATGCATAGTCCATATATATTCTTTTACTAACTATAATAATCCTCTTAAATCTATTTCTATATGTCATTAATATATGCATATAAACACTTTTTCAAGACCTTTATGTAATAGTAATCATCCTTCCAAATATATAACAACTATATTTTAGGTGTCTAGATATCCATATATATTTTAGAATAATATGGAATTCCCACTCAACTATTGTATAAAAATGTGTGAACTTTATTTCTAGTTAATTGAATTCTTTTATGGCTTCGTATAAATGATTATTGAAAGATCTAAATAGATACATAAATACAAAAATATAATATTTCTTATTTTATAATTTATTATATTTCATTGCTTTTTTAAATTCATTATATTGTGTCATTTTGTCATATTATAGTGGTTTAATATTTAATAATCATGTTTTGACCTTAAATTATAAAATTTCTTAATAAGGGTAATCTAATAATTACTTCACTATAATATAATACATATTTTATATAATATTTGAATAAAAATTAATTTTTTTATTTCAATAAATCCATATCATTCCAATTTTTATACTTCATAAATTAACAAATGAATTATTTTTATATTGGAAACTTTTTCTTTCATGAGGTTATGTGAAGATTAGTTTACTTCAAATTCCTATGCATCATCAATATCATAATGTTTTAAATTGACAATGTAAATATTTTTTTGAATAACACTTTTATATTTGTTCTCCCATTTAATTAATGTTTTGTTTCCATTAATTATTAAATTTTAAAATTAGGGAATTGATATGAAATATTATCTTGTAAATTTAAGATAATTTAGAGAAACATAATTCATTTTTTCTTAATGTATGATTGTTTCATTGTTAATAATTAAAAACAATTTAAAAATATTATACTCAAATAAAATATTAATCATTATTATTACAATAAAATAACTTATATGATATTTTAGTCCCCATACTTGTTTAATCATTGGATTATGTGTATATGGAAAAAAAATTTATGGATATTCATAAAAGGAATATAGAAAAATTTTCATGTATCCACATTGATCTTACCATTAAATTTATACAATAATACTATAATCATTTTTTTATTTTGTTTATTACTTATTACCATATTCTACACAAATATATTATTAGATTTTCATTATATATAAACCCTGATGATTCCCTTATTTAATATTTATATCATATAATGGAAGATTAATTTTCCCTCGCCATGGATAAAAATAACTATCTCTGGATTGATTCACTAAATGTAATTAAATAAGATACTCTTCCATTAACATATAATGGAAATATATGAATCATTCTTTTTTAAACTATCTCATGGTCATTATAGATTATACACCATATTTAATAAAAAGAGACTTTTTAATTTAACATGTTCAACTAATATTAAATATTCCATTTATTAAATGTTTCATTCATTAAAATAAATCATTTTTTTCTAAAAATTACCAAATATAATTATATTAATGAAATATACATTATGTAATTTAGAATATACTATAACATATAAACTATGATATATGAGATAATAAACTTATTTGGCTAATGTGTCATGGCTTGCTGTATCAATAACTCAAACATGAAGTCCTTTTCAAATAATTAAAAAAATATTCCCAATTTCAATATTTCAATAAAAATGGGAAAGAAAAAATTTATATTCCATACTCAGGATAATTAAAGTAAAATAATACATTTAATGACTAATATACCTAAATTAGTGTCTTCCCTTCACTTATTAATAAATTCATTACAGTTTTCTTTTCAATATTCTGTCAACATTTTTATAAAATAGATTGACTACTATTAATTCCTCTTCCATGATATCTTCATCATATTATTTAGGTGTAGTGTATCATATTTTTTCCTTTATAACTCCATTTAAATGTGTATCTTTAAATTTTTCTTATTTACCTTAAGAATGTAGCATATGTAGTTTTTAATAACCTTTTCATCATGGTGAACCATTTCCAAAAAATTTGTCATTTTCCTCTCCAAATTAATTTTTTAGTTATAAAAATTATATTATAAACATGAAATAGTGGATAAAATAATTAGCGGTGTAAAATTAAATATATTTATATTTTAAAATAACTATGATAATTACTTTATATATCTAATTATAATGTGTTCGTAAAGGAAATCATGGATTCTATATTCCAAAATAAAAATGAATATTGAATTTATGATCCCACATCTCATATATGTCACAATGTATTAGTAATATTATTATAGATGTGAAAATATTCTATATTAATTCATTACAATATTCTATTATTTAAAATCAACAAATATTAATGAAATCATGATTTGATTAACCATCCCGGCAGCACCCATGCTTCTCGTGGATGATTCCATTTAACCATTCATTTTTTTCTATAAGTGGAATATGTGGTAGTGGTGACTCCAGTACAAAATAGTTTTCACTATTTGTATGGTGTTAAACAAAAGAATAAGTTTCAATCCGTGATATTTTTGTTTTTTTTTGACAATTTAATTTCTTTTATTTATCACATTGATAAGGAAATTGTATTGTTACTTTTTATTTTTATAAATAAAATATAGTAAATGATTTGTATTTTATATTGATTACCTATTTATTCCATTAATGAATTAGTAATGACTTATATCTACCTCTATATTTATTAACATCTAATAGCATTTAATATTGGATTTAAAATATAACATCCCATATTTATCTTGTATTTTCCTATAATAATTTCTATTTATTAAAAAAAAATTATCCCATAAAATATTGAACTAAATGGTCAATTTATCAGTAAATTAGTTCTTAAAGGATAAAAAATATTTAATAATAATATTATATGAAATATATGTAGAATATAATCATGAAAATTTTAAAAGATAACTAAAATACTAAATAAATATTTAAACAAATTTTTAAGTATTTTTCAATTTATGATTAATTGAAAATAATTTTTAAAACCAACAACTAGAGATGGAATGGTAAATATTATTAACATAATATAAATCACAGGAATTGTAACATTATTATTCCTTTAGTAAGATATTCTGTAACCCTCATTTTTTGAGTATTTACATAAGGTTTTTTATGTGATATTTAGAAATTAGGGATTCCCAAGAGCATATTCATAGATATTGAATGGTTAAGGAATACCAAGTTTTATTTCATTATAAACTATTAAAATTATTGTGTGACACAAGAAGGGAGACTAATGATTTACAAAACCTTGATGCCACTGCTCCTAAACATGAACCCCATGGATAGTGTGGGATGAATAGTTGGCACATGGTTAGTTTAACCATGTCTCTAAACCATGCACCACAAATAGAAGACCAATAGAGGAACTTCATTACTAATAAATGAGTACCCATACCCATTAAACCATGTTTGTGGATTTTAATTTCTCTGAAATTTTTATTAAAATCCCCAAACCCTATATTTTAACAACTAATAACCCGATTTAGAACATTAATTGAATCCTTGGTATTTGAAGGAAATATAGAGGTTATTTGGACTCATCTAAAACAATTTATAGTCATATCGATGAATAATTGACTTTATTTGATCTCTTCTATATATGTGGATCTCATATCACGTTGTTTCTTCCAATATCTAATTATATCTTCCATAGTGTTTTATTGATCATCATGTTATTAAAGGATCTACAATTTTAATTATTGGATCATTATTCTAGGTTTTATTTACTGGTTAAATTTTCCATGGTCATCATCGACAGTCATATTGCTGGTGTTTAATTGAAATGTGATTAAAGGTAAGTGGTTTCATTATGGATTACAATATAATTGAAACCATAAATTTATTGACAAAATTTAAATGATTTTGTAATTATTTTAAAATCCTATTTTGAATGGTTTTTATGTATGATTTCAAATAAAATAGAAATATATTAAAAAAATTATAAAGTAATTGAAATATTGGTTTGATTTTGTTAAATTCATGAAATTATTTTAAAATTTATTTATCAATTTATTTGTTTTATTCTTTGACAAAAAACACTAAATATGAAACAATATTTGAAAAGGCATGAATTTATGAAAATCACTATTTTACTCTTGAAATGTAAAATGCATGTGGAAAATTCAATATTAAATAATGGAAATTTTAAATTGATTTAATTTTAAATTCATGATTTTTCAATTTTTATTTTATTGAATTTTATAAGCCAATGTTATCATGGGTATTTATATGTAACTGGGATAAAAATGTTAGCACCTTGACTTCATATAAGTAGATTAAAAATATCAAATGTAACTAAGTAATTGTGGAATGAACACCTAAGAGAGTTTCTCATTGGGTGTGTTGATGGCCCATGACGGTTCCTTGATTGTGTTGTACATTTCTTTCAGGGTGAACACATATAATATGATGTGATAATATTGATATGTGGAAGGATCCTATTTTCTGATCAAGTATACTATATGGAATTCATACATGGTTATATGATTTGTTGAATTTATTATACATTACAATTATTATCAAACTATTTATTTCATGCCTAATTATTTATAAATTATTTTTTATAAAAAAAATTATTTTGTTCTAAAATTTATATTTCTGAAATCTCATTATTTTAATAGTAATTTTTAGATTAAAATATGTGATTCATATACCCAAGTTTTTTTATTTAAAATCCAAATCATAATTAAATAATTTTCTATAATATTTATTATGGTATACCATGTGATACCTAGTGGGTTTTATATCTCACACCATACCATTTCCTTTTGATGTTTTTATAAATTTTGTTTCCATATCCATGAAAAGGTAAATATCCACTTGGTGGTGGTGATGATTCTTGATCAACTGGACTTTCGGGTGGTAATAGTGACCAGTTGTGTTGTTATCAACTATTAAAATAGACGGTTTTAGTCTTTTGTATGGTTTATGACGTTGTTAAATTTTATATTTTTATCTATTTTTACTATTTAAAAAAATTATTCTAGTACATTCTCCCTTTAATGTATTGAGCGTACATAATTGTTTATTTTACCATCTGTTGTTTTTTTAATTAATTTCTTATTGATTACGGTATGATTCATTGTGTTTGTTGCTATCTAGTGGGGATTGAGAATTCCCATTCAGATATATTTGAGCTAGCTCAGGTGTCCATGTACTGGGTATGAGGTTGGTTCATGAAAAATTTCTATTAGTGTAAATTTAATTCACATTTCATTGATGTGAGTATTATGATTGAGATTTCATGATGTGACATAAGAGGTATTTGTGAGTGAGTTTCCCTCCAGCTGTCACCCTATAAAGTTGTAATTCAACATAGGTTTTTGGGAAAATATTTTTAGAATATTATTTTGATCTAATTCATGTATTATCTATACCATTGTTTGGGTTTTTTAGAATCCCTATCATAAATTTTTTATTGGAAGTAATTGATATTCCAATCTCTCTTGATTGACTTATTTATCTATATATCGGTTTTTATTTCATTGATTTAGAATATTGAAATTTTATAGAATCATAAATTAAAGATGATATGTGAATAGGTTATAAGATGAAGTAGTTGTTCAACCAATGTGAAAAAATCATATGGTGTACTAGAATCATGTAAAGATGGTGGTACGAGTTGTCTAAACTATAGGAAAAGTATCGAAACTCATAACCATTTATGATATAGTATTAAAACCTATATCAAATTAATATCATTTTTATTCTCAATATTTTATTCAAATCAATATTCTTTCTTCACAATTATATTTTGACCTTCATGCGGATGAGTATTTTTTAGAGATATATAGTTATTTTTTAGATAATAAAACTGGTCGAATATATATAGATGAAATGTTCTACTGTTATGCTGGATGGGGATTATTGGAGACCATATGAATCAATTGTTATGTTGATGAATCGTGATTGTTTGGATTTGAAATAATTTATACATAATTTCAATGATTTGTTTTATTAAAAATATATGGTATTGGTGATATACATAGAGTTTTTCAAACTCCATCTTGGTAATAAGACTGTGAATCAGAACCCAAAATTTTTCTCTAATCTTATTTATAATTATCATAATGTGATGTCTAATGAGAAGCTGAAGGAATGAATATTTGAGTTTGTTATACTATATATCATTTGATTTCAGGATTTTTTACTAATGATTTATTCTTATACTGATGTGTTAGATAGGGTGTTGATGGTTGAGAATTACAAGGATAATAATCCATGCTTGATGGTAGTTACCTTTTCTAGATGTGGTGGTTCATTGAATTACTTTAATTAGTAGACGAATTGTGATTCGTCTCAGGGTGGTTATAAACAGAGATTGTCTTTTAGACCTCCTTCAATGCTAGGTAAATTTCCATTGACATTATTTCAGTGTAGTAATTCTAGAAATTTGAGACAAGTTTGTACTAAGGCATCATAAATCCTCAGTTCTTATGGCTGCTTTGGGAATCTATGGAAGTTAATAGCCTACAAAAATGATTCTCACATTAAAATAGGAACATAATATCCAAAAAATATTTTCGATCTATATTATGTATCAGGGTTAAGGGGTTTTATCCATAGGAATCATGAACAAAGCTTCTCCACTTAGTGGAAGTGTCTCTTGATAAAGCTGATACAGGTCCAGGGACAATGGGATGTACTATGATAAAATCATCTTTTTTAGTTGTTTATTTATTTGATACTTGTTCATTTAACTTTTATATATCATCTCATATTGTGTGCCTAATAACTCTTAATATAGATATTATTTATTATGTGAGGGATATTACCATACCCCTTCGTGTGAAGTGAGTGATGGGTATATGTTTTCATTCTTATAATTTATTATTATCATTGATTTATCATAACTATAATTATCTATATCTCAACTGGGAACCTCTTGATGTCATCATTTGGAAATAATGGATTAATTCTAATAAGGCATGTATTAACTTTTATCTTTGACAAGTCTCCTTTAATTAACCATATAAGGTGCTTCATTTTTTTTCGGGAGAATGGGACCTATGTTCAATTAGATACAAACCACATTTTCAAGATTTGGGTAGTATAATATAATTGATTTATTTTTTACTTCTATTGATAATCATTGATTGGTGATCTATTTATAGTGTTCATTGAGTTTGCCGATGTGTTTTCTTCTAATTTCTATAGCCACTCACTAGTAAGAGAGGTATAGTTATCTATTAATTTCGTACCCCAAACATAGATGATATTTATTACTTCTTACGATATGGAACTAGTATAGTAAATAAGGTTAATGAAAATATTTGATAAAATTTTAGAAAAAAGGATTTTTACTCGTTAGTGTACCACCATAGGTGGCCATTGTACTCTTTTTGATGAAAGGTAACAGAACACTTTTCCTCTTTATTTACAAACAATAACCTATTCAATTTTTTGTGACGAAAAAATTAAATTTTTCCACATATTAATTATTTTTATGACTATTTCAAAGGGAAAAAGTAATTCCCAATTATTGATCATTGGACTGGTTATCACCAGGTTAGAATATAAGAATATTAAATTTTAAAGACTTCCTTTTTAATTGGTTATAGATGCATAGATTATTTTATTTCTACGGTTGGAATAACTAATTAAGATGTAATCCTTGGGAAAGTTATGAAATTAATATTCCATCAATTCCACGATTTAATATTGGTGAAATTGGTGGATGAAATTTTTAATTACACTAAAACTAAAGAGGATCATGTAAATCAATCAAGATTATTCGTAAAAATCATGAGAGATCATAGGTTTTTTTAAATATTTAAACATTTAATTTGTTGTTAGAATATGATATTTTCTTAGGACATGTGGTTTCATAACATATAATTTAAATCAATCTTAAGAATGTAAAGGATTTTATGAAATTGGAAAAAAATTGGGTTTTGATATATGGAGATTATTAGTCTTGGAAGGGTATTAATTTAGGTTCAATAATGATTTAACAAAGTTGTTTTCTCTAAATACCACTCTCACTCCGAAGGCATTGATGTTCGTTGGGGATGAAAAATGTAAGAGTTAATTTATTGACCTATAATTTCTTTTAATCTCCTCAACTGTTGAATCATCTTGAGGTTGGTTAGGGCTATTTTTTCTTCCATGAAACATAATATTTGAGTTTAGGTTGTGGTCCTTTACAGGATGATAATGTTGTATCCCATGTTTCTAGATATCATAGGTCACAAGAGATGAATTATCTAACCTACAATCTCAAACTCACAGCTATGATGAATTCTCAAATGTGTCAGTGGTATTAACCTGATAGATAAATCATTACTATTTATTTTGACTAATTTTTCTAGATTTATATATTCTCAAAAAATATTTGAACCCCTAAAAGTTGTTTTAAGGGGAGTAAAAGATTTATTTTGACATTGAAATTTCATACACCATATGGAAGAGAAATTTCATTATTGATGAATTGAGTTGAAAAATTAATTAACTAGTCCATGAAAAATTAACAAAATCATAAAACATGATGGATCAATATAAACGATTATATTTTGTGTTCCCAGAATTCAAGGGAATGGTTTTCATGGAATGTGTTCAGCTGACCTCTTCTCTTAATGAGATGATTCTCTAGAATCACTTTTATTGATGAATTTTTTTTCAAAACTAGTGAAATTATTTATGGTGTTGATACCTTTAATAAGTGGAATATCTATTATACCTGAAGCCTATATTTTTTTAATTCATTTGTTTCACATTTTTACATAAGATAGTTCATAATATGTTATTTCCATTATTCACATTGGTCATTTCACCCTATTACCCTGAATTTAATTTATGATATATGGTGATGATTTTAATTAATATATATGAGAAAAGAGATCATAGTATGTGTTTCTCATTCTTATACCATCCAGTAGGGAAATTAAAATCACTCTAGACCTTAAATATTTACTCAACCACATATATTGATGACTTGGATGTGGGAAAAATATCTTTAGACTTCATGGATGGATTTCACATACCCCTAAATGAAGAATTTGATATGGGAAATAATTGATTTCCTGAGAAACTTTTCACACATTATACAAATGTTTGTACAACTAAAGTTGAGTATTTAGGATGTCCCTATGTGTAGTGGATTTTTAGAATTCATGGAATCCCATTTATAACTATATCTAATACAGATCTGTAACATATACATTACATTTGGAGAGACCTCAAAGAATAAATGAGATCTCAAGTGACCATTAGTGTAGAATATCATCGATAGATTGATGGAAAAATAGAATGACCTATATAGATTATATTGGACATTATTCAATTTTTAATTCTTGACATCAGTGGACTTCGGAATTCATGTTTGGGGTTGGTTGAGTTAGCATACAAGAATAGTTACTAGTTGTAGAGACCCGAAGCCTGACGTACATGGACATTACATTACTTTTGTAGAATATTTAGTACATAACAAAAACACACACACAAGTATTATAATAGTTTAGTGTCTTTGGAAACTCGGAATATAATCTTCTAATCCTGGTGAAAGATCTTCAACATCTCCCATAAAGATCTTCCTTTTTTTATACCTAAAACCTTTCCTTATATCCTGGGGAAAAGAAAACAAGAAAGGGTGAGCTCAAATACTCAGTAAGGGTAAACAAAATAAATATCAATCACATCATATACATATGCACATAACTTTTGGAAATCTTAACCTGTAAAAGAGATCATAATTTCATAACCTGGAATAACTCATGGCAGTGAAATGTAATCACAATAATAATAAATTAAAACATTAAACTTTGTGGAATACATACATAATCATAGAGAATCATTTCTTGTTAGTAAAGACTCATTTCCAAGACTATCTTAGTGGACAAAGTCCCTTTCTGAACCGAGTCACCCTCGTTTCAGTCCTGTTTCACTGAACCGGTATAACCTACCATTTCAGCCATGTCTATCTCATGAGATATAAAATCATTACCCAATGCATTTGATGGAGATATAGGTCCCACCCATCTCATACTTATATCATTCTTATGTGTGCCACAAAATCATAAACTATACATCATAGCATAACCCATGTAATAAAAATGGGAATCATAAACATCATGACATCATAAAACAATTCATATAAGATAAAGGAATTCATAAAAATAATTCCATCACAAAATAATCAAAAAAATGTAATAATAGGGATAGAAACAGAACCCTATATTATCTTAGATGGAAAATAATTTTGATAAAAAACATGAAATAAATTCTTGAGGAAAATATCCTTTCTTCTTCAAAATCAATTTCCCTCCACAAAATTTCATGCAATTTTAAAAGAAAGATATTTTATTGAAAATAGTCATGAAATAATTTGGAGGAAGCTTCATGAAAATAAGGCTTTATAAAACCGTAAAAATCCATTCGTGCCATTTGAGATAAAAAAACATTCTTCTCGTACTTTTGTCGGAAAAGTCAAAAAGTACCTCGTACGAAAAACGACAAAAGATTCATTTCATATCATTTACTAAAAACTCACCGAAGGGTAAAATTGGATTTAAATAATTGTAGGTGGACGGAAATAATATTACATATTGAGGAAACATGGATTTGGATGATAAAATACACCCCAGTAAATTTCAAAGTATAAACAATCTCGGATAAAAATTGAGATTGCGAGATTTTCCCTTACCTTATGTCTGATATGCTTTGTATGTATCTGAATCTCATGTATAATGATTTAAATAATGTCATTAACTTATTACAGAATCATATTAATTGTTACGATATCATATATGGTTCACTTATGACTTTATATTACCCATTCTTTTGTAAATTCCATCTTAAAGAAGCGTTTTGGGTAAAATCGTTTCATTTATCGTAGGTGTTTGGACTTGTTGTTCTTGACATTATTATTACTTATGTCATGATTTACTTACTTCCATAATATAAAACATGATTTATATATCATATATATTCAATATATATATATATATAATAGATAGATAAATGAAATGAAACACACCGTTCATGGAGATGGTAGTCCGTACGTACGCATGAACGCTGTTTTCCTTTCCATATTATCTTGAATGGAAGTAAGTAGATTACATACATATATACATAAATCCAGTAGCTCTATAATGTCATATATTTCATTATTATTTCTTATATATACTTTATAGTCATTCTTAAATGGTTAACATGGAGAATGAATCTCATCGCGTCAAGGAGACGGTAGTCCGTACGTACGCACGAGCGATGATATCGTTCTCATGTTCGTGAACTTGTGTTTAAGTGTATGTATACTATTTCAGTATCAATATAACTTTATAATAATCATATATAGTTATTATTTACACCATTTTACCCATCCAAGTAAGGTGGTGGTGGAAAATAGATTTCACCACGGCGTGGAGACGGTATTCCGTACGTACGCACGCGCGGTGATTTCGTTTTCCATAGGATGGATAGATGGTTAAATAGGATTGTTTTATACATATAATAACATATCTGTATATGAGTGATACTGATGTTATTACTTCATACTGAAACAACCTAAGAAGAAAAAGTGGAAGAAGAAATAAAGGTGAAAGAATCGGTAACGGAAATTACCTCTTCTTTGAAGCGCCTCTTTGAGACCTCCTCTTAGGGAACTAAAATTGGCCTTTTAGGAAGACCAGAACCTCTAGGATGTTTCTAGTGAAGTGGAGAAGAGAATTTTTCCGGGGTTGGCCGAGCTTGAAGGCTCAATGTTGTGTGAGGAAGAGAGGGAGGAGGTGCCCTTTTATAAGGGAGGAGAGGGGCACCTTTGGAATAACTAAAAATATTATTTTATTATAAAGTGAAGTTCGGTTTTAAATAGATCCAAATTGATTTATTTAAAATATAAGGTGGGTATGGGTCTAAATCCTCTCATACAATATAATTTAGACAAGTTTAAGTTCCTATTTGAACCTTATCATTTAGATTTAACATTAAGTTAAATAATTTTACTTTTACCATGTCTTCTTGTGTTCTTACACTATAAGGTTAATAAACTTACTATAAGAAGCCAAAAGAACCCCAAGTTGTTTATTATTAATATATATAACCTTATCTATGTCATTTTTCCAAACCTTATTTTTTTAGGAATAAAATAACAATTAATAATATAATATTTGTTTTTAAAACTATTTTATGACAATTTTTACACTATTTAGTAATTGATTTTTGTGAAAATTATAACAGAATGATAAGTTCGAACAGAGTTAATTAAATCAATACTAACATGTCATATCAAGCTATAAAATTATTGTAATTCATAAAAAGTCTTAAATTACATTTAATTTGGTATTTATAACATCAATTATGTCAATACTTCATTAATAAGATAATTACTGCATCATCTTTGTGTCATAAATAAATTAAATTATCTGATGTCTAAAAATTACAAATAAAATACCATTTTGTAGGAAATATTTTTATCTTTCTAATGAGTATTTACAATCTAATTTATGTTATGTATAACCCTATATTAAAAATGTTTTAGTAAATAAACTTTGATTTTAACACTATTAACTCTTCTTTGAATTAAATAATAATAAATGTCCTAATCTATTCCAAGTGGGCCTAAATGGTCATATTTTATTCCTAAGTTTGTTTTTGGTCGACTTACACTTGTCCAATAGAATTAGGACATGTGTTAGGGTAATAATAATATCATTTCTACCCTTAATTACCCTATTTATTTTTAATCGTGGTAAAAAAAAAGTAAAAAGTTACTATTCACCAAAAAATTATTTTCATCTCATTGAACCACATTTTACTTACTAAAATAAACCGTGTCTCTCGTATTTTTGAAATTCCACTCACAGAAGCGGTAAAATTAAGTTTTATGAAAAATTCAGTTTTTTTAACTACCACTTAGTGGTTTCACTATTCATCAAAAATTGAAAGTTTTCAGAAAAATACCAAAAATTAGGCCTAAGATATATTTGATATTATGAACTCAAAAATGATTTCTATTTTACCAAATTCAAAAAATATCAGTTTCATTAATTAACTTAAAAATTAATTCCCGTCGTGAAAACAAATAGCGTGTTCTTAAGAGATAATAACTATCAAAAGATTGACACTTGTTTATGTCTGGTTTAAATGTGAAATTACATCCAATGACCAACATTATATTAAATTGTAGAAATATATTCTAAATATACTTTAAAACCACTCAAATTAATAATTTATCACTATTAATTATTTCGATTTAAAAAGTTGTTTTTAATTAAAATTTAGTAATTTTCACTATTCATCAAAATATGAAAGTTATCTGAAAATCACCAAAATTTCATCCTGAGCTAATTTCGATATTCCGAATCCAAAAATGAAGTCCATTTTGAAAAATAAAATTTACAAAATTTCAAAAAATGGTTATTACTATTCATAACGGCTAGTTTTAATAATATTTTAATAGCATATCGTTGTTTAGCGAAACTTGGTGTTGCGTACAACACATGCTATCGTGGAAGGTCGCGATTGCGTGTAATTCAAGCCAGGTCAGAGATGTGTGTTTTGAAAGCTCCTTTTGTTTTAGCGTATAACTCAAGACATTAATGAAATTAGAAATAATATTTTTCATAAAATCTCGGGGTGTTACATTCTACCCCCCTTAAAATGAATTTCTCCCTCGAAATTCGTCGGGGTTATAAATGGTTTACTACTCGAAAGTTTGTTTAATAGAAAACCACATCATAAAAAGAAATACCAAAACCAATCTTTAAAAAACAAAAGTATGAAACGTAACGGTTACCCAAATAAACTAATCACTGGGTTTCCACATAGGTGAAAATATGGATATGGAAGAAAAATCTAACCATCATGTTCTGATGGAGAGTGGTAGAGAACATGGCTATGGAAAATCCAACAATCACAAATCCATAAATTTGTGACGATCTAAGGTACTATCTAATTAATCAGATATAAGGGCACTAGGACAACATTTTTGGTTTTCAAGATAATTTCACTAAAGTTGAAGAATTTGTATTAGAATAAGTACTTACTTTATTTTGGTACAATCTCACTGTTGTTCGTGCCTTGAACAATTTCCACTTCATATCTTAAATAAATTAAGTTGAATTTGTTATTCGTGATGTGTTAGCAGATCATGTGATAGAATGACAGGTCATTCCATCTGTCTCAGACAAAAGGTTAGCAAAAGTTATTAAATATACATAAGTCATTTTATAGTGAGATTAATCATATATGTTTCCTAAAATGGACTTATACTTCATATATCATACTACTTAATATAATAAAACTAGTTTCTACTAAACAGGGAATTCTTGTAGGCCAGTGGTAGGTGATAAAGGCCAGTCTCACTTCGGTTGTGGGTTCGATTCCCACAGCCTTGTCTGACGTGATGGGCTGTCGCCCGTCCTGCAGGTTGTCCTTTTTCTAAAGCTATATTACTATAACATCCCATCAATAATATCGAAAAACGTTTTATCCTAAATTATGTCCAACATAATCCATTCTAATCTTTAGTCTTATCTAAAATACTTTGGTCCAAGATCATAGTATAAAGAAAATGATTACTTGAAATGTCACAGAACAATCACGTGAATGCCATCATTTATCCCCCATATATCATAAGATAAATCTTGTTGGTCAAATTACAAACATGTGAATACCTTAATCATATATTCTCTTGAAGAATGAATACCCATTCAACCTTAGTGAAAATATAAATGTAGTTAAAAGTTAACACTTTCCACATACCAAAATCCTCAAAATTCTATATAATCAAACCATGATATCACTTAGTCCTTATATCAATCATGAGCTCATGAATACTGTTAAACATTTCGTTTTCTCATTTTCCCTTCATTATGCACATATCATCTACATTCCAAAAATATCTGAATAACCTTTCATGGATACTGATAACATTAATCATACATTTTCAAAACTCAAGGAAAGACAACAGTGTAACAATCCTTAGATGTCTCTTTATTCCATAGTACCATGAGATTACTTATACAACATTACACATGATAAACATGTAATCATTCCACTGCATTCTTAAACCATTGACTGAGCTTCAACAATTCTTTCATCTCACATATCATTTGTAGTCTCTTCATCATCATCCACATAAATACTACCCATATGACCATACTGATTCTCTTCATGAGACTTTCCCTTAGGGCATTGGTTTGCATAATGCCCGTACATTCCACATTTAAAACATTTAACCATTGTTGATGTCGTAGAAATACCATTATCCTCATCCCTGGTGTTAACTGAACCTTTTCCTTTGAACTTACTGGATTTGTGTCCTTCTCTTCCACACCCAAAGCATCTTCCAGTTCCTTTGAAACATTCTCCTTGATGATCCTTCCCACATGATTTACATAGGGGAAATTGAACTTTCTTTCCTCTATGATCATCATGAAACTCCATCATTCTCTTATTAGCCGAGTCAGGAAACTTACCAAATTTTACTTTATTGATCATATTATGAGATTTCTGATTTGGAATAATAATGATGTTTGGACCTCCAAATCCCATTTCATTTGGTTGCTCATGAAGAATATCATTCCATTGTCCATCATATCCTCCATTATCGTGAATCATCTTGTTTCCAGCCATTTTCTAAAACCCAAAAGGAATAGTGTGAGAGGAAAAAATCATAATAAAGGGGGAGTAACTTCAATATCTAACATCTTTGGTTAAATTATAATATCCTTAGCGCAATTCTAGGACTATAACCTATACGTATACTTATCCTTAGGGAAATCCCTAGTCATACCTTAGAAATATCTCTAGGGATCTCACTAACGTTCTCACATCATAGTTTCCAAAGGTTGACTAGACCTTTCCTCTAATACCAACTGTAGAGACCCGAATCCTTACGTACATGGACATTACATTACTTTTGCGGAATATTTAGTACATAACAAAAACACACACACAAGGATCGTAATAGTTTAGTGTCTTTGGAAACTCGGAATATAATCTTCTAATCCTGGTGAAATATCTTCAACATCTCCCATAAAGATCTTCTTTTTTTATACCTAAAACCTTTCCTTATATCCTGGGGAAAAGAAAACATGAAAGGCTGAGCTCAAATACTCAGTAAGGGTAAACAAAAGAAATATCAACCACATCATTTACATAAGAACATAACTTTTGGAAATCTTAACCTGTAAAAGAGATCAAAATTTCATAACCTGGAATAACTCATGGCAGTGAAATGTAATCACAATAATCATAAATTAAAACATTAAACTTTGTGGCATACACACATAATCATAGAGAATCATTTCATGTTAGTCAAGACTCATTGCCAAGACAATCTTAGTGGACAAAGTCCCTTTCTGAACCGAGTCACCCTCGTTTCAGTCCTGTTTCACTGAACCGGTATAACCTACCATTCCAGCCATGTCTATCTCATGAGATATAAAATCATTACCCAATTCATTGGAGGTAGATATAGGTCCCACCCATCTCATAATTATACCATTCTTATGTGTGCCACAAAATCATAAACCATACATCATAGCATAACCCATGTAATAAAAATGGGAATCATAAACATCATGACATCATAAAACAATTCATATAAGATAAAGGAATTCATAAAAATAATTCCATCACAACATAATAAAATAAATGTAATAATAGGTATAGAAACAGAACCCTATATTATCTTAGATGAAAAATAATTTTGATAAAACACTTGAAATGAATTCTTGAGGAAAATATCCTTTCTTCTTCAAAATCAATTTCTTTCCACAAAATGTCATGAAATTTTAAAAGAAAGATATTTTATTGAAAATAGTCATGAAATATTTTGGATGAAGCTTCATGAAAATAAGGCTTTATAAAACCGTAAAAATCCGTTCGTGCCATTTAAGATAAAAAAACATTCTTCTCGTACTTTTGTCGGAAAAGTCAAAAAGTACCTCGTACGAAAAACGACAAAAGATTCCTTTCATATCTTTTACTAAAAACTCACAGAAGGGTAAAATTGGATTTAAATAATTGTAGGTGGATGTAAATAATATTACATATTGAGGAAACATGGATTTGGATGATAAAATACACCCCAGTAAATTTCAAAGTATAAACAATCTCGGATAAAAATTGAGATTGCGAGATTTTCCCTTACCTTATGTCCGATATGCTTTGTACGTATCCGAACCTCCTGTATAATGATTTAAATAATGTCATTAACTTATTACAGAATCATATTCATTTTTATGATATCATATATGGTTCACTTAGGACTTTATATTACCCGTTCTTTTGTAAATTCCATGTTAAAGAAGCATTTTGGGTAAAATCGTTTCATTTATCGTAGGTGTTTGGATTTGTTGTTCTTGACATTATTATTACTTATATCATGGTTTACTTACTTCCAGAATATAAAAAATGATTTATATATCATATATATTCAGTATATATATATATATATATAATAGATAGATAAATGAAATGAAACACACCGTTCATGGAGACGGTAGTTCGTACGTACGCGTGAATGCTGTTTTCCTTTCCTTATTATCTTGAATGGAAGTAA
Organism: Viscum album; assembly: GCA_963277665.1. Classification (NCBI taxonomy): domain Eukaryota; kingdom Viridiplantae; phylum Streptophyta; class Magnoliopsida; order Santalales; family Viscaceae; genus Viscum; species Viscum album. The sequence continues at coordinate 1,835,986,304 of OY728147.1, forward strand.
GTAGATGACATACATATATACGTAAATACAGTAGCTTTATAATGTCATATATTTCATTATTATTTCTTATATATACTTTATAATCATTCTTAAATGGTTAACATGGAGAATGAATCGCATCGCGTCGTGAAGTCGGTAGTCCGTACGTACGCACGAGCGATGATATCGTTCTCATGTTTGTGAACTTGTTTTGAAGTGTATGTATAATATTTCAGTATCAATATCACTTTATAATAATTATATATAGTTATTATTTACACCATTGTACCCATCCAAGTAAGGTGGTGGTGGAAAATAGATTTCACCATGGCGTGGAGACGGTATTTCGTACGTACGCACACGCGGTGATTACGTTTTCCGTAGGATGGATAGATGGTGAAATAGGATTGTTTCATACTTATAATAACATATCAGTATATTAGTGATACTGATGTTATTACTTCATAATGAAAAAACCTAAGAAGAAGAAGTGGAAGAAGAAATAAAGGTGAAAGAATCAGTAACGGAAATTACCTCTTCTTTGAAGCGCCTCTTTGAGACCTCCTCTTAGGGCACTAAAATTGGTCTTTGAGGAAGACCAGAACCTCTAGGATGTTTCTAGGGAAGTGGAGAAGATAATTTGGTAGGGTTTGGCCGAGATTGAAGGCTCAAAGTTGTGTGAGTAAGAGAGGGAGGAGGTGCCCTTTTATAAGGGAGGAGAGGGGCACCTTTGGAATAACTAAAAATATTATTTTATTATAAAGTCAAGTTCGGTTTTAAATAGATCCAAATTGATTTATTTCGAGGCTATGATGGGGATGGGTCGAAATACTCTCATCCAATAGAATTTAGACAAGTTTAAGTTCCTATTTTAACCTTATCATTTAGATTTAACATTAAGTTAAATAATTTTACTTTTACTGTGTCTTCTTGTGTTCTTACACTATAAGGTTAATAAACATACTATAAGAAGCCAAAATAACCCCAAGTTGTTTATTATTAATATATATAACCTTATCTAAGTCATTTGGCCGAACCTTAGATTTTTAGAAATAAAATAACAATTAATAATATAATATTTGTTTTTAAAACTATTTTATGACAATTTTGACACTATTTAGTAATTGATTTTTGTGAAAATTATAACAGAATGATAAGTTCGAAAAAAGTTAATTAAATCAATAATAACATGTCATATTGACCTATAAAATTAGTTTAATTCATAAAAAGTCTTAAATTACATTTATTTTGGTATTTATAACATCAATTATGTCAATACTTCATTAATAAGATAATTACTGCATCATCTTCGTGTCATAAATAAATTAAATTATTTGATTTCTAAAAATTACAAATAAAATACCATTATGTAGGAAATCTTTTCAGATTTCTAATGAATATTTACTATCGAATTTATCTTATGTATAACCCTATATTAAAAATGTTTTAATAAATAAACTTTGATCTTAACTCTTTTAACTCTTCTTTGAATTAAATAATAATAAATGTCCTAATCTAATCCACGTGGGCCTAAATGGTGATATTTTATTCCTAAGTTTGTTTTCAGTCGATTTACACTTGTCCAATAGAATTAGGACATGTGTTAGGGTAATAATAATATCATTTCTACCCTTAATTACCCTATTTATTTTTAATCGTGGTAAAAAAAAGTAAAAAGTCACTATTCACCAAAAAATTATTTTCATCTCATTGAACCACATTTTACTTACTGACATCAACTGTGTCTCTCGGATTTTTGAAATTCCACTCACAGAAGTGGTAAAATTATGTTTTATGAAAAAATCAGTTTTTTTAACTACCACTTAGCGGTTTCACTATTCATCAAAAATTGAAAGTTTTCAGAAAAATACAAAAAATTAGGACTAAGCTATATTTGATATTATGAACTCAAAAATGATTTCTATTTTACCAAATTCAAAACATATCAGTAGCATTAATTAATTTAAAAATTAATTCCGGTCGTCAAAACAAATAGCGTGTTCTTAAGATATAATAACTATCAAAAGTTTGACACTTGTTTATGTCTGGTTTAAATGTGAAATTACATCCAATGACCAACATTCTATTAAATTGTAAAAATATATTCCAAATATACTTTAAAACCACTCAAATTAATAATTTATCACTATTAATTATTTCGATTGAAAAAGTTGTTTTTAATTATAATTTAGTAATTTTCACTATTCATCAAAATATGAAAGTTATCCGAAAATCACCAAAATTTCACCCTAAGATAATTTCGATATTCCGAATCCAAAAATGAAGTTCATTTTGAAAAATAAAATTTACAAAATTTCAAAAAATGGTTATTACTATTCATAACGGCTCGTTTTAATAATATTTTAATAGCATATCATTGTTTAGCGAAACATGGTGTTGCGTACAACACACGCTATCGTGGAAGGTCGCGATTGCGTGTAATTCAAGCCAGGTCAGAGATATGTGTTTTGAAAGATCCATTTGGTGTAGCATATAACTCAAGACATTAATGAAATTAAAAAGAATATTTTTTATAAAATCTCGTGGTGTTACATTCTACCCCCCTTAAAATGAATTTCTCCCTCGAAATTCGTCAGGGTTATAAATGGTTTACTACTCGAAAGTTTGTTTAATAGAAACCCACATCGTAAAAAGGAATACCAACACCAATATTTAAAAATCAAAAGTATGAAACGTAACGGTTACCCAAATAAACTAATCACTGGGTTTCCACATAGGTGAAAATATGGATATGGAAGAAAAATCTAACCCTCATGTTCTGATGGAGAGTTGTAGAGAACATGGCTATGGAAAAGCCAACAATCACAAATCCATAAATTTGTGACGATCTAAGGTACTATCTGATTAATCAGATATAAGAGCACTAGGACAACATTTTTGGTTATCAAGATCGTTTCCCTAAAGTTGAAGAATTTTAATTAGAATAAGTACTTACTTTATTTTGGTACAATCTCACTGTTGTTCGTGCCCTGAACAATTTCCACTTCATCTCTTAAATAAATGAAGTTGAATTTGTTATTTGTGATGTGTTAGTAGATCATGTGATAGAATGACGGGTCATTCCATCTGTCTCAAACAAAAGGTTAGCAAAAGTTATTAAATATACATAAGTCATTCTATAGTGAGATTAATCATATATGGTTCCTAAAATGGACTTATACTTCATATATCATACTGCTTAATATAATAAATCTAGTTTCTACTAAACAGGGACTTCCTGTAGGCCAGTGGTAGGCGATAAAGGCCAGTCGCACTTTGGTTGTGGGTTCGATTCCCACAGCATTGTTCGACGCGATGGGCTGTCGCTCGTCCTGCAGGTTGTCCTTTTTCTAAAGCTATATTACTATAACATCCCATCAATAATATCGAAAAAAGTTTTATCCTAACTTATGTCCAACATAATTCATTCTAATCTTTAGTCTTATCTAAAATACTTCGGTCCAAGCTCATAGTATAAAGAAAATGATTACTTGAAATGTCACAGAACAATCACGTGAATGCCATCATTTATCCCCCATATATCATAAGATAAATATTGTTGGTCAAATTACAAACATGTGAATACATTAATCATGTATTCTCTTGAAGAATGAATACCCATTGAACCTTAGTGAAAATATAAATGCAGTTAAAAGTTAACACTTTCCACATACCAAAATCCTCAAAATTCTATATACTCAAACCATGATATCACTTAGTCCTTATATCAATCATGAGCTCATGAATACTGTTAAACATTTCGTTTTCTCATTTTCCCTTCATTATGAACATATCATCTACATTCCAAAAATATCTAAATAACCTTTCATGGATACTGATAACATTAATCATGCATTTTCAAAACTCAAGGAAAGACAACAGTGTAACAATCCTTAGATGTCTCTTTATTCCATAGTACCATGAGATTACTTATACAACATTACACATGATAAACATGTAATCATTCCACTTCATTCTTAAACCATTGACCGAGCTTCAACAATTCTTTCATCTCACATATCATTTGTAGTCTCTTCAACATCATCCACATAAATACTACCCATATGACCATACTGATTCTCTTCATGAGACATTCCCTTAGGGCATTGGTTTGCATAATGCTCATACATTCCACATTTTAAACATTTAACCATTGTTAATGTCGTAGAAATTCCATTATCCTCATCCCTGGTGTTAACTGAACCTTTTCCTTTGCACTTATTGGATTTGTGTCCTTCTCTTCCACACCCAAAGCATCTTCCAGTTCCTTTGAAACATTCTCCTTGATGCCTCTTCCCACATGATTTACATAGGGGAAATTGAACTTTCTTTCCTCTATGATCATCATGAAACTCCATCTTTCTCTTATTAGCCGAGTCAGGAAACTTACCAAATTTTACTTTATTGATCATATTATGAGATTGCTGATTCGGCATAATAATGATGTTTGGACCTCCAAATCCCATTTCATTTGGTTTCTCATAAAGAATATCATTCCATTTTCTATCATATCCTCCATTATCGTGAATCATCTTGTTTACAGCCATTTTCTAAAAACCAAAAAGAATAGTGTGAGAGGCAAAAATCATAATAAATGGGGAGTAACTTCAATATCCAACATCTTTGGTTAAATTATAATATCCTTAGCGCAATTCTAGGACTATAACCTATACGTATACTTATCCTTAGGGACATCCCTAGTCATGCCTTAGAAATATCTCTAGGGATCTCACTAACGTTCTCACATCCTAGTTTCCAAAGGTTGACTAAACCTTTCCTCTGATACCAACTGTAGAGACTCGAAGCCTGACGTACATGGACATTACATTACTTTTGCGGAATATTTAGTAAATAACAAAAACACACACACAAGGATCGTAATAGTTTAGTGTCTTTGGAAACTCGGAATATAATCTTCTAATCCTGGTGAATGATCTTCAACATCTCCCATAAAGATCTTCCTTTTTTTATACCTAAAACCTTTCCTTATATCTTGGGGAAAAGAAAACATGAAAGGGTGGGCTCAAATACTCAGTAAGGGTAAACAAAAGAAATATCAATCACATCATATACATAAGCACATAACTTTTGGAAATCTTAACCTTTAAAATAGATCATAATTTCATAACCTGGTATAACTCATGGCAGTGAAATGTAATCACAATAATCATAAATTAAAACAATAAACTTTGTGTCATAAACACATAATCATAGAGAATCATTTCTTGTTAGTCAAGACTCATTGCCAAGACTATCTTAGTGGACAAAGTCCCTTTCTGAACCGAGTCACCCTCGTTTCAGTCCTGTTTCACTGAACCGGTATAACCTACCATTCCAGCCATGTCTATCTCATGAGATATAAAATCATTACCCAATGCATTGGAGGGAGATATAGGTACCACCCATCTCATAATTATACCATTCTTATGTGTGCCACAAAATCATAAACCATACATCATAGCATAACCCACGTAATAAAAATGGGAATCATAAACATCATGACATCATAAAACAATTCATATAAGATAAAGGAATTCATAAAAATAATTCCATCACAACATAATAAAATAAATGTAATAATAGGGATATAAACAGAACCCTATATTATCTTAGATGGAAAATAATTTTGATAAAACACTTGAAATGAATTCTTGAGGAAAATATCCTTTCTTCTTCAAAATCAATTTCATTCCACCAAAGGTCATGCAATTTTAAAAGAAAGATATTTTATTGAAAATAGTCATGAAATATTTTGGAGGAAGCTTCATGAAAATAAGGCTTTATAAAACCGTAAAAATCTGTTCGTGCCATTTAAGATAAAAAAACATTCTTCTCGTACTTTTGTCAGAAAAGTCAAAAAGAACCTCGTACGAAAAATGAAAAAAGATTCATTTCATATCTTTTACTAAAAACTCACCGAAGGGTTAAATTGGTTTTAAATAATTTTAGGTGGATGGAAATAATATTACATATTGAGTAAACGTGTATTTGGATGATAAAATACACCCCAGTAAATTTCAAAGTATAAACATTCTCAGATAAAAATTGAGATTGCGAGATTTTCCCTTACCTTATGTCCGATATGTTTTGTACGTATCCGAACCTCCTGTATAATGTTTTAAATAATGTCATTAACTTATTACATAATCATATTCATTGTTATGATATCATATATGGTTCACTTATGACTTTATATTACCCGTTCTTTTGTAAATTCCATGTTAAAGAAGCGTTTTGGGTAAAATCGTTTCATTTATCGTAGGTGTTTGGACTTGTTGTTCTTGACATTATTATTACTTATATCATGATTTACTTACTTCCAGAATATAAAGCATGATTTATATATAATATATATTCAGTATATATATATATATAATAGATAGATAAATGAAATGAAACACACCATTCATGGAGACGGTAGTCCGTACGTACGCATGAACGCTGTTTTCCTTTCCTTATTATCTTGAATGGAAGTAACTAGATGACATACATATATACATAAATACATTAGCCTTATAATGTCATATATTTCATTATTATTTCTTATATATACTTTATAATCATTCTTAAATGGTTAACATGGAGAATGAATCTCATCGCGTCGTGGAGACGGTAGTCCGTACGTACGCACGAGCGATGATATCGTTCTCATGTTCGTGAACATGTGTTAAAGTATATGTATACTATTTCAGTATCAATATCACTTTATAATAATCATATATAGTTATTATTTACACCATTGTACCCATCCAAGTAAGGTGGTGGTGGAAAATAGATTTCACCACGGCGTGGAGACAGTATTCCGTACGTACGCACGCGTGGTGATTTCGTTTTCCGTAGGATGGATAGATGGTGAAATAGGATTGTTTCATACTTATAATAACATATCAGTATATGAGTGATAATGATGTTATTACTTCATAATGAAACAACCTAATAAGAAGAAGTGGAAGAAGAAATAAAGTTGAAAGAATTGGTAACGGAAATTACCTCTTCTTTGAAGCGCCTCTTTGAGACCTCCTCTTAGGGCACTAAAATTGGTCTTTGAGGATGACCAGAACCTCTAGGATGTTTCTAGGGAAGTGGAGAAGAGAATTTGTCAGGGTTTGGCCGATCTTGAAGGCTGAAAGTTGTGTGATTAAGAGAGGGAGGAGGTTCCCTTTTATAAGGGAGGAGAGGGGCACCTTTGGAATAACTAAATATATTATTTTATTATAAAGTCAAGTTCGGTTTTAAATAGATCCAAATTGATTTATTTCTAGGATAAGGTGGGTATGGGTCGAAATCCTCTCATCCAATAGAATTTAAACAAGTTTAAGTTCCTATTTTAACCTTATCATTTAGATTTAACATTAAGTTAAATAATTTTACTTTTACCGTGTCTTCTTGTGTTCTTACACTATAAGGTTAATAAACTTACTATAAGAAGCCAAACGAACCCCAAGTTGTTTATTATTAATATATATAACCTTCTCTAAGTCATTTGGCCGAACCTTATATTTTTAGGAATAAAATAACAATTAATAATATAATATTTGTTTTTAAAACTATTTCATGTCAATTTTAACACTATTTAGTAATTGATTTTTGTGAAAATTATAACAGAATTATATGTTCGAAAAAAGTTTATTAAATCAATACCAACATGTCATATTAACCTATCAAATTAGTGGAATTCATAAAAAGTCTTAAATTACATTTATATTGGTATTTATAACATCAATTATGTCAATACTTCATTAATAAGATAATTACTACATCATCGTTGTGTCATAAATAAATTAAATTATTTGATGTCTAAAAATTACAAATAAAATACCATTATGTAGGAAAGATTTTTATCTTTCTAATGAATATTTACGATCGAATATATCTTATGTATAACCCTATATTAAAAATGTTTTAGAAAATAAACTTTGATTTTAACTCTTTTAACTCTTCTTTGAATTAAATAATAATAAATGTCCTAATCTAATCCAAGTGGGCCTAAATGGTCATATTTTATTCATAAGTTTGTTTTTGGTAGACTTACACTTGTCCAATATAATTAGGACATGTGTTAGGGTAATAATAATATCATTTCTACCCTTAATTACCCTATTTATTTTTAACCGTGGTAAAAAAAAGTAAAAAGTTACTATTCACCAAAAAAGTATTTTCATCTCATTGAACCACATTTTACTTACTGACATCAACCGTGTCTCTTGGATTTTTGAAATTCCACTCATAGAAGAGGTAAAATTAAGTTTTATGAAAAATTCAGTTTTTTTAACTACCACTTAGTGGTTTCACTATTCATCAAAATTGAAAGTTTTCAGAAAAATACCAAAAATTAGGCCTAAGATATATTTGATATTATGAACTCAAAAATGATTTCTATTTTAACAAATTCAAAACATATCAGTTGCATTAATTAATTTAAAAATTAATTCCCATCGTCAAAACAAATAGCGTGTTCTTAAGAGATAATAACTATCAAAAGATTGACACTTTTTTATGTCTGGTTTAAATGTGAAATTACATCCAATGACCAACATTCTATTAAATTGTAAAAATATATTCTAAATATACTTTAAAACCACTCAAATTAATAATTTATCACTATTAATTATTTCAATTGAAAAAGTTGTTTTTAATTAAAATTTTGTAATTTTCACTATTCATCAAAATATGAAAGTTATCCGAAAATCACCAAAATTTCACCCTAAACTAATTTCGATATTCCGAATCCAAAAATGAAGTCCATTTTGAAAAATAAAATTTACAAAATTTCAAAAAATGGTTATTACTATTCATAACAGCTAGTTTTAATAATATTTTAATAGCATATCGTTGTTTAGCGAAACTTGGTGTTGCGTACAACACACGCTATCGTGGAAGGTCGCGATTGCGTGTAATTCATGCCATGTCAGAGATGTGTGTTTTGAAAGCTCTTTTTGGTGTATCGTATAACTCAAGACATTAATTAAATTAAAACGAATATTTTTCATAAAATCTCGGGGTGTTACACTAGTACTACATTTAAATTACTCTTTTTGAGGCCTTTTATGATTTACATTGTAAACCTATTTTCTGTTAGTGAGATATTGGTTAAAATTAATTGGTTTCAATGAGGTTAGTATACAAGATGATGATAAATATTCAATTGATTCATTATATACATTTTATGGTAAAAAGGGTTTAAAAATAATATATAGATCTTCATTGAAGATATTTGGAGTTTACAATTGGTACCTAGGTGTTTTTGAGAGTTTCACTTTTTTTTCTCGAAGAATTGAGAAATAAGGGATGATTGCACCATAGTTTGTGCTATAGTTAGATATTTTAGAACATGTTGGAATAGTGTTTTATTATTTATCACTTTCACCATAGATTAATTTAATACATAGTGTGTTATATGTATCATATCATTAGAAGTATCTCTCTAACCCATTTCATGTCATGATATTTGTTGATTTTGTTGTTGAGATTGTTTTATCCATGAGTAAGAATCTAATCAAAATCATTGTTCTTGAGATAATGGTTATTTTTTGGGTGATGTTACCATTAATTTGTGTCGTGTAGAAGGATTGTTTTTACTCACATGAGATGATATAGCATGTAGTATTGTTGAGAGATTAGTGGCCCCAAGTATTTGTAATAAAGATTTATTGAGAGGTATTATGGGGGTTAAAAAATTTAATGCGGGGGTTTGTGACATTTAATTACATTAAATTATATATTTCATGATCCTTGAATTGACATCATTATGATTGTATCTTGTATCAATGTGTGTTATGTAAAATATTTAGAATTTTTGAAGATCATCAGGTTGTTCATGCTTAGTTCATATATATATAAAACCACGAAAATTGGATGAACAAATAGAACAACCATTTATGAGAGACTGGACGGGGCTACATAGTTTGTAAATAACTTTTGGCCAACCATAAAAAGAATGTTCCTATGTGTATTTTGGAATACATTGTGGGTGAATATTTATTTTTAGCATTGGGATAAATAGTGAATGTTAAATAGAAGACCAATAAGAATTAATGATTAGAGAGCACAATTTCTATTAATCTTGCATCCCTATATATTAGACCATGTGTGGAATTTTTAATTCCCCAAAGGTCTTAAAATCCATAAAAATAAAGGTTTTATCCACTACAAATCATATTTTGACAATAAGTTTAATCCTTTCCCAATAAAGACTATATAAAAACAAATTTAACTCCTTTAAACCTTTTTCTTATTATATCGAAGCATTGTTGATCTCGTTTAATCTCCTCATAGGATGTGTATCTCTCTAAAGTGGTTTATTTCAATAGAAATTTCTCTCCTCCGTATATTTTGATTGAACATTATTTTATTGATTGATATAATCTATTTTTTGTAATATTGGGATTCATGTTTGTTATTCGTGAACTTCTTCACCCTGGTGTTTGTTGAATATACAACTGAGGTTGTTTTAATTAACTATGTGATTAAAGATATGTTGTCTATGATTAATTTCCCCATAAATTATTACATCAATTTCATTAATAAATTGGAAATATTTTTTATATGATTTAAAACAACTTATTTAATTGTATTTTTTAATGATTATAAATTAAATTGTAATTTGTGAAAATTCCAAATTTTAATGGAATTGAAATGTGGGGAAGATTTTGATAAATTGCTGGCTTGATTTTAAAATTCAATATATAAATGTATTTTCTAATAAATGTTCAAATAAATAGATTAAGATGAATGATTAATTAAAATAGAATTTATTGATTAAATACTCATTTTTTATTCATAGAGAGAATGGAATGTCGAAATCCTAAAACAATAGATATTTAAAAATAATTGATTTCAAATGTTAATTTTACCCTTATTTGACATGTTTTTTAATTGATGAAATTTTTTTCCTAGGTAGTTAGTGGTAACTGGGAAATGTTCTCTAGGACATTTATTTATAACAAATGGATTCTTAATGAACATTATTACTAAATAATTACATCATAAACAGTTGAGAGGGTTTCCCTTTTGGGGTGTCTATTACCTATATTGGTTCCCAAAAAGGGTGTATATTTTTTTAGGGTGCACACATATTATAATCTGATATCATATATAGATATGTGAAGCTCCTATTATCTGAACTAACATGACACATGGGTTTTGTATAGCATGTTATGATTTCATAACATTATTATGAATTCTGAGGATTATTGAACTACTTATATAATGACAACTATTTATTATAATTGTATACATATAATGTTATTTTAATATAGTTTGGATATATAATTCTTCTCTTTTAGTGTGATAACATTTTTTTAAAATATTTGACTGACATTATATTCATTGAATATTTAAATTATAATAATAATTTGTTATTTTTATATGGAATTGATTTTTGAATTCCTGGTGATACCCTATTATGATTTAATACTCCGTCACTACCTTTTGTATTTAGGGGTTTGTAGATTTTCTTATTCTAGTTCATAGAAAAGGGAATGTTCTTCTTGGAGGTGGTGATGTACATAAACCCTGGGATTGAAGAGTAGTGACGGTAACCAGTGGAGCTTATGTTTTATTATTTCACAAATTCATTCATAATATTTTCTGGTAGATTTTTTATTTGCATTTATTTTTATTATCTTTATTTTAGGATACTATTTTACCTATTGCCTTTAGTACATTCATGCATTCGAGTGTTGATAATAAATACTTGTAAATATTTCCATTGTCTATATTCTAGAAACTTCACTCCCTCTTGATTCTTGAATGTTGCGGTGTGCTAGAATCTTGTAGTTTTTGGAAATACCTTTCTAAATATTCTAGATATGTCTCTAGTACCAGGGTACCACAATATCTAGGTTAGATAATGAATGAAATGAATTGAAGAAATAGAACGAATTATTTCAAGATTAGTATCATTGGTTATATATAAGAAGAAAAATGGGTAATGTGTAATACATATGCTTGTTTTAAGTATTTACCTATTAGGTATATATAATTTTTTGGTTTATATATTCACTAGGTATGTAGATAACTATTATGTAAAAATGAATAATGGGAGTATGTATTTCATTATAAGGTTATTTAAGGAGTATTGACTACTCTAATAAATTATTAATTAGATGTTCCAATTATAATATTTACATTTATATAATGAATATAAATGAAATTATTAAATATATAATATTTATATTTAATGGGGGATGATATAGAATCCAGTTGAAATGTTCTTTAATAAGAGCTCCTTTTTATGAGAATTAGAATGTTGTAAAATCACTAGTGTTGTCCCTTGATCAAAACCTAGATTAAAATAAATATGTGTTACATAATAAAACATGTATATGAGATATTTTCATATCAGTGTAGATGAGATCCATTATAGATGAATCACACCCCATGACTACAACAATTTTTTCCCTCAACCATATGGATTATAGGAAGTTCATGAGGCATATTACAGGATAAATTTAGGATATTCAGAAAATGTAATAATTTGATATTTTTTTAAAGAGATATAAATTTTATTTTAATTAATAGTATGTAAATAATGTTAATTTTAGTTAATGGATTTTTAATATAATCATAAAATCAATAAAGACACATTTAATAATAATTAAAAGAAGAGAAATATAACTACTATCATTAATGGATAATGAAAAAAAAATCTATCTTGTTTAATTTATTTATATAATTTGTTAGAAAATAAATATATAATATAATATATGTATTACTATAATTTAGTTAATTGAAATTAATATTTTCTATCATGATAAATAGATTATATTATAGCCAGTATATTATTTATCCTAGAGAAATTAATTTTCCATGATAAACTGAAAAAATGACCTATTAAAAAACTATAAATATGAAATTATAAATATATCAAAATTAAAATTATCCTACAAAATTAGTGTTCATTGGAAATTTTTGGAACTAAAAATTAAATTTTATCACTAAAGGATATATTGGAGCATATGATATAATAGAAAAATTCATTTGTTAATTTTAAATACTATAAGCCTTAAATATATAAATACTCTCTCATTGATAAATCTCAAACAAAAAGTCTTATTTCGAAACCTATATAATAATTTTGTAAATCCTATACCAAAAATAACATAAAGTTATTAAAAATACTTGGTTTAAATATGAATTTCTATTTTCTTCAAATAATAATGGTTTCCAAGAGAAAACAGAAAGTGGTGTTTTGTAATTAATGATTTCTGTTTATTTATTTTTCATTATTTTTACATCACATTTCCTATTGAATCTCATTTAATTCATATTAATAATTTAAATTACATCATTATAATTATTTAAAAATAGAATTATATTAGAATAATTCTTTATTCATTATCATCCCTTAATTATAAAATGTTAATTTTTGGGCTACTTTAATCCCAACATTGAAAATTATATACAATGTTATCATGGGTAATTATGAAACCATGACATATGAAATATATGAATTCAATATGAAAATTTTACAATGATTAAAATTTTATAATGGTATTATGTTATAATATATTAATTATTAAATATAAATTCATGTAATGGAATACATAATCTCAACATAAAAAATAAAATTTATATATTTATTCGATGATTTTTAGAGAAGTTGAATGAATGAAAAAAGTGAAAGGACCAAGTATATCATTATGAAAAATGTATTTAGAAATTTATATTAAAATAATCTCTAATAAATATTATCTAATAATAACTAATATCTATATAATATATGATTGTATTTTATTAATAATAAATGTAAAATTAAATATGGTTTTTGAAAAAAATGATTAATAAACAAAATTTCACTATAATGAGATTATTATATTTTTTTAGATTGATGGGAGTTAAGATATAGAGTTTTCTAAATTCATTAACCATTTATTGAAATATAACTTTTCTCAAATTTCTATATTCTTATATGTTTAATATATTTAACCCTTAAGTTTGATCATATTTTACTCCATTTGTTGATAGATAAACTACATTTTTTCTCATAATGTTCTTTTTTAAATATTAATACATAATAAATCTTGGAATTGTATACATCAAATTTCCTCTCTCAATTTTTGGATATTGTCATCAATATCCATATTCTTTATTTCTAAAAATATGTTTATATAAAATTTTAATTCGAAAATATATGTTTATATATTGTGTTGTATAACTCTAATATTTACATTTATTATTACTCAAAATAATATTTATATCCCTTTCATAAAGTAATGTTACATAAAACCATTAAAAATAGAAAACTAGTTATTTTAACAATATTACACTTTTATATTTTCCACCTAATTTTCCTTATACATTTGCCTCATCTCATTTCATGGGTCATTTTAGGACATTTTTTTATTAATATTAATATTTATTTATTAGTGTAACCATTTAACATTATAATGAATGTTATTTTTATAATAATCTTTATGAAAACATAATCCAATATAATGATAACTCTTTTTATTATTCTTTCAATTTTAATTTTCATCATTAAAATATTTCTTATCTATGACTACTTTAATTAATATTCTATAAGTAAAAAAATTTAAATTTTCTTATGAGACCTGATATTTCAGTGTTGAAACTTTTGTGTCATTCGATCATGATTCTAATTACTTATTAAAAATACCTAATGAAAATTACTTGCAACCCATTTTACTTCCATGGGTTAATCAAGCTGTTAATTAGATGGATATTTTTTTATTTTTTTTATAGTACACATATTCTAGATATATATTTTTTATTGGGAATAAAATTATATAGTCCTCAAATCATTAGGTAATGGTTATATCTCAATTTTTGTTATTTTATGAGTCATGGGACGTTATGGGAGTCTGATATTTACAAGACATTTTTCTTCATTATATGATGGAATAGAGTTTATAGATGATTATTAATTTTTTTCTTATCTTTTTGTTATATTACTATTTTATGAAATCAGTGTTTTCTATTCTTAATTTCTCATTCATATTCATAGGTTTTATATTCTTTCTAAATCATCATTATGTGTTATTTTATTCCATGAAATATGAACATGGTATAAAAAATCATGATCCCTTATTATTATTCTAGGAATGTATTCCATTAATCCTTCCATTTATCTCATGTTTATGTTTCTCATAAACTTATAATATATTGATAAATTCTCTATAAAAAATAATATGTTTTCCAATTAATGTTAATTTTAGCCTACCATTTTCAAATTTTTTCATATTTAACTAGAAAATAAAGATGAATATCATATATGACATATCAATAAGGTATTCATATATGGGTAATGTTATAAAATTTATAAAAATTTAATTGAAAAATAATATGGTAATGGGGATCATCCCCAATGATAATAAACACTTTTTTACAAGAGTTGTTATTATTTAAGTGTAATAATATATAATTCCATAAAAAAAAGATAAAACCCTTTATATTTTCTTTAGTGTTTTACAATTGGTATTAGGGCATTTGGAGTGTTTATCTATTTGTGGGTCCAATATTTTTCTCGATGAAATTAATTTGTTTCATGAGAAATAGTCAGCTATAATTGGTGGATATGACTATCAAAAAACATGATGGTTTCCACAATTTAAAATTATCTATTATTTGGATGATATTAGAAGCACCTTTTGATAAGGGATCTATAGACTTATCACACAACCCTTCTATCTATTTTTTCTGATCTTATTTCATGGTATACATTAAATAATTATAATGACGATATATTTATCGAAATATATATCACACTCTATGTTTAATGGATACTTCCCATGGGGTGGACTATGTTTTATTGTTTCATCGAGTTTGTCTGAGAAGGTGTAACCCCATTGGATGGTCTGCTTTTAGTGATTGTGGTGATCTATTGGTTCTTTGTAGTATGGATACTTTAGTGTTATTCATAATAGTAATTCAGGTTTTCAATATTTATTGTATTATCACGAAATATGTAAATCATGAGTTTTATAACATATGTAGGGTGAGTGGTAATCCTCAGTACTCCAAGGGTAAATGATGTTTGAAATACCCCATATTATATTTTTTTATGTTCCTCTTGAAAGTCCCATTCATATGGATTAATAATTTTTTTGATGTGATAATAGTGGAATAGTTTCTTATGATATAAGATATATGATTTTTAATTTAATCCATGGTTTATAATGTATTATGAGGTGAATAAAATTTTCCAATTGATTGATTAGTGAGGCTTAATTGATTGAAGTGTCCTTATTCATTGAGTGACATGGAATTATGGGGTGGAGTCCCATTCCTATGGGTCATATGGAATTATACTCTCAATGTTGCATCAATTACCCCCTATTTCTCCCACAAATACCAAAAATCCAAGTAATAAGGTTCCTCAATTTGGATATGTGTTTTTTGGTTCTTTGTAATGTTATTTATTTTTTAGGGTTTTTTATGAGTGGGTATATACAGTGTTATAGATACGTATTTGGTTCCACCCAATCTCTAAATAATGAGTAAATAAAAAAGAGTATATGATTTTTTTTACTTTACATTCCATAGATATTATTGTTAAATATTCCAACTAGATGATATTCATCAATTGATGGAAAAAAGTAATCATTAAAGTAATGATTTGATATTTATGTCTATTTGGTTTTTAAATACTAAATATATATTATTTTATTATATTTTATGAATTACTTCGTATCATATAAGTTCAATAAGACTATTGATTCATCATAAAAAATATTCAATATCGATTAAAACATGAAAACACTAAGTGGTACGAGGATTATGTTATAGTTATATAAAAGTTATCTAATTGGAATTAATAATAAATACATTTTGAGACTTTAGTGAGTTATAATACCATGTTTCAAATAAAAATATGTAGTGACCAAATCTAAGTTGTTATTTCCCCATAGGTATGATTCAATGTATTTAAGAGGCTACATACAAGAAATGATGGGATAATACATCTAATGGAGAGACTATTTCATAGTCATTCCATAATTATAAAATGGAACAGCTGAAAATAGACAAAAATAATAAAATTATGTATATATAAATAAATAAAATAAAATTAAAAATTAATGTTGAACCATGAATCCATAAAACAACTGATATATTATTGGGTTGATCACACATAAAAAATAAAATAGAATACATGAGGCTATATAAATATCCCAGTTCCTAACCTCATCCTTTCCTTCAGTACTTTTTGATATTCTCTAGCCTAATCCACTACACATCCATGCTCCAACATAAAATAAAACATATTGTCAACATATTTGTAGATTTTTCATAAAGGGTGTAAGGTAGATAAACATCGTGGCATCTCACTAATTAACTTTAGTAGGTTTCATCATAAATGTGTATTCACTAGAAAAATAAACAATTATTCTTACAAAATTTTATCTCATATCATTAGCTAACAAGGATATTGTGACTCCATGTGCACCATGGAATCATGTGCTAACCTAGACAAGAAAAGACCTATTCATACCTAATTTATCACCATTCCAAAATCAATTCACTTCATTCCTGAGAACCTGAATCTCAACTCTTACACTAAGACTCATGGTATGACATCTCACTAAGTCAAAACCATGACACAAAGGTGTATATTAGGGTCATGCATCAACGCCTCGATCCATTCCATATCATTAAATTGATGTTTTCCATCAACCATGGACTATACCTTATCACTAAATGTAGGGGACTATGTCCACAAGTTTACCACTAGCTTTTCTTTAAATGTATGATCCATAATAAAACTCTTTTGTCACATCACAACTAGACAAATCATCTCACTCAAAACTCTGATTTTTTTGGAACATTACCTTATCACTCATGGTAGGGTCCTTTATCACTATCCAACCATAACTGTATTACTCATGGATAGGTCCCTCTAAAACCAATTCATTGTCACCATAGGTATGTCCCAATATAACATCCCCTAACCTATGTCCCACTACTCTAGGAATGGTCAACCATACCTTATCAGTCATGTGGGGACCACTTCTACAACAACTAACTTATCACTTAAGAAAAGATTCAACTCCACTAAAACCATATCAAACACATTGATTCATGTTATCAAGATCTATTATTTTATATAACAAGAACTATCACACTTCACATGTATTAAAAAATGGGCAGATATCCCATGTCAAAAGCTAACTAGCTAATTCCCCTTGAGCTAGTCACTCATGAAATAGACCATAATTTATTTATATTATCATGTAATAAAATACAAGATTTCATTGAGAAATCAAATATTGTATATTTAATGAAACACTGATCTCAGTTATCATGGTCCAATCTTATTTTCAATCTACCTTGTAATCTTAATTCCATGTACTTATGCACTTCCATTGACCAGTACTTTTATGTCATCTCACATATCAAAAGGGAGACCTACCAAAATGTATCACTAATTAAAACCATCCTTCTAATAGATTGCAGGTCCTATATGACTCATCCCACATTTCATTAATTTTAAAAATATACTCTAACTGGTGGTGGGACGTTATAATTCCTCATGATACATATGATAATCACACCATTTATCACTCATCCTTATGCCTCTCATTCCTTACCCATATCATTAGGAACACATTTTATTATATTCACTGCTCATATCAATTACTAGGACCACCTTTTTCCTTAGGTCAATTTATTTAAAACATTCCCCCCTTGCATAGATATTCCTTGGGAAATTACAACAACACAACGTGATAAAGAAAAATTTTCTTGATCCTCGGAGGCCCAACACTATCTTATGTCTTTCTATATGTCCATAACATACCATATTCATATAACTAATCTCATTAATCTTTCATAAATGAAATAAGTAAAACATAAATAAGCCTATTAATATTTATTTCAGGACACAGCTACCACATATGAAGATATTTCATCCACATCCAGCACCACAATCCCTCAGCTAATCTTATCCATACCTTATCCATGTTTGTAATACCACCCATGCGCTATCATCACACTATAGACTACAATAATTGACTTTAATAATTTGTAATAAATTATACAAATCAAAACAATGAGGCACAACTAATAAAAAAACACACCATGAATTGATGACTCGCCAAAAATACACTTAATGACCATTGATCTACGATCTAGGACACCCTTTATCCACCATTCCTAGAAACATCGTCATCATCAAAAGATTCCATAATGATTCATAGAAATCTACATTGGAACCTTATTCCAAATTTTAACAAATTAGTTCATTAACCCAGGAGGAAATAAAATGAAAATATACTAAAAATTATGAAATATGATTTCATGAAGACACCATCAATAAAAAACCAATGATTGGGGTTAAAATAGGAGGAGTTAGAAAACATTCCTTTCCATGAAACCCAATTTTCATTAAATTGTAATGGGATGATAAATAAATTACCAATACCCCACACTAGATAAAAACCCCACCCATGCCTTGGTTTATGTGCGGTCATGAGTGTAATTTGGTGATGCTTGCATTCACCCACCATTTTCATAGACTAAACTAGTGAGTCATGACATGACATCCTCAATAAGAGGACACAAACCTTATACAACCACCATCATAGTGTGACATATTTTTTATGATGTGGCTTCATTATATGTTTCATCAAACTAAATCATATGTTTTATTATCATTGAGTGACTACCACCACAGTGTCATGAAAATTGCATATTGTTCTAATATTTTTTAAAAATTTCAAAAATAATATTTCCACAAATCAATAAAAAATTATGTGACTAATTAATAATGAAAATATATAATACTACATGATGTACTATGATTGAGTTACTTAATGGATGTATAATGACTTTCTAAAACTACCATAACTCAAGAACTAGGTCATACTGACCTAAGATTTAACACATCATAGAGTACCCAACCCAATAGTAAAAAAATTTCCTATATCTAGAAATATATCTTGTAGATGTTATAACCCTAAAATTCTCTAATATGAATCCCAATAAATGAAATTTTAACTACTCCAAACCAATTGTTATAAATACCCTATAAAATATAGGTTACTAGAATCAAAAGTTCATTAAAACATCCCCACAATAATGTTTCTCTTCCCTGAGATGTTTCTATATTCATTCATCATCATACCCGACCAACAATAGTAACCAAAATACCATGAACAACTAACATGATATCCCATAACATCGAATTCACTTTCATTGCGCAACTTAAATCATTAAAAAAATTGATCACTAAAATGTGACCCACATAAATTCCACTAATATTGTCTCTATGGTAGCTCACAAAAACCGTTATCATCTCTATAACTTTTAATAACCAATAAAGGTATCATTATATGTATTTTTATGCTTTACTATTTAATCATATTCCCTTAATGATCGATTCAAAACAATGATGCTACACTGATTTTGAATCAACTTACAATGACACACCTGTCATTGTATAATGTCATGCACAATGTAATTAACACCTCACCTCATCCAATTTGATTTAAATAAATCCAATCATTCCTTCACTGAATTAATTCATAAAAAACTATCAAATAAACTTATTGACATGTTATTATGTTACCTACTTACATTTCCTTAATTCCCTAAGGAATCTTGAGACTTTTCAACCACCTTCACAAAATAAAAAACCAAAATATTTGTGCCATTCCATAGTTGGATCGCCAATTAACCACTTTAGGTTTCATGCTCTATCCCTGAGAATTGTTGGATGATTGACATTACTGACTCTCATAAATACTTAACTCCATCTTAAACCCATTGTGAAAACACAAGATCTATCTACACCACATCTAAATTCAGGATATAGTTTTCTTATTGAACAAGTTATCCCTGGATTCTTCCACAAATTAGAATTCATGTTCTGTTACCACCATCCTTCGACTAGAATCTCAACATACATGACCACTCCAATATGAGGGTCATAAACATGTAATCGATATTATTATCCCACCAAAAGACTTTCATTATCATAACACTACATGATTAAGCACCTATACTATGCAACCCATGATCATTCAATTATCGAACATAATAACTAGACATGAATGATCTACTCATACATTGGCACTAAAAAACATGTATTATTTAATCCTATATCACCTTGTACATGATATACTAAAATCCAAAAACCACTCACTATAAGGATCATTCCCCTGAACGTAAAATTGTGAAAAACCCACTATATGGATACTTTTACAACCATCCTCGAGCAATGAATCAAATATAACCCAATGTCAAACATTTTCCACTATTATTGAGCAACTCTAATATAACATTGTGGACACATTCAACCCGCTGAATCTTAGTGATTCCTTAATCAACATGACCATAGGTACCTCAAAGAACTCAGTGGTCCTTATCTTGTATATAATTAATACATGTACATAATTGAATAGGAACCATGTATAAGAATTGTGTTCTCTCCCTCAGTATCTAATATTATCATCATGAAAATCTTTATAAACTGCACCTTTATACTTCCCATGACATTATGATCCATCACTGAACCCTCTCATTTGTTTTTACCATCTATCTAACTTGATATCACCCAAACCCAGTTGTTTCACTCTTTATTACAACCAGATAACACATCTAAATCATTCTATAATGAGTAGTGTCCTATTAATCCCAATCATACATGGATAACATACTGACCACGATTCTTATTCATGGTAGGATTATCAATTAGATGAATGATTCTCACTCATTCCAAGCATACAAAACTATCACATTCAAAATATTTGTCAATCCAAAATCACAAGAAACCAACCATTAATCCATAGATAAAGAAAACGTGCCAGAATAATCATCATTTATAGGTATCATAAAAATCATTCAATATCAAAACAAGACCTTGATATTGAATATTTGTAATTTAAAATGACATTCCTCTACTTCTATATTTACATTTAGTAGTGTTTCACCAAGAATAAATATATATTTTAAAACACACTATATTTTTTTGTTAACATTAAGCAAATGAACCCATCATAGTAACCCCTAATTAGTCACTATCCAAATGATTTTAATGCATTTCAGAACCTTTCGATGATATATAGACATAAATTTTATATATAGAATTCATATACTTTACATTATAATGTATCTTGAGTGGATCCACTGGTGATTTCATCATATGGTATTCAAAGAATCAGTTTACATGGTTGCCACAGAAAAATATATTAAATAATACATTATAAGAATTCTATTTTAAAAATAATTACAAAAACTATATAATTTGTGAAATAAATCAAACAAGATTATAGGAAAGTCATTTGAATAATTCATATTTAATATGACTCATATAAATAGGTTTCATGACAATAATCAAAGAGAAAAACCTAAAAATAATAACGTCCAAGACACAATATACTGATAAAATAATCTCTAACTTAATAGTGGAAACTGAGAACAACATTCCAAGTCCTCTCCGAAAAAAGACATCCCTCCAAGAATGTGATTAGGGATCACCAATATATTTCACATATAATAAAAAAAATTGATATATCATATATTCGATCACCTGAAATAGTAAATAAAAAATAAATGATCTTAAAATAAATTTAATTCTCAGATCTACATTTCCCTTGACAATGCTTTTGACTGAAGAGATACATGACTTATGAAACACTTCCCCTTATGTCAAGGATGTCCGACTAGTGGTGAATACATAATTCATATATTACGGTATTAAATTAGTTGAATCGGTGTAGAAAAATAATATAGAATAATTAATATATCTTCATTATTAATTAGAGTTTTCATAAAAAAAAATTCATAATGCCCAAAAAATGAATATTGAATCATTCTGGAATATAATTACTAATTATTAACTATATTATATACATATAAACAGTATTATAAAATAAAATATAGGAGTCCCTATATAAATCCACAATACTCACCCAATCCCCATCCCAAAAACATGTCGATCCATTCAATATTGATCTTCTATACATCATTGATCAAATAGTGAATACATTATAAGGTTCAAACACACACCATCCAACTAGTGAAGGTTTTTTAAAATATAAATTAATATGTTCTGACATATTTCCTGATTTATATTCATCAATATAGCTATATACATGATGTAATTTGATAAAAATTATCATATAAATCCCACAGACATTATGTGATAACCAAACCACCAAAACTGAATGTACATTAGGTCATCATGTGAGCATGAAGGCACCAGGGATCCCAACTATGCATTCTTTATAACCCTACAAAGATCCAATAAAATAATTCCATCAAACTAAAAACCAAACCAATACGCTAATAACTATGAAATTTCATTCCTGGGCCCTCGAACACTACACAACAAAAAATTATATGGTTTTTCCATGTCCTAGACCTTACCTTGTCATTTTAGGGGGTTTGTTTATGAACCCTCATAGTTAACATACTACTAATGGTAAGGTCTCACATCTATATAAATACCACTTAATTATCACTCCATGCAGGGTCTTTCAGCTATAACTCACGTCATATCCCTACTAGACTATTCTTCTTACTCAATACTATTGATTATTTGGACCATTTTCACACATCCCACATTTTTGCATTTATCATGTTATTAAAATTTAATTCTTATTCAAGTAAAGGTACCCCATAAAAAATACCTTATCTCCCAAGTAATGATTTAATATTATATCCTATAACCCATAGCCGATGACTAAAATTATAGAAGATGATTTATTATCACTAAAGGTACATCCAATTCCATAATCACTACTATATTAGACATGGTCTTTATTAGATCTAAATATACCTTACACACAATGATATTGTATTAATTGAAACATATAATCTACCAAAATAAACTATATCACCAATTACATACATAATATGAAAAACACCATATGAATCCTTACCCGAAATCACACCAACTCCATTCTAGGATACTAGTCACTCGTGACATATCCTAATGAAATAATCCTCCAACACCAACTCACATTTATATCCCCCTGGGGACCTCATATCCTATATGCGTAACACATCACATTCCTCAACAATTAGAGTCCAATAATATTCTAAATCCCCATAGTCATCCCCATAAAATGTTCTTAAACACATCACACCTCTCATAGATCATTCTCATATCACATATTTTAAGAGATTTATCTCACCCCATCACCAACAAGAATTTTATAGCTAACACATAAGCTATTTCCCATAAGACTCATCTCGCACTTCATACATACCATCCCCCCCCCCATTGACCATATGTTGTATCTCATTATAACTCTTTAGATATATGACTATCACTCACATCATATGAGCGCCCAAAGAATCTCATGCTTGGTCACTATACCTATAGTCCCAACCTAGGACATTCACATCTCATCTTACATGGTAAAACCAGAAAAGACTGCATTTTAAATAGTATATGACCTCCATCCCTTGTTGACATAGTCATAGGGTGACTTCGACATGTTAATGTGACAATGAACACTTTTATCAAGCCTAGGAGGTCCAAATACATCATATCTCATTCTCTATGTCACTTGTGGTCCATATTTTCGACAAAATATCATGAAACCTGATTTTATGAAATAATTAATTTATAAATAAGTAATTATATATATTAAAGGGCCCACCTTCCTCCATGTGGGAGTTACAGTCCACACCAAACACTACATGCACTCATCCAACCATATCAATGACTTGTTTAAGCTTCTACCACCACATGATCTATAATATAATATTAATAAAAATAGTAATAATGGTCAAAAATCTCATC
This sequence comes from Viscum album, assembly GCA_963277665.1. NCBI lineage: Eukaryota > Viridiplantae > Streptophyta > Magnoliopsida > Santalales > Viscaceae > Viscum > Viscum album. The sequence continues at coordinate 1,836,010,995 of OY728147.1, forward strand.
AGATATCATTGAGTCACTAAAACCTCACGATTTGGAATTTAATTAACTTTTTTTCCTTTATACACTACACATGAATCATGATCATTTGTTCCCAGTTCATCCAGGATCTGTGTGAATTGGGAATGAAACTCTAACGCATATCAACCAAAAATAAAAGCTATATATCATGAGATATAAATATATATTTAAATGTAACGTTCATACCTATAATTATATGAATCCTCCATCAAGAAAATTTTCCTACATGGGATATAAGTATAGATGAATGAACTGGGAGATCTAGACAAATTGATTCTCCTTAGTTCCTCATTTCCCTTAAAAATTTAAGGCATATACTGGTAAATTAAAGATATTCCTCTCTATAAAAAACATATAAAATCAGTCATTTATTGACCATGAAAATTTTAATAAAACACCAACATTTTCCCTATATATTAATTGAGAGACCTAGAGATTCATGGCGTGGACACCTAAGTAAAGGGCCATAGCCTTATACAAAACTCTATGGTCCCACAATTTTCTAAAAACAACTCATCGGTTCATGGATCCCTTTTCGAAAAAGCTACAACCTATTTAGACACATATCTAAATATACATATTGTCTTGTTATACCATTATCATTGTTCACAATAATATGTATTGTATTTACTAAATTTTCATCAGATAATTCACCCCTATCCAATTTTTGATACTTTCCTGAGTACCAAAACAACCAATCGGGCCTCAATCCACATGAAAAAAACATTATTGCTAAATGTGTCAACTATATGATTTCTAATTATAGATACACTTCATGAAAGCCCACTGATTCCGTTCAATAATTCATAATCCCCCTAAAAACTAACCATCCTAAACAATGTGGTTCATTAAATGAGTCAATCATTGGTCGAATTTGATGTGATTTTTTTTTGTGGTTGGACTTCATTATATACATGTTAGATTAGTTTATAAGATAGGGAAATATCCTTCTATATCACAAATATTCTCACTATAATATATTAACCTGAGGATTATTATGAACATTACAGTTCAAAAAATTACAAAATATAGGTAATAAGACTCAATAACATCGACTTTTTTAAACCAACGTATATCGGTTACACAAAAATGGTGATATGTATTTTTAGAATAAATTTATCGATTTCAAAAATATTATCTTATACTTCTAGTTGAAAAAGATGTGGTGTTTTAAATTAATATAAAACATCAGGTGATATAATTTTTAAGAATTTATTATATAATAGGACATTTGTAATTTGAATAATTTAATAAAAATTAAAACTATATACTTATTCTATGGTTTTTCTAACCTATTATCTTAACCATATGGTTATTATATCCAAATTTTCACTATTAAGAATGGCGCAATTATACTTTTAATTAATTACAATAATATTGAAAAGATCATGATCAAGAAAATGTATTATATATCATATGTTGATGACCTGTATAAACAGCACATTCTATAATAAAGAATTTTTGGATGTATATATCTATCTAAATGTCACATAATTAGTGTGAAATGGAAATATATATATATGTATGAAAAATATTTTATTATATATGAATACTATAAAATCACAGGGTTTCTTTTGAACATAAAAATTAAATTTTTATTATTAATATATTTGATTAATAATGAATTTATATTTTAAATAGATAAATTTATTGATGTCTTCACAACTGATACTCTTATATATTATGCAAGTAAGGATGAACTTGAAAAGAATTATGGGATTATGATGAAGAAATGATGAAATAAAAATATATTTTACAAATTCATAAATTTTCATTTTTGGATAAAGAACGTTTCATTCATGGGTTATGCAATCAAAATAGAAGGAATATCTATAAAACCATTAATGGTAGAGGTGGTCGAACAATAGTCAAAAAATGTAAGTATAAAATATTTATATAGTTTTCAACTATTATCTATATACAAATTGATTATTATGAAATGTTTTACATTATTAAAATCCACTAAAAGATTTAAATTATATAAGATAATATTTTATATTGATATATGAAGTTGAAGAAAATATCATGAAATATAAGAAGTGTATGTTCACTGATCATGAACACACACAACCCTATAGCTAAGAATGGTTTATGGTAAATTATATTTAATTAAATTTAATCACAACAATTTTTCCATAAAAATGAATAGCAGATGACTGTGACTTATGAAAACTAAAGATCAATGATATAAATATACTAACACCTGATCTATAGTAGATAGTCAAAATATTTTCCTTAATTCTCATAATGTATTTCCTCTATGATGATAAGTGATATATATATGACATGTTCATGAAGAATATAATCACATAAATGGTTTTGGGAAATTTCAAATGAGAATTGTCATATTTGACAATGAATTTTTATTTTTTAATGTATTACTATCATGAGAAGGAAGAATTCATTGTTGAGGTTCATAAAGTAAATAATAATGACATATTTTATATGGTTACTGTAAAAAATTTCTAAAAAATAATGGATATTAAATGGTTTGAAATATTAATTTCTTATTAAATTAATAAATTAAAAACATTCCCAATTTAATTATGAACTATATATCCATGTAAGGATAAGAAGACACAAGGTGTTGATTTGGACTTATAAAATAAATTAGAAATAACATATAGTTCAAAATTTACCAATACTGAGTTTTAATATTTGGAACATGATTATATATACCATCTGTATAATAATTGGGTAATTAGTATTTGGTTAATTCACATTTTCCATTAATGGATATTCATCTTGGATTAACAAATATTTGTATATATTTAAGAGACTTGTTTTAGTGGGATTGTATTATGTGGGTAACTGAACACTATATATCATTATTCTTTGTATTCTAACATGTTTACATTCATTAACATATGCCTATGTAGATATTTCAACCACTATACATACCTATATAAGAATGGTAGAACATCACTATGGATTCTATCTCTATCCTCCCTAATATCTCAATGTAAAAAAATAATTTGGGTTATGGTTGAAGAATTTATAAACATAATATTCTAATTACACTTAGGATAATATCTAAATTATTAATCATTCTAATATATATAATGAAATTGGTAATTCATAATGGATTAAAAAATTAAATAATTTTGGATTAAGGTACATATTTTACATTGATTTTTTTCAGAATTACTCAATGATCATTTAATATATAAGTAACCATTAACAATGACTATTATAATAAAATGATTGTCATCATGATTGGACCACACAGTCATTGGAATATTTATTGAATAATTTTTTATATTTCTAGGTTTGTCGGGTAAATAATCATTCATTGGTTTAGTTTTCATATAACATTATTTTATACAAAATAATTCAAATGGTAAAATTTGAGGCTATGAATGGATAGGGTTATACAACATTAAAATGATTAGAAAATGACACGAAATGGATTTATTTATACCATATACATCTAGGTAAATAATAGTGAATAACAAAATAATTCGATGAATCATAAAAGTTTTAGCAATTCAATATAAAATCTATATTAATAATCATTATTTATATTATAATATCAATGTGGGGAAAAATTTATTCCAACAAATATTTTAATGGAAAATGTTCTTGATATTCATGAATAAGGGAATTTTGAATAAATGAGACATCAACCCCATAAATATTATTAATTTTATAAGGATAGCAGATTCTCTACTTTTAATTTAACAATACCCCTCCTGAGTTCATAGTGCATTCCATGTAACACTTGTATGGATTGTCATACCAAATCCATAAAATATAATGAACATAGAGGTTATATAAGGATAAAGTGATCTATATTATAAGTAAAACTAGTTGAAATTTGGGATCATAGTAATGATAAATTATGATACATAACCACTTTCCATGTTAAAAATCTTTGGATAAATCACAATTTTATATAATTTTTTTAAAAAAAATAATTAAATAATGAAAAAATAGTAACCACATATGTTAGGATAGCACGTATGTATTCCTCCTCATTGTCTACTATATAAATCATTTGATCGTGTATAACTATACAAAAATTATGAATTTTGTAATAATGACATATTTTGGGAGATATAATTTAGGAAATGGAATAAATTATTGTTAGGATAGCACGTATGTATTTTATAAGAATGTAAAATGGTAATGTAATGATTATATAGAAATTTGAAATATATTTATATTAGAAATATATAGGTTTTAAGTATTTAGATAACCATTAGGTAAAATTTATTAATGATATGAGGGGTTTTTATTATATTATTTCTTATAGAATATGTGACAATCCAATAAAAATATAATAACATTTTATAGTTACAATATATTCATTTTTATAGTGGAAATAAATATACATAAACACAATATATGATTTATATAAAATTATAGGAGCTATAAATCAATTTATAAGAAGTATTATAGATAATTATTATTTTTTTAATCATTTAATTGAGGATTTATAACTACTATTTTCCATTCCCAGTGAACAAAAAAAAGGTCAACATGTTTTAATTAAGAGAAATTAACGATGAGAGAAAATTAATATCATAGATAGCACATGTAGATCCATGATAATTGACTCATCATCCCCAACATGAACCATTTATTATCTTCCCATTTTCCCTTATATAGATATTTTGTCAATTATATATATAAACAAGTTAACAAGTTATTTATATGTAATTATGTGATAATTGATTTCTTGTAATATTTGTTTTATACTATATATTGTTATGGACATGATTTTAATACTAATAATATTTGTTATATATTAGAAAACATGTTACAACCACGAAGTAATCCTTAGAAGTGAAAAAATAAAAATATATTCAACAATGGAAAATGAAATATATTTTTTGTATAAATTACAGGTTCTCTAAATATATATAAAATCCATTTTATTGTTATATTTATTAAACTTATAGTAATAATTAAATTAATACCTTTCAAATTTTCAATGAGGATATTTAATTTAGGTGACAAGGTCAATACCTATTTTTTTATAAAAATGATATATTACGGTGAATGGTGAAAATACACTTGTAAAAAATAGTAAATATTATTTTATATATAAGAAATAGATAAAATGATCCAAAAAAACATTTTTTTCTTTTCATACTATTGGAAGGAAAAAAAATTAAATTTCAGAAATATGTTTATTAATAAACAATTAGGTGGTACAGTGTATAACTTATAAAAAACATAAAAATAAAATATTCATTTTAACTTAAAAATTTTCCATTAATCATGTATACAAATACAAACCCTTAAATCATGTATGAAAATAAACTATATTATTAGTTTCTTTAAAAAAATTACTAAACATCAAACACTAAAATCTTATCCAATGATTGATAGACTTTGGATTATTAGAAAAACCATATGTACTTATGAAATTTACATTTTCTATGAGGATACTCAAAGTAGTTAATTATTTTTGGAGTATTTTTTATTTATCTTATATTTTCAAATATTATTCATTTTTAATTTAGATAAAAGTTATCTAAAAATATAAATGAAATAATTATACATTTAAAGGAAATAAATTTTAATATTATCACTTGATATTCATACTCAACCAATAAATATAACGTTTCTATGTTTCGGTATGTGTAACCAACAACACATATGATTCAACAAATGTTTAATCATGAATTATCATGAAAACCAAAAAAATTAAAATAATGTATTAATAATAAAATTATATTTTTTTCATCTTTTTAATTGAATTAAATAATAATATAATACTTATTAATATAACTAGGTTTTCTATAGAAAATTTACCACTAACAAATAGATCATTAAAGATTATAGAGTTAATATAATAATAAATTTACAGTAATAATTATATCACTCAATAATACTATCAATTATATTTACATTCTATTCATGATTTATTTTTTGATATGATGAAATCATGGGAAAGGGTAAATTTCCCTAACATCACTACAGAATCATGCATAGATCAATTGAAACTACTCACAAATAATGAGTAGTATAGACAATAATAATGTAGTTACATTATAATATATGAATATTATTGATTTATAGTAACAATAATTAATATTAAAATGTTTTTTGATATGTATTTTTAATAAACTAAACATGAATATATTTGAAGCATGATAATTTTTCAGTTTGATTTTACATAATTTTATGAGTTTTTTAACTAACAATCATTTCATTGATTTATTCTCTTTATATGTTAACAATATTATTATAAATTATATATATACTATATATTTTTTGAATCCTATTTTATTTCATTATTTATGGAGAAATTTAATTTCTCTATAGTATACTCTGTTATGGTTTATTTCTACCAAATATTATATCACCAAGTATGGAGAAAATTTTATCTCTTTGTTTTGTGTATTTCTCTTTTATATCAATATTATTTCCTAACATAAGCCTTTGTTTTTTAATATTTTAATATATGTATATATATATATATATATATCATATTTTAAACATTTTATTTATCTATAATAATCTTTTTATAACCTAATTTAAAATCCCATTCGGCATAGTAGGTAATCAAAAATATTTAAAATGCGTAAAATGATATTATTTTTTCTGGTGTATAAATTTTTTATTTCTTATTAATTATTATATTAAATTATATTTATATGAAATTAAGTTTCAATAATTTTATTTTTTAATTATTTATATAATTATAAAAAAATCATCAATTTCGAATAATATTTAAACTCACTTATATAATTGTATTTGTGAATACATCATGATACATTATGAAAACTATTTTCATGATTTGGATTCAATTTTTTAATTAAATGATAGTTTTTATATGAGTTTTATAATTTATGTTATTCATTTAAATCACTTTAAATTCTCTAATATTGTCTTTTTTTGTGTTAGATACATTTTTAATCATCTGATATAATTTTTTTTACAATGTATGTGATAGACCATCAGAATTTTATGTAATCAGTTTTACTCGTACTAGACAATCAAGCAGTAATTTTAATAGATATATAGATTTTTTTCATTTTCCAAACATATTCATTGATATATCATTATTTTATGTGCAATAAAACTGAATATAAATTGTTAATCCATTGGGAAAAGGAAATATCTCAGGGGGTGGTTATATTATAGAACTTGAGAGGTTATCCAAGCTCAATATGATTAAGGGAAGGTTTTTCATTTAAAAAGATGTTCATTGAAGATATGATAGATTTAATTTATGATTTTATATTCCAATATGTGTTTAATATTTTCCTTTCATTTCATTGTGGTAGTTTCTTTTATATAACATCCATTTATGGATTAAATAAAAAGAATTGAAATAATATGGAATTATTATTTTAAAATAGAATGTTTGACATTCATAAAATAATTATAAGACCCCATTAAACTATAATTAATGTATAAATACTTCCCATGACCTTAATATATATATATATTTTAACTTATAATAAAGTAAAAAAAAATAGTGTATTATGCCAAAATACAAATGGACCATTTTAACAACTATTAATCATTGATTAAGATAATATAATATTTACAAAAAAATGTGATAAATAAATATAATTCAATAATAATAAAGAAAATAACATAAATATTAGTTTTAAATATATGATTAATAATCTATTAATAAATATACAAGGATCATGGGTGTGTTTGATAAGGAAAAATTTTATGAAAAATATTTTCATTACTCAACAAAAAATTATTATTATATATATTTTATCCATTAACAATATTGTTATATGATTGATTTATTATACAATTTTGTTATAAAATTTGTTAATTAAAAAATTAATGTTAAATTTCATTCTTATAATAATCAATGTTATCGATTCCTACTAAATAAAATATTATACTTAATCGATAAATAGTTCCCTCTCTTTTGTGTATTTTTCATTTATATCAATATAAATTTATAACATAAATAATTATTTTGATAATTTTAAATATTAAATATATTTCAACCTTTTGATATATCATATTTTTATTAATTTTTATTTATAAGCTTATTTGGAAGACCGTTCATCAATGAAGGTTACTCTAAACTATTAAAAGTAAATAAATATATAATTTTATAAAATATGATATAATTTCATAATTTCATCGCCAAAGTTCATTAACATAAATATTATTTGCTTTAAATTAATTTTTTTATTTTTCTATTGTAAAATTAAATATTTAAGATTGTTTTTTTCACCTTATAAAGTTGTTATTGATTTCTACCAAGGTAATTATTTTTATTAAAATTCCACAAAGTATTAAGTATACTATATTCATGATTTCTCTTCCATTTTAATTATTTGTATTGAAGATATATCCTTTCTTACTATTAGCATTCATATTCACTATATATTTCCCCCTAAACAATCTTTTTATTATATTTTTCATTTTGATATTTTAATTTCAATAACATTAATTTGATTTTTTTAATTATTTTTATATGATACCTCATGAAAGTAGTATGTATCAAATTTTACTACCAATGGGTAATAATGATACGTATTTAATTAACACAAGATTCTATTAATGTGGAACATGCATATTACAGTATATCACTATATGTCATGTATTCCTGGAAACGTATATATCTCTATTATAATTAGTAATAATATCATCTCATTAGAATTTATTTCATGGATCCTCATAAGATATCCAATTAAACTATTTTATAAGTCATGTTTTCCCATTTAGTAGTGATATTACTTGTCAATATCATAAAAATATGTTATTCATTTTTATGATTACATGTATTCCATATTTTATGACTTATTTAATTACGAGTTTAAAATTATGGGGAATATTTTAATTTATAGTAATGGGGTTGAGGTCTTTTTAGAATATAGATTCATATCTAAATATTAGGAGTTGAGACATCTAAATGGGATGTCCTTAAATGGGATTGGGGGTTTCTTGTGAAACATGATCATAAAATACAAAATTATTGTATTTTATTAGATGAATTTTTTATATATATAATAATATTTTCAATACATGAATCATTATGGTAATGTTTATTTGGATACCAGATATATAATAATCATATTTCAGGAAGTAAGGTCATCTTTTATAAGAAAAATTGTTCTTACATTGTTTAATTTTGACTTAGACCCAATATAAATTCATACTAACCTTGGGAAAGGAATCATAAGAAATGGTGAAATCAAATTCTGAATAAGGGTAAACATAAGATATATGTATGATAATCATTTATATTCATAACATGAGAATAAGGGTACGAGAATATGAGATTAATATCTAAAAATCATACCCAATATTTCATTGATAATAATAATAGAAATATTATATTATAGTTCATGTATGTAAATTATATATGAACCAAATATCAAGTTCTATTAGGTAATATTATAAGCTTACGATTATGACATAGAGATTATCATAAAAAGGGTTGAATAATCACAATCATATAGATCGTTTTTCATTCCAAATTACTAAGGCATTAAAAATTCATTGACTACCCACCATTGTACTATCTTTGAGCTTGAGATAATAACTATTATACCATATTTTTTTCTTGGGATAACCTTCCATGTACCCTATTTCTGGCTTAGGATAACCTATCATGTAACCTCTGAGCTCATGAACATTAATCATTACAAAATGCATCTGTGGTATTTAATGTATCCATCAATTATAATTTTATACAAAATTCCTGTAAATGCCCCAATATATTGAAATGTGTATATTTTTTTTATATCATAACCCATGGTAAATAAAATTAACATCATAATTATTTAATGATCATATTTAATAACCAACCAAATAAATATTAATTATGGTAACATTTAATCCCAAGCCAATTAAATCTTGTCAAACCTCGAAGGATTTTTTTATAGATGATAATACTATTAAAATATAACAGGAACATTTCATGTGGAAAATACCATATTCATTATAAAATAACTATGTTGAAAAAATTTAATAAAATTAAGAATCAAAAGCCATTGAAGTGAACCATGGAAACTAGTGTTTTGATTGTCAAAGTAAATTGTATTCATAATGATATGAAATTTTCCTTGTGTGGATAAAATTAAAATAGTGATTCTATTTTCATTTCATTAAAAAAATACAATTAAAAATTATTTTAAATAATATTTATATAATATTAAAAAAATTATTAAAAATTTTTTATCTAAAATAATAACATGGAAGTAAATTATTTTTATATGGAAAGAGAATTAAATTAAATTTTCTATTATAACATAATTCTAAACTTTTTTATATAAAGACCGCAATATTATTAGGAAAAATTGAAATTTATATAAATAATAAATGGATAAAAAATACATAATAGTTTTTGAGATAGATCATATAATTTATTCATTTTAAATTTTCATAAAAACATTCTTGGTAAAAGGTATGATAAAATGAAAAAACCTTTTCAATTATAGTAAAATTTGACAAATAACCTCCTATAATGATATAAGATAAAATGAGAATTCAAAAACCATTAACATAAAAAGATTAATAATTTTACATAGAAATGGGTAGTATGTACAACATAAGAAAAAAATGAATTTGGAATTTGTCTCATTGGAAAATAAATATGATGGAAAACCCTTAACATAGTTCTAACTTGCTTCATAAATTATTTTAACCACCCATATATCAAAATTAAATAGTTTCTAAATCTAAACCAGAACCATTTTGATACTTATAATATCATACATTTTTATATAATACATCTTACCAACTATTTACTAATATTATATTATTAACATAATCATTTCATGGGTTAATTGCTTCATTTTTTATTTTTTATTCGGTATGGTAGTAATAGTAATTACACATTGAAAATGGAAATATAGTATTAAAAATCATAATAATTTTATAATAATAATAATTTACAATTTTATAGTATTTTATAGTCATTCATATGATTTTTTTTTTGAAAAAAGATTCATTTCTATTCCTTGAGGTGGTATTCCACACATATTGATGAGTGAAGTTATCATTTTACAACATATATAAATTTTTTAATGTGGATAAGAAATAATAATTAAAAATAATAAATTCTTCATATGTATTGTATATACTCGTTAATTACATCATAACAATCAACCATGAAATATGATTTTTGAAAATGAATCATTTCATTATCTGCATGTTGTATTCCCCACATACACACAAGAGGTACTCTCATTTCACGTCTTATAGAATGGTGGTGGAAAATAGTTATACTATATTATTCCTAACATCTATTTATATATATTATACTATTCTGATTATGTTATAATCGATACAAATGAGTTAGTGTAAGGGGAAGAAAAATAAAATGAAAATAATGTTAGAGAATATGATTGCATCTTATATTACATACCACAATTAGAAAAGCATGGTGAATTTTTATGATGTGAACATGGTTATACCAAGAGATAAATAAGGAAGAAAATTAAACTATTAATTTTATTGGTTGGTTATTTTTTATGACGAAATAAAACTAGTTTTTAGAATGGAGGAGAAAAGGAGCCTATTTATTAGTGAGGGTGATTCAAAATGAATTACATAGAATATTTTTATAATATATGTTGACCATCATGCATATGTGGTTAAAAATGGCCATAAATTTGAAGATAATATATTATAAGGATGAAGAATTATAATACAGTAATATTTGGCCATTAATAGGTGGGTATTTTCCCCATATCTTTATGTTCAAATACAAGTAAATATGTTTACCACTAACCTTGGAAAATAATTTTTCACTTTTTTTTAATATTAATTTTAAGAAAAATATTAATTTTTCTTCATTATAAATATTTTATATTATGAATAAAATATTACTTCAAATTTATACAACTCAATTTATATTATTAGATGAAATTAATATTAATATAAATGTACAAAATGAAATAACAATACATTTTCTATAAGTATACTTTTTCAAACATAAAATAGAATTTTTATTTATTCAATTACAAGGAAAAAAATAAGATAAATTTAAAGATACTCGCTTGAATATATAATATTCAAATTTAATTATCATCATTAATAAATGATCATTTATATAGTTTATTATTATATGAACATATTATGAATATAAAAATGTTCTCTAAAAGATAACTTGTTTACCTTCAAATTTTGTTATCTTTATTCATAACCATTTGATAACTACATATGGAATGAATATTTATAGGTAATTTAAAATTTAATTAAAAAAACATTTAAATAGTTTAAACATGTCTTTTACATATAACTACATTACACAAATAAAAATTTATTTCCTAAAAAATTTTGGAATTTCAATCATTAAATGATTTTATCAAAAAAAATTATTATTATTTGAAAAGAATTAATAATTACATAGAATTTAACGAATAAATATATATACTTATATCATAATGTAATTAATATTATTACTACACACTAATCAAATTTACATGTTATAAATTCTATAATATATCATGGTTCATTTATAATTGAGGTTATGTGTAATGAATTCTTTGCAATATGTAAAATTTATTTCAAATTAACTAATATAAAATAACATGGTTTTTCATTATTAAACCATTATTTTTCATTTAACCCTAGAAATTTGATTACTCTATTAAAAAAATTTATGAATAATCATCACTCATTATGTCATTGGTATCCTATATAGATTATGTGAATTTCTAAATCCTCCAAAAAAAATTTACCTAGTGATTTTTCATGTTTTCATGGACACTATCCATATAATACTTTATTTCTTGTGGATTTTATTCCAAATGAAACTCATTCACCAATGGTATAACCTATATGATACTGTATATGTATAGGATCGAGTATGTAAATCCACAAATTTGATACATGGAATGCATCATGAACTGAGGTTCTTTAATATATTATTGAAATTATAAAATAATCTCTCACATTTCATTATATATCTTAGTTTCTAATAACATTCATTCTCCCAATTCTTCCCAATATATTTGAGTTCTACACATCATTATATTTAGGTATCCATAAGGATCAATCCATATTAGTAATTTAAAGTTTTTTTTACAAGATAAGGGTGTTGATCCCAACAACATAATATATAAAGATAATATAGACATCTAATATATTTTGAGGATTGAATGGTTCTCATATAATTTCCATATATCTAAGGATTATTTAAAATACTAAAATAGAACATTGTATTTAGATCATTCTAATTACTTTTCCAGAACGTTGAGATAAATCTAATATCTAGATAATATATATTATAATATGTTATTATATATAATCATTCGACTTAATAAATTTATATATGGAAAATATATTCAAGAGTGAAATATTATCCAATGATAATGAAATATTTTTTCATTATAAGGTGATCAACTATAAACCAAATAACATTATTCTCATTATATGTATTAGGAGGGCCTATTATAAAATCAACGATTATGTTTCCCCATTTCTATATATGTATGGGAAATGGTTTTCTATCCTTTTATACAACTTCTATATAGACATAAAATGTTGGTAAACTAAACATTGAGATACATGAACCCAAATATCGCAATTCATGTTATCCTGAAATAAATTATTTTTAATGTTTATATAAATCATCATAAATCTTGGTCTAGAAGATAATGATGACATATGTAATTTATCAAATAACTCCATATATTATGTTATAGTTGAGACACATTACCTATTAGTGAACCTTTTCATTCAATCATAATCTATTTTGAAATCTTATACATTTCAAAAAATAATTTATTTCTCCATATTTTACATTTGGATGTCTTTAATGTTTATATTTATGGATTATTGAACAATTATTAGACAAATAGTGTATTTATTTAATTATATAATGATTTCTAGGTTCAGGATTTTCATGTTAATGATAACTTGATCCCTTTTGATCCTCACTATAAATTAGCTAGCATGATCCTTTAAACACAGTTTATCATTCACCTTGTCTTCTTTCCAATAATTTAATATATTAATCTTTCATAAAATTTAATCAATTCCAATAATCACCTTTTTATAATAATAATAACATTCAATGTGAATATATAAATGGATGATTTTTGGAAAATCCAAATATCACATGTTTCTAAATAAACTTAATGTCTCCATTTATTTAAGGAAATTAATACAATACCAAACAAAAATTCATGATTAAATTTTTTTGTTCTCCTAAAAAATCAATTTAAGATGGGAATAAGCTATTTCCACATAACTCGACATAAGAACACATCATATAACCTTTGTATGAGAATTATTATCGATCAAAAAAATTACACAATCCAAGGTACTTTGACTATTAGTGCATTCATAGACCATCCATTAGATATATTGACATATTATTTGCATTTACGTTTCCCATGGAACCTAACTCCCTTACATGTCACCATGGATACTTTATTATAAAACCTTGATAGAGTACTCTCAAATAATAAATAATATCCCACTAATCCATGGAACCTAGTGTTATCATTCTTAGTGGTTGGTTGCATCCAATGATGAATTACTTTTTAATTAATGGATATATTTATTTACCCTTTATAATAATCAAATACCTTATATATTTGTATTCTATATAATAATAATCCATATTGATTAAAATTTTGAATAAGTTTTATCCTTCGTTAGGGTATTCAACAAAATTCTAATGTGACAGCCACTCTCATGACCCCCTCCCTCAAAAGATACTGCTCCTGGGATGGCAGTGAATAATGGGACATAATTATCCTCGACTCCTACATCTCATAGGCCCCGATTTGGTGAGTAGCAGCGACGGTGTACAAATCATAAAATATGGGTGTAATTACTCTATATATTAAAAAAGATCATGATATTGAATGACTCTCTCACAAAAACCCCAATGAATAACATAAGAGAAATCCAAAATAATCCCACATGCATGTATGAAATTTAACTGATACCAAAAAAAATCTTTGAAGTATTTTACTAATATAGTGTTATGTAGTGACACAACCAATGTTCAGAATCTGAGCTAGTAAAGTCCATAAGAGACCAATAAATCCTTCTAGAAACCTAATATATAGTATTTTAGTTCTATGGGTGAGCATAAAAACATACACATTAGAAAAACCAACGTATCTCATGCACATGTGAATGAATCCTACTAATGATCCTATAAAAAATAGAACTAAACAACCCCTAAAAGGAATAATAACCAAGATGATGCTCACCAAGTATTTCTCACCAAGTACAACATGTCATGTAATATAATATAAATAACATCGATGATAGGGTATCGACCATAAATTTCCCACTAATTATCCATTATCTCACCCCAATGGAAAATGGCATGTCACTTCCACAAATTTCAATTCTACCACATCACATCCCACTCACACTCAATAGTGCCTCACAACACATCTCTCCCACACACACCTAGGCCTCACAACATATCCACAAGCACAAACCTAGCCCTCTCAACACATCCTGCCCACATACACCTTGTGATCAAAACACATCACATCTCATCCAAAAGATACATAGGAAAGAATGTCACAACAGATACCAATGACCCATGGGCTATCCCATCACTCAATTCCCTACTCGATGAAATTTGGTCTATCACAACATAGAAGAGAGATCAAGGAAAAGATGGTTGCTAGTCATCCATCCCCCCACCTGGATATTTGGAGAGTCACCATCCCCCAGGACTATGGGGTATTCTACACATAGAACACAACTACGGTTTGGTGGGTATAAAAAAATAATGAAATAAAAATATATATAAATAATAGAAAACACTCATGAACAGCCTATTGGTAACTATAAAAACAACCTACTCACAAAACGGTCACCTCTTCCTGCTACCTAGAAGTTTATAACACCACACATTATGAAATAAATCACACTCCCCATTACCAACCAATTCATTAATCCATTTTCTTTTTGATAATCCAAATCAACCCAAAAAATTAAAAACTTCATTAATCAATTATTTATTCATTCTATAATTACATGAGAAACTATGAAATAAAAAATCCATTGTAAAATTAATGCACATCATAGTATACACACATCACTTTGACCTATCAATATGATTTGAATATTTATTCATTTAATCAACGGATAAACTCTCATTCCAACCAATAATTTCCTTTACCAAATTCATTTTTGAAATACCACAATAACATCAAAAAAACCCCAACCCACAACCACACCCAGAAACCTATCACATCACAATTATTTTTGTTGCCCAGTGTAACATCATATCAAAACCAATTCACCAAATCAAAAAAACCAACACACTCTGCACAACTATACACCCAGCCACATCAACCCATGAATAAAAAAAACACATATTTACGGTTTGCCAAGGCATAGATTCTTTAATTGTTTTGTTAAATGAAATTATTTTCAATGAATTTGAAATCATGGGGCATCAATTTATTAGTTTAATGTACGAGGTTATAAATTTTAATAACAATTTGTTCAATGGGAAAAAATAACATTAATTCTATAAATCATTATGTGAACAAACAAGGACCCCAATTAAAAACTATTTTTAGTGGTTAGCTATCCCATAGAAATAAAAAAATTAAAATAAGAACAACAAAAGATTATACAACACTTTTCCCAGCCCCCTGTATATTGATCATAAACTAGTCCAATTATATTTTTTATTATTATTTTAAATATCTTCACAATAGAGAATATACATATACACTACCTACATGATTCACAACTAATAATGATGAAGTAAAACCTACTTGGAAGAATGATTATCATAACATCCTTGTTGCACCAAAACAAGGTTGCACATGCAGTAGGAAAAACATCGGGGAAACATGAACAAAAATCTATATCCCAACCATGACACTCCCATGGGAATAAGTGTTTGGTGCATTACGTACCAATATATTGTAATAAGAAGAATATATGGTAAATGTGTCAATTATTTGGAAGGATCTAAACTTTTTTAATGGTTACATACATTTTTTATTTTCCATTGAAGGTGGACCATGTCAAGATTATGTTTCTAGATAATTACAAGTCATTGGACTCATAATAAAATAAATATAGTATTTGTAGTATTTGGATCCATCAAAAATCCATTCAAATAATTTCATTAAATCATTTTAAATCATGAAATATGATAAAAGGGAAAAACTAGAAGAATTTGTAAACACGGTTCATGAGGCACTGTTAGATGAAGCGTTGCACGACGATGCACTGTTTGTGAGGAACCACTAGACAAAGCACCGTTGGATGTGGAACTGTTACATGAAACGACTACCACCATCACCGGGACACCATTCGGGAAATAAACCACTAAATTAGTCACTTCATGGTAGATCTACTACCAAGAAAAATTCAACACTATTCAAGTCATTATTGGGTGACCAACCGCCAATGAGAAACTACCAAGGTGACACCGCCATCATGACATTGCAAGGGAGACACTGTCAATGTGTAACCATTGGTACAAGACACCATTGGAAAACATGGAATTCTGGGAAATTTTTCAAAGAGTTAAAATTTATGGGACTATGTTGGATGGAGGTGGATATAGGACTTGTTTTCTATTATAGAGTTTTGCCTTTTGTTTTCAAAGATGATATATAAATTCACATTATAAAGGTCTTGAAAACCAGAAAATGATATTATGATTTGTATTTCACAAATATAATATGTTATCGGAACATGTGACACTATCCTTATAAAAACAATGGGGAGTAAAGGTGCTACCAGTCATATTCAGTTTTCAATAGAAGAAAATATGTTATTGGGTTTAGGGAAGGCTCTGTACATTCTAGTGAAAATATGACAATGCTAAAGGTGTTCAATGAAATACTAAATGTCACGATATATATGGTTCATGATGAAAGAATTTGTTTGTTGAGTATTCTTGATGATAATTATTCCACATTGGTGTTCTTTTCGAAGAAGATTTATAAGGTGTCGTCGTGTCCCAGTGTATGCAAAAATTTTGGGGCAGAAAATTAAGAGATATAGAAATGTGATTTCTGTAAAGAATGAGGCATGAATTTTTTAATATGGTTTGGTAAGTTGTATTAATTTGGAGTTCCATGATCTAAACATCCAAATATGGAAATTGAAATAGTTGTGTGAAAGATTGGTTTTTTGAACGCAAGATTGAAGGGAGTTTGGAGTGTTGTGCTGAAGTCTTGATCCCAGGCCAGAACATCTATAAATGGAAAAGGAATATAAAGTGAACGAAAAAATAAAATGTTTTCAAAATATGAGGTTAGAGAAAAATAGTCCCATGCACCTAATGAGACATCAATTGGGGTTTTTCCCAATGCGTCTGATATTTTGTGCGCAGCGGTCGACGACGCCTATAAATAAGAGGTTACCCCATATCATTTGACAAGATCGAGAAATAGAGAAATATTGTGCTCTGAAGTGTAGAATAATTTTATGTAAATGGATTTGTGTGAATGAAATATAGTTTCACTCATAAAATAGATGATGCATGAAAGATGAGATTTTCCCCCAATAATAAAGTTTAATGGACGAGGTGTTTCACGAAAAATGTCAAATATAACAAGCATGGAATAAAAGGTTCACGCAAGACACCAAAAAGGGTGCACAAATGATTTGAGTTCAGTATAAGAAGTATATTTTGATCAAGGTCATTCTTATCGTCTTCTGGTTGTGAAATAGATGACTTTTTTAATGATCAAACAATGAATGTGGGTTAAGAAGAATTGAAACATTTCTTTCCCTATTTGTGTGAGGAGGGTTCACACACACTTGAAGAATTTTTTCCAAGTGCTACAATAGTGTAAGTGTGTTTCCTACTTGTTGTATTTAACACTAATGTCTTTTTTTCTAGTGGATTGTGTGGTACTATATTGTTTTCGTATTATACCAAGGACTTTGATACTCTTGTTGAGTACTTAACCTTGTCAATATTGTGTTCTTGTAGATGTGTATTTTGATGGTGTTTAGCAGGGAAAATTCATTAATTGGAAGAAAATATTGTTTCAAAAAAATGAGAAACATAAAAGAAAAACATATCACTAATTCACCCCTCCACCTATTTGTAATAATTAGATAATAAATTGGAAACTTCAATTTGTATCAGAGTGATATGTTCCATTAGTTTGTTATTTTTTGATGTTTTAAAGAGAAGCTATGTTGGAAAATATGAATTGTGTCAATAATAAAGTGACTCCATATTTAATGGGAAGAATAATCATATCTATAATGATAGAGTCTTGACTTATCATATGTCTCTTGGGTATGACGTTCATGAAGCTAAAACCGTTGGATTTTATACAATTGATGTTAAGGTTCTCCTTACACCAACTAATAAAAAGAATCTTGAGAATGATGGATGAGATAAAAATTCATTACTATGATATCTTTTTAAGAGTGAGTTTTTAAGAGTGAATGGTGTCGTGACAGCTAAAGGCATCTAAGATAAGCTGAAGAACATCTATGAATGAAATAAAAATATGAATAAGTAAAAAAGTCAAATCTGGAGGCTGATGATTGAAGACATGAAAATGAGAGATCATGATTCTATTGGGAATTTATTTACCAGTATAAATGAAATTATTAGTACAATTATATGTCTTGGTGAGATGTTAGATGATTCTATAGTTGTTGAAAAGATATAGAGAAATCTCCCTGATAATTTTGATGTGAATGTTTCATCATAAGAAGACATATACCTTGAAAAATTATAATTGGATGATTATAATAGAAATTTCATTACTTGTGAAATTATAAGATAGAAGATAATGAATAGTAATGAAAAAGGTTCTAGAGAAATGTATTTCAAGGCTGAAAAGAAAGAGAAGTCAAAGAAAATTCTTATTGAAGATGAAACTAGTGAATATGAATCTGAAAATGAGGTATGTCAAAATTTTGAGGAAATTTTATCCTTTTCTTCTATAATTGTGAATAATGGCACAAGGAAATAAATCGAGAAACGCCCATTAAAATATTTTGAATGAGGAGCTGTTGGACACATTGAGGCTAATATCCCTCAAAAATACAAAGATGAAGGCAGTGATGTTAAAAATAGAAGACCAATATGGACAAGTAAGAAACATTATGAGAGCAAATAAATATTCTTGTAGAGGTAAGAATAAAAATTTACTCAAATCAAAAATATGATTCTTTTTGTCAAAAAATGATGAAAATGATGATAGTGTGAATGAATATAAAAAATCTATTGCTAAGAAAGCTAGAAATAATACCTTTTGAAACATTGAATAATGAATATTTTGAGAGAAGTATACTGAAGAAGTGGAAACTCAAATTTAATAGTGTCTGAAAGAAGAGCTGATGGAATGATTGATAAAGATCAAAAGGCTAGAGAAGAAAAATAGAAAATTAACAAATGAAAACTCTTGATCAAATGAGAAAGAATGTTTTCATGGTAAAAAGAAAAATTTTAAACAGTGATTGATGATATGAAAAATTCTATTGAGTTTGAAAAGTATCGTAATGATCATCTAGAAGTATATATTATGGAAATAAAAGATGAGCTGGATTATATCCAGCATAAAAAATATAAATATAAAGAAAGGAATACATGGATAGAAAACACTATTAAAGATGTTGGTGAAATTTATACAAATAATTAACCTAAAAGGTATCAATAAAATTTACATTCGATGTTTGAAAAGAATGATGAAACTAGTTATTATAAGAATAATGCTGGAAAGGCTACGTTTGTGGTCAAATATAGCAATAATAAAAAATCATAAGTATCTAAAAATCATAGGTCCAGAAATATTTCTACCACTTCGGGTTCTCCTATGTATGAACAGAAATATGAGCTAAAGATGAAAGTTACATTTGAAAATATGATAATAAATGGTTAGTGGAGTGTTGGTAAAATTATTGTTGAGATTTATGTACACAACTTCGTTCAGTATGGATGTTTTAGATACAAATCATCATTCTTTGGATACTGTTGGTATTGTGGTGTTATCAGACATGTAAAATATTTGTTGGTTCAACCAAAAACATTACTACTATTCCACAAGCATTGAAAGGAAATGATTGGGTAGGATTCAATATTATTAATATAAATAAACATCAATTAATGTAAAATGTCATATGGGAAGGTTGGTGATAAGGGTGAAAATATTTTTCAACCACTGGAAACTATCTAGGAAAGATGTGATCGACCTTGACATCTTGTTAAGGGTTTCTTTATTGTGTTACCAGAACAAAAAAAATTTAAAAAATATTTAGAATCTAGTGATTTTAAGGGCAATGAAAGATATATATTCTTGTTCCAAAACGAATGTGTACCTGGTTTTCTGGCCATTACATGTTGGCTTGGCTGGGAAATTGTTGGAAGAACAAAACAAAGTTGAAGAAAAGGATGACCAAAAATTTCTTGTGATTGAAACCACATTGAAATCATTGGAATGAGAAAAACCATGTATCCATGATAGTGGTTGTTCATATCATATGTCATGAGAATTAATTTTTTTGAAAAATGTGAATGACATCATATAAGGAACAATGACATTTGGCAATGATGTATAACTGAGGATCCAAGGTGTTGGATCAGCCATCATCTGCAATGAAAAAAAAATCTGTAAACCCATTATATGATTATGGGATGAATCAAAATCTATTTAGTTTTTCACACATTTGTTATAATGGCCTCAAATTTATCTAAAAAAATATGGGTTTTTGTGAAAAATTAAAATGATCGGAATTTAGTTTTAAGAGGCCAACGTAAAAAATGGGAATTTGTTCAAAGTTGGTGAATTACAAAAAACATGTTACATGGGTGTTGTGGATGAAAATATAATTTTTCATATAATTCTAGGGCATTTTTTCATAAAAACATGTTTATGATTTCAATGTTAGATAGTGTCCAAGATATGCCTGATTTATCCAGATGAAGAGATTAGTGTTACACTATTTGTGAGAAAGGGATGATTACAAACTCTATGAATAAGATATTTAAAATTCACTAAAAATGATCCATTGAACCTATATATTCTAATATCTATGGACAAATGAGAAACCAATCTAAACATGGAGATATCTACATCATTACTTTCATTAATGACTTTACTTTCTCCACTTGGGTTATGTATATGAGACATACGTTAGATGATCTGAAAATCTTTAAGTGTTTTATGATGAATACAGAGATGTAATGTGAGTATTCAGTGAAGAAGATAACATCTTATAATGTTGGTGCGTATATGAATGAAAATGTTGAATGTTATCTTCAGAAGCATGGAATTTGACATGTGTTTAGTTCACCATACACACCTCAACAAAATGGTGTTTCTGAATTAATGAATATAATTCTAGTGGATATGAGGAGATATATTTTACTTGAACATGGTCATTCTCATAATTATTTGAGGAAATCCACGTGAATAGTTGTGTATATTGACAAGGGATGTTTCTATAGGCCAAAATTATATATGACTATATACTTGATTTTAAATGAAAAAAACTCCATGTTTGAACCACATAAGATTTTTTTAGTGTTAGTGTATTATAAATAATAGAGGTGGAAACCTTGGAATGTTTTATAAAATAGGATATGATTTAGTATTTCTTGGATATTATATATAAGTAAGAGTATGTTAATGTCTCAACAAAGAATAATAAATAATTAATGATTCTAAAGATGTGAATGGAAATGAAAATGTTGAGAAAGAAAAGAAGTCATATACTGATGTGGAACAGGAGCAAGATAAAGAAGATTGTGTTAACGATTATGATAATGATGGAGACTTTGTTAATCCTACTCAAGAAGAGGAATCAAACTCAGCAATATCAAGTGATGAGGATGAAATTTTAACAGCTCATCCTAGGCTGAAGAAACAAGTGGAGGCTCAGAACATTATTTTAAGTAAACATCATAGGGTTCAAGAAAGAAGAAAAAAGAATGTTATTACACTTACTTCTCCCTTCCGGAATCTTGATCCAAATGATGTAAATAAGGCACTCGATAATCTGGAAGGGGTTCATTCTATGAATGAATACCTTGATCAGATAGAGAAGAATGATTCCTGGTATCCTATACAAAATTCGGAAAACAAGAACATTCTTTGTAAAAGTGGGGTTTTCAGAACAAGACTAATAAATAAGTAGAATGGATAGGAAAGAATGAAAGAATTGTTTGAAATGGGTATTGAAAAATTGAAGGCATTGATTTTGATGAAATGTTTTCTCCAATGTAAAGGTTTGAAAAAATAAGAATATTTCTTTTTATTGCTTCACAACCATGTTACAAAATCATTCAATTGGATATAAAATCTGCATTCTTGAATGTCAATATTGACGAGAAATATTACATTGATCGGCCTTATAGATATTTTAATGGGAAGGATGAAATTTATGTGTGTAGATTGAAGAAGGATTTGTATGTGATAAAACAGGATTCAAGGGCATGATATTGTAAATTGGATACTTGCTTAAGGATGATGATTTTCCGGAATGTAAGAGTTGAAAACAATATTTAAATTAAGGAATGTTAGGGGTTCTATCTGATTGTAATTGTTTATCATGATGACAATATATTTGCGGGTATTGGTGAATGATCGTGTGAAAGATTCACAGATGAGATGAATATGTTGTTCGATATGTCCATGCTGGGAGAAATGAAATACATTCTTCAGTATCAAATCTTATATAATAAGAACAAAAATTTTATACCTTAGTAAATGTATGTGAAGGAACATCAGATGATGTTTGGAATAAAGGATTATAAAACTATTTCCACACTAATATCAGTGGGACCCAATTTTTATAAAGATGGAGAATACAATGAAGTTGATTAGAAATAGTTTCAAAAGTTGATTTGAATTCTATTATATTTTACTACCTCATGACCCAACATCGTATATGCAATCACATTATATAAAAGATTTTAGATCACTCATAAAGAATCACATTTGATTTCTAGAAAAATAATTATTAGATATATCAAAGTCACAACCCATTTTTGAATTAGTTATGATGTATCAAAAAATATTGATATGTTTGGGTATTCAGATGTGGATTGGTTAGGAAATATTGATGGTAGAATCTCCCCATCGGGAGGAGTTTTCTTTCTACGGAATAGTTGTGTTAGATGGAATACAAAGGAATAGAATTCATTAACTCTTAGCACGACTAATACTGAGTGTGTTTATACCACTGAATTTTCTACCCAAATCATGTGTTTGAAGACTCAGTTGGAAGATCTACTTGTTGATATGAATTTACCATTACTCTTAGGATATGGTAATCAGAGTGAAATAAATTTAACAAGAAATATAGTACAAAATTTTCATTCATATCACATTGGAATAGAGTAAAACATCATTAATGTGTAGGTAGAGAATATTGAATTAATGTTGGAGTACGTTCCTACATCATAACAAGTAGATGACATATTCACAAAACCTTTACAAAAGGAACCATTTTCTAAATTGAGGTTGAACATGGGTGTCCATCCACATTCTCATCAAGGTTAACGTATGTGTTTCAGTAAAAACTATCATCATACTATATGGATAGTTTTTTCTAGGGAGAGAATTGATACATAAATGTTTCATTATGGAAGCATGCATAAAGGGGGAGTTGTGGGTAAGCTGTGAATTCAGCATGTATTTGTGTAAACTATTCTAACTATTTGTTAGAGTGATTATAGAAAATAATGTTTTTGTATTCCTGGAAAGTTGAAGAAGTGAATTATACTAAATTAGAATATTTAAATATTTTCTAAAGAAGCTCGAGGAGATATGATCATGATATATTATAGTCACTTCTTTTGGAAATCATGGTTTTGGTTTCCAATGATTATTTTTTCCTACAATGAGTTAGCTCACGTAGGCACAGAATTTTTTATAAGTAATCTATTTCTTTATGTTACAATGTTTAGTGTTTTATGAAACATGGTTGACAAAAAATCTTTATGGGGAGATTGTTGGGACAACTTTCATTAGAGAAGGAAGTAAGAAAAGTTTATGGTTATAGAGTGTTGTATTTTGTTTTTATAACGATAAATTACTTCACCTTGTAAAGAACATTAAAACAAGAAGATTATATGTGGATTCTTATTTCAAAAATAACCTATGTTAGGAGAACATGTGATGCAATCCTTATGAAATAAAGGGGGAGTAAAGGTGCTTCCAGTCATATTCAGTTTGGATTAGAAGAAAAGATGTTAGTGGAAGGCATGGAAGGTTCAATTCTTTCCATTGAAAATATGACGATGATAAAGGTGTTCATTCAATGACTATATATCAAGATAGATATGTTTCCTGATGAAAGAAGTTGTTTGTTAAATATTCTAGATGATAATGAAGTAGCATTGGTGTTCTGGATGAAGCAGATCATAAGAAATTGTTGTTTCCTCTTGTATGCCAAATTTTTGGGGCTGAAAATTGGGAGATGAATAAATGTGATTTTGGTAAAGACTGATGTGTGGAATTTTGAAAATGTGTTTGTATGTTGCGCATAATTAATATTCCATGATCTCAACATCAAAATCATGAAATGGAAATTCTCCTGTGAAGGATTGTTTTTTTTTGCGCGCAATATTGAATGGTGTATGGAATGTTTTGTGCAGGGAATGATTCATGGCTAAAAAATCTAAAAATATATAAGGCATGAACTGAAAGAAAAAATAAAAAGTGATTGAAAGATGATGTTGGTGTGAAAGAGTCATATTTTCCCAATGCAATTTCAAATGCATTTTTTCATGACATGTTAGGGTTTTTGTGCGATGCATCATGGTTTTTGCACGTGGGGGTTGATGAGGACTATAAATAAGAGGTCAACCCATCTCATTTTACAAGCTCAACACTTATATAAATACATAGATCTAAAGAGAAAATGAATATTATATAAAGGGAGTTGCGTAAAAGAAATATAGTTTCATGAAATAAAGAGAATTTTTGTGCATTATTGAAGTTTCACACAAGATTTGTTTCATGGAAAAGGTCAAATCTTGCATTTGTGGCATAAACGTTTCACGCAAGACACCTAATAGGGTGTAAGAATGATTTTTGTTAAGCATAAGTAGTTAGTTGGGTGTAGGGTAATTCATACCATCTTATGCATAAGAAATATAATAATTGTTTGGAATGATCAAACAATGAAAGTGGATTAAAATGCACTGAAACATTGTTTTACCTATTCGTTCTAAGAGGGTGACCATGCATGTGCCTATTTTTTCCATGTTCTACACGAGTGTATGGGTATATCCTACTTGTTTTATTCCACAATAAATTATTTCTTCCTTGTGGATTGTATGTTAATGGATTGTTTCCGTACCATACAAAGGACGTAGCTTCTCTTGCTATGTAGTGAACATTGTAAACTATGTGTTAATGTGGATGTGTGTTTTGATTGTGTTTAGTAGGGAATTAAATATTTAATAGGAAAAGAATTCTATTTAAAAATCAGGTGGGAAACATAAAAGAAAAATATATCACTGATTCACCCCCTCCTATTTTCAGTGATACTTATATCCTAACTAGGAAACTTTAGAAATGATTCAACTTTACCTCATAGAACACCTCAAATGCCAGATATCCCAATATTTAATGGACTGGAATAGTATAAGTCATTATAGCAGACATTTCATCCAACATTCAAAGATCCTACTATAGCTAAAGCACTACTAAACACACCAATAATCAAGGATACCCCACCCTATGTTATTTGAAAGCTGTAGTGGAAACCTATACAACCATAAAAACTAACTCTGAAAACATCCAACTAGTATGTCATCCTAAATGACCAAAATTCCCTAGACAAGAAAAAAAACTGACACTCCCCAAAACATGTGCAGATATAAATGTTATCCTTCATGTCAAGATACATTATGCACAAGGTAGAACTGAATCACTTTCCTGGATTTAATCACATCACAATTAATGATTCGTTTTTAAGAATCAGGTCCCCCTATGATCACAAATCAAGACTTCAACAAACATAAAATCACACATCCCAACCCAAGGATAATAGAACATTTCCTATTCGTCAAGGTTAAAACATAATATTAAAATGAAAAACATGAAAAAGGATAAAAAAGATATGGGTAAATGGAATGCATCAATATTTCTCACTCCCAAGTAATCTCTGACAAGCCACCATGAATCCGTAGAAAGAAAACCAAATTTATAGTCTTCCCAAACAATTCCCTCTCTCAATGATCATAAATCACTACTTACATATCCAAAAAAGTCACATCATCCTCAATAACCATCTCTCCCCGGTAGATTGAATGGGATTCATTATAAATATACCAAAAAATATGAGAGATTTGAAAGATGTATTGGATCCTCTCAAACTATAATGCCACTACCACTTGGTATATCGCCTTTCCAACTCTCCCAAACCCCTCAAAAGGTCCCAAAAAATAGAACAAATAAAAATGCACCCTCTGCGAAAAATTCAATTCACACAACGAGAAAAATAATTTAGCAACATGTGGTTCCCATACATGAACTCCAAAGTACTACTTATTTTATTTTCATTATAATTCTAGTAGTAATTCACTATTTACATCCACTTATGAATAAGATGAACATTATTGATTTTTCTTTTTCCGGCATCAGGACCAAGAACAGCTATCTCACAGCCTCTATCCTATATAAAAAATAATGGAATGTCCCACCATTAAAATCCTAAAATAAATTAATTTCAATGGAAGAGTGACATCTATTATTATAAGAAAACCAGACAAATTACTATTTTCATACCCAAGATCCATTAATGTCAAGGATTCATGTTCAGAGTGTATCTTACAATGTATGGATAGTTCCTTCTATCTACCCATCTATCTTATAGTTAAAGGAAATTACGATGTGTAACAGAGTTCCAAAATAATGATTCAACCCACTCAAGACTACTATGGTAAACCATGTATACACATCTAAGATTATGGAACTCAAATCTCCCTGATACTGAAACACTTCATCCACATACTTCTAATCCAAAGAATACACTACACCCAGCTATTGACACCTAATAAGTGTGATGATTTCATCAACCGATACAATATCACACAGATAGAATCACAACCACCATATGAATTGGGTAACTTTATGATGAAATCCAATGATTTGTCAAACCATTTCAAATTAGGAACATAGAATGGGTTCAATAACCCACTGGTAACCTGATTCATGACCATCAACTACTAGAAAACCAAAAGCTTCATTACTAACTCAACCACTGCCTAGTTCTTCCCTGGCCTCAAAAAATGATTCCTTAGGCTACAAGACATCTTGTAAGAACGTGTATGAACTAAAAAAGGTGAGTAATAAAACTCAAAATGTAACCATCCACCAATCACCATCATAATAATCAACTTTCACTGAAACAACAACCAGTTCAAACCATCCCCCAACCATTTCTCTAGAGCATCACCATGGTCAATACGATATTGCATCACCTATTCATCTACGTCTACCCATTGAGAATCCTCCACCTAGTTCATTAGAGAAGAATATATTTTTATCTTAAATAAATATCCCTTACCTCCATCCATCCCTTCATATATTTCTAAGGATGAATACACAATCATCACCCTCCAAGCATCAACATACTCTCGAAAAACCTCATTGTGTGATTTTCATCTCAAACCACAAGCCATGAAAGTCCTCATCAAGTAACTGAATCGTGCTTGGAATAGATGAGTCCCCATAAAGAAATTGTCCTTCCTAGTAAAGGCTTTCAATTGTACAAAAACTCAAGCGAAATTATATAAAAACATCTGATTATAGATTGTGAGACCATGAAAACTATGAAACTATTTCTAGATTCTTGGGTGATTCGTTAGAAACAAATTCTTTAACTATTGATGGTTCTATTACCACACCCTGATGTGACACCACATAACTGACGAAATGAACATCTTGTTACCAAATCATACACTTAGAAAACATTCCATAGAGCTTTTGTTGACAAAGAATCTACAAGAGATTTGTGATATTCTCTCTCTTATCTTCATCTGACTCCGAGTAGATTAAGATATCATTGATGAATTTGATTATGAAATGGCACATGAACTCAATGTTGACGATGTTCTTATGCACCATAATCAATAATGTGTGTTAGTAAAACAAAATGGAATCACTACAATCTCAAATTTCTCATACCTGCATCTGAAGGTAGTATTAAAGATATCCCCCACTTTCACCCACAACTGGTGATATCCAGAACATAGACCAATATTAGAAAACCAAATCACCCCTCTCATTTGGTCAAAAATTTCTTCTATCCTATAAATAGTTTAACAGTTCTTGACTTCCAACTCATTCATCCTACGGTAGTCTTCAAACATCCTTATATCATTATCCTCATTCATTGAGAAAAACACCACACAATCCCATGGAGACACACTGGGATATATAAAAACGTTCATCATCAGATCATCTATGTGAATTCTCAACTCTCGCATCCCAGAAGGTTCCATCAGATATGGATCCATCGAAATAATGTAAGTGCAAGGTTTAATTTATATACCGAACTCAAGATCATGTAGATAGGGTAACATCACATCTTCCTTGGGGAAAACAACCAAGATCTCTCCAATAACCCTATGAACCACTATATATTTAGCATCCATTGATTTCACTAATATATTAGAAAACATGGAAATAAGGGGATCAACACACTGACTACCCAACTGACAACCCTTATCTCCAATGAAGACCACATGTTGGCCATCCATGTCCAAAAATATGACACTCAAATAGAATTATTTGGTAACGATGTGTATGAAATAAACCAATATATGCCAAGAATGACATTGTATGGATAAATAAATAGAAATAATAGATCCCCATGAGATTAATGTGGCCCCATCATCAGTCTACACCCCCATAACACACCAAACATGATTATATGTCTTAATGCGATCCATGTCAACAATAGAGAAAGAGAAATAAAAACCGTTTATAGTCCTAGAGCATGGTATTGTGTAGGTGAATCTAATTTGTATGAATAAAATTAATCAACCAAGTCACAAAAATGGTACTAAATAAACTGATTGTAACTCTGACGATCTCTGATGGAAATAGAAGTATTACCTCCATTGTGTGTTACTGACCACACCTAGATCCTCGACCTATCTGCTCATGAACACCTCCACAAACAAGCTTGGGTCACATTCCCTGAGCCTGGCGAACAACCCAAGGTCGCCCTCTGCCTAATCCATGTCCCCTTAGTGGAAAAAATCATGTTTCCCTACTTCTGAAATGGCCTCATTGGATACTGTTGTTGAGGCTAGCACAAAACCAATACTCGTACATAGAACATTTATCAACCATCCCATGTTATCTACTTCTAATAATGTCCATGATCCCTACATAAGAATCACATCAACCACCAGAATATAGGAAATACACAAATACAACTGGAACAAGATGTTTGAAAATGTATTTGTTGAGCTCGTATCTTAACTGGTCAAAACCATGAAGGTCCAAGAAATGGAGATAATTCAATATCATATCTTCCTCTTAAAGAACTCTTCTAGATTCCCTCACATGTTAATCCTCCTCATGAGTTAATGCACTCGATCTGATCCTCTTTATTCTGAACCCCCCGATACATTGGTAATACATAAGGATGAACATAATTCTACATTGAAGGATGCAGTGCCTTGCCAAGAAACCTTTTGTGGGACTCCTCGTCTAGAAAGTGATCTAGGGAAAAAAGTTGAAGATCCTTGAACATTATACCAAGCTCCAGCACTTACATATGTCAGTGAAAAAGAGAGAGTAAAACCTACCCCTTCTTATCCTTCATGGTCACTGCAATGAACTCCACTAAAAACATCATCTAGATATATACCCACATGAAATATCCATCCTTCAGCTCTCCCAGATACAATGTCCACCACTGACAAGAAACTACCCATATTTTATTTACCACCAATAAGACCCAAAATACCATATGTGCCAAGATCATAAAGAAGGTGACCTCGTGCCCTTTTAGCCATCTCATTATCTCCATTTCTAAAACCCTACCCTCATAATTTCCATAAGCATGATGCTATAAGAAAAACAATTCCCCCTTCCCCAGATCATCATTCTTTACTGGAACTATACTAAAACAATCCAAAAGATCAGCCTATTAATCCTCAACTACCTGATCAACCCATAGATGGTGGGAAGAATCCATAACTAAAATGTAAATAAGGACTTCCAAATACATAGTATTTTGGAATAATATTAATTTTTTTTCTTTTATTTCAATCATTACACCCTTTTTTACCATCCCCAAATAACTTAACTAAAACACAAGCACAATTTATTAGGATTCATGTACCATTCCAAGGTCTTTTCCTAGCTAGAAAGTCAATCTCACTTAGTCATTCAATATGCTCAGAGCCCATGCATTGGATAATGGTAGTACCGAAATTATGATGCCCTAGCATGTATCCCTAACCTATGTCACATTCCTAGTTCTACTGGAACTGTTGTTATACCAACCCATGAAATCATCACTATGCATACCTCCAAAATCTATCATATCTATCAACCATCACTTTTGATACAACTCTTTCATGAACCCTCCCTAAAAGGATACCCCTCCTAGGATTTAAATGAATAATGTGTGGGAATAACCCCATAGTCCAACCTTCAGTAGGCACTAGGTTGGTGACTAGAACCAAGGGTGTACAAATATCATAATATTAGAGGCATTACTATTTAAATGAAATAATATTGGTAGATAGAATGAATCATCCACAACAACTAGAAGGTATAATATTAAATAAATAAAATACCATCCCACACACATGTATATAATAAGAATTTTATATAATACAAAAGTCTCCAATGTATGTACACAATGTAACACTATGTAGTGATGAAAAAACTATTAAAAATAAATGGTAGTGATGTCTAACACTGTCCAAAAAACCCACATAGAAACATGAAATATAGTTTTATAGTAATAGGGTGATCATAAAATAATATTTAGTAGGAATACCAAAATCTATCAGACAAATTTTAATTAATAATACTTATGATCCCATTAGAAAACATTAGAACCAAACAACACATAAAAAAGTTTACTAACCCTGACAAACCTGACCAAGGCACTCTCACCGAGTGACACAAGTCATGTAATATCATATAAACCACATTGATGATAAGTAATGACACACTAATTTCCCATTGATTATCCACTCTCACACCCCAACTATAAATGTCATGAAACTGCCACCTCTTCATAATATACAACATCACATCCCACTAGCACACAACAGTGCCTCGCAATACATTCCACCATGCACACACCTGGACCTCACAACACATGCCACCCGCACACACATGGGCCTCACAAAACATCACTTCTCATCCTAAAGTGTCTTAGTAATAAATGGCACAACTCATACGGAAGAAACTAGGAAAACAATAAACCTCACTCCAAAAACACCAGGGCAATGACAACTCACCATTCCCTTCCGAATGTAACTTGGACCATCACTTACTATAGGCGGGAAAAATAATAGATGGTTGTCATCCATCAATCGTCCTATCAGGATGTTGGGAAATACACCATCCCTCGTGATTATGGGGGTGTTCAAATCATAGTTCTCAACTCGTATGGGGTACGTATAGAAAAGAAATGGAAATAAATAAATATATATATATATTATAGAAAACACTCCATACCCACATATGAGATATTATAAAAACATCCAACTCACTAAACTATATCTTTTTTCTATAGCCTCTAAAGCTGAAACACCATAAATCAATCCTTAAACCCCCTTCCACAATCCCAACCTATTCATTTAATTTTTTCTATTTCATAAATTAAATTCAACCCATATTCTTCCATCCATCATCAAAAAATAATTTCTTTATTCCATCATTAACCAAGAAATATTGAAACTGAAAACATCGATGGTAAAATTAATTCAATTCAAATTGGAGAAACATCACCAAGACCTATTGGTATGGGTTGAATATTTCTCCATGTTATCAATGGAGAAGAACCATACAAACCAATACATTAATTGTTCAAATTAATCATTTAAAACCCACCATGCCATCCAAAAAAACACCAACTCACAACTAAACCCATCAACATTTCATAGTACAACTAGTTTTAAATCCTTGATGTCAAATCATATCATGCCCAGATCACTATATCAAGAAAATCAACACATGTGGGAAATTATTCCCACAACCACATCACGATAAGAAACAATTGAAAACATAATAATGTTTTAACAAGACATACCTTATTTAATCACACTTATTTACTAGGGGGTTATCATAGAACTAGAAAATATATGGGAATCCATTTATTATTTGAGTGTATTTGGTTATAAAATTTCATACATAGGCGTTCTATGAAAAATACCACTTGAATTCAATATTAATTATTTGTGCAAATATTGAACCCAAACGGAATCAATTTTCAATTGGTCGTTATCCCATATAAGTCAAAATATCAAAAAAAATAATAACAATGTATGATCATATATAACTTTTCCAAGGATCATGTATATTGATCTTAAAATGGTTCCATTATCTATATTAATCTAAATTCAACTATCTTCATAATGAAAAAAATCTATATACGCACCCATCATGATGAATAGTTGATAAATATGAAGTAAACACTACATGGAAGAGAGAATATTTGAACTACCAGGGTGCCCCAAAATAGGGGTTCACATGTAGTAGGGAAAAAATCAGTGAAACATGAACCAAAATCTACAGCCTGACTGAACAAATCCAATGAGAAGAAATGTTTAGCGGATCCCATACTAAGTTAATGAATGAATAATTATAAGGGGAAGGGTGTATTGTATTTGGAATTATCTAAACCAAGACACCAGTTTAGATTCATTTTTTATTATCCATCAATGGTGGGTATGGTCAAGATTATGTGTTTTGAAAAATGAAAATCCCCCATACTCCTACGAAACTGAAGATAGCATTTATGGTATTTCAAACGATCTCAAATAATTTCGAATTTGGTTTTAAAATTTTTTTGCATCAATAAATATGATATAAGTGAATAACTAGAAGATGTTGTAAAGAGAGTTCATAAGGCACCATTAGTTGAGGCACCATTCAATAAAGCACTATTCGAGAGACACCATTAGAGAACCACTTCTAGAAAAATAACTCTCAAATGAAACCGCTAAAACCCTTAGTGGCATAACATTAGGTGAGACACTATAACACCCTAAGATTTGGTGCATTTTTTTTGAATTAATTTACCCATTTATTATTTTTCATTTCCCTTGACACTAGATATATTCCTATATACATATACATATATATATATATATTAAAATAGTAATTCAAACATTCCTTTTAGATGGATCCTAATTTTATTTTTATACCTGCAATACATACTTATCTTGCGCTACACACAACACCATCATGGACTATATTATATACAAAACAAATGTTTCTATGAAACATCATTTAATTGTTATAATTATTTTAGTGAGGAAATTAAAAACAAGATATTAAACATATCTATATTAATAGTAATAACTAATTTTCAAATATTTTTAATAATTTTTTTACATAGAAAAAAAATATTTTTAATGATATATATAGTTTTTTGTAAAGTCCTGTTATGTTTAAAAATACTATTTTTTAAAATGAAAAGATATTAAAGAGTAAATTAATATTAGTCACATTTAAAAATAAAATTTAAGAAATTAAACATATTTTTTGAAATTAGAATTTCAATTCTATCTTATTGTAAATTTTTGGGATTTTACTTGGAAACATCCTTTTTTGATGAATATTGAAAAATACTATCGTTAAATTACAAATCGCCATTTTGTTTAAAAATTATTAATTATATATTATATTATAAATTGGTATCAATGGAGAATATGATCAATTATACCTCAATTAATACAATGTAGGTAATAATAATCTATTTTACATTAAAATTTAATCATAAAACTTCATAAAATTTTGATATGATTTCTACTTTAAAAACTATTAATTTCATCCCACATATGGGATTTGTATTAATATTAATTTTATCGCTTCTATGAATGTAATATTTGAAACTAACATACACCATTATAATTAGGACAATATTTGGAGTCTAATAATACCAAATTAATTTTATTTCAAAACTACAAGTAAAAGTGATTAAACATAATCACAACGATTAAGGTCAAATTTATATATAATTCGGTACTAAACCTCAATCACACAACCCCAAAAGACATAAAATCTTGCAAAAAAACCAATTTTCTATTAATATTATGGTAATAAAAAATTTATTATTGATATTGGTTGGTTTTTTATGACTATTGTAATGTAATAACATTTGTAAACCTAACTTGTTCATTAAAATATCATGGGAGTCCTTTTCATTCCCAATAAAATCCCACCACCACTCCCAAGTCCTATCACATCTCAAACCTCTTAGGTTATTCCAATATAAACCCAATATAATTCTAAAAATCCCTCCATTTCTTCTAGAATCATTTTTCTATGAATTAGGGAATCCAAGGAAGCATTTTGGAAGAAACTTTAATGAGTTACCTGAGTAAGAGGAAACTCTTTCTCAAGTACTCTTATTTATTTTTCTTCTACACCAATACCATTGTCCTTATTCAATGATTTTATAAGAAAAAAATTATCCCAAGAATATTAGGAATTTTTTACTCTAAAGGTTTTACCTACATTGACACACACCTCCAACTAATGGGTTACTAATATACTGCTTATGTGTACGGTGAACTATCGGCACACTAAATGATTATTGTTAAATTTTCATTACAAACTCTCATGGTGGAAATTATGATGGAAAATCTATTTATATATATTATATATTATATTTATTATTTTGTTAATCTTATTTATTACTTTTACAGACCATATCTTTTCACTCTCCACTTTGTTTTAATACAAAATTATTTTTGAGGAAGTGTGCACTATCACCCTCTCAATGCAATATGATTCATTCATACACCACATTGATTACATTGTAGAGGATTTTATTTAATATATAATAAATTTTATTATAATATAGATATAATTTAATAATGATATTTATATATATATATATATATACATATATATTTTTTTCTGTATTTGCCCATTAAAATTAAATGAAACTGCGTTTATGCACACAAACGACCAATCGTCTCATGAATAATGTTTTCCATTTCATTATTATATATTATATAGAAAATTATAATAAAAATATACTCAATATATATTATATTTATATCATGGTTTAAATTTTTTTATTGATATTTATGTATAACGACCAACAATATAATATATTATGACATGTATGAAGAACAACATCAATATTACATGTAGTGAAAACATTACAAATGATGGTTAACATACATGAAAAATTAGGTCGTAAAAACTATATATGGTATGGGATATAACAATATGGTTTTGTAAAATATGTATGACAAATTTTTAATTATTTTACAGGTGTTATGAATGAGTATGATTTGAGTAATAACACATGATATGTGGATTTCATATCACTTATTATTTCCATGAGATAGATGCTATATTCGCCACCATTCCTTATATGTGGTGAATGTCGAGACCATGATTTAATTATAAGTATAATATATGTAAATTTAATATTATTGACATATCAATTGTATTATATTTCGTTTATAGTTTTCTTGTTCCAAAAGTTTCCATGTCTGTAGAGTAGTTTTTCCTCAATTCGCCTTCTTTGATACTCATGTTTTATTATGCACAAAAATACACATTCAAATTGAATATAGATAAATTTTATATGTTATATCATGAATTTAATACTATTAATGATATTTTAATATTAATTTCATTTCATTTTCTTACATAGAGTGTATGATCCCATGTTACAATGTTATATGAGTTTGTAAAGACAATGTCATCGTTTTTCAAGATTATTTATGTTTGTTCTTCCTATGATCACATCTTAACACCTATATCAGAAGATGTTAATGAATTTCATTACCCTATAGATATTAATTATATAATCATTTATATATAAAATAATTAAGTAATTTTGTACATAATATATTTATGAATGTGTTTTTTTATGAAATCCTGACTTTACACTATCTTCGGTCAAAAATCGTTGTTCTATAAAATTCATGTTATCCAAAAAGGGAATCCAATAATATAGATCTAATATTTCATGATCATTAATAAAAATTACAACCATTTTATATTTTAGAAATATCTTTATTAAAATTTTATTTTCAATTTCTGAACAAGTCATTATTTTAACCCTTTTACCCTGAAAATGTTTATTCTTTTTACCTCATACTACATGTATGAATTTATCCATAGTCCACACATTTGTGCTTTATTTTCATTTTTAATGGTAATTTTTTATTAAAAATAAATTATAATATAATTTAAACCACATATTTTCCAAAACATTTTCACTCTTTATTTATATGTTTCATGGAAAATGATTTACAAAATGTTTTCAACATTCTTTTATTAATTTTGAAGTAAAATGAATTTCAAAATGCATTCAATATTATTTTATATGTTTTTAATGGAAATGGTTTTTAAAAAAATATCAAAACTCTATTATATGTTTTCAAATTATCTTTAAATACCTTGTTTTCAAAACATTTTAAATATTCTTTCACATATTTTCATTTAATAATGATTTCCAATGATTATAAATATTTCCATACATGTTTTCAAATTAATTTTTTTATTTTATGTTTTTTAAAATATATTTTATAAGTTTGCATCGAAAATATTTTTCAATATATATTCATGGATTCATTATATTTTTTCAATTTATATTCTTACTATATTATTTTTGAATGGTTTTATGTATTAAAAATTCATTTTGAAATAAGAAATGTTAATTTCCCGAAGACATTGTTTTGAAAAATATTTCTATATTATTTTTTTCTTAAATGACATTTGTTGATGTTACTCATTCCCTTTTAGGAAATTATCAAAAGTTTACATTCATATATTATTTATGAATGGTTTAATCTTAATGTCATGGTTTTAGAAAAAAATTCTCTTTCATGGGTCATATTTTTATGAAATCCAATTCCCTATCACCGGTTATATGTTTAAGATATATGGTCCTCTTTAATGGGTTATTATTTAGATGAAATGGTTTTAATGTTTTTATCTCTTTTCTTAAGTTATTATATATGTACATGTTTTTAAACCCATTTCATTTCATGGGTTATGTTATGTATTTTTATGATTTTGAGACACATTTATGTATGATTTCATTATAAGATGGGTGAGACTAATATCTCAGTCCAATGAATTAGGAAAATATTTATATCTCAGGAGATATACATGGATAGAATAAGAAATGATCTTGCTTCAGTATTATATGAATGGAATGGGATGTGAATTCAATTCAGTGATACATCCCTAGAATTTGGGTCAAAATCTGTTAAACAACATACAGATGGAACGAGGGGTAAGATTAATATAGTAAATGACATTTTACACTATGATAGTCATAGATGAAATGCTTGACTACTATAGAAATAAATATTGAAGATTATTTCTCTGCGACAATTAAATTATTTACTCCTATATTATGATTTCATGGATTATATGTTACATTTTTTATGATTCATGTATTATGATCTTCCATGCCTTATTCCACTATTCATGTATATAATCACTAATATGCAGGGTATGATCTTCAATATTCATGATCATGTTCTCATTCCCCTATGCTCACAACTACAATTACAAATCTCCATTATGTACCCTTAAGGAGAATTTGATCTCACCCCTCTATTTTGTTTCCTTTCCCCATGTAATGATGAATGCTTATAGGTATAATTACTAATGGTGGAGTTCATTATGGGATATGATGAATATCTCTCACCAGGATAAAATATTTGTTTCCCGTGTTTCCAAAGATAGTAAGCTTTTATGGTCCTCAGGCATGTATTTTTGTAATTTACAAAATACTAGTATAAAATGATGTAATATCCATTTATGCCATTCTAGATTATCTATAGACACCTCCAGACGGTTCACCGTAATGGTGGCCTACATCTAGGCATGTGGCACTACTCGTCGAGGCACCATTGTGTGACCTACCGCTAGTGAATTTCCTCCAAGGTGACACTAATAGGGTGACACTGCAAGGGTGAAAAATTTAGGGTGAAACTATTGGCATGAGACACTGCTAGAAAACATGTAAAATTTGGATATTTGGTAAAGTGTTGAAATGAGTCACCTTATCCTTCCAAACCTTCTCAAAATTCCATATGTTTCATAAAATAATTGACTAGAATAGTTTGAGTCATTACAAGAACGTTCATAGTATATCTTGGATTATATTAAAATATTATCATTTTATATTGACAGAAAATAATTTATGTAGTTAAAAATATTGAATTTTTTATAACCAATGAAATTATCTTGGGAATTAGAATTTTCAAATTGAATTACTATTAATTTATAGTGGTCATACCATAAATAATAAATTATTATAGGTGTGACTTCATTTTTTAATGCCAATTCAAAGTGTCTAGAACAATGGTTTGTCACATAAATTTATTGAGCTCATTATAGTGTGTTGAAAAAATAATCTGTATAAATAATTATATACTAATTATTTTATCATAATCTTTTTATATTATAAAAAATTAGTGAAATTTAATATTGTTTTATTCTTAATATTTAAAATAATAATATGTTCACCCCATGGTAATTCAAATTTTAAAATTAATCCTTATATAATATTCTAATAGATTATCTTTTTCTACTATTGAAACTAAATCAATGCTATTCTTTATATATTATTTCAAATTGTTGAAATTACATATATGAGCAATATTGAAAACTCAACATCATGAGTCATGTGATGACAATGAATGTATTTAATGAATTCATAATCACATTCTTTAAAAATTGGAATATATTTAATGTTGAGTTAACCCCAACCATTTGAGAAATATATCCCTCATTAAAATTTGGTAAGACACCTAAAATTTATGTAGATTCCATTTGATAATGGTGTTCATCCCCACACATTTATACAATAATAGGTTGATATTGTATTTAAGATGTAATCACATTATTCTAGAAATTTATAAGGGTTCTATATTGAGAGATCTAAAAAATGATCAAAAACCTATTATATTAATGTATAGTAATAATATTGTTATTATTATAAAGATCACTCCCTCAATAAATACACATAGAATAATAATAGATTTTTAATGAATGAATAATTGTAATTAGATATTTATATACTAATTTGACATCTAATAATTGAGGGAATGAATTAATATTACTATAAACATATTATCACTTGCATAAATTCATATATCAATAAAAAAATAAGATACTTAAATATTTGATCATACCAACAAAAAATAAAAATAATCACTATATATTAATTCTAATATTAAAAAATAAATGATATTTTCAAAAATTAAATATCATTAATCAATGTGATCAAATACCTAATCACGAAAACCCATTAATAGGATATATAAATCATGTAATATAATTTTTAATATATGAAACCTTAGTAATAAATTAGGTTATCTATGGTTATAGTTTTCTCAAAAAAGTTATATTTTTTATAAATAAAGTGGTAATTAACTTAATCATATTTAACATGGATGTATATATATGTGTTCATTCTTAGGTACACCCATCATTATCTCATGACGAATGATTAAATATCAAATCCACTTGTTTCGTCGTTTCTACCACTCTGTGAATCTGTTCCACAACCATATCCAAATGCCTATATATAAAAATGGATGGATTCCATAATAAATACAAAAACAGTTTATTACTGTAAGATAGGTTGTACTATGATACATTGTCTTATCATAGAGGTTTCTAAAATATTATTCAAATCGTAATATAAAATAATAACTAACCCTTTTCTCTGATTCAAAATGAGATGACCCAATCTAAAAAATATATTTAAATTTCATAATTTTATAATATTATTCAATACATCTCATAATAATACTTGACCACAAAATATAATTGTTTTGTGTATTTAGGGACTATATACATAAACATTTTATTTCATGAAAGATAGTAAACATATCTCATTAAATTAATCTAACCTATTAATAATCATATTCATAAATGACTTATTACTTTTATTTATATCCTATGGAATGGAATCATTAGAAAATGTGACAGAAGATTCTCATTAAAGGTCACCATGGGATATGTCATTCAATGATCATATCTAAGAATAATATGATCATAATGGAATGAGAATATGTTCTTAATATATGAAAATAATATGAAAAATTTATATATCATAATCATGGAATAAGGATTTATCAATTTATTAGAAATGAATCATTGAATAACTAATGTTTATAGGTTGTGAGATCATATCATAAGCACAATAAAATAACATGTGACTTTTCATTACAATAGGGGAAAATAATTATCATATAACTTATATATCATGGCTATATACAAATTCATTTATCATATGTTAATATTGGCCTAACCATCTGTGAATTATATCTGAGATTTAGATAACCTACCATGTACCATTTTTTGGATTGGGACAACCAATAATGTATCCTATTTTGGGATTTGGGTAAACACATTTTTTACCCATTGATCTCATAAACATTAACCATTACACAATTTATTGGAAAGATTTGATGGACCCACTTATCACATAATCATAATCTATTCGTTTTAATGTGACATTATCATCAAAACATTAATTATTTCATCATAGAATAACAATTATAGAATAGTAAGGGTTTCCTCAATATTTCACCATCATGATCAATAAAATTCCAAATATATTTTATGGATGATAACCGTCTATGATATCCTCAATAAATCATAAGAAACATCCAAGAATGTTTTATAGATACAAATTAAATTTAAATATTACAATAATATTTCATGAATAAAATATAATTTCAATTTAAAAATCACTTAGATATAATATATAAATTTATATAATATTATAAATATAACTTTCATTATAAAAAACCATTGGAACATGTAATGGAATCTTTAATGTAATGATTTGACAAAATGGTTTGGTAAAGGGGACTATGCGGTAAATATTAAAATACATATTCCCTTAAATTTTCTGTGAAAAATAAAATATATGAAATATTAATTTAAATAATCATTGGAAAAAATTAAAATATTATTTATAGCATTTTAAATAAAATATAGACAAGGAATAAAAATATTCCCCATTTAAAAGAGAAATATTGTTAGGTTTCTATCAAAAAAACCTTCAAACTATTATATACAAAGGTAGAGGAAAATGAAAGGGTGAAATGTTATAAGTATAGTTAAATATTTGGAATTAAAATATATAATATAGTTAGTAAACATATCATATAATTCATACATTTAAAATTTAGGTATAATTAATGAAGCTAAAAAGTAATATTGCAACATAAAACCATTACCATTATGGGAACATTTGAATCATAAGACCATGAAATTAATTACATAAATAGATAATTTCAAAAAAAATTATATAATTATTAATTATATTAAATATTAAAGTTTTAATATATACATCACATTGAAGTCATTAGTGGAAAATATGCATAATTCCTCATAGAAAACAATTTTATAAAAGAAACCCTTACCTTAAGACTTTGTTTCATTGTATGTGGTTTTAACCTATTGTATAAAAAATTAAAATTAATTAGATTAATATAATGGAACAATTATTATATATGAAATAATATATATAGTTTAATTATATCCTCTTATCACCCTTGCGTCGACAATATTTTATTATCACCATCATTTCAGGAGCTAACCTCTTTGTTTTCATTTCTGGTTTGGTTCAATAGTATTGGTCCGTTATTTTTTATCATGGTTACATAAAATAAATAATATTAATAATTTTATAAGTATCATATTAAACCATTATATAAAATTTTATAATCATTCATAAATATTAATGGTGGAAAATTAATCACATCACTACATAGAGGTGGTATTCCAAACATATAAAAGAGTGATTTTTTCATTTTTTAATTGATTGGTAGGTAATAAGGTACAAAATATATTATAATGAATTCCATAAGAATGGATTAGTAAGGTTATAATTTTTCAAAAAATTGGAAGGTAAGAATTTAGAAAAGATATTATAAATCATGAAGAATAATTATATTAGATATATGATGTTTAACCATTAATTCAGTTATAATAAATAATCATGAAATATTGATATTGTGAAATAATCGTATCAAAATGTGTATGAGATATTACAAATATACACCAAAAACATACATTCATTTACTATTTGATGGAATGAAGGAGGAAAACTAGTTATCCAATATTATTGGCAACCACTATTTTTTGATGATTACACATTCACTATGTATGTATGGATACATAATATTTATAGGATGTGGAAGAAATATAAGCATTTAAAGAGATGGATATGCTGACTATAAATTCTATTAGAATCCTCCTTTGAATTATACCTTAATACTTAATATGATGGTATTTCGTTAATAAAATAAAATCAAAAAAGTAAATAAACTAGTACTTTTTAAGTAGATATTAACTAAAATAGAGGGATCATATTGCATGAAAATTTAAATCCATAAACTTTATTATAATAATTAATAAATAATTATTTATTTAATTAATTTATATATGAACACACTAAGAATATAATAATAGTTTTTAAAAGTTCAATCCATAAAATTTAAATGATTTGTTCTTTATTCATAGTCATAAGTTAAATTATATAGTAATTATTTTTAATATATTATCAAAAAATTTAATTAAATATTATTTTTAAAGAGTCATATATATATATTTCTATAAAAAAGTTCAGAACAACTAGAAAAATATATTTTTTTATAAATGTTAGTATTTTAATCATTACATGGTTTTATAAAAAAATTAATATTTATATATTAGGAAGGATTCAGGAAAATTTATTTATGGAAAATATATATATTACATAATCTAATTAATCATATTCATACCCATTAATCAAATGACATGGACAAAAAGACTATAATA
The DNA here is from genome assembly GCA_963277665.1 of Viscum album. Taxonomy (NCBI): domain Eukaryota; kingdom Viridiplantae; phylum Streptophyta; class Magnoliopsida; order Santalales; family Viscaceae; genus Viscum; species Viscum album. The sequence continues at coordinate 1,836,054,860 of OY728147.1, forward strand.
TATAATTATTTATTTAGACTCATCATCACATGTGAAAAATTATATCTAACACATTAAATATATTTCAAATGAATAAATAAAAAATACAGAGGTGTTATATTATACGGATCCACTATCTCCAACATATCTTCTTAAATTTTTGGTTATGGTAGAGATCTTTTATTGAGTGATTAGTCTTATAAATTAAAACAACATCATTATAATCCATGATTTCAACTATAACTTCATAATAATAAATATCATTCTCTAATTGTATAAACTCTCTGTTTGGTACATGCAAAGAATTATATATGTACATTTTAAAATTTTATACATGGATAAAAATATGAACATGAAAGAGGTTTGGTGGAAGCATCCATTGAATATTTGTTCTCCCTACTCAATCTGGAATCTTAATGGGGACAATATAACTATGGCCCAAATTTCGCTTCTTTCAAAATATCATAACAATCTTCAAAAGATGAATTGATATGAAATATTTATCACCAACAATGAACTAATTATCACATAAAGTATTCTCACCATTACACATTTATCAACTATATGGTTCTATGATATTCTATTTAATGAGTATAAACCTCTTTGTTTTTTCCTCATCTAGAACAAGTTCCAATAACATTCTTTCTCCAACATCATCCTACCATATTATAGTTCTATACATTCTTCTACAAGGGGACTCGAAAGGGGACATCTCAACTCTTTATTGAATTCTATTGTTATATAAAAAATCGATAAGCAAAAGTTTTTTATCCCAAAATCATTTGACATTTATATAATAATATCATATCATGTACTATATGGTTTGAATGGTTATCTAATACTTACCATATATCTGGGGATGAAATGAAGTACTAAAACTCATTACCATATCTTGATATTTCTCAATACTTCTCAATAATGTCATGTTAAAAATTGAACCATGATCATATAGATTAGAATATTTTACACCTTTTAATATTTCCACATTCGTCAATTATATTATAGATTTATGATCTAGAGAAAAATATTCATTTAAGATATTGAAATTTTATAAATTCATATGGTGATCGACTAGAACTCTTATAAAATTATCCCTTTAATATGTCTTGGGTTGTCCTACGAAAAAATCTAGGGTTATGTTTTACCATTTTCATAGTGGTATGGGAATTGATTTTAACATCCCCATTGACTTTTTATTAGTAGACATAACATTGTTTCATACAACATATTGAGATAAATGAACCAAAATATTTATAATCATGGTACTAGAAAAGAATTGGAAATTAAGGTCATTATACATATTCATCAATCCATAATGAACTATGTTTTATAAACTAAGAGGTTCACCAAATGACTCTTTATTTAATTTGGGAATAACTGGGACAGATAGCCTTCTCCTTACATTATCATTCAATACTACTAAATTTAGAAATTAGGTACATTTCTAACCTTTTTTATAGCTCTACATTATTATTTTTCACCACATTATTCTTCACATGGATATATTGTTGAATATTTATTTGATCAACATATGATTAATTTTATTCCTTAAATATATCAAAGTCCTTACTTTTTGTATAAAAAAATATAAGAACTTTTTTATCCTCATCATTGTTATGATAAAATGATCTTTTATATGAGTGTTCCAGACACTTTGTTCACTTTTGTAGGGTTTATTATTTTATGAAGTTGCATTCATTACTCAATTTAGGCCTTCTCATTTGGATAATAGACAATAATTTATATGTTAATATATATATATGAATTTTATTATTAGTATATATATAACAACATTGTCTTTAAAGGTACCTTCTTTATTTCATTAATAATAAATTACTACACAGAACTCCAAATAATTAGTATGTTAATTTTTCTCAATAAACATACTTTAAAAGAGTACATAGCTATTACATCTTCATTCTAAATTTGAATACATCCATGTCTCTTATTATATGAATAAATATAGATCTACAATTAATACACACCATAATATAGGTTCATCATGGTTTCACTAAAAAACATTATCATTGACTCTTTGAAATTTCCCTCAAATTCATAAGTCTAATAGAATTTGGCTCCCATACATGTTAAAATGGAGATATTAATATTGTTCCATATTAAATTATTAAAAAACTTTGATAATATTAACCTAATATATGAAAACTATGGATATAAATCATAGTGGTTGATCTAGGATAATTTTTAATAACAAATATCTTAGTTGGATATATTTATTTTCCCCCACATATGATCACATTAAGAACTAATGATACAATATTTTACTAGAATTATCCCTTCACAAATTTGAGATTAATTTTTTCTTTAATCGATAAATTCAATATAAATCTCACTCAGTCTTCAGGGTCTTCCATTAACTTATATTATATAATTATATCATCTTTAATATCATACATAAATTTATTAAAGTAATTATGAAGTACATATTTATAAAAATTTTAATGATTGTGTGATAATTATTAAGTCCATATTTCATCACTATAAATTCATTGTGACCATACCTCATACAAATTGGTTTCCTTAATAGGTTTTCAATTTTGACCCTCAATTGTTAGTATATAAAAAATGTTTAGTCTTCGACAAGTATTGGTCTCCTTATTTTTTATCAAATAAATTATTAGTATATGTAAACATATACTTATCATTTATTGGGGTATTTTAAATTTATGAATTATCAATTTAGAGGGAAATTGTTCTATCTTTCTTATTAACATAAATTATAGGTGACAAAAATGGTGATTTACATGGAAAAAATGAATCCCCTATAAATAGTATCATAGATTTTCATCTACAATTCCTACAACAAAATTATTTTAATTCTATTTGGAGAATTTCAAATTGATGTAACACCATGTATGAGTACATTAGATAAATAAACATAAAGATTCATGGAAATGATATGAAATTAATTAAGAAATAAATTAGCATAAACTTAATAATTATTCTTATATGATATATCATGTTTAACACCAATATTTTGTGATAAATAACCCAAAATTATTGGTGTTAACACCCATATAATTGAATTAATTTAAAAAGGATATTCATGATCATCCTCGCACTTATTGATGACTTTATATTGACTAAGAATCGAAAATGTGAGCTCTTTATTATATTAATTTGTATGTTGACTATGTAGAGAGATATAATTAATGTTCAATACCATATCAAATGTAAATAAATTATAAATAAAATTAATAATAAGAATAAAATCCCCACATTATATAATCATGGAAGAATAATAGATTTTTATTCCCTCATCATACCATTAACTGTTTTTAGTACTAATTTTACATCTAATCAATGAGTATATGTAACAAAATTCATAGATACACTTCATGATATGAAGGAAATTACATTAATAAGAAATAAGATAATAACCTTGGGTTTAATTATAATTCTCGTTTTTTTTAAAAATTATTCTTCAATAGTTTTTATTAGAGAAAAAACTAAGTCTAAATAAATCATAATATTATATATTATTATAACATAGACTTTATATATCCATTATAAATATGAATTTAAATTTTTTAAAATAAAATATATATAACACTTTTATATAAAGGGCATATATTTAGAAATATGTTCTCAATTTTTAATAATGTAATTATACTTATCTAAGAAATATTTTCCTCAATTTTAGCTTTTAAGGATTTCTGTGAAAAAAATAATAAATTTTAAAAAATTATGATAACTATTGAATCAACATTTCAAAATTATCATTTAGTTAATTTTTGAGAACATTTTGTAAGGATTAAATTTTATGTGAATAATTACAATATATATTTTTTATTTAAACTCATAATTTAATTTAAATAATAAATTGTGAATATTAATTTTTAAATGTATTGAAAAGTAAAATTAGATTATTTATCTTACTAACAATCTAATTATTTTCATTATAATTCATATTAGGATTTTATTTGTAAAAACATTTTATATTTAAGAAAAAATTTATTATAGGAAACCCAATTTGGTTTTCGGAAATATTTATTATACATCTATAGTTGAATGAATTTTATAATATATATCCTATAATTTGGATCATCTTTTCAATAGAAATTAATTAGTCTACACTCAATTTAAATCATACTAAATAGTGAAAATAGAAAAAACAAATTTCATAGTTGTAAATGTGAAAATAGTTTTAACGAGGGAGTGGGTGGGTATACATAGGTATAGAGGTATATTTTTAAATTAAAACAGGATAATTATTATTATTTGGCCATTTTTCATGCTCATAAAATCCAAAATTATAATGTTCTCTCATTTTGAAGTATTTTTTTGAATGGAGTTATTATATTTTATATTTTATGAAATTCCATTTGTTTCCAACCCATGATTTATAAATGCGAACCCCTTGTTTAACATAATTACACAACATTGAGCCTTATAGATCATCAAAAATCCATAAAAATATCTCTTAAAATTCCATATCTTTGAAGTGGAGTTCTTTTCATTTTTATAACCATTATAATATTTCAAAATAAATGATAAAATAGAGGACATCATAATGAGAGTTAATGATCATACGAATTCTATTTCAATTTCTTTTTACTTTTACCTCTTATAAGTTTATGTTTTTTATAATAAAATAATATATTAAGTATCCTAAAAATAGACAAATTTATTATTATTATTATCTAACCACCAATATGTCCATATTTTTCAAAACAAATTGAAGTGAAACAATCCCTCATGTGTACGTGTGGACTACCGCATCCACATAGTGATATAATTCATTTGAATAACCATAATTTAGGGATGGTAATTTTGATAGGTTTAATATTTATATAATATATTTAATAAATAATTATTCTCATATAATTATAATTTAATTGCTACTATTTTTTATTCTAATCCTTTGGAAATCAATATTGTTTTATGTGTTTTTTTGTGGACTACGAACATCCCTAAGGGATGCGATTTTTTTTCATTTTTCCAATATTGTTTGTAATAAGGATAGATTTATCAAATATGTATGATATATATGATATTATAATGATATTTTAGCTGTTAATTATTTTTAAACATTCTTTTTTGTAACTATCAAAAAGTTGAAAAACCGCTCATGGGTACATTTGTTTTTCCAACTCCATAAGTAGTGTAATTGATTTTTCTATGTTTATATATTATGGATGAATAAAAATATATATAAAATAAACATATATGAAAATTTTATCACAATTGAAGATATGTAAATGTTGAAACTATGATTATCTTATGAGGACCAGAATTATGAAACTGAAATAATCATGAAAAATGAAATAGTTAACATAGGGAAAAGATTATTTTAATAATAAATTCATAATAAATGGGTGTTAAAAAGTTATAATTCGATTCTATAAGATATTAAAATTGTATGAGTGATCTTTTTTATGGATTTATAACATATTTAAATTCATTATACTTATGGTTAGTGTACATTGAAGAAAATTTGATATGAAGTTAATGTATTTTTGTTATAGTCTCATTGTTGATCGAGCTTGTTTATCTTATTATTTCTAATTATGATTTTTTTAAAATATCACTAAATAATATAAAAACATTAATTATTATAAGGGTATATTCAAATAAAAAACTATATTGATCCATTTTCCACTCTTTGTAACTCATTAGACTAAAATAGTTTATTTTGGAGAGTAAATTTTATTTCCCTCTTTTGTATAAAATAATTTTTTCAAAAAAAGTATATTTGTTTCTCTAAATTTTTTTGATTAATTTTAAAATATTTTCAAATTTATTTTTTAAAAAAAAATTGTACCCATGACGGTGTTTTAAAACATTGGATTAAAATTAATATATTTATTTTTATAACAACGTACATATGTATTTAAACAGAAAATATGAAGAAAAAAATATTTTATTTAATGTTGATTGAATAAATTTAATTTTATTCCATCCTGATTGATCAATGAATTAAAAAATCTATAATTATTTACAATATTCAATTAAAATTATATATGTCCCTTACTATTTGTGAAATTTTTAATTTTAAATTATTGATTTCAAAATCCAAAATTAATTTTCCACAACAAAAATTAATGATATATTATATTGGTATTTCCATCGAAGATGGAATTATTTCATGTAACATATGCTTTACTGGAGATAAGATCCAATTATAATCATCTATATCATTTATTGGATTCCTCGTCAGGATGATGATTTATGAGTTATTCTATGAAACCAGTTTCTTTTTCATGTGTTAATTATGTTATGATGAAACCTTTAGGAAACATATTTCATTAAATAGGGTTATGTAATGATGCTAGGTAAAAAAAATTATGATAATTTCAACTCAATGAGTAATTCTATGACGAATGATTTCTGATCTTGTGGAACACATATGCGTGATTTTTATTTTGTTAAATGTGGTCATGGAATTATTTATCTCTTTAAAGCATTGGGTAAATATTAATATCTCATTTGATGAAAAAACTATAATATGAGGTTATAAAAATTCAAGAGGATCTTTATCAACTTAGACAGTCTTTGAAATGAACCATGACCAATATAATTTAATGGGGAGTAAACCAAACACTAAAATATATTCATAATAGTGATCTCAAAATACTAACGTATGATTTTATATTATTATTTTTATTCCAAAAAAATTATGTATCATTCAGATGTTATTTCTTCATGGATAACATTCAATAATTCTTTTATGTACTATGATCATTCATGAAAAAAATTATGGCTCACTATTGTGGTATATGAAATATATTATATCATTTTAAAGTTGTATTTTCATGTTTTAATAACCATATGTTCTTAATGGTTTGAAGGTTCCCTCTCTGATGTCTTTGGTTTTCTCATCGGCTCCTCCCTTGGGTGGTAGTTTTTCTACAGATCCCTCTGTTCTCTCTACAGTGGTCCTGTGGCTTTTTTTTCATGCATTGGATTTGCGCTATGGGGTTCTATGGTTGATGAATCAGATCTACAGGTGTAAGACCAGGTTTTGACATTTTGCCTTGTTGTCGACATACTCTTCGAAGTGCTCCAGGTTTTGTTCTCGGTAGCTTGTTGGTCATATGGTGAGTTTCTCAGATTTTGAATGTCTTCTATTGGCCAACAGTGGTTGAGTGGTTTGAGGGTCTTATGAGGTCTTTTCCAGCTGTTGGGTTGGTGTCTTTCTTGGTTGTGTTCTTAGAGGTTCTATGATATTTGTGAATCACTTAAGTTATCTTGTTTTCTAGTAGATTTGGTTCGTGATGTGCACCATTTGAATTTGATTTTTTGGATTTGAGATTTTCTGTGGTGCGGGTGATGTTTTTTGTGGATCCTTGATTTGCGGCGGAGACTACGGGTTCTTGTCAGTGTTGATGTTGAATGTGAAGATGGACGCTGGTGAAGCTCATCGGCGATCCAATGTTGTGGATTTTTATGAATCTTATTTCATTTCATACCTGGTGCAGGCTCACTACTCGAGGTGGCAGGCTCGCTGCTCGAGGCAATGATGGCGGTGTTTTTGAATTTTGAAATTTCAAACTGTTTATGATTTTTGGTACCTGGTTTCTGTTGTATGGATACCAGCAACCCATAAACCATTTTTTAAAATGGGGAAAAATTATTTGCAGCAACTCTTGAAAACTATGACTATAGTTATTTAGCATGAACCCTTAGGATAATCCTATGTATAAGAGAACGCATGCTGTTATACTAAAAAAAGTGTGGTATTCCATAAAAATAGCATTATATTGATAATACATGATAATGACGTTTTAACACATATGAATCATGGATTAACAACCCCTAAATATATTGGTTGAGTATACAATGGATATATTTATAGTGTATGAATCGTGCACCCTTACTGCGAGCTAGGTTTGACATTATCAGGGGATATGATTGGGTGAATTTACATTTTATTCAAAAATCATTAATTATTGGTAAAGGTAATGATAAATGATGTCATGGGATAAACTAATGGTTTAATATAATAAAAATGAATTATTCTAGATTTGGACATCATATAAATGACATAAATTTATTTTATGTTTTATCACTATGATTACTATTTATTACACTATGATTTTTTGTTTTTATAAATGGAAATAACTCAAATAAACTATGTTAATGCTAAAATTTATGGATAATGAAATTATTTTCTAGTTAAGAAAACAAATCTAATGAGATATGGAATGAAAAATCATGTTTATATTCTTATAAATTTTCCCATGAAATGAATAGTTATAAAGAAACAATTGGGATGAGGAAGAAACACCATTATATTAAGTGCTTCATGAGAATAAATAAACATTATTGTAGTGGTAATGATGAGCCACTGGTGGTTGAGGTATCGACCAGTTACACTAAAAATATCATTTCTATTTTACATCGTTCAGTATTTGAAAAAGTCATTTTTAAAATATATGATTTGAAATGTGAATTTGAGAAATGATGTAATAAATCTAGAACACTTCAAAAAGTGAAGAAAATAACTCCATATAGTGGGATTAGTTCAAGAGATACTTCTATTTAAAAAAACCACATCCATAAAATTCATCATAAGTAAATGGAGATGGAATTCCTTACAGTACCTCATAAGGATAATGAATCCATTTTTTTGATGGGTACAAATTTAAAATACTTGTGTAGTATGTTTTGAGTATTATCATCCAACCTATATGTAATTTTGATCCATTACATGGTGGATTGATAATAGACTATAATGGGAATTTTTAATAAGGGATATATATGTGTATGAAGAGATCAATTAATTTTCTATAATGTTTGAAATTGATATTAGAGATACACATTAATCTCATGGTTATAACCAGAAAATAATAGTGCAATTAAGATGAAATTAAAATACTATAGAGAGAATAAAATGGAAATTCATTTATTCTTAACCTGTGTAAAGATATATATTTTAAATTTCTATATGGGAACAATTCGATGATTAATGTGATGAATTAAAGTGGAATGATAAATTTCATACAAATTTTATGAGAAGATGTTATCGAAATATTTGTTATACAATATTCTCCACATAATGCACAACCCACAATCAAGTGATTAAAATTCCAAGATTTTTTGAATAATTCTATTCAATGAAAAAATATACTCATTAATGATTATTATCAAATTCACCAACCTCCAAATCAATAATACAAACAGATAACTCAATTGATCACAATTGTGGATGTGGGGATTGATTACAAAATGGTAATAGTTACACATATCATACATTATTGATCTAGTAATCTGTAGATTTATTTAAGATCTACCAAGTATTTGATATTTTAAAAATTGTCTAATTTTATAGAAATTACACACTAATGATTATATTTTTAATTAGTTATGAATACTCATAATGGTAAGATTATCTAATCTTAGATATACAATTCTTATCTAGTTTAATATAATTGAAATTTTCTTCCTATAAATATTTTTATTCTTCATATAATTGATTTGGATCTTGTATTATCCATGTATTGAAATTATATATTGAAATACAATATCATTCTAAAATGAAGAACTGAAATGTTTTATATTCTGATCTAACATATGTCCATATATCAATGTTATAATAAATATGAAATTATATTGTAAATAACATCATTTACAAGGATCTTTATTAATATTATAAATGGGATTTTATATCATAAAGTTGGGGAGAAACTCATCATTTTAAATATGAATATTCTGTATGAGTTTGTTGATGTATTTCCAGAATTGTTTTCTAGACATTCATAGATTTTTAAATTTGATTTTTTAATATGACTCATACATGGTGGTACTCATATTTCAAAGAAACAATATAGAATTTCCTTGATTGAGTTCCAGTAATTAAATTAGTTCACCATAATAATCTTGATAAGGTATTTATTCTTCTATTTGAATCACTATGGGGTTAACCTGAAATTTTTTTTAAGAGGATTTATGGATCTATGTGAATTTTCATTGATTATTGAAAAGATAACAATATTTCAATAATGAAAAAAAATTTATCTACCCAAAATTTATTGCTATTTTGATTAATTGTGTGGCACTCAATTAATTTTCAAATTGGACCTTAATTCATGATATTTGTAATTGAAGGTCAAGATAGAGGATATAAGTAAGAAATTTTTTTTACCATGAATAGAATCTTTATATTATTTCTGATACCCTTTGGTATTAATAATTCCTTCACTCTCTATATAGATTAAATGAATATAGTCTTTATAGAATACCATAATTTATTTTGGATATATTTATAGATGATAATCAAATATAATCAATGTCTATGGAAGAGCATTAATATAAAATTAATATTGTACTAAAGTCCCTCTAAAATGATATTTTTTATGAATAATTTAACATGGGTTAGTTTATGATAAAAAATAGTTTCATTTGGAATTATTTAATATCAAATTAAGGGTATATATGTTGATCCAAAAATGACTAATTTTGTTAAATATTATACCAGATCAACCATGGTGACTATGATTCATGATTTTATTAGGATGGATGGATATTATAGACAGTTTTTATATAATTTTCTATAATTTTTAAATCCATTCAATATGTTAATTTAGAATGGATCCAACATCGTCTATATTGGTTAATGCGATGAAAAATTCAAGGAACTGAAGAGAAAGATTGTAAGACCCAATATGCCAACATTCCCCTACCATAGAGTGTGGTTTGTGATCTATAATGGTTTATTAAAGAACATATGGGGATGATTCCCCATATAAAATTATATTTTTATAGATTACACCTCACACAAATTAAATTCACAAGAGAAAAATTACCAAACATGGGATACTTGGGTTAGGTGTAGTATTTTTTTATTAAAATGTATACAAGAATTATCTATAATGATTAAAGTGAAAGATGTGTACTATAAATTGAATTTTGGAGTATATATTCACAAAAAATGACCTGAATACTGACTAGATAATATATTTGGAGTTTATTAAAAATCATGGATTCATGATACATTACAACACTAGGACTGAAAATGAGGTTTTAGATGCATTGAGTTCAAGGGATCATGCTACCTTATATATAATGTTGATCATAAAGGATAAATAATTCATTATTCTTGAAAGGATTGATTTAAAAAATTTGTAGGTAGTGTGAAATTCTTATCATTATCAAATAAGTGTCCAAAAATATCTATAATTAAAAATTAAAATATATTAAAAGTAAGATATAGAACTAAAAAAGAAGGTGAGAAATATTTCTATGTTTAACCTTGATTTTGATAGAATGATATGTTTTAAAAATATCATTTGTATATTGTCAATACTAGGATTGCAGAATTATATATTTGATGATACTCATGTTTATCATCATTTATTCATCCTAGATGTATTAATACTTATAAATCTCTAAATGATTATTTCTGGTTGGAAAACATAATGATAGATATATAATATATATATATATAGACATTGGTATGTCAGTAAGTTATGTAAAAATGGGAAATATTATAATGGAATATTATAACCCTTCCCCTTACTATAATGAAATTGAGAAAACATCCCCAAAAATATTATTTATAGAATTCATGAAAATTAAAAGGGCCATAATGTTATTTGAGTTATTTTCAATTATCTTATGATGTCAAAACAGTTTATTTCTATCTATGAAGAACACACTTTTAATCATTATAATATAATACATTTTGAAGAAGTGTTTTGGTTTTATAGAGGACCACATTATATTTTATGCGATTGAGATCTATAATCTACCCTAAAGTTCTAAAAATATTATTAATAGAATCTAGATACATATTTATTTTTCATTACTGCTTATCATCCAAAAAAAGGTAAGTATGGAGTATGCACACAAACCCTAATGGATATACTGAGATCTTCTACAATGGATTTCAATGGTGGTTAGGATAAAAAACATTCCTCAGGTCATGTTTTCATACATCAATACCATTAACTCAACCCTTTAGATGGATTATTATTCATCCATTAATGGAAAAAAGTATAGGCCATAACATTTTTTTGGGTTGAAATTGAAGAAATAACTCTATTGGAACTTGAGATATTTTGGGAAAATCACTTATATTATGATCCTCTCCATAACACATCATTGAAGCTTAGATTCTGTAGAAATTTTATAGTGAAAATCATTAGTGAAATCCTGAATTTAATGCTGGAATGATGTTATTTCTTAAAATATATCCATTAAAAAGGTTATGGTATTCATAAAGGGAGGAAAGTAGTGCCCTGGTTTGTTGTCTTTTTCTAGATACATAATTGACGTGGAATCTTATATTATTGTTTATTTCCGGCACTAAATGTCTCACATGTTCATGATGTGTTCCATGAAACACGTATATGGAATTACATACTTTATCCTCCATTTGTAATAAACTCATTGGTCATTAAACTATATCATGTTATTTGATATGAATAAAAAACAAAATAAATCATGGATCATAGATGTATAAGTCGTGAAAAATTCTAATTATCTGGTTAATGTTCTCTAGATGAATCATAATCATAGAAAATAAAAATGGAAACTTAAGGATATGATGAAACATAAATATCCTCATTTCATATAAAAAAGTTGTCGAATTTTGTGGGAGAAAATTTATTTTAAGGGGTATAATGATATATGATTACATTTTATGTTATTTCTCTATTTTAGGAAATCAAATTTATTCAATAAGCTGAAATGCAGACATCCTTGAACCTAAATTAACCATAATAGATGATCTGATTATAACCTATAACTATATAGGTAGTATCAATACAAATAACCACATTTAAAAAAATATTAAAATATTATACAAATAAAATATATTTATCAGGAATTACAACTTTTTAATAATCATTAAATGTTTTAAAAATAATTTTTTCAAAAAAATATATTCTATTTCACCTTTCTAAAAATTAATAAAATTATTTTAATTTGATATATATATAGTCAAATTAAAAAAATTAAAATCTTTTTTAAAATCAATAGGTGAATATATTTTCCGAGTAATTTTCTGAGAATATTCTATGAAATGTAAAATATTTGATGAATAGTGAAAAATAATTATAAATAATTATTCATTAATTTTATCAAGGAAAATATGGATCATCCCATATCATGAAGTACTTAATTAACATGAGAAAATAGTTTACAATTCACCATCTAGTTCTATCTTAGGAGTCTATACAGCATCAGCAAGATCAACATAACCAAAATGCGAACAAATTTGAAACTACAAGGACACCAGTTCCATTAAGCAATCTAGCACCACCATTTCTATGGGACTTCACCACCTTCTTCGTGCGAGACTTCGGGGTTTTTAGAGTTTTGGGATCTTGGCTATACTTTTCAGATTTCTTTGGAAGGTGTACGGTTTTAATGTTGGGAAGGACGTCACCACTAGCAATGGTGAACCCAACAAGATGCTTTCCCATTTCCTCATCGTTCCTCATAGCCAACAGAATGTGCCTCATAATTATCCTATTCTTCCTATTGTCACGGGTTGCACTTCCATCAATCATAAGAACCTCAGTAGCAAGATAATCGAGAAATGCACCCAAGTACATTGAAGCACTGTAACCAACGCGACGCAAATATCTTCCCTTCTTCAGATACTCGCCAATCCTTTCAACCAATTATGGAGATGTAATTTGATAAAATGGATTTAATATTATGTATAATTATTTAAATATTTTAAATATAGGTAAGTTTATTTAATGATTTATAAATAGTAAAAGAGTAAAAATTTATAATCACATTTTATGTTATATTGGGTTATTCAGCAGAGGGTGGATAAAGAAAAAGTTAAGTGATTGTTTTTCAATTAGACACGTTTCATTCCAATTGGATTTAAATATTGTTTTTATTATCATATATCACCATTTATAATCATTCAATTTGTAAAAATTTTCTATGAGAATTGCTTTATCATATTTTATTCTTTAATGAAATTCATAGTGTGTGCTCTCTCCCACTTATAAAAGGACATCCCACCTTTATATTATTTACATTACATTGATCCTTTTAAGTCAACCAAATCCCTCCCGAATCTCATATGAATATCAATGTCCATGAGTTTTATGTATTATTCTTCTTAAAAAACAATCAAAGGGTCCATAAAAATGATATATAGGAGGCCACCCAAGGAATAGGAAATCAACATACCCAACATATTTCAATTTAATTCATATTATACATAGTATAATTATGTTGTTTTCCTCAAAAAATAAATATATTCAGTATTGAAAATATAGATAAATATTATTATCTATTTTAAACCACCAATATACACAATTTTTTCATCAGATGGGATGTGAATGTGTTGCTCATTCATATGTGTGTACTTCCGCTTCCATGTGGAGATAAAATTAGTCTTCCATTACTATCATTCAGATAAGGATAATTAAATGGGATTATTATATATAAATTATTTTTATGAAACAATTATGTTTCTATAATTATAATATCATAAATAAATTTCTACCTTCGATGCCATTTTTAATGATAATGTTACTCGTTTTTGTGTGTGGAATCCCTCCTCCACAAAGCGATTTGATATTTCTTCATTTCATATTTCATTGTTGAAAATAAGGATTAATTTATTGGATATATAACATATTTATTATAAAAATGAATCTATAATGAATAATTTTTATTTTTATTTTATTCTTTCTGTCCTTTAAAATTTTGAAGCAACATTCCTAAATATATATGACTTATTGTCAACATCGAATGTGTAATTCATTTTCTATATCTATTATTTATGGATGAATAAAAATATATATAAATAATATATATATATGTGTGATATTTATGTTATTATTAACATTATAGATATGATTAAACTATTAAAAAATTTCATGGACAAAAACAGCATAACCAAAATTAATAAGAAAGATGAAATGGTATATTAAGAGAAAAGATTATTTTAGTAAAAAATTATTAATAAATGTGTGTTGAAATGTTATAAGTGGAAGATATATGATATATATGTATTAACACTATACTTGTATATATATTTAAAATAAAAAATTATCTATCCATGGGGTCAAATAACTATCAATGAATGTGGAACTTGAGGTAACATATATATATTACAATCATGTTATGTATTGGGATAATTTCATGTCATGTTTTTACTGATAAACGTTTATGATATATCCCTCAAGAATTTAATGAATATTATTCCCATATTGTTATTTCAAGTTAATTTTTACCTTTAATTTTTTTTAATTAACAACCTAATAGTGTGAAATAATTTTTTAAATTTAAATTTACATTATTTCTATCTTCGGTCAAGAATAAATTTTCTCTCCTGGCCTTGGTTTCACTAAATTTATTTCATGATAGTTTTTCTATTGTTATTTTTATTCGATTTTTAAAAAATATTTTATATTTAAAATATGGTTTAAAATTAGTATTCTATTTTCAAAAAATGTATTTTTTTTTATTTTTCAATCAAAATGATAAAGGAGTCATTGTTTTAACCTACATGGGTGAAACTATGTTTCCCACTATTATGATCACTATATTCCATGAATATTCATTCACAGGATTAGAAGCGTGTTTACATAGAATATTTTTACCTTAATATTTTTAAAAAAATTATATTTCAAAAATTTATTTCTAAATGAAAAGGTTATTTCCATCAATAAATATCATATATATATATTAAAACTGTTTTTCATCAAATAAGGATATCATTGGAAATTAATTTTTATTTAGAGGGTATATAATATAATGATAAAATAAACATATAATATTTTCATATAATATGATTATCATGGTATATGAATTATTCAATGAATATTATTTCATTTACACTGGATAATTATGTTATGATAAAACAGTTATGAAACTCATTTCCTTTCCTCAGGTTAATCTATGATTCAATGATGGATTTTTTAAGAAACATGTTTCCCTTATATATGTTATGAAATGATGAATGATTTCTGAAGATATAGAACAAAAAAATGTATTATTTTCATTGTGTGGTGGGATCACAAAAATTAAACAGACCTCCAATGAATTTCTTATAGAGGGATATAACATTAGATAATTAATCCTATAATGGGGGAGTGATCATAGGTAAATAAGTGATGTATACATATATTGTAATATTTAGATTGAACCTCGAATGATATATTGGAATAATGAGTCAACGCAATACATAATGATAGTCTTGGAAGTGATCCTTGACTACTATGGAAATTACATTCTATGCATATATCCATGAAAAAAATTTATTTCTTATTCCAGTGGTATGAAATTATAGATCATGTATTATTATTCTATTATGAATTAGAACATACAAATTTTTATTAATTATTATATGATTCAATATAATGACATGTGATATTTTGGTTATGGTTTTATTATTTTATTACCATGTTCTAATCGCCATAAGTTCTTCTTATGTTTACATGATCATAAAGATAACCATTTTTTCCCAAACTAAGAATCATAGTTGACCCTTTCTTATTTTTCATTTGTCTATGTAATTTTTCTTTACATATGACTTTTCTAGGAAATATTCACGTTATGAATAACACATTAGGGGGTGATTTCACTCACTTATGTACAATCTTTTTATGTATCTATATTTCATAATATACTAAACCTATATGATTATTTTATTTATCATAATATTACATATTGAAAATTATTATATTATGATGTAATATGTATGTATAAAAATTATGTTTATCTATAATAAATAAGATACCTAAATATTTGATTTTTTATATCACACCCTAAAATTAATTATTATCTCTTCAATCCTATACTAAAATAAAAATAGTTTTAACAATAATCATGCATAAATAATAATTTTCATCATTAATAAAACCATGAAAAATCATTCACTGTATGTTTAAACAATGAAACTTTCTTTTCAATTTACATAACATTTGTTTTAAAATAAGTCATCAACGGTCATTATCTATACAAATCATTGAATATAGTCCATAATGAAAATTTCAATTAACTATGTCATATTCTCCTTGAATGCCTATGCAGGTGTGTAGTCATAGGTTCACATATGATGCTCTAGTGATGGTCGAGTTAACATCCAATCCATCCCTTTAATTTTTTATACCAATATCTTATTTTATGCCCCAACCACATCCATATTCTAGTACCAAACACATATGTATTTTCAAATAATACCACATACTTTTATTTACAAAAACATTTGATGTTATAATATTCATAGAATTATCCTATGTGTTCTCACTAATTATTTTTAACATTAATATTTTAAAATATATAATAAAATTATTGATACCAAGTTAGGTTAATTGATCATAACATAACTGTATATTTTTTATTTTAGATGAAAATTTAATAAAAATGATAATAATAAATTCAGTGGAACAATAAATGTTAGTTGTCTTTAGAGTATAGAAACATAAAAATAATATTTCATGAATGATATTTAACATATCACCTAAAATTAATCTCACATATAAATCACTTACTAAAAACCTTCATAAACAATTCTTCATAACCAAGGGAAATTATTTTCCAGAATGTGTGAGCTCAGATGATCATTAAATGTAAATAAAAACAATACTAGATAATGATCATATGTAAGTGTAAATTGTGCGTAAGGGTATTTAAATATGAGTATTAATGTTTAGAATAAAATAAAACCCATAATAGATCATCATTATCTAATAAAGCTATGTTATTTCATAAGACACGAATCATTGATGAATTGATGATTATGGGACATGAAAAGAAACCCAACCCTAGTAACCAAGAGACATTGGTATCATAATTAAATTAACACTATATACATTGTACCACACCCAAAAGATTAGATATTTTATTTTTATCAGTAAAATATATGCATACATATCATTCACATACATTTTAAAACATAAAATATAACAAATTTTTTTCATTCTGAACACAATTATTACCCTAAGAAAATCCCTTTAAATCAATAATTAATCACTACAAGGTATCCTGGAGAACCTGAAACATACGAAAGTGGTGGTCATTGATGATAATTAAGGGTAATAATATAGTAAAATCTATCATGAATAAATAATGACAACATATACATAACGATAAATAACTGTTACATATTATATTTAAATTATAACATGAGAATAACATTTAAGAAATAAATTATGATCAAAGAATGCCAAATTAAGAACCAAATGATCTTGAAACATAACTAGTTATATTATTATGATATTAATAATCACATTGACCAAAATAAAAAAAAACTCATATTGATATAATACATAATTTTAGCAATCAAAAACATAATTTCAAAACATTTCATAAGAGAATATAAATTTTTTGGTGGTAACCTATATGAATTTTCAAACTAATATTTCTAATGAGACATGTCAATTCATTGAGTGTCAATAAATAACATGGAGAAACCCCTAATGTACTAATTATATTGAATTATATATATGAACTGGGTAAAAAATAATCTATACAAACATTTATATTTACATCTAACATATTAAATTTTAATTCTTACCGCAATTAAATAATCATAATCATAAATTATATAGAGTAATATAGTGAATAATAATAAAATTGTACATCCTTGGTCGAAATGATAAGAAACCATCCAAATAAATAATAATGATAATCTTAATAAAATATATTCCTAGTAAAAAATATATCGAATTACTTTTTATGGTTTTGATAAATAAAAATACCATAATAATTTCCTAAGAAATATTTACTAGAAAATATACTCTTCAAATCGAATATATTTTTAAAACATTGATATCAATAAAAAAATTAATATAATTTTCTATGAAAATAACATATATGAATTGATAAATAATTTTTAAATTATTAATTGGTCATGATTGAAGAAAATTATTTTCATGTGGAAGATGTGAAAACAAACATTGCTTTAATATTTATCATAATATTCATACCTGAGTTGTTTGCAAACTCACTTGAAGATTTATTTTAAAAACATTTTTAAGGAAGAAAAACATTATAAAAATTTTCATAATAATTCATTTAGAGAATTTTAAAATATTGTTTGAATACTTTTTAAAAAATATTTTTGGTTTAAAAATGGTAGTTCACTAAAGAGAAGAATATATTTATTTTTTCATAAAAACATTTTATTAATAATTTTATTTTTCAATTAGATGAAAATTATACTATTTCATAAAAAATCATAATTATCCATAATTTTGGAAAAATATATATTTTTTGATATAAATATTATACAATTCCCATAAGGGAGGCTTAAACATAATCAATCCTAAAAAATGATGAAATTGTGAATAAAACCTTACAACTCTTGTAACTTTTGGATCACAAGCCCCATAAATGAAATTAATTCATGTAAAATATTAAATTTAGTTACAATAAATAGATTAATCATATAACATATCCAAAGGAATATTATATAAACAACTAAAAGGAATAATTTTTGGATATAAAATATGTCTCATGGAAGTCAAGGTGCTTTGAGAAAAAGTTACCTCTAGACCAACTTCTTTCATATGTGTCTGAATATCCCATATATTGAAAATAGTTTTATATTAATTCTGTTATAAAACCATAATAATATATTTTATTCGATATAATATTTCTTTATAATCTATTATGACCCATTTATTTTCATTTGTTAATTAATATGTTTGATTCGAGTTATAATTTCATCCTTTTCCATGTAAGTTATGGTTCACAAATTTCAGTCCAATATATTTTAGCAGGGTTCCATTGTATCTAGAATTATAAAAATTATATACTAATCCTAAATATTAAAAATATTTTTATTTATACTAATATATAAAATAAGATATAGAAAATAGATTACACCATTCCTGGAAATGGTTGGTCATACGTACTCATGAATGATGCTTCAATTTTTTGATGGATGGAACAAAAAAAGAATAAATATTAATTCAACATAAGAAAATAAAAACTATAATATATATAATTTTTATTAATCAAATCCATCATCATTACCATCCATGTAAAAATAATAAGAAAAACATTTCTGTTTGCTATGTGTAGCTGGTCCTCCACATGTACATAGGGGTGACGTGAGGGTTTTCCAATTGATTGGAATTTAAGATGTCATATGTGATATAAAATTTAAATAAGTATAATTAGGTAATAAATATCACATATATCCTTAATTATAACATTAATTCATTCCCTATAAATCTTAGTGTAAAAAATCACATGGCTTCATGAGGTGATTATCTGTCTTACATGTGTTTTTCGTCATCGTTTTCCCCACAAAATATATTGTATGAAGGTATATGTTATATAATACATGAATAAGTATAATAATTTCATAAATATAATTTGATAATTTTAATTCCATAAATATTTCCAACCATGAATGGTAATGATGGAAGTAGAATTACATCGGTTCATGAGGTGGTAGTTATTTGTACAAATAATCTACGGTTTTGTTTCCCAATTGATGGAATTAGAGATGGATATAGGTTATTCAATTTACCTAACAAAATTTTATTATATATTATATATTTTTGTTATTAAATTAAATTATTATATGATTATTTAATAGTTTCTTATGAATAAATAAATAAAATACGCACATTTAATAATATAACATGTTTTTGGAGAGCCTCATTATGATTATAACTAAATACTTACTAGGAGGTACTAATAAACAATATAAGTACCATAGTATCTATGGATAAAATTAAGGAAAATATTTTGGTAGGTATTATAAAAATATAATAGTTTTGGATGTGTGAAGAGGGTAGGAGAGTAGGTGTCTTTTTAGAAGTGGGGGACAAGATATAATTGTTATTTTTTAAAAGAAAAAGTTTTTACCACATTATTTTACATGAAAAAAGTCTTAGAAATAGGTCATTATCTAACCTTAATGTTTATATCATATAAAAATAGAAATAAAATGGGTTTTCACCAATTTTTATTCATTTATAACCCATATTCTGTTAGTTTAACACCACTCCCGCCAATGTAAACACATTTTTACCTTAAACATGGTAATGAAATTTTACAATTTTTTCTATTCATTACAGTGAAAAAATAATGAAAATATATTTGATAATTTATATTATGATGACTCTAATATTGATTCCATTAATAAAAATTAATTTCATATATGTGGAAGAATTTAATCTAAAATTTTACCCATAGGAATGTTGAAAATATAGTTTTCTTGAAGACAAACATTCAAATGAATAATATTTTAAATCTATAAATTCAATATAAAATTGATTACAATGAAATAAAACGGTTTAAGTTTAACATATTTGAACTAATTTTAATGGAAAACCTATTATAAATACATGTTAACATTGAAAATATTTTTAAATGAAAAGTAATTTTTAGATAGAAAATTATTAAGTATTCGTCAAAAAATTAATCATTTCTAAAAATTTCTAAAAACAAATAACATAATGATTATTAGGAAATAAAAATTACAACAATAATGTAAATTTTTTAAAATATAGATTATATAAGAAATGAAAATTATATTTATGTTATTTGTGGAAACCCGGACTAAGAATCATTTTTTATCAATACATTTTTTTAAAAACATTCTGTTTTAATTTGAATTAGTTTTATTTTATTTTGAACTAATAGATAATAATTTAGTTTATTTAATGAATATAAAAAAATATCATTTCAAATATATAGTTATCAATATTATGACTATCCTAATATGTTTAGGTTGTAATTTTCATGTTTAAATAATAATATTTTAAAAGTGTATCACATTTTTTTAAACTCGGTGGTCCATGCATTACAAGCTATCAAGGAAATTCTATTTATTTTAAATGAAGAATAATTATTTAGCCTTTTCTTATAGTATCATATTATAATATTTTTTTCTATTATATATTATATTCTAAATCATGTTTCACGTTTATAATTTTTAGGTGTTACATTATAATCCCCTTAAACAATTTACATCTTCGCAATTTTATCATGAACGTGAACATAAAGGGTTTGACATTTGAATATAATTATTTTTGAAACATAGATGGTAAAAATGGTTAACAAAATATCCTAATAATTAATGAAAAAGGGAAATAGGAAGTTCATATAGAATAAAACATTACTAGGTTTCTATGTAGGAAACCATTATATAGATTTGAAAATATGTACATGAAAGAAAATTAAAAATAATTATTGTGAGTCACAGAGATAATTGATCATCTAAAATTGATCGATCAATAAAAATTTAAGTACATCAAATTAATAAATATTTTCCTATTTAAATGTTCATTAAATTCATTTTATATTATGGTAATATGATATTTTTAAAGGAGTTTTTCTAAAAGATAAGAAATGCTATTACAATATAAAAATATATAGGAATCTACTTACTTGATATATTTATATTTTGTATCAAAAATTTCAACATTTTTTTTATTTGATTAATGTACACTTTATCACTTAATACATTAAATTAATATCCAAACCGTATTTTTTTATGTAGGAATCACTAATATTATCATATAATCGAACACAATATCAATAAATGAATGAAAATTCCATCCTTTCAAATATCCCAAAATCATAATCGATAAAACGAGTTATCAAAATACACAAAAATTTGTAATTAATCCATTCCAAAAATAGTTAACCTTAATACCATTACAAATTTTTTTGGCCAAATTAATATTTCAATAATTTACAATGGGGTTCACTAAATTTATAAATTTTACATTTCATTATACTCCGTAAAATCACAAAGTAGCTCTTAATTTCATATAAAAATTATGAAAAATAAATGATCAAAAAAAATCCAAATGAAACCATGAATTATTCCAAAAATAAAATACCATGTTTTAAAATATATTCCATATTTACAAACATTTATTAAAATCTGACAATTATAACATAATCTAGAAAATAACTATCAAATTAAAAGTTCTCTAATACAACCCCATAAACATATTTTTATCATTATTATCTGAACATTATGAATATTTTAATGGTTATAATCACTCAATCTTATTTTTTCAAAAGTGATAAACCAGAATCACATTCCATTATCATCATTATTATTCATTATGAGCCTAAATTTCCCTAAAAAATTGTTAGTGTACAATACTTATACATTTCATAATTCTTATACCCAAAATTCAATTTATGAAATAATTCTAAAATATTATTATTAAATAAAAACAAATGTGAATATATCATTCCACATATGGATTAGAAATAAAATAATCATTAACATGGTCCCTTCTCATTTTTTATGGTTTATTTATTTTTTGATAAGATTATTCGATTCTATAGTGACCCATTTACTTTAAATTCAAGAATTAAACATTGAAAACTTTTTATTTCCATTAAAATAAAAACATAAATTTCTTTTTATTCACATATTTAGTGAAAACCCATTCCAATAAAGAATTTATCATGGTTTTTCATTCCAAATTTTTCACATGTGGGAAAATCCATATTTACCTTATTCAGATTATCTATCTTATCCTATGCCATCCTATTCTTCTCTTTCATCACTTAGATGCCATAAAACACTGAGAATATTTCTCTCTCTAAATTCCATTAGATAATACGTTCTCAAATGGAGAGAAATTTATCAAAACTAATTTTATATTAATATTTGGTTTAATACCCTTAAATAAATGGCCAATCATTCTCTTTTGATAGCATACATGGATTTTATCAGTACATTCTATCATTTTAATTATGGATTCAAACATAGTAAACTCTTATACCTCGCCTTTTCTTAGATTTATGTATTTAAAATACATATATTATCGTTTTCCAGGTGGAGAATTATTTCCCATGATGACTATCATAATATCCTTTCATTCCATGTTTGTTATATTATCTTACCATTGATCAACATGTTTTGAGACATGATAAACTACCATGAAATATTTCTCCAATTCATTAAATCCCAAAGTGATAAATATCTTCTATATGTAATTTAACACCAAAAAATTCTAAATTAATACCATTATATTCGATATAATTTTTGACATGAATAAATAACCCTAAATATCCATGAAATTATATTTACATAAACAAAACCTTGTTGATAGGTTAAAGAACACACAACTTCGAGTTCAATTGAACTGTAACATAGTATACTATTATAAAATAAATGATTAATTGGATGGAAAGAACAGTAATAAAAAAATATTGAAAATATTACTTCTGTATCTATTATAAATCTAAATGAATCATTTAAAAGAAAAATAAATGCACTCTATGAACTGTATTTTTTACTAATAGACTGTTTAGTCAGCCATGGAAAAAATAATTTAAAATTATTTTCAAAAAAATTGGAATTATTTTTGAAAAAAATTTATTAATTTATTAAATAATAATATAAAATTTATATTATGGACATTATTTCAGGTTATTATAATATAATTAATTATTTCATGAATAGTGGAAATAAGGAATTTTAATTGAAAATTTATTTTTCATATAAATTATCAACAAATTGAATTTTTTTTAATGATATAAAAGCTACAATAGATAAATTCTATATATATAGTAATCCAATTCATGATATTTTAACCATTTTCATAATTAACATTGATAGAAAAATAGTGTAAACATTTAAAAACATTCTCTTTGAAAACCAACATTTTCTTTGCGTCGGTGGGAATAATTTTAAATGAAATTTTTACTTTAATATCAATTAAATTGTTCAAAAAATGGATTCTATATTTGAAATAATAAAAATTTATATTATCTAATAAGTTAAAATTTATTTTTTCTAAAATGAATAGTGAATATATAAAAATTAATTGTCCTTGTGATAGAAAAAGGGGTTTATCAAGGGGCTATAATAAAAAGGAAAATGTCAAATTGACATAAAACTTGAATAAAGTATATTTTATGGATCGAATTTGAAACTATGTCTTATTTTTAACAATGATAACATATTTTGGACTATTAAGGCATGTGAAAATTTGGGTAGACCTTTTTTCATAAATTACATGTGTCCATGAACCACACCTATAATGGGACCCCCCCCCCCCCTCTTCTATCTAAATAAAACCTTCAAACCATTTTGGTTCATCCAATTCCCACACATATAAATTCAAAAAATATATAACAGTATCCTATAAACATTATTTAGGTCAAAAAAACATTCTAAGAAGTATTTTGGTTCAAATATAATGAGGTTACCCGATGAAGAGGTAACTGTCTTCAAGTAGTGTTTTTATATTATTTTTTCCTCCTTCCACAAATTATTATGATGATCTGTTGATATAATAACATTATTAATGTTATTATAATAATATGTTTTTTCTGTGTTAACTTCATGACCTACATCCATCTTAATTTCCATCAACTAGGTTATGAGATCATCATTATTGTGTACGGTGGACTACTACCTCGCAAGTCAATGACATTCTATTATCAATTACCACCACTCTTGGTTGAGTATGATGATGGATCTAAAGTATATATATATTATTTATAACATAAATATAAATTATGATTAATTATATCATATATATATATATATATATATATATATATTGTAGGGGATACGATATTGTTCCTCCTGTATATGGCGAACTACTACCTCACAAAATTGGGTGATTCATTTTTTACTAACTCTGTACTTGGAATTGAAAAATGATAAATTTAATAAAAATTTATTATATATATAATATAATTATGATATTAATGACATATTTTTCCATATTAAAATATAATATAAATTTTATTTATTTCATTTTACTCACTTAATAGTGATAACATCATTCAGGTAGTTGTGGACTACTGTCGTCATAAAGGGATGAAACCCTCTTTTTATCACCATACCCCATGGATGATATATATATGTTTATTTAAATAAATAATATTTTCTATGATATTAATATAATTATTTATGGGTAAAATATTACTTACCCCCTTTCTATAATTATCATGAAAAAATGGAAATGTTACCCATGTGTGCATATGGCATACCCTCTCAATGATCATAACATACTTCAATCAAAAAAACAACATTTCATGGTTAGTATTAAAAAATATTTAATATAAAAATATTATAATTATATGATGATTATTATTATATATATGAAATTACTCTATAATATTCAACTGATCTAGATCATTAAAGAAAAAATCATGCATAAGAAAACATGTCAATGAACAACCAAAATAGTGAAAATAATTAATGATTATATATAAATTGGTGAAATTTTGATATAAAATGGTCATATATGATATTATACATATTAATATTGTTATATTGTAAGTTAATAAAATATTTAAAAACACTATACATTAGGTTAAATATAGTTCAATTAAAAGTAAATGTTATGTAATCAATTTTGTAACTCAATTTCCATTCGTTGGGTTAGACATCTATTTCACTTATTATATCATGATAATATTATGTCTGTAATGTATTTTTATAATTTTTTTTTATATCCATATTTATAATGTATATATATAATTTATAGATATAATAAATTAATAACATAATCCCCACATCAAGGATATGATCATTGTTAGGGACATTATCAGAATTTCACTTTATTAAAGAATATTATAATTTTATGCCTATAATTTATTTTATAGGTTTTATATAGTACCCCATTTGAATTTAATAACTTTAATAAATATAAATTAAATATAATTTTTGTTTCAATTATAATTATTTCAATTTTGGGGATTTTAATTGAAAATTACCATGAGCTAAAACATTTCATAACTCAATTCCATTTAATCATGTAATATTACTACTTTTTTGTCCATAATGTTCTAAAATTATATGCGTAAAAACTTTTAAATATATAATTTTTTTCCAAATAAATTTATGTAGATATAAATTTTATAGAAAAAAATTATTTATTTATTTATTATCATTTCAATTTTATGATATTTGTATGGTTTTACCTTACAATATCATTTAATTAAGAATGTCTACGCTTGAATTTCCATTGAAATAAGTATACTGATAATTGGATAATAAATCCCCCTAATTTTATTCTATACTAGTAATTCATCACATTCTCATGTTTTTGTTCTATTTTAATATCTTTTCTATATAAAATAATAGTTAATTTTTTTTATAAAAATCTGATTTAATTTATCTATTTGGTCAAAATATTGTATGCCTAAATAACAATGTTTTTTAAAAATGGTTTACATTATTTAACAATTTATAAATGATCTATTAAAAATAAATTTATGAAGTGTGACATATAAAAATTATTGAATGGAATCCTAATGTCATTTTGAAAACAATGAATGTTTGGAATTACCTGAAAATATAAAAGAAATTTTCTATTTCAATATACTCAACATGTATGAAATTATTTTTTTCATGATAAATAAATGACTCAAATATTCCATTATATGTTTCAAATATTTTTTTCAAGAAAATATTATCTCAGTTTCTTTTATCTATTATCGTTATGAATTTAATTTCAAAATAAATAAGATATTTTCCACAATAAATTTTTTAAAATTACTTTTTGTCTATTTATCCTTAAAGAAACAGATTATTATTATTAAAATGGGCATATGATGTATTGATACTATACTTATTGTTTTTATTTACGTTTTTTGATCATTTTTTCCAATTAAAGTATTTATACTCACTTTAATGGTTCATTTTCATATTCATGAACATTATCTTGAAATGTTCACTTACTTGTGATCATTAGTTAATAAATTTAATCTAATTAACCATATTAATCATTTGGAATATGATAATTTCTTAAACCCAATATCACATGTACATTAGGTGTTCTAAATTTTCAGTTATTTTTTAATCTTAGAATATATTGATAAATCTGTATTCTTTACTGAATTCAGATATTTGATGGAAATGAACATTATTAATGTATTAAAACAATATTTTGATTTATGGGAAAATATTTATTCATGCAGGCATGGGAGGGGCTTGATTATGGATAACCCCTCGATGTATTGACTGTTCTTATGAGATTACATAGTTGGATCACCTTACATAAATTTTATTAATATGTATACATACACATTAATTTAAAACATACATGAGGAAATATCATGAATATAGTGTAATCATGAAACATTAGACAATGAAATCCAATAATTAAGAATTACCTTTATTAAAAATCTATTTATATTTATTCATTATGTCTTCACAATGATATTATCTCTAGATGCATTTTATTCTGAGATAAATGATTAAATGACTTATGTTATCAGTTATTTACCATTCTATATTTATTATACCTTATCAATATATTATAGTCATGTTATTCGATAAATGCAATGTATTTTATATTATTTACTATTACATGTTGATTATATATTATATTATTCTGTTATTATGTTTATTTCAATGTTATTTGTGTTTTGTTATTAACAATTCTATGTCATTTAAACTTATTGATTCATGATAAATTTCATTGTATTTACCCATTATTAAGAATCTTACCTAACCCTTATTTTATTTCGTTTCATATGAATCCAAGAAGACTAAATTGAATGATATAAAAGGATATCATATAGGGAAAATGATACTATAAAAAAATTATTCCATTAACATTTATTAATTTAATATTTAAATCCTACATCTAACTAGTTTACAATTACTAAAAACTATTAAACCCATCGAGATATGATTCCACATATCTTATTCCAATGTAATAATGAAGACACCATATCTAGGATACTATGATTGAGGTTAATTTAATTTATATTAGAGTTATTTAAGTACAATACTTTGGGACAAGACATTTAGAATCATAGATTAATGATCATACCCCAATGATCTACATTGAGGATAAGTATATTATAATATCCTAATATTTTTATAAGGTATATATTATTGTTTTTTCAATGAAATAAATCCCAATATTCAAACTACAAGAGGATGTGGTTCTGGAATATTTTTTCAAGTTGTAATAACTCCAAAAAGTAAACATTTTTTTGACCTGATCGTCATATGGATCAACACAATGGGCCTTACTACACTACTGGTTTGATAACCCATAGTATATTCATAGGATAATTTTCATTTTCATTACAAACCATAATTCATTATTTTAATAGATAATTATCATGAATGAACTAGGATAAGACTAAGCTGTATTTGATTGAAAATAAGGTGTGATAAAGCAATGGGAAAATGATTTCTTTTTAAGAAACAGGGGAATAATGAAAATAATATCAAATAAAATAAAATTTAATGATGGAAGGAAATAAATATCCCCATATAGAGCTTATTATCGTTCACTGACTTAAATGTGTAGAATCGGGTCATTATATGATTTAATGAGATATTCAAGATTTTGGCTTCTAAAATATGAAAAAACATTGTTAAAATTAAACATATGAATTATTTTTTTCATCCATTAATTAAATTCAATAATTATTTTATAAATGATATTTTGGTTATAATAATCATGAATCATCCAAGGATTATGTTACGTAGTTAAAAATTTATTTTTTTATTGAATTAATAATTAAAGATACCATCATGTTATATTAATTTTAAGGTTGCTCATATGATAATTTTGTTAAACATAAATTTTTACATTTTATGTTATGGGATTCTTCCATGATTGAAGATTTTTTGGGTTAATGTTTTGGAATATATATTTTGAGTGGAAAAATTATTTGATAAATCATTTAATTCCATGTAATAGACATAATTTTTATGTTATTGAAAAACCATTTGGTTAATATTATCATTAATTTTATTATAATAATAGTCAAATAAGATTATTGAACTTTGTGAAAAAATTTAAACACAATTAATTCATGGATTTACATCATATTTTTTTATGTTTTATCATATTTAAGTTATTTAGTTTCTAAAAATGGAATCTTAAAAGGTCATGTGGAAACCCATCACATCCAAAAAATCCACATGCCTTAAACCCACAACATAATGACGATAAGAGTTTATTTCCAACCACAAGCCTATGCAATTTCTTAGTTAATATTTCATTATTTAAAAATTTTATCAAATATTTAATATTTAATTACTAGTGGGATTACAATTGGGGATTGTAGATTAATGTATTATATTTCATAACTTATTCTTACCATATAGGTTTTGGAAAATAAATAGATAAATATGAAAATATATGTCAGTATTTTAATGATTTAATGATCAGTAAAAGTTCATGGTATTTTAAGATTCACTATTAATTTTTTCATTAATTTGGATTTAACATGGAAATTAAGAAATCATAAATTATTTCACAACCCAATTCCTTTCAATTAAGTTATGTTACTTATTTTTTATCTATGATATTATTATATTATGTATGTATTCAAATTTTAAAATCTTATGTTGTATTTACACTTTATTATATGGATCTATATTATTCATGTAAAATAATGATTCACAAAAAAGTTATGTTGTTTTATGTTTTAATTTTAATCTTTTCATCCATGGGCACTCATATTAATAATTGTCAAAATGTAAATAATTTCACCACTCAATTCCTTTTCATTTATTTGTATTTCTAATATGTTATCTCTGATATTTTTATATTATTTATGTAATGATAATTTTAAACAATTTATTGTATTTACACTTATTTATGTGGATCTAAATATTATACGTATAAACAATTCATTGATTATTTATTAAATTGATGTTATGATATTTGTAACAGTTTATTTCACAATATCATTTTAATTAGAAATGTTTATGCTGAAATTAACATTGAAAAAAATTATTCGATAATTGGATAATGAAACCTTTTAATTTTATCCTCCTCTAGTTATTTCTTGTTTTTATATTAATAGTTATATATTTTCACTCATTAGTAGCAAAAATAGTTGAATATGTTTTTATAAAAATTCCACATTCTTTATCTCTTTCATCGTAAATTTTTTTCCTTACAAAAATAAGTTCTCTAATAATATTTTTATTTAATAAAACATTAATATATTTCTTAAATAAATATTTTCACATTATTAATTTTAATAAAATTTTAAATGAATATATATTTTATTTTAATAAAGGATTATTTTTCTTTTACTAGAAAATGTGAGTAGAACATTTGTTTTTATTACATTCACAAATTTATATAATATCCTATTGTCATGACCACTTATTATTTTAATGATTCCATTATATGATTTAAATATTATATTTAAGGAAAATTAATTTCAAATTTTTGTACCTTTAAGTGTTAAAATTGATTTCAGAATTGAAATGTGTATTTTCCATTAGATTGTTTTTATGTTATTTTTTTAGAATTTCAATTAAATAGAAAAAATATTTTTTTTAATATTATTCTAATGTGTTTATTGTGGATTTAAAATATAATCATTCTTTATATGGATGGATTATG
Organism: Viscum album; assembly: GCA_963277665.1. Classification (NCBI taxonomy): domain Eukaryota; kingdom Viridiplantae; phylum Streptophyta; class Magnoliopsida; order Santalales; family Viscaceae; genus Viscum; species Viscum album. The sequence continues at coordinate 1,836,086,059 of OY728147.1, forward strand.
AAAATTTTGACCAAGGATGTTATTTAAATGTTCATTAATGATTCGTTTGGTACTCAATAGAATCCCCAAAAATATTCACTTACTATTGATCATTGAACATTATGTAACACCCTCATATCTATATTATTTATCATGGATTTTTTTATTTATTAAAATCTATTTCTCATTTACATATGGTGTTGTCAATTGAATTTTGTTTTTATATATGTGTAAATATTGATAAATATATTTTTCATGTGATACATATATTTGATGATAGGGAACACTATTAATGAATTAGATCGTGTTTTATATTATGAGAAATGATTATGACATTTGGAAATGGGTGGTGTTAAGTTATATATAAACAATAGACTCATCAATAAGTGTTTGGAGAATAATCGGTTGACAAGCCATTGTAACAATTGTTTATATTGTATACCTATAGAACACTTTTAAACTACATTAAGGAAATATCTTAATGGTATAGGTATCATGATTCTGGAGATCGTACATTTCAATAATTATGCATCTCCTACACTGAGAAATTTTTATTATCCATGATATTTTCACGATGGTATTATCTCTAGATGTGTTTTATTCTCAGTTTAATGATTTAATGTCATATGTTATTAGTTACATACTTTTCTATATTGATTATGCCTTATCCCATAATAATAGTCATGTTTTTATTTCAATGGAATGTGTTTTTCATTTTAGACCTTTCCTAATTGATTATTTCTTATCACCCTCAACATTATTTTTTTATATTAAAAATAATGAGTCAATAATAATACCTGAAATCGGTACAAATAAAAAAAATGGTTGAGAGTAAAAAAGTGAAATGAAAACTAAGGAGGTCAGAAATAGAGGAGCCCAAGGTAATCCCTTAAAACCATACTCTCCCCCTAATGTGTGTAATCCCTGAGTATGGAAGCTATGTGATATGAGACCAAGTTACCTTTTTATCATGTGTGTAATCCCAAAGTATTCTGGACAATATGACATTTACAAGTTCTGGTAATGTAGGAAATGGTCTATGGAGTATTTATAGTTATTTTAATGGAATTGTAGAGGATGATAGAATCTATTTCAACATCTTCCATATCAATACTCCTCTCTTAGAAAAGGAATAATCTCGTCAACGTGGCCATTCTGTAAGACTGATTTGAATGACCTCTTAAAAATGAGATACAAAAGCAAGTCATAAGACACTTTTTAAGTCACGCACAACAACCCCTACAAGAATATCTCCATGAATGATTGATCTGTTGATATTAATTTCTAGACCCATGGATGGGGGATCTATTGGATATAGTGGCCTAGTAACATATATTGATTACATTATTCTTTATAAATTCCTTATCACATATTGATTTTACTTTTCATAACAATTCATGTGATAATTTCCCAAGGATAGTTGGTTCCCTAAAATGTCTTAGAGGATCCCTACTATGATGAGAACCCAGAAGTGACATAACATTGTTCTTAAATATATTTTCTATGGCTGGATGACGTTATTTAAGGTACAGAAATAATACATTCCATTGTGGGTGAGGACTCATAAAACATTAAGTCACCCTCTCAGGGTGTGCACCCATGGTAATATTTAAGAGGATATTATGTGAATGAGACATGCCATTAGGAATCCACATTTTATAGTTTCATTGGATGTTCCTATTTGCAGATCTATATATTGGTTATAAGACTTTGTTATTATTATTAATGGGTTTTACAACTGGAAGACATATATGTATTGATAAAAATTGTAATGACCCACTATTCGTAGTGAGGTAGCATATGATGGGTGCGTCATGAGTAATATTGCATTAATAGATAACAAGAGAAGTTATTTTTTCCTTCTGTTCCATAAGAGAAATAGCTATACTAGGCCCTTTGATTAATTTATATAGCCTAAATAAATACATAGACATTTTGACTAATGGAAAAGTTAAATTTTGGGATGTCAAAGAATGAATAATCAAGCACATGGGTTGATGGCACCAACTTGTAACCCACATGATTTGAGATATCAAGACAAAGGGATCACATTACATGGTATGTGCTTATAAGAGGTGAAAGGTTATTGAGATAATAGATTCTTTCTCTATGGGTGACTTGGCATGTTACTAGACACTAACCATGGTCTTTAGGCGGGCTCTGCATAATGAAAATGGGAAAGGGGCCTAGAGGGTCACACACTAACTGTGTCCATCTCTCACAATAAAGTATTCATTTACCAAATTGAATAAAGATTATTCTAGATTGTGGTTTAATAGTTATTCCAGGTTGTCTGATCACATTTATTTTGATAGTAGTTAATTGAGAGAATATATTTTGGGTGATATAATATATTTATTAGCGAGTAATGCACTGATATTTATTTAATAAATAAATATCCATTATTTGACATCTAATAAATGTGGTGGAGGAAATAAAGGTGATGGAAAAACAAAAGTGCATGTCATGTATATAATATAAATTACTTAATTAAATAATATTTGGTGTAATTCGTTGGGCGCATGTATAGTAATAATAATTGTCAACTGTTTTAATTATACATGGGGTCTTACTAACAATTAAATGAAATGAATAAATTATTTATTGTAATTAATTGATTTTATTATTCTAAATAATTATTATCCTAATTATATTTTTTTATTATCCTTTCCATGTTTTTGTGGTGGTGAACAAACGAACAAGAAAAGGTCTCCAGAAAAGAGAGAAATCATTTTCCAGTAAGAATATTCCCATGACATGAGAGAGATCCTCCTCCACCGGATAAAGGATAGAATATTAGAAGTGTCATTCAAGGAAATCGAAGGCATACATCGCAAGCGAATGCTCTTCCTTGTTATTACCAAGGTATCCCTTCAGTGATGTCCAAAGATACGTGGAGCACTAGGTAATCAATGCTAGAGAAAGCATATAATTAGATTCTATGACATAACTACGGATCACATCAGATCATGACTGGAAACATCAATGGATAGAGAATTCCATCATAGAAATTCATTTATTTTAATTAAATTAATTATATCCAACATATTATTATCCTTTATATGGTTTTAGGACTCCCTTAATTTATTTCATTATTTATTCTATTATGAAGAACTAGTGTTTTATTATCACGACGGATCCCAGATTTATCATTGTTAACTGAAAAAATCAAGTTGGGTATGCCCACCAACACACGTTTGTAGCCCCTTAAACCAACATGTTATAGAAGTGGGGTCATATTATTTATTATAATTAGTTAGTTTTTGATTTATTATTTACTCATTTAATAATTTATTTTTTTCAATTCTTGTTAATTGTCTTGGAAATTGGAATCTCGTGATTTTTTCCTTCAATTTTGTTTCTCATTCACCATACAATAACTATATTTTCTTTTAATTTTGATTAAAATGCAATATGGTATATCATATAGACATTCCAAAGCTTCCTAGATGTACCAAACTAGACCACACTACATGTATTCAGCATTACACATCATGGAATCAAGATTCAATGAATTAGACTGGTCCACCAAACCATGTTTTGGGTTGGAGTATTTATATGTCTTAAATGACTCCATGTGTTGAACCGAATTAGGGGGCACACATTTTCAGATTACACAGAGTGTAGTCCACATGACATGGCATGTAATCCATTTGGGTTACGGTTGGACCGTGTACCTCATACATGGATTTCATGACTTGAAAACATGTAACGTGGATACTACATAGCATGTGTTCCACTGAACATCTTGTATACTCGGAAGATTTCCGATGTAAATCTACAATCCATGTCCTTAGGAGTGTACTTCGGATGGATGGTGGATGATAGTACACACCAATTAGTTAGAACTACACGGTGTGCACTAATCTATATTAAGTAGATTTAATAAAATTCATTTTTATATTATACAAACTCTTGAGATGTGTACAATAGTGCAGACAAAAATCTAAGGCACAACATGTGATAGGTATTAAATATATATGATTTTAATTTAATATATGGGTAATGTTAATTTCTACTCATTAGGTAGTTATGAAAGGCAATTCTCCAAGTTCTTTCAAGGTACATGTTACGTACCAAGATAATTTTAAATGAATTTATTTGTTTAAAAGTATGACGGTTTAGAATATCATGGAAATTCAAAAAATGATTGATTAATAAAATATAATCAATTGATTCGAGTATGATTTATCTTAAACATAGAAAATTAATGAATTGTATTCTAGTTCTATTTATGTGTCAATATCATTTCATATATTCCTGATCAATAGTTATACCAAGACCTTTGAATGTGAATGGTTTCTATTAATTTATTTTTTTTATCTTTTATATGTCTGAATGTGATCCTTCTCCTTATTAATATGTAGGGAATGCATGCCCATGGTTTCTCTTATGTAAAACCCAATTTTACCCCTCACCTATAAGTGAGATAAAAGCATATGTAATGGATGGAGATTCAAAACTAGTGGAGGCTGGTCAAGTAAAGATACAAGGTGAAACCCATCCAAGGAGATACAAACACGGACAAGTGTAAAGCATTAAACATGAACCCAATGGTTCATGGTGCTTCTCCCCTAGGCACTGGGATAGATTATAAACATATATATAATCTATCCAATAGTAAAACCTCATGATCATACCATTTATTTTACTTCTATACGTTTCATGGTTTATTTATTGTGGGCATGTTTTAATGGTCACCCAACTAATGAATTAAAAAAGAATTCAATATGGAACTAAAATATAACTGGATTATGGGTAAATAATATATTATTCATGTTTAATCACATAATTATATCCCACATAATATTGAAAATCAATTAATAAAAGATAATAAAATAGAAATTTACGTATAAGGATAAAATCCTTAAATGAAATATTTAGTCGGTGTAGCCTTCCATAATATTGGTTAGAGTCGAACCATACTTCAAAGTGATTTTCCATCCCTAGTTGTGATGTTTCAATTATCGAGGAATTATAATTCATGTTTATATGTTGATTTGACATTTTTCACATCAAGGATTGACTTCCACAACAGGACATTGTGTGACCAAGGGGAAAAGGATGAGGAAATCCAAAATAAAAGGGTTTCAGGATCGGGGACTGTACTCAGTGGATCAAGGAACTGCGAGTTAATTTAGTTAAAATTTGGAATTCCTACATAAAACCTATCAAGTATCATAACCAACCCTAGATGGGGTATTGTGAAGGGAAATATGGATCAATTCCACTGGAGTATTCAGGAAAACTGATATTCTGATGACAATGGTGGGGGTAATTTGATTTCGATAAAATAATGGGAGACTAATAAGTATTAATTTATTTATTTGTATCTGTTTTATCATGATAATGCACTAAAATCATTTCTCATCATAATTTTTAAAAATGACATTAACAATGACATCAACAATGTAAATGTAAACCATACTCGAGGAATAAAACCTTCTCACGTACAAAATTTTCAAGGAATTACATAAGTATTTACGTGTAATCCTTAGTAATTAGAGGAAATTTTACATGATGTAAGAGCATATTCCAGATAATCCAAGAAAGTTTCCAGTGATGGGGAACTATATTTCTATATAAAAAATATGTATAATTCCATAGATTTCCAATATTTCATGTTATCATCCACGTCTAATGAGCTCATGAAGTAGCATAAAATCATGTATGTCTATAGCATAATATCTCACCTTAATTATCTCCTATGAAGAGAATGAGAGACAGGAGAGATATGAGATCTCCAATGCTTTGTTTACAACTAAGCATCGAGAGTTTGCGCCATATGTGCCTCATGTAGTCAAACTTATTGTATATATTGAATTCCTATAAATATTAAGAATTATGTGTATAGATGTGTTGCATTCATATCTAATCCCATCATAACTGCCAAGGAACTTATCTTTCTTTATTTTGAACTATAACGTGGGAAAAAATGAGAAGAGTCTATCAAACCTTTTGACGTTAATTAAACAGGTAGATAAGGACATGGGGCGGGACAAACTCACAGTATTTATTGTGAATAAGAAGGGTAATTACAAGGAAAGGGGGACAAGGACATATAAATGGTTTGAAGCCCCCCTGAGCACCATCCCTCCAAGCAGAGGAAGATCTAGAGGCAGGGAAAGGAATGGTAGTCAGTATGTTCTTGATGAGCTAATCCAAGAGACTAGAAGAGGAACATCACACAAATTCTTGGGACACTTAAGTTATGTTTGTTATCATGTGTAATTATTCAATTTATACACATTGGGTATTAGATAACACTTGTGGGGCTCATATCTATATCCAAATGTAGAAACCATGTATATTTATAAACATTTCTAGAGGAGAGGTGGATTATCAAGCTTCCAATGGCACGAGGATGGCTGCATTGGCAATTGGAAATTACCATCTCACATTTTTAACTGGGATTCTTTTGGGTTTGCATAACTATTATTATGGTTCTAGGGTATCCAAGATCATAATATTTTTATCATGTTTGGATATAAATATATTTATTTTAATAATAGAAAATATGAGAGGATTCTTTTTTAAGAAAAACATATATTATGGTATTGTGTATTTAAATATTGTTTTGTATTTATTATGTTATTAAAACCAGGTGTTTTAAATGGATAACAAAACAAACTCAAAAGACTCATACATCACCTAGTTGTGTCATCACTGTCTTGGTCATATAAATGAGAAGAACTTGAAAAAGATCTTCTAAGATGGTTATTTAGACTATACTAAGCTAAAACCACATGATATATGTCACACATGTTAACAAGGGAAAATGACCAAGCCGCCTTTCACTGTATAGGGTTGAAGGACCACGGAGCATCTAGGATTGGTGCCTAGAGATGTGTGTAGACCATTTCAAGTAAAAGTAAGAGGTGGTTTTTTTACATCATTAGTTATACAAATGATTTAAATAGATATGGATAGGTATACTTAATGAAATATAAGTTAGAGTCCTTAGATAAATTTAAAGAATTCATGAATGAAGTAGAGAAACATCTTTATAAGAAGATAAATAATGTTCGACCAGATCGAGGTGGAGAATATAGAATCCAAGAGTTCATCAAACTTTTAGGGGAGTCTAGGATTCTATCTCAACTCACTCCTCTTTATATACCACAGTGGAATGCTGTTAGTGAAAGGAGAAACCACACATTGATGGACATGGTGAGGTCAATGATGAGTCATTCAGACCTTCTATTTTTCTTTTGGTGATGTTCATTACAAACTGCAGCATACACATTAAATTGAGTACCCACAAAATCATAAAATAGAATTCCCTCCACGATATCGAATTGAAAAAAACCCATTTTCTACTACACATGTGTATGGGGATGTGAGGCATTTGTTAAGTCCTTATCAAGAAAAAAACTAGCACCCTGGGGCATGAGGTGTATCATTATGGGATATCCCAAGGAGATGAAAGAATATTACCTATATAACCCTTCAAAAAAAGTCAATATTGCAAGGCAATCCATCATTCATGAGAGGTTAAATATCCTCAATAAGGATTATGGGAGAATGATTGACATCAATGAAGTTGATTCTCAAGATACATAGGAGTTGGTAAAGGAACAAGTTCCTCATTTCCCCGTGGAAGAGGTTAAAGAAACACAAGTACTACGTAGGATCTCAAGAGAAGTAAGGGAATCAGATATATTTTCTCTCCTTTTCACTAAGGATAATGAATCAGTATTATTGGAAAATGATGACTCTCTCTCCTACAAGGAAGCAATAGAGATATTAGAAGATGCAAGATGGCTAGTATCTATGAATTTTGAGATGGATTTCATGTTTCAAAACCAATTGTAGGTTCTAGTTGATGAGATAGTATAAGTAAATCATGTTTTATGAAAATGTATATTCAAGAGAAATCATGACATGGAAGGTCAGTTTAGAATCTATAAAGAAAGGGTAGTGGGTAAAGAATTTATACAATATCAAGTAATTGACAATGTTGAATCCTTTTAGATAGTATCCATGTTTAAATCTATATTATTCATACTTTCTATAGCAGCATACCGTGACAATGAGATTTGAAAGATGGATGTCAAAACAGAATTCCTTAATATAAATATTTAGGAATATATCTATATTACACAACAAGAAGGCCTTGATATACTTGGTGAATCCAAATAGGGTTTCAAGCTGCATAAATAAATTTATGGATTAATAAAATCATCCAAGTCATGGAACATTCAATTTTATGAACCAATAAAGGAATTTGGTTACATTAAGTATGAATGTGATCCAAGTTTTTATAAGTGGATTAATGGGAATATGGTCATTATCCAAGTTCCATACATTAAAGACATATTACATTTGAGATGAAATGTACCATTCTTACAGTTTTTTAAGGACTAATTGAACAATGTGTTTATCCATGGAGAACATAGGTGAAGAAGCCTACATTTTAGGGATCAAGATCAACAATTACAAATTTAGGAGGCTACAAGGAATAAATAAGGTTACATTCATTAACCAAATACTAAAGATACATAGTATGGAACAATCCAAGAGGGGATTTGTTCTAGTGTATCATGGTCTACATCTTATTAAGATAATGTGTCATCTGACACAACTGGACAATGATAGGATGAGTTAGATACCATATGTTTCGACTATAGCATCAGTCATGTATGTCATGTAATGTATCAAGCTTGATGATGCTTATGCACAGAGCATGGTAAAAATATATCATGCACATATTAGAGAATATTATTGGATTGGTCCTAATATTATACGTATATATCTTAGAAGAACTAAGGATATATTCTGGGTTAAAAGAGGATATGAGGATCCTTCCATCATATAGTACGCTAATGTTGGTTTTCAGACATATCAGAATGATCAGAACTCACAATCATGATATGTTTCTTGTCACAATGGAGGATCTATGTGCTAGAAGAGTTCCAAGTAGCCATTGGTCATAGATTCTATAGTAGAGTCCACATATATAGTGGATTAGGATGTTTCCATGGAATCATTATGGATTTATAACTTTTTTAGTATCATGATGTGTTTCCTAAATTTAAATATCACATCACATTGTACAGTGATAATACTGTAGCGGCGGATCTTGAAATAGAACAATGGTCACATCAATGGAAAAGCACATTCTTTGAAATTATCCCCACTTTATGGATTTATATCATACAGGGGATGTTTCAGTGAGCAGTGTGTCCCTAGAAGAGAATGTGGCAGACCCCATGACTAAAGGTTTATCTCAGTAGAAACAGGAATATCATGTGAGAGTTATCAGGTTGAAGGTTGTTAGAAGATTTCCCTAGTTCAACTGGGAGTCTATTAATGTTGGTGGCCTAGAACCAACAAATTTTTACTTTATTCATTAATTAATACCTTATCAGAAATTTTTTATTCTTCTGTGTGATAATTCATGTGATAATGTCCCATGGATAGTTGTTGCACTAAAAGTTCATAGCGGATCCCTACAATGATGAGAACCCAAAAGTCCCATAACATTGTTATTAAATATATGTTCTATGGTCGGATTATATTATTTCAGAGAAATTAATAATACTAGACATTATGGGTGAGGACTGATAATACATTGAAGAACCATATCATGGTGTGCGCCCCTTGCAATATCTTAGAGGATGTTATGAGAACAAGACCTAATAGTAGTAAATCCACATTTCATAGCGTTATAGAATGTTCCTATCTATAGACACATGTATTTTTCCTTAGACGTTGTTATTATTATTAATGGGTATTATAACTCGCTCACCTAGATGTATTGAAAAAAACTGTGATGAAACATTGTTCATAGTGAAATAGGATATGTTGGGTGCATCACGAGTAATACTACATTAATAGAGAATGTGAGAATGGATTTTTCACTTCAGTTCTATAACAGAAGTTTATGTCCAAGGCCTTATTGATGGAATTGACATAGCCTAAATAAATCCATGTTCATTGTGACGAATGGGCATGATCAATTATAAGAATTCAAAGAAATAATAATAAAGAATTTGGGTTAATTTAACTAGCATTCAACCCACATTATTTGAGATATCGAGACAAAGGAATTACATTACACAGTAAGAATTAGTAAGAGGAGACAAGTCAATATGGCGTTAAATTGTTTTTGTATGGGTTCTTTGGCGTGTTTCTAGAACAGAACCTGGTAAATTAGGCTGGCACCACCTAATGCAACTGAGAATGAGACCAAGAGGGTCACACACTATGTGAGACCAAGTATCTCAGTCAAATATTTATCTAAAAATTTGAATAATGATTCTTCATGATTGTAGTTTAATATTTATTCAAGGATGGCTAATCACATTTTTTTTGACACTAGTTATTCAAGAGAATAAATTAGGGAAAAATATATATTTATTAGCAGGTAATGCTTTGATATTTATTTAATAAATAAATATCCATTATTCAATATCTTATATATTTTTTGGACGAAATAAAAATGATGGAAAAACAAAAGTACATGACATTTATATTAATATACATGCGTTGTAGTTTTTATACAGATTTGTGAGAAATAATATTATTAGTTTAATTAAATAACATAAGGTGTAAATCTCTGGGTTCATGTCAAGTAATAATAAAATTCAACTATTATTACTATACATGGGGTCTTACAAAGAATTAAATAAAATGAATAAATTCTTCTGGGTAATTAATAAATTTTATTATTCTAATTATTTAAAATCAAAATTTTATTATTCCCATTTGCCTAGAATTCTTTTTGGTTGGGGTGAACTATTGATCTGAAAAATCTCTCAAACTATGAGAGAAATCCTTCTTCACTAATAATGATATCATGTTACTATTGAGATACTCCTCCATCGAATCATGGAGAGCATTTTGGAAGCATCTCTCAAGGCTATCAATTATGGGCATCACTAGCAAAGGCTCTTCTATGCTAGCACCTGGATATCCCTTCCGCAATGTACAGAGAAACGTAGAGCTCGTATGGATAACTTCTAGAGGAAGAATAAACATGTATTCTATGATTAAATGATATATCACATTAGATCATGACCATAAACATCAATGGAGAGAGAATTCTATCAAGTTAATTCTCGTTTTTAATTAAATTTATTATAACCATTATATGATGATCATATCGATGATTCTAGGACTCCCTTAAAATCATTCATTATTCATTATATTATAATTATCATGCATTTATTTTATCGTGATAGATCTCATATTGGTCCTTGTTAACGGAAAAATTCAGGTTTTGTACACCCACCAATGCACTTCCACTATGCCCAGAATCAATATGATCCACTCAAACAACTATCCTTGAGCGATGACAGACTATGGATTTGATGTAAGGGAACTAACATAGAAGGAACCCATAGTAGGAGTATCATGACAATTTTTAATGATCTTCACAAAATCTAGCAGTAGATTGTGTATACTGGTGATGAGGTCCTTCCAATATCTGACCACCCCCTCATACTGGATTTAGTTTCTTTCTTAACATATACAATAAAACCCAGAAAGAAACACCTGGTAATGAACTATCTTTTTAGTATTAACCTACCCCACCCCATGGAATCAAATATCTAATAATGTTGAAGAGTTATTTGAATTTGGAGGATATTTTTTTGGGGACCCTGAAAAAAGTACAGATCTCATGCACCAAGGTATATGAAAAAAATAGGTTCCTCAATGTTTCCACCAAGAGGAACCTATAGCATGTGATCGTGGATGAATGAGAGATACCAATTTTTTCCATGTTATCATTATTTGGTATATAATGGTTCTATATTCTCCAAATAATGAAGATATTTTTTTCATGGATGATTTTTTACCAAAGAGCCTTAATTTATCCATTTTCATGATATTGAATAAACATTTCCCAACCGAAGCCCTTTAATTTTAAGAAACCTATGATAGAGGTTGTGAATATGAATCTTTCTAGTCATATTTCAGTTGAGCTGGGTTCAGAATAACATGAGACAGTTCGGTCCATATATAGTGTGGGAGTTAGACCATTGAGAGGACCTTTCCCTAGTACGAGAGGACTTGGAAGGATGCACCTACGGTGTACCAGTTATCATGCCCATTGTAAAAGATGGGTAGCCAAGTGTGGAGTGGATAACCACTGAAAGGATCTAAGTATTAATCCCACTTCAATGTGAGTTATCTCCTATTCCTACTTCCCTAGACCCTCTGGTATCACAGCCGATACAGCAACAGTTTCTCTGCCCCTACGGGGAAAGATAGACAGATGTTTTGAGAATTCATGGTAAGGTCACGACGAGACAAGCCATTTTTCATTATGAAAGGTTTCAAGTGGAAGTGCAGTGACACATGTATCTGAGACATCCTAATATACCGATAGACTTGAACCTTGTTCATGACCCGATCAATTCGATCAAGCACTTTCCGTCTTCTATTTTTTTCATCGTTCAATCCATGGTCAACTTGAAAAATCCAAAAGTGATTTTTAGCCTACCATGTATTGGGTCATGGTGTGGAATAAGCAATTTCAATTTTGATAAGTCAAAGAAAGAATCATCTATTACACGAGTTCATGGCACTAGCATGAACCACTCTTAATTGGAGATATCGTGTCAATGGGATTACATTACAAGGTAATAATTCATAAGAGGCGACACATCAATGTGGCCTTAACTTCATTCTCTATTGGTGTATTTGCATGTTTCGTGATGACAACATTGGAAATCAGGTAGCCTCCGCCTAATTCCACTGAGAAAGAGGACTAGAGGGTCAAATAATAATTTTATTGAAGTATATCAGTTAAATATTAATATAACAAGTTTAATAAATATTATTCATGATTTTAGTTTAATAATTATTCAATAATGCCTTATCACATTTATTTTGGAATTTTTTATTTGAGAGAATATATTATGGGTGATATAATATATATTAATTAGCAAATAAATGAAGGATATTTATTTAAGAAACAAATAGTCATTATTAATGGTCTAATAAATGTGGTGTAGGAAATAAAAGAGAATGAAAAAACAAAATTATGCCCTATGTATATAAATATACACATCGTGTGGTTTTTCTTGGAATTTATGAGAAATAATATTATTTAATTAATTAAATAAAATTTTGTGATATTTTTTTGGCACATTTAGGTAATAATAATTGTAAAAAACTATTATTAGAAAATGGATCATAATATAAATTAAATGATATAAATAAATACTTATAGTTATTTATTTTATTTTATTATTCTATGTATTATAAATACCATTTACATTATTTTCATTTTTCTATAAATTTTAATTTTTTATTGTTTATAACAGATCTGGTGAAATATCTTAGGAAAATAGGGAATTCCTTTCTTCAAGTAACTATCTCATGTTATGAGAGAGATCCTACTTCACTGGATAAAGGAGAGCACTTTTTAAAAGACTCTCAAGGAGATCGATAGACGACATTGCAAGAGAGGGATCTTCTAGGATATCTCCCTAAGATACAATTGACGACATCCAGAGATACATGGATCATGTTTCAATCACTACTAGAGGAAGCCTACACATGGGTACTATGATGATACAATGGATCACATTGGATCATGACCGGTAGGGTTAACAAAGAAATAATTCAATCAATGTAATTATTTTATTTTTATTAATTTAAATATTTCCAGCATATGATGATCCAATTTATAGATCCATGAAGTCCCACTTTCCTTTTCGTTCGTTGTTCTATTATGCAGATTCGATATTTTATCATCGCGACATATGTCAGATTGATCATTATTTGCAGTACAATTTGTTGGTTACTCCCATCCACATGAATTAGCTACGCCTAACGCCTTCAAGTGGTATCAGATTTATCAAATAGTGGATTATAGTAATTTATTTTTTCATTAATGATTTACGATCTTCATAATTACATAGTTTCAAATTCAATTTAATAGTTTTGTAAATCCAATTCTTGAGATATGTTTATCCTCTTAAATTTCTCGTTCACCTAATAGAAAAAAACAATTCATTTAATTTTTATAAAAATAAAATAGGGGATCGCATCTGGATGATCCAAAGCTTACTGGTTTTACAACACCCAAACACACAACATGAATTTTGTAGTACACGTTATGTAGTCAAGTTTCAATGCATCAGCACTTATAGACCAAAACAAGCCATGTGATTAGAGTTTTTCTATGTCTTATTGTCTATGTGTGTTGAATCGGAATAGGTGGAACGTGGTTACATCATTACGTGTCATGTGTCCCACTAGACATGGTGTGTAGTCCCATCAGGTTAGGTTTGGACCATTTACTCTGTACAAGGCTTACCCAATTGGAGTCTATATAACACAGATAGTATATGGCATGTGGCCCACTTGACACATTGTGCACTCCCAATATTTCAAAAATACATATACACACGAAATCCTCTGGAATGTAATTTGGATGGATAGTGAGCGATAGTACACGCTGTGTAGTAGGAACTACAAGTAATTTTCTCCTCCAAATTATATCAATTTATTAATATTTATTATTATATTATACACACCATTGAGATATGTACCATTGTGTGGGCGTAGAACTGTGGAACAACACAGGATATGTTTTTTATATATGTGTGTTTAATTTAAAATTTGTGTAATGTCCATTTCTACTCATTGGGTACATATAACGAGAATTCACTAGTTTTCTTCCAAGGTACAAGTAACATACAATGATAAATTTAAATGCATTTATTTGTTTCAAATTATGATGGGTGAATCTCTCAATGTAAATCATAAAAGGGTTTAAGATAAAAATATTGAATAATTAAAGATAAATAATTAATTGATTAGAGAATGAATTATAGTTAAAAATAAAAATTAGATAATTGAATTCGATTTTCATTTAAGTATAAATATTGTTTCATGTATGGGTTATCATGATCTAGACCATGACCATTGTATGTGGTTTGTTTCTCTTAATTTATGTATTGAAATTTCAATTGTTTGCTGGTGAGCCATCTCTTTTTAATATATAAGGCTTGTATTCCCATGTTTTCTTTTATGCCAAACCTTTTTTTACCCCTAACATGTGTGTGAGATAAATAGATATGTAATGGAACGGGCTCCCAAGATAGTGGAGCCAGTTCATGTTATGAGTCGGGGTTAATCAAACCCAAGGAAATACAATGGAAGACAAGTGGAAAGTTGTAAACATGAACCCAAAAGGTTCAAGGTATTTTTTTCACTATGTCATGAGATAGTTTATCAACTACTAGATAATGAATCCAATAATACAACATCATGATCATGCAATTTATTTTATTTCTATCAGTTTCATTGTTTCTTTATTGTGGGTGTGTTTTCACGATCACATAATTAATGAATTAATCAAGCATGAAAGATTGAACTAAAATAAGATCGGCTTATGCGTAAATATTATCTTATACAAGGTTAATCAATTAGGTGTATCCCACTTAATAATGAAAAACATGTATGAAATATTATAAAATGGAAATTTATGTCTAATGATTAAATCTCTCAAGAAAATATTTAATTGGTATACCCTTCCATAACCATGGTTAGAATCAAACTGTAGTTCAAAGTTCTTGACCAACACTATTTTGGGTGCTATCAATTACCATGGAATTCTAATTCGAGGTTTTTGGTGGACTTGACGTGGTTCACAAAAAGGGTTGACTTCCAAATTAGGACATGGTGTGATCAAGATCAAATTTGAAGAAATATATAATAAATGGATTTCATAATTCGGGAGTCCACTCAATGGATCAAGTAGCTTTGAGTTAAAACATTTTTCATTTAGAATGCCTCAATAAAACACTTTAGATTTCTTGAACATAACTAGTTAGGGTAATGTGAAGGGAAATATGGATCCCAAATGATATAAAATTAAGGAAATAGAATATTATGACGTCACTCATGAGGGCTGTTGGATTTCTATAAAACAGTGGGGGACTAATATGTATTAATTTATATATTAATTTTTATCGGTTTAATCATAAAAAAATAATTATTTTCTCATCTCAATTTTTCGAAATGATTAGAAAAATTAAATCAGACATATCATTACATGCCCATTTAGAGAAGGAAAACATTCTCACTGCCACATACTTCCAGTAGTGGCAGAGGCATTTACGCATCATCCTTCACCATGAAAAGAAAATTATATGTACTAGATGATACTATTTTTGTTGCGCAAGGAAATGAGGCTAGTGATGATTATATATATCTCTATATAAAACATTTGGATGATTCCACATATGTCTAATTTTTTATTCTATAATACATTTTTAATGATCTCTTTAAGAAACATGATAACATGGACACATATAGCATGATGTATATCCATAAGGGTATTTATGAAGAGAAGGAAAGATGTGATATATATGAAACCTACAAGGATTTGTTCACAACTAATAATAGAGATTCATCACCTGTTGGGTGTTATGTAGTCATGCTTATTGGATACATTGAACACATGGAAATATTTGGGAATACGTTTCTGAATCATTTTCATATAAATCACATCCTTTCGTCACTGCCCATAATCCTCTCTATCTTTGTTGTCAAATACAACAAGGGAAACAATGAGGAGAGTCTATCATGACTTCTTCCCTCTATTCAAAAGGTAGATATGGACATGGGGCGTGACAAACCCATATTCTATATGGTGAATAAGAATAGTAAGGATAAGAATAAGAGGCCAAATATTTATAAATGATTTAAATACACTGATCATTGTCCCTCCAAAAGGGGGATGTTCGAGATTCATGTAAAGAATGGGTGGCAGTATTTTTTTGTAGAAACCCAAGCCACTGGAATATAAACTAAACCCCAAATAATTGTTACTCTAAACGTGAATTTGTTATCAACTGTATCCTTTCCATTTATATACATTGGGTATACGATATATCATCTGAGGCTCACATCTGTTTTCAAATGTAGGATCCAAGTATATTTAGAATGATTTATAGGGGAGAAGTTGATATTTGAGATACCAATGGCATGAGGCTGGCTAAATTGTCCATTAGAGAATACAATATCTCTTTTCTACCAGGTATTCTTTTGTTTTAACATAGCTATTATTATGTTCCAAGTGTTATGAAGAACAAAATGCTGGTATCATGTATGGATATAGATGAATTTAATTTATTGTTTTTTAAATAAGAGTTGTATATTTAATAAGATAGAAGTATTTTATGTTATGGACCATTTAAATAATATTTACTATGTATTAAATTACGAAAATCTTATGTTGGCCATCTATAAAGAAAAAAACCACATCACTCACACAATACCCAGTTGTGACATTGCATATCTCAGTCATGTAAATGAGAAGCCCTTGAAAAATATATTCCATGATGGTTATTAGTACTCAACTAAGATATAACTATTTGATATATCTCATTCTTAATTATGAGGTAAAATGGCCAAGACATATTTTTGTGGTCAACAAGAAAGGGAAAAAGATCTTCTAGGATTGGTACACAAGGATGTGTGAGCACCATTTCTAGTAGAATCTATAGGAAGATATTCTTAATTCATTATTTTTACTGATGATTTGAACATATATGGATATATCTACTTAATGAGGTATAAGTTAGAGCCCTTTTAGGAAATCAAGATAATCAAGAATACTGTAGAGAATCATCTTGTTAAGAAGATAAAGAAGAATCGATCTAAATGAGGTTGATAATATCTGAAAAAAAACGTTCATCAACATTTTATGGGGGTCTAGGATTCTATATCAACTCAATCCTCCTAACACGCCATAGTGGAATGGTGTTAGAGAAGGAAAAACACACCTTGTTGAATATGGTGAGGTCAATAATGAATCATACAGATCTTCCTTTATCCTATTGGGGAAATGCATAAAAAACTATAGCATACAAATTATACAGAGTACCTACTTAGGTGGAAAATGGAATGACCTCTATGTTATGGAATAGAAAGAAACCCATTTTCCACTACACACATATATTTGGTTGTGGGGTGTTTGTTAATTTATTCTTAGAAAAAAATACTACCACCTTGGTGCATGAGGTGTATACTTATATCTTCTCCCAAGGATATGAAGTATATTACTAATATAACCCTTCAGATAAGAAAGTGATAGTCTCTAGACATGACACCTTTCTTAAGAGGGATTAAAATCATTAAAAAATGATAGTGTGATTAATATTTACATAAATGAAGTTTATAATAAATATACACAAGAGTTTACACAGGAAACATTTTCTAAGGTCCCTATGGAAGATATTTCAAAAACACAAGTACTATTTAGGAGCACATGAGAGGTAAGGGAACTATAGTGATTATATTTCCAAGTCACAGAGGATGGGGAATTATTATTGTTGGACAACGATGATCCTCTCTCTTAAAAAATAAATTAGAGAGAAAAAAAGCAAGAAGATGGATATAAGTTATGAATTCTGAAATGGATTCCATTTATCAGCACCATGTCTAGGTTCGAGTTGATTAGAAAATTGATGTAAATCATGTTGAATGGAAATGGGTATTCTAGAGAAAGCTAGAAATGGATGGTTGTTTTAGCACCTATAATGCAAGGAGAGTGGCTAAAAGATTTAGACGTCTTAAATTAATTAACAATGACGAAAAATTATTTCTAGATTCCATGATTAAATCCCCAAGAATCATACTTTTCAAAGCAGATTTCCCAGACTTTGAGAACTGGAAAACATATTTCAAACAACATTCCATAACCAGAACCTCCAGGAAGATTTCTATTTGACACAACGAGAAGGTTTTGTGATGCAAGGTGAAGCCAAATAGGTTTTTAAGTTGTAGAAATCCATTTATGGTTTATAGAAAGTATACAGGTCATGGTAAATGTTATTTGATGAATCCCTAAAGGAATTTCGTTTCATTAAGAAAAAATGCGAGCTATCTATTTATAAATTGTTTGACGTGAATGTGTTCATTATCTTAGTAGTATATGTTGATGAAATATTGCTTATTGGAAAATGTGTACCATTATTACAGTCAGTTAATGACTATTTGAACAAATGTTTCCCCATGAAGGAAAGAGGTGAAGAATCCTACATTATAGGGATCATGATCATTCATGATAGATCAAAGAGATTTCATGGACTAAGTCATGGTAAAATATTTGACAGGATACTAAAGGGAATTTTTATGGAACAATCAATGAGGAGACTGGTTCTAGTGTCCAATGACCTCAAACATTCTATGAAAATGTGACCACGGAAACAACACGAGAAAAATCAGATGAGTAAGATCCCATATGACTTGGCAATTGGATCCATAATATATTCCATGGTATATACAAGGATTTATGTTTCCTATGAACTGAGAATGGTAGGAAGATATCATGAAGATCTAGGGAAACAACATTGGACTGATGTTATGACTATCCTCAAGTATCTAGGAAGATCTAAGGATACGTTCATTGTGTGTGATAATGATGAAAAGATTCTCATGAGAGGGTATGCTGATTATAGTTATTTGACAGATCAAAAAGATCAAAAGTCACATTCTGGATATGTTTTTGGTCTTAATAGAGGAGTTGTGAGATGGAAGAGTTCATAGTATCCAGTTGTGGCTGATTCTACAGTAGAGTCTGAATATATAGTAGATTTTGATGCATCCAAGGAAGCCATTTGGATTCAGAACATTTTCAAATATCTTGTTGTGGTTTCTTGTGGTAGAGACCCTATCACATTGTATTGTTATAATACTATAGTGTTGGATATTGTAAAAGTACCAAGGTCACATCAACCGATAAAGAACATTATCCAGAAGTATCTCCTATTAATGGATTTATATAAACATGGGGAAGTTTCATGAAAAAAGAGTACGTGGTGGACCCCATGAATGAAGGCCAATCATAACAAAAGCATGAATATCATATTAGGGATAAAGGGATAATTTTTGTTACCAGTTGGATCTAGTACAAGTGGAAGTCGGTTGGAGATGGTGTCCTTAATCCCACTACGTTTTACATTATGATGTACTTGTATTCATGGATTTTAAGATTAATAAATATTATATCAAGTCATTATTGTTCCTCTGCATGGAAATGCATGGGATAATGTCACAACAAAAGCAGTTTCACTAATGGGTTATATTGGATCCCTACTGTGATGAGAACCATGATGTTCCATAACAACTATTCTTGAATATATGTACTATGGCAATATGATTTTATTTAAGGGACACAAATAATACCAAACACTAGGAGTGATGACTCATAAAACATTGTTACACCTTATCATGGTGTCCACCCTTGGTAATATATTGGTGGATATTATAAGAACAAGACCCTCCAGTATAAAATCCAAATTTTATGGTGTCATTATATGTTCCAATCTATGGATTTTTGTATTGGTCCTTAGACATTATGATTATTATTAATGGTTATTAAAACTTGTTCATAATGATGTATTGATAAAAACTTTGACGACACACTATTCGTAGTGAGGTTTGATATTTTGGGTTCATCATGAGTAATACCTTGTTATTATAAAATCCAAGAAATAATTTTTCCCTTATGTTCCATAATAGATGTTGATATCTCATGCCATTTGATATAATTGATTTATCCCAGATAAATTTATTCCAATGCTGAGGAATGTGGAATTTCAATTATAGTATGTCAAAGAATTAATAATTGATACACTGGTTTTTGGCACTATAATTCAACCTGCTTGATTAGAGCTATTGTAAAAAATGGACTACATTACATTTTAATCAATCATAGGATGTGACACATCATTTCAAAATTAACATCATTCTCTATGGGTTTCATGGTGTGTTTTTAGAAGCTAGCCTTAGACTTTTGGTAGGATATTCCCAATGCCGCTAAGAAAAAGGAAATGATGGTCACACACTAAATGTATCCAACTATCTCAGTTAAATATTATTTTAATAAGTTCAATAAAAATTATTACTGATTGTGGTTTAATAGTTATTCAAGGATTCCAAATCGCATTTATTTTGAAACTGGTTATTTCAGAGAATATATTATTGGTGAATTATTATATACTTATTATTGAATAATGTAGTGATATTTATTTAAGAAATAAATAGTCACTTTTCAAGGTGTAATAAATGTGGAGGATGAAATAATGGAAAATGAAAAAATATATGTACACATCATGTATATTAATATAAAATATCGTGTGAATTTTCTAGGATTTTGTGAGAAATAATATTATTTATATAGTTAAATAATATTTGCTATAATTTGATGGGCCCATGTAAAATAATAATAATAGTCAAAAAATATTATTAGAAATGGAGTCTTACTATAAATTAAATGAAATAAATAAATACATATGTGTAATTATATTATTCCATTATTAAAATTATTATAAATCCCAATTACATATTTCTCATCAATCTAGGAATTTCTCATTATTGTTGT
This sequence comes from Viscum album, assembly GCA_963277665.1. Classification (NCBI taxonomy): domain Eukaryota; kingdom Viridiplantae; phylum Streptophyta; class Magnoliopsida; order Santalales; family Viscaceae; genus Viscum; species Viscum album. The sequence goes on from OY728147.1 coordinate 1,836,107,393, forward strand.
GAAAAATGAATTTATTGAATGCCCTCATGCCAAGAGAGAATTCCTTTCCTCCAAAAATGCTCTTAAGTTATGAGAGACATCCTCTTCCACCGGATCAAGGAGAGCGCATTGGAAGAAGCTCTCAAGGTGATTGATGGTAGACATCACAATTGAAGGCACATCCACCCAAGAACATTGACTTCTCTTTGGTGACATACTGAGATATGTGATGCGCATGTGGATCACCATTACAGAAAGCCTATACATGGATTCTGTGATGCAACAATGGATCACATTGGATCATTACAGGTAGCATTAATGAAGATATAATTACATCAAGGTAATTTTTGTCTATAAATTCAATTAATTATGACCCACATATGATGATCCTTTCTATGGTTCAGAGACTTCCCTATTTTTTTGTTCTTCATTCTATTCTAAAGATCTAGAATTTTATCATCATAAAAAAATCTCAGATTTATCATTTTTAACTAATAAATTAATGTTAGGTACATCCATCCATGTGCTTCTGCAATGCATAGAACATACAATGTGACAAGGTAATAGAAAATACACACATTTAAAATTATCACCTCTTCATCGGAGATCCACTTTTGGTTTATACCTAATCTTTCATAAGATGTTTTACTATTAAAAATAAGGACTCAAGTATTTGGATATAGAATTAAATAATATATTTTTATAGTTATTAGATGATCCAATTTTTTTATATATAGGATGTGGTGAGAAGGTGGGTGGACTTTTATATGTGGGGGAGAAGACAAAAATGATATTTTTGAGAAGAAAAAGTGATACCCATGTTTTAATCATGACATAAAACTCCAAGAGGGGAAATTATATAACATTATGAGTTTTGAAGTCAAAATATGGAAATCCAATGTGTTGTTGATATGTTTTAGGTTATTTTGAGGAATCTATTCCATTATTCACCCATTAGTAATCTCATTTTAACCATAATAGTAGTAATTTATTTTCAATGCATTCACTATTCATTATGGTATAAAATAAATTTTTAATTTATATAAAATATAAATTATTGTTATTCAAAATTTGGAATGATATTGCCTAATTCTATTCAACTATTTTGATTAATTTAAATTTAAATTAAACCCATAGGCATATCAAAAATATGGGTTTTCTCTAGAAATACTATAAAATGTTCCATTATTTTTAAATCTAAATTAAATTTAAAATTGGAAGTAATGAAAAAAAAATTAGAAAAAAATGTATTATTTTTAACTAATGTGACATTAAAAAAAGTTAAATTATAATTTATCATAGTAAATAATTTAAAAAAGATGTTAGTTTTTGATAAAAATATTTATTTTTCATTATTTATCAAAAATAATTATCTTTTATGAAAATTACCATAAACCCAACCAAATATAATTTTAATATTTAAATTTCAAAAAATTATTTTAATTTAAAAAAATATATTTTATAAAATAGGTACAAATTAATTTCAAATTTTGTGAGAAATGTATGATTAAATAACCTCTTTGAAAAATAATGTTTTTTTAACTATATATTATTCATTTAAATGATTTTTATTTTACATATAATTAATAGTATCCATTAAATTTGATTTATACATGTATGATCCAAATAATATTCATAACATAATAATTCTTATTCATTCATTACAATTTTTTCTGTCCTATAATGGTTGTGTTTAAATTATAATATTTTAATTGGGTATCATGTTTTGTTTAAAAAAACTGATTAGCACATCACAATCTATCTATGATATATAATTTAGTTAATTATTATTATTTTATAATTTATATGGGAGTTATATTATCTTCTAATAATAGTGTTTCATGAATTCTATGTCATAAAATAGGATGTTCATTATTTACAATCTCACAGTGTTAGACATAATATCAAATCATAAGAAAATGAACATGACAGAAAAATTGGAAAAAACACGTGAAACAATTGAAATAAAAAAAAAATCTCAATTATATATAGAAATAAATTTATCACATTTTTATCATGGGATGACAAAACTAATACATTATTTAGGAAATGGAGAACCTCCCATGATCTCTCTTCTGATCCTGAGATAAAACCCATGGTAACATTTCTTAGGGTTGAGATTATAAGTCCCCAGCCTTAAACCTTACTTAATCTTGAGTTATTACAAGATTACACATTGAGGATCTTTTCAGGTTTAGAGTTTTAGAGAATTAGGACATAACTATTACATCTCAAAAGATTACAAAGTAGTCACTTCTACTAAATTTCCATAAAATAAAAACTCATAAAAAGAAACATGTCTAGTTCCATGTTTTAGATAGCATGACTTTCCCTTGATCCCATCTTGGACCCTATTCCACATTAATTCCTGTGAAAAAAATTTCAAAAAAACTTTGGGTGAGCATAAAAAGCTCAGTAAGGGATACACAAAGAATGAAAACTATTATTTTTTCAAACATCAAGTAAACCATGTATACTTTATCAAAGTAATACCTTCACCTTTATGAAGTAATAAAAACTCTTCACTTAAAAAAATATCATTACATACCCCTTTTGTAACCAAAATATTACCATAAACCCCATGTAAAGAAAAAATCACATATAAAGGTAACTTGGGACATAAACGTACTTAAGTGGAATAACTATACGGTTGACTTCCACACATATCACTTAATGGAAAAGCCATACGGACAACTTCCACACATACTTAATGGAATAGCCCTACGGCCGACTTCCATACCCAATGCAATGGAGGTTATAACGTAACCACCCGTCCTTGTATTCACAGCATCACTCGTCATATGGTTTATCACGTAACCACCCGTAAAATGTCCAATTACCATCATTACACATAAAATATTGAAACTATAATCATTTAAATAACAATATTTCATTTTCAATCTCAATAAGTAATTCCAATATATTGAATTAATCAATCAATTTTCAAAAACCATTTAAAAGAGATTTTTGAATCAAAGTGTCCCACACCACTTTGAAGATTTTAATGGAATTATAATATTAAAACATTAAAGTCCATATAAATAAATACTGCAAACCATTTTTAAAACAAGGAAATTAAAGATAATGATTTATAATAATAAATCTTTAAAACATTTAAAACAATATTTTTATTAAAGAGTTTATAAAAAAATGAAAGACTCTTGAATAAAAATAAGTGCGGAATAACATTTAATCTGAACTTTATAAGATCATCAGAGTAAATTGATTCATGATATAATATGTCAAAGGACAGTATACACACCATATAAGAGTGAATAGGTTCATAACAACAATGAAGTCTCAATGGAAATGTAAATTGATATGAAATCCATTATAAAGATGGTATCCTTAAATTAAGGATAAATCTATCACATAATTATGTGTGAGAAATATAAATACACCCAATATAAGTGTATATTAAGTGTAAAAAAATCAAAGGTCATTCACACATATTAAATGGATGACATATTCAATAACTACATGTTGAACCCATAGAAATCGAAATTGGGTTAAGAAGTTCCCGTGGTAAAATTCGACAGCCTAACGGCGTCACATAAAATTTTACAAAAAGGGTTGATGAGAGAGATAAAGGGGATCTCATCACTTGGACATAAAATTTACATAAATAACGATAGAGAAGAACATATCCCAACATAATAGTATGTGAATTAAAAGACATAAAAAAGAAGTCTTTTAAAAAAAGGAGGGTGAAAGGTCCCCTTACCGAGTTGGGTAACTTTCGAAAAGTACACCCCATGGAAGAAAGGTCATACAGTGAAGATGTAAATACCCATAAATGAAATTATACTACACAAAGTGTATAATAATGGGCAGTACAAACACCACTAGAAGGAAATAGTGGCAAATTTAGCATAAATGTCACGGGAATAAAAGTGAGATGAAAAATCCCTTACGAAAACTCGACAGCCTAACGGCGCCACATAACACATCCAAAAATGGATTTATGAGATCAAATATGGTCTCTAATAATATGAACATAAAAATTACAGTATGAGGAATATAAAATAACATCCCCAAACATAAGAAAGATGAGATTAAAAGAAATGACATAAAAGAGAGTACTTAAAAAGAAAGAGAGAGGTTGGATCCCTTATGAAAATTCGGCAGCCTAACGGCGCCACTCCAAACTTCCAAAATGGATTGATGAGGGTTAATAGGGTCTCTCATCATATGAATATAAAAATTACAGTAAGATTAATATAAAATAACATCCCAATCACAAGAAATATGAGCTCAAAAGGAATGACATAAAAGAGTGTACTTAAAAAGAAAGAGAGGGGTAGGATCCCTTACCTCGGGTCTGACTTGACTCGATCGTTCTTTAACGTCCTGAATAATAAACTTGAGTTAATTTATACATTCTTAATAACCTTTTTCAATTTAATTATTCATTTTATATCACTTATTGCCATGTTATAAACCTTATTTAATCATTTATGTTAATAATGTTTGTTTTATCGATATTTGGTTCTTAAGTCGAAAGTGGACTACTTACAATTACATGTTGTTCGTGTGGTCAAAGGTTCAATATATCCAAAATGATATTCATGATTTGGATATCATATATATCATATATATCCAGAATATACATGTATTTATAATATTACATAATCATTTAGAGGTAAGAAATGAAATGCACCGTTCATGGAGACGGTAAGCCGTACGTACGCATGAAAGCTACTTTCATTTCTATGTCATATTAATGGAATTAAAACTAAATGATAGGTATGTATATTTTAATTCCAGAATTATATTAATCATTTATATGTAACATAAATAATATATAATAACATTAAATCCATCCTCTATACATCCCACATATGGCATTAACAAATCAAATCACTTTGAGGGGGCAGTAGTCCGCCCTTCCTAAAATGAAATTATCGTGTTTACCCACAATGGAAACCATAAAGGTATTCCACAAAAGAAAAATAAAGAAGCTTAAGTAAAACATAAACATATTATATATCATATATAAATATAGTGACATCTTAATGTCCACCTTTGAATGTGTTATATGAGTGTTGAACAATCATCGTTTTGTGAGGCAGAAATTCGCCATCCACAGAAACAGTATGTTCTTTAACCATTAGATGTAGGTGTGTGTAACTGTAGCTCAAATACTTCTTATAACAACATCCTAGTATATTTAAGATACTTGATTTGTTACAAAAGAAATGAATAAAAAGATTTTAGGGGGTTGGAGAAGCAAAATAAAACAAAAGGACTCAAGTGAAGACATTACCTTAAAATAGGGTAACTCCCTTTGGTTTGAGCTCAAAGGATTCCTTGGGAAGACATCTGCCCAACGTGAGGCTTCAAGGAGTCATATAGGGAATTGGAGAGACAAAATGGGCAGGGGTTGGCCGAGCCAAAGGCTTTTGAAGTGTGGGTAAGGAGGTAGAGGTGGGGGACTTTTATAAGAGGAGAGGAGGGGCACTCTTGGAAAGTAAATAAATGTTACTTTATTTTAGAATGATTTTTGAATTTTAATGGTCCCACATTGATTTTTTTCGAGGATAAGGTGATAAGGGTTCTAAATACACGCATCCAATAGGTTTTGGACATGTGTAGGTCTTAGATTTTACATTATCATTCCATTTTATTTAAATCGTTAAATAATGAGGTCATCGTTGCATCATCATGATGTCATAAATAATTTTATATATTTAATGTCTAAAAATTATAAAAAAAATATCATTATGTAGGAAATATTTTTATCTTTCTAATTAATAATTATAGTAAAAACTTTGACTTGTATAACCCCATGTAAAAATTGTTTTAGTAAAACATGTCATGTTTGTGTCATTTTTACTTTAACATTAAATAAAAAGGTATTTATCTCATTTTCCAACCAAAGTGGCTCCATGGGGTCCCCAAGTTGACCCATGGATTTTCTTGGTCGGACATGACTTAATAAATGATGGTAGAACATGTGTCTAGGGCATTTCATTTTATTAAAACATTATTCATACCTTAAACTACACTAATTACCTCTAATTGTGATTAAAAACTTAATAAGTTACTATTCACCAAAAAATTATTTTAATCCCATTGAACCACATTTTACTTCTTAATGACATCCATGTATGTAGGATTTTTGAAATTCAAAACACAAAGATGGCAAAATTTCATTTAAAAAGAAAATCAGTTTTTATAAGTACCACTTAGTGGTTTCACTATTCATCAAAAATTGAAGTTTTTCAAAAAATTAACAAAAATTCACCCTAAGCTATATTTGATATTCCAAATTCAAAAATGATGTTTATTTTAAAAAATTAAAATCATATAAGTTTCATTAATTAATTTAATAATTAATTCCCGCTGTCAAAACAAATAGCGTGTTTTTATGAAACAATATATATCAAAAGATTGACACTGGTTTAAGTCAAATTTCAAAGTGATATTAATTCCAATGACCACTATTTGATTAAATGGTACAAATATATTCTAATTTCACTTTAAAACCAATTAAAAATATAATCTAATCATATAAATAAATTAGATCAAAAATAGGTTTTGAATTAAAATACAACATTCTTCACTATTCATTAAAAATTGAACTTTTTCAGAAAAATACCAAAAATTTACACAGTAAATTTTGATGTCCCGATTCTAAAGAAGAATTTTATTTATTCAAATATAACACATAAATTTGTCAAAAAAAGTGTATTTAAAAGAGTTTCTCCATCAAAAGGTGGTTAATCTACCTTTTAATGAATATTAGAATGTTTACGCTTAAAATTGGATTCATTCGCATTTTTAATCCTCTAGAATTTATTATAAAAAGTAAAAATATTTTCCAAACATATATAATCATTTTGTAGTTATTTCTATTCATTCCCGCCATCACAACATCTAGGCATTAACTACCATTTAAAATAATATTATATTATTATTAGAGTGCAACATAAGATTCCCAAGAAACTCAGTGTTGTGTATTGGGTACGCCATCAAGCATAGCATCCCTTTTAAAGTAATATTAATATTTTATTCAAAAATATGGATAAATATAAGAATTTCATATTCTTTATTTACCTGGGGTGTTACATCCTTCCCCCCTTTTGGGAATTGCGTCCTCGCAATTTCAAAATTGGGCTTGAAAACCCCATTGAAAGTCCCACGTCGGAAAAGAAGTAAATTAAACTATCACTTCAAAAGAAAGAAAGAGAAGTACAAAGGTCACCCAAGTTAACCCATACTAGGATTCCAAGTATGAAAATATGGACATGGAGGAAAAAACAAAGGGTCATGTTCTGATGGAGAGTGATAGTAAACAAGTCTAGGAGAAAGTTAACCATAAGAAAATCACAAACTTGTGATGGGTTAAACGGTATTCAATTCCCCAGTAGGAAAAGTAAACAGAGAACATTTTTGTTTTAAGTTACTCTTCATTGAGGAATTTATTATTGAGCTTAACTAAATCATAATGAAACATACTTACTTGTCACATAAACTTTCAACTTTTACTAGATTCCTTAATCAAACTCATATTTTCTCCAAAAGATGAGTATTTAGGAAGAATTGTTCGCATTATGAGTACTATAATCTACTTATTGAGAATCACCTAATCCAAAAAAGAGAACTATATATTTCCCATGTCTTTAAACAAAATCCAAAACCAAAATTGTTATTATAAGATCAGATAATCCACAAATGTATAATCCTTTATAAAAATAAAATCTATTCTTAATCTCCAAAATTTGTACAAAAAACCCAAAGTTTAACGAAGACCATTCGATAAACTATTCTCCATAAAATTATTCAAAGTAAACCAAACTAGGATTGAAACCCAAATATTTGAAGGATTTAGTCACACAGTCTTCCAAGTTGAATCGTAACATTTATCTCCAAACAACATCAGTTGCTCTTAATGTCTCGTATTGAAAAGTAATTAACCTAATCACATATCATCCATTATAGGTTAATAATTTCCATAGATAACCCAAAATAAACATAATCTTGATTCCTAAAATCATCTAACTAAAAAGAATTAGTCATACAAACCAGGGGCTTCATGTAGTCCAGTGGTAGGCGATAAATACCAGTCGCACTTTGGTTGTGGGTTCGATTCCCGCATCATTGTCCGACGCGACGGGTTGTCACACGGTCTGCGTGTTGTCCTTTTTCCAAAACTATATAATTCTTAAAACATTCCCCAAAATGAGATAAAATCTTCAAAAATAATCATAACATATTTTAACCTCATGTTTATCTCATGCCTTTCATTTTCCATCTTAACATATAATGACCCATAATTTCCTCAAAAGTAAGAATCATATAAACCCTAATGGTTACCTTTATAATTATTACCTGAACTTCCACATCGATTGGTCATCTTGTACATGATGCATTACCAAACATAACATGGTACAAGTGGTTGATCATGACTCCCGGATAGTTGGTTTAGAACAACCATGAGTTTCCTCATTTAATCCCCCATTTCATCCAGTCTCTTAATCCGAGAACCACCACAGTTTTCTTCAAACCTATTGTCACATTGGTTCCTGCTAGATCCATCCGTTAACTAAAAACAGAAATGTCAGTGTGATTATATCAACAAAACCATCATGTACTAATGAGAAAGATAAACACTAAGATATTCTTACTCATTCACTTTATCTAAAACTAGGACTCTTTCTGAAATCCTAACCATTATGGTAATGTCACTTATGCCTAGAGAATACCCTAACCTATAAAATTATCTAAACCAACCTTTGATACCAACTATAAGGCCCCAGCCTTAAACCTTACTTAATCTTTAGTTATTACAAGATTACACATTCAGGATATTTTCAGGTTTAGAGTTTTAGAGAATTATGACATAACTATTACATCTCAAAAGATTACAAAGTAGTCACTTCTACTAAATTTCCATAAAATAAAAACTCTTAAAAAGAAACATGTCTATTTCCATGTTTTAGATAGCATGACTTTCCCTTGATCCCATCCTGGACCCTATTCCACATTAACTCCTCTGAAAAACATTTAAAAAAAACTTGGGGTGAGCATAAAAAGCTCAGTAATGGATACACAAAGAATGAAAACTGTTAGTTTTTCTAACATCAAGTAAGCCATGTATACTTTATCAAAGTAATAAATTCCCCTTTATGAAGTAATAAAAACTCTTCACTGAAAAAAAAATATCATTACTTACCCCTTTTGTAACCAAAATCTTACCATAAAATCCATGTAAAGAACAAATCACATGTAAAGGTAACTTGGGACATAAACATACTTAAGTTGAATAACCATACAGTCTACATCCACGCATATCACTTAATGTAATAGCCATACAGACAACTTCCACACATACTTAATGGAATAGTCATACGGACGACTTCCATACCCAATGCATTGGAGGTTATAACGTAACCACTCGTCCTGGTATTCACGGCACCACCTGTCATATGATTTATCACGTAACCACCCGTAAAATGTCCAAGAACCATCATTACACGTAAAATATTGAAAATATAAATATTTCAATAACAACATTTCATTTTGAATCTCAATAAGTAATTCCATGATATTGAATTAATCAATCAATTTTCAAAAACCATTTAAAAGATATTTTTGAATCAAAGTGTCCCATACCACTTTGAAGATTTTAATGGAATAATAATATTAAAACATTAAAGTACATATAAATAAATACTGAAAACCATTTTGAAAACATGGAAATTAAAGATAAATATTTATAATAATTAATCTTTAAAACATTTAAAATGATATTATTATTAAAGAGTTTTTTAAAAAAATTGAAAGACTCTTGAATAAAAATAATTGCGGAATAACATTTAATCTGAACATTATAAGATCATGAGAATAAAGGGATTCATGATATAATATGTCAAAGGACAGTATACACACCATATAAGAGTGAATTGGTGCATAACAACAATGAAGTCTCAATGGAAATGTAAATTGAGATGAAATCCATTATAAAGTTGGTATCCTTAAATTAAGGATAAATCTATCACATAATTAAGTGTGAGAAATATAAACTCACCCAATAAAATTGGATATTAAGTGTAAAACAATAAAATGTCATTAACACATATTCAAAGGTTGACATATTCAATAACTACATGTTGAACCCAAAGAAATCGAAATTGGGTTAAGAAGTTCCCTTGGTAAAATTCGACAGCCTAACGGCATCACATAAAATTTTACGAAAAAGGTTGATGAGAGAGATAAAGGGAATCTCATCACATGGACATAAAATTTACATAAATAAGGATATAGAAGAACATATCCCAACATAATAGTATGTTAATTAAAAGACATAACAAAAGAAGTCTTTTAAAAAAAGGATGTTGAAAGGTCCCCTAACTGAGTTGGGTAACTTTCGATAAGTACATCCCATGGAAGAAGGGTCATACAATGAATATGTAAATAGACATAAATGAAATTATACTAAACAAAGTGTGTAATAATGGGTATTACAAACACCAATCAAAGGAAATAGTGGAAAACGTACCAAAAATGTCACAGGAATAAAAGTGAGATGAAAAATCCCTTACGAAAACTCGACAGCCTAACGGCGCCACTTAAAACTTCCAAAAATGGATTTATGATATCAAATAGGGTCTCTCATAATATGAAGACAAAAATTACAGTATGAGGAATATAAAATAACATCCCCAAACATAATAAATATGAGCTTAAAAGAAATGACATAAAAGAGAGTACTTAAAAAGAAAGAGAGAGGTTGGATCCCTTACAAAAACTCGGCAGCCTAACGGCGCCACTCAAAACATCCAAAATGGATTGATGAGAGGGAATGGGGTCTCTAATCATATTAACATATAAATTATAGTAATATTAATATAAAATAACATCCCAATTACAAGAAATTTGAGCTTAAAAGGAATGACATAAAAGAGTGTACTTAAAAAGAAAGAGAGGGGTAGGATCCCTTACCTCAGGCCCGACATGACTCGATCGTTCTTTAACGTCCTGAATAATAAACTTGAGTTAATTTCTACATGCTTAAGAACCTTTTTCAAGTTCATTATTCCATTTAGATCACTTATTTCCATGTTATAAACATTATGTAATCATTTAAGTTAATAATGTTTGTTTTGTCGATATTTGGTTCTTAAGTCGAAAGTGGACTTCTTACAATTACATGTTGTTCGTGTGGTCAAAGGTTCATTATATCCATAATGATATTCATGATTTGGAAATCATATATATCATATATATCTAGAATATACATGTATTTATAATATTACATAATCATTTAGAGGTAAGAAATGAAATGCACTGTTCATGGACACGGTAAACCGTACGTACGCATGAAAGCTACTTTCATTTCTATGTCATATTAATGGAATTAAAACTAAATGAAAGGTATGTATATTTTAATTCCATAATTATATTATTCATTTATATGTTACATAAATCATATATAATAACTTTAAATCCATCCTTTATACATCCCACATATGGCATTAATGAATCAAATCACTTTGAGGGGGCGGTAGTCCGCACTTCCTAAAATGAAATTATCGTTTTTACCCACAATGGAAACCATAATGGTATTCCACAAAAGAAAAATAAAAAATCTTAAGTAAAAAATAAAAATATTATATATCATATATAAATATAGTTACATCTTAATGGCCACCTTTGAAGGTGTTATATGATTGTTGAACAATCATCATTTCGTGAGGCAGAAATTCTCCATCCACAGGAACAGTATGCTCTTTAACCATTAGATGTAGGTGTGTGTAAGTGTATCTCGAATCCTTCTTATAAAAACATCCTCGTATATTGAAGATACTGGAGTTGATACAAAAGAAATGAATAAAAAGAGTTTAGGGGGTTGGAGAAGCAAAATAAAACAAAAGGACTCAAGTGAAGACATTATCTTAAAATAGGGTAACTTCCTTTGGTTTGAGCTCAAAGGCTTCCTTGGGAAAACATCTTCCCAAAGAGAGGCTTGAAGTAGTTAGATAGGGATGTTGAGAGACAAAATGGGCAGGGCTTGGGTGAGCCAAAGGCTTTTTATGTGTAGGTAAGGAGGTAGAGGTGGGGGCCTTTTATAAGAGGAGAGGAGGGGCACTCTTGGAAAGTAAAGAAATATTACTTTATTTTAGAATGCGTTTAGGATTTTAATGGTCCCACATTGATGTTTTTAGAGGCTAAGGTGATAAGGGTTTGAAATTCTCCCATAAAATAGGTTTTGGACATGTGTAGGTATTAGATTTTACATTACCTTTCAATTTTATTTAAATCGTTAAATAATGAGGTCATCGCTGCATCATCATGATGTCATAAATAATTTAATATCTTTAATGTCTAAAAATTATAAAAAAGAATATCATGATGTAAGAAATCATTTTATCTTTCTAATGAATATTTATAGTAAAAAATATGACTTGTATAACCCCATGTAAAAATTGTTTTAGTAAAACATGTCATGTTTGTGTCATTTTTACTTTAACATTAAATAAAAAGGTATTTATATCATTTTCCAACCAAAGTGTCTCTATGGGGTCCCCAAGTTGACACATAGATTGTCTTGGTCGTCCATTACTCATAAAATGAGGGTAGGACATGTGTCTAGGTCATTTAATTTTATTAAAACATTATTCTTACCTTAAACTACACTAATTACCTCTAATCGCGATTAAAAACTTAATAAGATACTATTCACCAAAAAATTGTTGTAATCCCATTGAACCACATTTTAATTCTTAATGAAAACCATTTATGTAGGATTTTTGAATATCAAAACACAAATATGGCAAAATTTCATTCAAACGGAAAATCCTTTTTTATAAGTACCACTTAGTGGTTTCACTATTCATCAAAAATTGAAGTTTTTCAGAAAATTACCAAAAATTCACCCTAAGATATATTTGATATTCCAAATTCAAAAATGATGTTTATTTTAAAAAATTCAAAACATATAAGTTGCATTAATAAATTTAATAATTAATTCCCGCTGTCAAAACAAATAGCGTGTTTTTATGAAACAATATATATCAAAAGATTGACACTAGTTTAAGTCAAATTTCAAAGTGAAATTAATTCCAATGACCACTATTTGATTAAATGGTAAAAATATATTCTAATTTAACTTTAAAACCAATTCAAAATATAATATAATCATATAAATAAATTAGATTAAAAAGTGTTTTTGAATTAAAATACAACATTCTTCACTATTGATTAAAAATTGAACTTTTTCAGAAAAATACCAAAAATTTACACAAAGTAAATTTTGATGTCCCGATTCTAAAGAAGAATTTTATTTACTCAAATATAACACATAAAATTGTAAAAAATTGTATTTAAAAGAGGTTCTCCATCAAAAGGCGGTTAATCGACATTTTAATGAATATTAGAATGTTTACGCTTAAAATTGGATTCATTCGCATTTTTAATCCTATAACATTTATTGTAAAAATTAAAAATATTTTCCAAACATATATAATCATTTTGTAGTTAGTTCTATTCATTCCCGCCATCACAATATCTAGGCGTTAACTACCATTAAAAATAATATTATTATATTATTAGAGTGCAACGTAAGATTCCCAAGAAACTCGGTGTTGAGTATTGGGTACGCCATCAAGAATAGAATCCCCTTTAAAGTAATATTAATATTTTATTCACAAATATGGATAAATATAAAAATGTCATATTCTTTATTTACTTGGGGTTTTACTGAGATAAACTATCATAAAACATTTGAGGGAATAAATTTCATACATTATCTATTTCATTTTATGGGAGTTAATAGACCCACCTGTAATAGAATAATAAAAAATTCATATGTATTCCACCAGATCATGAAAACATTTTTCATTTATTTATATCTTAATATATGGTAATGATAGTGGGTTTTATCAATATTTCATCATCATATTCAATAACCATCCATGGTAATATTATTGATGGTAAAAATGAGTTATATCCCCAGAAAATAATGAAAAACAAAAGATGTTTTTTTAATGAAAATTGTAATGTCTAAAAAATTTCACATTATTTTTTATAATTATATAGAATTATTTCGATACTAGAAACTTTGACTACAGCTGATTCCGAGGGCTGATGGGCCCAAAATAGAATTTCAAACTATTTTTAGGTGTGTTTTAGTAAACATGAAAGCATGGTTTTCTATCTTTTAAACCAGTTCCTAGTTAAAAAATATTTGGGCACTGTTGAAATCACAACATATGGATTCTCTAAGAAAGGGCCTAACGATGGACAGCGCTTTCCATCCGTGGAAGTTAGTTTTTGGTTGTAAATAAAATAAGTTTGTAACAATAATTTTATTTTCAAATCATTATAACTCCAAAATGGTAACTCAAATGGCATACTAAGAATACTATTGTGCTCTTTAGGGTGTGTTTCCTTTATCTGGACATTAACCATGATGGATGCCGGTCACGGTTTAATGATAGTTTTTGGGAATTCCTATGTGAATTATAAGAGCCTATGTTCACCGTTATGGAAACATCAAATGAGTGCTGAGATTTAAAATTATAGGAAACGATTGTGTCTTGAATGGTGACATTACATAAGAATGGACCTAATTTTGACCGACGTATATGGAGGGAACAAAATTAATTTTTGTCCTTTATAAAAAAAATAAGAGAAACCAAAAAAAGATAATATTATTCAATATTTGTTTCAATGAAATGTTGCGATTATAAGACTATTTCATTCCATAAAAGAAACAGTGGAAAGAAAAATTAATTGAAAAATAAGAAGTATGTTGTTTTACAAATAAAACAGTGTAACGATGTGACAATGCAGCATAACAGAAATGTTGTGACACATTTCTATTATAATGGGATAATGAGTTGGAGAGTAACAACATGAATTTTTCTGAAGCATGTCGAGGAAATTCTCTCAATTAAAGATGCTAGTGATTTTCTAGGAACAATGACACACCTCGAAGAATGGTACAGGAGAGTATCGAATTCCAGCAACTGCGAACTGAAGGTGAATCCCCGTGGACCGATCGCATCCGCAATGAAACTATTCCATGTATGGGTTACTATTTTGAATTTGAATTCCCCATTATTATTTCAAAAAAAAATTGGATCAACCCACAAAGTGGTTGATCGGAGGATCACTTTTTCTTGCTAGAGGGTTCTTATTCTCGAGATCTTTCATTCGGGTAAATTTTTTGATAGAACCTTAATCTTATTTTTCCATGATTTAATCTCTAATGTGGAGTGTGTGGGCTGACATGAAAAAATCACATTCCCCTCCTCTGTGGGCGTTGTTGTGCGTTCTTGGTGGCCTAACATATGAGTAGATGGTGTAGTAGTTTTTAGGTCATAGCAGAGAAGAATACACCCCATGGATGTCGATGGTGTAGACAGTCCAAAGAACAGACCACCGGAGCGGACCCGGTGGTCCGTGAAAAAATAATCTTGTGCCGGAGGCCGCGGGTGGATAGGTGCATGCCGAGATGGGCCACAGATGGCATGGGCTGCCCCCGACTGGAAGATAGGGATGCAGCCACCCCGCCGCGTCGGTGGAGTGGGATGCAGATGGGGCTTTGGCACGACATATAGTAACGCGGTCTAGCGGGGACTTTGTGTGGAATCTAAAGGGAATAATTCTCAACCATCTGCATGGAACACGAAAAAGACACCCTCCATATATCGGGCAGGAGGAGAATGGCCCGTTGTGCGGGGTGGACTGGGGGTGCGAAATGCACCGGTGACCGACCCTAGATGGGGTAATCTGGACCGCTGTTGTAGGCCGGGCTGGTGGTATAAATCCCTTCTGTGGGGTGGCCTAGGCCAAGAATGAAAATTATCCTGCTAGTGTGGGCCATGTCAGATAAATTTTGGGATGCTGGGAAACGCAGTTGGCATGACCTACAACCGAATTTTGTTGGGTCCCACAAGGCCTAATGGACCTAGCCTAGTAGCTAGGCTAGACTTGGTTGCCCCAACTCAACCAGGTTAGTTCGGGTCTACCGAACCATGTCTGGTCATGTGGGACCCCCAGGCCAGGCTAGTTATGTTGGTCCACCTGGGTTAGATTGGGAACAGACAATACTGCCCCTGATTATGAAAACTCCAATATCATTCAGATCAAGAATCTGATTGACAATACATTTGAATCTTTGGAACCCTCATTATTAGGTGGTTCTTTTTCACACATTAATTATGTTTTAATTGAATTTGAATGATGATGAATTTCATGAGTATTGGATTCTTATATAATCACATGTTCTATGTGCGGAAATCCTATTGCTGAAAATACACCATGTGTCAATCAACTTCATGCGACCCTATGTGAATTAGCTACAAGGGAACCTGTGTGGATTATTTATATGAGATCTTGTGTGGATCAGCTAAAATGGACATTGTGGTAAGCAGCTCTATGTGACCCAACATCACTATGGTTGGTAGCGGATCTTTGTGATACAACATACCCATGATACTCATCTGGGATAGGTACCTTATCTATCTGAGGTGTTCAGTGTTATGACTGATAGTATTGTTTTTAATACATTATATTGTCCTTGTGTGAGAAATATCTCTTTGAATTTATCATTGTGGGTTTCATTGTGGTATTTTTTTTATTGATTGGTGACCCTACATAGTATTTTGTTTCTCACCCATGTACAGGATTTTCCCACACTTGTTGTGTCTTTTGCAAATGATCATCACCTTGGTGGAGGACTTGGTGGCCTATGACTCTCTTGGGGTGGGTTGGGACACATGGCTAATGAATATCTGAACATCCACAGAAACAATATTTGTATGGTCGAGGTACCACCGAGGCAGAGGAAGAGGTTCAAGTGAGGAGGTCCATAGTGCAGCGGACGTGGCATAGGAGCAGGCCGAGAAGCAGGTAGTGGGAAATGGTTTGTGGTACTACAACCACCACCCTGATGTGGTCCACCACAACCTCATGGAGCTGGTGGATAGAGATGGGATTAGCTTCAGGTAGTGGAGGCCTATGACCATGATGATATGATGATAATTAGAGGTATGATCTGTGTCTTCTCCACCTTAGTTTCAGTTCATATATTCACAGGTTCTAGTCACTCTTTCATTTCCACGGACCTCATTGATGCTTAGAGATTCTGATGGAGCCGTTGGCTCGATCCTTATGGTTAGAGACTCATACAAGAGTGTATTCGAAAATTACACACCTGTTCAAGTAGTTTCAAATTTCTCTACTAGACAAGGAAATTAATACAGAACTCTTAATAGCGGCATTGAGGACTTACAATTCCATCTTGATTATAGACTGGTTTTCCATAGTTCATGATCAGATCAAATGTCTTAGGCATAGAGTGAAGTGTGTCTATGGGGATGGGACTATGTTTTCCTTCACTTATGAGAACTATTATTTTGATGCACATGAATGAATTTCTCAGAGGATGGTGCAGCCGAACACTAACTAGTTGGATAGCCTAATCCTCATTGCAGTGGATGAGATGAGTCCAAGCATTCTGGTATTGGTGGACGATTACAAGCACTTCTTCCCTGAGGATGTTTCGAGACTACCACTTCGTAGAGAGGTAGAATTCTTCATCGACATGTACCTTGGGATAACTCTAATATCTACACTATAATTTTATATGTATCTGGAGAATTTTCAATGGTTGAGGTTAAAACTGGAGGACCTATAGTAGAAGGGATTTTTGAGGACCATTATTTCACCATTGGCAGCCCCAGTGTTATTTACCAAAACTTCAGATGGGATCTTGAGGTTATGCATGGACTATTGATGCCAAAACCTTGTGACATTGCAGAACAAATATCCACTGCAGAGAATTGATGTCCTCTTTGATCAACTGAATGTTGTGAGATGGTTCTCAAAAAGAGAACTCAGATTAGGCTATAACCAACATTGGGTATTGGATAAGGGTGTACTAAAGACAGTATTTAGATGTCAGCATGGCCATTATGAGTTCTTGGGGATGTCTTTCAACATGAAAAATACCCTATATGTTTTCATGGACTCATGAACAAGATCTTCTTGCATTACCTTGATCATTTTGTGGAGCTCTTCATTGGTGACATCCTGGTGTACTCGGCATCTGTGGAGTAGCACACTAAACACTTGTAGGTAGTCTAGAATACACTCAAAGAGAACCAGAAATACTATAAGCTCTTGAATTGTGAGTTATGGATACAAGAGTTCCTCTTTCTAAAACATGTAATATCAGATGCTAGAATTGTAGTGGATCTAGAAATGATAGAGCCAATGCTTGCTTGGTAGCTACCTTGGAGTTTGACTGAGGTGCGGGGTCTCTTGGGATTGGCAGGGAATAACCGGAGATTCGCTTCTAACTTTTATAGTGTATAAGAACCCTTATTAGAGTT
The DNA here is from genome assembly GCA_963277665.1 of Viscum album. Classification (NCBI taxonomy): domain Eukaryota; kingdom Viridiplantae; phylum Streptophyta; class Magnoliopsida; order Santalales; family Viscaceae; genus Viscum; species Viscum album. The sequence continues at coordinate 1,836,125,719 of OY728147.1, forward strand.
GACTTAGAATAGATAACCATTCATGAAGATGGAGAATTTACAAAAGATATTCGATAAGCTAAGACTTTGACTGACGAGTTCCACTATATTGAGACTACCAGAGGAGGGCGTGGTGTATGTAGTTTTATATGACCCATTATGGACTAGACTGGGTTGTTCCCTAATTAAAGTTCATGTAGTGATCTCCAATGATTCATTGAATTTGACGATACATGATTAGAGCTATGCAACCCATGAACTGTAGTAAGTAGTAATCATCTTTTCCTTAATGACGTGGCAGCACTAAATGATCGGTCAGTGGATTATCATCTACTCTAACCACAAAATTCCCTGGTATATCTTCTCCTAGAAGGACATGAACATGATTCAGCAACAATTACTAGATTTCCTCTAGTACTATGAATTGGACATAGTATATACTATTGGGAAGGGGAACATGGTGGTAGATGCACTTAGTAGGACGTCTGGTTTGTAGTTGTTGAGTGAGGCGACAGAGCAGCTAGCCACAATTCAAATATCCATCATTGATGATGATGGATCAGCTTACCCTCAATCAATAACAATCACTCCCCCATAATAATAGCGAGTTAGGGAGTCCTATATTATGGATGATGACTATGAGGCTCGATGTGCTCAGTTACCCTTCTGACATGATTTTAAATAGTTTTCGAAAGGTGGGGAAAAAATAACCATTTTCATAGGGTGAACCATTGTACTACTAGTTCTACGAGACAAGGTGTTGATGGGGTTATATATATCAACTTTGGTAGTTTATCTAGGATTGGATAAGATGCACCAGGATCTCCGATGTCAGTACTGGTGGTCAGTGATGAACAAAGTGGTGGTCGAGTTCATTACACGGTGCCTCACTTGTGTGAATGTTATGGCTAAGAATCTAGTTCCAACAAGTTTATCCCAAACACATGAGGTACTGAAGTGGATGTGTAATTGTATCTTTATGGATTTTATTATGTGATTAACACACATGTCTAGGGGCCACACATCCCAGTTCCGGAAGCCACCCAGAGGTGCCCCGTACCAGGTTGGTCATCTGGCCTCAACCACATTTCCCCGAACACCGGAGGTTGCTGACTAGTAGCGAGGGCCTTGGGTGTGATAGTGGGGAAATTATGCACTCATTGGAAGATTACACAGTGGAAGTACACAAATACATACAATATTATAAGAAAAAAATACAAACAACAGTAACAGCAGAAGACTGATAAATAAACAACTGGAGCAGAAAATATATGTAAATGATGCATGATACACATATGTCTAGGAAAACATCCAAAGAAGTGACTATGATGAATACAGTACTAAACCAAAGTACAAAATAAAAACAAAAGAAGAGCAACTCCTCATCATCATAAGCCTCGACATGGTCCCATGCTCTCCAACTCTAGTGCAATCACAAACCTGATGTAGAAGGGTGCTTTCCCTTATCTATACCTACAACAATAGAATCTGTTTGGGCACAAAAGCATGGCCCAAACAGGGTGTGAGAAAAATTCCAAGTATGCATTCGCCCAAAGATATTTTTCATAACTGTTAGTGAATATATGGAAGGTAAAAGTAAAGAAAGCAGTAAATAGGGATGTACTAAATAGCAAACAATCCACAGTTTCTAGCATATAATTTACAAAAAAGTAAGCAATCACGCAAGCAAGAATAACAAACAGGTAACCTTCTGGGTAGTTCTCATAGCCTAACACCAATGGTTCAACTTACAATCACTAGAAACCCTCTGGGAGTCACACATAGTCTCACCCCTCTGGATCTGGTAATGAATAGACTCTTTGAGGAAGCACTCGCCGTCAATTCCCCCTATAGTCTCGAATCGTACTAAAGGCACTCTGTGGAAGCACTCAACGTCTCATTCCCCATGTGGCCTACGTTGAGGAACTACAAACTCTTTGAGGAAGCACTCAATGTCAATTCCACATGTGGTATCTCATCGTAAATTGAAGACACTCTGGAGAAGCCCTTATTTCCATTCTCCCTATGGTCTACTACACTAGGTTCTCACATCCTTGTGTAAAAATCAACAAGTATAGCATCGTGTAATGGTCCAAGTAAACCTCAAGAACTACTTGGATAGCATTCTACATAATATTATCATGGAAGAATAGTGATATCGTCCTACAACTTGGCATGGAACTGGAAATAGCCTAACCGGAAAAACAAGACAAAACAGTCATAAAGAGGAAAACATGCATAAGCAAAGAATCCAACGCATAGTAAAATACCCTATTCACAAACAATAACCTCTAATCAAGCATATAAGAAAATCTGGAAAACATCAAGGGAAAAATAAGAAGCACACAATACACCATTCAAGGGTATTGGTGGAATTGGCACAGATACTCAAAGACTTCTTACAAAAAGGCACAAACAACCTACCTCGATGTTAGGAGATTTATATACTCAAACCTCAAAGCATGAATCGCTGCGGAATGTCATAGATCTAAGAAAACACCCAAAACACTCAACCCATGATAACTTCAGAAAGAGGAGGAATTGAAAAATGAAGCTTTAGGAGAAAGAAGATCATACCGCTACGGTACAATTGAAATAGACAGCGGTCGATTCGGAAGTGTACTTTCAGAGTACAGGTCGTCTACTTCGTTGTTTCTCGAGGCTTTGTGTTGGCCATGTCATTTCCACACACACAGTTATGTAGGGGTGACATAGAGGCTACCTAAAGCTGTGTACGGAAAATCCTAGTACACGTCGTGTACTCTAAAATTACACACCGTGCACTTTCTTTTTTTTAATAAACAGACAGGGGTCGCGTCTTAACCCTAGAAACATCTTCTTCTCTAGTTTCTTTGACCGAGAGCATCCATACGGCTGTAGATCTTTGACGAACCCTCAATCCTCCATCCGTTCTCTGAATTGACTGCCGTCAATTGCGTTGGAACCACAATACTATGATAATATTTTTTTTATATTAAGAAAAGTATTTTCTGAAAATAAAATCATATAAGTAATAGGAATTTATATTAAAAAGAATATTTTACTGAATAAAATAAAATATTCTTATTTTAACATTTGGTTATGAAAAAATTAATTGGTATATGATAGTAAATATGAATAATAATAGTAACATTTAAAAATATCATTTTCCAACAATTATGGTATATCATTATATTATATGTTTCTATCAAGGAATTGAATTTAAAAAATACATGGATTTTAAATTGATAAAATGAACATCATGTTTGGATTTATAATAGAATATTTTAATTAAGATTATGTTTTGATATTTTTTTGAAATATATTTTTTTAGGTTAATAATGAAAAATAATAATTTTTTAAATAACATCAAATTTCTATAACATAGATTTTTTTAAAACAATTTAAAATTTAAAATTTCTATTTAAAAAATACTAAAATTAATTTCAAAAATAATATATTCAATTTACTTAACATAACAAAATCATTTTACAAAATCAATAAATATTTTTAGAATATAATTTTTTGATTTATTTAATTAAATTTACGCATATCAAAATTAGTATTTATATTTAATTTAGTGCCTAATAAAAATTATATTAAAATATTAATCGAAATCCAAAAATTATAATTATTATAATTAATATTATTTTCCATTGATAAGTATTATACGAAAAATTTCATTCTTTTAAAAAAACTGGTTTTTACACGTTATATGCCCTAAAAATAATATTTAATTTCCTAAATGAGGAAATTAAATTTCATAAAATTCATACATAATCTAACATAATAATATTATTATTAATTAAAAAATTAACATTACTTTTTAGGAATAAAAATTTGATTTCCATGGTAAAATCTAATTACCACATTAACTGTGTAAATGTTACTTTTCAATTGTTTTGTTGACAATGATTAATGTTTACCTTTTTTGTTAAATAAATATAATATATATTATTATAATTAAAATATATATATATATATATATATTATCAATTGTTTAATGTTTAATCAATACTCAATATCATTAAGAACACACATTGGAAAAAATAATTATTTTTTGAAAAAAAAAATTATTCTTTTTATAATATATTTTAACATAATAGTTATCTTTTTTATAATTTATAAATATATATATATATATAATGGTGATTAAATATATGTATGAAACATTAATTCTTGGTAAAACTATCTTCATTTTATATTTAATATGGTATAAAATTGTTTAGTTTAAAACTAGTTACCATTGTAAAAGTTAATTTCTGTAAAAACATAAAAGTAAAAATACTAAATTCTTTAAATCACTCTTAACATGCATAAATATTAATAGATGAAGGTTTTTATAAAATATCATTTCCCATTCCCCATATTTTTCTAGTTTTTAACTATTGAACCTTTATTAGTATTTTGGGATTATTAGAAATGATGAGTGTTTCCAAAAGATCCCTTTTTCTCTTATGAAAGGATACCACATACAATCATTCATATATAAAAATAACCATAGAACTAAATATTTAAAATATTAAATTATTTATCTAACTATGACTCTCTCATGTATTATATTGATCATATTCACATTCTGTTAGTCTAATCCCTTCAATTCAATGGAATGTTTCATGGAAATTTCATGTATCCAAAGTATGAGTTATCTCATTTTTGTGTTTTTATTCTTAGTCATATTATTCTAAATTTATTATAATTATAATAATATAATTAATAGATTAAAATTATTATACTGATTGGTTTTAAAATAATTGGTATAAACAATTTTTATTTATTCAATAAATATAGGAAAACAATATAATGTCAACCATTCATGTGTTCAAACTACGACCTCCATAAAGAACATTTTTTCATTTTTCTACTTGTATTTCCTTAGTTATCCATTCATCATAAAATAATTTTACCCACAAAATTAAAATAAAATATATCATTATATTTATACTAAAATGATATTATGTCAAAACTTAAACCACCTTGAAAATATTCACCCATTGTGTTAAAGTGTGGTATAGTTTGAGTCGATTTACCTGCCTAAATGAACGATGCTTTGAAATTATGTCATGGATTAGAATGGTAATATAAGTACTGATATTAATATAATATAAAAATAAAATCATGATTTATATATGGTCCATTAAATATTATATGAATTATTTAACATATTTTTAATATAATAATCTTGTTTTCAAAAATCATTATAACAGCCGGACACTGATTCCATTTTCAAGAAACAAAACTAAATCTCTTATGGAAATATATAATATATTTATAATGAAATATAATTTATAGATCAAAGCATTAAAATTTATATAATAATGATGAGGATGGTATAAATTATTTTTTAATGATATCTATATTATAAAATTTCTACAAATTGTGATAGAATTTAACACAAGATAGTTGAAATATGATATAAATAACCAATACACAATAGTAAATATTAATAAATTAGGGATATTAGCGGTAAATTATATGAATTATTTTATGAAATATTTTACTAAGTCATCTATTTTTTTATATTAATATATATATTCGTGAATAAATCAATGAAACTGGGTAACCATTTTCATCTCAAATTCCTCTATTTTAGACATGTTTCGTACTATGTACCATCTTTCATACACGTGGAATAAAAAATAAATGAAACTGAGTAACCATTTCAGTGATTTATGCAAATGTTTCTAAATACATAAAGGATTTATTGGTCTTAATTCTGAATAATTAAGACACAATACATTTTTAACATTTTTTCTGGTATAGTGGTTTTGATACCCATGGATATTTTTTTGACATGAAATTTTTATTAATTGGGACTTAAAATCAAAAATCATGTTTCCTTACATATGTGGATATTTATTCAGTTGTTTATCTAGTTGTAAGGGTATTTGGAAACCCAAATTTCATTCATTTAATTGTTATCATTATCTTAAACATATTTTGTAAAATATTGTTACATGCTACCCATTTATTTTATTATGGTGTATTATCTCATTGTTTTATTGGTATATTCATTCCTACAACATAAACTCTTTGAAAAATATTTCTTAGTTCTTAGGTTATGTTTTTATCAACAGTCCACCTTATTTATCAATATTTGTTATCCATATGATATTGATTTTATTGACACGAGTTAAAGTATTTTCCTTCCATATATTAGCATTAAAATTTGAAATATTATTAGAAATTTGACTATTCATTTTTTTACCATGTGATTTTTTATTATAATAGGTTATGATCATGTTATCTCTTTTATTGAAAATGGAAAAAGTAATCATTTCATTGATGATTGTTGAGTGCTAACACTACATGACCTGGTCTTGATATTCTATATTATTAATTAAATGAACATATTTTTTTCATTTATTTAAATTTTTCACTATTAATTGTATGAATGGATTTTTTTTCTGATTATGGTGAATTAAATGGGATTAGTCAAGTTAGGGTATGGGCAGACAATTTTGTTGCTTTTTATTGCATCGATATGTATCATGAGACAAAATGCCATGCCCTGACCAGCCAAGTCTTTCTTAGAAATCAGTAAGCCCTTATTGACACTATAAGCCTACCTCTTATAGTAAAAGGTATATATACTAATTTTGAGAAGTTAGATCTCATATATTAGTGGCCTTAGTTTAATGTATCAATACACATTAACACATCTTTGTAATATAGTGTTGTTAGGACATGATATATAAATAATAGTATAAATGCATGAATAACATAAGTCCAATATCAAAATATAGAATGTAGTTTAAGAAATGATAAAAGGGCCTAATAAATTTTCTCAATAAAAATAAATCTAACATGTAGAAAACAAGGGCTAGCTATGAAAAAAAACTCCTTTAATTACCAGTTGTCCATCTAGAAAAATAATTTTATGTCATCTCCTATTCATTTGATGAATTCATTGAGTGTTCTATAATACACCTAAAATGTAAAACATGTGGCAAGATTTTTTCAGGGTTGAATATAATCATACATAGTAGGATAACCCTAAATCAAAAAAAATTCATAAATAATGGAGTCAACTAAAAATCACGAAGCTAAGGGGATAGACCTGTTAATATTAGATTTGATCAATGATAGAAAACAATTATTAAGGTGAGGTAATTTAATCCCTTACAGCATTGGATTATATTATTGGTTCATGTGTAAATCTATAATGGTATAAGTCACTCAAAATTTCTCACCAATAAAATTTAAATCAATTAATAGAATATAATCATCAAGTCTTTCCATAAATAAGCACTGAAGAAATAGAGATTGTTCATCTGCAATAATCACCCAATAAGAAAGAAATATACGAGAATCCAAAATATTTTTATAAAAAGATTGGATAATGAACCAATGGATTATGGGGGATACCTGAACCTAAATTATAAATACCCAATAGGATGGGGATCACACACCCTAAACATTCGTAATGGGTTTCCTGTCACAAGTAAAGGAAGAATGATAAGTTATGCATAATAGGACACAAAGAGGGATACATTATTATATTAGAGACTAATACATAGATGATATCATTAATACTTTTCTAATGACATGATGACTCACTATACCCTTGTATCGATAGACAAATGAAACATTCACACAAAGAAAAAGTCCAATGGAACTCATTATATACCACACCATAGAATGTATAAGAAGAACTAGCGCTCCAACTAGCCCTAAATAAATTACACAGTGTGTCCAATGGGTTATATGATTAGTATAATTGGTTATGGAATTTACCATGTCTCACAGAATCACCAAAAATATCTTTCTCTAGATACATGGAATGCCCATTAGTGAACAAGTATTTCTTAGATCTTTGGTTTTTTTAGCAACAATCCACCTTATTTATCAGTATTGGTTATCCACATGATATAGATTTTATTGACATGAGTTAAATTTTTTCCATTCATATATTAGAATTCAAATTTGAAATATTATTACAAATTTTACTATTCATTTTGGTACCAAAATTTTTTTTATTATAATAGTTTATCATCATGTTATCACATTTATTGATAATAGGAAAAGTAATCATTTCTTTAATGATTTTTGAGTGCTAACACTACTTGATCATGTATTGATATTCTATATTATTAATTAAATGAATATAATTTTTTTCATTTAGCCAAATGTTTCATTTTTAATTGTATGAATGGTATTTTTTCTGATTATGTTTAATTAATTGGGAATAGTAAAGTTTGAGTATGGGTAGATTATTTTGTAGCTTTTTATTGCATCGATATACATCATGAGACAAAATGTCATGACCTGATCATCTAGGTCCTGCCTAGCTAGCAGTAATCCAATATTGACACCATAAGACAACCTTTTAATGTATAAGGTATATATACTAATTTTGTGTAGTTAGATCTCATATATTAGTGGACTTTGTTTAATGCATAAATACACATTAACACATCTTCGTAATATATTGTTGTGAGGAAATGATATATATATATATAATGATATAAATGCATGAATAACCTATGTCCAACATCAAAATAGAGAATTTAGTTTAAAAAATGTTAAAAGGGATAAATAAATTTTCCAAAAAAAATTAAATCTAACATGTATAAAACAAGGGGTATCTATGAAAAAGTGAATACTTTAATTACCAGTAGTCCATATAGAAAAATAATTTTCTTCCATCTCTTATTCATTCTATTAATTAATTTAGAGTTCTATAATATACATAAAACGTAAAACGATTGGATAGATTTCTTATAGGGTTGAAAATAAACATACATAGCTGGATAACCCTAAATCAGTAAAAATTCATCAATAATGGAGTCAACTCAAAATCATGAAGCTATGGGGATAAAAAAGTTAATATTAGATTTTCTCAGTGATTGAAAACAATTATTAAGGTGAGGTAATTTAATCACTTACAGCATTGGATTATATTATAAGTTCATGTTTAACATTATAATGATATAATTCACTCAAAATTTCTCACAAATAATGTTAAAAATCATTTAATAGAATATAATCATCGATTCTTTCCATAAATAAGCATTAAAGAAATAGAGATTTATCATTTGAAATAATCACCCAATAAGAAAAAAATATATGAGAATCCAAAATATGTTTATACATAGATTGGATATTGAACCAATTGATTATAGGGGATACCTAAAACTAACTAATAAATACCAAATAGGATGGGGATTAGACACCCTAAACATCCATAATGGGTTTCCTGTCACAACTTAAGGAATTATGATAAGTTATTGCATCATAGGACACAAAGACGGATAAATTGATATATTTGAGACTAATACATAGATGGGATCATTAATATTTTTCTAATGACATGATGACTCACTATATCCTCATATAAATAGATTAATGAAACATGTCCATATAGAAAAATTCCAATGGAATTCACGCAATACCACACCATAGAATGCATGATAATAACTAGGGCTCCAACTAGCCGTAAATAAATTACACAGTGTGTACAATAGATTCTATGATTTGTATCATTCTTTATGGAATTTACCATGTCTCACAAAACCACAAAAAATATCTTTCTTTAGATTCATGCAATGCCTGTTAGTGCACAAATCATATAGACGTCATAATGACACTCGAAATTTTCCTCCCCCATAAGATCATATACTCTAATAATGCTAGTGTATGTTGTTCATTCCCAAGTACATTTTCCATGTTCGAGTATTTTCCAACAAAAACATGGTGTAATATTATTGAAATTGAATGTAAAAGATGTTCTGACACATATCATGTTCCATATACCCAATTACATTAAAATTCCAATGTAAAAATGGTGGACCCTACCACAAAAGACCCATGAGGGAATAGGGCCTTCTGGGCAAGTTAAAACTAAACACGACGTGCTGAAAAACTATGTGTCCAATTTTGATTAGGTTAACCATGAACAATGTGATATTTATTTCAATTTTTTAAACATTAGTTGTTGAACCAATTGGTCGACATGGGATTTACCCCATGAACCACATGGAATGTATTTTATAATTTCAATGATATTCTAGTTAATCACATTTACTTTCCTAAAATGATTCCAACATGATTAGATCTACTAGAATTCATGTCAATTAATCCCATAACAGATTTAAATTAAATAAATGTTTGTCTAGAATACATATTTAGGTCATTCATAACATGAAAAAACATCACCACCCATATCCTTAAGCTATAGTAGTTCCCAATTCATGGGAACAGATTTATCTTCACTATCCTCAGATCTCCATCATAACCAATGAACAAATTCTATACACCATTTACATTCAATAACGTATTTTTTAATTTCTATATATATCCACTCATTTCCACTTTTTAATCCACATTTCCCCAATATTTCATAATATTCTGAAAATTAGTTACACACATCCATCGCATCTCTAAAATCTCAAGTCATAATTGTGACTACAATTTATCATACCAAAGTATAAATAAACAATTATCAGTACTCTCAGGTATCATTGAATCCTAGTCCAACCAAAATAATGATGATGAATTTCAAGAACATAGGGATAAATGAACAACACTCAATGTAATATTCAATCAATTGATGTGTTCATTTGTCCATCATAATTATAATCTAATGAATATTTTATTATAAAATTTTTAAAGCTTAATGAGAAATTTAAAATAACATGTTCCATGATTTATGAAGAGGAAAATCATTATACATGCCAATGATGAAGTATATAAAAATTAATTTTAGAAGGAATTAATTAACATTCATCTGAATGTACAAAGGGAGATTAAAATACAAAAATAAAACACTATTCCTGAAGATTCAATTGATCATTGGTAAATAAAAAATCTATATTGATTTTATTGGTGAGGTCTAAGATCACATTTGATAATGATAATCTATTCAATAATAAGATACTTTATCCATGATCCCATGACCATCCTATAAAGTTAATAAAATCAATGATTTTATAAGAAAACAACATTTGATATCATAGATAATATATATCATCAATCTTAAAGGACTAGAAAATATTGTTATTTAAGTACTAATGTTGTAATATCTCCATAAAATTGGAATTTATGGTTAGTATTAACTAATTTTTATTATATATATATAAATTTCTAGTCAATATATACTTTTAATATAAATTATTTATATATAAGCACTCAACTTTTAATAACGATATATTATTCTGTAAAAATATGTTTCCTTCAATAATGATTTTTCTATCATTTTGTAAGAAAATATTTTAATTAATTCATGGAAACAATAGTAATTATATTTTATAAATGAAACATAATTTTTTGAATAATCATATCAAAATTACTATTCATGATATTTTGGAATATTTATGAAATGTTTTATTTTTTAGTGAATAATTAAAACTACATATTTTTATAATAAATTAATATATTTAGTTTAAATAATATAATTCAAAATAGATATTATATTTGTATTTTGATCCTAATTTAAAATAACAACAACTTAATTTAAAATTATATAATTAATTTTATTTTAATAATCAATTTTCAACATTTTCATAAATATTTAGTTTTATGCATAAAAATGTGACTATATTTACATTTATATAAATTCATAATGATTTAATTTTAATTAAATAAAGTAACCTATAATATTTTAGTATTTTAAATAATTGAATATATTATACATATAGTTTTTTAAATTTATATTTATATAATGATTATTTCTAATTTTAGAGTTAAAATAATATAATATAATTCTTGAATAATTTACCTTAGAACAGATTTTTCATCATGTTTTTCTACATGTTTGGTAGGTTTAACATTAATTTTTTTATGATTCAGTTTTTTTAATTTAAAAAAATTATTATATATTTTAAATAAAAATATTTAATAATTATATAAATTTTACAATTAATTTTGGTGATAATTAATAGTAAAATATCTAAATAAACTAGCTTTTGTTTTGAAAAAACTAAAATTATAAAAGTGAGTAAATAAGAGGTAAATTGGATACCATGTAAAAATTGTTGATTTCATTTCATATAGGTTTATATCGACTGTTTAAGCCCTCCCAATATATTATTTATATAATTTTTTGGCCCTTTCCATGAGAGTGATTTCTCATTAATGAAACATTTTGTGTATTTAAAAAAATTCCAATCACACTCGATTATAAAAAATCCCATATGAAATTCTATATTTAAAAAATAAAAAATATTCGGTTTTAGAAAATACCAACCAAATTTCCAATCTTAAATCCATCCCCTTGTCCTAGAGGACTTTGATTGATCAAAAATCATGTTTTTGGCATGATGTCAACAAATTTGGATAGAGAACCTGTCACGACCCGTCCTCGGGGCCCGTGCCGTGACTACCTCAAGCCCGCCTTCCATAGGCCAGGGGCTGGCGACTAGCACCAAGGTGTAAATCCCGGTAAAAAGGGAAGGCATTGCCTTTGTAAAGTAAACAATCACACAGAGTACAAGCGGAAGAAGTAAACACTAAGTAAAAACTGAGTACAACAGTAAGTGCGGAAAGTAAAAAGGGGCCGGAAATACAAGCCCAACTGTAAAGTACAACTCGAAAGGGAAAACAACAACTGAAAAGTAAACCTTCTACGCCGAGCTGTCCACTGGAAATCCCACCTAATGGGTGGGTACAGATAGCTCCTATGCTCTTCGGGTCCCACCGTCCGCTCCGAGTATGTCCCACCCAGTGGTCCACCTACGGGTACCGCCTCATCATCACGTCCACCTCTGGGTACTGTCTCGTCGTGAGGTCCTCCTTCGGGTACCATCTCGTTGTATAGTCCACCTCCAGGTACCGTCCAGTCCTCGAACACTCGGCCTCTGTCAGCACTGCCCGTCGTCTGCAACCAACACAACGAGGTGCGGGCATAGCCCGTGCAGGGGTGAGTATAACGATACTCAGTAGGGACCCCGAGACCCTCAAGGTCTCACTAAAACCAACAAGGATAACCACATAGAAGATCTCAACAGATAACCTCTACTTAGGTATATGCCCATACATATACCTAAGTTATCAAGTAACCCATCTCAATCATGAGGAAACACAAGGATTGTGAAATCAACGGATAACTACTACCCAGGTATATGCCCATACATATACCTAAGTTATCAAGTGACCCATATCAATCATGAGGTAAACACATAGGTCAAAAGTCTCAGCTCAAACCAGGATTTTCATTATCGAAACTGTAACTGCTGAAGAGCTCCGTCTCTAGAGTGCATAGTGGTCCTGTCACGACTCCGAGGTACTGCTCACTAACCTAAATCTGCTGAAGTACTCCTCCTGTCGAGTACCGCGGGTCAGCCACCCAGACACAGTAGTGCTTCCCGCCGAGGTATGTCACCCAAACACAGTAGTGCACACCCCCTAGTAGCCTGCTGAGGTACTCTCCGGACGAGTACCGCGGGTCTGCACTGTCACACAGGTAGTGCTCCATCCGCCATGGGTCTGCACCTCAGAAAGTAGTGCTCCGTCCACTGGGCTAGTCGACTCACTCCAAGTCGAGTCGGTCAAGCAGTCGTCAGGTCTCATCCAGTTACACGGTCTCCGTACTCCGCACGCTCGTCACTGGGAGGGTCCGCTCCACGTGCTACAGGTCGATACTCCATGTATCTCAAAGTCCCATGAAGAAGTATCTCAAAGGACCGCCTCGTCATAGGGGTCTCAACACAATAGACGGCGCGTCAATCGGACGCCCGGTCTGTGAGTAATTAGCCGTTTCGTCCCAGGGGCCTGGTCGGTTTCGTGAGCGAACCAAACCCAGCCGTATCTCAACTGTACACTGAACTCTCATAGGGTATACTCATAGGGACCGTTTCTCAATGAGATCACCAACGCCGCTGACGGTTCGTCAAACGGACGTTCTGTCAGAAAGATATCAGCTTTTTCGTTCCAGGGGCCCGGTTGGATTTCGGTGCGATCCAACCCGGCCACTATCCATCTGCATCCAAAACTCGGGCGGAGGATTCCAAAAGTTCCGTATCGGCAACAGGAACTCAACGCAACAGACGGCGCGTCAATCGGACGCTCGGTCTGAGAGTTATTGGCTTTTTCGTTCCAGGGGCCCGGTTGGTTTTTAAGGCAAAACCAACCTGAATGTACTCCACCTACGTCCAAACCTCGGGCGGAGTATACCAAAAGATCTGTATCATCAAGAGTAATTCAACGAAACAGACGGGGCGTAAATCGGACGCCCGGTCTGTCAGTTATTGGCCTTTCCGTCTCACACCCACCCTGGGAAACTTCCCAGGAGGTCACCCATCCTGATCACTACTCTAGGCCAAGCACGCTTAACTATGGAGTTTTAACCACGTAGGCTCCCGAAAAGGAGGATGTACCTTGAGTATAGTATACCGAAATGACCGTCTCGATCCAAGGATCGCGTTGCCGCTGACGTCGAGTCGTATGGAGGCCCGTAGCCCACGATACGGGCATTTGACCGAAAGTGGTCTGAAACTGGGGGTCTGGGCCCGTGCCGACCCGGCCCGACCCCCCCTGGGTCGGCCGAACTGGGTCGCCCCACCCTGGGCGGCGACCCAGCCCGGCTCGGAAAACCCGGCCCGGTGCGGTCCGGCGCGGCGGCGCGGGCCGGCACGGCGGCGCGGCCTGGGCGCCGTTCGTGTGTCGCGCGCGGGGGGCAAAGCCCCCGCCTTTCCTCAGCTGGCGGCACGGCAAACTGCCGCGCCTAAAGAAAAACGGCCTCCCTCACGTGGGGGCTTGCCTTCGAGAAAACGGGGGGCCGCCTGCCCCCACCTTTGTGAAACCGGCCCCCCTCATAATGGGGGGAAATTAAGGCTGGCCGGGGGAAATTATTTCCCCGGTTTTCTCCCTTCCGGCCGGCCCGACCTAGTCGACCGGTTCTTCCTCAACGGGACCGGCAAGGCCAGTCCCCCTTCCGGCTTCCGACACCGGCGGCCCGGCTGGTCGCCGGTCTTCTCGTTCCGCCGTGGCCCGGAACCGGCCGCGGCCTTCGTTGTCCGGCGTGGTGCGACGGCACCGCGCCCCTCCACCGCGGCCCCGCTCCGGCCGCGGTGCCTTCAACTTTTTTCGACGCGGCGTGACGGCGTCGCGTCCTTGCATTATTTAACGACGCGGCGCGACGGCGCCGCGCGTTTCTTGCCGCATGATCCTACGCAGTGCGACGGCACCGCGTCACACCCGTTTCAATCCACAACAAAATCAACATGAATATGAGGAGGGTCGGACATGTTCGTGTGGTCCGGCCCCCTCCCGTTATTAGCTAACAATCGGCCTTTAATGAATGATAAACTTTCACAATCTTTTAAATTAAATAAAAAGATTTGGAATCAAGGCCCGACAAATATAAACCTTCAAGTTCGAAGGAGAGATCCACATAACATTAAAAAGTTAAAACCCCTACCTTGATTTAAGAGGTGACGAGATTCGGCGTCGCGAAAAGAGATGTCGCGGAAGAAGACGTCGTCGGTATTGCGGGTATGGCGTCGCGGAAGACGGTTCCCGAGAACGTGGCGTTCTTCGTTGATGTCCGATTGTTCTTCGCGTTCTTTGCCAAGAGGATGAAGAAACATCAAGACTTCTAAGCCTTCTTTCCAAAAGCTCCCAAACAACAAAACCAAACCAAATGAAAAAAAAGTTCTCCACTTATTTAATTAACTTCACATGGCTTTTGAAATTCAAGTGTTTGAAATTCAAAAGACTTACACAACTCACCACATTAAAATCAACTCATTTAAGACATAAGTTATAACTAAGTTAAAATCATTTAAGTGGGAGTTGAGGGGTTTTAGAGGATATGAAGAGGTGGGGTTCGTGTGGGCCCCACCACCCTCATAACCTCCCAAGGGAGGTTGGGTGGTTACCCAACTTCCACCATGAGCTAACACTTTGAGTAAGTTAATAAAAATTGTAGTGTAGTTATAAAACAAACTTCCACAATTTTTATTATCAACACTCGTGTAAACGCAACTCCAGTACAGGAGTTCCTAAGTAATTACCGGCGTTGCGGTTCCATCGGTGCCCTCGGAATTCGATTCCGGGCACCGGTTCAAAAGATAGAAATTCATGCTCGCTCGTTCACTGAACGTACCCGAGCCAAACTTCGGAAATTAATTCCGGGCACACCGGTCCTCGGAATCAGGCGCCGTCAGAAACTGCGTTCTTGTAAAATTCCAAAGAAAATTAAGAAAAAAATTTCTTTGAAATTTCCGGGTCTTTAAATTACTCCCACCTCAGGGCTTTACGTCCCTGTAAAGCTTCAACACAAACTAGGGTCACAAAAGCGGTACAGAGCACGCATCTGAGCCTTCCGCTCCTATGTGATCACCAGGAGGTTTTCGTACTTCCAAAGAAAGCGCACCCGAGGAATCGAACATCCTCGTAGTATCTGCTCCTGTCGATCCTCGATCCCCACTGGAATCTCCGTGAAAGACACCCCATCGCCATCGTCGAGCTCCTCATGGTCGATGGTATGCAAAGGGTTGGGCACGTATCTCCTCAGTTGAGATTCGTGGAAGTCGTCGTGCACCTGGTGCAACTATGGTGAATGGGTCAAGCGGTAAACCACCCCGCCTACCCAACTGGGGACCTAAGATGGTCCGCTAAACCCCGGAGATAACTTGCCGCCATGGCCACATCTCCGTAAACCTCATCGAGGTGAGACCCGTATAAGGACGTGATCATCATCCTCGAACTCCAGAGGTCTCCATTTTCTATTAGAACTGGAACTCGAAAGGCTGCTGCCACGAGGGTAAGGTTGACCGACTCAAGAGTGATCGGTCGCACCCTCCTGTGCAAGAGTTACCCTACGCTGCCTGGGGTTTCCTTTTCCGCCGACCAAGGAAAACTCATCCCAACGTTTGCCTAAAACCGACAATTTGAGTATGAATAGTTATTGCCCATTCCATACTCAAACTAACGTCGTAAGGCCTCGACGCTGTCACCAAGAGATTCCAACTGAAACTCTCGCCTCGAGGGTCTGACCACACCGTCGGCGTAAGTGTGATTATCGAGTCTCCTCCCAAGGTATCTCCAGACATGAGGGTCAAGTCCACGGCTTACCGGAAACTCTAGGTCTGGAATAAGATTTGTGAAAGCAAGAAATGATTCACATCGACGTCCGTTACTACAAAAACTAGTAGTGGACACAGACTGTCACTTGAATCATTTCTAGATCCATTGGGTCACACTCCTTTACCGCATGCAGTCGCACTCTTCCTCCGCCCTCTAGCTCCCTGAGCCTGGCAGGAATAACTAAGGTGGGTGGCTGTACAATGTTAGGATGTACACCACCTCATGCTGCTCTCCTAGCTCTGCCTCCACGTCTGCTGCTTCGTAGACTCATCTCTCATTTAAGCTTCCTCTTCTTTAACACGCCCGAGTCTCTAAGACTGGCACCGGTTTCCTGTTTCTTACTGTACTGTGCAGTCTTCATCCTTTCTTGGATGTCCTGGACCTCCTTTAGTATCACAAGAGCTGCTATGATTTCTTCATTGCCGATAAGAGAAACCCGGTCTCATCCCCTGGATGAACCACATTCGTTGCCTAATACAGTCAATCCTAACATGAATGATGCATTCATTCCATGGATGACGTCGTAAGGCCTTGACGTATCTACTAAGAGATCCAACTGTCACTCTCGCCTCCAAGGGTCGAGTCACACTGTCGGCATCAGTGTGAGGTCACTGGGTCCCCTCCAGTAGAAATCTTGAAGGTGAGGGTCAAGTCAACAGTTTAACCGGGACCACTCAGTATAAACCAAACAAAAGGACACGAAAGAAAACATCTCAAAGATAAGTGACTTTTTATTATTGTAGCTCATAGTACAAAGACACGAATACAAAAGCAACATGGAACTAGAAGTACAAAGGACGTATCCACTAGTTCCTCTCCTGCCCACCTGCTCTCGGAGCTCTACTGCCTTGTCCACTGCTCGGCTGTTGCTCAAGCACCAACCGCTGCTTCTGTCTCGGTGGCTCCCCCAACACCCGCTGTTCAACCGTACGAGGATTCGGATAGTCACGTCCTAGGTGACCCTTCCCGCCACAGGAGTAACATTGTCTGTTTCTTACACGCCTGGATCTGACCCCACCTCGGGTGCCCCACACCACCGGTCCTAAAATCCGAGATCGTCTAACTGCTAGTCTGGTCCTCCTGGACCTCTGCATCATCTGTCTACTGCCCACAGATGACTCGTCTACTGATCGAAAAGTACGCGGCAAAGGCAGAATCTCCTGTACATGCTCGGGGTGTATAGCTACTGCCACAAACTCCACCCTGAAGAAGGTCTCGAAGTCTTCCCATGCGAAGGTCATCCTGTCGCAAAACTGAAACAAGTGGCTCCACCACCTGCCTGTTGCTTCCTGAAGGAGGCTGGCAGCAAAGATCACCATGAAGTCTGCCGGTGTCCCCACTAGCCTGAAGACACTCACCATAGCCTCCAGCCATACCTCAGCCGCCAGTGGGTCCGTCTCTCCCCGGAACCTGGGTGGCCTCTAGCGCTGGAACTCGTGTAGCACGCTCAAGCGTCGTGCATTGCCTACTGCTGGGGCTGGTGGCATCGGTGGCCCAACGGGTAGCAGTACCGTTGGTGCCTCCGCTGGTGCCTCAACTGGGATAGGGCCCTGTACTGAGGCCTCATCACTCGGCGGGCTGTCAGTACGTACCATTCTCGGGGCTCTAGATGGTCGTCCGTGAAAAGGCATTCTGAAAAAACATTGTGACACGGTCAAACGTTTATACCTGGTGAGATGACCTGGTTTGAGCTGTTTTAAGGGAAAACCTTTGAAAACACACACACAATCAGTTTTTTCCTGCACAAAGTCGGAAATCAGTTGTTAGGGTCCTAGTGTATGGATACGTCGGCCGCCCGCACCAACACTGGACTCCCTGAACTGAAAACCACACTCGGTACTCTTAACACTATTACTTCACAGAAAGAAAATATCAGAGTTATAAGTTCTGCGGTAAAACCGACTCCTCTGATACCAATTTGTCACGACCCGTCCTCGAGACCCGTGCCATGACTACCCCAAGCCCGCCTTCCATAGGCCAGGGGCTGGCGACTAGCACCAAGACGTAAATCCCAGTAAAAAGGGAAGGCATTGCCTTTGTAAAGTAAACAATCACACAAAGTACAAGCGGAAGAAGTAAACACTAAGTAAAAACTGAGTACAACAGTAAGTGCAGAAAGTAAAAAGGGGCCGGAAATACAAGCCCAACTTTAATGTACAACTTGAAAGGGAAAACAACAACTGAAAAGTAAAGCTTCTACGCTGAGATATCCACTGGAAATCCCACCTAAAGGGTGGGTACAGATAGCTCCTCTGCTCCTCGGGTCCCACTGTCCGCTCCGAGTATGTCCCGCCCAGTGGTCCACCTCCGGGTACCGCCTCGTCGTCACGTCCACCTCTAGGTACTGTCTCGTCGTGAGGTCCTCCTCCGGGTACCATCTCGTCGTATAGT
This sequence comes from Viscum album, assembly GCA_963277665.1. Classification (NCBI taxonomy): domain Eukaryota; kingdom Viridiplantae; phylum Streptophyta; class Magnoliopsida; order Santalales; family Viscaceae; genus Viscum; species Viscum album. The sequence continues at coordinate 1,836,145,096 of OY728147.1, forward strand.
CCACCTCCAGGTACCGTCCAGTCCTCGAACACTCGGCCTCTGTCAGCACTGCCCGTCGTCTACAACCAACACAACGAGGTGCGGGCCTAGCCCGTGCAGGGGTGAGTATAACGATACTCAGTAGGGACCCCGAGACCCTCAAGGTCTCACTAAAAACAACAAGGATAACCACATAGAAGATCTCAACAGATAACATCTACTTAGGTATATTCCCATACATATACCTAAGTTATCAAGTGACCCATATCAATCATGAGGAAACACAAGGATTGTGAAATCATCGAATAACTACTACCCTGGTATATTCCCATACATATACCTAAGTTATCAAGTGACCCATCTCAATCATGAGGTAAACACATAGGTCAAAAGTCTCAGCTCAATCCAGGATTTTCATTATCGAAACCGTAACTGCTGAAGAGCTCCATCTCTAGAGTGCATAGTGGTCCTGTCACGACTCCGAGGTACTGCTCACTAACCTAAGACTGCTGAAGTACTCCTCCTGTCGAGTACCACGGGTCAGCCACTCAGACACAGTAGTGCTTCCCGCCGAGGTATGTCACCCAAACACAATAGTGCACACCCCCTAGTAGCCTGCTGAGGTACTCTCCGGACGAGTACCGCGGGTCTGCACTGTCACACAGGTAGTGCTCCGTCCGCCATGGGTCTGCACCTCAAAAAGTAGTGCTCCGTCCACTGGGCTAGTCGACTCACTCCAAGTCGAGTCGGTCAAGCAGTCGTCAGGTCTCAGCCAGTTACACTGTCTCCGTACTCCGCACGCTCGTCACTGGGAGGGTCCGTGCAACGAGCTACAAGTCGATACTCCAAGTATCTCAAAGTCCCATGAAGAAGTATCTCAAAGGACCTCCTCGTCATAGGGGTCTCAACACAATAGACGGCGCGTCAATCGGACGCCCAGTCTGTGAGTTATTAGCCTTTTTGTCCTAGGGGCCTGGTTTGTTTGGTGAGTGAACCAAACCAAGCCGTATCTCAACTGTACCCTGAACTCTCATAGGGTATACTCATAGGGACCGTTTCTCAACGAGATCACCAATGCCGCTGACGGTTCGTCAAATGGACGTTCTGTCAGAAAGATATCAGCTTTTCCGTTCCACGGGCCCGGTTGGATTTCGGTGCGATCCAACCCAGCCACTATCCATCTGCATCCAAAACTCGGGCGGAGGATGCCAAAAGTTCTGTATCATCAACAGGAACTCAACGCAACAGATGGCGCGTCAATCGGACGCCCGGTCTGAGAGTTATTGGCTTTTTCGTTCCAGGGGCCCGGTTGGTTTTTAAGGCAAAACCAACCCGACCGTACTCCACCTGCGTCCAAACCTCGGGCGGAGTATGCCAAAAGATTCGTATCATCAAGAGTAATTCAACGAAACAGACGGTGCGTAAATCGGACGCCCGGTCTGTTAGTTATTGGCCTTTCCGTCTCACACCCACCCTGGGAAACTTCCCAGGAGGTCACCCATCCTGATCACTACTCTAGGCCAAGCATTCTTAACTATGGAGTTTTAACCACGTAGGCTCCCGAAAAGGAGGATGTACCTTGAGTATAGTATACCGAAATGACCGTCTCGATCCAAGGATCGCGTTTCCGCTGACGGCGAGTCGTTTGGAGACCCGTAGCCCAAGATACGGGCATTTGACAGAATGTGGTCCGAAACTGCGGGTCTGGGCCCGGGCCGACCCGACCCGACCCCCCCCCCCCCTGGGTCGGCCGAACCGGGTCGACCTGCCCCGGGCGGCGACCTGGCCCGGCTCGGAAAACCCGGCCCGGCGCGGTCCGGCGCGGCGGCGCGGCCTGGGCGCCGTTCGTGTGCCGCACGCGGGGGGCAAAGCCCCCGCCTTTCCTCAGCTGGCGGCGCGGCAACCTGCCGCTCCTAAAGAAAAACGGCCCCCCTCACGTTGGGGCCTGCCTTCGAGAAAACGGGGGGCCGCCTGCCCCCCCCCCCCCCCCCTTTGTGAAACCGACCCCCCTCATAATGGGGGGGCAATTAAGGCTGGCCGAGGGAAATTATTTCCCCCGGTTTTCTCCCTTCCGGCCGGCCCGACCCAGCCGGCCGGTTCTTCCTCAACGGGACCAGCAAGGCCGGTCCCCCTTTCGGCTTCCGACACCGGCGGCCCAGCTGGCCGCCGGTCTTCTCGTTCCGCCGCGGCCCGGAACCGGCCGCGGCCTTCGTTGTCCGGCGCGGTGCGACGGAACCACACCCCTCCACCGCGGCCCCGCTCCGGCCGTGGCGCCTTCAACTTTTTTCGACGCGGCGCGACGGCGTCACGTCCTTGCATTATTTAACGACGCGGCGCGACGGCGCCGCGCGTTTCTTTACGCATGATCCTGCGCAGTGCGACGGCACCGCGCCACACCCGTTTCAATCCACAAAAAAATCAACATGAATATGAGGAGGGTCGGACGTGTTCGTGCGGTCCGGCCCCCTCGCGTTATTAACTAACAATCGGCCTTTAATGAATGATAAACTTTCACAATCATTTAAATTAAATAAAAAGATTTGGAATCAAGGCCCGACAAATATAAACCTTCAAGTTTGAAGGAGAGATCCACATAACTTTTAAAAGTTAAAACCCCTACCTTGATTTAAGAGGTGACGAGATTCGGTGTCGCGAAAAGAGATGTCGCGGAAGAAGACGTCGTCGGTATTGCGGGTATGGCGTCGCGGAAGACGGTTCCCGAGAACGTGGCGTTCTTCGTCGATGTCCGATTGTTCTTCGCGTTCTTTGCCAAGAGGATGAAGAAACTTCAAGACTTCTAAGCCTTCTTTCCAAAAGCTCCAAAACAACACAACCCAACCAAATTAAAAAAAATTCTCCACTTATTTAATTAACTTCACATGGATTTTGAAATTCAAGTGTTTGAAATTCAAAAGATTCACACAACACACCACATTAAAATCAACTCATTTAAGACATAAGTTATAACTAAGTTAAAATCATTTAAGTGGGAGTTGAGGGGTTTTAGAGGATATGAAGAGGTGGGGTTCGTGTGGGCCCCACCACCCTCATAACCTCCCAAGGGAGGTTGTGTGGTCACCCAACTTACACCATGAGCTAACACTTAGAGTGAGTTAATAAAAATTGTAGTGTAGTTATAAAATAAACTTCCACAATTTTTATTATCAACACTCGTGTAAACGTAACTCCAGTATAGGAGTTCCTAAGTAATTAACGACGCTGTGGTTCCATCGGTGCCCTTGGAATTCGATTCCGGGCACCGGTTCAAAAGATAGAAATTCCCACTCGCTCGTTCACTTAACGTACCCGAGCCAAAATTTGGAAATTATTTCCGGGCACACCGGGCCTCGGAATCAGGCGCTGTCAGAAACTGCGTTCTTGTAAAATTCCAAAAAAAAATTAAGAAAAAAATTTCCTTGAAATTTCCGGGTCTTTACAGAACCTAATAAGAAAATGATCATAGACAAAAAAATTGAATGAGGACATTTATTTATTAATAAAAAATTATATTCTATTGAAAAAAAATATGGTCTTTAAAAAATAAATATTCTTATTGTTGTTTTCATATTCTAATATTATATATTGTCATATCCATTTTGATTTTATTATTTGGTATAGATAGTATTAGGAAGAAAAATATGTGAAGGGTTTTTATCTAGAAACCACCATGTCTTCTACCCAGATAAGGAAATATATATATATATATATATATATATATGAATTTACCTATTGTGAAGAAAGAGTGAGTTTCCTAGTCATTCGTATGGCAGTAAGGTTGATTTCATAACAAAAATTAATTTTTTATACTCTATGTTTTTTTAAATAGTTATGTAATACTTGTCAGATTCATTTTTTTATATTCTAAATGTTATTTCATATTATATGTGATATATAAGAATAATTACATAATAGTTTTATATTAACTACATAGAAATATATATTAAATTGTAGTAATTAGCTTGAAAATTTATATTATGATAAGGGTATAATTTATTATATTACTATTGATGAACACATTTATGAGCGATGTATAAGTTATTGGTTTAGTATATGTTTGATGTTGAGATTATAAGGGGGTTGATGAATATGAAAATATAATAATATATTATAAATTTCCTTCTATTTTGTTAAAATTAATTTTAATGCTAATCATATATTATAATCATGATTCAAGAAGACTAATATATGACATTCTATACTAATGGATGAAGGTTGTAGTTAATTTTCTATGTAATATGATATAACATTATAGATATAGACATAGATATTCAAATCGTTGTAGGATATATATATTATGGAGAATATATGATTATGGTTTATACATACATTTTATATGATTATATTAATAGATAATATTATTGGATAAAAGATAAGAAAATTGATATGTCCTATGTGAGTATTAAAACTATCATATTAGAGGATATGCTCGGAATGATGAATATGTTAAGAATATCATCACATGATACAACAAAGAATAATAATTTAAATTTTTAGGATATATTTTTTAAGGGGTAATGTAATACCTCAATAACAAAATACCCGATTAACATTGAGAAATACATTAATTTTTATAGTGTTCACCACTAGCAACACCAAACATAAATTAAATCATTATATATTTAGATAAAATATAAATAGTTACATAGAAACATATAAACATGTATATTTATTTATTCTTAATTATTTCGAGTATCCTTTTTTTGAAATAAATTTATAAATAAAATATATTTTACTTTAAGTAATAAAACCTAAATATCTAACCTAAATTGACAAATTATATTATTTTGTTATTAAGATAATAATTTTCAGAAAATAAAATCATATAGGTAATATGAATTTATATTAAAAAGAATATTTTATTAAATAAGATAAAATATTTTTTGTAATAACAATTGTTTAAGAAAAATTTAATTGGTATATGATAGTAAACATGAATAATAATAGTAATATTTAAAAATATCATTTTCCAACAATTGGGGTATTTCATTATGTTATATGTTTCAATTAATGAATTGAATTTAAAAATAATTGGATTTTAAATTGATAAAATGAACATCATTTTTGGATTTATAATATAAAAATATGCTTAAGATTAAGTTTTGAGATATTTCGAAAATATATTTTTTTAAGTTAATAATGAAAAATAATAATTTTTTTAATAACATCAAATTTCTATAACATAGAATTTCTTAAACCCATTTCATATTTCAAATTTCTATTTAAAAAATAATACAATGAATTTCAAAAATACTCTTTTCAATTTATTTAACACAAGAATATAATTTTACAAAATCAAGAAATATTTTTAGAATATAATTTTTTTTATTTATTTAATTAAATTTATGCATATCAAAATTAGTATTATTATTTAATTTAGTGCCTCGAAAAAATTATATTAAAAAAATAATCAAAATATAAAAATTATAACAATTATAAATAAAATATTCTTTTCTATTGATAAGGATTATACTCAAAAATAGATTTTTTTTAAAAAACTAGATTTTACACGTTATATGCCCTAAAAATAAAATTTAATTTCCTAAATTTGGAGATTAAATTTCATAAAATTGAGACATTATCTAAGATAATAATATTATTATTATTTTCAAAATTAACTTTAATTTTTAGGAAAAAAATTTGATTTCCATGGTAAAAGCTATTTACCACATTAACTTTGAAAATGTTACTTTTGAATTGTTTTGCTGACAATGAATAATATTTATATTTAATGTAACATTTATGTAATTTATAAAATTATAATGATAATATATATATATATATATTAATACTCATTGAATGGTTAATCAATACTCAATAACATTAAAAACACACATTGTAAAAAAATAATTATTTTTTGCAAAAATATTTATTCTTTATTTAATATATTTTTACATAATTGTTATCTTTTTTATAATACACATATATATATATATATTAAATGGTGATTAAATATATGTTTGAAACATTAATTTTTTGAAAAACTATCTACATTTTATATTTAATATGGTATAAAAATGTTTAGTTAAAAACTAGTTACCATAGTCAAAGTTAATTTCTGTAAAAAAATAAAAGAAAAAATATTTAATTCATTAAATCACTTTTAACGTGCATAAATATTAATAGGTGGAAGGTGATTTAAAATATCATTTCCCATTCCCCATATTTTTCTTGTTATAAACCATTGAACCCTGATTAGTATATTGGGATTATTAGAAATGATGAGTGTTTCTAAAAGATCCCTTTTTCTCTTTTAAAAGGATACCACATACAATCATTCATAGATAAAAATAACCATATAACTAAATATTGAAAATAATAAATTTTTATCTAACTATGACTCTCACACACATTATATTGATCATATTTACATTCTGTTAGTCTAATCCCATCAATTCAATGGAGTGTTTCATTGATATTTCATGTATCCAAAGTATGTGTTAACTCGTTTTTATGTTTTTATTATATGTCATATTATTCAAATTTTATTCTAATTATAATAATATAATTAATCGATTATAATTATTATACTGATTGGTTTTCATATTATTGGTATAAACCATATTTATTCCATTCAATCAACATAGGAAAACAATAGAATATCAATTATTCATGTGTTCAAACTACGACTTCCATGAAGAACATATTTTAATTTTTATACATGTATTTCCTTATTTAACCATCCATCATAATATATTTTTACCCAAAATAATAAAATAAAATATATCACTATAATTATACTAATATGATATTCTGTCAAAAAATAAACCTATTTGGCAATATTCACCCATTGTGTTAAAGTGTGTTACAGTTTGAGTCTATTTACCCACCTAAATGAATGATGATTTAAAATTATATGATGGATTACTCTCATAATATAAGTACTGATATTATTATAATATAAAAATAAAATCATGATGTATATATGGTCCATGAAATATTATATGAGTTATTTAACATATTATTAATATAATAAACTTGTTTTCAAAAATCATTACAATACACGGATAGTGGTTCCATTTTCAAGAAACATAACTAAGTATCATATGAAAATATATAATATATTTACAATGAAATATAATTTATAGATCAAAGTATTAAAAATTATATATTAATGGTGTGGATAGTATCAATTAATTTTTAAATATATCATTATTATAAAATTTCTACCAATTTTGATAGAATTTAACACCATATAGTTGAAATATGATATAACTGACCAATACACCCATAATAAATATTAATAAATTAATGATATAAGATATAAAATATATGAATTATTTTATGAAATATTTTATTAAGTCAACTATTTTTTATATTAATATAGAGAGTCATCAACGAATCAAGGAAACTGGGTAACCATTTTCATATCAAATTCCTCTATTTTAGGTATGATTTGTATTATGTACCATCTTTCATACATGTAAAATATAGAATAACGATTTTAGATATAATAAAATGAATTATATTTTAATAATTTTATTTTTTGTTAAATTATAAGCCCTATATTTCATGGGTGTTTTATGAAAATGTTTCTAAATCCATAAGGGATTTCTTGGTCTTAATTCTGAATAATTAAGACACAATTTATTTGTTATCCTTTTTGCCGGTATGGTGGTTTTGATTCCCTTGGATATATTTTTGTCATAAAATTTCTAGTTATTGGGACTTAAAATCAAAATCATGTTCTATTAGGTATGTGGATATTGATTTATTTCTTTCTCTAGTTCTAAGGGTATTTGGAAACCCAAATTTCATTCATTGAGTTGTGATCATTATCTTAAACATATTTTATAAAATATTTTTACATGCTACCCATTTGTTTTATTATGATGTATTATCTTATTTTTCCATTGGTGTATTTGTTCCTACAACATAAAATCTTTGACAAATATTTCTTAGTTCTTTGGTTATGTTTTTAGCAACAATACTCCTTATTTATCAGTATTTGTTATCCATATGATATCGATTTTATTGACATGAGTTAAATTATTTTACTCCCATATATTAGCATTCAAGTTTGAAATATTATTGGAAATTTATCTATTCAATTTTTTACCATCCATTTTTTTATTGTAATAGGTTATGATCATGTTATCTCTTTTATTGATAATGGGAAATTTAATCATTTACTTGATGATTGTTGAGTGCTAACACTACTTGATAATGTATTGATATTCTATATTATTAAATAAATAAATAGTTTTTTTCATTTAGTAAAATGTTTCATTGTTAATTGTATGATTGGTATTTTTTCTTAATATGGTGAATTAATTTTGATTAGTCATGTTAGGGTATGGGTAGACGATTTTGTAGCTTGTTATTGCATCGATATGTATCATGAGATAACATTCCATGACCGTACCATCTAGGTCCTGCCTAGATATCAGTAAGCCAATATTGACACCATAAGCCTACCTCTTATAGTATATGGTATATATACTAATTTTGAGTAGTTAGATCTCATATATTAGTGGCCTTGGTTTAATGTATTAATACACATTAATACAACTTTGTAATATAGTGTAGTGAGGAAATGATATATAACTAATAATATAAATGCATGAATAACATAAGTTCAATATCAAAATATAGACTGTAGTTTAAAATTTTTTAAAAGGTCCAAATAAATTTTCCAAAAAAATCTAACATTTAGAAAACAAGGGGTAGCGATGAAAAAGTAACTCATTTAATTACCAGTAGTCCATCTAGAAAAATAATACTCCGCCATCTCGTTTTCATTCTACAAATTCATTGAGAGTTCTATTATCTACCTAAAACGTAAAACGTGTGGATAAATTTCTTGTAGGGTTTAAAATAATCATACATAGTAGCATAAAACTAAATTAGTAAAAATTCATCAACAATGGAGTCAACTCGAATCATGAAGCTAAGGGGATAGATAAGTTAATATTATATTTGATCAATGATAGAAGAAAAATATTAAGGTGAGCTAATGTAATAACTTACAACATTGGATTATATTATAGCTTCATGTGTAACATTATAATGATATAAGTCACTCAAAATTTCTCACTAAAAGAATTTAAGTCATTTAATAGAATATAATCATCGAGTATTTCCATAAATATGAGTTGAAGAAATAGAGATTTCTCATATTAAATAATCACCCAATAAGAAAAAAACATACGAGAATCCAAAATATGTTTATACATAGATAGCATATTGAACCAATGGATTATGGGGAATAAATGAAACAAACTAATAAATAACCATTATTATGAGGATCACAAACCATAAAAATCTATAATGGGTTTCCTACTACATGTAAAGGAAGAATGATAAGTTATCGCATCATATGGCACACAGACGGATAAATTGTCATATTTGAGAATAATACATAGATGGGATAATTAATATTTTTCTAATAACATGATGACTCAGTAGACCCTCATTTCAATAGACTGATGAAACATTCCCACATAGAAAAAGTCCAATAGAACTCACGCAATACCACACCATAGAATGTATGAGAATAACTAGGGCTCCGCCTAGCCCTAAATAAATTACACAGTGTGTACAATGGGTAAAATGATTTGTATCATTGGTTATAGAATTTACCATGTCTCAAAAAATCACAAAAAATATCTTTCTCTATATACATGGAATTACCGTTAGTGCACAAATCATATAGAGTTAATCATAACACTCAGAATTTGCATTCCCCACAAGATCATATACTCTAATAATTCTGGGGTATGTTGTTCATTCCCATGTACATTTTCTAAATTTGAGTATTTTACAACATACACAGGGAGTAATATTATTCAAATGGAATGTAACAGTTGGTCTGACACATAGCATGATCTATATACCCAATTCCATTAAAATTCCAATGTAAAAATGGTGGACCCTACCACAAAAGACCCATGGGGTCATATGGCCTTCTATACATGTTATAACTAAACACAATGTGCTGAACAACTATGTGTTAAATTTTGATTAGGTTAACCAGGCAGAAGGTGATATTTATTTCAATTTTTTAAACATTATTTGTTGAACCAATGGGTTCACATGGGATTTACCCCTTGAACCACATGGAATGTATTTTATAATTTCAATGATATTCTATTTAATCACATGTATTTTCCTAAAACGCTTCCACTAAAATTATATGTACTAGTATTCATTTCCATTAATCCCATTATAGTTTTAAATAACATCAATGTTTGTCTAGAATCTATATTATGGTCATTCATAACATGAAAAAAACGTCACCACCCCTATCGTGAAGCTACAGTAGTGCCCAATTCAAGAGAACTCATCTATCTACACCATCCCCAGACCTCCATCGTTACCTATGAACAGATTCCATACACCATTTACATTCAATAACCTTTATTTTCCTCTATATATATATCCACTCATTTCCACTTTTGAATTCACATTTCCCCAAAAATTCATAATATCCCAAAAATTAGTTACACACCGCAATCGCATCTCCAAAATCTCAAGTTATAATCGTGACCACAATCTATCTTACCAATGTATAAATGAACAATTATCATTACTCTCAGGTATCATTGAATCATAGTCCAACCAAAATAATAATGATTTATTTCAAGAACATGGGGATAAATGCACAACAATCAAAGTAATATTCAATCAATAGATGCATTTGTTTTTCCATCATAATTAGAATCTAATGTATATTTCATTATAAAATTTCTAAGGCTCAATGAGAAATATAAAATCACATATTACATGATTTATGAAGGTGGAAATCATTATACAAACCAATGATGAAGTATATAAAAATTAATTTTATAAGGAATTAATTTTCATTCATCTTAATGTACTATGAGATATTAAACTAAAAAAATAAAACACCATTCCTGAGGATTCAATCAATATTTTGTAAAGAAAAAATCTATATTAATTTATTGGTGAGGTCTAAGATTACTTTTGATAATGATAATCTAGTCAATACTCTGATACTTTATCCATGATTCCATGATCATATTATAAATTTACAACAATCAATGATTTTATAAGAAAACTACATTTGATATCATATAAAATATGTATCATTGATCTAAAAAGAACATGAAAATGTTATTACTTAGGTACTATAGTTATAACATCACCATTAAATTTTAATGTATGGTTAGTATTAACTAATTTATATTATATATATATATATATGTTCCCAGTCAATATATATTGATAATATAAATTATTTATATATTAGCACTCCTCTTTTAATAATGATATATTATTATGTAAAAATATGTTTCCTTAAAAATTATTTTTATATAATTTTGTAAGAAAATATATTAATTAATCCATGGAAATAATAGAAATGGGATTTTATAAAATAAACATCTTTTTTGGAATAATCATATAAATATTAATATTCATGATATTTTGAAATCTTTATGAAATGTTTTATTTTTCAGTTAATAGTTAAGACTACATATTTTTCAAATACATTATTATATTTAGTTTAAATAAAATAATTCAAAATAAATATTATATTAGGAATTCGATCTTAATTTAAAAAAATAATTAATTTATAATTATATAAGTAATTTTATTTTAACAATCAATTTTCATGATTTTCAAAGATAATTAGTTTTATGCATTAAAATGTGACTATCATTAAATTAAATTAAATACATAATTTTTTAATTTTAATTAATTAAAGTAACCTATAATATGTTAATATTTTAAATAATTGAATAAATTATAAATCTACTTTTTTATATTTATATTTATATAATTATTATTTCTAATTATAATGTTAAAATAATATAATATATTTCTCGAAAATTTTGTTTTAGGAGAATAGATTTTCCATCATTTTTTTCAACATGTTTTGTCGGTTTAACATTAATTTTTTTATGATTCAATTTTTTTAATTTAAAAAAAAAAATTACATATTTTGAATAACAATATTTAAAAATTATATAACATTTAAAATTTATTTTAGTGATAAGTAATAGTAAAATATCTAAATAAACTATTTTCTATTGTGAAAAAATTGATATTATAAAAGTGGGTAAGTAAGAGGAAAATTGAATACCGTGTAAAAAATGTTTTATTTTATTTTATATAGGTTTATATTGACTGTATAAACCCCCCCAAAATATTATTTATCTATTTTTTGGCCCTTTCCATGAGAGTGATTTCCAATTATTGAAACATTTTGAGTATTTAAAAAAATGCCAATCACACTCTCTTATAGAAATTCACATATGATAGTCTATATTTAAATCATAAAAATCATTTGGTTTTAGAGACTACCAACCAAATTTACATTCTTAATTCCTTCCCCTTATCCTAGAGTACTTTGATTGATCTTAAATCATGTTTTGGGAGGTATTATGTATAATTATAAAAAATATTTCAGTATAAGATGTATATTTCTTATATGTGAATCATGGATTTATTTTTTATTATACTTAAAAAGTATTTGTATACAATTATAATATAATAAAATAACTATCATACATATCATTATACGTTATTATGTTAATTTAATATACTAAATCCATCTCCTCTTCCATAAAATAAGATAAATAATCATCACTCATTTATATGGTGGACTACCGTCGCACGAATGAGTGTAATTTATTTTCAATTAAAATCTCTCACAAAAGATCATAAAGTTGGTTTTAATGTTAATATACTATAATAAATAAATATTGATAACTTTTTAAAATTAATGTAATATATATTTAATTACCTTACCTTCCATTTAAAAATGATAACATTATTCTTTTGTATGAAGGACTACCACCTCACAAAGTAGTGTGATTCATTTTTAATACCTTGAAACAATGATGGTATATGTAACTTTATTTAAAAATATGTTATATTTATGGTATAATTATCACAATGGAAATATAAAATATCAGTTTCCCCCTTTATATCATGATCATTGAAAAATAGAAATGTTACTCATATGTACATATGACGTATCATATCTATAATTGTAACATAGTTAACTTTTCAAAACCGTATTTTATGGTTTTATTTAAAATGATTATTGATATATAAAATTGATAATTTTAAAATATAACTATTTTGGGTAGGATAGATCAATTATTATTTTTATCAAAATCAACATGTCGATGTAATTGTAGAAAAATGAACTGAATACCATCAACACATACGAAATTATATTAATAGATTAACTAAATGAATATAATATATTAATAAAAAATTATTTGGAATAAAAAATGAAAAAATATTTTAATAAAGTATGTAAATAAAATAATGTTTAAATTAATGAAGATAAAGTACATAGATGATATGTCGAACTCAAGGAAAATAATTTTATTACCCAATTTCATTCAACGGGTTAAAAATTTCTTCATTTTCAATAATATGATTATATTATGTGTGTAAGAACCATTATTTTTATTTACACGTGGTTTATGTAGATATATATTCAATAAAAATAATAACTTCATTGATAATTATAACTTCAATTGATATATTTTTATATCATAATTTCTTCTCAATATTATTTCCATGATACATATATCATATTAAAAACATATTTAATTTATAGGGAGTAAATACTATCCATTAGAAATTTTATATAATTAATATATTTCTCTACATGTTATTTAATTTTTATTAGATTTTATTTCTTTTATGGTATTTATTATTAAATCTAATTTTAATGAGGATCTTGTATTCATTATTTTCAATTAAGAGATATTATTTGATTATTTTTTAATAAACACCTATCAATTTTGTTATACCCTATTAATAATTTAAATTATCAAATAAATTTTCCATTTTATTCTAATGGTTGTTATAATTATTGGGTAAATGATTATATGAAAATATAACTTTGATCCACATTTTGGTAGAAAAGTATTATTTTTCCCTGTTTTTGTTATTAAAAAACAATTCAAAATTTTTTACTATTATCCAAGGATTGTTAAAATTCATTTTCACTAATATAAGAGATGAAAATAATTATTTATAATTAATCTTTCTATAATCTTTTGAAACAAGTTACTAATTATACTGATCTATAAATATGAAAGGAATCATTTGTTTAACGTAATCAGCATGATTAGAAATTAATAATATCATAACTACTCATTTCATTGTAGAATCCTTTTCAATATTCTTTGAATCTATTTAATGAAAAAAATCATAATATTCTAAAACATTTTAGTTTTTTAAACATGATTTTCAAAGTCAAAATTTTATTATCATAATAAAATTTTTAATGTAACCTGTTAAATATATTTTAATTAATAAAAATAATATTCTACGCAATACTACATCTAAATTACTTATATATTTCCCTTAAAAATTTTATAGCTTAATCCCCCATGCACTAATGGTGTAATAAATTCTTTGGGGTCATCTCTAAAATTCATTAATTATGAAGTTTCATTTAATTATGATATGAGATAGAATTATGAAACCCATTTTCTTTCCATGGGTAAATTTTCTTATTTATTCATTATAATTCAATTTGTTATTTGGAAGACACAATCATTAAAAAAAATTATGGGTGTTCCAAGATAGTTCTCTAGTATATTTTGTAATGATTTGGTATCGAGAGGTTTAATGTATAGGATTAGGTAGTAAACCATTTATATTATGGGAATTTTTCAACTATGTGATATTTCCTATGTAGTAATCCTAGCGTCTTGTTAATGTCATGTTATACGTTGATGACATATTTCTTATGTATAATGATCATAGGATACCATTTAATTTATGTGATTCTTATACTCTTTTTATTACATGTCTTATATTTTATGATTTCATGATGTACCTTGACCACAAAAGTCATATTTCCTTTTCATGATTATTTCATTACTTTGATTTTTAACTCACCATGTTTGTATATGTATTCCACGGGTTATACCTTGTATAATTCAAGGATCAATAAGATTTTATATTTTTTTTGGATAATTATATAATAATGCTTTATTTTTGTCTCTCGTTAATGTATTATGACCATAGTCTTCCAAATACACGAATCATCATGATATTTGAGACGTAATTAATTAATGTTAATAAAAAAATGAAATAATATGTGTAAAAGAATTGCGTTACAATATTTTGTGTTAGGGAAAGGTTTTTCAATTATTTAATATTAGGATAAATATAATTTATTGAAAATCTTGTCAATAAATATTGTGATAATTCTTTGAATGGGGAAATATCCTATATTGTTTGTGAAGTTCAGAGAGACTTAATTCCAATAATTTAAATCCATGTTTGGATAATATAATTGGTCATGTATCATGAATAGTTTTAAGTTGGGTAATGACATTGAAAATGGAACATTGAGATTTTAATTGATCATCCCCAGGTTAATGATATTAGGCTCTGTTGCACACCAGACTTGACACTCCCAAGGGTTATTTTTTTTATAAATTCAATCATAATTAATGAACCACTATCAAGGGCATAAATGAATATTTATGTTAGACAAATTAAAATTAAACAACACAATGAAAAATCATGAATAGAATATAGAGACTCATAAGTTAGGATATTCAGTTTATTTATATATTATTTAACATAGGTTTATTTTTTTACAATATTATGTTAATAAATTCTCATCTTGTATCTTTTATTATTTTTAGTAAAAGGTTTTGAATATAAAATATAATTCCAAAAAACTATTTGATGTGAAATATAACTATTTCATTAACAAGATGCATAACCTAATGAAGATAGAAGATTGACATATTATGATCATTCCAAATGAGCTATCTCATATTATGATTAATAACTCCAATATAGTCTAATTTTGAAAATATGTCAAAATAGATAAGGATATCGTAATGTAAAGACCTGTAAAATTCAAGGTAAATTTTTGCTTAATTTTCTCTGGGATTTTACAAGAACGCAGTTTCTGACGGTGCCTGATTCCGAGGCCTGGTGTGTCCGGAATCAATTTATGAAGTTTAGCTCGGGTATGTTCAGTAAACGAACGAGCAGGTTTTTTTCTAACTTTTGAACCGGTGCTTGGAATCGAAATATGAGGGCACCAATGAAACCACAGCGTTGATAATTGCTTAAAAAGACCTTTTCCAGAGTTACGTTTGCTCGGGACGAGTTTTTTAGTTTTGTGGATAATGACTTTCGAGAAATAAAATTGGGCAACTAATTTTATTTCTTTAAAGTGGTAAAATCCTAAAAATGGAGGTTGGGTGAACCTAACTACCTAAGTGAGGTTAAATGTGAGGTGGGGCCCACACGAACCCCACCCCTTCACATTCCTTAAACCTCCTCTAACTCCCCCATTAAGTGGGTGACCTCTCATCTTCCATAACTCTCTCCAACCCCCCTTTGACACCCCTTAAATTTAATGTGCCAAGTCCTTAATTCAATTCATTGAATTGAGATTTTAAATGTTAAACTCTTGGAATGACATAATAAAATAACTGGAGCTTATTTTATTATTCGGTTAGTTTTGTGGTGTTAAGTTTTGGGAGAGAATACTCAAAAGCTTGAGGAAACTTTATCTTCTTCGTTGGAGAATGCGAAGAACGTCAAGACCCCGACGAAGAATGCTGTCACCGCAAGGAGTGATCTTCGTGCTTTTCTTCTCCTCTACGCAGCCGGTGTGAGACACCGCTCCACCTTGGATGATCTCTGTCAAGTGCATACGGAGTTTTACCTCCCGACGTCTTTTCTGCGACGCTCTTCAATCGTCAATCGTTGTTGAGGTAGTGGTGTTATTGTAGTTGTTATTCATGAATTCTTCTATCGTCGTTGCTCGTTTCAAATTGGACCACTTGCTATCGATTAACAGGAGGGGGATAGACTGCACAAACACGGCCGACCCTCCTCCCTTATCTTTGTGTTGTTGCGGTTCGAAGGAAAGTGATGTGGTGAAATGACACCCCATGGGATCATGCGGCAAGGATGTGCGGTGTCGTCGCGCCGCACCGGAGAACCACTATGGGTACCGCGGCCAGAGCGAGGCCATGGCGGAGGGGCGTTGCGCTGTCGCGTCACGCTGGACGGACCAAGGACGCGGCCTTAGGCTACGGCGGAGCAGGGAGCGGCGGCCGGTTTCTGGCCACCGTCGTCGGAGTAAGGGGACCGGACTAGCCGGTCCCGTGGCAGCAGCAGCCGGCCGGCCGGAGCGGGCCAGCTGGTCAGGGGAGAAGCCGTGGGTTCGTAACCCCGGCTGGCCAACCAGCAGTGGCCCCCACGTGGGGGGTTGCGTTTAATTGAACAGGGGGGCAGCCCCCCCCCCCCCCCCCGACCGCCAACTCTGTTACACCGAGCTGGCCAGCGGACCGCCAGCGCGCCGGGCCGGGCCACCCACGCCGGGTCGGGCCACACCCAGGCCGGGATGGACCCAGACCCGGGTCAGGTCGGCCAGTTCGGGCTGACCTAGGGGGTCTCGGGTCGGGTCGATCTGGGCCCAAAACCCCCACTTTCGAACCTCTTTTGGTTTTTTCCAATAACTTGGGCTACGGACCTCCGATCAATGCACCTTCAGTTGCGATGTGATCCTTGGATCGAGATGGTGGTTTCGGTATATTACACTCAAGGTTTCGAAAAAAGATTGGGTATGGCCTGGTTGGTTCGAACACAAAACCAACCGGGCCCTCGGAGCGGAAACGTTTATAACTTGAGATTCGGACGTCCGATTGACGTGTCGTCGACTTTGTTGGATTCCTCATGATGAAAGGAACTTTTGGTATACTTCTCCTGAGATTTGGACGCAGTTGGATAGTAGCCGGGATGGATTGTACCTGAAAACCAACCGGGCCCCTGAAACAGAAAGGCCGATAACTTCCAGACTGGACGTCCGTTTGACGAACCATCAACGGAATTGGTGATCACGTTGAGAAAAGGTCCCTATGAGTATACCCTATGAGAGTTCAGGGAACAATTGAGATATGGCCAGGTTGGTTCGCACATGAAACCAACTGGGCCCCTGGGACGAAAAGGCTAATAACTCACAGACCAGGCTCCCGATTGGCACGTCATCTGTTGCTTTGAGACCCCTATGGAGAGGCGGTCCTTTGAGATACTTTTCCGTGGGACTTGTGATGCTTAGAGTATCGACCAGTAGCTCGTGGAGAGGACCCTCTCGGAGGTGATATAGCTGAGTGCAGAGACCGAGTAGGTGACTAAGACTTGACAACAGGTGATCGATCGACTCAGAGTGATTCGGATAGCCCAGTGGGGTGCGCTTGGTTGTAGCGGCAGACCCATGGTGGGATGTACTTGGTTGCAGCGGCAGGACCACAGTACTCGATAGGTGGAGTACTTCATCAGTCCAAGGTTAGTGGGATGCGCTTGGTTGTAGCGGCAGACCCACTGTACTCGACAGAGGAGGAGTTCTCCAGCAGCCGTGGTTTCAATATCATGAATAAAATCCTGGTTTGAGCTGAGTCTATGACCTAGGTGTTTACCTCATGATTGAGATGGGTCACTTGATAACTTAGGTATATATATGGGAATATATCTAATTAGAGGTTATCTGTTGATTACATAACCTTTGTGTTTCTTCATGTTTGAGATGGGTTACTGATGACTTATGTATAAGTATGGGGTTATACCTAAGTAAGAGATATCTGTTGAGATTCTGATTTTTGGTTATCCTTGTTGGATTTAAAGAGACCTTGAGGGTCTCGGGGTCCCTACATAGTATCATTATAATCACCCCTGAACGGTCTATGCCTGCACTTCGTTGTGTTGAATGCAGATGACGGACAACGCTGAAGGAGGCTGAGCATTCGAGGACTAGACGGTACCCGGAGGTGGATCTCACGACGAGTCGGTACCCGGAGGAGACAGACGGACGGACGATCAGACGTGGAATGCTGAAGAGGGCATATGTAACTACCCTTCAGGTAGGATCCATGGTGGACGATCCAGGAGCTGCGCTATCTGTACCTACCCTTCAGGTAGGATCTGAGGAGGACAACCCAGGAGCTACTTCTGTTCATCCTTCTATTTGTCTTTTTCTGTTGTACTTTTGTTCAGTTTTAGCTGTACTTTCGATTGGGTTTGTATTCTGGCCCATTTACTTTCCAGAACTTCACTTTGTGCTTAGTTTATTACTTTCGCTTGTACTCTGTGGTTTTTTGTTTACTTTTATAAAGGCAATTCCTTCACAGTTATTGGGTTTTACGCCTTTGGTGCTAGTCGCCAGCCCCTGGCCTATGGAAGGCAGGCTTGGGGTAGTCACGGCATGGGCCCCGAGGACGGGTCGTGACAAATTATTATCAAAGGGGTCGGTTCTACCGCATAACTTATAACTCTGATATTTTTTTTCTTCTGTGAAGTAATAGTGTTAAGGGTACCGAGTGTGGTTTTCAGTTCAGGGAGTCCAGTGTCGGTGCGGGCGGCTGACGTATCCATACACTAGGACCCTAACAACTGATTTCTGACTTTGTGCACGAAAACACTGATTGTGTGTGTGTATTCAAAATTTTTCCCTTAAAATAGCTCAAACCAGGTCAGCTCACCAGGTATAAATCGTTTGACCATGTCATGTTTGTTTCTTTCAGGATGCCTCCCCACGGACGACCAGCTAGAGCCCCGAGAGTTGTACGTACTGACAGGCCACCGAGTGATGTGGCCTCAGTACAGGGCCCTATCCTAGTTGAGGCACCAGCAGTACTACTACCCATTGGGCCACTGATGCCACCAGCCCCAGCAACATAGTGTGCATGTCACTTGAGTGCACTGCACGAGTTCCAGTGCCAGAGGCCACCCAGGTTCAGGGGAGAGACGGACCCGCAGGTGGATGAGGATTGGATGGAGGCTGTGGTGAGAGTCTTCAGGCTAGTGGGGATGCCATCAAACATCATGGTGATCCTTTCTGCCAGCCTCTTTCAGGAAGCAGCAGGCAGATGGTGGAGCATGATGCTCCAGATGCATGATGAGGTGACACTTCTGTGGGCAGACATCGAGAGCATGTTTCGGGCAAAGTTTGTACCTGCCACCCTTCGAGCAGTGCGTATACAGGAGCTGCTGCATCTACAGCAGGGTAGCATGATGGTGGCACAGTACTCAGAGAGGTTCACAGACCTCTCACGCTACTCCACAGATATGGTACGGGACCTGTTCTTCAGGGCCCCAACCTTCGAGCAGGGGCTCAGGTGAGAGATTAGAGCTTCTGTTGTTTCTCACAGCATCCCGACGTAGACAGGGGTGTTGGATAGAGCCCTATTAGTGGAGAGTTTCCTTGTTGATCAGTCTCCAGCAGAAGGACCCACCACTAGCCAGCATGCGGCAGAGTCCTCTGCAGCGGGCAGTAGGCAGATGACACAGAGGTCCAAGAGGACCAGACCTACAGGTGGTCAACCGCATGACACAGGATCGTGTGTGTGAGGCAACCAGGGTGGAGAACGGATTACCATGCACGGACAGTGTTACTCCTGCAGTGGGGTTGGTCACATGGCCCGTGACTGTCTGACCCGTCATGCTGATGACCAGTAGTTAAATGAAGAACCTCCCAGGCAGAGGCATAGGTTCGATCGAGGCGGACCGCAAGGAGCATAAGGCCGAGGGAGGGGATCTGGCCGTGCAGCTGGAGGTGGCCAACGCTTCGAGGTGTTGCCACCACCACCACCAGGAGGTCCACCCCGACAGTAGGGAACAGGTGGACATGAGAGAGCTCATCTTCAGGCAGCAGAAGCATACGACTACAGAGCTCCGGAAGTAAGTGGACAGGAGTGGAACTAGTGGTTTCCTTTTGTTCTTTGTACTTATAGTTCTATATTTTAGTTATATTTGTGTTTTTGTACTATGAGCTGCAATAATAAAAAGACACTTACCTTTGTGACATTTGCTTCCTTCCTTTTTGTGTACTAAGAGGTTCTGGTTTAAACTGTTGACTTGACCCTCACTTTCGAATATTCCTACTGGAGGAGACCTAGTTACCTCACGCTGATGCCGATGGTGTGACTCGACCCTTAGAGGCGAGAGTGACGGTTGGATATTTTGGTAGTAAAGTCGAGGCCTTACGACGTTTTCCATGGCATGAATACATCATTCATGTCCTGATTGACTGTATTAGGCAAAGAAAGTGGTTCATCCAGGGGATGAGACCGGATTTCTCTTATCGGAAAAGAAGAAATCATAGCAGCTCTTGTGGGACCAGAGATGGTCCAGACCACGACCGAGAAGGTCCAGGTCATCCAAGAGGGGATGAGGATAGCTCAGAGCCGATAGAAGCCTTATGCTGACAACAGGCAGAGACCACTAGAGTTTGAGGATGGCGACCACCTTTTCTTACGGGTCTCACCTCGATGTGGAATTACAGATATTTGGCTGAGGAGGCAAGTTATCTTTGAGGTTCAACGGACCTTTCTAGGTCCTCAACAGGGTAGGTGGGGTGGTATACTGCTTGACCCATCCACCTCAGTTGCACCAGGTGCATGAAGACTTCCATGTATCACAACTGAAGAGATACGTGCTTGACGCGGCGCATTTCATGGACCATGGGGAACTGGACTTTGGCGATGGGGTGACTTTTGAGGGGTTCCTGTAGAGGTTGAGGATCGACAGGAGCGGATCCTACGAGGATGGTCGATTCCTTGGGTGCGCTTTCCCTGGCAGTATGGGAACCTCCAGGTGAGCACATGGGAGTGGAAGGCTCAGGTGCATGCTCAGTACCACTTTTGTATCCCTAGTTTGTGTTAAAGCTTTACGAGGACGTAAACCCCAGAGGTGGGAGTAATGTAAAGACCTGTAAAATTCAAGGGAAATTTTTTCTTAATTTTCTTTGAGATTTTACAAGAATGCAGTTTCTTATGGCGCCTGATTCCGAGGCCCGGTGTGCCCAGAATCAATTTCCGAAGTTTAGCTCAGGTACGTTTAGTGAAAAAACGAGCGGGTTTTTTTTCTAACTTTTGAACTAGTGCTCGGAATCAAAATATGAGGGCACTGATGAAACCGCAGTGCCGGTAATTTCTTAAAAAGGACTTTTCCAGAGTTGGGTTTTCTCGGGACGAGTTATTTAGTTTTGTGGACAAAGACTTCCGAGAAATAAAATTGTGCAACTAATTTTATTTCATTAAAGTGGACAAATCCTAAGGATGGAGGTTTGGTGAACCTAACTACCTAAGTGAGGTTAAATTTGAGGTGGGGCCCACACGAACCCCACCCCATCACATTCCTTAAACCTCCTCTAACTCCCCCATTTAGTGGGTGACCTCTCATCTTCCATAACTCTCTCCAATGCCCCTTTGACACCCCTTAAATTTAATGTGCTAAGTCCTTAATTAAATTCATTGAATTGAGATTTTAAAATTTAAACTCTTGGCCTGACTTAATAAAATAATTGGAGCTTATTTTATTATTGGGTTAGTTTTGTGGTGTTATGGTTTGGGAGAGAATACTCAAAAGCTAGAGGAAACTTTATCTTCTTTGTTGGAGAACGCGAAGAACGTTAAGACCCCGACGAAGAATGCCGTCACCGCAAGGAGTGATCGTCATACCCTTCTTCTCCTCTCCGTAGCCGGTGTGAGATGTCGCTCCACCTCGGACAATCTTTGTCAAGCTCATATGGAGTTTTACCTCACGACGCAATTTCTGCAACGCTCTTCGATCGTCAACCATTGTTGAGGTAGGGGTTTTATTGTTGTTGTTATTCGTGAATCTTTACATCGTCGTTCCTCATTCCAAATTTGACCTCTTGTTATCGATTAACGGGAGGGGGCCGGACCACACAAACACGGCCGACCCTCCTCCTTATCTTTGTGTTGTTTCGGTTCGAAGGAATGTGACGCAGTGAAATGGCACCGCGTGGGATCGTGCGGCAAGGATGTGCGGCGCCATCGCGCCGCGCCGGAGAACCAAAATGGGTACCACGGCCGGAGCGTGGTCGGGACAGAGGGGTGATGCGCCGCCGCGTCGCACCGGACGGACCGAGGCCGCAGCCTTAGGCCGCGGCGGAGCAGGGAGCGGTGGCCGGTTTCTGGTCACCGACGTCGGAGTAGGGGGACCAGACCAGCCGGTGCCGTGGCGGCAGCAGCCGGTCGACCGGAGCAGGCCGGTCGGTCATGGGAGAAGCCGAGGGTTCGTAACCCCAGGCTGGCCAACCAGCAGCGGTCCCCACGTGGGGGGCCACGTTTAATTGAAAAGGGGGGAGCCCCCCCCCCCCCTGACCGCCATCTCGGTTACACCGAGCTGGACAGCGGACAGCCAGCGTTCCAGGCCGCGCCCAGGCCGTGCTGGGCCGTGCCCAAGCGGGCCGGACCCAGAACCGGGTCGGGTCGACCCAGGGGTTCTCGGGCCGAGTAGGTCTGGGCCCCAAACCCCCACTTTCAGACCTCTTCCAGTCTTTTTCCCATAACTTCGGCTAAGACCCTCCGATCGATGCACCGTCTGTTGCGATGCGATCCTCGGATCGGGACGGCCGTTTCGGTATATTACACTCGAGATTTCAGAGAACTTTGGGTATGGCCGGGTTGGTTCCAACACAAAACCAACCGGGCCCTCGGAGTGGAAACGCTTATAACTTGAGCTCCGGACGTCCGATTGATGTGTCGTCTACATTGTGGGATTCCTTTTGATGAGAAAAAACTTTTGGAATACTTCTACTAATATTTGGAAGCAGTTGGATAGTGTCCGTCTTGGATTGTACCGGAAAACCAACTGGGCCCCTGGAACGGAAAGGCAGATAACTTCCAGACCGGACATCCGTTTGACGAACCGTCAGTAGCGTTGGTGATCACGTTGGGAAAGAATCCCTAGGAGTATACCCTATGATAGTTTGGGGTACAATTGAGATACGGTCGGGTTGGTTTGCACACGAAACCAACCGGGCCCCTGGGATGAAAAGGCGAATAACTCACAGACCGGGCGCCTGATTGACGCGCCGTCTGTTGCATTGAGACCTCTATGATGAGGCGGTCCTTTGAGATACTTCTTCGTGGGACTTTTGATACTTGGAGTATCGACCAGTAGCTCATGTATCGGACCCTCCCGGAGAAGAGAGATCTAAGTAATGAGACCTAGTACCTGACTGAGACTTGATGACTGCTGATTGATCGACTTGGAGTGATTCGGATAGCCCAGTGGGGTGCGCATGGTTGTAGCGGCAGACCCATGGTGGAGGTGCGCTTGGTTGTAGCAGCAGACCCGCGGTACTCGACAGAAGGAGTACCTCTGTAGGCTATGAGGGGGTGCGCTTGGTTGTAGCGGCAGACCCATGGCGGGATGCACTTGGTTGCAACGGAAGGCCCACAGTATTCGACAGGTGGAGTACTTCAGCAGTCCAAGCTTAGTGGGATGCGCTTGGTTGTAACGGCAGACCCATTGTTCACGTCAGAGGAGGATTTCACCAGCAGTCGTGGTTTCGATATCATGAATAAAATCCTAGTTTGAGCTGATTCTATGACCTAGGTGTTTACCTCATGATTGAGATGGGTCACTTGATACGTAAGTATATGTATATGCATATATCTAAGAAGAGGTTATCCTTTGATTACATAACCTTTGTGTTTCCTCATGTTTGAGATGGGTTACTGATGACTTAGGTGTAAGTATGGGCCTATACCTAAGTAAGAGTTATCTGTTGAGATTCTGCTTTGTGGTTATCCTTGTTGGATTTAGAGAGACCTTGAGGTTCTCGGGGTCCCTACTGAGTATTGTTATACTCACCCCTGCACAGGATATTCCTGCACCTCTTTGTGTTTGATGTAGATGAATGACAACGCTGATGGAGGCCAAGCGTTCGAGGACTAGACGGTACCCGGAGGTGGATCTCACGACGAGTCGGTACCCGGAAAATACAGATGGACGGACGATCGGACGTGGAGTGCTGAATAGGTCATATGTACCTACCCTTCAGGTAGGATCTGTGGTGGATGATCCAGGAGCTGCGCTATCTGTACCTACCCTTCAGGTAGGATCCAAGGAGGACGACCCAAGAGCTTCTTCTGTTCTTCCAGCTGTTTGTCTTTTTCTGTTGTACTTTTGTTCAGTTGTAGCTGTACTTTCGATTGGGTTTGTATTCTAGCACATTTACTTTCCAGCACTTCCTTTTGTACTTCATTTATTACTTCCTCTTGTACTCTGTGGGGTTTTTTTTACTTTTATAAAGGCAATTCCTTCCCAGTTATCGGGTTTTATGCCTTTGGTGCTAGTCGCCAGCCCCTGGCCTATGGAAGGCGGGCTTGGGGTAGTCACGGCACGGGCCCCGAGGACGGGTCGTGACATATCGTCTCCTGAAAGATCAATTTTTTAGGATGATAATGAGATGAATATTCAATATACTATATTAACAAATGTCAGAATATTCCCACAATATATTGTCTTTAAGGAATTATAAAATGTATTATGTGTGGAAAATAAAGGAATATATCAATGAATTATAAGTGAAAATTTAGGATTTTAGTGGAGAGAAACAAATATCATCTTAGAATTACTTTTATAGATTATTTTATAAAATTTTGTAAAATTTTAAATTACTTGATCTAATTCCTTCTTAAAATGTTCAACAGCTAGGTTTTGGAAGCATCACTGTTATAAAAATCATTTTGGTTAATGTATTGATATATTTATGTATTCCAATTAGATAATTGTATTATAGAATTACAATTATAAATGGTGATTTAGTTAAAAGTATATTGACTAATCTAAGTGTTTGGTAAGAATATAATTTTATATAAAGGAAATGTTGTGATTTCTTGTTATTTATATATCCCATTATCATATATTCTTTGGGAATATAATTTATCATATTAAATTTTAATAGTGATTTTTTTTTTATTTTGAGAGAAATGATAAATTTATCTAGGATTATTATGTGACCAAATTTTTCAAATATTTGGGTTTTAACCTCATTTATAAATATTTTAATGATTTTTGAGTTTAATAATTTATCAAATTATTTTATATAATCATTGGGTATTTCATTAACGAATTAATGATTAATTTTATTTTTCATCATATAAAGGTTAATCTATTTTGGGAACTAACATTCAATTTTATAAAACGTTTGGTTTTGGTTAATGTATAAAGTTAGTTGGAATATGTTTTTATCCGTTTATTGATTATTTTACCCATTATATGATAATTTTATATCAGTATATAAGAAATATTTTTTTAGTGTAATAATCGTTTGGAGAAAAAGATGGGCTTGTTTTTAGAAATTGATTAAAGAGTGAAATACTACTTTTACTATAATTATATTTTCTTAAGATATTAGTATATATTGTAAATAGATTCCTCAAATAATGTAAAGGGAAGTTGAAATAAAAAAATTATCATATTACCTTTGTTTCTGATGAACAGGTAGTCTTTTCAAATATTAGGGGTATATAATTGTATGTCTGTTAACTTTATTATGACCATTCAAATTCATATGACCAATGTTCTATAACACTCTATATTAATCCTTGGTTGTTTTTCTATTTTATATGCCAATATTTTTATTTCAAATTAATGTTATATTATTTGGAATCTTGGTTTTTATTATTCTAGGTGACCTTTTTATTTCTTTTTCCCTATTTTTAAGAGGATGTTTTATTAACCATTTTATAATGTGGGTTAAAAAAAGGTAATTTCGAAACTAAAAATATTGATAACTATGATAAATTTTAAATTTATATGATACAATTTATTTAATGGGGGATAATGTAACTCCCTAAAATATAAAATAAAACTATGTTTGATATTTCATAAAATATGCATTAACAATCTTAAACGAACCGTGGAATACTGCGATATAAAATTTTAAAATATAACATAGATGATAAATTTAGGAGAATTAATTAGACTAACTAATTTTTTAAATATATATAATTTTCATACTCAATATAAATCATTAAATAAATTCTTATTAAATAAGAACTCAACTTTTAATAATGATTTTTTATTATATAGAAAAATTTGGTTGCAACAAAATTGATTTTTATTGATTATTGAAACAAAATATTATAATTATTCTATTAAATATTCGTAAATATTATATTATAAAATCAAAGTTATTTTTCAAATCAACATATTAATATTAACATAAGGAAATTTTATTATTTTTCTAAAATTACTTTTTTGATGAATATAGAAAATTACAAACATTTCATATACATTCATTTAGTTTTTTATAAATAATGTTTTTTAAAATATATATTCAATGTTTAATATTTTTATAACATTTTATACTATCAATTTAAATTCTAATAATATAATTAATTTCTTTTGAATCATTAATTTTCCAGATTTTGGTATATGTTTATTGGTATTCGTTATAACACAGTTTTCTGCAAACTATTTTCAAATGCATAATTTTTATCCATTTAAATTAAAAAATCATAAACATAGTTGGGAATGATTTAAAATAACTTCATAAATTATACATCTGTTTATAATAATTTATGTTCACCTAATTATGATTTTAGGTCACAAAGTTACCATAATATCATCTATTTCCTAAAAAATGCATTATATATAAAAATATGTTTCATAATGTATTGAAAGATTAATTTTAAATTGTATTCAACTACATATATGATTTTAATTTTAATAAATGGATTCCATATTTTCAATAAGCATAAAATGATACTGATAAATACGTTCAACTTAATTTTCGTCACAATGAAATTTAACAAAATTAAAAAAATAATAGTATTCATGGTGGAAAATAATAATTATTAAAGTGAGTAATCCTTGAAGTAAATAAAATAAAATATCTAAAACATTATTATTATTTAATAGTGGAGTTTTCTATAAAATATATTACCCCTATACTCATTTTTTTTAAATTTATTTTGAATGTTCCTTGAGAGTGACTTCACATTATTGAATACATTTGGGTATTTATAACAACTCCAATAGATCTCACTTATTAAAGGGAATTTACTATCTTATCCATTCAACAATTAAAAATTAGTGAGGCTTGGACAACAAATAACCAAACTAATTCCTTATTTACCTACCCACATACTAGGGTAATTTTATGGATCATAATTCTGATCAATGGGGGCTTTAGAAATAATCCTAAGGATCTTGTCTAAGGATGTGTTATAATTATTAACCAAACATATTTTTTATTTTTTATTGGATATCATTATTATATTACTAAATAATGATGATATAATAGAATAATTATTTACTAGATATTGATAATTTATTATGTTAATGGAATCACTGAAAATTATTTCCTATTAAACCAAATTGTAAACAAAAATCATCATTTCTATGAAGGGTTGGATACAACCTCATGAAAAAATTTAATTAATTTTACATTATTGCATCTCATGGATGACAGTGGTGATGAAATTATTTTTAATATATTATATTGGTGAAATATTAATATAATATATCATATCTTTTCAAACATTTCTATCCCTTAAAAAATGATAACATCATTCATGTGTACGATGGTCTACCGACTCACAAATGTGACACATTTTCTATTACAAGACAACAAGGATGGTATATATAAATATATTTTAAAAAATAATATGATATTTATTATGTAATTATCATTTTAGAAATATTAATTCATTCTTACCATTTTCTATCATTATAGTTGAGGAATGGAAATGTTACCCATGCTTATGTATGAACTACCATCTCCATGATTGTAATGTAGCCAATTTTTTGTTACTATATTTGAGAGATGGTTATAGAAAAATAATTAAAGAATAAAAATGATAATTATATAGTTTTTACTTCTATAGATCATGTGACAATGACTTCTTCTACCATATTCAATCTACTAATGTACTTTTTGACACACGAATATAATACCATCAATACATCAAACATGAACATAATTGATTTTGTATGTATAGATAATAAATAAAATATAAATAATAATTATAATGAAAAGGTATATTAGTAATTTAAATAATTAATATAATTTTATTATTCAAGAATACATATTTCATTCTTTGCGAGTCGAGCTCAAGGTATGGAATTTTATAACTCAATTTATTTCATCAGTTTAAATTACATCATCATCATATTTGATAAGATTATATTATATGTGTAATGAAAATTCATTATTATATGTTTTATTTCTACTAGATCATTGTGGAATTAAAATTTTACACAAATATTACCTTCACTTAATAATTCTCACATCAATGAAATGTTCATTGTAATTGATTTTTGTCTCACATTTATTTACATGATAAATTTATTAAAATCACCACTTATTTATTTATGTAGAGTATATATTTATGATTTGAAATATAATATAATGAATCTAAATATAATCATGTTATTTGAAATTTAATTTGATTTTATTTCTATCATTGGGGGTATAATTCAAATGTTATCAAAGTGGAAAGGGTTTATACTTCAATATCAATTTTAACAGGATCATCTATTCTTAAATTTACAATGATTGGTATTATTGGATTATTGTATAGTAAAAACCATTTATTATTATTGTCCAATGGTTATTCCTAAATTCTTCACGTAATAAGACAATTTCAAACTCTTCAGTATATATATTGTCTAAGAAAATGTTTTTAAGAAGAGAAACATTTTTTTTAAAGTAAAATACTCTTTTTCTTTCATTTCCATAAATTCTAAAAGTATTTTCTTAAATGTTTTTCATACTGTCCTACGATTTTTAATATTATTTTTACCCATTTGTGAATGATTGAAAACAAGATTAAATTTATGATTTTTTTCATTTTTAAATCGGGTATATTTTATATTTTATAAAAAATGTGAAAGAAAACATTATTTTTCATTCTCAGCAATAAGAGAATTTACCACTATCATGAACAATCATTACATTGATGCTTCCTTTTTAGTTTTCCAGGACTATTTTCTACGAAAATATGAATGCTAGTATTACTGAAATTTTATATATATTTCATATTACATTATTAAAGATAGAAGTTTATTTTCCTCAAAAAATATTCTATGTAATATTTTAAAGACATTCTCCTCAACTATGAAATTCTTTGAGGTTGTGTATTTATTTTAAATTATGTTTATATGTATCTAACGTATATACCTCCGTTATTATCCTTATAATTTAAATGGTACACCCAAATAATGATACATTGTCATAGGTAAACCTTTAGCCTCGTGAGGAATTATTTATGGGATTAGGGTGTAAACCTAACCCATTATGGCACACTGTCCACTATTTATATGGTCATGGAAGTTATACTTGACTCATATTTATGTCTTCTTTTATTTTATTATGGTATTTCATATGCTTCCAAGATCATGTAATACCATGTTAATTTTTTTATCCGTCTATGTGATTACTCATACTAATTTTCTTTTATTCATCCATGTGATTACTCATACTCATTTTCTTTTATGTTTCCTTGTCATTTTTACATCCTTAATGGGATTTTTAGCTTAACCCTTTTTCTTATTTATTTCCTAGGTATACCTTGAATATTGAAGAGATCATAAGTATTTGGGGGATCATTATAGGGAATAAAATATATAATTTTTATTCTAATAAGGAATTCAAGTATTGTGAACCATGTTTTCAAATGAAATTGGGTCAAATGATCATTTGGTTATAATTAATGGATATTAAGGTTTAAAATCATGTAATAATATGTGTAAAAGTATTATATATCTATATATAAACATTAAACTTATGTTATCTTTCATATCAATCGTTATACGTTTATGTGGATGGCACCTAGTAATTCTCAATACGTTACCTAATTTTTTATTTTTTTGAAAAGACACATTTTGGTTTAGTGGGAACCTATAAAGAATACACTACCAATAATAAGACCACAAAAACCAAATTCCCAAATCAAAATTCACATTTAAAAATACAAAATTCAAACGAAAATAGTCACCACCACCTTGGGCCATCACCTAGACATTACATCACACCAAATCACCAGTGTGGAACGACTTCCATAATCCATTGTCAACATTGATAAATAACCATATTCGTCATCAAAAAACACACAAACAAAACACAATAGATCCTCAAGAACCTCATTGATGAACATCATAAAAATATATAGTATTACCACCCCTATAAAAAACGTAATTGATCCCCACCACCCATAAAAACAAATATTTTGACATTTACCCACAATCTACTATGATGATGAGTCCCTCTGAGAGACCAAGAATAATGATGAAGCCACAATAGAGAAGTTCCACCCCAAAAATACATCAAATTTTCAAACTCAACATCCAAAACTCATTGCGAAGGACCATGCATATCTGATTGGGAGAATAATTGTGGAAAATAGAAGCCTGAGTAGAGTATAGGAAAATCATTGATATCAATAGATAGATGTGGCTACCTTTATGATCAACAGATACATCATTAAGAGACACCACCATGCGAAGAACAATATAAGGAAAACATCAACATCTAGGAAGAACACTGAATAGAACCATCCAAAAACATGAAGAGTGAAAGAAACATCATCATTGTCAACAATACCTCAATCATGCATATCCATTCACTGGACCAAAATCTATTCGCAACAAATAGGTTGTTGTGTCCTGAAAAATAATCATGAAAATAGAACACCGAAACTGAACTAGTATAACCAAAACCAAGATATCGAACATTATGAAATAATGAAAAACATATATCTATAATGAAATGTCTGGGGAGAGGAAGATACACATCAAGAAAGAAAATTCCAAGACCAATAATCCACCTTCACCATCCCAATCCAACATTGAAGTCATCACACTAGACCGAGATGGGTTCAAAAATAATGGTTATGATTAAATGAGAAGATGAGGAAGGTTTCAAAAACCTCAACCATATAAAACCATAAAATGAACATACACAACTATAAAATAAAACATGATGTGAAAAAAGGTACAGGATTAAGTACAAGAGTGATCATAAATGGATAAAAAAGTGTGGTTGAGATATGATTTAGATCCCTAACAGTCACTGAGATTAAAAGAGAGTTACACCTAGGTGATTGAGTGTTAAGGTGGTTGCAATAAAATTCTATATAGAGTGGATTTTAAAGGGGGTGTTATTAGGCAGTTTCCAAAAATTTATATGTAAATTTTTTGATTAATTTCATTAATCTATGTCACTAATGATAAAACCCTATCAATGAACCATATTTCAATAAAAAATTTAGAATGACAAGGGTAAAATTTCCATGAATTATTTAGTTCCAGTCTCATTTTTCCATCCTTGTCACTAATAGGGAGTTATTGCATTATTTCTGAAAAACATCTCACACATGATGTTCTATATTTAATAAATATATTATATCAAAATAATTCCTTTACAGGCCCTGAAATCCCATTATAAATCTAAAAAATACTCTCAAAATATTCCTTGAAATATTCCATTGTTTCCAATAGAAATTCCAATTCATTGCATTATCCCTATATTTTTTGGATATTCTACTAAAAAAGTGAAATCCTTCAGAGATAAGAGAATACTATGATAACATCTAGATATATAACTCCCACAAGATCTTCAGTATGTTCTTCTGTTGTCTTGAAAATTGACCCAATGAAAATGATCATGAGAATAAAGGGTCCTCCTACTGGTTTCCAAACATATCTATGAGCCACAAAAATTTATCTTCACTCATAATGTCCAGCTCAAATGAGTCAATAATGTAGAATTGTTTATGCATATATCTTGATAATTGTGACATGTAGACCAAATAATATTCATAGAATAATTATTTTTTTAGGGATAATAGGTATGTCACCTCGCTAACCCAATGTAGTAATTGAGGAAAAATCATATAAAACTTAGAGATAACATACCACCCAAACCAAATATCAACAATACCTTCAAAGGTGATACCTATAGAAACCCACATTCTCCCTTAATGAGAAAAAAATATTATCTTTATATTCCTTATAGGACTTATAAAATCTCTAGGATATCCTCATCCATCAAAATATGGACTACAACTTTATAAAAACCACTTGAACAAACTGTGGGACCATGAATACAAATACACCCAGATCAATCCAATATAGCATCAACCTGATGTGCCCTCATATAAGGCCTCAACGAGTGTCATAATAACGTTGTAGTTGGAATAATAGTTTTTATAAAACTCCATCCAGTGTAACTAAAGCTCCAAACTATAGAAATATCCCATCAAGAATACTCGAATCAGGTTATATAGAATTTAAATAGTATACTATGTCAGGTCTTCCATCTAATTGGAAATTCCATCCATAAATGAAACTATATCCCAAATTCATCTTATAATACTCTATATTACCATGATGTGAATCAATAATCATGGAATAAAATAATCATTGGGGAAACTCTATGATGTCAAACCTTCCCTTCTACAAAATGATGTCACAAGATATCTACTAAAATCATCTCCTAGATGGCTAGGAAGTGGTCCAAATTAGTAAGTTAGTATATGATCACTATGATAGCATCTGGACCTCTCAATAATCATAGAAATCCTATCACGAAGACCATGGGGATATCATTCCACATCAATTCTCATCACATAAACTTGACCATCACAAACTATTTGTTGATGCATTAAGAGAAAAAATCAATAAAATGCTACATCATCAATGGACACAAAACCTATGCTCAAAGGATCCAGGTATATCATCAACTCTCCTTTTGGTAATACCAATACTTTTCCATCCATAAATAAGGAAGATGTTCTGACAGCTTTTAGAAATTCCCTTAGGAACATATCTAGTGGATATATATTCAATAAATATCTCACAATAGATATCCCAATGTTGTGCCTCCCAAACACACCATCAAAGAAAAGGGGTGAAAACCATAAAATGGAGTTATGTTTCACAATCAAATTCATTAACGATCATAAATAATTAGGCCAACTTGTATATCTTCTCACTCTAAAATATTAAATACAAAACTTTTTTATTAGAACCCTCTATTACCAAAATGATATTTGGGGGATACTAATATAGAACAACCTCAACTATTAATGGACTAACCATATCTATTATGTTTTGGAATGCATATCATAAGATGTGACCCTCCTACCTAAATTTTAGTTTGACACTTCAAGAGCATCCCATAAGGAGTGTACTCATAAAGAATCTTTAGAGCAACCCTCAAGTGCCTTGAATGCTCAACCTCTGACTCCTCGTACACAAGGATTCCATTGAGTAAGTCTACCGTGATTTGATCAATTAATGGTTTAAATACACAATTTATATGTCTCAAAACTAATTTTGGTAAAGGAAACATTCCTAATGCTATCACCATGAACTCTTTGTAACTCTAATATAATTAGAAATTTCCTTTAATATATCCTACCCATAGACATGGTAATTGTGGTAACCCATTCTATGGATAAAATCTGAGAACTAATTACCCCCATACCAATGGGTTGATAAGTATTTAATTCTCATGGTTGAATACTCCTTCATAATTATTACATGGTTCTTGGAAAAAATATTGTAATATACATCCTTTTATCACTGAATTTAGAATGTTGTACAATGGTAATTTTCCTTAAATAATGTCCCCAATGAACCAAAGGCTGAAAATTAATTCCAAAGGGATTCAATACACATTAGGGGATTATATCCCCTTTAAGAAAAAAATATCCAAATAATCGATAAACAAAAAACATAATATGTTTCATTATATCAATGAAGTACACCTCCACATTTGATTTATGATAATTATACTAAAATCATGTACCAAAAAGGATTAATACTATATCAATGTAAATGGTGGAATACTATAAACCAAAAAGACAACAAATACAACTCCATGCCCCAAAACATGTTCCATGATCAAATTCAAAAATATCCAATGTTTCACAAAGTACCGGTAATGATGTGTGACGTTTTACCTTTGATCTTGTCTCAATAACAAATATATGTAGAAGCACCAATGTGACGATGTATGGGTGACTACTAAAATTTAGTAGGTTATACCCCAATGATATATCTACTAACACCAATAGGATAGAAAAGATAGAATATTTATGTAAAAAATATATATAGAAAATTTTCTTAAATAGTTTATAGAAAAATAAAAACATATTTGAATAAAATACTTATCTCATGATAAGGTAAATTTCTTTTGAAAGAATCTGAAAAAATTTCTAAAACCATAAGTCAATTTTTTTTTGATTTTTACCATTTAATTCCACAAAATAACACATTAAACCTTGTATTCAACCTAGAACTCCCAATAAATATGATTGGATATCCATCCATTCAAATATATGTCACTTATTAAACCACTTTGATTGGGTTACATCATGCTCATATCTGTCTGAACCATTTTATGGTGGTACTTCATGCCCTTATATATCACAATAAATATGAACACATGCCAAAAAAACCACGTAAAACCCATTCCTAACCCATGTGTGTTAAAACCTGTGTCAATAAAAACCTTTTCTATTGAAAACCTTTTCGTTCCATGCAGCCAAACCAACCTATCATATTTAATTCATCATTTTAAAAATCATGTTACCAAATAAAATTTACAACCAACACATCATATTTCATAATTTCCCAAACCATCACTCAGGAGGGTGTTAAACAAGAAATTAATATCAACTTAAATACCAATGTAAATAAAAAACCCATTTGAAATAAATAATTTATGTTCTAATATGATATTTTTAGTGAATCCACCTACATTGAAAAAATGGGAGAAATGGTAAAAGACTAAAAATGCCAATGGTTTTGGGTTAAATCTACATGACCCTACATTAGATATATAAACAAATAAAAAACTATGAAAAATATAATTTTATTTTGAATCCAATATAATAGATCTAAAAAAGATATAGATCTAAGAAACTTATTGAGACAGAGAGTTCAATCTATGATATCCCATTAAGAAATACCAGGAATAAAAGTACCAAAAGAATCCTACTTTATATAACGGAGAGAATCCTTTTTGTCACCACTGAATTGAGGGGCAGAGCATCTTTAACCTTTGTGAAGTGATAATATCAGATTAGGTTTTCATAGGAGGAAAGATGATGGATTTGAAGACCAAAACATTATAGATCCATAATTTTAGGATCTCACTGTTAACCCATACATAGTTAGTTGTGATTTTAGGAATATTGTGTGTTAATTTTGTGCAAGGTATTGCTTCAAGGGTGATACTCAAACTATTTCCTCTCAAGTTTAAGAAACCTTGCACCAACAAAAAAACATACCAATATTTCATGACACATGGTTTCTCTTAGGATGCCAC
Organism: Viscum album; assembly: GCA_963277665.1. NCBI lineage: Eukaryota > Viridiplantae > Streptophyta > Magnoliopsida > Santalales > Viscaceae > Viscum > Viscum album. The sequence goes on from OY728147.1 coordinate 1,836,181,142, forward strand.
ATGGTTTGTACAAACCGTACGTAGCCCATGATCTCTCCATTTATCCCTTGTCTCACTTTTAACATTTACCCATAAGAGTTTCAATGTTTTCCCAAACTATGATTAAATTGTGAAACTGTATAATAATCACAAAACACTCCCAATGTTCTCCAAACTATCATAAACATCAACCAAATACATTATAAACATAAAAAGAATAAATAAAGGGTTAGTTACATAAAACCGTGGGTGATACATTCCCCCCAACATTTGTTGTTACATCCTCAAAAGTAAAAAAAGTTATACATACTTAAAAAATATTTTTTTTCCATTTATATGTCACGTCATTATCTCATTACCATGTTTCTTCTTGAATTTGACCATGTATCAATAAAACTATCACTATAAAAATTATTTTTCAATGCAAGACAGTATCTTTATTATCAAGAATCCACATCAGGATATGTTTTAATGAAGAATCCAAATCTAGTTCAACCTGATCCCATCAAATCACATGGTCAAGATCAAGATGATACGTTTTCAAAAGATACATGAAACGAATTATTCAATGCATTGAACCATGGTGGTAGCGAATTGACATAAGAAAACTCAACAACATGTTAAAGTGTCTCAAAATGGGAAATTTATAGTAGAGAAAATTTTCTCTACTTCTCAAAAAATTCAATTTTCAATCCATGGAGAGCTCGTCAAGAACACACGATCACTCACCATGATCGACAATTTCCATTTCCAGTGACCCAAATATGATATCTAAGGACTCTGAGCTATATAAACCCATTTCTGAGTCCAATGAATAATCTCCATTGTTTTTTGGACAAGGCTATGCCCAACCAATGATGCCTCACATGTTTCCATCCCCCAAAGTGTAGAACGATATAGAATCCCACACAATGCTTCATACATATCCATTTTTATAAATTCATGATAACTATTATTATAGGATAACAACACTAAGGACATATTTTATTTCCACAAGACTCCAAAATTCATTATAAAATAATAAAACTTTTCTTCAAAAGTCTAAATTTTATTTTTATATTTCCCATTGGTCTAAGGATGTTACGCCATACTTATAGTCAGCTGACTCCTAAGGTATTTTTGTTTGTATTTATGAAAAAAAGATGAAAACCTTGAATCCCTATCTGACACTATCGAAAATAGTATGTAATGTCTCTTCACCACTTATTGGATATAGATTTTTGGCATCCCATCGACCATATGATTTTTATGAAAAGGTATGGAATTATCAAACTTTTTGATCTGATCAACTGTCACCCTTATGAAATCATGTTTCCAAACAATTCAAGAGAGACCTGTTACAAAATCCATAATGTTTTTCTCCCCTATTCCAAATAAGAATAGGTAAAGACTACAACATACGTATTGGTCACTGATGCTCAGAAATAAATTACTAAAAAGTTACACATCTCAAAATGAACTCAGCCACCATACTTTTCATGTCAACCCATAAAAAAATCTTCATTCAAGAAGTTGTACATATATATAATTCCAAGATAAACAATCCATATTTGATGATGGAAAGTATGAATATGTTGTTCCATGTAATCCATTTATATATCCATACGATTTATGAACAATAAAACTAAAATCTCATCTAGAAGACAACTCTTAAGGGTCTACTAAACATTTTGTTTTGACGTCATCGCCACACATTCTGTATCAGATGTTTGAGCCTCATTAACCATTTACAACAAATTAGGATTGAAGGAAATATGAAACAAAATTAAAACATCACCTAATAATTTTTATTCAATGTTCATGTTTGATATCATTAACGTCATCTTTCATTGATTTAATCCTCTTTTTCCAAATGAGTATAAGACTTTATACATAATTCATCTTCCACCATATTGTCTTTAAGTAGTGTATAAATCATAATAATGTCAAACATTTTGAATTAATCCATCCTTCTTATTTGTCTCATTTTCAATCCAATTTTTATAATATATGAATTAATCTCTTTGGATACATGAAAATAATAAATTAATCACCAAATAGATAGTGGAACCATTTTTTCAAATCATAGACTATGATAGCTAACTATAAATTCTGTGTTGGGTAGTTCTTATCAAGAAAACTTAACAAACTTAAGCCATATGAAACCACATGATCTCACCATATGGTATCACACCCTTACCATTATCTCAATGCATCGCAATATACTATGTACCCTTATCATGCTTCTATAAAAATTATGATTATTTATAATCTAAGGAAAAAAATTATTCTCTTGAAAATAATTCAATAATTACTCATCTCATTAGAATGTAACATTACGGTTTTTCAAATATTCAATATGTTTATATATTCATGAAAAAACCACCCACAAAGAATTAATAATAACCATCCAATCTAAAACAATTGTGTATCTCAAAGAGGTTCTTCAAGGGTTTATAAGTGGTCATATCCTAAATCTTTTCATGATCCAAAAAAAACATCTATTTTTAAAGATACATGGAAATGGAAACACACATTTATATTAAAATATCACACTACCATAATTTTGAATAAATTGGATAATCCCACGCAATTCCCAACAATGTTTCCAAGTGTTTCCAATGCTCGATGCTTCCCCTTGAATTCAAAAATATGTTCCCTAAAAACTCCACCACAAAATAATCCAGATAAATCTAAAATATTTTATTCATAAATTACATAAAGACCACTATTGTATTAATAAAATATAAAGGCATATCTACTTATTCATAATGGATATATGTTCTTCTATAATATGTCTTTGGAATATCCTCTTTCCAAACTCAAAATTAGTAATATGCTCAGTGAAAATTAAATATAGAGAACCATTATGCTCCCCTCAATTGATCAAATAGATCATAAATGCATGGATGTGTATACCAAATCATTATCAAAATATGGTTATGATTTTTATACCTCACACATAGTCAAATAATTTTATTCTCTTTTCACATAAACAATACTAGTGCTTCCCGTTGAGATCTTCTAGGATGAATGAATCCTTTTATTTCAGTATCAAACAACTCCAAATACAACTCCCTTAATTATTTTGGTGAAATATGACATGATAGTATTGAAATTGAACTGATCCCTTTATGGATAACAATCAGTAACTCCACTTATCTTATTTTTATAAAACCTGAGATATTTTTGGGAAATGCATCGAAAAAATGATCTAAAACTACAAGAAAACTATTATTGTAGATATACTTTATTTATCGCAAAGACAACTCTACCAACTAGTATGATATTTTTGCAACAACTAGTTCCAAAAAGCCTACTGCACTGGCCTTTAATTTTTAGTCTCAACAAAAGTGACGCCCAACACCATCCTCAATCATGAAACTAACTTGTTTGGTATAATAGTTAATGTTATCCGTAATCATCCCAACCAATCTATACTCATAATTATATAAAAACTTCATCTCAAACATTGATAACTAATTTTTTAGCGCAACCAAGTCAAATGTTATTGATCATATTCTACAAACAATGTCTCAAACTCTGTTTGACCACGAGGAGTTATATGTTTTCTTACAGAAGGCATCATCAAATAAATTAAGCTCAACAAATAAACTACAGGATAATATTTAAAGTAATGAGATAGACCCATACAATAAAAATCTTTCATAATTGTATAATTCTAATGTATTGTACCACTCACTACATATTTAAATAGCTAATCATATATAATAACCTCATCATGTTCTTATAATTTCTTCACCAGAACACTTTTTATTCTTGTTACCTTTTTTAGGATTCACTTTATGAGGTTTCATGGTATTTCTTGAATTACCAAGGAATGCTCTATTTTTCTAATGAGGTGTATTATTCTGCCATTTCTCTTTTGAATTATGTGATGTTTGCGACACCAAATAATTTTCATATGCACTATAACTCATCGAATAGTTAAAATAGGGCTACAAATTTTACATCTTATGGCAGATGGGAATGATCTAGTTTTTTCGTGAACTCTCACTTTCTGGGGCCAATATAACCACATTGGAAAAATAGAACTTTACTCTTGGGCCATGGGGGAAGGTTTACTGATCTAGATATCTAATTTTGATTCATGGCCCCACTTTATAAATTGTTTTCCATCTAATTTTTTTCTCCCAAAATCATATTTCCCATCATATCCTATTGTTATCAACATAATTTATCCTCCCATATCACCTAAGATACCTATTTCATATACCATCTAACTATTTACTGACTATTTATAATCTATAATACCATGCTCAACAATCATCTAGTGATTCTCCCCACTCAGCACAATTCAATGATACATGCCTTTAAGGAAGCATTCACAACATCCTTAGGTGCAATGCACACAAAATTCATTAATTTAGATGAATATTATATGATATAAATATTATCCTAGTTTAATATGATAAAGCCAATAATTTTTAAAATTATGAATGAATGATGATACATTTTTTTCTTAAACAATTACCCAAAATACTCCAAATCTTGTTCTTCAACTTATTTTGAAAGAAAAGATAAATCCCACCACTGGTGTGAAAGAGATTCTGGTAAGTAATTCCCCCACATGACTTCACCTCTCGGGTGTGTTGATGAAATAGAAGATATGATTCATCATATTATTCCATGAATCCTACTTCTCATGTCTAGAATCACCCCAAAATGATAGTGTATCCTATTTCAAAAATTATATGGGATGATCCACACTCATTGTCTCATACCTTTTCTTCCTACATCCAAAACCCTATATTCTTTGTTAATACTTAGAACTAGTTTTTGGTTCACCTGTGGCTTAGGGGAAACCACATTCTCAGTAGATTATTCTGATTGGTTCATAGGATTTAAACTAGGATCCATTATCTATAAAAAACACCCTAGGTATAAATCTCTATTAATAGATTGATTGTCATATAATATTCTACAACATCATAAAATAGAAATAGTTCTTTCAAGAATCAACCTTTTTCCACATTCGGTCATTTTTTCAGAAACATTTACCATTTATTTTAAAATTAAATGGATAATTATTCTTATCCATTAAGAATAGTGAATATTGAGTAAGGGACACATAAGAGGATAAAAGAAGGTTTTAGACACCACGATTTTGGAGATCCACAATTTTAGGATCTCAATTATATCGTGTGCATGTTTAGTCACATAGTTAGTAAATCCATGTGATAAACTTGTGCAAGATAGTACATCAAGGTTAAACCTCATACATTTTCCTTGCATAGTTAACAATACCTATGGAAACTATTCAAAATACCATGGTCCCAAGATATATGATTTCTCCTAGGTTGTTGTATTGTTTGGAAAAACCTTGCACAACTTTTGCACCTTCACATTAGCATATATCTCAATGTACACTATTTTCTATAGTAGTTTCACGGTGTTTACAAACCATTATCAAAACATAAACCTACAGAAAAACCAAAATACACATTAAAATTTCTCTAAACCATCCCAATATTAACTCATATAATTTACATACATAAAATCAGGATGAAACTATTACTTACATGAAAATGTGGGTGCTACATAAATCCATTCAAAGCCTCATTCACACTTCTATCTCATCAGAAAAAACACTAGGATACCCATGTGAAATCATTAGTTTAATGAATCCTCTACTATATATATTCTCTAACCACACCATTAAAAATATCAGCTACATGGGTAAATCTAATATAGTTTCATTGATATGATTTCATCATGGGGTGCAAGAATATGAATAATTCCAACATTTTATAGATAGGTAATATTGTTCCTTCCTTGAGAAATTATCCCCCATGATTTTATACAACAACATCACATGGAAATCTAATATAATATATAACTCTATTGATTATTCTATCTAAATAATAAATAATTGGTGGTTTTTTCCTATAAAAAATAATATCATAAGTTTCCTTGGATTCTTTCTCACCAATGAAGAAAAAATCCATTACCACTAACATTGATAGACTACAGTTCCTGTTAGTTATAGTCAATTGATAATGGAAAATAGTAAACTGGTCCAAGAAAATGAAAACATTAGAGGGTCTCACCCTGATATTGAATGGTTATATTTGAGTTTCTCTCACCTACTAGAGTTATGCCACAATGTATATATAAGTGTGTGATCATTAAATACTATCCTATGGTGCATATAAACATGAGGGTCGAGATATAAATCCCTCATCTTGTATCATTAGGTCACAAACAGAGGATGAGTGTAGATAAATGTGGAGTTCATCTCTATAAATAATATGTAACTAATGAAGACAGGATAAGAGTCATACCATAAAATACATCTGGAGCAATCAATTCACATGATCCTATTTCTAGTAGTTTTACATTCCATTATCTACCTATTCTAAATATCAAGGGACCTCTTTGAAACATTATCACTTCAAAATGACCTCAATCGTTCTAATGAATGTTACTCATCAACCACATCTCAATTGTATCCACCTTGGGAAACATTGACTCACTTGAATGCATTTAAATTATATCATTATATTCTGTCTTGGTGTTAGATGTGTCCCTCTACCATTAATTCCAAAAGCCTCATCAAACAACACCAACAAATGTCTCTACAAACACCCCTTCATTTATTTTGAGAAGTATCACTACCAATACAAACATCACGAGGGTCCCTAACAATGTGGAAAACTCAATCTATATAATCAGGATAGTCTTATACCCCATGAGGAGGGGTTGTGTCTCACAATAATACTTGGATAGTCTCTACCATTGAATCATTAAAAGCACACATGAAATTGGTGTGTCACATTTTGTTATTTCATTGACCAAATTCTACTAAACATTATATGTAGAATCCACTTTAAATGTAAGAGGTGGGTCCTCATGTTTTTCAATAGTTGGTTATATCAACTACTACATAGTTGAAGTATTTATCCTTTCACATGTCCCTTGATAAAAGCCACATATAAAAGATGATTATAATCATGATTCATATACAAAATATGATATGGTTATCATTTTGGAGGGATAAAATATTTACTTATACGAACCACATTAAATATAGTATATCTTTTTATCTAACTCATGTAGTATAAGGAACCCCTGACACATTCCTGTGTGATATATGTACCAATTTTTTCCTTCCAACCAGTGCAAATATTGGTCTAGTCAACATGAATGTTATTAGATTCATACTGAATGGATGTGTTGGAGACCCCACCCGAATGGGGTCCCTAGCCCAAGAATCAAACATGAGACACATTATCATTGATCACATTGTTTCGAAACCAACCCTCATAGCTACACTATCTCAAAACAATGGTCATAATATGAATCCCCACGACACCACTTTCTCACAATCCTACTCACCTAATCCCACCTATATAAATCTATTCTATGAATGACAGCCCAATATTTCCTGTAATAGGACATGGGAGGGATTATATTACTAATAATGCACATCACATCCATTGGAGGACTTTGAAAATGTACAAATATAGACAAACACAACTCGATAAAAAATTTTAATTTGGAATAGACAAAAAAATGATATAGTAATAGCATGAATAACATATATCCCACATCAGGGAATACTAATTAGTTTAAAAAGTGAATAGGTCCAAATATAATCCTAATAAAGGACACGTTATGTTGAAAAATTGTGGAAGCTATTGAAAAATAACTAATGGGACTAGTCATTGTCTATCTAAAACAAAAACTCTCAATAAGTTTGTAGTCCTCAAAAAATCCATCAAAAACATTTTCATCTATATAAGACATGGAATGTGTGACAATATCTCAAAAAGGGATGAGTATAAAAATATCCTATATGAAACCCCAATAGGGAAAATCACAAATAATTAAATATATATTCACACTTAAATATCAAATCCAATGAATAAAAAAAGAAAAACCTAGATATTATCAGTGGTAGAAAAAAAATCATTTTATGACCGCAGGAACACTACTATCATATGATTCTACATGATGTTAAAATGTAATATCAATCTAGGAAAACTCAATCATCATGTATCACTAAAAATATTTCACTCATCCTAGAGGACAAACTCATCATATCCTTAAAATATGAAGAAACAAATAAACGCAGAGGGCTTATCCAAGATACTCAATCAATCGAAAAATAACTCACATGAAGGTAAAATATATTGATACATTTATATTGGATCACACCCAAGGCCTATAGAGGATTCATGACCTTGTAATGAGTAATCAAACTATGATAGGGATCACATTCCCTAGAATTCAATAATAAGAATCATGACCAATCCTATGCAACAATTATAGTGGATCACAAAATTGGACACAATAAGTTATAACTGACTGTAACAGATATTAATCCATAGAGGGGGACATTCATCCTATGTATAATTCATGATTCCTCATTATACCCTCATGGTGATACGCCCTGGTTATGTACCAACACTAAAATAGTCAAAGAGAACTTATATAATCTCACAACATAGATCGAATGAGAAGAAAAATGTCTCAAACATTCATCATAAGTTGATAAAGCCATGTCCCATTGGATACTAACATGAATTTATGTATCTAGACTTATCATGCCTCGTTTTCTCAAATATCTTGTCCTTATATAGTTTCACTACATGTCCTATAGTGTACATGACATGTAGAGTTCAATTTCGTACTCAGCATGTGTCATCTGTGAAATCCCAAGTAATCATAAAATTATAGTATATTCATCCCATTTCTATCATAGAGAGATATGTCTTGTTAATTTCTTAATTACACAAGTTTTACTATTATAAAAATTATTTGTAGGGTCCAAGACGACACTCGGAGTGTGATTTTTAACCATTCTCTTGTACCTTATGTTTTACATGATTTGTGCCTTGCCACATAGGGATTGTGCACCAACATGGTCTCCTTGGATTTTACTCCCTATACATTGTGAACTAAATGGACAGATGTCACTCAATGTGTAGGATAACAACACAATGACTGATATTTAACAAAACATGTAAACCCATGATAACACACTAAGGATTATAGGTAATAAGATTCCCTCTAAACAAAATGATGTTTAATATAATATTTCATATAAATTTTAATTCAGCATTAGTATTTTCTAGTCTATCACCACTTCCTTTGGATCCACAATAATTTATTTCCCAAACGGATGTAATATAATATATGAACATCATTGGTTGACTGGATGTTGGATTCTAATTGTCCTTCGATTGAAAACACATCTCTACCACTATCATGAATAACTTGAATGGAGCCACTAAGGATAACTTAGTTTGCAACAAATTTGGTTCTCCATCATCGTTCATTCCTAATTTTCAGCCACCCATTTACCAAATAAACCTTTCATTCTTCCTCTAATGATATCTTCAAAATCCATCCCTTGAATCCATTATTTCGAAAACCCACTTCAAATTTCCAAAATTTCATCAATCCATCCCTCATGGCTCCCAAAATCACAGAGAATCTCATTACCATTAACGATATTTAAAAATAACAAAAAAAATGATATGTCCTCTTAATTACATAGAGACACTAGATAGTTTATATACTACTGATGGATGTCAAAATTTTAGAAGGAAAGGATAAACACACTCAAAAATCATCAATCTATGTTCGTATACATTTTTCTATAATCATTAAAATATAATAACGATTGATTATCAAATAAAACATGATCGATGTTAATTTTAAAATCTCAAATTCATAGATTTATGATGATAATAACAATTGGATAAACCAATGAAGAATGATATTTGAATTAATTTTTTTAATTAATTAATATAAATTCATCTTAAAAAATATACAGGTAGCAAAACATAAAAATAAAATTCCCAGACAAGGATTTGGATATTAATGAAAGATGATTTAAATTCACTAATGTTGCTGAGATCAAATAACTTCATCTATGTGGTTGGTCTCCGTGGTACTCCAATCTTTGTTGCATGATCCATAAACCATCCTCTAATGCACTCACAAACATTTTTTTTTCTATTCCCACATTCCATTTAGGTTTATTCTACTTCCACTATGGAATGCACCATATATGAAATTATAAATGGATTTTTGTTATGTTTTTCCAATAAATGATAATTTTATTTATTAATTAATTATACTCATCTAATTCACCCACAAAATATTTCTATACAAGAACCTATTATCATCAAGGATTATATCATTATATGGGTAAAACATACACAATATATTTAAGTATATTCATGATTTTCCCATAGTAGACACCATTTGAGAGTTATTCTAACACTTTTGAAAAACTGCATGCACATGGTATATTATATTTAGTATTTTTTAATATATTATAATCGTTGTTCAAAATTACAAAGAACCTCATGTCATATTTTCTACTTACACTATAAACAATCCATGAAATATTCCAATGATTCAAATATAAAAAACATATATGTTACACACAACATTTTGTATTTTTTTTGTATAAATCATACTGTAATAGGAATGTTTATTGTCATGGGCACCTGAATGATTTTTTTGTTTAATTTTTTGAATTCCATCAGTATGAGGTTAGTATTATTTATATTCTAATTTTAATTTATTATCATGGATATATAATTCTCCCATTTTTTAATGAATTTATTTATCATATTCACGCCTTCCATATTTTGTATTCCACACATATGTTTTTGACATATTCAATAATTTTTACCACATACTGAGAATTTGTGCTCACCCATTTCATGTCTTTCCAATACCTAGGTTTTGGGAGAATATAATAGACTTGACATATTATGAAGGATGACATGTGTGATAGAATTTTTGAATATTTTAAAGACTCTTTATTGATACTATAATTTCTCATGTAGTAGAAAGAAATCCATCAGTTGAGAAGAACATGAGTCTTGTTAGATCATTCATTTTTCTAATTATCTAAATATAAAAACATGAATTTTCTAGATAATTAATATAATGTAATATTTTTTGATTTAATGTAAATTTTGGTTAGTCATGTCTAAGAATTTGTAGTTAGTATTGAATAGGGTTTTTAATATATGTGTTTATAAAAATAGATCATAAAGTGTGTGTCTGGGCATCAATTTAGGTGTTAGATGGATTTCCTATTTTTAGGATATTTCATACAGATTGGGTTTCCATGCCTACTTTTGTTCATCATACCAAAAGAAAGGGTTAAAATTAAAAAAGTGATATTGTGACATGTGTGATGGCAAACATTTACTAATTTCTATATTATAATATTGTTAGTGATACATTATTACTTAGGTGGTGACCTCATTATCTATTCCATTCTCCACTAAAAACCCCTTCTAGGCCAATAGTAATTGTGAGAGTGACCATTAAAGACTTTCTCTAATAGACTAAGAGTTTGAGTATTTCAAAAATGGTAAAAAACATAAAATTTTTAGGAATTGCGAAAATAAATACTAGGATCATATAAATAAATCCACCAATAAGAAAACGTATATAAAATTAAACCCCTATAAAATAATGAATGAAATTATACATAGACAAATTTCTCTTAAAATTAAATACTAAAGGGAAAATACAATTGGATATAGTCTAATTCAAATTTAAAACTATAAGTTAATATCCCGACTAATCAATGAATTCCTAATAGAATCCAAATAAAAATATATTTATGTGTATAGGGGATATCATAGAAGTATACTCAATTAGATCATCCGTATGACTTTTCATTAAAATGAGGAAGATAAAAATTAATTCTTTACTAAATAAAGAGTACAACTAATATTCACCAAAAATAAGATAACAATCACCCAACATGACTAAGTCTCACTCAAAAAATATCACATTCATGTATAATAATAAAATATTAATTAATATACATATATATATATTTAATAGCCTTCATCCACTTCTCTACTTGTTTGTTACTCTAACATTCCCACATAATATGTCTTCTACTCCAATACATTCCCTATAACCGCATAAACAAAACCTAAATAACAAAAATATATACATCATCATCATTATCACATACCATATAGTCATTTATATCATGCAATACATCCTTGAGAAATTATCCACATCTATATACCACATCCATATTGCAATCCCATTACCATATATGACCATATATAGTACATTTTATTATTACATTTTCATGATTACATGGCATAAAATCTTGAAGTAATAAACAAAATATCAGTTTTGGAAAATTATATTACATACATGATACCAATATTACACTGGGAAATACAAAATAAAAAATCAACCATGTAAAAACTCTGAATCATTGAATCTCATTCAATAGATTTCTTTTCATAATATGGGGAAATGAAACATAATAAAGGTGATCTCAAATTATCATAAATGGTATGTAAGGTAGATGAATTAATGAATTAATGAGAATAAATCAACAAGGAAAGGTAAATAATATATAACACATGCAATTAAAACAATTACATAAGGCATAATCAATATGGAAAGGTAAAAAACATAAACCCATGTCATTTGATAAATAAACTGAGAATAAAATGCATCCATAGATTTTATCATATGTAAAAACCCAGGTATAATAATAATTATAAATGAAATATATATAAATGAAATGCATAATTATTTGATGTCATGTATGAGCCACATAAAAACATAAACTATAAAAAACAATCCCAACACAATTTAAAAATAGATAATAAACCATTTAATTTGGTCAATTTATTTGTCTAATGAGAACAAGTTTATGTATCAAGGGGATATATAATGTATGATCCCCACCATCCATTTCTTATAGAGATTCTGGATTTTATTATAGGACTTTTGAATATTTATATGATTATTTTCAATGAGAGGCACTAAGACTACATGTGATTATTGAGGCCCAATGTATATAGAATTAATTTTATAAATATAATAAATTTATTTTCAATGTCCAAATTTTTTTCAGAAATAATAAAATATATACCAAATAATATCTCAAATAAAAAAACATAGGTCATGATTGAGTCCTGGACCTGGAATTTATTATAGGTGTTACATAACATGTGTCATCATTAGTCATCTATAGAAAAAGGCACCGAGGACCTGCCCATAAATAAAAGTATTAATTAAAATTATTTTATATTTAATGATAATCTAAATAAGTCATTAAAGAAGCCTATAATGGGAAATCTTATACCACCATTTAGTTCATAACATGGTTTTTTTCCATAGTTAAGACTTATTTTTTGGTGAGGGTCATTCAAATGTGACAGTCATAAGCAGCATGTTCAGGGAGTTTATTTATTAATGAAAATAATTAATTAATTTTTTTTACCTAGATGGAAAATCAATAAATGTATTTTCAAGGTAATGTGCCCATGGTTAGACTCATAATCATGATTACTTTCCAAGATCTCTCCCCAATCTTATGTTGGTGAATAATGATGAAATATGATGGAATTTTAAATCAGAGTAGATCAGGATTCAATGAATGTAGTGACATATCATGAGTCATTTTTAAGGAATTATATCAAATAATGATCAATTAAAAACAATGGTGGTAGTCGACTTTTGGTTGTTTACGCATCTGGATTAAATGTTTCAGCACATTGATATTTGTTCATCGATATACGCCCCTCCAAAACACCTTTTCTAGTGTCAACAATATGAGATTAATTTATTGTAAAAAAATTTATAACCACAGTACCACATTTCATGATATCTGACTCGGAATTCTTGGCCTATTGTGTTTAAAACGTGGTTATTGATTCTTTTACCCCACTATTCATTGTTTTCATCATCATTAGACCACATGTTCACAATTCAACATTGTGGGTGTGGGTTCATGTGTGATGAAACAACTAGATTTATGGAAGTGGCATAAATGACATGTATATTTAATGAGGACAAATTGATAAATTAGTTGTATGGTATTTAGTGAATAGATCAGATTATCACTGCGGGTGAGTTTTTGTGATCGGATGTGGTTCGAGATCGGGTAGATAACCTCTATTTTCCCAATTGGAGTGTGTTGACATTGTGTGGTGTGATGGGGTAATTTTGAGTGGAGGTTGTGTGTGGAGTGTCATGGAAGAGGCTATTTTCATGGACGTGATAATGGTTGGACTCAGACCCATGATGATGTGGTAAGATGTGGTCAATACAATGTGATTTAATAACAAAAAAAATAATTGAAATGAATTGATAAAAAAAGAGGATTATATTATTATTATTACATAATATGGTGTCTTAAAAATCATTGATGAATAATAAATTTTAACAGAGTTGTAAATTTTGGAACTTAAAATTGAATAATTATGTTAATTTTTCTTGGAGGAGGAACTTTAAAAAGGGTTGTGGTATATTAATTATTTTCATTAATGATAATAATATTGTTTGGAAAAATGAACAAATACGTTTTTTATAATTATGAGGCAGGATGTCCCATTCATGGGAATTTGAATGGGGTGGTTTATGGTTCCCCTTTTTTTAATGTTATAATTTTAATATTGAAAAAACTGAAACAGCCTACACAATGTGGTGTGCATGAAATGGACTACCATTTCCTATGTGATGGATTCGAGCCTAAAAGGTTTTAAATAAAAATATACATATAATAATAAAATTACTATTATTATTATTATTATCAATAATTAATTTAGATGTATCTCCTCTGTATAGTATTTGATTTAAAAACTAGCAGTGGAAGTATTACCATGGAATTGAGATGTTTATTTCCAGACTGATGTTGGATACCTTTTCTGGGCTCGTATCTGAAGTCAAAAAAACAAGCAATAATAATAAATTATTATTATTGTAGGATATTATATGAGAAATATCTTCATCATACACTGATATAATGAAAAATTGTTTATCAATCTATAACCATGAAATTAAGTTGGGAATTTTAAGAAAAATTTTGTATATGTAATTAGGACTTGTGGGTAAAGCCCACGAGATGCCATTCGATCATAATCCAATAAAATAAAAGTTTTTCATTAGTTGTATGATTGTTGAAAATTAAAAGTCAATCCCATTACCTTTTTCATGGGGATCAAAATAGTTTGATCCATATATTTTATTTCGGGATCGAGATATGGGCCCCATGAGGAACTATTCATGCATAATGTGGGGAAATGCAGACTTCACCGGGTATCTGATTGGAAAAAATGAATAGTCGATCAAGTTCACTATTCTACATGGATCTCAACAGTGTGATATTTATGGTTTTCAAAGTCCATTTTAGGAGAATATTTAGTGAAATTATGAATTTACCCTTCGGACCAACAACGAGAAGCATGCACTCATAATCCCTTTGGTCATATATTCCTTGTTCTCTGCATGTACACAGACATGTAAACTAGCATTCGTATGGGTACATATACATATTTTAATACCCATGTATGGCTAGATACATGTCCAGACCACAAGTCAGGGTCACCCATTGTGTTGTCCCCATACATATCTTGTACATCATTAAAGATCTTCTACATCTTGTATCTCTTTTATTTAGACTCAGTTTTTTACCCCGAGGAGCCTACCCAAATTGTTTTTCAGCATATAAAATGATGGTTTCCACTATAGTTTCATTTGAAATATGATGTAAAAACATTTTTTCAGGTTATTATTCTATCTAAGGAAACACTTATTGACAGTAGTGATTAAGCATGATCACTGGAGACTTATTCCATAGTGGCACACCCCATTTTCATGGACATTAGTCCTCTATAGGGACTTTCGAGTGGAACCACTAACCTGGTAAGGTTTGGATCCTCAAAGACCATGAGTGAAACCACATTTTGATTACTCAGATCACGTCCTTGACCATCAGAGTGTACCCCCCCTCCCCCACCCCACCCCCATCAAAATGGATGTATGTCTTCTACCTTCCATAGGGGTCTCCCCAATCATATTAGGCACTGTTCTTCAATGACCAGGGTGTACCCCCCACCTATTATACCAGGGTGCGGTGCCCTATGATACTAGAGTGTAACCACCCCATTGGAATGGATCCAGGTCCTCTATGACTACTATCATAGTATAACCCATAGGATGCACAGTGTTGTGTGTCCTTAACATCGAATTTGATACCACATGGAAGTGTGGAATAGTGATGCGATGTGGTTTGACATAGCTATTGAAAAATGAGAAATATGAACACTTTCTCCACCAAGACGTGTTTTTTTGGTGAGGTCTAAATCATGAGGGTGAGTTAGTGTTGCCCGTAGAGAATATTATCATGGTGTAGTGATTGAGTTCATTTGAATTATGTGTTTAGGGATGGCATGTGAGGTGTTGGGAATCATAGATGGATATACCAGGGAACCATTGGCTACTCCTCTTCTTGATTTGAGTTGTAGGATGAAGATGCACTTACTATTTTTGATTCACTGACTGAGAATATATATATGTTCTTGATTCACTCTATGGACATGGTTACTCACCTTCCAAGAGAGGCAAATACACGTCAGGTATTCTATGTGCTTCTAAGGTATAGATTCTTTTTTATAGATGACTCTGCTATCCTACTATAGGATGTAATGACTTGATAAGGTGTTTATCCCCTCCCCATTTCAGGATCATTGTGTTTGGATGACCTTACATTAAATCTATTGGATTTTTTTGAGATATACTCTCTCAATCTAGCTTCTTTTGTCTACTTCTTTCTTGTTCTATAATATCTCTTACTACTCCCCCTTCACCAATTTCAAGGTTTTTTATTTGGTATGTATATACTCACAACTACAATGTATTTTCCTGCATGAGTTATGTCTTAAGAAGATGACCGATAGGTTAACCAGGATTACAAAGGATCATTGGGATACATGGTGAATTTAACCACATACGGTGGTTAGATCTTGGAGATTTTGAGATGGGATCTCTCATCATTTTACATTTTGATTTATATTATTTTTAGGATATCATTCTTCTTGGGAGTGTATTTTTTCAATTTTCTTTTCAGTATACACAATTTTAATCTTGTATTCCTTAATGGTATATAAATACATTGTTATTAATCAAGTCATTCACCCTTTTTCTTTTGTTCAAATACACTTATAGATTGAGATGGTTGGGTGTGTGTGTGTTGAAACTTTCAGCAAAGGACTTCAACTTTAGTCAATCCACTTAGTTCTTATCACCAACACATATCCCAAAGATACAGGATTGGGGTTGTTACAGCTTGACCTTCCGCTGGACAGGTGGACTCTGGTGGGTCGGGTCGTGACAGATTTGTATCATAGGTGGTTAATCCATTTAGAAATTGTTTAGAAATTTCCCTAAAAAGATTTTTTGTTGTACTTAGTTCAATAGTATCATCATGTACCCAGTAAAGCTCTCAGGAAAGGGAGTCTAGTGACGTTACACTAGTTGAGGTAGCCATTCACCATGACCTAGCCTACCAACATGTTGACTCGACATTCCGAGATATTTATTGGATGGACTAACGGTACATGCATCATATAATATTGAGTTTTTAAATGATATTATTGAGTAACATACCCATTTTTAGGTATATATATATTAAAATGATCATTGTACGTCTCAGACACATTCTAGATACCTCTCTAATGAAAACAATCCAAGATAAAAAGACCAATTTTGGAAGACAAACCAACGAGTGATGAGGCCTTAGTATAGGGTCAATCCTAAAATCGCATTCCTCTAAGTGGGATGGTAGTAGAACCTCGTAATATTGAGATGATTTTCATCAAAAAAGGGCTATATGAGGATGTACATAAGCTGAGTGCACTCTGTGTGTTCCAACATTATTGACTGTTGTGGTTACGTGGTGAGACAGATTCTCATGAACCAGAGGATTGGATATTGTTGGTGTTCCACATATTTATAATTTTCTGGAAACTGATTGATTATATGGTGGCGCTACTATCCACACTTTTGGTTGGAGTGGCTTGGAGTTGGTTTATCCTAGTTTAACAGATGTATTTTTAGTCAACACTCTCATGGGATAAATTATAGTAGTTTTCTAGGAGGTGTACTGGCCTTACTTTTTATGTTCAGTTGGGATCCAAGAGATTTTGGAGCTTTATTAGGGAGAGATGATAGTGGATAACAATGTAACTATGTTCATAAACCATACACGGTACTCTATTAACATTATTCGTGATGGCCAATTCCGAGCATGGAAGTTTGAGAAGAGACTCTAAAAGGAAATATGAGTCATTGAATTACCTTTGCGCATTCTAACCTATGCCAGGGTACTGGAGTGGGATCTAGTGATATAATTTTTTATGTTAATGGGATGCAAGGTTGTTGGAGCTGGCAGTGGAAACAAAAGAGTGGAGCCATCTATAGTAGCTATAATGCTGATGATAGTTCAAAATAAGAAACCTTTCAGTTAGGAGGCTCATCCATGTGGTCTTGAAGATCAGAGACAGTGTAGATAACTAGACAAACCCAGAAAAGACATTTTCTATTCTTTTTGATGGGTGAGGTCACATGGTGCATGATTTCCTGACCAGAAATTTTGGGAAATACTAGTAGATAGATGTGTGGCCACCATGTAAGAAATATTATTGTGATCAAGGATCTCATTTGTGTGGGCGTGGTGGTCTCTAAGGACTTGGACCTGGAAAAGGAGTAGGAGGAGCTATGGGTGGTGGACGTTGTTATGAGATCCTCCTACTAACACCCTACAACCCACATTAGGATCATGGAGATAGAGTTTGGGGATGTGGATAGCTCCAATATTTGGATTTATATGATCTTGCAGTGCATGAGATGATATGTGGTGTGCTCTAGGTCTCTTATAACTTATACAGAAAAAAATTTAGACACATTGTGAGGTTATATTTTCTTTCAGCTCCATGATAGGGATTTAAACTAGGGTGACCCAGGTGCCTAGTGTGAAAATATGTTGGTCTTTTTTGGCATAGAATTAAATTATCAAGGAAGAGCGATCCTTCGCCTAATGAGATGTGTTTTTTTGTGATAGGAGAGAAACCATGAGGGAGAGTTAGTTCCACAAAAAGTGGATAGTATTGAAATGTGTTGGATGAGTCCCTTTGACTTTTGTGTTCAAGGTGACTATTGTGATTCTATTTTCGAGTAGGACATGACATATCAAGTTGACTTTTTCTACCTGACCCATTTTTCATTGGATCCCACTTTCAATTGTGGTGGAGTGTCTTGATTGGGGTTTATCTCTTTCCAAGATAAGTGAATATGTGTATGGTATGGCATGTTGTTTTTGTGACTATCTTCTCAGGCATGTATGAGTATACTCACCTGCCTTGTTTGATGGTACCCTTCCATGTTCAATGTCATCCTTGATACAGTTTCATACATGTATCAATTATATGTCGTGTCAGTTAAGACATAAATAATAGAACAATGCAAGTCCCATTCAAGAGTTGGTAGTGTTAGTCTTTACACTAAGATTTTTTATATACAACCTTCTGGGGGAGCACTTTTGGGTTTCCTCAGACCACCAGAGTCTCGGGTATGTATTCTCTTAGAGTTATATGAACTACAGACAATGATAATTGGTTTAATTCCTATAGTACTATGAATTTCAGATATTTATACTATAGTAATGGGCAAGGTTGTAGAAGATTCCATTAGTGGGAAGTTTGAAGCTCACTTTGTATTGGATGCTTAATATCAGTATGATTCCATATAGCTCACCTTGGTTGATCAAAAGGGTATAATATTTCATCAATTGATTGTGTTGAATCCATTTCTTCTATGGAGGGGGGAATTGGACCTTTTATAATTGAGGTGAGGGGCACTTTTGATATTTCATTACATATTAAAATTTAATAAATTTATTTTCAATTAAAATTAAAAAAATTATTAGAATATATGCAATGTTAGGGTTAAAATAACATCAACCAATACAATTTAGATATTTTTTCTGCCATTTTTATCAATATCATTTTGATTAATGCATAGTTAACTAGTTTAAATTTTAACTGTCTAAACAAAAAATTTGATACTAAAGGGTTGTAATTTTTAATAATAAGGTTTCAATTAGAACATAAATAGACTATATATTAAATTTTAGATGATATAATATACAAATTTTATTGTTCAATACATTTACATTTTATAAATATTATTATGAAATATTATTTTCAGGAAATATTATTATTGTACATTTTAAATAATTTAATTTAATTTAACATAATGGACTTATAGAAAAAAAATTTTGGAATAAAATATTTAATCATAGCCCTATCATGTAAAATTCATCTAATTTTTTTTAGAAAATTATAAATTAATATAATTATATATGTTTTAATATTTTTAAAAATATTTATTTTATTTTTCAAATAATTGTATAAATATTATTTTTCTATCTAATAAGAATTTAATGTAATCCAATAATACCTAAAAATTATAAATAAATTACCATCATCAATATAATATCATTATTCACATAATTATTATTAATATTAAATCATAACTAGTTTCTTCCTCTTTTTAAAATCATAAATGATATTTAAAACTAAAAGAGTGTTCTTTTGTATCATTCTTTAATTAATAAAATATAGATCGTTTCCATGGAAAGATGAAATTAAACTAATAATATTATTGGATAATGTGATATGTGTATAATTAAATTAACAAAATAATTTTTAGGATAAAAATTGGGTTCTTATAGCTTATTCTAATCATAGAATTTCCAGATTTACAATTTACTGGGATGATAAATTTTAGTATAATTACCACTCGTATTGAACAAAAATTTTAGATAATGATTTGAAAAAATTGAGGCTCATGATTATAAATATTAAATTTATTTTATATAATTAAATACCTATAAATGGAACAAATAATTCTTAATGTATTTCAATTACATGAAAAAAAATTCTTTTTTTAGAAAAAACAATTTTTAGAATAAAACTATATTTATTATTATCTTACAAAGAGAAAAATATTTTTGGAATGTTTAAATAATATTATAATGTAAATAATTTATAATTTTCATAAAAATAATTAATAAATGTTTTTGTGTTAATTTATTAATATATAAATACATTTCATGCATAAAAACATGTTGTTTAGAAATTAGAAAACACTTTTATTTTCAAATATATTTAATTTTTAGTTATAATAATTTAATGACATGGAAATTCAGTGTAATTTTTTTGAATTATTTTTTATTATTAATATTCTACAAAAATTGACAGCGCTTGATTCTAAGACATGTTATTCCCGGAACAGAATTTATAAATTCTTATAAGGTACATTCAGTAAACGCACGGTGGAATTTTCTATCTTCTGAACTGGTGCTCTGATTAAAAATATGAGGGAAATATTGAATCCACAGTACCAGGATTCGCTTAAGGGGGGATTGACTTCAATCGTAGTAGGTTGGGTGAAAAAGACAGGTTTTGTGACTTTTAAAGAAATAAAAAAATAACACAAAAATTTTTATTTTATTTTCCTACCTCAGGTTGAGAGAAATTGGTGGGACCGATGGGTTGTCAATCCATTTACTGAAATTACTCTAATGTTGCGTAACGACACTGTTGGTAATAAAGAAGATCAATGATTATTGACCCTTGTTAATTCTTTCAATGTGTTACTCACCCTTCCCCTTTATTTAATTGAGACTCGGGTTGGGTTATGGAGACGACTGTGAGGAACCTATAGTGATGAATAATGGCCTCTTCCACCAACACAAGATGGAAGCTAGGGTGGAAACGATTCGGGATCAATAAACTCCAGTGACTTCATTCAACGAGGAATATCTTCTCGCCACAACCGCAGCAGCTCCAAGAAATTTTCGAGGTAGGGGTTTTGTATTGATTAATTCTAGGGGTTTTTTCTCGATTAATTATTAGTGTTTAAGAGAAATTAATCTTACCCATGTTGTGATGCTAGCACAGAAGGCACAAGACAAACCAACAAGGCCCCGACCCTCCGACGGTTCATTTATCATTGCGTTCATTGGGGGAGGATTTCTCAATAGGATGGAACCATGAAACCAGGTGGTACGTAGGGACATTGGCATCCCGGGATGCCCATAGGCATAGAAGAAAGTGATAATAGATCACTAGAGTGTTGTTGAAGCCCTGCGAAAGTAGAATCGGTGCGGCACCGGTGTCGGTGGATGAGGGTGGCGGCCGACAACCATTGGTCACGGTGGAAGGGCAGCCCCACATGACGCCACAACAGAGATATGGGGATATGGGGAGGGGGCATTGTAAGAAAGTGGAATTACATCTCATGCCAAAGGTGGAGGTTGTCAGTTCAAAGCCGCGATGAAGGGGACCTGCACTCTGTGGGTCCCATTTCCATCCAATGTGGTGCCACGTGGTGCCAACAGTTACTCATCCTGAACAACATTGTCATTCGAGAAGGCGGAGCAACCCCAATGTGGTTGCCTACTTGGCAGACCACACCAGAAATCAGACCAAGCCTCCTGGCTGGTCGGGCCGGTCCCCTACCAGGTGGCCCGAGCCCGCTGCAGCCCTAGCCCACCGTGGCCCAGCCTTGCTGGTTCGGATCCAGCCGGTCCGCGTCCCAGCCGGCCAAGCATGCCATGGCCCGGCCAATTCGTACCATGCTAGTCCACGTTCCAGCTGGATCAGGTTGGGTCAGGACAGACTCGGACCGAGTCGGGGCGGCCCATGCCGGGTCAGGCTGGGTTCATCCGACTAGGTCAGACAAGACCTGGACCCATTTCGGCCCAGATACGCTTAAATGGTCATATCATGCAAACCAGAAATCTATTTGAAGAAAATTCTACAAAATTGGAATCCTTGGAATGAGACGTTCCTTTTGTGATATGCCACATGGGTTTTGGATAACTTTGGGGTCTGGTCATGTTGGATCATACACGAATCCAACCGGGACCTCAGCAGTAAAATGCCTTTAACTCTCAGACTGAGCGTCTGATTGACGTGCTTTCTACTGCATTAGAACCCTTATGACACAAAATATCATTGGGTTACTTCATCATGGGACTCATTCTAGTTCAAATATGACCGATATCTTGAGGAGAGGATCCTCCTAGAATCTATAGTACTAATTACAAGAATCGAGTGGCTCTCTAAGACGTATAGGATGAATAGACATCATGTGTGGATCAACACCAAGCTATCCTGGGTGAATCAACACCTAGTTATATTATGTGGATCAGCACCTAGGGATCCTATATGGATCAGGACCTACCGATCCTATGTGGATCTTCACCTATCGATCATGTGTTGATCCGCAGCAGAACCATTCACAGAATGCGATGATCTAGCTTAACGACAAATCATGTATACTTTTGTACTTAGTTTATAACTTGTTTGAGCTGATTCAATTTCATGTGATTTATGAATGATACTTTCTTTTTGTTTTTTCATTGGGGAATTATGGGAGATATTTTGGGGTCTCGAGGTCTCTAATGGGTATTGTTATATTCACCCCTGCACATGTTTTGCACGCACCATATTGTGTCTTTTGGAGATGACATGTAAACTTGGAAGAGCGTCAGGAAGCTAGTTCCTGAAAATGGATGGCAGTGACAGTTGATGTGAAGAGATAAAGAGATGGAATGTACCTACCATTCTTGTAGGATCCTTGGTGGATGATCTTAGGTGCTGCTGTTTTTTCCTGTTGTAGTAGTGTCTTTTCAGTTGATCTTTTATTTTGGCCCCTTCTTGGGATGTTTGTTCTTACTGGTTTAAAGTAAATTCCTTCAATTTTTAGGATACTCCATTCCGGTGCTTTCCCAAACCTATGGCCTATAGAAGTATTGATTGGGGTAGTCTCCACATGGGCCCTAGGGGACAGGTCATGACAAAGTAATATCAGAGGAGTTGATTCTACTGAAGAACTAGGAATCTGATATTTCCAATGGAGCAACAATTTTAAGTGTTTCAAGTGTGGTTTTCAGTTTGGGGAGTTCAGTGTAGGTGTCAAAGAAAACGTATCCATACAACATGAACCTAAATTCTGATTTCCGACTTGGTTCATGAAAGCATAGATTGCATTTGTTTTTTGAAATGTTTTTACTTTTGATCTTATTTGAGTCATCTCATTAGGTGTAACATATTGAATGTGTAATACATGAATCTTTTCTGGATTCCATCGCATAGACAACCATATAAGATTCCAGAATGTTTACACAATGATGGCGCACTGAGTAATGAGGCTTTGGTTCAGGGCCCTCTTACTATGTTGGCACCTTCAGGTGGTGTGCCAGGAACACCACCACTCAATGGAAAAAAGTTCCAACCAGCCCCACTAGTAGACTGTGCATGCCAACTAAGTGAGTTGAACAATTTCTAGATATATAAGCCTATTAGGATTCTAGGTAAGGAATATCCCTAGGATGTTTTAGATTGTCTAAATGATGTGGCATGATTTTTTTGCTTAGATGAGATGCCCATAGATCAGATGTTGATCTTAGCTTCATTCGTATTCCAGGGAACGCTAGGGAGATGTTGGATTCTAATGCTTCAAATGCATTTGGAGGTGACACTCTCTTGATTGGACATTGATACCATATTCAGGGTAGAGTTCTTGCATGCAACATTAGGCTCAATGCGTAACCATGAGAAGTTTTACTTACAGAAGGGAAGCCTATCTGTGGATTATTACTCGGTGATATTCACGAACCAATCACGCTATTCCAATGACATGGTACACGACCCATTCCTTCAGGACCAGACCTTTGATCAGTGTCCATGATGAGAGATCAGATCATCGAAGATATCACTAAATATTCTGATGTTGGCTAGTGTGCTCATGCGAACAATATTGGTGGAGATCTTGTTAGCTGAGCAGGAACCGATGGTGAGAGCCGCCACAAGATGACAGATAGCCGAGTCTTCTACAATAGGCAGTAGGAAGATGATGCATATGTCCAAGAAATCTATTCCTTATGGTGGATTACCCCCGGATATAGGGTCATAGTTGTGGTGCTCATGAGGAAAAGAAGGACTTCTAAAGAATAAAGCTTGTAAATCTTGTGCTAGAAAGGACACATGGATCACAACTGTCCAACTCCCCGCAAACATGATCATCAGATGATCGAGGGACCACTGAGGCAACAGTTGAGGTTTCATCATGGGGTCTGTAGGGTAACAGACATTGCATAAGAGCATGTCGGGAAGTAGGTGGTGAATGACAGTTTGAGGTTCTACCACCACCACCCCCAAGTGGTCCACCCTGACCATAGGGAGCAGGTGGGAAGGGGAGAGCTTAGCTTCAAGTGACAGATGCCAACCATCACAGAGCACTAGAGATTATTAGATGTACGATTTTTGTTTATTCCACCATATTTTTAGTTCTTATAGACATAGGTTCCAGCCACTCTTTTATCACTATTATAATTGTTTGGAACTCAGAGTTTCCAATGGAGTCTTTGGCTCGATACATACTACTATAGAGTCATACAAGATAGGATTCAACAATTAAACACTAGTGAAGACAATGTTAACTCACTCTAGGTGGTTGAGAGTTTCTGCTGGGATTTCCAAGTAGTTGTGTCAAAGACATACAACATCATCTTGGGTATGGATTGTCTATCCACAGTCCATGCATAGATCGACTCTTTAAGGCATAATTTGTGGTTTTTTTGCAATGATGGGATAGGGTATTCCTTCACCAACGATAAGGGAAACTTTTTCATACATGATGAAAATACTCATAGGAGGGTGCAGTCGATCACCCATTAGTTTGCAAGCCTTACCCTCGGAGCATTTGATTTGATGAGTCTGAGTTATCATGTAGTGTTGGACTACTGTTACTATATCTTTATTTTTGATGTTCTTGGACTACCTCCTCACAAAGATGAAGACATGTACATTAACATGTACCTCAGGAAGACACCGATATCTATGCCAGCATATCTGATGGCCCCCATGGAGCTTCATGTGTTTCTGGTAAAGTTGGAGGACTTGTAGAATAAGTGGTTCATAAGGACCAGATTTTCTCCTTAGGAATCCGCTATTTTGTTCGCCAAGAAGGCATATGGGTTTATAAGGATTTGTGTGGATTATCGGCACCTTAACTAGGTGACCGTGAAGAACAAGTATGTAATGCCCTGACCCCAGTTACCTAGAGTTGGTGCATTATTACATAACATTGGCATGATCACAAAATATCACGTCTCAAAAGACCTATTAGTTTAGTAACCTTGGAATCACTAGATACATTCATAAAGTTTAAATTACATCATAAAATGAAAAACAAAAAAATTTGTCTCCATAGACCACACTTATATCCCCTCATACTATCCCTATAGGTCATTAAAAAAATACTTCTTCACATTCTGCAAAAAATAAAACATAGAAAAGGGGTGAGCTGAGATGCACATTAAGAATAACAATATAGCAGAAAATTTCTTAAATAAGCATAAACATTTGAAGCAATGTATAACTAGATCAAAATCCTTTTAAACTTTAACTTCAGCATAATATGGCAAAAATAAAACTAAAAAATTCCATTTAATTATTCACATGGATATTCTACTAATCAAATAATCACATGAAATATCAGTAACCACTTTCATAATGATGGTATGCATAATTCCAGACTATCATAACCACATAGAAAAGGCCTTGTTCAAAGACTAAAAATAAGATTTTGTAAAGGCCTTGATCCAAGACACTATTTTGTCTCATGAGACCTACCAATGCATCTAGGAGCTATAGCAGGCTCCACCCGTCACTTACTAAGTTCAATGCATTCCCCATATGAAGAGGTTTAAACATAACATAAACATTCGTATTAAAACTAGCTTATGAAATGTCAATAATTTCTCCATAAACCATGAATGGTATAAAAATAAAACATATGCATTCAAACATATCACAAAACCTACAATACAATATGGATGTCTTTTATCATAATAAATCAACTTCAAATAAGCATAAAATCTATCAAAGGATGTTGACATAGAGGAAAACAGAACTATTTGAGAGAAATATCTCTTTTTTAATCATTTAAAATTAACATAATTATAAAATGAAACATTTACTTTGAAAATATTCTTATAAGCTTGTAGGTGAAGCTTCGACGATTTATAGTGGGGGAAAATAGCCATCGCCACCATATAAGTCAAAAAAATACATTCTTACCTTAATTCTGTCGAAAAGGTTAAAAAGGACATTTTTTGGAAAACGAAGAAAGATTCATTTATAAATATCTTATAAAAAGTAAAACAGGGGTATAAATGAAATTAACCCATAGTCTGAAAAATAGTAATAATGATTTGAAATAAATTTTTATGAAACATTTATGTGGATGATAAAGAGGTCCCAGTAGATAATTATATATAAACAACCTCGGATAATGAAGAGATTGTGAAATAAACATTTACCTTGTACTTTTCCATGGTCGATGGTAGTTTAACCTCCTATATAATGGTGAAATAGTTGTTATTAAATTATACAAGAATCAAATACATTAATATGATATCATATATTATCTTTGAACATTTTTTTGTTAATAATATCATAGTATTATCGTCGTTTCGGGTGTTAACTTACTCGTTTTCTTTTATATATTTTTTTACATAAGCCATTTTCTTATGGATAGGTTGTTTATTATTAATATACAGAATAATATAAAGTACATAAACATTATTTTTAATCATTAGATGAGAATTATACTTGAATGAATATGATGGGGAATGAATCTCATCGCGTTCGTGGAGACAATAGTCCGTACGTACGCACGAGTGACAATATCATTATTTTAATACTAAAATAATATATAGTTGTATGGTATATCATATATACAGAATCATTATAATTTTATATTTATTATTTACTTCAATTACACATCATTATCATACCCATCCAAATAACAATGTTTTGAATAACAATTACACCACTGCGTGTAGACGGTAAGCCGTACGTACACACGTATGGTAACATGTCATTAAAAGGATGAGTAAAATACTGAATATAGTTGTACCATATTTATAATAACGTCACATTATATATAAGATACTAGAGTTTTTATTTTAGAATGAAAATAACAATGAAAGAAGAAGTGGAAGAAGAAAGGAACTTGAAAGAGGGTGGTGAAAACATTACCTCTTCTTCGGGTTCTTCCTTTTGATTTGATCAAAAGGGATCCTTAGTTTGGAAATATGATCAAACTAAGGCCTCTAGGTTAAAGTAAGGTAACTTGAGAGAATATGTTTATAGGTTATGGCTGAGCCAAAAGTATTTGATGGTGTGAATTATAGGGAAGGGGGTGCCCTTTTATAAGAGGGTTGAGGGGAACCTTTGGAAAAGCTAGAAATATTATTTTATAATAAATTCATATTCAGTTTATAATGGCTCCAAAGTGGATTAAAAAAGGTTAAGGTGGTGATATGTCTAAAATTACTCATCCAATAAGTTTTAGATAGTTTTGGGCCACTATATTAACTTTATCTTTTTGATATAACTCTTAGTTAAATAGTATCATATTTACCATGTCTTTTTGTATTTTTATATTATATTGTTAATAAACTTTCTATATACTTCCAAACGACACACAAGTGGTCCATTAATCATACTCATATCATTATATAAGTCATTTTTCTGAACCATAGATTTTTAGGAATATAATATTAATTAATAATATAATTTTTGTTTTAAAAACTCTTTTATGTCAATGTCGACACTATTTAATAATTAATTTTTTTTAAAGTCATAACAACTTTATTAATTCGAACCAAATTCATTTTTGTAATCCGAAAATGTCATATTAACCATTAGAATTTGTGGATGTCATCAAAACATTCAAATTAAATACATTTTAACATTTATAATACCAATTATTTTATTCATTCATTAATAAGGAAAATACTTCATCATTATTGTGTCATAGATAAATTACATTATTCAATGTATAAAAATTATAAATAAAATCTAATTATATAGGAAATATTTTTATATTTTTAATGAATATTTATAGTCTAAAATATAACATATATAACCCTATGTAAAAATTGATTTACTAAAAGATATATGCCCATGTCATTTTTGTATTTACATTAACATAATTAATATAAAGTGTCATTATCACTTACAAGTTTCTCCATGGTGTCCCAAAATCGACTCAAATATGGACATGGTCGGACATGTATCAACAAATAGGGTTAGGACACGTTTTAGGGTAATTTAATATTATTATAATATTATTTGTTTACCCTAATTTACCGGATTTACCCTTTAACCATGGTAAGTAAAATATTTATCAAAATAATTATTAAAAATGTCGGAAAATATAAGTTACCTATTTACACAATTTGGACCTCATGGTACTATATATGGAATCCATTTTTCTAAATTCAAAACACAGAAGTGGCACAAATTAATTTAAAATTAATTCCCGTTGTCAAAACAAAAAGTGTGTTTTTAAAAAATAATAACTATCAAATGATTGACACTTGCTTATATACAGTTTAAATGTGAAATTATGTCCAATGACCAACATTGGATTAAATGGTAAAAATATAATCTAATTATACTTTAAAATGAATCAAATTCATAATTTATCACTATTAATTATTTCTATTAAAAAAGTTATTTTTAATTAAAATTTAGAAATTTTCACTATTTATCAAAATATGGATGTTATCATTAAAGTACAAAAAATTCACCATGATATCATTTGGATATTCCAAATCCAAAAATGAAGTCCATTTTTAAAGATAAAATTTATAAAATTTCAATAAGTGGGTATTACTATTCATAATGGCTAGTTTCATTGGTTGTGATGTGTGTTAGAACACGAAGTTTCATACAACACACTCTAATGTATTATTCAAAGGGAAGTGTATCGTGGAAGCTTAGGGTGTTACATTCTCCCCTCCTTCAAATAATTGCATCCTAAAAATTTCTAGAATACTACTACATGAAAAGACTCAGATGGTTCTTCATCATATGTTTCTCGGGTTCTCACGTTGCCTATTCCATCATATGGTTTCTCCATATAACTTTTACCAGACGAGTCATCTA
This sequence comes from Viscum album, assembly GCA_963277665.1. Classification (NCBI taxonomy): domain Eukaryota; kingdom Viridiplantae; phylum Streptophyta; class Magnoliopsida; order Santalales; family Viscaceae; genus Viscum; species Viscum album. The sequence continues at coordinate 1,836,210,952 of OY728147.1, forward strand.
GTTTCTCTGCACTTGTTTTCTGGTATCAAGAATCCTGATGGGATCTTCGCAATAAGACAGATCGAGTTCCAGTTCTACTTCCTCATAGGTGAGTACATGCGTTGGGTCAGGCATGTACTTTCTCAACAGTCATATGTGGAACACATTGTGAACATTGGAGAGAATTGGATGAATTTACAAATGGTAAGCTACAGCCCCAATTCGTTATAGAATTTTGAAATGTCCTATGTACCTGGGACTCAATTTACCCTTCTTACCGAAACATGTAACACCCTTCCATGGAGATAAATTTAGGAAAACATGATCTCCAACTGGAAATTTCAAATCCTTCCTTCGGTTATCAGCATAGCTCTTTGGCCTACATTGAGATTCTTTGATGTGGGTTTGGATTACCTTCACCTTTTCCATTGTTTCCTCAACATGTTCTAGGCCTACAATTTTTATTTCACCAACATCATCCCAATAGGTTGGTGTGTGACATCTCTTTTCGTATAACACTTCATATGGTGCCATTCAAATACTTGAATGGAAACTATTGTTATAAGAAAATTCCACCGAAGGTAAATATTGATCCCACATACCTTGAAAGTCAAGTGAGAAAGATCTCAACCTGTATTCTATGGTTTGAATAGTCTGTTCTGATTGTCCATCAGTTTGGGGGTGGTAGGCAGTGCTCAAATGATGTTCAGTATCCAGGGCTTCCTGAAATATTTTCCAGAATCCTGAAGTAAAATGGGGATCACAATCCGAAACAATAGATAGGGGTACTCCATGAAGTCTCAAAACATCATTGATATATAGTTTTTCTATAAGTTCAAGTGGTAGATCTTCTCTTATAGCTAGAAAATGTGCTGACTTGGTAAGACGATCAACAATGACCCATATTGCATTACTCCATCTAGGATTCCTTGGTAGCCCCATGACAAAGTCCATCATAATATTATGTCATTTCTACTCAGGTGTGGGATGTGGTTGCAAGACTCCTCTAGGCTGTTTCCTTCCATATTTCACTTGTTGAAAAACCATATATTTTGACACAAAATCAGAAATATACATCTTCATGTTGTCCCACCAAAAATGTTCCTTCAAATCACTATATATTTTGGTGCTCCCAGGGTGTATGGAGAAATTGGAACTATGAGCATCATCCAAAAATTCCCTTTTTAGATCAGGTATATCGGGAACATAATGTCTCTTCCCAAATTTCAAAATTCTTTCTTCATACACAATGTCACTCAATCTCCCATCATTCACAGCTTTAATCTTGTTTTGAAATTTTTCATCATCATTCTGAGAACTCTAAATCCTTTCTAGTAAAGATGGTTTGGAAACCATTTGAAAAAGTTTGGATGTTTCACCTTCCATGATTATTCCCATATCCTACTTTACTACATCCATGAAAATTTGATCCCTTTCAACTCTCATTTTTTTCAAAACTCCATGGTCCTTTCTACTCAAAGAATTTTCCACCTTATTTTCCTTCCTCGTGTGGTAGTGTATTGTGAAATCAAAATCCTTGAGTAGTTCAAGCCATAGACTTTGCCTAATGTTGAGTACTTTCTATGAGAAAATATACATTAAAATCTTGTGATTGATATATATCTCACATTTTCACCATAGAGATAATTTCTCCATATATTCAAATCAAATATTAAAGTATCTAACTCACGATCATGAGTAGGATAGTTTTTCTCATGAATTTTCAACTATCGTGATGAATAGGCAATAACCCTATAATTTTGCATAAGGACTCAACCAATTCCTTTCTTTGAAACATCACTATAAATAACAATCTCATAATTCCCCGATGTTAGATTCAATATATGAGAATTGACTAATATTCTCTTCAGTTCTTCAAAAAATTCTTCACAGTCTTTTTTCCAAATAATTTTTACCCCTTTACGTGTGAGCTTTGTTAATGGGTTATCCAATCGGGGAAAATTCTGGATGAAATGCCAATAATAACCTCATAAACAAATAAAACTGCGTACCTCAGTTATACTCGTCAGTGTTGTTCATTCTTGGATTTCCTTCTTCTTAGAAGTATCAACAAAAATTCTATCCTTAGAGACAATATGTCCAAGATAATATATCTATTGAATCCATAATTTTCACTTGCTAAACTTCCCATATAATTCACGTCTTCTAAAAGTCTTCTGGATAATGCACAAATGATTTTAATGATCTTCATAGATTTTGGAGTATACCAAGATATCATCAATAAATACCACTAAATTATCATTTATATATTTCATAAAAACTCTATTCATTAGATCCATGAATACAGTGGGTGCATTATTCAATCCAAAGGCATTACTGTAAACTCATAATGCTCGTACCTGGTTCGAAATGCTATCTTCGGAATGTCTTCCTTCTTCACACATAACTAATGGTATCCAGATCAATTTTCAATCATTGAAAAGTATTGAGCTCCATGCAGTTGGTCAAATAAATCATCAATGCAAGGTATGAGATACTTGTTCATTTTTTTTATAGCATTGATTTCCCTGTAGTCAATACATAACCACATAGATTCATCTTTCTTCTTAACAAATAAGGGTAGGGGCTCCCCATAGAGAAACACTAGGGAGAATAAATCCTTTATTACTCAATTACTCTAGTTGTTTCATTAGTTCAACTAATTCCACAGTGGCCATTCTATAAGGGGTCTTCGATATAGGCCTTGAACTAGGAATTAAATCAATGGAAAACTCAACTTCTCGTTCTAGATGATGTCCTGGAAAATATTTTGAAAACAAATCTACATATTATTTAACAATAGGTACATCCTCTATTTCAACACTTCATTCCTCACCCATAGTTATTTCATTTTCTTCTTCCCTGATAATTGAATTTAGTTGAGCTACTGTGGTGGATCAAGATAATAATCAGGTGGTGACGATTCTGCTCTAAAATAAGGTGTCCTTTATCATCATCATCAAAAATAGTAACCTCCTTCTTCTTACAATAAATCTTCATATCATGGTATGAAATCCAATCCATACCGATGATTATATCAAATTAAATCATGGTTATAATGATGAGGTCAACAGATAAAGAACATTTATTGCTCTAATGGGGACTGATTCACAAAATAGTCTTGCAATGATACATCCCTTAGGAGTTTTGACTCACAACTCCCTTGTTAAATCAAATTAGAAATATCTAATTTTCGTAGAAAACTGTGAATATATATAACAATTTGATGATCCATAATCAAATAAAACATTTTCTAAACTTGAGGAAACCATTAAATTACCTACCACCATGACTTTATGAGATTCTACCTCAGCAGTAGTGATAGCATAAGCTTGGCCTTGATCCCTTGGCCTTTTCTGAGGTAATTTCCCCTGACGCTTAGGACATTAATTTTCATAATTTCCCATTTATCTATAATTTTAGCATTGAACATAGGTAGCTTATTTCTTCCCCTTACAATGACTATCTTGGTGGACTTTTTCCCCAAACATGTAACAGACTCTCATTCCCTTCAAGTAAGTACCAGGGTGTTTCATCCCACATTTACTATAGGATGGATATTCAACTATTCCCTTATTCCCCTTATTTCCATTCCCCGAGTGATCAACAAATCTCTTCTTCTCTTGCTTTTCTTTATAGTCAAAAGTCTTAGAGAATTCCTTTATCTGTTTCAATAACTCTTGAGACAATATCATCATACGATGAGAAGGATTGTGAGACTAATTTTTGAAAGAGGAATGGTTTAAACCCATCAAAAAATGATCAATCTTACTCCTTGGGTTACGTATATAATCTATTGCATGCCTTGATAATATTGTAATGTTAGCCTCATCCTTTGCGACATTCTCATCTTCTTTTTTTCTCACACTCAAGAAATTACCTTTCCATATCTGCTCGTTGGTCATGAGGATAGTATTTTTCTATGAAAAGCTCTTTGAACTCTCTCTATTCCATATTTAATACTTCATCATCCTCCTTTTTGTTTTGAATCAATGACCACCATTGGTCAGCATCTCCAGTGAGGCGGTAAACTGCCATGATAACTTTTTCCCTTTCACTACTCCCCAAGGCATGGAATATTTTCTCTAAGGAATTTATCTATTGCTCAGTTACTAATGGATTTTTACTCTCATTTAATGTTGGTGGGTATTGATTCATTAAGTGATCTAACATTGATCCTCCACATTGTGGATGTGGGTTCTCTATACGGGTAAGGTTATTATTCATAACCTAAATGAGTTGTCCCAATATAGTGATTAGCTGATCCGCACCCATTGCATCACCAGCTCCTCTATAATTGTCTTGAGAAAGAGGTCAATTCCTAAATGGAGTGATTTCATTGAAATAGTTTCCATTTCTTCCACTATGAGCTATTTCTAAAAAATGGCATACACTAGATTAGTTTATGAACCTCAATACATAAATCCAAACTTCTATAACACTTAACATGAATTGAACAGTTTATGGATATAATCCATATTCATAAAAATGTTTTCTTTAAGGAGGTATATACTCATAAACCCTTTATAATGGGTTATAAATAAAATGAGAATTATCCTAAGCATATCACCTAGGAGTGTTGTAACCAAGAGTGCAACAAGGCCCATTGTCATTCACCAATTCTCGTTTGAGTCTAGCTCAAAGTGGTGTTTTCGGGTTTTACCCCTACGTACATCTGTGCCAGATCCACCTCTACCTACTCATATCCAAACAGGGATTTATTCCTTGGAAAACTCATAAAATCTATACAATATAAAAATTCTAGGAAGTTCTTCAATACTAATCCTCAAAGTCCATATTAGGTCTCTGTGCTCTGATCAGAGTTTACCTAAATCTAGCTTTTAAGGTTTGTACTAAACATCCCCTGATAAAAACTGTAACACCCCAAACCCTATTACCTAGAGTCAATGCATTATTAGATAACATTTTCATGATCACAAAAGATTATGTCTCGAAAGACCGATTACTTTAGTAGCCTTGTAATCACTAGATACATTAATAAAGTTTACATTACATCATAATATGAAAAACTACAAAAACATTGTGTCTCCATAGACCACACTCATATCCCCTCACACTATCCCTGTAGGTAATTCATAAAATACTTCTTCACATCCTGGAAAAAATACAATATAAAAACGGGTGAGCTCAAATGCCCAGTAAGGATAACAATATAGCGAAAAATTTCATAAATAAGCATAAACATTTAAGGCAATGTATAACTAAAACAAAATCCTTTTAAAGTTTAACTTCATCAAAATATGGTAGAAATAAAATGAAATAATTCCATTTACTTATTCACATGGATATTCTACTAATCTAATAATCACATTCAACATCAATAACAACTTTCATAATGATGGAATTCATAATGCCAGACTATCGTAACCACATAGTCAAGGCCTTGATCCAAGACTAGAAATAAGATTTTGTCAAGGCCTTATTCCAAGACACCAGTTTGTCTCATGAGACCTAATGATGCATCGAGGAGATATAGTGGGATCCACCCGTCACTTATTAATTCCACTGCATTCCTCATATGAATAGGTTTAAACAAAACATAAACATTCGTATTAAAACTAGCATACGAAATGTCAATACTTTCTCCATAAACCATGAATGGTATAAAAATAACACATCCACATTCAAACATATCACAAAATCTTCAATACAATATGGATGTTTTTATCATAATAAATCAACTTCAAAAAAGCTTAAAACCCATCAAAGGATGTTGACATAGATGAAAGCAAAACTATTTGAGAGAAATATATTTTTTTAAATCATTTAAAAGTCACATAATTATAAAATGAAGAATTTACTTTGAAAATATACTTATAATCTTGTAATTTAATATTTGAAAATTTTATAATAGAGGAAAATATCCTCACCTGCCGTATATGTTAAAAAAACATTCTTACCTTAATTCGGTCGAAAAGGTTAAAAAGGACCTTGTTTGGAAAATGATGGAATGATTCTTTTATTAACATCTTATAAAAAGTAAAAAAGGGTATAAATGACTTTAACCCATAGTCTATAAAATATTATTAATGATTTGAAATACATTTTTAAGAAAGATGGATGTGGATTATAAAGAGGTCCCAGTAGATAATTACGTATAAACAACCTTGGATAATGAAGAGATTGTGAAATAAACCCTTAACATGTACTTTTCCTTTGTCAAGGGTAGTTTAACCTCCTTTATAATGGTGAAATAATTGTTATTAAATTATACAAGAATAATATTCATTAATATGATATCATATATGATCTTTTAACATTGCTTTGTTAATAATATCTTAGTATTTTCGTCGTTTCGGGTGTTAACTTACTCATTTTATTTTATATGTTTTGTTACATAAGCCCTTTTTCTTATGGATAGGTTCTATATTATTCATATTCAGAGTGATATCAAGTCATTAATCATTATTTTTAATCATTATATGGGAATTTACTTGAATGGATATGATGGGGAATGAATTTCATCACGTTCGTAGAGACGGTAGTCTGTACGTACGCACGAGCGACAATATCATTATTTTGATATTAAAATAATATTTAATTGGATGGTATATCATATATATACAGAAAAATTATAATTTTATATTTATTATTTACTTCAATTACACATCATTATCATACCCATCCAAGTAATAATGTGTTGAATAACAATTACACCACGACGTGGAGATGGTAAGACGTACGTACGCACGTATGGTGACAGTCATTAAAAGGATGGATAGAATTGTGAATATGGTTGTACCATATTTCTAATAACATCATAGTATAATGAAGATACTGGGGTTATTATTTTGGAGTGTAAATAACAAAAACATAAGATGTGGAAGATGAAATGAACTAGAAAGAGGGTGGTGAAAACATTACCTCTTCTTCGAGTTCATCCTTTTGATTTGATAAAAATAGCTCTATAAGATGTCTTTAAGATCAAACTATAGCCACTAGGTTGAAGTGAGGGATGTTTAGAGAATATTTTCGTAAGTTTGGGCCGAGCCAAATGGCTTTGAAGGTGTGAATTAGATAGAAGGGTGAGTGCTCTTTTATAAGAGGGGTGAGGGGCACCTTTGGAAATGTCAGAAATATTATTTTATAATAAATTCATATTCAGTTTTTAATGGCTCAAAATTATATTTTTTAAAGGTTAAAATAGGGATAGATCGAAAACCACTCATACAATAGGTTTTAGACATGTTTGGGTCACTAAATTATCTTTATCTTTTTCATTTAACTCTTAGTTAAATAGTTTGACATTTTCCATGTCTCATTGTATTTTTATATTATATATATAATAAAAATACTAAATACTTCCAAGAGACCCACAAGTGGTCCATTAATTATTGATATATCATTATATAAGTCCTTTGGACGAACCTTATATTTTTAAAAATATAATATCACTTATTAAAATTATATTTGTTTTAAAAACTCCTTTACGTCAATTTTGACACTTTTTAATAATTGATTTTTGTAAAAGTCATAAAAACTTTATTAATTATAAAAAATATATTTAAGTAATAATAACATTTCATATTAACCAATAAAATTTTTGTATGTCATCAAAACATTCATATTATATTTATTTTAGCATTTATAATACCAATTATTTGATTCATTCATTAATACTGAAAATACTACAACATTATTGTGTCATAAATAAATATAATTATTAAATGTCTAAAAACTATAAATAAAATTTCATTATGTATGAAATCTTCTTATATTTATAATTAATATTTTTAGTCGAAAATATAACAAATATAACCCTATGAGAAAAATGTTTTTCTAAATGATATATGCTTTTGTCTTTTTTGTATTTACTTTATCTTAATTAATAAAAAGTGTCATTATCACTTACAAGTGGCTCCCTGGGGTCCCAAAATCGACACAAAGATGCCCATGGTCATACCTGAATCAACAAATAGAGTTATATCACGTTTTGGAGTAATTTAATATTATTAAAATATTATTTTTTTTACACTTATTTACAGGATTTACCCTTTAAACACAGTAAATAAAATATTTACCGAAGTAATTATTCAAAATGTATAAAAATAAAAGTTACAAATTTACACAATTTCGACCTCCTGATTCTACATATGGAATCCATTTTTCTAAATTCAAAACACAGAAGTGGCAAAAATTAATTTAAAATTAATTCCTGTTGTCAAAACAAAAAGCCGGTTTTTAAGAAATAATGACTATCAAAAGATTGACACTTTCTCATTTCCAGTTTAAATGTGAAATTATGTCCAATGACCAAAATTGGATATTATGGTAAAAATATAATCTAATTATTCTTTAAAATAAATCAAATTAATAATTTATCACTATTAATTATTTTGATTAAAAAGTTGTTTTTAATTAAAATTTAGTAATTTTCACTTTTCATCAAAATATAAAAGTTTTTAGAAAAGTACCAAAAATTCACCCGAATCTAATTTCTATATTCAAAATCCAAAAATGAAGCCCATTTTGAAAGATAACGTGTATAAAATTTCAAAAAGTTGTTATTATTATTTATAACGGCTAGTTTGATTGGTTGTGGTGTGTGTTAGAACTCAAAGTTGCGTACAACACACGCTACTGTATTATTCAACGAGAAGCATATCGTGGAAGCTTGGGGTGTTACGAAGTATCCAATCCCAAGGATTGATGGTATTTTTGACCATATAAAAGGAGAATGATGTTTTTCTAATGATAGAACTCTGACCTGGAAATCACCATATAAGGGTACAGGATGTGGTCGTACCGAAGATGGCCTTTTGATGTCAGTATAGAAATTATGATTTCTTGGTGATACCCTTTGACATGACTAACTCTCCGGCAGTGGCCATAGTGATAATGAATAGTAATTTTTAGCCTTACCTCAATCGCTTCATTGTGTTCTTCATTGATGACATATGGATATACTCGGCGTTAGAGGATGAGCACACCACACACCTATAGATAGTTCTTGATACACTCTGAGAGAACCAGCTATATGGAATTCTCATAAAGTTCCAATTCTGAATATGGGAATTCCACTTCTAGGGGAACGTTATCTCAGATGCTGGAGTTGTAGTGGATCAGGAGAAGATTGAGGCAGTGCTTCCTTGGGACCCACCCATGAGTGTGACCAAGGTGTGGAGTTTCTTAGTATTGGCTAGGTCCTACCGGAGATTCGTACCTTGATTTTCTAGAGTTGAGACACCCTTTTCATCTTTGAAAAATAAGTTACTACCCTTCATGTTGACGGAGATTTTCCATCATTGTTTTCATGAGCTAAAGAAGAGTCAAACAAGTGCCCCCATCTTGAGGCTATCGGAAGAGGGAATTCGGTATGTAATTTATTGTGACACATCAGGGATCATACTAGGTTCTGTCCGGATGTAGGAGATAGAAGTGATCACCTACAACTCATGGTAGTTGAGGCAACATGAGCATAACTACGCTACCCATTACCTAGAGTTAGTAGTAGCAGAAATTGTGCAGAAGATTTGGCGACAATACGTGTTGGGTGAATGGGTTCCTATTTACATTGATATTAAGTGTATTGGGTATATCTTCTCGCAGAAGGACCTCACCCTGAGATATGAGCAATGGTCGGTGTTCCTCCTGGACTATGACATTGAGATAGTCTATACATTTGGGAAGATGAACATTGTAGTAGATGCACCCAACTGAATGTCTAGTCTATAGTTTTTGAGTGTGGTGACATAGAACCTAGCCATGTTGCAAATATCCTTCATGGATAGTTATGGTGTAGCTTACCTCCAGTCTATGATGGTTAATCCCCTACTCCTTTAGTGTGTCAGGGAGGCATCACTTTGGGACGTTGACTGCGAGACCCGATGTGCTCAGATATCATCAGGATAGTCTCTTGAACGATTTTATGAATATGGGGAGCATGTGTTTCTCTTTAGAAGATGCACCATGGTACAAGTGATTCCATTAGAGAAGGTGTCTAGGGAGTTCCTCACATACTCTTTGGCGGTACATCCTGGAGTGGAGAAGAAGTACCAGGACATTTGACGTTAGTACTGGTGGCCATAGATGAAGAAAGAAATATTTGAGTTCGTATCCAGATGCCTCATTTTTCATTAAGTGAAGGCCGAGAATCAGGTAGTAGAAGTCTTATCTCATCCAATTGAGGTACCAGAGTTGAAGTGGGATGATATATTCACATACTCTGTGACAGAGATACCACATACATCCAAGGGAAATGATTCCATATGAATGATCATTGACCGACTCACCAAGTTGTCCCTCTACCTTCAGATTCGAGGGAAGGGATCCATAAAGTGCTTTGTACCTATCAACGTACAAGAGATTATACGGCTTCATGGGGTGCCATCAGTGATCATCTCATATCACAACAAATGTTTTATATCCCTCTTGTGGAAGGGGTTGTAGTAGGGGTTCGGGATTTAGCTATGATTGAGCACTACCTTTCACCCTCATTTAGATGGTCACATGGAACAGACCATACAGACACTCGAGTACATGCAAGGTGCTTGTGTCCTCATTTTTGGTCTTATTTGGGAGGACCACCTGCCACTGGTGTATTTCGCATACATCAAAAGTTATCACTCCACCATCAACATTCCTCCGTTTGAGGTATTTTATAGGCAGCCTTGCAGGTCATCACTAAAATGGACAGACCCAGGGGAGTCAACACATATGGGTACTGAGTTGGTACATGCTACCACAAAGAAGGTTAAGATCATCCAAAACAGATGAAGACTGCACAGAGCCGTAATAAGTCTTATGCCGACAAGAGATAAAGACCCTTGGATTTTGAGGAGGGAGGCCATGTATTTATACTGGTCTCACCCCGACGAGGATTACAGAGGTTTGGATGAAGCAACAAGTTATCTTCGAGGTTAATTAGACCATTCAAGATCCCCAGAAAAGTAGGTGTGGTGGCATACCATCTAGATCTTCCCCCCAGATACATTGAGTGCATAATGTTTTTCAATTTTTTAATGCCCCAAACCCAGTTACCCAGAGTCAATGCAGCATTACATAACATTGTCCTAATACAAGGAATCATTTCTCAAAATACTAATCAGTTTAGTAGCCTTTAAAGTACTATATACATTCATAAGTTTTACATTACATTATGAAATAAAAAAATCAACAACATTTTTCCCCATTTTTAAACACACTTATATCCTTATCTTATCCTTGCAAGTCAACCATAAAATACTCCTTCACATTCAGGGAAAAATGAAAAATAGAAACGTGTGAGCTCAGATTCTCATTAAAGATAACAAAGTAACAGAAAATTTCATAAAGAAGCTTAAACATTTAAGGAAATGTATAGGACTAAAAAATCCTTTTAAACATAATATTTATAATAATATGTGGAAAATAAAATAAAATAATTCCATTTACATAATCACATGTATATTTTACTAATCGAATAATCACATGCAATATCAATATCCACTTTCATAATGATGGAATGCATAATTCCAGACATTATAACCACATAGTCAAGTCCTTGTTCCAAGACTACAAATACGATTTTGTCAAGGCCTTGTTCCAAGCCACTAGTTTCTCACATGAGACCTATCGATGCATCGAGGATCTATATCATGCTTTATACACCACATACAAAACCAAATTCATTCCTCATATGAATAGGTTGAAACATAACATAAAATTTTTTATTAAAACTAGAATAAAAAATTTCAATACTCTATCCATAAACTATGAATGGTATAAAAATAACACATCCACAGTCAAAAATATCAGAAAATCTTTAATACAATATGGAAAAATTTTATTATAATAAGTCATCATCGATCAAGGTTAATATTCTGTAAAGGATGTTGACATAATTGAAAATGATCAGTAAAAAGCATTGAGAGAAATATCCCTTAATCATTAAATTATTTAAAATTCATATAAATTAATTCATTTAAAATACAGTTTTGAATCAAAGTGTACCATACCACTTTTAATATTTTTAATTGAATTAACATTTTAAAACATTCATGCCTATATAAATAAATCCTTAAATCCATTTGGAAAACATGGACATTAATGAGAAAGGTTTAGAATAATAAATCATTAAAACATTTAAAATAATGTTTAGTAAAAATTCTCTTAAAAAAATCCCATTAAAAACTCTTTTATGAATTAGGTCCAGTGATTATAAATATTTCCCAGCATATACATACGTAAAAACAACCTCAGATAATAAAGAGATTGTGAAATTAACCATTACCATGTACTTTTTCTTGGACAAGGGTACTTTAACGTCCTATGTAATAGTTAAATCATTGTTATTATATTATAAATAACTATATACATAATTATGTTATCATATATGACCCTCTAATTTTCATTGTTAATAATATTTCATTAGTATCATCATTTCAGGTGTTAACTAATCATTTTTTCTTTCTATGATTGGTTATGTAAGCCTTGTTTGTTATGGATATAATGTATTTAAATCATATAAAATAATTATATTAGAGTCAAAAATATAATTTTTAATCATAGAATAAAAATTATCCTTGAATTATTACGATGGGGAAAGAATTTCATCGCGTTCGTGGAGACGGTAATCAGTACGTACGCACGAGGGACAATATCATTATATTGATGGTAAAATCAAATGTAATTTGTTGGTATAACATATATACAGAATAATTAACATGTTATATTTATTATTTACATCAATTAAACACATTTTTATTCCCATAGAAATAATTATTTGTTTGAATAACAAACTACACCATGACGTGGAGACGGTAAGCCGTACGTACGCACGTATGGTGACTTTGTCATTCATATGAAGTATAGAATAATTAATTTGGTTGTAACCATTTTATAATAACATCACAGTATATAGAAGATATTGGAGTTATTATTTTATAATGGAAACCACAATGAAAGAGGAAGTGGAAGAAGAAAAATACCAGAAATAGGTGATGAAATATTAACAATTTCTTCGGGTTCTTTCTTTTGATTTGATCAAAAGGGATCCTTAGGATGGATTTCTAACCCACAAAATTCCTCTAGGATGAAGTGAGGAAAGGTGGTAGGATATTTGGGAAGTGTTTTGATGATCCAAATGGATTTTGAGCTGTGAAATTTAGAGAATGGGACGTACCCTTTAATAAGAGATTTGAGTGTCACTTTAAGAAAATATTGTAATATTATTTTATAATACAATAATTTTCCATTTATAATTTCTCAAAAATTATTTATTCCATGCCTAAGGTTGGTATGGGTAACAAAACTCTCAACCAATAGGTTTTAGACATGTTTAAATTACTATATTAACTTTTTCTTTTATATTTAACTTTTACTTAAATAGTTTGGAATCTTCCCTGTCTCTTTGTATTTTTATATTATATGGTTAATAAACATACTATAAACTTCTAATAGATCCTCTAGTGGTTAATTATTAATATATACAATTTTATATAATTTATTTTCCTGAACCTTAGTCTTTTAAGAATATTATATCAATTTGTAATATAGTATTTGTTTTAAAAACTCAATTATGTCAATTTTGACACTATTTTGTATTTGGTTTTTAATGAAAATCATAACAGCTTGATTACTTAGAAAAAAAATTATTTAATCAACCCTAAAATGTCATATTAACTTATAAAATTAGTGTAATTCATCAAAAGTCTCAAATTAAACTTATTTTCATATTTCTAATATCAATTATTTTAGTCATTCATTAAAAAGGTAATTACTGCATCATCATTGTGTCATAAATAAATTAAATTATATAATATCTAAAAATTATAAAAAAATACCATTATGTTTTAAATCGATTTATCTTTCTAATGAATATTTATAGTTGAGTTTATATTGTTTGTAACCCTATATTAATAGTGGATTACTTATTAAACATTGATTTTAACTCTTTTAACTCTTCTTTACATAAAATAATAATTAATGTACTAATATAATCCAAGTGGACCAAAGGGGATCATATTTTGTTCCTAAGGTTTTTTTGGTAGAATTACACTTATCCAATAGAATTAAGAAACATGATAGAGTAATTATGATTTCATTTTTACCCTTAATTACCCAATTTACTTTTAACCATGCTAAACAAAAGTCAAAAATTACTATTAACCAAAAACTATTTTCATCTTAATGAATCACATTTTACTTTATGATATCAACCATGTCTTTTAGATTTTTGAAACTCAATGCACAGAAATGGTAAAATTATGTTTTATGCAAATTTGCAAATGCTCCTAAAAGGTAGGTAAAAGATGGTGAAAAGTTCTATAAAATTTTTATATATCTAAACTTATTATAAAAATGACTCCAATTTATTACATTGAAATTATATAGGTATAAATTATATATTTTTAACTAAAATAAATTCAAATAAAATAAAAAAAAATTAAATAAAAAATTTGATTTTAACCAATTATGGAGTGGTTATCACTATTCATCAAAAATTGAATGTTTTCCAAAAAATAACAAATATTCACCCTAAGTGAATTTTGATATTCTAAATTCAAAAATAAAGTATATTTTGATAGATAAAATTTATAAAATTTTAAAAATTGGGTGTTACAATTCATAAAGGACAGTTTGATTGGTCGCGGTGTGTTAGAATCTTGAAATTTCTAGAATATTACCGCATAAATGTTTTTGGGAAGTTCTTCATCATAAGATCCTTGGATTCCCAAGTTCCATCTTCCACCTTATTATTTATCCATAGAACTTTTACCGTATGATTCTTCCAGTTTCTCAGAAATTGTTCTCTCGTATCAAAAATTTTGATAGGCTCTTCACTATAAGACAGATCAGGTTCTCATTGAATTTCCTCATAGGTTAGTACAAGCATTGATTCTAACATTTATTTTTGTAATAGTGATACATAGAACACAACATGAACATTAGAGGTACTTGGTGGAATTTCCAAATGGTAATCTACTACCCCAATTTGATCTAGAATTTTAAAAGGTCCTTTGTACTTGGGACCCAATTTACCCTTCATACTGAATCATATAACACCCATCCAAGGAGATACCCTCAAGATAACATGGTCACCTACTTGAAATTTCAAATCCTTCCTTTGGTTATCTACATATCTTTATTGACTACTTTGGGATTCTTTGATGTGGGTTTGGATAATCTTCACTTTTTCCATAATTTCCCCAACATGTTCTGGGCATATGAGTTTCCTTTCACCAACCTCATCATAAAAAGTTGGTGTGTGACATCTCTTTCCATATAATTCTTTATATGGTGCTATATGAATACTTGAATAGAAGCTATTATTTTAGGAAAATTTGACCAGAGGTAAATATTGATCTCACATACCTTGAAAGTCATGTGAGAAAGATCTTAACAGGTCTTTTAAGGTTTGAATAGTTTGTTCTGATTGTCCATCGGATTGAGGGTGGTAGGAAATGCTCAAACAAAGTTCAGTATCCAGGGTCTTCTGAATACGTTTCCAGAATCTTGATGTAAAATGAAGATAACAATCAGAAAAAATCAATTGGGTTACTCCATTAAGTCTTACAACTTCATCAATATACAGTCTTGTTAAACGTTCAAGTGTTAAATATTCTCTTATAGTAAGAAAATGTGCTGACTTGGTAAGAAAATAAACAATAACTCATATTGAATCATTCCTTCTAGGAGTCTTTGTTATCCCCATGAAAAATTTTATCGTAATATCATCCTATTTCCACTCAATAATGGGAATTGGTTGCATGACTTCTCTAGGATGTTGTCTTCCAACTTTAAGTTGTTGACAAACCATACATCCTAACAAAAAATCAGCAATCTGCCTCTTCATTTTGACCAAAAAAAATATTCCATCAAATCTCTATACATAATGGTGCTAACAGGGTGTATAGAGAAATTGGAGCTATGAGCATCATCAAACAATTCCCTTTTTAGATCAGGTATATCGGGATCACAATGTCTCTTCCCATATTTCAAAATTCCATCTCCATATATGAAGTCACTAAATCTCCCATCATTCACTGCTTTTATCTTATTTTGAAACTCCTCATCATCTTCCTATTAAATTTTTATCATTTATAGTAAATATGTTTTGCAACCATTTGAAAATGCATTGATTTTTCACCTTCTATGGTTATTTCCATATCTATATTTACCATATCCATGTATATATGATCCTTTTCAACTCGCATACTGTTCAAAACTCCATGATCATTTCTACTCAAAGCATCTGCCACCTTATTTTGCTTCCTCGTGTGATAGTGTATAGTGAAATCATAATCCTTGAGTAGTTCAAGCCATCGTCTGTGCCTCATGTTGAGTTGTTTCTATGATAAAATATAAATCAAACTCTTGTGATAAAAATATATCTCAAAATTTTTACCACAAAGATAGTGTCTCCATATCTTCAAGGAAAATATTACAGCTACTAACTCAATATCATGAGTGGGATAGTTTTGTTCATGAATTTTTTAGCATTTTTGATGCATAGGAAATAAATATATCATTCTGCATAAGGACACAACCAAGTCCTTTCATTGATACATCAATATAAATAACAAACCCATCATTCCTTGATGGTAGATTCATGATAGGAGCATTGACTAATCTTATCATTAGTTCTTCAAAACATTTTTCACATTCTTTTGTCAAAACAAATTTAACCCCTTTACGTGTGTACTTGGTTAATGGGGAATCCAATCGGGAAACATTCTGGACAAAATGCCGATAATGACCTGTTAAACCAATAAAACTACGTACCTCAGTTATACTAGATGATGTTGGCCATTCTTGTATTGCCTTGGTAATTGATGTATCGACATATATTCCATCCTTAAAGGCAATATGGACAAGAATATAAATCTCTTGAAGCATGAATTCACACTTTCTAAACATCGAATATAATTCATTTCTTCTAAGAGTCTTTAAAATAATGTGAAAGTGATTTTCATGATCTTCTTTGATTTTGTAGTATACCAAGATATCGTCAATAAATACCACTACAAAGCAATCAAAATATTCCTTGAAAACTTTATTCATTATATCCATGAAGAAAAATGGAATAATTCAATCTAAAAGGAATTACTGTAAACTCGTAATGCTTGTACCTGGTTCAAAATGTTGTTTTTGGAATGTCTTCCTTCTTCACACACAAATGATTATATCCTGATCAAAGGTCAATCTTTGAAATATATTGAGCTCTATGAATTTGGTCTAATAAATCATCAATGCTCGTTAGGGGATACTTGTTATTTATTATTATAGCATTCATCTCCCTAGAGTCAATGCACAACCTCAAAGATCTGTCTTTCTTCTTAAAAAAGGACAAGGGATCCCCATGGAGAAATAAATCACTTATTAAAAAATTTATCTAGTTGTTTCTTTTGTTCCACTAATTCCACAGTGTCCATTCTATAATGGGTGTTTGATAAGGGCCTTGAACCAAGAATTAAATCATTGGAAAAATCAATTCATTGTTCTGGAGGACATCCAGGTAAATCCTATGTAAACGCATCTACATATTCATTAACAATAGGTACAACCTCTATTTGAACATTCCTTTCCTCACCCAGAGTTATTTCATTATCTATCTCCCCAAAAATTTAATTTTTTTGAGCTATTAGGGGTGAATCTAGATAAAAATCAGGTGGTGACATTTCTGCTCTGAATATAAGGTACTCCATATCATCATCAAAAATAGTAAGCTTCTTCTTCAAATAATATACTTTCACATCATGGTTTGAAAGCCAATCCATTCCATGGATTATATAAAATTAATTCATGGGAATGATGATTAGATTAGGAGATAAATACCATTTATATGTCTTAAAGGGAACTGATTCACAGAACATTGTTGTGATGATACTTTCCATGGGTGTTTTGACTGATAACTCCCTTGTTGAGTCAAATTGAAAATATCTAATTTTCTTCGAAAACCGTGATGTTATGAAATAATGCGATCATCCAGAATCAAATAAAGCATTGTATAAACTTGAGGAAACAATTAAATTACCTACCACCAAATTTTTCGAAGCATCAGCCTCACCAGTAGTGATCGCATAAGCTTGGCCTTGATCCCTTGGCCTTTTTTAAGTAAGTTCCCATGGACATTACAACATTCATTTTCATAATACCCCTTTTCACTATAATTGTAGACTTCAACATTGACATCCTCTTTCATCCCCTTTCAATCATGAGTATGGTAGCCATTTTCACCACACTTGTAACAGACTCTCATTCCCTTCAAGAAAGTAATGGGGTGTTTTAACCACATTTACTGCAGTATAGATATTCAACTTTTCCATTCTTCCCCTTATTTTCATTTTCAGAGTGTTCAAAAGAACTCTATTTCTCTTCATTTTCTTTAATGTTGTAAGACATAGAGAATTCATATTCTGTCTTTATAACGCATGAGACAATATCTGCGTATGACGAGAAGGATTGTGAGACGAATTATTTAAAGATAAATGGTTTTAACCCATAAACGAATCGATCAATCTTACACCTTGTGTAACTTATATAATCTACCTCATTCCTTGAAAAGCTTGTAAAGTTAACCTCATACTTTGCGACATTATCATCCTCCTTTTACCTTAAACAGAGAAATTGTCTTTCAATATCTGCTCGATGGTCATGAGGAAAATATTTTTCTAAGAAAATATCTTTAAACTACCTCCATTCCATGTGTTATACTTCTTTATATTCCATTATTTTTTGAATTAAGGACAACCATTGATCAACATCTCATGTGAGGTAATAAACATCCATGGAAACTTTTTCCCTTTAGCTACTCCCCAAATAATGAAATATTTTCTCTAAGGAATTTATCCATTGCTCAGCTACTAATGGATTTTTACTACCATTGAGTGTTGGTGGTTGTTGCCTCATGAAGTTATTTAACATTGATCCTCCGCATTGTGGATCAGGGTTCTCCATACAGTTAAGGTTATTATTCATAACCTGAGTGAGTTTTCCCAGTATGGTGATAAGTTGACCAGCACTAGTTGATTCACCACCTCCACTATAATTATCATGAGTATGAGGGAAATCCCTACATGGATTATGTGAATGATACGGTTTCCATTCCTTCCACTAGGAACCATTTCTAGACAATGGTATACACTAGATTATTTTATGAATCACAATAAATAATTCCAAACATGTAAAACACATAACATAAATTGAACAGTTTATGGATATAATCTATAATCATAAAAATGTTTTCATTGAGGATTTATATACTCATAAACAATTTATTATTTTTTGTAAAGAAAATGATAATTATACTATGAATATCCCCTGGGAGTGTCATAACCAAGAGTGCATCATGGTCCACTTTCTTGCACAAGTTCTCGTTCGAGTCATGCTCAATGCGGTGTTTTCGGGTTTTACCTCTAGGTACATCTTTTCCAGATCCGCCTCTATATTCTCGTATCTAGACAGGGATGTATTTCATGGAAACTCACAAAATCTATATAATACATAAATTCTAGGAAGTTCGTCTATAATAATCCTCAAAGTATATCTTAGGTTAATGTTCTCTAATCAATGTTTTTATAAACCTAGTTTCCATTGTTTAAATTAAACATTCTCTGATAACAATTGTAATTCCCCGACCCCAGTTACCCAGAGTCGGTTCATTATTATATAATATTGGCATGATAAAAGCATTCATTTCTCAAAAAACCGATCGGTTTAGTATCTTTGGAAGTACTAGATACATCCATATGTTTTACATTACATCATGAAATAAAAACATCAACAACATTTTTCCCCTTTTTAAACACACTAATATCCTTATCCAATCTTTACAGGTCAACCATAAAATAATTCTTCACATCCTGGAAAAAATAAATCATAGAAAGGGGTGAGCTCAGTTTCTCAGTAAGGATAACAATATAGGAGAAACCATCATAAATAAGAATCAACATTTATGTTAATTTATAAGGATAAAAATATCCATTTAAACCTAAACTTCAACATAATATAGAAAAGATAAAATCAAATAATGCAATTTACTTAATCACATGGATATTCTACAAGTCTAATAATCACATGAAATATCAATAGAAAATTTTATAATGATGGAATGCATAATTCTAGACTTGATAACCACATAGACAAGGCTTTCATCCGAGACTACAAATAAGATTTTGTCAAGGCCTTGTGCCAAGACACTAGTGTTTCTAATGAGACATACCGATTCATCGAGGAGTTATAGAGAGCTCCACCTGTCACTTACTAAGTCCAATACATTCCTCATATAAAAAGGTTCAAATATAACATAAACATTCATATTAAAAATAGCATACGAAATGTAAAAAAACTATCCATAAAAAATGAATGGTATAAAAATAACAAATCCATAGTCAAAAAAACATCAAAACCATCAATACAATATTGAATATTTGTATCATAATAAATCAACCTCAATCAAGAATAATATCTTATAAAGGATATTGACATCGTTGAAAATGATCAGTAAAAATGTTTAAGAGAAATATCCCTTCTTCATGTAATAATTTAGAAGTCATATAAATGAATTAATTTAAAATATAGTTTCGAATGAATGTACCTCATACCACTATTAATCTTTTGAAAGGAATTAACTTTTAAAAAAATTCATTTCTATATAAGTAAATCTGTAATACCATTTTTAAAACATGGAAATTAATGAAAAGGGTTTTGAAGAATAAATAATTAGAACATTTAAAATGATGTTTAGTAAAAATTACCTTAAAAATAATACCTTTGAAAACTATTTTATGAAAGATAGATATGGATAATAAATATGTCTTAGTAGATACTTATGTAAAAACAACCACTGATAATAAAGAGATTGTGAAATTTACCCTTACCTTATACTTTTATGTGGTTGAGGTTATGTAAACCTAAGGTATAATAGTAAAATATTTGTAATTAATCTATAAAAAAACTATGTACATAAATATGATATCATATATGACCCTCTAATATTTCATTGTTAATAATATTTCAGTAGCATCATCGTTTCGGGTGTTAACCGATTCTTTTTTCTTTTATATGCTTTGTTAAATAAGACATGTTTTTTTGGATTGGATGTATATGATTGATATACATAATGATATTATGTTCATAATAAATATTTTTAATCAAAAAATGAAAATTATTCTTGATTTTTTACGATGGGGAATGAATCTCATCGCATTCGTGGAGACAGTAATTCATACGGACGTATGAGCGACAATATCATTATATTAATGGTTAAATCGTCTTTAATTGGATGTAATATCATATATAAAAAATAATTAAAATGTTATATTTATTATTTACATCATTTATACTCATTATTATACCCATCCAAATATTGAAGTGTTTGAATAACAAACTACACCACGACGTGGATACAGTAAGTTGTACGTATGCATGTTTGGTGACTTTTTCATTCATATGATGGATAGAATAATGAATATGGTTGTAACATTTTTATAATAACATCTCATTATATTGAATATATTGGAGTTGTTATTTTATATTGTAAACAACAAAGAAAGAGGAAGTGGAAGAAAAAAATAACTTGAAAGACGTGATGAAATATTTACCTTTTCATCAGGTTCTTCCTTTTTATTTGATTGAAAGGGCTCCTTAGGATGTCAATATAACGAAAGTAAGGCCTCTAGGATGAAGGGATGAATGTTGGTAGGATATTTGGGTAGGTTTCGGCCGATCCAAATGGATTTGGAGGTGTGAAAGTATGAGATGGAGAAGTACTCTTTAATAAGAGAGGTGAGGGCCGCTTTTGGAAAATCATGAAATATTTTTTTATAATAAAATAATTTTCCATTTATAATGTCTTTAGAAAAAATTATTTCATTTCTATGGTGAGGATGGTTCTAAAACTTCTCAACCAATAGGTTTTAGACAGTATTAGGTCACTATATTAACCTTAACTTTTATATATAACTTTTAGTTAAATAGTTTGACATTTACCATGTATCTTTGTATTTTTATATTATATGGTTAATAAACATACTATAAACTTCAAGTGACCCCAAGTGGTTCATTATTAAAATATATAACCTTATCTATGTCCTTTTTCCAAGCCTTATATTCTTAGGAATATTATATCAATTAATAATATAGTATTTGTTTTAAAAATAAAATTATGTCAATTTTGACATGATTTTGTATTTGGTTTTTGTGACAATAATAACAGCATGATTACATCAAACAATAACTATTTAGTCAACAATAATAGGTCATATTAACCAAAAAAATTAGTCTAAATTATAAAATGTCAAAAATTTCATTTATTTGGATATTTAAAATATCAAGTATTATAATAATTCATTAATAAGGTAGTTATTTGCATCCTCATTTTGTCAAATATAAATTAAATTTTTTAATTTAAAACAATTATAAATAAAATACTATTATATAGGAAATATATTTATCTTTCTAATGAATATTTATAGTCAGATATATATTGTGTGTAAACCTGTATTAAAAATGGTTTAATTATTAGACATTAAATTTAACTCTTTTAACTCTTCTTTAAAAAAATAATAATAAATGTCCTAATTTAATGCACGTGGACCAACCGGGATTATAATTTATTCCTAAGGTTGTTCTTCATCGTATAACTCTTATACAATAGAATTAGTGCATGTGTTAGGGTAATTATGATATAATTTTTATACTTAATTACCTTATTTACTTTTAATAGTGATAAATAAAAGTCAAAAGTTACTATTCACCCAAAATTATTTTATCTTATTAAACCACATTTTACTTACAGATATAAACTCTGTATTTTGAATTTTTAAAATTCTACTCACAGAAGTGGTAAAATTATGTTTTATGAAAATTTAAAAATTCTTCTTGGAGGTGGGTAAAAGATGGTAAAAAGTTCAATGACATTTTTATATATATAAACATATTATAAAAATGACACCAATGAATTACATTGAACGTATATAGTAATTATGTGTCTATTTTGAACTAAAATAAAATTAAATAAAATAAATAATTATTTAAATAAAAAAATTGTTTTAACATATAATGCAGTGTTTTTACATATTCATCAAAAAATTTATGTTTTCTGAAAAAAACCAAAAAATCTCCCTAAGCTAATTTCAATATTCCAAATTTAAAAATGAAGCCCATTTTTAAAGTTAAAATTTATAAAATTTCAAAAATAGGGTATTCCTATTCATAACGGCTAGTTTGATTGTTCACGATGTGTTAGACTCTCGAAGTTGGGTACAATTCAAGCTATTGAATTATTCAAAGGGAAACATATCATAGAAGATTGGGGTGTTACATGTGTCATATCTGAGGAGGTGCATGCATGATCCATCACACCATTTGGATTGGGGCGAGCTAGACATCGATGATGGGGCAACCATTGTGGAGTTCCCGATGAAGATAGAGAATTGAAATGAGTGGGTCCTTATTGGGTGGTTGATTCTTCTAGTGTGAGTTTGTTGGTATTAAGGGAATATCTAAGAGATCACATGGCAGTAGGAGGCACAAATGTGTGCTCAATATCTCCATTTGTTTTCCTAGTATTGTCGTGTCTTCCTGAGATAAAAATCATTAAGGTTGGGAGAATGTAAAGACCTGTAATTTTCATATAATTTTTTTAAAATTATTTTAAATTATTACAAGTCTGTGAAAATAGACTACGCTTTATTTCATGTCCTGGTGTGCTCGGTGTTGAATTCTAAACTTTTTTATAGTATGTTCTATAAATGCATGGGTGACATTTTCTATATTTTGAACCGGTTTTCGAATTAAAAATTTGAGGGAACCTTTTAATCCGAAGTTTCGGGATTCGCTTAAGGGAGGCTTAAATTTGACAGTAGTAGGTCGGGTGAAAAACTTAGTTTTGGAAACTTAAAAAAATAACATAAAATTTGTTATTTTATTTTCCTTCCTCCTCTGTAGAGGTGGTTGTGGGACCGATTGGTTGTCATGCAATTTAATTTCTTGACCCTTCTCTTACGTAACCACATCATTAGGAATTAAAAGGTTCTTTAATTAATGAACCTCATTAATTATTTTGATGATTTACTCACCCATAACCTATATTAAATATATGAAAGGATTGGGTATATAAAGATGAGTAAGTGGAACTTCAATAGAATTACTTCCGCATCTTCCACCGATGGAGGATGGAAGCATGGACGACAACAATCCGGGATCGATGAATGTTGAAGACATCATCCAACAAGGACTCTCCTCCCACCACAATTGTGACACCTCCAACGATTCTTGAGGTTGTTTTTTTTCTTGATAAATTCTACTGGTTTTTTCATTATTAACTCTAATTGTTTAAAGATGAATTAATCTCACACGTGATATGATGCTTAAACGGAGGGTGGGGGCCAAATGAACAAATCCCAAACCCTCCACTTCATTTATTGTTGCGTTCTTTGGGGTAGGATTTATCAACATGATGGAACCATGAAACCGAGAGGCAGACAATGACGAAGGCATATCGGGGGGCCCATAGGCATAGACGGAAATGAAAATAGAAATTTAGAGTGTGGATGATGCCTGGAGGACATAGCGCCAACATGACATTGGCGAGAGGACACCAGTGACTGGTGCCTGCTGCGATGGAAGGGCAGCACTGCACAGTGCCACGATGGACTGATGTGGGGGGGGCAGATCATGGCTGACCGTGTTGGCGTAGAGAGGTTCATTGTTTCACGTTGTGGGTGTTGGTCGTGTCTTTGAAGCTGCATCAAAGGGGACCCACGCCCAACGTGTCACACTTCTAGCAGAGGCGGTGCCACGTGGAGCTGCCATTAACTCAGTAAGAACGACTTTTCCATTTGGGAAGGGGGAGGGACAACTGCATAGTCACATGGCTGACAGACCATGAGGATTGTTGGGTCGGGCTGGTTTACTGCCCCACCGGCCGAGTTCGTTGCGGCCTAGCCTCACTGGTTTGGGCTAGGCCGGTCCACGTCCTAGCTAGTTCGAGCCTGGCCGGGTCGGTTCGAATGGTTGGACCAGACACAAACCCATTTCAGATGATATACGGTTAAAAGGTCGTATCGCAATAAACCAGATGTTCATTGGATGAACCGTTTATAGCGCTGGGATCCTTTGAATTAGACGGCCATATTGAGATACTCTGCCTGAGTGTTATAAAAAATAGTTATAGTACGGAAGAGTTGTATCATACCCGAATCCAACTGGGTAATCGGCACTAAATATAACTATAGATATCAATCCATGTATCCGATTGAAATGTCGTCTATTACTTTGGAACCCTTATGACAAGACAGTTCATTATGATACTTTTTATTTGGACTTCCTGGTAGTTAAAATATCACTGATGGCCTGAGAATCAAATCCTACCATAATCAAGCGTACTATGTATGAGAATCTTGTGGTTGTTTAAGACGTGAATAATGAATAGAGATCATGTTTGTATCATCACCCATCGCTCCTATGTGGATCATCACCTAGAGATCCTCTCCGGATCAACACTAAGAGATCTAGTGTAGATCAGCACCTAGCGATCCTGGGTGGATCAGCACCTAGCAGTCATGTTCGGATCAACACCTAGCAATCTTCTGTGGATCATCATCTTGCAATCTTGTGGGGATCATCACCGAGCGATCCTATGTGTATCCAAAATATAACCCTTAACAGAATAAGATGATCTAACTTTACGAACATTCATATGTTCTTATGTACTTATTTTATACTTTGTTTGAGTTGAGACTATTACTTGTGCATGTGATTGTGACCAAGAATATTTTTTCCTTTGTGGGATTCTAGGTGACTTTAGGGGTGTCTTCATCCCTACTGGATATTTTTATACTCACTCATACAAAGGATTCACCCACACCTTGTTGTGTCTTGTGTAGACAACAGGAAGAGTTAACTGAGACTTAGGGAGCTAGGACCGGACGGTGGAAGGCTATGACTGTTGACGTAGACGATTTCATAAACAAACTATAACTAACCTTTAGGAATGATCCTTGGTGGATGATCTCAAAATATATTTTTTATTTTATGTTTTAGTAGTATCTTTTCAGTTTGTCTTGTATTCCAGACCCTTTACATTCACTACACACTTTTATCACTGGATTTTTACTTCGTTGTGGCATGTTGTCATGTTCCAAGACTATGTGTTCCTATAGGTTTAAAGGTAATGACTTCCCATTTTAGGGATATGCCTTTCTGTAGCTAGTCTTCTACCACTGGCCTATGGAAGGTGGGCTGAGGGTAGTCACGACATGGGCCCCGGGGGACAGGTTGTGACAAATAATTTGATGACTAATTATTTTATATTTTAATTGTGTATAATGTATATTTTTTATAATATAGTTATCACTTTTCATACCCAAAAACCCAATGTCAATGTAATAAAAGATACCTAATATTATTAAAATGGTACATGTTTTATCTAAACATTCTATGTGTAACCCAAGATATTAAAAACATTAAATTTATTTTGAATAATTTATTCATTAAAATAATTTTTTGTTATAAGAACAATGATTTCATGACACTCAACTTCATAACCCCACAATATATACCCTAGGTCTCATTATGTGAATAAGTTTCAATATTGATATAACCACTCATGGAATCATTAATGAAATTCCCTGAATTTTATTTACATCTAGATTGAGGACCATCAATTTTTGATAAAAAAAATGGAAATGTCGATACCTATGATCAAATTTTTATTTCATCATTCAATACATAAACGTATTCAATTTCCCAAATCAATCCATTTTCAAATTTCATTTCATTGTATTACTAATATCTTCATGAAAAAACATCAAATTTTAAAATATAACAACACATAAACTACACATATCACACCATTCATGATGTGAAATACTCCTCACATCATGACGCACTATCCCACACAATTACTCGAACCTATATGATGTGACCAGAAAAAATATGAACCCACCGAATTTCCATCTGCCTTTTACCACGAAGTCATTGGGTGACATGTCATGGAACACCTCTAACTAAATATCTACTTCAATTCCATCACCTCACATAAAAATGAGTTATGGAACCCCCAATTCATAAAATATTTAATTCAAAATGGTAATAATATGTTACCATTAAATTAGATACTTCTAAAATGATTCTCATACTTGAAAATCAAATCCAAGACCAAAAAGAAATTAATATTAATAAAATTAAACACTCTTAAGGATATAACTGTCAAATAGAGACAATTGAAAATCTAAAAATCTTGAAAACCTAAAAAATAAAAGACCTTAATTAATAATTAACAAAATAATATTTTTTAACAGTTTATTATAATATCAGTATTCAAAAAATCACAGTGAAAAAATGTTAAATATACTCTATATACTGAGAAAGTATCTGTGAATCACATTCCCAAGAATATTCCTCTATAACGTTATGCCACCATAAAAAGGTAGTGATTCCCCCATATAAATACTTTTATTAATAGTCCAAAATAGCAACCAGAAGCACCCAGAATATTATACCATCCTCTATATACAACCCTTTCCAATTAATGACATTCCAGTTATCATGATGATATTAACAATGAATAAACACATATAATACATAATGGATTGAGTCCAAGTGGAAGGGATGTGCTAACTAGTACACTAACTTACAGATGCACTCCAAAAATAGAAAAGGGAGGATAAAAAGGGGAGAAATATTACATCCCAACCAAAACTGTACTATCCATTGTGGGAGAAAACCCTCAAGAACACTAAATCGTTATCATGTAACTTGATAAGTCTCCAACATCTATTAATAATATACTTATAATGTTCTTTTCCTTCCATTATCCACCCTGAAAGCATTTTACCATTCTTAGTCATTCTCTATAGCACGTGTTTTGTAACAACCACTAACTATCCCACCTTACTGCAATACGATAGAGACCTAGAATACCACACATGAAATTACATGAGTAGATCCATTCTAGTGGTTGAATGATAAAAATAATTATTCCAAAACTCAACCCATATTTGGTACATCATCATTGATCCTAAAAAATCAGAAAACAAAACCAAGTAAATGATCGTCCAATGTATTATTAGTACCTTCCATCCAACCATCTATCATTTGATGGAATGTAGTATTAATGTAGTATTAATGTGTATTTAAAAGGAAAAATCGTTTTGATGCATTCCCAATACTCATTAGGTTAGATGATGATATTGAAAATAAATTATGTCCATCCTTATACTAAGAAACTTCACTATTTCACCAATATAAATCCTCACTAGGACATCGACAACACTAAATTCATAGACCACTCAAAAATTAGACAGCATCAGTAAAAACATGCATAATCACCCAAATAAAAATTCATACACATTGAGAACAATAAAAAATAGTTATGAAATTCATTAAAAATTATTCCCATATCCACATGGAGAAATATGATGACTATAATAACCAACATAGATAATGATGCTCATTATTTACATGTGGTTATAATAACAACTAGAAAATTAAATTTTCTATGAACTGCATCATCCCAACCACTAAAACCGATGCCTGATGCAATAATACATATTGGATATACTTTGGTGAACATTAATGGGTGACCAAGGAATCACATGAACAACAAACTAACACCAAATTTTTTTAAAAAATAACCTCCATAGATAAATCACACATTATTGGTAATTCATTTAATATAACTTTGGGGTATTTTCCAAAAATGAAAAGATCTCACTTTACTCAAAACATTGAACCTCCCCTTGTAGAATCCTCTAAATATTGAAATACGGATGATTTGACTATTATTGGTACATGAAACCTCCATCACCAACCTCCATGGAATCCATATGCTTCACAAAAATATTATTTTCTACTATTTGAGTAATTTTCGACCCCGAAACCACATCACATTGTTAAATCATCCATAGAATATCCTCAACCGCATTAATTTTTGTGAGGGTTAAAATTTTCTCAAATTCATTGTCCAATAAAAAATTCATATACCTATGGTAATTCAAATTTAATCCTATATATGATAATATGTAATTCAATCTTTTATTTTCTGTGAAAACAAAAAATACCTTACTAAAAGGGTAATTTCAGAATGACATAAAAGCAAATACACCTTGAAAACCAAAAATCATGGATGTAATGGTAACACTAATGAGGAAAGAACAATCAATAATCATATGGTATCATTTCCTACTGATACATCAATATGCTACACAACCAATGATAGAATGTCTTGTTGAAATCATGAATCATAACCCCCTCCTCTAAAAACAAAGGAATATGAAAAATGGTTAAATTTTCAATTATGTATCTAAATGTTTCCTAAAAATGACCAGTCTCTATGATAGTTTAGTCCTCCATGTTAAAGGTTTTAAATGGTGATAAAATCAATAAAAAATTTGACACAAACCACTAATTATATAAAAAAGACAATGGAATCTATGGACTTATTACACATTCATGAGTATTTACCATAATACCCCTGATAATTAACTGATAGAAAACTAATCAATAATAACATACCACATGTTTGAAAAATGATCTTCAAATATCCAAAACATGCAATTAGAAAACATATAAAATAGATGATGGGGCAGATATTCTTTTCATATATCCTTTATATACATAGAATATCCTCTTATATCTTCAAGTGCACAAGAATTTCATTTATGAAAACTTGAATTAACTAATCGAAATATTTAAAAAAACATTGTGTTCATCATTCCCATGAAAATGTTTTCTAATATTTGAAACTAAATTAACCATACAAAATATTTTAGTTCTCGTAATGTCCCTTTAAATTAGTCATTGATTGCTCATACTCCTTCACCTTAATATGTAAATACCTAGACTACATATCCCTTATCAAAAACAAGCCGAATCACATCAACCGATGTTACATGTTATCTCTCCTAATAAGTGGACAATAGTTCTATGTCACAACTGGGTTAAATCTTTAATTGTATATACACAAGCTGTTGATATTTCAGACCTTCTTAGAGAATGACACCAAAGAACCCCATGGTAACACACTAGGAATGATGAATCACATACACATAAAATACTTATTCAGAATCTTAAAATCCTATATATTAGGAGGTGTTAGTCAATAACAATACTTCTAAATCATATAATAATGATAATTCAACTAAATACCAAAATTTGTATCACATTGAGGCACGAGTATCATGATATATTTAATAAAAAATACCAAAAGTCCCTAAAATAACTATGATAATCAACCACATGTTCCCTTAATATTCTCAACGATATCATTACTAACTAAAACAAATAAGGATCTAAATAATTATGGCACATTAGATCACACCAATCTCTAATTATAATAGCTTGTTTTCCTTCCACATTGAAGAAAAAAACTCTATAATAAAAGAAAATAATGGATTTATTCACATAATTCAAGTAATCCCTACTAAGTATGAAATAGTATTGTTCTATCTATAGAAATAAATAAAAAACTAATGTTTCTACAACATCATCACACAAACCTAGTACATATCAATAAAACATAGGTGACCTATAACGTGTGTAGTCAACACTATAAAAACTGTAATCCCTTTTATCTTATATCTGAAGTCAAGGACCAATGTGGTTGAAATTTAAAAATAATAAGTTTCATAATATTATAATTTTAATTCTCTAGTTTAAAATGAGTAGACGACATGCCACACAACCTCTAGACCATCAGATACTAACAACTCCTCACTGTGTAATATAAATCATTGTGATATATCTGTTTAAAACCACCATTACTGTAATGATCAAACCCATTTCCTAAAGATGTAGGACATCCCATTAATCCACTTATAATAAACATCATCGATTAGTAAAAAAATAAATGACATTCATACTAATAAGTTCTATGGGGAAAAATATTTGGACTTGAATAAGAGAAAAACACCAAAGAAGATATTTACTCTAAAAAAAAGGATGACCATGACCACCAAATGTGAATCATAAATACATATAGGTTAAAATGAATTCCCAGTAACAACAAGCTCCAAAAAATATATATTTAAGAAAACTATGCTAGTCTCTCCATAGATCGAAAACTAGATGGCCTCAACATCTAAGATCCTCCATATGCATCATCACTCTTTAATAATCGTTGATGACTCCCCTAAAAAAATATTGTATACCTATTCATATTCTCAATCACATCCATCTTTTTATAAACATATAGATATTTGTTATACCAAAATTTGAAAAACACATATCGAATAGGTGGACATAGTGCCTATTTTAAATTCCTTGTACCAGATTTGTCATCATAAAATATATTAGGAGAAAAGTGAATAATTTCATTAATTATACTCTTATAGAACCACAATCTCAGACTTCTAAAATGGAGGGAGAAAATATTATTCTTATATACTACACTCATCATCGATAAATGAAACACCCCATGGACTTACCTATTAATTTTATGTCACAAAATCATTAAACCCTTATTCCCTCAATGAAATTAGAAATTCTAATAGCATGTAGCTCTTGTCATTTAAATAAATATTAAAAATACAATATAATACATCATAGAATATATAAAAATAAATGTGATTTGAAATTACCTTAACTAGTGTTACATCTTCAAGTTGAAGGAAATACCCTCATACTTCACTATGCTCTAATAGTTGAACTCACACATTTTCTTCCTCCATAGAATCATTATTGTATGTTGGTTTAACCCTCCCATGGTTAACCATATAATATTTACAAACCTATCTAAACTAATCCTCATACATGTGATGGAAATAACCTATCTATATAAATATGAAGAGTAATTTATAGGCCTGGTAGCATGGAATTTGTAAAGATTCCATTTTATGGTTCACCTAAAATTTAACTAATTAATAAACATTTGATAAAATACATGATGCTTGTATAAGTAATAGGTATCTACCATGAAATTAGTATTATCATGACTTGGGTATTTTGAAATATTTGGTTACTTATATTAAATCACATGGATACTGAATATATTGTTTCCTTGTTAGTCTACCACGCAACAACACACACAATGTTGGCCTAAAACCATTTCCCTAAAAAGTCAATGAAATCATCACTAGTGCCTTACTCTAATCTCTATCATAACACTCGTCCATATATTTGATACTATTTTTTACTCACTTGTGTCCATTTGGAATCCCTCGGTGGCCTACAGTGATGGCTAAAGTGAACCCAAAAACCATCCTCTAATAGGATATGGGTTAAAATATGTAATGATTGTATTAAAAAACAAATAAAAGGTATTTACCTCAAAAATTCTAAGAACAAATAAATAAAATCCCTAACAAAAATAAATGATATATAATATCAGTTGTACCATAATGCATGAAATGTTAGATAATTACAAATTCAATGAAATTAAATGCCAAAAAAAATCTTGTCACAGCAACTCAAATCCTTGATGTTGAGATGTTGATGTCAATCACTGAATCCTACAAGGATACCTTAAAAATGATTTACATATATAGGCATGAGAATAAAGATATACTGAATATTATTATCCTCAAGAACTATCATGAAAATTTTAATGAAGAGTAGTAATGCCTCAATGATTAAATAGTAGAACCAATTCATACATCAAATACATCTTCCATCACCCAACATCACCAGGAATCACTTACACATTATCACATTCTTGAATATTAACACAATATAAAAGAATATATATATAAATTTTCTACCCTGAAATTATAACCATATAGGTTTTCACTCTCACACCCTAATGTCAAACATCTCAATGTTGACATCCCATCATGTAACCTTATCAACACATCCGACATTATACCTAGGACCACATAATCATAACCATAAAATGTATACTGAACCATACCACATAACATATAAGTGAAAAAATATCTACTACCACATATCCTATTCATATCATAGTAGGGTGTCCCAAAAAGAATGAAATTGACATTATACTCTCCTCCAACTATGCACGACCCCTCTTTGTATAACTTCTTCTAGAAAATAGAAATCACTACATCATCACATCAACTCATCCTTTATATTCTAAATTTTAAATATAATAGCACAAGAAACCCATTATTATTCAATAAAAACAAATAATAAATCTTGAAGGGGGATTGTGATGGAGGAAATAAATAGATATAAATTCCCCATCCAACATAAATATTGGGAAGAAATAGGGAATCAAAAAATATATGGGAATCAGTAAGGTTATATAACCTATCTTGGTTTAGTTTGAAATCCGACAAAAACAAAAATTAGTTCATACCCACACACAAAACATTACTAATTTTTCATATCAAAAATTAGTACAAGTACACATAATAGTCACTCTATCAAAAAAAAAACTTTACCCCATTGATAATCTCACTTTCCAAAACACTAACCAACAAAAAAATTTCATATTTAATCACAAAAATGACACACACATCTTCCCATTAATCACACAAATTAATCATTCACATTTTTTTTTATTATAATACACATTAAATTGAATATTCCAATTTATTATATATTTAATATCAAAATATATATCATACAATAAAAATATTTTATCTTAGCCATTACCCATAATTTGAAATCATTTAAAGTCTATTTAGATCCACAAATTATTAAATTTCAGTTCATTATTTTTATTATATTCATTACTACTAATCATGTTCAATATCATTAGTAACGTTGATAGATCATAAAAATAATAAACCAACCACCACACATGTATCCATATAACACATTCCAATCACCCAAAAAACTATTATAAATATGTATTTTTTCACATAACAATTCATACCATTAGTACCACATAAACAGACTCATCTATTCTTACCAACTAGAGAATAAGCATCCATGACACTATTGGGTAACTCATGCCAACACATCAAAACCATACTCCTCAATACCTAACTAATACAATTTGAAACTTATAAAAAGATAAAAAACCCTAGAATAAAACAATAGCTAATCAAATCAATCAACTTATTTTAAATAATATTTTATAGAAAATAATTGTTGTTATAATGATCTTTAATAGAAAATTACTATATTTCCAATAAATTTTTTCACATCCACATTTAAATTATTAATAATTTCTTAAAGCTGATTCCCAAAACATAATTATAGTCACTACATAGAAATTTATACAATAAAAAATTTATTAGAAAAATTCCAATGACCATAAATTATTTGAAATAAAATAAAATCATATAAATGGATGAAAATCAACCTTCTCATTCAATTTCGTTTTTCTTTCATTATTTTCATTTAGTTAATAATTATCATCCCCCAAATAAATAATACCATTATAAATCCTTAAATTACACAATATAATGAGAGATATTTATTGAATCTTATATATCAATTGAAGCTTCACTACACAATTTGTGGAAGAATGAGAATATGAGGATCACTAAACCAAAATAATAGGAGAAAATCCTTGAATACCAAGAACATAATAATCCCCTTCGAAACCCAAGACCCAAAATCTACAGAACCCAAATTAATACATTGTATCACATTTCAAGGATTAATACATAGGAAGAGAACTAAAATAAAGATTAGATATACTAAACTTGGATCACGATCAATTGATCACATGAAGCTGAGGAAAGTGTCAATCAATTGGTGCTAAAAAGTCATTAAAGATTCACCCCAAAATAAATAATTTATATTGAGAATACAGATATCTAAAATAATTATATATTTCAAATTAAATAATATTTCAATTGATAATTTATGACATCACCCCATTATATCTGATTTTTATTCAATCATTAGGATATGTTGAAATACCCTATCCCTCAAAAATCATATTATGGATACGAATATATCTATTGAAAACTCGATCATCCACATAATTGGAAATAATTGAATAATCTACCCACACCTAAAAGGGAACTATGATATAACGATATACATAAATTTTGAACCACATTACCATACCATTAGATCATACATAGTGATAGAAGGGGAAAAACCATGATGGCCACTCATGGATGAATTAAAAGAAAAATGGGACTCCTGTCATTCCATGTTTTAAGACTATTATGACATTAAAATAAAAGAGTAATGTTTAATATTTTGGAGTAAATAGATAAATATGGTTATTATTTTGATATGTAATGGTGTTTCATTTTCATAAATCATCCACTAAAAAGTTCACAGACTGTAAAATAATTAACTTAAACAATCAAATATTTTGTCGTAAAATATATATGTTCTAGAAAAAATGAGTGATTCTAATGGATATTAATTGTTTTGATATTTTTCTTAGGTAACAAGTTCTTCTTTTATCATATGATATATCCATTGATATTTATCATTTAATACGATAAAATATTCTACTAATAGTTACATCTATTTTTTAATCACATTAACACCAACAATATTTTCAACTAAAAACAAATATATAATTATTAGTAATTAATTCAAATAAATATCTTTAAATTAAAAAATTATTTATCATAAATTATTAAATAATAACAAATCAATTACATAATATTGAATATATACTTATTAATTTTTTTCAATTTGGATGTATTATTATTATAAGAAAACATTATTATGCATTAAATTATAATATGAATAATTTAGTAATGTTTCATAAAATTATAAAATAAAATAAAATTGATAATTGATTTAATGGAAAAAAATTCTAAATTTACAAATAATTTTTTTTTATTTTTATGAATTATGTTTTTCTGAAATAAATATCTTTCTATTTTATGTAATAATTTATTAAATTCATTAAATTCATCTAGGGGAAAATATACAAATTTCTATGAAAAATCTTCTCAAATTCAATATATTGAAAACCATACAACTCTATTTTCTGAGATTTTAGTAAATGAAAAATAATGATTAGTAGTGTATAAAATAAAATAATTGAATATAAATTATTTTTATTTATCTACATACATCTGGAACAATGTCATTGTAAAAGAAGTTAAATGATTTAGATTTCTCGACATCCTGTTTGGTGAATATTTAAAAAAAAATTATTTTAGTGTTCAAGTAAATAATAGAGATAGTATTTTTATTTTAAAAAAATAATAACCATCCACCATTATTTCCTTCCAAACCATACCAATTTTGATATTCTTTAAAAAGATTATCAGAAGTGAAATTAATTTATCACACTTACTCATCTTTTCATTTATTTCCTCTTAAAATCTCCTCACCAAACATCATAAATCTATTTTTCTCTTTAATACCATTTCATTTCTCTTCAAATAACTAATGTAGTCTCTTCTCTATATCAAATATAATTGTAATTTATGAAATCCTATATTCATAGATGAAGTAGCTTATTTTTAAGATAGCAAGATCATTCATGATAGATCTAAGTGCATCTTGCACTAACTCAATATATATATATATATATATATATATATATATATTAACTACATACTAATGAGATTTAGTATGGAGAAATCCAAGAAGGGATTGGTTATAATTTCACATGTTTTACGTAATTCAACGAAAAGGTCTCCTCAGAAACAATAACAGACAAATTGAATGAGTAAGATCCCATAAACATTTGTGCTAGGATCAAACATGTATACCATGTTATATACAAAACTATATTTTTTTATTAATTGAGTATAGTAGGTATATATCATGATGAATTAGGGGGACAATATTGGCCTATTATTAATGTAATTGTTATGTATCAAAGAATATCTAAAGATTTATTCTTGGTGTATAGAGGAGACAAGAATCTATTCTTCATGGTTTATACTGATTCTATTTTTTAGACAGATCAAAATGATATGAAGTCACAGTTTTATCAAACCTAACACTAGTATCCTAGATCATATGGCCATTTTATTACAATTGAATAGATTCTTGAGATCACATCACCAAGGATCAAAAACTTTTCTAGTACTAAAAAAATATATACATACTTGGTTCCTATATAAAATTTGTACATAAATATATAACATAATAAAATAAAATAAACTATATCTATTCAATTTTTCAGGGAATTAATCCTCACAGCCTCGGGAAGAGAAGAATACAATGGTGTGCATAAAATCTCAGAATGGGTTACATGATATAATAATAAATAAATTGAATCTAATAAATAAAATACATCATGTCAAGGTAAATAAACTGAATATCCCATATAATTAGTACATCGATAATTAAAACTCACCCACAGTTTTTTTCTTAATCAACACCTCATAGAAAGAAATAACAGAATATAGAATGAATAAAATTTTTATTTATTGGACATCATGTATCTATATCATGAACCATTGTACCATAAATATAGGTTTATGTTATGGTTAAGATCATCTGATTTTACATGTAAATAAACACAAATGGGTTTTCACCAACTATTTTGTCTCATGGGATCTAGCGACAAATCAAGGGGCTATCATAATCAGGTCTCACCCATTATTTCATGTCCAAAAAATTATTTATAATGAAATTCAATTAAATAACAAAACCATATGTAAAAAATGAAATATGGATTAGATAATTATCATACCCATTATATAATAAATGTGGATAATTAATTAATGATGATATTAAATAAAATGGATATATACATACACCACACATAAAGAATAAGTTGGAAAAGGGAAAATCATAATGAATTCCCTGCAATAATGGATTTAAATAACAATTAAAAATTAAAATGATAATATAGTCATAGGTCATGATATTTTATATCCATCTAAAGTGAAAATATGAAAATATAGTTTTTATGGAACGTTTTTAAAGAGTCTCATTACTTTGAATAAAGGGAAAATATAAAAGAGTCACTAAAGTCAAAAAATGAATAATTTATCTTATAGACACAAAAATTAACAACGATAATTTTTTCATGATAATAAGAGTTATTTATTAGTACCTTAATATAACTTATGTAGTTTTCATTAGTAATGGTAAAATTGTTATATTCTCTTAATTCGGGCATCTGTATTAGGGTGAATTGAAAAAGGATCTTTATAAAACAATCATTTCCCCAAAAAACGTAGAATAATTGAGATTTAAAAATAATTTTAGATTTTTAACTTAGAGTGTATGAATATTATATAATAATAATTAATAATTAGATTGGTATAAGTCGAGAGAAAGTATAACTTAAATGAAAAATAGTTTTTCAATTAGAATACCTTACATTATGTCTTAATGTGTTCTTTACGTGATATTAATGCCATGCATATTGAAATTATATTTAATACTAATTTAATAAAAAACCTCCTAAAATTTTAGTTTCATTTATAATAATTTCATTTTGTTCAGTTGTGGTTTTTCTGATTAGTTAAAATATTTTTTTGTCATTCTGATGTGTTCCATTCATAGTTTTTTGTGATTGGGTCATTTTTATACATATATGGAAGATCAAATAAAATGGGAGTAATTATATATAGGTAAATTGATATGTCATTGATTTACATATAAATTATTAAATGATCTTTTAGATCATTTACTCTTGGAAATGAGGACGATTTTTTAGATAAAATAGTAAGTATGAATGTTAGAATATTTTTATCATTTTTTTTCAAAAATTAGATTTTTATTATTAATTAATATTACGTATATATAATTTATCAAAAAAATTATATTGCTTATAATATATATAATAATATTTTATTTAACCATAATAATAGTTTTATAACTAGCCTTGGAGGTGAAAATGGAAAATGAATTTGCATCATCCACGATGGCAAATAATCAGCACATAACAAATGATAGTTTTATTTTTAAAATAAAAGGGAGAGGCAAAGAGGAATGATGATTCATTTTACATTAAAATAATAAAATTACATTATATATTTTACCCTATAGTTGTCATTAATATTTGGACAAAGGAGGTGAGTGAAGGGTAATAAAAGAAAAAAATAGAATAAAAGGGAATGATTACATGATTTAGCTCTTGAATTCTTCTCCTTGAGAACCTAATTAAGGGGCATGGGATTGGAATTTCTATGATAATAATGATCCTAGACAGTGGGGGTGATTATTTTGTATATTATTTGGTAGGAATTGAACAGTTTTAATGGCTTAAAATAAGTGAGAAGAAGAGGTGGTGAGGGGTGGTATATATAGTTGTGGAGAGGGTTGTTTTGATTATTTTATTAATTAGTTTATTATTTTTTATCAAGACTAGAAATAATGATGGTTTAATGAATAAATATAGTAATGAGAAAAATATATATTTACATTATTATTCTTACATCAGTAATGACTCAAGGAATAGTGTATTGAACTTATAATGTATATATACAGTACATTACTGTATTTGATTTTTTATAAAAAATTAATATGTTTTTTAAAAATAAATAAATAATCACCCATAAAATTTTATAATCATTAAATTAGATAATGAACTCCATTTTATGAAAAATGTTTTAGAAATGAAAATAATAATTTTTAATTAAAATCCTCATTTAAATGGAAAATGCCAATTTTAAATTTATAAATCATTTTACAACACTTTGGAAATTACATTAAGGACTCATGAAAATATATATAATCCTAATAAAAAAATATTATTTTAAAAATCTATATTACAAAAATAAAATTTTGTTTAAATAGTTATATAAATTATAAAGATATAAAAATTTGTCTTTTAAAAATACCTACTCTTATTTTATCACTTTAGAAATATAAATGTTCTATTACTATGATATAATTATATCATATTTTAATTGATAATATTCAAAAAAATTATTTAAAATTTCATAGTTGAGGTTACTATTCTATTGGCTGAATTACTATTCCTATGGGTCACATATGTATTCCAATGGTCAGGTTACTATTTCATTCATATGTGTTCATTAAATTCTAGAGAAAATCATCTTATTTAATTCATTGTTAATTTATTATATATTTTTTATGTTCTTTATTTTATTTTATATGATTTATACTATATTAAATAATATTTTTTTCATTGTGAAATACTGACAAAATAGAATTTATTTAATCGGATACAAATTATAATATCATGGGGTGATTTATTCTTCCATCCTTCAGAAATTCCACCATCAAAATTATTCATGTAAATTTCCATATAAATATTGGTTTTTGGTTCCTTATCCAAATATATTCAGGTTCCCACTTCACTTCGTCTATTTTAGGGTTTCTCCAAATTAACTTGACTAGTCCTATATTTAAATATCTCCAACCATGCTCTATTGTGTCATGAATTACTATAGGCTCTTCATATTAGGACAAATCATGTTCATGTTATATTTCTTCATTGGTGATTACATGTGTTGGGTCTAGCATGTACTTATTTAACAATTATATGTGGATCACATCATGCTATTTATAGAGATTTGGAAGCAATGCTAATCAAATTGCTATAGTTGAATTTGATTTAATAATTTCAAATGGTTTGATATATATAGGGATTTTTTTACCATTATTACCAAATAATAACTCACCCATCTATAGATATATATTTAGAAAGACATGATCTCCAAATTTCAATTCCAAATCATTTCCCCGTTATTCATCATAACTCTTTTTATACATTGAGTTGTGTTAAAATGATCTTGAATAGTCTTTACCTTTTTATTTGACTCTTCAATAAGTTATAGGCCAATATGTTTCCTCTCACACTTCATCCCAACATGTTGTATTTTGATATATCCTCAATATAATGCATTTTATATCACCATTTGAATACTGGAATGGAAATTATTATTATTGGAATATTACTATAAAGGTAATTACTTATCCCACATACCATTATAGTCATGTGAGCATGATCTCAACACATATTCCAATGTTTTAATAGTCTATTTAGACTATCTATTAGTTTTAGGGTGATAAACATCACTCAAATGATCCTCAGTATCCTAAGACATCTATAGACTATTTCAAAACTTGATGTAAATCGAGGATCTCAATCGAACACAATCAATAGACGTGTATCAATATTTCTAACAAAATCATTAATATAGTTTCATTATAGGTGCTAAAGAGGAAAATATTATAATCTAGAAAATAAATTTGTTGTTTTGTATGATGATCAACAATAAACCTTATTCAATAATTTCTTTTCGATAAATCCAATGTCAATGTCCATCATAGTGTCATATCACTTCCACATAGGAATAAGTAATGGTTTCCTGACTATATGATTCTGTATCTTAGATTCCACATATTGAAAAGCTATAAACCTTGAAATATAGTCAATAATTCATTGCTTCATATTGTACCACCAAAAACATTCCTTCACATATCTATACATCATGGTACTACTATGGTGTATAGAGAAATTTGAGCTATGAGAATCAACTAATGGTTCCCTTTTTCTCTCACATATTGATGGAACACATAACATCTTTCCAATTTTATAATTATTTCATCATACACAAAGTCGACTATTCTTCCAATTTGACAGCTAAATTTTTCTTCTAAAAATTCTCATCGTCAGATTGAGATCTTTTTATCTTCTCCAATATATATTGTTTAGAAAAAAATTCAAAAATTAGGGTTTTTTCCATTTCATAAACAATCCCCCTATCCATATTTAATAAGTCTATAAATATAATGTCTTTCAAAATCCTAATTTTAGTATGATGTCCATTATCATTATTGCTTAATGCATATGCTACATTATTTTCTCTTCATTGATGGTAGTGTATTGAGAAATCATAATCCTTTAATAATGTGATCCATCGAATATGCATCATGTTATGTTCTATCTGTGTTATGATTCATTTGAAACTCTTATGATCTATATATATCTCACATATTTGAACATATACATTGTTTTTCCATATAATTAGAGAAAATATTATGGTTGTCATCAAATGAACGTGATTTGGATAAATTATTTTCATGAATCTGCAACTGGATTGATGCATATGAAATAAAATTATAATTTTTCATAAGGACACAACCAAGTCATATGTTCAATGCATCACTATATATCACAGAATCATCATTTAAATATGGTGGATTAAAAATCAGATCAATGAATAATCATATCATTATTTATTCAAATTATTATATAAATTCTTTCTTCCATATGATCCTAAAACCATTACATGTGAACATGGTTAATGGGTTATCCATTGAAAAATTGTTCTAAATTATATGCCAATATTAACCTATAAATATAATAAAAATACATACATTAGATATGTTAGTTGGTGAATTCCCTTCATTAATTTCCATTTTCATCACAGATTCAAGTGATATTTCATCCTTAGAGACACTACATCCAAAAAAAGAAACTTATTGATGAATGAATTTATAGCTTTCAACCATCCCATATAACTCTTTCATCTGTGAGTCTCTAGAGATTTCCTTTCATGATTCTCATGGTCTTCAATGGTTTTAGAATTTACCATAATATCATACATGAATAATGAAGTAAAATCATCAAGATATTCCTTAGAAAATATATTCATTAGATTTGTGAAAATAGAGGGTGCATTAGTCAATAAAAATGGAATTATTGTGAACTCATAATAACAATACCAAATCCCAAAGTTTTTCATTGTATTATTTTCCTTGTTTACTCCCTAATTATGATATCCAAAACAATGTCAAGTCATCAAAAAAAATATTGAGCATCATGTAATAGATCAAAAAACATCATCAATATGAGTTAGTGGATTTATTTAATAGCGTTTATTTATCAATTGTCAATGCACAACCTCTAGGATCAACATTTATAATTCAAAAATACAATACATGCTCCCCATTGAGATTAAATAGGGAGAATAAATCCCTTATTACTCAACTCCCATAATTATTCCTTCTTCTCCATTACTTACATAATGTCCATTCGATAAGGGGAATTTAATATTACATTTATATACGTTATTAAATTAATTATAAACTCAACTCCATGCTCTGGGAGGTGTTCAGGTATTTACTTGGGAAAGAAATCAATGCATTCTTAATGAATTGTAAAAAAATTGAATTTAAAAATAACTTTTTAGAACCCAAATTGTTGTTTGATCTTCCACACAATGAATTTCATCAAATAGAATTGATGTGGGTGGATATAGATATGAATTAGATATTTATTTTTATTATCTAAAGATAGTGGATTGTACATCTTCATCACAAATCATAACAACCTTTTTCATGAAATAGTGTTTCACATAATATTTTAAAATATAGTCTATACTGAGGTTTATTTCAAT
Source organism: Viscum album (assembly GCA_963277665.1). Lineage (NCBI taxonomy): Eukaryota > Viridiplantae > Streptophyta > Magnoliopsida > Santalales > Viscaceae > Viscum > Viscum album. The sequence continues at coordinate 1,836,253,989 of OY728147.1, forward strand.
TTCTTCCATACATATGATGATAAGCCTAGAAAATGAAGAACATTTAGGTTTTAGAAAGGGCACTAACCAAATTATTTTTGGCAATGCAACATCCATTATGAGTTTTGAGTGACAACTACCTTGTTAAAACTAAATGAAAATTTCTAATTTTCCTGGAAAATTTTATAGATATAAATGGGATTCATGATCAAGATTAAAATAAATCATTGGATAAATATTATGATATGATTAATGTACCTTCTACAACATCAATCGATTCTTCTACTTCATCTGTAGTGATAATATAATCTTCACCATATCTCCTTGGACACTTTTTTGGTAGATTCCATAGATCATTTGGACATTGGATTTAATGATTTCCAATTTCTTTTAAATTTAATAATTTTACATCATTTATTTTTTTCATCACCTTTAATCATTATCATGGGGACCCTTTTCTCCATACTTATAGTAAACCCACATGCCTTTCAATCATTTACCAATATGATTCTTTCCATAATTTACACATAATGGAAGTTACTTCATTCCCTTATTATTCATTTATCTTTCAACTTTTACATGCTTATCAAATGAACTATTAATCTCTTTTTTCCATTGAACATATAGGATTCAGTAAGTTCATTCTCTTTTTTAATAGAACGTAATAATATTTCATCAAATGCAAAAAAAAATTGAGCATCTAGTTCCCATTAGAGAGTTGGATTAAGATCATCAATAAAAATATAAATATTTTCATTTCAGTCACATATGAAATTAATATCATACCTTTATATTCATGCCAAGTTAGAATCATTCATGGCAACACACTAATATTCCCTTTTTTTACTCAAAGGAATTTTTAATTCATTTCATATCGTTTATCATTTGGGAAGTATTTGTAGATGACACTTTATTTTATTGTTATCCATTCCATGAATTCTATTTCAACTTCCAGCATCATATTTTGGATAAATAAACACCATTGATCTGTATATCCCTTGATATAATATACTTCTAGTACTACCATTTCATTTTCATTACATCCTGATTCTATAAATATATTTTCAAGGGACCTTATCCACTACTCATCTATCACTGGAATAGTAGTCCCATTAAAATATTGTGAATATTTTGTATGAAACGATCCGACAGATGTATTTTATTTTTTTTCATCATAAATTCAGTAAGATGTTCTAATATTTTAATGATCTGATCACCTCCAAAACAAACTATGATGACTTTCTTAGTGGGGTAACCCTATATTGACTGTGAGTATTGATTCCTTTCCATCAATTAGGCCCCATACCTATAAAATGTAACACATGTAGTTATCTCATAATAAAAATGATTATTAATCCAAAATTCACAATAAGTTATTATAACAGTTCTTTTTTTACAGAGCATCTAGTTCCCAAGGTTCCTACTAAACTTTCTCTAATAAAAACTATAACTACACAAACTGTAGTAGCCAAGAGTTTGTGGTAATTTTATTAAAATGGAATATATTAAATATATCACATCACCAATTATTGATCAATTTAGTAATAATGAGTAACTAGATACATTTATGGTTACATTTTTTACATCAGTAATTAAACAAAGACCATAAAATAATAAAATAAACTGTATCTTGTCACTTATTAAAAATTTCAATTATCATATCATGGGGAAGTAAAATTATAAAATGGTTGATATAAAAAGATCAACAATGGTTATATGAGAAAAAACAATGCATAAAAATCAATATGTAATAGAAATTATTGTGAGGTTAAAAATCAGAAAGACACAATTCATTAGTACACTTAGAATGAAAAATGCATCCGTATTTTTTGTCAAAATGAAAACCCCATGGAATGAAATAGCTGAACACTGAGGGGGGGGGGGGGGGGGGGAATTACCATTTAATGGATTTAATGTATCAGGAACATGAGACATTATATGGTCATGATGGTTACTTTGTGTGGGTAAAAACCTATCTGATTATTTTTGGAAACAAACACCAAGGGTTTTTCACCGACAATATTGCGTCATGACACCAATAGATTCATCGAGTGGCTATCTATAATAGATCCCCACACATCACTTCATGTCATAATCATTCTACATACATATATTTAATTCAATAATATCACTATACGTGAACATTTTATATGGATAATACAAATTTCCTATCCATCTAACAAAATAATTGGACACCTAATGAATGTAGAACATAAATAGAAGGGAAATATATGTATGACACAAAAATAGAATAAGTGGTCAAAGGGAACATAATAATGGTTTCTATGAAATAATGAATTTAAACCATACATATAAATTTATAAGGTATTTATTCATAGATATTGATATGTGACGTATAACTTAAGTGAAAACATCTAACTTTTTTTTCATGAAACTATAGAAAATAGAATATTTATTATGATTGAAGGAAAAATATAGAAATGCCACTAAATTTAGAAAAATAATAATTATTACATGATATAATAAATGAACATATATTTTTTATGTTAATAAGAGTGATTTTTTTTAAAAAAATGGGTGGCTCAAAATTGTGTATGTAGTGTACGTAAAAAAATGTAGGAAATTGGAATGTTCCCTTAAACGAGTTTTCTTGTTAGGAGTAATTGAAAAAGGAGCCTTGTAAAGTAGTCATTTCCCCATAAAAGGAAGAATAACTAACCTATGAAAATAGGTTTGAAACATTCAATTAGAATTTATGAGGATTAAATTATAATAATTAATAATTAAATTGGGGGAAATAGAGAGAATGTATAATAAAAATGGTGTTTTGGAGAGAATCCATTACCTTATATATAAAAATTTTATGAACACGTACATAATGTTCTAGATAATAAAATTAAATTAATTAAAAAAATAATTTGATTTGTTATAATTTATTTTAAAGATAATTTATGTTTTCTTTTATGATATAGAAGATTCATTTTCATTGCTCTAGAGTGTTTGTTTCCTTTCTTTTCGTGATTGGTTCACCTATTTACCAAAATGGAAGATCCTGTAAAATGGTATTAATTCTCCAAAATTAAAATTAACTATTATTAATTAATTTATATAATATATATTGTCTTATATTTCATTTAAATATTTAAGATGTTGATTCATTACATAAATCACTAATGATGAATGTTAGTTTGTTTTGTTTTATTTTTTAATATCGGAAACTAGTTTTTTTGAATTAATTAATATTATGTATATGAACAAGTTCCAAATCATTATATAAATTCTAATATATATAATAAAATTTTATTTAAACACAAAAATGGATATATTTCTATCCTTATAGGATTTAATCTAAAATTAAAAAGCATCGTACATGATGCTGGTAAATCCACAAATCACTAATGGTATTTTCATTTTTAGAATAAAAGGGAAGGGGGAGGAGGCTTGGTAGAGATTTTTAAATTGTAATATTGAAATTACATTCTATATAAGATACCATATTAATCATTGTTGATTTTATAAAGGTGGTGAGGGAAGTATAATAATCAAAAAGAAAATAAAATAAAAGCATAGGGATTGATTAAGGGTATTACCTCTGTAATTCAACTCCTTGAGAACCTCCATAAAATGATTAGGATTGGAATTTGGGTAACAAAAAATTCTATTGAGCATGGTTAAGTGACTTAGGAATATGTTTTTATAAGAATTGGGTAATATTAATTTCTTATGTGGTGTGAGTATAAGAGGAGGTGGCGGGTGATATTTATATTGGAGGATAGGAGTGTTTATTGATAAGTTTATTTATTAGTCTACTACATTTTATCATGATAAGAAATGGAGATGATTACATGAATAAATACTATCAATATAGAATTATAGTACGAGATTATGGTTCTTTCATTCGTTAAGAATCATGTAATATTATATATAACTTATAATGTATATATACCATAAATTACAGTATTTCACTATTCACCGAAAATTCAAGAATTTTGGAAGAATAAAAAAAATACACCATAAGCATTTTATGTTGTGTAGAACTTAAATTTGAACTCTTTTTTAGCAATATAATTCTCTATATATTATTAAATTGATTTTTAATTAAAATCATCATGTACTTTGAAAATGCCAATTTAATAATTATATTGGATTTTATAATAATTTGAATAATAAATTTAGGTCCCATAAAATTGTCCTAGAATCACAAGACAAAAAAATATTTATTTATGATTATATTTGAGGAAAATTTATTTTTTATTCAATATTTTATTTAATTTTAATATTTTAAATAAACATTTATGATTAATTAAAATACAAAAAATTAATTTTTCATTTTCATAATATATATTTAATTAAAATATTAAATAATATATATAATATTTTTTTTATATGATACCTAAATTTTATATAGATATTCATCGGGGATGTTACTATTAAATTGTCTGAATTACTATTCTTAAGCGTCACATTATTATTCCAAAGGTCATGTTACAATTTTATTGATATATGTTTCTTAATTTCTAGAAAAGCCTATTATTTAATTCATCATTCACTTATAAGGTTTATTGTAGCATATATATTTGATTTTAAATTATTTATTGAATAAGAAATACTTTCATGGGTAATGTAAGGAATCAAATGAATTGAGTTTATTTAAGATGATACATATCATTAAAACTTGGGTTGTTATAGAAGTAAGGATATGTTTTATGCATCAACTGAGGATATGTAAGCTAGAAGGGTTCAAATATGCTAGTTATTAATAATTATATAGTGGATTCTGAGTATATAGTTCCTTCTGATGCATCCATGGAAGATGTTTTGGTATGAAACATTGTTTGTAACATGATGTTATAACAAGTAGAAAATACCCTATCACCATTCCTGGTAATAATAATGTAGTGGTGGCTCTTGAAAAAGAGTCATGGTCATTCCAATAGAGAAAGCTCTTACTCTGTAAGTTTCACATCTTGAGGTATTTAGATTAATGGGATGATGTTATAGTATTCATAGTACCCATGGAATAGAACGTGGAAGACACCTAAACTAATGGTCTATCTCAACATATGCATGAGTATGATGTGAGAGCCAGAAGACTTAAGGTTATTAGTAGTTAGTTCTAGTGCAAGAGTATGTCTGTTTAAATTGGTTCTTCAAACCCTACTTTAGTGTACATTATGAGAGTATATATTCATATTTTTGATTATTAATACAATATTAATCACGTCATTATTGTTCTTTGTCGTAACATACTATGTGATAATTTCTTAAGAGTTACTATAATTCTAAATGTTCATTGAAGTTCCCCTATATGATGAGAACCTAGAACTGTTATGAGAATATTAATTAATATATTTTATATAGATTGATAATATAATTTTAGGGAACAATTATGTAGTATATTAGTGGTGGAGTCTCATTGTACATTGTGCCACCTTATCATGGTGTATATCCTTGGAAATATCTAGTAGGATATTTTTTAGAACAAGAACCACTTGTAAGAAATTAAAATTTATATGTGTCATTGTATGATATTATCTAATAAAATGTGTATTGATCCTTATATGTTATTATTATTATTAAGGAGTATTATGAGTTTTGTACATAGATATATTTATGAAAACAGTGACCACAGATGTTCACAATGAGGTAGGATGTGTTAGGTGCGTCAAGAGTAATATTGATTTAATGAATAATGCAAGAAATAGTTTTACCCTTCAATTATTTTGGGGAAGATCATATCTCATTAACATTGACAGAAATAGTATATCTTAAAAGTCCATGTCCATGGTGTTCTATATGGATGTTTAATTTCGAGGAAGTCAAGGAATGCGACATCAACCACTTAAGTTAATAGAACTAGCATGAAACATTCTTGATTAGATATATAATTAAAAATTAATTACATTACATAATAAGCTTCCATATGTGTAATTATGATATTGATGCATGAAATTTTATATTTATCTGTTCTCTAGTGTGATGATAGATGCTAACCCTAGACGTTTTGTTAAATCACATATTGCCAATAAAAATGTTGTCAAGAGGGTCACACACAAACTATATTGAGAATCTTAATTTTAGAATAATATTATTATTCATTCTTTAAAAATTTAAATATATAATATTTGGTCACATAGATTAATAATTACTCATCTTTTCTTGATCACATATATTTAGTTACCAGTTATTTGAAAGTATATATTGTGAGTATAATTAAAAATAAAAACTTATTTTCTATTTAGGGAATATAATATTTATTTATTTGTTGAAGAATAATGTAGTGATACTTTTTAAATAAGTAAATATTCATTATTCAGGCCTTGTTAAATAATGTGGAGGAATTGAAGACATAGTTTAATGGTCTGGTGATAAATAAAAAATTTTGAATATTAATTGATTAAATAATTCTAATTTAAAATTCATGTTATACCCATGTCAATAAATAAAAATATTTCTAATATTATTTGACATGGGTTATTCATGAATTAAATAAATAATAAAGGGAAATTGTGAAATTATTTATTTCCAACCCTAGTGATATATAATTCCAATTATATTTTTTTCTCACAGAGATGATTCATTTTTCTTTGGTTGTACATAATGGATTTACTGAATCCCCTCAATCCATACCAAGATACTTTCCCCAATAATGCTATGATAACAGAGACCAATCTTCCTCCACCATCCACTGTCATGTGAATAAGGAACAATGATAATACATTTTATGAAATTATCGAGGACATGAAATGCATATTAATCATGGAATAGTATCAATAATGATAAAACATAGATGTTCCTATTGTGATGTTCGAAGATTTAAAGAATGTGTTTGGATCCCCACTAGTGGTAATATTTATTTATTCCTACAAATTAATGATTTTACAATGAAGATATGTTGTTAGATCCATCATTGAATAAATAATTACCATGATGTAATTCACTAGTTGATTAAATTAATTATGAATAATATGTGATGTTCCTCTATCTTATTCATATACTCTATCCCTTATATGGTTTCTTAGATTTAATTCTATAGATCATCATGTTTATCAATGTAAAAATATAATATTGGCCATCAATCGTGAAAAAAAGTCATTTTGGCATGACCCATCCCACACTTCCACTATGCCCAAAACCAATTATCCCCCATGCCAAACTAACTCCAAAACAATCTTACTGGAATAGTTTCTTCTTTTTAACATTCATTGACACAAGTTTGTATCTCTACCATTCATTAAGTCTTGAGTTTTTTTATAAATTCTTTTTCAATTGGATTCATTGGGCTTGAACAAATATTTTCTCAAACATGAATCAAATCCATCATTGAATTCATGTGATGGAGTGATGGTATTTTTCTAGGTTGTTTATTTTGGAATTTGGAAACCTATAGTGTTCTCTTGTGTGACTCTAATGAAGGAGGGTCAATCCTTTTTTATTTTTTATACTTTAGTCTCATGTTATCTTCTCGTTATTTTCAATTAATTTCTGGATTTATCTAGACACATTATTTTTAGATTGAAATTATACCTATGAAGAAGTGATTCAATTTTTTTAGAATTTATTTGATCAATACCTATGATGTTGAGGGTTTTTTGTGTTATTAGTTCCACCTCTTGGTTTCTTCTCAGTTTGATTGGATTCTGGTGGAGGTATGTTCATGCGCGTGCTTTCTGGAATCATAATAAGGCTGGTTATTCCTATAGATGTTATTTATTCTCAATTGTGGATTATTATAGTAGTGCTTGTGTTTTAACCATTCTCATATAGTGGATTGTTGATGATTTTATTTCTTGTATGTCGTCATTCTAGTTTTTTTTCAGCAGAGATACCTCTATATTAATGTTTCCTATGTTTCATTAAATGATATGTGCCTTTTTTTAGGTACAAAATTTGTTTTGTGATTTTTAAATTATATTATGGGTCCATTAATGTTTCTTGTTTCCTTTCAATTATTCATGGTTCTAGAAATAATTTTTTTACTTTAAAAACTATTCATGTGAACTTAAAAACATCTATTTTCCTAGTAAAAAATCACTCTAGGAATCTTTACTTGTTCTTATCACATTTTCTTATTCTATTACATCACTTGTTTAATTTTTACCTTCTTATTTGTGTTGTTTCCTTCATCTGTTCTCTAACATATATTCATCTTCCCATTTGGTTCCTTTCCTCATCACATGTTTTACTATTAAATAAAAATTAATCACCAATGATAGGTAATTATTTATTGACTTTTTTAGTGTCAACTTATTCATTATTACTTTCCATATTTAAATCATTTTCAATCACATTTTTAATATAAGGCTATTCAAGAAAGTGATAATGAATTTTGGAATATATCAATCTTTATTCTATTGGGGAAACCACAATCACGGCTTGACAAAAAGAATTTCTATCGCATAATTTTTTTAAGGACATAGAATATAATTTAATCTGTATTTGTTCAACAAATAACTTTAACAATTCTTTTCATAACCTAATATTATAACTATTTTTTGACATTATTTTTATGTTTCGACTTTCTAGTTTAATCTTGTTTTCCTATTATAGTGGAATACAATTTTCAATTATATGGTTATTTTGTCTCATTTTGATAAATAGATATATAATATTATTACCTTTTAATTGGGGGTCCCTCCAACAAATTCCACCTCACATAGGTGGGTATATATTGGTTGGTACCCAATTATTTTATATCATTTTTTATATATATAATGGTATATTGTTTATAGGTATATCCAAATCATTTTGATTTATTTTTTTTAAAAAAAATTTCTTGGTTGAATATATAACAAAATTTCAGGAAAAATTATTCACAAATCATTTGATTAGATAATCATCACATTGTTATATTAAATACATGAAAAGGTAGAAGTATATTTGGATTATTAAATACTTAAATGGATTTAGTAATTATAATCAATCCATTAAACAATCATTAAAAAAATATTCATCATCGATAATGAGTGAATGATAATATTTATTTATATATATTGTTAAAATTTTACAATTGCAATAGCTAGTAATTTTTTTAGTGTTAGTTGTTTTTACTATAAAAGGAACATAAAATTATTTGATAGTTTTGGATTATATTTTAATACTAGTATAATAACTTAAAATTGTCCCAAAATCATTGAATTTCAATATTTAAATATGTTCAATAGTTTTTTATGATTTTGCTGAATGAATTATACTATTAGATATAATTATTTTTATAATAGATAAAAATAAGAACCTATTTGGAATCTGATATCATAACCCAGTCCCCAAGCTGTCAAAAATAAAAAAAATATTTTTGAAACTATAATTCAATGTTTTTATCCAAATTATTTTCCCTTCTATCATTCAGATAAAAAATTACTTGGTTTCTCACAAGTAAAAAAAATTGTTGATGAATAAAATTTTGAGTTTTTAAAATTATATGGTAGTTTTGATTTTTGTCCCACGTTCTATGGGTTACTTTATTATTTAATTATCTACATTTATAGATTTTTATAAATCATTATTCATCGGCCCTCATAACTAATTAATCAACAATATTTCAAAATGTAGATATTAGTTTTTTCAGTACCCCCTTTTTTTATTGGATGACTAGTTTAAATTAATCTTTTTATTCTTAATAATATAATTGAAATGGATAGTGTATATAAATATGAAAAATATTTACAATATTCTTGTTGGTATCTTTAGTCCATAGTTTTTTCCAAAACATTTACCCCTTCCCAAATATCCATGCGTGCATCACCCCATTTCCCTGTTCTATATACCATCATTTTATGTTTTTATTATTTATATTTGATGGTAGGATTTTAAACCACCAAATTACATAATTTTGTACATGATGTTCTTTAAGACCTTCATTGGTAGTACACTCTAGGTTTGGACTTCATTTTAAAATATGACTTACTGCATTTTTGAGTGATGATTAGTTATGAATACTGATGAAATTATTTTCTCACCAAAATATTAGAAGAAATAATATTTGTATCATATGTTTATGCATAGAGAATATGTTATTGGGATTTAATGGGGTGTATGGAAAATTGTGGTTCATATGTCCTTCATCATTCCATAATTCTTTTTAATAGGGTTTTTTGTTAATTGTATTTGTTTTCATGGTTGAATTTTTATTAATTATATATATACCAAAATACATATGAATATTATAAAATTATGGTTTCTTTGATCAGATTTTACATTTTGTATTTAAAAATTTCATATATAGAAAAACAATTCTGCACATCATTAATGATTTCATGAAATGAAAAACATGGATTGTTTTATTAAATGTGATTGATTTTTTTCTAGTGACGGTAATATTGACCTAATAATGGAGATTTTTTTACTTTATTTTGAATAGGTAGGGGTGAATATAATTGATTCATTGATAGTTCATATAATGAATTTCTAGAAAGTTCCTTTATTAGAACATGGAAATGCTACTGTATGTGGGGAAATTGGGGATGTATTTTTAAGAAAATATATTGATTCCTTGTCAGAGTTTTAGTGATCTCACCCACATATTTTCTCCTAATGAATCTTTCTCATTTCATGGTTTCAAATGTAAATGCAAAAAAAACTTTTCAAGGAAATATAAATTTTGATTTATAGTGAATTGTATGAAAATATATAAGAACCAAAATGTGATTAAGGATCTATGATAATTATACCCGCTTTAAACTTAGGTTATATACATCACCTGAATACATAAGATCGCTACTAAGTTAAATACAATAATTTCTACATTTTTTCATTATATGGAATATAAATTATATATCAACTAATTAAATTTATTATTATGGTAATTATGATGGTCTTGATTCTATTCATATGTTGTGGAGTGGGAAAAACCATCCATCAGTTTCTCTCAAGTTATTTAAAATATGAAATGAAATTATGTTTCTTGAATTGATTATAATGTGATATTTGTAAATTTTTAGAGTGTCTCAAATGGGGTAGTGATGGTGCATAGATTTCATTTGGCTGACTAGCCTGTGGTCAGTCTTGTGGGATAGAACATATATAATTCTTCTCCCTAAGGTAGAATTTTTCATCAAAAAGTATCCCTATATGTGAATAACGTTCACTCTAGTATCCATTAGAAAATATATTTTTTTGGTAACCAAAACTAGTATTTTTAATATATTTCACTCACTATTTTTTTTATTTCAAATAATCCTTATTATCTACTTATTGTAACATATATTCTGTCATATTTTATGATGGTTCTCTAGGAACTTGTGTAAAAATTAACCACCTATATGGCCAGGTACATCTATTATAAAGATGAAAATGGATTGCATGTTGTCCTTATGTCACATATAAGACATTATGATTCTCTTAGAGTTATGTAATGATAAGAAGGATTATTCCATAGATTGGTATCTTGATATGGAACTGTGGTTTACATCCTCAGCATATACTTGATGCTGATGGGATGAAGTAAATGATGGAGGTTATGTTATGTTTTGTATAATTTGACGATTAGGGGGATGTTTTCATTTTCATTCATTAAAATTACATGATGGCTAGTGGCAGCTAGATCCTTGATTACTCTTCATTTCCCTTCCGGATGTAACAATTATCATATTTCTTTCCTATAATTTCTTGGAAAGAATGTTTCATTCTCTACTGGTTTTCGATCAATAGAACATTGGTTTTTCATAATAGTTATGAATTGGTTGAGATATTGATGTCTTATATTTTCTATTTTATAATTCTATTGTGTTAGGAGATCTTATCTGGATAGGCATAGTTTCTCATGAATATGGAGTTTTTTTGTATGAATTTTCATAGATGTAATATAAATCGAAATCCATATAAAAATTTTCCATCATATTTTATTTATTTGATTTAGGGATATTCCATGTTGCTAAACCTACAGATTTGGTATTATAGTAATTCATCCTTCTTCCGGATCACATATTAGTTTTCACGGATTGTTACTACCAATTGAACAAAGCAAAGCCATTATCACATGTTTTTCAAGATCCTTATCAGATAGAATGCATAATTGTACAATTAGATAGGGTGTTTGAAAGAACATTTTTTGATTTTGAATTTCTAATTTCGTATTTATGATTGTGACATTCTTCATTCTGAATTTTTCATTTTAATTCTAATTTTATTGTTTAGGATGTGTTTTCTTGGATGGTGTTGGTGACAGATTGTATGTATTATTATCTTCTATAATGGTTATAAATTAGATATTATAGTCATGATTACATAAAATTTTGGCAATGTACATTGGGTATTAGTTTTCTACTGTGTAATTCATAAAAAAGATAAAATTGTCGAGTTTTTACCATTACTGCATGATTTTATATATATTTTTATGATATATTGAAACTATTATGATGAGTTTTAAATTTTAAATTTTATAGAGTTAGAAGAATTAGTTATTTATTCATTTTTTAATTCTTTTTATGTAAATGAACATAAATATAATATATAAAAATTTTATTTGGTTTATTATATATATTAAAGTCGTTAAATATAATTAGAAATTTTAAACATATATATGATAATATGATTTCATCATATAAAAATGATTTATATCTGAATTATATAATTGAACATTAGTTATAGTGAAATATGGGAATATTTTATTAATAATATTATTTATAGATGTATATTATTGGAAATTACATTAACAATATATAATGTTTTCATAAAATATATATTCATAAATGGTTTTATCATTAAATATACTATCCATTGGTATTGTAATAATATAAACAGTACTATTTTACCTATCTCAATAATGTTTATTGAAAAACATTTTGAAAACAATTTTGTGATAAGAATTTTTTTTTGTAAAATTATTTACCAAAATAAAATTAACATTCACAAATAGATATAACAATGTTTTAAAATGATAATTATTTTTAGTGAAATTTTGATCAATCAAATCACATAATTACCACCCATTTAATCACCAAACAACAAAGTGCTTAACACCCACTTCCTTCACCTCATGCTTTTACAGTCTCCTCATATGGAAACAAAAAAACCCATGTTGTATGTAAACCCTTCCTGAAATGACTCACTAAAATCCCAAACCATCCTCTTCAACAGCTGAACCCTGAAAACACTATGAATCTTATGGCCAAACAGTGAAAATCCTAACCCACTAAAATATAATATCAAACCAATCCCATATACTGTATCCTTTTTCTATCACCCAAAACGGTAGAAAATAAAGAAAGTAATGTTCATATAAGTTCTTATACATTACACTTATAATAAATGATCTATTGTTTTTTGTCACACCCAGTTATTCATTTTTTTAAGATCATGTTTTTTGAAAATAATAATCTTTTTCTCAGGTTCCTACTATGATGGTTGTTGAGTTTTGGAGTTTTTTATTATTATATTCTTTCACATATGGTTGATACATGATTTGTTTGAGATTTTTTGGATAAAACAATCAAGATTTTTTTAGAAAGGATCTGATCATAGTTGGGACAATGTTTGATAAACAATGCATCCAAACAATGGAAAATGTTTGACATTTATAAAACCTCTTACACATTTGGAATAAGGGTGTGTGTCCAATTAGGAGTGATAGTGCGGGTCTACCCAGAATTAAAAAACATATTTTCCCAACTTTTTCCTTCATTATTTGTTTACCTAATATACAAAAAATTGTTTCCCTCTAGTATCTGAGACCATAGAGAGCTCTCCCATGACTTCACATGCCATCTCCCCTCCTCCAATTGTGTATATCTAAGAGATTTTGATGGGTTGTCTCGTTACCAAGATAAGTTTCCTTCTCTTTTCCCCTCCCTATTACTATTTCGCCAATTATTTCATGTGTTTTTCTTATTCCATAAACATGATCAACCTTGGGATCTCTTTTTTCCTTTTATTATGATGGGTTTTTGGTTGTATTGGAATTTGCTTCATAGATCTAGGTATTTTGGAACCCACAGTGGGCGGTTTTGGGTGTCTGTTGGTGTTCTATCATGGATTTGAGGTAGGTTTTCCAATGAACATGAATTTATAATTTAAGATTAATATATTTTAGGTTTTAATCACCTTATTTACATTCTGAATATTGATATAAAATATTTGGATGATTTTTATGGTCTATAATGTAGCTGTTAATGGTTTATTTAATGGATAATCGTGTTTTTTTGTTGAAATTATGTGCACCACATGTTTTTTAAGATAATTTTTTAGACTTTTCACATGATTTTTTGTATTTAGACCATTTTTAGAATATTTAATATAATTTTTTGATTCAAAATTAGGCTTTTATACATATTTATGTGTTAAATTACTTTTTTTTTATAAAATTTTGCGTGCCATGAGATCAATAAGTTGGAAGTTTGACTTTTATGGGTTGTTTGTGAAATAAACTGATTTTTTGGGTTTATAATTATATTTTAAGCATGATGAATGTAATTTGTTATCCCTTATATGGTTTAATACATGGTTTTTGACTTTACAATTTAATGAGTTTTGTTTTTAAATTTGATTTGGCATGAGCTATCGGGTAATGGCATGTTAGGTATTTTTAATAAAAATAATTGTGTTTTGAATATGTAACCTAAATTTTTTAGGGGGTTTATGTACATGTTTAGATATTTATAATGGTGTTTTCACATCTCTATGAAATATGTTTTCTGTACCATTGATAAAGTATTGTTTTGTGAAATTCTTAATAGCCCATTTATCATGTTTTTGAAAATGTAGAAATTGATTGTTATAGAAAACCTCAAAATGATGTTGTCATGGATAGTATTTGTATATAATGTATGATATTTCCTTGTTTTGTAATCCTTGGGATCCATTATTAGAGTCCCTCTGGTTGGACACTTTGTGTTCCATTTGTTATAGGGCATGAGATCAGTCCTTTTACTAACTCAAGGATATGCCAGTTGTTAATTTAATATTATATATATGTTGTGATTGGATCCTAGGATGGAATGATGTGGATCACACCATTAAATACATTAGACATGTAAAAATTTCATATTGAGATACTTTTATAATAATTATTTTTGCACGGATAGGTCATAGTACTAACCATTGGCCCATAGTAGGTGGATATATTTGGTTTATATCTATGGGATTTTTCCTTGGTCTATCCTGAAAAATGGTGGCCTAGAATATTGTGTGTTTTTATTTGATCGAGTCTTGAATTCTACCATATGTGGGGTTTTATTTATTAGTTTCTTAAGGATTATTCTTGATCTCATGCATTCACATATGTCTATTAACTCTGGGTTGCTTGTAGTGGTGATCATGATACTATTATAATTAGTTGCATTGTCCTCGTTGTGTGTTTTCAATATTCCCTTATTTTGGAATTATTTTTAAGAATCTTATGTGATTCTTTAATAAGTTCTATAATTGTTTTACCATCAATGTAAAAGAGGAAACATATAGACAACACATTCCCCTTAAAAATTATAACATCACAGTAATGAAATGAAATTGGTTTTGGAAATGAAGAAGGGTAGTGATTTTAACTTTTTTAAGTAAAATTTGTATTAAATCCTACGTTAATATATGTTTGTGGAAACATAAAATTTATGAATTCTTTATTTTCAATGAAGTGCACTGGGAATAGATTATCATTCCATCCTACAGATTTTAAATACATAGAACTAAAGTTATTTTCTTTTTTTTCCCTTGTGCATGTTACAGCTTGATTTTAGACCCCTTGGGTGATGAGTGATTGTAGTGTTATAAAGTTACCAATGATGTCACGTAGAGATAGTGTTATATTTTTTTTGGTTGGTGGTATTGTTCATTTGTTGTAAATTTTCAAACTATGTATAAAATATGGTCAACTCATTTATATGTAAATAAAGGTCTATTTGGTTATTTTTTCTACAGGTTTCTATTTATATTTTTTTAAAATCATTACCTATTATAATATGTTAATGCACAATACTTGTTTCTATCTTTTAGTGATCAGGAACGCCCATCGATACTTTCCACACATCAGATCGGGTGACTAGTTTATGATCGAGCTAGGTTAGATTAAGAAAAAATGTTGTCCGAGGAGGTCAGATATTTTGAGAACCTTTATTTTTAAAGAACCCACTCTTATATGGGTATGTCAAGGTAGATGTAATAGGATTATTAGGGGTTAGAAGATAGGTATGATAAGAGGTTCATAAACTCTTGCTCATTCCAAACCTCAGGTTTCCATGGGAAGTCATGTTTTATTACTTTCATGGGTCATTATGAATTATTTCGTGATTGGAATATGAAAAGGGGAGTTGGACTAGTGTTCTCTATGAGATCACATGGCCTTGAAATCCATGTCGAGTTGGGGTCATGGCCTGAATAGACTCTCCATGTCGGTGGTGTGTTTGGCCTATGGATTCCAACCATACAGTCTTGTCACCCACCGACACTTGTTTTATTTTGTGAGATAATTTGAGTCATCCTTGAATTCTTAAAATTGTTTTGACAATAGTTATGTTGGATTTGTGGAAAATGTAATTTTAATGGAAATAGATGTATTTTCAAACATATTATAAAATATTTTATGAATTTAATTTTTTAAAGATACAAGGAAAATGTGTTTTTATAAAATAACCTTTTCGGGTTTTAGAATGTGTTCTGAATTTATGGGGGGGATGTGTTATTGGGGGGGATATTTTTCACACATAGTTTTTCATGTTTTGGGTTATGATCCTATTCATTGGAAATACCATACATTTTCCCATGTTCTGGGTGTGACAATTTTTTAGCTATATAGTATTTTCATTTTATATTATTTCCCTCATGGATGATCATATGTTATTTTGGGAGTTCCTCGAGAAAATAAGGAATATTGTATTATAAATACCCTACACATAGTTGGAACATAGTTGACTAAATTTTGACATGAAACCCAGGTAATAATGTGGCAGGTAGAAAACAACCTCACAGTTGGCATACTAGTGTGCAGCCACTTTGGAGTGATCCTGTCGGTCTTCCCAAAAGTAAAAATTTGATTTTTCCCACATTTCACCCATTGGTATTTTAGTCTTATTCTACCCAAAATTGTGTCTCCTTGTCTGTGAAACCACAGTTATCCCTCTCATGGTTTCCCAATACACTCCCTCATCTAGTTGTGTGGATCTAAGAGAAGTTGAAGGGTTGGCTAGTTTACGAGGTAATTTTCATTATCTTTTCCCCTCCATCTTCCTCCTTCAATTATTTATTGTTTTTTACTTCTTCCATGGTCATGATAGAGAAAGGGAGATATTTTTCCTATGTCAATGATGGGGACTTGGTTTTCTAGTTATTTTATTCATATATCTAGAGTTTTGAAACATAGTACAAGCAGTTTCAGGTGTCTGTTTGTATTCATCCATGGATTTGATGTAGGTTATCACATGAACATACCTTTATAATTTATGAATCATTGATTTAATGTTTTTTCACCCCTTATTTACATTATTAATATTTATATAAAAACTTGGATCAATTAATTAGGGTGAAAAGTTAATGTTAATGGTTTATTTTATGGAAAATTGTTTTATTTTGTTGAAATTGTGCTTGTTTTTTAGAAATAATTATTAGATTTCTCACATGGTTTGAGGTATTTTTACCATGGATCATTATAATGAATAAATTTATAGCATGAAATTTGTTTTTTTACACCTTATTGAGTGTTAAATGAAATTTATTTGTTAAATGTTGCAAGCCATGTGTTCAATAAATTTTAGTATTGGAATTTATGGGTTCTTTGTCAGATAAATGGATTTTTTTGGATTCATAAATATATTAGAAGTATAAAAAATGTAATTTTGGTTCCCTTAAATGGATTCAAAAGTTGTTTTTTCTTTAATATGGAAATGCATTTTTGTTTTAAAATTGATTTGGCATGAGTTGCTGGTGAATGGGTTGTTCTGTATTTTCAATAAAAATGTTTCTATTTTTAATATGTATCTCGATTGTTTTGTGGGGTTTTTATAAATTTTTATATTCTAAAAATTATGTGTTTAATCCTCTCTATGAAATTTTATGTTTATACCATTGATAAATATTTGTTTTGTGAATCACTTGACGACTGTTTATAAACATTGTTAATTGGGAGAAATTCATTATTATAGAAAGACTTCTTTTAATGTTCTCATGCCTAGTATCAGTATATATGGATTGGATTTCCCCATTTTGGAATCCTTTTGACCCAATATTATAGTTCCTACTATTTTACTCTTTTTTGCATTTGTTATGTTGTATGAGATCGACCTTGGAGTTACTCAGGCTGATGCTTGTTGTGAATTCTTATTACATAAGTGTTTTTATTGGATACTCAAATGGAAATAATCAAATAACCCCCATTAAATACTTTATATATGGCAAATTATCATATTTATTTAATTTTATATAAATTATTGTTGCACTGGTATGTCATAGTACTGACTAGTAACTCATAGAAGGTGGATATATTGGTTTTATTGCAACTGGATTTTCCCTCGGTCTATCCTGAGAAAGAGTTGTCAAGCGTATTGAGCATTATGGTTTCATATTATATCGAATGATACTATAGATTGGGTATTATGTATTGGTCTCATTGGGATAATTATTGATCCCTTGGTTTCACCTATGTTGAGTTGAGATTGGTTGCTTGTAGTGATGAACGTGATACTATTATAATTAGTTTCATTACCCTTGTTGTGTGTTTGCGGTAGAGAATTCATGTGGAATGATTTTCAGGAAAATTTATGAGATTATTTAATATGATTTATGAAAATTGTTTTAATGTAAATTGTTTTTAACCTATTTGGAGAATTTGAGGATTATTGATCCCTTTCGCAATGAAAATTCTAACGAAAAACTAATGAAAGGAAACTATTTTTTGAAATTAATAAGGGAAATGAGTTTAACGTTGTATTGATGTAAAATGTAGAGAAAATAATGATTTAATATATTTTATTTCAAACATTAAATTTATGTTTATATTTTTTAGAACTACACTGCGAATTGATTATCTGGTCAACCTACTAATTTTTAATACTCATGATTGAGGTATTATTTATGTTTTTATCCCTTGTGCAGGTTTTAACTTGATTTCAATCTCGTTATTCGATAGGTGATTGTTTTTCGGAGGACTAATAGTTTGGTCACATGGAGATATTTTTTCCTCTTGTCTGCTGTAGGTTTTGTGTAGTTATGGTATATTTTTGGATTGTGTATAAAACATATTTAGATAAATTTATTTAAATAATGGGATGTTCGGTTTATTAAAAAACAATTTTATCTATTTATTATTTATTTAAATAATTATCTCTTCAACTCTATTCATTCTAGACACTATTTTTCAGCACATGGGGATCAAGAACAACCTTCAAGCCATGCCACAGATCGGCTCGAGTGACCGTTTTATGGTCGAACCAGTTTGGTTCATGACATTTTCCCCAATATTAGGGGACTTAATTCTCACCATGACCATGTGATGAAATTACCACATGTCCATGATAAAAATGGGGATGGGGTTCTTTACTAATCTATTTTATATTACCCATGGTAAGGGGATGTAGTTCACATTACTTTTTTCTACATGGAAGGGGATAAGATTATCATAAATGAATTGTTATTTTGGGACATGATACACTCTAATGTGATGTAGCCTAAGGCTTGGGATATTATTCTATATTATCAGAAGCACATGGACATGGGTATTATTTGATCCTATAATGATTTGGTGAAGACAATATTCTATCATGCCTGTGATTGCTCTAGATTTTTTACACATTTATATATTTATATACTATGATACTATTATTATTTATGTATATTATCTAGGGATTCTGTAGTTTTGTTATAAATTATTGATATTAGGGCCTAACCATTGTTATATCCATATTTTCATGATATAATTCCCATGTACATGTAATTACACTTTTATAGTGTGATGTTCCCTTTTTATGACTTCAATTGTCTTTCCTAGACTGTTATCCTTGATATATGTTTACTGAAACCCAAACACTGTATAAAGGGGGTGTGGTGGCATCCATGTGTCCATGTAACAACTGATTGAGTGATTTTATTTTTTACCATTATTAGATGTTTACATATGAGTATATCATAATATACATGAACTTGTATTTAACTATATATCATGGGGCCACCCTTTTTGGTGGCCTACTGAGTTGTAATGACACCATTATCATGTGTTATAATATCCAAGAAGAATTCCTTGTTTCGTGTAAAATAATGGTATGAAAATAATGTTGAATGTTGTATTGGGTGGAGTTTTTATGGGATCATGTTATTGGAAAAAGGTGATAATCACTAATTTTTTTCATATGGTTAATTTTTTTTAATTTGTTATGTAGTGGAATGTTTTGGATGACCTATGTGTACCATTTCTGACTTTTCATTGAGGAATTAACTGATTTATTTCTATATTAAATATATTTCTTGGTTTACCGAAGTATTTTTGGATAAAAATTGATTTTTTACCTAATAGCAGGTGGAGAAATGTTGGCACACTATTATTGGAAACTATGCATCAGCCCTGATGAAATTTTGTTTCCTAGACAGTGGAAAATTCCATGCCATATAGCCTACTACATTATCATGCACCCTCCATAATAGAATATCCTTCTGGTTTCCTCTTCGATTGATGTGACTACATGGTTTTATCATTGTTATAAAAATTATGTGGTTAACATTGAAACCTAATATGGTCATTAATTACTGAAATTTTCCACTCTACCATCCATTGATTTTAACTCTGAAACACCCCTAATTTGATCCATATGGTATTTGTATCCCTTGGTTATTCCTCTACTCCCTATTGGACCCCTCAAGTCATAGTTTTGTGAGTATTCATCATTGGATATTCAAGAATCATCAAGTGAGATAATACTATATTAATTTCATCCTTATTTTAGGTGGATTCATCCCTTTCTCTTGGAATCTAATTTCACTAGAGGGTTGAATAACCTAATTAATGTTTTATCTTCAGCTTTTTGGTTAAAAAATTGAGTTTTCTTGTTTGATCATGCCATAATAGGTTTTTTTTAGGTGAGGTTGCACATTTTCACAGGATTCTATAGTTTTTCTAGTTTGATGTAGGTGATTCCATGTACTAAAAATATTTGATGATTTTCTATGCATTATTTGTTCTTTTAATGTGTTCTATATTTTTTTTAAATGTGAGATATATTTTTTCAAAATGATTTATGGATCTTATGTTTTATTAGGTTGTTTTTTATACCAAAATGGTAGTTTTTAATGTATTTATACATGTTATACTTCTAATATGTGATCTGTAAATTGTTTTAGTTGTTTTATGTATGTATAAAATTAGATTTGGTGTGAATTTTGATTTCAAAGAGTCTTTTGTTTTAGAATATTGTGGGTCCTAATGTGTGAATTTTATGCTTTATGTTTGTTTTTGAATGTGGGAATCTATGTTTCTTGTAGAATGGAAAAATGGAGTTTAGAGTAAATCCTTGGTATCTAGGTGGGTCAATTAGGAATAACATGCTAATTCGATTGGAGGGGATGATACCTATATTATTCAAGTAATATTGGTGATACTACACTAACTAAAATTGATGATGATTGGAGACCACTAGACTGTGGGTGGATTCCCCTCTAGTGGCTCATCAATGAGGATGTTTTGGGTTATGGTTGATTTAAAATATTTCATTATGGTACGAGGTTCCTAAATTCCAATAGTGGTAGTAACAATAGGTATTTTCTATTAAGTGGTTATATATTATGGTGTGGTGCTCACCATTGACATAAGATTGACCCTTCTCTCTTTATAATTTGAAGTCATGTTTCTTTTGATGATGTTTTATATAAAATTCCAACCTTGAATTTTTTCCTTAAAATGGATTCCATTCTTTCTACTAAAATATGCATTTTAATTTATCCTATAATGTCTTGAAATGGAATATTTATTTTGTTTGGCATCAAACTAGTATTTTCCTCAAACCCTATACACTTTCATGGGTGTGTGTAGAGTGTGTTTTTTATGATCGAGGAAAATGAATAATCTTTTCTGAACATGATGTTGTATCTGTTAGCTAGTGTTTCACTCGTGAAAGTGGTGGTGGAGGTTTCATGAGGGTTTTGGACCCATAATTTAATAGTGGTTTTCGAGTCATGGTATATTTGGTTCCGCAACAATTTTGGTACATTTTTTCATTTCAGTTTTGGTTAATGTTGTCAAATGTTTATCTTGGGATATTTTACTTCTATTGGTTATGGATATTGATCTTAGTATGATTTTTTATTGAAAATTTTTAATTGTTATAAACTATTGGTGAGATCATTCCCAAATATGAATTTTTCATTCCAATGAATTAGTTTCTATAACATAGGGATCAGAAAAACCATTTGGGATATTCCACGGGCTGGGTCTAGGGTC
Source organism: Viscum album (assembly GCA_963277665.1). Lineage (NCBI taxonomy): Eukaryota > Viridiplantae > Streptophyta > Magnoliopsida > Santalales > Viscaceae > Viscum > Viscum album. The sequence goes on from OY728147.1 coordinate 1,836,276,274, forward strand.
AGAATGGATGGTTCCTAGAGGAGGTTTGTGAAAAAATGTTATCAGATATTGGATTTCTCCTTTTCATTGGGTCATGTTATTTATAAAGAGTCTAGAAAGGCATTACGTAGGATTTTCAGGGTTTGAGGTTTGTATAGTAGTATTGTGTTTAGACAACATACCATGTAATGGACTTTGAGATTCCATGGGACGTTGGGAATTTAATTCTATTCACCTCAAAGAGATACTTATAGGTTGTAGACTGAATATAGACACAAATTGGGGAAATTCATTTGGGTTATATTTTTATTATTATATTGTTCATTTTTATATGATCAATGAATGTGTTTTGAAATTTTTTTCTTGCTAAATATTTTTTGAATCCTAAATTGATTTTTTTTAATGTGGTTATTGGTTGATGAAGCAAGATGACTCCCCAAATATAATCGATGCATCTATGGGAAGAGATCGAAGAGAGGCACCAATTGATAATCGATTAGTGTATAAAATGGTTTGGGTTATCCAATCCTTAGTTCAGGGAGTGGGATCAAGACCCACTCATGTCATGGGTGTCAAATCGCATTTAGAAAAATAAAAATCTCAGTACTCCATCATGATCATGTCTCCTTCCTTCTAGGGTAGAAAAAATCCCCAGGAGGTAGAGGTGTGTATTGAGAAAATATGGAGAATGATTGTGTTTACTAACACACTTGAGGGAATTAAGGTGATGTGTTCTTTGTTTTTGTTGGAAGGTCCAGGTCGGATGTGGTGGAACTCAGTGGTTTGGTCTACGAAGCATGATCAAATGGTGTGGAAGGATTTCAAAGTTGTATTAAATGAGAATTATTTCTATGGGAACTATGTATTTTCCAAGAAATTTTAGTTTTCTGGATCATCACTATGGGGATTAGGACATGAATGAATATGTAAATGACATTTTATATTTCTATATATTTTCACGTGAGGTATTTTCCAATGACTAGATGAAGGATGAAAAGATTGATGCAGGTTTTCAGCCAAATATATAGTCTCAGGTATTCTTGTTCATGTTCAATGTGTATAATGTGGAGGTTTATCATTCTTTGATGGTGAAGATTTATCATTTTGGAAACCCTATATTTCTCGATTTGTTCTAGAAGTGTTTCATGTTTGTGGTTGTTCTTCTATGAAGAAGTGAAAGAGGGATGAGAAAGAGAATAAGGGTGGTGGTAGTTCATTCCATCCTTCCTGATATCATTCATTTGTGGCTTGAGGAGTTATACTAATTATGCTTCATCAGTGTGGAAAGGTAGTGAATGTGTGGTATGAATGTTTCACTCCATCAAGAAAATTCCATAAATTTGGGTCTATGGGACACTTATAGTGATTTTTCATGGTGGAACACCCATATCAGAGTGGTAATGGATCTGAACCATCCATTGGGATGTTATCCCACTCCGAACGATTTGTGATTGTGGGTTCCTATTTTGGAGATCGTGTAGGTAGGACTATATATTTATCTTGATAGTGTCATTTCATGGTAGATTTGTTTTATATTGTCCATCCTTAGGATCAGGTAGATACAAGGTTTCATTATGTATTGGATCAGTCCCCAACAAAATCAAATGTAGGTCCTGTGAAAATTTGACTCATCCTATTTATTGTATCTTCTTTAGCTTTATCTGTTTATGATATTGGTGCCTCTATTTTTTCATTCATTCCAAACATGTGAATATATTTAATTGATCAACTGATATTATTCTATATGGAATGGAATTGTTGAAATAGGTTTGTAAGAGGTGAGAATAATATTTCATGTGTCTGTCTTGAAAACTCATAATGTACGTGGTTGGGATAGAATGCGATTATCTAGTTCTAAATATTTAAATCTTTTTCATGATACTCGGTGTGGATATGATGGTGTATATTAAGGCACACATCGATTTTTATCATCAATGAGTGATTTTTGTGGCACCTACTTGGATTACCTAGGATTTTCTGGGTGAATCATATCATCATTCATGATGTTATAGTCCTCCACTATCATATTTGGGAATCATTATCATTCTAATCACATCACTCACATTAGAGGATGTTAATAGTTCTTGTAAGGTTTTATTAACTTCTATAGATGATGATTTTCATGATGTATTTCTAGATGAATTTTTAGGTCATCCTCCATAGACAGACATAGAGTTTATAATAGATTCATCACTAGGAACACATACAATATCATATCCCTCATACCACATGGTCCCCACCAAGTCAAGGGAATTAATGATACCACTAGATGATTTGAAATCAAAATGTTTCATTTTTCGGAGTGTTTCAACATGGGTGCCACTATCTTATTTTATAAGATTTCTGATGAATATCTCCAATTCTATATTTGTTACAAAAAAATTTATTGAGGTGATGATATATAATAAATACAATTTTACATTAATTGATGACATATTTCATCAATTTAAATGGAAAATGTGGTTCTCTAATATCGATCTGCATTCTGGGTATTCCCATTCTATTTTTAGAGAGATAGATGTCTTGAAAAGAGAATTTCACAGAAGGTAAAACAATTATTTTTACTTCGTTGTGACAATGAGATAAAATAATGGTTTACTATACATTACTACGCTAATAATTATGTATTCCATCAATAACTCATTTATTTTTTCATTGTATTCATGGATAAAATATGGGTATATTTAGAGACTGAAGGGTAGCATGAGTGAAATTTGAGGATTGTTTTGGGAAATTATTGGGAACATCATAAGTTTGAAATGTTTTAAAATTAATAAATCTAGATTAGGGATATGGTGTTTTTAGGTCAACTTATATCGGTTAATGGGGTTTTGGTGGATCCTAAGAAAATAAGTGTTGTGATGTCATGGGAACAACCAAATTTTTTCAAGGATAGATGTTTTCTAAGCCTTGTAGGGTATTATAGGATGTTAATAAAATATTTTTCTCATATTTCTTCACCTATTATGAAGCTCACATAGAAAGGGGTGTAGTGTGAATGGATTTCTGCAAGTCATGAATCCTTTGATGATCTTAAGTGGTGGTTGACCAAATCACATGTTTTAATTTTCCCTATATATTGAATGGGATATGTGGTCTATTATGATTATTAGGTATGGGTCATGGTTGTTTCTACTATAGGATGTTCATGTGGTGTCATATGGATCTCGCCAACATCAACCACAAGAAAAAAATTACATAACTCATTACCTCAAATTAGCATCACTGAAGCATGTTAGGAAATTGTGGTTTCATTTCATATTCATGGATAATTTATTAGTCTTCTTAGATCATAAGTGTTTATCCAACAACAGCTCTCTCAATGATATAAATTGAAGTTTGTGTCATTGTTTTGAGTACCTTTAAGTGTTCTATTTTGATATTGTATACACCTCTATTGAAGGTAATGTGGTATTATATTCTTGTAGTAGAGAAGTTTCCATGGAAGTGTTGAGGAAGACTTGTGTTGAGTCTAATTTGATAATTTTTTTCATATGCATCCGAAATTTTTTAATTATGGTCATGGGGCATTATTGGAGAGATTTCAGTTAAAACCTTCCCCTAGGAAGCTTATTCAACAAGAGAAATCGATTGATGAGTTGTGATAACATTATATGCAGTTCATAAAAAGTGGGGAGGGTCTATATTATTATTCATTAGATCTTGAGGGGTCATTGTGCTTTAGGGGTCTCTTTATATAATGTTTTTATTTAAGGATGTGGTGATGTATGGTAGACACATGTCTTAGTAGGATGTTCATACTAGTACCACCGTTATGTTTTATGAATTTTTTCACCATTTTGTGTGGCTGACCGAGAAATGAGACATTGCTGGATTTGTATCTCGATGATATGTATGTCAGTAGGTTAATGGAGTGAACTAAAGGGCCTCTAGTTTACTTCATCTATTTCTCTATTAGCACCATGAATTGGGATGAGGTTTCCATGGACTTTATAGTTGTATTTCATCATACACAACATAAATTGAATTCCATACGGGAAATTGTTCACCATTTGATCAAATCATCTCACTTCATTATTATCATAGATTCTACCAATGTGGATGAGATGGGTCATATGTATGTTCAAAATATAGAGGAACTTAATTTTTTGTTTTTTGTTATTTTTTCAAACAGGGAAATTGTTTTTACATCACATTTTTTGGGATGGCCTTATGAAGACTATATTGTCATAGATAAAGTTCAGTATGACATACCATCCTCAAAAAAAATGGTCAGATAGAGTGGGTAAACTAGATTTTGGATGAAATGCTCTGGGCACATGTGTTGGCTATCATAGGTAATGGGATAACCATTTGGGTTAGTTGAGTATGCAAATAAAAAAATAGTAACCAATATTCAATATGAGTGGTACCATTTTAGGGGCTTTATGGTTGGTCATTATGGAACCTATTATATTAGGATGAGGTGGGTGAGAACTCCTTATTGGGGTCAATCCATGTGCAGGATACATAAGAGAATATTTTGTTGATCAGACATAATTTTTCAATAGTGAAGAGCTTACATAGGTCTTTTTTTATCAGAGGCCCTTAGATTTTTAATTTTCTATGGGTCATTGGGTCTATCGTAATGTGGAACCTATCTTATGTCACTATCATTTGGGTATGAAATGGATCCAAACTCTAGTGTATGTAAAAAAAATTGATATTGTCACAATAGTTGGTATGTTGTCATACTGGTTGTCTTTTCCATCACAATTTATGTAAATTTCAGATGTGTTCAATGTCTAAATAATGTATTTACAATGTTGATCTATCTGATGTTCTGAATTGGGAGAAGATAGAGATCAAACTAAATTTTCCAATGTCTAAGTGGCCAGTACATATTGTGGATTCCCAAGATAATGTGCATTAGGGGACAATAATACCATTGGTCCAACATATATGGTTGAATGGTAGTTATGATAATGATACTATGAATTGGATGTCTTGGGTTGAGGAGAAATATATTCTTTTTTTCTTTTATCAAACATTGGATTAAATTTATGTTAATTGAGTGTTTTCATAGTGGGGTGAAATATCATGTCTACGATTTTATATAGAGTTATTATTTTGTTTCATTATAATCATACAATTATTACTTGGTTTCCACCTTGGGATTTTTGAAAAAATAGTATTTTTGTACCCTATAGTGGGTGGCACACGGTTGGCACAAAATTTTGTTAAACCATGTGCCGGCCAAGAAGAAATGGTACACCCTAGATAGTAGAACTATACAGGCCACATGGCCAACCACACATTCATGTTCCCCCCAAATAATCCATGTATAATATTTTTTTCATTGATATGGAATTCTGTGTGGTTTCAACATGGTTTTGAAAACCATATGGGCTAATAGTGTATCCTATGTAGATCATTAGAAAATGAACTTTTTTTACACCATTTCCCAATTTTAATAACAACCCACCCTTATCTTGATCCATACATGATTTTATTCCCTACTATACTTATCCTCTCTATCCGGGACCCCTTAAACAGAAATTTTTTTATATTTTTTCATGGATCCACATTAATCATATATTAATCCTCTCTTCCATTATCTGCTTCCTTCTTCTTGGGTTATTATTCTATATTTCTTATGTTCTTATTTCTATTGATGGTTGGTGAACCTAATAATGGTTGGATCTTGAGTTTGGCCTAAAATAATTAATTTTTCAGTTGGGTATTTCTTCTATTGGATTTTTTTGTGGTGTGGCTGTGGTTTTTTACAGGATTCTAGAAGTTTCCAAGAGTGAGGAAGGTGAATCCATGTTTTAAAAATATTAGAGGATTTTGGTATTATTTATTTATTCCTTGAATGCATTCAATAGAATTTTTGAATGTTGAAAATTGTTTTCTCAAAATTATTTGAGGTGAACATGTGTTGGAAAATGGGTTTATTATGAAAATTAATTGTGTATCATATATGTTTACAAGTTATGATTAATAAATTTGTTCCATAAATTATGTTTTCCATGAGAAGTATGTTTGGAATGGGATTTGGTGTGGATATGGATTTGAAATATAACTCTCAAGTGAAAATTATGGTTTATTATGTGTATCTTTGAATCATGATTTCTTCATGTTAAAGTGGTAATATATGCGGCGTATGAAATGAAAAAACTACAAATAATGGAATTACAATGTATCTAATTGGGTGGACTAGCAATAACATATTAGTTGGATCATTGGGGCCAAGGACCAATTTCTTCTATCAATATTTACAATACAATACTAACTAAACTTGTTGATTATTGGAGACCACTCAACCATTGGGTGGATTCCCCTCTTGTGGATTTTTCATGATGAAACAATGGTTTAGGATTTCTATACCATGTTTCAATGAGATACAAGGTCCATCGAGTCCACTACTGCTAGTACCTATTGGGAACTCTTGTGATATGTTTCTCTCTTATTACATGGTGATCCTCATTGATATACAATAGACCATGATCTCTTTATAGAACTAATTTTTAATCCATTTGAATGAATATTATTTAAAAAATATTCTTTAAAATTTATCATTAAATGTATTTGTTTTCTTTTTTATTAAAAATTTCATGTTAATTTATCTTTGAATGTTATGGAATATAATCATTATTTTCTGTGGAATCCAAACAGGCATTGGCTTGAAGCCTAAATGTAATGTCCCGGATCCGAGTACCACTCCAAAGGTTCCCCGAACCCGGTTCTCCACGTGACCTCAAGCGCATTTTCCCAAATGCTAGAGGCTGCCGACTAGCAACAAGGGCCCAGGTATGATAGTAGGGAAACTATGCCCTCATTTTTCAAAGTCTAGCGGACTGGAATATAAATAAACATACAGTAACAGTGGAGGCAGTAAACTATACACAACTGAAATAAACAATTGCAGTTGATATAACCAACCAGATATATAGATATGATGCAACTTATCTCAAATTCTAAGAAAACAGTCAGAACAAGTAACATAGCAGTACAATACAATACAGAGTACAAGTACAGAAAAGAAAATCAGAACAGCCAGTGGTATCGCGAGCCTAATCCTAGTCCCATGCTCCCCTACACCCAGGAAGCAATCAAGTACCTGTATAAGGAATCTTTCCCTTATCTACACCTGCAGAAATGTAATCTGTTTGGGCTGAAAAGCATGACCCAAATAGGGTGTTAGAAATATATCTCAGTAGGCACCCACCAAGGGCTCGTGCCAAACTGTGTGAAAATATGCAACAACAGTGTGCAGTACTAGAATGAAACAAACTAAGAAGTACTCAAAAGTAACTAAATCACAAGTTATATTTTAATTTAATTAACCATTTAATCTATTTAATTTAAAATACCACCATAGTGAATATTCTAAGTAAAAAACCAATGTCCTCAGACACGTAAACTCCTACCCTCGGGTAAAAAGAAACCAACCACAAGAATCTACCCTCATACATACGGATATTTTCCTCAGGTGTACGAAGTGTCACCCACAGGCACAGAATCAACTGCCCATAGGCACGGATGAAGTTTCCCTCAGGCCGAATTAACCACTGCCCACAGGCTAAAGGTAACACTTCCCTCGGGCTAAGTAAAACATTTCCCTCAAGCTAAGAAAGTAATCGGGTCATTCCCAACATGTAAATAAACATTTATAAGCAATTACTCTCAAGGAAATTCTACAATCAATACTTTAGAGGCATACCCTCGGGTATCCTGGCCAAACGGCTAAACAGAGGAACACACCCCCGGGGTGGTCCTGGATCCAAGCACTGATCCCAAACAACATTTATACAACTTTTATTTAATCACCTATACAATTATAGGTATTTAATATAGCAATGACCTTAGCCACATGACACCCTATATAAAGGTTTGTAGCTCAAAAACACACAAAATGCACAACTGTTGGAAATAAACACCAAGACACCTACCTTAACCACCAACGAACGATATACGTGAACGTCGATTCCAGAAATGCCAAAGAACAGCGTAGATCTAAAGTAGAATAAACTCTGTTTAAACATAAATAACTCCCATTAGGGGAATAATTGGAAAGAACTACTTAAGGAGAGTGGAGGGCTTACCCGTGCGGTTCCAACGAGATCGTCCAAGGCGGAAACAGTTTCCCGAAAAATTCTCGGTGGGTCTCCATATCTTTGGCCTCCTCTCCTATGCTCCCTCTTCCCGTTCGATGCCTTCCCTGTGAACAGCAGAGGCGACTACCCATTTTTAGTGAAAAAACCAAAGTACACGGCGTGTATATCCGAGTACACGGCGTTTAATTCTCATTTTTAAACTGTTCCTCTGGTGGATTCCCGCCAGCATGGCACTGTTCATCTGTCGTCATGACTACACAGCGTGTCTCCTTGAGTACACAGCGTGTTCAGTCACCCAGCTGGCCACCGCCTTACTATTCGCCTACAGACTGACTACACAACATGTAAGGGACCACTACATGGCATGTAGTTGGTTCCTACACCCTTCATCACCGACATGGCCACACGCCCTGTGTACTCATTCCACACGGCCAAAAGTACATGGCGTGTGGACAAAGTAAACGGCATGTACTTTCCAAATTTTGGGATTTTTCCCCATCTTCCATATTTTCTCAAAACAACTTAAGGAAAAGACAAAAGGATAAGCTCGTACCTCAGAACTAAGAATCTGGTACTTATAAACATCCCCCCTTAAAGCAATTAATCCCTGAATTTCCCTTCCAAGGTTGGAGAAGATAAAGTCGTGAACAACTCCGGCCACTGAGCACGTACATCGGTCTCCCGCTCCCAGGTTTCATCCTGCACTCAGCCATGTTTCCATAGCACCAGTACGAGAGGAACTAACCGGCCTCAGCGAACCTTTGCGCTCCTATCAACGATGTGAATTGGATGCTCTTTAAAGGACACCCCTGACTCAAGCTCAACCTATTCGGGTTGAAAGACGTGAGACGGGTCTGAATGATAGTGGCACAACTGAGATACATGGAAGATGTCGTGCATGGCTCGATACCTCTGGGGCAACTAAACCCGATAGAAAACCAGCCCGACTCTCTCCAGAATCTCAAATGGCCCCACATACCTCGGTGAATGTTTACCCTGTCTCCTGATCCATCTGTGTCCCATCCTTAGCGAAACATTCAAGAAAACTTGATCCTTGACCACGAACTCCAAAGGTCATCTGCGGCGATCAGCATAAGACTTTTGACGAGACTGCATGGTGCCATCCGCTTCTGAATTAACTGGACCTGCTCAGAAGTCTCTTGTACGAGACTTGGTCCCAGTAAAGCTACCTCAACTGCCTCTAACCAGCACAAAGGTGATCGGCATGGCCTACCATATAAAGCCTCGTATGGTTCCATCTCAATAGTCACCTGAAAGCTGTTATTATAGGAAAACTCGACTAAGGGTACATGCTTCTCCCAAGAGCCCCCAAAGTCTATGAAGCATGCACGCAGCATTTCATCAAGCACCTGTATCATACGCTCTGACTGGCCATCGATCTGAGGGTGGTAAGATGTGCTAAGAAGCACCTGTGTACCTAGTTCCCTCTGAGAACTCTTCCAGAAACGAGACATAAAACAGGCGTCCCTATCTGAAATGATAGAACAAGGAACCCCATGAAGATGTATGATCTCTCAAATATACAACTTCCTGAGCTCATCAACACTGAAGGTCTCCTTGATCGGCAAGAAGTAAGCTACCTTCGTGAGTCTGTCCATAACAACCCACATGGAATCATTGCCCCTAGGTGACCTCAGCAACCCCGTCATGAAATCCATCGTGACATCATATCATTTCCACTCCGGAATGGGTAACCGCTGTAACAGTCTAGCTGGCCTCTGATGCTCCGCCTTAACCTGATGACAGGTGGAATACCTCGTAACAAAACCAGCTACATCTTTCTTCATACCCAACCACCAATACTGATGTCTCAAGTCTTGATACATCTTGGTAACCCCGGGATGAACTGTCCAAGATTAAGCATGAAACACGCAAATCAGCTCCTTGCGTATATCCCCTGGAACCCACACTCATCCATGGAAACGCAATACCTCATCATCGCCTATCGTCCAACCAAGAGGAGGGTCCTCACATGCCACCGACTCCCGTATAACTAGGCCTTCCGAATCAGATTGTTGTCTCATCTTCACTCTATCCAGGAGGGTAGAAGTCACAGCTAAGGATGAAAGATAAGTCTACCCCTGACTGATGTGCACTTCCATATGCATCTAAGAGAAAAAAGCCATGAGCTGCCACTCGCCACTGGCCTCCTGCACAACCTGTATCTGAGTCTTCCTGCTCAGTGCATCATCCACTGCATTACCCTTACCATGTGTATAGGCAAGCTCAAAGTCAAAGAACTGTAGGTATTCAACCCACCTTTGCTGTCTCAGATTCAAGTCACACAGAGTAAAGATATACTTGATACTTTTGTGGTCAGTGAACACCACAAAACGTTCTCCCAAGAGATAATGTCTCTAACAGCACAACGCATGGACAACTTCAGCCAACTCGAGATCATGCGTCGGGTAATTCCTCTCATGTGGCCTCATTTGCTGAGACTCGTATGCAACAAATTGTTCGCCATGCATCAACACTGCTCCCACCCCAATACCTAATGCATCACAGTAAACTTTATAGATCTTCCCTTGCTCTGGGAGTATCAGGATCGTTGCTGATGTCAACCTTCCCTTCAGGTCTGGAAAAGCTATCTCACAAGCTTCTGACCATACGAACTTCACACCCTTCTTAGTCAAACCCGTCAATGGCGCTGCAAAGAGATAGAAGTCCTCGATGAAATGCCTGTAGTAACCAGCCATCCCAAAGAAACTCTGTATCTCAAACATGTTCTTAGGATGCTCCCAGGAAACTACTGCTCTCACCTTCTCTGGGTCTACCAAAAATCCTGCCTCTGAGATAATGTGACCCAGGAAGTGAATCCAGTACATCCAAAAGTTGAACTTTGAGAGCTTAAAATATAGCCGATGCTCTCTCATTGTACTCAATACGATCTCAGGATGGCTGGCATGGTCGTATCGAGTGTGAGAGTACACCAAGATGTCCATGAATACTGCCAATTAATAGTCCAGATAAGGTCGGAACACATGATTCAACAGAGCCATGAAAACTGCTAGCGCGTTCATGATTCCAAACGGCATAACTGTATACTCATATAGATCATACCTGCTTCTGAAAGCTGTGAGAGGTATATCAGATTGTCTAACGCGCAGCTGATGATATCCTGATCTCAAGTCAATCTTTTAGAATACTCGTGCTCCACGAAGTTGGTCAAAAAGATCATCAATCCTCGGTAAGGGATATCGGTTCTTAACCATCAATTGGTTCAGCTTCCGATAATCCACACAGAGTATGAGGGTACCATCCGCCTTCTTCGCAAAGAGGACCAGAGAACCCCTTGGAGAAGTACTGGTTCGGATGAAACCCTTTGCATGTAACTCCTTTAACTAAATCTTGAGCTCTTGCAACTCATGTGTGGCCATCCTATAAGGTGGAATGGACACTGGTGCCACTCCTGGCACAAGATCAATAGTGAAATCCACCTCACGCTCCGGAGGAAGACCTGAAAAGTCGTCTGAGAATACATCCCTAAAACGATCAACCACTGGAGGGAAATCCTTCTGATAAGTCCCCTGGTCGTCTATATATAAACTCACAATCTGGGTTGTGACTCCTCCTTGCCCATGATGCTCTTTTCCAGCTCGACTCTCCTGAACATCCCATTCACCCTTGTATAGAAACACTCCTCCCTCCGGTGACATGAAACTCACCCTATGATGATAGAAATCCATAAAGGCTCGAAAGGGAACCAACCAGTCTATCCTGAGAATGATATCATAGCTCTTCATCTCCAATACATATAGGTCCCAAAGGAAGTGACACCCACCATCCTCAAGGGGGCACTCTTTTCACTGACGCACACCAGTCATTCTAGTCCCCAAAAGAGTGTCTAGAATCATGATATCAGAATAAGTAGAAACACATAGCCCAAGGCTCTCCAAAATGGTCACAGTTATAAAACATTGTGTAGAACCCATATCAAAAAGTACTGAAGATAAAACAGAAGCTACTAGAATAGTAAGTCTGACAGTAAAAGGTCTGGGATCCTTCTCATGCTGGGTTTGTTGCACCGCATATGCATGCCCAGTGCCATAGCTCTGCGACGCAGCCTGACTACCCTGAGTTGTCCCGCCCTGGTGCCTCTGAGATCCTGGTGTCTGGCTACCACGGCCACGACCACCATCTCTTCCAGCATGACCTGACGTATTCCAGTTCCTTGACTGGGAAGAAGCCACTGGTCTTGCTCTCGCATGTGGAGTCTGCACAGAACACCTCTCTTAGGTCCACAAGGCTGAATACCCTAAGAGGGGGGGTGAATCAGGGTATGACTAATTTTAAAATTAATGACCGTTATGATCTTGTTTTGTTGTTAAGAAAAACACTCTTCTCTCTCTTTCTTGTCGCACAATGTAAACATAAAGTAAAGAATGCACAGGAAACAATGATTTTTACTTGGTTCACCCTCACTGGGCTACGTCCAAGGAGCATACGCCGACAAGTTGCCGGTCGTACCAAATTCCAATAAACTTCACTAGCTGTGGATACAAGGTTCGGGTACAGTCAATATGTCCCAGGCTCACTGTCTTTACAAGATTTAGGTTCAGCTCACTGCTTTCCCAAGGGTCACTCCCTGTTTCTCTCTCTGACTCACTTCCGGTAGAGAAGATCACCTTCTTCCTCTTCCTTCACTCACTGCACTGGAAAGGATCCACTCACTGTTTATAGACCTGTAGGTCTCTTAATTTTCATGAAGGAATGAATCTTCCTCTGTATGTAGATGCTCTGTTGAAGTACAAATTTCACCCGTAGATGAATATATTTTTTCACCGAAGGTATCAGGCAAATATACAGCTTCCACGCAGCCTGAAAATCACTACTGGAAATAAACCTTACTTGGCGCGCAAGTCAATCTCGGCACGCAAGTATCGACGCGCAAGTCAGAACTGTTGCGCAAGTCTTCCTCAACTCCAAACTTGCGTGACTCTCTTCCTTTTACGCCCAAACCAACATTGGCGTGCAACTGCTAACCGACGCGCAACATTTCAGACTGGCGTGCAACTCCTCACACTGGCGTGCAACTCTACCTACGCGACCACACACCACTTGCACGACCACCACACCTGCGCAATGGGATCTCTGATTTCTCAAAGTGTTGAAATCCGGTGAAGAATGTGGAGGGGTGGTCCAGTATTTATAGGAAAATTGACCACCCTACACGACGGCGCGCAAGTCAACTCTCGGCGCGCAAGTCTCGGCACCCAGGTCTCTTCCTCTGCAAGTAACTTGCCTGACCTACTTCCAAACATTCTCAAACCTATTTCCTTTTCCATATTTTGATATTCAGATCTTGGAAAACCATAGGTGCGCAAGTTCTCAAGCTTATAAGGCATCGGCGTGCAAGTATCTTTCACGGCGCGCAAGTCACCTGCGCGACCTCACCAAAACTTCCACGACCCTTATTCCTTTTACATATTTTGATGATATGATCTTGAAAAACATATGGTGCGAAGGTTTTCAAGCCTTCATGTACACGGTGCGCAAGTCCCTTTTCCAAAAACCACTTTTCTTCATTTGTCGATTTTCAGGCCCAAAAATTTGGCAAACACTGGAAAACGGCGCCACCTTGTATCTGTTCTTTTTATGCCGCCTCCAGATCATCCATTCCTTTATCGAAATTATTGAATCAAATATGGATCGTTGACCACATCTCTTGAACTCAACATTCCACCATTAAATCCCCTTTGTCAAAAAATTTGTATTTCTTGGTTTTCTTTGTCAACAATCACATCACTGATGTTCACTTTGTCAACAAACACAATCACCTCAAAAATGCTTCAATGATTCCTTGAGGGATTTTTTCCCAACACCCTCTCACTAGCCACTGGTGGAAACGCCCTGCAAATGTGCTGCAGATGACCCATATTTCCGCAAGTTCAGCACTCCAATCGGTCTTGTGGACCCTGAGGTCTCTTGTGCCCCTCTTTTCCACACTAGTAGCACCTGACCGGCCCACCTGAAGAAACTTCATGGCCGGTACTACCACCCTGAGAGAAGTCCATCTGTCTCTTCCTATTACCAGTAGAAATATTACTAGAAACTGGTGCTGAACTTCCCTAGCCCACACCACTAGCTTCCCATAGGTTATTTTCTATAGTCAGCACCTGGTTTATAATACCATGTATAGTAGGTAACCTGAAAACATTCAACAGTGCTTGGATTTCATACTGAAGACCATCCTCGAAGTGCCTGAATCTCAGCGTCTCATCACCCACCATCACGGGTGAAAAGCACTGAAGCTCGGTGAAAGGAGAAGAATAGTCCATCACCAACATAGTGCTCTGCTGCAGATTCTTGAACTCTCGAGCCCTATCTGCCCTCAGCGCCTCTGGGAAGAAGAAGTCATAGAAGACTGCCTGAAAATCTTCCCACACCATGTCTCTGTGATGATCTAACTAGGTGGTAACATTCCACAACCTCTTAGAGGAATCACGCAGTATGTACGTCCCGAGCTTGACCCTCCGCCCTGGAGGCATCTCAAGATGCTCAAAAATAGTTTGCATCGATCCAAACCAAGACTCCACAGCCTGTGGTCTACCATCCCTTAAAACGCAGGAGGATGCTGCTGCTGGATGATACATGTCATCTTGGCCATAGATGTGGTAGCCTGTGGTGCTCCCTGAATGGTCTGCATGAACCGCATAAAGCCTTCACGGAACTACGCATCTATGCCTGTTTCCGGTATAACGGCTGGTGCTGCATCTAACAATGCTGAAGGATCAACTGGTAGCCCATGGCCCAACATCTCTGTAGTATAGTCATCGCCGCTCTCCTGGAGAACAACGCGCGGTCGTCTTGGCGGCATGACACTACAAGGTCAAATGCACACCTTAGAACAAGATTATTAAGGACCGAAAACAAAGAAACCCAAAAGGTAATAGGAGTAAGAAGGCATTAAATTTTTTCAAAACAATACTACATGGTGTGTATACTGACTACATAGTGTTTACTTGACATCCCTTCCCCTACCTGGGTCCTTCTGCACGGCTAAGCCAAACGGCTCCTATTTGAACAAAACTACACAGTGTGTATATCATCTACATGGTGTGTATGGTGTTATTTACAGCTGCTAGTGTCACTTGTGGCACGACCGAATATTCGGATTGACACTACATGGCGTGTTACACCCACACACGGCGTGTACACCACCTTGTTTCCCCGTCACATTGCTAATTCCACACAGTCTGTCCTCGGACAAGACTACACGACGTGTCCCACAGGTACACGACGTGTACTAGATGAGCTCTGTCGACCCGTGTTGTTAGTTACACGGTCGGACACACGGCTCACACTACACGGCGTGTTTAATACACAAATGGCGTGTACACAAAGGATTTCACCGACCCGTGTTGTTAGTACACAGTCGGGTTCCCAGGTCACACCAAATTGTGTGTTCTTCATTGCACAGTGTGTTCAAGATATGACTACACCGGCCTGTTTTTTTAGTTACATGGCCAGGTCTCCAGGTCAACACTACACAGCATGTATATCTGGTACATGGAGTGTTCACCCCTCGCTCTGCCCTTCCCTGTGTCTCCACCCACACGGTTTGTGACACAGGTAGAGACTACACGGCGTGTACTCAAGGTACACGGCGTGTACTCAAAAAGTTTCTTTTCCTTCCCAAACAGAAGAACATACACGGCATGTTTAAATACTAGACGGCATGTATAATGGGTTTCCAGACAGTATGCCTCAGAAACATCCTCGGAACCCAAAAAATACTGCAAAACAACACCTAAGTGTCAAATTTCGATCTGTGAGGGCCCATACTCCCCAAGAATCAATGTTTGACAACTTATCTGTGTTATAACAAAATAAACAGTCAATGATCCACCAAATTTTGGTAAATGGGGGCCCATACTCCCCAAAAACCGAAGTTTTGTGTCCATTATTTCCACAGGTTTATACAAAAATACCCTATCACATAGAAAGTATTTATCAAATCAGTTATCACAACAGCATTCTTTTCTAGAACAATAACTATCACAACAACATGCAATTTCTAATGAACCTACATGGCATGGAACTATGCATGGCATGTGATTTATAGCATATGTCTAAATGATGCATGATATGGAATACCATCATCTCATCGGGTTGCAACTAAATAGAACCCAAGGATAAAATATCAACAGCACAATACAAGTGTGTCACCCTTCGGTGAAAATCAATTCAACCGTAAAATTGTAAAATCAGAAAAATTGCAACACGAGGTAAATTGGATTTTTCCTGTACATGGTTTCGCTACAACCGGGCATAGCTTATTACCAACTACCGATCCATTATATCCCTGACTAAGGCTCCAAATAGTAAGTCAAAGAAAAGAACCTCCTCTGATACCACTTTGTAATGTCCCGGATCTGAGTACCACTCCACGGGTGCCTCGAACCCAGTTCACCACGTGACCTCAAGAGAATTTCCCCAAATGTCAGAGGCTGCCGACTAGCTGTGAGGGCCCAGGTCTAGTAGTGGGGAAACTATGCCCTCATTTTTCAAAGTGTAGCACAGTGGAATATATATAAACATACAACAACAGTGGAAGCAGTAAACCATACACAACTGAAATAAACAACTGCAGTAGGTATAACCAACCAGATATATAGATATGATGCAACATGTCTCCAATTCTAAGAAAACAGCCAGAACATGTTACATAGCAGTACAATACAATACAGAGTACAAGTATAGAAAAGAAAAACAGAACAGCCAGCGGTATCGCGAGCCTAAGCCTGGTCGCACTCTCCCCTACACCTCAGCAGCAATCAAGTACCTGTATAAGGACCCTTGCCCTTATCTACACCTGTAGAAACATAATCTGTTTAGGCCAAAAAGCATGACCCAAACAGGGTGTGAGAAATATATCTCAGTAGGCACCCACCAAAGGCACGTTCACAACTGTGGGAAAATATGAAACAACAGTGTGTAGTAGTAAAATGAAACAAACTAAGTAGTACTCAAAAGTAACTATCTTACCAGTTATATTTCCATTTAATTAATCATTTAATCCATTTAATTTAAAATAAAACCACAGTGAATATTCTAAGTAAACACCCAATGTCATTAAACACATAAACTCCTACCCTCGGGTAAAGAGAAACCAACCACAAGAATCTTCTCTCAGGCATACGGATATTTCCCTCAGGCATATGAAGTGTCGCCCACAGGCACAGAATCAACTACCCAAAGGCACGGAAGAAGTTGCCCTCAGGCCGAAATAACCACTACCCACAGGCTAAAGGTCACACTGCCCTCAGGCTAAGTAAAGCACTGACCTCAGTCTAAACAAGTGACTGTGCTATGCCCAACATGTAAATAGACATTCACAAGAAATTCCTCTCAAGGTAATTCTACAATCATTACTTTAGAGGCATACCCTTGGGTATCTTGGCCAAATGGCTAAATATAG
The DNA here is from genome assembly GCA_963277665.1 of Viscum album. Taxonomy (NCBI): domain Eukaryota; kingdom Viridiplantae; phylum Streptophyta; class Magnoliopsida; order Santalales; family Viscaceae; genus Viscum; species Viscum album. The sequence goes on from OY728147.1 coordinate 1,836,293,758, forward strand.
GAACACACCCCCAGGGTGGTCCTGGATCCAAGCACTGATCCCAAACATCATTTCTACAACTTTTATTTCATCACCTATACAATTCTATGTATTTAATATATCCACGGCCATAGCCACACGACAGCCCTTATATGTGTTTGTAGCTCAAAAACACACGAAACGAACAACAGTTGTAAATAAACACCAAGACACTTAACTTAGCCACCAACGAACGATATATGTGAACGTTGATTCCAGAAACGCCGAAGAATCGAGTAGATATGAAGTATAAGAAACTCCGTTTAAACTAAAATAACTCCCGTTAGGGGAAGAATTTGCAAGAACTGCTTAAGGAGAGTGGAGGGCTTACCTGTGCGGTTCCAACAAGATCATCCGAGGTGGAAACAGATTCCCAATGAACACTCGGCAGGTCTCCAAAGCTTCGGCCTCCTCTCCCAAGCTCCCTCTTCCCGTTCTAAGCCTTCCCTGCGAACAGGGGAGGCTGCTATCCATTTTTAGCGAAAAAAACAAATTACACGGTGTGTAATTTCGAGTACATGGCGTGTACTTCAAATTTTTAAACTATTCCTTCGGTGGCTTCCCGCCAGTGTGGCATTGTTCATCTACCGACATGACTACACGGCGTGTTCAGTTGCACAGCTGGCCACCACCTTACTATTCTCATGCTGACTGACTACCCAGCATGTAAGGTACCAATACATGGTTTGTAGTTGGTTCCTACACCCTTCATCGCTGACACGGCCGCACACCCTGTGTACTCATTCCACATGGCCAAAATTACACGGCGTGTGGACAAAATACATGGCATGTACATTCCAAATTTTGAGATTTTTCCCCATATTCCATATTTTCACATAAACACTTAAGTAAAAGATAAAAGAAGAAGCTTGTACCTCAGAACTAAGAATCAGGTTCTTACATTAAATATACCCTTGGGTGAACGTATAATCTTTTATGTTTGACCTACCAAAAATAAATATGTTTTAGGGGGTGATGGTTGATCCTAGTTTCTAAAATTCCTCTCATGTAGGTGGTTGTGGATGTGGCTTGTGAGTGTTGGCCCTCTCACTGTAAAGAGTTTTTGTGTCTTGGGCTAGTTGATTCTCCACCAATTTTGGTAATTGGGTTTTTCTTGTTTTGTATGATGTTTTAAAATGTTAACCATGTGATTTTTACACGAAATTTTGTTATTTATATTTATTATTATATGATGTTTTATTTTTTATTGTCCTTGGATATTTATTATAGTTGAAATCATTCCCGAACATTTTTTATTGACATAGATGCTCTAATTTTCATCCCCTTGGAATCGGGAATTCCCATGATCCAACCAAGGGTTGTGTCGGGTGTCGTGTTGGATGGTTCCCCAACTTGTTTCATGACATATAGGTGAGTATATTTGATTAATTTTTAGTGACATAACTACTACTCATTTTTTTGTTATATTAGGGCTGTTATTCATTCAAGGATTACCTATAGTAGAGATTACTTAATTATAATTTGATGACTATAGTTTTTATTTATTTTAGAATGATTTATGACTATCTATAACAATGGGGTTATTACCTCACCACTTTATAAAAATTACCTCCTTATTAATTGGAAGAATATAGCTTACATGGAAATACACATGAGTTTTATGGCCCTTGTTCACTAACAATAGTGGTTAACAGGGTTGGGGGAACAAAAAATATGTATGAGAGATCTATTTTTTCATTGAATTACTCTTTGGCATATGTTAAATAGAGTTAGGGATAGGTGGAACATTGAATGTATGTAATAATAATTCCAATATAACATCTACATGAGAAAAAATATTAGTTATTAATGAGTTGGTGATTTTAACTTAGGATTTCAATTTCATAGATTAATTTTATTATTAATAAAATTATAATATATTTGGATTATTGATTCCCTATTTTTTCTCATTTAACATGATGGAAATTGGAATTAATTTAGGAATCATATTTAGAATATAGTATTGACATGAATTTTTAAGTGATTTCAGTGGATTAAGAACAACGATTATGATATAATTATGATATATTCTAATTATTTAACGTTTACATGTAATCTTATATAGTTTTTTACAATATAACATCATAGAGGAATTATAAAAAAGATATTTATTTGAGTATTATGTTAAAATATTGAGTGTAATGTGGTTAGTCTTGTCTATATATGTTACCCGGTTCAAGAAAATATAGGATATGAAAATGTTATTCTAAGATGATGTGAAACACTTATGTTTTAGAGTGATTATGGAGCGATTATATATAATACATGATAATATATGTTTTTATATTCAATGAGGGAATTATGGGATGTGTTTCCTGTAATTAACATAATTTATTTTCTTATATAAATAATAAATATCCTTGAAGGTGTCATCTGATAGGTGGGTAATCAGTAAGGATTGACATCATAGCTTTTCTTTCTTGGTTCAGTTATGAGGAAGCATTCTATTGATGAAGGTCTGAAATGGGGTGTTAGTAGATGATTTAATGAAGATAATTAATACTAAATCATGAAACATTGTTCATAATTTTTATAATTTTTGGTATAAATTAAACAATTTAGGTTATAGGGAATGGTGATTATTTTTTCAACATAGGACCATAGGGAGTTGCGTTTTAGCATTATTCATAAGAATAATTTGTATGTTGCAATTTTATGGACTAATGATTTTTTATTCATGCTAATTCACCCCCCCCCCCCAGAGGGGGTATGGGCCCTTCCACATTACATACCTTAATATACAACAAATTTTTTATCACCTACACTACCCATATAACTCTTCTAGTTTTCAATGGTATAAAAATTTTCTCAATGGTCTCATAGTTTGAGAATAGAATTTTAAATCTTCACATATCTAACTTGGAGTCCACCAATAGCTCATATATCCTCTATAAATTAATGAAATCTCTCCATGGTTGTTTTTGATTATTTTGGGCATAGTAGAAGAGTTCACCAGTGGTTCATATTTTTAAATTTATCTTAATATATAAATACATGAAGCCTAGGGGTAGGATCATTCCGATAATATTAAAACTAATTTATTTAATATTAGAAGAATTGATTACCTTGTATTAGGAACCATTATTAATTGATGATATTCATCATTAGAAAAAATACCTTTCAAATTTCATTCATTGTGTTATGAGAATAAAAAGATAGAATCCATCTAGTGGTTTTCCCTATGTGATCCTTCGATCTCTGTGAAGTGATAATCAATCTCTGGGTGCTAGAATGGTGGGTCTATTGTATTGTGTTACTCATGATTATTTGTTATCATTTATTAAAGAATTTATATCTCTTACATTTTTATTCCTTGGATGAATAGATAAAGATGGAGTTGAGTGAGAAATAATTATGGAAAAAATATCTATTCTTAATATTTTATTAGAATATACAACAGGCATAACTGTCTATTTATAGATATAGGTTTTAGTTTAAAATATTATTTAATTCTAATTGACCATTAAATAAAATTTAGATCCTTTAATAATTCCCATTTTACATAATAATATTATTATTATTATTATTTTATAGTATGCACCAACTTGTGAAATAACCAATATTCATTTACCATCTTGTTCATTATAATTTTTCAATTGACTATGTATTGGTCTATTCATACTCTGATAGAATTTATTGTTCATTTGAAAATATATTTAATTCATAAATAAATATTTTATTCACAATCCATTTAATATATATTTATTAAAGAATTTTATAAATAAAAGAAATATTTTATTACAATCCAGTTAATAAATATTATATATTCACATAATCAATGAAATTATTTATTGACATTCAAAAAATTAATTATTACCGTGTTAATATTAATGACTATTAAAATATAAATACAATTATTCTTTATCCATGACATTAATATTTATTCCAATAATTCAATTCAACTAGAATTAAGTCAATATAATTAGAAACACTTAGTGTGAATCCATCGAAGATTAATTCACATTGAAATTAGGTGGGTTTCCTAAATTCAAAGATTACTCTCTAGAAATAATTCAAATAATCCAATAGAATGAACATAAAATAACAAATATTGTAACTAAAAAAGAAAACCCACTATTTAATACAATCCCTTTGTCTTAATATCACATCAAATGAGTAACACATAAATTTCATCAAATACTATGGTTGATACATCATTCATTAACTATATGACATAATCATGTCGTTACAAACTAGGAATGAAATTTAGGTAAAATTTTATATTAAAATAAAAATGATTTGATATCTTCTTCCATATCTATGGAGGGTATGAATACTTTATCAATTTATATAATAATGACATGTCAATCATGATGTTCCTAACATAACATACTTCTTGCCAATATATTGTGTGATGGTATTGGTTAGTAAATATATGTGCATGATTCTTGAGTTGTATCAATAATTATCATGCATTCAATGTACTATTTCACATTCTCATAGATATGAATATTTGATGACAAAAATACATGTGGAACTCCTTTCAGCTGGTATATTCTCATAATATCCCATCATGGAGGTCACTAAATGTAAAATTCATGAAAAAAATCCTCATATTATTATGAGTAGTCAGACTTGATATTCTATATAATATATGTCCCATCATGGAACATTATCCATCCATAGATCATTATTTAATAATATCGTTATAGAATTTTGTTGTTCAAAGTATAGTGGGGAACTACTAAAACCTTATCAATGTGTTACATACTATAAGAAATTATTACATTTGTGTCATGATATACATTGTGAATGTATTGTTATAATTTTTAGTAATATTTAATACGTATAATATACATGTAATAAATGTGAAATAATTTGTTCTTATGAAAAAAATTTAAAAAAACACCCACTTAGACTAGAGTAAGCTTTCATCAACCATCAGTTTGATAAACCTAAAATGATAATAAGGTTTTCATACAAACAAGGATTTAGTTATTGGATTCACCACATTTTATTCATTGAAATACTACTCACTACATCCTCACTTATCAAAAGGGAAATAACTCATGATATGATACATGTGAAATATTTACATCATAAGATGATGTGACATTGGATCCTCTATGAGAGACACAACTGTAATATTATTATAATATAGTGTGATTTGATATTTATTACTAGGAATAATATTAGAATCTTATATAATTTTTTATATATTTGATACTTCTTTGATCTCTTTCTGCTCGCAACACATCCATTCAAAGTGAAGATGTATCCCATTGATTAAATCATGTCATATTGATAAATTTTTCATACTATGATCTACATAAAAATTGATGACTAGTTCCTCATATCATCAATAAACCATGAATATATCCTTAATAGAACTCTAATACATGTGGATAGTTCTTACTTCTTTTAAATGGATTCCACATAGATCATATTGAAATCTTCCTAACACACTTAATGCACAAGACACATTTATCCTTGTATATAATATTTCATGCATGACTGAATCAACTATTGATTCATATAGAATCCTTGTCAATATATTTCATTCCCCATGCGTCTGATGGCACATTTTCCTACAATGGTGAATGTCATGAGATGCTGTAGACATCCCCCCTTGGATTGTTCCATACATAATCTCTTAAATATATGGTAAATTTATGTAAATTGAATTTGTCTAATAAAACTCATAGATCTATCATGATAGATATTGATCCCAACAATATATATTTCCTTTTTCATTTAATTCATATAGAATTATTTTTTAAACCATTCCTAAATAGACAATAACAATGGTATTTCATTTCTAGTGAGTATTTTTTCATCAACATATAATATTAAGAAAAAAATAAAACATTCATTGATGGATTATTAGGAAAATGAATTAATATAATTATTTATGAAACTAAATTCTATTATGAATTCATCAAAATGAATGTTCCATGACCTATATGCATTCAATAATCTTTAATTGTATTTTTTAAAATTTTCAAATATTATTTCCATCCTTTGGAGTCTCAAACCCATCCAGTTGTGTCATTTAGATAACATACTGAATCTTACCATTATGTAATTATGTTTTTAAATAAATTTCCCTAATCTCATCATCATGGTAATCAATAATGGAATTTATTATTCTGATGGATTTTATCACTGAAACTAGAGAAAATGATTTATCGAATTCAATATTTTGATTCTGTTTAAACCCTTTTTCCTACAGTCTCACCTTATACATATTGAACTGATCTTCAATTTCCAATTTATTCTTTAATAACCCTTTTCAAAATAAACATTTACATTAAATGGCATATCTAAAAAAATACTATCTTTTTTTTTAATGGAATCCATTATGAAATTCATGGATTGTTACCACATACAATATATGTGGAACTTAATAATTCATCATAGGTTAAATGATCATTATTTTAATTTAATAATGAGTCACCATACTCGGTCTCCGGAAAATAATACCATTCTTGTTCTATTACCTCTCTTGTACTTCTACATAATATATAAGTCTCTGAAATGTGTTCTTTTTTTACATGGCTTTTTGGAATCTCATCATGTGACAACAATTTTATACCATGATCCTCACCATAATAAAATTGTATCTTTCTCCAACTATCACTTTTAGAGAATTGATCCCTTTATAGTATAAATGGATTTTGTTTCCACTATTATAATTTTATTTGATCGGTCATGTAGGTAATATCCCCTTGTATAACTAGGTGTCCAAAAAAGGTATATTTTACACCACATGGTGAATTTTTTTTTAACAGAAGGGGCTTTACCAAATTCTTCACAACACTAAATAAGTAAATTTTACAACATGGTCTTTCTACCAATCTAAAATTCATATTGAATACCATTTTGAGATTTATTTGTTACTTAGTTTAGTATGTAAGAAACTATTTTTAATGCATATCCCCAAAATTATAATGGAATACATGCAGTACATATCATTGATCTCACCATGTAATAAAATGCATGGTTTATACATTCACATAGAACATTTCACTAAGGTGTGTATAGAAGAGTGAGTTGGAAATTGACCCCAAACATCAATAAGTAATCAATGATGTCGTTAATAACATATTACCAATCACAATCTGATCGATGAACCTTAATATTATGATCAATATAGTCATCAACATCACTCATTAATTCAGTGAATATATTAAAATAATCTGACTTATAGCTCACTACGTTTACATACCCATAACTATTAAAATCATCTATTAATGTTATGAAGTTTGATGACCCACCCAATAATTTAATTTTAATTGGTCTAAAGATATGGGTATGAACTAATTAAATAATATCATTATACCTTCCACCATCCCCACTTAATAGGTATTTGACCATTTTCCATGTAAACATGCCTGGAATAAACCATGTGGTATTATTTCAAAAAAATCAAAATATTCATTTCGATGCAATTTAGTCAAGCGATTTTAATGTACATAAACAAGATAGTGATGCTTGAAATGGATGTGTTACGAGTCATATGATGTAACTTAATTATCTATTTATATTACCTAAGTATATAATCCAACATGTAAATATTGGTATTTATATTATTCTTAACATAAAAAATAAAATCTTTATAAAAGAAATAACATTTATTCCCACATATGAAAATAAATTCTTCTTATTTAATATCTCGATATAGAAATAATGTAATTTTTAATAGATGAAGCATAATTAAATTGACCAAAATCCAAAATTATTCTAGTTGTCAATATGAGGTTGTTGTTTTTAATAGCTATAAAAAATATATAGTTATGTTGGTTTCTCATAGATCTATCTCCCCTCATTCAATCTTCATGAACCTACTTGGTTCCATTATTTTTAAAAATTATGTCATCCCCAAAATTTATATCTAACACCAAATTTATAGAAATAGATAAATTGTTATTGATAACAAACAGATTGGAATCATCACATTACATCTTCGGCTGTGTGTGATTTTTCTTCCAAAGGACATTCCATCCCCATGAGAAACATACAACATCTGGATCCTATAAATTACATTCATATTCCTTTTTTGGATAGGTGTGAAAAATATTTTTAACTATATATCTTTTTTGACCTTTATATTTTTTTATTATAAGTATAGATGGATTTTTCACTCTTTGTATCCTTATCTATTTTATAAAGAACATTTAGATGATATAGAAGATACATCGCAATTTTGTTATATTACAATTAATAAAAATCATGAAAATATTTGCGTTAGTGACAATATAATAAGATCGGTGGCCAGTTCTACTAGGTTTTTAAACCCTATATCCAATAGGCACTAAATATAGCTAATGAATATGACTGTGGGATCCCCATATAGAAGACCCACTCATTATTTCTTTGAAAGGTAGCCATGGAAATTTGAAACTATTCCTATATTTTTATATCATGTTAAATACCACATAGGTTTTCAAGCATTCTATATACATCCATGTTTTTTGTGACATCATTCGTTCACTATACAATAATGAATGAATCAAATATTGGAAATTTACTATGAATCTTTCATTTTTTTCATATACAAGTAACTTTTTTATCACTCGCTCCTTTAAAAGGTTGATTGGGCATTGAGAATTCTAGCACACAATATTTCCATTCATGACACAGCACAACCCAAAGGACTGTAAACCACTATTGAATGTTTATTTTAGTTTGAAGGTCTTATTTCTCCAATATTTATTATATAGATAATTTTGATGATAGGATTTCTATTTTATTGTAAAATTAAAAGTAATTATTTTTAGTAATTTTTACTAATTATACAATATATGAGAAAAAAATAAATTAGTTATTTTTATTAAAAATACGATTATTTATTCATGTACAAATAGACATCACCATTGAAATTTTAACATAATGTTTCTTTATCATTTTAGTGTAACTAATTCATGTTACCCTTCCCATAATGCTAATGGGTTTTCCAAGCTAAATGAAGGTATTTATGTAGTAGCGTATTTTCCAACGGTGGGCTTGTAGCTCTTTCATCCATTGAGTGGATTCCTCATCCCTGAAATCCTAACATGGGTTTCCTCAACACATCATTCGAAATTACACCAATCCCATACAGGGAAACTCAACATGATGTTAAATGTTTATTTTAACCCAAAACTATCTTGATAAATCCTTTTTTAAAAGTATGTTTCCCAATATGGGATGGTCAAAAACATAGTTAAATTGAGTTTTATTCACAATAAAGCTACGAAATGATTAGTCTAAAATAATATTAAATTTATTGATATAATTTAAATTTCAAAAATATTATCTTATTTTTTTTGTACATTAGTTTTTAATTTTTAAAGAGGTTTTACATAATTAATTTACCATGTCGGATAGAATATTCATGCATAATAAATTTATTTAAATTCTTTCACTAAAAATTAATTCATTTACATATATTATTGAGGCCTTAAAAATATAAAATAAATAATACATAAATTGATATTGAGAAATAATGAAAATAAATTAAATAAATTGATCGTGATATTTATATAATGGTGGATTTTATGAGTAGATATTAAATCCTCATTTATACTAGGGGAATTAACTCATATCACTAGTCCTGGAATGATTTACAACATTAATCATTTCTTTGGATATATCATCTAAGATAGAATCATAATGGTTCTTATTGAACGTACAATATTCAACATGGGATACTTAATTAATTATATATACTTATAACTATAACATAGGTGATGGGAACTGAAAGATTTATTGGAATTAAATAACTATCCATAGACATGAAGGTTCTGAATAAAAATGTAGGGAATGATGACTGACATGACATTACATTTAATTTAATGACAAATAATTTCAAAAACTTTGTAATAAATTAAATTAAAAAATCCCACAAATACATATTTCATTATCAATATACTAATCAGCTATACATGAAATGAATATTCAAAACATAATGGCTAGAATTAATTTCTTAATTTGTTTTTAATTATTAAGATAAATGTTATTTCATTAAATAATACATAAATTATTTAATTCATTCAAATTAATATTAATGATTATTCAATTTTAATTGGACATAAGTATCATTTATTGTATTCACATAGAAATAAATGGTAGCACTAGTCATTACATATTTAGTAAAAAAATTCAATTGATCATTTAAATATCAGTAAAATCATTATTAAATCTTCAAACACACAATTAGTGACAATAAATAAATTAATGTTATAATTATATGAATTTAAATTTAATGTAATTAATTTCTTTAATTATTTGTGATATTTCACAACATGTACAATCTATTAACATGTGGGTTTCATCATTTGTCATGTACATCAGTAATGTTTATGGGGATATGGTTTGTCAAATAAGATAGACAACACAATGTATACATACCAGCTACATTACATGTATTCTATTTCTATGAAGTTCGTCGGCCCAGTCAAAATGTGGTGTCAAATAAACACACAACATGTAATTAACTACTCTGTTAATCTTTATATAATGTGCATGGGTAACGGTGTGTACTCCCACTACACATGGTGTATCCAATTTTCACCATCCTACAATTTGGAACATCCCAAAAGAATCGTTGGTTGTTCTCCATATATTCATAAACCATTTAAAAAATGTAATAGTGAATGAGAGTAAACAATATGTCGAATTTTGGTAATTAAAATTAGATTAAAGAATGAATAAAAATAAATATAAGTTCTACAATGGTTTTTTATGGATGAATAGTGAAATAAATAAACAAAATTTCAATCATGCCAACTATGATACCACATGATGTTCTATTTTTAGAGGAAGAGTGTGTTGGTGGAAGGTATTTTAATATTTCATTTAATATTCCAATGTCATCAACCAAGATTGAAGATGATGCACATAAAATTTAAAATTTATTTATTTAATATTGAATGAAACAATTACTGTGGATTAAGATCCTTTGTTCAATGAAATTTTTGACCATCTAAAAAAGAACATTTCAGATTTCCCTTTTTTGTGTTGTATGGGTCAAAGAATTCAATCCACTTAACGGTGATCTACATGTGCTCCTTTGATCTCTGAGCAATGATAATCAGTCTCTTGGTGTTGTTGGGGAAAAAAAATTGTTAATCGCTCATGTTGACCTCTCTTCATTTTATATTATAGAGATTTATCTAACATTTATCATTCGTGATTTTTTGATAAAATTTAGTATTCATGATCAAATTATATATTCATCATAATTCCCTATTGTTTCTATTCAATTTCAATATAAAATATAAATCATTGTCTATTTATGGTTATAGTGTTTATAAAAAAATATTATTTAACTGCACACCAACAATTATATTACATTTAAAACCTTCAATAATTCCCATTATATATAATAATAATATAATTATTGTTAAATTGTGGTGTATGAAAGAATATTCAATAACAGATATTATTTAACCATCTTGTTTATTAATATTTGTAACATGGGTTGGTGTTGCTCTGTTTGAACATGTGTTTCATTTATTGAACACCCAAATTCATAAATTAATATTTTATTCAAAATCCAATGTATAAATATTTGTTAAAATACTTAATAAATAAATTAAATATTTAAATCACAATACAACAAGTAAATATTTTATATATATTCATATTGTCAAATAAATGATTTAATAATAAACAAGTAATTATTTATTACCTTGTGAATTTTAATAATCAATAAAAAAATTATTAAAATCATTACATAGTTTTGATAAGAATATAAATTACAATAATTAAAGTCAAAGAGAAATTAATCGAGATCAACGGAAACACATAATGTGTGACCCTCAGGGATTACAGTTCATAGGCATTAGGATGTCTTGCCTATAGCAGTAGGATTCTCTCCTGTAATGGGTCATAGAACATAACAGAAGGAATACATCATTGGAAAGAATGATAATCACATATAATTACTGATTGTGTAATATAATCCCTTGGTCTCAATATCTCATAATGTGGGTCAAAAATCCATATCACCAACCTTTATGATAGACATTCCTTTCATTGACTATATCAATTAACGCATCATTAAAAAATGGTAATGGAATTTAGGTCAAATGTTGTGTTCCAATCAATGAGATTTGATTTCAGTTTCCATAAAGATGTATGGGACAAATTCATCATGTCTATTTCTATTAATTACCTGTCAAACATGATGCACACAATGTACCCTTTTTCATACCAACATTTTTCATGATGTATTTTTATTGGTAAATCTATGATGATGGGTCATGAAATTAATAAATGATAATCACTATCGCTATGGACCATTAACGAATATCATTGATAGGAAAATATGGTGAAACCATAACATGTGGAAAACTAATAGTGTCTGTGTTCTCATAATCTCTCATATTGGAGATTACCAAGTGTGAACATCATTAGAAAAAGCCACGACATCTTATAAGTACAGAAAAATGATATTTTAATCGCCATGTCTCCCAATATAGTATGTAATCTAACCGAAAAAAGGAAATTTAATAATATAATCATATAAATTCAGCTTTATCATCATAACGGGGAACTACTATGACCTTATCAATGTAATCTATACTCTAGGACATTGTTATATTATATTAATGTTTAAAAATAACAATATGTATTCATAAGTTAAAATAATATAAAATATATTCAATATTCATGTCATAAAATTACAAATAGTTGGTCTGAGGACACCAAATCCAATTGTTTGAGCCATTAATGAATTTTCCAGACTCACCCACAGTTTATAAGGAATAAGGATAATGTGGTTATAAGGATTCTAAATTATTGTCACATCCAGATCCAAAATGGGATTGAATGGTACCTCAAACATTCAGGGTCTAATATCACATATCTCATTGAGAGTATTCTATTATCTCTCATTATATTTTCATATATCTTAAACGTGATTCGTAAACTCTTAATATCAGCTATTTGGGTTTTCTTTTCCTAAACATCCTCTTACCGATCAAAATCCTTTGATTTGTAAAATTGATGGAATCTATTTTGGTTATTTTATGATATATGATAGTAGGAACATATAAATATGACCCTTTAAATTTTAATACATGTATATATAATTGGGGAACTATCATCGATGGATTTGTTAGGGTGTATCTTATAATTTTATTGGTTAAATTATTATATTTTTAGATATGGTCCTTTAGGATATTAGGAATTAACTTGGGATGAATCTCATACTATGTTTGACTTAGTTAGTTGGGAAATAACATCTTATATTCCTATTAGTCATTCAGTATCCTCTTATCACCATATATTTAGAGATCATCTTCCAAGTAGTGACATGAGTTATCCCATAATGGAATGATAATTAACAATAGAAGAAGAATAGGGTATTATATGATGAGGTCTTCCATTATGAAATATTATTAATTATATGGGTTTTATTCCTTGATATTCCACTATGTGATACTTTGATTGTGCCCTATCTAGAATATAGGGATTTCATGTAACCCTTTATTTTCTCAATTTCGTCCACAAGTGTGTCCTAATAAATACAAGATGTATAGTCAATTGTTGTCTACAATATCACAAGAGGATGGGAAGAATGAAATTTTATAGGTTTTTTCTAATTAGGATTTCTATTTTAATATGTTGGATGAGAGGTATGATTTACTTTCTACATCATCCACTGGGGTGGAGGGATCTTCTCATGCAATGTTTGATGGTGTAACATAGGTCTATCCTCCATAAAATGAGCAGAGGAATCAATTTGAGGCTCTGGAGTAGAATTTTTTGGATACGAACAACGGAAAATGTAAAATGTGAAATTTATGAAAATAAGGAATAATAAATGCATTGATTTGATGGAAATAAATTAATATATTGAGGGATCTAGGAATATTATGTTGATTCATCTTCTGTATTTCAGTCTATTGATGACACCAACCCCCCATTCTCTTCTATTTATGATGAATAATTTATGTAAGTTGAAATTATTTATAGGGAATAAAGAAGGAGAGAAATGAACATATAACATAATATATTAATCATGGAATGTAGGGAATATGGATAAAAGTTACAAATACTATTCTAAACTTCCAAAATAAATGGTGAAATAATCTATAGGGAATGTAGGGGATTTATAGAGATGGGTTAAAAATCATTCGATCCTGAACACATTATTCTAAATTATAAACATATGGAAGATGATGTTTCATTAGATTACTATATCCTAATTGAAAATAAAGGGATCATAGAAAGGAATGTGAAGAAAGGAACTTTCATAATACCCATTTGGGACCTAATAATACACGACAATGAGGAGATAGAGGAAAAACATTTAACATTGATTCAGTAGAGAAAAATATTTTAAAAGATATATGAAAGGGAGTGTCAAATAAAAACCAAGTAATAACAATTCAAATCCATAAAATATAAAGATTCCATATATTTGTATAGGTTTAATGAAATAAATAATTTTTTTGAATGTTTATATTAAGACCTGGGAAATTTTAGATTCTTACTTGGAGGAACTCATCCATGATTAGGTAGAGTGGAAAAAAGAATTCATATTGACAAGAGTATTTGAGGAACTCGTGTAAGTAGCAGTTTTGTTTTAGTTTAATTTTACTCTCATAACATTTTTTCTTCTATTCATATTTACCTTTTAACTTAATCTGTTTATTTATTTTATTGGCGATTCAGATGTGTTTAGTTATCCTCTTGTTTAGTTCCATTACTCATCGTAGTAATTTTGATGAAATCATTCACCTTTGGATAATATTTTAAGCCTAACACTAGTTTCCAAACACTGGGGATTGGGAATTCCCATTGATTCATGTGATAGATTGGGTAGGTGCCTAGGTTGGTTTGAATCTCGGCCTGGTTCAGGGCATTTTTCATTCCCACACACCCTTAGATGTTTTATTAACAAAAATGAAAAAATATGAGTTTGAAGAGGTGAGTTTAATTCATGTGGTAGAGTGTTTTTCTTACTTATATATGGGATTCATTATGATTATGTGAGTTCATTCCAGGAGAGTGGTGATACTAGATATGTGGATGAATTATAAAAATAATCATGGATAGATTGTATATATAATATGTTTCATATGGGTGGTAGGAAAGTTATTTTTTATTAGGTATTGGAATGATTTTATTTATTTCTTGATTCATATTGATACTGAATAACTTGAGAATCCCTATCCAGTGATGTGACTAATATACCAGTGAATCATGGTAAAATAATTACTAGGATGGGGAGTCTATTATTTTTGTGATGTGACACACAATGATACAAGTAGGGTCTTTGACAATAGATAGCTAGGATGTCTTCTTAGTGGGTTTTTTATTTCAATTAATCATGATGGAAATGTTCCCCAATGTGGGTGTGGTTTCAAGACCCTTACATTGATTTAGAATTGGTTGTTATACTTATTTGGTATATTTTCCTCCTATAGGAAGATTATGATTTATTCATATCCTCAAAGTAGTAATCTTAGTTCTCAAATATAAATGATCGGTCTTTTATGATAATGTTTCCTTTAATTCATACCTATATCCATAGCACATATGTAGTTTTTATTTTTATGATTATTGATAAAATATGTCTCTAATAGTTTAATTATTGTTTTTTGGGTAATAATTATGTAAATTCCCAAATTAAGTATATTTAGGCTTAATATATGTTTTTATGCTTAAATTATAATCATTTTATTTATTTGAGTATATTATTTAATTTTTATGTTTCAGTTAAAATATTTTCTTTAGTTCCTTAATTTTATTATAATATTGATTGTTTTATATTTTTATTAATTTAGGTAAATAATTATTAATTTAATTTTATCTATTAACTTCAATGATTTAATAATTTGTAATTTTTTTTACAATTAAAAAAGTTTATAATTTTTTTAATTTCATTTTTTAATTAATTAATTATATTTTGGAATATAATTTGTTGGTTTAAAAAGGATGAATATTCAATTATTAAAAATTATTTTTTTATGGGCTTTAAAATATGGTTTTTTTCTAGAAAAATTCTTGATATTTGGAAGTAGGTATTTATCCAAATTTTAATGAAATCACAAAGATAATTTTCTTTAGATTCAGGTTGAAAAAATTTTAACTGTGATAGTTGATTTTCTAGCTACATAATACATATCCATCCCTCTTTAAATAAATATTTATGTTTCAAATCCACATGGGATACAATAAGATGGAAAAAAATAGGTTCCAAAATGATATTGGTTTTCTGAATCGTCCTTAACAAAAATCAGAGATTTAATAAAATTCTAGGATTATTAAAGGATATAGGTTATGTGATACCTATTGCTGATAAAAAATTCCATGCTGAGTCAAATCCACCTAAAATCTATAGAAGAGTTTGGTGATTCTCCTTGTTAACATTATAGGAATATGCTTCTATTTTTTTAAGATAATAAATCTATAAATGGATAATGGGAGTTACATTCCGCATAGATAAACCTAAGATGAAGTCATCTATGATGGATTCATGTTTATTTTTTGTTTTGAATTTCATACATGTATTGATCCATATGGATTTGAGCATAATGAAAATCCAAATTGACCATCAATGCTGAAGTTGTTAAACCTAATGCGGATTCCACTTGATAATAATATGATGGTTTAAGATTACCAAATACGTACCTTGATGAAAATCCAATGAGAATATCGATGTGATGATGAATTGATTAAAAAAATGACTGATTACATATTAGGAAGATTACAACTATGGCCATACGAATTCCATGATTCATTACCTGGTGCATTCAAATGATCTTTCATATTTTTAAAAAAAAAGTATGATGACTGGTGAGACTCTAAATTTCAGAAGATTGCAAATGCAGATTCAACATTCTGAGTGGATTCAATGTTTTTCATTTTTCATTACTCATAATAAATACGTGAAGCTGATGATAAACTAAAGAAGTGTCATTTTATCCAAACTCATCAGACATAAATTGGATGTTGTAGCTAAACGGGTGCAAAATTGGATAAATCCAATAACATAAATAATGATGATTGGGATAATTATTATTTTTTCATAATTTCTGTTTACATTTTTGATATATTAAATTTTAAGTGGGTATCTATACTCTTTTTTTTAACTATTATATTGAATATATGGAAGAACCATTTGTCAATGATTTTTCATAGGGAGCTATGAGGTTGTATTCAAGCATTCTCTCTCTCTAAGAAATAAATAATTCAAAAATTTCAACATGTCTCTAGTACCACCAACAACCAACAAGGCAGTTTAATATATCGACTAGTTTAGTACAAAAGTAGGAAAAGTATATCAACATAAGTATATAACAACATACATGACAACATCTCATCATAATAAAAATGTATAGAAGCTACATTATATTCCCTCATAGAATATAAATAGTTTTTATGGGCTACACACATACTCTCATGACATAATAATCCAGCATGGTCAACAAAAAATACAACAAATATATTTATCAAAGAAACAAGTTTAAACCTGATCTCAATATATTAATGGAGAAGCTACATATATTTTAAGTCTGACATAAGCCTGTATGGTTATTGTGAGAGCAATAACAATTATTTTAAGGTGGTGATGAGGAGTCCTTAATTTAAAATTAGACATCAAAGGAAATATGTGGATACTAAACATGGTTTAGGGAATTAACAATAAGTAATTTAAATAATGAGTGTTGACATATGGTTGAGACCATGAAGGATGGTGCATAGGAAATCTGAATATTAGATTGAATCATACACCTAGATATTAACAGTACATCATTTTATACTCTTAAATTCATTAAATATATTAATATATTAATCTTGTCTACTGGGTAGGATATTGTAAGCTCACATGTGAATCTCCTATATTCTAAAATTGAACTTATAATATGTATAAATACATAGTACTTGATGTTTGAGTAATGAAACATATGGGCGATACTATGTTTTCACAAAGAGATTTACATGAATCACATGAAGAAGGAGGTGTGTGTGGTGAAGAATCTATTATTTTCTTTTCACATATTTTATTTAAAAATAATATATTAAATTTATATTCATTAAATAGGTCATGATGTTTTTGTGAGAGGGGAACTATGTTACCCACTTTCAATTCCTCTAGGATGCACTCTCTATTACACTACTGCTTATCTCATTTATTTTTTATCTATTTGTAAAAAAATTGTTTTGTTTTCACTCTATTTATGGTGATTTATACGCTTCTAAAATGGATCGATAATTTGAGAATTGAGTTCTAGGAACTGATTTTCTAAAAATACAATGAGATTGAATATTCAATTATATTTTTGGCATGTACAATACTATCAGTATATTATAATATTGAAATTGATGGATACAACAACACACTCATTCACAAGAATGATTTTATGCACCATTTCTTCATCTTTCCCCTATATATCATTTTAATTATTTTTAATAGTGAATTTAAGAAAGGAAGCGTGGTCCAAATAAAATCATGATGATAACAGTTTCATGAATTGTTTTTACAAGGTAGTGGATCTTGTGATTATTTTTATATATTGAAGAGCTATCATGTACATGAAGTCATTCTATGCATTAGAATTCACTTTTTGAGGAGGGAGAGGTCCATTTATTTGATACATCAATCGTTCACATACATAACATGATTGTTAGAATTCTTATTCATATTATTTAAGTGATAGGAAGTAAAGAAACTAACAAACTTGAAACTAGATTTGTTCTTGTTGACATTTCTATAAAATTAATGGTACTATTTTTTCATAATTTTTTCTATTCCTATTTATATTTAATTTTTTGTAATAATTGTTTTGTAGTTTCTTGTTTTCATTTAATTTTTGGAGAAATAAAAAATATTTTTATAACTTTAACTTTGATAGAAACATTTAATCATTGTTATAATTCATTATGTTAATCACTATTCATTTCAAGGGTAATATAAATATACAATTGATAGTGTAATTGAAAATGTATTAACTGAATGTAAGGAATATTCATTGATAAATTTTTTAAAAACACTATATGATTGATAGTGTGGGAATGATGGATACAAGAAACATAGTTTAATGTTGTTGTGATATTTATTATGAATAATGACACCGTTTGACTACCTCCTAATATATAGTTAGGAAAATGAGTTGTGTGTTTTTTATCTCAAGGCCTATGTATGGTATAATTCCTTGTGTGGTTTCTTTATATTATGATATTTTCAATAGATCCAAATCCTTCCCAAGATCCATGATATATGTCAAGTAACAAAAATGAAATTTTTCGGCGATCTACATCATAGTGTAATTAGGGTTGAGATAGGGAAGGAAATGTGTGAGACACTATGTATCATATTTTAGTGATAACCCTTAATGTGGAATTAACAATTGATCTATATAGGGGTACACATATGACCCCTTCAATGATTTGGGGACCATTGAAATGACCTATCAATATACAATGATGACATGGTTGTGAACATTTAAAATTGATTTGTGGTTATTTGGGTGGTTCCTCCACAATATTTTTTAGAATTAGGTACCGTAACAAATATGATATTGCTAATGGAGATAAAGGGTTACAATATAAGGTTATAATATAGAATCCACATGACAAAAAAATAGATCAATGGTATGGAGTATATTATAACTCTCTATGTTTTTATGTTATGTATAATTTAAAATAAAATAAATGATGTACATTACAGGAAAATCATAGCTTAAATGAATCATGATATAATATTTAATATTAACATGATCAATGAAATTGTAATGTGACCATTAAGAATAATAAATTTTCCATTATAATAAGAACCTCACCTTTTAAAGTATAAATTTAATTTAATTATCACAAAAAATAATATAAGATACATTTATATCTTTGAATAAGTAATACATGTTTTAAATGTAATAAATTATGTTTTGGTGTTTTGAGAATAATAAATTTTTCATTATAATTTTATTATTGACCTAATTATTTAATAAAAAATATATATTCATAAAATATAATCATAAATTAATGTTGTTTATTATATTTATAAGATTATTTTATGAGGCTGGAAATAATATTTTAAAGTATTGTAAAATCACTTATAAATATGAAATTGTTATTTTTTGAATAAATAATGATTTATATTTAAACAAATTTTCATATTTGGAAAATTAATTTCCAAAAATTGAGTCTATTCATGAAATTTAGACATTGAGAAATGGTTAGGGTGAATTTTTGGGATTTTTCTCAAATAGATGGTTTTTTGTGGGAAGTGAAATATTTTAATTTATGGTATTTTACATTTAAAGAAAAATACAAGAAATTTTCAGTCACAGATGATGTAATAAACATTTAGTTCAAACTCAATGGCACTACTTACTGTACATAGTCACAATAATCAACCCTATTGAACGTATTGTGTTAATATGATTAAAAAATGAATAAAATAATTAAAACCCCCACTCTCCTCCCTCTATAAATACAACCCTCACCACCTCTTATCGTTGCATCATCTATGACTTGGATTGTGTGTAATTTCTAAAAAAATCCTTTTTCAAGCCTCTTACTCACATCCTCATCTTTCTATTCTCACAAAAATTCCATTACCAATTTCATTAAGGATTTTCTCAAGGAGATGCTAATATAGAGGCTAAACCCTCCTTCTTTATATTTTAATTTGATTTTTATTCGACTCCCACGCTCACATAAACTATCCAATGTGACATGATAAATCTCATACCATTAATATATTGTAATTTTATCATGTTAATGGAATAATGATCAGAATATAAATTTACATCTCTTATTAATGATATTAAATATCACATTATTTATTTTTTGGAACTAGTATATAAAACCATGAAATGAAGGACCCTGGAATAATGAAATTAAACGTCATATCTCTTTGAAATGGCCATAAAATAACATATTAAATTATAATAATAAAAATTTTATTGAATATATTTATAATTAAGTAATTAATTAATATAATATTTTTATCAAGAACAATATGTATAAGTGTATAACTCTTTCAATTATAATGTAAGGGGGTGTCATCTCACTTTGTTTCTATGAGATATTCTTTATTCACCACATATCTATTATATGGTGTTTATGTATATTTCCTTTCGAAATATCAAATCATGAATAAATTTATCATAATAGTTTTTGATTTTCCATTTTATAATCATTAATTTATTGCATAATATGATTCCATTGATAGAAAGTGGTAAGGGTTCTCTCATATCACTTTTACTTATATTAGATATATTCATTATTATATGCTTATATCTTTTGTGTAGAGTACATAATACCCTTTGATATATCAAATCAAGAATATCATTATAATCATGGTATTGAATGTTTTATTTTGTAATTATTAATTACATGGGGAAAAATTGACTAATTTTAGAGTGATAATGGAGTTGTTTACCAAAATTTCAATCAATGGGTTAAACAATTATTTCATTGATTATTCCATGTTAATGTTTTTGGTAAAATGAATTTTTTTGATCTTATTATGTATTTACTAGTTTTTGTGATAAATTAGAGTGAATAAATATAATATATTAATTTAATTAATAAAATGATCCTTTTATTGAGATTAATATAAAATTTCTTCCTTTAATGCATATTTTTTATCTTATTAACAAATTTAATTTTGAATGGTGTATATATCTCTTCCATTATTTATGATTATATTTACTTTAATTTTAATTTTAATATCCATATTACTTTAATCATGGATTTGATTACTTCTCAATCTTTTTACCAGTTTTTATATGGTTTTTTGTTCAAAATTTATTTTATTATGTGAAAAAATAATAATAAATCATTATTTTTACTCAATATGGATATTTTTTCATAATGAAATTTTATTTATGAATTATATTGATCATTTCGATGTTAGAGGAGTTATTTGGAAATATAGATATGTGTGGGGATTGTTGGAACTAATTTTGTTCTTTGATATAATTGGAGTATGGTTTGTGTTTGTTGTTAATCCACATTGAGTTGACCAAGGATTCTGCATGAAATATGGTCTTATTATTGGGGATGAGAGAAGTATTGATAGTTTCACTATTTCCTTGGGTTTCCCATGTTTGTTTATCTCAAAATCATGAGTTATTTTTGGAAAATGAATATTTTTTATAATAGAAGTGAATCGCGAACCACATAGTGGGAAAAGTTTGTCAATCATGAAATATGGTATGTAGAATGGAGGACCATGGGCCATGTTATGGGAATGGTTCCTGGAACATAAAATGGTTCATAGTGGAGACCAGTGGTTCATTAAAAGAAATCAGTTCGAGGGATGTCATGTCGTTCATGAAAATAAGGTGGAGTGGATTGTAGAATAGATGGCTCTTGAGATGGATTTTCATACGATAAAATTTAGAATACATTGGTTTTCAAAGGATGATGGGTAACGTAAAGGGACAAGTTTCTGTATTTGGAACACATAAGGGAATGGTTTATGGTAGAATCATTGTACACAATGAAGGTTTTTGTTTATCTATGATTTGGTAAATCTTATTTTAGAATATTATGGGTAACTTTTTACCCATATAAGGAGAACTAATCCCTTTATTAAAATAGTGACACTTAAACTAAAAATTTGTGTGGAATTTGTTGAAGTAGATAGTGGTTCATGGTAAGACATCCCCACAAAGGGGACATTGATTATAAATTTAGTAGGAATTCAGTGATGTCTAAAACATCTCATTGAAGTCATTTTGTGGAACACGGTTTGCAGAAAATGGTTTGTGGAATACAATTTGCGGAAGACAGTCAACGGAGTAGGATTTGGTCCGTAAATAAGAATCGGTATACATTATCGGTTTGCAAAGGTAGTTCATGGTCACATTTTTAGGAATCAGCAGGCAGAGGTGGTTCAGTAAAAACTTGCAGTATGTAGTGTAGTGATGTTTATGGAGAAATAATGACAATTCATCGATGAAAAGTTCAAGAACAAATAGTACACAAAAATGTAGATTATATCTAATTGGGAAAAATGACTTCAATGGAGAATCTATCCATAGTTTATAATTCATTAGTTATCCCAACATATTAAAGAAACATTCATGTCGATAAACTGAGTTCAAATTCCACCAAACAAATTATGAAAGGGATAGACAACATACATGATCTAAGGGATACCGTGTTCTATTTGTAAAAACTTATAAATGAAGTACTCCTGGAATATAGTGATTTTTATTATAATTTTTACTCCCCAACTAATAATGATTAGTGGATTTTGGTATAACAATGAATCTTCTGGTTTATGCTACATGAATGTATCCCGTAGTAGTGAACATGAAAAATTATTTTGTCATCCCTTTTCTTGTGATTTTTTACATTATGTCATTTCCCATCATATAGTTTTAATAGGTTCCTACTAATGTTGGAACAAGATCCATGTTCTTAAAATAAATACATGACACCCTGATTCACCCCTCCACTACAAAGGTGTTATGGGTTTCTTATTTTTTTTAATCAAAACACAATGGTTGGAGGTGTTAATTTATACCTTAATTTATATCATGGTGAATATAGTGAATGTCATATGTGTCTCCCTCTTCAATGGACGAATCTGTAAGATTTGAAATAATATGATGAGATTTATTCTATAGTCTATTATAACGGAAGTAATTTTTTCCACTCTATATGGAATTTGGTCACTGAACAATCTAAGATGTTAAATACTGGTAAAAACCAAGAAATTGATTTATATTGATGACAAAGCGCAGGATGCCCTCGTTGTAACTCTTTATGATCATCTCTATCTAAATTTGATGAGTTTTACATCAAAAAATTAAATGTGGTAAATTCTAGTGATTATATATGAAGGTTAAAATCATGTGAAGGAGAAAAACAACATGATTTTTCCAATAGGATTGATGATATGATGATGTATTCTGATGAAAATTCATATACCTTTTTCACTCAAATTAATGAAGTTGTTAGAGAAATATGGGGCTTGGTGATGTAATCAAAGACATTAATATTTTGAATAAACTATTGAGAATATGTCCACCTCTTTAGGTGTTTCCCATTGGGGAAAGAGATATTTCGAAAAATTCTCTACATTATCTTCTTAGTAGCACATGGGAACTTGAGATGAGAGTAAAACCAGAAGATGCAATGACTCGATTATTCATGGAAATGATATTCAATGTCATGGAAGAAAATAAAACATTAGGATATAGTATTGACAAGATAATGATGAAAAAGAAATTATTCCTCTCATTTCTAACAAATTCACGATGGTTAAAGGTAAACCTGAAGTCAAGTAACCTATGGATTTTATTTACTATGACAGAGTTGGGAACATTTCCTGTCGATGCAGAAGAAAGTTTGATAATAATGAAATTGATGTTGGGGACATAGAAATGCCTCAGAAAAGGTTTTTTCAAAATGATAGATTTCATGTATGGTAATAAACAATGTAGAATGGTTTTTATAATGTAAAAAATGATTTGATGAAATTGAATTCATTAAGGAACTAGATCCATAATTTAAATCTAGAACCCATGTGTCGATGATGTCTACCATTGGAAAATCCTAACCATCAGGAGATGAAGCTAGAGATAATTAGTTTACCACTAATGTTGATCTCAAGTTTCATCATAAGTTTTCATTTGGTATGATTGATAATCAATGCAAGAGATGAAAAATTGGAAAGCAGTTGTAGATGATTCATTAGAATAGGTTGATATTCTAGAATCTTAAATCGCTCAAAATGAGGAATTTGTGAAGGAAAATTATAGAAATTTTGAATGATCGGATTATATAATATAGCTAAATCTTAGAATTGAAAAACATGAAAGGATCATTAGTGACCATTTCATATAGACTGGAAGATAAATCCATAAATATTTAGGGACTTGAGGATGAAGTTGTTACTCTTATGAGTATGCATCAATGTTAATCATTTCCAAAAGAAACATAAATGAAAATTCATATTGAACAATTCTCAGATGCTGAGCTGCTATAGAGTGTTGAGTGTTGTTGTAATAGAGTTGAAAGGGTTTTGAATGATCAAAGAACTTCATGCATGGGAAACATAAGAATTGTTTTTGATGTAGAAACAACAAATTATGGAAGTAAAATTTGACAAAATAAAGGCAAGATGAATGATAGACATATCATTAAGACACATGAAGTCCATATAATGAAATTCTCAAATCATCCACTAAAGAGGTTTAAAAACTCCATTATGTCTCCTAATATGATAGAAAATAAATATATCATCTTATGGAATTTATATGATTATAAATAGAAGTGAAAAGTCATTTTCACTAATTTATTGTCAAATATGTGGATATCTTAGTAATACCATGTCATTCTCTAAAATAAAAATGTGATATTTTAATGGGGATAGAAATGATGTAAAAAATGAATAAAATTCATATCCTAATTATTATAAAAATATAATTTCAATGGATAATTTATTTATTATTAAAAAATTGACCATAATGACATTCATTACAGATAGATTAATAGATGGAACAATTAATACAGAGCTAAAAGGCTAGTCAATACTCATAAACCATATAGGGTTGATCTTACAAATAGGGTATGTCCTTTAAAATAAGAGTGTGAGTATAATGAATGTATGCCCATTGAAAAGATATTTGAAAATCCATAATTATCCTTTACTCACTCTAATATTTCATTGAAGGAAATAATGGTACTTCAAAAATCTAAACTTATATATGTAGCTCTCAATGATTCCATGAATATAATAAATTGGAATATTAATAGTTGATGTTGATCCCGTATGACAGGAAAAGAAGACCTGTTAGTGAATGTCAAGAAAAATATTGATTGAATAGTTAGATTTGGTAATGATGGTGCTGTTAAGATCAAAGGTAGTGGAATTACTAAACTTCCAAAAGGTGTACTGTAGAAGACTCATGTTCTTTATATATACGGGTTGTATCACAATCTCCTCATTGTGATTCAAATCTATGACTAAGGTCTTATATTGACATTCAATAAAAGGTGGTGAACAACAAATTGAAGAAAATTTAATTATCACATGAAGGGATGTATAAAAAATGGAAGCTGATATTAGAATGATAGTAAAGAGATAATTTGTTACAGGATAGTTGAAGAAGCAAACAACTTGTGGCATTGTAGGTGAGGTCAAATCTAACAAAAAGACTTAGAGATGATATATAAACAAGATAATTTTAGGGATATATCAAATATGAAGTATAAATGGGATAATTTATATGATTCATTCATGTGTGGAATGTTGGTGGGTAGTTCATATTTTCCAAAGAAGAAAAGGGAATCAAATCATCTCAATCTAATTAATATTGGCATATGAGGTCCAATTAATGTTTCTGGAAGATATGAAGAAATTTAATTCATCTTTTTCTACAATGATTATTGTATAATGGATTTTTTAATGGTTCAACATAGGAAATGTCATGTTCTTGATTACATAAAAACATATTGGTGAATCATCGAGAATTATAACAGAAAGACAATTTTTGTTATAAAATTGGAAAATGGATGGGAATATAAATCCTTTAAGTTTAAAAATTACTAATAGAAACATGAAATATAACATGATGTGGATTCTTTGATTACTCCACAACAAAATGGTGTTTTTGGGCACCAGAATTGAAAGTGGAATAGTATGTCCAGAACTATGTTGATTGAGAGTCATATCTCTCGCCATTATTTGAAAGTGGTTATCCAATCTATAGTTTATATTCAGAACTGAATAGCTATTTATATGGGGGAAACCAAGGAACCATTTGAATTATGGCATGGATGGAATCCATTGTTGATTTATTTTCATGTTTTCATAAGTAAAAAAATTTTCTAAAATAATGAATGAAAAATAGTAAATTTTTGAAATGATATAGATGAAGGAATATTCCCTTGATATTAAATTAATATAACTTCTTACAAAATTTTTAATAATGGTCCTAGAATTTTTTTTCAATTCTATGATGTGAAGATCAATAACAATAATACAAAAAAATCCTCGAGAAAATCATCTACTGATGTGAAACAAATATGAGGAATAATTTGGACATAGAATGGATCCAAATATAGAATTAGAGAACGGTGTGGAAGACACTCATTAATCCCACCATAATGTTAAATATATAGAATAATCAGAAATGGAAACTATGGCTGATAAAAATTCCTATGAACCTCATAGGATAAATTAAAGATCATAAATTGATCAATCCAACATCATTAGGGTTGGATAGCTCTCACATAGATAAGGATAATGAAGAATAATGCACAATATACATTTCTATCATTGGTGGAATCAACCTTATATAAGAAATCCATAATGGTTTAATCTTGTGATAAATATATAAATGATTATTTTGAGCAGATATATAAGAACCAAATATGGGATCTAAATAAGAGACCTGGAAACCCCAATGTGATTGGTACAAAGTGGATTTTAAAATATATATTTTCAAACATGTACATGTGATAAAAAATAATCCATATCTGGTGTGTAAAGGATATTCACATATTGAAGGTGTTGATGTTGAAGAATCATATTCTCTTGTGGCTAGTCTGGATTCAATAAAACTGTTTATTTCAATGAAACTTTAATGAGGATAAAATGTACATCAAATGGATGTCAAAATAGATTTATTAAATGGTCTTCTTTAAGAAGTAGTCTATATAGAAAAATCTGTGGTTTTTATACATATTAATGATGAAATGAAGATATTTAGATTAAATAAGGAACTTTGTAGATTTATGAAGGAACCACAAAAATGGTATTCCCAACCGAATTCTTATCTAAAGAAGAATTAATTTAAAAGGGGAGGATTGGATCAATATATCATTGTAAAAATATATCTTCAAGGTTAGTTCATGGTATAGGTGTATATAAATGATAATATATTTAGTGGAAGCAAAAAGGTATCAGGGAATGAAATTTCCAATAACATTAAATAAAAATTTAAAATGACTATGATTGGTGATCTCAAATACTTCTTAGGGCTACAAGTGATTTCAAGGGAGGAATACACCTTCATTTCTCAAAGAAATAATGAATGGGAGTTAATCTTGAAATTCAATATGAATGAATCCAAAACAAATGTAATCTCTAATTATGGTCAGAAATAAACATGTAAAGAAAGTGTATGGGACTTATGTAGGTACTACCATATACAAGAGAATAATTGGATGTATGTTGTACATAATTGTAACATGGATAAATAGTTTCATTGCAATATGATTATCATACTTCAATAAACATAATCCAAAAGAACAATATATTATATAGGATAAATGAATCATGATGTACATTCAAAGTCCTCACATGTATTGATTATACTTTGTTGTAGGATAAGTTAATGAACTACCATCCTTTTCGGATTCTGACTGGGCTAGATATGTGGTGGATAGAAAATCAACAATTGGTGGAGATTTCTTCATTGGCCTAAAATTTGTGTGATGGTTGAGAAAGATAAAGGAAATAACTTCTCTTATTTCAACTGAAGATGAAAATATCTATACTACAAAGTATTTCCATCAACTTCTTTTGATAGAGAAACCACTAACTGATATTGGTGATTCGGTGAAATATCCCAAGGTGATTTACTGTGATTACTAGAGTGCAATGGATATTATGAAGAATCTGGTTCTGCATTCTCATACAAAACAAATTTAAATCAAATCTCAATTAAAAAAGTGAAAATATGAACAAGGAATGATTAGAATGGATTATGTTGGACCTAATGATAATATGGCTAACATACAAACCAACCCATTTTCATCACATGTGTTCAAGAAAAATCAGTTGAACCTCCTTGTTCAGCCACCTCCCCATGCATAGAGAGTTTTTAAATTCACCTCTCCATAGTTTTTTAAACGATTTTAATCTGTTTGTTGCATTATTTTAGGTTAATTTAGAACATACAATTTATTGGGTTGTCCTTTAAGATCTAACAGTTCAAAATTTTATTCTTCATGTTTATTTACAGTTGAGGATATTAGATAAATTCAATTTTTGTATGTATCAAACAAGGAGGATGAAATATAAAATGTCTTTTTGGTAGTATGATGATGATGAATTGATGAATTAAATATATTACAATGCATAAAATAATGATTTACGAAATGGGAAAAAAATTTATAGATAATGAGAATGAATTTCATAATTCCACTATTGTTTTCTACATCAATAATTTCCCACATAGACTTAGAGAGTTCGACGAGTTGTTTCATATTTACCATGTTTTGGTATTTTTTTCATTGAATTTATCTGTGTTTTCTTAAAAAAACCTACTGGTTGTGGATGTTGGAACCAAGGTTGTTTTTTTGTAAATGGTGTATGTTTTTTTAATCCACATTTTGGTGATCAAGGAGTTTTCATGGAATGTGATCTTATGATTAAGGCTAAATGCATATTGAATTTGGTGTAGTTTCCCAATGTTTCCATGTAGTTGGGCTTAAAAATTGAGTGTTTGATTTTGGAAATGGAAGAGTTTTAGAAAACGAAGTTAAAAAAGAACAACATAGAAGAAATAGTTTTGTGGATGAGGAAATATGGTACTTTGATTAGCTAACTGAAAACTGTTTTTCCGACACACTTCACATAACCAAAAATGGTAAATAGATAAGATCAGAAGATTGTAGAAGGAAATAGGTTCATGAGATGACATGTAATTCAAGAAAATGTGGTTGAGTGGATCATGAAAAATATATCTTTCAGGATGGCATGTCATTGGAAAATAATAGGTTGATATCAATTCATGGAAGATGTCAGCTGCCATGAAGGGACGAGTGGTGGTACGCAGATCATGTAGGGAAATAGTTCATGGGTGATTCATGTTACATGGTAAATGTGGTTCCCTATAAAATATTAGCTTAATCTTATTTTAACAAATAATGATAAAATATTTACTTATATAAGGAGAACAAATCCCATGTTTAAGAGAGGGACCCTGAGATAAAGAATTTGAGTATAATTTGGTGAAGTATTAAGTCATTAAGGGTAAGACAACCCCACAAAGTATAATTTGATTAGAAATTAGAGAAGATTTTGGTGATGTCCAAAATGGTTGAAGGAATAATATTTGATAAAAACAATTCATGGAACATGGTTCAACAAATACAGTTTGTGAAAATATAGTTCACAGAGGAGGTGTTGGTCCACAGAGAAGAAGAAGTACACAGATAATGTTTGTGAAGGAAGTATGTAGTAATGGTTTATGGGGGAAATATGAAAATTTGGTTCGCAAAGAACTCATAGTAAACGGTTCAGTGTGGTGAATGGAGGATGAATTCCAGTTCGTAAAGGAAAATTTCACAAAAAAAACAATACACAGAAAAGAATATTATAGTTGTAGTAGAAAATGGGTCATCAACAGAGAATATATCAATTGTTGAGGCTATATTATTTAATTCCAACTCATTTAAGTGACCTTTATAAATATAAACTGAGTTCAAACTCTTCCTAATGCATTGAAAAAAGGGGGAGTAAACAGAACTGACCAGAGGGTTACAGTATTCTATCACTAAGACCTTGTAAAGGCGGTGCACCTAGAATTGGGAGGCTGTCCTACACTTTTTTACATCACAAATATTTAATATTAGTGTATTTTGGTCTTACTAACAACCTACTAGTGTATTTTAATTAGTATTATAGTTTACGGGTGAACCAAGTAAAATTTTACTATTTTCTCTTTGCATGTGATTGTTTGTTTTCTACACCTTGAAATCGGAGAGGTTTACCATGATCCTACCATTATGGTAATGAAATCTATATTATTGAAACATAATGTTTACTCCCTTATTCACCCCTCCCCTCCCATGGTTTTACAGCATCCTTCAGGTCCCAATTATAGGTTGACCATTGATGAATCGGTAGTATCATGAGAAAAAATGTTGTCAAATGAAATGTACTTTTACCCATATTGATTAAAAAATATTCGAAATGGTCATTTTGTTATAGGTACCACGATTACTAAGATGATGGAATCCAAATTATAAATAAATTTATTAATTAATATTTCAATAAATATTATCCTTGTTTTTTTTACTATGATATTATCAATGACTTTAGATTTTAATCATGTTATTGAATTAATGTAAATTGAATCTAATAATTTACATTGCCACAATGAATACTCCTTATTATATCATTACTAAAATGTTTCTTATAATATCTTATGTATTTTGGTTATGTATATACCTTTACATATTTATAATGTTAATTTATTATTGAATCATGAATGTTTCCATTGTATTTAACCCTTATAGAGCTTTTGATCTCACCCTTTGATTTGTTATCTTTTTTTACTAGGATATTATGATGAAATTTTTTAATACGTTATAGAATTCTATTACATTCCATTGTAATATTTTATACATGTTTACCAATGTAATTAGGGCACCATGTATGTATCTTGTTCTTCAAGACTATTAAATTGATCGGTCCGTTTGGATTTTAATATTTTCTATATGCCAATATAATAAAGTATGGAACTGACTTTAGGTTATTGGGGTCTAGGTCATTGATGATTATATCATAGTATGTTTACTAGAATCATTGGAAACTGTAGTCAAAAAATAAATAGCCAATAAGGGATCTATTCTAATTCCATATAGTATTTTAAAACATTTACCTTTAGGAAATTTTTTATATTTTGGATTAATTCTCATGATGATTATTAGATCACTCATTTTCTTCCATTATTTAATGATAGCACCGAATGCATGGAAAATAATTAATACCCACAATCAATTTATGTATTTCCCCAAGAAAGATTCAACACAATTACTATTGAAAATGAGAAGATCGTGAACAAATTATGAAATGTTATTTTGGTTTTGACAAATAACCATAATACGCCTATATCATATCATTTAATGTAGCTAAATATCCCATATATTATTAGAACTACTAATCTAATGTTATCTGAGTAATGGATCAAATCATTTCAGAATACATTCCATGCACTAGTGTGTGATGAATGGGAAAATATTATACTAGAAGTATATTTCCTTAAAGGATTTGTTGATCAATAAAAGACAATGATCGAGAATTCTAAATAAACAGTTGAAATAAAATAAATAATGTAGAAATATTTTAATGAAAAATTATTAAAAAAATATTTACTTTATGGGAAAAAACTAATTTGATGATAAAATTCATTATATTATAGGAAAAGGAAGAATAGAGAGTTGTATAATATGAGGATGCCTTCCAACATATTATAAATTTATGCTACTGATTACACACATGATTAAGAAAACAAAATTTATCATTTCAATGAATATATTATGCAAAGTCTCTTAAGGGCATTAACTGCTCAACTATTTTCCTTAAATGATGAATTAGTACTATGATCCATGAAAACAGAGAAATAATTTTATAGATCATATACATTAAATTGAAATCAAGAGAATATGGAATATATTATCCATGAGAACAGTAAACTACCAAATAAAGACATAGGAATGAATAATTATATTTATTGTGAAAATTATAGGAATAAATATCATAGGAATTTTTTGTAGGGAAATATAGTGTATACTAGGTGTGATGAAAAGGGTCATATTTATAATTTGTGTATGAGGATACATAAATCCTTTTTTAAGTAATTTTAAAACCTTAAATATTGTAACATATGAAAATTTTTCAATAACATTACATGAATTTTCCAATGAAAATTAAATCCATCCTAAATGGAAGATTTTAATTCTCTTTGTATGGGGATGGAATTATGAAATTTGTGAAAAGTTTATGTTTCCAATCAACACATGATCTAAAAATGGAATAATGAAATATGTAATAATATGTAAAGAGATACAAAGGAACATTTTTGGTTGGATAATATAATGTTTGATATTGACTATTTGTCAAGATGTCTATTTTTTCTACAGGTAAAGTTAGATAAGAATCATACTAGAGGAATTTTGCAACAATTAACTATTTTTATGTGTATGTGGATTTACAATATGATAGACTTTTCATAGGTCTAAAAAGGATAACTAGAAGTAATAATATGATACGGGTTATTATTGATCCTTTTTCAAAATTATCAAATTTTCTTGCTATAGGAGAAATTTTTTCAATTGATCTTCTATAAATAATATATATTAATGATGTTTTAAGGATTCATGGTTAACTTATAATGATATTTCATAATATAGATCACTATTTTACATCAAAAGTGATGAAGTGTTTTTATAATCTTATTGATATTGAGCTTCGATTGAATACTGCTAATCAACCTCAAAACAATGGACAGTATGAATGGATTGTTAAAAAAATAGAAGACATGTTGAGTTCATGCTAACATAAGTTTTATTGTATGTGGTTTTAGAATTAACCTTCGTTAATGTTTTTCTATATTAATATTTTTTATTGTTGTATTCAAATGGTTCCATTTGAAAAATTATATAGAAAGAGATGTCTTACTACAAGTTATTGGTATGAAGATTTATAGAGGAATCATATTCTCCCATAACATATTGATGAAACAAAATAAATGTAAATACTATTTTCATCTCATAGTAAATATGTGTAGTGTAGGAAAACAATTTATTCTGAATACTAGAGAACTAATTTCAATGTTAAAGTGAGAGATCATGTATTTCTAAATATATCTACAAGTAAGGGTGTGATAAGGTTCGTCAAGAAAGAAATATAGGCCCCTAGATAACTGGAAACATTTAAAATTTAAAAATGACTTTTAGCTATATATTATCGATCATAAATGATTCCAGGTCATTGAAAAGTTCATTATGTGTTCTATATATAATTTTTAAAGAAGTACATGTAATACCCAATTTTGGTTATCACCTGTGATGAAATATAACTGATGCCTTATTTTTTTAATGAGAAGTGTCTATCGATATAATTGACACTACAGAGAATGTATTGAGAAGTATGATATCTTTATTGGTAAAGTTCTTTTGAGAAACTATAAAACGTAAAAAATAAATGTTAGAACCATAGGATGTTATGATGAAGAACATCCCACATCTATATATATGCAAATATTCATGACAAATTTCAGGGATGAAATTTTCAATGGATGTAACAATGTATCACTACAATATTTTAAGGTATCTATATTCATAAATTAAATC
Source organism: Viscum album (assembly GCA_963277665.1). Classification (NCBI taxonomy): domain Eukaryota; kingdom Viridiplantae; phylum Streptophyta; class Magnoliopsida; order Santalales; family Viscaceae; genus Viscum; species Viscum album. The sequence continues at coordinate 1,836,327,769 of OY728147.1, forward strand.
AATATCACAAATTTTTGTCAACACTAAAATTAAACAAATTGTGACATTCTATAAATACCAATTAGGCTTTTAGAATAGTTATGATGGCCATTAAAAATATTAAAATGGACATTTGGTTAAAAACCACACCTATGAATGTATTAATAAAATTTAGGTATCTCATAACTAAAATATGACAACCTTATATCATTGAATAGGTAAATTGTTTTTGGAAAAAATAAAAAATTAAGTTTTTGTGTTTTTGTGAAACAAAATAGTTTATTTAAAAAAATTTTATTTAATATCAATATTTAAAATAAATTTTATTTTAATAAAATAGATTCATAAAGTTATATTTTAGGGTATTGTAATTATTACATAATTTTATGAGGCCAAAATTAGTTTTTCAGTGTTTCATAAAATCTTTAATAATATTAAAATATATATTTATTTAATATATGATGATTTTAATTAAAAATTTAATATCTCATATTTTGATACTTATATTTATTTGATGGATTTTATTTTATTAAAATTCACATTGAAAATTATTTTGATGAAATTTTTGGAATTTTTTTGAAATTGTTGAATTTTTCTAAAGAGTGAAATATGGTAATTTACATTTTAAGAAAAATACATGAATTTTTTATTCAGGGATAATGTATGAAACCATTATTTAAAACACCCATGTTCAATTTAATTTACTTAGTCCCTTGAAACAAATATTTTTATAATCATGATCCAAACAAATCAATTTAATAAAATAATAAAAACACCCCTCTCTCCAACCATAAATAACACCCCTCACCACCACTTTTCTTCACACCTTAAAAGTATTTTATCAGCCTAATATTAATCCCAATTCCTCTCTAAATACTCCTACTCATGTCTTTGGATTCTTGATCTGACAAAAATTCTATTTCTAGGTGTCATAAGGTTGTTCTAAAGAAGATAATTTTCAAGATGTACAACCCTACTTCATTGTCTTTTAATTCCATTCCCTTTCTTATCCCCTCTCAAACCCCCTAACCAAACTAGAATGTTAAATATAGTATAATAAAGATAGAATAATTTTATTGTCTGACTGTAATATCCATAATCACATATCTTCTCCTCTCTTATTAATTCTAAGAATGAAAACATCAGTCGTGAGGTGTCCATTCACATCTTTCATGGATAAAGTGTTTTTGTTTTTCATTACCGCCTTCAAGAATTATCATAAAACAATTTTTATGGAAAAAAATATAATATTATTGGAATTAAAAATTATTTCATTTTTTTTGAACCAATTTATAAACATGATATTAAATAAAACACTACTACTTCGTGATAGTTGTAAAACCCACAAAAATTAACCTATAATTTCTCATTAATGTTTTATCTAATAAATAATACTCAAATAAAAAAATGAAAAGGATATATGAAACCATTTAATTTCGAGATGTTAATTAATAAAATATAATTTTAATTCTATGGAATTATTCCAATTTGAAAAAAAAACATCCTTAACTATACACAAGGTGACCGACTATTATAACATTAAAGGAACTCTCCAAGAATAACAAAATAAAAACATATAACTCATAAAAATGGATATAAGTGAATTTAATTAAATTAAAATAAATCAAATACAAACTAATATAATCCTAATAAAGTAATTAATGAATATTATTTCATTATAAATGATGTTATGTACAAGTTAATATGGATTTCAATCATAAGTTATGTGGTTTCTCATATAACATTAATTTATGGGAACTATTCATTATTCACTTCTTAATTAATCTTTGTTTTTATGTATACTAAAAAAATTTATTTAAAGTCATGAATCTAATTATCTTCCCAGTATTCAATGTTTCATTTCATGATTATTAATTTAAAGGGGAATAAAATTTGATTGATTACTAGTGTTAATGGTTTTCCCATCTCACTTATACTTCTCTGACTTATATTCCTTAATCAACTATTATTTCTTATGTGCTCTGTACATAAATCTGATCAATATATTATATCATGAATTTCAGTAAAATTAAGGGTATAAAATTATTAATATAAAAATTATTAAATTCATGGTTCAAACTATATGATTGATTATAATGTGATAATTTATTTCTTAACTCAATTTTCATTCATTGGATTAAACTTCTAGTTCATTGTTTATATCATTATATAATTATCTATTAAACGAATTATTATTATCTTATATTTTTTTCCAATTTTTATGTATTTTTATAGTCAATACTAATAATCTATTCACTTGATTAATGAAATGATCATTGTAAGGGAATTCATATCAATGTTCATGTGTGGATATATATTTTAGATTTTATGCACCTACTTTCTTTACTATGTTGTATACACTACACCATTAATATATGACGATCATTCATTAACGATTAAATTAAATGTGCATGTTTATTTTATCATGGGTATGACTTATTTATTTCATACACCAAGTTTTATGTGGTGTTTACAATGAAATTTATTTGATTAAATAGTGAAATAAAGTTAATTCTCTATATTTTACTCAATATAGTTATTTTTTTATAATTTATTTTGATTCATGAATTAAATTGATCATTTCAATATTTGATGACTAATTTGAACATGAAGAAATGGGTGTCCCAGTTATAAAGAGACCCTCGATGCATTATTAGTGTCATGAGATGAAAAAGATGGCCAAATTAAAATTAATTTAAGCCACATTGAATAAACTTCCCAGTGAAAGGTGTTTATAGATTTGGTACCATGATTTCTATGATAATTCTATCCAAATTATTATGTATTTCCTTCATTAATTATTCATTAATTATTATCCTTGTGTGTTTCACTATAATATTATCCATGAATTAATGTTGTTCTCATGTTTATAATTAAATACAATTTGATTCAAATATTTTAAATTTTTATAATGATGAGGCCTATCCTCTCAGGCTTAATTTTTTTTATGAAATTAAATTGTTTTTAATTATATATATTCCTTTCCAAAAGGATTATATTTATTTCATTAAATATTCATGAGCATACATGATGTATTGAACCCTTACTGAGAATATGACCTCACCCTTTTATTTTTTCTCAATTTTTCAAAGGATGTGAAGATGAAATGTTTTAATGGAATCATGGATGAAGTAAAAATAAATTTTTATGTTTTATATTTTATTTCCAATGTAACTTGGGTACATGTTTGTATATAGTTATTTGAGGCTACTACACTGGTCAGTCCTGTTGTATTTTAATCTCGTATATATATTAATGTAATAAAGTATGGCATTGGCTCCATGTTACTGGGATATAGGTATTTATAGTTAATCTTGAAAAAACCATTTATGATGTTTTTTTTCATTTATGATTTTTTATAATAGTTTTATGATTCTCTATAATGTCGCATTCCTTATAGTGAGGCTCTTTGGTATTTTTATTGGGATTTGATAGGTGTGTTATTTATGATATCAATATTTTACTAATAATTTTATTTTGAATGCTATTTTATATTATCAATGAGGTGGGATGTTGTTTGGAATGTATCCTGTATTTTGATATTTTAATTTCAACCCTCATTTAGTTGCGGTATGGAAAGAATCAACAATGATTCATATGGAAAACATTGAGGGGTAGATTAAGGTTCAGGTGTTGTTGATTGGTAATGTAGAGAACCAAAGCCTGATGTACATGGAAATTTCATTACTTTTGCAAAATACTTAATACATAACAAAAAATTCCACCCAAGGACCAAAATAGTTTAGTGTCTTTGAAAAATTGGAACATAATATTCTAATCAAGGTGAAAGATCATCATTATCTCCCATAAAGATCTTCCACTTTTGTTTTCTAACCTAAAACCTTTCCTTATATTCTGGGGAAAAGAAGACATCAAAATGGTGAGCTCAAAAGCTCAGTAAGGGTAATCATAGAGAACATAAAACAATCCATAGACATTTGAATGCAAAAACATGAACATAAAATCAAAACATCAAAATCTTGAGAAATGACATAAAACATGGAATTAGGTAAGGCATATATCATAGAGGAAATAAATCATGATAAACTTTCATGGTAATAAAACATGTAATTTTGGAAAACATTAAGCACATGATACAATTTACATTGTAGCCATGGAATTACTACCCAGACCATCTTAGTGGACAAAGTCCATAACAGAACCGGGTTTACATGTCGTTCCAGCCCTGTATTACTGAACCTGATTCACTTGTCGTTTCATACATGTATATCTCATGAGATATAAATATTTACCCAATGCATTGGAGGGATATATTGGTCCCACCCATCTCATAATGAAATCATTATTACATGTCCCACAAAATAAACCTAAATCATTCATCATAACCCAAAGAATAAAATGGTTTTTATAAACATCCTCCCATAAAAAATAATCCATTTAAAACAAATGGATATAATATCATAATAAGAAGAATAAAACCATGTAAATAAGAGAGACATTATTCTTGAAACATAATCATACTAAATAATGTCATCATAGATGGAAAATAGTTTTGACAAAACACTTGAAATGAATTCTTGAGGAAAATATCCTTTCTTCTACAATATCATTTTCTTTTAAAAAAATTACATTAAATTTTAATAGAAAATGATTTTTTTGAAAATAATCATGAAATAGGGTAGAGGATGCTTCCAAAAAAATAGGCATTATGAAACCATAATAATATATCATGCTATATAAGTTAAAAAAACATCCTCCTCATACTTTTGTCAGAAAAAAACCATTACGGTTAATAAACATACTATAAACTTCTAATAAAACCCCAATTATTTAATTAGTGTCATATATATTGTTATATAAGTATTTTTTCCGAACCATAGATTTTTAGGACCATTATATCAATTTATTATATAACATTTGTTTTAAAAAACTCTTTTATGTCAATTTTTACACTATCTGGTATTTTGTCTTTTCTAAATTTATAACAGCATTATTACTTCGAAAAAATTCATCTAACCAACTCTAATACATTATATTAACCTATAAATTTAGTTTAATTCATTAAAATTATCAAATTACATTTATTTTGGTATTTATAATATCAATGATGTTAATATTTAATTAATAAGGTAATTACTGCATCATCATTGTGTCATAAATAAATTTAATTATTCAATGTCTAAAAAATTTAAATAAAATACCATTATATAGTAAATATTTTTAGTTTTTTAATTAATATTTATAGTCTAATTTATCTTATGAATAACCATATATTAAAAATGTTTTAGTTATTAAACTTTGATTTTAACTATTTTAACTATTCTTTAAATAAAATAATAATAAATGTCTTAATCTAATACAAGTGGACCTAAAGGGTAATATTTTATTCATAAGGATTTTTTGGTCTAATTTACTTATCCAATAGAATTAGGACATTTTTTAGGGTAATAATAATATCATTCTTAACCTTAAGTACCCTGTTTACTTTTAATCGTGGTAAATAAAAGTTAACAGTTACTATTCACCAAAAATTATTTTCATCTCATTGAACCACATATTACTTACTTATATCAACTGTGTCTCTCAAATTTTTTAAATTCATATCACAGAAGTGATAAAATTAAGTTTTATTTAAATTTTCAAATACTCCTAGGAGGTGGGTAAAAGATGGGAAAAAGTTCAATAAAAATTTTATATATCTAAAATTATTATAAAATGTCTCCAATGAATTACATTAAACTTATATAGGAATTATTTATCTATTTTTCACAAAAAATAATTTAAATAAATTTAATGATTATTTAAATAAAAATTCGGCTTTAACCAATAACTCAGTGTTTTCATTATTCATCAAAAACTGAAAGTTTTCAGAAACATACAAAAAATTCACCCTAGGCTAATTTCAATATTCTGAATCCAAAAATAAAGTCCATTTTGAATGATAAAATTTATAATATTTTAAAAATTGGGTATTACTATTCATAATGGCTAGTGTATATAATATTTTAATAACATATTTTTGTTTAGTAAAACATGGTATTGCATACAATGCAATCTATCGAGGAAGGTTGCTCTTTCATGTAACGCAAGCCAAGAATAGTGTTGTGTATACTACAAGCTAATACGGTGTTTCCTATAGCGCAAGATAATCTTAGTGTAGTGTACAACACAAGACATCCAAGAAATTAATAATATTTCTCATAAAATCTCAGGGTGTTACAAGTAGCATGTTTCATTTATATTGAAACCAGTTTTTAGATAGAACTAAATTCTATTACTGAATCTTGATGAGTTGAAAGTTCAATGTTTTTGGTGATTCACTGGTGTAAATTTGTAAATTTCAATGGTTGGAGGGATAAATCTGTCGATGCCAATACTCAGAAGGTGTACAAATATATTAATAACTGTGAGAGGATAGATGTTATGTTTGAGACTCTAGTGTGAGGATTTGGGTTCTAAGATTAAATTATTAAGATGTTATTAGGTGTGATATTAGGGAGTGTGGTGTTTTGGTTTGGACTCGTGATGTTTATTTTGGGTGTTTGAAATCCATGATTTTTGAATCAATGGTAATCACTTGCAGTGAACCAATTTTATAAGGATAATTCTTTTAGTAGTGTTGTGATGATATTTTCATCATTGTTTTAGAGTTAGTATATGTAGTTAGGTGTGCCCATGTATATTTCATAAGTTATCAATTGTTATGGCTTATATACAGATCTATAAATGTTGTTTCGGAAAAAATAATGTGGTTGATAGACTATAAAATAATCCTTATGTCTATTGGGGTGATATGATGGTTGGGATTTCGTATTAAGGTATTGAAAATTAGTATGATGCTTGAATTAACCCCATGAATCAAGGTTCCATATTTGATGTAGTTCACTGAAGACACAAAATACTACTTCCTGGGGATGAGAAATGTTATAGGGGGATGGTTATAATTTCCTCAACAAATTAATGTCCCTAGAGTAAGAAAAATTCAATATTTAAATGCAAATTGAATGCCAAAAATTTTTAATAATTGTATTATTATGAAGAAATATCTTTTTTTAAATTATCTAAAGGGTTTAGTGTCATTTCTTAACCTTGTTTATCTGGTGAAAGAGGTTTATAGTTATTTTCAGGGACCATAAAGTTGAATGTTGATGGAAAATGGGTGTAGTGATACACAATAACCCAAGTTGGGAAGCACCATGTACATAGTGGAGGTCCATAGTGGACTTTTCTTCTCCACAGGATACCAGGTTGTCGATGCATTACACTAGGTACCCATGAGACACTGGGTTTCCGGTGTACGTGGACTAGATACCAGGTAGTTACCAATATTTTTTAATTGTGGGTTACAAATATTTGATATTATTACATCTCTAAAACCATTTATGATTATTCTCACCCTAGAAATTGGACTAGATTGAGATGTATCACATCTCAATCCTCTATCTCTCTCCTTTATCATGTTGATTTGGAATTTTTTAACATTATTTTTTGTCACTGTTTCATGTTAGGTTCTCACAATATACCTCTTACTCTTCCTCTTTTATCAATTATTTGTTAATTTTTGTATAATGGAATTAGGTTTAAGAAATCGGTTCAACTAGAACATAGTGTAAGTATGTCTGATTGATTGGGATTTTGTGTGCCTTGTCTAGAGGATTCCTTGGGAGGATGTTGGGTGTTATGTTTTTCCGTAGTGGTTGTCTTGTGGGTGTGTTTTGACCGATCAATACTTTATTGGTCAAGATTTTAGAATTTATAATCTATTTGGTAGGTTAATATTCAATTATTGACATTTGAATTTATTTTGAATAATTGTGAAATTTGTTATAGTTGTTTTATAATTTATTAAATCTATAATTTTTTGAGTTAGACCCTCACAAATGTGGTTTATAGCCACTATGGGAATATACATGTTTAGGGGATTGTGGTTGAATATATCTTGAGTGGTTAAATCAATTTTGAGATAGGTTGTACATAACTACATACAATGGTTTATGAATTGTTTCATATTATGTTTGATATGATATATTTCATCCCATTTGGTATTCACAAAAGAATAAATTAATTTTTTTTGAATAATTTTTTTGGGATTTGGTAAGGATTTCTAATGAAGTTTAGGAGACTCTATTTTCTAGGTGTTGATTCCTTGACAATAAATGTTCACATGATTAAACCAAAGTGTTCATGATTAATACATATCACCCTTTTCTATATTCCTAAATGTTATTTTATATTTCATAATATTGTGATTATGTGAGTTTTCCGCATTTAAAATTACTAAGGAGTGTGATTGAGAGAGGTATTATTGTGCCTTCAATGAAAATGATTTCATTCTCTATTTGAGAGAATTTATGTGTTGTTAGGGATATGAATAGACTTGTAATTTTTAAATAACATGATGTTTGGTAAAATGAATGATATGGGATGTATATTTTAGACATAGAAATTATTTTAGTGAACCAAATGGATTTTTTATCAGTAAACCATAATAAATAATTTCCTAGAAAAATTTTTTTATCATCCTCTAACCAAGAGATGTGTGAGTTATGGGAAGCTATCTTGGGGATTCTCATTAATATAACACTAATTTTCCATGTTACTAATTTTTAATATACAACTAACATATGAGGAAATCCTTCCTCTCCCTTTTTTATCATGGTACATTAGTGGATTATTTGTTTATTTTTTTTATGAATGTAGTTTTTTTTATTGAAATACCAACCAGTCATAGACCTAATGTGAGTTTCATTTTTTTACAGCATCGGTCTATCTTAACTTTATAGAATTTTTATGATATTAATTATTTTATTTGTTAAAAAAAATTTATATTATGGGCCACTATTCATAGTTTTATTTTTTATTTTTATGTGGAGGATAGAAAACCCTCTAACAAGATATGTTTTTTAAAGTGAGTGTAACCCTCCCTAATATCTCTAATATTTTGTATGGCATGGTATAATATTCCCACTTTTGTTATTGATTCCAAATGAAAATTATTGCATGATAATAATTATATTATAACATGTATGGTGGTATGTATTTCCCACTTCATATGATATTGGAGGCAAGGTTGTGCTTCCCCTTATGTGATGAGCTCATGATCAATGATCTTATTTATATCACTTGTGGATGTAATACCATTTAGATCAAGATATGAAATACTAAAATAGACTTGGGGTCTTTATTGTTGTGATTCAGTGAAAATTTATTTGTTATTACCAATTGGAGTGGGATATACATCCCATGATGTGATGCTAACAATAATTGGGAAATGATTTATGTCATATACCCTGCATAATTGTCATCCCTCTTTGGCTAACAAAGGAAATAAAGATGGACTCAAAATTTTACCTTTAATAGGACATGGGTTGTCGATTATCACTAAGGGTCTATAATGAATACTAATAGAATGTTTTAAGATATTTACAAATAATTTTTAGATAAGTGATATGATGAAATCCACCAATCAATTATAAATAATGAATAAATAACAAATAGTATTAGACAAATCAATTTTCATGCATAATCTAAACCAACTATAAATACTAATAATAAATACAATTTTATGGTCATGAAATCCAATATCTCATAAAAACTAATAAACTCTAGCATCACATATCTTCTATGGACATGTGAAAAATATTATATATATATATATATGGGTGAGAATTCAAGTAGACTACACAAAATCCTCCCCAAAATATAATTAGTAAGTGTTAAATAATCATACTAAATCCTAAAGAAAAACAAATTAATTAAACTCATTACCTATAACGGTATACCAATATTGTTTCTTCACAATGCATCATTCAACGTATAGTTTATTAAATTTAACATATAAATATCAAAAAAATATATATAATAATAGTTATCTTGATCAACATATCTATTGGTTATTTAATCTCTAGTCCCAATGCTAAATTTAATTTGATAAAATCTCTTCCAAAAGTCAACCATCACACCGTGAACACCTATCATATCCACATCTAATCCTATAAATAATGTACAGATATCATTGTCTCAATTCAACACATCCATATCCCAGAGTATTTAAAATTGACACAAAAAACTATGTATCATTCATTATACATCATGAAATCACATATGAAAAAATCATGAATCTAGTATTGACAACTAGAATATATATACATTCTATAAACTCATGCTATTGTAGATAACAAACACATGTAGAGTACAAATAATAGCCATCACAGCCAGTGTAGTCATGTATTCCATACCATCAGACATTATAACATGAATATTCTAATACAACATTCTACATTTAATGGAAGAGAAAGGAAGAGAGAGATTTCACATATCCATTCCTTCACCGAAACATATTTTTGGGAAAATACATGAATTGAAAAATGATTAAGTGTGACATTCCAACCAAATTTGAGTGGTGGACCATATGATATTAGATAATATAACAAATTACATATCACCCAACCAAAATATGGGAAAATATCAATCATTAGGATCAAATGTAGCTATCATCAAACATGAATCATGTCTACCACCGTTATAACCTAGTAAAATAGAATTATTTAAAAAAACACCAAATTTCAACATCATTAACTTTTACATGTTGTAATTAGAAATGAAAAACAATTTATTACTCTCCATTACAAATTATACAAAAATATTGTGATTTCATTAAATAAAAACATACATTGTAATTTTATTTAATTTCATGATTCTCAATCCATGGTCTTGGATAATTAATCCAATAATTCCATGGATCTCAATTAATCTATGATATATCATCACATGCTTAAAAAATATCCCATTACTTTGTTACATTATAAATGTATTTAGTATTCTATAATTCATGTCTCCTATGACTCAACCCAATATACAACTATCAACAAATTTGGTGTGTTTCATAATAAAACTACATATGGTTGATGAAAATACTAAATAACAACCATTAGGAATAAGATCCGTTGAAATCATACATCATGCAATATAGGAAATCCCAGTATCGATGTTTTACTTATCAATACCCAAATAGACAAAACAATAATCCAAAAAAATAAGGATCAGCTCTCCATATTTTCCTTCATTCCCACCATCATAATATTCTAAAAAAATTTGAATAAATTAAGCATATATCCCAAAATTTTTCATCCATCTCTGTCATACCAAACCCAATGCACCAGGTCAATTCAATTCTCCACCATCCTAGAAGATATGGAAATCATGATTAGTAGAGACACCAAATATAGGGGTTACTCAAGTGTTTCATATTTTTTAACATGTAATAAATTTACCAGAAACCCAATGGAATGTAACCCCTATTTTTTGTTATGGAATATAAATCTATATTTTTTATGTAAAAAATAACCCCACCTGAATTCTTGTAATTTAGATAAAGGTGAATATAATATTTTTACTAGGTATCTTATAAGTATTTATTTTATGACTTGAATTATTGATCCCTAGAATCAAAGATTCTAAACTATTATAAATTTGAATAAAACTGGTGGTGATTTTCACACCTACACTGTAAGAATTTCACAACACATAAAAACGATTACTTTTCAATGGGCTTCCACAAATAACTTCTAACTATATTCATATAGTTTAACTAATATGTACCTTTATATCCTATGTAGGACATTTTATATAGAGTCTCATTTTATATATGTGTATGTTCTTCTTTGAAGTCTTTATTAGGCATAGATTGGGAGATCAATATAGTATCCATATATATTAATTAGATATATATCTATTTTCTCTATAAATTATTATTCAAATTATAGAATATATTCAATAATAAATATTAACTTGGTAACATATATATCTCATCATAACATACTTCTAATAAATTTTATAACCTTGTTACCTCACTAAACACTGAGAAAATATAATATTTTATATCTAAAGATCCTATTATACTAAATTATAAACATAACTAATTGAAAACATGCATAACATATTGATATATTATATTTGATTCTCATTTTAAATTTTGATTACCATATAAGTTGAAATAATTTATTATTATATATATCTCTTCAACACCCATGATATCTAACATATTGGTATAGGATATTAGAATACATTATATTCTTCTTCATAGAGAGATTCAATTTTTTTTACATTCATCTCGATCTTGGACGAACATTAAAGCTCCCAAACACAAGTTTTAGAAACTTATTTTTTGTTTTAATTATATGGGACCATGAATTATTATTTACCATTTTGGAATATAAATTATTATTAAATAATCCATCTCCCGAAATCTCTAATTGATTTCTATACGTTTTTATATATGGGATTCTCCCATGATCTCAAATTTATTTTTTCAGTCAATGGTTGTTCCATTCTGAATTGTAGGAGTGACCTAAATTTTTTTATTTCCCATTTCAATATCAATTATCTCATAGTATAATATAATTTTATATCATCTTTCAATACCCCCACCCCGAGAGTTCCTTATATTCTTCATTCATATTGAAATATCTCGGGATATTGTTTTATCATCCATATACAAAAAAATATTTTCATCTTCTTTATTATAAGATAAGAAAACTATACCTATTAAAATATATACACTAGTTCCCCTGAAATCAGGCATGTTTTCCATTATTTATTATTATAATTGAGTATGAGAGGATCTATAGATATAAAATATTATAATAATAAATAATTCAATGAGAAATAATAAAAAATAAACATCTAATTTACATTTAGATAGTATCTCAAATTTAGTCATATTTGTCTACATTAATCTTAATTTAATTCACTTTTTATATTTAAGAAAATTCAGATCACCTGTTGCATCTTCATGTTTTTTCATCATTATGTGTATTGATAAATGTAGATGAACAATTCTAGGAATAATTTATTTCTCATAAATTAATCCTACTCAATCATTATATCCAATTTTGTATGGATTGTGGTTATTAAAATAATTATGATGTTTAGATTGATTATAAACCATATTAGCATAACAATATTAATCACCACTTCAATATGTTATTTCATAATTTTTTAACAAATGAAATAATCCAACAATTATAAATAACATAGATATTTCTCTACATGATTTTCCATGAATTTATTGATTTTTAATTCTTTAATTACACACCCAACATTGTGTTTTTACGTTCAAATCAATGTGTAATATCCATTATGTAACACACCACAATGATAAAAGGTTAAATGACTAAATGATATGACTAATGTCAGTAAGGTGCACCTTCCTTTTTGGGAACTAACTTAATTAACACTCTAGATTTATGGGTACTTTTCTTGGAGTAGTGATCAGGATGGGTGAACTTTTTGGAATTTTTTTAGGGTGTTGGTGATTTAGGAAAAGGAACACCAGAAATGACATATGTTGGACTATTGGGACCGTCAGATAGCTGGTTGTCCCCGGTTGGCCTGGACTGAATGACATGTTTAGGCAGTCTATCTGTGTTGTCACTTAGGCCCATTTTTCAGATTAGGTATCTGAGCAGGAACCCAGCCTTAAGTGCAGTTCACTATATGGATTGATATGTAGGGCCCACAATGAGGACATTGTGCTCTAGGGGGTTGTGAATGTAACACCCTTGAATAAAAAGGGGTTAAATGAAAAAAAAAGATAAGATTCATGTTAAAAATGTGAATTATTCATTTATAGAGCCTACCTGATTAGAACTCCACAGTTATGTGTGCTTGGTTTGGAGTAGTGATCAGGATGGGTGACCCTATAGTAAGCCTCCCAGTGTGTGTGTGAGTTAGGACAATGCACACAGGAAAGGACATGTGTTGGCCTGTGGGGACATTCATTAGTCAGATGACCCATTCAATCATGTGAGTGGGATGTTTTTGATGTCATTGTGTCCTATTTGCGACACATTTTATTATCCCATTTTAGTTCAATATTTGGATAATTAAATATGAAAATCTTTTTTTAATCTACACCATTTTCAAAATTTATCTTAATATTGGATCGATTGTTGGAACACTATATAGATTGACAATGAGGATGGGGTCAACATAGGAACATATGTTAATAAACCACATAAACATATAACTCTCCATGAGAATAATCTATATAGAATATCCCCATTTAAATCCACTTATTGACCATGATGTAGTGGTTCAAATACAAGTTAGAACTACACCTGATAGTGAGTTAGTGAATCAACCACGTGACTATGAAATTATACTAGGAATATAGAAGTTCTTTTAGTTGATATAATGCAAGAAGAAATCACTTATATGAATTATGGTGAAACATCATCCAAAAATTCAATTCAATGACTTTCTATGATGTAATGGATCAATCATACATAGTGGATCGATCATGAACTTCAATATTTTACAAAAAAAATAATTTCCTCAATAAACTCACACGATCATTAAAACAACCTAAAATCATTAAAAATCACTTATAAGAAATCTCAAAAACTATGGGGAATTTAAAAAACATCCTTGGAATTCTAAACACTATTCCCAGGGAGATGAAGCATATAAACTCTTTCTTGAGTATGAATGAAATTTCACTATACCACAAACATCGAACACCTTCTAATATCTATCAACCATAATCCTTTTAGTTGTATCAATGATGTCAATAGTCAAATATAGAAAAAAATTATGATGCACTACTCTAACTCATGGGTCTTCAAATACCTCCAATCATTTATCCTTTTTACTCTCTATTTTAATCACTCTTGAAGCGTTCCACTATTGTAAAAAATGACTCTATTCCAAAATTTTGTATGTAATACTAGAACACCTCCTTCAACACTTTTACTATTTCTATATGTATATAGTTATCTCTATCAATTTTTTATTAGTATTCCATTAGAACACATCTAACCAAATAATCCAAGGCCTGTAATAGCACTTCATTTACTTTTTCGACATATTATTCTTAATACTCTAAGAAACTGATTCTTTATTGACAATTTTCTCACAAATAAATTAGTTTTCCTTGATGTATTTCATCTTACTAATTCAAACATTCTTTTAACACAACATCGACTTGGAGTACGATACACAAAATACTGAGTATCAAATAAACATCTTTTTTGTTATAATTATATAGATAGGATAATTATAACAAATCTAAAAAATAGTAATATGAATAGTAATAACTACATTTCACATATTTTATATAATGGTTTTATATAAATAAAATAAATTAAAATGAAAAATATAATTTTGTGAAATTTAATTAAATATTTTAAAAAAAAATATTCACAAATGAGTTACCCTTCATGTCCTCTTGTGAAAATTAATAAAATGATGTTTTTAGAAATTTTGAAATATAATTTGGTAAAATGAGAATATTTTTGGAATTCAAAGTTGTAAAATTATATTAGCTGGATTTTTTAGTTTTTTTCAGGGAAATCTTATTGTTTGTTGAATAATGAAAAATATTGAACTGTAATTCCAAACTTCTTTTCTGTATAATTTATTTAAAATATTTTTTTAAATTTTCATTTTATTTTAACTTTACATAGATTTAATTTCTATAAATTTATACTAATTATTTAATTTTAAACCATTTCTCATTGAAATTGGATATTAATGTGTCACAATCTTTTAATAATTTTTACTTTAAAACCCACGAGTGTCATCCATTCTGTGGGATTATTTTAAATTATTTATTTCCACATAGATATCAAAAATTTGAAACGATTAATACCATATTTCAAATTAGAATAATTTATAATTTCTAATATGGTCAACATAGTTTTTTATGAAAATGATTATTGAATGTGACTAAAATTGACTTCAATGATTTGGAAAAAAATTAGCTAAATAGATGTCTAAACCTGAAACTAAAGACAAAAAATGACCTAGTAACATGTCCAAAATCCGTTGTATGTTCATATTTAGAAACATTACTACAATTAAAATATTTTGGAAAAATATTTTAATCACAAAACATGTGAAAACGTGGGTAAAATTCCATTTTAAAAAATATACAAGGATTCCACTCTTCCACTACTATAAAAAGGCCTCCTCTCCTCCCACATCATCACACATCTAAAATAAAAAAAGTTCATAAAACGTATACTCAAATATCCTCCAAAAAATCATAATGTCTACTTTTAATCCTCCCATGCAATTAAATACATCTTGGGACTCCCATTGGTGCTATCCAAAAAGTGTAACCCCGCGAAGTGGTGACATCCTTCCTCAATCTCTTTTCATTTATTTTCTTCTCCAACACCTCAAAACGTATTATCTCATGATTATATAATATCACATGTATCATTAATATACTAAGATGTTTTGATGTTAATTTTTCAGCATACACTTACACACACTTCTATCTAATGGGTAACAAACTTACCGTTCTTGTGTATGGGAAACTACCACCTAAAAAATGATGTTCTTCATTTTACATTTACCACAATTCATTGATGGGATTTATGATGAAAATGATATACATATGTTATTTATATATATTATTAATTATTTATTAATTATTATTTAATATTTTATAATACACTCCTCTATAGAGTTCATCTATTGTAAATATGATAACATCATTTGTGGATGTGTGGACTATCGCCTCTTCAAAGTGATGTGATTCATTCTCACTCTATATGGACTGAATTGAGGATATATTTAGTGAACTTATATGATATATATATATAAATATATCATATAATAATTCTAATTTAATATATATATATATATATATATTATTTATATTCTTCCATTCAACATGACCACAAAAAAGAATCATCGTTCATGCGTACATATGAAATTCTGTATTCATAAACAGTGTATTCATTTTCATTTATATAACTATTATATATTATTAAATAAAATTATATACTAAATATATATATATAATATATAAGTAGTTATTAATGTTATGGAAATAATTAAATAATTATCAGAGTAAGAAGATCTAGTAAATTAGACAAACCACGTACGAAGAACAAAGCGAATATTACCCAAAACACGGAATTGTTAATTAGAGAGGAATATAATGTCACAATAAAATGATATATCATATTAGATATAAGAGTATGAATCTTTTGTATATTAATGGTAAACATATACTTATAATAAAATATTTTGGAATGAGTATGATAATATTCAAGATACAACTTAAATAATTTCATCTCACTTTATATATCTTTGATATATGTGCCATTTCCCGACTATTTTCTTTTTTAGAGTGTATATATATCCCAGGAATGTATTATTATATTATTATACATACATTTATTAGTATATACATATCCATTCTATGAAATTTCTTTCATGGTGTTTATGTTTCAAAATATTCAAAATCAATAAGAGAGTTTTTTATCAATATTCTGATTTTGATACTCCTTTTTAAAGGATAGTGGAAGATCAAATTTTTTTAAAATAAAGGAAAAATCAAAGGATCCATGTAAGGTGTGGTAAAACAAAGAAAACATATCATAGAATAAATTTAGAAACATCCCTTTTTTAATCAATTATTCACTTAGTTTTCTTTCATTTGATCAGATTTTGTACAAGTCAACTCTTCTATGTCTATGCACCTGTCCTCTATATCTCTTTATATATAGAGGAAGAGATTAAATACATTAAAGTAGGGTATAAGAATAATTTATTTCAGATTAATATCATTTCAACTAATTCTCTTCGACTTTCTAGGAGTGTTTTCCATTGACATTGAAGACACCATCCCCTCTACATCCACTGATCCAGCAAAAAGAAACATCTACTGTTGTTTTGTATCATCTGTATCTTATACCTCAATTAAAAAATAATTTTTTTATTAAAGAGTGGGGGTAATATTAAATTCAATTTGTTT
Source organism: Viscum album (assembly GCA_963277665.1). NCBI lineage: Eukaryota > Viridiplantae > Streptophyta > Magnoliopsida > Santalales > Viscaceae > Viscum > Viscum album. The sequence goes on from OY728147.1 coordinate 1,836,345,482, forward strand.
ATCAACCACCACATAGGTATTAATCAATAACATTTCCTTCTTCTAGGAAACAAATTGAAAACCCTCATTATACAAAATGTATTTTGAAGAAGCATGGAATATTATAAAAGTCGATGAAAAATCAACATATATTACTTTATTACCATTTTAGTTACATTAATAGAAAAAACATTCAAATGATATATGATTATCAACATATTCTGGTAAATCTTGTTCATTGACTTGTTCAACCATCAAGTCATTTTCAGTATCTAAACATTTAGGACTAGTCTAAATTTTAGATTGTGGAAATTCGCCAATTTTACCCTTATTTAGAGTATCATCATCATTAGAATTCACCCCTTCTGAGAAAATGGAATCCCATTATTTCTACATCATCAGAGACTCTAATAGTAGACCCAGTTAGGCTGTTCTGAGGTAGGAATAAATACATATAGCACATTCAAAACTAGGTCTTTGAGGGATTCATCATCATGTGCAATAGGTTTTGAAAATTCAACATTTGTCAGCATAGAATTATTTAGACAGATATTGGCTTTGTGTACTCTCATCCCACATCCATCAAATGAAACCTTCTTCCAACATAGCTTCGATTAAATCCCAATATCCATAATATCATTGCAGAAAATAAGATTTTTCATAATCACCCTCAATTTGGATGTTATCAGAATGAGCCAAAATGGCTTCAATGTCTATCAGTGTGGATATGAGATCAATCTTCACCAGCATCCTATAATAGTGTCTAATCTGAATATCCTCTAACTATTTATTGATTACGATCAGATTCCCAATTTTCATGTCAATTTTATGCAAAATCATCGGATTCCACATAACCTAATTGAACCCATGAAGAAAAACCAAGTTATTAAAAAAAGTCATTTATTGCATGAGAGACATTAAAATAATAATACCATTCAGGTAAATTAAGCCTTCCATGTTTCCAAAATAGGGAACCAATGCCCCACGCTTGAAGCTTCAAGTCATCTTAAAGAAAAAGGGAAGTGAAATAATCATCATCAAAGAGGGACACATTTCTAGTTAGATAAACCACAAAAAATAGAGATCCTATTAAATAAATATTCAAGAATCCAAGATTTCTCAACATTAGTTAAAAAAATGTTTTCTATCATAGTGTTGTTCCAAATTTCCATTCTCTCAAGGAAGGCTGTAGGGCTGGAATCAACATGGGTTGATGAGCCCTTATGAATAATTATACATGAAAATGAGTCTATTAGTAGAGCCAAAAACATTTCTCTGCCCAACTTTGGCCTGAAATTTGATGGGTTCTTCATCATATCTACATATTATTTAGATATTCATAAATAATCACCTTGAGAAAGATTCCTTTGATCTTCCTGCCTCACCACATCCAAGAAAGAAGAATGTGGCTTCATTGCATCTAAAATCTTCTGGCTTATTTGATCTTCTTTAGTAAATATATGAACATAGAGTCGTGAAACAAAATCATATATTATTACTGAAGAATGATTTGGGTCTGATTGATAATGGTTCATAATGAAAAAAACCATAGAGGTATGATCATTTGTGGAATCTTGCAGGATGTGATCCACCAATGATTGAATCGATGATGAGGGAATCACCAACACAGAGCCGCATATGGGAGGAATAAGCTTGAAGGTGAGGAAGTGCAGAACCACCATGAGATATATGTATCCCTTGTGTCCATAGTCTATCTTATTTTTTTTCTTTATAGACATTTTATTCAATATATCACTATTTATTAGTAAAATGTTCTAATCTTTGGAACTTATTATATTTAGGAAATTTTTTATTTAAAAAATTCAATTTATTTCACTCTTTGGAGAGTAATATATTCTATTTCTGAAACTTGGTTCTCAAAAATGTTTTCCAAAATGTTTTTAAATGATCATTTAATATAATTTTAAAAGAAAATTATTTTTTAAGAAAAATTTGGTTTTGAATGTTCCATTATATGTTTTCAAATCAAATATACATGAAAAATGTTTTCATCCATTTCTTCTATTTTAAAATGATCATTTCAATGAATAAATCATGTGTTCCTAATGAAATTATTTTAAAGTATACATCTTATTTATTTACCACATATGATGACATAAATTGGTGTTACTCGTTAATTTATTAGGAAATAATTCTATTTTTTCATTTATAATCTTTCAATGAATGGTTTATGTATTTAGGACATGATGATTATGATAGATATTTTTCTTTCATGGGATATATGTTATTGAAATCCACTTATCTTCTTGAAATATTATTTTCATGAAATGATTATGAATCTTATGTCATTTTCCATAGGTTATAATTTGAGTACATTTTGATGGTACCCATTTCATTTCATGGGTTGTGATATGATTGTTTATGATGTTATGGAATATGTATGTTTGATTTCTTTATAAGATGGTTGGGACTAATATTTCTCTATAATGCACTGGGTAAAGATTTATATCTCCTAAAATATAATAAAATGGTATTTCTAGTGAATCATAACTTCTAAAATGGTCATTGAAGTGATCCATCACTACCAAGATGATAAATGTAGTGAATTTATACTACTAAGATGATCATGGGAGTGAACCATGTCTACCATGATGGTATGGTAAGTGAACCAATACAATCAACATGTCATTACATGTGATGAATTGACTATTATGGAAATCATTTTATATTCATATATGTTTTCCACAATTCCATGTCTTATTCTTATATTGTATTCTAATAGATTATATTACTTATTTATATATGATTGATGTCTTATTAAACTAAAATATATCTATTCAATGATTCATGTATATGATCTTATGAAAGTTTGGGTATGATATTATAATGTGAGGATCCCATTATCATACCCCTATAATCATGTATTGGATTAAATGTCTCCCTTTTTTACCCTTAATCTGCATCTAGTTTGGCCCCATTATTGTTTCCATTCTCTATATTTTGAGGTAATGTGTATCTAAGAAGGATACAAGTCATGAAGAACCTATTTTGATTTTATATAGCTCACTTATGTACCAGTATTAATGAATTTGTGATTCCAAAGGATCTATAACAATACGGTCTTTGGGAGTTTGTTTTTTTAAGTTTTATATATTCATAAACTGTTATGTAATGTTAATGTATGAAAATAAGGTATCTCAATAACAAGGTCCCTCAAATGTTATTCATTTCCATTCTTCTCTCTCCAAGACACATATGAAGGTCTTTAAATATCCATGTAATTGGTGGATTATCAATACATTACCCATTTATCCTTAAAAACTATGGATGTGTTGATTATAATCAAACAAAAGCACATTCTTAATGGATCATCAACCTGACACTTTTAATTTTTATCAACATTTTTAACATCAATGCACAATAATTTCAATGAAATATCTAAATGAATTTCACTTTTTTTCTCCCTATTAATGATAATAAATTAAGAGGTTTAAATTTTGATACCCATAAATAAAAGGTTGTTCTCATCCAATTGATGTAACAAAACATTTTCCACGTGATATTTTATTTTACAGAGATATGTAAGTCACTAAAAAATTCTTTTTATCAATAAATATCAATATCATATTTTTTTTACGTGGGATTTCTCAGTATAAAAAAATCGTGAATTGAAAAAAGGATCAAGGTTATCTATGTATGTATATTAATGTGTTACCAAAATATAATATCATATCATTGACGATGTAAAATGTATATATCTGATGATTTACAAACCCACTCTTAATTTGAAAAATCATTTTGGATTTTTCATGTTAATGTAGACATACAACCATAATTTTTTTGAAAAACATTCTACCTGATAAATAGAATAATCAGAAACATAATTGGCTTAAGATATTGAGTATCATACCTCAATAATTGTCATTATATAGGGATATATTACTAATATTTATATGGAATCATGGATTTTTAGAATCCATCATTTAGTTTTTATCTCTCCCTTAGTGAATGGTTCATTTAAATTATGCCCATGGTATGATTTATCTTGAAGCAAACTCCTTGATTTAAAAATAACATTTTAAATCATGAATCTAGTTGAATTTAAACACAACCAAAAATAATCACCATGATTAATATCTTTCAAATATTTTTATCCATCACTAGCCTCCTTCAAAGGCCACCATTAATCATTATTAGTGAATGACGATCATGTTTATTCAATAATATAGTGGACCTCATCCCATTTGAAATTATAAAAATAAAGATATGAATTATTTCTCAACCCAGAAAACCACCTAATTGCATATATTATGTTTCTTTCCTTCATTATGATAGTATTACTTTTAGGTATCCAAAAATTTCAATCTATGAGAAACATGTAAAACCTATATTTCCATTCATGATTCATTGTCAGAATAACATTATTATCCAAGGATTGAATAAAAAATTATATTTTAATCTTTATCCTTTATCTTTATAACTTATATGAATGGTTATATGGTTATTAAATAATTTTACTCAACATCAATCCCTATAATACCTATCAACCTCCAATTTAGTTCACCCCATACACAATAAAAAAATAGTAATTTTCAAATGTCATTCAATAGAATTTTTAACGTGTTATCCATGTCATGAATTTATTTGGAATATGGACTACCATGATTCACCTCCCACACACATATTTATTAGTCTTTTAGTTACCCATGATGGGAAAATTTTCATGTTCTTCATTAGGATGTAATCTCCCATAAAAATCATCATGTCCACCTCCTCAACTGACTTTATGTTTTCCATCAGATTCCATTATCCAAATTTTCATTCCATAAATTATTTGTTATAGCTTATTATTTGTAATTTCTTAATATAGTATAATATTAAAATAGATTAGTTTTTATATTCTTTTTTTCGCTATTCACTAACTTATTTAGAGATTCGCATTTAGCAGATTTTTTCACATGATTAATACATATGGAATTTGTTCCCTAATTTTATTTATCTTTATATATTATGGTGAATTTTTATTTACATTAGTATAAAAGAAATTTATGGATAGAACATATCAACATTTATCATATTTTTTTCCTCAAATTATTTAATAATCATGAAATCACACCAAATTTACAAATAAATTATTATCTAAAAAATACTTATATTTATGTAAAACCATATTCTTTTTCAAATTATGCCTTTTATGTCATTTATCTTTACTTATAAAACTTATTTTTTTTAATAACATTTATATGTACATATGTTATCCTAAAAATTTATTTATATATTCCAATGTCTCCAATAATAACATGAATAGCCAACAAACATCCTTCATTTTCTTATAATCTCCAACTATCTATATTTTTTATACAATTTTTTATTTTATTACTTCTCTATATTGTGCATAAATTTTAGAAAAACTACTCATACACATTATCAAATATACCATTGATGATTTTTTTGGATTCATATAACTATTCTTCATCAAACAATTTATTTTTTCTATCCACATATAGTTAATCAGATTCAGTTCATGTATCTATTTTGGACTATGGGTGATATAATTACTTGTTTATGAGGTGGATACATACCAAAAACATCATAAACATTCTTTTACCTCCATAAAAATTTACTGTTATTGATAAATAATCCCTAAATCCGAAGTGGAAACACATTTATTTTCATATCATTGAAAATGTCTAAAATAAATTGATTCCAACTTTTTCATTATAATATCTTACTCAATATAATATAGGTTTAAGGTGATTTATTCAACATCTAATGACCAAAATATTATATTATAGTCACATATTATTCCTAGATATTTCTTCCTGCATCATACATATCTCATATTGGGAATTATCAATCTCAAAAAATATTTTATAATTCATATTCTATAATTTAACCAGAAAATACATTATTTCCTTATAAAGATTAAATAATTCATAGAACACATATTTAAATAATTCCTTAATTAATTACCTCATAATAAACATTCTTTATAAATAATCATCAATTAAGAACATATAATCAATTTGAATGATAATATGATCCTTTATTGACTTTTGAAAATTGTGATATGATGTTGTATCATAAAATTGATATATACAATATATTTTCCATGGAATAACTCACATCATATTATAGTGATATTTCATAAAATATATCCTTGGTTAAAAAAGGTATATTTGGAAGAATAGTATTAGAAACATTCATTACATATCCATTTAAATTATAATAGAACTCTATCACTATTTTAATCACTTAATACTTTTCAAAACTTGTGCTTTCTTCAACTAATGAAATAAATAAATGGAAATATCAATAAAATTCCAAATATAAATAACTTTATAAAGTTTTTTTATTCAATTTTATTTTATAATTTTACTATCCCCATGTCTTACATCATTATAAAAATTTATAGAGTCATGGGAGACACATCCTCTTGTGTTAAAATAAGAATATATGTAGATCTTTTTATCTGATATGTTTCAAAAAATATTAATTATTACTTAATTTACCCTTATGAAATTTAGTTGGACTTTAAAAATATATCCAATGTGAGGAAAAATTACTTTACCACCAATTTAAATTCTTAATAGGATCATTATAGACACCTAAATGAGAGATCAACTAGGTGTTTCCTATTTTTACCAAATTTTAAATTATCCTAAAACCCTCATACGAATTAGACACATGTTCATAGTTATTTTATATGGATAATTTTTTTATTTAAAAATTTAGCATACCTCATACATTCAAATAAATCATATAATGGTATACATACTATTATTAAAATATTTATAGAAAAAACATATTATTTTCCTTGATTGGTTGTTCTCCTCAATGAAATATTATAAATTATTATCAATGTGAATGAAATGAGTGGTGATTTTTACACCTAAACTATTATAGTCAATATAGACATAAAAATTATTTCTTATAATATAGTTTTTTACAACAACTTCTCAATGTATTTAGAGATTCATTGTATTAACTACCGACATACCCTGAGTTCCATATATTCAATTGAGTCCCACCTCATATATAAATGTTCTTCTACATAAATAATATATATCTAATTAGTTTTAATAGTAGACAAATTATGTTCTAATATATATTTACGATAATCAATTACATGGTATCTACTATAGCTCAACTACCTAGGCTTCTACTGAATCATCACACCTAAAAATCTCACTCCACATTAATGTCCTATGTAATTCAATATCTGTAAAATCCCCACATACTATAATATCAACATAAATAAAAAATGAATAATTGATTAAATTATTAATGTTATTTCTTCTTCTCAAACTTTTTTTTACTAAAGTAGTCTTAGGAATTTATTTTCTTCTTTTAGCTTCAATATCCATGCTATTAAAATTCATAATGGATGCATATATCCAACTACATGTTCTTGTTATTCTATGGTTGTAATGTTTTCTATATTATTTTTATTCATGGATGAACTCACAATATCATAAACACAAATATCCACTCCTTTTCTAGGTTGTAAGGAATTTATTATTTCTACTATGGTAAATATAATATCCCTATATAATTTGGATAATATAATATGTAATTAATTTATCAACATTTTCATAAGTTTTATTTCCCTATGATCTTAATTTTTTATTTAAATGGTTTTTTTCTATTAAATTATTAGAGATACCTTTAATTTTTCCTTTCCCATTTAAATAAAAAAATTCATTTTTATCACGGTTCAGTTTTCCTTCAAAGTTGTTTTTATTTTTTTTTCAGAGTCAAAATCTCCCCTATATTAGAATGAATCACATTTTTCATCTTTAAATGGACATTAAATTTTTATATAAATTGTGATTCTATGTCTATTTATTTATAGATATTTTTTCTTGATAATATTCCACATTTCCAAAATTTATTGATCATTTACATCCTAGGGAACTTGGTAGCCCAATTTCACTTTTTTTGAACATAGTACTAACAATGTTTTCCAACCAATATATCTACAAATATGTGTTGATGGTGATGTTTCAGAACCACCAGTAGTGTGGGAATGGACTTTGGTCGAAAAAGAGTGTCGTTTAAACAACTGGTGGTCATTGATTCGTGGATAGATTATTGAACATTGTGTATGAATCTTTGGAATTTACTGTCATTATATTGGTATGGCTATAGGGATCACAACGATTATCATGTTTTTAGATAGTCAATTTGGACAGGTTCTTGTGTTATCTTATCCACTGGAAAATAGGATTTTACTGATCCCATTACCATTGTTTCTCATTAGGGAAATCGAATACCCATGAATTCTGATCGTAAGCTTGTTGATATTTTTTTAAATTTGAGGTGTTATTTATTTATTTACAAGTTGATAAAATATGTTCTCAAATAGTCAAAGATATATATTATATTTTCTAACATGGTTTTGACTGGAATTATTAGTAATGGACAAGATCTTACTTAAAAATATTTGATGCTCATGATTATCTAAGGGTGTTCTCTACATAACAAGATTTCTATAGTTTGGATTCTATAATTACTCTGGGGGATGGGTATCAAGGCCAACACGTCCTTTGATAATCAATTTAGTTTTTAGAAATCCTATTAAATGTGACTTCATGTGGATTTGGTACTCAAAACCATTTTTTGTTGATAAGTGATGGTGATCCTACACCAATTACGGGATTGTATAGCGAGGAAGTAGGAAATGAAGAGAATAATACAATAATTGTAATTCCAAATATGAAATAATTGGATAAGTATTCTTCTTTCGAATAATGTATCTCTCAGTCCATGAAAGTGGAACTTACAAAATTGTACCTTCATTCATCTTCAACGAAATAAATGAATACTATGTAATATTTAGATGTGTTTATTTATCATTTAAGGATACCACAGAGAGGGAATGGATAATCATATTTACATATTCCTTTAATTATAAAATTAACCATCAAGGATGCATGAATGTATTTGGTGTAATCATATTTATTTTTAATGATTGAATAATATACTTATCTTTTTGTTTTATCTGATTAAATTATAGAACAAAAATCCTTATATCCTCGCATTTGTGTACACAACAGATAATTAAATCTCATATTCTCCCCTTTGAGACCATATCATTTTTTATTTTTTATTTAATTTTGAATCGACCAAAATCCCCAATCTATGGATCGACATGTAGATATAAAAAAAATTATATATTATATTCAATTTCACCACATGAAGATATAACTAAAATTGATAATCTACCATGATGTTCAACCCGCATAAAATCCACTCACTAACTATGAGGTAGGGGATTGACGACACATGACAAAATTCAACTAATTATGAGTTAGTAGATTGGAAAAAATGACTATGGGGATTTATCATGCAGACTAATAAAAATATTTTGGATCAATTGTTCAAGCAAATACTAACTAGAAATGCATGTTTTTATTAACAAAATGATCTTTTCATTTTCTATACATGAGGTAGTGGACAGACTACACATAGTGTGTCCACCATGAACATAGAGACTTAGTGAAAACCCTTCCTTTCATTAACGAAATATTTGGAACCTTAAGCCTATATCTAATCGTTCTTAGTCACTAATAAACACTCCAAATCACTTTTTGTAAATTATGTAAATTCAGTAATCTTTTTAGCACTCAACCTATAGACATGAAACATATATAATTAACCATGAGTATTAATGAGATTAACCTACACATAAAATTTCATTTTTATCCATTATCTTAATCAATTTTACCAGTGATGATAATAGTTATTTAAATTATAATATATAAAAATAAACTAGGATGGAATCCTTTAACTCATGTGAGTTTAGAATCCTCCAATCAACTATCCCTTTTACTTGGTTTAAAATAGTCTATAATTCCATCCCATGTATCAAACACTTCTTACATTCCAATTATTTTATAAGTAGTATGAAAAAACATTTTGAATTTTTCCTATTTCTCAATGAAGGTTAATTCATTAAATTATAAAATATAATTGGATTTCGTGATATCTATTTAGTTTAATGTTTCATTGCCACAATCATCACCTCTTCTACATTGATAACATGTAATTTGTCAATTGGAGACTCTAATACAATTCACATAAATTACTATATTCCAAAACCATAGTAGAAAAACCTTAAATATGTATTTATTGGGTGTATACTTAATTCAGGAACCTTGTATTCATGATAATTTCTAGAATGATCATTGAAAAACAATACACTCACATGATTCAAATATATGTTCACTTTAGAATATATATCTACAAACAAAATGTATTTCCATTACATCAATCTCAATTTTCAACTATGTATATAACTTTAAGAAAGAATTACCATAAAACATGGGTTAAGAACAAGGATAGGCTCCCAATATCCCAAAACACATAAATTTGGAATGAATAATTTTTCATTACTATATTTTACTGATTAATTCATTATGCATATTTTTCAGCATCATGAAACCTGACACTCTAGCTAAAAATATCTATGAATAGAATATAAACATTCCACAAATATTAAATTAATGTTCAATAGTTTTAATGAAATAACATATTTAAAATTTCATGCACCATGTATTATTCAATTAATGTTACTATATTTAAATATATTTACCTATATAAACCACATCTTCCAAGAAAGGTGTCACACCTTAAAATTTTGTAATATATATTTTTTATAAATAAATGTAATTATTCATTATCTATCTTTACTAGAAAACTAGAGTCTACATAAACTAAGATATATTAATATATTATATGATAGCTGTTGAATTGGCATGTGAAGAAAGTAATAATCGCATTATTAGAAATAGGTATAAATTATTTTAAAAATTAAAATGTATTTATCAATTAAAAATAAATAGATACAAATTTTTTAGTAAAATAATTTTATTCTTCAAAATTCTATTTTCCTTATAAATAGTTTTATTGTATTTTCTATTAAAAAAATAATAATTAATTTCAATAATTTTAGGAAATGTTATTTGTGTAAACTAATATCATTTTCTAAATCATCATGTTAATATAATATGAGGGTAAATTTTTATTATTTTTCTAAATATATCTTTTTTTGTCAATAGTGAAAAATGCATATTTTTTTAAAAATGTAATTTCAATTCAAGTAAAAGTGAAATAAATATTATAATTTGATCTTAATGAAATATATTTATCATTTTAATATAAATAATATAACAAATAACACAATAATAATTATTGTATTTTATTTTGGTATATGTATATTCTTTAGCTCAAAAACACATTTTCCTAAAAACAATTTTTGTCTGCTCAAGGCGATTTTATATTGATAAATTAAATTAATATTCATATGGTAATATTTTTATTAAAATTCATATATTCAATCCTATATTTTAATATTAATATTATGGTTTTTAAAAGGAATAGATTGCATGTATTTTTTTTAATGATTCATTTTTTTTAAATTTATTTTCATTATTATTTATGTATTTTTATAAAATTTAATTCCTATGTATATAAAAAAATATTAAAATGTATTCCATAATTTATTCGTCAACAAAATTAATATGACTTAATAGGATCAACTGAATTTTTCTTCATAAATAATATTAAAAAATATTAAAATTATGCTACCATGGTTGAGGTTAAAATATTATTACTGGTGGGTTAAACAAAGAAAGGGTGGTAGCATTTCCACCAACCCATAGCTATAAATTTCATAGTTGGTTAATTTATTTCATCATTTTATTGTCAAATCACTTTATATTTTTCTATTTAAATCCATTTTCTTATTTTAGATAAATTATATCACCAAAAACATTTAGGAAATTCCATTTGAGTCCTTCACCACACTTATAAAAGAGAATATATTATCCACCATTATTGAGAAAATTTTATCTTTTGATTATATCATTGTGAATTGTTAAAAATGAAAAAACCATGTTCATTAATGATAAGATATGTAATAGTTTTCTTAAATTAACTGTGAATTCATAATATTTAAATGTGACCGTGATAACCAATCCATTAATTTGTCATGAAAGAAAAATATTATCAAAATATAGAAATATATAATGGTCATAATAATTTATAAATTACTTATTAACTCTTTGTAAATAATCATTCGTAATTTTCCTGATTTCATTTTATTTTTCAAAATATAGTTTGTTTTTACAAAAAAATGATTTATTTTATGAGTGAATATTAAAACTGGTATTTGGGTATTTTATTAGCATTATAATATAATATTACACTAAATTTTAAAATAAGAATTTTTATTTTTTAATTTGGGAAATTGTTTTGGAATTTTTTAGTAAATATTAAGATTTCAAAAAATAGTGAAAAATATTGATTTTAAAAAAAAAGTTATTTTATTTTAATAAATTAAAGAATTTAAAAGACCCATTATATTTTTGGATTTGATTTTAATTAAAATATTAAACAGTGGGATTGTTTTAAATTAAAAATATAGATAATTCAATTTTAAATTTAAATTTTTTTATTAAATAATAATAATTATTCATAGTGTTCATATAAAATAGTTTTTTCTTGAAAATATACATCTTGAGAAATCACTTTTTCATCACATCTATATGTTTTGTATTATATTTATTTTTTCCCTATTATTTGAATTTAATTTTTTAAAAAAATATTAAAAATTTTGAATTAGGTAGTACAAATTAGGTTTTAAGGTCAATTTCATTTTTAGGATAAAAAATTTATTGTGGTTAAAAAAATATTTACATCCTTTTGTGTAAAATAATGAAACGTGATAATGTTATGAGGTTAAAGATTAAAATAGAAAAATATAACTTTAAATAAATGGTTTCATGTATTTTCAACTGTACCCATCCATTAAAATATTAAATATCAATATAATTACAGGATATTACATTTAGCGAATTTTGGTTGGCTTTATGTTTAAAATAACCATTATTTAATAACTTAAAAACAATATTCCCCAATTAATAATTCCACCAAATTCCACACCTTATCTCTTAAAAATCCATGAAGAACATAATATCTCTAAAAATACACTCCTACCTACACTACCCATATAATATTGTTGGATTTTCCTTTGAAAATTCCAAATTCATATACCCTGAAGGGTTTCATTAAGGAGATGAAATTCAAGAGGCGACGTTCCCAAATCACCTCTGTTAATTTTTTTAATCTTAAACATTATCCTCACAACATTAAATAACCATGTAATTACCAGTCTTGTATAATTTTTATTCAATAATTTTCAATTTATAATTTAATATATTATATACATCCATTTTATTATCACCTGTAATGTAAACAAATGAAACCATTTTCCAAATTTTGGAGGTTAACAATCATTGTGGATAATGAGTTTTCATTCTCCATTACCACATATAATGATGGTAATAAAACAACTACTCTGGTTAAATAATATTTTAGTAGTTATATTATATCTTATTTCATGTTCTAGAACTAATATATAGTCATAATATGAAATAAAACAAATCTATTCTTCGATTGTCAGAAAAACGGCCAAAATAAACTTACCATTTATCATTTTTATTATTTATCAAATGATTCATCCTTATATAGGAAATAAAATATTATATATGATACTATTTTAAGAATTATAATATCATTAATACTCTTTCATTACACTATTAGAGTTTAATTCAATTTTTAAAATAACATCCACAATTATACTCAAGTAAACCGACTAGGAAAATTTGAAACGCGTGCTCCAAGAACGAAGAAATTAATGTTTAAAACTCATAAAAATAGACATAATTGGACATAATAAAATTAAAATAAATCAAATATATATGTAAAAGTTATTAAATTTTATATTTTATGAATATAATTTTATTTTCAAGGATATTAAAATCTATTGTGGTACTTTCAAACACAAGGTATGTGACTCTTTATCTCAAATACCATGTTTTAATGTTTAATTTATAAAGCATTACCTTTCAAAAATATGTTTTTAAAATGAATTTTAGGAAAATATTAATATTTAATTTATTTTTTTAAAAGTTATTTTTCTAATTTTTTTTAATTTTTTCAGAAAATGTATCTTATAATCTTTTAATTAATCAATTTTTATAAAAAAATATTCTTTTAAATTTTTTATTTATAAAAGTAAAAAAAGGAATTTATTATATTATATATGGAATGAATAAAATTTCACACCATTATATCCCCTTTATATTTTTAAAATTAAATTTTCATTTTAAATGGTTACTTTTAAGGATAATATTTTCCCATATACATGTGCATTTCATCAAAATAACTAATTTCAAAATAAAAAATTTATTTTATTCAAAAAATGTATATATTTTGTAATATTTCATGAATTTTATGTGTTATGGAAATTGATACTTATTAGGTATATAGGCAGTTCAATTATAAACTAATTATGGGTGGTTTCGTGATTAACCAAGGATAGTAGGTTATGTTATTATCTGAGGGCAGGTGGATATGTTATATCATCCAATTCATTGGGTAATCCAAAGATAGAAGTTAACTAGAGTGAATTTTCCATTCATATGAAGGGTTTAGCCCTATTATATCACATAGGTGAGCCTGATATATCGTATATGAATGGTTGAGCAACATTATATCTCATAAAAAATATGTGATCCTAATATAGTTTACGCAACGTGTTAAACACTATTATTGCTCATAGGTGAGCCCGATATAGATTATATGAAGGGTGACCCCTATAATATTTTTCCAATAAATTGTTAATTATTATATAAGATATCATACATATGGTTATTATAATAAAATGGATTTTAATGGGTTTCATTAATTTTATTCTCTATCTGTCAAAAACATTAGGTTTCTTTGGATTGCTATGGATTTTAATGTATTTCATTTAGTTTAATGTTTTTGTTTTGATGTATAAATTAATTATTTAATTTTCAAAAATAACATATTGGTAAAGATAAATATTTAATGTTCTATATTTTTTAAACTACATTGATTTATTTCCTCTTTTTATGTCCCTTACTGATATATTTGGGTTCATCCCATGTTTTAAATATTAGTACATAGTATAAGGAAGAGTAGTGATAAAGATGTGGTTAACATGAAAATTATGATGATTGATCATAAAAATAATAATTGTTTTATTTTAAATAAAATGGAATAAAATTATAGTGGGTTCATGTGTCTTATTTTTAAAATATGGTTTACTACGTAAAAGTTTTTTCAAAATTCTCTCATATTCTTAACAGAATAAATCCTTGAGATTGTAATATTGAAAATTATTATTAAAATAAATATAATATGTGATTTTTAAGGAATATTATACATATTAGTATTATAAAACACCATTTAATAAAATCTATGATACCTTCCCTCTATCCTAGATCTTATGGTCTTCTCCTTAGACAAATTCATCAATGATGATGTTATAAGACAAAGGTGGTCTCAGAAAAGATATGTGTAAATGTTAACAAATATCCATACGATTCCTTTTCCATAACCATATTTAAAGGGTGATTACAATTATAGATTTTATATATATAAATATATTTGATATTAATAACATCATTATTATTCTATAAATATAGTACAACTTCTACAATTTTACCTTATGATCCATTATTGAAGGATAATGTTTCTCATGTATATTTGTGGACTACCACCTTTACAAATTGGTAGATTTATTTATCAAATCCAATTTACGTGGAAGTTAACAAGGATATATTTAATGAAATTATTTTTTATTTATTTTTTTTAATTATTATATTAATTTTAATTAATTTTTACCATTCTTTCATTCCGTTAATCAAAATGTGGAAGCATCACTCGTGTGTATGTATATATTATCATCATCATAAAGATATGTAATTATTTTTTAATAAAAAAATAATATGAATGGTTATAAATACATATATAATGAATATATATGATATTTATATTATGATTAACCCTATTATGGTTGATGATCCCAGATCAATGATCGAGGCAAATAAATGAAGAATAAAATCTTGAAAATGACATAGTTAACACCCAAAATGATAGATATAAAGGGGAGATGTTATTAAAATGTTATTTAAATTATATAAGAGGATAATATATGATATGATATGCATTAATATGATTTTTTATATAATTATAATAAATAAAAATATATTAAAAATGAGGATAGATAGCTTATAAATCATGTAACATATATTGTAAGGGTTTTGAATCAATTTCTATTCATTGAGACATGTTTTAATGATACAAAAAAAATTATATTTATATTGTTTATAAACATAAAAAAATATTTGTTCATAATAAATTATATAGGTATTGGATTTGTAAAACCATATTTTTTTCAAGGTTTGAATGATTTTTATTCAAAAATTACGAAATCGGTAAACATGTTAGTTATATCAGAGGCTTTGGGATGTGTTGTTTGAGAAATCCACGGTGTCCTGATGTCACAACCCATATCTAGTACATTTTTTATTTTTGAATTCACTTCAGTCCTGATGTTCTCATTGGATAGATGATTGAGGTTCATAGTGTAGGAGTTGTCCTGGTTTTCAGCCTTGTTGAAGCTAATGTTCTTCCAAGATGCGATAAGGGGGTTCTTGTTTTTTTATTTTTGTTCGAATCAAATTTGAACACCTGGTATGTCCTTAGTGAGGATGAAGGTGTCTTGGGTGACATTGGATTAATCCTCTGGTGGTTTTTTTCCTATCCATTTGGAATGCTTTCTATTTTTTGGTACGTTAGAAACTTAGTTTCTGGTGGTTCGGATTTTCATTGATGTAATGATGAATTTTTTTTGATAAGACGTCATAGGATGTTTTTTGAACTTATGAGGATTATCATCAGGGTGCATGTCAAGATGATGATTTTTGGTGACAACATGGTCAATTCCAATGGAAGGCCTCAACGGTGACCTGCTTTGATTGGTGATGTGTGGTGATGGGTTCATCACTCGAGGTGGTTGTGTGACACAAGGTGGACACGTGTCTGGTGACATATAATGGATCATGGATGGGTCATGATTCTAATTGATATTTAAATTTTGAAAATTTGAATGAATTATAGAGTATACAGGTACTGCTACTATGGATCTGCTGTTTCTGAATTTTGGGTAATTTTTACAGTTATCTATAATCCTTGAACCTGTTTTTTTTTTGAAAAATGAAAAAAATGCAATGTATTATTAATGGTTCATCATATCAATTTACATTCATGAATTCACGTATGATTTTATAAAACTATTATAGTTTATGATTTTTAAATAATGAAAATTTTACATGTTTCACTGTATGAAATTATTAATTAATTTTATATAAAATTTCAATTATATTTAATTTCATTTATTTGAATGTTATTATTGTGTGAAAATTTTATCAACTCAAATTAACTTCTATAGAAAATTAGGTTATGTAACACACATATATTAATTTATGAGTTTTATATATTACAAACATGATATGTTGTATGAATAAAATAATTATGTTCATTGTATTTAAAGAAACATTTCATTTTTTGTTTCATGAGGGTTTGGATTTAAAAGTAACCATAGATATAAGTGTTTTATGTCACAATATCATTTCACAAAGAATTTTTGTGATTAATACATTATAGTGAATAAATTATGTGATATATTTGTCCAAAATAATATTTATTTTGTTAAGATCTAGTTATTTTATGAGATTACAAAATATCTTTTATTTTTATTCTCTTTATGTGCTCCTGATATCGAATGATTGTTTTTAATGAAAAAAGACTATATTTCTATCTTTGGCGATGAATATTTTCTTTCATCATTATATTTTCATTAAAATTAATTCAAAAATATCTTTATATTATAAAAATATATATTAAAATAATCATTATTCTTGTTCACATTATATATTAATGTTTTCATGGAATATCTTTTTCATTTTTTAAATAAAGAACATTTGTACTTTTACAGAAAATGTGAATGGAATTTTTGTTTTAACATACACTAGATGAATAAATTTCCAACCACCATTAATATGACTTTCATTGAATATTCAATTATATGTTTCTATGGTTATTTTAAAAAGCAAATTTTACCTTCATATTTTCTTAATTTTTACATTGTAAATACTTAATTTTAAAATTAAGGGGGAATTTTACTGTAGAAGTGTTACAGTGACCTTTCAATGGTATAATTTTATGTTACAACATCTTTTGATGTTTCTTATGATATAATGAGGATATGAACTAATTATATAATTTTAATCATTCAATAGATAGTTTTTTATTATAATGGTGAAATATTCATGAAACTCATATCTCATTAATGAGAAATGATTTCTTGGTATTTTAAACATTTAATGATCTTGTAGAATATATATAAATGGGTTTCATTTTGTAATTGATTGTATATGAATAAAATAGTGAATTGGGTAAATAATGATATCATGTGAATTAATAATTTATATAATGGTGAGTGAACCACATTCAACAAGTGAATTTTTCCAATATGATAGACATGAGAGTGAGCCTTAACTATGTAAATGATGGAATGGGGAGTGAACCCAATCAAATAAGATATTATTTGAATTTTTCCTTGACAAATTAAATTAAATTTTATTACAATGTGCATTCAAAAAAAATTAAAAATTATAATATCTTCTCATGGATAAATATTTCATATATATTATTTCCTAGTCTTATATCATATATCATTTGATTGATAAAACATTATGTTTTTTTTCATTATTATTATCAATGAAATCATCAGTATAATTTTCTTTTTCTAGTATCACATTTAATTACCATTTTTCTTATATTAGGAACACATATAATCATTGATTGATATCTATAATAATTTCTCTAAACTGATTATCTGAGGTCGTCTTCTTTATGATTCACATTTTAGTGTTATTAATGATCGTTTTATGTATGTTATGAAAATAAAAGGTGTTAATTATGACTAACTTAATTAGAAATTCTATAGATAATTTATGTACATATTTTTTATGTATAGATGTTTTAAAATACGTTAAACCATTATGGTTTTAGTGTGAATTATAATTACATGTAATGGGTATACATAAAATAATATGTACAATTTCTGTATAAATTGTTTGAATCACTATATTTGAGATCCTATCAAGGTTTGACAAATTTTTTAGAAACTAAGATGATGAAACATTAGGGATGTACCATAGAAAAGTAATAAAAATAGGATTACATATAGATGTTTTGTTAAGGAAGAAATTATGATTATTACCTAAAACTACATCCCTTTCCAAATATAAAAATTTGATGTGGTATTTGAATTGATGCACCTGGTGGTAATAACCCTGAATTTTTTAAACCAGATTTTCAGGTTTTTGTTTATGTTCCTATTTAATATAAATCTCAGAAATTTCTGGGGTTTTAATTGTGAATGGTGTTGGTTTTTTTAATTTTTTTCTATATTAAATCATTCACTCTTCTATGGACCTTGGTTTTTGTTGGGATAATGTTTCGTGGGGGAGAGTTTTTGACACATATGGTGTCAGTAGAATGTGTCTATATCATTCTAGTATCATTGGGTTGGTTTCCACTATAGATTGGGGGTGTAATTTATTTGGATTTGGAAAATATTTGGGGTCACACAATTTGACAGTATTTTCCCATGTCGTGAAAAATTAAACATGAATGTTTCAGAATTTTTCTAGTAGCCCTCACATGGGTTGTGCAGGGTTTACAAAACCATGTAGCAAAACCAGGAAGACACTAACATAAATAATAAATTTTAACCTAAAAGTCCAATTAAGCTGATTCCATTAACCAAATAGATCCATTCTTATTGGATAGTAACCATTTTATCATCCCCCTTCGTTCTCTATTGTTTTCGGACAGTTAGTTGGTGATTTAGCACCAAAGGGTAGTGATTTGTTATCAATTCTTTCCCTTTCCTCTTCTCCTCTATTCCCTCTTCTCCTCTATTCCCTCTTCCTTTTTCTTCCCTTATTTTCATATTTTCTCTTCTCCTTTGGTCATGATCGACCAAGGGTTATATTTTACCATGATATTTTATGGGGATCTGGTTGTTTTTGGGCTGTTATTCATTGATCTAGGGTTTGGGAACATGCATCGGGGCTTTCTTGGTGTGTTTTTCTATTCCTCCACGGATATGAGGATAGTTTCCAATTGATCATGCCATTAAAATATGATATTAATAATTTTATTGATTAAAAAAACTCATATATATGCAAATTAATATGGTTCAACCATTGGATAATTTATTTGGCGTGAAAATTGGTAGTGAAAGCCTTTTTTTTAAAATGGTGTGGTTTTATTATAATTGTTCACAACACATTATTAATTATTTTTTCGTTTGTTTTCCCACCATTTTTTTGATTTTTAGAACCTTTTTAATAAATTGAAAATTTTTTGTGGAATGAAAATTTTGGTTTATAAATTTTTGAGTAATAAATTGTAATTATTTTGTTAAATAGTTCAGGCCCATTGTGTGTTTAAGTACTCTGTTGGATTTTATATGTTAAGGTTTATTTGAAATGTCTGGTTCGATTTTATAAATACATCTGAATCATGAGGAATGATATATTGGGTTCCTTATGTGTTTTTTTCAATGTGGATTTGGTTATATAAAAAAATGGGGGTTTGTTCTAAACATGTTTTTGCATGGGTTTCCGTGAAAAGGCCCATTTGGATTTTTTATAAAAATGGTTATCAGTTGAATGTATAATCTGAATATTTTAGAGGAAATTACACATTTTTTTATTCTGAAAATGGTGTTTTTACATCACTTTATGAAATGTGAGATTTTTGGCTTTGATAAATAATGGTTTGATAAATTTTATAAGGGCCCCTTTGACATCGTTGTGTAAATGTGAAAAGTGTTTTCTTTTAAAACACTTGTTGGATGTTTCTCATGCCTTGTCGACATGGAATGGTTGGGATTTACTCATTTTAGAATCATTGGGTTCCATTATTTGGGTCCCTCAGAGTAGACCCTTTGTGATCTATGAAGCATATGAAATTAGAGTAGTCCTTTGGGAGACATGATATGCAGCCTATTCTGGATTATTATAACTATATATGTTGTGATTGGATGCTCGAATTGCATCAGGTGGATCAACCCCATTAATTGGATGACACATGGGAACCTAACATAAAAAGATAATGGTCTAAGAATGATTTCTACACATATATGTTATGGTACTGACTAGTGGACCATCGTGTGTGGATATATTGGGTTTATTACTATGAGACTTTCCATCAGTCTTTCCAGAGAGAATATGGCTGAGCATATTAAGAATTTTTATTTCATCATGTGTAACATGACAATGTTGGATCGAATATATAGATATATATGTCTATTATATGAAACAATACAAGAGGTAGGCGAATTGTAAGTTTAAAACCTTTTGGGTTTTAGCAACTAAGAGATTAGTTTAAATGATCTTAAACTAATACAAATACAAACACCCACAATTGTATTGTATGTAAAAATTTATGATGTATTGTAATACTGATGTAATGTAAAACAATTGTATTCAAGATGAACACAATAATCAGAGTAATACAAAGATGAATGATTCTACCTTAAAGCGTATAGAATCAATCAATACAATATGTAATAGAAAGATTGTAATTGAAACAATTACAATTGAATATGTAAAGAAGAAAGGAAACAACAAAAATTCCTTTATAATCCAAGTAACAGCGGAAATGTAAAAGAATTAAAATTCTTTTAACCCAAAGAGAAGGGTTATCCTTTCACCTAGGATAAAAGGTCTATCTCACCAACACCTTGGTGAGCCCTCGATACGATGATCAGCACGTCTGTATTCCTATCCCCGGCAGCCCTTGATATGATGATCGGCACGTCTGTCTGCCTATCCCCGGAAGCCCTCGATACGATGATCGACATGTCTGTCTGCCTATCCCTGGCAGCCCTTGATACGATGATCGGTCGCACAAAGCAGATGAGATAATTCACAGCATCTCTCTCTAGAATCTTGATTGAAGCAAAGTATCACATTTGTTCCACACTGTCTCATTCGTTCTCTCTCTTAGCTTAAAATGACCTCCTATTTATAGGCCTCAGGTTCCAACGGTCATGTTGCCTCCAACGGTCATATTTCTCCGAAAAACTCAGAGGGACTTGGACACCTGGCATCATAACGGTCATATTGAAACAGAAAGCACGAAATCATTTTGATTAGTTTGTAACTAACTCAACGACATCGTATTGGTTCAAACATGATATATATTGATGATAAGAAATGGTACGATTCATATGAAACAAGTGCTTTTGACAAAGTACCAAAACAAGTAATCAACATCTGAATAGCAGAGTCAGTACGATACGATTGACAGAGTCAGTACGATACGATTGACAGAGTCAGTATGGTATGATTGTCAGAATCATTATGATACGATTGACAGAGTTAGTATGGTACGATTGATAGAGTCAGTATGATCAGTATTGTACGATACGATATGGTCAGTACGATCAGCATTGTACGATACGATAAACATGATAGAAGTCAATTGTAATTTCTAAAATATGATAGAATACATTTGTGATTTCCAAAACATGATATAGAAGTAGAAAAGAGGACTTTTGACTCAACAATCTCCCCCTTTTTGGAAAGCACAACACATAAAGAAAATATAACAAGAAATAATTATCTCCCCCTGAGTTATTGGAAACTCTTCTGAATAAGAAATTGAATACAACTAACTCCCCCTTAGGTATGGACTTTCCTAAGGATTGTATTCATAGATTTTCCTTAAGAGTGTTGTAAAGAATTCTCCCCCTTTATAAAATATTCTCCCCCTTTGTAAACATTCTCCCCCTTTGTGATTTACAAAAAGAAAGGAGTAATATTGAATTGTCTGAGGGAGTTAGTAAAGCAATACAAGACAATAAGAAAAAAAACTTGAAATAAAAAACATTACGATAACAAACATTTCCAGACTTGAAAAAAAAAATAGATCACTTGTTTTCTCTTTCTTTATCCTTTTTGATTAACTCATGAAGAACTGCTTTCATCTTTTTTATCTCTTTCTTGTCTTCAGAAATAGATTCGCCATGAGTTCTGAGAAGCTCTTGTTGGTCCGCAAAAATCTGATCTTGATTCTTGATAGTCTCCTCCTGGACTCTGATTACTTCTTCAAGGGTATCAATTCTGTTTTTTAAATTCTTGTTATCTTTGGATTTCATAGAATTTTGATTCTTCAACAAAACCATTTCCTCCTTGAAAGATGAAACCTTTGAGAATTCAGATTGAAAAACATTCATTCTCTCTTTCAAATCTTTCACTGAAGGAACATCGGCTCTTTGAATAGATAAAAGATTCAACCTTTCAACCATTTCTCTGTCAAGCTTATTGAAAGCAACTGCAAGCTCATTTGACAACATTCTTATATATTCAGTTTCTATCTCATGATCATTGATTGAGCTCTCTATTTTTTATGACCACTTGGTCATCTTGTTGCAGGCCTTCTTATGAGCAACCGAACTTTCTGAAAGAACTTTCAAATCAGCTTCAACTGACAGAACTTTCTTCCTCAATTATTTTACAGAGCCAAACTTCTTCTTTTGATTGTCAGTAATAAAAACAATTTTCCCTTCCAGCCTCGGAAAATAAGGAATTGTCTTCTCAACCCTTCTCATAACATGAACAATGTAATCACTCTTCTTGAGAGAGATTGTGTGTTCTGAATCAGTATCTTCATCGTACGATTCTAGTTCATACGATCTGCTTGAGTCAACAACTGGCTGTTTTCCTTTTTCTTTTTCTTTCTGCTTTCTTTCTTCTTCTACTCTGTCACTAATGACAACAACTTTATCAGTATGAGAGGATTTAACTCCTTGCTTTTCTTGAGATGACATTCTGTCCGGAGTTTGTGCTTGATCGGCATGAGGAGTTTGTTGAACACCTTCACTCAGCTTTTGAACTGATTCCTCTCTACTCTTCTTTGAACTTTGAAAAATTCTAAAAGAAAATATCCTTCCTCTTCTTCCACTTCTTTTATCTCTTACATCACTTGTTTTTGTTTTCCTTTGTCAGGGAGACTCTGTACTATGGGCTCTTGATACACTTCTATGGTAAGTTGAGCACTAGCTTCTTCAACTTATTTCAAGACTTTAGAAATATCAAAGTCTTGAGCCTTTCTTTTCAAAACAGTTTTCTTTTTCTTTTCAGCCTTAAGGGTTTCTTCTACCCTTATTCTTTCTGCAAAAGCCTCAGCTGGGTCAACTCCAAACTTTGGATCACCTTCCTTTCTCTGTTCCATATCCTTTCTCCATTTGGTTACAACCTCATTACTGTACCTTGGCTTCTTCTTAGGTTTTGAACTGGTTTGCGGATCAGACTTTTGAGTAACACCAGTAGATTGAATTTCTTTGGCTGGCATAGGTGCCGATTGATTCTGATCCAATTCAGCTTCCACATCTCTGACAAAAAGTTTTGAATTCGGATCAAAACAAACATTCAGCTTTTTCATCGTACTCTTACTAATCCACGATGGCTTCAAATCTATGGGGTTTCCTTTCAAAGGAATGTTGCAAAACTTCATACTTTCAAGAATGAACTTCGTAAGGATGGCTGGATACATAATCATTTGGGACTTAATCCCTCCTATCTTGACATTCTTAATGGTTTCAAAAACATACCCCATGAGATTTACTTTTCTCATATTCACAAGATAGTCAAGCATAAAAATATCAGAAACTTTCAGAGTTTCTCTATCCCCTTTCCTTGGAATAAGAAAACCTTGCATCCATAAAGTCACAAACCGATTGTCCGGAGAAAGATGAGACACTTTTCTCTTTTATTCATTAATAACAAACAAAGACTTTTCAGCGCTTTCTCTATTAAACATACCAACTTCTTCTGGTAGTTTATGAGATGGACAGAAAGAATCCCCTTCTGTTGGGACACTCAGAAAATGAGAGGCTTTTTTCACAGACATAGACAACTTTCTATCGTATACAGCAAAATTGATAGTCATGTCTTTGTCGAAAGATACGGTTTTATAAAACTGACAAACTTCATCAAAGAGAACCGGATCTTGAGAAACAGGTCTTTCAAAACACAGATGTTCCCATCCTTGAAAGAGAATGATTCTTCTGATTATGGAATCATACGAATCAGAAAATTCTCGATAAACTAACCTTTCTCTGTTAAAGTCTTTCTTTGTAAAAGTCTTTGAAGACATTTCGGAAGGAGTGTTAGCAGAGGATTGAGACATAAAGGTGATGCCGATGAAAGATCGTACGATGTCTTAAAACAATGAGGCAAAGCTTCGACGTAGATCCTGAAAAAAAAAATTGATGTGGGTTTGGGGAGGGGGGGATATTTATAGGCAATATGGGGTGACCTTTGATCTTCTACGGTCAATATTGTAGGAGAAAAGATCAATGGTTAGGATTTAAAACGAAAGAAAAAAAAATTATTTTTTAAAAAAAATGAAAAGTACCTGCCGGAGAACGTAAGGTAATTGTTGGTTTTGGTAGATTTCAAAAAAAAATACAAACGTTCGAAATAAAATAGAAGTATCAAATGACATGCCGATGGAAAACAATCTCATTACCATGAACTGATAATACGATGGAAAACAAACTCATTACCATGAACTGACAAGCTGATGGAAAACAATCTTATCACCATGAACTAATAAGCCGATGGAAAACAATCGTGTTACCATCATCAGACAGTACGATGGAAAAGAAATTGATTACCATCATCGGTCGATACGATGGAAAAGAAATTCATTACCATCATAGGTCGATATGATGGAAAAGAAATTCATTACCATCATCGATCGATACGATGGAAAAGAAATTCATTACCATAATCGATCGATACGATGGAAAAGAAATTCATTACCATCATAGGTCGATACGATGGAAAATAAAGTCATTACCATCATAGGTCGATACGATGGAAAAGAAATTCATTACCATCATAGGTCGATACGATGGAAAAGAAATTCATTACCATCATAGGTCGATACGATGGAAAAGAAAAGAAAAAGATACGATAAAACTGTCAATACGATAAACAGAAAAAAAAATACACATATCCAGAGAGTAAATAGTTAAAGAACATAAGATAAAAAGAAACATAAAGATAGAAAGAAATGTGCTCCCCTTTCAAAGGGAGTTTTTTAATGTTAGGAGAATTGTAAAACATGAAGTAGATATGAATGATTATTTTAATGTAATCATTCCTAGCTTCTGTTTTATAAACTCAAATCTATTGGAGGGTAATGGTTTTGTAAAAATGTCAGCAAGTTGTTCTTGCGTTCCGATAAATTGTAAAATAATATCTCCTTTTTGTGTGTGATCCCTAAGAAAGTGATGCCTAACATCTATGTGTTTTGCACGAGAGTGGTGTGCTGGGTTTTTACTAAGAGCTATGGCACTTGTATTATCACAAAGAATTTGAGTTTTGGAGATACTCAAACCATAGTCAGTGAGTGTGTATTGCATCCACAATACTAGAGCACAGCAACTTTCAGCTGCTACATATTCAGCTTCAGCAGTGGATAGTGCTACTGAGTGTTGTTTCTTGCTGGACCAAGAAACCAAGGAATCTCCTAAGAAGTGACATGTTCCAGATATACTTTTTCTATCCATTCTACAACCACCAAAGTCAGCATCTGAAAAACTTTTTAAAACAAAATCATTCCCAGAAGAATAAAAAAGACCTAATTCTATAGTGCCTTTTAAATACCGAAAGATTCTCTTTACGGATTTTAAATGAGACTCTTTTGGATTAGATTGGTATCTTGCACATAAGTATACAGAAAACATTAAGTCGGGTCGACTAGCTGTCAAGTATAGAAAACTTCCTATCATACCTCTAAAGATTGTTTGATCTACTGGTTTCCCAGTTTCATCAAGATCAAGTGTATTTGAGGTACCAATTGGAGTGCTAATAATTTTAGTTTTGTAAAATCCATACTTTTTGAGTAAATCATTTATATACTTATGTTGAGATATATAAGTTCCTTCTTGTTTTTGAGAAATTTGAAATCCTAAAAAGAATATTAATTCACCCATCATACTCATTTCAAACTCAGATTTCATTAAATTTGCAAAAGAATTAGTTAAGGATTTCTGAGTTGATCCAAATATGATGTCATCAACATAGATTTGAACAATCAAAACATTTTTTTTCATTTTTATAAAAAGGGTTGGATCTTATGTACCTTTTTTATAATTGTTTTGTAAAATAAATCATGTAATTCTATCATACCATGCTCTAGGAGCTTGTTTAAGACCATATATAGCCTTGGTAAGTTTAAAAACATGATCAGGATGTTTTGGGACTTGAAAACCAGGAGGTTGTTCAACAAAAACTTCTTCTTGAACAAAACCATTTAGAAAAGCACATTTGACATCCATTTGAAACAGTTTGAAATTGAAAAATTCTGCAAAGGCTAATAGAATACGAATAGATTCAAGTCTAGATACAGGAGCATATGTTTCTTCATAGTCTATTCCCTCTTGTTGATTATAGCCTTTAGCAAAAAGTCTTGCTTTATTTCTTACAATGATTCCATTTTCATCACACTTGTTTCTAAAAACCCATTTTACACCAATCACATTTTTTTCTTTAGGTCTATCAACTAAAGTCCAGACTTGGTTCCTTTCTAATTCATTTAGTCCATCTTGCATTGCTTTGATCCAATCATCGTCACCTAAAGCCTCACTCGGACTTTTAGGTTCAAATTCAGAAAGAAAAGCAAGATGTTCTATTTCATTTCTTAAGGAATTTCTGGTCCTTAAAGGTTGATTTACATCACCAATGATGTTATCACTAGGATGATTCCTAAGAAACAATTGATTTGGATTTTGTAAAACCTATTCATCAACATATGGTAGAATATCTTCTGTGGTAAATGTTTCAGGAATACTTTATTGAACATTTTCCTTATCAGAATGATCTTCTAATAACTGTTGATAAACATTTTTAGAAAACACATCTGAGGATGTAGGATTGGGTTGATTGAAAACAAAAGGATCATTTTCATCGAATTTTACATTTACTATTTCTTCAACAGTACAAGTGTTTTTATTGGAAACTCTATAAGCCTTAGAGGTTGTAGAATATCCTAGAAAGATTACTTCATCAGATTTTGGTGAAAATTTGTGTAGATTATCTTTTGTATTCAGAATGAATACTTTGCATCCAAAAACTTTGAAGTATGAAACTTTAGGTTTTCGGCAAGTCCATAACTCATAAGGGGTTTTATTAAGAAATGGTCTAGTCAAAACACGATTTATAGTATAACAGGCAGTACTAACGGTTTCAGCCCAAAAGTGCTTAGCAATTGAGTATTCACTCAACATGGTTCGAGTCATTTCCTGAAGAATACGATTTCTTATTTCAACAACACCATTTTTCTGAGGAGTTCTTGGAGCTGAGAAATTGTGAGTAATACCTTTCTTACTACAAAAAGTTTCAAAATATGAATTTTGAAATTCACCACCATGATCACTATGAATAGTTATCAATGGTAGGTTTTTATCATTTTTAACTTGGGCTCTAAAAGTTTTGAAATAGGAAAAGGCTTCAGATTTATTTGTGAGAAAGTAGACCCATGTAAATCTAGTAAAGTCATCAACTAAAACAAATACATAGTATTTGCCTCCAATGCTTCCAGATTGTGAAGGACCAAAAAGATCCATATGCACTAGCTGTAATGCATTAGAAGTTGTAACTTCATTAATTGATTTAAATCTAGTTTTATGTTTCTTGCCAAATTGACAAGGATCACAGACTTTTGAAGAATCATATCTAAGATCTGGTAGCCCCTTTACAAGTCCTTTCTTTGAGAGTTTACTTAGGTTTCTCATATTATAGTGTCCTAGTCTCCTATTCCATAGCCATGATTGGTCTTCTATTGCACTTAAGAAATGTATGTTTTGGTTCCTAAGGTCTTCTAAGTTAATAGTGTAAACATTCTCTTGCCTATGCGCAGATAGAATGAAGTCATCCTTGGAATTGTGAACTAAACACTTATCATTTCTAAAATTAAAAAGGTAACCTTCATCACATAATTGACTTATACTGTTGAGATTGTGCCTAAGACCTTTAACAAACAAAACATTTGAGATATGAACTTTTCCAAGAAAAACAATATTACCTATACCAACAATCTTTCCTTGATCATTATCTCCAAAGGTAACTTTTCCACCTTTTGTTTTGATAACCTTTTCAAAAAGATCTTTGTTTCCAGTCATGTTTCGAGAACAACCACTATCCATGTACCAAATATTCTTATTGGTACACTTCTCATTTTCCTGAAAAAGAAACAATTAGTTTTTCAGAATCCAAACTTGTTTGGATCCAGAAGGGTTAGATAAAATAATTTTAGGAATCTACATTTGTTTTGAAAAATGAGCTTTATGAAATCCTAAAGATTGAGTTTTGTTAAGAGAACAATCTCTTCTCCAGTGTCCACCACATTGACACTTAGAACAGAAAGTGGTTTTTTGAGGAACAAAATAGTTATTACTAAAAACAGGTTTGGAGTAAGTATAACCAAGGCCAGAACGATTTCTTAAAGGTCTAATTTGAGAATACATCATGTCAAAGTTTTCTTTTCCATGAGTAAAGTTTGACAAACATTTCTTCAAGGAACAAATTTCTGAATTTAGTTTTAAAATCAAATTCTTATTTTCCAAAACATTGTAATTTGAACTAGAGTTAGGCTCTAAAATATTTTTCTTTGAAATTACAGTTTCAAGATCCTTAGAAAGTTTATCCTTATCAGATTTAACTTTCTCAATGGTTTTTAAAATGCTTTCAAAATCAGAAGTTTTCACATCAAGGTCTTTAGAAAGATCTGATACTTCTTTAGTCAAGATTGAAATTCTAGAATTTTCTTTTTCAAGCCTCTTCTTGATTTTAGAATTTTCATTTTCAAGTAATTTAGCAAATCTAGAGACTTCTTCAAAAGAAGGTAATGTATCATCTTCTGATAATGAAGATTCATCATTTGAATATTAAAAATATCTATTATCAGTACAATTTTCCTTTAAGGAGACATTTTTAATAGCTTCAGCATTATATACCTTATCCATGAGATAATGATCTTTAATTGGTAGTCTGTCTAGAAGTCCAATATTCCATTGTCCTGATGTCTCATATTCTGAAGAATCATCTGAGGAATCACTACCACTTGCACTCCACGTATCATTTTCTTTCAAGACATTCTTTGTCTTATAAAACCTTTTCTTGTTTCTTTAAGAGTGTTTCTCCTTTCTATCTTTCCTTTTCAGTAAAGGACAACCAGGCCTTATATGTCCTGCTTTCTTGCATTCATAACAAGTTACCTCTGAATCTTTCCTATCCTTCCTATCTTTCTTTTTGAATCTATATTGAAAGTCTTTCTTTCCCACTATCTTGTTCATCCTTCGAGAAATATTGGCTAACTCATTATCCGAAATATTATAATCACTTGAATCAGATATAACAACTTTCTTGGATTTAGACCTCGTAATCCTTTCTGGCGTTTTAGCTTTAGATGCAAAGGCTACACTTCCATTACCATTCTTCTTCTTTTTGAAATCAGCATCTCTCTTCATTCTTGTCTCGTGCTGTAGAAGAGTTCCAAATAGTTCATCAAGAGTAATCTGGGAAACTTTTCTATTTTCATCAATAGCTGTCCTTTTTGACTCCCATTCATTTGACATTATATCTATAATCTTGTCGACTAGAGATTCATCATCAAGACCTTTTTCTCCCATAGATTGTAAGTTGTTGACAATTGTCATAAACCTTTGTTGCACTTTACATACTGGCTCTCCATAAGGAAAAACAAATCCACGATACTCTGCTCGAAGCATTGCTCTCCTTGTTTCTATAACCTTGGATGTACCAAAATGAGTGACTTCTAATTTATTCCAAATACAGTTGGCTGCTTCACATGAAGATATCTGACTGTATGTATTCCTGGTCATAGAGCATAATAAAGTATTACGTAACTTGTAATTCAGTTGATATTCTTGCTTCTCTTGGTTGGTGAAAGTACTGATTTCTTTGTCAGGAATTTTGTAACCTCCAGTAAGCATTATAAAGTTGTCTACACCAGTATTGATAATGAACGTCTTCATACGATCTCTCCAATACTCATAATCATTCCCATCAAAGACTGGTGGTCTAGAAGGATTCAGATTGTCTATTGACCCGATACTCATTCCTTCCATCTAATACAACAAAAACTTTTCAACTCCACACGTTAGTGTAGTAAGTATTCAAGATAATAATATGAAATAAATAAAGCTAGTAATACAAATCAGTGGAAAACCCCCTCTGATATCAATTGTTGGATCGAATATATAGATATGTATGTCTATTAGATGAAACAATACAAGAGGGGGTGAATTGTAGGGTTAAAACCTTTTGGGTTTTAGCAACTAAGAGATTAGTTTAAATGATCTTAAACTAATACAAATACAAACACCCACAATTGTATTGTATGTAAAAAGGTATGATGTATTGTAATACTAATGTAATGTAAAACAATTGTATTCAAGATGAACATAATAATCAGAGTAATACAAAGATGAATGATTCTACCTTAAAGAGTATAGAATCAATCAATATAATATGTAATAGAATGATTGTAATTGAAACAATTACAATTGAATATGTAAAGAAGAAAGGAAACAATAAAAATTCCTTTATAATACAAGTAACAGTGGAAATGTAAAAGAATTACAATTCTTTTAACCCAAAGAGAAGGGTTATCCTTTCACCTAGGATAAAAGTTCTGTCTCACCAACACCTTAGTGAGCCCTCGATACGATGATCGGCACGTCTGTCTGCCTATCCCCTCAGCCCTCGATACGATGATCGGCACGTCTGTCTGCCTATCCTCGGCAGCCCTCGATACGATGATCGGTCGCACAAAGCAGATGAGAGAATTCACAGCATCTCTCTCTAGAATCTTGATTGAAGCAAAGTATCACAGTTGTTCCACACGGTCACATTCATTCTCTCTCTTAGCTTCAAATGACCTCCTATTTATAGGCCTCAGGTTCCAACGGTCATGTTGCCTCCAACGGTCATATTTCTCCGAAAAAACTCGGAGGGACTTGCACACCTAGCTTCATAACGGTCATATTGAAACAGAAAGCACGACATCGTTTTGATTAGTTTTTAACTAACTCAACGACATCGTATTGGTTAAAACATGATATATATTGATGATAAGCAATGGTACGATTCATATGAAACAAGTGCTTTTGAAAAAGTACCAAAACAAGTAATGAACATCTGAATAGCAGAGTCAGTACGATACGATTGACAGAGTCAGTACGATATGATTGACAGAGTCAGTATGGTATGATTGTCAGAGTTAGTATGATACGATTGAC
Source organism: Viscum album (assembly GCA_963277665.1). Taxonomy (NCBI): domain Eukaryota; kingdom Viridiplantae; phylum Streptophyta; class Magnoliopsida; order Santalales; family Viscaceae; genus Viscum; species Viscum album. Next base: position 1,836,377,718 of record OY728147.1, read on the forward strand.
AGAGTCAGTATGGTATGATTGACAGAGTCAGTACGATCAGTATTGTACGATACGATATGGTCAGTACGATCAGCATTGTACGATACGATAAACATGATAGAAGACAATTGTAATTTCCAAAATATTATAGAATACATTTGTGATTTCCAAAACATGATATAGAAGTCAAAAGAGGACTTTTGACTCAACAGAAAACATGGGTGAGGTATCATGAATTGGTTTCTTCTGTGTTGTTCTTGCTCTCCCAAGATCACCCATGTATATTGGAATTCAATTTCTTATTGTGATGGATGTGATGCTTCTAAGTATATCTACATTTCCCTTATTGTGTGATTTCTATTTTTCCTTCACGTGTATTGTTTTTCTTGGAAAATGAAGGAAATGATTCATTAAGGATTAGGAAAACTATTTTCATGTAATGTTTTTTACCCTTGTTCTTCAATACCAAAAATATAGACATTACTTTCCCCTTGAAAATGATAACGGCACAGTAATCAAATAAATATTATTTTTGAAATGAATAAGGGAAATGGTTCGTATTTATTTTAAGTAAAATTTTATGAAATCATACTTTTATATATAGAACTTCAAACATGAAAATGGATGATTATTTTATTTTAAAGGATCTTCATAGGGAATAGACTACCATGTTTTCCTATAGTGTTTTTATACTCACACCTATAGTTCATCTTCTTTTTTATCTGTTCTACATGTTCATCATGAGTTTGATCACTATGGGTGACATTGATCTTTGTTTTTGAGGGTGTCCTTTGGGTCCTATAGAGATGGTGTATTCTTCTGGTATGATTAGCTATTGAGTTGTATTTTTCAGTTGTTGTTTAAATGATGTTCAGTTAAATTTTATATAGATGTATATTGGGTAATCCATTTCATTTCACTATTTTTGTATTTAATTATATTTAGGAAAACAATTTCCCTTGTATACTATGATGATAGTTGGCACTAGTTGACAAGATGTGTGGATCGAGAATTCCCAACGGGACATTCCATATATCGTCTTTGGTGCCTGATTTGGGGTCAAATGAGGCTGGTTTGTGACATAAATAGAGAAAGGTGAGTATATCTCAGCCATTATTCTAGTGTTAGGTGAATGGTCCCATACTAAAAGTCACTTTTGACACTCTTTGGGGATATGATTGGGATAATAAAAATGATCATTATGAACAATGATGAAGTAATTTAATAGATAATGACCATGGATGACCTAGGTTAACCCTAAGGGTTCATAGGTTGAAAATACTATGTCATGGATTAGATATCATATTACAGATATTTTTTTATTAGATGATTAGTAAATATTTTTTCTCATTCTATGATTCAAATTTTCCATAATAGATATAATGAGGATTAACCATGCTAATGCTAAATTTTATGGGGGGATGCACTTATTATCCTCACATGCAGTCCAAAGGGATTGGAAATAGAATGTGAATGATTTTTCTTATATCTGAAAATGTATCTCATAATATGATTCCCCTACAAAACATATGTTTTTTTTTTCTTAATGAAAATAATACAAGAAAAATTCATTTATTGAAGATTAATGAGTAAAAAAAATTCATCTTTCTACATGAAAATAATTTAGGATGAAGCACCCTAGGAAATGAATCAAAGGAAAAAAAATATGAGTTATCTATAGAATGTGAGAAATAGACAAAGTAATTACCAGGTAATGTTAAGATTTCAATGGATGAAAATAATGTGCATCCCGCTATACCATTTATTGTTCTATCTATTATATAAGGGGAACATGTGAATTATATGGTCCAATTCACTAACACAGCGGCTATCTTAAAGAACAAATGAGGGACTATACAATTCCAATTATTGAAGTTGGGTGATTAGAGTGTAAAAATTATAGGATTTTGGGAATATATTTTGGAACTATTTTATCAATGACATTGTCGTTATAAGGATCTTGAATCATATATTGATTATTCAGAAATATCTTTTAATTTAGGATAACAAGCGTATTTTGAATAATACTGATAACATTGAACATTGATTTATTTTTAATGTAAAATTTTTCAAAAACAAATTATTGAGTGAGAGATAACCCACAACATTTTCATGAGTATTAGAAGATACAATTTATTTTTGAGAAATAGTATGTAGATATTGATAATGTAAATTAGATAGTATTATTTACTATGAAGTTGAATAGTGATATGCTGATATAGTGATTCGTGATATCATTTATTAATTTATTACATCTGTTGATTTATGGGAAATATTAGATATATTGTAATTTGATTTCAGGGAAAATGGTAGAGGTATATTTAGGAATCATATATGTTGTTTATTATGCTTGTATAGTGATTTACGTTATTATCATGTTTTATGAAAACATATGATCAAGGTATTCACATATTTTTATATGTGAAAGTATTAGATAAAATAATTTGAATTGAGATTAATGTTTTTAAAATATTTTAACTTTTTTCTCTTTTTTTATAAATATTTTAGTTTTAAATTTGGTCATAAATATTTTACAGGCATCCCAAGGTTTACAAGTTATGGAAAGGTTTATGTTTAATAATGGGTGTAATTTTTAATGATTTTTAATATAATATATTATTTCATAATATAACGAGTTATCCATATTATATAACACATTATAAAAATTTTGGTTTTGTTAAATAACTATAGACTAGAGGAATGAAATATAATTCTTTTATGGATCTTATGATACCTTTAATCACAATTTTTGTTCTCCAGTCATGAAAAATACTTCTTGAATATTCATTTTTTGGAATATGAAATTAGATATATGTCAATATTGATTAATGTATAACCAAATGAGAAAATCAATATTATCAAATGGAATGAAACCAAGTTTGTATATTTTATCATATTCTATATTAAATAAATTCCACATCTCTTAAGAAAATGATTATGAATATGATTTTATGTTTTATAGCTATTTCCAAGGATTTAATAGTCATTTTCCAAACCTCGCTAATTTATGGTAGTGTGTTCATTAACATTATCTTTATAAAATTATTTATCACTCTCTATTATTCTTTAGAAGTTGTATTTTTCTCAAAAAAAATTCACTTACCATGAATATTCTCATTATCTAGAAAACCAATATTATGTTTTGTTGTAATTGATATAATATAAAATTCATCTATTTAAGAGATGTTTTAGTATCCCTTTTTACTAAGTGGGTTTTAAAGAGTGAAATTTGTATATATTTACCCACTGATTAGAAAAATAATATTTTCTAGGGAGAAATTTATTTAAAGGGGTTAGATTTTAACATGCTATGATTTTAGATTATATTTGTTCGTTGAATAAAGTATTAGTGTTTGGTAGGATTCAATTCATGAAACATATTCTATATAAGAACAATTATATTGTTAAACATTATAATCTTGCCATTAAATTTTACTGTATTAAGAGGAATAGAAACATTATGAAAAATATGTGAATGGTTTTTAATTAAATCTATTATATTGATTAATGTCTAATAAATAATTAAAGAATTTTCATCAAAATAATTGTATTCTAAAAAATATATCTTCAAAATAGGATTTTATCATTTTATATAAATAAATATTATAATTATTTTATACCATTTTTTTAATTTTTTTTTAAATTGAATAAATTTTTTAAATATCAATTTCAATAATATATATTGTTTAATTTATAGGATTTCTCTAAAAAATATTTATTTTTAAATGAATGGTGAAAATTACCAATTTATTTAAAAAATATCATTTCATTTCAGTTATATGTACTATTAAATTATTACTTCAAATTAATGTAAAATTAATATACAATTATTATTATAAATAAAAATAAATTTATTATTATTATTAGTATACGTATTATATATATATATATATATATATATTAAGGATGAAGAAAACATTTTTTAAAAAACATTTCTTACATGGACAATTTGGATTTATATAAATAAATTATAATTAATATATTATTATTAATTAAATAATATTTATATATTATATATTAAATAATATATATTAAAATTCATTTTCTGTTTTTACAAGGAATGTAACGTATATAAATTTTTTATTTTCATAATGTTTCAATTTTTTTAAAATGGGTTTTTATTATTAGTTACATGCTTAAAAAATATTATATTCCTCCTCGTGTAATAAATAAATATGAGAAAATGGATCTCATATTTTCAATCAACATATTTAATATAATCTAATAGTTTTAATGTAATTTTATTCTTATAGAATATTGAAAATATTAAAATTTTGTTTCTACAATTAATACTGAAACATGTTTACTGATTAATAGACTATGATATAAGGGTAAGATTTTCACTGAGACATATCAAATTCTTATTCTAGGAAGATATATCAACCACATATTATCCATCCATATAATATTTTCTTATTTGGATCCAAATTCTAATAAAATTAGTTTTATATGATTCGAATCTCTTATTAAAATAAATGTGAGTCCCTCCCCTCGCTTTTTGGAAGGGAAACTCTTCTCCTCCCTTATACACAAAATTATTTCATTATATCTCCATAAATAAGTAAAAATACAATACCATAGTTCATAATTATTTCTTATAGATTCTTGTGTTATATTTAGTCCAACCCCTCAAGGATTATGGTTTAAGCCTATAAAATCCAGATATTATAAAAAGAAACACTATGTGATTAAATGAACTACATGGTACTATATAGAAATTATAATCAATCCATTAGACATAATTTTTCCACTTTTTTGTTTTGAATTTTTAAAAATGGACAAACATAGTTTCGATTAGTATGTTATTTGAAGTCTTATAGAACCATATTATATTTTGGTGAAAAATAACATACCCTTATGAATAGTAATGTACCCTTATAAAAAAATAATGCACCCTTATTAATAGTAATATGAACCATATGACTATAAATTAAGAAAAATTAATTATAACCACACCAATAAATGTATAATAAAAAGTCACCTTATTTATGATATTAAGATCACCATATAATTATGGGTATTTTTGTAGGTCATAAACATTTAATTAAAATTTACAATTTTTTTAATCATTTAATTGAAAATATATTTTCATAATGTGTAATCATAATTTATTATATTATTGTCTTCTGTTTATTAGATAATTTTATGAGACCTTGATTAATTTTTGAAGGTGTTATAAATTGATATATAGTTTTAAATTTGTTATATTTTGAATAAATTATGACTATAAATAAAAATTAAATTAATTTTTTTATAAAAATATTTCCATTAAATTGATTTAATTTTTGAATTATACCCATCAAAAAACATGTAGGGTGATTCTTTGGAATTTTTCTGAAAAACATGAATTTTTAGTGAATAGTGAAATATAATAATATATAATATAAGTTAAATACATGACTTGTTGAGTCATTTACAATGTTCTATAGATGTAATAATACATGGTTATAACTCACATACATTAATTTATATTTTTTTACAAGAATAAATATTATTACTAACCTTGAGATAAAATGATAAACTAATAATGAAAATAATGCAAAACCACTCTCCTCTAATATATATTCCAACCTAACGCCCTCTCCCTCCCACACCACTTAATGATTTAGAATTTTATAAATTCATCCAAATCCCATTCCCAAAACACTTCCCCGCATCCAAGACCTACTACTCTCACCAAATGGCCAATACCAATGGTCTTATGGAGGATCTCAAGAAGAAGAGATCAAGAGTCAAGAATCCATATTCATTTTCTTATGTTTTCCATTCAATTCATTTCCTTTTTTATAGTCTATTAACCTCATATTATCCAAGGATAAAGAAATATCTTCTATCAAACATATTCTTGATTTTATCATTTTTTGGGAAAAATTACTCAGCTTACTTCATCTAATCCACCTCTTATAAAAACATCTCTCGGGTAGTATTGTTTTACCATCATCGTGGACAATGTGTTTGAAATGTTCATTACATACATAAAAACAATTTGTAAGACTATTTTAATGGTTTAATAATATAATAATTATTATTATATAACCTCTTCTATATTCAATAATTATCATCAATGTTTGAAATTAAATTACATAATGATACAAGTTCATAATTATCGAAGAACTTCCAAAATGATCTAAATATATTTCAATAATGATTTCTCTAATAATTCATCCTCATAACATATAAAAAGTGATTTATAGATTTATTTAATAATATAGAAACATATTAATACCATTTCATTCTAATCTTGGAATTTCATTTCCATATGACATGAATATCAAATATGAACTGACAATGGAAACCATGTAAATTACACACAAGAAACAATGGAAATAACAAAATATTATTAATAAATAAGTGGAATAATTTTATAAAATGATCATATAAGGCGTCATAAACAAAAATATGTTTCAATAATATATTAATAACATAATTTTTTTCATTATACACGATATTTATGCAATTATTAAAAAATAAAAACCTGATTTATGAGATTTCGTAACCCAATTTCCATTAATGGGGAAAACCTTATACTTCATTGATAATATGGCTCTTTGACTATTTATGTAGTTATTTTTTTATATTATGTTTTATCATGTGAATTCACAGTGTATACACATATTCATTACATTCTGTATATTCTCATATCAATTATATCTTATTTCTAAGGGAAGTTTCTTATAAAATCCTCTTTTAAACATCTAGTTTTATAAAATCCAAAGTGAATGTATTTATAGAAGTATTATTGTCTGATGATTATGTTAACGTTCCTGGTATTTTTTATGATTAAGGGTGGGACCAATATCAACCTCCAATTCCTGGGGTATGTTTACGTTGAAGGTCAATCATATGGTTACTCCACGTGTAGCTGTGGTGGTAACACAATAAGGTATCCTTAAGTGATACATTGTAAGGTAGCTGTGAGGGTTAAGATTCATAAGGTATCAATGATGGTCATGGGATTATTTATAAAATTCATCAATGTTCCTTTATGATTATATTTATATTCTATATTTTTTGTGGAAATTTCATAGAAATATCAAGTTTCACAAAGTATATATATATATGGGTGAGAAGAATATATTTTTCGAGTGATTTCGTATGTTTACAAGTACTCATGATCTAATGTTTTATTTCCTTATTTTTATTATATATATTACTGAGAATTTTTTGCTCAAACCATGTTTTTAAAAAAACATTATCAGGATTCCTATGATGTTTTATGGATAAATAAAGTGCTAATGTAGATGATTCCAATTAGTTATTTTGCAAATATTTTTTTAAAATTTGATATAATGTATGTGTTTTCTAATCCTTTTAAATATTTACTGGAAAAGGTAATATATTGTATAATTTATGGTGTATTTTTTCTTCTATATTTTAAAAAACACACATGATGTATTAGAACTAAATCCAGAAGTGCAGGTTCTTGTCTTTAGAATTGGTATCTGAAGAATGGTCTAGACATCATTAAAGATTAGACGTTGTCATTTTTAAAAATAAAAATTGTGATAAAATTTACTTTTGAACATCTAGTTAACTAATTACACATAATAAAAGAGTAGTGCATAACTATCAATATGTAAATTCAGAAATATAAGTACATTGAATGAATTTTTGGGGGCGGAATTCCTTTAAGGGAGGGGGGATGTAGCATCCTGATATTTTAAAAGGAAAAGATATATACTTAAATTAACTTATGAGTACTATGTAGCATTTATAATATATTCATTGAACAAAATTTTGTTTCCTCAATGTTTTTAATTTGGAAAAACTGACATACATGGTTATGGTCTTTGTATTATTTGTAATACAAAGAATCAACTTATTTTGTTGTTAATTGTAATTTACCCTTATGAATAGTAATTTACACTTATGAATTACAATGTACATTGATGAATAATAATATGACCCTTATGAGTAGTAAATCAGCCAAATGAATAGTAACCTCACCAATTTCTATATAAAAAAAAGGCATCTTATAAGTTAAAATATGGTCATTATATAAGTGTTCGAATTTTTGTAAGTTGTGAATATTTAATTACAAATTAATTATTAATTAAATAATTTAAATGAAAATTTATTTTCATAAAATTTAATCATAAATTATTATTTTATTCTTTTATGGTTATAGTATAATTTTATGTGACCTTTATTAAATTTTCAGGGTGTTATATGTTGATTTATAATTAATTTTTTTAAATTTTTGAATAAATTAATATTTTATTTAATAAATAATTTATAAAATTATAAAAAATTATTTTGTTAAAATAGATTTAATTTTTTAATTTTATACATCAAAAGATTTTTAAGGTTATGAATTTTTGAATTTTCTAAAATAAATGAATTTTTAGTGAATAGGGAAATATGCTAAGCTAAATAAATGATTAATTAAGTCATTGATGATGTTTTGTTTAGATAATCACACACCATTCGAAATCACATGCACAAATTATTAATTTTTACAATAATCCAAACTATTCATATTCTAGAGAAAATATAATAATATAATGGTTGAAATAATGTACAACCCCACCTCTCCTCTACTATAAATACCCCCTCACCCCCTCTTCCTCTTAGAACTCTAATAAATTGGGAATTATCCATGTTCTTTCAAATATACATCCCAAGTCTCTTACCAATGTTCAAGACCTTTTGGTCCCACCATTAGGCTTATACCAAAGGCCTAAATAAGTATCTCAAAGTAAATGGATGAAGAGGTAGGAATCCTCTTTCATTTTCATATGTTATCTTTTAAATTCCATTCATTTTCTTATATTCTCTACACCACTAATTAATAAAAATAAATGAAATCTATAGTATTTATATATTCTGGATGTTATCTTATTTCTAGAAAAAATCCCTAACTTACTTCTTCTCTTCACCTCTTATAAAAACATTATCTGTGATGTGTAGTTTTTCTATAATTGGAGATGATGTGTTTGCAATTTCTTTTACATCCTTCATAAATCTTTTTGAAAACCATTTTAATGGTTATAAAATATTTATGGTTTATTATATAACCTCTTATGTATTATATACTGAACATATATGATTGACATTAAATTATATAATGAAAAAATTTCATGATTATTGATGAATCCCAAAAAAATTCTAAATAGATATCACTAAAGATTTATCGAATGATTCATACTCATACTATATCAGCAATATAATTTATGGAATTATTTAATATTATTAAAAAAATATAAATACCATTTCATTCCACTTATGTAATTTCTTTTCCATACATCACAAAAATAAAAAATTAACCCACAATGTAAACCATGTAAAGTATGCACCGGAAACAATGAAAATAACAAAATATTATTTATAAATAAATTGAATGTTGTTATAAAATAATCATATAAGGTGTCATAAAGATGATTATATTTCAGTATGATATTAACTAAATTATTAACCATTATATAGACGGCTTACACATGTTTGAACTAAGACGAACTAGAGGTAAGGGAATTCTAAATTGAATTTCATTCATTGGGTTCACTTTATACTTTATTGATGATATGGTTCTCATATTTTCTATGTAATTATTTTTTATTATGTTTTATCATGTGAATTTATAGTTTATACACATAGATATTTCATTATATTGATTATCATATAAATTATATCTTATTTTAAGGTTACTTTTCTAATAAAATCATATTTTATACTTCTAGTTATACAAAATCAAAAATGAATGTTTTTATACTATTACTCTTGTTTGATGATTATGTTTTCTTTCTTGTGAATTGTTGGTGATTAAGGGTGGTATATATATCCCTTTAATTCATTGAGTATGTGTATGTTATAGGTTGTACTTATGGTTACTGCAAGTGTAACTGCGATGGTTACACAATAAGGTAGTTGTGAGGGTTACATTATAAGGTATCCATGAGGGTTACAATTTATAAGGTACCAATGTGGGTTACAAAATTATATATATAATTCCCCAATATAAATTTATGGTTATATTTATGTTCAATAATTTTTTGTGGATATATAATAGATATCTCATGTTTCACAAAGTAACTATATATGGGTGAGAAGTATAACTTTGTGGAAATAATTTCATAAAATTACATGTACTCAGGAACTATTGTTTTATTTACATATTTATTTATCATTTACTGAGATTTTTGTCCAAATCCCTTGTTTTTTACAAAATTAACATTATTCCTTAAATGATGTTAGGATATTTAAGGTGCTAATGTAGAGAAATCCAATTAGTTATTTTTTAATAATATTTTTATACATTAATTTAATGTATGGTTTGTCTAATCCTCCAAATCCTAGATTGGAAAAGTTCCTCAATTGTAAAATGAACATTTTATTTATTCTTATGATCTTTTTTATAAAAAATAATAAACATTTTTTAGTAATGAATCTGGAAGTGTCGGTACAGGTCATTACAAAGCCAAAGGAGGACTCTAAATGAACTAGAATAAATCATAACCTTGATATTTCAAAAATATTTCTTTTACTACGTAATATAATGATGTTTTATCAATAAAAAATTGTTACTCTTGTGACATTAATATAATTATATTTTACTTGGATTATTTAATAACCATTTTCGACCTATTATTCATCAAATGAAAAAAATTTGTTACTAATGCATATGTGTGGACTACCGGCTCCAAGTAAAAATATGATTCCTTGTCCATCAAAATCATTAATTGGATTTTATGATGATGGATTTAATGTTTTTATATTTTATTGATAACGTAATTATGAATTTAAATTAAAATTTTTAGTATACCTTCATACCTTATGATCCATTCATAAACAATAATGTCACCCATGCATACGTGTGGATTACAACATACACGAAGCAATGTGATTTGTTTTTAAATTTTTTTATGAATTTTGAAATAAAACATATATATTTAATAGAAATATATTTAATTTTTTATATAATAATTATTATTTCAAGTTGATATATCATTTAACAATTTTTTTCATATATAAAAATAGGTTATGTCACATATGTTTACGTACATATTACAGTCTACATGATGTAATGTGATTAATTTTTTATCACCTTTTAATATAAATGGTTATACATATATATATATATATATATATATGATAACTATATAATGATAATAAAATTTAAAAAATAATTACCATGGTCAAAATGAAACAACTATAACTTATAAACTAAAACATTCATAACAAAATGAAATGGTTTACACCAGAAATGATGTCATTAATAAAGAATTGTTAAAAATTGGATGTTTAAGTGATATAAGTGTATCATATATCATATTAAATATAGCATCCCGCCATTTTATAACATAAACTTTCATTTCATTACATGGAACTGAGGATCGTTAAGGTTTAGTGTCTTGGAAACAAGGATCATAATACATAAAAAAACATAAAACATAAAAACATTCTTCTTAAACACTTGAAAGGATTCTCCTTTAGTTCATCCTATGTTCATTATGCATCTCATAACCTGGGGACATACATCAAAAGAAAGGGTGAGCAGAAGGCCCAGTAAGGGAAACAAGAAAAATATTTTACAAGTGAACTTGAGATACTTCAATAAGGACATGAAAAGAAATTTAAGGCATGAGAAAGAAATCATGAGATAAATCGTAATAAAAATAATCATTTTTCATAACTGGAAGATGTGGCTACAACATTTAATATTGACAATCGTTTCGTTTCACCAAGGTCCATCCCCAAGGTGTCGTTAAAAATTACCAAGGTTATTCACCAAGGCGTCGTTAAAATGGTCATCTCTAGAGATTAAGTCTTTACCCAATGCATTGGAGCGCTATCAGGGCGCACCCTTAAATTTGACTTTATTATCATGTGAGCCACATATATCATCATCAAACATTTCATAAATAACCCATATAGCATAAAACAAATGGGTTTCATTTCATAATCATAACGTTTCAAAAACTGCTTTCAAGACATGATCTTTACGTTACTTTAAACCCACGGAAAGGGAAAGCGGGTATCATGTATGTAAATCGCAGAATTTAAAATAGAAAATTTTTATATATATGTGAATACCCCTTTAGAAATAGGAGCTTTGAGTATTCACTTTATAATATAAAATAATTTTGAGAAAAGAGAGGCATTTTGAGACGAAAATTCTGCAGCATAACGGCTATGTTACAAGGTTTTAGAAACTTTGAAAAGAGAGGGAACATGGGTTGAACAATCATAATTGACCCATAAAATAGTAGAGGGACAGAATAAGAATTATATATGGACATGGTGGTGAAATTTCAAGGACATACCATTTGAAATGAAAAACATGGAAGGAAGACAAAAGTTTGATTTCTCTTATGAAAGTTCGGCAGCCTAACGGCGTTACTTAAACTTCAAAATAATGAATTGAAGAGATAAAATGGGGTCTCTCATCATATGAACATAAGAGTCCAGTATGATAGGTATAGAGATCATACCCCAACATAACAAAAAGGAACTTGAAGGAATTGACATGAAAGTAGAACTTCAAAACGAGAAGGGTGAAGAACCACTTAAAAATTCGGCAGCCTAACGGCGCCGCTTAAAACTTCAAAATACGGAATTGAAGAGATCAAACGGGGTCTCTCATCATATGAAAATAAGAGTCCAGTATGATAGGTATAGACATCATACCCCAATATAACAAAAAGGAACTTGAAGGAATTGACATGAAAGTAGAACTTCAAAACGAGAAGGGTGAAGAACCACTTAAAAATTCGGCAGCCTAACGGCGCCACGTAAAACTTCAAAATACTGAATTGAAGTGATAAAATGGGGTCTCTCATCATATGATAATAAAAGATCAGTATGATAAATTTATAGATCATACCCCAACATAATAAAAAGGAACATGAAAGACTTTAATGAAAATAGAACTTGAAAACGAGGAAGGTGAAAGAATCCCTTAAAAATTCGGCAGCCTAACGGCGCCACTTAAACATTCTTAAAACGAATTGATGAGAGCAAGGGGGGTCTCTCATCATATGAACATGAAATAGGCAGTAGTATGAATATAAAAGAACATCCTCCAACATAAGAACATGGAGTATAAAAGAAAAGACATAAAAGAGATTACTTGAAAAGAAAGAGAGAGGTCGGATCCCTTACCTTAAAATGTAACTCTTAAACCTCAAAGGTTGGGACCTTGAGGGCTTGGGGGAACCTTGGGAGGACTCCTTGGGAGGTAAAGAGACCAGAAATTCGTTGGGAATGAGTGGGGATTCGAATGGATGAGAGAAGGGCTTGGTATTTATAGGGAAAGTGAGGGGACAAGGCATTAATGGCCAAGGGACACCTCACATGTGCTTTTCTCAAACCCATGTGCTCTCCCTTGTCATTTATCATGGAGTTAGGCCACATGGGGCCCCCAAAACAATAATTCATCACCCTTGGCCGGCCAACCCTCAAAAGATCTCATGACATCATCATGACACCGTTATGATGTCATTAAACATACCGAAACCCTAAAACTGTATTTTTACTATTCACTGAAAATTCAACTTTCTCAGAAAAAACCCAAAATTTCACATTAACCAAATATCAATGCTCTGATTTCAAAAATGAAATCCATTTTATAAAAATAATTTTCTAAATATTTTTAATTTAATTTTTAAATAAAAACACTATTCATCAAAAATTCATTTTTTTCAGAAACAACCCCAAAAATTACCATAACACAATATCGATGCTCTGAGTTCAAAAATAAAGTCATTTTTATAAAAATAATTTTCTAATTATTTTTAATTAAATTTTTAATTAAAAAAACACTATTCACCCTTAAAAACTAATACTTGAATAATAATTAATGAAACTGTTATTTAACTATTTTATTGAATCACATTACTTAATCAAGGTGCATAGATTATTTTAAAACTTTCTTTAAGTGAGATTACTAATACATTTGGTCATATTACTAATCCTAATCATAAAATCGCTATTCATAATTTACTATTCATCAAAAATCAAGTTGATCTTATTAGACTCTAAATTTAGTACTGAACATAATTGCAGAAGACCATTTTTTGAAAATCATTACACATTTTAAATTATTTAGGGTTTACATAAACATATTTAAAATATCCTTTTTCTAAAATTCATCAAAATATGCATACTATATTTATCCGGTCATTTCAGAATTCATAAACTTCATCATAAGAAGAAATCCCAATTTTTATTTAAAACAAGGATTACACAAGGTAGTTACGGTCTCGTTACATAACCCCTTATAATACCAGCATAGGACCTAAGAGTAAGGTGTGCTAGGGTGATAGAAGCTTGGGGCGGCTCAGTCAACATTGCCCGAGTAGTAATTTCTATCAGTTTGAACTTCTCACGAAGGCGATTTCGTTCCAGCTTCACATGATGAAGTTCGGCTTGGATTTGATCCAGAGCAAAGCCCAGTGGTGCTACCTCCTTCCCAAGCTCTGTTAGATGGGCTTCGATCGGTCCAAGACTACTAGGTGAGGCCATCGAATCTTCTTTCTATAATAATTAACCAAGATTACTTATATTTAGAGACAATAATCAAAACATTTTGTTCACAGTGGTCATGTTGACCAATGGTTATATAATAGTAAAAACCCACTGATATCATTTTAATTATAATCATGTTTATCCAATAAAACATTTTTGTTGAGTATAACAATAACACATAAAATTAGGAAACAAATTTTATTTAAAAAAAAATTCGGGTCGTTACAATCTTCCCCCCTTATGAAATTGCGTCCTCGCAATTTTAAAATTGGGTTTTGAAATTTCATTGAAAGTCCCACATCGAAAAAGGAGTCAGTAAAACTATTACTTTAAAATAAAGAAAGGGAAGTACAATGGTCACCCGAGTTAACCCACACTAGGGTTCCATGTAGGAAAACATGGACATGGAGGAAAAAACAAAGGGTCAAGTTCTGAGGGAGAGTGATAGAGAACATGATTAGGAGAAAGTTAACCATGAGAAAATCACAAACTTATGATGTGTGTAAATGGTCTTTGATTACCTAGTAGGAAACGTAAACCAACAACATTTTTGTTTTACATTTCTTTTCATAATTTTGAGGATTTCATTTACTACATAGAACAAAGACATAAGAAAATATACCTACCTTCAAGTAGAGTTTCATCCTTTAACAAGTCCCTACCAACACTAATCTTTTCTCCAAATGATGAGAATTCAAAAACCCTTGGTCTCATAAAAGCACAATAATCATCTTCTATAGAATCACATAATCTACAAAAGATTAACTATCTATTTCTTCTATCTTTAAACATTTTCCCAAAAACAGAAAGGTTAAGGTAAAACAACTCTTCAAAAAGAAAGAATCCCATAGGAATGGAAACTACTTTTAAACCATCAAAGTTCCATGGTACTTCCCAAAGTTCATCATAGAACATTCCATAAATAACGGTCCTTAAAATTCCTCAAAACAAACCAAACTAAGATTGAAACCCAAATACAATAAGGATTTGATAACATAGTCTTACAAAACAACTTCATTGTTCATCTCCAGACAACATCAACCACTCCTAACATCTTATAAAAAAGTAGCTAACCTAAACATATTTTACCCAAGATAGGTTAGTCATTCCCATAAGTAACCTAAATTACTATAAGTTCACCTTAAATTCATCGATTCTTCAAAATATAAGTCAACCTTACTCCTAAATGAAAATACCGTAGTAATCTATTTACCTCGATCAAATATGGTTCCCAAAATAATGAACGTCTTCCAAAATAATAATCATATTTTAATCCCCTAATCATCCCTGTCATATTAAAACGAAAATCGTCGCATTTCCTATCACATTGGTTGTCGGAACATGTTCTTCCATTTCCCACCATTAACTAAGAAGAGAAAGCATAATTAGGGGCTTAAGTACTTAGCTAATAATCATGAAAAGGAACTGAAAGCATATAAGGATAACTTTTATATGAAAGGTATACCCTAACTTGTGATCTCCTAGGTTCCCATCTAGGTTATGAATGATCATATATTCTTATGTGAACCTTTATTTTATTTTATCTTTGTTCCTTTAACAATGGTTCATACCAAGCTTATGAATTTACCAAAGCATATCCCCCGGGAGTGTCGTAACCAAGAGTGCAGCAAGGCCCGTTGTCGTGTACCAGTTCCCGTTCGAGTCTTGCTCAAAGCGGTGTTTTCGGGTTTTACCCCTATGTACATCTGTGCCAGAGCCACCTCTACCTGCTCGTATCCAGACAGGGATGTATTTGCTTGGCAACCCCTTACTCAATACTCACCAAAATACCAGGAAGATTTCCTATATTAAACTTTTCTATAGGGTTCCTCCTAGAGTTTTCATATCCTAATTTCCACAAATAACTAAACCATCCTTTGATACCAACTATAGCATCCCACCATTTTATAACATAAACTTTCATTTCATTACACGGAACTGAGGATCGTTAAGGTTTAGTGTCTTGGAAACAAGGATCATAATACATAAAAAAACATAAAAACATTATTCTTAAACACTTGAAAGGCTTATCCTTTAGTTCATCCTATGTTCATTATGCATCTCATAACCTGGGGACATACATCAAAAGAAAGGGTGAGCAGAAGGCCCAGTAAGGGAAACAAGAGAAACATTTTACAAGTGAACTTGAGATACTTCAATAAGGACATGAAAAGAACTTTAAGGCATGAGAAAGAAATCATGAGATACATCGTAATAAAAATAATCATTTTTCATAACTGGAAGATGTGGCTACAACATTTAATATTGACAATCGTTTCGTTTCACCAAGGTCCATCCCCAAGGTGTCGTTAAAAATTACCAAGGTTATTCACCAAGGCGTCGTTAAAATGGTCATCTCTAGAGATTAAGTCTTTACCCAATGCATTGGAGCGCTATCAGGGCGCACCCTTAAATTTGCATTTATTATCATGTGAGCCACATATATCATCATCAAACATTTCATAAATAACCCATATAGCATAAAACAAATGGGTTTCATTTCATAATCATAACGTTTCAAAAACTGCTTTAAAGACATGATCTTTACGTTACTTTAAACCCACGAAAAGGGAAAGCGGGTATCATGTATGTAAATCACAGAATTTAAAATAGAACATTTTTATATATATGTGAATACCCCTTTAGAAATAGGAGCTTTGAGTATTCACTTTATAATATAAAATAATTTTGAGAAAAGAGAGGCATTTTGAGACGAAAATTCTGCAGCATAACGGCTATGTTACAAGGTTTTAGAAACATTGAAAAGAGAGGGAACATGGGTTGAACAATCATAATTGACCCATAAAATAGTAGAGGGACAGAATAAAAAGTATATATGGACATGGTGGTGCAATTTCAAGGACATACCATTTGAAATGAAAAACATGGAAGGAAGACAAAAGTTTGATTTCTCTTATGAAAGTTCGGCAGCCTAACGGCGTTACTTAAACTTCAAAATACTGAATTGAAGAGATCAAATGGGGTCTCTCATAATATGAACATAAGAGTCCTGTATGATAGGTATAGATATCATACCCCAACATAACAAAAAGGAACTTGAAGGAATTGACATGAAAGTAGAACTTCAAAACGAGAAGGGTGAAGAACCACTTAAAAATTCGGCAGCCTAACAGCGCCGCTTAAAACTTCAAAATACGGAATTGAAGAGATCAAACGGGGTCTCTAATCATATGAAAATAATAGTCCAGTATGATAGGTATAGATATAATACCCCAACATAACAAAAAGGAACTTGAAGGAATTGACATGAAAGTAGAACTTCAAAACGAGAAGGGTGGAGAACCACTTAAAAATTCGGCAGCCTAACGGCGCCACGTAAAACATCAAAATACTGAATTGAAGTGATAAAATGGGGTCTCTCATCATATGATCATAAAAGATCAGTATGATAAATTTAGAGATCATACCCCAACATAATAAAAAGGAACATGAAAGACTTGAATGAAAATAGAACTTGAAAACGAGGAAGGTGAAAGAATCCCTTTAAAATTCGGCAGCCTAACGGCGCCACTTAAACATTCTTAAAACGAATTGATGAGAGAAAGGGGGGTCTCTCATCATATGAAAATTAAATAGGCAGTAGGATGAATATAAAAGAACATCCTCCAACATAAGAACATGGAGTATAAAAGAAAAGACATAAAAGAGATTACTTGAAAAGAAAGAGAGAGGTCGGATCCCTTACCTTAAAATGTAACTCTTAAACCTCAAAGGTTGGGACCTTGAGGGATTGGGGGAACCTTGGGAGGACTCCTTGGGAGGTAAAGAGACCAGAAATTCGTTGGGAATGAGTGGGGAGTCGAATGGATGAGAGGAGGGCTTGGTATTTATAGGGAAACTGAGGGGACAAGGCATTAATGGCCAAGGGACACCTCACATGTGCTTTTCTCAAACCCATGTGCTCTCCCTTGTCATTTATCATGGAGTTAGGCCACATGGGGCCCCCAAAACAATAATTCATCACCCTTGGCCGTCCAACCCTCAAAAGATCTCATGACATCATCATGACACCGTTATGATGTCATTAAACATACCGAAACCCTAAAACTGTATTTTTACTATTCACTGAAAATTCAACTTTCTCAGAAAAAACCCAAAATTTCACATTAACCAAATATCAATGCTCTGATTTCAAAAATGAAATCCATTTTATAAAAATAATTTTCTAAATATTTTTAATTTAATTTTTAAATAAAAACATTATTCATCAAAAATTCATTTTTTTTCAGAAACAACCCCAAAAATTACCATAACACAATATCGATGCTCTGAGTTCAAAAATAAAGTCATTTTTATAAAAATAATTTTCTAATTATTTTTAATTAAATTTTTAATTAAAAAACACTATTCACCCATAAAAACTAATACTTGAATAATAATTAATGAAACTGTTATTTAACTATTTTATTGAATCACATTACTTAATCAAGGTGCCTAGATTATTTTAAAACTTTATTTAAGTGAGATTACTAATCCATTTGGTCATATTACTAATCCTAATCATAAAATCGCTATTCATAATTTACTATTCATCAAAAATCAAGTTGATCTTATTAGACTCTAAATTTAGTACTGAACATAATTGCAGAAGACCATTTTTTGAAAATCATTACACATTTTAAATTATTTAGGGTTTACATAAACATATTTAAAATATCCTTTTTCTAAAATTCATCAAAATATGCATACTATATTTATCAGGTCATTTCAAAATTCATAAACTTCATCATAAGAAGAAATCCCAATTTTTATTTAAAACAAGGATTACACAAGGTAGTTACAGTCTCGTTTCATAACCCCTTATAATACCAGCATAGGACCTAAGAGTAAGGTGTGCTAGGGTGATAGAAGCTTGGGGCGGCTCAGTCAACATTGCCCGAGTAGTAATTTCTATCAGTTTGAACTTCTCACGAAGGAGATTTCGTTCCAGCTTCACATGATGAAGTTCGGCTTGGATTTGATCCAGAGCAAAGCCCAGTGGTGCTACCTCCTTCCCAAGCTCTGTTAGATGGGCTTCGATCGGTCCAAGACTACTAGGTGAGGCCATCGAATCTTCTTTCTATAATAATTAACCAAGATTACTTATATTTAGAGACAATAATCAAAACATTTTGTTCACAGCGGTCATGTTGTCCGATGGTTATATAATAGTAAAAACCCACTGATATCATTTTAATTATAATCATGTTTATCCAATAAAACATTTTTGTTGAGTATAACAATAACACATAAAATTAGGAAACAAATTTTATTTTAAAAAAAATTTCGCGTCGTTACATTAAATATTCTAATACATGTATTTTATTTAATAATAACAATAAAAATTATTATATTGGATATTATTTTTATTTTGAATCAAGATGGATCGTCCCAATTTCACTTTAATGATATGAATTTTTATGTTACAAACCAAATTATATTTTATATGGTGTATATAATAGAAATAATACATGTTTCCACACTAAATTATTTAATTTAATGGATTTAAATAACCAAATTACATTCAATATTTTAATGAATATCAATTAAATAATTACTAAATCCACAAGCATTTATCTTCTAAATTTTGTTTCACCGAAATATGATTGATCATATGAAATTTTTTATGATTTTGAGGTCTATATTTTGAAAATTTGACATGTTATATCATGGAGGAATATATTTTCATGGTATATAAATATTCAATTAGATTTTATAAATCTTTGGGGATTTGATTCAATTTTACTAAATTGGTATGAGTTTTTCATATCAAATTGTACTCTATAAAAAAAATTCTCATTTAAGCATATATTATTTTTCTAAAGTGTACATACTTCAATATTTATTTTAAATTTCATAAATATTGTTATTTTCGTTTTATATGAAATTTTATTTTAATTTTTTTTCTTTTTATCCGGTTATAAATTAAATATAACCAATTTTGTGTGGGTTTTATGGTACAATCACATTTTCATCAATATTGTGTATTATATATATTTATAAATGATATAATAATATGGTTTATATTTTCCATTTATTATGTCTTTTATTATCCTTTATTTGTTATATATATTATATATTTTCTTTTCTTTTTACCCTCATTGCGTACTTAAGAGACTGAATGAATGTTTTTCTAGAAAATATGCCTTGTTTTTCTATTCAATCATGAGTTTTTTATTACATTTAAATATTTTATATTAAAAGTTATAAAGTATTTTTTACTATTATAAATTTTTTTTATTAAATTTATTTTTACCCCTTGATTTTATTCTATAAATTTTCAAGTAGTATTATTAATATTTTCTTAATAAGTATCTTTTGAATATTTAATAAAAATGTGAAATGGATTATTATATTTACATGTAAAACATGAATGATTATACCCACAAAAATAAATACCATTTATTTTGAAGATATATTCAAACATTTCAATATTTTATTTCAATAAAATAATTTCCATAAAATATTTTATATTTTGTTATTTTAAATATACGATTTAAAAATTATTGGGACAGTTTTTCAAAACAAAATTTCTAGATATTCTTCACAAATTTTTTCATCAATAAAAACAAACATTGATTATATTCTAATTTAATATGTATGTGACATAGTTTTACTATCTATCTATCATAATGGTTTATGATTATAATGGTAAACATTTTATGAAACACATATCCATTCCAAATTTTTTCATTTGATGATGTGAATTATTTTTATTGATCATATGGAGCACATATGTATGGATTTATTTTTGTGATGAGTGGGGATAAAATAATATAGACATCTAGTGTACTGGGTAAATAAGAACATCTCATTAGATAATAGTTACTTTAATGGGGAGTGATCCTAGTTCTGTAAGCAACATTGTCCAATAATATAGTATTGGGAGAGAACCACGATTAACAAAATGAAAAAATTGGGATTGAACCCATTCCACTATGGTCAGATGCAAATGTGTCTTAACTAATTAAATGATTTTATATGATTATGTGTTTAAAAAAACATATTTCATATCCTTATAATATAGTCTAATTGATCATGGTTAATTAATAACAATTCCACAATCTTATTTATTATGTATTTTTGTTGATAAAACATTACATTATCTTTCATTATTTTGATCTATAAAATTATGGGTAAAATTTTATATTTTCAAACTCATGTTCTGGTAAAATTATGATTATATTATACACACTTGTAATCATTGATTAATATCTATTATTTTCCCCATTATTTTTATATGTGATCACCCATACATTTGTCTTTATAATGGTATGTATACATTTTTTATGTATGTTATGTACAATAAGGCTTCAATTTGTGATGAACATAATGGGAAATTAAGTAGCTCATTTATATACATGTTAATTCTTTATCTATTTATCCAAATACAGAAACGATTTTTAGTTGTATCATAGATCATATTAATATGTGATGAATATTTTTATTTTAATCTATATTATTTATTTAATAATGTATTTATTCATTCAACATAGTAAAAAATAAACTAAAAATAAATTGAACAATTACAAGAAAATATAACAAGGGATAAAATAAAAGCTTAATATAAATATGACCATTACAGTCCATTATATATTTCATTCTTCCTTGAATTTTAATATTATTTTCTTTATTTTTATGATTTCATAATTACCTAAAGAATACAACATATGTTTATAAAACACTTGAAAATAAAATAAATAGAAGACGTGAATACCCTAACATGATTTAAAACATAAAATAAAAACACATATCCCTAATGGAAGAATCAATGAATCAATCACCATTGACTATAAGTGAAACCTACCTGAAACCAATCCAAAATGAACCTAAGTCATATCATGAATGATTCATGACCAAATATAAGTGAACTTGATTTAAATATAATTTTTAATTAAATATCTCAAGGATAAAAAGAACAATGGAATAAGTGGGATCCTTGATACATGAGAGTTCAATATCTATGAACAAAGAGGATTTCACCATAATGGTAAGTGGTTTTAGATAATTAAAAGGACACATTGGGATTTAGTTTTTAAATAGAGAGAATAAAAATTTAATAAAATTAATGTTAGACCCTTATATATAAATAACTCTTAAAATTCCTCTACCAAATTGTAGTCAATCCTATTACAGACATAGGACATTCGGTTAAAGAGATATCCAATTTTACAATTGTTTGAAATCTCATACTCATCCATACATTTCATGATTTATTAAAAGAACAACTAATAAAATTAAAAAAATATAAAATAATTAAATATAAAATAAATGATGTTGTTTTGTTTCTTAAAAAAACAATGATCTCCTTCTATATCATGGATGAAAATCCCTCTCGATTTCAGATCCCCATATCCAAGACAACGTTGTTCTAAGATGATGATTTTGTTCCTCTCTCCTTTAATAAAATCACCCTCCTTGTGACTCACTACCACACCCCATATTCTAAGAATTTATATGTCCCCTATTTCACATATGTGAACTCACCCGATGTCACACCCACCAAAATGGTCAAAATAATGGGTGTATAACTCCACACTTCATAGAGGGAACGACAGCTGACCTCCTGAAACACCATTATATCAACCATATAAATAGATGAATTTATTATTTAACATAGTGTAATTATTGAGTAAAATCATTATATAATGGGTGTTTCATACATTATCATGCACAAAATAGAAAATCAATAATCCCCACCACCACAACCTCAGAAGAAACTCCTCACATTCAACATCATGCATACCCCCATACTGTGGTGAATCAATAGTTGGATAAAATCTAAAATTAAACCTTAAAAAATACTTTTTGCTCCTTCTCGCCCACTATAACCATAATTTAAACTCTAATGGAGGGATTATATAAGAATGATCCTACAATGACCATATTAGAATAGTTGTTTTGGGATGTCGTTCCCTCTTTTCTAATATGGCTTCGGACTGGAGAATTTTTCCCTCGTGTAATATATTAGTTTCAATAGATTATATGCCACTATATAATGATGTGATCAATATGATATTATTTTTTGGAATTCATTCCTCAATGAATTTATTTCCAATTATAGTCTATTATTTTAGGATAAGGATTAGATTGGATAATTTAACTTATTGACATTATTAGTATTTATGTTATATTTTTACTAAGATATTATTCCCACAAATAGAACTATGTTTTTTTATATACTACCCATTTATAGGTTATCGTCCTATAAAACAATAATATACCCATTGGATATTACTTATATTTTAATTCTTAGTAATTATCCATCTGATATGTTCAGAGATACCTTAGTGATGGTTGATGTTTCTATTGTCTAACTGATGAGGTTAAATTGATACCATGGTTGTGAATTCTTTTTTATTCTACTGTATAATATTTAAATAACATAATATCACACATTACATGAATTTTTTTATAGAAAATATTAGGTTCTGAGTAAGTAGGGTCCAACTAATATTCACTCACACCCTATTCAAGACCCATTCATCATGAGAAAACATCATTGGTATGTGAACATGAATGGATAAGAGCAGTTCATTATATGGTTAGTTATGTTGAGTATAGATATATATGGGTGATGAAATAATGTGGGTTTTGAGGAACTTTATTCTTTAGTTACTATTTTTTCTCTTCTTAGAATCTTGTTCATTGTATATCATTGTGTGATGATTTTTAATTTATTCCTTGTGAAATTACTTCTATTGATTTTTTATATCATTGGGGTATTTTTCTATAAAATAATCGAGTTATATTATAATTTAAATTCTATATTATGGTTGATATGGATTTTATTACTCTTACTATGATTTATAGTTATCTATGTAAAATTGGTCATAATCTCTCAACTATAAACTTGAAACCTTAATGGTGGACAGAAACTGATCACATATAGGGAGTTATGCTTGAGGTATGTGTCACCCTATTCATTCATAGTGGAGGAGAACTAGGTTATTGACACTACTCCACCGGGTACCTCATGGACCCATGTGATATTTTATAATTTATTTTAATAAAATTTGTGATATTTTAAATAAAAGATTTCCCTAACCCTCTATTTTCATCATAGAAACCATAGTTACCTCTCTCTTTCTCCCCTTTATTTTCTCCTCTCTATCTCCCTAATCCTATTAATCTTAAAAGTATTCATCTTTCTAGTTTGAAAAGTAGTTTGAATTCATATTTAACAAATGATGAGGATTTGGGAAGTCCAAGTTTCTCTCTCACAATTATCTGTGTTTCACTATTATTTCATCATGAAAACTAATTTTGAGATAGTTTTCCATATTACTAATTTATGTGGAATAAGAATAAAATGATTCACCATATTAGATTAGTAAACTCCTATGATCCCAATTTTGGTTTTTATCCTTTATATTTCATAATTTCTTTTGTGTTTCTATATGGATTTCCGGAATGTGTTATTGTTCTAGTTTGATAATTTTAAAAAAAAATAGTTGGGTGGTCCCTATATAGCATGGTAGTATATTGTAGATACTCCTTTGTTTGAATTGAATACACAACATAAGGATTAGTGATTTTAAATTAGCTTATCCACAATGTTATCCTAGGTAATGATCTGTTTTTTATCCAAAGGGAACTTTAGTGGGTTAGATTCTGGTAGTTACTTTAAAATGAAATAGGTTTAGTCACTAAAAAAGGGCTTATGGTTTCTCACTTGATAGGGACCATTCGTAGAGGTTCCAAAAAGTTACTGTAATGAATCATATTTTCCCAATTTCATTTTTAGAAATTATTTTCGAAAATTTCGAGACTATGTGCTTAGAAGATATTTGTGGTTGGACAACAGGACCCGTATTGTTTTCCACCCTATTTCTCTGCGAATTTTTGTGGAAGATGATGTGTCCAAGCTTCCAACCTAGTATGTATAGATTTGTGTGGGGGAGGAATTCTAATGGAAATAGTTTCTAGATTTGGAGGATTGGTTTGAATTTTTTTCTTATCACAAGATAATTGGTCATGCTATGGTTCAATGTATGAGGGGAGTCAAGGAGTATGATCCTCAGAGGTTGTGGGCCTCAGAATTGAAGGGTCAAGGAATGGTTGATGGTTTTGGATGAAAAGTGCCATCTGGATGCAGGTTATATTCCAGACCCATCCCCTGGTGGTCTTAGTGCTTCTCGGGAGGGTAGCATTTTGGTTTCTGATGTTTTCAATCAACCAAACAAAGATCTGGGTATTTCTATTTTTGTTATGCCAGGCCCTTCAGGTCAAGCAGGACCAGAAGAAGGGTTCTTTCTGTCAATGTTGGTATTCTAGTTCTTGGGAACCCGATTGGTGTGGATTCTAAGGTTAAACCTACAATGGACAGGAGAAGTGGTCCTTAAGAAGTGAATCCATTAGTTAATGATGTCTTCAGATGCTTGAGGGAGGATCTGTGTGGACTGTAATATGCTCCACCTACAGAGGGTGATGTTATAGAGGAGGTGTTGCCCGATAGTGGTCTAAATGTGGTGGATTCTCAAATGGTTGAAGTAGAAGGAACCATGTCTCCTAGGACAACTTCATACTCTAAGGATGTGCATGCAGGTATTGGAACTAATGGTAGGGGTCTGGAATCTAATGCAACAAGTGGGGGCAGTGACTCTCCTGGTGGTACGATGCTGCAACGGGATATAAGAAATTTTCCAAGTAGGGAGATGGATGAAATTTCTTTGGACAATAGATTTGAAGGGTTGTCACATGTTAATCCCGAACAGGAGTCTAAAACTGATCAGGTTAGGCCCTCACTAAAGCAGAGAGCATCCGGGATAGATTCTAGTGGTGGGAAGTTGAGCTAATATCTGGTGATATTAGAGAATAATTCCATGGTGGTTAGGTAAGCCTGAGGTGAAGTAAGAGCCCGAGGGGCATTCAGAAAGAGAGAAAAGACTATTCTTATTTACCACCACCAAGGGAAACTCGATCTGTGAAGAAGTCGAATAAAAATATGATGATTTTTTTTCATATTCCATATTCCAAGGTTGATACTAGCCAACCACAAGAGTCTGGTTCAGTGAATGATCCTTCTCTGGAGCTGCTTATGCACTCGTCAGAAGAAATAGTGGAAACAGTTTTAAAAATTAATGCTACTGACGAAGAATCTAATAGGATGATGGGAATATCTTTAAGGGTGGATACCAATGAGGATTAAAGTAACTGGACTGAAAAACAAGATATAATATTGATTAAAGGATTTAATGATGGAAGGCTCAACCAAGAAGAGTACATTCAGGAATGGGACAAACTTACAGATAATTTCAAATATCTTCTAAAGGATGATCCTGATTCTCAGGTTAGTACTATCTCTTGGAATCTAATAAGGGAGATAAAATCTAATTGGATTAATTTTTTCTTTAATGGCACATCTATTTTGTTTAGTTTTTGAAATTTGGTTTCTCACATTTTTACATAAAATTGTTTCTTTAATAAAAAATTTAATTTTTAGTTAGCCTTAGGATAGGCCAAACATTGGTCGGTGTGGGTCAGTTGTGAAAGATGGTTATTTAGAGAAACCGTAAATAAAATATTTATGTAAAAATTATATTGTTTTTAAATACTAATAACTTGTGAATGTGTACAAGTATTGGAAGACTAAGACCATTTTTTATTTCTTCATGTGGTTTTTTCCCTAGGAAAGATTTAAATTTATTTGGCATGAGTCTTCTATGGAAAACCCCAAAATGGACTTAATCATCATTAAATTAATTAAAGTTGTATTAATATGTTGACAAATAGATGATTTCCAATAAAAGAAACCATATGAATAAATCACATGGGTATCTATATAAACCTTGGAACATATGATAATTTATAGGGAGATAATAATGTTACACCCCTTATCGAACAATAATCAGATTTTGGATCGATGATTAGTGTACGATGAAATCAATGGATCCCGCTGACGATCAGGGTGAAAATTCATTTTTAATTGGATTTTGATCCTGATGATGTATGTCATTTTTTATTGTTTTTTTTCCCATTATTTGATTCAATGATGGAAGTGGACCAGCCTATGAATAGGTTGATCTGCGGTTCTCTTGTTCTTGTATGATAGGATTTTATTTCGGGTTTTCATTTTGGGATGATTATGATTGTATAATTGTTTTGTTTTCTTGATCATATTTATTGAATATATTGAGGCTGGAATAAAAAACGACTAAGGTACATTCCTTGGTATTTTCGATTGTGAATTTCTCCACTTATTGCCTTATTGTTCATCATGTTCTTCACATGAGGTGAACAGATGATATTTCATCCTCTAATTCATGAAAAAATGGTCAGCAATCAGAGATCCTACCTCCTGATGATCAAAATCCATTTTCAGAGCCAATTGAAGGCATGCGACCCAATGATTAAGTGTTGCAATAATGATATGACCCTAGATCTTTAGTTTATTCGAACAGATCATTAGATCGAACACTAGAGGATCAACCGAGGAATATGGAAGAAGAGCTAGTGTTTTAGAAAATTCAAAATAACACATCATGTAGTCTAGAAAACATGGTGTCTGGACCCCACCAGGAAATTATAATGGCTTTGGGAGGCATTCAGTTGTCACATAGAATGTGACCCCTCTCACATAGAAAGTTCTCCCTTCCCCAAGAAACAACATGTACTCTGGGAGTACACATACATGGGGTAGAGTACACACCTTTCCAACATGGTGTGTACCCCCACCATATTTATTTGCAAAGCTGGTTAATAATATAACCCTGTATACATTTACATGGTTAGAGGACACAGGTTGAAACCATGTACTCGAAAATGGCCAGCGTACACATAGTGGAGCCTTGATAGTAATACATGGCATGTGAAACCTTATAAATGACATGAATACCTTTTTATATATGACATGAACATTTTATATAGTCCATTTTACACGATTAGTACCCAGGGTTAGGGGACACAACATGTGACTCTACTACATGACATATACATTATTCGACAAGGATTTTTCATGTTGACCACTGTATATTGGGAAATATTAGTTAGGGACTTTTCCATTGATCCATACCTCAATGGTTAGTTGGTATTGTTTCCTACTCATAGGACTATGATCCCTTCAGCAGTAAATTATGGTTAGAGTAGTTGGAATCATCTTCAAGTGGACTAGAGGAGGATACTGTATCCATTTGTATTCCCTAATTAGAGTCTTGGAATCATTGCGACCAATCCTACTGAATGTTGATCCTCTACTTAGCAGTTGAATCCGGATGAGTCATAGTATTAAACCAGAGCCCTGGTAGTGATCCTCATATGTGTTCCATTATCATTACCACTCGTGGAGTGAGTTAAGTCGAAGCATGAGTGTCATATATCTCTTTAGATCTATTAGTGTATCTCTCTCATGATTGTTTCCAATGAGCAACACCTCTTAGAAAAATTCCATCCATCCTACCAAACTAAGCAGTTTGTGTTCCCAGATGAGTGCTTCATGAAATCTTCAGACTGAATCTCTATTATTGGTATACAATAATTGTGACAACCATAAGACTACAGCTCTGAGTAAAATTTTATTGAGATTTCATTTTTATATGTTCAATAGAAACATAATTGTGTAGAGATAATTTTACCATAACATTGTTTATTGATTTTTGGTTTTAAGGTGTCCTACTGAGTATTGTTATACTCACCCTAGCATGAGATATGCCATTGCGTGTAGTGTCTTTTGGAGACAGGTTACCCTTTTGGATAGAGTCCTAGGCGGACAAAGACCAGGACCAGGACCAGGTGGTGCTTCATGAATTTAGGTTGGCCCATGTGTTCTTACAACTATATACATCTATCCTAGTACGTTTTTTCTGTATGATAAACATTGTAGTTTACAGAACCTTTTTTCATTCGGATTGTATTTTATCATATTTTACATTACTTCAATTTACTTACCTTTTCATACTCTGATGGTCAGGTTTAGTGGTATTCATGTATTTTTTTCCTAGTGTTTTTTACATTTTAGAATTTTTGGGATTTGATATGTGTGCATGTGTTCATGTATCGAAACAATTCCTCCCATGTTAGTGATATTCCCACGCAATGTTAGTCACCAGCCCCTATAAAATTAGAGACGGGATTAGGGAGTCACAACACGGGCCCCACTTGGATGGGTCTTGACAGAGTGCTATCAATTGTGGTTAGTTCTACCTTTGGATTGAGAGACTAAGATATTGGTTTGGGTTAATATTGTTAAGTGTTTTGATATCATATTTTAGGATAGGGACTCCAATTTTAGTGTGACAACCAATGTATCAATAAACAAGGTCTATAATAACTTACATTTTGACTTGGTACTTGAGAATATTGGTTGCAGGGAAACAAATATTGTCACATGAATCATATATAAATGGTTTTTGGTTTCCATGCCCTTCTTGATTCACCTATATATATATACTCATTAACAGTGGTACATATTGTTCTTTTACAATATGTCTTCGAAATGTATATTGGTAGTGATTTTTAATCTTGATCCCAAGGATGACCCCCTCAGTGACAAGGAATAGATATAATGATCAGTTCCCTAGAGGATACCTCCATGTGGTGCACCAGCCATACAACAACATGTAGAGAAGAACATTTTATTTGCAGTACCAGAGTGTAGGATAAGTAGACATTATGAGATTCAACACTAGAGACCCTCATCCTCTAAGATATTCTTGATACACATGTGGATGAGGACTATCTTGACGTGGTGAATTGAGTTTTCCATCTAGTCAAGACACCAGTAAATCAGATTATGGTTCCTGAGGGAACCTTTTCTTTTGTTTAATTAGGAGATGTTGGGGTTTAATTACCCGATCCTATAGAGACATGACCCTTCCATGGGTAGAGATTGAAGACCATTTCAAGAATAATTTATCACTTTTTAAGTCTCGAGTAATGTGTATATAAGAGATTTTATTGATCTTACGAGAAGATATGTCAGTGTCTGACTATTGATCGAGGCATACCAAACTCTCCCAGTACTCAATGAATATGATAGACGATCAAAACTACAAGGCTCAAACCATTAAGAGATGTCTATGCAGATAAATCTATGCCAGTTAATCCCTTCTCATCATTCCTAACTATGATGAGGTTCCAAAGAATACCTTATCTATTTAGAGTTCCTTGGAAGGGAAGATACATCTAGTAGTAGTTAGTAGTAGGTAGGCAAGAGTTGAGATCTCAATAGTGGTAAGCCAACATTAGCCTAAAAAACAAAGACATGTGAGACATCATAATACGAAGTCCTAGAATATGTGATCTACCATTTGGGACTCATTTTATGGGTTTAGATGTAAATGGTCATTGTGAATCTATTATTTTTTATGAAGGGGGCGTGTAATTAAAGATTATCCAACTTGTTGAGATAATGATAGAGAGATAGTGTGTGGCCCGCCGAGGCAGAGGCAGAAATAAAAGCAGGAAAATACGTAGAGAAGAAGATGTGGTATAGGATCTGGTAGATCAATAAGAGGTGGAATAAAATTTGACATGTGACCACTTACACCTCTTGGTAGTCTGTTCTAGACCTAGGGAGCTAGAGGATTTGGATGGGGGTACTTGCGTACAGTCTTGGAATACGAACCATATGCGATATGAATTATTCAATGTATGATATTTATCTTTTATATATTAGATTCCATGTTGATATACATAGGTAATATTTATTAATTTAATATCACAAAACTTGTATGAGACCTTGAGATTCAAATTAGACCGTTGACTCAACCCTTATGCTTGGATACACCTACTAGAGGAGACTCAATGAACACATATGCTGACATAGTGACCTGAGCCTAGGATATGAGTGTTTTAGTTGGATCCTATTGGTGATAACATTAAGGAATTATAACTTCATTATTGGAATGGATTGGTAATGTATAATCCATGACTATATTGAATATTTTAGAAAAATGGTGTTGTATGTCCTCCCTGATGGAATAAATTTTTCGTTTTTAGAGGAAATGAATACCAGGTAGCATAGGTTGGATTCATACATATGAGGGTTGATGCACACCTATCGTACGGTGTGGAAAAAGAAATTTATTTTCTTAATGCAGCATAGTGGCCGACTATGGTCGTCTCACTTGAGGAGATTTCTCAGTTGTCTACCCACATAATCTATAAGACCTAAACTAATAATTTTTTAATGTTTCTAATTAATCTAATAATAAAATGAAATTTAAAGTTCTAATTAAATGTTAAAACATATTCTAACATGCAATTACATAATGTATTTAGATAATAAAGAACTTAGTCTTAGGGTTGGTAACACGGGTTCATTCATTAATTATTTATTGTTTAAATTCTAATTGATATTTTGTTTTATGAAACCTCATTAAAAAATTTCATTCCTTTGATTTATTTAGTGTGTGATGTAATTATGAATCTTACACACCAATCCACACCTCCTCCAATAGTCAAATAGGGTAACACCTCAACCGAGAATGTTATCCCAAAAGACCCGGCTCCCCTGTATTCCGTTTCATCCCTTATGGAAACCCCAACTCCACCGTATGAAGGGTTTGCCTAAGAGAAGGGAGGGAAAATGAATTAATCAAGGAAAATAAATGGATTTGGAAATAGTGTCATGGTGGACGACTGTCGCACCCTTGCATTATTCCCGCCTCCACTACAAATAGAAAAAACTATTTTGAATTGAAGCACAATAATAAAGAACACTATGAAACCTCCTCCAGGGCCATGCCACGAGTTAGTCACTTTCCATGACAAAGTTCATATAGATCATGATAGAAAGAAGGAATAGAGAGAGAAATTAGATTTAATTTTGAAAAGAAAGACGATGGAAGAGAAGGTGGAAACACATTAATTTAAAACATGCATATGCGTTACACGGGAAAAGAAAATTAAAATAAAAAGAAAGGAAAAGAAAAATCCTAGGTCAACATCATGTCCCTGATTCTCTACTCCAATTTTGGTGTCGAACTCCTCTTTATATAGGCCAATGGGGTGCCATCTTTTGGTCTTTGAATTTAAGATCTTCAAAATCTCTCTTTAAGATTTGCTGCAGATTCTCTCCTATGATAGTTTGACCATGTTCGGCCAATTTAATGGTCTAATTGTGCAATTATTTATTCTATAAAGTTATTCAAAAATAGTTTTTACGTTTCCTCACAAAAATTCAGATTTATTTTCCCTGTGTATTACGAGATATGGACAATTAATTATAAGAATTTAATCTAGAGGAATGATTCCTTTTTTCTTTCCCAACATGTCAGCATCTATGGACCGTATTAATGATGGAAAATCTTCAAGATCTTCAACATCCGAACTCCCAATATAATTCTAGTTCCAATTAAATTAGAATCACATAAATTGGATGTACGTAGACCGATTTATGATCAATTTATTTAGGTTGGGTCCACAGGGTCGTCCAGAATAATTTTCCACATTGATCGAATTTTTTGGACCCATGGATGGTTGAATTAAATCCTGGCTCAAAAAGAAAAGATGAATAAAATAAATATTTTAAGCCAAATAAAAAAGAACCAAATGAATTTTATTTATATTTTATATTATATGTGTGAATTACCAAATCGATTAAAATCAATCAATATTCCCAAATTAATCAATTTTCCAATTTTAGCCCAAACCACATCATAAATCCAAAATTGATGTAAAAAACTCAACTTGTTCAATTTTTAGGGATTAAATCATTTAATTAAATATAAAAATGATGAAAATATTATCTCTATCAATTCCCCCACACTTAAAATATGCTTTTTCACAATCAAAAAATCTCAACATGGAATTCAAAGGGCACCAATGTTACCAATATTTAAATTTCAATGGAATAAAATCAAACAATTTTCAATGTCCAGTAAAATTTTCCTGTTCCACAAAAAATATCAATTTAATTTCCCATTTTTCAATGAAACAATAAATTCATGAATTTTACTTTTCCTCTTTGAAAAATGATGGATTTTCTCCTTTCATTCATTCAAGCTTCTCAATATATTATTATTTAACATGCCAAATCATGATCTACCTCTCTTTTGACTCTTTTCTCTCATCACTCATGATACATTTAATAGTGGAGTTATTCTCATATCATGAGAACATGCTCCTTATCCATAGGCATTTTATCGAACGAATTTTTCCACATTATAAAGACAAAATGCACATAAAATCATGAGGACTTACAGTAATGGTTCAAATGACTCTACGGTATAGGGTTGGTGGGTAAATGATTGAAATAATTTAAGGCCAGAAGTAAGAGGTTTGACTCTTAAGTACAGTTCATGATTAATCAAGTAAAAACACAGAATGAACCTCACTAAAATCCCTTTTGATAATTTGAAACACAACACCACCCCCCCTTTTAATGACATGGGTTATGAGTCAATAAATTATTACAAATAATGATATCATCCAAGTTCTCCTCCTCGTTTTTTTTAAAGCTCCTAAAATGATCAACTTTATTTTTCACTCTTTTTTAAAAGCTCCAGACTAGAACAACTTTATTTTGATTTATTTTTCACTTTTTTTATTGAAAATTTGATGAAATGAAAGAATCATAATAAAATGATGACTCAAGACCAATTTTCTAATAATATACTGCCAAAATGATTATTCACACCTCAAAAAACCCATAAAAAGATACTCATCCCAATGAAAACACACAAAAGGCCCTTCCCCTACACTCAAACTTAAAATATCCATGAAAAAATACTAAAAGAGTCAGAAGGTAAGAAAAAATAGGCTTGTAATGTGTCTAAAACCTATAAGGTAATTCATGGATTCTATGGGATAAAGAATGATAAATGTAAGGGTGGGTCTCATGTAAATATGTGGCTATCCAAATTAGTACCTCAATCATTTTAAATGTGTTTTTGTACAGTCATATCTTTGACAAGTTTCAATACAAGTTCTGGTAGGTGGCATGTCCCAAGATCACTTAAGAAATATGCTCAAGATAAAATAGGAAATATTTGGTCTATAAATCCTTTCGGGAATGGGAATATGATATTAGAAAATCACTCATGGAATTAATAATAATAATAAAATTCATTCACATGAATTTCATACATTTAAAAGCATGAAAAATGGTAGGGAAATTTCATTTACATGAATCAATAAAATTCCCTCAAATCATGTGTCCTTATATTAATATCCATGTTTCACTTCAATCACCCAATTTTCCATTTTACTCATTCAATCTTATTAACATTGAAATTTAAAACATGGAATCATTGGATTCTTATGAAACTCATGTCTTCTAGATATGTCAAATAAACATAATTCAAGTGGGGGAATTCAATTCCATTTTAAAGCACAAAAAATGTAAAGAGTTTAAAAGTTAAATAGAAAAAGTGAACTCCATTTTGAAATAAAGCTTTATCCTTCTATTTGGGGGTTACCTTTTTCCATCGTGAACCTAAAAAAGATAATTACTCAATTAAGTGAATGGATCGTGTCATTAGAGCTCAAATAATATGTGGAAGGGGCTGCATGTTATGCTATATCTATGAAAAAAAATTGGAATCTATATTCTTAGAAATAAAGTAAAGATAATTATTGGTACGATCCCCCTAGTGGGCCCTGGATTATTTTACTACCTCCAAAGGGTAGTACCAGCTGTTATCCAAAATCATAGGGTGGATAAAGCTTCTTTGATTTGAACCACCACATGTGGCTTTCCCCAGATTGGGATTCATTCTTGTTCTTGAGGACTGATCCATGGATAGAGTACACCATATCCTTGGACTTCATAATGAGGTATATCTTGCATGGTGGGGGTAATATGAAGTATGGACCATCCTCTTCCATGGTTGCTACTTGTGGAACCTTCTTATCTTCTAGTGATGGCTTCATGGGGGCTGTATAAACAGAAGCCTCTTGTATGATTTTCTTCAGCTCAGCTACCTGGATCTCTTGATGGGGCTCCTCCAATGCATGTTCATTGAAATCAGGGATCTCCATGTTTTCCTCAAAAGGTGAATTTCCATGGTATTCTTCATCTTCCTCTAATGAATATCAAAGAATGTCTGATTCTATATAATCAAAACAAGAGGGAGTGATTTCCAAACCTGTTTCAATAAAATCATAAGAGATGGGGTCAAAGAAATGTTCCACTCCCTAAGTTGGTTTAGCTTCAATATCTTCCTCAGTGGTAAGTTCCTCTTATAGTATGATGGTCGAAGTTGAAGGCAGGTAGTCGGGCTCCTCCACCTCGAGTTTAGATTCAACTTCATGGATTTCTTCAGTGAAATTAGGGTTGACCTTTTGCAATTTCTTCTTAACATTGAATCTTTCAATGTCAGTTTTGAGTTCATTGGCCATCAATATAAAATCTTCAAGTTAGGTCCATGTTGCAAGTCCTCTTTACTTATATTTGAACCTTATCATTAGAGAATCATCCCTTCATTGTAGGGCCTCCTTAGTGTAGTTGGTTTTTTCTTCCCGCACCTATGAGTAATTATTCCATGCATAATAATTGTAATTTGAATGCATCATTGAAAAATAATTTTTTTTTATTTTTTCTTTTAAATAATGAAAACTATCCAAAATTTGACAATGGAAAAAGTAAAGTAAACAACCAAATAGCTCCCCAGCAAAGGTGCCAGTTTTGATGCACGTCTTTCGTAGGGAGTGGAAAAAGCAATTTATTTTCCTAATGCAGTACAGTGGCTAACTAGGGTCGTCTCACTTGAGGATCTTTCTATGTTGTCTACCCACTTAACCAATAACACCTAAACTAATAATTATTTAATTATTATAATTAATATAATAATGAAATGAAATTTAAAAGTCTAATTAAATGTTAAAACTTATACTAACATGCAATTATAGAATGTAATTAGAGAAGAAAGTACTTGGTCCTATGGTTGGTAATACAGGTTCATTCCTTATTTATTTATTTATTAAATTCAATTTGGTAATTTGTTTTATGAGACCTCATTAAAAAATCACATTACCTTGATTTATTTAGTGTGTGATTTTATTATGTGTCTGGCACACAAAACCACACCTCCTCCAATATTTAAATAGGGTAACACCTCAACAAAGAATGTTATCCCAAAATCCTCGGCTCCACCGTATATTGTTTCATCCCTTATAGAAACCCCAACTCCACCGTATGAAGGGTTTTCCAAAGATAAGAGAGGGAAAATAAATTAATCAAGTAAAATAAATGGATTTTGAAATAGTGTTGTGGTGGAAGACCGTCGTACCCATGCATTATTCCCGCCTCCACCAAAAATATAATAAAAAATATTGAATTGAAGCACAATAATAAAGAACAATATGAAACCTCCCCCAGGGACATGCCTTGGGTTAGTCACTTACCCTAGAAAAGTGCATAGAGATCATGATGGAAATAAGGGATAGAGAATGAAATTAGATTCAATTTTGAAAAGAGAGATGATGGAATAGAAGGTGGAAACACATTAATTAAAAGAATGCATATGCATTACATGGGAAAAGAAAAATAAAATAAAAAAGAAAGGAAAATAAAAATCCTATGTTAGCAGCATGTACCTGATCCTCCACTCCAACGTTGGTGTCGAACTCTTATTTATATAGGTTAATGGGGTGCCATCCTTTGGACTACATATTTATGATCTTCAAAATCTTCCTTTATGATTTTTCTGTAGATTCTCTCCAACGAAATTTTGACCATGTTAAGCCCATTTAATGGCCTAATTGTGAAATTATGTCTTCTATAGAGTTCTTCAAAAATAGTTTTTATGTTTCATCACAAAATTTCCAATTTATCCTCTATGTGTATTACGAGATATGGACAATTAATTCTGAGAATTTAATCTAGGGGAATGTTTCCTTTTTTCTTTCCCAATATGTTAGAATCCATGGACCACCTTAATGATAGAAAATCTTCATGATCTTCAACATCTGAACTCCCTATTTAATTCTAGTTACAATACAATTAGAACCACATAAATTGGATGTATGTAGACCGATTTATGATCAATTTATTGAGGTAGGGTCCACACGGTTGTCCAAAATAATTTTCCACCTTGATCGAATTTTTTGGACCCATGAGTAATCGACTACACCCTTGATAAAGATAATATTATCATCAGTTTTTATATTTTATTCAATGATTAAATCCCTAAAATTTGAACAATTTTAGTTATTTACATCAATTTTGGATTTATGATGTGTTTGGGCTAAAATTGGAAAACTGCTTAATTTATAAATATTAAAATATTTTAGTCACTTTGGTAATTCATGCATATCATTTAAAATATATGAACCAAATAAAAAATGAATTGTGTGCCTTGGATTTATATTTTAAATGATATGCATGAATTACCAAAGTGACTAAAATATTTTAATATTTCCAAATTAAGCAGTTTTCCAATTTTAGCCCAAAACACATCATAAATCCAAAATTGATGTAAATAACTAAACTTGTTCAAATTTTAGGGATTGAATCATTGAATAAAATATAAAAAATGATGATAATATTATCTCTATCAAGGGTGTAGTCAGTTACTCATGATTTGGCTATCTTAATCCTCAGAGTAGTAGATGTCATGGGTTTTCATTTCCCAAAATTAATAGAAGAATACTAGTATTTATTTCATGAACATATTATAGGATTGCCTCTCTATCACGAGATAGACTTTGTTATTGTTTTCTACACAAGGAAAACAATGATATTATTACCAATAGATCAGATATCCCTCAAAAATATTTTCAATATTGGGGTGCACTTGGAGTACTTCTAGAGGAAGGGATTAGTAAGACCTAGTAATTCACCTTTGGAAAACCACATACTGTTTGCCCTAAAAAGGTATATGAGAGCTTAAGGATATGTGTGTATTATCGTCACATAATCCAAGTGACCATGGAGAATGAGTATCCACTAACATGGATCGAGGAACTCGATGATTAGTTGAGAGGCCCAGGACGGTTCTCAGAGTTTGACCTCTGGTGAATGATGTCATACAATGAGGCATAATTTTATGAGTTATCAATCATGATATTGACGGATTAGGGTGTCTATTACCTAGTGTTCTGCAATTCATTAGGTACCGGACAAGGTTTTATCTTTATATAGATGAATGTAGTGATTTCTTATGGTTCACACTATATGATTCCTCATTAGTAGAACTATGTGACCCAGGATCATGAGTTGGTAGTTTCAGTCTTCACATTGAAGGTGTGGTGACACGAACTAATGGTATAATAGTTTATCTTCTAGTTTGGTCACAAGAACCTCAAGTGAATCTGCTCTCAAAATTATTTAAAGTAGACATAGAGGATATGGATAGATTTTCTACAAGTCTATGAATATTAAATTTTCTATACTTCTGATTTGGGAAACATGGTTGAAGATTATCTTAGATGGATATTTAGATCATATTTTCTGAATGAGGTTTTAGAGAAGTTGACCTCATTAAAATTATCTTATGTGGATAGAGATGATGTATCTTTCTACCAGTAGAGGGTAGTCACCCCACTACACATGAAGAAATCTAGGAAGGGATTTCTTGGGGATACCTAATGTGAGCCCCAACATTCTCAGATCCCAAAAGGGTATTCCCTTGATAGATATTTACATGTTGGGGAGCACATTTTTATTTTTAACAAATGAACTATAGTACTAGTTGAATTGTGTTTGGAGGTTCTATTCCTGTTTCATACATAAAAACTCGAGATACCCACTGGTGTAGTGAAGGTTTTCTAGTACCTCTGATATCATTTATTTTAGATATGGATTATGATGTAAGTGGTAAAGTTTTTTTCAATGCCTTACGAGCCATCAGTTAATGGATGAGCACCATGTTTCAGCAGGTTTCGCTCAACAACATGAGGTTCTTAAATTCAAGTGGGATGAAATATTGGTGGACTTCGAGATGTGTTTACCATGTATTTCAAAGAGAAATTATTCCATCTAGGTGATATTTGACTGAATCACCATGTCATCCCAATTCATAGACATTTTTTAGTAGAGATTAGTAGAGATCTTAGGACGTCTCTACATAAAAGAGTCAATTTGACTCCATGGAGTCCAATCAACGATAGTTTCAGATCATGATACTCATTCCAAATCCCTATTGTATAAGAGATTACAGGAGGCTTTTGCGATTAATCTGTGCTTGACCACTGCATTTCTGCAACAAATAGATGGCCATATGGAATAGAGAATTATGGTCTTGGAGGAAATATTATGGGCTAGCATGTTAGACCTTGTCCAATGTTGGGAGGATCGCCTTCCACTGGTGGAGTTCACATACAACAAAAAATACCCTTCTACAAATGGTATGATACCATTAGACAACTTCTATGGACGAAACTAGAGGTCAAACATTGCTTGACATACCTTGGAGTGTTAGCACTCATGGGGCCAGAGTTGGTATGAGATACTAATGAAAAAGGTGTAGATTATCTAGGTTTAGAATAAGACAACACTGAGCCAATATAATTCATATGACGGCAGGAGACGGTGGAGACTTTTGGAGTTTGAGGAAGGAGACAATGTCTTCCTCCGAGTTTCATCTCATCATGGGTAGCAAAGATTTGGATAGGGTGGAATCTTATATCATAGTTTTATAGTCCCCTTTAAAATAATAAATAGATATAGAAATATGTCACCGTATATAGATCTACCCCTACTATTGGATCAGGTACCCGACGTCGTCCATGTGTAGTAGAAGTGGAGGTGCGTGCATGAACCATCGCACGTCATCGAGTATGGTGATTTGGGCATTGAAGATGGAGGGACCTTTATTAAGTACCTAGAGGAGATCTAGGATCACAATGAGAGGATCCCGTGTGAGTGAGTTATTCTGTTTATGAGTGTCTAGTGGAATCATTGGAATCTCTAGGAGAACACATGGGAGTGGGAGGCTCATATTTTTTGGCCATAATGACATCTTTTTTTGTAGTATTGTTTTTTTATTTTTAGGGATGTAATGTCGTAAGGTTGGGAGAATGTAATGAAACTTATTTTAAAAATTTTATTTTTCAAATTTAATTGGGAAAATTGAAAGACTATGCACAAAGTTGGTGTGCGGTTCCAAGGCTCGGTGTACCAGGAAGAATTCATTGAAACATGTTCCTTTTTTAATAAAGTTCACGACAAGTTTTCTTAAAAAAATTACAAACCCTTAAACGGTTTTCTGAATCAGATAACTAAGGAACCATTATTTTTATCACTACATATTTACATTATGAGAGGCCATAGTTTGGCTGTCATGGATTAGTATTGCTTTTTTTGGAATTTACCAAAAATTAATAATAAAATAAAGATAATTTTATTTTCCAATCATTATTACTCATGTATGAGGACTCTGACTGGATATTTGTGAACATAGTTGAGTTCATAATGTGGTGTTTTCCCTACGTTCTACAAAACCTTAGACTCCAAGGGTATTCATTTGAAGAAATATGAAATGTATGTAATCGTTATTTAATAATTTAAATATAAATTATTTAACTGAAACTACAATTATTTACTTAAAATTAATCATTATGTAGAAATACCAGGGCTAGATTATTATCCCTGGGAATATTATAGGCTCACTAGGGATATCTTGGAGGATTTTACCTCCACAAACAACAACCAGATCGTGGATTGATGATTGACACATGATGAAATCAAAGAATCTCACTAGAAATCACGGTGCAAGTTAGTTATTAATTGGAGTTTGAACCCAATGATGTAGTCTATTTTTTTGGATAATTATTTTCCATATTCCTTAATAAAATGAAGAACATGGACCAACCTATGAACTAGTTGATCCATAGTTCCATCATTCTTACAAGATGGGTTTTTCTTGGGGGGTATTATTGGGAGATGAATATTATTATATTCCCAGTTTTTATCTTGATACTTCATAAAGAATGGACTGAGGAACGAATTAACAATGGTCAAGATTCATTCCATGGGTTATTCAATTTTGATTTTTTTCAAACTATGTTCTTCATGGTCCCCATGTTCTTCATGGGATATGACTAGATTAACATTGCACCTCTAATTCTTGGTGCAACGATCTGAAATCGATGATAAAACCTCATAAAGACATAGGAGAGGTGTGATGGTGATGGTAGAAGACTGATCGAAGTATTTCATGAGATATCCTTATTTGTGTGACTTTTGTATGGATGATCAAGATCGCATTTCAAGGCCAATTGATAATCCAAAACCCGTTAATTCAATTTGGCAATGTTCAGACAACATTTGATAATTAGTTTAAGATTAATGGATCATCCTATTGAACACCAAATGATCAACTGAGTAATATAGAGTAAGAACCATCATTATGGAAAATTCTAATGAACATGACATGTAATACGGACTACATGGAATGTGGCCCTAACTTAGCAGCGGTTAGGGTTTTAGGATGTAGTTAGGTGTCACACGATGTGTGGGACCTTACCCAAGACTTAGTAGGTACATGGGGAGTAAATAGACAGGGGTGGAGTACATGGCTCCATAAATGGTGTGTATCCTATAAGATGGATTTGTTAATCCGACTACACGGATAACCCTTGGTACATGTACACGAGTAGAGGACAGGAGTTGAAACTGTGTACTGGCACATGGCCAGCATAAATGGAGAAGACCCCATATATTAGGGTACAATGTGTAAACCCTTGTACATTCTATGTATACCTTTTTCTACACAATTTGTACTTCTAACATGGACTGTTCTACACTAGCAGTACTCAGGGTCATGGGATGCGACATGTCACTCTACTACACACTCTTTACTCTATTCTACAGGGGTTAACGTCCTTTTTCACCATATCATGGACACGTTTTGTTAGGTTTGGTTCCCTTTATACAAACATTGATGGTTAGTTGGTATCCATTCTTACTCATAAGATTATGATCCCTTCTAAATCAATTTCTGTTTAGAGTATATGAATTTTACTCCAAGAGGCCCAGAGATGGATCCTTGATCCATTCTAATGCCCTAAGTAGATTCCTAGTATTTGTGTGACCAATCCTAAAATAATTTTATTTTCTACATAGAATGTGAATAAGAAAGAGTCATGGTATCACCCCATGGCCCTAGCAGTATCCTCATATGTCTATCATGATCTTATTCACTCATGGAGTGAGTTCTCCAAGAGTTAGAGTATCATATATATATATTCAAATATACCAGTGTACCTCAGTCATGAAGGTTTCCAATGAGCAGTATCTCTCAGAAATATTTCATTAGTGATGTCAGTCTCAGTATTTTGTGATCTCATATGAGTGCTTCATGGAATCATCAGACTGAATCACTAGTGTTGGTATATTGAAGTTGCAACTTCCCTCTAGAATACAAGTCTGGGTTTGAGTATATTATGATATGTTTTTTATATATTATATAGACACATAATTGGATATATTTGATTATTCCATTACTTTGTGTATTTTTTTGGGTTTGAAGTGTCATATTGAGTGTTATTATACTTTCCCCTTCACAGCCGTTTCTTGCACGTGTCATGTATTATGAAGACATGTCACAATTTTTGAGATATTACTAGGATGATTAGGACTAGAAACAGGACCATGCAGTGCATTGTGAATTCAGATAGGTCGAGGTGTTCCAAAAACTATAGAATTTCGTCCCAATAACATTTATTCTACAAGTTTGACTTTATAGTTTAAAAAATATTTCTTTTTATAGGATTTTATTCAGGACTGGTTTACTTTACTGCATCGTACATTGAATTTTATACTCGATTGCTTAGTTTTAGTGGTATGGATGTATTTTTTCCCTTAGTAGGTTTTTCATTTCACCATTTATGGGATTGGAGATGTGGGTTTGTGTTCATGTACATAGGAATTGACTCACTTATTAGTGATATTCCTACTGGATGCTAGTCCCATTCCCTCACCTATTGGTTGCAGGCTACAAAATTCACGTAATGATCTCCATTGGGGTGGGTTGTCATAGTGACATTAAATGGGTTTATTCTAGGAAGTGGTTATGGTAAGTATAATGATCCTTGAAACCACCTTTTATTGTTTGATTCATTTTTGTGTGGTTATCCTGAGTTTAAATACTCTCTTTTATGAGAGGAATGAATTTTATGATAGTTATGACTTATTATATAGTTTGGTTGGTGTATTCATGGGGGTTTTCGGTAAGATAATGAACCTAATGTTGGATATTTTGTTAGATATGTTTCAGATTTCATGTTCCAAAAGAAGT
This sequence comes from Viscum album, assembly GCA_963277665.1. Lineage (NCBI taxonomy): Eukaryota > Viridiplantae > Streptophyta > Magnoliopsida > Santalales > Viscaceae > Viscum > Viscum album. Next base: position 1,836,421,283 of record OY728147.1, read on the forward strand.
CTACTTTATATATTATATCATGTAACCAATAGTAATTACCAAACAGTAGTAGTTCAGTGAGAAGGTCCCATAGATCTTTATGGGAGACATTCATATAATGTGATGTAAGTTGAATGTGGCAATTATTATTTTTGAAGTTTTTTGTAACTAGTAATGTAAGTGGATATAATGGTGTGATTTTTTTATGGCATTACATGACATGTGTCAAACGAGAATGGTTTTCTTCATGGATGTACTTTAGTGTAACAAAAGAGCCAGGTTGTGGATTTATTATTTTATAAGTGACCTAGTAATAATCGGGGGGACATATTATATACATGATTTATGTTTAAAATGATTTATTATTGGGATATATGTCAGGTTTTATGATGATTAAATATCATATGGGGTATTCAAAAGTATTATATTATTTAAAGATATATTGTTAATTGGGGAAAAGCCTAAGGAAATGATTTCATGATTCTTGGTGTGTTTTTTGTGTTTATGATCCACGATAGTGATCCTGTAAACGATGATGAGAAAACTATGAGACCTTTAATTGAGTGGGTTAGTTCTATCATGGATAACATAGAGTTTGAGAATATTCGTCTTTGATGTGTTACAATAAATAAATCTGAGATAATGTTTATAGACATAAGTTACAATGAGTATTAGGATATTGGTATGGATTGTGACCAAGATTATTAACCTTGAGTGAGGTGAGACTAGGATCCGTTACCATGATCTATTGGGTGTCAATGCATGATATGAGTATGATGTGATACCTCACATGGAATGAGATGTTTAGGGTATATGGTATTGAATGAGATGAGGTGTGATTCCTCATTATTAGTGAGATGGTGATAGAATAATGTGTGGTTTGAGATATTGTATAAGGCCTATATTTTAATGAGAGGATGGTAGTACAAGATGAGATGAGATATTGGTATTTAGTATCAGATCCTATATAGAGTGAGATTGTATGGTTCTAGACTCTGTTGTGCATCCCCACCTAATGTGATGGAGGAACGTCATGGTGTTGATGAGAGAGGACTTCTTCCATCAGTAATGGTTGGAATAGGTGAGGTCTGGTTTCATTTTTTACAAGCTAGAACATTATGGCATAAATGTCCTAATTGTGTTTTTTCATTATATTTTATATGTATACACTATACACACACACACAAACTGTATATTGTTATATATAGGGGGAACTGAGTTAGTGGTTCCCAACTAATATTAATTCCTAACACTAGTATGGACACCCTAGTATTCATGACGTTCACCATGATTCCCATTTTGTTGAAAGGTTATAAATGAGATCTACTTTTATTGATTTTTTGTGATTTTGGAGTCTGGTCATTAGAGGAACCTTGGTTCTTATTGTTGAGCATCCCTTATTTTTTCCTTATTTTACCTATGTATCTGGATGAACAAGTGGGCTATCCAAATTATGTATATATGAGTGTTTATTATTTTTATCAAATTTTTAAAATGTTGATATTTTTTACTATTTATGGTTTGATATTGTCTTTAAATTATTATGGTCAATGATTTTTTTTAATCAGTTATTTAGATGTTGTCACATGTACTGCTATTAATGATTTAATCACTATAAGTTCATTTATAGGCTCTCTCAATTAGAAAAAACCGTTTTCCATATGGGGGGAATGAATGTGATATTTTGGCACCACAAGATTATAACGTTATATGGATTATAGGTAGGGGTTTTACACAACTTTTATATTTGATGACTATTGATTACATATTATTATGGAATTTTGTGTGCTATTCATTGATGAGTATCCCTTTAAAATTATACCTTTTTATCTCATCACAAATTATTATCTACTATGATAATTGAGAAATGTGGAATTTAATTTAATGGGTTAACTTTAGTATGAGGATTAGATAAATTAAATTAGTTTTTATATATATTATGGTGTTTCACCCTTGATAAATAATACAGTAATGGGATCACCCTGTTCCAAAATAATTCTCACACATCAACACTTATTGACCCTTAAAAATAAATTTTTTAATACATTAATGTATTTTTGGGATCATCCCATTGGGAGTGGGACATGTATTTCATCAATTACTGGAGAATAGGTTTCTCTAATATCTATATTCATTTATATAATTTATATAGGTTTTATTAGGTAAATGAAAATACATCCTATGGGCACAAAAAATACCCAGTGTTATTTTTCTTGTAAAATGCTTAATTTGATATCAAATAATGATAAAAATAATAATTATATAAGGATATGAGCACTTGATGATGAAAATTAATGAAGTAGTTTTTTAATGTACATTCCATCATCATGATATATTAGTTCCTAGAAGTCATCCACTAAGTCTCTCTCATATCTCTGTGTTCACTAAGGTGGATTATTCTTCACCTATCCTGGAAAATTTCATGTGCTAAATCTCCGAACCAACCATGAAAGACAATACAAATACCTTGGAGATCGAGATGGTAATAAGATGTTATTATATATAGCTAGGTTTCTAGCATATGGTTTACCAAAAAAATGACTCCTGGTCTACCATTTTATATTTGAAGTTACACATAGAGAACATTGGAGAAAAACATTTAAACTTATCTTCCCAAGGCTCCCTTAACCGTACACATGATTTCTATATCAAAAAAATGGAATATGAGGGATATTTTTTCATATATTCTGTAGGGAAACATATATACCTAAGTCATATAGTTGTGTAAATGTTCCCTAGATACCTTAGTATGTAACCTATAATCTAAGGCCCTATAGCCACACCTATATATATTTAGGCATTCATAGTAGGAATATTTTTTCCCAAGGACATTGTTACATGAAAAATATTTGGGTATGTACCCATGAATTTAATAATAAAATTTCCATTTTTATCATGTATTAAATAAGTGAAAAAATTCCATGGCCACCTATAAGGGTTCATACTAACCTAGGTGATTTACTTGGGTTCCACATTTCACAGTTCTTCTACTTGGGTTCCCATTTTTAATGTTAACTATATTGGTTCCCATCCTAAACATGTAATTCCATATCACAAAGGGTTCACCTTATCACCTAGGGTTGGAATTAGTGAAAATATATATCCTCTATCATTCATCCAAAAATCATCCACATCTATAAATTACGCACCTAGTAATATTGAAAAATGTACATTGAATAGTCTGGGCTTGGTATAACTGGACATATGTCAAAATACCCATAATCCCCCCATTATCCTAATAATAAATTCAACTAAGGTAATCCTCTTGGTTATCACATATCTTATGAGACAAAAACTCATCTTTATTTCCTTATATGTATTGTGTTTTGATATTCCACTTTCATTCCTAAACTACCTATAGTCATGATCCTAATTTCTTTCTCACAAATAACTTAAGTTGAGAATATCCTCCCTTTTCCATCATAATACATGAATTTACATTCTGATTTTGGTTATAAAATTCATTCATATGTCCCCAATTTCATTTTAAACCTGAAATGGAAGCTTTATATATAACTCATACACCAAACCATTACAAAAAACCTTTCTCTTAGTAGTAAAATTTAATTACATTATACTACTTGGATGTGGTAAATATGCATTAGAAAATAAGGAAACACTATTGATTATGTCAAAGGATCCTAAATTTCATTGAATTCATTATTAAATAGAACTATACTACATTGGTTTTGATTCACATCATATGTCTTTCTGGGAAACCCTTTTCATGGGACTTATCCCAAATCCACGACACCTTTTAGATCTTACCATTGTAGTTAAATTCCACACTATAATATATTAAACCCCATATTTAATGATTTTGTACCTTTTAACTATATAATCCCCAAATAAATTGATAACTTAGATATTTTATAATTACATTATCTAGTGTCATCTTATATTAATTTTTAGTAAACAATTTATACTAAAAGCTAATTTATTTTCTTACAATGAATTATTTAGTGAACAATAATTATATAGTTGAAATAATTCATGACTAGAAAACAGTACCCTTCAAGGGAATTTTCAATCTCCCATCCATCATATTACAAAATGGTCAATTTTCAATAGTTAAGCTGATTGAGATACTTAAATATTTTTCATATTGGAAGATTAATATGAGACCTAGGGCAAAAAATATCATCCCATGAGAAAAAAACCCATTAAAAACAATAATATTTCCACATTATCACTTCTTTTAATTAAATAACCTTATTTCATTAGTAATTTAATATCCCGTATTTTTTTCTTCTAAAATTTTTATAATGTAGTGATAAAATTTTATTACTCATTGACTAATGGTCCCCTCATTGAGAATTTGGTATAAGAATTTTTTAACATGTCGCAATTCCCAAGGCAATAGAGATTAAGTTTATAAAGGATTTGTCTATAGGTCAATCGTGTATATAGAATTTGATTATAATAAATGTACACTATGTTTCAACATATTAATATAAGGTTGAAAATTAAACATTACACTTAACCATTGGATTCATGAGTGTTTTTTATTTGTGAGTTGTAATGTCAATTTTATAAAATGGAATAAAATCCATGAATATTATAAATTTGAAATGTCATAGAATATTCATTATTATAAATATTATTCTAAGAATGAATCCATATATCCCATATCATTACACAAAACACAACCCCAACTATATACATTACATATTACTCAATAGAATTTATGTTTCATTTACTCTCCATAACAAAAATAACTCACAACTAATTGAACTATTGACAAGGTTTTGAGTTAATAAAAACTATATATGGATATAATCGATTCATGTCTTACAATTTTACCCGGAATACTGTGTCATTTAAACAAGATTCAAATTTAAATATATTAACAGATAAAAAACATTTATAACTCTCCAATATATGCATGGTGCACTAATAATGGAAAATAGGTACCACGTCCGTGATTTGATTATATATAAAAGATAGTTGGTGGGTGGTGAGTTAATAATTTCTTGATGAATTTTAATTTTTTTTGTAAAAACCATGTTTCTTATGAGTATAGTGAAAATAATTTAATTCTACAACATATAAAAATTAATTATCATACATAATAAAATAATTTTATGTAATATTATTTTTTCCATTACTTGATACTTTTTAAATCTGGGTATTAAAATAAATTTGATCATCAATTCATAAAAAATAGAATAATTGATAAAATATAAACATATTGCAAACTAATTGTTATGTTATTAAGTGGTGATAAACCAAAATACAACATATGAGGAGTAATTTCTTGAGTTTATATTGAATTGGGTTATAAAATCCCATATTCTCATTTGATAATATTTTTTTTGGTCATCTATCAGCTCATCAATTAAATCACATCCTCATGTAATCCCCTTCAATTAAAATATTTGTAGAATAGTAGTGTGATGTCCTTTGAGAAGGTGTTAATTAAAACTTATTCTAAAAAATAGGTCCCATAAATTAAAATGGAAGGATAGATCATATATAAATGTTTAATATGAAATTTAAAATAACATTTAATAACCAAACTATAAAATAAATAAATTTTAATATGTTAATAAATTTAAACAGATATAGTTCATTCTCAATCACACAGTCATCCATAATGATATTATTATTGTAACTATTAAAAAATATCTCACATACATCATTTTATATTAAAAATTAAATTTATAATTCATGATATATTTATCACAATAACTTATAGTCAACTGAAATGGCCCATTGACATTATAAAATAAAATATAATTATTTTGGAATTTTAATTTAGTATTAACAAAAATAATTTTTACAACTTTATTTATATTAAATATTTTTAAGAAACAATATTATCAAATACACTCAAAACATTAATTCAAATTCTGTATATATGTATATATTTTTTTAAAAAATTAAAATTAAAAGGGGAAAAATGGTAGAGGGTTAAGAATATCCAGACAATGCATGGGGTTCCCATCATGAAACTAAATAATTCATACAGAATAGTGTCTATTTCCCACCTAACCATATATTTGTATACAACATTAAAAAATCATGTTCAATGGATGTTCAAGTCACCAATATTTATTAATGGGTTCTAATTTTCCATTTCAAGTGAATTAGAACTAGATCTATGCATATTGATGGATCTTGAATATTGAAAATAGAAAAAAAAATTAATGAATAAAATAAAAAATAATAACAAAAAAATAATATCTGATAGCTTTGAAACCATATAAAAATATTGATGATTACAGACACATTTGTAATGTGTTTTAGATTTACAAATTAAATCATATATGGATTCACAGTTAAATGTAACAATATATGTGATCTAATTCTTGATCAAATAGTAAAAAAATAGTTAGCTTGGGAAATTATCATGAAACTTAATTCACAAATGATATATTTTCATCATTTATCAAATATTTATTCTTTAATACCACTTTATATTTCCATATGTAGTCAAAAAACCATGGGATGTTAATTATGGACCTTCTAGTGTTATCATAAATCATCAATATATCTCTATCATAGCTATGTGAATCATAATAATCTCTTATTTTTATATTTATTTAAATATATAAGATGTGGGATAGATCTCTCATTGGATGTGAAAAATAAAAGATAAATATGATGGAGAACAAAATATTACACAACACAACGAAATAATGTGTTCACAATTTTAGAATTAGGAAACTAAATATAGTAATCATCTCTATTCCATTAAATACAACTAACACCTTGTCGTTAAAAATATTTTTATTTATTATTAAATAATAATATAAATTATTTAAAAATAAATATATAATTATTTTAAATATTAATATTTATTGAAATCATCCCAACATTAGTAAGGATTTATTTATATGATATAATTAAATAAATCGTATTAAATAGTAATTATAGTAAAATAGTTATACGTATTAGAACCATTAACAATGATTGATCTCTATGTAAATAAATAAATATTCAATTTTTCATTAATATAAATTACTTATGAATATTTATTAGAAATTGAACCCCTTAATTATAAATCCATTATAAAATGAATGTGAATATTGATCAACAAAACTTCAACAGAAATCAATCGTCAAACATAATTTAATTGTATTATTACCAAACAAAGTACACTAAAAATTTATATATTCATTATACTCTTATTTAGTGTCCATATATGACTCTTTATTAGTGGTAGAAAGTCAAAATCACACCCCATGGGTGGAATATATTAACAAATTACAACCCCCCATAGTACATAATAATTCATTATAATAAGAGAATTATTATGAATGAATATGTTATCACATAATATTTTTATATTTTATTTTCAATCAATAAGTATTTATAAATATTTAATCATTAAATATTTCAATATATATCATTACTTTCCCAACAATGATGAACTTACAACTTATTTACATAGGAAAGAATTTACTTTATACACTTTCATCTTAATTGAATGTCCATATATATCGTTTCCCAATAAATTAAAGTGGAAAAATCAAATGTGATCATTTTATTGACATCATACCTCATATGTACCACCTAACTAATTTATTTTCATGAGTATAAACATCATGGTTTTCAATATATATCAAATTTCATGATTGATGATTTACATTAACAATAATAGCATATCTTAGTATCATTACACATACTAAAAATATTATTTTACAATGACAAAATATTTATATAATTACTACACATGGGTGTTTATATGTCATCCACTATTCTTAGTGACTCCCAAGAGAAAACTAAATATGATGATGTCTCAATTCCTTTTCCCCGACATCAAATTGTAAAACATTATTTTAGTCTAATAAAAATTCTATATCTAGGCCTTAGAAATACAATAAAAATATTATCATTCCATTCCCAAGGTTATCATTATAGAAGGAATATATATTATCAATTAGAGTGAAATATTTTATTATGAAATTTTGAAATAAATTTCAAACACATTTAAAAAATCTATATCTAGGCCTTAGAAATGCATTATTTTATGTGTATGATCCTACTAGTATCATGTATTTTGTTCCAATATTCCTCATTTGTTATAATTTTTTAAATAATTTTATTTACCTATATGGTTATGATTGTGTTTGACATTGATTATAAAACTCCTTGTGGTTTTCATTACATGTGAGAGATACCATGGGTGGTCTCATGTGGGTATTGGTGGGCTATTTCATATATATATATATATATATATATATATATATATATTGTTCTCATTTTATAGATTTTGATAATTTATGGAATTATTCCATGATTGTAATGTTTTTCACAGAAAATTTAATACTTAAAGTGTTCCCATATGAACGCAATTGGTGTGTCTTGTGTGGTCATGGGGAAATGGGATTTTGTGTTGTCACATGGGTTGTGATGACAAATTTTTTGGGTGGAAATAAAGATTTCCATTTTTTATTTGGTCATAAGTTCTTGATTATAGTCATTAACTCTATTAATAAGGTTTTGGAAGACATGTGCACAAAGGACATTAACCATGAAGTGGTTTAGAATAGTATTTATCTTGAAGTATTCTCTATAATAGGGATTCTAAAAATTATGATGTTGAGCATCAACTATGTAAATTTTTAATTTTTTACTTCTAAAATATATAATATGATTTATTATTTGTTTTATATTACACATCCAATAAAAATGAACCAGAAAATATAATTACATTACTAATAATTCTATAATAAACTCTTTGATATTAATCCTTCATAATTTATAACCTTTAAGAGATAAATAACTAAGATGTTTTGATATTGGAAAAGGATATTTTCCATAAAGGTCTATTCATTATAATATAAAATCATAGAAAATATGATTTAATATTGTTTAAATGTTATTTTTTGTAAAAAAAAAATTAAATTTTCAAAACCTAAAATTATTATTTTCTTTGATATATTTTATATTTTTTTATGAAAAGATGGATTATTAGTCGAAAACATTCATATTTTAGAAAAATTAAAATTTTAATGATTTTATCACTATGTGATCATATACTAGATTTTTAAAATCCCATATAAATTAAATAAATTTATATTGAGGGAATAAAATTAATCATTTATACATATTCCTTGATCTTATAAATACAATGGAAAACATTTCTAAAAAATAAAAATGTTAGTTTAATAAGAATTATTATTAGTTTTCTCTTTGAATGAAGTATTTTGAATGTGATATTCAATTACAGATTTTCATAAAATCATTAAAACATTCAAAAAAGTTATAATAAATCAATTTATTTCCCAAAAATTAGTAATAATGATAATTGTATCTAATATATAAATATATATATAAATAAAATCAGTAATTGAAAAATAGTTTTTGTGATAATATATGTTTAATTTGAAATTTTCATATGACACAATTAAAAAATTTATATGATATAATTTCTTTAAAATAACATATTATGTGTCTCATATTATTAAATGAGGTCAATTTTACTTTTAATTAACAAAAAATAGTTACAATTGATCAAAAGTTACCATATAAAATAGTAAATGTTTTGACAATTATTTTACTACATGGAAATGACCCAAACATGTTAATTTTTTTAATCAAATTAATTTGTTGAGTTGGTTTTTGACATTATATTGTCTCATACTCAACTTTTACCATCATTTAATCAATTTAGCCATGAATATTGTCATGACCTTATGTAACAACAATGAGTGCTTCCCGATGATCCCTTTTGTTAAATTATAAAAGTGTACCACATACAATGTTTCAATATTACACTCCATTTCCATAATTTCAATGATATCCTAACCATAATTATTATACAATAATTATTATAAACTCCCAAATATGCTCGTCAGCAAAAAATAGACTACCTCCCTCAAATATATGGTTTTCATCAAGATAATGTTAAAGGTACCAATATAAGAATCACATATTTCTTAATGATTATTTCATATAATTTGGTTTCAGAAAATATAATCATATAATAAAATTGAAAATAAATAAATAGTGTGTTTATATTTTCTTATAGTATTTTTATAATAATTGTGTAATTTCGTTTTCAAACAATGGAAAACAAGAATCGTTGTTTGTACATGTGTGTCGATTACCGCCTCTACAAATATATAATTTCAATTTTTCATCACTTCCAGTAATTGATTTTTGTAATGGAGGATCTAATTAACAAATATTATTAATATAATTTATTATGGATTATTAAATGATCACTTATATTCCACCATCACCCCTCTTATTTGTTGGGTAACAGAATGTTAACCGTGTGTTCCGCGTACCACCGCCTCCATGAATTAATGTGTTTCATTTTCCATCACAACCAAACATGGATGTATTTTATATACAGTGGAATATTTTAGTTGATATATAAAATTAATTTATATAATTAATAGAGATATTTTTTATTAAACAATTTAATGATCATTATAAGGTAGTATATCAGTGTTATTAATTCCCCAGAATTAGTTCATTAACGTTCTAGTTTTCAAAAAAACAATTGATATATATTGAAATGGTATTATATAATTATAATACATTTTTAAAAATCAATTAATGTGGCTAAAATGGTTTTTAAATGATCTTATTTGGGATAAAGATGAATAGTTTAAATTATTCAACTATCCAAGTTCAATCCCTCATGATTATTAAGACCAACATTTAAAAAGATATTATGAAATTATAATAAATTAATAGAATTGTTAGTAATAAAGAGTATAAATAAAAATATGTGTAAATAAGGATATTCTATGTGTAATTAACATTATTATATTTATGATACATGATTTTATATAACATCTATATAAATGAAGGGAAATTTTAGGTCACATGGAAACTCAAAATTCTTTCCATTAGTTATAAAATCTATTATTTAAAATGTTTTTTCCATGAAATTTAATTTTAAATGATGTTATCATATATAATAATATAGAAATGATTTTTTTGAACAAATTACATTCTGAGGAATGGGTTCCTTTCATTTTTCATAAAAATAAAGTAGGATTTTTAAAATTAGACTCAAGAACCATGACTATTACAACTTTGAAATCATTTTTTTAAAATCCAATTAAATTATTTAGTTTTTATTATCCAAAAATAAATATCCATCCAATGGAGTCACTTTCAATGATTAACCTTGTGTTATTCTTTTATTATTTGATTATTTTGGTTTATCAACTTTTTGGCATCACGTGATTTTGTTTATGAGGTTATTTAGATATTTTCAAAAAATCTTATTATATCATGGGTTCCTTGTGAAATTTCAATGATTACATTTTGAACATAATGTGAAACAAAATTTATTTCTATATTTCTATTATAATGTAATGAAACCCATATTCCATTAAATGGGCTATTTTATGAATTTATTGTTTTTTTCACATGACACAGACAAATGTATTGAATATGGGGTGGGTGGGATCTATATCTACATCTACTTCATTCAGTAAATTTTTACATCTCATTGTATAGAAATGTTATGGGAACATGTTAGGATATATCTTTTTATGCAAATATGAAGTGTGACAGTGTTTAGATTTGTTCAAAAAAAATTACTGAATGGTTTGGAAGGTAGTCTAGTTAAAAAATATAATAAGTCCTTTAATAACTATCATTCCACATTCATTGCTATGTTCCATGATCAAGGATTTATGGTAGATCTTAATTTTTCTCATGACATAGTAAACCTATAATATTCTGATAAATTATGTCCATATTTATTGATATTTTTTAACTCATATTGTGTTATGTTCTTTCAAATCCTATATTTTTCAATATTCACTCATCTACATATGGTTATGATATAACTATTTCAATAATTGATATGTTATCTCTTAATGAGAATTTGAGATCACCCAATTATACAATTCCACTCTTTTGGGATTTAGATAGTATTATGTCTCATTGAATATCCATGAATGAATTTAGGTTATAAAGATATGTTTAAATCATGTTAATTAATACATTTTTTTTCCACAAATCACTAAACATTTACATAATTGGTATTTGACATTAGTTGTGATGTAATTGTTAATCCATGTAACAAATTTATTATTTATTCATGTTTATTTTGGGACATATTAGTTTATATCATAACTACGTCATAGTTATTTGGGAGAATAGGTTAACAAACATTTAGTTATAACCCTATGTCTCATCAAAATTATAGGAGAATAAGCAATGTTGTGAAGAATAAATAATTTCTTTTTTCTTAGATATACATCCCTATCTATATGATATAAGTGATTATGGTTTTGTTACAAATTTCTATAAGGACATGAGTCTCATAAATAGTTGGTTGAGTATATCTCATGCATCATTATAGTGCAAGGTGAATGTTCCATGACAATACACCATGTTTGAAAATTATGGGGGTAATTCATTAGTTAATTCATACTTCTTTAATAATCCACTAGGAAATATATTTTTCCTTGTTCACTTTAATGGTCAAGAAAAATCATTTATAGAAAAATCAATGATAATATAAATTTAATCCTATGGAATTGTTAAAAAATAATATACTGATTATTTTTGAATTATTTCTTATATGATCACATTTTTCTGCATTATAATTTTATTAATTAACATATCAACACCTTGATCATTCATATATTATGTATATGGATGGAACAATAATGGATGAAGCTAATTATTTGTGAAATAGATAATGTGGTAATTCTCCAAATGATATGGTAACTACAGTTTCAAACATCATTGTAATTCTCACTCATCTATCTTATGTATTGATTAAATACAAGAATAAACTGGATTTCCAAAAGATAGCATATTGTAGGAAGATTTCAATTGAATCCTTTATTCATCAAATTTCAACATTAATTAATTGTCCTTATAACCCAATGATTGTTGTGTAACTGATTAGTTAAATGGAAGATATATTTTCCATCATTCAATACTCAAGTTATGAGAAGTTTATTTTGGTTGTCTGTGATTTGGAAAGTGATATTGACCAATGGTGAAATATAATTAAAAATACAATGACATGGCAGAAATTTGATTTTATGATGTTAGAGTACTTTAAAAGAATATTGTATCCTATATATTTCAATGAGGCTATTTTAATTAATATGGAATGAGATATATAATAATTGAAACAAATGGAATATTAATCTATTGGATCCTAATATGAATATTTCACAAGAATATCAAGGTACACATCAGTGTCTATCCTTATACTGGAAAAGAAGATTGATATATTATTCGTTTAATTAAAATTCAATCATAGAACATCATTAATATTATACATGTATGGATTCTATGTGGATGTTTTATGGTGTGGACTTAATGTTCAAATAGTATAGTAATACCCACTTGATTCTGCAGAAAAGAAAATGAAGGATAAAGTATCATGGAATCCCCAATAAGAATTCTATTGTTGGTAAGAAATGTCAATTACCCACTTTTAAAACATGTGGTTGGAAAGACATAGGTAATTTCCCAAAAGGATTAAGTAATTATTAATTTTTTTGGTTAACAAATACACATAACCCAATATTTCTATTTCATCATAACGTGGTTGATTTACAAGAATAAATTTAATAATTTTTCATACGATGATCTAATCACTTTTCAATGCGTCAAATTCATGTAGTATGAGAATTGTTAATATAAATTTCCTAAACTAAGAGTTATAGAAGGGAGTGTGTATAAATATAATCATAAATCATGGTATCAAGAAATGGAATATGTAATCACTAATATAGAGGTAGAAAAATATAACTAATTCAATAAATGTACTCTCATTCTCCACTATATAACCACAAATGATATTTTTTATTATCATTAATTACATTATCAAAAATCATCTATGTATTTAAATTACTTCAATTATCTACATGAAACATAGAATATTGAGGAATCTATGAAAATTATGTAGACATAATAAATTCATCATAGACATATGAATATCATACAATAATTATTTAAGGGGATATATATATGTAAACATATATTTTATCTCAATAGTTGAGTTAAAAATAATTTTTGGTATTCAATAGTGTTCATTATATATAACTCATATTAGTTACCAAGAAAAGTAAATTACCATTCATATTCCTAATCAACTAGTAATCATGTATCTAGTAAAATACGATCATTCACGTTTTTCTAAAGAAAATAATTTATTATATCTCTTAATATGAAACAATATATTTTTCTTAACTCATATCAGTAGGGATGATGTTACTATTGAAAAAATCCCTTTTGTGTGGGATTATGCAGATGTATTATTTGATTAATTGTGTGTTCTTCCCCAGAACATGAGGTTTATTTCTCAATCTAGATCATCCTTATAATATTTCCTAACATAAATCCTCATTATAATGTGTTTTCAACTAAATTATAGGAGTTAAAGAAGTAATTTACAGAGAATGTAATATATGTTTTTATAATCCCTTTTGATTCACCAATATTTTTAAAAGTACTATTTATATTTAATAATAAGAGTTCAATTTATTTTTCATTAATTATTATGATATTAAGAAAATAATGATCTAAATCTTATCTCATCTACTTCATATTGATGACATTTGCGATCAACTATGGGGATCTCTATTGTTCTCAATAATTAACATTTGGCCTAGATATCATCAAATGTGAGTAAAAAGGGAGTGTATTTCAAAGAAATCAATTTTAAATAGGGATGCACACAATGAGAATATAGTAATTCAATTTAGACATACCAACCTGTGACTATCATCATGGATTTTGTGAATAGTTCCATCAGAGATTACCTCGACTAATTAATGGTAATCCTTAAAGAATATCTCTTTATATATTGCATAATTGCGAAAAATAATCATAATAAGTTGAGGACTATGGTAAAAACCGTGGAAAAATTATATATTGAATTCCAAACACAACAAATTTTAATTATGGAAAAAAATAATTAATATTATGGGGTTATTTCATCATAATAGATAGAATATTTGTAGATCTATCGAGGAATGAAGATATAGTGAAATGGACTAGAACATCAACAGTGACTGAAATCGATAGCTTTCCTAGATTAATTTAATTTTACTTATCATTTGTGAAGAATTTATCATAACTTTTAGACCGTTGAATCATGTTAATGTGGAAAAGATTTAATTTCCTCTTAAGAAAAGTGTGATATTCCAAATTTTTAAAGATAATAAAAACCTTCTTACGGATAATTTATAATTGTTTTTATATGAAAATGGAATTTTTCTATACAATGAAATTAATGAATTTTATAATGATTTTTCACTCAGGTAAAATCCCATTTAATAACATAGAATATCATGTCTATTTTTTAGAGTCAATCATTGAGTAATTTTGAGATTCTAAATCCTTTAGAGACCCATCATGGATGAAGTAATAGAATTAAATATATAATATCATGAATAGATTATTTATCCAAAATTAGTTAATATCTCCAAAATGGAGCATCGTATTAGAAACATGAAACCACCATTAGGTCTGGAAAATGGTTTTGACCTTATATAATGAATAACTTTTATTTGTGTCCTGTGTTCGGATACATCATACATAATAATACACTTTTTAAATTTAGTTATATTGTGTTTCAAATTTATAAATAATAAGTAATTAATATCACTCAAATATTTCATATTTTGAGAAATATGAGTCCATCATTAGATCAGAGATTTAGTGTTCACCATGAGATGGGTATATAAATTTTGAGTATTGGGAATATGGGGAGATCACATTATAGGATAAGTTATTTAATTTTTTATTATATTTTTTTCCTAATATATATTTATATCTCAAAATTTGTGCATTTTATGAGAAATTTGAGAAAGCTATTTGGTCCATAATGTGGAGTTTACCCTAAAGAAGGTTTAGCTTTTGAGGGTTTTATATGTCTGTTTTTTTCTTCATTCTAAATTATTTAATTTAATAATTTAATTATCCAAAAAATAATAAAAATTTAAATATTAAAAAGTAAAAAATTGTTTAAATTTGTTAGTGAAAAAATAATATATTAAAACACTTTAGTTTCTAATAAACCCATTATCATCACCATTTTGATCTATTTCAAATACAATCCCTTAATGATGAGAAATTAATGACTCTATCATGAATTGCTTTTGATTAAAAAATATAAATTATATTTTTTAAATATTGGTTTTAAATTATATAATTTTATGATTAAAATTTTAGAAACATTTCGTGGATTGATATTCATTGATTTGGATGAATCTATGTGATCCCTCAACTACCCTACATGGGTGTTGTGAGGCCTCTATCGATCGATATGGGCACGTGTTGGAGACTTCTTTGTGTGGGTGTTGTACAACTAGAATAAATTTGATTTTATTATTTTTTTAAAATATATTTTTTCATTTTTCAAAATTATATATTCAATAACTTCTCTTTTATTGATCATATTGATGTCCCATCAGTGCCATGATGTACATCTCAATGAGAGAAACTGAATCTTAATTTAGTTTATAAATAAATCAATGTATGTTAAACCAAAATTTTCAGTTTTTTAAAATGCTTAATTTAACTAATATATTATCAATATTTAAATAATAGTAAATTTTCCAAGGATAATTATTAGACATTATTAAATTATAAATTTTGGAAAATTATAACAGGATAATATATTAAAATTACGAAATGATAATTTCTCAACAGTATCAAAAGATACCAAAAATAAGAGGTTCTGAAAATATAATTATAAAATATAATGTAAAATAAATTATCAAAATACAAATAAAAAATTAATTTATAATAAATTTTCAAAATATAATTGTAGAGGATAATTTATAATCAATTATCAAGATATAGTTCAATTAAATAATAAAAAGATCATTAAAATTATAATTTATGAGAAAATATCAACAAATAATTATAAAAATATAAGTATAACATCCTGCCCCTCATCATTGGTTTGAGAATGTATTGGAACGTTACATGTCATTAAGAGACATTCCCAATGCAGAAAAAGGATGGGAATAAATATCCATGGATTCATTAATAGATGGGAGACAATTTTCCAATTGAATAAAAAACAATCCACCAAACATGCCACAATAAAATAAACAATTAAATTATGCATGATATAAATGAAATAAAACTCAAGTAATATATTCTATATCAATAAAAACCACAAATGATTGCCACAATGGATGATTATATGAAATAAGTTTTATAGTGGATGACTTCAAACCAAACAAAACTCAAAGACAATAATGACTCCAAATCTCCAACCTTCTCTATGACTAATCCACAAACAGCCTATGTAAAACTAAGCACCACTGGATAAGTGTGATAATTTACCTTTTTTCCTACCCTGATAAACAACTACTACAAAATAACCAATGTTTTGATGAATAGATCAGTAATGAAACTCTTTAGGATTTCTTGAAAAGGCATCACAACTCATGCCATTGGGGTTGAACAAGATAACACATTTATATAAAATAGTTTACATAATTAAATTTCTAAAATAGTTTATATCTTAATATAATGTAGTCACATAGTAAAATATTTCTCACAAAACATATTAATTTAAAAGGTAAGTAACCATACAAAATGCTAAAAACATTTAGAAATTTATATTTTGTAATAATCCATTTCATTCAACATATCCACAGATCGAACCATGAATGAAACATTGACATCCCTATACTCGCAATAGTTGATTCATCCATTCCCTAAGTCATCAATTAGTAAACTATTTTTATGTGGAAAACCATAACCCTTATCTATCTGACTAATTATTGGGGATACACATTACCATTATCCATCCTAAATACCCATGAACACACACAACCATTATGCGAAAACCAATTCCAAAATACCCATATCATACATTTCAATAAAATTGTTCTTTTATTGTGATCCCTTACAACTAACCATTTCAAAAAAAAACATTTTATTTAAAACACATTCCCATGAAATAAAAACAAACATTCTTTTTAAAATCTCAATTTTAAAATCAGGCTTCCAATATTCATTTCCAAAAAAATGCACAATTTCCACATTTCTATCAAATTTCTTCAAATTGGTTTTATATAATGAAATTCACAACAATTTGACATCCAATTTCAATCAAAACATTCAATTTGAAATCAACTCATCAAATTCAAGAGAGAGGTGTTAGGATCGAAGGAACATTTCTTGATATTGATGGAGGAAATAAAACATTTCACTAATACACCAATGATATAAATTTGAATCTCCATAATCACAACATATAAATATTCATATATCTTCAAAAAATCTAAATATAAATTTCTTTTGAATAAAATTACTTACATATATTCATAGTGGATGTATATCTAAGAAATTGAGATAGAAGATGATGTTGATTGATAGAAAACCAAGAAACTCTAATAATAAGAAAGACATACTATAAGAATCCAACATGAACACAAAAATGAAATCCATTAGATCACATCTGGATTGATAGGAGATGCCTCTCATAGATTTGGAAAAATAAAATATTATATTATGGACATTATTGGGAAAGTATAGGGGTTAAAACCCAAACCCAACCAAGATACACTTTTTGTGAATCTTGTTATTATGTCATGCATGTATAGTGGCACGATTAGGAAAACCATGATCTAACCTTCCACCATCAACTCATTCAAGGATGAACCATGCATGGTTTGCTGGCATAGTTTCCAAATAGTGTGTCATCCATTCCATATCCCACTATCTCAAAAAAGGAAGCTTTCTCCAATGATTACACATTGTTTGGATAAATTGGTTGTATCCCAAGCATCTTCCCCAAAGCCTCTATCTCAATGTAAAAAAATTCAGTTAGGAGTTACCTTGTTTCCCCAATCCTTTCACCAACCATTCACTAATAAAAAATCCCCAAAACCATTCCAAACCACATAAAAACCATCCCTAACATCACCCATACACATTATATAATTAATATGATTAAATAAATGGTTAGTTATATGAAATATTTTTTTTACATTCACTCCACAATAGGATTATCTATCCATAAAAAGTAGGAAAAATTTGAAGATATAAAAGAGTTCCATGATTTTTTGATTCATTTCCTTCTCCTATTCCCACATCTCGTCATGAATATAACCATGTATCCACAACACCCTGTAACAGCCCGAGATTTTATGAAAAATATTCTTTTTAATTTTATTAATGTCTTGTGTTGTACGCTACACCAAAAGGAGCTTTCACAACACACATCTTTGACTTGCCTTGCATTACACGCAATCGCAACCTTCCTCGATAGCGTGTGTAGTACGCAATACTGAGTTTCACTAAACAACGATATGCTATTAAAATATTATTATAACTAGCCCTTATGAATAGTAATAACCACCTTTTAAAATTTTAGAAATTTTAGCTCTCAAAATGGACTTCATTTTTGGATTCGTAGTATCAAATTTAGCCTAAGGTGAAATTTTGGTACTTTTCGGATAACTTTCATATTTTGATGAATAGTGAAAATTACTAAATTTTAGTTAAAAACAACTTTTTCAATCAAAATAATTAATAGTGATAAATTATTAATTTGAGTGGTTTTAAAGTATATTTAGAATATATTTTTACAATTTAATACAATGTTGGTCATTGGATGTAATTTCACATTTAAACCAGACATAAACAAGTGTCAATCTTTTGATAAATATTGTTTCTTAAAAACACGCTATTTGTTTTAACAGCGGGATTTAATTATAAAATTAATTAATGAAACTTCTATGTTATTAATTTGGTAAAATAGACTTCATTTTTGAATTCGGAATATGAAATATAGCTTAGGATGAAATTTTGGCATTGTTCTGAAAAACATCAATTTTTGATGAATAGTGAAACTACTAAGTGGTAGTTAAAAAAATTAATTTCTTCATAAATCTTAATTTTACCGCTTATGTGAATGGAATTTCAAAAATCCGAGAGACACGGTTGATTTCAGTAAGTAAAATGTGGTTCAATGAGTTGAAAATAATTTTTGGTGAATAGTAACTTTTTACTTTTTTTTACCACGGTTAAAAGTAAATAGGGTAATTAAGGGTAGAAATGATATTATTATTACTCTAACACATGTCAGAATTCTATTTGACAAGTTTAATTCGACCAAAAACAAACTTAGGAATAAAATATGACCATTTAGGCCCACTTGGATTAGATTAGGACATTTATTATTAATTTATTTAAAGAAGGGTTAAAAGAGTTAAAATCAATGTTTATTTACTAAAACATTTTTAATATGGGGTTATACATAAGATAAATTCGACTATAAATATTCATTAGAAATCTAAAAAGATTTCATATATAATGGTATTTTATTTGTAATTTTTAGACATTAAATAATTTAATTTATTTATGACACAATGATGATGCAGTAATTATCTTATTAATGAAATATTGACATAATTGATGTTATAAACACAAATATAAATGTAATTTGAGACTTTTTATGAATTACACAAATTTTATAGGTTACTATGATATATTATTGTTGATTTAATCAACTTGGTTCGAACATATAATTCTGTTATGACTTTCAGAAAAATCATATATCAAATAGTGTCAAAATTGACACAAAATAGTTTTTAAATAAAATATTATATTATTAATTGTTATTTTATTCCTAAAAATCTAAGGTTCGGCCAAATGACTTAGATAAGGATATATATATTAATAATAAACAATTTGGGGTTCTTTTGGCATGTTATAGTAAGTGTATTAACCATATAGTGAAAGAAAACAAAAAGACACGGTAAAAGTTAAATAATTTAACTTAGAGTTAAATCTAATTGATAAGGTTAAAATAATATCCTAAACTTGTCTAAATCCTATTGGTTGATAGTATTTCGACCCTTCCCCACTTTAGCTTCGAAATAAGACCCTTTGGAACCATTATAAACCGATTTTGACTTTAATATAAAATAATATTTTGAGATATTCCTAAGGTGCCCCTCTCCTCCCTTATAAAAGGGCACCTCCTCCCCCTCCTCCTCACACCAATTTGAGCACTCAAGCTCGGCCAACCCCTGCCAAAATCCCTTCTCCACTTCCCTAGTATCATCATAGAGGTCCTGGTATTCTTCAAAGACCATCCTTAGTTCTTTAAGTGGAGGCTAAGAAAAGGCGCGTCAAAAAGAGGTAATATCCATTACCGATCTTTTTCAATTTCTTTCTTCTTCAACTTCTTCTTATTTAGTTGTTTCATGATAAAGTAATAACATCAGTATTTCTTATATACTGATATGTTATTATAAATATGAAACAACCCTAATTCACCTTCTATCCATCCTACGGAAAAATGAAATCACCGCGCGTGCGTACGTACGGAATACCGTCTCCACGCCGTGGTGTAATCTATTTTCCACCACCACCTTACAAGGATGGGTATAATGGTGTGATGAGTAACTATTTATGATTATTATAAAGTAATATTGATACTGAAATAATATATATGTACTCCAATACAATTTCCACGATCATAGGAACAATATCATCACTCGTGCGTACGTACGGAATACCGTCTCCACGATGTGATGCGACTCGTTCTACATGATCATCATTACATAGTAATTATATAAATGAATTGAATGAATAAATATGATATATGTT